>OX578062.1:10000000-14987500 GCA_951215215.1 Andrena trimmerana
AATTGTTACGAATTAAATTTACTATGTTTCTAGTAAGATTCTAATCTCTTTCAAGCATTCTGAACTTACTATTTTATTTTTATAAACAATTACTTTAGTGTGGCCGAATAATGACGATATAATAATAGTAAATATATACTAATGTTGCAAGCAAATAATTTCTCGCACACGGTGAGATAGATGCGAAGTTATCTTGTGTTCAAAGTCATTGTTCACGTAAAGAGAGCAAACCATGAAAAAATTTATTTTGTAATTTTTACATGTTTTTTTATGAGAAATCTTCTCTTACTCTATTATACCACAATATTCCTATCCGTTTGTATACACTATGGGTTATTTCAGAACCAATCGATCACTTTTTGACGTCGATGTCAGGTATTTTCTTCAAAATAAAATATTATGTAGTCCACGTGAAATTAAGAGGAGTTGAAGTCATTATTTTGATAGTTTTAAATTTGTTTAAATTATACACAGCTTTTTTGCCTATCAAACTTGGTTATTATAAATAGGGTGTCAATCACCAATAGTGGGTTAGTAAAACTCTGCTGCTGCAGGTATAAATGACACCATTGAGGTGAGTATGAGAACTGTCGATTTTATTTTTCGACCTGAGTGAAGTAATGGGGGTGCGAGTGGTATGGTCAGCCAACCGTAATAGCGGATCGCGCGGTTCGTTTACCTGAAACGAAGCGCATCGTTGTCTTTAACAGCTCATTGCGACGTTAATGTTAAAGGTACTATCCTAGGAATATGGTCATATGTTTTTAGAATTTAAAAACATATAACCTGCGAGGCAAAATTTACAAAATAAGAACTTGTTTATAATTTCCAACGTTACAAGAATGCTTTTCTAATTTGAGAAAATATTATTCAAATAGGTAAACGCATCTAGATTAAAATAAAGTGAAAACGAACTCAATATGATAAATAGTTTCCGAGATAAAAAGTCATAACTACCAGTTTCACGAAAAATGAACAAAAAATAAAAATTTCCAAGTGCTGTATTTTTTAAACAAATTCTAAACCATCAAAATGATAATTTCACGTGGACTCCATCATATTTCATTTTTACCCAAATCCTCGACATCGCCGTCAAAAAGTGATCGATTTGACGTGGATTGACCGTTACTAATTACTTCAATACTCTGTCCCCGATTTTTTAAGCACGATGCGAAGTAACATTTATCAAAAACCTTACGCCATTAATATTATCAAGTTTTAAATCCCCATCCGAAATTGCATTCGGATATGTAAAGATTTCTTTATACCTTCGTGTATCCCTGTGTTTCATTAAACCTTTCTTATAAAACCGAAATAAAGGTTACCATTTAACAAAACCGCTACAGCCTCACAGTTCGCCGGGGCCTAGTCGGTGTGCAATCGGCATCAGGCACATTTTACCGATGAGCAGCAACAGCAGCAGTAACTTTAACGCAGGCATAAGGTCTGACATTCTAATGCGTCTTTCGAAACTTTGCTCTGCAAATTGTGTTATTCAAATTTCTTCTTTCTCCCCTGTCCGCCGCTATTTTCCAGCGTGTTCCGCGATATCGCCTCGTACAGTAGGGCCGTAATGCAGACCCGTGAAAACTGTTTCCCCCTTTTCTCATTTAAATCATGAGACTTGTTACGAAAGCAGGCGGGCCTCTTTGTTTTGCATTATTTTGCCCGGCTGTTAATAACCGGCAGTAATTACTCGGACTGAATAGAAAAGAACCGAGGGAATTGAGCAGAACGCTGGTTTTACAGAGCGCACACCGGGTATAATCGAAAGAGAGGCAAAAATTAATTCATTTAATAGAATGCGTCCTCCAATTATGCTGCCGAACGTATGGTTTCGGTGTGCGTGTGAGTTCGGAGAGAGCGTTGCGGCAGCCGCTGTTTACACGCACGCAGACTCCGAACATTTCATTTTCTCAGGCTTAAGTAACCACTGTGATCGTTACCTACATGCGCCGCCCGCTATTAACGGTTTAATTAGCGTAAGTTTTCATTTGTAGGATTACGGCACACAGCGAAGGTCTGGCGTCTGCGGGCGGCCGGGCAGGGGTAGGGGGTCGGGAATCGCTAGTCTAGTAGAAAAGGAGGCGAATCATCGTTTTTCACCGCTAACGTGGCTTATTTTTGCATTTTCGCGGATTATACCTGAGCCCCTAACAATTCGCTGCTTATGCTAATTGCGGGAAATCGGAAAGCCGTCGCCGCTCCCCTTAACGTTTAACGATCCTTTAATCACGTTGCGCGTAACACAATTTCGAACCTGAAAGAGAATCCATATTATTGATAATTATATTCGTTGGTTAATCATGAAAATAGTTTAGCCGTTCGATGGTACACGATTTGAAATGAATATCGTCAAGAACACAGAAGAAAGAAAACGAACTGATAATCTGCAAGAAAACATAACAGGAAATAATTTATGAAGCCTTCTAAATCTGTTGCCGACGATAAATTACAAACAAGAAATTTGAAAGTTTAATTCTTATGAGTAACTTGACCATGTGTTACGTCGCGTGTTGATTTATGAGAACACAGCTGTACAAGGATATAAAATGAAATTTTAAATTCTTATGTCGAAGATAGTTAAATGGAGAAATAATTATTAACATTCAACATTCCCAGCGAAAATAATGGATACATTTCATTTTCCCTTTGTTTGATCCCTCTCTGATCTGCATCTTCAAATGTGCATTAGAGGAAGGAATCGATAGTACGGGACGTGACCTTTTTAATCCAGGCACTTGTTATTCGAGGGACGACGAAATGCAACTACTCGGCAATCTCCCGGAAGTAATGAGTCTCTTATTTCGTTACGTTGCCACTCGTTGCTTCGCCCGTAGCTACGTAAAACTTCTTCCGGTAAGGCTGTCACGTTCAGTAGGTCTAACAGACGTGTCCGTGACACCAAACTCGAATGGATTGGTCCACGGGTCAGACACCGAAGAGAAACGAGGTGTAGCAAGAGGGGAGGGGCGCACTGTGTGCTCCCCACTCGAACTATTTATTCTGGCACAAATCGCATTACCAACTTCAACTGCAAAATTGACTTCGTCCAACTTTTACGACGCCTTCGCTCTTACGCCCCTTCGACGCCACCCGCACGGTCAGAACTTCAACTTGTACGAGGGTTTACCAAACTCAGTTTAAGAAGAAGAAGAACTGTTTCAACCAGAGAGAGACGCATCTTGCGGGACTTTCCCTCTTCCCCTGTCGATATAAAATCGTACGGCGCGAGCTTTGGGAGGAATGGCAGTTCAGGAAGTTCGAGCCTCTGGGAATAACGAACAGTATCTTCGTAAATTGCTTTATTTTTTTGCCCCCTTCTTTTCGATTAACCCTAACCGTGAAAGTGTGGAGAGTCGATATTTTCGTAGAGGTCCAACTTTCGATTCGATTGGCAGCGAGTTCCGCTGCAAAATGGGGAGGTTGAGGTGATGATTCGATTGCATGAAAAAAGTGAGGGACAAATTTGTAGAATTTATCAATTTACTGAGTTATGTATTTGCTGAGAAAGATGTGTAGGTGTTTTATTACAATAGTATGAAATATGTTTTGAGTGCCACCAACAGGTTTCTCCACTAATTCTGTTACAAGAAGTTTCTTAAAGAAATGTTAACTCTGATGAGACCTGTCCTCGGAGATAAGGCAGAGGCTTTTTGAACTTCTTAAAATGGTAAACCAGGATGTAAATTAAGAGTTTCACATAAAATTCCTGTAAAATTATGCACGTTTCAAAAGTTCTGATAAATTTGGACAACTTTTACTCGAAACAGTTTTCTGAATAATACATGTGTGCAAAGTTACGAAGCGATATAGTGATACCGGTTTGAGGAATATGTCTGGCAGTAGACGGTCTCCTTTCCCTGCTTTCTCCCACGTGCCTTTCACGCTTTAATCAGGCGGATCATCATTTTGCTACGTGAACCGTTTAATACAAGCATTATTGAAAGTATTATTTTTAGTTAGCTTTTCTGAAATTAAGAATTAATTATTTAATGAAACTAATGTAAACAGTTCAAATAATTACTAATAATACAAGTAAATAATTACAGCTCTTACGAGAGATTCTCAATCATAACACCATCTACGTTGTTGAAAAGGTCTGAAAATTGTATCTGTCATATGATCTTATTAATATATATTATATATTATAGTGAATATATAGTAAATAGGATAAATGGCTCTCCCAGTCTGTTAAGAATATCAACAAGGACTTGAGAATGAATTTCAGTGACAATCTTAGCCAAAAGTTATTAATAAGGCTTTTCCTCTGATGAAAACTAATCAGACAATGGTGTATTTTTATGGCAAATTCAGTTAAATTCCTTCTTACTTTTTATTTTATTTTGTCAATTTATTGAATATTTGATTCTATTATTTCACTCTGAATTTTGTAGTTATATTCCTCAATATTGCGTTTTCCCATAAGAATACATGTTAAATTGAAAGATAAATAATTTAAAAACAACCGAATCAATTTTTCTAAAAATTTACAGCAGGTTTTAATATTGCTTATTGGATTCATTCCTCCTATTTTCAAAGATTTTCGCTGATTTGCACCGTTACTGAAGTTCGTCCTTAAATTATGACATAGACGTGCCTTTGCTATTTTTTGGCTAATGTAATTTTACTTTGTCTGTGAAAGAGCAAGCTAAAGTTGATAGCAAAAATATACAAAGTGGAATTATTCTAATTAGGATTTCGAGGATATGAAGTTCTATCCTGGATCTCAGTAGGTGATCTTCATTGACGTGTCATAAACCCAACAGAACGTCACAATTGGAGCGCACCTGGACTTGAAGGTCCAATTAAAATTACCCAATTTACAAGCACGTGTAACGTTTTCATGTCGCCTACTTGCATGTCTTCTGCAGCAAGATTTAATAATATGGCTACGAAACTCGAGCAATAGTCCAAATATTCCTCATTGGCACTGGCATGCCCCCACATCCATTAATGACCCTGCAAGTACATCTTGTAAAAAGAATTCACTCTTTTAGTTTCATTGTAATAATTTTTTATTAAACGCAAAATTTTCGTCATCGTTGGACAAGAACACGTTGGCCTTCGCGATAGATCATCTTTGGCCATCGTGAATTTTGTGACTGACTCTCCTTGACACACTACTAAAATTACACGATCGCTGAAATCGGTCGTTGCTTTCGTGAATTTTTTTCGTCCTCCGAAAGTCAGGTACCTCTGTTTTTCTTTTTCAGTCTGCGAAACCGAAGAAGGTTAATTGTCGCCTGTGTCATGTTAACGACGCAGAGTTTTTATTGGTACTTTCAGCGAATGAAAGTGGATAATAAGCTGTATAAACTGGATTCTCTGACGAGTTTATATTTCCAAGAATGGGCTGCAGACAGTGAAGTTGACAGGTTTCTGAAGGTGCCTCCATTTCGTTACATGTATCGCATAAATTGGCGAGACTTTCGAATCGCCTAACTGAAAGTTTTAAGAATACTAATTGATGTTTAATCTGATACATATGATTGAATGAAAAGAAAGTTCGCAAAGTTTCACAGAAACTCAATGAAATAAATATTTCTTAATGTTTTCCATTGTGATTGTTTCTACACAAAACTATTACTGTGGCGTGTAGTACATGTAAATGAATATTTGAAAATGACTCATCAATTAGATTGCATTGAAGACGATATAAGTTACACTTTCTCGTTTAAATAATACAAAGAATTTCTAACCAAACAATAAATACATATATTCTGGAAACGTAACAACGTCGTACTCTTCGTGCTTGATTTCTATCACAAATTCGAAACCAAATTTTCTAAATAAAAGGGGATTAATTAAGCATTTAGTGGACAATACTAATTACCAGAATCAGTAAAACATCGAATTGCCAAAATTAAAGGCCAAACGAACATACGTATTTTTCTAATTTACCTATGTCCAAGATGTTTAAATGATTGTACTCGACCTCTATGTTCTATCCTTTCCTCATTGCCTTTCGAATTTAAATTTTGCCGGACGTGGAGAGCAAAATGTGTCGAAGATTATTGAGGCAAGACCAAATTCGCAACATTTCGCCAAGAGCCATTACACGTATGTTTATAAAAAATAAAAGTCATTTTTAACACATTTTTACAAACATTTTCTAATTCCATGTACGACTATGCGTAAGTGGAAATATGCTTTTCAAGAAATATTGGGTTTTTGAAAAAATTGTACAAATTAGAAATGATTTTGAAAATCGATTCCTATATACAGGGTGATCGACTCGTAATGGGTATCCCATTTAGGGGATGATTCTGCAGGTCAAAATAAGAAGAAACTATAGAATAACATTTTTGATATCGCGCTTCGTTTTAATCTAAAAAATTCTAAAAATTTTATTCATATTATATTCTTATTAAATTAAAGGGAACACCTTATATATAACGTAACAGATCGAAAGATGTCGATTAACATGAAATAACAGAAACATTTTTAAATGAAAGAAATATACTCAAATACAATAAAAAGTTTGACATTTTTTATGATTTTTTGCAGCTAACTAACACACATTTAATCCAGAAAATAAATATACATCATAACTGAGGCTTCCAAGATTCAGGTACACAACTAACGCCTAGTCTATCCAAAAAATAAAACTGTTTACTTTGTCTTAAAGTAGGTAAGTTAAAAAAAATAAAGACAGTATTAATATTACATTTTATTATCTGCCTGAAGGGGGCTACCGTAACATACGGGACGAATGACACATCGCAGAGTTCGCATTGAAATTGAAACTAACCACCCATTTGCTTTCTCGTTCAGCTTAATCATGACTAGCTGGGTGATATACGATTTCCATTTCTTCACAACAAATACAGATGTGTCAGCCAGTTGCGGCAAAGCGTGCAAAGCAATTACAAGACGAAATCGAGAAGGGTTGGAGAAAAAAATTAGATGCTGTCCGCTGTAAAAAGCGCGGAGATTATGAGAGCATTGCATGATTCACGCGTAGCAGTTGGAAAAACGGCCTCGATGCGCGGAGGCTTTTCATTACCCGCGAAACGTGATATCATCCACCGTAACGGTGTACCATTTTTGTGCAATGTTTCGTGACGCGATTGCAGGCGGATATCTATATATGGAGTATTTCGTAAACAAAACGGATTTCAGTAAAACGACTAAGGAAACATTTAATTATCAGAGCACTGATTAACTGGATATTCGATTACTCGAACAGCGCTGTCTGAGAAAAGAAGACGAATGCCTACATTTTTACTTTCCATAAATTACCACTTTCCATTATTCATTATGTGTCTTTAGTTTACCACTCAGTGTTGGGATTTCGTTAGTAAAACAGGAAGTCTATATATCAAAGTGTCACTGAACCGGAAACGCATGTCTTTAACCCTAAACTTAATTAAAGCAACAAAAGAGAATGATAAAGGAGGAGAATTTGGACAATCTCTTCTGCAAACAGTATTCTCATGCATGAGAAGGCATTCTGGATCAGAAACAGATATCAGACGGTATGAGACAGAAAAAGATAGCCATCCCTCGGAGCGTCTGGCCGGAAAGGAAATATGGTATTTAGCGACTGAGAAACATGGGAACAGTACCTACATTGCAGAACGAAAATATGGTTAAAACATATAAATGCAATAATACATGTATAATAAATTATCATTTTTCATCGGAATCGTAGTTATACTATAAAAAGATCATCCAATTAATTCAAATAACCCAAATCCTACTGTACTTAGAAATGAATAATCCTTCTTTGTGTAAAAACCTAATTATTTGATTACTCAAACACCGTGCGCCACAGTTGATTAGGATAATCGAGGTTCCACTGTACGCACATGTATTTACGTTAACAGCCTCGGTACTGGCAGCGCTGAGGTAAAGACTCGTTCGCTTGGCGCAGTATTACTTACGTATAATTTCGTTCCCCTAGCTCTGTTTATACTCGGTTGTATCGCTCAGCTAGATCAGACATTATTGTACGCAATTAAGCCAGTGATTAAGCAGTTAAAACTTAAAATAGCGGAACGCTGGTATGAGAGATCTAAGCGACCGAGGAGAATGTTTCCGTGGTCTGCGGATTCAATAACAGAAAGTCTTAATTCGCGCGCCAAAGACGCCTGAATCCAGTGCAAACATCGTAATAACTTTCGTCCTGTTCTCGAATTTGCACGAAAATAGTTCCGAGCTCTATTTCAGGTGGGCGTGTACCGCTTCCAAATAGCTGATCCAGTTTCGAATCACGCAGCGGCTAATGCGTTCATGACCACATTCCGTGAGCATTCGTTATTGACGTTCCGACGCGCGCACTGCCAACATTTCTGACGATTGGAATTATACGTATAACCGCTGCGGCCACTGGAAAATCCGCGGAAACGATATGCATCCGCGAAAGATCCTTTCGTTAGGGCAATTAAGTTGATCCTTTGCCATGACGTGTTTTTCCCACTGGCTATGAATGGCCTGCTTATCGGGAAAGAGAACATTGTATGTAAAGTAGTCTGTTAGGTTTGTGGGAATCTATTATCAGTTTCCTCATTTACTCCGTATGGTGTCGTAACGTGAGAAAACAATGATAATTGTGTAAAGTTATTTGCTATTTTGTAGACGGTTTACCATATTCATTCCATTTGCATGAAAATCCAAGGTTTTCAACTGAGAATATTCAGAGAAAATGCGTGGCTTCCTTAGGGTAAATTCCTAATACCATCTATCCAAATTCAAATCGTTCCCAATTTGAGGGTAATTGAAATTTTTGTTCCTAATTGGAGTAAGTTAAAAAAGAAAATATTTGTATTTCGTGCGAGGCAGGTTAGAACTGTTAAAATTTACAGAGATTCAATCTCTAGAGGATGAAAGTAAGATAAGCAAAAATCGGAATCTTGAAAATGTGCACATAATATCGTCAACGCGAGAAGTATTGATTAATTCGTGTATTTATGTGCTTTTAAAGTTATAAGTCGATATGTCACTGGGGATTTTGCCAAACTTTTTTTATTGGGATTATGTTTAAAAAATGTCTTTATTATAAAAATAGAGAAACACGGATCCAAAATATTTATTTTATTCCATATTATTTTTTTAGACGATCACATTTACATGCTGGACGAACGGAGCTCAGCTCTGTAGCTTCGCAAATTTCGTGTCTCCATCTGTAGCAAGTACTAAACTAAAACCAAAAAACTGTTTCCGTTAACAAAACATCATAAAAAACTTTAAAAAAGTAAAAAAATTACATTAAATAAAAACAAATTACCTGAAATAAAAAAAAACACAAAAAATAGAAGATAATAACAATTACAAAGTAAAAAGAGATGTGAAATCAAAATGAACTGCAAGTACAAAGCGCAAAGTCCCGCAGGCGACACCGTGTAACACAATAAAAGACAAAAACAGATGTCCGCGACCTGGAAGTCAAATACTTGGCATGGCCAGACAAGGTCGAGGTGTCAATGAATAAGAATTATTTACAACGCACCTTTATGCAGCAGCTGCTCATTTTGATTTCACATCTTATTTCACTTTGTAATTATTATTATTTTCTATTTCTTGTGTTTGTTCTTATTTCATGTACTTGGCGTAATTATTTTACTTTTTTGAAGTTTTCTTTGGGATATAATTTATTTATAAAATTTATAATTCTTTATTGAAAAAAGAAACACTAATTAAATTCATGTATTATCGAATGTGTCCATGTATCAAAATAACTGAATAAGTATGTATTCGAAATCCTTCATGCAAAATTATGTGTACATACATACCCTGGCCTAGGTCACAGCATTATTTTACGCTTCGATTATCTACATAGGGGAGAGTCATACAGTACCGGGCAGCATACAGTACCGGCCAAAGCTAAATATCGCTTTTAATGTTAGTTAACTGTACTATTGATGGAGAAATAAACAAATACTAGAGTCCGTAGCAACATATTCCGGCGACGTTCTTTTTCTTTCAGTATTACCAGAGTTCTAAGCATTTATCGTTTACGCTAGTGTTTCGGACGACAAAAGTTATTTTTGTTCGCTGCGAATTACAACTTTTTTAATCCAGCGAATTATTAATCTTTATGATAAAATTCAATAAAAACCATTTATCCTCTCTTATTAAGCACAATTTTTACTGCAAATTACTTTTTTGAAATTTGATTTTTACCAACAGCAGCCCAAGTTATAGTACAAAAAACATAGAGTGGCCGGTACTGGATGACAATTTTGCGTTGGCTGCGAATTACAACTTTTTTATTCCTGCGAATTATTAATCTTTACGATAAAATTGGTGAAAAACGATTCGTCTCCTCTTATTAAGCACTATTTGCAGTACAAATTACTTCTTTGAATCTTGATTTTCACCAACAGTAGCCCAAGTTACAGTACAAAAACTGAAAACGGCCGGTACTATATGACTCTCCCCTATACATAAAATCCGTAGTTTAGTTACAAATAAAAAAAAAGTGTAATGCTATACAAACATGACGCAATTCAAATTTGGCCAACTTACCTTGTGTTTAAGACTGCATTTTGGTTTCAATTCAATGGTACAACGATACATATTTGTAAAAACACGTGGCATCTCAAATTTTGACAACTCACCTTATTTCACACTCGCCAGGTTATAACCTGACTGTAAGCTGTCAAAATTTGGAGTGGATTGCATAGTGAAAATATCGATTGACGAACGAAACATGTTTTAGTTCGTTTTGGCGGAAGGTGTGCGTGTAACGCGTAGTATACGTATTATATATATATACATGTTAACGAAAATTTGGTTGGAGAATCAAAAGAAAAATCTTACCGTTTCCGACTGATCCATGAAACGATATTACGATATCTCTGTCATGCGTCGATCGACTTTATTGAATTTGGTCTTATTCGAAAGCTTATATGCGGTTTACATAAGGAAAATGCCTTTAAATTTAGAAAATATTGCAGGCGTGATTAGATATTAATGAAATAGGTTTCAGGTTAGGTTGGATTAGCCAGGTGACGAGTAAATGATAGCGGTAGCGACAGTCGACATATACAGGGTGTCGAAACATGTACTTGGCGTCGAGACGCTGCCGCGTCTCTAGATATTGAAATCGATTAAATTGCTTAAGCAGATATGCAAATTAATGATAGTTAATTAGATACTCCCAGTAAATATTCATGTGCTCATGGACTTTTTAAACATAGCTTTTCCAACAATGTGATGTAAAATTGTTACGGTTCAAAAAATTTTACACTATCAAGATTCGCTAAAATATTTCTCCTACGTTAGACGTTGCTCAAGTGACGTTGCAAAATAAGTATGTCTTCCTATGCATGCTTGGCTACTAATTGAGCTCATTATCAACGCATGTCAGCACTTCACGAAGTATTATGACTGGCGATGTTAGGTAGGTACGCTTACCCTGTAACTACCTATTAAATTTTGTGTTACTTAAATGCATTGTAACGATCGAAGTAGATCTAGAATTCATTCTATTTCTTTATATGTTGTTGGGTGGTATTCATTTTTCATCTTTAATAATAAATGTGATGCATATAAGTACATATATGACGCATCATTATATACGTGATGCATTCCAAGAACCGTGTTACTAGCAACAGGTGACAAATTTAACTTCTTTGCACAATTCGCTGATATGATCGTCATAAACTTTAGTTTGGACACGATGTGGATGTTCAGAGCGTGATGTACCTTCAAGATTTAAATCATTAGATCGAAGCTACGCGAAACGTCTTCAACATGTGCAATTAGATGCTATATTCTTTTTAGAAACAGCATAAGATATATTGTAAAAAATGTTTAGTTTCTTAAAAAATGATACTAGATTCTAGGTTAAGCCTCGCTCACATTAAGGTGTTATGCCTACCTGCAAGGCAGAGTTGGGCAAAGATAACATCTAGATAACATCTAGATAAAAGGTCCTTTACGTTTATTCGTTATTTGAAGATCAAATAAGATGATTTATTCGAAGTGCCTTTCAACTTGAATTTCGAATAACGGTTCAACTTTCATCCTATCTTCATCCTAGAAAATCAAATAACCGACCTGAGCCTTTGCGGCCTGACCCGCGCGCGGTCGCCTACCGGTCAAATTCTACAGAATCTAAATTTGTTTATTTTTCATCGTATCAATATGAAAGTGGCACCAATAAATTCCTGGCGTTCTCCCGATTAATTGGGCAGAAAATAATTGAAATCGGACTATTTTTAACTAAACGGGCTTTGAACTCTGCAAAAAGATTTCTCACGTAATATCCTTAATTATGGTCCGAATTATATCATTTTTGGGCCATTTTCATCGGAAAAACATAAGGAATCGATTGGTAATACTTTTATCAACACTTGTCAAAAACATGAACATTTTATGTGGCCCGTCGGTTTTATTGCTCTGGGCTATCAACGGGCGGTCTACAGGGGTCCGAAGGTCCTCGCTCGCAGCGAGAAAGCAAAACAGTGGGGTGGAATTTACCACATAAAATGTTCATGTTTTTGACAAGTGTTGATAAAAGTATTATCAATCGATTCCTTATGTGTTCCCGATGAAAATGGCCCAAAAAATGATATAATTCGGACCATAATTAAGGATATTACGTGAGAAATCTTTTTGCAGAGTTCAAAGCCCGTTTCGTTAAAAATAGTCCGATTTCAATTATTTTCTGTCCAATTAATCGGGAGAACGCCAGGAATTCATTGGTGTCACTTTCACATTGATACGATGAAAACTAAACAAATTCAGAGTCTGTAGAATCTGACCCGTAGGCGACCGCGCGCGGGTCAGGCCGCAAAGGCTCAGGTCGGTTATTTGATTTTCTAGGATGAAGATAGGATGAAAGTTGAACCGTTATTCGAAATTCAAGTTAAAGGCACTTCGAATAAATTAGCTTCATCCTAGGCGCTTCGAATGAAGCTAACTTTATTTGAAAAGTTATTTTATTCGATTTTTAACTAGATGATGCCCATCTCTGCTGCAAGGTCTGAAAACATAAGTATTGTTGGGATTTTTTTTTAAAGACTTAAATAAACGGTTGTATATTCAAAAGTATATATTTTAAAGTTCTTGTAGTTTTGCAATGCGATATCTAAATAAATAATGGATTTGTTGGCGATTTTGCCGCAGCTTTTTTTATTACGGTGACCACTGTAATTTCCGCTGCGTTGTTTTTATTTTGCAGATGAAAAATAATGAATAATGAGAGCGATTCTGTGGCGAAAATCGATACTTTTGGTATGAGAAGCCGCCATTTTGTAGCAAATTAATTTTTCGGGATAATGAAAGGTTAAGAACTCGATAATCTAATATACTAACTAAATTCCCGCGAATTTTGTATGTCGGATAAACCAGGTGAAAATTAGAGTAGTCACCGCAAATTACTGAAAAAATCGCGGCCAGGAGATCGCTGATATTTCTTTTATTTATTTATATTTTCCATCGCAAAAATTACTACAAGTAATTTAACATGTTACACTTTCGAATACATAAAGGTTTGATTAAAAAGGCCTTCAAGTTCTTCCCCCAAAAATTCTCGAATATACATGTTTTTTTAAACCCCACAGGTAGGCATAACCATGTTGTATTTTCAGGCAAGTAAAGTTGAAACTTTAATGGAACCTGAGAGGATATTTCAAGTCAGGTAAATAACAGGTTCACATTGGCAATGTGGTTTCAAGTTACTTGAATTCAAGCGATTTGAAGTCAAGTAACTTGATTAATGTGAACGAGGTCTTAACCCTTCTACCTTATGGCAAAGAACGGAAAATAAAGATTTTATTTATAATTTTTTTATATATATTTATATTTTTCTCGAAGTTAGAGGAGCCACCAAAGAAATGGAGACGTGGGTGGATCTAAAAAGGCGATAGGGACGTAGTAGGCTTAAGCTGTACCTACATAATAAACTGCAAAAAATCTTGTGCTAAATAAAGTATTTTGGTTTACAACAAGAAAGTCAAACTTAGTGCAATCTTTTAAAAATCATGTAGTTTCGTACGACTTGATCATTTATTACACATTCATTTTTCCATCTGCCCCTCCAAATGCATCTGCACTAGAACCAATGAAAAATTAAAAACTAACAACCTGTATTACTCACCTTCCTAACGTTGTTTATTTCGCAGAAGAATTATTAACTATTTGCAAATAAAGTTATACAAAATGATACTAAAAATCTTGTTAAACCTTATTAGGTGCAACAAATATTTTATTTTCAATTTAGTTTATTCCACCATTCGAAGTAAGAACGTTTTAACTACCAAGACCAACGCGAGTGGAGGGAAATCGAAGATGCCGAAACCGAAGGCTGCGAATTAATTTATTCAGTTTGTTCCGTAGCAAGTGCGGTACATGAGATAACGTCCTTGCGTATGCCTATCATCTAATAGAATACGTAACTAGTTCCTAGTTCGAGCCTACATCTCACAGTCCACTAGCGTTTCCTGATGATCTACTGGATCATAAAGCACATTGGGCCGCAACGTTAATATCCAGTTCAAGGTGAACCACACTTTCGAGTGGTATGGACGGGGAAAGTGGCCAATACGGGTGGCAGTAGTGTTACTGTCAAGAGTGTGTCTGCACTGCTCTGTGAAGCAGTGTACATTGTTAGTCGAGCCGTCAAGAACGCTAGCCTTATGTCGCTAGGGAACTTCAAATTGTTTGGGAACTTGTGATTGTTTATATGGTGCGCCTTTTAAGCTTCGCCCTGATCCTTGGGTCCCTACAATGCGCAAGAGGAGGGGGACTTCAAGTCGCTTTTCAATGGAAATACTTGGACTGGGTCTCGCCAAATACTTACTTGACGGGGAAGAACTTCACGTTGGGCAATGCCTTTACTCAGGACGTAGACATCGATAGATATGGCCGTGTATTCGTAACAAGTCCACAATGGTTGGAAGGTGTGCCAATTTCATTGTCACTGGTGACAACTACGCCAGGAATAGGTGGCCCTTTGCTGATACCATATCCTGACTGGACCTGGTTCACGCCGTACAATTGCAACAGCATAATATCTGTGTATAGGTTGGCGGTAAATATCGTGATAATAAGTGTAATTACTGGGGAAAGTTTACAGTTTTTTTAAATGATAGAGACTTTTATTAAGGTTTAGTGTTTCTCCAAAAGTTGCATGTCAGTGGTGTTTATTATTTGGAGGTTCTATAAATACGTAACACGTTGACTCAATAGGAATTCTGAAATTCATCGTTCATGTGTCGTTTTGTCTTGGATCACTTTCTCTGTATATTTTTTTAATTTTGGCAATACTTATGGCAGCATTGACAAGTATTTTCTGTGTCAACAAGAATCAAGAATTCAAAGATTTAAATTAGCTTGAGAAACTTTTATATTAGTTTTATTCTTGTTTCATTGTAAAGAAAATCAAGTATTTTATTTATCACTTGGGAGAGTTATTTTATAAAGTGTACTCCATTAACTGTTACATACATTTGAGGCATTGAGAGAAAAAACGGACGAACCCACATTGAAAAAAAGAATTTTTCCTATTTAATATGATTATTACAGCCTATTAAAATACATTATTGCTACTATCTCAATTTCGCAAAAATCTGAGCTAGTCCGTTTCTGCTCTCAATGCTTCATTTACTAATAAATTACAATCCTTTTCTGTCATGACATTTTGCCTAATTTTTCAAACATAAACTCTTATTTATATAAAAATAGGAATAATATAATAAACAAACATAAATTCTCTGATAGACTACTCTGATTTAAAAATATTTCTTAACGCGAACTGGAGAAAGAATCAATACTAATCTGCATAATTTACGATAATACGTACATTAATCCAATACTTGACAGTCAACATGTCAAGAGCAATGCAGGATCGTATTAAATATACCAACAAAATCTCACTGTCCAGATAGACGAATGCAATCGGTTGTGGGTGGTGGATAATGGCCGCATCAGTGGAGAAGCTGTTTGTCCGACAAAAATATTGATCTTCGATCTTGCCAGCGATCAGTTGATCCATAAATACGTGGTGCCGGATGATCAAGTGTTGTACGGGAAGGCAGCATTAGTTACGCCGATCGTCGATGTCGGAAAAACGTGTCTCGATACTTATCTGTACGTGGCGGACGTGGATCAAAATGGGCTACTGATTTATGACTTACACCGCGGTCACTCGTGGCGCGTAAACAATACCCGCGGCAATGCTTTTGGTCCAGATGACGATGCCATGAACATCACGATCGCTGGCGAGTCATTTGATTTAACGGACGGTACCCTCGGAATGTCATTGTCACCGCGTGGATTTTACGACGAAAGGTACTGGTGTTTGTTGTACGGTTCATTATGCAATGCCTTAAATATATGTTATAGGTAGACTGCGGATGTTTATGCACGTAAAATATGCAAAAAGCATATGCAAATAAGCACGTAAAATATGCTAATATGCACGAAAAATATGCCAATATCGTAGAAGAAGATTCTGTTAGTATATGAGTTTATCAATTTTGTGAACGAAGTATTTTTCATGAAAATGATTTCAGACAAAATGGCGACCGTTTAACGCAAAGTCTTGATTTTTCGATGTCTGAATTGTTTGTTTTTCGCGAATTAAAAATAGAGTTTTCATCAAAAACAAAAATCCTTCGTTCACGAACTAGATAAACTCGTATACTAATAGAATCTTCTTTACTTTTCGATTTCAGATTCCGGGAGAGTGGATGCTATTCGCTCATTTTTTAATATTTTTCTATAACAAAATTACTGAAAGTTACAGAATATTTGTACTTTTAAAATAAGCAGATAGTTGTAAAAAATATACATTAGATTTTCCACAAAAAATTCCCGAAAATAGCGCTTGCCAACTAGGCATGATCCTTTAATTTGCGTTACAATAAATTACTAGTAACTATTCCATGTTTGTAACGTACGTAATTGTGACCGTTTGTCAGTTAAGATTAACTTATGTGCTGAACCCGAACGTTCTACATCACAGGATGTAATGGGTGCATTTTTATATTTGCTCCAATAGCGTTGTAGTATATTTGTTGATACATATGTTCATATGCCTTTTAGCAAAGCATATGTCTTTTAACAAAGCATAAACAATATGTAAAATAATGTTTGCATATAAATATATGCATTCGCATAAACAACTGCAGTCTAGTTATAGGGGTTCACATAATATTTATTGCAAAAAAAATTATTTTATCACTCACAAATCGACATTTTTCAATTTAGGGTGAACACGTTGGAATAATCAATTATGAATATAGCTTGTTGTGCAATTATAATATTTTGAAATAATAGTGACGTGAACATGACTGAAATTACTTTTATCCAGAGATGGGCACAATTTGTATTGAAATAAAATTTTGAAAGCGAATAGAATTTAAAAAATTATTCGTCATGTGTCGAATAAAGTTGACCCAGCTTAACCTTATTCGACACATGGCGAATAATTTTGTTAAATTTTATTCGTTATTCGAAATTTTTATTTAAAGGGTTATACCTAGTCAGGCGGCCGAAAAGAGGCGAAAATTTGATTTTTTTTAAAAAAGCGGAAGCATATATTTTTACAGAACTTGTTGCACTTAGTATAGCACCATTTAAAGAATATTAGGTAATTTTTTCGTAGAAAAATATTTACGTTTATAATAAAGTAACAACCGACATCCTAGAAGCCTTTTTCAAAATTTGGTTTTTCTGTGAGCACTGCCATTCCTGACCCAGATTATGTAAAATAACAAAAAAAGATTTGTTTGCTATATTAATGTATCCTCTGATTAACGAAGGGAATTTCCGAAATATTAATTTAAAATAAAATGGCGGCTATTTAAATTTGAAGTACTTATTTTTTCGTGCAAAAATTACGTGCAAAAATTTTGCCCATCTCTACTTTTATCGTACAAATTACATCCTGTAAATCGTTTAACGAAAACATTTCAGTAATCAGAAACATGATTTTAGGTACCTTTACTTCAATTCTTTGGCTAGTTACCTCCAGAAATTCACGGACACGTACTCCCTAAAGCAAAGCAAATACAGCGAGCCAGTCGTGTACCAATCGAATTATAAACGAGTAAGCCAGGCAGGTGTCCAAGCAACGTCCCGAAGGGGTGTAATATTTTTCCAATTAGTCCAATTAACGGCCATCGCTTGTTGGAACATTGAGAAGCCATTCACACCGGAGAATGTAGTGATAGTTGCACAGGACGAGAAGACGTTGCAATACGTGAGTGGCATCAAAGTAATCACGAACAAACGTGGCGAAGAAGAATTGTGGTTCAACACAAACAGATTACAGAAGACGATAAACATGACCCTACGACCGAACGAGACGAACTTCCGTCTAATCACAGGGAAAGTTGACGATATTATCAGGGGGACAAATTGCGAGCCTTGCGGCAGAAGACACAGAATCCCGGATATTACCTTCTGGCACCAAATATAAATCAGATAAATCGCATTGTCCTAACCAAATTTACCTCAACAGTTCCTCCAGGCGCGTCCGAATGTAAAACCTAAACAACACAGACGTCAAAAGTACGTTTTGCCAGTACCTCTTTCTGCGTAAACTAAATACGATATTGGCCAGCGATAAACGAATAAATAATTAAAATTCTAACTAAGCACAATCCATCCCCACCACTTGCACACATTATTGTAATTAAATATTTGCAAGTCTTTTTTACACAGTCTTTTGTATGTATCGTGAACAATATTCACGAACTTTGTTCCTTTCAGTACACACACTATGAAACAAGTTTCCCAAAAGCATTTTTAATTCACTTAAAATACTGTTTTATCCAACTGAGCCAGCTACAAACCGCATTCGGTAGTTAAAACGAATAACAATACTAACGATTCCGCTTACTCTGCGTCTCATAGACCGTACGATAACCAAACACGGAGGATCGGTCGGGTATCCCCGAGAGAATAAGCCGCGAGAGTGGGGGCAGGGGTTTCTGCAAATGACAGCCAGCGTGTAGCAATTTAGTTAACCGTTTCATTGCTGCCTTTTGAGATGTAACGACGAGGCCTGGCCGTGACAGGGGCGTCACTAGGAACTCAAACGTTTCGATGGGGTTTGGGGGGGGGGGAGGGTTCGCTGGCGCAGGAACAACGGAGGCGGAGAGGTGTCGCGGGTGACGTCGCCGCAAGTTTCCCCTGTCTGGCGAAATCGGCATGGCGCACCCTTGTCTTACCAACTATTTTAGGAAGTTTTATCAGCCTTTTCCGGCACCGCAAGGTCGAAGTAAAATGGTAAAGGCGGGCGTGGGAGTAAGGCCGGTTGAGATAAATGCGCATTCACGAGGAATTGTTCGTGTTACTGCCGCGGCACTCTCGGGATACCAATAGGGCGCGCAATGCCGGGAAATTCGTGTCACCTACTTCTCTTTCTACGGCGCAGTTCGGCGTGTGACTAATGGCGGCATATTCATGGCACAGCCTCGCCTCTCCAGCTCCCCTCAACACCGCCCGATCCCACACCCTTTACGAAGCTCTGGCAGTTAACCTCAGACAACCCCTTCGTTGCCATAATATACGGCTACCCTTAAATTTTCGTTCCCCCTCAGTATCCCCCTCCCTTTCACCCTCCAAACTTCAGCATCGGCCTATCCCAGCACGTATGGTGGAAAACCCCCTCCGTTGGCTGCCTCCCTCCGATCAGTGATCTAACCCCGCGCATATGCTATCGGAAGAAAAATAATTCCTTTAAAATCCTTGACATCTGGCGTGGTGGCTTCGTTAATGAGTGAGATGGTAACGCACGAAACGCGACAAATGTTCTGTGTTTTATTCTCTGCCCTTCTTCGTCTAGTAAAGTAGGTTGAGGTATATCGCCGTTCGGTATACCCACCATCATCGTATCATGGCAGTATAAAATATCGCGACTCCAGCGAAAAGGCCGTGCGAGGGTGTAACGCTGGTCGCAAACGATCCATGCAGGAGCACGTTTTCACGATCGAACTCGTTACCTTAAGGGTAAGACGTGGAATTACTTAAGAGGTGATAGGCGTTGGCGGTAAAGTCTCGCCGCGGACGAGTCTGCGGCGCGCGGAGAAAACGTCTCAAATCGTTTTACGAGGGTACTTTTAAAACAACTTTACGAGAGCGCCGCGGAATTTCGAAATAAATTTGCATCAGTTTTACTGCCCCTAATATACATAACTACCAGTGTTAGGCACTGATACACGCGCGTGCACGGGCCGCCGTTGGCGGGAGTTCGTGATACAAAGCCCTCCAGCAAAGAAAAGATGCGCGCACTTCGGAAATCTCTTTACGACCGGCGCGATAAACTTGCGCCACGCTTGTATTTCATTGGAGCGCGGTAAACGGCGAATCGCGAGATGCGACGATCTATTTTAGTTGCACGCAACACCGCGAAAGTTACTTACGTAAGGCTGCGCTGCGAGCGATCTAATGTCGTTACATAAAAATTCCATTAGAAGCAGTTAGAGAATTCACTGAAGCAAGCTCCAACTTTCTTGCCGAGGAATGTTTCTTAATTAGGAGACGAAACGGGAATAGGACAAAACGCGGCATTACACGTATCGTTGGCCGGGGAATGAAATTTAAAAATTTAATCGTGAAATTAAACCGCGTATTTCATAGTCACGGCGTTTCTGGCGGTCACGGTAAATTAGTTTGTTCTTCACGGGAATTCTACCGTTCTGCCTGTTTCGAGTTGAGCAGGGACTGCCACGGAGAGGCGAGCTGAGAGGTGAGCGCGCACGCCGGCTTCTAGCGAACGAACTCGCCTGGTATCCGTTTGCAATTCGAAGGAACGTACGGCTCCTGCTGCGATGGAATGCCGGGAGAATTTCGGGCATCTCTCGTGTCTTTATTAAGGCAGCTCATCTATAATTCACCGAGTGGCCTGGCCCGGCTGACAGTGCTGGACTCACCGGCCGCATAAACACACGGCATCTCGTGCAGAAGCTGATGCACGCCAGTGTGTGGCATGCATTGCGGTTGTCAGCTCTAGTCAACGTGTAATTTACAATCGTGCCCCAGCCCCGATGCAGATGCACCCGCTGCTCGGAACCTGGACCACCAGGCACACCGTCTGCCAGGTGGAACGTCGGACCAGTTCCTAGCAGCCAAGGGAACGCCAACATCGGCCGCACTGCTGTTGCCGTATTGCCGTTGTTCCTGTCGCTAGTTGCGATCCAAGTGGACGATAATGCTCGGCCCAGGTACTACTGGCCACTCGGAACCAGGCCACTGCAAGGCCCCCATAAACTAAGTACTACATTCTGGTTACCGCTTCGCCATTAGTTCAGGGAGAAGTTTACAGAAGCTCCTCTGGATATCGCAGCAGCATGTCTGCTAATCATGAAGGAATGTTTCAAACCACGTGGTCGTTAGCTCCTGATTCCTCCTCGTGTCGCCTCAGCGTTAGAACGCGCTTGAAGATACAAGCACAAAGGCAGTGCAGCAGGAAATGTACCGCGTCCAGATTATTAGCTTGCCGTGGAACCCAGTTGCCAGGGACTGCCAAAGAAATTGTACTTGCCTAGTTGCACTGCATTTATTTATTTAGCAGTGGTCGAAAGACGGAAATTTTACGAGTGCTACAAGATATAATACTATGGTTTAATTGCAACGAATTATGCAATCCTTGAAGTACGTATTGTATAATATCGATTAGCCAACGCACCTACTGATTTAAAAGGTTTTATTCGAATATTGATGGAAGTTCTTTGGATTACTTAAAACGATATCAGATAATTAGCAAAAATGATACGGAAGTCTAGCCTTGTTAATGCTCCTAATTTAAGTGAGAATCTTTTTCATTTTAACTACAAAACATAGAAAAATTTTCTTCATGAGTGATACTTTCGCTAGCATTCCACTTTGAATTCAAGCACAGTTTATAAGACGAAATGTAAAAAGTCCAACATCCAGCATATGAAAACCTCGCAACTATAAACCACAATTTCTTGCTTATGCTTGATCTCTTGTTCGTTAAAAGGGTACCCCATCTGATAGCCCCGAAATTATTCCGTCATAAACACATTCGCACGCAAGAAGAAGCATCGATTTACAAGTCTGATGGCTTGGAATCCATAAAGAGCCCTACCTTGACACCTGAACGAAACAGGTGCATAACTCGGATGCTGCTAGTTGTTCTTTTGCCCTGCACGAACATCCGCCACCTATGTACGCTCTCGCGACACCCATCCCTTCGCGGCTGTTTGTCTATCCAGGATTTCATCCATCTGTTTCTGGCCTGCCGCCTCGTCCCATCTCCTCTCTTTTCTTGCACCAAGCAGCACGGAACGCTCGGTTGAAATGTCGTTTGCTTTGCGAACCGGTCCCTTACATTCGTAACCGTTCGTTATCGTTAGTTCCGCTTGGCGAGGCGCGTTCACAGCGTAAACACGTACGTACGTAGGCTACATAAGCGAAGAGAACGCTGCGCTCGGGGGTTGGTGAGAGCGAGAGAGCGAGGGGGGGGGGAGAGAGAGAGAGAGAGAGGGTGATCGAGTGAGAGAGAGAGAGAGAGAGGGAGATAGAGAGTGACAGGGGTACGAACGAGGTTTGAGAGCGCATTTCGGAGGAAGGTGTGGCCGTTTCGACTTCTGCCATTCGTTACCTTTGCCGCGAGCACACGGACGTGCGAGCACGCCGAGTCATGTTTACGAGCGCAAATAACGGTGCAGCCGCAACTTTTTGTTGCCGTTTCCTTTCCGCCACTTTTTTTTTCCACGGCGTTCACAGCGCACACGCGCGCCGTCGATGATATCACGCTTTGGTAATCGTACCCTTACACTCGACGTTCGCACATTAATGCGCGCTCGTGCGAGCACACTCGCGCACTCGGCTATTTACACGGTATCGTTACGCAATCCGCTGATATCCTGCTGTCGTTTTCACTTTTGTTTACCAGGATATCAAATGGGTTTTATCCGGGCATTACTCGTTTTAAGATACGGCCTATACAATACGCCTCCCCACTCCGGTGTATACTGAATAAATAACCGTACCAATCTATTTGACATTTGTCACGGAATAAGTGCATACGTTATCTTTCCTGTGCCGTGCCGTTTCGCTGACAGGTTTCTTTTAAATCTGTACATTCTTCTTCTAATTCGTTTTGCGACACGCGCCAGCTGTTTGCTTATTCCGAACCAGACGTTTTGCATTGGTTTAGATAAATATATTTATACAGGGTGTCCCATTTAAATCGATCCACCCGAATATCTTGGAAACTAGTGATGATACTAAGAAATACTTTAGACAAAAATTGAATGCTTTCGAGGGGCACATCATTTGATGTAGGAGGTCTCTTTGTAGGTGGAAGCGGAGAAAACATATCCAGGTCAACGAATTATATATTTTTTATTGCATCAGTCATTTATTCCCTATAAAAAGGTGCTAAGTCACTTATGGCTAGGGTTGCCATACGTCTCGTATGGCAGGAACTGTCCCGTAATTCACTAGTACTCACAGAGTAAAATAAACCATTACCTACCCACTTTTTTCATGTTTTATTTATTTAGCACTTGAACGTTCCGTATCAATGCTTGGCAATTATGGCAACCCTACTTATGGCAAAAAGCTATTACTTTAGGAGATATTTTAATTTTAATATTGTGTATTGATAGTGTCTTAATACACGCGACATCTGCCATAGTATTCTTGACTGAAACTAATTAAACTAGGTAATAGTTTTTCGCCACAAGTGGCTTAATACATGCAATAAAAAATATATAATTCCATTTAAAAAAACAAAGTAGATCTTCACATGTGTTCTATGCTTCCACCTAAAAAAAAACAGTTACTTCTGTCTGAACTTTCTGCCTTAGTTCTTAGTATTATCAATTGTTTTCAAGCCATTCGAGTGGGTCGATATAAATTGGACACCCTGTACATGCGATGATGGTCGCGTACTTTGATATTTATGAGATTTCGTGAATGGCACACTTTTACGTAGAATAACTGAGGGAATGTTATTCTTAATTTCGTACATCCGTAATCTATATCGCGAAGCAATGGAACAGGTGCGACAATGCAGAGGACAAAGGAGAAGAGAATAGAGATTATTTTGCCATTTTTCTTGAAGCAAGTGTGTTAAGCTTATTTATGCTACCAATTTATTTTGACTTAAAATATCATACATTAATATCTAAATAGTAATGGAATCATTTTATCTTAGAATTATAGAGTATGTTTGCAGTATATATTCTTTTAAATTGTACGTTGAGAAGAATGGTTGACATTTTAGTCGTTTGCCACCTCGATATTGATTATGAATGAGTAGAAGAAAATATCAGCAAGTCCACAATCACTTGACTTACTGATAGCTTCTATGCTTGCTGTTATTGTAGTACCATATATATATTTGTTTTCTGTCAAAGTGTAAGATACAGTGCACTTAGTCAAGGATAATATTGCAATTGTCTGGAAGCTTGAAATGCAACTCACGTAAGTGAAGGTTGAAATGTGATTGACTCATTTGAAGGCTAGAATGTCATTGGTTTATTCGAAGGGAAAGACTTGTTGTTCTAACGTGCAAAATGCAATTCATTTCTAAAATATTTTGAGGTGAGAATGATATTCTTGGGGAACACGCAGATTGGTTAATTCACAATGATTTTTTAAACTATAAATATATAGTTTTGTAATAACTTGATAACGTTTTGCACGACCCATACAGCACACTCCATTGCAGGAAGGTTCCAGCAATGGTTGCAGGAAGGTTCCGGTGCAGCACCGGAACGTTCCAGTAACATTGATGGAATGTTCCATGAAGGATCCTATGTCCGCCCTTGTGGAACATTCCACGGAACGTTCCGGCCATTCTCTGGCAATGCTCACGGAGCGTTCAGGACATTCTCTGGCAATGCTCACGGAGCGTTCCGAACAGTAAGGCCAAAAATAAAAATATCGATAAGTATATATTATTTTATACTGTGCTGCGAGAGACACGACGGGGACATGAATGTGTGCAGAATCGTAGTAGTATAACGTCTGTACG
The DNA here is from genome assembly GCA_951215215.1 of Andrena trimmerana. Taxonomy (NCBI): domain Eukaryota; kingdom Metazoa; phylum Arthropoda; class Insecta; order Hymenoptera; family Andrenidae; genus Andrena; species Andrena trimmerana. Next base: position 10,024,917 of record OX578062.1, read on the forward strand.
TCATTAATAATAAATATAAAATTTTTTTACCTCAGTAAGATTCGAACCCATGACCTCGAGCACCGTAGACGAACACTTTACCGCTGCAGCTACAACTATTGATTGAAAGGATTGCTTACGTATTCGAACTTTACCTCCTACCGTGCATAACTTTAAACTCAAATTATTAAAAAATGAAGGCTCGTTTTGACATTATTATTAGGGTAAACCAACCAGTGAATGACCGAATTGTTGAATGAGAAGCCCTGTAAATGACCGCATACTTTTATTAAGAATTGTACTTATTAATGTTTGTTTAATATGCATAACTAAAAATATGAAATATTGAAAGTGCAACTACACTCCATTTATAAACATATAGTATTTTTTAAATTTATAATTTACATTTCTTTGCCTAATGGTCATTCACTGGTATGCGGTCAATTACTGGTTGGTTTACTCTATTATTATTATTATTATTATTATTATTATTATTATTATTATTGTTATTGTTATTATTATTATAAATGGGAATAGTCCCATAGTTTACATAAAGCATACAACAATTGACCTTACATCGTCTACACAAAGCGTAACCTAATATACAGGAGAAACTTTGAACTTCCTACTCTGAATAATATAGTGTGTGTGAATGTAAAAAATGTGTAGCCAATTTATTTAACAAATCAATGGTGTGTATAAATGTTTCTCCTTTTTCCATAAGGATTTTGTAAAAAAAATGTACATATACAGTAATCTGCACCTACAATAATTATTATTGATATCAATTAGGGAAAAGTCGATAAAAGAATCGATTCTGGAACCTTTGTTGTAAAATGTCCGAAAAGTTGCCTGACCATTGCCAGAGAATGTCCTGAACGCTCCGTGACCATTGCCAGAGAATGTCCTGAGCGCTCCGTGACCATTGCCAGAGAATGTCCTGAACGTTCCGTGAGCATTGCCAGAGAATGTCCTGAACACTCCGTGACCATTGCCAGAGAAAGACCGGAACGCTCCGTGACCATTGCCAGAGAATGTCCGGAACGTTCCGTGACCATTGCCAGAGAATGGCCGGAACGTTTCATGAGGCTGGCAGGAACGTTCCAAGTGGCAATATTCCACCGCCACATGGCTGGAATGTTCAAGGAAGGTTCCTATGTCCGCACCGAGGCAACATTCCACGGCAACCCCCATGGAACCTTCCTGCAAGCTTCGGGCAACGGAGTGTGCTGTATGGGGAGTAATAATGATCAAAAATTCCAAAACGATAACAATTTTATATGTCATTTGTAATCAGTCTCATGAATTATAAACTTACCAACGTATTACTCTGAAGAAGATACAGGCACAGTCAAATAATTGCTGCCTAGTAAGTACACTCATAAAATTACGTTTTTGGAAGAAGGCTTCTAGTTTTTAAAACGCAAATAACAATATTCTTTATTGTTGTGCTGCAGCAACTACAATGCACAAATTGGTCATTCGCGTTTTCTATTGTTATACAGATTTTTCTACATTTTTGTATAAGTTCGGAAACAATCGGTCATTTCATTAAATTAATACAGCCTTTCTTTACTAATGTAGCATGATTCTGCATAGAATTCGGTTCGTACATATTATCATGTGCCTCATATGTACATCCAATCTGTTGGAACCTATCATTTTGCAAGTAGTGACACTATATTACCTACGATAATTAAATATTAATACGACTCATGATTTCTTATGTCTATTCTATCAATAGAAGTAATATACTTGGTAGCTATGAAAAACATACAAATGCACTATCACAATAATTGATATCGTTACTATTTTCTATCAGAACTAGGTCTCGTACATGTTTTGTGATCAGATCCAAATTAAATAGCTATGGATTGATCAAGGAAAATTGCTTTGAATCATCCTTTGAATTTAAGCACTGCTTTCTAAAAATTATCGTAGTTTAATAATTTCTCTATTGGAAAAATTTGGCTAAATTTTGAAAAATTTAGTTGAAATTTACTTCGATTTTTTTGGAATAAGTGAAAATTATTTGTTGAAGGTACTAAATTTTGATAAATTTTTCTATTGAATTATGCAAGGTATGACAAAATTGTGACAAAAGTGATTCCTAGTGCAAAGATAAACCTCAGATATTTTTAAAATACATTTTTTTTCATGCGAGGCTTCAGGTTTGAGAAAAATGATTTGAAACATTATCAAGTAATATACATGGCCGCATAAATAAAAATCAAGAAACGTAAAATCTGGAGATCTTGGTGGCTAAAATATGACTTCATCGGAGACAATCCAACAGTTATGACTATGGTTTAATAACTCTCGTTCCTCTCGGATCGAATATAGTGGATCACCATGATATTGAAAGGATAATGTGAAATGCAAGTAGAAGTCCACCTGTCTGTAGTCAGACATGTCGAACCAAGCTGGAGCGGCCCCTCGGAGGCAAACTTACTTATAGTAGGTACGCGATCTGTATCTTGGCTCGACATGTCTGACGACAGACAGGTGGACTTCTACTCGTGTTTATCCCGTCCTCCTCCCGCCGTGCAGTACAAATATCAGTTACAGCGTGGCAAACTTATAGACCGCGCAATCTGTACATAAGTGTCATATACATACAGTTGATCCCGGTTAAGCTGATAATTTCAGGGTCCAGAGAGTATCTCTTATTCGGGGACGTAGGAGAATTTCACACCTCCGATTTCACGTCTCACTGAGTTTTATGGCTTTCGGAGCACGAGAATAGGGAATCTGGAATGCAAGGATAGAACTAACCATTAAGAAAGGAAGAATGACAAGTTCCACATTTCTCATCAGATCTTCACGAAAAAGACACCAATCCATTCCCTGTTTTTTTCCCAATTAAAAGGGTCCAAAAACCATGTAAATCAGACCATAATTAACGAAATTATGTAAAAAGTTAATTTGCAGAATTAAAACCCAATTTCGTTAAAAATAGTCCGATTTACAGTAATTCGTCGTAATAAACCCGACAAACGGGGCTGGCGGCGGGCGTATGCCGCGATGCGGATACTATTCCGTGCGGCCGATGCCGCGAGTGAGAAAACCGAAGAGCGAGCGAGAGGGAACGAAACAGTTGATACGAAGTTGCCGTCGACTCTTTCGTTCTCTCACTTTGGACCGAAGGATTCGAAGAAATGGCGAGGATAGTCATCGGGCGTAGTACTGCACATGGTAAAAACGGGACAATAACGACGAATTACTGTACATTGAATTTGGTGCATTTTAATCGGGACAATGTCAGGAATCCAGTGGTGCCACTTTCATATCGATATGATGAAAAATGAAGAATTTGAATTTGTGAATTAAAATCGGCGAATAGAAGTTTAGATCGCCTAGAGTCGCACGGGCATTTAATTCACAAAATCAAATTCTTTATTTTTCATCGTATCGATATGAAAGTGAGACCAATGGATTTCTAGCATTGTCCCGATTGAAATGCGCCAAATTCCATGTAAATCGGACTATTTTTAACAAAGTTGGCTTTAAATTCTATAAATGAACATTTTACGTGATTTCGTTAATTATAGTTCGATTTACATGTTTTTTGGTGTCTTTTAATCGGGAAAACTCAAGGAATCGATTCGTGTAATTTTCATTACGATTCGTCGAGAAATACGGAACTTGAAATTCTTTCCTTCTTAATGACTAGCTCTATGCTTTCCTTGTCTTTTATGGCCCATTGTCCTCGGGCGTCGAGCGCGCAGTTGCGGGGATCCCCACGGCCTAAGTAAATAAGAAATGGTAGCGAGGGATTGATTTTTTATCAGTCTAACCAAGGAAAAATTACCAGGTTAACCGAAGAACACTGTAGTTGGTAAAATTACAATGTTGTGTGTCTCGAGAACGAAAACTCTAACAGAAATAATATATCCTAAAAATTCGGTTTATTTTTATACAAGGAATCATTTTGTCCGTATTTCTACCATGAATTTGGCACCATCATGTATTTAATTGCAATCAATAATTTTAAGGAATCTTATTTATAGAACTGAATGACGTCTGTCTTACAATATTTTGTGTTAGGACAATAGTTATAAATGATACTATGAATATTTAGCAATTAATTATATGACTTAATGTATTATATAATTCGAAAATAAGCCATAATAATTTCTCAAACTTTTTGGAAAATTTTTTATTTGATTTCTCGTTTTATAAAGAAAATATATTTCATAATGTTACTTCGATGCGACTCTAGCCTCTCTTCCTTGCAATAGTATTATCATACGATTGTCTATTCAGATTACTCGGTAAATAATTATGAAACTTGTTTACACTGTCCTAGATCCTTGATCTAAATAACACCTACTGCAAAAAACCTTTGCAGCTGCTTGTTCGACAAGACTATAGTTCCAGTGAAAATACTTAATTGCATATTCTGTTTAATTTCTTTGAACTAGTAAAAACTTTACCACCTTTGACTAACTTCCAATGAAGCCTTTCAAGTTTAGATAGGTACGTCTGGCCAGTAATGGTCGACCCACTATACCAACAAATCTGAATTCTACATTCTATTCGCTGAGGCTCGAAATATGTATTCTTTTAAATAAATAATTGAACGGTCTAGTGAGTGCCGTTCCTGTTCACGTATTGGTGAGAAATTCAATGGAGAATAATCGGCACTGTATAATAAACAGTATTGAAAGGAAGTTCACGGTACGGGAGCAGAGAACTTATACGTGTTCGCAAGTTACCGTGCCGTCTGCCAATTTTCGTACATCGATATATCGTGAAAGGAACGATCGCTGCAGGATAGACGTAATGAATAGCACGGATGGAAATATAGCGGGTCAGGTGCAGGTTCCACTGAAAGATAGTCGATGGATGTAGCCGTGGCAGCGGCGGGGGATGGTGGAGGGGGGAGGTATGGGTGCAATCAGCGCGATGATAACCAGTATTACCACGTCAACTCAACCCATCTCGCAGATCTTCGTGGCGTAATTCCCTGGGGTTCTATTTGTGACGAGAACAAGCGGCTAGTGTGACACGCGTACCGGGGACGATGTACCCGGAATTATTTATTCCGTATAACAACAGACCGATATCACCATCAAATAGAAAGCATATCACAGCCTTTGAATATTCGCACGTTCGGTTTTTGAGTTTAGCTGGACCATCAATCGCGGAAACCGTGAGGCGTGATTAATTTTGCCGAATCCCTCTCGGTGCAGCTGAAATGCAGCGCATCGCACGATTCCTGTCGATGACAGAATACGTCCCTTGTCAATCTTCTTCTTCATTGTCAATCTACTTCATTCAATATGTTTAACAGCCGCGAGTCATGAGCAATTAATTATGCGCTTCGTCCTGACAGATTTATCGATCATGTTCCTATACCAATGTATAATAAAGCGCAGATGTATAGGGAGTTGTAGAAATACTGCTTTCAAGCAATCTTAATGGAATAGAATAAATTATGCGTGTTATTTTCACGAACATCATTAATATCAGTCATGAAATATATTAATGTTCAGTGTAATGAATAATCACTCTAAAATAATTGAGAAATATTAACAACAAAAGTTGTTGTCTTTAAATTACTTAGTTTTACTTGTATTACTTTTTAATATTCTGATAAATATATCAGGTACTGTTACGATACAAAAACATCCCAGGTTCAGGTATTTTGCAACACTGTTTCTCATACTTATTGGTGTGTTGACCAATAAGAGTGAAAAATGCAATCAACGTAAAAAATTATACATTTTGTTATGACCTGGGTTTAGAGTTTTTCTCCGAGTGTGATTGTAACCCCAGGAGCATATCCCGAGGGCGAGATCTGGCGATCCCAGGGTCCCCAGCTGGCTCACCATGGCTGAGACTTTGCAAGGGGCTCAACTAGCAGCATTCTGCGAGTGCAACAGCCCCACCCAGGCTTAATGGGGAGCGAGGTCGTGGAGAATCGGGGCCAGACGGGGCTATCCCCAGTCAGCATCGTGGAGGTGTGCAGGGGTCGAGTATTCTCTTTTACCTCACAAGCGAGGGCGAGTCAAGTGAGCGCGGGTGGCAGTCATCAGTCGCGACTCTGTCGCCCCACGATTAGGTTTGTACTGTGCTCTGCAGAGATACAGTTACTAACCTGAGACCTACTCAAGTGGCGTGTAAAGCGATATCTCCGGGAATACAAGCCACCGCATGTCTTGTTCGTCACCTATTACAGGGCTCCACTCATTTGGTCAGATCCCTACAGCCCTTAGAGCTTTCAAGTACTAATGTAATATCCAAAATGTGTTCTTGATACATCCTTGAAGTTTTGACTCGAGGGAGGACCCTCAAGGGGGCTACCGACTTTGTCCCCTTTCTGCTTTTACGTCACTATGTCTCTGCATGACACAGTACTCTCGCAGACAATAGTTAGGCCTCAAAGGTGCGGGGGGTGTAAGTGATTGGTTCTGTTGGAAATAATGGGGACAGGGGCTTGTGCTACTGTCACTAAAATGAACGTTGAGAAATATAGATGGAAGCCTGTATGCTCTAGAAGCTTTGACTTAGGTGCAACCTTAACTGTTGGCATGTGGTGATAGCATTTATAAGGAAAAGTCAGTCTACCATCAGATCAATTTCAGTTTATAGCGGAACTACAGAACTGAGTCTGCGTCTCACAGTGTTTTTTTGAACATATAAACCGTAAACGCATTTTATTTTACAGTTTATAGTATTAACAAACATTACCCAAAAGTCCTAATCACAATTTGTATTAATTTCCTTGTAATTAATTTCCCCAAAAAGTAACATTTTTTACCAAATCTAACTGCCCTGACTAGTCCCTTTAAATGCGTAATATCCTTTCTTTCTTTTTTAGCACCTACCACACAAAACTGATGTTACAATAATTATATACAATAAGAGCGAATTTTCCGCGTAATCGGCAGCGGGCAACTATCCGTCGAAATATTTTACATTCCGTTTCTTCAATGGGATGATGGCGAGGAGTATGAAAACCACCATGAGTGTGGTAGTGAGAATCAACCTTAATGTCTCGCAACTGGTGCGCCTATCCAACCTCGATCCTAGATCATCATTTCCCCCACTACTGCTAAGTACTCCTCGACGCAAGCGGCTCTGAAACCTCGCCAACTCATATTCACATGAAGTGATTCTAGTCTAAATTAAAGTCTAATTAAAATTATAAAAATGAGAACTTCCATTAGTTGATGACTGATCGGACGCGCATGCTTTATTGTTCCTAGCTATCAGCCGTAGGTGGGTCAAATGTCCCACGTTCTATCTTCTTTACTATTAGCGTGACCAATTTATTCTCCTCCTCGGAAGCTACACATGAGAATCGATTCAGGTACAGAATTATTTCTGTCAATTCTTGGGACAAGAAGCTATCAAATCTCATTCGAGGCATTACTATATTTGACACCAGGGGAGGATTTGGAGATTTGGCACTCTAGGCTAACAAGTCTCTGCCTCCCTTTCCGCGAAATATCATTAAATATTTTAATTTAAAAGAGTGATGACAATTTCCAAATTAATTCAATATGGCACACTCACATATGAGTTATTGCTAATTCGCTATATGAAAAAGAAGCGAATTGTTTTTAAAGTTGTCCCAAGCCTCTGTGTTTAAATCTTCCCCAATATTTTTCGCTCAAAATTTTCCGCTCCCCAAAATTTGCCGCTCTAGGCTGCAATCTACTATAAACAAATCTGCTCCAGGTTGGCACAAGTATATTCCTTCATCCCAGTGCGTTTCGGTATCGATGAAATACCATTCAAGTTGAAGGTCAATGTGTCGACATAAATTCGAGGAAAGGGTGACTTGGAAATCTGTCGAGTGAACAGTTTCGACTCGTATGTAACCTTTGCAACGTCATAACGTTTATCTTTATCTTGTTCGTTCTCATTGTCCCTCTGTCTCCCTTCTTCTGACCGACCACTTCTCTCACTTTCAACATAATATTTCCGCCTGTTCCTTTCCATGCAATCGCAACTCTGCTTGTTGTGTACGCAAGTCCATTTTCCGCGCCTCTCCAAAGTAATGCCACCCTTACACCCCGTGCACGCACCCTATTTATTCCCGCACGAATGCAGGGAGAAGGAAATAATGATTTTAATAACACCGGAAACCTGCCGCAGCGAGAGGATTTTCCTCGATTACATCGAGCCCATTGTTTCAAAAAGAACCCGTTCAACATATGAGAACCATTAAATAAAATTTCACTGCGTCTGCCTATGCGGCACAGTAAAAAGTGCTTCATCCATCGGGACAATCCATTTCCATTTCAACCGTCCGATATGAAATGCATTTTATTCTCCAATGGAATTTCAGTGATTTGTTTCACCCAAATGTATTCGGGCCTGCATATTTAATTATTCAATCGAATTGCTTGTAATGCCATTCGCAGAGCGTTCTCTTTTTTTTTTTTACATCGGCGATATTGATTTTCTGCTGGAAGTATGGGAAATTTTTGATGCGGCTGTAACTTGATTATTATTGACATGTCCATGATTTGCATTTGAAAATATAATATACAGACCATCTTTTAATTTGATCGCATTGCTTTATGTAGTGGTGTTATGACTTTCGTCAAAAAGTTGCAAACTTTATTTTCTCTTTTGGGATCCAATAGTGGAGGTATGATTTTTTTTCTTTATTAGGACTTAAACGCTATTAACTCGGCGGAACTTTAACATACTTACCATCTAATTAGTCTATAAATAAACTAACGATAAGAAAAATCGCCAACTTCTTCATAAACACCAATTTCCTTAATTTCAAATTCACGAATGTTCACTTTGTCGTTACATTAATTGCAATAATTGAGAGAGCAATCCTTTTTGCTCCATTGAATCTACAGAATAGTATCGTCCCGGCAAGCCCGCATTAGAGCTAGTTAGATATAGCAGTTTTTATTAGCCGTGAGAACAGCGTCTATGAACACTTGCATCTCTCCCACCCTGTTTCCGAATGCGGAGATGATGTCTCGGACCGAGGCACATAAGGGAAGAAGGGGGGAGGGATTTGAGGTGGGAGAGGAAGTTGCTGGACCATGTCGACTGCTTCCCAAGCCAGCCGAAGTGGACCTATCAACTCGAAACGAGTGTGCTCGACGTTAAAATCCCGGTCGCTGTTCCCGTTTCTCAGCTTCTCCCGATCCCCCCCCCCCCCCCCCTCTCCTCTCGGCCTCCCTCCACCTTTATCGTTCCCTTGCTTTCCATCTCCTTTCGCAGCCAACCCTCGTGCCACCCCCTGTCTGTCTTCCTCTTTAGTGCGTTCATTCTCCCGTTTGTCCGTATTGGACGTAAACGATGCAACGGGTGGACATGGTCCAACAAATCCGAAATCTCCTTTCCCTCGATATAAAGCCTCGCCTCTTTTTTCGGCTTGGCCCCTCCGTCGACTTCGCGCCAATGCTTTCCTGCGAGCAAGCGAGGCGACACGAGTACCAGGCCGTACGATGAAATCGATTTGTATTTGAAGAATCCAATGATACGTGCGGAAATCGAATCCTCGAATATCACGGAGCCTCGATATTATTACGCAATATCGCTTCGGAGTTGAACAGGTACTCTGATGCTGCTCGGGGAAGCTTGCTTCGCGATGACTAACGTTCCACATGATTAATAGCATTGTTTAAAGAAAAAGAAACTACTCCGTTCGCAGCCCTCGAGAACATCGTATAAAAAAAGCACGCCCTTTTCAAACCAGTCCCCATGATCGAAGCAGAAATTGCGCCCAACTTTATCCTGGGTGAATTTTGTTTCACTTTATTCGGTAAGCTACGTATCGACGAGAGCTTTCATGAAGTTTGAAAATGCTGGCTCGAAAAGTCGCATGAAATTGATGTGGAAATTTAATTAATGCCGTGAAGAGAAGTTGAAAATTCGGCAGGTGCATGCTTGTCGACATAAATCAGCAAAATACCGCCAATATTACGCGGATCAATTATTCGTGTGTGAAATTTGTACGGGGGATTGGGAATTGAAAGGAACGATGAAAACAGAAGAACACGAGCATTTTTCATGCGTACATGTTTGTAGATTTGGCAGATGCATATGTGTTCTAAAATGAATTCAGATAATGGGCGAGAGGAGGTAGTCGATAGGGATAGCGTGGATTCCTCAAGGAAGTGACAATATTATTCTGTTTCAGGGTGTGACGGGCGACCGGCTGGCCGGGGGCGCCGCACACCTCCTCCATCTCTTCTTCTTCTTGCCACGACCACAACACACAATGTAACAACAACTACCACTACTAGAGTCGTCCGCGCGAACCACGTTCTCAATGTACTCGATGTGGTACGTCACCATACCCCTACTCGGTGTCTCTGAAGATATGTTACCCTTATTAAGTTTAACGTGTTTCACTTTTACGTTGTCGTATCTCACAGTTAGTGTTCCTCGATGTTTTAATGAGAAACCCGTGTCATGGCCCGCAGCGATGATACCAACCCTCACTGCTCTTCAACGCACGTAGAGCGAAGAGTGCACTGCGAATTCGATTCTAGAATATTAAATTAATTATCGAGTCCAATAAAACATCGTGTACGTTTCTATATTGCTTCAGAAGGCCTTTGCGGCTCGATTGTAATTACCGCATTCTTCTATTACCAGATATCTATGTATATATATATATGTGTATATATATACATAGTAAATTTTCGTTCGATATATTCGTTCCCTTTAATTGAACAGCACCATCGAATTTCAATTTTTATAGAAATTGCGGTTAAATTGAACCTGCGCCCGGGGCAGATCCACGATTCTTAAGCTATTTTTCAAAAATGTCCTTCAATACAATGCACGGCTACTATCAGTGGAATTTTGAACGATTAAATTATGTATGAAATTTATTCATTGGCATTTCTTATTGCGTACAATCTCACGATTGGCGGCATAAATTTCACCCTGGAAGCAGTGGCATTCTTCGCACACACGTACGTATTTACAAGTTATTCAACATTGTGTATACATTCTATATTCTGTACACATACATTATGTCTTCACTGTTCGCTGACTTCCGTTACAATGTGACTTGTGGTTGGTTTAGTTTCGTTGGTTTATCGATGTTCGATGTTGGCTGCTATTGTTGGTTGTTAGGTGTTTAGTGGTCACTCTGTGTTGGTGCTCACCCTATCGACTCTTCCTTGTACCCGCAACCCCGACAACCTGTACCACCCTCCGTTTCTCCCACAACTCGATCCCCGAAACTTGATGTTAGAAGTTACAATCTCAAGCCTGTCTCCCGCCACGAGGTGTCTTACTCGGCGATGGAAAGAATTCTGACACTATTAACACGTACCAAACAGACGGTAAGGTTTTTATTGGAAAGTTTGTTTTTCAGAAAGCATGCTGTCTTTACATGTACAGAGTAAAGGATCTGGCGAGTGTCGCATGACAAAGATTCTCCATACTAAACGAAAGCGGAGAGACTTGTTAACTGTTGACTACTGTCAACACCTGTTGGTAGCCGTTTTGGTATTAATTTGTACTAGGTGCAGGAGAAGAGGAAATTAACGTTGCTGCCTTCTCATGTTACAATGCCTGGAGATTATAGAGCCGACGATAAAGGATCGTGAGGAAGTTGCTGCAGCTCGTCGAAAAGGAACAAAAGTGACATAATTCGCGAGTGTTTTTAAGAATACTCGCACACCTTCAAACGTTTAATAGCTATAACCAGAAACTGGAATGCAAAAAGTAAGAAGGTATCAACTATATGTACAGAGGAATAATTGATTTTATATCATTTAGGAATTATCAGATATTTGGAGAAAGTAAAATATTTTCTAAATAAATGTAGCATTCAATTTTTCCGACAGAATTTTAATTTCAGTTTTGATAAAGTATTGCGAATTTCAGTGAATGTCGCGGTGTTCTTATAAAAAAAAGTCGCCTCGTTTAAGGGGGAAGAGCGTTCCAATCAACACGCTGTCGTTTCCTATATATATATACCATAAAGAATCCGTGGTAACTGCCGCATACGAATCTGCGGAAAATTGACAGGAACCGAAGAAAAGGCACGTTTCGCTTCGTTGTGAAATTTAAATATATTTGAAGAATAGATACGAAGCCCAACGATCTTTATGCAGTGCACGTAAAGGTCTCCCTTTCGGAATACCATCTCTCGATCAGTAACACGCCACTTAGAAATGGACGGTATTTGATTAGAGGGTGGCCGAAACTATCGTTTGTTTCTTCAGGCATGTACGTTCCATACCTAAATCCCTTTGTCTTCACTTCCTGGGCGTTATTTCAGAAATGTATAGAAGGCACGTGTCGCGAGAGGAACGTTTTCTAATTATAAACCAGCAAAAAATTGCTCCCCACTATATAACTGGTAGTGGAATCCACTATTGAAGAAAATCAATACATGTGAAAACGTGCACAACTTGTTCCTGTCAATTTGCATAGTAAACATCGATACTGTGTGCGTGTGTTTTTTTCAAATTGGTCCCAGTAATTAAGTTTGGAGGTAACGATAGGCCGTTGCCACGCTTTTAATGGGCTCGGAAAACGATCGCCGTTTGCGATGGCGCAAGGGGAAAATCTGTGGTCGAAATGCCTGAATTCTTAATGAGAGTCAGCCGGAAAAACGAAAAACGTTGCCGTTTTTCGACTTTACGTGTAAAACGGTTACACGAGCACGTGCCACAAGGAGAAAGGACATTTTAAACGAGCAAACTTCGTTTAATTTTGCACGATTAAATAGTATGTATGTATGTATTACTACATATTTACTTTCCCCAAAAGCAATTAGAAAGTGGTAACACGCGTCCTTTGAACGAGAATAAAAGTACATGCAATTAGCAATAAAATTGAAATTAAATATTCACGCAGAAAAAAATACAAATGGATAAATGTCAGGTGCAATCACCCCAATAAGACCGAAACGCGGCACGCTTTTACAGGGGCGTCGTAAATCTCCGTATAGTTTGCTCCGCATCGCTCACGTGTACTTAAGTTTAATCGTGCAAAACAGCAGTCTCCGACCTTCGTTCCAATTCCCTTGGAAATGTCGAACATTTTACTCTATTGAATCTGCTAGGAGGGAAAAGTGAGGGAAGAGGGCAGTAAAAGGAGGGCGCCATGCTGTTCAAGAACGTCCTTACTACGACGTATGCGAGGAAGAAAATATAGACAGTCCATAGGAACCATTTATTTGCTGGCATGAGCCTTTCGCAGTTTCTCAGCTAGCCCAAGCCGAGTTTCACAAAAGCAATTCGATTCCAGGCCCATTCGGACAATATTAAAAGGTAATTGGATTTCGACCTGGCTAGTTGTTGCCAATGCTCCCATTCGATCATATGGTAACGGGCGCGGGCACGGAGGGGCGCAGGGGTTGGGGGAAAGGGTCGTCAGCGTCATGTGGTGTAAAGGGTGTCGAATCAGTAGGAAGAGGAAGATAGCGTCGCGGAAGTCTGTACGCGCGTTCGCAGACCGGAATAATGGATAGTCGTTAAATTTAATTGGCACATAATTATCGGTAGTCCGGGCACCAAGCAGATCGTTACGCGCCACCAATCGTCGCAATCCACCCCGTTGCTTTAATATCGAGGAACCTCGAATGCAAAGAGACGTGACTTCCACTTTCCACTTGTATTTCCTCGTGACAAAAGGCCCTCAGTCACCACTGATTTGCGCTTCCTGTTGGCCAAATGAATCCGGAATGAAGCAATTTTATTAAATGATCAGTCAAAACATAAATCCACGTTTCCCTCGACTCTTCCTACACCGGTTAATGACAGTTATCGGATTTCCATTAGCAGGTCCGCCTTTGGCACTTTTGGAGGCCCTAGGCGCAACATCGTTATGAGGCCTTAAAGGAACAAGTCTATTTCTATGGTTGTGTGAAATATGTAGATGTAGGGAACACAATAACTATTATCCCAGCACTTGTTTGTCTCGTTGGTTGTACGCTTACGTACATGAATTTTATTTTTCTCTGGTTTTTATATTATGAATTTAATATTTAAAAAGAAGTATTTCATTATGTAACTATAACTACTTAGGCGGTTAAGGTTTTAAATTGTGGCCCGATAGCCCAGTAAATATAGAATATGTCTGGGGAATAATTACCAGCAAGCTAAATTTTTGTATGGGCCTTTATTTACTTAACCGTCGTTAAAAAATTTACAGAGGGTCAAATGTAAAAAAAAAACAGTTTTTTCGCGAATATCTCGTTCTCTATCAGTTTTACGACAGAGATAGGTATAATGAAGTTTGTAGCTTAGGATATTCTCTACAAAAAAGATTTTATGAGTTTTTTTCGTAGGAGTCACTATTTTTATGTATGACGGTTTACAATATTACAACCCTCATACCTTTGACCATCAAATGAGGGTTGAAACATTGTAAGCCTTCATACATGAAAATAGTTACTCCTACGAAAAAACTTATTAAACCTTTTTTGTACAGAATTTCCCAAGCTACAAACATCATGATTACTATTTTTGTCACAAAACTGGTAGATAACGAGATATTCGCCAAAAACTGTTTTTTATTAACGTTGACACTCTGTAAAATTTGTACCAGCAGTCACATCGATGAGGACTTTCGACACATGGTTTAAAACGACGAAATAAATGCCCATAACAAAATTTAGCTTGCTGGGAATTATTCCGCAGATGCATATATCCTAATTTCACTGGACTATCATAAAGAATGAGGACCCATCTAGCGCTTAAACGCCTTGCAGTAAACGCGGCCCTGTGTATTAGTTATTTCCAACGCCTTCAGCAAATAAATTCGAATGAAGTCACGACACGGCGAGACCCGAACCCTCCCACATCCTTTTTATCACAGAATAACTTCGCCAACGGAATAACTTCACTCCCGCGTTGAATGTTTCCCGAGGAAGCGTCTCACTCCCGTCAGCGAGAGCGAATCTGAATAATACAAAGATCACGCGGGGCGGCCAGATCGAGGGAAAATGTGTCAAGGGAGACGGCATTACGACGAAAGGAGGAGCGTGCAAACGTGGATAAAAATCTATGAACGTCTTGGGGAATTACGATGGCTCTCTCGAGGGGGGTCACCGGTCTCGCGGCGATGAATCCACCATGAAGCTCAAATACAGCGGCGTAGGAGGCGCGCGCGATTAAAACGCTTAAATATGTGACGGCGGAGTAAATTAATTTATGAACCAATTAGGGGTGCCGCGTTTAGATACAGTTATCGATGTGACGGGGTGGGCCGCGCTTACGTACGAGCTATTGAAGCTCGGCGCAGAAACAGAGGGGACGCGCGGGCGCGCGCGCGATATCGTACGTAACTGCGATACGAGGGCGTACCAATAAATAAGCCCACCGATACCATCTTTCATTTCGATAATTATTATTCGGCACAGTGTTAATTAATTAAGGACGGAGAAGCACGACGCTCGGGTAACAGTGGCTCCCAGCGCGCACTCGGAATGGAGAGCTCGAATAGACGAGACACGCGTGCACACGATCATGATCGCGCCAGGTGATAACTTCTCGGGCTCTCCGGCTAATTACCGGATGGAAGAGCTATCTGGTGACTGCCGTCAAAGTCCCTGCTGAAACCCAGTAAATGCACCTGCCTCGCCATTGTGATATTTTAGCGCAACCGCGGTTTCCACAGGGTTCGCGCCGTTTTCCCGGGATCTGATTTTCATACGGCTTTTTTCAGTTTCCGTAAGGGAGCACGCGCGCCTATGCGCGCTCGAATGCGTCGCTGTTTCAATGACACCACCGAAAATTCGTCGCTGCTACACTTACGCGAGGCTCCCGTAAAACGGAACGCTGTTCTACTTCGATAGCTTGGTAACCGGCTCGCATTATCTCTTCTCTACGTTTACACAGTTTCAGGGTGAGGAATAATTCGTCCTCTCGACGAGGATGGTTTAGCGGAGTATTAAAAACTTTTATCGAACGATACTGTCGCGCAAGCAACATTTAGGAAAATTGTCTCTGAAGGGGGGCAAAACTTTTTATCTCCCCGGATTATTGCCTCGCGTAATCGGATTTGAAAATTTGTTTGCAGTAAAAGAATCGGGGATTACGGTAATATTGGAATACCGTATCTCACGGGGAATATGGATTCTGTCTGAATAAATGGACGATGGAAAATTCACTGCGCCGTGCTCATAGAGATAATAAAATGTTGGAATTATCTTTCGCGTCTACATGGAAGTTTCTTTCCGGCGAGGCATGCGTGGTAGCGGCGAGAGTTAAATGTTAGAATCACGAGAGCCCGAACAATTCGGATGAGAGCCAACGGAGGGGAACTGGAATAATTTATTTATTTAATGCGTACCTTTTTGGGTCAGAATCGTATTTGGGCGAGAGAGGACGCTGGCATTTTTCCCAAGCGACAGGAAAAAATAATATCCCTCTTTTTCGTCGCGTCATGCTTCTGTAAATGTATAGCTACTGGACGCCCTGTAAAACCGGAGGAGCCAGTTGTCGCAAACAAAGAAATAAAAACGCCTACCGTAACTAGCGACAAACTGAAAGCCATCTCACGGAATATTTTATTATTTTTCAAGGGGTTGTTTACCGAATAAATAGAATTGTCTGAGTAATAATAACTCAGCTTTTCCACACGTAACGAAGTATTGCACACTCATAGTTCTCTATAGAGTTTCGCACCTGTAAATTATAGATAGGGTAGACCGAGGATGGTAGTAACACTTTGACTTTGGAATACGATTACGCAACAACTATCACAGATAGAACAAAAGTTCTTATAGAAAAATGTTACTTTCTTATTTAACATTACTGAGACACAACAGTTTCGTTATATGTCAAGGAATATCCTAGTTATTATTAAAAAATGAGACGCGGAGAAAGTGTTACAACCGTCCCTGATCCTAGGTCGGTTGTGACACTGCATGGAGTCGATAGTAGCACAAATTTAACTTTACAAAATTGAAATATTTATTGATTTTAATTGTAATAATAAATGAAAAAAGTAAAATTTATAACCAATTATGCGGTATCGCAATTGTGGCAGAGTAGAAAACGTTTTAGCTGGTGCATTCTCCATGTAATCAATTTTTACATTCAGTACATTGCACCCATTTTTTATTCATCATTTATTCATAATATTATTCATCTTCTTTGTCACTATTCGGTTCTGTCGCGGTACAACCGATCCCTACTGCCGATGATACAATCACCCTGACCAGACGCTTGAACTTAAATTATAAATTTTAATTAACGAGACGTGCAAAAATGATAAGTAACGATCAGTATTACTTTAAAAATAGCCAGATTAAGTATTAAAAAAAAAATAAAAAACACGTACTTGCAAAGGAAGTATTTATATTAAAATTTAAAATCTGTAAGAAAATGTTACTTTAGGGAATCGAAAAGTTTCTTCTTCGCTATACATGTCTATTGTGTATTCCAAATGTCATTCTTTATCATAGGTATATCCAAAATTTGGATTAATATCTATCATATGTTTTGAGATATTTAACGTGTTACAATCACTCCCCTGTTACTATCGCCCCGGTCTACCCTAGGTACAAATCAATAGAGACGTTGATTCACGTTTCACGTCTCTTCAAATCATGTTTACATCGATCTGATTTTTGGTTATTTCGATGTGACTTTTAAAAGGATTACTTCGTAGGTATCTGTCGAATTTGTTTTCTTTTTGTAATTTAATTTCACGGAAGAATAAACAAGTACCTATATCATTTGAAAAGTTTAAAATGCCTAAACTGCCAAGAATGTTCCTTTGACAAAAAGTAGTGACTGAGATTTTTTCCTGCTCGAACAACTGATTTACGAACGATTTTATAGGGTTAATTTTCGAAGAACTTTTGTACGTCACAAGTTCGCAAAGAAAATGTATGTGTAACTGTAATAAAAAAAAATTAAACGCAGATGAGTACATTTATAGTATCCTTTATTATTAAAATTCTTAAATTATTAAAATTCAGTACTGAAACTTCAGGAAACGCCGACCAACGAGACGTTTCCCGAATGCGCTTAAGGCCGCCTGTGAGCGTAGACGTGCGTTGATATCTGCGACCGCGGATAACAACGATCGGTTATAAATTAAAGGTCCGCAAAGCCATTTCCTTCTACGCTGTTCTGAGAGAGAAGAGGACCATCGGTCGCTCGCGGACAGCTTAGGGACTTCGGCAGGAGAGTTCGGTGATAATACCTGGACGCCTGCCTGGAGAGAGAGCGCACTAGAGTCTGTTCCTGGACGCTCGACCTATATGGAGAGTTCGGCTATATTACCTGGACGCCTATCGGTCGAGAGAGTACAGAGCATCTCCTAAGACGCCCGAGTTTTGAGAGAGGAGAGTACGGGAGGATATTCCTGGACGCCCGTTCGATATGAAGAGCCCGGCGACAATACCTGGACGCCAATCGAACGGGAGAGTACACAGTAACTTCGGGACGCCTCGTTAGAATGAAATTAATTGTATAAACGTGGCGAGACGTAACGTCTAATTCCTGAAATTGTGGTCCTGTCCCATCAACCAAACTATGTATTCCCACCTAATCCCAATAAACCTTGTTTGTCCAGCAATTTTCCTATATTTTAATCCACGATTTTATTCTACTTGATTAAATGATTGGGTTAGTGCATTGGATTACATAACCTAAGTAGTGTTTAATTGATACAGAAAATATATGAAAAAGGGAACTTGAAAAATTAACCTGTGTTATATAAATTTACACAACATATGTATAGGAAAAAGTGGGTCAAAACCGCAAAACGGAACACCTAACTTTGAAGTGCGATAAAAAATGGGAAGGAAAGAAAGATATGGAATTTCACTAGGCGTCTTAAGTAGACCTTATTAAGTAAAATATTTGGCAATGTTGGAAAGTAAGATTTTTCAAAGGTATTGAAATATTCACCTAGCTGAAGTGGTGGAGTAAAGCGGAACACCCATTTAAAAATATCTAAAAATACAAAATTCTTACTTTTATGAGTTAAAAAGTATTAATTTATGTATAAACTTGCAAATATATATGTTCTAAACATAACTATTATAGATAACAGAAATATAATATATTATATAGATAAGAAAAATATTATAAGATGTCATGAAAATTATCGAAGATACCCAATTATAAATATAAAACCAAAAAAAGAATAAATTAATATATTGCAAGAAATATTAAAAACGTACCTACTCAAAGACATTTCCATTCTAACCCATACATAATAGGTGTTCCGTTTTATCCCACGGTAAAGTCTTCCGTTTTGTACCACAATGGTAATTTAGTAAATATTTAATATTTACGCTTCAGCTTGAAGTAAATAACCGGGTAAAACGTGAAAATGCTGTGTAAGGTCTGTAAAATCCAATGCTATCCGAATCCAATATTTACGGTTATAAATTTTCTAAATACAAGTTAAAAAAATGGTCCAAATGGCAATACAATATCGACATTTCGACAGCGGAAATTGGTCCAACGCTGTAAATAAAAAAATAACGTGTGCACGGGTCTATGGTCGATCACAAACTATTGTGAGGTTCGTTTGCTCCCATGTCACACGAAAGCAACTCATTCGTAGCTCTTATTTAAGCAAAACATTGATGTTCTGTTTTTTATCACATTCCCCTATAGATTTATGCACTGGACACTCTACAAGAAAAGTTTACTCAACCATTTTCCCTAGTCTATATTTATTAATTTCATTATAATCATTTATTTAACATACACACGAATATGTTCACTAAACGTCTCATCTATACAGTAGGTATATTTCATTAAATAATCCATACTGAATTACAGCAAACCCGTCCCTAATAACTCTACTACCCTAATCTAATAAATACACTGCTCTAGTTCCTTGGGTGACTACAAAAGTCCTTTAATTATTTCAAATGATTCACCGGGACACCTCCAGTTGATCGAGACGTCAGCTCCGCGACTTCAGATTCTACAATGTAAATAAGCTCGATAACATGTATGTCGTTGCAGCACGACAGAAATTCAATAACCAATAGACATCCGAGGAATATAGCCAACAAGCTATATAGGTGTATGTGCAATGAAAATGGCGACGGAGGGGAAGGGGAGGGAGAGAGGAGGGAGCAGAGAGTATAGAGTAAGGTAGGAAAGAGTGAAGGGGGTGCAGGCAGAGAGGGAGAGAGAGAGAGAGAGGTGGATGTAGGGAAGAATTACATGGGGAAAAGGGAAAAACGAGAGGAGAGAGTCGAGTGGCGAAGCACACGGCTGTGCTCGAGCAGCGCTTCTATTCAATTTAGCCGCACCGTGCCACGGATCCTCGCTCTCTCGCGTATATTTGCCGGGATTTGATTTACGCATAAAATATTCACCTTGCCCAAGATTTCGTTAGAGTTTCGAAGTTCGGGGGCGCGCAGCCGCGGTCGACTGGTGCCGCTGCTACTACTGTTTCTGCTGCAGTGCAAACAGCCACCGAGAGGGAGGGAAGATGGTTCAAGTAACTCAAGAAACGAAAGTGTACGCGAAGGTTGAATGGAACTGGGGACAGAGAGAAAGAGCGAGAGAGCGGGATAAAGAGAGAAAGGGATGGGAGAAAGAAGTTCGCGAAAGACAGAACAATGGGAAAGCAAGGTAACTTTCGCGAAGGATTCCGTGCAGGAGTCTTAAGGTACCTACAGCAGGAAACTTTGCGGGAACGAAAAAAAGGGGGCGAGAAGAGCGAGGAAATAGGGACGAATCAGAGACTGAAGAAATTCCGTGACCTCTACGATACCTTATCCTTTCTTTTTGTCCTGCTTCTTTCCCTGTGCTCCCCTTTCTATATATTCCCCCTTGTTCTCTCTATCGCCTTAGCCGACCATGGAATCAAATAAATCAAAGAGAAGCGTGAGGGTGAACTTCCAACAGCCGATATTCACAATGAATGAAGGCGCGGGGTAGTCACCTGAAGTTAAGGGTGTGCTTGATAACGACTTTCTACCCTAGTTTCTTACTTCGTAACGTTAGTCTTGCTTCTATGCTATGCAGAGATAAACCCTTTAGACGTACAAAAGATATACTGTCTTACATTTTCTGTTTCCTTTATAGCGAATAATATTGAATATTTATGTTCTAAAATACTCTGAGAGTCATCGCGATGAAACACGTGTATGCAGTAGAGCTGTTCGAGTACTCGGAACAAGCGATCCGGGATATACTCGGTTCGAATAACCGATCCGAGCCGAGCGGCTCGAATGAAGCGAGCGGCTCGATTAAAAAGCGAGCGGCTGGAAACAATCGGGTGGCATTTGTAAAAACACGTGGCATCTAAAATTTTTACAACTTACCTTATTTGACACTCGTCAGGTTATAACCTGACTGTAAGCTGTCAAAATTTGGAGTATATTGCATAGTGAAGGTAGCGATTGACGAACGAAACATGTGGATCGTTCGAGCCATCCGATTGTTCCCAGCCGCTCGCTTTTTAATCGAGCCAACGCTTTAATCGAGCCGTTCGCTTTTTAATCGAGCCGCTCGCTTCATTCGAGCACTCGGCTTGACTCGGAAACCGAGTCCCGGCTCGACTCGAACTTCGAGCTGTTCGAATATTCGACTACTCGAACAGCTCTAGTATGCAGCCATTTAGAGAAACTAAACAAATTCAGAAAGTTACAACTACTGTATGTGTTTAGTAACAGGAATTAAGAAAGTCGACATTACGAGTGTGACAGAAAATATTTTTACGGCTTCCATAATATTGCAGTGTAGATGCAAAATTGTATTATTCTTTAAATTATATTGCACAGAACCGACTTGCTCCGAGATTAAATATTAGTTGACATATTATTGAATTCAATCTTCACATTGATATAAACTAAAACGGTGACTATGGGGGTTTGATCGGAGCGATCTAAAGCGCTCTTTTGCTTTACACGTTTCATACGTGATGCTGTTTTAACGCTTAAGTTCTACTTACTCCCGAGTGTTGATTGTAGTCACGGAACTCTGTTAACCTTACTTGTCTCGGGAATTAGTGGCCAGTTATGCCGAAAAGAGGAGCGTTTCACAAATAACTAGCCCAGACATACAATTTGAGGTAGACTCGTTAGAAACTCGGCTTTCCACTTCTGGTCTTTTCGCATGTCAGAAAGAGGTTCGTAACCTTCTGTATGCATTATAATCAGAGTAAAATGCACATTGTACTACATCAAAAGACATAACTTACAGCTAGCAAACGTTTCTGTTGAAGAAACATACATTTCACTTATTCGTGCTTCTTTTATGGACATGAATAATTTTGTAACAATATCCGACACAATTTGATTATTTGGTCAACAATTTTTCTACCCTTTATTACATATAATAATGCAAGTATGAGTAATAACGTGCGGGAAAACTAACGAAAATGAATCACTCCTATTACACAGTCCAACAAAATGAAACTTTTTTCTGTCCCGGAATATCCACTGGGTGAATTTTGTAGAGTTTATCGACCTGAACACGAATCCGCAAACCGTTTGTCGCCATCACCCTCAGTTTTTGAGAAACTCGATTTTGAAAAAAAAAATGCAAATTTTCAACTTTGAACATCTTTTGTGTCGAAACAATAATAGTTATTCGGTTGCGGTTTACGTTAAATTATTCTATGAACCCTCCCGAATACAACGATATAAGTTATTATTACATTATGAACATATGAATATGTTTAAACAACGATCAAACGGAAAAGGATACCCAAAATGCACCCATTTTTGAAGATATCTTTTGATTTATTTCCAAAACTAAGGATCTAGGGTAAAATCTGACCATTCCACACGATGCAGCTGACGTTTTTTCTTAGGAAAGCATCAACAAAAGTGAGAAGGCACGTTTTGTTTTCAATATAGAAGCGAAATAGTTTGACAAACCGCGCGGTGCCAACAGTGGTAGTCAGGCGCGTCAAGCGATTGTGTTACGCTGAGCGGCAGTGGATCGCGCGCCGCCGTTGACTACCACTATCTACATCGCACGTTTTGCGAAACTATTTCGCTTCTGTATTGAAAACAAAACGTGACTTACCACTTTTGTTGATGATTTCCGACGGAAAAATGTCTGCTGCATCGCGTGGAATGGTCAGATTTCACCCTAGATCCTTAGTTTTGGAAATAAATTGAAAGATATATTCAAAAATGGGTGCATTTCGGGTGTCACTTTCCCTTTGATCGTTGTTTAAACATATTTAAATGATTATAATACAATAATAACTTATATCGTTGTATTCGGGAGGGTTCATTTGATGCAACCAGTAACCGAATAACTATTACCGTTTCGACACAAAAGATGTTGAATGTTGAAAATTTGCAGTTTTTTTCAAAATCAATTTTCTCAAAAACTGAGGGTGATAGAGCAATTCTGCTTACGGATTCATGGTCAGGGTGAAAAACTATACAAGAATCACCCAGCGGATATTACGGAATAAAAATCGTGTTGGACAGTGTTATCATAAAGAAGAATAACGGTTCAGTTATTGAATGCATCAATAATAACTATATCTCATAATAGTTTCTGCTTTTACGTAAATAAATATACCTACACCTATTCATAAAGTAATCGTATTTTAAGTTTTCAATATGTGGCAAATAAATTCTGACATCTGTACCAATAAAAATAATTACCAAGATTCTTATACATTTTATATTCTTCTAACAGGGGGTTGCTGAAAATGATTAGCGTAGAAAATAGCTAATTGAATTCGCAATTCCTTCGACAGTTACACCATGCTTCAGCATAATAACTGGTTAGTAGGAAATGCCATATATATTAGAATTGCTAGGTTCCAAACTCATACATTTGAAGAAAGCGAAACTTGCACTGTACTGAGGCGGTGGAGCGAAGCGTGAGAATGCTGGACAGAGTTCGCGATAAAAGGCGATTCCAGGATAAATTTTAGGACATACCATTCTTGCGGATCGTTGCTTCGCGTTAAGCGTTGTACGTGGACCATCTACTACTCGTCATGCTTCTATCTGCACTTTCACTCTCACGAGGAAGTTTCGCCGGAAGCTCCGTGGATTTATCCACATCGCTACTCCTTCCGTCCGAAAACTTATCCAGGATGGCGGAATATGGGGCAGAGGGGACGCATACACGTGACCATGGCAATATGCTCGATGGCAGGACCGTTAGCTCGCCCTATTGGTTCCGAAGGACCCAAGCTCGAGCTCCTCTCTATTCCATTTATTCCGTATACATAATACATCGTTTTGCGAGCAAGCAGGCCCCACTTGGATTCCTGTCGAGCATGTACGTATTCTTATTTTTACGCTCGATTTAACGGACTACGATGGAAACAGTGCATTCACTGACGTGTTTAAACTTATATCTGGCCGGCCATCATTAATCCGATTATTAATCTTTATCACTGAGGAGATGTTTGTATAATTCCGTTTCGATTAAAATTTTGGGGCTTCGATGGAGAAAATGCGATGCCAATATGCCAAGATATACTGAACTATCAATTGTTTGCACGTCACAAATGGAGGTGATGGGAGTTTCACTAACATACCTACACCACTGTGTTTAAATTGGTCTAAGTTACAATCCCTAATTATATGTATGCTGGCGTAAGTAAGAAATGGGAAAGGCTGTACGATCAAGAATACCTTAGGTGCCAGAAGTATAAACTCACAAAAGGGCCATTATATATTTTTATTCATATAATAATATCCGAATCTTTGAATTCGAGTGGTAGAATGTTATCATTTGAAAACAGTACCTACCTTTAGCTCCACTTACGAGTAGAGCAATGGCGACGTATTTCGAAAGCTTCTTGAGCCACCACATATTTGTTAACAGAACATACTAATAATAAGTGGGCAGCACTACATAATTTAAGGCAATAGAGGGAATGTCGTTATATTAAGAAGATAAACATTTGGTACTACATAGAATAACGCATCATATTATGGCAAGACTCTATTAGGATTCTGGAAATTACTCTCATATTCCCTATTACGTATGTACTTACACGTTTGGTCCCGTGATGCCGCCATTACTCAAAGTCCTTGACCGAAGCTCTAACACTTTAGTGAATGTTATCTGACGACCCCAATCTACGTACTCAACAAAAAGCAGCGTTACGACAGCAAAGGTACTGGGTGAAAGCAACGATAAAAGCGACTGGATACAAATATGGCAATATCGATACTTTACATCACAGGAACGTATACCTAAATGAAACGAAATGTTCTTCCTCTAGTGCCTGAATTCCTTTATACTTCCGAATCCGAGCAGGGAGCCAACAAAAGGCTATAGTGGATCTTTTAAACCTTTGGCTTCCGGCAGCCCTGCAGAGTCGGTTGAGCAGGGAAATTTATATAAATCCATCGCGATGCCACGCGGAAGTTAGCAGGCACCTTTTGACCGGAAGGAAACGACTGAAGGCGTCTTCTTTCATTTGAAAAGCGGCCTCTCCTAGAACGATCACGAGCCCTCGCTTCTGACAGACGTAATACGCATTTGAATCGGGCTTGCATGAATACGAATGGAATTGCGAGGGCTGAAAGAGGGCACGGGACGAAAGAGGGTTTAACTCGATGAAATCCACAGTGCAAGCTGCCAGTGCACAGTGAGTCGGGCCGCCTCTCGTACAGGTGCTCTATCGAGTATGTCCCGATAATGCACGCCCCGAAATATAATCCTCGTCGCGGTGGGTGCGCAGTGAAAGCTTCGGTTTCGGGCGCGGGCGAAAATCACGCATAGCTTACCTATCCTGCTATTTCATGCTGTAGGAGCTGGCTTTGGTCACCGTATAGGTAGGGCATAGGCGTATCCCAGTGAATGGCTTGCCAACGCCGCTATACCGCGGATGCAGCGCGTAATTACTTTATACGTTTATGGCGACGGGCCTTTCGTCGGGCCCTTTTGTCGGCGCATCCTGTGATTTATCGAGGTAACCCTGCCGCTACCAACCACCCTGGGAATTTCCAAAGCCCGCGCGGATCTCGCCGTCAACGCTGCCGTTCACCGGCACCGAATTTGTAACCAATCCTTGTAATCTCGCGTTTAACCGTTCATCCTTTCTTCGCCGCTGACGGTTTCCCGAAGAATAATGGGGACATTAGATCCTGACAGCCCTTTTTATATTCCATTCGCTCCTCATACTCCAGCGTACTTTTAACTACGCAGATAATTCCAGCTGGGAATCACAGCTTTGAGTGACGCAAGAGTTCTTCGTTGTTCGTGTCGCTTATAGGTACCGAATTTTTCAAAAAATTAACGCTTAAAGATTTTCGAGCTGACTATTAGTTTTGGCAAATAATACACTTTACGTTTTGCGCCTGGTTATCGAGGCAATTGCGTTTTAGAATTTATACAGGGACAATTTGCGGTTGTAGGATTAGGTACGAAGAATTCGTGAGCGGTTGAAAGATTGTTGTTTTATTGAACAAATCAAGAGAACTTAAGCTAAGCTAACAAGACGTTCGTACTGTGTTCTGCGAATTCCCTGATTCCTCTAAATTCGGTAATTTTATCTATCGAATAGGACGTGGCCAAGGTGAAGGTGAATGTAGACATGCATTTCTATATTTTTCGTTCAATTTATTAACAACAACGATGCCTCCACGTGCCGCTGATTTTGCGGAAAACTCTTGGTTTCAGCTATGGTACGCGTTTCTGATATTCTATACTAGAGTATAGATAGGGTAAATTGGGGGAATGATGGGCCACTTTTTTTAGAGGTAGAATTTCGTCTATAATTAATTGAATAAAATACAGAGGGTTTTGCGTATGATGTAGTATATTAAATGAGCTTACAGTAATAATGTTCAATAACACAGAAATTATAATACTCTTAAAAGATAAGCATATAAAAAATTATAACAATGATCCAACTACACCATACTTCGTGGGTTAGTTGAACCACAGTATGCACGGTAAATGGACCTCTGCGAAAAAAACAAAATATGCGTATTCTTGTTTAACGAAAATATATAGGCTTATATTCATTGTGATAACAGTTTATCTTTTATTTGTAATTTTAGCCTTTTTGCCGCAGTAGCTGCAGCAATTTTCGTACTTGATACAGCTTTCATGTAGCCAGCGCTCACAATCAACACATTTTAGTCAATCATCTGTTTTATTCGTTTTCTCAGACTGTTTTCTTCTAATTAATGTTCCTTTAGAAATCCCAAAAGCTTTTGCAGCTGTATTCAAACTCTTATCTGCAGCATCTACTACATTTCTTAATTGTTCTTCAGTTACCTCACAATGTGGTTTTCTTTCGTTTGTTTTGTTGGCTTACCGAAAAAGTTAAAAAACAAGGTGTCCCAAAATTGCGAGACAATACAGAACATGTATCCGGATGCAAAAAGACATCGAAAAGTCCTTTGCCGTTTTGGGATCCGAGGCTTCGTTCTCGAGATATTAACAGTTGAATATTAGCGGTGGAACTTCTGGACCGCGCAGTTTAAAGCCGAATCAGCTGAGCACAGAGGAGTGACTCCTCGCACCCACACGCAGGAGGCACGCGTCGATACAGACCCAAACACATAGAAGAGCCGACCGCGCTAACCCATTTTCACGGTTTGAACCAGCGCAGTCGGCTCGACTGTGTGTGTGCCCCTGAATTGACGCGTGCCTCCTACGTGTGCGTCCTTCCGTACGCTGCCGCGCGCACAGCTGACTCGGTTTTAAACTGCGCAGCCTGGAAGTTCGACCGCTAATATTCAACTGTTAATATCTCGAAAACGAAGCCTCGGATCCCAAAACGGTAAAGGACTTTTGGATGTCTTTTTGCATCAGAATATTGCATGTTTCGGGTTGTCCCGCAATTTTGCGACACCCTGTATATAGTAGTCCAACTAAACTGTTCTCATCACGTTCAACTATCTCATTTTTAAGGATCAAATAAACCAGCCTGTAGTTATTTACATAACCCAGTAGACAATAATTTTTTCGTTAGAAATCATTAAAAACGTTTCAAATTAGTATACTATGTAGCATAACTTAATAAACCATGTGTCCATTTTCACATATCGCAAATACGAAATTGCGAGCATGCAATTTTCACATTCGAGTTAAATTAAACGGATCAAATACCTACATTTTATGTAAAGTGCAACGCAATTATTATAGATAAACTTCTGGTGGAAAGTACAACATATAGAACTAAAGTATGGTAATGTACGTGAAATCTGACGGGTATTTCAAAAGTTATATAGGTGGTTCATCTCACACGTAGGGTCTACCACTCCCGGTTTATCCTACTTTTGTTATTTGAATGTTTCATATTTATTTGTATTACTTGATATCGGATTTGATTATCGGGGCACAGCACTACTTTAGAAGAGTGGAAAGAAAGAGAAGGAAAGTATACTTGAAGGATATGTGTCATTTGATACAGAATAATCGATAGACGCGGTCTGATAGGAAATCTGAGGTACCTTTCCGACTAGACTGTGATGCTATGGTATTAATATTTGATACACATCATTCGGTTTTACTGCCGGCATAAATGCGTCAGATGGATGCGTGCGTGCTTCGGGAATCACCGGAAATGCAATTCACCCGGGAATCGATAGATGCTGGATACGTAAGCGGTCAAGAGGACTGGCACTGTGAATACATATGCATCATTTTCGTCATTCGAAAAGCGTTTCGAGCGATCGGTATCACAAGCATGAGCTGGTAAATGCAGTCATACGTGATAGTTCACTGACGCATAATAGGATGCGCATGTTAAAAAGGTTGTTGTTTCAGTAAACACCATGCTCACATTTTAGAAAAACCTTGCTTCACTTTTAATTCTACAAAATGGCTGAAAATATTACATTTCGAATACGAGAATACATTTTTAACAACACTATTATAATTTTTAATCCTGTGATTTTAATTATGTGATAGAAGGTAATTAATCACAAAGGAAAGTGATCTATTTAGCTCTTTCATAGAACTGCTGTAATTCACAAGTATTAAATAATAAATCCCTACAATTTAAAATATGAACGTCAGTACAGAGAATGAAATGTTTTATAAGAATTGGAAAATAAATTAACAATCAATTTTCACTTTGTATATGCGTTAATATTAGTCAGCAAGTACAATCAGAATTGCTTTGAGTACAAAATAAATTGGGAGGAGTATGTAACAGATGTTGCTGCTAGTAATCGTGCTTAATTTCAGCAAATAATTAATTCCCTTTGTTAGCTGGTTAATTCCCTTTGTTGTATGGTTATGACAGCTGGCTTTCATTAGTATTCTCAACAGTTCCTTCATCGACTTTATCAAGATACACAATAATTTTGCATCTTCGCTTCTCTTCCGTTATTCCACCTCTCTGACCAAAGTGGTACTTACGGTCAGATCGATACTAAATTTTGTCATAATTAATCACCAAGTCTCGGCATCCTGTCTCAGTAACAATGGTACCTCTTCCACGATTAATAAAACGTTGCTGGTATTAACGATCTCACCCTTCGTCGGCCTTTTTACCGCTACCTTTTTTATTTTTCAATATCTTCGCAGAGAAAAAGAATAGAAAGTATTCATTCGATAATTGTGCCAGACAGGATAGCGGACGCTTTCGCCAACGATAATCGACGAAATTTCCTCCCCCTGAAAGCCGCTTTACAGTGAATAATTGTGAAAGATATACTAAAACAATGTTACTTTACGAATTTAATTAAACGTTGCCTCTATAAGCTGCGGTTACAATTGAATTAATATTATAATTGATATATCTAATACATTTGCGCACGTGAAAATTAAAATGTATTTTCAAATCGTGTCGCAGTTTGTCGTTTGCGAAAATGTTTCTGAAATACAGGATGTTTGTTTAAATGAGTTTATTGTAAAAGTTTTATTCGTCAAGGTTTCGGTGTATCATACTCTTGAATATTGTTCTCTACGAACTAAATAATTGTGAATTATAACAGGTATAGAGGTAACATTATTTAGTGAAAGCTGCAAACATTCTCAGTGGCGAGGCTTTTAAAATCGGTGAACAGAGACAAGGAGGGGAAAAGGATTCCTTTGATATAATTCGCTGAGTGGCAGAGAGGGGGAAGGTGGTACTTGAAACTATGTCGGTGTCCGATGTCCTAGAAGCGAGGGAGGAGCATGGTCAAAAAGGTTCAGGCCAATAACCTGTGAACATGCTCTTTCTGAGTAGCCTTGAAGGGAAGTTACGTTATTACCAGGGGGAAGTAGATTTCCAATTCTATCTCTCTATCAAGCCAGTGGAACCTGCTTCAGTCTTTCGCCAACTAAGAGTCGGAGCATATTGTGGCTTCTGCCTTTGAAGTAATAAACTATCTCATGTAAATTCTAGCGGAGCTGTATAATTCTTGACGATCAAAGGTTCGAAGGTACATAGCGCAGTATTAATGTATAACGCTTTCGTGTCACTTTGTGCGGCTCAATTTACCATCCTGGCATTAAACTTTATTGTAACGATCTCTACAACCCTCTACAATGCATATGACTTACTTGAACGGCTGGAATAATCGTCTTACATGAAAGATACATTTAAGTGGAGAACACGAGTGTTTCAAAGAGGACAATTAGAGCGTCTATAAAGTAGAATCCCTTCAATTCTTTAGTAAATCCCATTCATGTTGCTGCATAAAACGCTAATGTATTGATACATTACTGAGAAAGAAGTAGGTATCGTAAAGAATTATTTTCTTTTCTACATTTTTTTTTTTCACCTGGTCTTATTCCAATTGGAAACTTTTAATCATCTTATTTGTAACGCATCTCAGATATCTCTGTACCTACGTCTAACTTTGCAGGTATGGTGCCCTTTTTGTGCTCTCCCCAGGGCCATTCTTCCACCCAGAAAAAGTTTTGCGAGGCATTATGGTGCCTGTCAAAATTTGGCTAGAAATGCGGGATAGGTTGCGTGGAAATGAGGTCCAGACGGCCGAAGAAAGTGCAAGGGGGAGACAGAGGGTCGGAGGGGGGGGGTGGGTGAATGCGAGCAGCAGGTTGAAGAGGGAATTCCGGGGGACGCGGAGGAGTGGATGAGTACGGACTGGCCATGTAAAGCGGAATGAATCTCGCAGCCGCACGTGGCTTGGCCACGATCCACGCTATTCCGACCACTCTTCGCGTTGTGTAAGCTTTTTATGTCGGGAATTTAAATTAGATACAAACACTCTCCATCCACAGCCACTGAAATTCGCGCCGCATCTACCGAATCACCCCGCTGGTACCCATTTATTTTACGTCACTTTATTTCGAGCCGCTGTTTCATTCATCTTAGCATTTAAACGAATATCAAGGCTCGTATCGCAGAAACATCTACAAAAATTATCAGCCTTTTCTCGTGACTTTACTATGGGGAGTTGGATCTAAAAATCTACAAGCTCGTTTCATTTTACAACGTGTTGCATTCTGTTTTATACATGTACCTACACACCTTTGAACGACACTTACGTTTCTGACGTGCTTTGCTAAATAGAATAGTGCGCTGTTACAAGGGACGCTATCTGGGAATTAGAGTTTATGGTAATAATGGTAAAGGACTGGATAAACAGTGACCTGAACCCGGGGCAAATTTTTACAAAATCGATTTAACATACAATGTGTTGAAAGATTCAATAAAATACGCTTCGTTAGGCGGGCAGGCTTGAATATCTGTGAATTATATTTTGTAACGAAGTTATGAAAGCAGTATTAATATAACTATATGTACTCCTTAAAATTTACTCTGTAATTTACTCACTTATAAATAATCTATCAAACCCTATAACGATTCTCTCTAACCCCAGCTTTTTACAACAGCTTCACTGATTCTTTTAAGTGACTTTTTATGATTTTCTGCATAATACATTACAAATTCGTGTACACACTAACCGTTCTACATAAACTACAAAGGAAATTATAACTCTCGATAAATCGTTAAATTGAAATAGTCCGAAACACATTGAACACTGTATGTCCAAAAAAAAGTCTATTCCCTTCTGTAGCAGCATATACATTCCAACTTTTAGTAGATGCTGCAGATTTCCCATAAAAGATTCGTTTTAGATTCATTTGAATTACTTAAACAAAAGGTATATGCAAATGTTGGTAAAACTAATGAAGTCCATGTTTCTTAATTTTCGGTACATGAAAATTTAAAGTCCCATCTATTACAATAATTCAGGTAATAATTGAAAACTACTTGGAAAATACATATGTTTTTCTCCATATGAATTTTTATCAATCTATTGTAAAAAACTTAGAAAGTAAATGCCTCCATTAATCTTTATGGATTTTAGGATGGAATAATTTTCCGCTGGAAGAAAAATTTGAAGAATTGTAGGTAGCTTACATTTACCCCACATTTTCACAGTGTAGATGGAAAAATGGGCCAGCTATAGGGAATATAATCCCGGTCATTATTTACTATCCCGGGATTTTGAAAAGTCTATCTCGGGATTGGGTAGGTAATAGAAAATTTCAATAATTAAAATGATTTATTATGTGTTAAAATTCTAAATCTTTATTTAAAGTAAACAAACTTACTTTATATCATTAGTCTGAAACATAAGTTAAAATCATTTTTAACAATAAAAACAGTAGAACAACGAAGAATAATAAAGTCTCAGTAAGTAGATAATATCAGTAGATATTTTTGGAAATGCGAACGAAGAAACAGTAAAGCACCTAAAGTATATGTCTACAATGTTTCGACTTTACGTGTTAAGAAAAGTTGCTATTTGCAACTCGCGCGATTTCGAAATAGCGGAATGTAAGAATATCATTGTAAAAATAAATATAATTTAGTTACTTACGTGCAACTTAATATTATCATTTAAATAAATCATTATTATTACGAAACGACTATATTTATTTAGTCTGTTTATTTTTATATTTTTCAGGTGTTCATAAAGTAATTCACATTTTTAAAAAATCCCGAAATTCTCGTGATTAGTTATATCCAATCCCGGGATTTTTGGAATCCAAAAAAAACAGCCGGGATACAGAATCCCGGGATTTTATTCCCTAGCCACCTACCACAATACTTTGCAAAATACGATATCACGAGGAAGTACATGTGTAATTCCGTACTTTCAGCGGTCTCATAAGGAAGTTGAAAATGGAACAAATAGTCGCCGTCCCGTGCCGATCAACCGCCAGCGTAAGCAAGTAGTCGACACCTGGCACTGGTCAGCCGTGAGTTTAAGCAAGTAGTCGACTCCGGTAGCGGTCAGCCGTGAGCTTAGCGGCGCTCAGTTGGTTTGCTTGAGCGAAACCAGCCGGCAGTTGTTTCGATTCGGTCGATACAGGTCGAATTCGACACAGTGCGAGATGTCGAAAGTGTCTACAGGGAGGTATAGGTTGAGCAGAGGCGTGCCAAAATGTGATTGCGGCAACATTGCGTCACCGCCACTGGTCCCGGGGTA
The DNA here is from genome assembly GCA_951215215.1 of Andrena trimmerana. NCBI lineage: Eukaryota > Metazoa > Arthropoda > Insecta > Hymenoptera > Andrenidae > Andrena > Andrena trimmerana. The sequence goes on from OX578062.1 coordinate 10,058,134, forward strand.
TCTTTGGAGGCTCGTCGTTCGAGAGGACGAAGTAGGATTCTCCTCCTTTCGAAAGCGTCGTTAGGGGCCTTTGGCACAAGGCCAATCACATCGACTAGCTACTGTGTATGCTTCACCCCGACACAGTGCTACCTTTCCCCACACACACACGTCCTACCCTTGGGTCTAGTTCGGTCTGGCGCAGCCCTGCCTGGTCTTTACCATGGTACATGGGCAGAGGAATCGGGCAAGGGGATCCTCGTTTCTTGTTTGCACCTATCGCTCACCCACCCACGGAGTGTCTTTCTTCCCTGCAAACATCGATATGACCAATATATCGGAATATGACCAGAACATTGTGTACAGTCCGCTCAAATACCGCGATCGTTTTGGACTTCCTACTTTCCACCAGAGGAAATTGCTTCGCGATTGAGGATGTACCTCGCCGCGGTAAATGTCAAATCAAACTGGTGAATAAATAATGGCCTTAATATGACTGCACCGCGAATTACCTATGATTAACTGTGTCCCCATTCATCGCGACTAACGTAGTCGTGTTTCGAAGGAATCTGCAAACATCGGGCAGCTTGAGGATATAGGATGCATAGTATTATTCGAGTTGTTGCTACTTTTAATATAAGATAAATTTAAAAGTCAATTCTTTTCCACGCGACTTTTTACAATCTCCTCCTTTACTAGAAGTGAGTTAAGCATAATTTATTGAATAGACACATGCTTTTCAGAGTTGACTTTAATAACTACAGAATTTTATACAAATTAAGAAATGTGAATTATAATTTATAAAAATCGTATACGTGTATGAAATTGTAAAAAATTGAAATCATCGTAACCAGTTGGCTTGCGTTATTCTTCGATGACATCGAAACGTGGAGAGAAGGGGAGCCAGAGATATGGTAACGTTCGTCAGCGAGGTAAATGCGAACGTCTACTTTACATCCGGCACGATTCACAGAGTTTGCCACCTGCGATTCAGTCGGTGCCCCTAGAGGAGGGAAAGAGATAGGGCGGTTGAACTCGAATTAGAAGTGGAGTTTGAGAAAATGAGAGGAGTTAGTTAGCATGCTAATCCCGAAGTGGAAACACTTAAATTCATTACACAAACTACTAATTACGAGGATAATGAGCCATCGCTAATAGCCGAAAGAATTACATTTCTCCCTCTTAAGAGGTTTCAGCAGGAGCGCACGAGCCCGGAATCATGGAATGAGAATACATCAGCGGGAAGGCTGCGGCTGAATCCTTTGCATTCAACTACGAACAGTCTCCAGATCACGTCTCCGTGCAGCGGCTGGGGAATTATATCAAAAAGCGATTCTGATCATTGACATTCAGCGGGCGAGCGGAGGCGTGAGTTCCGGTGTAGTTGTAAAAAAGTTTAACGTATTAATTACGGAAACTTCCACCTGCCCCTCGATTTTTTCTCTCAGCCGTTTCTGCCCCATTTTCTTCCTTTTCGTCTTGGCCTCCTCCATCTTCTTCGTCGACGAACCATATCGCATTACTTAATGCCAATGCCGACACGAGCTGCTAGCTTTTAACGAGGTGAAGCGTTTAACGCCTCGCAAAAGGATCGGTCAAGCTATAATAGCTTTCTTTTCAATTCCCCGAAGAAATCCCTGTGACACTTACGACACTATACACCCGCCTGAAATTTCGAGGGCTACTGGAAGGGTGAATTGTAATTTTATTTTTGTTAAACAGTGGTGTTCAGTATTTAAAAATATGCATCGTTTAACTTGACCTTGCGGAAATCTGTTAACAACGAAAGTTGTTTGGTTTATAGTGCCTTTGTAGAATTATTAACTGATTTTTAATGCCTTAATTTTCTGGGGGAAGTTTCATTTTTTTTATAAATGCAAAAATACAAGATATGTAGGAGGTACTGTGAACATGAAAGTAAATAATGTTATATACCTGTGAGCGAATAAAAATCACTTTGAGTTAAGTAAAAAAGTAAAGAACAGCAGGAATACTGGATTTGTATGTATTAGAAGAAAGTTAAAAAAAATAAAATGATGTGTATGGGTAATAAGCATCTGAGAAATAATCATAAATAAAGAAGAAATGAAGTTATTGTGTTCACCGCGTAATCCTTCATACTAAATAATTTATTATGTCTATAAGAAATAGTAATAACTATGCATTATTGAGTTTTCTTGTACTTTTTCTTTAACGTCAGTATTGGGGATGCTTATTATTCCGTTTAAAACAAATGCTGATAGCTTTGAAAAAATGGGAACATTCATCTCAGACTCTAGAGAAAAATACAGCTTTCATTATCATATTTCCTCTTGAAACTGAACAACTTTCGTTTCCATGTTACTTTAGCAATTTCAAACTAATCGAGGATCATCAAGCGTACAGTTTTAGGTGGCTCATTATATTATTAAACTTTGCAACGAACTTAATTCCAAAGTAGTTATACATATTGAAACTTGGAATTAAATGTATTCTAATACAGATCTATGTATCTATACTTTTATAAAGATGAAACAAGAAGTGTCCAAACGAAAATTGCATCTGCTCAGCTAAAAACTCGAAATAATTTATCTATGCTTCTTCTTTGAAACGTTCCTCAAAAGTAATACCTTTGCAGACCATTCATATTGCAAACCTAATTTCAGAAAACTTCCAATAACCCTATTCCATTAACTCCATATTTTATATTAATATACACCACTTCGACTTTTTAGTGGAGTTTTGTTAACGCGAATTACATCCACATTTATTGTGTCTTGGAAGAACGTATATCTACTTGATGGTGTTCCGTTCCCACTTACATATTTTATTCTCAACAATTCATCGGCAAGAGGGAATGAATAGTTGATTAGGTCTAAGCGGCCACACAGTGCTATATTTCTGAGTCAAATAGGATCCACGGTTGGGCTGACCCGCTGGGTTGAGCATAACTTTGCCATGTCTCAAAAGGAAGGTGTAGGGAATAGCAGTAGCAGGGGACGTGACTGGCCTGCCAGGGTTAGCGCTACTGCTAGACGAGCTCGGATCAGCGATACGGTGCCTGTCCCTAACCAGTCTCGACCTCCAAAGCACGTATATCGTTACGCTCATGACGCCATGCAACCGAGTCTATCTTCCTCGAGAGTCTACACGTGCTTGTATATCTATACGTAGAATGATCCCCGCAGAATTTTCTGTTCCTCGAGAAAGGAAAATCCTGTATGCCTTATGCGCAGCGGGGAAAAAATGAAGATTAGCTTTAGATAGACGAAAAGGCTTGTCAAAGATGAGAAAGCTTTTCATTCTTTATAATACCAAAGAGGCTATTGTACTTTGGTAGAAAATTCACATATATTACTAAGAAGAATGTCTGCAATTTGTACATATTTTATTATACATATTATTTCGTGTAAGAGATTTTTCTTCTACCCGTCAATATATAAATAGTTTCAATGGTTTTTCTGACGTTTCACAGACATACCAAGTTTTGTGAAGTTGTGACGTATTCAGAATATCGATTATGATTAAGTTTGACTAATCGCACAACTTTTGAAGTGACGTGTTAACTCGCTAAATTGTGCAATAATGAGGAAATAAGTATGCATTTCTGTTTGACGCATCCTGTTTTCCAGCTTTAAATTGTTCAACAGAATAACTTTATTTAAACATGTGTGACTGTTATTCTTAGCATGCCTGTTTTTCTTCTCGTGGTTGTGTTCTTATTCTTATTCTCATTTTTATTCTCAATTCTCAAGCTCTTGCTTGCTTTGACAAGTATTTTTAACTGTTTTAAAAATGTAACTGTCACTGTTCTTCTTAAGAGCATTCTTGAACAGCAACATATATAGAAGAAGTCTTAGTACTGATGTGTTGTTGAAGTGTCTTTCTTTGACTTTAATTTATTTATGAGTTAAATTCTCTTTGTATATGAAATAGAAAAATTTACAACAAAGTCAAGCTACTTAAAAACTCGACCTAAAGTGCGGTTACGGTGCCTTCAGTTCTGGTAGCAGTTCAAAAACAAGAATGGAAGCCTCGAAGAGAAGGTCACTTAATTTAGGGTTAGCAGTAACAAGGCCATCTCTTAATGTCTATGTTTAAAATTGTTTTACAAACGCTGAATCAATATCAATTCTTTTCCTTCAAAATTAAGAATCATATAATTATCAGTACTTCAACCGTCAACTTTCAAATGTCAGTAATATTTTTCATAAATTCAAGTATTATTTTAATATTTTACACATATAAAAACTGAAAGATAAAATATTGCAATTTCAATATTTTATTTAGAATTATAATAAGGATACTACTCTGATTCCAATATAAAACCTTGCAAGCAACAAATTATGCGTCTACTGGTACTTGAATAAACAATTTGAAGCTTAAATTTTGAATAAACTTTTTAAATCATTTTAACATTTTATTGAATTTTGAACGTATTTATGAAAAACATGAATAAATGAATACAATACGTAGGAATGTAAAGGTTGATTCATACCTTCACCGCGAATTTCGCAGTAACTTCACAGTGTCTGACATCGTATTATACATTCATTATCTATTCATCTTCATTTGTAAACCATAAAATTGAATGCTTCGTAATAGCACAACTTTTTATGACGAAACACAAATGCAGAAATTCAATGGAAGATTCTGAACGACTTAATAATCACTTTTAGATATATAGAATAAATATGTATGTGCGCCAACTTTTAAACTTAAGAATACCTACTCTACATTACAGATTACTATATACTTCACACAATAAATAACGAGGCGTGCAGACTAAAGGTGGAAAATTCACGACTGTTGATACAGTTAAGTGATTTGAATTGTAAGGATGTAACAGTGAGCTCTCGTAAATGGGCTAGGCACTTCTTTTAACTGAAACGGGGCAGCGTATCTTTTCTAACCAAAGGATCTACTGGTAATTTGTCGTGAACGAAATGGACACGAGCGTCGGGCTAACCTTTGCTACGTGTAAAGACGTCGTTTACATGCAAACAGCGTACGCCGGGGTAACTGGGCCCGTAAAGAAGCAGCGCAAGATACGCCGTCCAATGGTAATTTCGATCTCGTAGATAGGGAGTTACAGCGCGCGGGCTGTAATTACTCCCGCGCTACCCCTTATACTTTGCTATCATGTGTGCCTACATGTAAATGCTCGGGACTTGAAAGTTCGCCTGATTTTCCAGATAGTATACGTATGCCTGTTTGCTTGATTCGTACGTAGCCGCCGCCGCCGCCGCCGCCGATATATTGTTTTCACACGCCAGCGCTAAAGCGGGGGTTGAAAAACGCTCTTCTGTACAGGTAATTAACCTGAAACTAGAGGCCTTGTAACCTTGGGCCAATTTATTCCAGCGAAGAACAGCAATTTTCTATCGTCCGATACCATCCAGTTACGCGCACCCTTTTTAGTATTCGCTGAAACCGCACGGAATTAAATTGCTATTAAAGTTTAGTCAGAAGTTCAAGAAAGAGCGGCAACGCGGGGCGGACGGTTGAAATATTCGAAGCCGCCGACACAGAACGTCAGAAAAGCGGAACTTAGCCGAGTCAACGTTCAGAAGTTTAACGGGGCGCGCTCGTTCTTCGTGTTTGACGAGGCATTTCAGGAAGAAAGTACTTTTGCTGACTTTGTTAATAACTTGTAACTCAGTTTCCACATCGAGATTGTGTACATTCACCGCTCATGCGCCAAGTTTAATGTCTAATTGATACTTTTAGAGCGGGGTCGTAAAGCCGAATTCAGCGTATCAGCGGCAACGCTCGTTTTCCGTGACTCCCTCCCCCTTTCTGCCACTCCGGGCCAAAATTGGAATCATACTCGGGGCTGCATAATGAATATGCAGCGATAACGTTGAGGCGGATGCAATGGGCGCGGCTCTTGGTGGGTTAACGAAACACGGTATAACGGTGTAAAACATAATTATCAACGGGAAGACAAAGACGTACGGGGCTGTATTATTCATGGCTCGGTTAGCCCGCTCTTAGAATGCCACGGTATACTCACGAAAATGCAGGCTTACGACTCCATTCTGATAAGGTGATACCTACTGTGCGATAAAATGCGATAGCAAGTTATGTAGTAGTAAACGAATCGTGTCTGGTTTTATCAACAATATTAAAATAAATTTCGAACACATTCCTCTGTCGATGAAAGCTTATGGTTGCCTTGAGTTTTTGTAACGAGATCACGCGATTCTTTTTATATAGTATTATAAGACGTGCCAAAGGCGAATTTACACGTTTTCAAGCTGGATGTGCATCGCGGATGATTCGTCCAGAGTAAATGTGAAAGATGAAAGCTGGAGCATTGATAGTTGTTCAATGATTGAATTCATTCAATTCACTAGTTCTCAAAATGTCAGCCAGTGAAATGCTGAATAGGGTTTATACAAAAACCGACTTTTGAAAAAACCGGTTTTTGAATTCCACTATTCCCAAAAAATGGTGAAACCGGTTTTCGAATTTTCATAAAAAATATAATTAAAATAGAAAATAAACATCTGTCCTGTTTTTTTTAGAATTTTTCAGTTTTCTTAATACTTATGGAATTACAAAAATATAACAAAATAAAATATACTCTATGTACAAGTACAAAACCAAATATATAAAAAAAAAAATATGTAAAATCCGTACAATTTTTTAGTTCATTTCATATTTATAAATCTACAAAATATATAACACAATAAAATTCAGTGCATACATAGCCAAATGAAAAAAAATCTACAAGGACAAAATCCGTACAAAATATGAATTATAAAACTTTATTTCATTTAGTATTTTTCTTCCGAAAATATGAACTCATGATGATTAGTTTTACAGTAAACTGTTACCTACTACAATATGCTTGTGTCCAAGGCGATTTCAAGTAAAAATGTTAACGTTTTTAATTAAATAATTAATTCTATTTTATACATTAATTCTATCATATAAAATGTTTTTTTTTTTAATTTAAAAACCGGTTTTTGAATTTTACAAGTTTATAAAAACAAACGGTTTTTAAACTCGGTTTTTAAAAACCGACCAGCCCTAATGCTGAGTGTGGGGATCTAGTTAATATGTTCAGCCCTCTATGTACAGATTTGTATTCTCTTTCGCGGATGTCTGTTTTATGACAATTTTCTCATTTGTCATTCCAAAGACACTTACTCTAAAAATGTTTCCATATGCTCATCTTCCCACGGAAACACACATATTCAATCTTCGTCAGCCCAATTACACGGCGAAAGTGAGTGTTACTTGAACGGCTGTTCATTTGTTATGGGTTTAGACTTGTCACTGCCGCTTCACTACGGATGCATCCACCATTCAATTCTTCGAAAGTAGAGACTGGCTCTACTTTGTTCACTAGTCACCTTGGATGAAATGTAGATGAAAACAATCCTTACACTTTTCACTGTAGATGAATCATCCGGAATGCACATTCAAAGTGAAAGCACATTCTAAATTTGCCTTAAACCCTCACTCGTCACTGAATTTTTCAAATTAATTTGTCCCTTAGTGTCAAATTGATGCGATGGTAAAAAATGAATACAATGAAAAGATAAATAGTTGACTTTGCAAATTCTTTTATTGAAAATAAAAAATTACATTCCCGTATATTCTGGGATACATTGTTCGCAAATAATATGGCGAGGGGGGGGGGGGGGGTATACTGCATTTGTAGATTTATCGCATCGTGCACTGTGTATATTTACGTTTGTGTCAAATTGGGACACCAGGAACGGATGAGGGTTAAGGCACGTTTAGTGATGAAAAACAATGAAAGAGAAATCCAGTTTATGTGTCAGGTCATCTCTTGACAATGCGATTTTCTGAGACCTGAGTTTACACAACGGAACTCGTGGAGATCGTCACTTATCTGTTTGGTATAATACGACCGTAAGTAGGAACATTCAGACGATGTTGTATTAAAAGTTGACGAGTGTAGATCGAATATTGCAGTTATTACAAACATTTAAAATGTACGTGCCGAAAGAACGTATTCGGCATGTTATGTTGTATGAGTTTAATAAAGGGAATAATGCAACTGTAGCGGTGAAAAACATCTGACGATGAGGTGTATGTGTAGACTATTTATTAGTGCAAGCCAGAGTCAATTTAAGGTAGATTACCCTAAAAAAATTTGGAAATTGGTTTTTAAGGTTTTATGTATATTCCGCTACCATCTTTTCTGCGTATTTTAAGCGCAACCGGGCCCCGAAATTCCAAAAATTGAAGGACACGAGATCGGATGACGACAAAACGCGATTTCCCAGAAACTACGTTTTCCAAAACGGTGTACATTAAATTTAGAATACCGCTCCAACGATTTGAATGAAAATTTACAAGGAGGTGCAGGAAACTGTTCCGCACAATGTGTGAGGAGCACATTTGCAATATAAATTCTTAAACAAAAAAAACAAAATATTTTTCCTACAAGAAAGAATAAAATCATATACATCAACATAACAATTGTATTCATTTGTTTATCAAAATTTTGCTTCCAACACAAAATGGAGACTGTCTAACAGATTATAAAAATGCCATTACTTTGTAGCAATTATAACTTTTTTCCTGTAAATATATCGAAAATTTTCTTTTTGTGCATTCAAGTCAACGAAATGACGATTAAAATTGAAACAAAAATTATCTGTACATTTATTTATTACTTCAGAATATTCGTTTGAAGAAGGACCTGATTTTGGGCTTAAGGGTAACCTACCACCTTAAGAAATATCGAGCTGCGAACTAAAGTCTCGAAGATGAACCTCGTGCCGGGAAGCCGGAACAGTTCGATGAATACGTTTCGCAGGTTTCTATTGAACAAAATTCAATAATAACTACTGAAGAATTAGCCCAGTAATTGAATTCGACTCATTTTATGATCCACCGACAATGTACCGAAATAAACCGCATTTGTTATGGCATGACCAACACATGAACGTTCGAATAACAGAGATGAACTTTAGAATTTTAGGAGCGACAACATTCTGCTCTATCCAGTAATTTATTCTGAGTAGCGGCTGTTTGATTTGTTTGTTCTAGAAGATGTAAATAATTATATGTAAATATTGTTTTTAAAATCTACAACTCGTGCAACCCTCGCCGTAAATAATAATTTTGTTCTGTTCCTAGCTACTTGAATTTTCGATAGAATAACATTTTAAATGCAGAACTTTCGATATCACTTTTATTCTACAAGAATATAAATATCAATTTTTGAAATGCAGGTTTTCAGAAACATATACGTTGTATTTTTATTGTTCTTGATTTTTGGAAAAGCGTAAAAGGAAATAGTTGAGGAATATAATTTATTTTCGCACTTATTGAAAGCAAACTGAATACTGAATTGTTCGTTAATTCCAAATATTTATTTGGATTCATTTATTTAAGGCACGTGATGGAAAGGAAAATGGCAAATTAAAAGTTTAAATGTAAGGAATCATCATGGTACACGCTAGATGGAACAAATGATTAACCCCCTCGTTGAGGTGATAAGCGCAACCTATAAATAACGAGCAATTAACAAGTAATTTATCAGAAGGAAACGCATCAATCACTCAAGATAAACTTCGAAGTGAGATTGTAAAATTTGATTTCGAAGATTTAATTGCAGTTAAGCGAGCGGGAATTACAGATTTGAGTTAATTGAATATTATTCTGCAAGCCTGACTACATAAGATAAATATTAATCTCATTATTATTAATGAGAAACTGGGAGAATATTTATAAATGTAGTACAATGCACTAACCCGTAGACGATTTTTACATTTCAGATTTCGATTCAAATCTCGTAGATAATTTGAAAAATACCTACGTCATAGATTTCCAAAAATTTTACATTCAAAATGCAATCCGTATAATCAGAATTCTACTATTTATTCCGCAAGTACACCCTTTTGAATTATTGAGGCATTGATAATAAAAAAGGACTAATCCACATTTTTTGCGAATGAGTTAGTAGTAGTAATGTATTCCAATACGCTGTACTAATTATATAAAATAGAAAAGATTATTTTTCTTTCAATGTGGGTTGTTCCTTTTTTGTTCTCAATGCCTGAATTCAAATGTGAGTTGGGAACCAAAAAAACCCCTACGCTGGCAGAAAGTATTATTACACCTTATCATGTAACTTTATGCACAATAAATCGGGGTCAGGCTTGAAAGTGGCTATTTAAGCTGAGCCTCACTTTCTCAGACCTACAATATTCTGTGTTTCTTTTATTTTATATTCTTCCTTCCTCGTGTATCTATATCGCCGAGTGTAATAAAGACGTAATAATAATAATAAAAAGGAAAATATTTTCGAGGATGGCAACAACCAACTGACTTGAATTTATGATCTAATTACAGTAAGATAACAAAAGAATCAGCAATAAACGTGTATTTGTGTAGCTAAGGGAAAGGCGCCACCATCTTGCGTGTTGCGCGAATCGTAAGTTGCACAAGTCAATACCTGGAGAGAACGTAATACACAGTAGTGTGTGCTCGTGTATTTTAGAAGATTAGTTTCCGAATAGGGAGGAATAAGAGGGTTCGAGTTGTTCTTACTGCGAGAGGTAATGGGGCTCTGCTGTCAGTCTGACAGATAACATAATACTTCGAATTGTTTACACTACCCCATTCTCGTCGAACACCTACCTGCGTTTCGTCTTCCGTTAATTAATACCGCAAATGTAGGAGAAAGAGCAGGGGGATAATGGAGTGGGAAGGGAAATGGGAAAGCAGGTAAAACACGGTGTGTAAGAGAGAATACGGATGTTACACGAGTAGAATTGATATCGAGCGCCTTAATTATCTAATGGAGCGTGGGCCGTTGGGGTTTATGGACAACGAATAGAATTTAGGATTGGCCAAGAGCTATTCGCTACCCTCCATTGCGCAAACCCTTTGAATAGACAATATTTATTTGTGAAATTAATTCGAAGTTCTTGCAACACATAGTGGGGCAAAATACAATAACACTGCTAGGAGCAATGGAAATGAGAATATTAACCTAGTAGTTACTAATCCTTGCGCAGAAAAGTTATTGCTGTGTCAGTTTCTTTTATTTTATTATACTTATAATAATATTACCTAACTGCTTTATGTGTTGATACGTTCTTTCACAAAATAACTGTCATATGTATATGATATGTTCAAACACATTACATCGTACTAATTTAATTTGCTTACACTTACTTAATCTTTCCCACTAATTATGTTTACCCAACAAAGCGCAGAAGAAGTAAAAATTCAATTTTACTCTAAGATATTCACAGGCGAACCTCGGGGATCTGGGGAAGGAAGGAATTCCCTAGGTTGCCTGAATCACTGATGCATTTGCCACCTCCTCAGCTGTTATCCGATATCACCTAATCGTCTAGGTCCATTGTTCTCTTAACCGCAAACGAGTTCCGTTTCAAGAGACACGTCATACTTGCCAGTGAGGTGCGTTGTTCCCTGCACGGATGAGCTGTTAACCGCAGAACCAGGCCATTGTTCGATAATGAAGACTGATGACAGGATGTTAGCGTTGAACCGAATGAGCCTTACTTTGCGACAAGAAACCGCCCTTGGTTTATTAGACGTCGTTCGCGATAAACCCCCACTCTTTGTTTCAATGTCGTGACGAGCGATCCGCGACGCAACGGATTAATGAACTTGCGCTACCCCTGGCGGTCGTTGACGGAAGGCTGCTGATGGCACAGTTCACTGCGCCAATCAAACCCTCGTTCTTCTATGGCTGCTCGCGCTCAGCGCTGTGGGCGTCCGGCCTTTTGGGCCAGCACACACGCAGCTGGGATGAACGAGGTAAATATTTCACGAGCGATCAATTATTGTACGTGCTTCCATTTTCCGGTTCAAACTACTGCAGAATAGTTATACCGTGTCAAACTTTTATTTTCATCTAGAATATTCGCAGGGTTCATTCGGTGTACCATTATTTAGGATCTAAAGTAAGCATTGTGTTTCGTTGAAATATCAACGTCTCCTTTTTTTTCTTCCACCCTTATCAACTCTGACAAAGAAAGAAAATTTGATCGCTGAAAAGATTGCACGCTTTAGGACAACGTGATTGATGATGGCTTTGAGTATACAATCGATATCAACATCCCGCTTTCTTCCTGCCTCACTCTCCCTCCCTCTCTCATTTGAAGCTTTAAATACAGCTGCTAAACAACTTTAGTTGTTATCTTATCGGTGCCGGCCGATTTTTTTGCTGTACAGAATTTAAGAAAAATGATTGTTCGCATGACAGAACATTTATTACTTCAGCAAAATTCATCTTTGTCTTTGATCGTGCTTCTTAATAATAATTCTTACCAATTCGACTACCCTTTTCAAGACCATCGTTATTCCCACGCCCTGCTTCTGAGAATTACATTTATGCACATCGTCTGTTGTGAATGTGAATTATTGAAACTTAATAATAATCGCATATTACTGCCTACGAGAAACGGCAAGTCTACAGTAGCTAAGAATAAACGGAACAAATGAAACAAGTATATACGTAATAATAAAAAGTTTGTGAATTGGCAATTTACAATACTTAGATTAAATTTTCGAACGAAACAATATTTATCTGCGAAAATACTTAATATAGAAGACAAGGTCATCATGGAGAACAAAGTGGAAAGATATTTTCCTCAAAAGTCATTTCTATTTAAAACAATGAAATTCGTTAATATTGGCCCTAATGAAATTGTTTATTCATTTTTATTTACGATTAAAGACTTTTGAACACAAATGCAACGACTTGTGACAGATACCTACATATTTTACTTTTAAATTGGTCTGCAGCATTAATATTTCAGAACAATAAAAATAATTTCTAATACTGTATGTAATAAGAAATACGATCGTAGGTAGTTGATAAAATACTGACGACTCTATTTGCTGCGATGAAGAATTAATATGACTTCGAGAACATTTTTCAGGAAATGTTACGTATGATCCTGCCAATGGAACATTATTTTTTATTATTAATTGTCTTTATCACTCTAATAGAAGAAACCTGAATATTTACAAAAGGTATAGGCAAGAAGAGGAGGCTGCAGTGGTGACACTATTGGCAAGTCTAACCGTGAACTATAAAATAAATTAAAATAGGGACAACTAAGCAACCGTTACAAAAAGTAAGAACAAACAGGTAATGTAATCTTAACTTATTTATCTTAACTTACAATAATATAACCTTCAGATTTTAAGCTAAACATGAGAAAACACAAAAGTAAATTAAAAACATCTTAAGCATTTTCTCATCTCTTTATCGACAAGGAATAGGTGGATGTGTTTTATGCAATAATCATCCAATCTACAGGGTGGAACGTAATTCGTTGTACACTCGCAGAAGGGTCGACTATATGTTTAATGATAAGCAGCGGCGTCCGTAAACGTTTTTCCAAGGGGGGGGGGGGGCAACTTTGGGATGATGGTAAAGAAAAATATACCTCTTGCTTTTTTAACCCATTTTATAGTGACAATTTAATTAAAAATTTTAAACCGAAATTCAAAAATATTTCCTTTTTTAGTATAAAACTTAATACAGATCGGTTTTGAAAAATAAGCGATTTCTTTGCAATAGCCAGAGGGGGGGGGGGGGCAAAGGGGACAGTTACGGACGCCCATGGTGATAAGGGTCTCGTTTTTGATCAATTGATCGCTTCAATTGATTTTTAACCGACTTCAAAAAGGAGGAGGTTATGGATTCGACCCGTTTGTATTTTTGTTTATGTTTGTCCCCGCATAACTCTTCAGCATATGAACCGATTTTGATGATCTTTTTTTTATTCGAAAGAGGGCGATGCCCCGGTGGTCTCATCATACACTGCATCAACATTGGTCCTATATTTTGCCAGTTCTGGTTAATAATAAAGACTATTGTCACCTAATTATTATGTTCCATCTTATTAATATAAAAGGTAAAGACTATAAAGAAGAATGTCAAAATTGTTTTTCAAACAAAAATGAAAAATGTAAATTAAAAGTTAAAAATACAGTAATTTTTTTATTCGTACCTTTACACTTCGTTAACCAGGATTCTGTATGCATCCGCATACGCAATATTTTCAATAATTTTCCAACACACACATTAATAAAATTATCCTTGTGTACGAATACAATGGTGTATTTTATATGTAATGCTTGTAAATAATGCATACCAAGAAAAATAGAGAATAATAGATAACGAATCTTCCACATTAACTTTTTCAAAACTGAAGCCTCATACGAAAAAATGTATACCATTTTATTACCTGTATTTCGTTTATACCACGAAGTCCATTGTAAATTTGATTAAATAGTATTTGTATTCCCGTGGTTGTACGTCAATACGGTACAAGGGAGACCAAGGAAGGGGATGAGATGAAGGGAGGGATATACAGATAAAAAGGATGGAGGAAGGGAGAAAGTTAAGCTAAAAAGCGAGATAAAGGTAAGGCACATAGAAAGAATTCCAGATAGTGAAGCTGAGTCGAAAATCAGAAAGGGCGACAGTATAATCTGTCGCGGCCGAGGTAAAGGGAAAATTTTCAAGGGGATGTACGTACCCACCTACTTACCTGAAAAGGGTACCATTCGCCGTGCAGTAATGGTCCAGGATTTTGAATGTCGCCGGTACGATAAGGGACGGAAAGGAAGCCATTATCGTGCTACGTGATCTTCAGCGTACGAGCGAAGCGTGCTTCTTAACCGTCGCATACTAGGGTTCTTATATTTTCGAAATATGTCGCAAACGTGGTTGATATCTTGCCCGCAGAAAATATGAGAAATTGCTTCTAGATCACTGTCGTTGCTATTGTTTATTGCTTATATATTAGGATCTTTCTCGCAAGGGTTTCTTCGATTCTAGATCTCAAGATATTTCCACTTTTTCGTAAACTGTCCAATAACATTTTATATAATACCATATATTTATAATTTAAACTCGTAGTAGATTACTAACATTTTCACTAGCACTGATGTGTACATATGTGGAACTTTATAAAGCGTAAAGAAAATACAATATAAATTCTATTGTTTCTAGTTTCCCACAGATTCTTAAAATATATTTGTAATGGTATTCTATTTGAATCATACTAAATTATACTTACAGCGCAACACTCTTACTTTGCACATTTTTCTGAACACCTATCAAGAACCGAATCGTGTCGGTCAGATTAGTTCATATAAAATCACCAAAGGAGGCCAATAAAAAAGTAAAAGTTCGAGAAGCTCAGCCAGGGTACTTAGCATTTTAAGTTGGCGCAGGCCCGCGATAAACTTTCCATTTCCACGCGCTGATTCCACGTTGCGCACAAAGAAAAGAGGCCCGTGATAAAGCTATTCTCCTCGTATTCGAGTCGTCCATTATCGGGCCGGCACGTTATCGTGCCTTATATTTTCGAGATACACAGAACGAGCGGGCATGCAACACACACATAGCCGTGTGTCGGTCGCGCGAGAGCCCGGGAGAAATTATTGGTCTACGACCGGCGTTATCGCAGTTATCGCGCCACCGGAAACGGACCGCTCGTCTAATTATTCCAAGGCCTTTTCTATACTATCCCGTACGACGGTGGCTTGGAAGAGAACGACGTTCCAGAGAAGGCTGGAGAAGGAACACAAACGAAGAGAGAAAGGGTAGGGAGAGGGGGGGGGGGGTGGACCTCCTTTCATACCGAAACGGAGTTGCCCGTTTGCAGCCATTCAACGAACTTGGGCAGTTGACTCTTTATGCGCAAAGTTTCCCGGCATTTCGATTTTATGTTAATTTCAATTCACTACGTCGAACCGTAGCTGAGCCACGAAAGAGTGTGTCCCGCGAATCGGTGTGTCCACGCACACGTTCAGAAGATCGGCCAAGTTTATCTACGACCGCCGAATAGGAATCGACGAAATATCGCCTTCCCACCCTACCGTTTTCATCCGCCGCCACCTTCCATCCTCCCCCCAGTCTGGATTGTAATTCCTTTTAAACGATTTCCCGCGAGCGTGATGCTCGATTCGATTCTATTTCACAGGTACGAGAACGGCAATACCCTTCAACCCATATATGCTCAACTTTCTCAACTTCTGTCCGGACTCTCGCATTCTGTGCGACCTCCACTTTTACGTCGAACTTTCGTTCGTTAGTCTGAGAGATGGTCAGCTTTGCATTTCATTTTCTATGTTTATTGATTAATACGAGACAGCGAAGTCTTTCGAAAATAGCGTTACCTTATTTTCAGCAAGTCAAATAAAATAGGTGTTGGAAGTTTCAAACTTCTTGTTTTTACAACCATAATTACTGTGATCTTGATTTACTTTGAGAAACTGCTTCGAACTTTTGTATTTAGTGGCACTGAAAAAGTTTACTTATTTTCACTAATGATGTATTCATTGTGTACTTGAATAAACTACAATCTAAAACACGTTTGCGATATTAAGGGGGGGATTCGCGTGTAACAGCCCCCGAAATTTATAATTTATTTCTATTAAAAACTATTGTTAATATTGCATTAAACTGTTTTGGGATATACGGAGGCATCTTTAAACTTGCAGAAAATATTTTTTTTATGTCGATCTTTCTTATTATTTATTAATTATTGTGGAATTTTTTCGACGATGCTTTGGCGTCTCGGATAACTCGAAAACTAATTGACTGATCAATTTCAAATAAAGCTCATTAGATTCGTTATACATTTCCCCAGGTACTCGACCAAAATTGAATTTTAGGTTTTATTTATAATACTTTTTTCGACGATATAAGGAATATAAATGAAAATTTTGTCTGAGGAAAAAGTTACTTTTTCTTTCAAACACTATAACTCTTTCAATTTTTAATTTTTTTTTCTTTAAACTGGACCAATACCTGCGTAAACTGTCTAACTTTAAGAAACTTCTATTTCTTTTGCTTCTATTTGAAACTTCTATTTTGTTTAAATATGCCACCTTATATCCCAAAAGAGTTTAATCCAATATGAGCAAAAGTTTTTAAAAAAACTTCTGAAATATCAGTTACTTTTTGGGCTGTTTGACGAGAATCCCCCCTTAATTAGCCTCTCCATTAGAGTGGCGGTTATTTTTCAACTATGAAAATATGATCTGCATACCATCTCGATTTGTTCCTTTTTATAAAAAGTAAAAACGAGCAGAATATGAGCACAATTGATCTATATTTAGGAGTATCTCAATGATGGTGAAATTTCCAATACACACGATATTTATATGAAAGAACATGGAACACTAGAAATTTTTTCAAACACGTTCATTCATTCATTAAGAAGAAAAGAAATTGTTAAAAGGTATCATTGTGCCCCATCTGACGTATAATTAAGTAAATCAATTAGTAGATTCTACCCTGACAGCGAGAAACAGACACCGTCTGATGTCTGAGCCTCTTCTATGAACAATAAATTTAACAAATTATCAAATATAAATGTAAATGTAATATAAATGTAAATGTATAAATTAAAAATGGCCATTATATGTTGAATTTTCATAATTTCTGTAACTTTGACTCACTTGACCTACCCCTAAACATAAGAATGTATTGTCCAAAGTTTTTATATAGTGCTTTTATATTTAAAGGAACAAATCAGGGTGGTAAACTTATAAAAAAATATTCCATTTTTATTTAACTTTTAAGCTCCAGCCTACTCTCCATCCACCTTAGCTTACTGGTGGAAATGGAACTCCAATCTTTGTCAAGCACAGCAACCCATCCAAAACAAACCGCAACAAACTTCCTACATGCTCGCACATAATCAATCATCCTACAACAAACTCTACTACCTGACAGAACTGTAATGTCATAGTAGGTACCCACTCATAATTTCATTCCACAGAAGAAAGTCCCAACGAAGGCCCAAGATCTCGCGAAAACGAGCATCAAACAACCCCGATAGTCTGCAAGTCAGCTCGAAAGGTATGTTGGTCGTTACATTAGATGGTAGTGACCGTCAGAGGGAGGTCTTGGAGTCGGGGGTGTATGCGTATGCAAACAGCTGTGCGTGGCGGGCTTCTCACACCATCTATCCATCCCTCGTAAAACTGTGCAACGGGAGAGGTGGATGGTTCGTTTGAAGGGTTGCAAGCGGTGGTCCGAGTCGAAGGGATGGAGCTCGCGGGGGGAATGTGACGGTGGGCCAGAGCGGGAGAGGTAGTCACTGCGACAGTGCGACCCTGAACTTGCCGCGAGCTGATCGATACCAGGTTCACTGTCCTACCCTCCTCCACTAACCACCTCCATCTCCGGCACACCTTCTCCTTCTTTCGCCTCCTCTCTTACCTCTCCTGATTCCAGCTGAAGGGGCACCGTAAAACCCCAAGGCGCTTTCTGCGAGGATCCTGTTACACGAGCCCCGGCTCTTAGCTCGGCGTTAACGAAAAGCGCGACCGAGCGTGAAGAGACACGAGCGCTTCGAGAGACGCTCGTCGTCGTGCAGAACGGTCCTACCTCGGATCGATACCTTGATATCCCACCATCCTGTCTCACTACTTGTCCTGCTAGTCTCACGAATATTTTTCTTTCGCTTTCGTGCGCGCACAGCCGCCGGTTTTCACCCCAATTTCACTGAAACGGTATCGCTCCGCCGCGGCTCTCCTTTCCTCGCTGCTTGGATTCCGCCTGTCACTTCGTGGCTACGCTCAACCCTGCCTTCTCAATCGTTCGGAAGAGTGTAGTCGAGGAATACTGACTGCTTCTTGTTCTGTCGAAACTATTTCATTGTCAAGTAGATTTGAATATTTTGCTTCTAACAACATAGCTGTACGTTTCTGATGTAAAAATTTATGCTGTATTTTTTCATTTAATGGTACATGCTTCTCCATATACAACATAGAATTCTCCATGCTTGGTAATTTCTGCAAAATTGAAGCGAATGTACATCATAAAATGAAAGATTTAATACTGTAATTGTATTATGTTGCTTTCATTTTCGGCGTAAAGAATTGTTTTATAATTAAATGAAAAGAAATGTGTTGTGAATTTACAACTATTTGTTTTTGGCTATGGAATAGTAGGAATGTCTCGAATGTTGATATAAGTTTCATATTAAAGTTGTTACTCTTGCGGACTTCTTTCTGTTTTAAAGGAATTCTTTCGTGGGTTGTTGAGAGGAATTTATGAGCTGCCACAAGAAGTGACAATGCAATCAAGACAGATTTGAGCATTAGCAATGATGATAACACAAATGAGTACCTTGAAGATCAGTAAATCTTCAAAGTATTAAAGTTGACAGTACGTACAAATTATATACATATACATATAAGCCTTTATCAGTCAACAAACTAATCAGTAAAATCGTTATCAGGAATTCATTGAAAACTCTCCCTGAAACGGTACATACGGTCAGTTTTCTCTTTCTCTGTATTTAATATTTTTCGACATATGTGTCTACTTTCTTCATTTTGTTTGGTTTAGACGCTACCTGAAACTCTTGAGTTCCCCATAGTTTCTATTAGTTTTCCCGTATTTGCAATGGATATTTGGCAATCTGATATTAGAATAAATTACCATATTCATGAAAATTACTCGAATTTACTAAAGTTTAAATGCAAGGTTTATTTAAAAATATACTATTACAGTTCATCTTCAACCGTACCTACTGTTACCAACAATAAATTAATTCTAAAATGAAAACTCATTTCGTACAATTACAAAAATATAATCGCCGGCTGGTTATATTTATAATATAAAATCAACGATGCTACCGTGTCTAACTTGAATTAATCCGTTATCGTTATAAAATTGGCTATACTTCGAAAAAAATCATTGCCCTAGCAGGACCAAGAGACCACGCTTTCAAAAGCCGATAATCTATTTGAAAAATCGCCATCGATAGCTCCATAAAATAAAATATTGAATCGCGAAATTCATTCAATAAAATACGTTCTGCCATTCATCATTTCAATGCAGCCATTCGAATAGCGAGCATTAAAAGCTTGCAGTGGTTGCGTCGACGTTTCTTTCAAGGTTATATCTCGCTGGGTTCAACAGCCGTTTGAACATTCAGAAGATTCCATGAATACAAGTTTAAACCGATAGTGTGAAAACCATTGAAAGAACCGAGACTCTCTTTTCCTCCCGTGGCTCCCGGAGTCACGTTGCTGTCGTTACCGTCGTCAACGAGATCCGGCCGATGCGACGTCGCCGTAGTCGTGTCGTAGTCGTCGTCCCTTCGAATGTGAAAAGACGAAGGGTTGGGTGGGTGAATGGTTACGCCATGTGCCGCATCGAAAGCCCGTCTGTCCGCCTAATGCTCCATCCATTCCCTTCCGTAATAGCACCCCGAGGAATTAGCGATAACTACGATCACGTGTCGCTAAACTCCTCGATAGTCACACCTTTCCAGGTACGTGCTAGCTAACTTCGACTCAGAACTTCGTCCATGAGTTTTCTTTTATCTCGCCTTCATCTTTCCCGGGAAAATACTGCTGATCCGGCTTGTAATGCTTCGACAAGCTTCCACGAAATTTCACAGACGACCTACTGACTATCTTTCGTAAAAATTTAAGGTGATTTCTCTACGCTTTCTTCGTGTAATACTTTTAGACAACAAATTTAGATTTAAACAGTGGACAATGAGTATTTTTGCTGTGAATTTCTGTGTATTGAGGGACGAGTAGATAACAACAAAAATACATCACCCTGTTGATTGAATTTTTCTATTCATAAGCTAAATTAATTAACAGAAAAAAGACTTCGGAAATACTTAAAAAAAGACTTCAGGTATTACTAGCCTTTGGTGGACAGATTTCACACTTTTATAAACATTGCCTCTAACAATGTACCGCATAAAACAATATATAGATTTTACACAGAAATGATAAGCGACTCGGTAATATTTTTTATTGCAAAGCACTATTCTCGGACAGATGGCGATAAATCTATGGGATCCATATTTTTATACGATCAGCAGGTGTGTGAATATTATACTGCGAACATACGTCATTGATGCGCAAAAACTACAGTAATGTAGAACATATTGAAACGTATGTCATTCTTTCCCAATTTTTTTATATACGTTCATGACAAAAGTTACATATTGTGAAATATATCCTATTATTTTCAAGCGATTTTATAATGACTTTTTAGTTTCGTGGAGAAGCACCTCACAAATCTGGAGCCTTAATCTTTAATCAAATTAATTTAATCTAATTTCGTTTGCTTTTTGGTCGTTGATAAATTTTTATTTTAGGAGCTGCACATTTCCTATAAGGGTGCTCGTTAAACGTGAACATGTGACGATTATTCTGGCATCCATAAATGGTACGCTGACAACTAAGAGAATTATGGGCACAACTATGTCAAAATGCCCAAATCAGTGACACTCGATGTTTGACGACCACCAGCCAAAAACTGGTTGCATTTAATTAAAGAATTTTAGCGAGGTCTGTGACACATTTCAGTATTACGAGCGGGCATGCAAAGGGATCGATACTGCATATACACATAGAACTGTGCAAATAAGAGTACTCGAATGTGTTTACCTTGAGCCAAAATATAGTTATTTACCTGCTCTTTGATTATGATACGTATTTATTCGTATAACAAACTATTAAATTGGCTGTTGTTACTAGAAAATTATTTGAAGACGTTTGAAACGAAATATGAAAAGGTTTAATTCCCCATTTAGCATAGTATACTTATTAAGTGGTAATGATCGGAAGCGTCACATTTATTTTATATTATGTCACCTATTTGATCAATAAAATGTTGACACAACGTTACTAATAAATGCGACACAAGTTAGAAAAAGTTATTGAAATGAAGTTACATAGCGAAAGGTGCGGGTAAATTATAATAGTGTGTTAGATGAAACTTATGATTCAAAATAATCTATAAACATTCGTATGTTTATTTTTACGTCATGGAGATACTCGTATGTGTTAACTTTACTCATATATTCTTCAGCCTCACGTGTTTTGTAAATTTGTAACTTACAAGGCCGTTACCAGGAACAAGTGGAATCCTTGCGTATTCATTTCATTCAAAGAATTATCCCTTCTTGGACGGCGACTCGTCTGATACGGACTAATTTAATCAAATCAAATGACCATTACCGTTTCTAAACCAATGCTTTTAAAAATTAATCAGTCCATGCGATACAGCACATTTCAAAATATTTTGGAAGGTGGTTGCATTTTAGAGACCGATCAGGTCAAATACAATCTAAACTTTAAACAAAACCAGTTACACTGTGACACTCAATTATCGTATATTTGTCGTTCTTCAAGAACCAAACCAAGTAGGTATGAATTCACCATATCGATCGATTATATTCCAAATATTAATGGAACCTTTATACCTATAAATTGTCATAACGCTTCCGTTTACATCTAACATAATTATATGTTGCCTTTGCTGAAATTTAATCCTTTGTCAAATTGCTGATATTCATCTGAAATTACTTCGTACTGTTATACGCAGTGTACTTAAATAAAATGGCGATCAGCTACAGAAAATGGTATGAAGGCCAGTTCAACAACAACAATTTATTACTGTCTTGACTTTCAAGCCATTCAGATCTATTAAAGCCATCGTATAATGTCATATTTCCTTGCCTTTGCTCAATCCTAAAATACTTTATGTCTCAAATACAGTGAGCGGTTTGGCCTTTGAGGCATAACATTACGATTTTATGTAGACATTTTTATGCAGTAAAACACACCCTTACACACTCGCGACATTAGACAGACATGGAGAATAAACTGATCCTACGGTCTCTGACTGACCACCCTAAAAGACCACGAGACACCTTTCGACATTATTTTACGGGGAGGGCATTTTTTGCAGTAACTAACAAGGGACCATTTCCAACCCTGAAAATATGATTTTAATGAAACTACATGTGAATGTATAGCACATTGGAATATGGACGGACCAATTTTTTTGTCTTCAGAAATTTACTCTGAAGGGGTGAAATGACTTCTTAAAGTTGTCGCGCTTTCTCGTTATTGTTAATATAACTTTATCTGTTTTGATAGTCGGATAGAGGGTGAGAAACTGAACAATTTTTATGTTTAAAGTTTAGTTTCATCTCGCTCTGTTATCAAGATATATTAAAAAACCGAAAGTACGCGATAACATTAAGGGCTGGTTTCACCCCTCCAAAATAAATTTTCGCCGGAAAAAAAATTGCTCCTTGAATAGGTACTCAAATATGCTTTACATTAACACGAAGTTTCATAAAAATCAGAATTTTCGGGTTAAGAATTTTCCCTTGTGAGGCATTCTTACAATTAGTCATTGAAAATTTACAGCGGTCTAAAGAGTGGGATTCGACTCTCGAATTGATGACCTATAAGTGTTTAAATAATGTGTAGTTGAATCACTGCATTGTGAGTTATCACTGCATAACATGCAAGTGCAAGAAATCTTTTTTTGCAGAATGCGCGTCGCGGTTTTCCACACAAGCATCTCTAATGATCTTTTCACATTGTTAGATAAATAATCAGTCTCTTGCTGGATTTTAGTCACTAAAGAATCTATCCGATACGGTCTCGTTGGTCGTTACATACAAAACAAATTTCTCAACTCTGTTTTCCTTACTCGTTATACGTCACCCTTGTCTTTACAAAGTCCAAACCGTCAGAGAAAGCAGACTTACAACGAATGATCCCCAACCCGAAAATTCACAAAAATTTGAAACTTTGGGGATATATAGAGGATATGTAGGTATGTTTTGCACTCGCGAATTATAACACAAAATTGGAAAATAGCCATTTCAGGGTTGAATTTCGCCCCCTTATAGTGAATTTGGGCAGCAAAAAAAAATACGTAGATAAAATACATAGCTATACATATATTCTATACATATCCCCAAAGTTTCATAATTTTCTGAATTTCCGGGTTGGGATCTCCTCTCGTTAGTCATCCGGTAACTAAGAGCTGCAATCACCTTCTCCCCACCAAACTAATTAGAATATATATAAGACTCCTTAAAACTATATGGTGAGATCTTGGTCGAACTTGGTACTATGCGCTTGCACCACGCTACTACGAAGTCTTACTGTTCCTTGTTGTTTTACCGTGTGTTTTAAGATATACTCGCCGAAATATATTTATCGTTAAAGTAGAATTGTCTATCTCTCACCCAGTATTCAACAACATGAGACATTTCCGTGACTCACGACTGGTATTTTATGCGTACCTATTCACGTTTTATTTTTTACCCCAGTTCTGTTTCTACTAATTGACTCCAAAGTACTAATCATTAGCCTCAGAACTGTGAACAAATAGTGGCATGCAGTATCCAAACGATGTCACAACGCAGACTGAACAAACGTGTTACTCTTACGTGGCAGTCATGGTTCTCTCGAGTATGTGTACCTATGTTTCCAGTTTACACAAAACTGCGCACTCGCAGGCTCATACTTCGTTGTCCGCCCGTAGAGATCCGCGCCGGGGTGTAACTCACACCAGCGAGGTGATCTCTTTTCTCCTCCGTAGACACAGGGAAGAAGTGCCCTCAGTTATTCATGACGTATCAGCACGTCTTCGCGCGAGGTGTTAACCAAAACGAGCTAGCTACGAGCATCCTCGACGTACTTCTAACTATGTGCGGCGACGCAAGGTGACGTATAACGATGACTAATGGCCGTTTCCCTCCATCGCCGAAGGCTCATCAACCACGACTGATGTCAAGTACGAGTACCAACCGTGTATGTAAATGGATGTGCACACTGTGTACTATCGTCTATAGTCTAGGGAAACAAGATTGCATTGGTCATCCAACGAAGGGTAATGACTTACGATGACAAGGTGCGGAAACAAACGAGTGATAATGCTTTAACTAAATTGCTTTTCTAAACGATCACCGCACTTATCCCTGGGAACAAGACGGATAGTGCTCCTTCCTGCAACATAATTTGTTTTCGTCTTTTAAAAAACACTGTCGTATTATACTGCACCACAGAAAAATGTGTGTGTACGTTGGGATAAACGATCAGGAATTTCAGATCAGTTATGAGTGGTTAAGCAGGATATCATGAAAACGCGTTTCAATTTAATTATAAAAAAGGTTCAATATATTCGATATTTTCAATATCGTTCATAGACGCGAAACTTTTCAGCGAGGCTTTATATATTTTGTAGTTTGAAGTGTAAGGACCTAGACATATGACTCTGTGTTTTCTCGTGATTTACGGTAACAGAACTTGTTCAATTGGCTCTTGTAACTGTGGGTCAGTTATTAGAATCCGTAGTACGAATAACAGAGCCATGCCTATTATCACAGTTCGACAAAATTTCACTTTTTTCGGACTTGTAACATTTAATAGCCGTATCTTATAAAATTTCGTGCGCTGAAAACGAATCCGCAAACCGTTTCTCGTTATCACCCTCAGTTTTTAAGAAAATGGATTATGAAAAGAAAATGCAAATTTTCAATTTTTAACATATTTTGCGTCGAAACAGTAATAGTTATTCGGTTGCTTGTTCCGTCAAATTCTTTTGCGAACCCTCCTGAATACAAAGGCATAAGTTATTACTGTATTATGAACATTTAAATATGTTTAAACAACGATCAAATGGAAAAGAACACCTATAATGCACCCATTTTGCAGATATCTTTCAATTTATTTCCAAAACTGAGGGTCTAGGAGAAAATCTGACTACTTCACGCGATGCAGCACACAATTTTTCCTTCGAAAAGCATCTTCAGAAGTGGTAAGCCGCGTTGTGTTTTGAATACAGAAACGAAATAGTTTATTAGCAAAACGTGCCTCGTCGACAGTGGTAGTCAACGGCGGCGCGCGATCCACTGCCGCTCGACGTAACACAATCGCTTAAAGCGTGTACTACCACTGTCGGCGCCGCACGTTTTGCCAAACGATTTCGCTTCTGTATTGAAAACAAAACGCGACTCACCACTTCTGTTGATGCTTCCCGAAGGAAAAATGTCTGCTGCGTCGCATGGTGTAGTCAGATTTTCTCCTAGGCTCTTAGTTTTGGAAATAAATTGAAAGATATCTGCAAAAATGGGTGCATTTCGGATGTTCTTTGATAGTTGTATAAACATATTTATATATTCATAATGCACTAATAACTTATATCGTTGTATTCGGGAGGGTTCATCAAATAATTTGACGGAAGAAGCAACCGAATAGCTATTAATGTTTCGACACAAAAGATATTCAAAGTCGGAAATCTGCATTTTTTTTCAAAATCTAATTTCTCAAAAACTGAGGGTGATGACAACAAACGGTTTACGGATTCGTTTTCAGCGCACGAAACCGTATAAGAAACGGCTATTAGATGTTACAAGTCCAGATGGCTGTAGAATTATGTTATTATTCGACTCAAATCTGTCTTCAAAAGTGACTCTTGGTTTACTCAAAAACAGAATAAGAGGGAATTGTTAGCATCGGATATGATGACACCTCGACTTTCCAACCCCGTTTATATTAACGAAAGATCAACCACTGATAATCGGCCTCTACTTAAAGAGACAAATGATCTATCTAAACAATATCGATTCCGCTTTGTTTGGATGAAGCGCAGCAATATACACTCCTCAAAATAGTTAAGGCATCACCTATAGAAATTCGAAAAATGGGGGCAAGTTTAAATGGTCATAACACCGGCAGAAATGGTCGTATCGATATCTTCAAAATTTTGTTTGAAAGTGTGGAATCTCTACTTCTAGCTACTTGTCTCAGTTTATAGCTGTATTGTTTTTCAGCAAAGTTCTAGCGATGTAAAGAACAATTGATACATTTAAAATTTTTTTGTTTAACTTTGTAATATTCCATGGGACGAATGAATTTTTTTACACAGGCTACATTTCTACCAGTCGAAAGCTACTACTTTTCTACGTAAAATCAGTATTTTTTTATCTTCTTCTTATTATTCTGACTGTCTACTGGTGCAATGAAGGACCATTATTATTATTATTAAGATATACTTGAAATGGATAGTAAAACAATACGATAGTAACAATGCGACTATTTCTCGCGTACATAAAGATACACATTATAGTGCACAGAACTCTGTTTTGTTTGAAACAAAAGAAAGTAATGCAAATATACATTTCAACGATCAAAATGAAATGTCTGATTTCATAAATGCAAAAGAGCGTGGGTCACAATGGTATTCGGCAAATTATGAAAATTGCAATGTCTAGAGGGGTATGAAACCCAGGGGCGGATAAATCCAAGGGATTAAGTGTATGTATATCCGAAGAAATGCCAAGTTAAACGAATTCAGCGGCGATGGGCTTTAATGAAAAATGTCCTCAGCGTACTGAACGGCCCTCACTCCAGTGGATATTAATCGCGAGACGGTGGTTCAATTATACTTCCAATCGTCCCTTTCCCACGAACTACGATTCAGCGACGATCAGCCCGTGAAATTATTGCGTCCCCCCTTTCGGTGTAGTATAGTTATAGGGGCTTCCCTTCTGGCTTCTTTCCTTCGGTATTTTCCAGGACGCGCGCCGTGGAAATAGCAGAAGACCGAAGAAGGGGTGAAAGGAAGCGGAAGGGTGAAAAATTGACACAGAACCGGATGGAATATAGTCACTCGTTAAATTAGTTTCTCATTGAGTGTCGGCGGAGGATGATAAAAATTAACCCCGATCCACGGCGGGCCGCACTACAGTCTACTTTATTACGCGGATACGTGCAATAATGTCCCATATATCGCGCGACTGCACGTGGATCGTGTTCGCTGTTTAAACGCGGCGCGTCGCTCGACTTTTATTCCGAAATTATGAGCACGTGTTTTATTCCCGTGTTTCGCCGTGGTTTCGCATTTATTATTTCGGCCGCTTTATTCAGTGTTTCTAGCAGATGAACCATAAAGCAGTTTGAGATACGCCGTATGGCGCGTTTACCGCAGTGTGAACTGCATAATAGAATTCGCTCATGAAAAGCGCTCCTCTTTTTCCGCGTTTCGCTTACGAGTTTTCCCCGATACCGCGCTCCACCGAAATTCTTCAGCGCGCCGCTGCCACGTAACGGACAAACGTGTTCAGGAACACACGCAGAATATAAAGGGTGAGGCGTAATTCATGGCAAAAACGAAGTACGTGTGTTTCTGCATGTCAAAATTAATCGAAAATACATTAATTTCTTCGTGAGCAGTCAAAGGAAACGTATGGGGATATTTGTACGGTCATTAACTTGTTTATTGTGTTGAAAATTATTATAGTCCTGGCTGGAGATTCAAAGATATATGATGAATGAAAGGTACGAATGTATTTTCATTTTTTTGTTTATCAGATTCTTGTGTCATTTGTTATTTTAATTTTAAAACAATTTTCAACTTCTGTTTTATAGACCTTTTCTTTAATATCTGTACCTTTATTTATTTATTTATTTATTTCACTTGTACGGGTGAAACCCATTTGGTAAAAAAACAGAGTAAATCGAACATCGTAGAGACACACGTTACTACTAAAGACACAACAGAGTACAATAAGCATGAGCAATCGAAAAGAGTATATGGCTAACCAGACCTGTAATGAAAAACTACCGCTTTATAGACGCTTGTCTTAAAAGTAGAAGGAGATCCGCAAAAAAAATAACACCTTTGCAGTACAAATTAGCCAGGTTACAGATCCTGTTAATGGGATCAGTGATGCCAAATCTGAAGGTGTAGTCTAGACATCTAAATAGCAAAGTATGCCTGATAGCCCGTTCCGGAGCATTAAGATGGATTTAACTAATAACAGGTGGGCTGCATACCAATCCATTCATGATCTTAAATAAAAAGGTCAAATCATTAACAGTCCTCCTACACTCCAGTGTTTGGATACGCAGCCTCCGCAGAATAGGACATTTAATATTTTATTTATAATAATATGCTTAATATAACATCCAAGAAAATCAATACGTCACTATCAATAAATTACAAGTTTTAGGATAATAAAAATCTATCAATCCAAAAAGTTCCTGGTATTATTTGAACCAGTGTGTTGAGACCCTCACCAATATGTGCCTACTTATAGTAGCGTGCAAGTAGAAGTAGTGAATAGTAGACAGACAAGTCAGGCAAGGCAACCGGTACGCACTCGTATGCACATTGCACATCAAACGAACCGTCCATACCGATTACATAATTCGAAAATAAAGTCCTGCACGAAACAATTTCATTGCATATTTATTTCCACGCACAGGACCGATTCTTTTTCGCTCGCATCGCTAATTAACAAACAGGCTGCAATATTGCAAATAATCTGCCGGCTCAAAGGAATTCACTCGTATTTATTTGCACATTAAGTGATTGCGCCTCGGGTGAAATGAGCACCGCGGTATGCGTCGTTGGAAAATAATTAGATGCAAATTATATAAATAAACATGGAAAATTTCCAACGAATTTTCTCCACTGTCCGCCCGCGTCTCCCGCCTATCCCAACGATCGCTGCGTTATTGGCAACGACGCGATCGGGAGAGCGTGGCGCCACGTAGGAAACGAGCGTTCACGAACAAACCGGATACAAAGGGAAAGGGACGGTGTGCGTGGCAACGTGTATCATCGTGTATGCATCGAACGTTGCACACGCCCGCCCCCCCACCCCTCTCGCTTTTAGTATAATATCGCAAACTGGGTGCAACGTAAACAATTTATACTGGGCGAGCGAAGCGGAGCGGCGAAGCCGTGTACGCGTATATATTTCAGTGTCATTTTAATTTGCACACTCGGAATATTTTACCATCGCATTTGCATCCGCATTACAGCCCGGCGCAATGTAATCTCGTCGATATTTTGCGCTGCGTCGCGGAAACGTTCAACCTACCTTCCATTTTAATTATTTTCGCCCCCGAAAGTAGATGCCGCTCGCGAACGGGGATGCGGAAAATGCAGGAGGCTGCCGTCGCGGAAGGTGGGGCGGCGAGAGAGGGGCCGGCTAGGGCTAAGGGACCGGTAGCAGGGTTAGCGGGACGCGGTGTTGCCACAGTGGGGGGAAGATGTGCATTTTCCACGAATGTTTGTACTCTTTATTCGTCTTGCTTGCTCACTGAGAGACGCTGGCGCATAATAGGGGAGGCGACGTATACTCGGTGCGCGGAAAGTACACGAGCAAACACCAAGTCTCGAACAATACCGGGAATTCGCGCGGATATTTATGCACTTTATATCGGTGTCGTAAACGGCGGATCCGGGGTAAGTAACAAGCGCGGGCCTACTGCCTGAGGAAGTTCACGGGTACAGGAGTATCTACCTACTCGAGTTTGGGAAAATTCAAGAAAATACCGAAAGATGCGTTTTATAAATTTCCAAGAATATTGCATTGATATACAATGTGTTCTGCGATGTTTCTGCATTCTAAATGTGGCTTGTAAGATTTATTTGTGTCGTTAATATCTAGGGAGTGAGTGAAGTTCTATGATAGGTAAATATAAAATATTAAGAAGTACGAACTTAGAAAGTACTTTTTACAATTTCTTATTTTTCTTTCACTACGACACTGCAAATTTCAGTAGTTGAACTACACATTTCACATCTGGCAACACAGCATGAAAAGCCTTAAAGGTAGTGGTGGGATAGAGAGCCGAGTTTTAAGCGTTTTCTTAATATTTTGATAAAGAGTATGAAAACAAATTAAAATAGAAAATGAACATTCCGCAACGAGGAATAGTTGATAGCTTTCTTAAGCAATTTTCCTGAATCAGATAACTAAGTAGATTTTAATTTTCTTTTTTATGTCTAATCTACTATTTATTCTTATTTTTAGTTATTAATGAAGAATGAATTATTGAAAAGTCAACAATTCATTTTTAGTTTTTGAGTGCCAATACTTGATACACGTTGTGACAATAAATGTACTAAGTAAGTATGCCAATGATTGTACTTTTATGCCTATTTTTGTTTTTCGTTGAATATTTTTAAAATAAAAGAGTTACCAGGTACATACTCGAGATCTTTTATTTTTATGAGAAATCTTTTTTTTTATAAAATCTCTATTATTCATAAAAAAAAATATAGACGTTCCAATTCGGATTTCCACTTAGGGTGCTAATCATTATACCGTTTACCCAACGTTGAATATTATTTGTTACGATACTTTTATTATATACTATGGAACTGAAATTAGTCGGTGAACTTATAGTGATCCCTCATCGGTAAATCATACATTTTTTGGATGTCAGCGAGAGATTTGTGTTTTAGGTGGCGACAGAGAATTGTGCAATAAATTTTGTGAAAAAGCTGTACCTACGCGCGATATGCGTTTAGAGTCAAATATAACACGATAACAGCCAGCGGCGCGAAGCCACAATCTAAACTCGCTTTCAGCTATAATCCAGCGTAAACACCGTCCCGCTAAAGCCCCGTAAGAGGTTTTAAATATTATGGAAGGGATTACGCGTAATGCGCCAGCAGTTTGATGGATGCGTTATTCAGAATCCCATCCATTCTCCGGCGTGCCTGATATTTATTCGAGAACGCGCGATAACCACAATCTTATTGCAACTTCAGGGCGTTTCACAGCACCATAATAATTCAGAACTGCCGGTGTAAACTCGCCCGTTCCACCGTGCCGCAGACCGATTCGCCGAAACAATTCCTTTATACCTAACGCGAGCATTTTCAATGCGAAAACGTTGCTTGCATAATATGCACGTCGAAAAGATTCTCCATCCTAAAATGTATTCTGCACGTCGAAATACCTGTTTATGGATTCAGTTTCATTATTTATGAGACATGTTTATTCAAATAAAGAGTCCGTCCAACGAGAATCCGAATAATTATTGTGTACCGTGAAGTCTGCTTGTGCAATCGCGGTTCAAATACATAACAATCGATTAACTGACTTTAAACAACAGGGATTGTTTTTTCAAAATTTTCTATGAGAGGTGTAATGACTTTGTGTGACATGTGGAAAATTCTACTGCAATTTGTATTTGGTAACTATGAAAACTAATTTTTTCATTGGCCATCTTTGATTGGACTTTCAATGATTTATGTACCTAAATGAAAAGTGGAGAACAGTTGGCTAATACTTTTCAAACGTGGTGACAAAATATTTGCGGCAGTTGCGCACTCAGAATTTAATCCTGGGGGAGCTGAGTTGAACGGATAAAAATATTTTTAATGCAAATTCAATAAAATTCATTAGGTGATTATAGAAATTAATTTAAAGAATAAAATCCAGTTTTCTTTTCTTCTTACAATTTTGAAGCATGTGTCGTTAAATTCGAATCTGTCTGTGGTTGCGTTCATACCGACTGGGAATATTCGTGAGTTTGAAAGAACATTGCTTGTAGATATAGAAATCTAGAGACGCGGTAGCGTCTCGACGCCAAGTACATGTTTTGACACCCTGTATATGTCGAACTGTCATTACAGCTATCATTTACTCTAATCCAACTTAACTGAAACTAATTTCATCAATATCTTATCACGCCTACAATATTTTCTAAATTCAAAGGCATTATTCTTATGTAAACTGCATATAAGCTTTCGAATAAGACCAAATTAAATAAAATCGGTCCACGCATGACAGTGAGTAATATCGTCTCATGAAGCTTTCAGGCAGCGTGCAAAGGCGACACTGTGTAACATAATAAAAGACAAAAAAAGATGTCCGTGGCCTGGAAGTCAAATACATGGAGTGACCAGGCAAGGTCAAGGTGTCGATGAATAAGAATTATTTAGAAACGCAAAATAATTAAAGTGTATTCATATTGTCAGAGTTTTAAATGGATAAATTATGTGAAAGCTTGTGAGAGGAAAGGTATCAGTGTCGATGAATGATCTTACAATTATTTTAAAACGCAATATAATGAAAATGTACTCATATTGTCTGAGTTTTAAATGGACGAAGTATATGAAAGCCTGCGAGGGGGAAGGTATGGGCATTGATGATCTCAGAATACCTTGCTTGGCCACGTTAAGTATTTGACTTCCAGGCCGCGGACATATTTTTTTGTCTTTTATGACACGCTCCGGGAAAGCACCTTTATGTACTTGCAGCTCATTTTGATTTCACATCTTATTTTACTTTGTAATTATTATTATTTTCTATTTTTTGTGTTTTTTTATTTCATGTACTTGGCGTAATTTTTTTACTTTTTTGAAGTTTTTTATGGGGATCTCACTTCTTTTTACAAAGATAATTTGCACAGGACTTCAGATAATTTTTAATATTATATGATTCCGTCCTGGACTTTTTCATGTACTTGACGTATTTCTTTTACTTTTTTGAACTTTTTTATGGGGATATACAATACTACAAGCAATACACGACGCATACAACATGTTAAAGAAATTGAAAGTTCTTCAGAAAGATTTAATGTATTATGTACGTACCATATACAACTTCCAAAACAACGTATTTAATTTTCATACTGCTTTTCATGATATACGTAAAACAGCGAAGTAAATAGAAAAGTAAGAAATAGCGTATAAACGAGTAATCACGGTTTTACTGATAATCTTGTTGAAAGTAAAAGGCGCTATTTCAGCCATTGCACGTAAGCCCTCCACACGTGACTACACTACGAAAAGTTTTACACGGCGAAAGTTGGAAAAATTCAGGGCGGGGAATAGAAGTTACCGAAGAACGGAAACTTCTCGCTCCAAAAGGGGCCACGTGGCCGCGTGGCCACGGTTCCGACTGCAGATATCGTGCTCTCACAGCGGCTCCACGGGGGTGGGCATATGCGCGCGTGCGAGACCATATGTGTGTGTATATTAATTACATACACAAGGAGCCACGATAGCGTGGCGAATTAAGCTCGTCGAATAGCAGAATTCGTTAATGCCTCTCGCGTGAGGAAGATCGATTGGATTTACCTTGGTGCCACGCTAACGCAACTCAACCTAGCCCCCTATCCTCTCGCCGTTTTGGCCCGGTATACGGCTCGCCCTCGAAACTTCCTCGCACGAATTAACCCGCAGACCGTGTGCACGCGTGCAGTGAAAACCAGAACCACATCTTGTCGTAACGAGGCGGAGCGGTTAGGTATAATGCTTGTAACCAGGCTCGCACCCTCTGGCGTGTTTGTGGTGTAACGTCACAAAGTTACATTCTACGTGAGCCCGAGCTTACCACTGCGTGTGTGCACGGGACGAGGGTTGCAACTGCCGACTCTCACCAGGTGGGTGGTAATAAGTTCGTACAAGTTGCCGCCGGGTCTGCACCTGCACCGCGACAGCCTTCTGCTCCCTCCCCGACCCCCCGTATGCCCCTCTGTCCCCGTCATTCTCCTCGACGCACGCATTCAACTGCACTTTGACCGCACGCGTATTCTGTCGACGAGCTTCACCCTTAATTGACACGCGTACGTTCCGTAGGTTATACAGTCTGACCACACGCGCCCCTCGAGCTAACGTATGTAGCTCAATTTACTTTCACCTATTGTCCAGCTCGCGCGGAAGAAAATCGAAGGTGTAAATGGAGGAACGTTGCGGGTGGTGGCTGATGAAGAGTAATGTATCGTTAGCTGCCGCTTTGCTAAGGGAACAGAAATGTGCAAGTCACGGCAGGAGTGATTTTAGGTAACCCCGAATGTTAGTAGGTACTACTATTTTTTCAGCCTTGAATGATAGAGTCTACCTGGCCTGGAATTAATCGCGATAAGCAACTGGGTAAGAAATGTTCAGATACCTTCCCAAGTGTTTACGTATTCGTCAGTGCATTCTTTTATTTTTATATACAAACATTTACCATTTATTGTCAGGAAATGAATGGGAAGTTAGACATTGGTATTGGTTACATTGCACACCTTAGTAACCGGATCAGTGTGACCAAAAGAGGAAGTAGAGGAAGGGGGGGGGGGGGTACGATGGGGAAGCTAAGCAAACGTGCAAAAAAATGATAATTATACCTTTTATTTAAGTTTTTATGAATCAATACATAATTATAAGTTAATACTTTAACCTTTTATATATAGTTTGAGCAACGTTTAAATAAAAATTTGAAGTTATTAAACTTTAAAAAAAAGGAATGAAAAACCATCTTGCCCCTGCCACGGGGTATGACGGGGTACCGAAAATGTGGCAACACGGTTCCTATAAATATCTCCACAATCGATGTAAATATGAATTTCTTCTAAATTATTTTCTTCCTACCCTCGTACAGGAGTTGTGGGATCATATCTTTTAAATATTCTCTTATCCATATATCTTAATTTGACCTAATGGTAAACCCATGATCACATCATTTCCCTGTTTCAATTTTTTGACATAACGTTCCAATGTTGTTTGTGGAAGGCAATATTCTCGAGCAGCTTTCTTGTACCCCATTTTGTTGCTTAAAACTTCATCTACAGGTTTCTTCATAACTTCTTTTGACCATTTTCCACGTGTAGTTTCTCCTTATATATTCTTACCATTTTCAAATCCGAATTAAAAGTAACGAAAATTCGACTTAAATTATAATAGAGAACGATGGCGTTGTTCCACCTCACATGAACAACCATAATCCGGAGTATGATGGGGTACTCCATCATTCCCCGTATCAAGGACCCCATCTTGCCTCAAACCATCGTTTTCCAGAGACTGATGTTATTTGTACAACAAATAAAAAAATATTGCAATTTTTAATATTGTACATTAAAGTAAATAGAATGGAGATTATAATGAAACAAAAATAATTGACTTACCGTTTTTAAATATATATTTATTATAAGAATTTTTAGTACACAAAATAAGATCCACGCAGCATGTGGATGATTTCACAGCTCTAAACCAAAGACGCGTGCTCCCCCACTCATTTTTATCAACGACCTAACTGTTACAATACAATGGCTTCTTTTTTTGTACTTTCATCAAATGTCTAGCATTTTTCAATTAGTGTTTTTTTTTACGATACCACATCTTATCTCGCTACCCCGTCATGCCCCCCCTCGTTCTCCTATGTATATAGTTTGGGTTTAAATAGAGGAAAGCTCCTGACTTGTCTTCCTGGTGCATTTAAATTAGTCGCTGGAGAATTGATTGGCAGTATATTTGCCCATTTAACAATTTGAAAAGAAAGACCAAGTCCGAAATCGTCCTTCTGGTTTTCAAACTATTCATCCCTAATAATGTTATAATTGGCTTATAGTTACTGTTATCAAAAGATGCCGGAGAAATTTGTGTTGGAAATGAGGGATTATGCATCGCTTCACACGTATTTAAATTTATTACCCATTTTTAATCTAATTTCACTGTGAAGTAAAAATTGTTCGCTGCAAACACTTGGAATTTGAGTAAATCATATTATTGAATCCTTTAACGCGCGGCACCCTGCGAAGTGACGCGGCATTTTACATATTTGTAGGCTATATCATGGATGGTTTACTATGTTCGCAGGAAATTTCGATATATTACACGTCTCGCAGGTATCTCCGACGTAAATTCTGCACGCGTGCGATATTAAGAAAATCCAATTTCCTTGTTCGGGGACCGTCGTGTAGGAAGGGTATGCGGCGGTCGGTCGGCGGATGGGTTCGTAGATCGACGAAGCAAATCTTACGAGGGAGTTAAGTATACTCTTAGTTTACACGGTTGTCTACAACCTAACTTGGGACAGGCTCAGCGACTTCTGATTTGTTGCACAAACATTTCGAATCATGCTCGACGAAGCTATTCCTATCCGTACGAAGCTTCATAGAGGAAATTGCTGTAAACCGGATGGCGTGCCACGGGGTAAGATGTTTGTACGCACAAGCACGATGAGTACACGGTATGTCGAGCGGACTCTTTGCAGGCAGCCTTCAGACGAGACTATTTGCTTCAAAGGGATTTTAACGTTTTTATATACCTGCATCTATTATGGCTCGCGTGCTTGAGTATACCTACACGTAGATTGAAAGAAGAGAACGATAAATTACGATGGAATACTGTCCCCTGAATATTCAGCTGCTTCCTTTCCTTTGGCAAATGGCATTCTGCTGAGTTACCATTCTTTGGACGCAAGTACATTAATTCTAAAGAATTTTGCAAAATTGTGAATCTCTAGTATGCTTTCAGTGCAATATTGAACGAATGTAATGTGTCAAATTACATCTGATACCCTCGTTGTCAAACGACAAACATTACGGAATAAGTTATTTGCGTTTGTACAGTCACCTTAAAATCAAACGTCTATGTTACGTATGAATTTTAATGTATAACAAATAATTATGACTTTCTGCTGTTTTGCTGAAACTGTACCTATTTTTTATTTTGTTCGTCAACTCGTTGTATGAAGAATTCATTTAAACTGGTGAAAATTTGGAGGTGTTTTAATTCAGTATATGGTGTCCAAATAAGTGGAATGGGTTGTCTATGATAAGTCTCAGTTTTACCATTGCTTGTCGCGCTATCATGAATTTTATTGACCTATTGAAATTCTTCCAAGAGTCTTTTTCTATTGTGTGCGTGTGATACATAATCCAAAAATATCAGGAGTCAAATGAAACAGTTAACTTTTATAAATAATAGTTATTCATCAAACTTTAACTTTTAAATCATTTTAATCTCAGTTTTAAGTTAACTTTGTACATTAACACTTCAACTCTGTTGTAAGAATTCAATTTTAACAGTTATTTTATGTTCGTTTAATACAATTTCTGGAGGATCATATATTTTGAACAGATGTTTAAGGGTAAACAGATGTTTAAGGGTAAAGTGAGGAATACTTTTTTAATTAGTATTATTTAAGAAATTGAAAACCGGGATAAATACAGAAGAGAAAGCATATTGTGACTTTTATATAACTATTTTCGCCGAACGGTTTATAGCAGGATAAATGTTTCTGCTTAACTAGAACTTTTATCTACTTTCATGAAAATAAAAGCTTCTTATTTACACAAAAATGTATGGAATGAAAGTTTCAGTTAATACACTGAATTTTATAACAGTTTTCTCGGAACACAGAGGATAATATTTATACAATTACAGTTATTTCATAATTCATTGAAAATTTCAACAGTTTCATTCGATGCCTGGTAAATATATTTATCGCACATGGAGTTCGATATACAGGATGTTCGACTACAGGTGCACCAAACTTTTAGGGGGTGATTTTACTGGCAAAAATAAGACGAAACTCAGGAATGACGAAAATGTGTTTGAGGCTTCGTTCCGGATTTGTCAATGTTGAAAATACGCGTAAAAAGCGTCTGACGCGACGCACTTAGACTACTGTCCTCACCGTTCCTGATCTGGCTAACTACATACTACTGCACGCCGCCAGTAGTCTGAGTTGCTCGCGTCGGACACTTTTTGCGCATATATTCAATAATTAATAACTCTTTCACGAAGCCTCAAACGCAATTTTGCTTTTCTTGATTTTCGTCTTATTATGGCACGTAGAATCATACCCTAAAAGGATGCCCACCAATAGTAGAACACCTTGTATGTACGTGTACTTTCCCCGCATTTGTGATTTTTTTCTAGGTTGTCTCGGTTGACCTCGGCTTTCACTGATTTTTCAATAAATTCTTCGATCCCTCTCGTTCTTATAGATGCGTACTTATAATAGCGATAAATGAACTTCGGGTTAACACGGTGTGCGCAATAAAATCAGTGCATAAAAGTAATCAACAAGTTATTATGCTTCTAATATTATAAAACTTGAATTCGTCAATAAAAGAGAAAAAATCAATTGAGTGGACCAATTATGGTCTACTGAATACATTATGTGATCTTATTGTCTCTTAGACGGACAAAGATTAATGTAAATAGATTCTACGTAAAATAAAAATATTATTAACCTTGTTGCCTGCCTTATATTTCCATTTCTAAGCATTTTAATCTCCCATTACCACAAGATTAGATCCAACTCTTGCTCTCCTTTGAAATCCGTTCCGTAAATTTCATCCTCAGTACTTTGCTTCTGCACAAGGCCACGCTGAATGGATGCATAATGCGTTACAGCAAAAACTAAATTAGACCCCCTAAGTACGCTTTTCTTCAGTGCTCTAGGAAGCTAAGTAACGTCTTAACTCCCGCGATGCACTTCGTGTAATTTTCTCTTTGAAGAAAATGTAGTCGTTAAAGTGAAACAGTGCCAAGAAAATTTTTACTAAATTACTAGACGCGTTCAAAGTAGCACGGCAGTGTCAGGCTTGCTATTGTGAACGTTAGAGAAAATATTTTTATTCTTTCTTCATTCTTTCATCTCTCTCAGAA
This sequence comes from Andrena trimmerana, assembly GCA_951215215.1. Taxonomy (NCBI): domain Eukaryota; kingdom Metazoa; phylum Arthropoda; class Insecta; order Hymenoptera; family Andrenidae; genus Andrena; species Andrena trimmerana. The sequence continues at coordinate 10,097,078 of OX578062.1, forward strand.
GGAAACAAATGTTCGAGCAACTTGTTTGGCATATAGCAGGCACAATTATTCGCAGAGGTGAGAGTTATATCAAGTTTGTATTATCAACTGACTAATCTCCGTTTAGTACAGAAGCATCATTATTTTCACTGTTTTTCCTCAAGCGAGACTGAAACTACGTAAGTTTCAGTTTGCTTAACGACCGATAAACGGATACTTATATCGGTGTCGAGTGCCAGCAAACTTTGCCAGAACGAGACATCTGCTTTTCTACTGTAAACAACCATGAGCGTCTTGACAAGTGTAATGTAGCTTTAATCGCGATACAGAACCCCACAGAGTTATTTATTATTTGCTCCTTGCCAACGGTTTCACGCCTTCCCCATAATCACGGTGCCACGGTCATGCGCAATTTTTATCCCCGAGTCAGCCTGTCATTTCACTTCGTAATATATCATAGTCAAAAGTTTGAAGATAATTAATGAAGTCCTTATGATCAAGTTATATTATAACTTCTTACTTTATTCTTATAACATATTGCAACGATGTTAATTTGAAGGAAATAATATCTACGCAGCGTTGCTTTTTTCAGTATCATCAAAACACTTTAAGCTAATTCCCGGCTGTATTACCGGACATGCAAGTATTAATGTTACTTAACGCCTATAATTTCGTTGAGAAATTTTCAAATTAGTTATCTATATGTACTTTCACAATGTGAAAGCTACCATTTTTCCATATATCCATTACACCACTCTTCTAGGAGCAATGCGGACGATCAATTTGAACGATTAAGCTCTCTTTGTAATCCTGTTGAAATTAAGTCAAATCAGTTTAAGTTACGCCTCATATATCTTGCGACGTGCAAACTTGAACTTTCGATCTCATAGATTCCACATGGATACTCTATCGGTCGTTTTATGGAAGGAAATAGTGGAGAAAGGGAAGACCTATGTAATCCTTCGACCAGTGTAGGTTGCTAGAGGAGATGGCTCAGAGCCCACTAGCGAGAAGCTCGGTATACCATGGGACGGCCCCGCTCCTGCCGTTTGTCATTACGGCTGGCCACATTTTATTTATAATAATTGGTTAGAAACAGTTACGTGGTTCTGGCTTAAGGTGGGGACCGTGTGGAATTTATGAAGTCAAGGGGATCTGGACCGAGCCAGGAGATTCTGGGGTGTCTTGGTCTCTTGGAGGCAGTCCAGATGCGGCTACGCTCCGGCCAACCCCCTCGCATAAGGGTTTGGCTATCTTACCACGAAGAGACAGATCGCGTTGCCTGCCACGGAGCATAGCCGGAATGATAAACGAGCGCAATGTTGCTGTATAATCATGACTCTAAGACACCAATTGGGAACGTCCTCCTTGTCCGATCCCTGGTCATCTGACATGTGACAACCTCGATGAGATTGCATTCAGGGCGCCGTACGTGCACAACCAGCCCCCGTAAATATATCTACAAAAGATTTCGGTTATATCAATTATGAAGGTATGTTTAACGCGTCACTGAAATACTTTTTCTCGCATAATGATTCATTGTGCAGACAAAAAATTTGTATTTTAAATGTTTTCACAGAAGGTTATCGTTTAAGGTATGTTTACATTTCGGATATACATAGATACTTAAATAGCTGTTGATTAGGTATGATGGTGAATTTAACGCCACAGGAGAATAAGCGAGAATATAATCGATTACCGAGCATCATCCCTCTCGTGTGCCGCTACCATTTTAGCCATTCCACGAGAGTTACTCTCACTACCCTCTCTCTCTCGAAGCGTACGCATTACCAATGTAAATCCCGGGCCCTCTTCCCGTGACTTTTTGTCGGGTGAATCCTCGCAAATCGGTTTGAATACGTACGGCGTGCAAAGTGCAGAGCCCAGCCAAGTCTAAGCACCTCAGCCTTGGCTATAGCTCCTTGGTCCCCTGGCTATGTTGCGAGGACACCCCTCTATTCCCGTCTTGGTGCAGGGCGAGAACATTCACATAATTTCTCGCGACTTGATGCCAGACCGTTCTTCACCGGACCAGCCGACGAATTGTAGGCACCCAGCGCCACCTCCATTGCTGCCACCATCACTACTACCATCACCATCACCATCATCCGCGCCACCGACGGCAACGGCCAAGTCTCCGACGTTATTGCTGATCCCGGAGATTTATGGCGGACCTCCTGCACACATGGCGCTTTAATTATGTGTGCTAGCCGAAATGAATTGGCGAATATTTTATATGACAGCGAACAAACTCCCACTTTGACCTACCAGCCTACCTCTCTCTTTTGCTTTCCGATTTATTGCACGGTTTATTTATTAGAGGCCTATCCTGGAGCCACAGTTTCAAAAACGACGGAAGCCGCGCTGTGTGGTGCATCCAATGGCAGATTCTCCACCGATCGGAGCATCCCTGAACGATTGTAGGGTGCTTTTTCCCGGGAAGACGTACCGCACTGCGGAATTTTTGGCAAGAAGTCCTACAATAATATTTTTCCAGCGGAACGGCACAAAGAAAGCTCTCCTTGTTTTTCCTTTCGTTCTTCGTTTCTACGCGTGTTACATAAAACTCACCATAATTCTAGCCAGTGTTCCAACGTGATTTAGCGCGAACCCACGTTTGCGGCGTTTCGTCGCATGACTCGCCTACAAACGAGGAGGTTGACCGTCTTCTCCCTAATCCAGAAAAGTCTGGTTAAACCACTTGCGTGTAAGGATTCAGATTCTTGGAAGTCACGTGGTATTCATGAGTTACGGAAGGCTGCGGGTTTATCTTGAGATTCTACTCAATCAAACTTTACGGTTAGCAGTTGTATTTTATTAGCCCGTCAACCGTGGAAGGAAACACGAAAGAAACTATGCCTAACAATTTCTTGTTCTTCACTTAAATCAAAGCACATAACAAAATGGATTATAAAATTGCAATTTCATCTCTTTTGTTATCTACGGTCACTTTAGATTATTACACGATTTTTGCTGCCCTGATATGCATATTGATAATTGATAAAATTTGTTTATAATACTACTAAACTTTCTATACGTATAAATATTCCTAAAATATTATTAAACCAAACGAGATTTTTTAGGGGCAGCAAATATACTACGTAATAAAAAAGTGAGAGAAAGAATATATGTAATTAGACGCGATGATATCCTTTAAAGAGAATTTAAAACGATAAACGAAATGGAGTATCGCCTTTAGAACACGGTAAACGGTGCGGTATGCCGTCAACCACATAAAATAACGAGCACAACACGAGGTAAAAATAATCCTTTAACCTTTGCATGGCGAATGTAGGGTCTATGTAGACCAATCCTACACATCAAACTACATGTATTACTTATACATTAATTATCCATTAATATAATTTAATCGGTAAGATCAAAATTTAATATAAAAGCAACAACATTATTATCTTAACCAAAAAGCCTTCTCCTCTTTTCAATATGGCACCTCGGTTACAATACGTGTGTGCGATTTGCTTTAGTTTCATGCACGTAAATAAAATATAAAAGTAGAATCGGAACACGAAGAGACACTGCAAATATCGAAATTCAGCTAAATACAGTGGCGAATGAAAAAAGTTTACAACGTTTGAAATTCCATAATTTCTTTAGAATCAATCCAAACGACTCCAGTTTTTTTAAAAACTAGAAGGATTAGTTTGCTAAGTGACGTATTTCGTCGTTTTGAAAAAAATTGCAATTGATCGGAATAGCGAAAAAAATAGTACAGATCGTTTTTTCGCTATTCCAACAAATGCAATTTTTTTTAAAATTACGAAACACGCCACTTAGCAAAAAAAAATAGTAACGGTCGTTTTTTTCACTATTTCGACCAAATTCAATTTTGTTTCAAAACGACGAAACACTTTCTTTTGTCCTATATTTCTTGTCTTTGAATTTCCTCAAAAAATTCAATAGAATTTCATCTGCCCAATCTCCAAGAATTAATCAATACTCTTTAAATTTCCAAAACTATAGCCAATCGGTAAAAACACTATGTCCTTTATACGAATTTAAAAACACATAAAACAAGCCGCATAAATATACTGAGTTAGAAACAAATTGGGTACTCGACGATGAATGTATCACGAGAGAACTTTATACTCGCATTTTCCCTTGTTACTTGCTACGTGTTTGATCGAGAGTGCATATCGTCACCGAAGAATTGAATTTGAGCAGAAAGAAGTCTATCGTCAATTCTTTCATACATATCTTGCTGCATGCGTGAAAATCTCTGTCTTTGAAGGCATATCGACACTCCCGTTCTCACGTAGAGACCATCTGGTGTCATCCGTGTATTTCTCGCTCCCGCGACGACACTAATTGGATGATTCAATACCGCGGAAACGTGATCGGAAACGCGATCGTACAGGCGCCACGATTCGTTACATGCAATTTTTCTACGCGGATACCCCTCGTCCCGCTGCCCCGCCAGATAAAGGGGGAATGAGACAGGGATCGATCAGACACGTGCGATGGTGTGTATCACTGGCGGTACTGCTAATGACGTCAAAGTGCAGTCGTTCTTTATGATGTTATTATCAATATTAAGATCCCACACTCGATCATTGAAGTGAAACGGTCTAAACTCTAACTTAATACATACGTGGGAAACATCTCATTGTCAGTAACTGATTCACCACACAAAAATACTGAGAAATGTTTTTGTAAACATATATCCGATTTGATTTTGCTTTCAAGTTATAGTTTCGTATTCCAGTAACTCCTTAGGCAGATGGAGATAGTATAATTGATTTCACTTACCTATTTACAAATAATGCTGAATATTTTACTAACTCACCTTTTTTCGAAATTGAGGTAGTAGCAATAATGTATTTCAATAAGCTGTACCTACTGATCATATAAAATAGGAAAAATTAATTTTTTTCGATGTGGGTTAGTCCCTTTTTGCTCTCAATGCCTTATTTCGCATGTATCACATCGTTGACTATTCTACAAAAAATTATATTATAGCATGATTAAGTTTATCTTTCCTATAACTCCCTTAGCCGGTCGAAGGAATTACTGGAGCTATCTATAATTCGAAAATAAGGCCAAATCGGAAATAACATCGAAAATAAAATCGGAAATAATTCATTGCTTTTAAGCGTTGTCGGTTCCTGAAATATTTACATTGTGTTGTATTATATTATTTTCTTCTACTTATTTTGTTGCAATTATATTAGTTTAATAATATAATTAGAATTAGAATTATGTTCTTCGAAGTTAAAAATTGTAAGGGAGTATTTATTTGAGAAGATGCCTAGGCTGGAATAGGAAAAAAGAAGCTGATAGTAGACGTTGGCTGTGTTCAGAAATGGGAAGGAAGATCAGAAAGCGGAGAAAGGCAGAGTGGCGAAGGAGGAGGTTGAACGGAATTAATACACTTTTCTGGTGCCACGTTGGCGATGCCCATGAATATGTAAACTCGTTTTGCGAGGAAAGACGTCTCATGGAGGCGGCACGTCATTTCATGGCAGGTTACGGCCTCGAGATAATCCTTTCATACGTATCGTTTGATAATCACTACCCATGCTTCCGATCCAAGTTTTTCAGTACCTCCTTCGCGTGTTGGGATGATTAATGATTATCAGTTTACAAATTGGGAGCAGTTTGTTACAATAATATTGTAGTTAACATTATTATTATACCGTAAATGTTGTCACTGGTGTGTTAAACCACTGTACCACTGTTGAGTGACAAATGCTGGTTGTTGATTAGATAACTGTGATCCGCTGATAAGAGTATTGCTCTCGGGGCTTCGAATCGTGCAGAAATGTAAAATAAATTCAGCGTATAAAAATATTTGCGATGCCGCATCCAGCTCGGAGTAGATCACGTCGTAGGTACATATTCATAAAAGATATATTTAAAATCGTTATCAGAAATAATTGTAAGTAATTATGCATACGGTATTGAAACACTGGACTTAAAGTTAGTAAGGATCCTCTTAATTCATGCAGTTAACAATTGTATTGTCTTTGTAAGCTACATAGTATAAATTTTATGAAAAGAATGTTGCCTTTAAGAATCGTATCCTTAATGGAGATTAATTGATATATGAAATTGCTAATATCAATAATAATGCAGAATTACACAAATGTATCTGTGTATAATATAAAATTCTCAAGGATCAAGATACCTTAAGAAGTAAAGCTCAAGTGAAGCAGAGTTAAGATAATTCATTTACACTAATGTAAATAATTTAATTAAATATGTTTACCTGTGCTCGATGTTAAGATTCTATTTCGTACCAGTTTTCAGTAAACATTTAAGTAGGAAAAACCAGGAAATTTTCTACTGTATCTGTGACGTTTCGTTCTCTAAAAATCTATAAAATTATAATAACAATCTTGTACTGTATTAGTACAACACAAAATAAAACCTAATTGTTTGATGCATTATTTGGAAACAATATGTTTATATAGTACAACACTTCACTTGTCGAACAGTCTACTGGGAGAAACTATTAATAACTGCCTAGTAGTTCAAGTAAACCATAAGGTAAACAACAGTCACTGAATTCGTACAAAAGAAGGCACATAACTCCATTCTGATTTTCAACAAGTGTATTAACTTTGTGCAACTAAAAATGATGTGAATATCCAAAACAGATGTTCCTATCAATAATTTTGCATATGTGCTGATGTGTGTTAATGGCGAATATTTTTCTGTTTTAGGTAAGTCGTTATAAATCTACTGTTACGTGGCATCAAGCAAAAACAGAAAGGTAGTTATTTTCAATACCCTTAAGCCGAAGAAAGAGAACGAAGCAGATGTCGCACGGTGGCTTCATGCCAATTTAGGGCGGTGCTTGCAATCAAATTACATGGAAACACTTTATCTTAATGACCACGTTTCTGCACAGCACGGATTCCTGCATTCGCAGTAATTTTACATCTGTAGGGACGTGTTTATTCTAACACGTTTTACTTTCTCTTCAATATGCCTCGTACACTATATATGATTTATAAACTATAATACGGTTTTACTTTAAACGCTACAACACACGTATTCATATCAAAATAAGTTTAACTTATTTATACCGTCAAGTTTTGGTAAAAAATTTAATATCCATTAAACGAGTGTAAAGTAACTTTTATAGTTTATATGAAATACCTACAGAAAATACTCGTGTAACATTTCCAGGAAAGTAGAAGGTGAAAATAAAAATTCCACAATGTGTCTACCAAACTTTCAAAATTAATGAAGCTGAAGAAATTCTCCCTTGTTACACTCGTTATCATAGACAAAAACGCCATCAAGATTCTATCGTAACATTCTATCGAGTTTCGTCCGTTGAATAAACAATACCTTAGTATTAATAATTCAAACGTAATTTCCCCCAAAGGAATTCGTGTCCCGATAATAGAAAACGCCCGGTGGCTTTCCTCTTAGCCCCTTAATCCAAGAAACAAAGCGAAACGTTGCCATCCATCGATTTAATTCGAGGCCCCCATTGAAAATGCATAGAAGTTCCCGAAAACCATGCCTCGCGAATCGGCGGCAAGAGAAAGAAAAGAGGAGAGAGTGGGCCGATCGGCGAGGAGAAACAAAGAAGTGACACGTATTACCTAGGCGAGTGTGTACATGCAGCCCATAAACCCCTTTGCTTTATCCGAACTCGGCCGAAGGTACACGGTGCTGTTCTGCGATCGTTAATTTCACTCGGGGAGAAATACCGAGGTCGTTTCTGCAAAAACCGTAGACGATCCGGCTTCCACTGAGCGTTCCTGGAGCTTTCCGCTGAGGTCGAGCAGGGAAAGGGAGAAGCCCAGAGAGAGAAGGGTAGAGTGAGAGAAAATGAGAGGCAAGGGGTGTGGAGGGTGGAAGAGAGAGAGAGAGAGAGGGGTGGGAATCAACGTGCTATCAGGAAGAAGTAAGAGAGACAGTCGAGGGGGGGGGGTTTGGGTTTGGGGTCTCGACGGCTCTGCTAACTTATTTTACGCTGATCTCGCCTCTCCATTCGATTCGCCAGGTTACCATTGCCACGGGAAAAGCTTTTTTTCTACCTCCGGCACAGACGACGAAACTTTTCGTGCGCGCCGACTTTGTCCGGAAAAATGTTACCTCGAAATCCGTGGTTGTGCATCACAGGGAATAGGGGCAGCGCGACGTCGCAATTACACTACACTTCTATGGGGAAGGGTGGGTAGGGGCGGGTGGACTTTTGGCTGCTTTTAATTCTGGAACGACGGTGTGAAGTCGCTGCCACGAATCCGTGCGGTTTTAATCGGGAAACGTACATACGTGATTACACAGGCCCGTGTTGGGCAACAAAACGGATGGTCATTAAGTTTAAAGTCAACGCGCGAAACGTAATTAAGCACGGTTTTTTCAATCTCCATGGATTTATACTAACATTTAACAGTCCCTGTTTCAATTCGCGCCTCCACTCACGGGTTGTTAAACATCTTCCAACGTTATTTACGTAGTAACACTTTTCCCAGTTTCGCGCTTTTATTAACTTCATTTGAACCTCTCTGAGGCAGTGATTCGTCTACTGAGATTAATTACGATCATGTAACTAGCAGCAATAATTTATTTTTATAGGTTCATAGCTCTTTAACAGTTCATTTCTACAGAAAAAATTATTCCGAACATTCTTGTTCCTCGTGAAAAAAAAAAAATGAGCAGACGAAGTGTTGGCAAGTATAATTCAAGAAATCATTAGCAGATATTCGGACCGTTGAGAGGTAAATGAAATACGTGTGCAGGGGTTGCGATAGGCTCGATTTGCGGCGACACAACAGAAAAGAAAGAGACTTCGGTTCGGGTAACAGCCTCAATGTCGGAATGTTTCCATTTCGAATGGAGAAACAATTTTAATTTACCAACCGCTCGGCACCGTCTCCCGTTCATTTCCTTCTCGCTCCCTCTCTGTTTCGTTCCGCGGGGTGCCTCTCTTCCAGCGCACCCCCCCCCCCCTCCCTCTGCACCCCCTTTCCCCGCCGCCCAATCGTACCGTGGGTGAATACCCATTCGTTGTAACGGCTTTGTTTCATTTAACAGACCGACCGTCGGCCGTTCCCCCTCGGGCCCCACCATTCGTACCGGTAGTTCGTTTAAAGCCAGGCTTTATTACTGACTACTGGAAAAATTGATGTCCACAACGCTAATGAATCCAATCTACACCGGAACCCCTTCAACGCAATGTCGTTTCTATTCAAGTCGGCGGGAAAGCGAGCCATAATTCGTTCTCTCTGTATGCAAATCGAATGCGTCAGCGGGCGCAGGGATTGAAAGAAAGAGGAGCGAGGAGAGAGCGCGGAGGGGTTGGAGCGAAAAACAGGAGAATGAAAGATGACCGCGAAGGAATTCGCGTTTGCAGTTTCTTTGAGTAGCCGTTCATTCTTGTGCCCGCGGACATGGCACACGTTGGCTCCGTGCTAGCAGCTTGTTTCGAGTTTAACGTCGCGTTTTTGCCCCCCGTTTAATCCACCCTCCCCATTGCTTTTTCTCCGGCGATGAAACAATGGCGACGAAAGCGGGGTCGAGCACAATTATTAGAACGCCGGTGATGTTAATGTCTCAACTGCATGAGGATTTTTGTCCCCGCCCAGTTCCTAGGAGAAACTACTTTGGCCCGTTAGACAGTATCGTAAACAGGGCTCGTTACTGTCTGAAACGTAAAGCTCGGCGACGGGTTTGCCTCCAAACAACGGGAGTAATGAGAAACTTTTAATTAAAACCTCGGCGGCTCCGAAGCAATCGAGAAGCCGAACAATGAGAGAAGAAATACGTCGTTAATAGAATTCTCTCCTTTTTTCCATGAGGCCCGCCTTTGTCTTTGATAAGGCTGCAGCTCGGTCAGAACGAGGGAAACTGAGCGATCGAAAATTGCTTTGCAAGATTATCCGAACTCTTTGAGGAATAAGTTGATCATCTTACCTGCGGAATTACGCGGTCGATACTTTGTATAACTTAAGGCTTCGGCTCCTTTTCTCCAATAAGTTGGAATATCGTTTTTCTAGCAGTAATTAAAAGAGAATTATTTGAATAATAGGCAACTCTGTGATAGGGATAAAAGATTTTTACCTGGTCATCAGCTTCGCTTCTGTTGTCTTGCTATGTGCTTTGGCTGTTATTAAATACTTGTAAATAAAGTAACTGTATAAAAGCCTGACTAATCCTCAAAGGCTACTAAGTCTGTATTAATAAGGTAATGCGTAGTCGGATTAAGATTTCTGAACATTTACAATTCAAAATCGAAGTATAATATAGGCGAAGTGGGTAGCCAATAATAATTATTTTACGTATTTTAAAACGTATACAAAAATATTCCTCCAAAAGTTAATTATGATGAAACACTTGGATTTTTATGTTTCATTGGAGTATCGTGTGGTTACGCTACGTTTTCAAGCTGAAAGATTTGTCTAATAATTTGTTTTATCAGTAAAAAGTGCCTAATGAACGTGTGTTGAAAAATCAATCTTGTTAGAGTTATTGATAGCGATTTTCAATGTTAGTAACACGAGTGATTTGACTCCTTCTACTCATGGCATGCGGAGTGAAATTAAAAGATTATCTAACTTCTACGAAATCATCTTAATATCTTGAAAATAGTATTTAATTCGTATTACAATTAATAATAAAGTGACCGTTCTGTAATATGTAGATGTGAACTGTATGTGGGAATAGGAGGAAAACAAATACATGTTTTTTCAACGTCAGGATAAGCATGCGATAAGATAATATTTTGATTTCATTCCACATTTTAATAAATAGAAGCACGCAACTAGCTTGCATCACTAACATCGAAAATTATTTGCAATTCCATTAAGGTAAATTTTTCAACTCATGCCTATATAGCACTTTATACTTGCAACCAGTTATGTGAGTAATATTTCCCTATTTCCCCTTTTAAAAACTTTTGTTATAAGACGATAATCATTCAGTAGATTTGAGGGGCCAATATTTTTTGTCTTCGTTTTAACTCTGATTGTTTAATTATAGAACGTCGTAGATTTCAAAGGCAGAGAAGCATCGATTAAACTCGTAACACTGTCCAAGTCCCATCGGATTTGTTGTTCAGCACCCGAAACCGCAGGCGCAGCTCGAAACCACATTACACGCATGCACATTTCGTTGAATTGCAAGAGGAAAATGGAGCGTGTTAGCGCAATTGATTAGAACCGGAGATCTGAAAACGTTAATGAAACGTCCTGCATTGTGCTGTTCGCCTGTCGCTTGAAAGTTAATATCTATTTAATGAGATTTTAGCTGCTTTTAATAGAAAGCTATCGTAGTTAGTTATAAACTGTGTAATCTTAATGAAGAAATCACTAAACGAAGATTTTGTCGAGAATTATACTAAGAATGCACAATTAGAAATTCTGTTTATATTTGTCAACGTAAAAAGTAGTAAATAAATGGTAATTATGAATTGCAGTTTGTGAAGCATTAATGCCATCACACTAATATTTTAGTACCGAGATAACCATTTACCAATACTCATATGAACCCATATCAAAACTTGAATGCTTATGTAAAACTTGTATGAAAGTTGTATTTAAAAAGCTGCTAAAAGTTTTCGGATATCTTGATCAGTTGAATATATAAAAATGAATGACGTTTCCATTAAGTGAGAACAGTTATCTACATATTTGGTACGTATTTTCACGGTCATATGGTACGACAGTTCACTGCAAATAAAGTGCCCAATCACTTTTTATATTAAAAATATAACAATACACCTACTATAAAACAAACGGGAAGGGTCGATGAAAAACGTTAGTAATAAAAATGAAGTACCATTTTTGTGCAAAGATTATTTCTTTCAAAACTTACATTGCTATGGATTATATCAGGTCGTCATTATTTCCTTAAACGAAATTATAAGTGATTTTCTGTGCAGAATTAAATACATTTTCACGACAAATCCAAAAGCTTACGACATACGATAATAACTGTTTCATTATTACATTAGTTGATTATCTCACTTTTTACGATATCATATTTATACTAATAACCCAATAGGGTTTACCCCTTTACATAGGAAATATCCCGAAATGTTTGTTGTAATTCAAGCAGAGATGGGCAGAATTTTTATTTGAATAAAATTTCGAATCGCGAATAAAAGTTAAAAAAATTATTCGTTATGTGTCGAATAATGTTGATGTTTTATTCGACGAATAAAGTTAATTTTTTAACGTTTATTCGTTATTCAAAATTTTATTTAAACAAAATTGCATAAATATTTGCCCATCTCTGAATTCAAATAATTAAGATATAACCTGTATACATAATGTATGCATTCACTATGTGTTCTTGGGCCGTCATAAAAGAATTTATACCTTATAACTCTATACAGAAAAAATATAGAACTAATTCGGATTGGTTTGAATCAAAATTACTCGAACCAAATACTATTCACAATTTATAGATATATTATTGAATATGTTTGATTTTCTTGAACAGAAGAGTGCATATCTATCTAAAAAACTGAAGACAATAGTAAAGTCTATAACCGATAAAAAGAGTGCCACTAGTGCATTATATAGAACTTTTTGTACTATGAAATATTTATCTGCAGTACTATTTGTGCGACACAATACTAATTATTGTAAGCTGTCGAAGTGACTCTATTCGGAAACTCCAATACGGTTGCATTTAGAAAAGAATTAGAATTCCTTCTAAAATAACACGAGTGTTAAAAGAAACTATGTATTTTCACATATCACTCGCCTTGGGACACCATTCAATATTCCATCTGAGATGTTTTTCGTGATTTTAATCGAAAACGAAATAGAAGGATATTTCGGATAATTCTGGACCAGTTTCATGAGATGGTGCAATTGCCTCTTTTCCGTCAAGTCTCGCGTATATTCGACTGACTAGGCAGACACTAAAATCGCTGCTACTACGGTAGAGTCTGCAACATAGCGCCGCATTTGGCTGCATTGTGGAGCCGTCAACCGCAACTGCGACTGCCGAGTCCAGCAGGATGTGGCAGCGGAATGCGCGAACGATCGGTCGCTATCGAAAAGCGTGCACCAGGGCACGGCCTAAATTTTCGCGTGCAAACATTTCTCTAGTGCATAATCGCCCTAACATGGCCCACCACTGCCGTCCCTCGTTCATTCCGCCTCTTCCTTCCGCGCGCGGACGTAAACCGCGCCTCACGACGCGTTAAGGCGAGTCCACACAGGTGTAACGTTAACGCGTTGCAAACATTTATATTTTATGTCCTTCCTACCAAAAAATTCTGAACTTTTATTGATACTTATTTTTCCTTGTTCCCACGGTATTTTCACTTTCACTTTTTCCCTTTACATAGCCAACAGAGAAGTGTTATTATTTCTTTTTACACGCTTCCAACGTATCAATTGTATTCATTTTATTCCATTGGCGTAGGTGTTTCCTATTCCACAATAACTTTTTCATACAATTCTGTTAATTTTGTGATATTTTCTTTCGATATCTTCGTCGTTATCGCAGTGCTACTGTTTGCCCTCCTTAGTTAAAATGTCCTATCTGACATTTTCTAATTTCTCAAGATATATTGAAATATTTGAAATTCTACACGTATTTTCCGTTTTAAGGGGGGATTCTCCTGTAACAGACCCCGAAATTTATGATTTATGATTTTTTTATAAAACTATTGTTAATATTGCATTAAACTCTTTTGGAATATAAGGAGACATCTTTAAACTTGCAGAAAATATTAATTTTATGTCGATCTTTCATATTATTTATTAATTATTATGGAATCTCTTCGACGATATTGGTTTCAGTTGTAACACCTGTCACAGTCATCGGATTGCAAAAACAAGATAACTTTCTTAAAGTTTAAATACGCTGAGACTAAACCTAAAATTTTAATTTCAATTTTTATTTATATTATTTTTTTCGTCGATATAAAGAATAATATGAAAAATTTGTCTACGGAAAAAACTTACTTTTCCTTTCAAATGCTATAACTCTTTCAATTTTTCATTTATTTTCTTTAAAGTGGACAAATCGCAGTATAAACTATCTAATTTTAAAAAACATTTAGTTAATTGCTACGTTAATAATACATTATCTACCGGTTCAACCATTACAAAAAATTATATTACGCTGTTACGAAATGATAAAAATATTTTTTAAATCGAATGATGAAAAACAACGTCACAAAGAGAATGATAAAACTTCAATTTTCTCGGTTGCTTCGAAATGCTAGGACGTTTTAACTAAAAAGGGGATTTTAATAGCACTAGTACTAAACGGTCGGAATAATTGTAGACACGTAGTCCGTCAGACAGGATGTTGTTCCAATATGTAACAATCTCCGATACAATGGTAAAATCTCAATGAATGATGAAATTGCTACGCATTCTGTCGCAAACTCTCTTATATTTGTGACGCAGTTTCAGAGTTTTGCCTGTACGAATGTTCTTCGTGCGTGTGCAACCTGTTTTATCGCATCTGCATGAACCTGCAGACCCGCGAAATTCATCCAAACTATTGAAGTGTAGCTGGTCGTCGAGTGACCCGTTAATCTGAATATTTCATTTAATCAAAATGCCCAACGTCCCAGTGACATTTACGCGCGCTTTTCACGCGACACGAATTTCTATTCCGGACAATATTGTATCGGTTCGGAGAACGAGAGAATTTACCTTGATAAGGGTTCCCAATCTCTCTCGTGGACTGACGGTAGGTATATAAAACATTGACGTGATTTCTCCATAAATTTTTCGTACTACTTCTTGTAATTCAAGAATTTTATTAAAAAGAAAAACCTATTTGTACATGCTTCAAAATTCCAGAAAATTTTGCGTACAGAGACGATTGAATTCGAGACACTCGTTTATGCCACTTTTCCCTTAAATCATGAAAATTTTCGGTCGTTTAAACGTACGCTGTCGATATCCAAAACTACTTAGGGGGTGAAAGAGTGTTTCGTAAGTTAGCCGGAAAGGTGTCGAAGTGGTGTCTCGTTATTTGGTATAATCTTCGAATTTGCATAACACGTGTAGGAAGTATAAGGGCCAGAGAATTTGGCATGCAAAACCTAATTTGTACCCCGAACGTGAGCACGTGAGATTAATCGTGCGGCACGAATCTTACGTGTGGATTTCTTCAGAATTGTGTGGAAACACGTCGTCGTTCCCATGGACAAATTCCCGACCTAGTCGGAAATGCCGAGCATTTGCCAGAGGGCACAAATCAGGGATGTCTAATAAGGTCGTTGTGAGGCGTAAGCCTGAGCGATGGAACTCTTCGCGAAAGGTCGGAACATTGGAGAATATAGAGGTTCTGCCTATCGAGCAGCCCGTATACCTATATGCGCATGGTCGAGCGGTGCACCGACATGTATAATGTATAAGATAAGGTAAACTAATTATCGAATGTATTTTGAAACTGTTGCATTAACAAATATTTCTCTATGGTTTAATATGTCGCTTTTGCGATAAAAAAGGTGTTAGTTGGTTTCAAAGGGAACCAAAGGCGTCCGCAGACTTTTCTCAAGTTGACAGGCGAAGATTGCTCGCTTGTTTGAACCCATTTTGCAGCGTCAATTTAATTAAAAATTAAAAAATATTCACTTTTTTACTATAAACATAATAAAGATTGTTTTTTTTAAATAACCGGGTTTTTATCAAGACAGGGGCGGGCAGCTTCCCCCCTCCCGGATGTCCATGAAGGGGACTATATATTTCTCGCCGATAATTTTAGCTTTTAAGGACTGTTCCGGTCAGGAGCCGATAAAAATAGGTGATATTTTGAAATTAATTAAAGGAAAACTCTATATATATAATTTAATGGGACTTTTTGCATTGAATTAAGAATGTCTTAAACTATAGAAGCATATTTTTGTTTTATAATTAATTATTGCAGAGGGCAGTGGAGAATCGTTAAAGTCGAGGCGTCAAAAAATTCATCCAAATCGGTGGAACCTGTAGCACCTAATCCATTGGTATGAAATTAAAAACAATGCCAGATTATTAAAGGGGATGAAACTCGCTGGTGGACTGATCAGAAAAAATTACAAAAAATGACATTTTTTTAGAAAACAAGGAGACTTGAAGTTTGAAATCACTTTTTCCCCAAATTTTTCGTCCTTTCAGCGCCTTTAACAATAACAAATTTTCAATTTTTTAAAAACTTTACTGGTCGGTCCACGAGCCAGAAGTACATTCTTGAAAATAAAAAATTTTCAGTGGAATCAAATAATAATTTTTGGAGATACAGGTTCCACTGATTTTGAGAACACTGTTTCGAGAAAACTGCGTTTAAAGTTTTACACGAGTGCCAAGTAGCCGGGCGTTACCCATGCATTTGCCCCTACTCAAATGCCTATAACTTTGGGAATTTTACGAATTTCAAAAAATCCTTTTAAGCACGTATTCCTAAAAGGTGGAATATTCGCAAAATGAAATAAAAAAAATCGATGTTTAGACCAGAGCCTCTTAAGTAACTAAAAAACCCCTTAAAGTAACTAAGTAGTGAGAACTAAAATAATGTTTGATCGATTTAGAAACAGATGTACGTAGAATCTGATGATGAGCAATGATGTGCTTCTGCGACATACCTACACACATTGCACGGTTTGTCAATTCAATTTCTCGGTTGCGAGAAGTAAAACTAAGAACGTTCCGCCGATGCATGGATGGTCGTTTTACTAAAACGATTTACTACTTTTACGTTACGTCTTATACAATACGTTGCCATTTTTCGATAAAATCGAAGAATCGAAGGGGAAGTTGAGAAGGAAAGGAGAGGAACGTGACGATCACTCGGGAACGTAACTACGTATATAAAGTCGAATGGACCGAGATTTTCTGAACGGGAGATTCAAAGAAAGATGTCGCCTGAATTTTTTACGAAACATTTCCAACTTGATAAACTGTAAATACGGTTCCTGGGAGTATAAAATCGCTGCAATTCCACCATGGGGATTTTCCCCTTTTTTTCCTATTGATCCCCTGCTGGACCCGCCACTGCTTCCAGGGTGTTATCGGACGAAAAGAGTGGCTACAGAGCATCCTGGAGTCAATCCACTTATTGGAATGCCTCGCGTCTCGTTTTCGCGTCAGTATCATCTACACACGCCGCTAGACCTTGCCCCGCTTCGATTTGTACCGTCGTCGGGCGCAGTTACTACGACGACGGCGGAGACATCGACTGAGTGACCACACGTTAAATCATCGTGACACGTTTAAACTGACCCCTGCAGCAATCACGGTTTGCTTGACTACGTTTCACGCCAATGTGACATAAAAGTGGTTGGTTGGCTACCTGACCATGTCGTTGGATGGCCACGTGCAGCTAAAGCGACACAACAGACGCCACGTATTCAGAAAGTTGAAACTTCAAGCCCTTTCGCGTTTCTACGAAATTGAAAAGTTATACTGAACAAAGGGTTTGGGTTGAATCTCGTTGGCGGTTATTTTCAAATGTACACTTATTAAGGAGGGAAAGTTCCCACACAGACTTCGAGGACCCACAGAGGTGTCCTGCGTTTCGTCTGCCTCAGCCGGCAGACACTTAGTCCGTCAGTCCGCACTTCATAGATTTAGGACTGTTGTAAATTCACTTTTACGGCACGGGAATCACGCCTATTAGTTTGAGTCCGGAGACAGTTTCCCAGGGTGGCCAGGATAATACCCAGATGGCTTCGCCGGTCGTGTTTACGCCGTCGCCGATTCTCAGGATTTCCCTTTCCTGTACTGTCTCCAGAAACCATTTTCACATTTCATTTTGACCAATAGAGTATAGCTTCAACCACCTCTCTTGACAAGTCACACACTTGAGAGAGGCTGCACAGTTTTCTTGTATGAAGTCAGTCTCCTTCTCGGCAGTAACCAACAGAACTCACTAGTATATAGACCTATAGAACTCAGCGATGTCTCCGTGTACAACATAGTGGTTACTCATAGTAAACATATTGTAAATAGTGTTAGTGTTACAAGTGCGGTGTCTCCATTCATTGAAACAACATCCATCTCTCACCATCCTTAGTACAGTGGACTCTTATGGGCGTAAGACACCATAGAGAGAGTAACTTTGTGTCGTGGAGCTTTACAACCTCCAAAAAAGCGACGCTCTGTTCACAACAACCCTGCTAACTTGTTATTTCTGGCTTATTCTGAATTACCTTGTAATGCCTTGTATATCACAAATCGATCAATAATGCAGGGATTTGAAAGTGAAATAATTATATACAATTGTATATACATATGGAAATAATATTATATAACATAATAATATACATCACATAAGGCGTAAAATTAAGAATGGTTTAGACTGCTAATATCTTTAAAATTAATTGCGGTATGAAGCTTTAATTTGTTTCCAGAGACCAAGGTTGCTGTTTAGGTGGATGTATTTAGGTACATAACAAGTTTCTGTTGATGTTTTCGTGTGATTTCGTGATTCTTGACGTGTGAAATGACCGTAAACTGTCGAGGTAATGTTAGCCATAAATAAAACACGGTAAATAAAAAGTGAACAATTATCAATTCTTGTTGTGGAAAGAAAGAAACTATTTATTGTCTATTTACTAGAGCTACATTTACTACCAAAAATGTGACGTTACACACGTTACTGATGTCTGACTGCACACTGGGTATTTCTACTTGTTTGCCTCAGTTGGTATCAAAGCGAACCGAAAAATACATTACTTTTGGTGCTCTCTACTGTGTTTAGTATGACCCTAAGTCTCTTTAATTGTTGTACTAAAAATAAGATATAACTCAAATGGAGATAAAATAAAATCAACCCTATTGTAGGTGTAACAAATATTTTTTATCACCAAGAAATTCCTAAAAACAAAAAGTTTATATTTATCATAATTAACACTTTTAAGGCGCAATTATTTACACCGATTATACAGGAACATGCCTTGTGATGCATACAGAGAACTACAGGTGCAGTATTTAGGCTCGCGTGTTATAAAACGAGAGTTTAAAATCTAAGCTAAAAAGGGACGCACAGGTTGTGTTGAAGAAATCTCAGCAGTGGCAATATTCGTTAGTTACGTTTCATATTCCTGCAGGACGATTGGTATCACTGTATCTGAAAGTATAGAGTTGCGGTTTGAAAAGGGGTGAATTAGCGAACAATTCTCAAAGGTTTGTGGTTATGAAGATTAATGTTTCCTAATAAAAAAAAAATCCCTGGTATTGACGAATAAACTGATTAAAAGAACGTTGGCGACGTACTCGCCAACGTAATTGACGCATGTTGGCTGGTGCCAGGCTCACGCTAATCGGTTCAAAGCACGTATATCCCCGAGAAAAGGAGGAAATTGAAGGCAGCTTACAAGGTACGGCAATGGCTCTCCTAGCTTTCACTTTGCAAGAATTACGAGCTTAATACAGTCCCTGGCGAGTGAGCTGCTGCTCGATCCACCGCGAATTAAAAAATGAACGTGCGAGCTCCTGAGCCGAGTGACAATAAAAAGTAATGAAAGTAGTAAAAGTCAGTGTTATGGCGGCCAAGGAGAGGCTTCAGCTTGCAGGTGACATAACGTTCAGTAGAGGGTCAAAGTTGAGATCGAAATAGATGGAACCTTGACTGGAGGGATTTTAAAATACAACAGATTCAGTATTTTGTCAAGTAAATCGAATAGACACTTTCCAGCCCTTTTAGTTTTACAACAATGCTACTGTCCTCCTTTCGTTATTGATGCAAGGCGCGATAGTTTTTTTTGCGACTAACCATTCGACGAATTTTATCATTTAGACTTATATATGCATATTACTACATTCATGGCGCGTTTGGAATATAACAGACTGATCATTCACGACCTACAAAATCAAAACACTATATAAAAAAGAATATGATTTTTCAGACATAGAAACTGAAAAAGATATTTATAGTTACAACCCCAAAATTTGAAAAGTAGGTGGTAGGTAACAAATGGAGATATTTAAAGTACCATTAGGTCCATCCTCAACCCGTCTATCTTCGGTTCACGACTCTTCACGCGTCACATCAACTGGCGCAACTAAATTATGACACGTCAATCAGACGGCAGCTGTAACTAGGATGGGCGAATGAAACGAGGAGGTACGACCCAGCAAGTTAATCGATATCCAAACCAGGCTCGTTCGTACTATTACAAAGTTACGATGTAAATTGACCATTTCTCTTGCATTTCTTTTTTCAAGCACAAAAAAGCAGTGTCGAGTTTCAAGCATTTAGTGAACATGCGAATTTGCAATTTTTTACAAAATGTGTCGTTGAAAATACGCTTATCAATAGTTGTAAGAAAGAGTCTAAGACTTATTTGCTGTTCCTTAGGATTTATACAGGTAATCCTCGTGTACTTCTTGAACTACGTTTTTTTATCGCCGTCTATTCGCGTAGTAACTTGGTGAACAGAAATAGGTCATTGTACGCGAACGTTGTATTCCACTCCGAGGCGGACACGTTGCATTTGTTCCAGATTAATAAATATGACGATAGGAGACACGCTAATAGCTACGTAATAAATCACTCGTCTTTTGAAGGCACGTACTCTCAGACTGCTTTCTCGCCACGTAAAAAAGCATAAAGTACTTTGGTAAGAGCAGGGGGAAACGGGGAATTACATATGGCTGGTTTACAAGTGAAGCGAAGCGACGTAAGACCGATTTGATTTGAATTAATAACCGCCTCGCGTGTGACGTATGTATATGGTAACACATATCGACTATGGAACTAATATCTCGTTGAAAATGCGCAGAGTCAGGAGATTTATGTTATACGCAATAGGAGGTCCTGTTTTGTTTAAATTTATTAAAGTTCTACGCGTATTTGTTTGTAGTCAAGCTTAGTATTGTTCGTTTGCGTTGCCTGGTATTACCAGAGCCATTAAAACATTCGAAAGCTACGCTGGGTTTCTTGAAAATTAGGTTCAACGTTGCACAATGAAATTTTTGTGTGTTGTCCAATCAATATTTAGTTAGAAGTTACAGTTTTAAATTGTACATAAACATTTCTACAAGTATTCTCGATGGTTCATACTGTGGCAATATTTAAGAAAATATTATTTATTATTACAAAAATGAAGAAACCTGAATTTTTGCAGATGGCATAGACAATAAGTGTAAAGGCGAGGCTGCAGTGGCAACACTGTGGGGAAGCCTAACCGTACACTATAAACTAAAATAGAAACGACAACATTAGCAAATATTACAAATGTTAAGAATACGTAAAGTAAAGTAAGTAAAGTATCTAAAAAGTAAAGTACATGCAAAAATTATGTTGAAGGATTTATAAACATGCATGTCATTTAAATGACGAGTAAGATTTTAATTCACGAATGACAGATGCGAGAGCGTCGAATATCGATTTTGTAACATTTTACTGTGGCCTAACCCCTTAATATAACTTATAATATTACGACTTTTGTTCACTGGAGTTGTAATACGTTCGCGCTCGAACCGATAATTGTGAATTGCTAATGTAATTTTCAGACGCCACTTGTTCCTAGAGATAAAGCGATTTGAGTTAGTAGTGGTAGGCCAGAGGAACGGCTCAAGAGGCTAACAGTAGGTAGAAAAAGAATCGTTCGGTTGGTGCAGCCGTTGGACGAAGGGAATGAGAGCAAAGACGAAAGAAGTAACAAAACGACAGCGCATACATTCCCAGTAAAAACTAGCGCGGCAAAAGGCGGATGTGGAGGAACCAGTGGGGGATCAGGGGACGATGGTAATCTTCCGGTTGATATTTTATGCGTGTCCTACAAGGAAGGCACTCTCTGGTAGTTGCCTATGGTTGCGAGGTCTCACTCGGTTTCCCTCTTTCTCGTTTCTCATTCGTCTTTCCGCGTCCCTTTGGATCGCCTCCTCGTGGACTTCTCTTTTTTGTAATTCTCACCGACAGTCCACTGAGCCCCGTCCTAATTACTAAGTCAGACAAGAGGGGCAGAAAGAACACTCGTTCATTCGCGTCACGCAGTGAACGATTGTTACTGAAAAACCAAATAAAACTGCGATAATTGTATTAAATTCGACCCACTTGGAAATTCTTCTCGTGTAAGAAGAGTCTTTCTTTTATTTATAATAATTGTAAATAATATCTTGAGCATTCAACTGTCAGTTCGCACCGAGCAACGCAATGTTCACTCAAGCTTCACACATTTACTGCGACCCAATTGTGAAAATGTAGGAGTGGACTGTGAGGGTGAATATTATTGCCCACAATTAACAATAACAATGATTATGTTTATTTACAATGTGACACAATTTGTGACGTAAGACCGTATGAGCGAAGCGTCTCGCTCGACTGCTGGTTGACTTCTGCCGATTTCCATGGACGCCCAACGCCCGTCCGGAAAGCAGAGAGCGAGTAAAAAATACCCAAACCATTTTTAAGGGAAAGTCCTTTTCCCACGATACTTTTAAGCAGGGTGCCGAGGCTCTGGCAATCATTACGTTTGTTGCCTACGCCACTTGAGTGAGGGACCGTCTAACCCTGAGGAAATAAACCTTTCTCCAGTTCGACGGTCCGCTACAAAAACACAAAGCAAAGTGACTTTCAACAATTCACTTGATCTCGTTCTGTAAATCATCGATGCGGTATGAAACGTGACCATCGATAAAAAGAAGTCTGATTAATAAATTTGTCACACGCTGAATCGTAACGATAAATCGATAACTTTAATGCGCCGGCAATTACCGGACGCTTCTACAAACATTACCGGTCCGCCGGGTCCTCGGATACGTGCCGTTACTTGTAACGACACATGGAGACCGTGGAGAAACGGTCGGAAGGATATATCGCCAGAATTCGATAATTGTCGGGGAGAACGCGTGGCCTGAACCGTTCGCGTGCGGCATGAGGGGCGGCGGGGCAACAGCGAACTTCACGGCTAATAAATTTACGACGAGAAGCACTCTCGTGGACCACGGAGGGAATCAATAATGCGGTTAAATATTTCACGGATTTCGTGGAATGCGAGTGTGGTGTACGGTCACGTCGCACCCATCTGTCGCGATCGGAGCGAACTTCAATCGTTAATGGGAACAAACGGCCACGCCGGCTGCGAACAGTCCGCGGATGACGTAACGTGTTTATGCAAGGCCACGTTGACGGCGGGGACGCACGGGGGTAGGTGGGGGGGAGGGGGGAGGGCGGTCGGTACACGGGAAATTTACAAATTCCCCTTGAAAATCTGGCACTTCGATTCGCGGCCCGTGTCAAATCGAGCCTGATGTATGCGCAGATGCTGCCCCTGTACCTGCAGTACGCGCCTACGTGCCCGGCCGATTACCACTCGTTCGTCCTCCGGGCGGCCGGATCGTATCCATCATACGGATTCACGATTTTATATATGCATATTTCTTCCCGTCTACTCGCCCTGATTGTACACCCGTCGCAGCGAACATGCCGCGCGTACGGAAACTAATACGAGCATAATACCATCGGAGAAACGCATGGCATAGGCACATGTACAGTAGGTATGTTCAATTCGCCGCGTTATACGAGGTGTGGGAATAATGTTTCAAGAATTATTTATATAAAAAATTTTATTTTGAAAATGAACGACGTCGTCGCCATCGAAGTTTCCTCGAGATTTGGCTCTTTTGGATGCCAAAGTCCAGAAATCTGTCTTTTTTTCAACTTGGTTGACGTTGGAAAATTCATTTGACTTTTTGGCTTTTTTGGCTTTTTTACAATCCTCCCCCAAAAACTTTTTTTAATTAATTTCAAACAGAGCCGGTTTGGATTCGTATATTTCAGCATCAGGGATTTAAGAAGCTTGCTACATTTGTCCTTACTTGTCTAATACCTCCTGTAAGCAATGCTGTAGTTGAGAGGATCTTTTCTCTTGTATCCTCCGTTAAAAAAAAAGGCAAGGAACAGAATGCAGCTGAAGCTTCAGCTTCTTGATTAGGGCTGGGGCTATATTTGTCGAATTTTTCGGTATTCTAATATTGGAATAGTTGCTCTAATTCAGTGGCTCAATTATTTGTCGAATATCCAAGTACCCAAATACTATTCGAATATGTAAATATTCGAATACTGATGTAAGAAATACTGGGAGAAAATATTGTATTGTCATCGGAACTACCTACGTACGTGTGCAAAGTTTCAAGCCGTTCGGATATGTTGAAGTGGGTCAAAATTAGCTTACAAAATTTCACCCTGATCAACTAACGAACTCAGAACTGAAACTAAATAAAAATTTGTAAAAAAATGAGCTTAAATAACTTGATTTGTAATTCACACCATACTATTCGAATACTCAAATATTTGAAGTTTATACGTAGCATTCGAATATGTACTTGTAAAATATTTTTTAGAGTCCCAGCCCTATTCTTGATGCCATTATAAGAATTAGAGCAGAACTAGTGCTCTCAAACAAATGTTGCAATGATTTTAGTGTATCTCAACAAATGCTTCAAATTTTAACAACGATAAATGTTTGATTCCAGCGGAGAAAATCTGGATCTCGAAGTTTTATTGTGATTTAATTACTATTAATATTTTTCAATCATATTTGACTTTTTTCTGGCTTTTTTAGTATTATTTGGCTTAAACCTAAGATTTCAAATTGGCAACTCTGTTCCAGCGTCGGACCCATTGATCGTAACATTTCTGGTATCTGTTTTAATGCTCGCGTTACATTACTTTCAATTTCAGAAACTGACTGAAAATGCGTTCCTTTTATGACTCCTTTTACTCGAGAAAATAAGAAAAAGGCAAAAAGAGACAAGTCAGATGAATGCGCGAAGTGCTCCAACGTTGTGATCGATTTTGAGATTAGAAACTGTTTTACTAGAAAAGCTGAATGTGCGGGGCTATTGTTTTGATGCAAAATCTACGACCAAACACGTATTTACGCGACACAACTTGCACAATGAATAAAGTTATTGACAGTGTTTACGTTTCGCATGCTGGTAGAGGTATAATCAGGCTACACAGCTGGGGGATGAAACTGTTTACATTGTTGTCGCTTTGACGGAAACAAAAATATTTTCGAAACTTTATTGTTACACGTGGTATTAATTCGTTACGGAGCCGTCCTTAAATTACGTAAGGGTAATTTTGGCGAGTATAAGAATTCGTACGATTTTATATTTCAATCCCCTTCCATACGTAATATCTTTTACATTGCATTTTTTAAGTAATTAAATTTCTTTTAAAGGTTTATATAATTCATTTAACTCGGTTTAGTGTGTGCGACGAAACAACGTTTTTAGGCTATTCGTATTGAAATTTAGGTTAAAAAAATATTACGTAAGATGCTACCCGACTCTCTCTCCCCTCTCTGCAAGAAAACGTAAGAAATTCGCCAGCCCCTCCCACCCTCAGAAGCCTTAGGTAATTTAAGGAACATATCCTAATTTTTAAGACGACTGCTGTTGGGCGTCGTTAGCTCAAATCTTTATATTTCAACTTAATGACCTCCTTTATTGCCAACTGTTAAAACTATAGAAATGTGTCAGAGTTTGGATGTGACTCTCGTAGTTGAAGGTTGACATGTACATAACTGTTCTGCCGAATATTATGTAGACGCGTTGTTCGTTTATCCATCGTCATGTCGACCATGATATTTGGATCTCTCGTTTCTTTACCTGGTGCTTATCTGTTTATGTTGTATTTAGGAAACAGGTCATGAAAACTTGCACGTCCTGGTCTTCTGTTTGTCAAACGAAGAGGGAAGCCTGCATATGTGTCAAAAAATTGGGGCTCGTGCCTAGTCTTATTTACGATTGGTAAAATGACTTTGAGGGTGGCTTTACGAAAGATTTAAACAGCGCGCGTCGAAAGTTGGATACGTACAATAGTGGCAGATCTATTGATTTCATTTGATATGAAGAGTTTACGTGTCGGGCTGTCGGTGTACACACTATGTTAAAATCCACTTGAGCCTTTCATTATCCAGGTTTAAGAACATTTGCGTGGTGGTTCCTGAAAATACCGTCTACGTTTATAATTGCACAGTCTAGTTAGTGGGTTTCCAGTAGAACGTACTGATTAAACTACTTTAATCGCTTTGACTCGTGCTACTCCACTTAGATTCGAGATATCAAACTCGAACAATTGCGTTGAAACGTGTGAGTTAGGAAAGTCAAGGTGTTGCCGCTGTACAAAGCTTTATACATTGTTTCGCGGTAATTGGATACACCTGCCACACAGAACTTCTTTTCTTGCACCCTAAACATTCGAACGATTTCCTAGGCATGATTTTATACCGGTCATTTGCTTCGACTATCGAGCTTTTCTTAATTACTTGTACTTTTCTAGTAGTTGTAATCAATCATGTTTCCTAACTCTTTACACTTTTCTAGCCTTCCTTCGCTTAACTTAGATCCACCTTGCAATCAATCATATTCAAGAATATTGCGCGTCCAAGTTACTTTCACCCACAGACGAATCTGTGCCTTCAGTATTTGTTCGGAAATCAAAGTCAATTTTGTTCGAATCGATCGACTTATCATTTCCAACCTTTTAACGGCGCCAGACACGTGGCGAATACTCAACTGTGGTGTTGAGAAAAGGCTGCTGTATAAAAGTATTCAAGCAAATGTCATTCCATATGTGTACATAATATTGAAATTGGTGGGCGAATTAAATAGAGAAGGACAAATTACCTAACAATATGTAATGTATCTCTTGAAACTCTCATTATTGACTCCTATCTTGTTACCTTCCTTACAAACCAACACTCTCTTTATTTCGTTTTTCTCAATAATATTCTGCTGTGCTACATATAGACGTACATTTCACTCAGATCCTACATGTAATAGTAAGATGATATATTATAAGCCAATATTAAAACACAGTTGAAATATAGGTATTATTGCGTTCTGCTTATTAAATTTGACTCTACCATAAAGAACCAAGTTTGGCGCAAAATATCTTCAATAATTTTCAAATACATTATACTGTCATATACACGTAACAATATCTCGCGTTCCTTTCTGCCATTTCCGTATACATATGATAGTAGAATCTATTAAATTATGGTAAACATGGTATTACTAAATTTCTTACCTGAAAAATCAAGCTGTAGTTTTGCATCTAGATAACGTCACTACAAAACAAACGGAATGACTGTATTATAAAATGCGTATCAAGAATAAATCTTCCGTTTAGATAAGTATTATAAAATTGTTTTATATTTAATCATAAGAACCTTTAGTTTTGTATATCAAAAATCTAGGCAGTCTGCTTCGATTCTTGCCAGTGGCACACTCAGGATTTAATCTTTGGGGGAAGCCGAGTTGAACGGATAAAAATATTTTTAATACAAATTCAATCAAATTCATCAGGTGATTATGAAAATTTGTTTAAAGAATAAAATCCAGTTTTCTTTTCTTTTTACAAAGCTCTTAAATTATTTCAGTCGTCCCTTGCTCCTCCCCCCCCCCCCCCCCACGCTCTGGGTGCACCACTGGTTCTTGCATAATCGTTGTTACATATAAATCGTGCTTAGTAAACAATCAACCTGTATAAATGCAGTAAGAAGATTCCACTTTTCTCTTGCAACGATCATCGAAGAAGGCGCCATAGCGGTGACCATTTGATTCGTCGAGCAGCATCGAAAGTAACGGAAGTGTTTAACGTTTGCGGTTAAGTAGTTGCATATTCATGCTTCACCTTTCTACCCTTACGCTGCGCAACCTTCACCGATAACATCGCAGCTTTTACGTTGCAAGATGTCTTGCCTTTTTGTCGTTAAAAGCACTTAACCTGCGCATCGATGGCAATCGCGCCTTTCCGTCTTCTTCATAGGTCGAATGAACGATTTCGTTCAAGTTCGAACCCATTAAACTCTTAAATATGCATCAATAATTTTCAAATACTTTTTCTTAAGAAATTTCACAGATTCGTCTAGTCGAAAGTGACTATCAATAAATAGATATCAAAAATGTTATGGGGTTTTTCTATGGTCCGGTTTTTAGATTCATACGCGATATGTCGCTATTCTCTAAACTTGAAACGTTTGAACTCTGCAATTTAAATAGTTACAGTCGCGAAAGCTCTATACAGTAATTAGGACATGGAGAAATTAAAATTCCTTCGTGTTTTCTATTCGTGGTACACGTAGCGTAAATTACTATAGTAAATATTGAATTATTGAATGACTATGGTTGCCAACCGAACTATAATTCACATATACGATTGTACTGTATTTTTGTCTAGTGTACTGTATATTATTAGAAAAAGAAATAGTACGTAAAAATAGTATATTTCCGATACATTAGTAAAATTCTACAATTTTTACTTATTTTTTTATTCTATGGCAACATAAAAAAATTGAACTTCTGATCGCGATTTAAGAAAAGTGTTATCTATGATCTGTTTGTCAAAATTTATATAAAATAATTTCATACTTTCTCTCTATCCCCGACACTTCAGCTTTTACAGAGAAGATTTTTTCTATAATGAATATAAAGTGGCGGGAAGAAGGAAACAGAGCTAGTCTATTTTTTATGAAAAACTGAGCCCCTCAATCAAACCATTGACATATTCGTTGAAGACAAAAATTAATTAATAATGCAAAATGCAGAAAAAAATATGCATTTTGAAAATGCGTAGTTTTTTTGTACCTACCACTTTTTACTAAAAAGTACTGTATTTTTCACAATGTGGGTATACTATATTTTTTATCACATTTGGCCGTAAAGTACTATATTTTCCTGAAAAAAAGTTGTTAACGTATGACGGTTCAGTTTACATAGAATTCTATTTAAAAGCGACCTTTTGAAGATGGCATTTGCATTTAATGAATCAGTTGCTGTTAAGCTGTGTTAGAAATCAAGATGACTATCAGTTCGGTAGAAGACTCGGGTTCAATACAAAACGGTTGTTGGAAAAAGTCTGATTTAGTGTTGTTGCGAATAATTCAGATACGAAAACTTTTGCATCCAATTGAATGTAGAACGGATCTATATTGTACAAGGCGGTGTAAGAGTAGGATATAAAAAATGAGATATTCAGAAAACAAAAACAAACTTTAACATTCTTGGAGAATTACAAGTAACAATAGAAACATTTATTAAAAATTTTTTTCGAATTAATTATCCGTAAAGATTGTTTCAGACTGTACATATGTATTACAGAGTACAAGTTAAATAACAACATTCCAGACAGGATAAGGTATAAAATACTTGAATATCAAAATCGTACGTTTTTTTATCAATTATGAAATTTTTGTTTAGATACTTCGTGTGCGACTTTCATATTCACTGTTTAAACCGGCTATCCTTCTCTCGTAGTAATAGCATGACATACCGTAATAAAAATAAATTTGAAAGAGCGTTAATGTCAACGCTGGACGAAAATTATGACTGTCACGATACGCGTGTATATGTTCCTTTTTTCGATCGTTTCGTCGCCGACCTGGAACTCCGTAATTTGGCATCGGGGGGACTGAAATATTAGAGAAATGTGGCCGAGAGGTCAGCCACAATTATTCAGAGACTTTATCGTAAGCTTTCTTCTTTTTCCACTCGAGACGTGAAAAAGAAAGGAACCCCGTGACTGAAACATGGGCCAGATAGGCGGGCTCGTCGCGTGTCGGCGTACACTGCAGGCTCGCCCCTGCTTGTCTGCTCGCTATCCTCACGAAACTCCAAAGATTAACGACAAGAGGTGGCGCAAGACATAACCTATCCGCGCGTAAAAAGCTAATAAAACCTTTTTGCATTTGCCAGCAATATAAATTTACCGGTTCCGCTATTCTCCGCGCTTGCGATTATACTCGCCCTTGTTGCTTCCAAGCACGCACGCTTGTATCATTCCCAGGCTTGGCAAAGGGCTTTTGATAATTCAATGGAAATATTCTTCCCCTTTGTAGTTTCCAGCTACTCTGGCCCTGTTACTATCAGCCTTCTTGTTACAGTTTCCCCGTTCGTTGAACCAAAAACCCATTTTGAGAGGGTTTATTTTTATACTTTATGAGTGACACAATACAAGGTGGTACCAATACTAATAAACTTTTATTTCTTTGCCTTTCGATCTTAGAAGGGGGAAAAACATGTTTTCTTTAACCCGTAGTACATATCATAGAATATTGCTGTTCGTGTTAAACAGATTGAAAAAATCGTGCGCGCCATTTGGGGCTTTTTCGTGAACTTTAAAGCACCACTTTACTATTACCATATGTAATAAGTGTCCTTAGGGCAGAAACACATCCGTAGAAATGCTAGTGTGATACACTGTCTCGTATTGTTGATTACAACTCTTAGCTTCGCCAGGACAACTGAAAGTACCAGGTGAATGCTCATTTTTTCTTTCAGTATTATGGTTTTCCTTTTTTAATCAATTTGATGTCGAAGATAATAATGTATGTAACACTAGTGTAACATTCTGCAAAACCGAGCATTGACTTAACATTATAATGCGTAGGTACCTTTATGCAACACTGGTATTATATCCATATTTTTCATTTATATAAAAAATTGATACACTAATTTTTTGCTTATTTTTACTATGAAGTGTGGATAAAAATTCACCGATGAAAATATTTTAGGGTAAAATAAAAAATCATGATACTAAGGGTTAAAGCAATGTATAGTACAAGTACCTACGTTAATAAGTACTTATTACTTATTTTTTTCATTTTGTACCTTCCTTTGCTTTCCTTATTTCTATGACTTTCTCCCTTCAATGAATTCATTGTCCATTGTTTTTTAGGAATTCGTTGATTATCATCCCCATCATTTTCCTTAACTATGTTCTCACAATTCTCACATTCTTCGAGTAAGTGCTACAATGTTTGCAATGTTTCGTTACACATCTTGAGTTTATTTTCCTCCTTCAATTTTCAGTATCTGTTCTTCTTCTCTTCAGTTCCATATCGGAATCTTGCTATGATCACCCAGCCTTGCATTGTCTTTCACCATGTTGTATTTTCTATTACATTTTCTATTTCCTCTTCTTACATTTATACTTGCATGTCTGTTCCTCGCTCTTCCCAGACTCGAAGGCATTCCCTTTTCTCATTTCGATATTTCCTCATTTTGTTTTTCATCCATTTTCTTCCAGCATTGCGCCACTTCTGCGTGCTTTTGCTTGCTTTGTTTCATTTTGTATTTCAGCGCTCTCCTTTTTCCTTTTATTCTCACCATCTCCGCCTCTGTTTTTTCCAGTAATACATTATGCCAATCTGTTGAAATCTAAACTTGTCGTCTTGTGTAACCTTCTCTAATTTCCTCGCCTCTCTCCAGCCCTATATTTCTACTGTATACATTATGCACTTTACCAAATCATTGAGAAACATTCTTCTTTCAATGTTCCCCTTCACTCCCCCAGGTTTGTCTCATCGCAATAATACCTTTTTCGACTATTTCTTTCACGTGTTTCCCTCTTGCCCCGATTTTGTGGACGTGTTTATATCATTTTTCCTTCCCCTTCTTTTCCTGAACGTAAACAGTGCGATGTAAAGTACTTCTTTAGTAGTAACATATGAAAGTTCTTATAAATTAAACACCGAAACAAAAATAAACACTAAATGGAAAAAAATATCGAATATGAATGAACGATCCAACTTACCAAATATATAATTAATTATTCTACACTGCCTGACCGAGAGGTGTCTGCTCAACACTTGCCCAGAAGCCTCGCATCCCTTGATACAGTAAACGCTTGTGCCGTCTCGAAGCGGTATTAGTTAGCAATCAACGCACGTGTCGCTTAAGGTAAAGTGGTTATTTTAGAGGTAACTCTGTACGTGAACGTCCAGCCTAATGCGGCTATTCGAAGTTACAACGGGATGCCGACGCGTTCACCACCTACGAGGGTAAAAAAGTTTATTGGGTTCATAACGATGTATTCATGTTACGTACAAGTAGTATAGCGTTAAGTTCAACGACTATCGAGTGGCGCGCCGTGACACTGAAGCAACGATAATTGCAACGGCGTGACGGCGCCGTTTCGTTTTATTGCCAGGCTCAGTAACGGTTTATTGAGGATTTACGCGGGGCAATATATCTCTTTGCTGATCCCTCCGTTCGTGTTTCTTTGGCCCCGCAGGTTTTTCGGCCGAGAGACATTTATTAAGGGTTATCGCGGCGTCACCGTGAAACGAGGACGAGTATTGACAATCGGACGAAGTTCAGAAGTAATCTCCAATAATCCTTCCTATCCTCCCATGCTGTGCCCTCCCGCCCCCTTTATTTCCCCCAAATTCGTGCAATAAAATCGTTCTGTATTTAAGATCGGAGACGCTCCTATTAATAGTCGCTGTCTTGAGAACTCAAGATCGCGGAAGATAAACCCTCTCAATGGCGAATGATTTTCCCTTTGAACATTCCGCATCATTACAACCCGATATTATCCCTCTGTCTGCTGTCGAATATATTACTGATTTGAAATTAAATTGCAATTGCAGGCAATATTATTTTGCGTAAATTAATTTCATTGTAATTAACTGGGTCTAAAATATGTGCAGGTTTTGATGTACAACACGGTTTAATTATGAAGTCTAATAACCTGCTGTACAAAATAATTTCGCATGAAAACAAATTAATTTTCGGGTATGTGTATCGCTTCACGAAGTGTAATTAAAATTTACATGAACAGAAATGCGGAGGTGCGAGTGGATATAGGTATAATATTTACGTAATATTCGCGTGAAATATTAACTGTGTTCACTAAACTGCTCAAATTTCTAAAGGGATAATATAAGTACTACAAGCGTTATGCAACTTCTTCTATAAATTATTACACACCTGCTTTTTACAGTTTTTTACCTTCTCTCTGTAGTCGTTTAAAGAAATTTGTCACCATAATTAATTCAAAGGGGATGAACGCCTCTTTTACAAGGGTTACAAAGAAGCCCAGGTGTCAAAGAGATAAAACATGTATCCAGTTACAAAAGTGTTCGAGGACACCGTTTCACGAGGCAGAAAACCTTTTTCATGCAGGTAACAGTATCATACTTAACGTGGTCCCGTTCGTTACCTACGTTATTTAATATAACACACATTACAAGAGTTCACAAAGGTGCGCGATAAACCTGAGCTACATATGTACCTACTGTGCGTTGCTGAGAAAATGGCAGGCAGAATGAATTCGGGTCCGATTGGTTATAGCCTCGTAGGCCAAACCTTCTCTCTAAAGGTAGGCTCTCACTACGTCTCGCCTCGGCTCATTTTATTTTTCCCATGCTTTTCGTATGTACTTTGACAATTTGACTCACACTGCGCCTCGTATCGCCTCGCCTCGGCGTGACTTCGACCACGGATTCTACCTCGAGAGTTTTTTGAGGAAGAGAGGCGAGGCGAGCCGAGGTGAGGCGTAGTGAGAGCCTACCTTAATACAGTCGTATAGCTAGAACACGCATATTACCATTACTACTTAGGCTAATAATATTAATATAATAATATTAGCCGCCGCGATAACATCGACGAATCGGATCATATAGTACCGCGTGTCCAAAATAACGAAGACCCCGTTTGCCCCTGCGCCGCTAGACATCTTCTCAACAACGCACAGTACGTTCTACTATTTTCGACAACATTATGATACAAGGAACTATTTAATGACCTGAACATAACAAGGTGAATCGTATGAAGTTCACGATCTTTCTAAGGATTTCTCAATCGTTATGCAATGAACAGTCATTCAAGGTCAGCGGCACATCATCAACCATCTGAGATGCTTACATGATCCTGTATCTGACGGGTATGTAGACAACGTCGATAAAACAAGCACGTGACAAATTTCAGGAAAATTTGAACCATCACTGTTGCGTTTGCACGCACATGCACACACACGCGTGAGTAATCGTGTTGGACGTCAGCACACAGCCTGTTCTCTCCTGTTGTGAGTGTTGTGCGCGCGTGTACGTAACCCTATACACGTAGTTCGCAGTTGCTTGAAATATTGCTCGTCGCTCCGTGGAAGATGTACGATGCGTTATTGTTGAAAGCATCGAAGCGAAAATTTCAGTGTCTGGATATATCCAGCGTTCTTCGCTCGATTCGCTCCTATGGATACACCCTCGTTCCCCTGCACGTCCCTGAGCTTCGCAACGTTCTCAGGTCCCCATCGAGACCGGAAGGTGGGTATAAATGTAAATAGGATGTCTGCACGTCCGCGAAAGACGGCTTTGCAATGGTGTATCAAAGGGGTCCCTGTTTCACTCTGGTTCGTTCGCAATCTCTACTTTCGAGAATTCTTCTTTCCCTCGTCACGGATGCATTTTCTTCGGCTGTATCCCTTTCTCGCGTCTCCTGTCACCTGTCAGGCGCAGGCCAAACCTCATTGTTACTCGATAAGGCGCGCGTACCGGAAATTGCCGCGAAATAGACTTTAAGTTATATAAAACCAATCTGAAAATAATGTTAAGAATTACACGAGGATGAGATTCATTTCACTTTTAGTTGGTGGATATTATAGTGTAGAGTGTCAGATTAAGGGGTTAGACCACCTTGGCCAGGTCAAGAAATAACGCATCTTTGGAAATTTATTTCTATGTGACAAAAATACTTTTATCGATAATTTTTTTTTTAATGCAGATAGAGACATCTTCGAATAATATACACAAAACAATATCTCAAATATCAAAACATTCCAAAAACTTTAAAGGCGTTCTTCTCGAAACCACGTTTTCCGAAATGGTGTACACTGTAACTTGAATAGAACTCTATGGATTTTTATACAATTTTGCACAGATGTTCTTAAATGTATTCTCTATCGTCAATTGTTTCGATATTGTAATTTTTACCTGACGTATGCGTAAATAAAGTTCATTTTTTTACACACGAAAATGAGCTTTTTGCTTCAAAGTGTAACTATTTTGTTATTTTTCAACAAAATTTATTTTTATATATAGGTATATATTCAACTTAAGAACATCTGTGCAAATTTATATAAAAATCCATAGAGTTTTACTCAAATTACAACTTACACCGTTTCGGAAAACGTGTTGTCGAGAAAAACGCATTTCAAATTTTCCGAATGTTTTGATATTTGAAAAAAATATTGTATATATTATTCAAATATGTCTCTATCTTCATTGAAAAAATTTTATGGATAAAAGTGTTTTTGTCACTTAGAAATAAATTCCCAAAGAGGAGATATTTCTTGACCTGGCCAAGGTGATCTAACCCCTTAATAAATGATCATGATCCATTTTTCTTGCTTCTGAACTCTCGAACAATGGTTGGTTGATACAAGTAATAGAACAGTAGTTGGTACAATTTTGTTAGCGCAGTTATATTGTAGTTAAACTTATGTTAAAAGTTTATATCAAAATGATATTTTTATAATAAATTATAACCTGGTCTATCAGACTCTGCTTAATTAACAGTACTTTATGTACTATTTTTGAAGACCAATCTAGGACGGTGGATGTGTTCTAAATTAATGATAATAGGATCTTCAATATTCGTGCACTCTTCGTCAATAACACATATGAATACTTGTCCAGTAGGTATACTAATAAGTAGAACAGTCTTGCCAGTCCTTGCATATTTTGTAGGACGAGTATTTAGTTGTCAGACCTGGAGTCCTCACTCATCTTATCAGAACGCTTTTGAGTGACGCGTGTGTTCATGATATTCCAATTAAGAGTAACATAGAAATTGTTAGCTATGACAGGCACCTGTGAAACGCAGCTGTCGATAGATACGTTTAGTATAACATTTTTAAATAAAATATTAATGCTCGATACAGAAATTGCATCTTTTTTATACGCCAAAGTGACACAGGAGTAATGAAGACAGTGTTACTGGCTAATAAAAATTTCTTTATACGTACAGTTTCTGGCTTGGACCATATTTATTCAGTTTATATGAAATTTGTTCATGATTTTTTGTGACCTCCGTCCACCGCTGAAATGGGTCCCACATGTTATGAAACACTCCATATATAACAATTCATTGTCCACGATAAAAACGGATTTCAGCCGCCGTTCGAAACGAGCGATGGAGAATCCTGCAGAACACGCGATTTCGTCTCTTCCGTGTATAATTACGTGCATTCATCGACACTTCCGGTCTTCCCGCTGTTCGTTCGTTATCGTCCATGATCCAACGTTGCGGCTGCGTTACATTTTAAACTGCATTTCGATGTGCCGTCGGGGGAATGACAGCGGCGGCAGCCTGGATGATGGATTTAGCCAGATCCCGCCCATCCGCGATACTTATTTCTCCTGTGGCCCTATCCTATAACGGCTAAATCCATTTTGGTATTAGATTTCTTCGTATCTCTGTGTGCCTTCCATCGTGCCCTTGATTGATTAAAGTAGGGGACGCGAATTAGAGGAGAAAGGGGGAAAAAGAAGAAGCGTGTCCAAGGATGGATGACAAGAAGACTGGTTGGATCGTAGCCACGTCGAGAGAGGACTCGGAGACTTGATACTCTGTGGACACGGTGCCATTTGATCGAACGAGGCTACGCCGCTGCTTAGACAGCATTTGCTGGCTCGTATGTGGGATCGATAGCATTTTCTTTATTGGAAATGTCGGAAATTTCAATGAAATCGATATCTCGCTGAAGAGGACTCGACACTCTGTGCAATTAGTGCCTCGTATAATCTATTATAACATGTATAATTTTGTTGACTGTAAGTGGGAAATAGATGCGGATATTTCATATTGTAATCATTTTGTTTTTAAAAAAAGAGTTGTTGAGATGTCACGTTCTATTTGTGTTTAGGATTCTATCAAATTTCTGTATGATTACAACTCTGACTTGTAAGATATTAGTTCGTTAACTAAGTTAATCACTTGTATTTAGATAGTGGTAGGGTATACTGACAATGAGTTTGTAGGGTTTTTATTATTAAGATAGTTCGCCTGCGTGGTTTGAGTTGGGCGCATTTATTTGAATTAAGGAGTGCGTGAATCTGGTTGTGAGAGTTATTTGATTTTAATGTTCTTTTATTATAAATATTGATATTGACATTGATGTTATCATAGCTTGTGTTCATTAATCGTACTTTGATTTTTGTTATTATAAAATCTGACTCTTAGCAAATAAGACTTGCTTTTCCTTGTGTATTTATTAAAACGACGTATCCAGGAATTGGAATACCCCACACTGATTTTTTCTTTGTTTCTCAAAAGTTGGCCATTCTCCTATATTAAAATAATTCGATAAGCTCAATCCTGTAGCCAAAAATATTTGTTTATTTTGTTTTAAAATGACACCAAACTAACGTCAAAACGGTCGAAAGTCGTTTTGCAGGATAATAATACTATTTAGGCAGCAAGTTGCTAAACCACGGCCTAAACCATATCGAAGTTAGGACAGGAAGTTCTTCCTCACCCTGCTTACTCGCCACGGCGTTGCACTTCCGGACTATCAGTTATTTCGTTCGATGCAAATGGAAACATCTCGATGAAATGAGAAAGTGTGTTGATAACTACTTCGCCCCCAAGGAACCTGCATTTTTCCACCGTGGAATCCAACTTCTGCCGAAGAAGTGGGAAAAGATTATTCAAGCTGGCGACCATTATTTCAATTGAGAAAAGAATTTTGACGGTGTTATTTTAAAAAATATTTTACGATAAACACTCTATAGGACTAATTAGGTTAACTCTTTATGGTCACACTTTTGTGAAGTTCCGCGGTGGTCACACTGGGTCCAATAGACCCGGCCGATTTTTAAACAATTACCGTACGAACTGTATCTGTGCAATCGAGTCCCAAGAATTATAATACACACTTTGAACATTGTAGAATATAGAATAGTCGCGTTTTAGCCAGAAATGAAATGACAACATGTACCAAAAAAATGGAAAAGGAAAGCCAGGAACTTACCGGTATCAAGCTCCAAAGTTAAAAAGCGACACTATTGGATCTAGTGTAACCATGAATTGTTATCAACCTAATAATTATAAAGTCAGTAAACAATTTAAATTGAAAGTGCCCGATATGAGAGACGCAGAAATTATATATATTCACGTTATTTGCGAATGAGATCTTGCGAAAGGGGCTGGGCGATTAAAACTTGGACTTATCTCAGTTGAGTTTTTCCACGAGAAAGCGGAGGCAAAAGAAAGGAAAGGTAAAGAATTGTCCTCTCTCAAGCGTTGATGTGAAGTTATGACGGTGCGCAACACTGAGCCAGAACGAAATTGTGATGAGTGTAGTGTGAAATATTTACACGCAGGGGACAATCCATCACCACCGTCTTCACCGTCGACGCGTTCCCCATTGCTGGCTGACGCCGGTGCCGCCACTTCCTTGCTTTCCAGTCTGAGACTCGAACCCAACCTACTTCACGCCTCCGCAACCTTCATACCTCGCGAGGCAGAGTAGAGTGCTCTTCATTTCTTAGTCCTCGATGCTCTTTTCTGTAGTTCCACGATATAACGACTGACTGGCATCAACACTGCCCCACCTGCGCCCTTGATAACGGTGAACGACATTCGCTGAAATATAATAGCATTCTTCATTTTACACAGGCAGCGATCGACCAAGCATTTATCACGAAATTCTGAAGAGTAGGTAAACGTTATAAGAATGCGGAGGTTCTGCCGAATTTCTGATCCTAGTAAGGTTGGCAGGCATTGGGTTCAGTTCCAGTAGGATGAGCTGTAATTTTGTTATCGAACCACGCATTAAGGATAAACTCAGTAAAGTTTGAATGAAAAGTAGTAGTGTGTGAATAACAGAATTTTCCGATGATTCTGAAATTCAAATGACAAAAGGAACTATGGAGATAATATATTTCTAGTTGTGAATACAATGGTATCCGCGTTATGATTGCATCTGCCATTATAATTGTACGATCGGCTATTCGATAGAATAATTTGAATTTATATGTAAATTGAATTTAATGGCCACTGCGCTACAGATAATGCCGCGGCAGCGTCGAGCAGCGCTTCATATCCTACCGTGATTAACCACGCTCCGTGATAGTAATTTGACGTTAGTATCCGCGATGAAGGATCGAATTCGCGTTTACCATCGTTCCAAACGATATTTCGTATCAACTACTGCATACGTGTTCCTGCCAATTAAATGCATTAGCAATGCAAAAATTCTTGATGACAAATACGACTTCGCTTGTCACATAAATATCAATTTCCTTGAAAAACAATCCTTCCCCGATGTTCCATCTGCGGAGTAAATTGGAAACTAACCGCGTAATAAATTCCTTCGCGTGAATTGAATTTCTACCAAAGTAATACAAGTTCTGCAATTATTTGCCTTGGAAGAATCAACATTATGATACCAGTTATAAATTGTTGACATTGGGAAAAAATACAAACAGCATTTGTGATTAAGCATCCAGCTTGATAGGTTGTGCATACAGGCATGATTCAACCGTTATTCCGCAGTACATAAGGTTCCAGTGCAAACAGACAGACCAGTGGAAGTACAGAGTAGGCAGGCCTGGTTAATTACTCACCCCCATCCAGCCAGGCAGGCAGGCTTCGGTGTGTTCCACCCCCCTGTTACCTCCAAGCCTTTCCCATTCGAACCCTGATGGATCACCTAGCCAGCCCACCACCCACAGAATAGCCAACAATGGATTTTTGTTTCTTTTTATTGGAAGTAGGCGGATAGGAAACGGATCAGAACAAAGTATTTGTCGCTATATATGTAGCTGCTGATCCCCCATCCCGATGCTCCCCACGATTCGATTCGTCCCCTTGTTCTCTGACCGTTAAGTTCTTTAACCTGCCGGGCCGAAATAGCGGTACACCCCTAGAGAAAGAGAACGATGAACGCACGAGGGAGCAGAGAAGCGATAATGGCGTTCGCGGAGCTTTACACGAGTTCGTCCCGGCAAGCGCAAACTCGTAACACGCTGATGCAAAGCCACCACCGAGATTCATGGGCATTCCTCGGGAATTGTGATAACTCTTTAATGGTCTCCCGCAGAAGGCAGAAAACTTCACCTTTCTATTCGATGACACGTTCAACCGCGTACGTTCGAATGAATTCAAATCATGCGAAAATCATACCCCATTATCCTCTAATGAGGGGGCAGAATGGATGTGAGGAACTTTCCGAAACTGTTCCCCCAGGAAATCAATATGGTAATGTGCTGCCTTATGTAATGAGAATCTTCGTAACGAAGGGTGCTCAAGAGGGATAAAACCATAGATTCGGGCGGGATAAATGAATGGCGTGGATCCATGTTGGACACAAACTAGACGCGATTAATCGTAGACACGAACGGGTTAGCTTAGGTGTCTGGAGTTTACGGCACGTTCGCATGAACTCGGAGATCGTGGTCACTGCCAATTTAACCCCGACTTCTTTCCTATAAATTCGAAGCTAATAGAAGCATCGCGAAGATTGCACGAATGAACTTTCCCTGTTAGCAATTGCAATAAGGGATCGTTGCGGGTCGATCGGTGGGTTCGGCGTATTTCGAAATCCAGCCTGTTCTCGAGTTGGGAATAAACGCTCGACTCTGCAGGATAATTCGGCGCGTTTAAGGAACTTAAAGTGGCAATAAGTGCGAGGGAACGCGAATTTTAACCAAGTCGGGAGTGATTCTCATGCAACGCTCGTCTCTACGGCACCCCTGTAAGTCGATCCCAAGTTACGGTCGTCGCGCCAGCCGAAACGATTCAGCCGGTTGACTCAGCCGCAAACTTATCGTCCGAGTCCTAATTGAATTTGTCCTCTTGGACCATGTCGCCGTGTTGCGGTAATGTTGGCAGCTCTAGGCGGTAGTCTCTAAGGTATGCCAAGGGCTTCGCTTATTATAATGGGCGCGAAATTTGCATAATGGATACATATGCACGCTCAGTGAGGACTCCTCGACCTTAGTCCTCTACTCTCCTTGCCTTTCGCTTCTCCTTCCTTCTTTGCCCTCCGCCCTCCCTCCGTATTGTGGTCGAGAGTTAGAGAAAGACGGGGGACGGGTGAAGGGAGGGAGGGGATGCAGTTCTACTGACTCTACGGAGTGCTTTAGTTGTTAGTTGTTACGTGTACGTGTCCCATGCAAAGTTATGTCCCATTGTACCAGCCTGCTAAGATCCAGGCTCCAACTAGTAGTAGAGCTGTAACTCTTGCAAAAGAGTACTGATTAACTTGCGAAAGTCACGAATAAACCCCTTCCCCCCCCCCCCCCGAACACCCGCCTCCGCTGCAAAAGACGGATCCGTTTGCGTACGTTTTGCTCGATATTCTTCTCTCCAGACGGCGCTGCCACTCCAGGTGGAACGGGTTGGGCGCTACACCATATTCTTTGTCGAGAGCTTTTTGCATCGCTTTGCATGTTTCGAGATGCAAAGTTTCACCGCGGCCCCGTATTTATGGCGCTCTATACCTCACTGCGAGGTTATCCTATCAATCTGTACACACACCACTGCCAGATATTGCTACTTTGTCAATGTCAGTGTTCTATCGTTAACTTTCCGTGTTTTGTTTCGATGCCCGCAGTACCCTCGCAATTCGTAACTGTAAACGATGGATGACGCGCATGGTGCACCCCCCATCTAAACTATTTCGGATGTAGATATAACTTATCGCGTAAGTGTCCCGGCAGATTTACGATCGGGTGTCTTCATTATTTTTACATCGTCGCGGTTCGTTATTTCCCCACAGCGATGCGTACACTTGGATATCGCGGGGGCTTCAGCGATCCGCGGTGGATTATTGGATCTGGACGAAATCTCGAAAGAAAATACTGAATCAAGTTGTATCAGGGTGACCCCATTTAAATGTACGTCAGCAGGCACGACAGTTTCATCTCGAGACGACGTTATCGACCCTTGACGACATCCTTCACGGTAGGAGAAGGTATATACACTTGCATGTATCACCGCGACTCAGACAAAGCTCTGCAATTAACTCTCCGAGCCCCATGCGCCCGCGGCGGTTAAGACGAACTATCGGAGGAGGAGCTGCCGGAGGAATGGCTCTTGTATCAAGTCGCACGTTCCCTGTGAGTAATTGCTGTTATTCCTAGACGATTCTCTCCCTTTTGGTACTACGTGACACACCCGGCGGCCTCCCTACAGAATTACCACTAATTCGTTTTCTTTCTGACGTCAGGAGTATCGGCATACAAACAAACCGCGACCAATTGTAAATTGTATAAACGTTTTAACTTTTACGTTGGATGGCAACTTTTCAACTGTTGTGAGCATTTGACACAGAACAATGGTGATATCAAATCAGCTTTGCAGATTGATGGGTGCAAAAACAGGTTTTCTATAAAATATACCTGCGAAAATTCCAGTTAAGTGATGATTGGCATAAAGAAATATTCTTTAAACAAAATTGAAAGACCTACGCATTTTCTACAACTTGCCATGGATTATTCAATCTATTTGTAAGACAACGAATAACATTAAAGCTGTCAGTTTCAAGTATACAACATCACAATGAAGTATTATACTATTACTTCCTGTCAGAAATTTTTCTCGGTTCCATCATCCTTCGTATTACTTGGTTACAATAAATCACGATAGCGCGCTGTATGTTAACTGGTTCCAGCATCCCGCTGAATGGCTCCTTTTCACACGTGTTCGGGAGAGGCACGTATAGGATCGCGGTACCCGCGGGTAGATAGCGAGCCAGGCTGTGAAAGAAGAAGGAACGATACGAGGCGGAGAGAGAGGCACGGAATTATAGAGATAGAATGTGAGAAAGTGACGGAGAAAGAGACGCAGGGGTTGTAGGGAGACCCGTTGCTGAGGCTCGGTTCTCCGGCGTTGGTGCTTTCTGACGCAACATAATGTGACGGCCATTGTGCTGAAGTTAGCGGCGGTGGGTTATTCAGCGGCGGCATTTCCATGCAAAGCTTCCCGGATGAAGCCCAGACAGAGAAGAGTAGCCGCGGGTACCGCAGACCTCTCTGTATCCTGATCGCCCCCTAACTGCACTTTGCCGTTGGCCCTTCCTACCGTCGTTTCTACGGTCGAGCCTCTCTTCCTTCTTCCACTTCTCTCAACGTCAGATCTCACCTCTCCCCGGTAGAGTCCTCTTTGCTCATACTCCACCCTCCTCCATCTCCTCCCACACGCTTCGACGATCTACATTCTACCTCATTGTGCACCCGGCTTATCCATGCCCACCCGTGCGATTCTCACATCCTGATAACGAACGGTCGTGAAACGCTCCCACTCGTGCATCTCGGCCTTATTCCTCCCTTTGAGCCCCTCCTCTTACCGGGCTGAAGAGAACTCGGGTTAGCGGGGAACTAGGTATCGCCCCTGTCGCCGCGCCCGTCACCGAGAGCAAATTTTACCACTGAAACCCCCTTTGCGCGAGATAACGTGCATCGGTATGGACGTGCACAACTTTTTCTACAATTGCCTGTAAGGTCCGCTACCACGCGTACGCGAACATAGACCACTTTAATGGTTTCTCGCTTTTTTATGCGGGTACTGTTGCGTACTCGTAATACATAAAGTTGCCGAGCTTTTTACGTGTGCCATATTGGTCAGATTGTTTGAATTGCGAGAATTGTTTGTGTTAGTTCTAGGATGAAGTTAATCGTACTGGTGTACAAATCATTTTTATTGAATAATAAATGAATGATGGCGAATGTGTGATCAGTGATGTGAACCGGCTGGATGCACGCCATTAAATATCTCGTTATGCACGCCGTTAAACTATGTCGTGTGTGATTATTCGTCTTGTACGCACTTTTCCTATTTCACAATTTCATAAGTTTCATAATT
Source organism: Andrena trimmerana (assembly GCA_951215215.1). Lineage (NCBI taxonomy): Eukaryota > Metazoa > Arthropoda > Insecta > Hymenoptera > Andrenidae > Andrena > Andrena trimmerana. The sequence continues at coordinate 10,140,544 of OX578062.1, forward strand.
GTATGTCATGTCTTAGAAATATCAAAGTAGATACATTTAGGGTAAAGTACCCAATTTCTGACACCTAACCAATTACTGTCACCTTAAGCTATTTTACTTAAAATAACGAATAAATAAACGTTGTAAAGTCACACACAAAAAGAATTATGTAATTCAACCTATAATCTATACCAGATATTATATACTACAGTTTATTTATTCGTTATTTTAAGTAAAATAACTTAAAGTGACAGTAATTTGTTAGGTGTCAGTAATTGGGTCCTTTACCCTATGTGTTTTTGTAAGTAGGGAACATGTTTTTGCTTCGTATATTGTTTTAGAGTTTTCAGGGTAAGTCTGCACTGTACAACAGCAAACATGATTCATGGTATGCATGGTTCAAGAAGTCCTGCTTATTGGAAAGCAACATTGGTAATAAATTATCTGACAATTAGAGAAGCAACACCGAATTGTGCCACAACACGTATTGTCTCTTCTCATTGTTCACCTGTTTTAAAATCTGCGCGGCAGTTTTATAAATGAACGCTGCCAGCCCTACTATTTAAATAATTTCAATCGCAAATTTTTAGCGTATATATTTTATTCATACACGTTTTTGGTTGCCTGTGCGCGCATGAGGGGTTTCAAGTATTTGGGGAATTTTCATGCGCCGCATCTGGCGAAAAAATACGATTTATAGCAGGGGCGAAAATGCAACGATGAGAAATATATTTCACCGGGTGGAAGGTGATTTAATGAAACGCGTGGAAATGTTAACAGCCTGACTGGCTTGTAATTGAACCGAAAGCATGGGAATACATGCCCATTGCTGCAGCTTTATTTCTTACTCGATGGTCGATGTAGACAGCAATTCCCCGTGAAATACGCCCCACTTTCCTAGAGTCAAGACCGTTAATGCAAACCACCAAACCGCCGGGCTTTCCTTTCGTACAGCTTAATCACTTAAGTTCTTGTCTTTATCAGTGTTGTTCACAAGAACTCTCGTAAATGATGAAAGCTTCATTTTCCGCCTTAGCGAAACATAGATAAGACATATGCTGAGAAGATACTTGATCGAAAAATGTAATTAATAATTATTTATGTATTTACACATTTGTAATCGTACGAATTATAAATGCAGGAGTGTGAGTCAACGTGTGTAGTCTCATACGAATAATGAAAGATCATAATTAGGTTCATCCCACTATTAACTCCGACTGTTCAAATGATTTTATATTCTGTATTTATTACGTCGCTTTCCTATTAGTTTTAATCACACGATACACATTCTTTTCCATTAATTAAGATCTTACGATTTTTATCCTCATACTTTATTCTTCTTCTACTGATTGTTATTCTGGTGGAACAAAATTATTCCGCGTATCTAATCAGTTAAAAAACACGTGAATTTGTATTTGATTGCGAGGTGACAATTAATACTCTAGACTTACCTTGTGCGTATATTTTATTAGTTTCGCTAACGACATTCTTCTTCTATGAGGAATTGGCTATCTGCAGCGTTTAACATTGCTATACAAAACGAGTATAGGTACTTATATTTATTTCATGCTGACGTTAGATTTTCAATACCCTGCGCGACTTTTATGATACATACTTCCAATTCGTTCCAATATATTTCAAACGAGTGGAAAGTTCAGAATGTATTAAGTTCAGCAGTTACGATCTACTCGAGAGTAGTTTACAAAGTGTCTTTCATCTAGCTTCCCTGACCTCCAACTAAAAGGCTCATGTTTGAGGTTTTAGCACCTTGAACGAAAATTTGCAAACTATGCAGGTATGTACCTTTGGCACACCTTTTACACCAATAAAGTTCCACTCATACAACTTACTCCCTTCTGTAAAATCACACAATTAAACACGTCAAATATGCTTCTCTATACTTTTTCATTTCAATTTTCAAAATAGATAAATCGTTGATCTGCACTTTGTGGACGCGACACCGAACAACAGTTTCCATTTCTACTAATATTTACAATTTAATGTTGTCTCGTACAGTGTAGACATGAAAAGAATCGCGTTATTTACAGCATAACAAAATATTGCCAGCAACGTTGAACATCGGCGTGGCTCGACTGCGAAATACTATCCCGGTGCGATCCCTAGTTCGACGGAAATGGCCGAGAAATTTTGTTTCCGGTCCCAACGCGAACAACCGGCGCGGCCGATAAATTATAAAAGCCCAGAGACTTCGAGAACGATTTTTCACATATCTTCGCCTGTATCCTGGGGGCGGGGCCGAGAGGAGGAAAAAGTGGAATAGGATTTTCCTTAGGGATACTCCAATATCGTGGGTGGAATACGTATATCCATAGCGCGCCCCCTTTCAACTCTCGAATTTTATTAACGTATCGGCCGATGGTGGTACGGACGTTGCAGCAGGCGGCGGTGTAGCGGAGGGATGCGAGTTTTAGGAGGGACAGGGTAGAAAGGGAGTTGGAAGCCTCGCGCCGCATAATGTATAACATCATCTTTTACGATATCTCTTTCTGGGGCGCACCAGGGTATAGGTAATGCACGGTATTGTATTTTGCGATTGCATTTTCAGAGACGTCCGCCTGCGCTTTGAATATAAAGTGGCTCGGGCCGTGCCTGTTTCACGTGCGGCGCACCGTTGCTGCCGGCGGCCCTAGCAAAACGATAATACGCCACTCCTACCAGCTGTGCCAACCCGGTAACCGAACGTTATTATCGTACTCTCTGAGTCTATAGATGCTTTTAGCGAGTGCCGCGATCAGAAAGCACTTTTGTTTCTCCCTGTTACCGTGTTGCACTGTTCCGACGATACGTTACGGGCGATTTACGATTCCGAGAAGGTAAATGCTAAATCTTCTCGTACGTCGAACAGCCCGCAAACTTTCTCGAATACTGATTTCACTTTCAAACAATTCAAAGCATTCCCCACCTGCTCGCCGGATCGTTTCCCAGCTCGACACGTGACCGGCCATTAGGATCTTGCGATTGTTTTGATAAAAATTCAAGGAGGAGGATACCCGAACCCCCGACAAGTAGCGCACGTGCGCGCGGTTATGCCGCAAATCTGCTCGGCCAATCGCCGATGAACAGGATGCGAAATCATTTCCCAGTATTCAACGGCGTACAATCCACACCGGGAATGGAATAGCGAAAGCGGATTGGGAGCAGAAGGAGCAAGAAGGAAGGAAGGAGTCAGAGTGGACATTGAAGGGGAGACGAGCGTGCCGGAGGAGCGGGTGGGGCTACTTCCGTGATAAATTAATCGTCGATTTCCGACGATTACAATTTGGTATGCTTCCAAATCGCTCGCACCCTTTTTGCGGCGGTGAATTTTAGCCGTGTGCATTTTTCATCTGGCGCGGTGCGGCCCTCAAAAAGAGGATATCTATCTTCCCTAGAGGCTGCCCTGGCCCTCCGTTTCTCGGTATAACCTGTGCTCATCCTTCTCCGCTCTTCGGCCGTTCCGCGCCCGCTCTCTCTCCTTCCTTCCTCTCGTGCCTAGCTCTTGCTGAGAGAGACTGGCTCGCTTCCAAAAATATTATAAAATTCCCAATTACGCGGCATAGATTGGCGAGGTAAATTGCCCCTGGAGCACGGTGGGTGGCGAGACGGTGGTTGCCTCCGCTATATACCCCCGGCTGCTTCGCTTCGCGTCGCTCTGCTCCGCTCCACTCTGCTCTGGCTGTCGACCGAATCGAACGGCGGGGGAGGGGGAGGGGGGGGGAGGTGAGGTGGAAGGTGGAAGGGTATGGGGGGAGGGGGCGCAGATCCTCCGCTTCTCTCCAATCGGTAATCCATTACCGTGACGCGATTGGGTAATTGCAGGTGAGGGGCCTATCTAGAGACGTGCCCACTAACCTCTAACCTCTTCCCCTCTATCCTCGAGCCACTCTCACCCCGACCGACCAGTGCCCCGACCCTTACCATTCTGGTCGATATTCCCTCTAATTAAACACTGGGGGCACAATGACAAACCTACATTGTACCGGGCCCTCGCCACCGCTGTCGGTAATGCCGGATACCAGCGTTCCAAGCTACGGAGACTGGCGTTCGTCCGTTTCCGAGATCCGGTAATTCGGTTAATCTAAGGTGGTTGCTGCGAAACGCGACTTCGGATAAATCACTCGTCCCCCTCCCCCCTAGCTAACCCACTGTCTCTCTCTCCGCCAGTTGTTGCTGCGATTCTGTTCTTAACTCCGCGGGGACAAGACAGGATGAATGCTTACATGGCGCCATGCGCGCGCTTGATGTGCGTATAATATCAGGATAGATGGGAGCAAGTCGGAAAAGGTTGATATGCGGTACCGTAAAAAGTGTTTGTGGATTTTCTTGGTTCTGTACTTTGTTTAGTATGTGCCGAATGAAAGTATAATTTTACCGTATGGGTCTGTTTACTTTGCTGCAATCTTCGGATTCACTATGCGTTTAACATAACGCCAAGCAACGAGGACCTTGCATATTAGTAACAACTCGCTTATTTTTCCTCGAAGTTAGAAAAGTATTTAAAAAGTAGGGAACATGTTTGGGTCGAAAAAGTAGTAGGGTTAGAATATGAAGCTTACACGTACCTACCTACTTGCAATATGATGATCATATTTATTTAGTTAAGTTACCTAACGATATTAATTACTGGGTAGGAAAGTTAGAAAGGGATTGCTTAATATTTAGAACGTTGTTTAAAAAAATGTAAAAACGAGCAAAGTATACTTAGCTGTCAGTGGCGGATTTAAGAAAAATGGCCCAGGTAGCAAACGTTCTGAGGGACCTTGTTTTTTTGGAAAAATGTAGCGGTAGTTTACTAAAAGGGTACAGAAAAGTATAGAAAAAAATATAGAGCTTGGATAAAATTATAAGTTTTTTTTGAAGACGGTGGCCTCGGTTCGGACATAATCATATTTTTTTAAGGATGGGGCCTTCCTGTACAGGGGCCCAGGTGGCAACTGCTCTTCGGCCGCCCTGTTAAATCCGCCACTGTTAGCTGTATATACATACAAGTATTTAGAGTTTGACGTCATTTATTGTTGCACTAACATTCTGCTGGTTCTTCGTACCTACTTCTAAATAAATGAAACAAAAATGTATCGGTCACCCTGTTCAGAAGCCCCAAACTCTGAGAGGCACCAATGCATTCATCAACTGAGTTGTATAAAAAATCTGATAGACTGAAATCAGGGCAGATTCCTGTGTAATTGACGTCACGTTCAGCGTAACTTTATCTACGTGTATGGCATTACTGGTGAATGATACAACGAGCCCCATTTGCATATTCCCACCCCCCGACATTATCTATTCGCGGTTGCGCCATTTCGCGGGCCAAGGCACCGAAATTGGGCGAGGTCGTTATTCAAGAGCCGAGTTGACAGATATAAAGTGAGAAGCTGAGCGTACAGCCAATCCGATGACCAGATTCTCTCGTAGCATGTTACAGAAACTCATTAATGGATGCATATACCTATTATCGTCTCTTATAATTGCTTGATATCTATCCAATATTGCAAATCCCCCTTTACGGTACAGGTGATCGCCAATCAACTATATGAAACACAAATAAAACTTGTTTTATTCACCAAGAAATGAACATTTACTAACGTTACTGGCTCGTAAAATACCTATTAGGCAAAAAATGAATAATTTTAGATCCTGGATTTTTATACACTCGCAAGGAATAATAGTTAGAAGAAACTATCTTACCAATCTTGCTATTGTATTGTCGCTAGATAGAGGTACCTCTTCCACACACCCAAGACAAAGCTTATCTGTTTTCTCTCTATCGCGTCACAGGTCAAACATCTCCCTTTTCTTTTTCGGGTTGACCTAACTCGATAACGGCGTCTCGCTTGTAAAGAATTAAAGTAACTGCCCCACGCACGTGCCAAGTGGTAGGACGCTTCAGCCGTTCCAATCCCCACGAGGACCTTATCCCCTTGCTCCGGTTCTATCCCCTGTGTTCGAAGATCCCTTCACACAGCTCGAAACCTGGCTGGGAGCGTGGTGAGCGAGGGAAGCTGAACGTGGTGGAAACAGAAAGGTCGACTTACAAGATTCGATCACCAATATCAACGATACCGTTGTAAGATTATCGGCAGCAAACATCGCCTCCAATGGGTAGAAAAACGTCAAGTACCAATCAGTGCTTCAAAATTACGGAATAATGTTTGAGTGCGGGATTGTCGCAAAAATGAGTAACAATATTCTCACTATTTCAGTATTAAATGATTTTCTATCAGTTAGTACAGACGCTGTGGTTTTGATGTCCACAGTTAATGCGTTGTGTATTTTATATGGTTAATTAAAATGTATGACCAAATGTGAGTGTTCATTTGCTTTCAAAGTATACCGAAAAAATACTATCTAAAATTATCACAGGATACTTATTGGCGATGGGTTCGTGATTAATTTTAAGATACTACTTAATAGTTGAAGGAAAGTGTTTATAATTATAGAATATATTTGCAATCGCAATATGAAGCGAAGTCACCGGGAAAATTCAATTTGAAATGCAGACACATTTCTCAAATTATTAATTGACTACAGAACCCGTACAAAATTACGTGGTTTATTATAAACAGTCGCAATGATTTTGATTTTAAACTCTGACTATGAAAGCTTCACTTTGCATGTTTGAATTAATTTAGAGAATATAGCAAAATATGTAGCACAACCGAAAATGAAATGAATCTTCACGTAAAAATAAATTGAAAATGTGGCATAAAATTTGTTCATAGCTGGATTCGCTTTCAAGAAAATCAGTTCCCAAAATGAAACCGATTCTGGGTCAAGGGATTTCCGAAATTGATTTTTTCGGAAATGAAACCTTCAAAGAAAAAACTGTATTGCACATTTTCGATTTATTTTTTCCCCAAGAATCACCTTCTGTTCGTGATTCAACATTACTTATTATAAAGACAAGGATAATACGTAATTAAACGATTATATTTCGTCCGCCAACATCATTAATATTTTAGTAAATGCAGTTCACGTTCTGCAAACACAGACATTTTTTAATTTATTCGATATATACGGGTATGACCCCATTAGGTCGGGGTTAGGTTACTTGTGACATCACCGTGGACGACTCCGTTAAATGTTACCCAGTACTAATTGCATCCTGACATCGTATTCAAAACTATAACATATCAAACAATTCCAATCCTGTCAAGTACAGGCCTTTGAATTTCTGTGAACTGAAGCTAGGATATGAATCCATCTCAACCGTGCACAGTACCACTGGCATTGGACAAACAATATTCAATATCGCTACTTCCAAGTAGAAAATCATAAAATTTAAAATGCCAAGATATATCAAAAGCATATCATATGTTGGCAGTTTAGATCTATTAAGATCCCGAAGCCGAAAATTCAACAATTTCTGAGACTGCGAATATGTGGGGGATTTCATGCTGATTACAATGCAATTTTTGGTTGCTGCCCAAATTCACTTTGAGGGGGTGAAATTGACCCCTTAAATTCCGGCTATTTTCCGATTTTGTGTTATAACTCGCCAACTGTAAGTTACCAAATGACACTCCTAATTAACAGAAGTAACCTTTGTCTTGAAACTTTTTTTTATCTCTTACAGATTGCAAGTTATAAAATAAAATCGGAAAATAGCCGAATATTCAGGGGTTAATTTTACCCTCTTAGAGTGAATTTGGGCCGTAAAAAAATGCGTTATAATCAGGAGGAAATCCCCTACATGTTCGCAAAGATTCTCATTTTTTTTTTTTGAATTTCCGGATTCGGGATTTACCCTTGTAAGTTTTTTATATTTTATTTATAAATTTCGGAAGATTCTGATGGTTAGATTTATGAATAGTCTCCTTGCGCCTCGCATTCCATTTGAAAAACGAGACTTACCTACTCTGCTTGATATTTATAAGGGCTTGGCGTTGGTTTATTCAAGATGGGAAAAATTGTATTGTGTATTATTCGAGTCTGGACAGTGTAAACGATATTTCGACTTGATAATCGGGGAAAGGGCATCGCGCACCTGGTGCATTCGCAGTAGCCAGGAAAACATACCCTTCAGAGCTGGCGGTAGGCGGCGCAGGTCCCGAAGTTACGTCGTTCGAACACTCGTAAACACGTAGAACGCACCTGGGACTCGATGTCTTTATCGATAATGTGACACCTATATACGTGGCAGCGTAACTCATGATTTTAAATATTTAACCCCAGCTACTCTCTTCGCTTTCATTCCTTGTCGTCTACCCCTCTCCATCAACGTCCACGGCGAGGGTGTATTCACTTGCACGTACATACACGTTTCCGGAACCTCCAGTGAAGCTCATCGAATCGTGAATCAACAAATCGTCCACATCGCGAGCAATGAAATTAATTTTATTACTTGCTGAACATCCGAATGTTCATAAATACATCCACGATTATATTTCGCATTCTTAATGCTTTTGGTGTCAGCAAGATGATGGGTATGAAACTAACTCTAGCGAATCAATACGAGTGTACCGACGAATAAGGAATGGGCATGAATATTTCCGTGGTTCCGTGCTCCTTCATTCCATCGTGCCACTAAACTTGTGACCCCATGTTAGATCCTATACGATACAAACGTTACTCAAAAGCTCTGATAAAAATTTTTAATGGAAATAAAAATCCAACTTTATATTTTGTTACAGCTGTCGTACATTTTTATTACCTATGGCAATAGATAACACAGAGGAAGAATATAACATCATACATGGGTATCATTGCACGCATTTTTGAAGAAGAATAAAATTTACCATGGGTCCGAGCACCGAGGGAAAGCCCAGTGCTATCAATTTTTTGCCTGATCCCATGATTCAAAGAATACTGGACGGCATAAGCCGGCCGTGTCCAATAGAACCTCGTGCTCTCGAGCTAATCGTTATTTTGCGTGGACAGTACCGGTGATCGATGCGGGGGAACGGCTCGAGAAGGGCGAGCGGAGCGCGGAGAGCGGAATAAGGACGGCGCTCGAGGCACGAGGGGGGTAAAATCAATGATGGCCTCTTGAAAATTTCACCAGTCAAAACGGTAGAAATAGTCGATTTTCCGGCTTCCTCTTGCCCGTCACTTTAAGGGAGCGGATTCCATCGCGTCTCCTGGGCGTTCTCGGGAACTTATAAATATCCATAATACATCGATGCGGGATTTCTACTAGCATTCCGGCCAATCTCTGCATACTGCTCCACCTCTACTGTGCGGATGGCCAGACACGCTCGTGCGGATGTTCCACGGGCAACACACAGAGCCGCGGATAGATTTCAAATATGCAGAGATTGTTCTTCGGAATGGAGTGCAGCTGCGACCCCCGGGGTGTCGCGAATCCCGGTAAAAACTGGTGAGAATGGAATAGGAGAGCGAGCAGGGGAGAATATATCCGGGTGATGTGCTAGAAAACGCATGTAACAGTGTTTCGGGGAGCACCGGCAGGAGGACAACCGTACACTAACGTCTGCTCCCCCGAGACTTCCAAGGCTATAAGGAAATTCGATTCCTCGTAACCCAACTGTGAGGAACATTTCCGGCTGATCGGGATCTGTTTGGCTGTGCCATCCATGAGCGCTATTAATATCACGCCTATTTAGACACGGGACAATTTTTGCGAATAACCGAACGTGGTGGAGGTTCATCCTTCCTGTGAAGAGTATCTTGCTATTAATAAGCGAATTTGTGACAAGTAACTTTGGCAGGAATACTTGTAGCGCTTTGTTCATTACGTATATCGCCGACATTTGTTTGCATTAGTTGCACCATTTGCGTGGGATTTTGTATTAGAAATTAATTGCAAATTAGAGCACGTATTGTGTTGGAATTACATAAAAAAGAACCGATCTGATTTGTAAAAATTTGTGTTTGATTTTGTTGTTATTAATTCGTGAGCAGCTTAAATTTTGATGTTCACCTTTTTCGTGTACACCGAGTCTCTGTTTACTATTTGCAAGGAACTGTTGATTTCATTTAAGTTTTTTATGTTTACTCTTTTTGGTCACACGAGGTGTGTCGCACCCGAAGAGCAATTTTCGAGTTCAAATCTCGCGCCTTTACGATTTCCAAAGGGGATTAGGGGATCCCAGCGAAAAAAATTATTACGAAAAAATCCGCTTTTTCCGGAACCGTGGAAAATTGCTCTTTTGCAACTACGAATTTCATCACATCGAAATTTACATTTCCAGAAAAAGACTATTAAAAGGTAAAAGATTCAAATATACCAAAATGGTAACTCAAAAATGACGGTGGAGTGCAGTGAACCCTTGTGACCAAATTGTGATAATAAGACGATGACTACGAAGGGTTTATAGAGACAAGAATATTTAGGGACATGTACTTTTTGTGGCTATGACAGTTGGAACTTTAGGTGTAATACTGCCCTCTAAATTTCGGCACACTTGATATTAACGACACAACACAAGTGTTTATACAGTTTATTCAAACCAGGACGATGGAAATTTAAGCTAAGACACACCGAATTTTGTTTAAACTACACTTACTTCTTTTGTACATTTCATTATTTCCGGTCAAACAGCTTTCAAACGTTAAGGTTTGTAGCTTACGCGTGAAAACCTTTTTCATTAGATAATTCTAACGAAAAAAAGTCGTGATTTACGAAAACCAAGCATCATGTGAGCCATATCAAATTCCCACTGACTAAAATTATTCAATTAGAAGAATGCTCCTTTTTCCTTCACAGCGTATTTCCAAAAGTTTGACTCGTTCTAAAAACTAATGATATATTTTTAAACTCGCATCTTTCTGGTTTAATCTAAACGAATGAAAATTAAAATAGATTAATCCAAACTAAAGTTATCCACTTTTAAAATGTAAACCCAAGTTTTGCTCTATCTTGCATAAACACAATAAAATGATACAAATGATAAATGTATAATGTTTTACATTAGTTATAACAGACTATGTATTAATACTTAATTTTACTTGCATTAGTGATAAATGAAATTGATTTACAAAATTTGTAGCCATTTCTGTACTTTTTCAAGTGCTGCAAAATTCTGTTTAAAGTCTCTGCGGTTAAAAGTATAATAATTACTTTAAGGGAAGTGACATATGTATATGCAGATATGAATGAATTCAGGATAGTAATAGTTTCTAAATAATTTGATGATTTAGATGATCAAAACTGCTAAAGCAAATTTGAAATTGTTTTCTAAATAAATTTGTAAGTGTACATGTCCATTAAACAGTTATGAAACACTTGCTTTATATTTGCTTCTACAGTTCGGATAATTTTTAAGGTAGCACCAGCAGGATTAAACCGTGGAAAGTATTCTTCCCCATTAAGGGGTTACACCCATCTAGAGATTCAGAAAAAGCAGACAAGTTCAAGAATTTTTTGGTGGAAAACTATATGTGAAAAACATACACAATGTTTTTCTACTAAAAGATACATTTTTTAACTATATTATTCCAAATTTTCATGAGATGTTATTATTAACTTAAGGAGATATTGACTTGGATATGAGACGTGTTTTATTTTGTTAAGCATTAGCTGATGGCCTATTCCCTAGGCCAAACGATGCAACTGAAAGCAAAAATTCAAATAGATTTTAAAAATAAATAATTATCAGAAGTACCTGACGTTCTCATATTTTCGTTCTCATGCTTTTAATTTTGCAATTATGGAAATACTTGCAAAGGCTTCCTGAAAAACCGAAACAAATTTTCACCGAAATTCGATATTTCAACTTCAAACGGTCGCTTTTTTTTACCAAAATACAATATTAAAATTCGAAGAATGTCAGGTACTTCTGAAAGTTATATATTTTTAAAATCTGGTTGAGTGTTTGGCTTTCAGATGCATCGTTTGGCTAGGGAATGTCCACAAGCTAATGCTTAAGAAAAAAACACGACTAATATCAAAGTCGATATCTCTTTTAGTTAATAATAACATCTCATGAAAATTTAGAATAAGATAGTTAAAAGATGTATCTTTTAGTTGAAAAACATAATTTTCACTTATACTTTTCGCCCCAAAAATCCCTGAACTTGTATGCTTTTTCCGGGCCTCTAGGTGAATGTAATCCCTTAAGTCCATGACTTGATGACTAAAAAATGACACATTTCGTAATCTTATTTATTTCAAAAACATTTAAAGAACCATCAAACGTCGTAAGCACCAACTATTACTGAAACATTTGGACCCACACTCGTTGCATTTTATACCGATACTTGAAACCACAATTACCTATATCAACACCACAGCATCCTTAGCGCCTGCACACGACTGAAACCCTGTGAACCAAAGTCAACACGTATTTCTTTCTCCCGGTGGCGTTTGATCTTGCACCATTAATGGAGCTCTTCGCAAAATTGCGTTACAACCACCGGCAGATTACGATTCCAGTCACGTGATTACAGGAACGTACGTTTCTATGGTTCATTTCCCGGGAAATCGTGTTGAAGCGGCGTGGAGTAGCTCGGCCCTGTGACGGTATAGAAATAGTGCGCGCCAGCGACCACGGCTACGGCCGTTCGCTTTTCAACGGAAATTATCGGACCATAGTGAATGTAATCCGTGTAACTGTCCCCGAGAGGATGAGAATGGAATCGAGCACTTATCGGGGTCCGCGCTGGTTCCCCCCGGTAGCATACCATAGGAAGATGGTGTCACTGCAGTCCGGCGACAACCATTTTCCTGTACATGCGCCTCGCTTCTGTGTGTGTCACGGTAGGGCGTAAGTGTGATAGAAAAGAGGAGCAGAGACGAAGAGAGAAAAATAGCAAGAGAAGGGTCAAGCAATGACGATCGCCAGGGGTGCTCCCGCCGCACTTTTCCGACTCATTTTCTCCGTCGATATCTCAGTCTCCTTTCGCGCTCGTAAATGTGAACGGCCCTTAGGCGTCGGCATGTCTGTCGTTACCGCGAGTATAACGGGAAAGAGCATTAACGAGGGGAAAAAAAGGGGGGGGGGGAAGAGAGAGGGATAACCAGGGGAAACGAAGAAGAACGACCAGCACGATGTTATCGAGACTGGGCGATCGATGTTTTACGATTGAATTTAATGGGCGTCCCATATGACGAATAGTACGCTCAAATGAAAGGTTCGGTGTAGGTATTGACACCGGATTACGATTATGGTTAACAACATATGGGCTGCTTGATAATTCACGCGAGGCTCAAATTATCGGGTAGCTAAGAAAATGTGGGAAAAGTAAATTATAATGCCTCTGGATTAGAATGTAACTTTAGAGACTTCTTATAGAAATACATAGATATACAGTGGCTCAAGAAAGTATTCGAAAATTGCGGGAATCTTTAAACGTTGCTAGCTCAGAGCAGCGTTAACCGATTTAGATGAAATTTTCAGCATGTATACAACTTACCTAAATCTACAAATGGGATTTTTTAATTTTTCATTACAGGCCAGATAAAAAGTTCGAAAAATCTACCTGCACTAATTTCTTTGCTATTTCGTTCAATTGTAATTTTTTTGACAACGACGTTGCACGTCACCTAGTAAACTAATGCTTCTAGCATCTCAAAAATATTCAAGTCGTTTGAACCAATTTTAAAAGTGTTATGCGATTTTAAGGAATGTATGAATACTTTCTTGAGCCACTGTACTAAAAGTTTACATGCCATATTCAGTTACAATTTTTTTTTCATTTGATCTTTTGTACAATGTTTGTGTTGGACGAGACTGATTTATGTAAGATGGAATATGTGAGAACGATATTTCAGTTTAATAGTTCTTTAAACTCATTGAATGAAAAGAATGTAATGAAGATGGGCTAAAATTCGTTCCCAATGATTATGTAGGATGGTTTCGTATTCAATGATTTAAGAATGCGAGTGAAGTGCAACGAAGCAACGAATAGAACGTTTCTTGGAAAATTTCGAATGGTGAAATTTAATGAAGGCTATGAATACAGTCCCTGGAAGCTCCGAAATACTGACATCTGGTGTGCAATTGTCAATTCACGACGCATAGATGCATCTGTGCTAAACGCGCAGTATATAGAATTCTCTTCTCTGCAATATTTCGAAAGATGTATGCAAGAAAATAAATCTTATAAATGATTAATTATAATTCTTGTAATTTTCTTAATGTAGGGGAAACGAAAGTTGTCACCATTACCTCACTTTTGAGAACTTATATCTATTCCACTGACAATTGTGAATGCAGTGAATGCACTCGATTTGCTTGCGCGAAAATGTTTATAAACGAAGTACCTAGAAGTGATTCACGTCGAGCCAAGTCAGCAATAGTCTTGAATTATTAAACGGGCCGCCGGGAAAGGCCTGTCCTTTGTTGTACACAGTCGCCGAGTTGTTGCCGTTGCTGCTTTTAGGAAGTAAAAGAGGTACATTCCTAATGAATTTTTCACCGGAAAAACGAGGTCGATTGCATTATGCATTGAAGTACCTTAGCGTTCTGAATTTCTTATAATGGTCACACCAATTTTCACTTTTGTTTATTACAATCACTTGAAGGAAGTAATGTCAGGCTACACTTCTGTTTTAAATTTTTTTTAAAAGAACTAAGTGGCCCTACGCCACTGTTCGATAAATGCATGTAGGTCATGGAAATACTTGAACGCTCGTAACTAAAATCTCGAATTGCTTCTTTATATCAGTTCTGTTTCCAATTAGGGATCCATATCTGAACCAAAGCATTGACATACTTTCGTTCGAAAATATTCATCTCAAATGGTAATGCCACAATTAGCATATTTCTTGACTTCATTCGTACTTCTTTTTGTGAATTTCATCGTCAAGGCCATACAAGTTTAATTGTAACTCAAATTCTGGCAACTATCTTTCTCAAAACTGTCATTAATCTTTCCTACAGATTTTGAAGCAGATACAATTAAACTTTTATTATTCAAATAATAATTTATTCTCTTACAGGGACTTGGACGTCCATTGTCGACATTTAGAGTTTTGGAAAGTCTGTCATTTTTACATGTTTTTCCTCATTAACCCTTTGTCGTCATACGAAGTGTATCGCACCACAAGATATGTCTTTGCCAATATTTCTGCAAATTTTCAGACTTTAATAATAAAATTTAAAAACATGGTGAATTTTAACAGAAAGAAAATTTTTATCTACAACTACTTTTTTTAATACACATTTCAAGATATCAAAATTTACATGTCTAGAAAAATACTTTTACCTATAACATGATTGGATGAGTATTGCGAATGTACATTATTAAAAAATTCAAAAATACGAAAATGGTAACTCCAAAATGCACGCTGGGGTGCAGTGAACCCTATCTGACCAATGTGTGATTATAAGAAGATGTGATCACGGATGTTTAATATACAAAAAAATTACACATAACAATTGTTACGTTTAATTGACAGGATATGTAGTCTTCAATTAAAGTTATGAATGTTACCATTTTTACTGAAACATTGAATTATACTAATTGTTAATTCGTATTTTTCTGTGCGATGTTGTAGCTGACGTCGAGGCGAATTCAACGACTTGTGCATAATAACATGACATTCAAATGACTTTCGGTACGAAAATTTGTGTTTTTGGAATGAAATGTTTCAAACTCATGTTTTGTGGCATTCCACTCAAATTGTATACGTACATTGTAACCTTCTGTTTTATATTCGAACATACACAAGGGTAGATTTGTATATAGGCTAAGTAGACTGCAGTCAAGGGCGGTAAATTTTGGGTGGAAGAAATTGAAAGAGGTAGCAAAATGTTTTTATTTTGGCTGTTTTGACCGCGCGATCTTTAAACCCAGAGGCTTCAGACAACTTTAAAAACAATTCCCCTTTTTTCATGTAGGAAATTAGTAATAACTCATATGCGAGTTGTCACATTGAATTAATTTTAAAATGATCTGAACCCTTTAAATTTAAAGGCAGACGCTTATTAGCCTGGGGCGCCAAATCTCCAAATCCTCCCATGAACATATATAATAATAGCTTTACAAGTGAACTTTGAGTATCTTTGTAACACTTACACAAATAATAAACCAAAGGTTAAGCATAAAAGACATAGTTACATTGTTAATTTTGGTTAAAAAATCTTTCAGCTAATATAAATACAAATATTGACGCAGACGTGCATCTAAATGTCTTGTTGACATACCTATGAAATTGAATTTAAAAAATGTTTAAAAAAAAACAATAATCACTTGCCAATCATGAAACATATGACCAAACAGAAAATGATGTAACAATCATAATATGATCAAAACGTATGACAATACAGAAAATAATGTAACAATTATAATAATTGCTTTGTCAAATCATATAATTTATTTCATGGACATATTTGTGCATCATCAAAACAAAAAAAGACTTCTTTAATGATGACATTAAGTGACCTACTTCGTATAAATAGTTTAAAGCTCGTCACATCGAGGGGAGGCAATTGCGAATTGTTGGAAATTCATGTTAAGTATTTAACTGCGTAAATGATGGATTGTTAAACCTCCAGAGGTCTAGTTCCAATAATAGCATGTCATAAAACACCCCCACGATCCGTGAATCACGTAATAAAACTACAAGAATTTACTACTGTGTCAAGGTGTTTGAACTTGTGCAAAACATCTTTCCGGCCCCATTTCTCTTTTAAAGAAAATTGTAACTATAACTCTGCAATATTACACAACTGACAATAAAATTTTATATATTGCCGTTTTTTGTAATATGTGGGAGCGTCTATTTCGTGCAGACAAATAATAAATACAGTAAAAGAGCATTGACAGCTTTCACGAACTTCTCTACTTTACGACACTTGCAATGCCTCTAAAAATATTGAAAAATATTGTAGTTTACAAAACAGTAACACAACATATTATAGTACCACCCTGTGTTAAAATGTACAGAGTGCGACAGAATTCGTGGTATACCTGAAGAACGATTGATTCATCGTATAAAAAGTACCAGAAATTTTCGAATAAAGTTCTTTCATCTGAGGTTCCGTTTTAGAGAATAAGACGTTTGAACGTGTATCGAATAATTTACATGGTCTCAACCTCACATTTATGCCTTTGATTTGAGGAAGCTCTTTTCAACTAATATGTATTGAATCACCATCATGTTTAAAGATTAGGTTCCTCCCAATAACTTCACGACATCTTGATTTGAACTTCAAACTGATAGCTGTATGATGGCTAGACGAGGATGTGGCAAACGAAAGTAGAAGTCTACCCGTCTGTAGTCAGACAAAGTAACTGCTTGAAATTTCAGTCGTTTTTTCGAGTGATTAAAATTAAAAGCTTCGAGTGATTAAAATTTACTTTAAAATTTCGGATTTGACTTGTACAGGGAATCATTCTGTCCTTGTTTGCATAACAAACATTACTGCACTCTGTATTTATAGAAGTATGTGAACCTGGCGATCTAATACAAGCTTAATAATATACGTAGCAAGGATTTATTTTTGTATCATTTAGAATATAGTTGGACAAAACATACGTCGTATAATTAAATAAGTTGCAGGAAAAATCTCGTGTATCACATTATTTATTTTTCAGGAAATTGTTTCGTATCAACAAAAACAACGATGCTAGCATATACATTTACGGTAGATAACAAATCCTATGTGAGTTAAGATTACTTGAAAAATCTTAAGAGATTGTCGCTTCACTGAAAGTAAATTCATTATCGTAAAAATAGTATAAATATAAAAAAAGTATATATATACTATCAAACCATCGTATATACAAATCTAATTGTATGAGTAGAATGTAAGCACTCGTACATAATGAAAAATACTCGAAATTGCATCTCAAGTATTTAATTACACTTCCATTTGGCATTTTTATGTATCCATTATCTAGATATAGAATTCACTGAAATAAACACATTCAGTTCGAAATTTTCACGAGAGTCAAAGAGTTTCTGTACATATGCTTTCACACATCATTTTGCATAAACTTGGCTAGTGTTTTGTGAAGTTCACTTAGACAACTTAATAAAGTTTTTACTTAAAAGAGTTCATTATTAATCACATTATTAATAGAGGAACTATAATAGTGGAACAGCGAACCATCACTCCCTTACACACACTTTTAAAGAAGTACCTACCACCGTTGTTATCTATGGCAAATGCAATCCTGAGATCTTTTGTACTCCCCTTGAATTGACCTTCGGCTACCCATTGTGGCAAGAAACTTTTAGAAGCCTGACAGTGGCGGATTTGAAGAAAAAAGGCCCAGGTGGCAAACGCTCTGAGGGACCCATTTTTTCGGGAAAATGAAAAATTATACTAAAAAACCGGCCAAGTGTAGTAGTACGAAAAAAAAAATGTAGTGTTTGGATACCTATACCTAATCCTTCTGGGCAGTGGCCCAGGCGGCAACTGCTCATCAGCCGCCCTGTTAAATCCGCCACTGAAGCCTGACCCAACCCGGCTCAAGTCTGTATCGGGCACAAGACAACCTTAGCCGGAAACATTTGTCCTTTCCTACAGACTATTTTAAACTGTCAGTCTTTCCTATCAGGAATTATCGTGGAATTTCTGAAAATTCGATGGAGACCAATGAAAAATTAAGAACCTCTCGTCAAAAATATACAAATATTCCGTTCGTTACTAATTTACATCTCAAATGAGACATTCATTTGACAGATACATATATCGCGTGCGCAAATAATAATGGAAATCTGCCTGGAACATCTATGATTACGATGCTGCGGTATGTTACAAATACATACAGCTGTGTAATATTCTGAGTTTACTGGCTCATGTTTGTCCACAAAGTTGTCTGGTTGTGTACACAAGTACAACGCGTACAACACGTATTACGCGGATCGGCTATCTAGGATTAGGAGCTGCGCTACTGGTCCTGCGTTATTCGTCATTTTCATACGGCACCAGTCGTAAAGTTTACGCAGTTACGGCTGACGAATTTCGAATACTAGCCGCGCGATGGGTTGTAAAACGTTTCAAATGATTCGGAACTCCACCATCGCGACGAGAGACCGGTGAAATGTAATTTGCGCGATCGATCGACAAGGGGTGAAGGACACGTGCCGCCATCTGTAGGCAGCGACAGATAATAGGAGAAGAAAGGGTGCTCAGCTAGATCTGCGGTCGTGACCTTGAACCACCGTCGGACATTCCGTCCGACGTCATCATTCGTCGACAAAGACGTTGACCTTCAGGCGTTGCTCAGTTGTGAAGTGTTGTCACGCGATGGTTGTCAAACTGTCAGCGACAGTTTTCGGTTACGTATCTGCCGTTGCATCGCCCTTGAATATCTTTCAATCGCAGGCTCTGATCACTATTTAGTAAAGAAAAGAAATTATTACCGAACAACTGTGACTACATAATATTAATATTCCTGATGAATGGAAAAGTCACGTTTTGGTACTTTTTTTATGTCAGAGTACAGTTCGTGGAAATAAAATTAATAACTCATGGAAGCTCTAATATTTCGGTTATAAGAAAAAAAAAACAGAGTAACAAATACACCAATTTCTGTAACGATATGTTAATAATTTTGAATATTTATAAATATCTGTGAGAATACATTTCTCGCGAAATTAATTTCGATCTCTAAAAATTGATAATCACTGACTGATAACAGTTTCCAAGCTTTTCTGCCGGGTGGCGCCACAAGCTGCAAGCTCGAAAGCTTCTCCCGGTTAATGTCAGAGATGCTGCCGTCTATCGGTGCTGAAACTGCAGCTCTTGCCAAATGTACTTCGGTTAACAGTGACCAATATTTCCGGTCACATAAATGATGTTACCCTCTGCCGAATAAATCAACTTCTGGTGTTTCCAAAAATCTATAAATTAATTCACTCAGCGCTATAACCTTTTGAGAAGATTACTGATTTTGGATTTGATATCGCGAAGGCTGACCAATTAAAATATAATGATTTAGGTGCAGTCCTTCCTACATAGTAAGTAATTAAATAACAATTTCAAACTTCTGTAAAATTTTGCTTGATTGAAAGGTAACTGCTACTCGAAATATTTTCTACAAAGAAAAAACCTTGTTTTTTAAGAAACTACATCTTATTCTTCATTATTTAAAGACTACTGTAATAAACTACTTATTGTTAGTTTCACAAAACTATTTAACATAAAAATTGTACGAAATTTTATCCATCGTTTGACGTAGAAGAAGCGCCCGCCGTGTTCGATCAGCAAATGTTTTGCAATTATAAAAAGATCCGCTTCTCTTTGAATTCCATCTTCTTCATCCTTTTATCTCGTGCCTTTTCGCGTTCTTTCTTCCTACTTCACGGTGGAGAATGCAAATCGAACAGTGAACGGAGGATGGGTTAGATCAACGTGGAACGGTGCAACCAACGGAACGGGTCGTAGAATTAAAGAGAGGAAGGGTTGTTGAACTTCTGCCCCTACTTCTTCTTCGTTATCTGTTTTAGCCGGATGCGCAGTCTTTTTAATTACATGGCTAACTAATGAGTAAAATTCCTTCCTCTGTGCAGCAGGTCGTGGAGGTACAGGGTGGTGCTTGAGTGATTAATTTGCCGTACCAAAAATGTAACTGTACAAAGCAAAGTATACGGAGTAATTTGCTTTCACGATCTGCCTGTATCAGTGCAAATTTGCTACGTAATAAGTTATAAATTGTAGAATTTCACGTATGAAGTTATAAGATCTTGATAAAGAATTTCGCAAACGGAAGAATACAATTTCACTGCATTTACAGTCCTCTGAATACGTTATTTCATTTTCAAAATAATTACCAAATGAATTTTGAAGAAGAAAACCTTTGTTAAAGTGTTTTTCTATACCATACACCAACAAACAAAATTAACTGTTTATGTTCCGTGCAAAATTTCATTTTGTAATACCATCTTTATTTTGTTGTATACCATAGTGCGATATGTTGCAATCACTATACCGTGGCAGTAAATAGTTTTCTTTATTCGATGTGTAAAGAGGACTCATAAGTATTATTTAATAAATATAAATTTGCATTTAGGGCTGGGACTATTCGAATATTTTACAAGTATAAACTGCGAATATTTGAGTCTTCGACTGTTATTATTCGAATGTTTAAGTATTCGAATACTATACGAATACTGATGTATTCAAAAAGTATGGTGTGAATTATAAATCAAGTTCTTTACATTCATTTTTTACAAGCATTTATTTTGTTACTGTTGTGAGTTCGTTAGTTTGTCAGGGTGAAATCTTGTAAGCTAATTTTGACCCACTCCAACATATCCGATCGGCTTGAAACTTAACACACATACTTAGTTCCGATGGCAATACAATATTTTTACCCGTTTATTTTTAGTCATATGAAAGAATTCTTGTCAGGCAGTCATCTGTGCCGGTATCAAAATTATTGATTCCTTTTTAGTATATTTTAATAACAGCTTGTTTTAAAAAAAAAAAATTAACTATAAAGTATTTCATGCTTTTTAGTGAAAATATTGTATTGTCATCGGAACTATCCATGGGTGAAAAGTTTCAAGTTGATCGGATTTGTTGCAGTGGGTCAAAATTAACTTACAAGATTTCACCCTGACAAACTAACGAACTCACAACTGAAAGTAAATAAAAGCATGTAAAAAAATAAACCTAAAGAACTTGATTTATAATTCACACCATCCTATTCGAATACATCAATAACTCGAATACTAATGTATTCGAATAGTATTATAATACTTAAATATTCGTATAGTTTTGAGATACTTGGATATTCGAATTATATTCGCCAAATAACTGAGCAACTGAAGTATTCGAATATTCGAATACCGAAAAATTCGACAAATAGTTCCAGCCTTAGTTTCTATTATCTTAGCAATCAATCATTCTATATCGCGTCGCATAAACGAATCAATGGACGGCAGATGCCAGGGAATTCAGAAAAAGTATCAATTTCTCCGAATGCGAAGAGGTCCTCGGTGCCAGGGACTTGAGAAGGACAAATAACCCACTCTTACCACATCGTTCTTGTCCTTTTCCCCTTCCGCGGCGCGCCTTTTCCAACGAGCCAGTACCGCATCTCTGAGTAATTGCGATTTAACCGGACGCAAGTAGGGAGAGGGCAACCGCAGACCGACGACGACATTAAGCGCAGGAAAGAGTGAAATCGCAATTAATTACGTTCAGGTTCACCCCTTCTCGTCGTAGTCAGTGTCCATCCGAAGGTTGGTCAGAAATGTTGAAAGAGGACGAGGACCAGGCAGAAAACCCAATAACTTAAATGCGCTCATGTATTCTTCCGAACGTGTTTCAAAGGACTCAAGAATCCTTAATGCCGCCATGTCCTTCTCTTGCATTTCATGCATTTTCAGACTGCGCTGGAGAAAACTTGTGAAATTACACTCTTAAAATGTGACACAGGAAACGATAGTTGTCATGATAAGATAATTATATATTAAGTGGTAAAGTATAGTTAAAAGCGTTAATTAGCTCGCAAACCGTATAAAAAGTAAATTATGCACATAGTTCCATTCTGCCATGTGAGAGCTCCCATATTTTTTATTTCTCCTTTGTTAGTGACTATCGCCTGACACCATTTTACCACACTTTCACCAATTTTTCGGTGTAGGAAACGATGAGGCAAATTGAAACCCTAATCGAATTTTTCTGTAACTGTGAATTTTTATATCATAATAAATTTTACTACTTCATTAAAATTATCATTCGAAATTGGCAATGTCCAATTATTGAGCATAACGATTTCGTGTTTCGCTTTCCACTTTCTAGGTATTAGCAAAAACAAGACTTCAATTATCTTTTGCTGCTATCTCGTCCAGTTCTTTGTATTATTGGCAAAGCAACTGTGATACATGTTAACAGGCCATTTTGCCACAGTTTAATCATCATTTATGCATTCAGATTGTCACTAAACACTCATAATGTGATAAAATCCAATACACTGGTTTCACATCCGCTAGTTGTTTAATATTATTTGTATGAGCAACAGATTCTGTTGTCCCAATTATGACCAACATTCCATAAACACATACCAGTCGTTTTCTCATATACTTTAGTAAATGTAATTCTTCCATAATTCCACGTCATCCACTGCTGTATGTCTGTAAATGGCATTTCATTACCATTTACATTTCATTGTGCCTTTACATTGAAGCAGTCTCATTTTTAATATAAACTTAAATAATCACTTCAGTTTCCACAACCAGGATGGTTTATTTGGTCTCTATTTGGGACGTAATCAATGTTTGTGGCATTACACCATATTACATACTTTCCTACAAATTACCAATCGAATATCATTTCACGTATTCTTCAATACAAATATAGAAACATTTTTTTGGTATTATAAGCGTACGCAATACATACCAACCTAGCATGTATATATTATAAATATTCATAATTTTCAACGATAGAGATTCTAACAATAAGTAACGTCACATAACATGTATTAATGAACACTCACGGTACGAGTATACATTATCATCAGTCCACCCACATGCCGTTCTTCGCCAATATCATGGTTATACTCTCGTGTGACTGGCTGTAATTGGAACTGCTTAATAAGCACATCAATTGCACGGTACGTTTACATGTGCTCTGTTGAAGTTTCATAATCGCGTTAAGGTGCACGGGTATACTTTGTTAATTGTGATATGACGTGCTGTACTTACTGAAGCGATTTTGAAAGCGTTATTAAATTTTACAATTATTATGGAGATTCTGGGATAATCGAAAGAAAATATTCTGAAACGATGAAACAGGTATACAGTTACATTATCAGAATCCCATCAAAATTCTATTAAAATTCTCTACAACTCACTGCAGAATCATGAAAATTTTTTGGAAACGATATACTTTACCGCGGCATCTATTGTTATGTCAAATTGCGTAAAAAAGGAATCAATTAAATTGTAAATATTAATGCAAACGTAGAAGACTCTCACAACCGGCTGACAGGTTCGTGGCGCATTTGCAGATTCGAAAAAGCTTTTTTTCTCGGCACACTTACTCGCGCTTCGTTTTCACCGACTCTTCTACCATTTGAATCCTCGGCGATTAATCGCCGCGTTCGAAACGAAAGCGATCGTTTTAACGGCGATGATCGGTTGGTTTACTTTGAAGAGGCGACGCATACATACCTGTTAACGATGAATTCAGTGGTAGCAATTAAAGGGTTGAGAGGTTCATGAGTGCGGTAACGTGATGTAATATAATTCGTAGGCACGGCACCCTCTGCAGGACCTTCAAAGCATTCAACGGGGCCAACTTCAATTCCATCTCAATCCGCTTACCTTCCCGCGTGAAACCGGTCCATTCGTATTCCAAAAGTAAAAGGGGATGGGGATGAAGTATTGTCGGATGGAAAAGGCTATGAGGATCGTGTAATTGGTAGGCTTGCATCATCGGTCTTGCCCGATAAAAGGTTCGCTCTTCTTAACGACTGTGATATTAAAACGTACATCGATCCAAATGTGCGTTGCACGAAACTGAATTTGTATCCACTAAAAATAGACAAAAGTATAAAAAGAGGTGACACTGCTGAGGTCATCAATATCAAGCATTATAAATCATAATTTATTTCAAGTTTTTCAGAGAAAGTTTTAGAGACGTTATTAACAAAAATAAAACTACTCAATGTTAAGAATTTGATAAATTGAAGGCGGCCAAGATACACCTTGGGTTTCCTAAATATTTATTATTAAGTAGCTTAAAAAATTTATCTACCGTGGAATTAAAGTTCATCACATTTTTTTACTACCATTGTACATGCTTGGTTTCAAATGTCGTCGACATGCGAAGAAAGGACAATTGCAAATTGTTGCAATCTAAGGTTACAGTCCTTTATCGGAAGACGTATTGAGAGACGCAGTGAATTAATTAATTTTTTTCGTTAACAATCCTGACATCTGACAGTATATTACATTTTTGTGCTTGTTTTTCACATTCAATATGTTACAAATTTTAGCTGGGTGTGTGATCTTTACTTCGACGCAGCTTTAATTTTCAACACAGATTGACGTTAATGGAAGATGATTATTTTTCAGTTCTGCGTTTTCGCTTGAGCAAATACCCGTGGAAGATTACCTTTAAATGCTAGCTATTTCACTATTCCGTTTGAACTTCAAGATGGATGGTCTGTACAGCGAGGAAGGTTCCTTAAGTAATTCCACGTGTCCACGGGAAGTCACGTTTTCACGTATAAGAGATAATGTACACAGCAATATTCTTGGAAGTTTGTCGGACGTAATATAATTTTAGTTTAACCAGGGAATTTTGAAAGTTTTCGTCCATTCACAATCTAATATTAGTTTAGGTCGTTTGGAACATTTCCAATTATTGTCAGTTAATTATTGTTAATTTCTTGCTCAACACAATGCGAAGTTTAACCGAAATATTTGAAAGTAGGTACTACTAATGTTACATTTTAGTTTTAAATATTGTTGTGTTTGAATATTGTGATACGAATTTATGAGACAGTTATTATTTAAAGTTCATAAGTTATTATTTAAAGTTCATATTATTACGGACAAAAATATACGTATCTCATAGTAATTACTAGATACACTACTCACTACTGTTGTGTTAATTCATTGTACAAGAAAACAATTTTAACGCTGTCGTATGAATTATTAATGTTAAAGCATTAAGAAGCAATTTTACAATGCATCGAATGTGGTATCAATTTTTTCATATTTTCCCTACTTTCTCCTTCCTTTATTTTACTCTCCACTTTTTGTTTAACATTCTGCATGCATATGTGAGGTATACGATACTGCGATTTACATTACACACTTCACTTGTGAAGCCTCTCTTTGTGCGTTTCCTTTGTAAAGTTAGCTTTGATGCAAATCGCGGTTGGTCGAAAATGTGGTTATCATCTCTTTTGCCTTTTGATACGGGCTTTACTCACAGTTTGAATTTAACGAGATCTTTAACAATGTGATTTCGTAAAATTCCTGGCCGGGAAATGAAAGAAAATGCCGCAGGACATTTATTAGACCTTTAAAACGACGAGGTAGGTTATATTAACACGAAGTCCGTCGTTTTTACGTTATTTATGTGTTTACTTGTATGGTGTTTGTTTGACAAGTGTGCGTGGTATGATAATGCTACACAAAAAGATAGTTTTGTGTACGTGTTCCGGTTTAATTATGAGTACACCAGAAATACGGAAAATTCACAGTAATGAGAATATGATACAGTGAACGTTTCATCCAGAATACTTATTGTTAGTTATTATCTTATGCAAAAGTTAACGTAGCATTGAAAGTGGGAATATCTCTACCCTTGATAAACCTAACATATCCATCATATGATAGTACAATAAATTTTCTACGTTTGACCACTGAACTTACCTAAAGGGGAATTCTCGTCTAACAACCCCAAAAATAACTGATATTTAAGAATTTTTTTTTAGAAAACTGTTGGTCATATTAGATTAAACTCTTTTGGGATATAAAGAAGCATCTTCAAACTTGCAGAAAATATTTTTTTTTATATCGATCCTTCCTATTATTTATTAATTATTGTGGAATCTTGTCCACCTCTTCGACGATGTAACTCCTGTTGGCGGGATGTGTAGCACCAATCACAGTCATCTGATTGCAAAAAAAAATAAATGTTTCTTAAAGTTAGATAATTTAGCGCTGCGATTGGTTCACTTTAAAGAAAAAAATGAAAAATTGAAAGAGTTATAGCGTTTGAAAGAAAAAGTCAGTTTTCTCTTTCGACAAATTTTTCATATTATTCTTTATATCGCCGAAAAAAGTATCATAAATAAAAACTAAAATTAAAATTTATGCTCCAGTCTCAGCGTAAATTATTTAACTTTAGGAATATTTTCTTCTTTTTGCAATCAAATGAGTGTGACAGGTGCTACACCTGACGTCAACATCGTCGAAGAGGTTAACACTATTCCACAATAATTAATAAACAATACGAAAGATCAACATAGAAAAAAATCTAAAAGTTTAACGATGCTTCCTTATATCCCAAAAGAGTTTAATGAAATATTAACAATAGTTTCTTAAAAAAAAAATCGTAAATTTCGGAGGCTGTTACACGCGAACCCCCCCTTAATAACCTATGATATCTCTCCAAAAAATCTTTCCCCTCACCTACATTTGCCTATCCCTCAGTCTTACATATCAATCAATCATGTTTGAGGACACTTTAAGTCTAAATTATTTTCACGGTCTAATTTGTGCAGAATTCGTGTTTAGGAAACTAGAAGATGAAAAAGCTCGAATCGATGAACTACCATCTTCAAGATCTAAAGCCTTTTACTTATTATCTATCACAAACATAATTTAAAGGGGAAAATACAATCCATGATTGTAATACTTAATTAGCAATAGACACTACGAAATTAATTTGTTTTAATAGGAGCCACTACATATAAATAAATCAAAAACATAAATATCGAATAAATTTTGTTTCACTTTATAAAGTGCAAAAAAATATACTTCTATCACACAAAACTACTATTTAAAATACACATTCATCTTGCTCCAGTAATAAATCAGAATAAAATAAAATTGGGATACATTAACGGTGAAATAATTGCAAGTCATATAACAGTTATAAACGTCAGTCAAAAATCGTGCGGTCGACTGTCCTAACAGGCTTAAAGCTGTTCTTGACTGCTTCAACGCCGTCCGCGTGAATATCTACCAAATAGATGACGTCCGTATACTTGTTCGCAAACTATATTCAGTCGCATCGATGGCAACCTCACGCTGAGTTTCGTAATAAGATTATAGCAGAATTACTAATTAGATTAGACGGTTAGTAAACTCGAAGTTGTATTACAGTACGTCCCGCTGAAATACGTTCAATAAATTTACAAGCAAATTCTG
Organism: Andrena trimmerana; assembly: GCA_951215215.1. NCBI lineage: Eukaryota > Metazoa > Arthropoda > Insecta > Hymenoptera > Andrenidae > Andrena > Andrena trimmerana. The sequence goes on from OX578062.1 coordinate 10,168,220, forward strand.
GATCTGGCCGAAATTTTATTTTCGGTGTCGTTGTTATTCTGGTTCCAGACTCACAAGAAACGTTCAGCGATTAATTACCCAGCCACATCAAACACAGTGCAAGTAATTTGCGTTAATAAACTAAAGCCTTACATAATTTAGCAACAATTAATGCGCAGTCACGTCGTGGAGGTAGCGTTTATGCTGGATGACGGAAACTATTATCCGGGAACAACTGTTATACGTTAACGTTTAGGGGAAATATAAAATTAGTAATGGTTTGTGTGCACCTTTTACCATAGAATTGTGAATCGAAAACTGAGCTGTTTGTAAAACTAATCTGTTTGCTGTTCTTATGGAAGAATAGCTTTATGCACATTACTGTATCAAACTATAATCGTTTTTTAATATTACGGTGTGTTCATGGCACGCGAAAGCGCGTACAACACTGTCCAGATAGATGATCGATATATCTGTCGGTGTGTTATCGTTTCTGACGACTACTTCTCTACCTTGATCGTCCGCACACCCCCGATTCACCCCCGAACCACCATGTTCTACCCTCCCTTCTTCGCGAACTCTCCTACTTTCCTCTTTATACGTTTCTCTCCCTCGCCGTTTTTCTATCTCGCTCCTTCTCACCCTGCCAGCCAGCGTTCCGTCTCTGTTTTTTCTTCCTCTGCCTTGTCCCTCTTTTTCGCTGCGCGCCTCTCCCTCCCGCAGCGCGCCCTTTCTCTGTCTCTCCCTCTGCAGCTTTGAGCGCCACCCTACGTTTCCATAGCGATAGGTAAATGGAATCCGTGGTGAAGCCGTTGCCATGGCGATTCGCTCCACAGCCTCACCTCGGCTCACCTTACCTCACCTCGTCGCCGCGCTTTCATCCCTCATCCCGCTTGCTCCTTCGACCTGATCAAAACGGGGCTGAAGACTCGTAGGCATCGTCTTCGCAATGTCGTATACGAACACAGCTTGCCCCTCGGCTTCTTATTCTCCTTCCCTGCTCCTCACCTTCTTCCTTCACGGCTTCTTCCTTCCCTACCCTCTCTTCTCTCCCCCTATTCCATCGCCCCTATTCCCCTTAGCCAGCCGGCTCGGCCACTTTCATTCGCCTCCTTCATCTTGCCCCTTTTCCTCCGCGATTCCTCTTTCAGCGTTTTCTTTCTCTTCCATTCCCAGACATTTGGACGCCTTTCTAACGACGCGGCGTACTCACCCGGAAGAAACAACGGTAGAACTTTATTCTGCCGCCGCGACGACCATCGTTTCCTCCAGCGAACGCTGGGAGGGAGATAAACAACGCCGATGTACGCGCGCCGTTCCTTTTCACTTCTGCCTCACGTCGAACCTATTACGGCGCTGCCTCATGAAAGAGACATGAAGCGATCGTCCGTGGTGGCGGCCCGGGCGGTAGGGCGGTTGAGAGCGTAGGGTCTCGTGTCACGTGTGTTGACACGAGAACGTTCAACGTGTCCCCGATAGATCGAGCTTTAACGATTCGTTAGATTAAACTAACACTTGATAAATCACGCTTGGAGGGAGATTTTAGAATGTCCTGGCAAATCCTCGGAAGGCGAGTACTTAACTGCGAGCTAAACGTTATTTATGCCAATAATATAGAATTTGCCAATTGTGCTTTAGTTTTTGCTTTAGTTTCAACGAAAATTCTGCATAACAAACTTGATCCAGAAGGATTTACACATGCCCTATTTATAATTCTACGTTCATGGAAGTAAATACTTTTGATTGCAGCTTCAGATATTTGTGCTAAAAAATAACATACCTCCTGTTTTATCTTTATTCAACGATAAACTCGAAATTTTTGTAGGTACTATAGTTTGTTGTAAAAAAATTCTTATCGAGGAGAGTCAAATATGAATTCTGAAAGAAAAGGAATTAGTATTTTAGAGAATTTGTTATTGCTTAATAAGCTTTAGTTACTCTTCTGATTATTAATGAAACAACACGTTCAAATTTACTAACGCTTTCCAGCTGACTTCAAGACATTGATTACATCCCTTTTTACATTCACCAAAGCAATGTTAATACCGACATCGAAGTGTTAATGTAAATGTTACAGTTCGTAAATGAGCAGCTCGTTATATAACAATTTCGAAACAGCTTCGTTTGTACATGTACCCACACTCGACTGAACGCCACCAAGATGGCGAGCAGTTTACTGTCAGGCTTAGCAAGACGCGACGATACCGATGTTTTTCTCTTAAACAGTAATTAACCGTGCTTTTAATGAGGAAGCTCAGTCGTCCGGAACTAACAATACAGGAAGTTAGCACTTGCAACAGCTGTTTATATGCCGAACGACGTCGGCGAGAGGGGAAGGTGGAGGCTAGAGGTCTGTGCATACCACGACGTGCTCGTACAGTGCCTGGTTCTGTACGTAGCTGGGACATCATGTCGAAGTTAGACGGCAGGAATTAGTTGTGCGCAGCCCCCTAACGACATGACGTATACCGCAGCCAATTAGGAGTTTGAGTCGATAAATTACGCGTTTCTCGAGATACGATTATACGCCGGTGACAGCGTTAATTGCCAATTCCAGGTCGCGAATCTGCTTTGCCGTATATCGTGCTGAGAAAGCACCGTAACGGAAATCTTCTGACGAAACAACGCAACAACGATTTAGCGTCTCGCGGAGAAGAGATTCGCGACAGGATTGTTAAGGAATTTATTCCCCGGGAGTGCACCGTCCTTCGATGTTTCTACGCAGTAAAATGAAGGGGGATGATGCGGACTCGTAATTCTTCTAACGGGATTCGAATGATTAAATGGTTGAACTTGGGTAGCGGGACGCGGATCCTGTTCAACGTTACACACATCCTGCTCCTATTCGTAGTTACAATTTTCCTAACGAGAAGCCACAAGTCGTGGGAAAGTTTCCGGGGTGGCATACTTGCGGCTAATTTTCCCAAAAGACACGTCGCAAGTGCTCCGCACTCTGTATAATTTATAGGCGGTATTCACTTCAGTGGCGTGCGCTCTCTATGTTGCCCTCAGCAACTTTACTCATTACCAATAATTTGATTTGGAACTCCATTAACCATTAAACGGTGCCTGAACGACAGAGTGGATACCCGTGCAATTTCATCGTCATTCGCTTGAATAGCTTAAACTTCTTTAATGGCCGTAGACCGGCACTATCGGCACCGCGCGACGAATAAGATCGATTTGATCGTTCCTAAAGCAATGCGAAAAATTCAGAGACACGCTTTTAGCGACCTTTCGCCGGGGGTATTACTTTTTACAAATTCCTGCGTTTGTCCAGTCTTGGGACGCCTGTGCTTTCAGAAAATTTAATTTGCCCCTGGCAATTCATTCTCGGTGTGTTTGCAAAAATTCCAATCGCTTTTAAACGGCACCGTGGTGTATTTTTGCTCTTTCTCAATTTTGCAGTCTGCTTTGGCAAAGACAGGTATGATCTGTGAACAAATATGACAAAATTTAACGGCAACAACTGATACCTCTGATTTTAATATTATTACACCATCTAAGTACACAAATAAAATGCATATTAATTTTTAACACAATTTTAAAAGCAGAAAGTAATTTATAAAACCACACCTCTTTTATAAATTTGGAGTGTAATATTTATACCGCGGAAATGTAATAACTTAAATATTGAATTATACGGTATTGACGGCTACCTACTTACGTTGAATAATGAATAGGTAATTGCAGTGTATAAATTCTCGGTTAGCTTCTTCCTTTTTCCTCTCGTTCTTTCTTATCTTTTCCAGTGCTATTCTACGTAGTTCGCGAACTTGCCGTCTTCTGCATTTTCGCCATTTTGCTACAACCCCCTTTAATTCTTGCACTGCCTAACCTTACGAAGTATAAAAGAGCTTAACGCCCACAGACGCATTTCACACGGTGCACTGTGTCGTTAATTAGAGAGTGGTAAAAACTGCGGCTTCAAAGATAATTTACCTTGGCAGACCTTAATGTAAGGGAAACAATGCGTAATAATGCCCACTACAATTAGAGAGCGCATTTTTCAGCAAACATAAGAATTTAATGTAGCGTGGATAAACTGCTTTGGAACAAAAAAAAAAATGAGAACTGTTCCTGGGGAAATTTGGAGGGTTGAAAATATAAAGCATAAAAATACAATGTTTTAATCTTTGCGTGGATGACGTAAAATGTACAGCAACAATGAACTCTATATGTCTTCTGGGAAACACTTTCATAAATATATTAAATTAATCTCCATTAGAATGTGGGTTCTGCAAAATATGTGCGTTGTTTTTATAAATTTTAACTCTGCTTATTATTAGAAAACAGAAGGGATATTCTGAGATATAAGTAAGAAGTATAATTTCCTCATTTCCACTATTCTCTTGATCCATACTTTATTCAACAAATGAAACATCGAATTCTTGATATTCCCCTCCTTCCCTAATAACTCTTCGGGGAGGCGAATGGCACGATGCGATAGGAAGAAATAGCTAAGTAGGGTATGCTGCAGTGGAAGTTCCAAACATCCTAGATACTTATTATTATCGGTTATTCCCCTTATCCTTGAACATCCTAAGACGATTACAGAACCCTGCACGTGTGTCTGATCCTGCCAAACTCTGTATGTACGCGTAAGCTTCTTAGCCTCATTATCGCGTAGAATTATAATTAATCTGCCCTTCGGGTTTCACATTTGTCAGTCCACCAGGTGTCACGTTAGTTGTTGTTACAGGAAACTGTGAATTCAAAACCAGTTATACAATGTTAATTAACCTAGAGCAGGGGAGGCGAACCTTTTTATCTGCGCGTGCCAAATATTTATAAATAATATTTATCGAATTGTTGATACACCGGGCAATTTTATAGAAAATTAACCATTGTAGAATTTTATTGAGACAAGTTTAAAAATTAACATAGATTTTCATAAGAATTAACCAGAATTGGGCATTAATTAAGGAAAATATTATTTAAATAACGGATCAAGTAAAGGTTACTTCAACTTTAGATTATTTGACGAATACCGTTATTTTATTTAATCGACGAATTAAGTTAACCCGGGACAATTTTATTCTACACAGATTATTATTTCTGGAATTAACCCATAATTTGACAAACATAGTGTCGTATAGTAAAAGCTGGCCAAAAATTTTCGCAGATGTATCTAACCATATAGCAATTATTTTAGATTAACATACAGATATTAATGATAGCATCTGTCCTAGAGAAAAATAACACTTTCCTTTTAACTTTATTTTAAACTTGGAGGAGAAAATGTGGTATACTTAAGGCAGAAAAAGTAAAATTTGATAAATTCAGGAAACGTGGTAGATTTTAATAGCACGTTCTTTTCAACATATAGAATTCGAACAATGACAATTTAAATTCAAAATTGCTTGAATATTCATTTTCTCATAATTTTTATGCAATGCTTTGTCAAACAAAAAATTTTCCTCCTGTGAGACATACAAGTCTTTATACAAAGTCAATTTTCATAAAACGAGGAATTCATTATCTCTGATTCCAAAGGGGGGAGATGGGGGCAGCAACACGATCTTTCAAATAATGTTCGAAATTCTCCAAGAATATAGACGGCTACATTCGATAATCAAAACGTTAATGAGCTGTCGAGCCTCGGTTAACATCTCACTTTTACGTCTACCATCTTTTTCTGCCACTTAACCTGACTGCCCGCCTCCTTTCAAGGCGAAGTTCTTTCTTTCCCTCAATGCCTCATCGGACGCCGTTCACGGGCAATAATTTGAAGCAGGTCTTATGGAAACGAAAATTGGATTTCTATTACGATTACTTACAAATGCCACGTCCAGTTTATGAATCCTTCTTTAATTAGCCTTTCTTTTCTGTTTCAGGTGAGTATTTTGGTTCAAGTCTCTTGCGTCTACATAATTTGAAATAAAATACAGGATACATCTAATGGTAAGTGATTGATGTATGATTTTTACGTCATTATGCACGCATTAGACATTCTCCCCTTTGCATAATAAATTTTATGATTATATTCCCGTATTAGGGTCGATTAAAACGAATGTTAAAACAGACAAAAATGTAAGTAAATAATATACTTGTCATAATAAGGGGCCGTCTTAAATTACGTAGGGGTAATTTTGGCGATTTCTTACCCCCTTCCTCCCCCAATATAAGAATTCTTATGATTTCATATTCAACCCCCTACCCCTTATTAAAATTCTTTTAAAGATTTATACAATTCATTTAACTCGGTTTCGTGTGTGGGGTGAAACGTCGTTTTTTAGGCTATTCGCATTGAAAATTAGGTTAAAAAGTATTACGTAAAACGTTATCAAACTTCCGCTCCCTCCCTTGTAAAAAAATCTAAGAAATTCGCCCCAGTCTGCAATAAAATTTTAATTGCAGTGTACGTTTGAGACAGATAAAATATCAATGCTCAGACATACATATCTATACTTATACTGACAATATAAAATATCGGCGATATAAATAATTATGATTGATTAATTTCTCTTGAATAATCAAAATGTAGTACCTATATACCGAATAAAATCACGACACAACCAGTCTCCGAATCTCATTCTTTCTCAAAATTATTTAAACATAGCTCCAGCCATGCACTTAGTTAAGAAAAAGAAGGGAAACAGGGAGATTGTAAATTTGAAGCCAGAAGTTAGACGATTAAGGCAGTTAATCCGTGACGCATTGGGCTCAGGGCCAGTCGATTATATCGTGTTCATCTACGAAATTAATTTGTATAAATTATTGCGAACGTTCCAGCCGTCCAGGGAGAAAATCGTTCGTGGCTTAGATTGATCTCTTTAGCGAAATATAGGCAGCGCATATCGATGAAGACGCCTTACCGCTGGTTGATGCTTCTCAATGCAATCTCAATAACGAATTTATTTCACCGCCAATGATGGCACCGCGGGATATCGTATGCCTGTAAAAGGAGGGATTATATAATTATTGTGTACTTTGCATAATCTTCGTGATGGACGTAATCTTCGTTACGAACACAACAACGCGGGAAATTTGCATAAAAGGCATTAAAGCGTTTCAACAGATGGTTCTACAGTAATCACGACGTAATCCTCGCGGTTCGACGCGTGCTGTACGCTAGTAATTGATTGATTTCGTTGATCCGCTTATATACTGCCCTATGCAAATCATCGTAGCGAAACGGACGTCAACCGCGGATTTCTTGTTCCTCGTTACGACACGAACCGTTCGATAAACTCTGCTTCCACTTTTCCTGCTCGACGTATAGAATATTAGGACCTTGTCGCATCCATTGGTAAAGCTACAACACTTTCAGAATATCCATTACTAACAGAAATTTCCATGTCGTCATATTAATACCATTTTAATGTTCACGATAATTCTTGATTTTCAATTTCTGTTGTTTGATAAGAATATTATACTTTGATATCTGCCAAAAGTTTGGAAGCATTGTACGTTTTCGAATGACTTTTTGAGGAGCTTCAACCAAAATACATATTCTGGAACTCAATCTGAAGTAATTTGATATTCCAAAAGTCTTGTAATTAAAAAATCTTAAACCGACAATTTTGTTAGTTTACACAGTTTTTATAGATTCAGAATGGAAGTTCGGAAGTACAAGCCAATCTCAGGTGAAGTACACACTGTGAAACTATGCATGGAGTAAGGGTCATTGGTTAGCTCTGGTTTCTCCGTAAAACGACCTAAAATCGCCAACTTCGAGATTCTGGTTGTTGCGAAACTTATAATGCCGTAATCTGAAACTGTCATTGTATTACGAACCGTCATTATGTTACAAGTTTCAACGTATGCTGTACTTTGCTATTACACAAGCGTGGCACCTAGACTACCCAGAGTACAACGCATTAAATATGCATGTGAATTTGCAAAGTATGAATCGTCGAGCGGCTCTCAAAGGCGCTCGTCGAAGCGTCACTTGTCAATGTTTGCTTGTTATTAGACATAAAATAAAAGTCTACATGGTCAGCAGAAACATAAAATAATCTATTCTAGTATATTATAAATTATACTCTGCAAAGAACTTCGAAATTAACGCACGCAATATCTGTAACTACTCGTTGCCATCTTTCTTATTCTCTTGACGCTCTTTTTATGCTAACGACTAGTCGTGCGAGTAAAACGAAAATTAAATTAGCTTCATATGCGCTAGGTAAATATTGACCACCTTAAAGTAATAAAGTTACTTCCATTACCGTTTCTACATAAATTTTAAAGATGATATTTCCTCGAATGATAATATTTTTAGTAGTTATTGTTATTTAGTACTGCAAGGGTATTTATAAGTACTATATTAGAATTTAGTATGATCCCAGAAAACTTTCTTCTGGAACACTTGAAATTCGTCCTGTCGATCTACCTTCGTATAGAGAATTATTAAATTCTCGGCTTTCGACACCTTTTCCTTTCCTCGAACCTATAGAGGCAAAAGAATGAGACCCCCCTTTATGATTACGAAGGGATGACGCCAGCGAGATGGAAGCCTGGGAATCATCCGCTTTGAAATTGTCTGTACGTTAGCCAGGAGAACGTATCGATTACACGGTGTCCGAATTATCTTGAGGGACAGGGATCCGGGGGTTGCGCAGGATTTGGATTGGGGTAGACATACCCCACGGCTAGCGTGTCACCACTTTAATTACATCCATCCTGCGCAGTGCCCATCCCACCACGCCTGCCCCACGTACCCCGTGGCTCTCATCAAACTGTTAGCGGGCTATTTTCCATGTAACGCGGCCTCTCCGAAACGCTCAAGTCCAGGTATTCGCATTCGGAGTCAGCGTGCAACCCCTCCCGCTGGCCACACCTATACCTCGCTAATACCAAAATAAATAAAGGCGGATCCGGAAAAGAGTTTTGCGATACGTACCTTGCAAACGTTCCTACCAGTCCCCGTTATTCCGATCCTCGCAATATCTGCGAATTTAATTCGAGCACGGCGAAAAATGTTCGCTAATATTTAACGTTCTATTCAAATAAAATATCGAAAGGCAATAATACGATGCGCGTGATATCCGGACAATATTTTATTCCGAGGCTCGTATTTCGCCCTTATTAAACACGAGCTCTGATGCCCGCTGATCGATTTTAAAATTAGCACCGTAATGTCAGTTTAACCATGCAAGGGCTGACGCAAGGGAACGAATATTCCATTCGTCCGACGGCTTTTTGAATACGAAACGCGGCATTCCGATGAAGCTAAGGAACGCTTCACTCCTAATAAAATCTTTAATTACACGAAATACCTGGCATAGAACGCGACCGACTGCAAACGGGCGTAATGAGCATGAATAAATAGTGTATCCTGCAAAAAAGCTCGGCCTCCCCCCTTTTGCAACATGCATCCTCCCCACCCCGTTCCGCCATCCATCGACGCCTCGCTCCAGCAAATAATTTTAGTATTTCGTTACATTCGCGTATGACTGGTCGGTTTCGATATTAAATGCGAGCGTGCAAATAGTCGCTCGCCAGTCCACTCGTCTACCTTTCTCTCCGCCCCTCGTAACCAGCCCATCCCGCTTTTCTCACATTCCTCCCCCACCGTTGCAGCCCTTCTGTCCGCCCACCCCCATCCAACGCCGGATCGTTTCCGACAGCGCGCGTATTCTTTCCATTTCGAGCTAACTTTCATTTCGCGTATCAATCGAAAGCAATTCGAAAATTATATCCCGCTGCGTTGCTTTACGCGTACAAATATGCTGGCTGGAATTTAATATCGGATACGGGCGTCCCGGGGAAGGCGCGAAAGTTCGCGCGTTCCTAGCGCTTTCACGCTGTCGGGGCTCTCGCGATCGGCATCACTGGAAGGCATTGCAGTCAGCGGACCAGTTCGCTTTCACAGGGCTCGGCATTTTTTTTTTTTTCATTCGCGCGCTATTTTTCGCGTATTTTTCGAGCCGACGTCCGAGCCACCGCGCTATCGATCGCCGCGTGCCCTCCCGTCCACGTAAATAACGCGAATAACTCCGCCAATAATAAAGGCAGATTAAACGGGGACAGATCACTCGCCAACACTAATTTGCTGATTATTTTTTCAATCGAGCTTGTTCTTTTTATGAATACAATACCAAATGCCCCCGAATGGACGGAATACCGTCCGAAATAGTATTTCGTGACAGCGTTCTTTGTAACTATCAATGAGATTTTCAATTAATTGGATACGATGTTTGACGAAGTGATTAGTGTAGAATTTTTGTAGTGTAGTGGGAGTAGTATAGTGACGAGCAAAGCTGGCTTACGATTGTTGTAAGTGGCACACGTTCAGTGTAGGGAAAAAAAGTATTAGATCAACGAATTTGTAGAGGAAAGTCGTTTAATTTTCGTTTTAAGCATAATTTAATTTTAATCTCGTCTAACTTTCAGTGTGCAACTCGTTCAAACATTTGTTCGGCAATTTCAGTTATTACAAAATAAGCGTTAATATCGAATCAAAATTGAATACTTGGCAGCGAAAAGGAGGCAGCTCCATAATTTGCTGAAATTGAGTTATAGGTGGCACAGAATGGGAAAAAATAACTGAGCTAACTGAAGGTGAACATCATTCTGTAGATTCTGGTACAGATGACTATGATCAAGCAGATGAACTTTAAGACTATTTCATGATTTAGTAAGCATGTTTCACTATAAATTTTCTAAAATTACTAATACATAGCTTTATAACACAATAATGGTGTTTAATGTAATTATTTACCTGAGATAAGTGAATCTTTATACAATTTTATGCAAAAAGTGGAATCTCCAAATTTTTTAAATTCAACCTGCCATACAGAAAATATACTTTTGCTTAGTAATAGTGCTAAATGCTGCGTTCATGTGTAGATTTTAAATCGATAAAATACTATGAACATGTATCGAAAAATATTTTGTTAACTCCGTTTTTATTAGTTTTCCAAAAGTTAATACCTTTAGAGCTGTCCATTTCTCACTGCAAGGTCTTCAATTAAAACCACTCACATTTTCTATTGTTGATGATACCCTTAAAGGAAATGAGAAAGCTTTCTAACTAAGGTGTAGCAACTTTGCAGGAACGGGGGAGAGGGTGACCGATTCGATCCGTCGCATAAACTTAGTTATGTATTCAGGACAAGATGTCGTTGAAGTACGTTGAATCGTGGTGTTTCTTCGATGTATCTTTTCGCGAGGAGTTATGATACAAAGCAAGCAGAGGGGTACGTTGTTAGGAAAGTTTCCGCACTAGTTAGCCAGCGCCTTTCACGCAACCCTTTTGCGCGACATAATTGAGTGTCACCTGGGCATAACAAATGGACCCGTGAGGAGGAGGCGGAAAGAAGGGTAGGGAAAGACGGAGGTAGAGAGACGGCTACAACCTTCGTTGTTGGAAGCCCACCCTATGCCATCGCGCTGCGTGGGTCAAGTTACTTGTGACTCGGTCCTGATTAATGGACGTACTTGTTTAACATGCTGGAGCCAGGTCGCGCTTGTCCACTAAACACCGGTGTTAATGCCTGAACGAAAATGCCACTGAATCCTAGCGACACTCTCTTACCAAACGTGCTCTCCGGCATGATAATTCCAAATACCTCATTGCCGAGGGATTCTCAAATTGAAGAATATTCTTCTAGCTGCTTCTATTTAATAATGGTATTTCTAAGCATTGTTACCTCGGAACCTATTACAGGAATAAATTTTCCTTTCACATTTTGGGACAGATTGAAACTCAGAACGCGGCATGTGGTTCAGTTGACAATCCAGTTTTGTAGGTTTTTAAATACGGTAACAAATATAAATAAATTATAACAACCTGTCAAAGTGTTAACACGACGAAATGTTATAGAATATTTGCTTGGATTACTTTTGTACTACATAGGTATATGTATGCATATAATACATATATTATATATCTGAAAGAGAAAGGAATTAACTGGTTAGCAGTGGAACAATCTGATTTCATTAGGCGTAAAATTGGCCACGTATCCCAAGTTTAGTTTCCAAAGGAAGTTCAATATAATCGCTCCCTAGTTACTTCGCTAAACTTCTCAACATTCCGCGAGGCATCCGCACATGAAAAATGTTAATAAGGCAAGTTTTAATGAGCTGAAAGCCCATCTCTGCTCTACCGATCGAAGGCTGCCTTTCGTAATGTACCTTTGCCTTTTTTCTCCAGATCCTCGACAAGTTAGTCTTTATTAACTGACTTTGCCGGCTTCCTGCCTTCCAGTTTAAACAGGATTTTATTCCTATTGGACAGACGGCCTACTTGTTGCCAGATACATCAAACACGACCTTCTATAGATACGACAAATATTTCCGTTTTCCTGATTTATTTAAACAGAACTGAATACGCCTTATTAAAGTCGAGGGGAGGCAGCAGCCGGGGGGTGACGTTGACCCAGAAGTTTACCAAAATCTATTCGGAAGTTTGCGCACCGAGCAAAGAATTAGCGAAACGTCGTCAGGGCAATGTAAACTCGGGGATCCGCATCACTGGCCGTAGACCGTCGCGTCTCTTCGCGTCGGCTGGGTTAAAAAAATCTTCGATTTCCGAACGGATGGCCCACTAGTTTTATTGGCTCCTCTCCCGCTAAAGGATGGATATTGCATTATCCGCTCAAACAAACCCCGGGTGGCTTCAGTCGGCCAACTTAAAGGTGAGCAGACTCAGGGTTCAGTCAAAGTCGATAATAGTCGCCGCTGAGGTGTGAGCGGTGTGCTAGATTAGGAAGGTGAAAAAGGTTGAGGATGGGGTTCGCGGGGGGCGAGGGAGGAGGTGCCGGGGGGTGGGAGAGAATCGGAGGGAGTGATAAAGTCCTTATACGGGCGACACCTGCCCCCTGTCCTCATCCTCCTTTCACCTTCCTCCTACGACTCACTCCTCACGCCTCAACCTCCCCTTTAGTCCCTCTTCATCCTCCCTATTACAGGCACAATGTTAAAGGGACTCCGAACGAGATTGAATTTGCTAACGGAAAACGCGAGTGAGTGAAACGTATTTGCTTTTTATCCCTCACTCCATTGAGAAGTCCTGCACTCCTCTTCTTCCTCGTCCTTTCCCTTCCCGAAAGTTCATCCGGGTCTGCCATCCCTTTCTTGCCATCCCTCCTACCACCTTCCCCACCGACGATCCGGCACCGGGTTCCTCCACCCGATGCGACTACCCTTCCACCAGCACCAAATCTTCAGATCAACCATCTGTCTCTTTTCCTCCCTCCACTTTCTCTGTCGCCCTGTCACTCTTCCTTTCCCTATCTCTCTCCTTTTCTTGCCTCTTCTCGTACGTCCCGACACATTTGTTCGACGTTAAGGAAGTGACTCACCATCGAAATCCCACGAAGCTGATGCGTCCTGGCACGTTCTAGAAACTGGAGGTAAGATTTTTCCGAAGCATTTCTTCCTCTTTTATCACGGGCTAAAACGAACATCTCGGATTCTTTATCGGGCACCAATCGCACGCCTTATTAAATCTTGTAAATTTAAATGCCCCGAATCGATCGATTGAATCAATTCCGAAGCTTCGCGAATATTTCAATTTCTTCCCCTAGTGAGGAATTCCTGCGCAACGTGGTTGAGAATAATCCGTTGATCTCGATTTCGCGAAACCTCTTCTTAAGGTATCATCTATTCGTTTCAGATTTGGCGACGCCGACGTACACATACATACTAAAATAGTAGCTACCTATGTATATAACGTTTCGTTGATGGAGGTAATTAGTCTCTAGATTTAGTTATCTATTTTCAGAGAAATTAATTTATAGTAATGATGAGAAATACATCAAAGGAACATTGTCTGAAGAAAGTACAGTCGAATACGATGCTGCGGCATCATTTATACGAGAGGTTTCAAAGCAACAAAGCTATCGGAGCAATTGAAACGAAAATTCATGTGCCTTCTTCCATAATAAATGGCAAATGAAACTGTTGAACGGGAGAATAATAGAAGCCAAGTACCAGTATCGTATAACATAAAACATTATTAATAGAATCAAATTGCCAGTATTTCATAACAGGAAACATTATTAGACGACCCCTGCAACTGTAAGAGTGAGTGGGTACTTTGAAACATCGTTAATAAAGGTGAAAACAAATTCAAACATCCCATTTTCCAGATTTTCAGAATATTTTCATTACAAATACTGTGTTTATTTATTTATATATTGCTTTAAACCAGACATCGTTCATATATCAAATAGAGTACACATGAAGTTTATAAAGCTTATAATTTCCAAATTGCAAGCTACCAGTTTATATAATAACATTTACGATATTTAATATGTATATCTTACTTGGCAATAGTTATATCCTTAAATTACAGATAAGCTTAAAAAAAGAGCTAACACAAAATGGTATGTAGATAATATGTAGGTACCTATGTACATACCTGCGCCTGAGGAGCAGTTTTAACAGGTCCTGATTTATTCAGGTCTTGAGATTATGCTCCGCAATAACAAAAATGATTCGGAGTGAAATTAACTTCAGCTAGAGAAGCATTTAAATTATAATGATTCGATCGACACCTATTAACAAATGTTATAAAATCTCTAGGATGTTTACCTCCAACAAACACTGTTTATTTCTTGAACGAGAAACCGTGTTTTACAATGCTTTATAATATTGTTCAAGTTATTGCTAATCAATTTAATTTTTTATATTCGTTTATTACTACTTAAGATTAACATAAAAACCATTCTATTTAAAAATATGCAAATGGTTCTTCTATAAATTAAAAACTGGATAGAAAGAATTCCCACAAACTATACTCAATTTTCTTAAAACAACGTCATAGTATTTTACGTCTAGTCCTTGTTTAGCTACCTACAATACTTTGCGTCATAAGCGACGTCATCGTCAATACTTAAAAGCGTTATCGATCGTTTGAAACCGTTACGTCACGTGGATCGTTACACAAACGTAAAACGACAAGGCCGGGGTTCAGCAGCAATTTAAACAGACTGAACTTTGGGGAAGAAAGGTCCAACGTGCCTCTTGTTTGAAGAATTGTAGAAAGTGCAACAGAGTCTCAAGGCCATCTTAACGAGAGAATCTCCTGTATGTACATTGCAATTTTCGTACGCTTTGTATGCACACATATATATATATATCTATATTACATGCGTGGTCTTATCGATATACATGTGCATGTGACAATGGATGGCAGGATGAGCGGTGGACTGCGCGCGCTGGGACCGCATGCGGCAGTCGCCCGTACTCTCTGCGTTCAGGTGTGTCAAGTGCATTCAGCCTCGATCCTCCCACTGTGCCACCCTTCCTCCCTTCTCAGTATCCTCCACCAATTCCTTCACTTCGGCTGCATTCTCCCTCGATTCCTCCTTTAAACACTTCGCCCACCAGCATCGCCAACAGGTCAATAGCGCAAGTAGGTCACGTCTGTGCCCGCCGACGCTGATGACGACACCAGAACGAATGCACTTTCACGCTCGGCGGTAGTTCCCCTAAGCGGGAAGATCGAAACGGGGGAAGGAAGCAGCGACACATGCGGCGGAAGAAAGCGAATAAAACGAGCGAAGAAGGGTTCATCAGAGATTAACCGATTAAAGGACAATGGTATTTAAGGCTGTGCTAAAATGTCAGCGGATCAATAGTCCCAGTAGCCAGGAAAATGTAGATGATCGTCAGAGAGTACGTCTGTCCTTGTACGGAGTGATGGATCATATTATTAACTTTTATAATATTTTTATGCATCTCCAATTCAAATGCATTTCCTGTCATTTACTTTTGCAAAAGTTTACAGCTCCGTTGCTCGGAAAGTCGAGATCTCGTGGACATTTCGCTTTCATTGATAGGATTTTTACGCAAGAGAGAGTATTACGACAGAAGGTAAAAGTGGCAGGTAATAATCAATTTCTGAAAGGCTTTTTTCAGGCGGGGCTGTATAGCGGCTGATACAAAGTAGGTCGAAATCGCGTCTGCTCCGGTGTCGACCATGCTCCGCCCCAGACATGCACTCATTGGCGATGGCTTGCGTCGGCCTAGTGCCGCGGCCTATGCCAGAACCAGGGTTGGAAAATGCGGGGGTCGTGGGTCGTGCCAGAGTACGAGTTTCTGGCACGATGCCGCGTCGTCGCGCTTGTACGGGCTACAGTTATTCGCTGCTCTATGCTGCAATGCCCTATCGGGATTGCGGCCAGGGGTGGAACCTGCCGCCGCGCCGCGTGGATCTTACGTTTTCCCGCTGCCGCACAGTGGAAAGTAGTTGACTGCTTCAACCGCGGGTATGCGTACGCTGTGATTCTAACAGGAACCTTGATCTTTATTACGCCGAGTCCAACATTCATCTCCATTCCCTCTGAGGAAGGAACATTAAATGTAAATTAATATTAGAAAAGCTCTGGGTCATTTGTAAATCTTTATGATACATTGAAATTATGAAGCAATGCCTAGAATAGTCGTCAATTTGTATGACAGTGAAGGGTTCTTAGGTTACAGGTTTTTTTATCAGATCAAATGTTACTACTCTATGTCGTAAATAGGAAGTACCATCCAGACAGATGAACAGCGCCCTGAACGCATTTTGTTTCCGCAACGTATATTTGCCTCCTCCTATCAGCTTAAGCTATGAAACGTATATTTCAATTCGAGGAAACGAGTGAGAAGAGCATGGCGACGCGACGCTGTTACGACAGTAATATCTTCTATTACGTTTCCAGCAGATCCATTTTGCGGCGAAGAGATTCCTGATTTTCTGTCTTCTGTAAATCGTTGTTTGTGCTGGAGGAAAGATGAAGATGCAAATCTGCTAAAAATCACTTCGAGGCTCCATTAGTTTTACAGTACTCGCTTCCTTCAGATCTCTTGTTAACTCCGTTCTGCAAGAACAACGAAAATATGGTATACATCTAGGGTGGATGTACCAGTAAATGAACACGTACCAATGAATGGACATTTTTCATTAAAATGACAAACATAAGTTATTAAAGTAAGCAACGAATTAATTAGAGACTTCTTTTCATTTCTTGCTTCATATCCAAACAATTTTTGCAGCACGTGGAATCAATCGCGCTGCGAACATAATTTTATAATAGTGTTCATTCACTAGCCTTAAGTGTTCATTTACTGATGCGTTTACTCTAATAAAACATACGAAAATCTGTAACAGACAATTCTGCGTAGAGTACCTATTTATAAGACCTGACAGTGACAGAGCAAAATAATACTCCATCACTTAATGTCAATAACAGGAGGTGAAATATTTATTAATGGAAACATTAACATTCTCAATGAAAACAAATACTAGAATATAAAAAAAGCTCAGGTTTTAAGGAAGTAATTAGGCGATTCAGTTCTTCAATACTTACAGCTCTAAATCTTTGAAACAAGCTAGCATGGACTATCGAAGATCTGTCTTGAAAGTTCAACCAACCGAAGGCAATGAGCGTGAAATGTTCTCGCGCGTCAACGGCAAACTTTACGAATGCAACCTTGTTCCAGTAGTGTTAGCCAAGACTAGTCGGACACAGTGGCGCGCGGCGCACACATGCATCGGAGCTGCGCGATATACATATAATCATCGTATCGCAAGTACATATCCCGACATGCGCGCATCACGTACGCGGTTCTCGTGCACATGTACGTATGTAGCCACGTACCTACTAGACGCAGTGCTCTCGGTCGTTCTGCTAGGCAGAATTCCGCTCAGCCCTATTACCTTCGATTTGTCAGCTGGCTGCAGACGATAACGCATTTCCCTCTTTCGTCCCATCTCTCACCCTTTCCCTCTCTCCGGCTTTATATCTCCTGTACAGTCCTCTGTCTGTCTCTTTTCCTTTCTCTTCAGCGGCTTCCTCCCCAGCCCCCGTTCACCCTTTCGTCCTTTTACTCTCATCCTCTCCTCCTCTCCTCCTCCCCCTCTCTCACTCTCTCTCTCTCTCTTTTTCTCTCTCAATTCCTCTTCGTACCTCGCGTACTCGCCGCTTTCCCTTTATGACCGTGCACTGTGCGCAGTTGCGTAATGGTTTCATTATTGAGTTACCATCAGCCATGAATTTAATTTTATTTTGACAAATTACAGGCAGGTACGCTTTCCTTGTGCCCGTGTGCGTAAGAAAAGAGAGGAATCTGCTGGATTATTTGCCACACGCGTCCGTAACGTTTAGAATCAGATACTTTGATGATTTTATAACGTAAGTTTTAATGGCACTCAAATACTTGCTGTCTATTACGCTACATTGTGGAGATATAATATCAAATATACAGAACAAGTATTTTTAGGGGTTGTGTAGGCTTCATACTCAGGAGTAATAAATACAGACGCAAAAGTCTATGTAGATTCGTCTTTATCACAATGAAGTCAGAGTGACCACAAGTGTCGAATATTTATAATATTTCAAAATGATGCAGATATATATGAATGTGATTATCTGTATATGACAATAAAACAAGATTCAATGTATTTGAATTGTGTGAATTTAAATATGGATGTTACAATTTTTTTTTTATTGTGAAGAAAACACATTGTAATTTGTTACGTGACAATCAATGTTATAATAAATTGGGCGGTTTCGATCAATTCATTTTGCATCAGAAACAGAATATTTAGAACGCGTACTTCCCTTTGATTACTATTCCATTTTCGCAATCGTTCGGTTCAACGCTCATTAAATCTGTGAGCGTTCGAGGAGGAACGGAGAGGGTCTCAAACGAAAATATTGGCAATCGTCGAAGAGCTTGTCGCGCATCAGCGTCCACGAATAAGAAGCTTTCTCAAAACATTTGATTCGAATAAGAAATTCTCATCAGATAAGATGAGTACCGTGTGATCCAATTACTTGCAACACGATGAATACCTGTTCCAAAAACGTCTCTCCATTTCCCTTCTCTCCTCCTCCCCTTCTCACCGTCCCCGTGAAAATATTTATTTCTTCTGCTTTCTATTTATCTTTACCTAGATGCAGTTCAACATCAGTATAATCTCCGCATACCTAATGCGACTGCGATATCCCCGCCATTTTTTTTCTCGAATTTCTTCGTGCGAAGGAACTACCAGCTCAGCTCAACACATCCTGAGTTACCACTGTGATCTGTGAAAAATTAAATTTTTATAATTCTCATTTTATCGCAATGAAAGGGCCTTTAATCGATGCGTGAGATTTTTCTGATCGAAATAAGTCCAAACACGGCATAAATAAGACTATTTTTAGGATTCTTTATGAAGGTAGCGAACATACGTTCCTATTGAACTATCAATAATCTAAACAATAATCTGATTTATGCCGCGTTTGGACTAATTTTGTTAGAAAGCTCTCACCAATTTATTAACAATCATTACATTGTAGTCACTTGATTTGATTGACGCCAGTGCAAACAGAAATCGAGAAATTACAGCTTAAGAAATGCACAATTTCGTCGTTTTTCGAGAGACATTACTACAATTCTACCACACGCAATATGTCTTACTTACTCCTCACTATCGTGTCAACCGATTCTGTAACTTGGCGTAGGATGCTTTGATTAACAGTCAAAGCAAAGCAAGCAGAATGAAGTGACGAACGGTGGTAACGGTCACGATTTTGCTTCCCCTTCATCATAGAAAATTTCGTTAAAAAATTGAGGGCACCAAAATTGGTTCTACACCATCCACCCATCCCCTTACCGGACCTGGTCCTGGGTTTTCTGGTCATAATCATGTGACCACGTAAATGCTGATGGTTATGCTTGTCCAGCGCAATTTGTGTCTACGCTTACACGTTTCCCATGAAGCAGATTTTGTAGAGACGACAAATTAACGTTCAATGATGATCATTATCAGCTGTGAAATAAATAAACCTGCCTACTGGACTTAGAACACGGGCAAATGTAAGTTGGCAAGGTTGATCCTCAGGGGTCGCAATTATGGACGATGGACTAATTGGTCAACTGATGTTTCATGGACGTTGGTACAAATTGTTTTTCCGACACATCTCGAGAGGCCACGTCTCTCGATGCATCGCGGCAATTTGTCGAGAAACGTGTAATGATTGCGATGCGCCAACCGTCAGCGGAGCATTTGAAGTTCGCCGGCAAAGTTCTGGTGAAACTTGTCGTTTCAGGTACACGCTGGTAATGTCGGTGCTTTCAGTGAAGGGGGGAAGGAGCTACGTCAAAGACGTAGGGGTAGCTTCCCCCGAAGTTCGCGAGGGGAATGCATTCACGTCTCATAGAGTCATAGAATGTAATGAATTACTGTTTGTCGAACAATGCTGTTCGGTCGCCTGTGGCTTTCAGAGGGAGCAGGATGAACTGATTTACCGTACGTATCATGCTCCATCGTCTTTCTTGAAAGGGCTTCCCAACTCCCCCTCTCCCCCCCCCCCTTTCCCACCGGTGATATCTGGACAAGGCGAAAGGGCAGAAAGACAAAATCAAAGAAAGGGAGAAACTGATCGAGTCCCTTTTAAGATAGATCCGCGTATAGCGTCAAGTTTATTAAAGTTCTGTTACATCGCCAGTTCGGTCCCCTTTTACCTATCCACCGAATTTCGAAGCGCGTTCGAGTTATGCGACTGTCGAAAGTTGAAACTAGTTTAGCAGAAGAGTTCGCCCCTGGCCGCCTCATACCCCCAAGGAACCGTGGACATTCCCTTGGAAATGTGCTCGTTTACTTTTTCGACCAAGTTTCCCGAGACAAGAGGTGAATCCACCGATGCGCGCCGTTTCGAAGAATGTGGAGCTTAGTAGTGCTGTATAGCGTGCGATGGCCTCACTGTGCCAATGAGATTCCCCAGGCAGCTTTTGTGATTCAAAACAGCAGGGCGTAGAAACTGATGCATCCAAGATTTTGTTTAGTAAATAATTACTTCTAACGCGCTAAAAAGGCGCATGGCTACTAGGTAGTTAGGTAACTGCTATGTATATTGAAGATAATACCTACGCACGGCACGGGGATTCCAGGAATCTTGTTACGTAATACCTAGATGTCGTTCGAGTGTAACACGAAGAAAGAGAATAGATACTATGACAGACTGAATGGAGGTAGCAACCGAGTGAAGCAAAGGCACAAGGATGTAGACGCCGGTGATAGTTCGCGATGAATTTCGTGCGTGAATTTTCCAAGTGAAAACTTTTTCCTCCGGGAAGTTGCCTTACACTTTGTCTGGCCGGCTGATTGTAAGTTACAAAGGGAACGTCCTTCTATAAGGTCTTGTTAACTCTGTATTCATCTCTGTTTGGTTATTTATTTGGTAGTATCCAAGGTGCAATTAACAGTTGGTGCAGACACGTGAATAGTATAGTGAAGGAACCGGGAGTGTTACATTTCAACAGTGGGCCCTGGCTGGCGAATATATTTTCTTCATAATACCTTTCTGTCCCTCCATCTCCACTCCCTTCATCCTACCTGTTCACCTTCCTTTGTTCTCGACATCTCCGAAGGTTTCTTGTTACGTCTTCATGTCCTTTTTGGTACAGGACGTGTACAGATGTCGTATTATTTATTTCTGACTACTATTCAGAGTCGTCTCCAATTGTTATCTCTCCCCTAGCCGACTAGAGATCGTTTTACAAAAGAGTCTGGGCTTATGTTATGACCTAAAGATAAAATCAACTAAAGATCCAGGCTTTGGAAATCTTCAATGGTACTCTTTAGCAACGACTATTCTGAATGTGGACTCTTCTCGTATGATAAATCCTGTTCAAATGCATCTTGCTGAAACTGCATAAAATCGTGATTTATTGTCTACTGCATGTTCTATTGCGTTTAATGTTCGTCGTCAGATCTGGAAGCTTTGACAGAGAGGCAACCCTTACATTCAAAGACAATGTAAGCAAGTTGTGATATGTACTTCTCTAATAAGTGTAAATAGAAAATATATTTTTAATAAAAACTTGGTGAGAATTGAGCTGATTACGGCTTTTACGAATATTCGAATAATCTATGCATTCGAATATCCGAAAAATCTAAGTATTCGAATATCCGAATTTTCGAATAATCTAAGTATGACATTATTTTTGCACAACATTTAACACCCACCGTAGAGCTGTAAATATTCGAATTTTCGTATATTCGAATAAGTTAGAATAACTTAGAATAATGCGGGTAATTTAGAATAATTGCGCATACGAATAATTCGAACAATTCGAACAATTAGGAGTATTCGAATCTCAAATTCGAATTCTGTGGTATTCGAATATTCGACTAATCTAAATATTCGAATTCTTTGGTATTCGAATATTCGAATTCTTTGGTATTCGAATATTCGAATAATCTAAGTATTCGAATTCTTTGATATTCGAATATTCGAATAATCTAAGTATTCGCATATCTCAGTATTCGAATATTTGAATAATCTAAGTATTCGCATATCTCAGTATTCGAATATTTGAATAATCTAAGTATTCGCATATCTCAGTATCCGAAATTATTCTAAACCAGCTTAAAATACCCGGCATTGTCCAGGTAAAACTTCGATTGTCACTTCGAGTGTCAAGAGGGTCAAATAAGGGGGAAGGAGTGGGATGTCCACATTTGATGGGAGCCTATATTTTCCGCAGAGTTCTAGAGAGTAATTATGCAAAATTTGGTCCGGATCGATTAAAAAAATCAGGATAAAAAGTATCCTATATGTTATTCCTGGCCCTAGACTACGTGTACACACAATTTCAGAAAGATCCGTTGCGTAGTTGCCACTTGATTGAGCAACAAACATCCAAACACACTATCACATTTATTATTTAGTAGGATAATAGGACTAGTAAGATTATCCGAATTATTCTAAATTATTCGAATTATTCGAATATTTACAGCTCTACGGTGGATGTTAAATGTTGCGCAAAAATTGTTGTTTAATTATCCTACAATTACGATAATACATGAACAATGACAATCGTCTATTCTACGTTTTCGAAAATGTTATGACATCGAGTTCAATGGGCGGAGCGACTTTAGGGATCCGAATTGGAGTGTTCGTATCAAAGACAAAATCAATATTACGTTGGTTTGAAATACGAGCGCCACGTGATACGGCAAACCAGTTACACGTGATGCCCATCGTCAGGTTACGTAAGTATAGATTTCTATAGGGACGTACATTGGACATTGGTCTTTTGATCAACCACGAACTTTCAATGATACATTTCGCGGTATCAATTCTCAGAGTAAGAGTACAACAAGAAATTTCGCGTATAATAGGAGACGCTTTTAACAGAAACCTCTCAATAATCGATATCAGTCATAATTAATTGAATGCAACAAGTCGGAACGAGTTACTGAACACATATTACAGCTTCTGCTGAGCATTGATTTGCAGTTGAAAGGATGCATTTATTCCAATTGAATTCTTGATTGAAGCAAGTGATCTGAAACTAAGGAGAATAAGATCATAGATACCTGATACACAAGACACTGATACGGGTGGTGAAAATATGAAAACTGAAATTTCAGATACTTTACCAATGTAGATACAGACTTTCAAGATTTGATGTTACGTTCAAATGCAATTATTGTTATTTGTATTAGTCACGATGAAATGATAAATCACATAAAAAACAAGTGAAGGGTTTAAAGTAAGAAAAAAACATTCTCCAATCTCCATAAACTTGGAGGAGCTCCCAAAATTTGTCTACTTATTTCTGGAGCAGCTTAATATTGGTGTTACTAGAATATATCCCGTTATATTATAATAGCAAAACATATTCAATCAGAATTAGGAAAATACGCAAAAATAAATAGTGATAACTCTCGGCAAACGCATGCAAAAATACAGTAGGGAGCAGCTCAGAAGAAAAAACACCAACGAACGGAAAACGTAAAATAAATACGAAAAGTATCTATACAAACGAAGTCGTACTTATACACATGATAGCATTGAGTAGCTGCACATTAAACTCCACGGAAATAGTTAAAAGCGTAGTTCTGATTGAGATCTATTATAGTTTATTGCAGAAAACGTGATTGAATCTGACAAGCGGACAAGTGGACGAGAACGCATGGATGGGAATTAAGTTTCGCGAACCCTTCAATGCGTTTCGATGAAAAAAACACACTGCCTTTTCTATTTTCCACGCTGAAAAAACATTCTACGCTTTTATAAAGCACGAAATGTTTTGATGCTGACGAGATTCGCATTGAAAATTTTCACGGCAGAAGAGCGGAGTGCAAAACGTTTCGACGTTGATGGCAAAAGCGTCACAGAAAGTCTGCGCGGCCAGTTGACTGAGCGGCCGCCCTTTCCTGTGGTCAGTCATAATATTATCTGACACAGCACTGTCTCATTTCCATTTGCACGTTTCATTATCCGGCTCGATGACCCGCAGGCGCAAAACTATCTCCGCCTGAGAAATTAAAAAGAATTCGTCTCGTCGATTAATCAAAAGCAACAAGATGCGAACTGGGAGAGGGATGTTTTCTTCTTTAATGAGTTCGCTAAACCAATCAACTTGTTTACCCATTTCTATCCGAGTCTTTCGAAATCGCATACACTATACATATACAGCGTGTTTCCGCATATATACAAGTAATTCCTTATGGAAAAGTATGTCGAAAATATAGAATGAATTTTTTTTCATATAAGACTCCATTTTCAAGAAAATCTAATTTGAAAACTCGCCCGGATAGTTTTTCTTCATCAGGACTTTGCCTTCGAGAAAATCGATTTTCGAAATCCGTTAAGTGCGCATGCACTGGGTTAAGAATTGATTCCATTTTGAAATTCAATCTTCTCGAAAGTGGAGCATTATATGAAAAAATTTCATTATATATTTCCGACTTATTTTTGCATGAAGAATCGGAATTCGGATTTCGAAAGCACCATGTATATTCAGTTACCGTATTGGAAAATACTACGTGATTTTATGTAAGTGTTGTGTAGCCAATTAATTAATAACTTGAATTTTCTGATTTTTGTGTAACGTGCAAAGTACTTACTAGCAAAACAAATCGGTGAACTGCATTCTGTAAATTTTGATAAAGTATGTATTCAATGACTGCATAGCAACCGAAATTAAGAGGTGTATTGAACAGGAATATTAATTCTCAGAGAATCAATCAATCGCTTAAACTAGAGTTTGCAGCTGCAAACTTATAATACAGATGTCATTTGTCTTGTAAAATAATTTCTTGCACATATCACCGATACACAGATAATCAATGCGAATATGGATGTCATAATTCCATTATATTATTACACATATTTTTTCATATACAGCTAGAGAGCTTCCTAAGGAATAAGAAAAAATATAATAACACGCTTGATCCAATCTCCGAAATTCTCATAGGAGGAAAGGAATAGAGAAAGGGGCGAGCTGCGAGAAAGACGGGGCAGGAAAGAAATGCCCTTATTTTCGATCATAAACGGTACCGCCGTTTAAGCCTACAGGGAATTTGGCTGGCAATAGTTATTGGCTAATCTGCTTCTGACGGTGCAGCAAGAACAGTAAGAAAGAGAGAGGGAGAAAATGAGAAAGGGTAGGAGTGTGCGCAAACTCAGAAGTGAGCACGTCGGGGCGACCGTCAGCGGCCAGCCGGATAGCCTTATAACCCTCGGGCTATATCCTAAAAGTTATCTGAAAATTTCATTTACGACGAGAGAGTTAATAAATGTAAATATTAGCTGTAGAAGCAGTTCGACGGGAACCACCACTACACGGATGCAAGCTCTAAAACCATCCGGAGGATGCCGCCGCGGAGGACGCGGGTTGGCTAGACTTTGAGTTCGTTAAAGTGCGGATCGATTCGCGAATGGTGGCTCAACAAAAAGGCAAAAATCTAATCTGGTCGCTTAGTATTCTATCATGCCCTCCTCTCCTTCTCCCGGCAACTTTTTGACACGACGGGAAGGTGGGAAAATGAGATACGACGTGCTCCTTATGCGAATAGAAGGCTCGTGGAAAGTGAAACGAATTATCGCGTAGATAAGCGTAGAAGGCCGAGATCGGTTTTTCAAAGCAAATGTAACGTTTCCCGCGAACATGTAAGGGAACTGAATGTCATCTCGTGGAAATAGTACGTTTTGTACGCAATGATGATAATTACGCAATAATGCCTACATATAATGTTTCCTACAGTTTTATATTTCGACACTTAATTTGGACCATTCATTTTGAGGAATGAGTTCTAAAAGTAATTTGAATTCTTTGAGGTAAAATTTTGTTGCCGTACCTTCTGGTAGGTTTAAGTTTTAAGTTAATTCGTCTGTGATTACGGTATTGTGAATACCGTAAATAACAAGTAGTGTTGGAGGAGAATGAAGAAATCATTCGTCCCATCTCTTATCGTACATACAAAATATGCATGTAGGTACGTTACTTGAAAAATGAAGGCATTATATATTTAGAATAATTATTACCCAAGCTCGTATAATTGTATGCTTTACAAATTCAGAATAAGTAATTACAAGTTGGGGTAGCAACTTCTCTTAATTGTACTGTATGCATAGGTACATGCACATAAGTGAAGAATTTTTTAAATATAAAATAATACCTTATATTTTAAAATTTAAAACTATACTTGCATTTTGCAACAATTTTCGGTAATTATGATTGTCAAATTTTTTAATGATTTTTATGGAATTGTGTGCTAAGTAGTTAGGTATTACATTTAAAAAAATTTAACATAAACAAATAGAAACGTTTGATTTGGTTATTATCTGGCCACATCACATGGGACAATAACATGAGGATCAAAATCAGAAAATTTTATTATAATTTAAAGTGCGTTCCGCGATGGTCACATGGTTACGGTGATTTAGATGTCATTTTCGGAAAATAAATATCGACTAGAGAACTTGATACAGTAGATATGAATACCGCTAAGGATGAACATACAGAACAAATACTACACTAATATTTTCAAATAACAATGCGGTTCACAGGATGACCGACACGTTGGATAGAAGGGTTTAACTGAAGATGGGGTTAATACCTGTCGAGAAATACCTTGCACATAAAATCGATAAACGTATCCCCCTACACCCTTCAAAGCATGAAGGTATAAAAATTTTACATGATTCCATTTCACTGAGAGCACTTACACTTTAGCTACTTATTATAGTACAATTCCGAAAACATAAGTCATAAATTCGTATAATGGAAGTTTTATTCAATCTAACACATTTGCTATTTCCAAGTAGATCCATTTTTAGACGTTTCTTATTCTAAATTATAACAATAAGTTAAAGTGAAAAAAGTTTATTCATTCATTTTCATGCTTTAATCGTTAGATCTTGATATAATCCTGTTGCATTTATTTTCAATTATTATCTTGTCGATAACATTTAACAAACTTCCTGATAATGTATGTAGGTGTGTATTCAAGTCTACAGCAATTTCCTTCATATTTCGTGAAAAGTATTTGTTATTCATAATAAGTATGTTATACATTATTATTGAAACCAGTTTCCCTTAAGACAAGCACTGCTTTTTACAAAGTTGACAATATCGATTTTCTATCGAGTTATTCATAGAAAATCGTTACTTTCTTTTTACAGAAGCGTAACATTTATATTTAAAGTAACTATCTTTCGATGCTTAACGATTCTCCTACAATACGTTAAATCAATCACTACAAATGGAACAAGGTTCGTCGAGTAAAGATCTTGTGAGAATTAATGGTTGCTATTCTTAAATTCACAGTGATTAGATAATTTAAATAAATTAGAATGTTAATCTGTAAAATGACCTCTGGATAGATCACAGATGGTTAACAATACGTAGAGGTGACATTGCAGATTGCTCTTAGGTGTGGAGAAGACGAAGGCTCTGCAGGAAGCAGTTGACGTTCCGGGGTGGAAATGACCCGTCATTCACTGGATGCCGGAAAAGCTTTCAGTTCCTTTGAAGTAAAATGACAGTGGACTATCAATATTTCATATAATATATATTTGTACGTGCCTCGTATTTCATTAAACTTTTTCTCTATGGCGTTCTTATTATTATGATCTTCAGTTAGACCTGGAGAAATGGAAGATAAAAAAAATGGTACATGTGTATATGCAAAATAGATATAACCCTTTAACTACGGCTGTTGTCAATAGACAACAGTACGAATCTTTTGTGAGATAAAATAAACGATTTGATGAATTATGCCGGGAACGGGGGTCGCTTATTGACTTTTATCATCACATATAGATAAGAAATGAATGTATCAGCATTTCTACAACTTTTCTTTCTTTTTGTTTTGCGTTTAGACAGTCACATTTGTGAATATATACCAGTAGCTAAAGGGTTAAAGTTGATGGATTTTAGAAATCATATTAACATCATATTAACATGTAAATTGTACCGGTGAATTCGCCAGTATAATGAGTGATCTGCTAAATGCACTAGATCAGATTTCACCAAATGCATCATATCATCCATCAAATCGTTAAAATTGATGGAACAGCCATTTGCATTGTATGCGTCTTCGTATTTCATGTATAGAAGTGCATGATGGCTTTATTAAAAACTGAATTTGTGCTGAAAAGTTTATTTCAAGTCTTTTACTTGTTGACATGCAGATATTCAAATATGCACTTGTTATGGGTGTATTATGTATAACTCAAGGCCCGATCTAGCTTTTCTACCACTTTGAGCAAAAATGATTTATAAAATAATTATAAATAATTATTTGAAAATATCATATTTGACAGTGAGTGTAATTTTTCGTAGGTATTTGTTGCCTACCAAAATCCTTTCGTTTAATAAAATATTTAATATTCATAAAAGGAACCGTAACAATCAAAATGAAATGTATAGGTAGGAGGTAAGTACCTATTTTTTTTAATTAAAAAAAAGGTTTATCCAATGAAACGAAATAAGTATAAGAGAAAGGGAAAGAGATGTTTAATATAGGTGCGTACCTTTCTCAAGTATACGAGTAATTATATAGGTGATTTAAAAACAATTTATTAGTTTGATACTAAATTCAAACAAGTATTACCTATTTTCTTGCCGCTTTTTCAAAAAGATTTACTTTTTTTATTGGTTTGTAATGATTTTACTTTTCTAGAATGATTTTCATCTTCTTTAAAAATGAAACTTGTAGAACCTTTTTTCCGATATAATTATAACTAGAATTCCCGTATTGTAGTCTTCTAATATCGACTTTAAATTCGTTTACACGCTTTTCTAAACTTTACCAGGAATTCAGTGCAAAATTTTGCTTTCTCCAGAGCCTCATTATGTTCCCACATGTAAACACGGAATTCTAATTCAGTTTCTAATTCAGTGTTAACTTAACTGTAATCCATACAGTAACTGCAGGAATATTTCTACAAATTTTTACTAATTTTCAATTATTTTTCGATTTGATTGATGAATGTACATATATACAAAATTTGGCAAGAGGCAACACTTTGAAGATAACTTCCCACAATTTTTAACAGTGCACCCTATACAGTTAACGCGTTAGCTACTATAAACGGTACGACCTAACTACATATTATGTATATACAATTTTAGTTAAATCGATGTGTTTACTTTATATGTATGATATTATTAATCTCTTCAATTGCCAAAATTAAATCCTTATTTATCCCATAAGGTTACCATAGCAACAAACATGTGACGCGTTATCACGAAACGCACTGCAATATCGCAGCAACTTTCTACAGTCACTACAGAAGGGCGCACAGATTAACGCTGACCATCGGCCAGCAAAGCTGCACGATCAACCTGGGCCCGTAATTCTCGCTGCAAGTCGTTGCGACAGCCATGCATCATACAGAACGAGCTTACTTCAAGCCGTAATGTTCGCGTTGAAGTGATTTTATGGCGCGTCCATTTTTGGTTAGAATACGTATTCGTGGAAACACCCTACGAGGGCTTCTATCCCGTCGCCCTTCTTTCCGCGAGAAAGCCTTTTACTAGACAAATTAATTTACGGTAACACATAAAGACCTGCACCTTCTCTCAACGAGAAGTTTATGAAGTTTGAGAACTGCCTTTGCCCGCCTATTCGCTTCAATTCTACTTCATAACGTCGCGTAGAAAAAGCGCGTGTGGTGGACATAAAGTTAAATCCCGTATCTGTAGTGTTTCGTTTAGCCACGTAGTTCGCTCGTAAAGTTTCATGGCGTCCTTTAGTCCCTCCGCCGCCCCTCGAAGGAGGACGTAAGAAAGTGTTGCGAGCACTTTGGACGGTGCTACAGGATGGTTCCCCGACGTCGATCCACTCGAAAGTTGAGATTTTTGAGGGTCGAACGACTTTGGGATCGGTCGTTCGAGGATTCTTATCTTCGATGCGGTAGAACGATTTCGATGTCGGACGGACCGGCGAGGAGTTTAAAGGACGCGGGAGGACTTGAACGGCGCGGGGTCTCTTCTGAAATTGCACGATACCGTCCTGGGTTACGGTAATGACGGCAAACAGTTTCGTTCACGGACCATTAGTCAAAAATGCCCGAGATCTGGTGCTACGCTGTCGTCGCCGCTACGCAAAAGCGGCCAAAATTGAGAGAGGGCACGGCCACTGGATATCTCCGTACAATGGCGCACTAACCATTCTGTTTTGTTCTTCAACGACTGCAATCACTGACAATTTGCCTCTAGTCCTTCGAGGTAGTCGGGTCCGGCTACAACCGAGGAGATGATACCCTCTCTTCTTTCTGCGAATTCTGATGGTATCTTGCAGAAAATGGCAACGAAAGAAAATACAGAATTATTATTGTTTATTATTATTATTATTACTCGTCTTTATTACTTGGTAAATATACAAAGAACAGTAATACATATAGCGTTAGAAAGTAAAAGGCGAGGCTGCCGTGCAAGACTGTTACAAGCCTAATCGTAACTAAATAATTAAAACAAATAATTAAACTAGGAAAGAAAAGAAAAAAAAACAGAAAAATCTAGGAGAAATAATTTATGACGCATAAGGAAAATAAAAGCATAAACGTAACTCGATAGACATGAACGAGACAAGGAAAAGAAAGAATATAGAGGTGGATTAGGAACAGTGTAGAGATATATGTAGGTATATCGTCGAGCTGTATATTTGAAATCAGGAAAGAAATTTAGCCCTCGAATATCAGGAGGGAGGGAATTATAACAGTGAGCAGAAATATAGGCGAAGGAGGATTCGAATTTAAAAGTCGAGTGTCCAGGTTTAGTCTATTAATTTTAATATAAAAGAATAGTCATTATAGCGACAAAAAGGTCATCGTGCAGTTACCATGTGAAGAGCAGACCGCAGAGGAAAATAGGATAGGCAACGTTACATTTTCTGTTTTTGATAGGGGAAGCAATTTTAAAGTTTAAAACACTCAATCAATCCCATATTACAAAAAGTGTGTTTTTATTTAATTTTGGGATTAAATATGTGTTTTTGTCACTCTCTTGAACATTTCAATGATATTGATTGTCATACAATTAGTTGGGTAAGGGGAAAAACAGGGAATGTTACAAAACAGCGTTATTGAGAAAATTAAGTTTTTATTCTTTAGTCCATCAGTAAAGAAACAAAGTTCAATGAATTTAATTTTCGTATATAATTTCTTATTTTAAATTGACGACAGAAGCTTATGCTTAAGCAAATAGTGTTTCTGTATTTTGTTCCAGTCCAGAATGGACATTTCTTATTTTTAACCAGTATACCAAATATTTAACGATATCGTACGGGGGTATTTGAACTTTATAATCGTTTGTGATTCGACAGCTCTGTAGTTCCAGTTGTCACCAACAAATTATACTATAACTCGTCAAATCACGAAAAATGGACATTCCCTGTTTTTCCGCTTACCCTTCAGTTTCGCCCTTGGTTTTTTTACAAAATTCTGTGGACTTATCAGATTGTCACCTGTTACTAATTATTTCTACAAATAATCACTTCTTAGGCTACCCTTAAATTGTCATTTAACTTCTTGAATTGATTCAAACCTTTCCAGTGGCTCAATATTTAATATTGAGTCTTTCGTAAATTTATCAAATTGTTCCCGTTTCACTTGGACTTGTCACGTTATTTCCCTGTTCACCTATGCTTAATAAATTTATATCTTTGGATTCTTTGGACTTGAAAGGTTGTTCCCATTTTCAACTATGTCATTTGAAAATACTGTGGTCTTCATGTGAAATAATTACCAACAAACTTCTACACGCCCAAAAGGTTTGCTCTCACTACACCTCGCCTCACCTAGGCGCAACTTCTTTTCGCACTCACATCTAGGCTGGCGTCGCCTCGGTTTTTCCGCACCTGAAGTTATCTGAGCTTGCCTCGGCTCATTTATTGAGCCAATTGCTCAGAGAACCTCTTCCTGTGCAGTCGTCAATTCAGTAGGCTCACACTACGCCTCGTCTCTCTCCCTCAAAATACTCTCGAGGAAGAATCCGTGGTCGAAGTCACGCCGAGGCGAGGCGAGACGATGCGCAGTGTGAGTCAAATTGTCAAAGTACATACGCAACGCATAGGAAGGATCAAATGAGCCGAGGCGAGGCGGCGCGTAGTGAGAGCCCACCTTAATTCCTCCAAAAACAAGCCTTCACTTTGTTTCTGAAGAATGAAATAAAAATAAGAGTGGCCGGACAATATTATCACGATATATGGCCCGCGTTTCACGTCCGTTTCCCTGGAGTATCGAAAAACGTTCAGCGTAACGTTCAACAAGACGGGCCCGGCCCGTCAAACATCGCATACGAAATCAGCGATCTTGTCTTTCGGCCGGAGCCTCGCGGAGCCTTGTAAACTCCCTTGTTGATACACCGCGCACGGAACAAACATTTGCAACATCCTCTCCATACATAGCCGTCCACGAAAGTTTCCTCGTTTGCCCGGCGCTTTCTCGGTGCACACGTACTAATCCGTTACTCGTAATTAGAGTCGGATTGGCAATGGTTTAATCCCTCAACGTCAGTGCTCGCCGGGTTTCAGATGGAAAAAGGAGGAGGAGGAGGAGGGGGGGGGGGTGGAGGGCAAGGGCTATAAACGTAAGACGAACAAAGAGGGAGCGCGAGAGAGGATAGCGGAGAAGAACATAGAAGTAGAACGATAGAGGGAATGCCAGCGAATCAGAACGGGGGAGGAAAGGGGTGAGCGGTAGGGTGCACGCAGTACGAAAGGAAACTGCTGTTGCAACCTCCTTCGCTCCCTGGCCGACACTTTGAGTAATAAGATTAGGAGGCGTCTCTGCTCAGTCCGAGCGGGTGAGATAACGTCATTGCGAATCAAATGGAGCAAGATATAGATAAGGGATAATTAGAGGAAGGGAGATGGACAGGGGCGGATGTTGGACGAAGAAGAAACACGAAGCGCGAAGAGGAACGCCGTGCCAGAGGGGCGAGAGCGAGAGGGGGGGGGGGGGGGGGACGGTCGACCGAAGTGGCACAAGAATGACGTCGGACATTTATTACTACGGATTCTACAATGAGAACTTGCTTCCCCTTTCTATGGCTCACGGTAGAAACAGGCTTCTCGTGCATTCCGCAGGCTCTCTGTAAATTCGTTTTCGCTCGCGGGAATCCTTGTATGGAATCGGTGTCATGCAATCGAAATGGCCGTGGTATCGGATACGTTTTCTTGCGTCTGTCGATAGACATGTTAATGCAAGGCGATCCGACGTTTCTGGGAAAGTAAATTGGAACGCATCACGTGTATAACTTGCTGCATGACAAAACAGTGTGTGCATTTTCTTAAATAAAAATTGTAGGCATAGCTGGGCATTAGGAAGCTACTTTTAGCTTTCCTGCAATGTTACTACGTGTTCAAAGTATTTATTTAGGTGGAAGATGAAATTTTATGATGTTTATTTCTTCTACATTTTAAGGAGGAAAACTTTTCTGTAAAAAGTATTGTAACTCGAGTATTTAATAGTATTGCGTCGTAATATTAATTGGTATTAGTTATTTTCTTTATATGGTCCATTTACTAATGCAAAATACACGTTATAAGGAACAGTGTACATGATATTTCTTCAACTGTATGTTAATACATATGGTTAATTCATTTGGTTCCTTGAGATAATTCAATTTGTAGATAAAACTCAATACCATTACTTGAACTTGAAAGCATCGCTATTGTTTTCTAATAATAACGCTTATTTGGGATGTTTCTGGCACTCTTCAGGATACTAGTGAATATAATAAATAACTAGTTCAAATAGGTGACTTACACATATATCGCACCCACGTGAAACAAGATGTTTAAAAAATCAGTAGAAACTGAAAGTACCAGTGAACATTTCATTATAAAGTTTTATATGCTGGTATCAGTCTTCGAAACCTTGAAAAAGCATTCATAGACATCTTCTCCCTTTCTTATTCTTGAAAACTGTAACCGGTCCGAGCAATTTGAAACATGGTATGTCTAATAATTTGAAATATTAACAGAAATATCAACAGAAATATGAAGCTCCACTTTGACCGCTCGTTGTGTCTTCATACTGAAACCTGATTGTATATGTATGAAAATTGTACCAAAAATATACTACTAGAGAAATGTTTGTGAAAATGCTCATAGATTACCAATGAGTAGGAGTCTAAAATCAGAAAAATATAAAAACCCTTGGAACACATGTTCAGTAGCGATTCATTTCTCGAAGTTGTACGCGCGTACGTAACAGTATAGTAATTGTCTACTCTATTCGGAGATCTTAAGAAAATTAGAACTTTATCTAGAAAAATGGGTAAGAAGCAGTATGCATACACTGTAAAACTGAAATTTTGAACTATATGACATTGGAGCAGAAAGAATAAAATTAAATAGAAAGAGCTCGTGTTGAAATTAGGATAAATAAGAAAGATCTGGAAGCGCAACAAACATCAGAGAAGGGTACAGTTTATGGACCAGGAATAGTTAATTAAGTCCAGTAATGATCCTATTACAGAGAATTTTACTCTCCCACATTAAAACCGATTTTCTTGAAATGACTTTTTCACAACTGTTGAACACTCTGCGCCAGAATTGTAACCAGCATCAACCGCAATTTCTTTTGTAGCCTTGCTTTATGGGTGTCTGTCGTGTGAACCATAATGACCACTGCAGGGAAAATTAGAATTGCTATCACCAAACATGTTTCTGACTTTCAGAGATAATAGCAAAAATTAATTTCGCACAGCTCATATCTATTGCCATTTTTTAACTGCCACAGTTAACGGAGGTTTATACGATAGGTAGACAAATTTATATATGCACACATTTCTTGGCATAGGAATTTTATTTCCGATCAACCGTTCAGTCTGAAGAGCACTTGCCATGGGCCCACTACACTTTGCGCGAGGGTAAATTCGAAGCGATGACGCTGCCTGTATGTGGAACATTTTCACCCCAACTCGGCGTGAAATTGTAGCAAGTACGGTCAATAAACATCACTTAACTTGTTTTGTAAATTGGCTGCGTTATTATTCCACACGAAGCCCGAGTATAGAACCACTTTTTATGGTCGACAAAGGTTGCGGGTCCTCTTAAATCGTACGCTCCAATTGGTATTGCCGGCACTCCGCATCTCCACTCATTTGTTGTGCAATATTATATCTGTCACTATATGGTCTAACCCAATTCATCAACATAATTGCAGCATTTGTATCCCTTTCCTCCTGCCAGCAAACTCGATAATAACGTGTTGAATAATTGCAGCCTCAACGGGTCGTTGGCACCGGACCAATATGCAATATGCCACGCATTAGTGGAGTATCGAGCATGAGACAAAAGAATTTTTAAGCGTTTTGAGTGGTGCTTGGACAAGCTGATGCACCAGCATCATGAAATGTTGTCCTTCCAATAAACTTCTTCATTTATAAATATGCTTCTGAAATTCCACCTGCCTCTTTTTTCAAACTGAACACATTCGCTAGTATCCACAAAAGTTACAAATCGACCTAAAAGCATTCAGGGTGAGTCAGTTTTTAAGATGGGAAGAAATGTTTGAGACCTGAATAACTTTTACAGTTTTTGAGATAGAAAGAAGTATTTGAGACAAAATTGGTTTGGTTCCGAGAGGCTCATTATGTGGTGGACGCAACTTTTTCTCAGGTGGAGGTGCTTCGGAGCTTTAAAAGTCAACTTAATTTTTTTAGATGGAAATATAAATATTTGAACACCTACGAGTATAGCCCTTCTGAAAGGCTTTCCAATAACCATAGCCAGTCAAGTTCATTGAGCATTATAAAGAAATCGAACTGAATCGATTAAAAAAATAAACAAACTTCGCCAAAACGCTTAAGACTGAATTTCCGTAACTTGGAGTTGAGAATATTTTGTTTCAGAAGCATTCATAATGGAATTTTCATTTTTTACACTTTTTTATATCCATGACACCCAATGACCTTGAATGACTATGACCATTGAAAAGCCCTTGAAAATGTTTACAAGTGTAGGTATTTAAAATTACATGGTTCCATTTAAAAAATTAAGTTGACCTTCAAATCTTCTAAGTATCTCCACCTGAGAAACAGTTCTGTCCACCACGTACCTAATAAGCCCCTCGGAACCAAACAACTTTTGACTCAAACATTTCTTCCTATCTCAAAAACCGCAAAAGTTATTCAGCTGGCTTGTCTTAGGCGACAACCTGTATAGTACCCTAAATTTTGAAATCTTAACAAAATGTAATATCAGTGAATTTAATATTCTCTGTACCCGTTCATTCGGTCTGAAGTGGTTTATAGAGCTTATATGGCTCTTGATGTATGCTATGTTTAATCCAATCGTTCGTTTCGATGTAGGTACATCCTATTTGTAATTTCGTGTAAATATATTGCGCGCGCGGACTTTTTGCGTATTGAATTTTTTATTGTACATGTAGAGCATCGATATCATTAAAGTCGAGCCGGTCGATATCGCTGCGTACAGGATATCACGTCATTAAATTGCATTTGCATATCACTGATCCGATGAATAGGGCCTAGCACGCCTCGGTGAAGCCAATTAAAATTGACAGGGCTGCCCGACGGAACTTCTCTTTTTTTCCTGTTGCGCACGCGGGCGCACTGTTATCGGTGCGTTACAGCCACTGGGTTTAAACGGCTCCGTGGATACGCACGTGGCATACCACTTCGATGTATCGAACTATGCGCAGTGTGGCTCATAAAAGAACACTTTCCTAGTACAAATAAAGCCAGGCCTCCCGATACAGGTTAAACGATAAAGCATGAAGGAAACGATAAATAATCAAAGCGTGATGATGCATATGCATATTTGCGTTTCGACGCTTGCGAATTTATATATTTTATTTTTTCGTTTTGTTTGCTACGCAGTTTTCTCGTGATTATGGAAAGTCACGCTTACCCATTCACAGCTGTCACCACAGGGTTTTTCCCCTCATGTGTTGTCTGTTTTTGGTGCATCAATCCTCGTATAAACACAATCCACTATGCTAAACTGCCAACGTATCTATGTAGCAGCACTATCTGCTCCGATTGATGTGACCAAGGTGGAAATGTAAATCTTCCGGCTCAATTTTATCGAATCAACTTTATTGTTTGTTGCACGATATTTGCCGAATGTTCGAGGTTTTTGCCACTGGATGATAATAAAACAGAAACGTGTTTTTAGAAATATTATACATCAAGTAGTTTTGAGTTGTGTAAATATTTTTCAGTTATAAAACTTTTGCTTGAGGAGTGGTCTTTATTATCATAATTCTTTTGTAATATTAGTTCGTATAAAGAAATGCGGTGCACAATGCATTTATGATGGTTGAAAAATATTAGTTAAGCCTTGCAGCAAAATACTGCAGTCAAACTTTGGTTTTCAAAATTCTGTTTAGAATGACATCACTTATAATTGCAATTCGTATTACAAAGCCAAGTGTAATATTAACAGTCATATTCTCACTGTTTTTGTGACATCAAACCAAATGTCAAACTCTTACAATGGTTTGACATCTTCACGAGGTAGGCAAAGTGAAAAAGTTAACACAGAAAGTCCTCTACGAATTGAGAAGCGCAATAAGCTTTGCCTCTTTACTATTTGGTCTGTGTTATTCTTACTTAGACAGATTATTCGAACATCAACTTGATGTCGCATGGCTAGATAAAGAATGTCTCGTTACCAAGGTGACTCAGGAAAAAGAGTGATCACAGTTTGGTGGCTTAAGAAGGGGATAATAAACGTTTTTTCTTAAAATCAGAAAAAAGTAGGGACATGTCGCAATGAATTGAGCGCAGTGAACAAAAAATCTGTCTATGGAACAGCCAGGTTTAGCTATAACGCAAGAACACAATTAGTAATTCGAACCACCAAAAAATGACTTGTTTAGTGATTACAATTTGTACAGTTTCCTAAAATTAAAAAATTCACTTAATTCAAAGAATTAATTGAATCTAAGAGGATTCCAAGAGTATTCAATAGGGACTTCTGGAATTGAAAAGCTTATTATTGGCAGAACCGTATAGAAGCTAATGGAGCTTATTGCGACTAACGCAGTATTTTTTAAGTGCCAAATATGGTGCTTCAATTTTACGATAAGAAATTCGCAAGAACTCCTGCAGCAACCCAATACATAACTACAAGACGCAATACCACTATCCATGTCATTACGATATCCCAGACCCGTCGTGAGTATATTGAGTAGAACGCGATTCGTGTCCATGGTCGAACATCATGCGAAACGTTATCGTGTAGTTGTTGCAAGGATCTTTTCGACGGCACACGGTCCCATGCATGTGTGCTCGCATGCACGCACACGCACCCAGCCACGAGACGATAGGGTGATTCGGAAGGGAAGTAGAGAAGCGGTCGACTTGTTCCTCCAGCCCCGTAGGGATGCGAATGTTCACGGATGAAATGCAATGGCCAGTATCGATAGACCGTGCGTCGGTATGCATACATCCTGTGGCGCCTACTTTTTTCAAGCCAGCACTCCAAAGAGGAAACTGACACGCTTTGATTTCGTATGAAATTCCATGTTCATCGGTATTCTGTGAGTAAGTTCGAGCGGACACATGACTGAAAGACACGCCTTCGAGCATATTAGAAACACATTCTTTTCTGAGCCTTCAAGTTCCGCGACAAGGAATTCCTCCTGTCTGTAGGTGCACGTGCCTCGCGCGCAATCCATTTATTGTCAGAATGCGCGTGCAAATTTTGTTAAATCAATACTTGTACTATTTTCTATTAAACTTAATTCTTGTGTATATTTCCTAATGGCAATTATATCCCAATAAATAGTACAAAAATATCATAAAAATGTAGTTTTTTTTCGAAGTTATTGAGGTGAAAAAATGTTTGAATAGAGATGGAATTGCTAAAAAGTTGATATTTGTAACACACCAACAAAATGAGACCTAATCTAGAAAATCGTATTCAGATTGAAAAACGCTGTTTAATCATCTGCAAAATATGCCACTTTCCGATAGACTATTCAAACTATGAAATTTCAAGTTATCATTTACTCGACAGATGAAGCGGAGATAAAGGCAGACGATACGGATAAATCGTACCAGCCACGCTTTATTGCGCGGACAAATGTTCTGCAGCGATGAACAAAGTGAATTATTGAAAAACCGTTATCCTTGCACTCCGCTCCGATATTTGAAAAGAGGCCACGAAAGGGAGAGTAAGGAGGGATGGGGAAAGGGAAGAAGTCGAGGGTAAATGTTCTACACGATTACATAAAACCACCAGCGATTCGTAAGCGAAGACGGTGACTTTTCTTTTTTCTACGTTGCCCTCGTCGTACTGAATCGATTAAAGGGTGGTTCCGTCGAAGCGGCGTATCCTTTCAGGGTAACGGATCATTAGCATCCCCTCATTTAATTTAGATTAGCAAGTCCGGGTGCTATAAGAGCCAGGCTACGACGATACCCGACCGAACTTCCACCGCGTCTTTTCCCCCCCCTGGCCCAACCCTTCCGAACCTCCACTGTAGAAGAAACTATTGCGTACCATACCACTTTGTTTCACCGTACGCATAATATCATGTAGATGCTACGTGCCGCGCCGTGGTGAATGGAAATTCGCCTATTTCCCAGCGAAAAGTGTTTCGATAGGAATGCACCGACTTGTGTTGTTGACGGTCATGCTTTCACGCAGCGACACTATACATGTATACGGCTTCAATTCGAAGGACTAGATATGCAACGTACACGTTACCTATTCAATGTTCGACCGTATTTTTAATTTTTGAAATACAGGAAAGATATAATGTCTAATTTTAGCGTTGCAATTTATTTATTGCTGCACAAATTTGTCTCGATAGGGAGTCTTTATAGATTTACTGTCTTATCGCTAGACTGCGGAAGTTTATGCAGGTAGGATATTTATTACGATAATCACGACCTTGCTATATCGTGGCCGTTACTATACTCGAACTAATTCCCAAGCCAGTGCTTTATATGCCAAAAAATATGCAACTTATGCGAAGCATACATGGTGTACAAAATTTGTAAAATAAAAAATATATTCTTAAATCCCTCTAATGAAGAAACATATTTCTATCAAAGTCTCACTTGTTTAGGTCGTTACTATAATTACATTTGCATAAACTTCCGCAGTCTATTTATCGCAAAGCACGATGGAGACTGCGATATGAGTCAAGAGACTGAAGAGAACATTGGTAACTCGAAAATTTCGATTTCTTTGAATCTACGCAAGTTTGTAGGGGACCTGATACTTTTGAATATTTCAGAGTGAAAACACTCATGTGTGTTTTCGTATGTTCCTGTACATTTTGAAAACCATTGTAGATATAAAAAAGTTGTTAGAATGAAAATTTAATGGTTTTTATGCTCTATAAAGCTATGCGATGAAATTCCTTAAAATTTGTAGTGGGGAACGATTTTTAATTTCAACTACAAATTTCAAACAATTTGATTACATAGTTTTATAGAACATGAAAAATCATTCAATTTTCATTGCAACAACTATTTTATATTTACAATAGTTTTCAAGATATACAGGAAAATAGAAAAATACAATAAAGGGTGTTTTTACCCTGAAGAATAAAAAATATGAAAAAAAAATTGTTTCATATTGTTTCTATTAAGGTCCCCTATTAACCTGTAAAGTTAAAAAGAATTGGTACTTCTGTATTACCGAAGTTCGCTTGTGAGTGTTCCTCTTGCTCATACGTCTTCTCACTCACAAGGAGAGTATTTTAGGTGTCCGCCTCCGATCATTTTGATTTTTGGGTATGTTATAGAGGACCGAAAAATAAGAAATACGTGTTTTTTTATTTTTCCCCATTTTCATATTTGGGGGATGAAAACTGCGTTCAAAGTTAGGGTTGAAAAATCATTTTTGTGGAAAAAATGGACTTTTCGAAAATCTGGTGAGTCAGTCATATTTCGCATTCAAAGACACAAAATTCGTCCATTGACACTATTCCCCTATCTCTAATAGTTCTCGAGATATTCCACAAAAATGATTTTTCAACCCTAACTCTGAACGCAGTTTTAACCCCCCAAATATAAAAACGGGGAAAAATACAAAAACACGTATTTCTTATTTTTCGGTCCTCTATAACATATCCAAAAATCGAAATGATCGGAGGCGGACACCTAAAATACTCTCCTTGTTAGTGATCGCGGTAAACACAAAAAAAGTGGGACAGTGATCCTCTTATTTAGAGCCAGAAACCTCGTTCTTCTTTAAAGACACTACTGTACTGTACATTATTATGATATTTGATTAGTGGTATTTTAGCCTGCGAACAACTGTAGCCGATTTAATTTACATGAAAAACTATTGTTTCGTTATGTGAGCTTAGTGCTTTCTTTTAGATTTTTATTTCATTTCAGTGATGGTTTATCTTACATTTATAACCGAATACATAATAATGGTTATGGCAGATGTACTAATACTAATCGGTATATTTGTATTGTTTAGTTCTGATTTTTGAGAATTCGTGAATGTCTCTTATCCAAATCAAATTATTGGCCACATCACTTCTAATTATTATCAAAGATTTATTGCTTGTTATAATTCATTACAGAATCAAAAAATGGAAGAAGAATGAATTAATAATAATACAGATCGTAGTTTATCAACCCTATCTTCAACCTTTTGACTATTTATACATGATAATAATAATATACTTCGTTCCAACTTCTGGTTTTACTGATCTTTCCTTCCATCATGGAGCAACCGAATTTGTGCTCGTGAAGTAAAATTATTGTCTCTATACTACGTACAGTAGTCTATGTAACATGGTAAAAATTTGAAATGTATCATTCAATAACAAAAGGAACATGCTAGGGAAAAATGCATCTCATTTATATATTTATGTTTTCAGTAACAATTATACATTTATTAGTAGGTACATTTAGTACATTTATATATAAGTAACAAATTAATAGTTTGAACGTCCACTTTTCAGTCTGAACATTCATTGCGATATACATAATTGGCGAATTAATGACGCTTTTCAAACAAATTGTGTTCCGTTAAAAAACTGCAGTTTACAAGAAGGATCAGCTGACATTTCCATCATACACCCTCGTTTTCTTTCGTCGTGTTATAAAATTCCCAAGCGTCGCGTACCTGTTGCAAGTCGCCGCTCCTAAACGAACGAAACGGGGCACAAAAGATTGTCGATTTGCGAGAAACGGGAGGCAAATGGTCGAATAACCAAATGAGTCCGCGTTCGTTGAAAATCGTCTGCTAAACTGGCACCGTAAAACGGCGGCTATGATTAATGCGGAATGTGTCCATGCGGAATCGCAGTATCGAATCAGATTATCATAATGCACCTTAATTTGATCAACATCCGCTTGGAAACGGGCCGCGCGTAATTGCACAAACACGGAATATCAAAGCGAGGTTGCATGCTGCGTGGATACACGCGTCTGTGTATCAAGCTGGCACACGCTGGCGACCGATACCTGTGCTATTCGAACACTTTCATCTCCCTCGAAAAACGACCGATCCCCAAACCGCAAAGCTATTCGGCTAAGTGGAGCCGCCGATATGCGACCGTTTCGTCCACTCAATTCGTCGATATGATCTGTGTCATGTCATATCCCTGCTTCCTCCATTTTTTTTTTCCCTGCCATGTACGTGGGACCGCAGGATACCCGCCACACTGCTTAATTGATGAAAGCTCGAATCCCTGCGCTGGGGTCTCCGCCACGGGAGAAGACCGCGGAATGCTCTATTAATCTCTTCAGCGTTTAAATTGCTCGATGTTCCTTGTGCCAGCCAATTTGTGGCCTTTCGCGGTGGGGAGGGACGGGGGTGGTGGTGTAATCGGGTTAATTTCGGATTCGCCGTGAAATTATCTGTAACAAATCGTATTGTAATGCGCCGCGGGAAATTGGCCTCGGTTGGTTTCGCGATTCGCGATCACGATGCGTGTGATTGACGGGTGTGACACGTCTTGATAGCGTCGCCGCGACGCGAGGGTGGTGTGCAAATTATTCGCGGCCTCCGCGCTGGGGCGCGAGCACAAGTGAGACGTACGAGGGGGGCGGGGCGGTGGGGGGAAAAAAAAGAGGGAAAGGAGGCTTTGTGCGACCGACGACAATCGGCGTTTATCGGCAATTCGTTTCTTCGTGTTCGACCGAACGCCATCATTTCCATTTTTCGCGTCCGCTTCGCCGAACAAATTTAATTGGTTGTCCGCGAGTGCTGATAAGTACTTTTATGCCGATTCGGTCCGCTGAAATAAATTGGAACGGTCCGGCCTGATATTAACTTTTATTCTGTGTTTTTTCCATTATCACATTATGGGGTTACGACTACTTTTCGGCGAAAAATTATTTTTCTAATAGTTCCGTTGATCGGTAATTGCTTGAAGTCGTTACTGACGAGATTTTCGCATTTACGTCGAGACGTAAAATTTAACCATTTCCACTAGGGAATCAATTTTTATTCGCCATTTAATTCAGTGGAAGCAACTCGAATGCTGATTGAGGGCCGCAATTACCTTACCAGCAGTTAATTTTTACCATTGTACCCTCGATATGTGAGTCTACTGTATATAAACGCCTCGTAATACAGACTAATTCTAAATTTAATGTGTTTTCGGGTGTTACAAAAGTGAAGTAACCGATCGTCCATTTTCATCCACATATTCTTTCATTTTATCGTGTCCTATGTTATA
The DNA here is from genome assembly GCA_951215215.1 of Andrena trimmerana. Classification (NCBI taxonomy): domain Eukaryota; kingdom Metazoa; phylum Arthropoda; class Insecta; order Hymenoptera; family Andrenidae; genus Andrena; species Andrena trimmerana. The sequence continues at coordinate 10,212,010 of OX578062.1, forward strand.
TTTGTCAAATCTATTTGGCGTATTTTATGTTATGCTGAAATCTATTTCGGATCACGCGCGAAGTATTCCATGATACCGTCGATTTTTAATTTAACGGACAGCTGTATGTTTCAACATAGCGAACGATGCGTAGGAATATAAATCCTATTTAATTAACACTGGTAGGCAGATCCGTGCAAACAAATAACACTCTCTCCCCCTGGTTCATTCGCTTCTGATACTATCTCCCTTTTCCACGTTTTGCACCCCAACCGGTGCATCTCCCATTCCCGATATTGCAGAATGATAAAGAGCCGGTTAATTGCAATTAAATCAACAAACGCATAAAATACCTGTACATCGTTCGACCCTCTATCGGCGCGCTCGAAATCGCGAGTGTGGTAATACGAGATATACGTGTGCGCGCGTCGAAACTGAAGAGATTTTCGAGAATTCCGAGTGTCTGTTACAAAAACATCACAAATGGGAAATATATAAAATAACCTTCATGTTATACCAAGTACTGGACCAGGTTCTCTCTGTCGTTACACTCCAACGAATCAGAGGTAAAAAATGTATGAATAAGTATAATCGTTGAAAAGAATTCATTAACACATATTTTACCGCGCGAGAGTGTGCATGAAACAATTTAGATTCCAATTAATAATCGTTATTTCCATTCGCTGGTAAATACGGATTAATTAGACAGCCATGGTTAATTCGTTTTCAAAACTAGGTACTTGAATGGAGAGGATGAAATGTTGCACGAAATAATTTCTCCAACCTACCAGTAAATCGTGCGATTTTCGGAAGAAAGAATTAAGTATGCTCGTTTAAATTCACGCGGAGGAGCTTGCTCATTTAGCTTCGTTGTTTCTGATATAATTTCGTAAGAAACACACGGCTTCTCTAAATTTCGAAATTAATAATGCTCTTCATAAGAGCTCAGTTTGTTATTTTATACCTCCAGGTACACGTGTGTACGTTGCGTCAGCTACGGAACACAAAAAGTTTTCGACAATAAGGTGGCGGTATCGTGATACTAGGCATCAAAACTTATTTAAGATCATGTTCTAACAGTAATTGTACGCTGGAGAAGAAGAAACGGCTAGGACGCGGCAGAAGTTGATGCTAGCGGTGCTGGGGATGCGGGACATGGGGTGGGACGGTAACTGGAAATTCGAAATTCTAGCCGAAGGTGCCTGCAAGGAGAGAAGTTTGTGAAGAAGTTGTTTACGCGAAGTTCCTCTCGTCGCTAACCTCGCACGGTTGCAAGAGCGCAAAGTCTTGCTTCGAAGCGCTGTAAAGCGTCCGTCAAATGCTGTTGCTATATTAAAACGTAGGAATCTAGCAGGCTTGCACGCCACGAGTGCAACGAGATATTACATCTGTTAGTACATTGCATAAGATCGTTTAATTATATCGTATATGCTGTCCTTGCAATAAAGGCGACTTTAATATGTCGAAAATAATTTCGAACCAGTGTTTACTTCCTCACATGTATCCACTCACCCCATACGTATCTACAACATATTTCACTTATTTAAGTAATATTAAATTCAGAATTGCCCATTACAATTTATCTATACTTATATAATCGTTATGTCACTGATTCATCACTGTCCAGTCCAAACCGGTGACCCTAGAAACACGAAATTCGGAGAGTATATTTCTTTTGCGACGTAGATGCTCGATAAGAAGGGATTTTTTGACATTCTAACCCGAAGGGAGTAAAAAGGGGTGAAATATGTTTTCTCTAGCTCCTTATTATTTCTTAGGTTAGATATCAACTTGGTTTTGACTTAGAAAGGTTACCCACACAAATGCCTAAAAACCAGATTTAGCATTTTGTCCTAATTAATATCTAAGGGAGTGAAAAGGGGTGAAATGTGTTTCCACGGATTCCTCAAAATCTCGTAGGCCCGATTAGATATCAACTTGGCTTTTACTTCGAAAGGTTACCCACATAAATGCTTAAAAACCAATTTCAGGATTTTGCCCTAATCAATCTTTAAGGGGGTGGTGAAAAAGGGTGAAATGTGTTTTCATGGAGTCCTTAATATCTCTTAGTCGCGAAGCAAAGCGCAGGGGTATTTTGCTAGTATTAGTATAAATCTTATGGACCTAAAACTTTGATAAATAAATTGAATTGAACAACTTTTTTTCCAAAACTATTACGAAATATCTTGGGGCATAATCGTAACTTTTTCTTTAAAGTCCCACCAATTTGCCAACTTTTAACTTTTTTTTTCGTTTGTTATGTTCATCGACAATGTAATTATATCAGAAATAAAAAAAATCCTTGGTTTTTTATTTCAGGGAAGAATTGGGGCCTCCAACATAATCGCAAATTTGCAACTCCGGCGCGCGAGTCCCTACGAACGTATTCATAGAATCTCCATTTCTACTTAACACTTTGTAACGAAAAAATTTATTCTTGTTGTTTGAATGTGAGCTAAAATACCCTGAAGGTTTCGAAAAGATCCGCTTAACAGTTTCTTAGAAAAAAATTCTCAAGAATTACCTTATTCCTAGCGTCCTAAATAGGGCTACCCCCCTAATATACCTATCTTTAGTTCGTATCAATTTTGCTAGAAGAATGCAACCAGATACCTAACCACGAATTTCTCAAAAAAGTAGTTGAATGTACCTATGCATAAAAAATAAAATCGTAGAAATATTAGAAAAATATTAATTTATCGTAATTACATTCGTATAAATTAAATATCGAATTTGGGCGAATATTTTTCTGCACGATCTTCGCTACTTCCACGGATAATAATACTTTTTTAAATAAACTGTGTACAATTTTTCAATCGAATGCACCTAAGACAAAAGTACCTATATTAATCGAGGTTTATATTAATGTGAATTAGAATTGCATATTCTTACTTTGAGGTCGATTAATATGTAAAATATGTTACATATAGGGTGGACGGATATTATTGTGAGTAACTGTATTTATCGTTGACAGGACAACGACGATCTTTAATTGCGGGCACGCCCTTTGCGAAATTAAGAATTGAATGTAATAAATAACGTTTTAGTCGAAGGATTCGTAGCTACTCTTCCCTGGTGGAGAATGGATCGGAGGCCAGGATGCAAATTAGCGACGGTACTGCGCTATTATCTTAACTCCTTTTCTACCGAATTTATCGTTCTTGGCAATTAATTGCTGCCCTCGATCGGTGCTCGGAAAATGCGATTACGTGGCCAATGATCGATCCTTAGGATACCAATGAATACATATAAATTAAATAACGGTAGAATATAATGAAATAGGGTAATAACGATCTGATGGTATCGCGCTCAAGTTCCTCTGCGCCAACGAATATAATCCACTTGTTCGAAATTCGCCGCCCTGAAATTCGTCGGCCAGAACACGTATCTTACTGTACAATAAACAAGAATCTTTAGAATTTAATTTCCTTTGAAGTCTTCGTGCCTTATGGCACATCCCCTGTCAAAGCGATGGAATTGTGTGAGTTCTAGCACTTTCTTAGCCTTCTCTCTACTTGACTCCTTTGTTCTCCAGTCTATTCTATCCCGTACACAGCTTCAAAACGGTATCTTATAATTTGAACCGCGTGCGTCTTAACTCACCGTTACTGCGCCAATTTCTTCGACGGGTGCTGAATTCTCTGTAATGAAACGGCAGCCCGGATACACTTCACAGGATACTGTTATACATTTAAGCTACGAAATTAATTGGTGATATTCTTGGTTACATGTGCAGATCAAAAGGATCTAGATTAGGATCTGTAGAGTAGAATCTTGGACATTTAAATTCGATAGTAAGCAGAGTATTAGATCACGTTAGTAATTACATTCTATAATCTATTCAGACAAGACAGACTGCTTTTAATTTTACTCATTCTAGCTTTGCTTAAAATAAATTAAAATTAAGTCAGAAATATTTACCGATGAAATATAAATTCCATCTTCAATACTGTTAAATGCAAACTCATAGGCAGAAAATGAGACACATTTCTGTAATTACGGGCTTTCCCGGTTCCCTCCAGCACATTCCAGCCATTTTTCGCCAGTCTCCGCACGAAGCCAGCATTTTCCATTACGATTCCAATAAATTAATTTTCAGCTGCACGCCGCCCACCTTTCCTCCGGTATTGGGTCGCCCCCGACACCGAAGAGAAAGGCAGCGTCTTATACGTGCCATTTATACTCTTTACAGGCAGCGTCAGTCTGCGGAGATTCTAAGGTGCATCCCTCGATCTCCGTTCCAACCTTTACCTCAGCCCTTTCCTTACTTACCTCAGCCTCCATTCGTCCTTCCGCGATGCGAGGGGAATCTTAAATCCAGTCCTCCAGCATTGATGAATCCGCTTTGCCCGGAAATTGTTCCCATACGTCTCCGGGGGGGGGGGGGGGGTGGAGGGGGGAGGGGCAAGCTTTTCTTGCTTCTCGAAACCCATACGACTAAGAGGTACCTCTTTGACGAATCATAAACGAGGATTTTCTTACTGGTCGGACGAATTATGTTTAACATTTCCGTGCCTGGACATCATCTTTTTAACGGAGACTGTACATACGTACGTCCCTCTGAGAGTGACCTGCTTCTTTTTACACAAATTTTACCAATTTTTCAATGACTGCTTGTTGCATCTCAGGAATAAAATTGAAGTTTTATATTGAATGCCATGGAAAGAAATGCCTAGTAAATTATCGAAGTTTGCAATTTTCTATTTGTTATAATTCTACAAGGATGTACATATGTCTTAATTATTATAGAATTACTGTATAATGTTTCGCTCTGAATTTCATGTTTCTAGCGATACATCGCATTAGAGGTAAGAAGAAATAAAATTCGGTTTGGAGATTCATTGTTCCAAGAATGTTATACAACTCTCTTGCATGTTGTAAAAAATTATTGAAATGTGTTAAATGGCTAGAATTATTTTTCGTTTATATTCATGTTGGTACGAGATGGCGAATTAAGTGTGCTGGGAGTAATATTTCTAAAACTACGAAAAATATGATTTGTTTCGATTACTGTTTGATCCTGAGAAAACATCATGTAATTAATTGTAAGTAAATCTCTTTCATACACGGAGGCATTAAAGACATTACGGTCCTTTTGATTGCTCTACATAATAATGTATGTTTTTCAATATGTACCTACGTTTGTACTCACCTTTTTTTATGAGTAAAATGATCGTGCACAGCTAAGGTCGTACGAAGTTCACAATCACAAAAAATCAAGTAAAGGAGAGGAACGTTCAATCTTGTATTATGAAACAAATAAAATTGTTTATTCATTTCCTGATAGTTACTCCACAAATAACGATGCGTTAGATGGCATGCCGCACACAGATAGTGTTTCTTAGACTTTTTTAAATATACTTTCGGTTTCTGATAACACTGTTCGCTCTTGGAACACCTGTCCTGCTTTATATGGCAACGCATGTAACGCGTGTTTTCCATTGATATGAATAAATAATTTATTTATACAAACCAAAATTGGACATTTCCCAATTTTTATGTACTATTTCTCCATTATAAAGAAGTTATTACTATAATGATTATCATACTCTTGTAATATTTTGCAAGATACTTTTACAATATTTCCAAATTTTCTGAAGCAATAGAAATATTTTTGTACCTATTCTCAAATATTATTTCGTCAATCAATTTGTGTTTGAGGAAATATATGTATACTTATAGAATATAGTTCCAGTTACATTTATACAAGATGTTTCACATAATAGAAATATTTCTCCTATACTGAAAATTTCCAAAAAATGTTTCGTACAACGGTTACATTGTTTTATGGGGCCTCTTCTGTTCGGAGAGGTTAATGAGATATTGAGTGTAATGAGGGGTCTACTTTGGTTTTTAAATGGAATGCTATATTTTATTTGTCGATATCCGATAGCCATTTTAAAGGCGAATTCAACGACCTATAACTTTTCGTAGAATAAAACTATTGTTGCGGCACACCTCCCCCCCCCCCCAAAAAAAAACCATGCAATTTTCGTAGGAAACATTTTTATGAACTTTTAAATATAACAGAAATATTTCAGGTCATAACATTAGGTGAAACACCGTGTATAATTTCAGATAGACGAAATAAAAGCCAGGATAATAAATTTATCGCCATAAGTTGTGACGTATTCGTATATCTTCATCATAATTGCGGATGAATTAACTGCTTGTCAGTGAGGACTGTCAGATCAACTGCATCAAATCTGAATAATATTAGGTAAGTTGTACAACTAGTGAAAATGACCCGAGATCCGCCCCCGATTTTCACAGTAGAGGATTATGCCATTGAAGTATTATAATCACGTCGTGCGCATTGGGCACACATACATAATACCTACGCAACATGTGTGCGGGCATTGCCCCAGAATGAATGAAGCGGAGTCAGTGTTCGGGGTAAGGTAGAGGTCAACGATATTATGCAAATCGTATTACCGTACATCACAGATATTTCGCAAAGTTGAAAAATACGAATATGCTTGCGGAATCTTCTTCCTGCCGTGCGCCAATATAATGGCGTCGCTTTACAACTTGGTTAAAAATCACTTCCATATCTGATCCTCCGCCGAACACTGTGCGAATGCGCGTATGACATTGTTCACCAATTATTTGCAGATGGCCAGTCATAAGTTCGTACCCAATTTACGTGCTTCTCCCAAGCTCGTGTGTTCTATAAAAATTCGTGCAACACATCTGCACCGCTTCTTAGGCTGTGCGGCCAAAAAGAAGAAAATCAGAACGCTGTACTCTGAGCAGGTACATAAGACTCACTCTCTATGTATAGCCAGGGTTGACTGACTGGTGGCTCGCGAGTCATCAGGGGCAGGGATCGGCGGACTCCAGCTACCGTTGATGGAAAGGGAAACACCTACAGGAGCGGTGGTAATGTGTGCGTGAACTACGCCTGCGTCAGTCACGCACACATAACCACCGCTCTTGCAGATGTTTCCCCCTCCACCAGTGGTAGCTGGAGTCCGCCGATCCCTGATCAGGGGCACCTCCGCGCTGTGATGCCAGATCGGGGACGGGTTCCCTCGAGAATTTCCCCCACCTCGCGCATACTGCGCCGGAGCAGCGTGTCCGTGAGCTCGGCGCTTCGGAGTCCAACTCACTGACACGCAGCTCCGGCGTAGTGTGCGCGAGGTGGGGGAAATTCTCGAGGGAACCCGTCCCCGATCTGGCATCACAGCCTCCGCGTTGCTGCCACGCTGAACGGCCCCCCTCCATACCTGCGAGACTCTGGCGATCGCAGTGGATTCCTCCTTCTTTCCTTCTCTTTTCGACTACGATCGTCAGAATCTGGTAGGTACGGATGGGGTCGTTCAGCCTGGCAGCAAGGCGGCGATGCCCCCGGTAGCTCGCGAGTCACCAGTTAGTGTCAATCCTGCTCTGTACAATCAAATTTACCGTAATTTTTCAAGTTTTCCTGAAACACCATAAAACCAAACAATATCAGATAAAACCGATATTCGCCGTGTAACTGGCCACTCCATTCACTCCTGTTTCAATTTCACTCGAACGTTCAACATTCCTTGATAACAAACACGAGTGGACAACGTCGACCACTACCACAAGCTTCTCGTCTCCCTGCAGAGGTTACTGAAAGTCTTCGGTTAGGTTGCTCGTAGCGGAGTTAGTTATCTTGGGCTTCCAGTGAAGCAGCGGTGGATCGACAGGAAGAACCAGGATGGATGCATGCTCATCGTCAGGCGTGCCGCGGGTCAGCTTTAACCGTGTACAGGCAACATAAAGTTGGCACTTCTTCGGCGAGTTCGAGGGGAAGTCAGCGAGTAAGCCCTACGTGGTACTAGCGGAACGGTTCCTCCCTCGCCTTTCGTACACTGTCTGCCTGTGCTTCGCGCTTTCGCACTGGCCGCGACCACATCAAAGCGCCGGTTGGACGAGCTTTGAGCATGATACGCCGTGCCGTACCCTGCCTAGCTTTGTGACACCGCAGCCAATATAGTCGAGCTGCCTGTTATTCCTCAGCTACCATTCAATATCCTTAATTAAATTCGGAAGCTTATTCACTGTGGTTAATTACGATTTCGTTCGGTCGGCCCCACTCCCCGAGCATCGTTAAACGAGACCTTGCTGCTAACGGGACACAAAGCAAAAAGCCCTCGGGAGAGCTTGGTCTATCTGCCGTTCGAAGACTATCGTCTATTTGTAGTCGAGTTTTCGCGTTGCGCGGGAAACACCGATCCTGATCTCGTCTACGGTTAGGTCGATGGGCTCTGCGCTGGCCGGTAGTTTGTGGAGCATCGTAAAGAGATAGGAGATAGCATTGAGCGTAAGCCCTGATCAATAATATGCTGCACAGTGTCGACGAAATGTAATGACCGGGTGCGACCAGCGTGGTATAATGTTGGGGGTTATGTGTGTAATGATTGCGTCGTGTGGCACCTTGTTGAAACCTTCAGCAGTGACTCTTTTAAAATGTTACACGTCCGGTGAATAAACTTTCCTCCTCTTTATTCCTTTTGCGGCCGATAATATACAATATTGCACAGGTTTCTGTGCCTAGAGCTTGGAGCTAATGACGTCTCGCACTCGCGGCGACTATAGAAGAAGTAGCGGGATAGAAATGTTCTCTTAACTGGACAATTGATTGTGATTTCAAATAATAAGCGGTCATACAGCATGATATTTTAGAACAAGTTTCATAATCTGCATCTTCACTTCAATGGCAGACCTCTGCGGCTCTTAGCTTTAGATTGTAGTTATTATAGTTGTTGAACACAGCTCTAATGTTTATGGAAAATAGAAAAATGAAACTTTAGCTTATCTGTTAAATTTAAGATTATTGCGTGCTTCTTGACGAATTACAAATCACTGTTGCTTCTTTATCCAGTAATCGTTTCTATTATACATACTTTTATAATTTGCCCATGCTGTCCCAGGTTACGTTTGTCCCGCGGTATATGCAAATTTCTTTGTATTGTGTACATAGGTATATCTTTATTAACTCACGAGAACAAATAGTTAAATAACATTGTGATTTCATTTTGCATCAGATACCTACAGAAACTACAAACTACGTTACACGCAGTACGTCCTTATAATTAATGTTTACCAAAATATGCGGTTTTGGCTTTATAAAGGAAATCGTATTAATTATTTGAAATTGCGAATCAATTATTACAACATAGCCCGGACTGTAAATTTGGTCTTACACATCAGTTTTAACATTTAAATGGTTTTGTTTAATTATGTAATTTATTTATTACTCTGATATTGTATCTCGTGAACCGTACATTTCTTCGAAAAGAGTTAATCAGAAAGAGCTTATGATTAAACTTTGTTCAGGCAAAACGTACTGAAAAATTCGAATGAAATATTAATGATTCCAAATCCTATTCCTCGTGGCAAATGGAATGTCTTGTCAATATAGTGTGCATCCACTTAAATTCATTTATACTTTATATTATGATGTAAAGTAATACATTTGGTGTATTATTATAAATTATTATGTAAACGATGACAGTTTGCAATGAACTTATACAGACTGAAACTTTTAAGATTTTTTTCCTGGAAATTATTTGCGCTCGAATTATGGCACTTGCTGGCAAAGAACGATAAGGAGAGACTTTTCAATAGCTACTTTACGTGCCTAGGATAAGGGAACACCCGTTGAATAGAAGAGAAAGGGAGGATGTACATTTATATGTGCGACTCAAGTTTTGAACCCCCAAAGACGATTCACGCTTTCCTCGTTACAGACATGCATGCGCTGTCTTCGATGCAAGTTTTATAATCTACAATTTTGGAGATCAGAATATAATTTATTACAGTCCAGGTTTAATAATAATCTTTTAAGGCTGTACCTCATCATTACGCAACAATTGTAATCTGCTATTATAATATATTTTTTTATCTGATAACCTAATGGAGATGATATAATAATATGTTATATAGGATATGCTAATTCTAATATTAAATCTAATATTCTCTTACCAGATTCCTATGTAGGAGTTCATGTTACCTAATCAAATATACATTAAGATATGTGTGATATGTGTATATTATTATTATCATTACACTGTCTTCATTATTTCAATACAGATAAAATTATCGAACAATTTTTTAATCCAAAATAATAGTTAATGCTGTCAATTACTAATGAATACATGTTTCCGCAGGGTCCCAGCGAGTAACTATGCAAAACTTGCTTCAGATCAGTCAAAGGGTTATCCAATTAATAGGGAACATATAGACAGACATTCTATTATATATGTATATATAGGTAAATATTATAGATAGGTGTGCGCCACCGGTGTATCTGCAAACATAAAACAGGCCAGCTGCATTGTGAAACCCATCTACAAGCACCTGCAGGGTTGTTTTTGAAATTGCGTTCTTCATACGATTTCTAAAGGTGAAATCTGACGGCACGTGGATCGGCGAGCTTTGCACGAGACACGCCGATCCACGCGCCGTGAGAACGCTCATGGATCACCGATTCGCGAGCCTCGGCGATCCTCGGCGATCCTCGGCGAATCACGTGCCGTCAGATTTCACCTTACGATCTGGCGTAGGTATCCTTAATTCGTGCAGGAAGTCTATTTAGCTGTTCAGAGTTCAGACTCTCTGTCGTCACGCTATTGGCGCACTCAGGATTTAATCTTAATTAGGTGATTATATAAATTTATTTAAAGAATAAACTCCAGTTTTTTTCTTTTTACAAAGTCCCTTCTTGGCTTGGCCCCCCCCCCCCTGTCACGCACAGATCCAGGTTGTTTTTCTAGTTTAAGAAAACTTTCTTGAAAATTTCTCTCTAATTTCATTACGATTCATACCATTTAATTCTGCATGCTACTACACAAATACAATCTTACACATTCATCGCGAACGATATGAGCCTGAAAAGAAGAAATAATAATTAACAAACTATACAAACTTGTACCATGACGTACATAACGTACATAGATTTATAAATAAATGCGTGTCGGCATGTTATTTTGGATGTTTTTGTGAAAATCACCTTGTTCGCCAAATAGATAGTGACTTCAGGGACACCTTGTACGGGCTATAACATTTCCTCGAACATATCGTATGTCTTTCTGCTCTACTTCCTGGCCGCTAGTGTTTCTTTCGAAAATCCCAATTACTTTTATGAGGGGGAGGTGACAGGAAGGGACCAGACTGCGTCACATTCTCCTTGCAGGATTACCCTGGATGCTTGCTCCTCGCTTTGTCTCCGAGTCTCAGATCCAACTTCCGTTCTCAAGCCCTTGCCAGCAACTAGGAAGGTGGAAAGACAGGAAGGGAAAGCGGGGTGGCGGGCGGGAGGGGTCGGAGAGAGTGTTCGCTGGAGATTCGAAGGTGGAAATGAACTGCCGGCATCAACAACCTTAGTAATGATGCGGCTCCCGTGTCTGAGTCTATCTTCACTTCGTCGCTCATTCTCGAGCGCCATTCCCAAACAATGGTTGCACTTGAAGCCTGCAGCTTAGCGACGAAATGATAGTTTGGACAGCTTGCTAAATGAGATGCTCCATTTCCAGGTCTTCTGCAGCCTTTCGAAAATCGAAACCCCCGTGAGCCTCGATTTTTCATTTCTAAGGGCGCCAAGTGGAGTACTTGGAGCTAACGCGTCCTCGTTAATTGTCTGGCAGCTGGGTTTCTCCTATTACTTGCTGCCTAGCGAGTAATTGTTCCTCTGTTCGCATTTTGTATCCTTAAACTTCGTATTATATCTTCGGCCGTTTCGCCTTGCTGGAATAATTCTAATGCTGACACGTATAATTAACCATCCGAATCGTAATAAACAGAGGCGTGTGTTACTGTCAGCTCTTAATGCCTGTGTATCGCGTGGGCTGTCATTTTAAGTGAAATGATAATAGGGAAGCAAATGGCTTCGAAATTAAATATAGGGGAGGGTTGCCTATATCGTACCACTTGAGACATTTTACGGTATATTTCATATTTGGTTCTAATTTGAACACAAATGACTGTTGGATATTGTAGCTTCATCTCTTAGCCACATACTATTATATTAATAGTAACCTTAACTTTGAAGTTTAATCTTTTGTTCGGAACAAATTAATTTGATATTTATCTGTTTGTCACATACTGTAGAAGGTACGATTTAGGCAACCGGTCTCCTAAATCGTACCTCCACTAGAAATAGTATCAATAACAAATAGAGAAGAAAATATTCAACATAAAGTAATGATTATTATATAGTTACATATACACATGTATATGGATCAGACATAGGTCGCAATAACCTATGCCTGTGATATATGTACATAACCTATATAACATACGAGTTGTCAAATCCTACTGGTAAGTAGTGGATTGTAGTGGTACGATTTAGAAAACAGGGTCAATTTATTTATAAATATCAATTTAAACTTTATAATGAATGTAATATGAACTTAAATTGAATGTAAAACATTCTGCATTGAACCCGCTTTTAGAAAAATACAAAAATACAGGACAAAATTGCATTGTTGGATTATTATCAGCTAAAATAGACAGGTAAAAAAATTACATCAATCATAACCGATTTTTTAAAATGTTTATAGCACGCGCGAAATAGAGAGTAATCCCAAAAGATTGTGTTTCTATTTCTTATTTTGCATTTACTTGGTATTTTTATTATCAGATGTCGTTTACATTTATTAATTACTGAGAAATTGACGAGGTATGATTTAGGTGACCATTACGATATTGGCAACTCTCCCCTAACCGTGATATATTCATTCTCAAAAATGTATTCACTTGCAAGTGATATGAAAATTACTCTATCATTTCTTCTTCATATCTATTGATACTATTCACAGCGATATTAAACGAATTTAGTTGTATAGGGTTAACGCACCAATGAACGAACACTTAAGGCTAATGAATGAACACTATTATAAAATTATGTTTGCAGCGCGATTGATTCCACGTGCTGGAAAAATTGTTTGGATATGGAGCAAGAAATTAAAAGATGTCTCTAATTAATTAGTTGCTTATTTTAATAAATTATTTTACCAATTGTAATAAAAAATTTACATTCTCTGGTACGTGTTCATTTACTGGCACATCTACCCTACAAAGCAATATTGCCTGAGAAAAATAATTGAGTGATTTTTGAGAAAAGCATATTTCCATTTTAGACTTCGAAACAAATTTTGATGGCACGCCTTAATAATGTTAAATTAACCCCACAGTCGCACAAAACAGTACAAAATATGTTGAATTCCTTTTTGAAAAATTGCAATTTAAATACAGGTTTCATAAAAAAGGTCTTATTTCCAAGTTTGTTTGATGACATAGTGAAATAATTTTTTAGTCTGAAACAGAACGGACACATTTCTTACACTCATCTAGGAAATTGTAATAAATTTAAATTGTTTTTAAATTTTTTTCTGCGAAATTTTTCTTCTCTTTCTATTCACTCCACTGATCAAGCGTTTGAAATCTTTCAACTTTACTCGTTTCCACTTTTTTACAAAATCATGGAAAGTAACATGTAAATTACAAAAGGACTTATTTCTAAATGGTTTCATACAAAAGGGCTTATATCTAAACATTTTTTTTTTAAATAACTATTAAAACAACGTCGTTAAATTTGAAATATAACCGCTATCAGATGGATGAATAAAATGTACAAATACTATAAAAAAAGATTTTTTTTAATTAGCGTAGGTACCTCAAATTTTTACTATGTAGAAATGTGCCCTTTTGAATAATCACCCCTCAATTATCATTCAATCATTCAATCTCTGAATCATGACTTGTGGTTTACTTTAATCTTCTCTGAAATCGGAGCATTGTACGCATCATGAATTTCAGCAAATTTACCTATCTTTACGATCTCGTATCCATCAATGTTAAAGAGCAGCAATGCATCACAAGCTTCATCGGTCTAATGCACTTCGAAGAGCACGACAAATGTACGAATGTACACACACCGACGACGCGTCTCTTTCTCGAACCAATCTACTTTAGAAGTAACATATGTACGTTCAGCTTTCTCGTTAAACATTTTGTAAAGTTCACGTCGAACCTTTCTTTTTCCAGTAAATTCCACTAGTTCCTGACCATTATCGTGATCATAATGGACGTCAAAGGAGATTATTCAAACGCGAAGGGTTTCACAACTCTCCACGTTTTGGATCAAAATAATGCACAGGGCTTCCACCATGAATAAACGCAGGATTATACTTAATGGCAATCCATGGTATTGTGCGCAAATGTTGAAGAGCGCGTATAAGCGGCTTTCAAATCGTACCGACCTATAGTGCTATGGCGACTGGCTCGTGTTATTCATTTGTGCGCTCTCCAACCTCGTGAAAGATCTTAAATATCCTGGAACGCGATTTCAAGAGACGGTAATGCCGGTTATGCATGCCAACCATGTATTATTTTACTACAATCATATATACACATTAGCGAGGTCCTTAGATATAATTACAAAAAATATTTGTCGAACTCTTATGTAACCCCTAGAATGGTTGTAACTCATAAAAAAAAAATATAAGTATGTATTACGTCGGTGCAAAAGTTCGTTCCCTTATTGAACCAAAGTCTCCATTAAAAGTAAAAATATATTACACGTTCTTTTAATCGAAATACTTTCCTCGGCTATCTATAACCTTTTGCCATTTTTGTGAGTAAAGAATGGGAAAAAAGACATTTCTTTTTAATAAAAGATGGGCTCTACTAATTAAATTCAGGATCGTAAATAAACTTCAGCCATTAACGACACACGATTAAATAAGTAAAAACAAATTCTCCATTTATATTTGTATAGATTTTAAGGAAATAGAGGGTAAAAGAGTAGTACTTATAGATTGTTTGACAGCTGAACCTATATATCTAACAGAGCACGCGGATTTAGTTGATGAATTTGAATCTGAACTTCCCGATTCCTCTCGTTCTGCCATAGAAATTTTGTATGAATAAATCCCGTACATGATAGGAATGCTCGAGTTAGCTTTCATTCTTGCTTAATTGCGCTCATTTCGCAATTGAAGGTTTAATTGCCGCGGCACGAAGGATTATACCAAATTCGGATTGAGTGTCGAGAGAGACCGTGAAAAGTGAAAAGAAAGGGAAGATTGGAGGATCGAAAAGGCCGCGTACAGCATTGGACGTAAAACGAGGCTGCTTTGAATGGCGGGTACTTACTTAGGCAAATGCCTGCTATTCGGATTAAGTATTTGTTCTAAAAGCTAAAGGAAGCGCGAGAGAAAGATGAGAAGGGGGTATGTAAGGGGTGAGAGCGCGGGCGGGGGGGGGGGGAGAGGGTTAGGGCAGCACGGAGAACGTAAGAGGGCTGTAAAATCCATTCGCCACTGGGAAACCGGAAAATTCAGTGCAATTTACTTCTACTACTAGAATCAAACGAAAACATTGGATTTTCAGTTATGTTGGCCTGACGCGAATAGATTGTGCTTTATCACCCACCGCTGCGTTTGTTGTTGCAAGAGCTTTTTTGGTAACATTTTTAATCCATGCTCACAACTAGATTGTTGTTGAATCGAACTAACCAGAAGTTTTTATTTAAGTCCTCGTTTTGATGTAGGTACATATGTATGAGGACACCCTTAAAAATTTTAATATAATAATTAAACTATATGTACGTATTCGCAATGCAATTCACGCGGATATCATGTTGTAATAGATTGTTCAGTTAACATTTATGTTAGTTACAAAATTAGTGATGTTGAAAAAAAAGAAACACATATAATTCTATTAAAAAAGAATGGGTACCTAAGTCTAAAATCTTTAAATACCTGTATAACCTGGAAAAAAATATCGAGTGAACCGTTGTAATTATTTCTTGAAAGTAAACAGAAATATTTAACGTGATCACTGCGTGAATAGTTTTTAAAATATTACGACATTAAATTTGTAGCTTCATCGCATTTCTTTCCTCGCTATTCGCCATTTAAAAAATTGAATGCCACTCTTTATTCTAAAATAATTCATTACAAGCCCTCGTCTCGGATACAGTGCAAGGGAAATGCGAATAAAAATGCTTCAAAGGAACTTCGCAATTTAAAGCACAAAGCAGATACAGTTGAATTTTATAGAAAGTTGCGCCGAAGAAAGTATTAAGGCTACTTCGTAGGTTATCAAGGGGTTAATGAAATATTTTTCCACCGTCTCACGGTGAATTTTACATAGCTAGGATGAAGGAGGCAGCGGAAGGGTGGTTTGGAACAAAGCTCCTTTGCAGCATACCGTTGATCGAACTATGTTACGCGCCATTGCAAAAGTATGCTTCTTTTTTCACTGCTTTAGGTGATATTAAGAATAACTTCGATATTAAAAGCAGCTTTACAGTAAATGCTTCGCCTTCGTTTTCACGTGTTCCTCGTTATTTACGAGTTACGACCTCGAGTTTCACCGGCTGTCAAGAATTCCACGATATTGCACCGTAAAGCTACGACGTCGTTGGCTATCCTGCATTCGAATTGAAACGTGCCCTATGTCCTTCTGTTCTTGTCAATTCATCGCCTACGCCGGGGGGTTATATGATGGTTGTAAAAGGGAAAAGTAGATTGTGGGAATGCCAATAAATGTTCGTGGAACAATCAAATTGAACAAGGTACGAATAAATATATAATAATGTGGATCAAGGTAAAAAAGTCTAACCATCCCATTTCTGGATAAATAGAGATAATTATCATTTAGTCAATTTTCTAATTACAGATTCTACTTACTTTGATAGCCAGTCTGGTAGATAACATCACTCAACTAATTAACTATACAGAAAATGGAGACATATCTGAATAATGAAGAATATACCAGGTTGAACAAATATCTGAAATGTAATTAAAACCTGCCTATACGTATACTATGTGAAACTAGAGGTGGTGAGCATCTGACTGAAATAAAATTGAAGACCTTGCAGCAAGAGGGTTGCAGCTCCATCTTTACCAACTTTGAGTAAATTAAAAAACTAATAAAATTATTGCTTTGGCTAAAGATTAAAAAGAGTACATTAATTGAAAAATATATTTGTTCACACAATAAGCAGTACTTATTGAGTTAATAAGTTTTTTTTTAATAAGTTAAGTTTCAAATCTGGAGCCGCCCAAAATAAAAATATTGCACAAAACAGTAACGGGTGTAGGTTCAAAATATGCAATAAATCGCTCATTTATCATTTATCAACAATGTAGAATTTTTTAACGTAGATTACACGTCATATAACTCAAAAACTGTAAAAAACATGGAGCTGCACTTGCTGAATAATTATCACGTGATAATATTATCATCCATTCTTCTGTCTCTTCGTAGGACATTTTCTCTATTTTCTTAGAAACTATTTTCTACATTCGCTTGTTCGCGTGCTTTCAGTTCAATTATATTAAACACCGCCTTAGTATTGTCCGGCGAACAATTGAATAAAGAAAAGGAACGCGCGTCCATCCACACTTGGAATGGAGAATAATGTGGACTTTGACCAACGAATTCTGTTTGGAATACGAATTCCCCCATTCTTTGAAAAGGATCAGTGTTCTCCTCCGGCGGTGAGTGATCGACTTGAAAGCACGTTGAGAAATGTTCAAGGAAGCAAAAGGACGAACTCGCCGCTAAGTTTGAATCTCCGTGGGTCGGCTCGAGCTGCTCAGCAATCACGCTGCCAATGACAATTGTTAGCAAGATTGTTTGACTCTCAGGAAACTCGATAGGTAGAAAACTCGAGGAGCGTATCGGGCGATTCGAAAAGATATTCCGAAATGGTATAAAGGTGCACGGTGTTTCTTAAGTAACGAACAAAACCATTTTATTTACAGAATATCAATAACTTAGAATGGAGAATTATCTAAGAACAAGTTACATAAGTGTGTGTTTAATTTAATATCAAAGCTAAGTCGGTATAAATAAATATGGCAAATATGCTATAATCACCAGGAAGAGGGTTGCGTAGATTTACATCATAATTTATTTAAAAAATGACAAACGGGGAATCTTATCGTACAATATTCCAACATTTTCTTTTAGTTCCTGTATCAAATTATAGAATTGATATTTATCATATTATTTTGCAATTTCTAACGTTTATAGTTACAGCAGAGGGAGGCAGTAAAACTGTTGGGTAAAATTTCGTACGTGATCGATCCAGACAATTAGCGAGGTCCCACTAGACGCTCATAATTCGAGTAAAGTGGCTTCTACTTTTGTAGGAGCGTGGAACGTGAGGATATCAAACGGGTGCATTTGTAAGCGCTTTATTAGGTTTTAATGCCCTCTGCCCCTCATCTTCTACTACTTTCCCTAGCTTCCGTTGCCTTCCTTCTCCTTAATCTAAAAGCGCTGACAAACCGCAAAACTTTTTCCACCGTGAACAAACACGTGAATAAATCGACGCGAGACGCCCCCTGATTCGAGGTTTATATTCAAAGTTTGCGGATGATACCTATCGTCGTTTGCGTTTCTTCCTTCTCCTCAGCTTTTTATTTCTAATGTTCCACTTGCACACACATCTGTTCGTGTACAGGACCGAGAATGGTCCTCACAGATGTCCGTGCATGTACACATAAGCCCATATACTTCCGTGTATAGCCAGCATTGCGTGTCTAACGTCGACAGTACGCTCTTACGGCAGCAGATCGTTCGAAAACTTCAACTTTACACAAGATTTGCGTTCCTGCATTCTGACGTAACGGGGTTCCGAGTGAACCATATCTTACGTAATCCTCGAAATGTTTACACGAGAAAAACGGGAGATTATTAACCATCGTATCTAGCTCACGTAACAGCCCGTCAATTTTCATTTCTCTCGCAGAGCCATCCCGCCCGATTTCGACGAGCAGCGGGTATACGTAAAACGAATAAAAGAATCAGCTTGCTCCCCCGCTGGACGTACCCTGAGCCAGATGAAATTCAGCTCTCGATTTATTAACTTTCGAATAAACCCCGGCAAATCGTAAATTAACTCGAGCGAAACAGTATGGCGGATCAAAGGATTCCTCTGGAAATTCTGTCGATCGCAATGAATCTCAGGCTACGCGTATGATGAACCGAGGGCGTTACACGGGGGTATGTATGTATGATTGCCGCCGCGCGTATGTACGTACGGATGCCGAAGAGCCGCCGCCGCGCCGTCCCGGGAATTGCCATAGTAATTAAATTATAAATGGTCGTGGCCTGCGGTCGGAAATAATTCGACGCGGCAGCTTTCTGCTACAATTCGCCATAGTTTCCGCGGAGGTCGGCTGACCGCGTTTCCCGAAACCTCTCCTCCTGCTCCGTCTCCAGCTGGTAACAAGAGCGGCGAGGCGGCGGGGGGAGCCCGGCGGAAAACGGGGGGTAGCACGCGTTGCGGTCTAACCCTCCGCGCCTGGTCAGGACATATAATAATACGGTCAATTTTGAATCGAGTTTGGTTGGGCGATGCCTCCTTTCTCCCCCCTCCCCATCCTGTTTCTCCCCCCGCTGTCCCAATACTCTATCGCTTCACCCTCGACCTTCTCAGCACACTCGGAACGCCCTACCTACGGGGTTGGCCTGGGCGATTTTCCGAGGCTCGCTTAACCGCCAACAATTTCAGCCTGTGAATAATTCTTGGCGCTCCAATCTAACTGCGAACAAATTAGACCGAATTAGACGAGATTTGCTACGTGCTTCCAAACCGCTCTGCAACCAGCGCCTCCTCCCCCCGTTTAGCCCCGCGCGACCGAATCGAACCGTGCCCCATGTAACTTCCCCTTTGATTCCGACGCTCTCGCACTATTTTCATCCAGTTCCCATGCATCCATCGCCTGTCCCTGTGCGTCTGCAACGCGTGAATGCCTCTGGCGGCTTAAACAATGCGGCCGACGTAATAACCGCTCGGGATTTAATAAGAGCACGCTCTGTAAACGAATAATTCTCGTTCGGCGCATGTCGGGGAGGATTCTAATGCCGCTGTAATGCAGGATCAGCGGCACGCGTCCGCGATAATTCTTCCAGCCTTGTTACGTTAACTGTGATGTAAAAAATAGGTAGATGAATGCTGTGGGTAATAGTTCTCAAGATGAATGCGCGAAGTAGAATTGTACAGGGTGTCGTGCGATGGAAGTGGAATGGTGATGATTCTACGCGAAAATATTGATAAGTTGGAAATGCCGAATAATGCTTTTTGATATGAGGCTTTTTTTCTAAAAAAAAATACGTTGGCTATGTATTAAGGGGGTATTCTGGTCTAGCGCACGAGTTTCGTGACCATTTTTCAGAATTTATTATTGGCAATCAAAGAAAGTGTAGTACACAAAGTTTTCCCTAAAATCTTAATCGCCCTTTTAACTATATTTACAAATATTTTTATCGTGAAAAAATTAGGATGACATGTCTGTATGAAGACATGAAGATTGTGCGTTATGCCATGATGCTGACATGATCCTGTCCTTCGTAGACATCTGAAACAAATGATTAATGAAAAAGTTTATTCAGTAAGAATATGGTTATCGTCTGGATCGAGATTATTCATTGAATTTAATTTTTCACAAAATGGCGCCACGTTGAACGGAAAAGTCCGTTTCTTCCCCTTCAATGGTGATACTAATTTGTTAATTAAAAAGAGAATTTTGCAGATATTATTATAATTTCGATTCAGACAAAAATAACATCGTTTCGGAATATGCACTGGTATGGAGATATCATGGTAGCTATTTCGGGAAACATGGTCTCGAGAAAATCGCGCTTAAAGTTTTATTTCAAGTTTATATACCATCGCCATACAGCGGTCCTTCCTCTTCTTCCAAATATTCCAATTGAGCCAATTGTTCATATCTGTCAGCAATTTTTGTTGCGTCTGACTTGCGCCGTTTCGATCTGTTTTGATATGCCTCAGCCTCGTTGTTGACAAAATTCTTTGTTTCGGGACCAATTTCGATTCCCATTGCGACCATCATTTTTAAAATGGACCCTTTATTAAATATGCAAACAACGAGAAATGTTGCAATCTCAATTGTTGCCGGTCCGGAATGCAAGTGCTTCGGGGCAAAAGCCCATATTAGAGAATTCTGACTCTCATTACTGTTTTGCGTGTTGGCTCCCAAACATCTCTCCAGTAAAGCGTGTGAGGTCGAATCCTCATAAATCGGCTTTATTGTTAACTGGACTGTTTCACTTAGAGGGGGTTTATTGTGTGTGAAAGACTCCAGCGTACCTGCTGTTTCCTTTAAACCTCTATAACTTCATTATTATTTCGAATTTCAAAAACACACGCGAGGAATATATTTTTTGGACCATGGACATTAGAAAATGTAAAAATCAAAAAATCAATTTTTCGACACTTGTAGACCAGAATACATCCTTAAGTGGGCATTCAACTGAACAAAAACCGGTAGATTGCGGTAGTGAATATAGTATATCTGCGAAGAAAATTAATATTTGTGCAAAAATCAGTCGAAATAGTAAACTGACTTCCGTCTTTTTGTAAGGGGCTTTCGTTTTGATTTTGAGACATTTACTGCCACGTTTTGCCAGTTACCTGTTAAAGGATTAACTCGGTTTTTAACAAATTTTCAATGTCATATTTCTTAAACGTCCCAAAATAAAAAGTGCTATCCACGTTTGTGACTTATTTTTCCACGTGAAAATGCAATCTGTCGACTTGTACCACAAGTAACAATACTCTAAATATGAAAATTTGTGTTGCAAGTAGAAATTACATGTTCTGGGAATTTTCGAAGTTTGTGTTATGTTGCGATTGTTACGTGTGGTTAAATTATAGTCAAAGGTGTAGAAAGAAATCGACTAAGATTCATAGCTTTTGATCCACGATTTATGG
Organism: Andrena trimmerana; assembly: GCA_951215215.1. Lineage (NCBI taxonomy): Eukaryota > Metazoa > Arthropoda > Insecta > Hymenoptera > Andrenidae > Andrena > Andrena trimmerana. The sequence continues at coordinate 10,233,719 of OX578062.1, forward strand.
CCAAAATGTTTTTATATATCAATGCAATAAATAAGTTTCCGATGTGGCGGTACACGTAGGCAATGTTTTCATTTAATGTGCAGATTTCAAATAAAAATCTTTTGCGTCGTTTCAATGTGGACGAGACTGCCCAACGATTAACATTTTAGTAATTGATTCATGAGTCATATATTGCCTTACTTACGTGCACAGGAAAGCGAAGAGCAAACGTGCAGAATTTAGATGTATCTGCATTGATCTTACAATTACTTTTCAGTCGTTGTTTAGCAATTTGTAGCATACCCAAGAATATGCTAAGAAGCGGTATCCTCCAGAGATAACCAAATGATATAAACGATGTCATCCATTTTGTTAGAACTTTTGAGCCTTTAACATTCAATGTTTCGAAGCTGGAACAGTGAAATTTTTCTCAAATTACTTTTTCATAAACGCCCAATAAATTCTGCAACTGTGAAAAAATAGGTGGCCATGGTATAAAACCTTGTGCCTTTTAACGTGGAATGGCAGTGAGTGCTTTCCCGATACCATGACAGTATTTATTATTGGTGCTTCGCTTCCTGGCTTGTTATATATGAATAAATCAGAAATTTTAACTGACTGTGACGTTACACTGAACATCCATTCGAACTCTTCATTTGTCGTCAAAAAATATTTTTTCTAACTAATTTTTTCACATTCTAACACACAGAAGCTTTTCCCATTTGTGTTATTACAGTTACTTCAATAATATTACTGTAATATAAAACTTGTGTTTAAAATTATAATTGTAAAAATTGTTTTTCCACAAAATTTGATAAAATCAAGTAGGTACATGATTGGAAATACAAATAAACAATCTATACATTATTTATAACTTATTCGTAAAATAATATTGACAATAAGGTAGCTTAGGTTAGAGTAACGAAGTAAGTTATCGCAAGTGCCTCGACGTGCGAGACACAGGAGATTGCCAATTCAATTCAAACGCAAACAGTTTACTTGTAAAAGTACATTAGAAGGGCAATTTTATTTATTAATCACGAGGGGGCTGTATCCCCACGAGGTCAGTTCTCATTGTTTCTCCCTCATGATTCTATCCCCGTGCTATTTCGGCTGCCCGTCGCTGAGTTGATGTCATGGAAGGATAAAGGAGTGCGAGGTGGAAAATGGGAGGGTTGTGGGGGTTTAGGTCGAGTCGTCAGTGATGAATGCCGGTAAACTTCGCACGAAAAGTCGTTTATAAAGCAGTGCTACGCCGCGCTACGGATGCTCGCACTTCATAACTTCCTTCCTACACCCGCCAGCAACACCGAGCGCAAGGCCGCAACTAAATAACTTTGCGAAGACTTCTCCGAGATTCGGTCCGATTGTCAGGGATTCGTATGCGGATGTGATACCCGCGAAATCTTTCGAAAATTTTCAATTTCTCAACGCAGCTCCACTCAGAACTCCATTAATAATCTGTGACTCACGATTTCACAAATATATTTTGCATTTAAGATAATTGATCTGTTTTTCCTACAAATTTAGAATTTTATGTTCAATTTATTAACGAAATAACAAGATAAAAGTTTGAAAATATACTGCAAGATAATATAGGGTGGTAAGCTAAATATAACAGGCAAATATTTTTTAAACTTAATGAGATATGAATTTTCAATTTCGAAGTTAAGTATGCCCTAAATGGAATCGATGTCATTTTAATTTTTTAACCGGCAACGTGTACTTTTTAACACGTATAGTAGCTAGTTTCTTAAGGAAAACGACCACACAGAGTCAAAGTCATAACAAAATTAGAATGAAAAAACAATCACCGCTTCCAAATATTTTTGCAATTTCTATGCGACAACGAAGCCGCGCTAAACCCCGAAACGCTTTAATCACAGTGCAGCTTTTAAACTGAAAATGGTCCGAAGGCGTTTGCTGTAATGTTAACAACGTGAGCGTAATTCCTAGAATAAAAAGAAAAGAGGTTTGAATAATAACTACGCGTCACAGGGTTACGACGTGAACGTTCCGTTGTGCAAGTTCGTAATAGTGCTCGGTAATCGGTGCGCGAATTTACAGTGTTAGCAGTAAATAGATGCCGTTCGAAATTTCGTACAACCGCGCAAGTTAAATCTAAGCTGCGAAATGTAACTAGACACGGGGTGCATTATAGTGCGACTGCGTTGTCTTCGTATCGGTATTTCTCGTGGAAGTACGATGCTCATAGAATGCAACCCTACTCTTCGTTTCACCTCTTCGCCCCTTCCCTACCACCGTCTACCGCTATCGACTATGAGCTTGAACGGAGGTCGAGGTCGACGATACATCATCTTCTCGCGGAGACATAGATTCACGGTGAATGCATAATATTTGCCGAGCCGGCAGGAAAATTAGAAGTACCGTAAGCCGCTTTTCTTATCAAGTCTGTGCTTTACGAGTGAAAGCGCCGGGGATGAAATGTTTGGAAGCGCGGATAAGGATGTGAACTAAACTACTGGCTGTGTCAACTACTTCTTTCTTTTCCTTGTTGTGTCGCAACCCTAATATTTCATTCAAATATCATCGTCACGTGCCAAAAAACATTTTCAATTCGTTATAACTGGCCAAAATATAATGATTGTAATTTTAAGTATGGTATGTTTAATTTTTACGTATACGTATGTTCAATTTTTTCATACACAGTATAAGTCAGGATTATTAGTTTTCCAGGAAGACACTTACAAGGAGAGTATCCCAGGTGTCCGTCTTCGATTGCTTTGGTTTTTGGATGTGTTTTAGAGGACCGAAAAATAAGAAACAGGTGTTCTTTCATTTTGGCGTGTTTGCATATTCAGGTGGTGAAACTACCCACTAAATTTCATGAGAATAGGTGGTGCCATCCTCCGATTGCTTTGGTTTTTAGATATGTTTTAGTGGACCGAAAAATTAGAAATAGGTGTCTTTTTATTTTAGCCTGTTTGCATATTTTGGGGGGGGGGGGGTGTAACTACCCCTCAAAGTTTTAAGATTTTAGGGTGTTCGTCTTCGATTGCTTTGGTTTTTGGATATGTTTTAGTGGACCGAAAAATTAGAAATAGGTATCTTTTTATTTTGGGGGGGGGGGGGGGGGTGTAACTACCCCTCAAAGTTTTAAGATTTGCAGCGGTTCGTCTCCGATTGCTTTGGCCAAAAACCAAAGCAATCCGAGGCGGGCACCACCTATTCTCATGAAATTTGAGCGATGGTTTCACCCCCTGAACATGCAAACAGACCAAGATAAAAAGACATGTATATCTTATGTTTCGGCCCTCTAAGCCATATCCAAAAATCAAAGCAATAGCAGGCGAGCACCTGGGATACTCTCCTTGTTAAAATATTTAAAGTGCTATGTTAGATCAGGTGTTAAATTTTGGACGTGAGAGTTGAAAACATATACGTTAAAAGTAGCTTTTATTTTTCTCTTCGATTCACAAAAAAAGAACAAATAAAATATTGTTGAAGCTTCAGGTAATATTTGACTTATACTTGTTTACCCCTCCACCAGAGATATACAACACTGACAACTGCCTTTCAGCTAATGTGGTGGTTTAATTTTCATATTATAACTTCTTGTAACAAGCATCTCCTTTCATCGTTATAAATCACTTTCAATTTCGTTACTTCGAATACCAGCTCCTTATATTGACAGAAATTTCAATAGCTTTAATAGATGCCTCATACTTCAAACGCTTCCTTGCAATTGTCCACGTTAACCAATAGGTATATCTGGTAAAGTTGCCACAACCTTACTTTCCATGAGTGCAAACCTCAGTTGGTATCTAATGATACAGCAATACACGCCACTTACTTGCACAGTGCACTCGGGAAGAGATTCTATCATCCCGAAATATATCATTGCCTGGTAAATTTGACTGCTGTCGACTAAGGGCAAGGTTGCGTAGAAATCGAACGGCTCCCTCGAATATCGGCCCATGGAAACTAGCGGTGACATTATATAGTATTAACGTCCGCGTGGAGCACGCGGATCCGAATTGAATAATCGAATAACAATAAATTTGCATTTGCGTTGTTGCGGCCGCCGCTGACGCCGCAATGCATGTAGACATTCGCCATCGTACCTAGGTATATGACGAGTGGCAGGCCTGCGTCGTTTCATAATCGCGGCGCAAATCGCTTCCACGCGCAACCCCACTTTCCGTTACAAGCGAATGACGGATGTAATACGCGTCCGTATTCACATCCTGAAAATTGAATCATACGTGTGGGCTGTTGATATAATATAATTCTATGAAATGTGTAATCCCCGCACTGTAGAATACCGTCACTGCTGGACGATAGGAAATCACGCTGCAATAGTTGTCGCCAATAGCAAAATGCCCACGCATTATTTGAATGTCCCGTGTCTGATTCTCGTTTCGCGATATATTCTTCGGAATAAATTTCATTATAAAGTTTTCGAGCTTCCCCCGTTAAAATATTACCGTTTCAATCGTAGAAGCTGCTCCAAAGACAGTCGTTTGTTTCAAGGGTTGCAACCGTTAAAGAACAATCATAACACGTCCGGTTCGGTAATATGCCACTTAGCAAAACGTCACCTCTGATGTATGTATGTCAAGAGCGCGCGGGGGAAGCCTAAATAAATCTAACGTGAAATTCGTTTCGTTTCCCCCCGTTATTTAGCCATTTTTTTTACGGCCACGCCGCACCTGCATCCCGGAGACGACGAATGTTCCCGCGGATTATAAATATCGAATGGCAGCCGCGTCTTGCGTGCTGTAAAAATTCGAGCTGCAGCCACACTGTCACCTTCGCGATACAGCTCGTAACATACAATATCATTTTCCCGGCACAGTCGGAGACCCTCATTTCTCTCGCAGGCTAGCAGTCCAATTTCACACCGTTGTAAATACGCTTCTCTTATTTTTGACATCGTCTTCAATTCTTCTTACTTTGTCGCCCTGGCATCCGAGTTCCTCTCCTTCCGCTTTGCCGCGGCCTCAACCCCCCCCCCCCCCCCCCTCCCCGGCCACCAAGATGGTTTCATTTATAATCATTTCCTGAGGCTGTATCTCCCCCGCCCTGCGTCACCCTCTCTCCGCCGCCACGAGCTTCTTCGAGGTCGAGGTTCTCGGGCGTCCATCAGGATCTTATACGGCCACCTTCTCCGAGCTCATTAGACTCCCACGGCCTTTTTCGCTGACGATTACGCCGCCAGAGTTAACCCTTTAATCGCCATAGTCGTACGTTCGCATCAACTTTGTTACCCGACCGCGTTACCGCCCTCGCTTTCGTATGAAAATTTAGCAATGAACGGGATTAAGCTTTTTTACAGCGGCTTATATTTGACCCTTAATCTAAAAATCCTTTCCCCCTCTCTCTGCCTCGGTCACTTCCAGAAATATGCGTTTAATTATTAAAATACGAAATGGCAGTACTTTTCCCAGTGTCACTTAAGCAGATTAATACTTTACGTCGATTCCCGATAGCCGCTTATTAATTCTCGCGTAGAATTTCTACCACCTGAGACGGTCGCGTGAGGTGTAAGTTTCTAGATAATTCGGTACTCTGTCCTCGATAAATGAATCGAACCGATTTAATTAGGACTCGGAACGGTTGAAGTATTAGTTTATAATCGGCGAAACTACTTTGGTATAGTTCTCCGTCCAACCGTCTACTAAGGAACCGACACACTAAATTCTTGATGCCAATTACACGGAGCACGCAGTCCAGTATTAATTAAATACATGACTGTGGGATAGTATGATGGAGCCAAGTGAATTCTGTCTCTTTAGCGTGCGAACGTGAAAATTCGCCCTTAAGTCTTTTAAAACGAACGGGGTTAATAATCATCGTCCGGTGACAATCGAAGTGTAATATTACGCATAAAATTCATAAAGAAGTGGGTCACCTTTCTTCCCTTTCACGCACCACGCTTTTCCCCACCATTCCCCTTCACCCTCGCGTCTCTTTTACTTTCTACCTTCTTTCCCTCCCCCACATCGGGTTTCTATTATACGGCTCTCTTCGTCTTTCTCTTCTGCACGATCTCAACTCCTTTCTGTCCGCTTTTACCGTCCAGCACGGAAAGGGGGGTTGGCAAGCTGCGAGCCTTTCTATGAACACAGAATATAACGATTGCTCTTTGAAACCGTCACCGTGGAGTGCGGAGTATTAATGCCAGCTCACGTGGAGAGACCGTGGAAAATTTTGTCGAGATGTTTCCCTCTCTGACCCTTTCCACTCGGCGCCGTTGTATCGCATAACGAAGACCTCCGTGAAAACGGAGGGGAACGGGGGCTGCACACCTACACCCCTTCCTTTCGTAGGCGAAGTTAAAATTGTACTTCCGTGACGTAACGACCCTATTCAATGCTTACTCCTGTTCTCTGAATCGCTTTGAATTGTAAAAAGCTTTAAGATGTTTCCTTTTCATTTCACGGCCAGCCGCTGTTATGTTTCTGATGGAAATCGCGATGTGCTACCCACCCACCCCTTCCTCCTGGCTACGACAATAATCGCACGAACAAAGCTCGTAGGTGCAACAAAGAGAAACGTTTCAGGTACAATGTCCTGTGTTTCTTACACGGTATTTCTGTGACCATGAAATGAAACGGTATCTATGCGTGGGCTGCTTAGACTACTTAGTGGTTTCGTTATTAAATTTTTCCTTTGCTGCTGATATGCCCAGCGTAATTGTTCGCGCACAATAATAAAATAATGTAGAATCTTTTTCACCACATTAGTGTATTTTGAGAAACAGTGAAGGTCGCATAATAATTTTCAATACTCTATGATTATTTTCCGGTGCTTAATTGGTTCTAGTTGTACGGCAATAGCTTGGGAATGAAATATGTTATCGGTGCTTGCTCCACGAAGTTCCTTTTGGATTATTAAATGCATGGACGACGAGAGATCAATCTGGGAAATTCAAATAAATCAGTCGGCCGCTGTTTGATCACGGCGCGACGCATGCAGACATAACCGATGATCAGTGACGATACCTGTAATCCTGAAATCCAATTACACGCAAAGCGCAAATACCGGGTGTAAACACTTCCTTCGTTTTGTTACTTGCGAAAAAAATCGCATTCAAATATTAGCATGGGCGGTATCTCCGGATGTGTGAGCGCAAACGCTTTCTTTCCGGTAGATGCTCCGAATCTGTCGAATTTTCGTTCTGGGTAAATTTACTTTATTTCTGTCTCTTTTCCATCTGAGTATATTAATTAATCCTCTTCCATTTTTGGGGTTTCGTTGTGAAAAAAATGGTGGAGAAATCATTTACAGCAAATCATATTTGAAGTACATATGCATATTTTATACATATGTAGTATATGTTGCATTGACAAGTAATACATATTTCCATTGATTACGAAATTTGAAAGAAGAACGTGATCAATAATAGCTCTAAATATAATAAAAGGCATTCATGTTTCATATTCATATACAGTATATGTAGGTGCATAGAATTTTTTGGTGAAACAAAAATTATCAATATTTGTATCATATGAAATATATGTACAGTGTTTATCTAAGTAGTTTATATGTTGTTCCTTAGTTACTGGAAAATTCGAATTACAAGTAAAATCATGCAAAGTACTCAATTTTCTCATAATTATTAATATATAATGAAAATAAAAGGGAAGGTACTTACATACACTTTATTTAGAACGATTTCTGAAATTTGTGGAAGAATCTTGTTAGGACAAATGAAAGTTTTTCTACAGTTGTAAATGCATTGTACGTATAAAAAATATTCATGTGACGAAAATACGCCCAGTTTCGAGTAATACACATAGTTATATAAAATATGCAATACTTACACATTAAGTTACATACCAAAATATTGTGTTGGCCAAAAGGCCTTCTCGTTCTTTTTTAATATGACATTTCTTGCGTGAATGTATTCCACCCTGCTTTATGTAGACAAATAAAATTTGAAAGTCGTCTCACAAGATTGGAGAGGTATTTAATACATACCTATATCTAAATCCAGTTAAATATGTATTTCAGTAATTTTGGTTTTGCACATAACATAGGTAAATCATCAAATTTCTTTAAAAAATATAAGGAACTGTTTTAGTTAACTCAATATTATACCACTGTACGACGTACTGTACAGTTCTATTGTTTGTAATATTGATGTAAATAGCTTTAAATGAGGGCAATTAGACGCGTTTACGCTTGTCAATTATACGGAATAAGACTCACTGAATTTTGGAAAATCGATATTACAAGAAACTTGGTGCTCACTTGCCGTCTCAGAACACGACACCGTAACTCCCGTTATATTCCGTTGGATGAACACGAGGCGTTGGGGCTTTACCCAAAGCCGTGATTGGTAATTGATTTTCAGGCTTCGACACCGTGCTCGATCTCTCTTCACATTGCTCCCCTACCATGCCTACCAACATGGACCCGACGATACTGTGAAAATTGTGCAACCCGTTGAGAAATAATATACGCAGTATGCTAAGGCAATTTTTGAAGATACAGTTCATCTTTCAAATTTAAAATTGTGTAAATTGTGTTTTTGTTACAATGACAGCTGTTAAAATTCCACGACTCAATTGTACTTCAATGTACGATATTTATAAATTGCATCAAAGATTCAGGATAATGGAACCTGTATTTTTGTGCATTAAAAAAACTTCATCTTTATGATAAAATAGTTTTATTACGAGTATCATTTACTGTTTCATTTAAGGTATATTTGCTAACATATACGATAAGTAAAATGTTTTCAAAAAAGGGACTCAGGGTTTACATCTGAATAAGTGCATTTCGAATGTAGATAAAAAAATCAACCTTACTAGGATTAAAAGTGTTATTTGACGTTAAGGTGAATTTAGACTTTGGAAAGGTGTACGGATTGTTTTCATCTGTATTTCATCCAAAGTGATTCGCGAATAATGTAGAGCCAGTCTCTACATTTGATGAATTCACATGCACTGTGGATGAATCTTGGTTTAAAGTCTGAATTCGCTTTTAGTAATGCAACCGATTTTCCCACTTTTATTCGTTGCAAATAGAAATAAAAACAAATGATTAGTTACCACATTCTTAATGTTCTGTGTATAAAATATATTCTGTATGTCCTCCTTCCATTATCACACACACTTAACGTCTACGTAATACAGAATTATAAACGCATTTATATTACTCCTGGTCTGACCATAGCAGGCACTTTCCACTTATTGAAGTAAAACATGTAGTACTGCGTATTACAGTGTTACAAAATTGTAACACTTAGAGTAATTATCAATCGTAATATGAATTAAATATAGTAAACCGATATCTAGGTATAAGACGATCCGTTTTCACTCACGCATGTGACGAATCAGTCCATTATTAAAAACGAAAATCGCTTTAACTCTGACAGTAGGTATAGACTTTTCGACCTATGTTAATAATCATTTTTTACTCAGCTTAGCGAGTATTATTTTCCGCGTATATTCTGAATTCTTATATAAACACTATGCAGAATTCTCAGGCACTAAGGCCCACAAGTCCCAAGTAGATAATTTTATTTCGTCTGTTTTTTATCTTGCATACAGAGTGCATCGTAGAATTTGTGTCCGTACATTCAGTTTCTTTGAATATACAAAAAAAATCCAATGGTATAGCAACGTCTACTTTACCAGTCTGTTAACAACAATTTCAATTTGCAGATGCATTGGTGCACTCATAAAAAAATAGATTATGAACAGTTAGGCCTTGCAATACTGTTCAATTTTTGCTTCTAGTATTTTTTTCTATTTTTAATGTAGATAGTAAGAGTAGATAGTACGACCCGTTCCAATTGTGTGATGCACTCTGCATGGCTACGCCGTAGTCAATTGAGGAGTTAAAATGGTAAACGATGTAAGTGCTAGTAGTTAACATTTTCAGTAGAAACAAAAAACGTATTTCTGTTCATTTTGACATTTACATCGTTTATCTCTTGAATATATATATGGGCTATCTTGTAATAGCCCTAACAGTTAAAACAAATGATTCCAGCACTTATAACTTTTGCCATCGTATTCCGCATGGAATTCACATACCTTTCCACTAAACAATCATATTTTATTTTTTTGGCACTTACATCGTTTACCATTTCAACTCCTCAAACCATATCAGTTATTTTTGTATCAAGAAAAGAATACGAATTAATTTATATACCGTTAAGGAACTAGTTCTTGATCAGGCACTAATTGTGTATCAGTTCATGAAATAAATCGTTCTTTTAATTTATGTCAATAAATAATTGTTTGAAATAATTACTAACATAAAAATTCATAATTCAAAAATATATGTGTTGTCTGTGAAAGCAGTTAATATTGTTAGTTTTCGTGAAAATGTGCGTGCTGCCAGCAAAAAATATAATGTTCCCTTTTGATTGTTACTACTGAAGTACAAAACTAAGACTGACGTGATAAAAAGATCTGGTTCAATGACGGTACTAAGTTCAGACGAGGAGAACTCATTAATAAAACGGATTCACCATATGAGTGCTACTGGTTTTCCAGTGCACCGCAATTTATTATTAAATAGTGTTCAGAAATTAGTAATGGATTTAAAACGACAGACACCGTTTATCAATGGAAGGCTATCAAAACGATGGTATAAATCTTTTTTAAGTCGACACCCAGAGGTGGCATTAAAATTTGCACAAAATTTAACGCTCAGAAGAGCTGAGGTGTCTGAAGGTGCTTTTCGGAACTGGTTTGGAGAAATTAAAAATTATCTACAAACAAAAAATCTCCTAGAAATCAATGACTCCAGGATTTACAATTGCGACGAATTGTCCTTTTTATTAAATCCTAAGCCTAAGAAAGTTTTAACCTCGAGGACTTAAAAAACGACATATAACAGGATCACTTCTGATGAAAAGGAGTGTCTAACTGTTTTACTAACAAGGAATGCAGCAGGTCAGCTCGCTCCACATATGGTGTTATATCCATATGAAAGAATTCCTCATAATATATGTGTGCCTGCGCCGAAAGGTTGGTCCTTAGGGCATTCCAAAAATGGATGGATGACCCAGGAAAGCTTCTTTGAATATGTAATCAATACTTTTAATAAGAAGTGTATTTAACTGCATATTGAATTTCCAATTATTTTATTTGTTGACGGTCACAACTCCCACTTGACATTGGCGCTTAGCGATTTTTGTGTTCAAAATAAGAATGAATTGATCGCATTATATCAAAATGCGACAAATTTATTGCAACCGAGGGATTTGTCAGTATTTCGCCCGTTAATCCTGAATGGGTCAAAAGTTATCTTGGATTAGAGGACACAAAATAATGGAGTATCTGTCGATAAAGTAAACTTTGCACCTTTACTGAAAAAAGCCATTGATCTGCTCGATACAAAAAAAAATCTTAAAAATGGTTTTCAAGCTTGTGGCTTACATCCACTCTCAGCCGATAACGTTAATTTTTCAAAACTTGTAAAATCAAACATCGACACAGAAAATCTTGAAATGGAAAATGAAGAATTCTCATGTTGTGTAAAATTTATTGAAAGCAACATTGAACCACATACATCAGAGTTATTTAAACAAGCACGGCCAACTGGAGTCTGGACTGGAGATGAAAAAAATCAAATTTTTTTTACTTTTGGCTTAAAGCCGTTCACAACAATGATGCTCGAAGAAATCACACAGAAGTAGGAGAAAGTGTAACAAATATGGTAAATTAATAAAGTATATAGTAAATTAAAATTAAATAAACAAATAAAACTTGGTTAATTACAATCAATGAAAATTATTTTATTTCATTGATTTAAAAATTGTTGTTGTTGTTACACAATCAGGATTCTGAACCAATATAAGAACATTTCTGTGACCGCTCAACAGTTATTATAGAAAATAAAAATTTACATAATAATATTTGTATCCCTGATAATTCTGAATGGATTGTGCATGAAGGTGGAACTCTCAAAGGTAATAAAAACTGATCAATCACTAACAAATCAAAATGTAAAATTGTACAGCAATGATCAAATTATTATTACAGAAACTTCAAATTTAACAATAGCAGATTCTCTGCAAGCATTAAATGTACTTTGTGACAAAAACATGGATCCGAACAATAATTTAGAGATAAGTTGAGATTTAATTGAAAATGACGAACCAAACCTCGCTTCGCAGGAAAGTATTCTTACCGCAGAGAATCCTGCATCAAACAAAAAGTCCTGTCAAGAAGAATCAACCAAGAAAAGTAAAAACAGTACATGTTTAATAATATTAAAATAATAATATTAAAATAATAATAGTTATGTGCAGGTAATATGATCTAAATGTATGCCTACATTTCATTTCAGAAGATTCTCGAAGACCATCCCCTTTTAAAAGATGCCTTTATTAGCCTCAATCAAAAATAACAGAAAACAAGAGAAAACGAAAGGATAAAATACCTGCGGTAGCAACATCAGAAGAATGGAGAGAGTATCATCAAAAAATAGTTCAAAGAAAGCAAGAAGCAGAGGCAGAAAAAGAACGTAGAAAGATCGAAAGATTACAGAAATTAAAAATAAAGAAAAAAGAGGATGAAAAAAAAAATTGAAGAAAAATTTAAACAAAACCTTACCAAAAATGCTAAAATGTCTTCTAGAAAAGTTAAAATAAATAACGTTTGACAAAGAATATCTTTCATGATTATACATTGAATATTTATACAAAAAATATCTGATCAAATGTTAGTTGCTTACCTGATAAGAAATTAGTTCCCATGTATTTTAGACGATCAAAAACTAGTTCCTGACCTGATAAAAAATTAGTTCCCATGTATTTTAGATGATCAAAAACTAGTTCCTAATCACCTTTTTATTCCGTACCTTATAAATAACTAAATTATACTTATTTTCAACTTTTATAAATTTTTCCTTGAAGTTTAAACATTAATTCATCTTTTAGTATGCAAAAAGTCTATGGTTTAAAGTTTTATTAGGTTAAAAATAAATATTAAAGCGGGAAGCCCTCTAAACTGATCAGAAACTAGTTCCTTAACGGTACCTGTGCAAGGAGAGCCAGTGAGGGTAAGAAGACACAGTATTGCTACCGATGTACAACTAGCGATACAAGTTTGTTTATGTTTATAAAGAAAGAGTAAACTGTAATATTCTAATTTACTGAAGATGGTTTCTACTATAGGTATATACATTGATAATGGAGTTTGAGAAGGTTGCTCTGTAATGTAGTTATGGAAGATTGAAGTGTACTCGACGTTAAGTTGAGCGTAAAGATTAGAATATTGATTGCATACATATTATAATACCATTGGCTCCAGCATATTTAATTGGCCATTTAACACCTTTTCCAGGTCAAGAAATACCGCATCTTTGAGAATTTATTTCTAAGTGACAAAAACACTTTATTCGATTCAAATTTTTTAATAAAAATAGAGCCATCTCTGAATAATATATACAATATTTTTATTAATGTTTTCTTTACAAACAAATATCGTGATTGGTGATGATGATATCATGGCTGTACGTTATTTCTGATGAATAGGTTTCTGAAACAAAATTTTAACAATAGAATATTAAATAAAACTAAGTTGTCTATCGGTCGGCGTTCAATTTTTTCGATTGTTTCAGAAATAACAAAATAGATACCGTTTGAAACAAAAAGCTCAGTTTCGTTTGTAAGAAAATGTGTAAAAAAATTAAAATATCGAACAAACCGAACGTCGGTCGATAGACAACTTAGTTTTATTGTTAAAATTTTGTTTCAGGAACCTGTTCATCAGAAATAACCTACACCGTTCAACCGTACACGCCATGGTATATTCTCGAAAACTTTAAAAAAAAAAGTTGTATATATTATTCAAAGATGTCTCCATCTTTATTGGAAAATTTTAAACCAAAAAAAGTATTTTGTCACTTAGAAATAAATTCCCAAATATGCGGTATTCTTGACCTAACCAAGGCGGTCTAACCATTTTAAAGCAACTGGCGTTCCTCTTAAGGAAAATCTAATTGTGGACTACTGTATTTAAGTATAGGTGAAAAAAATTCCAGGAATCAGCTACGAATGCTACTATTATATCGTCAAAGGGTAGACATTGATTGTCTTCCCAAGTTCAGAATACGAACATCACGTTTGTCTCAATGTTCTTGTAACCTTTCTGAACCTATGAGACGACAAGTGCATATAAACCTTATAAAATTGTTTCCAAACTGCCATTCCTTATGTTACAACGCAATCGGCGTTCCCCTATTCATTACATTATCGCAAATGAATTCATAAATTACAGACTGCTGACTAGTAGAGACGTATTCATGATTTAATTTTTCTTTACTCAGCAAATTGATGAGCTTTCAATGCAAATAGAACGTAGAATAATTATCCTACAGCGTACCTTTGTGGCTATTTGTTCATGTCAAATATGAATCAACTTGTTGAACGTAGCTATTGTCTCCCAAACTAATCAATGTATCAATCCCCCTCGAAACTATTTACCTTGGGCGGTATAGTGAGTAATAATCGGCGATCAGTAAATTTCAATTAACGAAATTGTCTGGGGGCGGGGGAGGGCCGAGGCGGGATTATAGGTCGATTAATACTCCAGGACGCACAAGAATGAGTATTTATCAGAAGGATGCAGAAGCACGTCACTAAGCAACATCGAGACACACAGAGTGGCTCGCAGACGGCATTCATATGCTACGGGCGACCATAGCACCACTGACGCTGGTAACACTGCGGTATGCAGTTGATTATGGAAGCTATATGAAGAGGCCCGACGTGGCCTAGCATCTTGAGTACCCTATCCATGTTCAGGGGCTCGCCACCCGCCCCCCTTCTCTCGAAAGCGTGGAGAGAGCTATACAGCGCAGTATAGTTAATCCGCATGGACGTTCTCGAGGGACGTCGAAGATTCATCTCAAGACGCTCGATATTGCCCAGCTACTCCAACCACCGGAATCTACGGTCTTCTGCTGGCATGTCCTTCTCCCATCGCTCGATCCTTCAGAGTCCTTCTGGCTTCGTGCATTAACTCTGATACGCAGCTGGAATCTCTAATTCTTTTGTGCGAATACGTGGGGGTCGCGCACCCTAAAATTTTTCGGCCAAATTCCTTCCATATGTGCACGTGCAGGAGATCATCTTTGATACCTGCATTAGGTCAACTCTAAGGAACACTTTTTGC
The DNA here is from genome assembly GCA_951215215.1 of Andrena trimmerana. Classification (NCBI taxonomy): domain Eukaryota; kingdom Metazoa; phylum Arthropoda; class Insecta; order Hymenoptera; family Andrenidae; genus Andrena; species Andrena trimmerana. Next base: position 10,248,808 of record OX578062.1, read on the forward strand.
TTCCGCAGGAGTTTTGAAAGCAAGGCTAAAGCAATTTAGCTTTTAATTGGCCGTCTATGTTATAAGTAGTCGCTATTGAACAGACGTGGGATTTTGCAGAAGCTGTGATGTGTATTCCATTTTGCATGTAGTGTCGATAAAAGTATAAACATATCAATTTCGATTGCGAGTTGTACATAATTTTGGAATTCTAATAACATGGTTCTTTGAAACTGTTTAAAACAATTTCATATCGTATCGGAATTACGTTAGGGATTATCATATTTTACTAAGTAGGTTCTTAGTTTCCTTGTCTGAAAATCATAGAAAGTAATATTACAGGGAGAATATTGATTCCAATCTCATATTTTTATTAGCAAACCCGCTTACCGAACGAATTTAAAATTGGATTATGGCTAAAATATTAATTTAAAACTGAATCAAATATTACAATGGAAGGTACGTATTCCATACGTGCACAAGTAACTGGGAATAGCATTAAAACCGCCGCGCTGGTGCGGTTTTTCCAGCAAATGTTTTCACACTAACATAGTCCAGCGACACATTTTCAGTAATTAATAAAGGTTTTGTGGTGAGCATCCATACACTCTAACTAGCGAAATAAATCGGTGGTACGATATCTAGAGATTCACTTACATCCATAAGACAAATTGTTGCAATAGTAAGTTTCTCAAAGCTAACTTCTTCATCTAAGCATGCAACAAGTAAATTTTTTTTCTACAATTGCTTTTTGCAAATCGTACGTTATAAAAATCAATGGCGATGCGGCACTTCATTTTAATTGTTGTATATTTTTCACGAATGAAACAGTGACATCGTGACAACCACAGAAAATTTCGTGTAATGTCTCAGTTAGTGTCATAAGAGTAAGCACTAGACATTTTTTAGACAATGAAGAAACATGTAACTACTTAAATATTTTGCATGCATGGACTGCCAGGTCATTTTAGCCAATGTAGTTGGAAAAGTACAATGAAAATCCTTCTCTCTATCTTTCACAATTAACCATATTAAAAGAGAAAGGGACCTGAAGTTACACGAACGTTAATGCATTGTTCCACCTCGTCAGAGTGAATTTTCCTGGAAACTCTTTGTTACTTATTCCGGCGTGACCAAAGTTTTCGTACAGTTTTATCGAAAGAAAATTTTTCATGCCGAGAACGATGTCTCGGGAGCTTGAGGGGGATCACTGGGATACTCGTGTCGCACGAAGATCTCACAATCTTTTACCTTTGTATCCCATAAAGTTTACACAGCCATCTAAACCGATTCGCCCGATGCCTTGGTGGATGGTCTAGCTAATTCGAGAGCACACAGGCGGATCATGGAGCCTTGAACCGTGGACTAGACAGGTTGAAAGCCATTACTGAAACGCGTTGCAAGATTTATCCGATAAACCAGATTTAAGCGGCTCTTGTATCCTTTCTACGGATGAATTGCACGAGAACGTTTGTGGATGACGATGAATACCGCCGACGCGAAAAGCGATCTCCTCCCACGCCGGGCTCTATATGTATCCGAAGGGTCGAGAGGCTTAAAATCAAATGCGAGTACCAGACAAATTACGCTAATTGGCATAATACTCCTGGCGGGTTTCCAGTTAGCAAAGTGTCGACTCTTCGATGCTGGTGCAAACACAACAGAAGTTGGGGACGGACGAGTTAGTTGGATCATACATGTAGTAGTGGCTTGTTTATCTGATGATTGAAACCAACTGCTGATACGAGCATGGTATTGATATAAGCTAGACGTTTAATATCTTTAATTAGAGTGGAAAGGAACATATTAAACAAAAATGATTTTCAATATATTACATACATTTGGGGGGTTCCATTAATTCTGAATTCTTGAATCGATGTTTCAATGGGTTTAATGAACTTTATATCAAACGACTTTTATTCAGGAATACCTCATAATTGGGAGTGTACAAATTGGCAAAGTAAATTCGGAAGGAAAGCAATCGAAGGGGAAGTATGAATGCCTCGTTAACCCTTGCATTGTACGAAGGTAAAAAAGATTTGGAGGGCGATCGAAGATGCTGGTGTTATGAATGAAATGAATGGGGTGGGATGAAAAAAGACGCGTCAGTTGATTCGCGACACACGCGACCATTACCCACACGGTTCGAACCGATAGTTCGTGGAAGTCTTAAGTTTTAAAATGTAGGCCAGATAAGAGCTGCCAGCAGGGTCCACATCCTTTTTCAATTCAAACTCGCAGGAAAGTCGCGTATCCACTCGGTACATCGATCTTTTCTCCTGCCTCCTTTAGTCTCCTACCAACTCTTCCCTTTCAAGCTCTCCCTTTGCCTTTCTTCCTTCTTTCGTACGTAAGGGTACGGCCAAGAGTGAGTGCTCCGATGGCAGTAGAAGTTCCTCCATTAACGATAACAATGAAAGATGGACACCGGATTTGGCCCCGATCATTCCTGACAAACACACGCTTACGCTGCCTCGCCAGCACGCGAAATTACGGTTGTCGAGTAACAAATATCTCCTCGACGACTTGCATCCTGTTTTTCTCTAACGACGGGAACATTTATTTCTTTTTATACAAATTGAACAATTTCTCGATGGATTCGATTCGGTGCTCGCGCGAAGGCACCGTTGACTGCTGGAAACGAGGAATTCTGTAATTTATAAAGAGATAGTATTAGAATATTATCATAAAGGACAGTATTTGAGATCGTGAAAATTGTATCAACGGTTGTAAAACGATTTGAAAGATATTTTCACGGCATTTTTAGATTTTCAGGATTAAAATTAATTTCTAACATTCTTCGCTTCTTTTGCCATGTAAACAACTTTTCCTTGACATGTATTTTTTTCATTTTGCTTCATTTTAGAGTTTATGAACCGCAGGTTATTATAACATTTCATTTAACGTTAGGTCTCAAAACAGGCAAACTTTTATTCATGTTTTGCTTTTGCATTAGGGTAGGTAGTCAACGGAAAGATCAGGAGGCGATGAGTACTATGCCAGTGGAATGCTCGTTTTACATTCAGACAGAAGCGCAAGTTGAACGGATTTAGTTTTGGTTACTCTGGCCAGGAAACACGTCCATTAGAGGTTTTACTAATGGACGGATAAAGAATAATACAACAGGAAGGGTAAGTCGGGGAAACATCCACGCCGTTATGTAAAAATACACGCGGCGGAGCTTACGGCATATATTTTTGCACTTGTCGAGAATTCATTCTAGTAGCATATGTTTTTTTTTCGAGACTGTTGTCAATCATTCTGATTGCTGTGAATATATTCCGCTGATGGTCTATAGGACGATCTAGAAAAAGTGAAAAAACAGAAGAGGGGACAGGAAGGAGAAAGAAAAATGACAATCGAAACGAAAAGAGACAAATCGAGAGGGAAATCCGTAGCGGCTGACTTCCGCGGTTCATTTTCACTAGATTGTTTGTCGGTTCAGCTCGTTCCTTCCCTTTCTTTTTGCCTTTTCATCGGCCTGCCGAATTGTACGTCACACAACGGGATTTCCCGTAAGGAAATCGGAGGAGACGGAGGGTACAGATGGAAAGGGATCGGCGAAACGGGAGTAGGAACAGAGGAACTTCATACATGATTTCCCTCGAGTCCCTGAAGTGAAGCATTTCTGGCAATGCGCGTTCATAGAAGCGCACGGCCACCAACCTGCCGCATGGTATCTCGCTGACAAAGTTGCCCAATCATGCGTGCATTATGAGATTCACGAGCAAAAGGGCCTGTGAGGAAAGGCTTGTAGGAAGAGACCTGTAACTTGAAGTTGATCGCTTCTTTTCAGAGACGCAGCGAGTACACGTAATTGTCGAGGGTCGTTACAATGGACGGGCTGTTAATGAGAGGGCTTAAGAAAAATAGTGAAAATAGTATGTTCACACTTATTTGATTGGAGCAATGTAGCTTTCCTGTCGAGTTCCTCAAAGCCCTGTAAATATGTTTCACATGTTATACAAATCATGCAGTCTCAGATATTTAAATACTATACGACCCGCAGAGAAATATTGAAACAAAGAATACGCCACGAGCTTAAAGGATTAACTGTGAGTGGTCGATGTTTTTTAGAGATTGTAGCCAAACCTCTGTAAAACAAACGAAAATTTCACTGTAAGCTGATTCACGCATACAATACCTATGTATGTACATACATTTACCAACACTCATATATTTTTATCTTTTGTTACACAATGGTGCACTCATAAGTAAGTCCGTGTTCTATTCAAATAAACACATTTGTTATGGTACTACAGGTACCTACTATAGATACAAGCATCCTTATTTTATATCGCAAAAAATTGTTATTTTATTACGATAGAAGAATAAGTATAAAGTTTATCTTTTAACGCAACTCCCCCTCCACACACACACACACTTTTACATTCATTGTGCGAAGAAAATCGCAGTAACTGAAAGAAACAGCCTGGAATGATTCGATGAGTACCAAACACAATACACCGCCAGCATCCCACCCCGTGGCTCTCAATCCTCCATCCGTGATCGTACACACATTCAATGCCGAGGTGCAGGGAATAACTGGAATTCGTCGTCGAGTCTCTTAGGAGATCAGGCGAACGGCAATGCATGACGAACAAATTGTTGCGTCGCAGACTGCCTCCCGTTTCCCGCTACTTCAATCATGACTCTCTCACACTCTTCCAGCCACGCAGGCCCCCCGCAACCACCTCCGCCCCTCGGCAACTATAAAAATACACCAAGTTACACTCACACACGTCGATCACGGTGCACGTATACAGGCAGGCCTGCATGTACGGAATGGCATGTCGGTAAACGGCCGGGCCAGAGCGATTAGATGTTCGATCTGTATCAATATTTACTCCGCTTCGGTGCGGCGCGTCTTGCGAAATGGAAGCCAGACTTCCTTCATCCCGACGTGTTTGCCCGTGCCGCGAAGCAGATACACCGGATTCCCTGGGGAGGACGTGCCGCTAGTCCTACGGACAGGCTTACCGTTCTAGCTACAAACCATACCCAACCCTCCCCACTTCCACCTTCTTTGCCCCATTGCTTGCATCTCCAACCTACCCCCCCCCCCAACCCACCTCCCCACCTCCTTCCACACCTCGTGAAGCGTGGCCCACCTTGTTGTAGCCGAGCCGCCTTACCAGACCTGAATATATTCGTGCCGGCACGATCGATCCGCCACCATAATAAGAAGAGTAAACGAGAGAGGATATTCTATGCAAGATCTAGCAGTATGCTGCAGCCACGCGAATACACCCGCCGCGACGTTCCCTTCCTCGGCATCCGCGCGAATACCACGGCCGATCCTCCAGTCAACTCCCCCCTGGTTACTCGATCGATCCCCGAAAGTTTACTTACTTGTAAGGATGCGCGTTACAGGGGACGAGGCAGGAGGAACGGAGCGGGGGACTGCGAACGAGGAAATGGGTTAAGGGAGATTCTGTTAGGCGTTACAATTAGTGGCGACGTTTGCGTTAATCATGGCGAACCTTTCGGAGACAAGCTTCCAGCGGGGCACGCGTTTCTGAGGATCCGTCGATTAAATGCGAGGCGAACGTCTACGAACGAATCGCTATTAAGCGATTGCCGTCCAAATGTCTTTATGGAGAGATTCAGTTCTCGGGGCAGTTTTAGCTCAGGGTTATGAGTTTTAATGAGAATTTGGGCTGCCGATTTAATAGACAATCACTGGTATATTGTTAGAAGATGAGATGATGGAAAAGTACAAGGTGAAGAAGATGTGTACTTTAACCCTCTAGTGCATACGCCTGCCTTAAGGCGGGTATCTGTTTAATCCAGGAGTTGGGACCCTATAATTTTTTTCAGAATTCTCATTTGTCAGCCTTAAAAGTATTGTCATACCACACATATCGGTCTAAGAAACGTGTCAATCTGACGTTTCGATTTGACAGAAATCTAGTTTGAAATGCATTTTTGAGCTAAGCTCGCTGCGAACATTATTTGTGAAACTTAAAAAATCAAATAAAGTACTTCCGACACCGTGCAGCCAAAAGAAAATTATTGGTAAGTAGTTTGTTTAGTGATTTATCGAATGTAATAAAAATTTGAAAACGAAAAATAATTTACACCTGTGAAGTGAGGCTTGACCGGTAGCCGCCTCAAGGTAGTATCATGTTAGTAGATCATCCTAAGTTAGTCAGAGTGTTAGTTTATCACCTTATTAATTGATACGTGATAAATTTACTTTTGCACCTTTTTAGATCTTTGTTCATGAAGTTTGGTACCTATATACACACATATATCATATCATACTATTATAATAAAGTCACAGCATTTGTTTGTATGCTCCCCAAAATCGAAAAAAGTACTGAAATCATTACGAAATTTTAAATACAGTATCCTTGAACAACAAGAAGGGATATAGGCTATGTTTTATGACGTAAAATATAATTAATCTGTATAAAAAATGGTACATAAGAAGTCATGACTCGGCCGGCTCGCGATGGATAGTAGGGTAGGGTGGGGCTAAAAGTCCGGCAAGTAAAAAGTCCTGAATTCAAAATCTCTATTCCTAAACAATGTATTGAGTTTCGCAGTATACTAAGTAAAAGGCGAGAAAAAACGGAGGTGACCACAGAGTCGCCAGTCGCTCCTGGACGTGCGTGCGAATTACACGACGCCTTCGTTATTTTATCTATCGAAAACTAAAAGAAATACGTCGTCTTTGTTGTTTTATACGAAGTAAACCACAGTTTAAAAGCGTATCCGCCAAGTACCTTAAGATTGTATGTTTCTTTAGTAATGGGGAGGTACCATTAGAGCAAAAAGGCCCTCAGACTGAAAATATATATTTTATTATTTGTTTTCATAATAAGATGGCCAATGTATAAAGAAATGATGCCAAAGTCATTAAATAGTGTTTTTGTTTTAGTTGAGCGATTTATTTTAGTTTTTAGTTCAAAGTGGGCCTCTGACTTATATTTTTATTTTTTGATAAAGAAGTCATGCTTTCCTTTGAATATTGTATACCAAAAAGAATTGGTTTAATAAATATTTGTTGATTTGAAAAGAGTTTTTTACTTATTTAGTTTAATGTTACACGAAAAGGCACTAGGGACTTTCTACCCTATGCAATGGACTTATTTGCACGAAGTTCATTTTGCATTGACAAACATTTTGTGGTATAACTCAACAGAAAATAACATTATCAACAAACGAACTTCGTGAACGTAAAGCATAATACTTAGTTATAGTTTATGCAAAATAACACCAGATATGTCGAGATTGTTAATACTAAATTTTACATAGGTTTATACGAAAAACGGAACTTTTAGCCCCACCCTATCCTACGCGACGCGACCGCCAGGCGGCAACCGGACCAAGTGCTTCTCCCGCTTCTTCTGTGCTTTGTTAAATTTCACAATGCACAATAATGAATAATTCTCTATTATATCATAAATTTATATTTTTTCAAACATTTTTTCATAGTTTTTCATTAAAAATAAAGTATTAATTTTATAAAAAATATACTACATTGTTTGTACTTGCTACATGATCCCGCCTTAAGGCGGTGAGCCAGAAGGCTGCCCTGGGGAGCCCAGACATCCTCCAACTTGAAAGCAGACATCGGATTCAGTCTTTTCATCCCCAAATTAGACTTGCCTATTTTTCCAACTGAAGTCAAAATCTATGCACTAGAGGTTTAACAATTAAATTCATTTTATTTGTTAATAATTAGAAGTCTTAAAGTACGCGCAAGTGCGTATGTGTTGAGTGAAATGTAATTATTTTATTTATCTTCTGTAAATAGTAATTTTCCGTACAGTGGAGTGCAAGGAAGTTAACAAAATCATGCATCCATCTAATCTATAATCACACACTGACGTGTAATCAATTCAAACATTTTTTGTAACTTGTTTTCTTCAGTATATTTGATATAATTAATGGAGAGCAGTACCTACTCTACTGCTTAGTTTCAGCTCGAGATAACGAAGTTCATCGATCATTCTAATGCAATTCTTTTCTCGCGTAATCTGCTCCAGTTTTATTCCATTATCTTACTCGACAGAATTCCTGTGAGCTGAATACGCTACTCGGTGCACCGTTTACACCAATGACGAATGATACACGGCTGTTTTTATTCTTGCCTTTTCCACTAGAACATTCATTAATCAACTTGAGGGAATGACCGAAGTTTCTTTCTTTCGAGATGTGGATTTCATACTCTTCACTTCAGACCACACTGTTTCAAGCTCCATGAAATACTGATATTTATATATTCGAAGTAAATCAAAACTTAATTCAAATTAAACATAAATATATCAGGTGCAGGAAAGAATTTAGTGCATTTGGTTTTACAATCTATAAAATGACTTCAAACTCAGATACCTTCCTGGTAACATCAGTTAATCAATTCAAGTGATGAATTAAAGAAAAAGAGACCATTTTCTGGTCCGGGAAACCGCAAAAAAAAATGTTGGGGTCGCCATGGTTTTTTGTTTTTTTTTTAATATTATTAAGTTCGAATTATATTCTAAAATATCTATTTTTAAGGAGTTTTCTTTACCTTCTATGTGGTCCCGAGTGATTTCAATATTATAAAAGGGGCTCGCGACTCGAAAAAAGTTGGGAAACACCGTTTTAATTAATACCAAACATAAGCCCGATATAATTTAGGAAGCTCAATACTTTATCAAAATATATTCGATGGAGGATATGAAATAGGACGGAAATGATGCATGCAGGAACAGCTACACGGGAGCCTAACGCGTGCACCAGTGGCATAGTAGAAGCAACATCATCGAGGGAGCAGGAAAAGGGCGGGTTGAGGTGCGGCGTGCGCGCGGCCTGCCGCCGAGCACAAAGCGGCAGGACGAAAGGCTCAGCGAGGAAGGATGCTGAAACGGAACGAAGCACGGACAGCGGTGGATAAAGGAATCCAGGAATGAACCGGAGGTACCAAGTACACCGAGAGGGAAGTATAGAAGCCGGTGAAAAAAAAATACGTCCGCCAGCAAGTCTCAAACCGTGGAGGGCGCGCGCGCGCGCGCGGAGGGGGGGGGGGGGGGGAGGCGTGTGCGCACACACTTCCGCGGTCAAACACCAACGTACGTATAGGTGGCCGGGGAATGCCGGACAATTTTTCAATGGCTCTGGCCGAGCTTGAATTCTCGTTAATTTTTACTTTCTCTCGCCATCCGCCACGGGGATCCGCCATTGTCCGCGCGGCTTCGCTTCAGACCCCCTACAACGATAACAGAGAAAATGCAGCGAACCGCGGCAGAGTATACCTACCTACCTACCCCTAACAACCCAACGGCGCGAGGCTGTCGATAGCAACACTCTCCAATAAAGCGGATCCCTCTCCGCCCTGGACGCGGACCGTACACCGAGGGCGCTGTCCCTTACCGCGCTCTCTGCCGTTTCTGCTCGTTCTACACTTCTCTGCGGCTCTGTACGTACGCCGTGGCCGGGCTGCTCTCAACAGTAACGCAATTTCGGTGCACGCCGTAGAGGCAGATGACAAGGAATGGACGTGCGCCATGAACGAGAGAGGCGGACTTTTACCACGGCGTTTCGGCTTGAAAGTCGCGCTTTGTCCGCGGGGAGATAAAAGGGGGACGGAATGTCCGTTTGATATCGCGCGATTTTCCACGTGATACTCGATTAGCGATGATACGCGGATATTGTCCCGGATTTCGCCGAGATTTCGGCTGAATTCAGTTTCCACTCGGCGTTTCCAAGGCGTTCATTAAAATGTTTTTGAAGAACGCGATATTTGTTAGTTGAGTTTCGGGAGTTTCAGTGCTTGAGGGACGAAACGTTGAAATGTTGTGAATTTTTGGCTCTGATTCTTTTCATTTTGTTAATTATCGACGTTGGTTTAATTGATAAGACCATACAATTGACGTTGGAATAGTAGTGGACGTGTGGAATACTTGCGGCAATTTTCTGTTCAACTTTAAGGCGAAATGCGTGCACGCCTGTAGGTGCATTTAATATTTCCACGATAGCAATGTTGTTACGCTTTTCGTCGTGTGAAATGGTATAAGGAGAGATCTATCAAACTTCCTCACTATTATGATCGCAGAATTCAGAATTCAGAGGGCACTCATAGATAAAAGTACATTATAATCGATGGCGTAGTGCAATAAATATTGTATGTCCACTTTTCGCGTTTTCCAAAAAAACAGGTTTAAACATGCAATGGTACATAAGATTCAGGGACATGCAATAAACAAAAATATTATTTTTGACAGATTTATGAACTACAGTGGTGTGCAAAAGTATTCGGCCACCATTGAAAACAGAATAACTTTTTTAAAATTGGTCCAAACGACATGAGTTTTTTTTTTGAGGCTAGGAGTAGTTTGCTAAGTGACGTGTTTTGTCGTTAAAAAAAATAATGAAATTGGTCGGAATGGCAAAAAAATAGTAAAGGTCGTGTTTTAAATTTTTTTGTGGGCTTGTAATGAAAGTTAAAAAAAAACGTTTGTGGATTGAAGTAAGTTGTATACATGCCTAAATTTTTATACAAATCAGTTAACTTTGCTCTGAGCTATAAACGCTTAAAGATCGCAGCATAAGGTCGACAATCGCGAAATTCCCGAAATCAGCGATTTTCTTATTCCTTATTCTGCGATCTTTAAGCGTTTATAGCTCGGAGCAACATTAACCGATTTTGATGAAATTTTAGGCACGTATACAAGTGATTTAAATATACATAAGGCACTTTTTAAATTTTCAATACGGGCACAGACAACAAAGCGGAAAACACGACATTTATTATTTTTTCGCTATTCTGACCAATTGCAATTTTTTTCAAAACGACGAATCACGTCACTTAGCAAACTAATTCTTCTAGCTTCTGATAAAAATTCAAGTCATTTGATCCAATTTTAAACAAGCTATTCTGTTTAAAGTGTGGCCGAATACTTTTGCACGCCACTGTAGATATACGTGTAATTTTTAAACAGCATAAAGAAACAGTCAATAATTATTTGTTGCATATAAAAACTCAAATGTCACGACAAGTGGAGATACAATATTTGTGCACTGAATCAGAGATATGACAGAGATGAGAAATTTTTATTCCGCAGAGGCTAACTAAAGTATCGTATAGTTAAGTAGTATAACTCAACAATACACCGGTATATGTAGATTATGTTACTTGGTACTTAACAAATTATTACAAGAAAAACATTCTTTTTCTGCGGTCCATTTTTTTATAATTTTTTGTTTAAATCTTTTTGTGTGCAGAGATTTACAGAAATGAAGTGCCAATATTTATTCTAAGATTTGAGGGTATATGTATAAAGTACCTACGTATTACAGAATTTCGCGGTGCACAGATTCTTTAATTGTTGCGTTTCATATTTCAGTAAATTGTATTTCTCAATCAAGAAGTTAAAGTTCGATACGAATCATTTCCAGCAAGAATTGTCAGTAATGAATTAATTTTAACGTGATTTATTATAAGTAATTTAAAAAGCGCTAACAATTTTATTGTTAGTTTAAATTCATATAAACTTTCCACTTTTTTTAGGAAAAGTTTTTTACTTTAATTCGCGTTGTATGATGATTTAGGGAGAAGTTCATGGCAAAATCTGTCTAAACCTTTTTGAGTAGTAAAACTCGACTAGTTTATTGTCGATTTGAAACCGCTCGACACAGTATATTCGCACGACACACTACACGCTTCAATTTCATTGAACTTGCCTTCAAGTAGACTGTCTTCGTATAGAGGAGACGATAGAAAATGGACAGTATTATCGGATTCCGTGCGTGCCGTACGCAGAGGCATTGATTGCTGGAGCTGACCGCACAATCATTTTATCCTCTCCAACCCTCTCCTCGCCGTAGTATTCCACGGTCCTCGTGCCGTGACAGCGATCGACAAATCCCCGTGTCGAAGCCAGACCTCGCAGCTGCTTTTGTTGCTCCCGTCTATTTTCGTCAATTTTGCTTTTTTTCGTAACAGCTCGACCCCTTGAACTTTTGCCGTTGCATGCATAAAGGGTCACGAAAAATGAAACGATTAAAAAATAATTATATAACGTCGTATCCGCGAATATTGTATTATATTTCAAATATTATCAACATTTACGTTTTAAAATACAATTAAAACATATGCAAACATGTGACTCACATTATAATTTAACCAGTGATATTTATTATAATACAGTTACGAATTTCCTCGAATGTTGTGTAGTTTTGCAATACCTATAGATTAGTACCTATAATAAATATTTTCATACATTGTATTTAATAAATGGAGACTCTTTGTGATAATAGTTCATGCAAATACCTTTCTTTGCCTCTGCACATAGAATCAGATTTAAAACACTTTTGTGATTTTTACTGACACGTGACACATGTTAGAATTCAATTCCATGATTTATATTTTATTGAATCTTTTATTCTATACAGAACATGCGAAGCTCTTTGGAATAAGGGCGAATCACGTTCAGCAGAGCATGCGACTGCACGTACATATGCGACAGATAAAAGAAAAATTAAATATGCAGAATGTTACGTAGTTAAACGCACCTGCTGGTACACGGAAGGAGTAACAGAGAGGGGCTGAGTGGGAAATGTGAAGGAGAAAGGTTCTGTCATTCAATTCCTTGAGTTCGTGCGAATTTGTGGATGATATAATTAGAGAGAAGTAGTAATGCCGTCACTTGTACAATCTGATTAAAAATTTCACGCCACTGAATAAACAGGAAATTTTAATTGGTGTGCATTTACTACTATGCACAGGATGTTCCGATACAGTTGCGCCAGACTTTCACAATGTACCCTAGTAATGATATTGTTAAAGAAAATGTCACAGAAACGTAGCTCTGTAAATGCTTGCTTTTCGAGTTATAGCTTTTTAAAATTGCATATTAGGGGGGAAGAGTTTAGCATTTGAATGAACTGCGCAGCATGTAAATATTATTTAAGATTGCTGGACGCACGATAATGAAATGTCAAAAGTTATAGTTAGACACTGAATTGCAATAAGAAAGACAGTATTAATTTACAAGTAGTAATATGAATATTATATCATAACAGGCGTAGCAATAGAGATTTCATCAGTTATTTTTCATAAAATGTTCATCTAATATCGAATATAAAAAAATGTTAATTTTGATTTCTTTTGCACCAATGGACACCATAGATACAGTATTTCTAATATGTAAAAAAGCACATTTCTAAATTAGCTTCACACCAGAGAGCAGACAAATTATATAATCAGTATTAAACTATTATATAGTCAAATGCAAATTTTAAACTGTCTTTCCTGTAAAATTTACGTTTTTTGAGTTATACCACTGTCAATGTTAAGCAGCATACTTCACGTATGACCGGGTGAGTGAAAACAGTAGAGTAGCTCAGCGCATGGCTGACTATAATACTTAAATATTCGAATAGTATTTTAATACTTAAATATTCGAATAGTATTCGAATACTTAAATATTCGAAAAGTATATGGTGTGAATTATAAATCAAGTTCTTAAGGTTCATTTTTTTACAAGCTTTTATTTAGTTTCAGTTGTGAGTTCGTTAGTTTGTCAGAGTAAAATCTTGTAAGCTAATTTTGACCCACTTCAACATATCCGATCGACATGAAACTTTTCACACAGACATAGTTCCGATGAAAATACAATATTTTCACTAAAACGCGTGAAATACTTTATAGTAATTTTTTTTTAAAAAACAAGCTTTTATTAAAATGTACTAAAAGCGAATCAATAATTTTTATACCGGCCCGGATGACTACCTGAGAAGATTTCCCTCATATGACTATTGATAAACGCGTGAAAATATAACATTGTCATCGGAACTACGTATGTGTGCAAAGTTTCAAGCCGATCGGATATGTTGAAGTGGATCAAAATTAACTTACAAGATTTAAGCCTGACAAACTAGCGAACTCACAACTGAAACTAAATAAATAATGACAAAAAAATGAACCCAAAGAAATTTATTTATAATTCACACCATACTATTTGAATACATCAGTATTCGAATACTTAAATATTCGAATAATAACATTCGAATACTCAAATATTCGAAATTTATTCGTAGCATTCGAATACTCGTAAAATATTCGAATAGTCCCAGCCAGAAATAAGTATCGGGTAATTTAGAATAGCTGACAATCAATTTCCAGAGAAATTTCTTGACGCTCACCGTTTCAGCAGTCATTGACCTCGATGGCCAGGCAAAAATCACAAGAGCTAGGTACAGCACAGGGATGTTAACCAATATTCCGGCTTTCGGCACCAGCAGAATTTAAGCCCTGGCGGTTCGCGTATGGAAATTTATGAGACTATTTCGCATGTAAGCACTAACCAGGTGTGGCTACACATAAATTTCGCATCCTCGCGCGTATATTTCAGACCCTTCACCCTCTGCTTCTCCATTTTACTCGGTAGGTGTGGGCCAACTTACCAGAAGTTACCTTCCTGGTATCCTACTTCTCTCCCCAACCCCTTCCCCCCCCCCTCGTCTTGAAACTACTACCTCTCTCTTACACTTTTGCTTTCTACAGAGCTGTATTCGCATCTTCCCTTCGCTCGCACGCGCCTACCCCTCTCCCTCCCCTGTATTCCTTCTCCCGTCTCACTCTTTCTTCCTTTCTGACCTTATTCGTCTTATCCCTATACATGCTATAGTTAACCCTCTCTCTTATTCTTCGCCCGAGATCGTATCCCTAAATCACCCCCGACTACTCCGGAACACCGAGGCGCCTTTCTAATTGCTCCACGCTACGTTTAAATTACTTAACCCCCCCCTCCTCAAATTAGTTTCAGATAGGCGAAAAGAATGACGCGTTCGTCGGCGGGCACGAAGAACGCAGAAGAATCTCGTCGGGAATGCTAATTTAAGCTGGATCCCAGTTTATGTCCAGAAATGGTACTTCCTTATAACGATTGCCTATCCGACACCCACGGTTGAATTTTAGATATCCTCTCGAATCGGTAATTCCTTTATCGTTTCACCGATTATATTGAACAGCTACCTAAATTGTTAACCCCCCAAGACTTACGCGAATTCAAAATTTGTAGAAAAATCGTATACTCAGAGAGTACGATTTTGATGAATAGTGAAAAATATTTTACACGTATTTTTGTTATCGGCAATCGTCCATGTGAAAAGAACCGTTAAAGACTGGGGTGGGAAACATATTTTCTGAAATTTTCTTAACACTGAGTTGGGGGTTGGATTCGTTCTTTAAAAAACTCACACTTTAATAAAAGAAATTTGTCCGAAATCTAATAGTTCTTTAGATATTCCAAAAAATACATTTTCGACCCCCAACTTTAGGGGCTGTTTTCACCCCATCAACATGGTCGATTCCCGATAATAAAATAATTTGAAGACCTTTAATGAAATTGTAAAAAAAAATTGACGATTTTTCTAAAATTTGTATTATAAATTAAAAGATTGGCGAGGTGCGTGAAATTATGTAGACACATCGTTCTCCCAAACGCTATGCAGCAGCCTTTTGTCACGATAATTCTGAAAATGCTTATGGCACCGTTTGAAGGTAAGGTATCTGCGGTATTTTTCACTGCTAGCGACTTTACTTCCGCTAAGCGGAGAAACGACAAAGGGACAATTATCGAACTGCGAATTAACGTTAGGCATATCGAGCAATCTCACGTGGAATCAGCCGGAGGCGTCTCGAGACATCCTCATCTCGCGCAAAACCGAGCAGAGGGATGAAACGCACGGCTGCGACCAATCACGTTCGCAATTAAAGGCAAAGCTGTAGCCGCGAGGGAAACTCACAGGAGGAAGGGACGGAAACGTATCGCGTACATGTTCCCCCTTGGCGCAACAACGACACACTCTCTAGGCGTCCTTTTAAATACGTGACCTGTAAATAATTGCATGAAGGGACAAAGCACGTGCACAACTGGACCTCAAGTGTACTGAGAGTAGTGTACCGTGATACTATGTTAGCTGATCACGTGCACACAGGCACACATGCCTGTACGTACGCCTACACACTGGCGCCTCTTCTTTCTTCCTTTCCTTTGTATCTAACCGTCTCCGTCCTATGTCTCTTGTTACCTTCTTCGCGGGCGCGTCTGTGCCGGTTGTCTCCGTTTCCCCTTGCCTTCTACTCACCGTGATTAGAACCCCTTGAGAAAATGTCAATCCGAGAGGGTTCTTGAAAGTTACTCGGCACACTCGGTAGACTCGAAAGAGGGCACCCGATGTGACGTAAACATAACTGTTCGTATGCGTTTCGTATCGGTGAAAGAGCCAAGTATTTTACGGATAGGAAGGGCAGAAGTAGCAGTGGGGCGAATACCGTGCACTCCGAGTAAACAATTTTCCGAGTATAGCCTTCGCCAGGAGTGGTCGTTTTTATCTCGCTAGGACAAACAACCAAGGTTTTTCCTCCCTCTTTAACGTTGACTCGGTTGAGATTAATCGACGAATCGATTTGCTAGCACTCTGATAATGGCGATGCCAGAAAACACACGTTCGCATCTCGGAAAATAGCAGTCTAGACGTTGGTATATTCACGTGACCGTGTACGCGCTCAATGAATGTTTTGTAATCGAACGTTCCGTCGAATTCGCTGCTATTATTTTTTAATTACATTTCTTCGATCGCATTTGCAACTCCCCGTTCCTCCCTTCGGCCTCTGTGTTCCTCTATGGAAAATCTGGTTACACTTTTGTAAGGGAAATCTCGTTTCAGCGGCGTGTTGTGGAACACGGTTTTAATTTTCATAAAATTCAATACACCCATGGTTTATACTCACACAGCTTGTGTGAATGCCCGGGAACGATACATGCGGCTATACACGTTTCTGTTCCATAGCCGTGCAGCGAGGGAAAGGAGAGCGAGGATGGAGAACCGCAACCTGGTTGTGCAGCAATTCTACAATCCCCGGAAATCAAAACCGACCGTTTCTCGCGGTCGATTGTGACGCACGGACACTGTTAATGTTAAATGTATCGATAATTATCGATCGGCTATACAACTTGATAGAACGTCAATTATCGATAATATCAATTGTATGTTGTGTGATTGAAATTTGTTGAATCCAGATACGTATTGCGCGGCTGCGTCGATCTTGGATACACCAATGAGGTGAAGTAAATATTTAGTGTTTCTGTACAACAGTTTTTGTAACATTTTCTTCTACGATATGAACATTAATATTTTTACATTTGCTTTAAGTATCCTGTTATAACGTTGCATCTTTTGTGATTGTATTACAAGTATTAAAATACATAACATTTTTATCCTTTTGCTTGTTTAACGAGTTGCGCTCAGTCAGAAGGCCGAAAAAGATGTGATTTTTGGGAATTTTTTTCATAGAAACTATAAATGTTTATTCAAAAAACTATTCTTTTGTTTGAAAGGTTGTTAGCTATGTCTCTGATTTTTTACGTTAAAAAATATTTGTTAATAAAAAAGTTATTTGCAATCTCCTAGACGTCTTGTCGAAAGGGGGGTTTGCTGTGACCACGATTACTCAGAAGTGGATTCTCTAAAATCGAAAATTCAAAAAAATTTAGTTGATATATTAAATTATCTCGTCCTTGGACGAAGGGTTTTTCAAAATATTGATTTAGGGCAAAATGACAAAGGTTCAAACGTAAAATGTCGATTTTCGGCAACAATCCCACTTAATTTTCGTTAATTAAAAAAAAAAATAAGCAACAGAAACAACAATCCTTCGTCCAATGCCTTAATACATGTTAATTAACTGCCAACGTTACCCCGTAACCGAAGTAAAATTGGCACATCATGTAAATAGCATTAACAGCTAAAGTTGTATCAATCAGAAGTTACAATGACAATTAAATTTATTTCTATTTGTGTTGAATGCATTCTCTTTTATATTTTTTATTTTTCTATTTTATTCTCTTTTAATTAACATTTTTACATTTGCTTTAAGTATCCTATTATAATATCGCATCGTTTCTATTTGTACTACAATTTTGAAAATTGATGCAATTATTGTCCTTTTGCTTCTTTAATACATGTTAAGTAACTGCCAATGTTCCCACAGTTTACAGTACCAGTGCACAAATTAGTGATGTAGAAACGCATAAAACTATGTATTAAGTTTGTATTCTACCTCAAAATTCAATTCAGCAGACGATTTTCATTCTGTATTATATTTTCATTCTTATATAGGATGTTAAAGTTTTATCTTTAATTCAGTTTTTAGAATCTTAACGTTACATGTTAAAAAGCAAACGAAATGGGAAATTCAATTTTCCGCTAAAAAGAATTGTTTCGTGTTGATATCATCTGAAAAATTTAATATTTTTTGTCTAAATAAAAGTATATGTATATTTAGATCATAACAAAGTTATTTTGATTTTGTTTCATTCAGGGTCATATAAAGCTTATAATAAAAACATGGTGTATAAATTATGAAAAACTTTTAATTCTTGTTGCAAAAAGGAAACAACAAGAGCAATGTCGAAATAATCAATTTCCAATATTACCTATATCTAATAGAAGTCTATTACTAGGAATTTAACGTCCATGGAGTGAACTAATGTCTCGTTTCTGATCGCCCGTGTATTAGACGTTACTACTAGCCAGAGTTGGGCAAAATGTAATCTAATTACAAATTACAATTAAAATGTAATTGTGTAATTGATTACACATTATTTTCTATAATCGTTAATTTAGGTACTTGCCAAAATTGTGGTCAACTAACTGAACTAACGATTACAGAAAATAATGTGTAAACAATTACACAATTACATTTTAATCGTAATTTGCAATTTGTAATTAGATTACATTTTGCCCAACTCTGCTACTGGTGCGCCTTACCTAGCACAAAAATATTTCATGAACACCGCAGAAATAGAAATCATTTTTCTTGCACTTTTTCTACTATATTTTTTATTGGAGTGCTTAGGTCTTTACTTTTATCCACAATTTTCAAGGATCGTCTAGAGTCTAGGCAAAGAGAAAGTATACTAAGAGGCGACACTCTGACGAAGAAACCAGTTTTAGAGAGAAACGAAATGCGCAACCAATTTAAATGTCCATTCGGTAGTCGGAAAGAGTAGGGATTAACAAGAGGCGATAGTAAGACGAAGATATACAGCTGCCTATACAACCAATTTAAAGGGACAAGCCAACGAAGAACTTCAAAGATACCGCTCAGAGTGTCGCCTCTTACAAGGAGAGTATTTTAGGTGCCCGCCTCCGATCATTTTGATTTTTGGATATGTTATAGAGGATCGAAAAATAAGAAATACGTGTTTTTTTATTTTTCCCCGTTTTCATATTTGGGGGGTGAAAACGGCGTTCAAAGTTAGGGTTGAAAAATCATTTTTGTGGAAAAAATTGATTTTTTGAAAATCTGGTGAGTCAGTCATATTTCGCATTCAAAGACACAAAATTCGTCCATTGACACTATTCCCCTATCTCTAATAGTTCTCGAGATATTCCCCAAAATTAATTTTTCAACCCTAACTTTGAACGCAGTTTTCACCCCCCAAATATGAAAACGGGGAAAAAGAAAAAAACACGTATTTCTTATTTTTCGGTCTTCTATAACATATCCAAAAATCGAAATGATCGGAGGCGGACACCTAAAATACTCTCCTTGTTAGTATATCTTCTCTTTGGTCTAGGTAGGCTGATGTTTTTTATTTGTCATAAGTAACAATTTGTAAGAATTTCGAAATCACTGTATCACAGAACTGTATGTACGTGGTGTACATTGTGTATGTATCTGCTACATGTATTTTGTTGTTTGTATGGAAAAGGCTATCGGGCATTATAATATTCTAGAACTTCAAAATTTTCAACGTGCGTAATCCCCAAATATCTTAGATCAGTGAACACGTAACATAGCTTTCGATATTAGTAAACTTTCTATCTACATTAAGGAAAATATAAATTCAATTGAAAAATATTTCCTTGACTTTCCTCGATATTTTCAAAAATAAGAGAAATATTAGCCATTTCAATCGTGTGTAACTTACTTAACTTGAAATCTCTGTAAAACACACAGGTTATAAAACAATATAACGGACTAATTTCAAGGATATCCTTGAGTTTACGAGAGGAGACTAAAGGTTCGTCATTTTATTTAACCGTTAAATAAATACATGATGCGGGTAAGCGTAATTTCGTTTCATCTGCCAATGAGCGATCTCTCGAACAGAGATTTTCGTTTCGTTCGCTGAATAGAGTAGGGAAAAAAACGAGAAAGGGGAACGGAAGAACAGAGGATGCAGGAGGGACACACGCCTCGTTCCAAACAGATCATACGTTCCGTGGCGAAACGTTTTTGTGAATTCGAATTGAAGATCCTCCGAGAGATTGCGCCTTTCCCCTCCTCGATCATAACCGTGTAGCATCGAGTTCGCGTTAGTCCCGTTCTCCCCGCTTCCGTCCCTCCCCCTTCTTCAGTATCTTTGACGCAACAGAAACCAATTCCTGACTGATATCCCGACAGCCGCGTCAAAATGCGAAACGGTCGTCGATTTCGTAGACAGAGGCGCGATGTAATGACGCGGTACGCTATTCCCGCGACACGTCATCGTAAGCCAGTTTTGGAATTTATTTTATTTACCGCAGCTGCTCCACCGTGGGCTACGCCGCGCTGTCTTCGCGTGATGCGTGATGTAGTTGGTGGAAATAAAGAAAGGGAAAGGCGAATCGATATAACTGAAAGAAAGATGAACAGTCCCTCCCGCGAGACTCGAGGCGTCTCATTAGGCGCGATTCAGTGTGCCACACTCCGGCAGATCCTTGCCTTCCAGATTGTTCCATTTTCCTTCATACATATTTAAATTATTGAAATTGCAGCATTACCATATTCCACTGATTTATCGATACCTCTTCTCAGCTCTTTCTTTCTCCTCCTCCCCCTTCTCTCTCTTTCTTCGTCTCTTCTCTTTCGTTCGTGTCCATTCCTTTTTCAATTTTCCGTCCTTTTCGCCCCTTTTTCACCGCCCCTACTTTTTGTCCCGCTCAATATCGCCAGAATTATTTTTACCCACTAAGCATTCACTTACAGGGAAATGTGTACGTAATAGGTTTTAAAATACGACACGACACTACTTTCCGCTGTCCTTTTGTTATTGGCATAGAGATGTAAGCTCTATTACCTATTTGACTGCATTTTATTTTCTTATTGTGTGCCTATATTTTTATTAAATTAGTGTACTTTCACCACGCATTGACTATATTTAACAGTTCACCCCCATACAAGTACCTACCACCCAATAGCAATTCCATCTTCACTAATTACCAAACATTCCTTCGAAACAATTTTCTTTCAAGCATTTCCTTTTTTCACTACCTATCATAATTAATTTTGTAGCTATGACATTTTGTTTTAAACAATTATAAAAATTCATAATCTCCTCTAATACAATCCTTCCTCTTTATTTGTCTTCAGTCTTCATTAAAAGTCAAGAGGATATCCTCGAACACTTTATATGTTGATAATTCTAATATTTACTTTCATTTAAATTTCCTTTGGTATAACGATTTCAACGGTACGAAGCCATTGGTGGTTACCAAAATAGGTAGGAGTGTTCTGCGCTTAATGCACAAGTGATCAATAATATCACCATTCATAAATGGAAGTGAAATTATTAATAGTCCAAATAGAAGAAAAAAAACCGAGGCTGCAGTGGTAACAATTTTGGGAACCCTAACCGGGTACTATAAACTAAACTAAAATAGAGGCAACAACAACCAAACATAACAAATGTTAAGAATAAACTAAAGTAAAAGTAATTTTATGACTTAAAGCTAAACATGGGTATAACAGAAAAAGTAAAGCAAAATAAGAAAAGTAAGTAAAATGTAAAGTAAAAAGTATATTCCCATTATACTCCGATATACTCCCAGAGCAATAGGAAATAAATATTAGTAAGGAGAAGACAGGTATCGATATTATCGTTGCCTCATGCAACCGGAAATCCTAGAGCTTCAACGACATTAGACTGTTTTCGTTCTAATGACCAAGGCAACTAGAATTCCCCTGCAGCACGCTTGCACCGGGGTTTACAACTTTACAACCCATAAAGCCGTGCCTGTGGAGGTGTTTGGGTCAGTCCGCCCTCTGTCCACAGTTTGAAGACTCTCCTGCTTGTGCACTCCCCGTCCGTTTCCCTTCGTTCGACTAGAGCCTGTGCCCGGCCCTCCCAGGTTACACCCTTCAAACAGAAGGGAACTGCTGGCAGCGGCCGACGACAGATCGAACAGACGGCCAAACAGCTTTACACCTATTTTATAGAGTCCGATATTGCATTTAGAATCGCGATAGGGCACGCTACCGCCCACCTAGTAACGATCGGCAATGCGAATGTTATAACCCAGCTGAGGAAATATTGAACCGTGACGCCCAGAGACACGTACCTAGGACAAACCTTCCAAAGTGGTTAAGGGATCACGAACGAATAAACCGTTTATGGGTCTTGAGGGTTTGAATTTATGGCTAAGGAGTGGCGTATAACATATCGCAGTATGTGCAGAGCATGGAGTAGAAGGTGGGCTAGTTGTTTCGACCCTTGCGTACGTAGAGGTGGCTTTATCTGTTAACATAAGATTTAAAATGGAAACTACAGTAATCCGCATCGATATGAACACCGGGGGTAGTGAAATGCATACACCGGTACCTTTCTGTTACATTTCGGCTTAAACGGGAAACCATAATAATTCAAAGATCATTATTCAGAACTTCGTTGTATTTGATGCTTTCAACTTGTGTCAGTCTTTATGCGTTAAATAGAATCACAGTTCGAAAAACATGAAAGACAAATTCGATGGCAAATAGTGTTTATATGTGGCTTAATTGCGTACATTAGGAGATATTTAACGTGCAGTGGAGAAAAACTCAGGTTGGAGGAAAACCCATGTGTACAAATAACAAAATTATTAATATACGTGTGCGTATAGTAGATAGTACGTGATATCAACTACCTGATGTTGATAGTATTGAGCAGAAAAATTTGAGAACAAATTTCAGGATTGTAATTGATACATAAATCTAATCAAACAGACTGAAACGCTATGTGGCTGGTTACAAAAAATATTTTCAAACTAGTCTCAATCGTACAATCTAGGAAACTGGTTTCCTAATTTGGACCACAGGTATCCTAAATTAGACCATGTCTATGTTTCATTATTTTTAGGTAAGAACTTTTATTTAAAAATATACTTAGACTCTATAAAAAAATAGAAAAAACACTGAGAAGCATTTACAGCATACTGAGAAAAAATAAATATGCATTTGATTATGATCAAATGTAAATAAATAATCAGTCGCTCTCAAACTGACAATTTATGCACTCGTAATAATCGGTATTACGACCGAAAATGCAGTCAAACAAACAACACAAAGGTATTCTTCATACTCTGCTTTACTTGTAGAATTCTGTACTATAATCTGCACCATTTCCCATATTTTACCCTTAAGGGGTTAGGCCACCTTGGACGGAGCAAAATTGCAGTCATTTTCGGCATCTTGTTTAGGAAGATAATGAAATAAACAGAAAATTTAATATGAAGCCTTAGACAACTCTCGCCAGAAAAAAATTGAATTTTTTTTTCTTACAAAATGGCAGCGGTAGAGCCGTGATACGCAAGATCTTGAGGAGCGACGTTTTCCACGGTGTTCAATCTCACGGCTATACCATTTGACCTAGAACACAAAACCAAAAAGATTTATTTTCTGCATGCCTAAAACTAGAGAAGTACCTATGGAAATCCAGAAACATTAATTTGTCTCGAAATGGTGAACATGGAGAGAAAAGTGCATTTTTCTATAAAAGTGTCAATTGCGAAAAATATGTTCAAGATATCGCAAAACCGATAGGTACCACTCTAGTTTTAGGCATGTAGAAAATAAAACTTTTTTGTTTTTTGTTCAAAGTCAAACGGTATAGCCGTGAGATTGGACACCGTGGAAAACGTCGCTCCTCAAAATCTTGCGTATCATGGCTCTACCGCTGCCATTTTGAAGGAAACAAAAATACGATTTTTTCCGGCGTGAGTTGTACAATAACAGGCTACATATTTAATTTTCTGTTTATTTCATTATCTTCTTAAAAAAAAGTGTCGAAATGACTGCAATTTTGCTCCGTCCAAGGTGGCCTAACCTTTTAAGAAGGAAAGAACGTTGCATAATTTAGCCCGGTCCAACTTAAGAACCATTAAGTTGTTGAATTTAAGAAACTAACCCAATTTGAACGTTTAGATGTCAAAAACAAAAACTAGTGCAAGTATCAGAGAATTGTTATAATAACATTAAAGATATGACTCCCCTTAAAAATTACACACATAAGAATTCAAAATTTATTTACCAGTCAAAAGTTACAGCTTATCTAAATTGGAAGCAAAATTACCGGCATCAAAACAAAACATTTATCACGCTGCAGTTGTTACTCATTCCACGGGTTTTTTGTTTCTATGCTGCTACTAAGCAACATGTGAGCTACAATCCCATGCTAAGAAAGGTTGCCTATGTCTACTGATATGTGAATAAAAACTATGGTCCAATGTAGGAGTCGGTCAATGTTAGGGAACTTTCCCCACCATGTTGTTAAGTTTATATTTAACTTTACTGTAAACATAGTTTGACTTAGATATAGTTCCACTTCAAAAACCAACAGTGATCTGCAAAGACTAGAAATAGTAATTTTGAGAAAAAAGAACAATCTATTTATTATCATCGTTGCCCCTATAAACGAGCAAACTTTATTTTTGTCATTTTTTTACAATTTCAAAATAAAAAAAATTAGCTGTATGGTTTCAAGTGCTTCCATCTGTTTTATGATAACTTAAATTATTCATTTTACCTGTTCAATTATAACTCTACCTAAAGGTATAAACATTTCTACATTTACATTCCAGACAGATCATCATACAAACCAGCCCTTATATTACGATCACTTAAAAACACCATCTTGCGAAATTTATTCTTCGGGAAATGTATTTTATGAATTTCCTCTTTTTCAACGAACCGACAAGATGATAAAAAAGAAACTGTTTACTGAATTTTTTAAAGGTAGATTTACGGTGAATAACCAGAAGGTCTGCAGCTTTAATGTCGTTAAAATGGTCGATAGCTTGTTTCCCCCCCGTTTAAAGAAAATTCCCTTTAGTTAGCAGCGCGTTCGCATGCTCTGCACGAGCTTTAACTGCATTTCCAGACGCGCCCCAGGTGCCCTCTACTCGAAAGTCATTCGCCAATATAGACTTTGCTAGCAATAAAGCCAATGACGGGACTCGTGTCCAGTCGGATGCGTAAATCGTGCATTTCCCCGAGCCAGCCCGTATCCTGTGCTACGATACGTCCCTCCAACGTCCGATCGGTCTGACATCCGTCACGATTTCGCCGAACCACCGTTCGAAATTAACGGGTTCAAAGGCACCCAACACGAGCAATTCTGCTGAAATTGTGCACGTCTGCGTAACGATCTGTCTCGCGTACTGTTACACAGCCACAAACTTCTCGATTGATAGCGAAGTGTGTCACTGTTGAAAACTTATTCGTGAAGGGATGGGAGAAAATCCACGGATCTGTTGGTCAATGATCTTCGATTATATCATTGCAGGTAAGCAGCATTTGTTCAGGAAACACATACAAAGTTGTCAAATTTTCTTATAACTGTTGACCAACAGTGAAAACAGTGTTACCACTTTACCGGTAGTACCAGTACCCGCGTTTTATTAGTAAGTCGTTTCTTCTATCTTATTCAATATTTGCATTACTGTAATTATTTTGCATGCTGCATTTGATTGCAATGCTGCAATTAATAAAACCACTTTTCATACATTATACTAAATATGTATACTATACATAACACTTACATTATGTATTAAGAAAATTTAAAAAATGTTAAAATTGCAGCCTTTTGAAGAAGATGAAGCGCCCTGATTTGAGTCTGAGAAGGGTTTTGCCACAAAATCGGGAAAACTTCTTTAAATAAAAAAGGAAAGGTAATAGATACAGCAATAAATTGTTGCGTTAGTAGTGAAATAGATATATATTCTTGAGTTCGTTACTATAGAGGTATACATACAAAGTCTCTCGCTACTCGGCTCGACGCAGACTGCCTCGGCCAAGCAGTTCTCCCGGCCAACCGCCCAGCAACACTTCTCTGGCAACGCTGCGCCTTGCAGCGCTTGTCTGGCAACGCTGCGTCTGCCGCAACGCGAGCCTATTACAAAACCCCGTTATGTACTTGCGACAAATTGTTGGTGACCAGGTCGCCGAAGACCATGAGATACGCGGGGATATATGAGTTCGTACGCACTTGATCGCGGCGAAAAACAAAGGTTCCTGGTCTCTTGTCGACCAAGTTGCCGGCGAATTGTCGCAAGTGCGTAACGGAGCTAAGAATCTATTTTTCTTCTTGTGTTTCGGGTAACCCTTACCATACTTTTCGTCAACGCAAGGGCCACCCGATTATTTTTCAACGCTCTCTCTCTCTGTATCTGTCATTTTTTTTCACTGTCACACAAAAATTCAGAACAATAGTTCAAGATAAAACAGTTTGCCAAATCCTCAAATTAATTTGTCGAGCCGTTTTTGTACAAAAAATTGATGAAGAATCACTTATTTTTCGGCCCAACAAGGCGCAATCCCCTCTTAATGGGATGTAGAGTGTAGACATATTTTAAATACTGGCAATATTTCATTAACTTGTTAGTATATCATTTCAACGTTCTGCGAATATTCTTGGGGAATAAGGAAAAGTTCGTTGGTCTTCAACTTATGCCATTGGAATCTTACTCCAGCTTCGGCCATTTACATGCGTATTACCTTCTTTTATACACGCGTTACCTCCTTGTACCAAGCGCAGGTGTGGCTTACGAGGTTTACTAACCTCGCTTTCGTTCTGCCTAGTGGCGAACTTTCGACTTACACAAAGACACAATTGTTAAATGGAGCATACTGATTTTCTTCTTCGGAAGCACGCGCGCCACGGCGAAGGGGCGTACTCGAAGAGTCGGCTGGTCTAAAAACAATTCCCGTGCAGCCTGTTAAACGCCAGCAACAAGCTCGTACGTCTCTTTAATGCCTGGAACGGGTTGGCAACTTAACGGCGTTAATAGAGGAGAAAGAAACACGAACATGTAACGAAACGAAATTTCGTAGGAACTGTTCTGAAGGGTCGGGAACGGGGGACGCCTGCTGGTCAGGCGGTTTTATACGAACCGTCGAGTTTTCTCGAAATTGATTTTTCCTGGCAGCTACGGTTACTCCGCGCGTTCTCTCGCCTCTCGGCAAAGTTAGTTTTATGTCATGGTTCCACGGTGAATTTCCAGAAAGGGTTGTAAATCGAATAATGAAAACGTCAGAACCTTACCGTGTTGGCACACCGCAATCATTTGTACCTACGTTTTAGCTGCGAAATCGTAGTTTAACGGACGGAACGTGTTGCCGAGGAAAAATATACGGAAATAGTTCCTGCAGCTTTCCTATTCAAACGAGCGCGCAAAGTTCTTGCGCGGCTACTCCCTTTGCGCGCTGCATAGAACAGTCATTGCAGGTATTTAATTCGCAAAAACGTATAAATTTCAAATAAGTACAGAGAATGGAAAGTTTCTGCTCGAAGGGCCTGTAGCGCGCAAACCAGCCCTGTGCTTATTATTACTATAAAACAGAAACTTAAATAAGAAACGAGGGAATCCAAGCGCCGAAAATGGTGGGTCCATTCTTTGCCCACCTTTGTTGTCAGCGTGTGACCAAGCACACCGACAATTCAAAGCTGACAAGTATAGAATCGCTATCAGAGCTCGGGAAATCGCCCAACGTTTTCCCAGCGGGGAGTTGTAAAGCTGTACAGGTCGGCGAAGAAATGGAGTGAAAAAAAGACGCGCAACAGACGGCGTTGGCGGCCAGCGCGATATAGAGGCTGCGGCGATAGTTCATAGTGCCTGCTGTTGGATGTACACTCGAGCCACGTGACTTTTGTGTGGCCTTGATGGCGCAGATGTGCGAGAGGATGCAGAGAGGCTGGGAATGCGGGGGTTGTGTGCATCGAAGGAACGAGAGCACGAGGGCTCCACTGGAACGGGATAGAATTGTTCATCCATAAATTCGTGCTGCTTGGCGGAAACATTTTCCGTTGTTCTTTCTCGCGCCACCCCCCCACCCCTGATTCCCTCTCTGTCTGTAACGTTTTTTTTCCGCCAATGGAAAGCAGAGCTTCGGTAAAATACGAGCGCAGCGTTGGTCCCGCAAGCAGCTTGCCTCGCGATCGCTGTTTTGTTAATTGAATTCCCTGTCTCGAACGGTTTCACACTGATGCATACTGCGAGCGGAATTAAAAAAATGCCTACTGCGGTCGAGATTACCTTGTATATACTTATATTACAGCCTGCGCATCGCACGCTTATCATCAAAGCTGATCACAGCGGCGCACAGTGGCGGGCAAAATTTCCCCACATCGTGGCCAATAGTAAAAACAATTTTTTTTATTTTAAATATCTGCGTAGTGTACTTCATTTGTGAAATATTAGAGCATGTTTTTCCGTTAAAATCAATTTTTAATCTGCAATGCTGTAAGAGATATGCAACTTAATAGCGTTAGAAAATGTTTTTTTTTTAGGTAAAACTAGAAATTATATTATCATTTATAACCTGTCAATGTTAATTGTATTATTTTTTAAATATATCTATAGCTGTGGTAGAAAAAAATACAAGACCTATATATATTTTTCTTTCTTTCAGCGAATAGTCGTGTATAAAGCGACATCATACTTCAATTTTCTTTTTAAAGTAAAGATTAAAGATCAAGAAGAAGTTCTGATTGAAATTAGCTGCGACAATCTGCGACCTCACCCGTTATCATCATTTGTAAATATTAATTTTGTCCACAATTTTTAATTCCAAATTTAAAAAGAAGTTGGAATGTTATTGCATATATCCAGCATTGTATTATAACAGTTATTATTTACAATTAAATATCAAGTGGAATGTGTTTTATATATATTATAAAAATGTACATACATGTATAATTGAAAGATTTAAGTATATTATGATAGTATAATTAAAAAAAATTAATTCAAAGAGTACATTATTATCTTTCTGGGGCCATGTTATTGTAATTTATTACAACAATTTTGGTCACGATTTCGGGCAAATTCGCCACTGTGTGGCGCAAAGCATCAAATGCGGCGTGACACTTTGCGTAACGAAAGTGGGAAAATACAAGGACATAGGTGATAAATAATTACCCTTTATGCAAGAATGTTCCTAAAGATACTTAGTCATCAGATTTTCCAACGCTGATAATGTTTCGTGACCAGCACAGTGTGTTCTACGACGGTGAGTCAACAATTATCCGGAATGAGGCTATAGCTTTTTACCGAGGTTACACTGCGAGTTGTGCGTGCATCGTCAGATGTCACTCACTCTCTCCCTCTGTTTTCCATTCGAAGCTTCAACTTAATAGCTCACCCCTGTCATTCGTTATGGGGACATTAGAAGAATAGCAATCTGTGGTCCGGCTTTTGTGGTCTGCTGGTGTGTCAGAAGCTGAAATCTATCAAAGACTTGCAGCACAGTGTGGGAGTAGTGCACTATCGCAAACCAGAGTCTATGAATGAATCGACAAGTTCAAAAATGGAAGAACGTCGAGGGCTGCTCTCTAAATGCGTTGTGTTGCTGCACGACAATGTCCGTTCGCATTCTGCCACACTAACTGTTATGAAACTCTCGAAAAACTGCATTTTGAGATACCTATTGGAACACCCCCCCCCCCCCTCCCACCTCCTATAGTCCTGGCCTCTCAACCAAAAACATTTTATTCACAGAACATGGCAAAGTTTGTGTATCCATGAACAAATGTGTTGAAAGTCAAAGGGACTGTGGTGAAAAATAATACAGAAATTTATACCTATTAGTGCTTTAATAAATTTTATTAATACATTCCCAATAATATTGACTTGCTCTCGAAGCATTTTCTATCGTGATCAATATTCAAAATTTTTTTTAACATGTTCTTTTGATCGTTATCTTCAGCTGATAGTATCCAAGATGGAAAATAATATTGAAAGCGTATGGGATTAATATTTTGAAGAAGTTTTCGTTTGAATGACAAGCGTTGTTCGATGTGTTGTACAATTATACCCCAATCGAGTACCTAGTCGTGCAGCTCGGTCTGGAGATGAACATTTCGGAGACCGTTGTCTGCAGAAGATTACACGAGGCTCAGGACAATAATGATGTCTGCCTACGCACGGTCGAATCCGGATCAGAAGTAGGAATCCCATAGGGAGGGATGTGAAGCGGAAGTCGGTCTCTCCCGTGGAAAGGTTCGAACGGCTTCTCCATAGGGGATGCCCACGAAGAGCTCGCTGTTATCCAGATCGTCGGATATCGGAATAGCAATAATAATCAATTGTCCATGTAAAAGCCTCGACAAGTTACATGATCGGGAAATAACTGAAATCAATTCAGTGGGCGATGTCCGGTAGCCGGGCGCGCGTCCAACTGCATATAGAAAAGCTGGACACGTGGTTGAAGGAAGAGAGTTTGACGATAGCTCCGGCGAGAGGAAAGAGTGGAATACTGCGAGGTAGGCGGACAAGAGAGGGAGGTCTGGACGAGAAGGGACATCGGTGCACTACGGGTCGTAAAATGCATCTGCCCTCCCGTCCACCACCGGCAACGGCTTTTATTGTGTTGCGTTGCGACACTTCTGCCCTCCGCGACCCACCCGGTTTCCTCCTCTTTCCCTTGTCCTTCTCCACGGTCCACCCTCGCCCATCGGCTCGACGAAAAAAACAACAACCCTCAACTGATTTATAGCCCTCGTACACTCGTTAAACTGATTCGATAGATTTTACTGCGCTTACGTCGATTTCTTCCCTCTCTCATTCTGCATCTCCGCCATTCCCGCTCTTTCTCGCTCTCCCTCCTCGCCCCCTCCTTCCACACCTCCAGTCTCTCGCCCTTCAGGTCCAGCTCTCTCTTTATCCCGCGTGGACTCTCTCTTTCTGTCTGTCTTCACCGGTCTATTGCTTTTACACTCCCGTATCTTTCCTTTTTTTTTTTGCTTCGGTCCACCCGAGGTTTACAGCCAGGCTTACATGGTTCAGCCGGACTTACACGTGCCGTCGACATTCCGAGTAAAGGCATTATTGCAAGTTGCGATCTTTGCTGCGGTCCGCGACCATTTCGACTTGATCCTTCCTGGCACTCCTCACGGTGTCCCGTAGTCACGTGTTTCCCCCACATTTTTTAGAACACCTCCCGGTTGGAAACTTCACTCTTTATACAGGATCCGGCGCTGACGGTAGACAATCTGATCGCATTAGTGCAATTAGACCGGCAGAGAAACGATTCTTTGAAGGGAAGCTTTAGTCGAAAGATCTTTAGTATCGACGAGCTCGTTTAAATCATTATTTCGCTTCAAATGTGCATACGTCCAACTCTTTGCATTGGAGTCTTAGAAGGTATTGACATTAACGAGGAAGTATACAGTAAGTTTTACAGATCAAGGATAGATTTTACGGGCAAAACGCTGCGTCATTTTAAGGGCATTTAAATACGGGACTATAAAAATACTTGATACGATTTTACCCGTTTTTTAAAGTAATTGCACAGTGAAATTGATTACGCGATGGGATATGATGTTTGGAGAAGGCAGAGTAAAAAAAAAACACGTAACTGTCCCTTTTTGAGAGACACGTTGTCACTCCCTCCTTGATACATACGAGCAAGTACACAGTTCTTTAAAATTAACTGACACGTCTGAACGTAAGGGTGTCGACATTGAGAAATCGCATAAGGGCTCTCTCAGGTCACATAAGAAATTCTACAACGCTCCAATCAAATTAGAAAATTGTAATTCGATTTTTCTGCTACGTGCTAGCAAAGATAAAGTATAATATGAAATTGGCAAAATACATGTAAGATTCTTCGCTTAGAATTCGTTGCAGGCCAAAGATATTGAAACGAAGAGGGAGTTAAAATGATTGAAAAGTATTCTTTGTATTAAAAAGGACAGAATTATATAAATTCGCATCACATTGGTAAATGTGTCTTAATAAAGTTATAACTGAACACAATAAGGTGGCGAAATTTGTTTTTAAGTGCGTGCTCTTTTTTATGACATCCACAAGAAGTTTTGGGACACCTATTGAAGGAATTATAGGTACTACTTAAGTAGGCAGCCGTTTTTGTCGAAAAGGGAGCATTTATTTTTCAATTAATTACAAAGAAATAAATTGAAGCTGTGGCTTATTCTTTGACACAATGTTTATTAACATCATAAGCTTTAAAAAAATATGTTTGTTTAGTAAAAAATATGCATTATATATGACATTATGGATGGATCTTAAGAGAGGCTTTTTAGAAAAGTTTCTTTTTTTGTACAATGGTGACTCAAAAACGGAGGTCCCAATCGATTCAAACCAAAATTCGAGCATGTTGATAAAATGTGTAGTTTCGGCGTGAACCCAAATTCAAATTAATAAAAACTCTTATTCTTTGTGAAAACAAAGTACAACCTCGTCTTTGTTTAACGAAAACGAACTTTTTTGAAAAATGACCATTTCGTGGCTGTCATGTTCATAATTTTGATTCTTTTACAGGTTCAGTGCTGACCCAGCATGCATACTTCCTTGTCATTCTAAAATAAGAATTTACAAGCAGGTCGCTGAATTTCGTTTCATTTTGTTAAAATCGTTGCAAAACAAAAGAAACTTTTTCAAAAATCTCTTTAATGATCCATCTGTAGCGTCATCTATAATACATATTTTTGGTGAAACAAACATGATTTTTTAAAGCTTATGGTTTTAATAAACATTGCATCAGAGAACAAGTCTCAGCATCAATTTGTTTCTTTGTAATCAATTGAAAAAGAATTGCTTTATTTTTTACAAAAACGACTACCTACTCACAAGGAGAGTATTTTAGGTGTCCGCCTCCGATCATTTCGATTTTTGGATATGTTATAGAGGACCGAAAAATAAGAAATACGTGTTTTTTTATTTTTCCCCGTTTTCATATTTGGGGGGTGAAAACTGCGTTCAAAGTTAGGGTTGAAAAATCATTTTTGTGGAATATCTCGAGAACTATTAGAGACAGGGGAATAGTGTCAATGGACGAATTTTGTGTCTTTGAATGCGAAATATGACTGACTCACCAGATTTTCAAAAAGTCAATTTTTTCCACAAAAATGATTTTTCAACCCTAACTTTGAACGCAGTTTTCATCCCCCAAATATGAAAACGGGGAAAAATAAAAAAACACGTATTTCTTATTTTTCGGTCCTCTATAACATATCCAAAAATCAAAATGATCGGAGGCGGACACCTAAAATACTCTCCTTGTTAGTACCTTTAATCTCTATCATAGAGTACCTACATAATTAGAAATTCATACACTGCGACTAAAATTCATTTTGCAGTTGTTGGCCAATGGACAAAATTTTATTTCTGACGTCCCTTTTGTTTGACAATTAATGTCGACTAATTTTAAACTCCCCAATTTATGAAGTTAATTTGACGAAACGGAAGATTGCCGTGTCGCTAGAAAGGATTCAAATATAAGTGACCACCTATGTTGTACGTTACCTTCAAGTTGATGGAATACAAGCGAAGAGGTCAGAGGCATTTTCTCAGAATTTGTCAGAGGTTAAGGACTTTAATAATGGACTACTTGTTCTCGATGCAATTGGCGACGCTCGACTGGCTCGGCCCAGTTCAGCCACCCTCACGGTACTTAACCTCGGAGCACACATTGAGGAGGTATCCGAAAAGTTTCTCAACAATTAGGATTAGTTGCGCCTGTAGCCAGACCGACCTATAGATTTCGAGCGAGTGTAACCATAAAGCACTGGCGAAGAAGGGTGAAGGTGGGTTTAAAGTGGGCCGCGGCGGGGGGGGGGAGGGTAGCTCGGGTTATGGGAACTTGCGGCAAGCACCACCAGCGGCAATACACATTAGATACCAAGTTCTTACAACTGCCCCCTCGAACTGGGGAGCGTGAGTATGCCAATATAAATTACGGCCGCACGATAATGTCTGCCTGCTACCAAAGTAGAAGAGAACATTCAAGTACGTCGTTCGCAGATTTTCTTTTTGTTCCTGTTCCATGTTTGCATTCGCCACAGCGTGTACCCTATAATTCACATTTCTTTGTCTGGGTTCATAGAGAGCGGAGAAACTGCTGCTGACAGTTTGTTTATATCGTATCAGATTTTGTTAACTTCCGCAAAATTTCAAATCTGCAAGCGTAATGCTTTAATACCCGCAACACCAGGCTTGGAAACTTTTACATTATACTCGGCTTCAGCTTAGACGTTATTCTGGTAGAGATGCTTCATTCTGTAGTTGACTCTTTATTTCTGTCTTCGCTGTTGCTAATTAATTACAAACGCAAAGTAGAATTAAATGATTATATAATATGAGATTTAAAGATCACAAAATTGTGTGAAGGCTTATTATAATACATCATTCTTCCGACTGGATAGAACGTTTGAGTAAAGAAAGTTGCAATTCATACTTAAGAATTGCCTGAAATATTTATGAATCTCGTATTTGGCACGATTTAATAATTCTGCAGAGGCGAGTAAAAGAGACATTTATAAGTGTACTATCGGGTTTACGGAATTGTTTTGGAAGGCACATAAAGCAAATGATATGAAAAGCAAAATCGAATTGGGAGCCACAGGACTCGTATTGCCGTTAAGGATTTATTGGGTCTCCGTCTATATTCGAAGCTGTCAGAGACAGTGCGAACCCAGCAGCCAGCAACTCTTGTCGTGTGAATTCGGTGAAGCGTACAAGAATGTATTGATCTGCCCTGACATACCATACGGGTACAAAACCTATAAGTACGGCACTGTCGACATTTCGCACCTCTTGGAGTATGTCGAAACACTCTTACGCCGATGATTGTCTCCCAATTCGTTCGACACAAAATACGATCGTTTCCCAGTACGTTTCATGGGTTCTTAAGTTCTTACGAGGACGTTGGTAAGATATGAATTTTTATGGAGTGTCAATTATGTGTTCGTGATTACACAATCGCATGATTATACGAATCAATATAATGCTAACTAAGAAAAATGATCTTCGCATTGTATTTGAATACGCAGCATTATTATTATCAGCAAAATATACGTACGTTAGTACCAAGTTTGATGATATATGTTTAGAACTTTCAACAAAGGGTAAAATAGTTGTCCCGAAACTTAGACAAAGACTAATGGTATGGCGGGTGTTTCTCAGCACCTGCGTTAACAAATGCAAATAAAAGGACCACTACGTCGCGTGATCGCTATTTTATTACAGAAAGGTCTCGTGCGTAGAATTAACGTACATTTCTGTGCTTAATGTCCCTTCCTTACTGCATAAATGCTTATTATTAGTATAAAGCTCTAATTTTGGAAGCAGGTTTTCACAGGCAAGCGTGATATTTACCAAATCTACACTCAGCGTATAAGTAAAATTCTGCAAGTCGTGTACTTTATCGCACTTTTCTGAGCAACTCCATCGCCTCCGTGGGAGAGTATTTTGCCTATTCGGGAATGGCAGTTCAAAAGTGTGTTTCACTTGGAAAAGTCTAATAAAATTAAATGCATCGTGTAATGCAGAAAATTGCAGGATTTTAGGAGAAATAAGTGGAGTACTCGTAGTTGCTAAGTTTCTCTACAAAGCTGGCTTGTTTAAAAATGCCCCCCCACCTTAACGTCTCTTGCGCCCACTTCGATATTCACGATAAAACTTCGTGGACGACTCTTCTTCGTCCATTTCGATTTGTCTCCAATCCCGTGATATTAGGACGTCGATTGGCATCAGTGTTGAATGAAAAACAACGCGTCCGATGGCAAGCAATTTAAATTTCTCGGGGACGAAGAAAGTTTATTACTCGAACGAAAGTTGACAGCTACACCATATTCCAATATCAAGAGGGGTCGTGGAACATCAGCCCCGTGAAGCAAAGGCTCTCATATAATCATTCCTTTTCCTAATGTATGCGAAAATTGATGGTCGCAAGTAAAATACATTAAAGCTTTTGAATTTCATTAGGTATCCCTCAAGATCCATTTTACGATGGATTGGTGTTCATAGAGAAACACGTTCCACTTTGCAATTTAATAGTATATAACGGCCATACTTAACCAGTGATAGCGCAGTAACGTGTAGAGTAATTAATTCTGCTGATCAACGATGTATATTATTTAATAATAAGTAAAATAATAATACATCTCTTTGTAATTAAAATTAAAGCACTTTTACAAATAAACAGATCTTCACCTCTTGTATCCGTGCAATGATCATCGTTGTCAAAGACGTAAAGTGTATTGCTATTTACTCACATCCGCA
Organism: Andrena trimmerana; assembly: GCA_951215215.1. NCBI lineage: Eukaryota > Metazoa > Arthropoda > Insecta > Hymenoptera > Andrenidae > Andrena > Andrena trimmerana. The sequence continues at coordinate 10,285,048 of OX578062.1, forward strand.
AATTACCATTATTTCTGTTTTATAGAATAATTTCAAATATCTGCTCTTTACCAAAATAAATCATAACCCGATATACATCGGCAATTTACAACAAACGATTTTATTTCTCATTCCACGTAGTCAGTCAGCGCATTTCACCAAGTATGCAACCTTTAACACCGAATGCCTTTGTAAACATAGCGTATCAGAAGAAATACACGCGTATAAGTGTTCCTTCATATATACTCATGCTACTGCCACCAGAGGAAAGTTGATTGAAATCGGCGGCTCAACTGTCGGAACCTCACCTTTCTTTTTAAAAACACACAGTTGAAGAATTTAATAATGCAACGTCTGTAAAACACTGCAGGTTCCTTCCTATTACGATGGCCGCATTACGAGTGACCAAATTCTACCTGTCCCGCGCCCCAAGAATAATTTAAAACTTACCACGTTTACTACCGGTTCGCGAGCTGTTGGTGTTTTACTTGGTAGCTCAGGGTTAAGTTCCGGCGTGTAATAACGTGCACGCACGTCGTCGGGTGAACTTCGTAACGAGCGTAACGTACATACGTAACGCCTGTATCCCTTTCGCTGGCGCTTGCTTACTTTTCCCCTATTGCCCTTCTTTTTCCCTCTCACGGTATTACAAACCGACATCCCGACACTTTCGCAGCTACGACGGCAGCCGGGGGTATCTTGAGAAAACTTTCAGCCAACTTGACGCAATATCTGTGAAGGCTCGTATAACGCAGGCAATGTGTCCATGCCGGTTATACGACGCGAATATGCGGCGCCAACGATAAGCCGGCTCTTCGAGTTCTCGACAGCAAGACGCGCGTTAAGGGCATGGAAACGGTATATGATTCTTTAGCCATTCATCCTACGTGAAAGGACCATATTTCGGGGCTATCATGTGACGTTATTAATACCTCATCGACGTGGTCGTGACATTGGTTACTTACGTCTAACAGGTCTCAAAAGGTTTGATTAAAATTTTCAGTACGCATGGGATGCAATGAAAAATCAAAAATTTAAGGGGTCTTTCGGGGGTCACAGGGGTCACTGTGACGATCTGATAAAGTACCGTTGTTTGAAACGTTGTGTTGTTACAAAAAGAATGTGTTTACTAAATTGAATTTTTTTTTTGTATTTATTAATACGTGATTTGAGAATATAAAAAAAATTCATATTTTTTTCATGCGAGCTTGCTCAAAAAAAGCGGGGTATAAAAGACGCCTCGACTGTGTGGTCGATTTTGGAGGAACCGTGTGTCTGAAACAGAAAAAAACAAAAAGATTCGCAATCAGAATGACTGATTAATTAGATTGATGAAGAATTAACAAAATGGCGGACGTTTAAAGTTGAACTATCGAAATTAGCTAAATTTTTTAATCATTCTGCGAAGCAAAAGATGAGAAAAAACAACTGCCACAAACAATTTGCCTGATACCACCGCCCCAGATACACAGTTCCTCCAAAATCCAACACGCAGTCGAAGCGTCTCTTTTTTCACAGAGCATATTACACTCCCTTATTTTGAAGCAAGCAAACATTGAAAAATATGAAAAAAATGTTTTGTTATTCTCAAAACACGTATTAATAAACAGAAAAAACTTCAATTCAGTAAACACGTTCTTTTTGTGACAACAAAAAGTTCCAAACAGCGGTACTTTATCAGGACGTCACAGTGGAAACACCCCTTAAGACGAAAAGAATTTATTAATGAAATCTTTCAATATAATCTCCACCCAACTCCATACACTTCTGAGCCCGTTCAGAAATCAATTGGGAGCTGTTTTTATAATGCGTTAGGGTTTCTTTCACACCGCCATGTCACGTCGTTTCCTCTTCAAGGCCAACTTTGATTTAGAGAATAAAGAGAATACGGGGAATCGAAAAGACACTTGGTTCTTGCCCACGAATTTCGAGTATGGTCTGGTGCGTTGTCATGCAAGAGAAAGGCATCGCCACTTCGGTACCTCAGGTCTCATACGCTGCATGCGTTGCAAAAGTTGAACAAGAACATTTAAGTAATAACGGGCAGTCACTGTAGTACTCTCTGGAGAAAATTCCTTGTAAATTGGACCACGTGCATAAAAAAATGCAATTAACATGGAGGTGGTTTTCTTTTGCACGACAATGCACCACCCCATACCACGGGGATCATCACGAAATTCTTGGTAAAAAAAACAAGTGCCTTTTTCATCCTCTATATTCACTCGATCTGGCCCTAACAGTTTTTTTTTTATTTTAAGCTTCTAAGTTTTTATTGCTTTAGTCCGGAAACATTTTAGACAGACTACACGGTAAATGTTGTATTCGTACAAATTTTTTTCCAGTTTGATTTATGATCACAAGAACGAGCTTGTTCAAAATGCTCCACATGTCCACCACAAATAAAAATATAAGTAAGTTAATAGAAAACATAAGAAGGCTGTGCAATGAGTCCTCATTTAGTCAGTGCACTCTACACACAATAGCTAAAATATATCGCGAGACGATTCTCTGACTTCCCCAATCCCCAGAAAACGATATAGATAATTCAATTTATTCGTATCGATGATCGATAAGAATGAACATTACTATCTTGGCACCTTTGATTGTTATGCGGCAGTTATCGTAAATTCATTCCTACGATTACATCTTGGAGAGGAATTGTTTTCGAACACATATTCATGTCAATTTATTTTCATATCTTGATCCGTAAAACTCGTATTCAGTATTTTGACCAACTATTTGGATATACCCTGTGGAAATGTGTTATAATGATAATTAGCATAAGAAGAATGTTTTTATTTCTTTTACTCACTGTTATTTATTTGAATATGGTGCAATGTCGGGTTCTTTGTTTTTAAGATGTTAAAGTGAACGTTCGACATTGCTAAATATTATACATGGAATTTTGACAAAGTTTAATACAGAGGGGATATCACGGTGTATTGAACGAAAACGAAATGTTCCAGCTTTGTCGCGCGTTTCAACTATGTACTGCCTAACGATAAATGTACAGACTCCACTGTTGTTTCAAGTGTCTTTGTCATACAAATTACTGTTACTCTGTTACACAAATTTCACAACTTGATTCACTACTTTGAACAGCAACATTACTCAGATTATGCAAAGAATGCAAAAATTTTCATGAAATTGTTCTATCACCTTCAAGCTTAAAATTAATTTAAAAAATGTCACCACCTAATATTCACCAAACTGTAATCAACGTTTTATTTCTTCGTTGACAATTTATATCCCAGAAAGGCGGTAGTTGGAAATAGGTTCCCCATTTCTTAAATAATATCTGCGATGCAACGGATGAATGTCGCTTGATTCTTAGATGACGCGAGGATTTGAATAAAAAGGCTAAAGATAGAGAGGAGGAGATCGGAGTAGAGAAATGAAAAGAAAAAAAGCCGATAGAAGGTGAAGGAAAAGCGAGCGTTCCGTAGCGGAACATGAAGGGGGTGAAGAAGGGACGTGTCGCGAGTGACAGGTCATTTTCCGGAGCAGAGCACCCTCTCGTCGCGTACAACCACCCCTCGATCGGCTCCAACCCCTTCGTGTTCGCTCTAAGGATCACAGGGCTATCCTAACTCCTCCTTTTTCAGTAGGCAGTTTTCGATATCTCGTACGCCAAATTCGAGCCCGCAATAACGCGCCTGTACCAATATCTAATTTGATCTTCTACTTGGGGAACGCTTCTGCTCCTTCAGCGGATAGGTATATATAGGTCGGTAGGTATATTAGGGTGATCCTCAACTACAGATGACGACAAATTTTTTGTCGAATTTTTTTAATCTCGCTAAAGTGATTCCAATACATAAAAAAATATGTATAATAGAAGGGCTCGATTGGATAACGAGAAAACGTGCCCCAAGGGACCTCAAGTTTTATGTAGGTAAATGTAAAAGCATGTGAGCTACTGCAAGTCCTGTACACTAGGGCTGGGACTATTCGAATAATTTAATATTCGAATATTTTACAAGTATTCGAATGCTACGAATAAACCTCGAATATTTGAGTATTCGAATGTTATTATTCGAATACTATTCGAATACTGCTATATTCGAATACTATTCGAATACTGCTGTATTAGAATACTGATATATTCGAATAGTATAGTGTGAAGTGGGTCAAAATTAGCTTACAAGATTTCACCGTGACAAATGAACCTAAAGAACTTGATTTATAATTCACACCATACTATTCGAATACATTAGTATTCGAATACTTTAATATTCGAATAATATTCGAATACTTTAATATTCGAATAATATTCGAATACTTGGATATTCGAATTATATTCGTCAAATAATTGAGCAACTGAAGTATTCGAATATTCAAATACTGAAAAATTCGGCAAATAGTTCCAGCCCTAATACAAGTTGTTCACCTATCTAGGTGTCCTTGTTTTTCTTGTATCGTTCAGTACCCCTATTGCCGAAAATCGCGTTTAATTACAGTAGCCTCTGTAATTATTATTTTGGAGGCTATTTGACCACGTCCAGCTGTGCGTTCATTCGGCTTCAGGCCTCAGTGGCTTTTAAATATAGGTGTCATTATTTTCTAAAGTAAGACATGGGCTAATACAAAATTCAACATTCTTTTTAATAAAACTATTGTTTATTTATTATCTTGCGTTGTGCGGAAGAATATATCTTTCTTACAATTAAGAAAGCAACTACGAAAATATTTTACAATTTGTAATAAGCATTGTTTTTCATTCTCGCCTTTTGTTATTAATTGCTTATAATCCTTTATTTATTATAATCCTTTGATTATAATCCTTTGTATCACTAATTACTGATTTGTAGTCTTTTATTAAAGTTATTATTTTTGGATCAAGTTGGCGGATCCATGGTCAAAAATTTGGAATCTTTAACAGAATGCCATTGTTTCCGCAATAACAAATATTTCAGTGCTCTTTTCTGATAAATTAGAAATTTAATTTTTGTTATAATTGCTCGTATGAGAGCTTTTGTGCCTTCATCCATTGATCTCTCTCTCTGATTAAGAACTTCAACCATCATTTTCTTTAAATCTACTGATAAGGTGAAGTAAAAAAATGCAAGTGCCAACAACTTGCAGCCTGAAGCAAAGGCATAATGTTTATAATACAATAATAGTTGTAGGAGCTATTTTAATCTAAAACGACTTTCGACACTGGGGGTACTGAAAAATACAGTAAACACCAATAAATACAAGGAAAATAAAAACAGCTACTTAACTGGACAACCTATAATTAGTTAGAGGACGTGTAGTAGCAGCGGAGCTGCGCTTGTGGAATTTTACATGAAACAATGCAAGTCTCTTAGGGCATTTTTTTCTGTTATTCGTTCGAGCTTATATTTTATATAGATTATATTTTTTAGAGTTTCGATATGACCGCGAAAAAATTCAAAGGTAAAAAAATAAGGATCACCTTAATGTACAAACATATATGCATACATGTATGTATGTTGTTGCACAACAAAAGCTTCCAAATTTCTAGATATAGTTCTTCGTGGAAATAAATTATTTCGAATTGAAAAAAATTTAGCGCTGACGTAATTTATCATACTTGACTCATTTTTAATGAATTTTTCTGACGAGGCACAAATGTTCAGGTTACCGTATATAGGACTAATGTCCTTCCGATTGGGTTTTTTTCGATTGTTTTCTGATAAAAGTGAGGCAAATATCTGTATTATCGATTTACTCCATCCTTTAACTTATTGCGACAGGAAGGAAATATCAGACCCATAATACTGCCCTCTTTTTCTGTACTTGCATACTCGAGTAATATTACAAAATATTTGCTTCGAGTTTAAGTATGAAACGGTTTTCGACTTTTATTCTTGTAGGGTGGGAAGTGAGAATGATGACGTGGTCGTCAGGTCCCCCTTGAAAAATGGGAGAAATTTATAAAATGTCGCCGAGAGGTAAAAACTCGCTGCACCGTCTTCCAATTTACTGCTCATCGACCCTCGTTTCAGTTTCATGAATATTACCCATCGTGGTCTATTTACTTTGTAATTTCGACGTCTTCCCTTTAGATGAAAAACAGGTCGGAAGTAGTATCGGAATATATGTCTATTAATTACTTTAAAGTAACAAGATGCATTACCTAAGTTATGAAACAGACTAACATGAAAATTCATTACGGTTAAAATTAATTAATAATGTATGCTGTCTAATACGAAGAAACGTAAGAATATTCTACAAATGATAATTATTATATCAATATTAGATATATCAAAAAATAACATAATGAATAAATTAATGAGTATTTTGATCCTCAATTTTATACTGAGTGTTGCTCAGCTTTGTAACATTTAATAAAACCATAAAGCTGCTTTATAAGTGAAATGCAGTTGTTAATGGAACAACAATTTTCTTTACTGAAATTAAAATTTCACTAGTCTTGTATACTTCTATGATATATTTTCAACTCCACAGATTGATCAGAAACAACCTTTTATATCAAATACTTTAACTGATAACATATCCAAGTAGATAATCCACTTTAATATGTAATGTCAAAGAACGTTAATCCTAATATTTGCTGCATTTAGAATCCTTTTGCATACATATTTACAGCTAGCAATACCCATTTAACAAAACGGGATTGTCATTACCTAGGTAAAAATTAACGGATCGCAATGCAATAAACAATTTTTATAAATTTACAGGTGTAATCATCGCACTTTGTCCGTTAACATCTCACTTGCTACAAATCTAAATAATGAAATGTCGAAAGCTACCCGAAATTCAATTATTTACATACCTTTGTTGCATATATTATAAAGGCTCGAACTTTGCCTATTTATTTCGAGTATGATGAAATTGCACCTAACAAAGTGACAAAATTTTCCGCTGACCTAGTCTCATCGCCCCCTAAAAGTGTTATGCAATTTCCCTCCGATAGAAACTTCAATTTCAGTTTTAATTAACTTTCATTTCAGTTTAATGCCAATAAAGCTGCATTCATAGTTTTCCATGTGCAAGTGTCAGAAACAAATTGCTATATATACGCCCGTAATGTTTTCCTTAACGGCTATTATGTGGGGTCCGCGTGGGGAAGTAAAATGGATTCACGCTCGGTACTCACGGTGCGCTCCATGAAGCAGTGAATCTTCGTTTCCCTGGAAAAAGCCACAATGGGTGCGAGCAATCGCTTAAGTGGCGGCCGTGGTTTATCCACGCGAGTTTTAAGCGTCGGAACGGGCATCCGTGCTCCTTTTCAAAGGGGCACAGGCACAATGGTCTTGAATATTACATAACTAACAAATTATACGTCGATGGTTAGGTAACCGATATATACGTGCCTACGTGCAAACGGACGATAAAAAGAGAGGCGAAGGTAAACACGGATACACGGGCAGAGACAGAGACGGACATAGAAGCGCAAACAAACGCGGATGGATGCTAAGGCGAGGGCAAAAAGAGAAAGGGCGAGCGGGGAAACCGCAAAATGAAAAAAGAAGGAAAAGTAAGCTCTACGAATGCGCTGCATGAATAACATGCATTTATGCAGTGCCGACGCAATATGTAAGAAGTCCTCCTCTTCTTACCATGAAGAACCAGGAAAACGCGACGGAGCCTCCATATTTTAGGGGACCCGACAAAGTGCTCGACCCACGTCCCACTTCCTCTCCACGTAGCCCATGCATTTATGCAATGACGGGATAATTTCGCGCCTACGCCCATGCGACAGCACGCTCGATTTCCTCTTCTCTCCTCGATTTTCCCGAAAAGTGAAAAATATCATGTCGAGGGACACCTCCTATTTGCCCTTTCTGTCTGGACGTTGTAGCATTAATATTGGCCACTGCCCTCTTCAAACGACATTTCCCATACACTTCTTTAATTCCGGGAGGATGTAATTGTGGATACACAAAACATGATATCGAAAGAATTATTATTTCAGATGCTATCATAGATATTGAACAACGTCCTGACTAATTAGATCTCATTAGTATGAAATTTATGTTTCCTACTAATTCGAATAAATTTTTTAATACGTAAGCTACATAAGGGATCAGCGACAGAAATGTGTCCGAAACATATTCGATCTAATACTTTACCAAGATTCCCACTTTCCCAATTCTATCAGCGCACAGTTCCCAACTGTTTAAGTTATGCGTGGTTGTTCACGCAGCTTCTGATCGCTCGCTCAAGTTTGCGCAACAATTGAAAACGTTTACCTAACAATATTATACTGCCGTTACGCCGACAGTATTCAACCCACTTAGCGCATCACAATTGAACCAATGTAAAATTGGTGATGTACGCAAGGTGTTTCTGATACAAGTAGTTAAACTTCGAAAATGTATTCCGTTCAATCTGATAATAAAAAGAAGCAAGTTTATTTTTACTGGCTCTCTTGTCATAATATATATTTGCAATAGTCTGTCATAAATGACAAATGACTGCAGATAAGGCCATTTTTTAATTCGTTATCGTCACATTTATCGTTATACTTTTTTATTGTTTGCTTCTATATTACAAATTGCTTGAAAATTTGTGGTTCCTGATGCCTTTCCCTAATTTAACAATGAGGATGATAGAAAATCCGCAAATCTGTTCAGACGTTGATAGTCCGAGAGCTCTGGTAAATTATACCTTGATTACTCGGTAGGAATAAGCAAAGGGAAATCACGGAACAGTTTCTGGATAGAAGCGTTATCGTACCAGAAACTTTGTCATTTTAGCTACTCAGACCTTGGCCTGTGGGTTGGGAAAGAGCAGGACCGTGTCGGCGGGGAATCACAGCGTAAATCAGAGTAATTCTACGTTTATCCGATTGGAAGGTGATTTTAAAACTTGCCACTTTCTGCTGGGAGAAACCGCCTCCATCGTTACAACTTGCGGAAAATACTTAAGTAATGACAAAAGTAGGCGCAACGAGATAATTTTAAACTTCACGAAACGATCTGGTACATGGATAAGTTCATCTTACGAGCAATATAAGTATGTACATACATATGGTCACGAATGCAATATAAGTACTCATATTATAAAATGATATTAGAGGTCCCTTGTAATCACGATCATAAGAAAACTCGTTCAGAAATAAGTTCTTTCAATTAGCATCAAGTTTCAATAATAGGTTAAGGGGTCTACTTTGATCGGTCGAAAACTGAAACTATTTTTAAAAAAAATTTTCTCAGTAAATACCACCTATAGGAAATAAATCTTTTTGGTATTTATTAAGCTACTCTCATATTATACAAACAATTAGAAAGAGTTTTTGATACCTAAAAAAAAAGAGGTATATTGGTGGCGCAGATGATTGCCTGGCTCAGGCTATTCTGGAACAAAAAATTTGAAAAGGTTCTTAATCTGTACGAGTGTCGCTATTGCCCGTAGTTCAATTAACACTTTATGTAGAAAAATAACTAAATGGCGCAAGTTTGAAAAAAAGCTTGACAAAATACATAAAAGGGTGTTTTCTCGGGTGTCCCTCGAGAAAAATATCGATTGTTTTTCGACCAAAATCGTTAATTGAGGTACGCGTGATAGCGACACTTAGCGAAATATTTTCGATTTTTTGTTCCAGATAAGCCTGAGGCGGGAAATCACATGCACCTCGAACGTACTTCTTTTTTTAGGTGCCACATTGACGCTATAAAAAACCATTTGAAACAAATTAAAAATTTCTTTTTAATTTCTTTTGTATAATATAAGAGTAGCTTAATAAACTCAAAAAAGATTTATTTCATTATATGTTGTATTTATTCAGAAAAAAATCTTTGAATCTAACTTAATTTTTCGGTCGAACAAAGTAGAATGACTCCTTAATGCACAGACAAATCAAACTTCCAGGCAAACGTGGTGAAACTCCTATCTATTTTTTTTAACCTGTATCTTGCAAAGGTAAGTTTTGGGAAAAAACTATGTAGTATTATTGAGTAATGTGAAACTAAAAATCAAATGTTTAACTTCCAATATCGTTTGTTCATAATAATAGTAACTAATGTTTCTTATACGCTGTTGGAAGTAATATCATGTTAGTGGCAAAATGACGAAAGTGCTATCGCCTACGTGGAATCACATTATGTTTCGAAAATGTAATGTAGTGTATTTTTCATATCATGACACGCTATCTTCTCTCGTGGTCATCGATAAATGCTGCGACCTAGACAAAAATTGATATCATTTAATTGTGCATCGTGCATTTATATTGGACGTATAAATATATAGTGCATATAATATTGATTATTATTCACTACGTTACATACTATTAGTCACAGAAATTATTTGATGGACATAAAAACTATTCGAAATTCGTTCCTGGACGCACAAATGTTTTTAGTGCGTTCACGTAGCTCGGCATGCTTTGTCAGGTGAATTACCCGTTCGTCAATAAATAATATTTACCATCGCTTGGGTAGCGAGAAAAAACTCGTCGCTGGCGTTTAATTACAGCGTCACTCAACAATGTAACCGGCGTGCAATTTTTCCGTGAATACTTGGCGTTCGCAAAAATACACGTTTCATTAATACGCATAGATAGTGCTACGCCGATACCTATATCCCTTTAAAATAAAACCTGTTTGGTTGCTACGGGCCGTACATCCCATCGTCGAGAAGTATAATTTGAAAAAATAATTACAAAACCGTTGAGGCGTATCTAAAATCTCGTAGTTTTTAATTTAGGTACATTCTGTATCGATACTTCGGCGCTGTGAATGGCCGAATCGGCTGCACTTTATTGGAAATATTCACTTTGAGCCACAGCGGGGTAAGGCAATTAACGACCGAATGATGGAACATGGAAAAATTTTTGGCGATTACGAGCTTGCATCGGAATTAAAAAAAAAAAGCAAGAAACTCCGTTTGGCATACTGTGTTTATTCTACCCTGGGAAAGAAGATAATATTCGGCATATTCGGAGCGGCTAGTTCTGTCCCGCGGTCCGTACTAATCCCACACGCGTACGCATCAGAACATACTGGTTGTTTAATCATCTCTGCGCATCAAATTTATTAACACCGATGATAGTAGAGCACCAAGCTTTCTAAAGTATTATCTATGTATCCGCACCTTGTCACCGTAGCCAACGATAATAAGTTCCTGGTTATTGTTTTAATAAAGTACCTCAGGCCGGTATTAACGTTTATCGTAATTAACTAGGCACGTATTACATCACCAGCCACTAACACGATTTCCCATAAAGGGTGCAGAGAAACCTTTGCCAAAATTGATGGGGTTCCGAATCCCTTGGTCTTCCACGAGGGAAATTCCACGGGAGAGAATGCCTCACCGTTGAGAGTCAAGGTACAAGATCCTCTTAACGATAGTTACTGCGTAATCCACGCTTCGAAGTCCGTCTCAATCAGAGCCACGTAGTCCATAATTCAATATATCGAACCCTCATCCCGATCGCCTAAACCTTGCCCATCTGCTCTCGTTCTTTGTCTTGCTCGGTCTGCCCTTCCGAGTCGGTACACTGGCTCCTTCTTCTGAAGAGGCACCGGAACGAGATTCTAGCGGGGGTTTTGTCTTTCTATGATTCCCGTCCTGATAGAAGCCAGCTTGGGCTCCAGTGGACACTGAAGAGAAAATGGCTCGTCCGAGTTGCCCTCCATCGGCTCTGCACCTCTTAGTCCGTAATTGAATAACGTGTCTCGAGGCACGCCCGGCTACTGGATAGCGTAATATACTGGCCTACAGCTTTTGCCTGCACCCCACTGACTTCAATCTCTCCATCCATTTTTTCCTTCCTTTCCTTTCTCCTGCCATTCGTCGACCGGACGCGCGACGAGAGGCTACTCGGTGGATGGGAATAAACTGTTTTGAGGTACAGCTAAAACGTATGCTCCTGCTTAGCTCCCGGTGTTTCTGCTGTGAGCAAATCGGAATTTTCTATTCCGACTGAATCTGTCTGAATGTATTGGCCTTGTAATCTCTTCGATCATTAGACGTTAACCCTTGTATTAATGAAGTGCAACGTTGATGCAAACAATTGGCAATTTAGAAAATTTAATTTTCACCAATCACTGTGTAAGCTTCAATGCCTTTGAGGAGCAATACAGTCAATTGAATGAACTTTAGTTGATATTTCACTTAGAATTAGATATTAGATGCTCGATATTCGTTATTATTTTCACAATTATATCCTCCATGTGCCGGTAACATTTTGTTATCATCAGGTAATTCTATTTGTAAACGGTAGCTTATTTATATAGACTTACGAATAAAGCTGCGTCAACTAAGGGAAGTAAAGGTCAAGGTGATCATTTCTCGCGTTATAAATATCTGGCGCCTTTAAGTCCTCTCGATATGATCTACCCCTCGCTTCAACGCCGTTTTCTTCTTATAATCGGTATTATATATTACCAGTTAATAGTAGTAAACGTAACTTTTCACCATTTATTCGCGTTATATTTATGCCGTAAGCGTCATTTATACCGTAGCGGTATGAACACTGTTTGTAGTGATGCCAAGCATCTGAAAATGATGTGCAATCGATACTCCAGCAGCGCGTAATTTATTTCATATTCCCCCGAGCTAACTAGTTCAGGCGTGTCTTTGGATGCTATAAAGTGCGTAGGCTATACGTACTTGTTTACGAACTGTCCAGAACCAGACTTAATATCTTGTCACTATTATTGCGTTGTTACGCCCGAGTAGGCACGCTTGGACGGATCCATGATTCTTTTACGAAGTCTATACTGCCATTAGAACATTATCGAGGTATCGACAGGTGATGCGATAATAATACTCGACGTGTTGCGCGGACAAGGGTGCATCCAGAAAATCGGAAATTTTGAATCCGGACGCGTGGATTGCTCGAGGGTGGGAAATATCGAGCCTATATCGAGCGTGCACACGCCAGATATAGAGACAGCGAATTTTTACTGGCAATTATATTCCTCCGATGTGTTTTAAACGATCGCCGCCGCTTTGTCTACAAATGGCAAGAGCTCAATCGAGCCTCGTAAATTAATAATAAACTGCTGAAATATTAATTGGCGCTGGTGTTTCGGGGTGATAAATTAATTTCTTGTCCCTCGAAGCATGGAATTTTAGAAGGCGAGCGAACAAAAGCTGTAATTTGTTTATAACCAGAAGAGCTATTTATACTTGCTTCTAATTATAAATACGGTTTTGTACCGCGAATCCTGTTGTGTATATTTGCTTTTTTGTTATAGCTTTGATGACTCATGAACACATTCGTCGCTACCTTTAGAAAAAGGCTGTTGAATTTTTAATGATTTCTTTTATTCACTTTAAACTCGCAAAGTCTAATTAAGTGTTATTTGTCTGTTCACATCATTGTAGTTTAATATCGTTGCAACTTTTATGTTTAATTCGGAATTTGGTCAGTAATCGTGCCGATCAAAATCAACACTACAATATTCAGTTTGTCAGTAAACAGGGTTTGCTTGATGCTGCTCATCATTTATTTAGAGCGTTTGCAATAGCCATTACATTTTCTGGAAAGAACTGGCAGATTTAATAGGCTTGCTTTCCAATGAACGTGTATTCTCTTCGTTACAGCGTATATTCATATACTCGGATCTATCCTCGTGCATACATTAGTGTCACGATGCGCGATATCGGACTGTATACGCACGTAATGAAACAGTATAGACAGGAGTGGCGATAAAGCGATAATTAACAATGATAAAAGGATTGTTTCAACAGGTGATCATACAAAATTCAATACTCTTCTGCTTGAATTATGAACGAAACAAGTTTATTCGCGTAGAAAGAGTCGTTATTGAATTAATAATTATGCATAATTAAATACACCATTGCGCACAGTAGGTACTTTGTGAAATTAACAAAATTCTTGATATTGTATGGCACACGTAAACTGTTATTATCAGACAATATATTACTACCGAACAAAGCTGTTGGGTAGAGGAAAAGAATCCAATTGACTTTCACCTAATAAATTTATTTTAATTGTTCACTGTAAAACTGACGACTAATAAAATGTTACAATTGAATTTGCGGCACATGAAAATTTATGCCTAAGCATCTCGTATTCTTTAAATAAATACATAATATACCGTGATTGTTATTGATTGTAATTGTGCACATTCTAGCACGATAGGGTATATTGTATTAATTATAGGTACAGCAGAAATCGTAGCCGATTAAGCTATTAAGACTGTGCATGAATTCTTCTATGCTAAATTTTATAAGCTCATTATTGTGACTGTCATTTATAGCTACACAATCGTAGTTCAGCAATCTAATTAACTGATGTTTTCCTCCTATGGTACTTTTAGTTTAAGTATACATATAACGTCGTCTGCCTAACATTTTAACATAATTAATTTTCATGCGTCGATTATCTAAATATTCTAAATAAATTTTGTATAATACGTGAATACTTTGAGGATGGTTAAAGCGTGAGAAATCTATTTCTCTCACAATCAGTTTAGTCATTAGAGAATCTGTTAAGATTTCATAGGAAGTTTCTAGCAGGTTAAAAGTTTCAAAGTACTCCCCGAAAGTATACAGTAGTGTTAATATTATTACTGCATTCGTTAAGACACATATTTTATAACAAACCCACCACTCTCGTCTTCAATGGTGCACTCAGAGTGGACGGGGGCAAAGGGTCCTAGCACCCCTAAACAAGGGGCTTTTCAAAAAGAAAAGAAAATTGGAATTTATTCTTCAAATAAATTTTTACAATCACCTAATTTTTCTTTTTTGAATTTGCTTTAAAAATATTTTAGTCCGTACAACGTGGCTCCCCTAAGATTAAGGAGGAATACACGTGTGACAGCCCCCGAAATTTATGATTTTATTTTTAAAAATCTATTGTTAATATTGCTTTAAACTCTTTTGGGATATAAGGAGGCGTCTTTAAACTTGCAAAAAATATTTTTTTCATGTCGATCCTTCTTATTATTTACAAATTATTGTGGAATCGTTTTAACCTCTTTGACGATGTTCGCGTCAGGTGTAGCATCTGTCACAGTCATCTGATTGCAAAAAGAAGACCGTTTTCTTAAAGTTAAATAATTTACGCTGGTACTGGACCTAGAATTTTAATTTTAGTTTTTATTTATAATACTTTTTTTCGTCGGTATAAAGAATAATATGAAAAAATTATCTAAGGAATAAATTACTTTTTCTTTCAAACGCTATAACTCTTTCAATTTTTCATTTGTTTTCTTTAAAGTGGACCCAGCGTAAGCTATCTAACATTAAAAAACTTCTATTTTTTTTTGCAATCAGATGACTGTGATAAGTGCTACACAGCCCGCCAACAGGATTTACATCGTCGATGGTCAAGATTCCACAATAATTAATAAATAATAGAAAGAATCGACATAAAAAAATATTTTCCTGAAGTTTAACGATGCCTCATTATATCCCAAATGAGTTTAATCCAATACGACCAGAAAATTTTTTAAAAAAATTTTAAATATCTCTTATTTTTGTGGCTGTTAGACGAGAGTTATTTCTTAAGGAGGGACCCTGGTGTAAATAGTTGAAAATCGAGACATTCTTCGGGAATTTTTTTTAAAGAAATGTATTTAAATGATCTTTCTGAAACTTTCAGGATATTGTATTGTCAGATTAAGGTAGATAAAAAAAATGTTATTAAAAAAGAACGGCAAATAACAGAGTTATTCGGGCTTATGCCCAGTCCGTTGGCGACATAATTGTTCCGCGGCTGACAACGTAGCGTTTACTATATTCATCTAAATCCAAAAATTCAACAATTTTTGTTCAGTTTATAGGTGCACTCACAAATTGTATAAAATCATAACTTAATAGATGCATAATTGAACAAACTGGCGGCCTCTTGAAAACAAAGTTTACTTTTCCCAATGAAATTTTAAAGAAGTTATTTATTTAAACAATATCATTATACCAACAGCTAAGTTCTGTGAAGAAAATGTTCACAAATATCCGTGCACAAGGCCAAGTCGATCGGTTGAATATTTTTGGAGTTACATTGTCCGCCAATTGTAAAACTGTCGTTTCGATAAAAACACATTGAAAGTTTTCTGGTAACCTGGTGCTCCGTAGCAAAACCGGATATATCCGCTTTAATTTTTCGAATTTCGTTTTGCGACTTTGGGAACATATTATCGTGATGGATCTTAATGAACAATTGATTTATGCAAAAAAATAATCGGTTTCTTCGCCCCGCTACACCAGTCTCCCCCCTTAAATCTTGTGTGCGACAGTGCTGGTCTTTCAGCCTGATCCATAACATTTACACACAGGGGTTATTAAAAGTCTCCCCTATACCATGTTTAAATAATTACAAAGAAACCATGAAGCTTGAAAGCGGAAAGATTTTATTAAGGAAGTAAAGAGAAGAGATAGGTAACAGAAGAACAAAAAATATCGATGTCGTTATCTTAAATACAGTTTCGTTAAAGTTCGCCGTGAAACTAGCTCGATCGAAGCGTATTGAGCGAGGTTCGGAAGTATGTTACCAAATTGAATCCAGGACACTTATATCCATATTCCAGCGGATTCTTTCCAGCCCGTAAAGAATCCCGTACCCTCCAAAAGCGTACTGAAATTCGATCGGTCCCCGGATACATTCGAGATCGGTATAGCGGTGCATCGATGCGCAGGCATTGTAAAACCAGTCCGGCTCTCGTGAACGATCTGGGTACGGGGGAAAGCCGCACAACAGCGATGGAGGGGAACGAAAGATGCAGAGATACACGGAGGAAGTTGGGACGCGGAGGAACAGGACGGAGCTGAGGTTCGAGGTGGTGAGAAACAATCTGGAATAGGAACGAATCGAAACGAGACAAACGAATAAGGACGCCGGTGGTGATGGCGGCAGGACTCGGCGATAGTGGCGGTGATGGTGGCGCGAAGCCAGGTATAGGAATCGGAAGCGAGTAAAGAAAGGGCGACGGAAAGTGTAGTCTAGAAACTTTATCCACTTTGCATGCTGATGGTCACAGATTCGGGAAGACAAAATGGCGCATGGGAGCAAGAGTGCCGGCTGAAGCGTGGATCGCGATTCACCGGGAATCGATTCCCTTTGTGCTTCGCCAACACCACCACCACCACCACCACCGCCGCCACCGCCACCACCGCCGCCGCTACCGCCACCGCCGCTGCCGCCGCCGCCAACACCATTGCCGGTAGACACCAACGAACGGCGCAGCACTGCCGCCTCTGCCTTCTCTCCAAACTTTGTAGTCAATTTACGAGCGACCAAGTCAGCGCCCTTCGATTTTACGCTAATCCGATGCCGATGTCGTGCCATAGACGAGGCGAACCTTCCTTTACTTTGGAAAGGGGACGGCCGGGGCTAAAAGGGATTTCATTTTCCATGGTGCCCGCCATTCGTTGCTCGCCAGGTCTGTTTCAAGGTAACCTCTTTCTTTCCGCCCCCCCCCAACCCCTTCCCCCACTGTACAGTATCTGCTTTCCCTCGGTTTCTATATCTCTAATTCGTTCTCCTTAGTCTTCCCATTCGAGGATCGTCCTGATTTCGTCTTGTCCTTCTGCCTACTCTGCCTTTCGCCTTCTTCTCCCTTCCACTCCCACCTTCCTCCCTCCCCATTTCCTCCTGCATCTCTCTCGTAACTCATCCTTGACGAGGAACCGCAGTCGTTCAAGAAGGTAATGGGGTTTACCGGAGAGAACCGCCGGTACGTTTCATCCGGTGCGGTCGATCGAGTTACGGAATTAAGTTCAGCTGTACTGGAATAACAACCGAGCCGCCCCCGCCCCCCCCCCCCCCCGAGTTCTTTGGATTTTATAAGGGATAGAAGGGAATGGTTCGGAACAGTTGGAACCATCTAAGAAAAAATGTCCTGTTCTCCTTGATCCAATGTCATTTGCTTCAACTACTAAGGTCAGGATAAGATTCAATGAAGGATTTCTCGTGACATATAAAATGTAAAAGAATCAGGTGTCGAGCATGAGATATATATTGCGTGAATTGCACGTCTTTTTTAACCACGCACCAACCACCAATTCAAAAGGGACTATGTTCTCCTGGTATTGGTAGAATTATTATGTAACGTAGATTTCATAGAAATATTTAATAGTAATCACGAATGGGACCTTAGAGGAAATATTATGGACACAGTGATTTCATAAAAATAATAAATATATATTTAATAATAATGTAACGTAAGTTCGAAACAATGTATGTCTAGTTAGTCTCTCCTCTCTTTGATCCCATGACTGCATCTTGCTGGTTAAACGCTCGCTTTCCCACTCACAGTAGAAAAATTTTAAAGATAGAAACACATCCTCCTAATAATTAAACTTATTCAGACACAGTATAATTAAATCTAAATAAATACGATACAGGAATACACGTAGTATAATGAACACAGATGGCAGAAAACAAATTTTAAAATAAATAGGTTATCAGGGTATAGACCTTGATTATTTGCACTATTAACTTCCGTTCCTAAATACATAATTGTGTCCAATTAAAGGTCACATTAATGCTATACACAGTGAAGTGTACCTACATTAAAACCGAAAGGCCTTACTTTGCAACACATATAACTTTAGTATTCTTTGGTTTGCAAACAGATAATGATCATACCAGTGTAGTAATTAGTTTGGTGGATGACAATCGTCAAACAATACTAATTTACAATTCCAACATCTGTGCAAAGGTTTCCACCCTACCGAAAAGAGTTCTCGCCAACGCATAGGGGGTGATACTTCCATGCAAATATCTTGAATGTTTGAGGAGAAATGAATGAATTGTTCATACGAAAATTTTGAAAAGGGGTTATATTCTGGCTGAATGTTTTAAGAAGACTCCCACATCAAATGCATACGTTTAAATGAAGTGTTTACCTATTTTTGACATGTATAGAGCGAATTTAACAAAATAACTTTAACCATAATTAATATATACAATATAAAGTATTATTCCTAAAATGTTTGGCTGATCTTTACCGGCATATTCTACTAGTATACAGGGTGTTCAACTACAGGTTTTCGGAGGTGATTCTACGTGTCAAAATAAGACGAAAATCAAGAATGACGAAGCACCGTTTGAAGCTTCGTTTTCGAGTTATTAATTGTTGAAAATACGCGTAAGAAGCGTCTGACGCGAGGGACTTATACTACTGCCCTCGTCGTACCTGACCTGGCTTACTACTACTGCGCGCCGGCAGTAGTCAAAGTCCCTCACGTCAGACGCTTCTTACGCGTATTTTCAACAATAATTAATAACTCGGAAACGAAGCCTCAAACGCAATTTCGTCATTCTTGATTTTCGTCTTATTCTGGCCTGTAGAATCACCCCCTAAAAGGACGCTCACCTGTAGTCCAACGCCCTGTATATTATTCACAGGATGGATGTGTAAACATAGGTTTGCAAGTTCTTCTTAAGAGGGCCCACTGGTTAAAATTTTTCAGAAAATCGATTTTTATATATATATTTTTGTACCATAACATCCCGAGAATATTCTGTAAAAGTTTCACACCAAAATTCGTAACGGTACAGATTCTACAGTCACATAACTAATTCAAACTCCGAACGCAGGTATGAGCCAAGAACATTTCGACCGCGGTTTTCTCGAAACACGATTTTTTGAAACGGTAACCACGATTTCAGGAGAAGTAATGAACAGATTCAAAAGAACCTTGAGGCATTTGATTCGTAATTCACGCTATCGCAGCTCCACTATTATTTATTAATTACCCGCCTTTTTGGTCCCGTAGTTTTGCTTCTTTTTGCCCCAAAAAGGGGAGCTGCGATAGCCATTGAAATAAATTTTACGAAATTGTTTGAATTTTTTATTTTGGACGATCCTGTATGTTAACTGTGTGATTACCGTTTTGGCATCTCTTTTTGGCAGCGTCTGCACTAAGCGCCACTTAGAAAATGTATCAAGACCGAAAAGATAAATCTAAATTTTTTTTGCACACTAACGAGTATATCAATAAATGCCAAAAATATTTTTTAGAATATGTTATAACCACTTCTTGTAAAAAATTCATAAAAAACACCTATTTTTTACGGGGTTTGACCGGACGGTCGCCTTGAGTTACAGATACGAAAGGTAGTACATTAGTAGAATAATGTCAGTATTCAAACTGTTAAATAATAATAACGATGGTATTGTTATACTGCACGATGGCGATGCCGTTAAAACATTATTTACCAGCTAAAAGCTGCTAAACTAGAAGGTTTCAGTTTTGTGGGAGGGGAAATGAGTGACGTGTCACGAGGTTTGAGATAAGCTAGAAATTTTCAAATATATTCGACAACTAATGAAACGACACTTTGGAACTTTTTTTTGTCCTTCCTCAGAAAGCTCGTTTCATTTGACATTATTCCATTATTTGTAGTACTAGAATGTGGTAATAAACGTTGATCAATCATTTTAAGAACACCTTGTATAAGAATACCAAGGAGACGTTCTTAAATTAAAGAATTAAATCAATCCAGATTTTAAATATAACTGCTGAAAGCCGTTCATTTTTACAGGTCTAGGAAGCCTATACCGAATATAAACTTATTCATAAAATGTTTGAAAGCTAAATTCTTGGTCGTACTATAATATCTTCCTAAAATATATTTTTTTACCATAAAATTTATATTACACAGTAATAACTACAGATCCTTTTGCTTCAATCAATCAAGGAGCGATGTACTAAATGTTTAAAATGTAAGAGAGGAGTGTTCGAGCATTTTGTTTGATAAAACATATTTCTTTAAAATATCTCATGAACTATTAATTTTTCAGGCACATTATTAATATTTTTCACCCAGAATAACGGGAGGAATAGATCTATGTAAAGAAAGTACATGTGTCGGAGGAAAATAGTCTTTGAACCATTCAACATTTTTTTCCAATTTATGTGGACCAGCCTGTATACCTATATACTGTTTTCCCTACACGTTCCTTCTATCTACAATGCTTTATTGTGCCCATTTAAAGATTCGAATTCAAATCGCTCGTGTAGACGATAGACGGCGATACGCGTTTCTGTCACGTTTCAGTAAGAATGCAAGGCTAAAGAAAATGATGAAAACAGGAGAAGAGAAGCGATAAAACCCAGGGGGGAAGCTAAAAGAGGTAATAAGTTGAACGCTCGTGAAGAAGTTTGAACTCATTGGAAAGCTGAATGAAAGAACGAAATCTTTGATGGTTATGAATAGAAGGACAAAATTTTTAAGGGTATCAGTGTTCTTAGAAGCTCGAGCCAAAAGGAGTCTGACATTTCATTGAATTCCACGAACCACTTCGTACGGTCGGGAAAAATTGAAATTCCTGGACGGAAAAAATGCGAGAGTATTTAGTCGAACGAGTAAGCGGGTCTCTGCGAGTCGACTGTCATTCCAGTGATTGGACGTCCGTCAGTAATCAAGGGCGGAATGCGCCATTTTCAGAACGTCCATTCGACGTCTTTCCACGATCGAATGGTTTATTAACTTTCGTCGATAACATGCCACTTTTTACTGCGTTAAGCTAACGTTTCAACGTCTATTTTGAATTTGCGTTCTCATTTCTCGAACGAGACAATCCCGAGCTCCCGTTTATTATTTCTCCGCTTCAATTTACGATAATTGCCTGGCATCACAAACGAAGCGCTTTTAGAGCGTTGTTACGACGTTACTCAAATTTCTATGCGAATAGTCCAAACTTCGTAATGTAGTACGATACTTAAAACGCTCATGAAGCAACTTGTTTCAGGCACTATAACGCGTAATCTTAGCTTCAACTGCAGTCGTATTTTATTCGCGAACATGTAAATTCCATGCCTAAACTTTGGCGAACGCTATATCGCCGCGTATGTAAACACTTAGTTGAAATTGCGTTACCATATAAAATACGGTGTTAACGTTGCCTTTAGCGCTGGAAAACACAGCGTAGGAGAATCAAAACGCAGATTGTTGCGATCGATCTTTGCGAGTTGTTTGTCACTTGCCGACAGCCATATCCGATTCGATCTCGCTGTTGCGTAATAGTAATGGAGTTTGTGTGAATTGATGGGCTCTAAGCGGGCGAGCCGGATGTTTCTGCATACCGAGTCCCCCTTTATTGTTTTGCATGTTTGGAGTGGTAAACAATGTGTCCGTATGAAACAATGTTACGCCACTACCGCGAAATTACTGGATCGTTGAGCGCTCCACCCACGTGGCCATCTTCTTTCTCCATCTCCATTGCTCTCACCTGTCGAGACCACGATTCTGTCGACCCAGTGTTAGTGACGCCACTGAATTTTGCCCGTGAAAAACAATGGCTAGTCACGTGACGAATGCCAAGGGAAACGATAGCGCTGAATAATGGCGAGCAGCGTTTTTTACCGTAACATGGAAAACGGCGAAAATTATTCGCCGCCTCTAGCGAAACTATATCGGATCTCTGACGAGGCTTTTCATTAGGCGACGGTAGAGCAACTCCTCGTCGATCGTTTTAATTACGCGCTTCTACTATCGAGTGACCGTCTGAACTTGCGAGAGCCGGGGGAATGATACCAGACAACATAGTTTCTAGCATTATTAAAATCATTGCGAGGCACGTTATCTGGCAGAGGGAGGAAGCGTTATACTCGGCCCTTTCCAACGCGATGCACACTGATCCACTTTAGGAAAATCACCACCGGACGATTTGTCTCCATATAATGGCTCTTGGTTACCTTCTCCTGCGCCCGCCTAGTAGACTGTCCAAATCGTATCAACTTAATTCATATTCACGGTACGAACGAACTTGCTAGCAGAAAGTCGGGAATCGAGGGAGATGAAGACACCGCGACGAGTGGTGGGAATCGGCAGAGCGAGTGAGACGGAAGGAGTTGAGGGGGCGGATGGGTATGAGGAACAACGGAGGGTAGTCGACGAGCATTTGCCCAAGCGAGCTGGGTTTTAGCCCCGCTTCCGTCTCATTACTCGCTACGCTCTGATTGAATTACCCACAATCAACATCAAACATTTTTAAACTCAATTTCATGTACGTAGAATCGTGCATTTCCCCGCTTTTTCTACTTTATAGAACCGCTTTACGAAGCACTAACTCCACGCACGCCACTCTATTTTTCTCTCGTATTATGGCCGTATACAACCTGGCTATGTCGGCCGTCATTATTTCATAATTACACCGTCTGAAGTATCCAGGAATAGATATTGAAAAGCAACCAGCTTGAAGCCTGGCCGAGAAACACTTTCGAAATTTGTAATTCGTCTTCAAGGTATATCGACTTTGCTTTGAAACTGATCGAACATTTCGTTCCTTTACCTTTATGCACTTTTATTTACGTTTGTACCCGGCTTTATTAGTACCTACATGAAGTGTGACAAGATTTAGAATTGACATTTGATTAAGCCATTTTTAATAAAATAATTTTTAAGAGCAGAGTTGTTGGTGTTAGAGTTTCGCTTCCGACATAGCTACGTATTCCATTAGTCCCATCATTCTGTTGCAATATTATTTTTTCTTGTAACCTGAGCTGTGAATATACGAGAAGTTCGTGTCACGTAGCTGTAGTTAGGTAGACGGTGAGAAACTGTAGACGTGGTAAAACAGATAGCAAAGGAAGATAGGGCAGGTAGGAAGGAATGTGTTAGTATAGCTTAAGTGTGACGAAGGAGAGAAAGGAAATGGAGACAGAAACTATTGGCGAATTTCTAAGAATACAAAAACTAGGATTTTATTAAGGGATCATTCCAGTTGGCGCGCTGATAAGTTCAGCTATTTTCAGAATTTTTTTGCGACGAAACTAATTATAGTAATGGAATAAAACTTTTTTCTATTTATTAAACTACATTTCTGCAGTAAATAAAAAATATAAAAGTATTAAAATTATCGTTTTTAAAATGCTTTTGAAAACGGTCGTGATGACACGTTTAAAAATTCATGCCTCGCTCGTACAGGCGATTTCAGCTGTTAGACTCATCTGAACCCAAAAGTCAAAACAGGTTCTTGATCAGTATGAATGTCACTGTCGCCCGGACTGTAATTAGTGATTTATCTTCAAAATTAGCAAAATGGCGGGCAAAATGCAAGAAAAATGTTTTTGGGTATTTTTTCTTTTGCTATTTTCGACTTTAAAAGTAGGTTAGACTCAATGAAAATACTTTGTTGCAGTTCCTGTGAGAGTCATGGGTGTGCAGCATAAGCAGTAAAATTTATAAAGCAATCAGTTCGATAGATTTTGAGATTTTATCTTCACGGTGTGAAAAAAATGACGTTCCGTGAAAAACGCGTTCAAAATTTTCATCTATAGTGGCCAAGCCTCTGCGTTCCCTACAAAATGCCTCTGTAGAAGCTAATATAATCGGAATTTTTCCATGAAAATTTAACAGTACATTCTTCAGGATATGTACTTTCAAAAAATGTTTAAAAATAAAAATCGATTCATTCAACCCGTCTAACCGGAATGACCCCTTAATCTATGAGATTGTGAATTGAGATACCTCTTAAAATACCACATTAATTGCTGCGTAAAAAAACGTATCAGCGAGAAAAAATAAGTAGGTAATTGCCATAAATGCAATGCATTTTCTTTTGTGAAACCAGTTGCGAAGCGGCGCATTTATTTCTGTTCTCAAAGTAAAAAATGTTTTGTTTCATGCGAAATAAGGGAAACGTGTCGTGGAAATTCAGAAGCCTTTAGTTGAACAATATGCAAAATGTGTTATACAAAAACGAAAAGTAGTATAAAAAATTATCGTAAACGTCAGAATGGGGAAACAGAGATTCCATATGTATATGCAAATATTTTCTGAAACGTACCACTATAGAATTAAATTATTGCGTGCACGTGGTCTGTTCATCGGAATCCATAATGGCGGAATTGAATCGCTTTCCCGAGAGCGCGATTGATTTGTCGAAGCGGAGCACTAGTCAAAATTAATTCCCATTATTTCGTTAATGACACCAGGCTGCGTCGTACTGCTCGTCACGCTTGCAAGCTTGATTTGGCGCGAATTAAGGATAATTAAGAATCCATTTGTATTCAAGCAAACGGAAACTCCGACCAAGCGAATTTACGAAGAAACCCAACTTGTAATAATTACTTTTTCTTCGGGATCGAGCTGTCGTTGTCTCCCTCGTTTGACAAATGAACGGACCGTTTAATGTAACAAATACTATTGTGCTCCTCTGAATGTCGAGTTAAGATACTTTTCTACCTTGGAACACGAATTTCCCAGTAAAAACGTTACTACATTGTCCTATACACTCAACGTTAAACTTTCGAATCATTTGATTTACCGTCAGCCCCGAAGTTGATTTTTCGACTTTCCAACGTAAACTAAAATTCATCGGACGTAACGTCTAACTTTCCTCGATGGAGATGATCCTTAACGCCAACGAGCTAACTAAAAATCGTGGGCTGTACTCACTTTGGAAACTCATCGTCTGAGTTCATCAACTTCGCGGACTGACATCGTTGTAATTTTAAATTACTTGCAGCTAGTTTGCAACGAGCGTACAGTTATTAACTCTTCCTAAGTAATGTAAAAATAATCACGCTAATGAAGCACAAGATATGCTGGTAAGCACGCAGAAGTAATTCATCGTGTATCCATATATGGGTATGCATGTACATACACGTACACGCAAGCATAGATATGCATGTACTATATGCGCTGGGTATGTACAAATACATCCGGAGCAATTCATTCGCGCTACATGGAAATCTCATTAGGCCCAGATACATATAACAACTACTTCGCGACTAATGGTTGAGTTTGAATCGAACTATAGGACAGACGCTTTAGGCGGAACTTGATCGTGTCGATGTTCACGGTGCATGAGCCATGACGTACGTTCCTAATGCATAATAACTGCCAGCTACAGTATACATATAGTCGAGCCATAGAATCCATAATCGCGCGACTTAAGCCTTTCGAACAGCAATTATTCCTATTTCCACCATCTCCACGACTCGAATTAACTTTGCGAACAAGTTCACAAAGCTTGGGCTTTCGATCGTAAATACCTAGCAATATTCAAGACGCTGAACAGAGTCGCTTGGTTCAAGTACCCTCGCAAATTGAATTGAAGGAGTTAACTTCTGTCCCATCGTGACAGATCTCTATGATAGCTACAAAAGTGTCAGCCACCTTTAAAGCTAACAAAATACCAAGACGCAGGATCTCGACGGAGGTGATAGGAAGTTGGTGAATTCAAATTCCTATCGTGTCACCGGTAGGGAAGAGTATTTCTTCGATTTTCTGCCCGATAGAATGCGGACATTCATTGGATGCTTTGGGCAACTTGCAGAAATTCTCTATATTGATCATAAAGCATCGAGAAAGAGAAAAGACGGCATTCTTCTGGCGCGGTGGCGTTCGGTTTCGATGCATGCTTATAGATACAGCTGTTAGACAACCGCGCGTTACGCAAGAGAGTGGCGACGCAGACGCGGACGCGGACGCGGACGCGCGCCAGGCATACGGGGCGGGTATGCAGGGACTTCATTATAACCTCATCACTTCCCAGCGAGTGCATTCGAATTGAAAAACGCGCAGGCTTGTTTTGAGCTACGGTTACCGTGACAACGCGCGTATACCTGCGTGTGCATGTATACACGCCGATCTTCCCTCCCTGTCGGCGACATCTTCCTCGTTTCACTTATACCGACCCCGCGTTTTTTCTCCTCTTTCCTCCACGAATTTCAGGCTGTGCGCGTCCCACCGTCGACATACATCGAAAGGTAGCGGATGTAGCCTGCCCGCGCGGGACAGGGACAAGGGGTGAAAGTGGACGGGTGGGACGAGGACGAAGGGAGAAAGAGCAAGGTAGCGAGGGTTGAACCGGTGTAGGGGGTTACTCGGTGGTCTGAGAGAGGAGTGTGCGGCGACGCAGGAGGTTGAGGGATGGTGAGCGGGGGACGTGCTGGCAACGACGGCGAAACGCGGGCACAGGCGAAGCAGTCACTATGACAACGGTGACAGGCGAGGTGTTAGTGCGCATCCGTGACCACGCCTACGTCACGATGCTGTGACGTCAGAGCGTCGAGGGCAGCGGCGCCCGCCGCTGACGAGAAACGTGGCGCGCGACGCTCGTCGGCCCTACGAGAGAAGAGAGAGGACCACAGCCGCCTGTTGCTACTTTGCTACACGGAGGGTAGGCAACCCCGTGCCTCCACCCTCCTCTTTCTCTCCTTCATGATTTCCTTCTAGCTTCCTCCCGATCGTTCGGTCTCGTCCCACAGCCCCGCTCCCTCCATTCCCTCCCTCGCGCCACCCGGTTACCGGGGGGATGAAAGACAGAGAGGGTAGAGCGCCCTCTGTTACAGCTGCACGCGCGGAGATCGACCGTCTCTTTTCTTCCTGCCTTTGTTCCTTCCTCCTCTTTTGTCCGTTCTCTCGTTCTCCCGTTCCCTCTCGCCCAGGCGCATCTCTGTCCAACTTTCCACTTTTACCCCGTGCCTATCCCCGTCTCTGTCCAGGGCTGACGGCGTCTCTTTCTTGCCCTATGTCTCTGCCAGCTCTCGCGCGGATCCTCTCGCTCGGTCCCGGTGAACCGTTCTCCCTCCGATGGTCGTGCAGAGCCGACGTTCGCCACCACCGCTGTCGCTACCCTACCACCGATTTCGAGCAACCAACTCCCTCGGCTTCTGCCTCCTCGCCCCCTTTAGCCTTCCGGCGGGCACCCACCCGTGCGCGTTACCAGCCAGCAGCGATCCCCACGGCCACGACCGAGAACCGAGACCGAACGAGAGTCGTCGGCTCTCCGCCAGTCAGCCATCCGACTCGCCGCTACGCCACGCCACGCCGCGCGCTGCGTGTGTTTTCGAATCGTGTTTAAAACGACTGTGAAATAGAGCCTCTCCGACCTCCCTTAGTCCACGTTAACCGTCCACGTTCACTCGTGCGCTGTATCGTGCTCCGTGCACCGCCTTCCTTCGCCAGATTTTTGTTTACTCCCCCGTGACGGTGCTCTCGTGCGGGAGGCGGGAGTGTATAAACTAAACGGCAAGAACGTTCGCAGAGACAGCAAGTTCCGAGGAAGGAGAGAGGAGCCAGCCACTTCGGGGCGTGAAGTAGAAAAGGGTCCAGTCGTATGTTATCCAGGAGGAGAAGAAAGTAGAAGCAGGGAGGAGAGCGCGGCAAGGGTGACACGCGTCTACGCACCGCGCTTCACACAGCCACCCCTCTACTTACGTACACACACACACACACACCAGTGACGTGCAGCGGAGAGATTCGCAGAGCGAGGCACGTCGTTGGCCTTGGTGTGGTGATCGTCCTCGTGGTTGTTCTTCTTCGACGTCCCCTTGTACTTGTGTGGCACGTGCCCGTGCAGCGACGTAGACCACTCACTGGCCAGCCACGCATATGGATCATAGGTTAGATTCAACGCACATTACATCCACGATCGTGCATGTTTCATTGGCCACGGTTTAGAGCTGGCTAGGTCGGGGGATACTTAAGGGAGTACGCGATAAAGAAAGGGAAGGAGATCGGAGCAAGGGAAGGAACGAATGAATGAACTGGGAGGAAGTGCGAGAGTGTGAGGGGGTGAAAAAGGGAGAGAGAATGGGAGAAAGAGAGACACGCGAGAATCGAGCACGCAGACACGCACACGCGACCGTCCCCGTGGTCGATTCGACGAGTCAGCAAGGGGCGCGTGCCAGTAACCTGTTGCCGCCTCCGGGAACAAAACTCGAAATCCGGTAATCGGGAGTTTAAGGATACTTTGATATTTCTGCGAAACTGTCTGGGGGGTGAAATCGTGCGGGATGCCTCTCGAACGCCTACCCATCTAACTGATTATTATGACGGCTGAGGAGAGTTACTCAAATTTAAGTAAAACCACAGTAATATGTTTCCCAATTCCACGCTCCTTCAGGGGAGTTTAAACATTTAGTATTTCATCCGTTTTCGTATAATTCACTCTTATTCCCGCAAGTTTACAAGATGTGTATAGTACTCTTTCCCGATTGGACCGCGTAACGAAATGAAAATTTTGTGATTAAGGCGGCGCAAGGGAAAAGCGTGCTCTATTTCTATTATCGTCAGGGAGAAACCTATGTCTCTTGCTGTCGCGTTTAATTTGTTTCCTCTTGCAGACGAACGTCTGCTCTTCTCACAGCTCGAATATCTGGTTCTAATTTCTCTGGCAATAACAAGTTCTGTACGAGTTTACATATTTCGGCGTTGTTCACTTTAATGATCAAACTTTTAAATTAATGAAACAATTTTTAAAAGTTCGTCTCGATAGTGCGCTACAATCATTTAAAACAGTCTCTGAGTTTACAAAATCCTGATACGTTAATAACGGATCTAATGGAAATTTAGATATAGATATGTTCATAACAACAAATTCGCCTTTGCACTTATTTACGTCGCAATTATTCTCTTCTCTACCATTTTCTATAATTTCATGGAATGGCATTTTTCTGCTGTAAAAGTGGCACTAGTGCAGAGTGATAATGCAAAGATTACCAAATGAGAGTGAAAGACAGTAACATTATAATCAGTGTTGAGTTTACCATAAAACAGAACGTTTTGATAACGCTACAGCGCAAAATATTGTTCCTAAGCTTTCCATACCTAGCTTCTAAATAAAAAAGAATGAACAATGAACGCATATAAGTTAACGTAAATTGGTTTTTAGATAGTGCAAACTTAACCTAACGTATTACGCGCAATTAAAAATATGAAATTGTTGTGCCGAGAAGCTTCGTTACATACGCATGAAGCGCTAGGAATTGATACAGTGAAAACAAAATTTAGTAGATGCGGAATTCGCAAGTAACAGTGAAACAACATTCCGGTCTACGAGCCAAGAGCCGAACGTTTTGAAATAATATACGGTCGCTAAATATGTGCATATGATATTTGTTGTTCCTTGAGATTGGACCATTTTCAAACAAGGCTGTACACCTGCTCCTCTTTCGAATACGTTCAACGGCTTTTACTTCCACGCATACAAACTTACTCGTCCTAAGCCCCTTATATTTTATTTGGATTAGTACGATTATAGTAATAACACGGCTTTGAATTGTGTTGAAACGGACAATAAACTTCATAATATTTGTCACACCAGCTTCTACTCAGGGTGCCAAAGAATAAGTGAATTTTTTTTTGAACGCACAATCTATTTAGTGGTCGTAAAATCATACAAGGCACCACAAATCAAATTTGGGTTCCTTTTAAACGGCATTACTCACCGCGCTAGGTTTAAGTAGAAGCCGTCGCTGTTGGTCAGACGCGCAGTAGTAACGGTGAAAATATAGAAGGACGGAGTACAACAGTGGATTTATTTTTAAATACGTGAAGGAATTGTTGCCTGTTGCAAATATGCGGCATTAAATATTAAAAATTAATCTTTTTTAAACGTTTTTTCGTATAATACACTTGAACATTCCATCGCGCATCTATTGCAGCGATATGGGCGTTACGCCTGCATCGCTTGAATTTTAAAAATCGTTCGAGTCGCGAAATCTATTTGCTCTGTGCCCGTACGGCCGTATAACTTTTCAGCACGCGTGTGACATTAGCTCGAGAGGTGGGCCGAAGTGGCTGGAATGTGGTTCGAAAGTGGAGTATGTGAAGAAGGGCCGACGCGGCAGGCGATATACGATATATATCTTTGGACGAGGCTACGTGACCGGAATCCCGAGGAGGTTAAAGTTGGATTTGTAACGTATTTTTCCCCGACGTGGAAATACCTATCGACTGGCACGCCGCGTGCACCGGCGTTTCGTAATTTCCGTCTCGTAGCCCCGATTGACGTGGGTGAAAGCAAAGATTTACGTTGAAAGGACAGGATAGCGCAATGCATATGTATTTATGTACGTATAGGCGCGCCGTAAGCGTGTTGAGAAGGGTTTCCGTGGGCTGTCAGGCGGTGCGAAGTTGCTTTAAAATTCTCGTAGGTTTCAGGCGAATGTCACATCTGTTTTGGTGGTTAATATTTACTGGCACTCGTTTCTCCAAACGACAATGCACATTTGGATTCGATAATTAACTCGCTCTCTACTGGACGTTCGTTTCTTTGTCGCCGTTATTGCGGCCGACGTTGCGAAACTCTTCATCGCGTGGCATTTTCAAGCTCACCATTTCCAGCGTAACAGTGCATCGACGGCGATGCTTTGTCATCGGTAACGCAAAAATCTGTTTTTCCGTGGAACAACCCGCGGGCGTTTATTTGGCGGGGGCGGTAGGGGCATTACTTGAAAAGTTTATTCAGCAGTGCTTTCCTCTCAGCGATGTTGCATTTGTCGTGATGCAACGTGATCCTTACCAAGATAAATGAAGCTCGCTCCCCTGTTTCCTGGAGGCGGAAGAACGGAACGTAGGATACAGGGTGCAGAAGCGGTCGGCACCAGAAACTTCGACCATCCCTTTTCCCTTCTCTTGGACATAATCTGAAATGTCATCTGGACAGGCAGCGCAGCGTTGTTGCGTAAATTACACGAACAGTACGCCTGCCGGGATAGTGACACTTTGTCAGTTGATGAATTATTGTGCGTAGACTCGTTTCTTTAAACGAATATTCTGCTTACGGATTATCCAAGCCGAAACATACCTCGTTTCGTCCTCTGTCTGATCATTCACGTGCTTGTACTACTTTCAAACAGTTGCGGACTGGAATTACTACTTAGTCGGGTGTACGCCAAGTGGTTGTCAGTGGTTTATAACATTTATAAAGTGAATCAGTTGTTGAAACTGCCTACGCTTATTGTTGAGCAATTACATAAGTGTTCGTAGGTTTTTCGGTGAATACTTTCGCTGATTTAATCAGAAACCATGCGACCGTTTTCTGCTAACTGACGGCGACAGCGACGGTGTCCTTTAACGCGATACGAAATCCTGTCGTGCATGCTACTTGGCTACGCGAACAGACTGGGGTCAGGTGCGTTATGTACCTTTGTCTGTGTGGGGTATATAAATAGTGTCCTACTCAGGTATAATGCATTACAGCAGGACACTGCAGCAGGATGCAGGGAGCATGCACGTTGCACTGCCAGAGAATGGGGTAGGCACTATACATACCATGACTGTACTGAATTATACTCCGTTATGGTTCTGTCTCTGTAGATGTTGTGTAATAGAGGGCCTCGGTACCATACTCACCGGTACTCAATATGTCCAATACGAATGCTGCACCCTCCGTCTAACCGAATCAAACCTAACACAGACCAATCCCCCGTCCGTGGCAGGGTTTTGGCAATGAAATCATTTCCCCGACGATACGCTGCGTAGGCTCCTGAATTTTCCTGGGAAAGACTGTTAAATTAAAATCGAAAATATCATTGAAATTCGGGGTCGTGTAGTTGGTTCAGTTTTGTGAATAGTGAATGTACTTCGGTTGTAAATATCATTGATATTCTCTGCCGTCATGATTTTCAGGCTTGACAAAAATGTATTTGTCTTTTATGTATAACTGTGATTAACAATTTTATCGCTATTTGTGTGGTGTGTGAAAGCAATGGCTACGATTTGGATATTAATTCTCTCGTTACACTCACGTCCGCGTCGTGCAAGTGCTCTTTACTTTCACTCGAGTGTTAGATCGATATTCATGTTTAAATTGTGTTTGCACTGTTAGACAAGTCTTTGAATTGCACGGTTATGCGAGCAGTTTTTACGAGCGATTTCAGTTCGATACCGCGGCTGGTATAAAAGTCACAGGGGAAGGCACTTCGAACTTATTTACGCCTTTATTGCTAATATCGTTCCTCACGCTCGATTGTCCCCGATGGCCGTATCAGTTCCCGAGTCGTACGGAGGGCCGATAGTGCGTATTGATATTTCTTAGTTCCGTTTTACGGCCTACCTTCTTCCGTCCGTCCAACAGGGCTGGACGGGAATCTTGAAACTTTTATCGGTCGTCAAGCCTTACAAGTGTTTCAACGATCGGGATATGTCCCAGGATTATTTCGCGGCGTATCTTCTTCACACCTGCCTGCTCGTATAATGGATCGTTAAAAACACATCTGAAAACCCGGCTGTTATCGTGAACTATTTCGTGACCTTAAGCGCCGCATGAAAAAATGAATGAAATTTTTATTTCCGAACTTGAGGCGCGGTTATAGAAACTTAGATTTCACATCTCCTGGCTACTTTTAAACTCAAGGAGCTTGCAACTAAATATTGTAAATGAGGACCTTGCAGTAGGAGGGCTGCAGCTCCATTTTTGACAGTGTTTGAATTACGACGTGTAGTATATGTAAAAAGAACGGTGCACATTTGATGGAAATCTGATAACAAATGAGCGATTTATTTAAAAATTTCAATCTGCAGCCGTTACTGTTTTGCGCGATACGAGTGCTCCGGATTTTAAAAATTTGCCAAAGTTAAAAATAGAAACTCATCAATTCAATAACTACTACTCAATGTGTGAAAATATATACTTTTCAATGTCAAGCCAAAGCAATAATTTTATAAACAGTTTTTTCTAATTTACTCGAAGTTCGTAAAGATGGATCTGCACCCCTTTTGCTGCAACGTCTTCACTTGTTTCTTCCTTGCAATTTGTAAATTGAAACTTAATGATATTTGAAAATAAAAGGAACGTTTACGAATATAATGAAACACTAGCAACATATATTTCATAAATTATAAAAGGTTCTAGGATTAGGTGCAAGAGATTTCGTGTTTACTAAATTTGAAGTATTTATGCTTGTGAATCATCAGTTATGTGTCACTAGTTATTACTTAATCAATTAAGTATAATTGTTTGCACTGTTCGCTTGAAAGAACTAACGTGACTATTCCTTATTCTTTCAGGTAAGTCAGTCGTTTGGGATCATTCACACTTCCGGCACGTAAGTTATGAGACAGAAAATATTAGTTATTATCGTCGCATCCGCAACGAGGGGTCATCGTAGAACGAAAGACAGGCAGGTTGAGCGGGGAACGTTGAGGCAGGGGAAAGGGATGCAATTCACTTTGTAATAAAAATGGAAATTAACACGGACTACGTGGGCGGGAAACAAGGCTAACCTCCGCCAGTAGCGTGAAGAGGGTAACGCGGAATCTTGAATAAACAAACTCACCCCAACTGCTTGGTTGGCACCCTCTTCGCCGTTTCTATCAGTCTCGAGGAACGAACCAAAGGACGTTGTTATGATTGCTAATGGGAAACTATCCAATTCAAAGAACAAAGTGAAGTAACGAGTTACCTCACCACCCAGCGAATACAACTGCAAAAGATGTAAGAGTTTGGGGACGACGACGGACGAAGAGAAAATGGCACGGTTTGTTAACGTTCCGAACGAGGTCGACGGAAGATCGTCGTCGAGCGAAAGTAGTCTCATACGTCGCGAATAAATACAACCGCCCTGGACGAGGGAAACTTCGTGTTTTGGTTTCCACAAAAGACGTAACGAAATGTCAGAAATATGGCAGAAAACTATTAGCCTCTGTTAGTGCAATCAGGGTTTACTTGTCGATTCTACCCACACATTAATCTTTATCATCTTCATCAATTTTGTTGGCAAACCACTGCACGCATCAGTACGTATTGTTATAGAACATGGAATAATTTGAGCTTGCAGTTCTCAATCTTTTCACGAGTACAGTGCCAGTTTAACAACGTACCATGGCAAATTTATATTCGTAACAACTGTTTGACGATATACAAGGGAATACGAAAAAGGATTTCCTGTGCCAAAAGATCGTTTGATCCAGGGACTGGCCTCTCTGTCTGCAGCGAAATTGTCCGACAATTAGCAAGGCCTTCCTTGTATTGGAATATATACATTTGTTCCTTCGGGAGGTTCCGGACTTTTTAAGCTCAAGTCTCGGAAAAATTTAAATTTCAAAATTTCAATCTGGCTTGCAAATTCGTCCAACCTCCTTCCACGCGCGCGCGCGCGCGCATCCGCACTTCCGTCTCCTGTTGGATGCCAGCAGATTGCGCCGACTCAACATCAAAAGTTTTTTACGTCGCATGCTCTCTTCTCTATCTCTCTCACCCTGTCTCCTCCCACTCGCTGTCTCCTCCTTCGTGCCTCTGTTTTTCTTTTCCTCTCATTGTTCGCTGCTGATCTTTCGATAGTTAAACCGAAAACTTTATCGAAGAACAGAGGTTCGCATAGTTCAATGGGTTGTTTACAGTCTCCTACATAGCACATTCTGTAGATTTAGAAAGGACACTTACTGTGTAGACAGTCTAGTTGTTTTAGTACATAGAGCACT
Organism: Andrena trimmerana; assembly: GCA_951215215.1. NCBI lineage: Eukaryota > Metazoa > Arthropoda > Insecta > Hymenoptera > Andrenidae > Andrena > Andrena trimmerana. The sequence continues at coordinate 10,320,047 of OX578062.1, forward strand.
TGTGCCTTAATCAACAGAAATTTAAATCTGCCTGCCAAGATCGGTTAACTATAACTAAAGTGATTTTCTAGAAATAATCCTATTAATTAATATTAATTGTTTCAGTTACGTGTAGCATTAAATAGTCACTATTAACGAGAAAAATAAAAAAATTTAATTTTGTGAAGTTTGACATTCTAGTAAAAAGTGAAGTAACTGGGAAAGTAATTATGAAAAGTTCTTTTCAAAAGAGTAAGTCGCGCATCACTCTTCTTATGCTCCATGTACTAACGCAGCATTAAATTTCCAAAATCTTCTCGTGAGAAGTGATAAAAATTTCTTGAAACCGTCTTGCGATGTGTTCCATCTACTCCTTCTTTAAATCAACAAGTTAGACTAGTAGTAATCTTCCAAAACCCACAATTTAGTGATCGAATCGCGAATATCCCAAGGTATGGAAAAAAAATCAAGTTTGTTTAAAAAGTTACTGGATCCCAGCAAGTCGCCAGCTTAATTACTTTACGAGACGTTACGGTAGGTTCTTGGCCGGCGAAGTACGTAGCTGGTCCACGAGTGTAGCTTGTCAGCCGAAAGGAAGGTGGGTAAAGAAACGAACGGCGAGGAGATGAGGGACGATGAACGTGGGCGAAACTTTTAATTTTTCCTCAAAAAACTTTAGCTGCTCGTTACGTTGTCCCAAGTGCATCGCGCTCGGCGACGAGGCGAAGTGAAATTAAAATTCATGCGACGCGTCTTTTCTCGGCCTCCACTCCCACGGGGCCCAGAGGACGTCCTGCAGGACAACATCATGGAGCGTGCGTATATCCTGCGCGGTTACCGCTGGGAAAGAAGGGATGACTAGGAATCGAGGAGGCGAAGGGGATTCAACTGAATTTGCAAATCAAATTTCGTCCCTGGTCTACGAAATTCTGTCGGAGGCGCGACGGGAAGGGATGGGACGCCTTCGTGCCAATTATCGTTCCTAAACCGACCTTACTTCAATTCGGAGTTCGTGTGTGCTCGTGGTTACCTTTAAACTAGCCGTTCCTCCACGAAATTGTTCCTCTCGGAAAACAATAGCGTAAAAAATTAGATGAAGCTACTCTGTTGCCAGTGTTAGATTGGTGCACACAAAGTACATATTACTTACTGTCAAATTAATTTCCAAGGCGTGCATATTTCTTATAACTTTATATATCAGGTATTTTCTTTACTATTCTTAATAATTAATTTCTTAAGCCCAGTGTCATAAAAATCTGAGGTTCCAGTCGCGGTAAAGTCCATAGTACGCAGATGGAATGTGTGGGTAGAAAAAAGGGGAACTACAAATGCAGTAACATAATCCCGTGTTTTCACTCTACATTCGATGCATAGAAGCAGGCAAGTCAATTGTGTTAGTAACATAACAAATTGCTTCCAAATCGAACAAAGCGAATTAATCCACTTATGTTCTTATGGCATTTTGTAAACCGAAAAATGAAAAGTCATGAATCATTGCAGGGTATGCTACAATTAGTCCGGAAGAACCGGAAGTGATAAGAAATATACTATTTAAAAAAATGCAGGGTGGGTGGGGTGCTGGAAATTTCCGTTTCTACCAATAAAAAAAGTTATTACTGGTGTGTTATGATCCCCTTGGTACTGTACAACTTACGTAAATAAACTTTTTCATATGTCTAAAAATAGTTGCTCCACCCGGTACATGTTTATTTACTGTTTATAAAGTGTATCGATTAACTAATAGGTTTCAGATTACGTTTTTACGTAATTTGTATTTACGCTGTTAAAATATTAGTACCCTGGTACTTACTTAGTTTGTTTTTCAATCCACTCAAAGATATTTGAAATAGTAGTCCGCGAATAAAAGTATAGTAAACACTCACGACCAGCAAAGTTATTACAAATTAATTAGTAACATACGCGGATTCTATTTGCAGTATACATTTTGTATACATGGGGATATTCCAAATTCTATTCCTTGCATCAGAACCAGAGATCGAAGTTAGATGCATATAATTACGAGAATTGCAGTCGCGACATGCAGCAATACTAATCATTAGTAACTTCCACGTTTGTAAATTTCTGATGGAGTTGCCCAACTCTTGACAGGGTTGATCTCTCTGACCTATATTCGCTAAACACTTTTTGCTCAGCTTGGCGAGTACCTACTCCGTGCCTGTTGAACCCTATTTTAAAAGCGCACTGTATATTTATTTAGGTTTATAACTCCCCCTACCTGATTTACACAAATGAACTAATTCTTGCATAGTACTAAAAAAACATTTAAGAAAATCGGCTTGAATTGCAGAAGTTTATCAAACGTTTCGGGTGATTACATGCGATATTGCAATAGCACAGTTATACGTATAGTTTTGCCTGGAAAAGAACCCGCACCTCGGGACCGGGCACGAGCTCTTTTCGAGACAAGTAGTGTATTCGGCTTGCCTTTGCTCTCTGCCGTGGCAAGTGAGAGCGACTGAGAATGGGCAAGAGGGCGCGCGATAGCGACAAGCCATAAATTACGGTCGGCACTGCCACTGCGTCGTCTATCGAAAAAAGACGGAATAGGTATCTGGCACCTCTCATTCGCCGCGGCACTTCAAAAGCAGTAGCGGGGATAGCGCCGACTGCTTTTCAGGGCAGAAGACGCGGGTTCTTTTCGAGACAGCACTGTATATGGTTCGATAAACCCGGCAAAATTCACGTTGCTACCGTCTATAATCAAAGTTTCAATTTTACAGACCGACGGGTACCGTCCGATATTAATATCACTCGACCCTTTGTTTTCAACAATGTTATGTTGGACATACCTCTACGTTTTCAGCGATATATTGCCCGTTTAATATTGACGAATATTTCTACAAAACGTGCTTCATGATGGGCAAGCCCTTTTTCACGACCTTAGGGGGGAGGATTATAAAGTGATGAAGCGAAAACGTTCAGGTCACTTTAAACTTTAATATTATACAGGGTGGACCAATAAGAGTTACCACCTTGAATATTTCCGGAACCATGGAAGTAAGAGAATATTTGTCGGATAAAAGTTGTTTGGTATGACCCGGTAGAGTTGCTAACCGTACTATAATATATAGTATTGTACTATATTATTGTCTAGTGTACTATACATATCGATAAAATTCTATAATTTTTACACATTTTTTTATTCTATGGCAAAATCAATACTTTGATTTGCGAATTTAAACTTTTGAACACCACTTAAAAAAGTGTTGTCTTCCCGCCACTTCAGCTTTTACGAAGAGTAGTTTTTCTGTAATGAGTATGAAGTGGCGGAAAGAGAACAACATAGCCAGTCTATCTCTCATAAAAAATGAGCTCATATATTTTAATTTGGGCTTTCAGTAAAATAAATATACATATAAGATATCGTTTTAATGTAGTTTATTTTGTATGACTGTCTTCTTGAAAGTATTATATTTTGTATCACATTTGACCGTGAAGTACTACATTTTTTCGAAAAAAGTTAGCATCCCAAATAACAGGGGCATAACGATTTTTTTGCAGGTGGAGTCGCTTGCGAACGATTTTCTTCTTACTTCCATGATTTCGAGATTTTCAAGGTGGTAATTGTTATTGTGCAATAATTCTCTGGTGGGCGGGCAAATGGCAGTATAAGTCAAATTTTACCTCAAGCTAAATCAGTTTCTTTTTGATCTTTTTGGGGAATCGAAGTTAAAAATAAATGTCTCTTTTAACAAATATGTTATCAACTGTCACGTCCAAAATTTAGCAGCTGATCTTACATAGCACTTTGAATATTCTGTGTCTTCCTGCAAAACTAATCAATTCTGACTTATACTAGTATGTCCACCCACGAGAGAATTAGTAGTGATTAACAAAAACAATCTCGAAATAAGCCATATTTTACAGTTGTAGGTATAATATGCTTTTATATTGCAATATTGCAAACTTGTGAGCGTTCTCATAAATACATATACATAGGTAATACTCGTAGTCGACAGTCAGCCACCCTGCCGCACGTATATTGCTCGAGTTCTTATCCTTTAAACGTTTTAATCCCACTTTCTCTTTCAAGACATTGTCTCACTTCTCCAATAATTTGCAACAACTTCACAATTACTTACAAAATCATAATCGCCTTCGCTGATCGTTCCTTTTATAAAAATAACACAGTGATATGTATTTGATAAACGTCTTACAACGTATCTGTACTTCGAAATATTCCAAGAAAATCGCAAAAAATTATCGTAAAAACACATTCATCTTTCGTGATCACACGGGGTGTTTCGCCGCCCAGGATATATATTTGCCAATATTTCTGTAAATTTTTAGACCTTAATAATAAAATTTAGAAATTTGGTAAATTTTACACCCAAAAAATCACTTTTATCCAGTACCCCATGTGACCAATTTGTGATTATAAGAAAGTATGACCACGGAGGGTTAAAGCAACACAGGAATAATGTTTATTAATTCCATTGATTTGTTCAGTTTAAATAAAGCCTGCGTACATGAAATGCCCTGCTACATTCTTGGACAGTTCAAGGGCTCGTGAAGTCGAGACAAGTTGCCAAGCAAACGATTCCGATATTCTTATTTTGTACTGTGGTATTGTGTAACACTTTCTTCACATCCAATCCTGTGCTCCTCCATTCACTTGTCCATATCATTTTCCAAAGTGTTTTCGAAATTGGTTCCTTCGGGTTGGAAAGTTATACCAGATCGAAGTTCAAGGAAGATTATCTTCGAAATGTATAAACATCTTCTTGAAGGTGAATCCTATTCCTCCAAGTTCTCCTTCTCGAAGGCACTACCGCAGCATTTGAAATAGAAGTTTGACAAGTATGACGAATGGTGTTGTCGGTTTAATTTTGTCGATGCTAGAAGTTTCATCAAATCTTATTCTCCGGATTCTACATGAATTCTCAGTGTGTACCAACACACATACATGGTAGGGTAATATGTGCACGCTGTCGACTGTGCACGACACCAAAATTACGGATTTCCCAAATGTCACGTTCGCTTCAAAGCAACAAATGCTCGATTTCCCTCTTCGGCTTTCCGAATAACATGCTGAAAACACCACCGCGTTCCATTCATTCCACGTATAACTATTCGATATTAACTCTAGAAAATTAGGAAATTTCCAAAACCCAATAAACGCTTTGACGTGTATTAAACATTGCATGAATAGCTTACTGCGAGTAATACAAATTTAATGAAAGCGGGTGACATCAATTCCAGCACGCCTCAACACATCTTTGTATACCGAGAAGGGGAAAAATATTTCTCTCCTTTCCAATTCGCCAAGGCCTTAATCGATCGTCTGGCGTTTTGAAGCAATTAAATTCGTTGAACAAAAAATGCAACAACGCTTTCTTCAAAATTCATCTCCCTGACGCGGCACGATGTCGGAGGAGGCCAGTTCGTATCTCATTACGTGCGCCAAAGAAGGGCGTAAATGGAAACATCTGTTTGGGATCTACGTATCCGTAGCGGGCAGCGGTGTACCAGCAAGTGAGATTTCGGTGGCTGCGGTAATCCAGGTTGCGTAGAGTTTCTATAAAGCTCCGGAATAGGTTAATCTCGCGGTGCAAGTTTCTCCTCGTAGGACGGCCTAATCCGAACAACTTAATACCCTCTGGTAAAGGGTCACACACTCGCGCGCGCGCGCACACACACACATAAACACAAAGGTATTGCGTGCTAAGAATACAAACGTCCTAGTTAGTTGCTGTTCACGCATCGGCGATCGTAAACTTTGAGAGACGTTGGACACTTCTAAGTCCACTACGGACAAAGTTCACGAAATTGTTCTTTGCGCCGTATGAATATCAGTCGTCTGACCGGTGCATAGGAGCATTGTCTACAGATAAATTCACATTAATGAGATAAAATCAGATTTATTGAGATAAAATCATCAATAAATGTAATTTATTCGCAAAAAGATACTCGAACCAGTTTACGTTTTGTCTCACAATTTCTGATCTACTCGCACTGTTCAAAACAATTAAAGGAAAAATATTGAGTTTAAGATAATCATTAACGGCGCCTTGTTTGGCCGAAAAATAGATAATACTTTGTGGATTTTTTGTATCTGCCATCCTTTTTTTTCACTGCCACACAAAAATTTAGAATAACTCGAGCTACAATAAAGCAGCCTGCCAAACTTCAAATGAATTTGTCGCGCTGTTATTGTACAACAAATTCACAAAGAATTACCTTTTTTTCGGTCCAACAAGACGCAATCCCTCCTTAAACAAAAATGTACAAAAAACAGGTAGTGAGAACAAAGATCAGAGTGAAATGAAAAAATCAGAACTTCTATACTTTGACACATTTTGTTCTTCAACGACATCAGTCAACTGATTGACGTCGCGCAGCCATTTTTTGTTTACATAGGCTTCTAACGCCGAGCTTTATTTTTTACAAATTTCCCAGGAATTATATGCCGTGTTAACGGGAGTAACGGCTGCAATATGTGATCCTCTAATTGTTTTCAGCAGTGTATTATCGGGGATTTTCACTCGGCTGGCCAGGCGACTGCGTTCCTGTCGTTGAAATCTTGTTTGATGGTCTTTCAGTTATTCCCGTGACTCGGGCTTTTTTGCTGAAATAAGTTCTCGTCACTTGCAGTGACAAAAGGCAAGTTTTGAAAAGCCCGTCCGCGGTATTAAAACTCGGGTGCAAAATTGAAAATGTACGCCGGCGAGCAGCCGAAGCGGAACCGTGAGAGCAGGGCGAAAACGACTGAAACGATCTCACACCCCGCTCGGCGTCACTCACTGTTTCCAATCCCATTAGCGGCACAGTGATTGGTGAATAGGCGCGAAAATACGCAGCTTTTAATCAACGGGACTTACTATCATCGACAACCATCTGTTTCGATCAAAATATCCTTCCAATTTAACATACAAAAATGAGATTCTTTTTCAAACGACCGTGTTGAAAAGATTCAAATGAATATTCTTCCGTGGCGTGTTCTGTCAGCAGCCTTATTGTTTACTATTCTATTTACTGTGCACGATCGTATTTGACGCGAATGTTTCGTGTATAAAATAATAAACTATGAAGAGTTTCATACAAGAAAGATAATTGAAAAGAAAGTGAAGAAAATAATAGCACCTACAGTATGATATTTGCATGTCGAGGAGAACAGTGACGAGTTTGAGTTAATCAAATTTATTTCCCATTCTTGGAAAGGGAAATGGCGAATTCTTATCGTAATGATACGTTTGTATCTTTATTACTTTACAAGTATTAGTCATATTTTCGAAAAGAGAAGCCGTTAAAAATTGGTTCTGATAAAAGTACTCTGTATAAATTTTGCCACTCATCTTATAGAATATATATCTAATAAGAAATAATTTATTTTGCGATATTTGTTTTTACTATATTTCCTAAATTATTATTATTATTATTATTATTATTATCGATAGGGAATGGCGCACAGAATTTTATATATTAATGTTGTCTGTATAGTAATGTAGCTATTGATACAAGAGTTTAAGAAATTTACTCTAGAAGACGTCACAATAATCGATGCGACCATGCTAAATCCGATGAAATAATACGAAAAACTAAAGGGGTAACCATATTTCAGAGCCACGAAGAGAAGTGTCTTAACAAGATGATTCTGAATGTGTATCTATTAATTGGGGTGGGCAGTTACAAGATTTTATGTAAGAAGTTTCTAAGTACCGTTTAATTTAATAGTACTTGAGGACTCTGCGCATAAAGCCCTTCGTTTATAACAGCCTGCAGGAAGTAGGAGACTTTAAGTCGGTACCGCTCTGGTTCTCACTTCCACTATTCAGAACAACTGATTATACCAAAGTACAGACTAACGCCGGACTTCTTGCAGTGCTAAAAAAAATTTGTTTAGCTTCTTTAAACTCGAATGAAATTGTTCCTCGTTTACAGAGAACTGGTCAGACGTGTGTCTTGTTTATATTTCCCCAGTTAATACCATAACTGCTTTATCCTGGTCTAAACAAGACTTTCTATGTGAAGTCGTGGTTATTCGAACGATTCGTTGCCCTCCCAAGAGCGTCGTGTTCGGCAAAGTACTCCGTTTTGCGGCCACCGTGTACCTACCTCGCTTTAGACGTTTCGATACGCGCAACGAGCACAAAACCGTTGAGAGTTCTGGTCTGCTTCCTCTGTTTTCTGGAAAATATTGATGAAAAATGCACGGGGACGAGCGAGGAAAGAGGCAGTGCACATATACGCCGTACTAAAGTGACGTTATTGTGATATAAATTGAGATATAGAGTGACGGGAGAGGTACGCGAAGATGCTGACGAAGAAGCTTGAAGGATCAGCCAAAGCTGTTAGTCTTGATTATTGTAGACAGTCGTCCTGAATCCCTTCTAGCGTCGACAAGTCGAGAGAAGACGCATGGCGTCCTTTCTACCATGAAGTTTCCCATTGGGACCCATTAATTCGTACAAATACCATCATTTACTAGGCAACATTTAATTTCGTCGATGGTATATGATGCATCATTATTATGTCGCACAAATGTACACCTTCCAATGTAGAAATACGTTGAATGTATCATAGCGACTATGTTCTGAGTTAATTTTACCTTGAAATCGTTTTGAATAATAAGATATATTAAATGATTTACTGCTCACTGTAATTATACGTGTTTGTAAAGACAAACTCTGCAGGTTAATAGAATTACAACTAATATTAATATGAAGAACAAACAATGTTTCTTTTGAGTTCTTTAAAATTTTAAGCTGAGTGGTACTTTAACAACAACTTTTCAAAGCTCTCTAATCACGGTATTGTAGTCATTCCCTCGAAGGGTAATAATATCTATCCAAACATTCATAGGGAAAACCGGGGCAAAGTAAAATGCTGCGAAATTTGGGAATTTTTTAAAACAAAACTATTAAATATATTTACTTCCTGCTTTGCGGCTTCATTTGTCAATCTTTAGAGAATATGAAAAAAAAATTGTATGCAAAAATAGTGGTTATATCCACAGTTATAGTGCTTCAAATAGAGCGTCTTATAAAAATCATATGCGCATTGTTAGCATAAAATCAGCAGTTGTAATTGCCTGAAACAGAAAATTTAAAAATATGTGTAATCTGTATGAGTGTGGCTACTGCCTGAACTAGATTAAATGAGAAATACTGAAAATTAAAAAACAATGGCAGCGTCTAAAACAGTCATTGATTTCTACAAAAAATTCGCTGGTTTTTTATGTCGTGAAAGTCTAATTTTGCAAAAACCGAAATAGTTTTAGTACCAGCGAGAATGGGACATCTACCGAAGATATGTGCCAAGTTTGAAGTAAAACGGGTGATTACTTTTTGAGATATCATGCTAATTAATTCGAAAAATATCGCTTTGAGAAAAACGCGTTTAAAGTTTTAGGTACCATTTTTTTTTTAGGGTTTCTCTTTAAAAAAATACCAAATATCGCGCACCTTTTCAGGCCGTCAAAGTAGGGAAACATCTTAAGGTTTAATAACACACAAAAGCAGAAAAATAACAGAAACAAACATATATTTTTACCATATTATATTACTCCCGTTTTCTAAAATCCATAATACAGAAGCTCTGTCACTTTAAAATTGGATATAATATTTGTTCAAACAAATCTTCACTTTACCCTGCTAGTGGGGTAAAGGAAAAATAACTCGGGGAAAATCAAGTATTTTTATTGAATATACAATTTATTTATATATTTATAGGTTACAATGGTTGTTAATACGTGCGTTGAATTAAAGCTAATTTAACATACTTTCACATAATCTGAACCATAAGCTAAAAGAATAACACCTACACAAATAAGAAATTACTTACCAGACTTTAGAAATAACAATTTCATGCAATATTTTTAAAATTTTTAATAAAAACTCTTACACTTTACTTCACCAATAAGCAGTCTTACAAATGATAGTGGCTTTCTTTTGTAACTATATTAATATTTTAGAATATTCACCACATAGCATTATGTACTCGTATAACAGAATATACAAAACAATATTTCACTTTGCCTCATCATTTCGTTTCGCCCGATTTCCCTATTCAAACATGCCAAATACTATTACCCAATATAATTTTGTTTATCAAATTACACCATGTCTATTACAATTTCTCACTGGATAATATGCGCAATCATAGATTCGATAGGAACGAGGATAATAACTAATTGTAGAAAATCGAGAAGGAACTATGCCGGTCTGCTGAAAGCAAAGTCGCCACATTTTAACAAGGTGGTTGAATTGAAAGCGCCATAAAGGATCAGGCCACTGGCCAGTTTAACGGTACCGGCATAGTTGAGCTCCGTCACTCTGTGCAGCCATCTTCTCTAGTACTTCGGAAGAAGCTTTATTGAAGTCCAGTCAATCTCTGTCGCCCGTAGTTTCCGATTTGGAGCGTACTGAGCTAGCCTTTGAGCCTGTAAACGGAACCAGTCGTAGGAAGGAGGGTTGGGGGCGATCGGCTTTATATATAAACTCGAAAGACAAATGGCGTAAGGTCGTACTACGGTGGCAAAGGCACAAGTGTCAGGAGCAGGTGTATCGTCGAATATATACTGCCAACGAATGGACCGTCGGTAATTAAAATGTCTCCCTTAGGAAATTCTGCTCCGCAACGGCTTAGAATCTCCTGAACTTCTTTCAAACTCTTTGCTTCGGCGGTATTACGCTCGCAAATTACGATAAATAGTTTCATAACAGTGGTTCGTTGATAACGGCAATGAAGAAATTTATAGCCTCATATTTTATCACGGAACAGCTTCTACTGGAGTAAACAGAGTTTTAGAATAGTGATATCTCGGTAAAATAAATCGGTCATTTCGGTATTCTCCAACCCAAAGATTTACGGATTTTTATATCGTTTCGTTTGAGTATCAGAGAAGTGGATCAGAATGTTTAGAGCTTCATAAAGAGGAGAACAGAGGCATCCTCTGCTCTCTGATTTCCACTTAACTACAGTTGGGTCTCAATTTTTAGAATCTCAACTTTCCTATCCAAACCTTCACTTTTGTGATAACATGCCCTTGCAAATCATTCTTTTCCGACTGTCAAAAGGGAAGTCCGATCATAATAATTTAGTATAAAATTAACGGTAAAAGTGGTCACATATATTCATGGTATGACAAAGGTAATATTAGGATTAAAACTAATACACGAAATAATTAAAAAATTGAAAGGAGTATAACTACTGTACACTTAATAAGTGTATATAGCAATTTCAGAAACAATTTCAACAACCAGCTTTGGAATAATATTTGTCAAAGTTATCGAAGTATTTATGGTATTAAAAAACGATTTACAATTAGGCACTTCGAGGCATAGAAATAGTGTTATATCATAAGGTAAGTGCGGGTAATAAGGCCCACCTGTCATTTATCCTTGGTAGGTCAATCTACAATACGGTCAATATGTAACCATAATTTGATTAGCCAGAAAAGTTTTTTAAAAAATTTTAGGAGTCTGGAGAGTTTTCAAATTAAAAGGTCTGAAACTTTGACTTTTGCTATACAATTTTGCACCAATTTTCTTATGTAATCGGAGAAGCATATAACTTATCGGTATCCTAGTTCAGCAAACTAAAAAGTAATGTTTGTTGGACATGCAGGCGAAATTTGAAGGTAATCGGTTCAGTGGTTACAGAAATATCGTGCCCACCAGCGGACAATGGTGTCGTGATGGTCGATCATGCATAATTCCTATATTTATAATTAAAAATTAATAAAAAAACAACTACAATTTCTTCAAAGATACATAAAAACATGGTCCAAATTTCAGAATATTCGGCTCGCTAGTTTCTTAAAAAGAAAATCTAAAATTTCTCTATGTTTTTAGCCCAAATAATAGGATTCCCCCCTTAATACCTCTTGACTGTCATTAATGAAATTCAGTTTCCCGAATACTATTCGTCTAGTACCTACCTACCAACGTTCCACACACGTCGCAAGATTAGTGTACGTTTTCACATTGATTCTCTTCAGCACTCGGACATCGACGTTGCAAACTTCCCGAAGGATTAATGCCATTTCAGTAACACGTTCTGCGAGCAACTACATATTCGGTTATCCGCGGTGGTCGAAACATCCGTATAAACTCGAGAATGAACTCGCAAGAATCTCGGTGGGGGCTGTTTGTCGATGGTGAAATATGATGCAGCGGGTAATGGCGTTAGAGGACGCGCGCTCAACAAACGGTCTCGTTAAGGGTCCTTTTTTGCTCGGCGGAAGTAACGAGTACATGAAGTCCCCGAAGAAAATCTTTGACGCACGAAGCGCCTTCGCAACATTTCGCGAGTTACCGAAAACTTTGATTCGTCGGGTCATGCTCGCGTGGAAACCTTTCCTGCTTCTTCCGTTTCTTTCTCTTTCCGTCTCGTTAAGGTGCCGTTTCTCAAGGTAGAAATCGGTCGCAGGGAGCGAGCGAGATTCCGTGCAGGGAATTGGCCCGCACGAGGTTGCGGAAAGTACCGAAAAGTTTCGACGGTGAAGTTTCCATAAGAGTTACCACTCCGCCGCATTTCCTCTCCCCCTTTCTCTATCTTCGATTCCATACCGTGCCATTGACGCAAGCAAGCGAACCGAGTTCCCCTTCTGACTTCAAACGATCGAGTCAATATTCCACGCTTGTAGCATTTCCGACGGTTAGAAAGAACAGCTAGTGGACCTTCTTGCTTCTCCAATGACTCACTATCCGAAAGAATCCCCATCACCGTTCCGAGGTGCCGGCACACGAAACGGTGAGGGAGGAATATGGATCTCCGTCGACACCCGCGGTACCGAAATAACTGACAGCCAGGGAAATGCAAAATGGTGGGAGGAGGCGAGGATAGGTCTGAAAAAAAGAACTCGTGGGAAATCGATCACTAGACTTCCAGTAGTTAATTAGACCTTGAGTTATTAAATCCAGTAAATTTATACGTTCATGCTGCTTTCTACGCGCCTGGGACAAAAATGTAAACTCATCCTTCTTTTTTTCTTTGATCATTAAGTAATAAGCTGATTCACAAATTCCTGCCTAAGTAGTTTATTTATTCTATATGATTATATATAATAGATTCTAGTTTTCGAAGTAATAGATTTAACATTTCGTTCTATGGCTTTAACACATCGTTTTGCTGATTGTGGGATTCCCTCATTTGGCTTTGAAACCAAAAAGAGAACAAGATATATAGGTATATTCATGTCTGCTACGAAACAAGCTTATGCGGTAGAAAATATAATTTTGTAAATTAAAAATAGTTGAATAACTATTGGATAACTATTTCCATCTCCTTCCGAAAATATCTTTCACCATGAATTCATATCGGTTTTCCAGGTAATTAACCAGAAATAAAAGCGTGTTCTAAAATATTCATGGGCGAGATTGAAAAGAGGATCCAATAGCAGCGGAAGGTTTTATTCTTAGGTCGAGATTATGCCGTTTTACACGAAAATCCTATCACGAAAGATTCATTGGAGCAATACTCGCACCTGTGTTCCGCCGAGCTCCTCCGCAATCGCAATTGGCGTGGGAGGATTTACGATCTTACGCCTCAAGTCAGATTAGGCCGCTGCGGTGTGTAGCGGGTTCTAAAGGAGCTTCTTCGCATAGAAGCTTTCAAAGTGGGTGCCTTTAAAATGCCTTCTGCTGTTCGGGAAGAGAGGGAAAGGTAAGCTCGATAAAACGGCCCTAAAAGATTGCTATGCGGCTGAACGCGCACAACAGAAGTTATAGTTTTATCCCACCTGATTCCATCAAACGTAAAAGATCACATACCCTTTATTCCTGTATTACGATTGTTGGTAGAGTATGTCGTAGCATTGCTGCTTGGATTTCCTTTTTACCAATTCTCATAAATGAAAAATATTTGGAAATCTTTCACAAGGATAATACATAGTAAACAGTATTTGTTAATTATATGATTAGGACAGAGACCTAGCTTGTGCTAAAAATCTTCGTATTGGTTGTAATTTTATACGTAGTGTCCAACAGAAGTTATCTTTATAAAGAATTATTAATATAGAACTGATAGATTAGGTGTAGCAATATATGTGTAGATTAAATGTAAAGTAGTACAATACTGGCTGCTGATTAATTTGATATACGCTGTAACATCCAAGAACAGAGAAAGTTATTATTTTAACCCTTTAGTTTTGCACTGAAAACATGCTGTCAGTGTGGCATCTTTTCTATACTTCTATATGTAGTATTATCTTTATGCAAAGGCCATCATCTATTATATATTAACTAGTAATAGCAATCGATTTAACCAAACTTTCTAAATTTATAACCTATGACACAAGTTGTAGCTCATAGCTTATGATTTTACAATCACACCACATGTTAAGGGGTTCTAATATTAAATCTCTTTTCTATACATTCCAGAAGTTCATTTTATACATGAAGTGCCTTGATTGAAATACTCATAGACATCTGAATCCAGTATTGCACATGAATAATGAAATATTCCACCTAAATATAAATAAAATTTTTACAAGTACCTATCATATATTCTTAAGAGATATTTAGGAACCTATGTATACCCATATTGTTTCGATATTAGGAGTAAAATATTTGCTTCTTCCAGTGGTAGATAATACTTTCACCGAAAAGGACGAGTAAAGTAAGAAGACGTTTCACGATACAATTAAAAGTGTTATCAAGTTTCACGTGAATGTGGTGCGCTCTGTTTTACAGTGTGGATCGTGCAAACCGCAGAGATAATTCTATCTTTAAGATCTGACCAATTATTTTGAAAGTTCACTTTGCACCAGACTCGTAAGTCGGCGTTATTGACGAAGTGCCGAACGCGAATAAGTCCAAAGGCGGTAAAGTGAAATAGGCGTGATCCATTGGCGAAACGTGCAGTCATAAACGCGCACGCCGCATTCGCGCGCGAGCACGGCGCCTGTAGTAGTGCAGCGTAAAGCAACCTCTGTGTAGTACAGCGTACAGATAAACCGCTGAGTCAAGCTGTTTGACTTGCACATTTCTAGCGCTGGTTTCCGCGCCACCTTCGAACGCCGCCGGGGGTTATAAACGGGCGTTTTAAAGCTCCCTTAAAATTGGACTGTGGGGAATGAACGCGCCCCGTCCTTCCCTTTCTTTCCCTCGTCTTCACCCCTGCACCCTCGATTATTTCCTTTCTGCATCCACGTCTTGTTATCCTTTTTTTTGTCAACTCGACTTAATATTAACTTCGAATAGAGAAATTGCCACGCGTTTCTATTGTTTTGTACAACCGATCTCAGAAATTCGAGGCGAATAAATGTATCTGCTGAGAAAATTAATATAAATTTGTGCGTTCGAAATATCGTCAACGGAAACTATCAGCTGTTTTCTTCAGTAGCTGTATTCCCGGAAAAAGACGGAGAACCTGGCAGCCATGTTTTACTTCAGCCCTGGAATTGTGAACGAATTACGTTGAACAGTCGCCCGTGGGAATATGTGTATGTCGTTATATTATTATTGCTGCGTTGACAATAATAATCTGCAGTTTTTATTGTACCTATTCTCATTAGACGCGCGATGCTCATTCTGATAAATAATCTTTTATACATTGAACGTATGACATCAGACACTAAAAAATGCATTGTTTCCTGCAAATCGTGAAATTTTATTTATATTTAGTTATATTATATTTTGAGGTATTGAACTATAGTGTGATTGCGAATACACTATTCGTACACACCCCTTCAAGTAAAAAGTTCACCTGTCGATATCTCGAAAACGTATCCATAAAAAAATTTTTAGACCATCTTTTCGGAATCAGCAGGTCATGTTACATAAGAAAAAAATGGTGGCATCTGATGCGAAAATTTTATTTTTTTATTTTGTTAACTAGTGTTATTGAATCCTGATAAAAAGGTACCATATCTAAATATTTATGACAAGTACGTAAAAAAAATTAAAACACTGAAAAATTAAACGTAGTTACGCCTTTTATTACGAATATTTGCAGTTACTGCTCTTTCATTTAACAATCAAGCATCGATTACATATACGTACGAAATGTAAACTGTTATATCTTCAGTTTCGATGCAGATATATCTTTCTTATTTAATATACATATAGATATACTATTTTTGTGCTACCTACTAGCAATGCCATGATGTAAGCAAAAGTTGCAGATTGATACTTGCAGGTTGTGTCGTCACAGCAAAAATATATGCGAAATATTATTTCTAAGTTATAAATAAAATAAAATATATATTAGACTTAGATCGTATACAAGTGGGCAACCCCTTACTTGCTGCACTTTAAAAATCTACCGCGTTATACAGGGGAATATCAATTTTTTACCAAATTTTTCACCGGGTTAAGTATATGAAACCGCTAATAGGAAGACTGACTGTAAATTCGATGAGTCGCGGCGTGAAATCTGTGTGATACAGAATGTGAGATAGCAAAAACGTTTTAAATGTGCATCAGACTATTTATTTACTAATAAACTATTATTAACCTCACGAATATTTATTTCTTTGACTTAACTATCACATGAGAATTATACAAATTTTTTTATAACATTAGAACAGCCCGCGATCCAAACGCAGTTAAAAAATTATAGGATTTTTTGAATATTTTTCCACGTTCCGTGCACAGGCAAAATATTATATTTTGGATAGAAACAAGTGATAAAAAAATTGGATTACAATATTCGACTACAAAAAAGTAAGTGTTGAGTTAAATTCTTTACACTTTCAGCTTTTTCCTTTAGTTTATTTGAGAATTAAGTCCGAAAAATGTACTCATTCGTTCGATTTAAAGTTTCCTTCAATACTGTGAACCACGGACGAGCTACGTAACAAGAAAACTATCAATTTTGTTTTCTTGCGGCCTCAAAGTATACTGTATACATATGCAATTACTCGTCTCTTAACTACTGAATTCAGCTCCATTTTCTTTCCACTGAGATCGCAGTAAAGTTCAGCGCACCGCTGCAATCTCGTCAACCGTGCAGGCACAATAGAGACGCACATTGCGATAATTTTCAACACAGTTGAGAGAACCCACTTCACCCAGCGGAATAGGTAAAAGCCGAACAAGCGTGAAGGGATTGAGAGAGAGAAAGCGAAAGTAATGGGACGGGGACGCGCTATTGTACAGCCATAGACATAATTCTTGGATTGAAAAAATGGGGCGAATTCTCACATAAACGAGCAGCAGCGTGGCAGAGCGTGCCTCACGCAACGACACTCACGGCGCAGCCGCAATAATCGTAAAGAAGATCAGCTCTGTGTACTGTTTCTGCGGATGCTGAACCGTCGGAGTGTGGACAGAAACCAACCACCTCTTCTCTTTGCCCACTTGAACCACGCCGGGTAAAAACTTCCGACACACTCGGATATCACTGTTTTTTTAAGCTGCCCTCCTCTCCCCATGGCGTTACAGCGCCTATTTGTTTTTCGTTTTCCGCATACATATCTCAGATAACGTTTACTTTGGATGGGCCAGACATCAACGAATCAACGTGCATCCGCGAATTTCGCGATTTTTAAAGCGAAAACCCGGCGAACCACGTGAGCCGGCCAGGTAACTATTCGCGTAATAACGTTAATGGAAGGCAATGTTTGATGGCGGCCTATCAGCCCGCGAAGGGAAAGTTATGCGGTTCGATGATAATCGATATATGACCACGGCTAGAGTGGGAAACGAACTGCAACATGGGACAAAGGGCGAACGTAATGATTGCGCTTTATGCTAGCGCGTTTATTACCTTTTTCCAAGTTCCTGTTACCAAGTAATAATTGGTAATTTCAATAGATGCGGAATTTTATTATTAGCCAGCTATATCACTAGTGCTGTATAAAGTTAAATTTTCCACACACGTAAAACCCGTAGGTTATTTGTAATTTTTCATCCCTTTCATTCTAAATTCCCGAATATCTGCGAATTTAAGAAGCGCCTACAACGAACTAGTTGGAGGGCGTGGAATGAGATCTTAAAAGGAATAGCTCTTAAGGAAGACATTTTTATCGGGAATAACTCTGCAGGCTTTTACCTATTCATAGAGGCGAAGCGAATGCATGCAACTTTATTAAGGCGAGCAGTTCGCGATAAGAAAAATAAAAATCCCCCTCCTCGTCTCGCTAGATTTACGAAGCGAATCGCTTGCCTTGCCTTTCGAATCGTGGAAAACTTCTGAATAGCATCGGAGAAAAATCACTGTGACCCCAAGAAGCCCTCCGCAGCGAATGGTTCCTAAAACTGACCAAAATTTGGCGATATTGTCCATATATGAAAGAGACTCGATCTAACCTCGTCGCCATCGAGGCGGGTATATTTCATCCCACGGAGACCTCCCTTTCTACCGGGGTAAGCTAGAAATATCCTCAGTTTTATCATTTCAGAGCTGGTCTTCATTTTATACGTTTCTCGTTCTCCCGTCTCCGCAGCCTCTTGCGTTCCCTTAGTCTCTTTACGAACCATGGGAATGAGTCGTAGCCGAGAGCTTTTCCCCAAGAGGAAGCACACACGAAAGTGTTTGTAGCCTTTTGCTGCTCAAGTCTTCGTCCTGTCGAATATACGATCGTTTCCGTCCCCTCATTTTCTAGATCTTTCTTATTTCACCACTCTCTTCTGTCGACTGTCCCCTGCTCCTCAATAAATTAATACTTAATAATATTAACAGTTGCCAGACAGACTGAATTACTGACACGATTGACAGATATGGTTTCATCTTCGTGCACATAGTTACTACGGAGGGTTTGGGAAAATTTGAAATAGTTTGAGGCAAAATATTAAAATTTATATATTTCCATAAGCAAATACTGTTTGAAAATACTATTTCATTTAGTGCTTAAATCAAGTACCTACTATTGAAAAATACTATTTCATTAAATGGTTAAATCAGGAGCAAATACTATTTACTATTTACACTCGGATTCGAACATAGGAAATAGGGGATCGAAAATAGGAGATACAAACCAAACAGATCTTCCAAATGTCGCTCGTTAACTTCTTAACATTATATATATATAGGGTGGTCCTTATTTTTCAACTTTAAAATTTGGAAGTCTGACCGTCTTAAAATGTTTTATTCAACAGAAAAAAATATCTTCGTGTTTTTTATTTGTATATTTTGATATATAAAGGTCGCTCAAGCACTTTATATTTCGCATGTACCACAAGTTTAGCAACTGCGACTTTCCATAATTGTCATTTGTCAATTTCAATGAAACGGGGCCCATGTTTATGTATCAGAATCCGAAACCATGATTTTATCTATGCGTTTAACAACCTGAATGGAATGTACGTCAGAGTTTGCGTCTGCATCTGATTTGATAACTGCTGATGAGAGAAATTTAAATGTGCATATAAAGCCTTATGCCACAACACGGTATAGTAGGTACACACTCGTTATAAACCCATTTCGTCTATGCGATGTGTGCCCGAATTTTAATGTTATACTCTCACTTAAAAGTTAATAAAATTATTTTGTCCTTATTGCAAAAATTTCTATCAATTTATACCAAAATAGTAATATTTTATTGCCATTGAGCGACTTATAATCCTTAATGTATTTTAACAAAATTTTAGACGAAATTCTTTTAAACTATTTGGAAGCTTCTGAGAGGGTCGGAAGAAAATTTTAAAAACTTTGATTTTTTACCATACATATTAAGGACCACACTAATATATATGGTAGGTAAATATTTCTTGCAAGTATTTCTGAACGCATGTATGTATATTTATACCCATTTTTGTGTTGTCAGACAGTCAGTCATTATTTGAAATACTGGGTTTGAAATATTATTTGAAATACTATTTCTTTATGTATGTAACTACTATTTCAAAGAAAAGTTTACTTGTAAAATCCTGTATCACTCGACGAAATAAATATATTTATTCCTATTTATCTATTTAAAAAATCTATTTTCTTCAGCCCTTAGAATTACTAGAAGATATCTATCACATTTATAATAATTCACCAGAAGATTATGGAAAAATTAAAATATAATTCCATTTTTAGTTTCTTCAACTATCTTCCTTCAAAGTATTTAGTAGCTAAAGACTAACTTGGAGTTGATCCCTTTCCTTCGCAATTGCTAAATCATCGTAACTTTCTTTCCCTCGATAAGTTTCGGATCGATAGTAAGAATGTGCTGAGAAATTCATGGCGTTAAGTTTGTTTTGGAAAACTTGTGAAACAATGAAAATGAAGATCGGTTAGTGGAAGAGCATTTATCTGGTGGAAAAGTGAATAAAGAGCGTTGCGAATTACGTGTCTTCGGGGGAGCACTACTCCTACCGTCATTGTTAGACGAAACTGCAATTTTGGGTATACAAAGAAGCACGCAGATGAATCTAACGGAGACGACTACCGCGTTAGCGGCACTCGCACTGCACATTAATTCGGAATGAGATTACTTAGGTATGTAAGAGGGCCGTCTCTCAAGCTCTGGCACTGTTAACTTAAATTGACTATCGTTCTCGAAATAATGGCAATGTCTGTCGCCTTTGCACCAGGCTCCCGCCTCCTCGTCAGCTCAACTCCCGCCGCTCCGTAGGACTTGTCTTTGGTCTCACCCTCCTACCCTCTTTCTCCTTTTGAACGAACGGGCAACTTTGCGTCTGGAATTGTATTCCGCCTCCAAATTAACAATTACATTGTTTTAAAAAGCTGCACGCCGGCTTAAGAGCTCTTTCTCCTCGTTCTATTTCGGCGTACAATGGGAAAGACTGGGAAGTGGGAGAGAAATTGGAAGCCGCGGGGGAGGGAGACAGGCTAAAAAACTCTTTCAATTATTTGCTGCACTAACATACTTGGAAAACTTTTACTTTTTAATCCAGCCTTCTCGCCCTAACCGGCGGAAAATGAATAAACAGAAGAAATATATAATGTCCTTTCTCATCCTGTTTCTCTCTTTCCGCCGAAATGATAGAATTAGGGAGCAGAGGGAAGATGAAGAAGCCACTGTTCCATTTGTAACAATCTTTTCAAATTTCCTAAAAGTGGAACAACCAGCTTTGGTCGATTGAATTTTTCAAAATATGTCCTCCGAGGCGATTTCAATCATCCGCTCCCTGCTATATCCGTTTAACTCGTGGATTTCAGTCGTTTAAAGTACTAGTTCGTCTTAAGTGGATTCCTGGGAAAATTTGATCGACCGACCTTCTGAGCAGGGCGATTGGTAGTCGGTATCAAGTGGATCCTCTAAACCAATCTGAGCCTCCCCTCGCAATTTCTGCAAAACGGTTTGCTACGCAGCTGTTGGTAGACATTATCGTTTCGAAACCCTCGCGACTTTGCGCAAATCAAATGGCGGCTCAGGCAGAACATCGGCGTTCAGCTTTTTCTTTGATGCCCTTTCGAGTTCTCGGTACGGTAGGGGGAGGGCAGCCGAGTGAGAGCCTGCAAGCATCCCTTGCCAGGGTTGCCGAAGTGGGTGGTAAAGCGAGGGGCGTTTGGAGGGAAAGCTATGCGATACCTCGACGCCTCGGCCCACACAAAGGTCTCTCGCGTTATTGGCAGACCGCTTTACCACGTCACCCTCCAACACCATTCTGAACGTGTTATGTCGAATATTTCACCGTACCGCTGGCTCGCAAGATTTTCTTTCGCCTTCCTCGTATAGACGAAGGAAAGATCCGTCACGTTGCTCGTGAAAGCCGATATCTTCTATGTAACCTTCGTAAAGTCGACGCAATTCCATCGTTGCTAGAATTTTGATGACATATAGAGGATTTCCAGATCAATCGATTTGCCCTCTGTCCCACGAAGGTAAGACCTTTGCCGGAACCCATGAATGCGCAGATTAACCTGCGAGTTTCAATGGAACAAGCGCGCATCCATCAAATTGCAAATAAATTTCCCTCATTTATTTTTCAATTATTATTAACGTTTTGTCAGGAGCATGAGTGTATAAAATCCTGAATTTGAAGTAATCACTGGTTACGTGATTCTTATTAATTGCTCGCCAATATCGAAAGCAGTAGAAATTATAAGGAACTTTATTAAATAATTAAGTACAATAAGACACTCGAGTAACATAAATATATATATAAGAAGAATTTAAGACACAAACATTTTAAAAATATAGTTTAATACCATTCAAAATCTTCCCGCACCATAAACTTGTTAGTGAAAGGAAATATGCGTATCAATTTTTTGGTTTGAAAACTTTAGCAATTCTAATTATTCAAATTCAAGCAAAATGTTCTAGCTACAATACTCCTTTAAAAATTATCTTTCTTTGTGTTCTTTTCAAGGGCCGGCGCTAAACATACAAAAGTCTTCATTGCAGCAAGTTCTTCGGTGTTTATTGTGACGAAGACAAAATTATCTGACCTGTGGGTTGTCATTTAGAAACGCGCATTTGTATTATCCTGTTTCGCGGTTTACAGTTTACCGTAGCAATGGTGATAGCACACGATGCAGGTCATAGCAAGTTGTGCAGACTAGTTCCGTCGGAGTAGAACCACCCCACCGAGTTCGTCCGTATAATTTCCGCGTCTACACTTGAAATATCGCCGTTAGCTTAATTTCCCGGAAACACTGGTACCGCCTTTCTCGAAATTTTCCGTTTGGCGCTCTGCACCGCGACGGAACTTCTTTTACCATAATATGACGTGCAGCTCATGAATATTTTGATCTACATAAAAATTCTGTTCCACGTAGAACATGAAGTAACTTTATTACACTCAAGTGAAAATATCCTTGAAATGTGATTGAAAGAAAGAAGCTTCTACAGTAGGCAACCGTTCTGATGCACATTAATGAGAAATACTATAAAGCTACATTTTTCATCGAAATTATATATTCCAATTTTAAAATCTCGGGAATTTAATTTATACGATTTTATCAGGAACCTTATTATTAATTTTTATTATTTCGAAAGAGTCTAGAGACGTTACAAAAGGGCACTTAAAACATTAAGTATCAATACTTTACACATTGTATTATAAAATATGGGATTCTATTCTGCACAGTTGTAACAGAAATAGTTTAAGAAATTTTTTAAAAAACCTTGGTCTATGAATTTGTGAATAATATAATTCTGTTTACATATCTGAGAGACGCTGACGTTATACATATTTCTATCCTTTTGTATACGCTTCTCAGGCTTCGAGGGGTTGGAAAGAATAAATGATATTGTATAATATCTTGAGGAAAGCTTACAACCATCGAAAGAATTAGCTAATTGACGTGAACTTTTAGATGAAGGAGACCAATCGGAGGAAAGGTTGTTCGAGCTAGACAAAGAGGTAGATAACCAAACTTTCAGTTCTATTGTTTGCCTGGAACAATTCGATTCTGAGCGATGCAGGTGGACTCTCGAGGTACAATCTAAGACAGACTTCCGATGTTATTTCAACGTGTACAGTTCAATGGGATTGAAAGACTCCCTTTATAAAAGAAACTTGCTTTTTCGCAGTGAAATTTATATCCACTTTAGATTTATGACCTTCGAATTCGTGAGTTAAAGCATTTTCCAATTATACCATAAATTTGCACATCTCTTACCGACAGTTTAGACATTTAAATATATGAGATGCAATATGCAATAGAGAAGCTAAGTGAAAAAATACTTTATTATTTAAAATTTTAAACAATGTACGTTTCAAAGAGTTTCACATTTGACGTAGAAAAAAATTAACATTTCATTCAATTAATGTGTGAAACATTTAACTGTAATGTCTACTACGTGCAACGGCTGGTTGTTAAAGAATTCTGCTTAATATTTCATTTAACGACCCTGGAACGCAACTTTATCCGACGTGTACGAAACGAGAAATTACGTTGAAACGTTCGTAACGATTAGCAGACCGGCTCGTCGCAAGTGGAACTCTCGTAATTATACGCATTTAACTGCGATCGCTCCTTCTGATGTCAAGGATAGGATTTTGAATATTCTCATTATGCATATAAAATGTATACTATGTATGCTGAAATCCCCGTATGTTCTACATAAAAGTTCAACCAAACTGTGTTATAATAATCGTGCTGGCCATGAATATTTACTATACTTTACCCCTTACTTGTGGAATAATGTTTCAAACATCTTACTCTAGTGAATAGAGAGACAAACTAATTATAACACCAAAGTATTAATATTTTAACAATGTAGGTAAAAATTGCGTAATAGCTTCAATGAAAAGTTAACTTGGTCGATACATTTTAAAAACAAGCAAATGTATACATGGCATTGTCCACCTTCATATTTTTCTGTTACCTATTGGCAACAAGTCGCCAATAAAATACTCGAAATAAAATTAATATTCCCTTGCAATAGGCGTTATTTTGTTTGCAAAAATCATACTTCGCGTTGGTAGATTAAACAGCGTTCTTAAAAAAATCTTAAAGAAAGAATAAAAAATAATTAATGAACATAGATCGAAAAATCAACCTATCAAATTTAGAAGCAATTATTAATGTCACTAATACGAGTCATTTCCTTGCTTTCTATTTATTCATCGCATGCGAAGTGAAGATAAGGTATTTCTTACCACGTTTTTCTTTCGATATTTAATAAAAAAACATTAGAATTTTTTTTCTTGCAGTTTTATCTATGATTTAACATTTCTGTACCATAGAATTGTATACACTGTTACGAATTTCTTGTCTGACTGTCACAAGCATTTTCTACTTACTGAACTGAAACTTTCAGCTCCGTGTTTTATTAATAAGTATTACCTACAAAATTATATCACAACGATAGTTATTAATTGCAATATTCTTGGCATACACTTGTTAATGTTGTAAAATGATTAAAATTAATTGTATTGTTAACATAGAAAATTGCTTCTAACTCTGTTACAATCGATATTTCGACTTGCATATGTAGATTTTCATTTAATTTAGTGGATCTGTTTACTTTGCAAATCGTGAACCCTTTTTTTAGAAAGACTCTGTGTATTATTCGATTTTACTTATTTATGTGTCATAAAGCCGTGCTCGTCGTTCTATCTACGGTCGGAACATCCTCGCTGATTATTATTAGTATTATTATCGTTATTGGATACAGCAATAGCAATCGTTCTCTCAGGAGTACTCTGTCGTATCAAAATTCATCGTAACTCCCACGTAACGAGACACTTATCGTTAAGGGTGCCTTCAAATTGCTGTTCATTGTTCTGCCCTTATCTTCTCTCAACTGCGACGTATGTTGGGGTCACAAGAAACAACGTGAAAGGAGGTCTTGAATAATTCACATATACGTTGTTACGATTTACGTTTCAATTTACGCAAGTCGCTCACTCAGATACACATTGAATACTAATGACTATTTGTATAGAAATTTACGACATCACATAATACGATAAATAAATAATAAAATAATAAAAGTTTGTACAAGATTCCATAAAACTGATAACGACCATCATAATCCAATTAGTACTCGTTTTAGTAATTCTTTCGACAATCTAAACTACTTAGATAGCAACTTTCTCTGTCGTTTCCATGGATCCCTGACATCTTTTGTTTCTTTTCTTTCTCCTTGATGTCCTTCTTTTTCGTATTGACATTTTCTGTGATCCAAAGAGTTTAAGAGTTTATTACATTAAAGAAATAAATGAATCAATTAAATTGTTTATTTTAAAAATGAGATTCTATCAATTTCAGTGATAATACCTTGCACCTTTCACTTCTTCAGGAAGAAATCTCGTAAGATCATGAAGTTTAATAAAAAAATTACCCTGATATTATAAAACATTCTTGACAAACCGTTTGTAACAGAATTAGTGAAACATTCTAAATTATATATAATTCATTATTTTTTCACTCTGCAGTCCAAACTCACTGACTCTATTAACTCGTAATTCTTCACTCATTAACTTCCTGACTGTGACCGAGCTGTTCCATACCATCCAACTCGTCATTCAAAACCCCGTGGGTTCATCAATCTTCCTTCCTCCAGTACTCCCTCGCAAATGCTTCTCCGCCACCTAATCGCTGGATTCGCAACACAAGAAACACTTTTTTCCAACTCCAAATTCCACACTACATTACAAAATCTTCTGTAATAAAATGTTAGTAACACTTTCCATACCAATTACCAGGTGGGTCACATTACTTATTTTAAATGAAGCTTACTTTTCCCTTCAGTGTTGAAATAAGAAAGTCGTACGAAGCAGCTGCATTTAAAAATTTAGCACACCTGCTTCTCTCGATCGAACGTTGCAGTCTACATATTTTTATCGGTTTTCACTGTGCCCGTCGAAACCCTGAAATACCGCGGCGACCCGGTACGTGTTAATAAGTTTTACCTTCGATCTAGAATTCTGAATCGACCAATCATAGCGCTCAATTGTAGAGCCAATAACGACAGGCTTCTTGCTTGATATAGTTGGTCGTGGTGGTCGCCAGCTTGCAGGTGGCAATTTGGAAAGTATCCAGTACATACACGCTTGTACACAGATTTAATTACACGTCTTATATGTATACACGCTCGAAAGGTATAAGCGTAGTCCTTGGAGCACGGTCACTTCGTAGGATACCACAGTGCTGGACGACCGGCGCGGTTTGTGCAAGAGACACGCCTCTGAATGGCGTATAATTAAGTCACAACATTGATGTGCTCCCCCAACCGCGTGGTCCCCGGGGAAGGACGAGCAAGAACAAACACTGCTAAATGAACGCAGTTTCTCTCGTTACCGCTGGGCCTACGGGCTCGCGGCGCCTTTCACAATAAACGTACTCTCTATTACCACCTGTCAACGCTGGTCTGCTAGCTACTGATTATGGCTTTCCAGGAAGGAATAAAAAATAACCATTCCTTCTCCTCGAGATTTTATTCACGTTTTACTCGCCGTTTGGTCATAGTGAATTCGTCGGTCATACTTTTCACCGTTATCTTACTAATGTCTTCGATATAATAAATATTGTTTCATGCTTAAGACATCGATTGTAAATAACCGAAGTTTAATTTGATATATTTAATATCTTCAACGCAGTTCTTTTACTTCTATATTAGTACACTTTTATAAAACATATGTTTACATCATAATGTCTTTTATTTTTCTCATATTAAATTCAGTAACCTGCGCACAAAGTTCGAGCTAGGAATGTATAGAATTTATTTGAGTGTATAATTCTGAATGATGAAATAGCTGATAATTTTAAAATTACATCCTGATGAAAGAGAAGAATCTTCTTTGTCCGTCCGAGAATTTAGTTGATGAATTCAGCAAATATTGGTGTGCCCGTAGAAATGCACGGGTTGGAAATGCACATTAAAAAACATTCCGCGCGGTGAGCTTGAAATTCTTGATTACTTCTCTTCACATCCGTTGATTTGGCGAGCATAAATTAATGCAAGCAAACCGCGAACATTTCATTCATGTATACGGCCGGCATAATTCTGTTTTTTGTGCATCCGCTACGCTGATTTTCAAAAGGCTAACAAATTCGAGCTTGAATTAATATCGTGTTAAGGCGCCTTAAAACACATTCACCGCCACTTATTTATGCCACAAATTAACCCACTTGTTGTTACCGCCAACGTATATAAGCAGCCTTATTCCAACCATATTACTGTAATCGTATTTTCTATCTTGACTTACGTTCCAAAGTTCAAAGTCCGTGAGCCACTGCGTGCCACAACTGCGTTCATTCCTTTCGTTACGTGTAAAAGCATATAACATCTACTTGAAAAAGGAACGCATGAGAAATATGTTTGCGTAAGTTTTCACGAGAAATACGTAATAGGAACTTCTTCACTGTGCATTCTATAAGTAAATTTTGTCAAGGACAGGCCAGTCGTGAAAATGCAGAGTGGAACGGTGAATGGTTTTTCATTAAGGTCTGATTCATTCTTCATTTTTTTTCTTCCTCGTTTTACTCTGACCGTTTCCGGATAAATTACTGAATTCCCGGTACTTCTTCGTTACCCTCGAGCCCCTTACGGACAATTTAGCTCCGTGACGTCTATCACTTCTGTTCGTTCGCGAAAACCTTCCGTTCCTCCTTGTCCCGATACAAACTTTTAAAGAAGATGCTTCTGGGCGAATTGGCTTCCTTTCTGCAACGACGCCCTTTTAAGGGACCCGATATTGTCCCTTCACTCTGCCTTTTCTTTCGCCTCTGTTTTGTTCCTCCAGTTCTTCTTTACCCACTGCTCTTTACGTCTTCTACCTTTCCGCTCTCCATTTTATTTACTGCTTTTACCTTTCCATCCAAAGGCCAGCTGCATGTCATCAGTATTGTTATTATGGTATCAATTCCTTTCCACGACACCAATTACCAAGTCTCCCTGCGTGAAATTTACCCTTGGATCTACGAACTCCCCGCCGAGATTTCAAAGTTGAATCGGAATGGAACGAACGACGTCAAGTCAGAGGAGTGATTCTTCGTCAACAATATATGATACTTTCTGTAAGATGAGTAGTGTAAACTTATGCTTACTTATTGCAGAATGTGTACTGTTTGGAAATGAAATTGTTTAAACAGAATGTTTCGGCCGTACGCTTATCAAGAGTAACAGTACATTAATGACAGTTGGAACTTTTGATGGAGTTGTAGAATTCGAGTCTCAATACTAATATATTTACAACTAACGAAATACCCCGCGCTTCGCTTCGGGCCTAAGATATTAAGGACTCCACGAAAACACAGTTTACCCCTTTTCACTCCCTTAGGGGTTGATTAGTGCAAAATCTTGAAATTCATTTTTAAGCATTTGTGTGGGCAATCTTTTGAGTAAGAACCAAGTTAATATCTAATGGGGTCTAAGAAATATTACGGAATCCGAGAAAATACATTTTACCCCCTTTCACCCCCTTGGGGACGGAATTTCAAATAATTCTTCCTTAGTGGGCGCCTACGTCATGAAAACAATCTACCTTCCAAATTTCACGTTCCTGAGTTAAACGGTTTGAGCTGGGCGTTGATGAGTCAGCCACTCAGGGCTCCTTCTTTTATATATATATATAGATTAGAGAATCACACTTCTTCTTCACGGGTTAATTGAGAACTTATTTTATGGCTAATTCAGATTACAATTAGGTTACTCCATTGGTGCAATTTCGAATCAACCCTATCTACCTAAGGCATCAAATAGGAACATCCCCTCGGTTAAAGACAGCGATAAAGACTGAAGATCGACATGCGTCGAGGACGCCTGAATTTTCTGGTTTCACTGGTTTTTGTCCCCCGAATACAACGAGAACTTTAGAACAAACACTTTCGGGATAAGAAAAGTGAAGACTCGAAATATAAATAATTTTGCCCACGACGTAAGATAAATATTCTATCTAAGGAGAGAGCACAAAATGTTACATTTCGAAGGATTTTGTTGATGGAATGAAAGTCGAAACTAATATTGGCGAAGGACGAAATTTTTTTCTTAACTTCTTCAGGAATATCAACAAAAGTTACGTTTACGCCCAAACATTTAAATCCGAAAACAGAACCTAATTTCATAATTTAAAAGTATATATTTCGTAAAGCTATTTACGTTTTTTTCAAAGAAGGAAAGGAAAATCAGAAATGTTTGCAATTAGAGTGGTCTTGAAAAATAACTCCAGAAGTCATCGAGGTCAGTGAGAAACCGGACCAGAGTCCAAAGCATACATACCAGATGTGGATGAATACTTTCTTAGCAATACTTTCATTGCGATCTCCTTCATACATTCTCCTCCAATAGAAACTCACTAATGTAATGATGTTTACGTTTTAATGTTCTGCAAGTTGTATAACAATATAGTACCTGGCACGTAAATAAACCAACACACTTTACACTATTGAACTTTTCGGGTAACATAATTTAGTTGAAAAGGATTTGATGAGAGCTTATTATAAAATCAACGGACAGTTCTCAGAAGCATGCCTGAGAAGTTTCTAAGGAAGCAGTGAAAGGCTCAATCATTCACGCGCAAAAATTCTGAATTATGGACAAGTCCTTTCGGAGATCGATTTCGTTACGTGGTTATCCAGCGGATTCAGGATTCGGGACGAACCCGTGGGACAGCTAAAATGAGATCACAGTGGTTCGCCTTCGGGAGACTGGTGGGGAGCAGGAAAGTTCGGGGGAATTTCATGAATCACAAATGAGGAACGAAATGACATTAAACTCACGGACTTTCGCACGCATAACCACGGAACGAACTCCGTAAGGCAGCGTGTTGATAGAGTAGAAATGAACGCAGAGAGAAAGGACATCGCCTCCTGTAAGGATGCCCTTATGACGATATCAGCGCTTGTAATTGTAATGTACCTGAACTAAAATTAATGTTGCACCAAGATATGTACTGATTTCCTTTTTATATTTCTTGTTTCAGGTAAGTGCATTCTACATAGTATATCTTGGAAGAGTCTGCTGCTTGGGGGCCCCTTCTCGTCGGGGTATGTTTTTACATCATGAATTCATAAACGCGAATCTAGGTTCCCATTTCTGAAAATTATTTTTATGCGTATGTTTTTGTGACGCAAAAGCTTTTTATAAATGCTGTTGCAGTTTTTATTATCAAATCCTGTATACAATGCACCATCCTCAGCGAAGAAAGTAGGATGGGTTCAACAATGAATAGACAAGATCGTGAATTCACAAAGTCCTTATAATATTCTAGTTTCGAGTGAGAATAGCTCAAAACGCGATTTAAATATTTCAAGGAACACAAAAAATTATGCCATAAATTCCTCATTTGTTGATTGAGGCTGTAATTACTTTTACTTTCTCCCTTTGACTAGCACTCCGCAGCAGCCACAATTAAATCTATTAACACATACCAAAATAGAAAGTAGCAGGAAATATTAAAAATTGTTTACCTACACATCAGTGCCGTCTTATCGTTTTCGGAGGCCCTGAGGAGAGCTCTATATGTGGCCTTCAAACTTATTCTACGTTAAATAAAATAAAAAATACGACGCTAACATGCGAGCTGAATAAATATTAAAACAATTAAATAACTAATATTAAGCGTGGGGTCCATTCCAAGAAAAAAAGGGTTTTGAAATCTAAATTTTAGTCTATTCCTTATTTTCTTTCCGTCACAGTTGTCTATATTAATTTTTTTTCTAACTTTTACAAACCTATATTTTTTTAATTTTCCAATTTTTCTGAGACGGCTGCCTCTTTTGCCTCCAGGTTGAGACGGTACTGCTACACATTACACCTAAGTAGTATCACACAATCAACTTACAAAGTCAAGAAATTTGAAGTCTCCGGAAGAAATCTTACCTTTCAATTATAGTTTTCTCTTTAAACTCAAAATACCAGGAGTATCCCAAAACTTGTACCTACTATGATTCCCATCGCTTCGGGTGAAACCGACCTTGTACAGATTTGCTTTCAATAACATATCAACTGAGCGTACAGAAGAACGAGGAATAGTGAATTGGTAATTTAGTGCAGAGGTGCCTTGTTAGCTGACCGCAGTTCGGGACCATATCTGGTCGCCTATCGAGGCAGGTGGAGTTCTAAGAATTTGAGTGAGTGACTGAAAAGCATTCAGTGAGATAACGAGGTCTTAAGGTGAAATCTGACGGCGATCCACGTGTCGTCAGATTTCACCTTTAGTCAGTAGGTTGTTAAATCAAACATGCTTCCAGGTTGTTGTTCGAACAACTGGTGGGGATAGCGACGATCAGCGAACAGAGCAGAACTCCGAGCAGCTAACGAGGCACCTTGTATACAGTAGTGTCTCGAAAAAAGGACGGCTAGTCACCATGTTTCGAGACAAATCTGTGCATCACGGGTCTCGTAAAGAAACACCAATCAGAATTCCGTATTTTCCAGTAAACTAATGGAGACACTGAATCCGTGTCGGCCCAGAGTAGGTCCAGAAGCCACGCAGAATTCATTCTTTCTTTTCGACGTTCGTTCATTTCTACCGGCCTCTCAGTCATCAGCATTCTTGCACTCGCGTGAACAGAGAGATCACTTGGTCGTTCAATGTTCCAACTTTAGCCGGGAGCACAATGGATCCATCTAGCGCTGGGCGACTACCCACTCAGAATCGGCGTTCAGTCCGCGCACTCGAGCCACAGAAATGTTTGCATTTACCGTGGCGAGTGTGTGCGTTCCCCGATGAAAGCTTTCGGGGCTCGTTCGAAGCGTCAAACCGAAGTGTGTCCATCCACCACGTCGATATAAATTGTGTGTGTGTGTATATATATATATATATGTATGTGTATATAGAGTTCCCACCGTCATTGCACTGACCGTCGTCCAACCTCTCCATCTTTGCATAGCCCGAGGGGGAAGAGAAGATCGGATCAAGGGGTTGGTACGGTTTCGAAGGGTGTTGCACTCTTGCAATACGTTCTTTTCAGAAATATTTAACAGAATTCTTCAAAACATTTTCGTTGGCAGTCATAAATGTTTGCCTGATGGATAACATAGCACAAACTACGAATTCATTTAGAATTTCTCCACACCTTCGACACAATAATTATCTTCGACATAAAATTTCTAATCTCAATTCACTGTTTTTTAAATTTATAACTTCCATGAATGAACGGATACACGACCGAGAATTTTCGTGCGAAACGTCAAGGTGTCCTTAATTGATTTGGGGGAATTTAGGTTTCCTCGTGTTGAATCTTCCATTCTCATTAACAAACTCGTCCTTCGAAGTAAATTAACTATGCAAGGCAGGTTGCACATCGGAGCTAAATGGTACTTAACTCTTGCCAACTCCGACGTACCGCAAGTAGATAGTTCTCACCGTAAATGCTGTCATTATGTTATCTCAATCCGGCAGAAGGGTGTACGTTCGCACGCCGAGCGTCCCTGGTATCGGTGGTTTTGGCCGCAGAGGCCAGAAAATATTTGCATTATTTTTCCCATCTTGATTACGATTTTAACGGCTCTTATTGCAGGATCAGAATTAACTTAATCCGTCCGCAAGGTCTAATTAATGCTTAACCCTCGAAATCCAAGAGCATGTTTGCGACTATATTTCTGTCACATCCTATGTACTTTCCTTTCTGCAAGATATTGTCGCAGATTCTTCTCACTCTCTCTCTATATTTTCCATACTTGTATAAACGTATAATGTAGCCCCTTCATTAAAAGAAAACGAATACGTCTTTTTCAAAAACAGCTCCCGAAGGTTTCACGTTATTCCTTCTATTTCTGCTCATCGATAACCTGTTACACAATACGTATGGACCCGCGGATAGAAATCGATACACATGATTTTTCCTCTGGACAATAAGAGCGCGGCATATTTCATTCATATTTCTTTGCTAATCGTGCGTTTCTATGGTCGCGGAAGTGTTACGGGAATTATATTAGAGTAATAAATATGTCAGTTCATAGTAGCTGTGTAACAAAGCGTCGCAGAGACGATATTTATCACCGTAAACCCGACGATTTATCATATAATGCATTCAGGTAACAGATATAGTAATACGTTTTCCGGCGTGTTTGCGTGTACGTTTGCACGCTGGGACCCCTCAATACGGCTTGAAAATTGTGGCGCAAACCCGCCGGTAATCGAGATAGCGCAGGATCAAAAGGGTCCGTATAACTAAGTACACATTTGGTCCGTGGGTCAGAGTGCAACGAACAATATTTCGTGATGGCAGAGGTGTCGGTCGTACCGGTGCCGCTCTTACTACGCTAGTTGGCTCCTGCTTGGGTTTGAGTTCGGAGTCCAGCACATTAACGGAGATAGTGGCTCCGCTCAAACGTATAATTGCGGGACGAGGCAATTGAGAGACTCCCTTGGGTATCGGGTTTCCAGTTGCCGCAAATCCACCCGCCACTCCACCCACCAACTTCGAACCCCTTCAGTCCACACGTTTCTCCCTCTTGGTCACCCTCTCGATAAGATGTCCCTTTCTACGGTGTGTCGTCCCTGTACGATCACCCCCTATTCCCTTTCGCGCGGCAGATAACAGAGAATGACGGCATTACGTGTCTGATCCTCTGCCTCGCGTCGGCTAACTTTCACTGTCCACCCTCAATTATTTCATAGCCCCCGCCGCAGGTTTTTCGTCTCACGGCCGACAAAGGAGCCGGGGAGATAATTTTTTTATACGACTCGCCACGTTCAGGATCCATAGTACGGTAAGATTTCCTATAAATGGCACTGGTTACAACTTCTTCTTAAGGCCGCCATACACACTTCTTCTTGCCGTTCGATTTGCATGTACAGTCAAAAGTTGTAATTGCGTTCATGCCAGGAAATTGACAGTACGCACGTACTAAGTCGGTCGATTTGTGGACAAACACGCTCCGTCTTGCATTACAACTTCTGACTGTACAAGCAAATCGAACGGCAAGAAGGAACGTGTATGGCCGCCTTTAGGCTGAATTACACACTGGCAGATAATAGGCTAAGAACAATTATTTAGAGGAGTACAAAACTCAGGAGTGAAATAGATGTATAGGTTTCGACTGAACTTCAAGTGCTTCGAATTTTGGTCTTATATAGTTTAGATACTTGAGGAGTAAGTCGAACTGGGTACGAATTCGAATGTTAAAATTTAAAGTGTGTTGATAAGTGACTTGTTTTGGATAGAGATACTACTTTTATTGAAAAGAGCCATTAGTGATTGGTATATGCCAGAACGCTAGACGCCCAATAATATATACGGGGTGGGGCATTAACTTTGATCGCCTTGAATAACTACGTTATTTTTAGAGGTAATAAATAAAACTTTATTTACAAAGTTTCACGGTACCGAGGGGGTCATAATGTACCGGTAATATTTTTTTGTGGGTGGTGGGTTTTCGGAGATACCAAAGTCACCTGTATTTTATTAAATAGCATGCTATACTTTCTTATCCCCAGTAAAATAGCGGGAGTTTAGACAACATTGCAGTCGTCGAATTGCTGAAGCCTGTACACTTTTTATCACTTCCGGATTGATTATAGCACATTACAGAACAGCATTTCGAGCACCTCCTGTGACACAAGGGACGTCCTTTTACTCCATTATTTAATGTCGAATGACCTTGTACTAAATGTAGTTGAAATTGTCTAAACATCCGCTATTTTACTAGAAATAAAAAAGCATAACATGGCACTTAAAAAAATAGAAGTTACCTTGAAATCTGCGAAAACCCTCTACCCACAAAAAATTATTACTGTCACGTTATGACCTCCTCGGTACCCTTCAACTTTCGTAAATAAATTTTTTTCACATCTCTAAAAATAAGGGAGTTATTCCAGGTCATCAAAGTTACTGCCCCACCCTGTATATGCAGTAGTAGAAATATTCATTGCATCACCCGAATAAACACGTTATCACTTATACCTCTCGTATTATTAGTACTAAGAAAATATTATTGCAAAAATGTATAGCTCCTTCATTTATCAATCATATTGCTCTGAAAATCGTGTTGTTGTTCCAGCAGTTTATTCAATATGTATTTTAGAGAGATTCTATCTACTAGTTTCTAAATGTTAATTATTAGAAGTATTTTATAAATCACGTGTACAACTGGTGTCTTACTCCCTCGTTCTTAATAGCGATTGATGTATCCTAAACTCATGTGGTACGCGCAGTCAGTCCCCTAATGGAGTCGAAACCCTTGAGTCCAGGTGTCCTGTAACGTTGCTGCACCACAAACGGTAACCAGATCAACCACTGATTTGTCAACTACGCTACCACCCTTTGAACACAATATTGTATTTAAAAGTATGCAAAATTATACTCAATTTAGACACGATTTCCACATTACTAACCTACTAAACTTCTTCCTCTAACATCGCTTTCTTTTGTATTTCATGCTAACAAGTACCGTCCGTTTGTTATTGTACACCACACCGCTTTTAGAGTGTAATCCTAGGTGCTGAGCTCTAATAAAAGCTAGAAAACCAAGCTGCTGGTAATTTCCCTTAGCCAGGACGGACCTTGGACAATATACGTAGACCACGTACAAATATACCAAAAATTCGGATGATTCTAACATCTACAGTAAAAAGCAGCTTTTCATAAGTTTTTGATCTAATATCATTTGGAATTTCAATAAATATCGCCATGTTTCAGAGAAAACCAGTGAAAGAATTGTAAACAAAATATAAAAAATCCATTATAAAAATGATTGAGAAAGTGACACACCAGGTGTATCGAATCCCCGAGCTGCTGAAATAATAAAATGGTCGCTACTTGTGTAAAATTTCCTGGATCGCACGTTCCGCGAGTTCATCCCTCATTCATCACTCAGCCGTGTTAACACGGTTTTAATATGTAGCATAGTATGAACGATGATAGTAGTTCCTCGAATGCAATCATTGTCGCTCAATCTCCGAATCAATGCATTTCAGAACAAATATATCACGATGTATTAGCGATAATGGTACGTATCTTTCAAATTCAATCACGTTAAATGACTACCCTACATTACACGAGATAGATGACAGGGGGCCCCATCGAAAGGCTCTGCGAACCTCGATCAATACGATATCGCGCGGCGTAGCTGCACCAGCCTTATCGTCCTAATTTTCTACGTACGCGACTGATGAGCTATAGCTGTATTCACTTGCAGGCACCGCAGCACTCTGTCACTTTGATCGTGCATAATGCACAGCTAAGTTACAGAGGGGCTATATAACTAATTATACACTATTACGCGCCTGATTTCCCCACGGGCGAAAAATAGAGGAAATATATCAGAAGACCCCCGAGGAGAGTAATAAGCGCCATTAGGATCTACCACCCACTTCTCCTTCTTCTCTATCCGTCCTACTTTCTTCTATGCTGCGACTTGGAAGAGATGCCAGGCGGGAGATACAAAAAGTGAGTGGGGAGAGAGAGGCAGAGGGAGAAGGAGAAGACGCGAGAGGCAGAGAGGGGGAGAGGGAGAGAGAGAGAAACGAATAGAAATAGGGGGTGGAAAAGAACTTTCTCCACCTGCAAACTGAAAGCAGCTTCACCTAGCTTTATGGATTACTTATTCCTGAGTGCACTTCATGCAATTAGAATATATTATCAGATATTCCTGATTTCATCGGGTCTGAAGGTATTTGGCTCGTTAATAAGAAACTCTTAATTTTATAGTATTACTCGATGGTATGGCACCTAATTTCTTCCTAATTTCTAGTCGAACGATTTCCATTGAAAGATGCTCATCGCTTTTTTAACTAAAAATATTAAATGCACTAGAAATAACTGTATATCATTCCACCTAAGAGTAGACCCACGCTTCTACCGATTTGAAAAGACGGTTTTCAATTATTAAGCGATACTTTTTTTGCAGAATCATTTCCAGTAAAATATTCTAGGTATGAACTCAACCGAGTAACAGGCCTCTTAAAAAGAAATACAGAAGTCGCAGTTTACATTAAGTTCGATATACCTAGACTTGTAAACTCATCGCTTCTGGATATTCAGCTTTTCAGTTGCCGAGCTAACATACATATAAAAATACTTTAAATCAATACACGTACTGTACAGTAACCCATATCTTGGAAGTCAAGGGCAACGACAGCTAACAGGTGTCTACGGAATAGCCTTCGTCTTATGTACTTACTTACACTTCCAACGAGATTCGCTCCCAATAAACTTGATGTACCTCGACGATCGTTATTCCACATGCACAGTAATTTTAAACTGACCCTTTGTTCTCGTCATAATGCAGAAATTGTATAACTTGGTTACGAAATGAAAATCCATAAACTCTACACACGAATTCCATTAACACGTACCTATAGAAATCTGTCCTAAATCAGTTTTATTTTCTACCAACTGCCCAACCCACACTCAACTCAGACAATGCTGTACCTACAATTCCAAAAAATCCCGACACACTTTGCCCTCAAATTACATGGCACGGCAATTACTGTAACCCAATGCGGTATTGTCACAATAATTTCCAACATGCAACATGGGTGGCCACTGTCTGCGTTACGTAAAGTGGCAATCTCGTTCCTTTTTTTCTATCTTCCCTTAATAGAAAATTCTCCGCGGCGGCTCGTTGGGTTCGTTTAGGATTGCGAACTGATTGCAATTTTGACCGTAGCATGCCGCGCAGTCGTCTTATCGGATTTAACGAAGGCTAGACAGGAGCGTGGAGGAGGAGCGGATGTCTTGGTTAGGTGGAAAGTTAAGGCTGGGTCTTTACTTAACCGTAATCGGAAGATATTGCCGGGAGCACTGTACCAAGGGCACTTTACCGTCCGCCTTAAGAAAGCACTAGCTTCGCGAGGCCCGGTAACACCGGTCGAGACCGTTATTAAAAGAGCCCCCTTTATCTCAGACGCTCTTCCTCTATCCACCCCAACCCCCACTCCCGCCCCCACGCCCCGTCGTCGTCCTTTTCTTTCGCTCGTCAGGTCCTTCCTTCTTTCACCTTCCTTTTTTCTTCCTTCGCCTCCTTCCTTCGTTCGCCCCCCTTATTCTCTTTGAAACCCTTACGGCTAAGAGTGTTTCTATGTCAACCTTTGTACTTTTCAGCGAGGGATCTACGACGCACATGCGTCTACTATACGCGTTTCCATAACGCCGCGCGGTCGTTGGTGGGTACCTGTTTCAACGAACCTGCGCGAATTGTAACGGATGCTACATAATTTCCCGATGAGAACGTAGCCAGGAATGGAAATAGACGAGCAAGAAAATTGCGCTGTATTGCGGTGCTTTCGCTGGTGCAGAGAAGACTGGAGGTCGCGATTAGAAACGAGTATTCGCAGAATTACTTCAGATTCTTTGTATAGAAGCCAAAGAGTTCTCTGAATGGAAGGTCGTAATTCTCGTAAAGAAAGAATAAAGGATTTCTTTCTTTTCTGTGCTCCTGGGCGTTTAATATTACAGGGTAACATGATTTTGCAGATGAAATGATTTTATTCCGTGGCTTCGTCCTTTTGTCTCTTAATCTCTGAAATCCTCGCGCCTTGCATTTGAAATCGTTCCGCAAAACCATTGCAAATTGTTTCCCAGGATGTATCAAGTTTTGATTCGTCGACGAGGTCCTGCAATGCCACTGGATATTTATCATCTTAATATTTGAGAATATACGAGTTTTTTATTTGCATGGTAGACCATGATAGGAATTCCCTGTTTGGTGTGCCTTGGTAGCTGTTCCTGGTGTGCAACGAGTGTGAGAAGTTGACACTTCCAGATCGGTCCAATGGCCATAAATTCCCGGGACGACGACACTTTTCATCAGACTCTGATTACTTATTCACGGGCCGACGAGCGTACGATGGAAACGTGTGCGTACGGCCCTGCCTCTCCCACCCTGTCACCGTGATTGATAATAATGCAAGCTTGACGTCAACGCGCACGCTGATATTACTGAAACATAATTTACGAGGCTGAAATAAAATTCAACGTCTCTAGCACGGGGATCGCGAGAATGAACATAGGCAAGAATGTTTTGTCAAACTGGGGAAACCAGCTCCGAATCATCGACCATTCATCTACCCATTTAGCCTGCGTGACACATCTAGAGTTAAATGATAGAAAAATATCATTGTTATGTACCGAGCGATGCAGAGGCTAGGGGAATCAAATAGCATCGTTGAAATTTCTAAAAAATTGGATTTATAACATGAATCATAGTCACTCTCCAGCAGCATGTGGGAGGAACAATTCAGAAATGGACCAATTTGAATTGAAAACAGAAGGAGAAATCAAGACTCTTGAAAATAATTCAGGTGCAAAAAATTTACACATTTTTACTAGTCGCGTATGCTTCTATAGAATACCTGACTCTCTCATACTTTTAATCAATCGTAATAAATGCCAGACGTAGCAGTGCGACAAACTTAGTTCAGAATAGTAACCCACTTGTATTCTTATGGCGCGTTTACACCAAGGCGAACACGAACAAAAACATTGTTCGCGAACGTTTTCATCTGTTCTTGCCGTGTCCACACCGCCGCAAAAAGAACAAAACGTTCGCATACAATTCGTACACTGAGTTTCGTTCATGTTTGCAGCGGTATGGACGCGGCAAGAACAGACGTTTACTGTAATATTTCACAAAGCAATCCTGTGAGTCATTTGGAGTAAGGTTAGTG
Organism: Andrena trimmerana; assembly: GCA_951215215.1. Taxonomy (NCBI): domain Eukaryota; kingdom Metazoa; phylum Arthropoda; class Insecta; order Hymenoptera; family Andrenidae; genus Andrena; species Andrena trimmerana. Next base: position 10,359,841 of record OX578062.1, read on the forward strand.
GTTGTGGCAAAGCTTGACACAAAACGGCTATCCAATAGTAAACAGCTCATCCAGTGGATCACTACGTACGTCACCACTTACTCTCTTACGTACGTCACCACATCCTTAGAAAACCTTCGGTTTAAATATGCACATACCACTGTCGACATAGTAGGTTAAACGCTAAGTGTAAGGTTCAATTGTATCTAGATATACCAGATTCATAAGAGCCACTCCACGTCAGGTCACATAAGTCTTTCCCGTGACGTTAATGTCGAGGGATAATAAAGAAAGTCACAATAACTTTGTCCCTATAGCCATCCGTCACTACCATAGACCGTTCCATTGACAGCCTTGCGAGACCAATTTATGCATAATTTTAGTTTGCCAGCTCAAACAGCTTTTAAATCATTTATCATTTTACACATAAACGGATTATAAGAAATTCATTGAATCGAGCCAACATACTGTCATTTGACCTTCGATATTTCCACTCTGAGATATTGTTTTATCATTATGATTATTTTGGAACAGATAGAATTCCCTTTCAAAATGATTACACTAATAATTGTAAGTCTTAATTCTCGTTGGCATATAAAAATTGTAGAAGGCAAATTTGGCATTGTTCCCACCCTCGTTTTTTTAAATTACCCATGTAAAAGAAGTATTTCAACAGATGAAATGATTTTTAAAACTTTGCTAAAAAAGTGTTTAAAACGCTGTATGTCGCGCGGTATTGTCAAACAGCGACAGAACGTGTTTACTTCAATCACCATGAAAATTTATTAATGTTAACTATGATTCCCATATTCTTCAAAGATTTGCATATTTCTCGATTAAAACAATCCACAAATCTTTCAAGAATTTCAGCACGAAAAAAATTGCATTATATTGGCCCTGTAAATTTGTATTAAACTTGTCTTTTAACCGGATTTCTGCAATCGACATCTGTAACCTTGATGGAGACTCACTGCAAATCTACTTTTATCGACATTCACAAAAACACTGGACGCTTATGTTAACTGTGGCCATATTTTCATGGATGTTTACAGCGATATACTATTTAAATAAAAATATATATCTATAACTTGACTCTACTTATGTAAAGTTACATTTCATTTTTTTTAATTACCAACGTTCGTTTAAGACTTCCTAAATAGAATTTCATTTTGCAATATAAATGCATAAAATCAGTGTAGCACTTACCTATGTATATTTATCGGATTTTGCATAATACAGTTCAAGTGTTATGTTTCATATAATAAGCCTAGTAGGTATCTTGCCTTAGTAAGTGTGGTCTTTCGAAATTTAATCACAACACCACGTGCAATCTCATCAAACTTCGAAAGAGTTTGCCACCTCCGTCACGAATATTATTGTGCTTTATAGTCAGAGCGAGTTTAATAATTGGCAATCATATGGTAACATCGGTGCCCCGATATTTTGAAACCTGTTCACGTTCAAGTATGTACATGTGACATACTACATACATCAATTTGAATCGAGGTATTAAACACCTGGATTATTTCAACTTAAGGGGGTATTCAACCTAAAAATTCGATTATTTTTATTTTCTAATTGTTTAGGGTTTCGAAAATATGTCCCTAAAATTTGGGGTGAAATTCGTAAAACTCCCAGAGTTATAGGGGCTTAAGGCCGCAGCGTGGCACATAATCGTTCCCTCGATCCTTGTAGCTAAAGAGACTATGACTGCCAACAGAGAAGAGAGAGCTTGCTGAACATGAGTTCTTTGAAGCTGAGGAAAGTTTCCTCTACGGTCCTGGTATAGCAGATTAGGGGTAAATTACAGAAATTAGTCGTTATCTACCGTAACTTCAGTCGTATAGGTCGTAACTGCATGAAAAACTTTAAACGCGTTTTTCTCGAAACATTTTTTTAGATCGTGCGCACGTTTTTCTCAAAAACTACTGTACCGATTGAGCTAAAATTTGACATACATTCAAAGTGAATGTGTACCTATAGCCCGAAGCAGAATTATATCAATAGTTTCAATACAACCCCCACTCCTTACTCCTTGTTTTAGTTCAAGAAATGTCGAAAGAATCAAACATTAATTTTTAAACAGCTGCGATTTCGGTAAGAACGTTTGATAATATGGCCTGCGCTTCGACATGTAACTTGTACAAATTTCAATATAATGCATTCCAACAATTTGTGTTGATAGTTCAAATACTACTCAATATGTGTGCAAAACCCGTGCCCTGTTGGTGCGATAGGTTTTTCAGAATTAATTTCCAAATGTCATCTTCAAAAACGAGTGTCTAGAGTATGAACGCCCTTAAACGTTCATCATTTGGATAACAAATTTCCAATTCTACCTATTACTATTATATTTTGAATATCGAATATTTGGCATTGATGTATACATATAACATAATGGGAATTAGTTGTATGGGCTCTCGGAATTGCATATTAAAGATTTCTCGTTTAATGTTCAATGATTTCAATTCCCATTGACCACAACCATTATTGGAATAATTTATCATCTTTTATACTGTCAGTTCCAGTGACAATAAAACATATCTGTCTACTACTCTTCATCTTAATTAACATAATGTTCAGAACTCTTTATCACAATTCACACATTTATCGTAATTTTTTTAAACAATCTGCCGATATCCTCCGTGTAGATATTAACTGATTCAAAATTACATTATTTCTGTGTAGTTTAGATACTATCTTTGTCCCCAAAAGTATTACTATTTAGAAACTTCTTCAGCTGCTGGGTGAATTCAACAGTATCCAGAAATTAGAATACATAAACAAATAAAGTGATAAATTTAATTTAGCAATAAATTTGTCCCCCTTATTTTAAGACATTTTTCAATTAACTTCTTAAACTCAGCTTCTCTTTATCGCGACATAAACTTCCTGCTTTTGAAATACTCGAAGTTTGCACAAAATTTCCATTCCACGTTGAAAGAAAATGTCGATCAACTTGCTCTGAATAGTTCCAGTTCATTGCAATCTACCTCGTATTTTCGTTGGTCTTCATCCACGATGTACATATACATAGGCACGAATGCATATATGTCGAGCTATTCACTTACAACACAGGCTGACGCATACTGAAACCTAAATGACCTTATTTCGTAGAGGATAGCAGCGGATACATCACAAACAGAAACGGCAGCCCCTTGTTGTCATTCGTTATTCCCTTGTCTTTTCTCTTTGTCCCCCTTGCCCTCTTTTCTTGCTGCGTACTGGGACACGGGGCTTCGTTCCTACCCCTCTTTCTGAAATAGCAGGCTACACAACTATCATATTTCCCCCTTATTTTTTTGTCGCGCTGTCACGTGCTGCCATATATTTTGACGTCCCTATTCTCCAGCGTCCTGGCGGAGCATCCCAGACCAAGTATTCTCCCAGCACCTATATAGCACGTAAGTTACACATCGACAGCGTGGCAGGTGCTCGTCATTGGGTTCTCGTGTTCTTTCTCAGAACCGAACAATACCTGTGAAAGAGATCTTCCTACGATCTATTCTTCTAATAATTACAAATGGCTTCAGGGAGTTTTCTCGTCCAGAAGGCTGATTTTTTGCCTTCCTTTAGGGACGAAGCACAAAAAACTACACAGTTTTCACCGATGAGCATTATCCACACGTTGTAAAAAAAATTAAGTCATATCTAATAATGATTAACGAAGATATGGGCCATCTCGTAAAGCGTGTACAAAAAAAAGTTGCCTTGTGGTACACACGATTCCGGCTGTTCCTCTGATCTAAAACGAAAAAACCAAAAGGACTCTTATTCAGTAAGAGTGTGGCCATAGTCGGCAGCAAATTTATAGAAAAAAAATAAAAATTCACAAAATGGCGGGATTTTGAATATAAATTCATATTTTTCGTGTTTTTTTTTGTCTTTAAACGGCGTTAAACTTGTGGAAAAAAATATTTCGTCTTGATTTTGCTAACGGTTAGAATTATATGTTTTCTGAAGGTGTACGAAAAATATGGACCAGATTAGCCCAGTAGAAGTTGAGAAATCGTGTGTACCGTCATGAAAAACAACGTTTTGAGAAAAACACATATCTCCATTAATTATTATTATATATGACTGACTTTTTTTACAACCTACTGAAATGTTAGTAAATACGTGTAAATAATGCTTATCGGTAAAAATTGCGCAGTTTTTTGTGGGTCGGCTCTAAAGAGAATAGAGAATCTCGTCCCTCTAGACGAGAATACCCCCTTAATAGAATAATTCTATAACCTGCTCTAAAGGATGCCCTTTGCATATTACTTCGTCACTTCTTCCTACCTCAAACCTCTGGGCGTTAGCCTCTTCGTCTGACAGAATTTCGCACTTCGTTACAAATACAAATGTTTGAATCGGAGACGAGACTTTCACAGGGTACGTATCAAGTGCTATAAAATTTGATGATAGTCGTATCAAACTTCTTTATTGAAATCTCTGTGAAAAGTATATTATTCCATCGAGAATGAGATATTGATGGAAAAAACTTTTCGCTGAAATTGTTCTCATACGGCAATAAGTTTATCTTGTCTATATATTATTGCATTTTTGAAATGGCCACTTTTATTTCCCTAACGTAACGTTTTTGTTATAATTCCTTACATATTAAATTCCGTTAGCAGCCTTCCATCTTGTATATCATCCGAGACAGGGAAAGTTAAGAAATCTGATGCGAGGAGGAGGGAATGGACTGAAGGTGAGTCCGTGAGCATCGAAGAAAAAGGAAGGTGGAACTGAGAGTAGTTAGGGGGTTGTTTGTTTCCGTCTACACGGCTTCAGTTGCGCCATTGAATCAAGTCGAGCGCAGTCGCGGACTGTTGTGTAAACTCTGGCCTTGATTGAAAAGCTCCGCACTCAAATATTGGATGATAAATCAGAGAAATCCGGTATCTTGATATCCGAGGAACGTGCAGTTTCTGAATTCTCACAAAGCCATATTAGTTTTTAGCCATCTCGAAGAATAGGCAAAGAGAAATATTTGAGATCAAAATATTGCACTAGTTGTCATACTCTTTTAATTGCTTCGGCCTCTTCTCACGATTACAGAATAAAATATTTCAAACTAGTATCGATCTAACACATTTCCACAATTATGAGTGTAACGTATCTGATAGTTCATCAGTAGGTACTATATGAAAGTCGTGGGAATATTATCGGTATTAATATACGGGGTGGACCAAGAAGAATTACATCTTGAATATTTCTGGAACCATGGAAGTAAGAGAAAAATTTATCAAATAAAAGTTGTTTGGTATGAGACGGGAGGGGGCATCATATATTCATAAAAGCCGCTGGGGTAAAGGTGCTAAGTCGGGACACCTGTCTATTACATCGTGATCTAGCCTCGGCGTGAATTGACGCCGCGCGAGCAGAGCAGTTAGTCATTTCAGTTTGCAACAAGTTTGAAGATCGGGGACAACCTAACGTAGCTGTGTGTAGCATCTCTCTTTCCAAGAGAAGAGTTTAAAACCGCACGGGTTGTGTGCTTTAGACGACATGGTATATCAGAACGTATCGCATGTAAATTGCAGGGCAATGGTACTGACGTGATACGTATGTACCGCCCGCACGTCTAACGCATTCCTCAATGCACAACCACCAAACCATCCCGACATTTGATATTCCCCTTCCCATGGCTATCCTATTCTCCTCCTGCTCGGGCGTCTATACAAGCATTCAGCCCGTTCGTCTCTTTCTTTCCTTCCTGGACCACTTATACGTCGAACAGACAGAGGGCAAAGGCACAGTAGTCTCTCGTTTCCTATTTTCCAGTAAGTAATTCCACATCGCTCCGCACGAACCGTACGAAAGTGGCAGACCTTGCCGACGCTCGCGCTCGCAATGCTATCATACAGAAAATGCTGGCTATTTTTAAAAATGGCAGAGCCGCTGACTCATATTTAGTCATCGTGTAAATTCAGCTTCCAACTACTTGGTTTAATTTCACACAGGCGTAAGGATTTATCTTCGAAGATGTTGTGAAAGTAGTTTGAGAATTTTACGAGTTCTTATGTCTGCGCTACGAGTTCTGTTTGTTGAATTTCTACAATGATAAATCTTCTATTTGATTTGTGATGTGGTATGTTTTCAACAGTTGCGTGATCTATTGTCGCGCCGACTTTATTTCACGCGGACCATTTTGTCAAAAATTTCCACACATGAAATACGCAGTTGCACTTGACATTGACTTATTATTACTGAGAAGCAAGACGGCAACATTGCGGTGATACGACCGTATTTTCAATACAGCCTCTGACAATAATAAAGTTTTAGGGGCTGGAACTCGCGGACGTCTTATTCGAACCGTAAACACCCTGAATTATTATATATGTGTAAAAATAAACAACGGAAGTTTCTCCTCTGCCTACATTCTGTGAGATTCCTCGCTTATATTCAGTTAACGGTCCCTTGAAGAATGTCAGTCCAGCAGACAGCGCGATGAAATGAAATAAGCTAGAAATATTTAATAAGTTTCCGTGCTTCGCGAGCAGTCCCCTCTGCAGTGCGCCCCTCTTGAGCGAATTTTTCTTTAAAAAGATTGTACATAAATTAGAGAGATTCTACGTTCGGCTCCTTGTTTTCCGTCTCGTCTGTCCATTTTCTGTTTTTAAGTATGCACACTCTTCCGCGCTTGCTTACTGTTTTCCATCTACCTCTGCAGAGAGTAAACACTGATCTCCGCTACCAAACACATACATACGTACGTACGTGTACGTTGCTTTCACATTAACACATATCGTGAAAAATGTTTCAACTTCCTCCTAAAGCAAAATATTACATTTCATTTGAAACATTGAGTTCTGTTGGAAACTCATTTCTTCTCGTTATCTTTTTATTCTACAAGAGAAGCTTCTTCAATATGATGAATCTCGGACCTTATAGTCGACTCAAATGTTCGTCAAAATATTGTTCGATGGCTTGGGAATTCAAACGATACTCTTTACGTGAAGTGGGAAACGTGGGATCATACATATGCAGAACCGACCGAGATTTCCATGAGGCTTTACAATGTTGAGGGCTCTTCTCCGTGTATAATCCCACGCCCGTATCGGACAGAGTGTCGCATTGTATCGATACGAACGCAATACTAAAATTCCAAAACGTTTGACCAGGATATTCATTACTTCATGAACTGCTGATACGTGCATGATGCATCACCGACCCTGTTTTTGTACTCTTAGATTTAAAAGAAAGCAGAATCACTAATTTTTTAACGTTCCCAAAAATAAGTTAAAGTAAATCTTCATTTTCTTAACCACTCAATTTTTTTTCGTATTTCTTCATTCCATATTTCCCTTTTTTCAATTATATCACTTCAGTCCTGGCTGCGTCGTGAGTCTTCTTACTCCAACTTTTCTCAAACATTTTATTACTTTATCATCACACGCATGGCTTAGTGGGTATATCTTTCTATTTAATTATATTGCGGCACCAAGATCCTTACTTTCCGCAATCTAAAGATTTAAATTCTTTATACATATAAACTTATCGTTTACCGAGAGAAATGTTTCCATATTATTCCTGCCTCTTCAAAGAGCATTACACTCTAAGAAAAATAATGAAAAGAAAGAGTACGATACAGACTTCGCCGCAAAGAATAAATGAAACTTTTATGGAACACTGTTGCGCACCTTAGATATTAAGTTCCAGAAACCAGTAGTTCCTCTTAGCGCAGAAATTTTTCTTGCCGTAAATTGGCTTGTACCCGCAGGTGTGTACCCAGCATTCCGTCCTTGATAAAAAATTCCACGCCCCAACTTTATCACCGGAATTTCAATCTCGTCAAACAAACACTGATTGCACGAATGAATAAATAAATTCTTTCGACGGGAGTGATTACAGAAAGTTATCCGCGAAAGTTTTTCATGCCCGCATACGCGAAAGGACGATTATGAAAATATGAGGGAGAACTAACTGCTCGGAAGCACGGCGTGGAACCCGCGAGAAAGTTTAGGTCGCCGTACTTCTTCCCGGTTTCCTGCTTCTTCTGTATCTATACGCTCCACTCAATTCGAGCGTAACGTTGCGTAAGCGCTTTTACGATCGTGTTCGTGCTACGATAGCAGCCGCCCGTGCCACGCCGAGTTCTCGAGTCGTGGACGACTCCCTCGTTCGATTCCATCGTCGAATTTATCGACGGAAAACAACGCTCCGCTGGCAGGCACCCCCCCCCCCCCCCTTCGTCGAACCCGCCGCCCTTTTTCCGTCCAGGAAATAGGTATTTCATCGGCGTTCAAATTGACTGCAAAGTCGTCAAAGTTACGATCGATTTTCCCCGATTTTCTGTTTTACGCCACGCCGCAAACAACAACCAATCCGTTGTTTTCTTCTCGTTCTCATTCCCATCGAATCGCCACCGGCGTTAATCTGTTACGACGCCACTGATGGCGTTCGTTCAAATCAACTGGCCTGCCTTCCATTTCTTCTTTAGATGAAACAATTTGATTTCACATCTCATGAGAGAATCGTAACTCGGATTGTAGTAGAACATAGTTACAAAAGTATTAAAAAATGGACACGAAGTGAACGGTTCAATAAAGTAAATTTCTTCGTTTTGAAGGCACCGCAGGGATGTTTTTGTGGAAGCAGCACTCACTACTGGCGCTTCCAAGATGAGGGGACCAGTAAATGTGATATACGGGAAACAATGTTGAAAGCCTGAATCCCGAGGAAAGCAGTGCAATTAAATAACCAGTAACGGACGCTCTTATTTCGGCCGATAGGGTTCTTTGAGTCTTCTGCATCTATCAACACTCGAGAATTAATTAACGCTCCTAAAGGTAAAAATGTCGAGCATGAAAGTTACTTAAAAGTACATTTGCTGTCGGAAGGTAAAAGCCGTGGTCCCTTCGCGCGCAAGAGGAAGCCTCTGCATACCGCTCTGCCTCGTAATGGCAGTTAGAGAGATATAGTGGTCTTGCTCATCGAGGGCTCTTTAGTTTACGAAGCACTCTCTGCACAAAACTCGCGTTCTGTGCCCTGCTGATGACGATGGGCGCCTCGAGTACCAGCCCAGAGAAGCAGAAAAGAGTCTATGTCTGTGGAACGCTCGTACGATCTAGCGCACACCCGCATCTCTGCGTATATCTGGGGAACGGGCCCGTTGCAAACTGCTTCGCGCCGAGCTTACATTTGCATATGAAAACCAGGAAGTCTCGAGGCTTGCCTCTTACGTACTCGAAGAACGAGGTTAGGTCGTGGCAGATACAAGGAAGAGCAACTGGAAGAGCAGAGAGTGAAGCTGTATTGCAGGCTACGGCGGCACCGGCAGCGTCGGCAGCCATGCAGACTGCCTCTGCCTCTGCCGTCTTAAATATTCAATGGCGTCACGTTCTCAACTCGGCATGCAGATTAGCAACAGGGAATCACATGTTTCCGGGCGAGGCTTGATTTTGTATCCAATCCCGTCTTCGTTCCGCCTGATCTGTTCGTTGTCTGCGCGCCGTGCACCGCCACCTTCACCTTCACCTCTCATATTATTACGATCCGACATTTATTTATAAAAGTTCTTATAAAGGAATTGGGATTCTTATAAAGGGAATTTGGTATCTCAGACATTTCCCATGAATAAAATAGCTTGTCGACCAAGCACTTCTGACGTCAGACTCATCTGACTTCTTAAATATTAAAGAAAATTCTATAAAGAGGTGACTTCTTTGAAATTTCTTTTATTAATTCTGTACTAACTTCTCTCTGTTCGCTCTTCTTGGATATGTTATAATTTTAGGAAGAATTTCGTTATTGTACTTTACAATTCTCATTTGAAAATACTTATAACATGTTCTTTATACTTATGCTTTTCGTGGTCATTATACGCCCGGCGAACCGCTGAAGCAGAAATGGTACGACAAGGTTTGTGCCATTCGTAAACTGTACTCACCTAAACAATCCTCCCCGTTATAATGCAATCCGAAAAGCTTTGTGCAAATGGCTGAGTGAAAGCAAAGCACAAGACGCTGCTGTTACGGGGGAAGGTAGAGGGGAAAGGCACAGTAGAAAAGAGAGGATGGAAAGGTAAAGTTACTTTATGTTTCTTAAGTTTCCTTTTAGCCAGGGTAACCCCAAGTCGACTGTTCAGCCCTGTAAGGTTACTCCATATAAATGCAAAGGGATCCACGGGTCTTTCATGTTGTTAACGTACATTTTCCCCTTCGCTCTACCTTCTCTGTACTCGCCCATTCCTAGGCTTTACCTCTGCTCTCGTCACTCTGCGCCCAAGAAAGCGGATACGAGTTTGTCGAAACCAGAAACCCATTAAAATCTGCAAAGGCGAACGGCCTGCACGAAAACGAAGGAAATCCAACGATTTCTTATTAGACCATGGGAAAGAAAAGAGAGCACGCTTCTGGCCCAGCCACTTTGAGACACCGTGTCGCGAGTGAATGAACATCTATCGAGCTCTAACGTTTGCTTCTGGGGCTAGGCAGACTGGCGGTTAAATCGGATTAATATCCAGTAGTCTGAAAGCTTCACTTTCATCACGTTTCTTTTGCGGAAACGGACATCCTTATTCTGTCAAACTGTTGGGAAATATTAGAAAACTTGAAATTACTCGATGCTCCTTCAGAAAAAAATTTATCGTCGTAGTTTATATATTTGTAGGATTAGCTGTCTGTTTTCCAGACCTATGGGGCATCTACTTGTCCCTGTTTTCTTGGCTTTCGTTGTTCTCCTTGTAGTGCTACGTCGCCACTTTAGGTAACAGTTGTTTTTCCGCCGTGGATCTTAAGGTTTAATTACTACACCATCCTGACGTTTATTGCTGTTTCTTGTAGCACTTGTCGAGCCTAGGGGTGATTTTGGGTCGAGGTTCTTGAAGATGTCAGGTAGCTGGGCGAGCCGTAACGTGGCTCGAAGTTGTCCGCAGATGAATTTTCGAAAGTAGACAGTTCGCGAAATTAGCTTCTTCCAGAAATAGATGAGAGTAGACCCCTTGTAGAAGTCATCATTCTTCAAATACCTACCAAGTTAACTCACAAATATGTAGGTGAAGTACCTACATATGTCATATGTGTAAAGTATGTTAAAACTGCGTGCACAAATAATTTTTACACAAAGTGACCGCATCGTCAGTTTTGTCTACTTTAATTGTTTCAGAACAGATGTCCCTATATTTGCAAGTTCGATAGATATTCCAAAAATAAAACATAGCACATACAATAAAAATTAGAGGTTGAAGTTTTCTCGAACATTGTTTATTCAAAGTCTTGTATGTTCTATTTATCGAATAATAATCCTACTTCACCAGTCAGTGTTTACTTTGAAAGTCACAGTATATAATTCGTGTTATTCGCGAAGATTATTCGGTACACGGAACGTTTAACTTCATTAAAGATTTGAAACAATTGCTTATATTTAAAGAAATATAAACGTCAAAGAGTGGTGCATTTCCCCTCTGCTACTGGTTAAATGGTTTAAGTGGCTCGATACATCCTCGAATCGAGTATATCGTCGAATCCACTTGCTCGAAAGTACTCGATACATTGTGCTCGCTGGCCACGGACCTATAATTGGCTCACCCTGCAATAAAGTTTCGTGTGAGAGCAGCTTAGATATCTTACGAACGACCCGTCAGTGATATAGTGACGATAACCCCCCCGATACCTATCCCTGGTTCGAGGTCCTTCTCACCCACTTACTCTGATTTACTACTTGAACGCGCAAAATGCGAGTCTGCTAACGGTTGCTTCCTTCAGTAAACTGGTATCGGATAAAATACTCTTTTTCCTATTACATTGCTTTATAAAATGTATATACCTACCTCATGGGTAACTGCTTCACGTAACATTTTCTGATACCGTATCATAATACAAAATGTTAATGACTTTCTATTTTACCGTGTCCTGTTTTGTGTGCGATTGTTCTTTCTACATAATAATTTTTATTCTTTGATGTTGATATTTCTGACGATCATATTATACGTTGATGGATTTGATAAGTTTCAATACGTTTGAAGTGCAATTTTTATTCCGCAAATGAGTTAACCTAATAGATATTTCATAATCTAATTTCTAGCAATTTGATTAAGGTTTAATTTAACGAATATTGTATTAGACCACTTTCCATAATTCATGGAGTGAGATTATATACCTTAGTTTACACACCTGCATTCTTTAGTACAGTTGTAAGTTGACATATACGACCATCGAATATAGAATTAGTTGAATAGAAGTCAACGAGTATATTTAGTAAGTATTTGATTGTGTATCTAATTGTAAGTTAAATAGAATACATAGGTACTTGTGTTTTGTAGTAAGTTTTTAGTGTAGCATTCCTGAATAAATGGGTGAGCGAAACTTCTGGCATTAAGTGATTTTTCTTATTACATTTTCTATTCATTTTGTTGGACATGATCTGCAGGTTTCCAGCATAGATAACATGTTGGAATTACTAACTGACTTTGCATATCGTATTGTAATCGCTGTTCAGACTTCAATATTTGATTACTGTTCAAGATCAAGGAGTAAGGTACTACTTCAACTTCTCATTTAATTGAAAAATCAACAGCGGTAAAAATGATGATGCCGTTTGTGCGATAAGCCTAAATCTAAAGAAACACAACAGCTTGATCGTAATAAAAGTGGGGTAAATACGTAAATTATTTTTTGAATACCAAGTAGCCAATTTAATAAACATAGATTGCAACAAGAGTAAAGGAAGTAGGAAGATAGATTGTTAGTCGATTAGACTGCCGAGTCTTAATCAATAAAACTATCTGAACTATAAACGAATATATTCTGTCTGTTTTGTACATGAGAACAAAGTTTTATAAAAGTGAGGAACTACCTATGTTACATTCAAGTAAATTATATTGTTGTTAGTGTTCCTTTAATAATATTCATTTATTAAACTTCTCTGCTTGCAAATCATACTGTTGCTTGACTGCCAAAGATCCCCGACAAAGATCATATTTCATGGTAAAAAAGTGAGTGAGTTCCGCGTTAGGTACATAACGTTGAATCGCAAAAGTTTAGCGTTGTTGCATTGCGCGTTATTCACGCAAGTAAGTTGCTTTTTCTTCACAGTTTCTAAACAGTAAGGCAACCTTTACGCGTTGCAACTTTCACTGAAGGCTGGCAAGAAGTTGCCGCGAGATTGGTGTCTGGCCGGAACCACCGCGGGAAATAATGGTCATATTTAGTAAAAGCGCGAGTTTAGGTCGAAGTAATAAAAATACAGGAACAACGGATTACCCTTTCGCAGCCGCAACAACTAATCACGGCTTAGCAGCTCGGATAGCAGGCCCCGGCACCCTTTCCATCCTTCAATGTGTACTTGCCCTCTTGCTTCGCGGCTCGTTGCGCCTCTTAATTTTCCCTCGCTTCAGGGCCGCGCGCGCGCTTTACGCTTTGCATCCTAGATGATGAATGAGGGATTAATTCCAACACGGCCGCACTCGCAGCAAGAACTTCACGATAAATTTAAAGTTTCTTTAAAACAATAAGTTCCGCCGGCAGAACCAAGTCGATACGGGGAAACCGTCATCTTTCATAATCGATTATTAACGAACGCACCGCCATTGAAAGAGGGAAAGTTTTCTACTCGTAAGGCCGGTCTGTGTACGTAACATAAAAGTACGTTGCCGTTGCTGGTGATGGACGAGCACCAGGTGCGGCCAGGCCCATGCTTAAGTCTCGTTCGATTAATCGATTGCGCCTAGAAATAGCCGGCTATGAAGATGGTAAAGTATGATGACCGTAATGTTGCTGGCGCTTCGCGTTCCGCTCGCTTTCATATTTATTTAGGTACTTGATACTCTCGTGTAACTCTTTTATCAAAACCCATTTAACAGTAATGCCAGTGTTTACACGCATACCTGGCAATAATTCATTTTGCCTCACTTCTAGCGGACTTTACGCATTAGTCCTCAAGTAGCTGGTATGTTTTAAATGTAACCACGCCGACGTGCGCATATAGAGGGAATGGAGCAATATTCCAGGAATTTACGCTTTTTAGCGAGAATTATTCCATTCTTTTACTCCCCTAAACATTAATAAGAATAAAATAGGACCGCCTATTTGCACGTAACCATGATATTAGATTGCTGCATGACAAATTCGATTTCTGGAAACGGCTTATATTTACTTCAATCTGTGTATCTTGCACCATTATTTAATTGTGTAAATAATGTACCCCGGAATTTGTAAATAAAACGCAAACTACTTATTTATTGATCGAAATTTATTTTGTCCCCTTCAAAATAGGCCTCATCTGAGGCAATACACATATGTTAACGCTTCTCCTAGTCTTCAAAACATTTTTCAAACGCTGAAGAAGGTATTGTCTTCAGCCCCTTCTGCGAATTGTCTTTTATGTCTTTAATCGATTCAAAGCGCCTTCCCCAAAGTGGTAATTTGAGTTTAAGAAATAGGAAAAAGTCACACGGGGTCATTAGATACTCGCGAAATCATCTCTTCAGCAACCACATTTCGATGCTCTTTTTGCAAAAAATTCAACTGTTTCAGCACAAGTTGTGCAGCGACGCGTCTCAGACTTAAAACTTCAGTCAAAATTTTATGCACGGGACATTTTCCACTTCATGAGCATATACCATCTTTCTAACTCTTTGAATGCCACATGTCATTCGAACGCTTGCGTTTTTGAGAGGCACGACTCACCATAGACTTTTTGTAACAATTTCAACGCTTCGACACAAGAAATTTCGTTACAAACGCCAAATCTAAGACAAATTCTTTGCTCGACAGCTTCCTCCATTGTAAAAATCGCATAACACACTTGAGGGTGATTGACACAAATAGCTGCTGTAAACACGCTGGTTGATAAATCGCGATCAAACTAAGCCCCACAATTAAGTACAGTGATGCCAATTTACATAGAAAAAAAATGTTTCAATACATGCACCCCGGGACTTTTAAATAATAATTTCCGGGTACTTTTTTTTACACAATGTATGACAGCTTCACATCTATGTGAAAGTTGTGTTATACCTGCTATATAAATATCTTCGGATTTATCATTAAAAATGGGTTTGTTGTACTCTTTGCAGCCTCGAAATTATTGAAGTTTTTCCTGTGTATGTAAACTGTTTTGTAGAAATCGAGAAAGGTGAAAATCTGTTGGTTCCAGATTCGGGGAATATGGTGGATGAGGAATAACTTCCCACCGCTGTTCCGATATTCCTTTTTTGCGTTGCTATCGCCACATGTGGTATCGCGTTGTGGAGGAATATATAGGACAACCTTTCGATTCACAAGGGATGGGCGTTTAATTTGCAGTTCTATCTGCACTCTTTCAAGTTGTTGACGATATAAATCAGCATTGATAGTTGTATTTGGATCGAGTAATTCGTAATATGTAGCGGAGAGGTGCTATAAAAGGGACAATTTTATTTAGCGTGAACTTTAGCGTTTAAAACACAAGTCCAGTAATGGGAAGTATGTTTATTGGCCTTCAATAAAAATATTTTTTAAACTCATTAATAATAACAGGCAATAACATTTCGAACCAAACTTCTTTACTTGTAGCAAAGTTTTCTTTACAAACGCAGCATTCATTATTTTTAGAATTATTTCTTAACAGTCTCGCTCGTTTTCGCAAGCCCATGCTCGGGGCACAGCAGTCATCACAAGAATCTGAATCAGGAATTCAAATCTCACTGCTACTGGAAAGGGAACGGACATCTCATTTAAGACTTGTTTTGTCGCTCTATTTAATTAAAAGTGAGCATATTATAAAATACCCTGAAAACAAAAAAAAATAATCAATCACGCTTATCTGTTATATATTCTTGTTTCAGGTGAATATTAGCTCTTTTAATGTTATAAGACTTTCACACTTAGTATATAACTTTATCTCCCAAACCGCCTCAAAAAAGTAAAGAAACTTTTCTTTTTACATCAGAAAAGCATGAACCGCGGGTTACTGATCTGTTGCGAGTGACTGGGTTTTACCGTTACCTTAAATAAGAAAATTACTTGTATGTGTAATACGTTTAAAATTTTGGCAATATAATTTGTCCCTTTTATAGCACATCTCCCATACTCGTAACATAAACGAGGTAGGTGACAGAACTTAAGCGGCAACCTCAAAAGTACACTGCTCCCCGTTAAAAACAATCGCGAAATTAACGAATCTTCGCTGGACCGTCGCCGATATTACACCCCAAGATCGTCCCCCGCCCGCGTTGTATAGCCAGCGCCGAAGACAATCGGCTATCCAGAAAATAATCACGGAATAACATTCATCCGATCGGATCAAGAATATTAGGAGCAGCGAGTCGCGCTCGCAAATCGAATCGCGTTAGTCGCATCTATTATTCCTCTTCTCTCCTCGGTGTCGTCCAATCGGATTCCAGCGCGACAACGACAGCTCCATTCGATTCTCATTGGTTGAAGCGGCAATGCCGAGTGCAGGAGGCAAACCTGGGGGATTCCCAATTCCCTGAAAGATCGCATTGTAATCTTCGGCTAAAGCAACGGGGTGGAACAACAATTACGGATTGTATACGATCGTCGAAGAGGGTGATTCCCGGGGTGGAGACGCACAGACTGGTTGCCCCGAACCCAATCTCTACACGATGACGGTCGTGTATACGTATGCACGCATTATCGCTCGTGTCGAAGCGTTCGAGTCCGTGTCTGCGTGTAAATCAATTGTCGTGGTAACCGCAAATCCACGCGCCGCGGCGCGAAGGTGCCGCCGTTGGCTCTGAGCATGACGGAGGACAAGGGAGAACTGGGGTGTACCGCCCCTCTGCGATAAAAAGAGACGGATAAACTAATGGAATTTTCCAGAAAGTGGGAAAAGAAGATTAACAGGCTTATTTTCAACACCCTTTATAACTAACGAATTAAAGGTCGATCATTTGGAGCTCGCGAAACGGATACCATTCGTTTCTATTAAAACTCGGATATTGTCCTTAACCAGGTTCCTTTGCACTCTTATTTTCTTCCTCTATAACGTAATCCTATACCGTGAGATTTTTATTGCCTCGCTTATCTCATATTTCCGCCTTTCTATTTAATTTTCTAAATACTTCGCTTCCTCTCTCATTAAATACGATTTGTTTCTTTCAGTTTCTCTTCGTCCTTTGTATATTCTAAATTTCCGCAATTTCTCTTACTCAGTAGCTTTTTACATTTGTCTGTTATTCCGGTTTTTAGTCTCTGTAGGTAAATGAAGCACATCGAATTGAGGTACTACCTAGTCACGTATCGTTAATGTGACATTCACATCTTTTGTGTAAGGGAACTGAAATTCATATTTTCGAAACTCGACGTTTTAAAGGTTACCTCGGGCCCATATGGAACGCCAGACGTGGGGCACCCGTTGACTGACACGCGACATAACTTGCAATTTGGTAACTGCAGGTGCTCCGGTCACGCTAAACCACAGTTTAATTACTATACCCGCGTGAATTGGCTCGCTGGCGGCACTGTCACGCGCAACGGTGTGCAAATTGATTTCGGCAGCTCTCTCTCTGCATTGACCTCCGCGTTTTACCCTAGCTGAGCTCGCCTTGATCGAAATGGCTGAAAAATCTTCGCCCGGCATTTCGTTCAGGGGTAACACCGCCACTCCCGCAAGTTCGAGACTGATAGTTCGAGCTGGAATATAGGTGTTCCTACAGATTGTAAAAGTAAACAGAAGTGTTAGCAAATATGAGGTCCACAATCATTTACAAGTAGTAGAATAGAAGTGCTCTCAGTATGGGAAGTGTCCGATGCTCGCGCCATTTAAGGGGAGACCCCACCCTGAAGCCACTAACAAAAGATAAAGTTAGGGATTTTGTTGTTCGTATAAATAAAAATATAGAAATATTGGATTTTTTTATTATCTTTTAAAGTAATCTTTACTTTGCGAGAAAAAGAAAAATTTTGTTTGAAAAATTATACAAAATGGCTGCGAACAAAATAGCTTCCCGGAGCACTGCAAAAAAACTGGCCCACACTGCCGAAAATAGCTGGATTATTTGAGAAGAAAATACAAAAAGGATATACAAATTGGAATAGATTATTTTCCATGTTTCACTTATTCAAGTTTTTACAAGCATTTCAATGCAAACTTTTATGTAAAAAATTAACGTAAAATTTTCAAGCTGCTATAATTTCCAAAATAATTCGAATTTGGAGAAAATCTGACGCAACATGGAAGATAATATATTCCAGTTTATATATCACTTTTGTATTTCAGATGATCCAGTCATTCCCGGGAGTGTGGGTCAGTTGTTTTTGCAGTGCTCCGAGAAGTCATTTTGATCGCGGCGATGTTGTGCAATTTTTAAAAAAAAAAAATTTCTAGCAAAATAAAGATTGCTTTAAAACTACATAAAACCCCAAGCTCTATATTTTTATTTGTACGAACAAAAAATCCCTAACTTTGTCTTTTGTTAGTGGCTTCAGGGTGGGATCCCCCCTTTATTGAATATATTACTAAATAAGTAGGTACATTTTTTTTTTAAATTCATGTAATTCTACGTTTTGCAGGGTGTAAAATTAAAAGTGTTACAAGCTAAGATTTTTTGATCCACAGTCAGTGTAGAAAGTATTCGTACAGCGACCAACTTAAAGAAAAATTTTGTACATCCATGTCAGTGATAAATTTGGACGAAAAAAGGCGATTTATAAATATTCTTTTGTTAGATGTTTGTACAATAGATTTTCTATAAACAAAATTTTATTCCCTTTAGCATTTACAAAAATATTAACAAAAACATATAAACGCGCAGAAAGTATTCGTACAGTTAAATAAATAATTAATAAACTAAATATTTAATGTTTTAATAATTTGTGGTATTGCCTCTTGATTTTATAATAACTTCGGGCCTTCTTGGTATGGAATTTACTAAGTTGGATGTTATAGCAGGCTGTATTTTACTCTACTCTTCGAGCAGAGCGGCTTTCAAGCTTTCTTTAGATGTAATATTATGATTACCTATTTTTTTGTCGAGATAACCCCCTATGTGATTGATATCTTGTGATTGTGGCGGAGTGTTCAAATATTTTGGTGTGTTATATAAATCCCATGGCCGCTTAGGAGGAATCCTGGTTTGAATAGGTAGAAGGTGGGACGCAAATAGAAATTTTATGTATGATATGGTATTTCTTTGCGAGGCATTATATGTGTTCCATATATAAATTCTTTATTAACATGAAGGATATACTACAGTTAGCTGTACACATATAAACTTTCCAAATGGAAGATATTCTGACGCGTTCTGAGTTTGTTATTTACTACCTAATGGTTTTTAATCATTATGAAATACATTTCACAAAGCAGCATTATTTAACAGCTGTTTATACGCATTTTAGTACAATCCATTGTAACAATGATTCAGCGGAAAGCATACAGAATTAGAGTTCATGAGCAAAATCAAGAAGTACAAAAGTAACCCCCCGTCAGAATGTGAGAAACATATATTTTGTGTTCCATTGGTGGAATTAACAAGCAGGGATCGGCGGGCTTAAGCTACGCTCGATGGAGGGGGAAACACCTACAGGAGCGGTGGGAATGCGTCCATGAACTGCGCCTGCGTCAGTCACGCACCCATTACCACCGCTCCTGTAGGTGTTTCCCCCTCCATCCAGCGTAGCTTAAGCCCGCCGATGCTTGTTAACAATGCTCAGGAAGGACGCACTGTCCATGAACGTTCCGCACGCATCCGTCGTTGCATCGACAGCCAGGCCTACATATTTGAAAATAAAGTAATCGACGAATGCGTCGTTTCTATTAAATTCTTGTTATCAAATTTGAGATCAGTCGAACAACCTCTCGTTCATATGTTCCAGAAATTTCATTAGCTTGATCAGATGTCAAATAACGGTGGCATCAACTTCAAATAAAAAACCAATCGATTACGTATTTAAGCTTGAATTCGTTAGAATCAATAACATTTCCAGGACAAAGGTATCAATCAATATCCTTGCTGAACCATCCACGATGAACACATTCAAGGATTGATAGACAGTAAATCAGGACGCAGATTTATGGTACATACTTTAGAATGTCTTACGCGAGAAGAACATAATTTAGATTGCATTCATAGGTATCACTTATGTTTTGAGGAATGAACTTGGATACAAACCGGGTTGTAGGAGGGCGGCATCTCTGGATTGTCACAGGTGAGTGGACAGCCTGGACACTCATCGTACCTATATCTCGTTTTCAATGCATAGCTTGTCACGCGCAGGCTCACCTTGAAGGAAGACAACGCTATAGTATCACATGATCTTCCAGTTTGTTTCCTTTTAATCCACTAATCGCTGCTGGGTGTATACGTTGGAATGCACAAATAAAAAGAATCCCCTTGCACCGAAATTGTGACAATTTTCCGACAATTCTCTGTGAGCATTCTCATCGTCTGCCCTTGAGCGAAGACACCAGCTTGTACGAATAGTGTCAGGTACTTACTACTTGCAGAGACCACTGCCAGAACTACGAGCAGCAGCAGAACGATTCGGAACATTATCGGTTGGTTTCGTGGACAGTCGATCTATCACTAACTGGATACTCGCAAACTACTGGCTTATATATGATGCGTTGCGAAACATGGTACACGATTTTATACTCCTGTTTCTTTCCATCAGTGATGTTCCTCTCATTCACTTTTCACGTCTCATTTATTCTTTATCCGCTTCTCCTTTTCACCTAGGTGATATGTTATATAGCGTTGCACATAAAGGGGGGAAGCTTGGGTCGCGTTATCGACGCACAGTGGGGCGGAAGCGCCGACACCTGGGAAAAATATAAAATATGAAAATTCGAAAATCCGCGGTTTCCAGTCATTAGGGTAACGAACAGTTCGGTGGTACTGTAGCCAGGAAAACTGTAATTGCTTAAAAATGTGCTTAAAGACAATTTTATATTTAACCATGACAATGATCCAAAACATTTTGCAATTCTGCATATAATACTACTTAGGCAGCCGGTTTTGTATAACGCACCAAAATATTTTAAGTCGCCGCCATCCACAATCGCCAGACATCAATCCTATATAGGGATCTATGGGATTATCTGGACAAAAAATCATAATATTACATCTGAAGAAAGTTTGAAAGCCCCTCTGCTAGAAGAGTAGATTAAAATACAACCTGCTATAACCCCGAACTTAGTATATTCCATATCAAGACGGATTAAAGCTATTATAAAATCAAAAGGCAATCCCACAAATTATTAAAACATGAAATATTTGGTTTATTAATTGTTTATTTAACTGTTTGAATACTTTCTGCACGTTTATCTGTTTTTGTCAATATTTTTGTAAATGCTAATGGGAATAATATTTTGTTTATACAAAATCTATTCTACATACATCTAAGAATATTTATTAATCGTCTTTTCCGTTAAAATTGATTACTGACATGGATGTACAAAGTTTTACTTTAACTTGCTCGCTGTATAAATACTTTCTACATCGACTGTAAATGAGGTATGCAATTTGTACATTTTAAAGAATCTTTAGTCTCGAGGAGAACATTGTGCAATACTTAATTAGGGTTTTTGAGTCTTGATTAGGATTTATAGAAAAACCGACTTTTGAACAAACCGGTTTTTGAATTCCAAGAAATATATAATTAAAACAGTAAATAAGTACTTGTACCTACTTATTTTAAAAAATTTCAGTTTCTTTAATATTTATGAAATTACAAAAATATAATAAAATAAAATATAGATGGGTACTCTATCTGTACAAAAACCAAATAAATAAAAAAAATGAAATTAACTAAAATCCGTACAAATCCGAGGCGATTTCAACTCAAAATGTTAACACTTTTAATTAAATAATTAATTCATTTGCGTATATTAATTCTAGTATATAAAACCGTTTTTTTAGTTTTAAACCCGGTTTTCGAATTTTACAAATTTATGAATAAAAACCGGTTTTTAAACTCGGTTTTTAAAAATCTACAAACCCCATCTACAAACCCAAAAATGGGTGGCGGCATTTCTTAACAAGTAACACAATTTTATACAGTCAGTATCATGCGAAGGTCATATTGAGAAAATAGTGCACAAAGAAACAGGAAATCTGTTTTTCAGCCCGCTTTGTCAAATCTGTCCTAAGAATATACAGTATGCACTCATTATAAGCCCGACGAACGGGACTTGGAGCGGGCGTACGGCGCGTTGTGGACACTATTCCGCGCGGCCACTGACGCCAGTGAGAAAACTCAAGAGCGAGCGAGAGGAAACGAAAGAGCCTCTCGCTCGTTCTCGAGTTCTCTCACTTTCGTCCGAAAGATTCCGAGACATGGTGGGGATAGTCGCCGGGCGTACAACGCATGGTAAAAGCGGGCTTATAACGAGTGCGTAGTGTATGTACAGCGGGCAAGTAGAAACTCCCGCTACATGATCAGACACACAGCAACAGTTTACACTTGTGGACGCGTGTCAAATTACACTTCAAATTGGGTTCAAATACTATTACTAGTAATAATTATAGCATTCTAATATTGAATAGAGTGTTTAAAGTTTATTATTTCAAGAATTCATTCCATTCATTTTGCCACAAGGATTAATCCAAATTAAACTTTACTAAAAATAGTGACGTCTAATGAATAGTTTCAATTGAGTTGTTGACAATCATCTTACATTCATTCCAACTGCTCTATTCAAAACTTTGGAACACAGTTGCATTCATAACATTTAATACACACTACAGACAACGATAGTACCCAAAAGAGCATCACAGATCATGAGATCGTCTTTATTTTTAAACGATTTTATTCAGCTTCGATCCTCTGTTTGTTTGTTTCTTGTATGTTTGGTTCAAATCTAGAAACTCAATTTCATCTCACTTACACCAATCCAATTGTCTTGAAACTTTGCAGGCGTGCGTAGTTTGGTTGACAATATAAAATTATGGAAAAAAAATCGAGAGCGTGAAAAAGTTATCCAGTCATCAATAAATATAACCCATAAATACACAATTTATCGAGAAATGATCCGTCACGTATTATTTTTATGTTAAACGATTTTATTAAAAATGCACTACAAACGAAAAACTAATTCTTTTCTTGTATTACAATTTCGATGGTGTTTTTTCACTTTAAATAAAATCGTGGAGCAGGATATTAAATTTCAGAAGTAATTAATTAGAAGAAAAATTAATTCTCAATTTAATACTGTATCAAGCGTCGAAATTAATTTGTTGTGAGATATCCTGCTCCACAATTTTGTGTAAAGTGAAAAAACAGATTTTATTATTAGTCAATATTAATTTCCTTTCTTATTCTATATATCTACATACAATTTGCATTTTAGTGTATGCATATATATATTTCTTTTATTTCTCGACTGCGGATGTTTATGCATCTAAACATTGCAAAAAGCATATGCACATATGCACGGAAAATATGCCATGTTTACTTTTAGCGAATTTATTAAAGGTAGACCGGCAGTTCCCAATTTCTTTATTGTCGCTGGAAGAATTTATAAATGTGCCTTAATAAATGTTAAATTTTGAGCAACTTGTGTCTGTTGGAAAACATTCTAAGCAGTTTCAATTGCAACATTATTTCCGTTAAAAGTTTCAACTACCTATTTGCAGAAATAAAATAAAGATGTGAAAATTAATAGTTTTACAATTTTCAGGTGTTGAGAGAAAAAAATTATCGTAGCTCTTTAATTTTATCGAAATTGTTTATGTGTATCGTGCGATTGTAATGAATGAGTAATTAGTCTCTGCTAACGACTTATTCTGTCGCAAACGTTGTATGTATTGCGATTTATCACAAGTGTCGCGTAACGGCTTTATAATTCATCTATGAGCGCAACCAAATACAGTGAGCTAGATATAAAAGAAATATATGTATGCATATGCCTTTTAACAAATCATGTGCAATATGCAAAATAATATTTGCATATCAATATATGCATTTGCATAAACATCCGCATTCTGGACTCATAAACTATTCGCTTTCGTTTACTTTTAGGAAGATTTTTCCTCTAATATTTTTTTTACCAATCATCCGTTTCGCTTGATTATTCCACTTTCATAAAATATACACTTGTTGACACTTAAAGTAACCTTTAGTTGGTCTATTTTAAATTTACGTCGATAATTTTTTTCAGAAAGGGTTTTCTTCATTAGGTCAGTACAGTAGTGTATTTCTTAAACTTTTTCATATAAAATATACTAAAAGTTTTGATCAAGCGGCTTCGCTTAGCACACGTACGAAGAAAAATTAAATTTTTCAGTCTGTGTTTAATACACTTTGCTACTTTTGGTGAATCCAGTGAAACTGTTTATTGCAAATGGAATTTGAACAATGATAAAAATTGACCTCACCGACATAACAATCATGAGATAAAACTCTGAAGAAAATGTTCAGAGAATCATTGTTACAATTTTACACCGCCACAAAACGATATAATTACTTTTCTTTGTAACTGACAATAAGACGAAGAGGCTATCGACCCATTAACTATTATTATACAATATTATTTAACAAATTATTTATGCTTCATATGATAGTTTAATTGCAATTTATGGTCAGCTATTTATTGTCAATGAGGTAAGCAAAATAACAGAGAGTTGTTGTCAAAATTTCATTACAAAAAGATTATCAGTAAATTGCATGAACATTTTTGAAAATGATTACGAACCGATTGGCTCAGCTCGTCCACAGTAAATCTTATGCATAATCTAACACATTACTTATGTACTTACTGCTTTCATAGCAGCGAAATTTTTTATTTAGTTCGTCCTACCCAACGCGGAGAAACTGTCAGGTTACAAGATAACTCATCCTTCTCAGTTAATAACTGAAAAAGAAACAGATTAAGAAAAGAGAATTACTTTGGAAGCGTTCACGTGAATGAATTAGCGTACACGTTGAAACAGGTTCGATATTATTGTCAGCTTTGCAAAACGCCGATACGATCAATAATGTTCGAAAATGTTTTGGCGCTCTCAATTATTTTCATTTCTCTTCGGTACGCTTTGACTTCAAAGCGCACTTCGATCGAATATACCTTTGCACCCTACTTCTTGACGAGTGGCACCCTTTACTCCCTTCATACCGCTCGTTACGAAGCTCCGACATCGAGAAAGCAGCAGGCTGCCCCTTTAAAAGGTAAAAAGCAAAGGCAGCCCGCTTGGCTCCGACGATAATTGACTGTCCTAATAGCTGCAGTTGATAACTTAATTATGAAATTCCGATTTCATTTTGTTGCTAATCCTTCAGCGTGCCATCCGTTATTGCTTGCAGGGTAGACGATCGAGGAGCGTTACGTGAGAAGCGAACTTTCAAGAAGAGAAATCACTTTGCCCTTTAACGTAGGAAAAAGGCTTGGAAAGTTGTATAGCTTTCGTAGGAACCGCAGGAAACGAGGTTAAAATGTTTATGTTCGAAAACATACGACGCCTCGTAAAATTTAAACAATAAGATCTCATTCGTCTAACAGTAAATATTACCGTGTTTCTTAGCAGGTTCAGTTTTATTACTCGTAGCGTGCAAAATGTTCCGCGCGTCTTTACGAATGTAGCAATTGGTTTACAGCATTTAGGTCATTGAACAATTACAACGTGCTTCCCCGTATATTTTTCAAGTCGTGTATAAGTCTCTCAAAGTTTACGTCTATTAATTGGGATTAATATTATATTGACCGCCACCTACATAATATGCTATTCCAAAATAAATATTTTATTGAATATCGCATATATACCACAAAATACCGGAATATATATAGCACTTACAATTAGCTAATATCCTTGAGAAATTCGTACAGTATCACGGGAAATACAATACTTTTATGAATATGGACTCGCGCTAACATTCCTCGTGGAAATGAAAGAAAAAACAGGTGACTCGATACAGTTATTGCAGTTTATCCTTTTTCGAATTTTGGGATTATTCGTTTGTTCGAAACGATCAATCAATTTCCGCGCCACGTCGATGAAAGAGCAATAAAAAGTTATTTCTTTTTTAGTAAACGAGCGGATGAAGCAATTCGTTTCCGAATCATTCCTGGGTTTGGCTTGCTGGTCGGGTAGACTGAGAGAAGGTACATAAAGGACCATGCTCAAAAGAATCGACATGAAAGAGAAGGAGAGCAATCGGCAATGGTGCCGGGAACAGTGCGTAGGCCAGGAACCACCAAACTTAGTTAAAAACTTTGCAGTTGGCTTGGTATTCCAAGCTCGCGAACCAAGCAAATTGGTAAAGAGAGAAAGAGGTACAGGAATAGGAAAGGGGCACACATTGAGGACATTCTTCTTTCTATGATCCGATGGTTCCTGGTGCCTTCAACCCACCGTTAGCAAAATTATTTTCACATTTCCATGTAATTTCTAATCTGTGGCATCGATAGAGACTGCCAAGGCACCTGTATCAGCGACTTCTATGACAATGTAATTTCCAAAACACAAAAGTATCCCGTTGGTCTGTAGACACATGAACGATCTTGATATTTTAAATTCCTGTTATTAAACTGATTAAAACTAATATTAATAAATTGATAATAACTCAGTTTAAATAGAAAAAGGTTTGATCTAAGTATACATTATTATATGTGTTACATGTTTGAATTATTATATTTTTAGTCATTTCTTCAATACATGTACACATTTAGCAAGTGTTGTTTATTCGAATTATATTATCGCGTACAAAATTTGATTACCTAACGCATTTAGAATTTAAAAATAGTGTGTAATGTATTCAACGTTATTTTTTATTCTTTTTAAACAATTTGTAGTAACTCATTATCATTAATATAGCATTTACGAAGAAGCAAAAAAATTTTTTCATGGCTAATTGGCTTCATGAATTAATTGCTAGGCAATAGAGAGACACATGAATAGTACATTCAGTCAACGTTGTACTTATTAAATACAGATCTTTAGAACAGGGAATCACGTAGTAGAGTAATTTCAAGATCAGCCCTTCATTTAAGCCTACGAATTACGAATTCTACCATTCTTATCAAGTTTAACAAAACTAGCATGCACTGTTGCTTTAAACTTCGGTGTCCCTAGGAGACGTACTTGAAATACAAAATGTCAAACAAAATATAATTTAATTAGTCTCAACAATAACTATCAGTGCTCACTTAGTACATTAAAACATTTATTTTATTCATCAATTAATATAAAACAAATTCATGCCAAATAGAGTCAGTTAATCTAAATCTTTTGCTTCGCAAATACCTAATATCCTTTCTCCTCAACATAATCAAATCACAGAAATCTCATGTTTCTCTGTTACGACTGTATTAGTATCGTGCGATGTGACCACATTGGCGTTGTTTTTCGCGAGCGAAACGTGTTCCCGATAATCCAGCAAGTAATAGCTGAGACCAATTTGATCGGCAACCTCACGAAGTAGAGTCGACGCATTACAAAGTTTCGAAAGCTACGATTTCTTTTGAGTGTTATCGTGCCCGCCATTAATTCCGGCCATAAATGGCGAACGGTGCAAGTGCACCGTAACCACTTTATGCCATGAGCCGCGCACTCATCCACAGGCGTACAACTCCTCGAGCTAGCGTCGTATTGTTGTGATTACACTCCAGTCGTTACTAAGTCATTTTACGTCACGGGAACGTTGCTCCCGAAACGTTTTTGAGAGCTGCGAAACTGGTTTTCTTCTCATTGTCTCCCGCCCTCCTTTCTCTCTCTCTCTCTCTCACCCCCTTCTAGTGGAGCCTCGGCAAGGCTGGCAAGGGGCAGGGGTGATTTCGCGGGCGACAATTGTAGCGGAAGTCGAGAGGTATGAAACACAGAGATAATAATGATCGCGACTTGAAGGTTTATCGTCACGTTTCGTTAAGGGAGGTTCAATCAGGTACGTCGTTATTCCACCACTCTACAGTCGAACATTTGCCGAATTGACGCCAACAGAAAATCCCCGGACACGCCTCGCAAAGGCTCGAGAGACTCTTTTCTTCGACGCTCAACGGCGTTTCCCGGTACCCTTGACGCGCCTCCATTTGCAAACGGGTCCCTTCAAAATATCTTTTTCGTTCTATCCCCTGGCCTCTTTTCTCTTCTCTTGGGTACTTGATAACTTTCGCTCAATTACATCGCTGCACGCACCGTCGGAGAGATAAGCTGAATTCATAAAAAATTTCCCATCGTGATACGATTGTTTGCGACTGCTGTTATACTCGTTCATATGGAAATAACCATTGACGAAGGATTGTTCGATTAAAATTTTCGATACATCAATGTGGGTGGTGATTATTAACGAAAACACCCTTCAAGTGCAATTGTCTTTTTAATGGTAAGACAATAATGTTTACAATCCAGAATAAAGTTTGAAAGTTTTGTAATGCAACTTCGTTTGCTCATTAATAAACAGTATTTTACAAAGAAAACTAAATAAAATGAGTCGAATACGTCAATATTTCTACGAAAGTACAATTCAGTAGTTCTTTGCTACGTTTAAAATTCTCGACATTGTATCTTGGAAATTCTAAGTGTAAGTAGAATTCCATTGAAAAAATTATTTATATAGTATTATTGCTAAACCTGCTTTGTTGCCCTTACATCATCAACTGCTCTCCAGTCCCAGTTTGCTTTACCATAACAGGCATTTTAAAAATTATACAGTTTATATAAGATTATCGGAAAATATAATTAAACACTACATTATCGTTCAGTACCTACTTTATTTGCTACTTTTTTAATGTTGAAACAATGCTAATAGCAAGGAATATACAATTATATTCAAATATTGAAGTCATTAATTATATGAAAAAACGATGCCAAATTTGCATGATCACTCAAACTTTATCACTATCTTTAAGCAACTAATTTTTAATTGGGCTATTCCTAGCTACTCAAACACGCAGGTACAAAAAGAAAGATACGGGGAAAAACAGCTTTAGCGAAAAAATGAAGTTTTAATACTTTAGTCCATCAGTAAAGAAGCAAGGTCGAATGAATTTAATTTTCTTATATAATTATCTTCTTAAATAATTTCTTGTTTTACCTTGACGATAGAAGCTTGAAGCTTATGCTCAGGCAAAGGATGGGGACATTCCGTATTTTGTGCCAGTGCAGAGTGGACTGTTTTATTTCCTATTTTTAACTAGTATACCAAATCTTTAACGTTATCTTACTTAACGAGTTACTTAACGTTATCTTCGGTAGTTAAAATTGCTACCAACAAAATCCCTACTAATATATAAAACGAAACGTTGTCTGTTTGTTTGTCCTTTCTTTACGCCTAAACGGGTGAACTGATCGCAATGAAATTTTGAATATACTTACATTACATACGTCCTAGATTAGATTATAGGCTATTTATTTCTTATTTTGGAAACGTCATAAACCAGGTAACGGGTCAGCTTGTATGCTATAAATCGCAAAATCATGAAAAATGGCCTTTCCTTGTATTATGCCCTTCAAACTTCATTGGCTTATTGGTAATACTGGCCAAGTCCGTCATTCCATTCTAAAATCCTTAAGGATTAATGAAAGCAATTACTTTCTAATCATCTAACAACAATAGATTAATAAAAATCCATAGATATGAGGAAAAACTGTTGTATTCTCAATTACTAAATGATTTACTGCATCTACCACATTGAACTTTAAAATTGCATTTACCGAAAATTAAGAAACGTGGACTTGGTCAGTTTTACCAACAAGCCAACGAGGCGTTCCACTTCTTTGTATCAGATCGGCCAATTGAAAACTCTATCGCTCTTCTTCGTCCCACCGAGCACCCGTACCCTTCCTCCTTCCCAGTGGCGGGTGCCAAGAGATTGAGACAGCAAAGTCGACCGACAGATACCAGTCTTACCGCGGTACCTATGGAGAACCATTGTCTCACTTCCTTGCTGTACCCGTATACCTCCGGTAATATCGTATTATGCACCACGACTAATGGAGATGCTAATTCCGTACCGGCGCCATCGGCTTCCTTGAAAGTAGCAAGGTTGGCTGAGTCGAGATGGTGTCGGTAAGGGGAAGTGGTGAAGGGACGGCGGCTCTTCCATCTCCGAGTCACTTCAATCTCCCGCAATCGTGCGGAATATCATGAATGCCGGAGTATATCTCGATGAATGGCTGGAGTCGGAAGGGTGGTATTACCAGAGGTAGGACACAGAGAATGGTCCATTCGCTCGATTGATTGATTTACGTTTACAGCACCTTCGGACTACGGGTACTGAGGAACGAAGATACCTCATTATATCACTCTGCGCGTGTGACCGCTGCGATTGTTGCTTCAACGGAACTGTCATATCTTGTAAGATTTAACAGCACAGTAATAATAGTGACTTGTAAATGTTAGGCACTCAATTTTAGGTATATTTAATTACATAATTCCAAGGAAGGACATTTTACTAACAGTGAATAATGTTAATAACCATTCTATCCTATCGATACATTATCGTTTTAGGTATATTTAGGCAAAAATCTGTTTGAATCAGAGTGTTTATGGCGTAAAGTTTGGCCCGGTCTTTTCTGGATCCCGACAAACCGAAATAGTTTTAAGCATACGACAAAAGATGAAACAGGAAGAAAGTTGGGTAGCGACCGCATGCAAGATTCAAGAAGGCGAATCCGAGCAAGTTCGCGTGGCATTGCGTGCATCCGCGGCAGTACCAGGTATAAACGGTTTCCACGGCACTGTCGTCCGTCGGTCTTTCTTCTTCTCGATTACTATTCGCTATTCCTTTACTTCGTCCCCAACTACTACTTCGACCATAACCTCTTACGTTTTCCCCCTTCTCCGCCCTTATTCCTTCAATCTCGCATTATCTCGCAAATAACTTGCCTACTCGACCGTTCCACCAGTCCAGCTGTCCTGTCTCCTCCACGGCGAGACGCATTACGATCGATATTCGCTTTTTCCATTGCTCGTCTCGAATCCTCTTTGAACCATCGGGACGATTTCCTGTCTTCTGTCGTCTTTCTTTCATTTCCGCTCGGACTACATTAAACGCTTTTGTACGATTTATTATTCCCACTGAAGGTCATATTTCATTTCACGTCAGGAGCTTTCGTATTCCAATAGGCGGGAACAGAAATTTCAGTGACAAATCGTAAAGTTCAGGCTGCTAATAGAACAGCAAACGGAACACTGATTAAGAGCAAGATGAAGGTAGACGAGGGTATTTTTCAGCTGTCTTGAACTCAACATTGAACTGCGGTATAATAGTATGAAAGAAGCCTTAAAGTAATTAACATGCTAAAACGAGATGCACTTGAATATTTAAAATTGCTAATATAGTGCTCAACACTATTTTTTGCCGAATATATGATTATGATTCATTGAAACATAAATGACCAAGAAAAGGCATATACAATTTTCTTAACAATCATGTAACGAGTAAATTAGGCAGAGAAAACAATTTGAATTCACAAAATTTACATACAATTTTAGATAACTTGTAACGGGGGATAATTTATTGCGACACACTTTTTTGAAGATGAAGTTTATCGCTTTGAATAGTCAAAGTAATAAAATTGCAACAATACGCCATTTTTTCTAGCTAATAATTCATTATTTAAAACAATGGCATTTATGTATCAGCTGATACACTATTTACTTTACAGGAATTTCCGATCGATCGGCAATAAATAGTGTCCAGCACTATATGTACCTTGGGTAAGTGTGGTGCTACGTCGTGTCATAAATTTTCATTTTCAATTTTCCAACATACACATTTATTAACGCGGTCTCCAACAATTACATAACTGAAGAGTCCTTGTAGAAAACACTGTAAATGCCAAAATTGGAAAACAAAATTTTTAGCGGAAAATGTTCTACGCACCGATGGTAATACTATATTATAGAATTTGATTTTTTGGCACTTACACTGTTTTCTACAAACACTCTTCAATTTACTCTTCAGTTATACTACAGAAAACTGTTAATTATTTATCAGCGGCAACTATGCTTTTCACCACAACAGCCAACTACATCACTGTGCTAGGAAATTCCTGTAAAAGTGACAACGATATTTAGAAAATGAATCTGTTTTTTTTCACAAATTTTACTGCAACCAATTAAATCAGCGATATGCCAAATCTGTTTACTTAAGCTTCAGAATAACATCATTGCCCATGGATATAGAAGCAACAATTTAACATAAAAATTAAACTATCACGAGCCCTGTAACAAACTTACGAACATGCTTTTATAAACAAATGCGACACTAAACAGTCATTATGGTTGCACTCGCCAGTAGAGTACCAATGACGTATTCAGTATGATCGAGTAATGGTATCAGTAATATTTTAGAAATCTTTCTCCCACTGTGTCTTTTCTCGGACATTCTTTCTTTCCAAGTCTTGGTCCCGAAAGCATCGAGAATTCAGTAGCGTACAGTACCAGCGGCAGCCTTAAATTAATGATCTTGAAAGCCTAAAGCGTTGGTAGACACCCTGGAACAGGAGAATGCACTCAAGGGGTGACCGCTAGCTCCTAAGTCTCTTAGACCATGGTCTACTCCCACCAACCTCTTCTCAGCCCCCTACACTGTTGAAATGTTAGTAAACTAAATATCTTATTAACCCCTTAAGCTGTCGCGAGTTAGGCCTCGTGTTGCGCTTCACAACTTTTCCATAGCGTGACCCGGCTTAATGATTTATCGAAACAGCGCGCTGTGCTCCATTCTTGTCCAAGCTCGCCAAATATTATTGTAGGAGTAAGAGAATAGTTCTATTACGATGTGTGACGGCAATATTTAAAAAGGCGAACTAAGGGGTGGATGTACCTTTCAGAACTGCTGAGTTGCGGCAGTGAGAGTGTACGTTTATATGTTTCTGGTGATTAGTGTTATGAGCAGAGTGTAGTTTTTGAGCGTTGGAGTTTTTGGGATTGTAATTGACAATGGGCGTGTGTTTAGCAGAACTAGGGGACTTCTTACTTGGAGGAATTAGAGTTTATGGTCTAGAGTGGTGGGGACGTTTCATAAATCTAAAAATTTCCCAAGGATAAGGAATAAAGAAATTAATTTCAATATTTAGCAACTGACGAGATAATTTTGCAATTCGATAATAGCCCAGGGATGAACTGTTGTACCCAGACCTCTAAGCAAAGCTTGCTAAGCTGCAATGCTGGAGACGTCGCGACAGCTTCAACTGTATCGAGGCAGTTAGAATGGCATATTTATTAACTATCAGTCAGTAAAAATCGCTAGAGATATTCAGGCTTCAGTCTGCAAATAGGCTATCACTGATTGTCAGTTGATCTTGAAAGCATTGCAATCTTAAAAACATTTTAAGTAACGCTTCCCGTTCAAACCGCGCGGAAATATAGGTGATGTTTATGATTTTTTCTAGATGAGAGTTTGCAAAGTAAGGTTCTAAAAGTTTTTCCACTCTATTCTCCTACAAATTTAGAGTATAATAAAAAATTATTTCATTTTTGCCCACTCCTGCCTTTGATGTGCATCTCATGCTGTATCATTGCAGAAAATGGCCTGGACTATTGTCATGATAGCTGCAGACAAGATAATCCAAAATTAGAAAACCACAGAAATTCCTTAATTACACAGGCGCGGTTATCGCACCCCGCTGTCGCATTGTTAAGAAACAATTAGACGATGATTGTCATAACTTTAAACAATGGGGTTCCGGGAAATGATTTTTTTGCACAAAAGTGTCCGCAAAAAAATGGAGTGTATGAAAATTCACAATAAAGGGTAGCGCGAAAGCGAGTGCAATTACGAATAGAATGCTGTTTGAATTTTTTGTTTTGGTAAAGTATTGCACTTTTCACAATGGAGATAGTGCGCGAAAAATTGTTTCGATATAAACGTACCTAAGGTTTGACGCCGACCGTGTTTGTCTATTGACGATGACTTGCCCGCGAGCGCACTATTCTCCGTGTGTTTATTTGATTAAAACAAAAATTGATTCTTGTGTTAGTTCAGTAAATGTATTATTAATTAAGAGAAAAATTACATTTCAGTCTATTATACCTGTGGCACAATCCATCTTCAAAAAACATCTATTTTTAAGGCCGTCACACTGTTAATCCCCCTTAATTGCATGATAAATTTGTATCGTCAGGAATTTCATTTCTAAAATTTTATCTGGTCATCTTGAAATATAGGATGAAAATATACAAAAAAAAATTATATTTTGACCGGGAAGTGTCTTTATGCGAGCAATTAAACTTCAACAGTCATTAGTATGCAGTCAGTGTGAACTGTTTAGAGTTAGGTTTCTAATTACTCACACCGTTTATTCAATTAGTAATCAATTAGGACAACCAGGCACAAAATTTGCATGAATGCATAAGACATTATTAGGTACTCGTATATTCATTTTCTAGATACGTCCACTATTATTAAACATTTTTCTCAATTCACTTGAATAACAAACACTCAGTTACTGCACAGCATTTTACAAGAATTATTCATTTTATTTTCTAGAAAAGGTATTAGCACTGCAAGTCACTAATTTCTCCTAACATGTCAGAATTTGCTGTAGGAAAGAAGCCAGCAAGTGGAGGACCACTCTAAACTGAATCTAATGACTGGTGCAGCATAGTAACCACTTTTCTGAAAGCGTGGATGATTTTTTATATGCACTCTTTATAATATATTAATATTAACACTGTTAATATTAATTCACTCTGATTGCTTTCATGACACGTTGCGTATTTATGCATATTTGTTGAAATCGCAAATCGAAACGAAGAAGTAGTAGATATCGTTCCTCCTCCAGTTTTCTTTGTCCAATACTTTCATTCCTTGCTTCTTGAGAAAGCGCCAATTGCTAGATTATTCAAACGATTTTTATTGTCACTAAAAATTGAACTAAAATTCAATTGTTCCTAAGGTCGGAGCCAGATATATTGGCCGGTGAGTTTCGTGAGGGATATTCTCCCACCATATCGTTTGCCTGCCTCGGTGCTCCTTTTTTCAACATTATCTGACTCGCTCTCTTTCCATCTGGCTCTCGTCTTCGGAGAACAAGAATGAGTCAGAAGTGGTGGGGATAACGCCAAGCTCCTGACGTGTAGCTTACACCGAGTTCTTAGCGTAGAAATACATACATCAGAATAGGTGTGCGTTAGCTCCGAAAAAATTCAGGAGTTATATTGGTCAGCAAATTAATTCTTTCTCGATAATTTCATCTCGTATTGGTTTATAGCTTCGTAACGCACACAACTATTACGCTAAGAATAAATAACAATTGACAAATCCACGATCGTCAGATATTGGTGGCTGATTTCTTCTCGATCACCGGCCAATATATCTGGCCCCGACCTTAGTCATGAAATTTGCAGAAACATACATTATAACTGAAGAAGGAGCTTTTAACCGTTCAACGTTATTTCCCAGGCAAAAAATCACAAAAGACGCGATTCTTATGAAATAGACATAACATTTATATGCTCAACATGAACTTCGACTTCTACCATAGGTATTTACCTTACTAATTCACTCGAAGCAACGAAGGTGTAAAATGAAACAATGGGGTAACAAAATGATAATCAAACGCCCTCAACAGGCAAAATCTCTTATTTGATTTAGCTCTAGATTAGGATACTGTAAAAACGTAGCAGACATGTAATGCATTGTATTTTCACTCTACTACATTAGAGCACACAATTTTGAATTATTTTTTAAGGAAGTTATTGATTGGACAGATAGGAGAAAATGAAATGGAAAACAACGTTAGGATAATTGAAATATAATTGAAATGTTATCATCATGGACATATTGATATTACGGTAATATCGATACAGTGCTAAACGGATTAAGGGACGATAATGATATCGTGTGCCAAATTATTTGATAATTGAATCAGCCAAAACGAATATCGTACACAACAGACGTCTGTACGTACGTGCGCGTGTACCTATATTTAATATGTTTTGAAACTCCAATCAATCATTTAACGGTGAATGCAAACGCAAATTAAAAAATCCCCAGATTATATCCCCGTCGACGAGTGATTGCACAAAGCAAACTGTTCGGGAGGTCGTGAATGACTATTCAGGCCCTGATTGATTGGCTTTAACTGACTTAGATTCGGAGATTGAGATGTATCGACGAAGAAACCAGTCAACTCGCGGAGGGGGAGAAGAAGGAAGACGTAACACAAGCACGAACAATCGATACTTTTTCATTATAACTACCCAAGGCAATTACTCCGCGTGATGGTAAGAGTGAAGCACCTAAATGTAATTAGTTGTCGTCGGCAGGGCGCTTACCTAGGCGGCACCGCGCCGTTATATACATGGTGCA
Source organism: Andrena trimmerana (assembly GCA_951215215.1). Taxonomy (NCBI): domain Eukaryota; kingdom Metazoa; phylum Arthropoda; class Insecta; order Hymenoptera; family Andrenidae; genus Andrena; species Andrena trimmerana. Next base: position 10,395,943 of record OX578062.1, read on the forward strand.
ATTACAATTTAATTTTGTTTCCTGCCCGTTATAAACGAGTGTACTTCGTGGGCAGCTTCCTGTGTCCGAGCAAAACACAACGTTGACTTTAGCGATCGTTCTAACTACATAGATATTTTGTCCCACTCCCACTCCAGGCCACCACTTTTTAGCCTTTTGTCTCTGCTTTGATTCGGACGATAATTAATTATGTTTCAATAAGCCCGTCGTTGAGTTTCGAATTTTGATATTGCTGTCTAGGCTAAACGTTATCTAATCCATGACGTGATGATTCGTGGCAGAACGGACTTGATTGAACACACTAATGATTTTAATCAGAAAAGATATTCTCCTCTTCTAGCCTTATATAATAATAGCTGACCCGTTACCCAGTTTTCTCGCGCGAATTATTTATGATGTTTCCCACGTTCTTTATAAATAGCCTATAATCTAATTTAGGACATATGTAATGTATATTCAAAATTTCGTTGAAATCCATTCGGCCGTTTAGGCGTGAAAGAAGAACAAATAAACTAACGGACAACGTTTTTAATCTTATGTTTGAATATTGGTATCTTTATGAATATAAGGTGTCTCTCGATAGGGTTAAAAATATAAAATAATGTTGAAATAAACAGTTATTGGGAGCTAAAAAACAGGTCTTACAAGTACAACGCTCGTCTAAATAAAATTCATAATACAACAGGGGATGTTCGACTACAGGTGGCCAACCTTTTAGGGGGTGATTCTACAGTCGAAAATAAGATGGAAATCAAGAATGATAAAATTGTGTTTGAAGTATCGTTTCCGAGTTATTAATTCTTGAAAACAATGCATGAAAAGTGTCTGACCCGAGGAACTTAGACTACTGCCGGCAGCGCGGAGTAGTATGTAGTTGGACAGGTCAGCCATGGCGGGGACAGTAGTATAAGTCCCTCACTACAGATGCATTTTATGTGTCTCTTCAGCAATATTAATAACTCGGAACCGAAGCCTCAAACGCAATTTTGTCATTTTTAATTTTCGTCTATTCTTCGTCTAATTTTAGCCTATAAAATCACTCCCTAAAATGATGCCAACATGTAGTCGAATTATAGTTGCCTTGCATTTATATTTTACCATCAGTTGGAAGTTCTTTTCAATAAAAACATAAACCAGTCAAACAGGAAAAAACATACAATATTGAAATTAGAAAAACATCGTAGAAGATGAGAACATGTTTTTGACTAACACAGTCACGAAATCAGAAATTGTGTTGTGTTCTATTCCCATGTAAAAAAAAAATAGTCCCAAGTATTGAATCAAGTAAACAAACGATATAAAATAATAAACTAATTACTTCACTAAAAGAACATATAATTTAGATTGTATATCAGTCTTCTCCAGTTTAATTGAAACTAAAAGTTCTTCACAATTCCAGAGCCTAATAAATTCATCATTTTTCCCACCGTCTCGCCGCCGCGAAATAATAATAATCAGAGTTAATAAAAATGTATCGCGGCGTGGCACAAAGAGAGCCGTTCCAGCGGCGCTAATGCGCGAGAGATTATACAAAAATGAATTCACCAATTAATTGCCGGGGGCTGGGGGAGGGTGTCGCGGTCAAAGCCGTGGAGCGATAAAGCGACATTAACGTTTATCGTTATTAGCGGCCAAGTCGTAAGTCACGACAAAAGACCGTGGTCACTCTTTTACGGGGAGAAACGAGCGCGGTTTAAAGGGTGGTATCGAGAAAATGGAGCAGGACGCCGGAAACAGAAAAATAGGGAAAGGATGAAGCGCGGGGTGAGGGGGGGGGGGGTGAGGGCAGGCTGGAAGAAAGAGTGGCTGGGAGAGAAAGCCACTAGAAGTCCGACGGCTTGAAAAGCCGCGCTAAAATTCTTTCGCGAGAGAAATTGTTTTTCGATATTGGATTCGCATTGGTCCCGCGTTTTGCGGCAGTGCATCTCAAATGAAGCGAGGCGGGCGAACGACGGGCACGTAAGAGTAACGAGACGAAATAACCGTGTCTCGCCGCGGGCGCGCAAATTGTCACGCCTCGCCCCTTTCAAATTATGTTTTTGCGCTGGTTTCGACGGCGAGCAAAAATTGCTCGCGATTTCGTTGGACGCTGTAATTACTAGACAGAACGCAGGGTAGGCACGTAATTATAGCGCCCATGGTTGAATGCTGTTTTCAGTGCGATTTAATGCCAGCAAGGCCGATTGTTTGTTTATCGGCTGTCGCCAGGCTTGCGTGTTGCTGACGTCCAGCAATATGCGTCAGCTCTCTGGACGTTTGAAACGTGAGAATGGGAGTAACCGTTATATTTTTAATGTGATGTGTAGTTTAATCACCGGCTGGGATGCTTGGCAAATTGTTGTTGCGAATTGAGCGGAAGGTTGAGGTGATTTCAATCCATATGGAGTAATTTACCACTGAGCTGTTAAAGAAGATTGCTATATGAGTGTTTTGCTGTTACTTTTTCGTATGACAACATGTCTCACTTATTACATTAAATTTATTCTTGAAATTGTGGACGTCGGCGAATACAAAACAAAGGAGTAAACTAAATAAAAAAAAAAGACTACACTAGAACAGTTAAAACTCAGAGTCAACTTAGGATTTTTTTCTGTAACACTATATGCAACTTTATTGCCCTATGTCGTTTTCACTTAAAAGTACATATATTGAACCAATATTTTGTAAGAACATTTTTTAAATGTCAAAGCTATCAGTGCTGAACGTGTTTTTTCAATAGTATTTTTGGGGTGCGTGTAATGCTGTCCATGTGATTAATTAAAAATGAGAAAATCGGGCGAATTTTGAAAATAAATGTGAAAATAATACTGTTTTGTTAAAAAAAAATAGTTGCATCGTAAATATCGGCTTTTCCGTATTTTACTCTTGGTGTTCAGGTGAAAGAAAGAAAACGCAAATGCAGAATACTCGAAACAGTTTCACAGTAAGTTCGGTCAAATACTTTTCGAGATATAGCGTCGACTGACTTTAAAAACGTGGATTTGAGAAAACTGCGATTATAGATTCAGTAGAAGATACTGTTGCAGCAGGATCTTTAATTATATTCTGTTTCGCTTTAATCAGCGATTCCTGGTCAAATAAATTCCAAAGGAATGTGTGTAGGATAGCAAAACAGGAGAGACGTCATCGAGACATCATAATAGAGTTTGAAATGATGCTGGGAGTATTGGGTATTGACTGGGGACCTGTGGAACAGAGGGACGTTATGTGCTCGAGCACTCGGGAGTTTGTTCGTTTAAAATTTTATAACTTTGCTAATTACATAGATGTCAACAGTAATATTATGAGAAAATGTTCTCAGGGCTTCATATTTTCAGAAATTATATTGGCCAAACGTCAGTTGATTCCAGTGTCGAATATTCTTAGAATTTTTTATTTTCTTTTCCGAGTATTACACGCCTTTATGGTCTTGGACCCCTTTTCTAACATTCTGTATAGTCTATGTACTGTTAAAGTAGAACTTGATTAATCGCAATGTGCTTTGAAACATTTTGAATACTTTGTGGAGCAGTCGATGACCTCCGTAATAATATAGAAGTACTAACTACTCTTGCACTTGACGTGAAAGCTCTGTAGAAGTTTTCGAGTGACATTTACTCAAGGGACAGGGCCGAGGCCACTATGAATATTCAGGATAAAGTGCTGCTAAACTAGGCAATGATTGAGATGGTTAGTCCTGAGTCAACTTTCAGCTTGCTAAGGACAAAGACATCATTGACGAAACAATGATATTTGAAACACTTTGTTTTTCAAAACAGTCGACTATAAACTTTATCTTACAGTGTGTACTGCACTATACAAACAAGGTATTTTGTAGTGTCATGGCACGATGTTCAAAACTATCGATTTGAGGAAGTGTGTTCGTCAAAATGGTCGAATAGTGACTATGAATGTGTTTTCGTGCACATGCAAAAGTCAGTGTTCTTAAGAATGGCTATAATAAAAATAACGAATGTATAATAGTTCAAAGAACCAACTACTTGGATGAGGATCGAAAATTTAATAATATTCTAAAACCAATCATCAGATAAAATAAAAAAAATTTGCATTAATCATTATTTTATCACTTTTGTTTTTTTGTCAGAAAATATTACACTAGAGTCAACTGAAAATGATGATTACCCCGATTCAAAACCATTTACTGCAAAGATTATTAAAAATTCTTGCTTCAATTTTTCCTGTATTTACAAAGAATATCTCTGAAAACATTGTGGAGTCCAGAATTAACTTGAATTTTCAAGCTTTCAAAGGAAAATATAATTCAATTATTTCAAAGAAGAGTTAACAATTGTACAAACCTTTAGTCTTAGCAAAGTTTAACTTAAGGTGGTATTTAGGTACTTCGGAGTCAAAAAATAAAAAAATCAATTGCTTATCATAGCCACAAGTCTTAGAAGTATTTTAAAACAGATTTCATTGAAAAATTCGAAAAGTTGCGAGTTACAGCGTAAAAAGTAACGGACGTGTCATGCAGGTAAACGCGCCGCGACGGGCTTTAAAGTCGTTTTTCAAGACGGTGAACATCGTAACTCGAGAACGGATCGATATTTTTTGTTGACATTTTATCTGAACCTACAAAACACTTTTCTCCACAAGGTGGAACTCGCTCACTAAAATCGTATAACTTTAGCAACATTTAAGATAACATTTATCACAGAATTATTTCTGGAAAATTTTTCAAAGTTGATATTTGTTGTATAAATCCGTGAATTTTTATTAAAAATTTTCGACCGAGTTCCATCCTGTAGATTTTGAGTTAAAGGATACTGACATACAGCGATTTCGCTTTCAGGTGAGTAGGTCAATCGGAATCGTGTTCACCACATGGAGGTGTGCATTACGCAAGCACTCACTTTGATCTCTTATAAATTAATTAATTTTTTATATTTTGTAAACATCCTTATTCGAAAATATGTCTTGTATCCCCAAGATAGAATTGTTAAAGGAACAAATGTTTTGAGTTATTAGTGGCTCAACAATCTACTAAACGAAAAGAAACCGTTGATTTTAGCTGTCTAATACTCATGTACCCCCATAGATGTGACAAGTTTAATTAAAATTTTTACCTATTCCACAGATTTATTCACAAATACACATTAACACTTCAAGCGGTTGTATCGTTATACTAAAACACTTAAAAAGTGTTATACGAACATGGGCTGTACATTCCAGGGGCTTTGAATCGTGGAGGGTTAAAGGAAATACTCGAAGTGTCCGCCTCGTGACTGAACACCTGCTATGTCGTGCAGCATCGGGTCTTACACTTACTGGAAAATACCAGGCGTTGTTCAAATAATTTCGTCTCTATTTCGTGTCTTTTCATATAAAACGTTTCATTGATATTCGCTCATCTATAACTTACGCGTGTGCCATTTCAGTATAAGTGTACTTAACTGTTTCACTAATTTAAGAATACGACGAGATTGATGGGCATCAGCTACAAATTATCCCAACATTGTTTTATAGATAACGAGACTGTAAAACATTATAAACAATACACTTAATAAGAAAATTGCACAGTAACTTAAACTTATATAAATTTAACTGAGTACTTCAACTTTGGATTATTGTTCTGTATTAAAATATGAAATTTAAAAAATTGACATCTTACTTTAATTCTATTTAAAAATACCGTAACTAATTGTACTGAAAATCTGTATCTGCGAGAAGCGAATAAAACAACCAAAAGCGATGCAGTGATGCATGGAATGTGGGGTGTCAAGTTGCTAGAATTTAATGCCTGCGCTCAGTTTCTGCGCGAGGATGCTCGTTTTCGCGAGAAGAGTTCATAAACTTTATCGACGCGATGCTGATACGTCTGCCGTGTCACGGGCAACCAGCGGCTCTCTAAACTAGAGAGCTTCAAAGATTGTCGAACGTGAGTGGTAACTGCAGCTCGAACAGTCACTTGTAGAATTTATCGAACGAACGAGGTAGTATCATTCCTCGGGCCCCCTTAAAGTGGCAAACTGTTGCAACACGTGATACGAAAAGTAACTTTATCCAGTTTCATGTCGCCGATGAAACATGGCGATACGGCGAATAAAAAGAATTCACTGAACAGATAGTTGTACATTTGTTATTTAAATCCTTTACACCTCAAATACTCCGATACTCCCTGCGATTAGCATAACCGTAGGATTTGTAGAACCTGATGTCCAAGAGTCACAAAATAATATATCAGAGAATGTAAACTTTCAATTTGCAACTGACCACTACACAGAAAGTATATACATACATATATACAAACCTTTCCTTTGGTATAGTGCTTTTGACGCACATTCGAACACTTTCACCAGTCAAGCACAACAACAACCATCTCCACTGCATACAACAAAAACTTACAAATCAACAACACTGGCATCAAGAACACAACACACCAAAACAGGCAAACGATTTCAGACACCACACCGAATATATGGCATACATATACCAGTGACACATCGTTAAAGTCCCTCAAAGACATCTACTACAGGGTGTTTCACCTAACTTTATCGTCTGAAATATTTCTACTATATTTAAAGTTTCACAAAAATATTTCCTACAAAAGTTGTGTAGTTTTGTGAGGTACGACGTATAGTAACAATAGTTTGATTCTTTTGGGAGGAGTTATTGAGATGAAACTTCGTTTTTTTTTAAAGAATTCTTAATGACCTTGAAGGACTTATTGTTGAATTCGTCTTTAAACTGGCTATCATTCCATTTAAAGAAATAAAATTGGCCTTCGTATCTCTCATTAACTCCCTCCTCCAACGGAATAAAAGTATTGTTATTATACGCCGGCTCCCACAAAACTAAGCAACTTTTGTAAAAAAACATTTCTATGACATTTTAAGCAGGTATAGTAGAAATATTTGAGGTGTTAAAGTTAGGTGAAACGTCTTGTGCACATCTGATCATTCATAATCTGATAATTAAAATTAATAGAAGTGTTATAAATGTTAGTTTTGATGATAATATGATTTTGTATTTAAGGTAGTTCCTAACCAACTATGTTAGTCAAATTAGAGTTGGGTAATAAACGATAAATATAAAGTAGTATGATACTATAGAATTAATAATAATAATTTTTAACATCATGTATATATATTTTAAAAAGTTCATTGTTAATATGAATAATTGTAATACGAAAATAGAATATTTAATTGGTTAGCATAGTGAATTGGAGCAGCAGATCTGACAACGTTGCATTCATTCGGGGCGTCTTTTATAACCAAAATGTCAGAAATCTAGTCTACGTAGTTTCTAAAAATTCTGCATGTAAACCTATTTTTTATGGGCATTGACGAAGAAACCATGTGGTCAATTTCGCAGAAATTAATAAACTCATTTCGTGACATTTCGATGTACTTTGGTGCCAATTTTGGTACACTTGTTGAATATAGTTTTCCTGTTTCGGAAGAAAAACTGAAACTATAACCCTGTTTTTTCGACTCTGCCATATGCCACTGTGTTAAAATGCATCAACTTATTTAAGAATTTCTCCATAACTAAGACGATTTTAAACTTTGTACAAGGGTTTCTTGTATTCGAAATTGGTTTTGAACGAAACTTGAAAGAAGTCTTGAATTTAATAGATTATTCAGGAACTGCCTTAATTAAATGTAAAGTTGGGCTAATTAGAATAATTTCAAAATCAAAAATTCAAAATATTGGAGTAATTATGAAAAATTGAATTGCAAAGTGCAGACGTGGTCTTGTTATTGGATTAAATCCACATTCAAATGGAGAATAAGTATGTAGTTTATCCTGTTTCTGCACAGACCAGAATCAGCTCCCTTATTAATTTATCGGAAGAGCAGTACCGTATTATTCGCCATGGATATTTACAAGCTGCAGTCGCGACGTCGTATCACAACAATCGTTTCTCCCTGTTGTACGAGCGTTACGTATACGAATATTCAGCATTCGCGTTAAAATACGCAAGTGTTGACACAGTATTCGTATTTGTGCATGAATATTCGGTATTTATGCCGAACATTGTTCCAACTTCGAGTCGGTAAATTAATACACGTCAAAGCACACGAATATTCAGTTGCTCTGCACCACGTGAACTATCCACCCTTGGTAACGAACATTCAGTTGTGAGAGCGATGTCGAGCACATAGAGTGAACCCAACGACGTTGTTTTCCAATTTCTGAAAGCTGCTCAAGTAGAACCATCCATACTAAACCCTACTTCGTTTCACTTGTATGGAAAACTTACTCTCCACTATTCACATCCCCAAGCTTTCTTCCCTCCCTATCTGTTTACCTAGTAGCATAGAGCATTAAGGATGTATCGGACGTACAATATTAGACAAAAGTATATGAAATTTGAAATACTTGAATACCTACGTCTTAGGCATAGTAAATCTAGATGTAAGGAAGTTGAACGACACAGAGTGTAACGAGTATATAGGAAAAAATAAAAAATCAATTTTCCATTAAGATACAGTTATTGAGACGTAATTGATATGTTCATCATATTTATACCCCAAAAAATTAATTTTTAACTTATATAAAATAATTCATTAAAATATATTTTTGAATGTAATAAAAGTAAAACAAATAAAAATTTTTTTTTCAATACATTTAAACACAAATTAATAACAAACATATGAAACAATTATAAAAAATAAAATTAATTTTTTAAATAATTCACATTGATAAATTTTAAATTATTCTGTCTTATTATACATCGTCACCACTGTCAGTTGAATATGAAAGAATTCAAAGCTCAGTGTCTTTTAAAAATAAATATTCGAGCACAGATTTGGCTAGTTTTTTCGTTTTATTATGTGTATTTTTTCTTATGTGGGAGCACTCGGGAGTTATGCCGTTGGTCAAGAAAATGTAATTCTATCTTTTCAAGTTGTAGTGTATTATGGGGCAAGAGTGCGCACTTAAAGTTTAGACTTCCCTAAAATCCTTGGTATTACACTGATAGTCATATCATTTTGTGTGAAATAACTACTATCCCTTATTATTCGATAAGCAGCAACTTCATGTAAATTTACCTATCACAACTTATATAAAATAAATATTTCCAAAAAGTGTCAAATGCTAACTTTTACCCGACATGTAGAGCAAAAGTTGGCATGTTACGGGGTAAAAGAACGGAACGAGAAATTTCCACAAAAGTGTTTTATTTTCCTCCGTGCAATAGTTGCGGTAATATAGCAAAACGACTAATTTAGTTTACAATTAATTTTTTGTTAATCAAGGTAACAGTAATCGCATATAAAATTACCCCCACCTTTGTAATTTGCGTAGGCATCAGTCTTCTGGAGCATCTATGTATTCTTCTTCACACGCAGGACAAATTATTCTTTCCGTAGACGTTGATGGTTGGGGTACCTATTCCCTTTTTGTAACCGATTTGTTTTGTTCCTTTCTCAAACTTTTTCAGAAGTAGACGTTATTTCGGGGGATTTTTTTTACTTTTCTAATTAGTTCTTTGCACGTTCGCATTCAGATTTTCTTTTCATTGCTTCATTTACTTCAAGCTGATTTTTTAATCAAAAAGTTAATAAAAAAAGTATTTTGGAAAAATATTGTGGAATTAAAATTAATAAAAAAAATGAAAATCTGATATCAGCATGACTCAACTATCACAAATTCAAAATTTATTTCCATGTTGTGATTGATAAATACAACTTATTTTGTATAGTCGTTTTAATCAGTTTTCGTTACTAATTTAGCAAACACTAGAAATAAAATAAGTTTAATGAATTCATAACACCCGTCAAATTATTTTGAGGCAAAAGTTCGTATTCCAACTCTTGGCCCACTACATTGTGCGAACTTTTGACCCCACAGCTACTTTTCCATTGTTTAATCAATCCTGTTATCTGTGAGGACAATTGAAAACTTCTATTAGCACTTTCGAATAGAAAAATTTCAGCTCTTTCAGACGACATATGAATTAAAATATTTACTGATCAATTTATAGGAATAATATTAATTCCTAAAAATGACAATATTACATCAGAACTAACGAATTCAGTACTTACCGCATTGTACGATAACAAAACCAAGCACAGCTACACAATTCTACACTGGTGACGAATTGACAAACTCTGCCTTGATTGACAATTGACTGTCAATCACCATTGGCCACTGCCACAACTCAAACAATGAAATTCTCATGGTGCGAACTTTTACCTACCTTTACTTTAGCCCACGTTGAAATACAGTAAAACATACAATTTATTCGCAATAAAATATTCACGCGTAGATACAAATGTAAGTCTCGCATAGACAGATACTCAAGGACGAGTACATATTGCAATGCGTTAACGTATGTGTGGAGCCGGCGTTGTGTGTTGTAACAAGCCTGTTGCTGCGCCATCAACTCCGTTTCTAAACAACTATGAGTAACGGTGAGCCGAGTAATTGCTTATGAAACGCGTTAAAGAGAGGACGTAGTCAAGTATGCGGCGGCTCTTGTAGAGCCTTAAAGGGCCAACTGTTGCAATGGGCGTACAAAAAGTCGACCGCGAGCGTGCCGCCAGCTTCAAGTCTCGACTCCGCCCAGGCACTCCCTACTTGTGCAGATGCTTACACTTCGCCGACGACCCACAATGCTTCTCCTTCCACCCCCGCGAAGATACATCCTGCATAATTTACGCGCAGTCACAGAAGAAGGAACGACAAGAGAAAGCGCGTTCCACGTTACGCCCCGCGCAAACAGCGAATTCCTTTTGTGCTTTCCCCCGCGGAACGGCGGTGGTTGTGATCATTTCTATAACTTAACCCGACAGCGCGAAATTCTGCTCCAGAAAATTTCCGAACGGACCAGCTCGCGCTGGAATTTGAGACGCGCGTGAGATTAAAATTCCTCGTGTCATTAGATGAGGCCCGTTGAAATATTAAGTTCAACGTCATCCTGCGAAAGCATTTTTGAGACCCCGAGAGCACTCGGACATTTCCTTCCTTTTCAAAGTAGGGAACGAACATCTTTGGTAATACTTTCTACCGCCTTTGTTGAAAAAGAAAATAAATGGTAAAGATTATAACACTTAACATGTTCAGTGACTGTCAGTAATTATGATCGATCCTCACTTAAATATTAATAACACGAAGTCTTCGAAAAATAGATGACTACTCTATCAATATGTTGTATATTATTTAATTGTGATGTTTTAAAAAAAAATCATGGTTTGTCATGATATTTTGTATTTGGATCCTCAGCATTGGTGCTCCCCGCCGGCTCGTGCCTCAACTTTTACCCACCGAATTCCAGCAACAAGGAAGGGTGGCTCGCGATCATTTGACGTTATGGTCACGTTCGCGTATTTCGTGGTACGTGATGTTTGCGAGATATCTGCGATCATTAAACTCGAAGCGACGTGCTGGTGCGGGCAACGCCATAGTATCTTCCGGTACGCAGGCTTTGCGTATCGAGCAGTTTCTGTTCATGCCGGGCTCATTGAAAATTATAAAGAAATTTATCCGATCCGAACGGTCCCGGCAGAATTGCAGGGGTAATCGTCCTTGCCGGTAAGTGGACTGCAACGTTACCAAGTCCGCCTCTAATCCCATCAGGATTTACGAGTTTTACGAGAACTCATTATGGCTGTAACTAATTGCCAGTGAGATAAAGACTTCTTTCATGGGTCATATAACTGATTCGAAGGGATAAAGTGAATAGACAAACGCGAAGGTCCTCGTGGTCGTCGCCGTTTATATACGCGCGCGCGTGGTCTCCTCCATGCTTTTTTCATTGGAGGGTGGAAAAAAGAGGCAGGAGGCAAAGAGGAGGAACCGGAGGATGGTACTCTACGACGAGTACCGCATTAACCGTGGGTGGTTGGGCGGGCGGGGTGAATGCCACGTGTAAACGCGCCATTGCGCCTACAGCTTTTCTGTTCTCTCTCCGGCCCTTTCATTCTCTGAGTAATTGTATACCTCCTGCTCGCTCCCATCGGCACGACGGAAAGGAAGGAGAATAGGCGGAGGAGGCTGGAGCCGACACGTGAGCCCCAGCCCGCTAAGAACAACCGCCCTTCCTGGGGTTCAGCAGCTAAATTCGGGGAGGAAATTCAAAACGGTCTTTTTAGTACGCCACGTGACTTTGCGTGTTAAAAGCGTTAAATGCGTAGCTGCCGCGTCCTCGAGGGTCGTCAAGGATATTTGTGACAAGGGCCCGTCGAATGATGGCTACATTTCTTGCCTTCCCCCATAGTTCTCTTTCATCAAATAGGGTGGACGTGTTAGATAACGTCTTTTGTTTGTAATAAATCTATAGGATAATATCATCAGAGTGGTCTGTCAGAAACAGGACACCTTATTACCCTCTTTGGTATCAAGCCTACCTGCAAGTGTACTTTATACGCGTAGTAAGGATACCTGTAGCTGTAATCTGATAACGAAGGAGGGTGAGAGGAATACGTTTTACCCTGAGTCTGTTAGTGATCTTGCCAGTAAAGAGACCTAACAGACTCTGTTTTGTTAGAAATGAATCTGTGTCGCTATTATAGGAAAAATCTGTTTTAGAATCCGTAGGATGTAAGATGACGTTACTCTATATGGCGAATCTAAAAGAAAATCTGCTTCCAACTATTGCTTGACCTGCAAATAATTGAGTCAGGCACGGAATTAGAGAGTTTTTAAGATAAAAAGATGTTTGTCAGTAAAGTAATTGACAGGCGATTTAATTAATTGAAACATTATTACTTTAAAAATTATAAGGCCGTTACTGTAGTACGTTAGAAACGTACGTTTTAAAAAATTGTAAGTGATCTTGTTTCTTTTCTAAATTAGAAACATACCGTAAGTGTATAATATAGGAGGCAAGTATATTGAATTACATTTTGACAGTAGGGTAAACTGTACAGTGATTGGCACCCTAAGTCGAAATGCCAATTGGAATGACTATATTTGTTTGTGAAGTTTTTATATGGTCTTAATTTTCAGTTATTATCAATGATTATGGATTTCTCATTAAAATAAAACATCTTGAGTACCTATTAAGTCTTTCATTTCAAAAATATTCATTGAAAAACAAAAATAGACATAAAAGTACAATCATTGGCACCGTAAAATTTGAGGTTTTATAGAGAAACATATGTAGTTAAAAACAAAGTTTAAAGTGTTTAAACAGACTATTTCATTCACTATTAAATACCTACAACACTTAGTAAATCTGTATTTCAATCCATTACTTAGTTACAAAGCGACAAAATATACTTACCTACCCCTTATGGAAATTTAAAAAAAAAAACGCCCCAAACTCAGCCCTTTGTCCCACTTTGTGGCATTGCCAGATGTAAAATGTGTAGTTCAACTACTGGGCTTTGCAGTGTTGTAGTGAAAGAAAAATAAGAAATTGTAACAAAATAGTTTCTAAGCTTGTACATCTTAATATTTGACTTTTTAATCGGGAGTGCCAATGATTAGTGCAGTGCCAACATTAGTGCAGTTTACCCTACGTAGTTTAAAATTATATTTCAATAAATATAACACAACCTTGCTATGTCGGTGTGTACAGACTGGGGGTAGTACTGCTTCCAAATTTGAATCTGGATGTACATTTATATGCATTATAAATTACAGTAAAACACTATTGTGCCCATTAAATAATGAAACTACATTTCCAAGGAAAAAAATGAATGAATACGTCTACAAGTTTTTATAAGAAATCTTCAGCATGGCAATCACACAACTCCGCGCACAGCTGAAATAGTTTATGCGAGAAAGTGTGCTGGAAGTCCTGTAATGGAATTCTTGTTAGTTCCTTGGTCACATTGTGTTTTATGTCACTAATGTCACTGAAATGTGCACCTTTTAGAGCCATTTTTACCTGCGGGAAGAGGAAAGGGTCTGCTGGTGTCAAATATGGCAGACAAAGTGGATGCTGGATCACAGAAATCGATTTCAATCCAAGAAATTGCATTAAAATTAGCAGCAACCATCTGTTGTTTTGAAACTGTTCGTTTATGACATGGCGCATCCGCATTGACAAACGATGAATCATTTCTAAATAATAATAATAATGATAATAACTGTTCACTAGGTTGTTTCCAGTAAGGAATTTACGGTGGATAATTTCAGAATTCTGTAACGATTTCCTGCCTTCTTGAAAACGAACAGAATATCGCAAAACTCGTGTCAGACCATGCTCAACGTCTGTCCTTTTCACTTACTTGTATAAGTAAAACTTTATCACGTTGGTTCATATTGAAAATTCAGACTTTTTTACGATGATGATGCAATAACAAATTACGCTCGAGTAACAAGAGTGATCTCGTGGAAATAAACACTTGCTGGTACTATGTACATATTTTACCAAATTGTTTGCACGCTGTACAGAAATAAATATTAGTTTCATTATTTAACAGATGCACATTGCACCTGGCACAACATTGTTATATATTAGAAATTCATTCTCCGATTTATTATTAATAATAAGTGCAGCAAAATTTTCTGTATTTTAGGTCTGTATTTGAAAAGGCCCTTTTACAATATTAATATGTGATGTTTTATTTTTTGGTAGGATGTTTAGATACAATAACTTCCCTTCAAGCTCGTAAAGGATTCAAGTCCTGACACATAATATGTTAGATATTACCTAAGATTTACTTGTGCCTCCTTAACGTAGTCAAGAATTAATTTAGATATTCTTCAATGGAACGGAATCAATGAAATGAAAGCATCTCCATATTTGCCTCTTGCCATTGCGAACCTAAAATTAGATCCATCGTACCATCGAACCAATGTGTCGTTATTTATAACTTAATAAATAATACAAGTCCGTTGTACGTTGGGTCGAAGATATCCTTACGATAAAACGTTTCAGGCTGCAATACAGTTTACTTATTTTACAACAGCCTTTGTGCCCTTAGGAGACTTCTGTTTTCTCTGTCCCACAACCGGGTTTCAGAGGAATAGGTACAGTAAATTTTTCACTTTGAGAATATGAAATTCCTCGTACCTGCAGCCAGTTCTGCAAACACCAGTTCTGTATAGGAGCTTCCTTCTCTGGTTAGGGGTCGGCCGAGATGCAAGTCAGATAAGACCAGTGGAACAATATTTTCTTGGGCGGGCGCTTTGCCAGTAGCTTGCGGCTAGGGCGAAGATTAGCGCAACCTTGGTAACGACCTTATAAAACACCGAACTTAGCCAGCGTACGATAAAAATATTGCCTCGCAAATTGAAACGTACGGCGGAGGTGTGTTCCTGCTCCCTTTCTTCTTTCCTTTTTCTCATCCTCTGTCCACGCGGCCCTGCTGCCTTTCCCTCGCTCGCTTTACCCTCCTCCCTCAAAGCGACCATGGACGATCTTACCTGTGAAAGCCTCGTGGTAAAATTCTTGTGTAAGATTCCCCGGAATTCTTGACGAGCCCACAGCAAAATTGAAGAATGTAAACATACTCGGCTGTTGCTGTTTGAGGCTTTTAACAAAGTGCGTGAGAAGTGGTATTTTTTTTAGGAAACAGTAGGTATCACCAAGTAAATAAATTTAGTGTAATTAATGAAAGTGATGTACTGTTGTCATAGAAAACAGATGTAACTGTGAAAAATGTAGTAGCAGAGTGCTGTGTAAATTAATTTCGAAATGGGGTGTCTGTGCATAAACGGGTGTTGATGAATATTAACTCTGACATTTAAATGGAGCATGAATACGAGGACAGTGGAAGATTTTTTCTACCAAATTCTTTAGATACGACATTAAGGTGTTTGGCATGTCATCTTTTCCAGTATCGTGATATTTTAAATGTTCATTTTCGTATCGAAAGTTTATTTGAATTTATTTAATATGCTGCTTATTTGTATTCTTACTGGAATCTGAATTATTAAAAGCGTATCACGGATCGCACCCTCTTCCTTATTGCAGTTAAAAGGCTCCCGTACAGCCAACTATGAAAGAAAAATTTCTTGAGGGGAATCCTCTTCAGAAGGACGGCTGTACGATTTCCTCTTGGTCGAATAACGCGTTACACGGGGCCCATTACATTTTTTTTTTTTTCACGGAACGAAGTATTATCTCCCTCGAGGGGAAACGGACCGATGTAGTACACTCGAAACCATGGAGAATATTCTTTTCACCCCTTCGCTGTTCCCCGTACAACCGACCCTTTCGAATCGGGGGCGTACAAGCAAGCGTAATTATTTCGCAATTTACTACCCTTTGCAGGATGTAGATTTAAAATAGCCGTATTTACGGTACTTGTCGGTGATACAAGACACCCGGGGGAACGTTAAATTAATCCACGCATGGACACGCATGCAGCACACGTTCATATCACAAGATCTCGCGATGTAATCCCAGCGGCCCGCGAAACGAGTTGCGATTAAGTTTAAGTGCGTAACGACAGAACCAGAGAAAATATTTTCAACGCGAAGTTGTTAGATAAATGGTGATGTAGCGGGAAGATCTCGCACAAATGATTTTTTTACAGGATAATAAAATTACTGTGATGATTTGAGGTAGCTGGTATGGTAAGGTAATTATTATGAGTATTGTTTGAAAAATAACAATAAAAGCAAAATTTAATTTTTATTGGACAAAAGATGTTACCGATCAGGTGGTCATTTTGAGAAAGTCACTATCTTAAATAAAGTAGAAATTTTTTAAAAACAACGAAATGTATTTTAAAAATGCACACATGCAAATTTTGTGTCTATTTCCGTCTTTTACCACTTTTGTAGTATACAGATAAATAATCGCCGCTTATACTCTCAAAGGTACGATTTATAAGTATAGGTAAGTGAATACGTAAATAGAATACCTCACAAAAATAGAAGTATGTCGAGTGAAGCTAAGGCTTCAGATACGCAAGGGGTATAATCTTAGAGGAAGAAGTTTGATGCACTTATGGTTCAGTAGAATGTAGGTAACCATCTGCAAAAATCAAGAAGTTTTTAAATTTGTTCCACAAAAGTATCAAATTAATACCATATCCCTAACCCCAACCTATTCGTCGAGGATTATACTATACTGAATACAAGAATAACAATAAACCTTTTAGAACATATTCAATTGATATGTAGAATAATAGGTATTTTTGAAGATGCACTGCAAATTATAATTTGTACAAGCTCGCAACTTTTCATTCACTTTGATCTGGCAAGGCGTTTAATTACACTGTTCAGCAGCCATTTTGGTCTGTAACATTCAATAGCCGTTTCTTATAGACTTTTGTGCGCTGAAAACGAATTCGTAAACCGTTTGTCGCCATCACCCTTACTTTTCGAGAAATTTGATTTTGAAAAAAAATGAAAATTTTCAATTTTGGACATTTTTTGTGTTCAAACAGAAATAGTTATTCGGTTGCTTGTTCCGTCACATAATTCTATGAACCCTCGCGAACACAACGATATAAGTTATTATTGAATTATAAACATTTAAATATGTTTAAACAACGATCAAAGGGAAAAGGACATCCGAAATGCACCAATTTTTGCAGATATTTTTCTATATATTTCAAAAACTAAGGGTCTAGAAGAAAATCTAACTGCTCCACGCGATGCAGAAGATATTTTTGCTCCGGAAAACATCAGCAGAAGTGGTAAAACACCCTTTGTTTACAATACAGAAACGAAAGAGTTTGGCAAAACGTGCGGCGCCGACAGTGGTAGCCAATACTTATAATTCAATAATAACTTATATCGTTTTGTTCTCGAGTATTCATAGAATAATTTGGCAGAATAAGCAACCGAATAACTATTACTGTTTGAACACAAAAAATGTTCAAATTTTCAAATTTGCATTTTTTTCGAAATCGAATTTCTCGAAACCCGAGGGTGATAGCGACAAACGGTTAGCGGATTCGTTTTCAGTGCCCAAAAACCTATAAGAAACGGCTATTGAATGTCACAGAACAGAAAAAAAATTCAATTTTGTTGGACAATATAATTATACTGTCCAAAAATTATACAGAATTCATACTAGAACTCTTGACTCGCCACACTCAAGTACGATATCGTCTTCATCTCCATCACCGTTACTCTCACTATTTTTTTTCCATCCAATATATTCTATTCCTAACTTAATTATCGCATAGTATAATTAAATCCTTACAACAGCACAAATAAACATATATCTTTTACTTAACTGAAGCTAAATTTAACACAAAGCAAACCACGTCTAAAAAGTACTAAACCCCTTGATGTTATTCAAAGAATCTATACCAACAATCCGCAGAGGTACAGAACTTACCTCGAGTATTTTTATTCCCAGGAAAATGAGTGCTGCCTAACTCAAAAACAGCACCTTAACATCTGAAAACCCAATTTCCATTTCCTGTTCCCCAACTCAGTAATACCGTTCTTCCAGCGTCTGCATCTAATTGCTGGCGTGTTTCAAAGAGCCCTGAAAGGACGTGGAACGCTCCTTTCGCGAGCTGGGGGTTCGGCGGAACGAACGCTGGCCCAAGAGTTGATCTCTCTGTAGACTACCCAGGAGAATAATTATCGTGGAAGAAACAACTTTCGCGTTCCCGTATGTCGAATAATGCTGTGGCATTACGGGATAGGTAGGTGGGCTGGACTTGGCTCGGCGCAGCGAGCATCAGAAACGATTCGGCGTGTGCAATGGGTTGTAACGTTCCGCGCGGCGCTTCGTCCTCGTGACTAAAAATTCGAGGTTGGCTGGCAGCCAGCGGACTGCTTTACTTTACTTGACTTTTGCGCGGAAAGAGAACGAGATAAGACGAGGCAAAGTACACATCGGGACAAATATATTGACGTCTCTGAAAAACTCGTCGCGTCACCGAATATCCCACACATAACTCCTGCAATCGCGCCGGGATAAGTTCCTCTGTCGGTCGGCTGGCTTTGCTCCGCGACTCTCGAGATTTTGACAGTCGTCATAACCCGAAATTCCGCCAAACCCTTCCTTACGTATTTGGCGACAATTTGATAAACCGGAAAATTATATTTTGCGAATTGGGTGAAATAAAAACACGACAGTGTCAGGTAACGTTACCCCATTTGAATATGCAGAAGGTTCGATGCTCCTTTCTTGTATGAAATAAATGGAAGAAGAAGAGGAAGGTAGGATAGAGTAACCCTCTCGTTTTACAATCTCAAAAACCAGTCACATTCTTTCTATGCACAGTGTTCTACATCTTCTGTAAAGGATTCAATTGGAGATGTAGGATAAGGTAGCAGAGTTAACGGCTGTTTAATTGGCCGACTGCATCGTCTCGAGCTAGAAACCGAGAACTAATTCAGTGTGGCCGAACAAGTTTGACCAAGAAAATGCCCCATGGTCACTAACGTCAGGCACAGACTCGCCCTCTTTTCTTTGTAGCCCATTCCTCTACGAGCTTCCAGTAGCAGGCTCCAACACAGGGAACAACGGAGAGTGCCATCACGCTCGGCCGGAGCCGTTTCTTCTGTTTTACGGTTTTAATAAATCTCCGCGGAGTAATTCGCGACGGGTCGGAGCAGACATTAAACCCACTGACATTCCCTTGGTTCCACCTTACACGCTGTCGTGGTATAATATGGGGAATGAAATGATTCGTGTAAAATTAACGATGAAGAATCGGCCTGCTTCCTGTAATGCATGATCGATGAAAGATTAGAAGATTGTTGGTTAAACTAAAGTGTCACATAGCCAACGTTATCACTTGAAATATTTTATTTAACTTAAAAATTTCGGAATATTGAAACACATATTTTCTACAAAAAGGATTTATGATTATTCAAAAGGAATCTAGTATTACTAAGGTGATGTAGTACCTACTTAAAAGGTGATTTCTTCTACAAAAATAAGTGAAACTGCTGTGTTCTATATAAACTTCTAATTTCCATATAATCTATTTTGAAAACTGGGGTATATCTTGGCTGACATGTATGTTCTGACATTTAAATTATCGTGTACTCCTTATGGATCCCATTAATTTATTTAACTGTTCTTTCTGGAATTACTAAAAAGACAAAGTACAGTTCAATGTTAAAAAAATAACTTCCTAACAATCGCTGTCTAGAGTAAAAGTGGCATAAGGAGTAGACCATTGATTTAATGCAAAAGGTGATATAAAAAAGAAACAAAATCTTTTTTGAGCAAAAAAAAATTTTAGAACTGAAAATATACTTCAGTGAAATAAAATCTTTTTCATCGAAAAAGCCATTAGAAACACGTCACTCCTCCAAGACTCAAACAAAGCCTTCACGTAAAATCCCCTGGATTACCATCGTCCTTAAGGGACAAACGTCAACTTCGTATCGCCCTAGCACATTTTCTGCTCTCAGCTTTCGCAGCAGTGCACGACACGTGCCGTAGCCGTGTCCGCTGATAGGCGGGCAATTTTCAAGGATCGAGGGTTGTTTGTAAAGCGAAATTTCCCAACCAGTCCAGTAACCCCCCAACGTTCTTAACTCAGTTGCCAAAGAAAATCGCTGCATTGCGGCAATGTTTATCGAACATGATTTCGGTAGGTTCGCGAGGATTAAACGAGAGCCGGCCCGCTTTAATGAACCCAAGCGATGCAGCCGAGCGGGCGAATTTACGCCATTACCACGCAAAGGCACAGGCGTTACGGTAAATGAAAATTTAATCTGCAGATCGATCCCGTCCGAACCATTCTGTCTGGCAATACGTCCAGCGGCCATTAATTCGCACCGACTTTCACTAGTTCGTTGCTATCAAATCGTGTGAACGTGGATTCCTCCACAACTGTGTAGGATCTTCAACGAACGGACTGGTCCAATATGAAAGGCTCCTGTTTTAAGAACAATGACGACTGTGTTTGATGACGTATCGGAACATTCGAAAACAGAGAATGGGGCAAAATTGTGGGGTACAAAGGGAATAGAGGTGATTCTGTAGGTAGAAACGAATTGAAAATGTGTTATCAAATTTGGCTACGTATTATTTTATACTTTAACTGGTATGTTTGAATTTGCACACATTGATGGTGGCAGGGTTAAAGAAAATACATCATTGTATTTGTGTGGAGTATTTAGGTACGTTTTTATTGTGTTGGAATATTGTTGAATATTATTGTATCTGGGTTCGCATAGAGTGTCTTGCCTGTTGCATTAAAGAGGTATAAATGAAAAATGTCAATGAAATTATTTTCCTTCCTTGATTTTTTAAATACTTTTTATTTTTTCCTTTCTGCTTAGAAATGGGTCGCAGATTTTTCTTCGTAGACTTTATTTTTGACATTATAGTCCTTACTAATATTTTTAATATAACTCTAATATTACCGGCCGTTTTTTTGGAAACTTGTACCACCGTGACCAATTCAAACATAATTAAGGGGCTCAGTGGAAAACAGACACATGCCACGTCAACTATTGTCAAATTTTAGCTGAAAAGTTATTTTCAATGGAAATGTGGAACGAAATTAAAATTATTTTAAACGGTACATGAAGTAGATGGTAAATGACAACCATTATCAATTTTTAACTGAAAAATTATTTTCAAGGGAATTATTTCAAACGGTACTTCAATGAGATGGTAAGAAACAACTATTTTCACATTTTAGTTAAAAAATTAATTTTATTAATTGACCTTTTCCACTACGCATTTGTTTTTTCTTAGTGTGAAAAAAATTGATATAATTCTGCTCTGTGAAACGTACACGATATTTCATCAGAAGGTGGTGGAACGATACTACATTGCAGGGACGAATTAATGGTACAAAGAAACGAAAATTTATGCATACATGGCATGTGCCTATTTTCCACTGTGCCCCTCAATTCTTAGGATAAAAAATCGAAAAATCTGGTCAAGTTAGTTGCATAACTTGAATCACACTACAAATCACTATAAAGGAATACTACCGTGCAAGTAGAACTAGTACGTAATAGTCAGAAACGCCAGCTAAATCTTATGTAATAGCCCGCGTACCCGACGAATCTTCAAAATCGATTATATCGGCAACAAAGGATCGTAGGAAAAGTGTTTATTCTATATTTTCAACTTATTTTTGGATATAGAATCAACTGTACAATTTTTTACTTCTTCACTCTTATCCTAATACTCTTGAGATGCTTGATCTTACAATAATTATTAACTCTTAAGATGCAAATATACTGTACTTTTACAATTACACACTTGTCCCATGTAATTTCTCACGCACATACAATTAGGGTTTATACAACAACTGACTTTTGAAAAAAATAGTTTTCGAATTACACTAATTCCAAAAAAACAAGGTTAAACCTGTTTTCGAATTTTTACGAAAACATATAATTAAAATTGACAATAAATATTTGTTCTTATTTTTGAAATTTTACATTTTTTTTATACTATTTATAGAATTACAAAAATATAACATAATAAAATACACACTATCTATACAAAACCAATTAAATAAATAAAAAAATAACTAAAATCCGTACAAAATATAAGTTATAAATCTTTATTTCATTTAGTATTTTTCTTCCGAAAATATGAACTCATGACAATTAGTTTTACAGTAAATTGTTACCTACTACATTATGCTTGTGTCCGAGGCGATTTCAAGTCAAAATGTTAACGTTTTTAATTAAATAATTAATGCATTTCTTCATATTAATTCTAGTATGTAAAACCGTTTTTTTCAAGTTTAAAACCCGGTTTTCAAATTTTACAAATTTATAAATATAAAGCAGTCTTTAAACCCGGTTTTTAAAAACCGACAAACCCTACATACAATATACCTATGTATATGATAAAGTGTATACGGTATATAAAATTTAGTTTCTTTTGTTTCAGGTGAGTGGTGTATTTTGAAGCAATTTTCTGTTACGCTGTATAGGAGTCGTAAGTAAGTAGAATTTTCCAAACTACGTCCGTAAAACTTTCAAATGGTATTTCATTTAAGTTTTACCACAACAATTCCACAAATTTCAATTTCCCTATTTCTCCCATGGGAATCTCAATTTACTCTATGATTCTGACAATACTGAATTAATATCTTTAATTATATTAGGTCGACCCATAAGTAATGTTATTTCTTATTTTAGTTATGAGAAATTTAATGCCTATGTTATGTATGCAAAACCTCCTCATATATGTACCTTTTGAAGTACATTTTTTCTTGAGTCTAAATTGAACAGTAAAAGTGTCTGTTTCACCACATATAACCGAAAAGGTGATGAAAAAATTAAACAACTATTCAGTAATTGAGTCTATATCCTATTAATACATTCGTTATGTTTTCTCAACTTAGCACCAACAGAATATAAGTCATTGCATCAACATTTTAATTCAAAATGTATCAAATTTTTGAGGAACGAATTAAAATATTGCTTGCAATCAGAAATACAATCTTAACTATAAGCTTTGTTAATTTTGTCATTGAAACATTGGAGAAACGGCGCGGCGGATGAATTTTATCAAGAGTAGTGTCGAGTAAACTTGTACTGTGCAACTTTTCCGAAGAAGTCTCTTTTATCGTAAAAGTTCTGTGCAAGGATCACTGCATACAATATGAATTGTTTCATTTGCGCGGCACTCGGAAGCTAGATAGACCAATGTTCTCAGTTACCCTTTAGGGTGTAACATTTAATTTCTTTATCTAAAAATCTAGAAAAAGTTGATTTCAAAGTTCACATTAATAACTACTACAAAAGCTTTAAGCTGACTTGCAAAGCTTCTAAACAGAAGCCTTTACGAGAAGAGGATTTCGTACATACCTATATACGAATCTCAAGACGTCTATCACTTCGGTCGCTCGATTTCACGCGTAGCCATTTGCCTCTAAAAAATGAATAAGATCCTGATCCCAGGAGAGTCCGCGAGGCAACGTAATAAAAGTCTTATTCGACCAATATAAGAATCCGCCTTCGCCTTATTGCATACGACATTTCATTATGGTGATTCGAGACGCTCGTTGGAAGCGCACGACAAATAAATTCGAATTATTCTGATACCGGATGGAAGCTCCGGTTAAAAGAGGAATGGGGGGAACGGCGGGAGGGTGGAAGGGGTGGGGGTGAGGGGACGAGGTTGAAAGCGAATAGCCGAGTACAAGGGGTGGTTTGTAGCCCGGGGATACGTTCGCGTTCCTAAATGAAGAAGGCACAGAGGAAGCTCGATCGGACATCCTGAGGCGGACGATGCGATGCAATAGTTTGTATCTGGCGGTGGGTGAGCCAACTCCAATCTTTGCCACGAAGCTGCGCCGCTTAAACAGCCTCGACAGAAACCCTTACTTATCCCTCGTAGCCCTCGGCGTTACGAAAGAAACACCCACTTGAATTATTTGCACCGATTCGGCGCTTCAAGTGAGGCGGCCCCGATTTTTTTTCTGGATCATTAGAATCCGATTTATTCATTTCCCCGCGCCGGGAACTTCAACGAGACAATTTGTATCGCCGATAATCCAGCGGGACGGTTTAATGGATCCCTTTAATCCTACAAATTGACGCCCCCTTTTTTCAAATGTCAAACACATTTCAAACGATCGAATGCAATGGATCGGCATAAATTGCTGATGAATGAAAACGACGGTTAATTTTTTTATCCTTAATGGGTGTTAATAATTATTTAGTATTACAGAACGTTGTAGGTTTACTCAAATAGACCTTTCCACTACAAAATATGCAACAATCTCGAGAACTTTTTTTTTACGTGTGTCGGAACGTGTGTCAAATTGTATTCTAATTACGTACTCGTAATTTTCATTGGACCTGCAATATTATTACATATAGGTATTTATAGCCGCATCAAATTGTACACATTTATTATAAGCCAGCAAATTGTTATTCAAATCTGCGTTCCTTTCATTTGTATTCGAAGCTCGCGGGGCTCACAACGATTTATGATAAAATTCTCGTGTCAGTTAATTCAATGAGATTGAAGAACGAGGGAGATAGCGCAATGGAGGTGAAATTTCTTGATTGTTCTACGCAAGGTACAAAAGACCGACGAAATAGCTGAGGGGTGAAAGCTGGGCGGGAGGGGGGGGGGCGAACGACGCGACGTGGACATTTAACATTCAGCGCATATGATTAGGTCTGGAGGCGCATAGAAAATACAGGCGTTCCGCAGGGTATATAGAAACTCGAGAATGAATTATGTAAGGCAAAGTACTTCATTCGTCTTGCTCTTGTTATTTGGTGGGTGTAGTTAAACTCTGCGTATTACCGCGTCTGAAATATCACCAGTAATTTTTAAGGCGAACGTGCCGTCGACTATGCACTATTCCCCCTTACATCTCCCGTCCATTTCTTCAACCTCACCTCGCCCCCACCCCGGCCCTGTTTAAACATAGCCAGGACGGCGGTGGAGGTCTCGAATCAAGCTGAAATTTCACGGACCGTGCTCGCATTTTTTGAAACGCTTTGCGGCAGAGCGGAGCTCGAATATTTCGCCTTCGCCCGGCAAATGTATTCCGGCAAGTTTATTTTAAAAATTATTTTTCTCGCAGGTACGTGCATGCGGGCCGCGTACTTTGCTGAAACTGTATTTTCCCACCAAATTCCTATGTTTCACGAGCGCGAAAGAAATCGGAAAATTCACGTTCAACATTGCCATCATGAAGTTGGAAATAAAACGTCCGGCAATGAATGAAATTCAATGCTGCTCGCACTTGGATAACTTGTTCGCCCAGCAAGACCCGTCACGGGGATGGTTCAAGCTTCTTTGAAATGTGGCGCGAAAGCGTTCGCCGAACGAGGCCTCCAGTGGACGGAGAAGAGCGCTGGGAAGCAAAGTGAAGGTAGCGAAAACTGCAGGAAAAAAATATAAAGCAACAACGGAAAAGCAAGATTGAATTATCGAGCAGGAAAGAGCCGCTCGTCCGGTAAACAGATGCCGGTGAAAGCCGCTCATCCGGCAAACATTACACAGGCTTACCACCACGAGACCAACTCGACGATTGGTGCATACCGAAGATTTCGTATGGTTGGCTAGGAATATGTACCTACACGTACGTACACCAAGTACAGCGGCTTGTTGCCCCCCTGCGCGTCGTTAGGTAACTCTATTCAGAAGCTTTGCCCGAGAGACCTTCGACCCGTCTTAAACCATAGCCAAAGCGAATGTGTTTCTACCGGCAGACGACGTGGCGTAAACCCGCCACAAGACACTATGGGACCGAACCATAACCGCTCGACCGTGATGTCGGATGACTACGGGCTTTTGCGTCAGTTTCACGCCAAATAAGGAAGCCGTCATTGCACAATCCACCGGCGGTGCACACACTCTGCTTGGCAGAAGAGGCATGTCTAAATAAAAACCACCCACCGTCGCTGGAGATCGCAGACACCTTCCCAAAGGGAAATTTTATGGATGATAGAGATTTACACAGGGCCGAATCGAGGGTCATAAAAAGTTTTTTAAAAATATGTGCTGGTTTTACAGGAATTTGGACTTCTAACAAGGGAACATCCCTAACCCGGAAATTCAAAATGTTCTGAAACTTTGTGAATATGTAGGAAATTTCCTCCTGATTACAAAGCAACTTTTGTTTGCTGCCCAAATTCACTTTAAGGGGTGTAATTTACCCCAGAAAAATCCGGTTATTTTCCGATTTTGTGATATAACTCGTGAACTGTAAAATAATTTTTTTTGCTAAATGATAGATCTAATTAAGAGAAGTAACTTTTGTCTTGAAACTTTTTTTCTATCTCTTACAGTTCGCCAGTTATAACACAAAATTGGAAAATAGCAAAATTTTCAAGGGTTAATTTCACCCCCCTCGAGTGAATTTGGGCAGCAAACAAAAATTGCGTTGTAATAGGGTGGAAATCCCTTAAATATTCACAAAGTTTCAGTTTTTTTTTATTTTTCGAATTCGAAATCTTCTCTTGTAAGTGCAAAAATAACCTCAAATTTGATCCACCGCGTACAATCTTTTCACAACTTGCTTTCACGTTTCGACGTTGCAATATGCGATTGAATGAAATTAGTTAGCGAGAAATTACCACATGAAATCTATTTTTGGACCAGTTCTAAATATATTTATTTCCAAAAAATATAAAAACTCGTTTATTTATATCTTAGTAGTCTCTCTTTCTTTTGCCAGTGAAGCTGTGCCCGTTGCTCTTCTTTTTTACCTCACCTTTTGCTGTTAATCAAAGCTAAGCAACAACTGAACTGACAACCAAAAAACTGTTGTGGCTTGGCGATCCAGTATTTATTATATTCTAGTGAGTTCTAATATTTTCCTGCACCAACCGTTACGGCAACCCTAATGCTATCCTTCGATTTCAGTACACAAATATATAACAGTTAAAATATTGAAAAAGGCTCTCTGAAATTAAACGAAATATAAATTACAGGGTGTCAGTGATAATTAAGGTATTTGAGGTATGTGTAATGATATTCACCGAAGAACAGTTTATTAGACTTATCGCATTAAGAAAGAAGAAGAAGAGTGGTACAATCTACCGAAGCTGGAAACTATAACATTCATTTGAATTTGTTATAATATACGGCGAAGCATTTGCGCCGAGTTAAGTGGTTTCGCGAGTAATTAGGGGGTCCGAAACGAAAATTTAGGTGAACATTTAGTTTGGGTCCGAGACAGTTCAAAGCGTGGAACGCGTCGCATGGACGTTCAAACGCTAGAAACGCCGGCTAATCGTCTTGGTTATACAGCTGGCATACCTGGATGGTAGAAAGCGCAGATTTAATTAAAACTAGTAGCCCACGGCGAACATATTTTCCGAAAGAGGATACGCCCCCCTTGTGCACGTTACACGAACGCGAGAGAACTCGGTGGGCGTTTCGGATACGGCATTCCGCGCGATGCCTCTGGCCTTTTTTCTGGACGAGATGAGAAATTGTGTAACGTGCAACCGAATTTCTCAATTTCTCTGCAATGCACGGAATTTCTGAATAAACAATTTTGACGGATCTTTTCACGCAGGAAACTTGTTTCATAACGTTGACCACATCCTGTTATTATTATGCGAATTCTCACGTACCTTCCATATAATTTCAGTTCAATCGGATACGCTCTGGAACAGTTGAAAACACAATTATGAAATACTGAGGGGTAGTATATTATATGAAGAGCTCAATATTATGGAAGATTCATTCAATTTATGCATGTAATTAATTGGATTTAGATAACATATTTATCTCTTATATGTTACTTCGGTTCTTGTGCTAGTATTTGTGAATATTGAGGGTGAAAGTTTACAGATTATTCGTCTCTTATTATGAGAAAAATTGTTTAAATTGGAAGTGTTATAATACATTGGTCTGCATCCTTGGTGACTACTTATTAAAGCACGTGACTAAAAAAACATGCACAATGTAAGAGATTTGAGAGCTTGGAAAGTGAAAATTTATTGCATAATATTTTCCATTTATGAATCTATTATTTCTAGGGCAGATCATATGTGCGTCAACGAAAGCGACACATTCAATAATAAAAAGACAATAATGAATTATTCAAATATTTTAAGAACCATAACTACTATTGGCAGTGTTTGAAAACACTTACAGCAGAAACGCCCTTAGCGAATGTGGTGCTAGGCGCAATTGCTTCTTACGAGCCCCTTATGTATCTACACTTAAAAAGCAAAGAGAGGGCCATTTCGAAAAAGAAAGGTTGCAAATTGATACAACTATAACGATTTTAAGTGTAATCTTGTAATGTTTTCCTTAATTAATATATTTATTTATGTCTTACTTTTACATACATGATAAACTAAAAAACTGATTCTTTAGTCATAAAACAACACATGCTTTCAATAATATTCTCTAATAATATTCAATATCCTTAATGTTTATGCAAGCCTTGCAACTGAAGCGAGTGTAAATGTGTACCTACCTGTTGTGACACGGAGCTATCTGAATACGTTGGACCAAGTGCTAGAGCCTATGGAGGAGTTCGAGTAACATGCAAGTAGAAATATCGAGAAACAGTCAGACATAAGGTAAATGTCCCAATACCTGGACACGTCCCAGTACCTGGACACTAATGCAAATAATACAGATTATTACATTTAATTAATATTCACTTTATCCATAAAAGAACTATTTTATTCAATTACACAAATATTTAATAAAATATATTCATATACATATTTTTCTTAGTAAACTTGTAACACTTGTAATATAAATAAATTTTCTTGAACTCTTCATTTACACTATTTTAGTATTGCTCTTATCTGATTTGCTAAACAATAATATTTAGTATATTAGCACAATAATACAGTTTTAGAAAAATGGTACCTTGTAGTATAATTTTTTGATTGGAAGATTAAAATTAAAGTTCGTATTAGTTTTTTATTCGCGTGTCTATCTACTGGTACAATGAAATCCCGGGACGACCCTAAATCTGACCATGTGTGCAAACTGAGAAATAAGTACGCCTTATTGTTCACACAATAATAAAATAATTATTTAACACCTTTACTATTATTACTTTGTATTCTTGGTATCTTGTTTTAATTATAATATTTAATTTATGTGTAAAATTCGTGTGTTACACACGAGTACACATAACCTTAAAATTAGTCAATCAATAATAGATTCCTTTTACTTAAATTTGTTTACTGATTTGAATAAATTACTTATACAGAAGAAATATGCCCAAAGAAAAAACTATTGTGTTGTCTTTTTATTTTTATTTAATTTCCCTAGAAAACATCAAAATTTCATCATGTATCGAGGTAATGGGACAGTAAAATTGGGACACCGGGACATACTAGTTAAGCTGTCCAAGAATTGGGCCATTGTGAGGACTATGAATTTTCAATATTTTACAAAATTATTCATTCCTACAATATGTTTTTTTTAATGATAAAGTACACACGATGCCCCATGTAATTTCAAAATCGTTTTTAATAACATCGATTTGTATAACTGAAAAATTCTCCAACGTGTGTCCGTCGTACCTTAAATGTCCAGGTATTGGGACATTTACCTTACCCGATGAATCTTTAAACACAGTTTCCTCGAAAACGAAACTTCCCACAAGCAAATGGTATTCCACACTTTCTATTTACTATTACCTTCTAATAAAGCTTCGCACCTGCGATTTAAAAGAAATGAGATTCTAAAGGGGTTACATACCCTTGACGGATCGAAAAATAGGATCATTTTTATGATTTTTTCTTTACATAAAGAAACATCATATTTAAAAATCAAGATATACACCTTGTTATGTATAAATTAAGCTGTATTCTCATGAAAAAAAATATGAAAAGGTGCCACAGCAGCCCTTTCTCCCACGGCTTCTTCATAGTTACAGCATTTGAATAAAATTTTGCACAAATATTCTTAAAAATGTAATCTAGTACTTTTCGGCGCCGATTTGGAAAAAAAATACTTTGTGTCATCGTGGATTGGATATAATATATGATTTTAGACCCAAGTTTTCATCTTCTTTTGTTAATAAAAAACAAGACAGTAATCGCAAAATCGTCTCGACGAGTACTAGATTATAGTATTAAGAATATTCGTGCAAAATTGTATTCAAATCGGTCCACGAACTACTATAAAAACTAATAAAAAAAAACTGCAACTTCTTGAAAGAAGCATAAAAACATGGTTCAATTGTCAGATGTCTCGAATCGCTGGTTTCTTAAAAAATCCCCAATTTTGCTGTTGTTAGCCTAAAAAATAGGATTCCCCCTTAAGCATCTCTATAATCTGTATGAAAATTAGGTGATGGAAAGAAAGATCGGCTTAAAAATAAGTGTCCTGCAAAAAGAAGGGTCATGGGTTAAACGCTGAGTGCACGCAGCACTCTCATAACACGATATAGTAGTAGTACTAAGAAATTAGCGAACACATTGTAAACTTCGATCGGGCATATAAACCTTTTACGGCCGCGTCGGCGAAATGGATGCACGTGCAATCAAGCGACACGCTGCCCGACGGTTTGAGACCTGTACCTATAAACGCACGTTTACAACGTGAAACGGCCGGCAGGAATTGCGGGGATGGGCACCGGAAGAGAGATCGAAAGGAAACGAGAGGAGAGATCGCGGTGCACAAGGGAGCGTCGAGATTCTCCTGATACGTGGCACTGCCGTGAAGCGTGAGCGTATTGCACGACATAAAAGTAAGATCCACCAGCGGTAGGACACGTAACGCATGAAATCGCTCGAAAGGAACGACATAAACGGCTCTTGCTGTCGTTTATCGCTTCGTTCCGTTCGCCGATGACCCCCGCGCCGCTCAACCACCACCGATAGGTGCATCCAGGACGCCGTGGCACTGTAATAATAACAGCAACGATCGATCATAAAGTCGAGGCCACCGGTCCTTCGACTCAAACGATCTTCTAATGACGTTGCGTCGCGGGCACACCTGCTTGATAAAGAGAATTGCGGTTGAGCTTCGGGCGGGGATTAACCCTTGCACGGTAGATAGCTCGACAGTTGATGCCGCACGCGAGATCCATGTTGATCCTTAATCTAATATCGTTGATATAGGTAATTTGAATAGCCCCAAAATAACCTTTCATATTAGATTTTGATCTCGGTACTATTTAAGCTTCTGACTTTTTAGAGTACCTACTTAAAGCTAACGACTAATGATAATAATCTAAGTATATATTAGGTGGAGTTCCCTTAATACCGGACATTAGCTATATCGGTGATATTTGAAACACTATCGAGCCATTATTCCGCGTAAACCGTAGAGGGGATAGCAAAAAAACAACAATTAAATTTCGACACGTTCCAGTCGCGTGTGCACAGCTAACGAAATTGATTTAATATTATTTTTTTCTTCTTATGTTGAGGAAAACGTTAAGCGTCCAGCTCTAGGGAAACTCCCCCAAATGATTAAAAGTAGTGCCCCATCCGCTAGGCAAGAAACTCCAGGCTAAGAAACAGGGTGGTTATTCAGGATCCTATCTTGTCAAAGAAGGTGAATGCAATTCGTCATCTTTATACTTTAGAATGTGATAATTTGAAAGTACTTGAAATTACATAGTGGCTTAAGAAATAGGTATTAAAGGATCACGATGGAGGTGGACATAGATGTAAGTTGACCACAGCTATTAACCCATAACTTCTCCATCACATTCCATTATATTTTGCAGTACATTAGCATAGCACTTGGTCTATTCTCCAACTATTCAATTAACGGTTAAAAAGCGTTATACGCATTAAGCCCAAGTTTCCCCCAGGCGGTAAATCAGGACAAACCATTCGTACTCCAAAAGTGCATCACGTTGCAAACGAATTTACTGCGAAGCTATCCGGTACCGCGCACAAGCCTCTCCTTTCACTGGGGAACGTGCAAGCGATCGTTTCCAATTCGATATTGCCGCACGTACCTATCGAGAGTGGCACGCGTGCACGCACGATCGGGAGTATCGAATGCATCGCGTCGGCGTCGGCTCGACGAGGGAAGGCCTGTCGCATTTTCATAACGGCAAGTCTGTACCGCCTCCGATAGCTTTCGTCCCGGCAGATCGATTTTCATCGCGATAGGAGCGAAAGCTACAGACCGACCGGACAATCGAAAACCTGGCCGGAGGGTATACGCGGATTTCTCGTTTCACGGCGCCGCCTACGCCGACGCCAACGCCGACGCCGACGCCGTCGTGTTTCCCGTGTCCCCCGTGGACGTCGGCACGTCTGTTTGTCCACGTCGGTCTCCGACGACCGAGATATTCGACCCCTCTTCGCCATTCCTCCAGCCCATGTACGTACGTACACGTATAGATACGTAGCGACGGCGACGGGGGATGAGCACGCGTATGTATATCGGTAGGAGATGGACAAGTATATATATATGTATATACATATGCAACCGTATATCTATATGTAGGTAGGTATACGCCTCCACCGTGAGGCCGTCCCTCCAGTGTCAGTTGCGCGTGTTTGCTATGCTCGCCGAGGCATGTTTCCAACTAAACTAACCTCGCCACGCCTCGACGCATTGGCGTCGTTGCCGCAAAAGCGCGTCGCATGGAATCGAGTCCTTTCCAAGTGTTGCGGATACCCGCGCGGTAACGACGCAAACGAGCCCCCGCTCCACCCCCCCCCCCCCTGACAAATATATACGTATATATTTTGGACATTTCCAAGCGTCTCCGGTGAGAAGATTCGTTTCGTCTAAGAAGAGGCGTGGTGAGGTTGGGCGCGGAGGTGCTCCGGAGCACGCTCCGATGCGTTTACCCGCTTTTTGTCATGGAACGGCACTTGGAGCCGTGGCTCGGGGTTTTACCCAGGATTGTATCGCGGATCTGGATGAGGACCCTCCAGCGCTGCGACGCGGGCACTGTACGTTTGAACGCCGGGTAATAACATGTTGTAGGACATCAGAGTTGTTAATGTAGAACGTCAGGGTTATTGTACTCGTGAGGGAAGACCGGGAGTTTTTTAGAGTTCGCGATTCTGTAGTACGTAGGTGTGAAGGAGGGAAGGTAGAATTGCTCCTGTAAATATCGAAGTAAGAATATTGTGAGGTAATCCCTCAATTTTTCTCGGGACGTGATGGATAGATGTAGGCGAATCGCTCACAGTGGTAACATCGAAAGTCGCTTCTAACTCTGACTGTGTTGATTTTTCTACCTATAGTTATTAAGGATGTAAATTTGTAAGATTGTTCTTCTTAATCTTCCCTGATGTGCTCCAAAATTTTAAACGATTTCACTAAACGTTTGCAGAGTTATAGCGATTTTAATTTTCACTGACTTTACACGTACTCATATGGAAAGAGACGATTTTGACAGATAAAACAGCTGAAAAAATGTTGAAGAAATGGTACCAATGTTTTTACTTTTTTTTGTACATGTAGTATATGGATAGATGAAAATATCTGCCGAGTTTCAATTATTTTCACAACTCTGTTTTAAAAAAATAATTTATAACTTGAGAAAATTGTGGATTCAGGGCATTTTCACTCCCAAAAGTTTAGCAAATAATGCTTGAAAAAGTATTTGTAAATTGAAATATACATTTCTATGAGTAAAAATAAGACCCCAATTGTTGTTCGAGGTCCTTACATCTACATTTACTATGCGTAAAACGTGGATATTCAAGTATTTCAAATTTCATATACTTTTGTCTAATATTGTATGTCCGATACATCCTTAAGGATTTTTCACACACCTTAGTCAGTGGTATCTACCCTGTAAGCCATAAATTCTTTTTTTTTAAAGACACCCTGTGCCGCTAACATGCACTATGTACAAAAACGTATGAAATACATAAAATGTACTATTATTCAATATTTCACTAGAACATCAAATTTAACGATTTGCTTATTCCAGCGTCTAGATGTAGTCAATTTTCATTTGTAAATCTACGCGTATACACTTTCTCACTTTTCACTATTTCTACTACTATCTATTTACATTCGTCTCTTTCTTATATACAGGTCCACATAATACAGAAACCGAAAATGACGAAACGTTGAATTCGGTATTTCCGTCAGATTTTATGTACATAGTACGCCTCGTGAGTTTAATACATTATTATTCATGGTATGCACCAAAGATATGCAACATTTGAACCAAATCAATGACACGAGACTCGTGCATTTCCTTCGTCAGTTTGAAACGCCTCTTCATCGCGATTAACAGTTCAAGGTTGCGGGTAGAGTTGCCAATCGTACTATAATACAGATATAGTACTATATTTTTGTCTAGTGTACTGTTAGAAAAATATATAGTAGATACGTAAAATACTATATTTCCTATTCATCGATAAAATTCTACAATTTTTATTTACTTTTTTATTCTATAGCAACATCAAAACTTTAATTTGCGAATTTAAACTTTAACAGGAAAGATTTTTTCGATAATGAATATGAAGTGGCGGGAAGAAAGAAATAGAGTCAGTCTATTTCTCATAAAGAATGAGTTCCTCAAATATATTAATTTGGCCCTGCAGTGCAATCAAACCTTTAAAATATGTGTTTATAAGACAATAAATTAATTAATAATGCAACATGCACAAAAAAATAAGATGTTGTGTTAATGTAATTTTATTTTGTACCTCTTCTCTCTGAAAAGTACTATATTTCTTCACAGTGTACTATAATTTTTATCACATTTGGCCGTATACGTAGTAGGTACTATATTTTCCCGAAAAAAAGTTGACAACCCTAGTTGAGGGCTACTTTAGAGTACCACGAATGAGTCTGTTTCAGAGTTATTGTTGGCATATACATTAAAATCGAACAAGAAATATCTACCTGAAGCGCAGGGGTACATAGAAGGTATTGTTAAGAAATTCCCTTCTACTTGACATGTTAAGTCTCGATTTAAATACGGGGCCGCACTTTTATTTACATTTGTACATTCATGGTTGGCATGATCTACTGTACTCGCTCCATAACACTTCGGTATGACATTAATGCAATGGGAAAATTCACGGATGTAAATAAATCTATGAATATGAATTCTGAATTTGAATCTGCGAGTATGAATACGAAACTTACGAAGTTGCTAGTATTTGCATATAACACTTAAGAAATAATTTGCACCCCGAAATGCTTTGTTATGTTCACTCCACTAGAGTTGATTAGTATTATACGTTGGAGAATTGATATTGTTGCAACACTGCTGGTCGATCCTTTAATATGTTATATCAGTAATCTCCCTTTATAAATTAATATTGCAAAGACCAGTTGATACAGGATATGACGCAATGGTGTACCTAAATAGGATGTGTTATAAAGATTATTATTTTATATGTGAGAGGTATGGCAAGCTTATAATTAATGTGCTTATACATCAGATGATTTATTCAATCTGCAGAACGAGAGTATAAATCTAGAGTTTGCCCATTTTCTCTAATTATTACTATTACTGTTTAGACAGTGATCGTGACAACATTTTTAATATAGCCTTTGGTTATTTATTCGTATTCTGCTGTTCATTCATCTAATTTACGTTAACCGTAGGAATGTACAATGTCCTTCTACAAAATTAATATATGATACATTGAATAATATTTTCCATGCCTCGTGCCTGTGCATGTTTGTCCCGATCTAGTACAAAGGATTTCCTCCACTATTAAAAAGGACACGTTTCTCTGCAAAGGAGGGAGATGGTCGAAACGAGAAAGTAGTTTCAGAGCGTGCTGCAGGACTGGCAGAAATGTAATGTCAGGACTCCAACGTCGGTCCTTTTAGATGGTGGGAACAACTAGGGAACCCCTCGAGCGCTGGCAACGTTCAAGCCAGCTTCCGTATTTGTGTTCGACCGCTCGGCCAATCCTTTGCCCGTACTTAATTCAAGCAGAAAGTAGACGAGCGAAGGCATAGTACACGCGGGCTCATAATTTCTGCTCAACGGCACCTTCAAAGATGTGGAGAAACGTAATAACACGGGCGGAAGAGAGGGGGAGCGGCGAAAGAGCCGGAAAAGAAGGATGAAGAAACGACGAGCGGTTGAAGCGATGACCAAAACCGCTGCTTTGATATACTTATATATCCGTTACGTCGGAGGATGAGGTCGAGTCCACTTTGATTACCGGATGGCGTACTCGGACTGGGTTCGCTTTTGCGGCAGTCGAATGCTACCGATTCGTCGGAGCGTACTGGGGGTGCATCCGAGCATGAAGATGTCGTCCACCCCTGCGGACTCCTACATGGAGATTTCTACGTTATTTCGACTTCAATTTCACGTTCCCTCTCTCTACCCTCGGTATAATAATTTTCGTCGACGCGGAATCATATCCCCCGCCGTTAACCGTCTCGTTTTACATTTATGAACCCAATTGAAATGTCGTCACGGTCGTCGGGTAAAGTCTCCAAGGTCATTATTGTCACCCATCAAAGACCGAAGATAATTTCCCTCTAGTTCGATCAAAAGCACCGGTTTTTCGTGGCTAAATGTCCGTTGTATTTAAAACCCAGCGATATTAACGCGAAGCTTGTGAACGATAATTTAATGAATGATTTTGAAAGTTTATTAATTTTCCGGGCTATCTACCGAGGTGACTGCGATAATTTCCTTATTTGAATGTTATATAAAGCGGAACAATGGTGCGAAGATATAGCGCGGAATTCCAATATTGACGTCGAACAATATCCGGTGGAACTACGGAGCCGAGAAAGGAGAATACAGCCGAGCTCAATAACTGGAATGAATAATATCGGAGACGTCGTAACTATGTAGTCTATGTCCCCATGCTTCAAAGAATTAAAATGTCGGTATCTCGGTATCTCACGGTTGAAGATTCGATTATCCATTAAACAGCAAATTGAGACATCAATTTTGAGCACACGAAAGTGCTTTGACACAGCTGAACTTAGTACCAGCGTTTTGTTTTATTTGTTTTTATGAAAGAAGTGTATGCATGACCGCACACTATTTTTAGGACTATGATCAATGTGTGATATTTATAGACATTATAAAACATTAACTTATAAAGATTGTGCAATTTATATTAAATATGATTAACAATGTTACATATGTTTTGTGATATTATTATGTGGCCTTCGAAATAACTATCTTAAAATAGAGTATGGTAAAATAGAGTAAAGGCAAAATGATGACATGTTTTACTCCATTTTTGAAAACTTTGATATGTAATATCTTATCAACTGTTCGAACTAGAAGATCAAAAGCGTGTGTTAGTATGTAATATAATTTCCCAAAACTATTGATTAATACTGCGAATGTGGCGAAACTTCGGTTATTGTCATGTCGAATCGTGTTCGATTTCACATGGAATGATTGATATTTACAATTTTGCACTTTCTGAATATTTTGACCACATCAAATACTCGGAAAACTCTTTCACACATATTTTGTAGAACGAGATCAAAACAGGAATTACTCATGTTTTTATGCATTAAACAAATTGAATATTCTGGTTTTTATAATTAGTATTCATCTTGGAAACAAGAAGGGTGCATGATAACTTGAGAAGTGTTTTACTTGATCGTAAAAATGATGTAATATTTAAGACTTATTTTTCTCTGAAATTGAAGAAAGGGAGCATGCTGGAAATACTACAAAATCACTGCTGGAAGATATTTGGAATCACTTTCCATGCGATTTAATGAAGATTCAAACGGTTTGTCGGTTAATTTTTCAAATTATTCAGAATAAAGCTGTATCTATTCGAGGTCCAGGAGTCCAGGAGTGATAGCCATGATTGCGCAGTGATTGCCGATGCAAATATACAGTCTCTGTCTCTATCTGTCTCCCTCTCTCTCGCCCTTCCTCTGCCGGTTAGTTTGATTTGAGAATGAGGGGCAAAGGAAGTAGCGCTTTCTGCGGCCTGCCCCAACTCTCCATGAATAATGCAGACTCGATGTAATTGATCGCCCAATCGGAATGGCCTTTTATTTACTTTCCTCTACTCCGAACCGGCCATCCGTTCCTTCGTTCGCTCGAAAGTTATTTGACATCATTTACGAACGAGGAATGCGTTTCGCTTTTTTCCTTCCTTCCTATCTGCCGATGTCCCCCTCCGTCCTTCCTTTATCTTTTTGATCAATAATAACGTTCGATGATTCTTTTCCCCGAGACATCAATTGTTATTTAATTGGGAATGGATATGTACGCGGAACTTATTAAATACAACAATCGTGGAAAAATTCATCGCACACTGGTAGCTGTCATTGAGTTCAATGGTGTTCAATTCTATTCAGTTTTGAGTTTTAATGACCAACCTAATAAAGCTGAAGAAACCTGTATTTTCTTTAAATGTAGTAGTATGATAAAAACTTTGTGGTTCCGTACCTAATGTTACAATATTTCAGAAACAATTTAGACGAAACGTCTATTGTTGACTTTGATATACCGCTATCTTGCCTTCGTGGTTAAACCTTCGTAAAATCACAAATTTGTCACATGGCGTTCATTACTCCCGAACGTCATTTTTTACCTAACCATTTTCGTATTTTTGAATCTTTTAACTTTTGAGTGATAATTGTACATTTGTAATACTCATACAATTATGCTCTAATAATTTTATTTTCTAGAAATGTAGGTAAGTTTCAATATGATGAGATTTGAAGTTGAAAATATAATTGTGGATTTTTTTGTTAAAATTCGCAAAAATTTTCAATTTTAATATTAAGGTCTAACAATTTACATAAATATTGGCAGAAAAAATTGCCTGGGGTGCGATACACCCTGTGTGACCACGAAGGATGAAGTATATTTATCACAATAAATCATGGCGAACGGAATTGTAAGGTCTAGCGATCGTGTACCAACAGCTTCATCCTCAGTAATCATGTATTCAGAGACCTCCGTTCCGTTCCCGTACTGTTGGCTATTTTACATGTACGTGGCTGACCACGATTCGGTAAGACTTGTCGCAAGCACTGCAGACGAATTTCCTCGGTGGTACGTCAGGAAATCCCTCAGAGAGAGAATCTGTATCCGGTTCGAAGGCAGCTACAGGGCAAAGAGACCAGCGGAGAGACGAGGTCGGAAAGGGAAAGGCGTATCACGAAGTAGACAGAAGACGTGGAAAGAGCAGATCTCGGGGAGGACGCGCACGAGTCGCCAGACTACGGAGGCAAACATAGATCGCCCTGAACCCCCAGTCCAACCGTTCTTCGGTCCGAAAAGTTTTTTTTCCAGTCTTCGAGAACTATAACTCGACAAATTCAATCTAATGCCGGCTCCGACCGAATTCCGTTTCATCGAAATTTCAGGCAACATAATTTCCACGGAATTCGAAGGGGGAGTGAGAAATCGAAGGGAACGGCGAGTTAGAAGCAGAATGGGCGATGAGACGAGATAGAAGGCAGAGCATAGGTTGGTGTACTTTGGCAGGAGAGGGTCGTGCAGGGTGGTAGCAGCCGCTTCCACAGAGATAATGCAGTTATTTCGTGCCCCGGTACCGGTAATTGGCTGCACGTTCGCGGCGGAGGTACACCAGCGCACTCTCTGGCTATTGGTGCTCGCTTTAGCTTGCAAGACAGTACGACGTTGTTCGGGTCAATTTCTCAGACATAAAGTTAACGACTTCGCATGGAAATTATCTAATTTTTTTCGCGGCCCATCGCGTGCGGGAAATGTGATAACGTATCACTGTTCCATCTATCTGACTGGAATCTTACAAAACCTGGGTATAACTTTGTTCGAGTAGCTAATCTAAATCTAACCCAGCTTTCCCTTAACATTTGTTAGTCACTAGTGAAAAGGGCCGTTCAGCAACTCCGCCCAAAACAATTTAATCATCACCACACTTTCCACTCCAAGGTTACAAATTTGTACAGAACTAGACTTAAAGCCACACTTAGCAGTTCTTTGCTGTCAGTGTCAGCGGTCTAGTGGTCTCTTTGTATCTTATGAGAAGTGTGAAGAGTAGCTAATATGTGTGAAGCTAGCTAACTGCTTCATTCCAAAACAGGGAAACGATACTTTTTACCACTGACACTGACGTCGCTGAAGTTTCACGGAACTGGTATGTGTGAATCTGCCTTTACACGTCCTGTCACTAAATGCCATGATTAACATTACTCCATCAAACACCTAATTTATATAAAACCCAGGAAACTACACATCAGCCACACTTTCAAAAGGCATTTCAACATTTCGAAAACATTTTAAATTCAGTGCAAATGAATAACAATCTTGTACTATAGCTGTACTTAGGCAGACCGTGTTCTAGGAATGCATAATTTATTTCTTGCCAGACCGAGTAAGTCTAATTACCGGTGCTGCCAATAGAAACGTAATTGAAATACATTTTATATTACTAAAGCAAAATTTGTCTATAAAATTTCTTGACCAAGAGCACAGCAATAGGTTGTCACGTACTCGACCTGATCTATGCATGACTCCTCATCTTAACAAATATTTTTCGCTTTCACAAATTTTTTTGCACTCATCAACAAACACTTCGTCATCCGTGCCAATAGTGTCACTCGTTCTCTATGAACCCAGTGATTATCTAATCATGCTTTCTAAACCTGTTTTCTACTTTCTATTTTCAAAAATTATAAAATAAGCAGGGTTTCCTATTCCTTATTCAAATCGAACTAAGCACAATTACAATAATCAGTCCTTAATATCGTTGTAGTACTATTATAGTATTA
This sequence comes from Andrena trimmerana, assembly GCA_951215215.1. Taxonomy (NCBI): domain Eukaryota; kingdom Metazoa; phylum Arthropoda; class Insecta; order Hymenoptera; family Andrenidae; genus Andrena; species Andrena trimmerana. The sequence goes on from OX578062.1 coordinate 10,436,756, forward strand.
GTTTGATATACCGTTTGTTAAACAGATCGGTACTTTGCTCTTTCTTTATGTCCATGACAAGGTCTCCAAGTAGATGTTCTGTGATAACAAACATCAACCTTCTTTTCTATTTGCAGTTCTATTTTTATTTATAAGGTGACACTTTTACTTCATGCTTTTGAAAAACTGAATACTCAGATTCAGATTTATAAATTTTAGGCATCCAATGCAAAACATATATAAGAAATGTTGATACTTAAAACAACGTAATACCATCCTGTTTGAATGTGCTGTAAATAATCCATCACTTATCTATCTACATATATATTATTTAATATTTATTTATATGTATAAAATCGTTGTGTCACCCACTGATTCATCAATGTCTATATTCCCGTGTGTATATTCCTTTTACGACGTAGGTGCTTGATACGAAGGGGTTATTCGAAATTCTGTCCCCAAGGGGATGAAAGGGGGTAAACTGTATTTTCTCGGACTCCCGAATATCTCTTAGGCCCGATTAGATATCAACTTGGTTTTTACTTACAAATGTTACCCACACAATGGCCTAAAAACCAACATAGACATTTGCATAAATGTTCGCGTTTACTTTGCAAAAATTACTGCAAAGCTTCTTTTTAAGTATTCTACCGCAGTGAAACACGGGTATTTTGCTAGTAAAGAATATACTTACATAAATCTCTTCACTGGAAATGTGTAATATGTTTGGCTCTAAACTTGAAGGAAAATATGTAGATTCCAACCTATTCACAGTAAAATTTATGTGTAAAATCCATTTAGGGAATACCTCTGCGCCGACACCAGACGAATATCCGTCCTCTTCGCAAAGACCGAGTAGCCTTTTAGCAAATGTTTTGTGTGAATCGTCATTACCCTGGGTAACAAATGCTAAGTGTTTCCCTGTTATCGGATATATGTCTGGCATGTTGAACGAGAGCAACATTCTATGTTTACAGTATGTCTTTAAGATCGCAACGACGGAGGGACTTGTTTACGCAGCAAGGAAGTCACGGCACGTATTGTACAAAGTGAAATCGAAATTTCTTGTCCCTGGTAGATAACCAGAATCCTCCAATTGAGTTGCGTGTAAATTTAATGGCTTCGTTTGGCACAAGCAGAGTTTCATTTAATATTCTCTTTTGACTACGAAAACGTACTCATATCTTGAATAAGCAAATTACTCCGAAATTGAAAGTAAAGGTGTTTGTTCTGTTCGTCTGATTCAAAAGAAAGTTTAACTGCTGTATACAAACTCTTATAAACATGGAAAAGAATCGTCAGCCTTCACATTTATGCAGCAAAATCTCTACACGTCCGTTTTATATTAAAAGAAGCGCCGCATTTCTTCAACAAAACATATTAATCAGTTACTCTCTTTTAGAATGCCTAAGAATTCACAAATTAATGTCGTTTCATACGCCAACGAATTGATACGACAACAACAACAGGCATGTTCTTCGCCTACTTACAATTAGTTTGGTGTCATGTTATTTGTTTCATTCTTTGAAATCAACACTCAATACTACATATCATAATTTGACATCTATCTAGGTGTGGGGGACTACTATCATAGACTTCACAATCTCAAAGTGATTCAAATAAAAATCCTGCACGAATCGTAACACCATTCGCAGTAACTCGTGTTCCTAACTTGGACTAACAAGGAAACGCTCACAACTCAAAAATTCTGATTTTAATGAAACTATAAATGTAGGATGCAAAGAAAACAATTTGTTCTGTAGAAATTTGCTCTGGCGGGCTGACATCAGCCCTTGTTTACGCGGTTCTTCGTTTTACTTTTAAATATAACTTTTTTTTCGGTAGTCTGATAAAGCATACGAAATTGAACAATTCTTATATTTAAAATTTTGTTCTATCTCGCACCATTACAATGTTGTATTAAAAAAATCAAAGAAACGCGAGAATTTTAAGGGCCGATTTCTCCTTGTCAGTAAGCATTTCCGCTGAAAAAAATTGTTCCCTGCATACTACAATATACTCTACATGCCCACAAAGTTTCATTAAAATGAAAATTTTCGGGTTGAGATCGTTTCCTTGTAAGCAAGAATGATGCAGAAAATCGACACGAGAAGTTGGTCTCCCATTCCACTTGGCATTACTGCAGCCAGTGAACAATGACCTGTATATAATGTGGTAGTATCGGTTCATGGTTTCACTGTTCATTCGCCTTGCCAGTAATGGAGGTTGGCAGATCCTTTGATGATGCCATAGGAAAAAAGGCAAGCGGAGGAACCTCGGCTCCGTAACCCTCCACCTGTCGCCATGACGTCGGCGAAGCTCCATAGACGAAGAAGAAAAAGACACCAACTATGACAAGACTGCCCGAGACACTCTCCGTTGGTAAACGAGTTTTAGGATGGCGGATATTAAGTTATTTCTTTTTTTTTCTTCGTACAAAAATCCCTTCGCCTTATACAGCGAAAGCTTATGAAGTTGCTCTGGCAGACGCAACAGGGAGGATCGTTGAATTTTCATTAACTCGTAAATAGAAAAGGGGTCCTAGTTTCCCAATGACATGGACCTCCATCCGTCACTTTAACAACATCTTTCGGTAGATTGAGGACTGTCAAGTCAACCAAAATTGCTTGGCAGCCGAAACCGTGTAAATTCAACTTTCATATCGAAAGGTCAGGTATTCTTCTAACGTCCACTTTCCACAGAAGATTAAACAAGATTCTTTATTTGTAACATACTGCAGACAAATGGCGCAAGATCAGCAGTGGATTCGATAGTGAAACATTCAAGCTCTGCGCGACAAATTCAAATCACATCTTTTCATAAATACTTGTGTATTTCAAGGGGTCTTTTTTACCCCGATTTTGTTAACCAATCTGGACCAAATTTTGCATAATTACTCTCTAGAACTCCGTGGAAAATATACATTACCATGAAATCTGGACATCCCACCCCTCCCCCCTTATTTCACCCTCTTGACACTCCGTGATAATCGAAGTTTCACCTGGCAACGCGTGGTACTTTAAGCTAGTAATGTCCGTAAATGAAACTCTTTACCAAATGCAACGATGGAAGCTCTTTTCGTTATCGAAATGTAATATCCATTAGAATACGAGAAGAAAAAAAATCGAAAATGAAGAGTCCATTCTCTTCAAGCATTATAAACTCCCTCGCGAAAACAAAACTGAATACAGAAAAAGAGATTGACAAAAAAATAAGGCAGACTTCGAAGATATGTTGACTTGTGAAGCCTGAGTGAAACATTCCACGACGCCTCGGCGTCCTTTCGTACGTTCACGGTGTGCAACTGTATGTAGGGGCATGCAGCCCGAAACCATCCCTGGATACACGTACGCTTAAGTAATTTAATTAGAACAACTCCGGTCTGGAGACGTGACTCCGTCCTTTGGTCTGGGTCTAGCTCTCCGCGAGAGAGGAGCAAGGATGGGGAAAAAGAGGGAGCGGGAGGTAGGGGTGAGAGAACGACAGATATGAAGGATAGAGAGACTTGCAGACGGTTGAAGATGAGAACAGGCCAGGGTAAGAGTAAACACGAACAGAGATAGACCGAACTCTGAGGAAACGTGTGTACGTACACAACGTGTGTGTATGTGTTTGAACACGTGGTTGAGTGTGTTCGTATGGTCGCATATGTGTGTCGAAGGAGAGGTCTGCCCCGTAGGAACATCGTGTGGCAGTCACGATAGTATTGCTCCTGCTTCATGCCCTCAGAGTTTCTCCAAACCCGTGGTGACAGTGCCACCCCCTACCCCCATGGCCTGTACGTCGCGACGAGCGCGGAATACGTTAAAAGAATGATGAAGAGACCATATTATGCTCGAACACTCTTCCTAGGTGATCTTACGGTTTCTTCTGTGCACGTAATAAAACGCGCCTGTGCCATGTGAAGACAGAAATATCACCAAAGTGATGGAACATTTTTTGTTACATCGCAACAGCGATAATTAAAAATTTTATTATGCGATAACTGTCGTGATAATGTAGGGGAAACGGTACACTGTTTTCCGTAAATTAATCAATTATCGATTCTGTTGTTTCCTATGAAATGTTGGCAAATATGTATTACGCGTTTACGTTAATGTTTATCGACGCAGGCGATATGGAACAGAATAAACTGATATTTCGGGGCGCAACGTTTGCGTAAACAGTACAGTGTACTGGCAGTATGAAATTCTGTTATTGTAGACTCGGCTTAATTAACTGCAACATTTCGTTAGTCTGATAAGTTGAAAATGATATCTAATCTGAGGGAGTTCTAATCCATTAATCCATAAGGTGATCATAATTTTGATAGCACCGATAGTGCGATCTATACAATTAATCATCTTTAGGAAGTAAATAGTAGTGGCGCGAGACGTGTCAACGGCGTTACAGCAAAGTTGTCCGATCTAGTTTTCAATGTTGGTGCACCAGCTTCTGGTGTTCGCCGTATGTTATGTGTCGCCTATAAATGGAACAGTGTACATACAGTGTAGTCCTTGCTAAAGGGAATCTCGTCGTTGGTTTCAACTCCCTTCCACGAATCGAGTTACCCCCGACAAATGACGATTTAATAGAGCTTGCAGATCTATTCCTCGTACGTGGAATGAAAGGTTCAGTCGAGCTTGTACTCGCTCAAACATAGGATCCTTCTTAGGTCGACAGTGGATGGTCGTGCCCGGCATTTCCCTCGGCACGTGACCATGGCCTTTTCTTCCAAAAAGTAGAAAATGAAGCTACACTTACGGAGATTTCTCTTTAAATATTCTATCAACCCGACACGTATTCTATAGCTGGTAGCTAAAACATTCACGAACGACTATTTCTCAAATTTTTAAAAGGTTTCGATAAATTAAATTCAGAAAATTACTTGCGTATATTCAATTGGCGGTGACTTAAGGGGTCATATACGTTTCTCGGCGCTAAAACGTGGTCAATGTTTGGGAGTAATTCAGGGATAAACTATTAGTCCGATTGGTTTAATTCTTTTTGTGTTTTATAGGTATACTTTTATAGAGTATAAAACAGGTATGAGAATTCCAAATTTTTTAAAAATGTGGCGTCCGCGGGCAGTGGCGTAGAACATGTTTTCTGGCGCCGCCCAAAACGGTGGGCATGATTCAGCCCGTACGAGTGGTCTGAAATTAAAATCACCGATTTTTTAACAATCTGTGGGATCATAGTTATCGTGTGAAGGCGCCATTTTTTCGAAAAAAAAAAATTGCGGAAATGGTAGCACTTTGAAGAAAAGGGTCGTGATTTTCGCTATAAAACTCGTACGTTTTTGCTTGTTATTAAAAAATGGTTCAATTTAATTGAAAAAGCTCTCCTAACACGATAACGAATCTTATGTAGAATATGTGTGTAAATGCTGAAGTTAATCGGATGAACGGTGAGGCAGTTATCATGCCCACCGTTTTGGGCGGCGCCAGAAAACATGTTCTATGCCACTGCCCGCGGACGCCACATTTTTAAAAATTTTGGAATTCTCATACCTGTTTTATAATCTATAAACGTATACCTATAAAACACAAAATGAATTAAACCAATCGGACTAATAGTTTATCCCTGAATTTCTCCCAAACATTGACCACGTTTTAGCGCCGAGAAACGTATATGACCCCTTAATGAAATCATATGCTCATATTTCACAATCATTACAACTGCCAAATAAATTAAATGGTTTACCATTCTTTATTAAAATTATAATATTCAATCATTGTTTCATGTTTCAGCTTCGATTCCTCTGGCTGATATATTATTAGGGTGTATTCGCGAATCTCTCCTTTAATTTTTTTTCACTCTTCTAGAATGTCATAATCCAATTTTCTTCGAAGATAGACAAACGTATCTTAGATAACTGGATGGTAAAGTACATACCGGGGGCGTTGTTGCTGACATCGCTGGATGATAAATACAATCTCGTCCGCAGTAAACTCCGGTTGCTTTATCGGCAGCCATTTAGACAATGAAGATAGTATTTCTCTCGCGGTTTTATGCTGTATATCACCACACTAGAGCAACGATGGCGCAGCTTGTGTCGAGATACCGGCACGCTACCAATAACCAAGGTCTGCAGTAGAAAAAGGCGAGCACAGACAGTAGTTTCCACGAGCCAGAAACGGAGGGCAGGAAACCAAAACAAGTTATAGATTTATTTTACCACGACCCACGAGAATCGGATTATAAAGAAAAGAACTTTTTTTGTCAACATTTTTCCTTCACATATTTTGTCCGTGGTGGGGATAAATATAATAACAGAATACTTGTCAGCACAAGTATGGTAGTGAATAATAAAGATACGTTTTGCCAAAGATACCTGTGACTCGTTTAAATAAAGTGACGTCGACGAATTTGCCATTCCTTTTGTAATAATTAGAAAATTTACAAGTGCGACATATTTGCAATTTGATGTTTATGAAGTAATATAAACTTTCATATTACTGTACTTCTTCTTGAAGTAAACGACTTAAACAATATATATTCAAAGTTCGATGCTACCGTGTTACGAAGAACACAATTCGTTCAAATGATAAGAATATTTTGGGAATCGTGAGATGGATTTCTTCTTTTCGAATTTTGAATTCTCGGTCATTATACAGAGTGTAGCAAGTTTCGTGGTATAAGCAGAAACATCCAGAGAGAATCCTCGTGCAAAAATAAACTAAAATTTGAAAATAAATTTTGTACAAGATCTCAGAAAAACTACTTTGAAATTTCATTGAGTTTCGCCACGATTTGTCTGGCTACAAACTGGCTTCTACTCGTGCATCTACTCGCACCTTTGTGCCTATGTACATCGTTGTTTATGCGTACACACGCGCGGATTATTTTTTTAATCCTGTTGGGGTTGTAAGGACCAACTCGCCGTCTTGGTACACACCTGCTGGCGATTGTCACTAGCCAAATTAATGTTGAGTGTGTTGACTATATTGAGCAACCAAATCAAAATAGATTGTTATAATTTTGAAATTTAAAAATACAGTTTTGTTGTTTTCTTCGTTATGTAGTAACACAACCTTTCGTAACTAACTTCAGTCGCCCTTTTTGAACGCTCTTTTAGTTGTAACGCAATAACTTGATGTCCTTGAGAGACTCGGAGTATATTATTTGATAAAACTCAACAGGGTGAGTGTTTAAAAATGATAGAATTAACCGTGGCGAATTTCTATAATAGACTACGTAATAGTTGGCGGAACACAATAACTGATTAACCTGGATTTAATGTCATATGAATATTTCCCGAATAATGGACCGTACTAAAAATGGGACTACCCTGTCTCAAATAGTAGACACTCCTTGTCTCGTTGGGAGTCCGTATCAAAATGTTTATCGTGTGAATTTCGCGACCCGAATGCTTGATTTTCGCAACGGGAATGTCCGCCCAACTTTTCCGATATTCGAAAAGTGGACGCAAGCGGGATTTGTTGGGAGACAACAAAAATCTAATTGGAATTTTCCTGCGAGTGGAGGGACCTAGTCTCGGTGAATTTACCGATGAGGTACGAGGGAGGATGCCCCTCTTTCGGGTCGAAACAAACGAGAAACTTCGAACATCTGATGATCTCAAAAGCGAGGGTGAAGATATGACTCTATCACGGCTAATCTATCTGCCATGTTTTTGATTTAATAAACATTGGAGTTCTTAATTAAAATGTGGTGAAACATCATCATGTTAAAAGATTAGGTTTCTTCTAATGAACTTCGCTATATTTTCATTTAAACTCATAGTTCTATGACGATGGAACGGAACGCAAGTATATTCGTAAATGCAAACAGAAGTAAATGCACGCTTACGCAATGTTTCAAAATCGTCTTTCTTGAAAACGAAGCGTCTCATGAGAAACGTGTATTCCACAACATTATGTCACTCTTTAGACTATGAATTTTGTCGTAACTTGTATAAAGTGTGTGCTATTACGAACAATAATAACCATCTCGAAATATTTATCGCCTTACGGGTGTAGACCGTCTTCGAATCGATACTGCAACGTATTGCTCCGGAGAGTTTAAGGCCTGGGTGACATATTGTTACAATACCATCGAAATCTCGGTTGTAATACCACTTTCAATCACGATATATTACCAATAATAATCGTTAACGCACCAATAGCTTTTTAAAATTGAAAGATAAATTTTTATCGTTCGACATCCCTTGAATATTTGTAATTATAGTTTACTGGTCTTACAAATCATAAAAAAAAAAGTAATCAGTTTGAAACAAACTTTTTCAGTTTAATTTGTTACAGTAATGAAAGCTCCAGTTACTCCTGCACATAATTTAAAAGAAGCAACGCTGCATTTTATAAGATACAACACAATACGAATGTAAAAACATAATGAGTTATTTTATAGAATTTAAAAAAAATGATAATATGTTATTATTCCTAATCAATATAAAATGAATTTGTAAATTAGGGGTTCCCCAATGTTTCCGGCTAGTTTACATCGCTGGTACATAGAGAGGGACAACTTTTACTTCAGCTTGGTGTGAATAAAACAAAATGCTCGGGCGTCATCTGGCCCTGTCGTGTTAAGCCTGAAATTAAGCCACGAGGCTTTTATTGTCTCATTAGGATGAGCCTACAATTTTCTCTCTCCAGAACCTGCCAGTATTTATCGTTGGTCGTTTCGTGTGCTCCACAGCGAGTACCTTTTTTTTATTAGTTAATCAGGCGGCTTGAATATTTTCAATAAAATTCATAGCATCAAGCGGAGGGGCAGGTAGCTGTTGGAGAATTGTTAGGCCGGTTCCGTCGCTTCCCTTATTACAAGCTCAATTTTTATCCCCCGGCCGAATGGCTTCAATTATAAAAGAGAAAAACTAGACGAGGGAGCTAGTGTTACGACTCGTCGTAAGTCGGTCTTTACGACTTTATGCTACGTGTTCGTCAAGCGACTTCGAATTCGTTGTGTCCCCTTCGACGATCCATCGGGCATCGCCGAGGAACCTCGTGCCGTTTTAGATCCTCGACAGGATCTACGGGGATCCGTTAAGGGACATTGACGAGATTGGTTATAAATTTATTTGTCCCTTCAAACGTGACGTTGTTTTATTGCTGGCTGAAGGGAACGATTCTACGTCACATTTTCTTCTATCTCTCACCCCCTTGCTTCTTCCTGGGGGATGGGCTTTGCATTATGCCATAGAGGACAGAGGTTTGATGTAGCGAGAGCGCGCATCAGTATGTCACAAGAACACGAATTATGACGTCGTAAAAAAAAGAGAAGTTACTAACTACTTTGTAAGTAGTATAAGGACGGCGTACGTCTGACGACATCGTTTAAAAGTCCGGGAAATTCCAGGGACTTTAAACTTGATTTGATTATTTTTTGCTGGATATTACTAACTTTGTTCGCTGAAAATTAAAATTCTTTTTTCTAAATGCCCGTACTGAATTAATTCCTGCCTACGATGCTTGTAAACGATATTGAAACAATGTTAAATTAACATGTACGTCGAATCCTTATCAAAATAAATTTTTTTATTTGATTCAAATCATTTCAAAATTTCATTGGCAATTCGAATTATTAAAATAACCACCGAAAATACAGGATACTTATGTATGATACTATATTGTTAAATAGCAAACAATGTCTGTTCGCGTGATTAATGCACATCTAATAATAGTGGAATTTTACTGCCATATTGATATCACGCGAAATAATCCACTGCTCCCGGTTATACGCGAGAACATCAGCGAACCTATAAACGAGCGATAAACTTCGTAATCATGTTACCTCTTAGAAGAGGAGGTTTTGTCAAACTTGTCAGAGTTCGACATCGTAGTTGATTATCGAGGCTGCAGGTAACCGCCACTATTAAAGGTATGCCTCGCATGGAGCCTCCCTTCCGTCTATAGTAGACTTTTCGTTAAACTTAATTATCCTCGACTCGTCGACAGATTGATCAGTGCATTTTACAGGGAACGAGGCTAATAGAAATTTCGCGAAATTCGATTAAACTACGTACGTCGCGCACAGTGGTCCGTGCCTCGTTTTACGGCCATTATTAACGTTTCAATTAGCAACGGGATACGTTATCGCCGGTATAACTCTGTTACCGTGCGTTGCCCGATGAAAGAATACAAAGCTCGAGATATTAAGTTAAATAAATGTGTCTATGCCGCGAAGTGTCTATGTCCTGAAGGCACAAGTTTCAATAGGGTCCCCTACGTCTACTTTCAACTATAATGCAGCATACCGTGCTAGATTTCATTATGCCCGGAACAGGAGGCTTTATTAGAGACACAGGTTTATTAAAATTTGATTACTGCCACTGCGTAATATGAGGCAAACTTGCGTTAATTTGGAACAGTTAGCGAATATTCAATAAACGAAGGTATACCTAGGGGTTATACCGAAATGAAAATTGAATATTCGCGTTTTTTTTTATATGGGAATACGAAGGGAACCCGAGTATTTACGTAAAAGGCTACTAACATCCTTTTTGTAACGATGAAATTTAAGTATCTTCTTTCTCGAATAATTATGTATTAATTTATTAGGTATATAATTAATTGCTAAACGCTTTTTCCTCGCGATTCGAGCAGAGTCGAATGCTATTCTTCGGGCAGCTAAAATACCTTGATCATTAAGCATCTTTATTGAAGTACGTTCGTTATCAATTATTGACTGATTAAAGCTTAATTGGACTTTGACGCGACCAATTACGCCAGAGTGAATGTTATCGTTTCGAGAAGCCTAACCATTCGCGAGCTCCTCATCTATCCCTCTTCTCCTCGTCGCCAATAAATGAAACTTTGTTAATTAGGAGGAAGCCGTAGGTAATGCCAGTAACTAATTGGCACGCAGGGCATAAACCGGACGTGGAACAGTTGCCCGGGCTAAACTCAAGCAGATCGTTGCCAGTGCAAACTAGTTTGTGCACATCCAGAATGGAAGAAGTTGCATGTGGTTGATCATACTCATTTTTCAGTTTTCAGAAGCCATATCAATTTTCAGAAATCCGCCGTCATTTTGAAAACAATACTAGAGTTTCTCAAGAAGCTCTCGCAGAAGCTCAAGTTTCTGGAAAATAATTTGGTATGAAGAACGAAGCGGCGTCGACTCGTTTAAAATACAATATTACATTTTCCATTAATTTACATATAGTTACTTAATCATTTTCAAAGTTTCCTAAACTAAGTGCATTTGAGATTTAATTTTTTATAAGTAAGTATACTTTCTTATGCACTATATAAATGTTCAGACAGATTGCTACAGGCATAAAAAATGTATGTTTTGGATGATCGAGGTAATTACCAAGAAATGAATGGTGTAACTACTTAGCAAATGTTTGAGTAAATTTTATAAAAACAAGAATTCGTCTGCAATAATAATTGACATATAACAAATTTGTTTATCTCAAAGATTATCACCCTCGCTCGATGGAATAATTTGTTTATCTAACGATAGTACATAAGTTAAATTTTTGAGTTTGAACAGGAGCTCTATAAGATGATATTTCATACTTATAAAAATAAATACGTCATTTGTAGTTAATTATCATAAACAGATTCAATCATAGTTATACATATAGTATGTTTTAATAAACGTTAACAGCAGGCATTTATTATTAATGTATGTATCTTTATTGATATTATTCTTTAATTGGCAAATATACTTAGCTTTCATCAAATAAGCGAACTAATATAATTAATTTACGCAACTATTTGTTTATTAAATTAAATAAATAATAACTGATAATCAATGAGCCTATTTAAATAGCTTCATTGGTATCACCATAATAATAATAATAGCATAAATGCTTGGAAATCTCAATCCGATTGTATTTTAGTATACTTTTACAACTTTAAATTGAAAACAGGCACTGTATCACTCTCGATTCTTGACAGAGCCATTTTACTATCGTTTTAAACTTGCCATTGTCACTTTACGATACGTTCGTTCAATTTATCTGAAAGCTTAACTTTTCGAAGGAAATAGCGAAGGCTATAAATAGTTACTTAACAATCTCCAGATACAATTTATTAAATACGTTTAATCCAAATGGTTCTATGGATGAAATGAAACACTGGTATTCCAAAGTAATCTTAATTGAGTAATTAACAAGGAAGAACGCTTGATACGTTACACACAGTAATTCAATTTTGGTAACTGGAGTGTACTGAGATTTGCGAATTTCGTAAACAGTTTCGCATGATGTAATAAAACGATCTATGTAGTGGTAAACGTGTTAACGTAGGAGTCATAAAAAAGAACGTGGTAGGGTAGAAGCTTACGAGACCAAAAGGGATGCTTTAACGGCCCCATAAATTCCAACGGTCATCTTCCACCTCGAAGCTCTGTATAAGCGTCCCTGTAATACACGAACGAGACGAGATCTTGCTTCGTGCAATTAACCCTTTAAACCATTTCATTTTTACGCACCGAGGAAGATTTCTAAATCTTACGATACGGACCCTAAACCAATTCCTTTCCCCCCAATAAATCAAATCTTTCATTGTGACGTTTATTATTAGATTTAATCGCTTGACAATGTCACTTAACGTTCCAATACTTAAGAGAAATTAAATTGATAAGTGAAGGGTAAGGGGAAAAAACACGGAATGTCTATTTTCTATGATTTACGATTTATGGCATATTTTGTTGGTGGCAACTGTGACCATAGAACTGTCGAATCACAAAGGGTTATAAAATTTAAATACCCTCGCAAGATATCGTTAAAGATTTGGAATACTGGTTAAAAACAGGAAATGTCCATTCTGAACTGGAACAAAATACGAAATGTCCCCACTCTTTACTTAAGCACAAGCTTCAAGCTAAAACAAGGTTAGGTCAAGGTAAAAATAAGAAATTATTTAAGAAGAATATTAAATAAGGAAAGTAAATTCATTGAACCTTTTATCTTTACTGGGGGACTAAAGTATTAAAAGTTAATTTTCTCGATATAGCTGCTTTGTGACATTCCCTGTTTTTCCCCTTATCCTTCAAGTCAGTGTAGACCCTAAAAATCAAGAAATTCAAATAATTATACAAACGATATACATATCCTTATAGCCATATTTCACTTATTATAATATTATAACAGCGTTATTATTTTTAAATCTCACCCTTTACACTTCCATTTTTCACCTCGTTTTTTAAAATTCTGTTTTACCTTTTCTTTTATTTTTACTGTAATCTTTGGCTTTACTCTTATGCTTTTCACGCAGCTTAATGAAGCTGTATTATTATCATTATTAAGTCAAGGGAAAAAAATTGTTTTTCGTATAAATCTTTGAACAGAATCGCGTGCCGTTTGACAGACGCGTCAAGACATAAGGGGGGCAGACTGAAGCAGCTGTCCGACAACACAATTACGTCAATTGAATTAAATTACCGAGCAGTTGCATTAGTAATCCATTCGATCGAACTGAATCGCCTGCTAATCCGTTGAAAAGACGATATTCATTCTCGGTTCTCCAGAGAATTGAAATTAACCTGATACGAGGTCCACGTTATCAAGATTTAAACAAATCCACGGCTCAAGTGACTGATCGCTCGCAACAGGTGGGACATGTTCTCTAGGCAGGTGGGGCATCGTCGTGCTGAGCCAGAAGCTTTGGCTTGGGTTAGCGTGCCAAGAACCACCCCTTTCGGCCGCAACCTCAAACTCTCGTCGAGCAAGCCGATATTGTAATTGCCAGTGCTACCCAAGTGGCCTAAGATTGATGAGGTGGAAGCCAAGTTAGTCGAAGCGTGCTAAATGCGAGCTACCGGTGATCCTGGAACCGGAAAGCGTATTCTGCGTCTCCGCCTAAATCGTTTGTCATCCGGCTTGGCACCCAGGCATTTCGTAATTTCGCGTTTTTCTTCCCCCTGCCTCGTACTTTTCCCTACCGTTCGCCGCCGCCGCCCCCCTCCTCGACAGGAAAATTTGCTGACGAATCGAGGAGCAACTTTAATAAACGTCAATGCAACGTGCAATGCTACTTTTATTACGGCTGTCGTCTAGTTTACTGCCTTGTAATTCAATCCTTGTCACATTTCGCCCTGATACACTCGTTTATTTATATGCCATAAAATGCTCTTACTTCTCGTCGCTTTTGATGTCGCTAATTGTTGGCAGACGACAAGGAGTGAAACGTTCCAATAGAAATAGATTATAAGATCAATAAATATAAATAACACACACTTTCGATATTTTTATTTGCATTTCTAAATATTTTAACTCATTCTGGGTGTACTTATTCGAAACGATATTGTACTTTCATTATTTCAATTCGAAATACCTGTTCGAAATGTTGAGGGAACAATCTTTTAATACACCGTTAAAAATGAAGAATTTGAGCATTGTTAAGAGCAAAGATAACGTTCCTTTTACCGAACTTGCCCCGCGACTAAATACAATTTAATCAAGTACCTATAAGCGGGAGTACCGAAAGTTTCCGTAATTCTTGAAAATTTAATATTCCTTTGTCGAAAGGACGCGGGGAAACAGGTCCCGGAAGTGCATTATTAAGATCTATTAGGAAATCTTTCGGCGCGAAAGCAAAGGCGCTGGGGAAACTTCGCAATTCAACGAGATCTCCGGCAATCTACGCAACCAACTCTTTCCAACGGTGTTCCTCCGGCAGCCGTTTCTCTCGCTCGTTATCTTCCACGCTCGATTGGACGGAGCGTTTATTGTTTCAAGCGAGAGGGCGCCCCCCGGAGCGAAATGTTTTCCCGGTCGTCTCGCGCGTCGTCTGGCCCGCTTAAGTACAAATAGCCCTTGCAAGTCCGCGGTCCGAAGTTGGGCGGGCGACTACCGGGGCCAAAAGTGATTTGGACAATCGCCAGGAAGCATCTAGGCCACATTGAATCATTCTGATCCTCTCCCACTCTCTTCTTCTACCGGCGTCCTCCGCAAATGTCGCGAAACTGCGATAAAGAAGTTGCAAATCACCGGAGAAACACTCGCGTCCAGCTCTTTCGCTCGTTCGACCCACGCTGACTAACTTCTATGATGATTTCTTTCGTCCTGGCAAGGCAGAATAGGCGTCTATCCTTTGCTAGATTTACGAGTATAGTCATTACTTTATTTTCGCCTAGGGTCCAGAAGTGTGCAAACAAAGGAAGCCCTGAGTTATTATCAAAATGTTTAAGGGTAGTGTTTTCTAAGTAGACGTTCAAGGGTGCTTTGGTAACTGTGAAAGATTTACGAGCGGGTTGTAAACCGAGCAAAAATTTTGTAAAAATAAATATATTATGGAACTTCATTTCTTAATTATATGGGTACTGCAAATATAATGCATACTCTACGTTATTTTTGCTGAAAGATTACGTTCTGTAACCTTGTTTATATTTCATAGTGTTATAAAGTGTATCCAAAAACCTTCAGATTTACCTAACGAAACAATTTATTTAGCAAGATGTATAATAATATGTAAACTACAGTAAATAACACAGATCGATAGCCATCTGGACTTGTAACATTCAATAGCCGTTTCTTATAGGTTTTTGTGCGCTGAAAACGAATCCGCAAACCGTGTAGCGCCATCAGCCTCTGTTTTCGAAAAAATCAATTTTGAAAAAATAATTTAAATTTTCAATTTTGGACATCTTTTGAGTTCAAACAGTAATAGTTATTCGGTTGCTTGTTCCGTCAAATTATTCTATGGACCCTCTCGAATACAACGATATAAGTTATTAGTGGATTATGAACATTTAAATATGTTTAACAATGATCAAAGGGAAAAGAACACCCGAAATACACCTATTTTTGCAGATATCTTTAATTTTTTTTCTAAAACTAAGGGTCTAGAAAAAAATCTGACTGCTCCACGCGATGCAGCAGAAATTTTTCCTACAGAAAGCATCAACAGAAGGGATAAATCACGTTTTGTTTTCAATACAGAAGCGAAATAGTTTGGCAAAACGTGCGGCGCCGACTGTGGTATTCACGCTGCGTTAAGGGGGTATAACCGTTTGAAAGTGTAAAGATTGGATTTTTTCTTTTTACATATTTTCACAGATTCATGTTTTAGGTATATTATAAATCTAGTTCGATGTAAAAATTCGGAAGATTGACAAAGTCATAGGCATTTGAGTGGAACCACCCAGGTAGCACGGGGCGGCGAGGCGCGGCAAGGCGCGGCGACTCGACCAATCGCAGTGGAATTATATTTTTCATTACAATGGGCTGTTATACATATTTTCATCGATTGATGTTTTAGAAATAGTATAAAACAAGTCTGATGTAAAAATTCGGAAAATTGACGAAGTTATAGGCATTTGAGTGGGACATCCCAGGTAGCACGGCGCGGCGCGGCGGCTCGACCGATCGCAGCGGAACTATATTTTTCATTACGGTGGCAGTAAAAACTCGCGCTACGTTCAACCAATTCACTTCCAATTTTGTATGCAGAATCGTAATAAGATTCCACATCGTCCTACGAGGGACTTTTTTATTCTGATTCCCCGTTTATTATTTATAAAGAAAAAAGGTGGACTTTTCTTTTAGAAAAATCTACCTTTACCTTTGATTTCTCACCATTTCTTTATTTTTCAAAATTTTCAAAATCGGCCCCTTTAGACGATAGCTATTAACATGTTTTTTATAAGAAAATTTTGCTGTATGTTATTTCAGACACGACATACAGCTTTTTCAGGGCCACCGTTTACCCGTCTAAAATCGAGAAACATTCGGATATGTGTCCATAACTTCCGAAAAACAATAGTTTTTTAACTGAAACTTTTTTTTAAGTAGTTCATAATATTATGTAAAGATAGTAAAAAGAACGGGAAAAATTCATCAAGCCATTGACTTGTATAAAAATCCACTAAATGTACACATTTTCCGAGGATTCAAACGTGTATACCCCCGCGGTTGTGTTACGCTGAGCGGCAGTGGATCGCGCGCTGCCGTTGACTACCACTGTCGACGCCGCAAATTTTGCCAAACTATTTCGCTTCCCTATTGAAATAAAAAGCTGTTTTACCACTTCTGTTGATGGTTACCCGAGGAAAAATGTCTGCTGCATCGCGTGGAGCAGTCAGATTTTCTCCCAGACCCTTAGTTTTAGAAATAAATTGAAAGACATCTGCTAAAATTGGTGCATATCGGGTGTTCTTTTCCCTTTGATCATTGTTTAAACATATTTATATGTTGAGAATGCACTAATAACTTATATCGTTGTATTCGGGAGGGTTCATAGAATAATTTGACCGAACAAGCAACCCAATAACTATTACTGTATCGACACAAAAGATGTTCAAAGTTGAAAATTTGCATTTTTATTCAAAATCGAATTTCTCAAAAACTGAGGGTGATGTCGACAAACGGTTTACGGATTCGTTTTCAGTGCACAAAAACCTATAAAAAGCAGCTATTGAATGTTACAGGTCCGAAAAAAGTCAAATTTTGTGGAACTGTGATAATCAGGTGAAGATACGATATTTTTCGGTGGTTACATTCACGTCGAAGCTTGTACTGCGCGATAAGTTGCTGAAATCAGCAAGATGACAACGCTCCTCATCAACGGGCAGTTAAAAGCAATGAACAGCTTAAGGGAGCTTAGGAAAAAGTCGTATAAACGTGGGTTTGGAGACTCTTGCCTTCCGAGAAATAAACACTTTTCGTTAGCAACGGACTGCAGTAAAAATAGTTTACTAAAGAAATTGTAGAATGCGATTACGGAGAAAGGTGTTCAAAAATGCCCAGAATATTTCGAAATTTAACACACCAGAGACTCGCGTTAAATAGTATTTTCATGAGAAGTCATTTCAGTTCGTAATACGAACGGTGGGGCACAACAACATTCGTCTAGATGGCGCATAAAATCAGTCACATCAATTGTTACGTCTCACAAAAGATTTAGAAAACTTATTATTACTGGTACGCCATCATCGCGTCGTGGATAAGTTGCCAAACTCGAGGACTAGGTACTAACATTAAAATTTGACGGTGGCAATGTCGCGACTGCGTGTACTTCCTCGACAACCAAGCCCATGATCGCAATGAAAAAGTTTCCAAAACCCCCTTTCATAGCCTCGCTCATATTACTACTTGTCGGCGTTACATAAAACGTATGTTTTCCGCGAGTTTTATGTAACTCCGCCACTGGGAAGTTCGATTACTTAAAGAAAGTTGAGTTCGTTCGAAGGGTTCGCGTAACGCGAGAATATTAAAACCCCAGGACCTTTGCAGCATGACTGATTTCATTTATACGACACCCCGTCGTTCGAAATTCTCACGTCAATTTCCCATCTTGGATAGGTTTCCAACAACAACAAAAAAAAAAAAAAAAAAACGAACTTAAAGCAGTATTTTCCGCCGATCGAGCACATTTAACTGCCGTAAATTCGAGGGAAGGCAAGAAGAGGCTTCTTCCGCAGGTAGTAAGTTAAAGGGCCGCGGCAGAAGGAATCCGACGGAGGGAAGAGGATAACTTTGCAGGAAAAGGCGACGAAGGAATAACCGGCAACCGTAAACAAACTTTCAGGTTTATCGAGTGAGGCATTGTGGGTTAGAGACGCTGCAAATATTTGATAGCCGTTGCTCCTTCCGCGAAACAGAAACAGAAGAGAGAGACACCGATGGCATCTCAACACCGCCCGCCCCCCTTTCATCGCCCTTTTCAACTTCGTCATCCCCGTTCGTTCCTTTCGGCTACGCCGTTCCCCGAGTTCTGGCGAACTCATTTTCTGTTGCACCGTCCAATTCCTGCCCCTGACAAAAGTACCGACAACAACCGCGGAACTACATCTTCGCTATCAGAGTAATCCAAGAGGTCTCCCCGACACTCCTTTAAAAGAACGGTAAATAAAGTCCCTGTTAAAAAATAACGCCGGCTGATTGTGGCGCCAGGCTAGACTTGCATCTCCTATCTCCGTCGTTGTCCCTCTATCGATTCGGAACAAGAAAAGTGGAAGACACAACGAGCTAAAGCAGAGATAGGCTATTTTTAAACTTATTACAATCACCTTGGTGTATCTTGTGGAAGTAATGATGTTTAATTTGTACATTGCATGTTGATAGTAATTTTAAAATTCAGCACAACACTGCACTGTTCGAAATTGAAATTAGATGTCGCTCTCTCATGCAAGTTGAAAAGAGTTTGATTGTTCCACTTACGCTGATGAACCGTTTCGATAGATACTTGTGCAGTAATATTTTATCAAATACTACCTATCATCTTTTTGCACACAATCTTGCACTCGTTGCAGTTGATTCATGCTGAATAAGTGGACGGTAATAATGACGACTGTCTACTTTGATTACATAATGACCTGTCTTCGCAGTTTAGCTACCGATTACTATAATTGATTGGTGTCAGTGATTTCGAATACTTTGGAAGGTGAAAATCAAAAGTTCAGCAGTCCTCTTATTTTTAACCCATCGTGGTCACACGAGATGTGTCGCACCCCGGGTATTTTTTTTTCATTGCCAATATTTCTGTAAATTTTTAGACCTTAATATTACAATTTAAATATTCGGTGAATTTTAACCAAAAAATCGTTTTTTTTCCACAAGTATTTTTTCACCTACAAAAGTAATCATATAAAAATTTACGTTTCTAGAAAATACTATTAGAGCTTGATTGTATGAATATTACGAATGTACAATTATCACTCAAAAGTTAAAAAATTCAAAATTACGAAAATGGTAACTTAAAAATGATATTGAGGTGCAGTGCATTCCATATGACCAATTTCTGATTATAAGGTGTGACCACGAAGGGTTAAAGGTACTTCTTCTATCGTTTGACGTAGGTACCGATTCTTTGAAATTCACACAATTGTAGAAATTATAGGATTTTAAAGAAAATAATTATATCTTGCCGCCTTTTTTCTTTAATATCTTGAGAACTATTAAAAACCATCTTACGGCATACAGTAGTTAATGTCATTGAGAATACCTGTGTCAAATTTCATTAAATTTTGTTGTACGGTTTTTGAGTAATAACTGACACCAGGTCGAAAAGTGCAATTTCAGCATAAACGCGTTAAAGTTCGTAATGCGCATTTACACTCCTCTTGCAGGCTTTCGGTTTATTGGCCATATCTTTGTTATTACAGCGAATTTTTCAATGGGAGCTTTTTCACATTATTTTCAACGATGCAAGCTATCATTTCGTGGAATTACTTTTCTCGATTTTCTGAAACCATCAGGGTGACATTTTAATAGATACTAAGTAATATCTATTGTCTTATTTCTTTCTTATTAATTCGACTTCGCAATACATTTTCTTCTTTTCATAAAGATGAAAATGCTGTGATTTGAATCATTGCTTAAGCCGAATCGGAATTTAAGAGTGACATGCATTCGCACATCATTCAATATTAACGATGCCAGGTTTTCAACTATTCCCTTGGAACGCTTTGATCAACGACGAAAACACCAATGGCTACCGCGTGGAAGAAAAAAAATCTGCACAAACAAAGGAAGGGGGATGTCTGCGCGACTAACTGTTCTCGAATACGGTACATACTTAATTTTATGTCCGTACATTCGTCCAGTAATAAAAAGAGGAAAAGGAAGGAATGAGAAATAGAGGAAAAAAGTGTGCACGGATGGAGAAGTGCAGACGAGTTGGAATTTTCACCGAGCAAGAGTCCCTTCGAAAATGCGCTTGGTCCCTGCAGGCCGTTTTCAGAGGCGGGTTAATTATACCACCCGGCGCGAGAAGGGGAAGCACATAAAAAAAAGAAGTCCAGTCGGCCAGCACACATTAAACGTGAATTAAACGTCGAGATTTCCGTTTCTCCGCAGCGGAAAAGGGATGACGATGGTGGTCCAGGTCTGCGTTTTTCGGTCCCCAGGTTTTTCCACTTGCTCGGAGCTTGCATTTATTTGTACACTTTCAACCGACTTTAAGAGCTGTACTAAAAATTCACCCGGCTGGCATCGACCTTTAAACAACTAAAAGGAAGGAACTTTTCCATGTAACCATGTTTTCAGCACGCCAGGTATGAGAATGGTTGGCGGTCACCAACGTCAGCGACGAATCATCGATAGGCAGGAAAATTCTGGGTACCGAAACTTACTCGTCACTATGCAAATGTTATCGAACCCGGGCGGTTGGAATAAAAATTAGAAGTGAAAATACAATTTCCACCCCCCCGCGCCAGTGTACCACGTCCTATCGACATCCCTCGATGTTGGCTGGTCGCCAGGCCAATTATGCGCATGCAAGAACCGTGAGCTAATTGACGAAAGTGTTTGATCTCGCATCCAGTGAGAAGCTCGTGAATTAATGCTCCTTTGAACGAGAATTCGCTTTTGCTCTAACCCTCCAACCAACCCCAACAGGGAGCCAGAGAACCTCTCGCTTATAGACTGTCGGTTCTGTCTAAAGGGAAACAGAAATAGCGAAAGGAAAAGAGAAAAGTGGGTGGGGCAGCGTTTAACTTTAATTGCGTTTCTCTCGGTGAATCCTTAGAATGGTCCCTCAAGTCGGTGTTGCGAGCTCAACCGTTCGTCGCTTATGCAACAACATTTCTACGCTCGCACTTCTATTTTGATTCGATTACGTAGCCTTGCTTATGTAACATCGCCGAGATGCTTCCCTGATAATAAGTGAACTTTGAAACGGCTGATCGTGTACCTATCAACTACAGACTTCTATGTTACATGTTACGTAGCTACCTACACATTCAACATCCATGGATTTTGTACGTAGCAGTGATTGTTATCAACGGCTGCTACAATAAAAACACTGATTCCTGATAATGCTTTTGAAAATAAGCAACATCTAGTATTCTTAATTAGAAACTGCACATACCAATTTGCTTTCCTTACTTTCAACTCTAACGAGATTACGGGGGCGCGCCACGCTGAAGAGAGTCCAATTAGCAGATTCGGGACGGAACGAACCAACGGCAAAAAGACGGGAACGTGAAATACATAAAATACACAAAACATTTACCGGTGAGTTTGAGGAACAGTGAAAATCTGCAGCTCACATGTTCCCTGTTCCTGCAATGGAAACCCGTCTAGTTGGACGCTGTAATGTAAACATTGTAAACGAACTGCTTAAATTCCGTTTTATCTAATAGGCATTGTACAATGAAATTATATAACATCAATTCAGTGTCCTGTATCATTTTCATTGACGTTAAAAGGACTAACTCGCATTTAAAAATAACTTAAACTTGACTTTACGTTCACAAAAAATGTGATATTTTGGGAAATGATTTTTCGTCAAATTGTATGTACCCACACGTTGTAATTAAATGTCACATGAATCGCAACAGTTTTGTTTTTTATTCTACGGCAACTAGCCTCGTTTCTATAAATTGATTTTATTCCGTGAAATTAGTATCAAATTTCCGGAACGATTTTTATTAAATTCAAACCATATCTGAGAAGAATTTAACGTTCCTTTGATTGTGGGGGATGTAAGTGCTATCGGACGTCGACGAGACCCCGGGGAGGTGGGCCTTCGGGGAGAAGAAGGTAGAGAAAGAAAAACGTGGGGATAGAATAATTGAGGCAACGATGAAACAAGGGCTTCCCGGTAGACTTGGGGCTGCCTTTTGCCTTCGTTCAATCAAAACTCCCGCCCCGAAGAAAGGAAAGAGGAGACCGAAACTGTCCGGCTTGTAATGAGGGAAGCTCCGTAGCTCGTTCCTTCTTGTTCGGCTCAACGCCTAAATACGGTCGATCGGCAGTCTAGAAAAGTGGTGAAACGAAATACGAAAGGACAACTAAAACAAGAAGGGGAAAAGCACCGAAAATTGATACTCTTTGTTGCGTAACTAGGACCAGGGGGAAAAAGAGATAACGTAGAAACGGTTTCATTATACTTTCTATAGATATACATATAATGTATCGCCGATGGATATAGAATTTTCTTTCATACAAAGAAAAAATTATTACCATCACTCACATTCGCAAAGATATCTTAAAGGCTAAGAAACATGTTTAAGCTTTTACTAACAACTAATAACCAACTTGATTAAAAATATATTTTACCCAACTAAAATTGTACAGCAGAAATGATAATTTTAAATAGTGCCTTTCTGTCACTCAATTAAGTCTTCAAACACAGGGTATGCAGCAGTGTTTTCTTAAAATATTTATTCTTTATAAATGGATTTTTTTATTTTCTCATTGCAGTATTCGAGACCGGCGACAAATATTTATAGCGAGGTGGACACGATTCTGTTGCTCGCCGGAGACTCGCGTGTGACGTCACAGAAGCCGAGCGAAAAGTGAATAAGATGTAGTAAAAACAAGCAAGAACCGTCGGTCTTAGAATCGTGTCCACCTCGCGATAAAGCTTCGTCGACTATTCTTTTGACTATTATCATGTTTTTACAATTAATTGTAATATGTCTGTAAATTTGTGCAAAATGTTACATTTTTTTGCCATTTACATCTCGCGTCTTTCGACTACTTCAGTAATATTTCATGCATCGCCGAAAGCGTTAAGCGGTGGATGACGATGGCGTACCATTTATTATTAATAAATATACACTGGGTGTTCCATCGAAATAAGGGCACATAAATATCTCTTCCAATTGTGATGGCACAAACAATATTTTATATACAATTTGAATGGCATCAAACGACCAATATGCTGCAAGAATATTCTTTGTTTTTCAAGGTCATTTTTCCGAAGTTTTCAAGGTCATCGATGTTTTCTTGCACATAACTACACATTTTTTCTATTGCATTGTGTAGCTAATGTTAAAATACGTTCAGATATGTATAATGACATAACCTTAAAATGATCTTTGAGTTCGATACGTCAAGTTAAATGTGAACTGTCTATCGATTGATGAACAATTGGAAGAGATATTTAGATGGCCTTCTTTAAATGGACCACACTCTATATGATTTTCGTTACACTTTTAATTTCATTCATCTCCCACATTATAGGGGAAAGGTGCGATAGTTGATACCAGTTTTGCTTTTTTTATTAAAATATTAATAATGGTTTGCTTTGTTTGTAGTTAATTATTTAAGTTGTGATTCTTAGCGACAACGTGAACTGTTGCGATAATGCAAATATTACCCCGATAACGCGACAGCAGGCACAAATTGTCAATATATTAATTAAAAAACTGATGTGATCACGTATCCCCGCTGATTAACTATCCCACTTTCCCCTACTGCGTTATAGAGCACGTAACTTTCGATTTACCTTTTCTTCAAGCCCAATCCAATCGAATTCTCATCTCAAACGATTGATTTCATTCTCTTAATTTATGCTGCGCGTAGCTTACCGTTTGTTTCTGATAAAACTCGCAATAGTACATCCCCGTATGAATTTTTCTATTAATCTGTGCCGCGCCTTTGCCTAATAATTTTCGCTGCTTCAAGGACCATGATATACCGATCGGAAGTCCGTAATAAGACGATAAGAAAAATACGATGGTTTTCCCGCGTAGAGGAGAAGTGAGGAAAGTTAACTGTCTGAAGGGTCTGCAAGGTAACACCGTTACTGCACTTTAAGTTTCCCCGGTTGGAAGCAGTATGTGTACCTACACATGCCAAACTTCTGAAATAGCATACGTAGATAGGAGTCGTACGTACACGCTCGTGCTCAGGTAACCTCCATACGTTTGCGCACGTAACCTTCCGTAATGAGTTTAACCAAGGGCTGTAAAAAGGTAGCAGTTGACGTGCATCGTAGTTTTTTTTACAAGTTGTATACCGTCCCACGTTCGAGTCCAGTGCATATGCCCCTGGTGAAGAGGAATGGGACACCTCCAGTATGGTTTACGCTTTCGTAGCCAGCAAATGTGCCGTTTGCTCGGAGAGAAGAAAGTAAGGGGTTAATCCCATTCTGCTCCAAAAATCTTGAGCTCGGGGTGCTGCGGCCGTTTTGGCAGAAGAGAATTTCCGCTTCTACGGTTTACTTCAGCGTGGCCATTCGTCTCAATAGTTTTCGCATTAGGGCATAGAAGTATTAACAGCGTAGGTACATAGATATTTGCAAATTTTAAGTGTTAAGTCCTCTGAATTCTTGGTGAATTTATCGAGTATGTTATACTGTGATACAAATTTTGAAGTAATAAACAAGTCACCTCCAGTGTATTCAGTACTTGGTGGTACATTTTATTTTCTCGTCCCATCTTGAAGCCCTCTTCTAGGAATGTCAGGAAATCGTAATTTGTATTGAAAAAATATCTATACATTTTTTAATCCTTTGGTTAATATTGAATTAAAGGAGCTTTGCTTTATTTGCCAGTGCACATCGTAAATTCTATGAAAATTCTATACAGAGATACGAGAACAATTGCTCAGCCAGTAGAGAAAGAACGAACGGTGCTCTAACACAGATACATTTTCAATTCAACCGCTAGATTCGCATCCAAAGATATATAAATTGGTTTTGAAATTGAGAGGAGAGCCTAAAGAGAGGAAGAGATCGCAGTGTAGAGGGTTAGAGAGAGAGAAAGGGTGAGAGATATAGAGGGGCTGCTGGGATGGAGAGAGGCGTAAAAAAGTAGAGTGGTACCAGCAACATTCTCGAAATTTCAACGAAAGCGAATTTTCACGCTTTCACCGTAATTTCCTCGACGCCGTTCCACGTGAAAATCGCATCAAATCAGTGGGTGGGTGCCGTATCGCTTCGGTTTCCGCCACTCCGCGAATCCGAACTAATATATTTCCGAAGCAACTCGATTGCGTCGAGTCAGAGGAAGACGGAAGGAAGAGAGGAAGCGAGCACGCGGAAGAGCCGGCAGAAAGGGAAAAAAGAGAGGGATAAATAGAGGAAGGTAGGGAAGAAAAGAAAGGATAGGAAGGGTGCATTGTACCCAGGGCAATGATGGTACTGTATCGCGAAGGGATGCCGGATACCTGCTACCCTCTACGTCTCATCCTATTTGTTTCTACTTGCTGGTACGACGCGCCCTCGAGCGCTACCAAGAGAGAGAGAAACAGAGAAAGAGAGCGAGAGAGAGAGAGAGAGAGAGAGAGAGAGAAAGGGCGGGATAGAGAGAGAAAGAGGTGGAGAAGAAGAGCAAGAGAGGTGGTTTGTCAATATTCATTATGTTTGCGCTGAAAAAGGAAGATGGTACAGCAGCCAGCGCAAAGGGAGAAAGAGAAGAATGGATGCGATGTGATACGATGCGAAATGCCGAGGATACATGGAATGCGCACACCGTGAGATACGAAAGAATTTACAGTTTTATGAGTGCATAAAAGGCCAGGGGGGTGAAAAAAGTCCCGCGGAAAGGAACGTTTTTTTTTTGTTTCCATCGAACCAATGTAGCTATCCGACTGAATTGATACTCTCGGTAACGTTCTTTGTCGCTTTAATATTCTCGGGCATGATTCTATCAGAGCTTCCACTTGTTTGGAATGTGTCGTACGAAACCACCCGGAAAAAAAAACAGAAAAAAATTGTCCCCGCTCTCGACTGTCGGTGTAACCAGTGTAGATTTTAATTTCGCGACGGAATGTAGCATTCGGATTCCCTTTCCGTCACTATTGGCCCTTTGTTTTCTTCACGAACAAAAGGACAATGCGGCTCTGAATGCGCGATACGCGTGCGTACGTATGCGCGTGTCGCAAGGGAAAACGTTTTAAGAACATTCAATTGACGCTTTAATACCCGCGACTCGGTGGGCGCGACATGAATCGATGTTCAGTCGGGTCCCAGCGGGCTCGATGATTTACTTTAATAGCTCCCTTTATTGCAATTAAAGCACCGTGGTTTGTGTACGAAAGGAAATAGGTCCCCGTCAAATATTTGACGCCTCGGCGTGTATCCCGGATTTTCAGCTGCTCGAAGCGCCGCCCTGTGCTCCCCAGCCGTAATTTAATTTGATATTCCCCTTTGTTAATTTGATAGAGCAGCGAAGCGAGGAGAGGGAGGAGAGGCAGATCGCGGGGGATACGGAGGGCTCGGGAGAGAAAAATACTTCAGATTCCAGACTGTATCAGCGGCGGGCACTCGTGTCACCTGAACCCCCTCCCGACTGATGCTCCCACCGAAACGTATCAACGTTCTACGTAGCGCGGCCAATGCGATTTAACCGCTCGCCACGCATCGTTCCGCTGATATGACGCCGACGTATCGCTGACGCTTCGTGGCACGTGATCTCGAAATTACCGCGACTATAATGCGCTGGTCGTGGTCCGATTTATCTGGGACGATTCGTCAGACAGATATTTCAGCAGGATTTCAAGGCGTATCGATGGACAATTACGTTTCCCCCTTGATCGTGTCCAGCGGCTTGGATCTGTTCTAGAAGCATGCCGCGCGTTCTGACTCCAAAAGAATCGAATACCTGAGAATTGTACGGTCGAGTGGTGGCCAATAGGAGAATACGTCGTCCGGGGGACGTCATAGATTTAGTTGGACGAAAGGGTACGGGAGACGATGGGCAGAGACGTAGTCAGTATGCGGTCATAACGAAGCTGTCGACATGATGGATGAGGAAGAGGGTAATGCGACGATGGTTCCTGAAGGGAGGACGAAGAGGAGAGGCAGCCAGCCCATCGTCCAGCACGATACAAGGGATGCTATCGCTATCGGACCCGCACACCCTGTCTGTCATCAGCACGCCTCACCACCTCAAACACACTCGGCCCACCCGCTGCACGCATGATGGAATATGCTGTATTATATAATTATCCCGTAGATGGTATCACCGGTGGCGCGACGCGTAATTAGAAACTGTCGAGCGAGCAAGAGAGCATCGCCTGAGGAGTTTATTGCGCGAAACGAGAGCCGAGCTTTTCCCAAAAGAACATGGGAGCCTGCGTCGATGTTCGCCTTAGGTTTTAGCTACTCCAAGTTACAAAATAGGGAGAAATGGTGATCACCTTAATTGTTTGCTTATTATTAGTTAAATCAGCTGTCGATCTGCATTCGTTTGGATTTGGTACGAGTTCAATCCACATTCTTTTTATTCGATAGAGAGTTTTGCAATGTCCAGTTGTTTTTATTTAAGTTCGACGACTCAAGCGCAAGCTGAGGAGATCCTTTGGGTTTGTAGTATTGTAGTTGAAAAACTTTACCGTCAAGCGAATGTCCTGGATATTATTAAATATGAACAATGATTTAGGAGGCATTTGAATTGAAAGTTTTAATAAGTATGTTTTTAAAAATTCAATTTCGGTTAGTGAACAGCTTACATCTATCTTCATTTAATTTTGATAAATATTATAATGGATATTAACTGAGTCACCAGAGCATAGTTCATTTTTCTATGTTGTAACAAGTGACTTCAGTCTTACAATTTTTAGGAGAATATGTTTTTAATTAGGTAACTAACGCTGCTCTAAATAAATAGTACGACTATGAATGTTTAGAAAATAGGCTTTACAATAATAAAGAGCAGTAAGTTTAGCACTGTGAAACAGTTAGTTAGGCCCTGTTATTTAAAACATTCGTAATATTCCTAAAAAGAATTCCTAGCAACAGATTTTGAATGCGATGTACCTATTTTCTTTCTGGCATCAAAGAAACCCTGTATTTTACCAAAACATTAACATTAGCTATCCTAGCCCGTTAGCCGAAACATTTCTCGAGCAGAAACGCTTACAGATCAACGAATCATGGTTATAGTTGAATTATCTTTTTTTTTCTACATTAAATATTACACATTTTCTGTTACTGTACAATAT
Organism: Andrena trimmerana; assembly: GCA_951215215.1. Taxonomy (NCBI): domain Eukaryota; kingdom Metazoa; phylum Arthropoda; class Insecta; order Hymenoptera; family Andrenidae; genus Andrena; species Andrena trimmerana. The sequence continues at coordinate 10,465,254 of OX578062.1, forward strand.
GTAGAAGCTTCAGTATCCGAAAAGAATACAGACAACCTCCGTATAACACGGTATTGTTACAACATGGCTTTGCTCTGACATGACTAAAAAATTCTGAAATTCAAGATGTTACCCTAAGTGACATACGGAAGGATAAACGTCGCCGAGCAATTGGAATTCTATTTTTTGAATACAGATCCTTCCACTGAAAGAGGCGTAAACATCCAAGGAGAACTTCAAAAACGTTTAGCTCCATATAATGAGAAACATCTGTCAAGAAAACGCAAGTAAACGAATAGAATAGATTTTTGAAAATACAGAACATAGATGTCCAGATGTTGCAAAAGAAAGTTCAGAAGATGAAGATAGTTTACAACAAAGGAGATGCTTTCGTTTAATTGTGTTTAGCAGAGATGATGAAGAAAAAAATTGGCCTGCAATATTTAACATTAATGTATAATTCGTTCATCAGTCATTGATCGATTTCTGATAGTTATAAAAGCAAACATAGTGTATTTCTGTTAGTTTTTGGCACCTAAATAATCCTGTTTTCTATACTAGTTCTTGCAGGGGAATATTTGCATCCTGTAAATTCTGATTTCAATGAAACTTCGTGTGAATATAGAGCACATTGGAGTATACATGCAGCATGTTTTTTTCCCCCGGAAATATAGTCTGAATTTAGTGAAATCAGCCCTTAAAGTTATCGCGTTTTTTTCATCTTTTTCATATAAAATTATTTTTCTTCTAGTAGTATGCATAAAAAACTGAACTATTCTTATATTTAATGTTTAATTCTATCTCGCGCCGTTACAAAGTTATATTTGCGAAACGAAAAAATGCAATATCTTTAAAAGCTAATTTCTCGATTAGAAATAAATTTCCGCAGGAAAAAGGTACGGAGGTTGTCTGTATTTCCTTTCATGACTACATGAAACAGAGAAATACGAACGCAGTACTTCCATCCTCCTATAACGATCGAAATCATAACCTACTTAATATTCAGACTACTGTGGAGTGAAATTGACATTGCAAGCATGAGCACCTTATAATTACATAATACCATCAAAGAGGAAACGTGTAGTAGCAACTGTTGTAACGAAGCAGGAGGTACTTCAGGAGCTAAAAAATTGTGAAAGCGCCGCAATATTATGAAGAATATACAACGTTGAAACTAGTGCATACATATTACTATTCATTTTTAGTACATTGCTTGTATCATTCTTTCTGAAATGTAGAAAAATCACCACGAGAAAAGTGAGTGTTCTACTAAACGAAAATTTTCTAATCCGAACGATCACATCTCCCTACTAATTCGGATAGTGGAGGTACTGCTGTATTTACTATCTTTGAATAAGTGGCATTATTAAATTTTCGGATGGACTTTCGATTGACGAGTTAACTCGTTCCACCCAGTTAACAGGTTGAATAACGCGCATTGAACAAACACTCGAATACGTACCTACTGTGTGTGTTCATTTTTGGCGCATGCAGTTACTCGTTTTGCTCCTTGGCTTCACTAGTGCTTTCGCATAGAGAAGCGAAGGCCCCAAGAAGCCAGACGCGTTGATCGCATACCAATGTTCCCGAGAATTTATTGTACGCTGGTAGAAAGAAGAAGGGCCTTCAGCGAGAGTACAAAGGGGAAAGAACCTGTACGCAAGCCGTCTATGAAGGATGGGTGTAAATATGTATCGAGCATGAAAGATGCCGAAGGAACTTGGTTCCATATTGGATCTTGTAAATTTCAACTTTTTATTTCCTTTATTATACCCCTACCATGAATGTATCGTGGCGTTCGCTGGCAGAATAGCCTTGCGAGGATGCAAAACCTCCTAGACATAGAGTGGAAGATGCAAGGAAAAGGTGAGCAAGCTAATACACGTTTAACATTCAAATTTTCCTATAGTAGGTATCTCCTTGTGAAATTCGTTAACTTAGAAATACATTACTTTTATATTTCAGTATTATTTTGCTTAGTATGTAGCTGAAATTTTTCGGTAAAATTTAAAATGAGGTACGCGCTGACATTCTCACCAGGGTTGGGAACATTAATGTTCAGTAACATCAATTTCAGGCAATATATTTCGTACATAAATCTTACATAAAGATTTTATGTAAGACCATACGTGCATATCTAACAACCACTTACTTGATACTTCTTTACAAATTCGGTTTACTTCCTTGAAAATGAATTGGAACAGGCACGATGTGATTGGAAAGATACTCTTTTCATTCAACCGCACCAAACTCGAAACTCTATCTACTTAATAATATGTACAAACTAATTCTGCTTTATATTGTCAGTAAAATATGGTTGGTTTATTGGTAAAACTGCGCAAGTAGATACATCATTCTACCTCGAAGTGCTTAATCCTCTAAGGATTAACAGAAGCAATTACTGTTTAAATTTTTAACAATAATAGATTAATAAAAATTCATATGGGAAAAACATGTATTTTGCAATAGCTTTCAATTATTGCCACAATTATTGTAATGATCTAATGTAAGAAATATGGACTTGGTCTGTTGCACCAAGTCAACGTTATTTGATAAGTGAATGCATTTGCTGTTTCTGTCGCGTATCGGTGCAGAGATTAAGCTTTTTCACGCATCCCGGTTCTAAACTATCATACTCGGCAATACCACGTTCGAGACTGTGCCCAGAGGTCGATAGATCGACAAGGGTGCGGGCAATCGCCGCGCCGGCAGGGTTTTGGTATTCGACGGGTGCGCGACGCTCACTTTTCGTCCCCAAACCTCCTTCGAATAGCTCAACATCGTTCCACGAGTGGGAATGACATGAAGAATCGTCTTATTCGAGCGAGAGAACACGAAGGAGGAGGAAAGTTCTTCTCGTGCGTTCGTGAGCGACAATAAGGGTCTTTGCCGGCTCCCGGCATCAGTTTCTATTTAGTTACGCTCTCTGCGAAGACGCGTCGAGGTAATAGCGACCGGTGAGACCCGTAAGAGGGATAAAGAGAAACGGAAATGCTGCGCGACGCGAGAGGCTACGTAAAAGTTTCCCGAGCAAAGCTGTTCGCCTCCAACAATTTCTAAGAGGGAACATCCTTCCTGAGAAATGATTGCGCTAAACTTCGACGCCTTACGTGGAAATAATTACACCCACGCAGACACGAGTTCCTTCTGCTCGTATATTGATCGACGCGATAACGAGGCATCGCGAAATAGCTGGACCAAGCCATCTAATAAAATTGATGTTGTTCACCACAGTCGCTATAAAAAGTCTGCAACACGTTAATAATTTCGCATCGCACGTTATTACGTGCAACAACATCAATTTCACTAATTACTTTTTCAATGTTCAAATCTGACATTACGTACTTTCATTGAGGAAAACTTTTCATACTACCTATTGCGAATATCAGATGGTTAATAGTATATTACTATAATTGAATTAAGAAAAATATGAAGGAATAGTTACAAGTGCATTGACAGAAATTTTACGATACACTTTTTTAAATTTCGTATAGGTTCGATATGTCAAATACGAATATATTAATCAGTTTAATTATAGTATATTATATTTTAAATGAATACTTTTGAATTGGTACCTACATTTATTTCATACTATCCTTTGAAATTAAATGCCTGGCTTTCAGGTTCCTTCTGTTTCAAGCACTCAACAACTAGAATATTTATTTTGTTTTATAACAAATAGGTATTACATGCGCCAAGTACTGGATAATATTATATAATATAGAAATAATATTAGATAATATATTCTATGAATATTCTCGTCTTGCTGAAACATCTATTATTCTGTGTAGTACCAACACATTTTTCTGTTACAAAAGATAAATGTATCTTCAGGTAGTTCAATGTTGCTTAGTACAAAGAAACATAATATGTTAATGGAAATATAATTTTCTTCGAGACTATAATATCCATTTTTTTACTAGTGTTAATGCTTTCTTTTCTGAACAGAACTACACCTTTTCTTAACATGTAACTTCCAAAGAAACTAAAAATAAGTTCATATGTATGCATTTTTGTACTGTCCAGTTGAAAAACTCATGATCTACATACATAGGTACATATATATGTGTCTGATCTGAAAGGGTCACCTAACGTACATGAACATATCATTGTTTCTTTGCATATACTTGTCTCTTAGATATATACTTTTTAAGGTATTTTGTATCAGACACGGTTCAGACGTCGAAACATTGGGAATGATGACCTGAGAAACAGCGATCTTCCAAATTTGTCCCTCCAATCTCAACAATTACCTTTTATGTAACATTTTTTGTATGTGTAAGTGCAATGGAAATATTCAAATGTGAAAATTGAGGTGAAATGACAGTATTAGGGTAAAGGCAGGTAACGTGGTACATCTGATTTCAAAAGCTTGTCAAAAGTAGGGGAATTTGTTTTTTTTTTAATAAAACTGACCTGAGGGAACGTAGGAACTAATGCATAATCATATTTACATAGTCAAATGTAAAACAAATCCAATTGTTTTGCAATTATTATAAAACAACTGAAAAGAGTGAAAATCAGCCGTTCAAAAAAAATGGGTTTTAATATGGAACACCTAAGAAATTTGTAAAGAAAACTCAAAAATCGTTACTCTTTTTTTAATAAAAATGAAGATTTATTAAGTAGAAGATACAAATAAATAAATATACATCATTTTTGGAATTTATTCCTGCTTTCTGCGTCTCCTACACGTTGGGCATGTGAATAATATGTCGGAAGGTCTACTGTTCATTATCATTATTTTTATAATTTCCATCGCAAAATAAGCATTCCGCATCATCGTCGTCATTGAAATTATCAAAAAGTTGATAATGACGATGACGGCGATGATGCGGAAGATACCGAGTAACATAGATCTTTATCTATGTTACTCGGTATGTTCCATATTACGTACACACATGTTCCGACAAGAAATTAAGAATTATACTAAGAAGAAAGTAATTTTATTGGTAAACTATTGTTGAATAATCATCAACACACATATTAATGATAAATTATATCAAAATAATACTTTGTATCATACCTTCACTTTTCAGAAACGTTTCTCTTTCAATGATGGATGCCCGACTGATGCTCAATTGTCAGTATCATCGTCTATTGTGTCTAGGGATCTAGTACACGCGATTGCCTGAAGAGTTCGTTATTTCAGTATCGAAATTTTACGAAATTCCATATTACCTGCCTTTACCTTATGTACGACGTCGGTGCAAGCATTGATACGTGTCACTAGTTTACTCGATTCCGAAGTCTTACCGTGTAGAAAGGTAATTTGCGACCATCTCGTGTTCGCTTATAATAGAAAAGCATCCCACAATCAGTAATTCAGTTTGTCCTTCGTTTCGCAAGAAGATGCATCGACGGGCGTGATAATATCACGTTCGCCTGTCTTCTCCGATACGCGTAAATTCTGTGAACTATAACGTCGAATACACGTTTCCTTTTACGGATTCCCGCTATCTTTTACGTTTCTTTGTTTTCTCGCCCACCTTTTTTCCGCCATAAGCGTGTCCTGTCAGCAAAAGCATTTTACGAGCAGTACGCCGGTACCGTGCACACAGCTTTGAACCGCATCAGGACCGCGCCCAGCGCTTCTTTATTCTCTTAACACGAACGAGTATGTGGCGCATGGTTTACGCTCATCCATAAAAGTAACGCCACCTACGGCACCGGCGACATGTATGTCATTTTCTTGTCACGATGCCCTTAACCGGTTTCGAAATACTGCGATAAAATACGCTCCACCTTTGGCTGCGGCCGAGCCGAGTTTCGCCATTTGCATGAAATTTTCATGAAACTGAAAACCGCAGCAACGAATGAACGATCGTCTTTGATGTGTAACAAGCATCGGCGTCAAGGCGACGGAACATAGCCAATGGAATCTAAAGAATAGAAAAACTTTTCTCGAGATTCCTTGGCTCGATTATTGTCCCTAAGTTGGAAGCAATCGATCCAACTAATTTTTCTTTATTTGAAACCCAACCCGAGCTACATCTTACTTTTAAATGACATTAGGTTCACGCTCCTCGGTTTTCACGTTCTAATAATAATATCAATAACAGTCATCCATGTACCCATGAAATAATATATTACGTAACAGTAATTCCCTCGTCGTCACGCGAATCTAAACTCCTACCCCTGCCTCGAACCGGTAGAATATTCGCACCTCAACGGATCTTCATCAGTTGCAATTTTAATTAAAGTTACTATCAAGTTGCAGCGATATTGCGTTTGATTGGCAAGTTTTAATTTGATACAGGACCCTGGAGTATCGAGCGAACCTTTAAACCCTCTCTCTACACCTCCCCCCCCCCCCCCCTCTCCGATTTATCTCTCTCACACCCTGCCTCCCTCCTGGCCCAACCCTTTTTATCCTTCCACGGTGCCTCTCCTCCTTTTACCCCTTTCAAACTCTTCTCTCCCCGTTCCTCTTTGGAATTTTCCCTCTGCACCTATCCGTTTCAATTCTCTAGTCATGTGTTTCTCATTCTACCTGTCGATTTAATCAATGTACGCAAATTACAGTGGTTGTCGAAGTGTAGGCGACTAACGCGACGAGATTACAATGTGCGAGATCTCTCGCACGCTAGACAGGACACACGAATCCGATGTGAAGGGTTCGGGCACGAAGAGCTATGCCCACCTCTACCAGTGGCAACTGTATCGCCGGCGATACCAACAACGACTCCCCTCGCCAGCTTCCTCTGCACCTGCGAGAGCTCTTGCCTGGCCGGTTGGCTACGAACTAGGAGGACCAGGTCATTCGGGATGAGTCCCTGTTACACTCTTGTTTACAATGGCTCAGCCGCTCATGCGATTCATATCCCTAACCGTGCTATTACTCCACCCCTCAGTTACCTTTGTACATACATTCTCACTTGCCCCTTCGATGCGTGTGCGTAAAGTCACTTACAAGGTGTTTCGACAGCTAGGGCATACTGCCATTCTTATTCTTTCAAAAAATTAAAAATGAACCGTATTTTGGAAACAATCCACTTCTGTGCCGAAGAATTTTTAAACGGTTGATTCGTGTATAAAAATTAGAATCATTGTTAACATTTTAAATATGTGCACATCGTGGTAGTGATTATTTGGCCCAAAAGGAACATCCTGTCGATGTGTTCGTCCTTCTGAGTAAATAATACGGTATTAATTTTATATTTTTCAGTTACATATTAAGGGGTACTGAATTGCCAGGCATTGAATTGCGCGCCTTTTAAGAATAAAAATGCAATTTTCTTTTCGACGTATTATATTTTTTAAAGACATTTACTTAACATTGGAATATTATTGCACAAATATTGTGAACCAATAACTTTTAGCAATAGTCAATTTGTATGTATAAAAGTCTAGTAGTCATTTTTACTAGCCACAGATGGGGAGGGGGTGGCAAGGCGGGTTACCATGTACAATTCTGGAGGGGGGATGCTTGATATAGTGACGCCAGGCAACCCAACTCTCAGGTTTACAGAAAGCCTGGGGTATGAATTCGGTTTAAGTAAAAAGTACAATTTTATTTAAAATATTAATAAGCGCGTAGCAACCTCTAAAACATTATGAAATATAATAAAATATTAACCAGGCCCGTTTTCCAAACATAGAGAACAAAATGTTAGAGTGCCCCATAAATATTTTAAGCACCACCCTGCATAATCTGGCTTTAAATAATATGCGATTGAAACACAATATTTGCAGAAAATTACGCCCGACGATTAGAGGAAGTGCAGCATATTTGGAATACTGTTGGTAATTTGGAATACCGAAGTATCTAATAAACTACTAACGCTATTTAATTTGTAAAAGCGTAGATTATAGGGGCTAATGACCTGTTCACTAATGACATTTGTGGATGAACCGCAATTTTTACATTTTCGACTTAATCTGCAGAGGAAGCAAACCTCAATCTGCAAAACTTTTTCAGCGCGTATTCAATTGTTCCAATCATGGTTAAAATATGTCAAAATTTTAGTGTTAAACACTGAATCGACTCATTTGCATGTTCCTTCTATGGTTCCGTGCCAGTTTTGCGATTATTTCGAGAATACAAAGTGTGATATGAAATTTTAGGTTTCAATGCTATGTTGCTAATTCGGAATACCGAAGGTGAAGGTAATTTGGAATATTCCAAAGCCTACCGATGCTTTTGTTTCACGCGTAATGGCTACCACAGCGTCAGTTTCGTCTGTCATCTACATAAAATTGTTCCTTAATTGTGATTTCTTAGCCTGATTACGTCATAAAATAAACTAATTTTATTATCTACATGTTTTGTTTAAGTTTATAAAGTGAAGGTAAATTGGAATATCGGTATTCCAAATTCCCTGCACCTTAACGAAATCGATACTTCTTGTCATTTTTCATTTAAACCAAAATTTCAGTTACTTTTTATTTTTTATTTTTACTGACACTAAGAAATATGAAAGTTTATTAGTTTCCCTATGATATTATGTAGTTTAATTTGTTCCCATCCTCTGTCGTAATTTTTTATTCGTCTTAAACAAACTGGTATTCCAAATATACTGCACTTCCTCTACTTTTGTCGTAAGTTGCGTTCTAGTCGACCTATGTCCACGATTTTGACAACAATTAAAACTTCGAATGGAAAATTTTCTCGCAAATATATTATCAGAAACAGTTCATCTGCTTTTGACGCATACACAATCACGAAGATACTTTATAGCGGAGATATTTAATTCCTGTTACTAAAAATTCAAACGGTTTTACTATTTTTACAACACCCTGTAGGCATGATCAAAATCATCCCTCTCTCGCCCTCGCTGGCTCTCTCTTTCTCCATTCGTCTCCCTCGTTGCATCCGCCGAGCCGAATTCCGTTCGGGTCTGATGTAGCGAAAGTAATTAAACCTACCTCACGGGCCTAAGCCTAATTAATGTGTACCTACGTACCGTCAGAGTGCCGATCAGAGAGCAGAAGGTTTACGCCCGACAATGCCTACGCCGTAACTACGAACCCCGATGTCTATCAAAGGAAGTAAATTTCGTTCGTGGTGCTTCGTGACGCCGGATATTGGCTGGATCGAGTCGGTTTACCGATATTCGGCGGAATGCACAGGTCGTTAATGTGATTTGTTCTCTGTTTCCTTGCGCAAATATGATTACGCCTACTATCCCAGAAACGGAGCAAGAAAAACTGAGGCGAGCTTTCGATGCCTGATTTTGGAAATGGGCGATTGTTTTAACCCTCGCTATGCGGATGCTGGGTCCATTTTCACACACCCTAAATTTGAAAGCCTGGGCTTTTCTTAGCGGTACTATTGAGGACTTTGCAGCAAAATGGGTGCAGAGGTAAATTAGAAAAAAACTGTTTATAAAATATTGCTTTGACTTAACATTAAAAAGGGAACACTAATAGAAAAATATATATTTTCACACAATAACTAGTAGTTATTGAGTTGGTAAGTTTTTGTTTATATTTTTGGCGAATTTTTCAAATCTGGAGCTTTCGTATTGCGCAAAACAGCAATGGGTGCAGATTCAAAAATTTCAATCAATCGTTCATTTGTTAAACGTGCATCAAACAATGTAGATTTGTTTTTACATATGGGGGGCTGAAAATCATAATTGTGTAAGCCCAAATTTTGATAATTTCAGATAATAACAATTTTTTCGTCTTAAAGGCTCCATCTGTTTACTTTCATAGTGAATTAAGTTATAACTTCATTCTCAACTGAGAAATAAGAACATGTCCCTTTGGTACTTAACTAACAAGAGTAGAGCGTTTCGAAACATACTGGTGTAAGAGTCCGACTAAGAAGGGGAGGTTTTTAGCTATCCGCCTCCGATTGCTTTGGTTTTTGGATATATTTTAGAGGACCGAACAATAAGATACACATGCTTTTGTATTGTCCCATTTTCATATTTAAGGGGTTAAACCACCCCTCAAAGTTATAAGATTTTGTAGGTATTCCCCTCCGATTGCTTTGTTTATTTTTTATATATTTTAGAAGATCGAGAAATAAGAAATACGTGTCTTTTTTTCCCATTTGCACGTTAAGGGGGTAAAACCACCCTTCAATGTTCATAAGATGAGGTACAAAAGTTCCTATTGTTTTGTAATTATTTTTAAGTACATACATATTTATTATAGTTGTATTTTAAACCTTTAGATGTGTTCCTACAACTAAAATATACCTATACGTAGAGTTTTTTATAACACAAAACGTGAAACATTACATTACGCGAAAAATAATGCGAGTGAATTACACCACTATGAATCACGACCTCCATATATTACACGTCATTACTCAAAAACTGCCAAAAATGGAGCTGCACCCCTCTTTCTGCAAGGTCCTCTACTCCTCGAAGGGGATAAGGATTTTAAATCATATCAGTATCAGAGTATAATAATGTAAGTCGTAAGAGGTTATTCCTAGGTGTGTAGCAATGAAATTATAAGTAAAATGGACCCTGAATCCAATGTACAGTCAAGCTAATCGTCGTCCAAGGATCAAATTCATTCCAAACGGATATTTTATTTCACATTTACCCTCGGCTCTTGACAACTACAAGAAACTTGATCGCACATTTATCATCGCGACGTCGGCGCCGCGACGGACGTCAGCCATTTTTCTCATTCCGGGCAAAGAACTCGGTCCGCGATGCTGGATTGTCACCATTTATAGGCGCTTCGCATGCGATGACGCTGCACGCCGAATGAAAGATTCCCACGATACAAACATCTTTTTCAGCATTTTAACAGGCTCCACTCGCGGAAGGAATGGAGAAGACAAAAGAGATGAACGTGGGGGTAGAAGGAGGCAACTAGCAAGAGCGGTAGGAGAGAGGAAGAATCGTGATCGAGGTTAATAATGAAGGTTTGTTGAACGTGTACACAATAGAAGACACTCTGTCTACTCGCATTTGATCCCCGTAACGAGCAGAGCGCCGAGCCGTGAGAAAATGTAGAGATGGGAGTAGGTGCAGAGGTCGCTGGTGATAGCGGGTGTCGCCAAGGTGACGATTCTCCCGCACAAATCCGCGTTCCGTGACGACATTAATTATGATATTTAATACTGTGGATACTGGCGTAGCATTCATTGTTCGACCAATTAAGGGACGAGCATGAGGTCGCCATCCATTTTTCCTGGAAGATCCCGTCAACTCGCCTCTGGCTCCTTTGCCCTCCCTGATAATGCTTCATACCCTGCAAAATTTCACTTCGCCAAACACGAGCTACGAGTCGAAGATATTGTTCCGACGGAGCTGTAACCGAAGCTTCGAGATTGCGAATGCTTAGCAACGTCTGCCAAATGTGTTTAGACCAGTCGGGAATAATTTCTCTTTGGCTTGCTTAAAGATTCAGGGAGATCCTGCTGGCAGAAAGGGTTTGGAAGAATTTCTACGGGCAGAAAGGGTCGGGAATATTTCATAGGAAATATGTTGCTACCCCTCGTTGATCTTTAAACTCGTATTCTTTAGAGGCCTTCGCGATACATGGGATACCATCCTAAAACGACAATTGAAGAGTTCCTGTAGAACACTCTAAGTGGCAAAAATCAAAATTTTCAAGAATTGAAAGGAAACTTCCCTGACTTTAAATTATTTACGAAATTTGATTTGCTTTGATTGCTAAATCTGCTCGAGTGTTCTGTAACCCAAATGCATCACAAAAAATTATATTTTTTGCATTAATATACTAGTTCAAATTGCTGAAAAAATTGCATTAAAATTCTATACTACAGCATTACCATTGGCACGTAGAACATTTCCCGATAAAAAAACGTAATTTTCACACTCACAGTGCTTTCTACAAGGACTCTTCAATTATTAACATCGAATCAATAGCCTACAGAAATCTGACGCTTTATCTACATTATTCCCTCGCAATCAGTTAAAATATATATGTAATACATGTTTTCACATTCGTGACACATACAAGGAAAGTGTCACAATGAAACGTTAAAAGTAAGACCTAGCGTATGCTATCGATTTTCTGTCAGTCGACACTTCAGTCGATATCGCAAATACTATGGGCTTATACCCGAAGGGCACAGATTTGTTGATTGCTCATCGACGCGACAAAATAATCAAATCATGGACGGCGCTGGATTTGATCAAACAATTTAGTCCGTAGGAAAGCCGATAGTATGCGTTGACTCTCCTTGTCGTTTAAAAATGCGCCCTCGTTCGAAACAGAAAAAGATATTGAATTCCAATAAACGTGGAATATTCATTGAAATTCGATTACGGCAGATCAATTATCAGATTCTCGGCGGATCGGGTCTTTCAATTCGAGGGTCGTTGCAAACATTATTCCGGCTACGTCGTCAAAAGGATCGGGGGAGTATCCGCTGGCGAAAAAAGGATCAACGAATATCGATTAAGAAGTCGTTCACGTCGGTGGCCCGTGCTGGGTAGCGGAGTCAAAGGCAGCAGAAGGTGCGTTCGTTCGTCGGGCTCGCGACGAAACTGCTTGGTAGAATTGCTGCACCGGAACTGCATCCAATCGCTGCCTGAATGTCCGCAATTCCAGACGCTATTAGACGGCTTATTATTTCGTTTTCTCGCACGATATCATCGCGGTGGCTGTTCTCGAGGAGGACCATTACCCGGGGAACATGGCAAATGAGATTCCACCATTGTATTTGCACCGTGGAAAGAATACACTCCAGCGATACGGCAAGCTGCTCAAGAAAAACCAGTGCAACGTTTACGGTTGCGCATTTGAGGAACGTGCTTGCGACATACCGTGGCGATGTACCCTTAATTTCGCACGAGAGATTCTTTATTCCCACCGCCAGCAGGCTTTCTCCCTCGAGGACCTTACGTCTTCGTTGCTGTCTTGGGAACGGCGTTAGAAGTATTAGCGAAACGCGTGAACACGCAACGTTTACCGAAAGTTAAAGCTCCCTGGTGCAACGATGACAATTTGCATCGTTTCTTCGACTCGTGCGAAGAAGCGAGAATTAACAGGGAAAAATAAATTACTGGAAGTAATTCTGTCCACGGGGAGGGCTCCTTCTTTTCCTGGCGTTCTAATTTACGCGTCGGCTTGTCCTCCACTTCCGTCCTCACGGTTAAGTCAGTCCCCATTGCTAATAGGAAAGAATTTTTTCCTTTTCCGCGACACCAGTCATCTCCGGGCCGTGTTCTTATTACGCTGTTACCATCGGGCCGCCTCCGAGCGTAAAATATGCTTTGCGCCAGGACGTGATGAACGGTACTGCGAGGAAACGAAGTAGAAATGAGTAAGGCACCGCCATTGGACGAAGGATGGAAGCACTCTGATGGTGTGAAGGAGGGGGGATGAAAAACTTAGTGGCGGGTCCCTGGGCTGCGAGGTCGCGACCACAATCTCTATAATGGACTCGCTAAAGTGTATCCAGAATCTAGGTTCCTGGGCGAAACGAGAACAGAGAAAAGGAAGCCCGGACCCTTTCGGTTCGTTGCTACGGTCGTTGCATTATAATCGCACTTGCTGCCCCATTCCTGACTGCATTTTATTCACAATGCGCCCACATACGTGCTAACGCGAATCAGACCACGGAGGCCAGCTGTGCATTCTGTATTTACGTGCACACTGCGCAGGGTAAGGCAGAAATTGTGGCACGACCAAAAAGGCCTTTCGCTAAAAAGTGGGTTGATATTTGGTTGCTGAATAAGTTCTGTCCCCTAGAACACGTCTTCTACAAATTCGATTTTTGAAAACGTCTTACAATTACTTCAAACTGTCTGTATTTTCACGTTCATGTGAAACTTGTGTTATGCCGCTTTTATAAAAATCTGCGGATTCGTCATTAAAAAAATATCTTCTTGCACTTTGTGTGGCCTCGAGATTATTGACGTTTTTCCCGTTTAAGGGGTATTCTCGTCTAGAAGGCCAATTTTTTTGCCTTTCTTTAGGGGCGATGCACAAAAAAAGTAGATAGTTTTCACCGATGAGCATTACCCACACGTATTTATTAATACTTCACTTAGATGTAAAAAAAATTTCAGCCATATACCTATAATAATAATTAATGGAGATGTGGGTCACCTCGTAAAGCGTGTGCAAAAAAAAGTTGCCTCATGGTACACTCGATTCCGGCTGTTCCGCTGATCCAAAACGAACAAACCAAAATAATTCTTAATCAGTAAGAGTGTGGCTATAGCCGGTAGAAGATTTATGAAAATAAATTAAAATTTCACAAAATGGCGGGACTTTGAATTTAAAACTCATCTTTTTGTGTTTCTTTTCGTCTTTAAACAGCCTTAAACTTGTAAAAAAAAATTATTTCGTCTTGATTCTGCCACCGGCTAGAATTATATGTTTTCTGAAGGTGTACGAAAAAGATGGACCAGATTGGCTCCCTAGAAGTTGAGATATCGTGTGTACCGTCATGAAAAACACCGTTTTGAGAAAAACCCATATCTCCATTAATAATTATTATTATATATAACTGAAATTGTTTCTACAACTTACTGAAATCTTAGTAAATACGTGTGGATAATGCTTATCGGTAAAAATTGCGTAATTTTTTTGTGGGTCGTCCCTAAAGAGAATAGAGGATCTCGCCCCTCTAGATGAGAATACCCCCTAAACTCTTTTGTAGTGATCGAAAAAGGTGAAACTCTGTTGGCACAAATCCGGGGAATATAGTGGATGGGGAATAAGTTCCCATTGCAGTTTCAATATTTTTTGCGTTACTATTTCCACGTGTGGTCTCGCGTTGTCGTGAAGGTACAGGACACCCTTTCGATTCACAGGTGAGGATGTATTAATTTTCAGTTCTTGCTACACCGTTTCAGATTGTTGACAATATAAATCAGTATTAATAGTTGAATTTGGTTTGAGTAACTCCTAATATCTGCTCATAATATAAATGAAGTGGCGGATATAACGTATGCAACAAACTAATATAATGGCACAAACATTTTATGTACGAGGATACATTGAAAATATGTACTCACAATTGCAATAATGTACTCTGCTGAATTTTATGGCTCTATTTTATCTTTTATGAAACAATCACCCTACTTCTAATGTTGGATGACATTTTTCATAGCATGTGCAATAATTTCTTAATGAGATAATTAGCAAGGATAGGCAATATAAACGACATTTGATACGCTGAGCCACATGAAATACCTACAACAATATTTCAAGAAATTATTTTCAGTATTTTTGAACAGTAAATCTCAAGCAAACGAGAAATATAAAACCTTTCAAATACTTATTTAAATTACTCTCTTTAAACCTTTCAATACTTATTACTGATACAAAATATTTATATAAATTAGTTTTTGCAATTAACTCACAATCAGTGCAAATAAAGGTAAATGTAACGTTTAGTTTAATAATACTTTCAGTCCTATTCATTTGTTTTGTTAAAATACATTTTACGGCTGCGAACAATATGTCCTGATTTGCGCGTAGGTTGTCAAGCTGTGTATGTGGTACAACATCTATTCAAGAATATCGAGCGTAATACCCCGCAGCAATACTTATGAAAGAGGGTGTAGACTTAGAATTTCCTGTTTCACATCGTGCGATATTTGAAATCCAATACTTGTATACTACATATCTTCAAAATGGCCGTATCCAGCACGAAGCATAAACTGAGAAACAGCGCAAAGGGGAAGAATCTTGTTCCTGAAAGACATTCACAAGAATCCCTACATTTCTGCGCGTTGATGGCAAGTATTTTCACAGTTTGTCACACATTGAACCGCGATCAGTCAGGCAGGGAGTTGACGTACCCTCACACATATTTGCTAATAAACGTGATTGCCATGCTCCAAATTTAATGCTGAAACAGATTTTTCAAATAAAATTTTCTATTTACGAAGAACTTATAATATTTACAAAAAATATTGTGCGATTGTCTCCAGATTTCTTGGTGGCCCGTACATTGTTCGTTTCGAATAATAATAAAAAATGGAAATAAGAAAATTTGAAAAAGGTAATTTCGAAAAGCTCACACATCCCTAATTTGAACGCAGATACCACATGTAGGTGGAAACAAGTTGTGGATAAAGCAAAGAGCTTGATTATTAAAAGTTTTGTTTCAATAAATGGAAAATTCTTTCTGCTATAACCTTGATTATCCAACATATTCTCCGGTGACTTATACACAGAGTTGGGCAGAATGTAATCTAATTACAAATTATAAATTTCGATTAAAATGTAATTGTGTAATTGATTACACATTATTTTCTGTAATCGTTAATTTATGTAGTTGACAACAATTTTGTCAACTACTTAAATTAACGATTACAGAAAATAATGTGTAATCAATTACACAATTACATTTTAATCGAAATTTGTAATTTGTAATTAGATTACATTTTGCCCAACTCTGATTATATGTATGTATGGAATAGTGCGTGTACAAGGGGACAACTTATGAGCAGTAGTGTACGATGCGCGTTCTTTGCCCTCCGAATCGAGAAATATAGGTGCCAAGTGATTGATAAGCGTGCGGCCTGTCGCATCTGACCATACGTCACATTTTCACAGACGTTGTGCCCAGGCTACGGATTTCGTTGCTCCGCTGCTACACTTTGAGAGTGACATCTGGCATTTTCGAGGAAGGATCTTTTCCTCCCGGCATGAATATACTGTGTAGAACTAAGGGTGAGTCAGACAAGGGTCCGGTATCGCACAAACACGCGGCTGTGCATGATGGATGTTAAGGGGTATTTCCCTTCGACCGGTCAAAAACATCGATTTTCTTATATATTACATTTTCTTCAAGTTCATACTTTTAAGAGTATTCTGATGAAATACCTGCACAGGATTTCTGAAACTATTACTTGTGCTACAAGACACCAAAACCGCGGCGTGCAAGTAAATGATTGTGTGCCGGAATATTAAATTTTAAACGTGTTTTTCTCGAAACAATATTTTTATAAATGTTTGACTTGAAATTTTAAAAATGAATGTTCCAATTGGCCGTACACTTATAATTAGTATAATTGTTCACCACGCCCGTAGTTCTCAGTCGACAATCAACTACTTAGATGTTTCAATTTTTTCGAAGTTTTGTATGAGCCACGAAGTCTGTCAAAATACGGAAAAACGTAATCTCAATTTTTAAAACGCTATCGTTGTTATCAAAATTGAACTCTTCGCGCTAGATCTAGGTCGGACAATCCACAGTCATGTAAATTACTAACTTTAATTTTTCAAATATTGATAAGTCTGGTGGTCAAAATCATGTCAACGATACAGAATGACACAATGGGTTTTTAAAAAAATAGCCCAAAAATCACCTTCGAATCGGAACATCGAATAGAAATAACCCCTGAAGGGGTTACGACAACCAGTAAGGTCAGAAAAAGGACAAGTTATTCTATTATGTTTTGGTGTAAAAGTATTTATTTATTGCAAAATTACAACTGATTTCCCGGAAGCTGTTTTTAGAAGTACATTTCGCGGTGACCAAAATTATTCGGAACTAGGTTATCTAAAATCAAAAACGAAAAAGATTTAGGTAGTACAATTGTTTATCTACTTAGTCTTTAATCATTCCGTTTTATAAAATATTAATCTGAGACAAAATGGTGGATATTAATGTGGAATGATCGATTTTCGTAGAAAAAAACACTTATTTTTCATCCATAAAATAAAACCTATGCATTGGAAAAACAAATGCTTCGAATAAAGACTACATTTGAATGTCTGGAAGAAAGCTACAAAGTTTCAGAAAGATTGGTGAAGCGGTTCTTGAAAAATTGTGGTCACCGCAATCCAAAAACCCATTTCGGGATATCAGTTGCAATTTTGCAATAAATAAATACTTTTACACCAAAACATAATATAATAACCTGCTATAGTGCCCCTCGCCTGAATACAAAAACCTTTGCATAAAAATATGCATGTACATTCTGAAATAAATTCCCAAATAATCGTCCTTTTTCTAACCTTACTGACTGCTGTAATCCCTGAAGGGGCCATTAGTCAATTGATTCATTGATTCATTCAATAAAACTGGCGACACTGGAATGTTAAAATAATAATTTGGTCGTAAATACTATATTATACTTACCATACAATTTTCACTTTCCTTTATTAACGGACATAATTTTAATTATACCGTTCAAGGTTGAACAACGCTGTTACGACAATTTCCTCGGCAGAAATATCGCTGAAGCTTCTTTGCCCTCGGTAATGCCATAGAACCCGCCCCTTTTTAGTTAACTCTAAAAGCACAACCCGTCGCGTCGGTACCATTCGGTTTTCTGCGCGAGCAGGACTATTCGTCACTTCGAACCTAAATTTCCCAAAGTTTTTTCCCGTCGTACAATGAGCTCATCCGATCGCCGGCTGACGTCTGGTAAAGTTTGAAATAAAGAAAACGAGTAACAGGACGAAGGAACGAGAGAGACGGGCAAGCCAAAAAGGCGTAAGAAAGGAAAGATGGTGGATGAAGGAGGAATAGAGAGGTAGGAACGGAGGGCAAGAAGTAGATTGATTCCCGGCCCTGTCCCCTCAAGACAATTTGTACTCGACCTCGTACTCTACGATCGTCTCTTCCGTTCACTCGTGAGCGGGAAGTAAAGCGAGACTTCTTTTTTTCCTACCCTCCACCCCTGGCTGTCCCACAGCTCCTGTCTTTCCCGTCAGGCTGCCGCTCATCTCGCTCCGTCTCGTTCGAAAGTCAAAGACGGCGAGGTAGAATCATGGAATCAACGTGGAGGCACCTCCCTGTGAACCTATGAGACGGCATCACGAGACCTACCCTCTGACACCGCAGTCATTAATCACTCCGATGCTCTCCCAGTACGGTGTTGCCGCTGAAACGGTGGCTTCTTCAACCAGTCGAATAATCAAATGGGTTGCATCACTCCAGAGAAAAACAAAATTACAATCTGTTTAAAGGGGTGGCTGCGCATTGGCGTAATGTCTTGAGTTTAGCGAGGGGAATGCACGAACTTCGGGTCGTCAATTTAGTTCAGATTTTGTGTACAGTTAAATAAATTCTGTGTGGTATGTATAGTAATGTATCCAATGTACCGGACGTAGGGTAAACCAACCAGTAATTCGCCGCATACCAGTGAATGATCATTAAGCAAAGAAATGTAAATTATAAATTTAAAAATATTATGTTTATAAATGGAGTGCAGTTGCACTTTTAATATCCCATATTTTTAGTTACGCGTATTAAGCAAACATTAATAAGTACAATTCTTATTAAAAGTATTTTTTTTTTAAATTATGATAAGAATAAGGAATTTTTTTAGAAATTTCAAGAAAAATAAATTTTAATGCAATTTCAACAGTTGTTTTGTTGTTATACATAAGTATATTCAAGTATTAATCTGAAAGGTTCATAAATTTAACAATTCTGTCATTCACTGGTTGGTTCCCCTACTAAAATTTTGAAAAGAATCCAGTTAAAAATGTTGTCCCTTCTAAATTCCATATGTGGATGTATGTAGGTATAAGAACAAAAGGGATTTATTATATATATCTGTATAACTAATTGTAGAAAAAATATTGTTAAGGTTTTATATTCAAAACTGCGGGACTCACCTCCAGTTTACTAATGGAAGGAATATAATACAGTGCGTTGTTTGTGGTTAATATAAAACCGGAAGTAAGATAAGACAAAAAAAGATACATGTTAAAAGATGTTAAAAGAGAGAATAATCTCAATAAATATAATTGAAAATTCGAAAACGTGTAGGTGCATCTACACGCCTAGTGTAGGCAATTGATTATCAGTTGACTCGATTAAGAGACATTCTGGATTGCAACTTAATTTCAGTCCTCTTCTTACTTGTGTCGCAGTGGTCTGATTTCTGATTTCATGGCAAAAATCCAATTTCTCCAGTGTAATATTTATACCAATCGATATTTTCTTAAAAACGGCAATCCTCGAGAAGCTCGTAATCCAAACATATTATCGTTATCAGGTATAAGCCTGTGATCAAAGATAGTGGTTCAAACTCAAGGTTTTTAGAATCATGTTTATTTGTTTTGTAACTGTCGTGTAAAGTGGTTCTCAAGAAAATCTAGGAAGTAGTTTTTTTCACCTATATAGGAACAATGCTAACTTCATGTCAATTTAAATTTTGAAATGATTTTTAAAAATGTGTAAGAAACTTAAAGATGTTTTTGTTTATATGGTAGTTTAGATAATGTGCTAAAAAGAACATGTTAATTTTAGGTGCTACTTCTTGCAACTTCTAAAAGTATGTTCATTTTTGTGGACGAGTATTACTTGAAAGATAGTCCTTTCTAACGTATGGCGAAATGAAAGTGATCAGAGCAAAAGGAAAATTGCTGTTTTTGATTTTATTTTCTATACAATGAAGGAAGCCGATATCTGAAGAATACAAACAATCAGTTGAGAAGAAAGTTCATCCCTTTACCGATACCTAATCATTTAGGCAATTTAGATTGAGTTGAAATATATTAATTGTGTAGGGGGGGGGGGGGGGTCACTATATTTAATTATAAAATCAAAGTTCCTTTTTAATTTTTTTATTAACATGTTTTGAGTATATATATTAGATAATGTTAAAAACGGTACCTTTATATATTTTTTTTAGTAGAATAATCTGTATTGTTAAGAATTAAAAATAATTGTATTGTTAAGAATAAATTGTTGTTTAAAATGATCAACATGAAGATGTTTTTAATTTTGGCAAATAAATACCCCTTTTCATAGCACTATGTGGTCGGTACCTACATATACTGAAATACTGGTAAACGCAAAACTTTGAATATTATCCTTTCGAAAAAATTTAAGCCGCACACCCTATGCGTTTAATGCGTGGTTACACATGTTGCGCACAAATTATATGCAAAGTTTGAAACTGAAATCTGTGACCCGAATCTCGTGCACTACCCTTCTGAATATCATCCAAATACGCTTTTTTCGAAATTACTTCGTTAGAGTTTTCTAAAATATACTTGGAAGTTTTAATTTTTGGTTTCGCTTGGAAAATAATTTAATGCTTTTATTTTAGAAATCACTTGTATTCGACTTATAGGTGCACATTTTCAGTGTAAATAATTTCTTCTACTTTATACATGTAGCTTGATATAAAGGATTAACATAACTCCTTCTTTGTAAGCCTGGGGACTCTAATATCAAGTAAATCGAATTGCCAGATTTCCGATTGGCAAACCAGTCCGAAGTTGTGCGTTGCGGTGGTGTGGATATATTATATCTAACTTCGATCAAGCCAAACTCGTTCTCTCCACCTTTTCTCTCTGGGGAGAAGAAATGTCGGAAGTGCGCCGTTCAAATCATGAGGTCGCAAAAGGAGGAGGAAAAGATTTTCATTCATTGAAACGGACTATTCCGGAAATTCGTTTTATCACCGAAAATAAAATTCTGAGGTAGCAGGCGGAATACTTTCAAAGTAAATTTCGGTGAAGAAATACGAACTTACGAAATATAACATGCCGAGAAGGAAGTTTATATTTTTCCCCTAATTGAATGGTGTTTCACATGTTTCAGTCCTTGAGTTCGTTAATTTTGATTCGTGTAAAAATACTTAGTTTTAATACTTAGTTTTAGTACAAATATGAAGATAGAATTCTAATTTGAGTTTGCCTGACAGATGTTTTGTGGTTTGTACCGTTTTGCTGTGATCAAATATTTTGTATTAACAGTAAAAATTCGTTTCTTTACCGTAATTAAGAGCATTCACACAGAAGTTAACGATTGGTTAAAAGAATATTTAATTATATAAGTAGAAAGTGATGAATTAATAAACAGTGATAGAAGAAGTGTTGTATCACTTTATGTAAATTGTATATTTCCAAAAGTAGTCTTTGAGAAGACATCAGATACACGATACATAATGTATAAATAAGGGGTGATTCTTTATTTAAACTTTAATTGATCTAAATTTGACAAAGGTCTAGCAGGGTAAGCATCGGCAAACGACCCCCATTCCAATTCTTGGAGTTGTTATTTTTTAAACAATGCTCTTTGTCTGAAACACCATTATGTAAATGTCGCTGCGATTATTTATTATTTATCGCACGGGCATTTTAAATAAAAAATAGTTAAAGGGCCCCAGATTAATAAATAATAATCAATACTGATATTAACGTGTCTGGTTATTACCTTTGATTTTCCAACTCCCACTGATTTCGGGATTTTTTGCCCGACACTATACATGAACAATAAATTCCAAACACTCTTCATTCACACTTCGATTTCCCAATCAAACCGCAGTCGTTTCATCCATTCGCATTTAAATGACACGTACTCAGGCTCGCGACAAATACTCTTTCTCGTCACAAAATCCCCCATATTTATAATATTATAATGTTTTTTAAATTATTTAACTATGTTCCACCATTTCGACCATCTTCAGGTTTTCATATATAATAGTTCGATAACAGACCATTATTTTCGATTTTTTGGAGGTTATCACTCAAAGGGTTGTTTCAAAAACCACCCCCAAAGAATATATTATTTTTTCTACACTTAATAATTGATTTACAATTTAGAGAAAAATATGTGAAATACAATTAGTACGTAGCTATTTTTTCGTTTTATTCCATTTAAATATCTTAAGTAGTAACCGAGAAAAAAAAATAACGTTAATGGCGTTTACCCCCGTAATACCCTTAAGCAGGGGGGTAGCGATGTAAAACTTTACATAATGGTGTTTCAAGCAAGGAGCATTCTTTAAAAAATAACAACTCCAAGAATCGGCGTGGTTGTCGTTTGCCCATGCTTACCCTGCTAGACCCTTTGGAAGAATGAATAAAATGTAATCCCCATAAAAAACTTCAGAAAAGTAAAAAATTACGCCACGTACATGAAAAAATCAAGAACGGAAAAAAGTATTATAAAATAAATCATAAAAAAATACATGATAATAATAATTACAATATAAAAAAAAATATGTGAAATCAAAATGAGCTGCAAGTACATAAAGGTGCTTTGTAATAATCACGGACATTTTAATAATGTGAAGATAAAATGTAACATCTAGACATTCGCCTAAATGTCCGCGGCCTGGAAGTCAAATACTTGGCGTGGCCAAGCAAGGTCAAGGTGTCAATGAATAAGAATTATTTAAAAACGTAAAATAATGAAAGTGTACTCATATTTGTCAGAGTTTTAAATTGACAAATTATCTGAAAACTTGTGAGAGGGAAGGTATGGCTATTGATGATCTGAGAAAACCTTGCCTGGCTACGCCAAAGATTTGACTTCCAGGCCGCGGACATTTAGGTAAATGTCTAGATGTTACATTTTATCTTCACATTATTAAAATGTCCGTAATTATTACAAAGCACCTTTATGTACTTGCAGCTCATTTTGATTTCACATCTGTTTTTTATATTGTAATTATTATTATCTTGTACTTTTTAATGATTTATTTTATAATACTCTTTTCCGTCCTTGATTTTTTCATGTACTTGGCGTAATTTTTTACTTTTTCGAAGTTTTTTATGGGGATCTCACTTCTTTTTACAAAGATAATTTGCATACAGAATCAGTTAAGATAATTTGAAATATTAAAAATTAGGAAGGTTCACCATCAAACAGCCATGAACAGCCTTATCACAGGACAGAGTTAAGGATAAATTCTACGCAAGTTTAACAATTATGAAACAAACCATGTGCACCGTATTGCCTATCTATATGTATTGTGTATATGTATAATACTTTGTGTATAGTACAAGACACACTGATTAAATTCGTGCATTATCGAAGTTAACCATGTATCAAAATAACTGAATAAGTATGTGTACGAAATCCTTCCTGCAAAATTATGCTCAGTTTAGTTACAAATAAAAAACAGTTTGATGATATACAAACATGTCGCAATTCAAATTTTGGCAACTTACCTTGGGTTTGAGACTACATTTTGGTTGCAATTCAATGGTACAACGATACATATATGTAAAAACACGTGGCATCTCAAATGTTGACAACTTACCTTATTTGACACTCGCCAGGTTATAACTTGACGGTAAGCTGTCAAAATTTGGAGTAGATTGCATAGTGAAGATAGCGATTGACGAACGAAACATGTGTTAGTTTCTGTTGGCTGAAGGTGTGCGTGTAACGCGTATATACGTATAATGTTTAACTAAAAATTTCTTGGTGAAGGAGGAGAATCAGAAGAAAAATCTTACCGTTTCCAACTGATCCATGAGACGATATTACGATATCTCTGTCATGCGTGGACCGATTTTATTGAATTTGGTCTTATTCGAAAGCTTATATGCGGTTTAAATGAGAAAAATGCCTTTCAATTTAGAAAATATTGCAGGCGTGATGAGATAATAATGAAATAAGTTTCAGGTTAGGTTGGAATAGCCGGGTGACGAGTAAATGATAGCGGTAGCGTCAGTCGACACATACAGGGTGTCGAAACATGTACTTGGCGTCGCGACGCTACCGCGCCTTTAGATTAAAAATTGTTATTTGAAACATTAATTTACTAACTAACATTATAAACTAACATTATAAAGAGAATATCTTCTACACTTACAAGTAGGGTAAACTTGGTTAAGTACGTGATAGTTTTAGAATTTGTCTATTAACTTCTAATATTTACATATTCTGAAAGTGAGTCTACGATATAATGATAGGTCAGACATCAGAAAATCAAATAATAGGTTAACAGAAATTTACTAAGTATATTTAATTAAAAATATACAAAATTAAGTTGTCATGACATACTCTGGATATTCCGTGATAACTCTGGTTACTCCGTGATAGTACTCTGGTACACTAGCGGACAAAAAAGTTACCACTTTTTCGATTTGTTCTATTTTTGTTGTTTTTTAGCATACGTTTGGGACAGTGGTATTTGTTTAATATGCATATTCTGCTGAAGAATTTAAAGCTGTATAAAACCCAGTTAAAGTTGAATTTATTTAACTGACAAACAAAAGTGTTACATGACATTGAATGGGGTAAAATTTTTGGGACCGACAAAGAAGTTATCACGTTTATTAACTTGTCAGGTTGTCCTAAAAGCAAAAGGTGCCACCACAAAATATTAGATTTTTTTTATTAATGTTCAAAAGTGGTAACTTTTTGTTCGCTTTAAAAGTGTGTTGTCTTGTTTAATGTTATGTGAAGTTTTTGTTTGTTAGTTAGATAACTTTTACTGTAACTGGATTTTATACAGCTTTTAATTCTCTTTCAGAATATGTATATTAGGCACATACTGCACTTTTGAATTAATATTAAAAAGTAATAGAAGTAGAGTGTTTCGAAAAAGTGGTAACTTTTTTGTCCGCTACTGTAACTCCGTGATAGTTCTCACTAGCCCGTGATATAGCTATCAGGTACTTTTTTTATATTATTTTATATTATTTTACATTAGTTTACATTAGTTTACATTGTTTTAAATTATTTTACATTATTTTATATTATTTCATATTATTTTATATTATTGTTATTTTGTGTATAATCAATCGTTTTATGATGGTTAGATGTCTGAGACGTAAGGAAACATGGTATCTGGTATTTGCCATCAGAATTTCTCGAACAGCACAATCAGAAACGCAGACTCGGGCGCACGAAAAATAAGAATTTAGTCACTTTTCATAAGGAAAAATAACACTGACGCCTTATTGTATGAAAATTTCAAGAGTAAGACTTTTTAAAATGTCATTTTATCATCACTTACCTGCAGTTTGAACTTTCCATTTATCTTCTAAAGCACATATAATCCATAATCAAGCGATCGTCCACAACTAGCACGAAAAATTTCACAAATAATGCGCTGCTGAAACAAAATGCTCTCTCCCTCTATCACACTAACTTCAATTGACTAATTATTTTACCACAACATATACTAGAAGATCAACACTGTCTGTTGGTTTTTGTTCCATCTAACCTGAGTCAGACAATTTCGAGTTACAGGTAAATGAAAAAGTATCACGGAGTAACCTGTACCACGAACTTAACCGAGTTTACCCGATGCCATTTTACAAAATTGAAAAGTATATGTATCCATAAATTCATTCTAACATGAATTTATTTAACTGATACCAAAATTTACACACGAAGTCGAAGAAAATCTATACTGTAGATAAATGTCCAATTGCATATTTTAATAAGAACGTATTGGAATAAAATCTAACTCTGGATCTGGTAATATAAGGTCTCGCAGTACACGGCGCAACCTTTCCTGCAGGAAAAAGAAACCATCTCCTCGGAGGAGGTTCGGCGGATTAATTAAGTCCCTTCTAACGGTATAGACTTCACTGTCGACTTTTCTCATCTTCAATCTTCTTTCTTCCTCTGAATTCATCTCTCGATTTGGCTCCATTCTGACTCATTCCTCCTTTTTCTCCGTGATCGCCCGCCAACGATTTCCTTTTTCTCGTCCTTTCATTCTTGAGGATTCTCCATTTAGCCTTTCCATGGCTCAAGCCTTTCAATTTCGCACCACCGCTTTTGGAGCATTTAATATTTAACTCCGGCCCCGAAAGGGACGACCAAGTTTTTCAGACCGGCTGCTTAGAGCCAGCGGGGATCCCGATGAGCTGATCTGCATGCCGCGCACCGCTTCCTAACCTCGTCCTTAACGAGCCGACGACTACCTTCGTTCGCCACCTATCTCGCCGTACCCCTTTTTCAGGCCGATAGGCGCACTTTGCATTCTGAGGAGCTCTCGCGAGCTGCGAATATTTCGAGCGGTCCACTGGCGCTCGAGAATTCGGGGAATCGATTCTGAATTCTCAAACCTTTCGAAGCTTACTGTGCAGAAACGGAATTGCAAGTAACAAAAAGAATGCCACTCCCATGTGCGTACATTTTGCACGATAAAGGGGATCATGTTTCAATACTCTGAAACATAAATTAATTATGCAATTTGTTAATGGAGTATCGTCAAAGGATTCTGCAATTTCAAGCACACGTATGTATGTCCCTACATGTTTGAAACACTTCAAACGAAAGATACTAGGGTATTCGTTATTTCATACCACATTGCAATGTTGATAATCCAGGATAAGTGGATTTATTATTCTATGCTGTCGTGTGCTATTTTAATGAAACCATATTATGCATATAACCTAATTATAAAAACTTTAACAGTCTGACTTGAAGGGCAGTTCAAAATACTTTTATGATATATTAGGTCACGTTAAGAGAAATTAATATCACCTCTGTAGACGATATCTTTGTATGAAAATATAAGGATAATCCAAGCCCGGCTGAAACTCGAATAGACGGTGGCTGGTGAAAATAATCAGATACGTTTAAGGAAATGGCGAATTCGCTCATCGACGTCGACGCCTCCGGAGACGATTCAGCTGTAACGATCCCCGGAAAAGCCCGTTTCATTTCTGTGCTCACGCGTAAAAACCGTTCCTCGCCTTTCTCTTTTCTTCCGTGCGCACGCCCCTTCTTTTTACTCCTTCGATCCTTTCGCGCCGCTCTCTTCAATTCTCGACGTCTCATGGGGAGTGCTTTACGAGAGCCTAGCGAAGGAGCTCAGAAAGCTCACGGCCCTTGAGCTTTAACAGTCGTACTTTCATTAGCGCGTCGACGGCTGCTAGAGAATGCGGCGGGCTCTTGAAGGGGTGTCGAAACGAAAACGTTTCCTTCCAATTGGCACCCAGAAATTAGATACAACACAGCCCCGCTCGTCTGCTTGCCGATAATGGACCCCTAAACAACAACGATGCGGAAATGAGATCGCGTCGGACTCCTATGACGCGTAAACGGAAAGGCGCGAATAACAAATTAGGTTCGAGTTCCGTCGACTTTGATAAATAATTCCCGCTACCAATGGGTGTTGATACATTTTCAAATATAGCTCCATCTTTTAGCAACGCCAAGAATTGTATAAAAATTATCATATAAATGTATGTAGGTTATTTTTCACCTTCCTGCAAGTGTAAACATGTTTTTCAAATATCAGAACGTTCCTATATTGGAAGTGTGAATTGAGAATCATAAATCTAATTTTACGGTATATATACGTGCAATAAATCTTGTTGAAATAAACAACCATAAAGTATTATCGAATGTAGTTGCAAGTACGATGCCTGATGATTCGAAAGAAATCGACACGATCTCTTATACAATATCCCAGCTGTCACGATCGAAATGTTAAAATTCCTGCATCCGAGCCGGGGGAATCAGTCGGCCATGCCTGGCCACCGGAAACTTCATACGTTTCCATGGTCCTCTGATTCCCGGATTCACCACGCATTATCCCGCTGATGTCGACTACTTCCACTCCATCTTCGTGTACCAGGCTACTGCTAAATCCTTGTCCGTATATTGCAGAGGACTGCGCGACAAAAAATTCTGCAACGAAATTTCCATTTGTTTTCCATGTCTTTCAGTTAATTCTAGCTTCACATAGTCATTAATAAATCGAGAATTGAAAGTTACGATAGTAATATACGTATAGAATACAATATAAAGTGATTACTCAATATAATGACGTATAGCAGAATTGTGGATGTATTTATATATTTTATTTACAATCCGGCGAAAAGGGGGTTTCTATAGGGGAAATAGAAATTTCAGGATGTAGGAATGTAATTGGCAAATAAGATTTTTTCTGTAAGTTCCTATATGTAAAAGTAGAACTATGATTAGATATACAGGGTGGTCCATGTAACATTGAACAGCTAATATCTTGGGAACCACTGGATTAATTTTAATCATTCTGATTTTAAATTTCGTGGATTCCGTGAGTCTTTAAATTCCCAATCACCCCTCTATGGGGTTAAAATGGGGTGTGACTTCAGAATTTTTAATTAAATTCTATATGAATTTAATAATTTTCGTTGTCGACATTAGAAAGCAAGCAACTTTTGCCAGAAGCACTTTTTTACATTTAGCCTTTCGGAAGTTATGAGGGCTTGAAGTTCGAAATTTAAAGAATAGAAGAGAAATTTAAAGAGTACATGTTGTATTGTACGGTGTGTCATTTTTTTAAATGTTTTAATTTTAAAAACGACTGGTGGAAAAACGGTACAATTTCTGATTTAAAATTAATCACTACCTTTAAATTTTGTGTAATACATTATTTACCTAGTTGGAATTTCATTTGAAATTATAGAAAAATACGAAAATTACTAAAATTATTAAAAAAAATTAATATTGAGTTTACAAAGTGCAACAAAAGCAAACAAGATTCAACACTTCTTTGGTTGACTTTGTTAAATAGCATTGAATTTACTACATATATGACATGGTCTTTTGCTACAGTTACATATATTTTCATTTTGTAATAAAAACTAATTTCCACAGATTTTTATTTTCATTGTCATGCTTTTATGGAAACATGACTCACTTTAAGCGGTATAAGAATATGTAATTTGTAGTTAATTCTTCCTTAATTTTCACTTTTTCCAACTGTGTTTCCAATTTCTGAAGATAGTTTCAGATTCACTATTAAAAACAGCATTACTTTGTCAGTAGCCATTTTAAAATTTTTAAATATATTAAAATTTACCCACAAAATTGGCACACACTACCGTGTAGTGATAACGGTGCACAAAAGCTCTTCTAAATGAATGCACACCTGGTGTCGTGCAAGTAGATTTTTTTAAAAGAATCTTCTGTAGCAACAATTCACATTACAAAAGTGTATAAAAACTGAGATGCAAACGGAACGTTAGAAATATGTAGGTATATTCTAGAATAATGTAGTGCGCCCCCAAATGGCCCCTCCCGGGTTTACTTATTCTTAGCAAAACAACATTGCTTAGTCTCACGAGTGGCTCCATTACCGAAATTTATTAATGCATTTATCGTTCCTAACGTTGCCGGCCATAAAACGTTACTGTACACACATAAAACAGGACCGTAACAATAATAAGGTCGCGTCTTTCCATCGTCCACGGAATCCCTTAACTTTTTTAACACGGGGATATCACCAAGAAGGGATTCCAAGAAAATTTAAAGGGAAAAACTTCGCTGTGTATACGGGCATAACCGTGCCACGTAAACGAAGAGTTACGCCATCGATCTTAATTCGCCGTTGCGAGCAAAGGACAGAAAGTTAGGAAAAGTGTTCATCCGATGTGGTAATAATAAAAACGCCTTCTCATAAAAAAAAAAGGGAACAGGGAGCTCCGTCGAACTGCCACTTCCCCAACTTTCTCCGCGCGGACTCCTGGCATACGGGACCTCCATAACGTCTGTATTCTGCGACAAAGTTCTCGTTGAAGTTCGAGGCTGGTCGTGGTGTCGTTTTCCCAGCGGAAGAGTGCTACACTCAATTAAACTTGGTCGAAATCAAGGCTGGGACCAACCGGCCGCATCGGCGTCGCTGCGCCTGCACATCTCATTCGTAAATTCGCTTTTTGCGCCTGGCGTGACGCGAATAATTTTCCTGCCTCCACTCTATGTAGCCGGCTACCACCCCCGGACTCCCTTTCTCCTATCCCCCGCCTCCAACCCCTCCCGCTCTCTTTCGTTCTCCTACATCTCTCTCCCCTACTTTCTCCCGCTGGTTCACACACACACACACACATACACACACTGGGTCTCTGTCCGTCCCTCTATTCCCTTCTCTCGTTGGATCGATATTCGTAATTCATCATTTGTATGCAGCGCAATAGAGGGCGACCAACACGGAGGATCCTGTCGATGCATTTCGCTTCGAGAAATGATCCAACGATGTCCCCTCTGTGGGGAAAAAGGGAAAATAGAAAGGGATGGACTTAAGGTCATGCCTCATTGTGCTGGTATAACGAGGTTGGCGCGAGTAGTGTTCCACATTTTAATGGAAGCTGATGGAAAAGAATTAATTTCATTACTCACTTGCCAGAGAATATGGCACAGAACGTCATTGGCCTGGATACCATTGAATTAGAGCACCTACCCGCGTGTAGAAGCTACAGCCAAAATGCTTTCTCACTTTGACGTGTGTTAGCCGACGAATATGGACTAGATGTAGGATCTTGTACTGATAAAAGCTTTATAAAAATTTATTAATGATCCAAGAATTAAAAATTCTTTTTTATATCTTATATTTATAAATATAAATCATGGGATAAATGAAAACTATTTGACTAAATAATGTTATATTTAATTCCACGTATTTGGCTTTATATATAATAATAATAATAATAATAATAATAATAATAAATTACTTTATTGCACCATTACAATTAAAATTACAATGGCGAGTAGGCGAGGTTCAGCATTAACTGCTGCTCTACAACCTAACCTCAAAAGTTGTTGGGAGATAAGAGAAAAGGAAAGAAAACAAATAGACTAACATTAAATACAATAAAATAAAATAACTAGGATCAAGATAAGAATAAGAAAAAGCCAATTACATAGGGAACCGCTCGGGAATATCTCACTATTGTTTAAAAAAAAAAGGCGCCTTCAGTTGTCAGAATCTTTAAATTCTGGCGACGTTGAAATGACAATAATAAGTAATGCTCTAACATGCTTGTAAGGTTATAAATGTTTTTATTGTGATCTAACGTTTCGATTGACTTCAACTGTCAGTAGAGATATTGTACAAAAGTGTCTGACTGTACCTCAGGAGGTTCCTGACCAGCATCGTTCGGTACATCGTAACTTGTAACATCTAAATCGAAATATCCTGTGGGCACACGAGTATGATGTTTCTCCTTTCGGTGTCTCGAAGCTGAACACTCTCGCTGCTCAATTTGTATGTTAATTCGCGTGTGTTTGCCGGGCAGCGGTCCGCTTAATAATGTCATGTTTATTCAGTGATGATATCGCCGGGGGCGCTGAGACGCGCGACACACTCGCAATCGGTGTCACAGGTTACTCATACCCTTCGCCCCGACAAATGAAAAAAAGGGGAGGCCGCAATTACGTTTCTTTTGCGCCGGTGCAAGTTCGTCGGACACTTCGCGGCAAAAATTGCCTCGACATGGCGCGCCATGTCACGTTTACATAAACATGACGTCGCCCTGTCAGAGAATCGAATAAAATATTTCGGTGTAATGGAAGAAGGGGCGACAACTTTAGAACTTTATAACGCTGACATAATTCAGGCGACAACTTGGAGATGAATGTCATGGACTTGACAATTTTCGTTAACTTAAAACTTAAAGCCAAAGTTTATTCGCATAGAATAGATATAAAATCAAAGTCTTCATTATTTAAATAAGAATCATATGTTAAACTCTGGGTTGAAAGTTGTACATGTAGCGCATGCGAGATAAGAAGGGATGTTTTACTGTCACTTCTAAATCAATAGTCTGATTTTCGGCGTAAAATCGCTGACTTGAGCAGGACCTCCGCTCCATTCCCACAAACAATCCTGCGCGCGTTCAACCAATCCCAAAGCATTCCGATCCCTTTTTTTATGCTTGAACGTAAACCCTGCTGATCTAGAGCAGAGCCAATGAACTCTATCTGGCGCATCAGCCTTACCAATCTACTTCCCCCGCGGCTATCAAAGCAGCATCCTTTCCCTCGCAACCGTGCATTGCCTACCATGGTTTGTGTATACGTGAGAGTGGTAGGTACTCGAGCGGGTAGAATTACCCGACGGGTGCATTGGGCTTCTGGTTCTGCGGGCTTCATCCATTCGTCGTTCGGCACCCTCGAATCTCCAACCTAAATCGTTCTCTCAACCCCTCTTTTATCTCCTCCTCCTCTCTCCCTTTAAAATTCTTTTTACTTTTATCTCTCTAATATTATTCCTGATGCTTTGTTATTCGTACACACAACGAATGAGCTCGGATTGACGGTGAAAAATCTTCCCCAAGATGGAGTGCTAACTGCTGACAGCGCCTTTCACGAGTGCCATATATGTAGTAAATATTCTTGGGAAAGTTTTTAGGTTGTTGAACATATATAACCTAAAGCTTTTCTATATTATTCCACAAGTGCCACATAGGTGGGCACTAACTGTAAGAAAGAAAGGTTTCTGAAGAGCGAAGCGAATTAAAGGTTCACTACAGAAATCATATCGCATTATTGAATATTTTTTCGTCACAAATTTATTTATCCGATGAGGGCTTTGTACCAACTTCGTCCGAAAGAAATTACTCGTCACCATGCTTTCCATTTCAAGTTTCAAATTCGCACATTAATCAAATTATTCATCCTGCTACTAAGTGCTATGGTCATCCTCTCCTTAATAAACAGCGAATTTATTTAATACCCAAGACATTATACTGAATAATATCGTGCGAAAAATATTTCCATAGATTTATTCTATTTCTGTAGGTAGTGAACTTACCAGGAAACGTTCCCAACCTGAAAATTCTGATTTTAATGAAACTTCGTGTGAATATAAAAATAAACAATTCAATCTAAAGGGGTGGAATCAACCCTTAAAATTATCGCACTTTTGTCATTAAATATAACATTGTAACTGTGCGAGATAGAACAAAAATGTTTAAATATAAGAATTGTTCAGTTTGTTATGCTCTATCACAATAATAAAAGAAAAGTAATGTTATATTAAGAAACGAAAAAACGCGATAAATCTAAGGGCTGATTTCAACGCTTCGGAGTAAATTTCCGCAGCAAAAACAATGCTTCTTGCATACTCCAATATGATCTAAGTAGATTCACACGAAGTTTCATTGAAATCAGAATTTTTGAGTTGGGAACGTTTCCTTGTTAGTCTGGTACTCCAGATCTAGGTGCTTATATAATTTGCGCCTCGTCAGATCCATATAAATATAGTTCAGGAGCTAGTTCAGGATTCCAACTCTGCATTAAAAAAGAATAGTAACATTCACTCTAATAAGAGTTAAGGAGATTTTGAATTTCATTAATGTCTAAAGTCGGTAACAAAATATATTGGCCGGTGAGTTTGGTGAGGTGTATTCTCCTACCACACAGTTTGCCGGCCTCTGTGCTCCTTTTCTCAACGTTTTCTGACTCACTCCCGCCTTCGCAGAACAAGAGCGAGCCAGAAGTGGTGGGGATAGTGCCAAGCTTCTGGCGTGTAGGCCAAACCGAGCTGTCAGCGTAGAAATGCACACATCAGAATAGGTGTGCGTTAGCTCCGAAAAAATTCAGGAGCTTTATTGGTCAGAACATTGATTCTTTCTCGATAGCTTCGTAACGCACACAACTATCACGCTAAGAATAAATAACAGCCAAACGGCTAGGTTCAGGTGGACCCCACCATACTCTGCCTGGGCCACGCAACTCCAACTAACAAATCCACGATCGTGGTGACTGATTTCTCCTCGATTGCTGTTCCCGAAAACGAATTCACCGGCCAATATATCTGATACCGACTTTATATGTATCTAATTATCCAAGGCACTTCAGTCGGTCTTTTCATTAAACAGCGAAGTACATACCTACGTCTAACTGTCTCATATTCAATGGTGGTTCGCCGAAATGTTGAAACAACATAAGTGAAGCCGGCACGTAATAGGATCGAACCATTGATCGATATTCGGTATATGTACGATTTGACACTAACGAGCGGAAGACCCTCCTTAGGGCGACATGTAGCGATCAACCGTGAACGTGGGTTGCTGACGTTCCACTCGGTGTAACGAGACACCTTGATTTGTCATACGGTGAATCAGCAATCTCCCGAAAAATAGTGTTGGACAGAACTGTGATAGAGATTTTGTTCGACTGTTCTGTTAGTAGTGACTTCTATAATTGATACAAGCAATTCATCAATAATCGTACTTGCTCAAAATTACATTAAAATAATTTAAAATTACTAGCAATCAGAATTTAATAAGATTTTTACTCTTTTAAAGATCGTTATAGTTCTAGGAAGACTTAGAATTTCTTTGAATATAATTTTCTGTTATCACTGACTTTTTAATATGTACATAGCCTTTGTTCCGACCTTTGGCAGCAAGCATGACGTAAATAGAATATCGCTCGGCTGCGTCGTAATAATTAGCAGGGACATCTTGTTCTTCGCTAACCGTTTCTCAGAAGACTAACCAGCCGAGCAGAAAATCAAAACGCCGACACATTATTTTTACGCGAATAAGAAAAATTTTTACAGAAATTTCATCCCAGTTCTTTAAATACGGGCGAGTCACGAGTTTACGGTAAATATAATAATATATGAACACACATACGTCTCACGTACTATAGTTTATGGATTATAGAAGACTGAAGGAAATGGCCAATGGTCATCACACGTTGCGGCACGTCTTAACCCTTTCCAGAATTATAGAGATTATGCTCCTGAATATCAGCCTGCATTTGTGGCTCATGCATGATGGTATTTGACCTCACTACCTCATTGCAGTCTGAATATTTTTAAAAAATGTCTTCCCAAATCGATAATCAAACCGAGGTGAACCCTCAGCATCGCATGGCTGAACAAATGCGAAATGGATCCGAAACTATACGAACGTCATCTGATATCTTCCACCGAATTGTCGAATGTTAAAACACGTGAAAGCGTGCATTGAGCCATTTGGTGTTGTAAAACTTATTGTTAGCAATTATGTTATATACAACGTATTATCATGAAACATTTTTACCTTATTTTAGCGTGTAAATTGACTCCTTGAAATATTGCCATGCATTGATGTGTCACTCTGCGTACCTTCCTTTTAGACATTATACAGAAGCATGTTAATAATACAATTAAATGTATCTTCCTCAGCTATCGTCAGTCTTATTCCCCTCGATTCTGTCTCGCGTTTTCGAGCCGTACGACAGAGACCAAGTGTCCAAGCTCGGTTAGCAGCAGTTAATATCGGTGGCTCGTATTATAAGGCCCTTCATTAGACAAACTGAGCTGGGATCTTCATACCAAGAAGATAGGGTACGTAGTCGTCCTTCTTTATCCTATTCTTTCATCCGTACTCTCATCGTCGTCACCTAAAAGGAAACGAGCTTAAGGCGAGAAATCCTTGATTAGTTCACCAGAGCCAACTCCCACACCCTGCTGTCCTTCCTCCACCCTTTCTTTCCTTCTTCCCCCGTGGTACCTTTCTCCTCGCGCGAGAGATACGATCTTCTCGCGAATTTCTGAAGTATCATGTTTCCTTTCGTTCCGTACCCGTGAGACTTGATCCTTTGATTTACTGGGAGCCTTTCCGTGCCTAACTTTCCGCGTTACTTACTACCTGTGATGCGCGAAACGAACGCACCCGGCTTAATTACTTTTCCCGAGCCATCAGATGAGACAAACGTTTGTCTCGAGTACAAGGTACGCTTGGCTCCTATCTTCCTTCGACTCCCACTGATAATAATGGCTGCTATTGGTTAAATTTTAATCTAACAAAGGCTAAAACATTTTCCAAATGGGAACATAGAATACGTTAGTAGCAATTATGTGTCCATACTTTATTTATACTTATATAATTATTATTATTACTATTATTATTATTAAACGTCATTATTGCACCATACAAGCAAAAACAACGAAAGGAAAGTAAACAGAGACAAAAGCAAAGGCGAAATTCAGTCAGGGACTGGTTTTCAACTTAACCTATAATATAATCGTTGTGTCACTGACGCATCACCGTCCAGTCCAAACCGCGTATATATTCCTTTTGCGACGTAGGTACTCGATAAGAAGGGATTTTATGAAATTCCAACCCAAAAGAGGTAAAAAGGGGTGAAATATGTTTTCTTGGACTCATTATTTCTTAGGTCCGATTAGATATGAACTTGGTTCTTACTCACAAAGATTACCCACACAAATGTCTAAAAACGAATTTTGAGGATTTTTCCCTAACCAACCCTTAAGGGGGTGAAACGGGGTGAAATGTATTTTCACGGAATCCTCAATATCTCTTAGGCCCGATTAGATATCAACTTGGTTTTTACTTCGGAAGGTTCCCCACATAAATGCCTAAAAACCAATTTCAGGATTTTCCCCTGATCAACCCCCCTTGTAGTGAAAAGGAGTGAAATGTGTTTTCATGGAGTCCTTAATATCTCTTAGCATAAAACGGTTTCTTCTTTTTGTTACCATAAAACATTGATCAGTGTTTCTTATTTTATAAAAGAAAAGTACCATTTAATGAATCTATGTAGTTTATATTAAAATTTTCAGTTTAATAGTAGTACGACTATACGCAATAAAAAGATGCTGTGTGTACATAACAAACAATATACTTAAAAAATTATGTCCTTCGTGAACAATATGCACTTCCAAATTTTATTCATAGCAGCTGGTCGCATTTGTATGCATCTGCTCCGCATTTCTCAATCGTTTTCATTCAGTAGAAAAAATTTAAGAGGTTACCAAGATTCCACAATATGTAATAAATAACGAGAAAAAAAACGTCGTAAAAAAAATTTGCAAGTTTAAAAATGCCTCCGTGTATCCCAAACAATTTTAATCCAATATTAACAATAGTTTTTGGGAAAAAGAATCATAAAAATCTGTTATACTTTTGCGGCTGTTACACGAGAATCCCTCTTTAAGGAGAACCAATATTCACGATTGCAAATTTTTTTATTCTAACTTTCAAGCATTGACAACTATTACAAAAAACCATATGAAGCTTCGTGAAGATTGTTGTTACATAAATATCACAGAAACTTAATGAATGTAGGGCACAGTTTAATGAGAACGAGAAAGTGTGTACCTGTACGAATTTATCATGAGATTCTTCATAAAAATATACAAACCATTGATTACCACCTTCCATATGAATCCTTGGGGCGCGATTGCAAGTGCAAATCGAGATGTCCCACTCGCATACCTTTTTCCTTTTCAATCTCTCTCGTGTTTGAAGGCTGAAATAAGTTCGACGTCGATTCGACACGGCAACGTTGAACCGAGCTGCCATAGTTGATTTCAATCCACCGTTTCGTCGGCGACCCACCCTTTCTGGCACAGGCGCCACCAACCACGAGCCGGTTATTCCTATCCGCCGGAGATTTCAATAGAAAGTTGTAGGAAATTCACGGTGGCGGCGGCAAGAGCCGTCGGTGTCGGTGAAAGTCAAACTGGTAACGTCTGCGGACCATTGTAGAGTATGCCTAGCTGCCGACAGCCGAATACCGACGCTCTACACTCGCAGACGACGACGTATTATGCGACTCCTGCAGAAGGTTTTGGGCGATGAGATCTAAGGAACCGAAGGGACCAGCACATCCAAGATTAGAGCCCGCGCCACCCACATACCTGTACATAGAGGGACAATGGACATTATCGCAAATTTGATTGTGACTGCAGCCTTGAAGTTATCTCCGAGATTATTATGTAACATTATATACCTGGAACTTTAGGGTCTCAAAGTACTTCGTCCCAATGAATCTATTCTATTACGTACAATTCGGTGCCGCAATATCAGTAAAGGAAGAACGGTTCATGTATTTCTTTCATGGGAGAGAACCACAATGTCGCAGACGTCGTCAGCAGATTGAGGTGGTGTAACGATGTTTGGACGTGCTTTGAATTAATGAAAATTCACTTTTCGTTAATATTTGCTGCTCTCTCTCTCTCTCTCCCCCTTCCCCCCTCTCCCTCCCCCTCTCTCTCTCTGTCTCATTCTCTCTCTCTCTCTCTCTCTCTCTCTCTCTCTCTCTCTCTCTCTCTGCGTGATCTAAACGAGGGTAAGAGGCGACAGTCGATCGGCGGCAGGGGACGCAAGCGCTGAGCTATAAGGATATGCAATCAAGTCCAAAGTAAGCGAGTTAATTTAGGTGGAGTGTGCACTCTCGCCGCGAAACTTGTTCCGTACTCGACGCCGGAGAGATACTCTGTCGTTGGAGAAGTTGCACCATCGAGATGTTACCACGCTCATGAGGGTAAGTGTGAGAGAAATCGGGGAGAGAGAGCGTCGCCGAGGTATGGAGCTCTCTTTCTCTCACTTTCTCTCTCTCTCTCTTTCTTCCTCTCTCTTCCTCTGTCATCTTTCCCTTTTGCTGGTGTACCTTCACCGCTGGTTCCCTCCACAAGGCGACGTGGAGTACCAAGATGCCTCGAAACTACGCTCCACCTTACCCTCATTCCTCTCCTTCTTCCCGAGTCTCACCCCTTCTTAGTTTCCTCCGACTACCTCATCCCAGAGCTTCCTTGAACTATCGTAGTAACTAGCAGTGCCTGTAATAGCGTCGCGCTTCCTCCGTAAAGTGACGTCTTTCGAAACCCAATTCAGGAACCGAGTTGCGTCTAATGGGGCTCCGATATTACGAGAGTAGTGCGGCACACTGATTTCTTGGATACCACTCGAGGAAGAAGCCCTCCGTACCGAGTGAGTCACGTATATTGTAACAAGTTTCAACGAAGAAATCCCGCCTTTCTGCCTACACAAATTTAAGAACTTCAAGGCTGAATCGTTCGATCTGTACACGCTGGGACTGTTAAATATTCTTTCAGGAATTTTCAATTGGATAATTATTTAGAAGCTATAAAATGTTGTCAGAAACAGGAAGGTAGGTATATATAAAAATATGAGAGGTATACGATTTTTATTAATTGCCTGAATTTACTTTAATACTTACTATTTCTACAATATCCCACAAATTGTACCGCTTGTACAAACACTTGCATTTAAATTGTTATTATTGTTATATTCAAACATTCACGTTATTATATTGAAACATAAATAACTAGGAATTTCATACTTTCGCAAATAACGGCATGCAAGGTACACAAGG
Source organism: Andrena trimmerana (assembly GCA_951215215.1). NCBI lineage: Eukaryota > Metazoa > Arthropoda > Insecta > Hymenoptera > Andrenidae > Andrena > Andrena trimmerana. The sequence goes on from OX578062.1 coordinate 10,504,651, forward strand.
AGCATTTATGTGCGTTTTGTTTTTCTGCGCAGGAACATGCAGGATACAGCGTAATTTGTGGTTAACCGAAGAAAGCTGGAGAAGTGTAAAAGCTTTTCGTTTCGAGGAAATTAATGTAGACGAGCCATCGGATACACATAAGTTTGATTATATCTTGGCTGACGTGTCTGCTTACGACTCGCTATTTCTACTTAGCGTTTGTGCCTGACTAAGGAACTTTGGTAACCCGAAAATTCTCATTTTTTTAAACTTTGCAGATTTGTAGGAGACCTTAATAGAAGTAACAGACCATTATTCTTTCCTGTTGCCTTTTGGTTCTTCAGGATGAAAACACCCCTTAAGGGAGGATTGCACCTTGTTGAGCTGAAAAATAGGTAATTCTTTCTGAATTTTTTGTACAAAAACGGTAGGATAAATTAATTTGAGGTTTGGCAGGCTGTTTCATTGTATCTTTGACTATTGTTCTGAATTTTGGTGTGACAGTGAAAAAAAGCATAGTAGATACACAGGGAGAGCGTTGAAAATTAATCGGGTGGCCCTGGCGTTCACGAAAAGTACTGTAAACGTTATCCGAAACCCAAAAAGGAATAGTGATTTTTAACCTATACGAATGTGGCTATCGGTGGTAGGAGATTTATTGCCGTATCTGTTACCGTTCCTTTTTTATTTAAAGATGTTTTCCCGATTTTGGGGCAAAACCTGTTTCAGACTCAAATCAAGGCGCTTCATCTTTTTCAAAAGGCTGCTATTTTAACATTTTTTTATTTTTCTTAATGCATCTACTACCACTGATAGCTACATCCATGTAGATTAAGAATCTCTTTTGCTTTTTCTGATTCGGATAACCCTTACAGTATTTTTCGTCAACGCCAGCACCACCCGATTATTTTTCAACGCTCTCTTTGTATCTTCCACGCTTTTTCCACAGCCACACCAAAATTCAGAACAATAGTTCCAGATACAATGAAACAGCCTGCCAAACCTCAAATTAATTTGTCCTACCGTTTGTGTATAAAAAATTCACAAAGAATTACCTACTTTTCAACCCAACAATGTGCAATCCCTCCTTAATGGTTAATGTGTGTTTTCCTATTTCCCTGTATATATAACTTGAAAACCATGTTAGATTTAAAAAAATTAGTACAATGAAAATTGAATGGTTGTTTATGCTCTATACAAATATCAAATAAAATTGTTTAAAATTTGTAGTTCACATAAAAAACCGTTCCCCATTACAAATTTTATATAATTTCATTTCATAATTTTATAGAACACGAAAACCCATTAAATTTGCATTCTAACAATTTTTTATATCTATCATATGTAGTTTTAAAGATATGCAGCACAATAGAAAATCACACATTCATCAACCTTTAATGGGTTGTTATTATCCTGAAGAACGAAAAAGTAGCAGAAAAGAAAAATTGTCTGATACTTCTATTAAGATCCCTAGAAACCTGCAAAAATTCGGATTGCCGAAGTTCTCTTGTAAGATACAACAGATTTTTACAAATTTTGGTTCAATATGCTAGAAACTGTTTTTGGATTAGTCTCAGTGGTATAGTACTTTGGCTTTCAAAATTAGCCAAACATCACATCCATCATTTTTACTTGTACATTTGTTTATTTTTTCAACCTTTGCTGAAAGCCAACAATATACAATAAATGTTATGCGGGAATTTGAAAAGCCAAAACGTAAATATACATTAGTATTTTTCGCTCATGCCACTTTAATATAAAGAAGAGAATGTCGTGCCTGAAAATAGTACATTTTCTGTAATTCTTAATATAATAAAAAACGAATAATCATCTGTCCAGATGCAATAATGTATTATTCGAACCATGACGTCATCAACATCTACAGGCATCAATGGAACTCAAAATAACGGGTCATATTTATTTCCCACTTTTCACCTGTTTAGTAATACGAAACGCAAAAAGCACAGAATGTAAAGAAGTAGTGGAGAAATAAGGGGCAGAATATTCCGTGTGCTTAACAGTCATTTTCAAGTGGTCTGTTCTGCAATTATCATTAGAACTCTGTTTCGGCCGCTTTCCATCTCGAAGCATGTTTCGCTCCTTAATACTAACCGATCTAAAATACCTGCCAAACCATGGTACAAACACCTAACCCTAACTGCTCAGCTCTTAACAATATAAACTATTTCCTGGGTCTACTCGGTTGAGCGCGGTAGCTGCAACGCTCGACTACTTCATAATCGTCGAGGCGGTTCTCATCGAACTTTCGAACATTTCGAAGGCTATTAGAACTGGCGCCAATAACTCGCGTAATGGAAAGAAAGAAAATCTTATATTGGTTATTGTGTGCTCCAATGTATCTTCTAATGCTTTAGCACTGTAATATTACTTAAAAACATTACTTATATATACAAGGATGTTTTAACACAAAATTATCCAAAATAGTTTGAAGTATCATACATATATAACATAATCACGTATTGCGTGCACAAACATGAAAATATTCTAAAATGATACAAATGCAGTTTTAGTGTTTGATATTATTTAATCTTTCCAGCTCAGAGAAATATAACTTTCAATTATAATAATATTATATCATTACGTAACAGAAAATATATCATTTGTATTAACAAAATATCTCATTTTCTTTGTTGCAGGTAAGTGAACGATACACCCGTCAGTTTGACGCGTCTAGTCTGGTGTCAAGTAAGAAACGAAAAAATCCAACTCAAATCAAATCAGAGTTTAAACGAGATTTTTATTTTTGGAACAATTTCAACATAATCAAAACAGTAACCAATATATTACACCTGCATTCATTAATCGGGAGTAAACGTTAGATTCAGTTACTGCCACTTTAGTCTATTTTTCTACCACGCGCTGGTTTCACATCTTTAATCAATTTTCTAGACCAGGAGGCCAGGTAAGTTACTTCATATTGGGTTACATAATTATACAGCTAAAAAAAGGTGATTTTTTAAACTCTATAATTTTTCGAATGCAGTTACAGAAAAGTTAATGAACATTTGCGTCATTTCAGAAAAATACATTTCGTTGACTTGTAAGAGATGGCATATCTTCATAGTCACTCGCTTCTTAATTGAAATATTCTTATTTATCGTCGGATGTGGTAAACTACTTAGTTGTTTTATAATTGCTTTTTCAATAGATATGACCAGTTGCTGTATCTTCGTATCGCATGTTGGAAGTGGTCGGCCCTGACAGTGCATTTGCCGCGAGTTCATTAATTACACAGTCGTGCAAGAATTTCGTGCACGTTTCCGGTACATGTTTCGTGACTCGGCGATCGCTTCATCCATTATCCGCGGGACAAATTTGTTTCCCGATACAAATGTATATAGCGGCCGTGGGCGAACGAATTGTACGAATTGTTCGGAGCCGGCGCGATCGTAAAACAGTCGCGAAATGACTTGCGAATTAATGAACGTGCCGGCGGTAATGGCAACGTGTTCCAGATAATAGCCGCGCACGCGTAACGTTCCACTTGGTACATTATTGTTAAAATATACTTGAAAGTCATGTAGACGTTTGAACGGCACGTTTCACGTATTATATGCAATACGGTGCTACAAACGATCAATTGATTCTTCCTAGGGACTTACTACAAATAAGGGGAGTAAAAGAAATTAACTACCCCTAATATCTAACAAGGGAAGACCGCGAACCAACACTCACTGATTGCAATGCAACTTTGTAGGTTTATAGATTGACTCAAGACAAGAAGAACGGTATGTTTCATCCGTGCCCAATCACCCTTTAAGGGGGTAGTTCACTCTGGCGGTTTGAAAAATTCAGCTATTTTTAAGGATTTTTTCTCCGTAGATACAACATATAATGCAATAAATCTTTTTGTTATTTATTAAGCTACTCTTATATTATACAAGAAATTTAAAAGAATTTTTTTAATTTGTTTTAAAACTTTAAACGCGATTATCTCAAAACGTCATTTTTTCAACTGGTGCATGTGATTGCAAAAAACTATTTGCCCAATCAGTCTGAAATTTTTTACACGTTATTCACCACATCAGTGACGGTGGCCGGGACCACGGAAACCTTTTTTGATTAACCATTTCATACATTTTACAAGGCAAAATGATTGAAAAATTCACCGTATTTCGACACTTAAACTTCAAACCTCCGCCGTTTTGTTAATTTTTTATCAGAAAAAATAATCCTGGTTCCGGCGATAACCAAACTCATAATGGTTACAACACACTTTGAATTTTTTGTTTCAAATGCGTCGTTCTCTCAGAATCACCTGCACCAGCACTACATCGTTTTCTCAAAGCGCTCACATCAGTGAGATATATATTGTAAAAAAAACTGTTTAAAAAATTAACATAGATTTTTTTATACTGTCAATAAGTGTATTAATAAGTAGACAAAACATTATATACGTTGAACATTCCGTTTACTAAAAAATAAATCCTAAAAAATGACAATTTTACACGACGTCACAGTGGACTGACCCCTTAAGTGTGCGAAAACTAACCTCAAAATCAATGCACTCCCACTTTTTCGCGTGCAATTCCTAAAGTACAAGAGGCAGAAAAAAATTTCAAACAAGAGTTTAATGGTACAATAAGCGCTGAGACTTGCCTTAACAATATTTTGAAAAGAGTTTAAAAAAAAAATACCTGACGGAAAAATGTTTTTTTTTTTTAATGTTGTTACCTTAAGTTTGCAGCGCTTATTGCACTATTAAACTTTTGTTTGAAACATTTTTTTCTGTCTCTTGTACCTTAGGAGTTAGGGGCCGTCCTTAAATTACGTAAGGGTAATTTTTGCGAATTCTTACCCCCTATTTATTACATTTCATTTTTCCAGTTTATTAAAATTCTTTTAAAAGTTTATATAATTTATTTAACTCTCGTTCAGGAAATTAATGATAGAATTTGTGTTGACTGAAAATTAGGTTAAAAAATATTACGTAATACGCTACCTGACTCCCCCCACCCTTTGTAAGAAAACGTAAGAAATTAACACCCCCCCAAAAAAAAGCCTTACGTAATTTAAGGATGACCCCTTATACGCGAAGAAGTGGGAGTACATTTAACTTTGACATTAGTTTTCAAACCCTTAAAGGGCGATTGGGCACGAATGAAACATCCCGTTATTCTTGTCTTAAGTCACTCTATAAACCCACAAAGTTGCATCGCAATCGGTAACGCTCGGGTTCGCGGTCTTTCTTTGGAAGCACTCTTCTAATAAACAACATTGTTCGTAATATCGAAAGTTGTTTTTCTGCACGCCCACCAAAACGAAGGGGAATAAGAAAAGGGAGTTACCTATGTATAAATAATATGAAAACACTATTCACTTCTCCAATAAATAACATCGGCCATAATGCCAAACGTCGGGTTCCGTTAGATTCTTGACGAAGGATTCTGTAAGGTCCTGTGAACGGAGCACCATAGACGGTACATCGAATTCCCATCTTCATTAGCAATTTCCGCGGTTCGTATTCAAAGATAAAGGGTGGCTCGAGCAGGTCGCAACGGGGAAATTACAAACGGGCATAACTTTTGTCAAAAGCCGTGTATTGACTACAGGGAGGAGCCGTTCCGAGGAGCAAGCCATTGTCGCTGAATTCAATACGCGAATATAGGATTGTGCGTCACGGGGGAAAGCCGCGTAAACGGTGCACGCACGCTGAAAACTCATTACCGGGACTTCGGAATATGGGGTACGATTATTAAGTGAGAACTTCCATAGACGATTACGTGGTCTCCACGATAATGGTTGCTTGAATGGGCTTCATTAAGACTCTCTACGAGTATCAGTCTTTCCCTTTCTCTACGGGCACTTGCTTCCTCCTGTTCACGCATTCGTATCCAACTAAAACGTTGCGTGGTGCTGGTCTTAAGAGGGTGGCTGTACACGGGTGCACGTAGCACGCGCATCTAGAGAAAGTTCGGCGGCGCAAGCAGCGGGGTGCTTCAGTATCCAGGCGGAGGCTTCTATGAATGTTTAAGTGTTCTATCCTCTTCTGGGATCAGACGTAACCTGCACCAGCTGCAGAGTTTGACGGTAGTGAGATTACAACGTCAGCGTGAGCGTGCAACTAGTCTGCTCGGTGCGTCAAAACCGATACCGTACGTGTTTGGATTAATGACGCGGGCCAGGCCATCGACATGGCGGATTAAGGAAATCGCTACAGCTAGGTAGCTGCCGGAAGAAACTTTTCTTCGACGCTATATTTTAGTAACTGCCTGAGTAGAAGTGTGACTGTTAACAGGGCGAAAGGGTGATGCCTCATAGAGTGCGGAGTCTTGGGACAAAAGCTGTCTATTCTTGCTTTGAAAGTAGACTTGTGGTTATATAGATATTGAATGGACGTAAACGATATAATTCAATAAGTCTGGTGTAGCGGGTCGAAAATATCGATTTTTTGCTTGCATAAATCAATAGTTGGACATCACGAATATGTGCTCCCAAAGCTGCAGAACGAAATTTGACAGATTAAAGCGGCTATAGCCAGTTTTGCCGCGGACCAGCAGGTGACGCAAAGCTTACCAGATAACTTTAAACGCGTTTTTCTCGATAACACTTCTTTCATATTTATGAAAAACGGCCCGGGCGATAGCTCAAAAACTACTCAATCAATCGAGTTCCGTTTTTGCATACATAAAGTTTATGGTATTTCTCTCGTCGGAGTACCTTTAAAAAACCAAAATACATATTTTTAATAACTTTTCTTGGCACGAATACACAGAACAAGACAGAAGAAATTTGCTGAGAACCGTTATTTTCTGTTTAAAAGTCATTAATTTTGCACTATTTTCTGGTTTCAATGGTACACCGACAGCGTAATTTCGTACAGGATAAGAAAAACCCTGGTTTCATTAATTTAGTTGAGGAAAACGGACGCTGGAACCTGGGCCGATTCGCAACTACGGTGCCTAGCCCACGGTGAAATCTGCTTATTTCTTCATCACCAGCGGCCATTGTGTAGCCAACACATTTTTTTTACTTGTCGAAATGTGCAACAGTGTTTCCCAAATTTTTTGAAAAAGATACCTTGTACTGGTATTTTGAAAAAAATTCCCAAACTTACCTGCTTTCTCTGTATTTTACAACAGATGCCCTCCTTAAGCACAAATAGGATTGGAACTTACAGTGCTTGCAAATTTAAATAAATGGCAGATTCAGGTTTCTCTACAACTAAGAGGTGACACATACATGGGTTTCTACAAATACAATTCTTTTTTTCATAAATTTAGGCTATATAAATGAGAAAATTTTGTGATGCATTTGGGTCATTGTATACTTAAGCATATTTAGCAATCAAAACAAATACAATTTCGTAAATAATTTAAAGTCAGGAAAATTTGTTTTCTCCCCTGAAAATTTTGATTTTTGGCACTTGCAGTGTGTTCTACAAAGACTCTTCAATTGCCGAGTGATCGGTAACGTACGTTAAACTTAAGGGGATGTTATGGTCTAGAGCTCATAAAAATAGGTAATATTTAGGAATTAATTAAAAGAAAACTACTACATATAATTTAATGGGACTGTTTGCATTGTATTAAGGATGTCTTAAGCTATAGATATATGTATTTTTTCCCCAAATAATCATTGCAGACGGGGCACTGTGGAGTCGTTAAAGTCGAGGCGTCAAAAAATTCAACCCAAAACGGTGGAACCTGTAGCACCTAAATCATTGGTCTGAAATAAAAAATAATGTCAGCTTATTAAAGGGCATGAAACTCGCTAGTAGACTTACCAGAAAAAATTACACAAAATGACATTTTTTGAGAAAATAACGACACTTGAAATGTGAATTCACTTTTTCCCTATATTTCTCGTGCCTTCTAGGCCTTCAAAAATTAGAAATTCTCAGAAATTTTAAAATATTAGTGGTCTCTCCACTACACAGAAGTATATTCTTCAAAATAAAAAAAGTTTCAGTCGAATTGGATATTAACTTTTTGAGATACCTATTAGTTCCACCAATTTTAAGAAAACTGTTTCGAGAAAAACGCGTTTAAAATTTTACGCAAACGCCAAGTGGCCGGATGTTACCTATGCACTTGCCGCTACTCAAATGTCTATAACTTCGGGAATTTCAAAAAATCCTTTTAAACACGTATTCTCAAAATGTTGAACTTTCGAAAAATGAAATAAACAAATCGATTTTTACACCGGAACCTCCGCTTAAATTATCTAAAAACGTATATAACACGATGATTTTAGTTTTCCATATTGTTGCTTCTAAAACACGTTGACGATTACAACGAAGCACGCTCTCATGTTTAATGCGTACAGCACAGGGCAACGAATGCGTTAATGTCAAGAAACATTTGCGGTAATGTTCGGAGGAACGTAATCCTCTGTATTTACCAACAATTGTGAAACAGAAAGGAACGTCAAGCCCCAGGGGCGCTTTTAACCCTGGGCAACGTTAAAGATTCAAATAAACATTTGCGAACGATAACCGCATAGCTATAATTACAAGCGGGCAAGAATAAAGGCGGCTTTGCTTGCAGTATCATCTCCAGAGTACGCCCATATTTCAATATACGAGGGGAACTTTTAAAAAGCAATTCACTTTCAGCGCCCGGCGTGAATATGAAAAAGGGCAAGTGTGTTTCAACCGCGCAGGGGGGTTGGCTCGCATTCTCGAGAGTACGCAGTTGCGGAATTATACATATATACGCCGAAGGATCAAAACGTAGGAGAATAGGCAGGGACGGAGCAGTTGCATACAGGGCTAACTCCGCTACGCGGAGGCACTTTAGCGGCGCATCACTTATGCATCGTGCAGCCCTCAACTTACAAAGCGATCCCCCGAGATTTGCAGCAACTGCCGCTTTTAACTTCACCGTCGGAAGAAGAAGCTGCCTTGAATTATATTATCCGTATGTGGAAGTTGGCCTACAGTGCACCTGTTGAACCATATTCTAATGAGACGACCATGAAAATAGCTGGATACCCGAAAATAATAAAAAACCTGTAGGATACATTCGAAAAAAATGAATCAATTTTTGTGATAGCTTCAGTGTATAGCTTGCCGTTTGTATCGAATTCTTCGGCACCGAGCAATTAACAATCTGTTGATTGAAAAATATGAAAATATATTGTGTAGGACTGTATGGAAATTTGAATCCACGGATAGGTTACGGATAATATATGGACGGAATTTCCAGAGATATCGTATTTCAATTATTCGGATTTTGTTAGATTCGGCCTGCCACTGTGGGATTGAGTATCGACATGTGATACGAAACCACGTGGGCTGATTAGCGGAATTTACTCAGCAAAATCGGTCAGAGAACAGCAATTCTAGTCTGCTTGCGATATATGTGCATGGAGAGTACCCGTAGCTTATTATCTGTAGTAACTCTTGTGTTAATGGTACAGAATCCACAGTTGTAAGTTGTTTTTTACAATGCGTATATTTTTCAACATTTTGAGATCTTGAACTAGTACAAAGATCAACTTCATGACCTGTAACCTTGAATCTCAATATGCATATCAAAATTACACAACCGTATGAATTTCTGGGCCTGGTATTCCATATAATTTAAACGAATATAGAGTGGAAAGAGGTAACGGTCACGGTGTATCGTAAAAGGAAGTCCGCATATAGGATTTCTTAAAAATATATATTTTCGTTATGAACAATAAAGTTTAATGTCATCTCAAGGTCGTAGTGTTATAATGAATTACGTTCGTCTTCCATCCGATATAAAATTATGTGATAAGGAATATCACGTTCCATTTAAAATAGCGAAGATGATTTTAAAAATTTAAAAACTATGAACTTTATAAAAATCAGTGAACTGAATATACTCTTCTTTTAAAATTTGTATTCAAATATAAAAATTGAGGTGTTATTTGAGATACTCACTGTAAGTTGTGATAACTCACCTTGCACTAAATAATTTTGGAGAATATTCGTACCTATTCTGTATGTAATAAGAAATAGTTACATTTATAAAAATTATAAACGACCCCCCTCCATCTTCATTATTATTCAGCATTCACATACAATTGCAGTTCACCCTTAACCACATGCCAGACCAGCTATCAAATATGTAGGTAGAGTCAGGGACTATTTCTATAAATATCGGGGGAAAAATTGAAATGTCTTGAATTATTTTAATAGAAAATGAAATGTAATGCAAGGGATTCTCCATATACAATATACCTACACAATATCTCTCTGCCTATGGCATTTGCTGAATGCAAGCAAATTTCAACTCATTCATCTTAGATGACGCAACACGTAGTTCTCCGATTGTTCCGACTAATTGTAAGTGGACAGTTCCAAGTTTCACCACAACATTCTTCGCCGCACATTGTTAAACACGGGCAATGTTGAAACGAAAACACCAGACGTATTTTCGTGGATGACGAAACCGTCCCGACTATTTCGACAAGAGTAATTTCCAAATTGAGCTCAAACTCGGCGTCGGCGAGCAAGCGGACGAACAAGCTAGCCGGCAGGCTGGAGAAGCAAGATGGCTAGCAGGCTTTGCAGACGAGCAAACTCTAACTCAATTCACGGCGGTTTAGAAAGTTTAGCCAGGGGCCATCAACGGCTTCGTAGAAACTGTCACCATCGGGCTGGTCCAAAGCTTCGTCACAAACTGTGATTATGAAGGGGTATTTATGAGTATTTATGTCTGGCGACGCCAAAAGGGTAAGTTTCGAAGACAGTTACAAAAAAACGATTAATTCTTCTTATCTAAACCGCATTTTTTTAGAGAGTTTTATTCTGCTTAACTTGAAAGATTAATAGATTTTGTATTAACTCATGGGCGGGGGGAGGGTGCACCCTTAGAGTGCCCCTTATATTTATACGTGTCAAAAATTAATTTTTTGTATTTCTTTGCTCTCGCCGCCTAGAACGGTGCCATTTGATAAAAAAGTAGTCCCTGAAAAAGTTTATTGCGATCGGACAACAGGAAAAGGTACCGACCAGGCTTTAAAGTTTAGAATTCATCAATAGTGTGAATTTAAAGAATTTTTCAAAAGGATAAACCTTATCGAAATTTTGTTCAAATAATATTAAAAGAGCATTCAATTTTCTACAATTAATGTATATATAATTTGTTCGTGTTTCCAACCATTTTTTAGATAATAACTTTTGAATATAGAAAGTTCCGCACTACACGTGCATAGACAACACGTCACGCCGTACAGATGGGACGTGCGGTGTGCATACCTCTCTATATTCAAACGTTATTATCTAAAAAATGGTTGGGAGCACGAAAACTTATATATACAGTAATTGTAGAAAATTTAATGCTCTTTTAATATTATTTTAACAAAATTTCGATAGGGCTTAGGAAGCTTGCCTTTTGTTTAAGAAATTTAATTCTAACATTAACTCAAATATATATCTTTAAAAAATTTCAACTTGGAAAAATTTCGTGGACCTTTATTTCCGTGAAATCTCTACAGCCATTGTTTTTATTCATTTGATTATACGTTTATATACCACGTCACACAATCCAGAGGAAAACTTTGATCAATGTGCTTGAACAGCATTCCCTGATTGCAAAACTTGCGGTACTACATTGAACTGTGATTTATCTTTGATAAAATTCTGGCGTCGTAAAAGGGAGAGGCGAGGACAGAGAGTCAAATATAACTCTATCGAGACGCATTGTTGCTTTTCTTTACCGTATGGCCAGGGGGTATTCCTTGTGTTTGAGATATTCAGTGAATGTATCGATTCTTGAATAGGTATTTGCAATAGGGTCTTAAGGAATTTAATAATCCCGCATCGGCAACTTTCTGCGTAGCCCTTCTTTGCGGGTACCGATTACGCCGTAATATTCGCATTATCGATCGGTTAATAATTCAATCGAACGTGAGTAATTACTTCTAGACCTTTCACCAACGTCCATCTGCGGTGCTCGTTCCCCACTATCGAAATACACGAATATCCTCAATGCCTGCTGCAGAAAGAAATTATTTATTGCTAATGGAATGCTGCTTTGAAGTATTTTTAATTTACTGATAGAAATAAATCTGTGCGAAGTTAAACAACTCGAAAATATTCAACCTTAAAGATTAATCTCCATCGATTTGTGTAGGTATACTTTGCAAAAGGTTTAATTGGATTTACTGTGCTTGAAATTCGAGAAATTAGTGTTATCGAAATTCTTCTGTAACTCTCGTAGCATCCTGAAACGATAGGTTAATATAACCTTCCACCGAAGTAACCATCGTGAGAATGAAATAAATGATAGCCTTGCTTGACAAAAAGAAGAAAACAGATCAAGTTCATCGAACCATTTTATCTTGACAGTCGGGATTAAACGAGCCATTTACCATTTCCAACTACAGTTTCCATTGCTTTCCTTCTCGTGACTTCATTCGTGCCTCACTGGGTCACCATTGGTCTTCAACGATATCAGAAGCTGTATTTTTCCATTTATCGAGTCGATATGTGATTTCTCATTTGTCGTCGAACAGCAGGTGGAGCAAAAATTTTTATGAATTTCCTTACAGTTTTGTAGCAACAACCGCACGAATCAGGACGAGATTTTCTTTAGTAATAAAAAAATCTACTTCACATTTTTCACAGTCTGCCTGCCTATTAAAATCCTCTCATACCGTTAATTTAAGTAAGTTTGCATAATATCCGTTTATGAAAATGAGTACAAAGATATTATCCTAGATACTGGTAGTCTATAAGAAAACATAAGTGAATGAAAAGTCAAAAGTAAAGAACGTATAGAAACAAAAGAAATTATTATTGACTTTATATGTTCAAATAACAAGTTCATAGAACTTTATTCATTTTTTACGATTAGTCGATTCTTAAAATTATTCGCCATCTACTTTAGTGCAGTAACTGGAATGCAGACTAAGAAGTGATAATAATGAATATCTCATAATATTGCATGATTTTAAATTCAACCTGTTTGGGGAGTGTCATAAAAGTGGTGTCCCATGACTGCAAAAAATGCTTCAAGTGCAAAGTGTTAAAATATCTCAAGGTAAATCAATTTTGTCATCAGACTCTAAACCATTAACCCTCGTACAACGAATGCAGGGTCATTTTGATCCAACTCTGACAAAGTCTATCACGATGTTATATTTGTGTTGGTAATGGCAAAATATAGTATAAGATGCCTAAATTGCAGTAAGATTATTTGTAAAAATCATACTGCAGACACATCTATTTTATGTATCAAATGTACATAAATAATGTTTTTTTATGTATTTCTTTATTAATCAATTTTAGTTAATTTTAGAAATTTGAATTATTAAATTTATTTTACATATATTCAATTTTTTCGTGCAACCTGTGTACCATAGAAATGTTGCTATGGGTCAAACTAACCCTGCATTCGTCTCACGCGACCATATCCACCATTCGTCTTCTAGGGTTAACAGGTAAATTCAGTTGGTGTACGAAACAATTAGAGGTGTTAGTGTAAAGCAGAAATTTATACTGAAGGGAGTGAAACAAGCGCATGTTCCTACTATAATAGTAAAGTCGGAGTAACAATATACTGTTGTTTGCATCGCTACTATGTAATCTGATGAGTAAATACAAGTGGCTGCTGAATCCCTTCAGAATCGTATCAACAATATATTTGCGAAGTTTTCTCTCTATTAATTTTGAAAATACATTTGTAGACTGCAATTTTCCGCAGCAGTTTTTAAATGATTTCGTGTGGTTCCCCTTGCGATGCTGTTACACATTTTCACGATTTACATTATCGATTCCCAATATCATTACATATAGGTAATACATTACATAGTTGAATAGCAGAATTTATCTTCCTGCAAAGTATTGGTACAAACTGAATTAGGTACTTCATAACAGAATATTTTCACCGATTTTTTTTTACGGGAGAAAAATAAAAATGTGAATTCTTGTGTTCCATTTTACTGTACTCGCAAACGCCTTCTCCTTTGTTGCTAGTAATTGTATATTTTTTTTGCGCCGGCCGTAGTTTATCAAATTAATTCTTTAAATTGAAAAGTTTTAACAGAGATTGCAAACCCGACCCGGTCAATTATATTTTCTGTATTGTAAATACATAGATATTACCATGTATGTAAATAGTCATGTGAGACTATATATATATGTATATGGACAATGTTCAGGATCGAACGGCTCGCGATCAGGCCCGAATTAAAGGAGGGCTAGGTGAGGCTGCAGCCCCGGGTCCCACTTTTCAAGGGGGCCCCGTTCTAAGCCTTCAGTTCTAAGCGATTAGCTCACTGTGTCTTCATTGGAAATTTTGTTTCAAATAAATTGTCTATGAGTTCCACAACTTAAATTTTTACAATTTGGGAGAATTATATATGTTTAGACATATACACGGTATCCAATTTGAAATTTTCCACGCAATTACAGTGAATTCTCATTATACGAGAATTTTAACTGGTTATTGTTTAAATCCATTTTTCAACCACGGAGGCCCTCGAAGGTTTGATGCATAGATCAGGAAAGCCGCGTACAATCGCCGTCAAAAAGAAAGTTAGCTCTAGTCGCTGAATTGTCATGTTTCAGGCGTTCCTGACCCAAATTTTTAAACATTAATAACTAAAAACCGAAGCCCCCACCGGAATTTTATTACTCTTATTTCTCGTCTTATTTTGTCACGTAGACTCATCCATTTAATTTTTACTATCTGTTGCCGAACACCCTGTACGTGCATTTACAGCCATTATCCGATAAATAAAAGTGTTAACACGGTATGAATATTCAAATACACGTAAAGATGTAATCTTTCAAAAATGTTACGCAAGTGTGCACGAGCATACATATTTATTCCTCCGTGTAACTGAAACGTCCATTGCAGAACGTAAATTTGAAACTTAGCATGTTCCAGTAGAACGCACGTGCAGTAGGGTGGACCTTATTTTTCGACCTTCAAACTTTTTCCATTCTAGAGGATCCATACTTATAAAATCTGTTGGAACAGTGTAATCTTGATAAAAGCATAAGTTATTTCATAACAATTTTGGCATCTGTTATTTATAAATATATGAAAAAATTTCTTAGACAAAAGTTGAACTGTTTGACAAGGTAAAAATACTGCCAATGAAAAAAGTTTTTCTTTAGGTCATATTTTGAGATACCCAGGTCATGATTTTTTTCAAGTACCTAAACATGTATAATAACGATATACTACAATGGAGAAAAACGAGTTACAAAAGTAAAACATTTTCAAATTCGATGCCACACGGTTTCCTGTCCTCCAATCGATTTCAAATTTTGCACACATTATTTTTTCTTCCAGTGGCACAACATTAGGAGGTGTCCCCGCCAAAAATTATTTTCTCGACAAGAGTAACTAAGGCGCACCCTAACGTGCAGTGCAAAATGAGGATATGTGGTAAAAATCTGTCCATACGAATTCAAAGCGAGAGCGACGCCGCAGGGACACCAGGACAGTGATACGCCATTTAGTTTCCTCTGGGAACTGTAATGGCTGATCGAGGATATTTAGGGTGTTCTTACAGCCAGTGCATTATTAATGCCAGTCTGACTCGGCCCTCGCGTTGAACGCGAACCCGTAGGACGGCAGCGAAGCGGCTGACCGCGAACGGCCCTTACAAGGATCCATGTTATTTATGCATGTGCACCGGAAGCCTTTTCCAGGATAAGAGGCGGCCCGGGACTCGTAGCCCCTCCGCCTATGGTACTCGAAAGCACGGACCTCGCCTCTGTTCCTTCACGAGGTCCCAGAGAATTACTGTTCGCCAACGACCGCACAAAGATTCCACCCGAGAATATCAAGGGTATCCCTCTGTTGCCCTTTCCGGATTTTATCGGGAGAGGAACCAGTTTGTGTTTTATTCCCCTCACGTCCCAGTATGGTATCACGTAACGCTTGATTTACATTAATAGTGCTGTCTCAGGGGAATCGAGTCGTTATATTCATTCTTAACGATACACCTCGTTTCAGAATTACCATAAAATTGCTAAAAGCATTAACACCTGTATTCATCCAGCCATAAAACTTAACGCACACTGCCCATCCGTCAATGAAACCGTTTACACAAACCGAGCATCATCCACGATTTGACCATTTGGTTCAGTTGATTATCAACATCTCTCTGCCATAAACCCATCACAATTACGACATCGAGTAAATTGTCTATTGACAGAGAGTTGGTAGCATGCTTTAGACTTAACAATGTTCTAGCATTTGCGCTTCCAGATCTCCATTGTTTCGCGTTGATTTTCCAAATATTGTATAGACGCTGTGTCTATATGAGAAATTTAGTGTAGCATGGTTCGTGTGGATTTATCAGCACGAAAGAGGAGCAGCCTTTAGGGACCAGTGGAGCCTAAGGAGCGCAACTGAATCACGATGCGGTAGTCGTAGGTTTTTAGGAGTACGGTTTGGACCGTAGCCAAGACCGGCACCCTTATCCTCTCGGATTTTCTCTCTATTTGAGAACAAACGGAACGAAACGATGCAAGTGCTCTCGCTGGCACGGCACGCCGGTGCAACCACCAGTTGCTAGCGTTGAACGAGGCCGAACAGATGCAGAAGCGTGAGAAAGAGGTTTGGATAGGTTTACATACACACAGGTAGGCCTACGTAAGTACATAGTTAGTTTCATATCGCCTGTTGCATTCATAAAGTGTTTCTTCGGGTGGCTCACCCCGTTCCTCCTTGGGAACTCCCAGCAACGTCCCGCGCGCCGGAATCACTCATCTTTTCGTTCGTTCCGTAAATCTTGTGAGTTGTAGCTTCATAAGAACAACATATATCGCAGGACAATTGTATAATCCGGGTTTTTATAAAGAGCCTGGTCCTTTTACAAAATTTTTACCTCAGTTAGGCTGAGGAATCATAAACTTTGTGTAATAATATATAATGGTTTAATACATTTTTTTGTCGAATGTTTCCGTTAAATTAAGACTGGAGGTCTCTAAAGTCCAGCCTTAATGTAACGGAAACATTTGACAACAAATGTATTGAATCATTATATATTATACAATAAATATAAAAGGTAAAGTATAGAAATTGAGGTAAAAAAATTTTTCAACAAAAATGCGACTAATTTTACAATCGTCCTGCAACATACATATGTATATGTATATTGTATACGCTTTCTTCTGTACCCATCTGGTACTATGTAAATAAGCAAGTAGATTGTTGCTATGGTGGGACTTTTTTAATTAAACTGATCTTGTGTATTACAAATTCCTTATGGTTTCATAATGTTTGTTATTCGATTATTCATTGTAGATGAGCAAATGAAATATGTCTGAAAATTACAAATGGTTTCATATATCTGGAATATAGAACGGGTCCTTTGAATCCTCCATCTTGGTTTGCGCCAATATTGTTAAGTCCAGAGTAACAAGAAACATAAGTAACAAGTTCAATTGTTTAATTCTGTGAAACATTAAGAACAGAAACATAGAATTAATTGAATAACAAGACAGTTCTCGGTAGAATTGGTCAATTGAAATTCCGAAGGAGGCCTTTTATAGCCCTAGCCAAGAAATACTTTAGTTAGGACTTGGCCGACGATCGGCCTCGCAAGCTGTTCCTGGTTACCGTTTCGCTTTGAATTCGAAGCACGGTGCGGTAGAACCAACAAGTGGTCCATATACCAATTGCCTATCCCCTGCCTGCCTAATCTACGTTCTTGTTCCATGTGTAATAATTACTATTCAATAATACTACGTTCCCTCGTGCCTTCTATCATGGAACAATGACGACAGGGAAACGGGAATAAATGAAATAGAATTTTCACTGTAGCGATACTGCCGCTTGTGATTCCTCGTGAAGATTTACTATCGTCAGGCATTATATATTTGGCAGTTCAGTATCTGCTGCTTGTATTATTACGTCTGGTCGCAGGTAACGGGTACTTATGTTTCTTTCCACCCCTGACAAAATTAAATGTGAAGTAAAATGCAGTACGATAGTTACTTGTTGAACATCCTTAGATTTCCACATATTCAGCCTCGTATTAATGTCCTTCAATGAAAATGAATTTTATTTCACAAGCATGTCACTAAATCTTCACCTTTAGCTTAGATGCACTAGTAATAACAGGACGTGGGAAATATTTTTCAAAATCGTTCTTTCCGCTTCCACTGCTAAGATAATATACATAGATACTACTTAAGTCTTCTAATTCACAAAGTGTAAAGAATGTACAGTTAATGAAGGTAAAAAGGGAAAAACGGTAAAATGGTATAATTAGGCGGGTGTAGAGTGAAACGGAACATGAATGTTTTTCTTAAATAAAAGCTCCGAATGAGTTGTTATGATGTGTCATGGGACCAAACGGTCCTCAAAGCATTTCGTGACCGACACCTTTTTATTTTAATTATTATATTGTAAATTAAAATTTGAATTACTCTTCTATTTAGTTTCCAAGAAAATTGGAAATGTATGTACAGAATATTGCAGCGTTTTCTAAGTTTATAATGACGAAAGGACAAAGCAATGACTGCGGATTGAGAAACGGAAGAAATTACTAGGAACGCTTGATTAAGATGTGAACATGACAAGGCAGCCTGGGAATTTTCCGTTCAAGCTTACTTAGTTTAATATAAAAAACTGCAGTACAATTTGGTCCGTATAAACAATCCAGCTTTATAGATTTCTCATGAGCACACCTTCTGTACATTGCAATCGTTCGTCTATAGACTTTAGTTTTGCACTTTATTCTTAGAGGAATAGCAACAGGAAGAAATACCTACTTCAGAAATTATAGTTGCCGGGGAGCAAAGCTGAAGCAGAATTCAAGAGCTTTTAAAGGCTCAGGTCATGCATAGTATTTCGGTAAGAGGTCTCGCAATTTCTTAATGGTATGCACGTATGTGGAGGAAATAAGATGGTACATAATATGGACACATCTTAAAGGTCCGCGTGTATCTGAGTAACACTGAACGCTGATGGTCGGGTCGTTTCAAAGTGGCTCGAGATTAGACGGGGTATGGGTTAGGTCTCTCTTCTCATTAAACTGAGTGTTGCGTGTTGGAAGGAGGCTCGAGGGGCACTCACTTCCCCGAAGCACAGCAGACACGCTAGTATTCACCCCTAGCGCTACAGGTTGCTATGGAAGGTAGCAGATTACGAACCGTTTTACGCAAACACCAAGACAAATCTTTCAATAAAGAGTCGTTCCTTGCCATTAAAAAGAAATCCATCTCATTGCTATTCACCGATTGCAGCCCTTGTCCTGCACAAATCAATTAGTTGCATTAATCATTGATAGGCAATGTCACATCTTCCGAGATAATTAAATACACATTCAAGAAAACACAGATATACGTTTTGATAAAGTTGTCTTGTCAGTGCATCAACCTCTAGAAAACGAAATACAACCAGCGAGGCAGATTACTAAATTGAATTTCCTCTGTGGACGAAAACGCCACTCATGCCTATCCTGAATACGAGTAAAGGGTTTTAAAAAGCATGTGGGTATGAAGTATACTCAGTGAGCATTCTCTAAGTGCTGGTAAGTGGAAGCTGCAAAGAGGAGCAGAGTTCTCTGCGCATATAACTGCGCGTCTTTGTGTATAGGAGAATCTCCGTGTGCCAGAGACGGACTATAACTTTATTTTGTAACGAAGTGACCCCCGTCAAAGGGGACCACGACCACGGAAACGTGAAATAGGTAGGATGTACCGCAAATGGTTAGGTATACATACATACCTACGTATATCGTGAGCACTTTGAATTGACCTCGTGAAGGAGATACGTACCTCTGTGTAAATAGACCTATCTTGTACAAAAGACAAAAGAACCGCCTTTCCTACACATTCCGTGGGAGTGCGCGAAAGAAAAAGGAGGAAGGAATGTGACAGCAAAAGCAGTTCCTTTTACCAGCTTCAACGTGTGTCCCCCGTCGTTGTTCATTTACCACTTTCTACGTAACATTTGCTTCGGTAAATGTGATTCTGATCTATGTGCGCAGTGATCGAAGAGGAAAGAGAAACGACATTTAACCATCGAATGGCGGATGCGGGGTCCGTTTTGACCCCATCTAAATATCAAACTACACGTGTCACTTATTATTATTTTTTGAAGATGGGAATTTTAAACTTTTGTCAAGTTTCACAGCGGCGGAAATGATTAAAGCATATGAGCTGTTGTTTTTGAAAGTGGTATAAATCCAGTTATTGGAAAAAATGAGTTAATGGTAGATTTAATCAGATATAGTTATCCTCTTTTTATATTTATAATCACACAGTCAATGGTATACAATATCCTCATAAATTAATAAAAAAAGTTGTACTGTAAAATGTTATTGCAGGAATGTTTTATTTTTAAAGTGACATAAGTCCATGTTTTGGAAAAAATACTTCACTATGATAAGTGTAAAGGAGAAATAAGATTGAAATATGAATAAGTTTGTTATTATTAGTTATCTTAACGAAGTAATTTACTTTTCATACTTGTTTATTTATAAATTCATTATAATGTAAAGAAGTAAGTAAGTAATGAAGACATGTATGTCTTCATTTTAATTATTATTATTTACATTAAAAAATACATTTCACAAAAGCCAACTTCAATTAAAATATAAATTTAAAATTGCTGTTGGTTATATTTTTCATAATATTTTATTATTGAAAGTGGTATTAGTTCATTTGTAGCTAACAAATCGTTTATTTTCTTTAACATTTTTAGTGATTATTATTGCAGAATAAAATTTAACAAGTTTATAATTTTAAATACATTACCCGAATTGATTAACGTATGCAAATATTTTTAAATTGATTCAAACGCGAACCCTTAAATATCCCAATGTATGAATAAATGAACTTATACCACTTTCAAAAACAACGGCTCATATACTTTAATCATTTCTACCGCTGTGAAACTTGACAAATGTTTTAAATTACAGAAATTGTGCAACCTGGATTATCAGCCTTATACAATTTTTTAGTAAATACGATGGAATGGGCCCTGTGGAACGAAACCATCTTGCCTTTCCTTTCTAACAGCGTTTGTTCCTAACCGTGCCTGACAGACGGTTCGGAATTTTATACCGTGCCTCTTTCTTTGCAATATTTTTTCCCTGTTCTCTGTAAAAGCGCCGTCATTACAGTTCAATCTTTCTCTCGTTGCTCTCGTTTTACATTGCTGCGGTATCCGAAAAGCGCCCCGCGTTTCTTTCCGTCTCACTTTTATACATCCGACGGTTGCTATATGAGTTCAACAGTAGTACGATGAAATTGCTTCTGTGTCTCCAGCACGTCTACTTTATGAGATGCTAACCTGTTTCATATCGCAGTTCATCCCCGAGGTAATAAAGTATCCGCCCCTCCCGTTCACTCTGCATCGTCCCACCCCTCTTTCGCGCTTCTTTTCGTGGTAGCTTTCTTCGAGACAGACTACTGAATAATAATACCGGGCTTAGGAAACACAGCGATACGATCTTGCTTATAGCTTTTTGGCGAGGAAACGTCTCGTGAAAAATCACTTGGATTGACTTTGACTTATACGACGGCGGCTAGTTTATTTCGCAATTCCTCCATACTTGTATAAGAACCCGCCACTGAGCTTAGTTGAAATAAATTGCTACCGTTGGATCTGCTTCGTTTTGAAATTGACTTTCCATTTATCTTGATTTAAGGAGAAACGCTTCAGCAGTGGGTGACATATTTTACGTGACGAATAAGAGCTCTACTCCTACTGTACAATAGTATCGATTTACAATAACTAGCTTCCACCATATGTTCCATTGTTGATAATGAGAAATTATTTATTTCTGTATCTTTCATTATCTGAATGCTTTTTCACATTTTTCCTGTTTCCTATACATGGTGTTCAAAAATTATTTTGTTAAAACTCATTGGGTCGTAACTGTTCCCTTTCAGAGTTCCAAGTAGTTTCTTAAGTAGGAAAGATGAGCTTCGTGGATCTCATTAATTACCAAACACGTTCGAGAATTTATTGTTAATATGCTCTAGACCATTTAAAAGGGGCGGGATTTATCGTTCTTTCACTGAACACCTTAGTTAAAATGTTTAATCATACAGACACTGAATATATTTGCTATTCTCATTCGGTCATTCATACATAACGATGTTTTATAATACTGACTCTTAGCAAAAACGAGTTCAAAAAAATATTGTTACTATTACTGTTATCTCGTACTTTTACTACCGTATACAAGAGAAGGTACAAACTGTTCATATACTTCCTCTTTTATACCATTTTGTTTATTTCTCCGCTTAGAAAGTTGTCGAAAATACATTGGCAGTGGTACGTTTTTATATTCTTTCATCAATACAATTAGAAGTATAAGCTGGTAAAATTGTATAAATTGTTTGCGTTGAATATATTCTACAGAAAAAAAGAATTGATCTATCAAAAGGCTGAATTCGAATTCCACCCTAGATTCGTTAAATTATCAAGTTGATCAACGAATTCTTCCTAAACCCAAATCTGTATAATTTGTGTACATATGGTGAGTCATTTAGAGTGACTAGTGCATTACAAATCTACTTTTGTTTTAATTTTTAGTCTCTTTTTCAAGGCAAACGATAAAAAGCATTCAGTGAAATTAGTACGAATTTTGCAATTGGGCCTAGTTACGTAGAAAGCTGCCAACCCTCAAAATGACAAAAAATTAGTTAAACGCAGTATGGATTCCATAATATTGTGATCTTTATTTTGAAAAAAATTAGCAACCCATAGAGCAACTCTTATATTATACAATTATTAAAACTACCAATCCATAATTCCATTTTTTACTTAAAAACAAAAGCTACAGAAAATTTAAAATAATGTTAATTATACTACTCATTATTAAATAATCCATTAAAAAACATAGTACAAACAACAACAAGAAATAAAATATAGCCAATAGAAATAAAGCTAGTTTTCTTTAACAATTAAAATGTTCACTTTCCTTAATATTTATGGAGTTACAAAAATGTAACCAAATAAAAAAGACAAAACTAAAATTACAAAAATCCGCACAAAATATAAATATTTTACAGTGATACCAAATTATTTATCTTCATTCCATTTAGTATTTTTCTTCGGAAAATATGAACTCATGAGGATTAATTTTACAGTAAACTATTACCTACTACAATATGCTTGTGTCCGAGGTGATTTCAAGTAAAAAATGTTAACGTTTCTAATTAAATAATTAATTTATTTCTGCATATTAATTCTAGTATATAAAACCGGTTTTTCAAATTAAAAAAAACGGTTTTCTAATTTTACAAATTAATAAATAAATACCGGTTTTTAAACAGAATATTAAGCGTATTATTATGTTGTTTGATACATATCTTTTACATTAAAATTGTCGTATCCATCGGCCAAACTGATCAAACCATTTCACGTTGAGATTTAAAATGTATCTTCTACAGTAAAAAAATGGAAATTAATTAATTAGTTCCATCACGCAATCACTTGCAGCTCTCTTATTAATTCGCGTTTGCATCACTAAATAGCTCACAGAACGTTAGAGTTGAATATCTCGGTCCTTCGATTAAACGAATGAAGCATTTGTCCTCCCTCGATATGGCGAATAGTTACTAAAAGTGACGCGTACAGCGGCTCACAAATTACACGCGGTGAATGTATACGCATGCGATATTTTCAAGCGGGACTCCTCCCTTGGCACTTTGCACGTATTCAATAGTCGTTCTATTGTCACCGAGGGTGACGCTTTGATAGAAAGCACCTAAGGGTGAGTCGAGGCTTTCAAGAAAAAGCCCCGCATGAAAACAGATGGAAACAATACAATACACCACATTTCCGCGATATTGTGTTCCCTCGTAATCCAATCAGCTTACCGCACCATATTGTTTAATCATTCTTTTATTCCTTGTTTGCGTCAGTTTCAAACATTCTTAAAGAAGTAACAGGCTCACATAGGAAATCATAACAAATGTATAACCAAGTTGCAATACATAACAAATTATAATACTAATAATACCATTTTCTATTTTACGATATTAAAGTATAATAAATATTTTTTTTTCTGATAGGTTTAACGTCACGTCGACTGAACAAGGACATTAGCGACTATACATAAATTTAATGACATCTTTTTTCCACATGTTTCTTATGTCGTTTTGAATTCTAATATTTTTACAAAACTTGATTATGTTTTCTTCGTAAGATATGAATGTAAGTATGTCACTGAGGTTACCCTCAATATAATAACTTCTTCTTTCTTATCTTAGGATGATTTCTAGCACTCACTGATGATATTCCTACCTCAATCCACTTATCCTTTCCGTCCTTTAATAATTTAAGTTCTTACTTGTTTATTTTTACTTTTGTGCAATTGTTTTGTTGTCCCTATTTTAGTTTACTTTTATAGTTCACGGTTAGGCTTGCCATCAGTGCCACCACTGTAGCCTTGCCTTTGCTCTTCTTGTCTACCCTTGTAAACCATGTGTTCGCATTACCATTAGAGCAATAAAGACGTTTAATAATAATAATAATAATAATATGATTCATTGATAGGCGAACGTTGCAGACACACACATAACCGGTTCTTACTCTGGTTATTATAATTTGTTGCTTACGATTGAAGACGGGGTGAATTGTAATATCATAAAATGTAGAGATAGATTTATGTAATGAACTTGCTTTATATGTTTTCCATTTTAGATTCCATTTGTATTTGCATAGTGATTCAATTATACCTATTAGTATCAGAAGATGTGTGGCATATAGAATGGTTGTCTGGATTTTTAGTAGATGTAAGTTTCGCTGAGAAATCGAAATATCATTTCCAAAAATATCTTTATGAGAAGGAATCCAAGCGATAATTACTGTTTTCATAAATAATTCTAAAATAAACATGTGAATTTCCCTACTATTTTTTGTGTCTTGCGTTTTTTTACAGCAGAGAGAGAGTCAGAGACGCTTAAAAACATTGAGTTAGAAGAATTATTAATGAACTTGAAGGCTGTAAGGAGCGCATATCAATATCATTTTGTTTGTACGAAACCACGCTTTAATAAGTGCCACCAACCTTCGAGTGGAACGACCTCGTTCGCTTTCTGTATTCTTTTCAATCTCGTCCCTTTTAACGCAATTCTTTCCAAAGCCAAGGAAAAATTTCGTAAAGAAACAAAGACCTGTCCTGTGGCAGTTCCTGTCCAACATTCTCGTAATTCTTTGATCCTAATTCGATTCTATATAAAATATCGAATAAATGTACTCCATAGTACAGAACGACGCAGTTAAGGAAAAGAGATCATCTCAAGTCTCACGGAAAACATATTAAGTAAGAAAGAGGAAAGACAAGAGCTCCTCAAACAGGTTGACAAACCGTTGATACCGTGCCGTCGGCTCCCTCCGCAGCAATAAGAAGTATTGCTACTCCTGTTCTAACTGATCTTGAGCTTATTGCTTAGAGAAGCGAGACAAGCAAACGAAAAATGCCTTTTATATCTCGTCGGTTATATATTTTGCTGTTACGGGGAACGATTTTACGGAAATATAAGGTACAGAAGGACCAAACACATCCGTAAAGAATTTTTAGAATGTCTGTGGTGACTTTCATCGTTTACTAATACATATTTATTTATTTATTTCTTCAAACCAGATGTGATATACGTGTAATTTATATAGCATAGAATTTATGTATTACAAACTGTCAATTTACGTAATAACATTTATAATATTTAATATTTATATCTTACTTGGTAGTAGCTCGATTTTTACATTACATCTCTTAAGAAAATTATAGATAAATTTAAAGCCTTCGGTATGCGATTCATGTAGAAAATAACTAAAGACAATGTAGTAAATAGTACCTACGTCTGAGGAGCAGTTTTAACAAAATTATAGCTTCGTCCTCACTCTAGAATCTAGACATTACTAGACGACATGATTTAAATAAGTCCTGAGCTTCTGCTCCGCAGTGGCAAGCATTCTTCGGAATGAAATTAACTTTGGCTAGAGAAGCATTGAAATTGTGATGATTCGAGCAACACCTATTAACAAATGGTATAATATCTCTTCCTAGATTCTTCTTCCCAGAGCGTAAACTTTTTAGTTTACGCTCAGTATGGCTTGCCCTCATTCTTGTGACAGAAGCGAAAACGCAAACCTTGCTCTTTGTTTGAGGCATTGGTGGACATTTTGTCTGGATATTTAAGACCACAAAAAAAATCAGTAAATGGGACATTGATATCCGGTCCGGCAAACATAGGCATTTTATTTGCCTCTTCCTTTCCGAGGAAATGTACCTTTTCAGTCCCAATAATTTCAATATGATCTGGAATTCTCGTTATTGTAGTCTTAATACATTAATGAACATTCAAAAGTACCTGTAAGTATTCATATTATCAAATGCCAGCTGGTGTAATGCATACAGAAATATAGTCACGTTCGTTCATCATTTGATTCTTTGAGAACAACAACGAAGCTAACCCTAGTGTAAACGGAGAATTAGGCGATTTAAAAAATAGGGTTTCAACATCATTTTGCTTTGTAGGCGTTTTGTTGCCAGCGCAGACATAATTTTTAGCTTCTGATACTATTTGAAATGCTTCCTAAGGAAGACATAATTAATTTTCCATTTAATTTTAATAAGAGTTGCACACAGATGTCATCATAAAATTTCAATGCAATAAGTGATTTTGTTATGCTATACGGTTTTAAAATGAAAAAAAAAATCTATTTTATATGATTAGTAGTACAGTCTATTGGAATATATTACCGCTACTAATTAAATTTCGAGAAAAAATTGGGTTAGTCCGTTTTCGTTCTCAATGCCTGATTTTATAGTATACTACTTTGAATCATCATTTAACAACACGAAGCGTTTATTTGCAGTGTTAGATTGTTTTACCCATTGTCTTAGTTTTCCCCGCAAATAAAAATCTCTGGGGCTGCTAAATCTTGCAAATGAGAAGACCATTTTATGACAATAGTGACTTTTCGTAAATACAGTCTCTTAAGAAATATTCAAATCTTTTTTACATTTTCAATAAAAGCTGTGAACTTTATATACGCAACACCAGAAACGAAGCAAATAATGAACATTTTTCTTGTATTAGAATCAGATCTTCGAAGAAAATCCGTGACCCCAGTCACTAAAAAGTTAAATTGTGGAATTAGGAATAGTGTTAATTCTTCATATTTTTCACTTTAATCTTTTCCTTATTTTTACTTCACCATTGAACCAAATATGATAGACTACTGAAAACCCACAGTACAAAGAATCTTGTATTTCTATAAGTATAATGTTCATCTTCACCCTCGTCTGATCTTGAACGATATTATACAGTACCTACTGAAAATATTTATTGCATCACTTTTAAATTTACGTAGTATGCACACTTTTCATAGCAATATGATTGATAAAATGATTCGCATCCAATTTATTTTGGCCAAGATAGTGATGTTCACATTTTTTCAATAATATTTTCCTAGTACTAATAATGAGAAAGGTTGTTTATTCGAAAAAATTAAAACGAGCTTTATATATCTCATGTGACTGGCACTATAACAAAAAAGCTTTCTCTCAAATTTTCTTTCAACTTTTATATTTCGGATAAATTCAGGTGGTTATAGTTACTAGAGCACTCACTACAGAAACTGTAGAAAATAAATCCCATAATTAGGAATTCCGACACAGAAGTTACTAAAAGAACTTGATGGATACGAATTAAAGAGAAAATATGAAGGAAGGTTTAACTTAGGAAACACAAATAGGAAACTTTTCCTGCCTAAAATGAAAAATGTGTCTGAAAGGAAAGATTGATATAACAAACTTCAGTAAATAGATTAACAGCGTAAATTCTTTCAGTGCTTCACCCTTTGCGTGTTAGGTACGCGTGGGGTTAAAGTTTAATTACACGGTCTAATTTCCTTAAGCCCAGCGATCCACGGATGGATTGATGAAATTTCACTCATACGTGATACTGTCAACATACAGGGTGTCCCAACATTAGATAATCTTAGTAGAAAGTGGATGAGAATTCTGTAATAATAATGAACAGAAACATCATCGTAATAAAACCACATTTGTCGCCTGATTTCAATGTGAACATCTTTTAGCCTATAAGCTAATAGGTATTACTTCTTCAGAGTTACTGCATTATATGGCCTTGGATGACTATAATTCATTATGTTTTCCTTGTGTGAAGGTATTATGGTATGTAAAAACAGACATGATTCGATTATAAAGTGCCAGAGAGTTTTCAATATCCGAAACATCGCCACATATAAGAAACAATTATATAAAAAGAATTCAATTCCCATAGATACATATAATTACATTTGAAAAATCAAACATCACAAGACTTGTGACCATCACAAACGTAGGTTTTACTAGAAACATTTTTTCAATAACGAATAGTTTAGGAGATAATTGCGTGGTTCACTTCAAATGGGACACCCTGTACATATGTATAGGCTACAGGGGCTTATATTATATGCATTGCATTTAGAATGAGAAGAAATGTTATTATTTCCACGTTTCACTTTATCACAATCCAGTTCTAAACAAAATCCATAAAATTACATTTGTTAAATAATATTAGATTTTGTAACTTTATGTTTTTTTCAACTTTTCACAACATTTACCAAAAATTCCTTTTCAGAATATCATGTTTTAATCTCGCACAATAGCCGAAACAACCTCTCCGCTATTTAACGTAACGCAGCGAATTAATTGCGACGAGTGTTTACGGCAAATTGATATAATTGTATAAATTTCCAGCATGCAATTACAGTAATCGATTAACCAACGTACCATACAGCATTGCTATCCAGAAACGTAAACATAATTTCACACTGTGTAGTACGTATTTTGAGGTAAATTCAACCACCATGAACTAGATGCATTCTTTGCGTTATCACAGTAATTGAACTACGATTACATGGATTAAGCTTCATGTACAATAGTATTGGACTTACTATCGACTAACACAATTACTTACTCCATCGTTTCGAGCATGTTAAATTTACTGAATAAGTAATTTATTAATATCAATGTTAAATATAATATGCCTTAGCCGAAATTAAACATAAAATTCATAATTGCAAACATTAAATCTACTGTACTCAATACAGAAAACTTTAAGTAACTATTTGAATTAAAACTGGCGAGAGATTGTACCAGATTCGTTACATTATAGGAACCAATTGATTGCATTAAATCGTTTTTAAAAAAAATACGATGAAAACTGCGCCGAAATATTTTAAATTGGGACATCAATTTGCAGATTAACGTAGCTTCAGTCGAACCAAAGACCAATCCAAATCAAACAAAAACTGGAACCTGGCTCGGTCGAATGTTTACCGCATTCAAACAACTATTTCACAGAACATGGAAAGAAAAAAATGAGAGAATGTTTGAAACTGGCAAGCGCAGCAGTGACCCCTGCCGCGTGTAACCCTAATAGAAAGCAGCAACTCCGCGCGAAGCCAGCAACGGCAAAGTGTCAAAGTAATCACCGAATGGAACGACAGGTTGCATATCCCTTTAAACTCCAGGTACACCCTTGATTGTGGTATTCACGCACGATTACCACGGCCGAAACTTGAATTAACCTCTTTGACGGTACGCCACGAACGGTACACCGAGGTCGACCAGAACCATCGAAGATATTCGCGAAGTTTGTCCCGATAATGGAATCCCTACCGCGGGCTGGCTAGTTGACTGGCTGGTCACAGTGTTCCAGGCTCTACCAGGAGTAAGGTGGCCATAAAGGAGGACCCGCGATACATGCCATTAAAACTTAAAATTAATTCCAGTCCTACGTTGGACCCAGACGTAGTGCCAGGGAATGGCGGTGACGCGCGGCATCAACGAGCTCCAACTTCGTATCCAATCCAACTACACAAATTCTCCTTAAAACCCAGCGTCGACGGCAAACGCGGGGGCTTGGTACCGTCGGGCGTCGTCGTGGTCGTTGTCGTCGGTGTCTCTCACAAGGCGGCGTTGTCGAGACTGCCGAGTGCCTATACGTACATAAGAGGGATGTAACAATGCAATTACGCGTCGCATAAGCCGTCGACGAAATTACGCTTTAATCCGCGGAGTAGCGCGACCAACTACGGCCGCGCCATTTTCCTTCGTCGAACCTCTCTCCACCCCCTCCCCCTCTTTCGCCGTTCCGACTGTTCTCCAACCCCCTGCCAATTTCTCCATCCTTCCTTCCTCCTTTCCATGCTTTACACCGAATCGCTTTCTTTTCGCCAGCGCTACCATCCCTTCCTCTGTATTTCCCCCCTGTCCTCTATCTCCCTTCGCCCGCCGACCACCCACCAGCCCCCATCCCGCTGTCCTTCTCTCTGCTCTGTTGTTCGCGAATTTTGTGAACCAGTCAGAGTGTACAATCGTATCCGGAGCGCCGTAATGCCGTAACAAAGCTAATTCGTCGTTGTTACAGCGCCGCGGCGTTCCACGATTTCGCTGCGGGCGCTCCAACAACGGTAAAAGGGACCTGTGCGAGCGAGTTCCTCGAGCGCGTCGGTATCGCTTGCTGAATGAAAATGCGAAGCCCACAGGGGCGGCGGGGAGGTCGGGGGAGGGCGAGGTGAACGAGTATCTGGCTTTGAAATTGCGAGGGGCTTAACTCGAAAACAAGCGCTGTGATTTGTTTCGCGAGTTCATGCTATGGAATTGTCGGTTTTTTTCCTGGACAGCGAAATATATTCAAAGATATCTGAAAGAATGTAATTACGTATCAGCACATAAGATAATACGTTTCAATTTATTCTGACAAATAATGGGAACGTGAAAAGAGAGGCATATGTGTTGTTTATGATTATACTGTAAAGAGCTGGAATAAATATTCGTCGAAGTAAGTTGAGAATTTAGGAATGTAGTAGGTACAAGTGATTTCCAAGATTTTTAAGAAAATTAATGTGAGACGCATCCATGGCTGGTGAGGATTGTGAATAATTCATAATTTTGCAAACGAAACTTCAGGGTATTTTCACTTTTTTCAGGCTCGCGACTTATATTCACACAGTTCTGCCTGTTTTCATTATTTTATACCAACCCTATCAGTGCCAAATTAACGTGCCCCAATAAAAGAGATGCATCTAAGTTTCGTAATGTTCTCTCTATACGGATTGCCTCGCGTTTTCCTCAACATTTTTCTTTACTGTCGACTTCAAACGATAAAACTGCTTAGTTTCCATATTCTGCTGGATAGTTAATAAAAATTTCTGGTAGTAGGATGCGATTTTTCTTGCTAGCAACCCCTAATATGGTTACATTTCATAAACAAATAGTCCCTGAAATAAAATATATATATTCAATCCGAGGGACTTTTTGCTCCAATGGGACAAAGGATCTTAACGTACTTAATAAAGGATCTTAACTCATTACTAAAGGATCTTAACGTACTTGGCTGCTACGCTTTTAAACTGTGGTTAACTTCTTATAAAACAATAAAGACGACGTATGTTTTTTAGATTTCGATACATAAAATAACGAAGGCGTCGTGTAATTCGCACGAACGTCCAGGATCGACTGGCGACTCTGTGGTCACCTCCGTTTCTTCTCGCCTTTTACACATAATACTGCGAAACTCGATACAGTGTTTAGGAATAGAGATTTTGAATTCGGGACTTTTTACTCACCGGACTTTTAGCCCCACCCTACATATCCAAATCTTTCCAAAATCATTAAAAAAGCGATGGATTTTAGTAATATTTCGATTCAGCTATTGAATTAATTCTTCATTCATTACAATTGGATTGTGTATAATACTAGTTCACTATCGTAACGTGTGTTCATCCTATTCCATAGGTCTCCTACTATAAAATGTATTTTCGAAAACGATATTTCTTTCATGATATTTTGACCAATATCTTTTCACAGTGAATTGTATTTATGCTGTTCTCCCTCATATCTACCTTCCACAACTACATACAGTTGCATTACTCCAAGTTTCAAGAATTTTCTATCGCTTGGGTGATATCAACGGTTGCATGATCAAACGATCCCCTCTGGTTAATGATACTTGGAATGAATTAGAGCGAATGCGTGATTGAAGCGTTATAAATACGAGCTTGAATCAAAGGTACGTACATGGAAAATTACATAGCGTGCACAGCAAATACGTATATTCCAATCTACTTTCGATAGTGAATTATAGTTAGAAGCACATCTACTTCCAATTATAGCCTGACGAAAATAAAAATATTCTAAGATATATTATTATCGTTTTTATTAAACTATTAGCTGAAAATATTCCTTTAAATCTGAGGATAACGTGATCAAGGTGTTAAACAACATTTGCGAAACATTTTTCATTTCGTACTTTGTTGTAATTTGCACATTGTACACGTTACTAACATTTTTAATTCACCAGAAGTTACACCAGACCTTACATCAGAAGTTACTGAAAAAATGACACTGTGGAAAGTTATACATTGACCAACTTTTCACATTTATCTCTACTGCTCTCAATTGTTAATTGTGAAAGCATGGTGAATTGCATGATTAATTCTACAAATCTACAAATTTACAAAAGTAGAAGTGAATAAAGGAAAAAATCAAAGCTCCCATAGTACCTTTCATTAAACATTTGGTGTAATTCCCACATTATTAATTAATTTGAATATTCGTGATGTGAACGATTCATAAATGTTTCATGAAAGCAAATTATTGATTGTACAAGTTGGTGGTTATGTTCATACCATTCTACAGCTTCTACCAACTCGTATGCAATTAATTCTTACCGTTCCATTACAATCACAAATTGAAATCATTATACATTAACTTCAATCTTTAATGTTTAGGCTAAAATTTCCCGAGGAAAGTAATTTAAAAAAAAAGAATCCCTACTCATACATTTGAATTCTTGAAAATTTACAATGTAAATTCTATAAGAATCCACAATTAATACTGCATTTTTGCATGTTTCAAAAATGTGATCATGTTCTTTATTTACTCTCTGTATGAATTAGAATTTCTAATCATCGGGACAGACAATAATAATGGTTGCGACTAAAGAGAAAAAGTTTATGCGTGCACACATGCACGTACATCGGGGTGCAACTCAATTATCACTTGAATGCTTGGAGCATTTTGGAGCAGCCGTATACGCAATTAGTCGGTATGGTTTTATTGCCACCAACAACAACTGGCTCTGTTCCGTCTAGTCCTAATACGACGATACAAATCGTGCCAGGCGATAACCAGACACTGCGAACCAGGCGTATTCTGGCGCGTGCTTTACGCAACGAGCGCGTGCACTGCACGTTTCCTCCATACGCGCGTACACAATTTCGTTGGCGATCGAGCTCTTCCAGCGGAGTAACGTTTATGGCCGTACAATGCAATGGACGACGGTACGGACGCGGCAACAGTTAAAACGTCGCCCACACGAGGCTGGCCCGACCAAATGAATAATAGTCCGAGCACGCGGCACGTCCACACTAACTAACGTCACCGACAAATCCCAAGATAATCTGCGATATTTCACGCAAATATTGCCCGAAATTCCCGTATACAGATGTTGTCCCATTTATTATGGTCATCTTGGAAATCTCTATCATTCTCGAAGATTTGATGATACGTCTAAGGAGAAGTTGGTTTACTTCGAGGGAATACATATCGTGGAAGATACTTTTGTAATCTTTACGTATGCAATAGATCTGGACTACATATACAGGATGTTCAACTAACGATGGGCATTAGGGTGGCCCTTATTTTCAACCTGCGATTTTTTTGCTAGCATCCCCTAATATGATTCCATTTTATAAACAAATAGTCCCAGAAAAATATAATTGCAATGAGACAACAGGAAAGGGTGCTGACCAGGCCTTAAACTTTACAGTTCATCAATGGTTTGAATTTGAAGGATTTCTCGAAAATGGTAAGCCCTATCGAAATTTTGTTAAAATAATATTAAATGAGCATTCAATGTTCTACAATTACTGTATATATAATTTTCTCGTGCTTCCAATCATTTTTTAGATACAGCGTTTGCATATAAACAGGTCCGTACTTCGCGCGTCCAATCTGTACGACGTGACATGACGTATTGCCTATACGCGCGTAGTGCGAACCTCTCTATATTCAAACGCTATTTTCTGAAAAATAGTTGGAAGCACAACAAATTATATATACAGTAATTATAGAAAATTGAATGCTTTTTTAATATTATTGGAAAAAATATTCGATAGGGCTTAGCATTTTTGAGAAATCCTTCAAATTCAAACCATTCACGAATTCTAAATTTTAAGGCTTGGTCGGCACGCTTTCCTGGTGTCCGATTGCAATAATCTTTTTCGAGAACTATTTTTTTATGAAATGGCACCGTTCTAGGAGGTCACAGAAAAGAAATACAAATAAAAAAATTCGACACTTATAAATAAGGGCCACCCTAGTGGGCATCATTTTAGGGGGTGATTCCACACTCCAAAATAAGACAAAAACCAAGAATGACGAAATTGCGTTTTAGGCTTCGTTTCCGAGTTATTAATTGTTGAAAATCACGCGTAAAAAGTGTCTGGTGAGAGGGACTTATACTACTGCCGTCGCCGTGTCTGATCTGGCTAAGTAACTACTACTGCGCGCCGGCAGTAGTCGAAGTCCCTCGCGTTAGACGCTTTTTTCGCGTATTTTCAGCAATTAATAACTCGGAAACGAAGCCTCAAACGCAATTTCGTCATTCCTGGTTTTCGTCTTATTTTGTTCTGCAGAATCAGAATCTACAGACTTCTACCCGTGCTTGCATTTAAAAATATGCTTGAGTTTCATTAGCTGTGTCGTAATACAACATTTTAAATGAAGATTTTTGTGAAAATATTTATTAGAAGAAACCTAATGTACCAACATAATAATGCTGCAACACGTTTTAATAGAATGCTACTTCAAACATTTAATAAATTGGGTTATAACTCAATCTATTTGCATTAAAGTGTCAGAATTCGCTCCGATGTTCTACGGAAAATCACATATGAATATCACTGTATGACATATGAAGGAAGTATTTCGAAACGTGTTAAACGTTTCTCGAGAAACCTATCCGAACTCATTTTATAAAATGAAGAAAATACCATCCACAACTTTGGGTGGATGACTTGGCAGTGACACCACGTCTCACAGTAAGGACCCAGTGAGTTCTAGAATAAATGTAAACAAACTTTACGTGCATTCTTGACGCGTTACAAAGAAAACGCCTTGCAATGCTTCACGTGGAAACTGTGTATAGGGAAAGCGGTGCATGGTGGGCTGGAAACCCGTCTTTTGTGGCCAAAAGTCAAATTTTCAAGACTAACATTTTGAAAAAAATATTTGTTACAAATTCACAACCCTTCGCAGCTTCAAAATCTAAAATATTATTCATTTCACATAATTCTGTGATCAGATACAGCGTTCTGAAGGCAAAATCATAAAGATCAAAGTGAAAGTAAACGTTGATGTCATTTAGCATAGAATGAACTGGTTTATGCAATAATTATTTACCATACAGGAATTTTTATGGAACTATATAATAGAAAAGTACGTTTTGTAATTCAACAACAACACCATTAGGGTTGAAAGTGGCACGCGTCAAGTGAGAAAAGCTGTAATCTTAAGTATCGTTTCATGGGTACAGTATTTATCACATCATTTCGCGATATTCTTTATGGGTTGAAATTATTTCTAAGTGCCTTGCTATAATATTCCGAATGAATGTTAACGTGGGTGTACTTTGGCGCGAGTTACTTTAATGGAAGTGGTTTTCTACGACGTACCGGATGACTTCGCCCAGCTCGTATACGTATGATTCAGTTAAGCTCGTAATCATAAAGTTCTGCATTTATGACGGTGTCTACTAGCCTACGTAACACTCTGTGTTTTTTTGATACGATCATAAAGTGAAGTCTGTAACGTGTACTATAAGATTATTACTGTACGCTAATGAGGGTGGCTTTAGCCGCGAGCTTAACGTGGAATTCCCATTTATAGGCGGAAAGTTTATGAACCGTCATCGATATACCTATTCTTTACAAGATTGCTGTTTGGGCAAATTCTATTTTCTGTGTTTTATTCGGGTAGGGGCGATAGTCACAATTAAAAACTTTACAATTACGTGAGATAATTATAATACAATTTTTCTTTATTTTTTTCAAACATGAGTAAACACGTGTGAAAAATTTCAAAGTCCTTATTCCTAGAATCTTTTTTATATTACGTCCTAAAAATTGCCAAAAAAAGATCAGAAATTCCCAACAATGGGATACGAGAATTCACTCGAACTATCAGACTTGCAACATTTGCAATAGTGACGGAGAAATTGGTCGTTAAAAACAGTTCTTTGAGAAACGCTCAGAAAATTCATCAACTCGGACACGCTGAACAAAATCATCGCGCTTGGCTCGCCTTCAATTTATTCCTTCCTTCCTTTTTTACTTCGTTATTATAATCCTATGGATTCAACGTGACGGAAAAAAGTTCCTTACAGTCGTTAAGGCACGGCCTTCGTAATTGTCGATAACTAGCATTAATGAAGCCTGCGAAGCCGGTACAATTAAGATGTAACTAGCGCGCAGCGTTACACTTTTTCCATCGGCTTTTCGCCCTTACCCAATTGTATTTCCGAAACGACGTTACATGGCCCTAGTAGTTTTCCAGTCAACTGCCTCTGAATTAATTAACATCAATTTACTTAAAAATATTTGTAACAACGCTGCTTTGCTTCAGATTATAAATTACTTCTGGTTGTTAAGCTTTATGCACGGGTTCAGATTTATCGGCATGCATAATCTTATGTTAAATATGATCTGCGGTATCGGAAAATGCAATGTACGATTATACTTGCAAAACAGTACTCCTCCTTATTATGTTGGTTACGTGATTTATGTTGGGTTATTTTGCAAAACATCTTGCTTACGTCCACACTCGTTTATTAATATGATATGGTAATAAACATATTATCCATTTGAATATATTTATCTGTTAGTATTTCATATTCAATTTTAATTTGTTAGTGTAATAACTTGTTCAATTATTATCCAATTATTCTTGATATTAATATATACAAATACTGTATTTTTATTTCACCAGAATTATACTATATCCATACATACTGAGTTCAACGTAGTATTTAGAATCGTGTAGTATTAATTTCATTCTAGCAATTCATGAGTACCTGAGATTTATTCACTGTGACATTTCGGTGTGCTTCGTACGTTCTCCAGATTTAACAATATCAAGAAAGGGTATCCTCGAGCTCAGATAAGTAAATAATTAAGACGATAATATGAAGATGTCTCGTCTCGTTCAGTTCTCCTCGGTATTCCATAATGATACCTTGGGGCAAACGAACCGTCACTTCGTGTCATTCATAGAGTAATTCGATAGAGCGTCGCTTGTATTCTATGAGAAATGCATCAAACTTTTCTGCTTTGAACTTGAAGAGAACCTTTCCAAATTCTGATGGTTTCGAGTAATGCGGTTTTGTATCGTAATTCGCTGAACAGTTATGAATTGTTACAACAAAGACATTCATTCCAGATGGTGTAATTTTTATTTGAAGAATAAATTGTTAGTTTTAGACGAGATTGAAGACCAATACCTAAAATTTTCATTCAGTGGTGTTTTTTTTTAACTTCTCAATATTAATAATAATACGTACGTTATAATAAATCAGGAAATGAAAAATGCGGATCTAAATAATTTTTACAACATTTTAAACTGTGAAAGAATTTACCTAGTACTAACCAGATGAGGTGAAAAATAAATCTATTACTGGAACTATGTCACATAATAATTAAAAGAACAACTTGTGTATGCTGTTATTTATTTATCTTATGTATATCACACACATTTTAATACGTGATGTTTTTTATGTAGCTTCGTTTCAATTTCATTACTTTAAACATAAAACACTTATTCATGTTAATCAAAGACTTAGTAAAGTAAAATCGTTGTAAACTAACTTACAATGAGTAAAGTGATTAAGTACAGTCTCTGGATACAGTATTAGGTAAAACTATCCCCTTAAGGAAACCTCTGAAACTTTGTTCTTTTAAAATTTTTTAAAGGATCGCTAGTGACCTAAGGATTCGTTGTTTTAAGCTGTTGAATTCATCTTTTAAATTGGCTATCGAGTACCAACAAAATAAAACATAGCATTCCATTTTAAAAAGGAAAGTGTCCTTCGTATCTCATTAACCCCTCCCAACAGTATAAAACAATTGTTACTATATTTATGAAACTTTAAACACAGCAGAAATATTTCAGGTGTTGAAGTTGGGTGAAACACTCTGTATACCACTACCCGTGGATTCCAAACCCTCCAGAATCGTAACCACTTAAATACATGTGAAGACATTTCCTGGAAATGTCTATCTAACCAACGAAATACCTTCAAAAACTCTCTCGACCCATAAGATGTGTATATCAATCTGGTCTCGAAAAAATATTCGACAGAACATTCATCTCAGACTTTTGACAGTTCTCCAATTCAATCGGAATTTGTTATACTGCCCATCCCCTCACATTAGTTAGCACAATTATAATAAATTCATAGTCCACAAAGACATTCAAGTCTCTGTTTGATTCAACGTTTCCCGTATTTCAACGCTGCTTTATCACATTAACCTGTGGCAGAGATAGCCATGTCTGTACACGGCACGCTGCAGACCGTCCAACCCACCGACTCCCACCACATGATAAACTAAATACACAGTTTCCGCAGCAGGCAGTAAAAATATACGCTTGATACCATCAAACCGGTGTAATAAAGCTTCAGGACGTGGTTCGAGCAGTTCGCGTGCATGACCTATGGCTTAAATCAGAGCTGCTCTATCACGCGATCCATTGTAATGATCTACACGTTCAACGCTGTCAGTCGGTGTTCTTGGACATCTTGCTAAACCATCGATACGATTTCTTCTCCCGATCTGTCAAATGAAAACCATCCACCTACCCATCCTGGCAAATAAGATATAAATGTCTTCCCTTGGCGGGATCTCCAAATCCTCAGCGAACTTTTCATCGAACCTTGGGATACTAACGCTATCCTGTCCAAAACTTAATAGCATCCGAACCTGTAAGTCTTAATCTCTTCTCCATTACTCGTTCTTTTCCCCCGTCGTCTATTAAGACGTAAGAAAAGAAACGGGAGAAAAGTGGAGGAGATGGTAGATGACGCGGGCGGACGTTCAAGGAGGCTGATACCAAATCGATGGTACTAATATATCCGCGGAATCAGTTACTGCGCGTGTGTAGGTGGGAGCGCCCGTGTGTTACTCAGTCCACGGTAACAGCGGTGTCGAAAGCCAGCAGAGAGAAAGTGGGATAAGGTATTAAGGAATTGAATTGGGAGCGCGGAACTGCTAGCCAATGCCTGGAGGGTGGTGGCTCCAAGTATCGCCTTTGCTCCACACGGCTATCGCTCATGGCACGCCTCAATGAACGAGACTACTCACTCTCTTTTTCCAACGTTTCCAAGAGAAAGTGTAATCGTTCGGCAGGTTAGAATCGGCCAGTGACGTTGCCGACATATTGGACGGCCAGCGCCGTTAGCCGAATCTAACCTGCCGAATGCTTCCGACGATCTGGCCATCCATCACGTCGTCATTACGGTGGCTGGCTACGTTTGGCAACCTGTTTCAGAGTTCACGCCTCGACAACGCGAAGAAAGCGCGATTCCTTATTTCACCCCTGTCCTGCCTCTTTTCTTTTCAATTGCGAAATTTCCTATCAATTCTAGTCCACACTTCCCGCTGCGGAATGGAACGACTACCGCCTGAAGAAAAGAAAACCTGACCAATAAGTAAGATGAATTAAGACAGATTGTAAAAGGGTCTGAGTTATCAACGAAATATGTAATCCAACGTCGGGGAACATTGGATGTTTGGATGTATTTAGATCATCCCATAAATAATGCGGTGTTTTTCGGTACATTGTCCGCATTTGCAAACCTTTTAAATACGTTTTATATGATGACGAATTGTAGAATAAGTCGAATGCAGGTTCTTGGTTAACTATTCGGTAGTTACTATTGGATTTTGCTCAT
Organism: Andrena trimmerana; assembly: GCA_951215215.1. Taxonomy (NCBI): domain Eukaryota; kingdom Metazoa; phylum Arthropoda; class Insecta; order Hymenoptera; family Andrenidae; genus Andrena; species Andrena trimmerana. The sequence goes on from OX578062.1 coordinate 10,544,528, forward strand.
CTGTTCAGGTCTTCTGGCACTATTTAGGTTCGTCTTTGAGACTGCAGTTCCCAGGTCGAATTATCTTAAATCATATTTGACACTGGCTTGCACTAGTAATCTACTAGATCACTCAAATATGCTTTTCACCGCGATAGTTGCATTATATCCTTTATTAAACTCGCATAACATAACATGACAAATACGATCTTTTGTCACATCCAGTTGAAACGTTTGTAATAATTGCAATATTCGATCTACACTCGTGAAGATTTGATACAACATCGTCTGAAGGTTTCTATGTGCGGTAGTCTACATCATAGATTCTCAATCTTTTTTTACCTGTGGCCCCCTGTTGAGTTTAATATTTTTCTGTGACTCCCCACCGACCGTAGTTGCTCGGGGGAAAGAAAAATGGAAAAATAAACATTAAAAATTGCACCGTTTATTTTATAATTACAAAAGGGATTTCCAATAAAAATAATTATAATATATTTCTACGGCATTGCAACCAATAGGACCTGCATTCTTTCCGTGAGACTTCTTCTCAATGTCAGCCGCGCACAGTATCTCCAGGCGCAAGATTCGAAATGTCTTTGTTTACGAGGAACAAATGTATATTCTATCTGATGATAAAAAAGAAAAATTTTCATTAAACATTTCCTTATCAAATTTATGTTTGTATTTTATTTAAATATAATATTTGTATGGATTTATATTTCTGTAATAATTTACTTATTGAAGTTCAATCGTTTTCGTATAATTTTAATATTTTTTAATAACAGTGGCTCCCCTAGAGTTTACTCTGGGTCCCCAAAGGTTGAATTTTGACTTGTGGCTCCCTTGAAATGTTCTGTGCCCCCACATAACCCCGCTTGAAAAATACTGGTCTATATACCAAACAGATGAGTTTTAAACTCAACTCTCAGAAAAGCATTACTTATAGGATGACCTAAGTAATACTTTGGAGATTTCTTGTCAAAACTGTTTCGTTATATCAACTTGACGATTCGTTTGCTCGAGTCAGCATCTCAAATTAATTACATTTTATCGATTCAATAAGAAATGTACATTCCTTGTCCCAACATTCTTCTTCTGAGATCCAGAGATTACGTGGCCGTTCGGCGGTGTGAATTGATTTGTTGGTAGAAATCTTGTTCGGGGATTTTGCAAAATTGGATCCACCATAACACGGGTAGCAATGCATAAGCCAAGGTGCGCGTTCGACCGCGCTGTCGAGAATCTTGGAACTGAAAAGCGTGTCGCGTACGTGACGAAGGTTCTCCAAGTTTCTTGGTGAAGCGAACGAAGCCCGTCTCGCTCCAGTAGAATGTGCCAATCTCGGTATTCCCATGGGCGTCGGCGTCACGGCGCCTTTCATTTACGAGCGGAGGACGCGCGCATCGGACAGTGTTGGACCCCCCGCGCTGGATGCAAGTGAGCATCGCCGTGGATATCGGCTCCTCTCCTCTCCAACTGTTGGAACTGTTGTAAGAGAGAAGTATTATTATCCGGGGAAATCTGCCGGCGTCCCCTCGAGATGCCAGATCGGTCACGTTCGGATGGAGCTGCCCATGGAAGCGCGCGGAAAGTTTCTCAGCCTCGTGACTTCCCTTCGAGTTCCATGGATGCGCTCCCACGCGTCCGAAGAAAAGCAAACTTCGTGGCCGACCTTATATAAATCGCGGGGAGGAGAAAAAAAGGCGGTATCCCCGGGCCGGAAATCGGTATTCTTCCGGCGAGCAGAAGTCGGGCAAAGTGAACGACCGGGCCGGAATATCTTCCGCTCCTAACGAAATTTTATATTATAGCTGGGCCAGAAACGGGCCAGAATGCTGGTTCAGAGTTGGGCGAGACCGGCGAATGTTTCCTCAAAGGGCACGAGTCCAATGGATACAAGGAAGGAATTTTACATTTTATCAAACAATGTATAACACTACTAAAGGGTGCGGTAGAAATACCTAAGCGATTTCAATTAACCGCTCCTTTTCTGCTAGACTGTTATGTCGATTGTGTTTTGTCAGTCTAGCAGTAACGACCTTAGGAAATCACTATGGAGCGTTAAGGTAGGCCTCGCTAAGCCTCAGCGCGACTCCGACCGGCGAAACTTTTGAGGAAGGGAAGCGACGCGAGCCAAGGTAAGGCGTAGTGTGAGTGGATGCAATGCATACGCCTTCGGTGATCGCTGAAACAATTATCACTCGCGCTGACAGTGAATTCTCTGAACGACTAACCAGAAATGTGAATGGAAACAACCTGAAATCTTCAGGAACAGCAAAGCCGAGGCAAGAGGAGTTTAGATGTGAGTGAGAAATAAGTCGCGCTTAGACGACTTGTTAAATGGTATTATCAAAATAATTCCAGTATTAATTCCAGTATATATGTGTAGAGAAAGTTCCGTTCCAAATATCGTAATCGTTCCGCCCCAACTGCAAACACAATTTCAACAAAACGGTGCTACATCACATACTGTCAAAGAAACCATTGACTATCCCCAGAATATGTTTCTACGGCGAGTAATGACACGTTAGGGTGTTATCAGTTGGTCACCAAGGTCGTCAGAATTAACGGCTCCAGATTTTTACAAATAGAGGTATTTAAAGCCCAAACTTTACACGGGCAATCCGCGGACATTAGAGCACCTAAGGGAGCACCTAATGGCTGACTATTACTCAAAGTACTATTAGACACAGCGATGTTAAATGTATAAAAGATTCAAAATTTGCTTTGGTGCTAATGGGGATCATTGACAGACATCATATTCAAATGATGTATCCTAATGATAACTTTCCTAAGGTCCCAATTAAAAACTATATAATATTATAGTCCCTGCAATAGTTTCTATTCCTTTCCTAGTTATTAAGAAAACATATTGTAGAAATCGGAACTATAGTAATATTAGATTCAATCTAACTTAATTCTGGAAAAGTAATTAATTGGTAATGGGGAAATGCAGTGGATTTTATGGGTTTTGGAAGTAGGAGGAGAGAATCAGTGGCCGATGGAACTGGCAGAAAAATACTATTTATTAATGCCAGTCTTGGGAAGTGTGACGGAAAGCATAATAAAGGAAAATATTCGTCATATATCACGTGTTGTCATAGTAATGAAGAAGATCCATACTCCAGACCCACGGCTTTGTTTCTTAATCCGAAGATAAAACAGGGAGACGACTGCGTGCGCGAATGTAATGGAGCAAGCATCAAGATAAAGTGGCTCGTATTTCCGTAGCAGTAAGAAGGATCGAATTCGCTATAAAATCCGTCCAGAGTGGAAAGTACAAATCCAGACACAGTGTGCATTTTTTTTGAAAAACCATGAGAAAATTGATGATTGATCAGCGCCAAAATATGAAAATATTTATGAGCCAATACTTTATTAAATCCATATAAGGGTCAGGAAAATACTTTGTTCTATATTATATTCTTATATTTGAAATTGTTGTTATTATATTATCCGGAGTAAGGAATAACAACAATCGGAAAATTGCTTATCCAATACCATCATAGTAATGACCAAAGTTGAATATTGAGAATCAAATATTGATGTTATACAGTTTAAAATATATACCTACAAATTGTCTATATGGAAATCAGATCCACTATATTATATTACAGTATTTATTTTTACTATAATATTTACAAGGTTTGAACCGCATCCAAATCAACATTACTTACAATAAAACAACTCGATAATATGAATTCTTTATTTTATCCTCAGGGTTAGATGTAATAACCACCCAATTTATTCACTGAATTTCGCCTCTTGTTCCACAATTAAAATCCTATGCTGTTTACTTCTTCTTCTATTCGTTGTATTTTATGTTGTTTGATATCTTTTTTTATCACTTAACGATTTTATTCAGCTTCGATCCTCTGTTTGTTTGTTTGTTTGTTTGTATGGTTAAAATCTGGCAACTCAAATTTAACCCACTTCCAACTATCCAATTGTCTTCAAACTTTGCAGGCGTGCGTAGTTTAGATGACAACGAATATTTAAAAAAAAATTAACCCCGAGCGGGTGAAAAAATCACCCAGTCATCAATAAATGTAACCCATAACCACAAATCCCAACGACTTGAAATCAGCCATTCGCGTTCTTTACGAAAACGACAAAAAGCCGCTGCGTTCTGGTCGCTAATCGCATCGCGATTTGAAATTAAATTAAAAAACTAGAAAATAAAAAATATTTAAAAAAAAATTTTATGTTAAACGATTTTATTAAAAATGCACTAAAAACTAAAAAATAAGTCTTTTCATGTACTGCAATTTCGTTGGTATTTTTTCACTGTAGATAAAATCGTGGAGTAATGTATCTCACACCAAATTCATTACGACGCGTGATGCTGTATTAAATTGATTCATATTCTATTATGAGAAACATCCTACTCCACGATTTTATTTAAAGTGAAAAAACACCATCGGAATTGCAGTACAAGAAAATAATTATATTTTAGTTTTTAGTGCATTTTTAATAAAATCGTTTAAAATACAATTTTTTTTATATATTTTATTTATTTCTACTGTGTCTTTCTGTTGTTTGTTGTATTTTTCATCCGGTATAACAATTTACCTGCATGGCGCATTGTCAACAACTTATACAGTGTGTCTGTTTTAACTGGAAACTGTGGAATGTTTCATAAGGGACCGAAAGAATTAAAAAAGTTGTTACAAAAGTTGTTTGATGTGGAGAAGGACATTATGTGATATAGATAGTATCTACAGGTTGAGAATTGTGGTGATTTCAAGGTGAACTTAATTTTTTTAAACGAAACGCTATATTTTTTTATTCATAATATCATAGTGTTTGTTAAGACAAGTTCAACAATGTGCAACACTAAATAATTCCCTTCAGTAGGAGGTTGTAAAATCGTGAGTCCTCGGGGAATCAAGTCAACACATTTCGCACATTTTCGGCGATTATAATTAAGTATACTTATAGTAGCACGTCAAGTAGAGTTTAACTACTTAGCTGAAAGTGTGTCACATGATCTGGCGTGTCGGAACCTAACGATTTCACGACCTTCATAGAACGGAATGATTTAGTGTTGTTATATCGTTAAATTCGTTTCAACATACGTTATCCTACTATAAATAAAAAACTTCCACTTAGAAAAGTTAAGTTGACCTTGAAATCTTCTCCCCTTTCTCCACCTGCAGAGAAACTATCTATACCACATAATGTTCCCCTCCACATCAAACAACTTTTGTAACAACTTTGTTAATACCTCCTAATCCTTCTTCATATCAAACAACTTTTGTAGAAACAATTTTTTAATACTCCATATCCCACACTATATACTTCTTGGATCGACGTAGTAATGGAATCCTTAAAGTTTGAAACAATTAAACCACCAATGCGTGTATTTAATATTAAAAATCCGACGAGTCTTATACGGAGCCTAAAGAATAATCGTCGCGAGAGGATATCCTAGGAATATCCTACCCTTGTAGGTATAACTAAAAACGAGTTTTATCACGTCGCATTTGAAAGTGACTAATGAAGTTACGTGCAGCGACAGGTGCGGCAGCGCGAGCATCGGATACGTGACTTACAATAATTAATAGAAACAATCGTCGTTATTATCGCCAGGACGCGTCCTTTCAGCGGAAATTCGCGCGGCAACGTGGGCGGTATCGTCCGCCAATCGGAGCCCTATTTGTTTCAAAGTGGGCACGTGTGCAACACCTAATAAAGTTCAGATATCACGTCGGCCGTATGAATTCTAAACTAGTCGCGTCGTGACGTGGCGAGGCGTCGAGTATGCCGTCAATTGGAATGAAAAATCGAAACAAAAAAAAATTGGAAAAATAGGAGAAGGGTACTGGCAGAAAAACAAATTTTATTACCTATCGAGTAGCATCAGCCTTGTTTTGCATTGTGTTTCCTTTTTCACCAACCTCGTGAAATTTAGTGGCTTCCCGTAAATACTGAAGAAACGAATGCAAAGATCTTAGTCACATTGTTCTATAAATAAGAATGCTTGATTGTTTCTATTCAAACATAAATATATGACGGGAAGGACACGTCAGTGCGAAATTTTCAACAACGTGTGAAGATCATTTCGTGACTTGGATTCGTTTCATGCTCAAAAAGCAACGACAAATTATTTTAATTATATCCCTGTTCTAATATATAAAAGTAAAACGTTTGTTTGCTTGTTTGTCCTTCTTTCACGCCTAAACGGCTAAACGGATTTTAATGAAATTAAATTTGAAATATACATTACATACGTCCTAGAATAGATTATATGCTATTTAAAAAGAAAGTACAAACAAACGTGGGAAACATCACAAATTTTTAATATAGATATTTTGGAGCTCCTTTTTGAAGTAAGTTGTAACTACCTTTACTACTCGGCTTCGCCGGAATGTAGATTCTGATTTTATAAAAAGAATTGTTTTTTTAGTTTTTTGTAGGAAATGGTCACACAAACATATAGAAGTTTCCTGTTTTATATATTAAGATGTATGTATCTGCACACCGGTATGCCAGATTAATTATTGTGGTCATCGACTCAATTAGTTGAACTTCTTCTGTTGTTTGACCGACTGTGCACTGTATACAGGTGAAATCTGTCGTCTACTATTTCATATCAGCAGCTTTATATGATACGTTATTTAAAACGAAACGAAGGTTAGATATGAAGTATTATTGTGTTTATGTATCTCTATATCTGATCATGAATGGTGTAGCATAAGGAGGCACGTAACGGGACGAAGCTTATAATTTAATATTGCGTGTTGCGCATTACGAATGCTCGCTTATTGTTTTAATTAAACTTGACTTATCGCAGATATTGCACGCAGGAATGGATTGCAATTCCACTTTGCAAATAAGTGCAGTAATTTCATATTTGTCAAGATTCTCAGAATAAATAATTATTTGCTTCCGAATGCCTTAACCCTTCGTTGACAACTCTCCTTTTTCGATCAACTTTGACCTAACTGGGTGGCTCACACCCAGAGCAATTTTTGAACGACTGCCATTCTCATCTAAAGAATCCAATCGTTATGAAAGATATCATGGGCCAATTTTTAGGTTTCGAGAATGTATTCCAATAGTTTCTTGATTGACATTTAATCACAGTTTTTGACACGAAGAAAATCTTTACAAAATTGTAACTTCTATCAATATGACGGGCTACAAATCTACGGAGTTGTTGTTCAAATATAATATTTTGAGAAAAAAAATAGTTAGTAAGTCGACTTTGAAAAAAAGTATTTATTTTGAATATAGAAGGCACAGAACGTCAAAATCAGTTTATCAGTGGCTCGCACCCAGACTGTCAACGACGGATTAATAGCTGAGCATGCATTCCAACCATTTTTACCTGTGATACTGACAAAATTATAATTAAACTATTATATAACAGTATTCAAAAAATGTTCAAGCTTTCTCAATATATTACAACGCATACAAAATATTCGACATATTTCGATATATACTTATATAACGCAATTTACACAGCAATATTTTGCGTCTTCTTTGTCATATTCCATATAAAATGGCGCCTAGAGTCAGCTCTCGTAATGTAATTAAGAAGTACACTCTAAAATTACATTCTAAAATAACTATTACGATTAAGAATCATCCGTAACAGCAAATAAGTGGAACTGTTATATCATTAGACATACAAATACATAAATAAAAATGAAGGAACGTTACCATACCTAGGTTCCTATTTATTACTGACGTTGAAAACGTGCCAGAAACGTGGGATTCGTGCTAAATAAAACAATCGATGTTAAGAGGTCAAGAGTTACACTACTATAATATCAATGTTGACAGTTTCAATTCCCTAGCAAATACATACTCATTCCACATGACTAGACGGGTCAGATTTTTGACGTAAGCCTCCAGGATTAATTAAACACCGTGAAAGATGCTAGCTTAATAGCCAATTTTGGAGTCATGTCGAAACCCGTGGAAGTGGATTGAGAGATAGCACGAATGCAAATGAGTAGCGATAGGAGCTTATTCGCACGCGTTTGCCAGCTACGTGTTTGCGGTCGATGACGTAAGGTCTCATAGGGGGATAACGGTATTTCTAGATCCAGAAAGGGGACGCCGACGAAGTGTGGTCAGCAGTCACGTTCGTCCTTAATATTACACCCTTAAATCCACGGTCCGCACACTCGCAATTAAGACGCGCTCACGTGCTAGGCTTTAGGAGAAAACACAAACTCGTGGGGTCGAGAAATATCGAATTCCGTCTATAATCCGATCCCAGCTTATATACCATCAGAACCGTATACCCTATAATCGACGCAAGTATTTATAAGCTCACCTTTCGTGTAATATTCAGAAAGATATGACCATCTTAAATCATTGAAAAACCCGAACAAGTTATTTACAACTTCCAATCTCTCTAACGCTTTGAAGTAAGGAGTAACAAATATTGCAGAACGAACTCGAAAACACGATGGACACTTAATGTGTCCGAGTAGTGAATGTGACAAATATCGTCCAACAACAAATTGAAATGAAATATCTAGTAACAAGGTGAACAGAACTCTACGCACGATAATATTAATATCGTAATAGGGGTGTCTGGTGAACACTCGGTATTATCGAAAATCGAGGTTGGACCAATTTAAGACTCTTGGCCGACCGTTTTATTAAGCCAGTTATCATTTAATTCATTTGGCCGTTTAATTAATACAAACGTGCACGGTTAAACACATAGGTAAGCGTAGCGTGCGTAAGCACCGGTTCACACGTATAAGCGCGATACCATGCACGGTGGGAGGGCCCGAGTGCAACGTTTACTAATAAAATACGAATTTACGATCATGCATCACGCACCGCGTTATCTAGTTTTCCGAACCACTACGGCACAAAATGATGTGTCCCCAGCATTATGCTTGCATTAAGCGTAAACGCGAAAGTGTGATAATTGTTTTCAAATGACAACAGCGGCTACACCCAAATGACGGTTTTGAATATCGCTGGTGCTGTTCGCTGCTACCGAGTATATAAACATTCGCACCTGCTTGCGCGAGATAGCCGCCGCGTAAATACATGCCTTTCCGTGTTTATTAGATCCCGTGTTTACCAGAGAATTATCTGGTGTTTGAACATTTAATACCTCCCCCCCCTTTGTTCGTCGATGCCAAATGTAATTGGTGAAACGTATGCATTTGTAATAATGGAAAATGCGTGCGAAATAGAAATTGGGAAACCGAGCAGACTCAAATTTCTGCATTGCCGATTCGTCCAACTAATCGTGAACGCAGCTATACAGTTAAGTTGAAAATACCAATCACGAAGAAAAACGTTTGCATCTCTTCCGCTGAAATTTTCACTTTTCGAAAATGAAGCAATGCTTTTGTAGCAGCAGAGCGAATTACACAGGATAATAGTAGCAGGATTAAAAAAGAAAATCTGCCAGGGACTCTAGAACGGTGCCCTTCCTTCGTCCGAGAAAAATAACTCTGAATACAGGATGTGAAAGAGAGAGTTTGCAATCCTCGACAACGTTATCATAACTAACGAATTCATCTACATAATTATCCGACAAAAATGCGTTACTTAACCGTCTAGGGCACGTTGTACCGATGGTATAGTCGGAACTGTAGGATTCTAGAACACTGTGGAAGCAGTCCGAGCTGGGGGCGAGCCTGTCTCCTCGGGAATGAAACCAATTACTTGGTGACCTCCCAGACCAGTACATTTCTGCAAGCAACAGGAAGAGAAGTATGGAACGAGATAGGGGTATAGAAAGACAGAGAGGGGAAGAGAGACCTGTAGGAGAAAGCCCGGGGAACAAAGAGAATGGACGAACAGAGAGGAGAAGCGTAAAAGGGGTGGGTAACGGAGAAATAGAGAAGTACTGTGGTGGATGGAGAAGGACGTGAGTCAAAGACGTCCCCGGTTGAACTGGGTGAAAACCAAAGAAGATGCACAGGAAAGCTGGGGCCGGTTACGGAAAAAGTATACACAGCTCTGGATCGTACGATTTCGGCTCGCAGACGCGAAAAGCGCATTAGTGAATTACGGTGACATTTACCGATAATTACTGATCGGCACCCACTTTCCTCGGATCAACGAGGGCAAATGTGAGCATACGGCCGATTGTCAACCGAGGAATTCAATAGAATCGAGGTATGTCCAGGGCAACGCAAATACCTACAGCGGATTAATAATTAGATCGAGCGGTTTGTAAATTTGACGAAGATTAAGCCACTTTGACCGAGTCAATAGTTACAATAATGCGCATATTTGCTTCCACAACACAAGACAGCTGCTGAGCCGTATAATTTGAAGAATGTGTGTTATAATTGTTTGCCAAATGTAAATTTAGTATAAAACCGAGTATCTTAGTTGCAGCTATTAACCGATAGCAGTTACTTTCGAAGACTTGTTCAAAATTAAATTGCCCCATTAAACTAATTGAAAATTAAAGAAAAAAGTATTTAATATCGAGGAGGCATGGTTGCAAAGCCAACAGAAAAATTATGAATTTAGTGTGCACCGCAGAATTAGTGATTTTTGTTCCTATTGCAGATAAATACGAGAATTAAAACAGAAAACACTAAGGGGTGTGCCGAAAAAAAGATGGTCGCCTTAACAGAGGTAATTGGAAAAGTGAAATAAAGTCACAGAGATCTTATAAATATGCCATGAAAAACATTCACATACCAAAATAAATGCTACCAAAGGTAGCAAAACGTGATAATAATAATAGTAATTTTGCAAATGGCCTCTTCAATCATTAGAGATTTTACACTTAACGTTTTATTTTCGCATTGCATTGAAGCATATAGTTCACATGAACACATTTCAAAATTCGAAAGAATTATCGAATGTTGTATTAAGGGCAACAAAAAATTACACTGACATTTTTGCAACGTATCGAGCTTTGCACTTAAAAAAGTTCTCTATAGTTAAACATTGTTGATATTTATCTCATTATGCAAAAGTTTTTGAATCGCGTTTAGTGAGATATCTTGAAAAGATCACCTTTTCTTATATCACCCTGTATAATAATATTGTAATTGTCTCGAAAACAAAGCCCCGGATGAAAAAATTTAAATCTACACTTTTGATTTATCTTTGCATAAGGAATCACCTCCTGCCCGATTGTACCACACTTCCGGTTGCACCCTGTATATTTATATAAAATCACAAAGGTCATCTCAAAACCTCATCCAATTATTTCATCCGGCTCTCGTTCCCTTTAAGTCTGCATAACTTTTATGTGACCCATTTTTCTTTAAACAGAATAACGTTGATATAAAGTGAGGTAGTAATTTTGAATGTCTCCTCCCGTATCTTAGGCGCCATCAAATACAGGCGTTACAATTGAATAAAGGGAGGAAGAAAAGCAGACGCATTCGAGGTACTGAACCCTGATAATTGACCCTCTTCTATTCTCTTCCGGGTCTTGCACGTTGATACCGTCAACGCTCGAATGTTTCGGATCGATATTATCCGGCAGTTCCGGGTGAAGGTTGGTAGAAGGTCGAGGTTCTCCCCCATGCGAATCGTGCTCGTTTCCATCCCCATTCGCGTGGCCCCATATTCCTCGCCCCCGGCAGTCGAAATGGGAAACCTTCGAAATATCTGGGCTCGAGTATCTCCCCCGGGTGTGAAAGAAAGAGGAGGATGGAAGCCCGGGTAAGAGAATGACGGGGACACGAAAACTTTTCCCAAAAACAGTTTCACGGGAGCCGCGATTCCGAAAAGCGACTGCTGTAGGAAAAAGGGGAGGTTAAAGAAGGGGCGGGAAGAAATCGACCTGCCTACCGAGATTATTAGAGTCGTTATTTTTCTGGGAAACGTCTCATCCTCCCTCTCACCGCTGCGCCCTCTCTCTCTCCCCCTTCCTCGAGTAATAGCTGCTGCCTATGCTGTTCTTTCAGATGAAAGGAAAAGAGGCGACTTATGCAGCGCAACGTCTCTACCAAATTAGACGCCACCCTTTGCTCCCTCGCCGTTCGACTCCTTCTTCCCAATTTTGCAAACAGACATTTTGCTAATACTCTTCGAGAATTCTCAGGCGACGGGCGATTGCTGATACGGCGGTGTCCACAGCAACTACTGAATTATGTTTTACCTTTAGGAACATTGTGTTCCTTTAGTCAGTATTTTCTAGTTTCCTTTTAGCTACAACTGTTCATTTGCAAAGTCTTATAAGCATAGGCTTCGTTTTTTCTACACTACATGCTGCTAACACAGGCCTAGAATAAAAAAACTTTCTTTAACATTTCAGCGGTTTTTAATATAAATTAAAATGCTTAATATAAAAAAAAAATAAAAAAAATCATAGAATCGCATATTACAATATAAAAACGTCGAAAGTTGCGAATAACTTGTACGGGATGCAGCAAATCCGAGATTATTTTTGTATTTAGAAGTCCAAATTCCTACAAACCCAGTATACATTTTTGAAAAATGTTTTTATTACCCACAATTTTGCGTTTACATACTTCGCGACAATCGAGACAACCATGCAATTGTATTTTTGTTGATGGGATAAAAGTAAAACGCATGTAAAGATGGGATTGAGGAGAGGGTGTGTGTGTGTGGCGAAGCAAAGAGAATGACGTAGAAAAGAATGGATGACACCGAAGATGTGAGAACGGCCATAGAAATTGGTGGGGGAGGGAAAGCGCGAAAAGAGCCGGAGGAAAAAGCGTGCCTGTTCGCAAGCGATAAGCCAGACCATAGAACTGTCTTCTCTGCCTTCTGCCGTCCTCAACTGCCTTCGGCTTTTTCCATGTAGGACGAAAACCTTCGGGATCACCTCTCGCCGAATACTTTACGATTCTCAATGTGGCAACTGCCTGCCCCAGATTCACCGGACCAATCCCAAACGATCCCACGAGACTTTAATATGAATTGCCTTCTGATAGCCACGTGTCCTCGTGGGACACTACGTCGATACTTTGGATTATCTGTCTAGAGCTTTAGCAACACCTGTATGACGTTACGACGTTGAAAATCGTACTGCCTTTCGAGATTGGATCGCTAAAAGCTCCCACAGCGGAATAAGTTCATCTGTTGGTTTGCTGACGGTTACTAGTGTTACTATTAGTATTATTGTTTATAGCGTTTCTTTAATTCCATATGTGTAATCATCCTATAGGGAGAAAATAGAATGTCTGTCTGTATGCCTGCTATTAACTCCTAAACCCTTTAAGCGATCAGGACCAAATTTGCATAGTTACTGTCTAGGACCTCATCCCCCTGATTTCATCCCCTTGACACTTTGTGACATAAGAAGCCCAGGCAACGCCGGCGCCGGGTACTTTAAACTAGTAGTCTATAAAACGGGTTGTGTAACTAGGATAGATCAGATTTCCTATTAATTAAAAGTAGAAAAGAATGGTAAGTGGAGGGGATTATTAAAACGTATTTCTGGAAATAGACGCCTAAGGCAAACCTAAATATAGTTTTAAAAAGTACTTAAGCAAGATATAGAAAAAGCAAAGATGATATTGGAATGCATATACTATTTAGGTGAGATTGAATGTTAATCGCAGATGTTTCAGGGAACAGTCGAAGCTTAAAATGGTAGAAATTTCTTTTAACGGAACACTTGGCTCGCGAAAATTTTAGACGCATCTTTTCCTAATCAGGCACAATATACATACATACAGAAGATTAAATAAAACGTGCAGTTTTACTAAGTTTTCTTGCATGATATAGAAAATGATGATGGTTTTTCTCGGAGGATCTTGTGGAAAGACGAATATGTGTTCAACCTTACTTCCACGTTTAAGAAGAGATGCCATCAATCAAGCGAGACTCAATATTAATGTGCGGTACCCTAACTACGTGCAAGTGTTATCGGTCCATATTTCTTGATCGATAACGTGTTAAAAAATTTAACGTATTCGACCTTCTTTAAAACTTGTATTACCCAACCTTTTTCTTGATGCGTTCTTGCAAAAGCAGATAATTATGAAATAGTACTATGTATTAATAGATATTCCTCTATCTTAGCCGTCACAAGCGTGTGATTTGCTTAAACCCTTCGATTTCACCCATAGAATTATTTAAAAAATTGAACATATCTGTGGCAAATCATTTCTGTGGAAGAATTAAACGTGTTAAAGTAAACAGCTTAAATTCCAACTATGGTTCTTTTAATTCTGTAATGAAAAACAAACCCCCTTCTGTACATTAATTCACGTTTAACATCTCGAAATGAAAAATACACACCAAAGTCCCTGTTATCTGTAAATTGAATTTTACGTCTACCATCAGGGCCCATTCCAATATATCTACATTTACACTTCTGCCATCAAGCAGAATTCAATGTTCCCAAATAATCACCTTCACAATGACTTTCTAAGTGATACACCAGTGTTCCATTTCGTGGGATATTCATGGTTAAACGGGGCGCGAGGATGGTGCATATCCTCCCTGCGGATTTGACGCGTTAAGAGAATTGTCGTCGTTGATTTGGTCGGAATAGAAATGGTAACTAAGCTGTTAAGTTACTAAATAAACGAGAATCGAGGAAGAACTGACTTTGAAGCAAAGTCACAACATGCTGAGAACTTATTACACCAATCAATCGAATAATAAGTCACGAAAGATTCTTGAATTTTCAGCATCCTGCACTTTTATATATTTCTGTTAAATTTGTAACAAATACTATGCAAACATTTTTTACTGCGAGTGCCAATCATCATTATCACATATCTCATATCAGTAAAGTCTGAGAATAAGTTGAGATAAAATAAGGAATCTTTTCCCCAAGGAGAATTTAGCAGATTCCTTTCGTTTAGGGCTATACTGTTCAATGATACAACCACATATCTTCCCAGCATACTCTCTTAGCGAAACATCCCTTAAGCGCCATCGATATTTATGGAGCTATCTACATATTGCCAAACATATTGAGTTCCAGTAAATGGCCGTAGGCACGCGCGAAACTCCTGAATATTCAAAGAGGTAATGAAGCAAAGTTCGTTTGTGTTAGCTGCAGGCGCCGATACACCTCCAGGTCATCAAGCACTGCCTTATTAACTGATTGCATATTGAGTAAGCGCAGAATTATGGTTCCAGTTATTCGTCTTGACACGTTGCTGATAATACAAAATTAAGCAATTTTTTGTGCTGCAAATCGATGCAGAGGTTGAACGTTGGTATTATGTTGGTACAACGGAAATTTTTCAAGCACTTACACAATATTGTACATGTAAAACATTTTAATATCTAAAGATAGGTAATCTGATAGAGAATCTAAATCATATTTTCATTTTCTGACAAGTTTAAGTACATTTTTTAGAGGCTAATGATACAAATCTGTATATGTTGTAATAATTATTTTTGAAGAACAATGAAATTATCGTTATTCTAAAAGTAAGAATGACAATAAACTAATAACGTAGTTGGAAGAAAATGAGACACATTTCGGAAGGTGTTAATATGCTTTAAGTATGTCCTGCAAAATAATTAACATAGCATTATTAAAGTGGTTTACGAGTTTCAGCAAGCTTTCGAATCGTCGTGCTTGCGTAAGCATTTTGATCCTACATATAGCAATGTGGTTGAAGGTTTGCGCAAGTATCTGAAGAATGATGGAATATGTTTAAATATACGTCGTCAATCTTGATGCCGTTGCTGGATAACATTCAGTTTATTTAGAAGCTATCATGATGAATAGCGACATGGAGAAGTTTTCCAATACTGTGGAAAATAAAATATGATAATTACACAAATAAACGTTACGAATCTGTCGCTGATAAAAATGAGAAATATTCAATTAAATGGGAATTGTAAAATGATTGGTTAAAAAGTAATTTTTGTCAGATGAATTTGAAAAGAGATTCGTTTAAAGTTTTCAAGCTTCAAAAAGAGGAAAATCTGGAACGAGACTATCATAAATTAAAATCCTTTTGTCATTTAATAATTAAGTGAACTTATAAATCTTTAATCTTTCAGAAGATCTTTTTAGGAGAATTTGAGACGCTGTTTCTGTCATTCAAACACCATTTATTATTTTTCATTGAAAAATGTTCATACTTATTAATGTCAAAATTAATAGAATCGACCTTCAGACTTTCACCATTCTAAACTTAAAGTGTGCAGCTAACAGTCAATTATAGATTGTTAAGCATAATTAACAAACATGCTTAACCATTTGTGTACCATTTAACGTTGTGTCAAGTGTGCGTATTTAATGTTGCAAAAGAAAAGCGTGGCGAGATATCTTTTGCAGAACGGAACTTTACCACGTCGCACAGTGGAGTATTTGGCCCTAAAAGCTGGCCAAAAGTCGATTTGAAAAATTTTGTCCAAACTGAAAATTTTTTTTTCCTGATATAGTTGAATGTATGAAGAACAATGTGGCAATATTGTTTTTTTCATTTATTCACTCGTAAAGAGTTATTATTTGTTAGAAGTGAAGAGTTTTCATAGTACACGTTTCTCTCTTGATCAGTCTCTGAAACACCGTTCGCTAAACAGTCATTTTTGTATGTCGTAAACAAATTATGTCAATTTTTTTCTTACAGAAGCCGTTCATGTAGGTATGTACTATACTTTCAGATGATATTTACTTTCTTATTACCTATCTTTTTGTGATTATTGATGTTTGAAAATGACGAATAATTCAGTGAGGTATATTACAGTTCGAACATTTCATTAATGATTTTGTTATATTTAGGTGTGAGATCGAGTGCTTCTTTTGGCGTCATTAAATTGAGTAAAGGTTTTTCTTTACAATAGAAAAAAGAATGGCTGCCTATTGGTGCCATTTTGGTTTTCCCAGCATTTTCTTTGTAGCAACGCACTGAGCAATCACATTGCATGTCGCGTTGCGTTCGCGTTGTCCACTGGTAACTGTACTTTTATACCAGTTTATTATTACTATACGCACTGGTCGTTGTTGAAGCTTTACTATTATTAACTTCGGACCCACTAATAACTAGCTCCCGACCCAAAATACAAAAAAAAACCAAGCCATTTTCACCTGAAGCGTTGCGGCTTTTAATCTCAGAGTAACTTGAGACAGATGAGAGATTTTCGTAAATGTTTATTTTTTGTTATGTTTTATTGTTAACTGTATTAAATGATCACACTATTTCCTCACATGAAACCATTGCATTTCTTGACACATATGTAACTCAGAATACGAAAATCTCAATACGAGGAATGACACAATAAAATAAATCTTGTAAATAAATCAACTTATTTCTAAATTTTTTTACATCCTGTGCATATTTTTGTAAAATTCTATGAAATAATTACATTGCGTCACTTCCAACTACATTTGGCTGCATTTCAACGAAACAAATAATTTTCCCCAGCTTTTAGGGCCAAATACTCCACGGCTAGCCGTGGAACATCATCATCTTCTGATTGATCTCGAATTATTTTATTGTGACACAAATATATTTTTTGAGATCAATAAAGTATTTCTGTTTTTCATTAAACAACAAAAAATAATTTTGGCCAATTTTCTGCAATTATTGACGCCATATTGAAGCTGTCATTTTGAATTTTGATGTTTTGACATCAGATTCAAAATCAGCGACCCCAAAAACCCCTATATACCAAGTTTGAACAAATTCTAAAGCATCTAGAATTTTGGCCAGCTTTTCAGGCCAAATACTCCACTGTGCGTCGCTTCCCTTTCTGCGTTCATGCGTACCGCGTAATTGTCAGCGAATGGTTACAAGTAAAAAGTGTAAAAGGGTGGAATTTGAAATTACAGTTAATGCTTACATGGAGGTCGTAATGTATACTTAACACAGTACTGAAAAAACAGAGACGACAAGGAAGACATAGTTGATAAAGGAGGAGAAAAACGAGACCAAAGAAGCAGAATAATGAGAGAAAAGGAGCAAGAGGGATCACAGAAACCTCCGCACCGAGGGGTCCCACTATTTTCTGTACCGCGACGACGAATACAAGGACGGACATTTAAAAGTTCCGAAAACTCGCGAGCTTCGTACATAGAATTTAAATATGTTCATGGCGGTTGAATTCCATCATGATTATTAAATGTTTCATAAGATCTGAAAATTAAAGTTGAATGCAATGAAAACACTGTTGAAAGAGAATAAGGAAATGGAACCTTATGAAACTATTTTTTATGCCACTGTTAAAGTACAAGATCAATAACAGAATGTGAATCTTGTGGAACATTGATAAGTATAAAACATATTTTGCAACACTGCCCCAAGTTCTCACACGAAAGAAATCAACTAAATATTAAAGCAAATTTGAAGTTGAATTTGAATGAATCTATGAACATCCAGAATGTAATTCATTTTTTCAAAGCGATACATTTACTTGACCACTTATATTTATTCAGCATCGTGTAATTCTATGTATAGTCTAAATATTTTGTAACCAAATTTCAAATCTGTAATCATTATGCAGAGGTAAGTGGTCTCTAATGACTATTCATAATGCCACCATTTTAAAATAAACTTATATATATAAAAAAATGAATAACAATTACAAATACAGAGACCGGTTTCAGAGCCCTACTTATTAGTGATTGAAAACTATGTTTGGGTAATTTATTTAAACATATGTACCACCTTTTTTTAATAGAACTTGAGATGAAGATAGAACTCAAATGAATTACAAGATGGAATTAAATGGTTCATACACTAATTACATTCTGGTCAGAATTATTTCTGGTTGCTAGAATTAGAACGCATTCCAAATATTTTTAGCATCGTAACAAAACTGCACTAGGTAATTGTAAATAAAAGGGAAAGATCACCAAAGGGCAAAGCTTTCATGGACGCTGCACATTTTTATGCTCGAAAAAATATAAATAACATCTGAAAAAAAATTGAAGAAGGTCCGAATTTCAGCGCGGAAAATATTGCTATACAGCGTGTTTTAAAAAGAGATCAGAACTTACAGGGTAGACAGTATTTACTAAGCTAAATCAGAAATACTACACACTAGCATACTTCTAAAATGTCTTGTTTATACTTGACAGGCATTTTCTACTTACTGAAGGGTAGCTTGCAACATTTTGCATTGTAATGTTACAAAATCATAACACAACAGTAATTATTAAGTATTACATGACTGAAACACAATTGTTAATGCAGTAAATTGTTTTCTTGTTTTTACTCCACGTGCAATAAACATTAATCGAAGCAAGCTAACATTAATAATAATATCTTTATTACGTAAATAACAATAGATACATATAATACATTTGATTACATATAAGAAATATGTAATTAAAACCCAACCTTCGCTTCCATTACCAAAACAAAAAATCGCCCTTAACTCTGACAGGGTTGATTTTTCGACCTATGATAATTGCGCTTTTTACTCGGTTCAGCGAATTCTATTGGGTTGATCGGAAAGGTTTTGCGTTTTCCTTCTGTTAGATATCATTACACTATTTGTATACAGTGTTTCAAGAACACATATTTAACACACATTAAACTTCATCGCGAGTTCTTCAGTAGTGATGCTGCGATTTATGGCATTTGTCGTCTCCAAATCATCCTCATCTATTGTCTTTGATCGCCAAAAACGTGGCGTAGCATCTAACTCAAAATCTCCTGATCGGAATTTTTGAAACCACGTTTGACATATCCCAATTTCAACTGCACCTTCTTCATACACTTCGCCAATGCTTCTTACTATTTCTGCGACTTTAGTGCTTCCTGGAAACGCATAATGTAGTACTTTACTAACTGACATTCCTGGACGAATTTTAGAACAAGGAGACTAAATGGAACACTCAAAATATAATTCTAAACTGCGTTCCATATAAGAGCATACCGATCTGCACAACTCCCACGGATCTGACACACGCGATTGGTCGTAGCACTTTCCCTGTCGGTTTACTACGAATCAACAGTGTATCCCTACGCGAAACCAGTATGCTCTAATGTGGAACGCAGTGTAGACACATCACGTGACAGAATACTAGACTATGTTATAAAAAACAACAGAATAACTTCTAAGGAATTATCCAATAGGACGTTATAACGGACTTCGTAGAAAACACAAGAACTTTACATTCAACTCAATATTTACTCTGTACACCCTGAACCCTTCTTTTAGAAACACCCTATGTACATGTATAGCTATCTTGGACCTTCATCAACTAAGGTATCGGAGGGTCTCTTCGAGTCGTTACGGGCTGTCACGCTGGGTCACTCAAAGGTCAACGGCACCCTGGAGGAGCTCTTCCAACTCGTCGGTCATCTACCAACCAGTTATAGAGCTGCCTGTTGGCCGTTGTTTTCGCAATTCACCTTTACTACGTCTCGGTGTGCTGCTATTATCTTCCGTCGCCGTGTGCAAATTGTACGCGCCGGCTACTGTACCATATAAACGTCCGGGGTAACCCGCCCGTCCTAATACCGGAACAAACCTACGTGCGACTGTAAATTACCAACCATGTGTTCACATTTAACTCTTCATTAGAAAGCCAAGTAACTGGTGTCGACTTCGCGACTGCATCTACCACGAATTTTCTTCCAAACTGTATCCACAAAAGCTATTTTCTTTACACAGAGGTAGTGACCATAGGCTGTAGCAATTTAGTATTTCTTGAAGATCCTTAGAAAATTGAAAAAAATATGGGGTAATTATACAGACGAGGGTCCACCTCACCGAATTGCTCAGAATCATGACCCTGCCAACATATTAAAAAATCATTGAAATCGCTGAGGGAGACCCTCATCTATGTGATTATTCACCACGACTTTTCGTTCGTTCACCTATACAAACCTCGGTAGAGGGAGGGAACCGTGACGTTGAAATTTCGATCAAGTTCGATCATTTCTACGCCCGGCACTCTCAAACCTCAAAATCTCTTAGTTGGGAATTACGCTTTGATTCCACTTTTCAATCGAGTTCATTCGCAAGCCTTCCTCTTTGACAGAAAGTTTAACCGTCCGCCGACCTCGGTGGACGCGCCGTCAACGTCGTGTGTCTCGGTCAAGCTTCGCGAAGAACTTTGGGAAAGCGGGCCCCGACGTAACCGCGTACCTCGAAGACAGCTTGTCCCGATCGACCTTTCTATTGGCGCGACCCTATCCTGCCGCAATTCCGGCCAGAGCTCGGTGTGTTTTCGAGTTGGTCATAGGTCGCTCAAGGCAGACGAATCGATATATCACAGCACGCAGTTCACACACAGCGCGCCGCGGGAAAGTGGATTTCGATAACCTAGGGACGCTCTATTGCATTTTTATTTACTTTCACGGGCATTAAGCGGCAACCTGATTACCGCGCGACGCGCTGGATGGAACGGCAAAGTAACCGGGGGAGGGGGATGGGGGAGAAAAAAAGAGGACGCGCAGCGAAGGGGTAGGGTTGCGAGGCCGCTATGAAAACAGAGCAGGAGGGAACCGAATTAAGTGTCTCGCTCTCGAGTATCGAACGGCAATTAGATTCACCCCCTCCGTACATTCGCCTCGATTTCCATGCGCAGCTTACTTCTATAATTAGTAGCCAAGCTAGACGAATGCGATTAATAACGCGGCATATTAATCGACGACGAAATTGATCCCCATTAAAGCTTGCCACGCTCATACGAATGAAATTTATGGCCACGGCAGTTTATCTTCGACGTACATACGATTAATGCTTCGGCTGCGGCAACGCTTGACATTCAAATGAACAGCTGTTTAAGCACACTGGAATTCGGACCTGTTTATCTTCAATTGGTATGGCCATTTACGTCGTCATATTTACAATTATACTTGCACAATTTCACAATTTTAAAATATTTATTATATTCATATGTGTATACTAATGTTTAATTCAATTAACGGAACGAGAAGTGTGTAAACACTCTACGAAATTTCGCTACAAATATATCAAGGTTAAATTAAATTTTTCAAGGGGTTATGCCTAGTCAGCTATCGAAAAAAGAACGCGATATTCAGGAATTTTTTGTGGAACATCTACTGTATATTTTTTTACAACTATTCGCTTATTTTAAAAGTGCATATATGTAGCAACACTCAGTAATTTTGTTATAGAAAAACAATACAAAATAAACGAATAACAGTCATTCTTGCGGAAGCTGTTTTGATATCGGTGAGCAAGATTTTTTTTGGAAATTATCGATTGGTCTAAACATTCGCAGACTTCTTTTATATACCAAAGAATGGTAGATGAACGAAGGATATTTTATTTTAACTAAAACTCTATTTTTAATTAACGAAAAACGAACGATTCAGACATCAAAAAAGCGTGGTTTTGCGTTAAACGGCCGCCATTTTGACAAAAATCAACTTTTTGAAAAAACCTTCTTTTATTTATTAGTCTTTGGTGCATATATATATTTTTTGTCAAAATGGCGGCCGTTTAACGCAAAACCACGCTTTTTCGATGTCTGAATCGTTCGTTTTTCGTTAATTAAAAATAGTATTTTCGTTCATCTACTATTCTTTGGTACATAAAAGAAGTCTGAGAATGTTTAGTCCAATCGATACAGGGGTTTCCGAAAAAATCTTGCTCACCGACATCAAAACAGTTTCCGCGAGAATGACTGTTATTCATTCATTTTTTAAAGTTTTTCTATAACAAAATTACTTAGTGTTGCTGTATATATGTACTGTTAAAATAAGCGAATAGTTGTAAAAAAATATACAGTAGATATTCCACAAAACAATTCCCGAAAATCGCGTTCTTTTTCGAAAGCTAACTAGGCATAACCCCTTAATCAGCGGGCCATATTAGTGTGAGAACATTATTGAGAGAGAAAACACTCAATTAGATTGAAATGTATAGCATTTGTTGCAATACATTCATCTACATTCAATGAATTATTATTGGCACGATACAAAGAAATACTGTAGTCCATCCGCTTTTAATGGGTAAATATGAAATCTGTTAGTACGTTGCCGCTCGAAACAACTAAATCACTTTCCATTCTTGAATTCGTGAAATGAAATAGAATAAAATCGATTTTTACGATTGAAATTCTCGAATGCACCCGGCATCTACCCTTAGAATTCTATCGAAAATCACGTAACCATATTGTAATTTAGCAATATTTGAAGAAACGGGGAGCAATGTTGCAAAGAAGGGTGGAGCAAAAATTTCTGTTTAGGAATATCCATGAACCCATTACACCCACGAGCATTGTCAACTTGAATAATGGGCGGCAAAACGATCGATGATAGTTATCGCAGAGTAAACAAAAGAATGCGCGAACGGCTGTTAGGTGTTAATACGAGGTCGTAGACCGTGTAAGCAGTGACAGCGAAAGGAAAAATGGAGTATAGTAATAGCCGTAGAAATAGGTGCGGCTGGGGAAGGCCAGCAGGGATATAAGAGGGTGCACGTAGTGGGAGTTAAGAACGGAGGAGGGGTAAATATTACATAAGATAGTGCTTCTCCCTTTTCTCTTTGGTTGCAGACCTCGCGGATGTGTCCCTTCAGTCGATATCTGCTACCCTCGATATCTACCACCCTCGCCTACACCTTTACCTCTTACACTCTTCACGCTTCTTTATATTCTCCCCTCCACGAACCCATCCCCGGACCCATTATCCCGCTACTTCTCCCTCAGCTACGTGCAAAGTAGGTAAGTATAAGATTTACCATTTAGTCTGTGAAATGATGCCGTCACTATGGAGACGGTTACTTTAATTCTCCTCACCTTGAATCATAGAAAATCGGGGACATGCTGAGAAAGGAAATAGAATGAAAATATTACGCAGCGATATTTAATTGTAATCTATTCGTATTCTATTTAGTTAGTAAGACTGGCTTTCAATCTATTACCGCTAAATAACTAAACGTTTACTAACTCTAGTTTTGAATCTAAATCGAAGTAAGCCTTGATTTTAAACTGTGTGTGTAAAAATACGACCCACTTTAAGGTTTCATGGTTTACTTTTTGAAAAACTTGTGGGCACTGCTAATACGAGCATAGAATAATATGACAGGTCTATTTGCCTTGGTTAATCTGATCTAAACAGATCTAATTATTTTCAAATGGCTTTTAATAATTTGAATACCAAAGCAAATGTATTCTCACAGTAGTTGATGTTTCTTTAGCAGCGGCAATTATCGACTCAAAATTTGCTATAGGAATATATATTTTTATTATATATTTTTTTCACATCTCGACCGAGGTAAGACATTGGTAAATACACATGTGCGAATGATCACTTTTTAACCGTCTTCAAAAAGGAGGAGGTAATAGATTCGACCCGTTTGTATTTTTCTTTATGTTTGTCCCCGCATAATTCCTCAGCATATGGATCAATTTTGATGCTCTTCTTTTTTATTCAAATGAGAGCTTTACCCCGGTGGTCCCATCCTACACTGCATCAACATTGGCCCAATATTTTACCAGTTCCGGTTAATAATAAAGACTATTGTCACCTAATTTATATTATTTTATATACGTACGCGCATATCTCCTCAGCATGTTGTGTCAATATATATAAAAGTAAAAAGTTAGAAATAGAAACATTTCAAAAAAATTAAAACCGACTTCAAAAAAATAAAATAGCACTAAAAACTAAAAAATAATTTTTTCCCTTATTTAATCTACGACTCTCATTTTTTTTAAGTCGGTGCCTCATCATTTGCACTGTGTAAATCTGGCGCCGACTGAAAAAATATGAGAGTCGTAGATTAAATAAGGGACAAAATTATTTCTTACTTTTTAGTGCAATTTTATTTTTTTAAAGTTGGTTTTAATTTTTTTTATCCAGCTTATTCTCTCGGTCACAATGTATTTCTGTATGTGAATATGAAGGATACAACAAAATGCAAATGGGGCACTATCTGATCCGAATACATGGTTGTTCTTTCCCTTTTTCTCGTGGAGCAGTCCCGTCATACTCCAAAGACTTTCGAGCGGACAATACGAAGAATAAAATATTATGCCGGTGAACGTGGGTTCCGCGTTTTCCGACCTAATAGAACCTACAATTTGTTTAAACACTCGACTGATCCTTTCCGGAATGTTTCGCGTAGGTTTATATTCAACCACCGACAAAGGCATTCGAAAGAAATACAAATTTCCAACTTGTATCACGTCTGTGCAATTTGAAAACAGATCACGACCAAGGAAAACGGTAGAAAAATATATAATTGATAAAGACGCATTGTTAGGATCTTGAATGCAAGCGTTATAAACACACGTAAATCGAATTGCAAGAACGCATTCTGTTTACCTCAAAGTCTGATGCAGAATTAAATGAAGTATTCATGCGTATAGCTTTAGATTATAAATCCTCCAATAACACAGGGCTGCAAAACTGAGGGTCATAAAAACTTTTTCAATAATGTATGCTGGTTTTATAGTAAATTGTATGTACAAATGCAAAAAGAATTGCAACACTTGCATTGACGTTTTTATGTTGTAATATGCGATTGAATGAAATTAGTAGTGAATAATGAAACATGGGATGAAAATTTCATTGTTTTTCAAATATTCGGCACCCAAAAATATATGAGAAACAGCTAAAATATTGAAAAAAGATTTTCCATCACAAGCCTGTGTAATCGAATGATCAATAAATCACTATCAAACAAGTAATAATAACAATAATACAATAATTATCCGCAAATGGCAGTATAAACCCGTGATATAAAATACACTCACGTAATAATAGTACATGATTATTTGTACAATAACCTGCCGCCCTTATCCATGCACCCCATCTGCTAAGCGTATGAAAAAGAGGAAGGCCTTCAACGTACCTGACCTCGCAGGCGTTTTTTTTTATCTTCCTCCCACCTCTTACGCAGTACAGTCCGTCGTAATCACAAGAGAAAGCCAGAAGGAAAGAACGTCCGTAGACAAGGGGGGGATACACAACGCTCTTTTCCTTCCTTTTTTTTTCTCTCCATTCCCCCTTTTTTTGTATGTGTACACTAGTCTACGAATACACGTAGCACACGGGACATAGTAGCGGCCACGTGCATAATGTATGAGTGACGCGAAAGCCCGTCATTTGAAGCCACCCGGCCGCTTTCCTTTTGTGACATCGATCTGGTGGCGTCTCAATAATTCAGCACGGGAACAGCGCAAGGCGCGCGAGCACCACCGCCATTGCCGCGGCCACCGTCGGTGTACCATCGCCTGCATCACCGCCGGTTGCACCGATACCACCCTCAACCCTCCTCCGTTTCGCCACGCTCCCGATGCGCTGACCACTTACACGGGAACACCGCTCTTCCAACTCCGACTCGTTCTGCCTTCTTCCTCACAGGTCTAAACCGCCTGCTCCAGCCTCGATACAATCCCATCCACGTTTCTGCGATCAGACTTATCAAACCCACCTCCCCCCGCCCTTCCACAGCTCCCGACGTTTAACCGCCTGGCGACCCTCTTTCTGTGTTTCAGTCCCTCCTACTCCCGCAACCCTCCTGCCACGCGACCTCGACAATGCCACCCTTGCGTCCGGCTGTCACTGACAACCGGCCAACTCTCGGCTAACGACAAATTAACACCAGACTTACGCAAGCTGTACATGCGCGGCGCGGTTGTTTTGATGTTGGCAAGCTATCGGGAAGTATGCTTTTTTGGGAACCGAGGTATTGCGGGAATGCGGTTCCCTTTGTGGGATAGAATGAAGCTCTTTTTGATTACTACGATGTAGTAAACAAAATTAATGCACAACACAAGGTTAATAGGTTGAGACCAGTTTCGAAGTGTTTTGCTTTGAATTTCCTTGGAATTTCAAGAAATTCTGAAACTTTGTGAATATGTAGGGAATTTCCTCCTGATTACAACACGATTTTTGTTTGCTGCCCAAAGTCACTCTAAGGGGGTGTAGTTAACCCCTGAAAATTCGGCTATTTTCCGATTTTGTATTACAACTGGCGAAGTGTAAAATACTTTTTTACCAAATGATTGATCTAATTAAAAGAAGTAACTTTTGTCTTGATTTTTTTTTCTATCTCTTACACTTCGCGAGTTATAACGCAAAATCGGAAAATAGTCGAATTTTCAGGGGTTAATCGCACCCCCTTCGAGTGAATTTGGGCAGCAAACATAAATTGCGTTTTAATCAGCGGGAAATTCTCTACATATTCACAAAGAATTTTTTGAATTTTCGGGTTCGGGATCATCCCTTGTCAGCCACATTAAATAGTAGAAAGATAATAAGATTAAGTGAATATTTAAATAATTAACTTATCGAGACGTGATACCTTTCAACGGGAACAAAGATTTAATACAATTTTATTTCCCGGAACAAACAGACTAAAAAAAAAAACACGCGATATTTATTTATTAAGAATACAGTATAAATGCTTTTGAAGCAAAGCAAGAGATAAGAATTCACCAACGTTATTTGTCCATATAGCGCTGTTTTTGTGAATCGTTGGACATCAGTTCCCCGGTCGTGAAAGGAAGGAAATATATGGACAGCCTTGCATAGCATATTATGTGTACATAGTGTTGCGTTAGTTCGGTAACTTATTGCTAAAAGAAGAGGAAGGTAATAAATTATAAAAATGTCGTTTACATGGTCGAGCGAGGAATAATCGTGTGCCGTGAGCGATGCAGCCTAACCGGCCGCAAAATGGGGTGTGGCGTTTGAAAAAAAAAGGGGAAGAAGAAATTTGAAAATTATCGATTCCTCGCGCGATTCACTCGAGTGTGCCATGTAATAAACTTCATACGCGAGTGCACGTCATTAGTAGGGGAAACAACATGGCGTATTCCTTTATATGTGGATGTCCGTCGATCGATTGGCCTCGTTTGTCGGTTCGTCGGAAGGTGTGTAAAAATTTAATTAGAACGACAATGATATAACGTTAACGTTGCCCAGGTGCCAGCACCCACGATTTTCCTCGACCTGATAATTAAAGGGCGCTAAGTAAAACGAAATTAACATTGAAGCGAAATATTTCATTTCGTTGTTCTTTCTCATTAACGGCAACGAAATTTCCGCTCCATAACATAATGCCAGCTACACTGCTACCGCGTTATTTCCCCTTAATACATGGTAAATACAGTGAAACATTTTCCTTGAACACTGGTAGGTATGCAACGGTGAAGTTTGACTTACGTTGTCTTGAAAACCTAGTAGGTATATACTCGGTTAAAAGCTGGATGATCATCCCTTCACAGTTCTTGTTTGTGCTGACCAGAGAATCACATAACTTGAAGTGAAATCACTAATTGAAACCTTTATTATTCAAAAAATTTTTAATAATTACTTCAAAACAACTAGCTTCGTATGTCTGTTTTTCTTAAACTTTTGCAGAATAATAATAAATGTTTACAGTGTATTTTCGTTATCGCAGAAAGTAACAGGGTATCAGATATAACATATATTTTGACCAATACATTACCTTTCCTAAGAGAAAGTAATTATTAATCATTGTTCTTTGTTAAATTTTTAATAGCATTTCGAAGGAAGCTGTTTTGTATTCTTGGCATCAGCTATGTACCACATTATGGCAGGACCATCAGCAATTTTCTTAAAGCACCCTAATATGTACATAAAGCAGAATCGTAAAAATTTCCAGAGATAAAAGAAGGTCAGTAATTAGATTTCTGAATAGTTGAGCACTGCCACGACGTAAACATATTGTAACCGTTCATCTCTTCCACGCGGGTAGGCTTCAGCTCTCGTTAAAAATACTTTCTGCAAGCGTAAAGGAAAAGTTAGCTACAACTACGATTTTAA
Source organism: Andrena trimmerana (assembly GCA_951215215.1). Classification (NCBI taxonomy): domain Eukaryota; kingdom Metazoa; phylum Arthropoda; class Insecta; order Hymenoptera; family Andrenidae; genus Andrena; species Andrena trimmerana. The sequence continues at coordinate 10,573,078 of OX578062.1, forward strand.
GCTACCCCTTGTCGTTTCATGGAACTTTGAGACGCTAAGATACTTTAGTAACGTACTTTATACAAGAAGCCGATTATATGTGTAGCTTGTTAAGTCGCATCTAAGAAGTAGCACGCTCATTCTATTTTGTAGTGGACAATACGCCGAGAAAGTCGGACAATGGGAGCGACGATCGGAATATCGAAGGGCACGTTGTACATGGCTGGAGGTATACTGCCTGCAAGCCACCATTTTCCTTTTCTTACCATACAAAAATTTAATTTTTAAATAGTGCACACCCAGAAACAGAACTACCCTCAATTAACGATAAGACTTCACCACTTCCCTTTAGTTTAGCGTTCCTCTTTCTTCACTGAAACATTTTATTCTAGGATCACATATAAATGAAAGCAAAACTAACGTAGACTGGAATATCAGAGTCCTAATTTTTCTTGCGTTTAGTGACACCTTTTTTACCCGATGGACATTTTTATTTTAAGATAATACGCAAATGAAAGTAGATTTGCCATGAATTGTGATGCTGTTAAAAAAGCCCAAAGTAGGCTATGAAACTAAAGAGAAACGGTTCTTTGTCCTCCCCCCTGCAGCGGTGCTGTTACATAATTCCATTATTTATAGCCAATACTCAGTAGCCTAGGGAACGAAACGAAAGAAACGGGAGGTCGACTAAGCCTAATTAATTTTGGAAGGCCCGATGTCCGACTGTCCCCCTGCAGGGAATAGAATTCCTGGGAAATTTTAGGTACCCGCATTACAATAACTTGAGCATAAGTTTCGTGCTCCCGCTGGCAAAACAATTACGTAAACTGGAAAATAATCTTTGTTCGCTTTTTTTAAACTTCACATAATTCTGAGAAAGATAATACACCGGGAGGATGAAAAGTAGGATAATATTTAGAGGAAGTGAGACAGTTCTGTTTTTAAAAAATACTATGCAAGCACGTATTTATTTTTTAATATAGAAATGTATACTTTCCTTGCGATTATGTTACATATGAAACCTTAAATGCTTTCGTGGAACTTTATTCAACTGTGATTCTCGACCGTTTAATATTTCGTTTATGTTTAATTTTAGCTTAATATGGACATTTAATTAAATCCATATACAATTAAATTGATTTGGAAAGTATACGGACAATTGCAGTGCGTATGAGTTAATAAAGATAATGAATATACACAAATACGTGTATCCATTATACACGTGGTAAAAAAAAAAGCGAGTATGGGAGATTAGATCGCAGACACATATGTATATATGTACAAAACTTGTTCCACCTCGTACAGCCGGTCTAACTTTTAACGCACCTGGACTAGCTTCGATGGATCTCCCCTTCCTCTTTTTCCTAAAGCCCACCCTTGGAGCACGCGGCGTCTGTTAATTTTTTTCTCCCCTTTGAAACGCCCCGCTCTGACTTCTACTCTGCTGCGCTTTTTCAACGCTCAATCGATTGGTCACCGATTGAAGCTCAATCGTAATCTATACTTTCCACTTTTGCCTTCTGGCTTTTGAGATGAAATTCAGTATTCTCGATACGCTGGCCGGAGTTTCAACAGGTTCGTATATTAGTTGAACCGTTCAAAATAAATGGCCTACCATTCTTCTCTCCTTTGCTGCCAAACGTGCGATATCCACTATCCAATTTCCGCGTCATTTTTGGGTAATAAACTTAGTAGAGCCACCTGCATAAATTGTTGATTTTAAATTATGCCTAGTTATGTACACAGAATTCTTATTATTCTTTCATGATTTATGAATTATTATGAATTATTATTATGTATTATTAATGTTTGCAAATTGCGAATATATACTTGGCAATGCTGTAGGTAACGTTATCTGTCACATGGATGATTTTATTCCTACACAACACACCAGAAACATATTTTTCCCACAGTGGCTCTAATAATTTCATCACCCACTCTAACAAGGGAAGTTAGGTAACTCGAAAATTCAGAAAAATATGCAGCTTTGTATTTTTGTTGGCGCCATAGTGCGGTTTAGAAGGTGATATCGCCCCTCGAAAAAATGCAGAGATATCGAAAAGAAGAATAACTAAAAGTTACATTTTTTTTTATCCACAAAACTGCACAAAAGTAATTATCGAATTAAGGATTGTTGGGGGGGGGGGGGTGCTGATTTGAAAAGTGTAGATGTTTCAATAATTATTTTTACGCAGTTTTGTAGAGATATACAAATAATGTAACTTTTATTTAAACTTCTTTTCGATATCTCTCACCGTTCTCGAGATATTCTACGAAAAAGAAAACTCTGCCTTTTTTCAAGGGGTGATTTCAATAAAAAAAAACTGCACTATGGCACCAACGAAAATAGGATTCCGTTACGGAGCACCTACTCTACTTGCACACAAAGTTGCATAATTTTCTGAATTTCCGGGTTGCCTAACTTCCCTTGTAAGTAAATCTATGCTTCATCACAGGATCATCAATAATTGATAGAAATAGGCCGTTTACTGCTTCCGTTTTTTTATGGAGACCACTCGAAGGTGAAGATCGCATCATGAAAATAACGTTAGGTGCACATGCGGGTAAATGCAAGTTTGCACACGTAATAAGAAATGAGAAAGTGGTTGCTAAGAGACGACAACTAAACGAGGAACGCCAAGGAAAGTGACTGGGATGTAAAGAGCCATAAAACTGAGAAGAACAGATTAGAAGGAACGAGGCTGTACGATAGATGTCGAAGAGTTGTAAGCTGAAGGGTCTGGAGAGTGACTACCGAGCAACGAGTTACTTACGAAGGGTTGCTAATCGCAGACTCGGATACTGAGAAACTAGGCAGAAGGATCTCCCGTGGGTTAGCGGGGAGGGCTTGGAGTTCACGATCACATCAACCATGGCCTGTGGCTTCTTTACAACGTATACGATACATGAATAATATCTGGCTCAGATATTCGTTCCGTGATAATATCGTTCGTGATCAGGTTTTGCAGTATCCTCGGGAGACCAGTGCTTCTGCCTATGCTGAATCGATATCACCCCTGAGAACGTTAAAATGTACTTCCTTTGCACTGATACAACTGTATCAGTATTCACTGAGCTGCCTCACGTACGGTTTTATATTTCGCTACACACATTCAAATATCTTTTCGAATAAGCGAGTAGCCTATCTCAGGGAATGTAAAATTTCTAAGCTTTGTTTCCCTAAACTTTTGACAAAGTCGATAATTATCTGAATAAATGCTTATATTATAAGTGCAGAAGTTTTAGAAACTAGTGCTGAATGTAAAGTACTGTAACATGGAAAGTGCGAGTGCTGAATTCAGACAGTAAAGTGTTCAGACTGGATCTGAAGAGTATTCCTTGGTGCTGTTTTCGAAAGTGTATTGACCTAGCTAATGATTAGATGAGAAGAGGATGACTTTATTCCTTAGTCACTGAAACTTCAGTACCACGTGTTGCAAGCATCTGCTGTACCTAGGTACCTCTGGCTATTAACAAATAGACTCTTTAATAATTTACGGCTAACAGAAGGTTACTCCTGCAGTTTTAGATGACGTAAACGTTTCCAAGGACTTGAGTATAATTGAAGAATGTCAAGATTCCCTAAGCAACACTTTATCATACTATTGTCAATAGTAATTGACTAATCCAAGCTGAACACCAGATCTTTTATGTAGTTCCCTCCAAATTAAAGACGGAAGCAGCTTTTTGAAAGGCGCATGTAAAATTCAGCGACTCGCCTAAAAGTGTCCATTAGTTATTTTATAATTCTATCTACACTCACAGGTCTCTAAGATGGTCCTTCAAGGGGAGTTCAACCTTGCATCTGATAACAGAGTACTTTTTAAAGATAAAACTCACGAAATTTTCGGATTGAGAATTCATTGAACTTTCAAATTTAGTAACACTTGAGCTTGGAGCTGTGTTTTAGGCTTCGCAAAGAAGTCTCTAAATTTTAAACAATACATTGTATAATATTTTGAGTCTTAATCCCTACCTTCGCATTAAACTTTATATTTTTGAATTACATGTTTGAAAAATGACTGAAAAGGTCATGGAATTGGCGTTAAGCTCCCGAACTCCACACTACGATTCAAGCTGCAATTCGTATGAAATATTAGCTGCAGAAGCATGAATCACCGCTGTGCATGCTTAGATATCGATATTTCGTACGTGACCCTGGAGAATAATATGCGCAGACAGGATGTTATAAAGTCTATTTTCTTCGACGATAAAATCAAAAGGGGAAGCTATAGCCTATGCAATCTCTTTCTTTTTTTTTTATTGAAGGCAATATCTGCACTTGCCTCTGTTAAGCTTTCGCGGACGAACGGTTTAGATGCGGACTCCAGTTATTAGGACGAATGCGTATGACATGACCGAGTGGATCCGATGAAGATTCGTGAGACGAAAAGGGTCTGGAAGGGTCAGATAAAGGGCTTAGTCGTTGCACCCGCAACTCGACAGACGAGCCGTGCTTGATAGGGGATGAGTGGACGTCTCGTAGCTAGTCGAGGATCATCCGTAATTTATGGGAGATCGATCGACTTCGCATTGAGCTGCCACCCAGTGACGTAATCGATCGCGTGCGATTACGTCACAGGATTCTATCGAATTAATGGGAGTACGTAAGTGCCAAGTATGCAGAGGCATCGTCCATACCAAACGCCTGTCCTCGCGTGTCACGAAAAAATGTCACGGAACCCGCGGCTAGACCGACGTAAACGACTGTCTGTCAACAAGATCAACTTCATCGCATTAAATGTATATTACCTTTTACCACGTAACGTATGCTACTTTACTTATTCCTCTCCTATAAAACCATAGGTTCAACTACGATCGCGAACGAGATAATTCACGCTGAGCAAATGATACCTACATACCTATGCATACAACGTGTTCATTAGCTGGCAGTTTGTCCATCTCTGACACTTGCTGAATGCTCAAGGGAAGAAGAGTTGATCGACATTTTGCAAAAGTGATGAATGGCCTTGAAGTAAATTTCGTGCTTGCTAATTGTTTCGTTCAGTTTTTATCTCTTCTTCGTCCTCCGTTAAATCTATATTCAAAAAGAAAAAATAGAGTAAATATCTGCACCCGTTATTTATCGTTAAATAAAATTATTAACGCGCAAGACTCGTGCTAGATGATGTGAGTTATTCATCAGATTTTTGGTGCCAATATAAGGAAATATGACGAGGCGTTTTTTATCGCTCCCCGTGTCTGCAAATTTCCTGTCGTTCTCTGGGGAAATTGATCGCCTAATCCATAACGTCCCAGATCTCTTACTTTCGATATCAACATTCGAGTTTCAAAGTCCTTTTCAGACCTCATCGTCCTCAGGCGGAGTTCCCTAAAGTCATCAAAAAGCAACGCGGCCTGGTTCGTTGGAGTTTTCCTTACGAACTTTCACTTGGTCCCTTTCTCCGCCTATTCCCATCTTCGCCCTCATCACTGAGTAAATATTTTGTCAACAGTTTCGAAGGATGTTGCGTCTCATTGATCTTTCTGTTGGTAGAGGTAATTTGCACTGTCATAGAGAAGGAAGTAATTTTCAGATACGAAAATACGGATCGGGTTTTCCTCTATTACGTAAATAAGAGAAGGTATTCAGACGTAGATTCTTTCATGGCAATTTAGCAAGCACAGTCGAATTAACAGGTCCCAAATATAATTAAACATTAGCAAACTATATTTTCGTATCACGCGAAGAGAATAATGGTAGATAATGGCAAATTTTGAAAGTCCTCGGAAAAGATCAACCCAAAATCCTGCGTATACGTATACCTACACACGGAAACATGAAAAGAATTCAAAATATTGTCTCTTAACGCAGATTGCGGTATATCGTTATATAAAAGTTTATACAATTCATAATTTAGCAAATAAAATTTACATAATAGGACAACTCTAATTGGATACCACCGTGTTTTATTTATCTGCTTCGTTTTATTCACAAGAAAATGGAACACCATACCCCCGTCCACCCCCTTTCAGGTTTCTCTGGTCCCCCACTCTTCCGCTCGCCATTTATGGAATTATTAACACATACATCACTGTATAATATCTATTTCTTCTAAAATACACGTAACTTTTTGAATATTTTACGTTTATAATGGCAGGACACTTCATTCGAGTAATACCGATTTTCGATCTTTGAGGGGTTGCTTCTCCCCTTAAAATTGAGATCGAGCAAAAATAAAAAAATCCTTATGTTTTAGATCTTTGTGCTTAACAACATATTTCACGGAGAAACAAATCGGTGCCGGACACTTCGATAGTGGCCTGGTCACAAGTATACTTGAATAAAAAGAATCATAATTTTAATAGAAATACTAATATAAGCTTTCTCTTACTCGTAAAGTAGTTGAACATTTGGAAAATCTAGAACTGAAATCAGTACATTTTCTACTGTTCGCGAGGAAGAAACGTTTCATTCTAAATTGGTCGATGAGAAATCCTGTCCCGGATCGAAAGTTACGTCTTCCGGAGTCGATTCATTCGCGCCGTGCCATTTCACATATCACGGCGGGAGACGAATCTTTCGCACGATATACCTGAACGAGACCGTACTTCGTTAAAGCCAGTTTCGTTTCGGAGAATCACGCGTCGTCGTCGGTCCCGCGCTTCATCCACGGCCCAATTGGTGCAGAAGCGGCACAGCCGCTATCCAAATCCGCCATTATCGGAACTCTTGCCGCCTCAGTAGGTACCTACTCGTGAAATTGTCGATGGCAGGGGAAGAAAAAAGGAAGAAGACGGGGAAGAAGGAGAGCAGAAACAGGGGGGGGGGGGGGGGAAGGAAGACAGACTACGCGAAGAATGAAGGAGAGCGGAGAAGCAACGGGAGAAGAAGACAGGCATAGAACGTCCGTAACGTCGGAAGAGCCGGCAGCAATTTCCGGTGGCTTTTGTGCGCCCTTTAAAAATGCGAGCTACGGGGATGCCGAGAGGGCGGAGAAAAGGGGTAGCGATAAGAGGTCGGTAGAGAGTTTTGCGAATGTACATACGAGTGGTCCTTCTGGACCAACAAATCCCTAGTCGAAAGGAGGGAGGAAGTCAAGAGGTTAACTGCAGGTCCTTCCGCGTTCTTCCTCTCCATTCGCGTGCTTCATATTTCCCTTTTCCTACGTTACGTTCTGATTCGAGTTTATCTTCTTATACGGTCCGAGCCCGCGGAGGGGGGGGGGGCCTATTTCCGAATGATTCTGATAATGTGGAGAATTTCAATAACCTTTAGCAACGTGAACGGCCTCGGCTTCTGGTAAGGCAGATAAGGTCTCGCACATCGCCCGATTTCTACATTCTTCAACTGTAGTTACCAAATTTATTTGCAATCTATATTTCTTACATTATGTATTATGTAGCTATTCGTTCAAATTGTCGTGAAAGTACAGTAAGAGAGAGTGTTTCTGTCTACGAGGATACCTGTTGATAATTTCTCGCGTTTCTCTGCAATGATTTCTCTTTCTTGCCATCAGATAAGTACACATTTGTGTTGCCTACGAAAATAGCCATAAACTACCACCGATATAATATTTCGCGGAGATGAAAATCTTCGGAAACTGTTACCGCGTAATGTGTAGAAGGGATAGAGTTTAAATACTTACTACTATTTCTCCGTCTTTATCCGTAACTACATAAGTTTTATTCAATTTCGAATATTGACCACAAAAATATCTAGAACAAAATGCCTTACTCATTCGCACTGTCTCAGTTTTGATTACTTGATCTTGTGCTTTAGTACCTATTGCTTCATTAGGTTTTTCTTAACTCTGTAGTACCTAGCTCAAGCTGCGTAGCTTTGTCAGCTCAAGTACGTGCGAAAATATTTATTTTGCATTCATTTATGACAATGCTTTATTTTCTGTGTTATTATTGTCTGTGAGCCAATGAAGATTTGTTGTGCCTCATCGCGACGAGATTTTTCTATCTTTTTTCTAATTAACATTACGCTGAAAATCAATAGATATGCGCTCTGGCAGCTGTTTTAATTTATGACAATTTTTTAATTTATTTTACCGTAAAATAGGTTATTAATAATAAATTCCTTAGGATTATAATATAATACAGTTGTAAAGTAAATTCCCATAAAAAAACTTCAAGAAAGTAACAAAATTACGCCAAGTACATGAAAAAGTCGGGACGGAAAAGAGTAAATCACAAAAAAATAGAAGAAAATATACAATATAAAAAAATATGTGAAATCAAAATGAGCTTCAAGTACATAAAGGTGCTTTCCAACTGCGCTTAAGATGACACAACTACATATGAATTGTGAATTTTTTACTTTTCTGAAGTTTTTCATGGGGCTCTCACTTCTTTTTACAAAGATAATTTGCATAGAGAATGACTTCAGATAATTTTTAATATTACAAATTACAAAGGTTCATCATCAACAGCAATGAACAGTCTTATCACGGGACAGAATTAAGGTTAAATTCTACGCAAGTTTAACAACTACAAAAACAAACTGTGTGCACCGCATTGCCGATCTATGTATATTTATTATATGTATAGTACTTTGTGCATAGTGCGAGAAACACTGATTAAATTTATGCATTATCGAATGTGTCCATGTATCAAAATAACTGAATAAGTATGTATACGAAATCCTTTCTGCAAAATTGTGCATATGGGAAACCGGGGCTAGTTGACTAATGAGGTTAGTTGACAAATTCCCTTTAATTCTTGTATTATGGAATAAATTATGCTGCGATTCGCGATATTGGAGCATATGAATGACCAGCTTGCCATTTAATGTGTTGCCGTGACAAAAACTTGCGTGTTCTATCAGTGAGAATGAAAAATCTAAAAAGGTCAGTGGGTCCGTAAATATTTTTGTTTTGACTATTTCTGAATTTTTGTCCACAGAGTACTGCTTGATGTGTTTTCATGAATATTTTGTGGAAACGTGATACATTGACTATAATTTACGGTATTTTATTTTATCCGGTGCGTGGAGGTTTTGTACGTACGGCCTTTAACATGTTAACAATGTTGGGCGGTGTTACTTGACTAAGCACAGGAATACAACTAAAAATTGCATTTCTTATCCTCAAGATACAGTCGAGGCAAAGAGTTTAGCTGCTCAAGTCCACTACCCCCACCATAAAATCCTTCAAAACTCACCCCTACCAGATTTACATCATATCCTCCCTTCAAACTCTCAGACCTTCCAAATAGACGCTAACAAACAAGTACAAAATAATTACAGTATCTAGCACCATGATAATTAATAACAAAATAACTCTGTGAAGGAGTGAAGAAAAAATAAAAGAAAATTCTTGGTGTAGTATACATATACAAGTAACCCCACAGCACTGAAGACATTATTTAATTTTTATGTATTTGCGACATGTAAATAATAATTCAATCGTTTATTTCTGACTGCGCGACTCGTTTCGAGAGTTATGAAAGCAATAGCTACAATGTTCATAGCGAAGCAGAGTTACTAAACCTTTCTGGACACCTTATGTAGCACTGGAAATTCCATCTTTCATAAGAACCGTAGAGAAGGTTCGGAAAAGATTTACATCTAATTAAGACTCAATCCAGGCTCAAATTATTACAGTTTGGTACTCTAGGATACTGGCATTATTTAATTTTCTATGAGCGCTTAATTCACATCGCGTCCACACTATTTAAACTAACAACCCCCGTTGTAGATATGCTCTACTACGAAGTTGTCGCCGCAATTCATACATTATATTGTGAAAAATAATCGACCTGCAAGTTTCTCACGAAGTCTATATAGTTACTTCACATAGAATCGCTTCAAACGTGCAAAATTAACCTGTTATAGGAGATTTTAATGATCAAAAAACTACGACAGAATTTGACTAACAATGAGTAAAAGAAACCTCAAACATTACTGAAAAAATTACTAAATATAGATACATTAGACCTAACACCTTTTTCTTCTTCTCCTCCGCATACAGTCTGTTCACTTTGTTCTTTGCAATGAAAATTCTATAGAGACAGATAAATAATAATTAAAATTTGATTCGCAACTGTCGATGTATCGTTTAACGAAGGTCGTGGCGCGACGAAGGTCGTAACTCGCGAGCCGCGCTAATAGATATCATTTCATCTCATTTCTCAAGGAGGACCAAAGCCACGAGGAACGTTTTCCTATTACGGCTCCGCCCAGGACCCTCTTTCACGCGTAGGACGTACACGTGTATATATGATATATAGGAGCCATATACGCTATATACATACCTCACCCAGGGATGGAATCCCGGCCCTTAGTACCTTCCACAGCCTCCGTCTGCCTGACCGTGTCCCGGTTTTCTTTCTTTTTCGGGGACACCGGCGTAGGATTCTGAGGGGCGCTCGCGCACTCCTTTGATTGGCCACATGCTATGGGGTTTCATCGATATAAGACGAGATAGACAGAGACGATCGAACGGACAAAGAGGGTGGTATCGAAGGACTCGGTTAGGAAGAAGACAGAGGGTGAATTACAAGGACAACAGGCAGAGGGAGGAAAAATGAGTGCGGTGCTGGGGGGAGCAACAGAGGAAGATAGAAGTACAGAAAGCGGGAGAGGGGCACGACACCGCGAGGGTAGGAGGGAGCGAGAAGGGCATATATCGGTTGCTTGGAGGGTGCGTGGGCTTTCTCTCAGAGGGTGCGTAGAGTCAAAGAGGGAGACGTCGGAAGGAGAAAGGGTCGGCAGGGTCGCAGAGGGGGTGAGGGCATGGGAATGGGGAGGGAATAGGGGGATAGATGGAAGAAGGGGGATGGCGGTCGGGAGGGTGGGTAGTGGGGGATGAAAAGGAGAAAACTAGAGGGTGCGTGTAGGCCTGGGGAATCAGTCGCGGACGAGCTGCGTTCGGGGTTTTATCTGTAGCTCTGTCCCTTCCGTCTCTTTCACACTCTCGCCGCGCGCTGGTTCCCTTCTCCTCTTACTCTGGCCACACGCTCCCGCATACGAACGCACACGTACACACATATACCCGCGTAGATGCACGCGGAAGCCCGCGCACTTGATACAAATACGTATATCCGTGGACTACAATAGAAGGAGAGCACAGCGGGAAGGCAAAAGAAAGAGGAAGAACAAAAGAACGAACAGGAGGGCGCACCGTGCTCCTTTCGTGCAGTGGAAAATCGCGGTCGGAAACACGTGCAATATAGTAACGCTTTGGGTAACTCTCGAAGGCACGCATCTGCGCAACGAATTAAACGTACTTGTGCCGTCCTGCGCCGTGATCGCGCGTGACACTCGACAGTGAACCTAATTTTTTTGTTTACTCGGCTCCGCTCTCTGTGATTTCGCGGGGCGAGCGAACATCCCCGAGGACTCTGTGTGTTTTGTTTTCTATAGCGGCATCGCGAACGTGCGCGTCGACACCGTCACAAATGGTTCACATAGTGGAAGTTGTATCGTCGCGTCGAAACGATTTGCAAATGGTGAGTGAACTTCTCATAAAAACCTTCCTTATCGCTCATTTTTTCCATCACATTTCACATATGACGTAGCAGCAACCTCTTGGAACAAGTAACAAGCATCGATAATTCTCTTAACTAAATACCTCTGGCCGATAAAAGACGAGAAACGATTCTCCATTGAGAATCGATCTGCAAACGCGATATTCTGTATTTCGCGCGTTAATATAGCAAAGGAAATGCGCCCTATTGAATAGAGCCGAAGAGTCTTTCGTGCTGGCGGTGTTTCCTTGGGAATATCGAAATTCCAGTCACGAAGTCGTTCGCGATGTATGACTAGCCGAGGAAATGCATAGCGCGATCGTAAAAACGGAACCGGCGGCTCCTCTGTATAGACGTCCCGATAGACGGGCGCGAAAATACACATGGATCCGCGGGGTTTACGAGCGACCGCGGATTTTCATGCACGTCCCCCTTTATATCGGCCGCCCGTTCACGCATCGAACCCGTAAAAGATTTTTCGTGCGTCTGTTTACGCGCGGTTATTTCTGGCGGCATGTGCGCAACCGTTACGTTATATGTATCCATATGTCGTACAGCCTGTACGCGGAACGTTTACAATAGCACCTCCTCTCCCCGCTTTTGCATACGGACAGACACAACGCACGTGTGCACGCACACGCGTCGGAGGAGTGCATCGGGCGCGCGTATGCTGCGGGCGCACGTGAAGAAACGCAGCTGCTCGATAGCGGGCGTGTCTACGTTTCGGCCTGCCTCGAACATGTTCCATGAATCGTGCGCGTCTTTATCAGGGGGCAGATAACGCGTTTCAAGCGCACTTGAATTTACGCGGCACGCGCAACCGGAGGATTCTAAATTTTCCATTGAGCGCAACGCGATACATAAACCGGGGCGCTTTCTTCTTGCCCCATAACGTCGAATGGTTCTCGATATTTGTTTCGTGATATCGGCTTCTCGAAACACATACAAGCATTTCTGCAGTTGGTACAGTTGGTTCGCGGAGATGTATTCGAGTTGCAGGCGAGAAGATTTTTCACAATGTTTGCATAGTGATAGGGCTTCGTAGGTATCGATTTTTGCGTTTGCTTTTGCTCGAATGTCATTTGGATCGGGGGTACAAACATAGCCTCCGCACCGAATATCCCAGGTTCTATGTAACCTTGGACTTATTTAAACTGTTCAAACGAGACGAGTGCTCCAAATTGGACAGGTGGGGTTTTAGTCAATTTTCAGCACTTTTTTAAGCGGCTTTATACTTTTCAAGGTTTCAAAAATTAAAGAAAGTGAAGATTTAAAAAATGTTTAGGTATATTGTATTATTTTGAATGCTCTTCGTGGGAGTGCTGGAAAACTTCTCGTTTTCAGATAAAATTAATTCTGCCAACTTCGTTCCCTCGGCGACGCAACAACTATACAAGTAATATTTCCAGATCCTTTTTTAACATCGATGCACTGCCTAATATATTTATTTTAGCATTTGTACATTTTCTTGTCTATTTAATCCCATGTGCCTTACATTTTTCTAAAGTGTCTCATATGAAAAGAAATTAATATTTGTAAAAAAAGGACAAAGCGGATACAATTTCGAATGTATATTCCTTAATGAAGCATGAATTTCTATATTTAACCCTTCGTTGACACACCTCTTTTTCGATCAACTTTGACATACTGGTGGCTCACACCCCAAGTAATTTTTGTACGACTGCCATTCTCATCTAAAGAATCCAATCGTTATGAAAAAAATCATGGATCAATTTCAAAGTCTCTAGAATGTATTCCAATATTTCTAATAGTTTTTTCATTGAAATTTCATCACAGTTTTTGTAAAAAATTTCTAGATTACTGTATATAAGGAAAAAATGAAGGAATTCTTTAAAAAATTGTAACATTTACAAATTTCAATATTAGAAGCTAAACATCTACAGAGTTGTTGTTCAGATATAATATTTTGAGAAAAAGAATAGTCTGTAAGTCAGCTTTGGAAAAAAGGTATTTATTTTGCATATAGAATTAATAAGGCTATCAACGTTTAGAATTTCTAAGAATCCTGTTATGAAAAGAATCAATCGATTTATTGCATATATAGGGGGTGAAGCGCATAAAATATTACAACTATTTTCTCCAAAACTGTTGGGGCTAGTGAGAAAATTCTATTCTCGTAATTTAGAGAGCAGCAGACCCTTTTATGACACGTGTGGTTTTGCTGTCAGACCACCCTTTGGGGCGGAAGTGACAAGCCCCCTATTTTTTAAAAGGAACGGCATATGAACTTTTGCGTGTTTGGATACGTAACTTTAAAAATAAAGAACTAATGAAAATATACTAAAAATATTCTTCGTTATCAGATTTCGGTATGATTTCAAAAAATATTTACCCACTAATTTTTTCGCAGATATTATTTTAAACGTATAAAGTTATGTTCTTTAAATTATGTTCCAAATAACGTTGATATAAGAATTAACAATTATATATATAAGCAATTTTGTCACTATTCCTCGTGGTTTTATGGAATAATATTTGTTATACTATATGTGCTCCATCCTGTCCACAAATTGCAAAACATTTTACAAATATTGTTGCCATTCTTCTACGAATATATCTATTTTAAAAAATGTTGAATATATTTACACATTCATGAAATAGATTATTGCTTATATAATCGTTATATCACTGATTCATCACCGCCCAGCTCAAGCCGCTGACCCTAGAAGCGTGAAATTCGGAGGGTATATTCCTTTCGCGACGCATGTGCTCGATAAGAAGGGATATTTTGAAATTCCAACCCGAAGGCGGTAAAAAGGGGTGAAATGTGTTTTCATGGAGTCCTTAATACCTCTTAGGCTCGAAGCGAAGCGCGGAGGTATTTTGCTAGTCATAGTATATACCCACTTCATCAATTTCATTCGCATCAGCGAATAATACAAAATGATAAGTAATTTTCCTTACTCAAACTGAATTATTTCGGATATCTAATACGTGCGTCCGATCGACGGCTTAGCGTCTATTTCCATGTCTTCCTGTCGATTGGATCTTCCTTCGAGTTGACGTTGTCCATCCTGTATATGCGGTACGCGTTTGTATCGGATACATTGAACAGAACACATGACGGGTTCTCATGAGGAGGCGGGTCGGTGTTGATGCAGAGACGTACATCAATTAATGCAGCAGCACATGTGAATGTGCCAGCGCATAAAGCCGTAGTAATGTAGCTCGCCACACGGTTTGGCTGCTTTGCTTGGCTCATCAATCCTAAAACCAGACCTCTGTTCTCCAACTTACACACCGCGATGGACTTGAATAGGAAGCGCAACGATACAAATCTATACGTGTTTATAAAGCATACCAAGAAATATCAAAAGAATTTATCCTCCTCTGACTTCCCTCAACTCTGGAAACGCCAACATTTGTTTTTAAATAAATGCATGTTGCACTCAAACAATTTGAAATTTGCCTGGATTGAAGAAGGATCTATTTTTTTCTTTTCGATTTAAATTTATCCTTTTGATACTCATTGCATTCATATTATCGCAGTTTATACATTTATCGTTACTATAAAAAATTTAGTTTAAAAAAATATTTGTATGTCAGATTGAATTGTATGTCTTTCGTTTTTGTTGCTTCATGTTCGAATTTATATTTATATTCGTTCCGAGTTCTAAAACTTGAAAATTCTTCATAAGAAGTTGTATATATTTGTGTACTGTTAAGAATATGAAGCATTAGTCGTGATGTATTATTTTCAAATGGTATCACGTCGCATCAATAACCGTGTGTCACCAGAGTTTCTAAAGTACACTACAGATTTTCATAATGTTTATAATTCAGTGACTGTTTATCGAAGAAAATCTAATAGAACCACGATCTTCAAATTTCTTTTCTCTACGATTTATAAAATATGCTACCTATGAACTATTTTCTTATTAACTTAAATATTGAACAAAATTTTCCAAAATATTTCTCCTTAATTAGAAAAAACATTAGCTTTCGATCTTTTATTACTAAACTACCCTCTTCTCATCAAGGAACATGGATAACTTATTGATATAGGTACTGCATTCCTTTCTTGCAATCACCATCTTCACATAATCGAACTTTCTAATCGATCATATAGGCTAAAAATTTATATGTATCCATTACTATATCATATAATTAATATTGTTACGCAACAATCAGTATAATAAAACGAAATATAATACTATCAAACCGAAATATAATGTACAACAATCATCGTACTACGAATTCGAAAATTCTAAACATTGTACTGTGTCGCAAGTTCAGAAAAATTTCAGAATTTGTTTTTGTATGCCAAATTGTATCGTATACACATCCGGCGCGGCGTTACAAACGGTACCTTTAAAAGAAAAGCCCGTGAAAGTCACGATCACTGCGTTGGCGGCCAGATACGGATATTTGCTGAAACCGTTCAACAAACCAATGAGAATAGTTCCGAGAAAGATGTCCTCCAATTATATTCTGACATTTGGGCAGCTGGCTCCTCGAAACAAGACAGTTGTTAGAAGGCAGTCAGTTACACCCTGGCCTTCAAACTGCATTGCAGTTACGTACGTCCCAAACTCCCCCTAATTCACAAGTTACACTTCAAACTCCAATACACTTCACCTATTACAATAGTCAACAATAAACCAGTTAACAAGTGTTAGTGTTTTTACGAATCATCAACTTATGTAACTCAGATTCAACGCGACTATATCTAGTAGTTAATTTATTATTCAACACGATACGTAAAAATCTCAGGTATCAAACGTTTGTGATTAAGGATAAGTAGCAACAACTGCGCCGAGATCTGTGTTTCACCAGAAAACGAAGATGCTTTCAAATGAACGTCTCTATTTGTACGAATCAACCTATTAAATAACAGTATCAGATTAGGTCGCATAGTATACATAGTCATTGAAACTTGTAGGTATAGTGGGATTATTATACAAAAATTAAATAATTAGTACTGTAGAATTTTCAATTGCATGTTATATTAACTTTCGTAACAGTAATTTATATTGCAGTGTTGTCCAAGGAGAGGCCCCGTCATGTACCCAATGTTCGTCTAAATTAGTGCTGCGTAATCTAAAACTTCAAAGCTTATGCGACCTTCCCACACTCTACCTCCGTCGTCATCGATACGAGCGTTAGTTGATGCGACATTACATGAGTGACTCTCACACAAACAAATTTATGGCTTGCAGAAAGGAACAAAAGCGGGTTAGAGGCCCCATCCGCGGATGCTACTACCCTATATACTGAATTTTATTTTCGTGGGGTGCGCGCACATAATGCAGTCTTACTTAGTGTCCATGTGCAAGATAACGAAGGTAACGTGGGGGGAGGCCCCTAAGCTTCGGAGCATACAATTAGATTGGGCAGCTCTAGTGTGTGGACTATAGCAAAGTTATTCTTTACACGTGTGTGCAAATGATTCGTTCCACACTATCTCAGTTGAAAACCGCTAGCGGAGAAGGCGTCCCTTCCTAGGGGTGTTCCGACTTGCGATTGGTAATGCGCAAGGTAGGTGCGCGTCAAGTTATACCGTCGAACCCCCGGTGGTGCAGATCGAAGCAGCTGACATGTGCGTTGCTCTATCCGTAGTTATACCTACATATAGTGACTGACACATCCAAATTTGAACTCTGTGTTCATTATTTCTGAAAAAGACTACTTTTTTTAGTTAGCTATTCGTAATAAATGGTTAAATTTACGTTTCTCAGAAAATTCAAGTGTATGCTTGCTATTAAAGAACTGGTTTTGATTGGGCACTCACAAGCGCTGATTGGTAGGTACACCAATTTATGTAACCTATATGCTAGAAATGTTGAAACATAGGGATGTACAGATTCTCGAAAATTTTAGGTCAAATTAGGTCGGAAACTTCTTTTGGGACCTTGCCATATTTAAGAATACCTACCAGGTTTCTGAAAATTTCGGATATCCGAAAGTGTGGTCGGGGCGAATTATTCATTTAAAAATCGCGAATATATACAAAATGGTGGAATAAATAAACAATATTGAATATTACATTCAGAATTATTACCACCTTAAGTGGCGTTGGCGTGCTTTCCCGCCGTGGGATTTTCGCTCAATGCCTGGTTTTGGCGCGTTTTCAAGTCGAAAGTATTTTACGAGAGTCCCGAAACATTTACTTTGAATTTGAAAATAATGCGAGTTTGGGAATTGCTTTGTAAGCCACCCTAGCAGCTCTGCTCGCCCGGTAGCCGAGCCTCGGATGAGTCATCTAACAATGAAAATGATCGACAAAGGCCTCGTTCACATTAGTCGAGTTGTCAACTTGACTGTTGTTATTTAGTTGACTTGAAATATCCTTTCAGGTTTCGTCCAAGTTTCAAGTGAATTAAGTAGAGATTCTTTCAACTTTACTTGCCTTGAAATACAGCTTGACTCATACGAACGATGCTTAAGACCTTCAGGAGGGAGAATCATTACCTATGGATTGTTGAGGTTTGTCCGATGAAAATGAGTCTAAACTCGACCTGCCGCTGACTACTTTTGCTTTTACGCAATATGCAGTTGATTTACGAATAATTGAGAATAGTCCCTATGGGGTTGTGTGTTTACCCATTTTCGAGAGATAAAGCTTACTTATTCATCGGTAGTATGTTCGTGAAGATCAAATAGAAAATACAAAAATTGATATATCCATTAGCATACACATGGGCGAGTTCGTAAAATCTTTCCCGACAGAAACGACTATACGGACAGGCGTAACCGACTTGAAACGATACACACTTATTTTGCTAAACCTTAAACAGCTGAAAGATTTATTACGATAAATTGGAAATACAGTTGCACATGTTTTCGAATGTTGGCAGTAAAAGAAGAACGTTATTTTCCTATTCCGGTTACAAAAAGTTATTACCAGTAAATACCTGCTTTCAAATGCTGATAAACGTTGTTATCAGATAACGTGGAATAATTGTATTTTGTATATTTAGATTTGAAATGCAAAATCGATTCGTTTATACTGCATTATCTTTTGACTTGGTTTTCATATTTCATAATTGAATGACGTGCAAAATACGAAAACATTTAAAAATTGTTTATATTAACCAAAATTCATCCTGAAACGAGCTTGATATGCTTACCCATCTTACGATAGGTACTTTTAGGAACCCGTCTTCGCAATTTCGAGTTCTTTGGACACTTCTACTGTCCACCATAATGGTTATCTAACATAGGATTCAAAACCTTCTGCGCAAATTTTGTGATGAATTGAATTTTTATTTGTCGAACAATTCCTTCTAATTTCATCAAACATGTATGTTACTAATGCAGTCACTAAAATCGGGCAACATAAACGGCAATGCATACTTGGGAGTCGTATAGAACTGACAATAAGTCGAAACAAATTTAATTGACTTGTCAGTGCTAAATATCTATTGGAGTGTGACTTACACTAAACAGTATTCCCAGTTCTACACTATGCGAGGATGCCGCTTTTTTGCAAAATAAAAAGGTGCTATGTTTGTAGGAAAGGACAAGAAGCAGTCCGGTGAGGTAACCAGACAGTATTGTAGAAATAGCCATTCAGTAACCTTCAGAGGTCAATTGATTTTGTTCCAACTATAGACTACTCGTGTCTATGGAACTTATGGATGTTTCTACACTTTATCCCGGTTACTATGCACATGAATGCTATAGTTGATACCGTATTATGTACACTCCCATCCATAAGCCACCGTACACATACCGAATATGAAGTGAATCTAGTAAAGCATTACAAAATTATGAAATGTTTTTTAATGAATATTATCCACTGCGAGATCTTATAGAATATGAACCATATATATTCAAAATAACAATAGGAACAAAATCAAAATATTCATGTCGCTTTTATCAATCTTGACATTCGTTTTATTACAGTGATTCCCAATCGGTGGGTCGCAAAGTGTTTTCTGACGGGTCGCCACGGTTTTTCGTTTTTTTTTTTTTAATATTATTAAGTTAGAATCATATTCTGAAATATCTATTTTTAATGAGTCTTCTTTATCTTAATAAATTTACGTTGAATGGGGGCGGGGATCGCAGGTTATTTGAATATTATAAAAGGTGGTGGATACCCCACAAAAGGTGGTAAAACACTGTTCTATTAGTTTTCTTATGGATTCCGTTATTTTATTCCATTCGGTATTCAAATAATTGCACATTTGGTACACATTTTCGATACATCAAGTGCACGAAACGATCAAATTAATTATTTACGTAACAAGTGCTGAAAAATTGAATCTGGGTAAAATATTACATTTTGTACAGACACAGCAGGTGTTCGGTGACTTATGGACGGGAGTGTATATGCACCCTATCCTGTTTGATAGGGTCCCTATCAAACAGAATACGGTTTGTCAAAGAGTACAATTCCGTGTAAGTTGTCTTTACTCATAAACTGTACTCGGCTGAACAATCGACAGAACCTTACCTGAAATGTTAAATAAAAGATAAGATAGTAAGACAACATCTGCTATCGTACAAGGCCTGTAGCTCAAGAGATGTGAGAGAACCATGTGTGAATTGTGAAGGCGTGTGGAATTGCACTGAACAGGTAGCGACCTCTGTAATTGCGCATACCCAAACAGAAGACAGTTTCACAACGCCAATCTGTGGGGATAAGGATAATTAAATTTGAGGTTTGACAAGTCATCTAGGCCGGTATTCATAGTCGCTACTTATTCTTAAGATCGTCTTAAGCATGCGGCATCCTCTACTAACGTAGTAGACAAGTAAAGGATGCCGAATGCTTAAAACGATCTTAATCTTAAGCAACGACTATGAATACCGCCCCTAGTGTCGAGGCCACGGTGTAATTGTAGACAGGTGTTCGGACTCCCCTGAAGAATGTGTCACTCTTTCGTCCTAGTTCTTCTGGCGGCCGCTAGGTTGGCGCTCAAGGAGAAAAGCCTTACACAGTTTACATACAGACTGTCGTTCTCGGTCGAAAGTTCGATACAAACTGCGTGTATCTTTGGAATTCATTGAGGCAAGAGCTATTGTATACCGACTCGCATAAGAATTAGGAGTGTAGCTATTAACAATTTTGAGTTAAACCGAATACGTTTTAATCGGAGGGACTGTATAAGGCTAATCTTTTCGCATAATACCATGGCAATCTCATTAACGCATACGCATTTGACTTTCTTACTACGGCGCCTCTAGTGACGGCCAGTGGAACCACGCATAAATCGTCACAAAAAGCCGTTGGGGCAAAGATTCTAAGTCGGAACACCTGTCTATTACGCCGTGGTCGAGGCATTATTGTTTGATGGTTAGCAACGAGAGAAGCACAGTCTTCGTTTTTACTATCTTCCACTATCTTCTTCTCCTAACTTCTAGAAAGGTGAATATTATAGATGCCCGTCCTTTCATATATAGGTATACATTTGTGTGCTCTAGTTGTTATCTTCAATACAATTCAATTTTATCTGACAAATTTAACAAAATTAGCATAGTAAAATTTAACAAAATTAGCATAGTACCATATGGTATACATTTGTCGTAAAATCGCAGCTTACAACTCATAATTTATAAACTCGGGTGCGAAAGCGATGGACCTTCAGGGTCTATTTGGAATGGTACCTAAACTATCATCACTCTGCAATTCATTGCATACGCAAAAGGTAACTAAAGTCACGCGTGATATCGCAATTAACGCGATACTCTATGCTTTATTAAAAGTTTAACATAATGCCCGAATTTAGAAAAATATTTTATCTGTAATGTTTGATATACGTACCAATTCAATGTTGTTATATACTGTTCTCATATATTGTTTCTTAAATTAACGATTCAACTACATACATCGGAACTTTATTCAGTGATATGCTGCCAAAGCACTGCAATTTAGATGATTAATTTCTAACCATGTTAGAAACACCGTGATTAAATATTTGCGAAAAAGTTGTCGAAGTGGTTTTGCAAGGCAAGTTAGTTAAGCCGCGAGTAACAACAGAGACGATTCATAGAGGATGGCATCGTCGTCGCCGTCGGCCTTGCGAAATACAGGGGGCGAATAACGTTTGACATTTAATGCGTAGCCAAGCATTGGCTTAGATTACAATCGGTGAACGGTGATTGGCCCGGGGACGCGAAAGTTCACTCGACTCGAATGCTCTTTCGTCGGGGCTGTAGCCAACTCTCAAATATTTGTAGAGTGTTAGGGAAAAAGTGATCGGGGCTGAGTAAAAAAAGAGTGAGAAATTGGATAGGCAGGCGACCGGCTGTTTCGTATCAAAGAGGCGTGGTTGCGTAAAAAATTCGATATCGAAACAGTGCACCGTAACCTCCCGTTGGAAATAATTGGAACATACAAATGCCGACAAGAGATAGAAGAAAAGAAAGCTTTGTTTATCCTTCGCTATGGATGCGCACAATATTTTAATACAAGTGTAACGAATGATTAAAAATTTATATGTAGACGTCATCGAAGCGTAGGCTGAAAGCACTAGTAGTCGACCACTTGAAGCTAAACTCGAATGAAAAGTTCTAAAAAATATAAACAATCAATGTTATAAAATATATAAAATGTATCGAAGTAATTAAAATGTATTTAATGTATCACTAAAAATTTTGTGTTAGCATAAAAGTTCCGGGAAAATAAATAATTAACGTTAAAAATAAAGTGTCCGAATGCTTTAATAATCGACCGCTCAACTCTAAAAGTCGACCGGTCCGATAGCTAGTAGTTGACCACCTTTTTTTAATATGAAATTCAAAATAGGTTATGTGCGCATTACAAATTAAAATTTATTCTTAAATATAATGTGCAATAACGTTAAATAATTAATAATGACAGGAATCATGCGCAATTAAAATAAGTTCTTTTAAAAACTTTATCAAAATTTTAATAAGATAAATTATAGTTAACACGTGGTCGACTTTTAGCCTTCATTGTGAATGCAGTTAGCTTCAGAAGTCGACCGCTGTGGTCGACTATTGAAAATAGAAAGGGAATGATGGTCCAGTTATCTACCTCCCATAAATAAATAAATTATCCCATTTTTTTTTAAATTTTTTAAGAGCATATAAAATTGTTGATGCTTTTTTAACAAAGTAGAACCATTTTCCAGTAAGAAATGTGTACAACTGAATTACATTTGTCGTTTCAATTCAAAGCGCATTTATGTTTCTCGTGTTGGAAAACGGCAATGGCACACGTAGAATCAAAATTAGTTTACATTTCACTTTAAGAGCATTTATTTTTTTTACCTATGAAGAGCGCTTTTTGTCGTATTTTAAAGTTAGAAATTCAAAATATAATATAAAATTGCATTTAACAAATACTTTATTTCAATACTTACTTATTTAAGCTAAACCTGCTAAACAATAAAAGTGGTCGACTACTAAAGTTTTCACCCTATTATGAAAAAAGTAATTATAACAAAAGTTGTAGAGTTAATAAAAAATCGTCTTAACCAACGTAGAAAGTAAAAATGACCTCGTGTATGCTGACAAGGGCGTATTATAAGATGCAATGTGAGTGAAGGTTTTTGACATTGGCTATACTCCAACAAGCGACGCAAAAGGCGCTTGAAGTACATACGATAAAAATCAGCAGTCCTGGACTACGTGCTTGCAGATTCTTGTTGGCTAATTTTAAAATAAATAACGATGAAATAAGGAGAGAAGGATATATTAAATAAGCCGGAGAGGAAAAGCCACGAATAATTAATTGCATTTTTGTTTAGTGTAAAAACACTTGTTCTATGAAAACTAGAAGAATAAAAATAGAAATAGAAATATTTGCGTGTAAAATAAGTCAACAAGAACTTTTATCAACTCGTTCGTGTCTGAATGAAAAATTAAAATTAGATAGGAGTGGTATTGAAGATCACTTTTCCCATCGCTCGTTATATCACGCTAACGCTATTTTCTTCTGGTCGTTTATCCCGTAACGATCGAATTTGTTCGCACGTAGTGTCTATGTATCTCGTTCTTATTGTCTGATGTAATATGACATAATGTTCAATGCATGGCACTTCGCACTTGACAATAAAACGTGAATCCTTATAATCATGATGAAAACACGCAGGACGGCTAGTAGTCACGTAGACGAGTAATGTTTCAACACATTCTAGGCACAGGTGCACGTTTATATGGACATAAATTATCACTGAGCCAGAATCTCAGCTAGTGCTTGGTATCGGAAAAAGGACAGGGGTTAATTAGGTATATGCTGTTGCAGCAAAATTGTTATAATAATTGAACGTGGAACTGTGAGTAAGGAAACGCTAGACCAACCCTTAAACAACTATTCCGTTAATTGCTATCATAGACGTGCAACATTATTGATCATACTTAAAAATGTTGACCATCGATTGCTAAAAGATAAGGAAAAATCTGTGAGCTTTTATCCAGCATCTATTGTTGAAGCGATCCAATTAGGTTTGGAATTTCAATTAATTCGCCAATTAGCCCACCTGAAATCCATTTAGACGTAATCTGATAGGAGGCAGCCTGAATCACTCACTCCTCTGTGGCATCCGATGTGAACGCGGAGAGAAGTGCATTTGCTTTTGGAGCAGTCGACAAATTAGCAGTATTAGCGGCACGGGCGCGGATACAGATTTCGTGGAGTACAGTTTCCGGCTGGATACGCACGCAGCGAATTATTGAAGTTAACTCAAGCCAGATATCTGCCAACGCACACCCGTACCTCAAACCGAGAGGGTGATGAAATAAAGTTATTAAAATATCGTCATGCAACTCTAATCGTATCTTTTTATATTTCATTTTATGTAGCAACTCTCCAAAATGCGTTGCGTCACGTAAAATGTCCGTTCCGTATTTAATCATGTCATCGCCTTTGATTTTATTCTGCAAACTGCTCTCTCAATATCTAAATATGTAATACAGAATATTCTAACAGCACAGATGTATCTGATGCATAAATGATGAATGCAAAATTAATGTTTTAAAAGAATAAATACAACAAACTAACTTGCACCGTCAGGATTTTCCCCGTTATTTTATATTTGTTTATTAAAATTAATGCAATATTAACTCTCGCCTGACGGACGGTACATGGTACATTTGTATCCAAACAAAACTATTTCTGTGATTCATTACTTATCGGCATTAATATTCTAAGAATGGAAGAATTTTAGTTCGTAATGTGATCGAAATCTAATGTAAAAGGTTATTCTGAGAATTGTGCGACCGTTATTATATCGGACCTCAAAACCTCGGACCTGGGCTTTGTGGTGCACCGTCGACGTTTTTACGGTGTAGATTGTAGGGAAACATTCGGATTTTAACTAACTGTAAGTAACAATCATTTTAGATGGTTCCGCCAGTAACAGAATTTAGATGTAGTAACGCCGAAGACGAATCCAAGTGTCCTGTGCGGTTCATCTGGGCCTTATTTATATGCCCGAATGGTGGTTCCGTGTGTACTAGAAATTCCTAAAAATAATGGTCCTGCCACGTTTCTGGAAATGTTGCATCTGGCGACTCCGGAAGTGTTTATTCTTAATACTATTATAATTCTCTTACGTTGACCGACAGATAAGCTTACAAGGGATGTTCGGTTTCCCGAACATTCCGATTTTTATTAAACTGTGTAGGGTTTAGAGGATCTCAATAAAAATATCACGCAATTTTTCGTTCGTGCCCATTTTCGGTTTGTCAGGCTGAAAACACCCGTTAATGATTACCGAGTGTTTCACTATTTTCCAGTATATTTTAAAAACTATAGTGAATATAAAAATATTGTTATGAAGAAAATTTAATGGTTTTTTATTTTGTATAAAACTGTGTAATCGAATTGTTTAAAAAATGTGGTTGGGACATTTTACTCAAAATTACAAATCTTGAACGACTTGAGTACACAGTTTTATAGAGCATAAAAGTCCGTTAAGTTTTCATTCAAATAATTTTTTATATCTACAAAAGTTTTCAAGAAATACAGGAATGTAGAAAATCACACATTAACCTTTAAAGTGTGTTTTCACCCTGAAGAACCGAGAGCGGACACGAACGAAAAATTGCCTGATACTTCTATTCAAATTCTCTACAAACCTGTACAGTTTAAAAAAATTCGGCATGTTCGGGTAACCGAACTTCCCTTGTTAGTCGAAGAAGAAACAGTTTGGGAGTTGTCAACCATTTTTGGGATAACGCCAGTGAAGACAGCACATCCTCAGTGATACAAATGAAAATCCTGTGCGAAGGTAGTGGTGGGCTGCCTAACAACGTTATGCTATCTGTCGCCCAAGGGTTGATCATAACCATGTTACTACCGAAAGAATGAACAAATTGATTAATAAAAGTGTCTGGTGATTGAAGAGAGAATAAAACGGTTGAATGGCAACGGTATGATCTAATTACTTGCGCAGAGGCCACAATAGGAGCAAGAATACATCGTTCGTAAATTGGAGGCGAGCACAATATAAGGTATCCCGATAGCTCGTTACACGGTCACGATGATATAAACTTGCCGAAGGGTAATCAAGTAATGAATACATCGCCTGCGAAGACCGTACGTATATAAATCATGCCGGAGAGGATGCCAGGGTGAGCCCTTATCTCCAATCAGTACATTGATTGCACGCAGCCAGGTCAAATACCGGGCTTTGCTCGACGGCTCGGTTCAGGCACGATAGCTTATTCAATTTCCGAAGCGGCCATTCACCATTCAATTCGGCAGTTATCAAACTCCACCTATCCCCTATCTGTATTTTACGTGGCTTTCTAGGAATCCTGCTCCCCATGAAAGAAAAGAATTGGGTTATTTAGAGGTCGGAGGGATATAAATACGGCTAATTTAACCATGTGAAGTACGGATTCAGCCTGAAAATGCTGAAAAGGAATCGTTCTTAATCTATCGGTCCTTGAAACATCGCTAAAATTATTTCCCCGTATTTATTTGCTTCAAGCTAAATGTTATCAAGAAGACGAGTGAGCGTCGAAGGACGTTAGTAAAATAGTGAAGTGGAATATTTTGGGAACTGAAACTGAGTGTTGTTGCATGGAGTGCATTTGTTCCTCATTTGAACTACATTTAGGTAAATATACAGTGTAGTTCGTTGTTTATAAGAAGAAGTCATAGAAAAGAGGGATCTGACATGGTATAGTAACGTCACCTTTGACATGGTGACATTTTTATATTGACCACGTTACCGTTTATGAAAAACCAAACACTTTTTGATATTCAACATTTTTTCTACTTCTATTGGTTTCTGAAAAATTTACCTACATAAGTTTCGCAACATCAAGGTTGAGAGCAATTTCTAGTCTTCGAATGTGAATATCAACAGATAAGAAACAATATGTATGAAATATTTTTCAATACTGTATCCATATGAGATTGCCAACTGTTGTAATATTAGTGACTTCAACGTAGTTATGTTAAGTCCTCAACACTTGGAATCGACTCTGTCACAAGTGTTTGGTGTAGATACCTCCTACTTTAGCGTTGATATTTTAAACAATGGCTGCTACAAGTGCACGTTCCTTTGTACTGTTTTACGAAACCGAAATTAAACAGGCACGATTACACGGTACATTTCCTAAAGCATACGGCTATTACTCAGCATCTATCCGGCAAAAGCAAGACTCGCTTTCCGCAGTGTACATAGATAATGGAGCTTAATTAATTGCTCGTGATGCGCACTCTGGGCTGAGCAAACACATTTACTTATTACCATCCATCTTGAGTGGTGCCTCTCAAGGGAATCGATTCCCTAAGTGCACAGGGCTGATGATGACACGAATTGTCGAAGAATCGACACGTGATCGCAACAAAATCTCTAATACAATTCTCGTCCAGACACTGAATGCTCCACCTGGAGACGCATTAATTTGTCGTACACCTTTGACCAGTCACCGAAATTGACTAACGATAATTGCATTTCTCATTTAGAATACTCATTTATCACGCAGTTACTTGTATAATCGGTGTTGCATCAAAGTCAATCCCCTCGATGGAATCATCAACCGACATTAATTCGTCCCATTAATCAAGTTTAAGTGAAACTGTTTGGACGTAATGAACCTACCGGTAATGGGCAGTAGTTAATACTTGTCTGCGTTAATCGCCACGTCCATGACTGGCAATGCAGAACAAGGAAGTCTCGCCTAGTGATCGTTATTGACTGGTACAGATCCCTCGGGTCGTAAGTGACATTTACGCGATACATTCAGGGTTACTTGCCCCGGAGATGGGAAAGGGGCAAAATGCCGTATCTCACTTCCGGTATCTATACGGTCACTGAGTTTCCCTGACAACGAGACAACAACAAACGCCTAATGGCCAGTGCTCGACTTAAAGTTTAATTTCCTGACCAGAGGATAGTGCTTAAAGTGTCCTTCCTTTCGTCCTCGTCTCTATTCTCGTCGTTTTCCCTCGGGTTCCACTTTCTGCCCATCCCGGTCTTTCTCGCTTTCATTGACTCCCTTGTTCCTTTAAGCCTTCTTTCCGCGATAGTGCTGTATGACTTCGTCTCGGCACCATCGATAAGCTTACCCGAGTAATAGACCGGTAATGGCTTTTATGAAATGTTAAGCAACGAGCAACGATGACCACATCCTCGGGAGACATGCCCCATAGTACATTATTGCTTAATTGATCCCTTGACAGTGAGTGAATTTGCGGATCTATGTATGTACATACGTGTTCCGTAATGTTCAACGAACTGGTACAGGGTGACGATTGATTTTAGAGAAGTACCTATGCACCTACGATCGCTGATATATCTTTAAAACTCTTTGTGTTTACACTGAAGACTTTGTGTTTCACCTTAAAGTAATTAAGAAAGCAAGAATGTTATAATAAAAATTTGGTGTATGAGATGTGTTCATGTTCGATACAGAGCGGATGTATATTCTCCGTAGCCTATCGATTTTTCTGTCTTGTTTGCCTGAATTCTACCCTTAGCAGTGGTTTTGGTCTTTTCTGATCGGTGAATTAATAGATACAACTGGGAAAAAGAAAACTCGATGTGGGCTATTTGTTACGGCGAGTTGAGATATTTAATGAGTATTATGGTCATCCTATTTAAATGTGCTGCAAATCGAAGCATTTGTAACGGGGTAATTTATTCCGCATTAGTGAAAATAAAATTATTGGATATATGCTAAGCTTTATTTAATTGCTCATTAGATAGAATTTCAAATCATCCAGCCTCTACACTTATGTATGCATATCTAATGCTTTAAATTTATTAATACCACATATCCACTTTACATATTTTAAAAGTACGATACCAATGATCGTTTAAAACAAAATATTTAACTCGATTTTCGTACTATAGAATATAACGATCAACGTTATTACATTAAGTACAAAATTATATTTAATACATAAACTTGCAAAATAAATGACTGGTGATAATAACGACAAAATTTACTTACGATTTACTGAAAAAACATGCCCTTAATTTTGGCTTTCTTCTCAATATTCCTATTCAAATTTGCTTTCTAGATAAGTAATACAGGAATTTTATATGAAAATATGTACTCGGATAAAAAATAAAGCGTATTTTCGATCTCAACATTAACCCCAAATATTAATAATTTCAACTTGTAATTAAAATTCTTTTTCTATGCGTATCGCTTTTATTTCTTCATTAATGACACTAAAGAGTGGCATTAATTAAATAGATGTGAAAAAATGGCTTGATAAGAAAGGATACAATTCAGCGTCTACAAAATAATGCATCAGACTTGGTGAGCCTAAAAATCTTAACTGTGCTTGGCGGGCATAGTATCTGCATGAAATACACGTGGTCGTGGCACTGACCCCTGCAATGTAACCCCTCTTGGTAACTGACGTGTATGCACGAGGAAAAAGTTTTGGGGTTGCCACGTACATTTCCACCCCAGTGGGTTCTCTCCCCAAAATTCTTATGGGCGGTGGTGTATAATGAAAAAAAATAGCCAGTCAGAAGACAGATGGTCACGATACTCGCCCATATTATACTCGTGTTAAGAAACAGATTTTCAGGCTTTCGATTTAATTTATCGGCCAAAGTTGCGCGCCGCCTGACTCCTGTCCTTAAATCGAGAAACGTGTTTGAGGGTACCCTCCCGTCAAAACGCTTGAAAAATACGTGCTTTTCATGAATTAAAAAAAAAGAAACTGAACAACATACAGGGAACACGATTTTTGGAATTTATTACTACATTTTTAAAGAACAAACATAAAAATTATAGTTTGAATTTTATCAATTTTTGCATTAGATATACAGCATTGATTGTACCACTGTAGAAATTACGGCACTTGACGGGCGCCATCAGAACTCGTGACAAGATCGTCTGAAATAAAAAAACTAAAAATATTCTTAAAATAGTCTCGGGTTAAAATACACTGGGGTTTTCCAGGTTTCGTGGTCGCCTATATTTTCTGCAGGGGTCCTAGAGAGCAACTGTGCAAAATTTGGTCCAAATCAGTCAAAGAATTTAGCAGTTAATATATTATAATTTAAGTACCTACCAGGTGTCTGAATCCTTAATAAACAAGCATTGTATCGTGCTCTGTCCCATACAAAACATAAAACGTAAGTTTGAAGTCATAGAGTCACTAGAAAAATATAATGTCAGTGTTTCTTAAATGGTCAGGTCTATCGATAGCAAGAATCTTGATCCTTTCAGTTGTACCTACGGCAAGGGGTGCAGGAAGGGAAGCAAAATTTGTGCAAACCGTTTCACATAATATATTGTTAAATGGGCCGACGAAGGTTCTGAAGTGATAAAAAGAAGAACTATGAGAACAGAACAACCGAGCCCAGGGAACGCGCGAGAGAACGTGGGGGGGTTGACAGAGGGGATCGGAGTACAGTCCCATGTCCCCAGCGTCATGAATCATGCATTCTCATCCCCTAGGAACGAACTCGAGCGCTCTGTGGTAGCGTGATCCGTCCAACAAATAAACAATGTTATTTGTTCTCTGGGATCTCGACCCATTCGCAGTGGTCCAAAAGACTTCATGAGGACGGTACAGAAGGACGAGCCTCGGAGTTCCACACTTTCGCAAACCAAAACGTCGAGCGGGAAGATGAGGTTCGCTTTTCCGTAACCTCTGCTTCTTTCTCTCGCAGAAACTCTGCTTTCCCCCCATATTTTTGCTTTCGTCACTTCGCCTTATCATTCTCCTTTCACTGCCCTTATTTTCTAACAATGGTATCCACCATCCAGGGCCAACAGAAACGCTCGTATGCAGCGATTGCGTCCGATTATCTTCTCGTTTACACGTTGATCATGATCGGTTCACGCTATTTACTCTCATTCGGGGAATGTACAAGTATCTCATAAACTTCTTGAAGTTTCTCCTACGTATTACTTTCAAGTCTGATTAATACATTTTTTGTTCACAAAACGAATTCTTTCGGGATCTTAAGACTTTTCATTAAACATGAAAAAAATGCGTAATGAGTGGCATAGTTACTCATTTAAAATTGCCTTATTATTTTTCGCCCTCTTCTCTGCCATTCTGTCTGGAATTTCGGCCATTCGGTTGATGCACGTCCTTTCCATATAATCGTGCTTCATAAACTGCACAGGCTCTAACCTCCAGAAAACGTACGACCGACATCCCGGTGTGCCTTGTTTCCTGTCCTCGGCGGTTAGTATGCTTGAGCCCGCGATAAAAATCGGGATCATGCGCCGAAATCGCACGCGAGCGATCCCGAATGGTCTTGCGAATAATGAAGCACTACTGTATGTAATAGAGAGTTTATCACAACTGGAAATTATGTACACATGCCTAAGAACCTACCCAGTTGCGACTGTATGTACATCAAAGATCTATGTACAAAAAAACATTTAATAGAAAATTACATGTGAAATTTAATAACTTGTAATATCTTTTGAGTTGAATATCAACTAAATTTTATTTTATTTACACTTAAAATATAAATTTTGGATGATAAAACGCGGTGACAGTTTTGTTGGAAATTGTATTTAGTCGCCGAAAAATGGCTGGTCGATTTTGATATGTGATGGGTCGACAAATGCGACACCTAGTTGAATCTTTTACTCTCCCTGTTTCCGTTTAATTCTGCTGATTCTAAGTCTGTTAAACCATTTTCTTCATTATATTTTCAATATATTTCTTTTATCAGTAAAATCACTACGTATACTTAGTAAAACACGAACTTCACGGCTTGGAGAAAAGTTCGTGTTGGAGGCAAACATCTTTTCTTTCAATGGAGTTTTTTATAAACAAGTCTTTGGAACTGCCATGGGATCTCCAATTTCCCCTGTTATCGCCAATTTGGTAATGGAAAGATTAGAGACGATCTCTCTCTTGAAGGTACCATTTCAACTAAAATTTTACAAAAGATATGTAGATGATATTATCACATGCATCAATTTAGAAGATTTGCCAATTTTACTTGATACATTTAATAGTTTTCACAATAGGCTCCAATTTACTTATGAGGTTGAAAAAGATTCTCGTTTAAACTTTCTTGACACATTGGTTATCAGATCCAACAATAAACTTACCACCAATTGGTATCATAAACCGAGTTGGTCAGGTAGATATATAAACTTTTTTTCGGGTCATCCCATGCAACATAAGGTGGGATTAATAAAAGGGTTAATAGATCGTGCAATCTTACTTTCTGACCCGGAATATCGACCAGCTAATTTACTCCTTATTAAAGATACTCTTAAACGTAATGGGTATCCCACTGAAATGGTCTCAAAAATAATCAGTGATCGCGTTTTTGAGATTTACCATCCGACATTGGTAAAAAAGCGTAAGGAGAAAAAAGCCGAAAAAATATGACCTATTAGTTGGAGGAATACGGCGGTCATTCCTTTCAGTAACAACATTTCCAACGATATTAAAAGGATTTTCAGAAAAGTAGGGATACACACGATTTTTCAAAATACCAGTCTATACAAAAAACTTGTTCCCCCCAATTAAAGATAAAATACCATTATTAAAGAATTCAAACATCATCTATTCAATCCCTTGCATGGGCTGCAACCAAGTTTATATTGGGCAAACGTCCAGACTTTTGGAAAGAAGGATCTATGAACATAAAAAGAACATTTTCCTATCACCCCTCCAACATACCGCCCTAACAAAACACGCATTGGAGTATGATCACAGATTTGACTTCGATAATGTTAAAATTATTGACAGAGAGGCCAATTGGAGTCGCAGGATTTTGTTGGAGACGTTACATATGATTAAACAACCAAGCGTAAATCTTAGGTATGAAACACCTAAAATACAAGAGTACTACGCAACTCTATTAAAGCAATAAGGCTTTATGATGTAATTTTTCCAGCGGAGTTGTCATTTCAATTTTGGCCAATAAAATAAACTCAATTATACATAATAAAAGTATATTATGTAATCATTTGATCATACATCCTAATGTTGTGGGGCTCTTACCACATTAACATCAATTAGTGGTATATTGACGGTTTGTTGTGAGATGGAAAATGTTCGTTTCATCAGTAATTTTGAAATATGTTCTGAATCTTTAACGGTCTTTCTTTTGACTCCTTTCTAGCCACTGTTTTGCTTCACCTTTAAATGCTCCTACAAGTTATGTTTACTTCAGTCACGTTCCAACCGACTCGCGGGTTACGCGTCCTATCAAACGTGTGACTCTAAAGCGAACACAATACTTTTTAAATCTTTCCTTGAAAAAGGTCTAAACGGCAGACCGAAACGTCGGAAAATTATAAATTTTAAAATTGCAAATTAGCTTAAAACTTGTTAAACTGACCGAACCAGTGCGCCGAAACCACTTAATCATTTTTTTAGTGTTTAATAAAAATCAAGAATAACTAAATCTCTTATTTCTATAAACTGATGTTGCTTTGTATATCAGGGTAATTTGTATAAAATGTGATCACTTGATATATCTACAGTATTTAATCTAAATGTTACTTTTTCTTCTTGTTGCAGATGAACCGTCCTATTCAAGTGAAGCCAGCGGACAGTGAAAACCGCGGAGGTGAGAACAAGCAATCGAACCAGTATATCTCTTCATCAAATTTTGATAATATGATCACATTTGAAATTGAACAGAATGAGATTATAGAAAATGCTTAACATAATTCCATAATTAATTGAAATCTTCAACAGTATATACACATACGTATATTTAATACTCATTTACCTTTATATATTTAATATTCTCTGATCAATTCAGAATTTTTTCGCTTTTTCAGGCAGATAAAAAAAATCGTCAAGTCAAAGATTTCTAAGAGTGCCTAATAATACAAAAACATTAATGTCTCATATATTTTTTTGGCACAATGTCAATATTTCTGCTGCTTTTTATGGAAAGGGGTTAAGAGTTTTATGAGTAATGATGCTTACGATTTTATAGGGTTGTTATTGAAAACTATATCTCTATTTATTCATAACAGTACAAAATATACAACAAAGAATGCGTGATGGGTTAAACGGTTCAATAAAAGGTAACCGATTGAATAGTTGGTTATGAAATATTATTATTAAACTGGAAAGCATTCTCTGTAACATAAAGTAATACTCGTTGATAACCGATATGTAACTTTCAACCAAGAAACACAAAATGGAACGTCCCGATATAAATTGATTTCCATACATACAAAGCCTATGCATCGTTCTAATATTACGCCCATTGTTTTCATTTAAACGAAAATCTACCAATTATTTGGAATCGTGTAGCTTTTTTCGCCATTGCACAGGCTCAATTTTATAAAAGACTACATACAGACAGGTCACCGAATCCAATAAATTAAAAATATTGGATAACAATGGACCACGTACCAAGTTCATGAATATCAACTGATACAACGTTATATAAAATTGCAATAATACATGGTACATATTTATAGGTAAACTACGTTTATGAACAGCCACCAAGTAACACTGACGTCTGTCAGACCATTTTTCTTGTCGTTATACTTTTCCTAGCTTTGTGTTCTCGTTTAATCTTTCTTCTTCACAGCACCTGATAAACTTCACGGATAATGAGAAATTTTATCGTTATTGCTTGTGGGTAGATGCATACTTTCATCGCTAGACTAATCGGAGGCAATAAATTTCAGAATAAATAATCTTTATCGTCGTTTCTTTTACGACAAAAGTAACGTCATTTTACTGGTCGTGAAGTAATAAACATGAAACTTCAAAGGAATTCAATTTAATGAATTCAGTGTTGACCTGTAGGATTAATAATACGCGATGAATATTATCTTAGTCACCGATTTACGTCATTCTTGTGCATAATATTCATGTAGAATTATTTCCAATACTTTCATGACATGGCTATTACATTTATGAATAACAAAGTTAAGACATTTCGTCCGATACTGTTGAATACTATGCAATGATAAGAGCACCGACAAATTCCTATGATAGTGCTGAGTTGGAATTATATAGAGAGTTACGTTATGATGAAAGCGTTATGATAATACTGAACTCCTATCTTCAGAATTAATTGAAAATTACTACGATAAGTTAGAGCAACTGGTTTGCGAAATTTAAAGAGATTCAGACGTAAATGCAAATTTTTTTAACACTTTTGTCATCGGAGTGTTAAGTGCCAGTCGAATGTGTGTTGAGCTAAAACTGTTTGAAACAGATTACGTGTTAATAAATGGAAATGTGATTAATCAGGATAAAATATACATACATACATACATATTTATGCAATGGTGAGATATGGTTAGTAAAGAATTAAGTCCACCACACAATAGCTTATTCAAAAATTTCGTTTTACTAAAAAATAAATATTACTATGACTATTCACATATTGTCCAAAGGTACCGATTTTTTAATGCTTGCCAAAATTCAGCATTTTTAAATCTTTGAGAATCTCAAGAACAATATGAAGCAAGAACGGGAATACATACGAAACCAGTAAAAACAGCAATAAATGAACGTAAGTGAGAAAGAATTGTATTTTATTAATTGTTCCCCGTGTGACCGCTTTTTCAACTATCTTCTTCTTATTTAAAGTTTGAACTAGATTAGTATACATGTGCTGTTTCATAAATCATTGCGTATAACGAGGTATTCGATTTTTAAAGTTCAGTGTTACATATTCTGCACTATACAGAATACCGAATTGGATGTACAATTATTATTTTGTGAACGAAAAACCCGCGAAAAGAAAGTTAAGATAATTAATATTCTCTGAAAGGGACTAATTGTAAGTTAGCTTCGCAGAGACTTGTACCCGTTTCCACAGTGTTAAACATTCGATTTCTGTACACACGTAAGGGGAGATACGAAATGACGCATTACAATATCGATTCTTAAAATTCATGGAGCTACGAACCCAGAGGACTTTATACAGTGCAATTCGGTAAAGTCCTCGGCGATCCTCGACATCGTTCGCTCAAACGGATCTGAATAGAAAAGCGTACGACATAAATCGTGGAAAATGTGGAACGAGAAGGAGCAATCGGCAAAAGGACGAAGCTGGGAGTATGCGAAGGCGAAGGGAGAGAAAGGTGGAAAGATATATATTCGTGGAAAGGCACCGAAGAAAGAGAAAACCGGGTTAAGGAGTGGCACGAGGGAAGTAGATGAGGCCCCCCCACCCGTAATTCATATGCTAATGTGGCGTAGATGCCATTGTAATCTCCGGTCGCCTGCCTCAGTGTAGCCCCACAAAGCCTCAGTTTGACGCGGCTGCAGGAGAAGCAATCCAAAGCTGAACGCTGACATTGCTTCTGCGCTACTTCTGCTTCCATTGCCTTATATGGTATACCTATGTAGATAACGTATATATACGTAGTCAGAGACTTTAATCAGGAGGTTGCGGAACTTCGTTAACCACGTATCCGTTTTCAATCCTTACAGAATCGGCTATTAGCAATAATGTTCTTTTATCGTCAAGTAGATAACGATTTACCGATTGCCTTCTACATCCGTTGTTGCCCGCTCTTTTCCTTCAACACCTTTGCCGATAACCTTGATAGTTGTACACGTATAATTGTTAGCATTATCTTAGTTGCCAGCTTAACGACGAATAAAGGAATATTGTAAGATTTCTCGCAAGGAGACCAGACCCAGACCAGAACTCAATACGCGTTTTTGTAGGACGAGTAATATATTCAATTGAAGGACTCGGCTAGCCATTCAAGACACACTCCCCTTTCGGGTGCAACTGGTCATTTGTTTTCGAGATATTTGCCTTTCTGAGACATTCGGGATTAATATTTGTCCGAGTTATACGGTGCTAGGATGCGTAGAGCGTTAACTCTTAAATACGAAGATCGTTAGACCCATTCCCATTATATGCAATTCTGACAAACGTTAATAATTCCGAATGTCAACCTTATTATAACAGATTTTTTTACTTATATTTTTAAATAATTTCGAAACTACAAAAATGATGACTTAAACATATTCTATTTTCATATGAACTACAATATATTTCGATATCATCAAAATCCCAGACATCGAAGTACAAAAGTGATCGACTTGATATAGAATGACCCCTACGCGATTTGAGAAAAGTGTCTCATCTGCTTCTATCGTCCACGCTGAGCACAATGCATTCCAAACTCCCTTTGATGTGTGGAAGAAAACTGACAACGGACGGCTCGGGCCATGCGCCTTCGCCGGTATTCACGAGTTGGGTCCCATACGTTCAGCAACCACGAATAGCCCCTCCACATTATATAGCATATACGTTGACGCTCGCCCATTCTAATATAGACGCATTCGAGCCTAGACCTTGTTTAACACGTCCACATTAGAATACACTGACTACTCAATGGATAGGTACTCATCCAGGTCTGGACCCGACTTAATAACAGTGATTGAAGCTGTGAATCAAGTCTCATCTATAGCTCATGAAAGCTCGATAAACTATTATATTTAATTTATAATAATGTCAGTGTTTTTAGGCTACTTTGCTTTCAGTTTTTCAAAAAAATATCAAGTAAAAAGAAGGGTGACAATGTTAATACTATAATTCACGAAGTGATGAGTTACGATGACTACCTATCCGAAATTTGTTTCATTGTTCCAAGTGTCTCGTTCGCCTTTTATACGTCAGTGACAACTCTTTGCACAAGCTATTTCGTAGATCTTCTCGCACAGTTTAATCACATGGTTTCATAGCTGTCTCTATAGTATGATAACGCTTTACGGGTGAAGTAATATCCTATCAGCAGTACACAAGACAAATCAAGTTTCCACTGCGAGTCGCTGTCGCATTAAAACGTTAAACAGTGTCAAATGGTTTCGTCCTGTGAATCTCATCGCAGCTATTGTTTCAACAGCTCTACTCGTAGCATTTACCGTAGCTTGTTGCGTAAAATAAAGACTCAAACACTTTGTAACTGTTCTTCACGCGAATTCACCATGCCACGAACCAAAAGAGATATATTCAACTACGTGTGTCTGCATCCTTATCAGCGAACCTTCGCCTCTACATAATTTTAAAGAATAGCCTTAAGGAATAGGTATACAGAATCGAGTTCTACGTGGGTTTCTCACGCCTTTCAAGCCTAATCAGGGCTGATTGTCTCGCGAAAGCAGCCGGAATTAAGTGTACAACGACGGAAACAGGTTTGAGTAATGCATATCTCCCGTGGAAGTTGCCTGAGCTCAAGGGTAGTCGAAGTTCCTGCGAGTGGATAAGGGTGGCTTCTGTACCAGAGCTAGTTGAGCAAGTAGATAAGTTTCGATCCCTCGGCGAGCCACCTTGCTTCTACCGCCATCACTCGCCCTACTATGTTCGAGCAGATAAACGTATCCTGGGATATCGAGACTCTCGAAGGCAGCCTTCATTGCCGGCAACTTTGAGTTGGCCGGCGCTACACGAACCGCTTCGGTCCGAGGCTGTTGCGAGAAATCCTCGTGGATTATGAGAGGACGACGTGCTTCCTCACGGGGCGGGAAATGATGTCATAAATAGAACGGCGCGGGATAAAGTTACGCTTGGCTCCGTAATTACGGCCTATTTAACGATCTTCCTGTTGACGAGTGCGCAAGAATTTCGGTCGGATTAACCTTATAAGGCGGCCCTGTTGGATTTTGGCACTCTTCGAAAATATTACATATATGAAAAATTATGAACAATATTATTAACCGATCGCCCTTGCATTGTATCCTACACTATTTGTGATTGCAATGTTGCATATAGGTGGTATACACCAAATTCTGTGTAATATATCCTAAATGACTAGTCCATTGTTATATGTCCAGTAATTTTCTGCAAAAGTTCAGCTATATAGGCTCCCCGAATGTCGAACGGTCCCCTCGTAGACGTTAAAGAAAACGTTTTGAAACGTAGAAAAAAAAATCTCAAAGTGTATTATCATGGAACATCTGTCCGTTTATTCGGCAGCAACAGTTCTCCCAGAAGTACGGGTCATGGATAATTTTGTTCGATTACTCTTCAACAGAATGTTAAAATTCACGTAGAGTTCTTTTTCTGAGGTAAGGTGTTCATACCGAGCATGATTCAGATTCTTTATTTAATTCAATTTAGCCAGAAAAAAAGAATTTAAAGACACTTAATTCATGACCTTCATTAACGTCTATTAAATTAAAGCCGGAATTAATGAACACGGTAGGAATACAATACCTTCCATCCCTATACGTTGCGATATTATTCTATTCGTGGCTTTAATCGAATCAACTGGGTAATCGCTGGATAAGAGCGAAAAACCAATCTAAGGAAGGAGCGGAGAAAAAAGGAAGCTCGCTAGGTTGGCGAGCAAGCAAGAGAAAAGGAGACACGATGTCAAACAGATTGTTCGCTTTGTTCTCGGTGTCCAGCGAGAAGATAATTTCCCGAGGGTTAATTCCTTCCTCGATTTCTTGGAGGCCTGACCGGGAAAGGGGGGAGCGCGAAGGGCACGTTAACACTTAGCTCGGGCAACAAAGGTCCAATTCTTGGTCCCCACGGTGTCCCGGCACGACAATAGGAACGAACGCTCGATAAAAAGTACTCGGGGCTTAAGGAAGGAGGAATTCTCTGTGAAGGAATAGGAGGAGAAAGTGTGAGGAAGTGAAGAAGGACGGATGAGAAAGGGCAGGTTGGACGAAGGGGTAAGAATCCACGGAGAACGGGGATGCAACGAGGCTGCAAGTCAGGCGAGAATCTAATTTCCCGAGACAAATCCTTAAATGTGCCCTGGAGCCTGGCTGGAAGGCGCGGGCCAGGCTACAGACTGGAATGAGCTCGTGTCTAGCACCCGCGACGACGACCTTTAACTCGGTTCGCCAATTTTGCATCTCCATAACCTCGCGAGAACGCGTCATTAAAGTTCATTCACGCGGGGAATGCGGTGAATCGAAAGCGCGAGCTGCTCCCGCCTTATCCAAGGAATGTAAAATTGTGATAAAACCGTTATGCCCGATTGAAGACCTCGCTGCCAACCGCGTGACGAACTTGGAGATCTTTCGGATAATACGAAAAATTGTCATTCGCTCCAACTGCGATTCTTGAATAAATGAGTGAAGGAGTCTTTTCTTCCAATGTGCTTAGGTCATAAATGAATTATTAGAGAGCAACGTAGTTTTCAATACTTACGTTAATCTCTTGTACCTATTTGGATTCATGACATCCGATCTACATAAACGTATTCTTGCAGTTAAACAGATTTTTACGAGTTCTTTTGCAAGGGACAGGTGCCTACCACACATAAAGTGGTCTACTATAAGTCCGATAGATTGGATTGATATTACAATGGTAAACTAATTATTTATTTTCTATTCAGATGGTTTACTTTGTGTGGCTAGTTAGGTAGTGTTGCTATTTTATATCCGAACACTCGGAAGAAGTAAAATAAGTGTGCTGCAATGTATAATGATGGTAAAGAGAACACATGGTCGAACTCCTGAAGGGAGGGTATATGAAATCTTGTCTTTGAAAGGGTACATATAGGCAACGAAGACAACGAATGGTGTATTTTGGGCCCAATGGCATTTCTTTGTTTCTGTTCTGTATTACAGAGTGCATGATGGACGACGGGAGCACCAGTGCCATCTTCTGGAAGTAGGAGGCACCGGTGGCGGCCGCTGAAGGTAACTTCGACTTCCAGGAGATAGCTAGCTTCCTTCCAGTACCTCTATTCTTCTTTTTCTCCGCAAAATCGGCAGAAGGAGAACTTCTCTAAGAGAAAAACGAATTTTCCTCTCTCATCACGCCATCACCGCTGATTCAGCCAGCACAGCTCGCCGCAAAGTTCATTTTGCTGCTCGCTAGTGTTTGACCCACGAAACCTAGCATACCTTCACGAACTTCCTTCCCCTCCCACGGCCGCGTTTCAATTTCTTCGCCCTGCGCGCGGCCAATATACACATATCTATCTTCCAATGAAAGCAGAATCCAAATTTCGAGGATATCAGACCCATACTAAATTTGTCCAATAGTGAAACTTTGTCGGATTCGCAAAATTCATTCTTCTTTTATTAATTTTCATACAGCGCGGTTGCTCGAGTAATTGGAAGTGAAATATTCCGCGATAATTCGGCCTCTGTATTCCGCGATTATTCGCCCGTTTGATTTTGCAAGGAAATTCGTCGTAGCATTGCATTTGATAATCCGAGGGGAAAAAAGAAAAGTAATTGGATATCGGTGTAATTCGGTTTGCGCGAAGCAACGTGCCTTTGTCGAAAACCTTTTCCCCAATTCGAATACCGTTCTGCCATTCCTAATCCATTTCATCCAAGAACACGAACATACAGCGTGGTACACTGTAAGGTATTACAAATAATGTTGTGCGTACCCACGTGCGTGAACCTTTACCCAGTAGCCGTAAACTTGTCGTTCGTGTTTTTTGCTCTAGTTATTGCGCACCGACGTTATCACAATGTTCAAGTCTCGTTACGACGGGATCTGTGTGGACGCTCTTAGATTCATATAAACTATTCCTCTCTGGCGGTATAGGAGCCGAAACGGCCATGCGTTTGACTACTCGAGAAAATGTCCGAAAAGTAAATGAACGAGGGAGAGCAAATTATCTTAGAGCGTCCGCCAACCGTACGTTGCAGATAGCTTCCTTTTTTGTTCCGAAGGTCGAATATATCGTACCCCTCGTAAAATTCAAGACCCTTTATTAATTCCCAATCTTCAATTTTCACCTTATCCCTTCGTATGGACAACCGCCTTAAGCGTACATATTATACGCTCTTTACAGCTATGACCATAAAATAGTGGCTCGCTCGTTGGATGTGTTGTCTCGTTCGTTGTCGATGTGTTTTTTTATCATCTTTGTAAATATTTTCTGATTATGATGTCAGCTACGTTTATCTTATTCTATTACTTAGATATAATTCTATATGAAAACTTTTTGCCCTTTCCTTGCCTTCTGTTCTGCCAAATCCTTGATAAAAAGAAACAACCCTCTCACGAATTTCCATTAACCACATCTTTTGTCACGTAGCCCCAGTGGATCTCGCACATCCACAGTTATTTATTATCGGTGTTATACAGGGGTACACGTACACACAGAATACACAATCAGTGCAGATGTTTTTAAAAAACATTCGCGTTTCATGATTGCCGAATTCATTGGTTTACAATGATGAATGTGGTACAGCGAAAAGAGATATAAAAAAAATTTTAAACAAGCTGCAAAAAATCCTTTTCAATCTAGCAGTGAATTTCGGAAATCGCTTTCTTTTCAAGTTATAAACACTTTCGTGTGCGACAGAGTTATGAAATGACACGTGAAGATTAAATTAATTCCCTGGTGAGAGAATTGCCAGAAACAATCCATTTTTTGCAATAAAGAATTTGAAGTGTTGCCAAAATATTTGGAATTTTATTTCATGGCTTCTATTTCAATGGCTTTGCAAGTTTATCATTCCGATAACAGGTGTAGTTCCCTACTATAGTGTAGTGTATTTCCTATTAAATTTTACTACTAAGAATTCGCAACATGAAAATTTTCGTCTCTTCGCTAATAGTTATGCAAATTTCGAATAGTACCTCATCAGGAAAGAATAGCACTGCTTAGCATTACTCAATTTTCCAGACAAACTTACGAAATGTACTACGAAACAAATGTGTTTATAACTCGAAGAAAAGATACGACTATTATGTTTTCACTCCGAGATGAGAAAAACAGGCTCTGAAAATTTAGCGATCTACTTTACAATTACTCTGCTAGTACATACACTTACCGTGTATGTTTCGCATCAAAGCATTTACTCGAAGGAGTAATGAAAATATCGAGACAATCAGGCCCAAATATGCTCCACGAAATGATAAACGGCATCATAATTTTCGATCGATTCTTCTTCTTCGCTATTTCTCTGCACAAATTAAAAATAACCGTAGATTATTAAAAGGAAAATGATTAAGTGGCGTGTGACCCTTTATAAACGATATGTTGACCTCAGCACCACGCGGCACACTCGTTGGTGGCGTTGTCTACGCTTCCAATACGTATCTTCTATTTTAATAATAGACCATAAATATGTCTATCGATCTTATAATTGTCCGCGTTAAAGTCAGCACAACGTAAAGCTATTATAAAAGAAGCAGACATAATGTTTTCTACAAGGCTCGAATGTCAGTGTAGACGGCGTCACCATCGAGAGTTCTGCCCGTAGTTGAGTCGCTTGTACGCCCCATTCGGTTTTTACGCGAACACCGTCTTTTCTCCATCTGTTTCTTCGGCTTGTGGCGTAGGACGTAGGATTGAAATTGATTTGATTATCTTGATTTCCTTTGTAATCGTTACTTTATTACCTTACAATCCCCATTGAGATACATTATCGTCACTGTCACACGTGTACGTCGTGTTAGATACTATTACCGATGTCTCTATTATAAACGATATTGTATTATCCTTGTCGTTTTATATCCATTCTATATTCGTACCGTAAACGCATATATGTATACATATACACTCACGCAGTTCTCAGCTGTTGTTTCAATGTAATCAAAACAATGGCCGTGCAGGCCACGTGTCCGTGTAAATTTTGCATATAACACAGACCATATATGTATATATCTATATATCTATATACATATATATATTTATTTATTTGTACCCTTACCCCCTTCCCCTTAGGATGGTGGATGCTGGTGTAACCGTGTAACTTTGTCGTTCTCGGTGTTAGCCGCAAAATCTCTTTTAATGCCTAAAAAGCGCTATAAGCGAAACTGGTCCTTACTCAGCACACGGACTAACGGATCTCTTTGTTTTTTTTTCTCTGTTCCCTCTACTTCGACACGCGGACGACCCGCAGACAGAAAGCTGTTCGTGGGAATGCTCAGCAAGCAACAAACCGAAGACGATGTCAGACACTTGTTTACTGCCTTTGGTACAATAGAGGAGTGTACCATCCTTCGAGGACCTGACGGCAGTAGCAGAGGTGAGTAACAAGCATTCATCCTAAACTTTACTCCTATGCTTGTATAAATGGCATTTAATACGTCGTTGCGTTTATACCGTGAATCAATACTTTTTACAAAAATAAAATGACGAAAGTTACGGGGATGTTTTGGAGAAAAGTGGGATGTCGTAGTAGCAGTTCGTACTGTTGCTTAAGCAATTCTTATTGTCAGCATGATTTAAATGTATAGCATTTTGTATATCATTATAATTAAGTGGATATCGAATATGTATGGATTAAAAACATCTGTTTGTATTGATGTGAAAATATTTCAGTTGAAATAATATGTAATATAATTTGATTAATATGAAGATACATATTGCTGATATTCTATGTATACTCTATGAACAAATTGTGAACCGAAATTGGTAGGCTACTCTTACCGATTCCAGAGTAAAATGTTAATAAATGATTTTCTTACTCCACCTTGCCATTACACACATTTCATGAGAAGCCAATATGCAGAAATGTCTAAATTCCCTGTTGGAAAATAAAGGTTGAT
Organism: Andrena trimmerana; assembly: GCA_951215215.1. Lineage (NCBI taxonomy): Eukaryota > Metazoa > Arthropoda > Insecta > Hymenoptera > Andrenidae > Andrena > Andrena trimmerana. The sequence continues at coordinate 10,617,249 of OX578062.1, forward strand.
AGAAAATTTTGTCCTAACTCCATGGATTAATTTCCCCGTTATGCATGGTGGATTGAATTTCATTGTATACTACATATACGCAATTATATCTGAATCTTATAACTAACAGTAATCAGAGAAAACCTGCATAAACTTAGGACAATCAAATACTGTTTGGTGTTTTTGGCCCTTCCCAGAGGTGGGGGGGAGTCCAAATAATGGTCTCGGCGTGCTAAGGCACCATCCTTAAATTATGTAATATGTAAGGGTAATTATGCCGACTTTGTACCCCTTCCTCCCCCAGTTTTCGTAAGAATTCGTAAGATTCTATATTCCACCCTACCCCCCCTTCCGTCCTCATATCGTAATATTTTTTTCATTGCATTTTTGAAGTTATTCAAATTCTTTTAATGGTTTAAATACCTAATTCATTTAAGGGGTCAGATCACCTTGGCCAGGTCAAGAAATATCGCATCTTTGGGAATTTATTTCTAATTGACAAAAACACTTTTATCGATAAAATTTTTTCATTGAAGATAGACACATGTTTGAATCATATGTACAATTTTTTTCAAATATCAAAACTTTCCGGAAGCTTTAACTGCGTTTTTCTCGAAACCACGCTTTCCGAAACGGTGTACGCTGTAAATTAAATAGAACTCTATGGTTTTTATACAATTTTGCACAAATGTTCTTAAATGTATTCTTTATCGTCCGACCGACAATTTTTTCGATTCGTTGAAAAATAATAAAATAAGTACACTTTGAAGCACAATACTCATTTTCGTGTGTAAGAAAATAGACTTTATTTAAGCATAAGTCAGGTAAAAATTAACATATCGAAAAAATTGTCAGTCGGACGATAGAGAATACATTTAAGAACATCTGTGCAAAATTGTATCAAAATCCATAGTTTTATTCAAGTTAGAGTGTACACCGTTTCGGAAAGCATTTAAAGTTTTCGGAATGTTTTGATATTTGAAAAAAAAATTGTATATATTATTCAAAGATGTGTCTATCTTCATTGAAAATCTTCATTTTTTATCGATAAAATTGTGCTTTTGTCACTTAGGAATAAATTCCCAAAGATGTGATATTTCTTGACCTGGCCAAGGTGGTCTAACCCCTTAATTCCGTTTCGCGTGTGCTATGAAATATCATTTGTTCGGCTACTCAGATTGAAATATAGGTTAAAGGAATACCTATTACATAACACGCTACCCGCCTCCTTCTCCCTCTTTTCTAAGAAACCCTAAGAAATTGCGACCCCCTCCACGCTAAAAAAGCCTTACGCAATTTAAGAACGACCTTAAGTTACAATGTTAAAAAGTCGCTTAAAAATTGCTTTAAAATTTTGTTAAAAAATTACTCAAATTTACAACCGTGCATTTTCTAAGATTTATCGCCATGTTTCTTGCAATATGTAAATGATTAAATACATCGAATTATTTTCTCCCTCTGTTTCTTTAAAACATAATATATACATATGTATAGTACGTACACCTAAATACACTGCGCTCGTATAAGTAAGTATACGTTGATAGTTGGTAGTTTTACCGCCAAAGTAGTTTATTTTAAAACAGAATAATTACCTGAAATGGTTTCTGACTCGCGTGATACGTTGATGATAGATGCGCGGCCAAGCGAATACAAAAGAAATGTACAATCACAGTGGCACTTGACAATTTCCGTCTGCCCTGAACAAATCTAGTTATTGCCGTAGCGGGGGGAGGGGGAACGAGGTTCACAGGTCAGTAAACATTGCTCCTGGGATGATGAATGCCTGCAGAGGAGAGGAAGGAGCAATTCGAAATAGTTCAGATAGGACCGGAGAAGCAATAATTTCCTTTGAACGAGCCAGTGAATTTTAAATATTTCCATATAAAAATGAAGACGATGAGTAATGGGATGCCAGTCGAGTCTCTGAGAGGTTCAACAGCGCGAGAGGAGAAGTAATCGGAGAAAATGAAGAAGGTCGGGGGGCGTAAATAGGCAGTAACACAAAAACAAGGAATTGGAAAAAGACTGACGGATAACGTGGGAAAGAGCGAAGGAGGACAGGAGAAGGATAAATGAAATTACCCGTGGACATAAAGAAAGGGGAGAAGGGTAAGCAGCCAAGCAGGCGTGAATGTAATTAAATTCCACCTCGAAGTAAAACTCACTTTTAACAGTTAATAAGATTTTGATTCGCAGTCGGTGACGTAACCGTACCGCCCATCGTCTTTGGCAGGTACAGAAGATTTTCGATGTAAAGGAAACTCACTCGGTAGAAGCATGATTGTAGAAACGGGCGAGAGCAGTATTCGTGGAAGGATACTTACGGCGTTGGAAGACTTGCTCCTTTGCTTTACGAAGAACGAGTTCCCTCCTCTCCCTGTTTCTCTCGCCTTGCCCCCTTTTTGCTAAATCGTGGCTCCTGCCGTCGCGGCAGTCTCCTTGGGCTCTTTGTCGAAAATCGGGGCGATGCGATGTTGCGCTCACTTTTCGAGCTCTTTAATTAAAATCCTACGAAGACAAAACATTATTGCTTTCTCGAAATCAATCGATACTTCGAAATGCTCCGCCGTAAACGATTCGGAACGTGGCCTACAAAGATAGCCAGTAATTTCAACATCGACATCCATTTCGCAATAAACGAGCGTGAGAAAAGGGAAGCCGAATAAAACTTCACAAGAAAATTGCTTCCAGAAGTTATTGAAACATTGTGACAAACATTTAAGTGGTGTATCTTATAGGTACATAGGTAGAAATAGCGAGTTATTTTACTTGTGTTACGTATTAGTATCGTTCCTTTAAAAAAACAAGAATTTTAGATTGTGATCTGTTTGAAAATAAATTTCTAGAAATATGCATTGAGATATTCTCTAATGACCACTTAACTCTTGTACATCGAATACTTTGCCAGTCGATAGCGGATTTAATAGGGTCCATTTTGATCTATAAAATAATTTCATTCATACACATGCTAGATTACGCTTTTATATTCAATTTTAATCTTATTGTGATAAATTGTTTTTATAAATAATAAATTTCATCGTTTTGTGAAAAATTATTGTGATAAGATTAAAATTTAATATAAAAGCGTAATCTAGCATGTGTATGAATGAAATTATTTTATGAGTTAAAATGGACCCTGTATCCGCTATGGACTGGCAAAGTATTCGACGCACAAGGGTTAAGTAATCATTATATAATATCTTCATGCATATTTCTAGAAATTTATTTTCAAACACCGTGAATAGAGGTTGCAAAGACAAAGTAAAAAATGATGGAACTAAAGGAACATAATATACAATTACTCTCGTTTAAACTATTTGGAATGGATTTTTCCATACTAATATTTCATTACTGGGCCTAATCACAGTTCTCACATCTTTAACTGTTCATAATGAAGTTTCCAACGGATGGATATGCCTTTTAAAGGAAGGTACCGAACGGTTATTTCGTCCAACCCTGCCATTACATCTCCCATCTTCGTTCTGTCCCGACGGAAACTTTCCAAACATGCTTCATCGCAACTCGCCTGGTCTCACTCGAGTTTCATAACTAGCTAATCCACGACGTAATAGAGAGATCAAGAAGATCTCTCCTGTACGACATTACCTGTATATCGCGCTGGGTCTACTACTGTACCCAGTAGAATTACAGTAGTGACGTGTGCTATCCTAAGTAAGCCTCAGCTAGTTACCCAACCTGTGTAAGATACAAAGACTCCCGTCAGTTATAATATTGTTGGTTTCCAATAATAATTCGAGGAATTAAAACCTCATTTCCTTTCATTTCAGATTGTCAATTAAAATGCGATTCAGAAGCAAATGCTTCGGCCACTAACTAATTAATTAATTACAAGAGTTTTAAAAAATTCAAGTATATGTGAGAATTTTTTGTGATGAAAGGACCAAAAGGACAAAGATAATTCATCAATTAATTCCATCATCAAATAACGCCACGCCCCTTGCTTCGAACAGTGTTTAGTGTTGGTTGAGAACTGCATGTGGGGGTGTAAAGGCGTAAAATACCTTTTCCCAAAATAATGTCAGGTACCACCTTAGAGATTCCGATACGCAACACCTGGGTCGATTTTTAATAACTTCTCTTATCGAGTGATACTGCCTAGATTGGCAGTTCGGTAGATAGCGTGAGATTTCTCGGTAACGAGGAGTTTAAGAAAGGAATTCGTTTCGACGATTTTATGGAAAGACACGATGGTTGTGTTCGTCATCGTTGAGGCGCCCCGCAATCCTCCAGTGCTATAGTAACGACAGACTCTTCGTCCAATTATTTTTCCCTCGCTTCGAAACATTTCAACGCCACTTCACTGAACGAACTCGTTCTATTCAGTCGTTCCTCCACCACCTTCCTTCGCCTCGTTCCGCCCCTCCCCCCTCTTTATTCACCCTTTTCGATTCTCTTCAACTCTGTTTTCCAATGTATGTGCAGAGATCCCAACCGGGTTACTACCCACCACAGGCCCACGAGCTCGCATTATTTCAATTGTACGGACAGCAATAATTCACCGCGCTAAGAAGATTATAAAATGTTTATGAATAATGGAACGAAATATTATTCGAAGCAGGTCCAAGGGTTCTCCTCTATACTCGAACGTGGGAGGGTTGCGCGATGAGGTACTGCTTACCCAACACTAAGGCTAATAATGCCACGGAAGCACCTTCGAAATGGGGGGCGAACTCTGTATCCTGGGATCCTCTTATTGTACAACGGTGTGTTGTAAACGTTAAACGAATATTCACGCAGCAGAATTATTTCGCGTATTAAGTTGTAACAGCATTGGCGTCCCTGCCTTTCTGATCCTCTTTCCGTTGGCAAATTCCTCCGGCGTGCTATTCATATCTGTCCTCCCGGCTGTCGAGCGCTATTGTGTCATCTTTAAACAGTTTTCATCGATGGAAGACACAAGTAGATAATGAGATTATACGCCACGCCCGTTGCGCCGATCAGTGACAATTCCCTTTCGAAGAAATAAGTTTCCTTTGATAATACTTTTTAATGCTGCCATCGTAAAATCTGAAATATCAGTCAACGATGGTGTGACGTGAATTATTTAGATTTTTTTTCTTAAAAGAGAATAACTTTTTCTACGGGAAAGGAATGCAAACAGTATTTTTTTATTCTACATGCAAATGTCGAACAGGGTGACAATGTTCTTTTTTGAGCGAGGGTGACGTCGCGGTCGTACGTGACGGGAAAGCATTTTCGATAACTCACGCTCGAGTTCCGTGTTTCATCATGCGACGTCAACAGATTAGAATGGTGCCGTTAACGACATTACTGACAGGAAATATGACGAATCAATAATTTCCTCGGCCTAGAATTTTATGAGGGAGTATTAAACGGGTGATAGTTATCGATGATTAATCTATCTGCTGTCACCTGCATGGGTTCCACCGTCTGCAGAATGTATCGTGTCTTGGTTTACGTAATCGTTGTATTATTTTTAATAACTTAGCCAATCCTTAAAAATATTCACATATTGTCACTGGAAGAAGCAATCCTATGTTAACATCTCTGTATTTCTAGCAATGATATTTATATTGGCGCGGAAATAGATTCTCGTGTATTATCTTGTATATTATATTGTAAAATTAGTTGGGGATGCTTAGGGATGATAACACAGAAGCACATGTAAACTATAAACATTGAAAAGGAATACTTCATTCCTTTTGTACAAGGCTTAATTCGTACTTGTTGCGAACCGATGCTAAATTATTTTATCTTACTAAAAATTAATTAAATACTGTTGCTATATATTCAAATCATTGAGAGATTATTGCTCACAATGGAGCAGTGGCAGATTTAATAGGGCGGTCAATAAGCAGTTGCCACCTGAGCTCCTGCCCAGAGTCCCATCTTTAAAAAAATTGTGATTTTATCCAAACTACATTTCTTTTCTGTATTATTAATCTGAACCCGTTTTCAGTAAACTACCGCATTATTTTCCCGAAGAAGGGCTCCTGCTCAGAAGACCCACCTAGGGCCCTGTCTTAAAAAAAAAAAATGATTTTATCCAACCATTATATTTGTTTTCTATACTTTTCTATGCACTTACCCCCTTTTAGTAAACTACCTCCTCATTCTCCCGAAAAAAATGGGCCCTCAGAACGTTTGCCACCTGGGCCTTTTTTCTTAAATCCGCCACTGCGTAGGAGAAGGAAAAGGAATTTCTGGTCTACAATGTGTTGGCAGTTTAAAATGTACATAGATTGCAGAATCGAAGATAAAGTAACAATTAAACTGTTTAGACGTGGGAAGCAGTTATTATTTTCTCTGCCAGAAACAAAAGTTAATATGTGAAAATCGGTTCAGTAGGTAATGTTTCTCAAACATTTTAAAGCTATTAATCCTTTAATATAATTGTTATTTATGATCATAATATGAACGAAAGTCGAATATTTTAACGAAAACTTGTATGCTAAACTTGCATATTATTACTTGTTATTCGTCTGCAATACGATGTATGACAATGGAAGGACGGTGGGACCTAAACTGAATTAGGTATGTACTTTTTATTATTTCTTGGTTCCATTTAAGCTTCTTTATTTATTACCATTTTAATATTAAGTTTAAATTATTAAATTTTAGCATTAAGTTTTTAAGACGTTCTTTGCACAATACAAGTGGATATTAAATATTTGTAATTTATGACTATCTTAATAACATTGAGAAAAAGTAGTGACGATTTGTAAAAAAATTCTTAAAATGCAGTCAATCAATTTGATGAACATACGGAGAGAATGTGAGAAGTTTTCATTTACTATTAAAGAAAAACCTTTTCCTCTGAAAAGAAAGAGTGTTAAAGCAGGATACATACAGTTACCCACCCTATGTGTAACATATTGTACATATTAAATCGACTTCAAAGTAAGACTTATCAATTCTAATTCACATCAATATATTTTTGTTTTGTGTGCCTTCTACTTAAAAATTGTACGCAGTTTATTTAAAAAAGTATTATCCGTGGAAGTAGCAAAGATCGTGCAAAAAATATTGGTCCAAAATCAATATTTAATTTATACAAATGTAATTGCATTAAGTTAATATTCTTGCGATTTTATTATAAGCTTTAATCTATTCTGCATAGATTCAAGTAATTAATTTTCTGTGAAATTCGGGGTTATCTTCTTCCATTCTTCTAACAACATTTGACTAAATTAGTGACTAAAAATAAATTAATTAGGTTTATAGGTACTGATGTAAATTATAATGGGTATTTCCGAACTTACCATTACTTAAATAAGTAAAATATGTTACACGTATGGAGTGGGCGGGTAGTTTTTTGAGTAACTACCTTTGCGGAGGGGCATCGGCTACGAAGCCCACCGATATCCAGTAACCATCATTTGCCAAGTTGACATACACGTGTATCGGCATAAAACAGACGAGCAGATACCTGGCGATGTTTCAAACGCCGCGAGGAGGGCACTAAATCAAAGCAATGCCGCGAAATCGCTTGAAATCCAAACGCGGTAGCTTGAATGCAGACACGCGATTCCGGACTGTAAATCACGGGCAGCCTCGTCGAGTGGCTGTCGGAGAGTCCTGGTGCCGGCTCTCGTCGTACGAAGCATTTATTAATCGCTCAGCTCTTAAATCCTGTGGCGCAGCTGGGCTCGAAATGTTTATACGTATTGCGAACTAAAGCGCGCGCGAGAGGGGACGCCTAGTCCTCTGGGAGAGGATTAGGACGGACATATTGAGAGCTTCCACCCGAAAGCACCCTCCTTCTCGAGTTCCAGCCCCCGCTGCAAGGAAAGTGAAACGCGAACACCGGTCCGAAGTGCTTATACAAGGAAAATTGTGGCTTTAGCAGCGTAAACATGCTGCCACGTTGGACACTTCGCATAATTGTACACCATGTTTGTCGCAGTAACGTTCTGTCGTCGGTACTCTCTGTTCTCACACGGACCATTTGCTAAGTTCGTGCAATATTTCATATTACACAGGTACCTTCGTCTGATCGTTGTGAATCATAGGTACACGGTTGGAAATTATTTCAGTTCTTTTCACTTTTGCATTGCAAGAAACTCACGGGGAATATCGCGTAATTGATAATCTCTGATTTTGATGAAGTTTAATACGTGGGTGAGATTTTTAAAAATATTCTATACATATCTTTTCTTATCGGCTGATGTTCGCGTTCGAGGGGGTGGAAACTGCCCTGGAATTTAAAGCTAGGAAAATTTATTTAGTTCAATTTCTCAGAAGGAAATGTTGAATACAAAGATGTTTTTATTTTATCAGCAATAACGTGGCCTAAATAAAAATTTCACCAAGTCATTAGTGGCACCACTGTTGCCTGTTAGATCGCATTTTTTATCAACGTTACGTATATTCCTCAGTCTGATTAGCTGAAAACTGACAAGTATGGACAGCTCATTATACCGATAAGGAAAAGTGATCTTGATTAGTTTCGGAGAAATGTAACCAAGTATGTTCTCCATACCCCTGTTTAACAGCAGTGTTCATCCCTCGAACACGAAGATCGGTCGATGAATTACATGTTGAATATTTTTGAACACCACACTCGTGTGCCAAATTTCATAAAAATCGAAGATTGTCAATTGAGTGATGACTGAGACTGAGACATGACCTGAGATTTGGTCAGCAAGTGTATATGCTACGTGACGCGCAAGTATCGCTATTATTCCCTAGATCAGTGATTCCCAACCTTTTAGGAATGGCGATCATCTTTTATAATATTTAAATAACCTGCAACCGCCACCTATATAAGGTAAGGTAAATATTTTCTCCCTTTCATTTATGAAAAATAAGTGTTACATCAATAATACAACACGGCAGTGTAATTATATTAAAATAAATAAGTGCTAAAAATCGCCAACTAAAAATAACCGCTTCGACACCTCGGAAAATACTTCGCGACCCACAGGATGGGAATCACTGCTCTAGATTTTAGTATTTCACTTCCGCTATGGCCAATAGCTGGCATACCTGTCCTGAACCTTAGAGTTTCTGAAAGGTTACGCAGGAATTATTTTGTAACAGTTTTCGGGGACTAAGGCGAAGATGCGAAACTTGGAGGAAATTCGATAGTGTTGGCAAACTGTCATTTGCCCCTGAGATAGAGTATCGCTGTCCCCTTATCTCTATGGAAAGGTGTATTAAGACTGCAATTGAGAAGAGGCAGATACGTTCAAAAAGTTCAATTACAGCGACTTGTCAATCTGTGGAAGAACCAGGGCCATGAATACTTTCATTCCAAATAGTCAGAGAAACATTCAGGTTTCTTTAGGCTACCAGTACCCTGCGTGCCTGTTCTGATGAATACGTCAGAGCAATTAAACAAATAAATAGTTACGAGAATGGTTATATTGCATGCGTATTGTTTTCTAGATATCGTACGAACTCGTCAGAACACGTTAGTCGTTCAAACTTCCAACGAATAATAAGTTTAGTGCTCCAAAATCAATTTATAACAGAGAAAAATTACCATATCAGAGACATCTCTCGTAAGAATTGAAATTTAGACGTAAAAGCATTTTCTTTCTCTTAAAAAAACATTTTGTTTAAGTATAGGTACAGTTCTTCCTGACATGAGTAAAATTTTTGATAATGGGCTTTCTAAATAAGAATGTAATCCGGTTTAGGTATTGCAACGTAGTGAGTGACATTTCGCTAAAGTGTGCATTCGCTATATTCACGCATTTATAAAGAAATTTTCGTACATATGCGCCAGAACACGCATCCACTATAACTGAAGCCTTGGATCCCCGATTAGTTAAAATCAATTTAACTCCAGAAACAATTATGCTTCAAGTTTTAAGTATCATTTAATTCATCTTATGCTTATTACGACACATAAACGCAATCAGATTGCATATCAGTTTATAGTAATATGAAGCAATCGGGATTTCAAGTTGAACAGAAGTAATTAGTCTTCCAGAACCAAGTAGTTGTTAACAAAGAAGCACCTGTTAACACAGAAGCACCTTCTCATTACTTGTTGTCGCTTGTTATTGTTAAATAAAGCAGTTAACAATGATTGGACCCAAGCCATCATATCTTGGAGGGTCTTGCAAGGAGTCTGGCAACTATTCTACTGTGCAGTAGATAAGGTCGCGATTTGAAGACGACTACACCGTAGTCTGAAAAATTTAATCTATGTATACAAATTTTTTACCAATAAGGAGTTTCATATTGATGAAAATAAATAATGTTTTTCTTCGTTTAAGAATTAACACATAGTACTGCAACAATAAACAAATATACCCAATTTGAAGTGCAGGAGGGAAAAAACAATAATAATGTTTTCTGCAAAACAATAATAATGTTTTCTGCAAAAAAACAATAATAATGTTTTCTTCTCGATGACGCTTTTAAAATTAAAAAAAAATCCGAACGTTTGCAGAAATGTAGCTCAAGTGATGCTAACAACGTAACTATTGTTTGACTCAACAATAAAACCGTTGTAAGGGTGAAAACACTGAAAACACCCCGTTGAAAAGTGGTGAGTTTCTAGATTATCGTGAATATCTACGAAACTGTAAAAGATATAAAAAAAAAGTTAAATGCAAAGTTCTATGATTTTTTATATCCTATAAAGCGGCGATAAAGAATTTGCGAAAAACATTACTTTATTCATAATTTATCCCCACCACCCTTTTTTCTAACACTTCTTTATCACCGTAGATTCATGTTTGTATTGTGACTCGGATCCGCGCAATCGGGTCGACCAGTAGGTCGCTGACTTCCTAAGGATTGCTGAATTGCTAAGTCGCCCACATAGCGCGTGTCGTTGGGCGCTTTCGGAAACGAGAGCGATTGCAGGCGCGTTGGTTAATGCAAAGCGCTATTTCGCGATGTTGGGCGATTCAGCCGCTTCGCTTTTCCTGATGGAGCAAGCGATCGAGGAATCTAGGGCAATAAAAGGCGTGTGTTACAAGGCTAGCGTATTTTATTTTAAATTCACAGAGGGAAATGTGTAAAACTTCGTGCAATTATTTAATTGTATGATATTTTAATTCACCATTTTGGTTATACTGTATCATATTCTGTATCCCATTCTAATAACATGACTAAATATTAAAAACCACTAAACTTTTCTCTATACATAGGTAAAATTTATCAATGCAAACTCTATTTCATACGTTATTAAAGTTAATAAAGTTCTAAACTTGATAGATACATTACATATGGTTTAAATTTTCGCCCCTTGTGTTATGAAATTTACGCGAAATAAATTGAAAGTGAAACACAGTAAAAAGTGGTGGACGCTAATTGAAATAATTTTCTATTTAATTACGAGTGTTTAATCAATGCCCCGATTCGTACCGACGGTAATTCAGTGCTAGCGTTCCTAAAGTTACAACTTTTTAAACAGACGAAACATTTGAAATCCGCGCCCATTCAGTCTGTTTGCAATCTCGATGAGATTTGTCGACGATGCTTTACGAGGACGCTTTTGATTTACAGTTTGCCATGTTGAATGTTATACCTACCTGGCCGTGATAAATCAATAACGCTCCGCAACGTATTTTGTAAATTTATTCACCAGTCGAACCCTGTAGCGGAATCGAAACCGTAGAGATTGTACAGGGAACTAATGAAGAAAGACAACGCCAGACCCAGAAGAATTAACAATGCAAATGTTGCGCAAACATCTTGCGTGATATACTATGGTTTCGCGTTTCGTCGTAATAACCTGAACCTTTCATTTAACGATTATCAACCAGAATCGTGCTTGGAGTCACGCGAGGTGTGCGCAATCTGACAAAGCTCGAAGCTACGTCATCGAAACGCTACCGCGTCGTTCGTCAGCGAACTTACTAAGATTGGATAGAGTTTAAAAGCGCTGAGAGTCGATGGTCCAAATGATATCAAACTTATTTGACACCTTGTCACGTGCTCGCACGGACAATAATGTAATATTAGAAATCTATTAAGGCCCCTTATTTCAGGATCTATTTATGGTAACGTGTTTTTAAGTACTAGCTGAAGAAATTGATAAAGGTTTCTTTGAAATATCTGGGAAGGAAAGAAAGAAAATGAAAATACGAACGTTTACTATTAAAAATATGAAGTAATTAAATGCAAAAGATGCAAAGTTTCGAATTACCTATTTGCGTCCCAGATGATCTGTGCGACGTTCGATCATATAATATTTTAATTGAATGCTTCGCATTTAGAAGCAGGGCTTTGAAATAATATAATAGATTCTCTTTATGTTTTAAGGTCGGGGCCAGATATATTGGCCGGTGAATTCGTTTTCGTGAACAGCGATCGAGGGCAAATCAGCCACCACCATCTGACGATCGTGGATTTGTCAGTTGGAGTTGCGCGACCCTTCGAAGGATATTCGTGAACGTAGTCGTGTGGTTGTTATTTATTCTTAGCATAATAGTTGTGTGCGTTACGAAGCTATGCGTAGACCAATACGAGATGAAGCTATCGAGAAAGAATCAATGTTCTGACCAGTAAAACTCCTGAATTTTTTCGGAACCAATTCTGATGCATTTATTTCTACGCTAAGAACTCGGTTTGGCCTACACGTCAGGAGCTTGGCACTATCCCTACCACTTCTGGCTCACTCTTGTTCTGCGAAGGCGAGAGCGAGTTGGAACGAGAGCGAGTCAGAAAACGGTGAGGAAAGGAGCACCGAGGCAGGCAAGCGGTATGGTGGGAGAATACCCCTCACGAAACTCACCGGCCAATATATCTGGCCCCGAGCTTAGTTGCTGTTATAATCTTATGAATCAAAAATTCCTCCATTCGTACAAAATTTTAAAAAAATCAGCTGGTACAATTAAACTTCGGTGTGCTTGGGAGACATACTTTGGTGGCAAAGAGCAAAACGAAAATTCAATGATCAAGAATAAGTCGTGTATAATATATAATAGTAACTCATCATTCCCCCAACATTAATATTAAATATATGTACATCCTTACTGTATCGTAGTCCAAGAATAAAATTGACCTATTCGCATAAATAGCGCCGCGAGATGCATACAGGCATTAGATATTAAACTTGTCAATTTTGCATTAATTCGATTCATGGTACGAAAATCATGAGCACAAGAAGAACAAAAAAAAAACATTTAAACGGACACGTGATTCTGCTGTTCGACCGAATGTGTAGCCGCATCGCATCTGAAATTTCGTCAGTATCCGTGTGATTTTCTGTCGGTGTTGCACGTAAGAGGGACCAACGGATGAAAAGGGAGACGCAGAAAAAGTTATAGGTATTCTGATTCCCTTCCGCACGGGAGCTTTTGCCCGTCAACCGTAAATATACCATATTGCCCATAAACCTTTACATTCGTACCTACATTACCCATCCCGATTCGATGTGCCTCTCTCCCGCCTCGTTCATCTCTTCGCTCCGCGTTATCGAATAACCGGCAGTGGTCGGCTTAACCAGGACGCTTTAAAGCGTCGCTTCTTCCAGTTCTCCATCCTTTATCTATTTTCGCTACCCACCTTTTTGCGCGCCTCTTTAAGCCTGCATTTTTATATACGAAGTTGGGTTAGATTTTGGCATATAAACTTTTCAACTTTCCCACTCATTCTCGCGGATTTGTTGAGTGTTTGAAACATCAAATAATTGATAGCGAGGCAATGATTTTTCACTAGCAAATGTTGCAGTGAATTATAAATTAAAACGTTTCAAACATCCATGACGGCAGGAACGGGTTTTGGATTTTAATGTACTCGCCTGAAAAGTGACGGCCCTGCACAGGGTTAAATTTTCATGTTAGGTCGGATCTCGGGTCATTTTAAACACGTAGCATGTATTTTTAAATCGAAAGGACTACGAATAAAATACATAGTTTATTGAAAGGGGAGATATAGAATTTCCAATAAATACTTCTCTGAAAGAAATGGAGCTACTGCATGAATTAATGTAAAATCGGATCGTAGAATTTGATTTGAGTATATAATGTCGATAACAGTGACAGACAGTAGTCGATGAAACATTAACTCACTGCAATAATAAATAGGAGCCACACATCTCACAATAATTTATTCAAAACGATTAAACTTAACTTAAAGTTAGTTCAAGAAGCTGTAAATTTATACGTATTTTTGAGATCTTAACCCTTCTGCTGGTTGTACATTTAAAATAGTCTTACAGGGGACATTATCCAACTGTTACACGCCGATTTTGACGAGGGTTACGTAGATTATGGTCCTCGAAAAAAATATTAGACACGCATTTTTTTATCGTCAAAGGTCCATATCCTCAATATGAAAAACACGTTTGCCTCAATATCTCGAAAACTATGCACTATAGAGAAAAATCTCTTAGATATTTTTTTATAACAAGTTCAGCCATGTAATCAGATTCGTGATACGTCAATTTGTTTAAAGAATATACTAAAAAGTAGTAATTTTTTACTAAACCTGATAACGTGGATAAATGTGTTATAAAAAAATACATCATTTTCGTCTAAACAATTTTTCTCTATGGTGCATAGTTTCCAAGATATTGGAGCAAATGTGTTTTTCACTCCCAACTTTGAGGGTTCATTTCACCTTCCGGATATGGGCGTTTGCCAATAAAAAAGTACGTGTGTAATATTTTTTCGAGAACTATATCCAATCAACGTAAATCTCATCACCATCGTTGGGTAATGTCCCTTGTCAGTAAAATATCCTTACTCTATTTCAGTTCGTGTAACGTTTTGTTTAAAAATTAAAGTGATCTCTTGTTGTAAAAGTTAGATTTCATTTGCTTCCCATTCTACTATATTCCTGAAGGATTTTCATCAGGAGTCTGGGGAAGTATTAATTGATACAAATGTTTATTTACTTCGAAGTATTTAATTCATTGATATATTAATTATTTTTTCAATAAAAGTTTAAATTTTTCCTCTGCATATATAATCCTCGAACTTCCGTAGTATTTTGTGGTTGATATCAAAAGCGCGAAATAATCATTTAGAATTTAATTGCATTTTCGAATTTCAATTTCTTCGTGGTTGATGAAAAGTTTACAACGTTATTATCAATTATTCCACCAACTTTTCCAGCGATTAGCTAGTGTACGGTCTCTGAAATTAAAAGAATAAGCGAACATAGGGTTTAATCATGGGCAAGGCAACCTAGTTATCGTTACTACGGAGTAGCAGCAAACCATTTCCGAAATAGCCTGAGCATGCAGGATAACGTCCGAAGGCAGCACTAGGGGATCATAACGCCGCGCTTCTCGAACGACAGTAATAATATTATTAATAGTTGTAACTACCGGGCAATATGGCTGCACGAGACTAGCAATTTCATTAAGAAGGAAGCGACATTTTTGTAATATCATGACCCAAATATTGCAAGCTCTTGGCATATTACAAATTTAATCATCCATTACTGCCATATCCTGTCCACGTAGCCTCGCTATTGGTATTGCAAAGATGTCAAGCAGTTACCGTAACGAAGAGTTTTATGAAACACGTTATTATAGCTACCAAGAATATTGTTAAACAACGGTAGCCCAACTGGTGTGATAAAGCCCGTAGAACTACTGTCGTATTTATTTTTATTATTCCCACAATACACTATGCCCGCAGGCAGAGTTGCTACAATTTTTAAAAATTTAAAATTTTTAAAATTCTGTTAAATATCACGTGCAGTCGTTATTCTTTTTGCATTATTACTCCACCCGCGATATAATTAACTGTATGACATGGGATGTTAACGGTTCCACGATATTCTATTTGCTTCCATGTTTCACTTCTACACCTTTTTATTCGCTAGCTCGTACATCTGTAATATTATTTTTCATATGGAACGTCAAATAAACGTGTGCAGTAGAATTCCGTGAGAGTGATTGATAAAGCAACAAGATTAAATATTCCTCCGGGTTTCTCATTTCTTCAGTCCAGGCCCAGCGTTGAAGTCTCCCGTTATCGTTACTCGAGCTCCTTCCCAGACTCTGGCTGGATGGATATGGAAATCCATAACCCAGGCCTCCCTAGCGGCACTAGAGATTTAATAATCCATCTTGCACCCTTCCGTAGGACGTAACGGTTGGTGGATGGCGTATATAACACCGTCCGCGTCACAATGATAACAAGAAATTTTACGAAGGTGTTTTACCACTCAAGGCTTCCCTCCGTCTCTATGCTGTATCGCGCAGGTGCCTCGTTGTAACAGGAATCACGATCCTGTAACTACGAAACCCTTAACGGCAGCGAGCCTTACGGTTATCACATAATGGAAAAACGGCTGGCTTCTCGCCCCTCGAACGACGTACAGCCGCAGGTTCACTACGTTTTGTGGTTCATAGCCACTTGTACTCGTATGGTAGACGTTTTCACTTCCCATTGCGAAAGTATTCGTTACCCTCCGTTTTTCAGGCGTTTATGGATGCTATAAGAGGAGATTCTTATTTTCCATGGTATGAACGCTAATGGGGGAGGAGCGTTTATTTTCTTTGACATTACCGAAATGGGGAAAATATTACTATTGGGAGATTCTTAGAAGACGTAGACTACAAATCAGTGTTCAATTTGTCTGTGATAGACAATTATATCTTTTAGTAAATCATTTGTATATGTTATACGTGGTAGTTAATTTTGCATAAATATGATCTTAAGGAAACGTATTTTTTATCCGATTTCAATCCACCAAAGGCCACTTTCGCACCGTTACTAATGACGTTCCCTCGAAATTTATGACCAAATGCTAAGCGAAGTTCACGTTCTGATTTAACCTATGGATAGAGCATGAAAAGTTGCGTCTTATCTGCTTATAACCTGGGGTCTACATGCAAGTTCAATCTAATCTAGTGCGAAAGGGAAATGGACGGTAACGCGGACGCAGTGAAGATGCAATGTGCAACGTCAAGACTCTTTCCTACAGTTTTCCAAATGCAGTTCACTAAACATGACGATATTAAGCATTCTTCATAGATTATAACTTGTTGATCACGATCCTCTTGTTGCTTTTTCCAAAACGTTATACCTTGCCCCCCGAAGCCTCAACAATTTTGGAATTGCGTCTCTAGTAACGTGCGGACATTAAAGTATTGCATTTTATCTACCGTCTTCCACACCAGCCGAAAGGATTAATTGTTTTGCACGCACGTCTTTTTGTACCTCGACCAGTGTACAATGAGACGCGCGATTAGTTTTGGCGATGTAAACGCAGGAAATAACGATATAAGTTATCTAAAGAGATCTCTATTACTTGATTATTTAAATCCTAGTACAAAGGGGACTTCACCATCGGTTGTCATACTCATTTTTTGTTATATATACAACATAGTGAACCAATTCTTACGTGTACCCATATATTTTGACAAATATATTCAAGTGAGTATCCATGTCCTAGTGAGCGCGAAAATAGTCCAAACTAACCTGATTACAATTTCTATTTACCAGAACACATATTAGAATAAAAAGTCAGTTGGATGATGGAATAGTATAATCGTATCTCAATCACGTTCACCGTATAATTTCTCATCGTAGAGTAAACGAACGATAGCGATACTGATTGTTGTGTCTGATTACCTACAGTCAATACGGATCCCATGCGGATATTCATAGTTCCGCCTGTATATTTTCGACCTGCGGTTGGCGTGCACAATGCGTACGGTAACAGATTTTGTCGCCAAGAGAAAATCCGTTTGTCAATTGCCAAACCAAACACCTGTGTGCAATGTCTAACGGTGAAAATTTCTAGCGCGGGAGTGCGAGCAATTAATTTACACGACGTGTTCTTCGTAAGAAATTCGGTTAATGTAATTCGACCGAAATGGCTGCATTCATCGTGAGCAGTGAGCACGTGAATCTTCAAATGCGTTGCAAAGTTTTCAAGCGAAGCCTTAAAGAGAAATATATGAAGGGTAAATTGTTACGAAGGATCTCGTGTGACACGTGTACGCGATCTTGTGGAATGTTAATATGTCGTTTAACCTCGTTTTCAAACGCCTAGGGAAATAATAAAGAAAGACTGTACCAATTATTTGTCCAAACGTGCAATAAACGAGATTTGCATGGAAATATCGAATCTATTATGTACAGTTGGGTGGCCTATATTTTTCAATATGCGATTTATGAAAAAGATTATTGCAATCGGACAACAGGAATGGGTTCTGACCAGACCTTAATGTATAGAATTGGTTCCTAGTTTGAATTTGACGAATTTCTCAAAAACGATAAGCCCTATCGAATTTTTGTTCAAATAATATTAAAAGAGCATTCAATTTTCTATAATTACTGTATATTCAAGTTTTTCGTGCTTGCAATCATTTTTTAGATAATAGCGTTTGAATATAGAAAGGTCCGCACTTCGCGCGTCCCACCTGTACCAGGGCTGGGACTATTTGTCGAATTTTTCGGTATTCGAATATTCGAATACTTCAGTTGCTCAATTATTTGGCGAATATAATTCGAATATTTAAATATTCGAATCCATCAGTATTCGAATAGTATGGCGTGAATTATAAATCAAATCTTTAGGTTCATTTTTTTACAAGTTTTTATTTAGTTTCAGTTGTGAGTTCGTTAATTTGTCAGGGTGAAATCTTGTAAGCTAATAACTTGATTTATAATTCACACCATACTATTCAAATACATCAGTATTCGAATACTGAAATATTCGAGTAGTGTTCAAATACTTAATGGGGTATACCCGTTTGAACCCTCGGAAAATGTGTAAATTTTGTGGATTTTGTTACAAGTCAACGACTTGATGAAGATTTCCCGTTTCTTACTATCTTTACATAGTATTATGAACTACTTAAAAAAAAATTCAGTTAAAAAACTATTGTTTTTCGGAAGTTATAGATACATATCCGAAAGTCTCTCGATTTTCTCGATTCTCTGAAATCAAAAACAGTACAATTTTCTTATAAAATATGTTAATAGCTATCGTCCTATGGGGCCGATTTTAAAAAGTTTGAAAAATAAAGAAATGGTGAGAAATCAAAGGTAAAGTTAGATTTTTCTAAGAGAAAAGTCCACCTTTTTCTTTATAAATAATAAATAGCGGAATCAGACTAGAAAAAGCCCTCGTAGGACGATGTGGAATCTTATTACGATTCTACGTGCAAAATTGGAAGTGAATTGGTTGAACGTAGCGCAAGTTTTTAGGGCCACCCTAATGAAAAATATATTTCCGCTGCGATCGGTCGAGCCGCCGCGCCGCCCTGTGCTAGGTGAGTGGTTCCACTCAAATGCCTATAACTATGTCAGTCTTTCAAATTTTTACATCGGACTAGATGTATAATATTCCTAAAACATCAATCTATGAAAATATGTAAAAAGAAAAAAATCCGATTTTTGACACTTTCAAACGGTTATACCCCCTTAAATAATCGAATAGTATTCGAATACATAAATATTCGAATACTCAAATATTCGAAGCACGAAAATCATATATATACAGTAATTGTAGAAAATTGTATGCTCTTTTGATAATATCCGAACAAAATATCGATAGGGCTTACCATTTTTGAGAAATTCTTTAAATCCAAACTATTGATGAATTCTAAACTTTAAGGCCTGGTCGGTACCCTGTTGTCTCAATGCAATAAACTTTTTCAGGGACTATTTTTTTTATCCAATGGAACTATATTAGGGGGTGAGAGGAAAGTGATACGAAAAAAAAATTCGACACGTATAAATAAGGGCCACCCTAATGTACATGCATTCATCAAAAGAGGCACATTATTTAATGTTCTTATATTTGTAACGTGCGATGCAAAACAGTTCCCAAGCGAAGACACATTTCCCCATTTGTAATGCGGTACACAGACCGCTCTAAACTCTAAACTATTCAAACAGGATTGTTTTAATGGAAATACGCATCTCGTAGGCATGCATCCTCAGTCGCACGCAATCACCAAATCTGGCACTGGGTGCCACTCAACCAGTTCACATTCAATTTTTATGTATTACATATGTACATATAAATATTCACTATGCTATTATCCATGCCATATATATAGAAAAAATGAATGCGGCAGTATAATTATTATTGCACATTTTTGCTTAAAAGCAGTCCGTTCGGTTCTGGAAACTGTCTAGACCGCACTTTAAGCATGCGGTGAGCCAGCCTTAAGTAAGTAGTAACGTTTCAAACCAAACTATTCAATAGATGGTCTTTTGACGGAGAAATCAATCGGCGGGGCGCCAGTCACGCGGAAACTCTCCAACGTCAACATAAACACTAACGGCGAATGCTCCAAGTCTGCGAGTTGGACCCTCGAAGCAACCAGTCATCGACACCGCCGCATCCTGACAAAATAGAGAGCATAGGTAAAATCGGCGATGTGATCAAACACACGGAATTACTAGGTACAAATCGTAGGACGCAGATGATTGGATTGCCGCGCGAAAGAGGAAGCGGAGAGAGGTTTTGGATAGCGGCCGGATAAAGGGAGTCAGAAAGGGGGAATGGCAGGTAGAACGACAAGCGACCAGCCGCCGTCGAGGTTTATACGCGCATTACACGTATGCGGCTATACGTAATGGCATGTACATACATGCGAGGCACATGTGTGCCCACCACATGCCCGAGGAACTGTGCGCGCGCACGGGGTTCGCAAGTGCACGTTAATCCGCCTACCGAGTACATTTGCGGCGTTAGTACCGCCCATCGAATCGTCGAATTTTCGTTTCTTCCGTAAAGCTCCCTGTTTACCGGTCGAACGGGGAAAGCAATCTGTAGATGTATATACGCGCCCGTTTGCGCGTACATTCGTGCTTACATAGGGCCAGGGGTGTGCGAGAGCGACGCCGCTGGCAAATCCTGAAAATGTTTTTAGCTTTTACCCGAACCTTTTTTTCGTGCACGCAGAGCGGACCGACTGAAAAACAAGTTTATAGTTTAGCCAAAGAACCGTCTGTGTGGCGGTTTTATTCGCGCTTCCCGCGCGGATGCTTCACAATAGGCGGGCATCCTTAAAAATAGGACCAATCACGTCCGCGTTCACCCTGCCGTAGTTTCTTTTCGATTAACGGCGAAGAAAGAGGGAAGGAATGAACGATAAACGAGAGGCTACAGGGGATGGCTAACGAAGAGTTCATGCGGCACAGGGTCCGCGCGTATGTTTTACATGCATGCACCGCACGTACGTCGTACGGGAGAGATATAACACACGTGCGCGTGTAGCGAACGAAGCTCGATCCCATAAGCCCCGGGGGCATCACAATAATTATAAAACTACGGGCAACAGTCGTACGTACGAGCACCCCTCGGATCGCGGGTAAGCCTCGAAACTGCTGCCCCGGAGGTTTGCGATTCACCCTCTATTTATACCCACGCTCCGGCCTCGCTCTTCGCCTACTCTTTCTCATGTCCGCGTCTCCTCTCCCCACCTCTCCCACGCTTATTTATATTTTTCTCCTTCCCCCGTCTTTCCAACCCCACTATCGCGCCTCTTTGCCCCGCCCCCTCCCGCCGCACGCTTTATGCGCGGCAGTCATCGTTTCATCACGGCACAATGCAATAGCTCCGGAGCCGATGCCCGTTACATGCGTTTGTACCCTAAATTGGCGCACCAGATCGGAAAATGTTTCAATGACTTTTCCCAACCCGCGTATGAAACTTTCAACTTTTTCATAGCTTGCCACTCACTCGTTATTTTCACCGTAAATTTTTGCGTTTCACTTATTTAAAAATTCATCGTCCATGTTACCCGGGAATTCCTCGTTGACTGCGAGTACTTTTAAAGCTCCAGCTTTCAGATTTCAGTCGCGTTTTATGCCCCCATCTCCTTTCTTCGGGGAGGACACCTACAGCGCATGGAATATCCAATCGCGTTACCGTTCCAGTTCGGAAATGAATTTAACGGATTATGCCCGCGATATTTTTCAAGCCGATCTTATCCTGGATGCCAGGTTAGAAAGAGGATATTAAAGGACGTGGCGGCCTCGTAAAGCTTGGGAGCACGGTGCCGGGGGCTTGCGGACGAAATCGCCGGGCCCGCGGTTGCCACACACTGAAAATCCTGCGCCCGTGATTGCACGGTAATTCTATTAGGTGGCCGTGCGCTTTACGCGTTCCAGGGCGCACCGGAAATTGTGTTTTTAATTCTGCCTGCTAAATCAGCCGGGGCTAAACAAGTATTAACATTCCTGGGCGACCGGTTACGGCCACGGGGCGCGCCGCGCCGCGCCGCTCAAAGGTGCGGAGGGGGAAAAAGAAGAAAAAGTGATAACCAGAGGGAATGTAAGGGAAATGTGCTGGCATAGACAAAGCTGAAACGAGGCAATCTGCTGTTCCTGTGCGTGAGAATTCAGACGTGCGCGCGTGTGCGGGCGAGTGGGGTGCTTGCGAAAGTCAAAACGTAATACGATTAACGGACATTAAATTGAAATACCCCTTCTGCGAATTCGCAGCTCCTCGCGTCCACGATTCCCAGTGCTTTCTGCCGTCCTGATTTTTTCGTTCGACGTTTCTCGCTCCGGCTCTCTTTGTCTCTCTCTCTACGCGGGCCCTCCATCTCCACCCTGTCTCCGTGGGCATACCTACCTGGATGTTGCGAGGGAAAAATCGCATTTTCTCTGTGACATTGCCGAAAGGACAGACTTCGCGCTGGAGAGACAAGTTGGAGCGTTGGTACGTTGGTGAATTTGATTTGTCTGTCGGGCGAGTAGACGTTCTGGCTGTAATATCGGTTGACGCACGCACCGAAGATATTTAAATAAAGGAATGCAGGCTTAGTGCACAAAGGAAGGTAGACAGAAACCGAGAAGACGACGAAGAAACAAATCAAAGACAAACGTCAAGATTCCGCGAGAAAAATGTGAAGGCGGTGAATTGTTTGAAGCCTATAAAAAAATGAAACAATCCAGCTCTTCATTTCACGCTACTAAACGTCGGAGAGAAGTGTTTATGCAACGTTGTAAGTACTCAAGAGGGAATCATGGTTAATATCTGCATAAAATGTGAGCCTCATTTTTTACTACCTCCGCGATGTATTAATTTCAAAAAGCTCCGCTCGAGTTAAAAATATAAGGGATTAAATGTTTGCCGCGACTTATACTGAATATCCCGGAGTAAAATTCTTCTTTCTGTTCGTACTTACGGAAGTAAAATATCGTTGAAACGTTGGAATATTTTATTTCGTACGCAGGCTGCTGCCTATTAATCTAGCCGGGGAGCCGACAGGTTTAACCAAATATTGAACTTGAACCGGTAATCCTTTTAATGGATATTCGGCTGATAAAATGTAGATCGTATAGGATATTAACGTCGAAATGCAGAGCAATAAACGAGCCTCCTGACTAAAGATTAAATCAGAATACAGTCGGAGAACGTGCTTACCACTGATATACACGGGATTCGCGATCCGTTTCCAAACATGGATATTAAATTCGGCGGGTAAGAGCAGCCTTTCGCGATGTTTTCCGTAAGCACGTAATTATACATCCAGCTGTCTAAAAGATCGATAGCTTCGATTTTTGTGTGCCCGTCGCCAAAGCCCATTCCAAGAGCAGACAATGTATGCGTGCTATTATATCTCGGAATGTGACACGGCTGCTCCATTTCCCAGGGAGCAAGCACGCACTTCCTCGGCGAATACCCACGCCTTCGTGTAAAAGGATTTATTGTTTATTGAAATTTCCCGCCTTGTGCCGACCGCGATCAGGGTTATTTCGCATTATAAACGGAAGAACCCATCTAGAAAAGCTAGGGCGGGAGATGGGCCACTACGTGACGCGGACGCGAATCGCGACATTAATACTAAGCGCTCCTTTATTTTCTTTTACGTCTCGACCAGGACGCGACGGCCGCCTCGACGAATTTTAACGAAGAACTCGTCTACGTCCTCGAGAAAATTCCTACCCCGCCCTTCTATCTCGACTCGCCTCCCCTCCCCCCCTCGCCGCACCTCTCTATCTCTCTGGTCTTTCCCCGTCCCCAGCTCGCATCCCCTTGCCCCGTACGTCTACTTTTGTTCCCGCGCCCTTACGCCTTGTGCTTTCCCGATTTCTGCGCACGATTTACACTCCGTCGATGCATGTCGCGCGATGAAGAATTTTATGACAGCTTCGTGCTCTCTCCCTATATTCGAATCGCTCCAGTACGCGCCACCCCTCGATTTGATCACGTTTTTGTAGAGTATATGCTATCGCGTAGGATATTGAGAGACGTGGACAACCGACCGTTAGTGATTGGCCGTTAAAGCCTGCTGTCGGCTCGAAGCGACAGTTGGCGTGTAACGCGAAATGGATTATGAACGACGACAGAGCTGACCGGTCCAACAAACTTCTTTTTAGAAAAATAAATTGGTTATTATAGTTCCCTTCTCTGTATTTTAGTAATTCTGTTTTTTATTTAATTTCGCCCATCAAAATTCAAGTCGTTTTCAATTGAAGGGTGATTCATATTTTTTTATCTAATTAGTCTCGGATAAAAAAGAAATTTTTTGTGCTTCATGCACGGACGGATAGAACTCTTGATAAAAAAATGCAAATATTGCAAGTTGAGCTGTAAGAAAAGATAGTACAAAATATCTATCATTTTATTCATAAGCACAAATAAAATAATATGCAATCGTATAGTTCATTCTGTGGAACATTTATATCTTTCGAGTTTGGGGCAATTATTTCAGTAAATTACATTACCAATACCAACGATGAGTTCTACTTTTCTGCAGTCTGATAAACGTGTAGTAAGTTAGTACGGTACGACCATAGATCCTGTCTGACCCTACTCTTACAATTTAATATTCGCGTCGTTTCAGAAGAATTAATAATCTTAGTGAATTTTATACACTCTGCAACAACGGACTTTGCTATTGTGGCTGTACAGTTCGAAGAAGTCCAAGATAACTGCTCGATCCGATCTCCATCCCAAAATCCGAAGGATTGCTATTTCTCGGGGGCAATGACACGTTCCCCACTGATGAAAGTTTCGGACGGGGACGCCACGGGGACGAAGGGCTACCGAAAGGAAGATCAATGTGGTGAATGAGCTTCGAACGTAGCGACTGCCTACCACACTATCGCTACGTTGGGGGGATTTGTATTAGGGTGAATTCTGTGCCACGTAAGCACGCACGGGGTCTAGGAAACGTGAGTCATACCTAAAATGTATGCTAGGTATGTACCCTGTACCTATTCACCAAGATAGTTTCATTCGAAGCGCCTTAAACGGATGAACACAAACGAAAGTTTTAGCTGAGGTAATACACTCGAATAAGTATCTAATACTATTTCACACAAATAATATTCTAACAACTGAATATGTGAAAACAGTTTCAGTTAGTCACGAATTTCAGAATAATTAACACGAAAAATTCTTATGCCATCATCACTGACACACATTTTTCATTTACACTTATTTTACCATTGGATAATATTAATCTAAGTTTTAATATGCATTATATTTTTCATATTCTATGCCAATAAGTAATATAGGTGATTTCTAACAATAAGTAATGTGCATGCCGCGTATAGGTATGTATGTGTATTTAAAATTATAATGAATGACTTGAAAAACTTGTGGTTTTGGTACAACGAGAATAAAAAACACTTTGTCATCATTTTATTTAAGAAAATATCGCGATAAATTGCCTATGACATAAACATGTTCCACTATTTTTAATTGTAATCAATATTCAGTGAAGTCATTCAATGAGATCCAAGTGATCGTAAAATATTTGTCTATCAATTTACATAAAATTACATTATATTAGACAACCACATCGGCCTATAGTTTCGTAACGACTACCTACATAGAAATAAAAGAAAATGTTGAAAAATAAAAATAAATGGTTTTCAGTTCTGGATATTTATTTATTTCTATTATGTACTTGTGTGCAGTCATGTAGTGGCAAAGTGTAATGGCACTTTCTTTTAAATAGAACTCCATACTTTTTGTACAATAATTGTTTCTCTACAAAACGGAGTATTTGTGCTTGAAAACTATTAGTTTGAAAAATATATTAATTTTAGGATTACCAAATAGTAGATTTTGTCTGTTGATACACTTACATGTTCTCCTTAATCTGTACGTCGTTATTCATAAGTAACCTCATGTAGGTAAATACTTACGTCATCATCAGTCTTTTTATTATTCAGTTTTCAAGATCGTATTAAATCAATGGTTTTATTAGGAAGAAAGTATAAACCCATTTTTGGAAGTTTGCAAATTAAGAAATTCGATTGCTCAATTATTTTTACACTTATACTATAGGAGATGGTCAAATTGCCCACCATCTCACTTTAAACACGTTTCCACAGTAGTTTTGATGGTTTTTACTACATCATTGACTTCTATTTCTGCTATTTCAGATATGCCAGGAACTCCACTCTCTTCAACGGCTTAGAGTTGCACTAATTCACTCATTTAACTGAAACTAATTTCTAGTTTTCAAAACAGTCTACCAACCTTTCGAGATATTAATTACAGGAAGTAAATATGTGTAACTGATAAAAAAAGTATGGAGTGCTAGTTGAAGAAAAGTACAATTTCCCATTGCCATAAGAGTATGCAGATTTTAAAACCAATCGATTTCTCAGTTGTGACATTGCATTCTGTATTTAAACATGGCAGCGCTATAATCCGGTGCAGCTGTGCGAGACCCACTGCATTATGAGTTGCTATTGATGTATTAACACTACACCGAAATTATTTATTAAACATAAATTAAAAGTCGTTCCATACTTCCTACGAAATCATAGTAACGTTTATTTGCAGGAATTAATGATTATATATCATGAATATTATTTCTCCTAAATTATATGTAATGAATATTATTTCTCCTAAAAGAAAATATTTGGATGTAAAATTTGAACAGATATATTTCATTCATCAAAATCGGTTAACACAGCTATGAGCCACAAACAGTTAAAGTTGGTGAAAATCACAGTTTTCAGCTGAAAACTGTCGAAACGTGCGATTTTCACCAACTTTAACTGTTTGTAACTGCGTTATTAGATTTTGATGAAATTTTCAGCACGTACACAACTTACTTAAATCTACAAACGGGATTTTTTAAATAGTCATTACGAGCACAGACAAAAAAGTTGAAAAACATGATATTTACTATTTTTTTCGCAATTTCGACCAATTGCAATTTTTTTCAAAACGACGAATCACGTCACTTAGCAAACTAATCCTACTAGCTTCCCAAAAAAACTCAAGTCGTTTGGACAAATTTTAAACAAGTTATTCTGTTTTAAAGGGTGGCCGATTACTTTTGCACGCCGCTGTATATTTCCCGCAAAATGAAACCTCATAATTGCGTATAAATGTGTACTATTTTCAGTGTAAATCCATTCACCAGAAACGGCCACAATAGTAAACAATACTATAACTGAACAACCATATTCAACATACAACACCTCGTCACACTATTTTTGGGTTAATTCTAGCAGCGCACATCGAATTGTCACGTAGAATATTACACATCTCGTTAGGCCGGGCATTGAAGTCTCTGCATCTGTGGAATTTCACACGAGTTTCAACGTACGGATCGAGCTTAAGTAATAAATAGGTATCTACCTATATACGTACAGCATTAAAGTAGGTACTATGCACGGGAACCGGTAGCGGAACCCTATTGTGTAGGACTCGTGGGCGTGCATTGACGATTAAATAATTTCGCAGCGAAGTACAACGGAGGCGGGATCCGAGTAGAGAAAGATTAACGATTGTCAACAGTTTAAAGAACGGGCTTGAACAGAGAGGAAAGCAGCGACGGTGGCCTTTTAATGTATTTACAGAAGAGACGAGTCTGTCGGAGGGAAAGAAAGCCACCGTCTTTTCCACATCCGTTTAGAAGGGCGCGGCTGTGAAGCGTGAGGGAAGTTCGACCCTCTTCTCGTTGAAGTCAACCCTAAATGGCAGCTCGCCAAGTGTGCTAACACCCTCTTCTGCACTAGCAGGCGCCCTCCCCCCCCCTCTCCTCTTCTCTCTACACCACCGCCCACCCTTATGCGACACGCACGCCAGGTCCCATTCAATGCATCGGCTACACCTACTGCACACGTGGCTTTGCACACAATGCTGGCAAACACTTTGCATTCGTAAACATGCGTAAACAACAACGGCGAATTCACACCTAAGGTACAAGCCATCGAGAAGCTGCATAGTCGAGCACGGCATGAGGGATGCTGTTACAAGCTACAGTTCACTTTCAGACTAAGCTCGCGCCGCATGCTGTCCAACGCTTGTCAGGTGAATCCGATAAAACATTATTCCGCCTGATTTGCTCGTAATCATCATTAATCTTGCGCACCTTGGTAGTTACTGTACTGGTGGGCAGTATTTTTTGCCGATCGGTCACGGGAAAAGTTAAACGAAATTCGTGTAAAGTAAAAAATAGTGTATCATCTGATACGCAGATGACATTGTTTTAAATGATCAATTATTAGTTAGAAGAAGATGGCGTGTTGTTTCAAATTTTAGAATTAGTACACAAGTGACTATTCAAAGCGACAACCTTTATCGCCAAAAAAATGTCGCAATAAATTAGTCTTCGTTATAAGGTCTCTAAAGTTGTATGTAAAGTTTGTGTATTAAAATTCTTTTCTCTGTCTTATTTACTTCTTACATGATTTTTAAGAAAATTGTGTATGCATTTTCTTGGGCATTTGTATTTCAATTAATGTATACATAATCATATATTCGGTAAAAAAAGTGTCGAACAGTATATTCTCACATCAAACTGTATTAGATGCTATTTTGATACAATTTGGAGTTGATTTTGTGTAAATCGTCGATACCAAATTAATATGGTGATAGGCAGGTCTCAATAAAATGTAACAGACTTTTCATCACAATACAATGTTTACAAGCTGGTACCGATTAAACTCTATTTTAAGTAATTTACAAATTGCATCAAGGATTCTATTTTGCGCAGATGACACAAATGCAACCTGCGATTATATTTGTAGTAATAAATCTTCAAAATTATTAAATATACCCTGATTGGTTTCTTCAGATTCGCGACAAAAATTGTAGGATCATAAAAAACACAAAACTTACTTACAACCCTTGTGTGCATTGATATAAATAGGTAGGTATCTACATTATCATTATATCAAATTTAAATGAATAACGACATTTTTCGCCATTTTTAACACTGGAAATTTTGCGTAGTATGTTTGGAATTTGCTGGTGTGCAATAAGTATTATCGTAACCCGCTCATAAATTAAACATCTCGACCAGTAAATATTCATTGAAAGTCCACCGCGAGGAAAGACCGCCACACAATTCACGAAACAAAGAATCCAGAATAGGCAATATCTCGCGTATAGGTATACCTGTATAATCCCAGAAGAAAGAGGGAGAGACAGGCATCATGCAGTTTTGATAGGTTGGATTCAGAGATTCATCTGCATACTGCCAGAGGTCAAGTATCGATAGCAGTATGCGATGCATGTCGCTTATACATTCGTCAAAATGCCCCCGGCTATCGAGGATCAACAAAAGTACACAGCAAACGAGAAGTTTTGCATCGGTTGGATTAGGTTGAATAAAGCCGGCGATATCGTTTGAGTTGAAAAGCAATGTATAGGAGTTCGATTTGCTCCGACCACGAAATCTCTGATACGCCAGAATCTCTTTGAAGGCGATACGTGAACGTATTTTATCCGTAGGGTTTCTATTTCACTAAAAACAGAACAGCAATATCTGAATGTTTTCTTTCCTTGGAAAACTCGGGACGATATAAAAAATCACTGTTTGCATTGACGTCCATTAAGTACAACAATCGGCGGTTAGAGCAACAACGCGTTTCTTTTGGAATACGTGATACTCCAGTTACGGAATTATTGTTACCGTACGGTATTGATGAGTTTTGGCAGATGAAATCATGACAAATTTCAGCTTCCGAGCTGCTATTGTTTGTGAGATATTAAACGTGGATATTTTGATCTATGAAACAAAATATACACGTATCACTATGGTATCCCCAATATTCGCAGCTCTACTTTAAAACAATGCAGTTGTTTTAAAACTGTATATGTTAATTACTTTGGGATTCTTCGTAAGGAAATCCTTATTAAATATGGACAAATGAACTCAACAAATGACTTAAGTTCAGTCAGGTATATACATATGGGACTTATAAATTACAAGTGAAAAATATTCTCTATTCTGATACTCTCCATTATTGTTAATGATCGATTTACTGTTATCCCCAAATTGAACTTTAAAATAAAGTAATTAAAATACTGAATTATTATTTAATTTAAGTTTTTGAAATTTTATATAATCAATTTTTAGTGACTTTCAATATCTAAATTCTCTGAAGCATGGAGAAAGTGAGCTAAAAATCTGGTACGATTCGATGTGATTTGGTTTTCCTGGGGTTTTTAATTTTCTGTCTGGTGTATAGTTAAGCCGGAGTAATGTGGATACGCGTTCAAAGAAACGAGATGACCAAGGTGGAAATTATACCGGGGTAATTAAGAATTGCATTTCTTTTCCACAGAAAATGTTTGTTGTCGAATATATCTCTGTCATTACGATTTCAATGAATCCTGGATAAATACCAGCAAGCATGCTCCGGTACGATTGAAGAAGAAAGCAATTTTTAATTGCTTTTCGTGGAAAGTCTTAACCTTTCTTCAGCCACAAAGCTACAAAGTTTCGTGGACAGTGATTTCAAAGTTCTCGCGCTATCGGAAGTCTAGCTTCTTCTTTTTAACTTACGAGGCTCCCAAGCACGATCGCGACCCGTTCAGATTAAGAAACTCCATCGAAGACGTGATTAAAGATTAGGTTCCCTGTCTACCCTCGGCATGAGCCATGGTTTTTACCTCGATCGATTAAAACTTGAAGTTTATTAGAACCTTATTAAACTGCCAAGTTACTTATCTTTGAATAAAGTATTTCGCTGCTCTTTGTATGATTATCACAGGGGAAAAAATATTATGTCCCGGTGAAAATTTGGCGTTTTTTTTTTGACTGCCAAACAAATATGGGAATTTAACAACACAAACGGGAGCGATAAATTATTGTAACATCTGAAGAAGGACAGTAAAATATTATGTGTTATATATGTACATGTGTATAATCATAAAGAGTGGACACGAAAAAAAAAAATTCTCGGATGAAATTAGGAGTGTTACCATTCTTTTTTGTCAAGGATCAACTAAATTATACACAATATGTAATGTTTTACTTTAATATAAATACTGTGCAAAGCAAAGAAATAAAAACTTGAAATACTAAAGCAAGTGTCGTTTTAACGAGCTGTTAGTGTTTGTTTTACGCAATGTAGGTATTTGTCACAATAACATTCACTATATACCTTAAGAAATTTCGAAAAAGGAATTGGAGTTAAAAAAATTATTCGTCATTCGTTCGTTAACCCGAGTTAACTTTATTCAACACATGACGAATAATTTTTTTTAACTTTTATTCGTTATTCGAAATTTGATTTTAATAAAAATTGTATCCATCCCTGTTCCAGATTATATATGTAGAAAGTAACTTTTACAATAGACTAAATTAATGTTTAGTCTATTGCACAGGTTACTTTCTACATATATAATCTGTAACAGACAACTTAATAGTTATCATTTTGTTATAACATAACAGTCGAAGGCTAAATATGAATAAAATAATCACGCGAGATTTATACGGAACTCCTACGTTTTTTCGATAAATTATATTCTCTTGGTATCGTCCTACCGAAAGACACTCAATTCCGGCTGGAGTAAAAGCGCTTTTGTGGTGCGTACTGGCAATGGACGAAGCCCACCGTCCTTACTGACCATTCAGCACTATAAAGGGAGTTCAAATATTGATTCGGTTGGCAATTATGAGTGGTTTTTCACTGGGTCTCCACAGACATACCCTTCGGTCCTGTTCTCCGCGTCTGCTTAATTACGGGATGTTTGCGTTTCTCAAAATTAAACTCCTGTCGGTCAGGATAGCGCATCGAGGTAGCCCCCAGGCTACTCACACTTCAAAATATTAAACTGGAGAATATGCCCATAATATGCGATCATAATCTTTCGATGGATCTTTTATTTCAAACTGAGTATATAACCTTTTGTCTCTTTCATCTTTAACCAAGAGCCACATATATATGTAGAAAGATCTGGAAGCTTTAACGTTTTCTAGAAACCCTCCCTATTCAAAAAATTACGGTCTCCCTTCCTACTTTACTCATGATGAGTTTCAAGTATAGGTAGTAGGCAGCAAGAGGAAAAGGAAATGAATTATGACATGTATTGCCACTACAGTGTGCTTAATTTTTAATCGAAGATGGAGAAGGTCAAGATTTCGGGATTCTTAGAAATTACACACGCGTAAGTTTTTCCGTTTACACAACATTGAAAGTTCGTTAGAAAGAAACCCACATCTGACACCACTGTAATATGTTCTATGAACTTGCACAACGATGTGGTATTTTCGGAAATCATCTTATTATGTAGAAAAAATATGACTATATATGAAGCATTGGTATGCTAGTCTTTAATAGAAACAAGTAAAATAATTTCCATTAGTTTCCATCACTTACAAGGGAACTTGGGTAACCCGAAAATTCAGATTTTTTCAACTTTGCAGTTTTGTAGGGGAACTCGATAGAAGTGTAAGGCAATTTTCTTTCCGCTACTTTTTGGTTCCTCACGGTGGAAGCTTCCCTTAAATATTAATGTATGTTTTCCTATTTTCCTGTACATCTCGAAAACTATAGTAAATATAAAAAAATGATTACAACGAAAATATATTGCCTTTTTTGTGATCTATACAAATATGTAATAGATTTGTTTAAAATTTAATGTTTAAATACAGAAACGATCCTCAGCACAAACAATTTCATTGCAGGGTTTTAAGCAGAGCCATTAAATTTCCATTCCCATCATTTTTTTATATCTATTATAGTTTTCAACAAACACAGGAAACTAGGAAAACGCATAATAACCTTTAAGGGGTGTTCTCAAGACTACATGAAGGACCATCAAGTAACAGAAAAGAAAATTGCCTGATATTTCTCTTGAAGTTTCCATGAAACCTGCAAAGTTTAAAATAAAATCGGAATTTTCCGTTGTTATACTATAGTGTCGATATCGTCTTTAAACATACTCACAATTCATTACTATCACACATGCCACATCTAAATTCAAATGAAAAGACAAATTAGTGCTGCTGTTGTTATGTTGAATTAATAACACTTTCTGCCGTAATGTGTTTCGGACAGAAGAAGGTTCTAGCAAATTTCTTAAATTTTTATAATTAATAATTATATTTCGCTGATCCCGTTCGTGAACACTGAACAAAACAACGATCCATGCGATTTACAGCTCCTCAAAATTCCCGTTTACAACGCGTTGCTGGCCACAAAGTGGCAGGAATAAAATTCATTAAATATCAAAGGATAACATTGAACCAGATTAAGGGTGTCAGCTAGAAACAAAATCGTCGAAACAAGTTAAATCGTCAAAAAATTTCTTGGGACCATAAAAATTTCTTTTCTACGACAATTCAGAAAGTTGAACTGTCTTGTGAATTCCTCTGATACGTAGCAGCAGAAATGCTTTCATAGTATTGCCAGGATTGAAGGCGTGCGACCAAGAACCTTAACTTACCGCCACGCGTGTGATAGGAAGCAGATTGTAATAAAGAGGGAGGAAGCGAATTTCTCCAAGGATGGTTTATTTTCGTGGCAGTAAATTAACGGTTCGTGGCGAAACCTCTCCTAAATTCCCTTTATGATGTCTCACCCAGTTATGGCCTTTCCTGTTCGCCTGCCGAAATTAGTGGAAGAAGAGGGAAAACGGCAGTTCCCAGATGAAGAAGTAGTAAATCATAAAGTACAAGACTGAAACTTTGCGTTTTCCTCTTTACGTTTTAATTTTCGTTGTTAATTATCCCGAAGAAACTTCACCACGCGGTGGTTCTTTCGTTCTTTCTCACTGAATTCTTATAGCCCATTCTTATAGGGGTTCAAACAAACTTATTTGCCTGTGTATTAGATAATTAATCAAACTTCCATAGAGTGAAACGCTTAATTGTGAATAGAATTTTTCTCATTCGTAGAGTAATATTGCTCTGAATAAAATAATTGTAAATCGTCCCCATATAAAAATGTCTATTCATTAAAGTTACCAATCTCCCAATTTAAAAAATCGGTTTCAAATGCTGTGGTTATCAATCTACCTAATTCTTAAATTGAAATTAAACTGTTTTAACGAAACTGCTTCACTGGAGTCTAACGTATTCAATTTCGCGTGTTCCTCGTTCCTTCGATACCTTCTGTTTCCAGAGTGTGCTAATTAGTTATTTCTCAGCAGGGAGGAACGCAAGTCGCGGGCCACGGGGAGCAAAGTATCCGAAGAAAAGTTTAAACGAAAAGAGAACACAGTGCCCTGGTGTATTGTCGTCGCAACCGTCGCTTCCTCATTTCAACAATTATACCGTACCGTTCCCCGGCATCACGTTCCGCAAATGATTCGCGAGGAAAGAACGAAAATAAGAAACGGCGGCAGACACGGGGAAAATGGAAGGTGACGAGCTACGTGCTTTGGTATCAAGCAGCCGCGAGCTGCTTCCGCGAAGTTTAATTAAATAACGAGGTGACGTCGTGGGCGGCGAGGGTGTACTCGCGCCACCAGCCGAGACAGAGACGAAGGAGGAGGGGGGGGGGGGAGGGGGAGGGCTGGGGAGGGCGGGGAGAAAGATAGCTAGAAGTGCAGAAGCCAGCGGTAAGAAAGACCGCGGACTTGGAAAAGGGGATGGACTCGGCCGAGGTGCCAAGTTGCTAGGTGACTTTGCTAGTTATTTAATTAGTCCAGAGACTTTCCTTTGCTCCACTGCATTCCCCCCCTTTCCTTTGGGCTCTTTTTACTCCTCGCGACGCCCCCTCCCCCGACAACCTTCTCCTCCAGCGATATCCCAGAACAGTCGGTGCCTTTACCGCGACTTCCTTTATGACCTCTAAAGGACAATGCGCCGCTTTTGCTCTTCCCGGACCCCCGACTTATTGTTCCCTTTGGTCATTTTTGCGCGTCCCTTTGCGCGTGCGAATCCTACCCCGTTGAAAGAGAAAATCAGTGCGATCGCGCGGAAACGACGAGAAATTTTCACTTTGAGTTTCGCTTAAATTAAAACCGACCGTTTCTACGCAATGGTAGAAAGGGGAGGCGTGTTAGGCCTATACTAAAGAAGAATTCTTCTTCGCCAGAAAGTTTGTAATCACAAATTGTAGTTGAAAATTTGGAAGATCCCTAAATTCCCTTAATTTTTATTTCCTAAATAACTTAAACGTTTACGGAGGATTTTTACTGCGGCGAACATCGGTGTTTTGATCAATCGACATCCTTCAGGAATTATTAATATATTGCTACTGGCAATTTATCGGCTACTGCGGAGACTATAATCTCGTGTCTTAAGAGCATCCGCAGAATTCCCGAGAATTGTGTATTAGGAAATAAAGGTAAAAGAGACCATTCCGATAATGTTCGGTCTGCCTTCGCTCGTGATTACATTGACGCAGGATCCCCTTCGATCTTCAGCCGATCCCTAAGACGGGAAGAAGAAGCAGGGAGAAATCGGAGGAGGGAGGAGAGGAGTAGGCGAGTAGGTACGCTGCGCTTTCTACGTCCTCGAACGCGGAAAGCGAATAGATTCCCCATGGGAAGTTGGCAACCTTTTCCGACATCGACCAAACACCGTCTTAGATCCAGACCACCAGCGGAAAAGCAACAGAAGCTTAGACGGCTTAACCTGGTGACAGGATGATTGCTGGTATTATCGGAATTACTCGAGGGCGAATCGCGCTACATGCCATGCGGCCAGCTCGTAATATCACGTAAATCGTGCGTTAACCCCATTCCCAGGAATTCGATGGAACGACTGCTATTTCTCTCAAAAGAACAGAGTTGGAAATTCTAATGTGTGCTGAAATCCACATTAGACATATGTGTGTACATACACAGAATATTATCTTAAATACAGTAACAGAATATTGTAAATTATTATAATAGCATAATGTCTTGGAAGTAGGGCTAATAGATGCCTAATTATCTAACATGGTGTACTGATGTAAGTACGTACGTCATCTCACAGCGGTGGCAGTTCATGCACGTAGTTCAAAATGAATTTAGTGTAAAGGGAGAAGGTTCCACAGACAAGTAATATACAATCGAATCTCAATAACTCAAATTTCAAGGGAAGGGAAAAATTTGCGAATTAATAAGGTTTCGGCTTATCGAGTTTTCGAGTACGAGAGGTTCAATAAACGAAAATTTAACTTATAGAGGCTTTGTACGACTGTTAATTTTTCGACTTGTGAAGCTGTAAAACAAGACAAATTCAAGTTTTAAAGATCAATTGTTTATTGTATATATAACAATTATTATAAGACACCTTTTATGCTTGAAATATTACTCTTTATTACATATTAAAAAAATTTGTGATTTTGCTAATCTTTCAGTGTATTGTAATTCATTAGCATTTTCAATAGTGAATAATGCAGGAAAAGTATTTTCCTCAATATTTTGAGATCTTTCTACGAAATTTCGCAATACATAAGTAGAAATAAACTTCGACTTGTAGAGGTCGGGTCTCTTCTAAATTCGAGTTGTAGGGGTGAAATACCTAATTTAACATGCAAAATATAGTTCGAGTTAAGGAAGTTTTATTTCGAGTTTTTGAGGTGTTTTCAGCGCAGCGGAAGGGAATGAAGGCAATTTTCGACTTATACCGGTTTTCGAGTCACCGAGGTTCGACTGTATTTAAAGTTATTACAAGCACATTCGACATTGAAGAAAGCTTTTTTTCGTATACATTGTTATTTTCAGCCAGCAAGAAGTTTTTTGAATTCCTTAAACTTCTGCAATATGGCATTCTATTTAAATATTAAATTAATTTCTATTTAATTAAATTAATTTAATTTATCTATTTAAATTTAAATATTAAAAACGTCGCATTATGTAGAAACTTATGGGATGACCTAATATTCTGGCAAACACATTATTGTTTCTGTTCAACGAAAATCTGCTTCTCACGTGGAAAAGGCGCCAGAAATGCCGTTGTCCTTTCGATTCACTTTCACAGAAAATTCGCTGGCAACACGAAGTCGTGGTACGTGCGGAGAAATTTTCTGACAGATACTTGAAGACACTTCGGTGTGCATGCACGTTTATTCGCATTCCCTTTACCCTGTCTTAGGAAATAGCAAGAACATCTGCTGCAAATAGAATAGAACGAAAAGGGGTCGAACAGGTGCAACAAAAAGCTTGGAAATTCACGGTAAACGTAACACTCGGATCATGGTGGTTCCAGATTTCCGCAAGCGAAGGTATGCTGCCTCGCATAAAGAAAGCAAGTTCAACGTTCAACGATCGATATGACGCCCGATGAAAATTTTTATTTCAATTTCTGCAGCTGCACGCTCCTTACAGTCTTGAGTGTTTAATTATATTCACACTAATGATTCCTATAACATATTTGTTAATTTTCACATTGAAATAAAAGGAAATGAAGAACAAAGGGAACAGTTTTAAATTTTGTCAACCATGTGAAGTCTAATATAAATTATCTAGACTATATCACAGAAATTATATTGTGGGATCAAAAAGTATTAAATACATCGAGGACTTGGATTCTCACTAGAAAACAGCAAATATCCGAAACAGCTGAATTGTTATGTGGCTGCAGGAATAACAATGGTGAATTGTGACGAAACCGAAAGATTTCAACGCGACGCGGTTGATCAAACCGCAACACAGTTCCTTTAGTTGTCGTTACAATAATACACCATGTTGCATAAATAATGCCACGCACGTTGAACGTGATCAATATTGGATGTGACGAAAGTAAACCGGTAAAATGCCGAATGACGCCCGACCCTCGTCGACGCGCGCGACCGTCTGTGTAATTTAATGCCGGGTAAATACGCCAAGCAGAGAGTAGTTTTGCACTGTAATCTAGATGAATCTGCTGGAAGGGCCACTCCCAACGGGCATAGGCCCCCGTCGATTACAAAACAACCGTGAAGGGATGCCCGAGAATACTTTCGTGCCAGCTTCTTATCGTCCTCGTCCAACGCGGCACTGTGCCATACAAAAAAAAAACTTGATCTGCAACTGGGTTAATGATTATATCCAATAAGAAAACAAAAGGGAAAAATATCTCTTTACGACAGAAAAAAGTACAAGTGGTGTTTGCCTTTCTGGTAATAAATTTAACTTTTATTCGGCGATATTCAAGAGACATTTTTTCTCAAATCTCCATTGAAATTTTATCGTTGAGAATATTTTTAACCACGATACAATAATTTTTCATACCGAAAACAGAGCTGCCAGTTATTTGCATGAAGATGCAAAATGAAGCCTCGTTTATAATAATTCCACGCGTGACACGATAAACGTTCATTTTGCCCCCTTAGACTGCAAGAAGGATGTCGAGTGGTTTCATAAGTAGAATATAGCTGAGCTCGAATGCTACTGAAAGTGAGGGACGTCGCAATATTTTTCGAATGTAGGGAGACGTTCCGGTTGGAAATTTATCTTCTCGTAATAGCAACGTGGCAATGCCGTTTCCGGGTGTTGTCACGTCCCGTTCGTTTCTGTATGTGTATGCCTTTTTGTCTTCTTCTTGTTCTCCGCCCTCTACCCCTACATCCCTCTGGGATTCGGTCGTGTCCGCACTATAATGGCATTTCGTGTCTCCACATTACACTTGCTGTCTCGCCCCGTACTACACGTTTCTCTGCGCTTTACACTGCCATTTTATTTGTTCCCTTCTCCAAATACATGACAAATTCCTCGTATCGAGGGAAATCCTGCGATACCGGGGCGCGCATTCACCATAAGGATGTATAAAATTCGAGGAAAATGCGGGGTGTATCGCATAAGGGGATCGGTAGAATTATCTTTGAAACTTTAGAGTATATGTATGTATAGAGAGGCTGTTATACGAAAAAAAGAAACGCTAGATTCCAAGGGGGGGCGTATTGTAGTGGAAAGTATTACTCTATAGGTGGACGCTTCAAGGACATTTCAAAGTCACCTTCACTGTTTTAAATGGAATACCATATTTTCCACGTCATTGGGTGGCCATCGATTTTAAAACGAGTTCAGCCAACTACGGTGTAGAGTCATTGAAAGCTGTTTAGGGTCTAGGTTACGGTTTACATTTACATTTTGTATTTTCATCTTATAATGGGCGACCGGGATGGTAAATTTTTCGATTTTTAATTTGACGTAGAAAGGTGAATTCGTGATAAATTGCTTCGATAATTCGACCTACCTATCGCATTCTTAGGAATCGTGGATTCTCGCTGATATTTTAACTGAAAACTCCGTGTTTATCGACCAGTTGAAGAGCGAAATATTGAACATTACGTATTTTTTACATTAAGCAACCTTCAATGCACATTTAAAGCTATTTAAGAATTCACAATTATTTTATTTCAGATGAATATGATATTAATAAGAGAAAATGTAAAAAAATTATTATAACTAGTATTTAGATTTGGTCAGAGTATAAATCAGTTGTTGCGAAGACATTAAGCATTACAATAATAAAGTACTTATTTATATCCGTATATAAATATACCTATGTATATGACAAAATCTTAATTTTATTTCGTGCTCTGACTCTGGTTCAAGCATTCTGGTTCAACAGTATTTCAAAGTTCCTCCTAAAGCACCCTCTATTCGAAAACGTGTTATACTTCGCGAAAATGTGATGAAAGGAGATATTATTTTCCATGAAAATATTCGAGACGGTAACTTCTCGGACCTAAATAGTTCATTTTTGTATATTCTGCGCAACTTTTTCCTTTCATCTTGGATTTGTGGTGAAACTGCAAATCTTATACTGAATTCTTATTTGTCCGACGTGTATATCCGTGTCCATTTTCTCCCTCTTCGTTTCTGGACATTTACATTTCCATTTGCACTTCCTTTTCTGCCGACTATTGGGGGCTTCTACACTCTGGTCTCATCTTGCAAACATAAAAAGAGCTAAACACACAAATGTGTGTATATAACAAGTTTGTCAGCATTTTTAATCCCGTCCCTTACCCTACCTTTGCTCTCGCTTGTCTCACATGCTCTCTCTGCCCTTTTATTTCTCTCATATGCGGAACAAATGTGTGGGCGTATACTTACGCGTGCTCGTTTTAGCTCGTTTTTGGCTACGGCGCAAACGAGCTCTATGTACTTTGTAAAACCAACCCGTTGTACCAATTACGTGTGTTCGGTTCCCACTCGTGCGGATTTAGTAGCTTCATCAATGAAATTGATTCGTTTGGTCCGTTTCCAGTGCGAATGCATACATGCTGCATGTCATGGTGGTAACCCCAACGACAGCTATCGATCATATGTTCAAACGATTTACATAGAACTCCAGTCTGTTCTTTCATATTGGGCGCATTGAAGTACCTGCAGTATTTTGTCGCTTCTATTATATCTCTCAAAGCAAATAATAAATGATTTTCGAATGAATATACGTTATGGAAAGCCTGCAAAGTAATATACGAACGGGGGTTGTTATTGATTTCAGGATGGACCGTGATTAAAATCGTTACAGTCTGCCGTTATTACTACAAAAAGATTTATAGTTCCCTCAGTATAAATAAAATATCCAATTAATTACAAACTATTCGCATTATACTTGTTTATATACTTTAATTGAATATACAAAATCCTGTAAATGTCCAAAACATGTAAAAATTGTTGCGAAAGTACCGAAACATACCAACAATTTAAATTATTCAAAATTCATATCATGATACTACAATGGCGTGTTGATGTTGCAAATATAGCAAAGTATACTAATTATCGTGTGAAATTTGATTAAATATTAACCGTTTTAATTGAATCTTCAGACTTTGATTCCCCTATTTAATTGTACTTAAATTATTGTTACGCAGTTTCGTATTATCAACAAATCTCTCTACGTTTATCAAGCCAATAAATAACACAAGCCAGGACGTGGTATGAGCTACAGTTTTGCGTCACGGCATCCGTTGATAGCAAAGTCCACATAAACTGAATATTCTACGTCGTCGCGCCCAACCACGAATTCCCACGATTGTTAATGTATTTTTTCATTCGGCCACTGACCCGAATCCATTAACGAAATAATAAAATACCCACCCGTTGACACAGAAACGTTACGATAACGTCCCGACGCGTGTCACCAACCCCTTGCCAAACGCGTTCGTAGGTGCGTGCAAACACGTATCGAAATGGTAGGACATCATTTTGTGAGGGATATTTATTGCGTGCCCTGTTTCAGGCAGTACATTTTCATTATCTTACTTTTTTTTTATTAGATTAAACAACTCACGAATTTGTTATTCTGTACTGTGGAACGAGATATTTCTTTATTTCTGCATTTTGATCCATCCAAATTCCTACATTTGCAACAGAATATAAATAATGCGCATTAAGAAAAGCATTAATTACATTGCATGATTAACCAAACCTTGAATGGTGTTCACATTCAAATTTTACACTTTGAAACAATATTTGGTTGAGTATTTATCATTATTTTTTATTATTACCTATCAGATATTATGCAATATGAATTGTGAACATTTGATTCGTGTAGGTGCCATCCAATTTGAACTATTACAGAAACATTTGTTACCAACTTATCGTGAAGTCCAAACTTTGTTCGCATTTGGGATACACGAGTTGCAAAGTTTTAAATAGTTAGTCAGGCACATTTTTTTGTCCGACTAAAAACTGAGAGCAGAGCACATCGATCATATAGTTACTATTTTTCTTTATAGCAGCCGTGTTACTTGGATGGCAAAATAAATAAAAGTTCGTTAATTCCTTGCGGAATCCAAAGTTTCTCGAATAAGCTACGGTACCGATAATCTTCGCGGCCGTGGCCCCTAATCCCGAAAATAATTAAATTCGGACGACCTTCGGATAAATTCAATTATTAACTTCCATTTGATCGATAAAGGATGCAAGTTTGTTAAAAGTTCCGCAACTTTTATACGTTGAGCTAATACACTCAACAATTTTACTTTTTTCTCTAATAAATTATTTCGAAATTGGGTTTGTATAATTTCCTACGAACATGTAGAGCCATTGTTAAAAATAATATTTACCGAAAAGAATGCCGGTAGAAATTGAAAAATGAATTGAAGGATATGTAAAGCGAAATAAAAGCAACGGTCACATAATGAAATACAATTAAACGTCAAATGAATCCTAACTCACTCTTCCAGCCGCTCTTAGCCCAAAACAAGTAATTCTTTGCCAAACTGATTTGCATTTAATTCACAACAAAACTGGCTTCTCTGTAATTGTTATAAATGGTAAAGCACACACAAAGCCACGTAGTTTCTTAAAATTTATCGCTATAAGATTGAGTTGAATAAAAATAACCAGCCTATGTTACCCCACTCGTATAACACTTATTCATCCACTCCCCAGCTTTCCACGTTCTACAGAATTAACTTCAGAATGAAATAAAATGAGTGCACAAGCTGTTTCCAATTTGAGAAATAAATTGCAGTGAATCGCCTCGAAATTGACTACAGAGATGAAATCGCAGCTGACAGTTAATCTCGTAACCGAAGTAAAATGGGAAACCCATCTTCTTCTATACACAGGGCTCCATCGAGAACCGTAAATACACGTCTCTCTAATACGATCAAATAATAATAAAAAAGAGCCGTTCTGCATCCCCGTTAAGGACATTTCTACGTGTGCGTTGGAAAGCGTAGCATTTGCCGATATACTCGCACAAAGAACGCGCGTTAATGCTCCGTCGATCGGGGGATGAAGGGGGGCGGAGGGCCGCAAAATAAACTTAGACATGTTTGCCGAGCAATCAAATATATGAGTGGAAAGTCTCGCAGGCGTTATCGATTGGTTCGAACTGACTGTGGCGGCATAGAGGCGAAGAAGGAGAGAACACTGGCACGAGGGGGTCGACGGAGGGTTCGAGACGAAATGGGAACGGGGGAGATCCACAAAACTGGTCTACATCGACGGGGGCGGAGGGCTGAGCGGTTTGTCCAGTGTTTGTTGTTCACCGTTGTTCAAGGGGCCAAACATAGTTTTCAGGCAGGCTAGAAGAAGCCGCCCCCGGAGTAGTCACACACACACACACACAACCGCGTACACGCATGCGTTCGCACACTCCTGGATGTACATATAAATACATGTCTATGTACCAACTGTGTGCGTGTGTTCGCGCAAGAAAGGGAATGTACGTATACACCCACGCACATGTACGTACCTATAAGTACGCAAACTTTCAAGAAATTCGACTCTTCTATTTCCGCGCGCCCTTACTCCCGTCTGCTTCGAAACGGCGGAGAAAAATCTCAGGATCGCTTCGTCTTCGAGAGATTTCGCCTGCGCGGGGAGAAGTAGTAGGGGTGGGCCAGAACGTCTTGGAAGCTTGGACAAATTCTTACGATGTCGCTGAGCGACAGGGACTTGAGTCGTAAGAAAATCTTGTCCACCTACCTACACCCCCGGATCGCTTTTATCTTCGAGTTCGGACGCTCTGTGCCATTCTTCTCGCGAATACTTTCGCAAAATATGTCCCCGTGCTAAGGGAGCAATTAAATACCGGGCGATTTTATGTTCGTCAACAATTTAAATACGATGGTACGCGGCAGTGACCATGTAACTAGCCTGCAGATGATTTTATTCATCCTAGAGACAGATAAGTACTTTTCACGGGAATATCAATTATTAACTGGCGATTCAATGATGAATATTAGGTTATAGGGAGCGTCAATGTGCATTAGAAACAAATCGACTAACCGTGGCAAATTACTGGGAACCGTGCTAAATTGCTCCATTGCTGGGAACTCTGGGGCGAGTAATCTTTCGTTCGCATATCTGCTATAATTATCATTATAGCTGGGACTAG
The DNA here is from genome assembly GCA_951215215.1 of Andrena trimmerana. Taxonomy (NCBI): domain Eukaryota; kingdom Metazoa; phylum Arthropoda; class Insecta; order Hymenoptera; family Andrenidae; genus Andrena; species Andrena trimmerana. Next base: position 10,660,984 of record OX578062.1, read on the forward strand.
TTATCCGTGAGATGATAAATGGAATGTGTGTATTTTTTGTTTTATCTATTCTGATATATTGCTGAAGGTTTCTCAGTAAAAAATCCAACACAATCACAGTCGAATTATTTTCAATTATACGTAATTAATTCAAACCACTTCTGAATTCTTCAAATCAATCGAAAATAAATTGAATAATATCGTGTTTAGACTCAATTTCACCAGTTGAACCTCGCCAATTGATCGGCGATTCCCTAAAAATTATCAATCTTCAATGGATTTTACATAAAGATATGCACACTCGCCGTCGTTGGTCCATCTGACGAACAGCAGCTGGCAGCTGACGTTTCTGGAGGGAATGTGTCAAGGGACAGTCCCAGGCTGTGACGAGTACGGTGTGTACAGCAGTCGCCTGCTGGATATCGTCAAAATTAAGATACGATTGGATTTCATTTGCGAAGTTTTGCGTTACATCTAACAGTTCGTCATATACAATTACTACAATATAAAAAATTCTAATTTTAATATGACGTCCGTATTATAAAAACAACGTTTTTGGTATATTTGTTGTCAACATATAGGTATCATCACCAAGGGTCAGATTGTGCCAAATATAATTAAATAACATATTATCAATAATAGGGTAAAGGCAAGTAATATGGAACACCTGATTTCAAAAGTTTATCAAAAGTAGGGGAATTTTTTTTTTTTTAATAAAACTGACATGAGGGGACGAAGGAACTAATGCATAATCATATTTACATAGTCAAATGTAAATAAAATCAATAAATTTGCAATTATAGTAAAAGAATCGAAAAGAGTGAAAATTGGCCGTTCGAAAAAATGGTACCTAATATGGAACACCTATGAAATTTGTAAAGAAACCTGAAAAGTCTTTACTTTTTTTTACTAAAACTGAAGATTTATTAAATAGAATATATAAATAAACAAATATACATCATTTTTGGAATTTATTCCTGCTTTCTGCGTCCTCCACACGTGGGGCACACGAATAATACATCAGAAGCCCCACATTCTTCGTGTGCCCATTGAAAGCAGCGAATACATTGGATCCACTTTTCATTGTCATCATTTTTATAATTACCATTGCAAAATAAGCATTCCGCATCATCGTCGCCATCGTCATTATCACCTTCATCTACATATGTTACTCGATATGTTTACGTGCCGTTCCATATTACCTGCCTTTACCCTACTAACCTGCTTTTTATTCAATTAGATGATCTTCAAATGAAAGTTGTCAGATTAACTTCAAAATGTACAACAGCTATTTAAAAAAATTGTCACTCTAACCCCTGACGATGAAAGTATAAGTTGTTAAAATGATAATAAGTACAAGTATAATAAAGATAGCAGTAGAGTTCGAGATTATTGCTGGTAGAATGGTGGCCAGGTGTGTTTGACAAGAAGGGATAGAAAGCAATCAAACACGGTGACACCAGACAAAATCTTTTAATGAGCATTCGATAACAAATTACCAACTCTGTTTCATCATCCTTAGTAAAGTGTACGTTACATAAGCGTGCTCAAGTAGGAGTGCGCATGACGTGCAACAATTTCTCACATTCTTTGTAAATACCACAATCAATACGCAATATATTTAAATGAGGGAGAATATTTCTCTATAAATGTTACGCAAGTATCGTTAACTTGAGAACCCTTCCGAACGCGTCGTGAAATCTTAAGCATGGAAATATCGATTAAGAGTCTGAAATCGCCTGCCACTCCCTGATGTCATTCGGACAGCGATTGCAAGTTGAAAGGCACAAATCTAGAACTGTAAAGAGATCTCAAAAAGGTCCCGGCTCTTAAAACTTAAAACAGGGATGGGCGAGACGCTATCGTGTCATACTCCAGCAGGTACGAGGGTAAGTACGCCCTTTTCGCCCCAATTCCCTTCAAACCTGCCCCAGTCTATCCCCGCTGGCATATAGCAATCGAACCTCATTTATATTTCTGGACGCGTTCAACCGTCGAAATTCTAAAACTCAATAACGAAATTACTAATTCTGATAAATGTTAATTTCTATCCTTGTTCCTTCGTGTTCTTCGCACGTAGCGATAAAAGATGTCAGATTCCTAATTATGCATACTCCTGTTCCTACAGATACTTTTATAATTCACATGCTACGACAGATATAGAAATTCTTAATAGAAAAAAAAAAGAATTATGTGGGGACTTTGCTTCGGCGAAAATTCAGCTTACCTTAATTTAGGTAGATTTCGAAGAAGATAGATAGAATGAAGCAGCGCAAATTTTTGAGAACACAAGACAACGTGTAATGAGAAGTAAAAGAAAACATATATTAACTGAACTTAATATTCACTAGTTATAGATTCAGAAGTAGGATAATTAAATTGCATCCAGTATCTTGCCCATTAAGATTCGTCTGTGCTGAAATTATTTTCAAGTGGTGTAGATTATATCGCGACCGGACGTAGATAGAAGTAATTTTTCACGATCGTTTGCTCAACGTGATACGCATCGTTATTGCTCTAAACCCGGAATGGTGTACCGGATTACGGAGCATTTCTCCGTTCGTGGTAAACATCTTTTATTAAGTGCACGTTGCGCTCCACTGGCGCGTCAATTTTTCAAAGCACCCTCGAGTTCTTTGTCTTCGCGTCTCCATCTAACTATAACGATAAGCGCACGTGCCAGGGAGGCAGGGGGCGATTAATCGTCCCATCATCACTGAGTATGGTCTCGGCTCTGTGACAATGGCGGAAACGGAACTCCTTTTGCTCTTCACTCGCGAATCCTCCCCGAAGATAAAACGATTTTCATCCCTCCCGAATATTGAGTGTACCGCGCGAACTTTCCTGTATGAAAACAAAATTGAAAGTACAAAGCTGTGCAATGATCGCAGGGGACTAGCGAATTCGTTAATAAACGAATAATAAAAGTTCAATGACTGTTTTGTTAAACTACATGTACGTATAAAAGTACTACGATATTGGCAACTGCCACTGATGAGTGAAGAACAGCAAATGCAGTGGATTTTGAGGTGTTTGAAAATAAAAGAGGGAATCTGAGAGCGCTGAGTTCGTAGGGTACGGACGACGTATGTAGTTTTTATTGGTGCGGATGATGTTTCTAACTGCGGAGAATGTTGGCCAAGTGACAAATATTAGGACAAATACATTATGAATGTTTCTGTGTTTTTTAAGCGGGGATTATCGTCTAACAGCCCCAAAAATAACTGATATTTAAGATTTTTTTTTAAAAACTATTGGTAATATTACACTAAACTCTTTTGGGATATAAGGAGGCACCTTTAAACTTGCAGAAAATATTTTTTTATGTCAATCCTTCTTATTATTTATTAATTATTGTTAACCTCTTCGATGATGTTGGAGGCGAATGTAGCACCTGTCACAGTCATCTGATTGTAAAGAGAATGGAAGTTTCTTAAAGTTCGATAGTTTACACTGAGATTGGTCCACTAGAAAGAAAAAAAATGAAAAATTGAAAGAGTTATAGCGTTTGAAAGAAAAAGTAAGTCTTTTCCTTAGACAAATTTTTCAGATTATTCTTTATTTCGACGAAAAAAGTACTATAAATAAGAACGAAAATTAAAATTTTAGGTCCTGTACCAGCGTAAATTATTTAACTTTAGGAATATTTTCTTCTTTTTGCAATCAGATGACTGTGACAGGTGCTACACCTGCCGCCAACATCGCCGAAGTGGTTTATAATAATTAATAAATAATAAGAAGGATCGACATAAAAAAAATATTTTCTGCAATTTTAAAGGTGCCTCCTTATACCCCAAAAGAGTTTAATGCAATATTAACAATAGTTTTTTTTTTAAAAATTGATAAATTTCGGGGGCTGTTACAGGAGAATCCCCGCTTAACCGAGGAACTTGATGATAATCGTAACGGAACTAGTATTTATTTCATTTACTAGTGGTATGAAAATTTTGGAGAGCGGCAAATTTTGGAGGGCGATAAATTTTGAGCGAAAAAAATTTGGGAAAGGTTTAAACACTGATGTCTGAGAAAACTTTAAAAACAATTCATTTCTGTTTCATTTAGCGAATTAGGGATAACTCATGTGTGAGTCGTCATATTGAATTAATTTTAAAATTGTCTCGCCTCTTTTAAATTAAAACGTTTAATGATATTTCGCGGAAAGGGTGGCAGACACTTGTTAGCCTAGTGGCGCCAAATCTCTAAATCCGCCTAAAGAGACATATCAATAATCCAGTATCGACGAATAACGAAACATTTCTTTTTGTTCCAGGCTGTGCATTCGTAAAACTTTCGTCACATCAAGAAGCGCTAGCGGCGATTAATTCTTTACACGGGAGCCAAACTATGCCGGTGAGTCTCTCTGGCTTTATACCTTATTTATTATTTCATTAAGTACAAGTTCAAAACTTCATTGCAACGTTCCGATGGTATTATGCATTTAAAAGCACAATACATCGTACCTACCAATAAATGTTGTGCCACGTGACTTTAAAAAAATCACGCGTACTTCAAAGTATGCTAAATTAGAGTGATTTAGTAATTAAATTTTACTAAATAAAAGATTAGATAGAAGTAATTAAATTAGAATTAGATGGAAGTAATTAAATTAGAATTAGATGGAAGTAATTAAATTAGAATTAGATGGAAGTAATTAAATTTTACTAAATAAAATTAACGTACTTGGTGTAGAAACCAACGTTTTTTAACTAAAATAGCGTCGGTGACTAGATGTATCTGTATTTGGATACTTATTTCAGGGTACTTGTTGAGTACTAATCATCGCTGAATATATAGTGGTTGAATAATTGAAATTTAAAAATTTGTTTCCTTATGACATTATAATAGGTATAAATAAGTGGTAGGATTAGGTAACTGTGTTTACATGACTGGTGGATTTTATGTGTGTAAACAATTCATCGTGTTTCAGTAGATAGGAAAATTAAATCTTTCATACATATGTATGTTATTTTGAGATTCCTGACATTGTCTGGAGCAACCATCAGTGTAGAGAACATACAGCTATTCATTTGAATTAAATGAAATAAATTAAATAATAAAGACTAAGGAAGGTGCATAGTGTTTGATTCCGTCAAAACAGAAAAAATTACCAACTTTTATTCCATTACCAATTAAAATTGGAACTTCATTCACAGTGGCTTCGAAACAGTGCAAATTCCCTTTTTGTCGTCGAAGTGAATCAGACTTTTAAAATTTTTCCTCTTTTCTTATTGCCTGGCAAAAAGTTGGCGATGGTGTCGAGTGGTGAGGGAGAAGGCGAACCGTACTGTAATTTTTCAAGTTGCGTGCTGTCGTTCAAGTGAAGACGTTTCATGACGTCCGAAGCTGAAAAATTTCGAGGCTAAACCTCGCTTCCTTCTATTGAACACGTGTCTTGCAATATTCTTTTATAATAGGAGAAAGTTTTGGAAGGACAATCACTGTCTGTCAGACAGCTGCCGACGTTATCCGACAAAGGTGCTGCAGAACTTTGATATTTATATTCGAAACTGTACACATACATACTTCCTTAAAACATAAACCCTCCGCCTTTTTCTTCTAATGATAACTTCAAACGGTCTACTTATTTACAATCAAACTTTTCATTTATTGAATAACAATGAAACAGATAACTAAGCTCTGTTATCAAAAATATAAATAATAAATTTGAACACACAACTAAGTTCCCATACAGCACACTCCCATGGCAGGAAGGTTCCATCAATGTAGCAGGACGGTTCCGGTGCAGCACCGGAACCTTCCTGCTACATTGATGGAACGTACCATGAAGAATCCTATGTCCGCCCTTTTGGAACATTCCACGGAACGTTCCGGCCATTCTCTGGCAATGCTCACGGAGCGTTCAGGACATTCTCTGGCAATGTTCACGGAGCGTTCAGGACATTCTCTGGCAATGCTCACGGAGCGTTCAGGACATTCTCTGGCAATGCTCACGGAGCGTTCAGGACATTCTCTGGCAATGCTCACGGAGCGTTCCGAACAGTAAGGCCAAAAATAAAAATATCGATAGTATATATTATTTTATACTGTGCTGCGAGGGACACGACGGGGACATGAATGTGTGCAGAATCGTAGTAGTATAACGTCCGTATGTCATTAATAATAAATATAAAATTTTTTTACCTCAGTAAGATTCGAACCCATGACCTCGAGCACCATAGACGAACACTTTACCGCTGCAGCTACAACCATTGATTGAAAGGATTGCTTACGTATTCGAACTTTACCTCCTACCGTGCATAACTTTAAACTCAAATTATTAAAAAATGAAGGCTCGTTTTGACATTATTATTAGGGTAAACCAACCAGTGAATGACCGAATTGTTGAATGAGAAGCCTTGTAAATGACCGCATACTTTTATTAAGAATTGTACTTATTAATGTTTGTTTAATATGCATCACTAAAAATATGGAATATTAAAAGTGCAACTACACTCCATTTATAAACATATAGTATTTTTTAAATTTATAATTTACATTTCTTTGCCTAATGGGCATTCACTTTTCTGCGGTCAATTACTGGTTGGTTTACTCTATTATTATTATTATTATTATTATTATTATTATTATTATTATTATTATTATTATTATTATTATTATCATTATTATTATTGTTATTATTATAAACGGGAATAGTCCCATAGTTTACATAAAGCATACAACAATTGACCTTACATCGTCTACACAAAGCGTAACCTAATATACAGGAGAAACTTTGAACTTCCTACTCTGAATAATATAGTGTGTGTGAATGTAAAAAATGTGTAGCCGATTTATTTACCAAATCAATGGTGTGTATAAATGTTTCTCCTTTTTCCATAAGGATTTTGTAAAAAAAATGTACATATACAGTAATCTGCACCAACAATAATTATTATTGATATCAATTAGGGAAAAGTCGATATAAGAATCGATTCTGGAACCTTTGTTGTAAAATGTCCGAAAAGTTGCCTGACCATTGCCAGAGAATGTCCAGAACGCTCCGTGACCATTGTCAGAGAATGTCCGGAACGTTCCTTGACCATTGCCAGAGAATGTCCTGAAAGCTCCGTGACCATTGCCAGAGAATGTCCTGAGCGCTCCGTGACCATTGCCAGAGAATGTCCTGAACGTTCCATGACCATTGCCAGAGAATGTCCTGAACACTCCGTGACCATTGCCAGAGAAAGTCCGGAACGCTCCGTGACCATTGCCAGAGAATGTCCGGAACGTTCCGTGAGGCTGGCAGGAAGGTTCCAAGTGGCAATGTTCCACCGCCACATGGCTGGAATGTTCAAGGAAGGTTCCTATGTCCGCACCGAGGCAACATTCCACGGCAACCCCCATGGAACCTTCCTGCAAGCTTCGGGCAACGGAGTGTGCTGTATGGGTTCTGACATATTCGATAGATATCTATTTAAAAGACTTTAATATTCTTCAAGTAAAGTTGAATTGGGACAAGAGTGAATTCCAGTGTCAATTTACTTGCGTACAGCAGTAGCTTGTAAAACACCTTCATGCAGATCTACAAGTGTTCTATCATGAGGTTCATTTTTGAAACTAGGTATAACACCTGACCTGTATTTGCCAAATTCTAATATGACATTGAAGGACATTTTATGTGTATATTTAGCAGCAGTTATACCACACATATAGCTACAATAGACAGTCAACTTTATTATTTTATTCCACGGTTCTGAAAAACACCACATTCACTACGTCTTAATGTATACATATGCCATAAAGTTTGTTGTAACAACTTCACAGTTATTAAACGTTCTATAATTACCACAATATACCTTCTCCAGACACTGACACGATTTACATTTGAAAGACGCATTTTAAAGGATCAATACATGATATATAACTATCTAGCAATTGATATTAAAATTAATAAAGAAATGGTAGGAGAAATGAATGCACCATCTTGATATATAAAGCAGAATGTATTTGTGTATCGCCTAAAAACTTTCGAACTAATTCAGATGAATGTGACTATTTTCAGAAAAAAAATAAGTAAACAACTTTTTTTCATAAAATCAGACTCTAAATTCGGGCGAAGCCGAGTAGTAAAGCTAGTTGAATTATATGTGTAACATAGGAAAAGGAATCCAGGACACTATAAATGTTGAAAAGCATCGTGGCCTTATGGATCATTCTCTGAAACAGGTACATAAAGCGTATAGGGGTGCACGTCTATAGTAATGACTGTCGTGCTTGCAAACATCCCCTGTCTGCAATCTAATGACTGGCCAAACAGAAATCTGCATAACACTTGGAGAAGTGTTATTCTCCGTCGCTGAATCTCCCTTGGCCTCCGTCAAACCGCCGAACTTTCTCGGCTTAGGGGCGGACCAGGAATTCCCAGTTGTAATTGAATTGTCAGTGAGTTCCGTCCGGGATTCCACCTGCTGATTGGCGAAAGTTCCCAAAGCCGCCACCCGAACTTGACCACACAGTATTCCTCTTCCATCATTCTCGTTGTTATCGCACGACCGTCATTCATTGACGTCCATCGATATATCCAAGTTTCAAACTCTTGTTTATTAGCATTCCGCTTAATGAGTCCGCTTGACCATTAACGACGGACCATTACTTTATTAGCTGTCTGCAATCGATTGGAATTATGATGACAGAATGTCAGCCACGCAATCTGACGCCACTCTTCGATGAGTCCAGTTCACAATTAGTGCATAAAGTTTCATTTGGATGTTTTATTTAAACTTGCACATTTTCACGACTCTACGTGTAAGTACATACTTCTGAATTGAATCGATAATTTTGAAAAGGAGATAAGTCCGATTTTTGGCGTTATTCACTTTGTTGTATTTCCTGCTTCTTTAGGCCTTGGCTCATCGTTTCCCTCGATAAGGTGGCAAATCTCCACATTCTAAAGGGGCCAAAGATTTACACCCCGTCAGAATTCAAGGATTTTTATAGAGCTCTAACAACTTGAGTTAAAACAGAGAGTGAAGAATGTTCCAAAACAGGACTTGTGATTCTGATTATATCTTTCATTTTATCTAAGTTCTTCCCTGATTCTTTTTTAAAACTAAGTATAATGAGTTTCAGTTTGTTGGTATCGAGTTGATTTTCCAGTTCTAAGTAAAATAAAATGTTTTATATAACCATCCCTACACTTTATGCTCTTAAATAATTTCTCGAATTTCCTATTCGATATCATTTATTTCGAAACAACAAAGAATGAAATTCGACCACCTTGCCAATTTCAAAAATCAACCAAATTTCACTGAACATAAGTCACCTAATCGAAAAATAATACAGCCGAGTTTGATTATTCGAACATTAATTGTATGGGCATTAAGTTTTTATTTCATTTCTTATAATATTAATTTTGGAGGAGTTTTATCGATTCCATTTCTTGAAAACATTCGCATTTTCTGCATTTGAATGCAACTTTCTCATTGTCTGAAACTGCTGAGTATGTGAAATATTTAAAATGCCACTCGTAAACTTTAATTTCATGCAGAAAAACCATATGATTGCCTTTCACCACAGAAATTATACAAACTCGTTCATTAAGGGTTGAATGCGAATTCTTCTAAAACTATCCCAACTTACTGATCCTTGACGTTTCAAGAATTATATTCACATGAAGTATAACGTTATACTCGATCGCAATGTGAACATTACCATCGTGATGAAGTAGAGATTGTCGTGTCACATACGTAGGCCGGGACTATACTTCGATTCACTTTACCGCGATTACGAGGAAACGAATGTACGGGAAAACGAAAAACGTTAAAAGTCCATGTACACCCGATATTCTCTGATGCATTCGGCAATTGTTTCGGCGTCCATCAGTACGGGAGGAAAATAAAAAAAAAGGCAATCGTGTATTTTCCAATATCAACGAGGGATTTCCGTTCCGTGTCACGCCGCGTCTGTCTGTTGCGTGTGCGAAATCATGGATTGCGTCTGCCTAAAGGGTGAGGCGAGAACAGACGCGAGGCTGTTACGTGAATATTACTCGTTATAACGCTCTAATCTAATAGCGGAATACGGGGGAGAAATTATGGGGCACGGAAGAGGAACTTCAGGATTGTGCCAGGGACCATTTGCCCTTAAAAGAGAAACTGACATAAAGGGGAACGTAATATGCAGATCGCTTAATTATCATGACGAATTATGCAAATTTTGACACCAACGTTACAAGATTTCGCTGCGTCACATCGGGCGCTCCGAGGGTGCGAAAACGGAGGACAGAAACCCGTCACGCAGCTTGCCCTTTCGTTAGGGTGAATCTAGATTTGTTAACTTCGAAGGAACGTTAATAACTGACAATCCCACGTGTCTGTAAAACGCATTAAATTCAAGTTATCACAAAATCCTTATGCCCATTCATTTTTCATATCTGCGGACATCTTTGTGCTACACACGCACTGCAGAAAGTTGTCCTCTTCTACTTGCTGCTCATCCATCAATTGATTCTGTATTAAACAGTCGTGCCTTATTCAACATCGCTTTTATTCAACAAAAATGTATCTCGAATCTACCACGCTTATTGCTATCTGCCATTCAATTTTAGCTTACCTCGTTTTCTTAAATGGAAGAAAAAATCTTCCGGCGGAAACATCCCTTGTAACATCCACTAATACAACCATAACGTCCGGTGTTCCTGCAATCTAATAATTACGGTGGGGGGCACACGAGCGTTTCTTTTACCTATACGTCCGGAAAAAAACGCTCGTGTGCCCTCAGCCTAAGAGTGTTAAAACTATAAAACGCTAACACTAAAAATGTATGCTGAATTTAAAAATGAATTTAAAAATTAATGAAGGTTTGATTTAGTTATTAAATTTAATAAAGGTAATTTTAGTGCCAGCAACAGCGGTTAGACTTAATTTGTAAATTGATTTATTTAATTTTTGAATTAGTGTATATTGTAAATAATGTTTAATTAAATTTGTTTAAGTGTGGTGAAATATTTTTAATTAATAAATTTAACCTTTATTTATCAATATATACAGAATATGAGAGATATAGATATCACAAATACATTAAAATATTCGAAAACTTTCAGCTGTACTCTTATGATTTTTTTATTGAATCGCTGTAATTTTCAAGCTGCAAAGCCGAGTCATCCTATCTGCTTTTAAATATAATCACAGTATATAATGAGTGAAGAAATATTGATTACATCCGAAGCAAGAAAGTACAAGGAATATGAATATGTTCATTAAAAAAAGCATAACATTGGTATTTCTCTATATTTTTTTTTCCCAAAATGGGGCTAATCACTGTCAGGTGGCCAACCACTGTACTCTTTACCCCTATTAATTTAGACGGGATTTTGCAACTCACAACAGAACAACAGTTGAAGGTGGTGAAGTGTTGGTGTGATTGACGTCGATGTCCGATTTTTTCGATGCCATGTCAGTATGAAGATGTGACGTCAAAGATAGCGATACAGCCTACATTCATATGCGATAAATCGAGCATGCGTGGGGCACTCTATCACTTATACCACCGTTCAATCTTACCCCTACTTTTCACCCCACGTTTCTCGCATGAACTGAAGAAGGAATCTCGGAATCCCATTTAAAGGTACGGTTACTAGTTTAGCGCGAATCGCCGTAGGGTATCAGCACTCTATACTCCGATAACGCGATTATGTTATATACAAACGTGGGCTCAATTCAGATGCTATCGACAGAACCCGAACATTACGTTTTCTGATCTGTTACAAATGTATAACTGTGTCTACCTTTAAGTGACAAGGTTAAGAAGGTAGAAGAACAGTATTTAATAAAATGCAAGCAATCAAGTATCCACAACCCCCTGATAAATGGGAAAAACTTTCCACTAACGAGGGTATTGAACTTACATATCACTTTAGTACAATCTACGGAGTTTATTGGGTATACAGGGTGATTCACCTATGTGTGCCACTTAACTTACGTATAAACTCTTTGTTATATGAAAAAGTGGTACAAATAAAAATTGTATGGTACCGAGGGAGCACATAATGTAATAATTATCTGGTAATTTTCACTTATTAATCGACTACGCACTTGCATTGATTGTAATGAACAACATTTTGAACATTACTTACATTAAAAACGATTTAATGAATATTTAAGTAGTTATTAGTTTTTGGCGTTTAACGCTCTTTTTACAGTGGCAGGGTCAAACTTTACTCATTAGAATTAGATGAGTGAAGGTAACCTTCATATCTGAATAAAAAAGGTAAATTCTACCCCTTTTGACAACATACAACTTTTGTTTGAACCAGTTTTTCATATAACAAACAGTTTACAAGTAATTTAAGTGGCACACTTAGGTGAATCACCCTGTGCATTCTCGTCTATTGACAATAGAGTCTATAGTATGTGTAGACCTTCAACTAGTGGCCACAGTAGTATATGCCCTGCTAACACAGGCAGTACCTACAGATAAGAATGTGCTCAAAGATTTGTTTCACTAAAGGAATTGAAATATATCGTAAATCATTTACTTTTATCCGCAGAATAATCCGGGGAATCGATTTGAGCAAAAAAAAATTCATTTATAATGTGTGTTTCATTTATAATGTGTGCAATTACACTTTGACAGTTTCAATTATAATATGTGCAATTGCACTTTGCAATTAAACCGATGCACAAGACTGCTGAAATGTAGAACATCTAATTTAATTTAACTATTTAATTTTGTCATATAACATTTTTTTCTATCTCCAAGCGTTTTAAAAATATAGTTCCATCCAGTTGCGTGGGACATCGTGTATACTGTGTTCAGTGGTAATACAAGTGACTTTGCATGCAGAAATAAATCGGGAATGTAGCATAATATTTTTTTTATCCCTAGCTTAGATTACGAGAAAATAGATTTTGTAAACATAGATTGTGGCATGGTGCAAAGGAAATACATCATTATTTTTATACAAATCACTAATTTTTTTAAACTGTCGAAAATTAATGAAAATTCCCTTGTGGTTCCTTTCAGTCATATGCAGAATCCTGTTCGACGAATTAGGGAAACATGGACTAAAAATACTAATTTTAGTTTTTTTAAATTCGTATATCATTTCCCTTCTAGTTTGAAAATGATTTTCACCGTCTTCTGTGTACACTTTATCTTCAATAATATTTCTAGTATCTAACACAGAGCGACCACCTAAATTGAAGTCAAAGGGTACAGTATCTGATAATTTTGGTAGCCAAATTCTCATACCATCATGATCAATTGAAACACAATTTTTAAGATAATCAGAAAGTAAAAATATGTAAAAGTTTGTTGTATTATTTAAACTACTTAAATCAGCAATCACTGTGTTGACGAATACTAGCACGTAAATGAAAACACCTAATAGACAGATACTCCAGCCAAATTTTGTACATATTTTATGGATCTTCAAAATCGATTATTTCGATAAAAAAGTCCCATGTTAAAAACGTTTATTTCATATTTTCGACTTGTATCAGACACATAACATCAATCATTTTTTCGAATGCACTATAAACTAAGTAGGCCCCCTCACCACTATACATATATTATGCATCTTTTAACCGAAAAGGATGTCCATTGGTAATGTCTACATTTATAACATTTTAAAAAAATTTATGATAAAGTTTTATTCCAATATATATATACCTACCTACTCTAATACAGGTACTTTTGAACGAACACAATAGCAATAGAAGCTAATATTTTACTAAAAGGAAATTACATTGTCAATTATGGTTTTCATCGTTTTGGTGCTTGATAGATGAATTTTCTTACGTTGTATTAACATTGCCTTGAACATCCTTGGGATTCATATAAAAAAACAAGTAGCGTAAACCAACCAGTAATTGACCGCATACCAGTGAATGACCATTAGGCAAAGAAATGTCAATTATAAATTTAAAAATATTATATGTTTATAAACGGAGTGTAGTTGCACTTTTAATATCCCATATTTTTAGTTATACGTATTAAGCAAACATTAATAAGGACAATTCTTATTTAAAGTATGCGGTCATTTACTAGGCTTCTACACGTTTTCCATTTTATAATCGTTTTTTTTTCAAATTACGATAGGAATAAGTAATTATTTTTATAGAAATTTCAAGAAAAATAAATTTAAATAACAATTCGGTCATTCACTGGTTGGTTTACCCTACTGTTGAACGTAACAATGAGTGTTCTACTAGAATTGAGAAAACTAAGAAAAAAACTTTTAATATTAAGAAACCAGATGCATAAAGTACTTTCGTCTTGGAATAAATAAAATCGTAATTCGACTTATATCTACAGGATACTTTCTTGAATTTCCATTTGCAAATATTTGCCATTCAAGTATAATTGTTAAACAGTTGGTTGACTTTTTAACAACTGCATATTAACACGTTCCCTGCCCATGAGGCAAATGTGAGTCATGGACACTGTAAGCTTATATATTCATGTTGCATATGTGATTCACACAGTAATTAAAAGTTAAATATACATACCTGTGCCTGTGGAAATATGGAGAAGGATCGTAAAGAATTCTTGAACGCGTAGGTACATACTAAGTATTAGTACACTTAAAATACAATAATAGTATGTAATTATTGATGAAAAATTACATATATTTTACTCAGAAGTACAAGAACTCTTCAAAATTTTGTTTTAAAAACTTTAGGCCACAGGTTGAAACCAGTTATGATATCGATTTCGGCTTTCGGTTCTTGAAACATTTATGAAGAACCCATATACTGAATAACTGTTATATGCAACCGAAATTCTGATTACATATATCAGTAGCGTTATAACAACGGTTCTAGAACCGTTATTTTTTCGGTTCTATATCGGTTCTGGACTCGATTCTCGTATCGTTTTTACACTAATTAAGATCGCTAGCACTACGATTGCAAATTATTTTATATAAGCATAAGCATACATTTTACAAACTAATTAGTAAAACAAACCAAACAACTGAAATAATTATGCATACCATTATTTTGTAACACGAAAAGTGTTCTCTAAACAGCTGCTTTTCAGATGCTTTTCTTGAAGCAGTTAAAAATAATCGCCAAGGGGAATTTTTCTTATATGTTGATTCTTTTTCATGTCGTAAGATCGATTCTTTTTGACATTCAACTGATACTCGGCATAAACATTGTTGTGTTTTTACATTAAAGCACGTTTTTCTTTTTACAAAATAATGGTATGCGTAATAATTATAGTAATTATTTTTTTTTGCATAATGATTTTGTAAAAGGTATATTTATGCATATACAAAATAAGAATTAATTGCAAAACCGATATAGACCCGAAGAAAAAAACGATATAGTCAGAATTTCGGCTCATTATAACAGTTATTCCAAATATCGAGGCTTCATATCTGTTTGGTGAAGAACCGATATATGCAATAATATAACAGTTTGAAACAGTTGTTTCTAAAACCGTTTTAAACCCTGCTTTAGCCAGATTTCCTATCACTTTGAACATACAAAAATACTACCATGTAATTAAGGGGTCTCCCTACTTTGACGAACGAAAAATGGTGAAAACTTGGGAATTTTTTAAAACGAAACCATTAAATATAGTTACTTCCAGCTTTGTGGTTTCATTTGTCAATCTTTAGAGAATATGAGAAAAAAAATTGGTATTAAAAAATAGTGGTTATATTCGAAGTGATAGTGCTTTAAATAGAGCGCCTTACAAAAATCATATGCGCATCGTTAGAATAAAAAAAGTAAAACCGACTTCAGAAAAATAAAATTGCACTAAAAAGTAAAAAATTATTTCTTCCCTTATTTAATCTACGACTTATTTAATTATTTTATAAACGGGTCGAATTTATAACCTCCTCCTTTTTGAAGTCAGATAAAAATCAGCCGTTGCAGTTGTTTGAAATAGAAAATTTCAAAATTTGTGTAATCTGTATGAGTGTGGCTATCGCCCGAACTAGGTTAAATGAGAAATACTGCAAAGTAAAAAAATGGCAGCGTCTAAAACAGAAGTGGGTTTCTGCAAAAATTTCGCTGGTTTTTGGTCACAAAATTATAATTTTTCAAAAACCGACTTAGTTTTAATAACAACGAGAATGGGACATATACTGCAGTATATACCAAGTTTGAAGTGAATCGGGTGATTGGTTTTTGCGATATCATGCTAACAAATTCGAAAAACATTGTTTTGAAAAAACGCGTTTAAAGTTTTAGGTATCATTTTTTTTTAATTAATTTTTATTTTAAATGTTGCCTAAATATGTACACATATAAGCATAAAGTTTTCAATATATATAATTTGAGGGTTCCTCTTTAAAAAAAATCCCAAATATCGCGCTCCTGTTCAGGCCGTCAAATTAGGGTGCCCCGTTAAGGAGTCAGTTCACTGTTACGGTTTGAAACATGAAGCAATTTTTAAAGATTTTTTCTCCGTAGATACAACATATAATGCAATAAATCTTTTTGGTATTTATTAAGCTACTCTTACATCATACAAAAAAAATGAAATAATTTTTTTTAATTTGTTTTAAAACTTTAAACGCGATTATCTCAAAACAACATTTTTTCAACTGGCGCAGGTGATTGCAAAAAAACTATTTGACCAATCGGTCTGATAATTTTACACGTTATTCAGCACATCAGTGGCTATGACCTGGTCCACGGAAACCTTTTTCATTAACCATGTCATACTTTTTACAAGGCAAAATGATTGAAAAATTCACCGTATTTAGACACTTAAACTTCAAACCTCCGCCATTTTGTTAAGTTTTTATCAGTAAAAATAATCCTGGTTCCGGCGATAACCACACTCATAATGATTACAACACACTTTGAATTTTTTGTTTCAAATGCGTGGTTCTCCCGGAATCACCTGCACCAGCACTACATCGCTTTCTCAAGACGCTCACATCAGTGCGATATATATTTAAAAAAAACTGTTAAAAATTCAAAAATAGATTTTTTACACTGTCAAAAAGTGTATTAATAAGTAAACAAAACATTATCTACGTTGGACATTCCGTTTACTGAAAAATAAATCCTAAAAAATGACAATTTTTCACGACTTCACAGTGGACTGACCCCTGAAGCTGTCCTTTAATTGCGAATTAGTTTCCATATAATGACTCCAACCTTAATATCTACACAAACAGTTCTCATATTTATTGATTGCATACAAAAAAAAAATATTTAAGATCGAAAATTATACTCCTCTCTGCAAGCGCGGTGCGCCGAGCTAGTCAAATATTTTCTCTATTCGGTATCCACGCAAAATGTTCAGTGGGTGAGCTGCTTGTATAAGGGGTGAGCGATTAAGTGGGTAGGATGGTAGCGTATTTACGGGGGATGCTCCAGGGTACCGGATAACCGGCCGCAGGACGAAAACGTTCAGCTCGAAGAAGGTCCTTGTGATGATTAAGGCCTGTTAAACCGAGAGATGCGCGTATTGCGCTGGAACCTCGCAAATATGAGGGATTCGCTGGAGTATTCCAAGGACTCTCCACATCGAAGGAGAAGCAGCATGGTTTGGCAAAGGGAGCGGAGGAGAGGGGAATCTCGAGCCTCGTCCTTGTCAAACGCGAGCGTTCTCGGTGTATTACATACCTATAGGTCGGACCTCCTCTCTACGGTTAGAGATACCTTCTTCGAAATATCGAGCCCCTGTTTTCCTTCGACGGCAGATAGGATAACAGAGAGGCCGAACAACTTGTCGAATACACCAGAATCGTGCACGAGGGACCGCCGAGGGAACAGGCGTTCCTGCCCTCCAAGATTTCTACGTTTAAAAACTTTTCGGACAGATAAATTCAGCTTCCCAGGAATTATTCGCGTTCTTGAAATGTAAACGAGCGGGACTAAAAAGGAATCGCGGCCGATCGAGCGATCCCAAAACGTTTTCATGGAAATGGTTACATAAAAATTTCGCGGGCAAGCCTGTTTTATACTGTGATCTGAATCTGCGTCGGTGAGTTACTGCATACCACGTACGAGTGTAACTGCGAGTGTGATAAAACGTAAGGACGATCATATACGATTAACCATACGAAAACATTTTACGAGCCCTGATGCTTTGGCCTATGTACACGATCCCGAACATCTCTGCAGGCAATTTAGTTCCCCTTTATGCTGTGCTCAAACTTTATTATCGTTATTCCGCGGAAGTAGTACTTTCATGGTGAAAGTTCAAACTGCAATGTAACGTGAATCGACAAGGATGTTTGATATCGTCACTATCGATGAAAAGCCGGCGGGGGAATACACAGAGATTCGATTAATGTTACTCGATCAAAGGTCTACATAAATCATCGTGAAAATTTTATAAAATAACTTCGGCGCGGCCGGTGGGAAAGCACTTTTTCCAATAACAATGGAGATTCTAAAGTTTGATTATATTATATGTCGAAGGACTTGTAAATTTGGGGATTAAAAATGCAGTAGAATGGTTTCAATCATTTTCTCCTATCAGGGAAGAGAAAGGGGTCATAAAGTCTACTTCATTGAATGGAAAGATAATTCTTCGCTGCCAATGCTTTCGCGATTTCTGTAGTTCGATATCTCGTACTGTCAATACTGCAGTTTTTCTTGCAATGAAAAAACTGCTACTTTATATGACTTGAGTTCCGTAAACATTTTTCACTTGGCATTCAGAAACCGTGGGTACCTGTGCATGTGATTTACGCTGCTCGAAAAGCATTCCTGCGCTGTAATTCAGCGTGTAATATTTCCACGACAATCGCAATCGGTTTTTTCTCGGTATTACCCATATAAGTTTTCATCAGCAGACAATACGGAAATATTATCTTGTCTATCCTTGGAATTCTATCGCTCTTAATTCATAGAGTACAAGCTTCCACAATGTCTTATTGTTGATAGACAATTGTACATTCGTTTGAGATCAATTCTGATAATATTATGGTACTCTGTCATTTAAGAAGAATATTTAGAGTTCACGGTGTAAAACGAATAATATATTTCGGAGACAAGTCTGTAATTTGCTTTATTAGTTATATTCCTAAATAAAAAGATAGCACACATGTGTCCAGGAGTGTATAAGTTTTGAGTATTGTATTAGAAAAGATATTTAAACTTAAATAAATTTAAAAGTTTTTACTATTTTAGGTTCTAAATATTTTAGTATTTGAGTATAATCATATAATCTGTTGTTACTGAAAATCTTTCACACTATGCTAATACTAGGGAATTAATGTAATTCCTAGAGTTCAAAAAGTTATAGACTTTTTTTAGTATTTACCTATAGTTCCTAAAGCTAGAAACGATCTGTTTCTTTTCCATCTTAGGAAAATTTTTGCAGTCTAATATAAGTGAGCTACTCATTTTCTCTCTTACTGTCACTCAAGTGGGTTCGGGACGTATTTTTATCAGTGGTTTTTTAAAACTGTATAATTTACAATCCAAAGTGACAAGTGTCAAGTCCCAAGTATACAAAATTAAATATGTAAATATGTGCGAAACGCATTCTACAAAACATAGACAAGAAATTTGGATACTATATTATTTTGTAAATAACAATACTCAATGTACGAAGATCGTAAGCCAGCTTAATGAAATAACAACGTAATAGTTGATAGATAATGTGTTTTCTAAAAAATGTGTCGATAATTTTTCTTTACTGAGATGGTAAAAACTCATTACGATGTATGGACATGCTACATATGTTAAACTAGCAAAATATCTGAGCTTTGCTACGGTAGAATAATTAAAAGGAATTATGCTTATATCTGTTTTTTTTAAGTAGTCTTTTGTGTAATTCCTGTAAAATAACGTTTATGTAACGAATATTTATATATGTATATGTTCGTTCACACCTACTATTCAAAAATTAAGACGCCCCAATTCAAGGTAGGAGAGAGGTGGGATGAAAGGGACATTTTTGTTTAGGACCACATAATAAAAAAACTAAATAACCATTCGAGTTCTAATTGGTACCATTAGAAAGGCCAGTTATCTGGCTATAACAGTACACAGTCATATTAAGCTTCTCTCTATATTTACATGTCTTAATTTTCGCTTTCTTAAAGAGTGTATTTTGTCCCTTTCATAAATTGACTGTATTAAAAGGGACATGGGTGTTTATGAATGCTTGCTTCTTTTTATTAATGTATCTTAATAAAGCTATTTTATCTATTCCGTATATTCTCGCGCTTTGACGTAACGACATTGACTCCTTTTCTACACCGACACATACTTTTTGAAAAATATTTTGCAGTATTTTGACGCGTTTCGTTTTTCTGACTTAATTTCGTACCATTTTCTTAGAAATAAAAGGAAAAATCCAATTAAATGTAGTCGAAGAAAATTGATACACTATATCACCATGGCCCAGATGCCAACATCTCCATAAAAAAATTTAGAGCATTTAAACAAAATAACAAAACGTAATTACCTTACCTTCAAAGGACTCAATGTGATGCCCAATTAATTTGACTGATAAAATTCTCTATCCCATCTCAAGACGGATTGGAAAGTGAATACAACTATTTACTTTTTCTCTATAGAAACGAAAACAGTTAAAAATGGATTGCTAACGTTAAGGTACACAGACGTACGCTAGATCGTAGTAAAGAATTGAACAAGAAGCTTCACATATCTCGCACACAAGGAGCTGCATATATACAGCGTCGAGATAATTCGTCTGTATCAACTTGCCCCGGTCTCCCCTACGACATATTACAAAAAGATCTCTTACCAGATCCAAATTTGAACCTTCAGGGGTTGATTAGGACAAAATTAGAAATTGGTTTCTAAGCATTTGTGTTGTTAGGCTAAAACCAAGTATCGATATCGACTTTGACCGAAGAGATTTTCAGGGATCCGTGAAAACACATTTTACCCCTTTTCACCCTCTTGGGGCGGAATTTCCAAAAATTCTACCCTATTGGCTGCCTACGTCATAAAAACAATGTACCTTCCAATTTTTATGTTTCTAGATTAAACGGTCCGAGCTGGACGTTAATGAGTCAGTCAGTCAGGACATCTTATTTTATAGGAATAAATATGTAGATATGCTACGTATATTAAAAATCATAATCGTCGACTTTAAAATTGTTAATACTTTCATCTTGCATAGCAATTTACTTTTTACATATTTTTCTATTTCGCTAAAAATATTAATTACACAGAAAATAACCAAAAAACAGTTTTGATAATTTAGTGAAGGTACTGCAAAATTCTCCGCCGAAAAATATAACTAAAAACAAAACGCTCCATGGTAATTAAGAATAGGTATGCGGCCGAAAAGATTCGGATAATGTGAACGTAAAAAAGCAGGCGAAGAATAATACTTTCGGAATCAATCGTTTCTATGCTGCGAAGCGACAGATTTACATTTATATTGTAGAGGAACAATATTTCCCCGGGGGGTTTCCCAGTATTCGAGGCGGCTCAATTTCGAAATCATGGCGTGGCATCAACTGATCGATCATTAAACCGGGGGTTATTACAGTGAAAAATTGCTGGTCGCGGCGCGCAAATTCCCCGATCATTTGTTTTCTGGAGGCTCATCGAGCCGTATAATGCGGTACCTATACGCTACTCGAATTGACAGCGTGTTCGCACGTCACGCAGCGGGCAATATTTCTCCAGAGGCTCAATATTTCTGCGAGGTTCGCGGTCCGTCTCTCGCGGTATGTGTCACCGGTGGAATACGAGCAAGCCCCGGCCTCACGCGTAGTTATGCCTTCTGGAGCGTGTGACATTTCTTGTCACGCCTCGCGACACGCTCGCGGAACTATCCCCCGCGAGCGCGTCGTGCTCTTCGCTACCTCACGTTTCTGCAAACTCCTGAAATGTCTCGTAATAAAAGCAAACCTATGAGAGAAGTGTTTTGCCACGGTGTCGGCTGAAACGTACCAGGACGTAACGGCCGTTTCCAACGCAAGAATTTTACGTAACGTTGCTTCGTTTTTATTTTCCTCGCTCGCCCCCCCCCCCCCCGTTTCCACCCCCTACCAATCCCTCCCTCCCGGCCACCCTGTCGCTGCGGAAATTAAGTGCTCGGAATAAAAACGCCCCCACCACTCAATATCTTTCGCCCTTTAGCACGCGCGAAGGAATTTGAAACTGGTCTTGCTCGTGCATACCGTGTTAAATTTAAACTCAATGATCACACCAGAGATGGGGAAAAGTTTTATTTAAATAAAAATTTCGAATAACCAATAAAAGTTTAAAAAATGATTCGTCGAATAAAAAAATTAACATTATTTGTCAAATAATCTAATGTTAAAGTAACTTTTATTTGGTCCGTTTTTAAAATAATTTTTTATTTGGTTTATCCCGAACTCTTAATCACACATATGTGGGATGGTAGAATTAAGCTCACTTTTCACGTAAAATTAACAAATTGTATGGCAACGAATAGACAGAATGATGCATAGATATATGCCAATATGTCGAAGGGACGCGTGCTGAATTAAGTGAGAAAGAAAGTATCTGTGAAAGGAAGTATCGAGCTGTCTCTAGTTGATTCTAGTAGAGTTTAGTGGTGTTCTTGAATTAGTGCAATGGTTAAGTGCACTTACGCTGAAATGGCGGGCATGCATTTAATAGTCGGTCGAGCGAGCGGCAATGCGAGTGAAACACTTCGCCCGTAGCTGGAATATTTTCCTCACCGTAGGATTTTAGATCGTAGAACTCTTGTCGATAGAAGCCTCAGAAAATTTAGTACATTCGACTCGGCAGTAAATGATCGTGGGTGGCCGAGACGTGTCTCTACCTCCCCTGGAAGAGACAATCTTGACGAACTTGTTGCACATCCCACTAGAGACATTAGGAGAACATCCACGTGTCACAGAATTTCGCAAATCACGATGCGGCGTGTTTTGCATACCTAAGCAGCTGCTTTAAATTTAGCATTCGGGATGTATATGTACCAGCACTTGAGCCAATTGATTATTCTCTAAAAGTAGAATATTTTGTAAATGGTTTCTGAGAAACGATGCTGAAGGTCCTGCATTCATAGATTTTGTTTTATTCACAGACAGAATAGCCAATATATGCAGTATATGATGCACGTGTATAGGTAGGAAATAATTCACATAGAAAGTTGTAGTTCAAACGTCAGTGACAACTTTTATTAACGGAGGGTGAAAATATAATTGTAGAAAGCAGATTTATACGCTCGTACTTTTTTTCAACATGTCTATTAAGTGCATTTACTTTCATCAGTTTTCTACCAAACACCCTTCTACAATCTACAACCTCTGTCAATAAGTTTGGGACCAAACACAAAGACACGAAATAAACGAGAAATAAGATTAGATGTACCATTTGTGGCCACTTTAAGGTATTGTACCAGTTTTGGCCACTTCTTAAAAAATATAATATTTTTCCGTGTAAGCAATAAATGTAACCTTATATTTCTTGCGGTATATTAAACAAAATATTTATGGTGTGAAATTTTCCATATAATAATGATCTGCAAGCAATTTAAATATCAGATAATTATGCACATGGCAAAAAACAGTGCAATGGCCACAAACGGTACATCTACCCTACCTATCTACCAATATTTTTTATATATAAAATGCAACGGTACAAATATGAAAAGCATGGTAATGTTAAATAAAATGTATCTATTTCAAAGTAAAAACACCAAAAAGAATGAAGAATTTCGTTTATTATATAATAAGAAAATATAAAAGAAACGAAATATTGCTCGGAAAAAAGTATATGATACGTTATGAATTTGCAAAGAAATTAACAATAATATATTTAATATTTATATTACCTAGTATTTTTTTACGCTCCCACGTGCACCTATAACAGCTTGTATACGTTTTGGCGTCGATGTAATCAAGTTATCGCATTGTGATGGCAAAACTTGTTTCTATGACAGCTTAATGGCATCTAAAAGTTCATTCTTATTTTTTTGTTTTTTTCTCGCGTATACATTTGTTTTTAAAGTGCCAATAAATTTTCGATAGGACTTAAATCTGGGCTATGTGCTGGCCCTTTTATGGTTCGAAAGCCTTTTTGTTGCAAGTAGTCTTGAACTTTTTCGCTTTCTTATGATTCGGATTTCAGGAAAAGGGTATTGAAAAGAGAATACTGAGATGGAAACCATGAAGTAACTAACTAATATGCATGTAAAAATGTCACAAAATACTAGGTAATATAAATATTGTTCCATACTTATTTCCAAGCAATATTTTGATTCTTCTATGCCCTTTATTGCGTAATAAACGAAATTCTTAATTACATTTAGTGTTTTTACTTTAAAATAGACCTATTTTACATTACCACGCGTTTCATACGTGTACCGTTGCACTGTATATATAAAAAGTATTGGTGTTTCTCGTTAGTTTCGTATCTTTGCGTTTGGTTCCAACCTTATTGCCAGGGATTGTAGAGTTGTTGAAGAGCAGCCGCATTTCTTTGAATCTCTTATAATTCAAAACATTGTGATATATAGGATCTATGTTTGTATAACACTTTTTACTAATTTTAATATGTAGATGTATGTTCTACACTCTACAGTATTGGCATGCAAACAAAAAAATCCTCGAATATTCTGAAAATAATAATTAATGTCTCAAGATGTTTCATCAATCATTACAAATACGCACGCGGAAACGTTGTGTCATTATGAAAATAACATAAATTATCAAATATTCTTATAAAGATACTCAAATCAAATTATGTTACTTCCTAGAAGTTATTTTTTTAAAGGTAAAGTATTATTTTCCCACGAAGTAGAACAGATATCTATCTACAACTTTTAAATGTTCAAAAGAAATAGTATAGTTAACTACTGAAAATAATAGTGATTTCACTAACGGTCATCATTGACAGAGTTCGTGCAATCGGAACTGAAAGCGTAGCAATCCAATGCAGAAGTTCGATTTACGTATATCGGTACGAAAGTTTCGTGACGAAATTCGATTTCTGAGAGAATCCTTTTGAACGAACATTGACGCGAGCGATTAGACAGGCGAAGTTTAAAAGTTCCTTAAGCCGGGAAAGGTTAGAGCGTGTGTTGTAGGTGGACGTAGCGTCAGTGGCAGAAGTAGCCCTCCAGCCTCGGCGGATGTTCCTTTCTCTTCGAGGAAGCGAACGAAAAGTGGATGGAAGGAAATTGTCTCTGCATTAACGGAGGCTCGGAAACTGCTTCCAACATTTAATTAAAGACATTCCCTGAGTAATTCCCTCGGCTGCCTCGTAATTGCATTGCTTTTATCTCCAGTACAACTGTTACTTGTTTGGCGAGTCTTTCGTATCGAGAGTCAGAACGGAAGACTAAATCCCGTGGGCAAGAATAAGTACCGTCGAAGAAAAAGAAATGCGATCAAGCGTGAGACATGGAGGTCCCCCGATACGATCCCATTTTTGCTAAGGGACCGCTGTTCCTATGGAATGGTTCTTAATATCGCTATTATCGTGATTAAATTTAAATCGAGGCAAATTAAGGCTCGATGTCATCGAGCTTCCGCTTAAACATAGTCACCTGATTCCTTCGAAGTAACGTTGCCTGCAACGTGACTGAAATTAAATTGATTCAGTAAGTACAGATTAAAATATTACAGATAGGATTTACGTCTCCTTAAACTGATCACTTTTCAAATTGGCGGAGCTACCCTCGATACTACAAGACCCTCCCACACTAAAATATCTCCTGCAAATCAGAAATATCACAATTTTTCAGTTTATCAATTTCCTTCGTGAAAAAGGATCTTTTTGGTACACCAGAATATTTTGCCTTTTAATTAATATGGAAATGGATTTGATATTGCATAATAGAACACTATGAAAACGACACGAACACTCAGTACCTACACATTTTTTGGTTTTCATAAATCTACGTGCCTGGGTTATAACTAGAAAAGGTGAAGCAAATTGAAAGTTAGATATGCTTCTTATAAATCACTAAAATGTTGAATTTATATTTTGTAACACGAACGAATTGAATGGATTGGATCCATTTCTTCGGTTTGAGACCCGCCGAGGAATAGGCGGACAAGAGGCAATCGGCATTCCAACCGATCTTGGGGTTCCAGTTGTGTCTATTGAAATTACCAGCTGGCGAATTGGCAAGTGTGATGGTGTGGCAGACGGGAGAACCTCCAATCAGTAGGTAATTGCTTCATTCCGTTGCCAAGTCTGCTGCAATATCGCGCTTCTATGCACTGAGCCTTCGTCTACAAAGACTTTATCGCTTCCAAAGGGTTATAGATTTTTTAAACTTGCAAGTGTACCATGAAAGTAATACATCACATGTTCTTCGTACTCACATATTTCGTGAGACGAGCAAATATATTTCAGCGACGTACAAAATTTTGCGGTATTTCGGGTGACAAAATAGTTATACACTAACTGTGTAATGTCCCCTCTTCCTGTTGACAATAGAATTGTTTAGTAAGTAAACTTAAAAGAATGTTCTTGTTCAACAAATAATATACTATGAGGATTTATCACATAGAGACAAGAATAAATTTATTCCAAAAGATTCTTTCCTCTAAACACTTGTTACAGTAAAATGAAGTTCACGTGTTACGGACTTTTATAATCTTTATAATTCTCGTTTACCTATCTTGGATGCTGCTTTTTTATTACTCCTAGACTCATAAATATTTTTACTCTAGAGAATTCGCTTTACTGATAGAGACTCTGAATAAAAATTTGTATAACATCGTTTTATGTTTGTCACAGCTATGTTGCTGCACAATTCTCCAAATATTGAAAGGAAATATTAATAGAGCTGTTGACATCTTCATGTTCGAGGAACATGAAATCATTAACGTAACATAGCTCTACAATATTTCTAACATCACGCAACAAAGTAGAGAAGCGTTCTGGTTGATAGGATTATTGAAAACCTCAAAGGTACCGATCGTCTCGTATCCGATTATTTAAATGTTACAAAGACAGAGGAAGAGGCTGAGACCACGTAGATAATGAATGCCGAGCAGAATGTAACGGAGGGGTGTGTACTCGAAACTATAATAAGGCTTGGTACTTTTGTGTAGCAAGTTTTAAAGAGACAACCTAAACTGTTAACGTGTACAGGATAAACATAACGAGGAGGAAAGTGGAAGCTTCAAACGTTCTCTTCGTGATATCGATTGGGGTGGCTTTTTCTTTTCGCGTGTAGTTCAGAACGTTGGATCGGAATTAATGAACCGTAATCCCCCAATAATGAGGCTTCGGCTTCACTGGCTCTGATACGACCTCGGCACCCTTCTTACCCCCACCCCTGTTTGCCAGCTTCTCTATATCGATATACATATGTGCCCTGCGTAAATGTCACATACGCCGCACGACTTAGCATCGCTACGCAGAGAGAAGGCCTTCCAACGCGTCGAGGCTGTTGACGGGAGACAAATTATTTTCCTCAACAACACGCGTCGATGCTTTTCACCGCGCATAACGAGTTGTTCCAGCGACTCTGCCCGCACGGAGAATACAAAACGTCGCCTCTCTCTTTATAGGCCGCTCTCTAGCCTGTCGATATTTCTCCCAGGTTTACGAACAACCACCCCTGAATATTTTTGCCGCACAAATTTTTCTGTCGTCGACGACTTCGACGTCGACGTTGCCGCTGTCGCATTTCGAAGGAACTGGATAATAGAGACAGAGCCGCGAGGTGGCTGAAAAGCTTTGGTCGTTTAATGAATTTATTGCTGCAAAATACATAACACTTATTTTGCTATGCATTGAAAAATTGAAGCGACAGTATTACTTAGAATTGTGATATTAGTTTCATTCAAAATTTCTTCCTCCATGTAAGAATTCAATATTTCATTTTAGTGACTTTGTTAAACCTCCTCGTACAAGCCCCACAAAAAAAGGAAAAAGAAAATTAATGTAATCATGGCTTAAGTAACTCAAGAGCTTTGTAAAAAGAAAAGAAACCTGGATTTTATTCTGTAAATAAATTTGTATAATCACCTAATGAATTTTTCTTATTGAATTTGTATTAAAAATATTTTTACCCGTTCAACTCGGTTCCCCCAAGATTAAACCCTATGCGCACTACTGTCCGTGTATATCACTGAATATTCTCCTTTCATTTAATTTTAAAAATTAATTAAGTTAAAAGATAAACAGTAATGTTATATAACTTCAATATTTGACATCATTTGTGACATTGTTAATGTCAATATATCTACTCATTGATGATATCCTTCTTTTTATTGACCGTGATTCCAGGGGTCATGCCTAGTTGGCAGGCCAAAGAAACATCATTTTCGGGAATTTTTTGCGAAAAATGTGATGTAGGTATGTTTCTTACAACTATTATCTTATTTTACAAGTACATATTTTTAGCAACTTACAGTAATTTTGTTATAAGAAAATATTAAAAAATGAACGAATAACAGTCATATATTAACAATAAGATTCTGTTAATATATGAGTTTATCTGGTGCATGAACGAAGGATTTAAAAAAAATAATTTCAGACAAATCATGATTTTTCGATGTCTGAATTGTTCCATTTTCGTTAATTTAAAAAAGAGTTTTCTTCAAACAAAAAATCCTTCGTTCACGCACGAGATAAGCTCATATACTAACAGAATCTTCTTTAATTTTCGATTTCATATGATCCAGCTCAGAGGAATCGTGCTCACCGCTAAAAAAGTACCTTCCGGGAGAGCGGCTGCTATTCGTTCATTTTTTAATATATTTCTATAACAAATTCACTGAGAGTTGCTGAATAGATGTACTTTTAAAATAAACAAATAGTTGCAAAAAGTATAGATTAGATTTTCCACAAAAAATTTCCGAAAACCACGTTCGTTTTCGCCTGCCAATTAGGCATGATCCCTTAAGTTAAAATTATTTTAGCTTCACTATTTTTCAATGTTGCTCCCTTTTCTTCTACGGAAAAGTCGAGTCAACGCGTATAAGATTCACGAGGACATGCTCTTGATATTAGTAACCGTAATGTGTAAAGTTGCACCCGACCCTGAAACCTGCATAACTTTTATGCCTTGTAAACTGTGGTTAGTTGCAGGTTTCCTCGAAACGTTGCTGAGGCGGTTATACGCGCGTTTGGCTCCATCCGGCTTGGCTGTAAACGAAACTTTTAATAATTGCCAGCCAGCCAGCCGTTCTTTTTCTTCCAAACGAGTCCTTCTCGAACACAACGCACGGCTCCACCGATTGTATTCGACGCTCACATGCGTGACCAACAGCAAAGGAGTGCACTGCAATAAAATGCTAATGAAAATGTCTCGCATCGGTAGCAATGAAAAATGCTTCCCATTTAAAAGCTTTTAACCTTTCTCGCGAATTCGATGGTACTGGGGCGTTAATTCTTCTGATCCCGATCCTTTCCACTTAACATTTGTACGCTGTATCAATGCAACGGGAAAAAGACTTCTCAGGTAATATTTATAACATTTGCAAGTAAACTGTCCACCTCGTGTTTTATTTTAACATGAGAAGTACCAAAATGATTATGGCTGATTTGTATTTCTTATAAAAATTAGTTGAAGTTATGACAGTGCAATTTTCGAATTTTCCCATGACTTTTATTGCAATATGGGAATGACATTACTTTTTGCTTGGATTGTACATTTTTCCAAAAATCTATCGTTTTGGCCGCTCTGGTAGAAATAGATATACCTAATAGTGGATAGTTCCAGTGCCAAGCCCCTTTCACACGGAAAAGTATCGATAAATGACAAAAGCTTACATGCAACTGACAGATATTAGAAAGCATTTCAATTTTTCTCATCCAATGGACCTGGCTCTCTATTTGACTTTATTGCGGACAGTACCGCCCCCTACGTTCTATCGAATCTATAGATTTTTATATGCACTCGTTCTGCCAACCATATTTGGCGAAACTGTAGAAGGGATTTAAAAAAAACCGTCCATAAAAAGTTTTAGAAATTTCGGGAGCATGTACGTTATCTGTTCCTCTGATAACGGCCCTAAAATGTTCGACGCGAAAATAATAAAACTGAAAGGGCTTTTCATAGTGAGTAGAATATCCACCATACAATTCGGCAGCATTGGTGACACACCCTACAAAATCGTGTCCGGCTGTACCTAATACACACACAATCGGCTCTACTAATTCTATCGAAAAATGTGTAACATACGTTTTTGTACGTGCCACGGGCAGTTTCATATAGGTATCCTTTTAATGCAAAAACACGAATATAATTTTGAATAAAAAAATTCTATTTAACATTTAATTGCAGTTACCACCACAATGAAATTACACTTTCAAATTTACGATTAAGTTTAGTTATAAACAAAGTACAAGTATATACTTATTAAATTAATACAGCGCAATAAATAATTGGACGCTTTTCTTTAGAGTAAAATAACTTCTGTTGGGTTAACTGTTACTTGAAGGCTTCAGCAGTCTAATCAGTTACAAGATTAAAATATAATTCCACTCCAACTATACCACCCTTTTTATTTAAAATGTTCAAGTTTTATCTTTTTTTTTGTACCGTCCTTGTAAAACAATAAATAAATTAGACTGTTCCTAAGATCTCTACCAGGCACGTAGGGGTTTCTACCTTTACTTCAAACATAAAACACATGCGGAACTTAAAATATTTCAACATCTCTTGAAAAGTGGAAAAATTCTAAATAGGACATTGTAACTAAGGAGAGCAGTATTTATTAAGTAGTTAGCAGGATGGTACACTTTTCTTGCCCTATGAAATGCTGAGAAAGGCTGCGAATATTCTGTGAATTTATCAGTGTAGTTGGTTGGACATCTCCTAACTTCGATTTTTTGTGCGTGAGTTGATCTTAATAAATTTGCTTTTCATCGTAGGGTACAATTTCTCACGAAAACATGTCTGTTTTCGTTTAGCAAGTAAGCAACTAGACATGTTTACTGGCTACCCTATCTAGGGCGAGTCACATAAATGAGACGGGTTGTATATCATTTTTTTATTGAATGTAGAAGAAGATGATATACCACACGGCGACATTAAACTTTCCCTGTGACTTCCTATGAAACCCTTTTCTTCATAAGTTCTCAGATGCGTCTGTGGAAAATAATTTGTTTCTGAAGGAACTGCATTTATTTCTTTAAACCTACGTTCCTGGAGTTTTCAGAATGATCCTTAAAAAGGATACTTTAAAAGATGCACCAATTTTCTTAATAACAAAATAATGCTCCATTATCATTAGCGTCATAACATGTTACATAATGAAAGTTACTAAAGCTTTTTCGAATTTAAATTACCTAATCAATGTTTGTCCATCGGTGTGTTTGTGAAAAGAAAAATGGTCTGAAAAATCAAATTTTTCCCTTTATTATTTATGCCTATTTTCAAAGTGGAAATATAATCCCTCCCACTTCGTAAGTTATCCTATATCTCTTTCAAAGAATGCACGTGACACTCATATTCTACGCTTCTGTTCCCCTTATCTAACTGATCTAACCCTCTGTTTAATATAATTTACAAATTTGCAAATTCCATGACAGTTGAATAGAGAAATAAGTATTATTAAAAAATGCATCATGGCATTGATATTTTCAAATCTAGACTGGAACTGACGAATATGTTGTATTCCATTGATGATTTCAAAAACTAATCACTAATAAAATATTCAACTAAAACTGTGTTTATTATATTTTGTAAAAAGTATTAATAACTGAAATAACGAAATACTTTAAACATGTCCCCATTTATATTCTAAACGTAACATTTGCAGCAACTGTAACGTGGACATCATCAATAACTCAACAAATAATTTATACTATTTACCAATATGTTTGCCAATACAAGTCTGATTTTAAACAATGGATAAAACTAGGATGTATAACGATGAAAAAATATTTGTAGATAGATAAATTAATATCAAGAAATCGAATTACATTTTACATACCTACATGATTTATGAGGTACGATAAATATGTATTCATACAGAAGACAATAAACACGGTACAAAAGAAACGATATTAAAGAAAAAAAAACAAAAGGATAAATACGAAAAAATGCGTAACAAGAAAGTAATACTTCAACAAGCCTGTCAGCGAGTTACACTATTACTTTCCTTATATAAATTCAGACACGACTAGCATTTGCATTGATGACACGAATATAATATATCGCCAGACGCTCGAAAGCAGAGCTTTTCTCCAGAGCCACAATGGCCACTGACCACCTGTTGCCTTTCCATTTATATTTTAGATGTGGTGAGAGCGTCATCGCCTTACGTATCCTCGTAAGCGTCTCAAAAGGAGGCGCCTTTTCACCTTGAGAAATGTGCGTAATAATTTCCTCCCTTGTCAGTAATTCGCGTGATGCATCAATTTTTACCTCAACACGACATAATGGATCGTAAGCTGGTTAGGGTTGGCATCATATTTTCTGCATCAGACATCATTTGTATGCGTCAACCATGAGATTGCAATATGTTATAACTGAATTATTATCGATACTGAGACATCCGCTTGTAACTAATCTTTTGCGTCCATAAAGAATGCGCTTAAAACCTCTGCCTGGCGAGAATAACTTTGCAAACAGAATAATAGTAAGAAGCTGTCGAACATTAACGTTTCGTTAGCAGGACTTTCACTTTAGGAAGCTTGCAAGAGAACATATCGAACCCGGACTCCCCAATTTTGATGAGACTGCAGATCTACAGAATAGTGAAAAATATTTGACATATTTTTTGTTGGAAGGGTGAAAAAAGCTCCTACGGTTGGGGGTCGAAAAGATATTTTCTGAAATTTTCTAAAAACTGCGCAGGGGGCTGGATTCGTCTGTAAAAAACTCACACTTTAAAAAAAATGTCCTACGCCTAATAGTTCTCGAGATATTCCAGCAAATATGGTTTCAACCCCCAAGTTTAGGAGCTGTTTTCTCCCCTTCAACACGGACTATTGTTGATAACCAAAAATACGTGTAAAATATTTTCCACTGTTCTGCAAAATCTGCAGAGCCTCATCAAAATCGGTATGTGCGGGTTCGATATGTTCCGCTGTTCGCTCTTTTGTCCGTTCGATTACTATTTTATCATGCAACTGTATGATAAAAGAATTCTTCCAACCATGAAAGATCGTAATGCTTTCAAAGACGAAATGTAGACCTCCAAGATCAGGAAAATTACGATGAAATATGCGGTAGGGGGAAGTGAACCAGTTGATGAAGTGGTTGATTTCTTTTCTAGCAAGTAATGGAAAAGGAATGGCCTTAAGGTTCTCTGATACTTATGCTTGTTGTTGAAACAAGTTATTATAAAATTTCCTGCGCACAAGCAAATTTATAAAGAATGAGCCAGAGAAAATGCGAGATTCCAGAAAATTATGCGGCTCTGCGTCGGCGACGGTAATCCCCTTGCTCCAGCGCCGCTTCGTCTCATGGAAATTACGAAGCGGGACGTCTGACAGCAGTATCTGATCCTGCATTTCAGACTCGCTTGTCATAGAATGGCAATTTACATTGTGAGCAACTTAATCCTGACACGATAAATCGCGTAACCACCCCTTCAGGTCGGCCTCCCACAACGCATCAGTTACATTTTACGTGACCGCTCAGTGAGCATCCTCTTAGTTTCCTCGCATGCGTGCAGTTTCGGAAATTCATGGAGTGTAGGATTTTTGTGGTTCGCAATTATTACTTGAATACAATATTATAATGTACACTGCACTGGGTTGAAACATTTCCTGAAATCTTTGTAAAATTCACTAAGAGCTTTCTTGAATTACCTTATTACACTGTGTGCTTGGTACAATAAGAAAGATATTGTCTATTGCAAATTATTGGTTGAATTTCGTGGACAAATTAAGTACTGTTATCATGATTAATTAAATCGTTTGAAGTTGGCATTAACAGAAAAGACGTTGAACTTGAGTCATTGTCTGCAATTAATTGTTATTAATTGGTGCTTGGAATCAATTTCTTTGTGGTCAATACATATACAATGTATCTATTTCTAAAATGTTTTGCCAAAGTTTGCTGGCGTATTCTATTAACTATATATACTGTTAGAATCATGTGAGAAAAATCTACATATGCAAATGATTTTTTTCGACATTCTATGTTTCAAAAAATTATACATTACAGAAAATATTTAAATTTCCTATTTTTTTCGAACATTTTTGGAATTTAATCGCGCTGATGAATGCATTGGTTTAGGTAGGCTAAATATTTAGAAATAAATACAAACACGACTGTACAATATAGAACAGTAATACAATAATTGGAAATGATATATGTTTCAGGGTGCGTCATCCAGCTTAGTGGTAAAGTTCGCAGATACTGAGAAAGAAAGACAACTAAGACGCATGCAGCAAATGGCCGGGAACATGAGCCTTATTAACCCTTTCGTCTTCAATCAGTTCGGCGCTTACGGCGCTTATGCTCAGGTGGGTCCAATTACCATCAATGGTTCTCACGTTACCACATTACCGCCTGGTTGTCCTCGTTATCACGAATCGCAAACCCGTAATAGTTTCTGTCTTGTTAGAAACGATAGGTGACATTCGATATCACCCTCTTACTTTCCTGTGGCAGTAAAACATTGTTGAAGCGATAACACAACTTCTCCTTAAAATATTTTCAAGTACCGCATTGGACAAAAAGTATATCATGTGAAACAATGAATAAAAAGTATTATCATTAAAGCTAGAATATTCTTTTGAGCGATAAGAAATTTTCCTTAAAAGTGTCGCTTCAATATATCATCCCATAAGTAATGCGGGTTTTCTGTTTGGTACATACATGTACTAGCGCAGTGGCGCACTCTGGATTTAATCTTCGGGGGAGCCGAGTTGAACGGATAAAAATATTTTTAATGCAAATTCAGTAAAAATCATTAGCTGATTGTAAAAATTTATTCAAAGAATAAAATACAGTTTTCTTTTCTTTTTACACAACCCTTTCTTTGGGGGTGCCAAGGCCCTTTAGCCCCCTCCCCTCTCTGGGCGCGCCACTGTACTACAGTAAATAGAAACCGTCAGACAATGATTTATCAAAAGTCCACGAGTGTGGGTTGAATATTGCAGATATCAACCACACCATTTGCCTGCCTCGGTGCTCAACGTTTACTGACTGGATTTCGCCTTCGCAGAACAAGAGTGTACCAGAAGTGGTGGGGATGGTGCCAAGCTTCTGGCGTGTAGCCCAAACCGAGCTGTCAGCGTAGAAATACACACATCAGAATAGGTGTGCGGCAGCTCCGAAAAAATTCAGAAGCTGTATTGGTCGATAGCTTCATCTCGTATTGGTCTACGCATAGCTTCGTAACGCACACAACTATTACCCTAAGAATAAATAACAGCCAAACGGCTAGGTTCAAGCGGAGCCGAGCAGCATTCCCGTTACCCCACCATACCCTGCGTGGGCTTCGCAACTCCAATTGACAAATCCACGATCGTCAGATGGTGGTGGCTGATGTCTCCTCGATCGCTGTTCGCGAAACCGAACTCACCGACCAATATATCTAATACCGACTTTAGTGTTATTACAAACCTTAAAACTGGACGTCACGAAAGGACGTATTCGGCGTGTTATGTTTCATGACTTTAACGAAGAAAGCGATGAAATTGTAGCGGGAAAAAAAATATTTGAGGTGTATGGGCAGAGTATTAGTGCAAGCAAGATGGTTTAAAAAATTTCGAATTGGGAACTAAGGTCGAAGCCAGATATATTGGCCGGTGAATTTGTTTTCGCGAGCAGTGATTGAGGAGAAATCAACCACCACCACCTGACGATCGTGGATTTCTCAGTTGGAATTGCGTGGCCCCCGAAGGGTATAGTGGGGTAACGGGAACGCTGCTCGGCTCCGCCTGAACCTAGCCGTGTGGCTGTTATTTATTCTAAGCGTAATAGTTGTGTGCGTTAAGAATCAGTGTTTTGACCAATAATGCTCCAGAATTTTTTCGGAGCTGACGCACACCTATTCTGGTGTGTATATTTCTACGCTGACAGCTCGGTTTGGCCTACACGCCGGAAGCTTGGCACCATCCCCACCACTTCTGGCTCACTCTTGTTCTGCGAAGGCGAGAACGAGATGGAACGAGAGCGAGTCATGAAAACGTTGAGAAAAGTAGCACCGAGGCAGGCAAACTGTGTGGTGGGATCCCTCACGAAACTCACCAGCCAATATATCCGGCTTCGACCTTAGAATCTCGAAGATCTACCTCGTGCCGGAAAGCCTGGAGACTTCGATGAATACGTTTTACGGGTTACTGTTGAACGAAGTCCAATAATAACTATTGAAAAATCAGCGCAGTAGTTGAATTCGACTGGTTGTAGGGTACCTAAGTGGTTATTTGTTTTCACTCAATACCTATACTTACCGAAAAAGCCGCATTGCTTATGGGATGACCTCACACTTTGGAGTCAGCCGGGTTTTCCGCGATAATGAGCATGCCCTTTCATTGAAATCCATTGAGTTTAAACAATTCGAGCAAAAAATATTCTCATGGAAACCCGTTCGACATAAAAGTTCTATTTACAGCAGCAAGCGGCTTTGATGGCTGCTGCAACGGCGCAGGGGACGTACATCAATCCGATGGCGGCGTTAGCGACCGGACAATTGCCACACGCGTTAAATGGCATGCCAAACCCCGTCGTCCCGCCAACTTCGGGTAAGTTCATTCTCTTTTCGACACCTTATCAACTTTGATGCTGCAAATGCGGTCACAAAATATAGCAACAGTTACATATGTACACTGCATTCCATATAAGAGTGTACCGACGTCCCTACCGATTTGCACCCGATCTGCGCAGCTCCAACGGATCTGACACACGCGATTGGTCGTAGCACTTTCCCTGCCGGTTTACTACCAATCAACAGTGTATCCCTGCGCGAAACGAATATGCTCTAATGTGGAACGCAGTGTATATACATATTGCCAAAGAGTCATCCTTAAGGGGGGAATCCTATTCTTCGGGCTAAAAACATACTTAAATTTAGGATTCTTTTTTAACAAACCAGCAATTCGATTCATCTCAAATTTGGACCATTTTTTGATGCATCTTTGAAAAAGCTGTAGGTTCTTTTTATAAATTTTTAACCATAAATATAGTAGTTATGCATGATCGACCATCACGCCGCGCAAAATTCGTCATCCGTTGGTGTGCATGATATTTATCTACCAGGTAATCTGAAACAGAAAAATGAAACGGCGTTTTATTTTATACATACGTAGCTTCAAATTGATGAACCAGCAAAAAAAAAATTTATTGAGCAGTGTGGAGAGTTTTCAAACTGAAACGACTGAACCTTTAATTTTTGCTATCCAATTTTGCGCCAATTTTCTTACGTGACAAAAGAAGTACAGAACTTAGCGGTATTCTGGTTCATCAAATTCAAGCTATATATGCACAAAGTAAAACGCTCTTTCATTTTTTTGTTTCAGATTACCTGGAAGGTAAATATTATGCACACCAGCGGACGAGTTTTGCGCGGCGTGACGCATAACTCCTATATTTATTATTAAAAATGAATACAAAAAAACTGCAACTTCTTCGAGGATGCATAAAAACATGGTCCAAATTTCAGATGAATGCTAGGTTCTTATAAAAAAATTCCTAAATTTTGCTATGTTTTTAGCCCATAAAATAGTATTCTCCCCTTGAATTACGTAAGGTGTTTTTGGGTGCAGTCAGGTGTCATTTTATTTAACATTTCATTAACCTAATTTTCAATATGAGTAGCCTAAAAAATGATGTTTCATCGCACACACGAAACCGAATTAAATGAATCATATAAATCTTTAAAAGAATTTTAATAATTAAAACAATGCAATGTAAAAAATATGAGGGAGAAGGTGGTTGGAATATAAAATCTTACGAATTCTTATACTGGGGGAGGGAGGAAGTAAGAAGTTGCCAAAATACCCTTACGTAATTTAAACACCGCCTGGCGGATACAGGGTTCATTCGGACCCACCCTAAGCCACTTGTGCTACCCACTAAGGTAACTTATCAATATAATTACTGTAAGAAGATTAGAATTTTAGATTATAACGCGATCAACACCAGTGGCGGATTTAAGAAAAACGGCCCAGGTGGCAAACGTTCTGAGGGGCCCATTTTTTTCGGGAAAATGAAGAGGTAATTTACTAAAAACGGGCCAAGTGTTGTAGTACGAAGAAAAATGCAGTGTTTGGATACCTATAGGGGAGAGTTAAGATTTTTTGTTATATCTAGGGGTAGAGTCGATAAAAATCAGAAATTCAAAAACGTGTTTGTAGTATAGATGGAGCTTAATAAGAGGAGGGAAATTATTTTTGTGGAATTTAATAATAAGAATTGATAATTCGCAAAAGTAAAAAAAAATGTAATTTCTAGCAAACGAAAAATTGTCGTCCAGTACCGACCAACTATTAAATTAGTAGATTTTTTGGTCTAAATGATTAACAGTGTTAATAAAAAGACATTTAATTAGTACAATACAAGATTTTTTTCAAATTTTATTTGTACAAACTCGCAAATAAAATAATTAATATTTTCCTGATCTTTGCATTCGACGTGTGCCCAAACGTCACAGTCGGTACACTGCACCCAATCTTTGTCAAATGATTCCTTGCAACCAGAGATGGGCAAAATTTTTATTTAAATAAAATGTCGAATATCGAATAAAAGAAATTTACTTTGTTCGTCGAATAAATTCTCATTGAATAAAACAATTAACTTTATTCGCCGAATAATCTAAAGTTAATTTTTTTTGGAGATGGGGCAGGGGCCCGAACAGCAACTGCTCATCAGCCACCCTGTTAAATCCGCCACTGATCAACACCTAATGTTAAAGGTTATTCGGAGAATTGTATGAATGATATTCTATTGTGGGTCAAAATGGACCCCGTGCGCGTCATCGACTGTCAAGCTGTCAGTCGTCCAGGAGTTGTCCTGAACGGCGATACGAGTAGGTTGTTTTGACTGTGTAACATCTACCAAGGTAAGAGAAATCGGCGAGACGCCCGATTACCGGGAAAACATTCGACGGCGAAAGGGGTACGCAGAGAAACGAGTTCTGAAGCATCCATACCCACATATGTATACTCTGCCGACGAATTGCTCGGTTTCACTGACGCAAAGCTCTTTCTTTATCTTTCCCCTTTTATCCTGCTCTCCTGTTTGTTCCGCCCGGACCTCGCGGCAGCAGGAGCATGCAGTCCGTTGCCTTATAACCGGCTCGTAAATCAATACAACATTTTCACCGAGCGTGACTTGGGCGAAAGATATTGCCCGTACCGCGAAACTTTATCGAAAACCCGCCGAACGAGAAGGAGGAAAAGCCAAAACGCACGGCTTTCTCTTCGCCTACGCCACCCCGCGGCTCTCTACCCTCTCTCTTGCTCCGTTTCCCTTTGCTACGCCTTTCTTTCCCCATTTCTCTCATTCGCCCGCGCACAGACACACAGAGCGGAAGAGGAGTAGACGGAATAGCACAGACAAGTAAGCACGGAAATCGGCTCTCCGCAAGCGCTCTGGTACACGTCGAGTCTCGTCGAGCGAAAGGTAATACCGTTTGATAGGGAAATAATATTTTATTTCCTCTCCGCCCACTCTCAGTCTCTCCCCCGCTTACCTGTCCCGCAGATTGCCAAGCCGGGTGCGTTTTTGCTCTTGCTCAGACCACGTCAACGTACCTGCCACTACGGATTTTCTACGCGTACACGCTTGTTCCTATAAAGCGATCGATTTACGTGAAAGGATTTATAAGAATTCGCGAGAATTCTTCTCAGTTCTCGTACCTTAGAAGTATGTTCGTTCAGCAATTATTAATTCTCATTTGCCACTTTAAAACCAACCATATTTAACCCTCCAGTGGCAACCCTCTGCCTTTTGCCTGCACTTGTAGGTACTTACAATTGTACAAAATGTTTATTGAAACATACACATTGTTATATAATATTGATATAAATGTGAAGACGCGGAATCCATTCATTTGGCTGTTTCTAAACAAGGAAAACATAATAAGTTTTATGAAAATTCAAATTTCTTCCTCCAAGGTGATCTTCGAGAACGGATAAAAAATTATGGACGATTGCCCACAAATGTACTCTAGAAATTTATTCTAAAATACTCATGTATCAAGTACCTACGCAGACGTTGCACTTGTTCATAATTGAGAGACACTGACGTGATAAATTTCGTGCAAATCCGTATCGACCATAACGTCTGCATCAATTTCTGATACGTCAATTATTGCTGTGGCATAGGAGGAAACAACTCGAAATCTTCAAAGTTCTAATTAGAATCTTAAAATCCTTCTGATTGTAAACGTGTAAAGTAATTACTAAAAAAGAAACATGGGAATTGGAATCTCAAATAAGCGAAAAAAAGACGACAGGCAGTATTTAAAACATTTCCACACAAATTTTTTTATACTCGTTAAAAAATTCTTTCAATTGAATGTGAGTGGAAATATTGCAACCAAATAATAAAAGAAATGCGTAGGATTTCTGGAAAGGGACAGTGACAGGAAAATGTTTTTTCTCGCCATAAATTACTTAGCTTCCGTGTACTTATTGTTAGAATGTACATGTATATGCGTTCATTGGAGGATTAACGGTATATTTTATGCTTCTAAAATCAGTGCAAAATGAAATACAGTAAGATTTGATTAGAATGACCAGAAGCTTTATTAACCCTTCGTTGACACACCTCCTTTTTCGACCAACATTGACGTACTTGGGTAGCTCACACCCATAACCAATTTTTGAACGACTGTCATTCTGATCTATACAATCCAATCGTTATGAAAAAATCATACGTTAATTTCAAGGTCTCTAGAATGTATTCCAATAGGTAGGTTTTGATTGACATTTTATCACAGTTTTTGCAAAAGGATTCTAAATTACCACAAGTCGGGAAAATACGAAAAAAATCTTCAAAAAATGGTATCTTTTACAAATTTCAATATTAGAAGCTAAACATTTACAGAGTTGTTGTTTAGATACAATATTTTGAGAAAAATATAGTTTGTAAATCGGCTTTGGGAAAAAGATATTTATTTTACATATAGAGAAGGTACAGAGCGTCAAAATCAGCTTATGGGTGGCTCACACCCAGAGTGTCAACAAAGAGTTAATATAAGAGGATAAATGTTTATTGCTGAAAAAATAACAATCGAATACAAACATGTTTACCATGACATAGGTAAGCATAACCCGTGTTTGAAACATAAATTCGTTTTCGAAAAGTGAATATGAATAAACCTGTAGCTATATCGATTTTGAAGTTTAAGTGGACGATGTGCCGTCAGTCATATCCTACGCACGTAATAAAATACCAGTAACAATACGTGTACGTACATCGTAGTCCAGGTGTTATCCAGATATCGAGATCCTTTTCTATTCCAGTCTCCAGCTCGTTCTTTTGGCACAATTAAATTCAACATTCAACAGCCTCTCGACCGTAATTTAAATTCTTACATGGCAGGTACGCCCGATAGTCTCGACAGTCGTAAAATTTTGCCGCGTATCGATATAAATTGAATACAGTAGAACTCCAGTTATCCGAACTAATTTTGTCCCAGTACCTGATTTACCAGACATGTTGCTGAGATCTTATTTTCCGAACCCAGGTCCTGCGGCGTACCACTTACATATAGTACTTATATACGAACTTGTAGCGTTGCACAGAATACATATAAATGTTTCCTTGTATCCGTCCAGTGCAACAAAAGATAGTGTATTCGAACATGTGATGGAAGGGAAAATCAGTGAACTTCTATTATTCAAACGATCAAGTTATAGAA
The DNA here is from genome assembly GCA_951215215.1 of Andrena trimmerana. Taxonomy (NCBI): domain Eukaryota; kingdom Metazoa; phylum Arthropoda; class Insecta; order Hymenoptera; family Andrenidae; genus Andrena; species Andrena trimmerana. The sequence continues at coordinate 10,702,550 of OX578062.1, forward strand.
ACTGTTTGTTCCCCGACGGATTCGGATAAATGGAGTTCTACTGTACTAAATTATTGTAAATTGCAAAGAAATGAATGTCAACGAATGCGCCAGGTGTTCCAAAAGTTTTGTCGAACAACGATTAATAGTTTTTGTGTCTTATCTGCGTCTGCATTTACCAAATCATTTGTTTCCTTCAAGAAGATAAATCAAATTTTGTATTCATGCAATTTAAATGATGTTCAACACATATCACATGATCACTTTAATTATTTCCGTTACTATTGGACAAATTCAAATTATTTATCTTTATGTACCTTGGTTTAGAGGTGCCTACGAACTCACTACAGTATATTTTTCAGTCGTTTTGTTTTTTTTTCAAGTTTTCAAGGTCCACTTTTAGTTTCTTAAATTGGACACTATAATCTTTTTCAGCCTATCTTGTAGCTGGACAGAGAAACAAATTCGGCGAGTACTGCTACAATTTTTTTATAATTATAACTGAATAAATGGCGGAAAAATATATTCTAAAGAAATTCTGCAATGTCTTACGTAAACATGATTTTGTGCGACCAAGTTGGTCCAAGCTATTGCGTGACGTTTGTGAACGTTAAAATGTTTTATATCCACTATACTGATAGCTCTAGAAGACATAAGTCAGTACATTTGTAATCTTTCGGAAGACTAGTTACAATCATGAGTGATTATAATAACGAAGGAGGGAGTAAAATACGGCAGCGCAAATTAGCCTCCTCACCTTACGCCATCAGATTTTTTTTACGCGGTACGTTGAAGGGAAAAGTTTACTAAGATGTTAGGAATTGTAGTTACATGCTCAGCAATAAATCACGATGCTAATGTAGGTATTTCAATAAGGAAGATTGAATCTCTGAGTAGGTAAGACTCTAAATATTATGAGTCATATTTGTGCCGGTGATTATGACAATGGAGTAAGTAAAAAAAAAGAGATTTTCCTTATTTTATGTTATATTGATTTATATTTCAATGTTATGAAAGAATTGTTGCAAAATAATCGCCAAATAAGCAATTATCACTTTCATAATCAGCTTCGTTAGTTTCACGTTCATTTCGATAGTGATTACATATTTTGTATTATGTATTAACCTTCGATGTGGGGCAAGGAAAGAACAAAATCAAGAAAACGCGAAACATACTTAATTATGCTAAAAATATGACAAAAACTAGGAGAAATAGTGGGAAAGAATACAATATCAAAAATGATAAAGTTGTTAGTGGCAAAGTATCTGAAAATAATAATTGCTTTTATTCGAAAAAATGTTGAATTTATTAAGTTGTGAAGATCGAAAAACTATGCTTGAGCACTTTTTGATTTTGCTGAGCCATTCAAAGATTTAAAATACACATTTTCGTACAAGTTACTCATAAAAATTTACAATGATAGATAAGTTTGACTTTAGAAGGGCAAATATGTTGCGAAACATTTTGTTCAATAATGGAGAAATATTTTTTAGTACGCCCAAACACAAGAGTCTAAATATTTTTCAACGAAAAATACACGACTTACCCCACATTCATAATCACCGTCACATTTAAGAAACAAAATGGGACCATGAAAACTTAGAAAAAATACTTCACAAAAAAAATATAGGTAGTATAGCCAGCCTGTAAGCCCCTCTATGCAAAAATATTTAAAAAATAATGATTTGAATTTGTCCACTACTTATTGTTAGTAATGAGAATAATTAAGGTGATCGAGTTGCGCTGTTCACCCTACTGACATTCTTTCGTGCGTTGCAAACACGAAACAAATTATAATTAGAAAATAAAAATGTTATGTATTAGGAAATGAAATACGTGATTCAGAAGATAACGTAACAACCTGGTACATAGATGCGTATGACATTTCTTTCTTGAGGTTCTAAAGTATTAAAGAAAAGAAAAAAGGTAACCAATAGTTTCCAACGATGAAGCTTCGTGCGAAAATGAATTTCTGCGTTTCATTATTTCATATGAAACAAAACAAATGCTTTGCCATGAGAAAATCAAGTTTGTATATCAATTTGAAAATAAGCAACAAGACATCTCCAATACGTAATAATTTTTTTGTAAATCAACCGTCGAGTCTCGTGCGAGCTTAAAACATACATGAAACACTTAATAACCACCCTTCCATTTCGCAGTACAGACGACAGCCATTTCAAATACATATGAGGCTTACAATTAGGGAGAAAGCATTCGTCGGCAGTCTGTACAGCTTAATTGGTCAAAGCTGTTCTCTAACAAGCGAAAAATCCAGGTTTCGAATCCGGATTCAGCAAAATCCGATCGACAGCTTCTTGTCCTCCCTGTACAAACAAAACAGCACGCGTACAATCGAAGCTGTATCTATCATACCTTCCACTTGTAGAACACCTACGCGCTAATGAAAATAAGTGTCAGTGGACAGTACCGTCCCAGAGGGCGAAGTACCGTCCTCTTCGGTTTAAATCGCCATATCCAATCCACAAGAGACCAGCACGAGGCCAACTAATTGAATGCCAAGCGTGTGCGAATGATTTAATTCGTAGTGCATATTCGGCTGATGCGAGTCGTTATTAGTTCTAAGATCCGATCAACATCCGGGCGATCCGGAGATCATACGGACCCCTCAAATGTGACGCGAGGCATACGGCTCATCCGCAAACCCGCTCTGACGTCTTACCAATTACACGGTATATACCGTAAATCGATTAACAGGATGTACAGAGGGCAACTAGCTAAACGTTAGACAGACGTCGCGAGCATTCTCGATCCGTTGCCGCGCGCGCTGCGAGAGGGGTGACGGAGGTCGGTGTTGTAAGAGCAAGAGGGTAATCGGTGTGTACTGATCAGGTTTGCTCGTAGGTACTGGTACAGGGCAGCCGGTTAACGGGGCGATACCGTCGTTACCGTCGCCAACGATGCCCAATTTCAACATGGCTGCACAAACACCGAACGGTCAGCCAGCAGGTTCGGATCCAGGTGTCTACACCAACGGGATACCGCAGACCTACGCGGGACGTGAGTATCAACTCAGGCGCAGTGTGCCGCCCCTGCGCAATGCTCGGCCAATCGACGGCGGACATTATTATTCCGCATTTCCGACGATAAGCAACTAACCTCGCCCCGAAACCTGTGCAACGATACCCCGATACTACATTGTCGACATTACAGCCACCACGTTGAATCTTCCGAAGGCTTGAAGTTGTTCAGATGCAAATGCAAACGATGAGGACATTTACTTACTCGCTGATTCTATAAATGTGTTGGCAAATAATATTCTTCACGCTAAGTGAGATTGTTAACAGCTGTTTGGAGCAAATTCACGATAATGTGAAGCCAAGAAATTTCAATTTTATTAAACCTTACGATATATTTGTAAAGCTGGAATAGCAATTATACTGTATTATTCTACATCTGGCCCCGTTGCGTTTCGATTGAAATATTAAATAGAGTTTAAAGAGTTCATAGAACAGATGAAACCCTTGGAGGCTTCCAATTTGTATCCAAATTCTAAAAATTAATTTCCATATCAGAAACTAACTTTCATCGGGATTAAAGATAAAACCAGAATTGTTTCTGTGAAGAACTTCTATTGGAATATTCGTCGTACAGTTGCCTGTTTTTTCCCCGGCGCGTATCTGTGAAATCAGTTTAAACTGGCCAGGGATCTAGGAGTACACGATAGGTACCGCGCGTTATCGATTGGTCGGTACGTGTTGCGACAGGGGCCTTAGACGTAGGTCTGTCCCCGATAAGAGCTGAGCTTACTGAAGTGTAGATGCCCTTCATCTGTCCATTCCAGCACAAGGGCTGCCCAATGGGGAGGCGACACTCCAGCATGCCGCCGGGTATCCAGGAATGCAACCCTACCCTGGTGTCGGTAAGTTTTTTCTTCTCCATTTACCGTTTCCCTTCGTTTTATCGAGGATTCCGTCAATCCCCCGTATCTGCAACGAGTTTTCGCGGGACTCTAGCGAGCGCGTTCCATAGCGCTTTTCGATAATCGCACGAAGCTCAAATCCGGTTTCCAAAGAGCGACATATTTGATTCTGTAACGAGTTTCGACCGGAAAATTCAATGAAAATTATCACGTTATCATTCGATTAAGAGACAATTGGAAATTGTTATTAGGTAGACTGAATTCACTTATTTACGATCACCCACGCCTTCGATTTCCCGCGAATGCTGACATTCTCAGCAGGTAGACAAAAATGTTCCGTCGTGCCGTGGCATGTACACGGGATGGTAATACTCCTTGTCGTCAGATGTGTTCTTTTAGATTTTTTTAACAATTTTCGAGTAAGTGAAAGAAATTACTGTTGAAAAAACTGATACATACCTTTCAAGAGCGATTTTAGAGGAAGTCGATTCATAGGGCGCGAAAGCACTTGAATCTAAACGTTCGATTATAATATGCTTTTATCCGAGCACTCGAGCACTTAACTCTGAAAAATTCGATTTCGCTGGTCGCGTTTCTGGCTGTTGCATGCAACTATGGTCGCATGTGTACATTTATATACGTATACATACAAATGTATATTAATTTATATACATGCACACATATACATACGTACAGGTACACAGATGTCTCGTCGTCGCCACCCTATACAGTGTGCCCTAAAATAATAGGGTAAGCTGATACATAAATTCCTGATACTCAAAGAAAGCGCAAGTTCTTTCACATTTCACAGTAAAAGCATCTGAGATCAAACCCTCTAATACATTTTCAAAGCTGTTGTTGCATATTTTCTTTGCTATTTTCTTACCTATTCGTTTTACATTTACGAATGTCACACAATAGAGACGAATGCGTTCACTCTACAGTTTCTAATCTTGGCGAAGTAGTGAAGTAGTATTTTGATAATAAAAGTAAAGAATACCTGAGAAATATTCCCTACGAGTGGTTCGTGCAACATGAAAACTAAAGTCAAAACATGAGTAGAGTATTAGCCCAATAAAATTAGTTTTCATTAAAGTTTTATTGCTAGGTGAACGAAAGTCAGAAAACCATTGATTAAACCAATTTTTACCGCGCTATATTTTATTGTATATTTAATTCTACAAAAATAAAGAGAAACCATATGCGTGCAAGCATTACAGATCATTAATATGCCTGCGATATTGTTTCTTTTGATATAAAATATTTTGTGACGATGTTTTATGTGATCTCATTACACATATATTACAAACCATAAAACTAAAGAGAGTGTGTGAGAGAATCCTATTCTTCGGGCTAAAAACATAGCAAAATTTAGGATTCGTTTTTAACAAACCAGCGATTCGATTCATCTGAAATTTAGACCATGTTTTGATGCATCTTTGGAAAAGCTGTAGGTTCTTTTTATAAATTTTTAACCACAAATATAGTAGTTATGTGCATGATATTTACCTACCAGGTAATCTGAAACAGAAAAATGAAACGGCGTTTTATTTTATACATACGTAGCTTCAAATTGATGAACCAGCAAAAAACAAAAAAAATTATTGAGCAGTGTGGAGAATTTTCAAACTGCAACGACTGAACCTTTATTTTTTGCTATCCAATTGTGCGCCAATTTTCTTACGTAACAAAAGAAGTACAGAACTTAGCGGTATTCTGGTTCATCAAATTCAAGCTACATATGCACAAAGTAAAACGCTGTTTCATTTTTCTGTTTCAGATTACCTGGAAGGTAAATATCATGCACACCAGCGGACGACGAGTTTTGCGCGGCGTGACGCATAACTTCTATATTTATTATTAAAAATCAATAAAAAAAGAACTGCAACTTCTTCAATGATGCATAAAAACATGGTTCAAATTTCGAATGCATCGAAATGATAGGTTTTTAAAAAAAAATTCCTAAATTTTGCTACGTTTTTAGCCCATAAAATAGTATTCCCCCTTAAGACCACAGAAAATATGTACCAAGGATTTGGAAAACGTTTTAGAAGAATACTTACTGCTAGACAGAAATCCCTGTCCCAAGACTTTATTTTCTTCTTTACACGGTTTTGGTCTCACACGATGTTAATTATCCAAGGCGAAGTCTGAAATCCCAAAATAGTAAAGATCGTACGAATTTCTTTTTACACAAGGAATTTACATGATGCATATCCCATTATTTCGACACTCTGTGTATTATAAACCTGACGCGTTAACATGTCGTACGTAATGCTTCTGGTGTGTTATGCAGTGTACTTCGATGTTCCTTAATATACGTCGTGTACATTATTGTATATTTTAAGTTTTAATCGTGTCGTGTACCATGCATGATCATCAATACGCAAAAAACACAGCAGACCGAGCGCGGTGTCGGCTAGGCTGCCGAGGGCTTGAGTGCGGCGCAGCGGCAGAAATTATAATCCAATAACCAGCATCAAAATGGACGATCCCGTTTCAGAAATAATCAGCGTCCCGTCGTAACTATGATTCGTACCGCTCGCCGTTAGCAATTAACGCACAGCTCTGATAAATTCTCCGTCGCGTTGATTTAAATTAATAACGGAGCATTCGAATTGCGTTTCACAAGTTTGATAACCGTGTCTCATTATCGACTACAAAAACACCGGGCCGGGTGAAACTTTCTGCGATAATAATTACTTTTGCACGCGTACGCGTCTATATTTTCCGCTCTTTTTTCTCCACCGCCCCCCCCCCCCCCCCCCCCCCCCCCGTCGGTATATCTTCCTATCTCAGAGCGCGCAGGAATTCATCAAATTTGAGGTACATAGGTACGTACGAGCGCGCGCGCGTCTGGGTCGCGTTGGTTTCCCGTGTTTGCCGAAGACTCAAAAATAGGATATTCTTTTTCTGTGTATTTTGGTCCAGTGTACACAGTCCGCGGAGATCAGCCAGTGGAAAAAAAGCAATCCGAAATACCGTGGGTCCCTCTATCCGGGCGAACGGTAACCGCCGTATGATGGCGTATTTATTTCATACGTCAAACGTCGAACCATCCCCCGCGCCGGCCCGAAAGCTCCTGGCAACGTTAATCGGAATATATTAAAGTGATGTTTGCACGGAAATAATTAATTTCCAAGCGAAAATTGTACCTCTTCTAATCTGAGAGCGAGCGTCCCTCCGTCTCCCTCGCCGCCCGCGCCGCCCTATCATCGCCCCGCGCGTTTATCAGTGATGGTCAAATATTAATCGCGCGCGTTTTAAATATTTGCCAAAGGTGTAATTAATGCCGTTATAATTGCTTACCTCCAATATCATGCGATAAAGCGTCCATCTGTTTGTTTCAATCTATCGGTGGCCGACCATGCGAGCTTCCAGCGATCGGAAATTTCTAAAAACATTTTACCTCGCGAAATCAATTCATAGCCGTTCATCGTGTTTCAATTTTTCATCTCGACAATGAGTACCCGCGCATTCCCTTTGCCAGTGCTCCTCAATTACCAACCCCGCTCCGGGGGGGGCTGGGGTTACTTGGCGTACATGATTTTATCGCGGCCCGCTTGCACGTATTCACTTGTACGTAATCTTGATTCGAGCCGGTCTTCTGTTATGCAAATACATACATATATAGCTGCCAACAATCGTCACGCGCGTATCTCGTTCATAATGCGTCGCGCAGCTTGTCGCGCGACTTTGAAGCAATATCGCGTGTCGGTCATTGTCAACGGTCACGGCGATATCTGGGAGGAGCGTTGCAAACTACAAAAGTATCATGTTAAAAGTCGCGGAACGATGAGAACGTTGAGAGTCGAATATCCTTGCCGGGAGAACTGCTGCAACGAATGCTGGCTAGGAAGCTTCGGTGGAAAGGGATTGCCAGGTCTAGCGACTCGGTTTTCGTTTGCTTTTGGCTCGCCCGCCGGCCAGAGCAAAGCTCTTCTCGTTAATTCGACGGAACGGGCTGCGTTTATAAAAGTATCGCGTGCGAGGAAAGTCGAACAAACGTAGCTTTCCGTTTCCCCCATGCCGGTTCCTTTTCTGCTTCTGCGAAGGGAATCGTGTGACGTTCCGGTTACAGCTTGCGCTCATTCGGAGCAATTAAAAATTATCCATTGAGTTAAAAGAAACCCAAGTTACGAAATTTAAACGTCAGCCGGAAAAGTAATGACGTTAGAACATATAACAGTTGGAATATGCTGGATGAAGTTTTATTTACTCAAGACTTGGACAGCCGTGTCTCGGTTCAGAAAAAAGAACACCGATGCCCATGAGAAGCTGTACTTAACGGAAGCAAGATAGGGATGATATGAAAAGAACAGCATGCATTCCGTGTATAGATGTGGACACATCATGATGTATCTGTTATTTGTTATTGTCGCAGCTTATCCCGCCGTCTACAGCCAGTTTCCTCAGGCTATTCCTCAGCCGATGACCGCCGCCGTGGCACCCACGCAGAGGGAAGGTAAGTACAATACACTCATCAACGTCTAACTGTTGACTGTAAACACGAACAGTTGTAGTCCCGAGATTGTGTATATCCAAGTCCCAAACGTCCAGACACGAATTATCCCTCGTCGTTGCGCCGCAATGTGTTCCATTCAATTACAAGAAAACTGTGTGTGTGTGTATGCTGCGTGGAAAATTCGTTACGCCGAAATATTCCTCTAATCAAGACAGGCCATTTTTCACAGAGCGACATGAAAGAAACTACGATTTCTCTGTGGCAATTAACTGAAGGGCGAAATAGTAAACGGGCGGGGAAAAAATTCCAATTCTTTTTGCCGGCGCGCTCCGCACGGTCGACAGGTCTTTTTTAATTCGACCAGCTACGGTCGCGGTCTTTTTTTTAGTTTAATCATACCTGTAAAAAGGATGGCCTACAACTGTTGATGAATTTTCATGTAACTACGATATGTTACCTTTCCAATATCGCGAATAATACCGGGTTTCACCGCTGTGAAAGCGGCACAACACGTCCCTCTTCTCTCGCATCGTATTCCCTCCGTTAATTACTGCCGCGTTAACGAAAGAATGAACATCCAACGTTTCACGTTGGGAATCCACATCGAGCCTCTGGTTTCTCCCCCGTACAGTCTCAGCATTCAATCAGATTTGTCTCCGGTGGCTAGCAGCAGATACCTACTATTAATTAAATCGATTGGCTCGGATCGAAAGTGTAAGATTAAACGGAATCGACGTTGCCGCGAGAGAGACGGGCAAGGGAAGGAACCGTGTTGGACGCTGGCTTCGACGTTACCTTTGTGAACGAAAAGACGAGGACTGGAGCAAGCGATGATGAATAAAAACGCGGCTGGAAAGGAGGATAGGGGAGGGTGAGCCGAGCCAACGCTTAATTGCAATTAACAACTCGCCATTATTAGAATATACGACGCCTAACAATGAGATAATGCAAATAAAACGAAAGTTTTAATTACTTTGCCGCTACGCCTGCCGGCGATCCGTTGTTACACCGTAGGATAATGGGAAGTTTACCGCGACAGCGTTTTCTCTTCCTTGTCTCGGTTAGGGTTTCCTGGCATCCCCTTCCTTCTGAACCCTCCGATGCCGCCTTTCGCCTTTTCCTTCGAACACACAATATCTCGTCGGCGCATTTTTCTGACATGCTTCCACGAGATACATATATCCTGCGTGCGACACTTTCGCTGCAATAAGACTCCGAAACTTTCGTTTGCAACGGAAAAGAATTTTCACTATGTTTCCCTGCAATTAATTTGCAGACTTTTCATTATTCTCTGAAGCAACGTTTAAAATCCTACTGACAGGTTTTCAATTAGGATTGATTCAATTTCAATTAATACAAAAATTCTATCGGTTTTAATATTTTAAATGTTAGACACTCGGAGTAATGATGTCAAAGCGTCAATTGTAGCGAATGTGTTTCATGGGAAATAGCACCGATCACACACACCAAACTTGACCTTCCTATACGATTCCTCCTCGGAGGAATCCGCTTTTGAGCGGATTGTGCGTACAATGCTTTCCAAACAACGGTGTTCGATGTTGAAGGGAAAAACGAGGGACCGCAGACATAGGTAGCCAGAAAGAAGAGGACGCGACTGCCGCGCCAAGAAAAATGGTCCTCCACTCTTCTTCTCATTGCACGACAGTGTTGTCACTTCTTGTATTTACTGTAGCTTCGTCGATCATTTCTGCTTCTCTAACCTGTTTCAGTGTTTTATACGTCTTACAAGGTGTTCTCAATGTTCGTGTATCTCCTTTCTTCTCTTGGTCAGTCTTTGTGCCACGTTGTTTTGAACGATTCACGAAAACTGTACTTTCATCCTCTAGATGGGTTACATTGGTGTTTCATCGTTGCACTCGTTGTCAGTATCAATTTACATAGTTAGTTGTGTTCGATGTTAAGCTGTTGAACAGCATTGGTCGTTGCCTTTATGCGATGGTCGATTAACCGAGAGTCATAACAAATGTACAGAGTGGGCCTTTTACTGCAATCACCGTGTGTATAAGGTGTGTCGCTTAACATTGCTTATCAGAATACTTTAGATATCTTTGAAATAAATATTTGGGGTATGTAAGCATTGTCTGATATTCAATCAATGGCTCACCCAGAGGGAGGCTAGGAGTCCTAACACCCCAAAGAAGGGGCTTTAAAATAAAAACAAAATTGGATTTTAATCTTTAAATAAATTTTTATAATCACCTAATGAATTTTATTGAATTCGCATTAAAAATATTTTTATCCGCTGAACTTGGCTCCTCCCAAGATTAAATCCTGAGTGCGCCACTGTATTCAATAAGGAATTATATAACAGCACTTTTTTATAATCAATTGGAATCGCTAAAGTAATCATATTTTTCTTCTACATGCAACTAAATTTCTTTTTTCTGCGCATGGAAATATTAAGTTATGGATCTCGATAAAATAATATTCAAACATTTCTATTACTTCCCAAATTATCGGAATTATACAGGTGACCAATCTGACGTAACTCTCTCCACATATTTATGTTTTCTTTCTTTAACATATTTGCTTTCAAATGCCATCGTATGGATAAATAATAGGAATTATCAGTAGATAGTTTTATAATATGACACAACAGAAATTTTTAACGAGAATTATGTCTTATAGATTTCATTGTTCACAATATTTTGCAGTATTTCTTAAATATATTCTTGTGAACCTGAAAAGAAAAATATTTTGGATAAATTTCGGTAGAAAGTGTAAAGGTACGCATGGCAACATAGTTTTATAACCGACTCTTGCAGAAAATATACCAACACATTTTCTAAAAATGATGATACGTTTTCGTTAAATTATAATGGAAGAAGTCAGTGGTCACTCTACGTACATTTGAAAGCTCGAATTACTGGGATAAGAAAGAGATTCTGTGGAAAAGAGTGTTGTGCAAAGTGTTTAAGGAAGGAGCTTGTCGAACTGTTAAACACTGGCTTTAGCGGATTCTGAACTTAACAGTTTGTCTAGCCGTTGATACTTCCCCTCGAGTTTGGGGGAGATGTTGCTTTCATTAAATTCGCGTGCACGTCCTGCGCGTGGGCCAATTAGAGAGTCGAAAACCAATTTCAGGATCAACGATCGCACGGTACGACGACGTGGTCGAATTTATGGCTCGTTCTTCGTGATTCCGGCGTCCACCGCAATTCCTCCTCCATTCTCCCCATCGTCGGAACCGGAAACCCGTCGACACCAGCTCTAATTTGGGTTTCACGTGACAACTACGACCGAGTTATTACCGAGACGAAGCCCGTGCTTACGAAAGAGAAAACATTTGTTACTCCGTGTGTGAACCATGACACTAACGATAGGATCAGACATATCACAAGTATTAGGTTCTTGCAAAATGTTTGTTGCTTGTACCTATAAGAATAGTTAAATAGAATTTAGAAAGTTCCATTGATTGAAAAGACACTGTGAATGCAGAAAAGTATTCTTAGCAACTTGATATAATTGAGCAGCTTTGTGATAAAGATGTTTCACAATGGAAAACAACACGTTAATATTATAGTCATTTCAAACATCAGATTCATGATTTCTCTAGAAGTGAAAAGTTCCATTATTAATTATTCAAAATATTATTCGAATTTTCAACTCCTCGCTTCGTTTACTTTTACTTGATATTTTTCCAGATACGCTATAGCGTTTAAAAATTATTAGATATTCGTATTATAATAAGAAAAAATAAATATAAAATTCCTTTTCTTTAACTCTGCTATCATATAAAATGCAAAGTCTAGTAACGACTTCAAATCAAGAGATGTTTGTTTAAAACTATATTTTATTATCACTGAATATTTTACAGCCCATGTCCAGGTCCTTATCTTAAATTTTTATGCGACTTCAATACTTGCAGAATTTCCCAGGAGTCATAGCTAAAGATTGCCCTCAGCTATTAATTAGAAAAGCCATTTAATCGAGGTTCATTTTTAAGTGACGTGGAAAGGTATAATCGTCTATGAACTATCAAATGAACGAAGATTCTAATTGCTCGCGGAACTGGAAGTGGACAATTACACTCGGCAATAATTCGACGAGGCGACGGTTGTTCGCAAAAGCGAGAAAGTGACAGAGGGTTTGAATCTCGCCAAGGAACGGACGAGTCGCGATGAGTAGGATCCTAAAAGTTGAGTGGCAGTCATCTCATTACTTAAATGCGTCCGTTAGTCGAGAAGTGCTGGCCAAGAGAGCAGAAGTTTCTACGGTCATAATCGCCGCTAATTGACGTCGGAGTTATAAAGTTCAGTGAAATTAGCTAAATCCTTATTTGGACTCTCGTTATTCCGACCCCTCGCTTTGCTTCTTCCGGTGGACTTTTCTCCGCGGACGTATTAATCGTTGGTTGTCTTCGTACCTCCCGTGACTGACATAAAGTAAGGAAAGAATTTTTCGTTGCCCAACGAAAGCTGCGGAATTAAACTGGAGAAGGAATTGCGTTCCATTTGAAACTTTGACGAAATTTCATGAACGCCTTGATCGTCAGTTCGTCGAACGGAGAAGAATTTATTGTGGGGTTTGGGAAGAGAATGCAAACGTAAAATCATGAACAAACTGGATAAATAAGCTCGAAGATATTGAAATTTAAGTTCAATAATTTTTTTTTGTTTACCCACGAGGTAAATACATGAATAACAATTTCCTGTGGAAACATAACGAAACTTGAAGTCTACGTATAACAAACTACGTACTGCTTTAACATGTTCGTATATTATTGTAACGGTATATTATCTTCAAATTAAGTAAAATGAATTAAGAGGCTACAGTATTTCACTAACGAGTTTCCACGCAAAGCATAATAAAATTCATGTTCATGCAGCTCACACGATAGAACAAAATGATATAGTAATAAGACGATGGATTAATATGTCTGATGACGAACTCATGTAAAGTGTCGCACTATCGTAATCAATGTCATCACTACTATCACTGTACCCTTCATATCCATTTGCATTCATTCAAAAAACCCATCACCTCGCTCGTCATTGTGTTGTGAGTCCCAGTGTTGTGTGTTTGTATATTTGAAAGTATAAATACTCAACGTTATTTGAACCGCGGAAAATCTCATTGTCGTAACAGACATTGTCTTGACTTTCTAATCATTACTCTCTTCGTCGACAGTCTTACGCTACTTTCTCTCACTGGATCCATCTTTATTCTCTTTTTTCTCGTGTAGCCCATCTCTCTTTATTTTCACTTCCCTACTCATTATCATTTGTTCCCTCCCCTTTCGCTACTTTCCGTGTCTCTCCCACCTTCTTTATTTCCATACATGTTTCTTAATGCCAATATTTCTTTTTACCTTTCGTTAAACATTTGCTCGAATCACCCACCCTGCGATTCGTTAACAAACGAAATGTCGCCATTGGCTGTCGTCCTCTATGATTTTCCACGCGACGAGAGAGAAATCAGATTGTCATCGAGAAACGATCACGAGTCTTCATCTTCATTCATCAAAAATGCATCCAGACGGGAACCGGAAAGAATGGGGGAAGGAGAGCAATGTGTTTAGCCTCTGTGTGTGAGGTGGCTCTCCTATCGCGTCGAGATCATTATGTTGCAAAGAACGAAAACTCATCCAGAACTAACATTCTAACTTGAGTATTATACTTCAAGTTTAGATGTTTAGATGTGCTCTGATTTATATGGTAGGATGCTCTATCTCAGGACCCGAGGGCTGCAACCTGTTCATCTATCACCTGCCTCAAGAGTTTGGAGACAGTGAGCTCATGCAGATGTTCATCCCTTTTGGCAACGTCATATCCTCCAAAGTATTCATCGACCGGGCCACCAATCAGAGTAAATGCTTCGGTAAGTTGACACCTTCACGAAACAGATCAAGAGTGGCCCGGAAGAGAAAAGCAAAGACCGTTGGAGGGGTAAACTGAACGACACGATGGTATCTTCGAAAGGTAGGACAGGCGGAAGATGTGTGTTGGCGACTCCGCTGGGACCAACTGGTAGGAGAATAAAATACATGTGCTGAAAACAAGTTGTTAATTGTTCTTGAAATTATTTATTATGCTAGTAAGTGTTAATAAACTCTCCTAGGTTTTTTTATATACATAGATAATATCGTTATCATACACTAGAGCAGGGCTGCACAAGGAGCCGTTTTCGGCGCCTAGCGGCGAGCAACCCACCTGTCTCGTTGCTATGGTTAGAATCGGTGAGGAGAACTGCAGTAGTGTACGTGCATTTGGTATGACTTGAACCCAGTCATATATACTGATGCGACGAGCCTACGAGCACGCACATACACTACTGCAATTCTCCTCACCGATTCGACCTTAGCAACGAGCCAGGTGAGTTGCTCGCCGCTAGGCGCCGAAAACAGCTCCTTGTGCAGCCCTGCACTAGAGATTTAATAGCTACTTAAATTTCCATTTCTTTCTGCAAAATCTGACACAAGAACCATACACAAATACAATAATTGATCTTCATAAGAGATAAAACAAAAGTAGATCTAGTTGATTTAAAAACATGAGTTTATATTTTTCCATTAAAAATCGTATACCTATAACAGAAGTATTTTAGCCTGAAATTCAAGTCAAAGCTTCTAAAAATTGTGTAGGAGAGACCGAGGCTGGTAGGCCAGTTTTTGATTTTTAATAAATTATATGAGCGAAATATCATTAAACCGGTTAGTATATTTGATAGGGCAGTCAAATGACTACCTGATTAAATTATTAATGTTCGCTCAATTGGACAACAATTAAGGTATTTTAATGTTTTTCTTACACCTTCCATGCTGGTCAATCAGCCCCATGGTCAGGGTTGGTTGACTTACAGTATGGGGAGGTTGACTATATGTCGGTACAATCAGTTATGAAAATGTTATTAATAACTTATCTCAGTGGTAATAAAATGACACAATGTCACAAAAGTTGTTTCGTTATAAAATATTAATTTCTTTTTTTCATATTTTAATAATAAGCTGAAAATTTTGTCAACTTATACATTAATTATAATGTATTTATAACAGGGTGTAAGGTTTAGGATTGTTGTCCCCATATCACATTAACGAAAGGGGGTAGAGATCTGAAATGTCTCTCAGTGTTTTTTTAGGCAAAGAGCATTATTTACTACACATAAATACTAAAATTGGTGCTGGGGCCGTTTTCCCTGTGCTTACACGGCTAGACCCTTTAAACAAAAAATAAAAATCGCTTTATGAATAACAAAATAACAATTTAAACCTTATTAGTCAACCAGCCCCGAACGATCATTTTGACTTCAATAATCTATATAGATTATAGATTATATAGTCAAAAGATTGTCTAATAAACAAACTTTAAAATAGTCCCCTAACATTTATTCTATTGTAACTATATAGAGCGTGAAGAAATAAAATCTGTAAGAAAAAATATTTACGTACCCACGTAGTCAATTTTTCCACAAACGCTGATAAATGCATGGCATAGTAGAAGTGACTTCTTTCTACAGTGAATCTTTCCGGTGCAAAGTTATTAACAATTAGTCAACCTACCCCTTGAGACAACCAGCCCCGGTCTCCCCTACAGACTAATTTGAACTATCTGAATATTTATACTAAATTTAATACTCCTTACAATCGAGTATTTTATTTCTCGTTCCTTGTAGATTTTCAATTCGCTTTAGCAACTACAAAAATTTATTTTATTTTTTACAAAATCACATACACAAAGTCTCTGCTGAATAGGAATAACTCATCTGACTGCAGCTCATCCGGAATGAAAGCAGGAAGCCCATCTTTTTTTTTTTATAAATCGAATGGGACCGAAACAGAAAGGAAGCTGAAAAAGTAGCCCGCGGGGGCTTTGATTAATCGTATCCAGGATGAATGCACGAATGTAGTCACAGATAATTGGACGGATGCATTCGTTCATATTCTACATACGTTGTTCATTAACAAGTAGCGCGATTAATATTTTTCAGTCTGTGACTGCACGATTACAGAGGTACTATGACGGGCACAGTCCAATGAATTTCGTCGTTGAAAGAACACGTGTCATTATACCCCAGTTTCATAATACACCCCTTTGCGCATAATTATCTTAACGTTGCTGGAAAAGAGGAGGGATTTCCGAGCCGCGCACTCCGCTCGTTTGAGACACGCACGTTGTAATCGGCTCTGATCAGCTTGCGGCAAAAAATTCTTTGACGTGGGCGGAGAAAGACAGGACGGTAATACTTGGAGTATTGTACTTTGCGCACCGCGACGGAAGCAATTCGTTCTCCCACATAACGCGAATCACGGCGCATGGAATTATTTTCTAAAAATCAACTGATGGCGAGATTCCCCCGAAAAAGGGCAACGGAGATGTTTTCTATCGAACAAGAGTTAAAGTCCCTTCGGTCGCTTGGTAAAAGTAATTTGCAAAGTTCGAGTAGGAGCGGTGGTCGCCCAGCGATGAACAGCCGCGATTGGTCAGACAGTAGGCCGCCATGATGGCAAAACTAAAATTGGATCGGGGCTAATGGTCAAAATTGGCTTAAACTGGGAGGGCCCTGATGACCTTTCAGCGGTGCTCCTGTTGTTAAAAGCTTCGTTATCGTACACCTTTTCGCTCCCTCTCTCTCTGCCCCCCGTTCTCGACAAAACTTTGATAATACCAGGGCCACTTCGTGGAGAACTTTTTATTCCTCGCGGCGAATCTCCTAATCTAAATCATTGGTTAGCTCGTGAGTACCCTTTCGCGATAATCCGATGCCCCTCGGCGTCGATATTCAACTTCTCGTTTCCAACGTATATAAGTCGAGGAGCCACTTCCTGAACCTATACAAGAACAATTCTGACCGCCCTTGCAGGCGGGTACATTCTCGCGGTGCTTCTACATTGTGATCGATACCTCGATTCACGGGAATACTCCGAGGATGGCTAGTGCCTGGCTTTAGCGTAACAATTAAATAAAAATGCCATGACTGTCGTTGCTTCTTGGCGTTAACCAGTATCAACCTAATATTTCAGTTGGACTCTGAAGCACCATGAACTGCAGCTTAATTTTCGTAGAATTTCGTAATTTATTTTCAACTTTATAAACCAACCGGGCTATGTTCATATTTAATAATTACAGATGGGGTGATCAGATACCTCAACTCGTGTATCTAATCCGAAGCATTCTGATTGCTTTCGACGTGAAAAAACTATATAAATGAAATAAGCAATTGTTTATTCAAAATACCTAAGTTAATTTATCATATACTTTCATCGCGATATGTATTGATACTTTTTGTATAATTCTGTATAATCAGAATTTTACATAATCGTAATAGAACGATCAATATAATATTGTAGAAATAATATTTATCGGTCTATGGATTTATAATTAATGTTATCATGTAAGAAATGCTTCCAAAGTTGGTTATATGACGTAATATCCTGTTCTGCGATTTACCAACAACCTTATCATTCGATTCTTTCAGGTTTCGTGTCGTTCGACAATCCTGGGAGCGCGCAGACAGCAATCCAAGCAATGAACGGCTTCCAGATAGGGATGAAACGTTTAAAAGTCCAGTTAAAGAGGCCCAAGGACGCAAGCCGGCCATACTAACCAAAGTCCTAGCTTAGAGAAACTGGACGATACGCACCTTACATCATTACTTACAGAGTAAGTTTGGGAAATTACTCTCAGTTTGTGGTGGATATGTATATCAAACGAACTAGATTGCTTTTACAAGGGCACACCGCGAACCCGCACTCATCAATTAGAAGGCAACTTTGTGGGCTTATAGAGTAACTCGAGGCAAAAACAACGCTATGTTTCATTCGCGCCCAATCGCCTTTTAAACCTTCGTTGACACACCTCCGTGTTCGAGCAACTTTGACATACCTGGGTGGCTCACTAGGACGGCCCTTATTTTCAACCTGCGATTTCTTTTGCCCTCATCCCCTAATATGGTTCCATTTCATAAAAAAATAGTCCCTGAAAAAGATTATTGCAATCGGACAACAGGAAAGGGTACCGACCAGGCCTTAAAGTTTAGAATTCATCAATGGTTTGAATTTGAAGAATTTCTCAAAAATGGTAAGCCCTATCGGAATTTTGTTCAAATAATATTAAAAGACCATTCAATTTTCTACAACTACTGTATACATAATTTTTTCGTGCTTCCAACTATTTTTTAGATAATAGCGTTTGAATATAGAGAGGTTCGCATTTCGCGCGTCCCACCTGCACGGCGTGACGTGTTGTATAGAGACGCGTAGGGGGTTCTTTCTCTAGCAAACAAAAAATAAAAAAATATCAACACGTATAAATAAGGCCCCCCTAGTGGCTCACACCCCGAGCAATTTTTGAACGATTGCCATTCTCATCTAAAGAATCTAATCGTCATAAAAAAAATCATGGGTCAGTTTTAAAGTCTCTAGAATGTATTCCAATAATTTTTTCATCGAAATTTAGTCACACTTTCTGAAAAAAATACTAGGTTACTACACGTCGAAAGAAAACGAAGAAAATCTTTACAAAAATTGTAAATTTTACAAATTTTAATATTAGAAGCTAAAAATTTACATATATGTTGCTAGGATATATTATTTTCACAGAAAAAATAGTTTAGAAGTCGGCCTTGGAAAAAATATATTCATTTTGCATATAGAAGGTACAGAGCGTCAAAATCAGCTTATGAGTGGCTCATACCCAGAGTCAAATAGACACTCCGATTTTTCCATGTATAACTCTTAACGTACAAGAGACAAAAAATTGTCAAACAAATGTTTAATGGTACTATAAGCGCTGCAAACTAGCGTTAACAAAATTTTGAAATAAATTTACAAAAATACCTGAAAAAACTTTTGTCAAAATTTTGTTAACGCAAGTTTACAGCGCTTAGTACACTTTTGTTTGAAATTTTGTCTGTCTCTTGTACTTTAGGAGATAACTCCTAACGTATAAAGGCAAACAAGTGGGAGTGTCTATTTTATTTGATTTTGAGGTTACTTTTCACACCCTTAAAAGGCGATTGGGCGCGAATAAAACATGCCGTTGTTCTCATCTCGAATCACTCCATAAACACACAAAGTTGTGTTCCAATCGGTGACTGCCAGTTCGTGGTGATCCCTTGTTAGTAAGAAAACACTATAACTTATTGTTAGTTACAATGTTTACATACGTATGTATATGGTGAATCACATAACGTTATTACCCAAAAAATATCCATTTTATTTGATGATGCGAAAGAATATCTGGGGATAAAAATAATTTAGCTTGGACTGAAAAACTTTATGATTAGTTAAATATTGAAATTGTCGGGGACTTATAAGTCGTTGGTGCTTTGTTCCTTTTTTAATAGGACTATGTACTTACATATTTATTTGCGCAAAGTGTTGTAGCTAACATCGGGAAAATTTTATCGATCTATATAGTACTTTCGTTGAAGGCATTGACTGCTGTCTTATTTATTAAGACAGTAATCCACAACTCTATGAATTTTCTAATCGTGGCGTCAAAAATTCTCAACGGATATAAACAAAATTTATAAATACTACATTTAGATTATTTGAAGATTATGTTGTTCTACTTCCTCAAGTTCATCTCACTGCCATCTAAAATGCTGTACAAAAACGTATATAAGGCTATTTTGAAAAAATATCGATGACTTCGGGATCTCGGAAAATATCCAAACCATGTAACTCCTTCATCGAACATTTTTTCGCACTGTCAAATGAAACAAACATTGTTTGGCGTTATAATGTTACGTGACTCACCCCTGTATATAACTTAACGTTGAAATATCTTTCAGTTTGAAAATGAGAGACTAAATAGCTCTGACGATTTCTAATTGCAGATGTCGTACAAGAACACGGGCTCATTGAACGCTCGATGATCAGAAGTGACGAGTTTAAATCGCCGTTACAACGCTCTCCACTATAATAACCTAGTATACTAGTTAGACAATTAATTAGATGATAAAAAAACTAGAAGTCAGTAGAGCGACTTCGCCGGTAGTTATGCGGCGAGAGCGAAGAGGCTGATGATAAAACGTCGGATGTCCAGGCCTGAACTCACGTCAGTCCGAGAAACCAAATATGCGAGAACGATGCACGGTTCCACGTTCTCGGATGCTCGGACAGAACGAATTATTAACTAGAGGCGCATCAATTTCTTCATTCCCTTCTTCACACCCACCACCCCTTACTCTCCTCGATGCGTACATATTTTCTCTTCCTCATTTTCGAACACCCTACTGCCAAGCGAGAACAGTATCAAAACGGAAATTCATCTTTAAATTGAGCATCCTAATAGAATTCGGGCGTCCGATCATCCGGGAAGGTAACACGGGAGCCTAGAATCTCTCGCTCAGATAATTACTCCGACGACAGACTAATTCCTACGATAAACGTTCAAGACGGGTGACTTTCCAACAATAACCAAAGAACACTCTTAGTTCCTGATGCAACGGAACGGCAATTATCGCCGGCCGATTGTTAAAAAGTTAACTATCACAGCGATTCGATCCATAGAATACAAGAGAAAATACCTCTTCGACCTCTTCGAAAAGCACGAAACCAGTTGCAAGTTGAATCTATTCGTTTACAAAGCAACTTCGCCATTTCTTTTTATTTCGAATAGAAACTTACTGTCGAATCTAGTAGGATATCTCAAACTCGGTCTGAGAACGCGCGATTGCTGTAATATCGATATAGTGACATCGTTAGGATCGTCTTTATGCTTAATGAGTACGAACAACACCGACGGCATGGTGTTCGCGCTCTTCTCCTAACGTAAACTTGTCAATCACGTATACAGGGTGCTCGTCTCACGTAACGTCTAAAGATTTCTAAAACCAAAAAGACTACGTACGAACAGGAACACGTTCACACACACACATATATATCTATATATACATACATACGCATATACGCATATAAAGTCTACACACACCCATACACACGTATTACATAAAGAACACACGCATACTGGACCTGACATTCATAGATTATCAATTTTCCTTACGTGCATATTGATACATATTGCGAATATGCACATTCATTTCTGTTCTATACGATATTTAAGGGAACCATCAGTGCCGCGTGAATGCGGAGTCTTTTAAAACAGAGGTGTCCAACTTCCCCGCTCCGAGAGCCGCAGGAGTCGGGCCCTCGGTCTGCCGGTTCCCCTACTTATTTTTCTCCAGGAGTTGCACGCGACCCGGCAGGGAGAGAATGCGGCACCCGGAGGAGAAATTCATCCGAGTGAAGTAGGTGTGGAGGGGGCCGGTCTTCTACGGCTCTACGGAGCAGGCGAAGAGGAGAAGGAGCCACTGCAGCTCGCGAGTCGTTTGTTGGCCACCCCTGCTCTAAAACGTCGATTGACCGCGCCACGGCACTTGTGCTTCCTATTAAGCACGTATTATTATTACCTCTGTCATCATCATCGTCACTAACACTACGATCACGATTGTTAATCACGGTTACCGTTAAGTGAAAAAGAGCGAGCGAATTTTCGGCCGAGACTGTATTCCATCGGATTTCCTTTCGCAGGATCGTTCGAGCTGCTCGCTATGCTTCGCGATCGGGAGGGATCGGGATCCTGTTGCTGTTCGATCACGTAGCTTGACTAATCCATAGGATCGTTCTCATTTAACTGGCCAAACGTGCATCGTCCGAGAAGTGTCAATTAGGCTGTGATTATTCAGACAAAAAGAATAAGTACCAAGAGCAGAGAATATTACGACATTGGTTAGATCAAATTTCTTCGTGATACAAAAGAAATGGCAGATCGTCTGAAACCGGCTGAAACGCATAGAGCGCTTTTCCTTTAATTTTATTTACCTAGTCAATGTCTAGTCATTTTTACACGTTACCTACCAAATGTTTTTTTGATAGGACAATTTTATTTATTGCTTGTACACGTTTCGTAGGATAATGTATTAATTTTATCTACGTAGAGCGATAGCGGTTCTCGGAACTCGTGAAACGGAGGAAGGAACCTCATTCGATTAGTCAAATTTATAGTAACTCGAAATGAGAATAAGTAATTAATATTTAAAGCGACATGTTTATTTTTTAAACAGAAATCAACTCTTTGACTGGCATAGGTACACTCGTTTTCACCTCTAAACCGTTCCCTGGCGTTTACACGTTTTCACACCAAGGCGGCAGAGAAAGTGTTGCCTACGCATTTTATTTATTATGGATATTGGAGTCCACGATCAACCGACAATGTAAATAGACATCATCGGGTTTGATTTAGGCAAATTTGTAGCATTTATACAAATAAAATAATATTGTTTGTCCAAACTACTGGCACATTTCAGTTTTTAATAAATGGAATGATAGAAATTGAAATTTATGTTAGCAGAAACTCCTAGAGTTACAGAAGATAAGCTTGGCAATACTTTTCCTGCATGTAGTGAACTCGGGAAAAGGCCAGTCTGACTTTATGCGGCACTATCTGGCTCTTTGCTGCCAGTTAAAGAGTGAAAATAAGCAGCCCGTAATTTTATTTCTGCACTAACTTTACATGGTATAATATGAAAATTGGAAAAAAGATTCGCACACAATCCTCCGTGTACATCTATATTTTTCACATACCTAATCTTGAACGTACGAAGAATCATGATTTATGATTGTACAGGTTATAATCTAGTCTAGTCTTATGACGTTTGGTACATTATGTTGCCTTTCGAATTATTATTCCGCATTTGTTTCCGTTGGCATTGCTTGTTGTTGCAATTGATTTGTCGAAGGATCAGAGAGATAGAGATTTGTATAAGGTAGCGGCGCGACATTGAGGTTTCTTTTAAGCACGACGAATACGTATAACTTTCAGACATTTGACGAGCGATGCCCGTTCGAATCCCGCAGTTTCTCCACGAGTTTCGATTTGTATGAACGATCGCGGACGGAAGCCAGGTGAAGGAGTCAACGATAGAGGCTGGGGAAATAGGGGGTGGAAAGGGTTATTCAAACGAAACCGAATGCATTAAGTACGGTAGAGAACTAGTGTAGGCGAGCGATGGAACGGAGAGGAAAACTCTGATCTAGCAGAAATAATCAACCAAAGTACCAACAACTATTCTATATAAATATTTAAATATAAATTATTGAAGAAGAAGTATATAAATATATATATAAATATAAATACTATAAATATGAAGTATAATATAAATAAAATAAACGAATAAATAATAAACAGATGTATGTGTATATATGTATATGTATATGTATATATGTATATCTGATACAATGTATATATACATATATATGTATATATATATATATATATATATATATATATATATGTATACATATATATGTATATATACATATATATATATATATGTATACATATATATATATATTGAAGAAACTAGAGACTTAGTAAATTATTAAGATCTAGTTAAATCAACATAAAAATGAATTATTTCGGGGGGCGGGGAATGAGGAGGACCGGCTCTAGTCTGGCGCAATTTGTGACGCGAGTAAGATGGTACATACATCGCAAATTTATACGCTATTCGAATAAATATATTAATTGCTGCAGATGAGTACGTAAATAGATGAACGAATATATATATGTACATATATACGTATAGTACTATACTTATATACGTATATCTATATATTTATTTACATATTTATAAATATACATATTAAGTAGCGTACTTATATTTTAGGGAATTTTGGGACAGGCAACCCTTTTCCTTGCTTCACGATCGTTTCATAAATTTCTTGCCTGTTTACACACTCGCACACAAATCACGCAAACATTATTGTAACGTCACATATACATACACGTATGAAATTGATACACAAGTATTAATGTGAGAAACGCGGTGCATACGTGTACACGCGGGTACACGAATGTGATCGCGAAGGTGCGTACAAGTAAGTACTAATGAAATTAAAATGATAGAAGGGGTGTGCTATACATTCCTCTCCCTTCGCAAGCTGGAGCGGCATGCTAGTTATTGACGATATAATATATTATTACATTATATGAAAAAAAAAACATTTAATACTAATAACTAATTAATAACAATAATAATAATATTAATCATATTAATAATGATAACGATAATAATATTAATAATAATGATACCTTATAGTATGTACGCATAATTTATACTACACGGTAAACATACATATATATTCCTGTCATTTTTAGGAGCGCTAAATTTGTTTATACCAATACGTGCATAAATATATATATATATCTCGTTGCATACGTGTATATATTTATTTATGTATGTATACGTAGACCGATGTATCGAGGAACGGGGAGCGCAGATTCGAGATGTTGGATGAGGTAAAACGCTATCGTGACGACGTTGCTGAAATGCAAGGAAAATACGTTTCACCTATGCAAGTTTAAAGAAATCTCATATTTAAACAATGTTTCGACAAATACATTTGGAATCGGTCGTATATCATAATTGCAAAACTGGTAACACTCTTATCATCCGTTTTCAAAAAGACTCGAAAACAATAGTAACAATATCGATATAGCCTCGGAATATCAATTGACAACAGATGAAATTTACAGCAAAATCAGGCTCAGCTATCCGCGAATGCGAATACGAGGGAAGGAAGCCACGTATTAAAACCGCCGTACGTTTGCTAATTCATGGTGCGATTAGAGAGCATATGAGCAATCACGATCAAGAACCGTGAGTACGCAAACGGTGGTCCAAACATGGCAAACATGAATGTAAACATAATTAGGAAATGCGTGCATTGCGCTCGTGTCTATCTTTACTCGCTTGATGCATCGCGTGTCCAGTCTGCGAAAGGGTCTGCGGCAGTACATCCTACGGGATGAGCATTTCATTTCTCACGAGATTCCGCAAAACACTCCACGGTACACGTCCAGAAAATGCGATTGGCGGACAGGCTGGCCCGATAAAACTCGACTAGACATTCGTCGCCTAGGAGTCTCCTATTCCACAGTCTGGCCGGTTAATCTCTCCGTTAGATTCGAATCGTCGCATTTCATTTTTCACACAACATTATTCGCTACTATTATCACTATTAGTAATATCGCCACTATTAGTACCACACCACAAGCTCCCCCTGCATGATTATATTCACATAATTGCTGAATAATTGATCGACTCTATAAGCAACAGATCCTCAGTTACAGTTGCATTTATTAGTTTCGCGATATTGTTTGAGATGTGAAATTTTTCTCAGCTGTTTAACTATTCACCGCATCGCAAACGTCACTCACCCTTTGTAGTCTCATACGGTGATGATAACTTTAGTTTCCTGTTGTTCCATTGAATTTTACCTGAGATAATCCTTTATGCAGAATGTTCAGATTTCGGGACTAGTTTTTAATAACGTTCTATTGTTTTTAGTTGATTGGATCGAGTTTGAAATTGGAAGATTGTACAACTGTACGATACCGCATAATTAGACGAAGAGACGTTCGGCCACCGAGGTGGTTACATTTACACGCACGCACAGTATACACTTTGTTTCGCGCGCGCCACGCGCTACCACAGACACAAAGAAACAGAGAGAAAGAGAAAACATGTATACTGATAAAAGCTTGTACGCAAGCACCAATTGATAATATCACTATGATCTAAGCTTTTTAATGTTTAACAGTACTAATAGCGAATATCAAAGAATACAACCAACCCTACTAATAAAATACCCCAATAAATAACTATAAATTCATATAAATATGAATATATACACATATAAATATATATATATATGTATATATATACATATATATATATATAAATGCGAAGGTAACGACGATTGTAAACAAACCAAAAAAAAAAAATATAACTATTTTATCCAACAAAGTTTTTGCTACAACGGAAGTAGTATGCATCTTGCTATGAAGTAAATGAGACTTAAGAAAGAGAGAAAAAAAAAGTATTCTTAGCTCTAAGAAGAAGAAATAATGATAATAGTAATCTGTGAGGATCAGCTTTGAATTTATTTTTACATGACGTGATGTAATACTGGGACAAATTCGCTAGTCGCAAATTAACGGGACACTCGAGTATCGAATTTTGTATTGATTTTAACTCGGTCGAAGCAAAGACTCTGTTCACACGAACGATTCTCGAGCTGCAATCTCTATTGCTGAAGCTCGTTGGAATATGAAATCGGTACTCGTGGTCGTCGTCGTCCAATGGCACGGCCGACCATAAAAATTGCCTGGAAACACTTGTGAAGCGAGAAGTGGCAAGCAGCGTCTGCGCGCTTCGGCGACATTCATCTACAGCACGCACTCGTTATAAGTCCGACGGACGGAGTTGGCTGCGGGCGTACGGCGCGTTATGGGCACTATTCCGCGCGACCAATGGCGCGATTGAGAAAACCCAAGAGCGAGCGAGAGGAAACGAAAGAGCCTCTTGCTCGTTCTCGAGTTCTCTCACTCTCGTGCGAAGGATTCCGAGAAATGGTAGGGATAGTCGCCGGGCGTACAACGCATGGTAGAAACGGGCTTATAACGAGTGCGTACTGTATACGCGAAGAGTCTGTCGCAGCAGTTGATTGCAACTTGTATCTAGCATATAAAGCTCCCGGAACTTTCATGGCGGCCACAGGGACACGCACGAAGATTCGATGGGAAACGGGAACGAATATCCTCCGCTCTCGATTAATATAAATAACCTCGATAATAATAATAATGATCAAACATCTCATACAAAACATACTAGCACTTACCACCACACTCGCACTGAAAACAGCATAAAATTATCGACCCTCTCGGCACCGCTATAACGCGTCATTGACAAAACTTTTACGTGGAATTACATTAGATTCGAGCCATGCGCGCCGCGACCTGATATCCAGTAGCCGTGGTGTCGGTGATATTAGGAAACAGGGTATGTTTTTGCAATTATTTGTGTAACTTGTAAAGAACTAACAAACAAAATAAAACACATCTACACGCACGTGGTTTACGTACCAACTATACCGTGCACACTTACCAACCGTCGCTAACATGTATACATATTATACGCGAGAGTACACTGTCACATGCACGCACACGCCACGCGACCTTCATACACGAACACGTACACGGATGCCACACGGGAACAGTGACACACGCATTATAGTATGCAATGCAAAGCGGAGCTAAACATTTAACGTAATCGTACTATCTTAAAACTGCATGAATATTAAAAGTAAAGGCGTCTCGTCGTAGGCTTTAAGCGTGATTACATCCAAACTCGCAGGCTCCAGATACGAATTTCATCGTCATCCTCGTCGTTACGGTTTTGAAAACGAAAAGCCATGGATCGGTCCTCTCAAGTCACGTTTTCCAATACGACAGTTTGAAATACTACGGAACGCTTCAAGTATAAAGGCACACATTTTGTAACGTGTACATTTCTTTCAATCGAACCTTACGTTGATTTTGAGGTTAGTCACTTGCTACCATAACCAACGTGCAATGTTCATGTTTCGTTTTGAATACGAGAAGTGAAAGAAACTGTACACGAACGTCACGTTAATCATCGAAGCGTCAGGCGAGTCAACATCCTCGTTCTTTCTTCCCTTTTCTGCGTTCCTTCGGTTTCTTTGTACCTTTCTCACGTGATTAACAAAGCACATAACCGCTTCTTCGACATCCTCACGCGCGCGTGCCTCGCGCGTAAGTACGCCAGGCAAGAAGTGGAGCGGACTATAGAAGATTAGCTGAGATCGTAATCTAAAAACAGATTCGCAGTTACTTAATGATTAAAGAGAGAGAGAAAAAAAACGTAAATAAATAAAAAAAAATAAATAAATAAAAATCGGCGTTACTTCAGACAAGTTCAAGCCGACCGATGTCAATTCCTTCAGGTACGCTTATGCGTTATCGCGAGAACAATGCGAAAATTCGGTTTTTTCTAACGTACCAAATCGATGTCTTTTCCTTACGATTGTATTAACGATAGGAATCGGTACACGATTGTTGTAGTCGTTGGTCACCTAAAATTACGTAGTACCATTCATTCGAGTCGTAGATACGAGGAGAATCAAAAGGGAAGAACAAAAAAAAAATAGTCAACGGTATCTTGTATATTTACCCGGCCACATTTCGATCAACTTATCCGGGACCAATCATATTTCTGCCGTTCGGTATGCAAGAAATTCCTTGGGCGATTACTTTCTTTAGATAGCGTAATATTATACGGAAGCACGGTTTATGTTCTCCTTTCTGTTCGAGTACAAGTACCCGTCTTGGACCAACGACGCGCGCAGTCACAGAGGAAAACAGCGTGCAGGAGAACAAGGCTTTTTGTCGTGGATACAAACGCATAGCTGGGAATATATCAGAGGGAAGATCCGGGGAGCTTCGTGTTCCACATTTAACGAGCTTAAGATGATAGCTGAGTTTCTTTCGTCATACCGGCAAGAAAAATGCAGAGAGTCTTTTTCCTCCGTGCGAATGAATGAAATTGATAAGACTGCAGAGTTTATTCGATATAATCGCCCCCTGTTTTTTGGGCACCAGTCGTGTCTCGAAGGAGCCCGACGGACTTATTTTCGCGCACTTTTGTTGTCGTTGAGAAGAGCGGGACGATACGGCTAACACTACTTCGAATACTTTCCAAAACTATCCCTTCGCGTTTGTAGAATAATTGTTCGCATTCTGTTCATCGTTCTTCTAGTGCGCAACATCTGACTTAAAAGCTGCGCACTTCGGTCTACGGGAAGAGTAAGGTTAATGTTAACGGTGTTATTTAACGCTCTTGGACATTCGGACGAGCGTAAGTCCACGGTTGACGTTGCAAGAGTCACGAGGACTGTTTCTTCGAAGCACACGTTTCATGTGATTTAGTCGCGACTCAATGCATCGATACATATGTATTTCCACAGCAGCTACTGCGATTGGAACGTTGAGTGTGGCAACCTTGTAGACTTGTGAACGTGTGGCAAGCTGAGTAAATAAGAGAAGGTAGTTATGTCTAAACGACACCGGTAAAGAGTATATGTACATACATATATACACTAAACAATTGCTGGAGCTGGAGGGCGTTTTAATTCGAAGAACAGACCACGTTTAGCCTTTTCTTTCCGTTCCTCGCGCTGGCTTCGGGAACGATTAACAGAATAATGGTAAATACGGTGGAGGCGAATAATAATTCTCGCTCGCGATTATTCGAGGCGCGTCGGAATAAGAAGGGATGAGGCGAGTTATACGTGAACCCGTTTGCGAGGCGACGAAAGGGGATGGAAAAGTAAGGAAGAGAAATCGGCCACGAACTATTTTCCGAATGAATTTTCGAACGTCACGATGACCTTGTTGGGAAACTTCAGGCGGCTAGAAACGCTCGGGAATTTCGTTCCGTGAACTCTTACTAAATTCAAAACTGTCGGATCCGTCGAGCGTATGTAGGATCACGATACCGTGGGCGAAATGGTGGTGGAATTATTCGGGCGGTAATATCTTCGCGCCACCCAATGGCCGCACGTGACGAATCGACTTTAGGAAATCACTAAAAATCTTGCGTTTAGAATGTAGTTAGGCGACGTAGCGAAAGATAAAGTGGAAAAAGAGGGGGATGATTGATTGGCGCGGGGAACGTAAACAAGATTTAAAAGAAGAAAATAAAACAGTAAGCGTAAACAAGCGTGAGGTATTTATATATGCAAACATATATGTATACATGTACAGATACCTATATACATAAATTGCATATATACAACAATGTATGTGTATATTGATAGCTCACTCGGGTACGTTTAAATTAGAAGTTTGTGAAAAGAAAAATTTGCATACAGCATAGTTTTATATAGCGTGCCATCTAGGCGTATAAGCAAATGCATAAACAATTACTATGGTTATTGCTAATACGTAAGGTTATGAAGAAAAAGAAGTATAACAAAATATGCAGTATAATCACTTATACCAAGGGTGGAAAGTTGGAGGAAACACACAGAAAATACACTTACGGTGTAGGGAGGTGGAGAAATATAAATCTTATATATCGCGCGCGTATATGATTAAATTAGGAATAAATAAACACGTTGGGGTGGAACGTGTTGGTTGAGAGAAAGTGTGAAAGGGAGGGAGAGAACGAGAGAGAGAGGAGAAAAAGAGCGAAACACTAAAAGTTATTAACAGACAGAACATATTTTAAATAATTAATCGCCAAACGATAAGTTTTTAACTCTAAACTCCTAGCGCGTAAGATCGAAATAATATACGAAATAGAAACAAATATATATACATAAATACATAATGATTGAAAGTCGACTCTAAAATTAAATGTAAACCGAAAGCATACTTATAAACAGCCACGCGTGGGTAGACATCAAGACATTATTTGAATTAAGATGGATCTCAAGATTTCAAGTTTAGAAGAATTTTAGGACGCCAGTGAAACCTCGAGTAACCTTGTTGCTCGATTATTTGCCTCGATCGTTACGATGCGATCTGGATATTCGTCTCGTCTCGGATATCTTAAGAGCTTGTTTTTTTTTTATACTTTTGTTTCTAGCTTTAACCTTGTTGGACACCCACTGCGTACGGGTGTAGTGCTCGAGCATTTCACAATTTTCTAACACCCAATGGAGTATATTTCCGTTTGTGTAGGGGCATAATATAATTGTCATGAATCGAGAAATGGAGTGGCACAGTCAACAAGCGGTTTTAATAGGTATGCACCTACAACCGAACGCGATAGTTGTTTTCGCATTTTCATCGGGAGGGAATTGCGCTATATGTTCTTACCAACTATTTTTGGGGTGACATGTACGAAACAGAATATTGTGCCAACGTTGAATCTTCCAAATGAATTTCTACATTGAACAGAAATCAGCTATCGTAGCAACAGACAATATTAGGATATATTATAAAAGGAATTATTTATAATCGTTTCTCTGCCATTCTGTTTTTAGTTATTTCTTATCGGAGTTGATTTAGTCCCAGTTTAATAATTCGAATTATTTCAATTTTCGAAATTTCATGGAAACTTAGATCAGCTATCGTAATAATATAAATAATTTAGCTTTCCTTACAAATTGGTAAAAGAAAA
Source organism: Andrena trimmerana (assembly GCA_951215215.1). Classification (NCBI taxonomy): domain Eukaryota; kingdom Metazoa; phylum Arthropoda; class Insecta; order Hymenoptera; family Andrenidae; genus Andrena; species Andrena trimmerana. The sequence goes on from OX578062.1 coordinate 10,733,833, forward strand.
AAGCTGTTCAGGGAAGTGGCTCGGTTCTTGGAAATTGTAATGTGCCCCTTCGGCGCCTGCTCACAGTGCAACAGTTGGCTAACAAGTGGCTCTTTCGCACGAAACGCCATCGCGTTCAGATCACCGGACGCAATAAATCCTAAGACGTTTTCGAGATAAAATCATGCTTGAATCTTTTCAGCTGTGGCTTTTCATTATTCAAGAAAATTCATCACGGATATTTCTTTTAATGTTAACCCAGTGGTTTGTGAGTTGAAAGACACGAAATGTTTCAGCAATTGCGTACTCTTCATGTTTGTATTCTAAACAAATATTTTCATCCCTTTTGTCAAATATTTGGGTAGATTTTATACAGAGTGTTTCACCACAGGTGGTAAACCTTTTAAGGAGTGATTCTGTAAACCGAAATTAAATGAAAATAAAGAATACAAATTTTTAATATCACGCTTCATTTTCTATTTGGCTAAAATTCCAGGTCAATTTTCTCGAAAAAGAAACGCGATATTAAAAAATTATTTTAGACTCTGGAACCACACCCTAACAGGATTGCCACCTGTAGTGAAACACCCTGTATAAACTGGATAAAATTTTAGAAGACCAATATCTTGAGATTTACTGCTTCAAAGGAGAAACTCTTGAAAGAATTGCAAACTCCACTGTTGATATACAATCCATCTGAAAATTTATTGGTGAAAAAACATTCTGATTAACACTACGACACTGTGTTCTACTGTTTTAACAAACTTGATTATTGAACGTAGCATGTTAATAAAACATTCTGGACGGATTGTTTCTCGTAGCATTATTCGCTTATAAAGAACATTGTTTTGATTCTGTTTGTCTAACACTGTGTCGTATATATTTAATCACCGATCGTTTCTCTACGTTACATGTAAAAAGGCGGCATTGCCATCGTATTTTTAATTCCAGCTTGATGAAACGGAAAGAGTTGAAAGGTGTTGCGTAAAGAAGATAGTTGCGTAGTGATTTTCTGCTCAAGCGAGAAATACTTGGAATTCTGTTTGCGGAACAAGCAGCACTGCTTCGGAGATAGAACATTGAACAAGGGGCTGGAATATTTTAAACGACGTTGCAAACAATTGCTTGCTGCTTTTCCGAACTAACGACAGTTGCAAGAAATACGAGCGAAGTAAAGAAAGTTCGCAACTGCGTGAAGTTGGAATGGAATAGTCACGCCCAGATCGTACCGTCCAGAAAAATGTGGAATTTCGTTATACGTTCGCCTGATAGTTTTTTAACGACTGTAAAGATGTAACGCGATTAAAGCGCGCAGCAGTGTTTATAATGATTATTATATATCAATTTTACTAGCTTCTTCCTCAGAGAATCGTGGCAGGCTTACGAACGAAATGATGCGTGTAGAATGTGTAGATGCGTATCTCGGGCAGCTGTCGTTCGTTGAATAAAATGTAAAGGAGTTTTCTACACCATAAAGACGTGCAACTTATTTTGAGACTGATTTATACAACTCGCCCGCTGAGATCTCGATAACAGTGCAAACAGAGACGGCGAGATCTGCGCATCTAGTCAGCAGACCGTGACGCATAAGAGAAGAATCTCTGGTAGTTTCTAGTCAAGATCGTTTAGAATGTTTATCCGAAACTGTTGTCGAACATTATTGATATTAAAAATGTACCAAAGATGACGCGTATCGGATGTTATTCTTTTTCTAATCGAAATAACAAATACATACGACGTAGCGGTGATCGGAGTATGAGCAGCCATAGGTACATCATAAATGAATCTAATCTAATTAATGCCGAAACGCGTTAACTCGACTGATCTGATGGAATTCCAATTTATCGAGAAACTAAGAGATTTCAAATAGAAATGTAAAACTTTTGCAAACGACAGAAGTACCTATTATTCGTTCATCATTTCCCGACACACGTAAACGGCAAGGAAGCAAGAAAAACGATGATTCAGCGGATTACAAGCTTTTTACATATTTTTTCGTTGCAGGGAAAGAATTTCTCGGAAAGGGTATAGAATTGCTAGGAGATTCTGATTTGTCGAGAAGATATTCAATCGACGATGTCGAGCATGACGTTTCACTCGCGTTCTCAGGATAAAGGCTTGCTTTTGACGCTCCGAGAACAACTTGACTGCATCCCGTGCTCGCGGCTAAGAATGTAGAATTTTTTAACTGTACTTACGACTATAATCTAACCTGTATATTTTTACATATTAAATATAGGGAACGAATTAAGGGTTGACGCGAGAGGCGCGAAGGCGAACAGACTACACGTTAAAAAAAAAAGACATAAAACACAGGAGCGAACAGAAGAATACGTTAGAAACACGATTATGTACATGTACACGCGTATACCTCGATAAAATAAATCGAACACATATACATACATTTATACACGTACACGTACACGCATTACATACACGTACACAATCCAGACGCGTGCACGTCCGCGAATGAAACATTTTCCTGCCTTCAGAGAAGGGATATACTCATTATACAGACCGTAAGGTGAAATCAGTTTTATTGTTGATTTCGGGGTGGTATACAATAAAATTTTATAATCGGCGGCCCTGGCCGTTATTTCGCGTTCGGGGCCCGAAAACGTTGCGTAGTATAATCAAACACAGATATACAATGCAAGTTTCTCCTCGGCCGAATCGCGGACCTCGAGGTCTTCGGGATCGCCAGAAGTCGAATATAAAATTTTCTTCCCACGAATGCGAGAGCGGTGGAGAAACCTCATGATCCAGGATGACGCTTCGCGATTCCGAAAACTCGTCGACGTCTGTACGGGCCCGAAAGGATTTGTATATAACTTTGCAAACATGGCACAGAGTGTGTGCATACATGCCGGTGCACACGTAATGTCCTACATAGCGAAGCGCTAACTATATAGTGCATGGAAATAATAAAACGTTCGTTGCGCGTATGGGATGATTTTGGGAGGCCCTCCCCCTTTTTCCCCTTGACGACGAGTCTCGCCCTCGACGCCGCGATTCTCGTGTAGAAATCTCGCGACAGTAGACCGATGCGATGTTTCTACAGGCGGTTCATTTAGTCGCGACTTCTTCAAATTCAATTACTAACTCGCCGTTTCGTTTTTAGGTCCTGCGTTTTTTTATGTATAGACTATAGTTATGTTGACGCAAGTGCAAGTATCTTTTGTTACGAGTTAGGCGGTGATTCTTAATCGAACCATTGACGCAGCTATAGTTATTAGAATGTCTCGTTGGTAAACGCACGAAGGAGATTCAGATTTCGATTGAGAGTTCTCATTCAAGGATTCGATAAACTGATGATTACTTATCGAAGTCTGAAGCAGCAAGCGAGACTGTATCGATTCTATGTTCAAACGCGACGAGACTAAAGCATTGTAAGATATGAAAGAATCGAATGAAAGCTGAGGAATGCGATCGATGATGCAGCATGTGGCAGGCTAATCGAGTAAATTTTCCAAGTATTGTAAAACGATGAGGAAACGCACGTTATGCAAGCTATTTATTGTAAGTACAACAGTATTAATCCTTGCTAACGATATAATATAAAATTACATTCATGAGTTGGTCGCACGGTGAAACTATTATTGCGAATACTATTATAAATACAGCAATGCCTTGCTACTTCATCGTGAATCGGGTGCCGGCGATGATCTTCGAACGGGATTTCACACTTAATGGTCTCGCATCGTCCCACGCCTGTATCAGTCAATAAGGAGAGGGTGAACGGGAATACGTACGTGCATCCAGGATGAGTGAGACAGAATAAAACCGTGGAGCCCTTGGCCTAACTGCGACCAGCAGTCGGAAACGATAAGGCCTGGGTGTAAGATGAGTCGCCTGCTAATACAAATTGAGATGTTTTGCGTGACATCGCCATGCAATTGAAATCTGCATGATAGATTGACGAGGTTTTCCCGGTGAAAATGAAAATGGATTCCAAGCGCAACTTTACTCGGGCTATTTTCATTATATGCAATGTGATTGATTCGCAGGATTAAAAAATTATTGTGATTAAGTATAATAAAAAATACACGGAAAAATATCGTGCGCAACGTCATTTTTGTTGGGAATGTCTAGCCTTTAGATTGCAAATACTGTTGTAAAGATAAGTAAATGAGATGAAAATTTAATTTCTCATCAGCGGATGAAAAAAGAAATTAGTATGTTGGCGAAGGATTGCTCGTTCCAAAGATTTCACGGAAATAAGGAAACTGGCGACTATCTAGTAGCAAGGCATTATTGTACTGTCATTATTAATTATTGATTACCACTAATACCGTTATTATTATTATCGTATTATCGCTATTATTGATATTACTAATTATGCTTAACACAAGTGGTTATTGTATCGAGAAAAAAGGATTGTTAGTTGAAGTAACTTGCAATGGCATACGGTAAAGAAAGGAACAATTGTATACAAGTGGATGCACGTGTGAATGGAATAAAGAGAGAGGCAACCGTGAAAAGCCAAAGAGGCCCAACTAGGTGAAAACGGGAAGTGGGGACAGTATAGATAAGAAGTAATTTGTATTGGTAATATGGTAAGCAGGAGGAAGAGTTTTAGCATATCAACGCAATCACTTTTACGGAGGCCCACGCGGTTATAAAACTATTTCGATAATGTATGTATGTACATTAAAAGGAAGACAATTGAACGAGAGGGTTGATGCGGCTTACTGAGGCTTCGTAGACGAGAAAAGCACACGGCGACGTTTATAAAATATTGTACCTTTAAACGATATACGTTTCGTTATTACCAGTTCTTGACAATGGAAGTACGAAGACAAATTTAAAACCCGTTTAAAATGGCAGAGGTGAAAGGTGATACGAAAGATCATCGTGAAATTTGTAAATAAAGCGGTTTTAAAAAATGATCTCCGTGGCCGTAGTAAGCTGCTGGTAAAATTTTTAAGCGCACGCGAAGAACGGTAACAGTCGTGTTACGGATGTTAATGATTTCACGGCAGGATGTAAAATCGTTGTGAAGTAGAGTTATATCAAATCGCTATGCGATTGGTTAATCGTTAACGCGTCCCGTCACAAAATTCGTTCCAGGTTGCGAAGGACTCAACCATTTCTACTAGGGATAAAATTGTTATATTATAGAAGTCTATGAACGAAACAAAGCAGAGGGCGAGAATACTGGGACGAGGGGAAGGGAGAGGAGAGACATTAATAAATAGGGATGAGCCGAGAGAGTTGAGGGGGCTTGGGAAACAGCACGAACGGAAGACACGCCAGTTTGGATTATTATTTTCATAAGGAACGTGTAATATAAATATGTAATGTATATCGATATAACGACTTAACGGCATCATCGCGATTATGAACACGACGGTGGTTAACATTATTATTATTACTATTATTATGGTTACCGATTATGATTATTATGGAATGATGATTATTATTATTATTATTATTATTATAACAAAAAAACTAATACATTATATAAAATAAAAATAATTATACTTAACACTTATGTTAGAAAGCTAGATACATTCATGCAAGCGAGAAAAAAGTACGAAATTACACATCCCCCCCACACACACACACACACACATACCTACACAAACTGGTTGACATGAATTCACGTCGTACATTTATACATATGTCAAGATTAGAACACGGTGACGTGTGCGTGAAGTCAGAGTAGAGAGCGAGAGAGCGAGAAAGAGAGGGAGAGAGAGAGAGCGAAAGAGCGAGAGATTGAGAGAGAGAGAGAGAGAGAGAGAAATTTTTTTTTACCGTACTTCGAGAGAACCTACATTTCGTCGAGAATCGTGCAAGATAGTTTTGCATGTCGGTGATAAAAGTTCCTTTTATCTTGTAATTGTTGACATGCAAAACTGTAAGCATCAACATTTTTCATTGGGGACTGTAGTATCACGGAAAGCACACCCTTATCTTTTCTTTCGGATGATGAAGTTGCTGACGTTGCATCCCTTCAAAATCGATAGAAACGACAAGAAATAACAAAGGATGAAGTAGAAAAATAACAATAGATTTTTCAACAGTCTCACGAATCAGTGAACGAAGGAAGGTTCCTCGATGTTCGTATTCTCCCGCCACAGACGTGTTCCCATATTCGACGAATAGTTATTTTTTTACTCTTGGTTTATTTGATTGATTTCTATCATGTTATCAAAAAAAAAACAAATACGCCGAGCCGAAAAGTTCTCTGTACGACGTACCTTATCCCATTCGGAGCTCGCATACAGACTTTACAATTAGCTATAATGGACATGGCCATTAGCAGCGGAAATGTACCATTCAGATAGTTTATCATTAAAGAAACGGTAATCATTATAGGTATATTAACGACATCATTTATATTATTATGCATATTATAAAAATAATTAATAACAGATACTAAATAATCCTAGGGTGAAGTATTTCGAGAGGAGGAGATATTGAAAATGACGCGGCCACAATGGCGCGAAAACGGCGACGCGCCATTTCGGACGAAATGACGTTACAAAAGAAATGAATAAACCGCCAATTACTTTAACTTTGACAGTCATATTATTTGTATATGCCGAACGATTATGCCGTTTTCAGCGTAACATATTTTGGCGATACTCTTTGGTGGTATAATTCACGGTGATCAATGTAATGGGAAGGGGACGGGGGTGCGAAGGGTCAACAAAAAGAAGGTATGACAGGGGGAAGAATGGAAAAGAAACAAACAAAATATGAAGCAGAAGTTTCTATACTTTTTACGGAGATTGTTATAGATTAAGCGCACACTGATCAAGGCATTCGTCGCTCGGCAAAGCATAACACAATTATTAATATAAAATTTATAACAGAAATAAAATAAATGAAGTTAATAAATATGTGCACTGTATAATAAACATTATTTCCTATTAATAAACGAGAGTCTTTTTATTTATCGCTACACGAACTCCTTCTATGTAGTATAAATACTAGTTTCTATTCTGTTTAAAGTAGGGATTGAAAACAGTTATGATATTGGTTTCAGTTCATCAAACAGTTATAAAGAACCAGTTATAAGGAACCGAAATTGTGACTATATCGTGGCGGTTACGGTTCTAAACTAGAACTGTTATTTTTTCGGTTCTCTATCGGTTACAAAATAACTTCAATTTCTTTGAAAATTCCACAGCCAATCAGATTTATCGTCTTAATACTTGGACATGCATCGCATCATAAAACGGAACAACTTTCTATTTAAATAACACGATTTCGTCCATTGTACAAGTGTGGAATTATTTAATAGCGCGTAACTGCTACTACATACCAACTCTTAAATTGTTAATAGCTTTTCTCAATGTTTCATATTTTGAAGTGTACGAAGTATATATGTTTATGCACATCCATGGATGTCCGCAGGGGAAGGGGGGGGGGGGGCAGCCGCCCCACCGCACAGTGGTCCGAGTAATACTATATTTTTTTACAAAAAAGGTACAAAAAGTGCGCCAAGTATATAATCCCATCAAAAAAGAATCCCACTTAAAAACATTGTCGTAAATTAATATCCTATCAAAAAGAATCCCACTTAAAACATTGTCGTAAATTAATAGCTTCACAAAACTATTGATATACAAAATTTGCGCCAATTACAATGGCTATTTATACAACGACAAAAATGTATTTAATAATATTCAGCAGATATATTTTCATAGAAATAAATATTTTAATACGAATCAAAATTTTATTTTCAAAATACTTGGCGCTGCGAAACCGAAAAAATGTTAACTAATTGTCTTGGTTAATAAATGAAACAATATATAAAACAAGACAAGACACCATTGAGACAAGAAAGAAAGAAAAAGATTTTAATGCAATTTATACATATTTATTCAGTTTATAGCTATATACTTGGCGCGAGACACTACCGTGTCTCTTGATAGTATATGCTATTAGCTGGACAAAATTATTTTTTGGCGGTATTGGGTTTACATGGGGTTCAAATTGTGAGAAAACAAACCTGATTCATATCACAGTTTATTATGTAACTAAAAATATTAATAGAATAAAAATATAACTAATTCAATAAAGGAAAAGAAACCAAAACGACAATATTATAGTTTAACTATAACTATAAGTGTGCCTTATAACTATTAATTTCTTGTTAATTACAATACACGCTAATCTTATTCACTACTTGAATCATCCGAAGAACATTCAGTAGAATGTGATGATATCTCATCTTCATCAAGCGGAATGGTGCTCGCAACTTCTCTTTGCAGAGCAGTTTCAGTGGAATTATTTGTTACCAACTCAATTATTTCTGGGGTATAGTGAGCTGAGCATTTTCGGGGGCATTTACCTACAGAGTCTGAAATATAACAACTGTGCTATCTCTCCTACCGAGTGTTGCACTCGAAAACAATTCACAAATCATAGTTTTGCAAATTATTTCAGATCGATCATTTGATTTAAAACAACTAGAAAGTCTCTACTTTCCGTACATTCAACCCTTGTTGCGTGGAACACCGTGGAACATATATTAAACCACTGTTTTAATAGTGATGCAGAGAAAGCTGATTTCAAAAACCAGGTTTTAACTTTAAAAACTCAGAAATTACAGGAATAGACATAATGTTATTACTGATAATTATAGTTAATGTACAATACTGTCGTTTTGTTCTTTTTTGTTTATTGAATTAGTCATATTTTTATTTTATTGATATTTTCAGTGAAATAATAAACTGTGATATGAGTCAGGTTTGTTTTCTAACAATTTGAACCCTATTTAAACCCAAACCAGCGAAAAAATAATTTTGTCCAGCTAGCATGTTCTTCAATTTCATTTTATTTAAAACACCCGCGCATTTCGCGAGCAGAGTGCCTCAGCGCTCCACGGGCACCAACCGGCGTTAGAAACTGAAATTTCCTCGGAATCGCGCAACAGGCCATAGTGGGCAGGGGTCGGAGGCATTAGTAGAAAGAACGAACGAACTACGCACAGCGTTTGTAGGAAATGTGGCACCGTGTGTAGCGGAATATGTGTGCGTGACGAGAAACGAATCGACGCCAGCGCCAAGTCAAGTGACGAATCGTATTCGTCGCCTTTGAATGTGTACGAATTGGATTCGTGGCTTGGCTTGGCGCTGGCGTCGATTCGTTTCCCGTCACGCACACATATACCGCCATACACGCATTGGCGGATCCAGAGGGGGGCTATAGGGGCGATCGCCCCCCCCCCCAAGAATAATAAAATATATAGTTATGTATTTTTCACGTTTCGCCCCCCCCCCCCCAGAAAGACTTCTGGATCCGCCACTGCATACACGCTGACACATTTTCTACAAACGCTAGGCACGATGGTAAATTCGATCACGTTTGTTCCAAATCACGGTGATTTCTCTCACAATGATCCGTGATTTTTTGTGATCGCTTCTGATTGGTGGAGAGCATAACTCTTCTTTGCGCGCGTCACGTAACCCCAATTTCTCTGAAAACATTTCCAACTGTTCTTATAGAAGTGCAGTTGTATATTTTGAACCAATGTAATCGTTCTTGATCTATTTAAATATAACGAATATTTCTTCACTTTAGTTAAAAAATATGTATACCTATGGCCGGTATTCATAGTCGCTATTTATTCTTAAGCAAATGCTTAAGCATGCTGCATCCTCTACTAACCTACTTAGTAGCTAGTAAAGGATGCCGAATGCTTAAGCATTTGCTTAAGAATAAGTAGCGACTATGAATGCCGGCCTATGTAAATATTTTAGTCAATCAAATCAGTGTCTGCATACATTGACTAAAGAATGTATACATTCGCTGATTTGCGTTCAATTAACGCTTTGACTGTCACACAAGCCATATTGATGTAGTTTATAAAAAATAATTCTATCAATGTTTAGATCACAGTAATTCACTCAAGATAAAAAGTCACTATCTCCATCCCTAACCAGAATCCACCAGAACAGAGCTGAGTCAACGCTAGTATGACCCGAATGTGCGGCATGGTGTTGCACTGAAAAAGTTCGCACTCATTGTCAGTGCGCACTAGTACAGGTTCCCGAATGTGCTATAAAGTTCGTTGGGCAATATGAGAATGTGATCTCGAAACGTCATCTGGATATTTATACGCAATATTATACATGTCGGTAAAATGTACCAAAGAAAAAAATAAACCTAAACCCAAACCTAACAATACGGAATATGGTGATTCTACAGCAAAAAGAAGTCGAAAATATAGAAAATTTTCTGATATCGCACCTAATAGGTACCACTGGTTACGGGACGTATTGTATATGGATTTATAAATGTAAATATTGAATGTTCTTCCGCGAATTTATATGCGCTATTTATATTATGTTGTAACAATTGTAATCACCAATCCTGTATATTATTAAATAAAGGATAAATACTTTTTGAAATAAGTAGAATTAATTATTTAATAAACTGTAGAATCTGCTTGCTGATTATGTGGAGTAGGGATACACCTGCAGCAATAACGCTACATTTGTGTTGGTGTGTAGGGACGGCCATGTGACGTCACGGGTAGGGAATTGTTTGAAAAGTCTGGCCCTCAGATGGCGCTGTTGGCTGTGCCAAGCAGACGGCAGAATCTGCTGCCGATCTAACATCAGGATCTGACATCAGAATCTGCAACTCAGAACGCAGCCAAATGCGGACACAGACGACTACGGTTCTGACGTCAGATTCTGCGCTCTCATGCCAGACCCTGCTACCAATCTGATGTCAGATTGGTAACAGATGGTAATCTGGGTTATTTACACCTCTCTTATTAAAAATCCTTAATCTAAAAACTATAAACCTTTTTATAACTTTAATAAACAAATCGTAACACTTTAATATGTGTTCTGCATTTATGTTCCCACATTTCTGCACTAAAGTGTACCTATGATATAAACAATTGTACAATTTGACAATTTAATCATGATTGTCACATTGAAAGATGTTTACCTCACAGAAGCGGGACATTTTGGAAAAACTCTCATAATATAACCTTTTTCTGAGGTGTTGTTGTAAAAGGATGCTCCAACCATTTTATATGAATCAATCGCAATTAGAATTTCTTGATATACCTATTTACGTGAAGTAAACATCAGTAAAGTACCGTCATAAACGTAAGAGTTGTTAAGAGTGGTTAAGAGTGAAATGGTGTATATCTCTTTCTCTCTCGTGGGATTTCGATCAAACATGGCGGACAGTGGCTCGTGTCCAGACTCTTATTATAGTGTCTCTAGCCAAATGCAGACACAGGCGACTACAGTTCTGACGTCAGATTCTGCTCCCCAGATCTGGCTATCAGGGGAAGTATTCAATTGTATTTCTTATTCTTAAAAGAGTATATAAAAATATAAGAGTGATGGAGAACCATAAAATAGTATGCCACAATAACGTAGCTACCTACAATTTTTCAAACCATATTTGTGTACACATGCAACCATTTACTAAAAAAATTTTGAGAGGAATAATTATTGGTATTCAAGTGTATTTTCTGCAGGTGAGTGTATTAACATTAGCGAATTATAGGAAGACATAAGTAAAAAGTATTGTTATTTTTTATAGTTGCACTATTATGCAAACAATATTTGTAATACATAATTCAAATTTCAGTTAACACTTCATGTATGAGACATGTTGTATGTAACTGGTTTAAACCTTGAAAATTTTTATTTTGTCATTTATACTAATATATTCACAATGTCGAGAATTGTATAAAAATTAGAAATATTAATGGTTTTGCGGCCATTGTAACTTTTACCGAAAATTTCTGTTCATTGCCATTATGCAAATACAATATAGCAGTGTTTCCCAACATGTGGTACGCCCTGAGAGCTCAGAAGTCAATAGTACTGTAAGATAATGCTTTGTGTTCCAGGCGAATATTAAATTGTTTATATCACTCTTTGTGTTTATCAATGTATCTAATTTATTATGAATACAAAATTTAATGTACTGTTTTATTTTATCCCCATTATTAGACTACAACTATAGCTTTATCTATCTATACAAAGGGTATGCCAGTTATATACACATTTCCGGAGGGTATGTGAAGCATAAAAGGTTGGGAAACATTGCAATATAGTATATATATTTTACCATTCAATTTTTCATGTGTGATTCAGATCAACTTGAGTCAAACAAATATTTAAAAATTCAACAATAAGAAAGATTATTTCCATAGGTCTAGAAAGAAATTTTGTATACTGTCTAACTTTTTGTCACCGTAATTGATACTTCTAGTAAGATTCATAGATTAATATCGGTAAAGGTCCAATAGTTAAAAACAAAATAGTTCGTATTTACATATAAATATATAATTTTTCTACATAAACATCGAATTATGTAAAACTTCTAGATCTTTTTTTCTTTCCACTGCACGCTGCTTTTCTTTCCTGTACATTTCGTAGTCTTCATCATCTGTCGGTAACTGATGTCTGCATAATGGACACGAGTTTGTCTGAAAGTAAATGAGAAATCTTCTTTATCAAGCGAACTATACGCTTCCATTGTGAATGTAACAGTGATGACTAGTAAGAATAGATACCTTTTCTAACCACGGTATTATACATTCTGTATGAAAAACATGATTACAAGGCATGCATTTTGCAGATATTCCAACATCAAAGTCTTTTAGACATACAGGACATTGCTTCGAGTCCAAGGATCTGATTTCAATTTTTTTTAAATTTTCAATCGCAGATTTTGAAGCAGGAGGTGGTAGCCTCGTGGTTTGACCCAACAAATCCCACATACCAAAATCTCGTAGAAGTCTTGCCATTTGTATCAAATGGTTTGGAGCCTCACCGTCTCTTAACGGTGTCCATCCCATTTCTTCAAAATAATCTGACATTTCTCAACAGAGAAATTAGAATCCACCGCACTTATTGTTACTTTACAGCACAAAATCACTACTTTTACTGTCAACTTTATATTATCATTAAATAACACGGTATATTTGCACCTTTGTATCCACTATTTGTATACTGTCAATTACTTCAAAACACTGCTGTCCACGAGTTGTTCTTGATCTTGAGCTCCTCGTACAGCGTCCTCTACTCTGTTTCCCGTTACTATATGCATACATGACACTATGGATACTGTTTATGTGTATACGCGCCTTATGCAAGTAGACACAGTACACCGCGTAGAAACGAACAAACCCCCGAAGCAAACTCTATCCGTCGACAGTATTGGTCTAAGTTGGAGTCATGGAAATGTAACGCAATATTTCGTAGAACATATGTATATGTAAATAAGATGTTGTTATTACTGATACAACAGATGTCCATACTATATCAAAATGGTGGTTACTTATGGTTAGGATATCAAGATCAGGGGTGTCCACTTTTGGCAAAATTTAGTTAGTCGTACACTCCACCAGAAGCGCTGGGATCAATATAGTTTGGAAGAATTTTGTAACAGATGACGCTGATGAGATATTTTGTAGAGCACTAAAGAGGTTAGTATGCGCATCTGCCATATTGGATCCTCTGGAGAGAGATGATTATTGAGAACCCGCCTTTTTCAGTATTGTCAAATTTGCTTAATAAACCAAATATAAGCTTAAATGTAATAAAATACTCTAATAGTGTGTCGTGCTACAATGTATCAATATCAGCAACGCATATTTTTGTTTATAAAGTGAATCTGAGCTACTCAAAAAGGCGGATACTCAATAATTTTCTCCCTTCAGAGGACCCAAAATGGCGGATGCGCATACTCACCTCTTTAGTGCTCTATGGGTGCGTTCCACTTACGCCCAAATCGCCCGCACTGCGGTGCGGGCGATTTGGCGTAACTGGAATGCACCCTATATTTTGTTGCGAGTTGCGATCCTCGCTCTAGCGGCGTTTAACACAAGCTCTTAAAGCGCGAAGTTTGAAGTAAATAAATTGAATTTATTAGAAACTAGTTAAGGATGAACTTTGCAACATTAGAGTCTTCGCCTCCGTCCTAAACGCTCGATATCATAAAACATTTTTATTTATAAAAAGAGGAACGTACGAAGGAGCCTGTTTCTTCGCCTCGCATTCAATCACCGACGTTGTTACAATCTAGACGTGTTGCAATAAATCCAGCTTGATCAATCCTAAAACATTTTCGTTCTGTTTCTTATTTCTAAATAGTTCCGAATCGTTTGACAATTTAATTCTGTTCAGTTTAATAAGTTTTATTGAGTTCCGAGTTATTCGTTACAAGACGTTTCGTTCAATTAACTTCACACGTCCGCGAGCAGAACCCTTCAGGGCTCCACGGACACCGGACCACGTAGAAATTAATTTCTACCAGCCAGCCCCGCAACAATATTCTCGTGGAATCAAGCGGGTCATACATATGTACAGCTTATAGCGTCAGAGGTAAGAAGTGAAGAAAATAAGTATGTACAATATAATTTCTCCCGTGTCTCGCCTAAAGTAGGAAATAACAATTTAAGCCTGTAAATTTTTGACGTCGCATATTTTCAGTGATTCAGAATGAGTGGCGGATATGTTCCGTGTTTGTACATACACATTACCTGGGTGAGGAAATAAAAAATCAACATGACACCGATTGCCGAATACGCACAAAGATAGAAACCGTTTTGATAGATGAATAGAAATTATTGAGAATCCTAAATATTTAAAAATTATCGTGTAGGGCACCAACACATTACTGAAAAGCATATATTGTCAAACATGTTCTTAGTACGAACGCATACAATCAGCAATACCTTCTGAGAAATTATCATCTGCCAGAAGTATTGGTTTTACACAATATGAGTAGATATGGGACTATTTTTGGGTGGGATGTGGAAAAAATAATTGCTTTCTTTTCAATTGTTTTATGCATAGAAGCAACAGCATCGACATCAAAAGTTGTTACCGGAGAAGAGTCATTGAATGTAAGAAACGAGGAAGTGTCTTCGCCGATGCAAGTGTCTGCTACATTAAATGATAGTCAGTGTAAGTCAGTTAAAAATTTTGGGAATATTTGATGCATTAAGAGCAACAACGGACTAACCCACATTGAAAAAAAATAATTTTTTCCTATTTTATATGATTAGTAGAGCCTATTAGAATATATTATTGCTACTAACTCGATTGCGAAAAAAATGTGGGTTAGTCCATTGTTGCTCTCAACGCCTCTTTTCAGCTCCCATCTCCAAAGAATTAAATAATGTATTTATTCAATTTTTACTTTTTTTTAAGTATATTATTGATGAATTTTGCACATAATAAATTATACACATTAACATATTAACATTTGCAAAATACATATTTTCGACACTAATACAAAAGGCAATGGTAAACCATGTTTTACAGAATGTGTAAAAAATATCTAGAGACGCGGCAGCGTCTCGACGCCAAGTACATGAAAGACATCCTGTATATGTCGACTGTTGCTACCGCTATCATTTACTCGTCGCCCGGCTATTCCAACCTAACCTGAAACTTATTTTCATTAATATCTCATCACGCTTGCAATATTTTTTAAATTTAAAGGCATTTTTCTTATGTAAACTGCGTATAAGCTTTCGAATAAGACCAATTTCAATAAAATCGGTACACGCATGACAGAGATATCGTAATATCGTCTCATGGATCTGTCGAAAACGGTAAGATTTTTCTCCTGATTCTTCTCCTGATTCTCCAAGCCAAATTTTCGTCAGTATAATACGTATACGCGTTACACACACACCTTCAGTCAAAACGAAACAAACACATGTTTTGTTATTCGTTCGTCAACTCTCGGTTTTATTCGGCAGGGATCGTCGTCCGTCATAAAAACGAACTAATACATGCTTCGTTCGTCAATCGCTATCTTCCCTCCCACGTCCCACGATTCTGGCATCAATGCCTGAGCCTGTAGATATTTACATACATCACGTATGTAAATCTTTTCCCGCAAAAGGGTTTGGTAACGAACAGTCAGGGAAATTCTTCTTACTGCTAGTTGTCGGAAGTCGATCGCCTGCGACGACGCGACTTCCTCTTTTTCTTTATATTCTCCAGCTCCTCCAATCTCTTAAGCCGTTTCGTCTGGACCTCTTCCTATGCATTACGTGTAATCACGCGTGACCCTTTTGGCACAAGGAAAGAGAATGGGGACCGCGGCCGACACCGCATGCGTCTTTTATTTTATGTTAAAAATGTGACGATGTTGGCGTAGAGTAGGGATAGTACGATTGTGATCTTGAGGAGGAGGCTCTAAAAAACAATTTGATACCTTGGTTAAGTGGAATATATGTAATATGCAAGAAGTGGGGTGAGGAAACAGCGATCCAACGCACATTGTACTGCATTGTAATATCGCCCAAGATATCCAGTAAGGTAAATGTCCCAATACCTGGACATTTAAGGTACGGCGGACACACGTTTGAGAATTTTTCAGTTATACAAATCGATTTATTTAAAAACGATTTTGCAATTACATGGGGCGTCCTGTGTACTTTATCATTTAAAATAAAATCGTTTAAAAACATATTGTAGGATTGAATAAGTTTGTAAAATATTGAAAATTCATAGTCCTTACATGGCCCAATTCCTGGACGGCTTAACTAATAGCGAATTCGGGAGACCGGCACTGGCCGCACTGAGTGCGACTTTTAGCCAATTGGAAGCGAGAAAACTCGCACTCAGTGCGGCCAGTGCGGGTCTCCCGAATTCGCTATAAGGTAAATGTCCCAATTAGCGACACTGTAAGATCTACGCGCAAGTTCTAACATATTTACATATTAAAAATATTTATCGCAGTTACTTATTAATAGCCTATCACATGGTTGGTTCTTTTCAAGTATGAAAAAGGCCCCTTTTTATGATGAAATTGTTTAAATATAATTATTAATGAAAACTATATTGAATGGTGCACGTGTACCTATTTTTGACCCTCAATTCTCTCTTCGTCCCAAATAGTGACCTATTTCCTTAGAGCATATACACATGGAGGTATCATTGCCTTAGAGCAGGCCTTCCCAAGTAGGGGAAATCTGCTCCCAAAATAGATGTTTCGGTTCTCCCTCCAACGCTGCGCCTTAGCTGCTAAGGCCCGTAAGGTGGGACGAGTTCTGCTACCCTCTCCCCGAGGGCACAGTAATGTCGCTGGGAAGCATGTTGGGCGCTTTAGGGCGAAAGTACCAAATGTGTCAAATTTTTATTATTTTTAGGCTTTACGTTTCCGCGAGAAACGTTTCTGCCATTTTTCCTCTGTCAGATTATAAATATTGAGTCATTATGAAATTTCCAATAAAAATTTGACACATTTGGTACTTTCGCCCTAAAGCGCCCAACATGCTTCCCCGCGACGTTACTGTGCCCTCGGGGAGAGGGTAGCAGAACTCGTCCCACCGTAGCGGCCTTAGCAGCTAAGGCGCAGCGTTGGAGGGAGAACCGAAACATCTGTTTTGGGAGCAGATTTCCCCTACTTGGGAAGGCCTGCCTTAGAGTGACTGCCTCGAAACTGTCGGCAACATCACGCGAGAGAGAAAGACATGTGCCACTGGTGCGAGCGAGAGAAGTATATGTCCCATTCAACTGTAGTGCGCATGCGCCAATATCGTGCGAGAGAGAAAGACATGTGTGAACTGGTGCGAGAGAGAGAAGTATAGATTCTCTCTATCGCACCAGTTCGCACATGTCTTTCTCTCTCTCACGATATCAACGCATGCGCATTACAGTCGAATGGGACATATACTTCTCTCGCTCACACCATGTTGCGGACAGTTTCAAGCTTTCAATGAGACCTCCATAGTATATGCCCTAAGCCTATTTTGGACCGTATCATTGACTCGTACATAATGCGTGTAATACCGTGTGATTGATCGGGACATGCAATCTAATCTCCCAACTACAAACTATAGTATTACGTTATTTTTCCTTTATATTTACAAAGAAGTGTCGTTTTTGGTATGCCATATGATTTGCTCACACTTTTAATATGTGTTGTTGTAATGTAACTGTTGTTACGAATAGTTTTTTCGTCAATTATACTATTTATTAGACATCTTCACTTTTTGGGGTTACGATGCAAACTGACAAAACACGCAAGTTGGAAATATGACATGGCATTTCGTGTCAATAATAAGAATTCATACATTTTACGTGTACCGATTATTGGCCCCTATAATTATTATGAATTTAATAAAAAAATTCGATGCAATTTTTTTAAATAATGAATTTACAATTATTTTTTTAACTTATTTGAATATATTTTTCTTACATTGATATACTCATGCAAGAAATACTTAATACTGCAAATTTGGCCGTTCTTAAGTTCGGTAACAAGAAACTACTTTTTCACGGATTTGTAGGTGAAGAAATTGATTAATTACTTAATTATACGTCGTGATATACATCAGCGAAACCATCAGCAAGATACTTCGAATATTCACGAATCGAATTCAATACTTTGAACGCCCATTCCGAACAGAAAATTCATATTTAAATATAAAGGATAAAGTGTCAATAATTGGGACTGGATCGGTAATTGGGACATTTACCTTACTTAGGTACCTTAGTCTGTCTGGTGTCCCGATTTTACTATCCCATTACCTGGACACACAATGAAATTTTGATGTTTTCTAGGGAAATTAATTAAAAAAAAAAACAACACAATAGTTTTTTTTCTTTTGGCATATTTCTTCTGTATAAGTAATTGATTCAAATCTGTAAACAAACTTAAGTAAAAAGAATCTATTATCGAATGACTAATTTTAAGGTTATGTGTATTCGTGTGTAACACACGAATTTTACACATTAATTAAATATTAACATTAAAACAAGATACCAAGAATCCAAAGTAATAATTGTCAAGGTGTTAAGTAATTATTTTATAATTGTGTCAACAATAACGTATACTTATTTCACAGTTTGCACACATGCTCAGGTTTAGAGTCGTTTCGGGATTTCACTCCACCAGTAGATAGACACGCGAATAAAAAACTAATATGAAATTTAACTTTAATCTTCCAATCAGAAAATAATACTACAAGGTACCATTTTTCTAAAACTGTATTAGTTGCACCAATATACTAAACATTATTAATAATATTCGCTTAAGAAAAAGTGGAGACTTTTAGCAAATCAGATAAGAGCAATACTAAATTGGTGTAAACTGGAGAGTTCAAGAAAATTAATTTTTATTATGAGTGTTACAAGGATACTAAGAAAAATATGTATATGAATATATTTTATTAAATATTTGAGTAATTGATTACAATAGTTCTTTTATGGATAAAGTAAATTTTGAATGTAATGATCAGTATTATTTGCACTAGTGTCCAAGTACTGGGACGTGTCCAGGTATTGGAACATTTACCTTAATTTAATTGTTTATTATTATGATGTTGATTTGCAGCATGAAAATTTGACGTTTGGCGATCACTATCATCACTGTCCCTGTTTGTATGTACTCAGAACTTCAGTGCCATATATATAAATACATACATATATGTATGTATAAGGATATATTATGTGAATATAGTAGTTGTGAAAATAGAAACCATTAATTTTGGAAAACAATGTTCTTTCAGTGCAATTTATAAAATTATTTACATCATTCGACATGATGTTGTACCCTGTAAAAATTCTTATTTTTACATGGCTCTTCCTGGTACAATTTTCCATAACATTGGGTGGTACTGAAGACAATGAAGTTAACGTGTGTGACCTACCAGCAAAATTAATAAAAGAAATAAATTCGTATAGTGGATTGGTTCAATCTATAATAAATGAGACTATATCAGGTTCTTTCAAAGGAGTCACATGGAAGGAATTGGCTAACTTTGTTGACAAATTTGGTCCAAGATTAGCTGGTACTGAAGTGCTCGAACAATCAATTGATTATGTACTATATAAATCATCTGACTTTGGTTTAGAAAATGTACATGGGGAACCTGTGTCAGTACCTCATTGGGTTAGGTAAAGTTTAACTTTAATAAGATCTGTGCAAATTGAAATTAAATGAATTTCCTATGCAGAATTATTAATAAATTTTACATTTTCAATTCTAAAAATATTCATCTTGCAGAGGGCAGGAGTCTGCAACCCTTTTGAAACCAAGATATAAAAATATTGCTCTATTGGGATTAGGTTACAGTGTTGGTACACCACCTGAAGGTATAACCGGAGAGGCTATTGTTGTAAATACTTTTAAAGAACTTGAAGATCGAAAATATGATGTAAATATTTTCTGCAAAATATAAATTTTCCATGTTAATTACTTTTTATTTAATTTTAATTGTTTCTCCTTTGTTTAGGTACCAGGAAAGATTGTTGTATTCAATGAAAAGTATATTTCATATGGAGAAACGGTACAGTATAGAAGTAAGGGAGCAACAGTAGCATCACAGTATGGTGCTGTTGCAGCTTTAATCAGATCAGTTACCCCATATTCTTTGTATACACTACATACAGGTATGCAAAGTTATGGACCAAACGTAACAAAAATTCCTGTAGCTTGTATTACAGCTGAGGATGCAAGTTTATTAAGAAGATTATCGAATAAAGGTAAATAAAGGGCATACAGAAGCATACAGAACAATATTCTTCCCTTTTTCCAGAAAGCATACAGATAATACAATAAAAACAAACAGTATTTGCATTAACTATTGTTATGATTCTTTAGGCGAGACCATAGAAATAAATTTACAAATGCAAGCCAAGACCTTGCCAGATAAAATATCGCGAAATGTAGTAGCTGAAATAGCTGGTTCTGAAATGCCAGAGAAAGTAGTCGTTGTATCTGGTCATGTAGATAGTTGGGACGTTGGGGAAGGAGCAATGGATGATGGAGGTGGAGCATTTATTTCATGGCAAGCTTTGAGATTATTGAAGCAGCTTAACTATCGACCCCGTCGAACAATAAGGTAAGAAATAAATCTAAAAGAAAATAATGATTTTAGAGATTATTATAACAATTAATAATTGATTTCCTCAAACGTCGTTTTATAAGAAAAAGATGTTTGTAGTTTAGGCTTATGAATATTCAACTCAAACTGCAGTAGTGTAATTTTATAAGTAACGTAATTTTGAAAACAAAATGTCTAAGTTGCAACTTTCAGAATGATTATGTGGACAGCAGAAGAGGTTGGTATAATAGGAGCTCAACACTACATCAAATCTCACAAGCCTGAAGAAAAAAATTTACAATTTGTGATGGAATCGGACATGGGTACATTTATGCCATTAGGTCTCGAGTTTACTGGAACAGAGCAAGTTAAATGCGTCTTGGAACGAATTATGAAGTTAGTATATGAAATAATATTAGAGGAAACGGTTGTGAGATGTAATTTGCAATTGTTTTTTCTTTATTTTGTTTACAGACTCTTATCTCCAATGGGACAGATGAAGTTACGTAGTCCTAGTGCAGGACCTGATATATCATTGTGGGTTGATGCAGGAGTACCAGGAGCTTCACTTTGGACACAGAACGAAAAATACTTTTATTATCATCACTCGAATGCAGATACTATGCTGGTGGAAGACCCAGGGGCTCTTGATAGGGGAACAGCCTTGTTTGCAGCAGTATCATATGTGCTTGCTGATCTTAGTATTGATCTTCCCAGGCACGGAAACTCTGCAATCACTGTGTAAATACTGTAATCACGAATACGATTATCATTGGTGATGGTTATAAGAAACAAATGGAAGGAAATTATTATTCTTATTTCCATAATTAAACTGTAAGTTTGATAGTAATATACACTAATGTTACAGACTCGCTAATTCAAACTTTTTTCATGAATGTGATCTTTTGTATTAATAATATATCAGCAAAAATTAAAAGTATAACAATTAACATCATGGTTATAATAAACATAAACAAATAGAGAAGAAACCATATTACAGCTAATGGAGTATATTTAATTCAAATGCATTTATTTTTATAATAGGGCATCATCGCATACAAAGTATTTCAGGTCCACATGCTAAATACAGCCTAGCAGCTAGGCTGTTGATGCATGTATGTACATTGTTTTCTCGTTATGAATGCGGGTCCCCCGTTTCGTTAAGGATACATTTCTATCCCCGCTACTTCTTTTATAGCCTTCGCGGCGGTGCGAGATACTGAGAATAGGTAAGCCGAGAGGTCACACGACAGCGACGAGCCATCTTCGTTCGAGATAGCGGCGGCATCGCTTATTATTAGTGAAAGAAGCCGCTTGTCACATAGCATACCGTTTCGTTAAAGGTATGGTGTGTCCCCCGAGCGTCATATTCATAACGGGACAAAACTGTATCTTTAGTTGGTCTTTCCGATCAATGGAAAACATTAATGAAAACATTGCGAACCGTATTTGATCATTTTATTAAGTCGCAGTCGGCCTATATTATTAAGAAAAATTCTCTACATTACATTTCGACTAAACCTTTAATTGCTAACGTAAGATTTTATTGCAATTAATGCTATCCAATTGATATCCCTTGTTTGCGAAAAAAATAGTGTTCTTGTCCTATTTATAGTTATACATTTATGCGGAAAAGCATTATAAATTTAACTATGTACTAATTGACAATTAATGGTATATAGCAAACAGATATGTGTTGGGACTTTCCGTTAGCAATTAGCGGTTATTAACCCCTTAATCAGTCTTGCAGACGTAACAAGAAACACTCACTGTGTCTACTGATCACCTATATCAACGTGTCTTCATCTTGATTCGGAAAAACCATCAGTAGGGAATGTTGAGAGGTTGTTCTTTGACTAGAAGTTAATAGTGCAGTTTTTTCTCCGCCACTTCCGTTGATAGAGCAATCTGGTGAACTGCCATCGAAGGCTACAACATTAGTTGCAGTGCTACTGATCGAAGGCACGTCGTTCAAGTCTGGCGACGCCAAAGGTGGTGCTTCAATAGGGCGAGTATTATTGTTACTGCCTTCTAACGATACCAATTGCATGCTGTACGATTCACGATAACCGGACGTACTAGACGTATCTTCATCCCATGAGACGTCTGACGTTTGGGGATGGAGATGATGCACACAGTGATGATGATGGTGGTGGTGGTGGTGCAAGCTGCTGTGCATTTGTTGCTGATCATTCGGCACGTTACTGCCCTTTTCACAATCTGATTGCCGAATTGATGAACTTCGCCTTGAACGAATGGACGATGAGTCTGAAGGAATGCTGAAGGTTGAAGGTTCCATCGGTGGTGTTAAGACTGGTGTTTGAGTAGTTGGTTGCACATGTGGCATCCCGTTACTTTGTTCAGGCTTCATGTGAGATATCTGAAAAATTGTTACCACTTTTCTCAATAATATCATTTCATACACGTAAAGAAAATCTAATTTTTTTACATCGCACAAATAAAATGTGTGCTCATTATAAAAACTCAGTTTCTAAAAAGTGAAACATTTTTTTAATAAGAAATTGAAGTTGTAATAATTGCTTTCAGTGTCTATTAATTATTTGCAAATTTATTACATCCATGTACATAAACTGTATATAGTTTGTCTGTGATTAGTAGTTAAATATCCTATAGTATCATTGGCACTTATTTTTATAAGTATATGAACATCAAACAACATTACTTCGATGTGTGTTCTTCGACTCTTTCTCAGTCGGAAAGTCTTCTTGCTTTGACCCATAGAGCGTTGCAATCGTGGCTTGTCTGGACGGCATTCGCCTGAACTGTCCTCGTTTGGGCTGGTTGGGCTGAGTTGGCTCGTTACAGTTTCCCCTAAGAATGCAATATTTGATTAATTTTTTTTAATTGTTAGACACTAGAACACTCTCTAGAACCTATTCATGCTGCTCTTCCAAAATTACTAATTTCCAATCTGATCCGTTTCTTCAATTGTTAACTTAAAAACAATAGTGTGTCATGAACTATGAGTATCCTAACATTGCACTATGTCTAATGTAAAGAGGTATCTGTTTAACAATTATTAAATTCTTATTGTAATTCGTACTTGCTGATCAGTGCTTAGTAATTTCTACTTGTATTACAAGGTGATCCTGTTCATGAGATTATCATGTTAAGAACATAACTGTGTATGTTTCAGCTTGACACGCAAGATATTGAATATGATATTGTGATCAAGTATCGTGTTATCCTTAGTACAAGTTGTTTCTAAAGAAGTATGTGATTTGTTGACGGTCACACCTATTAACGTCCTCAATAAAGAAATTATTTTGCAATAAACTTTGTGTAATAAAAAACAAGTCATGCACTTAGCACCTAAAAGATCATAGTTTTTAAGGGTAATTTGTCGCGTCGAGTACGCATAAGTAGATATTGTATTATAAGTATAAATAATTGCGCGTTTACACGTATATGTATTATTTATTAAATTACGAAGAATGATAATGTGAGAACAGTAAAACAGCGAGCACCTGGTAATTATAAAATATAGGAAGTAAAAGGAGAAAGAAGGAAAATGGTACCTGAAAAGGATTTTTCTACCGTGCCTGTATGTAAAATATATAGGGTGTTTCTTAAATTGTGATCAGATTAATTATATATGTTGTTTTTCTGCATGATAGGGAACATTTTAGACGTAAACGTTGTTTGACTTGGAAGGACGATTAGTTTCATCACTTCTTGTCCGTTTCATCCATATCTTTTTTAAAATATGATAGTACATTTTCATTGACAGATAATTTGACGCAAAGATGAATCGAATGATCTGTGGGAATGTAATTGTATTTAAATCTCAATGTATCCCTTAAGGCAGGGCTGCACAAGGAGCCGTTTTTAGCGCCTAGCTACGAGCAACCCGCCTGTCCCGTTGCTAAGGTTAGAATCAGTGAGGAGAACTGCAGTGGTGCACGTGCGTGCTCGTGGGCTTGGAGCGTAAGTATATATGGCTGGGTTCCTTGTGAAGCCCCAGTACAGAACAGGTCCCGTAATAAAATTCAGGGGGGTCATGAAATTTCCAAAACATTTGCTACTGCCGGTATGACTTGACGGTTCGATTTTACTGATAATGAAACATTTATTGTTAATAATACCACAGCGAGCAATAACGCTACATGTGTGTTGGTGTGTAGGGACGGCCCTGTGACGTCACGCGTAGGGAATTGTTTGGTAATTCTGACCCTCAGATGGCGCTGTTGGCTGTGCCAAGCTACAGTGGGTCCAGGGACAGTGTGGCCAATGAGCCGGAAGCCGCCATTTTCAGTTCCAGTCTGGTCAAGCGCGCGCATAGGTTTATAAGCGCGCGCAATATAGAGTACAACTCTGAAGTTGTAAGAAGTACAACTCTGAAGTTGTAAAAAGTACAACTTGAGAATGTGTAAGTATATATGTATACTATCTATACATAAGAGCTGCCGGAAGTTGCCTGAAAATGGCGACACCAATCAGCGGCGAGGAACACATTGGCCACACTGTCCCTGGACCCACTATGTGCCAAGCAGACGGCAGAATCTGTCGCCAATCTGACATCAGACACTGACATCAAGCTCTGCACGTCAGAACGCAGCTAAATGCGGACACAGACGACTACCGTTCTGACGTCAGATTCTGCTACCCAGATCTGGCTATCAGGGAATTATTATTAGTTGACTATATTACATATTCGTTAAGTCCTCGTATATTGTTACATGTATACCTATATTTATTGCTTATGTAATTTTGTGCTTGTAAGTAACGCTAAGTGCAACGGTCGGCACCACATGCGTGGACATATGTGTATATTTATTCATATATAATTTTCTAACTTTTATAAATGATATATATCGTTAATTAAAATTTTGTTTTCTTTGTGTCCCTGTTATTTATTTGTATAGTATTAACTTTCTAAATATTTTATGTGTCAGTGAAAAGATAAGTATTATTAGCAATAAATGTTTCATTATCAGTAAAATCGAACCGTCAAGTCATACCAAGTGCCGGCAGTAGCAAATGTTTTGGAAATTTAATGACCCCCCTGAATTTGATTACGGGACAACGTCGTTTTATACACGAGGAAATAAAAAAATACTGTGTTTTGTATTAATGGTGCGTGATTGAACAAAACGTCGAGGTTGTGGCAGTTCCGCGTTTTGTTCAATCACGCACCATTAATACAAAAACAGTATTTTTTAATTTCCTCGCGTAGTTTCCGAGATAAACTTATATAGAACTCAACAATTATCGGTTTGTTGTTGTAGGTCAAAAATTCAAGAAGAAATCTTTCCGGCAGCGAAACATTGCTTTTCAGAAGAAGCTTATTTGTTCGGTTGTGGCGCCGCAATTTTATATGAAAAAAATTAAAAAAATATTATGATCATACTTCAAGGTATGAACAATAAATGCTTTCAAACAGATTTTGTATTCCATTCACTACACTCGCATAAAAATATTCTCAAAATCAGGCTGCCTTTATGGGCTCTACAGTGTCATTACCCCTTAAGGGGACCTTCCGGTCTAGAGCCCAAAAAAATAGGTGATATTTTGGAAGTAATTAAAGGAAAACTACTATATATAATTTAATGGGACTTTTTGCATTGTATTAAGGATGTCTCAAATTGTAGAAATATATTTCTTGTTTTATAATTAATCATTGCAGACGGCCCTGGGGAATTGTTAAAGTCAAGGCGTTAAAAAATTGATCCAAATCGGTGGGACCTGTATCTCCAAAAGTTATTATCCGATTCGACTGAAACCTTTTTTATTTTGAAGATTATTCTTCTGGCTAAGGGGGGAACTAGAAAAAATTACAAAAATTACATTTTTTTTTTAGAAAATAACGACATTTCAAGTTTGAAATCAGTTTTCCCTGTATTTTTCGTCCTTTCAACGCCTTTGAAAATTATAAATTTTCCATTTTTTGTAATATTTCCTAGTCCCCCCCCCCCATAGCTAGAAGTATATTCTTCAAAATAAAAATGTTTCAGTCGAATCGGATAATAACTTTTGGAGATACAAGTCCCACCGTTTTGAGAACACTGTTTCGAGAAAAACGCGTTTAAAGTTTTACGTGAGCGCCGAGTGGCCGGTTGTTGCCCATGCATTTGCCTCGGTCCCCTTATGGGGACCTTCCGGTCTAAAAGTCGATTTTTTTTTATTTCATTTTTCGAATGTTCAACCTTTTAGGAATACGTGTTTAAAAGGATTTGTTGAAATTCGTAAAATTCCCGAAGTTATAGGCATTTGAGTAGCGGCAAATGCGTGGGTAAAACCCGTCCAGTTGGCACTCACGTAAAACTTTAAACTCGTTTTTCTCGAGTCATGATTTTAACAAATGAAATTATTAACCGATTCTAAAAAACTTGATGGCATTTTCTTTGGAATTGAATTCACTATCGCATCACCCTTTGACCATCAATTTCAGAGGTCATAGTTCTTCGTTATTAACATTTTTAGGCGCAGAATTACCCCTTTTTCATATGTTTGTGTTCAAACGTGTACCAAACATCACCATTTTGCTTTATTTGCCATCTTAAAGGCTGATGCGAAAGTGATTGATACAACCTATAAGAATATCTTTGGTTTTTTGATTTCAGACAATCCTACGTCGAGTTCTACTGTGTAGCGTTTACGCTTCTTTTGTTGCAGCAGTGCACTGAGCGCCACGTAAAATTCGAACCATCATAGGAAAATGAAAAAAAAAGTTTTTATATCCTTGAGGAACGAATAAAGAAAGGTCATAATTTTTTTTACTGCAAGTTGTATACTTTTTTGAAAAAAAATCCTAAAGATCACCGATTTTTCGAGCGTTTTGACCGGACGGTCCCCTTAATGGAAAGTATTTACTATAGTTCCCTATGCTATTTATTTTTTTTTTAAATCCGCTACTTCGATGATTTTATTTTCTACTTTGAGACATTATTGCATGTGAAGCTATCGCCTTTACATGGTTCAGTCATTGAGATTTTTTATTTTAACATATATGTAGTATAGCGAGAATATGTGACATGTCTTTATTACAACTAATTTCTAAAATATTGAAGTCAGTTTAAATAGTAACTTTATGTTTTGGAAAATGAGATCCAAAATCTTTCACGCGAATTGCTGCATTTTGTGTTTATGTCAGTAGTAACATTGTATAAAAAAATATACATATATATAGGGTAGATGTCTCAATTACCGTGCTTTGATGCCGACTTGCTCACGAAAGAATTAATTACTGTCTTCTCTCACTTTAATTTTGCTTGGTGAAAATTTTTATTGGTATTTTGAACTTTTCTCTTTATTAAGGCATTTTTTCGGGTTGAAAATGTTAATTTTTCATATTTTGTTAATTGAAATAAAAATACATGTTTTTGTCCCAGTTACCGTGCCCTGAAAAATGCGTTGTCCCTATTCCTGTGCCCCCAATTACTGTGTCCTTTTTTGAATAACGTTCCCACGGTTAGGTTATGTCTTTCAACTTTGAACTGTTCTAAATATTTTTTTGCTCTACGAGAGGTGTTTTTGTGTAATTTTAATATGACCTTTTCATTACAAAAGCAAAATATGCAAATATAAATTCCTGTTCACCCGTTCTGAGAAACGAAAGTAAGGTTAGGTTTAGCAGTTACAAAGGGAGCCAGTGGGCACCGAGGGGAACGGTAATAGGGACAAGCGTTAAATTCCTGTCCCAATTACTATATTCACTTTAAAAATACGGAAACGTTTCAAAAGTACTCATATCGCTATTTTTTCATAAAAGTTGAACTTTTTATGATATAAGAAATACTTTACATAAGTGCACATCATGCTCAACTCATGTTTGAATATTCCCGCCTCCTGTTACAGGCCTCCGGCCATCTTTCTTTTTTATACTTTGTTTTTCATATGTTTCTCTAATAAAAAGCTACGCCACTTGCTCTCCATTTTTCGCCAACAAGTTATGGGTCCAGTCAAAAGAGAAAAATAAGTGTGAAAAAAGAAGTGCGAAGAAAAATTGGTTGCGAAGGACAGCACCAACATTTTTCTTTCCAAGCCCTTTTTTTCAAGTTTGGCCACTGGTGTGAGATTCGAACTTAACCTACAGTAACCCCACGCCACGTGTCGGTCGTACTACCAGTGCTAAAGGCAATTTTTTTTGTCTCCTGTTGAGTAGATGTTCATTTCGTTCTATGAAGATGACGACGAATCACCAGAACCAAGGACACCTGATCGAGAAATTAAAGGGAAGAGAAAACTATCCGACCTGGAAATTCGCGACGCAGGCGTGGCTAGAGCATGACGAACTATGGGGTTGCGTACTTGGTGAAGAGGCAAGCGTAGCCAACGCGGCCAAGGTGACGAAAGCAAAATCCAAGACCATCTTGTCGGTAGATCCAATTAATTATGTGCACATTCAAGACTGCGTCACCGCAAAAGAGGTATGGAAAAAACTACAAGTCAGTTTTGAAGACTCGGGATTGACACGCAAGGTCAGCCTCTTGAGGGCTCTAGTATCAACGCAATTAGATGGATGCAAAAACATTGCGGAGTACGTGAATATAATCATCATAACAGCTCATAAATTAAACGGCGTTGGTTTCAAAGTACCGGACGATTGGGTAGGAACATTGCTGCTCGCAGGACTGCCAGACGAATATCGCCCTATGATAATGGGTTTAGAAAATTCTGGAACGGCGATAACAGCAGACTCAATCAAAACAAAATTGTTGCAAAAAGTGAGGAGCCAGAAGAGTGTCAAAAACACGAACAGCGAGGCAGCATTCTACACGAAGGAAACGAAGGCAAAGTCACATAAAGTAAAATGCTTTCGGTGCAAAGGCATAGGACATTATGCCACGAAGTGTAAAACAAAATTGGATGAACAGGCAAGTTCTAGTGACCAGAGCGTGGAAGAAAGCGACGCCGAATAAGAAAAAGGCATATGGGCTTTTCTAACAAAGGGAACAGAAAAAACGAGCAGCGAGGACTGGTATGTCGACTCATGCACATCGCAGCACATGCCAATGAAGAATGAGGGAATGCAGAACTAGAGAAAATGCAATCCCGAGAAGATAATAGTGGCCAACAGCCAAGGTATGTCAGCGTCGTCGATCGGAGACATGAACCTAAAGGTCCAGACACATGAAGGTACACAAGCCATAACAGTGCATGACGCGCTCCATGTGCCAGAAAGCTCAGTCAACTTGCTGTCAGTCGCTCAAATGGTGCAGAAGGGACTATTTGTGCACTTCACTCCGGAGATCAGCCAGATCTGCGATGAAGAGGGGCGAAACCTGGGAACGATGTCGCTGGAAGGTGGAATCTATAAAACTCGACACAGCGATGGAGAGAACCTTCTACGCAACAGCAAAACCCACAGCGAAGCTATGGCATCGAAGGTTAGGCCACCTAAACTATCAAAATATAGCGAAGCTGAGCAAAGACCCAGCGACAGGGATCAACCTGAGCCGGTTCGAAGAAAAATCATGCGTACCCTGCATTAAAGGCAAGATAACCAAGAAACCCTTTCCAAAGGGCGGGAAAAGGGCTAGCGAAGCACTTGAAGTCATTCATTCCGACCTCTGCGGACCAATGGAGACAACATCCCTCGGAGGGTCAAAATATTTTATGACGTTAATTGACGATTTTAGTCGCAAAGTGTTTGTCTATTTCCTACAAGGAAAAGATCAAGCGAAGGACATCATCCAGGAATTCAGGGCCCTAGTGGAAACCCAAAGAGGTAAGCAGATCAAGTCCATCCAAACAGACAACGGACGGGAGTTTGTAAACCGAGGATTACAATGGTATCTGCGGGTATCGGGGATCAAACACCAGCTGACGGTTCCATACTCACTAGAGCAAAACAGTTTGGCAGAACGAATGAACCGCACCATCGTAGAAAGGGCCAAAACATGCTGTTCGGTGATGGTATACCGAAGGAGTACGGGGGAGAGGCGGTTGCGACGGCTGTGTATTTGATTAACAGATCCCCTGCCACAGGAAATGACGAAAGAACCCCAGAGGAGGAGTGGTCCGGACATAAGCCGAACTTGAGGCATCTGAAAGTTTTCGGATGCAGAGCCATGGCACAAATACCTAAGGAGCGACGCCAAAAATTGGACTCTAAAGCAGAGGAATTTGTGTTTACGGGCTACGACGACAACACTAAGGGATACCGATTGATCGACCCAGAGACCCATCGCGTAGTCAAACGAAGGAATGTAGCGTTCCTAGAAGAGCGGCGCTTGACAAAAACGGACAAACTCGATCAACCCAAGGAGTTCATCGATATTTCGATCGTCGAGGAAAATGCTAAAGTAGAAGAGAACGTCCAGGCTGCGGACACACCTGAGTCGGACGAATATGAGGCTGTGGAAGTTTCGTCGACCGATTCGGAGTCCACGGTAACGGAAGAATCAGATTCTGAATACTTGACTGGTTACAACAATGACGTGTCAGCGAGCGACGAAACCATACCTATCGACGATGCTGAGGTGACCGACGGAGGTGCTGCGGGACTGCAAGGGCCGAGGCGGTCAAGCCGAAAACCTAAACCAGTAAGAATGACCGACTACGTAACCTACCTGGCAGTTGGGACGGACACCGATGATCCACAGACAGTGCGTGAAGCCCTCAGCCGGCAGGAACGGGACTTGTGGTAAAAGGCTATGGAGAAGGAACGAAAATCGCTCATAAAGAACGACACATGGACCCTGGTGGACCTACCAGGGAACAGGAAGGCCCTCGAGACGAAGTGGGTTTTCAGAACGAAAATGGATTCTGCTGGAAAGATCTAGAGGCATAAGGCTCGACTCGTTGTAAAGGGCTGCAGCCAGAAAGAGGTGATAGACTATCAGGAGACTTACTCCCCAGTGGTCAGGTATGCCTCAGTAAGGGAAAATCTTCTGCAGCAACAAAGGGGCTATCGACTTGGTAAAAAATGCCGGATATCGTCCCAGGACGAAGCAATATCGATATCAGGCACCACTTCGTCAGGGAATGCATGGAAAATGGCAAAATCGTGGCCGAGTTCATTCCAACCGAGCAGATGATCGCAGACGCCCTTACTAAGGGTCTGTTCGGGTCAAAAAATTCGGGTCATTTTTGTGGAATATCTCGAGAACTATTAGAGATAGGGGAATAGTGTCAATGGACGAATTTTGTGTCTTTGAATGCGAAATATGACTGCCTCACCAGATTTTCAAAAAGTCCATTGTTTCCACAAAAATGATTTTTCAACCCTAACTTTGAACGCAGTTTTCACCCCCCCCCCCCCCAAATATGAAAACGAGGAAAAATAAAAAAACACGTATTTTTTATTTTTCGGTCCTCTATAACATCCAAAAATCAACATGATCGGAGGCGGACACCTAAAATACTCTCCTTGTAAGTACAAAGGCACGGTAATTGGGACATCTACCCTAACACTGCATAAAAAATATGGATGAAGAAAGAAATGTCTGTGCATTATACACATAATATGGTCTTGTTCGAGCACGGCGGTTTTGACCGCGCGGGAAAAAAAAATACAAACAGGTCGAATCTATAACCTCCTCCTTTTTGAAGTTGATTAAAAAGATGGCAACCGTTCACACACAACATATTCGCACGTTCATAATATACATATGTATACATACAGGTGATACAGATTACATGAAAATATTTGTTCAGGTGCACTATGGTAGTAGAAAAAGCAATATGGCCCTGGGTTGTATATCAGGGGTGGAAAAATAAAAATATGAAAAAATCAGGAAAATATAGGATGCATTAAATTTTAATGGATCATCGACATCAATTTGATTTTGGGACTGTATCAGCCAACATTTTTCAATTACCTCAGAATATATATTGCATGTTTTGACTATTTCAAAAACATGTAATGATATTTCGCCCTCAAGAAATCTTATGAGGGATTGTGTATCACTTGGAAATAGAATCGCGGAACTACGCGGTCTCAAATTTTTCGGTAAAATATTTCATTTGATTCAAACGAACTAGAGAACGCGCGGTCAAAAATCGAAATCACTGGTCTGAGCAAGGCCTATAACATCTATCAACATTTTAAAGAAAAATGGAAATGCTTAGCTTGGTCAGAATAAGTTCGAATATTATTAGCAGTTAAAAAGCAACGTTAAAATGTTAAAAAGCAACATATTCAATGAAAATGAAATGCAATGATAGGTGACTACCTCCTATTTTTCAACGAAGAACGTACATATAATGAAATGTGTTTACAGGGTGTTCGGTAACAAATGGTAGAAAATGCAATGGGTGATTCTACGTGACAATATAAGATGAAAATTAATAGTAAAGAACAGTGGCGGATTTAAAGAAAAAGGCCCAGGTGACAAACGTTCTGAGGGGCCCACTTTTTTGCGAAAATGGACAGGTTGTTTAACGAGTTAAATGTAGTATGCAAAACAGCCAAAAAAATATAGCGTTTGAATAAGATCATAATTTTCTCTTTGAACATGGGGTCCTCAGTGGGCCTTCTGGGCAAGGACCAGGCGGCAATTGCTCATCGGCCGCCCGTTAAAGCCGCCACTGGTAAAGAAATTGCGGTGGAGGCTTCGGTTTTTAGTTATTAATGTTTGAAAATTCGAGTCAGGAACACTTGAAGGACGGCAATTCGGCACAAGTTGTGTAAATAGTGCTAACCGATAATTCGTGATTCACGTTGACCTAACGCCTACTTCTACTACATTCAATCACTTTATGTGGCATACCGTTGAACTCGTTTTAACAAACGTTATGGTATTATGAATAAAGATATATAGTATTCCGTTTAAAACAATAATCTAAATTGATCTCGAAATCTCCTCTACAATTTCATATACAAAAAAACTATATACACCACATAATATCCCCCTCCATACCAAACAACTCTCATAATAACAATTTTTCATATCTTCAACGGCCTACGAGATATCCCGGCGTTTCCAGTTAAAAGAAACACACTGTATATCATTATATACAATTAAAATATGCTTTATATTATTTTCACTGATTGAAGTAGCTTTGGCATTGCCAGTAGCTGCAAGTATGATATATCTATGTAGAACAGGGGCTCGCAATTTACCTGATGAGTGCCTACATTCTACGGAAGAGAGAAAGCGCAGTTTTGGCGCCTTTTGTTGAGTTAATATAGGATGAGGCTTAACATGGTTACGTTCATCGCTAGTAGAAGATGGTTGGGATCTATCTGAAACATGCCACATTCAACGTCTAGAATGAAGGGAAAGACGATAAATAAGACAGACCATGTGACGCTGTTATTCTTACGTGGGGGTACATTGTTTAAGCCAATTGCACTAAATTTGTATGAATCGTTCTTTAAAATCAGAGGCAACGTAGCGTGAGCGAAGGACAATATATGTACTTTTGCAATATCGTTACATCGTTATGCCGAAAATCATTCTGGTACACAAGAGACTTTGCCAATATTGAATGTGAACCAAATAACAGAGTTAAATATGAAACGGGGTGTAATTATACAGTAGATACATAAAATTGATAATGATATGTTTTCGGGGGAAGAGGATTCATTACGGGGTTGCTTCGATTATGGAAGTCTTGCGAGAAAATGTGCTTGAAGATTTATCTGTTAATGGATCTGATTGAAAAATAAAAGAGAAACACTGAAAGTATAGTATAGAGTATGTAAGAAGCACATACACACGCGCACGCACACATGAAGATGTATGCATTCTTTGATTGACAAATTAATATTACTGTGTTAGTCTTCATGGAAGTAGTTTCTATTATAGAGATTATCATGTGATTAAGTGAGAAGGGATAAGCAATAGAGAGTCGAAGCAACTACGTTGTAGTGAAGTATAATTACGTAACGATGAACTGGATACCAACTGTTGGACATTACCATTGTCTAAATACTGCTATATAAATTGGTTACGATCGTGTACAGAATGTGGTGGGAAACATGACAGTTGTAAGAGAATAATCTAGTAGAAAACACCGTGAAAATGAGATTCGTATATTCCTCACGGTACACGTTTAATTCTAAAACTCAACTGAAACAGTGGACGAAAGTAACGTTTTAATATTAAATTATTATAATTTATTAACTACTCGTGTGTGTGTATATATATATATATACACGAGTATTTTATAAATTATAATAATTATATATATATATATATATATATATATATATATATATATACACACACACACATATATATATATATATATATATATATATTAACGGACATATGTATATTGACAATTTGTCGAATCTCTGTTCACGGAAACAATACAGCAATAGCAGCAACAAGAGTGTGGCCGCATGGATCACAGAAAGGGAGGAAAGTGAGAGCAAAATATGACGAAGTTACCAGATACGGAGAAGCGTGATAAGGGGACACAACAACAGGACGTTTATTATAAATCGTGGCAGAATTTGCTAATAGAATCTGCTTACCTCTGTTCCCTAGCTAGCAATAAAAGCAACGCAAATGATCAATGTGTCAATATACGGTCAAACAGAAAGGCCCGAACAAAGGAGAAGTGAGAAAGAAAATATGTATAAGCAATGCAAACCGAATTAAATTTATTCGTATAAAAGTATGTATACTGTATAGACACTTGGCTCGAAGTAAGTATGTATGTATGTAGTAGGTATCTCAAGCAAACTTTGACGCTTGATCGCAAGCCTCGTTTGTAGCGAATGAAACGGAATGCGCCGTTTCTTTACGAAATATAGAATATATATTGTAGATTAGATTAACGGATTTTAATAAAGTGACAAATTCGGTGGCAGTGTACTGTAGACAATGGCTCGATCCAACTGTGGTAACCGTTTCACAATCGGTTTGAAAAACAACGAAATATTTATGAGAGGCTTGCAGTCGAACCGATAATACTTAGAGTTCGGGACCGTTTCTTAAGAATTCCTCAAAAGGGACTAAATACCTGTAAGTGGTCGTTGTTCCGCGTGTTGTTCAGTAATCCCAACGTCGCTAGCCTCGCGAAGAGTGGTGGAACCCACGCTTGTGCTTGAAATTGACCCTGAAATGTCAGTAATGACAATATTATTAATTACTATCATTAAACCAGCAAAACCGAATGAATAAAGAAACAACATTAGGTCACCACACCCATTGATTAATGCAGGGCTGCACAGGGAGCCTTTTTCAGTGCCTACCGGCGAGCAACCAGCTATGCGTCGAGCTGTCCCGTTGCTAAGGGTAGAATCAGTGAGAAGAACTGCAGTAGTGTAGGTGTGGGCTCGTAGGTGCACAGCTGGTTGCTCGCCGCTAGGCGCTGAAAAAGGCTCCCTGTGCAGCCCTGGATTAATGTAACGAATTTTCTGAGAAGAAATAAGTAGGGGAGAGTTGATTAAAATGGAACGCTGAACTTTGGAGGGTGATAACATAAAATCGGAATGAAAAAAAGACACGGGACTTCAACAGGAGTTTTAAGTGCACCGTATACTATAAGAAAATGAAAGAGTTTATTAAGAAAAATATTTGGCAACAAAGGAAAATGAGATTTACCGGAGGTATTCAAATCTTCGCCTTGTTCAAGTGGTAGGGTAAAGCGAAACACCCACTTGAAGACCATGTAAACTTTATGTAACCATGTAAATTTTATGATTTAAAAAGTATTCATTTATGTAAAAAACTATAAATATATGCTTTAGGTATAACTATTATAAATAAAATATAACAAAAATATATATTATACACATAAGAAAAAATATTTTACCGGATAACATAAAAATTACTGTAAATAATCAAATACACATGGATTTTTACATTAATAATGAATATCAACACGTGCATGATTTTTTTTTTAGTTTTTAGCGCAGTTTAAATAAAATTGTTTAACTTAAAACAAAATTTTGTACCTATATTTTTTATTATTTACTTTTTATGTAGTGTCTAAGTTTTGATTTGTGGTTAGGTATATGCAGATTGCATATCGATTGAATTGATTTGATTTGTGGTTACAGGCTGATTTTAAGTTGTTTGGATTTGTGGTTATGGGTTATACTTATTCATGACTGGGTAATTTTTTCACACCTCCCGTTTTTTTATCATAATTTTGTATTGCATTTTGGATTGATGGAAGTGGATTAAATAGGTGTTCCGTTTTACCCCACGAAAAGTGTTCCGCTTTGCCCTACATTCATTAAGTTAGTAAACATTTAATGTTTACATTTCAGCATGAGGTAAAGAACTGGGTAACACGTCAAAATGTAATGCAAGGACTATAGAATCTAACGGTGTTCTTGCTGTTATAATTTTTCTAAATTCAAGTGAAGAAGAGTGTTCGAAACTACAACGCAATATCGAAACTTCGATACCGGAAATGTTGACAACACTGTTAATTGAAATGTAACGTGTGCACGGGTCTATGTTCTGTCACAAAATACTGTGAGGACCGTTTGATCCCATGTCACGTGACACCAAATCATTCGTTGCTCTCATCTAACAGAAATATTGATGTTCCGTTTTACCCACCCGTTCCTCTTTACCCTACTCTCCCCTATATATTATGAAAGGAATTTAAATAAGTAATTTAAGGAAGAGGGAATAATATCGTTTACGAAACTTAGAAATACATATTGTGAATAATTGCCACATTTACTTTTACTTTTAAAAGGTAAATACGATCTGTCCACGACAAAAACCTATTACGAAAAATCCGGTATTTGTAATTAACGAAGAATGTAATTAGAATCGTACCGCGAGCAGTATGTATACCGTTTGGTGGTGCTGATACTTGACTTGGTTGCGTTGTCTTGACAGTACTGCTTGAATTCGACTGATGAGTAGAATGAGGGGCGGATTGCGGAGCCGTGGAATGGGAAATTGGAGTTTCTGCAGGTGTACGATTTATATGAGCTCTGGAGCCAAGGTCTCCGGTCAGAAGGTCGATTAACAACGATGGCCTCTGTGTACGAGGCTGCCCTTCATTCCCAGAATGCATGTCTACAACGCTCCTTTTTGGTTCTGGCTGCATTTCATCTGAGTATGATAATAAAAATAAATTACATTATACATAAGTCACTGGAAACTTATCGAGTATGATGTAAACTCCTGATCGATCAGTATAAAAACACTAATTCTTTTTAATAAATATTAACCAGTGTGATCTTACACTATATGTGCATGGTGAGGTAATAACAGTGGTGAAGAATATGTAATCTGGGTCAAATATCACGTTTTGTATACTCGCAACGGATGTCCATTGACTTATGGATAGGAGTGTGCGTGGAAAAGCGATGAACTTTAACGTATAGATTTCGTAATTCAACGTTACCGAATTAAAGGGTTATACTTAGTAGGAGGCCGAAAAGAGGCAACTGTTTGAGAATTTTTTTGAAGAAGCGGAAGCATATATTTTTACAAAACTTTTTGCACTTAAAAGAGCAACATTTAAAGAACATTTGGTATTTTTTTTGTAGAAAAATATTTACGTTTATAAGAAAATTACAACCGACATCCAAGAAGCAGAAGCAAAAATCACGCGAAAAAATCAGGTCTTCAACTTTAAATAGCCGCCATTTTTTTTTCAATTAATATTTCGGAAATCCCCTTCGCGAATCAGAGGATACATTAATATACTAACGAAATGTTTTTTGTTTTTTGATTTTAGATAATCTGGTTCCGAATGGCAGTGTACACCGCAAAAACAACCTTTTAAAAAAGGCTTCTTGGATGTCGGTTATAATTTTATTATAAACGTAAATATTTTTCTACAAAAAAATTACCAAATGTTCTTTAAATGTTACTCTTTTAAGTGCAACAAGTTCTGTGAAAACATATGGTTCCGCTTTTTCAAAAGAAATTCACAAACATTCGTCTCTTTTCGACCTCCTGACTAGGTATAACCCCTTAAGCATACAGCAAAATGTAAAATTTTGCAACCTTATAGCGATATTATATCAAATTAATTTAATTTACTAACCGAATCTCCGATCTTCTATATCTTCTTTCAGGTCTTTCAGCTCATGTATAAGATCCGTCAGCAAAGTACCATGAGATTTTGGTATCGTTTCAGTATCACCATTGATTTTTGAACGTATGGTACTCTGCATGTTTCTCTCGTGCTCTGAAATCGGTGCTTGGCCGATCTTGTGAACAATGAACGGCAGCATCTGAATGTATAATGCAGTTCGATGAGTCACCACGAATTCTATAAAGTTCCAAAGATAATTGGAAGCTTCGTTTCGTTTGTTCAATAAACGCATTGTGCGTAGAATTTTTGGCCATTCGGTCTTTAACTCCATTTCAAAACATATCGTCATTATTTTCAGTGCTACAGAAATTGAAATATTTATTGATAAGGTTATTGTACGGGAAAGGACAAAATAATTGTTCGAACGTTGTTTTATTACTCACCTAAGAAAGCAACTTGATATAACGTCAACGACGTTTTCGTTAAAGTTTTCGAATCTCTCGCTACAAATGTTAAACTACCCGCTCTCATATCTGTTGTAGTTTTCAGGTTCTGACTAGTTATTGGTATTGTTTTCGTACTCGGTGGCCACAGAGTGTTTAGTACAGCGGTTAAAGCAAAATTTATGTCCGATTGCCTCAATTTTGGTACATCTAAAAAAAAAATATATGTTTCAATCTTATCCTTTTTTCTTAGATGCAGAAATTTCACATTCGTTATTGATTTATTAGCTAACATAATTTTTCTTCGTTCAGTTTTATTTTTTTTTTGAAATTTTACGCATTAAGTATTTTCTGTCCGATTTTTTAAAGAATTATTAAGTTAAATATTTTATTTTATCTGCTAATACGTATTACGTTTATGAGTTACCTTTTCTTCCAGTTCCCACACGCAAAAACAATGGTATCAGCAAGTTAAGTAACATGTTCTCTGTACGAGTTTGAGTAGCAAACATAGCGTGACCACCGCATACATTTTCAAAAGAATATCCTTCACCAAGAGAAATAACGTGAAGAGCTATCAGTCGTAGAACCGTCGAGCAGAAATGCTGCGGTGGTATTTTGCTCATTAAGGCAGCCGAAGAAGCTGAAGCCATGTCTTCTGGCGGGACGTCTCCAATAATTAATGACTATATGTAAATTAAATTGCAGAATTGATTAAAAATTAAATACTGATTTAGTTTAAACAATTACTGATGTAAATATTCTAGTAAAAATCTCTAAAGTACTTTTAATTTTGTGTATTTATTGTACAAAAAATAAGTTTCAGATTAAAAATTTCAACGTAATCGTCTTATTATCATTTTTTTGGTACTCATTATTCATGATTTGATGCGTATTAATTAAACAGCAATTCTTTTTCAACAAGAGTTATGCAAGTTTTTCTGAGTCTAAATCAGTAAAATGTACAACATAAGTCATTGCTTTATGTACAACTCCTATATTAAATGTCACAGAGATAAATATAATCGACATCATTTTTAAGATAATGGACAACTTATATGTAAGTAGGTGTGTATATAAGGTACTTCAGTTCCTAAATTTTTAATTATTACAATACCTGACAGGTATTCAGCAACGTTTTCAAATTTTGAAAGTGTGCAATGTAAGGACATCTCGACAGTGTTTCATAAATTCCTTTCAAAAGGTCGCTCGCCGCAGTCCAGTCGGTATTTCTTCTGATGGAGGACTTCTTATGTATTTTGCTAAAGGTCTTATCGAGCCTTCTTAAAATCATTGTTAGTGCAGGTTTCATATCATCGGCGGACCATTCGGATGAGGGTAAAATGTCGTTCATATATCTTCTTAAGCCACGGCAGCCCATTGTTCCCGCGTCGTACGGAGATATTTTCAAGAGACTATGCGCGATGTCTGCTAGCCGCTGTTGATGAATTATAAATTAATTTGTTGTATTTCTGTTAAATCTAATAAGTGATCAAATTTTATTACAGCATCCTACTCAATTTTCGTATGTACATGCATGAGTGTATGTTTGATTTTTCATTTTTCAGGTAAGTAGATTGTGTGTCTATAATTTAGGATGTAATCATAGACGTATACAACTAATAATACAGTAAGCACTCGTTATAAGCCCGACGAACGGGGCTGGCGGTGGGCGTACGGCGTGTTGTGGACACTATACCGCGCGGCCAATGGCGCGAGTGGGAAAACCCAAGAGCGAGGGAGAGGAAACGAAAGAGCCTCTCGCTCGTTCTCGGGCTCTCTCACTCTCGTCCGAAGGATTCCAAGAAATGGTGGGGATAGTCGCCGGGCGTACAACGCATGGTAGAAACGAGCTTATAACGAGTGCAAACTGTATCTCCAACATGTAGTGTTTTCTTTCTAAGTTACTCTACATTAGGAATATATAGGAATTGCTTACTATATGGCACTTTGAGTCTAACAATTCTATCGTTTTCCCGTCCTGAGATTTTTTATTTATTTCTATTAATCGGGTAGAACATCGAGCTACAAAATCTCCCACCATATTCAATAATGTATCGCGCGGTCGCCGAAATTCATTTTTATGGCATCTTTCGGCGTCATCGTTATCTCGATCGTAAAAGGTTCGACCCTTGGAGTGTTCAATATATTTCGTAGGGTGAGGCTCATCTTCACAATCAAAACCAGGTGAATACGGCCCTTTGCCATAATTCCTTTGGCTAGACCCTTTATGCTCGGGACTTGACTTCTGTGGTCCATTATAATATCTGAAGAAATGTCAACATATGAATACATAATTTCGACAACTAATCATTCGATATAAATACAGGATACCGAAACTTACTTTGTAAGTGCTTCTGAGTTATTGACCAAAGTTTTTACAGCTATAGCTAATTGATTTATTATTTCCTTTTCAGTTTTTCCTTCTCTGTTATAAGTCGGTGATTGAATTTGTTGAACGTAACAAGGCAGAATTGCTTCTAAAATAATCTATACAATTCGAGAAAACCTGCTATAAATTGCCATTATGCTAATTTGTAATTATTCAAATTGTCTAAAGATAAGTACCAAACTACGTAAGTATTGGTGTGTTGTGAAAAAGTGGTAGAGGAGAAGTTCTCACTGTTTTAACCAGCCACCGAATGGGTATGTGTACCTACTGGCAATGGATGTTAGGCAACCCGGAAATTCAGAAAATTATGCAATTTTCTGTACAAGTAGAGTAGATCATCCGTAACATAAACCTATTTCTTGTTGGTGTCATAGTGCGGTTTTAGGGGGTGAAATCAAACATTGAAAAAATGTAGAATTTCCTTTTTCGAGGAATATCTCGAGAGCGGTGAGAGATACGGAAAAGAAGTATGCACAAAAGTTGCATGTTTTTTTCATATCTACAAAATTGCGTAAAAATAATTATCGAAAAATTCATACTTTTCAAGTTACCCCCACCACCAATCCCTAATTCGATAATTATTTTTACGCAGTTTTGTAGGTATAGGAAAAAGGTGCAACTTTTGTTTAAACTTCTTTTTCATATCTCTCACTGTTTTCGAGATATACCACGAAAAAGGAAATTCTGCATTTTTTCAAAGGGAGATTTCACCTCCTAAAACCGGTGGCATCATCAAAAATAGGTTTGTGTTACGGATAAACTACTCTACTTACACACAAAGTTGCGTAATTTTCTAAATTTCCGGGTTGCCCAACTTCCCTTGTCAGTAGGTACGTACACGCATCCCAATTTGTAACAAAAACAAACATTTTCCAGCAATTGCTGCTTTCCGGAATCCCTACGTATTACTTTAGTTAAGCTTTTTTTTATGCTATGCAAGTCTTGTGTTCAAGTTCAGTTTGGAAGCAAGGACTTTCTGACACGGTCGTGACTTTGTCGCTTGTATACGATTTTCTAATTTTTATGTCTCTTTCTGAGTAATGGCTTTACTTTATACATTTGTATACAGGCAGACTTTAAGATTCTAATTAAAAATTTCATGATTGGTAGTTTTTTTCAGGCATTTAATACCGATTGGCGTATCACAAACCTATGCAAAGTTCACGGTCGGTAAGTATAATCTTATTTGAAAATTGAAAATCGGTTGCCCTCAATTACGAATGATGAAACGTCTCCGATTTCATATATGCGTGTTTTAGAATAAGAATAATGTGGGTAGCGTATGTAAATTGCAAGAAAATGTTCGAAATTTTTTATTAGTGTTTTCACCTTTTCACTTCCACCGTCAATGCGCAAAGATCCCTTTGGAGGAAGAATTTAAAATTTTTACACAATGGCCGGGACATACATTCC
Source organism: Andrena trimmerana (assembly GCA_951215215.1). Classification (NCBI taxonomy): domain Eukaryota; kingdom Metazoa; phylum Arthropoda; class Insecta; order Hymenoptera; family Andrenidae; genus Andrena; species Andrena trimmerana. The sequence goes on from OX578062.1 coordinate 10,776,728, forward strand.
TAGTTATAGACAACCCGCAGAAAAGGATTATTAGATACATAAAATATGATTTTTATGTAACAATAACTATAGATAGCTACATTGTATATTCTACATTATACAGTATCCATTTTATATGTTTAAATAGATTTTTTATAAAATTTTAGCAAAAAATTTGAATTTTTCAATATTGATGCCGCGTGTGCACGAGGAGTACACTACACGACGCGCCCGCCAGTGAGTTGAATATGGACTCTAATCAGATGAAAATAATATTGTTTTTTAAACCTAATTCGTAATCGACCCATTCGTTGTAAAATGCTGTATTTTTAGGTTGAAAATTTTATTTGATGAATGAGATGTATCTAGTGATATCTCATAACGTAACCTTGAGGCAACTCATCATTTGCATGTGAAATTATTATGGTGCAAGATGTCATGTTTGTAGGGATTGACTTGAACGGTTACTTCTATTTTCGTAACTATATAATATGTGCCTAGTCCTCAATTCCCCTTTTCATAACTAGTCACGGCTTTTCTCAATCTAATATATATGAAACATTTGTCAGAGATATGTATTCTGAACTGAAGACTGCCAAGAGGAAGAACACAGAACGAACAAGTGATTTTTGTGGCTATAAAATACTATTAAATTCCGCCTGAATTGTAAACCTGGTTCATTTTGTTTAGAGTTTATACAAAAACCGACTTTTGAAAAACCCGGCTTTTGAATTACACTATTTGCAAAAAACTGGTTAAACCGGTTTTCGGATTTTCACAAAAACATATAATTAAAACAGAAAATAAATATTTGTACTTATTTGAAAAATTTTCATTTTTTTTTACAATTTATAGAATTACAAAGATATAACAAAATAAAATATATTCTATCTGTACAAAACCAAATAAATAAAATAAAATTAAAATAACTCTAATCCGTACAAAATATAAGTTATAAATCTTTATTTCGTTTAGTATTTTTCTTCCGAAAATATGAACTCATGAAGATTAGTTTTACAGTAAATTGGTACCTACTACAATATGCTTGTGTCCGAGGTGATTGCAAGTCAAAATTTCAACGTTTTTAAATAAATAATTAATTCAATAAAACCTGTTTTTTTTTAATTTCAAAACTGGTTTTCGAACTTTACAAATTTATAAACAAAAACGTTTTTTAAACGCAGTATTTAAAAATCGACAAACCCTAATATTGTTAAACACTTTATTTATACAAATGATAGACTGCGGCGGTAGAGTGACAACCAGGTATATATAGTGTGTTCCGCAAGAGGTGTTAGGAACTTAAAGGGGTGAGCCAACATGCTATAATAAGACGAAAATCAAGAATGACAAAATTGCGTTTGACGCTTCGTTATTAATTGTTGAAAATTATAGGCGTAAAAAGCGTCTGACGCGAAGGAGTTAGACTACTGGCGGCGTGCAGTAGTATATATCAAGTTGGCAGATCAAGCACGGCGAGGGCAGTGCCGTAGCCACCTAGGCAGACCCACCTGACGTGTGGCAGCATATGTCATCACTTCCACTACGAGGTACAGTACGCACTCGTTATAAGTCTGTTTCTACTATGCGTTGTACGCCCGGCAACTATCCCCACCATTTCTTGGAATCTTTCGGATGAGAGTGAAAGAACTCGAGAACGAGCGAGAGGCTCTTTTGTTTCCTCTCGCTTGCTCTTCGGTTTCCTCCTTAGAGCATATACAATGGAGGTCTCATTGAAAGCTTGAAACTGTCGCCATCATGGTGCGAGAGAGAAAGACATGTGTGAGCGAGAGAAGTATATGTCCCATTCGACCCTAATGCGCATGCGCCGATATCGTGCGAGAGAGAAAGACATGTGCGAATTGGTGCGAGAGCGAGGACATATACTTCTCTCGCTCGCAAGATGTCTTTCTCTCTCGCACGATATCGGCGCATGCGCATTACGGTCGAATGGGACATATACTTCTCACGCTCACACCAGAGGCACATGTCTTTCTCTCTCACGTGATGTTGCTGACAGTTTCAAGGCAGTCACTCTAAGGCAATGATACCTCCATGTATATATGCTCTAAGGTTTCCTCACTCGCGCCATTGGCCACGCGGAATAGTGTCCACAACGCGCCGTGCGCTCGCCGTCAGCCCGGTTCGTGGGGCTTATAACGACTGCCTGCTGTAAGTGGTTCTATCTATGTAGCTACGGCACTGCCCCCGTTGCATCTGACCGCCTGGCCTGGCTCACTACTACTGCGTGCCGGCAGTAGTCTAAGAACCCCGCGACAGACGCTTTTACGCGTATTTTCACCAATTCAGGGGTTATACCTACTTAGTCTGGCGGCCGAAAAGAGGCGAATGTTTGTGAATTTTTTTGAAGAAGCGGACGCATATATTTTTATAGAACCATTTGTACTTAAAAGAGCAACATTTAAAGAACATTTGGTAACTTTTTTGTAGACAAATATTTACGTTTATAATAAAAATACAATAACTTCCAAAAAGCCTTTTTAAAAACGGTGAGCAAGATATCTCAAAATCTACTGCACCAATCTTTCTGAAATTTTGTGGGCTTATTTTTTATATAAAAATCTACTGAATGTCGGGAGGATTTTTTTCAAGGTATAGTTTCGATTTTATCAACGAAAAACGACCGTTTCTTACGCAAAAATCAGGGTTTCAACTTTAAATAGCCGCCATTTTGTTTTAAATTAATATGTCGGAAATTCCTTCCGTTAATCAGAGGATACATTAATATACTAACGAAATCATTTTTTTTTCTATTTTAGATAATCTGATTCCGAATGGCAGTGCTCACCGCAAAACCAAATTTTTTAAAAGGCTTCTTGGATATCTGTTGTAATTTTATACGAAACGTAAATATTTTTCTACGAAAAATTTACCTAATGTTTTTTAAATGTTACTCTTTCAACTGCAGAAAGTTCTGTAAAAATATATGCTTCCGCTTGTTCAAAATAAAATTCACAGGCATTCGCCTCTTTGCGGCCGCCTGACTAGGTATAACCCCCTTAATAACTTTGAAACGATGCATGCAATTTCGTCATTCTTGATATTCGTTTTATTTTGGCATGTAAAACCATCCTTTCAACTTTCTGGCATCTGTTGCCGAACATCCTGTGTACAGAAGTTATGAAAAGGAGAGTGGGGGAAGGTCTAGCTGTGAAAGTAGAAGTAGCCGTTTGAGTCAGCCAACGCGTAAAATAACATCTTTTTGGTAGAAATTCACATGTAATTCTTTGACGTTGACACTGAGTGGCCTCGAGAATTAACATTATTTTAAGAAGCAAAGATTATTTCACAGCCTATTTTTCGTGACATCAGTAGTTCGGGGGCTATTTTGACTGGAAATTATGTTAGGATGTCTTGTATTTGGATATTATGAATTAATAAATGCCTTACCAACATTTGTTGCCCTCTAACAGAATCAGGTGCATAAGCTATTACCATTACGCAAAGGGATATGCAGTCCAATACTGTGACCATTTCGTTCTCATCGTGATAGCAGAAGTCGATTGCTTTTAAGGGCTTTTCTTCTTTAACCAATTCATCTATATTTAAAGGGTCTGGTGACGGAGTCTCCAAACTTAACAACAAGTTGAATAAGCACGTAGCGGGAACCTTGGAACAATGACAAATTATTTCTAATTATTGTATGCTTGAGCACACGGACCATTCCAGTACAGTTCAAATAAAACGTATATTTGATTGTAGCTTTTATTTAATTCTCAATTCATTGTAATAGATTTATTTCAATACCATATTTTACTAATTGTTAATTATTTACTGAACATTATCTGTTAAATCATATTTAATAAAATAGTATACTATTTGGTACAATACCTTGTGTGCATCTCCGTGAACACTCGTTTCATCTGTATCCAATATCGTGGAAACACTTCCGAACATTTGGAGAATGAAGGGCTTCCGATTCATTAGGTAGAACTGTTTAACAGCATATTCAACAGTAGTTGTTACTAATTTATTCGTCTGATGAGTTGAATATAATTGTAACAACGTAGGCATAATCAACAAATAGCCGTTGGTTGAGAAAATATTCTTGAAGTTGTGCGCTGCATTTATATAGGTAGCTACGACATAACGTAAAATGCAGCAATCTTCGCTGTGAAGGATTATCGCACCGTTTAAAACGTTCAAGAAAAGATGAATGTCTCCTGAGTAAGCAAAGTTGCCTGCCATTGCTTCGAACATCCTTGCGATCAATCTGACCCACATAAATTTGTGCATTACATCCAGACCAAGTAGTTCCTAAGTAAAGAAAACATATGCAATGTACTGTATGTATAGTATATTTTATAGTGCACACGGTATTTTAAAAAAGTGTTAAATAATTATAGGGTACATAAGAGTCACGAAAATGACAATGAATAAAAAATACTTCGTTAATATGGATGGAATAATCAACCCTTGCAGATTTAGAATTGACTAGCAAAATACTCCCCCGCTTCGTTTCGGACCTAGGAGATTTTAAATACTCCATGAAAACAAACTTCACCCCCTTTTCACCACCCCCTTAGGGGTTGATTAGGGCAAAATGCTGAATCTGGTTTTTAGGCATTTGTGTGGGTAACCTTTGTAAATAAAAACCAAGTTGATATCTAATCGGGCCTGAGAAATAATAAGGAGTCCGAGAAAACATATTTCACACCTTTTTACCCTCTTGCGGTTGGAATTCAAAAAAATCCCTTCTTATCGAGCACCTACATCGCAAAAGCAATATACCCTCCGCATTTCATGTTTCTAGGGTCAGCGGTTTGGACGGTGATGAATCAATCACCCAACGATTATATAAATACAGATTTTCGATTTTGTTAATGTGAGGGGATTTTTGCTTTTTTTATCACATGTGGGATGAAAACAATGGTATAATTTTTTATAATAGTACATTATCTCTACATAGTATAAAAGAAAGTTCTCAGTAGAGGCGTCTGTCTGTTTGTTCGGTCCAATCTTGAGAACCACTGGACGGTGATACGGTTTTTACCGTTTTGTAGGGCGTTTCTCGGGGAAGGTTTAGGTGTATGAAACAATAATCTATCACAAAAGTAAGCCGAGCAGTGACGATTTTAGTGAAGCATTCCTTGAGAACGCTCTATGGAGTGGTGGGGTTACGAGATACATTTAAATAAATAATTTTTAGCATTTCTGTGTGTAATATTACTTACTCTGCCAATTTCTCCACCTTTATATAAATCCAAATCTGCTTCCAGCGCTCTTCTTGGAAAGGAAGGCAGCTTCATTAATTCTTCATGAAGAAAAACTACCCTTTGTACTACCATATCGACATTCTTTAAAATAGCCCATGTTAATAAAACCTTTCCTATTTCTACAAATTTGTGAACCAATTCCTGACGCTGAAGAGCGTTGAATGCATCTTCTGGTTTCATATGAACTAATTCGATTTGAGAAAATTGAGATCTCCCTTTAAAAAAGTAGTAATCTCGAACGTACGACGATGGATTACGGATTTGATCTGAAATGTAAAATTGAATTGTCACCTTTATGGATTAATATTTGCGACATGCACATTTAAACGACTCAAATCATTAGACAACAATAAAATAAAGAAGACATGAGCTAATACGTAAAATACCTACGATTAGTAGCCTAATAGAGTATAATAGTAACTATAAAGTATATAATATTCAATATATTGTATATTTTATAAAACCCAAAACAGTTGTTTATTATTAATTTCTAACAGATTGCAAATAATCGAGGATAATAATAATGCATCGAAATAAGGTAAAGTTAAGAAATGGTTTGCTAAGCAGAATTTAATATCGACATGCAGGACTTATAGCATACCTAAAACTTCTATATAATTCTATATAAATTTAACAATGCCCCTTTAAAAATAAAAATATGGATATTATTAAAACTAAAACCGAATATAAACTTTTTCCCTTATGGGCTTAAAAATTTAATTTTTAATGTACTCAATATACCGCTCGAAGGAATGATTTGATTTCTTTTTATTCATTTAATTGGATTTGATTTTTCTCTATATAAAAATAGGAGTGTTTTATATTTCATCCATAAACATTAAAAATTCTAATTTAAATTGTTAAAAAATATCGCTTTGTTGCCCAGTAACAAGTATACTAGAAAAAATCCATGTAATAAAGAAATTGTTTTCGCAAATAAATGAGTAACTACAAATAATTACACCACGATTCATAATGTCCTTAAAAGTATCATTAAATATTATTTAGAGCGTTTGAAGCGATAAATTAATATCCTCTGAATATGGAGTTTGATATACACAAGGCATTAAAATTATTTTTACGTTTGGTGTAACTTAAAACACTGTTTCAAGCAATTCATTTCATAATTTAGGGAAGGAGAAATTATAAATTGAAGAGCAATAGATATAGAATAATGTGGATTAGTACAAACGTGTTTTGTAGTCAACAAGAAAGTACTCCCGCTGTTTCGATTCTTCTATGCGAAGATAGTCCAAAGATTCTCGCAGTATCTGACAAAATTGCGTGTCTTCTTGCACCGGAAATGTTGAAGGAATTTCCCCTGCATCTGGTTCTTGAGGACCATAGACTAAAATTCTTTTTGCTGAAGGGACGTTTGCAGTTAACAAAATGGAAGCATCGCATTGCTCTTTTCGTAATATTTGTTTTAGATCTTTAAACATTATTCCATGAACACTGTGTACCACCTATAGAAGCAAAAATTAAGTACTTACTTTTTAACCTTTTATTGATGTCTGATTTGCATATACGTATCACGGTATTGTTACTATATTCTTCTGGCTCGCAAAGAAACAATTCTCATTCGTTATTTATTTACAATGCACACGATTAATTGAAGTTGAATTGTTACTTCATTGGAATCGTAGAGAAAATATAGAAATTTGCTTCAGACAACAATATTTAAAGGAAATAAATTTTCTACTGATAGTTGTAAGCGAATAATAACACTATCCAACAAAATTCAACTTTTTTTTTCTTCTGTAACATTCAATAGCCGTTTCTTATAGACTTTTGTGCGCTGACAACGAATCCGCAAACCGTTGGTCGCCATCATTCTCAGTTTTCGAGAAATTCGATTTTGAAAAAATTTAATTTTCAACTTTGATCATCTTTAATGATTAATCAGTAATAGTTATTCGGTTGCTTGTTCCGTTAAACTATTCTATGAACCCTAGCGAACCCAACGACATAAGTAATTATTGAATTATAAACATTTAAATATGTATATACAATGATCACAGGGAAAAGGGCACCCGAAATGCTCCAATTTTTGCAGATATCTTTCTATATTTTTGAAAAAATAAGGATGTAGGAGAAAATCTGACTACTCCACGCGATGCAGCATACATTTTTCCCTCGGAAACCATGAACAGAAATGGTAAAACACCTTTTGTTTACAATACAGAAACGAAAAGAATTCGGCAAAACGTGCGGCGCTGACAGTGGTAATTAATGGCGCATAGGCCGCTCAGCGTCACAGAATCGCGTAACGCGCGTGACTACCATTGTCCGCGCCGCTCGTTTTGCCAAACTCTTTCGTTTCTGTATTGAAGACAAAAGGTGTTTTACCACTTCTGTTCATAGTTTCTGAAGGAAAAATGTCTGCTGCATCGCGTGGAGTAGTCAGATTTTCTCCTAGACCCTTAGTTTTGGAAATAAATTGAAAGATATCTGCAAAAAATGATGCATTTCGGATGTCCTTTTATAGTTCAACAATAACTTATAACTGGAAAATAATTCTGAAGAATGAGTATTGCGTATGAGCATGAACATGCTACGAACACACAGAACTAAACGAATTATCTCGAATGTAATTACCATCCATAATATGGAAAGTGCAGTTCCTATTAATTTTTGCCCTTCTTCGTGCGGAGAACGCACATAAAACATAACGTATCCGATAATGTAATTGTATAGAGCAAAAGCAGCCTGTTGAGGTAGCTTTGGTACAAATCGTATGAGGTGCCTCAGAATTTTAAACATCAGTTCCTGCTTATCCCTGGTGAGACGCTCTAAAACGTAGCGGAGGAACAGTGCACTGTCTTCCACCAAACAATTCCAAATTACCTACAGATAAAGTCAAGAAAATCTTAGTTATTTGAATAACTCCAGTTATTAGTTTCAAATTTAGTTAATCCATTACTTGATATGCAACTTCGTAAACAGCGCTGCCGTCATCGGAAACAGCAGCGTCGTCGAGCAAGTGAATGATTTGGACGATCGCTGAACACAAAGAGGAGGGGAACAACGAAGGTGCGGATTGGCCGTGATGAGATGTGTTTCTTTGTATTGTTTCGCCGCCATCTTCGTCTCCAACATTTGCTGCGCGAAAGAAAATTATTGCCATGTTAACGCATTTATTCTTCATCACAGTTTTCATATTTTCTACTGGACACGCTAACAAAAATTGTATACTAAAATATACCATCGTTAATTATTGAATTACTATAAGCTACACACCTTCATCATGATCATCCCCAACAGGACTGGGTTCATACGCCGCTTGCACAGTTATCGGTATAGTCGTGATTAAAAAGTTCTCTCTCTCTTCACGCTTCTTATCATCTTGTGCCTGCAAAGCCTTTTTTATGAGTTCAGTTTGCTGCTTCTTACGCGTTTTCGTTGCCGTCACCAGAGACCTCTAAGTAATAGTTATAATAAGCTCTACTTAATCCATCAAAACATTGATGGTCTAAAACAGCGACTAATGCGTAGCAGTTAGTTAAGACTTACATGATGCTCTTGATTGATAGTCACTTCTTCTACCTTTGTTTTCACCTGCGGCATCCAGGGCGGATCGACAACAGGCAATGACTCGATGCCAATTTTCGGGGAGGGTAAAGTAAATTCTATTCCAGGCGGTGGAACTTTGAAAGTCAAATGGGCATTTTCTTCCATTCGCGGCCACACTTGATATCGTAATTTCCACAGAACTTGAAACCTCAATATTGCGTTTATTCGCACGCTAGTGCTGCTGTGTTGGAGGCCACGATGCATCAGTTCGCTCGCCTGGTTAGGAGCTCGTACGGCTCCAACTATGAAGAGAGACGCAGCTGATGCTGCGACTTCTTGATTCGACTCCAGTAACAGTTCCCAGGCGACAGGTAGAACCTCAACGAATAATTCTTCTGTCATGACTACCGCTCCTTTGACTAAAGTGGCCAACGGCGCGTGAAACACGTCTTTTACTTGAGTCTTGATGTACTTTAAAATTGCTAGATTTTCTTTCCTTGATTCGTCTGCTCCAGACTTTTTCGAAGACTCTTTGCCTTTTTCAGAATCTTGGTCAGCTAAGTCCTTCGATGAGTCTCGCTGCATGAATCGACCGGATTGTGACCCATCTATGTTTTTGTCGATTCTGTACGAAGGTTAAAGGAATTTATTACCAGACAGTATGTATATGTATTACCTAATATATATATAGTGCTCAGTTCAAGAATTAGTCGTGTCCGCGCATTCAAAGTTTTTCAAGCAGGCGTGATTAGCGTTTTGATTCCAAGAATTGACCGCATAACATATTGATAAGGAAAGTGGACAAGATAGATCATTACTTTTTTTCAAGGGTGGACAAACGAAAATTTTGGTTGGGCAAATGTGGACAAAACGTGGTCAAACGAAGACTGTTTCTATTTTATACAATTTTCCACTTGGGGTGCCAGCTTCACAGACCTCATGTAACTACAAAAACTTATTTTTCTATAATTTTTATCCTATCTTTATGAAAATAGTACGAATCGGTTGGTGAAGTTTTGTCGATGAAAATGAATATTAGGACTAGTGAATTTTAAAAAAATATAATTTAGGAAAAAAATTACTTGTACTTTTTTCCCACGCTGTCCTTCCTTCGTACAGGTGACACTTGCGTACTGGTTTGTTCTGATACCTTGCGACTACGTTTTTCTTTTTTATTTCCCTCTTTCTTTTCTGTGTCGAAGTCAAACATTCCCGTGCCATTCAGAATCCCAAATTTTTCTCCATAAATTTTCCTTACAGACTTGATTAGTCTACTACTGGCCCTCATTTGACGTCGGTGACAATATGGGTGGCAAAAATTCTGATGGGAACAGTAGAAGTTGAACGAATTGGCGAATTGTGCCAGAACTTTCATCCAAGGGAAATTTTTATTAGTTTCGTCTGCTTCGTTACTGTCACTGGGACTCTCTGGCGGTTGATCGTCTACGAGTATGCCTGGAAATTCCTCGCCACTAATTTCACCTCCAAAACCAGGTTCTGAAGTGTCACTCCTATCTGACAATGAGCTCACTTTCCTCTTTGACTGGATAGAATCGGCTCGTTTCACTGTATCTAATTATTAAAAATTACATTCATCTGTTATAGAATTATATTTAAAATTTCTAGGAAAGTTTCTAAGCATAATTACATTTATGCAATTTTTTATGGGACAATTACGATATGATCTCATTATTCGAAGGTGTATTTCTCTAATTTGTTCTTGTGTTAAGGGGAGGTTCCGGTCTAGAGCCCAAAAAAGTAGGTGATATTTAGGAATTAATTAAAGGAAAACTACTATATATAATTTAATGGGACTTGTTGCATTGTATTAAGGATGTCTTAAATTATAGAAATATATTTTTTCTTTTATAATTAATCATTGCAGCCGGCCCTGGGGAGTCGTTAAAGTCAAGGCGTCAAAAAATTTATCCAAATCGGTGGGAACTGTATCTCCAAAATTTATTATCCGATTCGACTGAAACCTTTTTTATTTTGAAGATTATTCTTCTGGCTAGAGGGGGGGGGGGACTAGAAAAAATTACTAAAATGACATTTTTTTTAGAAAATACCGACGCTTCAAGTTTGAAATTACTTTTCCCTGTATTTTTCGTCCTTTCAACGCCTTTGAAAATTATAAATTGTCAATTTTTTGTATTTTTTTCTAGCCCCCCCCCTAGCCAGAAGTATATTCTTCAAAATAAAAAAAGTTTCAGTCGAATCGGATAATAACTTTTGGAGATACAGGTCCCACCGATTTTGAGAACACTGTTTCGGGAAAAACGCGTTTAAAGTTTTACGTGACCGCCGAGTGGCCGGTTGTGACCCATGCATTTGCCGCTACTCAAATGCCTATAACTTGGGGAATTTTACGAATTTCAACAAATCCTTTTAAACACGTTTTCCTAAAGGGTTGAACATTCGAAAAATGAAATAAATAAAAAATCGACATTTAGACCGGAACCTCCCCTTAAGGTACATGCTTAAGTATGTAGAGTGTTCACCTTGTGCACAAAAATGGTGCAAAAAATAACTCGGGAGCAAGGTCAAATAGGGCATATGTTCATATGATTTTTTTTCATTGCTTTTTCATTGCCCCCCATTTATCGATGAGTTGGGTTCCACATTTATGGGGTTAGACTACTGTAAAACAGTCGAAAAATTGTAATTTCTTTTACGCTTAAACATTTTATTTTGAAATCTCTAGAATGTGTTACGTATGTGGAATTTTCCCATACGCCGCTCTCAAATATTTTTCGAGCTCGCGTCGGCGAAGGGAAAACGCCCTAAAAATCCTTTTAGTTTATCATACACCACTAAGGGGGGTCATGATCTCTACCATCTGGATCGCGACCATGGGAACGGGAGTGACTCGACGACGACCCCGAAGGATTTCCTTATATGGAAATTCCTAACGCATCCCCACTCATTTTTGGGACTATATAAACCCTTTGGTTTCTACCCTCGTTGGTTAAAAGCTATAGAGTCACGCGTAAAGTCACGTCGTGTCACGCTCGTACAGAGTTGGTTATATTCAGTAAGATCAAGCTAAGGTCCCTGTCAGAATCAATAGTTAACCTCATAGAATCCGCGAGTTCGGTTTATATTCTATTTGGCATATTGTAATAGCCACTCTTACGCCCCGCATCGCCAGTGCGTCAACACCGTGCAATTAGTGGTAACATACACACTTTATTTAATTACCAAATCGCGACACTTACATTTGTACAATAACCAAGTATTGAATATACGAATGGTGTTACGTGTAAATTGAGTAGATTCGTTAAACCCATCTCTTACCCAGCGATCCTTATAATATTAGTAGTATTCACCCACCGATACAACTTTACCGCTCGAGTTGTATCAATTTTAATTAAGAGTTACGAGGCTTTACTAACATTTCCCGCGACTCCCTGATTTCGCATCGGGTTCGTTCGCAACCCTTCAACCAAAACAAGGAATCTTCTCCAACCCAGCGGCTCCCCGATTTAGCATCGGGTTCGTCCACGAAACCTCACCCTCCTACGGCTCCCTGATTTCGCATCAGGTTCGTCCGTATCCTACAGCTCCCTGATTTCGCATCAGGTTCGTCTGTAAATCTACCAACTTCCGAACAGCTCCCTGGTCTCGCACCAGGTTCGTCTGTGAATAATCCAACCTCCTAACAGCTCCCTGGTGTCGCACCAGGTTCGTCTGTGAACTTCATCCTAGTGACTCCCCGATTTCGCATCGGGTTCGTTCACGACGTATCACCCTCCTGCGGCTCCCTGATTATTAAAATCAGGTTCGTCCGCGTTTGACTCCATTCCCAGAGGCTCCCTGATTTCGCATCAGGTTCGTCCTCGCCGTCAATAATCCTAGCGGCTCCCTGATCACGCATCAGGTTCGTCCGCGCTCCTAACTAACAAACTCATAAACCGTATTCCTTGGGAAATACCCTTCTCGCCGGCCTCTCGCGTTGCCGCAGCCCCGGCTCGTAACAGAACTGGTGACAGCGGTGGGATACTACTGCATTAGAATCGCTGTAAAATTTGGGTTTTTAAATACGTTAAAATCACTCGTAATTTATTATCGACGATATACTAGTTTTCTCTAGTCAAGTCACTTATTTATTTTAAAATGGCAACTACACAGGCGAACGTTTCTTCTAACGACATTATGAACTTGACAGTTTCAATTGCAAACTCAATGTCACTCTTGACGCAACGGACATGTATACAGAACATCACAATGTCAATTCCAATCTTCGATGGTGAAAGTCCAACCTTGTCGCGCTTCGTACAAAACGTGGAAGACGGGTTAACTTTGATTCCTGCGGGTACGGAAGCTGAGTATCTTTCAATAATTCTAACGAAACTGATCGGTCCGGCACGCAGGTGCACATTAGAGCATAAATTCGACTCTGTTAAGTTATTAGTCCAACATTTGAAAAAGAGATTCGCGCCGGGAAGAAGTTTGTCATATTTTCAAGTCGAAATCGCGAAACTAAGCATTCGCGAAGGAGAAAGTCTGCGACAGTACGTCGACAGGACTAGTCATCTCGTTTATTGTGCGCGCGGAGCTATTCGGGAAAGATATCTGGATCACGCTGAAGACTTCGTCAAAGAAATGGAAAAGGACGTTAAAGAAAACTTCATCGATGGTTTACCGGATCGAATTTCCTGGAAAGTGTCGGCTCAGACTCAAGACATTAATACACTTGAACAAGCTTACGACGCCGTGCTACAGATAGACAGAAAATTAAGGAATCGGCGACAGTCGCCCCGTAATGATTCACCCTCCAGGTGGTCTCGCAGAGATCATTACACCAAAGATTCTCGCCATCACGACCGTGAAGTGTCGTACCCACTTTCTCCGAGTAGATACGACCAAAACAGGGATCGGTCTACAAGAACATCTGGTTTTGAAGAGGACCGAGAAGGACGGACACGCACGACGGCCTGGACCTTGCGTCACCGGAGCCCCTCGAAATCGCCTTCTTATCGCTCCGACTCATCGTTTCCAGATGATGGAGAAAAACAATATTCCATTTTAAAAAATCACGATAAAGATCGCAAGCCAAGTTTGTATTGTTGGCATTGCGGTATAACCGGACATGACGGAAAATCCTGTAGGAAACGTCCGCGTAGCCCGAGATATCAACGAGACTCGCGAGATTCGTCTGCCGAATCAAACAAGTCTTTAAACTTCGATCGCGCTCAACGTATAGGCGACACGATGAGCGGAAACAAAGAAGCTCGCCAAAGGACAGTCCGCTTCGAAGAGGAACCCTCATCAAGGAAGCACCTGCCCCACGCATCAAAATCAAGGTTCCAGAACTGGAGTCAGGAACGGGAGAATTCTTAATCGATGGTGGAGCATCCGTTAATTTAGTAGTCATTAGCGCCCTGGGAGAAAAAGCCGCGATAAACTCTCGGGAAGAAGTCGAATTAACCGGAATTACTACTAATCCAATTCATACTCTTGGAACAACAATTCTACATATCCACGAAGCTCCCGCACTTTTCTATGTGGTAAAAGAGCTTGCAATAGAAGCAGACGGACTTATAGGAAGCCCATTTTTAAAACAAGAGGAGGCCGAAATTTCCTATTATCATGGGACTTTGGTGCTAAAAAATAAACCAACCCGACCTATACGTTTTTCAAATTATCAGGACCTACCTCAAACGAAAGAACTACCGACGTCAACCAAACATCGTATCGAACCTAGGACGTCGCAACAGATTGCTATAACAATAACAAACTCGAGGATTAAGGAAGGATATTTACCGCGTATCAAGACCCTCGAACATCTTTACATAGGGGAAGCAGTAGTAAAGAACAATAAAGGGAAGTGCTACGTTATGGCAACAAATACCAGCGATGTACCCTTAGACGTGGAGATAGAACCACAAACATTGGAGCCGTTCGAAATCTTCGGTTCATCAGACGAAGATTTTTACCCAGCTGCAGAACACCCGTCAAAATTCAAAACACGCGAAGATAGAATACAAAAAATCTTAGAAGCCCTAAACACTAAACATCTGAACAAGGAGGAACTAGATTTCGTTACTAATTTAGTTAGAGATTTTCCCGACCGATTTTATCTTCCTGGAGATAAACTTGGGAAGGCCCGCGACTTTAAACATTCAATCCATATATCCAACGATATTCCAATCAACACAAGACAATATCGCTATCCTCTCATACACCAAAGGGAAATTCAGAAACAAATCAACGCGCTATTGTCAAATGGTATAATTACACCTTCAAAATCTCCATACAATTCACCTTTGTGGATCGTCCCGAAGAAAGAAGACGAAAACGGAGTGAAACGTTGGCGTCTGGTAATAGATTTCCGCGGCCTCAATGAAATAACAATTTCTGACAAATATCCATTACCTCAAATCACGGAGATTTTAGATCGATTAGGAGGAGCTAAATATTTTTCAGTCTTTGATCTCGCCAGTGGATTTCATCAAATAGAGATGGATCCGAAGGATAAAGCAAAAACAGCATTCACTACTCCAAATGGACATTACGAATTCTCTCGAATGCCTTTCGGATTAAAGAATGCACCACCCACCTTTCAACGCCTGATGGATCAAGCACTCACTGGACTTCAAGGAACAGACCTCTTTGTCTACTTGGACGACATAGTGATCTACGCATCATCGTTACAGGAACACAATATCAAGGTCAAAAAGTTATTAAACCGCCTTCGAGAACATGGATTAACCCTCCAAACCAACAAGTGCCAATTCCTGCGAAAGGAAGTCGCGTACCTTGGACACATTATTTCAAAGGAAGGAGTAAGACCTGACCCTAGAAAATTAAAAGCTGTTCAAGATTTTCCCACACCCACAACGCAGAAGAACATTCAACAATTCTTGGGACTTGTAGGTTATTACCGAAGATTCGTGCCTGATTTCACCACAAAAGCAAAACCATTAATTAACTTACTAGGAAAAGGCATCAAATTCAAATGGACAGAAGAACAAGACCAGAGTTTTAAGCAATTACGTAACGAACTTTGTCAACAACCCATATTGCAATACCCTGATTTCAGTAAACCTTTCATTGTAACAACAGATGCATCTGATTACGCTATTGGAGCTGTACTTAGCCAAGGGGAGATAGGAAACGACCTGCCGATTGCCTACGCCTCCCGTAGCCTAAATAAACCTGAGAAGAATTATTCGGCTACGGAAAAGGAATGTTTGGCCATGGTTTACGCCGTAAGATACTTCAGGCCCTACATCTACGGAACCCCATTCACCCTCGTTACAGATCACAGACCACTTGTCTGGTTACATTCTGTCAAGGACCCAACTTCTAGGCTTATGAAGTGGAAGCTCCGACTTTTAGAGTACGAGTATCGGGTTGTCCATAAATCCGGAAAGACGAATAAGAACGCAGACGCATTATCGCGCAATCCTACGTCTGCCTGCCTACCACTTATTCCACGAGAGCTGAAGGATCCCGACTTCAAAGCCCAGATACCGAAAACAGACGCCAACATCGATACAATCGGACACCGCATACGACAGTTACGACGAGATAGGGAAAACCGACCCAAGTACCGAGAGACAAGCAGTAGCTCAGATGAAATAGAAGAAACCGCACGTGGGAACGTTCAACATTCTCCAATAATACACAAAAACCGATCTTTTCCCAGCTTATCTCAAGAGGTAACCATGCCAGATGAACGCCAGGAAACCATAAACAGTTTTTCGCCCGCAGCAAATTCTACACAAATTGTCCCCTTAGATAAGGACCAGACCTTATTTGACAATCTGATATCCTTTGAGGAGCCGCTCGAAAATACAGTAATAGAAAATGCAAGAAACATTCAACTAGATTTGCTCAGTACCCCACAAGTACCATCGGAAGTCATGGAAGAACCTCTACAACCCTCAATAAACCTGCTACACTGCCGGTATATCAAGCAGATCGACAACCAACCTGCGAATCTACGTTATTATTAAACCCCGCTTCGATAAATTGGAGCACCTGTAACATTAAAATGACCACCCAAGTAAGACCGTACTGGCAGACCTTAAATACACCAACTACATGGCTTTATTTCATGCCAGAGAATAAAAAAGCACAAATTTATTGTAAAGGAAAGAAACCTGTAACACAAAATATCACTGCCATCGGAATCTTTAAATTAAAACCCGGTTGCCAAGCGACAATAGACTCTGTGCAACTAAAATCATTGGAAACCCTCCATACACCGCAAAACATTGAATATTACCCCTCTAAATCTTATAATTTATCAATAATTATACCAGAGGTCACCGAGCATCACTTCGAAGCTTTGAAAGTGAACGAGCAGAAACCTACAAAATGGGAGGATCTGCCAACAGCACTATCACTTACCGAAATAGAACAACGAGCTAGGAATTTCGGAACTCATCAAACATCCATTCGACAAGTACAGATCTCAACCTTTTCTTCTATTGGAGGCATCGTAATAATACTGGTCATTGTAAACACGATATTGGTCATGAAATGCAAACCTCGTCAGGCCAAAACAGAATCTCCTAAAGAGAACCAAGAAATAACAATAAATATACCAAGCACATCCGAAAACCACAGCCCGTGCGCCACAGTTTTCTGAGGGGATGAAACCACTCCCACGAGAATCCCTCCTCTAGGACATGTATAGTTTCGGAGTGGGGGGCGCGATAAGGGTTTCTTCCCTATAAAAGCTGGGCATCAGGCCCCTTAACCCAGTACGAACCCAGCTTCCATGTCTAAGAACATTGCCACACAAACCACACCAAACGAAGGTACAAGGACCGTCGCAGTACAGACAGGATACCACGGTTCCTGGGAATCATTACCCCGAGTGGGTACTGTATTAACTCCAAGGCCATACAGCTGCAGCACTAGAGGGCTCGTCCGAAAAGGCCGAAGCTGTTCGACCCGCAAGATCACATCTAAGACAGTGGGGACCCAAGAATCTAGTAGAAGCGCCCCAAAGCGAATTCCGGATTGGCTGGATATCAAGGAGGTGACGGACAAAAATATCAGGGATTGGATACCGGGAGAGCAGATCATCAAGAAAAAACACAAACATGAGGAACATCTCGGTGCGTGACTTTGGGAAGACATCCCGCTGCTTGGTCAGGCATGTAGAGGATCTCATCACTTTCTGGGTCACCTTGGATACGTACGCGGAGGCAACAAAGGTCATGTATCGGGAGTTGAACACCCACATGACATCCAGACATCATTTGTGTCTGCCCACAATGGACAGCACCAAACCGGGACGTCTCGTGGCCGTCAAATTCGTTAGCCAGGGGTGGCTCCGTGGCGAAATTGCCGAAGTAAGGGGAACAACATGCACCATCCTCCTCGGTGACTACGGCATAACGATGGACTGCCCTGTCGCGCAACTACGATCCTTGCCACCCCGGTTCCATGCCCTGCCATGGCAGTCAACGAGGATTCGGTTAAAGGGGGTTAAACCACGATCCTGCAGACCACTCCAGAGGACGACGCACATCGCGGAGATGGTCATGGGAGGAAGGAAGGGCTGCCTCGCAGACATCCAAGCAACAATAGATGGCATCACAGCAACGCTGATGCTCGACCGACTACCCGGATAACCACCACTGGACATCATCGAGCACTGGTTGCAAATCGGCTACGTGGTGCCCAGCCACGAATAACCTCCTACCTTCTCAACACACCTAGCGATAAGTACTCCACACCACACTACACCCGACAATTTTCTTTTCACACTTTGGCTTACGAAAGGATTTGTGGGGCGTTTTTCCTTCTTCTGAAAAGCATCACGAGAATCGCGATGTTTTGTCTTAGGGGGGAGATGTTACGTATGTGGAATTTTCCCATACGCCGCTCTCAAATATTTTTCGAGCTCGCGTCGGCGAAGGGAAAACGCCCTAAAAATCCTTTTAGTTTATCATACACCACTAAGGGGGGTCATGATCTCTACCATCTGGATCGCGACCATGGGAACGGGAGTGACTCGACGACGACCCCGAAGGATTTCCTTATATGGAAATTCCTAACGCATCCCCACTCATTTTTGGGACTATATAAACCCTTTGGTTTCTACCCTCGTTGGTTAAAAGCTATAGAGTCACGCGTAAAGTCACGTCGTGTCACGCTCGTACAGAGTTGGTTATATTCAGTAAGATCAAGCTAAGGTCCCTGTCAGAATCAATAGTTAACCTCATAGAATCCGCGAGTTCGGTTTATATTCTATTTGGCATATTGTAATAGCCACTCTTACGCCCCGCATCGCCAGTGCGTCAACACCGTGCAATTAGTGGTAACATACACACTTTATTTAATTACCAAATCGCGACACTTACATTTGTACAATAACCAAGTATTGAATATACGAATGGTGTTACGTGTAAATTGAGTAGATTCGTTAAACCCATCTCTTACCCAGCGATCCTTATAATATTAGTAGTATTCACCCACCGATACAACTTTACCGCTCGAGTTGTATCAATTTTAATTAAGAGTTACGAGGCTTTACTAACATTTCCCGCGACTCCCTGATTTCGCATCGGGTTCGTTCGCAACCCTTCAACCAAAACAAGGAATCTTCTCCAACCCAGCGGCTCCCCGATTTAGCATCGGGTTCGTCCACGAAACCTCACCCTCCTACGGCTCCCTGATTTCGCATCAGGTTCGTCCGTATCCTACAGCTCCCTGATTTCGCATCAGGTTCGTCTGTAAATCTACCAACTTCCGAACAGCTCCCTGGTCTCGCACCAGGTTCGTCTGTGAATAATCCAACCTCCTAACAGCTCCCTGGTGTCGCACCAGGTTCGTCTGTGAACTTCATCCTAGTGACTCCCCGATTTCGCATCGGGTTCGTTCACGACGTATCACCCTCCTGCGGCTCCCTGATTATTAAAATCAGGTTCGTCCGCGTTTGACTCCATTCCCAGAGGCTCCCTGATTTCGCATCAGGTTCGTCCTCGCCGTCAATAATCCTAGCGGCTCCCTGATCACGCATCAGGTTCGTCCGCGCTCCTAACTAACAAACTCATAAACCGTATTCCTTGGGAAATACCCTTCTCGCCGGCCTCTCGCGTTGCCGCAGCCCCGGCTCGTAACAAATGACATGCAAAATGTTTGAAATATAAATATAGCTTAATTTTGGAGATACGAAGCCGAACTTACACTTAAATGTCTGCGTGCCGAACGATACTTTTCAAAACGGTGTACATGATTTCTCAATTTGTATTGATGCAATTGTGACCAAATTTTGCAGACATCTTTGTTGCTACATTCGCCAAGCATTAACGGACCATTTTCTGAAAATTCTTTTTTTACGGGAGTTACAGGCGAATCGTCGCGAAAGTCGACATCCTTTTCTTCAACACGCTGTTATTCAGTGAATTTTGAAAATATTACAAACGGGTTCGTTAATGCTTAGGAATAACATTATACTTAATAGACAAATTTTGCTTTTTTATTTTAGATAATCCAAATTTGAGTTAGGAGGTACACCGTTTAAGAAACACCATCAGTTCGGAGCCATCTCATGACATGTATATATTTTTAATTTTTATAATGGTTTTAAATGCTTTACACTATATGAAAATCAAGTGCAAACCCGCAATTTGATCGGCTGATTAGTTTTTCTGCAATTTGCAGCAGAAGAATACCTACTTTTTTGAACCGTCACAGTAGTCTACCCCCCTAAGAAACACCTTGTGTAACAGAAGTTAGATATTTTAACATACTGTATTTCCCTCAAAATAATATGTTCTGTCTTATCATAGTTATTAACGTTATGTATAGTTTTCTTCTTTTACATATTCTAGGTGCTATTAAAACAAATTTTACATTTGATAAACCAGAAATCACAGTCCTTTAGAACCATATAAAAATTCTGTTCTATACATTTAACTTTCTCCATATGAATATAAAGAGCGAAGAAAATGCACGAAATAGTAAAAATTTTATTTTTGGTCACATATGTATATAATTTGTGTTGTCCATCTCATCAATAATTTTATGATACGAGTAATTCTTTTTGATACCTACACGCTTCGCATTCCGTGTCCTTGCCTTCTTTGGTACCACGTCGAAGTTTCAAACTTCTCTTCTTAAAAGAGCCAGTTGCATTTTCGGCAGTACCACGACGAAGAAGGAATGGCCGTCCTTGCGGTGGTTGCACACGTTTAGCCTTTTCTTTTTCAGCATTTTGAAAATCTTCCCCTTGAATTGTAACAGTTGATTTGCTACTACCTTCTGACTCATTATCAGGTTCGTAAAGAACAAAACTGATTTTGCGTTCCGCTGAAAAACCCAATCCAAATATGATGAAATGGATTAATGTGAAGTAATGTTTCATCGTTTAATATTTATCTACAAGGCATATTACCCAAGTATTTGTAATTGATTTTCTTCTCGTTCAAATATGTGGTTAAACATCAAAATCCAAGAAATATTCCTGTTTTATTAAATTCTCTATTCTATATTGAAGCAAACTACTATTTGAAATTCAAAAATTGTGAGTCTATAAATGACTAATTTCGCTTTGATAAGTTATAAAGATTTCGCACGTGAAAAATGAATATTTTAGGATAAACGCAGATTAATTATTACTAATATTACAAACGAGAGAAGGGAGGGAGTAGTGGAAGTCGAGAACAATAAAGCAGATAAGGGCGGCCATTTATTTTTCGCTGCTACATTTTAAATACGTATGTATTATTTATAAATGCAATGAAATAAATACAAAATATTTTACACGCAATACATAAGATATTTTAAATTCATTTAAACATTTCGAATAAAGGTAGCTTTAAGTTATTGCAATTGATGATAGAATATGTTGTCCTTGCATTCGTCATAGATTTTTCGGACCAAAGAATTTTTAAACTTACAAGGGAAGTTAGTATATACCCGTTTTAGGTTTAAATAACTGGCACTCTTGAGGGCACCAGAGAGCAAAATTTTGTCGGCCCCTTTATATCATTTCGGGGCTCGTTGCTTCCTATCAATAGAGGATGGGGTCTCTACACTCACAAATTGCCACCACGACCCACGGCTCTCGGGAGCATGGTTTCTGGCTCCTGATAGATCGGCGATTCTAAACTCCCACAAGCTATGTACTTTTCCTTTTTTGTGATACTGACAATAATTGGTTCACTTTATAATCTGTAAGTATTTGCCCTAAAATATTCTTCATCTGCGAGAGATATTCAAAGTTTACTAATTGTAAGCTGAATTGATCAGTTAAAAAATAACAATTTTCATTTCGCGATGAGTCGTTTTGCTTCTTACATTTGGAACTGAAGATAAATAAATAGTTACGTTACTATTAAATTTTAATGTTTAACAACACATTTCTAGGAGGAGGAAATTGATTTCGGACACATGGGTGGTGTCCCTCGTTCGAATTTCGCATAAATAATGTTTATTTCTTATACAAGTAAAAATAATTTATAGATATGTACCTAGATAAAATCGATCACTACTGTTCATAAGTATTAGGACAGTTGCATAAAATGTGATATTTGGTATAGGTAGATTCAATACTTTTCGCTGCTTTTAATTTAAAATACCAAATAAAGTAATTGTTAGAGTTCTTTAATAAATTTGCAACGCTTCTCACAATTATTCCACACAGAGTAGGTGCCCTAATATCTATGAACGGCAGTGAATTTATTAATTTTTGTGAGAAACATTTATAATCTTATTATTTTGAATAGGAATGTGTTTGACACTTACGTGCTACCTCCCGATCACCAACAATCGATTGAAGGCTCTGAGCTGATGTTTGGGAATGACCCATGGACGACAGTGCCATACTCCATCGCCGATTTGCTTCTCTGCTGCACATCTTTTCCCAAGGGGGTGGCCGTTCTTTCGCTAACAGTTTATTAAACTTCGGTAACGTTTGATAAGTCTCCCTTAAAAACGCTGTTACTTCCAATAGCAGAATGCAGGCGACGGAACGCAACGCGATTGGACATTGAGATCCATAACCGTTTATGCTAGCTAAAATATAATGAATCCTTTCATTTTTTTTACATCATTCCAGATGTCTAAATGTGCAATTAATAATACAATGTTAATAAATTGTATTGATATAATGAAATTTAGAAAGATATTAATTAGAGTAGATAAAGTTTTGCTTCTTCCGTGAGATTACAAACCTTCATCAAGAAAATCTTCTTCTTCGTCCTCGATAATTAAATCCCTTTGCTTGCTTTCGTCAGAAACCATTGCTATCATTTGATCAACATGCTGTTTGTCTTCGAGCATTAATTCTTCTAGCCGTGCTCCAATGGCCTGCCGAATACGCACGTAACGTACGATTAGGCATAATTTTCTTTTTATGAAATGAATTAAAAGTATTAGTACTTGCGAATACCTCAGCCCACTGATAGAATAATTTTCCAGCAGTGCGTTGCAATACGTGGACTCTTGTGTGTAGCGTGGATGTAGTTCGATTATTGATAGGTACCGATGGGCGAAAAATGGGAAAGTTCGATTTCATCCACGTTGGCCATTGTCCCTTGTTACACAGGTGAACATAATGGGCGCACTCTAATAGTAGACAAGCTCGTGCGACCACTGGTGCATGGGGCTACATATGGAAACACATACAGCGATTTATACACATCGTAAATTATTTTAAATTCTTGGAAGATCAACAGTTTCTTCGATAAGAGATTGTGAAACCGATTTAATATTGGATAGAAATAAATTATTTTTACAAGATCTAAGATTGCCGCCATTAGATAGTGATCAGGGACCGAACCGGGTTGGCAAGTCTCCAATAAACATGAGAATCTTAACATTCCGTCGAAGACAGCATTGCGGGGTACCAGCCTCCTCTCTTTTAAGACTACGAATTCGGACTCTCTCGAAGCCTCGCCGAACTCCATCGAATTTCTTCTGCTCAAATCTGTGTACAATAGAATTCTACTTTCACGAACATAATTTAAGCTGAATATGGCCAAAAGAAAAATACAGAGTGATACAAATAATATGCTGCAAGTTAATAGCTTAATATTACCAGTGAAGATTTTGCAAAAATTCTTAATGGGGGTTTAATGGTAAAGGAAAGTGCACCATTGATGATATAGAATGTATAAGTTTTTAAAAGTGGTGTTAGTTCCTTCGATATTGAGCTCGCATTAAGGTTTCTATTAAACAACCAATGTTTCTCATGTGTTTCTCTTCATGAGTGTACCGCGGAGGGAACAAACAAATAAGTATAGTGACAAGGGAAGTTCAGTTGCCCGAACATCCCGATATTTTAAAATTGTGCAGGTTTGCAGAGCACCGCGATAGAAATATCAGGCAATTTTTTGTTTGTTCTTCAGGGTGAAATATCACCCCTTAAAGTTTAATGAGTGTTTTCCTACTCTCCAGTATATCTTGATAACTATAGTAGATATAAAAATTGTTATAAAGGAACTTTAATGAGTTTTTATGTTGTATAAAACTATGTAATTGAATTGTTTAAAATTTGTGGTGAGGGACTAGTATTTTACTGTTTGAGTTACAAATTTTAAACAATTACCAATTTGATTACACAGTTTTATAGGCCATAAAAAGCCGTTAAATTTTCAATATAATAATTTTTTTATATCTACTATAGCTTTCAAGATATATAGGAAAGTAGGGAATCACACATTGACTTTTAAGGGGTGTTTTTGCCCTGAAGAATCGAAAACGGGCACAAACGAAAAATTGCCTGAAACTTCTATAAAGGTCCTCTACAAACCTACACAGTTTCAAAAAGATCAGGATGTTTCAGCAGCGGAATTTCCCTTGTGAGTGACCTTGAGCTGCTCTTGATAACGAAAGTAGGTTTTTAAAAGGGCAAACCATATACAGTATTCCCCCGTTATGAGCCCGTTTTTTTCCCCCGTTGACAGCCCGGCGACCATCTCCACCATTTCCTGGAAGCCTACGGACGAGAGTGAGAGAACCGGAGAACTGGCCGTGCGAAATCATGTCCTCAAGCCACTATGAGCCCGCCGCCAGCCCCGTTCGTCGGGCTCATAACGGGGGAATACTGTATTATGGTAATGGGAGGTTGAAATTTATTACCATATTTAAGAAATGTCTAAACAGATTTCCTTATACTTCTAAATATTTCTGTAGTAAAGATTTCTGGTGTCATTTTAGTATAATCGGGGCGATATCTGTCCTTTATAGCTTTAAACGTTGTTGGTGCCGTTGTATTATCGCGTCTCTAAGTAAACTCTACCAAAAAATACGGTGCGTACAGAAAAAGGCAGTAACATCATCTTCAAAAAAAAGGGAAGTGTTTATAAACATGATGCAAATACCACTTGAGGTAAATATCCAATATTGTATCGAAAAAAATATCAAGGAAACTTCAAGGGTTGCCCAGAATGTATGCATTTGCATTAATTTTGATTTTCATTGTATAATTACAGTATTGTCTCCGTATGTGCTCGGTTTGGTGCACACGATACGGGTTCCTCGCTATCCCCACCACTTCTGTCTTACTCTTGCCTGGCGAAGGCGAGAGCAGTGATGCCAGATTCGGGACGGGAGCGCTCGAGAATTTCCCCCACCTCGCATGCACACTACGCCGTAGCTGCGTGCCCGCGAGCTCGGCGCATGCACACACGCAGCTCCGGCCTAGCGTGCATGCGAGGTGGGGGAAATTCTCGAGCGCTCCCGTCCCGAATCTGGCATCACTGGGCGAGAGCCAAATGGAACGAGAGCGAGCGAGAGCCACGGAAAGCGATCAAGGACGGTATCAGACAGACGACGCGTTGATGTTTTGTCTCGCTCCGTCGTTCGGGCACCGTGACACTCCGTCGTTTGCGTGCGCGACGGGCGTGCGCGATGGTCGCAAGTACGGTGAGCACGGGAACCGCTTCACAAAATCTTGACGCAGGCCCGGCTCAAGTCTTTCTTGCGCCCTAGACGAACTTGTCAAATTGCGCCCTTTATTATAATACATTTATTTGAGATTATCTATGACTTTACTCTGCAACTGCTAGGGCATAAGGTTGACAAGAGGTGCAAAATAGTATTTTCATTGTTATAATAATTTTTTTATGAAATACTACAAATTGTACTACAGCGATTTCAAACTACGAGTAAGGATATGAAGAAGCTCAATTAAATGTATTATAATAAATGGCTGAATTTGGCCAGCTCGCTTAGGGCGCAAAAAAGACTCGTGCCGTGTCTGGCTACCTGACCGTCGCGCGCATGCGTCGAGCAGTCACGATTCCATTTGAGCGCTCGCGCCTGTCGCGCATGCCCGCCGCGCACGCAAAGCGTTCGATCTCGCTCCCCCTTTCGGCCAGAAAGAAGCGAGAAACGAACACTCGGAATTAGGGCTCTGTTCACGATACGGGTTCCACGCCGGTGCCGACCATCGAGCACATACGGAGACAATACGGTATTGTTTAACAAAAATAAGTTTAAGGTGACTTAAAGATTTAAAAAAGTAACAGCACTTTCAGCAAATTGTATGACCTATACATACTTTGTTACCATTAAACTATCACCAAGAATTTTCATATCTCCACTGATCATTGAAATATGGACTTGTAAGAGGTGACGTGATTCATCATATATAATTTGTTTTCACTTACAACTTCCAGGTACTTCTTCCAAGCTTTCCTTCTTTTTACTTTTTCCGAAACCGATTTTGATTAGCTGATCTTCCATTCGACGCTTTGCCTTTTGCAGAGTTAGTCCAACGCTTACACATTAAATATTTACTATTATTATTTGAATAAGTTCCGTAATTCTAAATATAAGATTATTAGTTTAACCCTTAAGCGTAAGAAAATGCTAGAATAGTAGACCGGTGTTCCAGGTAATGGTACCGGGGGGGGGGGGGGGGGGGTGCCATGACGGAGTAGTTTCAGCAAACATGCAAAAATATTGATAATTTTACCTTTTATTTACGTTTTTATGAATCATTATATAATTATAAGTTAATACTAAAGTATTAATGTATCCTTAGTACATAATTTGAGCAACGTTTAAATAAATTTTTGAAGTTATTAAACTTCTAAAAAAAAGTTCCCCTAAATATTTCCACAATCGATGTAAATATAAGTATCTTCTAATTTATTTTTCTTCCTACTCTCGCACAGTAGTTGTGGGACCATATGTTTTAAATATTCGACAAGTTTTTCCTCTTCTGTTTGCGAAAATACACTCTTACTTGCTTGGCAGGGTCTGCCGGCAGAACCGTAGCTGAATGCGGACGTCGGCTGCACAGCAGCTGCCGGCAGATCCTGCGCTCTTCTGGCAGACCCTGCTGCCAATCTGCTGGCAGACTGCCGGCAGGTTATCAGGGTGTTTTTACCATTTTCAATTCCGAATTAAAAGTAACAAAAATTCGACTTAAATTATAATAGAGAACCATGGCGTTGTTCAATCTCACATAAACCATATGGGGGTACCTCATCATTCCCCGTATCAAGGACCCCATGTCGCCTCAAACCATCGTTTTCCGGAGACTAATCCCAGATAGCAAACAGACGTCTTGCAGACATCTCTTTCAAACTTTTAAGACGTCTTAAAGGCGTCTGCTATTTTCTGAAAGACGTCTTAAAGACGTCTGCTATTTTCTGAAAGACGTTTTTGGACGTCGTTTGTCCGGAAACTGTATGTCTTTATAATACGTTAATACGTCTTTTAAACGGCTTGTAGACGTCTGTCAGACGTCTTATAAACGACCATTTCAGACTTTTACGACGCCTCAAACACGTCTTCGTATGGACTTGATTAGGCCTACCGCAGCTCTTTAAAGAGATATTAGAGATATGTAGTGTGACTTGATTCGTGTTTATTAGAGTTAATATCTTTTTATGAAGTTAAGTATTTTGAAAAAAGAATTTCTCATTTAAGAAAGTCTATTTTCATGCTGCTCAATATTTTCGTTTCTTCATAAAAAAGAAGAACGTCTTGCAATAGCCAATGATCGAGACATTTTTTGGCATATTCAAGTTCAAGTCGAAAATATAAATTTTCTTCATCAAAAAACGCCGGTACTCGAGAGTGACGGTACATAATCTGCCCGGGTCTTTTATAGGCATGCCTGCTGTATCCCACCTGCGAGAAGCGCTCGGCCCGGTCGCCGCCTGGCAGTCGCGTACTATCCATCGCGAGCCGGCCTAGTCATGACTTGTTTATGTACATATGCGTCTTTAAGACATCTAAACGCAATCTTGGCACAGACGTCTCAAAGACGACTTAAACACATCTGTAGACAGACATCTCAGAAACGTCTCGACACCGACGTCTTAAAGACGTCTTAATAAGGTCGGCAGACGTTCAGACCAAAAACAGACGTAAAATGGGCGTCTTTAAGACGTCGTGTGCTATCTGGGATGTTGTTTGTAGAGCAAATAAAAAATATTCCAATTTCTAATATTGTACATTAAAGTAAATAGAATGGAGATTTATAACGTAACAAAAATAATTTACCGTTTCTAAATATATGAGCCGTTGTTTTTGAAAGTGGTATAAGTCTATTTATTCATACATTGGGATATTTAAGGAGTTGTGTTTGAATCAATTTAAATATATTCACATACGTAATCAATTCGGACAATGTTTTTAAAATTATAAACTTGTTAAATTTTATTATGCAATAATAATCAATAAAAATGTTAAAGAAAATAAACTATTGTTTAGCTACA
The DNA here is from genome assembly GCA_951215215.1 of Andrena trimmerana. Lineage (NCBI taxonomy): Eukaryota > Metazoa > Arthropoda > Insecta > Hymenoptera > Andrenidae > Andrena > Andrena trimmerana. The sequence continues at coordinate 10,805,106 of OX578062.1, forward strand.
AATGGACTTATACCATTCTCCATAATAACATATTATGAAAAATATTACAAACAGCTATTTTAAATGTATGTTTTAATTGAAGTTGGCTTTGTGAAATGTATTTTTTTTTATGTAAAAAAACTAAAAAAACTTCATTACTTACTTACTTCCTAATATTATAATGAATTTATAAATAAACAAGTATGAAAAGTAAATTACTTTGTTGAGGTTACTAATAATAACGAACTTATTCATATTTCAATCTTATTTCTCCGTTACACTTTTAGCATTGTGAAGCATTTTTTCCAAAACATGGACTTATACCACTTTAAAAAAAAAAACATTCCTGCGATAACATTTTATAGTACAACTTTTTTTGATTAATTTGTGAGGATATTGTACACGATTGACTGTGTAATTATAAATATAAAAAGAGGATATCTATATCTCACTAAAACTACCATTATCTCATTTTTTCCAAAAAGGACTTATACCACTTTCAAAAACAACGGCTCATATATTTATTATAAGTCTTTTTAACCGACTTCAAAAGGAGGAGGTCACTCAATTCGTCACGTATATTTAATTATGTTTGTATATTCACGTATAACTTCCGCATAGGTGCACCGATTTCGATGATTTTTTTTATTTAAAAGAGTGTGAATAGCCGTTGGTACCATGTTAATTTTTTTTTATTATTATCCAGACACTCTAGAATTATCTAGAATTCCAGTTTTAATATATGTTCGCGCATAACTATGTAACGCCTCTACCGATTTGGATGATTCTTTCGGTGTTATATAGAGTATGTTCCCCAATTAGTACCATGACAAATGTTTTCTATTATTATCTAGATACTCTAGAATGATCTATTCCAGAATTCCAGTTTTAATGTATGTTTGCGTCTAATTTTGTAACGCGTGGACCTATTTTGATGATTCTTTCGTTGTTATATGGAGTATGTTTCCCAATTAGCCCCGCAACCTGATGTTACCAGTCAGTCGGCCGTACTCGACCCAGTCTGTCGAGCGCACCCAGTCAGGGGGGCGCATAACGTCTCCGGCAGGACTCAGCACGACCGGCCTATGGCTGGTGCCGAAGTCTCCAGTGAATTTCGCAGTCGAACCTCCTCCCTCTGTCCACTAGAAATATGCCTAGAATCGAGGTATTCTGCCTAGGGATACCGTGGAATGTGAACTCATTCGGGGACACTATTCTATAGGTGTTGCTCAAGGAATGCCCATGTAGAGCAACCCCACACGCGTTGTTGGAGAGATTCGTCCACGAGGAATGCCGGGCATTGGAGTCCCCACTGACCACCAGTGGGGATCCGACACCAGTGGTGGCATCAAGGTCGGCCCGCTCAGGACATTTGGGGGCGGGGGGGGGGGGGGGGGGGGGGGGGATTATAGACATCCTCGATAAACAGTGAGGGGCGAGTGACCTTTATGAACGCACTCTCGTAGGCCATTCCAGTCGCAACAGATACCACCGAGAATCTTAGGGAGGAACGGATCAGGAGGGCCACACCGCCACCACGGCCCCCAACTCGGTCACATCGGACGACACTATACCCGGGAACAGAAAAGTCAACCCCACCAGAGAGCCAAGTCTCCGTAATGAGAGCCACATGGACTCCTATTTTCTGCAGGACGACCATGAGTTCATTTTTTTTTGGCCACAAAGCCAGCGTTCCAGAGAAATATTTTGGGAAAAGGATCTATCTAGTCAAGAGACTGTGCGACCTCTAGGAACGCAGCAAGCTGCTGCGCCTTGATAGTATAACTTCTAAGCTTCATGAGTAAGCGATTCGCCGCGTCCCGAATTTGCCCAAGGTCACATAACAAATACCGATTTCGCTGCAGATATTTAGGGTCTCGAGTACCGGGGCAGTACCATCTAAGGCGGAACGGGGGCCCCAGGCTCTCCGGCCCCGGTGGGCCTCCTGGGGTTACCCGTGAAGGCATCCGGATACGAGGGTTTTCCCCCGGGAAACGGGCAGAGGGTGGGAGTCCAGAGTATTCCGGGTGCGTGGGAGGCCTGTTATAGTTAGAGCCCGTGATAGCCGGCTCGACAGGAGTGAAAACCTGCTTATTCCCGTTCCGTAGATACCTCCCGAGGGCCGGGCATTTCGAGAAGTTATCTGTGTGCGGACCAGCGCAGTTCGCGCAGGTAGGGGTAATTTCGAGAGTCTTAATACACTCACGCGAGTGGTGCAACCCCCCACATTTGACACACCTTCGTGGTTCCAAGTTGCTGAAGAGTGCCCAAAAGACTGGCATCTAAAACATTGAATAAAGGGCCGCTGGGACAAGAACTTTTCCCAATAGATCCTAGTGTGGAATATGTGGCCTATTTTATTGACCGCATTTAGGGACATTCCTTGAGGGAAGACAACTTTGTAAGAACAATACAGGGAGTTTTTCTTACTACCTGGGTTTAAGGGGACATAAGAGATCGGGACCAGAACGTGGGTCTTGATCTCAGTAACTATATCTTCAGCAAGAACCCTGGACAGCCCCTTCAGAACGACCGTCAACACCTTCTGGGAGTTGTGAGTGAAGGTATGGAAAGCCATATTTCCAGACGGAAGTCTACTCTTGAGGTCATTAAAGTCATCCACCTTAAACACCAGTATCCTGATCCTATTTCCTAGGAGTTTCATATTCAAGTCTTTTCCGTAACCCTACGAGAGGGATCTAGAGAGCTTGAGGAGGTCTTTGTCAAAATTTTGCACGTATATTGGAGGGGAGCGGGCCCCCGCGGCCCTGTGAACGGGCGAAGAGTGACCAAGTGCACCCGAGCTACCAGGATTTAAGGTTGAGGCACTAATTTTCGCAGAGTGGAGGGAGGCAGTGTCCTCTCCTGCGGGGTCAGCCTCAGAGTCTCGATGGATTGAAGAGAGGATGCCGAACCTATTATTTACCGAGACGTTCGAGGAGGATTCAAGATCCATACCGTAATCGGCCACTAAATGCACAGTGGAGCCAGAACAAGGGGGGGGGGGGGGAGCATAGAAGCGGGGACATTTTTTAATACAGGGATATGTTTGCCTCTCGAGATCCGGAACTGGGGCGAACCAAATGATGGAGGGGGGGACGCTACCAGCAGGTCGGTAGCAGAGCAGGGTTTCGCCACAGGCACCACACCGGGGTTGCAGTGACCAAGGTACACTTACGGGGCCATGATCACCTTCATACTTGGGTGAAGGTTCACCGTCGGGACGGCCCTTGACAAAGAACGGCACACCAGAGGCATCACAGCACGTTGCTAATTTTTGCAGGATGCCAGGAAGGTGTTTACGCACATTGGAAGAGGTGCAGTCCCTGAACTGGGAAATTCGCCTTTCCGGGGTACGCTAGACTCGCAACTTTTTACGGGGAGAAACAGTAGAGGGCAGAGATGTCCAATCCACTTGCTGGAAGAAGAACGGGACTTGAATCTTGTCAAATGACTCTAGGTTCTTGACTCTCGTGTCTTGCGTACTTGAGGCTTGACTCTTGAGATTTGAGCCTTGAGAACTTGATTCTTGATCCCGATTTGAGAATCGAGGCATTCACGGTTTCACGACTTAGAGACAGGGGCGGGGGCTTACGCGACTCACCGCCAGTCGTACTGGCACATAGGCCGGTATTCATAGTCGCTACTTATTCTTAAGCAAATGCTTAAGCATTCGGCATCCTTTACTAGCTACTAGGTTAATAGAGGATGCCGCATGCTTAAGCATTTGCTTAAGAATAAGTAGCGACTATGAATACCGGCCACAGAGCGGGTTTATAAGATTTGCCACCAGATGACGCCAGAGGTCCACACTATGTAGGGATTCGGTAGCGGTGTAAGACTGAAGCTCCACCAGAGGGCTATGCGGCTCGAGACTTTCTCGCCTGTGATCGCTGACCCTCTCGATAGTATATATAAAAGTTCTGTCCCAGTCCTGATACTCAGTGTGTTTAAGGCAGGCTCCCGCCAGGTAAGCTTCACAGATGAGTCGTACTGCTGGCGGGCCCGGGACGAAACGTTCTCTTTCCTTTCTTTTTCTAAGGTGGTAACCTTCCTTTCTTTCCTCGTGGTGTTTGTCCCACTATAGACGGTCCAGAATCAGATGTGCTACAACTGCACGGATCGCAGAATGGAGGATTTTTGTTGTGACGCAATGTAAATGTTCGCTCGCGGTATGATTATTCTTTTTTCTGCGACAATCGAATATGCTTGACGCCGAAAAACTGCGTCGTTTATATGAATGTGAATGTGTGCATGTAACATAAATGGTCTTAGTCAGAGGCATACTTAACACTACAACTCCTCTAGCTTCACTTGCGAGAAAAGGGTCGCATGTAAAACGTAGTTGCTTTACATTCGCCATCTAGCGGATATAAATGTAACTATACAGAATGAGGATTTAATTGATGAGAGATGATATTCAGAGAATTTTTCACTATCACGTTTTGCTTTTTACAAATTACATAAAATATAATTATAGACAGTAAATACAAGTGCAGTTTGTGTGTAATGTTTGTATCGTTTTTTCTTAAATTTTCTTGCAAAATTAATAATTTAATTTTTTAATTAAATGTGGCGCCAACTTCATAAAATTGAGAGTCGTAGGTTAAATAAGAAAAAAAATTATTTTTTACTATTTAGCGCGCCTTTGAAGTCGGTTTTTTTACTTTTTTTAAATAGTTTTTTATTAGTACACAAAATAAGATCCACGCAGCATGTGGACGATTTCACAGCTCTAAATCAAAGACGCGTGCTCCCCCACTCATTTCTATCAATGACCTAACTGTTACAATACAATGGTTTCCTTTTGGTACTTTCATCAAATGTCTAGCATTTTTCTATTATTGTTTTTTTTACGATACCGCATCTTACCTCGTTACTCCATTATGTGCCCCCCGTCCCCGCAATGATTAGTAATGAAAACTAACTCACCCACGTCCTGACCTAGATGCGCTACGATAATGGCCGTAATGGAGACTAGGTTGCCTAACAAAACTACCGTCTGTTGGCGACTCGCTGCTTTCGTGACTGTCAGTAGAATCAGTTCTGCCGTACTCCTTTCGAAACCAATTAACTGAAATTAGTCCAAACAAATTTGAATAAATAGTTTCATTTATAGCTTACGCATTTGCTATATTACCTCGGGCATACTCATTCTTCGTCTGGGTGGAACATATTCCAAAATGAATTCAAAGAAACATACCTATGCCACCAATTTGAAACCGAGTTGATTTCCGAATTTTTCCAGAGCCTAAGGAGTCTATTCCCAAATTTCTTTCACTCTGTCTCGGTGTAAGTATATGATGCTTCTTCCTCAAATTCCCCATAGGGCTTTGGCTGATTTTTGCGTTCTCCTCGCTTAGTTCTGTTTCAAGAAGACTCTGGAATAGTATATATCGTATTATTAGAAAAACGTAAGCGACATATTTGTGTTTATACGTACTGCACAAGTAGAAGATGTACTCCGTTTCTTGAAAAGAAATTTCCGAGTTCCTCTATCGTCTACAGTGTAACAAGTATCTCCCCCGATGTCCGCGTGTTCTTCCAGATCTGACTGGTGTATATGTCTAAAGATTGTTTTAATTCGCTTGTGACAAATTATCTTCTGTTATATGCAAATAATGTAATATTATTTAGTGGCGAATATTTTTACCTGATAACACGAGTTGTCTGAACATTGCTGTTATACCGCTTATTAGGTCGATCAGCAGAGTCTAGAATCCCGCTTAGAATGACACGACGAAAAACACCTCCATGGACTTCCTTAACGTAAGCCATGAACTGACGAAGGTCGCAGTATAAGCTTATATTTTCTTGAGCCTTCACTTCCTTAAGCGTTTTCACGAAACGCGTAACAAGTGGCTTGAAAACGCAATTAAAAATCTGACCCTCGATCCCGCGTGTACTGTGCCCACCAAGACTATAGATCGAAGCTACATTTGTAGAATTCGCTGCAGCAATTGTTCCCATTGTACCGCATACATTTGAATTACCAAATGTGCCTCCAACAGTCATTGAATTTCCCGTTAAATTAGTACCATACGCCGTCCCGTATCCTCCCTGTAACCCGACTTCTGGCGATTTGTTCGACCCCCGTTTGTGATCTATTATGGAACAAACAAATAAAAGTTGTTGAAAGACATAAAAACTAGAGTTCAAGGGCAACGAAGCATCGGCGGTATAGACGTTAATGCAGCGACAGTCGAAGTTCAAATGCAATTTGGTCGATAATGATTTTTAAAAACCATTATTAACCAACAACGTTAAATGGATTAGCTAAGACGAAATGAAACTTGTAGGTAAGCTTTGAAGCGAACAAGTAAACTCGAAGCCTTTTTCGTTTCCCTCGATTTACTCACTAAGTGGAGATAGCAACGAACTTGGATCCACGCAGAATCCAATGAATGCGTGAAAAAACTCCAGAATCTCTGGTATCGGTTGTTCTCGCACCATTGTTCTCAAGAATCGTGAGAACTGCTTGGAACTGACTCGGTGCAACTTGGTAAGGATCGTTTGTCCTTGTGAACGACAAAAGTCCGCCTGAGGTCCGCGTATTCCTTCCGCGCAGCTATGTGGACAACCTAAATGTTTCAGTACTCGGATCACACAATTCATTAGAAGATTGTGCGCCGAGTATTTATTCTTCTCTGGGATATTACGCCGATACTCTTGCTCGATATCAGGAGACTCTTTTTTCTTTCCACTGTCTAACTTCTCCACCACTGTCGTTGACTCTAAAAGCGCATCCAGTGAGTAAAATTGTGGAGCACCAGGTATAAGAATAAAATTAATGAGTTTAGTGTATATAATAGTCTCTACATGCAATGTAAAACGAATTTTTTTATAAATTCTGGGCATAGAAATGGTATTTAAATTTGTTCATAATTGTAGGAACAGGTGTCAAGTGTGTATAAAGAAAGTAGTGCTTTTAATTCGATTGCAAATTAATTGTAATGGTTTCTTTAAGATGATACTATTTATTTGTAAACCCATGAGAAGTGATTAAACATAGTAGTCCGTTCAAAAAATAAATAATTATTATTATTACTTATTTTAATAGAAATACGACCGCTGCAGAGTAAACTTTTATCATTACACTACACGAGATGGTTGAACAATTATCACCACCTTAACGTTCCTCAAAATTACGGGGATGCATGGGTTTGGATTCGTTACTCTACAAATTACACGATGAAATAAATATTATATGATAATATTGTTGCGAGCACCGTGTGCTACTTGGACCAACCAGAATTGATGACAGAAGTGCTAAGACTATTTTCTCTGATATTAGAATTAGTATTGCATTGTATAAAGTTGTTATTGTGCATACTGTGTGTAATAATAAATGACGATGGCTAAATATTAATTATTTTATAATCTTACCTGCTATACTGCTCATCATTTCTTCACGGAGACAATGTTTCATCACTCCCATGTCCATTAACAGCTCCACCAAATTCAAAATGATTTCGCACACCCTTAAACTACAACAGTTGGTATCCCTCAAAGCAACTAAATGCACAGCCTAATAGAACGTTGAAAAAAATGACTGACTAATGCGATTACGTAGAAGATCTTAAATACCAATTGGAAGATAGATACTTACCTTTAAAACTACTTGCAAATCAATATCACCTTCTTTGGTGATGTAAGAAGAGGATCCAGGTGCTTCTGGTATTTCATCGCTGGCATAAGTGATATTAGAGTCTGTTTGTGACCGGGTGAGACTAGGTTTCCGTTCGGAATCTAAGCGACTGCCGTGCATACTAATAACGTCTAATTGACTGTCGATTGAACCCTGCAATAAAGACCACAATGAGCCATGGACATTTTTCATTAAAAGAAATGGTAGAAGATGTTTTTAAGCCTGAAGAATACGTGGGACGTTATAAAAGTACAAGATTGCCGGACGGTCCACGCAACTAGGACAAGTCGTATCTCTTGGTTAATTGCAATTAGAAGAAAATGGTAGAGGACAAAGATTGGTTCAAGCACATTTATTTTCCTATGGCCAAATTTTTTTCGCAATTGCACCGATGCGTCTGCACTATACAGTTGCACATTTGTTTTTTTTTAAATGTAAGCGTAGCTATATGTTTTGTTACATTAATTGATTCTTCTTGACATTCCACGTATAGGTATCTACAAGTATTAGAGTAATGTTTAGTGATCGATAATTAATTCCTTTTTACAACATTTGAAATTATTCCACTTGTACAGTATGCAGTCACTATAAGCCCGACGAACGGGGATGGCGGCGGGCGTACAGCGCGTTGTGGACACTATTCCGCGCGGCCAATGGCGCGAGTGAGAAAACCCAAGAGCGAGCGAGAGGAAACGAAAGGAGCCTCTCGCTCGTTCTCGGGTTCTCTCACTCTCGTCCGAAGGATTCCAAGAAATAGTCACCGGGCGTACAACGCATGGTAGAAACGGGCTTATAACGAGTGCCGACTGTATACTGTTTTGAAGTTGCTGGAACGCTCCACTATTATATTGCAAACACTACGCGTATTGTTTCTTTGAAGTTTTCATCACCGACACAAATCGACGAATATTTCTTATTACGCAATACATTCTAATCGGTTTGTTTTAAATCTTCTACGGAAACAAATGGGTGTGAGTACTGAGTAGGTCTTAGTTTCTAGTTTTAGATAACCCAATTAACTCTTAATTGGGTATGTGGTACAACCTGACGTAATTGAATATGTACGTGGGGTGTTCTGAACACCCCATATAAACTTTTATCATTCTCTTGTATATTGCTATACTATTCCTCCTTAAAACTAATACTAAATGATTTTACATAATAAATGAAAATTAACAAATATTTTTAATGTACTTATTTTTAATAAATATTGAACATGATTACAAAATAAAGTTCATGGGACAGAATGTCCCACAAATAACAACGGGGGTGCTGAGGACACCCCGCATATCTAATTAAAAGTTCAAAGTATTAACTTCTCGCGCACTTTGTCCTAACATTTTTATACATATGTCAAGAAGAGTCGATTTATGTCCCTAACAGAAACTATATTGTATTTCAGAAAAAAAGGTGCAACTGCATATTGCAAGTGCAGTTTTGTCTCGTTATAACTCCGACGCTGGGGGGACAGGCTGAATCTCGGGGGAAGGTTCGTCTTTGTTCTTTGCCGTCTTCTTTCAGTAAGTCGATGCCGCCGCTATTTTGACCGAGAATGATTTGTTGCTCTTCCGTACCGCCCGCTTATTCTCAGTCTCCCGCGCTCGTCGCTGCGGCTCCAGAAGAAGTAGTGGGGATAGAAATGTACTTCAAACGAAACCGGGTACCTGGACTTATAACGGGGCAACATAGTGCTTCATTGCGCTTGTGCAAAAGATTTGGTCACAGGAAAATAAATTTTAGGCCATTCCAATTTTTTCTGTACTATAATTGCAACCAAACTAGAGATATGATTTGTCCAGTTGCGTGGCCCTCCTTCCATGCGTTGAACGAAAATTCGATAAAGAACTGATAAAAAAGTTGTAGCGAAATTGTGTTTCCTACCTGTCGCTTCATATAATCTGGGGATGGAGCGGGCGTATGTTCCGTGACCGTGATGATAGGGTTCGGGGTGGTGTACGATTGACTATAAAACCGACTTTGCTTCCTCTCAATTCGAGTGTCGCCGATGTACCTACGAGTTAGATTTAATGAAAAACACGACGTTTTGTATCAGCCCTCCCAATACCACTTCTCATTGTGAATCCTAGCTAAGCACTACTGTCTGCTCTATAAGGTCCTTATCTACTTTGGTGCGTTTGCCATTCCACGCAGCATGCTCGATGCGTCCCTCAAACGGTGTCTCACTACGTACACATGTACATAATCTCGAGTTTCTTGTTACAAAGCTAAGTACTTCCATTCTTCCAATTCAAATAAAACTGTATACCGAAAAATACTTTATACTCCAATATGTCGCTAGTAACAAACTAAAGAGTGATAGATTTACTAGTAAGGAGAAGAATGTGTTGTAAGAAGTGTATGTACTTTATACATGTGTGCACATTCAATTGTTATTGCGTAAAAGGACAATTTATATAACCACCGACGTGGGAACAATTCGAGCGGAAAAATCGACGAGCGCTTGTCGAGACGGCACGTTTTGGGGCATTTGTACCTCAAATGCGGAAAAAATCACCTTGAAAAAATATCGCCAAATCAAAAAATTGGAGGATAGATATATATTTGAACATTTGGGCTATTAACTAAGCATGGTTTTTTTACCATTCGTTAATATATAACGCGGCTATACGCTTTCGAAACCGCCAAACTCAAAATCATCGAAAACTAAGAATAATTTGTGGTTTCGTTGTTTTTTTTTCAAATTAAATGATATGCGATGGAATTAAGCGAACCATTTGAATTTTGCCGAATTACGCTTTAATACCACTGACCATTTTCATTATTTCTTACAGAAAGTTCTCACAAGGGAACGCAACTTTGTGGATTTTTAGAGTGACTCAAAACAAGAACAACGGTGTATTTCATTTGGGCCCTATTACCCTTTAAGGGAGTGAAATCAAACCTCAATGTCAAATTAGCACTTTCACTTTTTCGTGTATAACTCTCAAAGTACAACAGACAGAAAAAAAGTTTCAAACAAAAGTTAAATGGTGCAATAAGAGCTGCAAACTTGCGTTAACAAAATTTTGAAAAAAGTTTCTTAAGGTTCAGGTATTTTTTTAACTCTTTCCAAAATTTTGTTAACGCAAGTTTGTAGCGCTTATTGCATAATTAAACTTTTGTTTGAAATATTTTTTTCTGTCTCTTGTACTTTGGGAGTTACGCGCGAAAAGTGGAAGTGCCAATTTTACTTTGAAGAGGTTAGTTTTCACCCCCTTAAAGGGCGATAGGGCCCAAATGAAACACACCGTTGTTTTTGTTTTGAGTCACTTTAAAAACCCACAAAGTTGCGTTCTAATCAGTGAGTCCGGGTTCGCGGTGTTCCCTTGTCAGTAATGCTTAATGATCTTCCTATTTGTATTTTAAAGAACAAGGCCTTAGCTTTGACATAGAACAAAAATTAGCTACTACTAGTTGCTACTTAGGAAGTTAAAGGGGTAAAAGGCAGATATCCGAAAATGGTCACTTTTAGCCCACTTCTGAAAACGAAAAATTCATGCGGGACCTGTAAGAATACCTCTTAAAGAACAAAAAACATCCTAATCACTTTCGCAAAAAAATGAGGGGAATGTTGTAAAAAATTAGTGCAAATATTAAAGGATGATAGTGATCGAAGTTAGTTTTGACGACTTTCCCATCGTTTTTCGGGAAAGTGGTGGCAATTTTTTATTCTTCACGAGCTCCTCTTGAAGGTCTAGAATGAATTTTTCGTTTGCAGAAAAGGGTCAGAAATATTAATTTTCGGACATCCTTCTTTTTGCGAAACTATAATTCATTTACGATTTCTGTATAATTCATTTTTAAGTAAAACTAAAAATGAAGGTATTCTGTTGACCACCCTGTACAAGCAAGAACCCAAATATAGGCATGTACATATGTCCTAATCGTATGAAATGAAACAATAAGATATATGTACACATATGTTACGCAGCCCTGGTGCTCAGTCTGTTTATCTCCCTGCCACGAAGCCCGGACACTCAGCTGTACTTTATCTCTACGAATCCTTCCGTTCAACATAAGCTAAAATTCTAAGAAAGCGCATCTTGCATTTCTCGTGCCAGTCCGGCTGTGGAGACAATAAAGGAATCATTCTTTGACCAGCACCCTACCGAGTAACATTTATTCTTCCCAATCTCTTGTTCCTACGATACGTGCCCTACGGGAGTTAACATCTAATTGAGAATTCCTCGTGTAATTCCGAGCCGTTCAGCAGGACACGAGCGACTTATCGAGTCGGTGTCGTTTTTTTATTTGGGGTAATTTCCCCGTGACACATATGTAGTACTAGCAAAACACACATACACATATGTATATAGATCATTAGTATCTTTAAAGATCTGTATCTTAGTTAAAAACCACCCTCTTTCAATGGGATTTGACTTATCTTAAAGACAAATGATCGTACTTTCTGATAGTATACATAGAAATTGCAAAAATATTGTTTGCACTCCGTAGCACTTGACAAACGTCAAGAAATTGTTACAGTTTGGCACACTTCTTTGTAAGGGCGGATTTTACCCCCTGGATACTCATTTCGATAAAAATGGTAGAAAGGAAAAGTAGAAAGTTCAAACTTTAAAATGGTCTTTGTTTCATCAACTTTGGATGCATTTTAGCAAAGGTGTGGGACTTTGAAGATTGAACAAATTTAAAAATAGTTGTTTCCTCAAAAGATACAAACTAAAAACCCCCCATTGTGCGCGGCGAACCATGTCCGAGCCCTATCCGTGTCATATCCGAGCGCAACATTGGCAAATTTTATGCTCGCAACACATAGCCGAGTTAAGCAAAATATAATTTAATTAATAATTACTAATTAGACGATAATTCAACTACAAATTAATTTCTGTGATCGTTCATTTTTATTCACCACAATTACAATTACAATTGCCACATATTATTGCAGGACAATTGCAATTACATAGATCCAAATTGTATTTATAACGCAATTATAATTGTAATTCTTATTGTGCAAAACAATTATAATACGCCCAATAATACAAAGATAGTCTAATAAATAATGTTTGTAAATATTTATAATCATTTATAAATATAAATTTGTTATCAGTCGTTAAAAAAAACAACAAATTACAAATTTTGTGAAAATTTGTAAAAAATCCTGTAACCAATGTGCGAAAGATTAAATAGCTATTTAGCTATTTTCACTGAAATAATGGCGATGAACAAATAAGGAATTTAAATAATTGTTACGAGCCGAGATTGAGGGCAATGAGATTGGCGGCTGCGAGACCGAGGATGCCCGGGAGCCGCTATAAGGAGGTTGGTTATTGTCGATGAACAGGGGTCTAGAAAATGTACACTAGGAAACATTAATTAAGCCTCGTAACTTTATAATGCGATACACCTCGAGCGGTAAAAATGTATCTATGTGAGTTGGTCTCACAGTGGAAATTCAGATTGATTCAAATAAAAGAACTCTGAGTAAGAAATAACTAATTATATTCTATAAGCTTGGTTCTTACAATTGTTTAAGTGTTTGTTGTCGCGGTACTTAAGCCCTCCTCTTGGTTTTGACACATTGAGAAATGCGGGAGGTCTCAAAGAGTTTAATAATTACAACGCCTATCAGCAATACTGCGTACTGTATGGCCTATGTTGAATTCATACATTGAAGAAGAATGTTACTCGATCTCACAAACCTCTTTCGTCTGAACGTATTACACTTGAAATGAGCCCACGAATGTGGATTCGTGGTCCTTTTTATACGCTGAAATTCGGCTAGAAAGTAATGGGGACATGAATGCCTCAAATAAATTTTCTATGTAAAAAAAAAATAAAATTTCTATGTAATTGTAGTTGTTCTGCACAGTTACAATTAACAATTACATAACTGTAATTGGTCTGCACAATTACAATTTGGCAATGAGAATTGTAATTGAGGTTAGTAAAAATGAACGATTACAGAAAGTAATTCGTAATTGAATTATCAATTACATCTCAATCGTAATTAGTAATTAGATTACATTTTGCCGAAATCTGTTGTACGTGTTGCAAGCATAAAATGTGGCAATCCACTCGCTGAGCGCTCGTCGATATTTCTACTTGGATTGTTCCGGTATTGGTGGTTGTACCAATGGACCTTAAATTATTAGACAATGTGTACTGTACATTGTATACATTATTAAGTGTATCTTACACTTAACGTTTGTGTATCTCGTTGCGTACTGCGAATATTCCTCACCTTGTAGAGGATGTCTGTTTAGAAAGCATTGAGCTTCGCAAACAGCAACACATAATTTGCAGATACATACACGAAAAATGAAATAAATTTTGTTGCTGTACAAGATATACTCGCGCAATAAGGCATACGCGTGTATACAAAATGTGCAAGTAAAATAAATTAAATTATTAATATTACATGGTGACCTAAGTTTCATTATGCCCTGTGCATGATAGAATTCAAATTACACAATATAAAATACATATTTAACTGATCGGGGACTGTTGATATTGGCAGTGAAAGAACGTCTTGGAAGTGTTAGAAATGGAAATGCACAAGAAGTGATGTGTTTACGGTGTCCGTTGTTTCTTGCCAACATGCCGGGGCGGCTAGGGCGTGGGGGGTGTGTGTTTTAAGGATACTTGTGCGCCCTACCGGAAGCAGGAAGCTCGTAAAAGAAGCGTGTAAACCGAGCTGCGGTACGAAACTTCCTTCGAGAGATGTTGATGACTTACCCTCCCGCGGTCAGCTCGTTAATCAAGCAGCTGAGTACGAGTTCAGGTGTGAAAAGGCGAACGAGAGAGAGAAAAGACACACATAGAGAAACACATTACGCATAAGTTTTAACGATGGGCTTATTAATTTATGCAGTGTTCCAAAAATTATGTTACAAATGAAAATAGGCAAAGCCATTGGAGAAGTATAAATTGAAGTTTTGCAGCGTTTTTCAAACTGAAAATTCACTTTTATCGTGTGGGTGATTGACCTGCTATTACCAATTAAATGGGAATTCCCATGTTTTATCGCAAACCTGTAATATAGTGAACTAATTCCTGGAGAATATGTAAAAATCAATTTAATATCTAGTTAGTTTTGACTGATTAATACGAAACTGGCGTATAGAAATTACGTAAATTGGTAGAATGCTTAATAGCTACACTAATTAGGATTCAATATAAGACTTGAATGCTAACAGATATGGCTAGTTGGGACCGAAAGCGGTCTCTTAACCAGGGTATGGTAGCATATCTGTCAACGCCTGACTGGGTTTTATGGGGAAACTGGTTGACGATCAGGGTTGCCGGGAAATATCCTGCAGCAGCGGAGTGCGAGGATCGCGTAGTGGAGAGGGAACACCTACAGCAGTAGCGGTATGTGCGTGCGTGATGGGAAACGAACCGACGCCAGCGCCAAGCCAAGGAGCGGCACGGCCAACCAGCGTTGCTGGAGAATAGATTGCCGACGCTGGTCGGCCATGACGTCGCTTGGCGTGGCTTGGCGCTGGCGTCGGTTCGTTTCCCATTGTTTCCCATCATGGCGTCTCACGCACATATATACCGCCACTGCTGCAGGTGTTCTCTCTTCACTATGCGAATGCTCCCACTCCGCGGCTGCAGGGTATTTCCCGGCAACCCTGTCGACAATGAAACAGCGATTAGTTCGGCGCTTGTAGTAAGTCATGCACTACTGCCAATGAGATATTCACGTTTCCCATTTCTCATTGCATCTTCATAAAAATGGGAGACACCGTCGTCTCCGGCGTAACCGTAATCCCTAAAAGCCTCATTCGGATTAGTCAAGTCACTTGACTTACTTTCAGTCGCTTGCATTCAAGTAAGTTGAAACTACTTTACCAATGTGAATCTGTTATTCACTTGATTTGAAATATCCTTTTAAATTTCTTTCACGTTTCAAGCGAAGTAGTGAGTCCTTTAACTTTTACTTGCCTTGAAATACAGGTTGAATAGTGTGAACGTAAGTAGTACAAATGAGACCTTGAAGTTAATCGAAGTAAGCTAATTGCCCATTGTTTTCGAAAAGTGAGGATGTAATCATAAAACAATGGCTAAGAAAATATAGGTGGTGTAATGACCGTTTCCTTTTAATATTTTTTTAAAATATTTGTAATAAACTCTTTCGTGATTTTAAGTTCCTCTTATTTTAGTCACAAATCTAGCACAAACACTACCCCCCCCCCCCCCCCCACCATTTCAGATATCTTACTTGCTTCAAGGAATCTTAAAAGTTACTTGAAAGACAACTTGACACTACTGAACACAAATTTGAAGTGAGGTTGTTACTTGAGGGATTCAAGCGCGACTTGAAGTCAAGTATAATTTGACTAATGAGAATGAGGCAATACTTATGGCCGGTTGCGCACAATGGACTTACTATAGACACTTAGAGACCGAGAGGAAAAGACATGGAACTTGTAAATATACGAACGAGACTGGGGTCTGACACTTGTGAGAAAGAATTTGGAAGATCAGACCTCTGGTGGCGCTGGCGATCACTAACAGTCGCAATCCCATGTGAGGCTGGAACGTGACAATGCTACCAATGGATTCCTGAAAATTTCCTAATCAAAATGAGTCCCACTTTACTTTATTCCGAGTACAGTAAATCCTTGTTATTGCCCCATTTTTACCATGCGTAGTAAGGCTGTTCGAGTACTCGGAAAAAGCGAGCCGAGCCAGGCTCTGTTTTCCGAGCCGAGCCGAGCCGAGTACCCGTAAACACTGAGTAGCTCGAAAGAACCGAGCGGCTCGAATATACTTCGAGCAGATCGAAATTTTCGAACAGACCGATTGTGTCGAGTAGCTTGAACCTTGAATTTTGAACGTTTCGGGCAATACGAATGTTTAAAATATTTTAGGTTACGTTTATCTACTAGAATGTAAATAATGGTTCTCAATAAGTAATGCGAATAATTAAAATGTAAGTTGTACATGGAAATAATCTGTAACTTTTGAAAGTAAGTACTAAATTCAAATCTTTCTTCTTTTTTTCTCATTTTTTCGTGTATTTATGAAAATTAATTATTTATTATTTATTGATTACTCTACAATTCAACTGTGTAAAATACTGTAAATACTATATATCTTATTAAAACATAATTATTCTATGCTTATTATCTGTCGTGATTTTACACGTTCTTTTACAAATATTTACCATCCCCATTCAAGCAGATTGGTATTGCGATCTTACATTAATTAAATAATAATGCAAGGTTTACATATTCAACTGTTTACAAGTACTTCACGATTCTTTGCAATTAAGCTTATTTATATATATTTAATTATTTATTAATTTATTTATTTATTTATAAGCGGTTAACGTCCTGTCTTAACAATGGCAGGACAGAAGTAAAACCCATACGAAGAAGTCGAAAAAGTAAGAAAAGTTCACTTAAATACCATGCCGGATTTACATTCCAGTAGATGAACCTAACCTAAAATATTCGAAACATTTGTATTGCCCGAAACGTTCAAGCTTCAAGCTTCAAGCCACTCGACACAGTCGGTATGCTCGAAGTATATTCGAGCCGCTCGAAAAAATTCGAGCTTCTCAGTTCTTTCGGTTTTTACGGGTACTCGGCTCGGCTCGGAAACCGAATCTCGGCTCGGTCCGAATTTCAAGGTACTCGAATATTCGAGTACTCGAACAGCCTTAATGCGGAGTACGCCCGGTGACTATCCCCACCATTTCTTGGAATCCTTCGGTCGAAAGTGAGAGAACGAAAGAGTCGACGGCAACTTCGTGTCAATTGTTTCGTTCCCTCTCGCTCGCTCTTTGGTTTTCCCACTCGCGGCATCAGCCGCACGGAATAGTGTCCGCATCGCATCGTACGCCCGCGTGCCAGCCCCGTTCGTCGGGTTTAATACGAGGATTTACTGTATTTTCAACGATACTGGATGCAAAATTGATTAGCAGAATGTAGAAATTATTCCACTCGAACATCAT
Organism: Andrena trimmerana; assembly: GCA_951215215.1. NCBI lineage: Eukaryota > Metazoa > Arthropoda > Insecta > Hymenoptera > Andrenidae > Andrena > Andrena trimmerana. The sequence continues at coordinate 10,822,658 of OX578062.1, forward strand.
TACAAATCGTTCGAATAGCGATTAGTTCCAGTAATTCAGTCTCATTTTTATCAGAACTTTAGCAATTCATTTATACAAATCTTTTGAAAATCTAGTGAAATGGCCTTCGTGGTCAGTCATATACCAATTAAAATTTAAATTTTCATATTGTTCATTATATTTTTAAAAGAGTAACATCAATGAATTGCTGAAGTTCTTTTGGTGAAAATGAAACCAAACACGGCGCTACTTGAAGTATTTCCGACGCTATTTTACTGGAATAATTTCTACATTCAGCAAGTCAATTTTGCATCCAGTATCGTTGCAAATACTCAGAATAAAGTAGAGTTTGGTTTCATTTTGAGTAGGAAATTTCAGGAATTGATTGGAACCTTTTTCATGAAGAAGCAATGGAAAGCAGGAAACTTGAAAATTTCAGTAGTGCATAATTCATTTCCGAGCTTTTATCCGAGCAGAATATCCGAGCCTTTACCCGAGCAGTACTTTGTATGCTAAATACGTGAAACAAAAATATTAAATAATAGAGATGACAATTTAATGCAACTGTAGGGGAGAGTGGGGTAACCATGAATGCGATGATTACGGCATTTTAATAAATAAAAACGATGTTCCCTCTCCGCTAGCTAATAGTTTAGGTCGTATCCAACGCCGGGCAGAAAATAATAAATACAGAACGCTCATGCTATTCAAGATAAACACAATTTATTATTTTCATCATGTTTCAAGTAATATTTTGTCCATTTCCAATTGCATATAATTACTGTTGAATTAATGATACAATTATTTTTTCTTAAGTTGAAATAAAGCACTTTTTTACGAACATTTTGTGACCAAGGCGTTGCTTGAATCATGATTCTAACCTCTGAAATAATTTATTTTTTATTTTTTGATGTCGTGGGGTATTGACGAACAAATCGGATGGGGTAATCTCGAACGTTCGAGATTACCACTCGTCAATACCAATACCCTTTTTCTTTTTTTGCTTAATTTTAATATTGAATTAATCGTTTTAGATGCCACGAAATTACGAACGAAAAACGAAAACAACGTATAGGTAACTAAGTAAGTAGGTAGGTACCATAGATAGTGTGGCGGACGAAAGAAAGTTTACACCTTTTAAAATCGCATAACTTTTTTAGAATTGGTCCAAATGCACTTGAGTTTTTTTTAGAAGCTAGCAGGATTAGTTTGCTAAGTGACGAGTTTTTTCGTTTAAAAAAAATTGCAAAAATACCGAAAATAATAGTAAAGGTCGTTTTTCAAATAGCTTATTTCGGGAATTTCGCGATTTTCGACCTTATTCTGCGATCTTTAAGCGTTTGTAGATCAGAGCAACGTTAACCGATTTTGATGCAACTTACTTAAATCTACAAAAGGAATTTTTGAATTTTCATTAGAGGCTCAGAAAAAAAATTTAAAAAACGACATTTACTATTTTTTTCGATATTCCGACCAATTGCAATTTTTTTCTAACGCACAAGAAGAGGAATTTGAAAAATACATTAGGTATAGGTTGTAGCAACACTTTTTATGGGTTGACCATTGAAGTCGCGCTTTCTGTGCGACTTCTGCGATATTTAGCACTCTGTTCGTGATTATCCCACGGCAGTAGAATAATCATGAACATCAAGGGTTTTGCTTTTTTACTATAAAGTTGATTTTTATATTCTAATTTTTCAAAAATTCCTGACAGTACTTTATAGATGAATAGCTCAGAATGAATAGTCATGTTTGTAAATAATAAACAAATTCATTTCTCACATAGTTCTCGTTTTGTTTGCTTGTTTGCTTAGGTGTTCGCAGTTACCCCACTCTCCCTGAATAGTTTCAGCAAAGATCAAAGTTTATTATTTTAAGTACCCGGCGTTGCCCGGACTTCTTATATGTATTTTTACATAGTATAAAACAAAGTACACGGTAAGTGTCTGTTTGTTCGAGCTAATCTCGAGAAGCACTGGACGGACTACGATGTGGTCCCCACCACCCCATAGAGCATTTTCAAGGAATACTTCTCTAAAAATCGTCACTGCTCAGCTTCCTTTTGTAATAGGTTAATGTTTCATAAACCTTCCTCGAGAAATGCTCTATAAAACGGTGAAAACCGCATCACAATTCGTCCAGTGATTCTCGATATTAGCTCGAACAAACAACCAGATGCCTTTCGGGGACTTTATTTTACATATACTATGTAGAGATATATTAGCAAATTCTATGAAACGTGTAGGTATGCAGTATGAAACTGTTTTACAAAAATTGTATAAATTTCATTTTTAAAATCTAACTCATCCTATACTTTATAATCTACGTTTTTTTTAATTGAATTTTAAATGGGCTATCATTATTATAGAATAAAAGGAAAGCATATAAGTTTCTAGATGAAATTTTAATGAATTTTATATTAGTAAAAATCGCATACTAAATGTTCTTGATGTGATATTGACTACAAAAAGACAATCGATCAAAAAAGATTCCGTAAGATTACACTTTTTAATTTTTTAATTTATATTTAATGAACAACATTTCATATTGAAAAACGATACACGATTCTTCTATTTATGGTTTTACAAAGAATTTGCATATTCACTAATGTAACAAAGTTTTCAGATACTTCCCATAAACATTCGGTTAAAGTTTAAAGTGACCGGCAGTGTTGGGTAAGAGATACGAATATGTTAATTACCCCCTTTCAGGGGGTAATTCTACAGGCCAAAATAAGACGAAAATGTAGAATTAGATTTTTTAATATCACGCTTCGTTTTCGAGAAAATTGAGTTCGAATTTTAGTCAAATCGCGTGCACAGAAGTACACTTTTAGGCGTCTGATTTCAGGTGTCCGCCTCCGATTGCTTTGAGTTTCGTATATGTTTTAGGGGACAGAAAAATAATAAATAGGTATTTTTATTTTGACTCGTTTGCATATTTGGGGGTGAAACCATTCCTCAAAGTTCATATAAAGAGGTACGAAAGTTCCTATTGTTAGTTAAAAGAATATTATAACATTGTATTCAATAAAACTTGATATAAATACTTTATATACGCAATGTTATAGTATTCCTTAAATTAACAATAAGAACTTGTGTACCTCTTCTTATAAACTTTGAGGAGTGGTTTCACCCCTTACATATGCAAACGGGCCAAAATAGAAAAACACGTATTTGTTATGTTTCGGTCCTCTAAAACATATCTGAAAACCAAAGCAATCGGAAGCCTACGAAAAGCGCGACGCGTGCCCCTCAGGCGCTAAAAAGTGTACTTCGGTGCACGTGCATTTGAATAAAATTCAGTTAGTTTTCCCGAAAACAAAGGGCGATATTAAAAATATTTATTCAATAATTTCGTTTTATTTTGACCTGTAGAATCACTCTTCAAAAGGTTTGATCACCTGCAGTGAAACACCCTGTATATAATTTCGTACAGATCTACTAAATTTGAAGCTGAAATATCAATTTAAAGAAAATTCATTTATATTGTTTTATTCGAATGATTAGTTGAAAAATGTTTTTACTAAAAACGAAAGAAATTGTAATAGAATTCAAGAAAGGAACTATGATAATAATAACGTTGAATTCAATGCACTGCTAATTTATTGTATTTGTATTGTGACACAGGCTATATCATGCTAATAAGTACCTATCTCTTACATTATCCATAAGTACATAACGTAAAATAGTACCTACATATTACTATTATACAATATTGTATTTATTGAAGCATTAGGAACTGTAGAAAAAATCTGTTCTTTAATCAATACGATCACCGTATTCTAATTAGCTACTACTCAATTATTAGACTACTTAAAATAACATTAGAGATTCAAAAGCTTTAAAAAATTGTTGATAATAACAGAAATAGTAGTGTTTATTCAACTAAATAATAATGTACATTTACCCTTGTCAGTAACTGATTATAAGAATTTAAATTACTATTTTTTACAATAATTCTTGAAGATTGAACTACCATTTACACAGAAATAATATACGGCTAACAGTGCAAAACTATAAGTTCAACGAGACAAGAGAAATATAAGTATGTATTGCTCTAACTGTTGCTAACATTATACGAAAAATGTAATTTTTATATAAAAACATTTAATATATTAGGCAAGTATTTGTGTGGCATAGGCGTGTTTTCACGCCGTTTCGTGCGATTTCCACCCTGTGCATGACAATAGACTGTTTTTCAAGCCCATATTTTCTGGAAAGCATCGAAATTATTGTTTGAGAGTCCGCGAATGTTTGCTTTGAAAACAAACCGAGCTCAGAATTCCCTTCGTACTTCGTTTTTGCCACGACAGCTCTTTCGCTTGCCGAGCCTTGAATGAATCATCTACTGGCGAAAATTTAAATTTCTGTATTTTCTATTAGACCTTCGTACAAATATTACCAATGGATTGGTGAAAATTTCCTGATGAAAATGAGTTTAAATTCGACCTTTCTCCGATTATTCGTAATCATATATGATGTATAATAGGCATCTATACGGAAATCAGAAGTGATTCGCATTAGTATGTAATAAAATATAATCCAAACGGGGTCATATTTGGCCTCATTTTCATCAGAAAAACCTCGCCAATTTATTCCTAGTACTATCATGAATATCTAATCGCAAATATAGAAATTTAAATACTCATCAATGTGGGCATGTGTACTTTCAAAGCGCGGGTCGAAATGGACAAAATTTTCTCGACAGTAGTGACTGTTCAAAAAGGCCTGACCAACTTGAAACAATATCCCGCCCCACAACGCTACTCAGAGTAGAGATTAAAAATATCATCACTACCCAACACTGATTATAGACTACATTTGATGAGAAACCTTATCGGTCTAACAAAACGCTTGATCTTTGTTGCATACAGCTCAAGCGAAACTACGTACGTCCTTCTGTAAGAGTACTTATTTTAACTTGATACTTTAAATCCTTTATTATTCTACTGCAGATCCATAAGCACGAACATACACACGAATCCTCGGGGCTATTCTGATTCTCCAAATTTTTAAAAATTTTGCAGTGATATTCCTAAGAAACTTACACAAGGGTTGCACGAGGATCGGACCACCAATTTTACGTACAGTTTGCGCATGTTACGTAGAATTATACATATTATATATGTACCTATCAAACGCGGCAAATGCACTACTTACAATTTTGCGAGAAAATATATTACAAAGTTTCGCCTTTTTTGTATATGGATGAGAGAGAGATGACCTACATAATCATTCATGAAAAAAAAACAAAAGAGAAATCAAAATTATTTGCAACTACAGGTTTATTGAAATTTTATTTGTTTACCCTAAACAAGTAAGGAACACATCAAACAAAAAGGGAACTACCTACTGGCGATTAGCAAAGCAAATTAATACAAAAGTGAATAAATAAAATAAATACACGAAAATAATAATAAAAAGATAATAAAGAAATAATAAAAAAAATCCTTCCCCCCCAAACTATGTAAATTTAATTAATAGAATAATCGTTTAGGAAGTGAGTCATCTCTCACTCACAATTTGAAAGTAAGCCATCTATCCTAATCATAACTACGCCATCTCTCTTTTCTGCAAGGAGAGATAACACAATTGACTATAGTGGACAAAATGGAAATAATGGATTTTAACGAGTGGGCAGGTCTGGCGTAATTCAACGATACCCTTCAATCTTGGATGAAGTGACAAAGAAGAAGAGATAAATTTCGTCGCAATTTCTCTGTCGTGAGTGCGACGCACTCACGTGTGCCATGTTCTGTGACGCGTCAGTGGCTTTCGGAGCACCGGTAAATCGCGAGAAATACCCTAAAATTTTTATCGGTAATTCGCCAAAGTTTTACCGGTAATTCGATAAATTATGTATATCAATGTAGCGTATACATGCGTTCATTAATTCCGTCGATATCTATACTACGAAGTATGTCATGAAGAACCAACTTTGATCCAAAAGGAAACTAAAAATCTGAATCAAGCCATCAAAAAATAGACGTATCTTCAACTAGAAAAAGTAAAAAGAAAATATCTACAAATGCCATATGATTTCTTAATGACTACCCGAGCAACAAGTGTAGAATCTAATAGCGCTTTATCAGCAGACCAAAGTTTAAACAAATTATGTTTTTTTGCGTGATTATTTGTTAAAAAGAATTGTTAAATAAAAAATATTTAATTATGTATATAAGTTAAGATTCTTTTCGTTGTTTTCGTGTTGAAGATCCATATTAATAAGTAATGTCAATAGTTATACAAATATATCTATTTTGTGTTATATCATTTTATAATTTATGTTCAGAATGCCTTTCATTTGCATATATTTTTTATAATTAGAGTTCAAAATTTTTTTATTTTTGTAATGTTTACTTTTATATTTTCAGTACCTTAAAAAATAACCGGTAAATTACCGGTAAACCGGTTTTGAATGGAAATTTTACCGAATTACCGGTAATTGAAAAAGTCGCTAAATTGGTAATCCCTACTCTGAATACCACTGCTCGACCCCTCGCTTGTGTTGCCCCTTGCTCATATCTTTAAACGTTTATAACTAACAAACGTAGCCTCAACCGCAATATCGTTATTTTTTATTTTCATCTTACAGGGAGAGTATTTTAGGTGTCCGCCTCCGATCATTTTGATTTTTGGATATGTTATAGAGGACCGAAAAATAAGAAATACGTGTTTTTTTATTTTTCCCCGTTTTCACATTTGGGGGGTGAAAACTGCGTTCAAAGTTAGGGTTGAAAAATCATTTTTGTGGAAAAAATGGACTTTTTGAAAATTTGGCGAGTCAGTCATATTTCGCATTCAAAAACACAAAATTCGTCCATTGACACTATTCCCCTATCTCTAATAGTTCTCGAGATATTCCACAAAAATGATTTTTCAACCCTAACTTTGAACGCAGTTTTCACCCCCCAAATATGAAAACGGGGAAAAATAAAAAAACACGTATTTCTTATTTTTTGGTCCTCTATAACATATCCAAAAATCGAAATGATCGGAGGCGGACACTTAAAATACTCTCCTTGTTAGTATGGAGTCTGGAATCACCTCTTAAATTTTATCCCAGCGGTAGTCGAACACCCTGTTTACATACAGGGAAGTCTATCATGCGATTTACACTTCAGCATTATGCCACTGAATTACGGTGGCGTTCTTACACTCTTACGGATCTATAGGTCTGGGTTAGGTATCCATGAACCAGATTTAGAAAAGACAATATTTTGAATTCAATTTTCTCGCAAAGTTGTAAACAGTGCACACTGTGAGAGCAATATACAATTCTACATGGTATGCAAAATGTGAATCAAAACGGTGATCTGCATCTCGTTAGATGAAATTCCCTTGTTGGATGAAGTAGTAAATGAAGAAAGAAATATTAAAAGCACAATGCCGAGCCAAAACCAAGCTATGTGAGAACACGCGTGTATGTAGGTACGAACGAACGAGAGAAAATTAATTCAAAGAGAGAAATGTTCTATGAAGTAAAATATATTGATATATGTATGGTTTGCATTCAGCTGGAAACGGTAGTGCGTACCTTAAACTTGGCATGCTTTTTCCTTTTATTAAATTCGTGGGGTGCTTCATGTGACTGACATCTTTTGCCTCAAAGATTTTCGAAGTGGTCGAGGTAGGTCTCGTTAAATGATCGTCCCCTGTATCGAGAGATCTATGGCTATCCTGGGAAGAAAACGTACGGCTGTAACTATTTTTAATATCTATTTTAACAAAGTCTATCGACAATTGATAAATATCGAGAAGAAATTAATTATTCTATTTTTAAAAATGGAGCTCAGTGTTATTAAGAGTTATTATACATAGGTATAATTGTTAATAAAATTAATTTCCTATGTACTGGAAAAGGAGCTTGTTACAGATTGCAAAGCAAACTTTGTATATTTCACTATTCGTAATGTAAACTTAATTCCGTTTTGGAATTTCCACTTCAAACAAAGCCTGCTATAAAGAAAGACGAACTATACTTGGGTTATACACTCATTGTACAGGGTGCGACCGAATAATGTGTATAAGCGGACGTGAGATGATTGTTCATGAAAAACTCAGAAAGAAAGAAGAATAAATTTTTTTCATCTGAGACTTAATTATCGAGAAAATCGAGTTTGAAAATTCAGTAGCAGATAAACTTCAGTCACAGACTCACAAAGCCCGGGTCATACGGTCATTCCACGCAAAGTTTGACACTTTTGGGAGCAACATTTCGGATTTTGGTGTAACTTGAATATGTTGTATTCTTTAGGGATATATAAACATATCTCGAAGGATTTTTCAAAATGTCAAAAATTGTGGATGTTACAGGTCTTTGAAATATAGTGTTTCCTTTTTTCAAAAAATTATAACTGTTGAACTAACAAACTGATAAAAATGACCTTTTGGGTGCTTACAGTGGAGATATAAGAGTACCTAATAAAAATTATTTCACTTAATAAAAACGAGTATTTGACCATTTATTTAGCAATTGTTCTTAACAAATGCAATTTTATAATTGAAGGCACCTTTTTAAAATTTGAAAAAATAGGAGGATATAGCCCTGTTTGCCCTCTTTACGGACATGTTTTATAAAACGTGGACACTTTAAAATTGGCCAAATGAAAATTAATTGAATGTAACGCTGCGTCAAATCACACCGTCAATGCCACTTTTATATAGGGTATTAATGAGGACCGCTGCAAGATTTAATATCGTTAATAGTTACTGGAAACTTGAAACAAACACACGGCACTGCTATTAATAAAATCAAATATTTCTCCGATGGGGCTTTACCACAATATAAAAATAAATATAATTTACTGAATCTCAGCTTCCATTTCGAAGATTTCTGAATTAACGTCGAGTAGCATTTTTTGCAACATCACATGGCAAAAATGCATGCGATGGTATTGGAGGGTCATTAAAACGTCTTGCAGCTCGAGCCAGTTTACAAAGACCGCTAGAAGAAAAAATAACGACACCACAGAAATTGTTTGATTGGGCGACTGCCAACATTCAAAACATTCATTTTCAATTCAGCCCAATAGAACAATATCAAAAACATCCACGATTATTACTAAAGAGACGTGGACTTGCAAAATCAATTTCTGGAACGCGAAACATTCATTCATTTATACCAACGGATACAGTGTCTCATTTAAAAGCTAAAGTTTATTCATACAGTGACAAATCAAAAGTTGTAGCAATTATCAAATAAGTAATTACATAACCGGTCATTTATTCCAAAAGACGCTCAAAGATACGACAAAATATTTATCCTTTAACATAATCCCATCACATCCCATCCTCTCCGATGGAAGAATACTCATCACCTTCTCGTGGTTTCCATTGAACAATGGCAACTTAAATGTTTCAAACAATAACTGCCATCTCATTAATACCCTATATAAAAGTGGCAGGTATAGCCGCTTGGCCGCTGCGAGTATCGCACGACCCGAGCGACCAGTCGAGCCGATGTGATTTGACGCAGCGTTACATTCAATTAATTTTCATTTGACCAATTTTAAAGTGTCCACGTTTTATAAAACATGACCGTAAGGAGGACAAACAGGGCTATATCCTCCTATTTTTTTTTTCAAATTTTTAAAAAAGTGCCTTCAATTATAAAATTCCATTTGTAAAGAACAATTGCTAAATAAATGGTTAAATATTCGTTTTTATTACGTGAAATAATTTTTATTAGGTACTCTTATATCTCCACTGTAAGCACCCAAAAGAGGTCGTTTTTATCAGTTTGTTAGTTCAACAGTTACAATTTTTGGAAAAAAGTAAACACTATATTTCAAAGAGCTGTAACATCCACAATTTTTGACATTTTGAAAAATCTTTCGATATATGTTTATATATCCCTAAAGACTACAACATATCCAAGTAGCACCAAAATTCTAAATGTTACTCCGAGAAGTGTCCGACTTCGCGTGGAATGACCCCAATGTATCAACATATTCCTTATTCGTGTATGATATCGTCGTGATAGATCTGTTACGTACGTAAACCTATCTATGACCGTTTAAGGTTTAAGGGGTTATACCTAGTCAGGTGGCCGAAAAGAGGCGAATGTTTCTGATTTTTTTTTTGAAAAGGCGGAAGTATATATTTTTACCGAACTTTCTGCACTTAAAAGAGCGACATTTAAAGAACATTTGGTCATTTTTTTGTACAAAAATATTTACGTTTATAATAAAATTACAACCGACATCCAAGAAGCCTTTTTAAAAAATGATCTAACAGATTATCTAAAATCAAAAAACAAAAAAGATTTCGTTAGTATATTAATGTATCCTCTGATTCACGGAGAGAATTCCGCAAATATTAATTTAAAACAAAATGACGGCTATTTAAAGTTGAAGTCCTGATATTTTCGCGTGATTCATCACAATTAAAAATCAGGTCTTCAACTTTAAATAGCCGACATTTTGTTTTAAATTAATATTTCGGGAATTCCCTCCGTGAATCAGAGGATATATTAATATACTAACGAAATCTTATTTGTTTTTTGATTTGAAATAATCTAGTTCCGAATGGCAATATTTTATTATAAACGTAAATATTTTTCTTCACAAATATTACCAAATATTCTTTAAATGTTGCTCTTTTAAGGGGGGACACCACTGTGACGGCCGGAAAAGTAAGCAATTTTAAGAATTTTTTTTCAGGAATAATTTACAGTTTTCATAGAAAAATTGTATTACCTATCTTTAGTACGCTGTCTTAAGAGACTATACAAAAAAATAAATAGAAAAACATCCATAAATTTTAATATATTAATTAATCTTCTAGACCTCTCCACGCGACCTGATCGAATCTGTAACTATGGAACAGCATATCCGAAATCAAATTTAATTTCTTTTATAAACTATATGAGTGTAGTTTACGTTGTACGTACGGATTCTTTGATTGAAAACAATTTTTTTTTAAATACGCTCGAAAAACTGTCCATCTTATTCGTGGATTTTCGAAACTTTTCTTCTAAAAAGCGCACCATTTTTACAAAAATAATTTGTTTAAGAAATCGGTACGAACAACGGAAATGACATTGATATAGATTTAAAATAAAAAATTAAATTTGAATTCGGACTTGCTGTTACATAGTTACACAATTGACCAGCTCGCGTGGGGGGTCTAAAAGATTAATTAATATGTTAGAATTTATGGATGTTTTTCTATCAATGTTTTTGTATAGTCTCTAAAGACAGCTTGCTAAAATTAGATAATAATTTTTTTTTATGGAAACTGTAAATTATTCCTGAAAAAAATTCTTAAAAATGGCTTACTTTTCCGGTCGTCACAGTGGTGTTCCCCCTTAAGTGCAAAAAGTTCTGTAAAAATATTTGCTTACGTCTTTTCATTCGGGTGTCCGGAATGCATGTGACCTGGTGGGATCACTGTTTCGTGCAGTGTGGTGCAGTCGAGGTTTTCCACCAAAACCTAATATTCAATTGCAGGCATTCATGTCCACATTACTTTCTAACCGAATTTCATAGTATAAAAAGGGCCACGAATCCATACTCGGGGGCTCATTTCAAGTCTTGCACGTTTAGACGAAAGAGGCTAACGAGATTGAGTTACATTCTCTTTCAAGTATTTCAACTTAACCATAGATACAGTACGTAGAGTTGTTAAGCATTGTATCTATTAAACTCTTTGAGACCCCTACATTTCTCAGTATGGTACGCACTCGTTATAAGCCCGTTTCTACCACGCGTTGTACGCCCGGCGACTATCCCCACCATTTCTTGGAATCTTTCGGACGAGAGTGAGAGAACCCGAGGCTGTTTCGTTTCCTCTCGCACGCTCTTGGGTTTTCTCACTCGCGCCATTGGCTGCGCGGAATAATGTCCACAACGCGCTGTACTAATGGTCTGCTGTTAACAAACTCCAACAAACAATCTCAAATACTCGGATTGCAGCGGCCAATCTTATTGCCTACAACCTCGGCTCGTAACAGATCAACGAAAACAGACTACTCACGTAAATAACATATCAGATGAAGTGGCAGATCATTCTTTACAAACACGATAAACATTATACAATTAACCGTAATTGCAAACGCACACAGCGGATTTTCAAACTTGATTTTTTTCGAAAATTAAGCTTCGGATGAAACAATTTTAATCCATATTTTTGTTCTTATTTTTTCATGAGGAATTACCTCTTGCCGGCTTGTTCGCGTTATTCGGTTGCACCGTGGAAAATGTTATAGACATAAATTAATTGGATCTATCTTTCTCTAACCACATTTCTACATGAATACAACACCCTAAATACTTTTCTTTTTAATAGAAAAATTCAAGTTCCCTTTACACATTAGTGTGTTTTATTATCACTGGAGATCTGTGATATTCATCAGTAGTGAAAGTTTCATTGAGTGGAGCAGCGTACCTTTTACTTTTATGTTGAAATAAAACACAAGGAAGGAAACCTGATATTATGAATGATTGAACACAGGAGCCATTTTTTGGCCACTTACTTACAAAGGAAGTTCGGCAATTCGAAAATTCAGTAAAATCTGGAACATTGCAGAAATGTACCTCAAATGATGCTAATAATAATGTAACTATTTTTTGATTCGGGATATAAAACGTTTCTAAGGGTGAAACACCCCCTCGTAGGTACTGCCTGACAACCTTACGACCTTTAATGGAACGAAATAATTTTAATGGAAATAGTGATATATTTAAAATAAAAAATTGTGAAATACAGAACACAAATGTACATAACATGTTTTTTGTCTCAAGCAAAGGAAAAGTTACTAATTATAAGATATTGTAATACGGATAAACCGAATGAAATTTTACGTACGGTGTGTCTTTAAATATCGTGACACAGTATTCACTTTTCGATGCAATTTCCGTGATATTTTTATCGTTGTATATTAATAATAATAAAATATATAATACTCAATAAATTAAATAAAAAATTGTATAATTTTATTTTACAAAATGCTTTCGTACTTCATTGAACTTGTTTTCGGACGGGTTACGATATTATAAAGTAAAAAATATATAGTACTATTTAAAAAGCATCGATGGCCTTCAAATGTTGTAGATGTACTCTGCATGTGTATTGTTGCGTTTGTAAAAGAAAAGAATTTTTTTTTTAAATCCTGCAATATTTGTATCTTGTATGACACTTCCAACGTATTCCCAAATGCAATTTCATGCAGCTATTCTTAAAGTCACTTTATATGGTTTTACTGTTAACGGAAATATTTGAAACTGGAAGGCAGAAAAAGCTAAGTGAAGAAAAACCCACTAACTAATTATTTACCTCAGCGAATATCATCTTTGGATCGTCTTGACCAATTTTCTCAAGCGCCTTTTCTGACTTAGATAACAATTTTGTCTCAACAAATGCTTTTAGATCGGCCATTTTCATTCTTCTCTTTTTCTCGCTGCCTCGTCTCGTATGACTTGAGTCGCTATCTTGAGCTGCAAAAAGTCACATACATAATCGAAAAGGAGAATCAATTTAGGGCGAATTCCACTTACGCCCAAATCGCCCGCGCAGGAATTTCCCGTTTTTGTAATAAAATTAATATCATAAGTTATATGTTCCTGTTTTTGAGTCGTAATTTATACTTAAAACCCCGTTTTTCCAATAATGACTTTTTCACAGATTTCTTTTCCATATTTCAGGAGATTTTCATAAATTTGGAAACGAAAACCACGGGCGTTGTGGGCAATTTGGGTGTAAGTGGAATTCAACCTTAAATGTTTCACAAGAAATCAATGGTATTAACACATACCAGTTACCAAGGAGACATCTCGAACTTCCGGTATCTCTATGAAATCTTTTGCCATGTCCTTCTTTTTAGTTTCAGGACTTTGATAAATCGACACCTCGATTTTCGGTATGGGCAAGGAATTGCTGCGACGACGTGGCATTTGTTGCACCGATCTTTCTTCATTAATCATACGTAATCTGTAAACAATTTTTCGAATTAGAATAACTTTCAGGGTAGTTAATTTTTTTGTAATAAAATTTTTATGAAATTCGTCATTTTTACTATTTATTGATACGTTCCAAAACGCGTGAACCACCGCTGGCCCTCACTGGAGAGGTTTTAGATTCCATCTAGGCTATTTGGTACTTTGGCTATACGTAGGGCAATTTTTATAAAATGTGCCATAACATCATCAGTGAGCATACAATTATTATGTATAGAGCACTCATACCATGAGATTTTAAGGATCAATTTCCAATTATTATACACACAGATTGTCAATTTAATTTGAACTATTATTTTTTTTACATCATACGATTAATTGAAGGGTCGGATGCAATAAGGGGACTAGCGCTCGAAAATGAGAAAAATTATTGTCCAAACGCTAAGAAAGATCGGAAAATTAAATGTTGTTAAACTGTATTTTAAAAAATATAGTGTTGTAAAGCTCGTCAGGACACATTTTTTCTATTTACAGTTTGTTTATCCAATCATTACTATTCGAGCTAAAAATTATAAACACAACATTTTCATCGTCCAAAATCATTATTTCTTTAAACATAAATTGCGATAACTTCAGTAAATATTAACGGATTGTTAGGAGATTTAAAATATAACTTCAGAAGATTCTAGCGAAGCCGTAAAATGTATGCATAAAACCCTTATGATGAAAAATGTAATAATATTTAATTGAAAAGTAATACTGGACATAACCCATGTTTTTCAACGTTCACCGTTAAAAAGTATCTAGGCAATTTTTAGGTACGTATAACTTGCAACAACAAAGTTTTTCCTTAGTATACAAGGAAAATTTTCACCAATTTTAACACTGATTAATAAATAATTGTAGAAGATATGATGATATATATAAATCTCGCGCGTCACCAACAGTCAGCAGCCGCGTATAATGCGCTACTTACAGCAGTTTTAGCACTCGCGTTGACTGTTGGTGCCGCGCGGAATTTATATATATCGCCATATCTTCTACAATTATTTATTAATCAGTCTGTAAATTTGTGAAAATCTTGCTTGCATATTAAGGAAAAACTTTGTCGCTGCAAGTTATATATACCTCAAAATTGCCTCGATACTTTTTAACGGCGAACGTTGAAAAACATGAGTAATGTCCAGTATTACTTTTTATTGAAATATTATTACATTTTTTAACATAAGGGTTTTGTGCATACATTTTACGGCTTCGCTAGAGTTTTCTGAAATTATGATTTGAGTCTCATAACAGTCCCTTAATATTTACTCATGTTATCGCAATTTATGTTTATAATGATATTGGACGATCAAAATTTTTTGTTTATAATTTTTAGCCCGAATAGTAATGATTGGATAAACAAACTGCAAATAGAAGAAATGTGCCCTGACGAACTTTACAAACTATATTTTTTAAAATTCAGTTTAATAACATTTAATTTTCCCATCCTTCTTAGCGTTTGGACAATTATTTTTCCCATTTTTGAGCGGTAATCCCCTTATTGCACCCGACCCTTCAATTGTTTATTATGTTGGTTTACAATGTTCTGTATATGTAGCTTAAGGGGTTACTCGCAGTCAGGAGGTAGAATAATGATTCTTTGGGAATTTATTTCAGAAAGTGTACATGCATATTTTTGTATTCAGATGAGGAACACTTTAACAGGTTATTATATTATGTTTTGGTGTTAAATTATTTATTTATTGCAAAATTACAACTGATTTCCCGAAATGGGTTTTTCGATTGCGATGAGCTACGATTTCTCAAAAACCAATTCACCAATCTTTTTGAAACTTTGTAGGTTTCTTCTAGACATTCGAATCTAGTCTTTAACCGAAAGATTTGTTTTTCCAATGCATAGTTTTTATTCTATAGATGAAAAATGACTGTTTTTTTTTTACGAAAATGGTTCATTTCACTTTACTGCCTACTATTTTGTTCCAGATTAATATGTTATAAAACGGAACAATTGAAGACTAGATAAACTACTGTACTAAGTAAATACCGCGATACGTATTTCTGAACACAGCTCCTGGGAAACCAGTTGAAATTTTGCACTAACTAAATACTTTATACCAAAACATAATATAATAACTTATTAAAGTATCTCTCATCTGAATACAAAAATCTTTGCATAAAAATATGCATGTACTTTCTGAAATAATTTCCCAAAGAATCGTTCTTTTTCTAGCTTCTGACTGCGAGTAACGCCTTAAAGAAAGTTATTTGTTTCCTTCACAATAATGCATTGTACAGTGCGCTGTTAGTGATATAATAAATGCAGCAACGTGGGCCGTCGGTAGTTTACGTGGTGGAACGTGTTAATTTATATAAATTGTAGATAATGGAGAATTTTTTTAGGATGTATTTCTCTGAGGTTTCTTGTGTCAGATAGAAAACCAGTATAGGAACGTAACAAATAATTACCGATGGTATAAAAATTGTAGAGCCCAATGCACTCCTTCCTCCTGCCACTGAGGAACGAAAAGGCACCTGAGAACAGCTACGTCGAGAAAGGTGGCTGCCCGAACGTCTGCATCAATAGCGGAACAGCTTAGTCCTTCGAGAGTTGAATCGCTGGGACCTTTAGGTTGTGTCAAAGAAGACTTTCTTTTGGAGGAGTCTTGTGCTTCCTTCTCCGTTTTATGACACTTATCTTCCTTTTCCTTCTCTGCACCTCTAACAAACGAACGACTTTCAAGTAAATTTCGTTACAGCACGATGAAATTATTTTTCAACTGAGAAAGTATGTAGAAAGACTCAACTAACCCTATGTTTAGAGGCTTCTCGTGATACTGTTTGCAAGTATCGAGCCCTGAAAATGCAGTGACATGTTCTATCTTTAATGTGGATTTCGAGAAATCAGTCGTCCGACCCATGGCTACGTGAAAGATACTAGCTTCACCCTGAAATAATGAAAATGTTATACACGTCAGACTTATTCTTATGAAATTGCAAAGCACGATTATAACTGCAAATATCATATGTTGTTTTTTTTTACCCCGTCGAGTGCTTTTTCCGATTCACTGAGAGACGGCAACCTGAAGATAACCTTATGGAAACATCTTATTATTTTATCGACGAAAATGTTTAACGTCAGTTAAAAGTTGTATGCTATAAATACTCACAACATGCTCGTCCTCAGCCCCAGAACTTTCTTCAGGGATTGTTTCCGGGAACACTGTGTCCTTTGGCGACGAGACCCAAGTACTCTGGCAATAAAAATGATTGTTTTGTCTATAAAAATAATTTTTATTTTCAAATGGTAGGGGCAGTCGAAGTAAGCTTCCAGACACTGAACTGCTCGCTTTTATACACACGAGTATTATTTTTATTACGTTTGCAATTGAAAATAATATTGTATTGCGATTTTCTTAACTTCGTAGATTCGTGCACAACATCTTCATTGAGTTTTAAGACATTCTTAAAATGTTTTGAGGATTTGTTTTTGTACATGGATCAAGGAACTCCTTGATTTGTACTTATGGAGTTATATGTTTATAAAAGTGTAATGTGTAGTGATCTTGACCATTACCATTTTAACATAATACGGAAAAAACAGTCCTCAAGGTCGGTTATATTATTTCAACTATACGACCATCAATACTACAATTCCTACGATGTTAAGTAGAAATAGCGAGTAATAGTCAGACAAATCGTCAGCCGTGCTCAATCCTACGCACACCGGAGGAACTCATAAGTCGATGTTCCCGAGAACGATAGCTCATAAAAAAATACAATTCTATGTTCTTACTTTATCTTTATATGAATAATTACCTTATTTCCGGTTGTAAAACGAATTATGTCCCACCCATTTCAAGTACGTTATATGCCATTTTTATTTGTTATTTTGTCATTGATGTTGTTTTCAAATTATAGCCCTGTTCATATTCTAACGATATTCTCATCCCACTATTAACTTAAGGCATTCTTAACGATTTGGTATTAGTATGTGGTAAGAATTGTTGTGTATCGTGTATTTTTATGTACACCTTTTCCATTATCTTATATTTTTTACATGTTAAAAACACCATGTTTATTGCAAATTTGATATACTTACATCCTCGTCTTGTTGTTTTCCTGATAATGGTTTATCATTACTTTGATCCGAAAAGCCGCTAGCTGACTGGCTAGGTGGACTTTCGATGTCTGAAAATTATATAACAAAATCGTTTAAATACAGGGATGTATAAAGTACAATATTAATTAACAATATTGTCTCGTGAGTCATGTAATTGCTTTCATTCCACCCTTTTGTTGTAAAGGACTAAAAAATGAGAATTGTTGCAACTTAACAATATTTGCAATATGATAATGTTATAACTGGATGTCGATGATTTATACAAAACAAAATCTGGCGAGTAAAAGTATACAGGGCAATTCATAAATGCATGGAAATATTTCAGGGTCAAATCGACACACTAATATAAGTAAAAACGTCATATGAGCATATATACCTTTGTTTTCGAGTTATGGATGATTAAAGAAAATATTCCGCACCCGCTCGAAAATAATAACGCGCGGGAATAAGGCACTGACTCCCAAAGTTTTGCCTACTTCATATCGATGGATATTTTTTGTAAACATTATATAAGGTCAATACGTATTAAGACGTGCAATAGTGCACGCTGAGGCACGTGGTGGGCACTTTGAAAATTTCTTTAATCGTCCATAACTCGAAAATATAAGTAAGTATACAGGCAGGTCTAGCTGGTTGCGTGTGCAAAGTGCGCAATACACACAAGCGTCGCGAGAGAAAAAGCGCCTAAAAGACCTAAAAAAATTGGAAATTTTTAAATTAAAAATGAATGGCATGCTATGATGATATAAACTAGAACAAACGTAGGATCATATTGTAGAGAGGTTCTCATTTGCTTTACATTTCCTTATTCGTTTTATTCGCAATTTATACGGAATTTCTTTTAAGGCGCCAAACATTTATCGCACGCACAAGAAAAATACCTCTCGCCGAGCCTGTATAGGACATTAGGGTGGCTCTTAATTTCAACGTGTGATTTATTTTGCTCTCACCCCCTAATATGGTTCCACTTCGTAAAAAAATAGTCCCTGAAAAAGATTATTGCAATCGGACATCAGGAAAGAGTGCCGACCAGGCTTTAAAGTTTAGAATTCATCACTGGTTTGAATTTGAAGAATTTACCAAAACTGGTAAGCCTTATCGCAATTTTGTCCAAATAATATTAAAAGAACATTCAATTTCCTACAACTACTGTGTATATCATTTTTTCGTGCTTCCAACCATTTTTTAGATAATAGCATTTGAGGATAGAAAGTATACGTCCCACGGAGTATTGTTTATACGCGCGTAGTGCGGACCTCTCTATATTCAAACGCAATTATTTAAAAAATGGTTGGAAGCACGAAAAAATTATATATACAGTAATTGTAGAAAACTGAATGCTCTTTTAATATTATTTGAACAAAATTTCGATAGAGCTTATCATTTTTGAGAAATTCTTTAAATTCAAACTATTGATGAATTCTAAACTTTAAGGCGCCAGGTCGGCACCCTTTCCTGTTGTCTCATTGCAATAAACATTTTCAGGGACTATTTTTTTAGCAAATGTTCTAGTGGGTGAGAACAAAGTAATATAAAAAAAATTTCGACACGTATAAATCAGGGCCACCCTAATAGGATCCATATGTCCATATGACGTTTTTAATTATATTAGTGTGTAATCGACACTGGCCAATCGACCTCAGATGAGGGATAGGAGGTCATTTCACTGGAAGTCCCCTCATCCTGCTACACACAGGACTCTAATGTTGGATCCTAAGATAAGGTATCAGCTTATAGAACCCAGTTCTGATTGTTGATATATTAAAGAAAAAGACAAAAGTGTGTAGAATTACCCCTTGAAATATTGACACGTATTTATGTATACCCTGTATTTTTCTTGAAATTTAAGTGCCGATTTCCGTGTTGTCGAGGACCAAGGCCGTCGATCATAGTCGACGCTCGTACCAAAAGGATTATATATGTATAAGTAGGAAGTTTCTTAAGATAATAGTTACAACTTTACACAAGCATATCCATAAATACGGTATAAATGAGATTGCAAAGCATAAAATTCAAGCCAGTAAAGAAACTAAGGATTTATATACAATATTATTTAGCCAATATAATATTAAAACAACTCACTTCCTCCCACAAATACGTCATCAGACGTCTGATTCTGTTTAGAAGACTTAAAGTATCGATTCCATAGAGCTTGCGGCTTTATTCGACAATGAGTAGTAAAACAAGTTGTATCTGGATGACGGCAGTCATACATAGCCGACCATATTTTCATGCCGTTTTCCAAACGTAAGTTAGTTTTAAAGTCGATGTCTCTTAAGTGGCTGCACAAGGGGGCGAACAGATACACGAATAACTGTGGAAAATAAACATGTACACCGTTTTCAACAAATTACGTCCGGATTATTGAAGAAAATTTTTTTTCGAGCATCATTACATAAATTACAATTTTTTAAGGATAGTTAAAATCATTCATTAAGTGTTAATCACCCACCATTAAGTGTTAATAGAAGAAGAAGAAGTTACTTACGGTCATAGTGGGTATAGAAAATAAATAATAGAAAGGGTTCGCAGGATCGGCTTCGCTTTCGGAACATTCTTCAGCAGCATCAAGGAGTATCCAATGAAGAATGTAAAGAAGTGTCGTTTCCATAGTTCCGAGGCTTTGAAAGTCTTTCCTTAAAGATTAACGGAAACAATTCTCGCGTAACAGAGAAAATAGAAAGATTTCATGGAAAGGCAGCACAATAGCAGATAGCTCACCTATTGTGCAGAAGATTGGCTGTGGCATGGAGGACATAGGGTAGAGCGGTTTGGATCAAACGCCATCGTGGCACATTGCCCAATATCAGGCTCAAAGAGGGTGTCAAATCATTGTGAAGATTCTGAACCAGCACCTTCTCCAGGGACTGCAAGCGTGTATTCAAAAGTCACTTAAAGCTTGTATATTCTGGAGAAATTAATTGTTAATATTAAAATTTAATGAAATAATACACATACTACGCAATAGTGGAATAAAAATTTAGATCATATGGTTATGTATATTGTAATAAAATATTATTTACAAGGCTATTGCTGTATTACGTATACCAGAACGGATTATAAAAATTATAGGAAACAAAACAGAAATCATTTCAATAATTCTTACATATTACTTGATATAATTGCTTGTATGTTTATCGTAGTTTTGTTTAAAGCTAACTGATTTTGTTCAGAAGGGAAAAAGGTTAAAAGTTGCAGTAATTAGAATTTTGTATACAAAC
Source organism: Andrena trimmerana (assembly GCA_951215215.1). NCBI lineage: Eukaryota > Metazoa > Arthropoda > Insecta > Hymenoptera > Andrenidae > Andrena > Andrena trimmerana. Next base: position 10,843,881 of record OX578062.1, read on the forward strand.
TATTACAAAATTATTTTGTAATAATGAACGTATTTTGTTATTAGAGTTCATTGTGTGACACATCCCCTACAGCACACACTCGTTGCAGCAAAGTTGCAGGATCGTTGCAGTGCAAGATTGAAATGTTGCACACAACGTTGTAACAATATTCCTATGTCCGCCTCCTGCAAAGTTTCGGGCAGTAGGGCCAAAAATATAAATAACGGTATTTATAATATTATAATACGTGTCTGTGACGGACGACGCGGCGATATTGAATGTGTGCAGCATCATAGAAGTACAAAGGCCATGATTCTTTTTTTCATAGAAAATTTTTGTTCTATTTTTGTTATTTTTTAGCATACATTTGGGACTGTGGTATGTTTAATACGCATATTCTGATGAAGAATTTAAAGCTGTATAAAACTCAGTTAAAGTTGAATTTCTTTAATTGACAAACAAAAGTGTTATATGATATTGAACGTGGTAACACATTTTTGGGGCGACAAAAAAGTTACCACGTTTAGTAACCTTTTAGGTTGTGCTAAAAGCAAAAGGTGCCCCCACAAAATATTAGATTTTTTTTATTAATGTTCAAAAGTAGTAACTTCTTGTTGGCTTTAAAAATGTCTTTTCTTGTTTAATGTTATGTAGGGTTTTTGTTTGTTAGTGAAATAAATTGAACTGTAACTGGGTTTTATACAGCTTTTAATTCTCTTTCAGGATATATATATATATATATATATATATATCCACCCTACACATACTGCAGTTTTAAGTTGTTATTAAAAAGTAATAGACGTAGGGTGGTTCGAAAAAGTGGTAACATTTTGGTCCCCTACTGTAGGTATGTACTACAACTTCCACCCTGTGTGATTCCACACATTAAAATATACAGGGTGAGTCACCTAACATTTAAGCTTAAAATATCTCCGTTCTTTTTAATGATACGAGAAAATGTCTCAGGAAAAAAATGATTGCTAGACAAAAAGAACAACATATTATACATGGTTATTACGTATATAACGTTACAGTAATGAAAATACGTCATCCCATTAAAAAAACCATCGATGATCTTGAAATTTCGGGAACTATAACCATGAGAAAGAAATCGTCTCCGTCAGAATAATTGTCTCCCTGAAGCAAACATTTTTTTCCATGGATCTTATTTCGTATCATTAAAAACAACGGAAATATTTTAGGTTTAAATGGCAGTTGCAGAAACGTTGCCGCAACATTGTAGCAACATTACGGAAACGTTGCAGAAATATTGCAGGAACGTTGCCGTGCAATATTGCACCGCAACATTGATGCAACATTGCAGCAATAATTCTATGTCCGCCCCGTGCAATGTTGCACAACAACGTCGCAGCAACATTGCGCTGCAACAATGCAACATAGCAAGGCTGCTGCAAAGTTCCTGCAACGCTGTCGCAACGAAGTGTGCTGTATGGGATGTTATACCGTTACACACTATTCCCAAGGGCAGTGGTAGCACACCTTTCCTTTTGCAAATTGAAATGGCACGAAAAGTTTTTTACTTTTTGACAAATCAGCATTTAAAGATGTAGAAACAAATCTTGCATAGTTATTAGTTAACGAAACGCAATGCAATATACTTGAGTAGGGGACAACAAAAAGCACATGAAGGAGTAACCACATGTGTGAGTAACATTGTTGGAGCTAGTTATTGATGTATAAGTGGAACGAATTCTTATTTTCATACTTTATTTATCTTCGTTCGTGTTATTTTTAATCATGAAAGATGATAATAATACTTATACAGTAATTATACAATGATACAGTAAACGATGTATTTGGTCGTAGTTTCTTAACTACATATACAACAAAATATCAAAAAATGTTTCACGTTGTTACGTCCTTCCTAAACGAATTATTCGAAAATTAAAGAATTGGCGTGTCATTTCATTTGTAATAATGAAAACAATTGCAGGAGTACTATCAGTACTATCACCGCTTTTTAGGAGTAGTCTGTTCGGTAGAGGTGTTATATTTTTTATATACGAACCGTACAAGCTTCCTTCGTCTCCTGTGTACGCATCGAAAACAAACAATCAAGATTAATGTTTATTTTTGCAATGCATAGTAGAAAGAAGAATTCAAAGTTGTTAGAAAATAAGAAAAAGGAATAAGAGGAAAGTAAGTATGCACTTGTGATAAACTACGATGCAAAGCTAATCATAAGTTATTGCATTACAGTATTACACAATTAATGAAACTACGTGTACGAATTTGTTGAAGATTTGGCGCCGAAATTTTTTTAAAACACCCTTTAACACTACAATTTCATACAATATTACACAAAAAAAAAATTGAATATTGAATGTTCCTAAACTTACGATTTTTATAGAATATGTAAATTAATATTTAATAATTAAGAATACAAGATAACTACACAGAGCCCTATTTTGAAAAAACTGTACCGAAAAAGTGCTGAAAAAATACAATTCATTTGTAACGTAGTTATCTTTACAATTTGAGTCTAACAATAAGCTCATTTCTATTTGATTCTAATAGCACTGAAATATGAGAAACAAAATACAGGATACCATGCAGGATTTATTTCGAAATTAAACAGTAATAAAAGCTGCACAGTATTTAGACGAAGAATACATGCTGAAAAGCTTTTTCAGGATCGCATCTGAATGCATTAAAGCGAATATTGGTATTCGTATCGATAGCATGCAATAAAATCATAGAAGGTAATATAATTTCTAATTTAAATAGTAAGCTGTTTCTAGTAATTAAATCAGAATAATCGGAATATAAATGTATAATTGCGCGAGTAGCTGTGAAAGTATCGAGGGCAGGCAGGTATCAAGCTTACAATTAGCAAACTTACATGATGGCCAGGCGCGTGTTGACAGAACTGCGGGTGACACGTGGAGGCGGCAAAGTAGAGGAGTTTACTTCGTTAGTGCAGGTCGGGTAGTTATTGGAATACAAAATCTTGACCGGATTGATAAGGAATTTTGTACGACATGAAATCTTATAGTATTTATCGAGGAATTGAAATTTTACGTATTCTTCTTAAATGCAATTCTCAATGCAATTCATATAATTTATTTGTAATATTGAAAATTTTGATTCCATGACTGCAGAAAAGCTTGAACATATGTTTTTAAAAACATAACATTGTTAATTTTTGTTCCATATCGAATCTTTATATTCGTTTTAAATTGTCTTTCAGTAGTCTCCAGTCTGAGATGTATATGTTTAACAAAGAAATCTCCGTATAATGGATATTTACGTCGCAACAGTTTGTTTATTATTACGCATGAAATATTAAGATGATATATTTTACGTTTGCCTTGATTTCGTATATAACAGCTGTGTCATAGCTAGTAGATACAGATTTATGTTTCTTAAAATGAAATTCAGTTATCTGATTGTAGTAAATACCTTAACCTGAAATTTTATATAAGTACGTACTGGTTGACACGTAAGTCAGGCTTCTAATAAAAAGCACAATTTTGTTAAGGGGGGACGCCTATCTAGAGCAGTCGAAACAATGCGCTTCTTTGGGATTTTTTTCTAGAAAAACCGTTACACTTTTATTAATAACTATTCATCTATTGTTAAGAGTACATCTAAAGGACAGTTCAGTATTTTTTGCGTTCAAGAATATTAAAAGATTTGAGAGTTATAAGCGATGACCGGGATGTCCTTTCTTTTTGCGGTGACCATCGTAGCTCGTAGCAGAATCATCCGAAATGAAAAATTCGAAAGGCTTTAGATAGAGTATGAAATTATCTAGGCGCTATCGGTGGGAATTTCTTTTTTTCCTTCTTAGTTTTTTTTTACAGGCCAAGAAAGGAACTACTTTTTTGTTGAAAATCGATGGTTCAACTTTGCAGCGCCGCCATTTTGTCTCATAATAATTTTTCCAAAATCGGGCCCGATAGCGCCTAGATAATTTCATACTCTATCTAAAGCCATTCGAATTTTTCATTTCGGATGATTCTGCTACGAGCTACGATGGTCACCGCAAAAAAAAAGGACATCCCGGTCATCGCTTATAACTCTCAAATCTTTTAATATTCTTTAACGCAAAAAATACTGAACTGTCCTTTAGATGTACTCTTAACAATAGACAAATAGTTATTAATAAAAGTGTAACGGTTTTCCTAGAAAAAAATCCCAAAGAAACGCATTGTTTCGACTGCTCTAGGTAGGCGTCCCCCCTTAAGGACAATCACGAAAGCGAAGATCCCAGACGAAATGATGCTCCATTTGTCTGTTCGATTGTCTTTTAATTACTGAATTGAGCTTCGAGAAATGTCGTCGTTCCTATCATAAGCTTCTGCAGACAGTATATGTAACTACTTGTGTGCAGCTGTGTTGTTTATAAAATTTCTTTGATTTCATCCCACGAAATTCGCTACCACGCTTCGTAAACATCAGACACTTTTGCAGTCTTACAGTAATTTTCCTGTTGTCCACACGCGTAAGCGTCCATACCAGTGTTCCTTCTCGAGAATTCTTTCTCGAGAATTTCTCGAGAAATTTCATAATTTCTTATTTCTCATTTCTCGAGAAATTACAGTGTTTTTCGAGAATTTTCAGTGTGGGAAAATTATTATAAATCCCATTTGTTTTCAGAAATAAATTTTCGGTTACTTCAAATTGTGTGTTAATCGTGAATATATAAACACATCTACAATCAGTAATAAATGTTAGCAATATATACGATGAATTGCGCGATTGTTTATAAACTTTTTAAACTTTTCTCTCCGTATCGCCGATGGCCTATATACAATTAAACCAAACTCCACTCAAAATGAAAGAAATTTTTCTACAGTCGCAGAATTGTAATGTTTCGTCTTGCTCACATTTTATATTAAATAAATAAATTTATCAATTATATTTAATATCTGTTTTATCATTTACACAAGTTTTGTCTAAGTTGGACAGGAATAAAAATTTAGAAAAATATTATCTAACATTATTCCAAAAATATAAATTTTGCAATGTTTTTTTAATTTCTTGAGAATTCTCGAGAATTCTCGAGAAATATAATCTGATTTCTCATTTCTCGAGATGCGTAAAATATTGAGAAATCAGGAACACTAGTCCATACATATACACACATACACGTCTTACATTCTTTCATAACTCAATATATATTTACAAAAGTGAAAATGTAAATTTTTACCGTGCAGGACGCCTCATGCACCTTTCCCAATTTCGCACGTATGAATGGCCTGTAATACGAAAACATTATCTTCTATTGTATCACATAATCATTATACAGGCATTCAAGAATCACTAACAAAGACACGCTACACCAAAGCGTACGAAATTAAAACGATTAAAAGAATGATAGGGAATCCTACATAATAATTTCAAGGAACGTAAATACTTTTTGTGAAATATATATGTATCACAGTTAATAGTCTTATGTAATTTCTATGCACGATTAGTGATCGAGGTAAAACATTGATCGACCATTGATCTGTATCGCTGTTTGTATGCAAAAACTTTTATTTAGTAAATAAATTTGAATCCTAATAATATTTAAAATACAAATTTATAATTGTTAACTAACAAGCATCTAAAGTTAATCTTTCTTTAATCACTCAATATACAAATAAATAAAATCGGAAGTGATTTTTTAAGGCATATTGTACCTCAATTGCCGCCAAAGGAACATCTGAACCGGAGTGGGTAATGCCTGCTCCTGCAGGAGTCCATCGATAGACCGTCGTTTATCCATCTTTCAATTATAAACGTCTAGAATAATTGTTATCATTTACGCCAGGTAATCGAGGAGAAGAAGAAGCCAAAGAAATTTGGCGCACGTCCGAACGGAGATCTCTACACTTTGTACATACACATCGCCACGTGTCTCACCTGGCAATTCCAAATGTTCTTCCGTTCACTGCTTAGCGACATCGGGCGATTTTCCGCGTTCCGATAAATGCGACTCGATAGTCTCACCCTGTGATCCAATAAATCAATCGTTTCTTAACACCGCAACGAATTGTTCATCACTCAATCAGGAATGGAGCGCTGTTACGTACCTACGTTATAATGCCGACACAATGCTAAGGATTCTGATTAAACGGGGATTATGTTTCTATCGAGATGTTCTTCACACACTGTCCTAGATCCCTTGGAAATTCGAGGAACGCATTTTTCACACGATCGTACTACGTCGCGACGGATTCAAGGAGGAGCAGCACAGTGCAAAGGCAGGATCACGTGCCATTCGGCCTAGTGACACAGTTGTATCATCCTAGGTATCAGGTAGAATACTCACCGAAAGGTTGGATGCAACACCACCGCAGGATCGTAACTGAAAGACACGGCGGACGTAATGCTGTTGGAAAGGATGGGAATGCGCGCGCTACTCTCGGAAAATCCAATGCGCCGGTCGTTCCATCGATCAGCCCAGGAATCTGCTCGCTGGACCACCCCCACTGTGCTAGGAGCGACCCACCCTTCTCGCGCTAGGCACGTCCCTACCAACCCACTTAACCACCTAGGCCACCTTGTTTCAACAAAATCCACCAAGCTACAATCATTCCACGTACCTTATCACGCGATTGCTAAACACAACAATCTTTCTACTTATTAACCCGGTTATCATTGTTATCTAACGTGTGACATTAATATTTCTGAAAATGTGCCCGTGATAAAAATAAGAAATTTATTTCTGTAGGACTGAATGTTTTTGTATTTAATATCTCGTGGGGGATTTCAAATCGACATTATTTAATATCATTTCACCGGATATTGACACAGTTAATTGAGAAATTGACTCTAAAATAAAATACGAGATGATGAACTATAGAATTTTATTATGATACAAATTAGTGTAATAGAGGAGGGGGGAGTATACATATACAAAAAGGAAAGGTTAAGTGCTTGGGGTAAATTGGATATGGGGAAGAAAAGATCAATGTTACTTACAAGCAAAATGAAAAGCATCGAATATTGTTTAGTCAGCTTGATTGGAGACCACTTCAGTATCACAAACGTCATCATTTTGAACTTCAATAACTTCACTGTCTCTCTGAAGGGTGTCAGGTTGTGCTTTCTCAGTGGAAGCCAGCCTCCAGTCGAGAAACCTCTCAACATCTCGAAGCGCCATGTCCATCTCGAACACGATCTCGTTGCTGCACGTTCTTCCCTCGTTCTTTGTTCCTTTGCAGGGAACCGCGCTGATTTCTATACACACTTCCGTGACAACGTTGCCTTTATCGGCAATTCTTTTCGCTTCGTTGTTAACAGCTTTACAGGCATCGCACCATAAGTCTTTATGACTCGGATGCAAATTCTCGATGAATTTCTGGAAACTTTTCCAATCCATTCCTTCCGTGTGCTGGAGAATTTCTCGATAAAGCAGCAAAATATTTGCCACTTCGCCACATCTGCCGTCATCACCGAGCACAGGTCTGAACGATGGCTCGCTGTATGTAATTCGCCGCGTGATATTTTTCAAATGATCGTCCAACAAATTGATGCTCGAATGCTTGTGCCCCTCCGATTTCGTAGATTTTATGGATTTAATAGATTTCAATGGTCCAAACAACTGTTTGCTAAAAAATTTTCTAGTTCCAAAATGTTCAGCCTTTTTGGAGTTTATTTTGTTTAGGCTCTTGTTTGTTGGCTCTTGACTGTTTCGTAGTTTTGAACCGCCATGAAGAATAGTCTGTTCACCTGGATAATCATTTGCAGTCGGATATTTTGATAACTCTGAATGCCACTTGCTACTTTTACCGCCAACCGATGTCTGCGAACAATAAGGGCAATTTTTGGTAGTCTCAGAAGAGGGATGCTTATTATTTAACCCAACTGTAGAAGACTTTTGTGTAACCGGTTCTTCACAAGTTTTATCGTAGGCGCTACTTTCCTTATCAGTCTGTGGAGGTTTCACCCATTCACGTATCATGTGTTCCGCAGACGAGGAACTGCAGTTGGTGGTATAACTTGGATCAGATTGCAGCACCGAATCGGATACTTTGGTACAGTTCTCGAGTGAATCGTCTTCCATTAAACATGTAACACTATTCGATCCTTTATTATTTTCAGCAGATTGAATGTATTCCCAATGTTCCGAACATTTATGATAATTTCTAAAGTGAAGCTTCTGATCTTTGCATTTGTTGTTAGTTGCCTCGTTTGAATATTTTAATTTATTGACCACCTTGAATTCCGAGTCTAATTGCGGGTGATCATCTCTACTAGCATGTAAAACGAAGCTAGACTTATTGTTAGACCGTCTAGACGGTACACAGGTTCTTTCGTCGAATTGCGAAACAAATTCTTTTTTCTTCCTGTCCGCCGATTTGAGACCGCCGTGTGCCAAGTACGTCATTAGATCGATGATCGAATCAATGTTATTAGTAGTAGGGTAATTTTCTAAAGGTTCGCAATCTTGCTTTTCGACTTCCTCTAACTGTGGTTTCGATTTTACGTACAGAATATTTTTTACAACTTTTTCGTTACATTCAGAGACACTTTGCTGAGTTTTGTGCAACACCAGCTGCCCATTCTGTTTCCTACGCATTAAATCATCGGCTTCGCCTGAAATGTTACTACTGTTACTCTTATCTTTAACCTCAAAGTTAGAATTACTTTTCATTTGTCGCGTCGCCCCACTGTTATTTATAATCTTATCAGTTTTTTCTATTTTAAGCATTTCCTCTTCCACAGGTGATAATTTTGTCATTCGTGTGTCATTGGCACTGCCCTGCACTTCCATCGCAAACGCTTTTATGTTGTCACACATTTCATTTTTATTATACTTCAAATTTATTTCAACTGGCCTCTGAATAGTACACATTCCGTGCGTCACGTTATCATTTTCACGTTCTGCTACCATAGTGTCAACTCTTCGAGGAATACCTGTGCCCATTTCAGCTTGACATCTAAAATTCAAATTTACACCTCTTGAACTGCAATCTCTTTTATTATCCATATATCGCGGGTAGGTAAATTGTTTAGCATTTTTCTGCGTATCCCAACACTTTCCAGTGCGCGTTGTGGCTTGTTTCTTTCTGAACTTCTCCATTTCCCTGCAGAGTTTTGAGTTATTATTATCATTGTTTGAAAATATTTGGGTATTCAAGAAATAGGAAGTCCTATGTGGTGATTTCCGTGGTTGGATAGAAACATTTGGGGAGTTTGAACAACTAATCACGCTGCAATGCTTACACATTTTCAAGGAGGGATCACTTGAAAGAATCTGCTCCAATTGTTCATTGGTATATCGTCCTACGAGCGATTGCAATTTAGTTATCGCATTGTGAAATCGAAATGTGGATAAAAGGGTATCTTCAGAAGATGGTCGTTTCAGCGAATCAAAAATATTATAAAGTGCACGCAGTTCAATTAACGGACCGTGATCCCTATCTTTGCAGCCCTGATCAACTGGAGGATCGTTTGAATAACTGAAACATTTTTCCTCCGTCTTTGTAAGCACTTTGTTTATTGACTTCTCCATATTAGCATTACACGCGTAGTACCTCAAAAGTAGATCAATATCGAATGATTGATTTAAATTCCGAAACGAGTCTATCCCTTGCGCGGAAGATGGCAAGCACTCGTCGCTCGTTTCCAATTTCTTCGAATTTGCAGCGTTTCTTTGGACCCTATTCTCCACGTAAGAATGGAAAGCTTTCGCACTTGCGTGTTCCTGAATTGTATTCAATGCTTTCGTAGAACGTGCAATATCAGATGGTGGAATTTTCGCAATGGGGTCGATTATCCTTACTTCAATGTATTTCTCTTCATTCATCTTTGGTAAATGCAAACTGTTTTCTAATTTTCTTAATATTATCTAAGTGTTTATTGTATTGGAAGTTGATAACGAGTTAAGTAATTACTGGGTGTTTTCATCGAACATGCTTCATAACCTGTTCAAGTCCATATTCCATTGATAATTTGACAGTTATTACATGGGCAATACTTTTAATAGATGTAGGTTAAATTTATTGTTCAAGTAACTCACGTTAATTTTTAAATATAACTGTTAACAGTGTATCCGAAATTGTAATTTACTGTATTTAACCAGTTTGTGTGAAGTAAGATGACGACACTTTGCAATCAGAAATATCTACGACGACGTTTCGACGTTTCGAAAAATTATTTTAGAATATTGCTAATCCTGTATAATTATTGTATATGACGCAAGCTTGAATTTACTTTTAATTTGCTCAACGAAAATTGCTTGAATAGAAAGTACACATGATAAACATATACAAATACTTAACAAATGTCAAGTATTCACGCATTTGCCGTGCACGTATAAAATATGACAATCGTCTTGTGCATTCTGACAGCTGCGGTTTCAGTTCCCTCTCGACATGAGAATGCCTCAAATAATGGTCGAGGCATTTGCAAAAGGCTTGATCGATAAGATAATGATGGAAGCTTTTAATGTTATGGACACTGATAATGGTAAATTATTGTTTTTCTATACCACAAACGTGCGCCCAAATTTGATTTTGGTTAAGTATCTAGAATGTATACACTTCCAATTCACAGAATACCTACGTACTAACATTTGAGTAACATTTTTATTAAAATAGCCGTGTAATTAACAATAATTAGGGACAAAATAGTGATTGTAAGAAATTCCAATCAATGATTAAAAAATAACCGTTATCAGACAAATTGCGAAATCTGGATAGTCGAGAAGAATCAGTCGATGTTCGATCGCAACCAGCACAACGAATGCACGATACCTCGTGCGCAGATCAGAACGAACCAAAAACCACAGAACTTATTCAGAAAATGGTACGTGGATTGCGTAACTTGCAAATCGGAGATTCCACTTCTGTGCCATCTTCGTTATCCACATTAGAGAAGCAGGTAAAAATGCGACACACCCAAATTACAATATTATAACCACTGGGTATATGTAGAAAATTGTATTAACGGGTTACATACATTCTCGGCGTCTAATAATCGAGCACTTTTGGGATTTTTTTCTTCGAGAGGTTTGAAATAAATCTTTAAATCTTTAAAATTTTATAATTGTATCAGGGGGATCTTCATTTATGTAAAAAGTCATATACAAAAGTCACACTTTTGTCATATATTGCCGGTCGTTTTCTGCATCAAGCAGGAGTATCCTTATTAGCATGATAACTTCGACAATTTACAACCTTTTTTAATAAACTTTGCGTTCATCTATGCAGAATGACATTCTCTAAAGGCCATCGAACCAAATTTTTGAATTCTTAGAAAATAGGAAAATTTTTATCTTTAAATGGTAAAAAAAAAGTAATTCAATTAAAATTTTTTTAAAAATGGCCTGATGGTCCTCAGAGAATGTTATTCTGCATAGATTAACGCAAAGTTCATGAAAAAAAAGTTGTAAATTGGCGAAGATGATGCTGATAAGGTGGCCCCCTGTTTGGTGCAGAGGTTGCTGCAACCGCAGAAAACGAACAGCAATATATAACAGAAGTGAGTGAAATAAATTTTTTTATACGAATAAACGTCCCAAGAACAAGATACAATTATACAATTTTCCATTTATTTCACATCTCTCGAGAAAAAAAATCCTAAAAGTGATGAATTATTAGGCGCCGAGAATGTATGTAACCCCCTTAATATAACCGAAATAAATAATCTTTAGGAAAGTATTTAGTAAGCCTAAAATTAAAATAAAAATATGTTACACCTCGTTTTATTTAGCCTCTATGTCTCATAAATATCTAACATGTTGAAACAGGTGAAACATGCTATATCTACTATCGGCAGTGTTTCGCTCGCAGACACGATCAAGTCTCCAGAAATGCATATCCCCCAGGGCCAAGGTGACGTGCACAAAATAATGCACGATGCAGTTATCGAAACACCAATAGAACCAGCATGTAATCGCAAGGAAAGGGAAAATCACGATTCCAGCGAGGCAACTAGAATATCCGTTAGTCTGCTCCATCGAATGATCGAGGAACTGGAAACCAAAACAGAGGAAGCCAGCGTGGAGACAGAAGAGAAGCACGATTCCGTTGCAAAAGAAGGGATCGCAGCCTGGGAAGAAACGGAAGAACAATTCATACGGACTATCGAAGGTGTTGATGATCCCGAGTCAAACCCCATTGCCTCCCGGTACGAAAGTAATGAGCTCGTGTGCGGGGAATCTTCGCCCGTCGTGTGCTCAACGCCTATTTCGAAGAACATCAGTTTGGAGGAAGTAGCGATCGAAGAAATTACCCCCTCGCCTCTTCCTACTCGAACAGACGATTATTTGTCGGGGACCGTGTCCAGGAGAAACAAGAAAAAGTGCTGCAACGAATCGAACTCAAAGAGTCCGAAAAAGAAAAACGTTTTAGCTAGAATGCGGAAATTGTTGGGGGCTGCGTTCGGCCGGCGAAAGAACAGATGCAACACTGACTCGCAGTTATAGTTTCTTCACGACAGAGTTAGGAATTAATGGAGGTTCAAGCGTCGTACTGTCCACTTGCAGACCTACTTTTTAAAAAGAAATGCCTTATTCGTCTGCGACGAGTTGATAAAAATAACTCCTCAGCTTAGTCATCATCTGCGACGAGTACCGCGTAGCCTGCGCATGCAACGCTTTCGCGAAGTTATATCAGACATGAAATAAATTCCTCGCATTCCTAAGATCACCGTGGGGAGCACAGTTGTAGCCGAAAAATTCTTTACAATACAATGACTCTTTTGGTAATCATATGAGAGTTTCTTTAGCGTGTTGCGTGACGGTATTGATTAAAGGTGGAAATTAGGTGATAAGGGCGCAACAGGTACATCGACATCGAAGGCCGCCTCAAGTATATTTTTGTTTGGTCCGTAAAACCCGCGTTACAGATCTGGCAGCCCTGACATACGAACGGTATCGTCGAAAACCATTTATCGTAGTAGGAAGCACAGCTTAAGCTTAAACCGCGATTACCTCTCGAACTGTTTTTGGACCGCGGCGTTGCCGATACCCTCTTCGTCCGAGGCGAGCTTTCAGGCTGGACCTCCTGATATAATTCTCGTGTGTCCTGACTGTTGCGCCATCTACAGAAATAAAATGAATAAATTTGGTAACACCCGGTAGCACTTCTGGTTCACACTCCGTTCGGTTAGCATCCACAGGCACCAGATAGACTACAATGGTGAGTCCCCAATTCCTTCCTCGGGACCTTAATACGATATGAAGAATTTATTCGTTTCGCTTATCGATTTGTTTATTGGCTTCTAGTTTCTAGAATTATTTGTATTTTGTTTATTCTCACGGCTATCTATCCCTCCCTAAGTTTCGATTTTTAAACTATAAATTGTGAACGTATTAAATTCAATAATTGCTAGTACAGTTCCATTGAAAATATTGGATATTTTAGCATAGCAGCACAAATCAATGAAATAATATACCAGAACAAATTTCTAATAACCAGAATTTTAAAGATAATCTGTTTGCTTTACAGGCAGATCTTAGCGCCAAGGATGTCGAAAGTGAGTAAAATATGGCATGTGTGCTTAATTTTGCTTGTGCATCGCGAATGAGAAGTTAAAAGGCTGAAGTTATAAAATATGATTCGTAAAGTACTTAACAAGTACCGAGTGAATTCTATGAATAATTTTGCGTATTCCAATAAATGTGTGGCACCATCCAGACGAAAGTGAGGAAAAGTATTCACGAAATTTTAAATACCGCGAAGAGAATGTCTTAAAAATCAAAGAAGAACGCGCTTGTGATATGTCGTTGCAAAAATAGAAGTTATTGTTGCAGATTTAAACACGTGACATTTTTGTGCGTCGATCTAGACAACATTCAGATCCCTCTAATACTAAAACGTATTTTATTTAAAACATATTAAATTGTTATCAACGAAAGAAAAAACGCTAAAATGTTTAACTATCTTATAATCCTGCTTGGTATATATTCGCATTAAAAGTTCTATCTACATATATGAAACATAATATTCGCGTAACATGACAGTGGTATTATATAATCGCCAGTAACCGGCAAAGCAAAAAGAGATGTGTAATCACCCCGAATGGGGAGCACCATTTCAAAAATAGTTAGTGCTCTGTTCTTATATGGCTCGGCGGGGGTAATCTGACCCACTACTTCCACCAGCAAGTTCTTGAATCGGTTGCTGGGTGGGAGCCGCTGCGTCCTAAAATAGAGCAATATTTTTGAACCAGGTACGCTCGAACAGTCGCGCTTCAGCTGATATAAACCCAAATTTCGCGTTCCGCGTTTTAAAGTTGAATCCGTCGAAGAGTTTATTTTACTTTAACAGAAGATTATTCCTCAACGATGCACATTGAATTAAACTTTCTCCATCTCGAAGCATTCAGAATATTAAGTATTTAAAGCACGAGCTAAGCTAACACTCCCTTATTTATTAAACAGAGGCAGAATTTGCCTTCTCCATTTACGACGCCGATGGTTCCAATGTCGTCGATGCCGTCGACCTTGGGAACGTTCTGCGGGCCCTTAACCTGAATCCCACAAACGCCACCATAGAAAAGCTGGGTGGAACAAAAAAGAAGGGCGAGAAGCTGCTGAAACTCGACGAATTTCTGCCGATTTACAGCCAATGTAAAAAGGATAAGGAACAGGGATGCTACGAGGACTTCATCGAGTGTTTGAAACTTTACGACAAAGAAGAAAACGGAACTATGATGGCCGGTGAACTTTCGCACATACTGCTCTCACTTGGTAATCATTCACGTTTGTTGTGGCTATTAATTAAGAAAAATTATTTGCATGCAAACACACAACTCTATCATACTTTATAATTAAAAATCATTGAGTCCCTTTAACAATACCGGAGAAATGAAACACTATATTATTTTTTACCTTTTTATTTAAAACAATACGATTCTTGCTAATTTTGTTCAACTTATTGACTTTTTAAAGTTCATTGATACAGCTGTTGCTTTGGTTAAGGTAGTTTCTAACCAAATATGTTAGTTAAATTAGAGTTGGGTAATAAGTGACAAATATAAAGTAGTATGACACTATGGAAATAATAATAATAATTTTTAACACCGTGTATATATATTTCAAACAGTTCAGTGTTAATATAAATAATTGTAATACGAAAATAGAATATTAAATTGGTTAGAGTAGTGAATTGGAGCAGCAGATCTGACAACGTCGCATTCATTCGGAGCGTCTTATATAACCAAAATGTCAGAAAAAATGTTCATATGAATCTGAATTTTCGTTCGCTATTTAAATGTCAAAACATATCGATTGTGCGACGTTGCCATGTTACCTGCTCTACGTAGTTTCTAAAAAATTTGCACGTATGTTTTATGGGCATTTACGAAGAAACCATGTGGTCAGTTTCGCTGAAATAAATAAATTCATTTCGTGACATTTCGATGTACTTTGGAGCCAATTTTGGTACACGTCTTGAATATAGTTTTCCTGTTTCAGCAGAAAAACTGAAACTATAATCCTCTTTTTCGACTCTACTATATGCCACTGTGTTAAAATGCATAAACTTTAATTAACAATTTCTCGATAACTATGTGGTAAATCGATTTTAAACTTTGTACAAGGGTTTCTTGTATTCCAAATTAGTTCTAAACGAAATTTGAAAGAATTCTTGAATTTAGTAAATTATTTAGGAACTACCTTAAACCTCCATCTCTTTTCGCTGTTACGAAAAATGTCAAAGCACTTAACATCGCAGTATTTATGCTCTTATTTTTAAATGTAATAAGAAATTATAATTTACAATTATGTCTATTTTCAACATTTTCGCATACATAAGACGGAAGTGTAAATTTTTATCATAAGGTGTGTTAAATGAAATCGATACCAGTTGTGTTACTTAAGTTACATATGAAATTTGAGAAAGCATAAGAGAAAGAGATGAAAACAAACGTTGTTGAATTAAATTTGTGTACGCCTTGATAGGTGAGAAACTCACCGATGCCGAAGTAGAGACGGTGCTTAAGGAATGCATGGACCCCGAAGACGAAGATGGTTTCATCCCCTATGCCCGTAAGTATCGATTCATCTACATAGAAAAAGCACATGCATCTCGCGAAATAGACAAAGAGAGTAAGAGTGTTAGTAAAGCTGCATCAGTGAGAAATAATATTAATGTAGAGCATCGCTAGTTGGAGGGAAAGCAGCGGAAATGCAGAATACAACCGTAGGAAATGCATTTGTTTATATTCGTTCTATCCGTAGATGTTGATTTTGCAGTAGAAAATCTAAACAAGAGTCCTTCACCCCGTTTTTCCTGGTGTACTGTATTTGTATAGTAGTGTAGATCCTTAGAAAATTTTACACAGCTGCCCGAAGTGTCCAGGCGTGTCACGGGAATCAATAAATCATTGTCTCCCCCCTCCCTGTTATTTAACAATTTCCACGTGTTTTGTGTTCTACAGCATTCTTGAAGAAGATGATGGTGTTATTATAAACAAATTGGATGTCAGTGTGACCAAAAGTCGTCTTCCGTAAGTACTCCCTGTAGAGTATGCCTTCGTGAACCTTTTGCCTTTTTCCACTGTTTTGTCCCGTTTTATCTGCAAACTAACACGATCTTCTCCCTTCCCTTTCATTACGCACATCTTATAATTTATAGGATGCAACGATTCAATGTGGCAGGGATGCTGAAATCGATAACCCGCTTCTCGCACAACGACACGTACAAAGGCTTAAGTCAGTCATACGTGAGATCTGTGACTCGACAGCTTGTGAAGTTGATTTCGCGAAATAATCTTTACGTTTAACACTTCTCAAACTTATCACTGATTTAATCAAAGTCTCTTCAGACAATCTTTTCATCATGCTGACACAACACACTACGATGTCTTTTGGCAAATACAATTATGTAGCTAGGTGTTCTAATAATCTTTGACGAAGATCTTGAACGAATTTTACTTAAGATTATCACGCCCAGTAAACTTTTAAATTTTAAAATGTGGCTTTTTTATAAATACGTTTACATAAACCGTTAGCTTTTCAAAAATTTACTTACATTCTCTTGTAAATATTTCGCTATAATTATTTCCGAACAATAAAGTTGTACTTGAGTACAATATGTTAATTTACCATCGCGACACAGATTTTCTATGATTGAAAACAAAACTTTGTTTTCAACCAATCGTAAATTTTATTTCAATCGCATTAACATTCTATCAATAGCTGTTTTCTTTTCTATTTTTATTTCCACTCTCAATAAAAAGAGGAAGAAAAATTATCGTTTCTGCAATATTCTTGAATCTGATATACAAATACGACTTCTCGAGCTTCTAAAATCTTACAAAGCTGAAACTGCGGTACGGCATGTAATATAATTTTACATGACTCGGTGATATTGCAATTCAGACTTTCTTAATGCTTACTATGTACATTCAATATCGCTTCTATTTGTGGTACGGCGCTAAGTCCGATTGGCATTGCGGTTCACTGAATCCGCAATCTAAGACAACTGTAAATATTTGTTCACTGACTGTCAATCGACTTGCGCCGCTTTTCGTTTAAAACCGTTAATATTGATCGTTTTATTTCTAGCGTTCCTTCGTAGACTGTGTGATAGGGCGTCGGCAGAATGAAGTAACAACGCGTTCGCCGTAATGTCGGCGTACATCCGCTGGTAAACCCCACGTCAACGAGGAACATGCTTGGTCGTTATATTCATCATATCATTCATCCCCTGTTAAAAATCATTAGAAGCGCGAGACATTTCTCAATGGCGCGTAACACATTCTAAACGGACATCGTCATCGCATTCAACAGAAAAATATGAAAATGAAAAATTGGAAAGCTCTTACCAAATCCTGTGAATGTAAAGACAATGAATGTAAGAACTGCATAGAGGACGCACAAAACCATCGTTATTTGATTCGGTGTCGTGTACTGTTGTAACACAGGCTATATATTTTTAATGAGTACGATATGTACCTTATCGTATAAATACTTGAATATATTTATATGTATGTATTACCATTGTACAGGGCCGAATTAAAAGATCAATGTTATTTTACATCTTATCGTTAATTTAATAAACTGTACCCCTCGTAAACGAGGAGTACCAAAACTCTCACGTCGTCAGCAATTTTCCAATGGAATTTTAGGAAAACTTCCGGGTTTGTACATGTACGTTTTATCTTCTATCAAGCTTTTCAAGCGACATTTATAAAAGAATTGAAGATTTAAGAAACGTTTGAATGATATTATATTTATAATGTAAATAAAATCACAAAAATATGTTTTCTACAAAATTGCGGACTGCCTAAATTTTCATTTAACTTAATCATTTAGGTATTATATTTTTGGACATGAGAATCGGACTGTTGTGTTCGGTCAAGGATGAAACTTTAACAGATTATTTGTAACGAGAATGTATCATGCCTCGTTTCAATCGATCCCTGCGAATATCTGCGAAACTGTTGATACCGAAAAATATTTCAAACAAAACTGAAATAATTCGGAGGTGGGACACAATTTGCTGTCTGTAGCTTTTTGTAGACAGGGGCGGATTTGGGATTTTCGGGTGTAGGGGGTTGGGGGGGGGGGTCGCAGCATCGAATTCAAGATTTTCTTGAGGAGGGGGGCGTAGATCTGAGAGATAAACTAGCGGCTTTTCCCGATAATATTTTCCTGCTAAATGAAAAAGTGTTTTTTTTTGTATCAATTTATCATATTTTGTCTCATATTGCTAAGTTAAAATGAGTGTTTTGCAAATAAAAGTAAGTATTTTTCCCTTGAGGGGGAGGTGCCCCCCCCCCCCTCTCTGAATCCACCACTGTTTGTAGGTGGACGTGTAGGGAGCATGTGAAAGCCCACTTTGTTTCTTTAAATGGATCCACATAGGGTCGATCGAGGCGAATCGGATTAAAATAAGAATTTAGTCCATATGTCTTACATCGCGATAGAAATATGCATTCCGATCGTTCGTAGTACCTCGTCCCTCTCCCACGCACCTACCACAATAGGGGCCGTCCTTAAATTGCGTAAGGGTAATTTTGGCGAATTTTTACCCTCTCCCTCCTCCAGTATAAGAATTCGTAAGATTTGATATTCCAACCCCCTCCTTACATAATAGTTTTTGCATTTAATTTTTTCAGTTATTAAAATTCTTTTAAAGGTTTATATAATTCATTTAGCTCGGATTCGGGATATACAGTAATGCCTCGTTAGAATCACGACGATCGGGGCTGGCGGCGGGACACTAACGCGATGCGGACACTATTCCCTTACAGTAGTATATGCTCTAAGACTATTCCGTGCGGCCGCTGCCGCGAGTGAGAAAACCCCAGGGCCGAGCGAGAGGGAACGAAACAGTTGACACGAAGTTGCCGTCGTCTCTTTCGTTCTCTCACTCTCGACTGAAGGATTCAAAGAAATGGTGGGGATAGTGAGCGTGATTATAACGCATGGTAAAAACGGGTCATTAACGACTAATTACTGTATACCCTAAAACTACCTTTCTGGAACATTAATAATAGAATTTGTATTTATTGAAAATTAGTTTAAAAAATATTACGTAAGACGCTACCTGACACCCCCCCCCCCCCTTGTAAGAAAACGTAAGAAATTCGCGACCCTCTCCCCCCCCCAGAAAGCCTTATGTAATTTAAGGACGACCCCGCATCCCGTCAATTGTTTTAAGTCATTTTTTGGAGCTGGTATACGTTTTCTTTGAGATGGACGCGTGCGAACTTAGAGCATATGAACATGGAGAAAGCATGCAATGGGCGAAAATATAGACGGCGGTAGAAAGAGAAAAATATACATGAGGGACACCCTCTCTCTTTCTAACATAAAAAAAAAAACGTTGCCGCCCCTGGCGTTAGAAAGAGAGAGGGTGTCCCCATGTATATTTTTCTCTTTTTACCGCCGTTTACATTTTTGCCCATTGCATGCTTCCTCTATGTTTATATGTTCTATATAAGCGTGCAAACGTTACAATCTTGGTCCGAATCTAACCTACGTAATCTGCAATTTCGTATTTAAAATAAAAACTGAGCTTGAAAATTCAAATGTGTTTATTATTATTAGTTTGAACGGTGTCCAAGTTTAGTATTTGATATGTTTTAGATAATTATATCATAACATGTTTATGTAATCTACAACCTTTGAAATTCTTATATATGGGGCGAATCGGATCACTCTTTTTTTTTTCATTTGAGTATTTTTATTATTATAAATATTATAATTGTTTATATACAGATGGTTCGTGCGTACATAAAAAAGACCAATAAGGGATCATGGTGTCAAAAAAAAAAAATTAAAGCAAGCTGTGATAAAAATTGAATCTAAAGAAATGACGAAAATAATAACTAAATTAATGCTCTTAAGAAGATGATATTGTATTTACTGTGGTAAAAAATTAATTTGGCCACTTTTAAAAGATTGTCTGAAAAGAGTGGTGCCACAAGAATTGTGCTGATAGAGGCGGCAAAAAACGGCAATATTTTTCCGATCTGTTTTCTAAATAGTGTCTAATTAAATTAGATTTGTTTAAGTTGATTCTAAAGATTTTGTCATGAAAATTTCAGTTTCTTCAGAGATTTCTGGGTTATCCCTTTCGCCCCAAAACTTGGGGACGAATCGGATGTAGGGGAAGGGGAGGGGCACGATGGGGAAGCTAAGCAAACATGCAAAAAATTGATAATTATACCTTTTATTTAAGTTTTTATGAATCAATATATAATTATAAGTTAATACTTTAACCTTTGGTACATAATTTGAGCAACATTTAAATAAAAAATTGAAGTCACTAAACTTTTAAAAAAAAGTAATGAAAAACCATCTTGCCTCTGCCACGGGGTATGACGGGGTAGCGAAAATGGGGCAACACGGTTCCTCTAAATACTTTCACAATCGATGTAAATATGAATTCCTTCTTAATCATTTTCTTCCTAGCCTCGTACAGGAGTTGTGGGATCATATCTTTTAACTATTCGACAAGTTCTTCGTCATCTGTTTGTGAAAATACACTCTTAATTGGCCCTAATGGTAAACCCATGATCACTTCATTTCCCTGTTTCAATTTTTGGACATAACGTTACAATGTTGTTTGTGGAAGGCAATATTCTCGAGCAGCTTTCTTGTACCCCACTTTGTTGCTTAAAACTTCATCTACAGATTTCTTCATAACTTCTTTTGACCATTTTCCTCGTTTAGTTTCTTCTTATACGTTTTTACCATTTTCAAATGCGAATTAACAGTAACGAAAATTCGACTTAAATTATAATAGAGAACGATGGCATTGTTCCACCTCACATGAACAACCATAATCCGGGGTATGATGGGGTACCCCATCATTCCTGGTATCAAGGACCCCATCTTGCCCCAAATCATCGTTTTCCAGGGACTGATGTTATTTGTACAACAAATAAAAATATATTGCAATTTTTAATATACAATTGTACATTTAAGTAAATAGAATGGAGATTATAATGTAACAAAAATAATTGACTTACCATTTTCAAATATACTTATATTTATTATAAGGCTTTTTAGTATACAAAATAAAATCCATGCAGCGTGTAGACGATTTTATACCCCTAAACCAAAGACACGTGCTCCCCCACTCATTTTTATTAACAACCTAACTGTTACAATACAATGGCTTCATTTTGGTACTTTCATCAAATGTCTAGCATTTTTCGATTATGGTTTTTTACGATACTCCATCTTACCTCACTACCCCGTCATCCCCCCCTTTCCCCTATCTCACTTTTTGGTTTTTTGTTTGTAGGAGAACCATTTTTAAGTTTGATTTTATTTTGTATTAGTAATGTTCAAGCCAAAGATGTACTGGTCACGAATATATAATAACAAATCAGTTTTTTAGTGTTTGCCTACTATTTTTTTACCATCAAACACAAAGTGATCCGATTCGCCTCGGCCGAGCCTAGTTTTTAATGCACTAATCGATTCAGCTCATGATTCCCTATAAAAAAGTATTAATTTATACCGAAAAGCTGTTAGGTTAAAATATTTTAGTTTTAATATTGCGAAGTGATACTCGATTTGAGTGAAGCTGGTACACCGAGTGCATTTGATTCTCTCGGACCAACCACACACACACACACACAGCATGGAGGAGTATGCACTCCTTTACTGTGGATTCTTGCTTACTGTGCCCAGAAGCGTCTCTCTTAATCTTGATCGAATTATTTTTTATAAAATACTTCAATATAGTTTGTGTTACAGTCAAAGCGTTAATTCAGCGACTGTATGCATTCACTAGTCAATGTATGCACACACTGATTTAATTGGTTAAAGTATTCACATATACATTATATTTTCTAACTACACTGAAGAAATATTTGTTATATTTAAATTGGTCAAGAACGATTACATTCGTTCAAAGGAGGGATGACTAACTGGAGACCCACGAGCCTCCTTCATTCCTACCAGACACTGCCGATCGCAGTCGAGAAGTGAAGGAAAGAAGTAGGAATTCGACTGCGATCGTCAGAGTCTGGTACGCATGAAGGGAGCCGTTCAGCGTGGCAGCAAGGCAGAGGTGACCCTGGTGGCTCCTGGGCCACCAGTTAGTGAACTCTGGTTCAAAATTTACAACTGAGATTCTATAACTTGAGAGTGTTTTAAGAGAAGTTGGGGTTATGTGACGCGTACAAAGGGCAGTTATGATCTCCATCAATCAGAAGCGATCACGAAAAATCATGAGTCACTGTGAAGATCACCGTAATTGGGAACGAACGTGATCGAATCACTCGTGATTCACAAATAACAGTTTTAGCCATCATTAGCTTACAAGCCTCGCCAAGCCACGCGCCCTGGGATCGCACCTTTACCGCTACGTAAGTGAGTCCCCTCGAGCGCTGCAAACGACACATGTTTGGATGCACGCGTATGCGATCGAAATTCAAAGTCAATTGTTTAAAAAAATACTAGATAAAGGATATTGTATACAGACTGCCAAAATCTTTCTAATTGTAATGAAACAGAAACATAGTATTTCTTTAATTACTTTTCCATTTAGTATCTACTGTACTAAATATTCTATCTACCTGTGACGAAATGTTAATTCAAATTTTGTAAACGTGTGCATTATAAAAATTATTTTTAAGAATACTAATTTTATTATATCGAGAATATCGACGAATCTGGAATACCCAACGGACATATTCCAGCCTTGGTTTGATGAAGATTCCGTTACCATGCCTCATCCAGTTTTCTTCGCTAATTTCGATCAATTGCATTTTTTTTTCAAAACGATGAAACACGTTAGTTAAGTTAGTAAACTAATTCTGCTAGTTTCTAAAAAAAAAACTCGTTTGGACCAATTTTAAAAAAGTTTTTCTGTTATAAAGGGTGTCCGAATACATTTGCTCCCCACTGTATGCAGCATCTTACAGAAAGCGTATACCTTGTTTAAAAATTTGGAACGCTTTACGAAATATTCATAATGCTATTATATTGACATTTTAGTGAACAAATATTGTACGCCCCCTTTTAGCGTTTTCAATAAAAACAGGTTTAAATATGATAAGATTCAGAGGCATACAATCCACAAAAATTTTATTTTTAACGAATCTAGGAAGTAGATATATAGGTGATTTGTATACACCATAGGTAACGAAACAGTGAAGAACTAGTTTTTACATGTAAAAATTCAAATTTCACAAAAAATAGACATACAATATTTGTACACTAACAAGGGAACACCGCGAACCCGCACTCACCGATTGGAACGCAACATTGTGGGTTTATAGAGTAACTCAAGACAAGAACCACGGTGTATTTCATTCGGGCCCCATCGCCCTTTAAGGGGATAAAAACTAACCTCAAAATCAACTAGGCACTTCCAATTTTGTGCGTATAACTCTTAAAGTACAAGAGACACAAAAAATGTTTCAAACAGAAGTTTAATCGTGCAATAAGCGCTACAAACTTGCGTTAACAAAATTTTGAAAAGAGTTTAAAAAAAAATACCTGAACGAAAAAAAACTTTTTTCAAAATTTTGTTAACGCAAGTTTGCAGTGCTCGTTGCACCATTAAACTTTTGATTGAAACATGCTTTTCTGTCTGTTGTAGTTTGGGAGTTATACGCGAAAAAGTGGAAGTGCCTATTTGACTTTGAGGTTAGTTTCCACCCTCTTAAAGGGCGATAGGGCCCGAATGAAACGTACCGTTGTTCACGTCTTGAGTCACTCTATAAACCTACAAATTTGCGTTCGAATCGGTGAGTGCGGGTTCGCGGTGTTCCCTTGTAAGCCATCGATATATAAAACGATGACAGGAATCTATCTAACTAGAAAAAAGACACATGTTTCCGTTTGAAAAAAAAAGAAGTTACAATTGTATTCCGCAAGAGTGTTGCTTCACGTGCGAAATATATGAGATCATACAAAGATAGACATTATTATAGCCTCCGACAGTTTACTCTGCGAATGTGCTCCATCTTAAACGAGACAGAGGTACGACCTGTCCCAATTGCGTGACGCACCCTGTATAGCGAGAGGTTCGTAAACTCTCGGCGATTTCCGATGGTGAGGCGTGGGGTGTTCGGGAGATCCCGGGAAGCCGGCGGTCGAGCCAGTCAGTTCAAATGCGTCGCAAGTGTCGCGCGTTTCGGCTTCCAGTTTGATTGCACCGGAGTGTCGCGGCTGATCCCTCTTATTTTGCTATCGCTTTGATCGGTTTCCGCCGCGAGGGTCAATCCTGACGCGCGCGTAGCTCAGAGCGGTGCGCGAAAATTCGATCACTGCAAGAAGCGAGGACCCTCGCCCTAACGAGAGCGACGCGCAGAGCCGTCGGCCGAGGAGAAAATGACGGATGTGCAGGTGAATCCGGGCAAGGACGACGCTGGTAGCAGACTGCAGCAGAACGACGACGTCGCGCAACGAACAGGTTGGTGATTCTTATGCGCGCTACTTCTGACGGCCGACTATTTTTGACGTGCTAGCTGAAACGGAAGCACGGGGATGTTCATCCGCCGAACATGCGTCTCGCCATCTTGGCAAATACGTTCTCGGAAATTTGCGTCTATCTCCGCGATCATCGGAACTCGTCTCATCGCCTCTCCGTCAAAATTCACGTTTGTGGAAAATCAACGAAAATTACTCCGAATACAATGCTACGTGTTTGTTTTACCTCGTGTAACGTGTTTACTTTCGACGCGAAAATGGTATCTGGCCGAGGGAGGGTGTGTTTATGGCCGGGTTAGTGGTATTTAAACGGCAGGGAGGATTCGGTCCTATCGGAAGGCTCACTGACGCGTCAATTTTACGAGTCAGCTGGTGCTACTGCTGTTTCCTACTTGCAGCTTGATGTGCGAATTTCGTTACGTCACGAAATAGCTTATCGATAACTTATCAGTCGTATCAATGTGCACGGCTGAGAATGTACCTTGGTTAAATAATTGTTTTCATACACACTGATGCCAATGTTGTGCAAAATTGTGCTGATAAAGATTAATATTAATATGAATTTAAAAGGAAAACTACGCTAAGTAATACCAAGATGTAAAAAGAATAATAGATATTTACACGTTTATAAAGTTTGTCATGAAGAATAAAATATTAACTGTACACACGATGCAAGTGCATCTTATAACATTGAATGTATATATACGGTGTTATGAATGCACTTCTAAAAAACATGATATAACTTGTAACAGAATGAAAGCAATTATTGTCACTATAAACTCCATATGCCATATGCAATAAGTGAACAGACAATTAAGAGGTACTCCTACATAACCAGATGTTTACGTTGGAGACTGTACAATGGCCTCCGTGTCTGGGGGCATTAGACTCAAAGTGGTGAGAAAACCGGGCACATAATATTGGATCGTAAGACTGGGAAGTCCCTTAGATGTTGATTAACTTACTGCAGCGCCCCGTCAGGCACCTCATGCATAATTAATTCCGATTTCTTATCTCGTTCTTCATTTACTCGAATCAAGATAACCATGGTTGACTATTGTTATTCGTTGTGAGTACCAAGCCGCCATGAAATTGTTACATTCTCGTTGGAATGAGGATGACAGGAAGAGAATCTACAGCACATACGGCCGAAGTACGTTGTTAAGTGTTTAAGCATTCATTTCAGTAATTTACTTATTACATATTTGAAAGTGTATTCAGAACACAAATTTCTGCCTTTCCGGGTGTATTAGGCACAAATTAATGATTAATATATTAGTTGCTTTGAGCAAAAATTTTATAATATGAATATTCTTTCTATGTAATAAAATTCATTTAGAAACTTGTATCCACTTAAATGCAGTATTGAAAAAGTAAACTATCAGCATAGTTCTAATAATATAAAACATAGAATATTTCTATCTTCTTTCTAACGATAGGTATCTACCTAATTAAATTTCTAATGATGAGAAATATGATGTGCCATATTTTCCTCCAATCTTTGAATCAATTTTACACCGAGATGAATATTAAACTTTTACCTTGACGCTTGAGACTCGCGGCCACAAAAATGAAAGGTGCCATTTCGACGGTTTTAGCAAGTTGCAAAACATACCTATGCTAACCATTGAAATATTTCGTTACCGATTGGTGTTTGGTTTGTTAGTTCGCAATGTTTAACTGGAGTCACTACCGTAAACGATGTGAGCTACGAATTACATACGTTGTCAGCTAAACGAGGCGGAAAAATCGGTCGAAAGCAGGCTGTATCGTATGCCAATTAGGAAATTGACGAGCGTCAAAGAGTTAACGATGTTTGTGGGCGTGTAATTGCAGAATTGACGGGGTCCACCTTCAGTGATGAGCATGAGGCCTTAATCGAATGACCCTCCGTTGGTCCTTAAATGGAACGACGCTTTGGGCGAACTGCTGCCCGCAATTTGTTTATCGCTTCCGGAGAACCAGGCCCTACATATATCCTAATAACAAATATTATTTTGAAGCTGAATAATGTAATATTCGTGTTTATACGAAGCCACGATTACTATTTCGAATTAAAAAAATTCTTTATTATCGGTTCCTGCAATTTCACAAACAATGAAAATGGAATTTGAGAAATACCTGTAGAGTAGGTATTTGGAACACGATTAATATCGGGCATTTTTGTGTTAGGCAGTTTGAGCCACGAAAAAGAAATTACGTGTAGCGTTCATTGTGTTAATTACTAAGAATTTATATGAGCAACATGGTTGTATACGATTTTTCTAAATGAATTTTAACCAGTAGTCACACTTAGCCAAATGGTTTGTTAAAGTTAATACCATAACTGTACGTGAGTACCTATCGTTACGCGAATGCTTATCGTTACACGAGTAAGGGGCCAAGGTCCTCCTTGTTACCCATGTTCCGCTTTAAGCCCTGTCGTACCTCGTGATTATTAGAACGATTTGCATCGGGCTCTCGTGCTCGTTGAATGTTTATGCAACTGCAACGTGCCAGTCACTGACAGATAACTCCACTTGAATTAACATACCCACCTGAAAACTTTCAGTTTTTAAAAATATTTTTGGCTATCTTTCTGGTCGCAAAAGCGGCAATTTCTTTTCCGCGGATAATTGTGTAGGAAATGATAAATTGTAAAATAAATTAGTAGCACGTTTTCTGTATTCATATTAGACTACTCAAAAAAATTACTTGCTGTGTTGCTCATGGTAAATTTCTGTCTAGCTGTAAGAATTTGAGTAACATAGCACGTGTCAGTAATAATGAAATTAATGAAAGTGTCTTAAGTAAGAAACCTGATAAAACTGCATTCATAATTTCTTCGTATTTTTTAATACACACAAATGCAAAAAAGAAATTTCTTAAAGTGGAACATATATGACTTATGTGCATAGGTCATTTTCATAATCACCAGCGCATAAATGTGTCTCTAATACCGTTTGTTCGTAAGTTGTTGTCGGACAACTACAACTTTATTATTTCTATGTACAGCTTTTAGAAACCCGACTGTAAATAAACAAGCGACTTCACACTTTATTAATGCCGACCAACAAGCTGTTAAATATGACTGTAATTACATACATACCGAGAGGCTTCAATTTCATATAGGTAGTAACTGCACCTAATGCAATATCAAGTTTACGATAAGCGGCGAATCAAACGGCTGCTACAACAAAGTGCCATTAAATTGTGATTTCTGCAAAAATAGGTATTGCATTACTCTTAATTACAGAAATATGAAGACCTACTATATTTAGCAAAATTTTTCCATAATGATAGTTTTTGCGACCTCTTATACATACATATATGATATATACACAGAGGGGTTCTAGTAACTGATCAGGCTAAAGCTTTCTGCTGGTAAAGTGAAGATATAAAAAAAATTGAAGAGGAAAATTTTGCATGGTTTAATGAGTTCTATCTAACCATAATACGATTTTTCTGCAAGTACATCTGCAAGTATCGATTATTCTGCAATTACATTGGTGCATTTATAGAATGCACTTACACTTCTTTTTCAATGAAACCGTATAATTCTGTTTACATACATCGATTTCTCGAATCATACTGCGTATAAAAAGTGTTAGTAAGCTCGTTAACAACGAGACATTTTTCATTACTTCAATACATATTCTAACATGTCGTGTCTAACATTGAATCTTAATATCTACATTTCATGTTTACTAACATGTTTAAAGTAATAATGCGAAATATCTCGCAAAGTATCGAATTTTCAATAGCATTAGTTATATTATATTATTACAAAGAAATTATAGCGTTCCATTAAAGAAAGAAGTGCACCAATGGACTTGTGAAAAAAAATTGTATCTTCATTTAAAATGAAGCTACACCCCGGTCTAGTTATTAGAATCCCTCTGTAATTAGCACCCAGAAATGGAGCATAAATAGAAGCTGTAAGAAATGCAATTAAAGATCAATTTTCCACTTTTAGATTATTCCTCTGTTCCCACGCGATATTAGCAGGATATATATGGCAAGTTATCAAGCCCATCGAGAGACTGATTATCGGACTCCCTGTGAAAAATAGTGTATTGTGCTTTGCATGGAATATTGGTGAAACTTTTAGTGAAATATCGTAACCGCATGGAATTCACGTCGGTACGTGATTAATCGTGTATAGTTTAGCGACGGAACCAATTTCTTTATTGGCTGCCGTTTAAATGTATTGAAAGTCAATGGACGGTTGAGGAGAGTAGGGTCACCGACCGGCCAAGTTCTTTGAGTTCACCGGCGGTGAATACGCGGGAAAATAGTAGAAGCCCTCGACCCCGTCTTGTTCAAGACGCACCTACACAGCATCCGTGATTATCTACCCACTTCCAAAGCTTTGGAGGGGCTTCCTTCCTATGAAGGGTTGTATAGGCTGAAGGCATACGGTGGCGACCTCTAATGAGGTACGCTCTGATGATTTGAGTACCTACAATATTAAATTTCTGGACTCCTTTGTTGCAATTTTCTTGAAGGCTGACAGCCATTGGACTATGGCGTAAATCAGATGGGGGATAACTTGTCGACTGATATTTAAATAATTGTATTATGTTGCTGCATAAGTTCTGTTCGCTAGAGTCTTCTACAAATTCGATTTTTCAATACAGCTTATATGTATACACTTACTTTAGACTATGTATTTTCGATCATTATTTATGACAGTGTCCCATCTTTATGGAAGTTGTGGTATACCTCTTTTATAAAAGTCTTGCACACGGATTGGTCATTGCAAAAAGAACTCATTGCACTTCTTTTGGCCTCGAAATTATTAAAATTCTTCCAGTGTAAACTGTTTTGTAGTGATCGAAAAAGGTGAAAATCTGACGGTGCCAAACCCAGGGGAATATGTTGGGTGCGGAATAAGTTCCCATTGCAATTCCGATATTTTTTATTTGCGTTGCTATCGCCACGTGTGGCCTCGCGTTGTCATGAAGATGCAGGGCACACTTTCGATTCACAAGGGATAGTCTTTTAATTTGCAGTTCTTGATGCACTCTTTCAAGTTGTTGACAATATGAATCAGCATCGATAGTTGTATTTGGATCGAGTAACTGATAATATGTACTCATAATAGGTACATATAATAAAAGTGGCGGACGTAACTTATGCAGTAAACTAATATTTATTAATACGCCATCTAATTGTAAATGTAATGCATCAAAGAAATTTAAAATCCTAAAAATTATTTTGTAGTCATAATATTTTATTACATACCTCTTAGAGCATACATATACTACTGGAGGTCTCATTGCCTTATGTTTCCTGTCCTCAGAGTTGGGCATTGTTCGGCTAAATTTTTATTTGAATACGGATTCGTATAAATCCCCCAGATTTATTCGCGAATAAATCTTGACGAGCTTATTCGACGAAAAATTATTCGTTATTCACGAATAAATCTATACCGTTATTCGAATAAGAATTTTTTCGTTATGCGACCTGATTGAACGACGAATAAATGTGAGACCCGACATCTATCGATGGAAGTCTGTACTTTATCCAACACACGATTGGACGTGTCTGTCTGAACGCGTGCGTATATTTAATTAAAAAGTAATACTGGACATAACCCATGTTTTTCAACGTTCGCCGTTTAAAAGTATCGAGGCAATTTTAAGGTACATATAACTTGCAGCGACAAAGTTTTTCCTTAACATATAAGGGAGATTTTCACAAATTTTCATACTGATTAATGAATAATTGTAGAAGATATGACGATATCGCCATATCTTCATGGGTTATATCCAGTATTGCTTTTTAATTAAATATTATTATATTTTTTAACATAAGGGTTTGTGCATACATTTTACGGCTTCGCTAAATTTTTCTGAAGTTATGTTTTAAGTCTCATAACGATCCGTTATCGCAATTTATGTTTAAAGGAATAATGATTTTAGACAATGAAAATGGATTGACGTATGCAAATTTTATTTAAAATAAAATTTAACGCCACTCTATGTAGTACCGCGGTCATACATCTTCCTGCAAAGTGCGAGCTATGACAAGAGTTACTTAACCTAAAACATTAGGTCTGACAGGCGTCAGTCAGTGGTGTCACGAATGGTGACTCACCATATATCGCCGAAATCACGTGATCATTTTATTCGTCCGTTGAGTCCACTAAATTTTTATTCGAATAAATTTTCAGTCAAATAAAAAAGCATTCGTTATTGCCGAATAATTTCATTTTATTTGAATTTTTTATTCGAATATTATTCGAATACTTATACGAATGAAAATTTAGTCAAATAATGACCAACTCTGCCTGTCCTCGAAACTGTCGCCAACATCACGCGAGAGAGAAAGACATGTTGGAACTGGTGCGAGAGAGAGGGAGGAGTATAGATTCCCAATCGACCGTAATGCGCATGCGCCGATATCGTGCGAGAGAGAAAGACATCGTGCGAGCGAGATAAGTTATAGATTCTCAATCGCTTGTGGGCAAACTGTGTAGTGGGAGAATACCCCTCACGAAACTCACCGGCCAATATATCTGATAACGACCTTAGTTCCTTAAGTTTTTTGATACCTGAATCAAACTAATTTGTAATTACTGTTGAGTAATTAACTCCAATCCGTTTTTTAATTCCTGTACATACAGAAATAAGCGTGAGTATACATTATTATCCCAGTACTTTCACACGCAGAACATCCAAAATAATCGATTTATGCAAAAAAATATACATGTTATTCTATGTGAAAAAAGAAGATGCAGTTATATATTGCACATGCATTGTTGTACTAGCGTGCAAGATTTCAGCATAGGAATTTAGATCTCTTTAAAGCATTCAACTGCTTCCTCTATCACTTTTTCTGAATTGCAATCAAACAGGACATATGAGTTGCCCCAATTACGTGACTCAGCTTGTACAACTGCACTTATTACTAATGAATGAATTGATTACATTTACATCCTTCAGTATCTGAACCGGTTATTGCTTGTGTAATGAAGTGTTTTTATATATTTCGCCAGCAATATAAATTCATTCTAGGCCATTTATCTTTTAAAATTATTTTGAATTACAGAATATTTTGTAAGAATAATGATTTTTTAAAGGAATAAAGGAATCACCTTGTAGTAAAAACGTGCCATTTGTTCAACAGTGCCTTTCTGTTTAACATTTGTGTCAAATCAAACAGAACGATTTGTATCAAAATCTACTTTAAAAGAAATACAAGTATGTATATTGTATTTTTATCTATCGCTATATCGGTAGAAAATTTGCAAAATGACACAGAGGTTGCGATCCTTTTTACGGAACTTAAATACAACTTTAGAATCATATCTATTCTTGGAACGAGGCGTTCCGACAATTCACGATTATGCAATAATTCGCGGTGTATATGTGTCGTGGAACACTATACTGCGACCTTGGTTGCATCTTTCCTCAGACTGTAAAATCCTTTCGCCAATAGTACAGATAACGCGCATTATCATATTGCAATAAATAATCAATTAGAAATGAGTAGGCTGTCTGATTATTTAGCACATTAATTATATAATACTTCGTCTCATATTAAAGACACCTAATAATTATTTTAAAAATCTGATAAATCATTTCGTCATTTTACTTTCATGGAAAATTTTTAGCAGTTGAAACAGTATATCAGTTTCTACAAAAATTGATTACGAAAGATCCAAATTATGGAAGTTAATGTTCATATTACCTTCCCCGGCAAGATAATGTCCTCATAACTCAGAAAGTTTTCAAGTTTCCCTAAAGTCTGGAGTTTTACTATGAACTTTTTACTCTGAGCATCATGTACCTACCTACTTTTATTAATATGTAAGAAACGAACTGATATTAGGTAACACGCCAGATGTACACTCATCGGTAAATTTATTGTACTAATTAACATGGAAAGAAGGTAACGGGGCGAAGTAAAAGCATTGCGTGCAACTGATACGTGACTTTTTTTATTACGCATAATTGTGTCACGCGCAGCTTTGTATCGTGAATGAGTAGAGTGTACCGTGTTCCGCGATTTTGGTCACAGCGTGTTTACTTTCGTGCAAATATCTCATAACACTTGTCTGCGAGTGGATCACGTAACAGACACAAATCTAAACCACGCTTGGTGCAACGCAGTTAATCTACATAAGTGATACGATCGCAAGCGGGCATGGTTGTCCTTAAACGAAAACATCGAAGTCGCACATGGTATCAATTTGTCGTGTCCGTACCGGACTCGAATAGGCGCCCCTTTACCAGATTCGTTCCGCTTTCCTTTGCAGGCTGAGCTCCGAGACGTAAACGCGTCCGCAGAACGACCAAAGCCGTAGCGACGGAGACGCGGTTTAAAGATACATGTATAGGTGCGCACGCCTGACATGTCGTTTCTACCTGTGCAACAACCGTGCATCGATAGCGCCTCGATCCTAGCATACCGATCATTACGTCAGCTTTAAAAGTGTATCGTGCAATGCAATCACCTCTGGTACGCACATTGATACCCCAGTCGCGAGGTGCTTAACTGTCGTTTGATGTCCACAGAACGATTTCATATAAGAAGAATGTTGCTTTAAAATCACATTTTAATCTGGCAGCTTTATTAATATTCAGCTAAATACAAAAGATTCTACATTTTTGTTTGAATCATGAAACCCTTAGGCTGGGGGCACACGGGCGCTTTTTCCGATGTCCGTCGCGACGGACATCGGAAAAAGCGCCCGTGTGCCCCCAGCCTAAGTTGGTTTAAATTTTGTACAGTAAACAGTCCAAGCTGATATGCGGTAATTGTACTTAAATAGGATGATCCTCCTTTCTACGCAGGTACATATAGAATTTTTTTCTTTCGTATTTCTTTGCTCTCACTCCTTAGAATGGTTCCATTTCAAAAGAAATTAATTCCTGAAAAAGATTATTGCAATCGGACAACAGGAAATGGTGCCTTCCTTAAATGGCGACCAAGCGTTAAAGTTTAGAATTCATCAATGGTTTGAATTTGAAGAACTTCTCAAAAATAGTGTGAAGCCCAATCGGAATTTGGTTCAAATAATATTAAAAGAGCTTTCAATTTTCTACAATTACTGTATATATAATTTTTTCGTGCTTCCAACCATTTTTTAGACGATAGCTTTTGAATATAGAGATGTCCGCACTTCGCGCGTCCCACTTGTACGACGTGACGTGTTGTCTATACCTCTCTATATTTAAACGATATTATTTATATATATATATATACATATATAGATATTATTTATATATATATATATATATATATATATATATACATATATATATATATATATAAATAATATATATATACAGTAATTGTAGAAAATTCAATGCTCCTTTAATATTATTTGAACAGAATTTCGATAAGGCTTACCATTTTTAAACGATTTTATTCAGCTTCGATCCTCTGTTTGTTTCTTGTGACTTTCTAGTGACTTTAGCACTATAGCGTTTAAGCATACTGTTAAACTATATACAGCAATGAAAGATATCTGTACAGAAATCTGAGCTGTGAGATGTAACTCCACAAACACTGAAAATTAGGAAATAAAAAATATATAAAACAAAATTTATGTTAAACGACTTTATTAAAAATGCACTAAATACTAAAAAATAATTATTTTCTTGTGCTATACTTTTGAATGTGTTAATATCAGTTTAAATAATTTATTTTATAATTTTATAATTTTTTTCTTGTACTACAATTATGATGGTGTTAATATCACTTTAAATAATTTATTTTAAATAAAATCGTGGGGCACGATATTTCATAACAGGATATGAATCACTTTAATACTTCAACTCCTGCTTGCACATGGTGCCCCACGATTTTATTAAATGCGATATTAACACCATCAAAATTTTAGTACAAGAAAATAATTATTTTTTAGTTTTTAGTGCATTTTTAATAAAATCGTTTAACATAATTTTTTTTGAGAAATTCATTAAATCCAAACTATCAAGGAATTCTAAACTTTAAGGCATGTCGGCACCCTTTCCTGTTGTCAAATTGCAATAAACTTTTTCAGGGACTATTTTTGTATCAAATGACATCGTTCTAGAGGGTGAGAGCAAAGAAATACAAAAAAAGTCGACAGGTATAAATAAGGGCTACCCTATTACTACATACATGGAAAATAAGTTTACAGAAAATACAGAATTACATTTTATATTGGTTTGGGGCCTCGATTTAAAGAAAAAGGAATTAAATATCCGTTAAGTACACGTATGTCAGATCAAGGATTGGCAGAACATGGCGATAAATGTAGTACAACTACGAATAAAATGAATTTATTTCCAAGAAAATTGGTGTTGAAGATCCAATCCATGTTTATGTTAGCCAAATCCATACATAGTCCATGGATCTTCAAAATTGTTTTTCTCGAAAGCATACATCCCGTGCGAAGAAAAGTTCCTCCACAATTTTGACCTACTTTTGCACAGAAATTGGTCTTATTTTCAGTCGTATTATACATAGTATTTACTACCGCAGCACAGTTGCATTCGTATCTACTTACTGGACGTTGAATATCATCGTTTTCGAAGATGAAGTCCCACATAAAAAAATATCTCACATTTGCAACTTAATTGTGCAGGAAAAATCACCACTTTTCGACCAATTGCAATTTTGTGGTTGTCGTGGGAGGGACGGGTAACACCAAAATGTTTAATAAAGTAATAGGCCAGTTTCCATATTTTTTAAACCTCCTATTAGACTGAACATTTACCACTTTGGGTAGTTTTAATACTAACGCAATTACCAAAAATTAAAGCGTAAATTACAGTTAACGCGTGCGCCAACGCATATGTTGTCCGTATATTTTTATTCATAGCGCTTCGGTGACGATTCTGGTGTAGGTACTTGCAGTCAATACTAATTCAAATTATTATGTAAGATATACAAGAATTACAGTATTCCCACTGATATTCCTGTTACATCGTAACTTATAAGGGCTAGAGTTTATTTATTGTAAAATCTACCAATGATTGCGATTTACAAATTTTATTATCATTTAAGAAGTAAAACATATTTTGTAATAACCGGGAAGAAGGTTGGATGACAGAAAGAAAAGTAGTGAAGCAAGGAAAGAGCTAAAGTGGGGTACGCTAAACTTATTAACATTGCGGTCTTACCTCTCGCGTTCATTTTGCCTTCGTCGTCGAATTCCCCAGCCTACCAATTAGATTCATCCACACGCGCACACGCGAACCTGAATTTTCAGACTATACGACTATAGTTTCCTTGGAAAAAAATTTAAAAAGCCTTCCACTAATTTCTAAGTACATACATATTTACAAATGTAGTTTCAGAGAGACACTTCTGTCAGCATTCGTGGTATAATAGCAGCACAAACTTGTGGGACCGTATCTTTCATATTGTTACGAATTATAGATCTCGTTGATATTACTATTCCTTTAATAAAATCCCAGAGAAAAATATCCGGCGAAGTAAGGTGTCTACGGAAAACGTGATGGGCAAGAATTTCTCATATCAAACATTATTACTTAAAAACGTGAAATTAATACCAAATTGCATGACGGTATTTTGCAAAATTATAATATTTGGGAATATTTTATCCTTAATATTTGTCACAAAAATATAAAATCAACTTTTTGAAAATTTTCGACTGAGAATGTATACTGAGGTCATCAATAGAACTTATTATAATTGTAACTAATTTTTAAGGAAAGTATTGAACTGTACATATGTACTAGATTCTTAAACCCTTTGTTACAGCAAACAAACTAACAAGGGAACACCGCGAACTCGGACTCACCGATTGGAACGCAACTTTGTGGGTTTTCAGAGTGACTCAAAACAAGTAACAACGGTGTTTCATTTCGGCCCTATCGTCCTTTAAGGGGGTGAAAACTAACCTCAAAGTCAAATTGGCACTTCCACTTTTTCTCGTTTAACTCTCAAAATACAACTGACAGAAAAAAATGTTTCAAACAAAAGTTTAATGGTGCAATAAGCGCTGCAAATTTGCGTTAACAAAATTTTGAAAAAAGGTTTTTTTCGTTCAGGTATTTTTTTTTAAATCTTTTCAAAATTTTGTTAACGCAAGTTTGTAGCGCTTTTTGTACGATTAAACTTTTGTTTGAAACATTTTTTTCAGTCTGTTATACTTTGAGAGTTTAATATTTTTTTTTCTATTCGCAAGATAGAGTAGTCGGTGTATGAGGATCAAAATTAGAATAATCGATGATGTCATATCTTGAGAATGACTTAAGTAATTAAGAACGATGCCATTGCCTATAATTTCCGAACGTGGAGTGGACACATGCATATCTTCTAATTCATATTTAGGAAGTGGATAACTTTTACACATCACAATATCATTGCGAAGGTGAGGTGTGGTGTTTCAAGAGATACATTTTTTTATAAACCCGGTGGTTCCTACAAGACCTATAGAAAAGTATTATGTAATTGCAAGGTCGAAACATCTCATTATAAGTTATGAAAGTAGATACAGTACTGGAAATATTTATTGCATTATTCCCATATTTACGTACTACCTACGCACAATTTCCATAATAATATGATTGATAAAATAAAAAAGTATATAAAAAAATTTATGTTAAACGATTTTATTCAAAATGCAGTAGAAACTAAAAATGAATTCTTTTCTTGTACTACAATTTCGATACGTGACTTTTTTTACTACAATCGGTTTTTTTTTCACTTTAAATAAAATCATGGAGCAGAATAATTCACAACAAATTTATTTCGACTCGTGATGCTGCATTAAATTGATTCATATTCTGTTATGAACTATCGTGCTTCACGATTTTATTTAAAGTGAAAAAAAACACCATCGAAATTGTAGTACAAGAAAACAATTATTTTTTAGTTTTTAGTGTATTTTTCATACAATCGTTTAACATAAAAATTTGTTTGTATGTATTTTTTTATTTTCTAGTTTTTAGTGTTGGTGGATTGACATTTCAAAGTTTCTGACTTCTTTACAAATACCTTTTATTGCTGTATACAGTTTAACAATTTGCTTAAACCCTATAGTGCTAAGTAATTTAATTTATTACTTACATCACATTGTTCATGTTCCCAATTTTTTACCCCGTCTGTTTTTTTCTTATAATTTTGTATTGCCATTCAAACTACGCAAGCCTGCAAAGTTTCAAGACAATTCGATTAGTGTACGTGGGTTAACCCTTAATATCATGATTTTTTTATTTTACCCAGAAAAATTCTTATCGCTGCATTTTTGCCCAAACTTCATCGTAGAAATAAGCAAAAAATTCCTAGTGTAATAGTTTTTTATATAAATCAAAAAATTTTGATATAACACCACTGTTAAGCCATGCATAAATGTACCTATGTATTATAATGTTAAGCCAATGCTCGTTTCTGCAGAATGTTACACTAGTGTTACATACATACATTATTATGTTCGACATCAAATTTATTTAAAAAGGATAACCGAAATAATTGAGAGAACAAATTAGCATTTACCTGGTTCATTCAGTGGCCCTGACGAAATTAAGAGGTGTAATCAACAATAGGAGACATTGTATCACAGTAGAATTTCTACGAATATATTTCTGTCCTAAGGACACTTGTTACATATGGTAAGAGTAAAGTAACGCTTTAAAGTTTATGAAAAAGCCCTCAAGTGGCGCGCAAGATTTTTCACTTTGATACTAAGGGTTAAAATTGAGTTTCTAGATTTGAACCAAACGTACAAGAAACAAACAAACAGAGGATCGAAGCTGAATAAATAATAAAATCGTTTAATGATTCATACCCAACTTCTTTTGGCCAAGATAGGTAGCTACACACTTGTACAATAAATAAATTTTGCAATAATATTTTCCTAGTACTATATAATAATAATAACAGAGGTATAAGTGGTAACGTGTTTATTCGAGAGATGCAATAAATATTTTCAGTATTGTATGTATTAACTTTACTATATTGTATTAAATCGTAGAAATATCTGTACTTGCATTACGATACAATGAGTTCTTTATTTCATCATTATTTTTTATTTCACAACTCCAGACATTACACCGTAATTAAATGAATGAATGTACGTGTAATTAATGAAACAACAGTGTTTGTCGCGTAGAGATAATTAGATACTATTTCGGTTGTAAAGGGAAAAAATACACGACAGCCTTGTTAAATTAATAGTAAGTAAAAAGGTAAAATTGCTAAGTACAATAGATACGCGACAGATTTATCCAGAAACCAAATGCAACCATATTTAAGAACATTTACAGCTTCATTATTCTTTGACATTTTTCGTCAGGATAGTATT
This sequence comes from Andrena trimmerana, assembly GCA_951215215.1. Lineage (NCBI taxonomy): Eukaryota > Metazoa > Arthropoda > Insecta > Hymenoptera > Andrenidae > Andrena > Andrena trimmerana. The sequence continues at coordinate 10,882,925 of OX578062.1, forward strand.
TACTTCCACACGAAACGCTTTAATCATAATCTTCCTTATTTTTCAAAGCAGCTTTCTACAACGAGACCTTCCTACGTAAAATTATCCTAAACAAAACCATTAAATATCTACTATTAATGCTGAGTGAACGAAAAAAAAAGCAAAAATCTTCAATGCTGCGCGAAATCGCGTCCACTGTAACCGCGGCCCCGTGTTTCACATAAACCAGGAAGGGGTTGCTCGTGCTCGCACAAAGCTAAGTAAAGGGTGAGGAGCGGTGGTAAAAGGAGTGGCAGGGGCAGGGGCAGGGGGGGGTGCAGAAGAGAGGGTGTGCACGAACGCCGGGCAAGAGAATCGATAATAAAACGACGCGACGTCGCACAGCATCCATGCTCCACCAGCATGCAAGTGTTTTTCTTAAACGTTTATGATTACCTAGATTTCACGCGAAGAAATTATACACGGAGATACATATATGTGTATTGACTTAGTCCATTTTTGTCATCATACAATCGAAATTATTGTGAACCCTAGAATAGGTACAAACATTTTGCAGTATATATACTTCATGTACGGATGATCGTAATATTTATCACATTCAGATGTTAAACACTGCTAGCACGTGTGAATTTTTGCATATTCATTATGTACCCTATCAATAAATAGTGTATTAAAAATTATTTATTTATTTTCAACGTTTAGTGCATATAGTTGTGCACGATATTGATTACAAAATGCTTTTCGACGAACGAAGAAAAATACCAAGGAGGTAATATAACTTGTTAAAATATGACCAGTTATGAATTGTTACATAATCGTTTTGCGTATCGTACTTAGAGCGCATGAAAATCGTAATCTGAATTACTATTTAAATAACAATGATTGATGCAAATTATTAAGATAGGCAATAATACGAGTTTTATACAAATCACGAATAACATCGTTATGAACGTTAGTAAAAATGACAGCAAGAATGTCGATTTCTGCGGAATTGAGGCTGTTGTTCACAGCTGGGGAGAGAATACTAATGAAGACTGTATAATCTCATAATATTCATCAATGAATAGGTACTTGAGAGGTACAGTATAATCTATAAGACTCTAACATACCTTTTATACGATTTCTACACGATAGCGAATAAATGGAAGTCATACAATAGGCTCGTAATTGTGTTTTGCTGTGAAATATATTGCTGTAAACTTTGACACACTACGAAACATATTGGTTTATTAAATAAAACTTTCGAATATATAAAGAGAATTACTCTTGAAAACATCAAATCGTTTCCAATTCTAAATAATATTACCTTTGTAAGAGTGAACAGGATATAATACAGAAAATTTATAATAACAAAAAATATTTTGCAAGCGTAATATAATAAATCTGTAAACCGTTGTGCCGCTGAAAAAGAGTGGACGAAAAATAAACGGCAATAACATGCAGCGGCTAACGAGTAAGGACAGCTGCTGATCCAAACAATAAAGGGGAATACACAAACTTGCATGAGGTACCGAAGCTTAAAAGAATTGTAAATGACCAAGACAAAGTGTACACGTTGGCAGCCTGGTCAGTGATGAAAGAATAATGCAAAAAATTACACGCTCAACGATTGAAAATGTGAGCAGAACGGATCTAGTTTTAAATGAAATTTAAGTCTTAATATTAATTACTAGTATAAAGAAATTTACCTTTACCACAAATTCTGATTAATATATTGAAGAAGTTTTCAAGACACGGACTGCAGTTTAAACTAACTTCCTTTAATACAGGAATACATGGGGAACAATGTATGCTTATCGCTTATACTCAAAATTAACATTCTAGAGCAGGCCCGACCATCTCATGTCTCCAGAAGCCACACCGTTGCGAGCTCAGAATCGCATAAGGTAAATGTCCCAATTAGCGATCCAGTCCCAATTATTGACACTTTATCCCTTATATTTAAATATGATTTTTTTCTGTTCGGAACGGGCGTGAAAAGTATTGAATTCGATTCGTGAATATTCGAAATAGGGACGAAACAACTAGGTTGTAAACGTCCCGGAGCAAGGATTCTATTTGGCACCTCCCCCCCCCCCCCTCCCACACAACATTTTACCACCTTGTATTGCCCACCTTACGAGGCTTTGTCCATACTTTACATATAAAAGGGATAATAAACGTGTTTATTAACTAGTTTCAAACATATTGCAGGTACCCTAATTTGTTTGCTGTTTGATAACAAATAAATAAATTTTAAATAGATAAATTTTATTTACTGTTTCATAAAATGTGTATCTCCTTTATTCCCAATGGAATAACGTAATATATAAATTTGAATAAAGCCATTGATGTAGCTTTACCAAAACTATGTCTTTTCTCTATAAAGATTTCTCATTTGGCGCCCCCCGCAAATTGGCACCCGGGGCAGAAACACCCGCTGAACCCCCCCCCCCCCCCTAGTTTTGTCACTGATTCGAAGTATCTTGCTAATGGTTTCGCTGTTGTATATCACGACGTATAATTAAGTGATTACTAAATTTTTTCACGTGTGTCACCTACAAATCCGTGAAAAAGTAGTTTCCTGTTACCGAACTTAAGAACTGTCAAATTTGAAGTATTAAGTATTTCTTGCATGAGTATATCAATGTAAGAAAAATATATTCAAATAAGTTAAAAAATAATTGTAAATTCATTATTAAAAAAAATTGCTTCGATTTTTTATTAAATTCATAAGTATGGGGGTCAATAATCGGTACTCGTAAAATGTATGAATTCCTATTATTGACACGAAATGCCATGTCATATTTCCATCTGGAGTGTTTTGTCAGTTTGCATCGTAACCCCAAAAAGTGAATATGTCTAGTAAATAGTATAATCGACGAAAAAACTATTCGTAACAACAGTTACATTACAACAACACACATTAAAAGTGTGAGCAAATCATATGGCATACCAAAAACGACACTTTTTTGTAAATATGACGGAAAACTACCGTAATACTACAGTTAGTAGTTGGGACATTAGATTGCATGTCCCGATCAATGACACAGTATTACACGCATTATGTACGAGTCAATGATACGGTCCGAAATAGGTCACTATTTGGGACGAAGAAAGAATTGAGGGTCAAAAATAGGTACACGTGCACCATTCAATATATTTATTATTAATAATTATATTCAAACAATTTCGTCATAAAAAGCGGCCTTTTTCATACTGGAAAAGAACCAGCCATATGATAGGCTATTAATGAGTAATATTTTTAATATATAAATATGTTAGAACGTGCGCGTAGATCTTACAGGGTCGCTAATTGGGACACTTAACTTACTTATTTATATGTATAGCTATCGGGAGCTGCGGTCCGTTGGGGGGAATCCCTGAGTGTAGAGACCTCAGATCTTTTACTATGCATAGGGCGTTCGGTAACTGGTGGCAAAGGCGGAAAGGGGACGATTCTGGGCTGTACTACGGTATGACCCAACCACCGGAATGAACCGAAATTTTGAGGGGTTGGAGGGGGAGGGGGAGAGAACCTCTAAACAAAAGTTTAGCTGCGGGTATTTGTTAGTTACTGAGATATTAATAAAAAAACTTTCGGCATAATACATTGAAATCTGCCTATACAGACGTTACTAACACAATGATCTTCTCGTCGCCGTCAACTATTTCACAGCCGACAATGTACGATACCGGCCTCAAAATGTATGTATAGGGATACGGTAATAAAAACTGGGCGCGAACGGTCTTCACCAAGCTAAGTGCGATTGGTGTTGAGGCCTGATTGTTGCTCTTTTGTTACCTACTTAGTTTCAATATTCATTACAATGGCTTCATTATCGAGTTACGATATTGCCCTTGAAGGGCGTTGGAATATTGAAAGATTGTTAAATGAAGTGCTGTACTCTCGAGAGACTTGCATCGAATGGTGCAAATCTGTTAGGCTATTGCACAATAGAAGAAAGTGCCCAAAGAATGGGAAAGAATTCCACTTTCCAACTTCTCCGGGGTATTAGAATTGGTTGGTGCTAGGTTAGTGCGGGGCCGCACGCCCGCATGCGGGCGCGTAAAGCATGCTACCGAACCAGGGATCGGCGGACTCCAGCTACCACTGATGGGGGGTGAAACATCTGCAGGAGCGGTGGTAATGTGTGCGTGACTGACACAGGCGCAGTTCATGCACTCATTACCACCGCTCCTGTAGGTGTTTCCCCCTCCATCAGTGGTAGCTGAAGTCCGCCGGTCCCTGTACCGAACCGATGTGAGTTTGGGAATACTAAAAATGAGACTGCAGTTACAAGCATCGCGCGATGAGTTTAATATCGTACATTGTATCGTCGACTGTAAAACAGTTCATTATGATGGTTGGGTCATACCGTAGTATATCCAGATTTTGCATGAAAAGCTAAATTGAAAACATAGAATAATATTTTTGCGTACGAGGTTTGGTCTCTGTGAAAATCGACTTTAAATATTTGCTGGGTCCGAGTGCACTCCACTATGTATGTCTCGAGTTAATGTATCTCGCTGTAAATTACTGTCCTGGTTCAGATTTGTGTTTATTGTACGTAGCATAAATTTTATTATTATAGAAATTGTTGCAAATGTCTGTTCTGCTTTTTGAACTAAATTTTTATGAACACTAGCTGTTTTAATTTATTCTTGATTAGCCAGTACAATAAACACAAATCTGTACAGAGACAGTAACTTACAGCGAGATACACTCCCTTTCCGGTTGTACGACCAGTTACCGAACTTCCTGTATAATAGCAAGCAAGGAGCCCCGAAATAATGCAAAGGGGACGACAAAAGTTACCTCCCTGGGGCCCCAAAGAGTGTCAGTTATTTAAACCTAGGGGTACGAGCCTCAACGCATATTATGTATGTATACATATACTACAGTTTTCCCCATCTGTTGTATGCCCGCGGTATTATATGTATCATCGGCTCCGGGCTCGCCTCCCACGCAGCTCTGGGAGCCACAAGCTCTTGCTCCCATATCGACCAGCTGGCCGTGTCAATTCTAGAGCAAACTTTATATCCTGAATAAAGTTAGGTATTATGAGATTCCTTATAATTAATAAAAACCGAAAGTAGGGATAGGGGAGACCGGGGCTAGTTGATAGGTTATCCAGTTTTCAATTTTTAAAATTTTTTTTTAATTAATTACTTAATAACAAATATGCTAAAATATACTTTGGTCCTTCCTCTTTAATATATAGTAAGTGAAAACTTGAGAAAATACATACAAAATGAAAGAAAAAATGCTATTTGGCCGGAGGCAAAATGTATCAATTTACCCCACTGCAGGGCAGAGTTGGGCGAAGATAACATCTAGATAACATCTAGATAAAAGGTCCTTTACGTTTATTCGTTATTTGAAGATCAAATAAGATGATTTATTCGAAGTACCTTTCAACTTGAATTTCGAATAACGGTTCAACTTTCATCCTATCTTCATCCTAGAAAATCAAATAACCGACCTGAGCATTTGCGGCCTGACCCGCGCGCGGTCGCCTACCGGTCAGATTCTACAGAATCTGAATTTGTTTATTTTTCATCGTATCAATATGAAAGTGGCACCAATGAATTCCTGGCGTTCTCCTGATTAATTGGGCAGAAAATAATTGAAATCGGACTATTTTTAACTAAACGGGCTTTGAACTCTGCAAAAAGATTTCTCACGTAATATCCTTAATTATGGTCCGAATTATATCATTTTTAGGCCATTTTCATCGGGAAGACATAAGGAATCGATTGGTAATATTTTTATCAACACTTGTCAAAAACATGAACATTTTATGTGGCCCGTCGGTTTTATTGCTCTGGGCTGTCAACGGGCGGTCTACTGGGGTCCGAAGGTCCTCGCTCGCAGCGAGAAAGCAAAACAGTGGGGTGGAATTTACCACATAAAATGTTCATGTTTTTGACAAGTGTTGATAAAAGTATTACCAATCGATTCCTTATGTCTTCCCGATGAAAATGGCCCAAAAAATGATATAATTCGGACCATAATTAAGGATATTACGTGAGAAATCTTTTTGCAGAGTTCAAAGCCCGTTTAGTTAAAAATAGTCCGATTTCAATTATTTTCTGCCCAATTAATCGGGAGAACGCCAGGAATTCATTGGTGTCACTTTCACATTGATACGATGAAAAATAAACAAATTCAGATTCTGTAGAATCTGACCGGTAGGCGACCGCGCGCGGGTCTGGCCGCCAAAGGCTCAGGTCGGTTATTTGATTTTCTAGGATGAATATAGGATGAAAGTTGAACCGTTATTCGAAATTCAAGTTAAAGGCACTTCGAATAAATTAGCTTCATCCTAGGCGCTTCGAATGAAGCTAACTTTATTTGAAAAGTTATTTTATTCGATTTTTAACTAGATGATGCCCATCTCTGCTGCAGGGCAAGTTGATACTGCTCTGGAGCATGTTGATACATCTGTAAAATATCTGTTAAATGAATAACTAATAAATTTGAAAAATACAATTTTAATTTAGATACCTTTCGAACAATATACCTAGACTAAAAATGAACAAATGCGCATTCTCAAAATCAAACAGATTTTTGAACAAACATAGAAAAACATTTTTACTTATTTTTTTTTATGTTTGGAATATCCCACTTTAACATCAGGTGTCTTCTTCTTTTTGTTAATATATTTTAATAAACTCAATTTATCAATAGGTATTGTATATTTTCGCGCTTTGCCTTAATGATATTGAGTCTATTTCTATTTTAGCACACGCTTCTTCAAAAATATCTTGCAATATTTCCCCACGATTTGTCTCTTTGATATAATTTCGAACCATTTTCCTAGAAATAAAAAGAATAAATTCAATTAAAAATTGTCGGGGAAAATTGATACATTGTATTAACATGCCCCAGCGAAGACATATCAACTTGTAAAAAATGTAGAGCATATAAACAAAATAACAATACGTAATTACCTTACCTTCAAAAGACTCAATGTGATGCCAGATTAATTCGGGTTATAAAATTCTCTATACCGTTTCAAGACGGATTGGAAAGTGAATACAACTATTTACTTTTCCTCTATATAAACGAAAACAGTTAAAAAATTATTGCTAACGTCAAGGTACACATACATACGCTGGATCGTAGGAAAGAATTAAACAACAAACTTGATATATCTCGCTCAAATGGATTAGCGACATATATACGGTGTCGAGATAATTCGTCTGTATCAACCAGCCCCTGTATCAACTAGCCTCGGTCTCCCCTAAGTATACTAATATGATTTTACCGCATTCACACGTTTCGAAATATAAAATATTTGCAATCTTAACATTAATTGAACTATCGTAGAAGCCTGGAAGAAATATCGCGACATATATCTATATTGCAACCGATTCTGTTTTAGTTGTTTCATACGATTGATGGACACACCCCTGTCAATTGTCATTATAGGTCTCGATGTCGAGGCGTAACTAATTGCTGGTGTAGGATCGCCAATGCGGCATATCGTCTTACCGGTAATTTCACGACGTACGGCTAATGGGCCAGATCGTCGTCTCAGACGTAGAATCGTTCATCGCTTGTCAACAAAAACTGGTTACATCATCCGCAATGTCAAAAAAGGAACGGATAATAGTTCGTTCTTGATAAAAAAAATTAGACCTTTAAACGACTCGGTGCCGTTTCAATTAAACGTGCCAAGTTTTTCGTAGTTTAATTGAAGTTAGTCAATTAAGTTGAACTAATCTAAAAACGTGAATTTAAATGTGAAATAATTTAATCTAATTAATGTTGATTTGGCAATATTTAGAAAGAGCGATAAAAATACAGTGCATGTACTTCACATGTACATGTAATCAATGCGTTACTTTTCCATACGCGCTATATGTGTTATGATGCAAATTTCGAAGCGACAGGTGTCACTCGAAAGTAGTTGTTAAATTATTAGTCTTACGTTAGTATAGAATTAAAGAGAAAGTAACATAACATCCTATGTCTTATAATATTGACATTCGCTTAGAAGACTTTAGAATCTAAAAAATATCACGCCGTTGGAATTTAGGTTACCTGCGTAATTAGCAAAGACGACTTTTAAGTGACGCGTGAATCGACCGGCGCAAGGTATCTATTTAAATGTGGATAATGGGAGCCAGAGGAGGGGGAGAGAGCCAGAGAAAATGCGTAGCGTCATGCGCATCCGTGTTCAGCGTGGGCTTGTCCCTCCATGTAAGATCGTCTGATCTTTTAAACAAGTATCTCTCTACAGTTCAGGATCCAAAAATAACGGCGTGTTACCTTTGTCTTTTCCTCCAATTTTTCTAGACATTTATATACTACTTATGAGGTAACTCTTTAGGTACACTTTATGAGTTAAAACGAGGTTACCTTCGATCTAGGACGACTAATTAGTATGTATGTACTTACGTACGTAAAACGGGACGATTAATTCGGTTACGCGTATAAGTACTGCCATGGGAATGAGACTATATTTCTTTTAACGTTCTTTATTATGGAAACACGAGATCGCAGAAAAGGTGAATGGAATGAATGCGTTGTACAGTTACGCTGAGATCACTATTCTTTTCGCATGAGTTTTCCCGAGTAGGTATACATATCTATGTATGTATACATGTTGAGGAGGTCAGGAGACAAAGTTAATGTGCTCTTGATGCAACTATCGGCATACAGAATGGCTTTGGAATCTTTTACCTCCTTGTCTTTACAACTGACACAATCATACGAGAAGGTTTCTCAACTATTGTATTTTGAACAGACTGTTTTAACATTATGCGAAACACTTTATTACCTAATCTCATAGGATAGCTGAATTACCATAATAACTGTCCATAATGAGAGGTTTTAAATGGTAAAATTTCAAAATTTGTTCACACAGTCTTATACTATTTTTTAATGGTTGAATCATAAGCGTGACCTTCTGCTTATAAATAAACGACTAAATAACAGGAAAGGGAACATACTACATGACGTAGAAAAAAAATATATATAAAAAAAATTGTATGTTAAACGATTTTATTAAAAAAGCACGAAAAACTAAAAAATAATTATTTTCTTGTACTGCAATTTCGATGGTGTTTTTCCACTTTAAATACAATCGTGGAGCAGGGTATCTCACAACAAATTCATTTCGATGCTTGATGCTGTATTAAATTGATTCATATTCTGTTATGAAACATCCTGCCCCACGATTTTATTTAAAGTGGAAAAACATCATCGAAATTTTACTTCAAGAAAGGAATTAGTTTTTAGTGCATTTTTAATAAAATCGTTTACCATAAATTTTGTTTAAATATATTTTTTATTTTCTAGTTTTTAGTGCTATAAATACATTTCGCAGCTCAGATTTCTTTACAAATATCTTTTATTTAATTTCAAATCGGGATGCGACTAGTAACCCGAACGCAGCGACTTTTTCTCGTTTTCTTAAAGAACGGGAGTGACTAATTTCAAGTCGTTTGGATTTGTGGTTATGGGTTATATTTATTGATGACTGGATAATTTATTCACACCTTCGGGGTTAGTTTTTTTTAAATGGACATTTTCGGCGACTGCATCCATGTGATATATTATTTTGAAGGAAATCAGTGTCTGCCGATGTTCATTCTCATTTGGGAGATGATCATCTCATGATCACACATTTGTCTGACTATACATATGTATATGATTTACCACCAGCTTGTTCTTTCTGATGAAACAAGCGATTGCGTGTTTGGAAAGCGGTCATCTGGGACGAATTGCAAACACTAAAATTACATAAATGTCACGATACGTTCTCGCGAGCTCGCATGCGCGTTTGGGATGTACGATTTTCGCACACGTTATCAGACGCACAGAACCAACGCCCATGCATGAATTGATGCGACACGGAGGCGATTATAAAATTACCGCGTGCGTAGGCACGTTTAAAAATATTTCGGTCAGCGAAATCATTGCGTCGAGATATTCATAGAAACGGCTATCCACTCAAGTCATTACACTTTCGTAAAAAAGAACTATTTTTCTTGCGTGCATGAGTTGCATACTATTAACGTCTAAATAAGCCTATTATATATAATTACACTGTTATTAACGACTTTATACGTGATATATAGGTACTACAGGCTTGGCAATTGGAAAGCAAGAAACGCGAGTAAATTTCCAACTACTGATATTGTCAATTTCACACACTCTGCTAATATTACTACTATTGCAAATGTTTATCTAGATAAAACAGTGGCATGATTGTAAATATAAATTTTATTTATTCAATTAATATTGGTGGCGTTTTAAGAGAATAAAGTATTGTGCTTCGTTTCTGTATGTTTGATAGTAAGTAATAAAAATGTACATTATTATGTCCACATTTTATAATTATTAAAATGAAGTTGACTATATTTTTACTCACAATTTTATTAGGTAATCTTAAATCGAAAAGTTTACAGTTTTCTTGCAGTTTGATCTCAATCTTAATTAGCTTAGCTGATATCCTAGGACCTTAAACCCCTTTTTAATTGCTTCAGTATCAACTGTGCAAATTATCTTAGTTTATGAAATAATGAATATGAATGAGGAATACAAAAAAGGGAAATGATGGACAAGACTATCGATTGTTAGTGACTATCGATTCTTGAGACATCGGTTCATGGCTCGATTCCAAGGGGGAACTTACTAGGCTTCCATCGTTGTGGATTATATAGATACCTAGTAATCTTCGACTAGACATACGCCTGCCACGGGCAGTGCGAAAAGAAAAAAATTATTCCTCCTCTTTTACTCGTCGTACGAATAAATCAAATTTAGTAACTTCTTCACTTTGTTTTAGGAAACAGTTGGTCGAAATTTCAAACATTCAAGGTTCATTCTACTTTGCCGGTCGAAAAAGAGGCCTATTGTCATGAATCTTTTTCAAGAGCTGATGTACGAAATTTAATGTTTTTTTTGTTAGTTAAATGTTTATTATTCCTTGCTGCATAGAATCGTATTTTTCATGTTTCCAAAACATAATTACAAATGTGTGGATTTAAATGGCAATGTTTGTGCCTCAGTGAGAACACAGGCCCTCTGCGGAAGTCCTCCTCGGCCTTAAAGTGGTCCTATAATGATAAAAATAGAATGATTATGTCCTACAGAGGTGTACGCATAAAGTGGACTAGAATCAACCAGGTATCAAAAATAGTTTGTGTCCGATCCACAAAAACATCGAAAAATACACAGAAAATCCAGAACTTTTTCTATAACTATTAACTAACCTGACACTAACCTGACACTAACCGAAACTAGGCTGCTATTTTGTAACCACTGTTGATAAATCAATAATTCTAGTCCACTTTATGCGTACATCTCTGTAGGACACAATCATTCTATTTTTATCATTTTAAAACCATTTGATCGCCAAGGAGGACTTCCACAACACTGCAGAACTGAGAACAGTGAGAACACTCTCACTGATGCACAAATATTGCAACTTAAGAGGCTGTTCCGGCCTAGAGCCCATAAAAATAGGTGATCTTTAGGAATTAATTAAAGGAAAACTGCTACGTATAATTTAATGGGACTTTTTGCATTGTATTAAGAATGTCTTAAGTTATAATTAATCATTGCATTCGGCACTGGGAAGTCGTTAATGTTAAAGCGTCAACAAATTCATCCAAATTGGTGGGACCCGTATTTCCAAAAGTTATATACTTCTGACTAGGAAGCAGGGAGGGGGGGGGTCAGAAAAAATTGCAAAAATAAATTTTTTAGAAAATAACGACACTTGAAGTATGAAATCGCCTTTTCCCTACATTTGTCATCCTCTCAACGCCATTAAAAATTATAAATTTTAATTTTTTTATAAATTTGACTGGTTTCCCCCCTAGCCAGAAGTATATTCTTCGAAATAAAAAAGTTTTAGTCGAATCGGATACTAACTTTTTGAGATACAAATCCCACCAATTTTGAGAACACTGTTTCGAGAAAAACGTGTTAAAGTTTTTCGTGAGTGCCGAGTGGCCGGGTGTTAACCATGCATTTGCCGCTACTCAAATGCTTATAACTTCGGGAATTTTACGAATTTCAATAAATCCTTTTAAACACGTATTCCTAAAAGGTTGAACATTCGAAAAATGAAATAAAAAAATCAATTTTTAGACCGGAACCTCCCATTAAGTCCACGCACTTATACTTATATTTTGGAAATTTGAAAACAATTCTATACAGCATGGAATAACAAATATTTAACAAAGAAAGCATTAAAATCCATACAATAGTTCCAGAAAACAAATTAAAGAAAATAGGCCTCTTTTTCAACCAGCGAAGTAGAATGCACCCTTTTGTTGCGATGTTCGACTACACTTTACAGTATAAAGTTCTGTCGTTCCTTGGATCGCTTCTTTCGTAGTACTGTTCTTGTGAGAACATATAGTTGCCCCTAGTTATTAAACACCATATATACAAAAATTCGTCATTTGTATTGCGTTAAGATGAGCTGCGCTGTTTGAGTCAATTGAATCTTAAACACGATATGTAGAATCTATTATATATGGTGTGCATGGAAGTAAAAATCCGTTCTGTTTTGCTTTACGAGTTCAAACTCGGTCGAAAACCAACAGAAGCAGCTCGAAATATACATCAAGCATTTGGGGAAGATGTCAGTGATCGTAAAGCACAATGTTGATTTACGAAATTTCGGTCTGGATATGAGACTCTTGAAGATGACCCATGTGTAGGAAGACAACGATTGTGAACAATGATAATTAATACTCTTGACCCGCGTGAAATATTGAAGGAAATCCACATCAAACATGTGCAGAATTAGTATAGAGTCTACGAATATGGGCGATAATAAATATTTTATATTACATACACAATAGATTAGTTTATTATGCGCTACCAAAAAATGCAAGAACTTCTGGCTGGACCTGACACATTAATGCCATTATTACCTATTTGTTTCGTGTAGAGTAGGTTTACACTAAGGACAGTTTTATGTTATTTACGTCAAATCTATACATACACAAAATTAAAAAAGAATACAGATTGTGTAGTCTTTATAACCAAAACATGTGGATACACACGTGGTATTGTAATATTATTATTAAAGTGTAAGAACTTTGAAAAATCATAAAGGTAATACTTGAATGAAAGTGTAAAAGCTTTCTGCTGACGAATATAATGAAATCTGGAAAACATATCTACATATTGGTTACATAATTATTTATTCAACATTATTTGGATAGTGATACAAACAGTGCAAAATAATACTGAATAGGAACAAAGAATACGTTCGTTGACTTTACAAGAAGAGACACATGACGTCTGCACATTTAATAGAATTATGTAAACCTAATAAGTTTACAGAACTTCAGAAATCAATTTAACCTGCAATCGGTATATTGTTGCTCCTTTACGTCTGTTGGTAAATGTGTCTTTTAAATAATTGAGGAAGTTACCGTAGCTTTTGCCAAAAGTGATTCTTACCGTAGGTCGGTTGGAAAGTTTAGTATTGATTTCATTTTCCTAGCACTAATCAATGCTGTAATAAAACTCGATTTATTATTAGAAAGGAACCATTCTAACTTTCTAGTGAATGGATATTTTTTATTAAAATGAGTAAAATAAGTTATTAAAATAAGCAATTAATTAATTAGAGACTTCTTTTAATTTCTTGCTTCATATCCAAACAATTTTTGCAGCACGTGGAATCAATCGTGCTGCAAACATAATTTTATAATAATGTTCATTCATTAGCCTTAAGTATTAATTTATTGGTGCGTTTACCCCTTTTTTAATAAATCGTATCATTATTATCATCATAAAAAAATTAGCATTAAACATTTTACTGTCTATAATTATATCAGCAAAGGAAATTATTGTTTTCTTTATTAATAACACATATAGAATGTTATAGAGATGTGGGTCATTCTTTCACGATCGTTTGTCACTTCAAAATAATGAAAAATTATCAAATATAATTGATGTTTTATATTCTCAAAAATCTTCAATATGCATGCCTGTAAAAGAGCAACTGTCTTAAATTTGCGTGCATCAGTTAGTTTGATATTCTCATACAAGGTATCCTCACCTTAAAATATAAGATTAAAAACTTGCATAAATACAGTAGCAAACTAGGTAATGTAGGTTGACCTGCAATTTAATAGGCACTTATGCTTGACTTTTGGAAATTGTTTGCAACTAAAGGTCAATAGGGTAGTAGACGTTTGTGTATATGAACTTTTTTATTATTTTGGCGCGAGGAGTCAATACTGAAAAATTTGTCAGATTAATTTAAACATTCTTTAAAAAAAGTTAACCAAAATTAAGAACATTGAAAGTAACATTCTGTAATTTCATAACGGACATAGTGTCATGATTTTGGATTTTTTATAGAAAAAAGAAATTTAATAATTTTCATTTAAAACGAAAATACAATTGGAATTAGTAAAGTTGATTTCACAATTTTTGCATGTGAACTTTTTTCAGGAGAAAGAGAATAAGATTTTTTCATACATGAGTCATGTTTTTAGGGGGGTGTATTGTACTCTAAGGAACTATTCAAAACCAAATTGCTGTGACATTGAAAATAAAATGTGAATGTTACCAATAAAGTTGGTAGATTAAAACACTAAAATTACCTTACGCAAAAATTATATACAGCAGAAATTCTAAAATGTCTCGGACAAGGGAACTTCAGTAACCCGAAAATTTCGATTTTTTGAAACTTGGCGGGATATCAAATATTTCCAATTAATTGGCATAAAATTGCTTAAAATTTGTAGTTTAAATAAAAATCGCTTTCCACTACAAACAATTAAACAATTTCATTGCATAATTTTATTAATGTTTTTATATCTATATAGTACAGTTCTCAAGATATACAGGAAAATAGGAAAGCAGGCATTAACTTTTAAGAGGGTAGGTTACCCTCAACAGCCCAAAATCGAGCCCTTCTTCCATCGCATACTCTGAAGTAATAATAAATGAATATAGACATAATTTTTGTTTTAATTTTTATGCGCCATTTCGTTGACTTTAATGCTCAAAAAGAAAATTTTAAATATATTTATAGGAAAAAAAGTTATAAATATAAATGTGAGAGCGTGAACGCGATGCACCGTTTGCTAGTGAACAAGATTCCGGACAGGTGAATTATCTAAACCACAAAGTAATGGCATTTTTATAATCTGTAAAACAGTCTCCATTTTGTGCAGAAAGAAAAATTTTGATAAATAAATTAATACAATTTTTATGCTGATGTTTCTGATTTTATCCTTTTGTGTAAGAAAAATATTTTTTATCTTTTTTTTAAGAATGTATATTGAAAATGTGCTCCTAATTTATGGAGGGGAATAGTTTCCTGCAGCTCCCTGTAAATTTTCATTCAAATCGTTGGAGCGGTTTTCGAGATTTTATGTTCACCATTTTGGAAAACGTAGTTTCTGGGAAATCGCGTTTAAAGTTGGACATCGTTATCCGATCTTATGTGCAGGCCCGTACATTTTTTACTGTAATTCCTTAAATTTTTTGAATTTCGGGGCCCGGTTGCGCTTAAAATACGTGGAAAAGTACCCCCTTAAGGAGTGTTTTCACACCAAGAAGTAACAGAGAAAATTGCCTAATATTTCTACTGAGTTTCCCTGCAAACCTGCAATGTTTCAAAAGCATCGGAATTTTTGGGTTACCGAAGTTCCCATATGAGTCAGTACGTACCTATGCCCTGCAATAATTGAATGAGTAAGCTATTTCCCCGTAGTTATACTGCAACGCAAAATACACCACTCCTACTTGTCACAATTTTCCATGTGTGAAATATTGATTCTCCACACTCACATTGATACGCGTCTCTTTTTCATATATTTTATGATTGTGATCTTAAAGTGACGCACGATCACATTTTTCCATTTTTAAATATATTTTTGGGACCATTAGTCATAAATTCGTTAGACGTTATTATTAAGCAATGATAGTTTTCCCAGTACACTATATACATATACAGGGTGCTTCAATAATCATACCACAACCGGGTACTTAGGGGCTGATTCTTTACGTAAAAACAGAACGAAAATGTAGAATAAAACTTTTTTATACGAATTTCATTATTAAAAAAAATCACTGACATTTTTTTGAGTATAAGTGCACTTGACTAACTGTATGTTTCAATCTACCAAATTTCGCAATAGACTATTAGATCACAATGATTTAATAAGTAAGGATAAGACAGTTACCTTCTAAGATGAATTTTATTAAAAAATTTGTCCAAAATGTTACCCGCATTGCTACATACTGATATGCGCTCGGTAAATTAAACTATTTTTTAGTTTTCTTTGCAGTGTATTATGTGTCTTTAATTTCTCGGGATGTTGCAGCAATGTTGGTCTTTAGTTACCCAATACTTTTGTTATCACAGAATAAAGTATTGTTTCCATAAGACCCGATAAAAAATCGGATACATACCTCGCAGGCCATCTTCAGTTTACAATAAAATTCAATATGGACTTTAAAACGACGCTGCACAATTTGTGAACATAAAAAAACATGTAATCATTCATTCAAATATGACAAATACAAATTTAATATTGGTAAATTTTCTGTGTTTCAGGTAAAGGAAGCAAACGGTTCGTTGTTGCACCATGGAGAAGTATTATGCAAATCTGAAGCAAAATCTGTAACGATTACGAATTTCTGGTAAACAATGACTTCGACAAAGATTCCGAACGCAAACAATGTTAAAATTACATTCATCGATCTTGTTTTTGCCGTATTTTCTACGAGATGTGGCGACTACAGGCCGTGACTGCTCACATTAGTTTCTCTGTCGATAACATCGCCGCGGCGAGCGTGGCCACACGGGATGCGAAACGTAATGAATAGAAGGACTGTTTCGATGAAAAAGAAGTTTCGTATGATCCGCATACCCTTAACGACACATGAACCACGATGAGGCACTAAATTTATGTTAAGTTGAAAAACAGTCCCTGACTGAACTTCGCTTTTGCTTTTGTCGTTGTTCACTTTCTCTTCGTTGTTTTCTGCTTGTGTTGTGCAATAAAGTCGTTTAATAATAATAATAATAAATAACTCGGTAGCATCTATGGGTTATTTAAAAAGGTAGCCATTAATCCATAAACGTATTAGTAGTAGCAATATGAGTAGACAAGTTCCGTGACATCCATGATATTTATCAAGAACCAGATAACTTTTTATGATGTTACTAACATGGAGTTATAAGTGCAGTATAAAATTTCATTACCTACTTTATTTATTGTGTTATAAAGAGTGGTGCAAGTTTTTTGCATTAAACGTCTACGAAATAATAACATCTTTCCGGGTGGCCGCCGGAAAATTTTCAAAACTAACCAAGGGACGGATGACCTTCAGGCATCACCCACCTCCGAGAAATTTTCAGTCCTAGCCCACCACAGAAATTTTCCCGCGCCGATCTACCAAACCAATGCCGAACCTTATTATTAAGCGTCTTTATTGCACAACACAAGTATATAAGCAAGAGAAGTCTGAGACTATTTTTCAACCTAAGCTATCGAAGTGCGCGGAGGGGGAACCGCGAGCGAAGTTACTGGGCGTGGCCCAAATAGAGAAATTTTTAAGACTTATTTTTAAAATTTATTTTAACGTTTGCCACGAGGATTAAAAAAGTTGTTGCGCACGTTCGGATTTGAACGTCGCGGCGAATCGCGCGATTGCATGTAATTTGAATCCTCGAGGATAAGGCAGCTGCGCGAGATGACGTCACTTTGATGGCGTCGAAAGAGAATTATGAGTTGTCAGCAAAACTTGCATCGAGCCAAATCATCGGTAGACGATCGGCTTCGACATCGTCTCATAAGATATTGGACCTTATCAAGGCGGATGAATATCCAATATTCAAAGTGAATAGTGCGCGCGACAAGTTACGAATTTGGGGACGCATCAAGAGAGGCATCGTTTTAGCGTGCAGTTCTAGTTTGATGAAGAAAAGCAAAGTCGGCAAAAATAATGAGAATGGAAAGGACCGGTCAGCGAAGAATGCGAAGAACAGAGACATCCAACTTTGCAACGCATGCAACTTTATGGTTTCAAGGTAAGAATTATATGCGCGGACCTGAAGATGCTGCGAAGTTATTATAATTGCTTGACATTCGACAGTGGCACGCCGTGCTTTTGTGTTCGACGTGCGCAAAATAGTGGCAAAAAGTGTGCACTAGGATACAAGGAGAAACGGTGGATTTACCGAAAGAAAAGTAAGTAAATATACTAGGGGTGTGCGAGAACCCGAAAATGCCGGGAACCCGAGGTCGGTCAGGTCTGGAAGACATGAAGTCAGGTTGAGTCGGGTTCCAGAAAATTTTGGAATTCTCAAGAATGTCCGGGATTCTCGTGAATCTACGGGATTCTCGAGAGAGTCGGGGCTCCCGAAGGTGTGGGGATTCTCGAAAAAGCGGGATTCCCGAAAATTCCAAAGACCCGATTGCCGTTTCGAGTCTCGAATTTAATGAATACGACATCATACATTCAACACATCGTAAGAAAAAGTGTAGAGACATTGTTGATTTTCCGAAGTACAAACATCAATCACTCCAAATAATACGAATCTCGACACTTTCGGGAATTCCGAAACCCTCGGGAACCCGTCCAGATCCCGAGAAAAATTCTCGTCCCAACCTGACCCGACATTTTCGGGTTCTATCACATCTCTACGATATATACTATTTAGGGTGGCTCTTATTTACTCTTGGTGAATTTTTTTTCAGGATTTTGTCCGCGGCAGCCTCCAGAATAGTTCCAAATAATGAAAAAAAATCTTTGTAAAGTTTGAGCCCGATCGGATAACCGGAAAAGCCCCTGCAACCTTGAACATTAAAATAATTATTTAACAGCTCACGAAGTCGATTTTAGACAATATCCTCCAAGTTATTCATTACATACAAAAATATGTCAAACTAAAGTTGTAAATCCAGACAAGGAGCATGTTTAATGCTCTACTACTTTTTCTTGGGCGACAAACTGTTTTCGAAAAAAGTCCGAAAAACTGGAAAAAAACTTTTTCGTTTTTCAAATTTAGAAAATTTGATTCCTTCTCGAACACTTTTTATTTATGAAAGGGAAAAAAAAAGTAAGTTTTATTTTCGAAGACGTTTTTGGTAACATTTAAGGGGGTATATACCAAGATATGACAAAAAGATAAAAAATTCCTTTTACATATTTTCAGTGTTTGATATGTCATGAATGTTTCCCGTAAATTAGAGACCGAAATTCGCAAAAATATCGAAGATATAGGGTGCGTTCCGATTTGCGCATTGAGCGCATTATGCGCAGGAAGTTGCATAGAGATGTATGCCCTGGTGGCGCATGGAATTCCCTAGAATCCTCAGCCAATCGCAAATTTATTTATAATTTAGTTAAATTCCTATTCGTCGATGCATTTCCTTTTCGGTTATCGATTTTTGAAATAGCAAGCGTTTAACAACATTGCGCTGATTTTACACACTTAGGGGACGGAATAAAAGTGGAGCTCATTTATTCAAACATCCGTTTCCAAGTAGGTATTGATTGATTTATAATCTTAAAGTTGATTTATTAAATGAATCTCCAACTATTTCCAAACTCCTCAGGTTTGCGCGGATTTCACTTTGTTTCCCTTTCCTATTACATTCGTGTGATCCGATTCAAATTTCGCGCTTCTATGCTCCACGCCGCTAGGCGGAAGTCGCAACAGCCTCCCAGATGGCACACGACGGCTATAAGCCGTCTTTACGACGTCTTTCAGACTTTCAAGACGTCTTAAAGACAGCTTATAGACGTCGTGCCACCAATTTCATGCGCTCAATGCGCGAATCGGAACGCACCCATAGACATCAGAAGTAACTGCATTCATTTCTAGGATTGAAACTAAAAAATCCCATTTCTTATAAAAAAAAATCGGACATGAACTCTTACAATTTTTAAGCAACAAAAAGAAACTATGAATCAAATAAAAAATCCGGGCTGTCAGAAAACTGAGTAATAGTGTATCATATAGCCATGAAAAATTTGAAGTAAATTGGTTGAATGGTTTTTGAGTAATTCTAGGTAACATGATTGAAAATCATGATTTCGAGAAAAATGCATTTGAATACCTCACTTCTGATGTCTATATCTTCTATATGTTTGCGAATTTCGGTCCCAAATTTTCAGGAAACATTCGTGTCATATCAAACACTGAAAATATGGAAAAATGTTGTTTTATCTTTTTGGCATATCCCAGTATATGCCTCCCCCCTTAAATGCTAAAAAAATAGTCCTCGAAAATAAAAATTACTTTTTTTTCGCCATCTAAAATAAAAAGAGTTCGAGAAGGGTTTTAAAATTTTAAGAACTTTTAAAATTTGAAAAAAGAGGAAGTTTTTTCGAGTTTTTCGAACTATTTTCGAAAACCGTTTGTCGCACGAGAAAAAGTAATAGAACATAAAAAATATTTCTTGTCGGCATCTACAAGTTTTGTTTGACATATTTTTTTATGTAATCGATAACTTGGAGGATGTTATATAAAATCGACTTTGTGAGTTGGTAAATAATTATTTAAATGTTCAAGGGCCCGGGGGCACCTTTTCCCGTTATCCGATCAACCTCAAATTTGACACAGATTTTTTTGTATTATTTGGAACTATTCTGAGCGGAGGGGGGGGGGGGGGGGTAGCGCGAAAAAATCAAAAGTCGAAAATAAGAGTCACCCTAATATACACGTATACCAACCGAGGAACGGATTTTAATAAAAATGACATTTTTTTAGAATCATATTGCGAAAATGCCGGTTTATCACAGTCTGCAGTTCAGCTCTACAAGACACGATGAGGCGTGGGACGGGGTTTTTCCGGAAGAGTATCCAGTTGTATACGCGAGGCTGCTGAGGCAGGTGTGCCTCCGAAGCAGGGGGGCAGAGAGCACCCTGTACATCCGCCAGGATAATATTTATCAGCTCCGAATATGCGCCCTATGCTACGTCGATCTCTCAGAGCTGCGCAGAGCGTCATACGTGCAAGCATTCAAACACATTCGAACACTTCGCGCGAGTTACCACCAGCATCTCTATTGCCGAATTTGCGCGACACCAATTTATACGAGCAGTCGTGCAGGGCGTTGCCGGCACTGCATAGGCAGCTACTTCGATACATCGCATCATGATTGGAACATAATTGTGAGTGGGGGAGTCATAGATGTAGCCGCCGAATGGTGATATTTTGATTGAATTTTTTTTACTTTTTATATTTTGTCTCGCAGCGTTTATTTCCCATCACATTCCAATCCCTTTCTTTACATTGAGCGCCCATCAAACACCTCCGAACGTCTATCAAACCACTTTTACATGATAATAGTAATAATAACAATTACTATTATTAATCTAGAGTACAGTATACACAAGCAATTTGGTGAGGAGGAAGAGGAGGAGGAGGAGGAGGAGGAGGAGGTGGACGAAAAAACATTTATGGCATTAAATATGGTTTAAATAAATCATCAATTTTTAAAAAATATAAAAATGAAAATTACCTACTATTATTAATCTAGAGTACAGCATACACAGACGGTTGGGTGTTGAGGAGGAGGAGGAGGAGGAGGAGGAGGAGGAGGAGGCGGAGGAGGAGGCGGAGGAGGAAGCGGGAAGAGAAAACATTTATACGTATTAAAAATGTTTAAATAGATAATTTATTTTTACAAAATATAATCAAAAATATAAAAAATGAAAACAAAAAAAATATAAAAATGTGGCGTGCGAGTACGTGACATGGCCTGATGACGTGATTGGTTTGGAAAGTTCTGGAAAGAATTGCCCTTCCGTTGGATGGACCGTTTCCACCGTGACGTTGTCGGTTAGTGACACGAGGGTATTCTACACTGACTGCGCGACCGAATGCCACGTGCGAATACACACAGTCGCGCCTTAACTAAAATACAAGTTCTTTGTTATATTCGTGAATAAACTGTTTGTTAAGTTTATTGTTAATCACCCGCTGCTGCTTTATTTGTTTATCCACGACCCAATCACTTCAAAAATATAAAAAATATTACAAATTAAAAAGAAAAAATATAAAAATTGAAAATTAAAAATAAAAAAAATTAAGCCGGTGGCGAGTGCAGCGGTGGTAGCACTCTCGACCCCCTGCGACGACGACGTTCCCCACGTCGATGGATGCGGCGAAAGCGCCACCTTACAGCACAAGAAAGAGCAATATATGTATAAAACATTCAACGAAGAATCGTCAAACAATTAAACTTCATATACTCTGGTAGTGATGGCGCACAGTGGCGTGTTTTCAAGGGAAAAATTGTGAACAAATTATTTTATGCCCTATTCCTACGTATTTTGGCTGCTGATTAAAAAATTGTCGTTATTTTTGTTGTAAATTAAAAAGTGGTAAAAATGAAGGTTTTATTTGTTTACAAAAAAAACATAACTCATAAACTATTTATATGTATAAAAAGAGGTTACCCAATGGTATTTCTGCATATATTTACAAAGTACCAAAACCGAATTTTAACGCTTGTTGGTGGGGGTAACTTGAAAGGTGTGGATTTTTCGAAAATTATTTTTACGCGGTTTTGTAGATATAAAAAAATAGCAACGCCTTCATTGCATGGCAAAAGATTTTAAAATTCGTAGACACACTCCTGCGTTTGAAATATTCACGCTGATACGCATTACGGGGAAATTTACACGCAGTCCAGGGTTACCTTTAGGTTTGAATAAAAGTAACTATTAAGTAGGGTGTCGACTGCATCATCGTAACAGTGGAATTTAAGTGGTCGGCCAGAAGAAGGTGCCGCAACACTTTATGTATTTGTTCTACCAACTATTTGACCCGTTCGTGCCTACAAGATAAATGTATATTTGCTCATGACGTACGAAAAAAAGTTGTAGTAATTAAAATGAAAGCGGCTTATGCATTAAACTATCATTCGTGTTCTTCCTAAGGTCATGCGTGTATGATAGGATGGGTCTTTAGAGATTTGTGGGATGATAAGTGAGTGATTTGGTAATTTACGAATGATGAGAATATAATATGAAATCTAATAAAAGATGTGAAAATATATAAAGACGCGCTCCGTGGTTCTGTAATAACAACTGACTTCTCCCTTTCCTCACAACGGCTCGCTTCGCTCTCTCTCCCTTCCACGCACCACGCATATGCCCGGTAACACACGCCACGTATTATTATGGTATTTAAAACAGGAAAAAGATAGAAAGTACGACAAAGGCCAGTGATCGCAAAAAAGTATTTACAGTGTTTTCGAATATGTATTTTTCTTCGTACGAATTTCTAGCCTTTATCCGTGCTCAACTCTTACCCTGTGTCCACAATAAGACGAACACGAGCAAAAACATCTCATAAAAACGTTCTCTAAGGTGTTCGCGTCTGTACGAACACAGCGGATAAAAGGTAAATGTTCTTACTGCAGTTTTCTTTGCGACCACTCGCTGGCAGCCACTCCAAAGGGATAATACGCGTGATAGAAGTTAATATTCACATTTCAGTCATTCAAAATTTGTATCTTTTTTGTTCTATTTTCACCAAAATATTTCTAACGTATTGGCAGGATTTTCCTGATAAATATAAAACAAAATTCGCAATCCAGACAATGTTCTGTTCCGTTTATAATCATGTGTACCAGGCTTGCTCAGTCGGGAGCCGAAGACCTCCTTAGGTTCTGGGACCCGGATTAGAACCGAGCACTGTTGTTGCCCTGATCTTAGAACCTAAGGAGGTATTCGGCTGCAGACTAATAGTCCAGTGAAATTAGGATCTATCTATGGTAGGCCTAACCTTTAGGGTGCAAATACCTCCTCAAGTTCTGCGACCCGGAAAACAGCCGAGGGCTAAACTGTTACCTTGCTAACCGTGGCGTGGGAACTGCAAGAGTGTGTGTGCGCCCACACGCGTGAGGCCCAGGTATAGACTCGTGGTACGAGCCAGTATGGACGCACGCACACTCTTGCAGGTCTCCCGTGGCCCATGCTGTTGTTAACAACGTAACACTTCGGCGCTCGGCTGTTGCCCCGGTCCCAGAACTTCAGGAGGTATTTGCACCCTAAAGGGTAGGCCTGGTCTACGGACTCTACTGAATAATTCCAGCAAGCTACATTTTGGCATGGGCCTTTATTTCGTCGTTTTACACAATATGTCAAAAGTCCCCATCTGGCCGACATCCGCTAAAACTTTTTCGGAGGGTTGAAGGTAAAAAAACCATTTTTCGCAAATATCTCGTTAACTATCAGTTTCACGATGAAAATAGTTATCATAAAATTTATAGCTTAGGAAATTCTGTACAAATAAGGTTTTATCAGATTTTCGTAGGAGTAACCATTTTCGCGTATGACGGCTTACAAAGCTTCAACCCTCGTACTTTTGACAAAGGGAAGATCCCGAACCCGGAATCCGCAACAAAAACATACGGTACCTACTTTTGCGGTTCCTCCAGGCAAGTAACTTCTCTGCGGAAGATTTTAATGGTTATCTTTGATTTTTTGATAGAGTGATGTGTTTTTGCAAACATCACTCTACTCTGGCACCCCACATTTACGAAAATAAAATTGCATACCGCATGGCCGACTGCCAGGAGGACGATACTAAAAAATCACATAAGGGATCATTAATAAATAATTGTAGTAATCGCTCCCACTTTTGAAAGTGCCTGTAACACTATATGTTTTTCCATCAATAGCATCTGTACAGTGTGAAAAGTCTGTTTTGTCGCTAAATTGTTCTTCTATTCGAAGCCATTCTGCTGGCATTGATGGAAACTGGAATAAAAGTTTAACCAATTAAGAATTTCTTGCGATGAAGTTACAAACACTTTTCAAAAAGACCGGTTAGCACAATTGAATATATTAGTAATGAAGACAGTAAAGCGTATAAATTAATTATTAATTAAAGTATAGTTACCTTTATCATATCCCTTAAACCGCCGATCAATGTTTCGCACACCTCTGACTTCTGCTACTATTCTAGAGATGCTTTGTTTCTGCATTAAACATTAAGGGGAGGTTCCGGTCTAAATGTCGATTTTTTTTTTATTACATTTTTCGAATGTTCAACCCTTTAGGAAAACGTGTTTAAAAGGATTTGTTGAAATTCGTAAAATTCCCCAAGTTATAGGCATTTGAGTAGCGGCAAATGCATGGGTCACAACCGGCCACTCGGCGGTCACGTAAAACTTTAAACGCGTATTTCCCGAAACAGTGTTCTTAAAATCGGTGGGACCTGTATCTCCAAAAGTTATTATCCGATTCGACTGAAACTTTTTTATTTTGAAGAATATACTTCTGGCTAGGGGGGGAACTAGAAAAAAATACAAAAATTGAAAATTTATAATTTTCAATGGCGTTGAAAGGCCGAAAAATACAGGAAAAAGTGATTTCAAACATGAAATGTCGTTATTTTCTAAAAAAAATGTCATTTTTGTATTTTTTTCCTAGTTTCCCCCTAACCAGAAGAATAATCTTCAAAATAAAAAAGGTTTCAGTCGAATCGGTTAATAAATTTTGGAGATACAGTTCCCACCGATTTGGATAAATTTTTTGACGCCTTGACTTTAACGACTCCCCAGGGCCGCCTGCAATGATTAATTATAAAAGAAAAAATATATTTCTATAATTTAAGACATCCTTAATACAATGCAACAAGTCCCATTAAATTATATGTAGTAGTTTTCCTTTAATTAATTCCTAAATATCACCTATTTTTTTGGGCTCTAGACCGGAACCTCCCCTTAATACGAATCCGTCGTTGCTAGTAATCTGAGTGTTATCAGCAGTCTATCACTAACTGAAATACAGTCTTTGTAATTTGTGTTCTGTCATGCTATTTGTGGACCAATCACTGTCACCAAATATTTTAAATCTGTTGGGGACATCCGTGTGACATTTTGTAAGTCACTTCCATCGTTCCCATTGGCATGCACGCCGCGCACAGGTCATTTTGACGACTTTCAACCACTTTAGAGCAGTCAACCGGGGTATACATATATTTGAAGGGTAAGGGGGAAACGGGGAATGTGACACAACAGCGTTATCGAGAAAATTAAGTTTTAATACTTTACTCCATCAGTAAAGAAGCAAGGTTCAATGCATTTAATATTCTTATATCATTTTCTTCTTAAATAATTACTTGTTTTACCTTGACGACAGATGCTTATGCTTAGGCAAAGAGTAGAGACATTCCATATTTTATTCCAGTGCAGCAGTATTTGAACTTTATAACCCTTTGTGATTCGACAGTTCCGTAGTCCCAGTTGCTACCAATAGAATGTGCTATAATTCGCAACATCACGAAAAATGGACATTCCCGGTTTTCCCCTTACCCTTCATTTGGTTCTACGTAATGCATAATTGTAGTACACTATATATGTATAGGTATAGATATGTGTCACTGAATTATATATTTATGTGTTTCAAATTATTCTACATATTTCTAAAAAATAATTAGGTCTACTAGTCATGCATATTGGTTTAATTCATCCTTCAAGAAAATCGTAAGTGTACAAAACATCATTTGTCCGCGATTTGTGTATGTTTTTTTCAGGGGAACAATAATTTAATGTATGTTTCGTTACCGAATGTAATAATTTGACGTGATATTCAATCACTGAATGTGAGTTGGATTTTTGGGGTCATATGATCCCTCTCTAGTAGGGTAAAATGATCCCAGGAATCCCAGGGGGTGCGTGAAAAAATTTGAATCTGTGAAGCTGATCTCATTTTCTTAGGTTTGTTAGTTGATTTGAAGTATTTCTATTCATTAATTATGTACAAAAAATTATCAAAGATTTGATTTTTTTTAAAAATTGTTTAAACTTATCATGTTCGCATATTTTGTGACTCAGTTTAATTTCTGTTTTTATTTAAATAAATCAATGTTTTTTAATGTTCGTCTCATTCATTATCAGTAGGTATAAAATGATCCTAGTGGTCATTTTCTTACGGATCCCTCGTAGGGATCATTTTATACACATAGGTGTACACTAACTTAGAAAAACTACTTTACTTTTATTTAAATAATGTGCATTTGTATTTTTTATATGAATTACGCCTTAAGGGCATCGTTTTAGATACCTTTCCTCTACATATCTGTGTATATGTATACAATATATGATGACCGGTTTAAGTATATACACGCTATTATTTTTTCAACTGACGAAAATACGAAAAAAATACATATGAAAGTTGTTTAATTCGATGGAGGACGCTTAATAGAATATTTGAATTTTTCTAAGTGGTTATTTACACAGATTTCAATATTATTATTATTACGCCTTTATCATCCGATTGAATGATGTAATACATAAGGATGAGTGATAGTAATAATTGGAATAAAGTCGAGGCTGCAGTAGATACTGTTAATAAGCCGAACCATTGAGAACATAGAACTAAGAATTAAATTAAAACTAACATAAATAAAATGAAATAGAGTAACCTACGCACAGTTGAAGAACACACGATAAGTATTGAACTCGACTATAACATGGGCTAGGACAGGAGGGAAATAAATGTTGATGGATGTATTGCCAACTCGCGCGTTTAAATGTCAACGTAATTTTTTTAAACGGAAATATATATTTCTATTATTGCCAGTTTATTACGTAGGGTAGGGTGAGGTTTTTTTTTGATAAAATAACGAAGGCGTCAGTAATTCGCACGAACGTCCAGGAGCCACTGGCGACTCTGTGGTCATCTCCGTTTCTTCTCGCCTTTTACTTAGTATACTGCGAAACTCAATACATTGTTTAGGAATACAGATTTTGAATTCGGGACTTTTTACCCGCCGGACTTTTAGCCCCACCCTACCGTACTAGGAGACGCGTTCAACAATACGTATGAAGTGTATGTTTGAACAATAATTTATCGGATATCTTTATGAATATTGGTGGTCAAGTAAGTATTACTGACTAAATAGTATAAAAAAGTATTGTGACTGGATCTCAGAATTCTCCGAATTATGTCGTGTTTGGTTCCATTTTCATCGAGACAATCTCGCAAATACGTTGAAAATCTTATCATTAAGTTCAAACCAAAAAAAAAATAAAAAAATTATTTGTGCTTGTAACATATACTATATATTTCTTTGGAATACCTGCCGGCGGGTTGGCGTAGGGAGTTGCCTGTTTACGAGCAATCTCACAATTGAAGGGGATAGCAAGTACGAGGAAACACTCGATATTTTTCCCAAATGTTCCACTCTTGGTGGATACCTAGATATTGTTTGCGAACACTAGGGGAAAGGTGGGATAGGTGGTCAACAGGAATACACGATCACAACACTGCCCCCATTAGTTAAAACGTCCTATCTGACATTTCGAAACATCTGAGAAAACTGAAGTTTAATAATTTCCTTTGTGCCGTCTTTGTTTTTCGTCATTTACTTTTAAAAATCTAGTCATTATTTCGTAGCAGCCTAATATAATTTTTTGTCATAGGTGTACCGGCATATAATGTATTATTAACGTGGCAATTAATTAAATGTTTCAGATAGGATATTTTAACTTAGTAAAGAAGGTAAGATAGGATACTTTAATATAACAAACACTTGAAATCGTATTTAATTCATACTTTTAAATGTACAACTTAAACAAAAGTAACATTGACATAAAAAACTAGGTAGTTAAAAATAAACATACCAACATAAACATATACATATAACTTAAACATACGAACAAATTAAACATAGAGATGAACATAACGGCTTAAAGTTAATAATCATCATCGTCATTATTATTCGACACTTTTAATGATTCCCAAAAGGCAAGCCGATTGGCTGGCATGATTGGCTTCAATTTTGTAATTAAATTTTCTTTTCTCTCTGCTGAAATTCCTTTACATTGAAATCTGGCTTTTGGTTTTGATAATTTAGTTTTCATTGCTTTTGCATTAAGAAAATTTAACACCTGAAATTTAGCAGAAAAATCATTTTTATATTTTATGGTTTTTTCCCCTCTTGTGAATTGAACGTGTACAAAATCATGAAGATATGGTCTAGGAGAAATTTTTTTTAATTTGTGCTGAGAAGTGAAGTCTTCCCAATCAAAGAAATTATTGATGTCCATTTCAGAAACGTCTACTTTGGAAGAATTTGCCTCCTGCACAGCACATAGGACATTATAAACTAGTAAAACGATCTGAAAAGCAGTTAGGGTGAATAAATTAGACCGTTTCTAGACCTCTACGAAGCACGTAGGATTTTCTAACTTTACCTAAAAGGTAAAAGACATGTGGAACTTCAAATATTTCAACATATCTTGAAAAATGAAAAAATGTTAGATAGGACGTTTTAACTAAGGAGGGCAGAACAGTTTTTTAATTAATATATTGGCAGTTTGTGCTTGCTGTCACGTTATCGTGGTAATGTTTGCGTTATCGCAACACTTCATGTTACAGTTTTCTTGCGGGAGCATAGAATAATGTTGTTAGAAGGTTCGGTCTTATTTGCAGCGAAAAAGTAAATATTTCTGTCACATTCTTCTTCCCCCTTTTCGATTGACTTTGCATTTTCAACGATTTGAAATATATTAAGTAAAAACAACAATTTCTGATCTATTAATGCTATTTATTGATTGATCTAAATATTTAAGGTAAGTTTAATTTTTCATCTTTTTCAAATTGAGTGCATTGAGGGATACTTGATCAGTGTGTGAGGTGGGATGCTTGAACAGGTGAAAATGGCCGAAAAAGAATCATAGAACGGCTAATGAAACAGAAAAATACGGCAAAGAAAGTGAGAAGAAAAATCTTTTCTTCATCATCATCTTAATCACATGATATCTAACAATAAGTGAAATGTCTTTTAAGAATGCATTTAGTATGTTGTTTTATGTCTTAGAGTTTAATTCTTCGATTTTATTTTTTCAGTAATTCTTTCAAGTTAGTTATAGTTTACTTTCCTTTTACGATATTCCTCCTGTTTCATGCTATTGGCTAAGATAATAAATATTTTTTAGAATGTTAATGTGTTACGTACTTTTAAAGTTCACTGATCAAATCTCCCTAACCTTTTGATCAAGTCTCCCTTTCAGTAGGGGATACTTGTGCATAACGTCACTGCCATAAAATGTTTAAATTCAGTCATTAAAATTAGTTTTGAGTTCTCAAATTTGTACAAGAATATTGAGAAGACTCTAAGAATTACAACTTAAATAATTAAATACAAACAAAGCAAACCATTATTATTATTATTTTAATAAAAAAGCAAAACTGTGATCAACTATCCCACCTTTCCCCTACCCTCGCCACGTCCAGCGTGACCATTAGGGTTATTGCACACCTATCATATAGTAGGGTCATTTGTTAGCGAAGACTGTTATTTCGCGTCCACGACGAGGCGAACAACGTGTTAGCTAACATTGTTCGCCACAATGTGGACCCAGAGTTACGTATCTATCTAGTTGAGATGAAATAACATTTATTAACCGACTTCAAAAAGAAAGTGATTCTCACATCAATGTGTATGTATTATGTTTGTCTGCGAATACCTCCGTAACTACTGGACCAATTTTACCAAACTTATTGCATTTAGTTTAGCTGCAATCAACTTAAGTCATGGAGAAAGAATTATCAAAATCGGTTAAGTAGTTTTGAAGTTACACCTAAAATAAAGAAATACGTTTCATTATTATTGGAATCTTCTGTTTCTAGCAAACGGTTCATTTTTTTAAGAGCAGCTCCTTTTGTAGGCCTGTCCATATTTTTTAAAATAAATGTACTCATACAACTTAAATAAGTAGAAAGTAAAAAATAAAAAATTAAAACCAACTTCAAAAAAATAAAATGCACTGAAAAGTAAAAAATAAGTGTATTCCGTATTTAATCTTTGAGCCCCATTTTTTTTAAGTGGGCGCCAGATTTACACAGTGCAAATAATGTAAAAAAACCTATTTTTACTTTTCAGTGCATTATTATTTTTTTTGAACTCGGTCTTATTTCTTTTAAATATTTCATTACGTTTATTTGTGTTGTGTTGCAGTCGTAGTAAATCATTTTACAGATTTAGTTATTAAAAGAAAGGGACATTTACAACGGTAATTAAATGAAATGTTTAAATGTATGTTGTTTAAAGCGATTGGTACATTTTTGAATAACATATTTAATAACTATGACAATAGCTTTACACGACTAATACTTAAACATTTTGGTTGATTGAGTACTTTGTTAATAAGTGAATGTTTTAGGTTGTTTATTAAAAATGAATAGTCCCAAATGCAAATAGAGTAAAGGCTGAAAACTAATAAGATAATAAAAATTACTTACCGCACATGTAGAAATTTACGTAATGAATCAAAATTATAGAAATATAGAACAAAGGACTGCATTATGATCATTATCTTTTAAATAATACATCTCACAATGTGATATACTTTTTCTACCCATCTAATATAAAGAAATATGAATTGTCACCCGAGATACGGTATTTTGAGCACAGCATTAAATTATAAACATCAAACACAATGTACTGAATATAAATTAAGTACTTTAAGCTAAATTTTCAATCAATATAGGCGTTCAAAAAAAATTTCCTCCAAAATTTATTTCACTATTTATTCAAACAGTTCACCTATCGTGCAGATCTATCGTTTTAATAAGTTTCACCTTTTTCAATTTAATTACCATTCATCGTTGACATATATAGCTCCAAACAAAACTCACCTACTGCCTCTAGCTACTGTACAAAGAAATTTTTTGCTACTCTCCCTCTTTCCTTTGCAAGCTATCTTCAGTAATTCTACTGTAAAACTCTGGCTATTTTCCATTCATATTTACGAGGGAGAACCTCGAAGGGCGTTCGAAGTATTTGTAACCCTTTTCGTCAGATTTCCTTACCTTGAAGAGTACAGGTAGAAGGGAAACTTTAGTTGTTGTTGCGTGTGGAAAAAAAAGAGGACTGCTACATAATTTATCAATAGACTGTTTCGTAAAAGCTCGACGAAGTCACGTATGTATGGGTGGGTTATCGAGTGAGTTGGGTTAGGTTGTCTTGTCGAGCGGTTGGGCGTCGGGGCGCAGGAGCAGAGCATGCCAGGACAAACGGACGGACGTTCGCTGACGGACGACGTACCCTGCCGTGAAAGGACTTCCAGGCCTTTACGCAGGCTAGTTTCTCGCGAGAAACTGAACGACAGACAACGTAGCGATCGTGTGCGACAGTTGTCATCGACGTCCACCCTAGAATTTGAGACCAGGTAAGAGGAATCAACATTCGAACGGCATCCCCAGTCCCTTCAAGAGTTCTGAATCGCAAGGATTCTGGACCGTCTATCGCGACGTCGATACCGCGAGAATGTCGAAGATATTCGGAAAACTGGTATATATCTGAGAATCCAAACGACGATCGAGAATTAATCGACGACAGTATATGTGATTTATTCGGTGGGTTTCGTGGCGTCATTCCAATTTCACTCGTTTTTGGTTTACGGAAGAATCCGGATTCTTTGACCTGCACTCGCAGTCGGACAAGTTGGTGAGAATATTCAGCTATCTTTTACATTTCTTGTAACTGACTAGAGAATTTTCATTTCACATCGGATACTATACAAGTTTTAACTATCGAATTTCTTTAACCCGATTCTCCGCTTTGAGTTTCTCAATGTGATGAAATGGAACGCAATAACAGATTGGATATAAATATTGTTTAATATAATTTACGTCGCGGCAAGTTTTATATCGTAACGATTAGCATTAATTGATTTCTACAAAAAATGAAGTTCGTTACAAAGAATGTCGTAAGAATTATCCAGCTGTTGCAACGGCAAATACATAGCACTGCTTATGCAATTCGTAGTTTGAGCTAGAACGTCGACAATTTATTTTTAAACGACTCTGACGAGTAGATTGAAATGATTAGCGCATTCGATCACGAAAATGTTAATTTCTGTCGTTTATAGAGGTGTAGAATATTTGCACAACGTAAGTCGCACATTTGGAAGCGCACTCTTCATGTAGCTTATTTATCACAATATTTTGATGTGACATTCCTTCGACGTGTCAGTTTATTTAAATAAACCTTCGCCCATAAAATATCATTAAATGTGTGCAATTAACATACACCAACGTATTCTGCCACTGTAATATTTCATACACAGACGTGGTGTAGTAAATATTACGATAGGGCGTTGAGGTTTTTGTCACAGTTGGGGTGGTATATTGACCGAACAAAGAATATCGATGAAATACTTTTACGTACGGTCGGAGAGGGATGGCACGTATCGGACAACGCTGAAAATTTTGAAGCTTTTGTACGAAGTTGGATATTCTCGGAGGTGAAAAAATGCCTCGAGTATCTCCGATTCGTTTCCGTTGAGAATTCGTTCGATAATCATGGTACAATATCGTGAAAGAACCTTTTCAAGAGCTACGTCTATCTTTAAGCACAGAATTCGAAACGTCAATCGTAATTGATTATCGATTATACTACCCATTCTGTTGGCGCTCACATCACATTAATCTAGACTTTCTTACGTGACTTTCGAAATCTACAGATGATTTATATTATCGCCGCGAATAGCCAATCCAATCGTTATCGAGCTATTCTTTGTGGAATTCCCTCTTTTCGATCATCGAAGGAATTGGGTGAAGGTTACGGTTTAATTCAGATGGAACTGTTTGAAATACAGGAATAAGTGTGTTCGACCGTAACAGTGTATTTATTTCAAGACGCTTTGTTTATAAAAATTGGATACATTGCGAATGTTATCGCGGGGGGATTTAATAATCTTGTAAAAAGTTATGGATAGTAATGTGGAATGTGTAAGAAAGGAATTCTTGTTTAGAGTTCTATCAGGTAGAAGATTATTTGCTCCAATTATATGCTAAAAGTTTTTAATCTTACTCAACATTGCTGAACATTTTACAATTCTGAAACGTTTTTTAAATTTGTACTCTGTATACTTTAAAAATTCACTTTGGTGAAAGCACACGTTGCTAAACTGTGAGCAATTGTAAGTTCAGGAATTATTGAATTATACTTGTTAAACGAGAATGTATGACTCATCTGTTTATTGCCATTTATCGGATTAAAATTAAATGCTGCGTTATGTTATTCAAAGCATCGAGTAGAATGTCTCTTTTGGCTT
The DNA here is from genome assembly GCA_951215215.1 of Andrena trimmerana. Classification (NCBI taxonomy): domain Eukaryota; kingdom Metazoa; phylum Arthropoda; class Insecta; order Hymenoptera; family Andrenidae; genus Andrena; species Andrena trimmerana. The sequence goes on from OX578062.1 coordinate 10,916,931, forward strand.
CGAATCAAAATCTGAAAATCAAAAACGCAACAAATGTTTGAATAGTATCAGCGAGGAATCTTATCGGTGTAACATTCGCAACGCAGGTAAATAGGTTAATATCCAGGAAGCTTGATGCGATCCCGATAACTATGCCCACGTGACAATTGCACATCGCCGCTGCAGGTGTCTCAAAGATGTTCCTGCAAGATAATGCAACATCGCCTGTTCATGCGCTGCCACTGCCGTAGTTATCAGTCGTTGCCCCCAATCTGTCTGTTCAGTTTGTCCACGAAAAAGTCGTAAATGTCCAAGGTGCACGTAAAAATGTTTACTAGGGACCCAGGGTATTATCCTTGGTAACATGGATCCATTCTGTCAGTGATGTTGTAGTATAAAATTGTTAAATAGTTATAGCCATTGGTACATCAGTTACTTTCACGGTCAATAATAATTTACATCACCGAACTAAAGGTGAATCTACACGGTTCACTTTGGTTGAACAGTGCAGTCGATTCAACAGAGTTAAAAGCAAAGTGTACAGTTACCATTGAATCAAAGTGTTCAACCGAATTGAACATTTGAAAGAAGTTGACATCTTGAACATTGAAAGGTTTTATTCCAGTTGTGTCAACGTAGTGTTTGTAAACAGAGCTGACTGCTTTGTGCCAGAATATTGTTTTTAAAGGCAATAAGAATATTAGAAATAATTTGTAGTACATCTGAATTATATAATGGTGTTTGAATTGAGGGAAGCATAGACTTCATTATTTTTCAATTTCTTTGTTGTTTTTTCTTTAGGTTTATTTTAATTTCTTGATACGCTGCCATTAAATGTTCATAAATTATTTCCACACCGGCACGTACTACTTGGTCAACGTCATTATTAAGTTAACAAGTTTGCTAAATTTCATTGAAATGTGTAAACACCTGCCTTTCAATTTCATTGTTTCAATTTCGTTGAATCAAACGCAGTGTCTGACCAAAGGGAACCTTGTAAATTCGCCGTAAGGTCGCAAACAGGAAAGTCAATAAGGAAGGAGAATGGAATAACATTCAAAACTTCATAACTTTTATTTGCTTCAGAATAATAACCAGAGTTTGTAAACATGATTGGTTTCAATTTATTTTATGGAAGAATAAAGTTACATGTATCCGGTAGACCACATAAAGCATTATACTCGAGCTATTTTCTTGGTTGAACATAACTCTTAAAGAGAAATGTTCTTTTCTGATATTTTAAACTTCACTGGACATAAGGACAACATTCTACTAATTTTGTAATAACAATTCTATACTTTTGTTTTATTTTGGATTACTGGCGTTGTTTAATCGAATAATAATTATTATTATTTGTACGATACGCATTTGAATACTTCTACTAAAAAACAATTTAAACCGACTTCAAAAAAATCAAATTGTACTACAAAATAAAAAATAATTTTTCTCTTATTTAATCTACGACTCTCAGATTTTGTAAGTCGGCGCCAGATTTACACAGTGCAATTGATGACGCAACGATTTAAAAAATATGAGAATCGTAGATTAAATAAGGGGAAACATTATTTTTTACTTTTTAGTGCAATTTTATTTTTTTAAAATCGGTTTTAATTGTTTTTAAATTTTTTTATTTTTAACTTTTTAGTTTTATATATATCAGACCTTCCAAAATAGGGGAAAACTACTCCTTAAACACATGTTTCGGTTCTCCCTCCAACACTGCGCCTTCAGCTAAGGTGGGACGATTTCTACTACCCTCTCTCCGAGGAGACAGTAACGTCGCTGGGAAGCATGTTGGGCGCTTTAGGGCGAAAGCACCAAATGTGTAAAATTTTTATAGGAAATTTCATAATGACTTAAAAATATTAGGAGAAATTAAAATTTAAACTAGCATTTCAAAATGATGTAAAAAGAATTTTAAAAAAATTATTACATACAACGATACAGTAATTATTACTGTAATTATTTAAAATTTAAACTAGCATTTCAAAATGACGTAAAAAGAATTAAAAAAAAATAATTACATACAACGATACAGTAATTATTACTGTAATTATTACTGTATCGTTGTATGTAATACATTTTTTAAAATTCTTTTTACGTCATTTTGGAATGCTAGTTTAAATTTTAATTTTTCCTACTATTTTTATGTCATTATGAAATTTCCTATAAAAACTTGACACATTTGGTACTTTCACCCTAAAGCGCCCCAACATGCTTCGTAGCGGCGTTACTGTCTCCTCGGAGAGAGGGTAGTAGGAATCATCCCACCTTAGCTGAAGGCGCAGCGTTTGAGGGAGAACCGAAACATGTGTTTCAGGAGTGGTTTTCCCCTACTTGGGAAGGCCTGTATAATATATATTGACACACTATGCTGAGGAGATATGCGCGTACGTACATAAAATAATGATAATGAAGGTGACAATAGTCTTTATTATTAACCAGAACTGGCAAAATATTGAGCCAATGTTGATGGAGTGTAGGATGGGACCACCGGGGCATCGCCTTTTTTCGAATAAAACAAACATAATCAAAATCAGCCCATATGCTGAGGAGTTATGCAGGGACAAACATAAAAAAAATAGAAAAATACAAACGTGTCGAATCTATAACCTCCTCCTTTTTGAAGTCGGTTAAAAAACAAGTATTTGATTAAATGTTGTATATTTCAAGAACCTTAAACGCAAGAAAGAAATAAATGACCGTAGGAATAATAAGATAATCGAAATAATACTACTGAAAAATATTCAGAATTGGTTTTGTTAAATTTATTAAATTGTATTTGGATCGATGTATGGATAAGGATTAGTGCCATTTATTTCGTCTGAAAGATATCCAGATTTTTTGACATATGTAATATTGTCTTCATTCAATAAAATATGAGAAAAATGTATTTTTATTTAAATACAATCATTAAAAAGTACAAGAATTTATATGCTACTTTGATTAAGAAAACGAAGCATATTTTACCTTTAAATATAACTAACGCTTATAATTCTACGAGATAGAAAATAAATATATCTATTAAAGCGACAATAAAGTTTTTATTTCTTTTCACTATTAAATATATACAAATCAATATAATCACTTTTATGGTATTATTTTAAAAAAATCTACAGTAACGTGATTATATAAAAACTGTAGCAAATTTTGAATACGTTATATCTTATGGTTACTAAATAAATTTACGCAGTTTGTCAAAGTCCTAGTTACGTTCTACTCACGCACAGTGCAAAAAAACGAGGTTCAAGTAACTTCTTCGTTATTATACCTACCTGAGGCGTGACTGAAACTTTCATCATGTTACTTTTATTCGTTGACCTGAATGCAATTCGTTAGAATTATGTTTACAATAGACTTTGTATTGATCGTGTGCAACTGAAAATAATGAAAATTAGCGTGCGCGCACGTGATCACGAACTTTACTTGACAAATTATATAAACATTGCTGACTTTCCACGATATAAAATTTCCCAGAATTTGAATCTACTTTAAATCCGCGACAAATATGTAGATTTAAAGGTACCTATAATATTTAACGTGACCTGCACGTGTAAGCTTTACATTTCTTAGAATATTCAGACTGTACCTCTGTTTTGGCTACAGATAGAAAAACAACTCAAATAAAATGAATAAATTCATGTAGAAGACATACAGTTCTATTTGGCCGACGTTTCTGTCAACGTTTTTCCAATTCATCTTCTAATCTCTCGAAATATGTACAAATGATACATTTCACAAACTTTGTAGTCGCTCAAATATGCTCAAGCAGGAGTTTCAACAGGTTCAACACAGCTTATCTATCAGTTCTGATCTTCTTCCTGTTTCCTTAATCCAGGATCATCTTTGGAATTCCACTTATAGTACCTATTTATGCCAGCTGAAGTTTCGTCACTCATAATCAGAGTAAAGTCATTCGAAGTAACTTATTATCGTCTGTAAATTCAGCCAGCCCATACACGTTCAATTTGTTTACGTTTTTCCAGGGATATGGGCTGTCTGGAGCAGTTGTTTGAGAAGTGTATCAGAGACTTAAACGGCGAGACGCTTTTCAAACTGTTCTCACGCGAAATATGTAGTTCGAATCCACTAATGGCCCGCGTGACACCCGTGACGAAGGTGTCACAACCCTTTATGACACGTGCACTCGTTAGCGAGTTAACTTAACCGTATTACACGATGTGCATCCACGTGCATATAAATGCCGGAGTCGAACACGCTCACCGTGTCGGATCAATAACTTCAGAAATGGGCACTTGCCGAGTCGTACAGACACGCTGTGGACGACCTGTTTCTGGCTCTCCCTAGAAAACGAGAACGGAAGTCTTTGACGTGCTTGTGGTCGCCGCTTGAAAGTCTTCCCCGATCATCTTTCGGGAATTAAGCTAACGAACCGCATTTTAATAAATACTGACACTTGCCGGCTAAAGCTTGCTTCAGGCCAAATAGTTAAGCATTGAAGGAAAATGTTGGTCTAATCTTTTTGACAAACATTTGATTATATTGTGCCTAATTTTTCTAGGGAATGGTCGATGCTTATTACAACTTTTTCTACTCTTAAGCCTAACGTTGTGGCTTCTTGACACAAGAATCGATTTAGCAAAACCAAAAAATATGTAAGAGGTCTGAAGTCGACAACGCTATTTGTAAATTGGTATGTCAGTTCATAAAATAATCGTAATGTAACTGAACTGAAAAGTCTGGAAAGAGTTGTTATTTTGAGTAGAAAATGTCAGTTCAACGTAGGAGTCAATTTTTATTAGTACTATAGGTTTAGGTATTATTAAATAGAATTTCGTATTGTGCTCTACAGAGTAAGTTGCTATGATTTAGTACCTGTAATAACTCCTTTAGTTTGAGCAGTAGGAAAATATATCGAAGAATATGTTAATATATTCTGTTGAACGGAGCCCATCGATTACCTGAAAGGAATTATTTATAAATCCCCTAGTTTTTATGATTTGAAAGGCATCTTGAAATGTTATAATGCAACATTTTTCATCATAAACTTTGCAGCTGATTGAAAGACGATTTTAATGGCACAATTTTGTGACTCTGAGATGACTGTGATCTTAAATCTCAATATTCACAGGGAAAATATGCGGGCTTACTGATTTCTGTATCTACTACAGATAATAATGTGACGTAAATGAATACAGAGTGGAAACAGTCGACGATTATGGGGTATTATAAGAGAAAACCTACGAATAGGATTTACAATTAGTAACTCTGTATACTGTGTAAATCTTGAGATTCAAGGACATAATATAATAGGGTCATTGAATTCGTCTTATAAAAAACTATTATTTACATCCCCTAACTATAAGTTTGGAACCAAACGCAAAGATACGAAAGTTCGAAAGTAACGAAAAATACCAATATTTTTATGAATAAAATGTAACCGTAGACATATGAAACGCATGGTAATGTTAAATTGGTCTATTTTACAGTAAAAGCACCAAAAATAATTAAGAATTTTGTTTATTACCTATGTAATAAAAATATAGACGAAACTAAACGTTGCTTGGAAATAAGTATGGAACATTATGAATTTGCAAAGAAATTAATAATAATTTATTTAATATTTATATTACCTAGTATTTTGTGACGTTCCCACGTGCACGTACCACAGCTTGTATACGTTTTTGCATCGATGTAATCAAGTCTTCACACTGTGATGGCAAAATTTGTTTCCATGACAGCTTAATGATTCGAATTTCAGGAAAAGAGTATTGAAAAGAGAGTAATGAAATGGAAACCATGAAGTAATTAACTCATATGCATGTAAAAATGTCAGAAAATACTAGGTAATAAAAATATTAAATAAATTATTGTTAATTTCTTTGCACATTCCCATACTTTTTTCAGAACTTTGGTTTTTCCATACTTATTTCCAAGCACCATTTTGTTTCTCCTATATTTTTTATTACCTAACAAACGAAATTCCTAATTCTTTTTGGTGTTTTTACTTTAAAATAGACTAATTTAACATTACCATACGTTTCATATGTGTACCGTTGCATTTTATATATAAAAAATATTGGTATTTCTCGTTAGTTTCGTATCATTGCGTTTGGTTGCAATCTCATTGCCAATGGTTGTATTCGATTTGCTGCATTCGTCAAAACATATTCTTCTCTTGACATTTTTCCCTGATATTAAAAATTAAGAAGTTATTCAAGATGTTAAGTTACGGTGATACACTCTGTATTGATCGATGTACTGTGGATTCGACATAATTTGACGAATGATAGTAAGATGATACGATGAATGTTAGTCCACAACATTTAGAATTAAGCAACCAGTAGTCAGTTTCATTGCTTTAGTCTTCATTATTCTACTGGTTTGCAAAAATTAGAACAGTTCAATTTAACAAGAAAATAGTTTATAAAGCAGGAAGCTCAAACGATTTTAACTAAAGAAAAATAATTTTTACCTCTTAATCCCTATGGAATGATTAAAAACATATAAAAGTAGGTTTCATAACTAATAACAAATGGTATTACTAAATTCAGAGTATTCTTCTCTTTTAGTTACTTAAAGCGATGATTATCATGACAATTATTCGTTTCCCCCTTGTTTCGCTTAAGAAGGTATTAAATACTTTTGCAGGTTCTTTATAGGAAACGCTGATAGAAAATTCTGATAATGGATTGATTAGAAGTTTTTCTCGTTGGAAAGTTAATCGTGCACGTCTCGCGTCGGAACGAATAGCAATACCGTTAAACGAGCTGTTTTCAAAGAGTGAAGTTATTTTTGACCATCAGATATCCTAATCGCTTGTTCGAAAACAGAGTTCACACGGAATCTTCGTATATCTGTAGATTTCAATCAGGACACGGGCCACGTCGGCTAAACAGATGGGAGGAAAACGCCGATGAGAATGCCATTTAGTTTCGTGTATACCTTTAAAAAAATAACAACATAGGTACAGTTAGAAATGTTGTGGCCGATAAAATGTCTGGAGGTCACCAGAAGGTTACGCGCTGTATTAGTGAGACACGAAAGGCGGTACATTCCCCTCATATTTCAATTGTGTCTCGATCTTATCGTTTATTTAAGTCGCAACATTCAAACGCATGCCTTATCTTTTTTAGTTTCACTTGATCAATTTGGCCACAGTTGATAGCGTGACTTGATTTGACGGGAAATATCACATACTTTCACTTGACATTCATAAAATTAATCTAGTCAATTGGAGTTTTGTATGCATAAAATACAATACATTTATATAATTTGTATAAATTTAAATTTTCTAATAACAAAATTAGTAACTTTTATTATAGTAACTAGTAAACAATTTGTCAGTAAAATATATATATTTTTTTCTAATGTTTTTAAGTTTCGGTATATACATTATAATATAGTTTGTAAAAGTTTGACAAGAACTTGATAACTTTTTTCTTATGAACAAATACAATTGTGGCTTCTTTGAAAAATGTCCCCCCGTGCTTGGTTTAAATCTTAAATCATAACGTGAACATTTGATAATATTTAAATGAAATATATTTGCTTTCTATAAACGTGGTATGAGTCATAGAAACGAATTGATTACGCATTTGTACTAAACACGTAGAAGCTCGTAAGTAAAAGAATCGCGTGCATTACAGAAATGGATCTAAAAGAATTAAACGTTTTGACGCGTAAAGGAGTGTTGGATAGCATTCTAATACTGTAATTGTTGCGGAATTGAAGGTGCGTTACTTCAATTATATTAGCCTTTTGCACGAAACCACCATGGTTTCGTGACGTCCACAGGAGTGTATTTACCAAGGTTGGCGATTACATACTACCGTTATGTATGTGTATAAAAATACACGATACCTTTAAATACGAGTGCCTCAATTAGGGACGTTGCATGCGACCCTACCCCTACTTTCAGTCTTTGAAACCTTAAACTTGCCTATGTTTTCTTTCTTCTCTATACTTTTGTTGTTCCCAGGTGAACTTATCACACCCGAAACATGTAATTATGCTTTGCCGTTAAATAGTAGACATTGTGTCTTTTATTATACAACTAATGAAACTCACGTGAATTCGACAACAGTATATGAGATTTGAATATTTAAAATTCTCAATTTTGTAAGCGAAGAAATTCAAAAAATACCTATACAGTTTTCAAAGTAATATTATAAGCTTTTTAAATGGTATTTTGCTATTCCTAGGCGAAAATTTGACTGCCTTCGTGAACTATAGCAAATCTAACGATACATTATAGTATAAATTGTGAGGAACCTTGGGAAAGTAAATTTATTTAGGTAGGGTAAACTGCGCTATTGCTGGCATTGCACTAATCATTCGCACTTGTGATTCTAAACCCAAATATTAAGAAGTGCAAACTTAGAAACTACGTTTTGCAATTTCTTATTTTTCTTTCACTACAACACTGCAAAGCGCAGTAGTTGAAGAACACATTTTACATCTGGCAACAACACAAAGTGCGACGAAGGGCCGAGTTTTAGTTATTTTGTCGGTTTATAACTAATTAATGGATTAAAATACAGATTTACTAAGTGCTGTAGGTATTTAATAGCGAATGAAATAGTCCCTTTAAATACTTTAAACTCCGTTTTTAACTACATACGATTTTCTACATAACCTCAATTTTAGGGTGCCAATGATTGTACTTTTATGCCTATTTCTGTTTTTCATTGAATATTTTTAAAATAAAATACTTAATAGGTACACAAGATGTTCTATTTTAATGTGAAATATATAATCATTGATAAAATATCTGAAAATTAAGACCATATAAAATCTTCACAAATAAATATAGACATCCCAATTGGGATTTCCGCTTAGGATGCAAATCATTGTACAGTTTACCTTATGCAGTATAATGTATTTGTCTGATTTTATAGGAAGTTTGTTTATAATTTAGCAATATTCGATTTATTTATTTTACTAAATTACAACATCCATTAAAGAAATATTTCATATCCATTAGAATTTCAAGCGTGTAAAACATTTTTTATTGCCATTGTTCATTTCCCTTAGTTTTAAGAATCGTACATAACGAATAGGAAAAGTAGTCGCCTTGCTATAGTAGCACGTCCAAATTGATCACTACAGTAGTCGCACAAACGTAAAAAAAACACACTTTAAACAAATTAATGTTAATTCCAATGCTATAATCTTGTTAGCGTGTACCGTATTCTTAGGCACGTAAAACCAGGTGATAATGTATAATTGGAGGTTACCCTCGTTGCACGCATTGTAGATATTTACTTATTCTAATAGGTTGCATAGTTATCGAGCAATCTTTCATCTTGTTTTATTATACATTTACGTAAACGTGTTAATCAGTAGTGTTAAATATAGATATTCGGTAGCGAATATATGTACCTATGTAATCGAAACACACTGCTTCAAAATCTTTAGGGTAAAATGCAAGATCTGTTGTTGAGATTACGAAGGATTATTATAAAATAATATACAATCGCTGAGCTATGTATTGGGTTATAACATATAAAGTATGTTACTTCAGTTTCAAAGTATCGTTTGACTAATTTCAAGACTGTTATTCCTAAAGGAAAATACAGTACTGTCTCGAAAAGTGTCCGCGTCTTCTGTCTCGAAAAGAAGTCGTCATTAACCGCGACACTTATTTCACTGTAGTTGCCACGGCGAGTGATATGAGCCAAAGTGACCTACTCCGACATTTTTCGATAGACGACGCACGCAGCAATGCTAACCGTGATTTATGGCGTGTCGCTGCCGCGTGCCTTCTCGCTCAATCTTACAATTAGTCGTTCTCACTCGTTCTTAACCCCTCTCACTCGCCACGATAGAGAGCAAAGGCAAGTCGAATAGCCGAATAGACTGTGTACCCGTCTCGAAAAGAGCTCAGCCCCGGTCCCGAGGTGCGGCTTCTTTTCGAGACAAAACTATATACTGACCTATAATGACTTAGGTACGTATTAAGTAACGCTTCCTCTCTGCTAATGTTAGATATAATTTTTGTCAAAGATTTCCTTGGTTTAAACGTGTAAAAGAATATGTAGAATAGTTATCTAGTATAGAAAGTGTATAAGTTACATTTTACTACTGAAAAAGACCTCGTATGTAACATTTTTTATCCATACGGATAAACATGGGATTGTTTAGGCTAGGCAGACATATTTTATGTTATAATCTAATACTTATAATAAATTAATAGCATTAGAGTGCTTATTTATTTTTTTAAGCATACACAGTACTGTAAATCCAGTATAACGTAGGAGACAAGATCTTATATTTTAAATATAATACTTTCCAATCTTGGATGTATTAAAAAAAAATTGGAAGAATCCCAACGGAAACTTTCGTAATTATTGCAATTGTTGAACTAGTACTTCAGCAACGCTGACTTGATTAAATGTGCTTGTTCAGGCACCGTCTGCATTCAAATATGGCGACTCACGTATCAAAAGACTAGCGGTCTCTTCATTCGGTACAGTTCATTGATCACAGCGTAGACTTGTTGGATGTTCATTCAGCACTTACGCAGAATCGTATGATCTCTTTGATGCAATGACTACCGTTGATACGCAACAGGTTTATGGAGAAATATTTTGTCAGGGGTGAAGAGACCCTCAAATCAGCCTAAACTCTAATTGCATACGAACAAACTCTGAATGGATTTGCAAGAAGCTACAAGCAACGCGGTCGAGTCGGCTCCGAGCCGCGGAAGAAACGTGGTAAGCTACAAATTTGAAATACTAGTAAATATTTGCTCGACGAAAACCTTACAACTTCAATGTGTCCTTTATTTGGGATTATAGACAGCGGACACAAAGTTATATTTATCATTTCCGGTAAGGACAAACTTATTCGCTCCTATATTGTTGTCAGTAAAAAAAAAAATTAAAATACGACCCAACTGCAAGCTTTAATGTTATTTAATTTTCAATTTTATTGCCAAATCATCTAAGGTCGGGGCCATATATATTGGCCGGTGAGTTTCGTGAGGGGTATTCTCCCACCACACATTTTGCTTGCCTCGGTGCTCCTTTTCTCAACGTTTTCTGACTCGCTCTCGTTCCATCTCGCTCTCGCCTTCGCAGAACAAGAGTGACAACTGACAAATCCACGATCGTCAGATGGTAGTGGCTGATTTCTCCTCGATCGCTGTTCGCGAAAACGAATTCACCGGCCAATATATCTGGCCCCGACCTTAGTTAGAATACAGGATATTATGAATGTACTATGAAAGAAAGTGATAACAACATATTTTTTATTTACAATTCACAGTAAAAGTTTATAAACTACAAATGTGATATACCTAGACGACGCACACAATGCTTAGGTATACTATAAAAAGGAAGGTAATAAATTAATTATGAAGAATCAAAAACAACCATTTGTTACTTTCGAATAGCAGGAACAGGGGCAGTTGGTGAAAATTTTCGACTTAAATTTTGAAAAATGTGTCGTGAAATTTCGTCAAAAAGAAATGGGCTTCACTTTATCGGTTTTCTGTTCGTCCAGTGCACATTTATGATTATGAAGCGATTATACCATGATATTGAAATTCAATTGTCAAAAATATTATTTGACATTATTCTTACCATATACCTACGTATGTTACTTCTAAATTCTTCGAACACTTTTCCAAGTTCAATTCCACAAATTAAACTACAAAAAATTTCTGTATTAACCCTTTTTAACCCTTAAATATATTTCTGTAAGTTTTTAGACTTTAATAATGAATTTTAAAAATTTGATGGATTTTATAAAAAAAAACCTTTATCCACAAATATCTTTTTAAATACAATTTTCCAACACATCAGAATTTACATATCTAGAAAAAGACTATTAGAGCATGATTGTATGAGTATTACGAATGTACAATTGTATAATTGAACGAACTTACCTAGTGAAGTTCGATTAGAATTGTATAAACGCCTCCTCCTCAAGATCAAATCGTACGGCGATCCAACTGGAAACACTAACTGAAGAATTAGACTGAACAATTTTTTGTTTAATATTACACAGATTATCTTTTCAGTATGAATAAGGCAAATGGTTGCTTATCCGATCTAACATTTCTATCATAAAATTTTGCAATTGTTTTCGACTCCTTATTACAGCCAGCTGGCTTTCTAATAAAGTTTAGATCAACGCCAAGTCTCTTTGCTTCTGAAGTAGATGCGTGACGCGTGTCATGCGCTGAGAACACGGTTGTAGGGGGAGTTGGGGCACTTTGATGCAGGGGGCACAATGAAACATTAATATTATCTTGATATCTATAGGGTATCATCTTATAATCTTATATCATCTTTCAAGATCATAGAGTATACTGTTTTATGATCATTTTTTGAACTTCTGACTGTTTCTAGATATCAAGAGAATGTTAATGTTTCATTGTGCCCCTTGCACCAAAGTGCCCCAAGTCCCCCTGTTTACGCTACTAGTTAGAACCTCATTTACCCAGCGGCTTAGAGACTGCTTAGAGACCGCCTTAACTGGCTTATTAGTAGATATACAGAGTCTTTTCACAGAATTACGAATCTCTGTTGTACTATCCAAATAACATAATAAGGTCGAAGCTGCATATATTTTCTTGTTGTGAAAAAAATGGCCAGGTTAAAAGCAGTTGTATTGCGTTCTTCTTTGACGTCTTAATACGCGCAGGAATCGTTATCTCTATTTTATCCGCAGATATCCAAATGTTTTCTAACTCAACCAGAGAGAACGTCTGCATCCGGTGACCAGTAATTAGCGCGAGAAGAGTAATTAGGTTTTTGGATAACGTATTTAAATTTAACTCTCCGTTCACCGGCTGTTTTATAAAATATTTCAGGACAATCTTTGGATTCCAAGTAAATTAAATTAGCTATACCTGCCTTATCCGTCCCGGATAATTCTCTGTTTAAGATAGGCTTAGATTGACGCGGAGCTGACTTGAACGGTTAATAAGGGTTATCTTCTAACCCCTGACCCACGACAAAATCTTTAGGTCTGAGGTTAGAACCTTCCAATTATTATAAACTGATCTTAAGCGACCAACAGTACAGCTTACAGGACCGTCTATCGCCTCTTTGAGTATGTTTTCTTTGCGAACTGCTGTATGTGGTTTGATGCGTTCGTTGTGGCTGCTCCGCATGGCCGAGATCCCTGGGTCCGGTACGATGACGTCGCTATTCGCATCTGCCTGCCTGCCCCGTCGAATAAGTCCAGTTCTGTTGACGAAGCGGCGGGCCTTTCGAGTATTTTGAACTCTTCAAGCTGGAGGCTTTGATACCTTAAAGTCTGCGACGGACTGCTGTAAAAGTTTTGCTGTTTTTAGATTCTCTGGCACATTTTTGACAGAAAGTGAATCATGAACCGCCGTTGTACTTAACATCCCTCTCATTGTATTAATATAGGTCAATAAACGACTTTTTCGAATAACCGTCTCGTTGTGTACCGAATCGGCGAATAACCGACAGGCATCGCTTAGACATTCGATCTCCGCTATATCTTGCTTGCTTGCCTATAATTCGTTTGTCCCGTGACGCTCCACTTATTGACCGTTCGACCTCCGACTTAAGCTTGAGGAAGCCAAGAAACAGGCAATTGTTGGGAGGTGGATATTTTTTTATCAGATTCGATCGCTCCTCCGGAGGAGACCTATTTTTTAAATTTCTGCCCAACGAATGGCGAAGCTTGAGTAGACAGGGGATGCTAAGGTTTTCGACAGGCTTGATCTTGGCGCTCACTTCACGACGCGGATCAACCTGCTGTCAATGAAATAGATCGCATTTTGTTATTTCACCTTCCTTGAAATGAAAATGAATCATATTGCAACAAAATCTGTCAAGCAGGTTAGGGCCTGCGTCGCAGAGATTAATCGTATAGTAATGTCTTGGACAGGTTAGCACCTTCACTAGCTCACACAGATTAGATCTGGTGAGCGTACTTACTTATGCTTCTTACTCTGTACACACGCAAATTAGATCTGGTGAGCGATATCAGCTTATGTTTTCCGCAAGCTCGAGTACAGGTTAGGGCCCGTACTCGCTCACGCAGAATAGGTCTACTGAGTACTTCCGTACAGGTTAGAGCCTGTAGATATTTACATACATCCGTATGTAAATCTTTCCCCACAAAGGGATCTGGTCATGGACAGCCAGGGAAATTCCGTGATGAGCGATATCAGCTGATGTCCTTCGGAAGTTCGAGTACGGGATAGAGCCCTTACTCGCTCACGCAGAATAGGTCTGCTGAATACTTCCGTACAAGTTAGGGCCAGTAGATATTTCGATGAGTCGGATGCCGATCGCTTGCGACGACGCGACTTCCTCTTTTTCTTAATATTCTTCAACTCCTTCTCCAAATTTCTAAGGCGTTTCGCCAGTTTCTTCTCTTCGTCCGAGGACAATTCACGGCGTCTTCAAATCTTCCTATCCATTGCGTGTTATCACGTGTGACTCTTTCGGCATAAAGAAAGAGAATGAGGATCATGGCCGACGCCGCATGCGTGTTTTATTAAAAATGTGACGATACCGGCATAGAGGGGGCTACGATTTGATCTTGAGGAGGAGGCGCTAAATACAATTATCAATCAAAAGTTAAGAGATTCAAAAGCATGAAGATAGTAACACAAAAATAACGCCGAGGTACAGTGAAACCCATATGACCAAATTGTGATTATAAGAAGTTAAAACAAAAAGGTTTTTTGTTTTTTATAAAGAGGAATTTTTAAAGAATTTCAGTTTAATCCTCTGAAACTTAATTTATTACAACACTAGGATTCTCATTTATGCTATTCTTATAGTTAATATTTAAATTCTCTAAGCATGTAGGTACCTATCTATTATTGTTTCGTACGAAATGATGCTTTAGATAAACGCCTACCTTTATAGAGATAGTTTCAGGGATAAAAGTCATTTTACAATAACAATTAGGGTAATTATAGGAGAGTTGCCGCATCTTACGGAAAATTGTCGCCGCTTCTAAATTTTGCAATGAAACTTGTGCTACTACTTACATTGAAGAAAATCAAAATTCAAATTTTGAACATATCCTTTTGTTGGGAGAGACGCCGCACTTCCGGGTGTGATGCTGCATTTCGAAACACGTTTAATTTTCCACTTGAATTTCTTAATTTTAAGTGTTTATTTAAAAATGTAGTCAAAGCAAAGTAAAATGAAACATATTATTTATATTATTATGTTGTACAGTTACAAAATACAATGAAATGGGAAAGAGGAAGAGACAACTATTATTTCTGTTTTTCTAAATTTAATTGTCTTTCTTCTTTCTTCCACATTAATTACACATAAAATAAAAATAAAATAATGCAAACACGGTCTCAAAACAAATAAAATCGACAGAGTCTGTATTTTATTCCCGACAACCCTGAAATACCGAAAGTGCGGCGTCTCTCCCAGTGCGGCATCCCTCCCATAATTACAAGCAATTTACAGTATTTACACGAACTAATAAAACATAAATATAAATAATTCCAAAAAAGAAAACAGTTTCTGTCCCTGTAATAAACAACTTCCTTTTTCATTCTCTAAATAAAAAGTAGATACGCTTTTTTATATTATGATTGCCTGTTCCAGATTTCTTTTATTAACATGATACTATTATGCAAAATGAAACTTCTTATAAAAACAGTATTAATTTGCATTTCGCGGTAAACACATTTCTTGCTTCACACTATCTGGAGAGCCTCGGTTTCGGGACATATGTACTTACCTACTGATACAAACAACGTTGCAATCCATTCGTACGTTTTCACGAATGAATTCCGTGAAGAAACGAACGGATACAGTCGATCGCTCTAAAGAGAGCTACTGCCGTAGGTCACGACAGCCTGAAATGGCCCGAAATCGCGATAGATATTGATGGGTGTACTATAATCATTCGTGGTTTAATCCCATAACGAGGGGTAAAGTCGAACGGTGGCAGGTACGGTAAATATGGATCCTCGAGACATCACCGTTTTGTATTACCGAATGATCGATGGGCTCAGGGCCAATGCCGGCGATCCAAATTTCTCGTGCGCATTCAAACTTTTCATTCGTATCACTTTCCCGTTGCGCCAATCGATCCCTTAAACGCGATATAAGCATTCACCTAAAAAACGATAGGAAACGTACACAACTACATAAACCAAACAGATGGAATTGGCGCGAGATTGGGGACAGAAAGGAACTGTGATATATGTTAGGACGGGGATTTTTATTGAAGTTTGTATTTATATAAATATGAATTCATTTGTTTTAATAAAACGTTAGTCTTTAATGTAAAATCTATCATGAAGAGTAAGAAATGTAGGTAACTCTACTCACAGGTACTCTGTAAAGGAGAATTTAGATAAAAATTAATGGAAGTGAGTGAATTATTATGCTCTAAAATTAGTTACTAGAGAGAGCCTTTTATATCCATGGCGAAATAATTTTATGGTTATTTACAATACTGTTTAATTTCATTTTGAAGATGGAAAGTATAGATTTCCTTTAAAGTGCATGTAACTAATGTTAATAATCGAAGAATTGCACAGAATGCAAGGAACAAGATACGCTTATTGTTAGTGGAATCTCTTACAAATATACACATTCGTATCCAAGTTTGAATGTTAAGAAGACTGTTTTTATGATCTGTTAGTCGAAAAGTATTTCTTCTTTAGAATATTTACCATTAAATGGAATGAAGTGTAGTAAACAGCGAAGATAAATTTAGGGAACGTGGTATGAATGTGTGTCTGAATTTCATAGTTGATATCAATCAGTTTCTGCAATGTCAAACATGAGACATACTCATGGATTACTATAAAGAAGAACTGAATAACATAACCGACATTGACTGCTTCTCGTGTTAATTCTTTTTTAAAATGTTTAACAGTGCAGAGAAAATATGACTTTATTATGAAGGGATAATAGATCAGTCATGGATCACTAGTCAACGTTATCTTTTGTGTTGTAAAGTTAATGTTGGCATAAATGTTAAGCTGGGTCACTGGCTTTGTTTCTCACAACTGGTGTTGAAGAAGTGAATATTGTACTTCTGAACCACTAATTCAAATAACTTATTTGAAGGGGTTAGAAAGGACTCACACTTCGTGATTTTTAATTTTATTAAGTATATCCTCCTATGTGTTTGAAAAATGCTGACGTGAATCCATTTTATCAATTGACTACAAGTCTAACGTGTATTTGTTTCAATTAGAATCCTCAAACGTTGATTGATCCGTCCTTTTCTCTATTTATAATACTTACGTATATCATGAATAGAAGAGTTGAGAACTGAACGAAAGCTAATTCCATCACATAAGTAAGTATGTGATAAGTACAAGTGTTGTTTACACGCAAGAAAGGGCTATATGTAAGTACCTTCATCGTAAAGAGATATACGTGTAAAAGTATAACTAAGAAATCAAATCTGATAACTATGTGCATGCTGAAACTGTTTTTAAAGCTTCTATCATTTTGCGTGTTAAACAGGTCTGACTATAGGAATTCACTTCCCACTGCTACCTTGAGTCTTGTTTCTCAGATGTATTATACATTAGACTGACTAGACATAGGAATCCGTTTCCTCCCTACACTTTTCATGTCTTTCAAAATGTTAACTGTTTTCAGAATTATTAGAAGCAAAATTATTCAAATTAACAAAATTATCCTAAAATTATCCTAAAGATATATAAATAATTTCGATAAATATTGACAAGAGGGGGCTTTAATTTTCGAGATATTTGTAAAAACATGGGCGATGGCAAAAAAAAACTCTGATCTGTGGTGGGTTGGGACCAGATTTGGGTAAAAAATACATCTTTTTATCTTAAATTTCTCAAAAGTTGGCAGTGGGTGGGGCTAAACAAATCCGGCCCCAACCAGCTACCGATCAGAAATAAAACAGGAAACACGTTTTAACAAACAACGAGGGACGGCTAAAACCTTCTGAAGGTCACTCAGGAGAGTGACCTTGACAACATACGCGAAAGTCAAGGTCATTAGGCTGGGTCCCCTTTTATCAATATTTACTCACAGCAAAAAGGCTATTGGATACAATTAAAAAAAAATGTAAAAATTTCTTGGAACCGTCGTCTTTATTGTTTTATACAAAGTAAACCACAATTTAAAAGCGTATCAGCGAAGTACGTTAAGGTTAAGATTGTATGTTCCTTGAGTAATGTGTGCATTATATTGTTTATTTCTGAATGGTCATTTTTCTACCGTATATATCGCAGAAACTACAGAGGTACCATTGGGGCAAAATGTCACTCGGACTGAAAATATATATTTTATTACTTGTTTTCATAATAAGATGGCCAAAGTATAAAGAAATGATGCCAAAGTCTTTAAATAGTGTTTTTGTTTTAGTTGAGCGATTTGTTTTAGTTTTTAGTTCAAAGTGAGCCTCTGATTTATACTTTTATTTTTTGTTAAAGAAGTCGTGCTTTCCTTTCAATATTGTATACCAAAAAGAATTGGTTTAATAAATATTTGTTGATTTGAAAAGTGTTTTTTACTTATTTAGTTTAACATTACATGAAAGGACAATAGGGACTTTGTACCCTATACAATGGACTTTTTGCCCCGTGCGTGGGGCAAGAAGTCCATTTTGCATTGACAAACATTTTGTGTAGGTATAACTCAAGAGAAAATAACAGTATCAACAAACGAACTTCGTGAACGTAAAGCATAATAGTTCTAGTTCTAGATTGTCAATATCTCTAGATTATAAGTACTAAATTTTACAAAGGTTTCTACGAAAAACGGGACTCTTAGCCCCACACTACTGTATTATTTAAATACATGGGTATATATGTATTAACATATTCCGTACTTTAATTCATGCAGTATATAGGTAGGTACTCGTGTATTTGAAAACATTTATATGGATAAATGAAATTTTGGGATCACAGGTAACAGAACTAAATTGCAACAAATTTCTTTTAATAAAATTACTCAACAAACAATAATATACTTATACATTTTTATGCAGACGAATCCGAGCGTAAATGTATGCGGTGCTACATCCGTGTAAATTGAGAATAAAATGCGTTATTACCTACTCTTTTATTAAGGACATCGACTTTTAATTCCCTGATACATGTTACATACATGTATGCACATCGTGTAGTACACATGTTTTTAATAGGACATGTGCATGACAATGACATCTAGTTCAAAACTGTTCGAATTTTTAGGAATTAGGAGCATTATGTAGCCCAAATTCAAACACGTACTCTAAGTACCTAAAAATTAAGGGGGCAGACCACTATAACGTTCCAAAATGTAAGGGTGTTTCCGGGAATTTATTTCAACCAAACAACGCACGTAAATCAATGTATTGCTACACATCGAAGGGTAAGAAATTTTTTTTTCAATCAAATTCATAAATCCGTTTCCTGTATACTCTTCGTCAAAATGTGCGCTGCGGCATATGGTTAATCCGAATTCAAAAAGACAGAAATATTTAGAAACTAGAAGCCTACCTCTATTACATGACGATAAAAAAAGTAAAAATCGCAAAAAAATTACAAAATGGCGGACCACTGAAAAAAATTCATGTTTTCGGGGTACAAAATTCGGGAAATGTTGATAAAAAAAATAGAAGCAGGTCGTAAATTGAAAAAAAAACAGATCGTCATGTAATTGTGACGGGGTTTTCGTACAATAAATGCCCTTTCTCATGTCAATTGGACGTATAGTTTTCTCTGTAGACTGTCACCGCTGTTGAAAAATATCATTCTGAGGAAAACGCAATCAAAGTTCTGCTGAAAATACTATATCTCCGCCAATTTTACGAATTTCTTCATAAAATTTGGAGAGAGCATTCTTGAAACGCACATCTTTCAGAAAATGTGGAAAAGAAACGATCGATTTTTCCGATTGTTTACATTGGTCTGCCCCCTTAATTCAAACTTGTATTGTAAGCGACGTTTCAATTGGTGAATCAAAAATCAAACGAAACAAATGTCGACATTACGTTGAGGAGCAAGAAAAGTTGTTTTCTAGAATCCTTATTTCATAACACAACACTTTTAAGAAATTCTTCTACTGATATGTGTATTAAAAGCACATGTTTTAAAGAATCTTTCTGATACTTTTTCATAGTCATATTGTAGCCTCTTTATTTACCGTGATCCACTTGTTGTGATATAAGAAAAAGTACCTACCTATGGGTGTACAAATCCTTGAAAATATTATTTTGTTAAAAAACAACTGGATTTGGAATAAAAAAAAGTGAAATGCCACAAAATGTGGTAAGTTTGTGAAGCTCTCCTAAAAAAGTATTAGGAATACAAATAAAATTCATAAGAATAGAGAACGTTATTTTAAGTAGCATTAAAATTTCAAATCGATCAGACGAGTAGGTTTTGAGGACAAGTTTGAAATTGTGAGAAAAACGGTCACTTTACAGATGGTCGACTTAACTGATCGTTCAGACACGTCCCGCGAAAATATTATATCTGAACTATTATTTCGAATTTTGCCGTGATGTTACAGAGCAGTACCTATTCTTGCAACACCCAACGTTACAAAAATGTACAAAACCCATTCTTTTGAAACCTTCAAACTGCTGTTTCCTCTTAAATAGATATTTAGACTGAAGTAAATTTTAAACATTAACAATGCATACCGTTAACATACCATATTTATACATAAATTATACCATTTTTCTACTATAAGCAAAGAAATTAGTGGCAGTTATAAAGGCAATTAGATATTCTAGGGAATACGTAATATTACATAATAAAAATATACTGATCCTCTGAAATTAAATTATATAAAGAAAATCTTTTGAAGAAAATTATGAACACAACTCGAGTCATAAATAATATTATACGACTATTATATAATGTCGCATCGACCACTTGCATGGGTTATTAGCAACCAAGGGTCTGATTTACAATTTGATGTGTTTCAGGTAATGCAATAATCTTTTCATTAATTCTTTATCGTTTAAATTGTCCTTTAGGGTGGGCGTTTATACGAATTTATTTCTAGTCAAATGACTAATATATGACGATATGTAATTTGTATAATAATAAACCATACATTCTGACATTCATATAAATCTAATATGCAAGTCAAACTATTATAAAAGTATCGAAACATTATTTAATTAATAAGTCATGATTTCGTATTTCGAAATCTACTGCTTGAGGTTTCTCTTTACACGTATTTTGTCACGTGGTCGCCAGGAATTTTCACCACTTATTATTTCGTAGGTAAACGCAAACCCACCATTACCACCTGGCTTTCGGGCGAGACCGCAAGGTCCACCTGGATCACCGAGACACCCTATAAATAATGGTCCTATAGGACAACCACGACCAGGAGGACAACTACAGCAAATTCGATTCGACGGGCGTACTGCTTTCGGGCCGTCCAATTCTGGCCAATTCGTACAGCTCAGACCATACGGCCCCCCAAGACCACCTGGAAGTACATTGCCTCAGAAACCACCGCAACAAGGTCAAAATACACCCATCCTTCTAAATTCACGTTTCGCACCACCGCCGCCCAACAAAATCAATCCGCAACTAAGGCCTAGACTGCCAGGTCCTGTAAATTATCAAGTACAACAATTTCAAAGAAGCGTACAACAGCCTCAACAGCCGAGACCCAAGCACCAAAACATTCCACACGAAACCCGAAACCCAGAGTTTCTAGGACGACCGCAAGGAATCGCACAACACCAACTACAACGAAATGAATCGCTTTTGAATACACCTCCACAAAGTTCGTCAACCACCAAGGAAGATAAAAGGTCTCCACTCCCGCGAATAGTAGTCGAAAGGATGGCTGATGTTGATGACACGAAGAAGCCTCAACAATTTGAGAATCCAGTTACGAAAGAGAAGATGCGGGAAAGTGCGGAGAACGACGACGACGATGACGTTGTGATAGACGGTAAAAAATCACCTCGACCTGCCAGTAATATTTCTAATCAAGATGGGTCGATTCAGTCGAAATCACCGAACAAAGAGAATGTCGTGCAATCTCCGAAGAGACCGGAAACTGCAACGCTGAACGGGAAAATGGACACTAAGCTCGACAATACAGTTGCGGGAAATGTTAACGAGAAGAGTAATGACTCTACAACCAATGACAAGGTGGATAAATTAGAAAGTAAAACGGAAGAATCTGTTAAGGGCTCCAGTTCCATAGATACTGATAACAGGTTATCTTCAGCGAAGCTTGATGAAAAGGCACACACAGAAGCTTCTGGTAGAGGAGTAGAGGGAAAGGTGGATAACAAATTAAAAGAACCTGTAGAAGACACAGTCCAAGGTAAACATATTGGCGACAAGGTGGACTTGATTAAAGAGTGTACAATGGAACCGTCGATAAACAAGAACACAAGTTCTTCGGCGGGTCACACGATTACAGAGAGTAAGGTTGGCAAATCAGATACCTCTAATACATCTGATCCGCTCAGCAAAGATCTTGCGCAAGAGCACAGCTTAAAAACGATAGGAGAATCACAAAATAAAACACAGCCAGATAACCCGATCGAAGGGAACAAAAGACAAAATGAACAGGAATCCAAAACAGTGCCCAAATCTGCAGAGGAGTCACGCGGAAGTACACCAGCAGAAATAAATGAAAGTGAAAGGGAACAAGAATTGGAGACGACATCTAAATCCCCAGTAAACACACACGTGACTGCCTCGGCAGAAGTTAGTCAGACTCAAAAAGAAGAAGTAAAGATGCCATCCAAATCTCCAGAAAAGGTACAGGCGAGTAGACCAACAGAAACTAATCAAACTAAAGTTGATGAAGAATTGCAAGTGCCATCAAAATTCTCGGATACTTCGCACGCGAGTATACCAGCAGAAACAAAACGTCAAGATGGAGTGCAAGGAAAAATTCAGGAGCATTCTTCAGTTGCGATGAATCAGAATCAAGGCGAACAGGAGTCAAAGGTGACATCCAAATTTGCAGAAAAATCGCATGAAAGTACACCAGTTGAGATAAATCAGACTCAAGTACAAACAAAAAGCATTCAAGAGGAACAGGAATTAAAACTAGAATCCCAAGAATTGAACAAGTCCTGCACGAGCATGCCAGCAGAAATGGAATCCAAAGCACCGTCTCAGCACTCTGAAAAGTTACCTGAGGAAACACCAACGAGTCTTCATCGTTCTCTAAACGAGAAAGAATTAGAGAATTCTCTTACTGTTTCCTCGAATAATGCACCTTCAATTGAAGAATCGACTAAAACACCTGAAAGTATTAGCATAGGTAGTGTTACAACGAAAGTCTCTGAGGAAAATATTCATCTCGATAAACCTGTGCAAGATTCCGTGGAAGCAAATATAATTAGTCGCAGCGCAGATTCACCTGCCCTTGTAACAGCAGCTAATGAGTCACCAACGGCCCCAGCGTCGCCGAAGAGTCAAGAAAAATTGTCGGCAGCAGAATCAATGTTATCTCCCCCTAAATCTCCTAAAGAAACTGTGAAAGGCTTCGATAACGGACAAAGAAAATCGTTATCGTCAAAATCTTCGCCATCTTGCAGCCCTCGATCACCAGTTTCCCCGACGTCGCCTACCCGCCGTGTAAAATTAGAGAACGAGAAGAAGAGTGCAACTTCTGTCCAAAATTCCACCGACGAGAATGAGAGCGATGACAAAAAAGCAGCTCGCGCGAAAACTTTATCAAAACCGTCTGCACCTAAATTTGAACGAGCACCTACGCCTGCTAAGTTGGATGAAAAATCAGATACGAAGTTTTCAGCAACGCCAGGTTTTTATTTGGATTTGAAACAGATTTAGAAGATATTAATTTAAAAACTTAGCCGGTATAATAAGATTGAAAATAGACGTGTAAAACCAATATATCAAAGTTTCATTATTAACAGTACAATGAACTGCAAGTTCGATTTTATATTAAAGTAGTAGATTTGTTTGCCACGATCTTTGTAATATTATATTAGATTTGTTACATTTATTAAAACGTCTTAAAGAGATACTATTTTCACAAAATTACTGAGATTTTGCTTCAATTTGCAAGGACACACTTTGATATTTACTTCATGTTAACAGAAAAGCTGCAGTACATAATTTTTTCGTTTTTGCAGAGATTGAAAATGGCAATGCAACGTATGATACGGCGCAATTCGATACGGTAAATACCATTGTTTATATATGTATCGGTATGTATATCTTATAACATCTTTTACTTCCGCATCCTAGTAAGACAGCACAATAATTTTCATAGATGCCAACCACAAATGGAGTTTCGGATTCACCAACGAAAAAATCACCATCTAAATCAAAGGACGCTGACAAAAGATCAGCGGCTGGTTCGCCTGTAAAGTCACCAAGTAAATCTGTCAAATCATTGCCACGAACTCCAGAGACACCTTCATCGACAGCCGTCCAAGAGAAGAAAAGTAAGTATCGTTAAGATTTTTATTTAAGTTCGTGTGCGTCACAAAAGAAGCTGTTATCTAATCAGGTTTGTATAATAAGATTTCTTGTCATTTTCATGAATCATTTCACGCAAGGAGTTATATGTATACCTACTTGTACCGGAGGTGCCAAAATGACTTGTTTTTGAAAAGAACGAGTCATTTGAGAAAAATCATGCATTTTTATATATTTTCTGCTTTATTTATCGAAAAGTGAAAATATAATAATAATAATAATAATAATAATAATAATAATAATTTTTGATATTAGCATTATAATAATAATAATAATAATAGTAGTAGTAATAATAATAATTATTCCTTATTTTTTAATGTCGAGCGCTCGGACGGGAAAGTTCCCAAGCAAAAAATAATAGATTTTGTCTTAACCTGACAGAGGTAAATTTATCAAGTTAACTGGGAACCACTATATACGGGTATTTAGAAAAAGGTGGGACGTTTTTTCAGGATGGGTTCTACTCACCAAAATAGTAAAAAAAAACTTGGTATATTTTGAAATTATAAGCATTTTTTTGTTCCGTAGAACACAGGCTCGGAATGACTATTAAAAGGGCAACCAGCTAACAAGCGCGTTCGTCAGTTGGCCTAACATACTACATTTTCATTCGGATCCTTTTCTAACTCACCTTTAAAAAACAAAGGCGAAATGATAATCAATATATCGATCAGCGGACACACAGCTGGGCTTCAGTAAATAACACTTTAATAGACGTTTGGAATCCGCGATTTACGAAATATAAAAATGCTTATAAATACAAAACTAAGCGTTATAGGACATATGTGTATAGGTACCAACTTTTTTTTATTATTTTGGTGAATGCAATCGATCTTGAAAAAATGTCCCACATTTTAATAAACCCTCTGTATAGTCACATTAAATAAAAATATAGAAGACATTGAAATCTAAAAAAATATGACATTGAAAAAAAATCAAAACATTTAGTTTTTTAAAGCAAACAACTTCTCTCTAAAACTATTTTTCATACTATTAAAAGCATAGATATATTTGGAGTGAAATATCTGACAATGTAGGTATATTACGTTTTATAACTTTCCATCTCTCGCATCCAAATTATAACTTAATAATCATAAGTTCAAGTTTTTTCTTCCTATCTCTCCAGGTACACTAGTTTGTACTATTCTGATTTTATACAGAAAATAATATTTCACAATTATGTGGCGCATTTAATCCATTATCGGTTGGGAATAAAACACAAAAACATTCAAAATTATAGATCGCGAACGAACTGATGCAATACAACGCCACGCGTCAAGGGGGTCGTTTTGCGCTGGCTACGGCACTGGCCACGCCTTGCCTGACCTAGCTAACAACTACTGCGCGCTGCCAGTAGTATAAGTCCTTCGCGTCAGACGCTTTTTACGCGGATTTTCATCAATTAATAACTCGGAAACGACACATGCCTCAAACGCGATTTCGTCATTCTTGATTTGCGTCTTATTTTGGTATGTAAAATCACCCCTTAAAGTTTCTGACATCTGCTGTCGGACACCCTGTATAAGAGAGTAAATGAAAGTAGAGTACATATGGTCAGGCGCGGTGTATAACAACCGTACACTGTCTTAGAAATTAAACAGGGTAAAAATGATTCAATTTAATAGTTAATTCATTAAATATTTTTAACAATAAATTACAATTCGATAAGGTACACTCTATATATTATGAAGTTTAATAAATAAGTACAATTAACCGATATAATTAACGCTCTTCTTCTCATATCTTCTGTTTGCTTAACGTATGATAGAAAAAAGAGTTAAATAGTGTAATAAGATTTATTTTCTTATGACTTTAGTTCATAACATAATCGGCTATTCTATCGTGACACACGGTACAATTGCATTATATTTTTTTATGGATCGTATATTTTTAAACAATATTCACATATATTTTTTTTACAATATTCTATTAAAATATTAAAAGCAAGTTTTTAAAATACGTATGCGGTGTGAATATGTGTTTACTCAATTTTGGATTACCTGGAACAAAAAACCGAAATTTGTCTATTAAGAATAATGTAATGTCTAGGCATCAACGGAGTCGTTTTTTAAATATTTAAACAGCATTCTTTTGCTTGAACACGCTGTTATTCAGCGATTTTTCAAAATATTAAAAAACCGGCCCGTTAATGCCTAGGCATTAGGTTATATTTAATAGACAAATTTCGATTAATTTTATTTCAGAAAATCCAAACTTAAGTTAGGAGGTACACCGTTTACCCTCCGTAAAAAGGACCGTCTGTTCGGAGTCACCTCGTGATGTATACTACATATATTTTCCTAACTTTCATAATTTGTTTTAATATTTTACAATATTCTAAAATTAAGTGCCAAATCGCAATTTAATCGGATAATTAGTTCCTCTATAATTCGTATCAGAAAATTACCTACTTTTTCAGGCCGTCACAGTAGGCTACCCCTTTAAGGGGTCATGCCTAGTTAGCAGACGAAAAAGAACGCTATTTTCCAGAACTTTTTGTGAAAAATATGGTGTATGTTTCCTACAACTATTCCTTATTTTAGAAGAACATATATTCAGCAACCCTCAGGAATTTTGTTATAGGAAAATATTAAATAATGAAGGAATAACAGCCACTCTCGCGGAAGCACAATTTCTCCGAGCCGGATCATCTGAAATCAGAAAGTGAAGAAGATTCTGTTAATATACGAGTTTATCTGGTTCGTGAACGAAGGATTTTTCAAAAAAATTATTTCAGACAAAATGACGGCCGTTTAACGCAAAATCATGATTTTCGATGTCTGAATTGTTCGCTTTTTGTAAATTATAAATAGAGTTTTCATCAGAAACAAAAATCCTTCGTTCACGAACTAGATAAACGCATATACTAACAGAATCTTCTTCACTGTTCGATTTAAAATGATTCGGCTCGGAGAAATCGTGCTCACCGCTAAAAAAAATAACTTCCGGCAGAGTGGCTGTTATTCATTCATTTTTTAATATTTTCCTATAACAAAATTACTGAGAGCTGCTGAATATATGTACTTTTAAAATTAGCAAATAGTTGTAAAAAATATACATTAGATTTTCCACAAAAAATTCTCGAATATCACGTTTTTTTTTCGCCTGCCAACTAGGCATGACCCCTTAAGTGTTAAACTTATTTCTCAGTTGTTGCATCTACAACATCTAAAAGTATTTGCCTATGAAAAAAGAAGTAAACCTTGGTAGCGCGACAACAACATACATATGTATACGCTGGAATATGTAGATATTTGTATCGATTGCACGCTCGAGGTATCAACGTTTCAGGGCATCGATGCAGACGACTATACCAGCTGATACCGATCATAGATACCGAGACAGTTAAAACACGTTGAGATTTGAATCGCGATACTGATACGTAAGTACTTGCAACATGTATCGATACAGATTTCAACGTGTATGGGGCCCTTGAAATATCACACTGTACAATAAAATGTACAAAAAATGTAACAATTTATCAGATTTCATATTGTAACAATTTATCAGATTTCTTTCATATTCGATAAATGTTCGGTAACTTATGGACAGGAGTGTACGTGTAACGATGATTTGATGAACTATGTAGACAGCACGAATGTAGAGACTATCTTTACTTCGTATTTAACCATGAAGATTAAACTCGTATTTAACCACAACGAGTGGAGAGATGTGATCTTTTTACGCGCGGGAGTATAAAAACCGAAGATATGAGACTCGAACTTGTTGCGAGAAGCAGACTACTTAGTAGGGTTTATACAAAATCAGACTTTTGAAAAAACCGAATTCCACTATTCCCCCCCAAAAAACGGTTAAACCGGTTTTCGAATGTTCACAAAAAAATTAATTAAAATAGTAAATACATATTTGTACTTATTTTTAAAAATTTCATTTTTTTTTTTAATATTCATGAAATTACAAAAATATAACAAAATAAAATATACTCTAACCATACAAAATAATATATAAACAAAATCCGCACAAATCCGTACAATTTTTGAGTTCATTTAATATTTATGGATCTAAAAAAATATAACACAATAATATACACTGCATAGAAAACCAAATGAAAGAGAAATCTAAAATAACTAAAATCCGTATAAAATATAAATTACAAATCTCTATTTCATTTAGTATTTTTCTACAGAAAATATGAACTCATGAAGATTAGTTTTACAGTAAACTGTTATCTATTGCAATATGTGCGAGGCGATTTCAAGTCAAAATGTTAACCCTTTTAATTAAACAATTAATTCATTTTTACATTTTTTATTATACACTTTGAAATAAATGTTCCTATAATTTCTGTTAAATCGTGCAGAATTGCCTATGAACAAAATCCAAGTGGGTGCAGCACCCTCTCCAAACCTAAAAACGGTACGATCGAAAATTGGTTCGCTGGACAATGCAAGTTACAAGCCAGGTGGTGGAAAGGTGAAAATAGAGAATAGAAAGCTGGACTTCAGCAAGGCACAACCGAAGATCGCTGCAAAGAATGAGAAATACACGCCTAGTGGTGGCGATAAGAAGGTTGACTTTTTATTTTAATCCTTTCGAATTTTATCTCTCTATATTCATTGATTTAAGTTTCCTCTTATAGGGCAGCCGTGTGAATATCACAACTAGGGAGAAAGAATCTGCAAGCAGTCTAAATTTCATTGGCAAAGGCGATTTTACGTGAAAAGCAAAACAATTGGATTTACAGTCGATATAGAAACAGTTTAGAATTAAATTCTTGATCGAGTAAACCGTGCGACCGATTCTTTTTCCCCCACGTTATTAATATTATGTCGTGCTGCGAATGGTGATTTTCTTCCGCTACCCCCTTCATATCCGAGAATGTAAGAGTACCTACTATATAATAAATGAGCCTATATTTCTATCTTTTCTTGGAAAATCGACGCAGATCGCTCAAGTTAAACTTCAATGGAACGCTAAGCCAAAAGTCGGATCATTGGATAATGCGACGTACAAACCTGGCGGTGGTGACAAGAAAATTGAAACTGTGAAGCTTGATTTCAAGGATAAGGCGAAGCCAAAAGTGGGCTCCAAAGACAACGCTAAACACGTTCCTGGCGGCGGTAGTGTGAAAGTAAGATTTTTATTTTTTTAAAATACTTGACCATGTTTCCGTAGAGATAACACTTAAACATCTAAAGGATTCAGTAGTTCTAGAAACATTGACGTTTTATCTGCGTTCGACATTAATTTTAAAAGTTCTGTAAATTTAGTACTAGCCTCCGTTTATCATTCCTGAATTTCTCTCACTGCAACTTATAATTGTAATAATGCAACCTTTTTTTTCTATTCCGTTATCCTACAAATTTTAATTCATTAATTTATCCATGCCATTGGATTATAATTACACATTAAAATATTATTTAAAGTCACGAACAATTCAGCACAATCATCCTGAGGAATGAATTAAATTGAAATGAACTGAAAATGTCAAATGCTGTTCGAGAACAGAGATGGCGTCATTGAACAAACAACAGATATACTTATTTCTCATAAACATAGTTTAAAAAGTTAATAGAATCCAAAGTTATTAACATTAGTGTTTTCATCATTTTCGTGATTAAATAGTTGCAGAAATTGATTAAGTTTGCGAAAGTGAATATAATCGATGTGTGTAAATGTGCTTTTCCAAATTTTAAACTATTTGTTATTTTGAATAATCTTCTATGTCTTTGCTTGAAATTATTTAAATGTTAATAGTGTGTCTTATTGTGGCGATAAGTTATTTTCATAACCAAATAAATGCTTGCCTTCCATCTCCAACATTTACCCGTTTTTTCGTAGTACCATAGCGATCCGTTCGTTCATACGTCACGAGAATATTCTATCAATGATTGCATTGTTGCATGTAGAATGTTCAAATTCGCATCTACGCTATACCTACATTTTTTTAATTACAAAAATTAGGATCTTAGAAGTCTGTGGACAACAAGAATTTTAACATTAAGGCATATAATTACTTCGCACTTTATTGGCTCCTAAATCATGAAACAAATATGTCGTTCATCAATTCACAATATTCAATTCCCGCGTTGTAAGTAATGTTCCGCACTTCACCATCATTACCATACTTTTAATATCTTTATAATAGTAGCGATCAACAAATATGTCAAGTATAAATTTTAATAATGATAATTTAGTAAATGCTACTGTAAGCAGAAAAATTAATTCGTAACTTAAAATTTTTTATTTCACATTATACAAAATTTGTCTGCACGATTGATGTAATTTGGCGACATATTTTGAATGTTTTTTTTTAATAATTATTTAATACTGTTTGATGAGTAAAAGCTTTACGCGTACCATAATGTGTCTGTTTTAAATGCGGACACGTGGACACCTTAATCAGCGATAAAAGTAGCGCCCTATGATCGACGAAAGATTGAACCATGTACGCATGCATTGCCACCCATCATTATTAACAAGTCATTATTGTTTGTTGGTGTTCAGTCATCGGCTACCCCTCCTAAGACGCCACAGGATACGAGTAACGACGTAAGTACGATAAGTAATTTCATAAAATATTGTTCTATTGAATTTCTCCTGAGGTAAATGCGTTACTTAGTGTCAATCAATATCATCTGATGCCATTGCAAAATGCAAGTACAAATTTTCACTTAAAAGTAATTACGACTAACAAATAATACTTAGGCTAATGTTGTGTCAATTCAAGCTAAATTTGTTACTTTCGTGTACTTTCGGAAAATTGAAATTTGCCAGGTACTCTTCTCTTGCAATAATCAACGCAAAAATTTACGTTCCATTGTATCAAGTAAAAAATATATTTTTAACTGCTGTATTGAACGCCGAGTAAGTAAGTAAATTCAGCTCGGAAAAAGCTGAAGCATGCCTGTGCATGTTTTAAAATTAGTATGTTCGTTTTGAATAGTCAGTCTTCTGTATGCTGAAATCAATTTTAGTTTAGAAAGCACACGAGACTCCATAAATGAGAATGAAACATCTGAAAAATTGTACACACATTGAGAGAAATCTGTTCTTATTATTATTGTTACGTTGTAGGGAACATGATAAAATAGTATTCCTACATCAATAAACGTTTTATCTATTAAGGGTTCGAAAATCTCAATTGCAAATGTTATTCTACACAAAATTATAATTTGACACGATAAATAATAAACGGTGGATTTTCTGTTACTATTTTCAGATTCAAATACAAAAAGTTGATGTGAAAGCTGAGAGCAAAATTGGGTCCTTGGACAACGTGAAGCATAAGCCAGGTGGTGGCGATAAAAAGATTTTTAACGATAGAGATTATCTTCGACAAACTGGTTCGAACGTAGAAAGCCTCAGCGGCAGTGGATCGCAGGTATGAACTATTTAAATGCATTTTAAATACCTAATAATTATAATAATCTCATTTTTGTATAACAATCTCATTATCGAAGAAAGCAACAATATCTGTGCTTTTTCTACTTAAATTAAATTGAACATATGTTACATTAAAATAATTAGTGAAATAGAACTTGAGAGAAGTCTTCTGTATTTAACGCTTCAAAATTGCACCCACTTCTCTGGAAATTCTTTGTCAGGTCATTTATGTTTGCATTACGTTCCACTTAAAGGCTTGACAACACGCATAGAATGCTTCCCACTTGTTTCCTTGGAAAATTTTATTTTACAATATCAGCACTTTTGCAATTCAAATGGTGTGATAGAAATTATTTCATCGTAAAGCTTATACTTTATCAAATTCGTCGATTACAAAAGTTATTTCGAAATAAAGCGTCTCTTTTAATCTAATTTCGAATAAAAAATAACTTTTCCTATAGAAAGAGGGTACCTGCTTGTTTGACCATGCGGAACACTCGTGATGTCATGCAAAAAGAAATGACAAGAAAATTAAATTAATAGAAAAATAAAACCCACATATTTTTCTGTTAAAGTCAATAAATACTGTAGTTGCTTAACCCTTTGAAGCACGTTTTCAACCGCTTTTATAGTTTCGTATGCGACTAATTTTTTTCGTACAAAGTAATTGCTAATTTGCAAGATTTCGAACGTCAAGAATGTATTCCAAAAGAGAATATATGCACATACGTATGTAATTGGTCACGTCAATGCTTTTTAAAGAGATCGTGAAATATTGTAGTATAGGTATTTCGTTCTACTTCCCTAAAAAAGCTGCATCAGATTTTAAACAACCTTGATTATAGAGTTTGCTTATATGTATGCTTTCTGTGTGAAGAGTAATTTTCATAACGCACTGATTTGCTAATATTTCATTGCAAACGCCTTAATAATTACGATATTGGGATTGCTGTCAACATACATAACTGTAGAAACTTGCGTAAAGTAAAATTCTTTAAATTGACAGAAAGTATTATTCTAATAGGTAGTATACAGACATGCTAAAAAACTGTGAAAGCATATTCAATAAACACTCTCCTAATCTGTTGCAGATTTACATTCTTTAATATTCATATACGTATTATCTGAAACCTATTAAGTGAGAATATTAATTTCGATAAAATACTTTCATTAAGGAATTTACCATTAAGACATTATTATATCAATGTCAAATTATTCGTAAAGTTATAATGAGAAATAGAATACGCAATATATCAACAATTGAACTTATTTAAATATTATATACATATAATACAATATGTTTAACGAGTAGAAATGCGAAAACTGTTAAATACGTATAATGAAAGAGGAATTACAACTTTGTCATTAATAACAGAGTTCGACAAAATTTGACTTTTTTTTCGGACTTGTAACATTTAATAGCCGTTTCTTATAGGTTTTCGTGCGCTGAAAACGAATCCGCATACCATTTGTCGCCATCACCCTGTGACAGTTTTTGAGAAATTCGATTTTGACAAAAACTGCAAATTTTCAACTTTGAACATTTTTCGCGTCGGAATAGTAATAGTTCTTCGGTTACTTGTTCTGACAAATTATTATACGAACCCTCCCGAATACAACGATACAAGTTATTAGTGCATTATGAACATTTAAATATGTTTAAACAACGATCAAAGGGAAAAGAACACCCGAAAGTCATGCATTTTTGCAGATATCTTTATATTTATTTCGAAAACGAAGGGTCTAGAAGAAAATCTGACTACTCCACGCGATGCATCAGACATTTTTCCTTCGGGAAGCATCAACAGATGTGGTAAGTCACGTTTTGTTTTCAATACAGAAGCGAAATAGTTTGGCAAAACGTGCCTCGTCGACAGTGGTGCTCAACGGCGGCGCGCGATCCACTGCCGCTCAGCGTGGCACAATCGCTTAACGCGCGTGACTACCACTGTCGGCGCCGCGCGTTTTGCCAAACTATTTCGCTTCTATATTGAAAACAAAACGCGACATACCACTTCTGTTGATGCTTCCCGAAGGAAAAACATCTGCTGCATCGCGTGAAGTAGTCAGATTTTCTCTTAGACCCTTAGTTTTGGAAATAAATTGAAAGATATCTGCAAATATGGGTGAATTTTGGGTGTTCTCTTCTCTTTGCTGGTTGTTTAAAACATGTTAAATTGTTCATCATGCACTAATAACTTATATCGTTGTATTTGGGAGGGTTCATAGAATAATTTGACGGAACAAGCAACCGAATAACTATTACTGTTCCGGCACAAAAGATGTTCAAAGTGGAAACATCAAAATTAGCATATTTTTTCAAAATCGAATTTCTCAAAAACTGAGGGTGATGGCGACAAGCGGTTTACGGATTCGTTTTCAGCGCACGAAAACCTATAAGAAACGGCTATTGAATGTTACAACTCCAGATAACTGTCAAACTGTGTAATACTTAACATTCTGCGTTGGTAAAAGAGTACTTACTCGATTCTCTCAGCATTGAATTCGAATATGCATTCAGCGCAAACCTACTTAAGTCGAAATATCCCCATGATTTACCTAATCGTGGAAATCGATGATAAATATGTACATACGTCGGTGTTCGGTACTGTGCAAAGAGGAAAAGCTGAAATGCTTCAAAGGGTTAAGATGACCTTGCGAGGTCGTAATGCGATGGTTATTGGGCTACCTTAATCCTGATACGTGTGTTGTGCCCCCAGAGCCCTGTGCCCCCTGGCACTGTCACCGTCGGCAACAACGGTCTGCCTACTTCGGACGAGAACCTCAACCAGGAATGCTAGATCACGAATACTCAACCGCTAGACCCGCTTTTCATGCCACTTCCGTCTAATTAATCACCTGTACGTTTCTTCCTCGCTATGGTTAGATCGAAGGGCAAATGTTCACCCGCTTAAGGCGTCAAAACAATAAACGCGTACGAGGATGAACTAACGATCGAATTAATTTAAGCGTCACGCTGCAGAATGAAATTAATAACCAATTCATACAAGTACAGGTCAGTCGACTTAATTTTGTGTTTCTTATTGTTTTAAACCGGTACTAACTGCAATATATTCACGTGCCATACGTAGGATCTATTCTGTACGAAATTATGATTATTTAATTCATGGAGGAAAGCTGTGAGGAGGCAAAGGGACTTTCTCCCTCGTACGTATGCGCCCTTCCGATCGATAACCTGCCCGATGTACATGCTTAATGCGACACGGCAACCATCTGCAAATCGACAAATCATTCTTTTCTATCCTACTAACGCATTTATTCGCAAAGTACCCGTTATAGCGTCGTTGATTTACGCGTGGTTCGATTTTACGTACCGTCGTGAAGATTGTCCGAAGAGGATCACCCGAGTGTAGGGAGCAGCACGTAGAGTTGATAGAATGGTTATTAAAAGAGTATTGTCCGAAGGAAAGGGGACTGTTCGCGACACTTTTTCAGATTGTAAAAATGTGTTTGGTACTTTTCGTACAACATGCAAAGTGCAAGCCACGCTATTCATCTCACTGTATCTATTTCCAGCGCGACTATGCCACTCAGCGATAACAGCTCACGGATACATGTACAGAGTTTTTAAAATTTTTATAAGAATATCATTTTTTCACAGACCTAAGGGTTAGAACGGCAAGGAAATGTTTAATGAGGGAAAACAAAGCTTTCTTTGTTTGCAGCTTGGAAAGACATCGCACGACGATACTATGCTACATACATGAGTATTTGTATAATGCAATGCAATACGATTGCTATATCACGAGCACAATAAAAGCGTATTTAAGACTTGAACGTTTCTAATGGCATTTTTCCGATCTGAAAAGGCAGCGCGGTAACGTGATACGCTTAGGTTAAAAAAAGCATATTGTCGTCTCTCGTGATCGTGTAGAAACGATCGTGGTCACAACGAGATAAATATAAACGCGTATGCAACGTACGAAACGTATAGTAACAGACTCAATGTTCAGATCGATTAGTAATGTGTTTCATAGCCCGAAAGTAGGTGTAATTTTGTTAAACCTACAAAGTACAACGGAATTTCCCGGCTATCTCTGAAATATATACCATGACAGACACAAAAAAAAAGTTTTCAATATGCTTCTAACGATGAGAAAAAAAATGAAAGTGATGCTAATTAACGAATAATCTTATTAGAGATAACGGTAACTTATCTATATAAACTACTTAACTGAATTGAAACGAACTTGATTACAGCTTCCCGCCGTGCATTTGTAACCATATTTAGTGTATATGTATATAATACATAAATGTATTTGCGATATCCATTATTCCTATTACAAGAATAAAAATTAAGAAACTGTAGTAGAATATCGTTGACATTTTGGAAATCAATCTATAGGGGAACATGAGGATTTACTATCTGAAGGAAAAATTCACAAGATAATGGCAGAGAGTGTATGATTAATGAAGATAAAAGTTTTTCTCTCATTTGTGAAAAGCATAATACACAAATGATTCATTAGTGGAAAGTATTTAACAGTTTAAAATTACCGTGGACACAACGCGGATTGTATTATAACATTAAACAACCGTGGAATATTTAAACGCTGTGAAGGTAAATGATATTCCGTAATTACTGCAAGAGGTTTACCTAAACTCGCCTACTTCCGGGATAAAACCAAATATTTCATTTAGGATAGTCGAGATATACATAAATGACATACATAATACGGTGGTGCACAAATATTTCCGCTGAAATTCTGCAGGTTTCATTTTTGCTATTTTACATATATTCTGACATTAATGACGCAACTGAGCACATAAGAATATTTATCGATAATTTCAAATAATGACAACTGAATGTTATCACAAGATGATAGATGAAAATACATTGTTAATCAGAAGAAAAAATACTTAATTATTTTTGTGCATCGCTGTTAATTAAAAGCATGTGCGGAGTATACGTTAATCGAGCAACGGTGCGCCAATCGTTCTCTATTAAGTCCAAGGTGTACAGATACAAATATTATGCTGAATAGGTATCTTAACGATTATAATTGTACATTCGACATGATGTTTCCAATAAAACTATCATTTTATCATATAAAGCGATTTCACCGTAAAACCTAGAGTACGCTCCGTACATGATACATTACCTATGCTTCAATAATTTTCACATTTTTTATTAATTATCATATCCATTCAATCAACTTGTTTTAACTCTCGAATTGTCAAAATAGAATCGATTGTATTTACGTTTATATTATTCTTCTCTTATTTAATGTTGTGGTGGAAAAAACTTTTAGTTACTATTATTAATAACTATAATTTTGTAACGTGCAACTTGCTTTTGGAGACTTTCTCGTTATACGATGTTCGACGTGTCACTCGACACTAACAACATAATTAATTAAATTATTCTTTAGTTCACTGTACAAATTATTTCACTTAATACTCCTTTACTCGTGCAACTACTAACTGCATATATATTATTTTGATATTTTGAGAGTTAATCTAAGCACGATTTTGTCTTTTGTCAAATTAGCATTTCTCTCGAGACGAGACTATCCGTCAAAGACGAACTATCGCACCATGTATTATTATAATACGTTCAATTTCAACAATAGGTGAACGCAAAATTCTCGTTCGAGAAACAACAGTATATACCCGGCGTATTTGCACTCGCCGATGGTGCGTTTTCAGTGATATTGATATGATGCGAGTCAAAATGAGCTTACAAGAGGCAACCAGACTGGAGTTACCCAATAGCGAGAACGTTTTTAATGGATAATCCCTTACGTGACATCAAGCGTCGATTTATTCCGAAAGCATCGAGTTATGAGCGACTCATCCTGTGGAATAAATTACTTTCATATACGTAGATCAGTAGAGAATCCCATTTAAACCTCAGAAACCGAAGAAAATGCTAATAGAATCGTAACGCGCAATCATATTCGATGCATCGAGTGATAAATGTCAATTCACGCGATTGCATCGGATACGTTTCATATTGTATTTAAATAATAGAATAAGATAAATTCGTAATCGTTATTGTAGATATATAAACTACCTTTATTTGTTGCACACCCCGGAATAAATAGTAAGATCGCATCGCTGGTTCACAATGACGTGGAAAGTAAAAGTTAAAATAGCGAAAGCAGTATCAACAGAAAGAAAAGCGAAATATCTGAAATTATGCAAATGTTTCAGAGAAGTATCTCGTTCGCAATCTCGTTCGTACTTCTAAAGAATTCATGCAACTTACAATAGGAGAGTACTATGTAATACGCATTACTTATAGTTTATTGCTTCCATATTGATTAATATACATATATTTCAATTCGACTAATTATCCGATATTCGGCAATAAAGAATTAAATAATATTAAATCATCGCAATTATCACGAGTAATCACTTCGTACGAATACAATTGTATAAGAAACAGCAGGTATACCTGGCAAAGGTGACAGGACAGCCATTATAATAATATTTTTGTTTTTAAATTTATATTCCGGTCATTTTTATTGAACCCAATCGTTTCTACTTGAGACGTGTCTTCGTTAAGTTTTGAGAAACGAAACAAAAAATAGTAACAGGCAACATATACCTATCTAATCGATAATCAATGATGCACAAGCAATCGATTAGGAATATAGTTATAGTATTGACTTTATATATGTACATGGTATCCCAAAATAAGTGTCGTTTAAAATAGCACCTCAACCATTGATGTTGAAAATGGTAGAAGAAAAATCTTTACTGTTTTATATAATACAAATTGATGGGATCTAAGTAACATATTTATATTTTTTACATCGATATTCTTTTAAAGTAAACTCTATCTTCTTTTTTAATGCAAGGTTTTGTGTTTTTATGTTAATATTTTTCTTAGATAAAAAAAGACGAATACAACGATGCTCTATAATTTGACCGTGAGAAAACTAAGCACCACGAGCTTGCATGTCAAGTTATAATAAAGAATGTCATTTTATGTGCATGTATGTCGACCGAATCGAACAGCTACTTCTACTTTAGTAGCTACACTTCCCCTACACTTTTTTCTTCACTTATACGAAGTTGTTTTTAATCTATTTCTTAGGACAGATTAAGATAGATACATCTGCGACGGTTGTATAATACGAGTGCACGAGAAGAGAAAGATTACACAGCAGAAACGTGATTAATTTATTATTATTTATTATTTATTTCACGGGACAAGCCCAATAAGAACATAACAAAAAAAGTACACAATGCCCATACATCACACTCTCGTTGCAGCAACGTTGCAGTGCAAGGTTGCAATCTTGCACGCAACGTTGCCGCAATGTTGCTATGTCGGCCTCCTGCAAAGTTTCGGGCAGTGGTGCCAAAAATATAAATAACGGTTTTCTCGTCTGTGACGGACGCGAGGAGGATATTGAATGTGTGCAAGAATCATAGAAGTACAAAGCCTGGTATTTTTAATTTTTCTCACAGAAAATTTGGTTTTCCCCCAAGTGGATTCGAACACCGGGGACCTGTAGCGTCGTAGGCGAACACTTTACCGCCGCAGCTACAACCACTGATTGATAAGACTGCTAAACGTATTCGAACTTATACTCCTACCGTGCAAAACTTGAAACTCAGATTATTCAAAAACGAAGGCTCATTTTGACAAACTCCATTACAGTTTTGTAACACTATACTAACGGACAAAAAAGTTACCACATTTCCGATTTTTTCTATTTTTGTTATTTTTTAGCATACATTTGGACTGTGGTATGTTTAATATGCATAGTCTGATGGAGAATTTAAAGCTGTATAAAACTCAGTTAAAGTTGAATTTATTTAACTGACAAACAAAAGTGTTATATGACATTGCACGGGGTAACACATTTTTGGGGCCCACAAAAAAGTTACCACGTTTAGTAGCTTTTTAGGTTGTCCTAAAAGCCAAAGGTGCCCCTACAAAATATTAGTTTTTTTTTATTAATGTTCAAAAGTGGTAACTTTTTGTTGGCTTTAAAAATGTGTTGTCTTGTTTAATGTTATGTACAATTTTTGTTTGTTAGTTAAATCAATTCAACTGTAACTGGGTTTTATACAGCTTTTAATTCTCTTTTAGAACATGTATATTAGGCATATACTGCAGTTTTATGTTGATATTAACAAGTAATAGACGCAGGGTGGTTTGAAAAAGTGGTAACTTTTTTGTCCGCTACTGTAGGTATGTGCTACAAATTCCATCCTGTGTCATTCTACACATTAAAATATACCGTGTGAGTCACCTAACATTTAAGCTTAAAATATCTCCGTTGTTTTTAATGATACGAGAAAATGTCTCAGGAAAAAAATGATAACTAGACAAAAAGGACAACATATTATACGTGGTTAAATTTGTATTTTTATTGGCTATAACGTTACAGTAATGAAAATACGTCATCCTATTAAAAGAACCATCGATGATCTTTAAATTTCGGGAAATATAAGCTTGAGAAAAAAATCGTCTGCGTCAGAATAATTGTCTCCCCGAAGCAAACATTTTTGTCCTTAGATATTTTCTCGTATCATTACAAACAACGGAAATATTTTAGGTTGAAATATTTTAGGTTAAGTAACGTTGCGGCAACGTTGCACGAACGTTGCCGCAATATTGCAGGAACGTTGCCGCAATACTGGCGTAACGTTGTGGAAACGTTGCTGCAACATTGCCATAACGTTGCAGCAGTATTTCAGGGACGTTGCCGTGCAATATTGCACCGTAACATTGCCGCTACGTTGCAGCAATAATTCTATGTCCGCCCAGTGCAATGTTGCGTGGAAACGTTACAGCAACGTTGCGCTGCAACCATGCAACAAGGCCAGGTTCCTGCAACGTTCCTGCAACGTTGCCGCAACGAAGTGTGCTGTATGGGTAGTGTACTATTACAATAGTGTACAAACAATTTTGAAACCGCGTGGAACACTAGGCCATGGGTATACCGAAAGATGAGATAACCGACCGTCTGAATACATCAAGCGAGGAACCAAAGAAATTAATCCGGTGGTCTACCTCGCTTCCTCGGACATAAAACCCTAGTGATAGGGTCGCTCTGGCGGATGTTTGTACGGAAAAATTTGACCCGAAATAGCGGAGTATAGTGCAACGGTCTGGACAAAGCGCTGAAGTTGATTAACCCCAATAGCCGGGGACAATTAATGTCCTCATTAATAATTCTGAACAGAAAGAACAGATCCGCCAGCACTAATCTCTGCTGCATCGTCAAAAAATTAAATCTACGTAGTATAGACTCGTAATCATGGGCAAATACGTTCAGAGGCTGCCCGACACGGAAGGACGCAAACCGCAGAAACCTGTGTTGGACTCTGTCGAGAGCCATCATAAGGTAAGCTTGATGCGGAGACCAAATCACCGAAGCGTATTCCAGGAGAGGCCTAACCAGCGCATCATACAATAGCTTGAAGGTCCTCAGGTTCCTAAACCCAGCCGAGTGCCTCATACTAAAACCTAGTTGTTTGG
The DNA here is from genome assembly GCA_951215215.1 of Andrena trimmerana. Taxonomy (NCBI): domain Eukaryota; kingdom Metazoa; phylum Arthropoda; class Insecta; order Hymenoptera; family Andrenidae; genus Andrena; species Andrena trimmerana. Next base: position 10,958,084 of record OX578062.1, read on the forward strand.
AAGCTGTGTTAGTAGCTCCCATGATATGGTCCCCGAAGGAAAAGGCCGCATTGTAAGTCACCACCAGGTATTGCACGCTCTCAATGCAGGACAAGCGCGTCTGGCCTAGCAAATAAGCTAAAGTGCAAGTACTGCGTGACCAGGAAATCCTAAGTACTTGACATTTCGTCAAGTTCAAAGGCAGCCTATTAACCGTACACCAATTTTGTAATCTGTCGAGGTCGCCTTGGAGATTCCGGGCATCGTCTAATGATAACAATGGCGAATAACTTAAGGTCATCCGCAAACAGTAACGGAGTACCGAACTGAAACAATTCGGCAAGGTCGTGATACGCAATCCAATTAAACCAATTCCCAAAGAATCCAATAACGAGCAAAACAGAGTAGCACACGAGGACGAGAAACAGGTGTCAAGCAAGAGGCACACAATAACCACGCGAGTGAGCTAATCTGACACGTCTGTACACAATAACAGCTGACTGCTGATTTAATAAATCTAAAAAATACAGAAATAATCATTTTCGTATTATGAATCTAGTTCATATTACACGTCTCATACAGGTATATCATAAAAGGATGTAAGGGTGTCCAAGTCATCGTAGTATAATCGAGAATAGGCTGATCCTTCACGCAAAAACAAATCGAAAATATAAAATACTTTTTTTGCACAATCTTCTATCTATTATTGAGAAAAACGACTTTGAAAATCTGTGTCACAAGAGTCTATTAAGCGGATAACAGAAGCATTAGGGAACCAAAGGCAAATATTGTTGCAGCATTCGATGAATTAAAGACACATAATACCCAGTAAAAAGTACATGATAATGTACTTTACAAAATACAACTTTGTATGTAACAATGTGGATAGCATTTTGAACAAATTCTTTAATAGCATTCATCTTGAAAGGTCTCATCTTCAGGTATTTATTAAATCATCGTATTTTAATACAGTCTATAGCGAAATCTGGTAGATCGAGATTTACAATTAGTCAAGTAAAATAAAAAATGGGGGAAAGTATGGTTGCGAAAGTAGAAGTACATACAGGGGCGGATTTGTGTGTAGGCTAAAAAAGCTGCAGCCTAGAGCGGCAAATTTTGGGTGAAAGAAATTGAAAAAGGTTTAAACACAGAGAAAACTGTAAAAACAATTCCCCTTTTTTCATGTAGTAAACAGCTCAATTCGCCATAAACAACTCAATTCGCAACAACTCAAATGTGAGTTGCATATAGAATTAATTTTAAGACTGTCTCAAATCTTTTAAATTAAATATTTTTTCAATGTTTCACGGAAGGGACGGCGGACGCTTCTTAGTCTAGGGGTGCCAAATCTCCGAATCCGCCCCTGGGTACATAATAATCGAGTTAAACCAAGTCAACGCGTTAAATAAAAAAAATTCCCCAAAACTTGACATATAACTCCCTTCGTGAGTTGCCTCCAGATGGCATTATAAAACACCCCTAAATCCTCTTTTTTGTCTAGCCGAATATCAACATAAAAATATAGCATTCCGTTACAAAAATTATGTTGACCCTGAAATAGCATTCTAAAAAAGACAAATGGATTTTTAGGTATGTACCTATTACTTTTATTCTCATGAGATCCGATACTTAAAATAGTAACAAATTTCTCTGCCATTCTTTCAAACTCTTACTGGCTTCGGTGCTATTTTAACCGATACTTTAATGCTCCTTAAGCCTTAATCATTAATGTGTGTTTTTACCCTGGAGAACACAAAAATAGCAGAAGAAAAAGTGTCTAATACTTCTATTGAGGTCCCCTACAGACCTGCAAAGTTTTATAAAAATCGGAATTTTCGAGTTGCCGAAATTTTTTGTTAGTCCCTCTTGCTCATTCGCAGTCTATCTCATTCGCCGCAGCAAGGACAAAAGAAGCGGAGAGGACAGCAATCACATTGTTTCCAGGCAAAAACCCAGTCCTTGTTTCCAGACACGTCTGTATATGTACCGTGCGCTGCACGTACAAAGAGAGATACAGTGGTCCCCGGTTAAGTTGATAATTGCAGAGTCCGGAGAATATCTCTTATTCAGGGTCATCAGTGAATTTCATACCTTCGATTTCACACTTCACTGTATTGTATGGGCTTCGGCGCTAGACAATAGGGGACCACCGACAAGGATGACACTAGCCACTTAAGAAGCGAAAAAATTCAAGTTCCGCATTTCTCATCAGATCTTCACGGAAATGACACAAAACGATTCCTTGTGTTTTCCCAGTGAAAATGATACCAAAGCCGACATAATTCGGGCTATAATTAACAAAATTGCATAAAAGATTAATATGCTAGAAAATAATGTTTAAGGGCACCTCTGATCAAATCCCGGGAAAACATAGGTGACATTTACGATTTTTTCTAGAAAAAGGTATACAATGTATGGGTCTAAAACTTCCTGCACTTTATTCTGCTACAAATGTAGAGTATAAAACAATTTTTTTATTTAATTTTTGCCCACCCCTGCCTCTGATATGCATTGCATGCTGCATCGTTGTAAAAAAAAACTGACCTGCACTATCGCCACGATAACTTCAGACAGGTTCATCCAAAATTAAAAAACCAAAGATATTCCGTAATTATACACGTGTGGTTATCGCGCAGCCCTAAGGCAGCGTTAAGAAATAACTGGGCGATGATTGCCAAGGGTTTGAAGGATACGGTCTCCGAAACATGGATTTTTTCGCACAAAAATGTTTCGTAAAAAAAAATTGAGTGTATAAAAATTTGCAACAGAGGGTACCGTTGCAGCCAGTGTAATTGCGAGTAGAATCCCGTTAGAACTTTGAACGGTTGAGAATTGCATGTTTTATCGTGGCGATAGTGTCTGAAAAATTGTTTCGGGAAAAACGTAGTAGGTATTTAAAGTTTGTCGCCGACAGGGACTTGCCCGTGAGCGCCATATTTTCCATGCGTTTATTCGATTAAAATAAAAATTGATTCTTTTTTTAGATCAATAAATGTATTATTCATTAAAAGAAAAATCACATTTCTATCTATTATACCTGTGTCACAATCCATCTTCAAAAAACACCTATTTTTAAGGCCGTCACACTGTTGACCCCCCTGAACCTGTAAAATCTGTACCGTTAGGAATTTCGTTCTAAAATTTTACCTGATCATTCTTGAGATGTTGTGGGATGAAAATATGCAAAAAAATCGATTTTTTGACTGGAGGGTGCCCTTAAATAAACTTATTTCATCAAAAATAAACTTGAAGTCTCAGCAATCCATTGATAATGCTCTTACGAAGATATAATGAAAGATATAATAATTTAAATTTTCGATAGCGATTGAATCGAGGATGTTAATCCGGGAAGTAAAGTGGACGCTCATTCAGGAAGTACTGTAGTCCTATTTAAACAATGTGAATATCGTTACGGTCAATTACCCATATTTTAAAAGTTCTATGGAAGCTTGCAATCTTTGTACACAAGTATTTTATAAATGGTTTCTTTAAAAACTGCTATTTTAATTAACACACTACTCGGATGCACTATTTTATTATCATAATCTTTTTCAATAAATTATGTGTATTATTTATGGCACATGATGCGTGATTCAATAGCACAGATGTTAAATTTACTTTCAAAGTTAAAACTAAAATTGTAAATAGAAATGAGTATTTTAACTTTTTTCTTCTGTAATATTAGATATATTTAGTGAGTTTATCTAAATTGTGTGGATTAATAAGCACAGCGTGTATTTCACACTTGCATATCACATACCACAGAGTGGACACAGAAGCTCGCTACTATTCACTACTACATAAACCAAGGTCAGTCTGCACACACTTTGCAATCTTTAGATAAAAAGTCAATAATATCTAATTGATGTGAGAGCTTTAAAATTTATTCATTTTGTAGGAGTATTTTTCCTTCATTTCTAACCAAATACGAATCATCAATGTACTTAAAAATACTTTATATCTAATAGTCTTAAGTATGGATCAACCATAAATTTAGAGCGTAAAATTTTAATAAGAAACAGCACAAGTGTAATAGTAATCAGTATTATTTATTAAATTTGTTGAAAAATAATACGATTTCAATAGTTATAATACATAAACGAATTAAATTAATCTGCATTAAATATAATTAAGTGAAAAATGTATACCCCAAGTTTGAAAAGAGTCCTCAGCATGAACCGACTGTGGTAATTGTGAAAAAAACCAAGTTCTCCATAATTTCCCTCCAACTATTCTACGTCTTACGCCAATATCCCATAATTTTACATTGCATAAGTACTTCTTATTTTTTTTAATTCATAACTATTCATATGAAAGAATTATCTTTTGCAAATTATTGGTTTATGAGATGTTGACATTGATACAGTTCAGATTTCAACATATTAAATGGTTAAACTTTTAAAATTTTGATAAAATGGGACTGGGCTTACGCACTGTGCGATATTTTGCACTATATAAGTACTTGTATCATATAATAGAACATGGCAACTTTTATACATATATAATCAGTTTGCGCTTGAAAATGCGCACTTTAAAAAGATACATAGCTGTCATTAATTATTATTAATGTAGAATTGTTAAATGTACTGACAGATCCTTAATTGGTGTTTTTTTAGTAATAATATATTTATTATATTATTTTTTAAATCAGATGTAACTAAAGTGACAACAATCAGGCATGTTCTGTAAGAGAAAATAAGAAACAAGAAGAAAGGGAAATTAGATTTTGAAACAAAAACAGAACATACTGTAGTTGCAAAGTATGTATATACCGGATGTTCCAAAATTTGCGGGACAAGCAGGAACATGTAATATCCTAATGCAAAAAGACATCGAAAAGTCCTTTACCGTTTTGGGATCCGAAGTTTCGTTCTTGAGATATTAATAGTTGAATAATGGCGGTCGACTTCTGGGCCGCGCAGTTTAAAGCCAAGTCAGCTGAGCCCGCTGCAGTGTACGTAAGCCCGCACGCGCAGGAGGCACGATAGATACAGGTTCACATACACAGTTGAGCCGACTGCGCTGGTTCATTTTCACGGTTTGAACCAACGCGGTCGGCTCTACTGTGTGCGGGAATCTGTACATACGCATGCTTCTTGCGGCTGCGTACGAGGAGTCACTCCTCAGGGCTCAGGAGGTATGGTGGGAGAATACCCCTCACGAAACTCGCCGGCCAATATATCTGAACACGACCTTAGTAGAAGTAGGAGCCTAGTCCATTGTTCTTCCATCACAGAGCTCTTTTCAAACTTGTTGAGGCTAAACTTGCAATATTCCACTCTAATCATCAATTGGTGTTTTCCAGATTAAAATCATTGATGAGATGAAGTCTCTTTCTACAGAGCAAAGAAAGGAAGATCTGCCACAACCACCACCAACCACTCCAACAAAAACACAAAAGCCAGCATCAACATCATCCATAGTGACTCCTAAAGCAGTTAGAACTGGTTTAGCCAAATCTCCGGAAGTTGCGGGATCTAAAAGAAACTTACCTTATGGAACTTCAGATGTGGAAAGTGGAATCGAAAAAAATCTAAATGGGGAAGACAGTAAAAATACAACAAAAAACAAAACAATGAAATCGCCCACTTCTCCGCAAACCCCGAACAGTTTTCAACAGAAGAATTTGGATAAATCTCCCCCTGATACGTCTAGGAAAATATCGTCAGGAACGTTACGATTTCCAAAATTAGCACAATCGGCCACACCACAAGAAGCTACCTCCATTTCTGAAAAACATTCTCCAATTACTTTACCGAAATTAATTGAACCTTTCACGTAATCGACTCGTGCCATACATTAAGTCACTCCTTTATATTATCAATTTATGGATTAATTATTTGAAACTCAGGAATTGAAATTTACTTGAAATCAGGGTGATTTTTTTGGCAATGTTACTTGACGAATTCAACAAGGTGATTAAGGTAAACATAAAATCAAAGAAATACAGTATGTACTTCCTACTTACTTTATTATATTCGTGAGTATGGAAATGTTGAAATAATTATGAAAATTTAAATAAATTATTATAAGAGAAACTAGAAAATAATAATGATAAAAAACAATAATTGTGTTAATTATAAACCAACTTTTTCCTGAAAGAAAAATCAATACATGGAACTCTCACGCGTTAGAAGTGAAACTTCTTATTAAATATCAAAACCGTTAATTTTTCTTAATGTGAAAAAGTTTTATTCCTCTGCATATTCATCGAAAATTAAACTGTGTGGTTTATTTGCTTCTCCTCTTTTTTTCCTCTTAATATGAACATTAACATAACGATTGTCATCAATCTCCAAACGATGTAAAACGAGAAGACGTTTGTCCACCCCAAGATTTCGTTTGTCCACCCTCCAGAATCGAATTATTAATAAAAATAGCCAAGAAGTACGATACGGTTGATTCGACCACGTTTAAATCCGAATCTTTATTAATTAAACGATGAGAGGCTACGAAAGTGAAGTTAGGAAATATGTCGATGAAACAATACTAATTTGCGTATCACTATCTTTTTATTTATATGTAGAATGATGTAATATTTTGTACAATGAAAGATAGCGAGATCCGGGAGTGAAGAAAGGAAAGATGAATCAGTTTATTCGACGGGAATTCATGCGACGTCCGCACATACTTCATTCGTACATACAGTATATTCAATGTTTCATCGATTATACAGAAACTGAATTTGGTTACACAATATGAAAATGTCACTAATGGATTCTTGGCATTCTCCTGATTACCTTGACAGAAAATAATTTAAATTGGAATACTTTTAACGAACCCAATTTATTACATTATGCAAAATAGTAGTTCGATTTAAATTATTTTCTGTCAATTTAATCAGGGAATTCCTGGAATCCATTGATGTAGTATTTTCATATTGATACGATGAAAAATAAACAAATTCAGTTTCTGTATAATTCGATGACATATCGCCGGGCAACTCTAGGCGGCAGTTTAGACGGGTGAACGATACAATCTCGCTCGATTACGGCCATAAAGGTTATCGCCAAAGTTATGATACAAACAATCAAAAAATTATTTGATGTTCAAGATGAAAGGCCTTCGAATAAACAAAGTATCTGTGGCTGTCAGATGTATTCCCGCCGAATAAGCTTATTCTTCCGTGGCGCTTCAAATAAAAATAACTCGGGTTATTTTTATTCAACAACGGATAATGATAAAGTCTCTTTTATTTGATGTTATTTAAATAATTTTTTATTTGGATAATGCCCTTCTAAATTTCGCAATTCTTATTATCTTCTCTCATTCTGTGGAAATTCCTCTTCTTCATTGACGGTCTTCCTACAATTTTGCCAGATCGCTCTTAATGAAATGTGACATATGCAGTGTGGATCTGTAAGACATTTTGTAATTGAAATACTTAATAGTTATTTTATATGCGTACAAAATTTTATCATAGATTCATAAGATGTCAAATATTACCTGAAATATGGTACTTATTATTCCATTTTCCCTAGCATTACTGTCTCATACACCATGTTCGCAGTAATTTTGTAAGAAGTCCGCCTGTAAAAAATGATCGCACATATTTCGGTAAGTTTTTTATAAAGGTAAAAGTTTGTTTCAATAATTCGTCGGACATCATGCGTTCCTGCGACACCCGTATGTACCAGCTTGGCGCACTTTGACGAAACCGGATTCGGCACCCTCACGTATGCAAATAATTTGCAACATAGATCCGCATCTGTATCTTTTCTACTAACTGTCTTCTGTCTGTCTGCTCCTATGAACTTAGAAATGTATCTAAAAAAATTAAAGTGTGAATTAAGTTTATTATTTTCTTCGTCACTTTTTTGGGAAAGTTACGGCGGCGTTGATCCTTTCGCGTGATCGCATAATCGGCGAGGAAAAGTGACATTGTTGAGACTTGTGACCACTGACGCAGTCAGCGGTCCTGCACTTTACAGGGCGGTCGACGCCGGATCGATTCAACGGTTTTACTATTGTAAAATACCGTTGTCATATATTCTGTTTAATTAAAGATTTAACAGAATTTTTATATTGTTATAAATATTATTGTTGCCGGATATATTTTTACCGTTTGTGGATTTGTAATTGTACGCAATTTTTTACTAATGTCATTGTGTACTGTCCATATTCCTGCTATATTACGGCAGCAAGCTGTAAAATGTCCTGGACTATAACATACGATGCCATTTAAAACGTATATTGCAACTTAAATTTGAAATTTTTCTGGTATGCTGTTTAAAAATATTCTATCCATTTTATTTTGTTGAAAAAAGATTTCAGTGTCTATGAACACATGATTTTGGTTCTCTCTTTAATTGCATTGCTGATTTACATGTTTTACACGTGCCTGTTTGTATATTGAAAAATTGCGCAACAAAATTAAGAAAATTTTGTTTAAAATCTTCGGTTGTATCTGTAGTAATAAAATCTTTTACAAACAATTTTCTCAAATATATTTTACATTTGTCGCAGATTCTATATTCTTCGACACTGCAAATGTCTGTTACAAGTATTGTAAATAGTCAATTGGGATTTGTAGTACATTCTACAATATCATTTTGAATTTCAAATATTGTACATAAAAGTTGTTAATATTCTGCATAGCGTATTTTTCGACGAACATCAAAAATATAATTTCTGAGTTTTCATCGATCCAGTCTTTAAATTTACTATAATTGCAATACGCACTGGTTAATATTTCAACCAATGAGTCGAACGCACACGTATTTTTAATATATATTTTTTTGCCATCAAGAGTAACCAACTTACAGTTCATTCCATTTCTTAATATATAATTTATTCTTTTCCTTAATGGCCTGTCATATGTGAGGTGAATGTCTGGGCATGGAGTTAAATATTTCCCTCGAGGAGTATTATTTTTGTTTTCGATTAAGGGGTTCTATATTATATTTAATGTAATTTTTTTATTTTCATCGTCCTCTAAATAATTCCTATTATTAGGCGAAACTTGTATATCTTTTAATTTGTTAGATTTGGCTATAATATTTAATCCTCTCCAATTTTCCTGTTCCCTTAAATAATCATAAATATGGGTAGCGTTCTGCGCATTTTCGTCAAAATCACGTGAATCAATTTTTCTTTCTTTTTCTTGTCTTACCTCAGTTTGCAACAGTGCAATTTTTTCGTTCGTGCCTTTAATTGCAGCACGTTCAAATTTCGAGAGATTTTCGATAGATTTTATATGCTGAATGATAAATTTATCGACGCGCATTGGTTTATAATTTGCGCCCAAATCTGAATGTTTCAGATCTTTAAAATATGCCTCACATCTAGAGAATGTCGCTACATTCAATGACAGAGGGAAATGTCCCCTCATCACCTGTGTCCACAGAGGAAAATGTCTAGATAATTTAACTAGATAAGGGACAAGTTCTGGACAATAAAATGCGTTATATCTATCTGTCTCTACACTCTATTTTGTCATTTGTTCAGCCGCATCCCTGATTGTATTTATAAATACAACTATACTTTCATTCTCATCTAAATCCTCGTATTCTTTGTCATTCTCGTCGCTCGAAAATGTGAATGACTTTATTCTTTCGAATAAATACGATCGTTTCTGCTCACATATTACTTCATTTCCATTGGTATCTTTGCCATCATACTCACTGTAAGCGACAATAAATATTGACTGAAGCAGTGTCATAAAATCTTCCAAATTATCACACGATGACATTAGCCCCGTGCATCGCACAAAGAATTCTTTAATTTTAGGATGCTTTCTATGAAATACATCTTTGCTACAAATAATTTTTATCAAATAGGCAATATCAATTCTGATAAAACACCAAAGTGGATGTTGCAATCTATCGCCACTAATCCATGTATAACAATCCGAAATATACGTTTTTAAACAACGTTCATTGAATGCTAAACTGGTTGCATTCAAAAGGGCCAGTGAATAATCACAATCAACTTCTGAAGATATTGGTGCCCCGTGTCTTGTGATCTCCCTCAACCAGTGCGTAATTAAATTTGTATCGTGCTTTTTTGAAAGCATTTGAAATACTGGCTGTATACCATTTGCACCTTTTATAATAATTTGGTACAAGAATAGGGTAGATGCACCATTTGTGGCCACTTTAAGGATTTCAGTGACTTTCATCGTAATTATCTTTAAAATTGTACTTCAAATCAGGAAACTAAAAGCTTTACTAAATCTACACTATCTTTACTATTAATGTCTAAGTTACCATTAACTAAAGAAATCGTTAAAGAATTAATAAAGTTAAAAAATATAAGAAATTCATTTTTCACCGTTTGTGGACACTTGTCACTTTTCGCAGAAGCAATAAATGTAACCTTATATTTCTGATGGTATACTAAACAAAATATTTATGGTTTGAAATTCTACACATAAATATGTGTCTACAAGCAATTTCAAGCTAAAAAACCGCGATTATTATGCACATGGCCAAAAACGGTACAATGGCCACAAACGGTACATTCTACCCTATATGTTTCTTCTCACCATTTAGTTTTTCTATTGTTTTCACTAATTTTCAGTCGTGTCTATTTCTATTTTTCTGGACGTTTTAATTAATGTTTTATACAATTCCATTTGCACAGGAGACCAGTAAAAACAATAGAACTGATCTTTGGAAATCTCTTTAATATACCCTGAGTATTGCCCCTTATATTTCAACTCACATAACGAATTAATAGGATCATTGGCGTAACTAGTTAGGGGGCCGAGTGGGCGTGGCCTCCCAAACATACGGATTTTAAATAAGTAAAATACATTCGCCTGTTCGTAAAATCCTATCTGAAAAGAAACAAATATTTGGGCTGAAATGTTTATCGATGCAGGGCAACTAAATAAAAAAAAATGTTCTTATGACGTTAAATTATGAATTAAAACTGTTAGAATTAAGCTGCTAAATGTAGGTATATGCAAGTAACTCTACCTATATAAAAGAAAGAGAGCGAGAGGGAGGGGGGGATGAGAAAATGGAACCTGCCCCCCTCCCAAGACAAAAATCCTAGTTACGTCAATGAATAGGATCAAGAACTTTATTGATTCCTAATTCTCGGACGATGGTCTCTTCCCTGATTTTCCTTAAAGTACATTGTCGCGCCACATAAGGAGGATCAGGATCGTCATAGGTTAAATCTGATACTGCATCATTTCTCCATTGTCTGAGTTTAATATTTACAAGTTGTTGCCCAATTGTCACCCTATTTTTTCCTTTGACTGTGTGCACTCTTAAAACAATACCAGTGACAGGCGCCGGTTCATATAGGCAATGAGCATCAAATTCGGCACCGCATTCATTGCAAATACCAGCCTGCAGTCCGGCCACCGCGCGAATCAGTTAATTACGCTTACGCGAAATAGAGCAAGCATTCCACAGCATAAAACTAGGCAGAGGCATCGATCAGTCCAGGCACTGGAGTGTGGAACAGAAGACTTTAAATTTTTCTGCTAGGGTACGGCAGGGGCGTAATTTTATCTGTGAGGTTTCGAGTGAGTGCTAGCATTTGCTCAATGTCGACAATCGAATTGAGTTCTTTAATTGCAGCTATCAAGTTGATCATCGAATTTACGCTACCAGGTTGATGGTATGTCGGTCCCGGAGTACCTGGGAGCCCGTGGAGAGCGAGGTGCTGCGGGAGGGACGTAAGTCCTATCGGACCGCTACCGCGGCAGCATATGTTTGAGTAGCAAGGGAAGTTCCCGAACCCGAAAATTCAAAAAATTCTGAAACTTTGTGGATATGTAAACATGTTACAATGGGATCCAAAAGTTCTTCGATTGTCGCGGAGTACAGTTCCGCAATACAACAATAGTTGAAATTGTATGGAAAAAATATGGATTATGCTGTTTCATAATTATTTAAACATCCAGTTCAGATTTCACGTGAAAACTCGAATTTTAGAAAACATTATTCATATTTTTGTGTATAACTTTTTTCTAATTGTTTAAACAATTGATAAAACCTTTACGATTTGATAGATCTAATTAAAAGAAGTAACTTTTGTCTTGAAACTTTTTTTACCTGTTACAGATTGTGTGTTATAAAATAAAATCGAAAAATAGCGGAATCTTCAGGTGTTAGTTTCACCCACTTAGAGTGATTTTGGGTAGCGGGTTCGGGATCTTCCCTTGTAGGCGAAACCGTGTGAGAGGTAGGAGTGAGCTGAGGAAGGGGGTAGGAAGAAGGATTAATAGGTGGATTGAGGACCACGCCGTTTGGTGTCTTAACATGATTGTTGGGCCTGTTTAAATATTTGAGGAGAGCGACACATTGGCCGTAATTTACAGTGTGTTGGCCTCAGGAGTTTGGAGATTTTGGGGGTGATTCCTTCACCTTTTGGCAGTCCGACGAGTGATGCATACCTGCGCATTTGACGCACTTAGGAGAGAGACAGCAATTAGTTGCCGAGTGGCCGAAGGCTTGCCAACGATAACACTGAGTGTAATTTCTTTCTGAATAAAATTTTTCTCAATAAATCCGCGTGCTAAAAATGGCGCTGACTTTAGTTACTTCACCCGGGGAGGTGCCCGGGGGGAAATTTACTCTGTACATTTGAAAGTTGGACTGCTTTTTTAGATCGTTACCCGCCAGGAGCACACAAGATGTGGGGCTTAGTCCCTTGCTTTTAATTTGATCGAGAATTTCCCCGGAAGGGGTATCCCGGAGGCCCTTGAGGACCATGTCGAGGCTGCACTCAGAGTTAAGGGACAAGGTAAAATAGAGAATATTGTCATCGATCAGGGCTGACTTGAATTTTTTAATAGATACGACGTCATCAAATTGGAGGCGAATTCTGTTTCCAAGGTACATTCAGCTGAAAGTTTCCCCGAAGTCACTCGCGAATTCTCGTTCAAATTTCGCGATACTATATGAGAAAACTGAGATGTATAGAGGGGGGGTTAACCTTTCGGGTTTCTTTTATGTTACCCGAGAGTTCCTCAGAACGTGATTGTCCAAATGAGGCTTAGGAGGGCCTAGAATTAAATTGTATACTTCCGGTGATGTTTTTTCCCCCGTCCCAGAATGAAGGTCGTTCGATGTTTTGAACGCGGCAAGTACCGAATATCGATTTGAAATGGCGACGTTAGGAATCACCTCGGTTTCCATGCTGTCGCCGACATGAAGCTGGATTGAGGGAATACAGACCCGAATCGGGCTTTGTGTACCTGCAGAGGAGGAAGTTGAAGTTTTGGAGAGTAGCCTTCCGCTTTCGTACTACTTTTTACCGAGGAAACCATCGGCACTGAATGTTACAGGAATGCTTTTGGATCTTGCAGACAGGTCTGAGTTTTCAGAGGAAGTGGAGCCAAGCTGGGCTAGCAGGGAAGCATCGGCACGTCGTTTGCCGGAGGGCAAGCACGAAATTTGCTTAAGTATCGTAAAGATAGAGGTACTTACCATTTTAGCTGAACTCAGAGCATCTAGGTTTGTTTTGAGATAATTTTTTGGGATCGACTGTGACCGTGGAATGATCCAAGTTGCTGGATTGATAATTTAATTTGCCTTCCTTTCTATTTAGGGCAGGAGCGGTGAGTTCTTAGTTGGGTCCCTGGAAGGGACTTCCTGGATGGGTACACCCTTATTAATTTGGGCACACGTGGCACAAGAACGGTTTGAAATAGCCGAATAGCACAACCCAAAAGAAACGATTCTATTTCGCCAGCCATAACAGCACAGGTCCGTACACTAAGCCGGTTGCGAGAGAAGTCCGCACTACTGAACAACTGACATTCCTCGATCAGGAACAGAGGGCTTTTATAACACCACCACGGACAATTTTGTCCACACAGAATAATACCTGACAACCTTGGTCAGGAAAGTCCCTTCGTCGTCGCTGGCGAAAAGACAGTGGTCGGGACAGGGGTAGTTAGTGACATTCGTGTATAACTTTTAAACTATAAAAGATATCGGATGAAATTTGCGTCAAGAAAACAGGAAAAAATTATCCCCTTCTAATGATTTATAATTGAATATATTCTACATTTATTTAATGTTACTTTTTTCAACTTTTTGAACTTATTTGTTATAAAAAAATTGAAAACTGTTTATTTAGTAGTTTATTTAATGCTCTTTAAGTGATTTAAAACGCATGTTGGGGAAACTTTTCGTTTCTGAGTTATAAGGAAAAGTCGAATAATAAATTAATGGAACCAAATATCGTTTTGTTGAAATTAAAGACCCATCTTTTGCGCTAAACATCATGGTCTAATAATAATTAATGTAAATAATGCATTGAAAAATAATTCTGAATATTGTGAGGAAATATGCGATATTTTTTAAAATTGACAAGGAATATCTTCCAAGTCCCAAGGAGTACCAACTTCTAACCAATTGGAATATTTTCAGTACACCCTCCTCTACATGATTATGGAACAACCACATCCTACTTCGTCCTACTTTACAAATTATTACTGTTTAAAGCGCGTCGCGTCCGATATCGGGACTCCGCGAGACACATATTAAGACTAAAATCATACAAGTAGAAAGTTTAGCAGAACTGATACTGAAATAAAATAAAAAAACCCAACTATCAGCCTGTTACTTACAACACGAAATGGAAAGATTAGTCAAATTACTTTTTTATGTTTAATAGTACTGAGAGTGAAAATACAATTTTAGTCGAAGGCTTATCTGCACCATAACATAAACAATTTCATGTACCTATAATCTAAACAAATCCTTAGAAGAGTGTCGGTGTGTCTCGTGGAATCCCTCACACTAAACCAAACAAGGACAAAACTCTCCCTAGCAGCCACAACGACTATCAGCTTATTTAGCATATTAAGCAAGATTCTAGAAAAAGTAATAATACATCAACTTCAGAGTCATCTAGACACCAATAAAATCATAATCAACGAATTATTCGGGTTCCGAGCAAATCACTCTACAATCCATCAGTTACATAGAATTGATGAATATATCGCAACAGAATATAGGTAACAAAAACAGAACTCCAGGAATGGTACTCCAAGACCTGCACAAGGCATTCGACACCGTGTGGCACAATGGCTTCATCTTAAAACTCACGCGTATTAACACACCTATCCAAATAATCAAACTCATTCAAAATTACCTAACAGACCGAAAGTTCCTGGTAGCAGTAAATGGAGGCAAAGGAAGTAGGGAAGCCCGGGGCAAAATGAACCTCGGAGGAAAATGAGACAATATGAGCCAACAATAAAATATATTTACAAATTTTGGTGACGTAATAAATGTGTGTAATACTACAATGATAATTATGAAAAATGGAAATTTATTTAAAAAATTAAAAATTAAGTTTTAGAGACTTCCAATTGGTTTCTTTTCAATTTAGCTTTTTGGATAAATGAGTCTTAAATGTGTTATTTTAACTCCAATTTTTTTCTGCGTGCTTAGGTATAACAAGCTTATAAACATACATGTACACGCGTTTGAGAAAACATTAATCCTAACATTATTAAATAATTAATTTTCCACGGAGTACACATTCGGGGGAAAGTGATCGGAATAAACTGAACTGCGAAGGAAAGATGCGCGAGTGATAAGCGCTTTATTTTTATGTGAAACCTGTCTGCCAAAAATTATTGAAGCCTATTTGAAAAACATTGTGATAGAAAAATATATAATGTTTTTGTTAAAAAATTTAATTAGATAGTATATCTACGTATTTTATTAATAATTATGTATATATTTGTTTTAGTAATAATATGTCAGACTGTTCATGTAAACAAAGTTCATTTAAAAACTCATTTTCAGAAGAAAATGTGTTTACACAAAGTACAAATTATTAAGGTTAAACTTGTATTAATGAAATATATTTAAAAAAAAATAGTTTAAATAGTTTAAAAGTTCTAATAAAGTAAATTTTATAATTATATCCTTCATTAAAACTCGTATTTTATTTCAGCTCACTTTACCCCATATATGGGGTAAAGTGGTCATCTTGGCATTTTCTTTTCAAGTTGAATTTTAATATACTTTAAGTTTATTTTAACTATTGCTATTCGTCATTTATCAATAGTAATGTTCCTATTATATTATAAATCTATTTCCACACATTTTTATTGAAAGGGAAAAATTTTATTCGACTTCAAACTTTTTTCGTCTCACTTTGCCCCGGTCTCCCCTAGGATGCTGGAGTCCCTTAGGAGTCCATACTGGGCCCAATACTATTTAACATATACATTAACGACTTGCCAAAAAACCCTAAGACTGGAAATTGCAATACACGCTGATGAAACAGTAATTCTCACGTCGTCTTTAAAACCAAATATGGCAGATGTGTATCTCAGAACCCATTTAGAAGAAATTCATGAATTCTTTAACGGATGCAAATTAAAACTCAATATGGACAAAACCTAAGCAATTATATTTCATAGTAAAAAAAAATAAGTACACATATATAGAAATAACAATTATAACAAAGTGGTCAAGATCTGTCAAACATCTTGGTTTGGTTTTAGACTCAAAATTAAACTGGTCTGTGTCAGTAACGGACGGAATCCAAAAACATATCCGCTTATTACAATGATATACCCGATTATCCCAGGCAAAAGCCCATTAAACATCAAATACAAAAAACTACTGTACCTGACCTGTGTCAGAACTGCTCTTATGCACGGCCACCAAATATGGTCTAGGGCAGCAAAATCATACATTAACACGTTGCCTGCCGATCACACCGATCGGCGTGATTTGTGCTGAGCACGCCAATCGGAGTGTCGCTTGCTTTGCTATTTCACCGATTGGATGGTTTGGAAAGGTTAACACTTTGACTGCCGATGAAATCGGCTGTACTTTCCTCGACGCCGAAAACGCCCCTGTTTAAACAGTACACTTCCATCGGAGCGTTTTCGGCGCCGATGAAAGCACCGCCCGATTTCATCGGCAGTCAACGTGTTAACAAAACACAGATAATACAGAACAAATTCCTCAGGATTATATTAAATGCCCCCAGTGACACCTCAGTCAGGGACATGCATGAAGCGCTAAACATTCCTCTGGTTAATGGAGAAGCATGACACTATGACAACGTAGCACAATTTTTGTCTTCAACAATACTCGGGTTTTTGAAACTTTTTCCCGTAACTATAAACATAAGGGATCACCCTCACCTTATCACACACGTAATAATCCAACCAATTATCGACAGAGCTTGCAGATAAAAAGGAAGTTTTCCTAGGACACTGCATTCAACCATACAGGGGAAAAAGAAGGGAAAAAAAGACAAACTTCTACTTCGACACTCAATTCACTTCCAGTTCAACCAGCATCAGGAAGATATCGATGCTGCAGTTCACTAACCGTCCATCGGAAGAACAACGCGCCCCCACCCTAGGCCGCTTTTAGCTAGGCACCTATAGTCTGTGATGCCAGATCGGGGACGGGTTCCCTCGAGAATTTCCCCCACCTCGCGCATACTACGCCGGAGCAGCGTGTCCGTGAGCTCGGCGCTTCGGAGTCCAAATCACGGACACGCAGCTCCGGCGTAGTGTGTGCGAGGTGAGGGAAATTCTCGAGGGAACCCGTCCCCGATTTGGCATCACAGCCTATAGTGTGATTTTCTAAAGAAGGCACCTAGGCGGCCCGTGCGCCGGCGCGCGTGGCTCGGGAGTGACCCAATGCCTGCTCTGTACTTCGTACGACGTTGTCACGTTGTGTAGCAGATCGGAAGTCTCTTTCTATCTTCAAGCGTCACTGTGTGTCTCTCTCCCGAGCTCGATAAAACAAATTCCTTCATCTACAAGTCACTCGACGCCAAATCAATCACATTTTTAGAGACTTTGATCAGATTGCAATACGTATTATGTGAATCACGTGAAATTATGGAAAGGTTTGAGTCATTGTTCAACGGGTTTTGAACTTGGTTACAAAATACGGGACTTCGAATTGTGCGATTTCTGTCTATGTTCGTGTAAAGATACTTATGCATTTTTATCTCGGAAACTACCAACAGCATTTGGTTAATTTTCGTTTATTTTAATCGAGAAGAATTAATCTTTCAGAATATAGTTTCAAAATTGTAAAACTAGTTTTGCATGATAGAACTTTGTGGACAAATGTTCATTTTATAAATTTCGACAGGAAATCGTTCTTTTAAACATGGTTTAAGAGTATTACTCTAGGATGACACTATTCAAATTAATGCCACAGATAAATACTCGTTTCTTGTTCAGTTATTACGAGTAGTCTGTACTATTACTGTAGTTATTACGAGGATTTCAATAAAGTCTCAAAACAATGTCGACAGAGCAAACGATTTTTACCTGAAACGGGGTGCACCACCGCCTTCAACAGCTTCCTGCGGCGTTAATTTTAATGCTGGCATCCTATTTACAGTAATACTTTTAAGTCATGTGTAAAATAACGGGTTGGGGTGCACATTGATGGAAGCAAACGACACGGTAAATCTTCGCTGCTTCAGAATAACAATGCCCTATCCATAAAATACAAGGTCATCGACCGCTGGGCACCAGTGATGCCGGAGCTTCGAAAATTTTAGGATGGTCTCTTTCAAATTAACGTCGCTAAGACATGTGCGCAATTTCCCGGCCCATATAAGCGAGCCGCACGCTTCGCTTTTATGATCGGTTTACCACTCGCACCCCAGATTACTGTAATGAGGCTTGAAAACAATGTCGACTGGTCTCGTACCTGTCTTAATTTTAAAAAAATTAGCTACGACAGGGCTGACCGCAGCTCTATACCCCTGTACGGAGAGATTTTTCGCCACATGCGTGTAAAAGCGAACGTCTGTTCGCGCGCGCGTAGGTTGCAGTTTTAACGGATGACCCCGTATTGAAATTGCCGATGCTGAGATTGTATGCGAGCCGAACATCGGTGGCTGACTCGTGAGGCAATAAAGCGACGTATCCGTGAGGTACTCGCGAGGCACCCCGGTTAATCCCTGAGATAGTTTTTCAACCATCTTTCTCGCGGTCACTTTATTTAGGTAACCTGAACGGGGTCCCCCTCCACCGTAAGGGTTAATTAAAGAAAGGTCTCCCTCCTTCAGGAAAATTCCCAATCATGTTTCACTGAACCCCCGTAAAATTCTGCCTGAAGCCGGATTTGACCCTCGTGAAATTAACTAAATAAAGAGGTGTCCGACCCAACACAATCAGCCGCACTCGAGTATTCCATAGAGCACATTCGAGTCGTTTTAGACAATCATATATTTCCTGAAAAGTCCGTGCGGTAATTCGTGATGCAATGTCTGTTCGACAGGGAAGACCCAGGATTCGCCCTATTCAACATCTATCGCGTTCGGGTCGAGGAGATACACTCCATAGCCAAGCGCGGGAAATGATGGTGTCAACGCGAAATATTTTTCAAGAGTAGGATGAAAGGCTTCGATCAACGAATACACCGTTGGTCCTTTTCACTTCCGTTGTAAAAATGACAGGGGCTGCACTCCACATTTCCAAACGCACGGTAATGCGGATTGCCGAAGAACAGAACAACCCAGGTCCATCAGGGCTTGGGACACCAAGGAACAAGAGAGCCAGAAAGTCCGCAGTTTGCGGCTTAGATCCAGGTAAGAAAAAATTAATTACGGATACAATATATGATTTTTATATTAGCATTTTAAAAAATGTTATATTAACATTTTAAAAGGAGAGGCAGATAAACTCATCGAAACACCGCCATAGCACCGCGATCATAAAGAAAGGGAGTGGGGAAACAGCATCGCAGACACCCACGCGCATGAGATCGCGAACTACGACACGGAATCTAGGATGGGTCTCACGCCATAAGCGCGACACGATAAAGGGGGAGAGGGAGGAGCAATGGGATTTCCCAATAAAGCCGGCCGAGACAAGGACCACGATGAAATTGATATTGCACACACAGCAATATCGACAAAGTTGGAGGCACCTATTGGGACGCCAGGTTTGGGTCAAAAACCACGATGGAGCTCGTTGTCCTCTTCGCAAGATCTCGACGAAGTCGGCGGGACCAAGCGGTAGGCTTAACCATGGAGGTAGTCAGACCTTAGAGGGCAGGGGGTGGTACAAAGGTGAAGGGCAAAGTCGATCCCGACCTTCGTCCCGGCGAAGGAAGGGTCAATACCTTGCATGAACCCCATGATCACTGTCCACCGAACGGCGAGAACAAGGATCTTCGGAGAAGTCAAGGGGACGAAGCTAGGGTAGGAACGAACGAAGAAAGAGCGGAACAAACGAGAGGGGATTTTTCGGCCCCAAAGCCGAGTCAAAAACCGCCCTGAACCCGGCAATCCGGAAACGGACTCCGGGTAAAAAGGGGGCCCCTCTCGGTAGAGGAACGTAGGCCCGAAACCGCGAAGTAGGGGGGAAAGGGAAGGGCACCAGCGCGGAGCAAAAACCCGCCGTACCGTACGTTCGAACAACGCACCCTCATCGCCGGTCATCAGTGTGGACACAAATGCCTAGCATCTCAGACACGCATTTAGGGAAGCTAGACTGGGTAATGGTTCCGGAATATCCGCATCCTAGGTTAATTTCGACGATCAGGATCTTTGCGGTCACACATGACGATCGACGGGCATCTAAGGCCGGGTACAGACTTGAGCACGAACGCGAACAAGGCAAGCCGAGGCAGAATGAGCATACAAGTGTTGTACGTTCGTGAAGTTCACCGACATGCAACACTTGCATACTCATTCTGCCTCGGCTTGCCTCGTTCGCGTTCGTGCTCAAGTCTGTACCCGACCTAAGAGATATCGACAGAAATACGCACGCGGAAGGAACACAGCCTAGTCTGTACCACCGCTCGAGAGACGTGCCTTGTCGCTGTTTTCGAAGCTAGACTAGGCCAGCACGTTCTCCATGACGAAAGCGGAGCCCCATTGCGTAGGAACGAGGCGACCCTTCATGCGGCCGATAGGTAGTCCGGGACCAGATGAAAAAGTCGGGTCGTCGTCTAAAAGTGGGGTAAACGTCCCCGGTTGCGTTATGGAGGTTCCCCTTCGAGGTTATAGCGAGTCCGATAGGACTTGCCTCTCCCTTTGTCGCCACTGACGTCATCACGACACCCCGCCAGCACGGGAAATTAAACTAAACTAGGGGTTGATTAGGGCAAAATCCTGAAATTGGTTTTTAGGCATTTGTGTGGGTAACCTTTGGTAAGTAGAAACCAATTTGATATCTACTCGGGCCTAAGAGATATTGAGAAGTCCGTGAAAACATAGTTTACCCCTTTTCACCTCCTTACGGGTTGATTAGGGCAAAATCCTGAAATTGCTTTTTAGGTATTCGTGTGGGCAATATTTATGAGTAAGAACCAAGTTGATATCTAATCGGGCCTAAGCGATATTAAGGAATCTGAGAAAACACATTTTACCCGTCTTCACCTCTCTTGGGGACGGAATTTCCAAAAATTCATCCTTAGTGGGCGCCTACGTAATGAAAACAATGTACCTTCTAAATTTCACGTTCCTACTAGGAACTTCCTAGATTAAACGGTTTATGCTGGGCGTTGATGAGTTAATCAGTCAGTAAGTCAATCAGGACTTCTTCTTTTATATACATGTAGATTACGTCAATTATTGTAAAGATGTAAAGACGTCAACTGTATGTCTGTTTTAGGTCTGAACGGCTTTAGGACGTCTTTTGGACATCTTTAGATATCTGTGTACTGTCTGGGTATATGCTGTGCCAATGCGTCTGTAACACATCTAAACGCAGTCGTTTAAAAGACGCCTTGGCATAGACGTCTTAAAAACGTTTAAAATGGTCGCCTTAAAAACGTCCCGACACTGACAGTCGTAAAAACATCTTAATAAGACGTTCAGACCAAAAACTGACTTAAAATGGACGTCGTTAAGACGTCGTGTGCTATCTGGGAGAATAAGAATCTTATGAGCCTGTATACCTCGATTTGTCCGCCATTCATTCTGCATGCCACATGTCGTCCGGAATCGCCAATAAGATCCCACACAGCACAACGTCCCAAGGACGTCGCGCAGGCGTCCCGGGGACGTCTTGTTACTGATCAGGACATTCAACGTCCTGAATAGTAACAGGACGACCCCGGGACGTCCCCGGGACGCCTGCGCGACGTCCTTGGGACGTTGTGCTGTGTGGGATTCGACACTGTCAAATTTCTATGGGAAGGACGTTGGCCTAACCCTCCCGAAGAGGATAGCGATATACACCCGGCAAAGACCACGATTACTCTAGGCCTACAGCTAAGTAGTCGAAAGTCATTGGCCAAGTCGTAGGGAGCCGCGTACGGGAAGCACCAATCACGAGGCTGGAGTAGCGGCAACATCGCGAGTTCTGGCCCCGGTCCCTTCTTTAGATAATCGGACTATAATCAATCGGACTATTGTACAGGAATAGAGTATGTTCCACTCAAAGCAAGTCACCCACTTATCTGGTTTAGTTGCAATAATAAGAAGTATGATTAGTACATAATTTGTCTACATAGTTTCAAAGAGCAAGTATATTGCAGCCAAAATTTTATCATGGTCATGGTTTTTTAAAAAGTTCGAAAATCACTAATGTTTTTTATGTATAATTTTCTTCTAAAACAAATTTGTAAATTTCTCTTGCAACATATTTATCCTATAATAACCATGCGTATTATGGGAAATAATTAAGTAGCCTATTAATACAACTGGGTAGAAAATTTTATATTTTGTAAAATGCTATGTGTAAAATCAATTTCAGGTTGAAAATAATTATTGTTAGTTACGTTTGTAGGCATAAAAGAATAAAATAAGTTTTTGTATACTAATAATATATGTATACTACGTATGACTTTAAGGAAATACACATTTATTTGCTGCAGGACAAAATTAAGGCAAAATGTTTTCAATTTTGTTCTTTATAATTAATTGTGCATATTTCCAGATAAATAGTGAGTAGAATTACTCAATATCAACAGAGAACTGGATGGTAGCAGTTACTAGTTCTAAAAAAATACACATGTAATAGAAGTATCTTTAAGTGGTTTTTAATGTACATAGCAAAATATATCTTCCTTACATAAACGCATTTCGGATATCTGTATTAGATGTACATTTCAAAACATTACGGATTAATCTCAAGGTACGATGTCGTATTTTTATTTTGTAGGCTAGTTTCTCATTGCGGTATTTATTTAAGTAATTGAAGGATGACTGTTCAGAAACAGAAAAAAGAAATATTTGTTGAAATGAAGTTGATGAAAAAATATGTAGTCCGCAGTGTTACTAACAGATTCTAAAATATTTGATTTTAACAGTTATATTATTGGCAGTTT
This sequence comes from Andrena trimmerana, assembly GCA_951215215.1. NCBI lineage: Eukaryota > Metazoa > Arthropoda > Insecta > Hymenoptera > Andrenidae > Andrena > Andrena trimmerana. Next base: position 10,981,264 of record OX578062.1, read on the forward strand.
GGTGCTATCATGAAAAAGAATTATGAAATATAGTAAATTAGAAGATAGTACATATATCTAGATTAATTTTTCTTTGGCAGTGGTGGTGGGACTAATGTAACTCCATTAAAATAAGGATGATTTAATCCTTTATTTGCTGTTAGCCTCTGATTGGGATCATAAGTCAAAAGTTTCTATTAAAACAAAAATTATTGAGATTAACATGAAAAAGCAATCAAATATTTGTGTTTAATTATTACTGAAGACATAATCTTTACCAAAAGTAGATCCTCGGCATCAGAGTCGAAGGAAGGTACAACTTCATCTAAACATCGAGGTTCCCATCTTGGAAACATTGATGTATAATCGGTTAGCTGTGACACACCTGGCCAAATACTTTCATCGGGTGTGCCTAATGTACGAAATATCCTGAACAGCTGATCTATTTCCGAATCACCTGGGAATAAAGCTCTCCTGGTTGCCTATAATAATAACATTACTATTTTGAAAAATTAAACCTAGAATGGAATAACCAATTTTTTAATATCAACAATTCCAATTTTATTGATATCAAAGTTATGATACCATCTCTGCAAATATACATCCGAGACTCCAAACATCCACCGCATTGGAATACAATTTCGTTCCTAAAAGTATCTCTGGAGCTCGGTACCAAAGGGTTACTATTTCATGTGTATATGTTCGGACAGGAACACCAAATGTTCTAGCTAATCCGAAATCTGCTAATTTTATGTGGCCATCCCGATCTATTAACAGATTCTGTGGTTTTAGATCTCTGTGTAAAATGCAATGAAGATGGCAGAAGGAAATTGCTTTCAATAATTGATATAGATAACTCTGTAACAATAACAGACTTGTCTTTGAACAATGCATGCACCTACTTGCAACTATGATTATTTTTGAGCGCAATACCTTTACAAGAGCTTGATCTAATCCTCCTTTAACAGAATCTAATAATTTCTTTAAGTCCTGTTGCAAGAATTCAAAGACAAGATAGAGATGTTTATCCCCATCTACGACATCAAACAACTGAATAATATTTGGATGAGCGAGATCCTTTAATAATGATATTTCTCGAATAGCAGTGGACGGGACACCTTCACTTTCCCTGATGCAAATTAATATTACGTTATTAGATGCATGTATTAATATTTACCGATAGAGAACACACAGCACTAAAATTAATTATTCTGTCCATTCAAATAAAAATACACGAAGAAAGTATATTATACGTAAATATGGAATAACTTTATCTCTTATTATTTTGTAGAATTCAATTTATATACTTATACAAGAGAAACAAAATAATATGCAAATGTGTGTACAAATGCTTACATAAGCATCTAATATAATTATATACTTTGTAAGAATAAAGAAAAGATGATAGACAATGTAAATGAACATAAATAATATGCACATCCTGTTGACTCAATAATGAATATATTACATTGCATTACATTTAGTAAAAGTAGGTATTATTAGAGAAAATATTCAGTAAAAAATCCCATTGACAGCATTCATAAATGCGATGAAGTAATTAAAAAATATAAAATTGAAAACCAGGCGAGCATGGCACAATGGGACAAGCTGAATAATGTGGTGCTACGAAAATTTAGTGTAACGTGGCCCCTGCAGATTCAGCTGACCCCAATGTGCAAGTTAGCAGATGTGTTAGCAATGTGAACAAGCAAAAGTCCTGCCGATATGATAAATTGAGCTGATTATCTCCAAAAGTTATATATGATAAAAACCAAGAACAATAATCAGATAATAATGATGTAATAACCTTTGAAATATAAAAATTATTCAGAAGTTTACAGCTCAAGCAGCTAATTAGTTTAAAAAATTGTCATTTAGCAAAGATATTTCATTACTTGAGTAACTACTCTTATGAATATACAGTTTTATATTTATGTATTTTACAGATCTGCAATATTGAGAAAGCAAAAAATAATATATATTTTTGTTAGTAGCATGAAAATTTTTTAGGAGTTAAAATTAGTACAGATTAATTACATTCACAAAATATAATATACATGTGTATATGTAATACCGTTAACTCTCCAAACAATAAAATTTGCTTGCATTGGATTGAAAATTATATTAGTAATTGCTAAACGTATTTCTCTAAGTTTACATATGTATATACATGTATGTGGAATAATATTCATAAAGTGTTGTTACACCTTACTGCCTTAGCAAGACCAAAAACACAGGATCTACAATATATTTAGTATATCTTTAAATGTATTGTAGCTTATTCAGTTGAATGTTAGTAGCTTTCAGTTGATGCTAAGGGTGATATACTTCCATTTCGGATTTAATATAAGTATGTCGCGAACGACACGTCACCCGGTATAAAAATGCATGAAAAGATTAAAGAGTTTCTAATCAGAATATTACAAATGACGTACGTCTCGAGACGAATTTTCTTAAGTGCCACCAGCTTCCCAGTCAGCTTATCTTTTGCTTTGTAAACCACCCCATAGGTCCCTTCCCCTATTTTTTCGATTTTGACGAAGTTGTCCATAACCTCAACGTCACGCTCGACGTTGTCGCTGTTATTTTGACACTCCGTCGTAGTTGTGAATTTTTTATCACTGTCTCAAAATTATTTGATATTCTATGTTTATGTAACATTGACAAAACACTGCCAACGATTAACAAGCAAATATTTAGTCGCCGTTTTATCAAAATTCTTTGTTTATCAACACCAAAAACTAACTTGACATGCGTGCCCCATAGCAGCCATTTTTGTTAAGAGAATGGAGAAGTTTAGGATAATCGATTCGAGAAATCGATACAACTGAACGATTATTCAGCCTGTTAAATAATTAGTAACGTAACAGTTGAATGAACTCGATAACAAAGAAATAACTCGCAGTTCGTTCAACTATTATTACATGGTTTAACTTAAAAAAAAAAACGGTTATTAAAAATTATGATGACTTCGAATGCTTAATATTTGAAATTGTGTTTAAATTCTTAAATAATTTCTATATGTAGTAGTATTAACTTTAATTTGATACAGAAATACATATGCCGGGGGTTCCATTTGAAGTTTCGCACGCAATTATCTCCAAAACTATTCGTTATTGAATAAAATGTTTCAAGTAAAACTTACTTCGTTTCAAGGGAGACATCTTGTAATGACTACAAATTTTATCTAGGTGGACGTGCCTTCGAAAATTCGAGTTGACTTTTGTTTTTTTTAAATGGAACTATTTATTTTTATTCAGATGAACGTATAATCCGTTCCATGACGAATTTATCAACCTATAATTTGTTGATGTTTCACTGTCATTCAAGGTCATTTATTGCCGTTCAAAACTTATCTTCGTTGAACGTCTAGAAAGTGTTCCTGATCTTCGATATTCAAAATGATGGTAGAAAGAGGAAACAGGATACCCCAGATAGAATACGACGTCTTAAAGACGTCCATTTTACGTCTGTTTTTGTTCTGAACGTCTGACGATCTTATTAAGACGTCTTTAAGTCGTCGGTGTCGAGACGTTTCTAAGACGTCTGTCACCCAGATAGCACACAGACGTCTAAAGACGCCCGAAAGACGTCCTAAAGCCGTCCAGACTTAAAACGAACGTACAATTGACGTCTTTAAGACGTCTGTGCTATGTGGGCATAGGCGTCTTTAAGACGTCTTTACGACGTTTGTGTCAAGACGTCTTTTTTACGAACTTTTTAAGACGTTTTTAAGACGTCGGTGTCAAGACGTTTGTAAGACGTCTGTCTACAGACGTCTTTAAGTCGTCACTAAGACGTCAGTGCAAAGACGTCTTTTAGACGACTGTGTTAAGACGCCTTTGAGACGTCTGTGCTAACGCGTTTCTGAGACGTCTGTGCTAAGACGTTTCTGAGACGTCTGTCCTAAGACGTTTCTAACCCCCCCAGATAGCACAATGTCTGGTAAAGTCTTAAAGACGTCCAAAAAGCGTCTTAAAGACGTCTTAAAGACATCTTGTTACAAATCAAGACGTTCAGACCTAAAATGGACATAAACTAGACGTCTCTAAGACGAGGTGTGCTATCTGGGCCCAGATAGCACAACGTCTGGTAAAGTCTTAAAGACGTCCAAAAGGCGTCTTAAAGACGTCTTAAAGACGTCTTGTTACAAATCAAGACGTTCAGACATAAAATGGACATAAACTAGACGTCTCTAAGACGAGGTGTGCTATCTGGGAAGACGTCAGTCTACAGACGTCTTTAAATCATATTTGAGACGTCTATGCCCAGACGTATTTTTTTCGACCTTTTTAAAACATCTTTAAGACGTCGCAGTCAAGACGTTTCTTAAGGACGTCTGTCTACAGACGTCCTTAAGTCGTCTCTAAGATGTCCATGCCAAGACGTTTTTTAAACGACTGCGTATAGATGTCTTAAAGACGCATATGTACATAAATAAGTCATGACTAGGCCGGCTACGCGACCGCCAGGCGGCGACCAGGCCGAGCGCTTCTCGCAGGTGGGATACAGCAGTCATGCCTATAAGAGAGCCAGGCAGATCATATACCGTCACTCTCGAGTACTCTACTCCAGCAGTTTGCTCGCGACTCTTACCGCGTTTTTCTCGTGTTTGTGTCAATTGAATCATAACATAGTGTACCTTCTCGCTACCGTATCGAACATTTCTGTCGATTCCCGATTCTCGGTTTCCGTTAAAATTCCTTTTAGGAACTCAGTTCTCTGTTTTGTCTTTTCACTGCCTACTATAAGGGTTCTTCAAAATTGCTGCCCCCGGCATCTTGGACCTCCCAGGATCACTGATGACCCTAATCAAAATGAAGGGTTCAGGTATTAACCTAATTGATCGGACGTACAATAGCCAAACTTGTAAGTTCATCTATTTTTACCATTCCTTCCATTAATATTAAAATGCATTCCGGTAAGCGCCCTGCCGAGAGTGCTTTCGAAACTAAACTCCTTAAGGGGGCCGTCTCCGCGGGCCTTGAATGTGTGCGTACGCTCACACAAGTTAGGAAAAGCCTGTACGTATACGCGTGTAGTAAACAAACCGTAAATTACAACTTTCGTCCTGGAATCGGCCAGAAGGAAGTTTTTGCGAGTGCAGTAGACATCTGTGCAGGGTGGTCTGGTGCGTTTGAATGCTAATAACCACCGTACGTTGAAATAATAATGAATTTATGACTCGAACAGTGACAGAATGAGGCTCTTTACAGTGGGTCCAGGGACAGTGTGGCCAATGTGTTCCTCGCCGCTGATTGGTGTCGCCATTTTCAGGCAACTTCCGGCAGCTCTTATGTATAGATAGTATACACATATACTTACACATTCTCAAGTTGTACTTTTTACAACTTCAGAGTTGTACTTCTTACAACTTCAGAGTTGTACTTCTTACAACTTCAGAGTTGTACTCTATATTGCGCGCGCTTATAAGCCTATGCGCGCGCTTGACCAGGCTGGAACTGAAAATGGCGGCTTCCGGCTCATTGGCCACACTGTCCCTGGACCCACTGTAAGGCTCTTGTACAATTAGCGCCACCAACGGTGAAACCTCGAAGCCGTATTCTGTCACTTTTCGAGTCATAAATTCATTATTATTTCAACGTACGGTGGTTATTAGCATTCAAACGCACCAGACCACCCTGCACAGATGTCTACTGAAGGCAACTGCACTCGCAAAAACTTCCTTCTGGCCGATTCCAGGACGAAAGTTGTAATTTACGGTTTGTTTACTACACGCGTATATGTACACGCTTTTCCTAGCTTGTGTGAGCGTACGCACACATTCAAGGCCCGCGGAGACGGCCCCCTTAATTTGTCCTCCGAAAACTCTGAACGCTCGCCGAACGTTAATTCATCGAATTCAATACCAATATCCTTACCCATAATTCCTCAAACAGATAATGATACGAACATGGAGGTAACCCCGAACGTCCCGGTTTGTAACCGATTTAACGCATTAGCTCAACAACAACCGCTAGTTCCAAAAAAACCTCGCCGGAAGTTCCATTATCTTCTCCAAGCAAAACAAAAGCTCAGCCTGGCTCGCCCAGCGCGGCAAGCATGTCGTCCAAACGTTCCTGCTAACAGCAATACTACCCCCCCCCCCCTTCCCCTGTATATTTCCAACTTTTACTACAGTATTCCGAAATTTGAGCGTGAGCTCGCTCAAGACTTCGGAAAAACTTTTAGTATCAAGTATCTGGGCAATAAAATCAGATTACAGTTTGATAACACTGATTCTTTTACCAAGTTCAAACTAATGTTAAACGATGACAAAGTTCCTTATTTCACTTTCTCACTCAACACAGAACGTGTACTTACTATGGTCCTCAAGGGCCTTCCTGAAATCCCTGCAGAGGAAATCCTACAGGAGTTGAAAACTAAGGGGCTAAACCCCACTTCCTGCTCAAGCATCACTGGCAGGAGCCGCAACGGCCCCTCAAGTTATGCTCTGTACAGCGTGAATTTCCCCCCGGGCACTGCAACTAACAGTGTCACCAAAGTCAATACAGCATTTAGCACTCGCATATACTGGGAGAAATTTTTCTCTAAGAAAAACTACACCCAGTGCTATAGGTCTCAGGCGTTTGGCCATTCTGCTACTAATTGTCGTTTGACTTCAAAGTGCGTAAAATGTGCCGGGCCACATCACTCCTCCGAGTGCCAAATAATCTGGGACATCCCTCCCACCTGCGTTAATTGTTCAGGATCACATACAGCTAATTATAGCCAATGCCCTACCCTTCTTAAATTCCTAGACAAACGTAAGAACAAACCAAGACCTTCCAATGGCCTCGCACTTAATAATGCCTTTAATTCTAAAATCAACCACCTCCCCACCATCCATCCTCCTACTTTATCCCTTCAATTTTCCCTATCCCCTTCTCCTTTCACGTCCTACTCAGAGGCTGTTACCGGCATGCACAGACCTTCACCGGTCACTTCTCCCCCTCTTCCCTCGGCCACTGGGGCCCCAGCCGGCCTAGGTCTTAAGGGGACCTTCCGGTCTAAAAGTCGATTTTTTATTTTATTTCATTTTTCGAATGTTCAATCTTTTAGGAATACGTGTTTAAAAGGATTTGTTGAAATTCGTAAAATTCTCGAAGTTATAGGCATTTGAGTAGCGGCAAAGGCATGGGTCACAACCGGCCACGCGGCGCTCACATAAAACATTAAACGCCTTTTTCCCGAAACAATGTTCTCAAAATCGGTGGGACCTGTATCTCCAAAAGTTTTTATCCGATTCGACTGAAACTTTTTTATTTTGAAGAATATACTTCTGGCTAGGGGAAACTAGAAAAAATTACAAAAAATTGAAAATTTATAATTTTCAAAGGCATTGAAAGGACGAAAAATACAGGGAAAATTTATTTCAAACTTGAAGTGTCGTTATTTTCTAAAAAAAATGTAATTTTTGTAATTTTTCTAGGCCCCCTCTAGCCAGCAGTATAATAAACGCATCACAAACACAATATGACGATATATTTCCTATGCTTTGTTCACGAGAGGACTGGACTCAATGTTCTTTGTACCACAATTACACTCAATTTTTAATTTGAACCCTAATCCACCATCATGACTGCGTAAAAATTTTACATCACTTTTGCAAGTTTTACATTGCAAATGCTGAGCAATGTAATGTAAAAACGGATATAAAATTTATGATCACGTAGCCATGGGAAGGATCAACAAGTATGTCATCATACATTGAATCCTTCAACTTCTCAGTCGACGTACTTGCGAGCGATGTATGCTGTTCCATAGTATGCCGATTACCGTGAAATTTCCTTTTCCGTGGTAAACCACGTTCAAAGATACTACGCTTACCTTTTTTCAAGCACTTAGACATTGTAGCACAAGATTGCTCCTTTCGCCAAGACAACATAAGGAAAACTGACTGGACTGAGTGATTTTGAAAACACACAATTAAATGAGACATTTTACCTGATCCCTAATAACCGAGTTTCCATTGTCACCTTCGACAACCATAAAATTTAACCTATTATAAACCGCCAAAGAACGACAAGAAACTGAGAGCCGAGTGGCCGGGTTTTACCCATGCATTTGCCGCTACTCAAATACCTATAACTTGGGGCATTATACGAATTTCAACAAATCCTTTTAAACACGTATTCCTAAAAGGTTGAACATTCGAAACATGAAATAAAAAAAATTGATTTTTAGACCAGAACCTCCCCTTAAAATCGATTTTTTTTATTTTAAAACCGGTTTTTTGCAACTTTTCCGCAATTTACATTTTATCACGCAGAATAAACTACATCATATAGGTAACGCCATTCTACATATTGGCCGATAACTGGGCAAAAGCTCAGAGGGACGGCCCTAAGGGGGTGGCAATCCCCTACTGAGAATACAATTTCAAAAAAAAACCGAGGAATATTAGTTAGTCGACACCCTCTAGACGAGTCACAGCCGTGTCACACCATGGAGAGCATGAACACTCTAAGTATTAAAATTGTATACTATTAAATCGGGTGATTCTTACGCTACAGTCCCCAAATCGAGTCATGTACCTAAATCAGACTGTTTTTAAGGAAGTTAGTTTCACTTTATGCAAATAAATTTTTCATGTGAGCCATTTACATTCGGATGACACAACTACGTGCGTTACGAAAAACAGTACATCCGTCTTCGTTTGAGCACGTTTGCGCCGTTTGCCATCAAAAGAATACGATACAGATATAAATTAAAATTTATATATTTGTTTCCTTTGGAGATTAGATGGAGTTATTATTTATTAAACACATGAAAAATTTATTTGCATACTGTAAAGCTAACTTCGTTAATAGTCGAGGCATTTTTGATCAAGTTAAATAAAATTGTTTAAATTCAAATTATTTGTTACATATATTTTTCCATTTCTAGATGCAAGCAGCTTTGCCGGAAGGAGTATCTGTCGCCGACTCGGCGTCGGCAGCAGCCGCAGCAGGGCCAAGTGGCCAAAATGTCACCCCGGGAATTTCGGGCGACACGACCCCGCGCCAAATTTCCTACTTCGGAGGAAACTATAACGAAGGTAAATTATGTGGAATGTGGTACTATATCTTAGGATAGACCGGGGGCGATAGTAACACTTTGACTTTGGAATACGATTACACAACAATTATCACAGTTAGAATAAAAGTTCTTGTACCGTCAAATGGGGTAACTTTGACCACCTTTGGTAAATATTTCTCCTTTTCTTCTTTGTAACTTCCAAATTAATCCATATTTTATAATGGGGGAAAAACACTGAGACAGGTCATTTCAAGTCAATGAGGATGACATTTTTAAAGAACAAAAAAAACAAGTCAGACCCCCTTAAAAAAATGACAAATAAAGGTGGTCAAAGTTACCCCCGGCGGGGGTAACTTTGACCACATTGTTTAAATGCTTGTCTTTACGAGTATTATTGACACTGTTGTAACTTTTACAAACCTAATTAATGCTAAAGAAGAGGTAAAAGAATAATATAACCAATTACACAAAAATTTAATATTTATTTCGGATTTACAAGTGAAAGCATGAAAAATGAAACATAAAGACGCAAAACATTAATGTACATTTAATCCTGAGAAATCCACCGCAAAATGTAACCTTTCTCTTCGATCAATGTTAGGTTCCGGAAGTAACGTAATTATATCTTCATGTGCCAGTGTGTCAATGTCATCCTTTAGTGGCCAGAAAAACGAACTTTTTCCAGCAGTTCTTACGAATTTTATTGTTACCTCTTTATCACCTGTTTCTAGAACTTGCCCAACAAAATGTTGACTTGTATTTTTTATGTAGCTGTATTTGGCAACAACCCATACTCCACTTTGTATTTTTAATCTTTAACCTTCCATTTTAAACCTTTCCTGAGGCTGTAAGTCTACCGGTAGGCCGATGTTTAGGGAAGCAATTCGAATATGAATATTCGTAATTCGTACATTTAGGTTTTCATTCACTTGGTTCACACAATCATTCCTAACAGTCGTCTCCACGGAGATGCATCTCAACGAGTATGTAGCCGCCATTACCGTCAAATTTGGTAACAAAGTAACCAAAAAAAACGTTTATCGAGAACGGCTGAACATATCGAATTGCATCAGAATGGACCGATGCTTACAAACAGGAAACGGATAGTTCATGCCAAGATATAATAGTGGTCAAAGTTACCCCGGCGGTCAAAGTTACCCCAAAAGTAGGGCAAAATGAACTCCCTCGGCATCAGGAGGTCCTAGAACTTTAGTTTAACAAGAAGATTTTTCTTTTTCTGTTAAAATGCTGTTTAAATGTACTATACATACTTATAAAATAGGTTCAGACTTATAACTCTATTCTTAGATGTCTGTCCGGTAGAAGTTTTTCACGTACCAATTCTTCCTCAACTCGCAGTATCACACTTTAACATTTATCTAATTTTCAGTAAAGGTTATTCTCCCTCCTAAACAACTACTTCTTGAAGTAGGTAATTAAAGCTACCCAAGGCACTTTGTCCGAGAATAATATCTGTTACACAATAGACGCTAGAGGAATTGGTTGCAAAATTTAGTTTTGTGGTCAAAGTTACCCCAATATCTAGGTTATTAATAAAAAATGAGAAGCGGAGAAAGTGTTACAACCGTCCCTGACCCAGGGTCGGTTGTCACACTGCATGGAGTAGATAGTAGCACAAATTTAACTTTGCAAAATTAAAAAATATTTGTTGATTTTAATTATAATAATAAATGAAAAAAGGTAAAATTTATAACCACTTATGCGGTATCGAAATTGTGGCAGAAATAGAAAACGTTTTGACTGGTGCATTCTTCATGTGATCAATCCTTACATTCAGTACATGCAGCCATTTTTCATTCGTTGACTTATGCTGTGCTATATGATTCCATGCAAACATGACAATATTATTCATCTTCTTTGTCACTATCCGGTTCTGTCGCGGTACAACCCATCACGACTGCCGATGTTACAATCGCTCCCGATCAGGCTTTTGATCTTAAATTATAAATTTTGATTAACGAGACACTTAATAGTATAAAGTAACGATGAGTAGGGTGAAAGCACTAGTAGTCGGCCACCCTCTAATAGTCGACCACTTTTTTTATTTAGCTTAAAGAAATAAGTACTGAAATAAAGCATTTATTAAATGACAATTTTATATTATATTTTGAATTTCTAACTTTAAAATACGACAAAAAGCGCTCTTCATAGGTAAAAATAATAAATTCTTTTAAAGTGATTTGTAAACTAATTTTGATTCTACATGCGCCATTGCTGTTTTCCAACACGAGAAGCAGAAATGCGCTTTGAATAGAAACGACCAATGTAATTCGGTTCTATACATTTTTTACTGAAAAATGATGCTATTTCACTGAAAAAGCATCAACAATTTTATATGCGCTTAAAAAATTAAAACAAAATGATACAATTTATTTATATATGGAAGGTCGGTAACTGGACCATCATTCCCTTTCAATTTTCAATAGTCGACCACAGCGGTCGACTTCTGAAGCAAACTGCATTCACAATGAACGCTAAAAATCGACCACGTCGTAACTATAATTTTTCGTAATTTAACCTCAGAAACGGAATGACAGAAACGAAAATTTAATTCACATTTGGACTATTCACATAACCTATTTTGAATTTTATATTAAAAGAAGGTGGTCGATTACTAAGGTCGGTATTAGAGGTCGCGGCTTTTCACGTGTATTTAAATAGTTGTATTTTCACGTGTATTAAATTAGATTAGTTTGTTTTCGCAAAAGCGGGCCAATATATTTAGATACTCAAATATTCACACGTCGAAAATTACACAAATTGAATACTAGTTAATAATTAATATACGCGTAGGTATAGTTGTGCAGAGAAATAGCAAGGTCGCCAAATACCGCCTCGTATAATCGACTAAATAGAAATATGTACATACTTTGTTGTCACGTCGGTAACTATCGATGGCGTCGAACTCAGGACCGCACGCATCTTTCAGTGTGATGCGATGGAGGTAGGTATGTAAGTATTTGCCTGCGTGCAGACTGCAGTGTCTCATATTTAGATCTGTGAGACCATTCATGCAATACTAAACAGACTAAAGAGATATACCAACTAAGCAATCGAAAAATTAATCGTGACTAACCAATTTAAATATACGTGCACACGTGTAATATAAATATACGTGCACACGTGTAATATAAATATACGTGTACACGTGTAATAGAAATACACGGGTATCCGTGAACAGAACTACACGGGTATCCGTGAACAGAACTACACGTGTATCCGTGAACAGAAATACACGGGTACCCGTGTATTAAAAATTACACGGATTGAAGTTCGGCTACGTTTACTACACATGTACACGTGTATGTAAATACACGTGAAATAGGGACCTCTGGTCGGTATCATATATATTGGCCGGTGAGTTTCGTGAGGGGTATTCTCCCACCACACAGTTTGCCTGCCTCGGTGCTCCTTTTCTCAACGTTTTCTGACTCGCTCTCGTTCCATCTCGCCTTCGCAGAACAAGAGTGAGCCAGAAATGGTGGGGATAGTGCCAAGCTTCTGGGGTGTAGACCAAACCGAGCTGTCAGCGTAGAAATACACACATCAGAATAAGTGTGCGTTAGCTACGAAAAAATGCAGGAGCTTTATTGGTTAGAACATTTACACTTTCTCGATAGCTTCATCTCGTATTGGTCTACGCATAGCTTCGTAACGCACACAACTATTACGCTAAGAATAAATAACAGCCAAACGGCTAGGTTCAGGCGGAGCCGAGCAGCGTTTCCCGTTACCCCACCATACCCTGTGAGGACCAAGCAACTCCAACTGACAAATCCCCGATCGTCAGATGGTGGTGGCTGATTTCCCCTCGATCGCTGCTCGCGAAACGAAACTCACCGGCTAATATATTTGATACCGACCTTAGCTATCGGACCGGTCGACTTTTAGAGTTAAGCGGTCGATTATTAGCGTATTCGGACACTTTATTTTTAACGATTGTGACGTCCCACTATTTTTCACGCGGTATTATTTCAAGTCTCCCTCATAAATCATTGCAAAACTCCACCAAAATTCCCTCGAACTCAAGTCTTACCCGTTTTCCCCCAATCACTGACCATCTAAACGATGTACCTTAGCGGTCCCCATCTCGAAATGGTCAGGTATGAAATCCCATTCCCCTCTTCGCCCTACGAGGCATGATTTCCTCCATCAAATCTAATTATAAACAAGTCCCTCGTCCCAAAACCCCTCTTAATTCGAGACCACGTCTCACTCCCTCTCTAAGACCCTCCAAGTCAAAACCACACTCACCCCTTTCCAATCAAACTACCCAAAATCCATCAAATCAGTTGAAAATTCCCTTTTCAGAAGCCCAAGTAAAAACCCCGGAAGTCTTGCGGCAAATATTTCGTACAAGGCCAAATAAAACCCCCAAAGGTCCTATTCTATTATCAACACGTTCTAATTATAGGCGTGTGACGTCCCACTATTTTTCGCGTGGTATTATTCTAAAATCTATTATAAATCTCAAAATTACTCCCCCAAAGTCCCTCAAACTCAACTCTTACCCCATTTCCCCAATCGCTGATCACCTTGACGATGTACCTTAGCGGTCCCCATCTCAAGATGGTCGGTACGAAACCTCCTTCGCCTATTCGCCCTATGAGGCACGAATCCTTTCCTCAAAATAAATCTAAACAAGTCCCTCGTTCCAAAGCCCTCTTAAATCGAGAGCACGTCTCACTCCCCTCTTTACGACTCACTGAGTCCGAGCCATTCTAACCCCTTTCCTATTAAAACACCCAAAATCCATTCGACGGGTTGAGTATCTCCTTTCACAGTTATAAAAACCCCAGAAGTCTAATTGCGACGAATATTTGGTGTACGTGACATAAATACGTCTAATAATAGACGTACCGTTTATAAAAACCCCGGAAGTCCTACTGCGACTTATTTCTTAAATATGTCAAGGTCCCTACCGCGCGTACCCCCTCAACATTCCTGTAAAAATACATAAATATGAGGTCCCGAGAGGCCGGAGCATCATTATTCACAACTCAGTGTTACCGAATGTTAAAGAAGTTTTACTAAGATTCAAATCAGTGACCAACAAGCACCGTTCATCAATCATTGTAAGATATTACAATTATCATTTATAACATTGTATATCACCACCATCACTTATATTTTGTATTATCATCGCTTATTGCCGTTCATATTATTTCGCATTCTAAAGCTTATTGCAAACATTTATTATTTTGTATTACTATTCATATTGTTTTCTATATCAACGCTTATTGCAATCATTTATTATTTTGTATTGCTATTCATATTGCTTTCTATATCAACGCTTATTGCGATCATTTATATTGCTTTCTATATCAACGCTTATTGCTTATATCATTTTACTTAATTAACGCATATTGTATTTCATCTTCATATTCTTATATTGTGGTTAATTACCGTTTAAACAGTAAAAACGTACTCGTGTTTAAAGTTAATAAACCCCTTTGTTTTTAAATCACGCTTCGAATTATTGTATGCATCCTTTGGTTACAAAGATTCCAAACCAAGACAGGCTGCCGCAACAGCTGATTTCTGTTCGTGAACGCGAGAGCGTTTACACTGTTTACAAACATACTTTTGCATGAACCGTGCAATTCACGGAAATATTACGTGTTGTTTTCTTTACATAAATGCAACGGTAAATCCTATTACCAAAATCAAAACAAACATAAGGTGTTCTAACGGGTGTTCCCCGGGTGTGTATTCACCTTTTAAAACTTCCCTGGTCGATAGAGTGCTGGATTTCAGATTCGCGCCTGACTTCCCCCCCCCCCCATAGTCATCGTTCCTAAAGACCTCACCCGGGACGTGACAGGCGCATATTTCATAAAAACCCCGGAAGACCTATTGCGACGCATATTTTGTAAACAGGTCAAGGTGCATACTGCGCGTACCCCTCACACCTGACATTCTTGTAAACCACATCCTCATAAAAAACTTCAAGGAAATAAAAAAATTACGCCAAGTACATGAAATAAATAAAAACCACAAAAAGTAGAAGATAATAATAATTACAAAGTAAAAAAGATGCTCAGGAACAATCGCACGGAACAGTCTTCCGTGTAGCCCTCCTCGCGCCTCAGTTTTTCATATTTATTTCATATTTATTTATTGTGGCTTTCACACGCAGGTGGCGAAAAGTCAAGTCAACCCTGTCGTGGCTAAAATTTTTGAAACTCAGATGGGTACGGGACCAGTTGATATTGTTTTCAAACCTCGTTACAGTAATCTGGGGTGCGAGTGGTAAACCGGCCATAAAAGCGGAGCGCGCGGCTCGCTCACTTGAGACAGGGACCTCCGATTCACTAATAGCTGTTTGCGACGTTAATTTGAAAGAAAACATCCTAGAATTCACCTTATTTTCTACGTAGCGTTTCTAGGAATGGTTTATGTTTATATATGTATGAAAAAGGCATACGACTAATATCGTGCAACAACCAGTTGCAGCTTCGACTGTTATTCGAATGAGGTAGTTCTGGGCTGTTATTTCAAAACCACTGTCTATTCTACACAGAGACACAGAAAATAATTTATTTTAAAAGTATTAACTAGTTTTACCACATTGGAAGAAAGACTGAACTTTTTTTTTTTTTATAGAGGGGGAAAATGCATTAGGCATACCCCAGCATAACCTGCTGGGGTTATGTGGGACTACCAGATCTTGGTATACCCACTAAAAACCCCCTCTCGGATATTCTCCTTATCCGTCTCCCCTTACCTACTGAGGTACTTACACGATTACTTCAGCCGAGGAAGACTAAACTGTTCAAGAGTTTCCAGAACATCTTAATTCAAATAAAGGTCGAAGCAAATTCGAAACTCTCGTCGGGAATTTGAAGAGTATCTCGAGATATCGAGATTTCGCCCGTATTTTGCCAGCGCTCCAAAGCTCCGGTTTCCAAGCCCCCCGATGACCGAGAGCTACGAACCGCCCGATAGCCCAACTCCCGGTCACGTCGTCGGTCGCGTGTTCCTAGAGTTCTTAGGCGAAGTTCTTCATTAGGAGTTCTTCATTCGGAGAAGATTGGTGTCTGGTGTGCGATATCGCGTAAGCGAACCGTTGGACCACTCTTCTTCGACACCACCATAACGGCAGGTAGGTATCAGGAACTTGTATATCAATTTATTTCCCTGTTGGAACCCGAGGAAAGGAGGTGCTGGTTCCAACAGGACGGGGCATCAGCGCACACAGCGGGGTCAACTATGGCAATGCTGGAGGAATTTTTTGGCGAAAAAATAATTTCTCAGGGTTTGTGGCCGCCGCGATCGCCAGATCTGACGCCTCCGGATTTCTTTTTGTGGGGTACACTGAAGGGCGAGGTGTACGCCACTAATCCGGGCACCATCGAGCAGTTGCGGGACAATATCACCGCTTCGATCGCCAAAGTTACACCCGAAACGTTGAATCGGGTATTCGAAAATCAGGTAAAGAGGATACACGCCTGCCTGAGAAATAATGGTCGCCACTTCCAGTAAGATCTTTAAAAAATTAATGATCTGCCCTTTTTTCAGGGCCAGCAGCAACCAACGGCCCTTTTTAGGGCCACCAAAAACGTTAACGAGGATAACTCTGTTCAACAAACATATCATCTCAACAAACATATCAGCCATTGCACCCCAAATCGCTCAGAATTTCACACATGATCACCATTAACCGTTAAATTTGTGATTTTTTAAAAGTAGTACGTCGTCGGGAAGCGTAGTTAAATCAGTTACAAGCACTGCATATATTCTCAATTAAAAGATGCATCGTTGAAAACATCGACGAAAACACGGTCAAAGTTGAAATACTAAATCTGTTGCGAATTCGTATTTTAATAACTACATTTACCAAAGGATTTATGCCTCGTTTTAATTAATTAATATTAGCATCTTGAGAGGATATTGTAATACAATAATTTTGGTCCCAGAAACTCTCAATGACACAGTTGAGCTAAGAACTCTAGGAACATGCGACCGACGACGTGACCGGGAGTTGGGCTATCGGGCGGTTCGTAGCTCTCGGTCATCGGGGGGCTTGGAAACCGGAGCTTTGGAGCGCTGGCAAAATACGGGCGAAATCTCGATATCTCGAGATACTCTTCAAATTCCCGACGAGAGTTTCGAATTTGCTTCGACCTTTATTTGAATTAAGATGTTCTGGAAACTCTTGAACAGTTTAGTCTTCCTCGGCTGAAGTAATCGTGTAAGTACCTCAGTAGGTAAGGGGAGACGGATAAGGAGAATATCCGAGAGGGGGTTTTTAGTGGGTATACCAAGATCTGGGAGTCCCACATAACCCCAGCAGGTTATGCTGGGGTATGCCTAATGCATTTTCCCCCTCTATAAAAAAAAAAAAAAGTTCAGTCTTTCTTCCAATGTGGTAAAACTAGTTAATACTTTTAAAATAAATTATTTTCTGTGTCTCTGTGTAGAATAGACAGTGGTTTTGAAATAACAGCCCAGAACTACCTCATTCGAATAACAGTCGAAGCTGCAACTGGTTGTTGCACGATATTAGTCGTATGCCTTTTTCATACATATATAAACATAAACCATTCCTAGAAACGCTACGTAGAAAATAAGGTGAATTCTAGGATGTTTTCTTTCAAATTAACGTCGCAAACAGCTATTAGTGAATCGGAGGTCCCTGTCTCAAGTGAGCGAGCCGCGCGCTCCGCTTTTATGGCCGGTTTACCACTCGCACCCCAGATTACTGTAACGAGGTTTGAAAACAATATCAACTGGTCCCGTACCCATCTGAGTTTCAAAAATTTTAGCCACGACAGGGTTGACTTGACTTTTCGCCACCTGCGTGTGAAAGCCACAATAAATAAATATGAAATAAATATGAAAAACTGAGGCGCGAGGAGGGCTACACGGAAGACTGTTCCGTGCGATTGTTTTCAGATCAAATTCTAACGTGCAAAGAAGCGGGCGAGTAAACCGATAATACCTAGAGCAAAGTAGTGTAGGTGAAGAATATAACGAAATCAACGATAAGGGCAGAATCAATTTAAGGAAAATATAATGATAGGCTTGTAAGAGAAATTGAATGTCGAAGCATGCGAGAAGCCACTTCTCGTACCGGCCTGGCGTTCAGACCTGCCAGCTGGATAGCAGCGATGCCCGAGCTACAAGAATTTTAGGATGGTCTCTTTCAAATTAACGTCGCAAAGAGCTATTCGGAATTTCCCGGCTCAGGTAAGCGAGCCGCAGGCTCCCCTTTTACGGCCGGTTTACCACTCGCACCCCAGATTACTGTAACGAGGTTTGCAAATAATGAGTCGACTGGTATCGTACCCGTCTCAATTTCAAAAATTTTGGCTACGACAGGGTTGGCTTGATTTTTCGCCACCTGCGTGTGAAAGCCACCACAGTGGCATATCGTTTCAAAAGAGGATATTAACGTAAGTCACCCCATAGTGGCGTACATCGGGCTGACGAATATGGTTCCAAGTTGGAATACGTTATTGCAACCGCCTCAATTTCGAAAAGAATGTGGGTTAGTCCGTTGTTTGCCCTCACTGACACAATTAACGATATTGCGTATAAAATTAGTTTGCAGGATTGAAATCCCGTTTCGTTAAAAGTGGTCCGATTTAAATTTTTTTTTGTCAATTTAATCGGGAGAATGCAAGGAATCTATTGCTGCCACTGTCATATTGATACGACGAGAAATAATGAAATTCCGTTTCTGCATAATCGATGACACATCGCCGAGCAACCTCGCGCTGCAGATTAGACGGGTGAACGATACAATATCGCTCGGCTCGGGGAGCCGACGGCTTCGATCAAAGGCGCTCAAGGCTCGCCAAGCTTGAAATAACATTCGGATATGAATATAAATGAAAGGGAGAACATTATTCGAAGCTTCGGATGAATTCCCGTCGAATGAAAACATTATTTATGGCGCTTCGAATAATAAATAACTCCGGGTTATTTATATTTGGTGAGTTTCGATTAAAATTTCTGCCTTTTATACAAAACCTATTTTTTATTTAAAATAATTTTTTGCCCATCTCTGATTCTAACTACCATTAATGCAGGCTGGGGAAGGTACCCTCTTCCATGCGGCCGCCCGTTCTAGTGAAATGCGCAGGCTGGATGCGCGTGATTATTATGTGATCCCCTCTTCGAAATGACAGAAAATATAACCTATATGCTGTATGACAATAAATTTTTATTGGCTATTTCGTTCTTCTACGCTACATTTGTCAACTATGTATGACTTAACATCCTTCCAAATTATTATTATGACGCCGCAACAGTATCTTTATGAAATCAGGTATAGCATATAGGTTATGTTTTCTGTCACTTCGAGGACAGAAAATCCGCTTCTCGAAGTGACAGAAAAACATAACCTATATGCAACACGACGATAAATATTTATTGGCTATTTCGTTCTTCTACGCTACATTTGTCAACTATGTATGACTTAACGTCCTTCCAAGATATTATTATTACGCCGCAACTATATCTTTATGAAATCTGGTATAGCATGTAGGTTATATTTTCTGTCACTTCGAGGAGAGGAGCACATAATAATCACGCGCATCCAACCTGCGCATTTTCATGTGCCATTCCAAAAGATGACATAAACAGAAGCCACTACAGGTGTGGCGTTTAATAGCTAAAGGGTTTAAACATTCAGACATAAAAATTGTAGAAAAAATTCAAAGACTGCTAGAAACAGCGACACATCCCATTAGTTACACCTTACTTTCGATCTGTAGTGCATGCACTACATTAAGGATAAAATCACGAAAAAGGAAACCAGAGCATTAGATTCTGAGGCTGCAGAACTAATATATATTTGAATAAAAATTTAAGTCCTCAATTTGTGAAAGTAACGATACAGGGACAACTAGCCTATTGTTTATCGGCGCCATGAATTTTAAAAAGAGCATTATATAAAGTATTTAAATAAACAGTTTGCAAAAGCTTTTCGCAACAATTATGGTTAAAAAATTAAGAAAAGAAAAATTAAGTAAACGTAAAATTTGGTAAATTTTCCACCATTAGAAGGGGATAATTTGTCCCCATTTTATTGCGCAAATTGCATTCCGATATCTTTTGTAGTAACCCGGGCCACCAACGCGTCAGCGTGGTCTAATACAGAGTTGGGCAAAATGTAATCTTCTTACAAGTTACAAATTACGATTAAACTGTAATTCTGTAGTTGATTACACATTATTTTCTGTAATCGTTAATTTATCTGGTTGATAAAATTGTGGTTAACCACCTACATTAACGATTACAGAAAATAATGTGTAATCAACTACACAATTACATTTTAATCGTAATTTGTAAATTGTAATTAGATTACATTTTGCCCAACTCTGAGCTAATATCGCTGCTGGACCATTGCATACGTAGATAACGGGATCGGCGCGGTTGCACTCTTAAAATGGCTACCATTCTCCTACCCGTCTACTACGTCAAATTTAATATTCTCTGGCGAAAGACTACACTTTCATCGTTGGCTCATAGATGGCGGAAGTATCGGCGCATGGTTGTAGTGGAATGCGTCTGTGAGGCGGTGTTGCCAAATTTACCTGTTCGCGCGCGCGGGGGTTGCAGTTTTAACGAATGACCCTGTAGACTCGTACCACGAGTCTACTGCTTGGATCCGAAGACCTCTTCTACATGGACGCACACTCATGCAGTTCTCTCACAAATTTCGCAACGGGTAGCAATGAAACAGTCCCGCGCTCGGCTGTTACCCGGGTCCCAGAAATTCAGGAGGTATTTGCACCCGATAAGGCAGGCCTGTATTAAAGGAAATACTCACGTCAGCAGCTGTTGGCGTCGGTTGGCGTGGCACAGTGGGGCAAAGAGTGGAGCACCGCGGGTGATCGCGGGGCGAAGGGATGTAAAGTACAACGGTCGAACGATGGTGGCGCACAGTGGCGCATCATGCCAAAAGCACCTTCAAATCGTTTCAAGCATCTCCAATCCATAGTATATATATCAGTGACGCCGAGGCCCTCATCGGTCCTCAAACAAATCAACCCTCCCCCTTCCCCCCGCCGGCGCCGGGACCCCTGGCGTCCAGGAAACTAACAGCCATCCGTCAAACGGCCTACACTCATTGCTCGAATTGATTTCCTCCTTTAAAGAATTAAATTCCATAGTAAATGTTGAGCAGATGCTCTCACTTACACGCTCATTAATAAATCGCCTGCGACCCTGCCGCACCTTGGTCAAAAAATTTCAAGTTTTCTATTCTACACTCGGCAGTCTAGATTGATCCACGTCTCTACCAAAACTTATGCTCTGGAATGCTGGTTCGCTTCCCCGAAAGCGAAACGAATTGATCCTCGCGGTGGCCGGGCTTCGACCCGGCATTATACTTGTCACGGAGGCCTGGCTTACTCCACAGGAAAATTTTACGCTACCCGGCTACTCGGTAGTTCGCGCGGACCGCCCCGTCAAAAGCGGGGACGTCGCCATCGTTATACATAACTCCATAAATTATTCTAATTTCATACTGACTAAGGTCGGGGCCATATATATTGGCCGGTGAGTTTCGTAAGGGGTATTCTCCCACCACACATTTTGCTTGCCTCGGTGCTCCTTTTCTCAACGTTTTCTGACTCGCTCTCGTTCTATCTCGCTCTCGCCTTTGCAGAACAAGAGTGAGCGAGAAATGGTGGGGATAGTGCCAAGCTTCTGGGCTGTAGACCAAACCGAGCTGTCAGCGTAGAAATACACACATCAGAATAGGTGTGCGTTAGCTACGAAAAAATTCAGGAGCTTTATTGGTTAGAACATTGATATTTTCTACGCATAGCTTCGTAACGCACACAACTGTTCAGGTGGAGCCGAGCAGCGTTCCTGTTACCCCACCATACCCTGCGAGGGCCTCGCAACTCCAACTGACAAATCCACGATCGTCAGATGGTGGTGGCTGATTTCTCCTCGATCGCTCTTCGCAAAAACGAATTCATCGGCCAATATATCTGGCCCCGACATTAGTGCCCCTTTGCACGATGCCTACTTTATCCGGCTTAGCGCCCCCAAACTCATCGTGGGCGTCATGTACGCTCCCCCGATGCCATAAAAGATTCTAGTGTATTTGATGCACTTGTAAGAATGGGGTCCCCTTTCCTTTTCGGGGGAGATTGGAATGCTAAGCATAAGTTTTGGAATAACTACACCGCAAACAAAACTGGCAAACATCTTATACAACCACCTCTGCAAATTCCCGTACCGGATTGTTTACCCGGAAAATTTTACTCATCAATCCGGCAGATCCAGGCCATCCACACTCGACTTCTTTATCACTGACTATCGCGCGGACTTCGCCTGCGAAACTACTGAAAATTTTGACACTCCTCACCGTCCAGTTATTCTGACAGCCAAACACTCCAACGGCCCAACCGGCATTGACACTACTACAGATTGGGAAAATTTCCAAACCTTATCAGCCAACCACAAAATCAGTCGTAACCTGGAATCCACCACTAGAATTGACGACTCAATCAAAGACCTCACCTCCTTTCTGCATGCGAACACTACCTGCACGTCATTAAACAAGGAAGCCCACCTGTTAACCGACGCAACCTTACTATCACTCATCCGTCGCAGACGCGCACTCCGCAAAAGGGGGCAAATGCTGGGAATCCAAATCACTGCTGACCAAACTCGTGACATCTCAGCCACGATCCGCAAGAGAATCTCGCACCTCCGGATCCTACAATGGGACCGCACTCTCAGGTCCTTTGAAAAACCGGACCCTACTTGCTGGTGCACTTATCGGAAAATAACCGCTACCAAGGAAGCGAGGAAGCTACCACCTCTCTGCAACGGTCTAAATACAGTGACCCCCGACAAGGGCAAGGTGGACCTCTTGGCCACCACATTTGCAGAGATTCACTCCTCCGCTGCTAGCCGCCTCTCGAAAATGGAAAACACTGAGGAAAACTTTACTGTTTGGCTGGGTACTACAGAACACGAAAACACTCAATCCATTCCTCTCTCCCCCGATCAAATAAAAAAATACATAAACCACATGGAATCCCGGAAGGGACCCGGTACCGACGGGTTATCGATACTAATGCTAAAGCACGCGTCGCGCAAAATTCTATGTCAGATTTACTACATTTTTCCTTCCGCCACAACGCTGAGTTATTTCCCAGCAGCATGGAAAATTTCCAAAGTTATTCCGATCCCCAAGCCGGGCAAGCCGACCAGTTATAGGCCGATTAGCCTTCTTCCCATTTTGGGAAAGCTCCTTGAGAAGTGCATTCTATTGTTCTGAGGGGTGAGAAGGATATTTATACAAAGGACTCTTTCACCACACTCCTTTTAATTCGCGTTATGGCGATACTCCAGTTTAACACTGATACAACAATAATTGATTTCAGCGGAAAATTACACGACGCGTGACGTAACCTCTACAGGCTGTTCCAAGAGAGTGAGGGCGAGTGGCACCTCAGGCGGACTATTTATACAGCCCCCTCAGAGGGCCGCGTTCCCCAAGCGACGCTGAAAACGCGCGGCAATTTTGGCGGAAAAAGCGCATCGGCACGCCGATAATCCGTTACCTGGGGAAGTCCGGCTGCCAGATACGCAGCGTTGGCCATCGCCTGACTCACCCAGCAACACGGGGGAAAACCCGAGCCTCCGACGCATAGCGGTAAAATCGGCCGTTCTTCCAACGAACGAGGAAGCGTCGATGCCGCTACAGTTCCTAAACGACTTACTTACAAAAAACAATATTATTGCCTGCTGTCAGTTCGGCTTCCGCGGGGGTCACTCAACGATTCAGCAAACTCTTCGCATCGTCCAATATATTACACATGAGCTCAATGTCAACCGCAGCGTTGCACTGATACTATTAGATCTGTCTAAGGCATTCGACTCAGTCTGGCACGGCGCCCTCCTGTATAAGCTACAAGCTGTAGGACTCCCGATAAGCTTCACAAAATTGGTGGTGTCCTACTTATCCGACTGGCAGCTTTTTGTGAGTTGCAATGGTGCAAAATCCAATCTTCACCAAATTTCGGCCGGGGTGCCGCAGGGCTCCATTCTGGGTCCTACACTGTTTAATATCTTTATAAATGACCTTCCAATTAACTCCGGATGTGAATGCGCGCTTTATGCCGACGACACAGCAATTTTCACCTCCTCGTGGCAGCTCTCGACTTTGGTGCTTCGCCTGCAAGGCTACCTGGACAAAGTCCTGGAGTTTTTCGCGAACTGGAAGCTCCAGATAAATCCTGAGAAAACGGAGCCCATCTTCTCAAAAAGAATCAAAATTCTCGCCTCCAGACCTAACTACAAAATCCATATTGATAACAACCCAATGCCCTGGAAAAATGAGGTCAAGTACCTCGACATCCTCCTACATTATAAATTATCTTGGAACTCTGCCGTCAGTGATAGAATCTCCAAAACCTTAAAAGTCGTGGGCGCTCTCCACCGGCACGCCTGCCATAAGTCCCCCCTCAATATCAACATTCGCTTAAACATCTATAAAACCTGCGTCAGGTCCGTGCTCACGTACGGGGCTCAAGTTTAGTGGATAACCTCCAAAACAAACCGGACCAGGATCCAAAAACTCCAAAATAAGATCCTCAAAATCATCACCGGTTCGCCCACATTATATTCCACTCATGCCCTACACTCCAACACCAACATTCCGCTCATCCGGGACCACATTCGCGATCTTATAAATAATTACCAAGTCTCCGAACACCCAAACCCCTTGGCCCACCAAACGGACACGTATGATCTGAAGAAAATCCCCTGCCGGGTCAAAGTTCATTTCCCTATGTCCAAATAACTCCCCTCCCCTCGTTACCCCCACCCCCCTTCCCTTGCGCTAATCTGTGCTTTTAGTTTAAATAATCAACCTCCGAGGCTACTTACCTTTATGTACGCAAACGCATGCGCTGGCAACCTCCTCTACACCGAAGCCCCCGACTGAGAGTCGGTAATATGCATAACACCCAGCATCACATCTCCGTCACCCGTCGGTCGCAAGCACCTGGCTTTTCGTTTAATCTACTTCGCTACTTTTCCTGCTTTGCCGGATAAACAAGGCCACGCTATCACTACTGCTAAGTATCATACCTAACTACATGTCCTCGCCTCTCGAGAGTTATACTTTGTCTTTTCTTTCAGGTTTTCTTTTTATGCACTGCGGTTTTTTGGAAATTTTTCCGCAAACTCTTCACTCCAGGACTACGCAAAACACTTGAAGTCGGTAATCCCACGACACTAATTGGCCGGTAACTGGGAAATAGCTCAGAGGGACAGCCTACAAGAGGACGATTTTCGGGAATTCTTCCCCTCCTCCTACTGAGTGAACATATATAATAAATAAATAAAAAAATCGGAATGTAGTCTGAGCTGTGCTTTCGTCGAGAACGTTAAAAGTACAAAAGCAAATAACTGCACAGAATGAGTAACCGCCGAATGAGCGACGCGGTTGTTTTACATTTAATTGAACTCTATGAATCGAAGCCGGAGCTCTGGAATTCGAATTTGGAATCCTATCATATTAAAAATACTAAATTTGATGCCTGGTGCAACATTACCGATACACTAGGCATCGATGTAGACATGGCGAAAGCAAAAATTACGTCATTGATGTCGTTCTACCGACGTGAAAGGTCAAAGGAGAAGAGCAGCAAATGAACTGGATCAGGTGAGTGGAACAATATATTTTTCATAACACATCATCATGTGCATTAGTTTGAATGTTTATAAAAAAGTAATAGTTGTTTTAAAAAAGTACATTTGAGGAGTGATTTTTCAAAAGGGCGTATTTCCACATAGAACAAATTTTGAATAACCGCAAAAAACTGCACTACCTACGTTTATTAAAAAAATGTATTTTCTTTTTATTAGTACACGTACATTTTATTCTTCCATCTGAAAGCGGTAATGTTTTAAATTTAGCGACATTGTTTTAATAGTTATTTAAAAAAACGTTCAAGATGATTTGCTCCAAGGTCAAAAATGGAAATACGGCCTTTTGAAAAATCACTCCTCATTCGTTACATTTCATAGAAACACGGAGTACATTATATTGAAGTTTATATACAATGAAGAAATTACATATTTGATTAAGAAGTATACCTTGATATATGTAATTTCTGTTGCATAGGTGCAGACCAAGTGCACGTGAGCAGTTGGTTTGCGTACAAAGCTATGCAATTTTTATCGGACCGGGATACTCCTAAACCTCGAATTAGCACAGTCGAAGTAAGTAAATTACTAGCTATTGTTACAAAATAAATTTTAACAATATTCATTTTGATAGGACAGTCGGCCTTCACTTAAAAAATATTGACTAAATTCGTTCCTAATTCCCTTCACTGAGGTACAACAATTCCTTTGCGACCGGTTTAAATTAAAAAACGACGTTGGAGCACTTGTAATCTCACGTCTCCAATTTCCTTCAACAAGGCTGCTCCCATCGTGACTATCGAATTCTCCTCGCGGATGTATTTCTGCTGATGTATTTTTTCTCATATAATTGTGTAAATACACAGTGCATAGTACCACGAGGGCAGCCTTTTCAGGGTTCAATAACATTGGTTTTCGGAGGACGCGGAATACAACAGATAGGATGCCAAAAGCATTTTCAACCACTCTCCGTGCTCTACAATGCCGATAATTGTACGTTCTTTCTTGAGACTCCTTCCTGTGAGTTCCGGGATACGGTTTCATAATATTATTTGTTAAACCAAAAAGCTTCGTCTCCTAAAATAACGTATTGTACCTTGCGGGTTCTACCAGGAAGGACTGCCATATCAGGTAGGCAGAGAGAGTGGTCTTTCAGTTTGTTGCTAATTACTGTATCTTTAAAAATTCCCGCATCGGGAATTCTACCTTGGCATCCAACATCTGCAAACGTGAAGTTATATTCCGCGTCCACCATTGCAAATAAAACTATACTGTGCTACTCCTTGTAATTAAAACAAGATAATTGTTTTATTCGATGAGAATTTATTCGACGAATAACGATAATTTTTTTATTCGAAGGTTTTCTTCGAATAAATGCGTCGAATAAAATTTTGATCCGTAGCATTTATCTTTTCGAAGCCTTCGAATAAAGCCACGAATAACTTTCGTCAGCGTCGAGCGCAGGGACGAAACTAGGTTGTAAGCGCCCCGGAGCAAGGATTCTATTTAGCGCCCTCCCCCCCCCCAATATTTTACCACCCTATATTGCCCACCATAGGAGGTTGAATCCATATACTTTACATATAAAAGGCATAATAAACGTGTTTATTAACTGGTTTTAAACATATTGCAGGTACCCTAATTTGTTTGCTGTTTGATAACAAATCAATAAATTTTAAATAAATAAATTTTAATTACTGTTTCATAAAATGTGTATGCCCTATCGAAATTTGATTAAAATAATATTAAAAGAGCATTCAATTTTCTACAATTACTGTATATTTGATTTTATCGTGTCTCCAACCATTTTTTACATAATAGCGTTCAAATATCGAGAGGTCCGCACTACGGCATATAGGCAATACGCCACGCGCGCCGTAGAGGTGGTTCACGTGTAGTACGGATCTCTCTATATTCAAACGCTATTATGGAAATAATAGTTGGAAGTCCGAAAAAATCAAATATATAGTAATTGTAGAAAATTGAATGCTCTTTTAATATTATTTGAACAAAATTTCGATAGGGCTAACCATTTTTGAGAAATTCTTTAAATCCACACCATTGATGAATTCTTAACTTTAAGGCCCGGACGGCACCCTGGTGTTCGATTGCAATAAACTTTTTCAAGGATTATTTTCTTATGAAGTGGAACCATTTCAGGAGGTGAGAGCAAAGAAATACGAAGGAAAACTCCAGACATATAAAGAAGGGCCACCCTATAATGCTCACGAGCAACGTTTTCGACGGCGCTGATATACACTTCGTTTGGCGCCTCCCGCAAATCGACGCCCGGAGCAGAAACAAGTGTTACGTCCCTGGTCGAGCGTGTTTATTCGAACCGCCGAAGGTCGAGCCCGGCCGAGCGGCGTGGCGAGCGTCGAACACAAAGGACCGGCGGCGGCGACTTAGGCTTGGGGCACACGAGCGTTTCTTTCAACGTCCGTCACGACGGACGTCAATTTTGAGGAAAAAAAAAACGCTCGTGTGCCCTCAGCCTTAGGGTCTTGGTGACTGACGCACGCGTTATCTTACAATGTAGTATCGTGCAATGACGAAAATCTCAAATTTCGTCATTTTCATCCTATCTTTTTGAAAATAATACCAATGGACTGGTAAGGTTTTTCCGACGAAAATAAGCCAAAACACGACATACGTCGCACTAGGAAAGCCGGCCGTTTTATTATATGCCAGATATTTTGTGCCCCATTTTTTTTCCAGTGCAGTGTAGACATTTCCTCCCATTCTGCCCTTTCTCTCTTCTTCTCTTATTCCCACATTGTTCTCTCCTCCTTCATCTCTTCTCTCCATTTCTCAATCCCCGCCAATTACTTTCCCAACATTCTCTCCATGACTCTCTCCAAATCGCCTACGGTTTCCTACCTTTTCGGCTCTCCTTCTCCAATCTCACCACACGATGGCGGTGCTTTACCACGCTCCCGTCCCTCTACATACTTTTCCATCGCAGGCTACCAACAGACCATCACATCCATACTGGAAGATTCCGGCAAGTGACCTCAGCGCATCCTTCCAATCGGAAATGTGGGACAATTCCGTCTACGAATGGCTAAAAAAGGCTAATCCACCACGGGGCACTCCATTAGGACAAGCTTATTTTCAACACTACTTCACCAGAACCACTCGCCCGTGGTTTTCTTATTCTCATATTGCCAGAGACCTGACGGTTTGGATCTGTAGAGCTCGATTCAACCACTACAACTTGAACAAATCCCTTCACAAAATCCAAGTGGTTGATAGTTCGGCGTGCCAGTGTGGTGCGGAGGAGCAGGACCTAAACCACGTGATTTGGCAGTGCCCCCTCACTGCCTCACACAGAAGCCGACTGATACTTGCTCTCGGTCGGCATGGCTGGCAACTGCCTCTCAGTATTGAGTGTTTTCTCTCAAAGCCTTACCTCAAGGAACTAAAACTCATCCATCAATTCCTCCTTTCCAACGACATCGTGACGTAACTTATAGAGTATCCAGAAAGAGGAAGCTGAAAGCTCAATTACTTACACTGCGTTTTAATTAACTTATCGGCTTTATTTTATATGATCTGTTAAATTATATTTTCTGCTACAATGTACCTACTTATTCGGACCAATGGGCTCTTTTCAGAGCCTAGGGCCTTTTTTTCTTAATAAACAACAAATTTTCCATCGTTTTTCCCTCCTCTTTCCTCTCCTTCGTCTTATTCCTGCCTGATGTTACCCTTGTTGTCAGTGTCGCCATTTTCGAACTTCCTATCCTCACCCACCCTTCTGTTGACACTTTGCACTTCCAATTCCTACCCTGGGTTTTCCTATCCTCTTGTCTTCTTCACTTCCTTCTCTCGTCTGCTCCCGCCTCTTACCCTTCGGCTCTTCTCCTCTCGCCAATTTCACTCCCCTTTGCTCGTCTTATCCCTCTCTAACTGACAGGCGACCTTTCCCTTCGCACATCCCAACCGGAAGTCCTAAGTTTACATATATATGACAAACGAAATTACGAGTAACACATTCACTGCTCATAAATATTGCTACTGACAGCAATAATTAGTATGTTATTGCTTCTTTTAATATAATAAGTAATATTGATAGATAATAAATATATATATGTAAGTGATACGTATACAAATGTAAAGAGTACACTTGCGAGGTCGCACAGTGAGGTACCGAGCAGCGGTAACAATTTGATGTAAAGAGATACCTATTTTACGACCATCCTGATGTGCAAAGGTGGCTAAGTAGATGTCTTGCGAAGAGACACAGGAATAAAAGGTATCCGCTGACTGCGCTTGACCGCGCCTGCGTCAGCTTCCCGTCAAATTGGAGACGGATCCCTTATCGCTTGAGTATATACCCGTGCTCGAACATCAAAACAAAAGGACACGCAATGTATTGCGTGCAAGAAAAGATGGGCCATAGGGACGAAATTATGTTATGACCCATCGGACCTGCATTCCTTGCAGATCCGAAGTTTTCACCTCTTTATAGTAATATCTCCTTCCTATGTGTCACCTTTTCTTGCACCAAATACGTCGCGCATCGTATTGTTTTGGTGTTCGATCGCGTGTTTATACACTCGAGCGATAAGGGATCCTTCTGTAATTTGAAGAGCGGACGAAGCAGGCGGGTCCACGGACAATACTCACACACAGCCGTGCAAGTTGGGCCGCCTGCTCGGCTTATAGGCCATTTCCAACGAGCCGAGTATTTCAACCGCTCGTCGATCCCACACACCAGCGAGCTTGCTTGTCGAGCCTGCAGTTCGCGAGCGGCTCGCTCGTGTATGGGAGCCTTTAAGGTGCGATTTCATGCTGACGCTCGACGCTTGTTTTGAGCGTCAAAACCAGTCACGTGACCGATGCTCAACAAACGAACGAACGAGTCAGAGTGCAACGAGCGCCAAGCGGAAAAGCACGGAAAAGCTAAACTCGGTTGTAGCTTTTCCGTTTCATACTGAAAGTCACGTGGACCGATCACGTGATTGGTTTTGACGTTCAAAACGAGCGTCGAGCATCAGCATGAAATCGCACCATTAAAGTCTGCGCACACATGTCAGTTCCGTGTCAGTACCGTTCCGGCGTGCTAGTGGTAAGAAGAAGAGGAGCGTAGAGGGTATCTTCTTCTTACCACTGGTACGCCGGAACGGTACTGACACGGAATGGATATGTGTGTGCAGACCTTTAGAGTGTTTAGACTCGCTTTAATTTCATCTCGCACTCGCCTTCAGCAAGACGCGAGAAGCGACCGCTCGGAATCGGGTCCCCTCTATGTACTCAGAGTGGTGGGGATGCTTCGCTGCATGTGTACGTACCTGACGGGCACCAATCCCCACCGTGCGACGACCAGGCGTAGCCCGACCAGGGATCTGCGGACTTAAGCTACGGTGAATGGGGGGGGGGGGGGAATACCTACAGGAGCGGTGGTAATGTGTGCATGAACTGCGCCTGTTTCCATTGCCATCGCTGCTATAGGTGTTTCCCCCTCCATGAATGTAGCTTAAACCCGCCGATCGCTGAGCCCGACAGAGAGTGAGAACGTAGTGAAAAGAAGCACCGAGACTGGCAAGTGCGGTGGGAGAATACCTCTCACGAACATCACCGGCCAATATATTTGAACACGACTTTAGACCTCGCAAGGCTCTGCCGACGAGCAAGACGCTCTGGCATGTATACACTGACGCAATTCAGCCACCAGTACTTCTCGAAGTTCAGTCTATGAAAAATCCAAGAAATCTCGATCAGACATTTTAGTGGAGAATTTGAATTTCTCGTTATCGAATACGATTTTCTCGGCGTCAATTATAAATTAGCGGTACATTATAAGCGTCTTGGAGCAGTCCCTTTTTATCACAATACGGACAGGATTGCGGTCGAGCATAACCGAATAGAATCTGTCTGGTTGCGGTTGTATCATCCAGACTACACAGTTCATTGATAATTCCATTATTGATGATAATCTCGAGAAAGCCTTAATGTAGACATATTGATACGAGGGATCTCAACCCGATCATACAGTATTTTGTTACTAATAAAGTGCTGCGAGTCCGATTCCCTTGACCTGTATAGCTCCAGGCACCTGTGGTATGGTTGAAATTCCACCAGATGCGTGCTGCGTATGAAATAATAGGGCAAAGCAGCAACATATACAAAATTACTTTCGCTTTCGGGGTTAGATATTTATTACGGAAAGCCCTACTGTTGGCCAGGAAGGCCCTGTTGGTTTTCTCCAACTGACAAGGGAACACCGCGAACCCGCACTCACCGATTGGAACGCAACTTTGTGGGTTTATAGAGTGTATCAAGATAAGAACAACGGTGTGCTTCATTCGGGCCCTATTCACCTTTAAGGGGATGAAAACTAACCTCAAAGTCAAATAGGCACTTCCACTTTTTCGCGTGTAATTCCCAAACTACGACGGGCAGAAAAAATGTTTCAAACAAAAGTTTAATGGTGCAATGAGCACTGCGCACTTGCGTTAACAAAATTTTGAAAAAAGTTTTTTTCGTTCAGATACTTTTTTTACACATTTTTCAAAATTTTGTTAACGCAAGTTTGCAGTCCTCATTGTACCATTAAATTCTTGTTTGAAACATTTTTTTCTGTCTGTTGTAGTTTGGGAGTTATACGCGAAAAAGTGGAAGTGCCTATTTGACTTTAAGGTTAGTTTTCATCCCCTTAAGTCACTCTATAAATCCACAAAGTTGCGTTCCATTCGGTGAGTGCGGGTTCACAGTGTTCCCTTGTCAGTAAATAATGTACATGTACACCTAAATACCAAAGTATCTGTTATGTGGGATCGTTACTCTGTCGTTGGTGCCGGGGACCGCCGCCGTGATGCAAAAATCCTTTCTTCCGGTTTATGTTTTGGAAGTTAGTTTCACAAGTGTCTTTCGAAACAAAATTGTCTCACATTTATTAGGATTGATCCTAAGCTTCCACGCGGTTAAATAATTATTTATTTGTTCTACTGACGCTTCCAATCTGTTTTTAACACGGCCCACCCTGGTATCGGCCAAATACACAATGATGTCATTCGCGAATGCTAGTAGCGCGGGTTCTCCAGGCTCATTAAATTTAAAAAGTTTGGGTAAGTCGCTGATGAATATGCTAAAGAGGATCGGGGAGTTTACGGTACCCTGCTGTAAGCCCTCTTCTATCTTAAACTCCACTGTGTCCACGGAACCTTCTGGCGTATAGATTACTATAGATGCTATGTATCTCAATTACAACCTAGGTATACGTTAAAAACTTTAAATCACAATATCTCGAAAACGAAGGCCCATTCAACAAAAAGCCGAAATGATATTTTTATACTACATGAGTACTACGACCCCCATATGCTGTCGTTCCAAAACCGATTTCCGCATCAGTGCCTTCCCCTTGTGAATGCACTACACTGCGTTCCATATAAGAGTGTACCGACGCCCCTACCGATTTGCGACCAACCTGCGCAGCTCCCACGGATCTGCTACACGCGATTGGTCGTAGCACTTTCCCTGCCGGTTTACTACTACTCAACAGTGTATCCCTGCGCGAAATAAGTATGCTCTAATGTGGAACGCAGTGTATATAGGTCAGCGATGCCCTATGAAGGCCAATGAAGCGCCGGGCATGCAACGGGCACACTGCTAGAGCTTTCCCTATCCGTTGCATGCCCCTCGCTTCGTTGGCTTCGAGCACCCCTTCCACGCGGCTCATAGAAAACGCTATGGATACTCGCAGGGATCGGCGGGCTCCAGCTATCGCTACACCTACAGGAGCGGTGATAATGTGTGCGTGAATTGACGCCAGCGCGAAGCCAGCCAAGTGGCCCCAACGCGAAGCCAACCACGGCCAACCAGGGTCGACAATTTATTTCCCGGCGACGCTGGTTGGCCGTGGTTGGCCTCACCTTGCGGCCACTTGACTGGCTTTGCGCTGGCGTCAGTTCACGCACACATTACCACCGCTCTTGTAGGTGTTCAGCGATAGCTGGAGACCGCCGATCCCTGGATGCTCGCGTCCTCAGACCGCCCATCGCGGCATCGCTGATATAGGTAATCTTCAGATTAACTGGTTAATGTGCACACTATCTGCTTTCTAACTGTAACGGTAACATATATATTTCAAAAGAACATAGTTGACTATTTTAGATTGTTATTTGATTTGTTCTATCTTTTGAAATAATCTCGTGTATGAATTTTTTTCACTGTTATCCTGTTATCATTTCCTTTATTTAAGTTACATGGAATATTTATAAATTATAATTATTTATTTTTAATGTAATGTGATATGAACTTAATATAATCTACGTATATGTATTATTTTGTAAATTTAGATGTATAACATACAATTATCTTTAAATAGATAAAAGCAGCATAAAATATCAATATTGGAATGAAACTATATTGGATATATGATATTAACCCCTTACTGCATATTACCCATGTGTAGCAATATCTTTAGCCGCAAATGAAAAAGATTTTAATACACATATTCATGTACAATATCCTTATTGTTTTAAAAGTAATTTCTTTTAGTCTGTGTTTTAAAATTTAATTTATTACGTCTGTAACAATAACATTAATTTTAAGGTTTAATATAATCAAACATTTATTTTGTTTAAAACATTTGTCATCATTTACTAATAAATTTGATTGGTTATTTTAAAATATTAATATTGTATCCTATTTTGTTTCCTAAAATAAAGTATTTTCTGTAATAAAGGGTTAATATATCCTTTCACATCTAAAACCATATTGTAAAGATATATAATACGATAAAAAGGAAATATGGAATGTAATTTTGAAGTGTCAAAATCTACAATTTCGGTTGTGTTAAGTGTGGGGAAAGTTAATATTTAAACAGTGGTTGAAACGGTTCAAAAAATAACTGTTTCATACTGTTATATATCGATTCTGACTGAAACAGTTATGAGAAACCGATATTCTGAATAAATGTTATAGGGGAGAGTCATACAGTACCGGGCAGCATACAGTACCGGCCAAAGCTAGATCTCGCTTTTAATGTTAGTTAACTGTACTATTGATGGAGAAATAAATAAATACTAGAGTCCGTAGCAACATATTCCGGCGACGTTCTTTTTCTTTCAGTATTACCACAGTTCTAAGCATTTATCGTTTACGCTAGTGTTTCGGAAGACAAAAGTTATTTTTGTTCGCTGCGAATTACAACTTTTTTAATCCAGCGAATTATTAATCTTTATGATAAAATTCAATAAAAACAATTTATCCTCTCTTATTAAGCACAATTTGTACTGCAAATTACTTTTTTGAAATTTGATTTTTACCAACAGCAACCCAAGTTATAGTACAAAAAACTTAGAGTTGCCGGTATTGGATGACAATTTTGCGTTGGCTGCGAATTACAACTTTTTTACTTCTGCGAATTATTAATCTTTACGATAAAATTGGTGAAAAACGATTCGTCTCCTCTTATTAAGCACTATTTGCAGTACAAATTACTTCTTTGAAACTTGATTTTTACCAACAGTAGCCCAAGTTACAGTACAAAAACTGAAAACGGCCGATACTGTATGACTCTCCTCTAAGGAACCGAAATGCCTGACTTATCGATTTCGGTTCCATAATAGTTAGGTATATATCGGTTTTATAATGTAGTAGCTTTACTGCTCGGCTTCGCTCGAAATTTAGAATCCGATTTTATAAAACAAATTTATTTTATTTATTTTTTTTGTGAAAAGTCACATTCATCTGGATTAGCTACGCATAATGAACTGAGATACATTTCGAGACAGACAAATGCACAAACACTTTTTGTTTGAAATATTATAATGTGTCGGCTCCGAGAGTTTACTGTATACCGATATATAACCGTTATGGAACTGATATAAAATCTGTTCCGTAGAACCGGAACCAAAATCGATATAGGCCAGAACTTTTTTCACTTGTAACTGTTTCAAGATTATTTCGGTTCTTATGACTGTTTGGAGAACCGTGTTCAACCTCTGTATTTAAACAACAGTTATAATATGTATTAAAAATCATAGCTTAGTATTTCTGGTCTAGTCGAAAACATATACATATGTATTTATGCTAAAATAAATATTATAACATCAATATGTGATATTATTAGTATGCACTTAAACCTGCACATTTCTTTAGGACGCTTATTTTCTAATAGGTATGCAATACATGTTCCAAGCGTGATTTATAATTATATTTTGTTGATGTAAAGTTTAAATCGATCATGAAATTACATAAATTTTAAACTTTAAGAACAATTATTACCTTTAATGAACCTTTGGAAGTATAATTATTACAATGGCTCTTT
Organism: Andrena trimmerana; assembly: GCA_951215215.1. Classification (NCBI taxonomy): domain Eukaryota; kingdom Metazoa; phylum Arthropoda; class Insecta; order Hymenoptera; family Andrenidae; genus Andrena; species Andrena trimmerana. The sequence goes on from OX578062.1 coordinate 11,017,196, forward strand.
TATTGGAATTTATAGGAATGATGAAAAAGAGTAGTTGTAATATTTTCGTAAATACACGTTTCATAAAAACCGAATATACAATTATTAAAAACGAATAATTTCTTACGGTTGAAAAAGCAAATGTAAAAATTACGGGAAGTAAATCCTATATTTAAAAATTAGTAATAAAGTGATTATGGTACGATAATTACCATTATTATAATATATATGGCAGTATTATGATAATGTATTGAGATGAAAGGTTTTTATGTGTAGTGTCTTAAGAATTGTGTCATAGTTTAGTTTTCATTGTACGATTAATGTTTGATTCATTAGCGAAATACCAATACTTTTGTAACTCATAATGATATTTTTATTTATAAATTGAAAGAACGTGATGAAAATTTGTTTAATTCAATATTCAATAAAATGAAGCTGTTTTGAAATTCAAAAATCAGACTATACATATAATTAACTACTGAGTATTTTGAAAAAATATTTTTGCATACTGTAAATAGGTTATTAAAAAGTCAAACTACAGAGGGCTTTCTAAATTAGAAAAAGTTACATAATTACAGAAAAAAATTATAAAGCTTACAAAGAGCAGTTTGTGTATTTTTCAAAAAAATATAATTTTGAATAGGGAATAAGTTTACTAATGACTGTAAACAGCGGATCATATTCACAAACTGTTCCTTATAAATAAACAAAAAGTTTTGTACAAACGCGCTCGCACAAATGTATCTAAATATTACACTACAAGGCGCATTGAGGCTTAGTACAATAGTTCTAAATGGATGACTAGAGCACACATTTCAGCTGTTATTTTTCTAATCTGTGCTAAGATCTATGACTGCTCATTTTCAAATCATGTTACTCTTTTTGGCTGATCGTTATCAGCTGCTGTAAAAGATAAACAGTTCCTTGAGAATCGTATTACGCGCACAGGATTATTGATCTACCATGGAAAAGAAAGTTAGTACTTTGGTTTTCAAACGATCAATTATGTGTAAACGTGATATCAAAGCAGTTAAAATTGGGCCACTCATCCATGTACTATTGAAATCTAGATATTACTGTCGACAAAAAATAAAACTATATGAACCATTTCACTAAAAATAATTATGTCAAGAAAGAACAGCTTTTTTATGTGGATTTAATTGGTTTCTGTAACGTCTTGCCACGAAAGCTGCAATCACCTGAAAAAATGTAGGTAAATACGATTTATATTAAATCATTACTGAAACTAATGTAGCCTATTAAGCCCTTCAAATGTTATATGATATGTCGTGCATAAAATGTGTGAACGATACAAAGTTGTTCTTCTAAATGTCCGTATGACAATGTATAGAATAAAAGACTGCAACATGAAACCACCCACCATCTATTAGGAGGATCGTATGAGGTGACAGAGGACATAGCGATGATGTTAGACTAGAGAAAAGCACTAGGATTAGCTCGTGGATCTTTCTGGTTCCTGTATCGCACCGTCAACCAAACACCAATGAACTGCAACGAGTACACAACATCAGCTAAATAACATCGTTCATTGCAACAAAGTGAAACATTCCACAAGTATAATTTACATCTTTTGTTAAGCAGCGTATCAAATGTTCACAATGCTCTTTTAAAATGGTTGTATATATATATAAAGATCGATGTCATATAAAATGGTTTACCTCTGTAAAACTGAAAAATAATCCTATGCTGCCACACAATTTAAATGCATAATCAATTGTAGACTGTAATTTTTGCATACATGATGGACATGTACAATCTGCCGCTGTAGAGTATTGGCAACAAATTTTCTAAAAGAGTAAAAGGGGATTATGAGAACTTCTGCGTCTACTACATATATGTATATATTACACATGACTTTCTCTAAACATACTTACGTTTACATTTTTACAAGACAATGAATTTTCATCGTCTAAGATATTGTTCACAGTATTATTAAATCCACAGCAATTGAAAGTAGTCTGAACTTGTTCTTTTAATTCAGCCGTAATGGGTCTCCAACCCTAGAAATAACGACGGATATATTTTGTGATTCAAAGGAAGCAAGCGCAATGTTTTAATTGTTGATTTGACTAAAGTTTCGCGCATGTACAACAATGCACTAAACATCTAAGGCATAGAATTCAAAATTTTTATGAGAAAGTCATGTTGATAATTTCTTATTTCCCATAAAGGCAACCCGGATTTTATATAGAACTAAAAATTCCTGTTCAAGTGCTGTTCTAAGCGTTTCAAGTAGGAATCCCTAATTTGTTTCACTGTTTTCATTACTGCGTATTGTTAACACATTCATTAAATATTAATTTGCCAAAAAACAGATGCGAAAGATGTAACACTGATAAAGTAATAATAGCACATGCTTCCATCCTGCTACTCTGAGTTGCACTTTTATAATGTTTCGAAACCATGACGCACGACAATTTCGTTGGACAATTTTGGGTAGTGCACCTTTTGCATTTAGTAGAATATGTATTACATACAATATGCACTAGATTGAGCCAAGTATATTATTTTTAACATATTAATGTTACCTGCTCTGCTAACTGTTCTTGTTGCTTGGTGTTAACGGCAAGACAAGCGCAAGCGATACTGAATTGAATCAGGAACAACAGGAACAAAATAAGCATGTACTATACAAGCATTATTAAGGATTATATTTGAAATTCGTTGTGTATAGTGTTTTTAAACTGTTGGTTGAAAGTTTAGATGTCTGCATCATTTATGAAGCTAAATATTTATCAAATATCTGTGCTATTGAAACAAATCTACTAACTTACAAATAGATCTGTTTTCTATTTATAAAGCATGACTTAAATATTTTTACTTTGTGACTGAAAAATGCTCTATATTTAGGTCACGTACAGTATCCTTTTTTTAGTCTTCTTGATAAATACTACACATTTACAAAGAAACTAAAAAAAATAAGGTTGTACAGGAATTTTAAAATATTTACTTTAGTTTTGCCTTTAGTAAATGATATTTAATAATGTTTGTTTTGACTACACTGTAATAGAAAATATTATTAGTATAATAGACCATTAAAAGGATACAAAGAATAGCAAAACTTGATGATGTTTAACAGCACCGATGAGACCGAGTATTGAAATCAGAATCAGGATCACACCGCATGCTAAAATCCCACCAATTATGGGAAGGTTCGTAACTAATGCGGAAGCTCTTCCATAAACAGCGACACCGATTAGAATAAATGCAACAACCTAAAATGTTAAAACATATCTTAATATAATTTCCTTTTGCTCAAAAGTATAATTCGATAAGTATTACTTGAATTCATATTATATATAATTAAAAAATTTCTCTTAGGTACATATAAGCGATGAAATATTAGACACAATTTATGACAACTGCTTACAATGATATGGGTTAAAAATTTCTTCTACTGTAAGTATCAGTGTCGAAGACAAGAATAGTACTCTAAATGTAATAAAACATAGTAAGGAAACTAAAGGATTATGTTAATTATCTTGCAGATAATGCAAGGTTTCTGAAAAAAGTCAATAATACAAGGTTTTCTAAAGTAAAATACAATTAAACCCAAAGACTTGAACACAGAATGGTGCAGACAATTCTCTTTCTGAGAGTTGTGCTTACAATGTAAAGGATGTTTAGCGCCGTCAATGCGTTTTTGGAGCACGTAAAGCCGCCACACATCTTCGTATACGAGCTATGTTCTCTTCGGCGTGTTTATTCACGAGTATTCGTCGATTTGTTGAAGCACAGTGTTCTGAGAATTCGTACACTTCGTTGTTAATAATGCGAAATTAAGGGGGAAAACATATGTGCATCAATTGATGTGAGGAATAAATACCTTACCACCCCTTCGCTGATGGCACAGAACTTGCGACTGCTTGGGCTGCAACACCTCGAGTGCATTCGAACGATTTCGATCTATCGAAGCAGAACCGCGCGCGAAATAAACGTGAATTTTCTGAGCCCAGTTTATTCTCATGGGGTCAGATGTGCCGGTGATTATGAAAGTGGCCCAAGTCAGAAATCGAAGAATGTGAATTTATTGCTTATTTAGATCGGTGCTATTCAAAATAAGCAATACACTCTCTTGTTTCGATTTTTGGCTTAAATCACTTTCATAATCATCCAGACATATGAATTACACTTTGACACTGAATAGCATTCATTTTATTTACTTTAAATTATCTGTAAAATAATGCTTAAAAATTTTTTTTTTTATTAAATTTTTAAAGCTTGGAAGAATTAATTTTTTTTAAACAAACGTATGTATATATTTATATTAATTAATATAGTAATTACTTCGCAAAATTGACATTAATTACAATAATTAAATTAATAATAATTTGAACTTGCCGATTTCAGCTAAAATTCGACGCAGAATGTTCTTTGTTCTTTCAAAGAGTCTGCGCAGTGAAAAGAAATATAGGCATCATAAATACTTCGTGATAACAAGCGCAAAGATTAAACAGTCTTCATATGGAATTCCAATTAAATACGTAAGATAAGGTGTAGGCGTGTTAATTATGTCTCCATAGAACTTGCGATTTTGAACAAATATTTGAATATCACTTGTATCGTTTGGATGATCAATACCATACATTACAAATATTACATTATGTATTTCCGGTATATTTATATATTACAAAAACGTTGGTTGAATATATGTTTAGAAAAAAGTCATAATAAGTACGGTAGAAATATAATTTGTATTGAAAGATTTGATTGTACGGAAACACAGAAACTTTTGTAGCGAATTTTAAATGTTTTTAAAACAAAAAAGAAATAATGTATCCCTTATTATCTGTTTAACACGGACGAAAGAATGGGTATTAAAGAAAATACAATCTGTAAACATATGCATAATGTAGGTACATATGTATGTTTATATCATGTATGCACCACAACTACAGTATTGGGCCAGACAAACGTATTGGGACACCATTTAAAACAGAATAACTTTTTTAAAAATGGTCCAAACGACTTGAGTTTTTTTGAGAAGTTAGAAGGATTAGTTTACTAAGTAGATGATATGTTTCGGTGTTTTGAAAAAAAATTGTTATTGGTCGGAAAAGTGAAGAAAATAGTGAAGGTCGGTTTTCAACTTTTTTATCTGAGCCTGTAATGAAAAATTAAAAATCCCGTTTGTAGATTTAAGTAAGTTTTAACATGCTGAACATTTAATCGAAATCGATTAACGTAGCTATGAGTTACAAACAATTAAAAGTCGTGGAAATCACAGTTTTCAGCCTACAACTCTAATAAACCTAAAGATTTTACATATTTCAGCATCAACCAATTTCAATGGAATTTTCAGCATGTATACAACTAATTTAAATCTACAAATGGGATTTTTAAATTTTCATTACAGACTCAGATTAAAAAGTTTAAAAGACGACCTTCACTATTTTCTTCGCAATTCCGACCAATTGCACTTTTTTCAAAACGCCGAAACACGTCAACTAAATAGTAAACTAATCCTTCTGGCTTCTCAAAGAAAAAACTCAAGTTGTTTGGACCTATTTTAAAAAAATTATTCTGTTTTAAATGGTGTCGCAATACTTTTCTCCGGCATTGTAATTTACTGTTAGAATGTAATAATGTATAGTTATATGTACATATAAGTGAAGGATTTTTTTTTAATATATCTAAGTTTAATGTACACTTTATGTTTTTTACTTTGGTGCTTATTTGACATTCACAACATATAACATAATCAACCTCTATAGTATACCTCTATAGTATACAGAAATATGTACATACAATATCAATAAGCCTGTAAAATATAATTGTAGTGACAATTGTAAGACAATTAAAATTTTCTACATTCTACAATCTAGTTTTCTCTTTCTACAATCGCGGAGGTGTGAGAAAAAATGTTGAACATATTTTCGGACGAAAACAGAGCCGCATGTATACCTTTGGGGCCCTGCGCGCAACATTATTATGAAGCCTCCAAAGGACAAGTCCATTTCTACGTGTGAAATATGTAGATATTGGGAACAAAATAGCTTCTTGCCACGTTGATTGTTCACGTACATAAACTTTATGGAATACAACAGTTTCTGGTAGTTTTATATTCTAAGGAAAGAACCTAGAGATATAGAAGAGGCCCCTTTATATGTATTATGAATTTAATATGTAAAAAGAAGTATTTTATTTTGCAACTATAACTAGGCTGTTTTTTATATTGTTGTTTGTGCGGAGTAAATTTTAAAACGTGGCCCCAGAGAAAGTGAGGTCCCAGCTTGCGCCTAGTGCGTCTTGGTAAATGCGGTCCTGTGCGAAAATTCATATCAGTTTGTCCCAAGATACATTAGCAGATCTTTGTGCAAACTTTGATCGTCGTTCATAACTTGCGTTGCTGATATACGATCTTTTTCTCAGAATTTCATCGTACAAATGATACTTCCTGAAATTTTCAGACAGCATGTGAAGAACAGCAAGAAATCATCTTTTTAAAACAGGCTTTCCCAATAAGCCAACTTTTGTTAAGAATATTTTCAATTATTTCCTTAATAATCGATGCTTAGCAATCAATAATAAAGGTAGGCAGTTACACATGTTTTAGATTAAAAAAATATAGGACTGCTCCATTGACATATTATGTAGTTTTAATCTTTGTGTCTAAATTTTCGATTTCTTTAAACAGATTAATAACGTATTATGATAACTGAACAAAAGAATCATTAGTTTTTGACTATGATAACTAGTTATCACTCATATGTACTTAATGTTGCCATGTAAATAGATGTGAATATTATAGAGGGTGTTTCGTATCCGGTAGTACAAGCGGAAAGTTGGTGATTCTACGTGAAAAAATAAGCAAAAAATGGAGAATAAAATTTTGTCGCCAGTCGCTCAGTTTTCGAGAAAATTGACATTGAATTTCGGCCGGAAACACGACAATATATATGATGAATACATTGCATCAGTGTGTAAGTGACAGTTCTATAAATATTCGTTCCTTATAGTGTGAATGTTTTCGTATGATGCATATTTGCAATAACACAAGTGTTTCATAAATGGTATACGCGTTATCAAGTTATCTGTAACCTTGGTAACTGCATCCCGTTGTAGGTATATTCCTGCTTCCCGAATACGATCTTCACATATGTGGTTCATTCGATTGCCATTTTAATGGCAAATACTTTAATACTTGTACCACCTACTATGTACAGAGCCGTGCCCCAGGAGGCGAAAGAGGCAGCCGCCTCAGGGCCCCGGAGCTCGGGAGGGGGGATTAGGAAAATTAAAAAAAACGGGTTGAAAACGTTAGAAAAAAAAATTGGAAACGGGCCCTCCAACTGTGATGGAAAGAAAATAATGAATACACCAAAATTTAAATTTGAAAATGAGGCCCTTTTTGCGTTGCATAGGCCCCACGTTTAATCCTATTTATTTAATTGTTTTGATACTTATTCCCTGTGCGTGTTAGCGCGGTATTTTTTATTTTATTTCATCTATCTTCTTCTTCTATCTATCTATATAAATAAAAATGTAAATATTCGTTTGTTCAAAATCTTAAATCTCCGAAAGTTCTTCACAGATTGCTTTGAAATTTTGACACAACGTTGCATTCGAATACGCGTGTGTTTGTATATACCCACTATTATATATATGTCACACATTGTGAAATTAAACATATATTAGAAACGTGCGCTTTCTCTTTTCTTTCTTTTCCATTAAACCAAACTGAGTTACAGCAACGCGTGGCCGGGTACAGCTAGTTTAGAATATTTTAGAGGGACACATATGAAACTCGCCTCAGAGTCCCCGAAACGATAAGACGGCAATGGTACAGAGCGGTAAAATAATAGAAGATAATCAAATGAATTCTATCATAAACACGAAGTACTTTAAATATCTGTAGCCTGAAGAGGATAATCACTGTAACGGTTAAAAAAATAAGACAATTTCACAATTTATTTCTGAGTTCAGTAATGCTTTCTTTATTATGATTCGTCAATGTACTAAAAATGCACTCATCGGAGAGTAAACTAAAGTAAAAGAAAAATTCATTCTACGTGATGTCATTTGCCGTCGAAGTTAAACCATATGAAAACATAATTGTTTCGTGGTTGTCAAGAGTTCTGGGAAGCTAATGACTACGTTAATTTTTGTTGTATTACTAACGCATTATTAATCTCCGCAAGGAGATTATTTTGCAAAACATTCTACACTTATTACAAACCTGTTGATACACTTATTTATAAATACAATGCTTTCTTGAATCACAGGTTGCATTAAATTGCATTTTGCTATTGTGGGCTTGCAAAGTGCCACATTACATGATAATGGAAGAAAAGAGTCTCGTATTCGCAATCTACTAATTAGTTTGGTTTTTTGTTGGCAAAATAATAAACATTGCTCCAACACATGATCAATATCTTGTTTCTTCCAGCCGTACCTACAGCTTGGTTCGTTTACCAGACCTACATATTTTAGCAAGTGAAAAGGCGAAATTATGGTGCCTGGATCTACATCCATTAATTGTGACAACAATCTCGCGATGCAAGTTTTTACCAGCATGCCATGGTTTTTCCCTTCATAATGAAAATGCTCAAAATAATTGGCGCCCTCTTTGACTATGATATTGCTGTTATTGATAAGCTAAATTTGATTTTATTTTTCGGTCCTCTAAAACATATTAAAAAACCAGAAAAATCGGAGGCGAGCATCTGAAAACTTTGTGACCGTCTCCGGTGGCGAGACGATTACCGGTGGGACGGAGAAAGGATTGTATTGCCGACTCAGTCGGTATGGCCAGGTTCGGCGAATGAGTAGTAGGCGTGGTTAACAACTAACAGTCTTTATTGCTGTGAATTGGGTATAAATTTGTGTTTACAAGTTCTTCCGGCGGCGGAGCTACGGGAGTTATGCGTTCCGAGTCGTTCGTTCAGCGGACGCGTCGGTTCGCGACGGCGGCGACTTGGCGGCTTAGTCGGTCGGGATTTAGGGATTCGGAGATTGTGTAACGTTCTACCCTGGATGGCTGTAAAGGCGCGTCCGTATGGGAGTCGTATAACGGAGTTTCAGAGTGCACTAGGTCTCCGGCCTAATGGGCGCAGAGTCACCTCTCTGACGTAGGAGGAGCGCAAGATAGATCTCGGTCGATTTCGGACAGAGGCTGGTAGCGGTACAGTAATGGCGATGGCCGACACTGACATACCTCGAGGTTATCAAAAACTGAGCGTCTTGTTGTTTTAAGAGCTCCTTATTCCACTCGCCGCGGCCTTTATATTGCGAGGCCGTTAATCTTCGCCCGCGAGAGCCGTCTCGCGGCGGCGGCCGCCTGGCGGCCACGGCGCGAATTAGGCCCATTGTCTCGATGCCTGGCATTCGCACGGCTCTCGACGTGACTTCGTCACACCCTTCGAGGGGTGGTTTCACCCCATAAACATGCAATCAGGCCAAAATAAAAAAACACGTGTATCCCATTTTTCGGTCCTCTAAAACATATCCAAAAACCAAAGCAATTGGGGCGTACACCTGGGAAACTTGTGAGCATACTTTCGTTTTCATTCAATCAGGGACACTTCCAAACAGAATTTGAACCTGACAAGTACGTAGCATTCTGCAAGAATGTCCGCTGGAAGAAAACATAGGGGTGCTGGGTACAATACATCACGGTAAAACGGTTTTTCAGCCAAAACAGACCTCCGTGTACAGAGTTCACGACGCGCCTGCTCGTGTAAAACTTTCAGGCGCGCCCGCCCGCGGGTTAAGGGGGTATTCTGGCCTAACGGGTGAATTTTTTTTTTTACATTTTGTACTGGTACAGTATATGGGTAATACGTGTGCAAAGGGGTTTTTTCCAATTCATAATATTTGCAGAGCTACAGGGTGCAGAATAGGTTGGTATCTATACGGCGCGCTCACTGAGCGGGACGGGCAACGCATAACAGTTTTGTTCCTGCAAGTGTATTTCGTCCCAAAATGTAAACTATTTAGTAGTGCAATGATGCATTTACCATTTGAGATTACTGGTAATGACATTATGTACCTACTCACTGTCAAAGCGTTGGCCGCCGGTGACCGCCACAGCAGTGAATGTGTTATTGTAATTTCGTTTCCTATCGGAATGCCAGAGAAATATCTCGACAGGTGGGAGGGAAGCTAAGGCAGAGAACTTCCTTCATTTCATTTCAAACACAGTTTCCAGCAATCGGTGACCGACGTAGTGAACCCCTTCAAACATCTCAAGTAGTATGAAGTGCGAAGGCGTTGTTTCGGCTACTGACCCAACCGCCGGCGTTAGGTTTATATTGATAAAGAAAGCAAGATGTAGAAAAGCAGGCTAGAATTTCGACTATTTTCGACGTGCGCGCCTGGTAAAGCGTTGGCCCATTTTCGTGCGCGGGGCCTCATAAATTAGACCCTTTCAAGTGGACGAAAACGTTTTGCGCGGCGTCCTGTTGCACTAATGGGACCCTGCCTTTATGGAAATAAACGATCTTGACGGATAAACCATCTGAAAAAATGTTGAAGAAATAGTGCCGATGTTTTCATTTTCTTTTTACATGCAGTATATGGGTAGATGAAAATATCTGCCGAGTTTCAATTGTTTTCACTGTACCGTTTTAAAGAAATAAATTATAACTTGAGAAAATTGTGAATTCTGGGCATTTTCACTGCCAAAAGTTTAGCAAATAATGCTTGAGAGCATTTGTAAAGTGAAAAATACCTTCCTAGGATTAAAAATAAGACTCCAACTGTCGTTCGAATTCCTTACATCTAGATTTACTATGCGTAAGACGTAGATATTCAAATATTTCAAATTTCATATACTTTTGTCTGATATTGTACGTCCGATACATCCTTAAGTTCATTACTGCGGAAGTTCAAAGCAATGTTTCTGAAATTAATCTTAAGGCTCCGTCTCATCGGGCCTTGAATGTGTGCGTACGCTCACACAAGCTAGGAAAAGCGTATACGTATCCTCGATGTAGTAAACAAACCGTTTCAACCAACTTACAAAGTGGAATCGACAAGAAGGAAGCTTTTGCGGGTATAGTTGCCTCCAGTAGACATCCGTGTAGACAGGTCTGGTGCGTTTGAACGCTAATAAGCACCGTACGTTGAAATAATAATGAATTTATGACTCGTGTACTGAGGCAGATTCAAAAAATGACAGAATGAGGCTTTAAGGATTCTCCGTCACCGGCGTTGATGGTACATTCGCGCCATGTAGCATAAGAATCGGTGGAAGTCCAAGCTAGCCGATAAATGTAGAAAAAACATATTTGCCGAGACGCAGGGATCGGCGGTCTCCAGCTATCGCTGAACACCTACAGGAGCGGTGGTTATGCGTCGTGAACTGACGCCAGCGCCAAGCCAGCCAAGTAGCTTCCACGCGAAGCCAACTACGGCCAATCAGCGGCAACAATCTATTTCCCGGCGACGCTAGTTGACCGCAGTTGGCTTCGCGTTAGGGCCACTTGGCTGGCTTGGCGCTGGCGTCAGTTCGCACACTCATTATCACCGCTCTTGTAGGTGTAGCGATAGCTGGAGCCCGCCCATGATGTAAGGACATAAGGTGTGCTCGACCGGCAGCTCAGTTCCGTCTTCTACTGCGCCTTCCCACTTTCTGCCATGTTAAAATATGGCCGCCTAGTTACATTATGGGGTTTATAATGTACTACCTAACTTCGTGTAGCGTAATACTTCATTCTACAATAAAACATATCGTGACGAGACTCGCAACAGTATGGACTGTTACGTTACCAGATTTGAATGCAACTGTCGTATTGGTTGACAATCCAATATGGACGATCTTGGGAAGGGCACGTTATTGGCTAATTTGGAAGGCTGCGCACGAGCACACCTTATGTCCTTACATCATGGAGACCGCCGATCCCTGCCGAGACGTATTGAAAGTCGAATCGTGTTGTTGCCGCATTTCCCCTATTACTATTTTGTCGCCAGGGAGGCTTGAATGAATCACAGCGAAGCGGCTGGAGAACAGAAATGGGCAAAGATAATGTCTGGATAAACTCAAATAAAAAATACTTTATGTTTATCCGTTATTCGAAGCTTCGAATAACACGAGTTATCTTTATTCCAAACACCACGGACAAATAAATTTATTTGAAGTGAATTTATTCGACGACGAAATATAATTTTTTTATTCGAAGAACGTTTATTCGAACCTTCGAATAAGGTTTTAAAGGCTCGAAAGGCATACAGTATTGCGTGTAGTGGATTATGTATTAATAACATGTAAAACGTAACGTTGTCAGTAACATACTGCTGAGATTTTCCAGATTGAAATGAGTTCAAACACGGTATAAATCGGGTTATTTCTGGAACTGCACTAGATAATTAAAGATAAATGTCAAATATAATGTCTGATAACATTTCTAATCTAATAATGCTAAAAAATATATAAAACAAACAATTTTATGTTATACGATTTTATTGAATATGCACTAAAAACTACATTAAAATGCACTAAAGACTAAAAAATAATTTTTTTCTTGTACTACAGTTTTTTTCCTATTCGAACGTAACTAATCATTGCTCGATATAAATTGTGTATTTAATACCGAAATCGCGATTCCACTACCGTTCAGAACGAAGCGGATTTTTGTCGTTTTCGTAAAGAACGCGAGTGGCTGATTCCAAGTTGTTTTGTGGTTATGGGTTATATTTATCGATGACTGGGTAACATTTTCACCCCTTCGAGGTTAATTTTTGTTTAAATATTGTATTGTCATCCAAACTACGCACGCCTGCAAAATTTCAAGACAACTCGATAGTTGGTTAAATTTGAGTTGCCAGATTTGGCACCATATCAAAACTACACAGTACAAAACTACACAAGCAATTTAGGACACATCAGAATAGTGCACAGAAAGTAGTGCACATACAATTTACTACACATTCGTTTTTATAGTGCACATACAATTTAGGACACATACTATTTAGGACACATGCGATTTAGGACACATACAATTTAGGACACATGTGATTTAGGACACATGCAATTTAGGACACATGCGATTTAAAACACAATTGAATTTGTAGTGCACATACAATTTAGGCCACATGCCATTTAAAACACATGCGTTTTATAATGCACGTACAATTTAGAACACATGCGATTTAGGACACATACAATTTACGACACATGCGATTTAGGACACAAACACTTTAGGACACGTGCAGTTTGACGCACATTTTATTTAGTGTACAACAGGATAGCACGGTAAACTTGCCGGTGAACTCGGACTTCGCCGATTTCAATGATCTTCACATATGTTGTCAAGGTCGTCATTCTGAATAACATTTTCCTTTAAACTTTTTGGCGGTCAGCCTTAGATTCGGAGATATTAATAAAAAACTTTTACGGTATTAGTATTGGTTGGGGCTAGATTAGGGCGGGGGGCGCGGGCCCGCTCGCGGGCGCGTAAAGCATGGTAGCGAACCGATGTATGTGTTAAACTCGGTAATTCTAATAAGCTTTTTGCGCATATGTCGTAAATCAAAGCCGACCACCAAAAAGTTTAAAGGGAAATGTTCAGAATGATTACCTTGTTAACAATAGCGATATTGACCCCATCGCGCGTTACTTGTAACCGCAGTCTCATTTTGGGCATCCCCAAAATCACATCGGTTCGCTACCACGCTTTACGCGCCCGCGAGCGGGCGCGCGCCCCCCGCCCTGATCTAGTCCCAACCAATACTAATACCATTGGCTGTGAAACAGTCGACGGCGACGAGTAGATGGTTGTGTGCGAAGTCTTGGTGTGCGCTATCCTGCTGTGCACTAAAAAACTGTGCGTTAAATTGCATGTGTTCTAAATTGCATGTGTCCTAAATCACATGTGACCTAAATTGTATGTGTTTTAAATTGCATGTGTCCTAAAATGTATGTGTCCTAAATCGTATGTGTCCTAAATTGTATGTGCACTACAAATTCGATTGTGTTTTAAATCGCATGTGTCCTAAATTGCATGTGTCCTAAATCACATGTGTCCTAAATTGTATGTGTCCTAAATCGCATGTGTCCTAAATTGTATGTGTCCTAAATCTCGTGTGTCCTAAATTGTATGTGCACTATAAAAACGAATGTGTAGTAAATTCTATGTGCACTACTTTCTGTGCACTATTCTGATGTGTCCTAAATTGCTTGTGTAGTTTTGTACTGTGTAGTTTTGATATGGAGCCCCAGATTTGAACCATACATATATTCGGATCGATAATTATCGCGGTCGCGATCTCGCGATAGGTAGGATCGCCGAATGTATATTAATAAAAGTCACGTGAGAAACCAATAACAATGTGTATTTTATCACCTACTATGTGCAGGAGAATTTTACAGAAAGGTAAGACTTCGGTCTTACGCGTTCGATGCAGTGCGTAACAGACAGACGAAGATCGCGCTTTCGCGCTGTAGACCTCGCGAGGCTTGAGGAGTTGTTTTCGCCTCTCGCGAGAGTGCGCCAGCTGCTGGGGCACCGGTGGTGCACTCTGGTGACGCTGTCGCGAGACCGCCACATCCACTCTCCCCCCCCCCCCCCCCCAGAGGCCTTCGAGGGAGGAGAAGGGATCGAAAAGGTAACCCTCTTCTTAGTAGACGGTTGAATAAGCGGCTGGGAAGATTGTGGTGGCTGCTCCATTAACGGCGGCGATTGCTGCTCTGGAAATGGCGGCGAATGCTGAAGTGGCAGCTGAGCCGCGGTGCCATCTTGGGCAATGTGAGCCGGCCTTAGGCAGTTCACAGACACGGACTTCTCCTCCGCACCAACCTTGATGACGAAAACCCGGTCGTTGACCCGCTTGACCACCTCGTATGGACCAGTATAAGGCGGCTGGAGAGGACGCCGCACTGCATCGACGCGCCTGAAGACGTGAGAACATGTCGAAAGGCCCTTAAACACAAAAGCGTGATTTTGGAATGGTGGCTCGTGGGCACCGGCCGCACGCTCTGCATGTGCTGGGTGAGCTTCTCGGCAAAGCCTTGCGGAATTGATGGTGCATCCTTCGTCACGAAAAACTCCCCCGGAACGCGAAGGGCTGTGCCATACAGCATTTCCGCGGGGGAAGGTCTGAGGTTCTCCTTGTACGCCGTGCGCAATCCAAGAAGGACGGTCGGCAAAAGCTGAGGCCAGGGAATGAGCGGACTGCACATCAAAGCGGCCTTGAGTGTCCGATGCCACCTCTCGACCATCCCATTTGATCCTTCGTGCTCCAACATTCTGCGCCAGGGCGGTGAAAAGAGCGGACTCGAACTGAGTCCCTTGATCCGTAGTGACAGTGAGCGGCGTGTCATGGGTGCAGATCCAATGCTCGTAGAAAGCAGCAGCCACGGTGCTCGCCTGAATATCCCTGAGAGGGACAGCAATTGGCCATCTCGAGAAACGATCAATGACCGTGAGGCAGTAGCGCAAGTCTCCAACCAGCGGCATGATAATTATGTCCATGTGAATGTGGTTGAAACGGCTGTCAGGGACCTCAATGTTATCTGGGATGACCTTGTTGTGCCTATGTATTTTCGCGCGCTGGCATGCGACGCACTCGCGCGCCCAGCGAAGCACATCTTGTCCGGTTTTTGGCCAAACGAACTTTTCTCTCAACCTTCGGGAAGTAACGCGGCCACTGGGATGGGCCAAACCATGGACCACGTCGAAAGCCCGGAGGCTTCGGGGAAGGTAAGGCCGCACGACACCAGCCGTGACGTCGCACCAGACGGTTTCTGCGCCAATGGACAGCGACTGGAAAGAGAGAGACGTATCCTTGCGCGCTGTTTGCAGCTCAGCATCCTGCTCCTGGGCAGCCTGTATGGTAGCCGCATCCAGAACGGTGGGCATGTCCACTGTACATACGCGGGACAGCGCGTCCGCGACGAGGTTGTCCACGCCCTTCACGTGCACGATCTCCGTAGTATATTGGGAGATGAAATCCAAGTGGCGCTGCTGCCTGGGAGAGGCTTTGTCCAGCCGTTGAGCGAAAGCGTACACCAGTACGGTGGTCCGTCCGAACGATGAAAGGTCGGCCTTCAAGTATATGTTTAAAATATTTAATTGTCGCGAAAACGGTCAGTAACTCACGGTCGTACGTGCTGTAGCGTGTTTCTGCGCTGGTTAGCTTTCGTGAGAAAAAGCCGAGTGGCACGCAGTTGCCGTCCACCTTCTGCTCGAGAGTCGCGCCGAGGGGGACGTCGGAGGCGTCGGTGGTGAGGGACAGCTGTGCTGACGGTGAGAGGAACGCAGTCCGAGCAGCCGCCACGATGCTATCCCTGCAGGCTAACACTCCTCGGTCAGGGGAGTCCACAGGATCTTCCGCTTGTCTTTCTTCTTGGAATCCTTCAGGTAGATGCACAAGGGTGCCTGCATCTCCGCAGCATGTGGTATACAACAGCGGTAATAATTCAACATGCCGATAAAACGACGTACCTCGGAGGCGGTGTCAGGCTTCGGATAAGTAGAAATGGCTTCCATCTTGTCCACAGGAGGTCGGTAGCCGTACCTGTTTACCGCGCATCCCAGGTAGGTGACCTCGTCCTTGTCGAAGTGGCACTTTTCGCGGTTGATGGTCAGGTTATGTTGCCGTAGAATGTGAAACACAATCTCGAGGTGCCTTGCATGTTCCTCGTGGGACTTTGAACCAACTATGAGGTCATCGATGTAGCACCTTACGAAGATTAGGCCCCTGAGGATGTTATCCATGTGTCGCTGTAGGGTCTGTCCACTGTTCCTGAGTCCTGGAGGCATACCTAAGAATTCGAAAAGCCCGAAAGACGTTGTCAAGGCTGTCTTGCAAACATCCTCGGGTGCCATTGGAATCTGGTGATATGCACGCTCGAGATCGATGGTGGAAAAGACCTCGGCTTCATGAAGACTCTGGAGGAGATCCTCCGGACAAGGTATCGGGTAACGGTCCGGCTCGGTAAGGGCGTTAACGCCACGGTAATCACCGGTTACACGCCAGTCCAATATAATCTCCTGAGTCTTGTCTTTCTCTGGCACCTTTTTCTTCTTCTGCTTCTTTATGAGATGCAGCGGGCTCGACCAAGAGCTGCCAGACGGTCGGATGGCGCCGTGATACAAGAGGAGCTCAATGTGCCGCTTTGCCGCTACCAGCTTGTCGCCAGTGAGACGTCGTGGGCTTGTAAACGCCGGTGGTCCAGTTGTAACAATGTGATGAGCGACCGGACTGACAGTATCCGGAACTACCATCGTCTTAGGCTGAGTGAGGTCCTCGTATGTCCGAAGAAGCTCTGCGTACTTGGTGCCGTCAGGACCCTCGGGATGGATCACCTGGGACGCCGCTGAGACCGTGTGAACAGCAGCCGGATGCAGGATTCCCTGCGCAGTAATTTTGGTGAGGGGGTCCGCGAAACACCGGCCCTTCAAATTGATCAGAAGACCATAATGCGAAAAGAAATCGCCGCCTATAATGGCTTGGCGGACATCTGCGATAACGAAAGCCCACTTGAATTCTCTGCGAAGCGCGAGGTTGAGCGAGAGCACCTTCTGCCCATACGTCTTAATACTGGACCCATTTGCTGCACTCAAATCGAAATCTGTAGGTGAGAGTCTGCCGGAACAGCAACGCCTGGGTACTAAAGATAACGTAGACCCTGAGTCAACCAGATATTTTAGGTTAGAATTTGTGTCAAACAGATGAAGTCGACATTCCTGGGAGGGCAGTGCATTGTTGCTTGCGTCGACTCTCGCCCTAGCTGCCGACGAGGAAACTAGTTTTTTGGGGTGCTTTCTGCTGGCGCACTAATTGTGCCGAGGTTGCATGGCAGAAGACAGCGAAATGCTTCCGTCCCGTACCTCTTGTGGTAATAACATAAGCCTCCCTCCGCTGGAGAGGGCGATCGACCACGCGAGCGGGCACGAGAGTTGTTTTTCGACCCTCCTTTTGGAAATTTGTTGTGTAAGCCCTTGGTCACTGTAACTAATTCTTGGTTGAGGGTAATGGAGGGTCGCCTGGAGTTGCTCGGCGATGTATGATCGATTATGCAGAAACAGAATTTCCTTATTTTTCATCGTATCAATATGAAAGTGAAATAATTTAAATCGGACTACTTTGAACGAAACGGGCTTTTAATTCTGCAAAACAATTTTATGTGTAATATCGTTAATAATGATAGTTCAAATTGTGTCAGGTTTGGTATATTTCCATCTTTCCTTCTAACACTCCTGGACCTCTTTATCTTTCATTATTGCTACGTTCAGCGAGGTTCTGACGCTTGACGCAGCTCTCGTGCTGTATTCCTTCAAGACTTCTCGATAACAAGAGAGAACTCTGTGGCAACAGCGCGGCAGAGACAGAGAGAACAGAACACGTGGCAACTATGCGTAAAAAATTCGTCTACTCAGAGTACCTGGAGATGTCATCTTTGTACAAGTTCTTTTCCTCGACTGCAGCAGTTTCGTTAGGGTCCGTTTGTTTACTGGGGACGCTTCGATCGATTCGGACCATAACAAAAATGAGACGACAGCATTAATGATGCTCTTCATGCCATCAGTCGGATTATTGTCAAGTGCTTTTGTGAATTCCTTGACGTAGTGGTTATTTTCATGCAGCATCTTCTGAAGAGACTCAATCAAACTTTTGTTGGTGCCAGGAATGACAGCACAACGCCGTTGCGCTTCAGCATCTTCATCACCAAGGAAGTCAATTTGTAGGAACTTCGTTTCTTCGTTTGGAAGTGGCATGAGCGGGCCAGCTTTATGATAAACTTGTCCCTGAATTGTAAAGGTTGGTTTGAATCCAGTTGATTGAGGCATAGGAACAGAGGTACCAAAGCAAGTCATTTGGAAGCTGCAATTGTACTTTCTAATTAGACCAAGAAAGTCCTTAGACGTCTCATAATGCCCATTCATTAAATTTTTCAATGGCTGTGGCAATTCTACGATCTCTGGCAATGAAACCTTTCCAGCAGAACAGCATATTCCTGGCACCTCACCTTCAAACTTAAGCGCATCGCAAAATGTATATTTCTTTGACATGCTACCAATGACAATCTGAGGAATGTTCGAATAATCTAATGAAGGATCATTACTTAATGCTTCATCCTTCATATATAAAAAGTTGCTTGCTCTTAAATTGCCATGACGATATCTTTGCAGTTGGAAACGATCTGGGCGAGCTTGGACAGTTTTAGATGACGATCGGTTTCGCTGAGCCATCGCCATGTTTTCGATACGCTGTAGTCGTTCAGGTTCTCTCGAATTAGAAGCTCGTATGCGTCCAGATTGCCGGCGCCCGCTGGTTTCATCAAAAGTTTCGGTGCTACGTCTTTTGCCAATGCGTGCACGCTTATCAGGTAGCCGCTGTTCTCTTTCCTTGACAGTCTCATTGCATCTTCTTTCAACAGTTCGTAATTTCGGATCAGCAAGTCTTTCCTCTATTTCCTCAGCAGTCTCGTTACAATGTCGCGCAACATGTTGAATTCTGTCAGCTTCGCGTTCTCTAGACCTTGCTTCTTCAGATTGCTCAGCTCGCAATGCTCTTCGACGTTTTGTTTTAGCTCGCACAGAATCAAAAACCGCATTAATTGACAAAGAATAATAGATTTATTCTCCATTGAAATGGGTAAACTGTTTGAACGTTTGCTTAATAACGGTTCCCTAATCTTTGTATCCGAATTTCACGATCGCATGAATTCCGAAATCCACAGAATCTATGAAAATTACGGAAATTACGGAATCTAGAAATCAACAGAATTTGAAATTATAAGTAGAATCTAAAGTTATACTTTACTACAGCACTTACGGCACTAAAAACTTAATTAAGCAAACATTCAATTTTTACTGTTTGTAAATTTCACAGTAACCCAATTTAGATAAGAATTTCATGTACATTTGATACCACAGCAACAACAGTAGTAGCAAGTTTCTAAAACAATCTAGTTGATTTCGATGAACCGAGGCGACGCCGGGTAGTAAAGCAAGTTTGCAATAAACTGTCGATATAGGCTCATCTCAACATTCTCAACAATGTATGCGTTAAGCGGCCGTCGCTAGCCCCACCATTTCTTGGAATCATTCGGTCGAGAGTGAAACCCAGACCTAACCGAGACTTAACCCAGAATCCGAGTTACCCGAGAGCAAGTGAGAGGTGACAAATGAGTTGACGCGACGTTACCGTCTACTACGCAAGAGAGATACTCTGTTCAGGGATCGGCGGCCTGCAGCTACCACTGATGGAGGGAGAATCACCTACAGGAGCAGTGGTAATGTGTGCGTCACTGACGCAGGCATAGTTCATGCACACATTACCACCACTCCTGTAGGTGTTTCCCCCTCCATCAGTGGTATCTGGAGTCCGCCGATCCCTGACTCTCTCTTGCTTCGTCTTTCACGTGCCTACGGCATGTCTCTCTCTTGCGCTCCATCGGCGGTTTGGAATCGTAGATTCGCATCGCTCATATGACAGAACAGCAGCGACCACGCATCGCCTATATCAGGCTTGGGAATTAAGTGATCTTTTCCGCCGAGTTTCAGAGGCGACGCCTCCTTTCTCCCGCCGCGCGATATATAATTCTTTTATAAGTAAAATTTACTTAAATCTAAATTTTAGATTTACCCAGCACGTCGAAACGTGCGCGAAAATCTAGTTTTCCCAAACATGTTTAAAATTTTGATAATAAAACGCGCTTTTCCACTCTATTTTTTATTACGCGGCACAGTGGAATAGGCCTACAGGGGATACCACTGACAAAAAAAACGCATCGATAATAGTACCCCATGGGTGATGTGGAAACCTATTGTTACGGGTGTCGCCCCAATGCGCCACGCGCGGTTCATACGGCACGGGCCTTAGGCGCTCGAGGCTTCTGAGCCGCCGCGGGGGCCAATACGCGCGGCGGGAGAAAGGAGGCGTCGCCTCTGAAACTCGGCCGAAAAGATCACTTAATTCCCAAGCCTGGCCTATATGACAGAACAGCGCTGACGAACATTTCGCTTTGGTCGCTGCGCTTCGCTTCGCGGCGCTTCGGCCTAGTGGACGACGACCTTTATTCGTTTATTTTAACTAATAACTCGAGAAGGGAAGGACGTAGCGAGCTGACAATAGATATGCATCTGGATTAGCTAGGCATAATGAGCTGAGGTACATTTCGAGACCCTAGGGTTTACCGTTCGAATGTTTTTCGGCGACAAGCAAACACACAAACATATGACACACTTTCTGCTTCTTCTTTTCTCTACATAGTATAAAATGAAGTCCCCGGTAGGCGTCTGTATGTTTGATCGCCCTAATCTCGAGAACCACTGAACGGATTGTGATGCGGTTTTCACCGTTTTGTAGAGCTTTTCTCGAGGAAGGTTTAGGTGTCTGCAACATTAACCTATGGCAAAAGAATGCAGAGTAGTGGCGATTTTAGTGAAGCATTCCTCGACAACAGACGGCTACCGGGGACTTAGGCTGGGGCACACGACCGTTTTTTTGACGGACGTTAGGACAATACATTGCAGTATATTAGACTTACGCTAGTGTGCGGTGTATACGCATGTCCGCCAAAATTGACGTCCGTCGCGACGGACGACGAAACAAACGCTCGTGTGCCCCCGGCCTTAATGTTATACCATGCAGATATATATACATGTATAACAAGCTCGGGGAACGCCGGACACTTTAAGCTAGTCATAGTATAAGATACGCGTGCACTGATACACAGTTTCGTGCGTCGCGCTTTCCGCAGGGCCTACGTAAGTAGTGATAACCAGAACGATGAGACAGTAGAATGTTAATACGGTGGATGTTTTAATGTAAACACAAAGTACTGAAGTTCTTCACAATGAAATATATACATGAAACAGATTTTTTTATGTCAACAGTTTTTTATAAATATTTGTCCAATTTCGATATGATAAGTCTAACGTCATTAAAATTACATACTATTTCTTCAGCTTTTTCCTACCGTATTACACGTGGAAGTTATAAACAAATAATTCTTTTATAAGTAAACCTAACTTTAAACGTACCACGATAATTTTCATGGCTTATTTTAGATATTGTCCGAACTGTACATACCTATAATCGTATATGCAAATCCTATTACATATTAATGTGTTCAAACATTGTACCTAATTATCATGTTTTCTCAGCATTAAATATTTAAAACTTATTACCCGAAAAAACCTACCTGATACCTACCTTCTCGATTTATTTAGCTTAAAAGTTTTATACGATTAAAAGCATATCAGCTATGGGACCAGAAACCGAGGATTTGGGGTTAAATAGAATAATTATATTTTGTAGTGTCTTTTTAGTGTTTCATAATATCGTTTATTTGCATAATAAATACATGAAGAATGGATATACATTTCTTTCCTTATTAGTTTCTATTTTTATCCCATTCTTCTCGGTGCCTCAAAGATACCAATGATTTTTGCTAGTGGAAAAGTGGGGATTGCTCGAAATTCGACTGTGATAACAGACTTGCTGATAAACTGACATATAAAATCTAGTACATCGTGATTATACTCCCATTCTACCTAGAATGCGTTGAAAAGAGGCACGAAGAATATCAGCACAAAGTCGTTCATCCTGGTGGCATCGTCACGTTTCATCGTTATCTCTGTAAGCATTGCAACAAATTAACTTAGGTTTAATCCCTGTTTAATACAAATTTTCCACGTCTTATGCTTGTTAAATATCGTACTCTTTTTCGTGTCTGTGGAATAGAATAGTAGAATATTTAGTTAATGTATGAGAAATATAAAATTACTATTTGGATTCCGATATTTCACAACCCGTGATTTGAATTTATATTCATTAATAACGAAATGGATTAATTAGATTAAAGTTGTTGCTATTGTTTGTCAGATTTTAGGCAGATACAGTTATTATTTTTTTTTAATTATTTCAGTCCAATAAAAGAAGAAATAAAAAGCATGGACGAATCGCCTATTAAGTGGTGGCCGCAATATTTAGCAGCGATTACAGGTAACTTTCACGTTTATTTAATTTCATGTAAAGTAACTTTTCCTTTGATGCTAAGTTCAGTCTACAAACATTAAATGTTGTAGTTGTAACAAAAAGATCAGAAGTTGAATTATTACATATGTTCGTGGGAAAAAGTATATAAATTTATAAAATATGAACTATTTAAGTTATGGTACATATTTGTTACACTTGTTGAAGAATATATAATATGTATATTGCGTTTGAACAGTCTTCCTTTTCCATTTGTTAGCTGAACATGTTTTAATAATCCAGTTTTTTAACTCCACAGGGTAAACCCGGGGCTGTCGGTACACGGTTAGGTACACCTGACATAAAATGGCTATTAAAACTGACACTGATATTATTTATTTTATCAGAATAAACCTAATATGCTCAAAATTTTATACTGATTCAGAAAAAGTGGTCGATATTTGCTTTAAGACAATATTTCGTGAAAATCGGGTTGAAAACTGAAGTCATGACCTGTGACCGTTTCTCCCGAGGTGCCGGGAGAAATGAGACGCGTCGCGTCGTTCTATTTGGGAGAGATAACCCACATAATTATTTACGGAAAAATAACAAAGAAGGACGTAAAATTATTTATAACTGCAGATTTAGTGAAATTTTATTTGTTTACGCTAAACAAGTAAACAACACATCAAACAATTATTAAAAATGCACTATAAAATAAAAAATAATTATTTTCTTGGGCTACAATTTCGATCGTGTTTTTTTACTTTAAATAATTCACTTTGAATAAAATCCAGAAGTTGAAGTATTGGTTGGCAAGTGAAACATCACCAACTACAGTTTATCGATTTTATCTCACATTACAATCTGTATCCTGTAATTAAAACATTTTGTTTCAGTAATGTGAATAGAAACTATTTCACAACAAATTCATTTTTACGTTTGCGTCTGTATTAAAGTGATTCATACCCAGTTATGAAATATCATATCCCACGATTTTATTTAAAGTGATAAAACACGACCGAAATTTTAATACAAGCAAATAATTATTTTTTAGTTTTTACTGCATTTTAATTTAATTTTTAGTGCATTTTTAATATAATCGTTTAACATAATTTTTTTTTATATATTTTCATTTTCTAGTTTTTAGTGCTTGTGGATTTACATTTCACAGCTCAGATTTCTTTGCAAATATCTTTTATTGCTGTATACAGTTTAACAGTTTATTTAAACGCTATAGTGTTACAAGTCACTAAAAAATAATTCTTTCTTTGTACTACAATTTCGATGGTGATATATTATGAACGCCTGCAAAGTTTTAGTTTTACTATTCGTACATACGTAACGGATCATTTCTCGATAAATTGTGTATTTTCGATAATCGCGGTGCGATTAGTGACCCAAACACAGCGGCTTTTTGTCGTTTTCGTAAAGAACGCGAGTGGCTGATTTCAAGTCGTTTGGATGTGTGAGTATAAGTTATATGTATTGATGACTGGGTAATTTTTTCACTCCCTCGGGGTTATTTTTTTTTAAATATTGCCTGCAAAGTTTCAAGAAATTGGATTGGTGGAAGTGGGTTAAATTTGAGTTGCCAGATTTGAACCGTACAACCAAACATACATACATATATACATGCACGAAACAAACAAACAAATAGAGGATCGAAGCTGAATAAAATCGTTTGATTAAAAAGTACAGTACTTAACTACTGGCGATTAGCCCAGCAAATGAATACAAAAGTGAACAAATAAAATAAATAAACTAAAATAATAAAAAATGATAGAGCTATGAAAAATAAAAAGTAGAAAAAACGAAAGAAAAGATAAAAAAATAATATAAAAATAATTCCTTGCAAAATATTGTAAATTTATCTGATTGAATGAAAGTTTAGAAAGTGTGTCATCCCTAACTCACAATTTGAAAGTGAACCATTTATTCCAATCATAACTGTACTACCTCTCCTTTCTGTACGGAGAGGTAGTTCTCTCGTTAGCTTTGAAAAGACGGATTAATATCGCTAAATATTCTGGCTGCATTGTCCTTCAATACCTCTACTATCTTATTACCCAAAACAATAAACGAAATTTAACTTAGAAGCAAGTATATTTTAAATACGATTCTGTACACCACTTTTTCATAAAAGATGTTAAATGTAACCTCAATTTACCTTGTATAGTCTTTTTAATTGAAAAAAATCACAGAAGCAAGCGAAATGACGCTATTCATTCTACTCTTCGGCTCCTAGGGAAACAATGATTGTGCTGCATTGCTACATCTTAACGCGTTTTTACGTAATTCATAGACTCTGAAATGTAGCAACTGTATTGACAGCCCCGGATTTACCCTACATAAGATTTTACAATTTCTATCTGTTTACGTGCTGTCTTCTTGTTTCTGTGTTTAATATAGCCACCTTATCTATGGCAATGTCGGGTTCTCATATAGGCTGGACGTCACCAACATTACCAAAATTAAAATCTTCGGATTCTCATATATATCTAACCTCGGATGATGCGTCGTGGATCGCTTCGTTTGCACTTCTCGGCTCAATACCTGGCAACATTCTTGCAGCCTTCTTAGTAGATTGGATCGGTCGTAAGATTTGCCTCCTGATAGCAGGGGTACCACTGGCCGTTAGTTGGATTCTAATCATCATAGCCTGGAATCCGTACTTCCTCTACGTTTCGAGATTCATCAGCGGAGTTGGTCTCGGCGTCGCGTACGTTGTTTGTCCCATGTACATTGGCGAGATTGCCGACAAGGAGATCAGGGGGTCTTTGGGGTCTTTTATTAAGCTGATGGTAACATTTGGCGAGTTATACGCCCACGCAATTGGCCCTTTTGTGTCGTACGAGTGGTTGGCTTGCAGTTGCGCTATAATCCCTGTAATCTTCTTTTTAACATTTACCTGGATGCCAGAATCTCCTTACTATTTACTGATGACGAATCGCGAGGATAAGGCGATGAATAGCTTGAAGCGCCTTAAGAGATATGCCACGGAGAATCAGTTAGAAGAAGACATGGAGCAGATGCAGAAGACCGTCGTCCGCGATCTTAGCGACAGGGGGCACTTCTGGGATCTGTTCAATACTCCCGGTAACAGAAAAGCTGTATTAATCAGCTTTGGCCTCCAGTTGGTTCTTCAATTCAGTGGCATCGCCGCTATAGAGTCCTATACTCAAGAGATCCTCGAAGAAGCTGATACGGATCTATCTGCCGGAATAGCGGTGATCATTCTGAGCGTTCTTCAGCTAGTCGCTGGTGTTGGGGCGGCAGCTTTGGTAGATAAGCTGGGAAGGAGACCTCTACTTCTGATCACGACCATATTCGGCGGATTGTCTTTAACCGTTGCCGGAGCGTTTTACTTACTAAAATTCCAGATGTTAGTGAACATGGCCGACTTTGGTTGGATTCTTCATGCCTCTGTAATATTTTATGAACTTATTATTGCGTTAGGTTTAAATCCATTGTCCTATATGATGCTCGGCGAACTTTTTCCAACAAATGTAAAAGGAGCTGCTGTGTCCTTAGCAAACGTATGGGCTTCCCTTTTGGCATTTTTCGTTTCTAAAATGTATCAAGTGATCTCTGATTCATGCGGAGTTTATACTTCCTTCGGTTGGTTCGCAGTTAGTTGCTTCCTTGGAATCATCTTTATTCTCTTTGTGGTCCCAGAAACTAAAGGAAAATCGTTGTTGGAGATACAGGAAGAACTGAATTGCAAGAAGAAAAAGAAGCATCACGGCATAAAGAAACAAAGTGAGCAAAACGTTCGTATAAGTACACTAATTTAATTCAGGTAGAAAGTGAAACGATGGTCTTGACATGTTTTAATAATCTGTATAACATATTTTTTTATCACTGAAAAATATTATGGTATCGCACACACTTGGAGGGACAGAGCCTGAGATGTTCTTCAATTTTGAGTTTCCTTTTGGAGAAAAAAATATAAGTCGCTGTTGCTATCTATAAAATGTTGGGCATAAGTAGAGTCTATACTATAGAGTATTGACATCTCCAACAACACTTGATAATTTTAGTGATTTAAGTATGTATCAAACTTGCAATACTGTCTGTTTCATTGAAGACAGAAAAGATAGCAAAAATAGAAGGATTTATAGCAAAATGAAAATGGTAAAACCAAAAGTTGACTGATGTAACAAATTGTATCTTCTTTTGACTTCACTTTCTTAAGTGCTTACACTAACTTGCATAAAGCAATTTCACTTTTTTAAATGGAACTATACACATATTTTTTTTAAGAAGGACACCGCCCAAAAGCCAGTAACAAAAGACAAAGTTTGGGATTTTTTGTTCGTATAAATAAAAATATGGAGCTTCGATTTTTTTATATAGTTTTAAAGCAATCTTTATTTTAGTAGAATTTTTTTTTATGAAAAATTGTACAAAATGGCTTCCCGGAGAATTGCAAAAAAAGTGGCCCACTCTCCCGGGAATGACAGGATCATCTGAGAAGGAAATACGAAAAAGATATAGAAATAGGAATATATTATCTTTGACCTAGCGTAGTATTTTCTCAAAATTCGAATTATTTTGGAAATTATAGCAGTTCGAAGAATTGACTTTAATTTTGGACATAAAAATTTGCACTGAAAGGCTTGTAAAAAATCGGATAATTGAAATATTCAAAAAATCCTACGCTAGATCAAAGATAATGATATTCCTGTTCATATATCGTTTTTCTATTTCCTTCTGAAATGATCCAGTCATTCCCGGGAGGGTGGGCCCGTTTTTTTTACAGTGATCCGGGAATCCATTTTGTACAATTTTTCATAAAAAAATGTTGTCTAGCAATATAAAGACTGCTTTAAAACTATGTCAAAAATGCAAGTTCTATATTTTTATTTATACGAACAAAAAAGTCCCTAACTTAATCTTTTGTTAGTGGCTTCAAGGTGAGGTCCCCCATTAATAGACCGATTCTTCTCGTCATTTTCGCTGTATATAACGAGATATTCCTAATTTCTTAATATATCATATGCTTTGTTTAAAGACATTCAAATATTACACATTTAATTTCATGGTAAAAAAATTGTGTCTGTACATCATAGTTATGTTATTGCAGTTATGAAAACAGGTGTAGTCACGGGAAGGTAAATCATATTATACCATGCAACCACTTTCTCTAACATATTTCTTCTGTCTTTCACGAAGCAGAAGGCGCAATCTGTCCCAATCGTGTTGTGCAGCCTGTATATTGTGAACATAGATTTCTGTTGTCGAAGCTCCGTGACGCAGGTGGTATAAGCAGGCGGCTTGTGTGTTCATGTGTATGTACTTGAGGTTTGAGCGATTAGGTATTGTATTGTATTTATTTAATTGTTCCCCTTGGGGTTACAATGGCTTCCGTTTACAATGTATCTTAACCTAACTTAACCTAAATCCCCCTCCTACGCACTTGCTTTTCCCTCTCTCTCGTTCCTTACCCTATCCTTTCTCTATTTCTTATCCGATTACTCCCTACTTCCTACCTTCCCTCTTTCCCCCCTTCTCTCTCCTTCCCCCTCAGATTTTCCTCCGTGCTCCCTTGTCTTTTTTCCTCAATTGTTTTCATCCACCCTTCCCCTTCCCCTAATATCTGTCTTATCTTTTCCTGTCTTCCTCCGCCCCTTTCTTCCTCTCCACTGCACCGTTCCAAGATGTGCTCCCATGTTTCCTCTTCTCCACCGCATACCCTACACACCCTTTCTTCTTCTTCTTCCCAATACCTCGCTTCCCTCAATTCGTTTCCCACCCTTCATTTCACAATACTCTTCCATTTCTCGTCTTTCCACCCTTTCCTCAGATACTTTGGAATTCCTTCCACTTTCACTTCTCTGTACATCCTGTTGTACCGGGCCTCCCTCAACCTCTCTTCCATTTCTCCTTCCTGCTTTTCCTTTTCTTTTCTTTCCACTTCCTTCCACTCCATTTTGCCTTCTGACCTTCCCCTCTCTACCGTCCTCCACCGTCTTCTCCATCTTCTCCCTTTCCTGCCACCCAAAAATCTTCACTCCGTAGGACATTACTGTCCATACCAACGAATCAACCCTCTTTCCCATTCGCTAGTTTTGCCTCATCACTCTCCCTGCCTTCCTTACTCTCTCCTCCACGTGCGCTTCCATTCCTCCATCGCTTTTCAGCCTGAAGCCCGGGTACGTCATTTCCTTTGTCTCTTTCATTCCTATTTCTCTTCACTTTTCCTCCCCCCTGCTGCCCTGAACCTCATAACTTTCGTTTTTTCTATGTTGACCGACAGTCCCTTTTTCTCCGCGTATCCTTCCAATTCCTTCATCACTGCCCTCATGTTTCTCTCGTCCTCCGCCAACATCACCACATCGTCCGCGTTCATGAGGGGGCAAATCCTCCCCCCTGCTATCCTCATACCCCTCCTTCCACCCCCCCCCCCCCACTTAACGCTCCCTCCACATCCAATGTCAGAATATTAAATATAATATTAAAAAATATTTAATATTAAATATATAAAATATAGTAGGTATTATTCGGAGGAAAGCGGTACAGAATAAAACTGCATTAAAACAACATCTTACTTTTTAAATGTATATTTTTTTATGCATTCTACATTATTAATTAATTTATTGTCTTTAACAAATGTGTCAAAGGTTTGATTACACTGAAAGTCCAAATTAACATATGAGGAGTTCCTTTTTATGAGAGATAGACTACATATTTATTATAGAGAAAAACCTGCGCATTGAAGTTTAAATTCGCAAATTGAAATTTTGATGTTGTCATAGTATAAAGAAAGAAGTAAAAATTATAGAATTTTATCGATGTATCGGATATACAGTATTTTTAGGTACTGTATCTTTTTCTAACAGTATATAGTACACTAGAGAAAAGTATAGTACAATACTATATATTATATTACGGTTGGCAACCCTATGTAGATACAGCGCGTTAAATGGTAATCATCATGTATACATTGGAAGCATAAAAAAAATTTGTGACGAAAAATATTTCATAATGCCAATCAAGTTGTTTCCTTGGAATAACTGGAAAGCAAACAATATAATTGCAGCAAGTCTTTATCGTGTTCCTGGTGACGAATATTTATACAAGGTGTTTCATATCCAGTGGTACAAGCCGATGGATGATGATTCTACATGGAAAAATAAGTAAAAAATATAGAATAAAATATTCCCATAACTCGCTTCGATTTTGAGAAAATAAACTTTGAATTTAGGACGGGTACGCGTGCACGGAAGTTGTACATACATTTTGGGGAGTGCTCAAGGGAAATGCTTCTCCCTTACTGTGGATTCTCGCTTTCAGTGGTCAAAAGCGTTTCCCTTACTATTATTATTACTTCAGTGCATGTGTATTCGTCCATTCAAAGTCAATTTTCTCAAAATCAAAGCGAGCTTTGAAAAAATTGTATTCTACCTTTTTTTAGTTATTTTTGCATGTAGAATGATAAACCTTCCGTTCCACCGGATACGAAACATGCTGTATACATTTTTGTCTTGAAAAGTAGCCGCACCTCGGGACCGGGCGCGAGCTCTTTTCAAGACAGAGATGGGCAAAATTTGTATTTAAATAAAATTTCGAATAACAAATGAAAGTTAAAAAAATTATTCGTCATTCTTTCGTTAACCAGAGGTAGCTTTATTGAACAACATCACGAGAAATTTTTTAACTTTTATTCGTTATTCGAAATTTTATTTAAATAAGAATTTTGTCCATCTCCGGTGTGTCATGGTGTCATCACGCACACATATATACCGCCACTGCTGCAGATGTCCTCCATCCATTACGCGTATGTTCTCCTTAAACTCGCGTCGGGAAAAGCCTGGCAACCCCGGATGCGAGTTCTTTTCGGAACAGCACTATACTTCCAATGCCCGTATGATGACTACTATGTATTTAGCAAGGTGCGTACCGCTGTTGCTGTCACAAATAAATGCAGGAATCGATTATCCCGCGACCTCGAGTATGTACATATGTATGCTACCTGCCTGCGCCATAATGAATTCGACATGACTGCGAAAATGTCCCCGCTTTAAACACAATCAGTTAAATCTCGCAAAAAACTTAATGATCAGATTTCTGCAAAAGATCACTTTTTGCACTTAATATCAAGGATGTTTATGCAATTAAAAAATAATTTAGTATATAATACGTAAAATTAGAGGAAGTGTTAAATCATCGTTTTCTTTGTATTCGAATTTATTTAAACAATAATAACCGTCGATGTTTGTAACTTTTACCGTTTTTTTTCCGCGAAAACGGACTCTATAAGTGAATTTCTATCTTGGAAACTATTAAACAGACTACAAAGTTCGTTCTTCTTTTATTTCAGTCGAGAAGGTTTGACATTTTGGAATAAATGTTTCGTTAGACTGGAAAGTCATATTTGAAGTCAAAGACATAATTTTGCAGAAATCATTCATAAAATGTCAGAAGTGTTTAATTTTGAATGTCTCTGAAACATGTTTATATGACATAGTGGGCCATCGTTTCAACTGAAATTCTAAACAGCTTCTAAATAATGGTTTTTAGAGAAGCGACCTTCAAGTATTTCATGAAATCTACGTACACATACGCTTATTAAGTGTGTTATACACGAACTGTTATTGTGTTATACTGAAGCACGATCAAGTGCATTTTCCAAATTCTGATTGAAAGAGTAATGTCCAAATGCTTAATGATGAAGCACAAAATTTTCTGGAAGACCCAGAGTATGGGCGTTTATTTTCTATTCTAACTCATTATTAGAGTATAAGAATTGTTTATTTCTTTAAGTGAGGGCCCTCATAGTTTATTTAAATGAATTTGGTTCGGTCAAAGTGAGGAGTTCATGAGAAGTATTGCTGCTTAAGATTTCGTCGTTTATTATTGAAGAACACGTATTATTGAATGCCTTGAACATATAACTCGCACCAGGAGATAAACATAGATATGTCACTTATACCAATAATAGAATGAAATTCGCCACACGTCATACAAAGGAGATAGACTT
Source organism: Andrena trimmerana (assembly GCA_951215215.1). NCBI lineage: Eukaryota > Metazoa > Arthropoda > Insecta > Hymenoptera > Andrenidae > Andrena > Andrena trimmerana. The sequence goes on from OX578062.1 coordinate 11,049,051, forward strand.
TGTAAACATTTACTTTTTCGGAGCCTTCATGCAGACATACAGTACCGGACAAAAGTATTGTAACCCCTTTTAAAACAGAATAACTTTTTGAAAATTGGTCCAAACGACTTGAGTATTTTTGTGAAGCTAAAAGGATTAGTTTACTAGATGATGTGTTTCGTCGTTTTGGAAAAAATACACTTGCTCGGAATGGCGAAGAAAATAGTGAAGGCCGCTTTTCCAACTTTTTTATCTGAACTTGTAATGAAAATTCAAATATTCCGTTTGTAGATTTAAGTAAGATGTATATATGCTGAAAATTTCATCGAAATCGGTTCACGTAGGTATGAGTTACGAGCAGTTAAAAGTGGTGGAAATCATAGTTTTCAGCCTATAACTGTTGGTCATTGCTTTCTATCAAATGTATATAAGCGAACTCGACATTTTTCAAAGTCGATTTTCTCGAATTTGGAAGGGAAGCGCACCTTACTGCTTTGGAAAATTAAAGTCCGAGTGAAGACCTTCACATAATTAAGTATAAACAATTTCTGAGTTGGCCAGTTCTGAAGGTCCCCATGTCAGATAAAAAAGTTGTAATACGTACTTCACTATTTTCTTTGCTATTCCGACCAGTTGCATTTTTTTTTCAAAACATCGAAACACCTGAACTAGTAAACTAATCCTTCTGAATTGTCAAAAAACGTCGAGTTGTTTGGACCAATTTTAAAAAAGTTATTCTGTTTTAAAGGGTGTCCCAATACTTTTGTCCGGCACCGTAAATATTAATTAATACTTTTCAACGGCAGATTGTTTAAATAACTCAGAGGGTAAACACGATAAAACCTTAGTTAGTGTTGTTAACGATAACCGAAGCGATTCTAATAGAAGACAGTACGACTTCGTTTTGCTCATAATTTCTTGAACGTAATTCGAAAAGTTATAAGAAATCATGCGATAGTATGTATGTGTGCTAGTTTGGGACCCGATTGTGTAAAGAGCAAACTCGCATGACCATCTTCTTTCCCTTTTAGGCAGGGTTAAACGTTGAGACTGATAGATATTAAATTAATCGTAAACTATTTATTTATTTATCGTTAAATGATGTCACAGAATGGAAGAAATTGAACTGATTTAACGAGATAAAAAATTACTAAACTTAAAAGTCATTCAATCACAACGTAATTATTTAATCCGTGGATTATCGCGAAGCAAATAGCTGAATGAAGTCTTTTAAAGATACATCGGAGTCGTTAAATAAATCAAGTTGACGTAAATGGAAAGTAACTTTCAAAGACACAACGAATTTCATAACTATTGAACTGAATTTGACGCATAAAAGAATGCTTATAGTAATGTAAATACTAGTATATGATATTTAAAACATTTGGTGATCTGCGGATTAAATATAAAAACTTTCTTTCCTGTGACTAGTTTGGCGATTAGAAACATCTTTTATCCCTTTGAGGCAGGGTGCAAGAGACATGATTAATACAACGATTACGATTAAACGTTATCAAAGCGCGCCGCGTATTGTCGCGAGTAATTAAAAATGCGCGCTCAAATGGCCCTGATGCAAGAAGGATTTAGATGAGCACCGTAGCATGACTATTTATCCCTTATCTACCCCTTTTGGGCATTGTGAAATATATATTACTATAAGAATAGCTTCGACGCAGAATATAATCAAACCGATTAGAATTAAGTGTTTATTCTTACTAATATCCTGTTGCCACTCAATGGATAACGAAGTCTATTGTATATCGTATATCGCGCTACACAAAAAATATTTACGAGTAATGTTAACGTGGGTATCCACTTGTTACAAATGCTCTTATCATATCGCCGTTGCGCATTACTGTGGACGGGCAGCATTGCACCGTCGTGTATAAAAATTTGATGTCAATATACGCAACAGCATCAGTGATGATACAGGAAAAAGTTACACACCGTTGCACCGTATCATATCACTGAATGGCACGCAACGGCAATACGATACGAGGATACGTAACAAGTGGATACCCACCTTTACACTAGAAATGTGGTTATGGCTCAGCGATCCAGTGCCGTCTTATCATTTTGGGGGGCCCTGAGACGAGCTACATTTGTGGCCCGCTAAATTGTTCTAAATTAAATAAAATAAAAAATACCGTGCTAACATGCGTAGTGAATAAGTATTAAAACAATTAAATAAATGAGATTAAACTTTCTTTCCGTCACAGTTGGAGGACCCATTTCCATTTATTTTCTAGCTTATACAACCCCGTTGCTTTTTTTAATTCTCCAATTTTTTGGGGCCTCCTGAGTTTCGGGGCCCTAAGGCGGCTGCTTCTTTCGCGTCCAGGTTAAGACGGCACTGCAGTGAACCCAGTATACAATGAATGAGTCAGCATTATTCGTGGTACATTTAATTTCATAATTGAAGAGTCCTTGTAGGAAACACTGTAATTTGCCAAAAATCAAAATCTATACTATAGAATAAATATACTGTAGATAAATATTTGTTTTAATTTTGGCACTTACAGTGTTTACAAGGACTCTTCAATTATTGAATTGTAGATTTGCTAGCATGGGTAACGAAATTATGCGATTTTTTGAAGCATGATGTACTTATTGTAAAATGTGTTTTGAGTCAAGTGTTGAATATACTACATACATATGTTCACGCAATTGCATGACTCTCTACAAGTCCCTTTCAGGCAGGGTGTAAGATAATCGAAATGTATTCAGTACAGATTTCTACCATGTAGAAGTTTGCAATTTACGTCGACAATAAAACTTACCGTTTAAATGAAAAATCGAGAATATCAAAATTTTTGTCGTATGTATATAATCTAAATTCTATTCATGATTCTTTTATTCATCGAACCTATTTATTTTCCTTCAACTTATTTTCCTTCCTTCCTTACTCATTCTGCTAATACGCATGTTTCGTTATTTTTATAATTACCGCCAAAGCGATTAAAATGTAATATCAATTCAGATTCGAACATTCTTAGAGCTTTCAAAAACTGGATTTCCGATATGACTGTCGAAAACACTGTCATTTCTCAGAAAGAATAACATATTCTCCTGGTGAATGGAGATTTCAAGATTCTACAAGTTAGTTTATTGCACAAAATTTAAAGGCTTTACTCTTTCAACTGTGATTAACGTATGATAAACTTACACAACACGAGCAGTGATTCTAATAATAGATATGTAATTCTTATCCAGATCTTCCAGCAACCTTTGAATAACAAACTTACGATGTTTAGGCTAACTGCACCTGTTTAATATAGAACACCTGATTTTAAAAGATTGTCAAAAATAGAGACATACTTTTTTCAATGAAAGTAACGTTAGATTATGACAAAATTAATAGATATCCGTATATAATAGTTAACTATGCAAATGTTTAAGAGTCATGGTGAAAAATGTAAAAAATGTTAAACGCGTCGAGTTGAAAAAATGGTACCTAAGTAATATGGAACACCTAGGAAAGTAAAGAAATCTAAAAATACTTTATTTCACTATGAAAAATGAATATTTATTTAAATAACAAATACAAACAAATATTTAAGATTTTTAAATTTATATTATATTATATTAATTTTCTTCGTATGTATATAAATCAACGAATACATTGGACCCGTTTATCATCACTATTGTCACTTTTGTAATTGCCACCACAAAAGAAACATTCTGTATTGTCAGTATCAGTAGCAGTATCATTGGCATCGTCGTCTGACGATTCCTTAAGCATTATCTCTACTGGGTCTATGTTAGAATCATCGCCAGGGGGCTGCCACTCTCATTTGCGATTTTGTGACAGTGTTTCAACTGCCACCTAGGCAGTTCCAATTTTTTCCAACTAAAATTCAATATGGCCGTCCAACATAGTCTGCGAATCCAGTAATAATCTATTAATAGCTGCAACATTTGTTGTATTTTGATCGCAAACCATACTGAGGGTGATAAGTTCCGTTTCTTCGAAAGTTTTTACAACAGTTTTGATGCAGTGCATCAACTGATTTGAGGATGTCTTGCATTTTGTGAAATAAATCAGTCAGAGCAACAACGGACTAACCTACATTTTTTTCGAAACTGAATTAGTAGCAATAACGTATTCCAATAGGCTCTACTAACCATATAAAATAGGAAAAAAAAAAATTTTAATGTGGGTTGCTACGTTGTTGCTCTGACTGCCTCAAATAATAAGCAAATGGGAGTTTCCAGTTCGATACGATACCTTTTAGCATAAACACCAGTGCATGGCCATATTGAATTTTAGTTCGAAAAAATTGGAACTGCCTAGGTGGCAGTCGAAACACTGTCCCAAAATTGCAAATGAGAGTGGCAGCCCCCTGATCATCGCCCTTCTCTGTCTTTTTCTATGTTTATCTACCTTTTGATAGTGACTTTTTTCTCACATTACTGTCATTACCATTACAACTTTTCTTTCTCTTGTTAACTTTATGTAAACATAAAACTATATAAAATAAAACTATATATAGCAGTAAACTATGTAATATATTTCACGTGGAGAAGTCACATCGCGAAGCAGACTCATTATCAGATGCGAGTATCACCTACTGGGCCTGCAAGAGGATGTTCGACAGCACATGGGGACTAAGTCCATGGGTGATCAAATGGATGTACACGGCTGTCGTGGAACCTCATAGGTGGACCTCTACGAGGAGGGCTCTGCTAGGAATAACTGGTGCGTTTCCCACCACACCAATCCTGGCGATGGGTGTGTTGTTGGACCTGACGCTTCCGCACGTGGTTGCGGAGGCCGGGGATAGGAAGGCTGCCCTACGGATATACTTTGCGGGAAGGTGGAAAGACGCGGGGAAGGGGCTCACGGCGATCCTGCCGGAAGTACGGGACTCTTACGGGGCCCTGGACTGTGGGGGAGACCGATGTGATCCAGGCCGCCGCTTCCAACCCAACTTCGACGTTCGATTCCCACCAGTAAGGACTATGAGCAGAACGCGGTGGAACTACTTTCTCCCGGGGAGGGGGGGCCTCGTCCGGTACACTGGATGGCTCCAAGACCAAAACCGGAACCGGAACTGGAGCCGGAGTATGGGGAGAGAGTCCCAGGGTGGAAAGGTTCATCGCCCTGGGCTCACAGATATCGGTTTTTCAGGCGAAGGTGCGAGACATTAGGACCTGTAACCGATTGAATCTGGATAGGGTCTGCGATGAAAAGCACGTCTACATCTGCAACGCTGTTAGTGCTACACTGGCATCCCTACTGAATGTAGTAGTGATATCAAGTCTGGTGCTAGACTGCGTGGACTCGCTGACGTAACTGGCAATAAACAACCGCATCAGACTGCAATGGGTTCCAGGACACGCCGGAATCAAAGGTAATGAAGGGGCGAATGATAGGACTCAAGAAGGCGCACGAAGACCGGATCGGGATCCGCTTTGCACCTTAGGCGTCTCTATGGGTGCTGTGAAGGAGTGGACGAGAGGCTGGACAAGACAGCAACACGATCGGTTCTGGGGGCAGATCCAATATATGAGACATGCGAAGGCCCTGGTAACCCTTATCTTCCAGAAAGGGATCTTCTTGGATAGGTCGCAGTTGCGGCTGTTCTTGGGGATGGACAGGACACTTGCACCGAGAAAGCACCTGACGCGCCTTGCGATCGTGCAGGGACCAAGGTGCCCGGTGTGAGGAGAGGACGCCGAAACTCCTCTCCACTTAATGACGCAGTGCGAGGGCATGATGGATCAAAGACAGTTACTGCCTTCCTTCGCACGATGAATCTGGAGGACATAACCTCCGCGCAGGACGTGGGCAGGCTTCTCAAGTTTGCACGAGATGCCGGTCTAACGAGGTGCCCTCCAAATAGATCTAAGCATATCCTCTAACCAGAGGAAGATTTTGTTAAATGTTTGGTGGCCTTTGGCCGGAATCATTCATCATGAATTTTTACCACAAGGCCAAACGATAACAGTGACTATACAGGTTGTTCAACTGCAGGTGGGCATCCTTTAAGGGGCGATTCTACGGGCGAAAATAAAACGGAAAACAGGAATGACGAAATTGCGTTTAAGGCTTCATTTCCGAGTTATTGTTGCGGAGTAGAAGCATCGCCTCGTTAGCCATCGCTTTATTTATTCACAATAACATAGCAATCATGATTACAACTGAAATTTTGTACAATGTAACAGACTCAAATATCGGGTAGAGTAATTTTGGTATGTAGGGGAATTGTGCTCAAGATGACATACTTTTTGTTCTGAGGCAAATATCTTAAAAATTAAAAGTGGTATCAAAATAAAACCAAAGAGCAGTCTTTATCTGTTTATTAATGGAACATAAAACACCAGTCTCATGACTCCAGCGATAATAACAAAAATAAAAGAAATCAAAAATTACATGCCTGTGCATCTGTGTAAGTTGACATACTTCTGTATAAGATGACATACTCTAAAGCGGGCCTGCTCAGTCTAGCCCAGTGAAATTAGACGCGAATCTGCTTAATCTACGGAATAATTCCCATCAAGCTAAATTTTGGTATGAGCCTTTATTTGGTCGTTTTAAAAAATATAAGACTACCGCTAAAACTTTTACAGAGGGTTGAAAAAAAACAGTTTTTCGCGAATATCTCGTTATCTAGCAGTTTTGCGACAAAAATAGTTATTATACGATTTAAAGCATAGGAAATTCTCTACAAAAAAGGTCCTATCAGTTTTTTTCGTAGAAGTAACCATTTTCATGCCATTTGAAGTGGACGTTCATTATGTCATCTTACCTAAAAGTGAACAAAAAAATGTATTGCTTTCTAGTGACAAAAACTTTATGATTTCTTACTCAGCTGTACAGTATTCATGATGCAAATTAACGCTACTTTACACAAAATTCATCTAATAAATTAAATTCCTTACCTGACGGGTATTTTCGTAACAATACATAAACCAGAATAATTCTTTTTTCGGTCACAGAATCAGACAACTCTACAGCACGTCTAAATGTGTGTCCGCCGGTGATCATACTATGTTGTACTATTGGGAAAATCTACTAGCCGATGAATAAAAATTAATGTCACGCTTCTCGCGCGAATATTTGAAAATACAGTAATGGTATGTCATCTTACCTCACTATGTCAACTTAAGCATAATTCCCCTACAACTATCCGTCAACGATCCCCGTCAGACCAAGCGGACCTGGCAGCGATCGTTAATTTCTTTGTATCCTGATTACGACCATATCGATGCAACAATAGTATCAAGCAACAACGATTATTAACTATAAGTATTCGCTGCGTCGAACAAATAGTATTCGATCCCACGATTGTCTGGCTATTTTTCCTATCTGTTTTTGGAGCCATCACATCTATGTATAACGTACTGTCCGGACCAATAAACACTTAAAAAAAAAAAAAAAAACCAAGACTGCCGGCAAATTGACAACAACTTCGGGCGGTCTTTACCGACCGTGTTCTAACTTCAGATGCGAGCAACAGTAAGCCATGAAGTTCTACACGGTGCTGGCAACATTATTAATTGTTGAAAATATGCGTAAGAAGAGCCTGACGCGAGGTACAATATTAAACTACTGCCACCGTCGTGCCTGACCTGACTAACTACGCACTACTGCGCGGTGGCAGTAGTCTAAGCCGTTCGCGTCAGACACTATTTATACATACATACTTTCAAAGTTTCAATAATAAATAACTCGGAAACGAAGGCTCAAACGCAATTTCGTCCTTCTTGATTTTCGTCTTATTATGGCATGTAGAATCACAGTTTTTTATTTACCACATAAGCAGTAACGGTGGTTTCGAGGCAGCAGTGTTGTGAGTTTATTGAGTTTCGTCCTTTCAATTTATTTTTTAATCTTTAACGGTTACCGCCTTGGTAACGTTGGCTCACTTTAGTTTACAATCTAAATGTTCTTGCCTTGTGTCTACTGTTTCCCTCAGTCACCGGTTACCTGACTCGTGCGACGCACGTTCCCAGCAAAGAACGTGATGATTGTTTAAATATATAAAAGCACACGCAGTATTTTTTCTTTTTGTCTAACTTTCCTTGAGAATGGTCATAATCATTGACCGAAACGTTGGAATTTGATAAAAATTCTTATAATTGCAAAATAGCTTTTATTTAATTGTTTAATAGACCGAACGAGTGCGCCGAAATCATCTCTCTTAATTAGAACAATTTTTACGGTCGAAATTCAATCTAAATTATGTAGAATCATAGTCTAAAAGGATGCCCACCTGTAGTCAAACACCCTGCATATCTTGAATATTTAATGGAAGATTCTTAATCTTGGAAATTACTAAGTTTAGAGGCATATGACTTATTATTAAATTTATAGCGTTTTGTATGTAAATACTATTGAATGTGTAAATTAAAAATATTATACATTACCATTTGGGTAAACAACGTTATCGTCGATATTTCGGCAACTGGTTATTTTCAAGATCAGTCAAACAAATCCCAGGATGAATCCATTTGTCGTCATCAAACTTAATGTTTGTGTATGAACCGAGATTACACGAGGAAACTAGTAAAAATTGAATGCAAATATGGGCAACTAGCAAGTATATTTTTTGCATTATAGTAACCATTACTATACATAAGTGTTATTACAATATAGAAACATAAACCTTAATATCTCATTCATTAACATCTTACAACGTCGTCAATATAATACACGTTTTGTAGTTGAAATTATTATTACTATTTTTTGGCGGTAAAACCTGCTGCTTATATCTTGTATTAAATATTTGTATCCAATTTGAGCCGAGGTGCTCATTTAACGCTACTTAATCATTTGGAGTAAAATAATTGCACGTTATACTTAAATGCAACGAGCATGTTTAAATTCGCACTATTTCATTCTTACGATTCATTTGATTGTTACTAAGACCTCGAACTTGTGTACTGATCGATATTTAATTGGAAAATGTACCTATAATGTGCTGTTTTAGTATATAATAATTAGTGTTTTAATTTTTAAATATACCAAGTATGAAAAGTTCAAACGCGAGGTTCTTGCAATTTTTAGAACTCGACGTTGGTGAGTTACTTCTTAAATAAATATCTGTACCTGTACTTTAAAGCGAATTTGGGAATGCAAAATTCAGAGCGAATGAACAAATCGTAATGTGACTAATGTATGTAACTTTAAGTACTCACAAACAGTATATCTAGCTAAGAAAAAAAAGAGAGGTATAAATATTATGTACTATTGCACAAAGTATGGAAAGAACTGTCTCCTTTTTACTACATTCTTCATGAATCTTCTATGTGTAATGGAAGACGCAACGGAGATGAGATGAAGCGTAAAAGTTAACCACCTTGCAATTTAGAGGCACTAAAGACAGTTCTTGCTTTGATTTTTTTCACACATACTTCCTTTCCTCTATATGACAGCATTCACAAAACATTCTGAACAATAAATCAGCGTGTCCACGTCCTCAGGGTATTGTTTTATATTAAACAGAAACATGCACGCGATTCAACTCACACTGCACTTTGATTGTCGAAGGGAAAGGTGACGCTTTAAACAATTTTATTTTAATACAACAGTATTTTTCATCTTCACTTTGGCACACACATTGTCTCTGTATACCTTAAACTAGTTGAACGATCATAACGGTTCAATTCCGTACTGTTATAACGACTCTTAGCTTTGCTGTTTTCACAGATTTGTTGGCAACGTAGGAACATTTCAGAGAAATCATAAAAATGTTTAATATTCTTTTTCCAACAGATATTGTGGTTATTTTTTCATTATGCATTATACAGAACTTCAGCGACTGTCCTATGCGAAATATCTCATTCATAACAGTTATCTCATGAGATAATTCTAGAATATCTTCAGGAGTAAAGATTAATTCCTGTCGTTACTGATCATGATTATTTCACAAACATGTACACAGTTACAAACATTAAATCCGAATAATCAAGACTGATCTAATATTATACAAATTTTAGATATAATTTAATATGATATTTATAAGTAACGTAAATATCTTGTGGCTTGAATATTAAATTAATTATACAACTTATAAGAAACGTTACTTTAACAGACTCCGTAAAATTTGTTCGCTAATACATTGTACATACAGACATTAATCCTGTGTGTTAATTTATTTTTCATTTAGACTTAACAGATATCATTCAGACGAACATACCTCGCATGCTAACTATGAATTGCATTTCTTTAACAGTAGTTTCTACATATAGGTAAGTATCCGACGGCGCAAAACTATTTGATTACTTGTTACATATACTTTTGATAAAGAAGAAAATAAAATCTTTTTGCATATTTGTGTGGTCCAATTTTAATGCATCGTAGCCCATTGCAATCGTTTCATTCTATTTTGTCAAATGAGATGTGTTTTTTTAGCTGCAACTTGAGCATTTAATTCTGATGTTGCCAGCCTCTGTTCCATCGTGCTGGTAGATATAGGAATTTATTTTTTAATATTATCCCGAATTTCTAGAACTCTGCAGAAATTATTAATTTTAGTACCCTGATTCTTAAATCTTTCGTTTTAGTCTTTACATTTGGCCTTCCTGTTGCTATCCATTGCTAGACAGTGTATTGTACAAAATAAGTTATGGCAATTTTATTTTATTTGCAACAATTTTTACCAAAACACATGTCCAAGTTGAATTAATAGTTCTGTGCTTTCCACCATTTTTTACTCTACATATAATTAAATAATTTGCACTCAATAGTTGTAGCCTTAATAATTCGATTGTTTCCATAGCAGTAAAACAATAGCTAATTATACAGTCAATCATAAAATCTAATATTACTAACATTAAAATGTCATTAAACAATTTCCAAAAACTGACTTTTATTTATTAGCGGCTGAACGCTTGAACCACACGGAAAGCAATAGTAGGGAAAACGGGGTAGTTTCGGCCAGTCGGTAATTTCGCCCACTTTTATTTCTTAAAACGAAAAGTGCGTGACTTGTCTCTGTATGGTACTGCCACTTCAGAATGGTGCAGCTAGCTAATATTCATCGTTTCCATGATTATAGTAGTCTTTTGTTGTCAACAAATCCGTGAGTGTTTATTTGGCAACGTAATCTTATAACAGTGTGTCCATTTTTAAGCAAGGCAAATTAGTACTTGGAATAGATATAAATTATTAATATTAAACTCATTAAATACAGAAATATTTCTACTTTCAAACTCACATTTGGTTTTTGGTGATATGTAAATTCAATTCAGTGTATTACTTCAACTATCTGAACATGTGTTGTGGAGTAGGACCGGCCAAAATTGAGGGGTAATTCCAGCCAGTTTTTAACATTGCTTTTGACATATAAAAGAATTACGAATAAGGCAGAATAGAGAGAGGAATATTTCTTAACACGTTTCCACATAAAAAAATACAAAAAGGAGGTAAAAGGAAACTGAGAAAGAAAAAACTAAATTTTGAATCGAGCATGTGGTCCATAGGCACATGAAGAATGTTCAGGATGGGATACCCCTGAAGAATACATTTGTGATTCATATACTAATTAATTTTAAAACAAATTTTTTTGTATTAATTTAACAGTTTTCTCATTTCTTTTATAAAGAAAAATCATAGTGGGGTAGTTCCAGTCTAATGACCATTTTTGTGTTATTGCTTCCAATTTTGTTCTAACGTAAATTTATGCTTCCTAGACACTTCAAAATATTAATTAACTTAATATTTTGTTAACGTACTTGCTCAAATTGTATAGCATTTCTTGCTTATGTAGCCGGAATTACCCCGCTTTCCCTAATACCCTTATCTATGGATCGAAATGCCAAGAATTACACATATAATAACAAAAAGAGCAGCGACATGATAAAGCCAAGAAATATAATCAAATACCTATGTTGTTTTATTCTCTTTTCGTTTATATGAGCCGTACGTATAACAAAGTGATCAAATACTTTTGAGCAGCAGTGGACTTGCAATCGTGCAACTTGTACCAATACACAAGAAAACTTTTATTTTCATACGAATGCTCATTTTAAAAAATGATTTTAAAGAATTTAATTTAATCCTTGATTTCCCATTAATGGAAATCGTTCCTACGTTACTGTTCTGAACACATATCAATTCATAAAGCCGCTTTGCGAATACACGAAGAACCAGGAGCGTATTATCTCTAGGCAGAGACTACTCGCGTTAGGCCAAATAATATGCGCCTCCGCGATTCTTTTCAATCGAGAACGTTAAGAGTGCGTTAAAGGAGATTCTTTTACGTTCGAATTGTTCACGTACACTGCGCATGTCAAGTAGTACGTGAAACACGCAGGTGATGTTCCTCTTTTAACTGGAAAAGACGGTTGATATAAACCTTAACAGTATATACATACTGTTTTTTTTTTTTCAATATACGTATGAATCAAGTCAGAAGTACAAGTAGAAATTTTGTAAATGATTCGGTCGAGTATTTAATACATTAAATGATATACGTTGTCTTTCCAACTGAATATTTTACGATATGTTACGTTTAATTAATTATCTACTCTATGCAATTTAGGAGAGACGTGGACAAGTTACATTTTCAAAATGTTAAAGAGTAGCGAATAAAGAAATCTTTATCTGACCGCGAATTCACGTCCTCACAATACGGATCAAGAAGTACGAACGAATGATCTACAATTGTAATTGTTTTCTGTATACGTATCTAACATAGGTATATAATTACCAACGTCTTTCATCCCCATTGTAACAATGTTTATTTCTAATCTAGCAGATTGCAACGGGTCGTTTCGTTTTCACTGATCGCAATTCGAAGTTTTGATTTTCGTGCGAAGAAGATCTATTCGAATAGATCAAAACATTTTTTACATGATCAGCGATTCCTTCTTTTCCGAAATATAAATTTAACCCTATGGCATATTTGAAGAAAAATATTGTCGAGCAAAGCCGACAGTGGATTGTGCGACGCAAATACACTTTAGAAAGTTAAGTAATACTGTATAGGCGCTTTATGCAACTTTCAGAAGAATATTATATTTACTAATATTCCGCAAAGTACCTTTTTGACACATTTTCCTCCAGCTTCAACGAAAATAGTAAGAATCACATTCAGAGAACGTTGTTGCACATAACACTACACACGTTGTTTTTTTTTAAATTTAAGTTCAGTATGACTTCAATATCAAAAGCTTGAACTATTTCAAGTTCTTAAATTAATTCAAGTTTTCATTACGTGGAAAGGGATCAAACCGTAACTCGCGTTTGCTATTAAACCGACGTCTGCTTAATAACAACAAAAGGCAATGAAAATTGCAATGTTATTTGCTTGAATTTTTATTATGAAAAATAAATTAAAACTCAGACCTATTTCAGGCGAGACATTCGGTGGCTGGCGACTGATATTTGGGACATATTCATTCAACAGCTATTACCTACTAACATTAAGACATTACTACTGGTGTATCAGGGTCAAAGCTAAATATTTCGTACCTTCTTTTCAGACTGCAAACCCGTAACTCGTAAGTAACTCATTCTTGCTTGCAAGAAAAATGACGAACATAATTGTTAGTGGATTGATCGCTACATAGAAGGAAATGTCATTAATAAGGCAACAAGTAGTCACTAGTGATAGTACATACTGCAATACAAAGTAGTATCGACTATGTACTATCAACTACCAATGGAAGTAATACCACATATTACATTTCGTTAGAATTTAAGGGGGAACACCACTGTGACGGCCGGAAAAATGAGCCCATTTTTAAGATTTTTTTAAGGAATAACTTACAGTTTTATTATAAAATTGTTATTACCTATCTTTAGAACAATGTCTTAAGAGACTATAAAAAAAAAGTAATAGAAAAACATGCATAGATTTCCATATACAGTTAATCTCCTACACCCCTCACAAGAAAACATAGGTCGCTTATCGAAACGATATCTCTGGAACGGCAACTCTGAAATCAAACTTTTTTTAAATATAATCGGCATGAGTGTAGTTTCCGTTGTGCGTACCGATTTTTAAAAAAAAATATTTTTGTAAAAATGGTGCGCTTGGGAAGAAAAAGTTTCGAAAATCGGCAAAAAATGGATAGTTTTTCGAGCGTATTTCAAAAAATATGTTTTCGATCAAAAAATCGGTACGCACAACTGAAGATACTCTTGTTTTAAAGATCCTGTAAAAATTTCAAGTCGATCGGATAAAAATTGACAGAGCTATTGATTCGATCAGTTAGAAAAATGTCGTTTCGAGAAAATCGCGTTTAAAGTTTGACTTGTCGTGCATTTGTACCGTGACGCATTTCACCAAATGCACCGTATCTTCGTAAATTCTTCGAATATCGACTTGAAATTTTCGGAGATTATTTTTGAAGAGTCAAACATTAAGAAAGTGAAGAAAAAAAATAAAAAAATTTCAACTTTCACAGTGGTGTTCCCCCTTAATAATACTCATATCATAAATATTTCATATCACACATTTAAGAAATAATTGGTATGTTTAGCTGTGTACGAAATCTGCAATGAGCAGGTATGTACTTACGTGCGGATTTTGGCAACGTACTTATAAGTATTTAAACTTCGTGAGCGTGGAAACTCCTTCAAATAATGTTAAACCCTTACCAAATGCAATGAAATATACGAGGTGTGATAAAAAAATACTAGGAATCTTACTTCTGTTTTAAAACTAGCGTCGATTTCTATCGGTGATAGTTGGTAGTATATATGTAGGTAGGGCTATCATTGTTTACAGCTTTACAACGTTTACGGAAAAAAATCAGAAAAAAACCTTACCAACTTTTCTAAAACGACACATTGTTTCTCCACCGCGACAATACTTCGGTTCATCGCGTTCTTTGAATGCAAGAACGCATTGAGTTCTTAAGAAAAAAATCTCTATGGTACGCCCTTGTGACTTTTTTTTATTCGATACCATTAAAGTGAATGCGACAAAGAAGCTAAATCGACTCTCACCAGAACACTTTCAGCGATATTTTCCAAAGTGACAGGAACGTTGGAACAAATGCATATATCAGCAGGGAACTATTTTGAAGGAGACTGTTAGAGTCTAGCTTATATGGGAGACCGGGGCTAGTTGATACATTATTCTGTTTTCAATTTTTTCTCAGTTTTATTTGAATTAATTACTTAAAAACAAATACGCCAAAATATAGTTTGGCCCTTCCTCTTTAATATATAGTAAGCGAAAACTTGAGAAAATACATACAAAATGAATGAAAAAATGTTATTTGGACGATCAATTTTGATGTATCAGAACTATTTACTTTTTCTCTATATAAACGAAAACAGTTAAAAAACGATTGTTAACGTCAAGGTACACCTTAGACCATATAAACATGGAGGGAAGCATGCTGTGGGCGAAAATGTAGACGGCGGTAAAAACAGAAAAATATACATGGCGGACACCTTCTCTCTTTCTAGCGCCAGGGGCGACAGCGTTTTTTTTTATGTTAGAAAGGGAGAGGGTGTCCCCCATGTATATATTTCCCTTTCTACTGCCGACTACATTTTCACCCATTGCATGCTTCCTCCATGTTTATATGCTCTAGGAGGTAAACAGAATTGAACAACAAACTTTACATATCTCGCTCAAATAGAACTACATATATACGGTGTCGAGATAATTCGTCTGTATCAACTAGCATTAAAACTGTTATTATAAATAAAAATTCCCAGTATTTTTTTATCACCCCACGTATGTACCTATGTATAATATGCGTGCGTCAGTTAATGTGCGATAAAGAAAAGAAGCAGAGGTACCCATGTATGAATTGAACCAAGAATCGAAACTGGTACAGAAATACCTTTTAAAAACTAATAATTATATAGAACCGAAATAATGTTATAATGTGAGAAAGGCTTTCCGTATGTATTAGTTATGCACGTTTGTAATATCAATTATTCATATATTGGTCATAGTTTATCGGGTTTAGTATCAGTTCTTGTATTGGTTCTATTAATGATCGGTTTTGGTATCGGATCCTATATTGATAGGTATCAATATCAATTTCATCCAGAGTTAATTGTCAAAATATTAAATATATCTATTTTAAAAATACGTAAAATAATAAACAAAGAATCTTCCTAAATAGGTATGGAAAACCAAACAAAATGTTTCGGTTAGAAAGAATTTTTACATGAATTTCTATTACTGTGATAATGTTGTTAGGGGATGATGGAGAGGGGGAGGGGTGGTTGAGGAGAATAGATAAGTGGAGAGGTGGGGGGGATGAGAGTGAACACGGAAAGGATGGTGGGGAGAATGGACAGATGGAAGTGTCAGAGGATGTGAGCGGACGCGCAGGTCATGGATAGGGAAGGGGGGTGAATATGGGTGCGTAGGCTAGGCGTGCGTGCGAGCAGTGCGTGGCGGCTTAGTTTTTAAGGACGTAGGTTAAGGTTTAGGTTAAGTTAGAATAGATTTTAGGTGTAAGTTGCGGGAGTTATGGCGGAGGAAAGAGAGGTGTAAGGCGGGAGATTGTAACCTCAAGGGGACCAATAAAGAGCATATATAGATTTCGAAAATGTTTCAACATTAGACTGCGAGTTCCTTGGTTATAGTTTTGATTTTTGCTCGGTTATAATTTCACGGGAATCCCTTTTGGCTTTGTTTGCCAATGTACTACGCGTGTCTATGGGATAAATCATTCAACAGAAATTAGAATTTTTATATTTTTCATTAAATCTTCATAGGAGTACTTACTACTGATAGATTGATGAGATTTTCACGATGAAGCTGAGGTCGTGTATGGACTGATTTTCATTGAGGAAACCTTACCAATCCATTGATAATGCCTACATGGAAATCAAATAAAATATCATCAGTCGATGACTTATCTCGCATACAGTGCTTTTTCTACCAATCGCAAAACACACGTAGACTGTCGCTCGAGCTCGTCAATTTTTGGTGTTAGTTCATTTACTCTCTTCATCGAATGGTTCAAGCAAGGGACCAACGAAGTTTGTAATAATGAAATGATAAAAACGCTATCTAATTCCGATTATAGTTTTATGAGAGGACCTGGCTTGCGAGACTATAACTGGAACGCACTGTACTACTTGTAATTTTTGGTCCCATCACTATTATGTACGTGCAACCGCGGAACGCTGAGGTGCCAATTGGTGTCACGCCACTGAGTGTCTCGTTTGAAGTGGGTGTTATTGTTAATATTACCTTACAAAGGTAACAATGCATTTTGTACTGCGATATATTTTACAAAATTTAGATATCTATGTCTTTTAGTATTAATTTTTCACTCAATATTTGTAAAAAAATATAAAACTAAATAAATATATATCATTTCAACAACATTCTTTGATTAGAATCTTTAGCTTCGAAGAACCTAGAAATACAATCCTGTTTTCCCCTTTTTCTGTCCCGTGAAAAGAAGGTTGACATTTCTTGAGGACGGCTGTCTTTAGATCTTTAGAATAGTAAGGGAAATAGTGTGTTAGCAAAGTTGATAATTCGGCGCAACAGACAAGAATTGACGAGATAGAAATTGGTTGAGCCTCGTTGCATAAAGAGATTCATTTATCCAATTATGCTTCATTAACATTTTGCATTATGATTATTGACACCGCTAATCATTCGTTTAGTGTATATTGTTAACGTCAGGCAATGCGCGTTGATACTTCCATTTAACGTCGCAATGTTTATTTAGATTGTAACCTAATAAGCATTATCTGTCATGGTTCGCTTTCCCATAATATTTCTAATTTATCTTCCTTTTTACAACAAGTTTACATATTTTATTCTCCATCATTGTCAGTTTCTCCTGGACAGATATACTGTCGAAAAATATTTTGTTTGTCGTGTATTCACACAAACCGTGTCCTTTTGATATCTCTCGAATAAGTAATTTTATAATACGTTTAATTTGAGCGAAGTTTTAACAGGTATTATTACACGTATTAATTCTAAACAATAGAATTTTTCTTTAACTCAACATAAACGTGTTTTCAGGGTTTTAAGTCAATTGTTAATTACTTTAACCTAAAAATATTTTCGTTCATCCATGTTTCCAAAAGTTAAGTAACTTTTTGAATAGAATATTTTCTCTAGTGATCAAGTATTTAGCAGAATGTAAAATTAATGTTTATTTATAAAATTATGGATTTCTAAAAGATGAGGTCTCAGAAACTAGCAGATATTCACTTAAATGATGCAAGCCACTTGTCAGTGACTATTTAAATATTCATTTGAGCCAAAGTTAATATGTAAAACATACATGTCCAGCAAATCAAGTGAATCTATAATAATAATTTCAAACAAAATCGGACATCTTTGCACAAAATTGATAACATTATCATCGATTGACGATGAGCAGTTAAACCTAATACAGTAATGTTTCGCAACTATTTAATCTGTCTATCAAACTTCATTGTTAGTCTATCGCTATCCTCCCCATTTTGGGAATTCCTCGGTGTGACCCTTCACTCACGTGCAGCCGAGAAAACAGGTGCCAACAGAAGAATCGTCCACTAATGGAAAATAGTATTTTGACATTTATTATTTTGTATTTGGATATTATGTGTTATTAAAGTATTGTACATTAAAAAAAAAGAAAAGTTTAGCATTTGGTGGCACGTTGGAGGGCAATGAAGGATGTAAGAGTAAAGACTTCCGCACGAAGGGGATTCTAATGATGAGGGAATTGATTGAGCGATGCTAGAGTACGGACAGGTATAATTGTAAACGGGCAGAATGAGAGTTAGATATAATGATAGGATGAATTAATAAGGACTAGGGTATGATAGTATCCCTAATGTATTGGCAATATTTTCCCTGTGAAAATGAACATGACCTCATTCTTACCATTTTTAGTTACACCTAAATAATTCGAATCATTTCTGAATTCTGCACATCAATCGAACATTATGTATAACTAACAGTAGTCCGAGTAGGATCATGTTTCGACTCATTTTCAGCGGTGAAACTTCGCTAATCAATAATGATAATCCAAATAATATTTTTAAGTACCGTTAGCGGATAACTCATTCCATAGGCAGACATTATTGCATTCGACTATTGGTCGCCAGCTGCAGGAGGACCAAGATTCCGCATGGTTTTACTATTCCGCGCAGTATTGATGTAGGGTAAGTGTGGGTATTACTGCGGACTTTTAAGGTTGGTTAACTTTAGAACACTCGATACGGCGTTCAAATGAATGAAAGTTCCTCCTTCTTTTTTTAAAAGAAAGGTGGGACCTTAATAATTCCATAAAAAAATATAAGGACGGGGTAATAAGCACAGTTAATTAAAAACAAAGAGATTTGTCGATCAATGTCATTGCATGAGTTACTGCGGACATGCATGTATTACTGCGTGCCAGTTACTAACGAAACACCAGTTACTGCGCATGTATTACTGCGGTCTGATGTCAGGCGAAACATAACCTTAGTACCTTTGCAGGTTATGTAGACAGACGTGAATACGGTTGGAAGAAAGGTTAGGTGGCGCAGTCGTCGGTCCGCAGTAATGCATGCACATGGTGTAAACCACTGCATCTAATACTGCGGTAAAAAAAAAATTGAAACTAAAATGTAGACGACTGATTTGTTGTTTTTCTGAAAATATAACTCTTATTCTATCTAGCAATAACGCTACATAACAAGTATTACAGTTAATAAGAAAAATATAAACGTTTTTCAAGTAGGTATTCATGACCGCCATATTGGAAATCGACCGAAGTTTCGCCTTGACGAATTTCAAACTACGATAAAAGAATTAATAATAACTTTGCTGTACATACTTATTAATAATTACCTGTAATAGAGTTTAAAATAATTTTAGCAAAAATTTTCAAGAGATTATATAATTTCCAACATTAAATATGAGCTGTTTAGAATATTCGCAGTAATCGGGGCATCCGCAGTAATACCCACACTTACCCTGTCCTGTGCATTTTGCTTGTCGAAAAAACACGTACGAGAGTTGCCCTGACGCCGATAATTGTAACGAAGCATTACTGTATTCTTGTCGATTTTAATTCCATAAAATACGTAAATATAAGGTAGTTATTACATTGCGACAAACAATTGTTAGAGTTATATCATTACATAATCATTTACGAATATTAAATCTGTATGCATACACGAGCACGAGACATTCCACGCTGTGATAAAAATCCGCCATAATCTCGACTTCAATACTCAAAACCGTTATATTGCATGATAATTATAAAAAAACTGAAATTAGTGAAACACCAATTTTCATACTGATGTAACACAAAATGAATTTTATTATAAAATTGTTGAATATATCCATTTAAAAAGCTTATATAATGGACCTTTTTGTAACAGTTATACGGGGCGCGCGCCTTATTTATACAGCATATGTGCGTATAGTGCTTGCAATCGACAATTTTGTAGGATTGCCATAAGTGATTTACGAACAATTTTTTGAGCAAATATAATATTATTATTTTTTAATGGTAGGTACTTCCAATAATATATCATTGTAGATACAGCGTCCTAAGACCGAGTATAAATGGAAATATGCAATACAAATTCTGTAGATGTGTCATGAAAGATTCGCGAACCTAACTATGTACAAATTATAAGAATTTATAGTGTACTATCAATTGGAATGCACACATTGAATGACCAACTTGTCGTCGTGAGTGTTCCATTTATAATCACTCATTTACTATCATTTACTATTTTAAAAAGAAAATAGATTACGACATCCTTGTAAATGCTGGAAAACCGAGTTGTAGGTATAGGTAGGGAAATTGATTCCCTCAGGCCAATCACAGACACACTTTGTAGGAGGTGGTTTTTCCTATGTGCGATGCGCAAAGATATATGCGTGAAGTTATTCTGCTGATACTCGTTCAAGAGTACGGATTGAAGCGGTGACTAACGGTGTTATATCAGTATTTTGTAACTACTATACCAACAGTGGCAGATTTAAGAAAAAAGGCCCAGGTGGCAAATGTTGAGGGGTCCATTTTTTCGGGAAAATGAAGAGGTAGTTTACTAAAAAGGGGTAAATGTACAGAAAAGTGTAGACAAAAAGTGCTTGAATAAAATCATAATTTATTTTTGAAGACGGGGCCTCGGGGTGGGGGCTTCTAAACAGGGGCCCATTTTTTCGGGAAACTAAAGCGGTAGTTTACTGAAAACTGGCTCAGTGTAATAATACAGAAAAAAATATAGGTTTGATAAAATCATAATTTTTTTTAAGGATGGGGCCCTGGCGGAACCTTTCAAAAAGGGGCCCAGGTGGCTACTGCTCATCGGCCGCCCTGTGATATCCGCCACTGTATACCAACATTTTCATTTATACTATGTGTAATATGTCTGAAGAAGAATGTCTCTTTAATTATACTTTTGCAGCCTGCGGCTACACGTAGGTAGGTATTCTTTGAAGGAACGCATGGTGTTGGTACAGTGGGCACTCGTTATAAGCCCGTTTCTACAATGCGTTGTACGCCCGGCGACTATCCCCACCATTTCTTGGAATCCTTCGGACGAGAGGGAGAGAACCCGAGAACGAGCGAGAGGATCTGTCGTTTCCTCTCGCTCGCTCTTGGATTTTCTCACTCACGCCATTGGGCGCGCGGAATAGTGTCCACAACGCGCCGTACGCCCACCGCCAACCCCATTCGTCGAGCTTATAACGAGTACGTAGTGTATACAATGTTACATATACATATTATGACATGCAAGTCATAATAATAATTGAAAAATGCAGTGCAAAATCATATAATCTTTCATCATAGCTGCTTCGATCCACACAATTTTTGAGCGGTTGTGAGAAGAATAATTTTACACGCATCTCCCTCGCGTATCGCGCCTAGGATGAGCCGCGCCAGCGTGGCGCCTACACCTTATGTCTGTGGTTGGTCCGAGGGAAACAAATTCCGTCTACGAAAGAACAAGCGATTCCAAATTATTGCTGGAACTAATGAGTTCGTGAAATAAGTGGCCAATATAATAAATCTACACAGATGGCACCAACTGCTTTTGAGTATCCGTTAATATTAATCGAGCTAGAAATTAAGAAAGCTTATTTGAATTTATGAGATTTCCTTGAGGACTATATTCAACCTAAATAAGTCTCTGTCATATATGTCATTTGAAATCGAAATAATAATGGGCTATCTGCCTTCGAAACTACTTAAAAATGTACATATTAACATTTTTTTTTTATTAAAATTTGTAATTGCGCTCAATCGATACAAACTTGAATTAAGCACGTCCATACGTGATATTTGAACAGTTTTGTGTTTGCAAAAAAATCGACTGGTAATGAATTTTTAAGAATTGTTTGCTCAGTATTGTACATCTACACGTTCTTAAATGATATGTTGCATTACACACGTCTGTACCCAGTTTAAAAAGGCAAGGTCCCATTGGTGCAAATGCGCGCCGCATACAATCTTTTCGAGCATTCGAAAGGCTCCATTTTATGAAGCTGCACGCACAAAATGAGCCGACGCGACTAGACGCTCCGCCAGCCTAGCCGCGCAAGCAAATGTTTGGCGCGCACATCGAAAACAGAGGATAAACGAGCTTTCTTCTACACATGTTGCTTTGTGTTTATCTGCCGCCGGCTGTTAAGTTCCGTAGCCGAAACAAGGATTCCACACTTCACTGGCGCCGAAGCCTAAATAGAAAATCACCCTGCTATGCACACAAGTCATCCTGTTCACTTTTTACCTAAATATGCCAGATATGAGGAAGATGCCACTAATATAACAATTAGAAGTATTACCCACTGAACAAATTATAGATTGCAATCGTTTAATGAGGAATTCGATATTCCCAATCAAAGAATTATAGTGAATCTATACAGTAGGCGATCAAGTGTGACGTTGAGAGGCACTATTTGGAGACTTCAGTAATCTGAAGAAGGATTTCACTCTTCGGATATAACTGGCAACCTGACTTGTTTCTGAGAAATAGAATAATTTGAAAATGATAAAGATATAGAACTATAATTCAGTGTCACATATCTGTATACACAGGGTGTTCCTCTACCTATGGTCAATAGTGTAGGGGGCGATTATACAGGCAAAAGTAAGACGAAAATTAAGAGTGACGAAATTGCGGTAAAGGCTTCGTTTTTGAGAAAATTGACTTTGAATTTCACCTAAATACGCGTGCATCGTAGGCGCTTGAGCGGAACGTCCTACGGGCAGCTCACGCGTTCCGCTCACCTCCGCGTGCCCCTCGAGCGCATACGATGTACGCGCATTTAG
Source organism: Andrena trimmerana (assembly GCA_951215215.1). Classification (NCBI taxonomy): domain Eukaryota; kingdom Metazoa; phylum Arthropoda; class Insecta; order Hymenoptera; family Andrenidae; genus Andrena; species Andrena trimmerana. Next base: position 11,072,193 of record OX578062.1, read on the forward strand.
GTGAAATTCAAAGTCAATTTTCTCGAAAACGAAGACTTTACCGCAATTTCGTCACTCTTAATTTTCGTCTTACTTTTGCCTGCATAATCGCCCCTTAGAGTATTCACCATAGGTAGAGGAACACCCTGTATAGTGTGTTACATTTGTGCAGTATCTAGAAGCAAGTATATGCATCGCATTAGGTAGTATAATTATTAGTATTTGCAGCAATAATTATCATGTTATTACTTGCTTTAGTATATAAACTAGTAATAATAGATAATAACATATGTAAGTGACGTGTAGAAGTACTTAAAGAATGCATTTACGTTCAAAAACGCACATTTTTCTCAATCTTTCCGACGATGCGCGGGATGGCAGTGATATCCTTGTCGTGAAACTCGACCCTTTCGAGTGCTCCAACGTGGTCGAAACTCGAAAATATGTGCGCGGCGCGTAATTGCACCAGTGGGACCTTGCCTTAATAAGGCCCAGAGTAATATAATGTTTCAAGCAATACGCTGTCACTCATTAGAAGTTCAAAATGTTTTATTACTATCCTTAACGATTGTTACGTACCTATGCGTTAAACAAAAATTATAAGGAACTCATGTTACAATAGCAATAGATGACGACGTGTTTATCAGTTATTTCTATTCTGTTTATAACACTTTCATTTTATAACTGTTTCGGTAAAAGCGTTTATATCACGGTTTTGAGTAATGATATGTATAACAATTTCAATCTTTGTTTTCACGTAACGATTTAAACAATATACACGTATATTAGGGTGTCTCCTATTTTCGACTTTTGAATTTTCTTCGAGGCACCCTTCAGAATAGTTCCAAATAATTAAAAAATAATCTGTGTAATGTTATATAGAGTCTACATCTTCGATATTTTTGCGAATTTCGGTCCGAAATTTGAGTCTATATCTTCGATATTTTTACGAATTTCGGTCCCAATTTTTCAGGAAACATTCATGATATATCAAACACTGAAAATTAGGATTTTTTCTTGCATATTTCCCCCTTTTATGCCCCCCCCCCCCCTAAATGTTTAAAAAATAGTTCTCGAAAATACAAATTCCATTTTTTGTACGCCTTCATAAATAAAAATAAGACTTTTTTCGAAAAGCGTTTGTCGAGAAAAAGTAATAGGACATAAACGATGCTCCTTGTCCGGATCTACAACTTTTGTTTGACATATTTTTTTATTTAATCAATAACTTGAAGGATATTATATGAAATCGACTTTGTGAGCTTCTAAATAATGATTTAAATGTTTAAGGGCCCAGGAGCACCTTTTCCCTTTATCCGATCGAGCTTAAACTTTACACAGATTTTTTTTTTAATTACTTGGAACTATTCTGGAGGGTGCCCCAAAGAAAATGTTGAAAACAAATTTTACCAAGAGTAAATGAGAGCCACCCCAATATATGTATATGTATACATACGTTAGTTTCAGGAAAATAATTTAACTACTGCTCATAAAAATGTTGAATTGTGTAAAAGATTTGGATACTTTAGTTTTCCTATTTACCCGTATTTCAAAATCATACTATGATGTCATAATCATTTGATTGAAAGATGAGAGAATGTTAGTTTCAATCGCGTATGCTAAAATAAATAGTTAAACATTCGAACATTTGATCTTTGATTTAATAATGTTTGTTGGACAATATCCATGTGAAGTAAGCGGTTCAAAAACATATTTAAGAATAATGTTACAGTTTATATCTGAATGGCTGGTACGTGTTTGTATTTAATGTTACATAACGTTTCGTAAAATTGTTTCTTATGTACATTTAAATTTTGTATATCGGTTATTCAAAGTGACATTCTTGGCAAAATTAGTATAAAATGAAATTTATTCATTATAAGGAAACATGCAGATATTTGAATACTTCTAAATCAAACAAAATATTTGGAAAGTAACTTATATAATTTTTTAACAGCGTTGTCGACAATGTATTATTTTCAGAAAACAAAAGTATGTTTCCTATTTTTTTTAACCCTTCTCCACTGATTGTGAGTATTAATAAATACTGTATGTGTAAAAATATCGGTAATTATAACGACAAATCATTTCCAATTTGGAACGCCTCGTGTGTGAATACATGAAATGTACGATACATAACATTTGTCAACAAATTTTAACGTTTTTATTCCAATACTAATTATCGTCAGTACTATGTAAAATTCGAAACAGAAGAGTATGGTTAGAATTTTGATTACGGTTTAATTGAAAATTACTCATTTATGTTGACGTTTACTTAATTTAAATGATTTAACTGAATTTAAGTATCACTGTTTTATATAAAAAAAATTGCGTTCAGGACAGTAGATTTCTAACTATGCAATCTCTTACATTTGCTTGTTTCATCCATCTTTATAACGACACTACTTAGAATAATATTATTTTATAATCATCATACCTTCTCATGAGTTAAGATAGTTTGTATTTTACAAACAACCAACAACAATAATTACTCTGGCTATACTTCTAATGATCGATGTTTGATAAAGATACATTATTCATAAGCTTTTATGTGTGACTATGTAATGTAGCACGATGCGATACGAATACATATTTCCTTGGGAAAGAGAGTTATATAATTTGTTTTCTTAATAACATGTTGTTGTATTAACTTTTTTTTAAACTGGAAGACTTGTGTAGATAATCATATTCGATCTTTTGTGTATCAACTTGCATAAACGAAGAGTTCACAACAAAATATAGTTATAAAGTGATCTGTCAGTTGCTTCTGTACCATTTAATAACATTAATATTAATAATTGAAATATTTACTTTGAAAATCAATGAGCAAAGTTTCATTAACAAGTGAATAATGAAAATGTGAAAAACGTATAATAAATTTCGTGTACTCACATAATTTAAATTTTTAGAATTATTTTATTTAAAAAATATCTATATTTTGAACTCTTTTTCCAACAAGGACTCGTATCGAATTTCACGAGTATGTTTCAAATACATATGTACCTCTTTTCCATCAACTCCTGAATTCTATTACGCGTAATGCATCGCATTGTATTCTCGCTTGGAGAAAAAAACGTTCGTAAATCGAGCGAATATGCAATATAATTTCGTACTGTATCACCATAACAAGTATTATTCGATCATCGATTTGACGCACCAACAACAATGCCGTGTTAACAAAAGTGTCTTGTATTCGTCGTGACTATCCTTACATATGTACGTGGATTTTGTTATTTGATTTCCGTTTTGTTTCACTCCGACGTGAATTTCTCGACTTCTTTCGAGAATGTCCTTCAAGCTACGAACTTTAGTGAAAAACAGAACTAAGTTAGGCGTTATAGTTGAAATGATGGGGACAAATTTGTAACGTTCTTTCTACCTTGCCGCAGGCCTAATTAGAAGTTCGAGCTATTGGCAGAGTCAAAAAATTGGCTGTGTATCATGACAATATTGACAAATGAGACCTTGTCCGCTGCACCTAAAATGCCTCAAATTCAATCGTGAATACAATTGAAACAAATTTTGCCGATTTTAAACAGCGACTGTCAATTCTTATGCGTCGAAGTGATCCTCGTTTCAATTTTCTTTGCTCGTTTTTCTTGTCCATGTATACCCTTTTTTCTTCCGTCTTCTCGTTAAAATTTTTCCAAAGGAGCATCAAAGCAAGCCATTCCTTTTCCTTCAAATGTCTACTTAGAGAGGCCCCGTCGTATTTTCAGCCGTGTAATCCCTGTTGAGAGAATTGAACAGCTCCTCGTTCTCCCTGCGCACTGGAAAAGTACATATTTGGTTAATGATGATTTGGTAATATGGACATTAAACCTATTATTAAACCTTATACGTATTCTACACAAGGAAACATGGAGTATAACCAGCTATGGAAGTAAATATAGTTATATGCCGATATCTATTAAACAGTGGCAAGAATAATTATTTATTAACATAATTGTGCAAACCCATAGTAGATATGCTATACGACTAGTACTACTGTACATATCCGGAGCGTTGTTGTTTAGTAGTTATGATTTTTTGTACTTTGTATGTGTTCACGCGATAGCGGTCGATATTTGAGGCCGTGAGAGCAACAACGGACTAACCTACATTTTTTCGAAATTGAGTTAGTATAACGTATTCTAATAGGCTCTACTAATAATATAAAATAGGGAGCTTTTTTTTAAATGTATGTTGGTCCGTTGTCGCTCTCACTGCCTCATTTATCAACATTGGATAATATTTGGAAGAAATCTCATTTTATTTGACGGGCGGCATTTACATATCCTTTTCAAATTACAGCTTTTCCCCATGCTTCCTCCAAAGCTTTTAATTGGTAAGGCTTTTTGACGGGGGGGAGGGGTCCTATTTTTGTAGTTAAAAACATAGCTAAATTTTGAATTTTTGTTTAAGAAACTAGCGACTAAATTCATTTGAATTTTGACTCTGTTTTTTATGCATCTTTGATGAAGTTGCTCTTTTTTTGTATTAATTTTTAATAATGCCTATAGGAGTTATGCATGATCGACCACCATGCCGCGCAAAATTCGTCGTCCGCTGGTGTGCATGATATTAAATTTATTTTCCATGTAATCTGAAACTTCAATTTAATGAACCAGAATAAAACAAAGAAATTATTGAGGGAAGTGGTGAGTTTTCAAACTGAAAGGTATTACTGAATTTTTGCTATACAATTTTGCGCCAATTTTCTGATGTACCAAAAGAAGTATGTATATAAATTATTGGTACTCTGGTTCATCAAACTGAAGCTGCATATGCATAACGTAAAATGCCGTTTCATTTTTTTGTTTCACATTAGCTGGAAGATAAATATCATGCACACTACCGGACGACGAATTTTGTACGGCGTGATGGTCAATCATGCATAACTCCTAAAGTTATTATTACAAATTAATATAGAAAGAACAGCAACTACTTCAAGGATACATAAAAACATTGTCGAATTTTCAGATGAATCGAATTGCTAGTTTCTTAAAAAAAATCAAAATTTTGCTATGTTTTTAGCCTAAAAAATAGGGTTCCCCGTTAAATCACAATAAATATTTTTAAGCGACCATTTGAGAATTAGTTTGTAACTTAAAGTAAGAATGGATGTTTTGTTCCAATAATAAAAAGTTAAGTTTTAACTTTATCTGATATTTGTTTATTTCTTTCTGAATATTTTAAAACACAAGACATAATATTAACAATGGTATTATGTTTTGGAAATTTATTTGGTGCTCGAAAGACTATTTCTGCAACTTTCTTTTAATTACAAAAAAAGTTGCCACTTAACTGCATAGAATGTAGCGAGAAAATGCTGCAAAAGATTTGTGTGAAAATTCTCTCACGTTTGACTTAACATTTGTAGGCAAACGAATTACTAGTTATAATTTTAATCAATGGAAATCTAAATACGATCATCTATTATCACGAACTGTGAACATTTTTAGTATACATTAACTTTTAAACAATAAAATTTGTGGAATCGTTTAATTAAAACTATTTTAAAATTATTGTTTACGTGGGAATCGATGTTCGGCAAGTTCCTTAGAGCCTATAGCAGGACTCAAAAAGCTGCTGTGTGTTAAAGTAACCACAACAGCTAGAATCGACGTCACCAGAAGAAAAATGAACATTCCCAGGATTATCATAGTGAGTCTTCGATGACGCCTCGCTTCTTCCGAATCCTCAACTTCCCCAACAACCTTTCCTGCTTCCCTTACTTCGGCCTTTACAGGTCGTACGGAATCCTTTCTACGAGCAGAATTTGCTCTTCGTTGTTTCGTTGGTCTGCTTGTACTATTTCTTCTACCGTTGTCTGTCGATTTTGTTCCTGATCATATATACCATTTTTTTATATCACAGTTTATAGTTTGCTTCATTTTCCGATAAATATTTGTTTTAGTAGTGATACTGATTTTTTCTGTTTTCCTTTTTCATGACAATCTTGCGACTTCTAATCTTTATGCAATAATAATTTGTATTTGTTTCAAATGTTGCGTGTACAGTTTTTGAGACGTTTATGTTGCGATATGAATATAAGGGAAACATAGAATTAGTTCAGGCAGTTATTGAAATCAACACAAATAATATGTATGTACTGGCTACCCGCTGCGCTTGTATGCTACTCGTTATAATCCCGCCGAACGGGGCTAGCGGCGGGCGTACGGCGCATTGTTGACAGTATGAGCGCGCGAGAGGAAACGAAAGAATTGACACAAAGTTGCCGTCGGCTACGAAAGAGAGAAAGCATGATACTTTTCTCTCTTTCGTAGCCGACGGCAACTTCTGGTCGACTCTTTCGTTTCCTCTCACTCGTTCTCGGGTTCTCTCACTCTCGACGGAAGGATTCCAAGAAATGGTGGGAATAGTCGCCGGAGTACAATGCATGGTAGAACGGGGCTATAACGAGTGCGTGCAGTACCTGGGCCCAGCTGTCAGCTAGGCACGTCCGTCGATGACCAGGATCGGTACAGTGACCTAGTGACACAGGTTTTCAAGCTGCAGCTGAATCATTACGTCTTTTTCATTTGCTATTCTCCGCAATTTCCTACGATGCATGCAGACTTGCTTGTTCGTAGTACAAGCGCAGCTGGTAGCCACGCTACCGCGGGAGCTCAGTCAGCAGACTCGCGCTCTGATTGGTCGCGTGTTTTTGTTTATATCTCATTAACAAAGCTTTGAGAACATTTTCGCTAAGGAAAAAGTTGTTTCAAATCACCCCATGAGTCACCCCCTTCAAGGAACTCCAACATTTTTTGAACACCCTGTATATAAGCATTAGGATGGATCTTATTTACTCGTGGTAAACATTTTTTCAAGATTTTCTTCGGGGCACCTTCCAGAATAGTTCCAAATAATTAAAAAAAATCTATGTAAAGTTTGAGCCCGATTGGATAACGGGAAAAGGTGCCCCTGGGCCCTTGAACATTTAAATAATTATTTAACAGCTCAAAAAGTCGATTTTATATAATACCCTCCAAGTTATTGATTACATACAAAAGTATGTAAAACAGAAGTTGCAGATCCGGACAAGGAGCATTTTTTATGTTGTATTACTTATTCTCGTGCGACAAACGGTTTTCGAAAAAAGTCGATATTATTGGGAATTTCGGTCCCAAATTTTCAAGAAACATTCATGACATATCAAGCATGAAAGTAAGGATTTTTTTTATCTTTTTGGCATATTTCGGTATATGTCCTTCCCTTAAATGTTTAAAAAATAGTCCTCGAAAATAAAAATGCCATTTTTTTACGCCTTCATAAATAAAAAGTGTTCGAGAAGCATTTAAACTTTCAAAGTTTGAGGGAAAAAAGTTTTTTTTTCTTTAGTTCGGGCTTTTTTAAAAAACAGTTTGTCGCACGAGAAAAAGCAATACAACATAAAAGATGCTCCTTGTCCGGATCTACAAGTTTTGTTTGACATATTTTTTTATGTAATCAATAACTTGGAGAATATTACATAAAATCGAATTTTTGAGCTGTAAAATAATTGTATAATTGAACGAACTTTCCTAGTGAAGTACGATTAAAATTGTATAAGCGCCTCCTCCTCAAGATCAAACCGTAGTCCCCCTACTCTATGCCGGTATCGTTACATTTTTAACATAAAATAAAACACGCATGCGGCGTCGGCCGTAATTCTCATTATTTCAAAGTGCTGCCGTAATAGATTCGGTTTATCTAGAGTAAAGATAATGGGTCTTCCTGAAAACGGAAAAGGGTGAGATTGATCTTTTCGGAAGAGGCTATTATACAATTACTAATCGAACTTCACTAGGTCAGTTCGTTCAATTATACAAATGTATTTAACGCCTCCTTCTGAAGATCAAATCGTAGATGTTTAAAGTCTCATTACAGCGATCCAACTGGAAACACTAATTGGAGAGTTAGTCTGAACAATTTTTTCTTCCATATTACACATATTAACATTTCAGTAGGAATAAGGCAAATTATAGCTTATCCGATCTAACATTTCTATCATAAAATTTTGCAATTGTTTTCGACTCCTTATTCCAGCCAGCTGTCTTTCTAATAAGGTTTAGATAGGTAGATGCGTGACGCGTGTCATGCGCTGAGAACACGGTTGTATCTACGCTACTAGTTAGAACACCCAGCGGCTCAGAGACTGCTTAGAGACAGCCTTAACTGGCTTATTAGTAGATATACAGAGTCTTTTCACAGAATTACGAATCTCTGTTGTACTATCCAAATAACCCAACAAGGTTGAAGCTGCACATATTTTCTTGTTGTGAAGAAAAAGGCTAGGTTAAAAGCGGTTGTATTGCGTTCTTCTTCGACGTCTTAATACGCGCAGGAATCGTTATCTCTATTTAATCCGCGGATATCCTAATGTTGTCTAACTCAACCAGAGAGAACGTCTGCATCCGGTGACCAGTAATTAGCGCGAGAAGAGTAATTAGGTTCTTGGATATCGTATTTAAATTTAACTCTCCATTCACCGGCTGTTTTATAAAATATTCCAGGGCAATCTTCGGATTCCAAGTAAAGTCGCACTTGGACCTTAAAAATCTTGAGTTACAGATATCTTCCAAGAAACGTTGAATTCTAAAGTCTTGTGCAACTTCGCTGCTCGAACACAATTTTTATGGTGTTGTGGGACAGTCCTTTATATAACCGAGTAAGGAACGCTAGGACCTCTGGAATGGATGGATTACATATTTCCACTGCATTTCTGGTGCAAAGTAGCTATCACCTTTATAGGCCCACATCGTAATTTTTCAGCGTAGATTCGCTAGTCGATGACATCATCATAGCTAACAAAGGTCCTGGAATTCCTTCCGCAGCTAGTACTTGTCAGATAATCCGCCTGCCACCAGGGTAAGATGCTTCCAAGGTGGGTGCGGTTCCCTGTTACAAGAAGATAACAGATTTATATTCGGTTTGAACTTGACTGGCTTTGCTTTTCTAACATTGACTGAAAGAGTGGGTATCATGGTTGAGCAGGCCAGTCCGCTACCACTACTATTCCCTCCGCTTCCTCCGTCGTAATTTTCGGAAGGGTCCTCAGAATTGTACTAATCGGAGGGAGGGCGTAAAAATACAAGTTTTTCCAAGGCAGTGTAAAGACATCAACTACCTCAGGCCCAGGATCTCTCTTCCAAGGTATATACCGATTACAATTATGGTTCGCTCTGCTCGCAAACAAGTTTATGTCCGGTGAACCTAAAATACGAATTATTTCTTTAAAAGCAGTCCTCGACAATTCGTATTCTGTTTCGGGCTCTAATCTACGCGATTCGGCGTCTGTCTCAAAATTCTCGAGGGAGCTAATATATGAATCGAAATGTCTCGGTTCTCGCACCACTGGCAATTTCTTTTGTAATCTTATTTAAGTTCTCAAATTAAATTCCGCTCATTCTATTGATATACGATATTGCTGTGGTGTGTCAGTTCTGAGTAAAATGCTACAGTTCTGCAATCCTTTAGCAAAACATTCAAGACCCAAGTATGCTGCTTTTAACTCCAAATAATTTATGATATTGCTGTTCGATCGTAATCCAAAACCTATTACATCTTTGTGTTTTACATACAGCTCCTCATCATGTGAGCGACGCGTCTGAGTAGATCTCCATATCAAATTCTAAGTTGTTGATTGTATTAATCCCAGACATAATATGTGTCTCACATCATGTAAAATCTACAACATTCGTCGTTAACGTCATAATAGCCTCGTAATTGCCGTTGTTATTTGCAAGAGCTAAGAACTTCTGTCGCTCAAATTCTTTCGCATAAACCCTGCTGTATTTAATAGCTGGGTAGCAAGCTATAATTATCTTGCATTGAGATAATTTACGAAAGCGTTGTATCAATATCCTGATCGCTATCCTCTTTCCCTCGGGCAGTTGCAGGGTCATAAAGGACGAGTCAAAGGTAAAATCTAAGAATCTACACCTCTTTGCAGGGACCATTTGGTTTTTTACATAGTTTACTATAGTTTACTAAGTTTTCTAATAAATTGCGAGTCTGGTTCAAATTGCTTGTACTTCCGAAGGGGTGCCTCCAAGCCGTAACAAATTGTGTAAATATAGAAACGAACATTAGTCCAATTGTCTTAACCCACCTACTACAGGTTTCATTCATTTTGTGAAACCCATAGGGGCTGAGCTTAATCCAAGTTAAAAATTTCCTGTGTGACTAGTTAATTGGTATTAAATAATACGTGTCCTTCAAATCGGTAATCGACATATAACAATTCTATAACCTTCCAATTTGAAGTTCTCTGTCTCCAAAAACTCGTTTAGATACTTAAGATTTAAAATTAGCCTAAAAGACTTATTCGGTTTGAGGACTAGAAAAATATTTGAGAGGAATTAATCCTTTCCCGGTTTGCATGCGACAACCACGCCTTTAGTTATGAGTTGTATAATTAAATTAGATATATCTGCCTTATCCGTCCCGGATAATTCTCTGTTTAAGACAGGCTTAGATTGACGCGGAGCTGACGTGAACGGTTAATACGGGTTATCTTATTACCCCTAACCTACGACAAAATCTTTAGGTCTGAGGTTAGAACCATCCAATTACTATAAACTGATCTTAAGCGACCAACAGTACAGCTTACAGGACCGTCTATCGCCTCTTGGAGTATGTTTCCTTTGCGAACTTCTGTATGTGGTTTGATGCGTTCGCTGTCGCTACTCCGCATGCCGAGATTCCTGGGTCCGGTACGATGACGTCGCTATTCGCTTCTGCCTGCCTGACCCCGTCGAATAAGCCCTGTTCTGTGGACGTAGCGGCGGGCCTTTCGAGTATTTTGAACTCTTCAAGCTGGAGGCTTTGATACCTTAAAGTCTACTGCGGACTGCTGTAAAAGTTTTGCTGTTTTTAGATTCTCTGGCAAATTTTTTACACAAAGAATCATGAACCGTCGTTGTACTTAACATCCCTCTCATCGTACTAATATAGATCAATAAACGACTTTTTCGAATAACCGTCTCGTCGTGTACCGAATCGGCGAATAACCGACAGACATCGCTTAGGCATTCGATCTCCGCTATATCGCCCGCGGATTCTCGTAATAAAAGCGTAGATGTTTCCAACTCCCGAAATGCAAGCCCGTAATCTTGCTTGCTTGCCTATAATTCGTTTGTCCCGTGACGCTCCACTTATTGACCGTTCGACCTCCGACTTAAGCTTGAGGAAGCCAAGAAACAGGCAATTGTTGGAAGGTGGATATTTTTTTATCAGATTCGATCGCTCCTCCGCGAGGAGACCTATTTTTTAAATTTCTGCCCAGCGAATGGCGAAGCTTGAGTAGACAGGGGATGATAAGATCCGCTCCTCTGCCAGACGCTGTCGAATGACGTTTAGAACATCACTAGGTCTTTTTCAGCTTCTGCGGCCTTCCTTTCCCGCTCCCCGCTGCGGGCTGTGTTATGGATGACGCTGTGTCGTCGATATTTGTGACTGGTCACCTGATGGCGGCGGCAGGCTTGATCGCCTGCGACGACGCGATTTCTTTTTTTTCTTAATATTCTTCAGCTCCTTCTCCAATTTTCTAAGGCGTTTCGCCAGCTTCTTCTCTTCGTCCGAGGACAACTCACGGCGTCTTGACATCTTCCTATCCATTGCGTGTAATCACGTGTGACTCTTTCGGCACAAAGAATGAGAATGAGGATCGCGGCCGACGCCGCATGTGTGTTTTATTTTATGTTAAAAATGTGACGATACCGGCATAGAGTAGGGGAACTACGATTTGATCTTGAGGAGGAGGCGCTAAATATAATTATTTAAATGTTCAAGGGCCCAGGGGCAGCTTTTCCCGTTATCTGATCGGGCTCAAACTTTACACAGATTTTAGTTTAATTATTTGGAACTATTCTGGAGGGTGCCTCGAAGAAAATTCAGAAGTCGAAAATAAGAGCCACCCTAATAAGCATATTCAAGTTCCTCGCAATAGCTAGCCCTCAATCATATCGAAAAATTGTAGGACAAATTAGCGAGACAGGTTTAAATGATTTGCTATAAGTTAATACGTAAATATGGAATATCTCTGAAGCAGGAATGGAAAAATACATACAATAGCATATAAGCTTTCACAATAGTGGAGAACGTAATAAAAAAACGTGGCGGATGCATTCATGAAAAGAAAATATATTGGCACCGCATATTTTTCTCATCATATAAAATATGAAATGAGGTAGCATTTATTTATATCTTTCAACGTTTACGTAATTTTTTCCAGATTTGGAGCAAACATATGACAGCTGTTCTATTTAAACGTGGATATATTACACGTATCACGACGAAATAAAATCTTATTGCACATGTACCAAGTACGTACAAAACATATGGAAATACCAAAAATAAATTCAAGAAGAAGTATCATATTCGTAATAAATTCTGTTCAAAGTATATTCACTGATATTTTGCTTACAATCTATTATAAGTGCTTTTCTCAAATACAGGGCCACACTAAAAAACGAAGGAACATCAAAGAGACTGATACGTGACACTAATCAAGTTCGAATGTAATGTCGTTACTGTATCATTAAAGGTTTGCGGTTACAAACTACGTGCGTTTCTTATCGATCGAGAAGTCTGATGACCTAATTGTCTCCTACCTAACGGCGTTGGCTTGCTGCAGCTGTTCATTCTCGAACGACTGGACTGCACGCTGGAACGCCGACTGGAACGTTGATCGAGTTCCGAATTGCTTCTAGTCGGTCTTAGGCTACTGGTTTTCGTGTGAATGGAAACGTTATGTCGTGGCTTGTCGTCAGACCTTGCCAAATAAAGAACTGAATGGTCGTTTAGTTGGGGCTCGATTGTGTCTGGATCCGGCAAGTAGAGAGATGGACGATCCTCCAAAGGATACAACGTGTAGCAATTGGATAATCGCCTACACAAATCTGGAGATAGATCGTGCGAGGCATCGATTGATAGATCATCAACATAAACCATTATTCGTCCAGACGACGAACCAGATACTCGACGGCTTGGCTCACTTCTGTGCGTGGACTCCATCGACTGATTCGACATTTTGTAGAATTACATATTTTTATCACTGTCTTATGGTTCCTTTAAAATGATTTAAAAAAAACGAGTCACAGTTTGCATATACTTTCGAATGTCTGTTATATTTGTTACTACTGTTTTTATAAAATTTCACTATAAATTTTTAAACTATTTAATACATGAAGATACTTTAATCGTTTTTAAATGTAGCAGATTAAATAAGCTTAGTCGTGTATGTTAAAGTTCGCTTCTGTGAATTTACGGAAAATGGTCTCATGTCATTTCATTTGAAAGAAAAAGAAACGGACAGTGTTTTCTTCCTTGGATAAATTCTTGTGCTCTTGTAAAAGCCATGAGTGTAAGACAGTAAAAAATGTGAATGAAATGAAGATAGTTATTGTAAGAAAAATTAAAATATCTTGTGTATCAAATATTCTATAAATGCTGGGCCTTAACATTGAGGAATGACATTTCCTGTGAGATGTAACTCGACCAAAACTACTAATACCTATTATGTTATCACATGTGCGTTGCCACTTGTAATGTTACCATGAATTCAAACTTAAAATTAACAAATACTCTGCAGGGTGTTTAACTTTTAATACATATTAGCTTTGAAAGCATCACGGGGTTTTCAGATTAGGATGTAAGATTCATACGAGAAATGGGTTTTTAGAAACAAATACTATTAATTCCGCACAGGCGTAAGTATACACGATGGTTTAAAAAAAAAATGAAACAGATAATAGCACTATTGTGTTTCTACATATTTTTTTCTCTTCAGATCTCTATTATTCACTTGAAGGTATGGTCATATTGATGTTATGGTTCTTATTCACTATCTATTAAATAGTTAGTCTAATTATACATTTGTGGCAAAACTTTATATGAGGTAGTGAATGCAGTTGCAGTGCAAGAATTAATATGTAGAGAAAGCATTGGATGATTCAAGGGAGGGTGTGGAAATGAAGATATAAGAAAAATGGTAAAGAGGAGGGGGGAAGTAGGGTAAGATACATGATGTTAGACTTTCTTGATGGTCAATAAACAATTTCCCTAGATATAATTTACTAATTATACTGTATATACTTAAGAAAATAATTTCTACCACGTGACGTAATGATTGTGATAAAATTCAACCCTCCAATAAGATTTCTTGATTTTGTTTAGAACAATTCTCCGTTATACTTCGTCGGACGTTTAATGTAGGTATATGTGAAAAATGCTTTAAAGAAATGATTAATTGATTTTCAAGGAACTGTTAAAACTATAACGCTATGTTATAAATACACCATTCTCTCTATAAAAAAGCAAGGATAACACCTTGCTCTGCACATTTATCAATAAAAGTCAAGGGAATATGTCATATACATGCAGCGTGGATCAGACAACTGGGACAAGTTATATCTCTTCTATTGTTGCCATTAGGAAGACCTGGTAATTTCCTATGATATGTTTTTTAACGTTGCTTTTTTAATAAAGCATTTACGATATACAGTAGCAACATTTCTTTAAGGTGGTCGAAAAGTTAATAGTTTCTGAGATATTCCTGAGGCGTACTCAGAAAGTGTTTAGAATGTAATGGTGGAATGTTAAAAAAATTTCGACAAAAATTTAACTGTTTCAAAGTTTCGTAAATTTCTTAATATTTACTTCTACTTCTGCAATGACGCTGTGCCATTATAGTCTGTGATGCCAGATCCGGGACGGGTTCCCTCGAGAATTTCCCCCACCTCGCGCATACTACGCCGGAGCAGCGTATCCGTGAGCTCGGCGCTTCGGAGTCCAACTCACGGACACGCAACTCCGGCGTAGTGTGCGCGAAGTGGGGGAAATTCTCGAGGGAACCCATCCCCGATCTGGCATCACAGATTATAGTGCGATATAGATTATAGTGACATTTTTACGTCTGCAGTGAATATTTACGAGACCTCCAAACTTATCAGCACGATAAAGAAAACTCTTAGGAGAAGTGGGGTAAAACGGAACGGATGGGTAAAACGGAACACCAATGTTTCGGTTAAGCGGCCCCCACACGATGAGACTTGCCTCAAGGCATGCCTCAAGACGAGGTCTTTCGTGGGGCAAAGAGACCAACTCTTGGTCTCTCGTGAGGCGAAGAGACCTACCGACAGTACTGGCAGTATCCGTTTTTTACATATTAAAGTTATTTCCGGGTTGTAGTTAAATTGTTCCTTCTTTTTGTTTGTTGTTATATTATATTTTAAACATTCTGTGCATTAATCTGCGTCCCAATTCCCCACTCGGAATGAAACGGCGTTAAAACATTTGTCTCTGAAATAAAAGATCGCCATTGCCCTAGCAGTAGCTACGTGCTTTGAAGAGGAAACGGTTCCACGTAGAAAGAGAAAATGGTCCAAATATTGGCTGAATAAAAGGGATACATTTTCGCATGTTAGTTTATTAAAGGAATTGCGGCAAAACGAGCCAAAAGATTTTTTAAATTATGTACGGATGGACGAAGAAAAATTTTATTTTCTTTTAAATTTAATTGAACCTTACATTCGTAAAAAAAATACGGTAATGCGTGAAGCTGTACCTGCCGAAGAACGCTTCATAGCTACACTGAGATATTTGGCTACAGGAAGAAGCTATGAAGATTTGAAATTTTCTTGTGCCATATCGCCACAGTTATTGCGAAATATAATACCAGAAACCTGCTGGGCGATATATGAAGCTTTAAAAGGCGAGTATTTACAGGTAAGGTGATAACATTTTATTTTATATGTATTTTACAAATTCATGTACGATGGATGCTCAGAATTAACATAATGCGGTGTCATATTATACACAGGTTGGATTTGTGTCTCAGTAATTGAATAATTTTCGTTTAGTTTGCCTAATTTCGTCGTTAATCAATTTTTCCGCAATTGTTCGCTGTCGCTCATTTAATTAAAGATCGTTACCTATTTTATTCCCCGCGGTAATGGACGGATCGTCTTCCTTATCCGCAGACAACGCGTTGCAAGCTAATTGAATGGTGATTTTCAATCTCTCTGGCATCTCTCTTTTTCCATTAAGAGAGTTGGACAATTTTCCGGTATCGACGTTTCAATATTGCATTGGACTTTCGACCACTTTTCGGTACTTGGATTTCAAAAATTAATAACGGCAAGTACATCGTTGGATTCTATAGTTGGAATCTATAGCTACATTTTGACGTATATAAAAAATTCTTTACCTCACGCTGAAGTGTAAATATTAAATGTTTACTAAATGACTGCACGTGGGGCAACACGGAACACTTTTCGTGGGGTAAAACGGAACGCCTATTATACATGGGGAAGAATGGAAACGTCTCTTAGTACGTGTTTATTTTCTCTTTTAATTATTAGATTGTAGATTAAACTTTTAATTACTATCCTTGTTTCCAAAAAAATTTGATTTTGTATAGAAAATTATGATGTATGAGATACATCTTTCGTTCGATCAAACTGTTAGTTTAAATTGTAATAAATAACATAATCATTTAATGCAGATGTGTTCTCCATGCAAGTATTGATATTCATGTAAAAATCCACGTGTAGGGGAAAGCGGGGTAATTCCAGTCAGCGGGTGATTCTGGCCCCTTGACTCTGTGTGGTACTATCACCTGTTAATGATGCGGCGAGCTAATATTCATGGTTTCCATGACGATAGCAGTCTTTTGTTTCAAATAAATCCGGGAGTGTTCATTTCGCACTTATTTCGTAATCTTATAGCAGTGGTCGATTGTTAAGCAAGGTAAGTTAGTACATGGAATAGATATGAATTATTAATATTAATCTCATTAAATAGAGGAATGTTTCTACTTTCGAACGCACATTTGGTTTTTGGTGATATGTAAATTCAATTCAGTGTATTACTTCAAATATCTGAACATGAGGTGTGGAGTAATTCCGGCCAAATGACTATTTTTGTGTTATTGCTCCCAATTTTGTTACAACGTAAATTTATGCTTTCTCGGTCATACAAATACAAACTAGACACTTCAAACTATCAATTAATATAAAAAAACTAACAAATGTGTAACTTGTTCAAATTTTATAGCATTTACTGCTTATGTGACCGGAATTACCCCGCTTTCGCACTTGAAACGAAACACTTTAACGTACACATTCACTCGACCCTCCTCCCTAGAGCACTTTCCATTCGAAATTTCCATCGCGTCTCAAACCTGATTCGTCACTATCATTTTTCTTCGAAATTACACAGGCAATTAATTCCAAGATGCCACGGAAGTATCAAAGAAAAACCGGACGGCAGAATTGGTCTGAAGAAAGCATGGCTGCGGCAACTGAGGCAGTCTTAGAGAAGAAAATGTCTCTCCGAAAAGCAAGTCAAGCATTTGGTATTTCTTTAACTACGCTGCACAGAAAAATAGAAATCTCAACAGAAAAAAATTGCAACCTGTACAAGCTGCAAAGAAACCCCTTGGCTGCTACCGAACTACTATTACACATGCTCAAGAACAAGAATTAGTTAAGCACCTATTACTTTTAGAGCAGAGAATGTTTGGTGTCACTATGATAGACTTACGTAAACTAGCATTTGAGTTAGCACAGAAAAATAATATATGAGAAGCACAAATTGTCACCTAATGACATCTATAACGTGGACGAAACTGACATAACAACAGTACCTAATAAACCATCCAAAGTGCTAGTTTCCCTTCGTGGGAAAAAACAAGTGGGCTCTTTATCGTCATCCTAAATAGGTGTTCTAGTTACAGTAGAAATATGCATGAGTGCTGCTGGAAAGTCTCTGCCTTGTATGTTTGTGTTCCCACGAAAGAAGCAAAACCCCAGATTGATAGATGACGCCCCGCCCGGTTCATTTGCTGTATATCATGAAAGTGGATGGATTCAAAAAGAGAGCTTCATTACTTGGTTTAAAAAATTTATTGAATTCTCCAATCCGTCACCTCAGAAGCCCGTGCTTTTACTGCTGGATGGACATGCGTCTCATACCAAAAGCATAGAACTACTTCGTCTTGCACAACAAAGTAATGTTATTCTGTTATGTTTCCCTCCCCACTGCACTCATCGGTTACAGCCACTGGATGTGTCACTTATGGCGCCAATAAGTGTTTATTATAAACAAGAGGTGCGGAAATGGCTAATTCAACATCCTGGAGGATGCGTAACAATTTACGAGGTAGCGAAATTATGTGGGGCAGCATTTTCAGGAGCCGGCCTAATGCAGACAGCTATTGAAGGATTTAAGAAAACTGGAAAATTTCCATTTAATAGAGAAGTCTTCCCTGATTATATGTTTGCTCCATCACAGACTACTGATAGGCCTGTTGACCACAGTCGACTTTCAACCTCCAGAAACTATAGTGCCCCGTCCACATGTGAGGAAGGTGAACCTTCAACCTCCAGAGACTATAGTGTCCCGTTCACGTGTGAGGAAGGTGAACCTTCAACCTCCAGAGCAGGCCTGTCCAACTTTTGTTCTTGCCCTCGAAGAGCAACCGCGGGTGGTTACGAGCGAAGGCAAGAGCGGCAGCCGTAAATGAGTGGGGATAGTGGCGCGTTCACAGATTCCCCCCACCAAGAAGACCTTTCGCTCTTGGGCCTGGCTCGGTGCCGCTGAGAGCGAAGAGCAACTCGCGGCTGCTCGTGCGAGCAAATCCCTGGACAGGCCTGCTCCAGAGACTATAGTGCCGCGTTCACGCGTGAGGAAGGTGAACCGCCAGTGACTATAGAGAACTTTCAAACTGCAGAGTCTATAGTGCCCAGACTTCATCATTTTCATGCACATCTACAATACTAACGCCTATTCCTCAGGAAGAAAATAGGAAAGAGAAAAAAACAAGCAGAAGAAGGGGCAAAACTGTGATATTAACTTCATCTACCTATATGCAAGAGCTGGAACTCGAAAGCAACTTGAATAAAAACAAGAAAATGATAAAGCCGAAAATAGTAAAAAAAAGACAGCCGTTACCAGAAAAAGGGAAACCACCTTTAAAAAAGAAACCTGAAAAGAATGTAGCCTCAGAGAAATCTCTTTCGGACCGATGCATATTTTGTAATGAACTCTTTGTTCATTCCACACATGAAGAAAGTTGGATACAATGCATCACATGTAAAGGGTGGGCCCATTAGGCCTGCACCAGTGATGAAAAGGAAGATGATACATTTGTATGTGATTTTTGTACATAAAATAATAAACAAATTGTATTAATCTATCCTTCTCTTACGATATTATATTTATATTTGATTATTTTCCGTAATTTTCATGTTATCTAATAAAATATTTTCTCTTATATGTATAATATATATTTCTGTTATATTTTATTTGCAATAGTTATACCTAAAACATATATTTATAGATTTTAACATAAATGAATACATTTTAAACCTTAAAAATAAAGATTTTGTACGTTTACACGGTCTTTAAGTGGGTGTTCCGTTTTATCCCACCATATGAGCGAGGCGAAGATTTCAATACCTCCGGTAAATTTCATTTTCCATCGTTCCCAAAGATTTTTCTTAACAATGACTTTGATTTTCTTATAGTCTAAGGTCCACTGAAGACTCCTGTTGAAGTCTCGTGTCTTTTCCTCCTCCCGATTTTAAGTTATCACCATCCAAAGTTAAGCGTTCTGTTTTACCCCACCTTCCCCTACACCGCCGTCTTAAGATACGTGTACACGACAACACTTTTGTGCCTCGATCAAGTGTGTGCGACACTCAAAAAAATTTCCGGAAGATTGGAAACTGCCTAGAGCAGACCGCGACACTGAACTCGACCTATCGTCGCGGGAGTTGCAACTAGCTCCAGCTAGACACAAAAGGCACTTGATCTAGACACAAAAGTGTCATCGTATAGACGTACCTTTAGAATACTTTGCGGAAAGTTAATTTTAAATAACTTTAATTAAAGCTGTCCACATTATATTATAGGAATATTCTTTTAAACGTTTCTGCTACATAAAATAGCGTACTTCTCTTTTACCACAGTACTAAAATGTGGGTGAGTAATTAGTGTTTTTAAAAATATATAAAAGTAACATACAAAATAACCAAAATTATAAACTATCCATATCATCGTGAAGTATTAAACATTTAGATATAGAAAACAGATTGTATAAAAAAGTGAAGTGTAAATTGAAGAAAAAGTGTAAAATCGTATTACATGTATGTAATCTTCATTTGTGTAAATCCCTTACAAAGCAAATGCAGCTGCTGTCATTAATTACTCATGACCTACTCTGACGCACTGCAGGGTGCAGATACGCTATACTAATGAACAATAGTTAAGGGTTTACGTAGTCAAACTTCATGCAATGTGTGTTAAATTTACTCAAGTACTCAGAGTACAATAACAACTTGCTTAAATTCATAATTTAAAGATCCATTAAATTTAAATAAAAAGGCTTTAATATAATAAGTGCTTTTGTAAACTTATTACTTACATTTAGGTTTTCATTACCCAAGTTTATATGTTACATTCCCGAGTACTGATTAACCCTGTTTATTTGTAAAATTATCAAAACTATACAAAAATTTTAATTGTAATTTGTCAGTAATGGTGTAATTTGGAAATGCATTAAAATAACAAGGGTTTCGAGTAACATTATTTGCTATAACAACTTTTAATGCATTGAGAATGTTATAAATATTAGTTCTAAAATATGAATTTTTTTTTTAATGAAGTAAATATTTAAATGGGATGTGTTACTTTATTCTTTGTGTGCTAAATGTCAATTCAATATAACAAGCAGAGATTTGTGTACCAGATAATTCGCAACGTTGGACAATGATTTCTAATATAATAAAATAAAGTGCAGCTTTAAGTCTATCAATAATAAATGAAGAAAAGTGAAGTATAAGATATCGTCCGTATTTACATATGCCTCATAAATTTAAAAAATTGGTTTTGACAAGTATAAATCCATGAACCACTTCTTTCTTTGTTATTCTGTTACTTGTAAAGCACTTTCCAAACTTATAAAATAGTCCAAAATTCCAGGGAAGAATTATAATAGCATTTTCTTTTGTACAAAACCACATCGAAGAGTTTTTATAGGCGTAAGTCTCAACTACGCTTTTAGTATCATATTAACAAAGATGAAAGCTACACTTTTATAAGTAAATCCTTAAATATTCAAATACACTCCTTACATTAATTAGAGGATCACCTCTAGGAGCCCGAAAAATAGAGGCAAGTTCGCATGATCATAACTCCGGTAAAAATAGTCGTATCGATATTTTGAAAATATGATTTGAAAGCGTGGAATCTCTACTTTCAGCTGCTTTTTTCAAATTTGAGATTGCTTTTCGGTAAAGTTATAGCAATATAAAAAGCACTTGGTCAATTTTAGAAAATTTTCTTCAACTTTGTAATGTTCCACGGCGGGCATGAAATTTTTTACACACATTCCATTTATACCACTTGAAAGCGACCACTTTCCTGTGTAAAAAGCGAGTAATAAATTCCTTGTGTGATTTTTTTGGCCAAGTCATTCAACCTTCAAGTAAAAACCGTTTTTTTTACTTCTGTTGCTTCTAGCAGGCGAACGAATCATCGTAGAACGTTCACGAAAAAAGCAATAGAAAGATCAGTCTTTTCTCTTTTAGACGCACCTTCGACTCTTTCTATTCGGTTAAAATTTCGGTCTCTGATGTCCTTTCCAAAATATACTTAAAAATTGCACAAATTCCAGTTTCTCTTCAACTCGCTGTATTTCCACGAGGGATAACCGAAACATCATTGTCTTAAGCTCATTTTAAAGCGCAGAGTTTGACGGTTCTTGTGAGCTCCACCGGTACCCGCTGCGATTATTTGTTATCTGTGGCCTTTGAGTTTGAAGTTATCGTTTCGGAAGAATAAGGCTACAAAATCTGTCGCACTGTCGGTCGTCCCCGCGGAAGCGAGCGCTCCTTTTTGTATCCCCACCCGTCGACATAAGTGACGATAGCAGCCGAAAGCGAGACGAATTACGCCGAGGCTACCGAAGGTTCCTGTGTGTGCACACACATATGACACATGCCTCCACGCGATATGCCATCGGTGGTGCAAATGCCGGTGGTACGGCAGCCACGCGGCCGCTGAAGCTACCGTGTAAGCTTTTTCGAAACGGTAAATTCAAACTTAAAGGCCACAGGTAAGAAATTATCGCAGCGGGTTCCGGTGGAGCTCAAAAGAATCGGCAGACTCTCCGTTTTAAAATGAGCTTAAGACAATGATGTTCCGGTTATCCCTTGTGGAGATACAGTGGGTTAAAGAGAAAATGGAATTTATGCAATTTTTAAGCATATTTTGGAATCGAAAAAGTCGAAGATGCGTCTTAAAGAGAATAGACTGATCTTTTTATTGCTTTTTTCATGAACGGTCTACGATGATTCGTTCGCTAGCTAGAAACATCTAAAATAAAAAAACACGGTTTTTACTTCAAACATGAATAACATGGCCAAAAAAAATCACACAAGAAATTTATTACTCTCTTTTTACACAGGAAAGTGGTCGCTTTCGAGTGGTGTAAACGGAATGTGTGTAAAAAATTTCATGCACGCCGTGGAACATCGCAAAGTTGATGAAATTTTTTTAAAATTGACCAAGTGCTATTTATATTGCTATAACTGTACCGAAAAGCAATGCATCTAAAATTTAAAAAAAAACAGCTGCAAGTAGAGATCCCACGCTGTCAAACCATATTTTCAAAATATCGATACGACTATTTTTACCGGAGTTATGACCATGTGAACTTGCCTCTATTTTTCGGGCTCCTAGAAGTGATCCTCTAATTAATGTGAGGAGTGTACATTTACTGTCGTGTGAAAAAGCTAATAAATCGCATAATATTAGTATTCACTGGATTACTGAGGATTAGTTTACAACTAATTTTGCAATACTAAATACTGTATCCAATAAAACCATATAAGATAATTTAGAACAATAATGGTATCATAGTCGAAAACCTTTGATACATGGCTCCATTCTATATTTTTATGTTAAAACAAATTATGTGTTATAATTTCTTTGAACAATATTAAAGTACTTTGTGTAGGTTCCTCTCTGCAAAATATACCTTATAACGGATAATTAGTATGGTCACTACGGCACCAGCACTTTGTATTACGTCATATGTATTTTTAAAGCTGCTGAAAACTTTCGCAACTTCCATATAATAGATTTAGTCCAGTGCAAAGAGGTCTTTCTGAAATGGCAACTTGAAAGAAGGAGAAAGTATAACTAAGGGCAGCTAAATACGTCGTATCTATATAGCGAACGTCACCCTTGAGTTTATTGCGACGTGTATTTTTAGCGGCGGATCTAGCAGGCCAGCTATCCGCTTTTCATGTCTCCTTCCACCCCTCAGCCGTCGCGTCGTGCTACATGGAGTTGTGTCTGTGCCTGTGAAATCGCCCATACGTATGTATGTATGTAGGTGCAACGAACATGTCGATAAACATACTCAGCCAAATATTTAGAAAATCCACGCCTACCAACCAAGCCCCAGGGTATGGGAATATTTCAACGAAGAAGTATAAAACGTGGACAGATTGGATCTATTTCATTTTTATGATGGTAATAAAATTCGTCGTCACAATACAATAGCAGTTTTCGAACCTTAGTTTACATCATTTTTCTTTATCGTCTTCGTTGTTTACCGTAATGAATCTGCTTCTATTTTTGCTCCTTATAATTATGGCTTGCTCAAGTTTGCATCGAACGATATAAGTAGCTCACGAGTACCTATTTATTTAAAAGACGCGTAATTTAGAAATTTAGAAATTTAGATAAAGAAGCTTCTTTAACTTTTTAAATACAATTATAACGAATTATAGGTAATTTATTTTTCCCCGAAGAAAAGTTTTCCTTTCAAAAGTTATAAACCTCAATGTACTTTTTTATAAGGAGACACATTCGTTGTAGAAAAACGCTGATATTCTCACTGCAACAGTATAGTCGCTAAGCGTTACGTGAAGTATTAAGGGGGTAGACACGTCACGTGACCTGGCCGATTCGGCAGGTCGGTATTACAGCAGGTTTTTTCTGCACAGAAATGGTAATACCGATAGATCGCCGATTGCCCGGTAAACGCGAGAGGGAGCTGTTTGCTATTTCCGTATTTTATTCTGAATCAGGAAAGAAATTCTCAGCTGTTGCGTTGTACTTATAAAAATTTAAACGGAAGTCGGCTGGTACTGCAAACGTAGAAAATTCATTGTACATTTTAATTACTTGAAATGTGCTTATGCTACAATATTCTACGTTAGCAGTAAGGAATTATAAGTGAAAAGGAAAAATAGATGAGGGGATGTCCTCAGAAAATGAAGTTTGTTAGGTTAAACATTTATTTACTAGCAAAGCACCGAAACAGAACATGAAATACACTTATTACACGTCCTATGCAGAAAGCAGTTATGAACAAACATTATATTTAAAATTGTAAGGAATCGATTGACGTCACTTTTGCAAAGATCTGATTAGAAATTGCAGAACTTCAGATTCGTCACTGCTTAGCGTGCAACATTGTATAGTCCCGCTGGTTTCGAGCGTCGAAGCCCACGAAACTCAGCGAGACACATGATTGTTGGCGAGCATTGCGTTTGACGACTCTAGCTAGAGAATCATCCCGTATAAATGCTAAGAAACGATAGTGTGAAGCGGCGTGCGGTTCAACTGCACATTGACAATATCGTAGATTCTAGGGCCTACAATATTAGCTCCGTAATACGATGTTCTTCACCAGAGCACTGTATTACTGATGAAAATGATGCCAAACATGGAGCAATTCGGCCTATTTTTAGTGAACGTAGTGTGTGTGTGTGTGTCCTAATCATGTATTCATAAGAAAAAATAGATCGAATTGCTTCGCAACTCGACTTATTTTCGTGGACATAAACTCACCAATCCATCGGTGGTAACACTCTTATCAAGGTGTAATGAGAAATATGAACATATTCATATTCAGTACTGGATGACTCAAGTCGCCGTCGACTGAGGGCTCTAATAAATGTGCATTTATTTGGGAAACCAAAGCCGCGTCACTCGTGACACCTATTCGCGAACAGATATATGTATGTACGAGAAGAAGCAATGCAATTTCCCGATGACTTGAAGCAACATTTCAATAGGTAAATGCATGAAACTCTGGGATCAGGAATTCCCAACCAAGATGATGCATATGTAAGAACTGGCGAAATTCAACAATAGTTTGTCATCTAAATTTTACAATTAAAGTCTTTATTTGACGCGAATATGTAAAGTTTGTCAGAAAAGTTTTTCTCGATTTGAGTTCTATAGAAGGTTGACTTTCCTTCGCCATGCAAAGTCCTCTCTTGTCCTTCACGCTGGCAATAATGCAAGTCGCTCAGTTTCGTGGGTTTCGACGCTCGAATTCAGCGGGGCCACACAATGTTACGCACTAAGCAGTGACAAATCGTCAGTTCTGCATTTTTAATCAGATCTTTGCGAAAGTGACGTGAATCGATTTGTCACGTTTTCTCGATCAAATTGGCCCCAAAAATGATATTATTCGGACCATAATTAAGGTAATTACGCGAAAATTTGTTTGCAGAATTGGAAGCCCGTTTCGTTAAAAATAGTCTGATTTAAATTATTTTCTGTCAATTTAATCGGTTGAATGCCAGGAATCCATTTGTGTCACTTTCATATTGATACGATGATAAAAAAAACAAATTGTGTTCCTATATAATCGATGACACATCGCCGAGCAACGGCGATCTCGTGCGACTCGGGCAACAAAGGTTCTCGTCGGTTATTCGAGCATCTACGATCGTTACGGGCTCGGTTTCGTGTACACGACAATACGGACTTTTCGCTATCCCCACCACTTCTGTCTCACTCTTGTCCGCCGAAGGCGAGCGCGAGATGGCAAGAGAGCGAGCGAAGGCACTGACAGCGAGCGAGGACAGTACGAGATAGACGACGCGTTGATATTTTGTCTCGCTCCGTTTTTCGGACGCCTGACACTCCGTCCTTTGTGTGCGTGACGGGCGTACGCGATGGTCGCAAGCGCTTACGGTGAGCACGGGACCCGCTTCGCAAAATCTTGACGCAGGCCAGGCATAAGTCTTTTTTGCGCCCTAGGCGAACTTGTCAAATTGCGCCCTTTATTATATTACATTTATTTGAGATTATTTATGACTTTACTCTGTAAAATTAGGCAACTGCTAGGGCGTAAGATTGACAAGAGGCGCAAAATGGCCTTTTCATTGTTGACATTGTTGAAAATAAATTTTTAAATAAAATACTACAAATTATATTACAACGGTTTTAAACTACGAGTAAAAGTTTAGAGTAAGGTCATGAAGAAGCTGAATTAAATGTTTTATAATAAATGGCGGAATTTGGCAAGCTCGATTATGTCGCAAAAAAGACTCGTGCCGTGCCTGGCTATCTGACCGTGGCGCGCATGCGTCGAACAGTCACGATTCCATCTGAGCGCTCGCGCCCGTCGTGCACGCAAAGCGTTCCATCCCGCTCCCCCTTTCGGCCAGAAAGAAGCGAGAAACTCAGCCTCGGAATTGGGCTTCATTCATGATACGGGCTCAACGCCGGTCCCGACCAGCGAGCGGCTAACGAGACTTTACATTTACATTCAGATATATTGGCCGGTGCGTTTCGTAACGCGTATTCTCCCACCATAGGTACCGCTTGCCTGCCTCGGTGCTCCTGTTTGCAACGTTTTCTGACTCGCTCTCGTTCCATCTCATTCTCGCCTTCGCAGAACAAGAGTGAGCCAGGTGATGGGGTTAGCGCCAAGCTTCTAGTGTGTATAGGCCAAACCGAGTTGTCAGCATAGAAATACACATCAGAATAGGTGTGCCTTAGCTCCGAAAAAATTCAGGAGCTTTATTGGTCTGAACATTGATTCTTTCTCGATAGCTTCATCTCGTATTGGGCATAACAGCCACACGGCTACGTTCAGACGGAGCCGAGCAGCATTCCCGTTACCCCACCATACTCCTCGATCGCTGTTCGCGAAAACGAATTGACCGGCCAATATATCTGAATACGACCTTAGGATAAAGATATAATGAAAGATGAAAAATTATTCGAAGCCCAAGATGAAAGGCCTTCGAATAAACAGAGAAAACTAATAAATACCCGAAGCTAAATAGAATTTTAGATTTCGGGTACACACACCCTACCCCAAACCTCGTGTCGATCAGTCACTGGGACCATTCGGAAGTATATTCTTTTATTTAAATAATGCCCATCTCTGCATAGGACCGTAAAGAATTGCAAAAAAATTCAGGGAGTCAACTGTTGACTGATTTGGAGACTTTTCCTTGTTGTATGTTATATACAATAGTCGGAAGAATAATAATAAGAGCAATAATTGCAAATAATTGCTGTAACTTCCACATTCTGATAATATGATATCAGTAAATCAATATTTCCAGTATTAGTAAAAAAGTTCCAATCTCTTTTTTTTATTTTAAATAATGTGGCCATATAATTATAACATAAATTCGACAGCGATTTCAAGTGATGTATACAGTTCCCAACAGTTATATGCCTAAAATGCATATAACCTAACCTACAATCGTCCGAAAATTCATACATTGACTGCATCACGCTTTTACTGTGGCTTGTGTATCCAGCTAACGCTTCAGTTTTGCTATGATTCCACGTCGGCAGTCCTCCCGAGTAGGCGCCATCTCGTGTCCACTAGCTGAACTAAATTTGTCACGTGACTTGCTCTGTATTATCGCCAATATGGCGGAACTCGTATTTGGGACTGCAGTCACGATTTTTCACTATTCGTCCTTATATGAGCAAATTTGGAGCTGGTTTAGGACTCATTCGAAAGAGGAAGGTTCAATGCAGAGCGCTCTTCTCACCGTTTCAGTCACAAAGCTCTTTTAGTGACCTAAAAATGCTTGGATTCTGCGGGTGTATTTTGTTGACTTTTGCTCTACTTTGGACACTCATATTATTAGATATCAACACAATCTCGTTGAATCATGAGAAGAGCGCTATGCATTGAACCTTGCTCTTTCGAATGAGTCCTAACCTAGCCCAAAATCTGCTCATATAAGGACGAATGATGAAAAATCCCAACCTCCTGTTTCGGGCCAGATTGTGTCGGTATACAGCGCGCTGCATTACCCGTGTCTACCCCCTTAAGAACAGAAGTGCTTGATTTAATACTTCATGCACTTAGACCACGTGGATAGATACAGTGGGGTATCCTATAACGAACTGATTCGTTCTAGAACCTTGTTTGTTATAGCATTCGTTCGTCATAGGAGACATATACATATATGTGTACGTATTTAAGGATAGTACATATGTACATTCTTAATATGAAATATGTAAAATGAGAACATACAAATATGTATACGTATTAAAAAATTAATTTATTATATTTAAAGTTTATACATTGCGCACATGTGTACGGCCGATTGTATTTCTCCGCGGTCGTCGTAAGCGTTTTGATCTAATAAAAAAAAATGTTTGTTATGGCATTCGTTCGTTATAGGATACCCCACTGTATACATACGTATGTATTACATCTGTTCTCGTAAATCAACGTCCATTCATCTGTCATTCATGATTATTACTGTACTCTGAATTTCCTTTTACTAGTTATGCCATAAGATTATTTTCCTAAGGAAACGAAATATGACAAAATTTTCATTCGTTCTATTTGTCGGATTATTTGTTCTCTGTGAGTTATATTTTCTTTGTGCTTTAACTCTTTAGCTCCCAGTGTTACGTATACGTCGCATCATTATCAGACGTATAATAAAAATCGATAGTAAATAAAGTTTGGTTCCAAAACGGTCCAGTTCTCCAAATGGCTCCGAGACGCAAGCCATTAATGCGTTCACCGCTGTAAATAATGTTTACTGCAACCATGGAAACGTTTCTGGGGAATGCATGTTGGACATTTTTCGATAACCTGAAACGTTGCTCTTGCTTTCGTAAATACGTGTAAATTAATTGTTATACTAAAAGAATAATACTTGTAAAGTTTGATTTGATCAATTTTTAGTTTGTAATTGCATGTTCAAATTCATGTGACGTATACGTCACACTGGGCGTGTACGGATTAAAAAAGCGAAATTCTTTTCCCATTCGTATAATGGTTTCTATTGCGCGGACTTCCCCCGGTAAATGCTCTTCCACCAAAGAAGTCACGGCAAGCGTCGACTTCTAATTCTAAACCCTTGGATCTATAGCACTTCGACAATGTTGGCCGTTGGGTCGTGTTCAGCGATGACAGACAGCGCTGTAAACTTTGTCCTTCTGGCCACATTCAATCAAAGTGCCATAAGTGCAATGTTCACTTATGCTCGAGCGCAAAAAGGAATTGTTTTGTAAATTACCATAGTAAAAATTAAGAATTTGTACTTTGTTTATACATTTTGTAACAAAAATATGTATTTTTCTTTTCATTTGTAAGAGATCTTAAAAGTATAAATGAATAAAACACGAGTATATCGTTTAGAAATGTTTAGAAAATATATACTCATGGTTTATTCATTTATACTTTTAAGATCTCTCACACATTATAGTAAACATGCATTTAAGACATAAATTTTGTATTTTAAATATTGAGCCACATTTTACTTCGTACACGCCCAGTGTGACGTATTTCCACTGTTTTTTTTTTCGTCATTTTTTTTCGTCGGGGAAAGTGTCTGGGCGCTACAGGGTTAAGGGGGTACAGGACAATTGAAATCTCGAAAAATCGATTTTTTTATTAGCATTAATTCTGAAAGTGTGATCCTTTGTGTACATTTGCAACAAAGTTTCATGAGGAAATTCGAATAGTTACGGACATTATAACGCTGAATGTAATTGAGTGCACCGTCTGATAACGGCCTCGCAGAGCGGTATTGGCGTAGTGGATTTAACTTTGAAGCCGTTTATTTCGAAACTACATTTTTAAACACGATACATTACAGCGCACATCATAACTTTTGAACGAATGAATATTTTCACTTGGAATTTTAACTGGAGGTGTAGAATTTCTTTCTCTATAACGTGGAATTTCTGTATCAACATTGGATGTTTGTAAAAAATTTTATAAACGATTAAAGACGATTTCCTTCTATAAAAGTGTGGGAAAAAATTGATTCGTGTGTAACATTCACAATTTTTGTTTAAATTTGCCAGTCAAATTCCATGTCGTAGATTTTGGTATAAAAATTACTCACCCCAAAGCATTTCGCTTTCAGATGATTGGTTCACATGATACTACGTACACCGAGTACATCTACACACAGCGCTTAATAATATCAACAAATTTGAACATTCCGACAATTTTTTTTTCGTTAATTACTCGGAAATGCGTCCACAATAAACTGTTAAAATTACGGGTATAATAATTTTTTGGTACCTAAGCAATCCAACACAAAAGAGAACCATTAATTTTACGTGTCCAATAGTCCAGTATCCCCTTAAGCAGAAATAGCACTAGGTATAAAATGTTTCCTCGAATTGAAATTTTTCTTCACTTATTTGATGTATAAAAGTATTTAATGTGAAAAGCATCAAATGGCACAGAACAGACCAATTTAAACGGTGAAACATTTTTATTATTTTTAAGTGTAAGTTACTCGTAATTAAATTCGTGTTCCATAGATAAAGTAACATTATTTCGAAACATAAAATTTTATTTAAGAGTGTCACTTAGAAAGAGGAGTTATTCGATGATATTCCACTATTATATTTAGGTACTTCGTTAATGTCTAGTTGCTACTACACGAATGGAGATCAGTGTGAATTGCAATTCACGAAATTGAATTGTCTTGATAGAGATTGTCTGGTTTAGTAGATTAGCTCCGGGAAATTGCTGAGGAGAAGAGGAAACTGGATCTAATTGATCCATTCCCTGGGTTCCCAAGTTCCGACACCGTTAAAACTATACCTATCTTCTTTGTCCATTTCAACTTCAAATGTTAGAGGTTAAAATAATACAAAATTTGAATTTTATAAAATCGAAAAATCACATTTATAATATTGTAGCACTGATATTCAATATCACTATTTTTGTGTCTAATCGATAGATATCATTTACCAACTGTATTAGAAAATTACTTGCTAATAGATCGCTGATACAGTGGTGTACCATACTTCCTGATCCCAAGATAAGTACCGCAAAAAAAAACGTTTGAACTGTTAATGTTTTAAAAAAATAACAGTGGAAGAATGTTTACATACTGTTGTAAACATAGAATTTGATAGAATGAGAGTAATATTTTTATTTTCAGCCTATCAATATCATTTCTTGTCAGTGGTTGCTCATTATGTGGCATTTTAAAGCAACTCAGCGTTAAAGAATTGCATGTTGAATTATGGCGACGAAATGGTTTTCCTCTTTGACTGACACGCACGGCTAATTCTACTTTCGCAGTTGTACTACCCACTCTTCTTTTCACACCAATTTAAAGCAGTTCACAATAAATGCATCTCTTACGATACATCTTTAAGGGGTGTATCATACGAAATGATGAGTGCCGAGGAAAAGAATCCACAGCGGAAATCGACTTCTGACTCCGAAAAAGTACCGAGGAAATCAAGTTCGTATCATAGGAGGCAGAGCGAGAATCACTCCAGCTGTAAACAACGACTGGGGCAAGGTCTAGCTGCGCAAGTAGAAGTATCCGTTTCAGTCAGACAACGCGTAAAATGAAATTTATCACCAGAATTCGACATGCAATTACATACTTGGCATTGAGTTATGCCAAGGTCACATCGTAAGACATCGCGAAATTCGTCTAACAAAATATCCACATAAAAATAAAGTACTGCATTAAAAAAATCAAACTGACCTGGAAGTAACTTTGAAAAACAGAAATATAAAAATATTACCTTTGGGTCAGTAGATTTCATGTTTGAAACAGTGATCATTCTTCCTCTGTCATTTTTTCATAACATCAGTAGAACACTCTGTATACATACATTACAGAAAGAGATAGTTCTATTTAAAAAACGATGAAACATTAGAAGATTTTCTAATTTTTGCTAGAGCAATTTGTTTTCTTTAAAGCAGTTATTTTTATCTTACTGGTAGAACCACTATGAGGGCACCCTGTATAATGCCATGTATTACCTCAAGATAAGCAAAATCTAGTGCTCCAATTATGTGTAAGAATTATTTCTCGTGAAATTGCACAAGATTTGATGCCATAACTATTGATGCTCATCATTTTTCAAATTTAGACCGTTTAGTATTATTGATCTGTTTGTTATGACTATGACCATTTATTGAAGTACCTAAATAGTGAAAAATTAAACATGCTTACGCTTCTTCCTTGAATTTTAATCAATTTTAATTTTCAGTGACTCCCTATCAAGTTTAAATATCAAATCGTGGGAAGTAATTTTGTGTACTACAATTGCTGGAAAATTTGTATGTTGTTGTAAGTGAGGAAGTGTACCAATTCCAGTGAAATATGGGAAGCAAAGACTTATTCAATTTCTATGATGACTGCAGTCGGAACGCATGGCCCTCATTCATCAATTCGTAGCAATCTGTCCATATTTTTAGAACGCTCGTATTACGAGGTAATCTTCAAAGAATTGATTCGTACTATTTTCTAATAAATCCGCGGGTGGGGATATTGTAAAATTAGATGCAAATGTTTAACTACAAACCTTGTTATCTAATCCGCTAAAACATTTAAATTATTTATGCTTTCTAAATGAAACTTATTATAAAAAAAGTATGCCTTTTGATTTTCATACATAACTAAATTGTTGGATTTGTTTTTAAAAATTTTGTAATTTTCAATATACTGAAAATTTCAGAAAAATACTGATTAAAACTCCATACATCCTGAAATTTTAACAGGAAATATTTATTTTGTACTATTTGAAAGGTTCTTTATAATGGGATATTCCAACCGTATGTTGGAAAAATGTTCGAACACGATTTATAACTAATTTTATCAAACTGGGTGCGAGTGGCATATGAAAATCATGGAATGTCACGGAATTAAAGTTAGTGCGCCTGGTCACGATTTGGTTTTTTTCATGGCATAGTGTCGCGGGATTGTACATATTACTATGGACTATGGATCAGTATGTCTCGCCCTCAGTATGAAGGGCACAAAATTTTTAAGAATTAATTTGTTTCCAATTTTTTAAATTGCTAATATGTTGGAACCGATCAACACAGATGTACTCGATTCCGAATACATACCACACAAAATTTATGAATATCCCGAAAACTAGTGCCGTCCACCGATTTTATAAGAGGAAAACGTTGTTCAGAATGTTAACTTCAGGTTAACTAACAAGTAGATCTTCGACAAGTTTACCAAAAAAATTCAAGTTTACAAAAAATTGCCTCAAATACATAAAATTTTTTATTCGAAATATTCAGAAAGAGGATTCCGTCAGTTGCGAAATAACTGTAAACGCGGGGCGTTATTTCAATATAAATTGTAAATACATATTAAGAGTGAAAAAATGGTATGATACCTTAATTCACCCGATTTGTAAAGTATTAACTTGCGATTCGACGTCGCACAGTGTGCGATTTTCGACAAAAATCGCACGACAGTGCAAATCTTGACCAATTACAATAATTTTTTTTAAATACTCGTAAAGGACTCAGTAATAACGGAGCACTGCAGTAAAACCTGTATCAATTGGTCTAATTTATAAAAAAAATATTATTTAGCATAACATAACATAAAAACGTAAACTTTGCAGATTAAAGATATGAAAAATTAATTTTTTGTAAATTAATCACTAGCTATAAAATAAAAAATTTACTTCAAATTTACAAAATTTATGTTTTAAATAAACTGTAAGTATAGCTGACATAAAAAACTTCAAAAAGTAAAAAATGACGCCCAGTACATGAAATAAAAAGAAACACAAAAATAGAAGATAATAATAATTACAAAGTAAAAAAATATGTGAACTCAAAACGAGCTGCAAGTACATAAAGGTGCTTTCCCGCAGCGTGCAAAGGTGACACTGTGTCACACAATAAAAGACAAGATAAGATGTCCGCGGCCTGGAAGTCAAATACTTGTTGTGGCCAGGCAAGGTCAAGGTGTCGATGAATAAGAATTATTTAAAAACGCAATATAATGAAAATATACTCATATTGTCTGTGTTTTTAATGGACAAATTATCTGAAAGCCTGCGGAAGGGGAAGGTATGGGTATTGATGATCTGAGAATACTTTGCCTGGCCACGCCAAGTATTTGACTTCCAGGCCGCGGACATTTTTTCTTGTTTTATATTGTTTACACAGTGTCGCCTTTGCACGCTGCGGGAAAGCACCTTTATGTACTTGCAGATCGTTTTGATTTCACATATTTTTTTACTTTGTAATTATTATTATTTTCTATATTTTTTTGTGGAAACTAATTTTATAATAATTTCTTTATATTAATTATATGTGATATGCTACATGCATTGAAATGTTGGATTATTTTATAATAACATTTTGTCAGCTTCAACCGTTAAGGGCTTAACTGTTTTATTTTCTTTCAGTCTAAGATAGCTAATTGAGGGATCTAATGAGATTATTAACACAAGTAGTTGTAACGAGGCTACGTGGTCGACGGTAGACAATTAGCAACCAAAAATCCGTGTGAATACGTCAGCTATCCAATAGGGCCGGTTACGAAGTGCCCGGTGCGACCGCAGTGCCGCACGAGGGCGTGCGTGCCCTCCGTGCCCGCGTGGGGCATCGATCACGCGATACCGAGATCCCTCGACTATGTACGAAGGGATCCCTCACAGCGCTCGATGCATCGGTGGTCGATCAACGACCCTCTAACAGAGATTAAAGATATTGTAAAATATCTTTGTTAGTTATTTGCCTGTCGCACATTCTGCTATGTTTAAGTCGAGCTTTCCGAATTTTTTTATTATTATTACCTTCTTGTGGTTCTTCTGATAGCTAGCCAAAGAGTAAATCAAATAATTTGATAATGTCGCTTCATGGAAGCGACATATAATTCATATACCTAAACAAATTATTGTAAAATTAGTAATTATAATCCTAATTATAATCACTTTAAAAAAAAATTATATATTAGAAATAAAATTTAAAAATATAGGTTTATTTAAAACATGAATTTTGTAAATGTGAAATAAGTTTTTTATTTTACAGCTAATTATAAATTTAGAAAAAAATAATTTTTAATATCTTCAATCTCCAAAATTTACGTTTTTATGTTACCTTATGCTAAATAATGTTTTTTTTATAGATTAGACCAACAGTTACAGGTTTACTGCAGTGCTCCGTTATTGCTGAGTCCATGACGAGTATTTTAAAAAAAATGTATTGAAATCGGTCATGATTTGCGCCGTCGAACGATTCTTTGTCCAAAATCGCACACTGTGCGTCGGCCCTCGGCGACGACCAAAAGGTGCTGCAGTGCCGGCTAGAGTTGCTCAGGCATTCAATTATTCACAAAATCAAATTCTTTAATTTTTCATCGTATCGACACGAAAGTGACAGCAACAGCAATCGGATTCCTGGCATTCTCCGGATTAAAAAACACCAAATACTGTGTAAATTGGACTATTTTTAACGAAGGTGATGGCTTTAAAATTTTGCAAATTATTTTTTTTATACAATTTGCTCATACAAATTTGCTCGTATAATTTGTTTTATACAAACTGCTCATACGCGATTTTGCACTGTCACCGACGATATCAAAAGCGCGCGTCATTTTGCAGCCGCGTCAATATCATACCATATTCTAGCAGTACATATATGTATATGGAAAGATTCACATGTAACGCAATGTTTGCGGTAACTTTGCGTCCTGTTTGCGTTTTAAATACTGACGCTGGTTTTGTCAGGACGCAGCTAGGGCACCACATTGTAGCAGTATGTGTATTTGTGTATATGGCTTACTGCATATTGCTCTAACTTATATGAAAGGATTCACACGTGACCCATTTTTTGGCGGCAACTACGCTTCGTGTTTGCATTTTAAGAGAATATTCCACTTTGAACGGTCAAAAATGAAGCTACTTTTAAAGATTTTTTTCTCAGTAAATAAATCATATAATGGAATAAATCGTTTTGGCATTTATTAAGCTACTCTTATATTATACCAAAAAAAATTAAAAAGAATATTTTGAATTTGTTTTACTTATTTTTTTGCAGCGTCAATATGACACCTAAACAAAAACGGTATGTTCGTGGTGCAGGTTATTTCCCGACTTAAGGTGGCATTTCCAATGTGCGGCTCGCCGCAGTACATTGGTGCAATGGAAAAGCATACATCAGTTCTCCTATCTGCGATTTCGATCTGCATGCGGCTGTGGCAGATTGCTACAGTCTATGCGCGACTGCTC
Organism: Andrena trimmerana; assembly: GCA_951215215.1. Lineage (NCBI taxonomy): Eukaryota > Metazoa > Arthropoda > Insecta > Hymenoptera > Andrenidae > Andrena > Andrena trimmerana. The sequence continues at coordinate 11,108,424 of OX578062.1, forward strand.
CAGGAGCAGCCTAGGCTACTGGAGACGCAACACAATGTGTTGTGAGTCTGTTTTCCGCCATAATGGCAGACTCTCCTAGCCGCTATCCTTGAGCAGGGTAATTATTTAGAAGTTTTCCATCCTCACCGATTTCAATGATTTTTGGATATGTTGTCGGGGACACGATACTGAACAACTTTTTCCTATAGGTACATGTTACAGCCTTCTTTTGACTTATTCCGACGCAACGTATTTCACTTTCCAACTTATCCGGGGTATTAATATTGGTTGGGGCTAGATTAGTGCAAAGGGGGGGGGGGGCGCCCGCTTGCGGGCGCGTAAATCATGGTTGCGAACCGATGTGCGTCAAGGTGTTGACGGGCATCCGCAAGTTTCTGGTTCAAATCCCTAAACTCACATCGGTTTGCTACCATGCTTTACGCGCCCGCGCACGGGCGCGCGCCCCCCGCGCTAATCTAGTCCCAACCAATACTAATACCCGGGACAAGTTGGAAAGTGGAATGCGTTGCGTCGGAATAAATCAACAGAAGTTTTTCGCGATTATCTCGGAATTGAAGGTCGAGCAGCGGTAACACGTATAGGAAAAAGTTGTTCAGAATCGTGTCCCCGACAACATATAAAAAAATCTAAAAAAATTCTAAATATTTACCCATATCAGAATTCAAAAGTTAGGGAATTATGTTTTTGAAGTGAAACTTCTTTAGCCGCGGTAGCGTAAGTTTTCTCGGGTGTAACGGAAGTATGAAACGCTTACCCCCTCAAGATACCCACCACTTCCGGTTACTCGTACCATGCGAAGACAAGAGCGCGTCAGAGGGACCAAAAGCGAACGAGGAACGGTACGAGACAGACGAAGCGTTCATACTTTCTCTCGCTATGTCTTTCGAGCGCCTGATATTCCGTCCTTTGCGTGTGCGACAGAGTATCAACCTTGCGAAAGATGGAGCGAGACAAAGTACAACGGGTCGTCTGTCCCGTACCGTTCCTCGCTCGCTTTCAGTCCCACTGACTCGCTCTCGTTTCCATTTCGCTCTCGCCTTCGCCAAGAAAGGAGGGAGAAACTATCGCTCAGAATAGTAGGTACACCCCTATCGACGTTGAATGCTCACCACCACGCCAGTTCAGTACCACGAACTTTCAGTGACAAAATACTGTACACACGAAATCCTCATATAATGTGTGCACAAGTCGTATTAGTGTATATAACTCTATATATGCGAGGATTCCCCATCTATTACTCCCTACTACGTCACGAGTTCCCACTTCCAATAGGTAGCTATCCCCCCTCTACTACACCTAACTACGTCATGTTCCCGTTACTTGTGATAAGCCTCCTCCTACACATCACGTGTTTGCACAAATCAAGTACACGCAATCAAGCTGTACCGTCGCGTCGACAATGGTACCCTCTCTACATTGTACAAGTAAGGATTCATCTGCTGCCTCGGATAAATATAATGAATAAGATTCAGCTGTGCTATCAACAAGTACCGATGCACCCACTGTTGCTACGCTACCATACACAAACTTTAATTTCTTTAAAACTGCCCATCAAGAATTTCAAACACAATTTCTGAACATTAAGCTTGGTAAAGTTTGCTTCATTTGTGTTCGAATATGGTTTAAGAACGACGTGAAACCAGTTGATCCTAAGCATTAACAACTCTTACATACTGCTTTCCCAGCCATTAACATTCAACATGTGGTAACGTAACCTGCAACACATGCAGAAATTATTTGACTCGAAATAATAACATTCCAACGTCCTCCAAGTCAAATGGTTTCGTATATCCACAATTACCTTCTCATCTACCTACATTAGATTTGTTGTCAAAGAGTTTAATTTCACCCAGGATACCGTTCATTCAAATTCGACACTTGCGACATGCACATGCACATGTGATCTTCGGGAAAATTATTAATGTTCCAGTGTCTGTAAATACGATGGTGGATCATTATGTTAATAATGTTCATATTAATGTTCATATGCACCAGGAGAACTAAATATATCACATAGTCTACTTTTCGATGAACATGCAGAGGAATAAAGCTTATTCACATTAAGAAAAATGAATGATTTTGATATATAATAAGAAGTTTCACTTCTAACGCGTGAGAGTTCCACGCATTGATTTTTTTTCTGTTCCGTACGTGCTAGTTAGATTGAAACTGATAGAGAATCAAAATTAACACTTGCCGTTCGTATCAAAGGACGCGTAAGATGCAGCATCTTGACGCGGCTGCGAAATTAATGCGTACCCGTTGCGTGAATTACCTAAAAAATTGGACGCGCATGACGCAGCGTCATATTGACGCGACTGCAAAATAACGCTTACCGCTCGAGTGCATACGACCAAACGCTCTACGGTGTTATGCAATAATTAACCTACTTAATATTCTCATATATAATACTCTGACCTCAAAACATAATATTAAAAACTTTAAATTTTTAATAACGTCAAAAACTTCACTTGTTCAACCTAGTGATCTAAATTGGGATACTATTATACTTCCGTTGTATATCGAAAATTCCTTATATTGTAGTTATATGAAACATGGAACTAAACAATATAACTTGTTTATTATTTTAAAGCGTAGTATCGTTTATGAAACAATATTTCACTTTCTCGGAAACTACACTACCCCATACAGCACAATTCGTAGCAGCTGTATTGCAGGAACGTTGCTGCAATATTGCGTTGTTGCAGATTGCATTGCAATATTGTAGGAACGTTCCTGCAATATTGCCGTGCATTATTGGAGTGGCAATGATTCTACTACATTGCAGCAATATTGCAAGAACGTTGCCGTGCAATGTTCCATTGGCAACGATCCTACAATATTTCGGCAATATTGCGCGCACATCGACGTGCAATGTTCCAGTGGCAACGATCCTACAATATTGCGGACATATTGCACGCGCATCGACGTACAATGTTCCACTGGCAACGATCCTACAATATTTCGGCAATATTGCGCGCACATCGACGTGCAATGTTCCACTGGCAACGATCCTACAATATTTCGGCAATATTGCGCGCACATCGATGTGCAATGTTTCAGTGGCAACGATCCAGCAAAATTGCCTACATATTGCCGTGCAATACTGTAGTGGAAATATTGTAGAAACAGTACAGCAATATTCTGAAGCAACTATGACTTTGACGAAATTTTAAATATGACGTCGAGTAGGTTCTACAGCATGTTTCCTTTAACTGGATATGCTAGAATTTCTCGTTGGCCGTTGAAGATATGAAAAAAGTGTTATTGTGAGAGTTGTTTGTACATGAATTTAAATTATAGAAGAGATTTGAAAATGAATTTAATTTGTTTAGATAGAGTAGATACTATATATTTTAATTGAAATTATTAGGAACCTGCAACTTCCCTGCAATGATACGATGCAACATTGCAATCTCGCACCGCAATATTTCTGAAGAGTTGCAGGATCATTGCCACAATTTTGCCGTTTCGTTGCAGAATCATTGCCGGAACGTTGCAGGACTACACGTTTGCAATGCTGCCGCGAAATTGCAAAAATACACACCCGCAATATTGTGAAGGCGGACATAGGACTGAACCTGCAACGTCTCTGCAATGTTATGGTGCAACATTGCAATCTTGCACCGCAATATTGGAGAGACGTTGCTGCAATGTTATGGTGCTGTGTGGGTACATAGAACTTGAAACAAGTGTACAGATAATAAAAATATTGGTGCAGCGCGCGATTTAGTGTACATGTAGTTATATCTATATGTAGAAAGAAGTGTTCACATGTACATATTTTTACTTCATGAAACTTCAAAGAGAACTTCAGTGAGACTGTTACTAGAAAACTCTGTATTTGAAAGATATTTACAAAACCACATGATCACCTTCAGAGTATATGTATGTAATTCCCTTCGGAGGGTATACACTATCTAGAGACGCGGTAGCGTTTCGACGCCAAGTACATGTTTCGACACCCTGTATATGTCGACTGTCGCTACCGCTATCATTTATCGTCGCCCGGCTAATCCAACCTTACCTGAAACTTATTTCATTAATATCTCATCACGCCTGCAATATTTCCTAAATTTAAAGGCATTTTTCTTATATAAACCGCATATAAGCTTTCGAATAAGACCAAATTCAATAAAATCGGTCCACGCATGACAGAGATATTGTAATTTCGTCTCATGGATCAGTCGGAAACATAATACATATACTACGCGTTACACACACACCTTCAGCCAAAACGAACTAATACATGTTTCGTTTGTCAATCGCTAGGATCTTCACTATACAATTTACTCCAAATTTTGACAGCTTACAGTCTGGGTATAACCTGACGAGTGTCAAATAAGGTAGGCTGTCAAAATTTGAGATGCCACGTGTTTTTACAAATATGTATCGTTGTACCATTGAATTGCAACCAAAATGCATTCTCAAACACAAGGTAAGTTGGCCAAATTTGAAATGCGTCCTGTTTATATATCATAAATATAACCCATAACCACAAATTCAAACGACTCGAAATCAGCCTGTAACCACAAATCAAATCAGTTTAATCGATATGCAATCAGCATGTAACCACAAACCAGTATTACTTTTTAATTAAATATTATTATATTTTTTAACATAAGCGATTTTAACATATACTTCGCGGCTTCGCTAGAGTTTTCTGAAATTATATTTTAAGTCTCATAACGATCCGTTGATATTCCCTCAAGTTATTGCAATTTATGTATAAAGAAATATTGACTTTGGACGCTGAGAAATATTTTGTTTATAATTTTTAGCTCGAATATTAATGATTAGATAAACAAACTGTAAATAGAAAAAATGTGTGTTGTGACGAGTTTTACAACACTATAGTTTTTAAAATACGGATCAACAATATTTAATTTTCCACCTAATGACGTTTAGAAGTACGGGGGGAAGAGATGGAGGAATGGTTTTGTGATATATGTAAAAGGGTGTGGAGGGGGGAAGGATAGGTAGAAGAGTGGAGGGAAGGAGTAGTTGTACCGGTGTTAAAGAAAGGGAGTGGAAAAAAAGTGGAGGATTACAGGGGATAACCTTGACACAGACGGAATATAAGATTTATGCGTCGGTGCTGGCAGAGTGGCTGAGGGAGGAGGTGGAGAGAAAAGGGCTGCTACTACCGAGTCAGGCCGGCTTCAGGAAAGGAAGGGGATGTATAGACAATGTGTATACATTGAACTATCTGATAAACAGGCAGGTCAATAGAAAGGGGAAGAAAATGATAGTTTTCTTTATAGACCTGAAGGCGGCCTTTGACTCGGTGGACAGGGAGGTTCTGATGAAGGCGATGAGAAAGAGGAGAGTGAGGGAGGGTTTAGTTGAAAGGTGTGAGGAGGTGCTAAAGGAAACAGTATGTAGGGTGAGGGGAGGGGAGGAAGAAGGGAAGGTATTTTGGACGACTAGGGGAGTGAGGCAGGGATGCCCTCTTAGTCCAAGTATGTTTACTCTGTTGTTGACGGACTTGGACGAAGAGCTAGAGAAAGCAGGATGGGAGGGGAAGAAGATTTATACGTTGGCGTATGCAGACGATATCGCGGTGATGGCGGAGGATGAGGAGGGGATGAAAGGGATGGTGGGAACGTTGAAAAAGTATATGGATGGGAAGGGGTTACAGTTGAATGTGGATAAGTTGAAAGTGATGAGCTGCAGGGGGGGGGGGGAGGTAGATGGAGAAAGGTGGGATGGAGGTGGAAAGGAAAGGTGGTGGGGGAGATGAGGGAGTACAAATACCTGTGGTATACATTGATGGGGAATGGAGGGCAGGAGGCCCATGTGAGGGAGCGAGTGCGGAAAGCGGCGGCAGTGATGGGGCAGGTGTGGGGGATTGGTAAGAGGAGGTTTGGTATGGATTGGGGGAAAAGGATATGATAGTTTGACAGGTTGGTTTGGGCAACGATAAGTTATGGGGTGGAAACATGGGGTTGGAAAAGTAGGGAGAGGGTGGAGGGGTAGCAGGATAGGTATTTGAGATGGGTATTGGGGGTGAGATATATGGTTGGGGAGTTGCAACGGGGGATGATGAAGGGAAGGGCGGGGATGAGGGCGTGGGAGTATGAGAGGAAGCTGGAGGAGGGGTAAGGAGGGAAGTGGGCAAGGAGGTGTTGGGAGGAGAAGTGGCCGCGAGGAGAGGGGAGGTCATGGGGGGATGGTTAGAGGAGAGGAAGAGGTTTTATGAGGAAAGGCGATGGACAGTAGCGGGGACGGAAAGGTTGGGGGGGGGGAATGAGGGGGGAGGAGCTGGTTAGTAGGGAAAGAAGGTTGCAGGAGGGGGTTAGACAGGTGGGAAAGGATTAGGGAATCGCGGTACAACAGATGGTATGGGGCGGTAAAGGGGTGGAGGTTCCGGGTTACTTAAAGAAGGGATGGGGGAGAGCACATGGAGAAGGGTGGCTAGGTTTAGGTTGGGCAGTGAGGTCAGGGGGGGGAGATACTGGGAGGAGGAAAAAAGGAGATGTTGGGTGGGGGGAGGAAACATGGTAGCATGTTTGGAACGAGTGTACGGGTTGGGGGGAGGGAAGGGGGTGGCAGGAGGTGGTGGGGTGGTGATGGGAGACGAGGGAGAGGGGGATGAATGTATGAGGAGGGTGGAGGAGTGGAGAGGGCTAGTATTTGGAGGAATGAAAGGGTAAGAAACGGGAGTGAGAGGCGGCGTACGGAAGCGGGGGTTAAGAAGGAGGGAAGGCGGCGCGGGATAAGCGGGTGCGGCGGTGACGAGCGAACGAGCGGGCAAATAGATTGTAAGGGTAGAAATAAGTAGTTGTAAGCGAGATAGGTAAGAGAGGAGTTGTAAAGATTGTAATCCCCAAGGGGGCACAATAAAGTATATATACTGAACATTTAATTTTACAATACTTTTTAGCGTTTGGACAATAATTTTTTGCATTTTCGAGCGCTAGTCCCCTTATTGCATCCGACCCTTCATTTTTATGCTGCACGTTAAAAAAACTGCATCGAAATTGATCTATTAGTTCCCGATTGTAAGTATAAAGTAACTCTGCGGTAAGGTAAGATGAAAACGGAAGTATTTTATACATATACCTACGTAGAGGAAAGGGGAGTAGACGAAGAAGCGAAGTGAAAAAGTGACCCCATAACAAACTTCAAAAAAGTAAAAAAATTACGCCAAGTACATGAAATTAAATAAAAACACAAAAAATAGAAAATAATAATAATTACGAAGTAAAAAAATATGTGAAATCAAAACGAGCTGCAAGTACATAAAGGTGCTTTCCCGCAGCGTGCAAAGGCGACACTGTGTAACACAATAAAAGACAAAAAAAGATGTCCGCGACCTGGAAGTCAAATACTTGGCGTGGCCAGGCAAAGTATTCTCAGATCATCAATACCCATACCTTCCCCCTCCGCAGGCTTTCAGATAATTTGTCCATTTAAAACATAGACAATATGAGTATATTTTCATTATATTGCGTTTTTAAATAATTCTTATTCATCGATACCTTGACCTTGCCTGGCCACGCCAAGTATTTGACATCCAGGCCGCGGACATCTTTTCTTGTCTTTTATTGTGTGGCACAGTGTCACCTTTGCACGTTGCGGGAAAGCACCTTTATGTACTATTACCCGGCCGAAAGAAGATCCCCAAGAGGCGGGCTCGGGCTATACAGTCCGTCGCTATGACGATTGGTCGGAATCACCTATTTGGGTAAACTTTTAAAGACGCGGCACACGTATTTTGGTTATTGGCTGAAGTAGGCACATACATTGTTGCACCGCGCGTCATAGCGACGGACCGTATCGCACGATCCCGCCTATTGGGGATCTTCTTTCGGCCGGGTATTAGTACTTGCAGCTCGTTTTGATTTCACATATTTTTTTACTTTGTAATTATTATTATTTTCTATTTTTTGTATTTTTATACTTTGTAATTATTATTATCTTCTATTTTTTTGGTTTTTTTATTTCATTTAGTTGGCGTAATTTTTTTAATTTTTGAATTTTTTTATGGGGATACAGTATACACCGTCGGAGACACTGTTCATTATGCTACATTTTTTGTAGCAGTGTTGGAAGTCGTTTAGTGTTATCGCCTTCAACTAGTCTGCCATGGCTCTTTGGATGTTATTGACATTAGCATAGCGATGGTCTTTCAAGTTAAACATCAGGTTGGGGAAAAGAAAGAAGTCTGCAAGAAAACAAGTGAAGTCCTTGAAAGACTACGAAAAAAAGTTCGCCGTGCTCGGCCAAACATTGCAGACAGGTGGACGCTTCATCATGACAATGCCCCCTGTCACTCTGCATTATCGATCACCGAATATTGGTGTAGTAAGGGGATTCCAGTGATTTCACAGCCTCTCTATTCACCAGATCCAGTGAGTCCTGCAGACTTCTTTCTTTTCCCCAAGCTTATACCCTCCACCATTGTGGTCATCCATATGGTAATTTGAACATCATCCAAAGAGCCGTGACGGACGAGTTGCGGGCGATAACAATAACAATTTCCGACACTGTTACAGAGAGTGAGAGCAGCGTCTCCGACGGTGTATAGCCTCCGAGGTTCTGTGGAAGTGATTATATGGTTTTGTAAATCTCTTTCAAATATAGATTTTTTGCCACACCTCACATCGCTCATTTGCTTCAACAACTCAAAATTCACGATTTTTGGGGAAACAGGTTCAAAAATTTTGTTAGACAACAACCGCTTTTTCTATACTAATAACTCAAAAACTGCAAATTTTTAGATGTGTCGTTGTTGCAGCAAATGAGCGATATAATATTTTACTTCTCTATGTACAAGAGCAGAACTATATGTATACAGAAACTCTCGCTGTGGACTCGTATTCGGGGCTGGCGGCGAACGCTTAACGCATAGTGTCGACGACTCCGTGCCGCCGATGGTGCGAGAGAGAAACAGAGCGTAGGCACGTCGAAAACGAAGCGAAGAGGGTAGGCACGTGAAAGACGAAGTGAGACAAAGCATTATCCTTTCTCTCTTTCGTAGCCGACGGTAACGTCGTGTCGACTCTATCGTCCCCCCTCGCTCGCTCTCGTGTTTTCTCACTCTCGACTGAAGGATGCCAAGAAGTGGTGATAACGCCGAGCACTTAACGCATAGTTGAGATGAGCCCATAGTGAGAGTTTACTGTAAACAAAACAGGTAACAAGTAAGTAGTAGAAATGTGTGTTGCAACCATTTTACGCCTAACCAAAAGTATTGGCACACTGATGGAAAACTTTGTAACATTGTAACATGTACATAAATTGTAAATAAATGGGTGTATGATGACATTGCATATGATAGCGTGAATGGCCGGCGTGACCAAGTATGCGGAGCATAGGCAGCGCCGCGTGCTGCGACTGTGGACCCCTCAGAATCGCGGAAGCCCTTGCGCCTCGCTCATTGGGCAGGGCCTAGCCTCCGGAAACAATATAAATGCGGGACTCTTTGCCCCAAAAACCAGCAGTGATATTCATTCGACGTTTGATTCTGAATCATTCTGTCTCTGGCGATCGATGGTGTAACATCTGACATCGTTCAAGGATAATACGTCATGAATCGTGGTCCTATCGTGGTCCACACTCTCCTGTTTTCTTTTACTTGACTGGTTTGATAGTAATTGCCTTTAGTGCTGTCTACCAAAGATACTTTTCAGATCCGACGTCCAGGCGGTCTGTCCGTTTCAACGTCTACTTCATCCTCGTCGCGAAGGCTTTTTTCCAATATCCTCAATTTGGTGTCGTGTTGGGACGGTTCCTGGGTACCTTCCGTCGGGCTTGGCTGCATGATCCAATGATCGTCTAGTCTCTGTTACCGAAAATTCTTCTGCTTTGGTGAGTACACCAACCTCTGACAATATTGTTGCGGCACAAAGGTGTCTCGTCGTTAGCCATTACGGTTTATTTATATTTACATGAGTTCCAATTCAACACTATACAATATTCTCATTGTACATTTATACAATATAACAGATAATATCAAATGGAATAATCTTGATACGCCCGTCACCGATTCTGGTTAGTCCAAGTCTGGCAGCAAATCGATCACGACTTCAGTCTGTCTTTTCCGGCCGTCTTCTAACTTCAAGTGCGAGCACCAGCCGGCCATGAATACCGCTATACACAGTGCTCGCAACAGTATCATGAATTCCGCACTTTTAGCTGGTTTTCTTTCTGGTGCTGTTTGTGCTCTTGGATTCTCTGGGCCTTCGGGCTTTCCTAAGAGGGTCCCTAGTTCTTTTAGGCTTGGTGTGCCTAGGTGTCCCGCCAATCCCAGGTTTAAAAAATGTTTCTGCGAGTAAGCTGGGAATACCTCCTTACCAATTTGGAACGATGAGTAGCGAACGCGATACGTAACACGCGAAGTAACGCTGACGCAATACAGAAGGTGGAAATGATTCTTGCATGATTTCGTAGAGGAAGATGTGCTGGAAATATTTGAATTGATTAGAATGTTGGGCTCGTTTGGACTTGAACGATATCCCTCATCGAGTGTAAAGAATTTTCAGAATTTGCTTCGTTTCGTACGGCATTGCTTTTGTAATATATTCTGTACAGAAATCGTTAATGTAAGGTATGATATCTTATCCAGTAAGAATACTAAAAAAAAAAACAGAATGAACATATTAAGCAAGATCATCAGGACACCTTGATGAAAGAAACTAGTTTTATCGGAAGAAAAGCGCCATTCTTAAAACCTCAGACTTTAAGCGTTCGTTTCTATTAAAATTTTCATTAAAAATTATTAATATTATCATTTTCGAGACTGATGGACATTTAGGAAATAGTATACATTGAGTAGATATCCATATGAGAAAGTTGTTTTTTTTTTTGGCAAAATGTCACTGAATTCTTCAATCCAGTCACTGTGGCGTCCGGCACGACGGTGGTCTGAGTGACCCTCTCTCAATATCCCTTCTAAACTTCGCAATTCTTATTATCTTCTCTCATTCTGTGCAATATTTATGTTTACTTGTGAAAAAATATAATGATATGATTATTCAATTATTGTTTATTTTGTTTGTTTTAATAGAATATAAAATTTTCACATTTTCTATCGTATCGGCATGAGCGTTTCAGTAATATACTGCTCAGATTTTCCAGATGAAAATGAATTTAAACATGGTATAAATCACATTATTTTCAAACAATTTTATTCAGCTTCGATCCTCGGTTTGTTTGTATTTTTGAATGTTTGATGTATATATGGTTCAAATCTGGCAACTCAAATTTAACCAACTTCCAACTATGGAGTTGTCTTGAATCTTTGCAGACGTGTGTAGTTTGGATGACAATACAATATTTAAAAAAAAAATTAACTCCGAAGAGGTGAAAAAATTACCTGGTCATCAATAAATATAACCCATAACCACAGAACGACTTGGAATCTGCCACTCGCGTTCTTTACGAAAACGACAAAAAGCCGCTGCGTATACGTACACGCTTTTCCTAGCTTGTGTGAGCGTACACACACATTCAAGGCCCGATGAGACAGCAGCCTTAAGCTATAGGGGGAGTTGGGGAACTTTGATGCAGGGGGCACAATGAAACATTAATATTATCTTGATATCTATAGGGTATCACCTTATAATCTCATATCATCTTTCCAGATCATAGAGTATACTGTTTTGTGATCATTTTTTGAACTTCTGACTGTTTCTAGATATCAAGAGAATATTAATGTTTTAATGTGCCACTTGCATCAAAGTGCCCTAACTCCCCCTATTAACAAATTAAACGGTCTTTCGAGGGACTGTGCGGAAGTCCTAGAGGTTACTCCTAATTGCGCTGGCTCCCATACCGCTAATTTCTCACAATTGTCCTTCCTTGGAGAATTTATCTTTCTAACCCAAAGGTGCACAAAGAGCCACTCCGACCTCTTTGGGTTGTGAGGCCTGGCACTGTCGTTTAAAGTTCCTTAAGAAACTACAGAATACTCACGCGCTCTGTCCCCGTCTTTCCGCCCCTTAGCGTGGGCAGTCAGGTTGCTCTGGCCGTTCGCGACAAGTCTGAGGCCTTCGCTCGGGCATTTGCTGTTCGAATAGGCCTCCCCGATTCTTTAGTTAAATTGATTAGATTTTACCTCCCAAATAGACTCATCTTCGTCTGTATAAATGGTGCGAATCATTTCAACATCGTGTTTCCGTTGGGGTTCCGCTGGGCTCTCATTTAGGAATACTGTTCAATATAGACGATATCCCTATTGTCGACAACTGTTCGTTGGCTCATTATTCCAGACTAATTTGAACTCTCAACAACATAGCCATCCCATGGTCCAAGGACGTGATATTGGTCCGCGGTGGTCATGGATATGGTGGGGAGGATCAGGGCCGTGGCTGGGGCGCTTCATCCGTACCTCTGTCCTTCGTCCGGTCTGAATCAGGTCCTCCACATTAGTATATACAAAATGTGCCTGAGACCTGTGCTGAGTTATGGTTCACAAATTTGGTCGTTAGGCACCGGGTCCACAGTTTCGTCCGCTCGAGTCTCGCAGAGTAGAATACTTAAAATTATTACGGGAAAGTCCAGGAGGTATTCTACTGAGCGGCTGCACCGGGAAACGCGTTTGAGCCTTTTTTTTTATCATATTAAAGGTCTGATTAACCGCTACTCGGTCCAGAGACACGTGAAACCCCTGGTTAGGGCCACTGGGACGTACGATCTGAACCGGGTTCCGTACAAAGTCAAAATTATTTTTCCCCTCGCTCTCAGGGACGAGTAATCCAGAGACTTAGTTACTTTATGCGCCGAACGTGCCCGTTCAACGTTTCGAAAGAATCCTTGGTGTGGGTCTTCATATTTGACATTGGTCGTACATGCAGCTGATTCCTGCTGACGTTTGTTGTCATTTCCGTTTTTCTGTGTGCAGGCCACATTTTCGTTTTTCTCTCGTTACGGCGAGGTTTTTCATGACTGGGTGTTTTGAAATTTTACCCATCAACCTACTCAGTGATAAATTCTAAACTCCATGCAGGTAACTCCACTTTGAGGTGTCATCACCGTTGGTAAGGGCGCCTTCCTCCCAGGGACAACAAATAAGCATTCATTGAAAAGAAGGAAAAACAAAACAAAACCCAGTAGTTGCATATTCACAGACGCCCCGCAACGACTAGGCGAGCAGATGAAGTATCATATACGGCACTCCCGCGACGTAGCGGCTTCTCTCAGAGTACAACTCCGTCTTCTCTATTTCGACCTAACTTCCTTTTCCAAAGGTTGGGGAAACCGAGACTCTCTCGGACGATTGGTACCTCACTCTTTCCCGCACCAGCAAAGGAAGACGTGTTACGGCACCTCTACTACCAGAAGGCCTCGGCGGAAGACAGCACTTCTCCAGCTCCTCAAAATCTTCCGATCCTCAGAGATCACAGGGGTCGTATTTTTGACAGCGTGTTCTCAGGAATTAACCGACCCCGCAATATCTACCTCACATCGAGGAGGTGACGTTACAACAATATTACAATATTTCACGAAAATTGTAAAAAGAAATTACCAAAACAAGTATTTCATGGACGCATCAAGACTTTTGTCCAAGCATAAAATGGTTACAAAATACGGCACACTCTCGCTATGGTCTTCGCCTCAACCCCTGCGTTAAGGTCAATTTATGCAGCCACCGAACCGGGGACGAGCCATGTCGGCATGTTTGATGGTGACTCGGTGGAGAATCGGTGGAGACTAGTGATTCGGTGAGCGCTCGTCGGCCATAAGCTCGTCATAGGCTCGACCCGAGTTGCGGGCTCGTCTCCAGCTAGGTCTCCACCACTTCTTGAAATCATTCGGTCGAGAATGAGAGAACCCTAGAGCAAGCAAGGGGGGACGAAAGAGTCGACGGAAAGTATCGAATGAGTACTGAAGTAGGCCCGCCCGCGGGTCCAGCTCGAAGTGACAGTGTAGGCATATTGACTATGTATAATATATTTTTTTCACAGTTTTCAAGGTCTCTCTCAGTTCTTTTAATAAAACCCCATCATTTATTCTGTCTATGTTGTAACGAACAGAGAGACAAATTCAACAAGTATCGCAACATACTTTCTTTATCATTAGAACTAAATTACAAATTTACATTATTTGATGAAGGGAGAATCCTTGTTGGTCATCAACTTTAATGTTTGATATGGTACCTATAATCGGAAGTAGGTTTATTGGTTCTTATTTTATTGAAAGAAGTAAAAGAAATTCTTTTACAATAATTCTGGCCGTTAGTAATTCGGATGCAAATGTGGTATCAGCATGACACTTGTCCGGCACATCATGCTCGTCGGGCACGTGATATTCTTAACCGTATATATCGTCACCGTACGATCGGTCGAAGTGGCATTGCAAATTGGTTAGCTCGATTTCTTGGCCTCACTCCCTTAAATTTCTTTTTATGGGGCAGATTGAAAGAAAAAGTTTACTTAGGTATTCCAACAACATTAATAAACATGCCACAACGAATTGTAGCTGCATGCTCAGTAATGAATTACGGTGTTAATGTATCTCCAGTAACTAGGCACTTTTCGTTAGACTAGGTATCAAGAAGTGTAGGTAGGCTGGCGGCATGTTGAACACAATTTGTAAGTACCTACATAGGTGCGTCACTAAATATTTTTCGTCTAAAATATATGTAGGAATAGGTGACGTAATTCCTACGGAGCCACGGAAAAGAGAGAGTCAGGGCGTCGGGGATCGAACCCGAGCCGCCCGCGTACTGATCAGTCGCGTTAACCACCACGGCTACGCCGACTCTCCGTGGTATCTCTAGTCCGGGCACCCTTTTGTTCTATGGGGGTTCCTGATCCCACATTCAATCCCCCCCCGCCGACGACATTCGACCTCGAATGTCAGCCGCCGTCGCCGTCGCACTCTACGTTGCCGTCTTCCTGGTGTGGTGCAACACCGCGCTCTCCGCCTTGGGCCTCGGGGAGCCGCCGCGCACTTCCCCGCCTTGGGAGCCTCACTCCCCGCCTTGGGACTCGACGGGGCTCCCCCCACCCCGCGCTCTGAGAGCCCACACACCCATACACCACGCCATCTCTCGGCATCATGTGGCGATCGGTGCTCCCCCCATCCCACTTCTGACACCACTTTTGTAGGAATAGGTGACGTAATTCCTACGGAGCCACGGAAAAGAGAGTCAGGGCGTCGGGGATCGAACCCCCCGAGCCGCCCGCGTACTGATCAGTCGCGTTAACCACCACGGCTACACCGACTCTCTGTGGTCTCTTTAGTCCGGGCTCCCTTTTGTTCTATGGGGGTTCCTGATCCCACATATATTTTTCCAACATATCTTCAGTTTTAATGATAAAGAAAGTATGTTGCATTACTCGCCGAATTTGTATTAAAATTAAAGGTTCCATTTAAAACACTAAAGGTGCCCTTGAAAACTTTGAAAAAAATAACTTACGAAAAATATAAATAGTCAGTCTGCGCAGGGTCGGCTGAGCAAATTTTTGCCGAGTCTGGAGTTGCAGTGGGAAGACGGGGGGAGTAGGTACAAATTAAAAGATTAAATTTCAACGGCCCAAATCCTAAAACACAGTATAGTACGCAAACAAAAAAAGAAAAAAAAAGTAAAATGCCTTCCAAACTTTCCAATGTGGAATTCCACACATAGCAAACTCTCAAGTGTGAAATAGTTCCCATATTCCACACAACTCACGCCGCGCCGGCCCTGGTCTATAGACTTCTCCAAACCCAGGTACTTAAACAGAAATAATTTGAATTTTGGCCAGTAGTAATGGAAACAATTAAGGGAATTAAGTTACGTTGTCCACCTTGAATATTCAGCGACTATGACATTTATCATACACGAAGTAGATCGAACACACCCACCCGATCATTCATATAGGTACTGAAAAATGACCCGAAATTCTTGCCCGATTAGTACCTATATCACTCTATGATCCCTCTTATTGTACAGCGTCATATATCGATAATCGATGGTACTCGTGTACTCGTTACCAATATTAGCGTATACCAGCTCTCGCCGTTGTATGGACATTCGCACAATAATGTCAACCGTGTTCCAGAAACGGGGACAAGCGACCGACAACCAAAACAGGTGATATAATCGCATGAAATGTAACTGGAAATGCACTGTCTATACTCTTTGCTATTAATATCCACAAGTATCTATTTGTCCCAGAATCGAATGAAGAATCGTTACTTTCTTCTTCAATACCGTAAAGTATAGATTCTTCATTACTTGTCATTTGCCAAAATTTTGAGGGTACGTTCAATTACAAAAGAATGAATTATCGCAAAATTGAAAATTCTCATTCTACTGGTTTTTCAGAAATCATAACGGGGAATATGTAACGATAATGAATGTTTATTAACTAAATATGTGAGTAAATACAGTATTTCAAATTCTTGTTATAATTAAACATATGTTAGCCGATTGTTAGCAGCGGTCGCTTTAAAAATCTAGTTTTTAATTATTGCGTCGTGTACAAAGGAATTTATAAAATAGAATTTTCTGAAACCAAGAATCACCGATATCAAAAGTTTTAATGCACAGGCTAGGCGTTGAGGTTAACATTTAATAAGCGGATCGCTGTTTAATGGAATATAGTAGATAGACGTTTTATCGGACGTCATATAACCTGGGGTTATTAAATAACGTGAGATCATAATCATAAGAAGTTTTTAAACACAGCCCTCCTGTTCTGACGCGTGTAACGTAATTTTGACCAAATTTCAGGAGGTGGTAAATCCTGTAGACGCCTATTTAGTCGTAACGAGACCCATGCCATTATCTTACGGCAACTGGTATATCAGACCATAAAAACTTTAAAATAGTAAAAACATTACGCCAAGTACATGAAAAAATCACAAAAAATAGAAGATAATAATAATTACAAAATAAAAAAAATGTGAAATCAAAATGGATTGCAAGTACGTAAAGGTGCTTTTCAACTGCGCTTAAGATGACACAACTACATATACACAGCTAAAATGCTCTGTTCATACATTCCAATACTCATATCGCGGACATTTTAATTAACCCATCAAAAAGAATCCCATTTGAAAACATTGTCGTAAATTAATGATATATAAAAATTACGGCAATTATAACAATGGCTATTTATACAAAGAAAAAAATGTGTTTTTATACAAATAAATATTTTAATACGAATAAATATTTTATTCAAAATAATTGGCGCTACGCCCCCAATTGGTGTTGCTAAACTGAATAAATATGTATAAATTGCATTAATCTTTTTCTTTCTTGTGCGTGCGTTTGAGAGTGTGTATATGTGTGTATGTGCATATGCTACGTATTACATTAGAATTAAATATATATAGAATAAATCTGACTGCGTTTCTAATATGTATATGTATATGTTTATATATTTTAGATTGTAAGGGAGTTATTGTAAATTATTAATACTAAGACAATTAACATTTTTTCGGTTTCGCAGCGCCAAGTATTTTGAATAAAATATTTATTTGTCTTAAAATATTTATTTGTGTAAAAATACATTTTTTTCTTTGTATAAATAGCCATTGTTATAATTGGCGCAATTTTTATATATCATTAATTTTGTAAAGCTATTAATTTACGACAATGTTTTCAAATGGGATTTTTTTTTATGGGTTAATTAAAATGTCCGCGATATGAGTATTGGAATGTATGAGCATTTTAGCTGTGTATATGTAGTTGTGTCATCTTTAGCGCAGTTGGAAAGCACCTTTATGTACTTGCAGCCCATTTTGATTTCACATTTTTTTTTTATTTTGTAATTATTATTATCTTCTATTTTTTGTGATTTTTTCATGTACTTGGCGTAATTTTTTCACTTTTTTAAAGTTTTTTACGGGGATTTCACTTCTTTTTACAAAGATAATTTGCATACGGAATGACTTCAGATAATTTTTAATATTAATATTATATTTATTGTTATCTTCTATTTTTTGTGATTTATTTGATAATACTCTTTTCCGTCCTCGACTTTTTTCATGTACTTGGCGTATTTTTTTACTTTTTTTTAAGGTTTTTATGGGTATTTTGTACATGCATGGTATTATTTTGTACATGTATGGTACAAATTTCCAGAAACTTATCCGAAAGAAGATGCTTCTCTGTCTAACCTTCTCCAGACAACTTCCAAGCCTGCGACTCTACATAAGAAATATATTAAAAAAAATTGACCAGTTACCTTGTTAATTGATACAATAATTCAGTCTCCTATTTAGTGTAAAAACTCGTGACATTTCAAATTTGGACAACTTACATTATTTGACACATGGAAGATTAAGATTGATAGGTTATAAAGTTCAATGGTATATTTAAAAAATAGGTATGCACAATGACGGACGACGATCCCCGCTCAATAATCCCGAGAGTCGACGAACGAAGAACGAATCATGTGTTAGTTTCGTTGTGGCTGAAGTTGTGCGTGTAACGCGTATAAGTATTATGTTTGACGAAAATTTTGACTGAAGAATCAGGAGAAAAATCTTTCCATTTCTGACAGATCCATGAGACGATATTACGATATCTCTGTCATGCGTGGACCAATTTTATTGAATTTGGTCTTATTTGAAAGCTTATATGCGGTTTACATAAGAAAAATCCCTTTAAATTTAGAAAATATTGGAGGCGTGATGAGATATTAATGAAATAAGTTTCAGGTTAGGTTGGAATAGCCGGGCGACGAGTAAATAGCTGGCCACACACGGGGAGGTTTCTCCGCAGTCTTCATCCGTCGCGGACAAACCCGCGATCAAAGTCTGCGGCGGATCAAAACTGCAAATACCCACTAACATACAACGAAAGTTCATAGACAAATCACGTTGGATAAATCGGCCATGAAACGTGTGTCGATATCGTTAGATGACATTTTAATTTTTGCAATTTCGACCTGTCGGTTTTATCTGCGGATAAAAACTGCACGTTAATGTTGAACAACTATTTTGTCACGCGGTTGAAGTTTGTCACGAGAACCGTGACGGTATAAATCGTTCATAGACATGCACCACTAACATGCAGTTAAGTCCGCCGACTTGAAACGCGACGGAGAAAACCGCCGGGAAATCTCTCCGTGTATGGCCAGCTAATGATAGCGGTAGCGACAGTCGACATATATACAGGGTGTCTTTCATGTACTTGGCGTCGAGACGCTGCCGCGTCTCTAGATATACATAGCGCTTTTAACAAAGGGTTCAGAGCTTATACGGTAGGTAGTATTTACTTAGATTACCGAGAAATGTTCAATAAACATATACAAATTTATATGTTTAACAGTTCATGTTCAACACATCAAACGTTTAATACATTTTTATATGTTTATTAAACATTTTCAGACAAAATTTCTAATTCATATATATGTATATGTACCTACATAGAATTTTTGTGTGTATATTCCCCATTAACTCCTAAACCCTTTGACTGACCGGGACAAAATTTCACATAGTTACTTTCTAGAATCGTGCGGAAAATATAATTTACCATGAAATCGAGACACGCCACTCCTTCCCCCCGAGTTCAAAACCTTTGTAATAATTTAAGTTTAGTGGTAAATTGTAATAATATAAGTAAGCATTGCGTATATGTACCTAAGTTAGCGTTGCATAATAATTGATGAAGGCACCAGGTAATTTTAATATATTATACTTTTATTGGTTGATTTTCACACTTCCACAAATGCTGACGTTTTAAATATAAAAAGCCTTGACAACTTCGGGTACTTTAAACTAGTGCTTAATATACATATGTAGTAAAAGTCAACCTCTGTCAGAATGGAATGATTTTCGATGGTAGCAATGCTCTCTGAACTATTACCATGGGCACCTCTTATCAACGAAAATATCAACTATTAAAGACTACGTTACGTGTAGGGCTGGGACTATTCGAATAATTTAATATTCGAATATTTTACAAGTATTCGAATGCTACGAATAAATTTCGAATATTTGAGTAGTCGAATGTTATTATTCAAATAGTATTCGAATACTGCTATGTTGGAATACTATTCGAATACTGCTGTATTCGAATACTAATGTATTCGAATAGTATGGTGTGAAGTGGGTCAAAATTAGCTTACAAGATTTCACCCTGACAAATGAACCTAAAGAACTTGATTTATAATTCACACCATACTATTCGAATACATCAGTATTCGAATACTTTAATATTCGAATAGTATTCGAATACTTTAATATTCGAATAGTATTCGAATACTTTAATATTCGAATAGTATTCGAATACTTTAATATTCGAATAGTATTCGAATAGTATTCGAATACTTTAATATTCGAATAGTATTCGAATACTTTAATATTCGAATAGTATTCGAATACTTGGATATTCGAATTATATTCGCCAAATAATTGAGCAACTGAAGTATTCGAATATTCGAAAACTGAAAAATTCGACAAATAGTCCCAGCCCTAGTTACGTGACGTTATAGTGGCTCCCCGAGATATAGGGACTTCGTAAACGCAGAAGCGGCTGGGGTCCTTAACGCCTCCAAGTGTTTCGGTGGCAACTCAAACACCCAGGGACGTGTTCAGTATATTAACTGTTTGATATCAAATAAGTAAGTAAGCACGTGTAACCAAATAAGTACAGCCCTGTAACAAGTAACAAAGAACACATTTGGCGGCTTTATAAGTATCCTCAATGGTATCCATTACACAACACTTGAGTGGGTCTTCCCTTAGTCACTATATCTCGGGGAGGCACTTACATAAAATTTTACGATGCAATGAAATATACAGCCTTATCACATTTCTCTGTCATCAGTCATCACATCGCCTCGCGCCTACTAGAACACTCTGGTATAAAATGCGTTTAATAGATGTTATACATGATTTAATAAGATGTACTTCAATATTACATATATTATATTAGATCTCAGTAGTACGTAGGCTAAGGGAAGTGAATGTTATATTTGGATAAATCATGGGCCATCCGCCCGATGGATTTTACTTTGAAACAAACTATTCTATTTATAAAAATGTAAATTCTACATATTAACAACTAAAATCTCAGTTTATTAAAAATTATGTAATCCAACGCACTTCTGGAATATTGATTTATATTGAAATAGGTACTATGTACAAACAAAATGTAGATTATTGTATATATCTAATCTCTATCTGTACATAATAAAGGCATGATAAAAAAGTCCAAGTGAATTTCCTGCTTCTATTCAGTGTATGGGGTGTGAAAATAAGGGTTTGTATTTTTTTTATTTATTTGACATATAAATCATATTCTACGTATCCTTCTTCCGTTCCCATAAACATGTTTCCATGACAGGCATTTTCTACTTGATGTAGCAACACTTGCAGTATTGTGTTTTATAATATTCCAAAATTATCACACAATGGTAACTATTAATTGTAACACGAATTAAATACAACGACCAATGTACTAAAATAAAACGTAAGATAATTCTTTTATCAGAAGCAAGCAAAACACTCGCATTATGAATTGTTATATCGAAAATCGCGTCTAGCTCCGGCAAACTTAAAAATTTCGACTTGTGTTCAATACGTATTTTTGACTCAACGTAGTATGTATTATCGGCAGTGTAAAACCAAACCGTTGTTTAGAAACATCCTGCCTTTACCCATGTTCTATCTTTTTCAAGTTAACGTTGTTTCTGCTAAGTGAAT
This sequence comes from Andrena trimmerana, assembly GCA_951215215.1. Classification (NCBI taxonomy): domain Eukaryota; kingdom Metazoa; phylum Arthropoda; class Insecta; order Hymenoptera; family Andrenidae; genus Andrena; species Andrena trimmerana. The sequence continues at coordinate 11,130,018 of OX578062.1, forward strand.
ATGTAGGTATATCCGAAATACCAATCGTCAGGCAGCGATGTATCTCGTACGAAAAGGCGTTTAATATCATGTAACAAATTCTATGGATCCGGAATCACAAATCAAGAACAGCGTGTGGTCAATATATTATAAATAATGAATCAAATTATAAAACCTATCGCTATGGATATTAATTGTTGTAGCTGGCAAATAACATTGAATAATCCACTTATTAAAATAGGGAAGTATGTCATTATATGAAAAAACGTGGCTTTTCAGTGGCAGGTTCAAGATAGTCCATTGGTCTTGGTTAATATGGGAAGGAGTGATACTGATTGTGAGTGATTTCCATAGACCGCGAACACTTTCACCGGGGAACTGCTGACCTTTTTTCAGATTCCATAGTTAAAATAACTGTTTTCTAACAGTTGACTAATTTTCAACAGAAAAAATTTTCGTATGTGTTAAATGAGAACCTAAGTAGCTCAATAATGACTGAATATAAATGATGCTGTTATGTCGATTGACATTACGAGTTTATTACTTGTTAATTCGAGGAAACTTATATTTTCCTAAAGTCTAAATGTCTTGCTTGTTATTTGAGTGGAATATTCAGTCTGAAAATATGTTTACACAATACTACAAACGTAGGTCTTCCTTTACAATTATAGTGCAGACTTTAACAAAGTAGGTACGTAATTGAAAATAAGGTAAATATTTACAAAAAAGGAGCCACTCCCGATTTCGATAATTTTGTAATATGTTGTCATGGTCATCACCCTGAGTAGTGTTGCGAAGGTTTTAAGTAGTTGGAGGCCACCGTTTATTAAAAACCTATTATCAAAGAAAGGGTAAATGTTTAGATTAGGGGAGGATTCTCCGATTTCAATGACCGTCACATATAGTGTCAAGCTCATCATTCTGAACAACATTTCCCTCTAAACTTTTCGGCGCTCGCCTTTGGTTTACGAGATATTTGGAACATTTACCAAAAAAAGTTTAGTCAAAAGTAGGTATATGTATAATGTGCCGAATATCATTTACATTTAATAGAGTGTAGCAGGGTTAGAAAAAGTTTTGAAACTATTCAATAGGTTCAATATTATTACAGTTAAATTGATATTCTGAATGTGTTATTTATTTGTAATATTTACTTACGTAGATAATTTCTACGCAGACATTATAGAATTGTTGTGTATGTTGGTTCATGTAAGTTATAAAAAAATGTAATTTGGGCATTATTCTTGACAAGTTCTCCTTTCTGTTCAATATTTCTTATGAAACTATTAATCATGTACTTATGTTATGATTTTCATACGTTTCATTAGATAAACACGAAGAACATGATATTATATTGTTAAATAAAACTAGTACCTATTAGTTTACTACTTTCTTTATCTTATGGAATCTTTTTGGTGATTATGCAGAATAGGTGTTTCCTCACCGATTTCAATGATTTTTGGTTATGTTTTCGAGGACATGATTCTGAACAACTTTTTCCTATACACATTGCCGCCGCTTGACCTTTGTTTCTAAGATATTCGCGGAAAACTGCCCTATACCTACCTACAGTAAGCATCCGTGGCAGCGTATGTGCCAGCATGGGATGTATACTCCACGCTGCTCGCGAAACCGAACTCACCGACAAATATATCTGAACACGGCCTTAATGTTTGTAAACTGGAGTTTACGATACGAACGTGACTTTTAGCACTTTTTCGGGGACTGTCATCCGTATTTTCGCTGAGTCGTTACAGCAATTTTATTCATTTATGAACAGGAAAATCTCACATACTAACTACATCCTAGGCGAATCTGAGTTTTTCTACTTTTCAATAGCGATTGCTATATCATAATCCCAGGTAACGGGACTCCTTATACACTGTCCACTCGTTGCTGGGGCTCCCAAGAATTCCAGTCATTCAAGCCTATCGTACGGGTATGAGGTTGCACCGCACACTACTACAGTTTGCCCTATCCGTGGCGCACCCACATTATCATTGGCTTTCGAGTTCCCCTTCCGCGCGGCTATGGTAAACATCAGGGAACCCGGGCTCCCAAAGGGCTCGGTGTGGCCTTCGCTGACGTAGGAAATGTCTATTATATATATGAGAGACAAGAATGTCAAATACATGTATTTATAGTGATTATGTGATATTTAATAAATAGCAGTAGCATAAATGTTTTGGAACATATCTTTGGAATTGTAGTAGAAAATTATGTTATTCTACGAACAAATTATTGAGAAAAGATGACACACTAAGCTTTCTTTATAAGCATTGTTACAAATTACATGATTATAGTCACAGAGTTTTCCTTTTAGAATTCAGGAACGTGTAACAAAAAATCTCGTAATTATTCGTGGTTTAAAAATAACAACATTTTATGAATGTCAATGAAAATTAAATAATTTTCAGTATTTCTCATAATAAACAAATGAATAAATATTTTAGTTTGAAATTAACACATATTATTGGTTGAAGTAAATTTTAACGAATGTAATGAATATAAAAAATAGTTTAAATATTTTATGTATCGAATTACATTAAATAAATTGAATTCTGAAATACAATCGATATAATATTGCCTACAATACTGGGCTATTCAAGTACAACAAGCAAGGGTTTTAAATGATATGTTATGTAATGAATTATTATAAATCCAAAAAGACTGAATTGTGTTCGGGGATGTTTTCGAAAATCGAATGTTTAAAGCAGTTCTCTTCAGAATTGGGAAAATTCTGCAAGGTCGCCTTTATCCATCTCATCTTTGTGTTTGATACATACATACAAGACAGTATTGGCCTTTAAGGTTCATGTGCACGGTTAAAAAAAGTAGAATGAGAAAGGTGTCTAAGCTTCAGAGTTTAAGGTAGGTTTACCTATACACGACTGGGCGCAACGTCAAGAATTCCAAAGTCGATTTTCTCGAAAATGAAGCTCAATATCAAAAAATTTTATTCGTTTTTCTCGACTTATTTACTTGTTATAAGTCGAAAAGAAACAGTAACTTTTTTCGATATCGCGCTTCATTTTCCAGAAAATCTACTTTGAATTTCTTGACGCTGCGCCCAGACGCGTATAAGAAAGCATACAATTAGGCTGAACAGCACTGCTGTAAAGGAACATACTGTTCCGAAGTGGCCCAGAAATCTTGAGAATAGAAATACATTGCTTGATGACGCACTATGCGAAGAACAACTTGTTGCTGTTAATAATGAAAAGTTGAAAGCTATCATTGGATCAGATATCATTGGAATACACAACTCGGCCATTTTGTAATATTTCTGTACAATATTTATAGAATATATCCTTATGTCCTAAAAATAAGAAGTATAGAAATAATTTTGAACCTCATAATATCATAAAAAAATCGTGAAATTTGATGCTGGTTTGAACGTGTCAGGGTAGCGTAACCCCTTAAAGAAAATAGGTTTAAGATATTTTACAGAAGGCTTTAAACGAATGTCGCGTGTATCGAGGATACGAGTTGGCACAACTATTGAATCGAGTCGCAAAAATGTAATTTTTCCAGGAAACTTACCATTCAATCAGTTCTAAGAAGTTTCTTAGTTGCACACTAAATTTCAGGGCAAAGTGAATTCTCAATGTTTGTATGATTAACAAAGTTCTTTCTATAATGTAAAAATAAATTAAGAAATTTTTTTGTATTGTATGTCTGTGTTAGAAAGTTAAAGAGTGTATTCTGTTATTCGATCTTTTTTTATTTGCCTTGTTTTGTACATGAGGCTGTATTATTTTATTTTTGTATGCACCATGCAAAAATTAAATCTTACATTTTGTGTTCGTTTCTTTCCCTACTAGTTTAAATTGGATAGCCGATTAAAAACTTTATTTCCAAAGTAAATTTCTTGACACAAGCAAATTGTTTCAATAATAATTTTTATTGGACATCAATTATAGCTATAATTAATGCATAGAAAAATTAATTTCAGTAATACGTTTCTTACACCAAAAACTATCGTAAATGAGGAGCTTTTGGTTGAACTGATTATTCAATATTGAAATTACTGTTTTCTTAGAAAAAGATATTAAACGTTTGACAATAAGTTTAATACATAATTGTCCTTAACGAAATATAACTACGTGTGTAGTTATTTGCACTGTTTTAACTATCAATTTCTCACATGATAAATCTAGTAGTGATGCATGTACATTTAATAGACCAATAGAACGTTACATTTATGTTTTATCGAGTTCGAAACGATGGGGACGGTTGGAATGTTTGAAGAACAAGTAAAAGCTTCGTAAAAGAGTTTTTGAAACGTTCGCTAATATCTTATGGATTGTACCATGGTTCTGTGAAAAGCGATAAAAGTTTAAATGCGTTTCCATTTAATATTATCTTACCATTAAGACATTTATATTTTCCATTTTACTTATAACATGTCCGTCAAGTGGAATATGCTCGTGTACCTACTCAACATTTGTGAAATGTCACCTAAGACCTTTCCTCTATCCAAGTAGAAAAACCACTTGCAAAGAACGTGATTTATGTCGAAAAATTGAGAATAATACTGGAAATTGTTTGGACTTCAAGGGTCATTTTGTGTTATTCGACCTAAATTCGCAATCTGACCAACACTTCCCAACGGAAAAATAAAACGAAACCTTAAGCTTTCCTTCCAGCATCCAGAGAAAATCCTACCACTAGAAATAGTTCACATAGTTCTCATAACATCGCGAGCAACTCGATAGCTTCAAAAAGGGACTCAAGTACATACTCGCTTATGAAGCATTAGTTTCCTTTAAAAAACCTTTTTTGTGGAATAAGATCTTGTTGTATAAATTAAAATATTATTAAAGTATAGTAATACACAACTTGAGTAGATATATAAAGGTATTATATTAAAAAGGGAAAACAGTGTTATTACAACACATTATGAAAGTCTTCAAGTTACACCTATTATCTACCACTTCAAAAAATCACATACAAATGTAATTCTCTATCCTACAGATATCGCGGTTATGACATTTCACGAAAATACATGGAGTCATATTTCCCAAATGCAGTATTCAGAACTATGCAGCAAAGAAAAATTTAAAAATCATCAGCGTCCAGCGTCTAACAAGTATTTTTAATGTACAACTTTTTCCACTTCGTGTGAGGAATATCGACAAGATCTGATAAAAAAACAAAGATTTTAGTTTTTTGGCAATACGATGTTGGTAAAATTCAGGGGTCTGCCTTGTAAAAGTTCTAAATCATTTGGCGAATAAGAAGAATCATAGAGGCGATAAAAACGTCAGTTCTGATCGACTATTCTTAAAATACCGTCCAGGACACCATTACACTTTCGTCGAAACTGTAAACTCGTGGTACGGTATACATTTCTGGCCTGCTATGTGCGTCAACGGAAGCTATGTCGGAAAGTTTGGGAAATTGAAGAGCAGGCTCAACATACGCGATCCAATTGGAATCGTTGTGCCTTCTGCCAAATGCTCACCAACGACGGTCCGGTTATATTCGTTCTTTTAATGATGTACATATGTATGTGAAAATCGAACACTGAGGAAATCTGCAGGCTTGACCTGTTTCTACAAGGGTGTACATATAATGATGTAAACGCGCTGCGAAAAAGTGTCGAACCTTGTGCGAGAAACGCGCGGTAAGTGTGATTTCGCAGGTGCATGCTGTACGTTTGTATCGATCCAAGCAGTAAACGTATTCCCTTTCATAACTCTATATTTCTCCCTTAGTACGTTTCCCTCTGATTATTTGTCTAATTCCAGTCAATTGCAATTTCAAGCTACATTTAGAACACGTTAGTCGATTTGAATCAAAGCAAATTTCGAAAGAAGTTAACATTAATAAGATTGAAGCGATTCCTGGGGAAACGAGCACCTGTATCATTTTTAAAATCCATTACGGGAAAATATATCAAAGAGAAATTACAGTAGTATGTATTACGTATAAAATTTAGACATTACAAATTTCTTATTATAAACATTAGACCATATTTACACGCAAAACGTATGTATAATACTTTGCAGTAGTTTGTTTTAGTTATGTATACAAAATATATAATAAAAAAAATTTTGTGTTAAACGATTTTATTAAAAATGCACTAGAAAATAAATCTTTTCTTGTACTGCAATTTCGATGGTGTTTTTTCACTTACAATAAAATCGTGGAGCAGGATTTTTCATAACAGAATATGAATCAATTTAATACAGAATCAAACGTCGAAATGAATTTGTTGTGAGATAGCCCGTTCCACGATTATATTTAAAGTGAAAAAACACCATCGAAATTGCAGTACAAAAAAAGAATGATTTTTTAGTTTTTAGTGCATTTTTAATAAAATCGTTTAACATAAATTTTTTTTATATATTTTTTATTTAAATATATGCACATATGTGTACAAGTTATACAACTACAGATTAACACTATGTTTGAAAGAAATAATCTTCAGTTTAAGAATAAACATATCGATATATTGAAATACTCATTTTTTAAATATTATAGTATAACATGTAGTATATATTACTATAGGTGTGTTCTATATACAATACACAGTTTAACAATTAATAGAAAAAAATTATCTTTGCTTTGCAAAAGCATTATTATATAATTCTAAGTATTATTAATTATTATTCATTAAGCACACTGGCATTTATAACAATTAGCAGAAATTAACAACGGCTGTTAATTAAAGGGTGTTTCGCTACAGGTGGTAAACCTTTTAGAGGATAATTCAACAGGCCTAGCGAAGATGAAAATATAGTAATTCAAAGTCAAATTTCTCTAAAAAAAATCTAATTCTATATTTTTGTTTCATTTTGCCTTGTACAATCACCCCCTAAAAGGTGTACCATCTGTAGTGAAGCATCCTGTATATCTATGCAATATTTTAGTTCCAGTATGAAAATTAACAATACTAAGTAGAATGTGCAACAATGCAGCAGTACTGAGAAAAACTAATTACTAATTTTATCATTATAACTATATACAACTTATTTATATATAATTTATTTTAAAGAATTACATAAAAAATTATTAAATATCAACGAAATTCGGAATTGCCTATTAAAAGTTCGCGACAACTTTTCGAAGGGGATCAATGACCGCCCCCTGTAATTTATGGTGGGTCATTAACCATTTTAGATGTAAACAGAGAAATGTACAGTCGGAGACAAAAGTAAGTGGACAGCTAGTGGAAATGGTTTCAATGAAGTTTAGTCAAACTATTTAGTACTATTGTTACAAACATATATTTTATGTACTATATATATTTATGATACATACATTTTTTAATGAATAATTGATGTTAATATTTACATTTCTGTCGAAGTAAACTGTGTTTAATGAATAATAGGTCAGTAAATTGCAGAGGGACAAAAGTAAGTGGACATTAGTTAACATGTTATTCAGAACCAAAACATGTAAACAAACACCGTGCTCACTCTTACATGCAGTGGTAATAAGCAAATCTATCAGTGCAAAGTTAGCTTTTGTAATAGTAGGATTACTTCCCATATACTCGCAGAATGCCAAAAACAAAATAAATGTTACTGCAAGTTCGAAAGTTGATTGTTTCGGAGTGCCGTAAAGGATTAAGTTATCGTACAATAGCTAAGAAATACAGTGTATCAAAAAGTGCAGTTCATAAAATTTATAAGAAGTTTTTACTACACGGGATTGTAGAAAATTTGAGACGTAGTGGACGAAAACGACGTACTACTATACAAGAGGACCGTCGAATTGCCGCGAAAAACGGCGAGATCCAACAACCGCGTCACGAAACATTTAAAAAATGGTAGAATTAAATGTGTCGTCGAAGACTGTAAAACGGAGATTACACGAAGTTGGATTGAAATGTCGCAGGGCTAGACACAAACCACACTTTAAAAAAAGAAATATGAAGAGACGTCTAGCTTTTGCTAAAAAATACGTAAACGTGCCAATGTTTTTCTGGAAAAAAATAATATGGACTGACGAAATCAAATTTGAGTGCGCAACAATTAAAAAAGAAACAGCAAGTATGGAGAAAAGTATACAAAAGACAATTTACTATACAAACAGTTAAATTTGGTGGTGGATCACTGATGGTGTGGGGATGTTTTTCGTGGAATGGGATTGGAACTTTAGCACCTATAGATGGTATTATGAATGCAAATAAGTTTATCGATATACCTAATAAACTAAAATTTAGAAGAAGCAGTGTTAAACATGGATCTCGACAAAGAATTCGTTTTACAGCAAGACAATGACCCGAAACACACTGTCAAGAAGAGTAAGACATTCTTTCGCAATTCAAAAATTAATTTACTTGAATGGCCAGCACAGAGTCCGGATTTGAATCCAATTGAAAATTTATGGAATGTATTGGATAAGCGGGATACGAAAATAAACTGTTTTAACAGTTTGCAATCAGCATTCAAAAGTATTAATAAAGATTATATCGAAAATTTAATAAATAGCATACCACGACGTTTAGAGGCGGTAATTTTAGCAAACGGCGGTAACACTAAATATTGACTGTTAATTATTTATAATGATAATTGTTTATATTAAATATTCTGTAAGGTGTCAACTTACTTCTGTCCCTCTGCAATTTGCTGACCTATTCAATAAACACAATGTACTTCTACAGAAATGTAAATATTAACATCAATTATTGACTAAATAATGTATGTATCATTAGCATATATAATACATAAAATATATGTTTGTAACAATACTTCAATGGCAACCGTTTCAACTAGCTGTCCACTTACTTTTGTCCCCGACTGTATGTAGCCAGCCCCGGCTGCAGCCTTTTTCGCGCCCTAGACAAAATTTCCGAATTGCGCCCTTGATTTATAATATAATACATTTATTGGAGCTTTTTGATGACCTTACTCTGAATTTTTATTCGTAGTTTGAAACATTTATAATACAATTTGTACTATTTCAATTAAAACTTTATTTTAAAAAATATCAGCAATGAAAAGACCATTTTTCACCTCATGTCAACTTCACGCCCTTGGCAGCTGCCTACTTCTGCCTATAGGGACAAGCCGAGCTTGGATGTAGTGGTTCTCTTTTTGCATTATACTACTACCGCATTTACTGTATAATTTTTCAATGATTCGAGATGTTGAACTTCTTAATTTGTGTGGCGATGATCGCCTTTATTATCATATGTATCATATGGCATAATGGACATTGTATCCCAAATATGATAAATGTTGATAAACTCATCAAATTAAGTTAATTGTTTTTATTCCCTCATTTTGTTGCAAAACTTATCCGTTAATTTTCAATAATTTACTAATAATATTCTTATGTTGCTAAAAAATTGAATTAGGGAAATAACTCCACATTCAACTCCGTAAGATTAAAAATTTATAAGAAACGGGTATTGAATGTTACAAGTCCAGATGGCTGTTGAATGGTTACAATTAAACTCTTGCACGAGTTTGACAGCTCGTTCGGTCGAATCGTTTACTGTTAAATTATTTACTATATTTAATCCAATATTATAATTGGGATCATTTTCCCATTCTAGAGAATCCATATTTATGAAATCTGTTGGATCAGTGTACTCTTAATGACAGTATCGGTTATTTCATTAAAATTTTGAAATCTGTTATTTATAAGTAAATGAAAAATTTGATTCTACAAAAGTTGTACTGTTTGACAAGGTAACAATAATACCAACGACAAAAGTTTTCTCTGAATGTAAATTTATGAGATTTCAAGGTCATGATTTATTTTTAAGTAATCTTATACTTTGATTCTATATTGTTACAGAGCGTAAAAATACAAATTCAAGGATATATAAACATGTATATTAACGATATACTACAATGGAGAAAAACGGGTTACAAGAATAAAGAAATCAATTGCGATGAGGCACGGTTTCCCATCCTCCGATCGATTTCAAATTTTGCTCATATTATTTTTTCACCCCAATGACACAATCCTGGAGGGTGTCCCGAAAAAAAAAGTTGAAAAATAAGGTTCACCCTAGTGCTCAGTCTCACTGCTAATTTGAGGTTATGAACTTCCCGGTAACAGTACAGCAAAGTAGCTATTATGTGCTTACATTGCTCCCGCAAGTCTGCTTTACGCGAACAAACAGAAGATAAATTTTTTCCATTTCTGGACACTTTTACCGTAATGTTGTGTAGTTTTCCTTTCAGTTGTGAAGTTTGTAAGCAAAGTGCTGAAAAACTGACGACCTGACTATGTACTACTATCCTCATTCTTTCCACATTTAATTATGTGTTCTGCTTTTAACACTCGTTCCCCTTCTATGAAATTTCTTTACGCAGGATTTGCACCTGCCCAATCGCAAATGCATCGCATAAAAATTAACATATTTTATAAAAAAAAAACACATTACCGCATATACAACGCGTGTAAGTTGTAACCATATCTGCGCCACCTAGGTTAGGCCCCGCCCCCATGTCAGATCCCACAATTGCTAAGTGTGCTAAGTGCTCCCACTACTCTTTCACTCATTCTTAAAGCATCTCTTAAAGAGTATATTTTTGTTGAATTTTAAGTTCGTATACTGGTACCAAATTGAGAATTCAAAGAAACATTGTTCAGGCGAATAAATAACTATGGATTAACATCAGCAGGATACATACAGATCTAATCAACAGTATTATTTCTGTTGAGTACAGTAGAAGAATAATAAACGAGACGGAAATACAACGAAATCCTAAGAGTAAAGATTTAATTTGATTTGTCTACTAAGTCAGAACGAAGGATTATTTAGTCATCACTAAATTTAGCAAGTAGTACTCGTCACTCACCATAGGTCGAAAGATTAACTTGGTCAGGGTTAAAAATGATTATTAGTTTTAATAGCGCCAGTAGCTCAGATTTTAGTTTCCTTAACCCTCCTCTTCTCCTTGAGTCTATTTGACCGAACTAATTTTCATTCATTTGTAGATACTGCATACAAAATAAACAGAAAAAATTGTTCATAGCTGAAATAAAAATCTAATAACAGGATAAAATCAAACAACATCAGAACAACGTTTTTGTTAGTTTTGTATCTACATATAAATGAATAAAAATCACGTCGGTGTCAAACAGACGCGAGGTAAATAGCAATATCAACAATAACATAAGTAGGTATATGCAGATACGGCTGGTTGTGTGTGCAAAATGCGCGATGCACACAGGCGCCGTAAGGGAAAAACGCCTAAAACACCTATAAAAATATGAGATACATTTTTAAATAAAAAATTAATGGTATGTTATGATGCTACAAATATGATTTATTAACTTTACTACTCGGCTTCGCCCAAAATTTAAATTCTAATTTTACAAAAAAATTTGATTATTTTTTGTGAAAATAGTCACATTCATCTGGATTAGCTATGTAGGCATAATGAGCTGTGATACATTTCGTGATCCCAGAGTTTACCGTTCGAAAGATTTTAGGCGACAGACAAACTCACAAGCACTTTCTGCTTTATATATTAAGATACACTCTTCTTCGATATATTGGTGCGACCCGGGGCCGGCAGCGGCAATATATCGAGAGTGGGACACAATTCTGTAGACCAGTGTTGGCCACATCGGGCCATTTGGGAGCACGGTCTCCATGATGTTTACCATAGCTGCGCGGAAGGGGAACTGGAACCCAATGGTACCGTGGGCGCCACGGATAGGGAAAACTGTACGAGTGTAAGTCAGGGCTCTCCAAGGTCACTTACGCGTAAGCTCGGGATTCTCCCACTCTCGCCTGCGTTATCAGAGATACCGCCCGACGCTAACCGCGAAGACGCTAGCCCGGCATGGCAGCCTTCGTAGCGTCGCGCGGTCTCCTTGACAACGGAAGGCACGCTGCGTAAAAAAAAGATTGGAAGGAGAAGCAGGCGCGTGAGGGGCCCCTACGCTGGAGAGCCCTGGTGTAAGTAGTAGCGTGCGGTGTAGGCTCGTACCCTAGCCTGAAATAACTGGCCCTTTTAGGAGCCCAAGCGGCAGCGAGTGCTGGGGTCCCCAAGATTCCCAGTCATTCAAGCCTATCAAACGGGCATGAGGTTGCACCGCACACTACTATAGTTTTCCCTATCCGTTGCGCGCCCACGTTACCATTGGCTTTCGAGCTCCCCTTCTACGCAGCTATGGTAAACATCATGGAGACCGTGCTCCCAAATGGCCCGATGTGGCCAACGCTGCTGTAGACGCTCGCTTTATTTGCAATTTAGTCGGAAAAATATTTTTTTTAGAAAGGGGCAAACTTTTATCCCACAAATAAAAACACCACGCGCCGACCCTGCATATATGTATATATAGATTTTTTAAATGTATGTGAAGTGTATATAGAAATGAAAGGACATTTGGAATATTCATTCTAGATATAAAAACATGATAATTTACTCGTTTATTTGCATGCAATGAGCAGAAGAAATTAAAAAATCATTTTCATTATCAAAATCAAAAACGGATTCCAATTCTGATAAGAGTGCTTTTCGACTTATGTCGATTAAATAATTTTTACTCAACCTGACGAACAACACACGTTTTCGAAGTTTATGTTTTGAACTTCTTGGTTTAATATTATAATATATGAATACATATTATACTGTCTACCTGTTTCATATTTATTCTTTTAACTATGCATTAATACGAATGAGTTTGTATTCTAAATGATATGCGTTTGATTTAATGGTAATAAAACGTAATTAATCTTGTTGTTCAAACCTGACAGCGGATAATCGTGTTTATAGCAGCTTGAAAATTAATTGAAATCTACCCTATCCTGAGATACACATCAAACTTTTTCATATCATCAATCCTTCGACACACGTTTCTTACAATATAGTATTGTACAGATACTGATCGATATGTATGTATATATTTCTGTCTTAAAAATAAAAAAAATAAATTATAATTAGGACACAATCATGTATGTATTGCTTAATTGAACACAGAATTAATGTTTATTTTATGTTAATGTTTTAAATGAAATAATACTGCAGCATACTTTATTTGCACAAGCAAAAAGGGTAATCACCAAAAAGTTGGATTGCGGAAAACTGTAATGTTATTTTTTAATAAAAACACAAATCACAATTAAACCACTTTTGAATAAATGGAACGAACGTTTTCTTCTTCAGGAGTAGAAATTTAAAATAATGAAACATCAATTTAGAAAACGGTAAAATACCTTTTGTAATATTTACAGATACAGACTTTAAAGGCCATGAACGGGGAAACTGCTTTTTTAGGTGGTATGTTTACAGGTCAGTTGTTGGCTAGTCGCGATACTTTAACACAGGAACGTATAACTTTTGTTTCACGCCCTTTTGAACGTCAAAGATAGTCTCAACTCTTCCAGGAAAAAGGAAAAGTTCAAGTAATTTACTAGACTGTAAAATTTCGATAATTTTGTAAGATTTACAGAGGTTGTTATTCTGATTACTTAAAAACAATTACTTGGTAATGAACTCGATTATTTAAAAATAATTTAAGTTAAGAAAAATCAAACCATTTTAGGTATCAAATTCTCTCAAACATACGTCACTATTATATTTGTAAAGAAAGAGTTAATAAAATAAAATCATAACTTTTATAAGACGCAACCAAATTAATGACCGCACATTGCACAATTATAATTTACTAGTTGCTTCTACAGTGTTCAATTGTCTTCCAACAATGTAAATCTATTTTAAAGTACGTTTAAAAAGTACTTTACTTTCGCACAAATTTTACTTTAGAATATCGAATCGTACAGGTTTTATCCAAAATAATTTATTACAATCGTTTTCAACTAGGTCGATATGGCTGCAGCATGTACAGAAACTTCAACAAACTGTTCACGTGTGATCATAAGGAGATTTTATCGATCGAAAATAAAACATCGACACAGACCGAAACGTTTATTTAAACAAAGAGCACGTTAGACACTTGTTTTACTTAGATGAAAATATTATTGAATAGGTATTCTATCACTGGTCTGGTAAATCGACTCGCCTCGAAGTTTCATGTTCACTTTCTGAGCCAAGAGGCAAAAAACTGAAACTGTAAATTGTGGAATGAAATTCCGACATGGTTCCACCACGAAAACCCGACGACTGACTGGAGGAATTGCAGACGCGCGGCTTCACTTTAAAGGCGCAGAGCGCCTTCAAGCTCGTATGTTGCATGTGCTCACTTATATTCGAGGTGTGCGCGTGTGTGTGCACGTATCTGTTACTGGTACACAAATCTCAGGCAGGAGTGCTTTTTCACTCTGCATGCTGTTCCAGGAGTACTATCGATTATCACACAATTCCACCAGTTAATTGGCTAAAGGCCGTAACACCCCCTTTTGTGAAAAAATCGGGGATGTTTAAAGAACTATCATTTTGACTTGAAAAACAGCTCCTTCTCTGCCAACTCTGCACAGCAATACGCAACTGGATCTATAATGTAGTGCACGATGCTTCCCGGGTCTTCTAAATGACCTTTTTAGAAATAAGGAAACGTTTGAAACTGCTACACGTTTCTCTGTTATTGATGATCTTTTTACAGGACGTTAAAAAACGTGTGTTCAATGATTTTACAGGCTTATATTTAGTATTCACTAGACTAAACAAAAAGGTCGTTTAACTTAAATAGTTAGTCACCGTAAGTTTGCAATCAATATTTTTAATGTGACCAGTGATTTTGAATTCTGATAATGAAAGTTAGCTATTCGTCTTTGTTTGTCAGACAAATGAGTTCAATACTCGAATGTACCTACTAGAAGGCATGTAAATATAAAATGACATTGTTAACATAGGCGTGTGAGTGGAAACAGAAGAGAAGCTCTGCGTTGAACGTAGACAAAGTTTTCGACACTGACGTTTTACAGCCCCATTTGCAGAGGGACGCCAGACGATTTGAACGAGTAACACATAAACTCTTGACTCTAGTTTAACAATCAATGGAACGACACTGCGAAGCATGTCTCCTAGCTTAAAAAGCCCACCTTGAATACTTTCTTCAACGCGCAACTTTAAAAGGCTACTGTTAAGGATTTCACACGGTGACTAGATTTATGATGCAGCCGTGACAGCCTCGTTATATTTCAGCTTAAGGAACTCGCCAGTAAAGTTGGTACGACAGTAACATTTAGTGACCGTAGAAAGGAAAATTCTGTAAATTCCAATTAGGACGTGGAAAACTTGGAGTCTCGTCCTAACACTCAATAGCGATTGACAGATCACAAACTGTCTGAATTGGGCGGGCATACGAAGGCCCTGAAAACTCACGGAGTACTGCGCCAGTTCCCAAATGTGCATTTACACGTGCTTCGATCTCCCACTGCAAAATTTGGGATGCCTCCCCAAACTATCATCTCAACCAATTGATTGGTTTGTATTCATCCTCCTTGAACCTTGAACTAAAATGCATCGAGTATAGGGATCCTCCAAAAATAGGGTCCCGGTTTTCGCAGGACAGTCCAGGATTGTTGGCTTTTCCTCGGTTTTGTCTTGGTGCACAGTGTGAGATTTTCACGATACAGCACACGTAATAGGACACGTGATTAATAGGACACGTTGGTAAAGTTTGAGCAAAGAATATAGAAATAGCCAGTACAATACAGTACGCAATTCAAAACTATATACTACAATTTTATAAAAAAAAGTTTTTTGTGAAAACGGTTACATTGTTTAGCCAGGCATAATCCGCTGAGGCACATATCGTGAAACCAGAGTTTACCGTTCGAAAATTTTTAGGCGACAGATAAAGCCACAAATATATACACTTTTTGTTTTGTATATTAAGGCTGCCGTCTCATCGGGCCTTGAATGTGTGCGTACGCTCACAGAAGCTAGGAAATGCGTGTACGTATACGCGATATAGTAAACAAACTGTTTCAACCAACTTACGCCGTGGAATCGGCAAAAAAGAAGTTTTTGCGGGTACGGGAGACCGAGGCAAAGTGACATGAAAAAAGTTTGAAGTCGAATAAAATTTTTCCCTTTCAATAAAAATGTTTGGAAATGGATTTATAATATAATTAAAACATTATTATTGATAAATGACGAATAGCAATAATTAAAATAAACTTAGAGTATATTAAAATTCAACTTGAAATAAATGATGCAAGAGGTATGGGGTAAACTGAACTCCTATCCGGGGTAAAGTGAGGTGCCACAAAATAAGAACTTTAATTCGACTATAGGTGAATATTAACCCCTTGCTCTGGAATGACGTGTGTAGCTTGGCGGCTTCTAGCTTTTTGCACGGTGGTTGTCAAAAACTATGGAAACTTTTTTGTGGTTAGTTTCTGTTCCACCACGCCGCGTGGCTTTCTAGCCAGCTGACAGGTTAGGATATGGCGCACATCACTTGTGCATTGGTTCTTAGCAGCCATTTGCAGCTCAGATTACCCCGGTCACTTTACCCCGAACATGTACCCAGTAGAATATTAATTATTTAATAATGTTAGGATTAATGTTTTCTTAAACGCGTGTACATGTATGGTTATAAGCTTCTTATAAACACGCAGGAAAAATTTGGAGTTAAAATAACACATTTAAGACACATTTATCCAAAAAGCTAAATTGAAAAGAAAACCAATCGGAAGTCTCTAAAACTTCATTTTTAATTTTTTAAATGAATTTCGATATCTGAATGCGCATAATTATCATTGTGGTATTACACACATTTATTACGTCACCAAAATTTGTAAATTTAATCTATTGTTAAAGAATAAATTATGGAAGCTCATTTTACCCCGAGTTTCACTTTTCCCCAGTGGCTGATTGACACGAGGTTTGAGGGGCGGTTGGGGAGGGGGTTTGAACCCGAAATCTAAAATTGTAGCTTCGGGTATTTATTCGTTTCCGAACTATTAATACAAAAATATTGTTAATTATTTTTACAATTATTTTTTTGAACTGCATACACGTAGCCCTAATTGTGATTCATTCTGCCCCTCTCCCCTCCAATTTGTTCTACGGACAGTTGGCCGCGTTCCCCTTCCCTTCACGTGCTCCTCAGGCGCCTAAATGGCATGTGTATTTAGCTGAAATTCAAAGCCATTTTTCACGAAAACGAAGCGCGATATTAAAAAATTGTATTCTATATTTTCGTCTCATTTTGACCTATAGAATCGCCCCCCCCCCCCCCCCCCCATAGAGTAATAGGTGTTCACCCTGTATAATAGGATCTATCGCATCCGCAAGTTTCTGGTTCATATCTCCAAAGTCACATCTGTTCGCTACCATGCGTTACGCGCTCCCCCGCACTGATCTAGCCCAAACCAATACTAATATTCAGAATTAGTTGCAAAGGGGAATGCGTTATGTGGGAATAAGTCAATAAAAATGTTAAAAGTTTTTTATTAATATCTCGGAAACTAATAAATTCCCGAAGCAACAATTTTAGATTTAGGGTCCACACACCCTCCCCACCCCTCCCTTCAAACCTCGTATCGATCGACCACTGGGGCCATTCGGAAGTACAGCCATGAGTGAAATGGCGTATATATTTTTCTCTCGTGGGATTTCGATCAAACATGGCGAACAGTGGCTCGGGTCCAGACTCTTATTATTGTGTGTCTATTCGGCCCATAACAAAAATGAGACGGCAGTCTTAAGATGAAGAAAAATTTAAATCATTGTATATAGGGATAAAAAGATCACGTTGTTGCTCCATATATTTAATAAAGATCCTTGTTATGTAAATAATTATCAATTATTGAAGTAAGCAAATGGTTATGTATTTTAATCGCAATTCTTAATAGAATCTCAATATCTTGGAATATAGCCGCGGCCGGTCCTCGAGCCATCGCCACAATGCGACAGAATCCCAAGAAATAGGGGACAAATTCAACATTCCATTTTTTGCACTCAAAATACCGAACATTATGAAGGAAATTCATAAATGAAGAGTTAACATATAACTCACACGAAGGTTTGACGTTACCTAAAAAAAGAATAAAGTAAAATCGTCAATAATTCCAATAAAACTAAACAAATTTCAGAAATATACCAAGGAAATAAACCCTACTTTTTCGCTATTTTTATTAATAATTCCATTCCGGAGGGTGGACAAAGGAAAACTATGGGTGAACAAACGTGAACTAATCGTGGACAATAATAAACCACTTAAAAAGAAGTGTTCATAGTTCGTGTGTGTTGATGACGAATTTTCTTAATTTGGTCAGAACTTTTTTTTGAAGGGTGGATAAACGAAAATGTTGTGTGGACAAACGTGGACAGATCGTGGACAATCATTTCCCACTGACAAATCATTAAAAAGTTTTCATTGCCGGTGAGTTTTGTTTTATTTCTTTATAACTTTTTTTGATAGGTGGACGAACCAAATTTTTTGTTGGACAAACGTGGACAAACGAATTCCATCGATTTTTTCCAAAAATTTGCATTTGAGGGTGCCTGCACAAACCTGATGCCACCTGGTACCCCGTGGAGAAGATAAAACCCCGCGGAACCTCACCGAGTGTTTATTGCTTTCGACCCTCGAAGCGGTTGGACATCATTATAATACCCAGTAAGAAGTGAAAAATGCTCAAGTTCCACATTTCTCATCACATCTTGGCAAAAACGGCGGTAATCGATTCCTTGTGTTTCGCCGTTAAAGAAAACACCAACACCGATGCAATTCGGACCATAATGAAAGAAATAAGAAGAAAAATTGATTTGCATGATTTCAAACTAACTTCGTTAAAAATAGTCCGATTTACATGATATTTGGTATGATTTTCATTGGAAAAACGTATGGAAGCAATCGGTGTCACTTCTATATCGATAGGATAAAGAATAAACAATCTGGTTTTTCTGAAACACGTATGCCGACCGTTATAATAGACCCCTTCAAGTGCTCGAACCGAATTGGGTCCCTTAAAGGTGGAATCAGACAGCACGTGTATCGGCGAGCTTGCTCGACTCGTTCAGGTTCGCCCAAGTTCGGCAATTCGGCTTGGCGAGCACTGCTCGGCGATCCATGATCGATCAGACGACACGTGTGTTCGGCGATTTACGCGCAAAGATCGCCGACTCACGTGCCGTCTAATTCCACCTTAACACTTTCCGCACGGCTGATGTCATAAGACACAATGCCCGTCCTCAACGGCGCTCAACTATTTCTCGATTTTGACGGTTTTGATTTGGATTTGGTTGATTTATGTGAGTAAATCCTTCTTCATTATTGTTTTGGCTACCACCTGGTACCATTCGGATTCAGTGATCGACACCAAAAATCGAATTAGAACGTCAGAAAGCGATAAACCCGTAAATTCAAAAATCCGGTTTACAATAAATTTTGTATTACAAAAGTTGTTTCTATTCCATTTCTTATGGCAAATAAGTAATGAAAACACGAAAAAAAATAGAATTTTTGTTACTCGGGAAAGTTTTAAAACATCGGCCTTGCGGAACGTGTTAACACCGTACAGTAAATCTCCGTTATGAGCCCGTTTTTACCTCCCGTTGACAGCCCGGTGACTATCCCCACCATTTCTTGGAAGCCTGCGGACGAGAGTGAGAGAACCGGACAACAAGTGAGAGGAAACGAAAGAGTCAGACACGAAGTTGCCGTCGGGTAGGAAAGAGAGAATCATGTCGGCAACTCACAATGAGCCCGCCGCCAGCCCCGTTCGGCGGGCTCATAACGGGGATTTACTGTACGTGAGGTCTGCTCGTTGCGGCGGCGGGCCGCGATTGACCGCCGTCTAGGAAATTTTACCTTTAAGAGTACGAGCCTACACGCACACTGCTAAAGCTCTCCATATCTGTTGCATGATCGCCGCTTCGTTCGCTTCAAGCACTCCTTACGCGCGGCTCGTAGAAAACACTATATACCGACCATCGGGGCATCCCTGGAGTAGAGGGTTATACAGGCCCGAATTAAAGGAGGGCAGAGGAGGGGGGGCTTCAGCCCCGGGCCCCACTTTCCAGGGGGGCCCCGTTCTAAGCGATTAGCTCACTCTGTCTTCATTGGAAATGTTGTACCAAATAAATTACCTACAAGTTCTACAATTTCCAATTTTATGTTTTTATTTTAAAATTTCATTGTTTGAACCTCTTTTAGAATATCTATTTAAATTTTCACAATTTTTTAGAATTATATATTTTTAGACATATTACACGGTATCCCATTTGAAATTTCGCACGCATTTACAGTGAATTCTGGTTATACGGGAATTTAAACTCGTTAAAAGCCCTCGAAAGTTCGATAGCCGCGGGTCCCAAAAATCTTAATCCATGCCTGGGGTTATAAATTTACTTTACTCACAATAAGTGAATAAAAAGATTGGTTACTCAGTGTTAATGAAATACGACGATAAAAGGTTGTTAACATGTCTTACGCATTCAAATTGATTGATGATTTTTGCGCTTGTAGTATTATTTCATACTATTTTGGCCCTAATTTACATATTGTTTAGGAAGAAATAAAATTTACTAATAAATTGTTTTAATACATAGTACAATAATATTCAGATATAAATTGTGTTTTTTTTTATAGATTAGGGTAAAGGCACCAGTAGTTGACCATGTATCAGTAGTTGACTACTTTTCAGAAAAACATGAAAAATATGGTTTTTGGAACTGCACTTTGTTCAAAACTTCTAAAAACCTTATTTTTCATGTTTTTCTGAAAAGTAGTTAACTACTGATACATGGTCAACTACTGGTGCCGTTACCCTACAATCATTAAAAATAATTGTATCAGCTGTTTTACTAAATTAATCATGATCATCTGATCATGTAAAAAATTGTAAGAGTGTAAATGACAAATAAGAATTCTGTTTGTGACAAATAGGGAGTTGCTTGTTACACAAATGTAGGTAAAAAATCAACGAAATAAATAATCTATTAGAAAATTGGATATGCCGGAACTTATGAATTGTCTGACTGTATAAATTACTATATTTATGTATTAAAAGGATCACTTTTTTATTACCTATTACTCCATGTCACCTTGTTTGTGTAACATTTTGGATGGCAACGCAAAACAGTACCTACTAAATTCTTCTAATCAACTATTTAAATATTTAAATTATTTTTTGAGAAAGCAGTGCGATACTTTTCCAATGATCTACATAAGGTGAAGTGCAGTTGATTATAAAACTTAAAAAATTTAAAGAAGAATACTTTCGTTGAGACACTACTTGTGTTAACCACTGAGTATTGAAGTTAAATTGTCTTTATAAAATATTTGATTGTAGAACAGTGTTTTTCACATGCTAATAAAAGTCAACACAACTTTCTTCGGATAAGATGGCTATTAATATTTACACGGGAAATAAAATTCAACACTCACCCATATCGTCTATAATTGGTGCCATCCTGAGCGTAACTCCAACCAAAAGCAAAGACATGGCAAGAAGGAGACAAGCAGTCGCGACGATCGTCCAACGTGCACGTGGAGGAAGTTCTTCTGGATCGACGAGCTCTTCTTGAGGGCCCACATTAGCAATAACCTTACGCCGCTTCCGTTTTCGCTTTCTGCGGGGCCGATGATACTTCTCCTGAGGTTCCACGATCTTCTCGGCGTCGCTTAAGCTTTCATCATCTTCTAACTCGTCCGTTACATTTAACACCACGTAATCGTCGTCGTCGTAGTGGAGTTTTCTGCAAGCATAAAGTCCCTAAATTTTTACTTGCTGACCTCTTATAAATTCTTAAATTAATAATTCACCAAATCTCAGTTTTAGAAATACATACTAACTATACCTAACAAACTTGTTATACACATAATTTTTAATTATTCAGCTTATCTTTAATGCTCAATACGTTTGGTCTACAAAATTCATTTACTTACTAAATAAATACAGTATTGTCTCCGTATGTACTCGCTGGTCGGGACCGGCGAGTAACCCGTATCGTGAACAGCGACCCTAATTCTGAGTGTTCGTTTCTCGCTTCTTTCTGGCCGAAGGAGAGAGCGAGATGGAACGCTTGCGTGCGCGACGGGCGTGCGCGATGGTCGCAAGCAGTTACGCTGACCACGGGAACCGCTTCGCAAAATCTTGACGCAGGCCCGGCTCAAGTCTTTTTGCGCCCTAGGCGATCTTGTCAAATTACACCCTTTATTATAATACATTTATTAGAGTTTATTGATGACCTTACTCTGAATTTTTATTCGTAGTTTAAAACAGATGCAGTACAATTTATAATATTTCATTTTAAAGTTTATTTTCAACATACAGGCAATGAAAATACCATTTTGCACTTCTTGTCGACTTTCCGCCCTAGGCAGCCGTCTAATTTTGCTTATAGGGACCAGCCAAGCTTACAGGCAGCGATCATTGCGATCACTGCATCTTTTATTGTAAATACAATACCTCGATGTACTGTTACAAATACAACATTAATGATAGTACATCAAATTACATATCTATGACTGTATTCGCTGCCTGTATTGTTGAAAATAAACTTTAAAATGAAATATTACAAATTGTACTGCATCTGTTTTAAACTACGAATAAAAATTCAGAGTAAGGTCATCAATAAACTCTAATAAATGTATTATAATAAAGGGTGTAATTTGACAAGATCACCTAGGGCACAAAAACGACTTGAGCCGGCCTGCGTCAAGATTTTGCGAAGCGGTTCCCATGGTCACCGTAACTGGTTGCGACCATCGCGCACGCCCGTCGCGCACGCAAAGGACGGAGTGTCACAGTGCCCGAAAGACGGAGCGAGACAAAACATTAACGCGTCGTCTGTCTCGTACCGTCCTCGCTCGCTTTCAGTGGCTCTCGCTCGCTCTCGTTCCATCTCGCTCTCGCCTTCGCCAGACAAGAGTGAGCCAGAAGTGGTGGGGATAGCGAGTAACCCGTATCGTGTACACCAAACCGAGTACATACGGAGACAATACTGTACATGTTTACAGCTTGGTAGTGTTTTTACCAATTTTTACTGTATGCTTTGTACAAGTATACATTGTATAGATGACTACGCGCCGTACAGTGTTGCCACGTTTCAAACAGTTCCTTCAGCCAGTTCCAAAAATACGAGCACATTGCTGTCTATTTATTCAATTATCTAATAAACCTTACGGTACATGACCGATTTTCTTTTTTTTAATTTCATAGGAATACTTAAGCTTTTCATTGCAACATTTTATAAGACTATCTCACTATTTTGAAGGACTCTGTGTAACATTTTATAGAAATTTTATCGCTTCTCCCATAACAACCTGTGTATAAGAGTGCAATATTGATTTCAATTTTGTCAAAAACCGTGGGGTCAGTCGACTTGAAATTTTGACACAATGCGGACTACACTTTGAACATTAGATTAAAACATTTTTCAAAGGTTTCTTATTATTTTTTCTTCGGTATCGAACCTCCTTAACAGGGCGGCTGATGAGCAGTTGCCGCCTAGGCCCCTGCACAGAAGGCCCCGCAGGGCTCCATCTCCAAAAATGAATTATGATTAGGTATAGGTATCCAAACACTACATTTGTTTTCGTACTAATACACTTAGCCCGTTTTTAGTAAGCTACCTCTTCATTTGCCCGAAAAAATGGGCCTCTCAGAACGTTTGCCATTTGGCCTTTATTCTTAAGTCCGCCACTGAAAATCACACAAGTATGGCATCGCCGTTATTGGAAGTCCTCTAGCAAAGTTGTCTAGTTATCTAAACGGCTCGATACACGTTGTAATCTGTATCAATACCTGCACGTTGCATGTATAAGTATCGTGATGCAAATCTCACACGTGTATTTGATTGTCTCAATATCGATGCTTCGGTATCAGCTGGTATCGTCGTCTGTTTCAATGGACTGAAACGTCGATACCTCGAGCGTGTAACTGATACGAATATCTACAACTGCTATTTTCTTTGATAATATCTTTACGTCTAATTTCGAATGTTATTAATTGCATGCGATTGAAAATTGTGGGCATTATGTTTTATTAAATATTTAGTGTGTCAAAGAATAGAAGCCTGAGAACTGAACTGATGTGCTCATGATTCCGTCTCAACGTGTATGTGTTCTTTTATACTTGACACAAATCTCAGACAGATGTATTGCGATCTGTATCGATTAGGGCTGGGACTATTGGTTGAATTTTTCGGTATTCAAATATCCGAATACTTCAGTTGCTCAATTATTTCGCGAATATAATTCGAATATCCAAGTATTCGAATACTATTCGAGTATTTAAGTATTCGAATACTGAAATATTCGAGTAATATTCGAATACTTAAATATTGGAATAGTATTCGAATACTTAAATATTCGAATAATAATATTCGAATACTCAAATATTCGAAGATTATTCGTAGCATTCGAATATTAAATTATTCGAATAGTCCCAGCTCTAGTATCGATACACGTAATCAACATTATACAATACACGTGTCGGTAAAGGTACTGGAAGATGTATTTAATGCCAATAAATACAAGAAGAAAAAGAACAGTTACATAACTGGTCCGAACACTAAACACCAATGAATACAGGAAAGGAAAGAAAAGCTATATAGTTGGACAACTTTGCCACAGGACCTGCAGTGGCGACGCACGGAGCTGGGCTTATGAGACTTTACATGTAAAACTTTGGAACTCTTAAGCGACGTTTATTCGATCGAGCTCACCTTTTGCACATGTTACTGTTTTACGGATTAAAACTATTTTAATGTGTGCGACCACAGAAATACGACAAAGTTTTTTGTTATGTATAGCAAAAGACCTCCATACTGAACTCACATAACTTCTTTTAGAGTGTTTCCACCCCCCCCCCCTCCCCCCAACACTTTTCAATGTCGGTACAGAAACAGATTTTTGGTAATATTTAAGTTGCCGATCTTCCCTTGTGCTTTATTGTTAGTGAATGTTTATGTACCTGCGAAATGAAAGTTCAACATAGCGTGAATGTGGAACTACATGTTTCCCTTATGCTTGACTGCTGCACAATTGATTTACGACGGTTATGCAGAACAGATGTTTCCTCACCGATTTCAATGATTTTTGGATATGTTGTCGGGGACATGATTCTAAGCATCTTTTTCCTATACATGTAATCGCCGCTCGGCTTTAAAGGAGCCCGTACACGTTGAGATCTGTATCGCTACCTGTTGCAAGTATCAGTATCGCGATACAAATCTCAACGTGTATTTGACTGTCTCAGTATCGATGTATCAGTATCAGCTGGTATCATCGCTTGTATCGAGGTACTGAAACACCGATACCTCGAGCCTACAACTGATACGAATATCTGCATGTTTCAGCGTGTATGTTGTTGTCTCTTGTATCGCGCTACCAAGGTTTACTTTTTTTTCATACACGGACACTTTTAGAAGTTTAGCACTTAAGAATATTACCAGGAAATTTCACGAAAATTTCAGAACCGCGTTTTGAACTGAACTGATGTCCCATGATTCCGTTTCAACGTGTAATGTGCTGTTTGATACCTGACACAAATCTCAAGATACATTTATCGCGATCTGTATCGATACATGTAGCGATGCAGACCTCAACTTCTATGGGGCTGTTCAGGGTCCTCCAGACGCTGATACATGTTGCATGATGAATGCTTCATGATACAGGTTTCATGGTGCATGTTGCTACGTCTGTAGATCGGTTTCCATGTTTTAGCATCAGAAGCGGAACTGACATCTTGCCTTGCTCATCAGCTAGGCGCGTGAACATGATGCAAGTTTAATGAAACCTGTATCATGATGCATGTATCAAGGTTACATAAAACCTATATCGTGATGCATGTATCAACGTTTCATGAAACCTATATTATGATGCCGTATCAGCGTATGGAGGGCTCTTTAGTCTCCAAAATATTTGCGAAAAACTGTCGGTAGGGTAAATCCGGGCGACGCGGTCGGGACGAAGAGTTGGTCGAGTCGCTATATTTCAGACACTCTACGGAAAAGCCCGTTAAAGTGCAGAACAATTACATCTCTAGAAGCTAAACAGTTGAATGAATAACGGCATTTCGCTTCCTTTTGTGTTTTGTGGATTTATAGGCTTTAAAAGGTAAATTGAGGTTACATTTAACTTCTTTTGTCAAACAGCGGTGTACAGAATTGTATTTAAAATATACTTCTAAGTTTATTTTCGTTTAATGTTGGGGATAATAAGATAGTAGAGATATTGTGGGTCAATGCAGCCAAAGTATTTGGCCATATTAACTTTTCCTCTCAAAGCTAACGAGAAGACCATCTCTCGCTGCAGAAAGGAGGTCGAGTTATGATTTTTTAAATATTTTGTTTATTTTTTTATTTTTTATTATTATTTTAATATTATTTTTGTTTATTTAGTTTATTTATCCACTTTTGTATTCATTTGCCTTGCTAGTCGCCGGTAGTTCACTTTTTCTTTGATGTGTTCTTTACTAATTCGCGTAAGTGATTTTTAAACGTAGCGAGTGTGCCGCAAAGGAAATTAACACGACTATTATAGGTTTAGCTAGCACGCATAATCTGTTAATGGGGCTAATATATAAAGTTTCAAGTTATACTTTATACCATATGTATATCATTAACTATACTTACAATTGAGCTGTACTTTGGGGAAAGTAGCAGGCACTTCGGTGCAGCTGCGGATATTCGCAGGAATCGTTGAAAGTCTCTCGAGTTTTTTCAAAGTTTATCAATGCGAGATCTTGATCAGCATCCATTCCGAACAGTTCAAAACGTGAATCGAGGCCAGTTTGTTCGTCCTGGACCACACCGTGATTGATGTTTGGGCTTTTGGAATGTTTACGCTTCTTCCTCGGACGTCGTGGACTTTGCGATGCTCTTCGCCGTGCTTTACCTATAACAATACACATTCCATTTATTTTCTCCATATAATATATTCGAACTTTAAAATATGTAACAATTCATATACAGGGTGTTCCAAAATTCAGGGACTTCCTGGAACATGCAATATCCTGATGCAAAAAGGCATCGAAAAAGCCTTTACTGTTTTGGGACTCGAGTCTTGGATATCGAGATATTAACAGTTGAATATTAGCGGTGAAACTTCCGGCGCGTGCAGTTTGAAGCCGATACAGCTGAGCGCGGGGCAGTAACGCTTAGCACAAACACGCTGTACAGCCGTCCGCGCTGGTTCAGAGTTGAAACTGTTACATGGGCCCTTCAGGTCCATTCCGTGCTTACTGTCCCCGCGGCGCCTTCCATTTCACCATCAGCAATTCAGCGGAATCGCAACGCGCGGGTTAGTAGGTCGGCGAACGCGGAATCCGTCGGCGTGGGCACAACGTGACCACCGATGGTCCGGGCCCTAGATTCCGGAGCATGGAGCAAGGGAAGTTGCAACAGGATAACGCCAGACGAAGCGATTTCCCCCATGCTCGGGATAGGGAGTGCGAGGCTTGGAGCTGGATCGCGGGACCTGAGAGAATCAATCAATTTCGGGAGCTCGAGATAGGAAGTCACGACGGGCCAGAGAGCCGTCTAGATACCGCGACCGCGTCTCCGCGTCAAGTCCGCGCTAATACGAACGGCCGATAGTAATTCGTGAAAGGGTAACTCCATCCGACGCACCGAGAACGGCCTAGCCGAGAGAGCCCTAGAGCGTCAATCGTGATCGACGTATTCACCGCGTAGAAACCGACGTTTAGAGACAGCGACCAGCGACGTGACCGACTTCCGAGTGCTATCTGAGAGCACAACGAGCGACCACGACCTACGCTCGGTCAACCGACACCTTGAGCGTGCGATATTCGAGCGACACAGCGAGCGACAGCTGAGACGGAGCGCCGTCTCAAGGTATGATTTATTTTACTGTAACAATATACTGGATATCATTGATTTTCCTTTAAACCGGTTGCACTTATATATCCAATCCCTTATTATCCTCCTTTCCCTTGGTAAGTATAGTCAAGGTGTGCTTCAGCACTTTGAGCAAGAACCCAGTAGATTACTCTAACCGTTCAGGGTGATCTACGGAAAAGTCCTTTCAGGACGTAACAAAACCGTGTAACGTGCCGCTACAAACCGCCTTAAGTTTTTCCTTTTTCTTTTAATATAAATTGTTATTTTCGTTCATTTATACCTAAGTTGTAATACTAGTATTAAGGGCATGTGAAACACGTGCAAGCGACACGCTACGTAGCGAGAAATAGCGAAACCTAGTGACGCGCAACGCATGCGCATAACCACCTATTCAAACTGTGAACTCAGTGCCATGAACGTATTCGGGCATCTCAATCACGGGTTGTAGGATAGGACGTACCCGAATGTAATTAAACGGGAACAACGCATTAACAAAGACTGTGTTTATTAGGCTGCCTATTAGGTGTACAAAGAGCGCAACGTGGTGCACGTGGTGCGGAATGACGCTGTGCGTATGATGTCCGTCGCGTTTTGTACCTTCGGCGCAATTGCCTCGACGCATTGCCTTGCTTCGAGGTGCTGCTTACGGCGCCCTGGCTTCGAGGCTTGCTGGTGAGCAGTCGGTGGCGCACCCTGTCCGCGCGGTGGCGAGGCCCCCCCCCCCGCCCCTTAGAGGGCTCCGAGGAAGGAGGAGGAATCGAAAATGTGACTCTCCGTGGTCGACTTGGCTTCTGTGTAGGCCGGGAGAGAATCGCCGGACGCGTGTGTGCCGGCGTGAAAGGCGCCTGTGGACGCAATCGCGAAGTAGGCAGCAAAGCAGGCTGTGATCCCGGCGGTGAAGGCGATTGCAGTTCGGGCAGCAGAGCAGACTGCATGGCGGGATACGAATCAGGTAACAACACAGGTTGCGGTTCAAGCAGCGCCACAGGTTGCGACGGAGATGACGAGACTGGCTGCGGATCAGGCAGCAACACAGGTTGCGGCGGAGGCAGCGGGGCAGACTGCAACGAAGACCGCAGGGTTGCTTGCGATAACTCCAACCCCGGGTCAGAGAGCGGAGTCAGCGGCGGAAGAATCGGCTACGATGACGGCAGAACTGGCTGCGACGGCGGCAGAGTGGGCCACGATGGCGGCGGGGCAGGCTGCGATGGCGGCAGAACAGGCTGCGACGGCGGCAGAGTAGGCCGCGACGACGGACCTGCCATTTCCAAGTCCTCCTCGGCGATATATGCTGGCTTCAACGAGTCGGTCGACACCGACTTCTCTTCGCCATTCACGCGAATTACTGACTCGGTCACTGATTCGCCGGACCACTTCGTACGGTCCAGCGTAGGGAGGCTCTTACGGACAGCGCACCGAATCGACACGTCTGAAAACATGGGGACACGAAGCCAAGCTCCTAAAACTAAAGAGAGTGGTTTTTGAATGATTGCTCGTCGGTACGGGCCGCACGGTCCGCATATGCACGGCGAGCTTTTCCGCAAATCCCTGCGGGTTTGCAGGAACGTCTCTACTAACAAAAAACTCTCCAGGGACGCAGAGCGTTGTTCTAGATAGCATTTCAGCTGGAGAGGCCTGGAGGTCCTGTTTGAATGCTGTACGCAGTCCCAAGAGAACGAGGGGCAGCAACCGAGGCCACGGTACGGCTGGGTTGCACATCAGGGCCGCCTTCAACGCACGGTGCCATCTCTCCACCATCCCGTTGGACTGCGGATGGTATGGTGTCGTGTGTATCCTGTTCGTGCCGATGACGTGCGCCAAGGCCGCAAATAGCGCGGACTTAAATTGCGTTCCCTGGTCCGTCATTATTGTAAGTGGTGTTCCAAACTGACACACCCAATTGTTAAGAAACGCCGCAACGACCGTCTCCGCTTGCATATCCGCAAGGGGCACCGTTGGCCAACGGGAGAAACGATCGACAATCGTTAGGCAATATCTCCAATCCCCAACCTGGGGTAAAACGAGCAGGTCCAAGTGAATGTGGTTGAACCGATTGTCCGGCACTTTTATATTGTCCGAAAGAAGTTTGTTGTGGCGATGCACTTTCGCCCTTTGACACGGCACGCACTCACGCGTCCAAATACACGCATCACTGCCGATCCCCCGCCAGACGAATTTTTCTCTAAGTCTGCGGGACGTGGTTCGCCCACTGGGATGAGACAATCCATGAATAACACTGAACGCCGTCCGGCGGAGGGCCCGGGGAAGGTATAGCCTGACGACGCCACACCAGACATCCTCTCCTTCAATAGACAGCAACTGCAGGTTTGGGGATGTATCGGCACGCACCGAGGTCAGCTCCTCATCCCGTTCTTGGGCCGCCTTGGTGGCGGCAGCGTCCAACTGGGTAGGCATGGTTATTGCACCCACGCGCGACAGACAGCGCGTCTGCCACTACATTGTCCTCACTCTTTACGTACTGGATGTCCGTGGTGAACTGCGAGATATAGTCAAGGTGACCATGACAGAGGAGCCTGGGTATCAACGAAACTATTGACCCTGAGTCCACCCAAAATTTCACGTTCGTCGCACGGTCCAGGATCTGGAGGCGACATTCTTTTAATCGAGGTTGCCGAGTGTAGTCCCTGCCAGCTTCCGGTTCACTTGCCGACAGGACAGCTAGTTTAACGGTGCCGGGGGTGGTGCAACGAAAGTGCACGGTCATTCACAAAGGTGCGCCTTGACACCGAATCTGCGGTGAAAATAACATATCCCCTCAGGTCGTGCACGCGACCGGGACCGACCCCTCCCATTGGCAAGACGGTCAAGCAGCTTCTTGGTCGCCACCAATAAATCTCGATTCAGGGTGATCAGCTGCGCCAGGGACTGCCGAATACCCGTTAAGTCCCTTTCAACAGGCGTGGGCTCAGGTTGATGGGGCGTCGAGGAAGCCACCTAAACAGGGTGTTTAGCCATCACACCGGAACTACTTGGAACCTCCATCAATTCACCGGTCGCCACGGCCAGTTCATCCAAGACTGGCTCCCTAAAAATTTTTACGAAACGTTGAGTGCTGGCGGGCAGGAGTGAGCCACTTCACCCAAAGAAGGTCTTTAGAAGCTTTGTCCCCCGCCAGGTTTTGCATCTGACGAAGGAGCTGCGACGGCTTCTTGTCTTCCAGTTGTAGTTCGTTCAGCAATTTCGCCAACTGGCGGTCTGCTGAATCCGAGAAACGACTTGTGATGTGAGATTTTAAATATTGCTTTTTTCATCTGCAGGCGGGCGTCTGGCGACGTCCGAGACGTCCAACAGTGACTCGGCATCCAAAGCCCCGACGACAAGGTGGTATTCATTCTCGTCAGAATTTATTCGGTGCGTTGTAAACAACGACTCGACCTGAAAGAACCAGAGGTCGGAATTTGCTCTCCAAAACGGCGGTAATCTGCAATTATGCACGGCCATCCCGAAAGGCCATCTCGGAACTCTGGGCGCCATGTTGCGAACCGGGTCCTGGCTTGGGAACCGGCGAGAAGACAGAAGTTGAAAGCAAGCTCTGCGTGGCTCCGTCTCCGCCATCTTTCTGCGCGCCTTTATTCGGCGAATGCGTTAGCGTCATTTTTCGCTACGCCCTAGCCACTAAGAATGCGCAGTTTCGTCAACGCTAAGAATACTAATAAAAATGAAGAGGGAAAAAAATATCTCGACACGCGGTTGAGAGACACGAACAGCGCAATGGCCACAGGCACGAGGCTACACTGTTTATTGCCGGATCGCGGCGATTATGTTCGATCGCACAAACGATTGTTTACTCGCGGCGATAAATATTTGATCGCACAGTAATGAGGAAGATGACTGAAACTTTTTCCCACCCGTGGCGCCACCAGCACACGTGCCACTTGTCATCGGTGTGTTATTAAACATTAATATGTAACTACCAACTTCATACATTCCACAAATGAAAAATTCGCGCGCAAACCATTCACGCATGCGCACTCATGCAAAACCGCAGTACATGCGCTAGTGGCGCCTTCTGCGCCGAGCTTTGCGTCGTCTTCCCCATTGTCTGATCACGGCGATAAATGTCTGATCGCGCAATAGTTGTTCAGTCCCACGTTGATAGTTCAATCGCGCGATACTTATTCAATCGCGCGATGATAGAAAGCGCTTTAGTGCCCTTGCCAGGGAAAATTTGGCTCAAGAGCCGTAAAAATGTACCACAAAACACAACGTTTTACCAATGACGCTCACAATGAAGCCGGCACGTGCAGAAGGTCCCGAATCACGTCGGGGTCACTAATATTCGGGCTTCTCTATCACGGGTTGTAGGATAGGACGTACCCGAATGTTATTAAACGGGAACAACACGTTAACAAAGACTGTGTTTATTAGGCTGCCTATTAGTTGTACAAAGAGCGCAACATGGTGCACGTGGTGCGGAATGGCGTTGTGCGTATATACAATGACTCAATGATGTCTGTCGCGTTTTATAGCTTCGACGCAATTGCCTCGACGCGCCTTCTTGCTTCGAGGCGCTGTTTACGGCGCCCTGGCTTTGAGACTTGCTGGTGAGCAGCCGGTGGCGCACCCTGTCGGCGCGGTGGCCAGGCCGCCACAAACGAATCGAGCGCGCGTGTGCAGACCGTGCGTTTAACCGGATGCCAAATAAATCTAGTGTAGTGCGCGAGTGGCGGGAACCGGATGTTAATTCTAATTGGTGTGCGATATCGCGCAGCGACTGATTGGCGCGGGTCAAGTAGCAGCAAGGAGTATAAATACAGGGCCGCCAGTAGCAGAGAGCAGACTTGGTTCTGCCACCGAACCAACAACAAGGTCGCTTTAACTAGCCCTTCATCATCAATCCAAGCTCGCTTTCACCAGCCGCTCAACA
Source organism: Andrena trimmerana (assembly GCA_951215215.1). Classification (NCBI taxonomy): domain Eukaryota; kingdom Metazoa; phylum Arthropoda; class Insecta; order Hymenoptera; family Andrenidae; genus Andrena; species Andrena trimmerana. The sequence continues at coordinate 11,162,538 of OX578062.1, forward strand.
TCCAGCCGAGGTCGTTTTAACTAGTCCCTGAACATCTATCCGAGGTCACATTAGCTAGCCGCTCCACTTCCATCCTGGAAAGCGTGGGTCAGCTGATAGGCACCAGAAGCCACTACAAATGCAAGGGAAGGAATCCACTAAATTCAACTTCCATCTGGGGACGCCCTAACCGGATACCTGGCTATCATCTGAGGCCGCTTTACCTAACCCCTCGGCTTCCATCCTAGAAAGCGTGGGCAAGCTGATAGGCAACAGGAAGCTACTACAAATCCGAGAGAAGGAATCGTCTCAAATTCTCGACTTAAGGATGTATTGGACCTATTTTCAAAATAGTACCAAGTTGATGAAAATTTGTGAGATTGTTCTTTATAGTCTTCCTGGTGTGCTGCAAAAAATTTAAACGGATCCACTAAACGGTTGCTGAGTTATATCGTTTTCAATTTTCGATCGTGACGGATAAAACCACTGAAAAAATGTCGAAGGAATATTACCAATGTTTTCATTTTTTTTGTACTTGTAGTATATGGATAGATGAAAATATCTGCCAAGTTTCAATCGTTTCTACTACACCGTTTTAAAGAAATAAATTATAACTTGACAAAATTGTGCTGTCGCCACGATATGTATCTCGATAGCTTATGAAACCGCGGCAACATCGCAATCCCCTGACTCATGTGAACTTAGCTGACACCTTGGCTCGCGCCTCGCAAGCTGAGCACTGTGCAATGCTGTCAACCTAACAAGACGTCAATCAAAGCATACAGTGTTGTTACGTTTAACTCTTTTTTCAAAGACTCGGATAATAATGTTTATAATGAATAATATTCAAAAGTATTGTTCACATGATACATACTTATCTTTTTTGAGATATTATAATATAATAAAATTGTAAATTAATCTAATCCTCTTCATATTAAACGATCTTTTATAAAAGTTAATATTAAATTCAATATCGCGATGAGAGATTTGACTACACGCTCGATTCATTTGTAAACATCTGGCAAGGTCTTATCGCCGCTTATAGGCTGCCAGACTATTTTTTGTATGGGGTTTACAACATAAACAATTATTCCACCAAATTTCAGCCTCGTCGCTGTGAGTCGATTTTTTTTCCTTTTTAACATGTTTAGGAGTCTGCCAAACCACTAAGATGCCCACGGAGCGCTGCCAAACTGTGATTTTCTTATTTTGTATTAAGTTATTAATGGGGGGAGTTTTAGCCTTGTCGCGACGAGTTGGGGACGCTCCAAAACTTGACATGTCCGAGGGCGTGTCCTCGGGCCGTGGGCCCGGACCCGACTGCCAGACCGTCCGACCGTTGACTTTTAGCATAAGGTTAATTCGAAAAATAATCACATTTTCACATTTGCTTTCAACATACTGTTGAGATTGTCCAGATAAAAATGAATTTAAACACGGTATAAATCAGATTATTTTTAAACGATTTTATTCAGCTTCGATCCTCGGTTTGTTTGTATTATTGTATATTTAATGTATGTATGGTTCAAATCTGACAACTCAAATTTAACCAACTTCCAACTATCGGGTAGTCTTGAAACTTCGTAGGCGTGCGTAGTTTGGATGTCAATACAATATTTAAAAAAAATTAATCCCGAATAGGTGAAAAAATTACCCAGTCATCAATAAATATAACCCATAACCACAAAATGACTTGGAATCAGCCACTCGCGTTCTTTATGGAAACGACAAAAATCCGCTGCTATCGGGACTCCAGTGGCATCGCAATTTCCGTAGTAAATACACAATTTTTACCTATCAAGAAATGATTCGATACGTTCGAATAGGAAAAAAATGTAGTATCAGAAAAGAATTATTTTTTAGTTTTTAGTGCATTTTAATTTAGTTTTTAGTGCATTATGAATAAAATCGATTAACGTAAATTTTTTTTATATATTTTTTAGCATTATTAGATTAGAAATGTTATCAGACATTATATTAGACATTTATCTTTAATTATCTAATGCAGTTCTAGAAATAACCCGATTTATACCGTGTTTGCACCCATTTTAATCTGGAAAATCTCAGCAGTGTGTTACTGAAAACATTACGTTTTACATTTTATTAATACATAATCCACTACACGCAATACTGTATGCCTTTCGAGCCGAGGCTCAAACCGAGATCAGAAGCCACCGCCGAACAGCCCAAGTCCTCAGCACGAAGAGAGATCCCGCCAGTTCGGATAAACACGCTGCCGAAAGTTATTTAAAATTTCGAAGCCTTCTAATAAAAGCCGAATAAACTACGGATAAAGATGAAAACCTTATTCGAAGGTTTGAATAAACGTTCTTCGAATAAAAAAATTATCTTTCGCCGTCGAATAAATTCACTTCAAATATATTTATTTATCCGTGACGTTTGGAATAAAGATAACACGTGTTATTCGAAGCTTCGAATAACGGATAAACATAAAATATATTTTACTTGAGTTCATCCAGATATTATGTTTTCCCATCTCTGTTCTCCAGCCGCTTCGCCGGGATACATTCAACCTTCCCTGATGATAAAATAATAATAGGGGAAATGCGGCAACAGCGCGATTCGACTCTCAATATGTCCCGGCAAGTATGTCTTTCCTACATTTATCGGCTAGCTTGGACTTCCACCGGTTCTGATGCTACATGGCGCGAATTAGTGATCCTCTAGAGAGGGATCGGAACAAGGTATATCGTCGCTGATTGGTTGCTGCGATTTGAAGCAAAAGCGGAAGTAGACAAAGAAAGAAACTGTAAAAAAGAAAGAGACAGAAATACTGCTAGAAAGAGACAGAAAAACTTATAGAAAGAGACAGAAATACTGATAGAAAGAGATAGAGTGAGCGGTTAGATTATGTTTAATTCCGGTTTTGCTCCAAATCTTGAAAAATGGCTGCGGTTATACCGATCATTCCCTGGAGGATCACTAGCGCGAATATACTATCAGCGCCGGTGACGGAGAATCCTTGAAGCCTCATTCTGTCATTTCTCGAGTCTGTCTCAGTACACGATTCATAAATTCATTATTATTTCAACGTACGGTGCTTATTAGCATTCAAACGCACCAGACCCGTCTGCATGGATGTCTACTGGAGGCATCTATACCCGCAAAAATTTCTTTCTTGCCGATTCCAGGGTGAAAGTTGGTTGAAACGGTTTGTTTACTACATCGCGTATACGTACTCGTGTAACGTCCGGTTGCTCGGGAACAACTGAAACGCTTCAGGTTCTCGAGAGGAGAGCAGTATCCCCTCGAGTATAGGATAGGTGGGGGGTTCGTTGGCAAGAGTTAAGGGGGTATACCCGTTTGAACCCTCGGAAAATGTGTACATTTTGTGAATTTTTTTACAAATCAACGGTTTGATGCAGGTTTCCCGTTTTTTTACTATCTTTACATAGTATTATGAACTACTAAAAAAAAAAGTTTCAGTTAAAAAACTAATGTTTTTGGAAAGTTATGCATACACATCCGAAAGTCTTTCGATTTTAGACGGCTAAACGGTGGCCCTGAAAACAGCTGTATGTCGTGTCTGAAATAAAAAACATTAAAATTTTCTTATAAAGTATGTCAATAGCTATCGTCCAACGAAGCGGATTTTGAAAATTTTGAAAAATAAAGAAATGGTGAGAGGTCAAAGGTAAAGTTAGATTTTTCTAAGAGAAAAATCCACCATTTTTCTTTATAAATAATAAACGGGGAATCGGAATAAAAAAAAACCTTCGTTGGACGATGTGGAATCTTATTATGATTCTGCATGCAAAATTGGAAGTGAATTGGTTGAACGTAGCGCGAGTTTTTAGGGCCACCGTTTAGCCGTCTAAAATCGCGAGACTTTCGGATATGTATGTGTAACTTCCAAAAAACGATAGTTTTTTAACTGAAACTTTTTTTTAAGTAGTTCACAATACTATGTAAAGATAGTACAAAAACCGGAAATCTATATCAAGCCGTTAACTTGTGAAAAAATTCACAAAATGTACACATTTTTCGAGGGTTCAAACGGGTATACCCCCTTAAGGAGTAAAATCCAACTTAAACTTAACAATATCTTTATTCAAACAACACTTATTTCTAATATTCAGTATAATAATACTGCTTACGACTCCGAGTATATATGTTTTTATGTTTTTGTGCTTTTATGGGTTTTTTTTATAATTCCTATGCTAATTAATTGCGCTAATTTATTAGGTTAAAAATATATATATATGCTTTCGCAGTAAGCTCGGCCGTTACCCGTTTCCGGAGCGGTTCCCGACACTCGTGGCAGGGTTTGTATTCTAGGGTTCCTTAGACCATGCCTTCGTTAAGCAGCTAAGCTGCTACCTACTAATAGGAGCAACGCTTGAAACCTCCACGAAGACAAAGTTCCCAACCTTCAAATGAAAGATCCAAAATGGAGCACCAGTATCTTTGTACACTGAGAACCAGTCGCTACCATTTCCGGAGCGTGCTGAAATTCTGCTGGATAGTACTTAAGCTACATCCAGGAACTAACATTCGTTGGTCGCAAGAACGTGTTCGTATTCGAATGAGCACGCCAGGTGCTGCGCACTCCTCCTTTTATACTGGAAAATTGGTGGGCTGACGCATGCGCAGTGAGTCGTTATCTGTTATTTTGCATTTTGCCCGCTTATTGCATAATATTTTATCTTGTGCTTTTCGCAGTATTTCTAATTAATTATTCTTAACGTTTCTATAATATTTGTTTCTCTAATATTTGCTTAGTTTATAATTTATATCTAAAAGTATGTACAATGCTTGCGCGCGATAATACAGCTTGGTTTCGCGGTAGTGTAGATCGGTTCTACCTTATCGATGATCGGTAATTAATGGTTCGAGTTCCTGTGGGACGTTACACATGCTTAACTTAGCTTGTGTGAGTGTACAGTGGCGCACTCAGGATTTAATCTTGGGGGGAGTTGAACGGCTAAACATATTCTTAATACAAATTCAATAAAATTCATTAGGTGGTTATAAACATTTATTTAAAGAATAAAATCTAGATTTCTTTTCGTTTTACAGAGCTCTTGAATCCCTTCAGTTATGGTTACATCAATCTCTCTGTGTATATAGAGCAAAGCCAGTCCGTTCAATCACGATTGTGTCATGGTAGATGTTAAATATGTTTTTAAAATGTGCAAGGTAGAAAATGACCTTTCACTGACACATGTTGTTACCGAAAGCGTTACAAATATTTTTAATAATTTATCGATGGTAGGATATATCATTTTGTCACATTTCGAAATTGCATCAATGGCACTTTTGCATGGAAGTATTGGAAACGATTTTTCAAATTTTGTATACCATAACGAATTCGGCGTTCAAAATTGCTGGATTTGTAGAAGGCAAATCGCGGGCATAAAATTTGCACAACTGATGAAAATCTTCCATAGAACTAGCTGTTGGACCATCTTTTCCATTTGGTAGAAGAGTAAAAAACTGTTTCAAAATTATGCGGTGCCGAGTGAAACGTTCATGAATTTGAGTAAAAATTTGATCAATAAATGGAATGAAGATAGTTCTCCTGAAATACCTACTCTTCTACAGAATCGGCTGGAACATTGGACCTGAATCTTTGTTTTCATGCATTCCTTGGAATTTTAATGTCAATATTAAAAGTATTGACTTTTATACAGGCTTCATTGTAAATATCTTTACAAGAAGAATCTAATGTTTTACGCACGGCATTTAATTGAGCCAGACCATCATCAACCAAATTTAAGGCAATTAAAAGGTCACTGTCAGATTTTTGCAATATTTTAGACAATGGTAAGGTGTACGCAAATATATTCTGCAAGCTAAATAAAGGTATTATAAAACTAAATTCACATAACGAATTACTCAAAAGTTTTGCGTTAGAGGACGAGTCTCTATCTTCCCAAGAAATTATTGTTTCAAGACTATGAATCACTGTATCATACAATTCCACTATGGTCATGATGACTTCGTGGCGTTCCACCCATCTAAGATCGGGGCCAGATATATTGGCCGGTGAATTCGTTTTCGCGACCAGCGATCGAGGAGAAATCAGCCACCACCATCTGACGATCGTGGATTTGTCAGTTGGAGTTGCGTCGTCCTCGCAGGGTATGGTGGGGTAACGGGAACGCTGCTCGGCTCCGCCTGTACCTAGCCGTTTGGCTGTTATTTATTCTTAGCGTAATAGTTGTGTGCGTTACGAAGCTACGCGTAGACCAATAAGAGGTGAAGCTATCGAGAAAGTATCAATGTTCTAACCAATAAAACTCCTGAATTTTTTCGTAGCTAACGCACACCTATTCTGATGTGTGTATTTCTACGCTGACAGCTCGGTTTGGTCTACACCCCAGAAGCTTGGCACTATCCCCACCATTTCTGGCTCACTCTTGTTCTGCGAAGGTGAGAGCGAGATGGAACGAGAGCGAGTCGGAAAACGTTGAGAAAAGGAGCACCGAGGCAGGCAAACTGTGTGGTGGGAGAATACCCCTCACGAAACTCATCGGCCAATATATATGATACCGACCTTAGATCCTACTCGCATCACAGAAGATACATATCTACTCTGTGTTAAGCAAAGATTGTACTTTATATTTTTGGTCACTCTACATGATTGTATTTTCCGATATACCACTCTCTTCTCTTATACATGTTTGTCGTAATAAAAATTGAAGAAGTAACGCTTATACAACAACTGATTTAGAAGATGTAAAATAATGTTTTCGTATGTTATTGCGTGAGATAACTATTGAATCATTATAATAAATTTCGCTGTGTAATTTGTTATTTAAGTTTTTGTTAAATATATATTTACATTTTGTTACATTTGTATCTTCTGTTTTTTTCCACACTTGGACATACTTTTGAAATAACCACATGAAAAATTGTATTCTCAATCATTTTCTTGTTATTTGTATTTTAACAATCATTTATTTTATATTGACTACTTCTATTAAAGCCGATGGGCGATGGCGAGCATCTTCTTAATGGAGTGTTTCAAATATAACAATGCCTCGGTACATCGGCGCAGTTTGGGACCGGCAGTGTCAGACTAACAAATAACTACAACAGTCTGCTTTCACAAATCCCGGCACGAGAGAGACAAAACAATGAGAGCGCCAAGAACAGCATACATACCTTCCCGGCCTATTCAGCTAGATCGAACTAAACCGAACCCACCCGAACCAAATTGACCCGGAGCCCTAACCAGTCGGCGGACCGCTCTGGCGACCGGCCCCGTTCGTATCAGAATTACGGTTCCCGATTCCCGACCGAAGTGCAATTGGTCAGGAGCTTCGGTTCCCTTTTGCATCCTCTCGCTATTACGATCAGAATTTCTCTCCATTTTCGTTGCGGTTACTGGTTACTTGACTGATATGTGACCAGTCTGAACTTCGGTTTCTGCTTCGGTCTCGACTCCCTGCAATTTTGTAACACGTCATTTTGTAACGTCGTAGTTGAAGAGTATCGCACTCACATAAAAAATAAGAAAACTTGTGTAACAAGGCCACCTATATCAAAGCAAATATGTTGTAAGTCAGCATCATGTTCATACACACAACAAAGTTTTGACAATGATTTGACACAGTATTTCGCGCATTCAATGATACCGACACGATGAGTCAAAAATCCCTATTTTATTAAAATAGTTGAAAAGTTAAATATTGAAACGCATGGATTGAAAATGATGAGTCGTAGAAACCTAGGACGTCTTTTATGTGATTGTTATCGACTCAAGCGCAGGAAATAAAACGAGACGTAGAAGAGGCGAAATACGTATCCATAACAGTAGACATTTGGTCCGGCCGCAGGCGAAGTTTTATAGGAATAACAGTTCATTGGATTGATTTTGTAAATTTGAGAAGAAAATCTAGAGACACGACAATCAACGTATAACCGAATTATTGCAGAAAATACATGCCGAGTATATTGCAGATACCTGCAAAATAGTTGCTACTACAACCGATAATGCCAGCAATTTCGTTAAAGCGTTTAGGATATTTGGCGTCCATCCTGACTGTATTGAACAAGAAGACGGCTTTGATTTGGACGATAGTGATGCTGCTAGTACGGATCATGAAACTATAGGGCAGGATATTGTTAGTACAGACAGTGAAGAAGAGTTGAATTGTTTCGAATTCCTCAAAAGTAAGATTACCTTGGCATTTGCGTTGCGGTTCCCATACAGTTACACGAAGTAACGGGGGCACACCCCTTAGAAAAATCTAACTTTACCGTTGATCTCTCCACATTTCTTTATTTTTCAAAATTGGCCCCGTAGGACGATGGCTATTAGCATATTTTATAAGAAATTTTTTGTGTTTTCGATTTCAGACACGACATACAGCTTATTTCAGGGTCACCGTTTAGCCGTCTAAAATCGGGAGACTTTCAGGGAGTTTTTAACTGAAACTTTTTTTTAAGTAGGTCACGATACTATGTAAAGATAGTAAAAAACGGAAAATCTGCGTTAAGCCGTTAACTTGTAAAAAAATTCACAAAATGTACATATTTTCCGAGGGTACAAACGGGTATACCCCCTTAATTAAGTCGTATACATGCTGAAAATTTCATCAAAATCGGTTAACGTGACTCTGAGCTACAAACGTTTGAAGATCGCAGAATAAGGTCGAAAATCGCAGATTTCGGGAATTTCCGCGATTCTGGAGGAGCGGTTAAAAGTCGTTATCCGGCAGTCACTCTCTGACATAGTGTCCACTTGCGAGATAAACTCTCGAGAACTTCTCGCGCGAGTTTTACTCTCAACTGAATACCTATGTATCTGTAAACTACATAGAGGAAGCGGTACAATCTCCTAGACACATTCAATAAAAGATATGTATTATGTGAGTAATGTCATTTTAAGATTGTCGGTTTGTCCAATTGTAACTACGATGAAAGAGTTTGATATAATAGAATAATAGTTTTATTGATAGAATAATATAATTGATCTCCAATGTAGTTATCCCGGACAATTACAATTACAATGTAATTGTCCTGCACACTTACAATTACGATGTAATTGTTCCGCACAATTGGAATTACAATGTAATTGTCCTGCACAATTTCAAATACAATTACAATTACGATGTAATTGTCCTGCACACTTACAATTACGATGTAATTGTTCTGCACAATTAGAATTACAATGTAATTGTCCTGCACAATTACAAATACAATAGTAATTGCCCTGCACAATTACCATTACATATGGCAATTTCAATTGTAATTGTGGTCAACTAAATTAACGATTACAGAAAGTAATCTGTAATTGAATTGCACAATTACATTTTAATCGTAATTTGTAATTTATAATTAGATTATATTTTGCCCAAGTCTGCCGAAAATGCTGTCCAACGTGCAACGAGTTCGTCACGACTGGGTTAAATATGTGTTAGAATCTATCGATTATACATTAGTTTATTAAGTAATGTGTAATAAGAAAACAGCTGTTATAATAAGAAAGCAGCGTTTTGCTGCGAGTATACGATAGTTAATATAATAGATTTCAGCATTTTAACATTACTTCATATTAAATATTTCATAATGAAGCAGGTATATTGCAGTGCAGTTCATAATTTATCGATTTACATCATAATCTTGAGATAACCACTCTTTGACGTAAGCTAATCCCACATTAAAATATAATCTGCATCGATATACTTCTATATAGAGTAGGGCTTATTTTTAGAGCGATTTAACGTTAATCTTAGGTACAAACGAAGATAACGTAAACATTCATAGTAAACACATGTAGTACTTCCTTCTTCTGTATGTGTATGAACGTGCGTAATAACTTAGAAACATTACATAGAAATGCCTTAAATTACTATTTCAACGTGCATAATATATAAATGCTGTCTGTTATATGTTTATCTATATGATACCAAATCCACCTATGTATGTATATGGTGTTAACTTTAGTTCACATTTAAAAAGTCATGAAAGGGTATTACACACATTGAGAACTATTGCTTCTCATTAGAAGTAAAAACTTTCTGTAAAGTTTCAAGGCGTTTTTGCAATTAATGATAAGCATATTTCCCAAGTTTCATATCCTTGTTCATAGTTTCTACACAATAATAAAGTAATTATAGTACTAAGTAGCCGGAACATTATTAATGGTAATTAAGCTAACGTACGCCACATTACGTCAAGTTACGGTTAGTTTATTTTAATACGACTGGCAGTATGTAACTACTTTCAAACTCGTAATAGGTATTTATGTACCTATATTCTCAAGGAACGGAAGTAATTCCAGGGAAATTGCCACTTTCTAGCTAAAAAATATTTAAGATATTCAATGTTACAGTTTTTGCTTTATTAAATATGCTATCTTGAACTTGCACTTATGTTGAACTTGACAAAATGTTCTTGTCAGTACGTGTACAAAATAATTATTTTTGTTTATGCAACTAATAATATTCGGTCTTAAATCTTTGATTTGACGTGTTTCTATCCTCGTATAAAGTCGGAAAATGTAATAATTAATTCTTGGTCTGCGAAATAAAAAATACTTTAATCTACAACAATTTGTAAGTGTTAAAATTTGGGAGATGATCTTGCAAATCGATTGAGTTTTAATACTGTAATGCATTTCGGTGGCAATTGTAAACCATCTGGTTTAAACTACCGACCCATCAGTATTTAGCATGTGATGCCTAAAGTATTGGAAAATATAATTGCACGTTTCCTGTCATTTCTTTCTAGTATCTAATTTAACCATTAATGAGAAATATGAATTTGTTTCTAGTCGCTCTGTTTCCACAAACCTGTTGGTATATAATCATTACTTATCGATCCCCACTGAAAAGAGTACTCAGGAGAGCGCTATCTTATAGGGCAGGGCTGGGCATCCATCGGCCCATGGACCGCATGCGGCCCGTTCTCCGACTTGCCTGCTCTGCTAGGCCGCAGAAGAACGACCCCACCATACTCTTTGAACTCCTACACTACACTGTACTGGTGGCTCGCGGGCCGCATGTAGGCAGGCCCAGATCTAGGGGGGCGCAAGTAGGGCAATTGTCCAGAGCGGCAAATTTTGGGGGCGGCAAAATTGGTAGACCCAATTAAAAATTAAAACTTTTAGAAAAAACGGTAACATGTAGATAATACATGTATGAATTTAGTATCAAACTTATAAATTGTTTTTAAATCACCTATGTAATTACTATTACCTATACTAGGGAAAGATGTGTACCTACCTATATTAAAAATCTTGGATTTTTCCCCTTTTCTTATATTTATTTTGGTTTCATTCGTTAAATCTTAAAAATTAATAAACAAAAAAGGTAATAAAAAAAATATGCAGGGTTTCCTAAGTAGGCGCTATTGCCGCCAGTAAATATAAAAAAACAGTTTAAAATTTTTTTATCGTTCTTAAGCTTGAAGCTGCGTGCTGCAGTTCATCCCGGTGCACAGTGGGCTGGAAACCCGGTTTTTGTGGCCAACAGTCAAGATTTCGTCGGATCTTTTTGAAACATGGTGATCATGGGTTTTTCAGGTCGCTGATAACAAAACTGACATCTGTTACATGGGCCCCTCAGGTCTATTCCGTGCTTGCTGTCCTCGCGTTGCTTTCCTCCGGCGATTCAGCGGAATCACGTTGGCAGTCATGTTGTGTCAAAACGTGAAGCGATCGGCGTAGGCACAACGTGACCATCGAGGGCCCGGACCCGGAAATTTCTAGAAGATCGATAACTGCCGACGAAGCAGTTTCCCCCCATTCGCGAGGATTGTTCGAGGCACGGCCGACAACCGGGAGTCATTGAAAAGAATATTCGATTTCGGGAGCTCGAGCTAGGAAGTTGCGACGAGCCAGCGGGCCGTCTAGAAATCGCGACCTCATCTCCGCGTAGATACCGCGAAGCGCGCCTGGCCGAGCAGGATAGGCATAAGGGTAACTCCATCCGACACATCGAGAACGGCCTAACCGGGAGAGCCCTTACGCGCCGATTCGGACCGCGAGATACCGCGAAGACGCGTGACGGAACGAGACGGAGCGACACGACGGACCCCGAGTTCACCGACTTCCGCGTGCTACCCGAGAGCACAGCGAGCGACCACAACCTGCGCTTGGTTCAGCGACACCGCGAGCGACCACGACCTGCGCTCGGTTCAGCGACACCGCGAGCGACCACGACCTGCGCTCGGTTCAGCGACACCGCGAGCGACCACGACCTGCACTCGGTTCAGCGACACCGCGAGCGACCACGACCTGCGTTCAGTCAGCGACACCGCGAGCGACAGTATCGATAGACGGCAAGCGCGCTGTGCGTTAACTGAGAACACAGCGAGCGACAGCTGAGACGGAGCACCGTCTATAGGTATGTTAATCTGATCTTACTTTCTTCAAGAATATATTTTACTTTATTGTTTTCCCCTTAAATTCCGTGTACCAATTGATTCAACCCCTCTACTTGTTAACCTTCCTTGGTAAGTATAGTCAAGACGTGCTTTAGCACCTCGATAGAGCAAGAACCCGATAGAGATATACGAAGAGTCCCTTCAGGACGTAACACACCAAAAATTAAAAATTCAAGATGGTGGGTTCAAGCTCTTTTTCAGAGAACTATATAGTCGGTTCAGCTGCCTTTATTCTCTGCCGATTTATTCACCCTATTCACGTAACGTAAGCGTTTTGCCACGACTTGCGATGCATCGCGTTCAACTATTTTTCGTTGTCGGGCAACAATGCTCGCTTGGTTGACGACACCATTCACACGTGATCGACAATCGTAATCCTTACAAATGGCATTTGAATCAAATGGCGGTTGGCAAAGTCGCCTTACTGGTCTTACAACGTTGTAGTGCGTGTACAGTTAAAAACTAAATAAAGCGTGTATGGTGTATACTGTACAGTGTGACTAATAAATTACATTTCTGATTATATTGAAAAAAAGAAGAAAGTAAGTACATTTGACTTTTATGTATTAGTTAATACAGTATTTTAGAAATCTTTCCATTCCATTTTTTTATTTTAATACAAAATATTAAATTCGTGTGGACAGGAAAGAAAAACAAAACATAAACAATTATTTTTAATTGATCCACTGATATTAATTTTTATTTTTTTTACTATTTTTACTGAAAATTTCAAAAGTTGCACTGACACTTTAAATTGAAAAAAAAATTTAAAAATATTTCCATTTTAGTTTGACTTTTGATTTTCTACAAAAGTACAAAAGTACCCGTTCTATGTTGATTATTATAAATCAATAGTTTTTTTAACAGAATATCTGGCGGCAGGGTACGTTTGTCGGGGTACCAATATAAAAAAAGAAAGTTTGAGAAAGACGCAGAACGTCAAAAGCAAGTGGGGGCATTAGATTCCTTCGTAAAGAAAGCTGTTACTTCCGCACAGTCAGAGACGCTTGATAAACTACTAACACATGAACAAGTAATTAATTCAGTTACGCTTAAATCGCATTTTGAACCTATACTAAATTTTAATATCACTACAACAGGTGCCACTGCTACTACAAGTACTGCAGCAGGAGTACAAATAAATAGCCAATTATCTTTATCTTCAGAAGATGCTAGCGAGACAGTGACAACAAATTTGAACACAATTTTGGCTTCCGATCCAGCAACCTGGCCCGACAGTTTAGCAGATGCAGAAAGAATATTTTTAGTGAATAAAGGTCCTCCAAGTCCTCTGTACGAGTATGAATTTCCGCAGGATAATAAGGGTCGCAAGTTTACTTTGATGAACTACAAGAGAAAACTTACTAACGGCGAACAAGTTTTGAGGGATTGGCTTGTTTATTTTACTACAAATGATGCTGCCTATTGTTTTTGTTGTAAAATTTTGAACGTAACTACATCCCTTCTATCTAAAGATGGCTACAACAATTAGAAACATATAGGTGATATGTTAAAATTTCACGAAACGTCGAGAAGCCACGTAGAAGCTAAACAATCCTGGTTTGCACTTACGCGCAGGCTTAAATCATCGCAAACAATAGATGCGGAGTCTCAGAGGATCATCAGTTCAGAAATAAACCATTGGAATGGAGTTTTGTAGCGGATTGTTTCTATCATTAAAATGTTTGGAAGAAGTTGCTTGGCATTTCAGGGTACATGTGATAAACTAAATCAAAATAACAATGGCAACTTTTTAAAAATTATTGAGTTGTTCGCCAGAGTTTGATCCTGTTATGGAAGAACATGTACGCAGGATTTTGAGAAAAGAGGAGAGACAAGCAACTTACTTAAGTAAAACTATTCAAAATGAGCTAATTGATATAATATCTGACAACATTAGACAACATATCCTAAAAGCAGTTCGCAAATCAAAATATTACTCAATCATCTTAGATTGTACCCCTGATGCTAGCAAAACTGAACAGATGACCATGATAATTAGATATTTTTCTATAAATCAAACCGGTGACAATTCACGAACGTCAGATGTCGTAATAAATGAGAATTTTTTAGGATTTGTACCTATCCAAAAATCTTCAAGCTTAAAATTAACCAGTGTTCTGTTAGAACAGTTAGGTACACTTGAATTGCCTTTGCAGGACATGAGAGGACATGGATATGACGATGGATCCAATATGAAAGGTGCTCACAGTGGGGTCCAAGTTAGAATAAGAAATATGAATCCGCGAGCATTGTATGTCCCTTGCAGTAGTCACTCATTAAATCAAGTAGTAAATGATATGGTAAAGTCCTTACTGGAAGCGAAAATTTTTTTTAATATGGTGCAGAACATATATGTCTTCTTTTCGTCTTCAACTTTGAGATGGTCGATCCTCTTGAAAAATGTAAGTAGTTTAACATTAAAACCGCTTAGTGATACAAGGTGGGAAAGTCGAATAGAGGCAACCTCTAAAGTATCAAATAGGTAAAATTTATGATTCACTGTTTAGCATATATGAAGATTCAGATATAGACACCTCTGCACGAGATGAAGCTTCCGGTTTGTTGAACCAAGTTAAACAGTTTAAATTTCTATGCTCCATTATAATTTGGTATGAAACTTTGTTTAGAATCAACCCTGTCAGTAAAGTAATGCAAAGTACAGACTTTGAATTATGTTCAGTAATTCAATTATTAAAGAATACAACAGAATTTTTTAAAAAAGCACGTTCAGATTATTTTTTTAATCAAGTACTTGTTGATGCCAAAGAATTGGCCACTGAAATTGACGGCGAGACAAATTTTGACACTTCGCCTGAACATCGAGTTAGGTCTAAAAAAAGACAATTTAATTATGAGTGCCGGGATGAGCCTATTGTCGATCCCAAAGAAAAATATATAATAGATATTTTCCACATAATGGACACAGCTATAAACTCACTCGAGTTAAGATTTTCCCAAATTGGTGAACACAGTGACCATTTTGCTTTTCTTTATACCATATATGGCTTAAGAAAGATACCTAAGGATGAACTGTTAGATCATTGTAAGGCCCTTGAAGTTATTTTAACCGACAAAGACTCATCTGATATAAATGGACGAGATCTTGCAGATGAGTTGTCAGTCCTATGTACCCTTTTGGATGAAAATCTGTCTCCCCGGGACGTTCTAAAATTTATCACAGAATTAAATTTTGGACCAAACAACATAAATATTGCTCTCAGAATTCTGTTGACTCTACTTGTGACATATCCTAGTGGCGAAAGAAGTTTTTTCAAAATAAAAATAATTAAAAATGACTTAATGTCCACCATGACACAAAACAGACTATTGGCTATGATTGGTATAGAACACGAGTTATGTGATAAAATATGTTTTAAAGAGATTATAAAAGAGTTTGCCGAGAAAAAGGTTAGAAGAAATTTTTTTTAATATTGAAAATGTTTTTTCATGTATGAAAACTGTTTTATTGTATTTTGCGATGTTAGTGGAAGTTTTTTTTTATTGACCTTTTAAAATATTTTATGAGTTTTTCAGATTTGAAAAATAGGTACCTACCTGCCTCTTACTTATATATTTTATTTTGTTATGGTAACGTTTCATTTTATGAATATTACATTTTTTATAAAACAAAATTCTTTTTTTATTCAACAAATACGTACAAAAAATTTAACTCAGTGTCAAAAAATATATTTTGAAATACTTATTTATGATTCAATGCAAAGGGCGGCAAAAATCACTTTTGCCTAGAGCGGCGGAAGAACTAGATCGGGCCCTGCATGTAGGTGCTGCTCCTAAATGGCCTGATTAAGTAGCGTTTAATTTTTCCAATGTACATGGAAAAAAAGAAGAAAATATGGGGTGTCTCAAATGAATTAAGAAGAGCAATAATGTCAGGTCTTTGCTTGTATTTGGTCGTTTGTCATCATAGTCATTTTAGTAATTTGGTTTTTTGCAGATTGATGTGTACTGCTGCATAGAAAAACCATAAACGGGAACACCAAATGTTTAAATGCTTATAATTACAAAACCAAGTCTCAACCATAATTTTGTTATTCTTGATTTACATCTTATTTGCACGTCTGGAATCACCCCTTAAATTTTCTCGCACGTGTTACCGAACACCTTGCATATATGAAAAAAATTCTTTATTGGAAACGAAAGTGCAGTGAAAAGTTTCCAGAGCGTGACGCTATCACGGACAACTGTTTCCCGACGTGTGAGTGAAATTACTGAACACATTGAAAATAATTTGAAATGTTTATTAGAGAAGTGTCGGTATTTTTCCTTGTGTCTGGACGAAAGTACTGATATTCGTGACATAAATCAGTTATCAATTTTTGTGCGGATAATAGATGAGTTTTGAATACACGCGGAACTATTAGCACTTGTACCAATGCACGAAACTACGAAGGGAGTCGATATTTTCAACGCGGATCGCCAGGAAGTGCAAAAATACGGTGGATTTGCCAAGTGTACTGCCATTGTTACAGATGGGGCAGCAGCAATGGTAGGCCACGTAAATAGATTTAGAGGCCTGTTAAAAAAACATGGAATTATCTGTCATACATTCCACTGCATTATTCACCAAGAAGCATTCACTCAGCTCAACAATGAAAATTGTAACAAAAATTACTAATTTAATTAGAGGAGGAACCAGGGCACTGTTGCACTGCAAATTTCAAAATTTTTTGGAAGAAATGAATGCATCATATGGAGACCTGCCTTTATATAGCGATATACATTGGTTAAGTGCTGGAAGAACTTTGCAGCATTATTTCAATTTACAAACTGCAATTCCGGAATTTTTACAACAGGAAGTTAAAGGAGATTCCGAAAATATGGAACAAAAATTTAAAGACGTTAACTTTTTAAGCGAACTGGCCTTCTTAACAGATGTTATTTATCACCTCAGTTGCCTAAATATAAAATTGCAAAAACAACAGCAAACAGTGTCTGACATAGTTAGTTATATAAAAGGTATTCAAAATCAATTACAGCTATTTATTTCGGAATTGCAAAATAATGAATTGTACCATTTTCCATTATGCAAAGAACTCGGTGATGAGTATCAAGTCGCAAACTTTGTACAATTTGTCTCAACTTTAGTAGAAATTCAGAAAGAATTTGAAACACGATTCAAAGATTTTGATGCACTACAAAAGGATCTCATTATATTTAACAACCCTAAGGGATGCAAGATTGAAAACAGGAAAATCCATATAAATTGGAACTTTAAAAAAAAAAATTATAAATGTTATCGGCGCACTGGGTCGGTCTATTATACAGGAAAAGCTATTTTGCAAATTTTATGATTTTAATATTTCCAACGTTTCGGTCAATATTACGACCATTATCAAGGAAAGTATATAAAAAGAAAACTGCGCTGCTTTTGTAACTTAGACACGTGATAAACGTGCGACGTACCAGTCGGTTGGAGAGTGACTGAGGTAAACATACATCGGCAGGCAGGAACAGCAAGAGGATAAAACCGAAGACGGTCAAAACGACACCAAAATACGTTAACTGTCATGGAAAAAAAATTTTAAATGTGAACTTGAAAAATCTCTCAACAAACTGCCAAATTATCATTAGTTGTAGCCAATATGGTAAAGATCCAAATTCGCCAGCGTTCGAAACTATAATTACATACAATAATTTATAATATTTAGTATTGATCAAGTGATAAAAAAAATTCGTTCCACTACCGGAGAGAAAATCAAGGTTTTCGGTAAGAAGAGCTTGGAAGTCGACATCAGAGGACTCTCAAGCGTAGAAGACTTCTACATCGTCGGCATAGTCGAAAAATGTATACTTGGAGCGGCGTTCCTGAGGAAACACAGTTACAACATCGATTTGTCCCGGAATATTCTGTGCTTTCCCGGTAAGCCGGAGATTCGCCTAGGTGAGCCAATCGCCGAGAAGAAGAAGCAGGAAGCAAAGGAGGAGACGGTCGTTTCACAGCATTTGGAGGAGCTATACACACGCTGCTCATCAGGTTTGACCGATAGGCAGAAGAAGCTATTTGCCGAGTTACTTTACGAATTTCAGGATGTTTTCGCGACGGATCCGAGTGAGCTCGGAAACTGCGACTGGGTGAAGCACACGGTCAACACCGGAGACTGCCCGCCCATAAAACAGACACCACGGAGGTTGCCTCTACATCGTCGAGCGGAAGTGGAAGAGCTGCTCAGGAAGATGATAGCCCAGGGCGTGATTGAGGAATCGCGGAGCCCGTGGTCCTCCCCGATCGTCCTCGTCAAGAAGAAGGATGGAACCACAAGATTCTGCGTGAATTTCCGACGCCTGAACGATATCACGAAGAAGGACTCGTATCCCCTCCCCCGCAAAGAGGATACCCTAGACGCCCTCGCCGGATCATCGTGGTTTTCTACTGTGGATTTGCAGAGCGGGTACTGGCAGATCTCTATGGACGAGAAGATCCGGGATAAAACTGCGTTTTCAGTAGGAACAGGACTGTGGCAGTTCAAGGTGATGCCCTTTGGAATTTGCAATGCCCCAGCAACTTTCGAACGCTTGATGGAGGACGTATTTCGAGACCTGACATCGAAGATCTGCTTGGTTTACTTGAACGACATCATCATCTACGGGAATGACTTCGAACAGGAGCTCGAACGTCTTCGAACGGTGTCTTCGCGGCTGCGTCAAGTCGGACTATTGGTGAGCCCCAAGAAATGCTTTTTCTTCTGCCGGGAAGTGAAATATCTGGGACACATCGTCGCCAAGAGCGAAGTCAAGACGGATCCATAGAAGATTAAAATCATTTTAGAATGGCCGCAGCCGAAGAACGTCACCGAATGAAGAAGTTTTCATGGATTATGCACCTATTACCGGAAATTTGTGGACTTCTCCAGGATCACCAAGCCCCTGCATCGCCTCACCGAGGCCAAACAAAACTACAAGTGGACCGAGGAATGTCAAGAAGTTTTCCAAGAGCTGAAGAGGAGACTAACCGGAGCTCCGGTACTAGCATACCCAGTGGTAGGAAAGGACTTCATTCAGACTACTGCGTGACTTGGAGAGTTACTGGCCGTGATGAAATCCATCGAACATTTCCACCATTATCACTACGGACGAAGATTCCTGGTAAGGACCGACCACGCGGCGCTTCGCTGGCTACTGACCTTCAAGAGCCCTGAAGGACAGGTCGCGCGATGGATCGAGCGTCTGCAGGAGTACGATTTCGAGATTCGCCACCGAGAAGGGAAGGCGCATGGAAACGCCGATGGTGTATCCAGGAGACCTTGCACCGAAGAAGATTGTAAGAACTGCAACCGACTGGAGAAGAAAGAAGCAGAAGAGGAAGGAGATTCCACGAAGAAGATCCACCGACTATTCGCCGTAGAAGAGGACACCGAGGGATGGAGGGAAAGCCAAAGGAAGGATGAGGAAATCGGCTTCATCCTTGAAAAGCAAGAGGGAAGGAGAGAAGCCCGTCTGGTGGGACGTTTTATTATTAAAATTTAATTTTAAATTTATTATTAAATTATTACTGGTCAATCTGAGACTCGCTGGATGTTCGGGAAGGTTTGTTTTTCAGGAAATGGGAGTCCCACGATGGTGCAATGACCTCGTGATTTTTAGTGGTGCCGCGCGAAAGGGTTGCAAAGGTGCTGACGGAGTTCCATCATGCTCCAGCAGCTGGACACTTCGGAGTGAACAAGACATTGGCGAAGATACGTCAACACCTCCCGAGGTCCCAGGCCGGGAACAGGTTTATGCTGGTCATGGCGGTTTACTTCACCCGGTGGCCTGAAGTCATCACGATGCCGGACCAGCGAGCTGTCACAGTGGCAAGGGCTCTTCTGCAAAACGTAGTGTGTCATCATAGGGTACCTTTGGAGATACACTCGGACCAAGGAAGGAACTTCGAATCCTTCGTGTTCAGGGAACTGTTGAGGCTGCTCGGAATCAGGAAAACGCGGACAACTCCCCTACATCCTTAATCCGACGGACTGGTGGAACGCTTGAATAGGACATTGCTCCAATATCTTGCAATGTTTGTTTCAGAGCACCAGCGGGATTGGGACGAATGGATTCCTATGTTCCTCCTCGCATACAGGTCCGCACGACACGAGGCGACCCAACTAACTCTGTCGATGATCCTATACGGCCAGGAACTTCGTTTACCCTTGCAGCTATGGAGAGGACTGCCCCCAGAGGTAGAAGGAGAAAAGGACCTCGAACAGAGATACTCCAAATGGATCCGAGGAAAAACAAACAGGATTCACGAATTTGTACGAACCCATCTGGACCCGTGTATAGCTCCGCGATGAAGTCATGGTACGACAATCGTGTACACGCGGTGAAGTTCCAGCCTGGAGAAAAAGAGTGGTTGTTCCAGCCACGAAGAGTAAAAGGAAAGTGTCCAAAACTGCAAGCGGATTGGGAAGGCCCATATACGGTAGCGGACAAAATCAATGACGTCGTCTACCGGATTCAACGTTCCCCTAGGAAGAAGTGCAAGGTGGTCCACGCGCGCCGCCTTGCGAAGTACGAAGGACAGTTTCAAGGGGAATGAAGACTTCCAAGGATACCATCGCGAATATTCAGGACTCGAGGACGCCGAGGACGATAAGGATTCGAGACTGAAGCTTAGCGTTATGTTAATCAGTGGACTGGGCTGCGAAGGCTACCTTCGTAGTCCGGCTCCCTTTCTTTGGACTGTTTCAGGGACACGAAACCCCACGACGAGGGACAAGGTGTCGGGGGACTGCCACCGCGGCTCAGACGCGATCCCGAATTCCCCGAATGTGCCACAATAGCATGGTAGTCCGCAGCGAGGCGCGGACATACGTGAAACCGCCTCGCTAGCCCCCCTGGAAGCGATCCCATGGCCCCCGGGACACGGGCCTTGGTATGGTGGATCCCCAGGTAGCGGAACACAAGGGGTGGACAGCAGACGGGAAATGGTGTCCCCGCTCACCGGACGGACGTGCGACGCAGTGCGAGGCATGGGGTCCTCGAAAAGCCCAAGCTAGGGGGATAGAGGAAGACCTGAAGAAAGAAGGTCGAAGATGAGCTGGCAGTTCGGGGCAGATTGATCGGGGAGCGGGCCGATAGCATGCTCATGATTTGTGATCCCCTGCTTTCGTGCTCGTATCGCCTTTCCGTCTGCCCGGCACTGTCCGGCTCCACCGGATCCTAGTGAGAGGAGGAGAAAATTAATGTTTTGTTGTCCATTGTGCCAAGGGAACGCCGGAGCATCATGGGATGGGAACTTCGTGCAGGGCCACCGAAGAAAGATGCAACGACGGAACCGATCCCACAAGGAGGATGCAGCGTCGGAGCGGCGGAATCGTCGTGGGACGTTCGAGGGAGCGGAGCTCAGAGTCGTCGAGGGATGTTCCGGAGCATCGTGGGAGTTCCCCCTTGGAGTTCCGGAGGAACCGTCCGCCGAGGGAGATGGCCGTTGAACATAGCGGAGCCGTCGCTGGATTCTCGACTCGAATCTCGACGGCTGAAAACTCGAAGAGTCCCGACCGTTGGAAGAATAGGATTCCCCGCTCGTCTCTGCCCAAGAAGAAGATGCGTCGTCGAAAAAGATGAATCTCTTTCAAGCAAGAAGTGCCCAAGTCTGAAGATGCAAGTGGAGGGTGGAGACGCGAGGATCCACCTATCCACGTCTTGCCCAGCATCCTTTCCTCTCTTCCGGACCAGGGTACGGCTGCACGCGAAGAAGAACCTGCAGCGATCGGGACGACCGCTTCTCCGGAGGGGAGAACATTGTTGCGAGCACCCTACAGATGAGAATCCATGGCCCGCTGATACTCGCGACTAAGACAAGAGGACAGCGGGAAGAAGGCGATCGGATCGATCGCCTGTCAAGGTGTCATTCGAAAGTCAGCCGCCTTGCGAACAGACGTATCGATAGTTACATTGCCCTGCATTACAGATTGTATTCCGTTACTACTGTTCTTGTTTATGTTCTGTTACCCTTGTTGTACATTAAACTTCCATTATGTCGAGCACAAAACGTAACAATATCTTAACATAAAATTCAGCAAATTGCAACTTTACATCAAAATATCTCAGCTCATATGGCACGTAGGAACAAAACGAATACACTTTTCTGATGTAAATCAAACCGAAGCTATCCATTAAGACCATTAAAAATCTAATCGGATCGGCCATTATTGAGATTCGGTAATCTCAGGGATTTGTGATAGCGTATCGCGACGTAATATAGACACGGTGCGTTTCGCGCTGCGCATATATCTATATACTTGGGGCGAGACACTACCGTGTCTCTTGATAATAATTGATATTTTTGCATACAATTTGTTTCAAAGTAAAGAGAAATTATTCATCTTTCATGTAGTATAAGTTAGAATCGTTGAAACCCACAAATTTTGAATTAGAAATTAAAATACGCAAGACATGCAAAAAACCGGTCCTGAGAAAAGAGTACCTAATATCGGCTACTCAAGAAATATTTATTAATTCATGTATATATGAGTTTTTAAAGTGATTTTCACATGTGGTTTTATTATTTAGTGCTTTATAAATGTATTTTTATCCATCTTTGATTTTATTTTTATTAAAAAAAATATAGAAATTTAAAATTATAGATTTTTAAGATATTTTATTTTTTACGTTCCGATGTACATATTGGACAAATAAAGTTTATTTCGGTTGCTCGGCACATTACGTAACCCCACCTGTAATAAACATTACATCGAAACCATTGTTCTCCGATAGGCGGTACTGAGAACACCCATACTGCTAAAAGAAAAACACTATTTCCATTACGAAAAATATTTGAATCGATTTTATTCCTTAAATACATCATTAATTAGGCATTTCTAGTAGATATTCTTGTCTTGTCGCAGTAAAATTGTCGCAGTCCAATAAATTTGAACACTATTAAGATTTTCTAAAATCCTTCACTTTCTGTAATTATTGATCTCATGACGTTGCAATTACAGTATGCCTTCCTACATATGTTTATGTACTAATTCAGTGAATAACCGATAAATTTTAGTGCTTACTTTGCGAGATATAGCGAGTGGCGATATTAGGAACATGGGCAATATTAGGTACGGTCACCCTATAATAAGACACTTAAGGTGGAAGTTCGTTTGTTAGCAAAATCTGTCCAGACGCTTTTTTTGATACTCCTTGATGACCTACAAGGTTCAAATTCAGCATGAAATTTCCTCGACAACTAAAGATACCGTAAAAAAATCCAAAACCTGGAAAATTCGAAAATGGGTATACTGAATCCACCCTAAGAAAAACCGAACGCCCATACCGTTTTGCGACCGATCTGTGCAGCCCCCACTACTGCCTACGGCTACGGGCCCGACGCAGGTGATTGCTCGTAACGCTTTAACTGCCGGTTTACACTCGTACATAACCATTCCCTACCAACGCATTGGAGTGGGTCACGCGATTTTCAGCAAAATGTAAGTCACGTCCAGGACTCCACAAAGATCCCACCTCTGTCTCGTGTTAAGTATCTCTACTCTTTATGTATGCTCTATGCGGATGATTTTAAATGTTTCAAAACCATTTCCGCACATACTCCTTCGACCTCCAATCTGATCTGAACAATTTACGACCGATTTCTTCACCTCCGATCAGTTATCCGCCAATTAAATAGATGTTAAATGAAACAGGCATGTGGTAGAAATGTATCAGATTAATTTTTCGGGATGTAAAGAAATCAACCGTTAGCGACATGATGTAAGCGCAACCAGCTAAATCTAACCTCAAGCAAATGCCAGGTTTTGAAATTTTCAAGTAACTAGAATCCTGCTGTCTTCCCGTATGCTCTCTCTGATAATGTTGTCCCTACACAGCGCATAGTAAGTAATCTTGTAGTTATTGTAAACGAGTTTCTTACGTTCCCTCAACATTTTTCAAATATTCTCGCACCCTCTTTCAAAGTTTTGGAATTCCTACGCAGATCGTGCTCCAACTTTAGGAACTTACACACACTGCCCTTTTTATACTCATTGTCAGTAAAGTACTTGTTTTATCTCAAGTCGCGACCATCGGCACGACCAAATACGAACATTTCCCGCGCAAATGGTCGGCACGGTTTATGACACGTGTGCCAGCGATTTTCCTTTTGCGTAAGCCGCTTTCTGTTCCTTTCGTGATTACATTTTGAACAAAGCATGTTTTTCCTTCGAGACTTTGGTTTACGGCCTCAATAGTTATTGCGGGTATCAAAAACCCCGAGTTTCCGAAGGGCCCACGATGGGAGGCCGGGCGGCCTGTGACTGACCTCATCCCGTGCCACGGGCTGACATCGGCACCGAGTCAACCAATTAGGAGGCGTTTCATATCGCGCGCGTCTTGCCGGGAAATTGTGTGTCAGGCAGACGCCAGTCATCATCAACGCATCGAGAATGTCTATCGTCTTGTCTGATAAGTGACACTTGGAATAAAGACTCTGCATAATCATTCGATTTACTGTGCCGTTTAATAAGGGAAGATAGAACATTCACCTATCCCTTCACTTATCTGGAGTACGTGTTAGTGATTTGCCCACCCAGCATATCTAAGCACAAATGGAACATAGAAAGGGTACAGTACGTACTCGTTATAAGCCCTTTTATACCATGCGTTGTACGCCCGGCGACTATCCCCACCATTTCTTGGAATCATTCGAACGAGAGTGAGAGGACCCGAGAACGAGCGGGAGGCTCTTTCTCACTCACGCCATTGGCCGCGCAGAATGGTGTCCACAATAAGTGTCGGGCTTATAACGAGTGCGTATAGCACAAATTCCTGCGCTTTATGTCCTGGAAGCTCGAGCAGCTCCGTTCCAGCTACGATCATGACGACAATCTCATACTGACAAGGAGAGATCGTGTCTTTCGGATCATTGATTCTAATGAAACTTTCAGGGCATATACATAGAGGACATTTTCTTCTTCACGACTCACCCATATACATAGAGTGATACGCTTTCTGTATAGCTTAACCCTCAAAGACCATACCACGGTATTCCGACTTAGCACCTTTACCCCAGGGGTTTTTGTGTGCCGATTTCTGTGTGATTTTTCTGGCTGTCGCGAGAGACGCCGTGATAAGAAATCCATGTATGTGAGCATTTATGTAACTGTGGTAGTACAGCTTTTTAGTGGTATTATGCGCAAGAAGTCAGCCTTATATGTATGGCTTTTAGAGACACTATAATAAGAGCCTGGCAACGAAAAGGCCACTTTTGATTGATTCACCATTTTTCGTCTATTCATACGCAGGCGCAGTTCACGCATACAATACCACCGCTCTTGTAAGCGTTTCCCCCTCCATCAACGGTAGCTGGAGTCCGCCGGTCCCTGCACACAACTACTACGCTAAGAATAAACAGCCACACGGCTTCGTTCAGGCGGAGTCAAGCAGCGTTCCCGTTACCCTACCATACCCTTCGGGAGCCCAGCAACTTCAACTGCCAATCCACGATCGTCAGGTGCTGATGGCTGATTTCTCCTCGCGCGCTGCTCGCAAAACCGAACTCACCGGCCAATATATATGAAATGGACTTTAGGAAATAAGGAAAAAGGGTGATTCTGGAGCTACGCCCGTCAAAGAGATGCGGTCTGGTACCCCGTGGCGAGGACTCTATTAAGAAGTGAGAAATCTTCGACTTCCGTATTTCTCATCACATCTTTGCGAAAACAATGCCAATTGATTCGTTATGTTTCGCCGATGAAACTGACACCAAGAACGATGTAATTCGGAAAATAATAAAACAAATTCCCTAAAAAATTAATTTCCATAACCACAAGCTATTTTCGTTAATAATAGTCTGATTTACATGAAATTTGGTCTGTTTTTCATCGGAAAATCATAAGAAATCCATCTCATATCGATACGATAAAGAATAAAGAATTATTTTTTTCTGAAACAGGTATGAATCCTCGGCCAACTGTAGCCAATTAAGGTCGGCGTCCCGCAGTCAAGAGGTGAAAATGTGAAATATCCATTTTCGCTACGATCGGCCGCTAAAATTTGATCTTCTTTTTTAAGCAAATCTGTTATTGACTAGTATTAAAAAATATTGATATTTTAAAGCCGTTATATATATAATAAGCAGAACTCAAATTTGTCTGAATTGCGTCGGGTTTGGTATCATTTTTATTAGAAAAAATTCATCCATACGTTAGAAATATTCTCATTATGCTAAAATAATTTTATTCGAGCTTCTCACACATACTATTTTTGTGGAGTACCTGCCGGTGGATGGTCGTAGAGGGTCGCCTGATTACGAGCAGTCCCACAATGGAAAGGGATGCGGATCGCCAGGTATCATCAGAAATATTCGTCCGCTCCGTTCCTACCGACGCGAACATCTTCGAGAACGTTCGTACGCTGTATTCTGTTCGTGTTCGCGGGGGTGTAAACGCGACGAGAACAGACGAAATGTGTTTCTTCGTGTTAAGCCGCGTATTCACCTGTGCATTCGCCCCAAATGTGCATCGGGCGCGCAGCAATTGGCGAACCGAGGCGAACCGAACGCGCGCCGAACGGTTCGCCAATTGGTGCGCGCTCGATGAACATTCGGGGCGAATGCACAGGTGAATACGCGACCTTATTGTTCGTGTTCGCCTTGGTGTAAACCCGGCATAAGGGCACACTACTAGAGTTCTCCCTATCCGTTGTATGCCCGTCGCTTCATTGGCTTCGAGCACCCCCTTCCGCACGGCTCGTAGAAATCGCTATGGATGCTCGCGTCCTCGGACCGCCCATCGGGGCATCGCTGCTTTAGTGTAACCCAGAACATTCTTTTGCCTATATCTCAGGATGTGCTGCACCAGTTTTAAAGTTTTTTATTTAATCGCCTCGTAAGACAATGAAGCAGAAGAATATACAGTATTGACAATTTTATCACAAATCGTTTGATATTCATGATATTTTAATCATTGTTTTTTTTTTAAAAAAAGGTACAAGGGTTTAATTGTACATCAATCGAAAGGTTTCGAGTTATACTTTAATGAAAAAAATGAGTTATTACAAATGATTCAAAGAAATATAATTATTTGGCGAGGTGAAGTTGAGTAATTTTTTACTTTTACTGAACAACGGTTCTCTGTGAAAAATCGTGTTTTTCGTTGAAAATAAGGACATAAACTGCCATGGCGGATTAAAAATAGCGGTTACAGAGAGCTGAAATGTAGAAAATCTAGGAAAATACGAATATACGAATATCGTTACAAAGTAAGACATCGCGTAAATATAAATATCAATATAATTAATTATTAGCGTAAAAAACATACGATGGCTTAGTAATAATGCGCGTTCACCGCCAGCCCCGAACGCGCACCCATAGCGAGAGTTTACTATAGCAGTTACAAAAATGGCAAATAATACAACGAAATGGTTGAAATAATAATTTATTCCATAAATGTACTATGTATGCAATTATTTATTCATATCTACGGAGCAGTCGCAACATATTTTCGCTACATGTTCCCTGCACATTGGCCGGTCGCACTTCAAACACTTATAACAAGTTTTTCTGTCTAAGGACACTGGGCAGAAGCCACATCTCTTTTGTTTCTCCATTTTATTTCCAGCCATTAAATCTCGTGGATCTTGATCTTGTGGAATATCTTTACATTCCAGGAAGGCTTCAATTTGGACACGTAATGTTGTTCTCAATGTTGAAGACGTCAAACGCCTTGATAATAATGGTTTGATAAGCGCCAAACTTAGGTCTAATATAAAATTGTATCGACTCATTTTCACGTTATCTTTACGTAAAGTATACAATATTAGACAGTTAACGTTGGCCTGATCTAGCATCCCATAGAACAAACGCATAGGCCACTGACGAGTTTTGCGGTTAGTTGTGTAATCATGACATTTTTTATCAAAAGAGTCGGTCCCGCCCTTCGTCTTATTGTAAAAACCCACGACCTCAGGCTTACCTGTTGCCTGATTGAATTTGCCATTTACGTGTAATGAAGAAAGTAATAATACGATTTTTCGGGGCTTTGAGTTATATGATACTAATGTTTTCCCCTCGTGATAAGCAAATTGAACGTTCGTACTTTGAGGTGGTATTTTTTTAAACGCTTCAGGAATTTCATGCTCATTTTTACGGATTGTCCCTACCATCGTAATATTATAATCTTTTTTCATTTTCTCGCAAATCGGAATTGAGGTAAACCAATTATCACACGTAATGTTCCGTCCGGTGTGATAAATTGGTTCTGATAATTTTCTAACGTAATAAGAAGAAACTGCCTCGGCCGGATCTGCATTGACGACTCCTACATACGGGATCGCATTGAATAAATAGTGCGTTGTCGCATCGTTTATAAAAACGATTTTTAAACCATATTCATCTTGTTTCGCAGGCATATGCATTCTAAATATACACCTACCACGGAACGAGAGCAGTTGCTCGCCGATTGTGCAAGTCGAGTGCGGCTGGTAATTAGATGTGCAATTGGCAATGAACATATTCCAGATTTCGCGAATATTTGCTAAACGGTCTTCCGCTTTTCGCTCAGTACGTGTATTTCTATCGTCAAATCTTATGGAAAGCAACAAAAATTGAAATCGATTTTCTGGCATTGTCAACCTGAACAGAGACATACTGTAAGGCGACCACAAATTTCTCGCGCACGTATTGTTGACTTTATGCAGTCCGGCGAAATACAGCAAACCTATTAGAGCCTTTAATTCTACAAGGTCTACAGGTTTTTGATAAGTCTCAACACGCTGACCTTTTTCTTTCATCTTCTTCAGTTTTCTGTCAATCTCTTCATTCGTATGAGTAACAATGATATTTAGAATGTCCGTGGTAAATAATAGTGTCCAAGATTCGAGAGGTGTTGACACGTTCAGGGCCTGACCTTTCGGAGAAGCAATGTGGTCCGCCTGAGAGCGTTTACCTAAAAACTCGGGAGCGTATTGTGACCACACGAATCCACTTTTCGAACGCAGGTACGATGTACGACGCTGACGTTTTCTTGATGGTTGTGCTTGCTGCTGTGTTAACGACTCTCCGCTACTCCCCTCTTCCTCGACATCCAGTTGCTCGGCGTCGGAATCGGCATCTTCCTCCGACTCGTGAGGGCTCTCAGTTTCGACATGATCTTCAGTCTCACTCTCGCTTTGTTCGTCGTCGAAACCCATGTCCGGCGCCTCGAAAACATCGGCTATCTCACGTGCTTGCCGAACTCGAGAACGCGCCTCCATCGTAATCTGGATTAACAAGAAATAAATAAATAAGTTGAACTCATTATAATATTATATCGATGAAATTGAGCAGCTATTTATTTATAATATTTTGTTATATCTAACTTTTCACACATAACTTTTAAAATGAATGCTCACATACCTTGTTAAACAGATATTTTTTATTCAAAGTATCACGTGCTCGAATACTGCAACGCGTGCCTTATACACATCGTTTCAGCAAAGCGAAATCGTTACTATCTTTCAAAAAATAAATTTAAAATAGTTAAAACCGAGTTAACAATAATAAAAATGCACTAAAAAGTAAAAAATAATTTTTTCTCTTTCGAATAAAAGAAAAGATCATCAAAATCGGTACATATGCTGATGAGTTATGCGGGGACAAACAAAAAAAATACATACGGATCGAATCTATAAGTTCCTCCTTTTTGAAGTCGATTAAAAAGCATGTATTTTACTTTTGGTAACTCAATATTGTACATATAATAAATTATCGAAGAAAGAAAGATACTCACCAGTAAGAATTCGGCCACACTGGGTGAGCGTAACCCACAGACTACCGTGGTAATGATTTTACTCGGCTACTTCAGGCATACTAGCGTTCCTATGGGGGGGGGGGGGGGGGGTGTTGTAGTGGGGGTATCAACCGTTCTTCCCCAACCGTCCCACTCCCCACCGTTGAGAAATGCCAGGTGTGTTTCAGACGGACCGGGTTACCGTAACCCAATATGGTCCTTGAAAAAAGCAAAGGACAATGCACTGTGCACAAAAAATATACTTTTAACGTAGTTTCACTTTGGACCACTTTCCTCTGAAAAGTACTAGATATATTTTTTCACAACGCACCTACTATATTTTTTATCCCATTTGGCGGTAAAGTAGAATATTTTCCCGAAAAATAATTTGGAACCCTAGTACTGCATAACGCAGTGATTTCCAACTAGTGGGTCGCTTAGTGTTTCCTGACGAACCGCCACGGTCTTCTGAGTTTTTTAAAATATTATTAAGTTAGAATTATATTCAGAAATACCTATTTTAATGTTTTCTTTACCTTGTCGTATATAGGGGGAGGGGGAGGGTCGCAGGTTATTTGAATTTAATAAAAGAGGATCGCGACTCAAAAAATGTTGGGAAACACTGGCATAAAGTATACGTTAATTGCAATGATTCTTACAACTATTTCTACTTTTTTGCTTCTATATTTCCTAATGAGTTTTGCCCGTACATAGATTATGTGACCCTCATTTCGTCTACGCAAATTCAAATTGTTGTCAATTGAAGGGTAATCGATTGTTTTGAATTAGTCTCAGATAAATGTGCGGCACGTTTCAATTGTTCAAGTCTACAGATTTTCAATCGCGAGTGGAAAAGAGCAAGCAAAAATCGTGATCTTGGGAAAGTGCATATAATACATATGTATGGCTTATCTGAGCAATATTGATTAATTCATGTATTTATGGGCTGAAAATTATCTCTACGAAGTCTCCGAAATCCCCGAAACAGACACGTGCATTACTACACGATGCAACATTCGAAAACATTTAAATTTTCCTAATGTTATTTCTTTTTAGCTTCTATCGTTTTAAGGGGTTAGGACACAATAACCGGCCAAGAAAGCAGACGATTTTTAAACGACGATAATAAGAAAAGTGAGCAATCGATTAATATAAAGTTTTCTGTTTTAGTTCACTATATTATGAATATAAGAAAAGTATATAATATTTACAAAATAGCATTTGTACGCCGTGCAATGTCTCCATTTAAAATGTCCATTTTTTTTTCGGATGGCCAACTGGTGGGCCGGATTCCGGCAAATCGGTTGAAATGTAACAAAAACCCCAAAAATGTTATAAACTATAATATATTTCCTAGGCATTGACGATCCAACATTTCAATTTTTGCGAAAATTGACAAAATAAAGTATTGGCATGGTCAAGACAGTAATTGTCCAATCGGTTCGACAGTGATTGGCCGTTATTTGATACATAATATAACCTAAAAGAAAATGTTACCTGATTTGGTGATAGAAATACGATTCAAATTATTCAATAAAATGGATATATTTTATTTAGTATGTATTTGTCGTGTTTGTTTCTGTTTTTAACAGGGGGCTAATTACTGTTTCACCATTAACATGATTAAAAAACAGTCACTGGCCGCCGGGCCAATTACTATCATTCAACATTATTCATATGACAGTTGTTGGCCCCCTGTATTTTTCAAAATATATGTAGAATTTTAACAAATAAATAATTCTTTTATAAAGTTTAAACTTTTATTTATCGATATATAAATCGGTGTAAGATTAAAGTAAAAATTACGTTGACGCAATCGGACGTTCCTTAAGGCCCTATCTGATTTATGATGGGCCTGGCATCATGCTGTCTGGACCCGGCGTCGCCGTGCTCGCCTTTTGTACACTGCATTCCACATTAGAGCATACCGATTTCGCGCAGGCACGACCCTCAGGAGGCGTTGCTACGCTCGACTCCTTAAGGTCGAGTCTCCATGGCGCGGCCGGCGGCGGCGGCCCAGCGGCCGCGGTCGGCGGCCAAATCCTAAGCACCGCTCTTATGGGGAAGCATGTAAAGGTAGGATTTCCTAGACACGATTCGCCGCGGCGGCGGATCGCGGCGGCGAATCCTAAGCACCGCTCTTATGGAGAAGCGTGTATCTGTTTTCCTAGGCGCGTTTTCCACCCGCTGTGTCAGTGCGTCTGTCTAGGCAGCTACCTAGGCTACTCGAGACGCAACACAATGCGAGGAGTGTCTGTTTTCCGCCATTATGGCGGAATCTCCTGGCGGGCGGCTAATCGTGGCGGCCAAAAGCTTGACTGCTCCAAACTGAGTCTAGCGGAGACCGCCGCACGATCCATCTGCAGAGTGGGACAGAATCCCAAGAAATATGGAAACTAGTTGGAATCCAAAAGTTATGGGATTATGTTTTCTTTATATATTTCTTGTAAATTAATAATATGAGCACCTAAAAAAGGAAAAAATATCATGGCGGCTACTTCTGATCTGTGTGTAAACACGTGTCAAAGTTTGTATGTTTTTATTTTGTGGAAAAATTTAAGTCGAGGCTTTTGAATTTCGATGATATAAAAGAAAAATATTTTTGGAACCGAAATGAGTAGTATCGTATCCGATAAGCAGTAGCAAATAATTAGTTACATATAGTTTTTTCCATAAGAAACCGATAGAAAAAATATCAGCAATTGTCGGCCTTTTAGTTAACCTCCGGGAACTTCCAAGCAAATTTATTTTTTTTTTTATAATCAACATTTACTTGTCCTTGCAACTGCGAACACAAGATTTGGCAATATTTGCCAATCATGGAGTAATTACTTGTTTTCCATGTCGCACAGTGGGACAGAATCCCAATAATTAGGGGAAATATACATCCCATTTTTAGCACTAAAATTGACGAACATTATGCAGGAAGTTCATAAAGAAAGAGTTAACATACAACTCATACGAAAGTTCGACGTTATCTAAAAAAATAACGTTAATAATTCCAATAAAACTAAAAGAATTTGATAAATATACATACTATGGAATGGGCAGAAAAATTGTAAACCTGTATCCATGTTATCCCGGTACCACCTACTAAATAAATAGGTACTGTTCACAAAGTGTTAAGACATTCCTACGAAATTATATAATATTTGGGCAAGCTTCCAATCGGCTAATTGGGAGAAGGGACCCAACACGCCAGAAATGAAGATTTTAAAAAGTATAGAAAAGATTGTATTTACGTACAAAATAGTCTCATTGCAATACAAATGAAGAAGGTTTAATCCTTTTATCGACTTCTTGAGATTCAGTAGTAGATTAGTTTTCAAGGTATCTTCGCCAAAAAAAAACAAAAAAACTTTTTTTTATAAAGTAGCTTGATATGATTCGGCATTTTGATTGGAAAAATGGCATGTCGACTTTTTTCTCTACTCTTGAGATTGACGCCCATTGTGTGTTGGAACATAGGGGGCTTAGAGCTCAGAGAGAATTCATTCGTTGTTTTTGACCCGTAATTTCATATTTTCCCAAGAACGTTTGGACATCTGTTTGCCAGCATTTCAAAAGGGCAATCATGACCGTCGTGCTGTCTTTAAGAATTTTAGACATTCTTCAATCTCAGTTAATCCGTATATTGCTCTGCCGGTGGGTAGTAGGTACATGCGATGACTTCGGACCTGCGCGTGCCGTTTTTAACCGCCGACTCGTGATGCCGCACCGAATTTTATGGCTTTCTACACTCGCAGGGTTTGGAATACCATTAAAAGTGGAAAAATCCAAGTTCCACATATCTCATCAGATCTCTGCGAAAACGGTACCAATCGATTCTCTATGTTTCGCCGATGAAACTAACACCAAGAACGACGTAATTCGGAGCATAATGAAGGAAATTAGATGAAAAAATCATTTATATAATTTCTCGCTAGCTTCGTTATAAATAGTCCGATTTACATGAAATTTGGTATAATTTTCATCGGCAAAACGTGAGGAATCCATCGGTGTCACTTTCATATCGATATGGTAAACAATAAACAATCTGGTTTTTCTGAAACAAGTATACCGACCGTTAGAATAGACCCTTTTAACTGCTCGAACCCAACTGAGTCCCTTATCGCGGTACTTGAGGTCTGCTCGTCGCGGCGACTGGCCGCGATTCACCGCCGCGGCGGCTGGCGGCGGTCCCACTAGTGCAATAGAGAAGTATGCATCTGTGTCTCCGTTGCGCTAGTCGGACCGCCGCCGGCCGTCGCGGCCGATCGCGTCTAGGAAATCCCACCTTTAACCGTTCCCCTAGCCGCGTTTTCGACCGGCCGCGGCCGCGCGTCTGCTACTGCAGCAACCTAAGCTACTCGAGACACAACACAATGCGATGAGTGTCTGTTTTCCGCCATGATGGCGGACTCTACTAGCCGCGCGGCTAGCCACGGTGACAAACCGCTCGACTCCTCCAAACTGAGTCATAGCCGCGGCCGCGCTGCGATCCAGCGGCACAGTGGGACAGAATCCCAAAAATAAGGAAACAAGACAGAATTCAAAAGTTATGGGATTATGCTTTTTTATATATTTCTTGTAATTCTTAAAAAAGGGAAAAATATCGTGGCGTCTACATCTGATCTGTGTGTAAACACGTGTCAAAGTTTGTATGTTTTTTCTTATTGGAAAATTTTGAATTGGGTCTTTTAAAATTTGATGATATAAAATACACAAATTTTTTGGGAACCGAAATGAGTAGTATCGTTTTTGGTAAGCAATAACAAAGAATTAGTTACATACTCTTCTTTTCCATAAGAAACCCATTGAAGAAATATTAGCAATTATCGTCTTTTTAGTTACCCTCCGGGAATTTCCTAGCAAATTTCATTTTTGTTTTATAATAAACATATATTTGGCTTTGCAACTGCGAAAACAAGATTTGGCAATATTTACCAATAATGGAGTAATTACCTGTATTCTATGTCGCACAGTAAGGCTGAATCCCAATAAATAGGGAAAAATTAAATAGCATTTTAAGAAAAATTAAATCACATTTTTCGCACTGAAACTGCCGAATATAATTAAGGAAGTTCGTAAAAAAAAGTATTAATATACAACTCATACGGAAAATTGCCGTTATTTAGAAAAATTAAGTCAATAATTTCCAAAAAACTAGAACAATTTGATAAATATATCTATATACTATGGAAGGTGCAGAAATATTTGCAAACCTGTATCCATGTTATCCTATATACCAAATACTGTACATAAAGTGTTAATACATTCATACGTAATTATACAATATTTGGGCAACCTTCCAATCGCCTAATTTTGTGACGGGACCCAAGATGCCAGAAACAAAGGTTTTACAAGTGAAGGAAAGATTGTACGCTCAAAATTTTGTCATTGCAATACAAATGAAGATGGTTTAAACTTTTCATCGATTTCTTCAGATCCAGGGATAGTGTTTTATACAGTAGCTTCATAAGATTCAACATTTTGATTAGAAAAAATGACGTGTTGAATTTTTTCTCTATTCTTGACATTGACGCCCACTGTGCGTTGGGGCAAAAGCGAAATCGGAGCCAAGCGGGAATTCATTCGTTGTTTTCGACCGATAATCCCAAGAACGTTTCGACATATCCGTTTGCCAGCATTTCTAAAGGGCAGTCAAGAACGTAAAGCCGTCTGTAATAATTTTAGGCATTCTTCAGTCTCACAATGAGTTAATCCGTATATTGGTCTCTCGGTGGGTAGTACGTACGAAGGCTTCGGACCTGGACGTAGGTACTGCTATTAACCGCCGCGCGGGACAACATGGTCATAAATCGCGACTCTGGCGAGGCACTCTGGCCGATCAGCCACAATAATTTTTGGCAACCAGATGCGAGGTTTTCCCCCTCGATTTCTTCAAGAGGGAGAAGGTTCCTCCTCCGTCGCCGAATTCGCAGGGGGAAGTCCCCTATCTTTAAGGAAGGGTGTTCCCAATGTGTGTATCATAATTAAATTACAACAACAATTATTTTCATATTCCTTTCTCTTCTTTAAATATTAAAATAAAAAATATAAAATAGTTTAAAGAAGGAACATTGTACTGTATGAACTCCGGGTGGTATCGGTACATATAGGTACATTATGGTGGACGTTATTTTTCGACTTTCAAATTTTTTTCGGGACACCCCCCCCCCCCCCCCCGCCGAAAATCAATAAATTTGCAAGCGCAATATCTCGAAAACCAGTTGAAATAAGGTGTATACATTATAGGTTATTGAATTTGTCTTGGAACGCATTATCAAGTGATCTCTAAAAAAATAGATCCATTTAAAAATCCGAACTTGTTAATCGTATCTGTTAAAATAATAATTGACGAAAAATTGGTCCTCACTTTTAAATTTGCCCCCTCGGACCATGCAATTGCATGTAAACAATTTTTTTTATCTCCAATACGTTAGGAAATGTCCAGCAGTTTACTGTTCCCGTGGACACCTGCGGATTAATGAAAAGTCGCGCTTTTGTTCACAGCGAATAATCTCTGAATTCTTAAAGACGGCGAAGGTATGTTCTTGATTGCCCTATGGAAATCTGGCAACCAGATGTTGTCGAAGCCGTCCTCGAAAATACGTAATTGCCAACCATAAACAATAGGTAAATGAATTTTCGAAGCGCTCTCAACTGTTACCTCCCAAAGGACCCTTCGTTTAGGATAATTAAGGACACAATATAAAGGCAAAATACAGAACACAATATAAAGGCCCAAAACATAATAAAATTTGAAAATATAATAAAAAGCGGCCGTTTCGTTGACCGTGCACGGTGACACGCACCCGTACGCCCTGTTGGCCGCCGTCGAAGTGCGTGACACTACGATCATAAACCGCGACTACGATGAGAGTCTTCGTTCATAATAGTCCAATTTTCATGAAATTTCATATGATTTACATCGGAAAAACACAAGGAATCCATTGGTGTCACTTCCATATCGAAACAATAAAGAATACAAAATTCTTTTATTCCTGAAGCAGGTATGAATCCTTGGCCGTAGACCCTTTCAAGTGTGCTTGAACAAAAGTGGGACCCCGAACGCCAAGCGGCCGGAGTCTGGCCGCCGCAATGGGCCGCTGAGCCGCGGCCGCCGGCCGCGCCATGGAGACTCGACCTTTACAGTGGGTCCAGGGACAGTGTGGCCAATGAGCCGGAAGTCGCCATTTTCAGTTCCAGCCAGATCAAACGCGCGCGATATTTGAAAAGCGTGGAATCATAGTATATATATAGTGACGTGTATGTATGAACTTAATATTTAATTTTACTAATGAAAACTTGGATAAATATTTTATAGCTGAATTATGTGGTAACAACCCTCATCCATTCCACCAAGAGTCGTGCAACATATTTTCCAGCTCTCTCTTCTTTGATGGTCCCGGGGAAAATAGTTTATTTTAGACCCATTTTTTTAACTGTTCTTACACCCTTTGGCTAAACAATGAGGCATTTGAAATAGTGTTTTAATTATCAAGATGTAGCTCAAAATTTGATGTTATTTTAAAGTTATACTATAATTTATTGTTATATTTTATATTGTAAATAATTATATTTACTTGTGAGGTTATATTTACCTTGATTTCCGTATTTTGTTGTGACGTATTAATTGCACTTATAGGGTACAACTCTGAAGTTGTAGAAAGTACAACTTGAGAATGTGTTAGTATATATGTATACTGATCTATACATAAGAGCTACCGGAAGTTGCCTGAAAATGGCGGCACCAATCAGCGGCGAGCAACACATTGGCCACACTGTCCCTGGACCCACTGTACGACTCCTATGTTTTTCTCCGTCGCACGGCCCTCTACTTACTCTCTCTGTTAACTTTTCGTCCACTGTTTACGTTGACAACGGTCAGGTCCCGCGTTTGGGATGTAACAGTTATTCCTTGGAAATTACCACGACCAATCGCATGCGGTTCAAATTGTGGGTAGTAGTGGGAGCTGCGCAGATCGGTCGCAAATCGGTAGGGGCGTTGGTATGCTCTTATATGGAATGCAGTGTATACATTCGCACGCGGCTGCGTCTCGTTTCGTGGAACGGTGTCTCAATTTTTCTAACATCGCTGTAATTTCCAAGCTTCAAAACCGAGTCATTCTATTTGCTTTTATATATAATCACAGTACAGTAATTCGTCGTTATTGTCCCGTTTTTACCATGCGTAGTGCGCCCGGTGACTATCTCCACCATTTCTTGAAATAGGAATTGTATACTTTTCGCGAACGTATATCGCGATCGTGTCTTGCCGATCATTTCGCACATCGATAATATACATCTAATAGGTAGTAAACAATACAAGACTGCGCTGGATCGTGGAAAAAACATGTGGATGGAGTCGACGTAGAAATGTGGGGCCAAATCCGCTGTCTCTAATAAGGAGAGGTTCCCAGGTTTCCGCGTCCGATTGCTTTGAATTTTGGATATGATTTAGAGGACCGAAAAATAAGATAAACGTATTTTTTTATAGCGGCCCGTTTTCATATTTAGGGGGTGAAACCACCTCCTAAAGTTCATACGGGGTATAAAAATAGTGTTCAGTAAAAGTTGATATACATTTAATTTGCGTAATAACTTGCTGTATGGACGATGTTCTTGTCGTCCGTCACCGTTATTATGGGGTAACTATGAGGGGTGATTTCACCCCCTAAACATGCAAACGGCCCACAATGAAAAGACACGTGTTTCTTATTTTTCGGTCCTCAAAAACATATCCAAAATTCAAAGCAATCGGAGACGGGCACTAACTAACTTTGGAGGGTGGTTTCAACCCCTAAACATTGAAGCAGGCCAAAATAAAAAGACGTGTATTTCTTATTTTTCGGTCCTCTAAAACATATCCAAAAACCAAAGCAATCGGAGATGAACACCTGAAAATTTGATAACTTTTGGGGTTGGTTTCACCCCCTAAACATGCAAATGGCCCAAAATGAAACGACACGTGTTTCTTATTTTTCGGTCCTCAAAAACATATCCAAAATTCAAAGCAATCGGAGACGGGCACTAACTAACTTTGGAGGGTGGTTTCAACCCCTAAACATTGAAGCAGGCCAAAATAAAAAGACGCGTATTTCTTATTTTTCGGCCCTCTAAAACATATCCAAAAACCAAAGCAATCGGAGATGAACACCTGAAAATTTTATAACTTTGGGGGTTGGTTTCACCCCCTAAATATGCAAACGGCCCAAAATGAAAAGACGCGTGTTTCTTATTTTTCGGTCCTCTAAAACATATCCAAAACCAAAGCAATTACAGATGAACACTTGAAAATTTTATAACTTTGGGGGTTGGTTTCACCCCCTAAATATGAAAACGGGCCGTTATAAAAAAACACGTATATCTTATTTTTCGGTGCTCTAAAACATGTCCAAAATTCAAAGCAATCGGAGTCGAACACCTGGGAACCTCTCCTTGTAAGTAGTGCGGAGTATATAACGTTCTGGCGTGCATGAAGGACCGCGCTTCTTCCTTTTCCGTGGTACACCATCGTGTGGCGTGCAAGACCGCGTGTCGGACCGCGCGCAAGATCGTCCGTGTAAAGGGTCCTATTATTGAGTGCACCATCGAGTAAAGGTCCGCGCACACATATCCGTTCCGTATCAGTTCCGTGGTCGTAAAAGGTATCGGTTGCTTGGTTTGGAATGGAGCAGCGCACACTTGTCCGTGTCAGGGATGTCAGCAGATGTCAGTGGGGAACCCCTATCCGTTCAGTGAAACTAAAATTTGGTTGCCAACGATATTTGAGCATTTGGACAGACGGAGTCCTGAAATCACGGAAAGGTTCTAGGAACGACCTTTTTTTTTACATGACAGTGAAAGGTTCTAGGGACGAAGCTCTCGCACCACGCGCTTCGGGGGTCCTAGACCCTAGAGTCAGAAAGACAAGGACAGCAATAGTAACGAAAATGGGAATTTCTATAATTAGTATTAGATGTCCATACAAATACCACCAGTGGATTGCTGGAGTTTTTACAATCAAAATTATACTAAACATGATATAATTCTGATCATTATTAATGATTGTAACGAAAAGAGTTTTGTATTTGAATTTTGCGCGGTGAGGTATAGGGTATGATCGGATGCATGAATGCTGGGTATTAGGGAAATGGAGCTGGGTGTGCGTTTCAACAGCACGTGCAAACTTTAGAACTTTTTCACACGGCGATACATGTATCGCGATACGTGTAAGATACATACCGAGTTTCCATTGATCATTATAGCTTCCATAGGAACCGTTCACACGACAATCCTCATATCGCGATACTGATTTTGTCCATGGACCATTCCAAGGTTTTATTTTCTCTAGGGCGAGGACAAAACACTCTGTGTTTGCGTTGAACCATAATATTATATGGAACGGGGACTTTTGGGTATACTTAACCCCTATTGAAGTTTAAACAAAAGCAATTAAAGAAACTCTTTCGCAGGCATAAATGACACGATTATGGCGGATACGAGACCAGTCGATTTTATGTTTTGATCTGATTGAAGTAATATGGGGGTTCAGGTGGTGTGGTAACCCGTCCGCAATAGTGCAGCGCGCGGCTCGTTTACCTGAAACGGGGCGCACCGCTGCCTTCGAACATACCATCTTACGAAAACCTTATTTTGTAGACAGTAGCGCCTGGATGAGATTGTATAGATTAAAATGTACTTTTACATTAATAATTAGCAGTGGGTTGCTGATGTCGAGGAAAGCACCCATTTAGCTTTGGAGTAAAACTTACTTAAATGTACCTACTTAAGGGATTTTTAAATTTTCATTACAGGCACAGAAAAAAAGAGTGGAAAAAGCGACCTTCATCATTTTCTTCGCTATTCCGACCAATTGCGATTTTTTTCGAAACGACGACACATGCTACATACTTAGTAAATTTAAAAATGTCATTCTATTTTGAAGAGTGTACAAATACTTTTGTCACCTACCGACTGAAAGAACTGTACAGCATGCTTGCAGAAACGGCTGAATTGGGACTGACCGGGCCAGAGCAGGCCTCCTACACAGTTGTCAGTGAAATTAGGGACACCGCACAGTGTCACGAACCGTGTTTTGAAAAAGCAAAAATTTGTGTTTTTAAATTTTATATTTCATTTCATGGAATTGATAGTAAACAGTCCTCCGACATAAGAACATCGGAACTTAGTAACATAAATAACAGATTTCAGGTGAGTAATAACATTCAAAGTCGAATAACCAAACGCAAGCTGCCGCAGACCACGCATAGGAAATATTTATCCACTGCATTTTTGTGTATTTATAAGTTCTCATCGTTCTTTTTGTGTTTAAAATA
Source organism: Andrena trimmerana (assembly GCA_951215215.1). Classification (NCBI taxonomy): domain Eukaryota; kingdom Metazoa; phylum Arthropoda; class Insecta; order Hymenoptera; family Andrenidae; genus Andrena; species Andrena trimmerana. The sequence goes on from OX578062.1 coordinate 11,203,882, forward strand.
AGTAAAATATACCCTTTTTTTCGTTACATTAATCAAACATTCTCGCATTTAAAGATATGGGTAAGTACCAGTGACTGAAATTATTACTTTTTTTGTCGCATCTTCTAACTTATGGAGAGAATTAAAAAAAACGAAACATATCGGTTCTTTCATGTTTTACTATAATTAGTTCTTTTTACGTGCTTTAATTTGGTATAAATTTTATCTGCCCCCGAGTGCCCTATCTTGAGATTTTATTTTTTTTTAAAATCCTTTCTTTGACGTATGGCGAAACACGGCAAAAGAAAAAAGACGTGCCGCTTTATCTCAAAAGGTATTGAGGGTTTTTAATCTGGGTGATTTATCAGATGAAATGAAGGAGATTATTCATAAATTTTGTCGATTAATTTGTTTGGAAGTACAAACGAAATGGGGCCGATGTGGTAGAGATTACGATAAATTTATGAAAAAACACAAAGCGTGGCTGATGAAAAGCATCAAATTGCCAACTGAAATTCTCCGTTTTTTATCAAGCAAATGTGATAGACATGGGCCTAGTGGAAATCCACGTGGAAGACCACAAGTTTCTTTTAACGAAGCATCGTTTTCTACGAAAAAGCGGAGGGTGATAGATCTTCTGGATGGTCGATCACCGAGCGAGTTAGTATTTGCTGCTACACTTGCTTCTGAAGATACAACACTTACAGCTGATCATTCGGCAATATCACCACTGCGTGCATTAGCTTTATATATGGACTTACGTCTTAATTTCGCAAGTATAATATACTGAGAAATACCATGAATACTTGCACTCCAAATATTTTACCTACCTACTATATCCTAAAAAATACGGAAAAGCAGCTTTTGCCATCCTGCATTTCTACATCTGAAATTCACGCAGAAGTAAATTATCAGGAGATACTGGAAAAGACGATAATTTCAATAATTAAAATTATTGAAAATACCGCCCCTCGATCAGTTACATTGATTTGTAAATGGGGGTTTGATGGCAGCTCTGGGCATAGTAGATATAAGCAGAGATTTAACCAATCCCACAACACAGATGAGTATTTGTTTCTCATTGCTTTTGTGCCTTTGCGAGTAATTGATGCAGATGAAAAGATTTTATGGGAAAATCAAACACACTCATCGACATTATTTTGTCGTCCACTTAAATTCATATTTACAAAAGAATCGCCATTATTAGTTGAATCTGAACGAGCGAGAATGGAGCACATAATTGATAACATAAAATCGAGCACAGTGCTTGTTGATGATAACAATTGGAAAGTTTCATACCGTATGTTCTTTACAATGATTGACGGCAGTGTGTGCGGCGTCGAAACCCATACAGCACACTACGTTGCAGAAAGGTTGCAGAAAGGTTGCAGTTACGTTGCGGTGCAACATTGTAACATTGCAGGTAATATTTCTGAGATGTTGCAGAAATCTTCCTATGTCCGCCCCTGTGCAACATTGCATGAAATATTTCTGCAACGTTACTGAGATTTTACAGCAACTTTTCTGCAACGTTTCTGAGATTTTACAGCAATTGTCCCGCAACGTTTCGGAGATTTTACAGCACTATATAATGCGTAATATGCACAAAATATATTTCCATGGGAAAAACTGTTAAAAAAATTTTTAAAAAGATATGGGTTGCAGGGCGACTTGAATCCCGGGCCGCCCGCATGACAATCTGATGCACTACCGTTGTGACCATGGAACCTTCTTGGATGTACGTTACTGTAGATGGTATATAATCTCAAAAACGTTGCAGAAAAGTTGCGGTCAAATCTCAGAAACGTTGCAGAAAAGTTGCTGTAAAATCTCAGAAACGTTGCAGAAAAGTTGCTGCAAAATCTCAAAAACGTTGCAGAAAAGTAGCGGTCAAATCTCAGAAACGTTGCAGACAAGTTGCTGTAAAATCTCAGAAACGTTGCAGTAAAATCTCAGAAACGTTGCAGGGTAATATTGCACCGCAACATTGCTGAAATATTGCAGCAATCTTCCTATGTCCGCCCCTGTGCAACATTGCACCGCAACGTAACTGCAACCTTTCTGCAACGTTTCTGCGGCGAATTGTGCTGTATGGGAAGTGGAACTAATTCCACGCAAACGTGTTATATATGTCGTGCTACCCCTAAAATGATGAATAGTAAATTAATTAACAGTCTTTCACCTAACGTAGAATTTTATAAACTTAGATTATCTACCCTTCATTGCTGGATACGATTCTTTGAATGCTTGCTACACATTGCTTATAGGCCTAATGTAAAAACTTGGCAAGTAAGAGGAGAGACCGCGAAAAAAAATTTCGCCGAAACTAAATGCAAAGTGCAGAATGCATTCAAAGAAAAAATGGGCTTATTGGTTGATATACCGAAACCTGGATTCGGATCAACCAACGATGGTTACACAGCACCTAGGTTTTTTGGAAATCCAGAACTTAACAGCGAAATCACGGGTAAGATCTGTCATTGATTATTAATTTAAGCAGCATCCTAAAAATAATTTCATGCGGGAAAGAAATAAACATTTCAAAATTTACTACTTTAATAAAACAAAAAATATTTATTTAAAAAACTGTTCTTGGTTCTATATGCCTATATCTCTCCATAAATTGTTGGTACAGGGTCCCGACATCATTTATTTTTTCATTACGCCTATAGGACAATTATCAGAGGAAGCATTAGAGGGTAGGCATAAAGATGTAAGGTACTTCAGAGAACATCATACTCGAAAGACCTCTCGTTGCGATACGCATAAAGACCTGATACAAATGTTACTTCTTTCATCAGATCCTTATTTATCCCACATAAGAAAGAATACACACATTAAAACGAAGAAACTAGACAAATCTGTCATAGAATATTTAGTTGTCAAAGAGACTGAGCTTCCGATTCCTTCAGATTCAACTGATAGTGATGAAGATCTATAATAAAAATGAATAATTTAAATTTTATTATCAGTACAAATTATTTAAAAAATTAATTTGATTTTTTTATAAGTGTTCCATATGTTTGTTATTTCTTTGTGTATAAATGTATTTAAAAATGTATATATTTTATTTGTTTTAATTTTATTATGTACAAAAATATGTTTTAATGAATTATTTTATGTTAAAAATTATTATTTTTTGTGTATAAAATATGTGTGTAAAATATTAATTGCATGTAAATAACAATATCTTAATAGAAACTTGATTTTTGAATTTTTTTCCTATATACTCGTTACACTGTGCACCACACGGACAGGGAACGGACACCGTACGGATACGGAACTGACACGGAACGGATATGTGTGCGCAGACCTTAACAGTCTCGCAGAGCTGGACTTACCCTCCAAACACTACACTATATTTTCCTAACACTTCCACCACACTGGACCCACGCGACCCAGATTTTTCTTTCCTTTATATATCAGAATTTGCTGCACCAATTTAAACAATTTTTTTTTAATCAATTAGTCAGAGAATGAGGAAAAACAACCTGTAAGATGAAGAGTATTTAGTCCTTTGCAACTTCATTTAATATTATGATTTTACTAATAATAAAACAACAGACCACCTATATTATTATGTCCTATAGTTATACAGTTCCAGTCAACAGACCATACACAGGTATTTCTCTATAGCTGGCAATCCTTTTCAGGAGTGATTTTGCATGAAAAAGTAAGTAAAAAAAATAGAATACATTTTTTTGACATCGCATATGGTTTACGAGAAAATTGGCTTTGAATTTTAGTCAAGCAAGTTACGCTTGTATGAGCGCATACTATCGAGTTTCCCTCGACTAAACTCTTCAGTGAACTCTAGTATATACCGTTCATGATTTAACTATTTTGTCGGGTCAATGAGCACTCAACAAAACTGTGTGCTCGCATATAAGTCTCACACCACTTACAAGATCGACTAAACTGTCGATCGCCAGAAAGTTGATACCATAAGCTAGGCCTAAACCAGTACACTCATCGTCAACTGAAATCATTCATGCTCTACTACCACAAATGCGCAAAAACTGTTGTTGGAGAAGGTGTCCTCTTCACGCGCTTGGCGATGCGCATAAAATTAATTTGCTGACCTCTTGAGGGTGTGGATCGAAAGTAAAACTCTATCAGTAACTGATCACAGATACATCAAAACTGTAATTCATCCAACACTCTATTCTGGTTAAGGGGTGCCACCACCTTGGCGGTTTAAAAAAATCAAGTTCAGCATGTATACAACTTACTTAAATTTTCAAACGGGAATTTTAAATTTTCATTACATGCTCAGATAAAAAAGATGAAAAAGCGTCCTTCATTATTTTCTTTGCTATTCCGACCAATGGCAATTTTTTTTTCAAAACGCCGAAACAGGTCAATAGTAAACTAATTCTTCTAGCTTCTCGAGAAAACTCAAGTCGTTTGGCCAAACTTTAAAAAAGTTATTCTGTTTTAAAGTGTGTCCGATTACTTTGGTGAGCCACTGTATGTAAATACATAGTGTATGGTCGCACTGTGCTAAATAGTCAGGGATGTTTCGTGCTTGTAGCAAGATCAACGGATCAGTTCTTGTCTTTTAGACATACCTACTTTTGATTTTATTACTTTATTTGATATGTTTATACAGTTTCATTCTGATTAATAACGCAAATAGAGAATTGTGAAATGGTACATTACTGACAATTTGTATAAAGTTTTATTCCAATTTTATTGTTTTGTTTGTGATTCTGTTTCCGCACACACCATCCTTTAAGGTGCGTCTCGACATTGCGAGGCTGCAGCACGAGGCGCACCTCGCGCAGTGGAGAGTCTGGAGAGACTACCTCGACATGGTCACTTTGCAAGGCAACATCGTGATGCTCCCGTGGCAACCTGGCGCTACCTCGAGCAAAACATCACGCAGTGCCCCATTGAATGTTATGGCTTTCGACCCTCGAAGGGTTTGGAATACCATTAAGAAGTGAGAAATCTTCGACTTCCGCATTTCTCATCAGATCTTTCCGAATACGACGCCAATTGATTCCTCATGTTTCATCGATGAAACTGACACCAAGAACGACGTAATTCGGACCATAATGAACGAAATTCCATGAAAAACTAATTTCCATAATCTCAAGCTAATTTCGGTAGTAATATGTGGTCCGATTTACATGAAATTTGTTATGATTTTCATCGGAAAAACATAAGGAATCCATCGGCATCATTTCCATATCGATACGATAAATAATAAAGAATTTCTTAATACGCTGAAATGAATATTTCACATTATCACCCTCGAAGGCGAGGGGCCGACCTCGATTTGCCACGGTCGGCCGAGAATTCATACCTGTTTCAGAAATAACATAATTCTTTATTCTTTATCGTATGGATATGGAAGTGTCGCCGATGGATTCTTTGGGGTTTTCCGATGAAAATAATGCCAAATGTCGTGTAAATCGGACAACTTTTACATAAGGCATAAAGAATACAAATAGCTTGTGTCAAAGTAGTCAAATTTGCATGATATTTGGTATGATTTTAATCCACGGAACGTCAGAAATCCATTGGCGCCGTTTAATTTACAGGTAATTAGAGTATAATTATTTCGGATGAGAGAGTTTCCAAGGTCCTCATATGTTAAACTATCACAGCGACACTTTGATTACTTATGTTAAGGGGTCATTCTACTTTGAACCGTCGAAAAATTAAGCTACTTTTAAAGATGTTTTTCTCAACAAATGTAACCTATAACGGAATAAATATTTGTATAACCCTTATATTATAAAAAAAAATTTAAACGAATTTTTTGAACTTGTTATAATTGTTTTTTACAGTGTCGATATAGCACCTAAAACAGAGGTATGTTCATGGCGTAGGTGACTTCCCGGCTCAGGCTTATCCGAAACAAAAAACTGCAAAAGATTCTTAATCTGAATGAGTGTCGCTATAGCCCGTAGCTCAATTCACAATTTTGGTTGAAAAGTAACAAAATGGCGCCGGTTTGAAAAAAAGTTTGACAAAACACTCAAAAGGATGTATTATCGAGTGTTACATGAGAAAAATCTCGGTTATTTCTTGACAAAAATTATTAATTGAACTACGGGCTATAGCGACACTCATACAGATTAACAATCTTTTGGATCTTTCTGTTTCGGATAAGTGTGTCCCGGAAAATCACCTACGCCATGAACATACCTTTTTTTTTAAGTGCCATATTTGACGCTGTAAAAAGAACATTAAAACAAATTAAAAAAATTCTTTTTAATTTTTTTCTATAATGTAAGAGTGGCTTAATAAATATCAAAAAGATTTATTTCATTATATTTTGTATTTCTATTAAAGTAGAATGACCCCTTAAACTACATTAAGATAATCGTATTTCGTATTGATGGGTAAATAGGGGAAACCTAAGGTTTGTCGGTTTTTAAAAACCGGTTTTTATTTATAAATTTGTAAAATTCGAAAACCGGGTTTTAAATTTAGAAAATTGGTTTTATGTACTAGAATTAATATGCAGAAATGAATTAATTACTTAATTAAATACGTTAACATTTTGACTTCAAATCTCCTTGGACACAAGTATATTGTAGTAGGTGACAGTTTACTGTAAAACTAATCTGCATGAGTTCATATTTTCAGAAAATGATACTAAATGGAATAAATATTTATAATTTGGGCCCATTTTTAAAAGATTTATATTTTCTACGGATTTTAGTAATATTAGTTGTTTTTTTCATTTGGTTTTGTATGCAGTCGATTTTATTGTGCTATATTTTTGTAGATTCATAAGTATTAAATGAATTCAACAATTGTACGTATTTGTACGGATTTTAGTTATTTTAATGTTTTTTTTTTTAAATGGGTTTTGTATATACAGAGTATATATTATTTTGTTATATTTTTGAAATTCCACAATATTAAGGAAATTTTAATTTTTAAAATAAGTAAAAACATATATTTACTATTTTAATAATACTTTTTTCTGAAAATTCGAAAAACCGTTTTAACCGTTTTTTTGGGAATATTGGAATTCGAAATCCGTTTTTTTCAAAAGTCGGTTTTGAATATACCTTAAGGTGGAATCAGACGGCTCGTGGAGCCGCGATCGACGAGCCGTCTGATCGGTCATGGCTCCGCTCCCCCGGGCTCGCCAACCGGACTTGACGAGCCACGAGACGAGCCACGAGCCGAGCCACGAGCCGAGCCACGAGCCGTCTGATCGGTCATGGATTGCCGAGTCGGGCTCGCCAAGCCGACTTCACGAGCTAGACGAGCCGAGCCATGAGCTAGACGAGCCGAGCCACGAGCCGTCTGATCGGTCATGGCTTGTCGAGTCGGGCTCCTATTGAATAGGAGCTTGTAAAAACTATTACTTGTTATATTAATTGTTTGTTTAACAATTTAAAAATATGACTTTAATTTCAGAATATCCAAAATTGAATAGAAGTTGCAATACACTTATAATATACAACAAGAAATAATACGCTAAAAACGGGATAAAATTATAGGAAAACAACACAAAACAATTTATTACATTGTACTACATGTGCTCGGATTGATTTCACTCCGTCCCTCTCACTTTACTCCCAGGTTCAGTGGGAGAGACATTATGAATTTTATGTACAATTTGTAGGTTGCAATGGTTGTTAATATGTATGAATAATGACATTACACTAATTTTACACACTTTCATGCAATTTGAATAACAAGCTAAAAGGATAACACTTATACAAATCAAATATTGCTTACCTGACTTTGGAAATAACAAATTTAAGCATAATATTTAAAAAAATTTAATAAAACCTCTAAATACCTTACTACATCAATAAGCAGTCTAACAAATGATAATGGCTTCCTTTTGTGACATACCTAAGAATACCCACTACATATCACTACGATTTACCTATGTAGTAGCATGTCTAAAACAATATTTCACTTTGCCTCACCATTTCGCTTTGCCCCGGTTTCCCGTACATTAGAAAATGTACAATAAAATTTTATGAATCACAAGAATAAGCTAATTAATAAGGAAAGTTAGAATGAAAAGCTCAGGTTTAAGCACAGCATCTAAGCTACTTATGTATACCTAATTCTTTGCATTTTTTTCATAACAATCAAGAAATATAATTATTCATACTATATTAGATTAGAAATATCATGCAACATTCTATAAACATTATATATAGGTAAGAGTACATAATGTTGAGTTGGAACTTATCAAAATTGTAAACAAAAGTTTACTTCGAAGCTTATCTTTTTCTGTAATAATTGTTATATTGTTAAATGCGTAGAGTGAAATAAGTAGATTTTTCAATTCAATGTTGTCCTGCTAGGTACAATCCATTCAAACAATTCGTTTTCCCTTCTCCACCATTCCCTTAACGATTATCACTATTTGTTACTATTATAAAATGTTGTTATTTGTATAGGAACAGCTAATACATAGAATTGGAACATAAAATGCAGTAATGGAAATGGTTATTGCATCACTCCCTAATCCACGTCCTATAAAACAATCTTCATAACTCCTTGATAAAGTAGTTGGTATCCAACTTATTTTAACGAAGATATCGGGCACTGCATGACTAAGTAGTTAACAATCACACAAAATATTTTCCCAATACTATGTATCTACTAAATGAGGTGGGAATGAATGTACGCTAAATATTCGAGTGATGTTATAAATTGTATTTCCAGTATTATACCTACGTGATTATAAGTAATGCTACCAGACACGTTCAAGGACAGGTTTATATATATTTTATAGGCACGCATAATACAGTAGTGCCCGCTTAAGGGCTATCTCTTTCTGCCTGGTTAACACTGGCTGGTGTTGACTGGCACCGGCGTATTTTCACGTTCTGAGATTTGAATCCTATGCACGGCTTTGGCGTTACTTCATGCCAATAATAATTTATGAAAAGTGTCGAAAGTATTGTCTGCGGGGTCCCGAATGTTTATTATCAAACAAATCAAGCTCGGAATTCATTTTTAAGGGGGGATTCTCGTGTAACAGCCCCCGAAATTTATGATTTATTTTTTAAAAACTATTGTTCATATTGCATTAAACTCTTTCGGGATATAAGGTGGCATCTTTAAATTTGCAACAAAAAAAAATTTTATGTCGATCCTTCTTATTAAAGTTAAATAATTTGCGCTGGATCTAACAATTTAATTTCAGTTTTTATTTATAATACTTTTTTCGTCGGTATAAAGAATAATATGACAAATTTGTCTAAGGAAAAAACTTACTTTTTCTTTCAAACGCTATAAATCTTTCAATTTTTCATTTTTTTCCCCTTTAAAGTGGATCAATCTCAATGTAAACTATTTAGCTTTAAGATACCTCTATTTTCTTGCAATCAGATGACTGTGATTGGTGCTACACATCCCACTAACAGGAGTTACACCGTCGAAGAGGTGGACAAGATTCCACAATAATTAATAAATAATACGAAGGATCGACGTAAAAAAATATTTTCTGCAAGTTTAAAGATGTCTCATTATATCCCAAAAGAGTTTAACCTATTATGACCAACAGTTTTTAAAAAAAATCTTAAATATTTAATGTATGTAGTATATAGTCCTTATATGGTATTGTTTCTTATTCAGCAGCATCGTCAACGTGGGCTTCGGTGATGTAATGAGAAGGCCAATTGGGACCAAGAGTGGAATTGTGTTCTGTTCAATTAACGCATGATGGAAGACAGAGGGTGATATGGAGACGTTACAACCAGCTGCTTTACCATCCATTTAACAATATCGAAACGCTGTATTTTATCAGGATAATGCAATACCACATGTTGCACAAATTACAAGAGACTACCATAAAAACTCTCAGATACTCTTCCTTCCTTAGCCATCTTGATGACAGGACTTGTCTCATATCGATCATGACTATAACTCTATCTAACTCTAACTCGAAACATAGCTAAACGCATGAAGGAGTGTGTAAGATCAAAAGATGACCCAAGCCATGGCTGAACTCATCAAAGTAAACTTTCAGATATATCTCTGGATATCTAATTATTCTGCTTTACGTATAACTCAGTTTGACAAACTTCTACACGAGATGTAGGTAATCAAAATACAGAAAATCGTTTTGGATGCCGCGATTTTTTTCAGAGAGCAACATACCGTGTTATGATTTTGTTTGTCAACCGTATGAAACATAGGGCCACGAATTACACTCTTTGTAATAAATGCAAGTAGAAAGACTTATAAAAATACGTATTGATATACAATAAAAGGCATATATTGTCCAATACGAAATCGTTACTAATTTGAGAGCCATTAATCTAAACCGTTAACCTTTTTATCAATATCATTTAAAATATCCTTCTTTGCTACTATGAATAATGGTGCAAGGGATTTAATGTACCACTTGACGTAGTAAAGCAACTGCCGCGCCAAATAAAAAGAAGCTGAGAAGTTGATTGATCGTATTAAGTATCGAATACCTACCAATCGGAAAAAACTAGTACACTAATTGTCTAAGGAAAAAATTGTAGAAAAGAGAATGAAGTATGTATCAGTTTCTTGGAAACGTATTTCTTGCATGCTTTTCTTTTATTAATAATTTTGATTTATCTTATGTTTTAACATTATTTTACTGTTACATTATTCGTTTCCTTGCTTAGCATTCTTTAAACGAAAGAATGAAACGTTATCCTCAATAATCCACAAGTTCTCAAAATTTTACATCTGGTTTCTATTTATTTGATAAAATGTGCAAGTCAGGGGACAATGTAAAAATTATATAAATAGTATGATAAGTTATATTTTTAGATTTAAAAAAGTAAAATACGACAATAAATTCGTAGTGTAAGTACATAACTTCCAGAGAACTATCAATAACTATTTATATATGCATGTAATGTTGCAAAAACATAATAATTGAAACAACATAAAATTAATTTTAGAAGTACGATGTACATACCATGATGTAAATTGTGTTGGTGGTGCTCGGTGGCGTCTTCAATGAATTCGTCACAAGGCGCAGAGTCGTGCCTTTTACGGCGATGGTGTTGATGATGGTGGTGATGGTGTTGGTAATGATGATGATGATGATGTTGGCTCTTCCTTCGATGCTGATGATGACAATGGTGGTGATTCAGCGAGGAGGAGGCAGTCGATGTGGAAGTTAATCTAAGCTGCCGTGGACTAGCTGGCGCGCTACCGGAACGTTTGCTTAAAGTCGACGAGGCTTTAATCGCCTCCACCTTTGTTTCCACCAAAGCAGCGAGGACGGCTTCGATACGTGCCACCTCCATTCCACTGCCACCATCATCCGTTGAAACTGCCTTGTCTGCGACATCGGAAGTAGACGGAGTCACCGTCATCTCTTCACCAATAGTTGTCACATTACATTCACCACTCTCGAGGGTGACCACTTTGCAATAAGATTTGCGGGACTTCTCCAGAGCCCGCTGACAAAACGATCACAAAACCGTCTTGCTAGTATTCGACTCCCCTTTCCTCTTTCCTCCTTCTTCTACGATATTATCCACTGAAAGCTCGCGGATAAATCGGGACAACATGAAGCTGATTATCTGAATCTATCTTGCTGCTTCACTTTCATATTTTACTGTCACCATCATTACGACATAATGACGCGTTTTCATTTATGGTTCGTTCCGAAGTGTCTATACACATTGCGACGAAAATTGCACGTTCAACGTGTGCAGCTTCGATGATGATCTACACTCAATGGGGTTTAAACAAGAAATTATTAGAGTATTTCTCATGAAGTAATCTTTGCTCGTACTTCTTCCTTCGTTTCTTCTACATCGTTCACTCAAGTATCATTTTTAAAGTATCACTTTTAAAGTCTAAGTAGGTCTTCTGTAATTGTAAAAGTGACTTTTTCCTCCCCTTAGATAGAAAGATGTTATATTCCATAGACTTGCTTTCATAAATGTTCGTTTTCTTTCCTTAAGAGTTTTTCTTGTCGCATTACGGCAACTTGAAGTGGAGAGTGACAATTGCAGACCTTCACGTTTTTATAATCCTTAGGTTTAAACATTAGTATCATGCACCATGGAACCGATGCAAACAGTGTATCCTGTTTAAAAAGATGGGCTATTCTATGGTGTCACTACATCAATATCATTTGTATTCTTTCACTTTACAATTCTCGTTTGAATTTATAAAATTGCCACTGTTGTTTACTCCAAAATCCAAAAGCCTCAATCTTCAGAAAGTTGTAATTTCTCCTCGATATTTCAGTACCACGAATTTCGAGTAACTCCATTCACTATGTCGATAAACTAATCTCCGTTTAAAGATCTCTTTACGTTCCAGTAAAGAACGTGCTCGATAAACCTTTAATGAGACTTTCTCTTGAAGATATTTCAACAATGTTATACTTTTAGTATTATCAACTTGCGATCTATCGCGCACATTATCTAATAACAGTTATCAAAATGATCGTACTATTTGGTGCATCGGTCGATCTCAATACAATTTGACAAGTGCGTTTCAGCAGATTCTGTTCGATTTGTTCGATTTGTTGTGCGTTTCAGCAGATTCTGTTCATATTCATCTTCGATAATTTCAGTATGTTGCCACTTTTCGTAAGAGATTAATCGATCGATCGGCAAAGTAGGTTTAACGTGCCATTAAATTTAACGAATAAAGTATCGTACATGATTTGATCTTTCCACGTAAGCTAGGATATCAATGGATCTGCAATTATTCTGCCATTTTCATATCATTCAAGCGAATAGCCATTGAAAGTTCATTCACTCGTTCACTGTTTCCTCTTGATCGATTTAACAGAAATTAGTACCGTTTCAATCGCTTCACAGACGCTCAGAAGTAATCGACGGTAAAGTAGTGTTCATGGGAATCACCGAGAATTCCAGCCGATTAACCACAAGGTTAAAGGCCTCGAGCTTTTCTACCACTTCATGGTCGTTCAATGATATAAAACTTTTAGCTAGTCATTAATATTATAAGAAGTACTTTTGAAGTTTTCAATAAATCTATAAGCAACGAAAATGGATGTCGCAATTCGAATAATTGGATAATCAAAGCGACGATTTAAGCGAATATCGAGCTACAAGGGATTGACCGCCATGGGGTCTTCTCGAAATAAAAGAAAGGTTTCAACGAAAGTATTGCGGCAATTTATTTTCGCGTGGCCAGCTTCCCTCGACCCTTCCGGATTTCTCGCGTACCTAATGGCCTCGTTCTTTTGTGAAGCGTGAAACAAAGGTTGGGCGAAACGCGTAGCCATGTCAGGCAGCGTTCACTTTGAAACACCAGCGGTTGTTTGTGTCAAGTATGTTTTCGAAACTTGAAAGAAGTTGAGAGGTAAAGGTCGAGGGAAGCTACCGCCCTAAATTATCGCTGGGAATGCAATAAAGATTTGCTCGACGAATAAATGCCGTTCGTTCACTCGTTAAATGTAATTTACACAACAGTCCACTGTCCGAATGAGCGTTTTGTTAATCAATTTCAACTCGACCCGATGAAATTGACAGAATGTAAGTCAACACGCGAAAAAACAAGTCTATCAGCTTTATTGTTTCGACCGGTTAAGTGCCTGAGAGTAATTGTTTGGCTCAGGTTCTTCTAACAATGCTATTCGTTAATGCAGTCAACGTCTGCGTTCCCTTTTGTCTCGGAATTTTTTTTCTTTATCACTCAAATGATCAGATTAGAATTTGGGTCGACGTTTTCGTTGACTCGTGTATCCACTTAAAAGTCACGTTGTCCTATTTAAAATGTTTGCCGTGTTTCCTTAATTGCAGTTAAACTGCAAAAATTTATCCATCTTTACTCATCTTTATTTCGTTGATTGATCGTATCTGTTGGAAGTATGTAATCCTAACAAACTGTATTGAGTTTGATAATCTTCGGCTGAACAAGAATTTCTTATTGCCCGGTCAGCAATACGACAAAAGTTGCTAATATCCCCGCCGTTTGTAGTCTCTTTTGCGAACTGCCTGGCACAATGAGGAAGAGTCCTAATGGGGAGTCGAAACGAGTATCTCACTGCTTATGAGATCCGGCGTTCAAGAACATAATATGATTCTTTCTTTGAACTGTCAAAGTGAATAAACAGTATTACGCTGTTTCATGCGATCGACCATAAGTATTCTCCAAACTAAGCAGAGCAATGGAAGTTGTTAATCATCATCAAACAATTCTCCACGTATATCATGTCCACCTAGACAGTAATTTTTAAAGAGACACTGCATCTTCGTGTCTTCGAGATTCCAGAAAAATAATTCACAGTGCGAAAATACAACGTTGAAATTTTCAGTCGCAACTTCTCTTCTTTCGTTGATTTAAAGTCATTTTTAAATTTTCAAAAATACCATTCGCTGTCCGTTTCCAGACATAGTATTACGATGAAGAAATTAACTCTTACAGAATATTCAAGAGAACAAGATCGAATTCGAGGCTGTCATTCCAACCTATAAAAGTAACTTAACACGAAATGTCGAAAGCATCGTGATCCTGCAACTTGAGGAACGCTCGTAGGATTTCCGCTGGAGCTACGTCCTTTCAGAGATACTCGTGGGATACCGACACGATGACTCCCGGCGGATCCATAGTTCAGGCAATGGTGGCGTTACGAACGGACGGACAACAGCAAGAGCGCTTCTACTCGTTCATGGTGGCAAGTGAAATCCTGAGGGTAGTGTGCACGCGTGCACCACAGAGACAGAACACAGCTTTGGCACGACACAACACGATAGGGGCAGGTCACGTCACGTCACGTAAAACACGCTGCTATTACATCGCTTCGTACGTTCCGTAGCAGAATTAGAGTGGATGCGATGGCGCGATCAACGCACATCCCCGGCCAAAGGAATCGCGTGCGCGAGTGCTAGCGATCGCTCGAATACTGGGAAGCGTCGTGAAGCAGACAGGGTTGGTAGGCAGGTGGCCGGTCTGGCAGGGATGCGTTCTGCCCTACCCCTTTCCATGACGACCCCGCCACCACCGCAGCTGACGTTACCTCTTACTCCTCCACCTTCCTCGGTATCGTTGCCTCCAGCGACCTCCCTTCCTGCCTTTGGCGCGACCACATTTGGCTGTGTATGTACACAAATATGTAGATGCGTGCGCGTGTGTGTAATCAAAGATATTGCGCTATTTGGCAATCCTTCGAAGAATCTTTCTTACAATTGTTACGTACCAAAATTTTACACTTTTTTTACGCTTGCTTTCGCTTTCGCGATACGATGCCCACGACATTCCTTTCATGACATAGGTACAATCTTGCGATGCTGCGCAGCATTCTTAGAACACCGGATGTGGAGTTGCGACAAATTTTGAGATCTCAGGCGCCAAGGTAATGGTGTGGTGCGTCTGTACAAGAGTATGTGGAGTCAGCAATTCGGAGCTGTTTGTTTGGGGTCCTAGGTGCTCAGGCCTGCCCTGATTTCGTTCAACACAGTCGACTATCAAGTCGCAAAGTGCGCGATCGTTCGGACTGATTGTCAGAAGGGGAGGTTTTTAGTTGCCCCCCACCGACTGCTTTGGTTTTTGGATATGTTTCAGAGGTCCGAAAAATAACCAATACGTGTTGTTTTTATTTTGGCCCGTTTGCATATTTAGGATGTGAAACCACGCCTCAAAGTTTATAAGAAGATACGAAAGTTCCTATTGTTGTGTTGAATAAAACTTGATACATGTAAATTTCATTTGCGTCATAACTTGCTGTGTGGATGGTGTTCTTGTCGTCAGTCGCTTTTGTACCTCTTCTTATGAACTTCGAGGGGAGGATTCACCCCCCGGTTTGTATATTTATGCAAACGGGCCAAAATACAAAACACGTAGGGGAGAGTAGGGTAAAGCGGAACGGGTGGGTAAAACGGAACATCGATTTTTTTCTTAGATGAGAGCTGCGAATGAATTGGTATCACGTGACATGGGACCAAATAGTCCTCATAGTATTTCGTGACAGACCATAGACTTGTGCACACGATACTCTTCAATTAACAGTGTCATAAACATTTCCGGTATCGAAGTTTCGATATTGAGTTGTAGTTTCGACCACTTTTCTTCAATTGGAATTAGAAAATTTATAATGGCAAGAACACCTTTGGATTCTATAGTCCTTACGCTACATTTTGACGTTTTACTCAATTCTTTACCTCACGCTGAAGTGCAAATATTAAATGTTTACTAAATTACCGCATGTGTGGCAAAGCGGAACACTTTTGTGTGGGTTAAAACGGAACACCTATTTAACCCAGTTCCACCAATCCAATGGTCTTGAAACTTTGCAGGCGTGCGTAGTTATGATGACAATACAAAATTATGAAAAAAAAATCGGGAGGGGTAAAAAATTATCTAGTCATCAACCACAAATTCAAACTACTTGAAATCAGCTTGTAGGCACAAATCAAATCAATTCAATCTATATGAAATCAGCATATAACCACAAATCAAAACTTAGACACTAAAAAATAAATAATAAAAAAAATATAGAAAAATAATTTTTTTTAAGATAAACAATTTTATCTAAAATACACTAAAAACTATAAAAAATTCATGCACGTGTTGATATTCATTATTTATGTAAAAATCTACGTGTATTTGATTATTTTCAGTAATTTTTATGGTATCTTGTAAAATACTTTTTCTTATGTGTATAATATATATTTTTGTTATATTTTATTTGTAATAGTCATAAGTACCTAAAACATAAATTTATAGTTTTTTACATAAATGAATATTGTTTAAATCATTAAAATAAAGATTTTGTACGTTTACATGGTCTTCAAGTGGGTTCCGTTTTACCCTACCACTTCAGCGAGGCGAAGGTTTCAATACCTCCGATAAATCTCATTTTCCTTTAGTGCGAAATATTTTTCTTAACAAACTCTTTGATTTTCTTATAGTCTATGGTCCACTTAAGACTCCTGTTGAAGTCCCGTGTCTTTCTTTCCTTCCGATTTTATGTTATCACCCTCCAAAGTTAAGCATTCCATTTTACCCTACATTCCCCTATTTGTGATTTCTCGGCCCTCTAAAACATATCCGAAAACCAAAGCAATTGGAGGCGAACACCTAAAAACCTCTCCTTGCCAGTTCCCTCGATAAATAAGACGTTCTAATTATAAAATATAATCCGTGTTTTCTTCCTTATAATATATTCTATTTTTTTTCATTATTTTGTTCGCTATACATATATGCGTATATATTAATTTATATCAATACTGAATTGATCCTGAGAGTAGACTCGTTCCGCGCAGGTCGCAAATCGATAGGGGCGTAGATCTACTCTTAGTTGAAATTCTATATACACTATAATTCGGTGACATGTCCTCCGTGGTTTCGTCTTGGTTAGTGGCTCTCCATATCAGAGAGAGCGAGAGAGATGGGCGAAGAGAGAGAGAGAGAGAGAGAGAGCGTATTGTTAAAACACTAGTGGCCAATTGCGAGCGGCTGAAATTAAAAACGAAAACTAATCCAACTATTGTGTTATGAAAAGCCCCTCTATCAATTATTATCTGGATCCCATTTCTAAATTTGGTCGCCTTTCTCTCATTTCTAAATGTCACGTCTTTCTCACTCATGATTGCGTTTAGGGTAAAATAACTGTTAACGTTTGCGTCAATAGTGATCGTAACCTTCCAAATCCACAGTAAACCAAGCTGTAAGTACTGAAAATTCCATACTCCATATAATTGAGTTCACTGGATGTAATCATTTCAGGTAGTTCGTAACCAACTATGTTAATCAAATTAGAGTTGGGTAATGAACAATAAATATCAAGTAGTATAATACTATGGAAACAATAATAATGATTTTAACATCATGTATATATATTTTAAAAAGTTCAAAGTTAATATAAATAGTTGTAATACGAAAATAGAATATTAAATTGGTTAGCGTAGTAAATTGGAGCAGCAGATCTGACAACGTCGCATTCATTCGTAGCGTCTTTTATAACCAAATGACAAAAAAAATGTTCATATGAATCTGAATTTTCGTTCGCTATTTAAATGTCTAAACATATCGATTGTGCGACGTTGCCACGTTGACTGCTGTACGTAGTTTCTAAAAAAGTTTGCACGTAAACGTATTTTTTATGGGCACTTACGAAAAAACCATGTGGTCAGTTGCGCAGAAATTAATAAATCCATTTTGTGACATATTGATATACTTCGATGCCAATTTTGGTACACTTCTTGAACATAGTTTTCCTGTTTCAGCACAAAAACTGAAACTATAATCCCCTTTTTTCGACTCTGCCATATGTCACTGTGTTAAAATGCATCCAGTTTAATTAACAATTCCTCGATAACTATGCGGTAAATCGATTTTAAACTTTGTACAAGGGTTTCTCGTATTCCATATTAGTTTTGAACGAAATTTGAAAGAATTCTTGAATTTAGTAGATTATTCAGGAACTACTTTAATTATTTTTTTCCTTTCTTTTTTGTAATACCTACATGGTAATTTTGGTTTAAAATAGTTTCGTTTAGTTCCTCACGTGTCTCCTGGAAAGCCACACATTATTTTGATTTGCTAAGTGGTAAGCCATGCGAGACGGATATCGACTCCTACCGCTCGGTCGTTATTAAATCAAACGCCCTCACATAACACAGTTGATTGATGTCTGTAACATTGAATTGATATCAATACTGCATGGGTGCGTTTATAAAAAAAAATGTTTGTATATTCCTTTTGAAAAATTGTAAAAGTAGGTTTATTAAACTGAAAATTCAAAAAATAAGAATTTAAGAGTATCTTGTAACAAGTCCACTTTCCATCGTTTTACACTGTCCAACAAAATTTAACTTTTTTCTGTAACATTGAATAGCCGTTTCTTATAGATTTTTAGGCGCTGAAAACGAACTCTGAAACCGTTTGTTCTCATCACCCTCGGCTTTCGAGAAATTCGATTTTGAAAAAATGCACATATTCAACTTTGAAAATCTTTTGTATTCAGACAGTAATAGTTATTCGATTGGTTGTTGCGTCAAATTATTCTACGAACTCTCACGAACACAACGATGTAAGTTATTATTGAATTCTAAATATTTAAATATGTTTAAACAACGATCAAATTGAAAAGGACACCCAAAATGCACCATTCTTTGCAGATATCTATCTATATATTTCCGAAACTAAGCATCCAGGAGAAAATGTAATTAGTTCACGTGATGCAGCAGACATTTTTTCCTCCGGAAACCATCAACAGAAATGGTAAAACACCTTTTGATTTCAATACAGAAACGAAAGGGTTTGGCAAAACGTGCGGCGCGGACAGTGCAGTGGTAGTCACGCGCGGTACGCGATTCTGTGACGCTGAGCGGCAGTGTACGCGTCCAGCGCCCTTGACTATCACTATCGGTTGATGACGACAAACGGTTTGCGGATTCGTTTTCAGCGCACAAAAATCTATAAGAGACGGCTATTGAATGTTACAGATCAAAATGGCTGTTGGACAGTGTTATTAATAATTATTACTCATATTTATATGTATATTGGAATCTATGCCGTTAAATCAAATTAGATTAATAACCGAATGAATGAATGAATGAATGAATAAAATGTACTATTCTTCGGAAATTTGAATGGAAACTCTTTGAAAGGTGTACATTTTTTATATTCTAAGTTTAGATATATAGCACCTTTCTGAAGGTGCTTATCCACGATGAGATTTTACATGAGATTTCTCTATCATGAGAGAAAAATCTAGCGAAGAAATAGTCGCGAGAGATAAGATTTTTTAAAGTATATCACGAAATTCGCTTCATGAGAGTCTAATTTCATGAATCTAATGACAAACTAACACAAATTAAAAAATAATGAAAATAATTTAAAGTCATGAAAATTCTCATGATGAATTTGCACCCTTGGTGAATTCTAACAAGTTAATTATGGCAGTTCACACATAAATACTTCTCGTCTGACATACCCTGCGCGTTCGTAGAATGTGTAACATACCTATCCAGGTGTAGCTATGGTATCGTAACGGGGGAGGGACTAGGATAGTACCATTAATTCTGCTATTTAGTCACTTCAGTTCGTGCATATTTATCGAGTGGAAAACATCAAAAGTTTAAGTAAGTGTATGAGTATCACAAACTCAACGCAGCGGGCTAAACTAAATTCAGGTTCGCATTACTTAAAGTAATTGTTTCCGCTGTAGAAACTTACCGTAGAATGTGAAATATGAAAAAGATATTAATTTTCGTGTTGTTTTGCGAGGTTAGCAAGACAGTGCCGCTGTACATACGGCGAAAATTGTCATAGAATACTTATTAAAAGAGAAAATTTCTGGTCTTCATTGGCTAGCGTGCTCCCCAGATCTTAATGTCATCGAGAATCTGTTGTAGATTGCTATCGCGAGCTGTGTAACGTCCCACGGAGACTTGAACCTGCTAATACCGACCGTCGGTAAAATAGAACCGATATACGTTTCCGCTGAAAACTGTCCTGTATTACTGCGCAGACTCATTGTAAATAATTTTTATATAATTTATGATTTAAGCGAATATAAGAGAAACAAATATTATAGAAATGTTAAGAATAATTAATTATAAATATTAGCGAAAGCACGAAACAAAACAATATATATGTATGTATTGCTTTATTGGTTTCCCCTTAGGGTTACAAGTAATCCTTCGTCCACCTCTCTCCTCGCCTGCACATCTATTCCTTAACTTATCTTACTGCTAATTCTTAATCTACTTCTCTGCTTCCTTTCCTCTCCTCGCGCGCTCTCTCTCTCTCTCTCTCTCCCTCTCTCTCTCTCTCTTGCTCTCCGCTCGCTCGCCTTCGCCAGAGATGGGCAAAAAATTATTTTAAATAAAAAATTTATTTCCAATAAAAGACACAAATTTTATTCGAGAGTCGTTGAATAAAAACAACTTTGGGTTATTTTTATTCGAAGCGCCTCAAATAACTTTTTTATTCGACGGGATTCATTCGACGGCCACGCATGATTTTTTATTCGACGGGAATTCATTTTAAGCTTCAAATATTTTCTCAATTTCATTCTTATTTTTATTCGAAAGTTATTCGAAGTTCGAATAACTTTGGGCGAGCCTCGAGAACCTTTTATCGAAGCCGCCGTCTTCTCGAACCGAGCGACATTGTATTGTTCACCCGTATAAACTGCAGCGCGATGTTCCTCGGCGATGTGTCATCGATTATACAGAAACGGAATTTCTTCATTTTTCGTCGTATCAATATGAAAGTGACACCAATGGATTCCTTGCATTCTCCCGATTAAATTGTTAAAAAAATTATTTAAATCGAACTACTTTTAACGAAACGGGCTTTCAATCCTACAAATTAATTTTATTCTTAATATCCTTAATTATAGTTCAAATTATGTCAGATTTAGTATCATTTTCATCGGGAAACCCTAAAAATTCATTGGTAATACATCAACACTTATAAAAAAAAATGAAAATTTTATGTGGCCCGTCGGTTTTATTGCTCTCGGCCTTCAACGGGCGGTCTACTGGGGCCTGAAAGTCCTCGCTCATAGCAATAAACCAAAGCAGTGGGGTGGGTAGGGGTTTCCCAATATTCCCAGCCCTAAAGCTTTTCGACAATGGGAAGATTGTATGTACATACATACATACATATTCTTTCTGATGTTTTCGGCGATGTGCGCAACTATAGGCTTGCGCGGCTTCATGTTGCACGTACAAAAGTATTCTTTAAAGGGGGTAGGCACGGGTAATGCAACGCGCTGTATACCGACACAATCTGGCCCGAAACATGGGTTTAGTAGAATACGTTTTTCGTCCTTATATGAGCGAATTTTGGGCTGAGCGATATCTCATTCGAAAGAGAAAGGTTCAGTACAGCGCATGGTTCGACGAGATTGTGTTGATATTGTAGGCGCTTGGCGCTCGGAGAAAGACGGCCTATGGTGCGAGAGTTGGGGCCCATAGGTGGCGTCGGTTAAGTAGGAGTTCGGAACTAAGAGATCACGGCAAGTCGGCGTGGGTGAATCGGTTAGGCGGCTGGCCAGCACGCGGACGGCCCGGGTTCGAATCTCGGCACCGCGGCCTTTCCCTTTTTTCCGGCTCCTACAATATCTAATAATATGAGTGTTGAAACTAGAGCAAAAGGCGACAAAATACACCCGCATGAATCCAAGTATTTTTAGGTCACTAAAGAAGTTTTGTGACTCAAACGAAGACCAGGGCGCGCTGCACCGAACCTTCTTCTTTCGAATGAAACATCACCATCTCAAAATCTGCTCATATAAGGATGAAAAATGTGACTGCATTCCCAAATACGAGTTCCGCCATATTGGCGATAATACACAGCAAGTCACCTGACAAGTTTAGTTCAGGTAGTGGGAGGACTGCCAACGTGGAATCATAGCAAAACTGAAGCGTTAAGGCACGGTTAAACATGTGCAATGCGCGCTACAGAACACCATTACAAGGGTCGATTTTTATGGTTCGGCGCGCAACGTAGGACCTTGTACAGTAGGAAATTTTTTAAGATATACGTGTCTTTTTATTTTGGTTTGTTTGCATGTTTAGGGGGTGAAACCACCCCTCAAAAGTTTTCAGGTTTTCGCATCCGATTGTTCTGGTTTTTGGATTCGTTTTAGAGGACCGACAAATAAGATATACGTATTTTTTATTTTGGCCCGTTTGCATGTTTAGGGGGGTGAAACCACCCTTCAAAAGTTTTCAGGGGTTCGGCTCCGATTGTTCTGGTTTTTGAATATGTTTTAGAGGACCGAAAAATAAGAAACTGGGGTCTTTTTATTATGGCCAGTTTGCGCATAGGGGGTGAATCCACCCCTCAAAATTCATAAGGGGGTACAAAATTCTGTTGAGTAAAATTTCATATCGAAACACATATCCAACAACCAAAGCAATCAGAGATGATCACATGGAAATCTTATAACTTTGAGGGATGCTTTCACCCCCTAAACATACAAACAGGCCAAAATAAAAAGATACCTGATTCTTATTTCTCGGTCCTCTAAAATATACCCAAAAATCAAAGCAATCGGAGACGAACACCTGAAAATCTTGTAACATTAAGAGGTAGATTCACCGCTTAAATATGAAAACGGGCCGCTATAAAGAAACACGTATATCTTATTTTTCGGTCCTCTAAAGGATATCCAAAAACCAGAACAACCGGAGGCGAGCACCTGAAAACATTTGAGGGGTGGGTTTCACCCCCTAAACATGCAAACAGGCCAAAATAAAAAAAACACGTGTATCTCGTTTTTCAGTCCTCTAAAACATATCCAAAAACCAAAGCAATTGGAGGCGTACACCTGGGAAACTTGTGAGTACACGGGCGCGCTCGCCGACAGGATACGCGACATACTTTCGTTTTCATTCAATCAGAGACACTTCCAAACAGAATTTGAACCTGACAAGCACGTAGCATTATGCAAGAATGTCCGTTGGAACAATACATAGGGGTGCTGGGTACAATACATCACGGTAAAACGGTTTTTCAGCCAAAACAGACCTCCGTGTACAGAGTACACGACGCGCCTGCTCGTGTAAAACTTTCAGGCGCGCCCGCCGGCGGGTTAACCTAGTCTTAACCTAGCACTTTCGGCTCTTAATTCTACGTTTTTCGCCCTTGCTTCCGCTCGCAACCTACACCTTCGACTTCCATTTCCACTCTTTCATTCGATTTCTTCTTTCGTTCCATCCTTTCTTCAGCCATCCCTCCTTCACGCCCCCTTTCCCCCCATTCCTTCTCTCTCTCTCTCTCTCCCCTCTTTCCCACCTACCTCATCATCCATTCCTTTCCCTTACCTCCTTCTTCCAAGATTTCCCTTATCTTTTCCCCGACCCCCCTTTCATCTCCTTCTTCCCCTGTACATCTCCAGTACGTGCTCCCACGTCTCTTCTTCCCCTCCACACACGCTGCATCTCCTGTCCTCCTCCTCCTCTTCCAATACCTTCCCCCCCTCATCTCGTTCTCCAGTCTGAACTTTGCTATCCTATACCTCGCTTCGCCCCATCCTGCCGCCAGATATTTCCCTGTACCATTTATTATACCTTGATTGTACTATCTTTTCTCTTCTCTTCTCTCGCTGCCTCCTGCCGTCTCCCTCCTCCCACCTCTCCAGCCCCTCTCGTCTCCTTACCCCATCCCCTTCAACCCTCACCCCTCTCTCCCTCCTGAACCTCATTCTCTCTCTCTTCTTTCTTATCATATCTCCACGCCATTCCTCCCGCCCACGTCCTCAGTTTCTTCTTCTTTGTCTCCTCCCTTACCATGCGTCCTCCAATCCACCCCCAGCCAATCTCTCCTGTATCCTCTCCACCTCTTCCCTTTCCTTCCACCCGCAAACCTCTGTCTCGTATCCCGCCATCGTCCACACCAGTGCGTTGAACAGCCACTTTCCCCAATCTTTCTTGAATTTCCTTTTCTCAATTCCCCAGACCTGACACGTGACCACCCCCGCCTTTTTCACCCTATCCCTGATCTGCGCTTCCTGTCCCCCGCTCCCCTTAAATCCATACCCCAGATACCTAAACGCCTTCACTTCCTCAATCCTCTTTCTTTTCCACCTCCAATCCACCTTTCTTTCTCTTCCTCCCCCCTTCCTGAACCTCACCACCTTCGTCTTCTCTACATTCACCTCCAACCTCTTTCCCTCCAAGTATCCTTCAAGCCGCCTAATTATACTTCCCATCTCCTTATTTTCCGCCAGTATCACCAGGTCGTCCAACAAAACAATATGTATTAAGGGGTCTCCCTAGTGTGACGCCTGGAAATATAGGGCAACATTTGGGAATTTTTTTAAGGAAATGTACTTGATATTGCAGTTTCAAAATTTAGAGTATTTACTCCGTTACATTTGGGCGATGTACTCAAATTTTTTGAAGCATTAGTGATAATCATATATTTTATGTTTGAAGGATTACAATGAGGAGCTCGCAAATAAACGCCTGCTGCTGGCGATCACGATTCCGGCTGTCAGGGTCATCTGAAACAAAAAACACAGTTATTTTCTTAATCTATATGAACGTAGCTAGGGTTTGAACTAGAACGAAAATAAAAAATCACAAAATACAAAAATGGCAGCACTTTAAAGAAAAGTTTTCATTTCGCGGCAGAAATGTGGTCAGTTTTTTCAGCTGCGAAATTCGAATTTTACATATAATGACTTCATTCTAGTTCAGGTTCTAACAGAACACGCAGGGAATATATATGTTAAGTTTTAAGTCGTTTGGTTGAGTAGTTTTTGAGATATCGTGATCGCCGCGCCAAAAAATGTCGTTTCGATCAAAATGCGTTTAAATATTAAAATATCATTTATTAAATAATAAATCATACTTACAATTAGTCTCCAATGCCTGGCCCGTAGAGAACACCTTCCTTTTCTTCATAATAGATGTTGAAGTTTCAGAAAATGCAAAAAGCAAATAATCGATTTTTTTAAACCGTCACACTAGGGAGACCCCTTAAACGAATAAAATGCGAAATATTAAATAGCGACTCGCTGTGCATGCGCCAAACTGCCAATTCTCGAGTATAAATGGAGGCGCACGCAGCACAGCGGACATTTAAAAAACGACGTAGAATTTTGAATGAAATATTTATTCGTATTAAAATATTTATTTATATAAAAATATATTTGGTTAATATTATTTAATACATTTTTTTCTTTGTATAAATAGCCATTGTGATAATTGGCGCAATTTGTGTATATCTTTAGTTTTATAAAGCTATTAATTTACGACAATTTTTTAAATGGGATTCATTTTGATGCGATATTAATTTACTACAATGTTTTTAAATGGTATGTAGCACGCATATGCTATCGTTTTGCCAAGGCAGAACCTGCGGGACCTGTGGGGTTCTCCCATTCCTGGTTAGAGGTGTGACTATTGATTATCGCTAGATTATCGATATCTTATTGATATACTTAACGATATATCGACAATATCGGTAAGATATCGTTAAGGCGAATAGAAGCGGCTGAGGTACGACTTCATTATTATTATTACGAGCAGCTCTTTTTGTAGGCCTGCCCATATTTTTTAAAATAAATGTAGTTATATAACTTAAAGAAAAAGGTAAAAAATAAAAAAAATTTAATAAAATTGAAACCGACTTCAAAAAAGTAAAAACACACCAAAAAGTAAAAAATTCTCCTTATTTAATCTACAACTCTCAATATTTTAAAGTCGGCGCCAGATTTACACAGTGTTACAAAGTATTATCGGAACAGGCACCAGGAAATAGTTTTGATAGGAGTTTTAGCAAGCGTCAATATATTGTATTCATTAAGTAATTCACATTTTTAAAAATCCCCAAATTCTCGGGATTATTTATATCAAATCCCGGGATTTTTTGGATAAAAAAACCGCGGAAATCGCGGGATCCCTACTTGCAATCCTCTCTCAGACCGTAAAACTATAAATCGACTGGGTAGACACGTTGTGAAAGAAATACTGTCTGACTAGTCATTACACTGTTTTCTAGCTGTTATTTGGAATTATGAAAAATTTAAGTTTTTTTACTGAAGCCTAGCATCCATTTGATTTATTACTCTATTGCTTATACTCTTGACATGGAACGGAGATTAGGGGATTAACATCTGTTTGCCAGTTTTTTTCGGTTCGGACAAAATGTAGTATATTAATAACTTATAAGTTGCTTGCAAAAAAAATATACGAGAAGTACATCGTGATTATGTTCATATGATAGTACGGTATGTAAACCGGAGTTTCAAGTAACATGTTATCAGATAATCGAAATACGTGGAAATGTGATATACTACCAATGCATTGTCGTATGATTGAATTGTGAAAAGGGGAGCACGTGCAAACTTTGTCATCTCTCCATCAATGTGGTCGTTCATTCTATTTTCTCCGATGAAACAGGCACCGTCTGTTTCGCATACTTGTTGCATTGTCTTGGAAACAATGAGAATATTCTGTATGTATAAACAACCAGTCATGTAGGTATATGGTGATGGCACACATAGCAGGTATATACATGCCCCGCGATATCTTCCTGCATACACATACACCTGTGTTCAAACTAGGGTGGGTTCATGTATTGGCATCTGTAATCAAGAGAAAATTCAGAACGAACATATACCTGTATAAAAATTAAAATAATTTTTCTTCTATTTCTAGCTTATTTAATTATAGTCCAGTGAAATTATACGGAAATCTGCCCAATCTATGGAATAATTCCTACCAATCTAAATTTTGGTATGGGCCTTTATTTGGTCATTTTAAACAATATGTCAAAAGTCCCCATCGATCCGACCGCTGCTAAAAATTTTACAAAGGGTTGAAAAAAACAACAGTTTTTCGCGAATATCTCGTTATCTAGCAGTTTTGCGACAAAAATAGTTATTATATAATATATAACTTCAGAAACTCTCTACAAAAAAGGTCGTATGAGTTTTTTTTTGTAGAAGAAACCATTTTCATGTATGTCGGGTTACTAAGTTTCACCCCCATACTTTTGACAAGGGAAGATCCCGAATCCGGAAATTTAAAAGATTATGAAACCCGGTAAATATGTAGGGGGAGTCTTCCTGAGAACAACGCAATTTCGTTTGCTGCCCAAATTCACTCCAAGAGGGTGCAATTGTTTCGGTCGTTCCGGAGAATGTCTTGGAATCGTCTGACATCGTCAGACAGCATCTACCATGATGGTTGTTACCACGACCGCTCAGATAAGTAACAGGTAGCGATAACAGAGCGAAGTGCGGTCACAAATGTGGACCCGGTTTTACATTTGATCTCGTGGATTTTACTTGGCGGTCACCGTTTATTAAAAAGTTATAGGTTGGCTTCATTGTGTTTCCTATTTTATTTCTGATTGGTAGTTGGTTGGGGCTATATTTGTTGAGCCGTCAACTTTTGAGAGATTTAAGATAAAATATATGTTTCATAAACATATACACATATGATTAAAAATATGTGTTTCATAAACATACTCTCCCTGCAGAATAACATCCGGACAAGCAACATGCTCCTTCGACAGCGGTAAATAGGTAGCAACATGCGGATGTGCACCATCTACGAGTTGCGCATTCAAATCCCCATGACTATCCATTTCTGAAACACATTTTTTATTATAAATTGCGGACACAGAGTACAGTAAATTAAAAAAATTTAAATCATCTACCGCAAATGTGTTACATTGTGACTTCGATTTTGGCGAAAATCTTCCGCTACCGAAACTTCCTGTGGATATGCAGTTATTCGGTTGATTGTTCTGGCTATATATTAATGTGCACGTATATAAAAGTGATCGAAGTTACATGTTCCATTTAATGGCAGGTAGTTTAAAAAAAGGAGCTAATACTGTGTGTAATTTAGTATATTATGCCATTAAGAAAAAACTTGGCTTAGACTGTTACAACAAATCTTTTTTGTACTCTGACGCTGCAGGAGGACAAAATCGTAATTATGCAATGTTACAATTTTTTTATGGTATCTACTGAATTTCAAGTAGAAATTCAACATCGTTTTCCTGTGGGAGGTCACTCCTATTGTCAATGTGACAAGAATTTTGGATTGTGCGAAAAGAAAAAAAAGATTCGAGAAAGAATCCAAACTGAAGAAAAATACGCGGAGCTAATTAGAACAGCGCGAAATACCCCTTTCCAAATGGTAGATGCAACAAAATACGAAATTAAAGATTACGAAAGTTTATTGACTCATGACAAAGATATACAAAAAATAAAAATACGTCATGCCGTACACATCGTTTATTTTTCCAATGGGCAGGTATATGTATATTATAATTATAATGGGAAACAAGGGACTTCCGTTTCCGGTCGCGTGAGTGTCAGCTGTGTGTGGAAGTAAGCGAGTAAAATTGGTGATTGAGTGAAGGAAAGGCGAGTGAGATGGTGAAGTCTGGAGAGTGTGGGTAAAAGGTAGTTGGGGTAGTGAGGAAGGGGCGAGGGGTAAAGAGAAAGGGCAGGCTGTAGGGTGGAATAGGGATACAGGAAGGATAAGGGAGGTTAGAGGTTAGGTGGTGCTGGTAGGCGAAAGAAGGCGGGAAGGAACGTGGAGAGTGGTAGATGGTGACATCGGGCGGGAGAGGAGAGAAGTGAGAAAGAACGGGAGAAAAGGCGGGAAATTCAAACCAGAGATGAGGCGAAAGGTAGGTAGGAAAAATGGTAGAGGGTGCGAGAAGTGAGGAGTAGGGATATAGGATAAAGGGAATAGGGCTGGGAAAGGCTGGGACGGGGGTAGAAGGGCAAAGGACAGGAAAGGATGGAGGAGGGAAAGGAAGGGGAAAAAGGAAAGGGGAGGTTGGCGAGTGAAGAAAGGAACAGAAAGGGCAGCACAAGCAATGTGGGGAGTAGCGTGGGGAGTCTGGAAAGCTATTGGGGGAAAAGCGGGAGAGAAAGGAGGAGGCAGGTTTAAGAGGAGCGGGAAGACAAGGTCGCCGGAGAAAGGGAATAAGTGGGTGGGGGGGAATGCTGAAGGATTTCCTGGTGTGACTGGTGGGGATGATAAGGGAAATGATGTTGAAGATGACGAGGATGAGGGAGGACATGAAAAGGGACAGGAAAGAGAGAAAAGAGCTTAAGGAGGAAATATGGAAGTAGAGGGAAGAAATGAAGAAGGAGAGGGAGGAAAGAAGGAAGAGTGGAGAGGGGAGAGGAGGAGGTGGGATGAGGAGATGAGGGAGGAGACGGTAAGGAGAGAAG
The DNA here is from genome assembly GCA_951215215.1 of Andrena trimmerana. NCBI lineage: Eukaryota > Metazoa > Arthropoda > Insecta > Hymenoptera > Andrenidae > Andrena > Andrena trimmerana. The sequence goes on from OX578062.1 coordinate 11,233,454, forward strand.
GGTTGATAGAAAAGTTGGGAAAGTTGGCAGAAACGGAGAGATGGATGGAGGAGGGGATGGAGATGGGAAAAGGAAAGAATGAGGGGGAGGGAATGGAGGTGACTGGGAATGAGGAGGAGTGGAGACTGAGGGTGAGAAGGATAGAGGTGATGCAGGACAAGAAGGAGAGATGGAGGAAAACAAGTAACGTGGTGGTAAGGAGGTGGGGGGGAGTGACGTGAAGGCGGAAGTGGGGAGGGTTTGGGAAATGATGGGACTGGGGGTGGGGGGAATAAAGGAGGTGGTGAGAATAGGAAGAGCAGGAAAAGAAGGAGGGGGAATGGGTCTGGTGAGATTGGAGGGAAGAGAGAAAAAGAGGAAGGTTATGGAAGCAAAAAGTAACCTGAGAGGAAGAAGGGTAAGGATGGAGGACGACCTCATAGAGGAGGAAAGGAGGGCGAAGTGGAAGTTTGAGAGGGTGGCGCAAATGGAGAGGGAGAGAGGTAGGAAAGTGCAGGTGGGTTACATGAAAATCTGAGTGGATGGAAAGGTAAGAAGGTGGGACGAAATAAGGGAGAAATGGTGTGAGGAGCAGGGAAACGACTGAACAGGGAAGAAGGAAAAGACGTGGTAGAGAGGAGGGGGAAAGGAAAGGAAAGGGGGGGGGAGTTGGAGGGTGGCTTTTTGGAACGTGGCAGTGTTGAGGAGGAAGGTTGAAGATTTCTGGAGGGTATTGGGGGAGTGGGATGTTATGATTCTGAGTGAGACCTGGGTAGAGGTAATGAGGCTAGCTCCCTATGTAGCCTCCTTACAACGTACTCCCATTCTTTCGTTTGGGAAAAGCAATGATCCAGGAGGGAAAGCAAGAAGGGGAGAGCGAATGTTAATGGGGGTGAGAAAGGGGTTGGATATGGAAGAGGGGGGAGGAGGGAGGGAGGAAGGAGGGGGAGAACAGGAGGAGAAGGGAGGCAGAGGAAACTGGACGGAGGAGGGAAGGATGGAGTGTAGGAAAATTTGGTGGTTCCCTCCCATCCCTTTGCTCTGGCGGGGGGCGATGGGGACCCTCCGGCCCGCCCTCGGCCCGCCGTCAGACCGCCGGCACACATACACTTACACCTCCATACAGTAACACTTACCTTCCAGTTGATGATACCGGCGTGTGAGAAGAGGAGGCCAGTACCAAGTCGCCAGTCCTGAAGGGGCTAGGAGATCTGTGGAAGAGAGAAGAGAAACCATGGTGACAGAAGATGTACAACGTGGGGGTGCTTGGAGATAGTGATGGGTTGCACGCAAGGCTGGAGAGCCTTGAAAGTGACCTCATTGGGATCCAGGCTCACTTCTATGGAGGGACTAAGGTGGATTTTGGTGGTGAAGAAGTCAGAAGACGAATGAGGTAATATTCTCTGTAACTAGGTGGATGGATAAAGAAGAGAAATAAATACCTACCTACATATCTACCTGGATTCTGGCGTCGATTACTGATGATAGGACTCTACGGTTAACGGTCCGTAGGGAGTTCGTCCGACTTGTCGGAAGCGGGAACCGTTTGGGCTATTTCATCGGGGCTCGGATGTACTGGTATAAATCCGCTGGGGGGTGGGGCCGTCGCCCTTGAAGACAGTTATGGAATTATGTCATTAGCAACCCTGGCGTCAGATGTAAAACAGGCGAGCACTGGTATAAGACCATCCCCTCCTTACCCCGTCAGAAGCAAGAAGGGAGGAAGTAGTCAGTCCGATGTCGCAGAGTTGACGCGGCGGACCTGCGACACTGCGGTGGGCGCTTCGGCGTCCGTGCACACCGTAGAAGGTAGTAAAAGCTGCGGCAAGGAAGTGCAAAGAAGCGAAAGGTGTGGTGGCTGCTGCTTTGTCCGAGCACGCTATGAACCGGTGGAGGGCCAAGGCGTATGGACCCAGTGGTAACATGGCAGGGGGGCATATCCCTCTCCCCAGTGGTGACGGGGATCTCTAACCTCATCTTCAGCTGGTAGGCAGGGAGGCCCGGGGGAGCGAAGCAATCCCCGGTGGTAGTGACAGGGCTGGTGCGGCCAAAAAAGGTGGAAAGGGTAAGGAGGGTAAGAAGAAAAGACCTTGAACATCTCCACCCGAGGAGAGATTGGGCAATAAGAAGAGGCTGTTCTCGACAGGGCTTTAGATTTACAGGCCCGGGTGGTGGCAATTCCCCCGAGGTCGAGCTTCTGGGTCAAAAATCCAGTCGGCAGATCGAAAAGGAGTGGGGGGCAGCAGCAGCGCCCGTCTAGGGGTCAGCTGAAAAAGCTGCGGCGGCAAGCGCGCCAGCAGGACCTCCAGCTTCAGAAGCAGACGCCACAGGCGTTGCAGCAACGACAGTTCTTCCCGGGAGCGTCTTAGTCAAGTGGGCCCCCCCCGTTATGGGGGGTAGCGGTGGGGGGTGGTCCAACTCCCGCAGGTTAATGGGGACCAGGTCTCGCGGGCCTAGCAGCAAGGGCAGGGCGGTGGCACCCCGCTCCAGAACCGTAGGCTGCACAGCAAGGCGGAGCCATTCGACTGGGGAAAGGCCGGATGCGCTCCTTATAAGAGTCCCCCCTACGTCGACATACCTCGAAACTTACAAGCTCCTCCTCTCCAAGGGTAGGGGGACCTTGGAGGGCGTAAAAGGGGTAAATATGACTCGCTCGGGCCACGTCCTACTCGAAATTGAGAGGAAAGCCAGTGCGGAAGCCCTTGTGAAGAACATTGCGGAGAAAATTGGCAAGGGGCTTGTATGTACTCCGCTCCAGGATCGAATATGCTGTGAGGACCGTTTGGTCCTATGTCACGTGACACCAACTCATTCGCAACTCTCATCTAAAGGTGAAATCTGACGGCACATGGATGGGCAAGCCGTCTGAGGTTAGTGTGAGGTCAGATTTGCCGTCAGATTTCACCTTTAGATGAGAGCTGCGAATGAGTTGGTGTCACGTGACATGGGACCAACCGGTCCTCACAGCATTTCGTGACAGACCATAGACCCGTGCACACGTTATTTTTCGATTAACAGTGTTGTAACCATTTCCGATATCGAAGCGACAACAGGCTAGGCTCCCGTTGGCCTTTGCAGGCGGCACGCGCTCGCGCTGCACCCGCGGCTTAGTCTGGACCGAGGTGACGGCGGATCAGGACCAGAGGCGTAGCGTACGAGTCCCTGCCTTTGCCTTGGCAAACTTGTCCAGCTACAAGCCTCGGGCACTTCCCAACTTGGCCCGCTGGGCTCACCTGCATGGACTGCAATGGGCCGATCCGCTGCAGACAAACCAGGATCCCGTGGAATTGCTATTTGGGGCTGATGTTTACAACGAAATCCTGCTGGACGGCGTTCGCAGGGGACCCCCTGGCTTGCCACTGGCCCAGGAGACGATCTTTGGATGGATCATCACTGGAGGGGTTAAGGGATCTCACGCCCTTCATCCAGATCAACCGAGCCCTATGGTGCAATTTTGCTCAGTTCATGAGGACTTATCCAGCATTCAACGAACCTGCGCCTGAGCGGCTTGGGGTGCTACTTACCTCACCATGGAGTTATGAAGGCAGCCAGCACGACGACGAAGCTTCGCGTCGTGTTCAACGGCTCCATGCCAACCAGCTCTGGTAAGTCGTTCAACGACTTTTTCTATATTGGCGCAAATTTGTTACCAGTACTGGCAGACATTCTGGTGCGTTGGAGACGGCACCCTATTGCCTTCGTCACCGACGTAGAAAAGATGTATCGGCAGATTGTGGTACACCCGGACGACCGGGACTTCCAGCTCATACTATGGACTAGGGGCCCTGGCAAACCAGCAAAAGAGTTCCAGTTATGCACAGGTACCTACGGCTTGGCGTGTGCACCGTACCTGGCATTACGCTGTCTGCAGCAATTAGCGAAAGACGAGTCCACGAGCTTCCCGGCCGGTTCCCGAGCACTGCTTTCGGACGTCTACATGGACAACGTCCTGTCCGATGCCCCCACGGTCGAAGTGGCCCGCCGCCTTCAAGTGGAACTGGCTCGACTTTGCAAGGCGGGCGGCTTTCGGCTTCGAAAATGGGCGTCCAACTCGCAAGACTTCTTGCGCACTATCGATACTGATGACCTGGGGACCTCACGTCAATTGGACACGGACACCATACACAGCGTGCTCGGCATCCAGTGGCTCCCAGAAGAGGACCGCTTCTAGATATGCTGCCTGCAGGGCTGTGCGTCGGCGAGGGTCACGAAGCGCATCGTGCTTAGCCAAGCTGCCCAGATCTTCGACCCGTTGGGCTGGCTCGTTCCTGTCGCAGTGCGAGCATTTATTCAGACACTCTGGCTACTTAAGACGGATTGGGACGAGCCTCTAGCATCGACGGAAGAGCAGCTGTGGAGTGAGTTCATCGGCGACCTACCTGCTCTACGTGACATTCAGATTCCTCGGTGGCTGGGCTTTACTTGGACCCAGCAAACCATTGATATCCACGGATTTTGGGATGCTTTCGAACAAGCTGTCTCGGCCGTGATTTACCTGAGGGTCAACTGAGACAACGATCAAAGGCAGATCAGCCTCATTATTGCGAAGTAGTTCCGCTCAAGCGAGTCTCACTGCCAAGGCTTGAACTTTGCGGTGCTCACCTGCTCACTCGACTGACCGCACGAACTCTGGAGGCGCTGGGGCTGACAGTCAATGGTGTCCACCTATGGACAGACTCCTTGGTGACATTGGGCTGAATTGAATCACATTCCAGCAAATGGCAGACTTACGTTGCCAATAGGGTGGCTGATATCCAACGCACGCTACCGAACGCTCGTTGGCATCACGCACGTAGCCAGGACAATCCGGCGAATTGTGCGTCCCGGGGCTTGTCACCAACGGAGCTACCTAACCATCCTCTGTGGTGAACCGGACCGACGTGGCTCGCTGGCAAGGATCACTAGACCTGTGAAGTGATTCCGACACCCGAGCAAGACCTGGCGGAACAACGACAGCAGACACTACTCATTCAGGCAGCGCCGGAAACCGAGGTGAGCGCTCATCTTACTAGGTTCTCTAATCTTCAGCGTCTTCTTAGAGTCACTGCCTAGTGCTGTCGATGGCTGCGCAAGCATCAGGGCGCTCGGAAGTCCTACCTAGCTGGCCACGAACTGCAGGAGGCGCGACTCTGGTTGGTACGACTGGTGCAGGAGCAGTCCTTCGCCCAGGAAATCGGCTGACTCCAAGCCAAGCGGCCTATCCCGAGCAAGAGTCGTATACTGAGCCTCAACCTTTTCCTTGACGAAGACGATATCCTGCGTGTCGACGGGCGGCTGCAGCATTCGCTGCTCGCATTCAGCCGCAAGCATACACTCATCCTGCCTGATGAGTCCCATTTGGCCACTCTCTGGATCGACGAGGCGCACCGACGATGCCTGCACGGTGGCACCTAGCTTACGCTATCCATGCTGCGCCAACACTGCTGGATTCTCCGAGGACGACCTATGGTGAAGGCGTTCATCCACCGCTGCCCCACCTGCCGTGCGTTGGAAGGGCAACAATATGAGCCAGCTTATGGGTAATCGCCCCGCGGTCCGCGTAACGCCTTGTCGTCCTATTCTTTTACGCACTAGCAAATGGCGTGGCCAGCACGCGTACAAGGGCTACATTGCCCTCTTCGTATGCCTAGCTAGTAAGGCAGTTCATTTGGAGGTGGTGTCGGACGGTACGACGGATGCCTTTCTCGCCACTCTACGACGATTCATCTGCCGACGGGATCGATGCAGCCAGATTCTGAATGACTGCGGCACTGCGTTCGAGTGAACAGATAGAGAGCTACGGGCCTTGCTGCAGGCCTCCACTTCGAGCCAACTCCTTGACCCTGTGGCTTCTGAGGGGATTGAGTGGACCTTCAATCCACCGGTTGCACCACACTTCGGCGGAATCTGGGAGGCGGCAGTTAAATCCGTCAAACACCACCTCCAACGCGTAATAGGCGAACACAAGCTCACGTACGAGGAAATGGCCACGCTCCTTACCGAAATCGAGGCGTGTTTAAACTCGCGACCGTTACAGCCTTTGTTCGACGATCCTGAGGACCTCAGCGTACTCACGCCCGGTCACTTTTTGATCGGGGAGGCCCTCACCGCGCTGCCGGAACCAAATCTAGAGGAGCTCCCAGTCAATCGACTCTCTCGGTGGCAACTAGCGCAAAAAATGCAGCAGCATTTTTGGCGACTATGGGCTCGCGATTATCTGAACACGCTACAAACGCGTGGTAAGTGGACACGCGGTCAACCGTCCATTAAAACAGGCGACTTGTGCCTTATCAAAAACGAATTGCAGCCCTCCTCCCGATGGCCACTCGCGCGCGTAATGCAAGTGCATCAGGGCACGGATGGCCCCGTGCACGTAGCCACGCTCAAGACGGCACTGTCCGAATTCAATCGCCCAATCTACAAAATAATTTTACTACCGCTCGACGACGCTACAGAGACCGATACTGGGAGTCACTCAACCGACGGCAATAATCGTGACGTTATGGTCGAATTCGTAGAACACGGCACAATGCGTAACATACGTTGCTTACCTTTCGCTGCTTTCGCGATCCACCAAGGTTCCCTCACTGTCGAACTACGACACATAACATCACTCGATGGTTACTTCGCGTGCTTGCGCCGACGTTGCACTTGCAACTTTCATTAACTTTCTACTATTATGCACACTGTAATTTTTGTAAAATGTTAGGCTTACTCACTAGGGCGATCACATTCATTCACGACCACCTCAATATCGTCATTCAATATTGCTGAATGACAAGTCTCCGCCAATAAGCAGTGAGCAATTTCGTCACTACTGACGAGGCGGGCGGGAATGTTTGGGATTGGCCCAAACGACCACAGGCAAAGTCGGCGCGGATTCGCTGCCGATACCGCGCGCGACTTAAACGACTAACGCGACCAGATCCCGTTATGCGCGATCGCGGTGATGAGGTCGGTCGGGCCATCCGTTGACGCGCACCTCAGCTAATTAGGCAGTTGTCTCGCTTCATCGCGCGACCGGCTTTGTTTCGCCGGCGAAGTCTTCGTCCGGCTTGGAACGAACAGCTGTTGGGTGGGGTGCTGACGTCACAGAGTTCGGCGAAACGGTCCGATCCATCACCGCGATCAATCTCTCTTCTACGATCTGTCGACAAGTGAACTCGTGCTCTTCATCTTGCGTGCTCGCGCTTTCCTGGAACGTTCCAGAATTCAACTCAGAACTGCTCGGTTCGAATTTATCCTTTCGGGTGCTTTCGCGTTACAGTAGACTTAGTTCGGTGTTAATTGTTACTAGTGTAATTTGACGTACTTATAATTTATTGTGCAAACGTGTTGTAAATATACAGTGACTGTGACCTTACCTCTAAATTTAACGGCTACACGTAAAGTCTATCCGTAACGACTATTCTATACGCTAAATTAATCCTAAGTTTTAGTCTAATCCGCGAGCGTTCAAAGCCTCAATGTTCGTGCTAGAACAATCATTTTCAGTAATTTTTATGTTATCTGGTAAAATATGATTTCTAATGTGTATAATATATATTTTTGTTATATTTTATTTGTAATAGTTATATCTAAAATATATATTTATAGTCTGTTACATAAATTAATACTTTTTAAATCATAAAAATAAAGATTTTATACGTTTACATGGTCTTCAAGTGGGTGTTCCGCTTTACCCTACCACTTGAGCGAGGCGGAGAAGTAAATTCCTCCGGGAAATCATATTTTTCGTTATGGTCAAATATTTTTCTTAACAAAGGCTTTGATTTTCGTATAGTCTAAAGTCTACTTAAGACTCCTGTTGAAATCCCGTGTCTTTTTTTCCTTCCGATTTTATGTTATCACCCTCCAAAGTTAAGTGTTTCAATTTATTCTACTCTCCCCTACTCAACCCAATTGATAGGTTTTGGATGTTTTTGTTGGAAAGGGGTAAGAATAGCTTTGATTTGGTGGGGTTTAGAGACGGGGTGAGACGTGGTCTCGATTTAAGAGGGGTTTTTGGGGAGTGAGTCAAGCTCTTGATTTAGGTGCGGGTTTTGGGACGAGGGGCTTGTTTTTAGATTTAGATGCGAGGGAGGAGAACGTGCCTCGTAGGGCGAAGAGGGGGAGGGGGGGATTTCGTGCTTGACCATAAGAGATGGGGACTGCTAAGGTACATCTTCTAGATGGCCCAGTAGTTGGAGGAGGGGTTAGAGTTGAATTTTAGGGATACAGTACGCACACGTTATAAGCCCCACGAACGGGGTTAGCTGCGGGCGTACGGCGCGTTGTGGACAGTATTCTGCGCGGCCAATGGCGCCAGTGAGAAAACCCAAGAGCGAGCAAGAGAAAACAAATGAGCCTCTTGCTCGTTCTCGGATACTTTTACTCTCGTCCAAAGGATTTCAAGAAATGGTGGGGACATTCGCCGGGCGTACAAAGCATGATAGAAACGAGCTTATAAAGAGGGCGTATTGTAGCTAACGGCACTTTACTCGCCGTGCCAGACCTGGGTAACTATGACTGTGCCCCGGCAGTAGTCCAAGTCCCTCCGGTCAAAAGCTTTTTACACATATTTTTAACAATTAATAACTCAAAGACGAAGCCTCAAACGCAATTCCATCATTCTTGATTTTCGTCTTATTTGGGCAGTAGAATCATCCCTCGGATGTTTCTGACTCCTGTTGCCGAACATCCCATATATTCGTACAGGAACGAAACTAGGTTGTAAGCGCCCCGCAGCAAGGATTCTGTTTCGCCCCCCCCCCCCCCCAACATTTTACCACCTTATATTGCCCACCACAGGAGCTTGAGTCCATACTTTATATATAAAAGGCATAATAAACGTGTTTATTAACTGGTTTCAAACATATTGCAGGTACCCTAATTTGTTTGCTGTTTGATACCAAATCAATAAATTTTAAATAAATAAATTTTAATTACTGTTTCATAAAATGTGTATCTCCGTTATTCCCAATGGAATAACGTAATATATAAATTTGAATAAAGTCATTGATGTAGCTTTTCCATAATTATATCTTGTCTCCACGATCATGATCAAAAATCAAATATACAGTAATTGTAGAAAATTGAATGCTCTTTTCAACAACAAAATTTCGATAGGGCATACCATTTTCTAGACATTCTTTAAATCCACACCATTGATGAATTCTAAACTTTAAGGCCCGGTCGGCACCCTTTACTGTTGTCCGATTGCAATAAACTTTTTCAGGGATTATTTTCTTATAAAGTGGAACCATTTCAGGAGGTGAGAGCAAAGAAATACGAAGAAAAACTCCATACGTATAAAGAAGGGTCACCCTATAATGCTCATGAGCAACGTTTTCGACGGCGCTGATATACACTTCGTTTGGCGCCCCCCGCAAATCGGCGCCCGGGGCAGAAACACCCGCTGCCCCCCCCCCCCCTAGTTACGTCCCTGTATTCGTGTAACTTATTGTTGTTGCAAGCCGAGGGCTGAAGGCGGCTGCGTTCTATTTAAAATTTGGTAGCCGCGGATGACCTGGTGCGTGGCTGACACCGGTAACTTCTAGAAGGTTGGATGGTGTGAACGAACATATAGTTTAACCCTCGCACTACTGGACTGTGCTGGAGTCACTTGTGACCCACGCCGCCGAGTCACCAATGACTCCGGCACAGTATTCGGAGGGTTAAACTGTAGAGTATCACTAGGATAGTTAGTTAGCCTCGTAACTTTTTAGATTGATGCACTTTGAATTGCAAAAGTGTATCATCGTTGATGGTTATTACTGCAGCTGGTAACTCAAATTTTGACTTGGTTCTAATAAGGACCTCTAAAACACAAAATATCTAGGGAATCAAAATATTAAGGATCTGGCCACGGAGTGGGGAAGGCTTTGCCTTGTGATAAGAGGATTTTGATGAAGCACACGGCGCTTGGCCTAGACCCGTCGATCAGAAACCTTCTTGGACCAATCTTTGGCTTCGTTTCTGACAAATAGGGTAAGTCTGGGAGAGATGATCATAGTTTTGTTTGGAGCCTTCTACAGCCAACCTATTTGAAATAAAGCAACGAAAATGATGTAGAACAAAACTTCAATCCTTTGTCTACATATCCGTTAATATCAATAAACGAAAAATTATTATTTAATATACAAATTTTAGAAATGAAAAAAAGTGTCATTGCCCATCTCTCCCTTAATGTCCGGGAAAGCTGGTCATATGTACCTTTCAGGCTAACAACTTGTGGACCTTACCTGCTTATCACGGATTCTTTCTAGTTTCCGTCCACTTTCGTTTTTGCCCGCTCAAAACTTCTTTAGGCTTTTGCTGCGAGTCTTCTAATCCACATGTTTGACATATAGTGCCAAATGCTGTGCAATTTTCATGGGCCCAATAACCACATAACTTACATCTTAGCCAGTCTTCTTTTTTTTCGGTTCGAAATAATTTTCTTCGCATCCTCTGCACTTATTAATGTCAAAAGGCTAACTCATGAACGGAATCACATTTATTGCCAAATTTTATTTTTTTGGAGGACTTTTGTTATTTTAATTCTTTTTCCGCCTTTGCTTAGCTCAAACTCAATTATTGCATCTCATCAGTGTATCTTTTCATCGTTTACTCATTTGAATAGTTCTCAGCTCGTTCAAAACATCTCAAGTGCCTCCGATTAGGTAATATAATTGCGTGGACGCCACGTGGTGCATCCACGCGGTAACATTGTGTTCTCATTTTCAACGCAGCCGGTGATAAATATTATCTCTGCGCTGTCTCAATTCATTCTCACTGCGTTCTATATTTAATAAACTGACGAGGTGTTTTTTCACCAAAGACTGCGCGAGTGATTAATTAACCTGTCTAAGACTCCTCTCATTCTCAAACTCTGATAATATAATATAATATAATATAATATAATATAATATAATATAATATAATATAATATAATATAATATAATATAATATAATATAATATAATATAATATAATATATTTGACTATGTTAACTGATGACAGAGACAACATAAAAAAACTTTCTGTGCGTAGCGTGGTGGCAGAACCTCAAAAACTAAAATCGGTAGAAATTCGAAAATGTTCTTCAGCTTCCTTGAATTTTGATGCTACCGATTGCACAGTCCAACAAAATGAAACTTTTTTTCTGTTCCGCAATATACACTGGGTGATTCTTGGACAGTATATCGCCCTGAACACGAAACCGCAAACCGTTTGTCGCCATCACCCACAGTTTTTGAGAAACTCGATTTTGAAAAAAATGCAAATTTTCAATTTTGAACATCTTTTGTGTCGAAACGATAATAGTTATTCGGTTGCTCGTTGCGTCAAATTATTCTATAAACTCTCTCGAGTACAACGATATAAGTTATTATTGCATTATGAACATTTGAATATGTTTAAACAACGATCAAAGGGAAAAGGATACCCAAAATGACACCCATTTTTGAAGATAATCGTGACCAAAAATCGTGTCGGACAGTGTTATGACGACTTGATCAATTCGGGCGAATGTCCAATAACTTCACTACCTATACTGGACTCTGTTGAAAAAAATCATCTCCCTGAAAAAAATGCTGTAGCAGGGAGAGATCCCCAAATCATGGAACTTCGAGGCATACCCTTCCCACATTTAGGCTATGGAGCGTATTGTAAAGCTCGTAACAGATGCATCCAACAAAGTAATTGGAGACGGCGCAAGGGATGGCTTCATTCGGGCCACCGTCGACTCGCGCAGTCATGTGCCCGATTTTCAGTACATATCTCATGTTTACATGTCATCAAGTCTATAAACCCAGCTTCGAGTCTCCTTTCGCGATTAGGATATTTTTATGAAATTTCGTCTTCTAGTCCACAAGGTTGAGTGGTTACGGTGAGCTAGGGAAGAACTCCACATCCACTTACCGTCACGTGGTGAGTTCTTCTGAATCATTCTGTTGTCATAGGGTAGGCGAAAGGATGCAAGGCCATTTTTATACTTTTTATTCAAATTTCGAAATTTCAAGGCTCTTGCCGGAACAGAAGATATTAACTCACAGGGCTGAAATTTGCCACAGTTCTTATTCATTCCATGACAACACTTTCCCGCACTAATAAGGCGTAACGCTACAATCATTTTCATTTATTTCGGGACGGCCTACTGCCCGTCTCTCCCGTATGCCCATCCCGCCCTGACTTACTCTACGTGTAGTGCGTGAAAGAGCCAATGATGAAAATATCTAATGTTAAGAATATTTTGTTAAAAAAATTATTTATTCGCAACGCGTCGTTCCTCCTGAACTCCTTACACTCTTCTCGAGTGTAACAAGTGCAACAGCCGGAAAATTGTATCTTTTTCAATTTTTTTTGAAAGCAGTTTCAAATTTTTGAAAACTCAACGGTACAACGCAGTACAAACCTAGTATAAACTATTACAACAAAGACATTTTAAGTTTTCAAAAAACCAGGGCTGACACACATTACACATGACGTGTACATTAGTGACACACGTTGCCACAGCGAGGCAATGCCTTTTTAGCGTCGCGCCGTTTCTCTGACAACGTACCTAAGGTGGGGTTCAGATATATTGGCCGGTGAGTTCGCTTTCGCGAGCAGCGCGCGAGGAGAAATCAGCCACCACCACCTGACGACCGTGGATTGGCAGTTGAAGTTGCTTGGCCCCCGAAGAGTATGGCGCGGTAACGGGAACGCTTCTCGACTCCACCTGAACGAAGCCGTGTGGCTGTTGTTTATTCTAACCCGCGGTGTGACGACCAGATGTAACCCGAGAGAAAGTGAGAACGTAGAGAAAAGGAACACCGACCCAGGCAAGCGGTGTGGTGGGAGAATGCCCCTCACAAAACTCAGCGGCCAATATTGGGAAATCTAGAGGAGACGTGGCTTAGATTTCACCGCTGTGGTTGTTGTCAAACTGTTGAAAGTAGACCCGGATCCCAGCAAACATTCCAAATAAGTACTCAGCAGTAACAGCTTTTAACAATTTTAAGTTCTCTTTATTAAAAAAAAAAGCGAATTTATGTTCAGGAAATTTGCAAATTCGCGTGTGCTACACCTCAGAGCAAAAATTTTATTGGTAGGGAAAATTTAATTAATAGTGGTCAGCTGTTGAATTGTGGAAAAGTGAATGAAGAAGATAACAATGATGTTGTCCAAATTATTGCATTTTGTCTACAAACTGCAAATTTAAGAGATGATCCTCATGAGGGAGGCATATACCGAAATATACGAAAAAGGTAACATTTTTTTTTTACTTATTTTCAGTGTTGGATGTCTTGAATGTTTCCTGAAAGTTTGGTACCGAAATTCGCAAAAATATCAAAGATATAGACTCAAATTTAGGACCGAAATTTGCCAAAATATCGACAATATAGAGTCTACATCTTGGATATCTTTGCGAATTTCGGTCCCAAACTTTCAGGAAACATTCAAGACATATCAAACACTGGAAATAAGTAAAAAATTGTTATCTTTTTCGCATATTTCGGTATATGCCTCCCTCTTAAATGTTTAAAAAATAATCGTCGAAAAAGAAAATTTCCTTTTTTTTTGGTCGTCCTCATAAATAAAAAGTGTTCCAGAAGCATTTAAACTTTCAGAATTTGAGGAAAAAAAAATTTTTGTTAAGTTTTGCGGACTTTTTTCGAAAACCGTTTGTCGCACGAGAAAAAGTAATAGAACATAAAATATGCTCCTTGTCCGGATCTACAACTTTTGTTTGATATATTGTTTTATTTAATCAATAACTTGGAGGATATTACACAACTGCGACTTTGCGAGCTGTTTGAATAATTGAAATGTTCAAGGGCCCCTAGGCTCCATTTCCCGTTATCCGATCGAGCTCAATCTTTACACGGATTTTTTTTTTAATTAGTTTGAACTATTCGGGAGGGTGCCCCGAAGAAAATTCAAAAGTTGAAAATAAGAGCCGCCCTGGTGTACACTGATAATCATATGTATGTAAAGAAAAGCGTGATCGCGTATCTTCAACTTGAAATCTGCCGCGCCACCGACGAGGACACTGACGGATGGCGCTGTAGATCACATGCTACAGAAACATTGGGACAGAGAATTAGGAAGAAAAGATTGGAAGAGAGATTTCGGAAGAGAACGGTAGAGAGAGCATAAACCACCTGAATAGAGCTTTATATGTTGTTTCTTTTGTTTTATACAGGTAAGAATTATGATAACCAGTCGACTTGTACATATGTAAATAAATACTTTTGTTTTATACAGAGAACCGCAAATAAAGTTCTTCCACCTAACCTCAAAGTGGGAATAAGAAACGTTATTACATGTACTTCGACGGATTTCGGCCTACTCACAGTAGTTCACTTTTCTGTCACTAGTTGGCGTATCGAAATTCTAGGTTTCTCAATATCTGAACCCGACCTTAAGTAAGTATACTGTGTGTGGAAGGAACGGGTAGGAGGAGCAGGCGCGTGTGGGGCCCCACCGCTGAACAGTGCTGTTTTAGATTGTATAAATCAGAACAAACGAGCCCTGACAGTTGACGTTGCTTATTTACAATTAGAAAATAAAACCTTCCGTGTGAATTAAACGAACGCTGATATGTCTTGTCACAATATTCGAAATTCTATTGTCTTAACATACAAACAAACACAGAAGGGGAATTTATGTATCGTTTGAGAGGAAGAAAGTCTGCTTGGAATTCCAGTATGTTCAGCTACAGTCACCGATGGGCGACTAATGTTTCCGCGAACAATTGCTGGACAGAGCTTTGTAAGTAGAGATATAGTGACTAACATAGAACCCACTCAAATGTACGTCCCTGAGTGCACAAACGGCCAAGTGTATTCCATAACACTTACTATATACTGCATTCCACTTTAGAGTAGACTAGTTCCGCGCAGGGATATACTGTTGATTGGTAGGAAACCGGCAGGGAAAGTGCTACAACCAATCGCGTGTGGCAGATCCGTGAGAGCTGCGCAGATCGGGCGCAAATCGGTAGAGACGTAGGTCTACTCTTATATGGAATGGAGGATACGAATCTAGATACCCTATATATACTATTTAATATGCAAAAAGGATGCTGAACACCTCCCTGGAGTCCTGATTTGTCGCTAGGCCGCTCTTACACAACTTTTCCACTGCTGCTTTTACGAATCACTATATCTCCGCTATATCATCAATTTTAAATGTCTCAGAGCACATATCAATTGCATGTCAGTTCCGTGGGGGCGTGTGAATGGTAAAAAGAAGAGATCGTGTACGCTCCTGTTGACACGGAACTGATATGTGCCCAAACTATAATAGCATCATGAGTTGTTGCCCCGCTTTATAGGCGCATGCTTAAAGTCGTGTTCAGATATATTGGCCCGTGGATTCGTTTTCGCGAGCAGCGCTCGAGGAGAAATTAGCCACCACCACCTGAGATCGTGGATTGGTAGTTGGCAGAGCCGCCTTAACAGCATTATAGACCCTGGGGCAAATCAATGCTGTGGGGCCCCTGCCCATCCACGGGAATAAGAATGTTTTGTATTTTGGGGCCTCTACTATCATGGGGCCCCTGGCGACTGCTCAGTGTGCACACGCCAAACGACGGTACTGGCAGTTGGAGTTGCTAGGCCCCCGAAGGGTATGGTGGGGTAACGGGAGCGCTGCTCGGCTCCGCTTGAACGTAGCCGTATGGCTGTTGTACATTCTTAGCGTAATAGTTGTGTGCGTTACGAAGCTATGCGTAGACCAATATGAGATGAAGCTATCGAGAAAGAATCAATGTTCTGACCAATAAAACTCCTGAATTCTTTCGGACCTAACGCACACCTATTCTGATGCATGTATTTCTACGCTAAGAACTCGGTTTGGTCTACACGTTTGGAGCTTGGCACTATCCCCACCACTTCTGGCTCACTTTTGTTCTGCGAAGGCGTGAGCGAGATGAAATGAGAGAAAGTCAGAGGGACTGAAAGCAAGCGTGGAATGGTACGAGACAGATGACGCGTTGATAAATACTGTGTCTCGCTCCGTTTTTCGTACGCCTGATATTCCGTCCCTTGCG
Organism: Andrena trimmerana; assembly: GCA_951215215.1. Lineage (NCBI taxonomy): Eukaryota > Metazoa > Arthropoda > Insecta > Hymenoptera > Andrenidae > Andrena > Andrena trimmerana. Next base: position 11,249,411 of record OX578062.1, read on the forward strand.
TGCGCGACGAGCATGAGCGTTTCAACACGCTTTCATTGCATCTCGCTCTCGCCTTCGGCAAGAAAGAAGCGAGAAACGACTGCTCGAAATCGTGTACCCTCTATGTACTCAATGTAGCGGAGATGCTTCGCTACGTGTGTACATACCTCACGGACATCAATCCTCAGCGCACGACGACCAGGAGTAGCCCGAGAGAAAGAGTGAGAACGTAGAAAAAAGGAGCGCCGAGGCAGGCAAGCGGTGTGGTGGGAGAATACCCCTCACGAAACTCACCGGCATATATATCTGAACACGACCTTAGTTTAATTGTTTTTCAAAACATTGTACAACAGACTCTACTTAATGAAAAAAAATAAATAGGTTTTATGGTCTTAATCATTCTTCTTCCAATTGAGTGATTCACCTTGGGTTCTGAAGCCACGCACGGAAACAGTTTACTGTAAACTGGACAAGAATTCATGACACATGTTTGTCATTATATGAAAATACCATTTTCGCTGACAAGCTCGAGATATTTACCAGAGGACTCACGAAGGATATTAACAGAACTATCACCACTGCGTTCCTGATGACACGGTCGTAAAAAGGCTGAAGGGGCCATACACCAAGTAGTGTGTTTAAACGCTTCGATACCGAATACGCGCTTTGATCGAAGAAATCCATACTTTGATACTGAATGAACGATCGCCTTTTCTTTCCACGACAGTCAGAAACACAAGAAGAACGTTATATATTCGTGTATATATTTTATTTCGCGGCATTACCTTTTTAATTTGAATTCGTTGATTGCAGTAAGACGTTCAACACACACACAACAGCCGACTGAAATGACCGAAGTGTACAGTTGAGTGTATCTGCCTCTAAAAGGTCTATGTCGTCCGAGTGTGTTTGCTTCAAGAATGGCAGCTAAAGTGGAAAGTACTCAGTGCCAATTGGTTCTAAAATAATTCATGGTGAGTAACGTTGCGGTAGTCCGTTTGCACCGCCCACCTTATTATTGATGATGGAAGAAAATTGCTATCGATTCGATGGCAATTGAAGTGCAGGACAATTTGTATGTTATTCTTGTAGTTACTTTGGAAGTACGATCGTTGATGGTGATGGACTCGATTGTGTCGTGTTCGTTCTTTTCATTCCGGCAATTCAAGTTGTAGGCCACAGTCCCATTGGTACAACGGCGCGCCGCGAATGTTTTTCACGCTGCGTAGGCCAATTTGGTGCAAAAAGACGTTCCCGTTGACACGGGTGCAACCGCGCACGGGTCCTTTTGACCGCTTTCAACCACTTTGGAGCACTTGAAATGGTCGACTTTTACGACCTGGTACGCATCGGTACCGCTTGTGGACGCAGAGATACTATACCGAGAATTGACTGCCATCGTGCGCACGCGAATCGTCGAAAGGACTGAAAGAAATGTGTGTTTTTCAACGCAACTGTACTCTTTACATCTAAATATCACTTGTATATGTATATTTATTGTGTATTGTTATTAGTTCTTATATGAAAATAAGAAATAACAATTGCTAATAATAATTATTGCTGTAAATAGTAATCGTGGTTGTTTGTCGATCGGAAATAATAATCATTGTCTATTTTATTTATTACACTTATATTATTTATTAATATAGGAATGGTACAGATCGCGCAATATAACTTTGCCTCTGAGCGGCCATTGAAAATAAGTCGAGTTTCCTAGCCGCGATCGGCGGCGGTCCCACTAGCGCCACGGAGACACGGATGCATACTTCTTCATTGCACTAGTGGGACCGCCGCCGATCGCGGCTAGGCACAGGGACGAGTATCATACAAAGTAACAGATTAGCGTGATACTCTTGCGTGTGCTATCGAATGTTTTTCGATTGTGAGCGAACTTTAATGTCGCCCGACCTCGAGTGGGTTCAAAGAAGGTACGCGGTTGGCGATAATTCGTCGCGGCGATGCCGCGGACGAACAGTTGAAGGACGAGACATTGTTGCCGCTGGTGACGTAAAAAGGATACGAGGGGTCCAGGGGTCGAGGAGACGGGCGGGATTGAATCGAGCAGGCATTCGATCGACGAGAGTCTCGGGAGACAGGCGATTTTGTGACATTAAGAGTTTTTCCTGTAATTTTATTGCATTCTGTTATAAATCACCAAAATATAAACGCTACACGATTCAAATTAAAAGAATGCCGACGGTCGGATTCTGTACGCGAAAGCGACATATTAACGCCATCTCGTAATGATCTCTACTAATTAGGCAGGTGGCAACGGCCTGCTCGCTCATGTGGAGCGCTGATCACGTCGATGGAAGGGGACGTGATCAGCGCTATTCCTTCCAGGAAATCGACCGAGATTTCCTGGATCGCTCACTCCGTTCTAGGACACCTGACTGACTGGTAATTATTCTGCTTACGCACCTTGCTTGCGCTTTGGCTTTCGAACTTGCCTCGAATCACTACTAGCTTCGTGACTTTGCTTCGCAAGCTAACTTTACTCTCTTAAATTTATAACTATTAGAACTTATTGCATGGGCTTGTAAATAATTTAGTGTGTGTGTGTGTGTGTGTGTGAATCGCTGTTAATTTATCGTGCTTTGACCTTGTAAATACATTCAAATTCTAACTGTACAATTTAATCTAAAATGCTTAAATATAATTTCGGGTCCGCCTAACGTTTCGAATTAAATCGCGCCTTGCCGAACGTGTAATCTGCTATCCTCGCTCCGATCCTAAAGTATTTTGTAACAGATTCTCTCACACGCACGGCTGACTTGCGGCCTACTCAATGGCTGCTCGGACGCAAAGTTATAATGCACAATCTGTAGTAGCGGCTGGAATGCGATTCATTAGCCGGCTTTAGACGGACAGTTTTTCTCACAGTTTTGGAGCGTACACTCCATGCGTGCGCTCCAAAACTGTACGTGTAAAGTCTCTAACGTGATAAAGGACGATTGTGCGTTCCCGGCACGCGCGTCTGGAGTGCAGGTCTGAACTTGTCCTTTACACGTTCAGACGTGATTGACGTGCCACGCGCCAAATCGTGTTTTATAGATACCTATAGCAGTGAAAATGTTATCCAGAGACAGTTTAAAGCAATTTATTGCTATTTACTGAAGTTTCCCCTGCTTGTGGAAACTAAAATCGGATGAATATAAAAGGAAACATTTTGTTCTTGCTCTTCCGCTTTAAAATAAGCACAGAATACGAGGCAAGCGATCGCGCAAGTTCTTCGCTTTTTTATCAAAGGCATTTTATTTACACGATGTCTGCGATGCAGTTGGTGTAGCGTGGCGCGTCTCCCTGAACTGTCCGCCCGACGGACATGTCATGCTCCACGCGAAATCTTGCAAATTTAAAGCGAAAGCTTCAAACCTGCGGATCTGGCGTGCGTGCTTAGAGTGTTGCGCTTTGAACAGTACGCTCCAGGAGCGCGCTCCAAACGCGCGTTCCACCGCGGCACGCCGGAGCAACGCGCCAAACCCGAATGTTTGGAGGGGTCGTGTAAAGGCGGCTATTGTCGCGCGGAAGACTGAGGTCGGCAGCGGATGAAGTTCGGCGAAGACGGTCGAACCTAGGCGACCCTCGGGGATGGTGCCGATCGAGACGCGTTGACGAGTATGCTAAAGGCTCGGGCAACAATCGTTGGCAACTTTGTCGCCAGCGACTCTAGTGGGTCGCCTGGTGACTCGCTGGGATGCATCGGCTTGTCTCCAGCGACTTGTGTCCCGCACCTTATGACCAAGACCGTTCGGCTCACGGGACAATACGGTCATAAACCGCGACGCTGGCGGAACACTCTGGTCGATCATCCTGATTAATTTTTGGGAACCAGATGTGGTACAAAACTCAGCCCCTTAAGTTTTTATTCAAGTGTGCCAGATATAGCAGTTAAAAAGTATTTTCCAACATCAATACACCCTGCGGAGAGAGATACACACGAAGAAAAAATGGTAGCCTGCTGACTGCGCGTGTCCCGCCTGCGCCGTCTGCCCTGCAATTTCGAGACGGGTCCCTTATCTTTCGAGTAAAAATACGCGCTTGAATTCCAAAACAATAGCACGCGTTGACCTATTCCGTGTGAAAGAAGGTGGGCCTCGGAGAGGAGATATTGCTGTGAAGAAATCGTCTTCAAGAGAGTGACCGTTTGGGAGGGATGCAGGGCAGATTGGTTGGGTTAGGATCAATCGGACTTCAAGCCCACCTTCTCTCGTACGGAATACGTCAACGCGTGCTTCTGTTTTAATATTCAAGCGCGTGTTTATGCTCAAGGGATCTGTTTCCAATTCGAAGAGAAGCCGACACATGCGATGGCACGAGTAATCCGAGGACTGCACCTTTTGTTCCTGTGTCCTTCCGTCTAATATATTGACGCTCGTAGCGGGTAAGCGCTAGGGATATTCGATATACATCGATTGTTTCGGCAATTCGTAAATCGAGGCAGCCGAACAGCGTTCACCACATGCGTGTGATACCGACAGCCGCTTGATCCCGATCGGAACCGGGACCTCCCGAATCACTGTTCGGCCCCCCCTTCCTTTTTCTTTACACCTTGCCAATGTTCAGAATAATAGTTCCATCTATCTTCGGCGCGACTTCGATGTACTACCATCTATGTGTGTATAAAACAACAAAACACTTAAGTGCAGTGAAATCACCTTTACTCAGTACTTCCCTAATCTCATCCTCACTCTCCAATTCATCTCAAACGTCCTTTCCATTCATCAACCCAAACATTCTCCAATCTGTTCTCAATTTCCCTTCAATATTATATCCGCTCTGCATCACTCCCTTCCCTCCTTAACATGGATGCACCGAAAATATTATACGTTTACTATTCGATACATCTAATCAATGCGATATATCACAGTGGTCAAAATTTATTCGATACATCGATGTATTTAATTCGATACATCAGAAGAGGCTGATCAAATCAATGGCTCAGCCTGCTGGCTGATCATGTCGTGATTTTGCTGGACTTTGGAAAAAATTTAGGATACAAAATAAGAAAAAGTATTAAAAAATCGTTGTATTTTTTGTTATAAAATATATATAATACTTTAAAGTACAGAAAACTAACGAAATTTGCATAGGAACAGTGTATTAAAAACAAAACATTAGTACAAAGAACATAAAAAGTATAATATTAATAAGATGTTCTTCCACCACTATGCCGAATTACTTGAAATATTCTGTTCTCCATACTACAAATTCATTTTTGTAACGTTCTAATATCGATTTTACTCCACTCAACTCTAATTGCCTTTTCGAGCTCCGTAACGTTATTATATTGCTTCTCATTTTTATGTATGGCTCTTGTTAGGATTCCCCATAAGTTTTCTATTGGATTTAAGTCCGGGAAAACCATTCGCGTGACTTTTTAGAAGTAGAAATATATATGTGTGTGTGTGTGTGTGTGTGTGTGTGTGTGTGTGTGTGTGTGTGTGTGTGTGTGTGTGTGTGTGTGTGTCCTAAATTGCATGTGTAGTTTTGTACTGTGTAGGTTTGATATGGAGCCTGAATTTATGAAGCGTGTACTCGGGACAGCCCGAAAAATTACAGAATGAGGCTTTAAGGATTCTCCGTCACTGGCGCTGATTGTATATTCGCGCCATGTAGCATCAGAACCGGTGAGTAATAGTATGGCCATAGACGAGGTATAGGATAGACCTATCAACCAATGTGTTTTTCTGTCACCGATTTGGGGTGTCCTAGCACAGTCCAGGTATGGAATAGACCTTTCATTCTGTCAGCGGCAGTGGCCGCGGTGAAAGCACCGGTTCTCGTTGGATCACCGAAGTTAAACACCGCGGGGCGCGCGCCGGGGAGAGATGAGTGACCGACCGTTTATCTCCTCCTGGTGCGTCGCTTGCTGCTGGCACGGCACGGCGACGCCGCGTTGGGAGGGGGGGGGCGAGGAGTCGGCATTTCTTGGGCTGGGCTTGTGACCCCCCCCCCCCCCCCCCCCGCCTGGTCCGTTCTTAAATGCAACGTGGCCAGGTGACGCGCTGTGGCGGTGTGGCGGTGTGGTGGCGGTGGGGGGTGACGGGGCAACCTCCCTGCCCTTGTTTAGCAGCGACCCCGTCAACCAAAGTTACCAATTTAATTAGAGGAGGAAACAGGGCTCTCTCCCACCGCAAATTTCAAAATTTTTTGGAAGATTTAAATGCTGTGTACGGTGATTTGCATTTACATAGTAATGTACGTTGATTAAGTGCGGGGAAATGTTTGGAGCGATTTTTTTGTTTTGAGAAACAATATCTTAAAATTTAAAAAAAAGAGAACCAATGCAGATAAAGATATCCTGAGAAAATTTAAAAACACTAAATTTTTATGCGAGCTCGCACTTTTAACAGATACGACATTTCATTTGAATACGTTAAATTTGAAATTACAAAAACATGACCAAAATATTTCTGATTTGATTGGGCATATAAACGGATTTCAAAACCAATTGCAACAGTACATATTAGAATTAAAAGCGTTGTCATTGCACCATTTTCCATCCTGCAATGAAATTACTAGTGAACGCCCAAATGCAAATTTTGTGAAATTAGTACAAATAGTAATAAAAATACAGCAACAATTTAAAAAGCGCTTTACGGATTTCGATACATTAATGAAAAATGAACTTGTAATTTTTCATACTCCAAAAGAATGTAAGATCAAAGACCAAGAAATTGAATATCGAGTTGAATTGTGCAATTTGCAAGCAGATCCGTTGGTACTCGCCAGGAATGAATATGGACAGGAGTTTTTTAAATTATTATCCGAAGAAAAGTATCCGAAATTGGTGGATTTGGGATTAAAAATTTCTTCAATGTTTGGATCCACGTACAGATGTGAAAGTGCTTTTTCCGTTATGATACATATAAAAAGTAAATATCGGTCAAGATGAGCGGACAACTCATTATCTTCGCTTTTCAGGATAGCAACAACTAAAATTGAAGTGGATATATCATCCCTTGTTAATAATATGACGCGGCCACAATGTTCGTATTTATGTATGTCTAGAAACGGACGAATTCGACTGCGATCGTCAGTGTTAGTAGGTGTGGGTGGGGGGGGGGGGGGGGGGGCGTTCAGCGTGGCAGCAAGGCGGAGGAGCCCCCGGCCGCTCGTGAGTCGCCAGTTAGTCAACCCTGCACTAGAGGTTTAACCGATCAAGCGTAAATTTTACACATGTATTACTGCCACGGGTGGGTAAGTTTTCCGCAGTATTACGATTCGGTCCGACGAAAAAAGTGTTTTTCGTTACACCCTTGTGGGGGAACCGGTTGACTGAGAGTGGATTCGTCCCCACGCTCTAGGGTGCTTGCGTCGGTGCGCGCACAGCGGATAACACAGGTAAGACATAACTGTTTGTGAGCAGTTTGGGAACGCTGGTAGAAACGCAGCTAAAGAAAGCTAAATAGTATGTATTTCCACTGTTTTCGACGTGCGCGGCTGGGGAATAGAGCTGTTCGAGTACTCGCATATTCGAGTAGCTCGAAATTCGAGTCGAACCGGGACTTGGTTTCCGAGCCGAGCCGAGTGCTCGAATGAAGCGAGCGGCTCGATTAAAGTGAGCGGCTCGATAACAAAGCGAGCGGGTGGAAACAATCGGGTGGCTCGAACGATCCACATGTTGCGTTTGTCAATCGCTATCTTCACTATGCAATCTACTCCAAATTTTGACAACTTACAGTTATAACCTGACAAGTATCAAATAAGGTAAGTTGTCAAAATTTGAGATGCCACGTGTTTTTACAAATGCCACCCGATTGTTTCCAGCCGCTCGCTTTAATCCAGCCGCTTGCTTCATTCGAACCGCTCGGTTCTTTCGAGCGCTCGGCTCGGATCGCTTATTCGAACCGAATATATCCCCGCTCGCTTGTACCGAGTACTCGAACAACTCTACTGGGGGAGCATCACGCGTCGATCTATAGATACAATTTCACGCTGACGGTCGACGCTAGTTATGAGCATCAAAACCAGTCACTCTAAAAGCTAAACTCGGTATAGCTTTTCCGCTGGACGCTGAATGTCACGTGGATCGATCAGGTGACTGATTTTGACGCACACAACGAGCGTCGAGCGTCAGCATGAAAATGCACCTTATTTCGTGCGTGCGTCCTCGAAAAGGTCTGCGCGGCGCACCGTTGTACCAATCGGATTGCAGCCGTAGATTTACGAGAGACACTATTCTGGAACGAGTGAGTATAAACTAAGGTACAACGTTTAGAATGTGCAGTGGATGAGCTGCGTATCACGTTCTCTACTTCTCATAACCGAAAGATGCAGGAGAAATAGAATAAGAACTTGATTATCTAACTGGTATGCTTTCGTGAAAACGGTCCTTCAGCTGTTGTAATGGTTGCTTCTTTAAGAAGGAGTTCATTCTGACGAGAGTTTCGCTTACATATTGAGTAACGTTTCACTGTGATCACCGCTTCACGAACTATTAATATCCCGTTCACATCCTTTCATCAGAAGGAAATCTGCTTGGAGTTATAGAATAATACATATATAATCCCCTTCCCCCATAGATTCTGATTAATTCTGCTAATTTAATTATATTTCATAGAGACATAAAATAATGTGAATTCAAGTAGGTGCTTGTCGTTTCTCAAATTTCAAAGACACAGTGCAGGAAGAGGAGGCAGTTATCTCCAGAAACTACATCGAGTACTTTATATCTCGTTTCAGGTGATAAAACTGGTCAAATCGTGGGGTGTCGATTATGATATAGCTATCGATTGTTTGCCACCGTTGCTTACTACAATCCTGATAACGGCGAAGTATTTAAACGGTGTGCTCCATACACACAAGGTAATCTGATGACCAAGGTTGAGGAATTTGATTCACGTGACTGGATTAGGCGACACGTGGCTGAACGGCTTTAATAATGTAATAAACTTCAGGATGACCAAAAAGTAAAAAATCATATTGAAGTAAAATTGGATCTCCTAGCGAGTACGACGACACCGCGTTATATGTATGAAGAAACACACAACGCAATGACGCGTATTAGGGTGGTCGCAAGAAATCGGTGCTCGAATTTCTTTGATGGGAACCCCCAAAAAGTTACCAATTGGTGTAAAAATCAGATTGTCAAAATTTCAGCTCGATCGGATAACATTATTTAGCATCAAAGAGTTCAAGTAAGATAAGTTTTAAAAAATAGATTTTCAACCAGGTAGGTGAAAGGAAGGTAGGGATAGAGGGGGTGGGGGGGGGGGGAGAAAATATAGACATACGAATCTATTATTTTTATAATCAAACCATAATGAATTTAAAATATTCAACTTAATTATTACAAAAACAATCTTTAGAAATAGCAAGTAGTAACATCCGAACAGGTTTCATGTCTAAATTAAATATTAATTATAAATTAATAATAATATATAAATTAATAATAATAGGTAGGTAGCTTGAATTAGTAGGTAGATTTGTCAGATTGTGTCACTAGAATCAAGTAGGTGGTAGAGGTTTTGAGAGGACAGATTTCAATGTGTCTGGGAATAATTTTCGATATTCACCAATTACTTGCCAAACATACTGCTTTTGCTTTCATCTTTTGTTATGCTCGCATTGTAGTTTCAATTGTTGTCTTTTAAGCAAAACAGTGCTGATGACTATGAGCTAAACAAACTTATTGACCTTGAGGATGAAAGCATACAAAACGACAGGATAGTTAAAGCCAAAATCGCTTTGAAAGAAGCTCATTCTTTTTTCGGCAAAGAAGTCGATTACTTTATTACACCACTAATACTCAACTTGTTCAAACGGTTTAACATTTCAACTCATTTCTTACATTCCGATCTGGATATTTAGAATGAAGCCCTAGATTTTTTGAAAGGACAGAGAATTGTCAAACGTTTTAGGATTGTAAACGACACAGCCGAAGGTTATGTCAAATTAATGCAAGACTACAATGCGAGCATAACAAAAGATGGAGAGCAGAAGCAGTATATTTCGCATGTAGTTGCAGAATGTCGAAAATTATTCCCAAACACATTGAAATCTACCCTCTTAAAACCTCTATATACCACCTACTTGTTTCTAGTGCCTCAATGTGACTAATCTAGTCACCAATTCGGGTGAATAGGTACCAATTCGGGAAATTAATGCTTAGGTCTCTTTCACCACACTCTTTTTATAAACGCAAGAAGGCGGTACATACTGTTAAGCTGAACTAAAGAAACTGATATACTCAGGTTAAACATTACGGCGCGAGACGGTGCCTGTAAAAGCTGATTTGAGAGAGTGAGAGTGCGCGTCACCTCTAGAGGGTTATTTATACAGCCCTCGCAGAGGGCTGCGTCCCTCAAGCGACGCCGAAAACGCGCGAGACATGTAGGCGTGGGAACGCGCCCACACGCTGGAAAAACCCTGACCTGGGCAAGTCTAGCTGCCAGATGTGTACGTGGCCATAGCCTGACTCACCCAGACCCACGGGGAAAACCCGAGCGTACCAAAACCTACGGTAATGTCGCCTCTCAAATACGAAGGCGAAGTACCGACGAAGCCGTTACAATTTCATTTAAACAAACCAGTTCAGATGTTACTACTTGCTATTTCTGAAAATTGTTTTTTTAAAAATTAATTTCAATGTTTTAAATTCATTATGGTTAATTATAATAAATAATTTATTCGTAGCTCAAAATTCTCTTTCTTCTCGCCCCCACTCTCTATACCTACCTTCCTTTCACGTACCTGGTAGAAAGTATATTTTTTAAAAGTATCCTACTTGAACTGTTTGATGCTAAATAACTCAAAAATAGTAGAAAAACATTGAGAAAAAAAACAAAATATCAACTTAAGCGAATTTTCACATTTCTCTGAAGGAGTTGATTTTCCAGGTCCGGAAGAGTACCGGTCCCCGAAAAATCCAAATATCTTCCGATCTGTACGTTTGTTAAACAAATTGTAGTGGTGAAAATTGATGAAGCCAGGAACATTCTCTACAAAATTGAAAAGAAAACTCGTTTCTAGGATAAACCGTTCTAATTTTATAGCAGAAAAACCACGATATTTTTTGGAAAATAGCTGTTTTTCAATACTTTAGGCTAATGCGGCAGGTCCGAACGTTATCCGATCAAACTGAAACTTTGATATTTTCATTTTTACACCATTTGGCAACTTTTAAAGGGTTCCCGTCGAAGATACGACGAAAAAAATCTTCCCCCTATATCTTGCAACCACCCTAATGCGTATGCTGATTAGAACATCAAGAGATGCTATACAACAAACATTTGACTGTGGAAGGAATATTAAATTACTGGAATCTTTCAGTTTGCTTCTTGTTTGTTTTGATACCAGATCGCACATAATACGTTTTTGTATCAATAAAAATAATTTACGATTCGCTTTGTGTTTCAGCTGGCACCCCTGTGTCACAGAATTAGGCGCGACGTTGAACGATTGCAGGATCTTCCACAATTTGAGGTTTTCCACTTCTACGCTATGCAAGGAAGGAAAATTGTGGTGTTCTCGATGGGTAAATGGATCAATTTCAATTTTATAATTCCTTCTGGGGTAGGCGATGTGATATCAAAAGTTCCGTATCCAACTGCACAAGTATAGATATCTGAGGAATCCCTCTCGGTATCTTTCGTGTCACTTGGTATTTTTGTTCCAATGACTGGTACTAAATTTTTAACAAATAATGCTTAGAAACATTGAGTTCCATGATTCCCATCAAAACATACCGTAAACTGAGGGACATTGGCAGTACGGGGTAACATTAGCAGGTACCTATTTAATATGCATTAAAGAAGGAAAAGGACAAAAATTGTATGCATTTGGTCACTTGTAGTACAATCACAAACGATGCAATGTTATGATTGAATACTTAAAGCAAATGTAAAAATGTTAATTTTTATTTAATATAGCAAAATGTTCCAAAAACATGCCAACGTTTCCCCAGTTTACGGTACTTAACTTTAAGGGGTTATGCCCACCTGTGTGATCTGAAAAAACATGTATACTCTGTAATTTTTGGGGGAAAAACTTGAAGGCTTTTTTAAAGAAACCTTTATGTTTTCGAAAGTGTACATCGTATACTACTTGTAGTAATTATTCTAATGAAAAATATAAATAAACAAAAGAAATATCAGTGATCTCCCGGCAGCGATTTTTTTCAGTACAGTATTGTTTCCCTGAGGGCTCGCTGGTCGGGACCGGCGATGAGGCCTCATGGAGACAAGAGCCCTAATTCCGAATGTTCGTTTCTCGCTTCTTTCTGGTTGAAGGGGGGAGCGAGATGGAACGCTTTGCGTGCGCGGCGGGCGTGCGCAACGGATGCGAGCCCTCAGATAAAATCGTGACTGCTCGACGCATGCGCGCGACGGTCAGATATCCAGGCACGGCATGAGTCTTTTTGGGTCCTAGGCGAACTTGTCAAATTCCGCCATTTATTATAATACATTATCCTTGCTCTTAATTCTTACTCGTAGTTTAAAACCGTTGTTGTACTGTGACGTCCCGGCCCCACCATGGTATCGCGACTTAGTGTTGACGAGCGCCATCAGAGGTCTAATCTTCTCGCTAGTCCTAATTTCCTTACTCATTTCATATATATACAAGTTCCAAATTATGTCCTCTGTGTCCCCGTGTGTGTCTAGGGCAGGGGCCATCAGTTATAGCCCCACTGATGAGTCTGACTGACGGCCCCAAGACGAAACACACCTCTTCTTTTCCTCCACGATCCTTCAAAAGCCAATCCACCCGCCACGTACAGTACTCCATTGCGGCGTAACCGGCCGGCCATAAGGTTTAGGTTACATTGGAGGCGACGTTTGTAGTATTTCATTTAAAAATTTATTTTCAACAATGCCAACAATGAAAAAAACATTTTGCACCTCTTGTCAACCTTACGCCCTAGCAGTTGCCTAATTTTGCAGAATAAAGTCATAGATAATCTCAAATAAATGTATGATAATAAAGGGCGCAATTTGACAAGTTCGCCTAGGGCGCAAAAAAGACTTGAGCCGGGCCTGCGTCAAGATTTAGCGATGCGGTTCCCGTGCTCACCGTAAGTGTTTGCGACCATCGCGCACGCCCGCCGCGCATGCAAAGGACAGAGTGTCAGGCCTCCGAAAGATGGAGCGAGATAAAACATCAACGCGTCGTCTGTCTCGTACCGTCCTCGCTCGCTTTCAGCGCCTTTCGCTCGTTCTCGTTCCATCTCGCTCTCGCCTTCGCCGGACAAGAGTGAGACAGAAGTGGTGGGTATAGCGACAAGCCCTCATCGTGTGCACCAAACCGAGCCCATGGGAAGACAATACTGTAGTTTGCGGTGACCACTCTAATTTTTACCTGATTCATCTGAAATAAAAAATTCGAAGAAATTTATTTAGTATATTAAATTATCTTGTCCTTAATCGTTCATTATCCCAAAAAAATTAATTTGCTATCAAAATGGTAGCTGTTCAAATTAAAATGTCGATTTTCGCCGCAAAAATCGCTCAATTTTCATCTGTAAAATAAAAACTACGCAACATAAATGAAAAAGCCCCGATTAAGGACAACATTTATATATATAAAATAAGCCTACAAAAGCTGAATTCATTCGATGCAGCGGTTCTCCAGATGTTTTGGTCACCGATTCTGAAAATGTAGTTTCGAGGAAAAACGCGTTTAAAGTTTTAAGTTAGGTTTACACCCTTCTGGACATGCCTATACTAAAACTCGCACAGCTCCGGCAATTTAGGTCGGATCAAATTGAAACTTTCACACAATACTTTTTAGATGTTGTACTTTAAGAAAATGTAAAAACCCCAAAATCCATTTTTCCGGATTTTGTAGGTGGGCATAATCTCTTAAGCAAACACTGAGCCAGTCAGGACTATATAGTTGGGTCATTAATGTGCCCGACCTCCATGATATTTACCAAAGCCGCGCGGAAGGGTAGCTCGAAAGCCAACAATAACGTGGGGGTGCAACGGATAGGATAACCTGTATACTCGAGCTCATTTCAGAAGGAACTTGCCGACCAACGAGTTTAGATCGGTTCTGCGCATGTTGGCGCTCATTGGTGCCAAAACATGCTACTATTGGCTATACCCCAAACAAACGCTCCCTCGGAGCCAATGAACTCATTCTATATGCGCGAAATAAGTTCCTTCTAAAATGAGCTCGAGTATAGGTAGTAGTGTGCGGGTGCAGGCTCATACCATGGATATAGGAATATAGGGACAGAGGGTGAGGCTAGCTTGTGGACGAGGGACGCGAAGCCTAATTGAGGGACGGGCTCCAACCGAAGGGTGCCTGGAGGTGATTGGTTGCATTACTGCGCATGCTCTGTACCGCTAATTATGAAAAACTATTAACCACAGATTAATGCAAATGTCTACGTTAATAAAATATATGGTACAAATATCACTATTTTACATATAATAAAATAACATCAATACCTGTGAAATGTACGTTTCACATTATTACTTCGATTCGTACGTTTTTTTCCAATTTTGGTAATCTGACCTGTTGGTACACGAGGGCACAAAGCACTTCATTGAACTAAGTTTAATTTATATTTATTATATTGGCAAGTAACTATTTAGTTATCAAACCGCTGAAGAAAATGTGATGTGACGCTATGCAACGCTATGGGGCTATGGACGCTATGGACGCTATGGCCAACGGTACATATGGTAGTACTGCGCTTGCGCCGGACAGCGGCCAATGAAAATGAGGCACCCTTTTACCTTGTCCGCGTCCTGCAACGGCCCCCCCCCCCCCCCCGCAGTGTTAATTAGCCCCCTTGGCTCATACCCGTAGGATAGGCTTGAATGTGTGGGATTCTTGGGGGCCCCAGTGTTCAGCCTATGGCAGGGGTGGCGAACTTCTCCACTCCGAGAGCCGCACGAGTCGGGCCTCCAGTCAGCCGGTTCCCCCACTTATTTTTCTTCAGGAGTTGCACGAGATGCGGCAGAAAGAGAGTGCGGCACACGGAGGAGATATTCATTACAGTGAAGTAGGCGTGGAGGGGGCTGTTCTCCTACGGCTCTACAGAGCAGGCGAAGAGGAGAAGGGGCCTCTAGGGGCTCGCAATCCACTTGTTCGACACCCCTGCCATAGAGGTCGGGTTCCTTAATAACCCAACTGCACTTCACATTATTTGTAATTCATTAGTTTCATGTCTTTATCGTTTGATATATTATATACAAGAATAGGGTGAAATATTTCAATAATGCACGATTTGCAGTTAACAAATATTTTTAATCCTGTCTTAGTATCGACATTCTATTTTAGGTTTGTTCAGTATCCTATTCGTGGGATACCTAGTGCTTCCAACTGCGTTAATGGTACACGACATTCTAACGCAGAACGCGTCGGAGGAGAGATACCTGATGTACCAATTAGATTATGGCTTCATAGATCCACAAGATTACTATTATTTCACGGCGGTGCATAGTTATATAGGGTCTGGCATGATCATATTTATTATATGCACGATGGACTCGATGTTTCTTACTTTCGTACAGCATGCCTGCGCAATATTTGCAGTTACTGGGTAAAACATTTGCATTTCCCTCCAGTCATGCATAATTCTGCTTGCATAATGGTCAATGATTACAAATAACAAATATTACAATTCCGCGATTAACATCATTATTGCAGTTACAGTATTCATCAACTTTACTTTCGGGTCGAACGTTAGTACTATGCAATTCAAAGTTTTTTCAGTATGGGTGTCATTCAATGGTTTCAGGGGGCGGCTATACTGTATAACTGCACACACACAAACACACGCAAAAAAATCCCTGTAAACGATTATTGCAATCGGACAACAGAAAAGGGTGCCGACCAGGCCTTAAAGTTTAGAATTCATCAATATTTTTATAGTTAACGTATACGCAAAACCTTGGATTAGGGCTCCCGTTCCTGCTGAAGCACCAAATTCAAATTTGAAAATTTTAAATTATTTAGCACATTATAATATTGTCGATCACCATATATCTAGCGTAGCAATTAACTCTGATAACCATCTGTCTCCAGTCTGACATCAGATTGATAGCAGGGTCTGGCATGACAGCGCAGAGTCTGACGTCAGAACCGTAGTTGTATGTGTCCGCAATTGGCTGCGTTCAGCTGCGTTCTGAGGTGCAGAGCCTGATGTCAGATCGGCAGCAGATCAGCAGCAGATTCTGCCGTCTGTTTGTCACAGCCAACAACGCCATCTGAGGGCCAGAATAACCAAACAATTCACTACGCGTGACGTCAGGCCCGGATTAACGGGGAGGGGGGGCTGCAGCCCCGGGCCCCACATTCCCGGGGGGCCCCGTTCTAAGCGATTAGCTCACCCTGCCTTCATTGGAAATGTTGTATCAAATATATAGTCTGCGTTCCACAACTTCCAATATTTTAGTCGATCGACAAATGATTGATATTTTCCAGAACATATACATTGCGTATAGATTATTTGTAACTACACCAATCGGAAAATGTGAGACGGAATGATCATTTTCTGTACTAAAGAGAATAAAGAATATGTATAGAGCGACGATGTTAGATGATGGGTTATCCTCCTTAGCACGATTGACAAGTGAATCTGAATTATTAAGATCTATCGATTGTGAAGACTTCATACAAGAATTTGCAAAATTAAAGGTGAGAAAAACATTTTAACTAAAAATTAAGTGTACAATATTTTTTATGCCCCCCGCCCCCTGTTCAACCACGGAGGGCCCCCCCCCCCACCAGTACAAATGTAGCGTTATTGCTGTAGGTGTAGCCCTACCCCTATATAACCCGCCAGCAGATTGTGCAGTTCATTAAATAATAAATTCTATTTATTTCCAAAAATATTTATTCTTTCTTTACAATTGTTAGAGAATAATATAAGTAGCGCATATAAATTCGAAAAAGAACATTCAATATTTACATTTATAAATTCATATACAATACGTCCCGTAACCCGTGGTACCTATTATGTGCGGTATCAGAATTTTTTCTATATTTTCGACTTCTTTTTTCTGTAGAATCACCATATTCCGTATTGTGTTAGCGCTGAAAACAAATAGAACATTAAGGTCGGTATCAAATATATTGGCCGGTGAATTCGTTTTCGGGAACAGCGATCGAGGAGAAATCAGCCACCACCATCTGACGATCGTGGATTTGTCAGTTGGAGTTGCGTGATCCTCGCAGGGTATGGTGGGATAACGGGAACGCTGCTCGGCTCCGCCTGAACCTAGCGGTTTGGCTGTTATTTATTCTTAACGTTATAGTTGTGTGCGTTACGAAGCTATGCGTAGACCAATACAAGATGAAGCTATCGAGAAAGTATCAATGTTCTAACCAATAAAGCTCCTGAATTTTTTCGTAGCTAACGCACACCTATTCTGATGTGTGTATTTCTACGCTGACAGCTCGGTTTGGTCTACACCCCAGAAGCTTGGCACTATCCCCACCATTTCTGGCTCACTCTTGTTCTGCGAAGGCGAGAGCGAGATGGAACGAGAGCGAGATGGAACGAGAGCGAGATGGAACGAGAGCGAGTCAGAAAACGTTGAGAAAAGGAGCACCGAGGCAGGCAAACTGTGTGGTGGGAGAATACCCCTAACGAAACTCACCGGCCTATATATATGATACCGACCTTAGGTGTGTAATTCCAGAGCAATGTTGTTAAACGCTTGCTTGTGCAAAAATCGATAACCGAAACGAATCGGATCAACGAATAGGAATTTAGATAACTAATTAGGAAATTTGCGATTGGCTCTTAGAAATTAAGGCATTTTGTAAAGAACAAAGAATGAAAAACCGATGGATCTTTGTAAGACTCACTCAAGCCTAAGAAGCAGAAGCGAGCAGACGTTTTATTAAAACCGTCGTAAATTGTTTATTTGTGTTCAAATCATTTCGTTGTGTTCATTAAAGTTATCAGTTATTTGTGTTCTAATCGTTTTACTATTTTATTATCTTCCTTATTATTATTATTATCCTTAAAAAATCCGCTTCCAAGGATCAGAGTGCCTTAGCACTCCACGGGTGTCGACCCTCGTCGAATTCCCTACGAAGGATTCAGGGAAACCAGACGGCCACGCAACAATTCATACGTTACGTTTAATTTTATACTAATGTTCTATTTGTTTTCAGCGCTAACACAATACGGAATATGGTGTTTCTACAGAAAAAAGAAATCGAAAATATAGGAAATTATCTGATATCACATCTAATAGGTACCACGGCTTACGGGACGTATTGTATATGAATTTATAAATGTAAATGTTGAATGTTCTTTTTCGAATTTATATGCCCAACATATAACAATTGTAAAGACAGAATACATATTTTTGGAAATAAATAAAATTAATTATTTAATGAACTGCACAATCTGCTTGCAGGTTATATAGAGATAGGGATACACCTACAGCAATAACGCTACATTTGTGTTGGTGTGTAGGGACGGCCATGTGACGTCACGCGTGGGGAATTGTTTGGTAATTCTGGCCCTCATATGGCGCTGTTGGCTATGCCAAACAGACGGCAGAATCTGCTGTCAATCTGCTGTCGATCTGCTACCGATCTGACATCAGGCACTGGCATCAGGCTTTGCACCTCAGAACGCAGCCAAATGCGGACACAGACAACTATGGTTCTGACGTCAGATTCTGCTCCCCAGATCTGGCTATCAGGGAATAAATTTAAAAAACATCTGTAGTATTTAAGTTCATAAGCTGTAGCACTTGTTTTCGTCAATGAAAAACTATCATGTAATTCTAAAAAAATGATGGTAGCTACCTTAAATAACTACAAGAATGAAAATAATGGTAATGATAAATGTGTTAAAAGGTTTATCGTAGGAAATCACAATCTCAACAAAAAAAAACACAGTTGGGAGCACGAAAAATATATACACAGAAATGGTAGAAAATTCAATGCTCTTTTAATATTATTTGCACAAAATTTCGATGGGGCTGCCCATTTTTGAGAAATTCTTTAATAAAAACTACCGAAACATTAATGAATTCTAAACTTTAAGACCTGGTCAGCACCCTGTTGTCTGATTGCAATAATCATTTACAGGGACTATTTTTGTATGAAATTGAATCGTTCTAGGGGGTGAGAGCAAAGAAATACGAAAAAAAAATCGACACGTATAAATAAAGGCTGCCCTAACACACCTGCATGCACGGGCAATACTTATCAGTCTAATTATAAGAAACGCAGAACAAACGTGTACATTTTTTTATAGACATCAGCTAAAAACGGTGCACATTTTCGGCCAAAATATACCGACAACCGAGGCTGATAAATCGAAAACCGAGTACGAAAAGTTTGTGGACGCACAAGAATTAATATACAAGAAACTTGTATTATGTGTCCATGAACATCAAAGAGCTATCCAGTAAGTGTATCGCGGCACGACATTCCATCATTATTATGATTATGTCACTGCGCGACATGTCGAATTGTAAATGCTGTATAGTGGATGATGGATGCTCCCCAAGGTAGACACGGAGTGTAGACCGTGAGAAATACTTCTTCTCCAAGAGATACACCGATTGACTTATAATGAATGATTCCAAATTGTGACTCCCATTTTATAATAAGCTTCTGTACAGTGATAGAATGTACTGTGCAGAATTCGCTACCCAAGTTAAATATTTTTCATCTAACAATAAGTAAATATTTCTACTTCACTAAGTAGTGTGTTAAGGATCTTGGTTCATATCGTGGAAATAAATTTCCTAAACCTTGCCCTGTCTGTCTTTGAGTAGTGTTCAAGATACTAACGTAATCCAACAGTTAGGACAATTAGAGTCAGATTCCGTGTCCTAGTCTAGGACGACACATTGTTCGAACGATACTAACTACTTACATGCAAAATTTCAGTTATATCGGTCACCCGAACCCCCAGCACTACCCTCGCGAGAGCACAAACAAGAAAGAAACATGTATCAATTGAGACTCTGTATTTCTGTTCAGGTACACGCAAATCCTACAATCAGCATTCTCAGTGGCACTATTTGTTCAAGTAATGTTGAACATCTTAACCCTAAGTGTAACAGGAGTACAAGTAAGAGTTCACCATCATTCATGCTCATTTTATTTCATCTATCAACAATTAAATATACAATTTGTCTCTGGAAATCGCTATTGCACCGTTATAATGTTAGTGCACCATACCTATATTAAATTAATTATAAATTTAAATGAATTTACGTACATTCTGCGAATGTTGAATTAAGACAGGAAACGCTAATTTGCTTTTATTAGTTCAAGCATTCCAAGATTATTCGAATTTTTTAGACTTTATTGAAATTGGCTAATGGAAGCATATCCGATGTGTTGAGACTGTTAATCTGGATGATAGGGCAGTATTTTCATCTAATTTTTATCCACATTCCCGGACAAAGACTATCAAATTTCAGCGAGCAGGTGTATTACGACTCGTAAGAACACAATATGTTGTACATGTTGCAAGTAGAGATGTGCGAGAACCCAAAAATGTCGGGAACCCGAGGTCGTGACGGGTCGGGAAGACATCGAGTCGGGTTCCCGAAGATTTCGGGATTCCCGAAAATGTCTGGGATTCTCGAGAGAGTCGGGGCTCCCGGATTGACCCGATTGCCGTTCCAAGACTCGCTTTCCCATACAGCACACTCCGTTGCCCGAGGCTTGCAGGAAGGTTCCATGGGGGTTGCCGTGGAATGTTGCCTCGGTGCGGACATAGGAACCTTCCTTGAACATTCCAGCCATGTGGCGGTGGAACATTGCCTCTTGGAACCTTCCTGCCAGCCTCACAGAACGTTCCGGACATTCTCTGGCAATGGTCACGGAGCGTTCCGGACTTTCTCTGGCAATGGTCACGGAGCTTTCAGGACATTCTCTGGCAATGGTCAAGGAACGTTCCGGACATTCTCTGACAATGGTCACGGAGCGTTCTGGACATTCTCTGGCAATGGTCAGGCAACTTTTCGGACATTTTACAACAAAGGTTCCAGAATCGATTCTTATATCGACTTTTCCTTAATTGATATCAATAATAATTATTGTTGGTGCAGATTACTGTATATGTACATTTTTTTTACAAAATCCTTATGGAAAAAGGAGAAACATTTATACACACCATTGATTTGTTAAATAAATCGGCTACACATTTTTTACATTCACACACACTATATTATTCAGAGTAGGAAGTTCAAAGTTTCTCCTGTATATTAGGTTACGCTTTGTGTAGACGATGTAAGGTCAATTGTTGTATGCTTTATGTAAACTATGGGACTATTCCCGTTTATAATAATAACAATAATAATAATAATAATAATAATAATAATAATAATAATAATAATAATAATAGAGTAAACCAACCAGTAATTGACCGCAGACCAGTGAATGACCATTAGGCAAAGAAATGTAAATTACAAATTTAAAAAATACTATATGTTTATAAATGGAGTGTAGTTGCACTTTTAATATTCCATATTTTTAGTTATGCATATTAAACAAACATTAATAATTACAATTCTTAATACAAGTATGCGGTCATTTACAGGGCTTCTCATTCAACAATTCGGTCATTCACTGGTTGGTTTACCCTAATAATAATGTCAAAACGAGCCTTCATTTTTTAATAATTTGAGTTTAAAGTTATGCACGGTAGAAGGTAAAGTTCGAATACGTAAGCAATCCTTTCAATCAATGGTTGTAGCTGCAGCGGTAAAGTGTTCGTCTACGGTGCTCGAGGTCATGGGTTTGAATCTTACTGAGGTAAAAAAATTTATATTTATTATTAATGACATACGGACGTTATACTACTACGATTCTGCACACATTCATGTCCCCGTCGTGTCCCTCGCAGCACAGTATAAAATAATATATACTATCGATATTTTTATTTTTGGCCTTACTGTTCGGAACGCTCCGTAAGCATTGCCAGAGCATGTCCTGAACGCTCCGTGAGCATTGCCAGAGAATGTTCGGAACGCTCCGTGAGCATTGCCAAAGAATGTCCTGAACGCTCCGTGAGCATTGCCAGAGAATGGCCGGAACGTTCCGTGGAATGTTCCAAAAGGGCGGACATAGGATTCTTCATGGTACGTTCCATCAATGTAGCAGGACGGTTCCGGTGCTACATTGATGGAACCTTCCTGCCATGGGAGTGTGCTGTATGGGTTAATGAATACGAACACCATACATTCAACGCATCGTAAGAAAAAGTGTAGAGACAGACATCAGTTAGTCCTAAGTCTCGTATTAACGAATTCCGATACTTTCGGGAATCCCGGACATTCTCGGGAATCCGTCCCGATCCTGAGAAGAATTCTCGTTCCGACTCGGACTGACATTTTCGAGTTCTCGCACACCTCTAGTTGCAAGTGAATCACTCATACTAGCTCACAGTCGCACATTAAAATCTCTTTATTTGTTTTAATGAGATTTAGAATCTTCAACAGTTATAACCCTTTCCTTTTACTTTTGTTGCATTTCTAGGTTGGAGTGCATGTGGTACATATTTCTCCACAAGTCACGTGCTGTGTACCAGTTTTTAATTATGAACACACTAGTGCCGTGTCGGTTGTACGCGTTACAAATTACAACCTTGAACATGGAAACGTTACTGAAAGTACGTACTTAACACCTTCGTACAAATGAATAGATCAGAAAAATGTAAAACAAAGTCTATTATGTAATATGTTATGAGTTTCACAAAGATGCTATATTTCTTGTACATCTTCATAATTTAGTTACGAGTTTTACGCTCTCGCTTTGTGTTTGAAATATTGAAGACTGCAGGGGCTTCATCTTTTTCTTTCAGTTCACAAAGGCCGCTGTCTCATATTTCACTGTTCTATCATCAACGTTATAATCAGCAATAGTGTTTCGTATGCAACTAGAATAATTAATACTTGTGAAAAAATTATTGTAATGCCGACTGAAGAAAAGTAAACGACATTATATAATTTATAATGGTAACAATTTTGTGTTAACTGTCCTGCATAATTCCCCAATTGGAGGGCATCGTTCTCTTCCCAACATCATTACCAGATTTATAGGGAATGCATACTGAATGCTCAGATGGTGGGGTAAACTTGTAACCTCGCTCCATGGAGGTTACCTAACGGACGGGTGTCCTGGGCGGCCAAGTGAATGAGACACGGTGAACTGGACAAAGGGCGTTTATTTGGACTGTGATACAAGCAAACCCGGTCAGATCTATGCTGGCTAACAGCGAGTGCGGAACTTAAACTAGGCTTATGGCTACGGTTTAACCTAGAGCGACAGTTCGCGGATCGGTCGCGATCGCGTTGCTCGATTCGGTGGCGGAGCGCGGCGCGTCGCGGTCGCGGTACACGGTTCGGCACATTTCGGCGGTAGAGGTAGGAGTGGGGAGTGGTCGTTCCGGTGCCTAGGCTGTTGTCTCCACCACTGGCCCTGACCGGGAAACCTTAATCCGCTCGCCCAGTGGGTAAAACCCGCGAGAGAAACGGAGACTGTAGGATGTTCTTCGGAACAGACTAAGTCTGACCCTAATATTAACACAGGGGGACCAAGCCATCATTGTTTGGCCGAAATTCCCGTTTAGTTAGCACCAAGTAGGCAGGAGGCGCTAGGTACATCACATACACATACCTAGGTGTATCAGTGAGCACGACACACAACCTTTCGACGTTGGTGAAATGTTACCATGACGACCGTCGTCATTTTTAATTGTTTGGTGCGCAGACACGAGGAAGTGTAACCCACGTGGATCAGTCATCACATAGACTGAAAAAAACCCAAAGGACCGCTGTCATTTCTAAAATAAAATTTAAAAGATTAAATTTTGGAATGACCAGAAATCCTTCAAATGGCGTACTCACTTTCCTTGGTTTACCTTTTCTAAGACCCTGGATCGTCGCGTCAGTGACGCGTTTGCAGCAGATAGAAAGATATACAAAGAAATTGAATATATTTTCTTTTCCTAAGAAAAGAAGAAATATTCAATTTCAATGTTTATCCTTCTATCTGCTGCACACGTGTCGCTGGCGCGAGGATCCGTGGACAGGTTAAGCGGTGCATTACACGTATACACATACACATACGTCCCGATTCACACTGATTCACACATTCACAGTTTAGTACGCATCTCTGCTTCAACTTTCGTAAGAGGGAAGCTTGGCCCCCCTGGATTAACAGTGGATATCGACGTGCGTCTAGAGGTCGGCGAACTCGCGTTCCTCTAGGAGCCGGTTGTGCCCCACCATGGGAAGCTTTCGCTCTTGAGGGGCGCGAGGAGCCTTGCTCGTTGCCTTCAAGAGCGAAGAGCAACTCGCGGTTGCTTGCGCGAGCAAAACCCTGAGCAGGCCTGGTTTATAGAGTGATTCAAGACAAGAACAACGGTATGTTTCATTCGTGCTTTATCGCCGTCGACGATTTTGTTTCCAATTATTTAGGAAATTATTTAGGATTTTCCTATTATTTAGGAAATTTTTTTTCCAAACCAATATGTAGCAAGCACTCTAAAGCTAACAAGTTTTTAAAGCGTTCCGATTTAATGTCGCAGCGTATCCCGCGATCTCACGTAATTTTAATCCTTGGGACACCTGCAAGATGATACCTACCATTCGGCAGTGTGAAGAAGGCATGAACGAAATATGATTATACAGCGTCTGCAGAATTCGGAAACAGAATCATAAAATTATGTGGCGAGGAGTGAAGGTAAATAAAATGTAGAAATAATATAGGTTTAAGAAATTATATATTGTTACAAATAATATAGAATAATAATACAAATATAAAAATAGAATAATAATATAAATATAAAAATTGAATAAAAAATAGAATATAAATAGAATAAAATAAGAAATATAATAATATAAAATAAAAAGAGTATAAAAACAATATAAAATAAAAAAAGAAACTAAATTTCGTCGTCGTCGGAGTGTAGTGACATCGATGGCGGGGATGGCGATTGTAACATCCACTAGGGCAGGCATGGAACTAAAGTGAACGCAGCGGCCGTTTTTCGGAGGCGACGCCTCCTTTCTCCCGCTGCGCGTCTTGGCCCCCGCGGCGGGCCTAGGAGCTTCGAGCGCCTCAGGCCCGTACCATATGAATCGCTCGTAGCCATATGGGGCGCCGCAATGCGCTACACGCGGTTCATATGGTACGGGTCTGAGGCGCTCGAAGCTCCTTGGCACGCTGCGGGGACCAAGACGCGCGACGGGAGAAAGGAGGCGTTGCCTCCGAAAAACGGCCGCTGCGTTCACTTTAGTTCCATGCCTGCACTAGGGGATTGAAAGCGCCGGCGACCGCGGCGGGGTCAGCGGCGGTGTTAAGCGCGTATCACACTAGCTGCTGCGGCCGTCGCTCGCGGCTGCCGCTGCTGCAGTGATGCCAGATTCGGGACGGGAGCGCTCGAGAATTTCCCCCACCTCGCATGCACACTACGCCGTAGCTGGGTGTCCGCGAGCTCGGCGCATGCACACACGCAGCTCCGGCCTAGTGTGAATGCGAGGTGGGGGAAATTCTCGAGCGCTCCCGTCCCGCATCTGGCATCACTGCGCTGCTGCTGCCGCCGGCTGTTTCTCAATCACACACAGGCGGCGGTTGTTGCAGCCAGCAAAAACTAAGACGCTCGATTTACCTACTAGCCGTTTTATTTACATTCGCGATGAACATGCAAAAGAGACTGCTTGTGTCTTATATTCCACCGAAACCACTGGTGGTCCCGAATGTATCATATTTCGGGATTAGTGGTTTCGGCGCAGAGAAAAATTCCTCACGGTGTTTAGCAAAAGGGTCAAGTGTGGTCTTCACATTTCCTTAACTGTTTCCGGCCGCCCTGTGGCCTGCACGGTGGTTCGCTAGGAAGGTATTAAAGCTCACTCCATCTTGCAAAGCTTAAATTGCTGCTATAGAGGAAACTCTGAGGCGCAGCGCGTCTGTTGGACCTTCAAAAGCTGACACTATCTGCTTGTGTTTTATCATGAAGAGAATGCGAGGAAACGAAAATTGGCATCTGCTTGTTTCATGATGGTCTTGGCGTTTAATTCTCGATGCCCTGAACGTAGTGTCTGGGTAAAACATTGGGTAGCGCGTAGGAAAAAGCAAGGTGTTCATCACAACTTCTTTCTAGAGCTTCAATTATAAGATCCTATGAAGTACCATAGGTAAGAAAAACAAATAAATCGCATTTTTAATAATAATGGGACCATATCATGGTAATCGGTGTTTATCTATTTCGGAGATTAGGTGCCTTCGCATGACAACTGCTATGTTTGGGGACCTTTTGGCTAAAGTCAGTCTTCTCATTCGAAAGAGAGATACTCATTTAAGAAAGAGTATTTCGCCTGCCGAAAGATTATCTCTCACTCTGAGACACCTTGCCACAGGTAAGTCATATTTAGGACTAATTTATGTCATTGAAATACCTCTTACTTTATTGTAACATGTATTATTTTTTCAGACGAATCCCAAGAATCTTTATCCTTAAATTTCAGAATGGGACAAAGTACTATTTCTGGAATTAAGGAAGTGTTCGTCCTTTTTGCTTGCCCTCGTTTCGCATAGAGCTGACCAACCTCCTCCTGTTCTGGTCGCTTGCTTGGGGTTGGGGTTGAAGCTGGGCGCGATGGCACAAGCAGATCTGGGGATGTTGGGCCTGATCTTGATTCATACAAACTGCTGTCCATTTGAGTGGCCGCCAAATCTTTCTCCAGAGGAGTTAATTCAGGTTCAGTTGTTGGACTCAGTGAAGAACCAGGCTGCTTAAACTCCAAAATGACGGATACAGGAATGTTGGATGTTGATGCTGCCTGGACACAAATCTTTTTTAAAAAGAGCAAACTGGTGTACAGATCCCACTTTGGTTTGTCCCGTTTATATTGTCGATTTTTCGAGCCGAGCCGGGACCCGAACGGATCCGAGTAACCCGAATGTTTCGAGTAACCTGAATGTTTCGAGTAGCTCGATTCTTTCGGGTAGCTCGATTTTTTCGGGTAGCCCGATTTTTTCGGGTAGCTTGATTCTTTCGGGTAGCTCGATTTTTACGGGAGCCCGATTCTTTCGAGAATTCCAAAGATTTCCAAATTTGTCAAATTTGGCCCAGCAATTTTTGGGAATTCCGGCAACGGAAGCATACAGCGAGAGATTATTCTCAACAGCTGGGAACACAGTAACCGAAAAACGTACCTCTCTGCTGTCAGGAAAAATTGAACAAATTTGTTTCCTCTCGGCTAATTTGAGAAAGAAAGAAATCAAACAGATATAATTTTTAGCATATAAATATTTAAATTTATAATATTTATCAATAAACCTTACCCAAAAGTACTAATCATAATTTGTATTCATTTCCTTCTACATAATTTCCGCAAAAACTTATATTTTTACCAAATTTGACTGCCTAGTGCCCTTAATATAATACAGTTTAATATCACAAACAAATTGAATCAATTGCTGTTACAACTTATTTTGAGTCACGACAATCTTCAGTTTTTTGTAATAAATTTAAAATACAAATACATTTCTACAATACAATAAGCGTTACTGGTAAGAATATAAAAAACAATATTCATATTTCATGAAAGCTGGCTTGATATGTTATATTTTAACTTCCATAGCCGAATAATGAGTAGATACTTTTCCAGCCATAGCAATTTTTCTAATGTTATTTCAAACCGAAATACGACAATTTTTGCTCCCGGTTAAGCTTAAGTTTCGTAGGTGAGAGATGAGACGCGAAATGTGATAACAAAGAACCTTTCAATTACTCCATACAACATGGATCATGAAAATGATCAATATACTAACTTTTAAAACGTCCCATCTACTCTAAGCAAGCAGACTGCCCGACACGATCCAGTTGCCCGGAATACGTTCAAACTGCTCGAAAGAATCGGACTGCTCGAAAGAATCGGGCTTCCGAAAAGATCGAGCTACCCGAAAGAATCGAGCTACCCGAAAGAATCGAGCTACCCGAAAGAATCGAGCTACCCGAAAATATCGAGCTACCCGAAAGAATCGAGCTACCCGAACAAATCGAGCTACCCGAAACATTCTGGTTACTCGGATCCGTTCGAGTCCCGGCTCGGCTCGAAAAATCGAGTCCCGCCCGGTTCGCATTTCAAGCTACTTGAATACTTCGAGTACCCGAACAACTCTACTGGCCACCTCTTCCCAAACTTTGTCCTTCAAGTCAGATCTTTTATAAATATCTTGTGTAGCATCCCACAGTATTGGACGTTTCGCGACCTCATGTGCCAGCCTTACCTCCTGGTCAAAACTAAATTTTGCGCTCGGCCGCAAACGTGACATTCCACCGAGCATTATGACGGATACTGCTGACATTTGAATATGAATATCATATAAATGCCGCGCGAAAACCCTGCGCCCAGATTGGCTGCAGCTGTCGCTGCGGCTCGGAAAAAAATAGCCCGTGGGCTATCCTGGCCGCAGCGTCGACTGCTTTACTTTGATTGGTCGGACGCTGGCGGCAGCGACAGCGGCAGCCGCGAGCGACGGCTGCAGCAGCTAGTTTGATACGCGCTTTAGAAGCCCTTCAGGTGGCTCGAGGGGTGGTGACGATGGTGGCGACAACAGGCCCCTGAACCACTCGAGGGGTGACGGTGGGTCGCAATGGCAGCAACGATGACGTCGACGGCGACGACGACGGCTGCGGCCTACTCACATCAATCCACGGTGGTGATGGTGGTGATGGTGGTGATGGGGGCCCCAGCCGTCGCAGGGTCCCCAATTGTCGGTACGGCACCCATGGCCGCCGTAGCCGAGCCACCATGATGTGGTCGATTACCGGCCCCGACCGTCGCATCTGCACCTCTTGAGGTGCTTGCTTCGGCGCATCCTCCGCCAGGTCTGCCATCCATACCCACAAATATCGATATAACACTGATACATTAAACATAATAAACATGAAATACACATAACAATGCAAAGTATTACATACCACTGGAGGTGGCGACGACGACGATGACGACGCCGACGACGACAGCGGTGGCCAATGGGGCGTATCCCAATCTGACGACCAGGTGGGTGATGGTGGTGGCGAATTCTAGAAGATAGAAACCTACGATATAATATTGGCACATTAAAAACGCAATAAATGTCAAAATATTTGAAAGTACATACCTCACGGTTGTTATGGCACGGCTCCTCGTCCAACTCAGGTGCTATTCTATTAAACACCATTGTCACAAAAATTCTTTTTTACCTTACACTGAATCACACCAGTAGCCGTCAAGGATTGAAGACAACTGGTCTCGCTGCATCTCCAAGCTCCCACATGTGGATTCATGCCTAAAGTTGCATAGCTTTGTAAAATAAAATCTTTATGCTCCACCTGCATTTTCGGTGACCATCCTCACCTTCTACACATGCATCTTCTTGGAGTTATTCACTGGCCTATGCTTCTTCGTTTGCATCTTCTTGGAATTATTCACTGGCCATCTTATCTTTCTTCCCATGCATCATTTGGCTGAATCGGTTCTGCTTTGTTTGCATCATTCGAGTAGATCACACCACTTTGATCACGATCTGGACATGTATCATACCACTCTGAACGTGTATGGTACCACTTTGATCGGGTATTAAACGTGTATCGAACGTATATGGTACTACTCTAAACGCGTATCATACCACTCTGAACGCGTATCGAACGCGAATCATACCACTTTGACTGAGTACCCAACATGCAGGCATCATTCCAAACTCGCATCGAACCGGCCCGCACGGGCGCCGAACACGTAACGAACTTGAATCGTACCGCGTTGTCGCGTATCGAACGTGCACGGCACCACTGTGAACATCAACCGAACGCATATCGAACCACTTCTACATAATAATTATAACTATAACTGTTGGGGAGGGTGAAAAAAACATTTATGCATTAAAAATTTATTATATTTATTTATGAATTTCTCTGGCGTTTAGACCACCAGTTGAATATTTTAAATACATTTTGCAAGGCACAGTGCTTTGCATGTCTGCAACATCGCAGAGTATTAGCTTATTTAGAAATTTGATATCCTCGTAGTCAATGTCCAGTGTCTCGATGATCACGCCCGCTCTCGTATTTTCATCAAGGAAATCTGCAAGCCAGTTGCGTTTCTGCAACCCTTTAACGTATACGATATGGGATGCGTCATCTTCTTCATCGATCGCATCAGCTACAGCTTTCGTAATTAGCCGTTTAGCCATACTGTATGGAACGTCTCCATCTTGCTACCGTAGTCCATGATGTTTTGTCACCAACCACCGAATGCTCGATTTGTCGGATTTCGTAAGAAGATATTGCGGTATCGGACTCCCAAAAATATAGTGCGAGAGAATTGTTCCCTTTTGTAGGACAGCCACTTCCTTCACGACAAATCTTCCATCAACGATGAACCCTTGCAGGTCAACAAATGTTGGTACAGCCATTATCGGTACAATTTAGAGGTCCACTCGCTTCCAAGACAGACAGGAGAATGCAGTCTGTCTCGTAGAGCATCTCGACTTTCACCATGAAATTTTGTACGAATTTCGCACAGGGGAGGGCGGACAAGTAGCGTGGTAATTTAATTCATTTTGCGCACCACGTTTGTCAGCAGATTGTATTCAACCGATCGTGCAGAATCAGACAGTAGCCCGTAGTATTTGCCGGCACATTCTCTTTACATTCGAATTCTATGCGCACGTCCACGGTGCCATTCTTGATTGAGTCGTTTTGTCGCGAGCAATCAATCACCACGAGGGGACCAAATTGTAAAAATTCAGCCACGGTGAATAAAGCCCCGTTGCAACTATACCCATAATAGGATTTACGGAATTGCGTATACATGTGATACAAGATGGCGTGCTTATTCTTGTCAAAGTCCAAGTTCACGTCATCATATGGGTACAATTCCGAGTAGAGAAAAAGTTTTACATTGGCCAATTTGCAGTTGCTAAACTTAGTAACATCTTCGCTCATCACATTCTTTCGATCAGTCTGTAGAGCAAGGATAATGCATCGTGGGTTCTCCAGCTGTGCAGATGCCTTCATGGCCCACAAATACTTGGTTGTGCTCTGTAAGAGAGGATACATGTACAGATCCCACGATTGGAAACAAATGCTTAGGTTTTGTCCACTTTCCAAAGTATGTAGCAACAATAGCTTATTACCGTCGTTCAACGTCACACGAGGCATCCGCCATTGCAGTTTAAGTAATTCAATTTCTGGGTCCAACATCGGCGATCCTATTAGAGAATTGTTATCGATGCGCGATCGTATTAAAATCATTTCGTGACGCGCATTAATAATCATGCGTTTGTAGACCTCGCAAAATCCCAGCAAATATTTGAGTGGGATGCAAAAATTGAAATGATTTTTCACTATTAGCCCATCACGTCGTTTCAAGCCCCATACGGCATTCTCCATATTTTTGTCTTCGCCAGATATCAGCGATACATAGTTTTTAAGCGTGCTAGTTATTCCAACGTTTCTGTTGCGATCAATCTCCACGCCATTCAGCTCGTATTGAATCTCATCAAATAAGAAAGCCACGCAATTATTTCTCAACATCACCGTTAATGCATCATTTGGCTTATTTATCTTCAATTTCCCCTCCACATAGAGGAAACTTTCACACGGCAATGTGTATAAATCCTGCTGCTGTATAGGTATTCTTATCTCATCGATGTATCCAAACGTCGTGTTGACGCATGGGTTGTATGTGTGAGTCTCAAGCTTGACGATGCGATCATCAAACGTTGGCTTCCCTCCAATACTTAAAATGTCAGCAATTTGTTCAACTTAAATGCGCACAATGAATCCCAGTGATTTAAAAAATGCAATGTTCGCAGCACTGAGCCTCTTCTTTTTAGCGTGATCAGAGCTGTTGCAGTTATTGTTGTTGTTGTAAACAATTTCACTTGGAAGAAACGGATTTCTGGAGTCGTTCAATACAAGCATCACTTTCGTTTACACCACGCGTATTATCGGCGTCGTATGTGCAGTCTGATGGTAATCTCTTCACCTCGAAAATCAAGCAACCGTCTGTCTTGATCCACAACGCGTATCGTTAGATCGGTAATAACCTGTGCGGTGATTGGAAGGTAAATGATCTGCGCGGGCGTTTCCGATATCTTATATCCTGGTGGGACTCTCGGAGAAAATTCATGTATCGTATGTACACGCCTGCCATTGTTGTACGCGCCGGCGGTTACACTACATTCTATGCGAATAATGTTCACGTTCATGATATTAATTGGATCGTCCGATTGGTGCCACCGTCCTGGTTTTAATACCCGATTCGTCGAGAATCCCAGTAGCGACTCAATGTTATTGGGCTTTGTAAAGTCTACGGCGAACGAGCAGTACAGTTCGCTTTTCATGGTGTTCTTGGGACGCAACACTATAGAATACACATCGTTGTCACCGTCATCGTTGTTGTCATCGGTGCCGCCGAGATTTTGAGGATACCGCTCGAGTAATCGCTGCTTCAAATACTTGGCAATGGCGTCTAGTTCGTAGGAGCCGTGGGGAACCGTAATGTATTTATGAGTGGTGTCGACGCTGCTGTTTATATCATAGTTTCCGATGAAGTAGAATTTATCGTTGCTCGAGTCGATGTTCGGAATTGTGTGATAAGTTTTAAAGGTTGTTAGACCAAGCTCATAATTATCGTCGCTCAAATCTATGGGTGGAAAGTAGCTCACCGCGAGGGTGCTACTCTTACCGGTTAGAGTGAATATTAACGACATATTCTTCTCGAACTACTCGACTAGTACTGAATCAGAGTGGTGGAAAGTCTATCCTTAAATTTGGTGCCGATCGTTTGTAAAAAGCGTAGATATAGTTGTCCACAATTGCTCTGATTGTACTTCTGATGAGACGTTCGATTGTATTCAATTTTCACAGCATCTTTATCTAGATCACGTAACACACGTAAAGCGACAAATACGCATGCGCGTAATATGCGTATTGATTGCCCATGCTTTTATTTTCTGCACTTGCTGCACGCATTATGCGCTAGAAGTTGGAGGATTCTAGGGAATTCTACGAAATTGATACTG
This sequence comes from Andrena trimmerana, assembly GCA_951215215.1. Taxonomy (NCBI): domain Eukaryota; kingdom Metazoa; phylum Arthropoda; class Insecta; order Hymenoptera; family Andrenidae; genus Andrena; species Andrena trimmerana. The sequence goes on from OX578062.1 coordinate 11,282,357, forward strand.
CCATCTCTGCACTCGCTGTCTGAATTGCAACCAATGCAACGGACTCAATTTCGAAGCGAACAACACATTCCTAGGAGGTTTTAGGCAGGGTCGAAACAAAAGATGAGGAAGGAAGCAAATACGTAGCGCGCATTGTTATTTCTTAAAGGCTTTTACTGTTAAGTTTTTCGCACGTGCTCTTATAATGCTAACTTTACAGCTATACTCTAATCCAGAAGACGTACGAGAGCCTGCGGTTCTATTCAATAGCCTTCAAAACCTTGAATTTACCCCGGACGCGGATAATAAATAACTTCATTTTTCCTTTACATATCTGCTTACCAAATTACGCTGGGTAAGCAGCAGTTCGTCCTGTAAAACTCATAAAATATGGTCTTCGCTTTCAATAATTATCGCTGTTCAAGAAGAATAGAAAAACGTAAAAAAGTAACCGATGTAGTTAGGAAGCGTGCTTCGACCACCGTCCAAAAGTCTCGAATTAAATTAACCGTAATCCATCCAACTGCATAGCTATTTGTCAGTAAGCTTGAACATTCCCGCGTAACCTCACGAGCATCAGACGCATCGAAACCCGTTCCGTTTCGTTACTGCGGTTCATGCGCTGCTGGAAACGGAACGCTATTCACGCGCGCAGCGTCTGCGCTGCGGTCTATGCGCATAATGCGTAAATTGGAACACAGCCAAAGTACACGACCTTCCATGGAACGATTATGGCGTTCCATTTCCTTCAGCTGATGTTGCGCCGCCTTATTATCGTTTACCGCCTTGGCGATCCCCGCCGCTCCACCAGCTAATAATCCAAGAACACCTAGCAGCTGTTATGCCCAGGCAACGCCCAAACACACGTATTATACACACCACGTATACATTATACATATTATATTACGTTCGAGACGTTTCCAAGCTAAGACAGCCGCTAAGCAACCGCGAATCTACAAAATCAGCAAAATGCGAACGCATCGCCGCGATCGGGCATGGTAACGCGCATCACGCCCAAGAAGGATATAAAACCAATTCTATTCCGCTAATAAACAGATTCTACACCCGACTCTCGACCGGTTAACACGGCTAAAAACACTTCTATACCTCAGACTAGTTTGGTTAATTCTTAATAAAAGGCTTAATCTTTGAGCATAAACGAACTTGGTGTAGTTCACCCAGTAGATCCTTATCTTTTGTTCACTCCCGAACTTACAATAACGCCACATCCCGTACCAGCCTTGCAACCCATCACGCAGGGCACAACACAGACGGAGAAGTGATAATATACCACCCCGTTTTGCCACCAGAAGAATCCGCTTTTGCGATGCTCTCTTTAGAGTCCTTTTGCGGATTTTTATTTTCATCCCCATTCCGATTTTCGTCTTGGCCTTCATAGCTGCTCAAACAGCTCTAGCAGCACCTCTTTCACCCAGAGTCGAGTCTCGCGCAATGATGCGTTTTCGCGCTTTGTCAGCGAGTACGTTATCTGCCGCGTGCCTTTCGCCGAGGTCGTTGCTACGCAAATACGCAATATCGTGTTCGCGACACACTGTATCCAACGGATTGATGCCTTGATCACCTCTAGTCAATGGTTTGCCAAATGAGTTCCTAGGCCGCAAAACTGGTATCCTGGGATATGTAATTCGATAGGTACCGCGTTTATCGCCCGATTTAACAAACCACAACCTTTCTTTACTCTCGTGGGCGACATTCGCCACAGTTTTTAATCAATGATGCTGGACTGTCGATATGCGTTCGCTGCCAAAGGCGATTATAATGTTCCAGACACCGACGATACTGCTGAACCTCAGAATCGGCTTTTCTATGCTCGGGGAGTCTGTCCCAAAACTGATCAATGTGTCTGTCAAACTCTCGCAGTAGAATAATCTTTGGTATATATTTCAACTGCTCAGAGGTTAAGTCTCGAATATCGCAATTATCCGACAGGACCAGAAGCATTTTGAATACTGAACTGTTTTACTTCGGCGCGGACCTATAAATAGGGCGCGTCGCCGCTTCGACGTATCAAAATCATTTTTCGCAATTCGCGGAGAGGATGCGATTCGTACGAAAACCTGTAACGATACGCGTGACAAATTTTGATGATAAATCGCAAATGATGTCCTCGAAAACAAGACGCAGACATGATAGCATGCTACCAAACACTATACGCTGCGTCATTTGGGGCCCATCAAATTGTGGAAAGACCAACGTGCTGGTGAGCTTGTTGGAAAGTCCTCACGGCGTCCGCTTCGCGAACTTGTACGTGTATTCCAAGTCGTTGCAACAACCGAAATATTAGTATTTGGAGAATTTATTGACTCCGATAGATGAAATTGGCTACTTTACGTTTCCGAATAACAGTGACGTCATCCCACCGAGCGAATCGCTTCCGAATTCCATTTTTATCTTTGATGCCGTGGCATGCGACAAGCAAGATACAATAAGGGAATACTTTGCAATGGGGCGCCACTTGAACGTTGACTGCTTCTATCTCTGTCAGACGTATGCAAAGATTCCCAAACATCTTATACGCGACAATGCAAATCTGCTGATTCTGTTTAAGCAGGATGACCAACTTGAAACATGTGTACAATGATCACGTAAACACTGACATGTTTTACGAGGATTTCTGCGCTTTGTGTCGTAATTGTTGGCAACGGGATTTTACAAGTATGCTTGTCGCCTGCCACAAATTCGCCATTGAGCACAGTATTCACTTTGAGGTTTCGATGTTTGCTTAAAGCGCCCCGCACATGCTCTAGCATAATGATCTCCGCATCCTGGAGGAAGTTGCGCGGCTCGATATAGTTTGAATTTAGCACTGCACCAGTTAATACGCGGCTATCGAATGCAGTGTCTATTTCGCGCCACAAAAATCCTGTGCTTGAATGTCCGGCACCTTCACGCATAAAACGTCCGCGCAACGAATATTTCAATCCTTCGAGCTGCGCGATTCGAGCAACCAACAATTGTTGAAGACCGATCGATATAATCGAGAACGTTTCACTCGGCTATGTACTTCTAAAGATTCGATACACTCGTTGTACCGTTCTTCCCACGCGAGGTATTCTTCCCGGGAAATCAAACGTGCAGATTGATCCAACAATTGGCGTTCTACTTGCGCGAATTCTTCCATGATCGTAAATGGAATGTAAATGTAATGTAATGTAAGGTAATGTCTTTTCCACGCAACACGTTGCAACGATTTAAACAGTTTGTGCAGTTTAGAGCGCGCTTTTATGCCCGGCACCACGATTTGGTATCTTCGTCTGACTTTTTTTTATGTACCCCCTCCCTCGAATGCATTGCATGCCAAAACGACGAACCGTCCCACCATTGTTCAATGCAGTTTCTGTTGATACAGCATAATTCTTTCTACGATTCATGCATATGCCGAATTAGCGCGCAAGATCGTCCGACACAGTTTCTGCCGACACCGCTGAATTGTAAGATTCGACGATTCCAAAAGTATTATATTACGTTCAACACGTGTCGAGACTTTTATCCTTGAGGGCGGGTTCAAATTACATGCCATTGCGCGATATGCTGCGACGTTAAGATTGAAAAACATTATGGAAAAATTGGTAACTTTAGAATAAAATGCGGCGGTGGGGGAAGCAATTGCACCTCTATTTAAGCCAGCTCTCGGACGCTGTTCCATCAATCGCTTAGTAGCCTCACTGACTTTTGACGGAACAGACGGTACTCAAAAAAAAAAAAATGTGCAGTACCAGTGTCGAAGGAAACGTCGGACGCAAGAATTATTACGTTCCGATCATGCGAGATGATGGCACAGCTCTATGCGGGGAGAATACATTTGACAGGTAAGGCTTAATTTTCACATCTTCCCAAAATTTGTATTTTTATTCCTGATACGAATGAACAATTTCATAGCTTTGATTGTTCTCTTAGTCCGCGCCGAGCATCGCGTATCATGGTCAGAAGATACGCATTAACATCAATAGACAGCAAATATTTGGAATTTGGAATCAACGTAAGACCTATGGCCGATGTAGAAGTTGTTCTCGGCGACAATCGCGGGAATCATCTTATATTATCATGGCATACATGGGGTGCACTATTCGACAGCCGTACAAGCATCGAAGAACGTGCACAATTACCTGGATCAGAATCGCTACAGATGAATGAATTAACGGTTGATTTTTGTCAGATCTATGATTCTCCGATTGTAAAGATGACAATGGATATTAAGCCGCTGTATTTCAAACCGAATACAGTAACATATTTGTTTAATCTTGAGCCGTGTATAGTCTATGTGTATCCGCGACTGTATCAAACTGCAGAAGATGTGAGGACAAAATTTGAAACTTTTGTTAACTTATTGCAACACAGCAATATTGCCTGCGAAACATTAGATACGTGTCGTGCTGCAAAAATCATACGTGATAGCGAATATTACGACGAGGATTATCTTGTAGATTCCGAACTGTTAGCATGCGCCATCAATGATATTCTAGCTTATGCTCGTAGGAAAAAATGTTAAATTATATTTTTATTGTATTTTATATTCTTTCAATTTTAAATAAAATTTCTTAAACATATATTACTTCTCCATTTTATTTACCCATCTTCCTCCTTCTTTCCTCGCCACATAATTTTAAAATTCGACGTTTCCGAATTCTGTAGACGCCGTATAATAATACCCCCCCCCCCCCCCCCCCATAAATATGACTCATGTATGAAAGAAGCTAATTCCCTTTAATTCACGAAAAATGTTCGCATGCAAAGATTGTGAAATCATCGTTGCTAATTCCAATTGTATTCTCGTTCTCCGTTCGAACACTGATTCCTCTGCCACTTTTTATACTTGACATTCCTTTATTGGCCACAAATCAATTCAATGCTCAGATTTTCAGCTTCGGTTTTAAGGAATTAGCGGGCGAGGCCTGTAGTTGACACAAAAACTTTTATAAGAGGGACATCTTCTGTTAAAAATGTCGTATGAAAATCGTTTTACGATGGAAAATAATAAAAACTTGGTAGTCATCATCACCATGGTTTTTTTCTTATACAACGCCCGCTAATTCCTTAAAACCGAAGCTGAAAATCTGAGCATTGAATTGATTTGTGGCCAATAAAGGAATGTTGTTATAAAGTAATTTAGGATCGGCGCTAGGATAGACGGTAGCAAGCTCTAAGTAGCGCAGCTAGGAGCGAAAGTTTGTTAAGCGGCTAAGTTAATGTTTATAACACGACAAAACGTTTATTTTCGGTAGTTTTAGGCACAATTTATTCAAGCGATTAATTATAGCGTTTAGCAAGCGTCAATATATTGTAAGCGTAGACGAAACACGTTAGAGTTATAATTTAAATATATGTACAAAAGTCACTCACACAATTAAACAATTATTAGCACGAACAATTAACTATGATTAAATATCCTTAAATTTACGTTGTACAATAATTAACTGGAGAAGCAAGAACACCACAATGAATTCGCGAAGCAAAGTCGCGAAGCAAAGATTCGAAGCAAAGTCGAATAAAGGCGCAAGCAAGGTGCGTAAGCGAAAATATAATTACCAAGATGCCGTCAGGAACAGAGTCGCCGATTCCTGGAAATCACGGTCGATTTCTAGTAAGGAAGAGCCTTCCCCTTCCATAGATCGCGAGTCGATGGAAGGGGACGCGATTCGCGATCCACATGAGTGAGCAGGCCGTTGCCACCTGCCCGATTAACATAATTCGACAATAGGTGTCGGTAATATGCCCCTTTTGCGAACAAATGTCAAGTATAAAAAGTGACAGAGGAATCAGTGTTCGAACGGAAAACGAGAATACAATTGGAATTAGCAAAGATGATTTCACAATCTTTGCATGCGAACTTTTTTCGTGAATTAAAGGGAATTAGCTTCTTTCATACATGAGTCATGTTTATGGGGGGGGGGGGGGGGGGGGGGGAGATTTCATCACTTTTTTCATAATTAGTTATAAATTACTAAGTGCCGTATTTTATAACGGTTTTCATCCTCAATTGCATATAACACCCATTTAATGAACAAAATATATTCGTCGTATGAGTATGCCACAATTTTGCGTACGGGAAGGTAGGAAATATTTTCAGTTTTTAGTTTTTGCGACTGCGTTCCATCCTTTTGAAAAATCTGAAAAAATTACACGTTAATGACCATACAAAGACGCTAAAACTGTAAAAATATAAATGTTGTCATTTGAAAATTTAACCATGAAATCGGCATTTTTAATCTTTTTGAATTTTGTAAAATTCGGTTTCGCCACTGAAAATTCTGAAAAAATTAATAGACATATATATCAATGGGTAGAATGTCTCTGATTTTTTTATAAGTTTCTATTCAGTAAAACAAAAGTAATGGAGCTTAAACTGTCAATTACGTTTCACCCTGTAACTACCCTAGTAGTAGGGGTATCGGGTTGAAACTTTACAGAAATACTTTTCATTGAGGAACCTATCGATTGATGTACCGCAAGTTCAATTTGGTTTGGGGTCACTTTTCGCTATGCTTGTCCGGCTACACCCTTTTCGTTAATCCCCTTTTCTAAAGTCATTCCAGAGAATTTGTAATATAGTATAAAATCGCCGTTTTGAAAAATGCCGGGGTAAATCGGCCACTCCTTCGGGACAAAACGGCCACCTTTTATTCGGGTTGGATGTTGATTAATGTTGCTGAAAAATGTAGACGATATTCATTTCTCCTCGTAACTATTCAAGCTACAATCGCTTCAATCAATATTTAAACGCACGGATATAACTTCCTTTTTCCAAAGATCGAACTGCACTGCGTCACCGCGCTTCCGTCCATGCCACGCGACTCCTCACCTCGTCCCGAAACCGTTAACTGTTTTCCAATGTTGAGCGTCGGATCCACCGACAGCGCTGCATCGATGAATATTTTTAGCACAAAAGTTAATAAAACTACTTATTTACGATGGTTCGGCATCATCAGTGAGTGGCCGATTTGCCACGGGTGTTACGTGGCCGTTTTGCCCCAGACGTAAACTCTAACTTCAATCACTCAAACACAATAGAGATTTTCCAAAATAACTCAAACTATCATCGGAATCGTAATCGGTACCGCTATTTTAATCAATAAATACTCACCTCAAACTTCAGAACATCAATATTACAGAATAAAGACAAATTTTTCACAAGTCACGAAAATTTTTTATCACTGCCGAAAACGTATTTTGCCTTCTACAAAGTGCAACATAATCTCAAATGCTATCAAATTCCGTTGGTACTGTAGACACATAGAGAGACGTTTACAAAAGCAAACACGAGATTTTGTTTTAACTTCTATTGGGTAGAACTTCCTGTAGCCGATTTACCCCAGTGGCCGATTTGCCCCGGTCTCCCCTAATAAAAAAATATAAATTACTTAGTGCCGTACTTCATAATGGTCTTCATCCTGAGAGCGGTTCATATTCTTGTATTCTTTTTTTGCAACGTCAAAAATGAAAAGAAATCATACTTATTAAACGATTTCTTTTAGCTTCGATCCTCTGTTTGCTTGTTGTATGTTTGCTTCATTTCTGAAAACTCGAATTTAACCCAAAACTTGGCAGGTTATGATTAAGTGACAGCCAACTGACAGTTATAAATTATGCTTTCGAGGCGACACCTACTGGCGTCAAGTGGCGGAGGAAAACGTGACGTCATACCTCGTAATTTTAAAAGTATCACTTTTCTAACTATTAATTCAGAATAAATCTTATATCTTTTAGACAAATAGCTTGATACATTAAGTAAAACGACATATGGGTTCGAAAAAAAAAATGATTCGCTTAATCATGTAAAAACGCCGGGACTATGTCATAAAATAAGATAATAAGGCTAAAATAGCTCCGACGACCTGTTAATTTCGCTATCTTTCGTGTATAGAGATATGGTCGCTCAGTGTACCTATGGGTAGAGGGGCAAGGGGGGAATTAGCTTCGGACGCGACCGCGTCTGTTGATTTCGTTCGTGCCTTCTTCACACTGCCGAATGGTAGGTATCATCTTGCAGGTGTCCCGAGGATTAAAATTACGCGAGATCGCGAGATACGCTACGACGTTAAATCGTGGAATATTGATATTGGTTTGGAAAAAAAATGTGTCTGTTTGCTACATAATGGTGCGCTAGATCGTTGATTAAAAAATTATTATTTCTCTGCGTTCGGGGAAAATGTCTGTTTGCTACATGTTGGTATGGAAACAAATTTCTGGGGGTGGATCGAGTCTGAAAAAGATTTTTCAGCCAAAACCCGCCGGCGGAAATTTCCACGGAGGGAGAGAATGCCCCTCTGAAAAAAATTCTGGGGGTGGATCGAGCCTGAAGATTTTTCGGACAAGATCCGCCCTCTAGAATTTTTTTCAGAGGGGCATTCTCTCCATCCATGGAAATTTCCGGCAGCGAGCCAGGTCTGGAGAGGTCCCCACGGCAGCTCGGTCTGGACTGATCTCCACGATTACGGCTTCCCCCACTCCGTGGCTCGTGCGCGCGCGCAACCAACCTGCCACTCCACGCTCCCACCGCGCTCCCCTCAGAGGACTTGGGTTAGAACTCTCATAGCCCTACTATTAACAATATTGCTGAAAACATCAAAACAGACTTTGAATCGGCCAGGTCTGTGCAAAACGCTATTTTGCAATATAGTGGGGACAATAAAGCCTCAAAACCTGATGCCCCTAATCTACCTGTCCACTCGTTCTGCGACTTTTTAATAGTGGATACTTAGAAACCTCCCAAATAAGACATCTAGTGGACTGGATAACATCCCACCAATAGTCCTGAAGCATCTACCTACAATTTGAATTTCTCATTTAGCACTTATTTTCAATAACGCTCTAAACCATAGTTACTTCCTCAAGATTTGGAAACAAGCTAAGGTTCTTCCCATACTTAAAAAAGATAAGATCGTTTCGGATCCGGCCAGCTACCGGTCAATCATTTTAACCCCAAGCCTCAGTAAAGTGTATGAAGCTATAATAAACGATTCAATAAGCTCTGTTTGTTCCGAGTATAAAATCATCCCGGATTGCCAATTCGGCTTCAAATATCAGCACTCTACTGTACATACAATCCACAAACTCATGGCTGATATTAATTTACAAGTAGAGAAAAGCCACCTTGTCAGGGCTGCCCTAATTGATTTAGAGAAGGCCTGTGACTCTGTTTGGATTAATGGTCTCCTGTACAAGCTCAAAACAGAAAATTCCCCCCTGGTTAATATATCTTATCTTTGGTATGATTACTGATAAAACGTTTGTAACGTGGAACGGGAAAGGCATTTCTTCGGAAATTTTTATGATTAACGAGTGTCTGCAGCAGGGGACGGTCAATTCTCTCATTTTATTTAATCTATACACTAGCGATCTGCCCAATCTATTTCAGTTCAACGAGCCTGAAAAGGCCTCGGCAATAGTTTTCGCTGACGACATGATAATTTACGTGTCGAGTAATAGGGTCGGAATTCTGTAAAACAAGCTTCACATTATTCAAAAGGTTAATAATTACTTCACTCAATGAAATTTAAAAATTAACCCATCTAAATGTGAAAGGATTCTATTTAAAAATCCTGTGGACTTGCTCTCATCAAAAATCAAAACTGCGAGCAGCAAATTTCAAATTTATATCACAACTCCGGGCACTACGAACAGGGTAGCCATCCCCCACAAGAAAATGGTCCGATACCTGGAGACAGGCAAGCGGTATGGTTGGAGAATTCCCCTCACGAAACTCACCGGCCAATATATCTGATACCGACCTCAGGTACCGAACGGGTTAAAGGTTCGGGTTACAATCCCTGCTTTAAAGGACATTGGGCCAGGAGTGGAAACGGCTCCGACAATAACTATTTCAAACTGTTATATATCGGTTCTGAACCGAAACAGTCATGAAGAACCAATAGTCCGAATAACTGTTATAAGGAACCGAAATTTGTGAATATATCGATTCGGTTACGGTCGTACAAAACCAATATTATATCGGTTTCATAACGGTTAGATATAGGTTTTATACCAGTAATGTGTATGTGTCGTTTACGCATCGGGTATGCACAGCATGTTTTAAAATATTCACGAACAATGTCACATTGTTTTAATGAAAATTTTATTTGTTTATAAGTTTTTTTTTATTGCTAAGCCTCTCTATCTGGACTCTTGGGACAAAATCACGTCACGCAACGCGCGAGCGTAGATGCATGGCCTCCCGATATAAAGATCGCGATGAGCGGAATTGGCAGCTCTTGTGCATGTCGTTATACCGCTTCACGCAGCTAAACAAGACGCTCGCTTTTTGATAACCCCGAGGTGTGTCAGTGTCGGCTATCGCCACTACTGTACCATTACCAGCTCCAGTCCGAAATACGTCGAGAGCAATCTTGCGCCCTTCCTACTCCAGAGAGGTGTCTCCGCGCCCGTTAGGCCAGAACCCTATTGCACTCTGGAACTCTATTATACGACTCCCGCATGGACGCGTCCGTTACGGCCATCCAGAGTAGAACGATACACAAAGTTCGCATCCTGCCTCCCACGAGCTCCCTCCGAAGCTCCTCCGCCGCGACTGAACGTGTTCACGGGTCGCCTATAACATACACTAAGGTTGGTATCATATATATTGGCCGGTGAGTTTCGTGAGGGGTATTCTCCCACCACACAGTTTGCCTGCCTCGGTGCTCCTTTTTTCAACGTTTTCTGACTCGCTCTCGTTCCATCTCGCTCTCGCCTTCGCAGAACAAGAGTGAGCCAGAAATGGTGGGGATAGTGCCAAGCTTGTGGGGTGTAGACCAAACCGAGCTATCAGCGTAGAGATACACAAATCAGAATAGGTGTGCGTTAGGTACGAAAAAATTCAGGAGCTTTATTGGTTAGAACATTGATACTTTCTCGATAGCTTCATCTCGTATTGGTCTACGCATAGCTTCGTAACGCACACAACTATTACGCTAAGAATAAATAACAGCCAAACGGCTAGGTTCAGGCGGAGCCGAGCAGCGTTCCCGTTACCCCACCATACCCTGCGAGGACCACGCAACTCCAACTGACAAATCCACGATCGTCAGATAGTGGTGGCTGATTTCTCTTCGATCACTGTTCCCGAAAACGAATTCACCGGCCAATATATTTGATACCGGCCTTAGGAAGACTAATAAACAATGTTATTTGTTAACCAGCTCTTGCTCATTTGCTGAATCCGGCCATACCGACTGAATCGGCATCTCATCCCTTCTCCGTCCCACCGGTAACCGTCTCGCCACCAGAGACGGTCACAGTCTCGATTTTCTAAACATCATTCGATGCAGAAAAAACCGAAATGACAGATAGCATCTGTAGATTAAGTATTGATAACGGAGATTCCAGATGGAGAGGCTCAGCGATGAAGGATCTTATAAACAAACGCGAAGATCGGAAATTCTATGGGTCGGAGGGTTTAAGACTAATGTACCGAAGTCACTTGTATTCCTGAGCTAGTGGCGAGCATTTCAAATTTAATACAAAATTAATTATATTTCACAGCAATTGATGTTTTCGTCCATGAGACATTGTGTTCAATTAAAAAAAAAGTTAATAATTGTTCGGGAAATCGCCCATGTAACGCCATCTTCCGTGCCCGAACGCACCCAGGCGTGATGATTCATTGTGCGCCAGCCTCCCCTGCTCATTTGGAGCATCGATCATGTCTCCGATTGCCGATCGATGGAAGGGGGAGAGTTCGCGATTCTACTTGGTGACGAAACGCTTACAAGATAACAGCTGTTAACCGCTTGCTTGCTTTGCTCTCTGCTTCGCGAATCTGCGCCGATTCCACGTGCTACGCGATTCTTAACTCTGGGTGCTTTACTACAGCGTAGGAAAGTTCGTGCTTTTAGTTATACAAATTAATTGTACAGAATTGTTTCGTTTATTGGTGTAGAAGTTGTAAATAGTGTATATTTAAGATTAAAATGAATGTTAGTAAGATTAAAGTACTTAAAGCTAAACCTAAACCTCTCGTGATTATGCTGAAACTGCAACGTGCGCGATCCGTTATTTTGCTAACAATAATTTTCTGTAGGATATTAGCGGGCTGCGCCTTGTGTTGATCGCGGTACGGCGGCTTGCGTGAGGAAAGTCTCGCGATAGGAAAGGTGGAGAGATATGGGAGGGCCATCTGGCAATTGTTGCGTTGGTAGAGGATCATCGAAGACATTGGGCCCAGGATGAAGGAGAGTACCCTGGATGGCTCAGGAGAACAGTCTGAAGACAAAAGTAGCCGAGTTTGCATTCTCGAGTCATTAAGATTAGCATTTAAGCAATCGTCTTTGTAATTTTCCAACAAATCAGAAGTGGGATACACCCAAGCTTCGCGCGAGTGTCACTGTGTGTCCAAGATTGCGTTGATTTGGGAGAAGATTGGACAGTGGTCCTTTTGTGGAAAGTGGTAGTTGGAGAGAAAATTTATTTGTGGCCCATTGGGGATTATAAAATGGGTCACAGTCGTATTGAAAGATCTAGCAGGAGGATAAGCGCCGAGCACTATTCATCCTCGGAGCTCAGGGCAAGGCCGCGACGAAGTTCGAGGAGTTCTTCGACAGACGAAGAGGACGTACGACGGCAGTTGAAGTGCTTGAAGAAGGAGTTGAATGAATTGCGGAGGATACCTACTCGCTCGGTGATTTTGATTCCAGAGTTTGATCCGGAGGTGGACAAAATTAATGCTGAGGATTTGGTGGAGAGAACGGATCATCTGATGCGAAGATATAAGTGGGACGATGATGATGTGATGCGTCTTATCGCTAATCGTTTGGAATGTAACGCGCGTTTATGGTATGACGAGCAGGACCATTATAAGTAAACATGGGGCGAGATCGAAGAAGCAATGGTGCACCAGTTCCACAAAAGTTTGCCGTTCTCCAAATTACTTAAAGATGCAGCGAGTTATGAGACAAAGCCGGGACGGAAACTGGGTGATTATTGTTTCCAGAAGTTGTCCAAATTGAGGGCGTTAAGTCTGGACATTTCAGATGAGTATTTAGTAGATGCTGTAATTCGAGGTATTACTGACGAAAGTATCGCGAGGACGGTTCGATCGGCACGACACACTGACGCCAATACGCTGCATGTTTATCTAAATAATATGGGTGATTGCACGCGGAAGATAAAGCCCGGATGGAAGAGAAAGCCCGACGAGACCAGAAACTTCGATGGAACAGGAAGCTTCGACGTCGCAGGCTGAATGTTCGGAGACAACAACGTCAGAAGGAACGTCTAGGCGGTTGGAAGGACTTGGAACGATATAACAATAAGGATTTGAAATGTTTCAACTGTGGAACATATGTGCATTATGCGAAGGATTGTACGAGGGCAAGATTGGAATGTTTTAAATGCAAGGGATCCGGTCATAACAGGAGAAATGCCCATTTACGAGGAGCGTTGGACTAGTCAAGTAGCATGTTGAGCCCCATACATGGTTGAGTACGGCGTATGTAAATTTCGATAAGGTAGAATATTCGATTGACACTGGAAGTTCGAGTATCATTTCACGGTAGAGGAAAACAGAAAAATACGGTTTAGATACAGAAAGGGGAAAACAGATAACGTTACGAGGCTTTAAAGGGGACCTAATGACGAGTAGTAGTTTAGCAGAAGTCACAATTAGGGTTATGGAAGCCGGATTTTGCGGGATCAAGCATTTTGAGCGCATTGGCTACGCCAAGAGTGAACGGCCAGTGTAAGGGGTGTAACAGAACGATTGTTAGTTCTTTAGCAGCGGTTACTGCAGGTAAGGTGCCGACGGAAAGGGATTGCTACGTTAAGCGGGAAAGAGTGGAAGAGAATAGAGACCTGGTGGAGCGAGACGAGCGTAACGGGGATTACAGCATGTGGACGTGAGCCGGCGGTGTAGGTGTAACTGAGGTTACCCTAGTAGCATTTTTGGTAGGCCAACGGTAGCCAACAGTTCGGAATTAGTTGGAATATAGTTAGTGTTTCTCCCTACAAATTTCCAACATAGGGTCTCCGGCAAAAAAGTTACGTCAGTTTGCCAACGAATATTCAATGATGGGCCTACAATTATTGTGGTTGGTTAAATAACAAAAAATTAAGACAGTTTGCTTACGAATGTTCAATGTTGGGCCTACAATTACTATGATTGGTTAATTAACAAAAAAATTAGAACCATGATTAAATTTCGTCTTATAAACGTCAGAAAAATGCTACATCCAAAAACCTGTTATTATATTCCAAGTTGTGATTTTTCTTTTCTTATTTACAAATAGGTAATGAGGACGTCTGTCTTGAGACGAATGTGAAATTTTAAGGAATGAATCTAAAGGTCGAATGATGATATTTTGTAGAATATTTCGCGCCACTGCACACTTTTTATAAACAATTAATACTTGTTATGTAACTAGAAATTAGAAGTGTTTACAAGGAAATATATTGGGTAAGTGCGAACAGCGGTTGCTTCGTAAACGGAAAGTTTGGGTTCGATTCTCCTCACTACGATATTTTTTTTTCCTAAACCAGACCTGAAAAATACGTGTTTACGACGTCTTTTGAAGTTCTTTAAAGCGCCTTCTTTACGACGTCTTAAGAAGGACGTCTTTAAGACGTCTTTTGGAAAGAATATAAATAATTGGGCAACAGTAGGGAAGCTTACCTTGGCCATCTGTTGTTGGCCCAACCTGAAAAAAGTGCCAAATCTAACTGTTGGCCAACTAATATTATGTGCGTGGCCCAACTGTATGCCACCAACAAATGCTACTAGGGTACAGCCTATAACCTGCGGTGGAGAGAGAGCAAAATAAGTGTGACAGAGGTTACAGCCTATCCAGGGTCCCCTCTAGGGCCGACTGCCTTGACGGTGGCGAGGGGATTCTAGCGCAGCGGCGATGTCCGGCGCCGGTCGGTGCGTGGGGAGCTAGATCCCTGCGCACGGACCGCTGCTGGATGCTACTGCGCTAGCTAAATGGTCGGTCAACATGGGAGCATGCGCGCTATTGCCGCCCTACACCTTGGCGCACGCATGTCTCCCCGTCGACGCACGGGTTTTGCTATTTATTTACCTTAATCATAATACTTACAGTATTACTTGAAAAATAAAATATTAATTTACAGTACTTACCTTATTTACCTGTAAAATAAAATATTAATTTATAGTACTTGTTTTTACTTACCTTACTTATCTTACCAAATAAAGTATTTTAGTTTATTTACTTTTGTTTTTTCTGACTCGTGCGGTCGGCTGGTTCTGGAAGTGGGTTGACCCTAGCCGGAAGGGGACGTCTTGGGGAGTATGATGTATGGACATGACAGGAGCCTCGGTAACCCGCTGCTGCCGAGGGATCACTCGGGCCCTGCCACGGAAATCGGTGGCAGTGTCAGCGGGCAAGATGAGGCAATTGTCGCGCGCGACGGTGACGTTCCTTCCGGTCGGGATATCACTGCGCAAAGAAGCACCGAAATTACGCCACGGGGGGATCGCCCGGAAACGCCACGGGAGGGACGCCCGAACCCAAGCTTTGGCTGGCATCCATCGCGTCCGTTTTCTCCGCTGGGTGAAAATCCTAGCGGAGCTGCGGGACCCCCCCTCCAGTGATTACTGGCGCTCGTCCCAGACTTAGGAATGTCTGTATGACGGATACGGAGACTGGGAAAAGGACGAGCCCGATTTTGGAGGCTATGTCCACTCGTGTTAGAGAGTTGGACCCCATTATCGAGGCTGTTGCGAGAAGGAATGATTCGAGGAAGGTAAAGACCCCGAATAGCAGGAAGATGGGCGCTATCTTCTCTCCCTCTGGGGTGAGAGTCCTTAGATCCTCAAAGAGGACAATAGCGGCGGAAATGACCTCCGGTACCGATTCGGCGGGCGATGCGTACGCTACCCCAGAATCGTCTGCTGAGCAGGCAGGCTCTGCTAGGAAACGCGTGAAAATTAGAAGGCAGCCTTCAGCGGCTAGTGAACCGACTGCAGCCACTTCCGAAGAGGAGCCTCGAGGCCGCGTTTTTGCGGCGGGTCCTAGAGTTTATAGAGACACGGACGAATCGGACATGGATACGACAATTGGGATCGATGCGACGGTGTCTCTAATGAAGCAGATACGGAAGCATGCCATGCCGTTGTACGATTACATTCGTGAGAGCAAGCATATTCGTGTCGCGATGAAAGAGAACACCAAGGTGGCTATCAAGGGTATGGTAGGCCTTAATAGGGTCTTAAAAAATATGAAATCGGCTCAGAGAGCGGGACAGGCTGAGACGGTGGCGCCACGCCCCACTCACTTTCGTAGATCAGGTGGTAAGCCGGACTCGGCGAGGAGATCGGGAAACCGTGAGGAGTTTCCCCCACTCGCCGTTGAGAGGCAGGGTGGAAGACCCACGACCCCGGGCACCAGTAATGTGGATGGGAGTGAGGGTTTGTCATCTCACCCTCCTCGACAGGAGACGCGCGTTAGGGAGCAGACGCGGGTGAATGACCCCGATCAGCATCTGATTGGGGGCCATCAGAGGGGCCTCGGCTCGGTGGTCGAGGGAGAAACGGGCCAGAGAGGTGGACCCTCTTCGCGCGGGTCGCGCGGGTCGCGCCCTGTTGGCCAGCTGAGTGAGTCCGGGGGGCACCCTCCCCCCGAGGTTGCAGCACGTAGTGAGTGGACAGTTAAGGCCCGTGGTAGGAGAAAGGGGAGGGGACGCCGTTTGGATGACGGGTCGGGAGCCGAGTTTCTCCCCCCCCCCCCCTCATGGGCCCAACCTTCGGGAGGGTGAGTATCCCCCTCCGCGTCAGCCGAGTGGATCGGTTCCTCAGCCTCGTCCCCGATCTCAGCCCCAGCCTCGCCCTCGGGCAAGGAGGCTGCCCCCTCCGCGTGCGGAGGCAGTGTTGGTTAGAGTCGGAGAGGGTAAAACGTACGCCAAGGTTTTTAAAACATTGACTGCTAAGATCGAGGGAGAGATCACTGGGCTCCAGACGGTGAAGTGCGGGCGGGCCATTTGCTGCTGGAGTTCGACAAAAATTGTGATTCGGCGCGATTCCTTCAAAGAATCCAGGATGTTGTTGGTCCTGAGGAGGTGGTTCGCACTTTGCGACCTACCCTGACTCTCGAAATTCGGGGCCTTGATCAAATTGTTGACAGGCGAGTGGTGATGGATAGTTTGTCCAGGCACTATAACATCGAGGTGTCTGACATTTCTTTCTGGTCCCTGCTAGCTGGTCTCTCGGGAACTCAGACGGCAATGGTCGACGTTCCGGCTAAAAGGATGAAAAAATTCAATGAAAACGAGAAGATACAGATCGGGTATGTAACGGCCAGAGTCCGTTCGGTGCCTCGTCTTGTTCGCTGCTATAAATGCCACGAGATTGGCCATACATCCTATATATGTAAGGTTGTCTCCGGCCCTTCGGCGTTGTGCAGGAGGTGCGGCGAGACCTGGCACGGCATTAGGGATTGCGGCTCTTTGCCGAATTGCGTGGTTTGCAGAAGGCGAAATGCTCCGTCGTCAGTTCTTGGACACATAGCTTCTTCGGCGGTATGTCCGGTTTACAGAGAGTATGTGCGTTCGCACAACAGAGGTAAGGCCTGAGATTCAGGCCGTTAAAGATTTTGCAGATAAACCTTAACCACTGCTATTTGGCTCACGACTTGCTTCGTCAGAGGGTGGTTGAGGTTTGCCCTGATGTCGTGCTCATTTCCGAGCCCAGCTTTAATCCGGGGGATTGGTTTATGAGCACGGACAAGAAGGCGGCTATTTGGTTGACCGGGATGAACGATAGATTGCTCCGGCCGGATGAAGTGGTCATCTGCGAGGCGTACGTCGCGCTAAAGATTTTTGGTTATGTTTTTGTTAGTGTGTATGTGTCCCCTAATTTAAATTTTAATGATTTCAATGGGCGGATTGAGACACTCGATGACGTGTTGGTCCGCCCGCTGGGGGATATCTTGGTTGGTGGAGATTTTAACTCAAAATCCCCGGCATGGGGGTAGGGTACCCTGGACCGCAGGGGCATCGCGTTGACGCGGTACCTCTGGGATAAACGGTTAATACCAGTTATTACTGCGGGTGGCGATACATTCGCCAGGCCTACGGTTTCCTCAAAGATAGATTTCATTGCCTGTTCAGCGGGGTTGGCTAGCCGATTGGAGTATAGTGAGGTGACTGATGAATTCTCTGGTTCAGATCACCGATATTTAGAGCATGCGTTTTCGCTTAGGCGTGTTCCCACGGAGTCTTCTACGGCCACTACTACGCGCTGGCGTGTAAAGACGTTGGAATTATCTGTTTTAACGCAAGTTTTTGAGGCGCTCACTTCTGATTTGGGAGAGTCGGCTTCGCTCCATAATGGTATTTTGAAGGTCATGGCGGCGAACCATAGCGCTTGCGAGGCGTCCATGGAGCGGAGCTCGGCCGTAGAGGTCGGAGAAGACCGAATCCTTGGTGGACGGCGAAGATTGCGGCACTTCGTGCGGAGACCTTGTACAAAAGGCGCACGATGACCAGGCGGGGCAGATCCTCGCCGGAAGTTAGATCCCGGGCGGTGACCGAATACAAGTTGGCCAGGAAGGCCTTTAATATCGCGATACGAGCTAGTAAGAACGCAACTTGGAAACGATATTGCGATCAGCTCGAGGAGGACATCTGGGGCCGTCCATTCAAAAATGTGATGCTTCGGCTTAAGGCGGCGATGACGCCGGAGATAATTGAGCCTTCTCGTGCACTCGAGATTTTGGACGTGCTGTTTCCGATAGCTTCTATGTCGGAAAGGATGGTCGATGATGAGTGGGCAACGGAGGGTCTAGCTTTCTCCTGGGACGAGGATCTCACATTTCATTCTGTTTCGGATGATGAGATTTCAGCAGCGGAGAGTAAAAAGTCCTTGTCAAAGTCACCAGGCTTGGATAGAATACCCCCGGAGGCCGTTAAAGCGTTGGCTCGCAAGATGCCAGGCCTGTTTGCGGCTATGTTCACTGGCATTTTGTCTAGAGGCCAAATTCCTGACGGCTGGAAGCGGTCTCGTACCATCTTGATCGCTAAGGAGGGCAAAGATCCTCTGTTGCCAGGATCATATAGACTCTTGTCCATTGTCGGGTCTATGCCGAAATTGTTTGAATATGTGCTGCATGAGCGTGTTTTGGGTGTGATAGGTCCAAACGGCCTTGCGCCGAATCAGTAAGGATTCAGGCAGGGACGTTCTACGGTGGACGCGTTAATGAAAGACTCCGAGTTTCAAACCGCGTGCAGGAATTCCCAGGTGTTTTCGTTGATGGCGACTTTAGACATAAGTAACGCCTTTAATACATTGCGATGGAGAGAAATCTTCCGCGAGTTGGTTAGGAGAAACATTCCTTTGTCTCTTCGTCGGACCATGGTCGACTATTTCACTGGCCGGGTTATGGTGTATGAGACGGCTGACGGAGAGCACTTCCGCAATGTTTATATGGGAGTTCCCCAGGGCTCGGTAGTCGGCCCTTTATTGTGATGCATCGTCTATGATGGTCTGCTACACAAGGAGATGCGCAAAGGCTGCTCTCTGATAGGGTACGCTGATGACGTTGCGTTGCTGGTAGGGTGTCGCCGGCTGTCAGGTCTTGAGGCCCGGTTTCAGGGCGAAATGATGGAAATAATGGAGTGGCTTCGATCGGCGGGGTTGCGGTTGGCCACTGCCAAAACTGAGGTTATTTTTCTTAATAGGAAACGATTGCCGGTTAATTACATGTTACCTATGTGCCGTGAGGTGATGATTCCGGTTATTTGCGTTAAGTATTTGGGAGTGTTCATCGACTCCACTGTGAGGTTTAGACGACACGTCGCTACGGTTACTACCAAGGTAGTTAGGGTTATGTCCGCCCTTAGTAGGCTAATGCAGGCTTAACAAAGCTGGCTTGCTGATGCCTCAGCGACGTCTGTATTACGCGATTCTCGAGAGTATCATCATATATGGGGCTCCATTTTGGGCCGAAGCGGTTGTGGACCGTGAAAACAGAAAGCTCCTGCATCGGGTTCAAAGGCTGGGCTTAAACCGGGTGGTGGCTGCCTATAGGACGGTTTCACACTTCTCCTTGTGCGTGTTGGCGGGCGTACTTCCGCTTGACTTGAAGATCTTGTTGGGGAAATCCTTATATCTGGAACAAAAACACAAGATTAGACGGTTTGTGGGTCCGCTCCCGCCGGAATTGGAGGAGGAGCGCAGGGAGGACCTCCGTACCCGCGAGGCACGGGTAGATGAGGCTACCTGGGTTGTTTGGCAGGAGAGATGGAATGGCGCTCGGGGATCCAGATGGACGTATTCGTGCATCCCTGATGTCCTGAAGTGGATGAATTGTGGATTTAACTTTTTAGATTTTTACTGCACACAAGTTTTAACGAGTCATGGCTGTTTTAACGCCTTCCGGTTTCGCATCGAGAAATCCCGTACGCCGAATTGTTGGTTTGGCTGCGATGTCCCGGACACCAGCGAGCACACGTTGCTGGTTTGTCCGAGGTGGGATGTCCTGAGAGAGGCCCTTTACAATAGTTTGGACATTCGGTTAGTAAGAGGTCTAACGATCGGCGAAGTTATGAATCGAGTTCTCGCTGATCGTCCTAGGTGGATGGCCTTTATATTGTTTTATAGAAAGGTGATGTGCTGCAAGCAACGTTTTGAGCGTTTGTTTGAGGCAGATCAACCACTAGACGAGGATCCCTTGGACGGTATCTCTTTGCGAGGGTTATTTGAGGTAGATTATTATTATTTTATTATTTAAACGGAAGCCCTTTGGTAGAATAGAAATACAACAATATATAGGTACACTGAGCAATGAAGCACAGATTAGAAAAATTATACATACAATACGCAATATGGTGGCAGTATAAACACATAGAGATAAAACACAAAAAGCAATGCAAAAAGAATAACAGCTAATTACGGAAACGATTGATAACGCTAGTTCTAAATGTCTGAAATGGACAATCGAAGAAATCAAAAAGATTAGACACAGAATTAACATTTATACACATACGGTTAATCGGATTGTGTTTACCCATTAGGGTTCGATGATGCTCCACATATGGGAGTGAGCAGTGCCTAAGTTTTTTAGGGGGAATATATAATCTAAAAAGTTGTAGAATTTGAGAGCACTTAATAACGCGATTTATAATCTTATAGCTAAAGAATAAATCTGCTATAAATCTACGACTTTCGAGTGTCGGCATTCGCAATTGACATAGGAGAGGAACATAATTATGATTATAAGTAAATGTGTACGCCGGACCACCAAGTTTATAAGAAATGAAACGCAGAAATTTATGCTGGACACGTTCAATTAATGAGGAAAGGTTCTTAAAGTACGAATACCAGATAATAGAGCAGTATTCCAAATGTGGTCGAACTAGCGACACGTATAAAAGCTTGATTGATCCAATATTATTAAAGTAACGCGAGACACGAAAAATGAGACCTAAGATTTTAAGAGCCTTTCCCACCATATTGAGACAATGACAGCGAAATGATAGAGAGGAAGTAAATACCACGCCAAGGTCCTTAATACTATTTACAGGGATAAGTGATGTAGAATTTAACGAGTAATTGAACTGGAGAACATCGGCCTTTACGCAGAAACGGATAACATGACATTTTGAAATATTAAACCCTAACTTGTTCATATCACACCATGCTTCAAGTTTGAGCAAATCATTCTACAGAAGAAGTGCATCATTAATGTTCACAATTTTACGAAAATTTTTTAAATCATCCGCATACAGGAGAAATTGGCAATGTTCAAAAACATCGGTTATGTCATTGATAAATAGATTAAATAGCAATGGACCAAGGTGGGAGCCTTGTGGAACACCAGATTGAACAACGAACTTGGACGAAAGATAATTATTAAACTTAACAACTTGGAATCTGTTTATAATAAAGCTGGATAACCAAGATAAAACAGAGCCACGAATACCCAAAGCTCTTAATTTAGAGATTAGGATAGAATGACTCACCGAATCAAATACCTGCTACCTGAAAATAAAAGGAAAGGATGTATTTAATAGATTTGTAAATTGAAAGAAGTATTAGAAGTACGCATATTGTCTATCACATACTTACTGGATCGATGTCTTCGACTCGACTTGGTTGGCCTTCCTGAAAGAATAAAAGAAATTAGAATAAAGTTGTCGGTGTGTAGTTACCTGCCTTCGACTCGGCCTTGGTTGCTTTACCAGAAAAGAATTAAAGAAATTAGAATAGGGTCGTCAGTGCGTATTTACCTGATGATGTTCGTTGCTTGCGATGTCGTGAGCGGGTTCCAGCGGTCCGCCTGAAAACAAGATGTGAGAAGGTTCAGAAGCAGTTGGTTCGTGGGCATAGTAATTGTCTAATTACCTGTTTTTCTGGTCCATGTTGGTAGATGTCCTTATCTGCAAGAAAGATGAGATTAAAAGTATCTGCGGTATAAGGTATCAGGGTATGTGAATGCCTACCTGGGGGATCCCGGGGGGGGGGGGGGGCATACGCTGTGGGTTTGGCGTTTGTTCGTCATTATATGTTGGTGGTGGGACCCTTGGTGACCGGATGTCCGGTTTTCTGAGATGGCCATTTGTGGGATGTCCTGGGCAGCTGGTTTACAGTGGTGTTGTTGTGTGATGTCTCGGTGTTATGTTATGTCACTGGTGCACGTCTTATTTATTCTTCGGAAGTTCGCTGTTAACTCGCTGAACATCAGGGACTTTGTCCCATTTTGAGGCCCCCGCGTGTCGAGTCACCTAGCCGATCTGTTAGATAATACTGCTTTGGAGCGATTCTGGATCGTCTAAATGCGGGGGAGGGGCGGTTGGGTGGTAAAAAAAAAGCCTATTGCTTTATTGCTTGTGGGTGAGTTTGAGAAGCGTAGGTGTGACAGAGGTTACAGTCTGCTGCCTGTGGTTGAGTTCCAGGGACATGGAGATAATGGAGATCGCAACCCATGGCCAGCACTTGGGCTGAAGATTGATGTTTGCAGCAGCAGAAATTACAAACGGGGAGAGTATCGAGTATCGAGTTTCGAGTAACGTCACGATAAAAGTGGTACTGTCATAGGGGAGCAGTGTTTAATGGAATTTTTTTGTTCATTGTTACAGGTGAAATATGAGGATAGATTTCTTTGCAGGATGGCCGAGATGTAGGAAAGCTGGAAAGATATGGGATGGCTATCAGGCAATTGTTGCGATGGTAGAGGATCATCTAAGACATTGGGCCCAGGATGAAGGAGAGTACCCTGGATGGCTCAGGGCAGTCTGGAGAGACAACCGTAGCCGAATCCCCATTCTCGAGTCATTAAGATTAGCATTTAAGCAATCGTCTTTGTAACTTTCCAACACTTCATAATTAATATTAAATTAGGAGTAAGTTTGTATATATTAGAAAAGTTATTGCTGTTAGTGTTAGCAATTCTTTCAATTAAGTGTTAAATTAATATTAGTCGTAGTGCCCCAGTCCATAGCGTGAGTTTACTGCATAACCGATATAATATCGGTTCTATGGAACCGAAACCAATATAGGCCAGAACATTTTTTACTCGTAACTGTTTCCATGACTGTTTCAAGATTATTTCGATCCTTATAACTGTTTCGAGAATCGAAACCGATATCATAACTATTTTCAATCCCTGGTACCGAACGAAAGGAAGGAGACGCTTTCCCTACTTGAAACCGAAAGAACGTTGAGCCTGCAAAACCAGTTTTATTGCTTTACAACATCCTGACTCGATGGGCTACGGCTCGTGGGTTACGCGCCGAGAGAACGCCCCAATCCGCATCGCTCCGACTCATCAGGTACGCGTTTCTACCCTTGTACACACTATATCTTTTAATTATGAAATAGATATTTTTAATAATTTACAAAAATACAATTACATGTAAAAAAATTTAATTCTATTTTATAAAAGACAATTTAAGGCACGTTTATCTATATGTTTATAATTAACAAATAAAGATACCTATCACAAATGTATATAAAATGTTCGTGATATTACTAACGAGCATTTTTCTTTTAAGTGATAAATGTATGAGAAAATAGAAGAGTAAACAGTTTCATGGCGTTACGTAAACAATACTCTGGCGTGAATCACGTTTTTATATTTACAATAGATTTTGAGAAATAAAGGTAACGTTTATATTTTGAACTGGAATGCTGTAGATTATTCCACCAACTACGAAAGCAGGTATCAAGACAAATTAAACAGCACAAGTTACAATAGTGTTCAAGACCATATAATATTAGAAATAAAAGAAAATTAGAAAAGTCTGGTATATCCGAATACTAACGGGAGTTTGAGTGTATAGTCATAACCGGATACTAACGGAGGTTTGAACGTTTAGCAACTGCTTAACTCCATTGTCACTATTTACAGAATGCTAAATTACGTTTCATATTTCTAATCTTGTGTGATTTTATAAGTTATTGTACCCAGGGCCGGTGCGAGGATGGTTGGCGCCCTTATGCAAGAAAATTTTTGGCGCCCCCAAATTTTTGCACCTGTTTTCTATTTAATATATTTTGCCTTTACGAGGTACAATAAAAAAAAGAATTACATTTACATTTTGTTTATATGGGAGTTGGATTCCTTTATTAAGTCTGCGATATATTTTTTAGTGCCCTCTTCGACTGGCGTCCTTATGCAATGCATTACTTGCATAATGGGTTCCGCCGGCCCTGCTCGTAAGTCACGTGTGATTTAGACAGTGACATGTAAAAGTCTGCAGACGAGTATCTTTTGATTCCTCAATTTTGAAGAAAAAAAGCTTAAATTAATTATATATAATACTAGCTTTACTGCTCGGCTCCACTCGAAATTTGGATTCTACTTTTATCAAAAAAAAATTTTTTGTGAAAAAGGGCACATTTATCTCATTAGTCAGGCATAATGAGCTGAGGTACATTTCGTGATCCCAGGGTTTATCGGTCCAAAGTTTTTAGGCGACAGACAAACACATAAACATATAGAAGCTGTCTGCTTTCTATATTAAGACATATGGCTGCATATATTAAGATATATGTATAGACGGCGATAGCTAAGGTTTTTTCATCCACCCCAAAAAGTTTGGAACGTTGGTGAATTCCAAACAAGCTGCCAACAAAAAAAAATTTACCAACAACACGCGGTATTCCCAAGCGGTCACCCATCCAAGTACTAACCGCGCCTAGTGTCGCTTAACTGCAGTGATCAGACGGGAACTGGTGTTTTGCAGACGCAGTATGGTCGTTGGTGAAAATACAATTTCATTTATTCGTGAAACAGTTACACCGCTGAGCAAAATGTATGTGAGTCAGGAGTCTTAAGTTTATAATGAAACAAATACCATAAAAAATTAATTTCCATTACCACAAGTTATTTTCGTTAATAATAGTCCGATTTACATGAAATTTGGTATGATTTTCATCGGAAAATCATAAGGAATCCATCGGCGTCACTTCCATATGGATACGATAAAGAATAAAGAATTATTTTTTTCTGAAACAGGTATGAATCCTCGGCCGACCGTAGCAAATTGAGGTCGGCGCCCCGCAGTCAGTGGGTGAAAATGTGAAATATCCATTTTCGCTATGTTAGGCCGCAAAATTTTTATCCTCAAGCAAATCTGTTATTGACTAGTATTAAAAAATATTGAAATTTTAAAGCCATTGTCACGTCCCGGGTAGAGGTCTTAGGGGACAATGACATACGGAGGTTTTGGCATAGTGAAGCTCGAATTCTCTATTTGCTGCGTTGAGGGTATGTATGAAATCCAGGCGAGAATACGAGATTCTGCACACTGAGGTTCTGAGGAAGCCAGGCGAGAATGCCAGATTCTGCACTCTGAGGGTCGAAAGGAAGCCAGGCGAGAATGCGAGATTCTGCACTCTGAGCGTTGGGAGGAAGCCAGGCGAGAATGCGAGATTCTGCACACTTGTATTGGAGGAAATTAGGCTCGAATGCGAGATTCGTAACTGTTGAGATGTAATTATTTCACTGTTTTTTTGAATGTGCATGCTAACCGCACTTTTATTTTTTTTGTTAGCTTTGGTAGAACCTGCGAAGGACATCTTTCTTTTATCTTTGTAAGGCACGTGGCCTGTGGTGTGTTTCTTGAATTGTATTGAGTTTATATTGCGGGCACCTGTAAGGTTGTCTTTGGGGCTTGTACTGTTCATTAAATTAAATTAAATATTCCATGCACACAAAGCTGGTCGGTTTATATTTGTCAGACATGTAATTTGTGTCAGTAACACTTGGTCGACCAGGAAAGGTTGAAATAGTAATCACGCACTTAAGTGACACCCGTTAGATCCCTTGTGGGGTTTTGTTTTGGTTCGGTAATCGGATTTACCGTTGCATCGGTATAAGAAAGCTGCACATAAGTTGCGAAAAACGTTTAGCCGTACGGTTAGGCAAAAGCTATACGAAAGTACGTTTGTAAACACTGTAAGAACTCTTGCGTTCGCGGCCGCGATCAGCTGTGTAGTACACTGTTATGGACAGGAATCTTCGTAACCGAATGATAGACACAATAACTTGGAGCGTGATTTAAAGTAAAACTGTTTATTCAGTTTGAACACAAATTGGCCGTGCACTGTTACGTGCAGTGATAGCGTGAATATAATAATGCGTGAGACGTTTAGCATTGGCACAAAACACTTACATAAATGGTAGTAAATCGTAATAGAAGCACATGAATATGAGCCATACGTAAATAAATCAATGGAAATATATGAAAGATATGCAATAAGCGTTATTAATACAAGAATAATATATAAAAGATATGCAATAAGCTTTGACACAAAATAATAAAGAAGGATATGCAATATTTGAAATAACAATGATAATTATAATTGCTTACAAATGAAGACTGTAAGAAGGCGATCCTCTAACGAGGAGTTGCACTGATTTTATCAACACTGATAATAATAATGAATAGCCACAGAATTTGTGGGTTTTATATAATAAATGTCGAAAGAATAGTACTTTTCGCGTATAGAGATACAATTCCGCAAAAATGGTAATGGTACTCGTAATGAGCTCCGGCCTCTGGGGCCCTTGTATTTATGCTATTTGGCAGATTGTTAGGGGTGAAGGGTGTGCGCAGTATGCATCATGGCACGTACGCCCAATATGCGTCCCAGCATTATTTCCGGGGTTTTTATAAGGACGAAAGGTGAGGCTATAATTAGTTTCGTAGACAATAGAATTTCTAATTTCCGGGGGTTTTACATGCGCTTGTACAGAATATGGTTTCTGGGCTTTTGCTTTGGGGAATAATCGGCCTATTTGATGGGTTTTGGGGTTTTTGATTTGGGAAGGGGTGTGTGTGGCTTTGACTTCTTTGGTCATAGAGAGGGGATAAGACGTAGTCTCGATTTAAGAGTGATTTTGGGACGAAGGACTTGTTTAGATTTGATATGAAGGGGATAATGCCTCTTAGGGCGAAGAGGGGAAGGGGATTTTAGTGGTTGACCGTCTTGAGATGGGGACCACTAAGGTACATCGCCAAGGCGATCAGTGATCGGGGAAAAAGGGTATGAGTTGAGGTTTCATTGGAGTTGTGGAGTGATTTATAAGAGATACTTGAAATAATACCGCGCGGAAAAATAGTGGGACGTTACACCATTATATATTATAAGCAGAACTCAAACTTGTCTGAGTTCCGTCGGGTTTGGTTTCATTTTTATTAGAAAAATCTCATCCATACGTTGGAAATATTCTCATTATGCTAAAACAAAAAATATAAACATTTTATTCGAGCTTGTCACGCATACTATTTTTGTGGAGTACCTGCCGGCGGATGGGTGTTATGAAGATAAACATTCGTATAAACCAGGCCTGGGAATTAAGTGAACGTAGCGGCCAATTTTCAGAGGCAACGCCTCCTTTCTCCCGCCGCGCGTCTTGACCCCCGCGGCGGCCAACGAGCTTGGAGCGCCTCAGACCCGTAGCATATGAACCGCGCGTAGCGCATTGGGGCGCCCCCCGTATCAATAGGTTTCCACATCACACATGGGGTACTATTATCGATGCGTTTTTTTTGTCAGTGGTATCCCCTATAGGTCTATTCCACTGTGTCGCGCGATAAAAAATGGATTGGAAAAACGCGTTTTACTATCAAAATTTTAAATATGCTTGGGAAAACTAGATTTTCGCGCACGTTTAGACGTGCTGGGCAAATCTAAATTATTAACTGAGAGGCTCGACGACAATGTACGTATCAAAGTTGAAAGCGAGGAATAGTTTAAGGGCTAAACGACAAAAAAACGCATCGATAATAGTACCCCATGGGTGATGTGGAAACCTATTAAGGGGGGAGACCACTGTCTGAAATCTGACATTTTTTTTATTTTTTTTTTACATTTTCTGAAAGACGTATGTTTCAAGAATGTTCTCTCCAAATTTTATGAAGAAATTCACAAAATTGACGGATATATGGTGTGTTTCGTGGAGCGGTGTCAAACGCGCGAATGAGCCTCGCGGAACTTTGAAAGCGTTTTCCTCAGAATTACATTTTTCAACCGCGTTGACAGTCTACAGAGAAAACTATACGTCCAATTGACATGAGCAAGGACATTTATTGTTCGGAAAACCCGTCGCTATTACGTGACGGGTTTTCCGAACAATAAATGTCCTTGCTCATTACGCTTTTTTCAATTTTCGACCTGCTTCTATTTTTTTTAGCAACATTTCCCCAATTTTATACCCCGAAAACGTGACTTTTTTTTCAATGGTCCGACATTTTGTTACTTTTTACAATTTTGACATTTTTTGATCGTCACGTAATAGAGGCAGGCTTCTAGTTTCTAAATATTATTGTTTTTTTGAATTCCGATTAACCATATGGCCTGGGGACTGTCAACGCGACTAGCATGTTTTTGCCGCAGCGCAAATTTTGACGAAGAGTATACACAAAACGGATTTATGAATTTGATTGAAAAAAATGTTTTCTTACCCTTCGATATGTACACTATTAACTATACTACGCAATAAATTGATTTACTTGCGTTGTTTGGTTGAAATAAATTCCCGAAAACACCCTTCCATTTCGGACCGAGACAGTGGTCTCCCCCCTTAATACGGGGGGCACCCCAATGCGCTACGCGCGATTCATATGTTACGGGCCTGAGGCGCTCCAAGCTCCTAGGCCGCCGCGGGGGCCAAGACGCGCGGCGGGGGAAAGGAGGCGTTGCCTCTGAAAATCGGCCGCTGCGTTCACTTAATTCCCAGCCCTGGTATATACGATTCCATTCTGCTTCTGACATTCGTTTTTTCATCATTTCTTGAGATATTTCTTCCATATTCGCCTTTGTACCACCAAACTATGAAAAAACTCGGTATCAAACATTCGTGCATAAACATTAAAAAAATGATCCACTTATAATATTAATTGATCTTACCCTGAAGCTTGTTGGCGTAACGCTCGAGTTCCCAATGCTTTCAAACCTGTTACACCTTCTCCTTGTTCGGAAGGTCTCTGGCGCCTTGAACTAGTATCTACTTTTACACCAGGAAGAGCAAGAACTCCAACATCTGGTACAACTATAACAGTTCCTGTAAAGTCGTACGGGGGGGTACCTATAAAAACCCAGAACAATTTATCCAAATGTCTTCTAAATTGATGACATTGTATAGTCATATTCATGAAAATACCTATCTTCAGCCTGTACAGTTTCTACCGCTTCAGATCTCAAAATTACTTCCAGTGAACGAGGAATGCAACCATTGGAAAGTTCTATTTGCGTTTCCTATATCCTGATTTTTTGGAAATCCACAAATATTCAATTATCTACATCAAGCATGAAACGTCTCCTATTACCACATACAGGGTTGTGACAGATAGTTGGATTTGTGAATTATAAACCATTATTCATATATTGTAATAATTTTACAATAGGTAAGTATCGGTAAAATGTTTAGGCCCACCTTAAATTGTTGCTCAACATGTTTAATAACTCCATTATAGTCCATACAAATAAAGGTACAGAGTACCAATTCTGGATGGACTGGATGTGTTCTTATTACTTGCCTAGATATTTGTATCAGCATACCTAATTTTGATGCATTTAGCTCTCAACGTTTGACTAGTTGGTACTTCTATAAAACTCACGTAACATTCTTTTTCCTTCTGTAACGCTGCTACATTTTTCACAAAATTACATACTGCTTGACACAAATATGGATAAACTCTAAAAAGGCATTGGACAATTTGCTGCATATTACAAACGTAACATGAAATTAGAAAATCAAGAAGTAACTAATTTACAAAGAATAAATGTTTATGGAATCGCACGAAGAAACAATATAATTCTTCTACCTACAATACTCCTCTACTATAGTTGTTGAAAGTACTTGATTGTATTCATCCACATCATCAAAATTCACTTCTAACGTACTGTGTTCTGGGCTTACAAGTTCTCTGGCGGCTTCTAAATATTTGACAACTTCATCTTCTTTAAACCTAATTAAAAAGAACGTTTATAGATTATAGAAATGTCGTAAAATATTTGGTAATGAATTGCAACATAAGTGCATTTATCAGTGCATGCGTTATTCTTTTCGCTCTTTAATAAGCTTACTCTTCGAGGAAATCCTGGAACAACTTCTGACACTTGATCCCGACTTCATTACGTACACGCGCTTGGATATTTTGTATATCTCCCACATCCATTTTTCAATTCTTAATAAAAATAAACTTTTTCTATGCAAAGTTCAGTAGCGGCGTCCAACGGAAAGCGTGAGGAAAATTTGGCGCCAATTAGTTTTAGCCAATTGGAAGCGAGAAAACTCGCACTCAGTGCGGCCAGTGCGGGTTTCCTGAATTCGCTATCACAAAACTGTGGCCGCTCCGCACTCGGTTCCTCCGAATACCGATGCGCAGCGCCACAATGCGGATCAAACCAACCTAGAGGGTCGACGCAAGCAGCGGAAGCAGACACTGGTTCCGCGCGAACTAGACTAGCGCGACAGTCGCGTATCGAAGTCGATCGCCTCTCTAACATGTGCAATATCTCTCTGGCATGTGCAATATTCTGTGACCCAGGGGGCTGCCACTCTCATTTGCGATTTTGTGACAGTGTTTCAACTGCAACCTAGGCAGTTCCAATTTTTTCGAACTAAAATTCAATATGGCCGTCCAATATAGTCTGCGAATCCAGTCATAATCTATTAATTGCTGCAAAATTTGTTGTATTTTGATCGCAAACCATACTGAGGATGATAAGTTCCGTTTCTTCGAAACCTTTACAACAGTTTTGATGCAGTGCATCAACTGATTTGAGGACGTCTTGCATTTTTTGAAATAAAGCAGTCAGAGTAACAACGGACTATCCTACATTTTTTTCGAAATTTAATTAGTAGCAATAACGTATTCCAATAGGCTCTACTAACCATATAAAATAGGAAAAAAAAATTTTTAATGTGGGTTGCTCCGTTATTGCTCTGACTGCCTCAAATAATATGCAAATGGGAATTTCCAATTCGATACGATACTTTTTAGCATAAACACTAGTGCATGGTCATATTGAATTTTAGTTCGAATAATTTGGAAATGCCTAGGTGGCAGTCAAAACACTGTCCCAAAATCGCAAATGAGAATGGCACCCCCCTGCTGTGACCACAGCTCTGGCGAAGCGCACGTGGCTCAAGGCCCTCGTCCGAACCGCTTGACAAGGAGACCAAAGGAGACTGAACGACGTAAATCGAGTGCGAGTGAAATAGCTCACCAGCGAGAGACCCTCGGTCGACGTCGACTTAAGTCATCCAGTACTGAATATGTAAATGTTCATATTTCTCATTACACCTTGATAAGAGTATTACCACCGACGGATTGGTGAGTTTATGTCCACGAACATGCGTCGAGACGCGAAGCAATTCGGTCTATTGTTTCTTATGAATACATGATTAGGACACACTACGTTCACTAAAAATGGACCGAATTGCTGCATGGTTGGCATCATTTTCATCGAGAAACCCTAAAAATTCCATTGGTAATACTTTCATCAACTGTTATCAAAAACATGAACATTTTATCTGGCCCGTCGGTTTTATTGCTCTCGGCTGTCAACGGGTGGTCTACTAACGCCCGAAGGTCCTCGTTTGCAGCGAGAAAGCAAAACGGTGGTGTGGGTAAGTCTTTCCCGATAATCCGAGCCCAACCATTGACGTTGTGCAACTTTGTGTTACACGTCAAAAAGTATTCTTTTAATTACAATTAGTAATTCAGTTTGTAAGTGCAATTAAATTAGGCATAATATGGAGCTAATATTCTAGGCCCTAGAATCTACAATATTGTCAATGTGCAGTTGAAACGCACGCCACTTCACACTATCGTTTTTTAGCATTTATACTGGGTGATTCGCTAGGTAGAGTCGTCAAACGCGATGCTCGCCAACAATCATGTGTCTCGCTGAGATTCGTGGGCTTCGACGCTCGAAACCAGCGGGGCTATACAATAGCTATATACTACATTAGCTATACTATATTAGCTATAGCTATACTAACCAGTGACGAATCTGAAGTTCTGCAATTTCTAATCAGATTGTAACCTCGCTTCGGAGAGGTTAGCAATCGAACGGAGGTTCGGGGTGATCGAGCGAGTGAGACACAGTGTACTGGGTAACGGTTCTTTATTGTTAACGCCTAGGTACAAAAGAGTCGCCCGGTCAGGTCTGTGCTGACTAATAGGGTCTGTGCGGTTTATCCTAAGACTTATCCTATCGCGGCGTAGTACGGGTGGCGCGTCGCGATCGCGTTCGCGTGTTCGATACGTGGCGGCGGAAGAGGTAGGAGTAGAGGGGGTGGTGGTCGTTCTGGCGCCCTGGCTGTTATCTCCACCAGTGGTTTAACTACACTGTCCAACACGTATTAGGATCTGCAATATGAACTCCGAGATTCTAGTAAAGTTTTTCGCCCCAAACATGAATCCGTAAACAGAACTGCTCTATCAACCACAGTTTTTGAAAAACATGAGTTTTTGTAAAAATCGCCCGATTTTGGGCAAGAATGAGGTATTACGTGAAAACCAAGAATGCTAGAAAGTTCAATTTAGTCTCAAAATATAGAGGAGAGTTTTCTGAATATATCGGTGTATACAGTTATTAAATTTGATGGTTTTATATGGTTGTAAACGGCCGTCAAAGTTTAAAAAAGTGCCAATGTGCATGATTTCTACGCAATACTTTTGCATTTTTACGAAAAGTTGTTTATCTAGCACGAATTCGCTCCACAGTATCGGATTCTGTAGACATTTCTGAAGAAGAAAACATACACGAAAAATGTCAGAACGGTTTATAACTTGGACTGTTCGAGAAAATATCTGTCGGGAACGCGTGCACGGAGTTTTGACGCTTGGCGGCAGTGGCGGCCATTGCTTGCCTGGCGCGTCTCGCCAGGGTCGTGACCACGCGCAATCGACACGGTGTCTCGTAGAATGGTCCTTAGCTATAAGAGTCAAAATTCTTTTTGAGTTTTTTGGGTCCTCGGCTACTTTCGAAGTATCAGTGAATATTGTTTAATAAAAGTACAATTTCTTACATGTATAATGGTAACATTTGTATATTACTTCCAAAAATATAGACGAAATTTTTTATTTTTATCTCTTACAATTATAGAATATAACGCAGCGTATAAGCTAGCTACTCGACGCAGGTGCGGAATCCGGATGTCAGAATCTACAATAGTTTTTATTTACTAAAATTGTATTATTCACTAATTTCTTATAATTATGTAAGTATTTATATACAACAAAATATTAATACAATTTAACTTATGGGTATAAATAAAATTAAAATAATGCATATGTGTTAGTATTTGTCTTTTATCAAGCTAGATTTCTTTGTATCGGGGTACAGTTGTCGATATTCTTCTAAAACTTGTAAAATGTATTGTTTGTTGTCTTCATTTATAGTTCAACTTATTATTAAAACATGAAAGAAAGGAATTAATATTTTATAATGAAACAACTCTTGTGACATTGTGTTATTATTTTATTACCACTGACATAAGTTATTAGTAACAGTTTCTTAACTGATGACCAGCATGGAAGGTGTTAGAAAACCATTAAAATACCTTAATTGTTGTCACATTGAGTCAACATTAATAATTTAATCAGATAGGCAAGTGTATGCCCTATCAAATATACTAACCAGTTTAATGATATTTCGCCCACATAATTTATTAAAAATCCAAAACTGAAAAACTAGCGTACTAGCCCAGGTCTCCCCTACCTACCTACGCCAAACGGTATAATTATCCCTTACTCGCTAGCGACGAAGCCGCTGCATTACAATAAAAGGTCCTTCGCAGGGAAAAACCAGTGAGGGTCGCTAAGTGGATGACTGGATTTTGCACCTCAGGTAGCTGGCTTACGCACTGCAGTGACTCAGTCGCAGTTTTATATGCTAAGCTTAATTCAAAGTTTTTGTGTTTATTGTTGGAAGTAATATACCAATGTTACCATTATACATGTAAGAAATTGTACTTTTATTAAAAAATATTCACTGAAAGTGAAAAATATTTCGAAAAATATTCGAAAATAGCCGAAGACCAAAATAAAACTAAAAAAAAAATTTGACTTCTATAACTACGGACCACTCCACGAGGCACCGTGTCGAATGCGCGTAGCGACGGCCCTGGCGAGTCGTGCAAGGCGTTCTCGAACAGTCCGAGTTATAAACCGTTCTGACATTTTTCGTGTATGGTTTCTTCGTCAGAAATGTCTATAGAATCCAATAGTGTGGAGCGAATTCGTGCTAAATAAACAATTTTTCGTTAGAATGCAAAAATATTGAGAATTCACTATTTTTTCAAAACTTCAACTCAAATACGGCACGGGTTCCCGTTGTCCAATCGCTTTGAAATTTTACCCATATTATTTTCTTACCCAACCTCATATTTTAGGAGGGTAAGCCAAAAAGAAACTAAAAAAAATTTTGACCCCTATAGCTAAGGACCACCCTATTGTGCATATTTCTTAAATTCATAAGAGTTTTCTGGAATCCATGGCTCGAGATGCAGTTTCATTTTAAATTCATCGGTTAAAGACCTTATCTTTTGGTCATTCATATAAATTCCGATATCTCTACTATAATCGCTTGGAGTTGATTCTATAACTTCGATATTTCTATTTTCATTAGAGGATTCAACAGCTTCTGTCGTAATCTCTTGAACTGACCCTTCAGTTTCCAGTTTTTTTAAAAAGTTACGGATATCCCTTCTTTTATTCGTGGTGCAATCAGAATTTCTTTGCGACATTTTGCAAATTATAATATGAATACTATAAATTATGACAATACTACTAACATAAGTAGATATAATATGTAAAACAAAACAATACTGTTGAGAGATGACTTGCTTGCTAGAAAAATAAACACGATTCCGATTGTTTATATTCCTATAGGCCGCACACGATTGGCCGACGCGAAGGCCAGGGTTGCCATGAGTAGGTAATTAATGATGGGTAGACACCAGAGGACATATAGAAAGTACGAGACGGGGAACACCCTACAGCAATAACGGTACATTTGTGTTGTTGACACTATGAGTCACGGCCCGTGACGTCATGCCAACCGACACCAACGCCAAACCAAGCTAAGCGAAGTAACGCCACGCTTTCAAGTGTATATACATAGGTCTATGTGACGTAATGACGATCACTTTGTAAAAATAAGCGACTTTTCCTCAAAAGCCAGGGGGGGGGGGGCAACTGCCCCCTTCCCCCACCCCCCTCCGGACAACCCTGAGGAGAAAGTATATACAAATGGCATATGATTTCTTAAGGCTGCCGTCTCAGGGGGCCTTGAATGTGTGCGTACGCTCACACAAGCTAGGAAAAGTGTGTACGTATACGCGTGTAGTAAAGAAACCGTAAATTACAACTTTCGTCCTGGAATCGGCCAGAAGGAAGATTCTGCGGGTACAGTCGCCTTCAGTAGACATCTGTGCAGAGTGGTCTGGTGCGTTTGAGCCCTAATAACCAGCGTACGTTGAAATAATAATGAATTTATTAATCATGTACTGAGATAGATTCGAGAAATGACAGAATGAAGCTTCAAGGATTTTCCGTCACCGACGCTGATGGTATATTCGTGCAAATTCGTGTCATGTACCATCAAAACCGGTGGCAATCCAAACTAGACGATAAATATAGGAAATACATAATTGCCGAGACGTATTGAGAGTCGAATCGCACTGTTGTTGCATTTCTCCTATTACTATTTCGTTGTCAAGGAGGCTTGAATGAATCATGGCGAAGCGGCTGGAGAAGAGAGATGGGCAAAGTTAATACAGTATTGTCTCCCTGAGGGCTCGCTGGTCGGGTCCGGCGTTGAGCCCGTATCGTGAACAGAACCCTAATTCCGAGTTTTCGTTTCTCGTTTCTTTCTGGCCGAAGGGGGGAGCGAGATGGAATGCTTTGCGTGCGCGGCGGGCTTGCGCAACGGCCGCGCATGCAAAGGTCGGAGTATCAGGTGTCCGAAAGACGGAGCGAGACAAAACATCAACGCGTCGTTTGTCTCGTACCGTCCTCGCTCGCTTTCAGTGGTTGTCGCTCGCTCTCGTTCCATCTCGCTCTCGCCTTCGCCGCACAAGAGTGAGACAGAAGGAAGCCCATAGGGAGACAATACCGTATCTGGATAAACTCAAATAAAATATACTATATGTTTACCCGTTATACGAAGCTCGAATAACACGATTTGTCATTATTAAAAAACACGAATCCGAGAACGAGCGAAACCGGACAAAAGAGTCACACGTACTTGCCGTAGACTACGAAAGAGATATTTATTCGAGCCGCCGAGGGGCGAGCCCGGCCGATTGGCGAGCGCCGAACACAAAGGACCGAGTTTCGACGCTGACGAAAGTTATTTGTGGCTTTATTCGCAACCTTCGAAAAGATAAATCCTACGGATGGAAAATTTATTCGACGCATTTATTCGAATAATACCTGTTCGTGCGTAACCTCGAAGAGACTCGACCTCTGAGTATCGAGTCAACGCAGGTCGTAAATCTCCGTTACGATTTTTATCGACCCCGGAATTACGCGAATACCCTATACGTGTTACTGTGATAGGGCTGATTAAAGAGAAAGAGATGATGATAGAAAAACAATAATCGAACTATATCTTCCTAGAAGTTAGTTAATTATGAATTTTAATAAGATCAAATTGTCAGCGTTGCGGAAATCGGGACACGCACTATCGGCGAGGCAAAAACGTAGGGTTATGCACGAAGTGCGAAGCAACTTACGCGTGCGATACCGTTCTGCATTTAACACCGTTCGCAGAGTAGCGGATGATACTTCTACAGTGCAAGATGCTGCTAGCACATCTGCAGGTTGTAGTTCGTCCGCTCCTGTTAATTTAATCCCCGATAAATTCAGTGCGAGGGGCGATATAAATGTAGAAGACACCGGTCCTTCTACTTCCACGTCACGCGTTTCTAATATCCACGATAGAGTTTCATTGTCCTGTGCTACTTCCTCCGAGCCATCTTTTCGCCAACGGTTAGCCTCTTGTTTCGTAGATAACAATTTGACACACGTTCAAGGAAATAATATATTATCTCTCCTTCGACCACATTCCTGTTTCTCCCAGTTGCCTCAGGATGTTAGAACTCTTGTATATACGCCACGTAATCCTGCTGTCACATTCGTCGTGGCATCAGGAGAGTACATTCATTTCGATCTGGAAGCAGAAATGATTAAAAGTCTCCCTAACACTTTGTTGGTATCTTTTGTTAGACAGTTAGAATTAGGTTTTCATACCAACGGATGTAGTCTGGACAAATCAAGTTCCATTCATATCTGGCCCGTCCAATGTAGGATTTCAAATATTCCTCATATAAAGCCAATAGTTGTAGGCATCTATAAAGGTCCCCTAAAACCACACGACCCCAATATTTTCTTTGAGAAATTTATTGCAGACGTCAGGGCCATCATGTCCAATGGAAGCACAAATTTTCATTCCATTAAGTTGCCCGTACGACTGAAATGTTTCACAGCTGACGCTCCATCTCGAGCATTTGTATTAAATCATCGTGGGCATATGTCTATCCGTCCCTGTTCCAAATGTACGGTTTCTGGTATCCTGAACGGTAAGCATTACGCTTTCGATGGGACAGATTATTTTCTTCGAACCAATTAGACGGTTAGACCAGAAGCATCACAAGCTAGGTACAATCCCCTTTTCATTGCTACCGATAGGATTGGTTTCGCAAGTTCCTTTTGAGGACATGCATCTTGTATGTTTGGGTGTAGTAAAGAAACTGTTGTCTGTGTGGGTACATGGAAACTATTCACCTTTCTCAAAATTGCGCCGCAGAGACATTTCTGTACTGTTTACAAGACTGAAGAGTCTTAGCAGATATTGCCCCTCAGACTTTGCCAGACGTCCGAGAGTTATTATACTGTAAATCAGCGCCGTTCAGGAGTTGCCGGACAGGGCAACAGGTCAGACTGCCCGGGGCAAACACTTGTCGGCGGCGGGCAAGTCACGCCTCCCCGGGCAATACGGTACAGATACCAGGATGAACAAGTGTGAGGTTAGTGTGAGGTTAGTGTGCCCCCTAAATGGTCGGTCAACATGGTAGCATGCGTGCTGTAGCCCCGCTGGTCGGGGATCGGTTTTCCGGCCACCGATCATCGGTTTTTTTTTGTTGTGTGTCGACGTGGCGGCCGGGGGGTCGAGGGTTCCCTCGGGACCCTTCGCTTATGGCGAGGAGTCGGGTGAGGCCCTCCGGTCCGCTGGTCGGCGGTCGCCGTGGACACTTGGACACGTGGTCGGCCTGCGGCCCTTGGGTCGCTGGCGTGCTATTGCCGCCCTACACCTTGGCGCACGCATGTCTCCCCGTCGACGCGCGGGTTTTGCTATTTTAGTTATTTTATTATAATCATAGTATTTAAGTACTTACCTTATTTTACAGTACTTACCTTATTTTACCTTACCTTATTTTACAGTACTTACCTTATTTTACCTTACCTTATTTTACAGTACTTACCTTATTTTACCTTACCTTATTTTACCTCCTTATTATTTACCTGAAAAAAAAGAAAAAAAATATTAATTTAGAGTTCATATTTTTCTACTTACCCTACTTACCTTAGCAAATAAAGTATTTTGTGTTTGCTGTTTTTTGTTTGGTTTTGTTTTGTTTTTTGCTGACCCGTGCGGGCGGCTGGTTTCTTGGAGTGGGTTGACCCTAGCCGGAAGGGGACGTTTTGGGGAGTATGATGGATTGTCAGGACAGAAGCCTCGGAAACCCGTTGCTGCCGAGGGATCACTCGGGCCCTGCCACGGAAATCGGTGGCAGTGTCAGCGGGCAAGATGATGCAAATGTCGCGCGCGACGGTGACGTTCCTACTGGTCGGGGTGTTACTACGCAAAAAAAGGACCGGAATTACGCCACGGGGGGATCGCCCGGAACCGCCACGGGAGGGACGCCCGGACCCCAGCTTCGGCTGGATTCATCGCGTACGCTTTCTCTACTGGGAGAAAATCGTAGTGGAGCTGCGGGACGTGATGGCAGAGAGGTAGACCTCACTGGGAGTCGGGAGATAGCTTTGACGTGCCCCCCCCCCCCCCCCCCTCCATCAGTGACTACTGGCGCTCTGCCCAGACTTAGGGATGTCAGTATGTCGGATGTCAGTATGACGGATAGGGATATTGAGAAAAGGAAGAGCCCGATTTTGGAGGCCATGACCGTCCGTGTTAGGAAGTTGGATCCTATTATCGAGATTCTCGTGAGAGGAAATGAATCAAGGAAAGTAAAGATCCCGGATAGGAGGAAGAAAGGCGCTACCTTCTCTCCCTCGGGGATGAGAGTCCTTAGATCTTCCAAGAGGACGATATCGGTGGAAATGACCTCCGGTACCGATTCGGCGGGCGATACGTACGCTACCCCAGAATCGTCTGCTGAGCAGACAGGCTCGGCTAGAAAACGAGTAAAAATTAGAAGGCAACCGTCGGCGGCTAGCGAACCGGCTGCAGCCACTTCTGAAGAGGAACCTCGAGCTGGCGTTTTCGCGGGAGCTTCTAGGATGTATACAGATACGGATGACTCGGATATGGACACGACAACTGGGATCGATGCGGCGGTGTATTTAATTAAGCATATACGGAAATTTGTCATGCCGCTGTATGATTACATCTGTGAGAGCAAACATATTCGCTCGGCGATGAAAAAGAACGCCCAGGAGGCCATCAAGGGCATGGTAGGCCTAAATAGGGTTTTGAAAAATATGAAAGCGG
Source organism: Andrena trimmerana (assembly GCA_951215215.1). NCBI lineage: Eukaryota > Metazoa > Arthropoda > Insecta > Hymenoptera > Andrenidae > Andrena > Andrena trimmerana. Next base: position 11,322,504 of record OX578062.1, read on the forward strand.
CCCAGAGAGCGAGACAGGCTGAGATGATGGCGTCGCGCCACACCCACTTTCGTAGGTCAGGGGGTAAACCGGACTCGGCGAGGAGATCGGGAAACCGGGAGAAGTTTCCTCCACTCGCCGCTGAGAGTCAGGGTGGAAGACCCATGACCCCGGGTACCAGTAGTGGGGATGGAAGTGAGGGCTTGCCACTTCACCCTCCTCACCAGGAAAAGCGCGTTAAGGAGCAGATGCGGGTGAATGACCGTGATCAGCATTTGGTTGGGGGTCATCAGAGGGGCCTAGGTTCGGAGGTGGAGGGAGAAACAGGTCAGAGAGGTGGACCTCCTCCTCGCGCGGGTCGCGCGGGTTGCGCCCGGATGGACAGTTGGGTGAGTCCGGGGGGCACCTTCCCTCCGAGGTTGTAGCACAAATCGAGTGGACGGTTAAGACCCGGGGTAAAAGAAGAGGGAAGGGACGCCGTTTAGTTGACGGATCGGGAACCGAGGGAGTTCCTCTGCGCCGCCCTCCCCCCCCCTCCCTCATGGGTCCAACCTTTGTGAGGGAGAGTATCCCCCTCCACGTCCGCCAAGTGGATCGGGTCCTCAGCCTTGTCCTCGTCCCGATCTCAGCCACAGCCACGCCCTCGGGCGAGGAGGCTGCCCCCTCCCCGCGCAGAGGCAGTATTGGTTAGAGTCGGGGAGGGTAAGACGTACGCTGAAGTTTTTAAAACTTTGACTTCTAAGATTGAGGGGGAGATTATTGGACTCCAGATGGTGAAGCTCACGATTTGCTTCGCCAGAGAGTGGGTGAGGTTTGCCCTGATGTCGTGCTCATTTCCGAGCCTCTCTTTAATCCGGGGGATTGGTTTATGAGCACGAATAAGACGGCGGCTATTTGGCTAACGGGAATGAATGATAGATTGCTCCGGCCGGATGGCGTGGTCATCGCCGAGGCGTACGTCGTGCTAAAGATTTTCGGGTATGTGTTTGTTAGTTTGTATGTGTCCCCTAATTTAAGTTTTAATGATTTTAATGCGCGGATTGAGACACTGGATTAAGTGCTGGCCCATCCGCTGGGGGATATCTTGGTTGGAGGAGATTTTAATTCAAAATCCCCGGCATGGGGGTCGGGTACCCTGGATCGTAGGGGTATTGCGTTGACGCGGTGCCTCTGGGATAAACGTTTAATCCCAGTTATTACAGCGGGTGGCGACACTTTCGTCAGGCAAAACTCTTCTTCAAAGATTGACTTCGTTGCCTGTTCTGCGGGGCTGGCTAGCCGGTTGGAGTACAGTAAGGTAACAGACGAACTGTCTGGTTCAGATCACCGATATTTGGAGCATGCGTTTTCGCTTAGTCGTGTTTCCACGGAATCTTCTGCGGCCACTACTACGCGCTGGCGTGTAAAGACGTTGGAATTATCTGTTTTAACGCAGGTTTTTGAGATGCTCACTTCTGATTTAAGAGAGTCCGCTTCCACCCATGATGGTATTTTTAAGGTCATGGCGGCGATTTATAGCGCTTGCGAGGCGTCCATGGAGCGGAGTTCGGGCCGTAGAGGTCGGAGAAAAGTAAATCCTTGGTAGACGTCGGAGATTGCGGCACTTCGTGCTGAGACCTTGTTTAAAAGGCGCACTATGACCAGACGGGCAGGTCCTCGCCGGCAGTTAGAGCTCGGAGGTGGCCGAATACAAGATGGCCAGGAAGACCTTAAATATCGCGATACGAGTTAGTAGGGACGCAACCTGAAAGCGATATTGCGATCAGCTCGAGGAGGATATTTGGGGCCGCCCATTCAAAAACGTGATGCTTCGGCTTAAGACGACGTTGGCGCCGGAGGTAATTGAGCCCTCGCGTGCACTCGAGATTTTGGTCGTGCTGTTCCATGTTGGAAAGGAGGATCGACGATGAGTGGGCAGAGGAGGCTTTGGCTTTTTCTTGTGACGAGGATTTCACGTTTCACCCGGTTTCCGATGATGAGATCCTATCAGCTGCGAGTAAAATGTCCTTATCAAAGGCACCGGGCCTGGATAAAATACCTCCGGAGGCCGCTAAAGCGGTGGCTCGCAAGATGCCAGGCCTGTTTGCGGCTGTGTTTACTGGTATTCTGTCTAGGGGCCAAATTCCTGATAGCTGAAAGCGGTCTCGTAATATTTTGATTGCTAAAGAGGGTAAAGATCCTCTGTTGCCAGGATCATATAGACCTTTGTCTATTGTCGGGTCTATGCCGAAATTGTTTGAGTATGTGCTGCATGAGCGTCTTATGCGGGTGATAGGTCTAAATGGCCTTGCTCCAAATCAGTACGGTTTTAGGCAGGGGCGCTCCACGGTTGATACGCTAATGAAAGTCTTGGAGTTTCAAACTGAGTGCAGGAACTCTCAGGTGTTTTCGTTGATGGCGACCTTAGATATAAGTAACGCCTTTAATTTACTGCGATGGAAAGAAATTTTCCGCGAATTAGTTAGGAGAAATGTTCCCTTGTACCTTCGTCGGACCATGGTCGACTATTTTACTGGCCGGGTTATGGTATATGAGACAGTTGATGGGGAGTACTCCCGCAGGGTTTACATGGGAGTTCCCCAGGGTTCGGTGGTCGGCCCTCTATTGCGGTGTATCGTCTACGATGGGTTGCTGCACAAGGAGATGCACAAAGGCTGCTCTTTGATAGGGTACGCTGATGATGTTGCGTTGCTGGTAAGGTACCACCGGTTGGCGGGCCTTGCGGCCCGGTTTCAGAGCGAAATGATAGAGATTATGGAGTGGCTTCGATCTGCGGGGTTGCGTCTGGCCACGACTAAAACAGGGGTAATCTTTCTTAATAGGAAACGTTTGCCGCCTAATTACATGCTACCGATGTGCCGTGAGAAGATGATTCCGGTAAATTGTGTCAAGTATTTGGGAGTGTTAATTGACTCCACTGGGAGGTTTAGGCGACACGTCGCTATGGTTACTACCAAGGGAGTTAGGGTTATGTCCGCCCTTCGTAGGCTAATGCCAAATAAAGCTGGTTTGCTGATGCCTCAGCGACATTTGTATTATATGATACTCGAGAGTATCATTATATATGGGGCTCCATTTTGGGCCCAGGCGGTGATGGACGGTGAAAATAGAAAGCTCCTGCATCGGGCTCAAAGGTTGGGTTTAAACAGGGTGGTGTCTGCCTATAGGACGGTCTCACACTTCTCCTTGTGTGTATTGGCGGGGGTACTTCCCCTTGATTTGAAAATCCTGTTGAGGAAATCCTTATACCTAGAACAAAAAAAGAGGATTAGACGGTTTGTGGGTCTGCTTTCGCCGGAATTGAAGGAGGAGCGCAGGGAGGACCTCCGTTCCCGCGAGGCACGGGTAGAGGAGGCTACCTGGGCGGTTTGGCAGGAGAGATGGAATGGCGCTCGGGTATCCAGATGGACGCATTCGTGCATCCCTGATGTCCTGAAGTGGATGAAGTGCGGTTTTAATTTTTTAGATTTTTATAGTACACAAGTTTTAACGGGACATGGCTGTTTTAATGCCTTCCGGTTTCGTATTGGTAAATCCCGTACGCCAAATTGTTGGTTTGGCTGCGATGCTCCAGACACCAGCGAGCATACGCTGCTGGTTTGTCCGAGGTGGGATGTCTTGAGGGAGGCTCTTTACGAAAGTTTGGACATCCAGACAATAAGAGGTGTAAGGATTGTCGAAGTTATGACTCGAGTTCTCGTAAATCGTCCTCGGTGGATGGCTTTTAGGTTGTTTTGTAGGGAGGTGATGTACTGTAAGCAACGTTTTGAGTGTCTGTTAGAGTCAGATCAAGCACAAGACGGGGATCCCTTGGATGGCATCTCTTTGCGGGGTTTGTTTGAGTTAGATTATGTGAGTCAGCTGGCTGACCCAGTAAACAGTGCCGATGAAGGCTCATAAGTGGAATGTTTCCTTGTAGTCTCATACATGTTCACGTTGCTTGTGGGGCCCTTAGGGACTGGATGTTCGGTATTTCTAAGATGACCATTGGTGGGATGTCAGGGTGCAGCTGGTCTGCCGTGTCGTTGTCGTGTGATGTCTCGGTGTTGTGTTATGTCACTGGTGTACGTCTTATTTATTTTTGGAAGTTCGCCTAAACTCGTAGAACTTCAGGGACTTGGTCCCATTTTGAGGCCCCCGCGTGGCGAGTCACCTAGCCGATCTGTTAGATCATAATGCTTTAAAGCGTTTCTGGATCGGCTAATGCGGGGGAGGGGCGATTGGGTGGAAAAAAAAGTGTACCCCCTCCTACCTGGGCTCAGGCTCAGGCTCAGGTAGGTTCCCCTCCCCTGGAGGAGCACCGTGGAGGACCGAACCCTAAGGAGACCATGACCATAGGGAGTTTCTTTAAGAAACAGATGGCCCTGAGCTCTGGCGCAAAAGCGGGATCTTCAGGAGAGACACATGACACTGAGATCGTGGAGATTGCGGATAATGATGGGCGCCTCTCGTTAGTGAGTGACCCTCCCCTCCCTACAGACATCCCGAAGGGTTTTTCGATACGGAGAACGCCCCCACCCTCCCCCCGGGTACTGTTGGGCGAGCGTGTAAAGGGTAGTAGTGTGACCGTGGGGAGTGATACGGTTTAGCAGCTTCAGAAGGAGAAGGAACCCCCTGGTCCGCAAACGGGGGGAGCATCAGAGCTGGAGGTAGAAGAGAAAAGCAGGGGACACTTCCCTTCCTGGAAAAGGATAGGCCCCAACAGAGGCTGAGGTCTTCCTCAGCAACCCGTCTAGAGGTGGTTGCCTCACTGGATAGGCGTCGGGGTAGTGGGGCACAGGATCATGTTTTCCTGATCCCAGAGCTCCCGCGGATAGTGAGCAACGAAAAGAGCCCGACGAGGGGGGGGGGGGGGGGCGAGACCCCTGAGGTTAAGACGGGGCGACTCCTCGGGGAAGTTGCGTCGTTATTGAGGGGCCTTGCCACTACTTGTGTGGAGATGGCGGGCGCAGTTAGGGAAAAGAGGGTGTCGTCTACCCGTGCGGTTCTTAGGTTTGCGGAGGAGATGGCAGTGGGGTGCGAGATAATCGGCTGTTGCTGAGGCCATCGCCTCCCACTCCATCCAACAATGGGTGACTGCCCCGGTGGATCCACCACCGGGACAGGAAAAAGAAAAACAGAGGGTGGTCCGTTCGTGGGCCACTCAAACTGAGGCATGGGCCCCTCCACCTCCACCTGGAGCAGGCATAACACCTGGCACATCCACACCCACTAATCAGCACCAGCGACAACTACGGTGGGAGGAACGAGAGAAGGCAGAGTGGTTATGGTTGCCCATGGGACCTCTACTGAGAAGGAGAAGCCGAAAAAGAAATCCCGGAATAAGAAGCGTGGACGGGATTCCCCGCAGGAAGAACACCTCACTCGGAGGAAAAAGTTGTTCTCGGAGGCGTTGGGGACTATCCCCTCCCCTCTACCGTCGGGCCCCGAGGTACCCATTCCTTCGGAGATGAGGGAAATGGACACGGGGATGGAAACCGAGGTTGAGGCGGAGGAGGTGGGGTCCTCCCCACTCCCCGGTGGTAAGATCCCGGCCAGTAGTGGCATGGATGAAGGCGAACAACGGCCAACCCACTCGGGGGCAATTAAAGAGGGATCGGCTAAATAAGAGGCAGCTTGAAAAGGCCAACCAGAAGGCCTATGCGAAGCAACAGCTTCACCAACAGCAGCAGAAACAGCAGCAGCAGCAGCAACAACAACAACAGCAACAGCCCTAAGAGCGGAGCCCGCTGGACTCTTCATTGCGAACTGGGCGGGGGAACCGGCAGGACCCTCCTGCCCATACCCCGCGCGCGCTGCACTAGCAGAGACCGGTGGGAAGGAGGGGTCGGCCCGTTTCGACCGGGGCGGCCGCCCTGCAACCCAGCGTGACCCTCGGACCAGGCCTAGGCCTCCTAGGAAGAGGCCCGAGGCTCTCTTAATTAAGGTCCCCCCCAGAGTCCTTCTACATTGAGACGTACAAAGCATTAGTCTCTAAATGTAAGAGAGACTTTGCGGGGATAACTTGTAATAGTCTCCGGTGGCGAGACAATTACCGGTGGGACCGAGAAGGGATTATGATGCCGACTCAGTCGGTCTGTCCAGGTTCAACGAATGAGCAGTAGGCGTGTTAATAAATAACAATGTTTATTGTTGAGCTATGTACAATTATGCTTGAATTGCCTTCCGGCACGGTGGGGTCACGAGTCCGAATTGTCGGGCGCGTCGGTTCGCGACGGCGGCGGCTTGTACGGCGAAGCGGTAGGAATTCGGGATGCGGAGTTTGTGTAACGTTCTACCCTGGATGGCCGTAGAGGCGCGTCCGTATGGGAGTCGTATAACGGAGGTTCAGAGTGCAGTAGGTCTCCGGCCTAATGGGCGCGCAGTCACCTCTCTGACGTAGGCGGAGCGCAAGACGAATCTCGGCTGATTTCGGAAGAGGCTGGTGATGGCACAGTTGTGGCGATGGCCGACACTGACACACCTCGAGGATATAAAAAAGCGAGCGTCTTGTTGTTTTGCGTGAAGCGGTATAGCGACATGCACAAGAGCTCCTTATTCCGCTCGCCGCGGCCTTTATATTGCGAGGCCGTTAATCTTCGCCCGCGAGAGCCGTCTCACGGCGGCGGCCACGGCGCGAACTAGGCGCATTGTTTTGATTGCCAGCGTTCGTGCGGCTCTCGAGGTGACTTCGTCACAAACTGCTGTGAGGAAGACCCGCTTAGAGCATATTTTCCTAGAGCTGGATAAGCAAACGAAATCTGGCGCCCTGGTGGATGGAAAAGCGGACAAGTTAAGGGGCACAAATATTGTGTTCCCCCCTCCATGATGTTACGGCTTTGGAGATTCGGGACATTGACCCCATGGCCGAGGGACCCGATATCTTGGGTGAATTGGGGCCTGCCCTGCGGGTTGACCCGGGAATTCTGTCCCTGATGAACCTTAGGATGGGCCCGGGTGGGACCCAGTTTGCAGTTGTTACCGTCCCGTAAAATGAGTGTACGTTACGTCCGGAAGGGCTTCGTTTTCGGGTAAGACTGACTATCGTCAGATGTAGGGTGCTCCCCAAGGTAGCTAGGTGCTTCCGGTGCCACCAGATGGGACACCTGGCGAGAGACTGCCGGTCCACAGTGGTGGGGGTTAAGGTTTGTAGGCGGTGCGGAGCGGAGGGCCAAATCGCCAACTACTCTAATCCCCCAAGTGTATAATCTGCACCAGTTATGGGGTGAAGGGGGCAGGGGCGGCCCACGTCACAGCCTCACTTGCCTGCCCTGCAAATAGAGCTAAACCCGGGACGAAGGCCCGCGACACAGGGAGGCGGAACCTAAGGGCCGATAATGACCATAAAGGTCGTACAATTTAACCTGAACAGGTCTAGGCTGGCTCAGGCCCTTAGGAACAATCTGGAGATAGGGGGGAATTCCGTCCTGCTTTTAGCGAGGGTCTCTGAGGTGAAGAGGCAGGCCTACTCTGAGGCACTCACCCAGTGGCAGGCCGAGTGGGACGCATTCGATCCCAATAATTGGACAAGGAGGCTGGTTTCTTCAGTACAGACTTTCCTGGGTGGTGGGGGCCTGGTATTCCAATTGGATTACTGGGTCTCCCAGATTCTCACTTCCCACGATTCTTTTAATGCCTTTAAGGCAAGGATAGGTAAATCGCCGACAAGATTCTGTGAGGATTGCGGGGTGGAGGACATCGTTGATAATGCCGAGCATGTCCTCACGGCCTGTCCTACGTACGAGGAGGACCGGAGGGCGCTGGAAACGGCGTTTGGGTCCCCAATTGAGGTCCCCATGCTGGTCTCGTGCGCCACCCGGTCCCCCGAGAGTTGAGCGGCCCTTAAGGCCTTCGCTCATAGGACAATGAGCGATAGGGCCCAAAAGGAGTGGGAGAAACGAAAGAAAGAGCAGGAGGAAAGAGTTGCGGCTATCCGGGCGGCTGAGGCCCAGAGAAAACAGGAGGTCCCCCTAATGTTTAAAAGGAGGAAGAAAAAAGGGCTAGGGGGGGTCGGAACCCACCGTTAATGAGGGTGCCGTGATCCTAGGGTCAATGCCACACAGCGTTGTTGTGTCGTATTTGGTGATAAATGTTTGTGACGTTTCGCGTATTTAACCGCCATGATGTCTGCGTATTTAATCGTTGTGTTGTGTGTGTCGAGGGTCCCGCGTATTTAACCGTTCTTTCAGTGTATGTGGACCCAGCGTTGTTGAATTTTACCACTTCCAGGCCAATTTGGAGGCGGCGCGTATTTAACCGCCGTAGGTATGTCTGTTTCGCGTATTTAACCGTTTGAGTGCGTGTGGATGAGTGAAAGTTCTGTGTATATGGTTGGTTTTTTACCTAGTGTAATTTTATTTTTGAGCGCTGGTTTGCGCGGTTAAGGTGGATTACCTGGGTGCCAGGCAACGTGTCACGGGGGGGGGGGTGTTTTGTTTTTTGCTGCTGCCCCCCCCCCCCCCATAAACAAGGAGGGTGCCCCCTAGCAGGAGGAGGAGGTAGCAAGTACTACGACGTGTGGAATTTCTTTACATAAGTCGACACCACGGGATATGCTACTTGCAATCTCTGTAAAAAGAAGTTATCATATAAAACAACTACCTCTAATTTAAGAAAGCACCTAAGTGCAGTTCATCCAACTATTTCACACGCATGGAGACAACGAACACAAAAGGTAAGCTTAACTAAGACATAATATGTCAATATATAAATAGATAATTATAATTTATTTTGTATTAATACATGCAAATTAAAATGAACTAAAAGAATGTAAAAATTTAACAAAAATATTTATTTTGAAATAAATATTTTTGTTTGCACATACTAATATTTTAACTATCTTAACTCTACAGACATTCTCCTGCATGTTTTTTCATGTATCTATTGATTGTAGTATATATTCTTCCATGTTTCCATTTCTTTTAGTCGCAGTTATCAGATCAGTCACAATCGTCGCATCAGCCACAATCGTCAGATCAGCCACAAACATCACATCAGTTGCAGTCGTTACAGTTTTTACACAATCCTGATGATCCGGAAATCTGTCAATCTGATCCAAGCAATATTTCACGATCACCACCATCAATATCTCAAGCTCGCTCAGGATATTCTGGAAACATAACAACAGTATCAACACAGCAGCAAATTACAGCATTTCTACCCAGGAAAATGACGGCATCACACCGTAAGAATATTGATGACAAGTTACTATCATTATTTATAAAAGACTTACAACCATTCAGCATAGTGGAGGACATAGGATTTAAAGAATTTGTGAAAGCTTTAAATCCAAATTATACATTCCCCGATAGTAAATTTATTTCACACGCATTGATACCAACGCTTTTTCAACAGTGTAAGAATAACTGTCAACAAAAATTAAAAAATGCTGTTAAAGTTTCTATAACAACAGACACATGGACATCAAAGAATTTAGAAGGCTTCATAGCTGTTACTGCGCACTTTTTAATTAATTTCCGACTAGAATCCGTACTTTTAAGTTGAGAGCAAATCACTGGAACACATACGAGCCAAAACATTTCAAATATATTAAAAACAACGTGTGAAGAATGGAAAGTGTTTAATAAAGTAAACTTTGCAATAACTGATAATGCTGCAAACATGAAAAGCGCGATAGTAACATATTTGACATGGAAACACATTCCATGTTTTGCCCACAATTTAAATTTAATAGTAAAATCAAGTTTAAATAGCGATATTATAGATTCTTTGATTGATAAAGTAAGAACAATAGTTAAATATTTCAAAAAAAGCACTACAGCTGCAGAAAAATTAAAGGCATACCAGATAACTTTAGGCAATAATCCCCAAAAAATAATCCTCGATGTGCCAACCAGATGGAACTCTACCTATTACATGATAGATAGATTTATATTATTAGAAGACCCATTTAAAGCTACAATAGCCATAATCAATAAAAAATTACCAAATATTTTAGATGAAGAGTGGGAAATATTGCACGAATTAGTAGTCATATTAAAACCTATAGAATCTGCTGTGACGGTCGTCCGTCCGGAGGTAAGGATAGTGGAGGATGCACTCAGTCAGGATGCCAGGGTATTGAAATCCTCTCCTTATTAGTTATAGCCTTTATTCTTCTTGTCGTTAACTATGTACACGGGAATGCTACTGATAAGTTAGTCTATAAGGAAACACAAATTTAAAAACAAAATACGCGTACCGCGCATTCATTACGTGCGCATCTCTCTCCGAAGAAAGAGGGGGATGTGACGTAGCGTCCCAGCGCGAGGAGTCGAGCGCACGGCGGTGCGACCGGGAGTGAGCGAGAGGCCGAGCGCGCAGGCGACCGCAGCCGAGAAGCACCGAACCGGCCCGAGGCGCGCCGGTCTCGCGACGCGGCAAATGACGCTCATTCCCCACCGCGCCGCTAGATCGCGTCAATTTCTCGCTGCTGGGAATTTCCAAGAATCGGGACATAAGCCTCGACGCGACTGAGGCAAGCAGTTCGAGAGGGGCTACGGATTCCCCTCCTACACCGACTGCCTGGATGCTGCCCGGTGCAAGAGTACTAGCGAGAATCTCCGTGTATCCGCCGATCATATGATCGTAGACTATCCGCTTTCCCTCTACCGTACCACACAGAGACGCATGGACATTGCCCGGTCTCTTTCCCTCTCCCGTACCGTACAAAGACGCCTGGTCTCTTTCCTGCTACCGCTCCGAAACAGAGACGCCCGGACGCTACCCGGTCTCTTTCCTACCGCTCCGAAATAGAGACGACTGGCCGTTTCCAGGTCTCCATCGTGTCGCACACAACCGCTAAGCAAAATACGATCGACACAGCGCACAAAATTGTAAATAGTGTACATAGTTAACGACGAGAAGAATAAAGGCTATAACTAATAAGGAGAGGATTTCAATACCCTGGCATCCCGACTGAGTGCATCCTCCACTATCCTTACCTCCGGACGGACGACCGTCACAAATTGGCGTCCGTCTTGGTCGCAGCGCGAACAAAATAGGCGCGCCTGCTGTCGGCATTCTTGTCGTCGGTGGCCCCGCTGTCCGCACCTCCAACAGCAGATCTCGCGGTTGTATCCGATGGTCACGGCGGCGAGCGTTGAGCGGGGTGCTCGTTGTGAGGGGGTGGTCTCGGCGGCCGGGGTTCTGCTCTTTTTGTCTGCTGCGACGTTTTCGTATTCGACGGCGGTCTCCAGGAGCGCCGTGATGGTGGGGCAGTCTTTTCGGCGTATGTATTGCCGATATTCGGGAAGCAGGTTTTGGTGGATCAACTCCAGCTGTCGGTCTAGTGGGAGTTGTCCGTGACGGCGGATCAGTGTCTGTATCCCTATTAGGTAGTCTCCGGCTCGCTCCCCGGGCTTCTGCTTCCGTGGCAGGATTTCTTCCTCCAGGTCGTACTGACTGATGGTTGGAATATAGAAAAGCCGGAAGTTTCTTTCGAAATCTGTCCATGTTGTCCATCCGGCGCGGTTGCTGCGGTGCCACAAGAGCGCCTGGCCCTTTAGTAATTCGGGAAGGCACCGTAGGAGCTGGTCGTTGGCGATGCCATAGCCTTCCTGGAGTTCGCAGATCCTTTCTAGGAAATCGCGGCCGACTTTGGTGTCATCGAAGTGGCAGCCCCATTTTCGTACGCAGTCCATGACGCTTGCAATGGGTAGCAGCGTGGGGGTGGCTTCGTGCTCGGTGACCACGATGGACGGTGGCGCGAAACTGGTGGTTTCGCTGGTCGTTGTCTCGTCTTGTTTCCCCATTGCGGCGGTGTTGACCAGATATTGGCGGAGTCGAGCACGTAGCTGTTCGAACGAGCCTTCGGTGCTTTCGCCTGCTGCCTCAAGGACTTCGATAAGTTCTCCCTTGTTCAGCTGGTATAACCGAGTGAGTGCCGGGCTCATTTGCTATTTTCCCTTTTCCGGTCCCTGTTCGGGTGCCAATTTGTGACGGTCGTCCGTCCGGAGGTAAGGATAGTGGAGGATGCACTCAGTCGGGATGCCAGGGTATTGAAATCCTCTCCTTATTAGTTATAGCCTTTATTCTTCTCGTCGTTAACTATGTACACTATTTACAATTTTGTGCGCTGTGTCGATCGTATTTTGCTTAGCGGTTGCGTGCGACACGATGGAGACCTGGAAACGGCCAGTCGTCTCTATTTCGGAGCGGTAGGAAAGAGACCGGGTAGCGTCCGGGCGTCTCTGTTTCAGAGCGGTAGCAGGAAAGAGACCAGGCGTCTCTGTACGGTACGGGAGAGGGAAAGAGACCGGGCAACGTCCATGCGTCTCTGTGTGGTACGGTAGAGGGAAAGCGGATAGTCTACGATCATATGATCGACGGATACACGGAGATTCTCGCTAGTACTCTTGCACCGGGCAGCATCCAGGCAGTCGGTCTAGGAGGGGGATCCGTAGCCCCACTCGAACTGCTTGCCTCAGTCGCGTCGAGGCTTATGTCCCGATTCTTGGAAATTCCCAGCAGCGAGAAATCGACGCGATCTAGTGGCGCGGTGGGGAGTGAGCGTCATTTGACGCGTCGCGAGACCGGCGCGCCTCGGGCCGGTTCGGTGCTTCTCGGCTGCGGTCGCCTGTGCGCTCGGCCTCTCGCTCACTCCCGGTCGCCTGCGCGCTCGGCCTCTCGCTCACTCCCGGTCGCACCGCCGTGCGCTCGACTCCTCGCGCTGGGACGCTACGTCACATCCCCCTCTTTCTTCGGAGAGAAATGCGAACGTAATGATTGCGCGGTACGCGTATTTTGTTTTTAAATCTGTATTTCCTTATAGACTAACTTATACCCATCGGCTACCCTCCACCCTTACTAACTAAACTTATGCCCATCGGCTACCTTACACCCTTAAACTATCCCTGGATTCATAACAATTAAACTAGGCTTATGACTAACTTATACTAACTTAAACTTAATGTGGGTTCGGGAGATGCGGCGCAGCTGGATCGTACGCCCGTCCTGGCGGACGCGGAACCGCTGTCTTTCGCGGAGGCGCTCCAGGTCCACGACGGTCCAGCCCTGGTCGTCCGTCGCTCCCTCCGTGTCCCTAGGGGTCGTGGTCCCCTTGGCCGCGTACGAAGGCCCGGGTGCGGTATCGTCGCGTGGCTTCTGCGTCGGGGACTTGGTCATGGTGGCCGTCGGTCCTGTGGTGGACGGTAGACGGGCCGGGGCTGGGTGTGCCGTTTCTTCGTGCCGAGGCGTCCGCCCGGGCTTGGGTGGTTGCCAGGCCCGCTTGGTTGCGTGGTCGGCCGCGGGGCCGTTTGCTGAGCGCTTCGGTGCTGCTGGGGGTCGGGCGATTTCCCGTGGTGGCGTGGCTGCTCGAGCGGGTGTTGGCCCGTGGACGGACGGTGTGGACGGGTTGGTGGAGGCCGTGGTCCGTGGACGCGTCCCCTGCGTCGGTGCTGGTGGTGGCTCGATCCGGGGCCCTGTCCAGGGCACTATCCGTCGTTTTCGACTCGTGGACGGCTTTGGGGGCGCTGGCGGCGCCTTCTGGACAGGCGATGGCGTCCTTTCGGGCAGTCGGAGGTTCTTGCCCGGTGTTGGTGGCAAGGACGGCGCCCGGTGGAGGCTGGGCGGGGGGGGGGGGGTGTTTCCTCGTCCGAGGATTCCCCGAACAACTCCTTGAAAGTTTGTCGGAGTCGCGTGTTCTCGAGCTCCGGCATGTCGACGTCGAGGATATGGTGCGACTGTGTCTCTTCGATTCCCTCGTCCTGGCTGGTGTCGAAATCGCTTCCGGGTTCGTCGGGCTGTCCTCTGGCTGGTGGCTCGTTATTGATGTTATTTTTGGGCAGGGCTTTAAATCCTTCACGTGAAGGAGTGGGTGGGGGCTCGTCCGGGGGACGCCGATCGTCTCCTCGCGCTGGGACGCTACGTCACACTGCTACAAAAATCATTAGTGGGGAACAATATCCTACCGCATCTATCATGATACCCCTAATTTCAGGCTTAAACAACGTATGTGACAAACTAAAACAAAAAGAATTTTCAGTAAACGCTAAACAAATAATATATAATATTGAAGCAGAAATATTAAATCGATTTGAAAATATAGAGAACAATATTATAATACAGATTTGCACATTTCTAGACCCCCGATTTAAAAATGCTTTTTTCTCACCACAAACTTTAAATATATTAAAGATAGAAATCAAAAACATGTTAGTCCATGACATAAATAACACTGAAACAGAACATCAAACAAATGTACGAATGCCAGACATAAATGAGACAGAGGAATTATCAATATGGGATGCATTAAATGAAAATGTGAAGAAAAATGCTCCACAAGCTATTACCCAAGAAAATAAAATCTTTACAGAAATAGATATTTATTTAAGAGAGGAGTTTTGTGACAGAAACAAGGACCTACTAATTTGGTGGAACGAACAGAAATTTCAATTTCCATTATTAAAAAAATTAATACATCAATTATTTTGTATTGTAGCCACGTCAGTACCGTGTGAAAGAATATTTTCAAAAGCAGGGTTAATTTTAACTGAGAAAAGAAACCGTCTACAAGCAAAAAAATTATCTATGTTGTTATTCCTAAATGTTACATAGTTGTATACATAGTTTTTTGTTATTCTATATTATATTGTTGTCTTTTTTTTAGTTTAAATATTTGTTAGTGTATTTATATTATATACAATTTTAAACAATTATATTAGGCATATATTTATTACTTATTAATTTTTTTTAAATTTATACTATATCGAGATTATTCATATTAAGTTTTTATACTGTGATGTCCCACTAAATTTTCCGCGGTATTATTCTAAAGGTATTATTCTAAATCTCTTATCAATAGCCAAACAGAATCTTGGAAACCTTATTGCGACGCATATTTCACGCATGATTCATAAATACGTCTAAATATAGACATTCATAAAAACCCCGGAAGTCCTACTGCGACGCATAATTCGTAAATGGGTCAAGGTGAATACCGTGCAACACCCCTCACACCTGTAACCCATATAAATACGAAGGATCGAGAGGACAGGACCTCTCTTTCTTCGACAGAAATCATTTCGCACAGTTCTTTTAAGAAATTATATTCAAAGTGTTAAACTCAGTGCTCTACGGCAAATACCGTAAGCCATTATTATTATCTATTTTTATACTACATATCATCACCATACCATTTATTATTTTGTATTAATAACGCTTATTGCTTATATTATTCGCGCCTGCCTTCCCTATTTACCCTCAGTGCCACGAATCTGGTATTCGCGCCTGAGTTCCCTCAAATATTACCCCATCTATGCCACAGCCCTAAAGACCTCACCCGGGACGTGACAATACCTATATTTATATAAAATTTCTGTTTGTATTTATATTATATATTATATGTTATTTTCTAGATAGATTTATATTTTATAGAATGAAGTCTCCAGAAATTTAAAATTAAACTTACCTTTGCAATTCATCATTATTAATTTATTCATTATAATTCACTGATCCTCATTATTCCTTTAATATGTGCGATATAACTCGCATTTCTGTTTTGACGTCGTTAATATAGAATATGCAGGTTATGTGGTGTCTGGTGCGTGCAAAGAGCAGTTATACTCTCCACCAATCAGAAGCAACCACTGTTCTGCCTGCACCAATCAGAGGCGATCACGGATCACCGTTCTGCCTGCACCAATCAGAAGCGATTACGGATCACTGTTCTGCCTGCACCAATCAAATACGATCACGAAAATCACGGATCACTGTGAAAAGTCACCGTGATTGGGAACGAACGTGATCGAATCACTCGTGATTCACAAATCATGGTTCTAGCCAACACTATTCGCGATACGAAAAGTCCGTGTCGAATACACTGTTTCAAGTATCGATAGTGAATCACGTATCGTTCCTTGTCGCGGAGCGTGGCGATCAGTTTGGTTTGCTTACCGACGTGTGCGTGCCCGCGCACAGGACAGAACGGAATGTCCGCGTGCTCGTCGCCCACACAGCACCATAACATTGCAGCAACGTCTCTGCAGCATTGCGGTGCGAGATTGCAATGTTGCACCATAACATTGCAGAGACGTTGCAGGTTCAGTCCTATGTCCGCCTTCGCAATATTGCGGGTGTGTATTTTTGCAATGTTGCGGCAGCATTGCAAACATGTAGTCCTGCAATGTTCCGGCAATAATTCTGCAACGAAACAGTAAAATTGTGGCAATGATCCTGCAAATCTTCAGAAATATTGCGTTGCGAGATTGCAATGTTGCACCGTATCATTGCAGGGAAAAATTGCAGGTTCACTTCTATGTCCGCCTTAGCAATATTGCAGGAGTACATTCCCGCAAAACCTTTCGGAAATTTTACAGCAATGGTCCCACCGCAACGTTTCAAGCAGTGAGGGACGCGACGAACATCAATGTGTGCAGAATCGTAGTAGTCTTTTTCTCATAGAAAATATTTTTACCCCAGGGGGATTCGAACCGATGACCTGCAGAATCGTAGGCGAACACTTTACCGCCGCAGCTACAACCGCTGATTGATAAGATTGCTTACGTATTCGAACTTATATTCCTACCGAGCCAAACTTTAAACTCAAATTATTCAAAAACGAAAACTCATTTGACAAACCCCATTAGGGATTTGTAACACTATAGGTACGGATTACAACTTTCACCCGGTGTCATTTTAGGTTAGGTTGGAAAACAGTCTTTAGACTGAACCTTAGCATTTGTCTTTTCTTCTTTCTTTTCTCTTGCTTGATTGTATATACGTGTTTGTGCAATAATGACGTTTAATAATAATAATAATAATTTCACACATTAAAATATATAGTAACTATTCTATCTAAAAAAATTAAATTGATCTTCAAATCTCTTTTATAATTGCATGTACAACGATAACACTTTTTTCATATCTTCAACAGCCAACGAGAAATTCTAGCATATCCAGTTAAAGGAAACATGCTGTAGAATCTACTCGACGTCATATTTCAAATTTCGTCAAAGTCATAGTTGCTTCAGAATATTGCTGTACTGTTTCTACAATATTTCCACTACAGTATTGCACGGCAATATGTAGGCAATTTTGCTGGGTCGTTGCCACTGAAACATTGCACATCGATGTGCGCGCAATATTGCCGAAATATTGTAGGATCGTTGCCAGTGAAACATTGCACAGCGATGTGCGCGCAATATTGCCGAAATATTGTAGGATCGTTGCCACTGGAACATTGCACGTCGATGTGCGCGCAGTATTGCAGAAATATTGTACGATCGTTGCCAATGGAACATTGCACGGCAACGTTCTTGTAATATTGCTGCAATATTGTAGGATCATTGCCACGCCAATAATGCACGGCAATATTGCAGGAACGTTCCTACAATATTGCAATGCAACCTGCAACAACGCAATATTGCAGCAACGTTCCTGCAATACAGCTGCAACGAAGTGTGATGTATGGGCGTGAATGTCACGCGGATACTCCAGATCCACTTCCAGCAGGTAGCCCTCTGGTCCATCGTCCGCCGGCAAGGAGTTCGCGTTCAACTTGGACACCGTCGCCTCGTCCAGCCATCGGAATCCTCCGCGCGGCATCTCCTGAGACATAGCCCATCCGTACAGATTGTTCACGTCGAAGTACATCAAGTATGTGGATGGTTGCGACGCGTCGTACATCGACGTCTGTTAGAAAAGCTTTTAGATACGGACCGGCGCTAGAAACGAGAAAACACTTATGGAGCAATAACTGTTAGTCTTTAATTGTTTATAGCACAATAATCTGTATTTACAGAAGTCAGGAATACTTATTTTCAGTTATGGCTAAATATATGTACAAAGGTCACAGTTTCAAATACAGGCTATTTACACTAATAGTTTTCGCGAACTATTATAAAGGTTTAAAGATTGTAATAATCCTCAGTTCTTTAGTTGCTTGAAGTAATTCAGCGAGAGCAAGTTACCAAGCAGATGAGTAACTTTACCGAAAGCAAGGCGCAAGCAAGAGAAGCGCAAGGCGTAGCGTAAACAATCAGCACGTAAGCACGAAAACTGTCGCGAACAGCGTGTCAAACCTCTCTAGGAAATCGGCTCTGATTTCCTGGAAGGAAGAGAGTCCCCCTTCCATCGATCGCAAGTTGATGGAAGGGGCAGTGATCGACGCCCCGCATGAGTCAGCGTGCCGTTGTCATTGCCTAATTACCGGTGGGCCTAGAAGATGGCGTAAGAATGCAGAATTTCTTGAACAACGTCGGCAGGTACTTGTTGTTGGCGCGCGCGTACCTATGCGAGCACTGGCTCAGGCCACCGCGTATACCACGCTCCACGAACAACAGCATGTCCACGTCGGTGAGGAGTTCTAATTCAATGCGCGGGGTCCAGTTCGTAGCTCGCGATAGATGCACTGCGAAAGTTTTCGAAAACGTCCGCGAGCAACAGCACGTCAGTCTTCAGATACAGATCACTGTACTCGCCTAATGTCTGCATACGGAAACCGTTCCACACGTTGGTTGCGCGCGCGTAATCCGACTCCGACACGTCGCTATCATTCAAGCGATTGTAGAACGCCTCACGAGGCGGTAGTCGCGTGTCGTTCAATTTGTCGTACGACGCCACGTAATCGTACGTGTTTGCGACAAGAGCGCTTTTAAAAACTGCCGGTGCTGGTGGACTCGAGGGAAGAATGACGGGTGAATCAGCGCTCTCTTAAGTGGACGACACTTCTTTATTCCGTCGCTCAGCGAACTTGCTGATGGTCGTACAACACAGATCACAATAACGTCGGACAGTACAAGTGACACCGACGGAGACAAAGACTGTACACTGAGTCGTAGGCGCGTGGGCGCGAGGCGACAAAACGGGTCGCTGGTGGATAACTCCACTTAAAAACTGCACGTAGCGCAATGGGCGCGAACAATACTCTTTCAATCAAACGATGTTGTTGTCAAACGATTCGCACTCGTGTAGTACCGAGAATGTAATAAACTGTTACATATTGGGTGCGTTTTCGTTTTATAATCCATATATAACACATGTAAACGCTTCTTCTTCATCATCTATCACGTATCGATCGAATTTTTTTTTTTTAATTAGTATTACTCTTATTTGCTTACCTATCACAAACGAACACACGCTGTCCATGTTTTCTGAGTTGTCCAGAAATCAAGCGGGAGAGACTGCGGATACACGCGAAATGGTACCGCTGCGAATCCTTGGGATCCTGGACCAGCAGCACGTTCGCGTGTCTCCCTTCCCGCTTGTTGTCGGATACGCGTACCGGTACGCAACCATCCTCGTCGGACCACATGTAGATGTTCACGGACAAGTCGTTGTCCGCCTCGAATTTCTGAACCTGGTCCATGGACATGGGGGGTCGCACATCATCCGTACGGAGCACCGTCGCGTAGGGCGGATACGGCGTTATCCTGTCCCCGTTCGTATCAGCCGGAAACAAACTCGCGACGACCGACCACAAAAAGCACGTGTTGTCGTTGCACTGAACGTTCACCACCGCTCTTTTTACTATGATCGCTCGCGGAAGCGGCACGTCGCACCCGGCGCGCAACGGATTATGTTTGTTTATGTTTATCAGGAGATTCTGTACTGTCCGTAAGGTCCAGCCACTCTCGCGCTCCTGAAACTCCTCCATCGCGATCAACGTCGGAGCAACTACTTGTTTCGCGTACCACTCGCGAACATTCGTTGCATTGAACCTTCCTCTTTCGAATGAGACCTCGCCCAGCCCAAAATCTGCTCATATAAGGACGAAAAACGAAAAATCCCAAACCCATGTTTCAGGCCAGATTGTGTCGGTATACAGCGCGCTGCATTACCCGTGTCTACCCCCTGAAGAGTGTAAGACTTCCAAAAAGACAGTCAGCATCTCCCGTCTACGCATTACGGTTAACCAGCGTGCGGACCAATTATGCTCAACAATGAAGGGGGGAAACACCGACAGGGGGTAGTGGTAATGTGTGCGTGAACTGACGCCAGCGCCAAGCCAGCCGAGTGGCCCTAAAGGTGGCCGTTCCAATGAGCGGCTGCAGCGGCCGGCGACTGCGGCTGGCGACGGTCCCACTAGTGCAAGGGAGAAGTATGCATTTGTTTCTCCCTTGCACTAGTGGGACCGTCGCTGGCCGCAGTCGCCGGCCGCACATTGGAACGCCAGCCTTGAAAAGTATGAAATATATTTATATTTATAATAAACACTTTCTATCAATAAAGCGCCTATTGGGATACGCTATTGGTACTAACTCAATTTCGAATAGAATGTGGTTTGCTCTCACGTTGTTTGCTCTCAATTAACGATATTACGTATAAAATTAATTTGCAGG
This sequence comes from Andrena trimmerana, assembly GCA_951215215.1. Classification (NCBI taxonomy): domain Eukaryota; kingdom Metazoa; phylum Arthropoda; class Insecta; order Hymenoptera; family Andrenidae; genus Andrena; species Andrena trimmerana. The sequence continues at coordinate 11,342,741 of OX578062.1, forward strand.
ACTGAAAGCCCGTTTCGTTAAAAGTAGTGGGATTTAAATATTTTTTGTCAATTTAATCGGGAGAATGCAAGGAATCCATTAGTATCATTTTCATATTGATACGATGAAAAATATAGAAACTCCGCTTCTGTATACGTGAAATGAGATTATATTGCAATCAGAATATTTTGAGCTTACAATATTTTCTATATTTATTAAAATCTTTATTTCTGTATTTTCAACGCGAAAAATGGAATGTTGCATTTTTCCCCTATTTCAAATATAATAATAATAATAATAATAAGTTTATATATTTCAACGGGATAAACCCTTTGTTATACGAAATACAAATCACAGTCGCACAAGCCTAGAACAAATAATTAGGAAGTACAAAAGAAATATAATTAAAAGAAAGAAAGCAGAGAAGTAAGCGCAAAATAAACCATTAATGAATAATGACAAAGCCAGATATAAAAGAATACTAGTAATAATATTATACCAGAAGCAAGCATAATATTGAAAGTTAGGGGGAGAGGGACATACGAACAGCGATCAGAGCAGAGTGTTTGAAGGAATTATAGGAATTATTAAAGAAGTCAACAGAGTTACAATAGCGATTCGCAGTTATTAAAAGTCGATTAAGACTATTAAAGTAGCCGTAGAGAGTTCGATGTGACTCCGGAAGGAAGAGATTATGATTTCTAAGGCATCGTACAGGTGCATAAAAACTAAGTTTTTCGAGGATTTGAGGACAAGAGATACAATAATTAATAATATATGTTGATTATACAAGTTCGCGGAAGGTAACTAAAAAGTCGAAAATTACTGATATTTTTTCAATGGGTTTCTTATAGAAAAAGAACTGTATATAACGAATTATTTGTTATTACTTTGCAGAATCGATACTAATTATTTCTGACCCCTTTAACTTTACTTTAACAAACTTTAAAAGAAACGATTTAAAATTCTACATAAAACAACAAATTTGACATGTGTTTACATGCAGCTCAGATGTAGCCGTCATGATATTTTTACCTTTTTTTACAAGAGCTCATATTATTAGTTTACAAGAAATACTTACTTTAAAGCGAACGCAATATTCTTTATAACTTTCCTTGAAAATTGTCTAAACCGCAAACCGAAACGTCGGAATTTATAATTTTTAAAATTGCAAATTAGCAATTCTTATTTAACTGACCGAACTAGTGCGCCGAAACCACTTTTTGTCTATTTTACAAGAAATATATATAAAAAAAACATAATTCCATAAGTTATGAATTCTGACTTCTTTCCTTATTTCTGGATAATCTGTCTGAATGTGACGATGGATCGCAGAGCGGCTAGAGTCGCTAGACTGCTTCTGGGGCAGTAGAGCGGCAGCCGCTGTGCGACTAGGAGATTCTGCCGTTATGGCGGAAAACGGACACTCATGGCATTGTGTTGTGTCTCGAGTAACCTAGGCTGCTCATGAACCAGACGCGCATAGGGTATACAGGGTGTCCCAAAAATGCTGCGGGTCCTTAAAGGGGGTGATTCGGGGGATGATTGCAAACAACTTTTTCCTTTGCGAAAATGCTCTCCGAGGTTTCGTTAACGAGATAATAGCAAAAAGCACCGACCAATCAGAGCGCGAGCCTTCTGCTGGAGCTCCCGCGCTAGCGTGGCCGCGCGCCGAGCCGCGCTGCGACTACGAACAAGCAAGGCGGCATGCACCGAAGGAAATTGCGTAGAATGGCAAATGAAAAAGACGTAACAAAAAAATCGAAACTTTTGCCATGGTTTGTTTGCCATTTGAAGTGAACAATGAAAAAAGGATAAATGGATGAAAATCACGTGTAACGTAAAAAGACGAATACACAGTTGTTTTTTTTTTTTTGGACGAATCGAAAATAATAATTATTCGGAGTGAGAGGATAAGGAACACGTAAATTTCCTTTTTTAATAACGTACAAACGAAAAGGTAATGCAACAGGGAACGAGTGAAAAGTGATCGTAGTTCGTTATTGTGATAAAAATCCGTAGTTCAATAATGGCCAACACTGTTGTTGATAATGAATAAATCCGTTTAAAAACTGTGAAGAAAAATTTGCGTACGGAAATTTGGAGAATTACCGCCGGAAATAAGCCATAGCCTGCGTTAGGCTTAAAAAATAATAGTTGCCAATAATGTAACTAAAACTCACCCTTGTCGAAAATTCACCTGCAACTTGAAAACTTGTGTCACTGGGTCACTGAACCGATCCTGGTCATCGATGGACGAGCCCAGTGCACAGCTGATCCCAGGTATACGACACTACCCAAAGTTAAGGGTCGCAATGTCAGGTCAACGTACCGAATATTCACTTCACTGCACGGCTACTAACACTGATCACTTTATTTACTTTTTATGGAACGTGTTGTTCCTACGTTTGAAAAATTGGTGGCCCCGAAAGGGGCCGATTGTTGTTAATTTATGAGTTGCTCCACATGGCGACCGTCATTGTCCACGCATACTTCAGCGCGGAGAACTAATTGCCTTTGGACGCCCCGTAATGTTTCCGGCGTTATGTTTTCCACCGCTGCGTGGATAAGCGCAATTGCTTCCTCAGGCGTGTCCACCGGCTGACGATACACCTCATTCTGAAATGATTGTTGTACAACAAATACAAAACGTAAGTAAAAAAAGAAATATCTACAACAGGAATAACTAAAGAGTAACAGCAATAATCAAATTACCTTCAGGTAGCCCCAGAAGAAAAAATCCAGCGGATTCATATCCGGTGACCGTGGGGGCCACGCAACGTGGGCCTCTTGCCCGCCGTGGCCGATCCACCTGTCCTGAAAGGTTTCACCTAAATAGGCGCGGACAATATTGGCGAAATGTGGCCCAGCTCCGTCATGCTGGTAGTACATGTTCTGTCGGATCTCATATGGAATATCGTCCATAAGATCCGGCAGAACATGTTCTAAAAAATATTTATACGCTGGGCCGTCCAGCCTGTCTGGCAGAATGTACGGCCCAACGATAAATTCGCCACAAATGCCGGCCCATAGGTTGATCGACCAACGGACTTGTGCTGCACGTGGACGAAGCGCTAGAGGATTTTCGTCGCTCCACACATGCATATTGTGGGAATTGAAGCAACCTTCCCTGTTGAAAATTGCTTCATCCGTCCACAATATGTATGTGGTGAACGACGGATTCCTTAGCACTTCTCCCAACAGCCACCTGGAATATTGAACCCGCTGGATGTAATCCCTGGCGAGCAACTGTTGCACCCGTACATATTTGTACGGATGCAACCTGCGATCCCTGAGGATTCGGTGTATCGTCGTCTTGCTGACACTAGAACAAAATGCAAAAACATCCACTATTAGATGACATTTTTTTCTTAATTAATAATTGCTGCAGTTTTCTTGAACTGTGACTTACTTTAGGCGACGGCTCAAGATGCGCACACTGATCGTGGGGTCGGCTTCAACGGGGTCGAGGATTCTCTCGATGGTGCCCGGATTTCGCGCTGCTGCGGGTCTGCCCACCTCGCTGCCTCGCGGCATCATGGACCCCGTCGAGAATAGCCTCGACGCTAACCGACGAAATGTATCCTCGTTTGGTGTTCGGATAGCAGGATATTCTAGCGCAAATGCTCGCGCAGCAGCACTTGCGTCCCCGTTGTTCCGGGCGTACACCCAGAACATCCTATAGTATTCTTGGGCCGTGAACATTTCTGCAACGCGATTGCTAGCTGACTGACAGGATTTTTTCCAAGCAACTTCCGCTACCCCCAAGTAGCTTCTCTGGTTCCATTATGAGTTAACTCCCACCAGGCCAAGAGGCTTTAGGTAAAAAGAAGCCAGCACATTTTCGGGACACACGTGTTTTGCAGAAGTGCAACGAACACTTTCACAAAAGCCCGCGCTCCGTCCTTCTACTGCCAATGTACCCATTGCTTCGAGATAGAAAACAGACACCACGTGTATCGGTTCGAAAAGGTCCGAAGGGAAGAGAAGCAGAAAGTCTTCGAGTTGCTATAAAGAAGAAAATACATACCATTCATGTTTCCCCTTTCCAAAACCCTGAGTTCACGTCTGCTACGAGGCGGAACCAATTAAGTCATAAATTATCCGAAACTGTAGGAAACCGTTCTCTACCGCCGACTGGCGGGACAATACGGTCATAAACCGCGACACTGGTGAAATGCTCTGGCTGATCAGCCTGATTAATTTTGGAGAACTAGAAATTACAGAGTATTATCCAACATCAATACGCCTCGTGGAGAGACACAGGAAGAGAAGGGGTAGTCCGCTGACTGCGCGTAGTCCCGCCTGTTTCGTCCTACCCTCAAATTAAAGACGGATCCCTTATCTCTCGTGTCTAAACACGCGCTCGAATTTCAAAACAAAAGCACGCGTTGACGAATTCCGGGCGAGAGAAGGTCGGCTTGAAGTCCGATTGGCTCCAATCTATCCAATCTGTCCTGCAGCCCTCCCAAACGGCCACTGTCCTGAAGAGGCCCTCTTCACAGCAATATCTCCTCCCCAAGGCCCACCTTCTCTCGCACGGAATACGTCGATGCATGCTTTTGTTTTGAAATTCGAGCGCGTGTTTAGACACGAGAGATAAGCAGGTCCGATTGGCTAGTTTGGGACCAATCGGACTTGAAGCCGACCTTCTCTCGCACGGAATACGTCGACGCGTGCTTTTGTTTTGAAATTCGAGCGCGTGTTTAGACACGAGAGATAAGCAGGCCCGATTGGCTAGTTTCGGACCAATCGAAACTCTAGCCCACCTTCTCTCGCACGGAATACGTCAATGACATCGAAAAGTCCTGCGCCCCGTCTCAGGTAAAGCAACCGCGCGCGATTACAGTCACCTGACCGTACCGCTACAACCCCATATTTCTTCAGTGAGGTCAAATAATAGGTCGACAGAAGAATTGCAGGAGAATTTAAACTAACCCACTCTTGGCCAATGACAAGCTTGTTTCCAGCTTGTCCTTATCTTGATTATTTGTTGAAAAAGTGTCATTGCTCAATGGAAACCACGAGAAGGTGACCGCGGCGCACTGTTCTCGACCGTCGACTCAAGGAACAAAAGCATGCATCGACGTATTCCGTGCGAGAGAAGGTGGGCCTTGGGGAGGAGATATTGCTGTGAAGAGGGCCTCTTCAGGACAGTGGCCGTTTGGGAGGGCTGCAGGACAGATTGGATAGATTGGAGCCAATCGGACTTCAAGCCGACCTTCTCTCGCCCGGAATTCGTCAACGCGTGCTTTTGTTTTGAAATTCGAGCGCGTGTTTAGACACGAGAGATAAGGGATCCGTCTTTAATTTGAGGGTAGGACGAAACAGGCGGGACTACGCGCAGTCAGCGGACTACCCCTTCTCTTCCTGTGTCTCTCCACGAGGCGTATTGATGTTGGATAATACTCTGTAATTTCTAGTTCTCCAAAATTAATCAGGCTGATCAGCCAGAGCATTTCACCAGTGTCGCGGTTTATGACCGTATTGTCCCGCCAGTCGGCGGTAGAGAACGGTTTCCTACAGTTTCGGATAATTTATGACTTAATTGGTTCCGCCTCGTAGCAGACGTGAACTCAGGGTTTTGGAAAGGGGAAACATGAATGGTATGTATTTTCTTCTTTATAGCAACTCGAAGACTTTCTGCTTCTCTTCCCTTCGGACCTTTTCGAACCGATACACGTGGTGTCTGTTTTCTATCTCGAAGCAATGGGTACATTGGCAGTAGAAGGACGGAGCGCGGGCTTTTGTGAAAGTGTTCGTTGCACTTCTGCAAAACACGTGTGTCCCGAAAATGTGCTGGCTTCTTTTTACCTAAAGCCTCTTGGCCTGGTGGGAGTTAACTCATAATGGAACCAGAGAAGCTACTTGGGGGTAGCGGAAGTTGCTTGGAAAAAATCCTGTCAGTCAGCTAGCAATCGCGTTGCAGAAATGTTCACGGCCCAAGAATACTATAGGATGTTCTGGGTGTACGCCCGGAACAACGGGGACGCAAGTGCTGCTGCGCGAGCATTTGCGCTAGAATATCCTGCTATCCGAACACCAAACGAGGATACATTTCGTCGGTTAGCGTCGAGGCTATTCTCGACGGGGTCCATGATGCCGCGAGGCAGCGAGGTGGGCAGACCCGCAGCAGCGCGAAATCCGGGCACCATCGAGAGAATCCTCGACGCCGTTGAAGCCGACCCCACGATCAGTGTGCGCATCTTGAGCCGTCGCCTAAAGTAAGTCACAGTTCAAGAAAACTGCAGCAATTATTAATTAAGAAAAAAATGTCATCTAATAGTGGATGTTTTTGCATTTTGTTCTAGTGTCAGCAAGACGACGATACACCGAATCCTCAGGGATCGCAGGTTGCATCCGTACAAATATGTACGGGTGCAACAGTTGCTCGCCAGGGATTACATCCAGCGGGTTCAATATTCCAGGTGGCTGTTGGGAGAAGTGCTAAGGAATCCGTCGTTCACCACATACATATTGTGGACGGATGAAGCAATTTTCAACAGGGAAGGTTGCTTCAATTCCCACAATATGCATGTGTGGAGCGACGAAAATCCTCTAGCGCTTCGTCCACGTGCAGCACAAGTCCGTTGGTCGATCAACCTATGGGCCGGCATTTGTGGCGAATTTATCGTTGGGCCGTACATTCTGCCAGACAGGCTGGACGGCCCAGCGTATAAATATTTTTTAGAACATGTTCTGCCGGATCTTATGGACGATATTCCATATGAGATCCGACAGAACATGTACTACCAGCATGACGGAGCTGGGCCACATTTCGCCAATATTGTCCGCGCCTATTTAGGTGAAACCTTTCAGGACAGGTGGATCGGCCACGGCGGGCAAGAGGCCCACGTTGCGTGGCCCCCACGGTCACCGGATATGAATCCGCTGGATTTTTTCTTCTGGGGCTACCTGAAGGTAATTTGATTATTGCTGTTACTCTTTAGTTATTCCTGTTGTAGATATTTCTTTTTTTACTTACGTTTTGTATTTGTTGTACAACAATCATTTCAGAATGAGGTGTATCGTCAGCCGGTGGACACGCCTGAGGAAGCAATTGCGCTTATCCACGCAGCGGTGGAAAACATAACGCCGGAAACATTACGGGGCGTCCAAAGGCAATTAGTTCTCCGCGCTGAAGTATGCGTGGACAATGACGGTCGCCATGTGGAGCAACTCATAAATTAACAACAATCGGCCCCTTTCGGGGCCACCAATTTTTCAAACGTAGGAACAACACGTTCCATAAAAAGTAAATAAAGTGATCAGTGTTAGTAGCCGTGCAGTGAAGTGAATATTCGGTACGTTGACCTGACATTGCGACCCTTAACTTTGGGTAGTGTCGTATACCTGGGATCAGCTGTGCACTGGGCTCGTCCATCGATGACCAGGATCGGTTCAGTGACCCAGTGACACAAGTTTTCAAGTTGCAGGTGAATTTTCGACAAGGGTGAGTTTTAGTTACATTATTGGCAACTATTATTTTTTAAGCCTAACGCAGGCTATGGCTTATTTCCGGCGGTAATTCTCCAAATTTCCGTACGCAAATTTTTCTTCACAGTTTTTAAACGGATTTATTCATTATCAACAACAGTGTTGGCCATTATTGAACTACGGATTTTTATCACAATAACGAACTACGATCACTTTTCACTCGTTCCCTGTTGCATTACCTTTTCGTTTGTACGTTATTAAAAAAGGAAATTTACGTGTTCCTTATCCTCTCACTCCGAATAATTATTATTTTCGATTCGTCCAAAAAAAAAAAAACAACTGTGTATTCGTCTTTTTACGTTACACGTGATTTTCATCCATTTATCCTTTTTTCATTGTTCACTTCAAATGGCAAACAAACCATGGCAAAAGTTTCGATTTTTTTGTTACGTCTTTTTCATTTGCCATTCTACGCAATTTCCTTCGGTGCATGCCGCCTTGCTTGTTCGTAGTCGCAGCGCGGCTCGGCGCGCGGCCACGCTAGCGCGGGAGCTCCAGCAGAAGGCTCGCGCTCTGATTGGTCGGTGCTTTTTGCTATTATCTCGTTAACGAAACCTCGGAGAGCATTTTCGCAAAGGAAAAAGTTGTTTGCAATCATCCCCCGAATCACCCCCTTTAAGGACCCGCAGCATTTTTGGGACACCCTGTAGCATTCCTGGTGCGGCCGCAGCAGTCGCAGCCGCCCATAGGAGTTGGGATGAATGCTTTTCTATTGTACCAGTCTACGGCGGCTACAGCCGCTGTCGCAGTCGCTGACGGCTGCAGCCGCTCATTGGAACGGCCACCTTAACGCGAAGCCAACCACAATCGCCGGGAAACAGATTGTCGATGCCGGTTGGCCGTGGTTGGCTTCGCTTGGGGGCCACTCGGCTGGCTTGGCGCTGGCGTCAGTTCACGCACACATTACCACTACCCCCTGTCGGTGTTTCCCCCCTTCATTGTTGAGCATAATTGGTCCGCACGCTGGTGTAATTGTCGCAAAGAAATCAGTACACATTGGTTTATTATGATGTGTATTATACGCATTTTAGTAATTTGATGTTCAGTTTCTCGTTTGCTGAGATAAAACGCAAAAATTCAAGCTTGGGGTACAGCGTAACATGTTACTACTTACTCCGCTTTAAATGGTGATAAAGCAAACTACTTGCTGACAAGGCTACTTGCTGACACACCGGAAAGAGATACTCTAGACGAACAACAGAACAATCGAGAATCCAAAAAGTAGAAAAAAAGTATGAAGGGAAAAATAAAGAAAGCGAAGATTTTGATAGAATCAGATGAATCAATAATGATTGTTTAACTGATGTATATCAAATGTTTAATAATGACCTGTGCTTTCATTTATATTTTTTAGAAATGTTTATTTGTGTGCATATTTGTATCTAAAACAGATGTGTTAGAATTTACCCCGGACTGGGGCACATTGGAACAAAGGTTCAGAATTGTTTAAGATGAAGCTAGGTGTCTAATTGTCCAAGATTTTGTCACGTACTTACACTCAATGAGTTCACCACATATGTCAGTAGTAAGTCACGCAAATTATTTCCTGTTGGAGGAAAACACTTTGGAGAAAAAAGCTGTGAAAACTTTTTTGTTACAATCTGCCCCGATCTCCCCTACGTATTGTATTGCTTCAAAAATAAAATTGAAAGCTGTTTAAACATTATATAAATACTAATTTAAATATAGATTTAAGAAACCATTTTATTAATAGAAACTACTAAAATGGACTTCAAATTCGGTAATAGAGGTTTTATTTGTTTCCAAAAAAAATATGAGGCATAAATTATTTATATGTATGAAAAGAGATTATCCAGAGGTATTTCAGCATATATTTTCAATATACAGAACCTTGATTGTAAGGGTTGGTGGTGGGGGTAACTTGAAAAATATGGATTTTTCGAAAATTATTTTTACGCGGTTTTGTAGATATAAGAAAACGATGCCCCATCTGTTTAAACTTCTTTTCGATATCTCTCACTGTTCTTGAGATATTCCACGGAATAGAAAATTCTGCATTTTTTCAAGGGATGATTTCACTCCCAAAAATTGCATTATGGCACCAACAAAAAATAGGGTTGCGTTACGGATGAACTACTCTTCTTGCACACCAAGTTTCATAATTTTCTGAATTTCCGGGTTGCCGAACGTCCCTTGTCAGAGGTCGAGTCTCTTCGATGTTACGCGCGAACAGGTGTTATTCGAATAAATGCGTCGAATAAATTTTCCGTCCGTAGCATTTATCTTTTCGAAGACTGCGAATAAAGCCACAAATAACTTTCGTCAGCGTCGAAACTCGGTGAGTCACCAAAACCCCAAGTCGGTCCTTTGTGTTCGGCGCTCGCCACTCGGCCGGGCTCGCCCCTCGGCGGCTCGAATAAACATCTCTTTCGTAGTCTACGGCAAGTACGTCTGACTCTTTTGTCCGCTTTCGCTCGTTCTCGGATTCATGTTTGGAATAATGACAAATCGTGTTATTCGAGCTTCGTATAACGGATAAACATATAGTATATTTTATTTGAGTTTATCCAGATACAGTATTGTCTCCCTATGGGCTTCCTTCTGTCTCACTCTTGTCCGGCGAAGGCGAGAGCGAGATGGAACGAGAGCGAGCGACAGCCACTGAAAGCGAGCGAGGACGGTACGAGACAAACGACGCGTTGATGTTTTGTCCCGCTCCGTCTTTCGGAGACCTGATACTCCGTCCTTTGCATGCGCGCCCGTTGCGAAAGCCCGCCGCGCACGCAAAGCGTTCCATCTCGCTCCCCCCTTCGACCAGAAAGAAGCGCGAAACGAACACTCGGAATTAGGGCTCTGGTCTCGATGAAGGCTCATCGCCGGTCCCGACCAGCGAGCACATACGGAGACAATACTGTACTTGCTGACGAAACAGCAGATATAGCAGGAATAGAACATTTGTCTTTGGGCTTACGGTTTGTTCATGAAGATATGAAGACCGGAACAATTTGTATGAGAGAAGAATTTGTTGGTTTCTATCATCTTACAGAATTCAGTGCTGCTTTTGTAGCTAATGTGATTCTCAAAGCCCTTAAAGACCTTGATTTGTACTTGACAAAGCTTGTCGGCCAAGGGTATGATGGCTGTTCAGCTATGGCTGGCAAGGAAGGAAGAGTCCAGGCCATAATAACGAAACAGTATCCAAAGGCAGATTTTGTTCACTATGCATCCCACAAATTAAACCTGGTAATAAATGATCTGTACAAATTAAGTGAAATTCAAAACACCGTTGTAACCATAAAAGAAATTATACAATAATTCCTAAATAAATTATACAAACCTTCTTTTATTATGCGAGACCCGATGAACAGAAAAATACAAAAGCACTTTTTCGTGAACATTTTGTTCAAATATTAGAAGTTTTAAAAAGTGTATCCACTACAGGAATCTCTTCTTCTGTAAAACAGACAGCTAATCAACTATTATGTACTGCTTCAAAACCAGTATTTATAGTGTCTATGATTATAATGGCAAAGTATTCTGCAAGATTGGAACCAATTGCTAACATGTTTCAGGGTGGGCAGTTAAATCTTTTAAAAATAAAAAATCATATTCAAGAACAAGTGGAGATTTTTGCAAAACTTCGAGTAAATGCTAATTCATACATTTCTGATATAATGAAAGATGCGTATAAAATAGGAAAAGGTATTGGAATAAGCATCAAACCATCTAGAATTACAAAGAGACAGGTCAATAGAAGTAATCCACCATTCAAAACAACTGAAGAATATTTTTGTCGATCTATGTACATTTCTTATTTGGACTCTATTATTTCATCATTACAGTGTCGTTTTTCAGATGAAAATAAGACTAGCTTTTGTTTGTTTGAGTTACATCTTTCTAACATGATAGACCATGATTTAAAATCCTTTTCAAAAATTTTAACTGATATATCTTTAAAGTATTGCATTGGGAATATTGTGGAAGAAGGTAAGGCATGGTTTGAGATATGGAAAAAAAGATCAATGAATAAGAAATATAAAATTCAAGAAATTTCTTATTGTGGGCTCTTAAGTGAAACCACATTCTATCCAGCAGTTGAAGTAGCTATCAAAATTGGGTTAACGCTACCAGTAACAACTTGCACAGTTGAAAGATCATTCAGCACTTTGCGCAGAGTAAAAATATGGCTTAGATCCACAGTGTGTCAAAATAGACGCTCTGGACTTTGCTTGATGAGTGTACACAGAAAAAAAAATCTGGTGACAACAGCATTAATTTTATAGAGAGGATAATAGGTTTGCCCTTCAACCAAGGAGGCTGCAATTACTTTTTACTATAATAATGAATAAGATTTTTATTTTTTTCTTTAATCTTTATATTTTCACTAGTGCTAGATGCTAGCCATAAAGATTGTCAGACTAATGTCACGTCCTGGGGTGGTGATGGGGTTAAGGACGATGACGATTTCGGGAGTTCTTGCCCCGTCGCCTCCAACGTACCGTCGCGCCCTAAGGCCGGCCGGATTACGCCGCAATGGAGTAAACTGTGCGGGGCAGGTGGATTGGCTTTTGGGATCGAGGAGGAAAAGAAGAGGTGTGTTTCGTCTTGGGACCGCCAGCCAGACTCATCAGTAGGGCTATAGCTGACGGCCCCTGCCCTAGACACGCACGGGGACACAGAGGATATGATTTGGAAACTTGTATATATACGAATGACGTTGATAGTTAGCACTAGCGGGAAAGATTGGAGACCTCTGGTGACGCTCGTTGACACTAAGTCGCGTGGTGGGGTCGGGACGTCACACTAAAGAGTTTAATTTTGTTTTTTCATTACATATTCTTCTTTATCGACACCCCAAAGTTCGTCTTTACCGACACCCCAAAGTTGCCCCCCCCCCCCGGAAAAAAGTCTACGGACGCCCCTGTTTCTCCTTACTTTTCCTACTTGAAAATGTGTCCATTTTTTTGATGACTTGATTCAGATTCTTAGTTTCCTTTGGATCAGATTTGGTTCTCCATGAGATATTTCGGTTTTCGTCTTTATTAGTAATTAAAGTTATTTTCACTGATAACATAGTAGATGTCGACGAAATTAATGAACGCATATATGGGCTATATTGCTATACGTAATTTATCGAATTACCGGTCAAAATTTTAGGGTATTACTCGCGATTTACCGGGAAATCGGTAAACCGATTTCCCGGTATTGCAATTCCTATTCGTAACGTCCATCTGATACATCTTTAGTCCGTATTTTGTGGCTGGGACATACAGAAATCTTGCTGAGGCATACCTGATTACTGGCATGTAAGTCTCCTGATAGTCTATTCCCTCGGTCTGGCTGCAACCTTTTACAACGAACCGAGCCTTATGGTTTCTCATCCTTCCAATAGAGTCCTTTTTCATTTTGAAAACCCACTTCGTCTCGAGGGCCTTCCGGTCCGCAGGTATGTCCGCCAGCTGTATTTAGGATCGTTATCCCCCGATAACTGCTCAACTTTTCTCTATCTCCTTTTTTGAAGATTGATAAAATCACGCTTTCTTTCCACCTCTCCGGGAACCCTTCTCCATTCCACAATATATTCTAATTTTCTGTGATCTTTTTTAATATTTACTCGTTACCGTAAACCCAGGCGTCATTTTCTATTTTGTCTCCCCTGCTGCTTTCTTCTTCTTTAATTTCCTGATTTGTTCGTTTACTTCTTCTTCTGTTATTTCTTCTTCTCCCTCCGTGTAGTCTATTTATCCCCCCTTCCCTACTTCCTGTTTGCAATCGACGCCTTTTAGCAATGTTTTGAAATGATCCTCCCATTCTTTTAAATTTATTTTATTGGAGATTCCTATTCTTTTCTTTCATTTTTTATTTATATATTTCCATAGTAGATTTTCTCCCTTTAATTGCATTATCTCATTTTCTGTGTTATCTTGTAATTCCCTTCTCCTTTCTTCGCACACTTTCTTGTACTCCCTTCTTTTCTTCTGGTAGTCTTATGTTTTTCCTTTACCCCTTCTTCAGTTCGTCAAGGCTTTTCTAGTTTATCTTTTCATTTTTGTACAATTCGAATACCACCACATACAGCAGCCTAATTTCCATTTTTTAAATTTTATTTCCTCTTTCCGTACCGCATTATTTATTTTTCCTACCGTTTTTTCTACCATTTCATTCCCCTCCGTTCTATTAAAGTTTATTTTGTTTAATTTCATTAGAAACACTTTCTTACCTTCCTCTGTCCAACCTTATCTCTTTCTCCTCCTCTCCTCCTGATGTCCCTCTCGTTCTCTCCTTTTATGTCCTCTATATAATTCTGCAATCAGAGGCAATATTGTCTGACTCAACTCTTTCTTCCACTGTAAATTGCTTGATATCTTCCTTCACCTCAACATTTGTTACTATATCTAGAGACGCGGTAGCGTCTCGACGCCAAGTACATGAATGAAAAGACACCTTGTATATGCCTGTCGCTACCGTGTATCTTTACTCGAAGCACAGCTATTCCAACCTAACCTGAAACTTATTTCATTAATATCTCATCACGCCTGCAATATTTTCTATATTTAATGGCATTTTTCTCATGTAAACCGCATTATCAAAAATCACAAAAAAAGAAAATAGTATACATGAAAAAGTTGAGGAAGAAAAAATGTATTATCAAAAAATAAATATAAAAAAAACACAAAAAAGACAAAGAAACGTGAAAAAGTCAAGGACGAATAAAGTATTATTATCAAATAATAATAATCACAAAAAAGAAAATAATATAATCACACAAAAAAAGAAAATAATATAATTACAATATAAAAAAAGGTGTGAAATCAAAATGAGCTGCAAGTACATCACAAACAAAATGAAAATAATATAATCACCCAAAAAAAGAAAATAATATAATTGCAATATAAAAAAAGGTGTGAAATCAAAATGAGCTGCAAGTACATCACAACAAAAAGAAAATAATATAATCACCCAAAAAAAGAAACTAATAGAATTACAATATAAAAAAAAATAATATAATTACAATATAAAAAAAGATGTGAAATCAAAATGAGCTGCAAGTACATAAAGGTGCTTTCCAACTGCGCTTAAGATGACACAACTACATATACACAGCTAAAATGCTGTGTTATTCCATTACTCATATCGCGGACATTTTAATTAACCCATGAAAAAGAATCCCATTTAAAAACATTGTCGTAAATTAATAGCTTTACAAAATTAATGATATACAAAAATTGCGCCAATTATAACAATGACTATTTATACAAAGAAAAACAATATATTAAATAATATAACACAACAAAAGACAAAAAAAAAATGTCCGCGGCCTGGAAGTCAAATACTTGGCGTGGTCTTCCCCTTCTCCTGGTTTCCTTTTGCACTTCCCCGCCTTCGCCTGCTTGGTTCATTAGCCTCTCCGCTCTTCTTTACCAACTGCTGTCTTCGCTTTGTCTTCTCACTTCTTCCACTCCCTAGATGTCACTTATCCTTGCCACGTATCTCATACATCGTGCACTCGTTTCACACCTTCTCTTCTTCACCTTTTATCTCACCCTTCGGCCCTTTATTAATTGTCGATTATACTGTCCACCGGAACCTTGTCTGATCCCCTCGTTTTCCACCCGACCTCGTAATTTTCTGAGCACTTTTACCACACTTTTCGTCTATTTCTTTCACCTGTCTGCCGACACACGTTATTCTCTCGCGCACGTCACGTGGTTCCCCCCACACCTTTTTTTTATATTGCAATTATATTATTTTCTTTTTTGGGTGATTATATTATTTTCATTTTGTTTGTGATGTACTTGCAGCTCATTTTGATTTCACACCTTTTTTTATTTTGTAATTATATTATGTTCTTTTTTGTGCGATTATATTATTTTCTTTTTTTGTGATAATCAATTACCGTGCTCCCTCTCGGTCCCGTATATGTATATTCTTCTTTTCCATCTCTTTCCATATTCTGGTTCAGAATATTCCATCTTCTTTCCTCTATCATATCTAATAATAACTTTCCCTCCGTATTTTTCACTTTGACTTTTGACCTTCTTACGCCATCTTTTAATCTAAAATCTCCTATTTCTGTTCAATTCCCTGCTTATATATTACTCATCGAGAAACTTAATAGTTAATACATATAATATACATTCATAAGAAACGAATAGTAATTGATGACTTCATTAGATAGTAGGTATCATTAAGGTTTTTATATAACACAATGTATTTATATACGATACTATTAGTTTAATATTACGTAATGTGAGTTTACGAGTTTTCGAATACTTGTATAGCGACCTTTCTTACACTTATAAACTGTTTATTTGTTAAATGTAAACCTTTTCTCTTTAATCGAAAACTCGTGTCTAAGGACCACGAAATATAGGCTTTGTAGTACACAAGAAAAAGAAAGCAGCGAAATCTCCCAGTATGCAGATAGTGCGCAGTTCCATGATGTACACATTTCCTGCCGTTGACAAGACTTAGCTCTTAGCACAGGTAGTGCCATAGGATATAAAACGTACGCTAACTGCGTATTTTCATTTTAGTTCTTATTGAAACTTTCCGGAATGTTGACCAGTCTTGACGATATTATTGTTTTATACTTGGTAACGTATTCTTATTTTATATTTTTTAATATATCGTTTGGAACCTATGAGACACGTTCGTTCCTAAAATTAATTTTAAGAAGTACCTACATATTTTCTATTATATACAGAAAAGTTTTAAATGCTACGTATGAAAATATTAGAAACCTTTTTGTTCTCTTTAATTTGTTGTTAATTTGGAATAGTAACAGCTTTGTCTTTGAAGATTAAGAGCGTTTAAAACGATGTCATCGAAATTTTAACATGAAAATTTAAGGTGAAAATCGTTCAATTCAGGTAATGCTTGTTTGCTTGACCAGTGGTATAGTAACAACAAAAGTACCTCGGAATTTCCAACCCGTGACAAGTTTACAATCTCCACCCCTTAGTTACCTTCCAACCACGAACAGTGCATTTCCAAAACTTTCGCAACATGCTGTTTACGTTAACCAAGCTACGGACAACGGGTTGGAAGATACTAGAGTTTCAGATAGAGGCTTTACGGAAAGGCAAATACAAGCTGGGTATTCATACCTGAAACCACTATCGATCGACCTCAACTTACCTTTCAAAGATCAGAAGATTGAATCAATCGCCGATAAACAAAGGTAAGACTACACGTTTGAAATATTCCATTGGAAGTATGTCAAGTGCCCTTTCATAATAACCAATTGTTAATTCTTTCGATGATTTTTTTGTATTTATTAGTGATACTACTTAATATTACTGAACCGGCATGGTTCCTAGGCTCTTATTGAATTATATTGAACTCGTTTTCAGTTCTTAATTATTAAATAGAAAGGGGATCGATATCCTCTTAGCTTTTAGGTAGGGATATTGTTTAAAGTTGTTCATTATTCTGTATACGGATAAATCCACAGAATTCTCCGCGCATCAGAAAAAGTAGAACACAAGGAATAAAGAGGCATAAAGAATTGCATTGAGTCGCTCTAATGAAACTCGCTCCTGTTATTTTAATCAGCAAATGTTATTATGTTCCGAGTTAACCATTGCAGAAATGTTTAACAATTTAATAAAATGTGAGGAGAATAACATAATATTAAAAAAAAGACCGTTGCTGAAGTTGAAATAAAACAGGAATTTAAATACTGCAATACAAAAAGAACCTAATAATGAAGGCAAATATTGTAAAAATGGTAAAAAGTCGTCAACGCGATACAAATATTTGTACTGAAAAGATTATGATATATATCCACTTAGTCGAATATCTTAGTCGAATATCTTAGGTAGCTTAATTATTCAAGCAAGCTTGAAAAAATTTGATCTTCTGGAATGATTTGAGCAACTTGAACGTTTTAACGACTTGCTTACGTTCAAGATACTCGTATTTAAATAATTGTTTTCTCATTGCATCTTCAAGAAAATGATATCAACAAATTTCTGACTATCTCCTGATCAAAATGAGTCCAAACGCAACGTTATTCGGACTACTTTTTTGCGATAGGTACTCGAGTACCTAGAATAATTTTATATTCTGCAAATCGATTTTGCATTCGGTATCTCGAAATCACTGAAATTTAATTACACAAGAAAAGAGTTGAAACCAAAAAATTATGAATCCATATCCTAAATATTTGTCTTCAAACCTGATACCTACATGTGACCGGCTGATTTTGGTGAAACTTATGTGTAAATTAGTATTCTAAAAATATTTAACATGTATTGGTTCTTATCGGTAATCCTTCATATGTAGGGGGTAAAATCAGTTCTCAAAGTTCAGGATAGAAGAAATATTAGTCTGAACATCTCGAAAACTGTGCGGCGTGGAAAAAATGTTTTTTTTTAGACAAAAGCGTATTCTTCGATAAGAAATTGAGTCACGTAAACAGGTTTCTAGTACTTCAATTTATTCATTAGTTATTTTCTATTCATTCCTCTTATAAATTGATATTTTTGTATAAGTTTGTCAACGTTATTTGTAAACCATAGTAAGAAATACGAATACTGAAAAATTAGTAGGATAACTATATCAATCTCACTGTCTGTTTCGTGACCAAAATCGTAAGGAAATCCCAGAATGAAATTAGGTGGGAACTATCTTTAACTTCCATCAAGTTTAAGCTAAAGTTTCCATTTTGAAAAATATTGAAGCTTTGAAAAGAGGTGATTTTGTTGGTGCTTCTAAATTAATTTTTGTACAGGGTGTATTAAAATTCGTGGTTTCATTTGCACTCATGCACTCATAACTTGCAAATGTAGAACGATTTTTTTTTCATTCGTTTACAATAATATCGAATTTAAATGTCATAATTTATACTCGTGCTTATTAACAGTATCATGGATTCTCTGGTATTATTTTTACGACTACATATCTATTTGCACTACTAATATTTATAATGTTATCATGATGATAGTTCTGTATAATATACTGCTTCCTAATAACAGTGGCAATTTTTATGACACAATGGATAATTATTAAGAATATGGAGCAATTGCTCAAAACAGAATGTTGGAGGCAGGATTAATTTCATTCTGTCAATGCCACTGAATATTGCACACTATATGCAGTCTCCGAGATGAGGATCGCCCGAAATGATTGCACCAGTGGATTGCTTATTATATATCTATATATATTTAAATTAAAAAACTTGAAGAGTAGAAGTGACCTATTTTTGGTTGTGTCTTGAGCTGTCGACCAATGCTGAACTGTTTCCGCCTCTGCTCGCTGTTTCAAGGTTTTTAATTTTCTTAGTACTGCCGCGGCTTCTCCTCCAATGCGTTTAAACGCGCCTTCTCTGGCAGGGTGCGACACAGTGACCCTATTGTATGCTAGGATGGGCCGAATTTTCTGAGACGGTCGCTGGGTCTTGAAAATGTCGTGACAAATACCTAACGACCATTCCCCAATACGTAATAAAAGTTTATAAACTTTTCCATAATATGTCTCTAAAGTTCCTGCTATGTAGTACGTATTCCATGCAGATAGCGAATTTAATATAGTGATCCTAATTTTTATTAAATAGTTTAAACTAAAACTTTCAAATTTTCACATTTCCCACTTTGGCCTGTAGTTTATTTTGATAACACACAGATGGACCAACAATTTTTAAAAAGAATTATTGAAACATTATTTATTTTCAATATATTCTTTAAACAAGTTGATATTTTGGGAACCTGCTTATGCGGTTGAATATGTTAAGAAAAGATACAAGGATTTTTATGTAAACATTTCTTTCTCTACCCCATAGTTTCCGAGCTATTAAAGGAACTATATTCTTTACTCTCAACTATCAGGACTGATCATCCCTTTAGATATCCAATATTTTTTAAAATTCCTACCAAGCGATAAGTTCGACAAAAATCGGCGCGTAAGTGAATCCGTGAGTTTGCTACCAACTACAAGAACGGAGACTGTCATTCTCCCGGAGACAGCTGAATGCGTGAAAATACTTGTCAGACATGGGAGAGTATTTTAGTTGTCTCGCTGCCAGTCAAACAGTTAAATTAATTCTAATGAAAGTTAACAGTGATACAGAATTCAACATGCGCCATGGATATTTTAATAATTTGTTTGAAATTTGCATTTTAAGGTTACTCAAGGAACTCCAGGGTATTCGTAGCGCAGCCACAAGGGGAATAGCACAAACATTGATACCAAGCAGCACACCGAGTCCGCGAGCGGAGGTCGAATATCATTCCCACATTCCTCCCCGATCGTCGTATCAAGTTGTAGAAGAGCATGATGAATACATAACGGACAATTCGGATGATGGCTTGTCTTATCGTGGGAAGGCTCATAAAACGAATCCCCATCGTAATTCGCAAGACATAACGACGGCCATCAAAGCCCTCGATCACTTCCTGAGCAGGGTTCTAAACGACGATAGTTACAACAGCGGACTACATCCATCGCCCAATCCTATTTTGGCCCTCATCCTGTCACGATATGGACGATACGTGCCTGGGGCACGAATCCCTCGCGTGTATGCGCACATGGCCGTAAATAATATACACAATAACAAACCGTTTGGTAACTATAAGGTGGAATGTGATGAGGTGCCTACTTACGTTCGACGATAATACCTGTGGACTTTCGGCATACAAATAAGAAAAAATGTTCAATATCTGTACATGTACTGAATATGTATGTACATATGTGATATCGGATAGGAAGAGTGAAGAAGATATGGAGGTTTTAAATTGTAGTAAAACATAAATAGGAATATTTTCTATACCCGGTTTAAGTTATTTCATTCAACAGTGTTCACCTTAACAGGGCTACCTCTACGTATTATTATTATTATTAATAATGTGCCCCCCCCCCTTCTCCAAAAACAGAGAAACGGCCTATGGGCCCCGCTTTAAACATACGCATTTCATTACCCGTCTTGAACCATTCCTGCTTTCGTTTTTTTTTCCCGGGTGGTGTGACTAGAGGGGGGAGGAGTGATCCTGGCACCCTCTGTGAACCGTACCTATGAGCGTAGCCCATTTACCGGTTAAGATAGTATAGTGGGGTTACCAACAGAGAGTATTGTAGAGACTAAATAGTAATGTATTTGAGCGGGAAAATTTACAAAAAAAACCGCTAATACTGAAACAAACATAATTAGGGGACGGCACAAACACAAAAGGACAGAGGATTATATGTACAGAGGACATTGGTCCGGGTAATAATATGTTAAAAAGTCAGCACTAAAAGTACTGAAACAATTTTTGAAGTAATAGTACAGTAATGCAGGATAACCTGCAGTTTTGGTAATTTTAAAAGGCGTAATATAACTGAAAGTCATAATATGATCAACAAGATCATCTAGACATTCGAAATGGGATTTTGGTCCTATAGGGTATTTTGTTTAGATCGTACGTGCCAGTTTGACGCGCAAGCGGATTTAAATGATTATTGACGTCGTAAGAGTTTATTAACTTGTTAATATATTCATGGATGTACAGTATTTTAGCATCTTCATGCAAGGCACGATTAGTGTGTCTAAATGGTGGATGTAATATGGTACGTGAAATTCTGTTCTGGGTGATTTGTACCCTTGCGCAATTAGTAGAAGTGGTGAACCACCATGCCTAAGTGTCATATGTAAGAACTGGTCTGATACAAGACTTGTATATGTTGATTCTTAAAGAAAAGTTTAGATGAGATTTGTAAGATATATAAGAATAGAGATGCGCTGCCACTTTAAGTATTTTAACTATTCGATCTTCAATGGCCACATTCCATAACATTTTATGGTGTAATTGAATACCCAGATATTTGACTTGGTCCTGCCAGGGAACTGGGATATCATGGTATTTGAATATTAAATTTGTTTTTGGGGGCAATGATATTTTTGCGTCTAGTGAAAAGTATAGCTTCGGTTTTGTCGGGGTTAATTTGAAGCTTCCAATTTGTCAGGTAAATTAGGATGTCGTTAATATGATTGTAAGCGATGAATGAGACTGGATAGTTGCCATGATGAAGAATAAATGGCCGTATCGTCAGCATATAGTGCGAGTTCACAAGAATTGATTTTTGGGATATCGTTTATATAAATATTAAAAAATATAGGACCGAGGATGGAGCCCTGGGGCACCCCTGCTGTGACCAAATGCATTTTAGAAATAGCGCCACGACCATGTACGAACATTTTCCTATTTGTTAGATAAGAACAGGCCACTTTGAGCAGACCATGTAGAAGGCCAATTTTATAAAGCTTGTACAGAAGAGCTTCATGCCAGACTGTGTCGAAAGCCTTGGATAGGTCGAGCAAGACCATGGCGACACATCTGTTTACATTAAGCTCGTGTGTTACTGTTTGTGAAATACGCAATAATTGCTGTATGGTAGAATGACCCCGGCGGAAGCCAAACTGTTGGTCTGCAAGAATATTATTAATATTTAAATGATCCATGATAAATGCATGTATGCAACGCTCCAAAAGCTTTCCCAATATGGAGAGAAAGCTTATGGGCCTATAACTGGTAAGTGCGTTTCGCGGTTTTCCAGGCTTTGGAATGGGTATAACTTTAGCAATTTTCCACTTATCAGGGAAATAACCGATTGAGATGGTTAGAGGCGTGTTTCATGGCAGTAATTCCGTCGTTTCCCGGAGCTTTCCGATTTGCAGAATACTTAATGTAGTTAAATATTTGCTGTGGTGATAGAGGAAAGTCCGTGTCGTTGGTGACGATCCTTTGATTAAATGAAACTGCGAAATCCTCGATTTTTGCTTGATAATTAGAATTAAGTTGGGTCGCTTGGTTATGCACAGCAGTAAAAGTAGCAGCTAAGGAGTCTACCTTGTCCACGGTAGACGTTATAATAGTCGATTCAGAGAGGAGTGGTGGAAGAATTTTATCGTCTTTTGCGATATGTCGCCCAAAAGGTAGGATCCAGTTTTTGGAAGGATCTTAAGGTGTGATCCCATTTCCTTGATCGGAGATATGTGATACGCTTGTTGATGGTGGCTGTAATGTCCTTTATTTGGTACGATACGGTGTACGCCAGTATTTGTCCTTTTTCCGGATTGCACGTCTATGTCTGATGAGCGATTGTAATACAGCGTCATTGTAGTGATGAGCTTCGTTGTTTGTATTTGTCGTGGGAATTTTTGCACGAGCCCGACAGGCGTGAAAGAATTTTGTGAGTGCCGTAATGGAATCGTCTATGTCTTGATTTGAGCGAAAGGAGTAAGTAATTCGCATTTTGTTTGTTTGGTTTTTGTAACAGACCCAGTCAGTAGTTGTGTGCAGGTTATGCGTGAAAGTCGAGTTTGTCGGCGTAATCATGACGGGACGATGATTAGTGTTGAAGTCACAGTGATTGTGCAGTCGAGGTTTTTTTGAATATCCGTAGGAATGAAGTCAAGCGTAGACGGTTTACGTTTCCCGGACTGAAAGGTAAAGTCTTGTGGGTGTACGATACGGTACCTGTGCGTTTGGTAATATCTGAATAAAGTGCTTCCGGCTTTGTTGGAAGTAAAATTGTTCCATAATTTATGCTTGGCATTCCAATCTCCATCAATTATGAAAGGTGATCCCAGGTTGATGAGTATATTTAAAATACCCGTACTGATTAAATCTCCTTGTGAAATATATACTACTCCCAAAATAATTTTGGGGGAATTTAATTTGATAAAACACGCCTCAAATGGAAAGGTATGAGTAGGATTATAGTTAGAAAAATTAATAGAATCATGTACTAAAATGGCCACTCCGCCGCGAATTGCGTTTCGGTCATCTCTGACCATAGTATAGCCAGGGAGGCTAAAAGAGTCATTTGGAGTGAGCCAGGTTTCGGTAATAAGAAGCACTCCTTCCTAGTGTCTGGCCGCCGCCAGGATAAGTTCGTTTCGCTTAGCAGGTAAAGAGTCCGTGTTCCATAGAAAAATGTTCGGAAGAGGCATTTTAATTTAGGTTTTGGAATACTGACCAGAAAACTTGAAATTTGTCAGCAAGGGTGCAGCAAGGACGTAGTTTTTCGATCAATGTACGCGTAAGTGCTAGCATCTGTTCGATGCTGACGATAGAGTTCAATTCATGCATGGCAGCAATTAATTCTGTCATTTGGTTAAGATTTTTTTCATTAGAATGAAGATTTGAATTTAAAGGGGTATATTCCGGAATCAATTTGAGGCTCTGTGTGAGGTTGAGAGGGTAGGAAACCAGCAACTACATTAGCGTAGGATGAAGAGTAGGCAGATGGTGGAAGGCCTCTGCCAGGATGATTTGAGAGATTTAAATTTTTAGGATTTGAGGGTTTCGAAACAGTTACGGAGTTTATCGCGACTCCCATGGGAGTTATTCCAAAAATTTTTCGTCGATTTAAATACTTTAAGAGAGCAGGACATTGGTTAAAATTAGCGGTGTGTTGGCCGTCGCAGTTTACGCATTTCGGTGCCGTTTCGATGTCCTTCTGACAATCTGAAGTGTGGTGTTTACCTGCACACTTGACGCAGTTTGGTGGAAGTCGGCAGTTTGCCGTTGTGTGGCCGAAAGCCTGACACCTATAACATTGCGAGTAATTTTTCTTTGATAGGAATTTTTCCCAGTATACTCTTATACTGAAAAGGGTTTTTATTTTAGAAATATCGTTTGGAGAAGTTCCAGAAAGAAAATTTATCCTGTATATAATATACGGGGAGTTACCTGTGTACCTTTTATAACGTATAATGGAACATGAGTTGGGACTTTGTCCTTTTGCGTTTATCTCTGCGATAATCTCGTCGGAGGGAATATCTGGGAGGCCTTTTAAGACCATGGACCGAGAACGTTCAGAATTTAAAGAGAAGGTGAAATGTTGGGTGTTCTCTTCATCGAGAGCAAGCTTGAGTTTTGTATAATCTTGGATATTATCAAATTGGAGTCTAATTTTTCTCCAAAAAACTTTATATTGAAAGTTTTCCCGGATTCTTTGGCTAATTCCCTTTCGAATTTGGGAATATTATCAGAGAAGTTTGATATGTACAGAGGAGGGGGTTTAACGGACTTATTTGATTTGGAGTATGTATCCCCAGTGTTGTGTACGTTAGGTAGGGGATTTGAGTATGTTTGGCCATGAGCGGTTTGGCCGGTTACGACCAAAGGAATTTTAGTTTTTATGTTAGGAGCGACTGTAGTCGAGTCGTTTGGACAAGAGAATGCTGCCAGAATAGCGTATCTATTCGAAAAGGAAATATTTGGGGTCACGTCGACCTGCATGTTTGTAGAAGAATGGTCCACGTGCGAGACGGGGCTGAGGATCGGAGGAGGCAGATTTTCAGAGTCAGAGACTTTCTCAGGAGCCTTCGATTTCTTATTTTTATTCGTTTTTTTACCCTGTCTATTTGCAACCGAAGGGATTTTTTGAGACTAAGTTTGAGATTTATTAGGCGAGGACTCAGACCTATCAGAAGCTGTAGAGTCCAGTTGGGAGTCGAGCGTATTTGCCGCTCTGCGTTTTCCTCCAGGCATGGTGGAATTTTTGTTAATATTAATATTATCAATATTAAATAGAGAGCCACTTACCAATTTAGCAGCGGTTAAGGAAGATAGTGTCGGGCCTTCATCCTGCGTAGAGGGTTTGGGGACCCCTTGGGGGCCAGAGTGATTGTGCTCAGATATTGTGTTGCTCTTTTGTAATTAATAGCAATAAAATTACTTCCAACGAGGAAAATCCCTAAGGAGGACTTTCTCAGTACATGAGGAAGCTAGGCACTAGTGAACACAAGACGTTAAAGAAGATTATATAAAACTGATTGAGGACGATTACTCGCGGTACTCCGTTCGTTGCGGACTCAACAGCGCGAATGAATGAACCATCCCTGCTTTCGGAATGGCCTCTCAAGTTTTTATAGGCACGGGCCACACGAAGGAGAGAACCCTACTCATCAGGGGTGGCAGACTTAACAATCGACGAAGTATAGGATAGAGCTATCACCTTATGGGACCTCGTGTCACCACCCAAACTGTATTACCGACCCATAACTCAAGGA
Source organism: Andrena trimmerana (assembly GCA_951215215.1). Classification (NCBI taxonomy): domain Eukaryota; kingdom Metazoa; phylum Arthropoda; class Insecta; order Hymenoptera; family Andrenidae; genus Andrena; species Andrena trimmerana. The sequence goes on from OX578062.1 coordinate 11,368,179, forward strand.
CTGAATTTAGCGGCCTCTGTTCATGAACAGCGTCCAACTCCGGAACTACTCTGAAATGTGTTGAAATGCTGAAAGGTGTGTGCGTGCTTGTATACGTGTGACTTGTTCCGAGTGAAAGTTTACATAGAGGGCAGGCTTTTGCTACGCTGTGGTACGCTATGCTTTGACTCGGCTGGACTCAGCTAGTCAACGATTCATGCGGATTTTTTTCCGAAAATCCATTTCGGGGATCACGACACTATGGCGAGACACGAGACTTACTATTACAAGACAATAAGCTATAAATTGCAAGATGACATTGGTTATTAGTACTTTGCATGTAGTAGAACCCTTTCACGTATCGTATGCCGAAAAGTATTAAAAATTCACGCTGTTACTGACATACCCGCAAGTTTCTAATGCACTGTTTAATCATTCTAGTGAAGTAATAATAATTTGATTCTATTTGCTCCGAGTATTAGTTTACCGTCGACATTGATATTTGCAGTACATTCATTAGGTTTCAATTCTTAAAATCCTCGCAGAAAATGGCATGATGCATGAGTGTCGTGGGAGGTATGGATGCAACTGCAAATCGCGTTACTTTCGAAACCCGTGTTGCGAAATAAGATTTTGTCTAGCCCTGAGAAATTCATCGGTTCAGTGTTCAGTGAAGTGTGTGCATATTATTTCGTGATTTCTCAATTCGTGTATCAATTTCATCGATTACTGGGCCATGTAGGAGGATTTTAACAGGATTCCACTGAGATATACCCATTACCTAGAAGACTTCTCGAGCAACACTTTTCTCGTGTCCTATCACGTGTCCTTTTGCATTGTTTGACAAGCTCTGTAACATTCTATGACACGAGCTTTTCTGTAAGAGCATCGGAGCACTAGCAAAGTGCACTTGCATTTTCTTTTTAAATGCAACCGTACGAATCGATTAACTAATATTTTGCGTTGGTGAACGATGATTCTGGATAACTTAACATTCTCTTCGTTAATCTTTTCTTTTCCTTTCATAAGTTGTATGCGTCTTTTGAGTACCTTACTAATATAATATTAGAACTATGCAGCCGTGTAAGGTTAATTAAATTGTTATATGGTCGCTAACTTCAGTTCAGCTCGATTCAGATTCATTCAGATTCTTCGAGCTATAAAAGTAGGGCGGCTACGCAAATTTGTCTTTAAATTTTTTGTGCGCGAAGAAAAGTACGGTTCTTTTGATTTCAAACAAAAGGATACCTAATTCTTTTTATCTGTTCTCATTTGTATACGTTTTCTGTGATATGATAGAATTGGACTGCGTTTAAATGTATTCGACATGAAATAAAAGTTAAATTGGGAAGATAATTAAATTCTTTATACGTTTTACATGAAATTATATTGTAATATTTGTCGTATTTTCTATACTTAATAGACAAATCAGGTTAATGAAAATATTTTTCATCTTGTTGCAGATTAATTTTGGGAACATTCCTTCGTGGACAGGAACTTTAAATGAGATAAACGATGGAAAGCTGTGAACCTCAACAATGAACATAAAGTGAAGTGAAATTATATATTTTATACATAATAATAATACAATATTGTACCAACATTCATGTTTACATGCTAATATTAATTTATTGAAACACTGTAAAGGCCTTTAATGGAAATAAAGTGGAAAAAAACTGGAAAAAAAACTATTATTATTTAGAAATATCTTTTACAAATTCCTATCCAAATTCCAAACCTGTGATTTCAAATATTTATGGTATTTTGTAAGAATACCATAGATTCTCCCTGAGAAGAAATCGATACCATGGCAAAAGGCCTTTAGAAGGCGCAGCTCTTGTTCGCTACTTTAAGGCGACGCCTTCAATGGTGAAATTTCAAGATACCCCCTTTCGCTTCATGTTCTCCTGATACATCGTTCCAAACTCTGGCCAAAATTTTCTGAACGCTGTAAAACTGAGCTGCGCAACAGGAGAACATGACGTCGAAAGAGGTGGCACAATTCAAATAAACCTAAATAGATGTAGGTTGGCACAGGATATCATGGTCCAAAATGTGTCTCAGCTTAATGCGGATGTAGTTATTATTTCTGAACCATATAGGCAAAGTAACTACTGGATAAATGACGCGACCGGTGACTCGTCAATCTGGGTTTAACGGCAAATTCCCTAACCGGGCCTCGCCTATGAATGCGGATGGTATTGTGGTGGCGGTGGTGGATGAGTGCAGTATTATTAGCTGCTACTGCTCCCCAAGTAGGAAACTCCTACAATCGTCCAAGTAGGAGTTCCTCGTATACTTGGACGTGCTGGAGGGCATCTTGACGGAAGTCAGAACCCCGAGTCGTGGGGTTATAATAGCCGGGGATCTCAATGCAAAGTCCCCGGCCTGGGGAAGTACCAAATCCGACAGGAGGGGAAATGCATGCATGGACCTATTGGCGAGGCATGGACTTGTCCTGATTAAGCTTAAGGAACGTTTTACTTTCCATCATCGTAACAAAGGTGCTTCGTTTATTGATGTAATGTCCACTGACCGATTGACGACCCGATGGATTAGGAAAAGCGAGGTCCTGGGGCATTTTTCGTTGTCTGATCACAGGTACGTGTGTCACACCATCAGGAAACCCAAGAGGGTTACCGTGGCCCCGGAGTGGGCCCAGTTCTCGGTACGGGACATGGACGCTGAGGCTGTTTTGAAAAAATGGAAACAGCTCTGACAGCTGGATTGTGCCCGGGCGACCGATCCCTTTGGTCCTTGCGTCCCCCGGATTGAGCCGTTGGCGGAAAAATTCCAAATACTACTGGAGGAAGTTACTAGGGGGGTACTCCCTAAGAAGGCCCTTCCACGTGGTACGAGGGAACCCAATCACTGGTGGTCACCGGAGATAGCTGAGGCTAGGCGTCTAGCTTTTAAGGCCAGGCGGTATTTCCAGCGTCGAAGAAAGAAGGGGACCCCTGACGCTGACGAGGGCAGGAAAGCGTAAGCGGCCTCTAGGAAAGAGGTCCAGTTGATGATCTGGAGAACCAAGAAAGGCCTGTGGCGAGAGCTCTGTGGCACGGTCGATAATAATTTTTTCTTTTTTTTTTCTTTTTCTGGGGGGGTTGGATCGCTTGAGTGGGGGGGATTATTTGCTAATCAGCGCCCCCTGTGAGTCGTGCCTATGAGCCGTAGCCCATTTACCGACAGTTTAGTGCTGTGGTATTACCGACCAATGTAATGGTTAGTTATTTATCGCCTGAGTGTATTTCAGCGGAAAATTTAAAAAAAAAACGCTTACCTGAAAACAGAGAAAAGTGAAATTAAACAGTTCGGGATTCATTTATTGGGTGTACTACGTTACGTAGGAGAGTGCGTTCAGTAGTGACTGATAGAACTGCAGAATGCACGAAAGCGTAGTGTGCTATATTACAATCTTGTCCCATGGTTGCGTGCCATCCTAGAGTGAGAGTGAGAGGGTGTTTCTGTAAGCAAGGCTGGTGTGGTGGAAGTAATACTGTAAGAAAAGCTTGACCCCAATCTAGTGGGGGAGGTGTGCAGGCACCAAAGTGGGCTGCCTAATGGGTGTGTAGTAAGATTAATGTAAGTGGCTGTTTATTTTAAATATATATGATACAAGAACCTATTTGGATGGATGGTTATCTTAATAATGTGATCAGTCAAGGTAGGGGAGTTGAAGGGTGCTTTCGTTAGTTGAGACGGAACATCATAGGGAATGGAATCTTAACCCGGTAAGGAATTTTATTTATGTAAAAGGAGCCTGTATTACGTGTCAATGGATTTATGTGGTCCGTGACGTGATAGTTGGCCATAAGGATCATGACATACGTGTGTATGAGAGGAGTGTGGGTTTCTTGGTGTAGTTCTATGGTGGGATATCGTCTGGGCTTGTGTGTAATAATCTTTAGGATTTTGTTTTGTATTACCTGAAGTCGTTTGTGGACTTTTTTTCCACTCCATCCGCCCCTCCCCCGCATGGGAAACAAGGGCGACCAGGTTGCGTGATACGCTTGCTCCTCTGGTCGCCCCCAAAGCGCGGGGGCCACAATAAATGGTTAGGTCGAGGTTAGGGGAAAAAAGGCCTTACTTATTTATTTTTTCATTTAGATTTTATGAAAATCATAGTAGTTAAGTACTTACCTTATTTTACAGTACCTACATTATTTTATCTCACCTTATTTTACTTCCTTACCTTATTTTACTTCCTCATTATTTACCTGTAACAAAATTAAATTTTATGTAGAGCATATATATATATATATATATTTCTACTTACCTCAATAAATAAAGTATTTTGGGTTGGTTTAGTTTTGCTCTGGTTTTTTTAGTTGGTTTTGTTTTTTATTGACTCGTGCGTGCGGCTGGTTTGGAGTGGGTTGACCCTAGCCGGAAGGGGACGTTTGGTGAAGTATGATGGAAGACCAGGACAGAAGCCTCGGAAACCCGCTGCTGCCGAGGGATCACTCGGGCCCTGCCACGGAAGTCGGTGGCAGTGACAGCGGGCAAGACCGGGACTACGCCACGGGGGGATCGCCCGGAACCGCCACGGGGGGGACGCCCGGACCCCAGCTTCGGCTGGATCCATCGCTACCGCTTTCTCTGCTGGGTGAAAATCCTTGGGGAACTGCGGGACGTGATGACGGAGAAAAGAAGATAAGCCTTAGGGAGAGTCGGGAGGTAGGCCTTAGGGAGAGTGGGAGGTAGATTTGATGTCGTACACCCCTCCTTCAGGGAGTTCTGGCGCTCGTCCCAGACTTAGGGATGTGAGTATGACGAATAGCGGTATGACGGAGTTGGAGATTGAGAAAAGGAAGAGCCCGATTTTGGAGGCCATGACCACTCGGGTTAGGGAGCTAGATCCCATTATTGAGACTTTGGTGAGGGGTAATGAGTCGAGAAAGGTGAAGACCCCGGATAGGAGGAAGAAGGCCGCTACCTTCTCTCCCTCTGGGGTGAGAGTACTCAGGCCTTCAAAGAGGACAATGGCGGTAGAAATGACCTCTGGTACCGATTCGGCAGGCGACACGTACGCTACCCCTGAGTCGTCTGCTAAGCAGACTGGCTCGGCCAGGAAACGTGCCAAAACTAGATAACAGCCTTCGGTGGCTAGCGAATTGGCTGCAGCCACTTCTGAAGAGGAATCTCGAGGCCGCGATTTTGCGGGAGTTCCTAGAGTCTACACTGATACGGATGACTCTGACATAGATACGACCATTGGTATTGATGCGGCAGTGGCTTTAATGAAGCACATACGAAAGTTTGCTATGCCATTGTATGACTATATTTGTGAAAGTAAGCATATCCGTTCCGCGATGAAGGAAAATGCTAAGGAGGCCATTAAGGGTATGGTAGGCCTAAATAGGGTTTTGAAGAATATGAAGTCGGCTCAGAGAGCAGGACAGGCGGAGATGTTGGCGCCGCGGCACACTCATTTCCGCAAATCAGGGGGTAAGCCGGACTCGGCGAGGAGATCGGGAAACCGTGATGAGTTTCCACCACTCGCCGTTGAGAGTCAGGGTGGAAAACCTGTGACCTCGGGTACCAGTAGTGGGGATGTGAGGGAGGGTTTGTCTCACCCTCCTCGTCAGGAGAGGCGCGGTAGGGAACAGATGCGGGTAAATGACCCCGATCATCATGTGATTGGGGGTCATCAGAGAGGCCTCGGCACGGAGGTGGAGGGTGAAACAGGGCAGAGAGAAGGACTCTCTTCGCGCGTGACGCGCGGGTTGTGCCCTGTTGAACAGTTGGGTGAGTCCGAGGGACACCCTCCCTCTTCCGAAACTGTAGCGCAAAACGAGTGGACGGTTAAGACTCGGGGTAAGAAAAGAGGGAAGGGACGTCGTTTGACTGACGGATCGGGAACCGAGGGAGTTCCTGTACGCCGCCCTCCCCCCCCCCCCCTCACGAGTCCAATCTTCGAGAGGGTGAGTATCCCCCTCCACGTCCGTGAAGTGGGTTGGGTCCCCAGGCTTGTCCTCGTCCCCCATCGCAGCCACAGCCACGCCCAAGGGCGAGGAGGCTGCCCCCTCCTCGCGCGGAGGCGGGACTAGTTAGAGTTGGTGAGGGTAAGACGTATGCGGAAGTCTTTAAAACTTTGACGGCTAAGATTGATGGTGAGATTACTGGGCTCCAGACGGTGAAACGATCTCGGGCGGGTCACTTGTTGTTGGAGCTCGATAAGAACTGTGATTCGGCACGATTCCGTCACAGGATCCAGGATGTGGTTGGTCCTGAGGAAGAGGGGGGGTACTCCCACTTGATTTAAAGATCCTGTTGAGGAAATCCTTATATCTAGAACAAAAGAAGAGGATTAGAAGATTTGTGGGTCCGCTTTCGCCGGAATTGGAGGAGGAGCGCAGGGAGGCCCTCCGTATCCGCGAGTTACGGATAGAGGAGGCTACCTGGACGGTTTGGCAGGAGAGATGGAATGGCGCTCGGGTATCCAGGTGGACACATTCGTGCATCCCTGATGTCCTGAAGTGGACGAAGTGTGGTTTTAACTTTTTAGATTTTTATAGTACACAAATTTTAACGGGACATGGCTGTTTTAATGCCTTCCGGTTTCGTATTGGTAAATCCCGTACGCCAAGTTGTTGGTTTGGCTGCGATGCTCCCGACACCAGCGAACATACGCTGCTGGTTTGTCCGAGGTGGGATGTTTTGAGGAAGGCTCTTTACGAAAGTTTGGATATCCAGACTGTAAGGATTTACGAAGTTATGACTCGGGTTCTCGTAAATCGTCCTCGTTGGATGGCTTTTAGGCTGTTTTGTAGGGAAGTGATGTACTGCAAGCAGCGTTTTGAGCGTGTGTTAGAATCAGATCAACTGCAAGATGGGGATCCCTTGGATGGTATCTCTTTGCGGGCTTTGTTCGAGTTAGATTATGGGAGTCAGCAGGCTGACCCAGTAAATAGTGACGATGAAGACTCGTAAGAAAAAATGTTTCCTTGTAGTCTCTCACATGTTCATGTTGCCTGTGGGGCCCTTGGGGACCGATATTCGGTTTTCCTCAGACGGCCATTGTGGGATGTCATGGTGCAGCTGGTCTGCCATGTTTGTTGTTGTGTGATGTCGTGGTGTTTTGTTATGTCGCTGCTGTACGTCTTATTTTTTTGGAGGTTCGATGAAACTCGTAGAACTTCAGGGACTTGGTCCCATTTTTGAGGCCCCCGCGTGTCGAGTCACCTGGCCGATCTGTTAGATCATAATGCTTCGGAGCGTTTCTGGATCGGCTATTGCGGGGGAGGGGCGGTTGGGTGGAAATAAAAAAAAAGGGAAAAAAGGCCTACGCCTACAAAAAAGCCCTACCCCCCTATTACCTCGGTGTTTACGGTTGTCACAGACTCCATTTTCTTCTCCATCCAGTGGGTGTATAGTGCCCACGGGGTATCTTCTTTCTTCTGTATCACACAAGTCCTATCCATGGAGCTTGTGCTTGTCAAAACTATAAAATTAAAACTCAGACTCATGGGAATTAGTATATACTAAAATTGTATAAAATAAATAGATATTAAGCAATAAATAATAAAATTCCTAATTCCCATTCGGGATTACGCCCTTCGTCTCCTTTCTTTGACCAAGAGCTCATAAGCCTGAGTTTCTGCAGTCGTCTGATATCCGCAGCATTCTATCCTTCTGTGGCCTTTTTAGCCCAGAGATGCGCTCCGTAGAGTACTATTGACTCGACAATCAAATAGTATAGTCTACGTCCGCTATTCGTCGGCCCTCCAACGTTCGGTAGGACCCGGCCTAGGGCAGTCATCACCCTTGCCGCTTTACCTGTTACTTCGTTTATATGGGTCCTGTAGGTCCTCCTCTTGTCCAGCGTGACTCCGAGGTATTTCACTTCCTCTTATGGACACAATCTATATCCAGGTCCAATTATTTGGTAATCCCTGAGGATCCCCTTGTTGTTCAGCATGGTCAGCGCCGTCTTGTCTTCAGCCAACCTAAGTTCCACATCCAATAGCCATCCCTTGATCCCCGCAACCTCCTGCTTCACCCTCCTGGTGAAGTTTTCGAGGCTTTTGGCTGCCACCAGCAAGGCTATGTCATCGACATACCCGATGACCTCACAGCCTTGCCCCACCTCTCTTTTAAGGAACCGATCGTAGACAAGGTTCCACAAGGTCGGGCCAATAACGGATCCCTGGGGAACTCTCGTCACCATACGCTGTTCGATGGTACCCTCATTGAGGTGTAGTATCACCCATCCGTCGCTCAGATAATTCCTCAACATTTTTTTGAGGTACGCGGGGGCACCTCTCCTCTCCAGTTCCTCATGTATTACGTCCCATCTCAGGGAGTTGAACGCATTACGGACATCAAATGTCACGATAGCTACGAAACTACCGCTCCATCTGTCCACAAACTTTCCCACCCTGTATAACGCCTGGGTCGTGTTCCGGCCTTTAGAGAATCCGAACTGGTTTTTGACGAAGCCTCCTTTCACCACCGCGTCCATTAATCTGTTTTTAACAATATGTTCGAAAATCTTGGCTATCCCATCGATGATACATAACGGCCTGTATGCTTCCGGTGTTGTCGGGTCCTTTCCGGGCTTTGATGTTAAGACCAGCCGTGTTTTCTTCCATTGCGCCGGCATGTCACCCATTAATAGGCACCCGTTATACACCGCACAGAGCCTGGGCATATCCAAATTAGCCAATTCTTTTATGGCTATGATGGGGACTCCATCCATACCCGGTGCCTTCTTCATGTTGAGTCTGGCCACCGCTGTGCGGACCTCCTCCTCCGAGATCCAGTCGGTGAACTCGTGTTCCACGTCACCTTCCTCAGCGCCAGCTGTCCGATTATCTCTTATCCAGCTACCTATTGCTCTGCCGGGTCTCATTGTTGCGTTTATATCTTCCATTGTGGGGAATAATCGCTGCAAAACTTGTTCGGCTAGTTATTTTGATAGCATAGGAAGGCTCCCCAGCCCCTAACCTCCTTCATGATCACCTGGTATGGCTTGCCTCAAGGATCCTTCATTAATTCGGTGCAGAAGGTTTCCCAGGTGTCCACCTTAGCCTTCAGAATATTGCGGTTTAGGACTCTCTTCGCCGCCCGGTATTCGGTTTGCCTAGAGATAAAATTCTCTGTGTTCCTATTTTTAACACGCAGCATTCTTCTTCTGGCCCTACCTGCCTCCAGTCTGAGGATACGTAACTGCTCATTCCACCATGTATTGGCGACTCTCGACCTCGCACTCCTGGGTCCGACTTTTTTCATTGAATCATCGCACGCCAGCGCAACCGCCCTCAGGTATTCGGCTATCTGCCCTCTGTCCATTGGTACGCCATCTGGCAGGTGAGCAGTGTGAGCTCAGAAGACGTCTCTCAATTTCTCGTGGATCAGCGTCTTTCCGTTCCACCTTTTAAATCCCAGGGTTACCAGGCCAGATGTTCTCGCTGGTCCCCTATCGGTATTCCACTCGATCTCATGTAAGAGATAACGGTGGTCCGAGCCGGTGAACATGTCCAGGACTTTACTGCTCCGCAGTCTCCGCTCCGTGACCCTATCCATAGCTGCGAAGTCTATTTTGGAGGTTCTCCCATTTCTTTCGAATGTGGGGCCTCTGCCACTTTCGATCGGCTCTAGTCTCATGATACCGAGAGCGTCTTGTAATGCCTCGCCTCTATCGGTTAGCTTCGTGGACCCCCATGACGGTGAATGTGCATTAAAGTCCCCGGCCAGTATTACGCGTGGGCTCAACTCTCTTCTCATCGAGATCAGCCTCTCTAAATAGCCGTCATAGGCCTCCGTGTCACTATTTGGGGACTCGTATGTACTTACGAATGTCAGATCCTTTACGGTTCCACCCACGTAACCGAGGCCCACAAAAGTCTCGTCGTCGCATGGCCTGAAACCATTTCTTCCGATAAACCAAGTAGCCGAGGAGTTACTCTCGTCGAAAATCCATTTACCCGGGTTATAGAGTGGTTCAGCCGTGATAACCACGTCGACCTCCAAATCCACAGCTGCCTGCAAAAGTAAATTATGTGCCAGGCGGCAGTGATTAATATTAGCTTGTAGCACCTTTATTATTTTTTCCGTTCTCGCCATCCTTCATAAATTTAATTTATTAATGCCTTATACTGGGGGCACGCTATTGCGCCCGCGACGTGTCCAGTCTTCGCCTCTGGCATCTTTCTCCGAGTGCATAATATGCATCTTGGCGCTGCCGTGCATCCCACGATGCTATGGCCCTCTATACCGCATTTACGGCAGATCTCCCGTCGATTTACCTGCGTTTTGCATGAATAGGAGATATGTCCGAGCTCATGACACCGGAAACACCTAACGACATTGGGGACCAATCTAACCTTCGCTATGGTGTACCCAATTTTAACACTCTCCGTGTCCCTGATTTCCCCGATCAAGTTAGCAGGCATCTCGAGCACCGCCATCCTGGTCCCAGCGTATGCCGTTCGTATAGTTTTAACAATAATCTGCTCGGCGTTTCTCTCCCCGATTTTATAATGGGTCGCTATGCTAGCCTTGATTTCCGGGCCCGTGACTATCGGGTCCAACCCTTTCACTTCTAGCGCCACTTTGTCTCTTAGCGCCCTAATTCTGTTTTTATCGCCCACGGCTCCTGCAGCCGCCTCCAACAGTTTACTCATGTCTGCATTATTGAGCGCTTCATTTTATAGATAGAGAGGCGAATGTTTAAGTTTAATGGGGACTTATGGCAAATGTGGGGGTGGAGAAACAAAAACCTCAACGGCTGAAGACAATGGCTCACGATCAACGGCTTCCCAGAATTGACGATATTCTTTCCGGAATTATGCGGCGGCGGCAGCGATGAGAACCGACTCAGCTGATTATGACACACAACCACTTGCACTCGAACTATGCGCTGAACAGCATACACGCCCACGGAAACGCGATTTGCCCAAGAAATTAAATAGATAACTGAGAGCGATAAATGTCCGTGCACACACGTAAAGTGCCACCTGGCTATACGATGATATACTTAAGCTCCTAAACTCCAACCGGCATATGCGGGCTATCGCTTATGCTGACGATTTGACCATGGTGTTCTCTGCGAGAGACTCTCCCCAACTAGAGGAGAAATTAGCCTGTACTATGGAAAAAGTCAAGAGATGGTTCGAGAGAACTGGCCTCCGGGTCGCGTTGGAGAAGACTGAGGTCATCCTCTTGGCCGGACAAAGAAACAGTAAAATACGAGATTTCGACGTGCTTGTTACTCCGATTACCTCCTCGGAGGCGGTCCGCTACTTAGGAATAACGATGGATTGTCGCATAAATTTTAGGTGCCACCTCCAGGGTGCGGCGGCTAGGGGGGACAAGCTGATGGGGGCTTTAGCCTCATTGTTGCTTAATATTAGCGGACCGTCGGTCCATGCGAGACGGTTATATTACTCCGTTTGGAAGTCGATCGTCCTCTATGCGGCTCCGGTCTGGTCCTCCGCCCTGGATATCGAGGTTAATAGGTCAATACTTAGAAGGTCGCAGCGGTCGGCCCTGATTAGGACCACTACAGCGTATAAGACCGTCGCGTACCAAGCTCTCTGCGTCCTGGCTGGCAGACTGCCTATCCATCTGAAGGTTAGGATGTGGAAGACGGTGTTCGCAAATAGGAAAGCGGATAGGGCGAATCCTGAGTTGAGGAGGAACGCCGCAGTCCTGGCGGAAAGGTCCGCCGAGTGTAAAAAGTAGGCGTTGAGCGCGGCCATTGCGGAGTGGCAGACCTCCTGGGAGGTGTTTGATCTGACTAATTGGACGAAGTGATTGGTGCCCTCCGTTGAGACATTTCTGGACAAGGGAGAACCGAGCTACTCGGTCCACCCGGGCTCCCGCGGGACGCGGGGGGCACGCGGCCGCCGATGCCTCGATTCCGCCGTGCGAGCGCTCCTATATATTATATAAATGTCTGTACAATATAAAGTAATATAAGATAGTATAGTATAAGGTATGATAAGCATAGTATAAGGTAGGATAAGCATAGTATAAGATAGTGTAAGAATAGTATAAGGTAAGATAAGCATAGTATAAGATAGTGTAAGAATAGTATAAGATAATCTAAGATAGTGCAAGAATAAAGAAACAGAGACTAGAAATCCTCTCGTGACTCGAGGCAGTCTTCAAAACTCCCGCTACTATCTGTTTCCAAAACACCAGCTTTTCACCTCCCATGGGTCCTTCAATGCCTTTAAGGCTAAGATCAGGAAGTCTCGGGTCGAGTCTTGTGATGACTGTGGAGGGAATGTCAGGGACGATGCTGAGCACGTCCTGACAACGTGCCCCACCTACGAGGAGGAGCGGCAGAAACTTTCGGAGGCCCTGGGTGCCCCGGCAGAAGCCTTCAATCTTGTGGCCCTGGTCACCAAGTCCGCGAGCAACGGGGCTAAATGGTGCGTCTTTGCCCACAAAGTCATGAAGGATAGGGCGACTAAGGGGCTTGCTAAGGAGAAAGAGGCGCGACTGGAGAGAATCCGTAACCTACGGGAAGAGGCCGCCAGGAAGGACCTAGAGAGGAGAAGGAAGATGGGCAAGAGGAAGTGTAATAACAATAATGTCACAGTCCGACACTGTCCTCTGTTGACGTAACACGTGTTTTGTTGTGTCTCCGATTCCGTTGAAACCTTCGCAGTCTCTTCTGAGTTTAAAGGGCTATTTTGTTAAAGTTCTGCCCTATTTGCTTGTCTGTCGGCTAAGCTGCATAGAGTGTTAATCATTTACGCCTGTGCCTTTAGCAGTGTCATCATTCTGTGACTGATTCCACGATTTAATCCAATTCGCAGTGCTACTAATCCATCAGTCCTTTGTATCTGTCTTAAAGATTTCTATTCTTGCGTCTCCTTGGTGATATCATGCCCCCCCCCCCCCCCCCCCCCAGCTAAGAAAAGGGCTGCAGTTCAAATGTCGGTAATACTGTGTCCTGTGCTGATTGTGGCATTATATCCCACACTGGCGCATCGTGTCTTGCCCGTACGGGTCACCTCTGTGATAACGGTAAACTTATAAACTGTGGCCGTGGATTGCCTGGATCAGCTGTTGTTGTTGACGTCATGGAGTCTCCATCGGCCAACTCAACACCTTCCTATCCAACGATCGAAGAAATAAGTGTAGTAATGAGTGCCCTGATTGATAAGAAATTTAATGAATTTCATACCGAGATTGTTGCTAGTATTAGATCCGAGCTACCATGAGTGATCTCTCCAATCGGGTCCGAATTCTCGAAGAGAACTCTTTGTCCACGGACGATCGGTCGACATCAATTCCTGGAGGTGTGGAAGAAGTTATCACAGAGACGAGCGATAGACAAACTAGAGCGGGGAATGTCATCGTCCATGGTTTGCCGGAACTCCCTAATGCCTCCGAGAGTGTCAGGGGAATTTTAAATCAGATCCTGCCTATGGATTATACCGACATAAGGATGCGGAAGCTAGGCAAGCGGAAGGATTCACCATCATTATCATCATCCAGACCACTCTGTGTGGAATTCAAGTCTCCTGAAGCCGTCAAGAATATACTGAAGAATAAGTCCCGGTTCTCTGGGTTGTGTACAATCACAGGTGATAAGACTAGGATGCAACGTCAGACACTCGCTAATCTCAGAGCCAAATTACGGGAGCTCCAGGACGGAGGGGACACCAGCAAGACTATCCGGTACATTCATGGCGTGCCGAACATCGTGCCAATTAGAACCAGGGACCCCGCCTCAAAAAACTAATAACTTATGCCGAAGTTTATAATCAGAATGTTCGAGGGTTGAGAACAAACTTTTAGATTTAAAATCCGCCATTCTGTGTTCCGCTACTCGGTATGACATCATTGTATTCGTAGAAACCTGGCTGAACGCATCAATCTCGTCTTCGGAGCTAGGTCTGAATGACTTTAACATTTTTCGGGTGGATAGATCTCCCCTCACTAGTAGTTTCTCAACAGGTGGTGGGGTTTTGGTAGCTATAAGGAACACATTTTCCGGCTCTCAAATCGTTCCTAATCGGGCTGATCTCGATCAGGTCTTTGTACGCGTGCGTTTGCAAACAGGGCATGTTATTGTTGGTGCGTTATACCTCCCGCCGGCATCGCAGCCGCTGCTGTATGACAACCATGTTGGTTGTGTTGCGGAGATTCTTCAATCTTATAGTGACGATGGTTTTTGCATTTTGGGTGATAATAATCTCCCCCATGCTGACTGGTCCTGTGTTCCTTGTACGCTGTGTTCCAAAAAACCCGGCACTTCTTCCCAGGAGTCAACTTCCATTGACCTCTTACAGGATGGTTATAATCTTTGTAATCTTACTCAGGTTAACACTATTGTAAATGCATTCGATAATATGTTGGATTTAATCTTTGTTAGTGACACCGATGTAGTTGTAGATAAGGTAACTGAATATATCATTACTCCTGATCCGTATCATCTGCCGTTAAAAGTTTGTTTGCGGTATTTACTCCCATCTACGACCCACAGCCAAGATGCGATTGCATACAAGGACTTCAAAAATGATGATTATCGTGGAATGGTAAATTATTTAAATGCCGTGGACTGGGATTTGGTGACTGAGGGGATTCACCCGGAGGTTGCCGTTGAACATCTTTACGCGCACCTTTATGCGGCAATTGACGCCTTTATTCCGGTTAAATTGCTTAATCGCTCGTCCAATCCACGCTGGTTTTCGTCGCGACTCAAGAAACTTATTTATGGTCAATTCTCGTGGTGACTATTTGAATTTCTCCAATCTCCGTGCCCAGTATAAGTTTCTTACGAAAAAGGATTATAGCGCTTATGTTGACACCGTTGAATGTAATGTACGGAATAACGTGAAAAGTTTTTGGAACTTTGTAAATGCCAAGCGTGGTAATCATGGATTGCCTAGTAATATGCAATACGGGAGTTCCAGAAGGCCTTTGATACTGTAGACCATTTGGTGCTGCTTCGTAAATTATCGTGTTGGGATTTTTGTGGGCCCCTTTTAACCTGGGTTCAAAGCTATTTATCGGGGCGCGAGCAGACGGTGAAGGTATCAAATTCTCTTTCTTCCTCAATAAGTGTCACATCGGGCGTTCCTCAGGGCTCGCATCTTGGTCCCTTGTTGTTTAACTTATTTATTAATGAACTTGGAGATACACTGTCTAATACAAATTTTCTGTTGTACGCGGATGATCTGAAAATCATACTAGGGTATGGTCAAATCTCCCAACATGGTGGATCATATCTCCCAGCGTTCGGGGAGAGATGAGCCAAATCTCATTTTTATAAAATTTAATTTAGTGCTTACATTTATTAACTTATTGAAATGATATACCCTCAAATTACAGTCTGATAACAAGGCTTTACTGTGACATAAATATAAAATCTATGCATCTCATACCCTAGATTTCATGAACCTTCAAGTAAAAGGTGGTTCAACTATCCTGGACTCCCCCTATATCAGGCACATACTGCAGTTTTAAGTTGATATTAAAAAGTAATAGACGTAGGGTGGTTTGAAAAAGTGGTAACTTTTTTTACCATTACTGTAGGTATGTGCTACAAATTCCAGCCAGTGCCATTCTACACATTAAAATATACAGGATGAGTCACCTAACATATAAGCTTAAGGGGGTAGACACGGGTAATGCAGCGCGCTGTATACCGACACAATCTGGCCCGAAACATAGGTTTGCGCGCTGACGTTGTTTGCCCTTATACGAGCAAATTTTGGGCTGGGCGAGGTCTCATTCGAAAGATGAAGGTTCAATGCAGCCCGCTCTGCTCATGGTTCAAAGAGATTGTGTTGATATGTAATAATACGAGTGTCCAAACCCATACAGCACACTCTCCTTGCAGCATACTTGCAGCATACTTGCGGCGCAAGATGGCAACGACTCACGCAAGGTTGCAGCAACTATGCAGCAAAAATTCTATGTCCGCCTGCTGCAAGGTTGCACGGCAACTTTGAGGCAACTTTGCACGGCAACTTTGAGGCAATTATTCACAAAATATATTTCCACGGGAAAAACTGTTAAAAAAAATAAAAAAAAAGTTATCGGTTCAGGGCAACTTGAACACCGGGCCGCCCGCATGACAATCTGACGCGCTACCGTTATGGCTACGAAACCTTCTTGGATGTAGATTACTGTAGATGGTATATATAGTGATTACTCCGTACGTTAAAAACTTTAATACTACATGAGTACTACGACCCCCATATATTGTCGTTTCAAAAGCGATGTCCACTACCGCATGGTCCCCTTGTTTGTGCCGCGATTCGACCCGACCTGCCCCATTGTGCGCCGTGCTCGCCTTCACTGCAACTATGCCGCAACTATACAACAACAATTGTATGTCCGCTCCGCGCAACTTTGCACGGCAACTATGCTGCAACCATACATCGACATTGCGCTGCAACCATGCAAGATCGCAAGGTTACTGCAACCATCCTGCAACTTTGCCGCAACGAAGTGTGCTGTATGGGAAGTAGAGAAAAAATCGACAAAATGCATTCGCAGATTCCATGTATTTGTAGGTCTCTAAACGAGTTTTCTGACTCAAACGATAAGCAGAGCTGGCTGCATTGAACCTTCCTCTTTCGAATGAGACCTCACCCAGCCTAAAATTTGCTCATGTAAGGACAAACAACGTCAGCCCGTGATTGCATTCCCAAATACGAGTTCCGCCATATTGGCGATAATACAGAGCAAGTCACGTGACAAATTTAGTTGAGCTAGTGGATAGAAGATAGCGCCTACTCGGGAGGACTGCCAACGTGGAATCATAGCAAAACTGAAGCGTTAGCTGGATACATGTGCCACAGCAAAAGCGTGATACAGTCAATGTATGTATTTTTGGACGATTGTAGGTTAGATTATATGCATTTTAGGCATACATTGACTAGAAACTGCTGGAAACTGTGTAAATTTACTAAATTCACGCTTTTACTGTAACACATACATCACCGCTGCCGAATATATGTTATAATTATATGGCCACATTATTTCAAATAAAAAAAGAGGTTGGAATTTTTTAATAACACTGGAAGTAGTAATTTACTGATATCATATTTTCAGAATGTGGAAGTTACAGCAATTATTTGCAATTATTGCTTTTATTATTATTCTTCCGACTATTGTATATAACATATAACAAGGAAAAGTCTCCAAATCGGTCAACACTTGACTCCTTGATTTTTTTTTTGTAATTCTTTACGCTCCTATGCAGAGATGGGCATTATTTAATTAAAAGAATATACTTCCGAATGGCCCCAGTGGCCGATCGACACGATGTTTGGAGTAGGGTGTGTGTACCCTAAATCTAAAATTTTATTTAGCTACGGGTATTTATTAGTTTCCTTTGTTTATTCGAAGGCGTTTCATCTTGGGCTTCGAATAATTTTTCATCTTTCATTATATCTTTATCCTAAGGTCGTATTCAGATATATTGGCCGGTCGATTCGTTTTCGCGAACAGCGATCAAGGAGAAATCAGCCACCACGATCGTGAATTTGTTAGTTGGAGTTACATGGCCACCCAAGGGTATGGTGAAATGCTGCGCGACTCCGTCTGAACGTAGCCGTGTGGCTGTTATGACCAATACGAGATGAAGCTATCGAAAAAAAATCAATGTTCAGACCAATAAAGCTCCTGAATTTTTTCGGAGCTAAGGCACACCTATTCTGATGTGTGTATTTCTACGCTGACAACTCGGTTTGGCCTACACACCAGAAGCTTGACGCTAACCCCATCATTTCTGACTCACTCTTGTTCTGCAAAGGCGAGAGTGAGATGGAACGAGAGCGAGTCAGAAAACGTTGCGACAAGAGCACCGAGGTAGGCAAGCGGTACCTATGGTGGGAGAATACGCGTTACGAAACGCACCGGCCAATATATCTGAATGTAAAGTCTCGTTAGCCGCTCGCTGATCGGGACCGGCGTTGAGCCCGTATTATGAACGGAGCCCTAATTCCGAGGCTGAGTTTCTCGCTTCTTTCTGGCCGAAGGGGGGAGCGGGATCGAACGCTTTGCGTGCGCGGCGGGCGTGCGCGACGGGCGCGAGTGCTCAGATGGAATCGTGACTGTTCAACGCATGCGCGCCACAGTCAGATAGCCAGGCACGGCACGACTCTTTTTTGCGCCATAAGCAAGCTTGCCAAATTCCGCCATTTATTATAATACATTTAATTGAGCTTCTTCATGACCTTACTCTTAACTTTTACTCGCAGCTTAAAACCGATGTAGTATAATTTGTAGTATTTCATTTAAAAATTTATTTTCAACAATGCCAACAATGATAAGGCCATTTTGCGCCTCCTGTCAACCTTACGCCCTAACAGTTGCCTAATTTTACAGAGTAGAGTCATAAATAATCTCAAATAAATGTAATATAATAAAAGGCGCAATTTAACAAGTTCGCCTAGGGCGCAAAAAAGACTTATCCCCGGTCTGCGTCAAGAGTTTGCAAAGCGGCTCCCATGCTCACCGTAAGCGCTTGCGATGCGACCATCGCGCACGCCCGTCGCGCACACAAAGGACGGAGTGTCAGGCGTCCGAAAGACGGAGCGAGACAAAATATCAACGCGTCGTCTGTCTCTGTCTTGTACTGTCCTCGCTCGCTTTCAGTGCCATCGCTCGCTCTCTTTCCATCCCGCTCTCGCCTTCGCCGGACAAGAGTGAGACAGAAGTGGTGGGGATAGCGAAAAGTCCGTATCGTGTACACCAAACCGAGCCCGTAACGATCTTAGATGCTCGAATAACCGACGAGAACCTTTGTGGTCCGAGCCGCACGAGATCGCCGTTGCTCGGCGATGTGTCATCGATTATATAGAAACAGAATTTGTTTTCTTTTTTTCATCGTATCAATATGAAAGTGACTCAACTGGATTCCTGGCATTCTCCCGATTAAATTGACAGAAAATAATTTAAATCAGACTATTTTTAACGAAACGGGCTTCCAATTCTGCAAACAAATTTTCACGTAATTTCCTTAATTATGGTCCGAATAATATTATTTTTGGGGCTAATTTGATCGAGAAAACATGACGAATCGATTCACCTCACTTTCGCAAAGATCTGATTAGAAATGCAGAACTGAAGATTTGTCACTGCTTAGTGCGTAACATTGTATGGCCCCGCTGGATTCGAGCGTCGAAACCCACGAAACTTAGCAAATTGCATGATTGCCAGCGTGAAGGACAAGAGTAAAGAGAGGACTTTGCATGGCGAAGGAAAGTCAGCCTTCTATAGAACTCAAATCGAGAAAAACTTTGCTGACAAACTTTACATATGTATATTCGCGTCAAATAAATACTTTAATTGTAAAATTTAGACGACAAACTATTGTTGAATTTTGCCAGTTCTTACATATGCATCACTTGGTTGGGAATTCCTGATCCCAGAGTTTCATGCATTTACCTATTGAAACGTTGCTTCAAGTCATCGGGAAATTGCATTGTTTCTTCTCGTACAAACATATATCTATTCGCGAGTAGGTGTCACGTGTGACATGGCATTGGTTTCCCAAATAAATGCACATTTATTAGAGCTCTCGGTCGACGGCGAATTGAGTCATCCAGTACTGAATATGAAAATGTTCATATTTCACATTACACCTTGATAAGAGTGTTACCACCGATGGATTGGTGAGTTTATGTCCACGAAAATGAGTCGAGACGCGAAGCAATTCGGTCTATTTTTCTTATGAATACATGATTAGGACACCACACACACTACGTTCACTAAAAATAGACCGAATTGCTCCATGTTTGGCATCATTTTCATCAGTAATGCAGTGCTCTGGTGAAGAACATCGTAATACGGAACTAATATTCTAGGCCCTAGAATCTACGATATTGTCAATGTGCAGTTGAAACGCACGCCGCTTCACACCATGATGTAAGGACATAAGGTGTGCTCGACCGGCACCTCATTTTCGTCTTCTACTGCGCCTTCCCACTTTCCGCCATGTTAAAATATGGCCGCCTAGTTACATTATAGGGTTTATAATGTACTACCTAACTTCGTGTAGCGTAATACTTCATTCTACAATAAAACATATCGTGACGAGACTCGCAACAGTATGTACTATTACGTTACCAGATTTGAATGCAACTGTCGTATTGGTTGAGAATCCAATATGGACGATCTTGGGAAGGGCACGTTATTGGCTAATTTGGAAGGCTGCGCACGAGCACAACTTATGTCCTTACATCATGCTTCACACTATCGTTTCTTAGAATTTATACGGGGTGATTCTCTAGCTAGAGTCGTCAAACGCGATGCTCGCTGACAATCATGTGTCTCGCTGAGTTTCGTGGGCTTCGACGCTCGAAACCAGCGGGACTATACAATGCTGCACGCTAAGCAGTGACGAATCTGAAGTTCTGCAATTTCTAATCATATCTTTGCAAAAGTGACGTCAATCGATTCCTTACAATTTTATATATAATGTTTGTTCATAACAGCTTTCTACATAGGACGTGTAATAAGTGTATTTCATCTTCGGTTTCGGTGCTTTGCTAGTAAAAAAATGTCTAACCTAACAAACTTCATTTTCTGGGGACATCCCCTCATCTATTTTTCCTTTTCACTTATAATTCCTTACTGTTAACGTAGAATATTGTAGCATAAGCACATTTCAAGTAATTAAAATGTACAATGAATTTTCTACGTTTGCAGTACCAGCCGACTTTCCGTTTAAATTATTATAAGTACAACGCAACATCTGAGAATTTCTTTCCTTATTCAAAATAGAATACGGAAATAGCAAACAGCTCCCTCTCGCGTTTACCGGGCAATCGGCGATCTATCGGTATTACCATTTCTGTGCAGAAAAAAACCTGCTGTAATACCGACCTGCCGAATCGGCCAGGTCACGTGACGTCTCTACCCCCTTAAGCTAGTTCAAAATAAAACTCGATTACTATTTGCATAGTACGATTACATTGTCCGACAAGGTTTTTTAACCATAATGAAATATATCTTTTTTGGTGGATTTTTGCTTGCTGAAAACGAATTTGGCCGTAAAAATGAGGTAGCACGTCAAGATTTTGAGAGAAGTAAGATTAAACATGCCAAACAAGCTTATTTTGGCCATATTCAAACCAATATATATAAAAGATTGTAGGTCCTAGCCAAAATCCGACTAAATACTCAACGGCTATAGCCCTACTGATGAAGTCTGGCTGACGGTCCCAAGACGACACGCACATCGTCTTTACCTTCTCGATCTATAAAATACTAATCCACCTGCCCCCGCACAGTACTCAAAAATACATTGACGGGCCTTAGGTATATTACGGTTACGCGTAAAGGCGACGGGGCAAGTTCCTTTCTCGTTTCGAAACCAGCGGTTCCGGACGTAATATTACACCGTATATTATATGTATTACGTACCATTTAATATGTATAAGTAATATGATTTTTCTACCCACAAGTTAATCCAGTTTCAGAAATAAGGTTTATTATTTGTTTTTGTTTAAATGTAGAATAATATCAATGTGAATAATTTCACTTCTGGGAGTAATGCAGTGTAAACTTGAGAATTGTAGAAAGTTTATATTTTCATTTATACATAGTTTGTCAACACATTATACAAATTTTTACACATAAAAATATATAATGATCTCGCAAATATAAAAAGAAATGTCCACACGGTTTACATGATTCCGATACCTACCCCTGGTGGTTAGGAACGAAAAGAAGGTAAAGATATAATTATTTTTCTTGAGTATGATTATAGTTTACAGTACAATAAATAAGAAATATAAGAAATTAGCAAAATTACGCTCTGCAATATCACATTAAACTAACGCGAAATTTGTTTAAGAAGGTTTATATAGTGTTAACAGAATTTTGCAATACTTATATATTCTTTGCTAGTGATATTAAGTGTATAATAATTCTTCTCCTTGATTAAAGTTGTAATATATATATATTGTTAATTGTGTATTCTACATCTACTTTTGCATGTACCCCCCATTATACTACTTTCTAATGACAATACCATCGTTACCGTATTGTTTTACCTTCAACAATGTTATTTAGAAGCGTTTACCATTTACATACGGAGACAATACTGTACTCGGTTTGGTGTACACGATACGGGTTACTCGCTATCCCCACCACTTTTTTCTCACTCTTGTCTGGCGAAGGCGAGAGCGAGATGGAACGAGAGCGAGCGAAAGCCACTGGTCTCGCTCCGTCTTTCGGACGCCGTGTCACTCCGGCGCACGCAAAGCGTTCCATCTCGCTCCCCCCTTCGGCCAGAAAGAAGCGAGAAACGAACACTCGGAATTAGGGTCGCTGTTCACTATACGGGTTACTCGCCGGTCCTGACCAGTGAGTACATACGGAGACAATACTGTATTTATTGTTTCTATACCTTCAAAAAAATGTATTGTAACACCCAGAAAACTCTTTTTTGCTATTGTCTCAGTCCATACATCCATAGTTAGGCAGACATCATTTACTTTTTCGATTTTTTGTGCGAATAATATGGTAGTTACATCATATTTTTCACAAAGTTTCTTTTTAATAAATGTTCTTGATGGAACTTTAAAAAAGGGTGCAACTTCTTTCATCAATTTTAAGAAACCCTAACCTTCAACTATATTAAAGGGACGCATGTCTCTGCATATAAAATATAAAAGAGCCAATGTGATTCTTTCACATTTTAAGCCACCCTCTTTATGAGACGAAATTCGTTGAAAAGCAGTTTTTAATGTGGAATATTCTTCAGGTGTTGTATTTTTTATTTCACCTACATTGAGTTCAACTGCAAATGTTGAAGGCATTGTTAGGACTGGATCATCCACATTTCCTATTTCTAACTGTTTCAAAATCTGTTCTTTTCTTTTTGTGGTTCTTTTGAGGATGTTTTAGTATTTCTTTTGCGAGATAAAATAATGCTATGAATTTTCATATACTTGTGTAGGTTTGAGGTATTTCCACAATACCGTACCGACTTCAAGCATTTTTTACAGCTTGCTATATTACTGTCTTTTTTTAAATATGTCCATACCCCTGACGCTGGTGGACTCATAGTTGTTTTTCAATGTTGTTTAAACAATTAAACAAAACAACTTTAGTAATACCAAAATGATAAGAATAACGAATACAAATATAACAACAATATCTCAATAAAACTAAAAATATAACCTTAAATTGCTTAAACTTGCCTTCGAATTAAGTATATTATGGGGATCAAAATCGTCATTTGTTTCGATCTATCTACATATACAATATTGATGGATAAAAACAAATGATGATTATGCGGAAAGTATCAAAATCGAAGTAGGTATCTCCCGTTCTTTATTTTATTCATTGTGATAACCGATGTATCATATGTCGCCATTGATCATCACCATCACCATGCACAACATGCGATAACATTGAACAGCCAGATGCATACTGGATTTTTGGTATGTGTCGGCTGTGCTGGGACTGTTGGATACGGCTGTGCATAGACATGCAACTTCCTGGAGATACGCTCACCGTGTTGATTGTACACGTTCGTATCGATACTCGCTTCATTCGATACGAGTACTTTTTGTCGATACTGAGTGGGTATCGCAACCGAAAGTATCGATACTAAAAATACTCGGCATCGAAATGAAAGTATCGAATATCTACTCGTATTTATTTGGATCGGAACATCCCTAATTGGGATTCCGATGGAGGGCGTAATAACGTAAAGTGCACGGATGCAATCGCGGTACAATATTTAGCAATAATAACCCGAATAAAACTTCAAAACAAAAGTAGAACTAATAGAAATGGCAAGAGAAGGACAATCCACCAGAGGAAGACCAGTGAAAAGTGTAATAATTAGCAAAAAAGCATCAGAAGACGGAAAACAGATGACGCTAACCTCAAAAGACAAAGCGTCCACATGTCAGGAGGAGATGACGGATCAAGGCTTATCACACGTCCTAAACAAACTGATAAAAAAATGGACAGGCTGGCCGACGAAAAGAAAGAAGTAAAAGAAGAACTAAAAGAAGTAAGGAAAGATTACACAGAAGTAATCGGTATAATTAAAGAGATTGTAATAATAAAGGAGGATATGAAGCAGAAAGATCTAATTTAAACGGAGGAAAGGGAAAATCTGGAAAGAAGAATTAAATTGCTAGAAGGAGTAGAGGAAGGCAGGAGAAGAAAAGAAAAAAGAACAACATTATCATTAAAGGACTAGATATAGAGGGAAAAATAGACGAAGTGGAAAACTTTATAAAAACAAAACTTAACGTAGAAACGAAAGTAGAATATACTCAGGTAATAAATACCTACAGATAACAATAATAAAATTATAAGGGCTAAACTAGTAGATTGGGAATCCAAGCGGAAAATAAAAGAAAACGAGAAAATGTTGAAGGGCAAAAAAAATTATGTGGATGACGACGTAACAAAACTACAGAGAAAGATACAAAGAGAAATAGGAAAATATGCGTCAGGACAAAGAGAATTGGGGAAAAGAGTGAAAATAGGATACCAAAAGCTCTACGTGGACAATACATTAATGGTACACATAGAAGGAACACAAAGTATTGGTGAATGACTACTTATTTCGAGGTGGAAAAACCAAGAATAGAAACACAGGAAGAGAATAGAAACAAATAGGGATAATATTCTGGAACATACGGGGTATGGGAAATCTGCATAATCTAAATGGAGAAGATTTCATGGAAAACATACAAGGAAGCCCAAAAATCATGCGAGACATTTAGAACGGAAGAAATAACCCTAGTAGCATTTATTTGCTGGGACTTTGTTGGGCCAATGACGTGAAATCCGTTGGCCAACTGCTGAAGCGTCGCGCTATTTTTAAATATTGATTACGATTGTAACCAACGCAGGCCCAATTGATGGTTTCTTTCCATACGCCCAACTGAAGGTTTCTTTCCATAAGCCCAACAGTTTCTTTCCAAAAGACGTCGTATAGACGTCCAGAAGGCATCTTGAAGAACGTTAAAAGACGTTGTAAACACGTCGTAGGAAAAAAAAATTCGGGGTGAGAAGCATCGAACCCAAACTTTCCGCTTACGAAGCAACCCTAGTAGCATTTGTTGGTGGCATACAGTTGGGCCACGCACATAATATTAGTTGGCCAACAGTTAGATTTGGCACTTTTTTTTCAGGTTGGGCCAACAACAGATGGCCAAGGTAGGCTTCCCTACTGTTGCCCAATTATTTATATTCTTTCCAAAAGACGTCTTAAAGACGTCCTTCTTAAGACGTCTTAAAGAAGGTACCTTAAAGAACTTCAAAAGACGTCGTAAACACGTATTTTTCAGATCTGGTTTAGGAAAAAAAATATCGTAGTGAGGAGAGAATCGAACCCAAACTTTCCGCTTACGAAGCAACCGCTGTTCGCACTTACCCAACACATTTCCTTGTAAACACTTCTTATTTCTAGTTACATAACAAATATTAATTGTTTATAAAAACTGCGCAGTGACACGAAATATTCTACAAAATAGCATCATTCGACCTTTAGACTCATTCCTTAAAATTTCTCATTCGTCTCAAGAAACACGTCCTCATTACGTATTTATAAATAAGAAAAGAAAAATCACAACTTGGAATATAATAACAGGTGTTTGGATGTAGCAAATTTTTTGTCGTTTGTAAGACGACATTTAATCATCGTTGTAAATTTTTTGTTAATTAACCAACCATAGTAATTGTAGGCCCAACATTGAATATTCGTAGGCAAACTGTCGTAACTTTTTGTTAATTAACCAACTATAATAATTGTAGGCCCAACATTGAATATTCGTTGGCAAACTGTCGTAACTTTTTGTTAATTAACCAACCATAATAATTGTAGGCCCAACATTGAATATTCGTTGGCAAACTGTTATAAGTTTTTTGCCGTAGGTCCTATGTTGGGAATTTGTAGGCAAAACACTAACTATATCCCAACTAATTCCCAACTATTGGCTACCGTTGGCCAACCAAAAATGCTACTAGGGAATAAAGTTACCTTATCTATAGTAAGTAAAGCAACTAAAATAAAATCAATGGGAAGAGCCAGGGGAGGTATGTGTATTTTGTATAGACAATATATAATAGAATCAATGAAAAAAATATCAATCACCGAGTCATGGATATGCATAAAAATCAAGATGATCTAGAAAGAATATATATTATACAACACCTACATAGATAAAAGGTATGAACAGATAATAAGAACACTGGGAGAAAAGATAATGGAAATCAAGGAAACAACATCAACACCAATATTAATAAGGGTCGAAAATCGCTGATTTCGGGAATATCGCGATTTTCGACCTTATTCTGCGATCTTTAAACGTTCATAGCTCAGACCAACGTTAATCGACTTGATGAAATTTTAGGCACGTATATAACTAGCTTAAATCTGCAAACGGGCTTTTTGAATTTTCATTAAGGGCTCACAAAAAAAAATTTTAAAAACAACCTTTACTATTTTTTTTGCTATTCCGACCAACTGCATTTTTTTCAAATCGACGGATCACACCATTTAGCAAACTAATCCCTCTAGCTCTTCAAAAAAACTCAAGTCGTTTGGATTAATTTGAAAAAAGTTATGCGATTTTAAAGAGTGGCCGAATACTTTTGCACGCCACTGTATGCGTCTTTAAGACATCTAAACGCAGTCATTTTAAAAACGTCTTGGCAGGGTCGTCTTAGCAACGTCTTACAATTATAAAGACGTCTGTAGTCAGACGTCTTAGAAATGTCTCCGCACAGACGTCTTAAAGACGTCTCAACACAGTCGTTTGAAAGACGTCTTGGCACAGACGCCTTTAAGACGTCTTAAAGACGTCTGTGGACAGACGTCTTACAAATGGTTCCGCGCCGACGTCTTAAAGACGTCTTAATATGGTCTAAGACGTTCAGACCAAAAACAGACGTAAAACGGACGTCTAGAAGACGTCGTGTGTTATCTGGGATCTTCTTTTCTTTGATAAGTGTAACACTGTGTTTGTTTTTCTTTAAGTGCGTTCATTATTGGTAAGTAATTTTCTGTACTCATTGGTTGGATTTTAATTTGATTTTTACTCATTACTTTCAAAGTGTAGTTGTTTTGAGCTATTTCGTGTAATAATGTTTTAAGTGACACTATATTTTCTACTCCACCCAGATAGCACACCTCGTCTTAGAGACGTCTAGTTTATGTCCATTTTAGGTCTTAACGTCTTGATTTGTAACAAGACGTCTTTAAGACGTCTTTAAGACGCCTTTCGGACGTCTTTAAGACTTTACCAGACGTTGTGCTATCTGGGCACTTACAAAGATTGGGGGAGATTTTAGTGAACTGGTGGTATTTATTCCATCGCTCTCTGTTCCTTTTGAATCTTGGTTTAATGGTTCTTACCGATATTTCGTAGTAAGAGGTTTGTTGAGCCAGTAATTTGGTATTGCAGCCTGCTTCTTATTGTGGTTTGTTGACGCTTCTGGACTGGTTCTATTACGTTTTTTGTTTTTAGTTGTTAACCACTCCTCTTGCTGCGTGGAGGAGTTTTCCTTTGTCATTTTATTTGATGTTTTGTATTATTACGCATAAGCGTCAAGTTTATAGGTGCACCTTCATAGGTAGGCCTCACTGATCTCGCGGAACAATATCACCGACCTAGCCACCAAGCACTTGATGTTTATCACGCTCAGGCACGTAGTCGAGGAAAGAACAATAACACGTCCGTCTTCGACGACGGTCGAAACGAGACTGGTATACATAATTAATAACAGTATTTAGCGACTAAAATCTTACTACGTAGACGATGTTTTTTTTTAGAATTCTTTTCTTCGAATTCGTAGTACATCCATATTACATACATATGTAGTTCGCGCTGCAGAATAGAAAGCATCTCGAGATCCCACACAGGACGCGTCCGAGTAGTCACTCACTTCTGCCTGAGCTCCTTCTCATCGTTGTATGATTCCAGCTCAATTACAAGCGAGTAAAAGGTGGTACAGTGAAAGCAACTAGGGGTGGTTCATCCGGCAGTGGCGGTGGTAACGGTGAAGTGGGCACGATTTTCTTCCCCGGCTGGCGCAATTCACGAGAAAGAAGGGAAGAGAACGAGAAAGGGCCTGAAAGAAAATGCACGCACCCAAGCCACCGTAATTGCCACGGTGTTTATAATTGTTGCACACTCCTCTGCTCTTTGTACGGATGCCTCTTCAGCCCTCTGACTCGTAACCCTCCGTTGCGGGCCTCTCCGCCGTGGACTCTTCAGGAATCTCGTGGCGGGGCGAGACGAGAAATTAGTCTGCGTTTTCACGGAGCTGACTTAATAGAGAAAGAAAGACTGAGTGGAAGAAAGTGGCCACGGCATTGTTCTCGCGTGATATCGGTCTACGATTCTCGAGATGTCTCGCGGTCCAAGAATTTGCACCGCGAACGAGTTTCTACGAGCTCGCGATAAAAATTAACGTCGAGCGTTGTGCTGGTCATTTGTCGTATTCGCCTAAAATCTGACAAATACATACATAGGTACGTGTCTTTGTCTTCATTCTTCCACGATATGGTACAAAATTCACAGCGTTTCTCCTTACATCAAGTAGTATACATATTACAAACTTGATTCTTTCATAATATTTGCACGCTGGAACGTTCCAATCAATTTCTTATTGCTCTTATAAAAAAAACAAGCTTTATTGGACGTATAAAGTAGTTTTACAAAAACCATTAATCCTTTTCATTTCATCTTATGTTAGTCGCTCGTCAATAGGTGAGACATATTTTCTTTAATGAATATTTCCTTAATAACGCTTATTAAATATAGAACTTTAGAAAAGGAAAAATATAATAGGTACACCTATAATATTTCCTCTTTTACAGGTTTAAGGATATCAGAATGTAACGTTGATTTAAACTTTATCGTGCTCGAGTCATTTAAGATGCCATAATTTTTAATCTACGGGTAATTTTTACTCTAAGGGTCTATTACACGAATATAATTTACTACATTTGAAAAGGGATAAAAGCAACAAACGAAGATTTCGAGAAATAATACATCTATTCAAACCATTAATCTGGCAATTCTCTTATACATATATATCAAAATTGTAAACGTATTGATTAAATGAAGGAAGGCGAAATCGTACGGTCGATGGTATATGCCTTTGCGAGGAAGATGCTGGAAGGTAACCGCCTCTGTCACTAATTTATTCGTCGAAGCACCAAATGCGCCGACACCCTCTCCAAATTTCCTCTTCCGACGTACGCGATTCGATCATGTCGGCCTACGTTACTTTGCCATAGGAACACAGCACAGGAACTACTTATATTTGTGTTTATTACGTCGAGATGTGACGTCACTTCCTGAGGGAAGGAGGACGGAATAACCTCATCACAGTATCCCACAGACTCGGCGGCAGTGATTCCCCCTTTGAATGGAGCCAAGTGGCTCATAGTCCCTCTCTCTTTTACTCTCAGCCTTACCAGCTTCCTTGTCTTCCTCTCAGCATTCTCTTTCTGTTCCCTTCATTCCCGTCCTTCGCGCTTTTGTGCAAGAATGTCGGCAGATTTGGTTCAGATTAGTCCCGTTATTATTCTCATTATTATTATTAACGTCTTTATTGCATTAACACAAGAGAATAATTTAAATGTAATATAAATGATATTTTATATCTAACCTTGAAAATTAATATTAAAACTATGACTAAGCACTGAAGCTAAGCTACTATAATGTTTACATAAAACATAGAAACATAGAATTAATTCGAACAATAACAGGACTGGGCGAATCGAGTTTAGAAAAATTTGAAATGATTGCAATTTATCGGAAAAATGGATGAAAATTCAAATGGTACAATGCTGGTGATCTATTAATTTCTAGGAATGTAGTCATCGGACAATTTCCCAATTGACAAAACCACGATTTAATAAATTTACGCGTAACAAATCTGCGTAACTATTTAGTTACTGTGCTCTGAAAATTAAAACTTCCTGTCCCGTTTAAATTAATTACGTAATTATTATGCCGAAAGTGACCTTTGTTACAGTAGACTCAACCAATACACCGGTCATTTGAACACGTCTTTTTCGTTGCCGAGTCTTAGTTCTCCGGGGATACATTCATTTTATTTACATCAACCCAATTAAGAATAATAATAAAGAAAAGAGGACAGCAAGAAATTAGGGAAGCTATTATTTCAAATATATTCCGGCAATTCTTGGTTCGACGCCGTTTCATACAAATTAAAGATTTGCAATATTCGCGTGCATGCACGTATGTACCTACGCCACTAATTCGATATTCCGTCCGACAGGTCGACCCTTCCCTTTAACTAACTATACCAACCTAACTATTTGGCTAGCAGACCTCTATCCACGGCGATAGAGCTATTTAGCGTCCCAGTGGCGCAAGTGCAAAGTGTCGTGCCATTACAGGGTGGCAGACGCGGCGCTCCATTAAGCAACGTACGTTTCACGTGTCCGCATAGAGACGTGCGCCGTACCATGGCCGTGAAACGAATAGAAGGATCGTGGTGGGGGGAGGGGGAGGGAGGTGTGCAGAAATAGCTACATTTTGGCGAAGCACGCCTTTAATTAAACCGAAAGGGGGACGTGTATTGTCATTTTCAAGCCAGACTACGATGTATCCACTGTGTGGTGCTTGGCTGGCCAGTTTACCAGACACCCTCACGGTATGTGCACTCTCTCGAAAATTTGCGCCATTTCGTTTCATTCGCGAAACACCACAGACGGGGACGAGCGAAACCTACCTAACGAGATCGTCTCCTTAAATTCACAAGAGGGAACCAAATCGTCCGTACCTCTCTCTTCATTTTGTCGTTCTTATCTATCCTTTCGGTTATTCTTTCCTGTATACCTGATGACATTTCATCAAACCGTTCATGTTTGATAAATTCTTTTTTACTTCCTACTATTTTTCCTTTACTTTTACAATTATAATTCACGTTAGTTTGTACACATATCAATCTATCATGACTATATTAATGTTGTAAAACCGTTGTTAAAGCCAGATTTAACACTTATGTTGTGAATAGTAGTCAGATTTACAAAACTTACACTTATATAACGAAAGAACAGTTAAAAGTATCAACAAGTAATGTACCTACTCAATTCGAGATTAGGTATCTCCCATCTTGGAGACGTAGAGGATACAGACCACCCGTAAACGTCGATTAGCATGAGAATCAGGCGTTACGGAGCAAGTCGTGCCACAGGGTTTTCGAGCAGAATACGTTTATTCTCGTTTTCGAGTTACCTGAATTCACGACCGTTACCTTTCTACACGACATATCCCAGAGGACTGATTCGCACACAAGTAACAATACTGGAATAATAAAAAAAACTTTCAAGCAATTGTATGAAGTTTCTTTTGTTTCTTTAGCCGATCCTATGTAAGGGGGCATACAAAATTACATTGCCTTTCAATTTATTTTCTTATCCTCCAATTTCTTTGTACTTACTTGTATATTACCCCCTTAAGGGGATTTTCCGGTCTAGAGCCCATAAAAATAGGTGATCCTTAGAAATTAATTAAAGGAAAACTGCTACATATAATTTAATGGGACTTTTTGCACTGTATTAATGATGTCTTAAACTATAAAAATATATATATTTTTTTGTTACGTACGCAGATTTATGTTTAACTTTTTAACCCCTTCGGGTGTCCGGAATGCACGTGACCTGACGGGGTCACCGTTTCCTGCAGTGGTGTGATGCAACCGAGTTTTCCCCGAAAACCTAATATTCAATGAAGGCACTCATGTCCCCACTACTTTCTAGCCGAACTTCACCGTATAAAAAGGACCACGAATCCACACTCTGGGGCTCATTTCAAGTCTAGCACGTTTAGACGAAAGAGGCTTGCGAGATCAAGTATTATTTCAACTTAATCCAGACAGTACGTAGAGTTGCTGATAGGTGCTGCAATTGTTAAAGTCATTGAGACCCCCGCATTTCTCAGTGCGTCAAAACTGAGAGGTGGATCTATGTACCGCGACAAACAAACACTGAAACAATTGTAAAAGACTTAGCTTATAGAATATAATAATAATTAGTTATTTCTAATTCAGAGTACTTTTATTTAAATCAATCATCATCTGAATTTCCTCTTCGAGATAAACCCACATAAATACTCCTTTACCGCTCAAGGTGTATCAAATTATAAAGTTACGAGACTAAACTAACATTCCTAGTGGCTCCCGGGAATACCAGACACCGGGTTGTCCACGACTTCCACATTCCTAGTGGCTCCCGAGGGTACCAGGCCCCGGTTCGTCCACGACATCCAACCTCCTTATAGCGGCTCCCGGGATTACCAGAATCCGGTTCGTCCGCCACTAACAAACTCAAACAAACAAGTTCAATCCTCGGCCTCGCATCCGCCACTCTCATTGCCCTCAGCCTCGGTTCGTAACATTTTTAATAATTAATCATTGCAAACGGCACTGGAGAGTCGTTAAAGTCGAGGCGTCAAAAAATTCATCCAAATCGGTGGAACCTGTAGCACCTAAACGAGTGGTCTGAAATAAAAAACAATGCCAAATTATTTATTAAAGGGCATGAAACTCGCTCGTGGACTTAGCAGTAAAAATGACAAAAATGACATTTTTTGAGAAAATAATAGACTACAATAAATAGACTACACTTGAAGTTTGAAATCACATTCTCCCTATATTTTTCGTCCTTTTAAGGCCTTTAAAAATTACAAATTTTCAAAAATTTAAAACTCTTAATGGTTTTTCCACTACACAGAAGTATGTTCTTCAAAATAAAAAAGGTTTTAGTCGAATCGGATAATAACTTTTGAATTTTAGGAAATTTAAAAAAATCCTTTTGAACACGTTTTCTTAAAGAGTTGAACATTCGAAAAATTAAATAAAAAAAGTAAATTGTTCGACCAAAATCTCCTCTTAATATTTATAATAACTAAATCATCGAAATAGAAGTACAGTATTGTCTCGTTAACGGCTGGATTTGGTATACACGATGTGGGCTTTTCGCTATCCCCACCACTTCTGTCTCACTCTTATTCGGCGAAGGCGAAAGTGAGATGGAACGAGAGCGAGCGAGAGCCACTGAAAGCGAGCGACGACAGTACAAGACAGACGCGTTGATGTTTTGTCTCGCTCCGTCTTTCGGACACCTGACACTCCGTCCTTTGCGTGCGCGACGGGCGTGCACGATGGTCGCAAGCACTTACGGTGAGCACGGGAACCGCATCGCAACAACAGCTGTTCAAGTACTTGAATATTCGGGTAGCTTGAAATCCGAACCAAGCTGAAACTCGGTTTCCGAGCCTAGCCAAGTACCCGAATGAACCGAGCGGCTTGAATGAACCGGGCGGCTTGGATAGAACCAAGTAGCTTGAATTTTTCAAGCGGTACGAAGGAAGCGGGCGGCTCGAATAGAACCAAGCGGATTGAATTATTTCCAAGCGGGCCGAAAGAACTGAGGGGGCCGAAAGAACCGAGGCAGCCCGAATAAACCGAGGCGGCCCGAATGTCTGTACATTGTACGTCGAGCAGATAGGTTAGGAAATAGGTTAGATATACCTAACGCAATTATAATGTAGACTGCGGAAGTTTATGTAAATGCATGTTTTTATTGTAATGACTTAAACAAGCGGGACTTTGATAGAAATATGTTTCATCATTTAGAGGATGTGAAAAATATATTTTTGATTTTACACATTTTGCATATTCTGGATATACGTTGCACATTCTGCATATTTTTCATATTTTCTGCACATACGGAATTTGTTTACAAATTAGCTTGGTGAACCTCGCCATTAAAATGTAATAGTTTCATATGTTAAAAAGTTTAATAATGTAATAGTTATATATGTATTCAAAAGTTTAATAATTCAATAGTAGGTACAACGGCTTGATACGTATAATATACAATTATTACAGCATAATTATTAGTATACTACAGTTTTATAAACAAGGTTAAATATAACCCCTCCCGTTACCTTTTTCAGCATATTTGTATATTCACAGCATATCATACTTGCATAAACATCCGCAGTCTAGATATAAATAAATAAATAGACGAATAATTTTTAAACAATAAACAATATAAATACACACACAATTTAATTTTTTTTGTTTAAATAATGTAAGAACACGGTAGTAATCCGTTTGAATGGGGATGGGAAATGTGTCTGAAAGAGCGTATGAAATCACAAGAAACGAAATAAATTTAATTGCATTACACACATATTTCATACATAATGTACACATACTGTATGTATATAGTATGTACATACTACACACACACTATATTCATGCTATACATATACATTACTTATTATATACATAGATTATATAGTAGAGACAATAATAGACATACAATGAACCGTCGACTCTGCACACATACTAGATACTATATACTATTAGATTATATTACAGGAGGGGGGAAATATTATACTGGTATTTGTTTCACATTGCGATGACCTTGAAAAGTCCTGCAAAGGTCACGTGCCGCCGGCATTAGCTTTACCCGATGTACATCGCGGGAAGGTTGCTCGGTCGGACTTTGTACATCATGGTGGCTCTGTGAAGAGCCGATTTTGTGCCACGTAGACTTGCTGCAACGAGATAAACACAATTGCAGGGACTGCTAGATACTTAAACGTCAATGGAGTTCGTAGATCTCACATTAGTAAATTAATAAGGTTTCTTTACACTTACCAATGTTATTGGCACGTATTCACCGACAGAAAGCATATCTGCTCCACTCTCTGTGACAGGAGGTATGAGCGCTTTTCTGTCACTACGTTGCCGGCACGCCCAAAATGCCATTTGCCACGTGGGCAAGTCTTGAAAATCTCGCCGCATTATCTCTCCACCACTCCAGAATACACGTGTCTTTCGGTACAAGCTTTTTCTCGATGTACAGTATTGTCTCCGTATGTACTCGGTTTGGTGTACACCAGCGATGCCCACCTGGGCGGTCCGAGATAAACGAGCATTCATCGCGTTTTCCAAAGCTCGCGTGGAAGGGGGTGCTCGAAACCAATGACGTTGCGGGCATGTCACGGACGGGGAAAACTCTAGTAGTGTGCGTGTAGGCTCGTACCCATACGCTTTTTCAACTGGGCTCTTGGAGCCTTTTTTTGGACCCAATTACATTTTAGGAATTGGGAAAATAAACAGGAATTGACTAATGATTAAACAATAAGATTATATAATTGGACGGAATAGACTCGAACAGTCTCATTTACACATCTAATTAACAAACAGTTTCTTATTAAAGGATTTTTATTCAACTTCAATCCTCTGTTTCTTTGTATGTATGTTTGTTTAGTTCAAATCTAGAAACTCAATTTTAACCCACTTCCAACTATCCAATAGACTTGAAACTTTGCAGGCATATGTATTTTGGATGACAATACAAAATTATGAAGAAAAAGAAACCGCCCCAGGGGTTTAAAAAATTACCAAGTCATTAATAAATATAACCCTTAACCACACATCCAAACGACTTGAAATCAGCCTATAACCACAAATCAAATCA
The DNA here is from genome assembly GCA_951215215.1 of Andrena trimmerana. NCBI lineage: Eukaryota > Metazoa > Arthropoda > Insecta > Hymenoptera > Andrenidae > Andrena > Andrena trimmerana. The sequence goes on from OX578062.1 coordinate 11,403,598, forward strand.
ATTTAATCGACATGAAATCAGCATGTAACCACAAATCAAAACTATATAGACAATAAAAAGTAAATAAAGAAAAGAATTATATTTTAGTTTTGAGTGCATTTTAAATAAAATAGTTTAGCAGTATAACTCAGTGCGACCAGTGCGGGTCTCGCGAATTCGCTATAAATTGATTTGATTTGTGGTTCTAGGCTGATTTCAAGTCGTTTGGATGTGTGGTTAAGGGTTATATTTATTGATGACTGGGTAATTTTTTAAACCCCTGGGGCGGTTTCTTTTTCTTCATAATTTTGTATTGTCATCCAAAATACATATGCCTGCAAAGTTTCAAGTCTATTGGATAGTTGGAAGTGGGTTAAAATTGAGTTTCTAGATTTGAACTAAACAAACATACATACAAAGAAACAGAGGATTGAAGTTGAATAAAAATCCTTTAATAAGAAACTGTTTGTTAATTAGATGTGTAAATGAGACTGTTCGAGTCTATTCCGTCCAATTATATAATCTTATTGTTTAATCATTAGTCAATTCCTGTTTATTTTCCCATTTCCTAAAATGTAGAACACTAGGGCTCCAAGAGACCCAGTTGTAAAAGCCTATGGGTACGAGCCTACACGCACACTACTAGAGTTTTCCCCGTCCATGACATGCCCGCAACGTCATTGGTTTCGAGCACCCCCTTCCACGCGAGCTTTGGAAAACGCGATGAATGCTCGTTTATCTCGGACCGCCCACCTGGGCATCGCTGGTGTACACGATACGGGTTGTCTGGCGAAGGCGAGAGCGAGATGGAACGAGAGCGAGCGAGAGCCACTGAAAGCGAGCGAGGACGGTACCAGACAGACGACGCGTTAATGTTTTGTCTCGCTCCGTCTTTCGGGCCCCGTGACACTCCGTCCTTTGCGTGCGCGACGGGCGTGCGCGATGGTCGCAAGCAGTTACGGTGACCACGGGAACCGCTTCGCAAAATCTTGACGCGGGCCCAGCTCAAGTCTTTTTTGTGCCCTAGGTGATCTTGTCAAATTACACCCTTTATTATAATAAATTTATTAGAATTTATTGAGGACCTTACTCTGAATTTTTATTCGTAATTTAAAACAGATGCAGTACAATTTGTAATATTTCATTTTAAAGTTTATTTTCAACAATACAGGCAGCGAATACAGTCATAGATATGTAATTTGATGTACTGTCATTAATGTTGTATTTGTAACAGTCCATCGAGGTATTGTATTTACAATAAAAGATGCAGCGATCGGAATGATCGCTGCCTGTAAGCTTGGCTGGTCTCTATAAGCAAAATTAGACGGCTGCCTAGGGCGGAAAGTCGACAAGAAGTGCAAAATGGTATTTTCATTGCCTGTATGTTGAAAATAAACTTTAAAATGAAATATTACAAATTGTACTGCATCTGTTTTAAACTACGAATAAAAATTCAGAGTAAGGTCATCAATAAACTCTAATAAATGTATTATAATAAAGGGTGTAATTTGACAAGATCGCCTAGGGCGCAAAAAAGAATTGAGCCGGGCCTGCGTCAAGATTTTGCGAAGACCATCGCGCACGCCCGTCGCGCACGCAAGCGTTCCATCTCGCTCCCCCCTTCGGCCAGAAAGAAGCGAGAAACGAACACTCGGAATTAGGGTCGCTGTTCACGATACGGGTTACTCGCCGGTCCCGACCAGCGAGTACATGCAGAGACAATACTGTAATTCTGTATTTCCTTTTCGAATGTGTCGACTGATCTATTTACCTCGTTTCTGCCAATATTGTCGAGAAAATCCATCAATGATCCAGACTGTCCTGGGGCTGGTTCTGTCATAGAAACAAAATATATAACGTAGCATTGAACACAGTATCACATAATCTTATTACTGTTTCACACTCACCTGACGTTTGGTTTGACGTTTGCACATCCCCACGTTGCATGACCACACTCACATCGGTTACATCGAGGTACTTGGTCGCAGCCGAATGCAGGACTCTGTGAGCCGCCAGTTCTTCGTCCCCCGACAGTAGACGATCTTTGGTGCGAGGGTCCAAAATCATAGCAAGTATTAATGGTTCTGAATCATTTATGAAATTAAATCTGACATTCAGCTCTTCCAATAAATTTTGCCGGAAGTGTGAGCTGTTAGTGTCATCACTCTGCACTGGGCTGGTTAATGTTTTCCGTATGCCGTATATCGAAGGCATATAACGGCACAGCGTTGGCTCATTTTCCCGCGTCATTATCATCGTCGCATCTTTAAAAACTTGCAATGCATCGCAATATTGTTCGATTTTGGACCACTCGCATTTTGTCAAATGGCCCGGCGTTCGTGGCTCACAAAGGACCACATCAAGCGCTTTTTTACCGCTAGTAAGCGACTGAGCATGTCGAATTGGGAGTTCCATCGCGTGCTCACGTCGGAAATTAATTTGAAGGGCTTCAATGTCGGAGATACCTTCCTCTGTTCAGCATTCAATTGTTCGGTTGCCGATGCTGAGCGATGGAAGAACCCTAAGATGTGTTTGCATCTTTTTATTATATTCATCAGATCAGCGGAATGGTCCAGGCAGTCCTTTACGACCAACTGAAAACAACTCGTTGCATTACATATGAAATGTTAAAGATATATTATTAATTTTTTGCATTTAAATATCTCCTATTTATTTACCTGCAAAGTATGAGCGTAGCAAGGGATACGCTCCCACGTTTCACACAATTTAATGGCCTTCACAATATTCGAGGCGTTGTCGGTGGTGAAGTAAAGTGTGGAATTCGTGTCGTTTAACCCCGACTCGCTCAAACAGTTCTTCAGCATCGCGTTTATGTTCTCGCTCGTTTGCGCTTCGGTTACGCAGAGGATGTGAAGAGTAAAATTGTTCAATATAAATTTGTCGTTAACATAATGGACCGTCAGCGACACGTATTTCTCCATTGTCCACGACGTCCAGCCGTCTGTTGTGAATGCAAACGTTTGTTTCTAATCCAAAACAGTTAAAATATGTGTAAATATCTTAAATCGAGTCAAAAACGTGTTTTAAATATCACATAAAAAATACTGACAAATTTCACGAACATTGGAGAAGTTATACGTACAGTTTTTACATCTTCGCTGATTACGTCCTGAATTTTCTTCCGTTCGGCTCGGAATATTTCAGGTATTATTTCCTCAGCGAACGTCGCACGGCGGGGGATCTGATACCTCGGCTCCACAACTTTCATCAATTGTTGAAAGCCTCTGTCGCTAACCATTGAAAATGGCTGACAATCCATGATTATCATGCGCGAAATTGCGCTGGTAATTTCCTTTGTTCGCGGGGAATCTTTTTCGAGCATGGGCATTTTTCCATCATCTGTGGACCAATTTCGTGGTATGAGTCACGTGCTTATTCGGAAATAATGTAATTGTTCAAAATAAAGTTCCATGCACTAGTAGAAGCATAAATAGTTTCTTACATACCATTTTCACTTGTTTTCGCTACTTATATCCCGCTTCTTATATCCCGTTGTGTTTGCTGGTCATGTGCCTTCGAAGGGATGATGTACCTCCTGCTGTCGTTTTATACGTTTTCCCGCATGTGTTACACGTGCTCTCGTTCCGATTTACTTTCGTGAACCACTCCCACACGGAACTGCGGTTCCTGCGGGCCGGTCTGAAGTCGCTGAGGTGATCCAGGGAATTTTCGTCGCTTTCAAATGTCTCGATCACTTCCATGCTTTCGATTTCTTCGAACGCTGCCATTTCTTCAAATTTACAGTGCACAATTCACACGCGATCGTTGCCAGAATGTGCCGCACGCTATTTTTGTGCGGCGTGTGTTTGTGGCTTGTTGAGGGACAAGCATTTACATGCTCGCCGGTGTAGTGGAGGCACCCTCGTGCCCGTTTATTGTCCATAGGTTGAGCGCCCCTGCGCTTACTGATGACACGTTGCCGCTGCGTCCGCTGTAAAATCGCGTCCGCTGACAGAGAAGCGCTACTGCGCTCGTTGAAGGAGGAACATCCTTTGTGCCTCGTCTGCATGTTGTTTGCTGCCCCAGTTGTTCTCCGTCTGTCTTAACATATCACACCATTGTGTTTGCTTCGATCAATCGTCTCCCGTTGACCCGGCGTAATACCCAGTATTACCCAGATATCAGCCTGATCTAGGGTACCCAGTCCCCATCCTCGACCACTTGTCCGCGACCAAGGGCACCCAGTGCTCTTTCGGTCGTTCCCGTTACTGCTGCGTGATGGTGTCGAGTGACGTTCGATGTTGTTGTCTCGTACGTCGCCTGCTGGTATTGGGCACCCCTGGTGCCTCGTTGCACTACACACAGTGTACATCGCCGCTCGCTGCTGCGCTCTAGTGATTCAGCATCGATCTCTTAACACAAATGATAGACATGGACAAATATACATATTATTTACATCCCGTGAACACCGGGCTTGTTAAATGGATAACAGTGTCGGACACTGATTATCCTTGAATATTGTCGCCTTGGATTTCAATCCATGGTTTCATTTTGTCCGGTCCGGTCACTATCCTCGTTCGTCGTCCACTCTCCCTCAGGTCCTCCACTTCATACCGATCGTTGGGGAGTACGGTTCGTACTCTGATGGGTCCCTTGTATTTCGATAACAGCTTATGGCTTCCTCCTGTGGCTGGCTCGGTGGTTATTCGTACTAATACTAGTTCCCCGATGGAGTATTTTCTCGCGTCCTTCCGTATCTTGTCGTAGCGTTCTTTTTGTGCTTGCTGTTCGTCGGTAATGTGTTTAGAGATGCTGTCTCTGGGTTTTGTTAGGCTCAGGCGATCCATGTTTTCTTTTACCACGTTTAAGATTTTGCTTTCAGCCATGCTCGTCACGTTACACCTAATTAAAGCCTTCGTGGGGGTTGTGTTGATACTCTTGTTATGCATAGTATTCAGTGCGATTTGTATCTGTTTCACCTGAAGGTCCCAATCCTGAGGATCTCTGCCAGCACTGGTGGTAGCTAGAGCATCGACGATGGTTTTATTGTAACGTTCGCATTGGCCGTTTGCCCTTGGGGTAGCAACAGCGTTCAATACGTTTCTAATCCTGTATGTGTTGCAGAAGGTGTTGAAATTCCGTGATGTGAAACAAATTCCGCGATCGCTAATAATACGTGACGGCGTTCCGAAAATGTATGAGTCTGAGAAGTGTTTTGGTGGCGTGCCGTGTCTTCTGACTTTTAACTGGCTCGACAATAATAAATTTAGTGAAAGCATCGACGATCACGAACAAATATTTATTCTGCTTCCTACTAGTTTCAAATGGTCCGACGTAATCAATATGCAGTGTGTGGAATGGTATCGGTGCTTTTTCGATGGAGTTTAGCTTACATTGCTTCTTGCCTGATGTATGTTTATAATACGCGTAGTTGAGGCACGCTTTTATGTACTTTGTAACGAACTTACGCATACTGGCGAACCAATAGTTTTCACGTATTCGCTCCAAAGTTCGTTCCGCGCTCAGGTGTCCAGAATCGTTGTGACACAGTCTGCATATTTGTAGTCGAGCTCCTCTTGGCACTACCCAAGCCCGCTCATCTCCCGACAGCCGCAGATAGAGCTTATGGTGCTGTTAAGGATTCGAAAGGCCACGGGGTTTATGATACGGACGTGCTCTCTTCGCTATTTTTAAGCTTAAAAATTTCGTTAGCGCGATTATTGTGGCTGTTAAGCATCTGGCATCATAAACAGCGGAAAACTCCAAATCCCAGTTATGACGGGTACCCTTGGAGTCCTTCCTAGCGCTCAATAGTGATTGACGCATCGTAAACCCCCTGGACAGGTCGCGCATGTGAGGGTCGTTTCTGCCGGCGGGACCTTGGGGCCTGTCTCGGGGTCTCGGTACGGTGTCTCCCCACTGCATTTCGTTTATGCGGAGAGGTGGACGGAGCGGACAGAAGTCAGAAAAACGCCCAACGTGTCACCTTAAGGACACTGATTAGCAAACGAATATTTCCACCCTGAACGGACCTCCGTAGCAGACCAGGTGGTGGGGCAAACCGAGGTCTCGTTAGAGGGTGCGCCGAGGAGGAAGAGCAGAACTCAAAGTAGAACAGATGTATCTTTAATACATATTCGTTTACTACATTTACACATATCATAATAAATGTTGTGGTTTTAAAATCGAGCGTTGTTACTGAACCAGCAGTTTTATCCACGTAACAATTACGCTCAAAACACCTGGCCCTCGAACTAGAAGGCAAGGCATCAAGAGGCTTCCGAAAAAGGACGGTCTCGCACTTCTGAGGGTTAAGTCTGAGGTTCCAGGCACAATAATACCTATCAATATTATTAACAAGTGTACCCTATTTATTCTGTACAGGTTCAACCCTGCTTCCCGACGTATAGATAACAACGTCATCGGCGAACGATAAAAGGCCCGGGCCCCTCTGCTTGTTGAAACCAAAGAGGCTTGGGAGCTCACTCAGGAAAATGTTGAATAAAATGGGCGAGTTAACAGTACCCTGCTGGAGTCCTTCGGACACTCTGAACTCACCCGAGGAGAGCGTAGTACCGTCCCACATACGGAAGATCCTCCCAGATACCATATCCCAGACCAGGGCTATGAGCCAACGGGGAAAGCCCCTCTTGAGTAGGCGAAAGATTAATCCGTTCAGCCACACGGAATCGAATGCCTTTTCGATGTCAAGAAAGGCCGCTCCTACCAGCCGGCCAGCACCTATCTCTGAATTCACATCGGAAAGGAGTTTGTGAACTGCGTGTGTCGTCGAGATACGATGCCTAAACCCAAATTGATAGTCGGGGATAATTTTATTATCATCACAGAAAGACGCTCATTTGTTATTAATGACAGATTCGAAAACACTGCTAATGCTGGGCGTTAGGCTGATAGGTCTGTAGCTCGACGGATCGGTGGCGCATTTGCCTTTCTTTAGGATGAGAAGAACCTTGGCGTTTTTCCACAACATCGGAAAACAGCTATGGTTAACCCTCTAGTGCATAGATTTTTAATTCAGTTGGAAAAATTAGACTAGTCTAATTTGGGGATGAAAATACCGAATCCAATGTCTGATTTCAAATTGAAGGTCGTCTGAGCTCCCCAGGGCAGCTTTCTGCGTCACCGCCTTAAGGCGGGATCATGTAGCAAGTACAAAAAATGTAGTGTTTTTTTTATAAAATAAATTCTTTATTTTTAATGAAAAACTATGAAAAAATATTTAAAAAAATATAAAATGATATAATGGAGAATTATTCATTATTGTGCATTGTCAAATTTAACAAAGCACAGAAGAAGCGCGAAAAGCGCTTGGCCCGGTTGCCGCCTGGCGGACGCGTCGGCGTACTATCCATTGCGAGCCGGTCGCGTCATGAGTTCTTCAAATACATATCATTTTTTATACAAATTAATTATATTTTACGTAAAAAAACATAGCCTATATCCTTTCCTGTTGTTCAAGGATACTGTAGTTAAAATTTCGTAATGATTTGTTCAGTACTTTCTGAGATTATTGGGAGCATACAAACAAATGCTGTTGCTTTATTATAATAGTATGATAGTATGATATGATATATGTATGTATATAGGTACCAAATTTCATGAACAAAGAGCTTAAAAGGTGCACAAGTAAAATTTTCACGCATCAATTATTAGGGTGATAAACTAACACCCTAACTAACTTAGGATGATCTACTAACATGATACCGCCTTAAGGCGGCTACCGGCCAAGCCTTACTTCACAGGTGTAAATTTTTTTTTGTTTTCAAATCTTTATTCCATTCGATAGATCACTACACAAACTACTTACCAATAATTTTCTTTTAGCTGTACCGTGTCGGAAAGTATTTTATTTGATTTTTTTAATTTCACAAATAATATTCACAGCGTGCTTAGCTGAAAAATGCACTTCAAACTGGATTTCTGTCAAATCGAAACGTCAGATTGACATGTTTCTTAGGCCAATGTGTGCGGTGTGGCAATACTTTTAAGGCTGGCAAATGAGAATTCTGAAAAAAAAATTATAAGGTCCCAACTCCTGGATTAAACAGGTGCCCGCCTTAAGGCAGGCGTATGCACTAGAGGGTTAATGGCGTTTTTAGCTGGCCATACACGAAGAGGTTTCTCCGCGGTCTTCATCCATCGCGGACAAACCCGCGATCAAAGTCTGCGATGGATCAAAACTGCAAATACCCACTAACATACAACGAAAGTTGACAGACAAATCACGTTGGATAAATCGGTCACAGATAAAACTGCGTGTTAATGGATGAAAACCGCTAGTTTATCCGCGGATTTGATGGAAACTGTGGACTTTCGTTTTGCTGAAAGACTTAGCTGACCACGTACTGGGAGGTTTCTCCGCGGTCTTCATCCGTCGCGGACAAACCCGCGATCAAAGTCTGCGGCGGATCAAAATTGCAAATACCCACTAACATACAACGAAAATTGACAGACAAATCACGTTGGATAAAAACTGCATGTTAATGGATGAAAACTGCTAGTTTATCCGCGGATTTGATCGAAACTGTGGACTTTCGTCTTGTTGAAAGTTTTCTCAGTTGTCATGCAGACTTGAATGGACAACTGTTTTGTCACGCGGTTGAAGTTTGTCACGAGAACCGTGACAGTATAAATCGTTCATAGACATACACCACTAACATGCAGTTAAATCCGCAGACTTGAAACGCGACGGATGAAAACCGTCGGGAAATCTCTCCGTGTATGGCCAGCTATTGAAAAGAATAGTCAAGTTAAGTATCATTTTGAAAGGGAGATGTTTAAGTACGATCGGTGGGATACCATCTACCCCGTGGAGGATTTATTGGGCAGCCCCTTAAGGGGGTAGACACGGGTAATGCAGCGCGCTGTAATACCGACATAATGTGCCCGAAACATGGGTTTGGGGGGATACGTTGTTTGTCCTTATATGAGCAAATTTTGTGCTGGATGAGGTCTCATTCGAAAGAGGAAGGTTCAGTGCACAGCGCTCTGGTCATGGTTGGACGAAATTGTGTTGATATCTAATAATACGAGTGTTCAAAGTAGAGCAAAAGTTGACAAAATACACCCGCATGAATCCAAGTATTTTTAGGTCACTAAAAGAGTTTTGTGACTCAAACAATGACCAGAGCGCTGTGCATTGAACCTTCCTCTTTCGAATGAGACCTCGCCCAGCGTAAAATCTGTTCATATAAGGACAAACAACGTATCCCCGTGATTGCATTCCCAAATACGAGTTCCGCCATATTGGCGATAATACAGAGCAAGTCACGTGACAAATTTAGTTGAGCTAGTGGACACGAGATGGCGCCTACTCGGGAGGACTGCCAACGTGGAATCATAGTAAAACTGAAGCGTTAGCTGGATACACAAGCCACAGTAAAAGCGTGATGCAGTCATTGCATGCATTTTCGGACGACTTTAGGTTAGGTTATATGCATTTTAGGCATACATTGACTAGGAACTGCTGGGAATTGTCTGCATTTACTAAATTAACGGTTTTACCGTAACACATACATCACCGCTGCGGAATATATTTTATAATTATATGGCCACATTATTTCAAATAAAAAAAGAGATTGGAATTTTTTAATAACACTGGAAGTAGTGATTTACTGATATGATATTTTCAGAATGTGGAAGTTACAGCAATTATTTGCAATTATTGTTTTTATTATTATTCTTCTGACTATTGTATATAACATATAACAAGGAAAAGTCTCCAAATCGGTCAACAGTTGACTCCTTGATTTTTTTTGTAATTCTTTACGCTCCTACGCAGAGATGGGCATTATTTAATTAAAAGAATATAGTTCCGAATGGCCCCAGTGGCCGATCGACACGAGGTTTGGGGGGAGGGTGTGTGTACCCTAAATCTAAAATTCTATTTAGCTTCGGGTATTTATTAGTTTCCTTTGTTTATTCGAAGGCCTTTCATCTTTGGCTTCGAATAATTTTTCATCATTCATTATATCTTTATCCTAAGGTCGTATTCAAATATATTGGCCGGTCGATTCGTTTTCGTGAACAGCGATCGAGGAGAAATCAGCCATCACCATCTGACGATCGTGGATTTGTTAGTTGGAGTTCCCTAGCCACCGAAGAGTATGGTGGGGTAACGGGAATGCTGCTCTGCCCTGTCTGAACGTAGCCGTGTGGCTGTTATTTATTCTTATTGTCAGCGTAGTACATATGTAGTTGTGTGCGTCACGAAATTATACGTAGACCAATACGAGATGAAACTATCGAGAAAGAATCAATGTTCTGACCAATAAAGCTCCCTGAATTTTTTCGGAGCTAAGGCCTCAGGTACACCTATTCTGATGCGTGTATTCTACGCTGCAGCTCGGTTTGGCCTATACATGACAGAAGCTTGGCGCTATCCCCACCACTTCTGGCTCACTCGTGTTCTGCGATGACGAGAGAACACGCGTTACGAATAGGAGTGTGCGGATCGTCCCACGACTCGGATTCTCGGCCCTCGGAACGGGTCGGAAATTTTCGGGCGGGATCGGGCGGGGTCCCGATACTTTCGTATTGCTCGAGATCCAGACGGTTTCAGGATCCCGAGACTCGATTCGGGCTACAAGCATGACCGCCATGAGCGGGCAATTTGATTTCAGGTCGGCTTGGCAAAACTCGGACGCGATCGGCTCGATAGCCAGCTATTACGAGGGGACCGAGACGGAAAGAAATATGTATATCATTTATATCGATACCAGAGTGATAAGTTTTTACTTTCTGTTTCCTGTTGAATCATAATTTGTATCTTATTATTTATTTACATATATATGTATTTTCATTGCTACCAAATAGTCTGTGAATACTGAATACGTCCATATACGTACTTAAATAAATACCATGTTCAGAACTTGGGAAGAAGACTATTTTTATATCGACAATATTTTAAAATCTGAATAAAATATACTTCATACTTAGTACTTTATGTAAAGGGAATATATATGGTATTATCTTTTTTCGGATAGGTTCAGATTTAAAATAGAAAACGTACGAACTATAAGCATACAAAAAGGAATATTTACTGGATGCTTCATAATAACAACAATATACAGGAGGTGAATATTTTATTATTTCAAATTAACGTGTAAGAAACATAATTTTTCTATGTTCTCAGGTAATAATTTTAATCTATTACTGGTAACGATATCGTCCGATCGCGTCCGAGTTTTGCCGAGCCGACCTGAAATCAAATTGTCCGCTCATGGCGGCTATGCTTGTAGCCCGAATCGAGTCTTGGGGTCCCGAAATTGTCGGGACCTCGAGCAATACGAAAGTATCAGGACCCCGCCCGATCCCGCCCGATCCCGCCCGAAAGTTGCCGGCCCGTCCCGAGCCCGAAAAATCGGGTAACCGTACACCCCTTGTTACGAAACTCACCGGCCAATAAATCTGAATACGATCTTAGAAATTCGAATAACCGACGAGAACCTTTGTGTCCTGACCCGCGCGAGATCGCCGTGCTCGGCGATATGTCATCGATTATAAAGAAACAGAATTTGTTTATTTTTCATCGTATCAATATGAAAGTGACACCATTGGATTCTTGGCATTCTCCAGGTTATATTGGCAGAAAATAATTTAAATCGGACTATTTTTAACAAAACGGGCTTTCACTTCTACAAACTAATTTTTCACGTAATTTCCTTAATTTTGGTCCGAATTATATCATTTTTGGGGCCAATTTGATCGAGAAAACATGAGGAATCGACTGACGTCACTTTCGCAAAAATCTGATTAGAAATGCAGAACTGCAGATTTGTCACTGCTTAGCGCGCAACATTGTATGGGCCCGCTGCTTTCGAGCGCCGAAGCCCACGAAACTCAGCGAGTCGCATGATTGCCAGCGAGAAGGACAAGAGCAAGAGAGGACTTTCCATGGCGAAGGAAAATCAGCCTTCTACAGAACTCAAATCGAGAAAGACTTTCCCGATAAACTGAGCCCAAAGGCTTCTCAACAATTGAAACATTGGAAGACTGTACATATTCTTTCTGATGCTTTCGGCGATATGCGCAACCATTTGTATGCCCGGTTTCATGTCTAACAAGTCAGGCGATTTTGTTTGTGAGAGCCATATATAAAGACAGTCCTGTAACGTTCACTACATCTTCAATTATAAAACTGCAAATATGTTATTTTACACATGTGTCTCGCTGAGTTTCGTCGGCTTCGACACTTGAAACCAGCGGGGCCATACAATGTTGCGCACTACGCACTGATGAATCTGAAGTTTTGCAATTTCTAATCAGATCTTTGCGATCGTGGCGTCAATCGATTCCTTATACTTTCTCAATCAAATTGGCCCCAAAAATGATACAACTCAAACCATAATTAAGGAAATTACGTGAAAAATTTGTTTGCAGAATTGAAAGCCCGTTTCGTTAAAAATAGTCCGATTTAAATAATTTTTTCATAAAAAAAAATGCGCAGGCTGGATGCGCGTGATTATTACGTGGCCCCCTCCATAGACATATATAGACGGATCAGAAGATGGGACTATCGGCGTGGGGAAGGAAGGCTTGGAGGGGTAAAGGCGTAGGTTCAGATACAGGCACGTCGGTTTGCTTCGGATGCATTCGGCATGCATAACCACAGCGTTATCCGATTTACTCGTATCGCTCCCCTTACCGCGAACCTTGCCACCCTCCTCAGCTTACGGTCCGCCGTCTATATATGTCTATGGTCCCCTCCTCGAAGTGACAGAAAATATAACCTATGTATACGCTATATGACAATAAATGTTGAGCGGCTATTTCGTTCTTTTGCGCTACATTTGTGAACTTTTTATCATCCTTCCGAAACATTATTATTACGTCGCAACAGTATCTTTAGGAAATCGGGCCTAGCATATAGGTTATATTTTCTGTCACTTCGAAGACAGAAAATCCGCTCCTACAAGTAACATAAAATATAACCTATATGCTATACCGGATTTCCTAAAGATACTGTTGCGGCATAATAATAATGTTTTGGAAGGATGATAAAAAGTTCACAAATGTAGCGCAAAAGAACGAAATAGTCGCTAAATATTTATTGTCATATAGCTCATACATAGGTTATATTTTCTGTCACTTCGAAGAGGGGACCACATAATAATCACGCGCATCAAGCCTGCGCATTTTTACCAGCCCAATTCAACATCGAACACAATTTTACATATAATGTTTGTTCATAACTGCTTTCTGCATAGGACGTTTAATTATCTTGTAATAAGTGTATTTCATGTTCTGTCTCAGTGTTTTGCTAATGAAAAAAATGTCTAACCTAACAAACTTCATTTTCTGGGGATATCCCCTTTATTTTTTCCTTTCACTTATAATTCCTTACTGCCAACGTAGCATAAGCACATTTTAAGTAATTTAAATGTACAATGAATTTTCTACGTTTGCTCTACCAGCAGACCTTCCGTTTAAATATTTACAAGTACAACACAACAGCTGAGAATTTATTTCCTTATTCAGAATAGAATACGGAAATAACAAACAGCTCCCCCTTGCGTGCACCACGCAGCCGTGTATCTATGGGTATTACCATTTCTACCAAATCGGCCAGGTCACGTGACGTGTCTACCCCCTTAATGAAAATCACGGGCCTTGTGGGCGATTTGAGCGTAAGTGGAAATCGCCCTATATAGACGTCGGCGAAGAAGAAGGCCAAACATTTGAAATCGACTACTAATCGACGGCACGCGGTTACAATCGAATGAGATACAGTCAGCTCATTCGATTGCGGCTGCTCGAACACAAGCACGGCGGCCAGTGGGCCGCTTCACATAATTGACATTTGTTTCGTGAATATTTCTGCAGCATTAAAATGCCATAAAAGGAATATGGTCTAAACCAGGCCCGTCCAACTTTTGCTTATGCATTCGAAGAGCAACCGCGGGTGGTTGCGAGCAAAGGGAAGAGCGACGGTCATGCCCCATCATGGGGACCTTTCACTCTTGAGGGCCGCGAGATGCATGGCTGAATGCCTTCAAAAGCGAAGAGCAACTCGCAGCTGCTCGTGCGAGCAAATCCCTGGACAGGCCTGGTCTAAACGGAACCCGGTAACGTGGATTCGTCGTAAATCATGTTCGCAAAATATTATAGAAATGTTCGCGAAACAAATACCTACTGCAGCGAAGATCAGGTGGGCGGTCTGAGGACGCTAGCATCCATAGCGTCTTGTACGTGCTGTATGGAATGGGGTGCTCGAAGCCAACGAAACGGCGGGGATGCAACGGATAGGAAAAACTCTAGTAGTGTGCCCTTAGGCCCTAAAGGTGAAGTTCCACGGCGCGTGGCTCGGCTGGCCCAGGTTCGGTGAGTTGGCTTGGCGACCACGAGTCGGCGATCCTCGCGCCGTGGAACTTCACCTTAAGGGGGGAGACCACTGTCTCGGTCCGAAATGGAAGGGTGTTTTCGGGCATTTATTTCAACCAAACAACGCAAGTAAATCAATTTATTGCGTAGTATAGTTTATAGTGTACATATCGAAGGGTAAGAAAACATTTTTTTCAATCAAATTCATAAATCCGTTTTGTGTATACTCTTCGTCAAAATTTGCGCTGCGGCAAAAACATGCTAGTCGCGTTGACAGTCCCCAGGCCATATGGTTAATCGGAATTCAAAAAAACAATAATATTTAGAAACTAGAAGCCAGCCTCTATTACGTGACGATCAAAAAATGTCAAAATTGTAAAAAGTAACAAAATGGCGGACCATTGAAAAAAGTCATGTTTTCGGGGTACAAAATTGGGGAAATGTTGCTAAAAAAAATAGAAGCAGGTCGAAAATTGAAAAAAGCTGATCGTCACGTAATAGCGACGGGTTTTCCGAACAATAAATGTCCTTGCTCATGTCAATTGGACGTATAGTTTTTCTGAGGAAAACGCGTTCAAAGTTCCGCGTGGCTCATTCGCGCGTTTGACACCGCTCCACGAAACACACCATATATCCGTCAATTTTGCGAATTTCTTCATAAAATTTGGAGAGAACATTCTTAAAACATACGTCTTTCAGAAAATGTAAAAAAAAAAAAAGAAAAATTCTGATTTCAGACAGTGGTTATCCCCCCTTAAGGGTACAAGCCTACACGCACACTACTAGAGTTTTCCCTATCCGTTGCATACCCGCCGTTTCATTGGCTTCGAGCACCCCTTCCACGCAACACGTAGAAGACGCTATGGATGCAAGCGTCCTCGGACCGCCCACCTGATCTTCGCTGAGCTACTGAAATCAAGCATAGCGGTAAGCTCGTATTTTCATACACTATAACAATGTTAAAATACATGCTTCCATTTAAAAAAAACATCGTTCACCTTATATATCCTTGACACCTCCCTATACAAAACAGCAAATTAAGCCGGAAGGTACCTAAGTCCCTTAAAACACTTCAATTATGCGTATAACAACATTTTCTTATATTACACAATCTCTTTGAAAATATTTAGTTGTCGCGCTATATGTGCCTCACCCTGTACCCCTGTTATATACATATATCTATAAAGCGCAGTCTGTTCGTCTGAACGCGCAGAAAACCTCCCCTTTACGTTTTCGGAGAGCTGAGTAATGGTGTAAAGTATGTAGAGCGTGCACGTCTATACGCTCGCACTAGTGCACTCAGCACAAAGAATATGAAAATATATAGCCATATGGAAGCCACGTTGTCACACAAAAAACTTTCAGATGCAATCTTCTAATAGAAATACGTAAGAGTCAGGATAAGTTTCGAAATCATGTAAAATCATGACAGATATGATAATAATAATTCATCTTTAGCTGGGCCAACACAGCTATATATTTAAACATAGACCACGTGGCAACGTTTATATTTAAATGTTTGTATATACAAAAAAATATCCAAGATCCGAAAATAAAAAGATATGACGATAATGCTACTGATCCATTCATTCTATGTACCTAATTATTTTGGTTCTTCCAATTTTTAACAATCGTCTATTAATTTTGTGGAGAGATTTAGCTTCAAATGTATCCATTAGTTATGTGATAAATTTATAAATGTCGATTAAGGAAAAAATATAAATCCGTCTGACAAGAAGGTTAGGTACACCCACAGAAGACGTCCAAGAAAAAAGAAGACCAATTAGGTACATTGCATTGGTTAGTGTGTGCTTGCATCTAAAGAGTATTCACATACAATGCAATAGCAAGACAATGCTTGAAATAACCTGCTTTATGATGAAGTCAGCATTTAAGTTCATATCAATTTAAACACATTTAACATCTACACAGTGTATTTGCCCGCGAAGGATTTGAACATTTGATGGAAGAATATTGAAATTATATACGTGTCGCCGAAATCTAATTTCTGTCAGCAGCGTGGTATTGTTAAAAGAGTATGCGAAATTCGTTCAGTTTTCCGAAAGTTTCGCTCGATAAATCGGTTTCTTTTTCCTTTTTCCCTCTGATAGTCGACTGTCGTCATTAGGACTTTACAAGCTCGACGCGAACTCTCTGACGAGGTAACCGGGGACGTGGAAGACGTGCCGAGAATCGTGACATTATACAGACTTTAGGAAGAAAGCTTCTATGATTTCAAAGCGACCGTTATATTTCGTGAGGCAAAAGAGTTTCGTATCGACTTAATCAGAATTGAAAAATCGATGTGTCAAGTTCTAACAGTAAACCTAACCAACCTCCCCCCAACCCCTCTTGTCGCCTGTAATATTAATTAATATATTCTTTTCATTAATAAAATATTTCACCGATTCATTACATTAAATTGTCTTATACTGTATAATCAAAGTGAAATAAATTACAATTTTTGTAATCTAGAGACGCAGTAGCGCCTCGACGCCAAGTACATGAAAGAAAAAACACCTTGTATATGCCTGTCGCTGCCGTATTCGTGTATCTTTACCCGAAGCACAGCTATTCCAACCTAACCTGAAACTTATTTCATTAATATCTCATCACGCCTGTAATATTGTCTATATTTAATGACATTTTTCTCATGTAACCCGCATATAAGCTTTCGAATAAGACCAATTTCAATAAAATTGGTCCACGCATGACAGAGATATCGTAATATCGTCTCATGGATCTGTCGAAAACGGTAAGATTTTTCTTATGATTCTCCTTCTTCTTCTTCTTCTAATTCTCCAACCAAATTTTGTCGACATAATATGTATATACGCGTTACACGCACACCTTCAGCCAAAAGACACTAACACATGTTTCGTTCGTCAATCGCTATCTTCACTATGCAATCTACTCCAAATTTTGACAGCTTACAGTCAGGTTATAACCTGGCGAGTGTGAAATAAGGTAAGTTGTCAAAATTTGAGATGCCACGTGTTTTTACAAATATGTATCGTTGTACCATTGAATTGCAACCAAAATGCAGTCTCAAACACAAGGTAAGTTACCGAAAGTTGAATTGCGTCCTGTTTGTATATCATAAATATAACCCATAGTATTTGACTTGCAGGCCGCGGACATCTTTTTTTGTCTTTTATTGTGTTACACAGTGTCGTCTTTACACGCTGCGGGACAGCACCTTTATGTACTTGCAGCTAATTTGATTTCACATCTTTTTTACTTTGTAATTATTATTATTTTCTATTATTTGTGTTTTTTTTTATTTCATGTGCTTGGTGTATTGTATTACTACCGAAACTAAAATTATTTTAACTTTTTGAACTTACGTTAATATAATTCTATTATTATAATGAAACGTACGTAGCATTATACTTACTTCTATTTCTTAAACTCCCTTGTATGCAGAGACGCGACATTTGTGTTTAATACTTGTTAAATTGTAAGTAATACCGATACTGTGTAATACACTTGATTCTGTTTTTATGCGGATTTTTTTACACGATTTTGATTTAACACGGTCTAGAAGAAAATTAAATTCTCTGTTTTCACAATTTGTTTTCATATACCACGGTTTGATTTTGCCTTTTTAAAATTATTTGCTTAACTTTAATGCTAACAAAAAATATTTCTACTTATCTTTCTAGGAAATTGCTTTCAATTAAAAGAAATTCATAAAATTTGCATTTAAGGCTACCACCCACTCTCAAGTAAATAACGTGTCTGTTTTTCACGACTTATTTGAACATGTGTAGCAACCATCAGCCATCCATTCCGACGTTATCTCGTAAGTAGTGTTGGCTAGAACCATGATTTGTGAATCACGTGTGATCCGACCACGTTCCCAATCACGGTGATTTTTCACAGTGATCCGTGATTTTCGTGGTCACTTGTGATTGGTGCAGGTACAACAGTGATTCGCGATTTTTGTGATTGATTCTGATTGGTGGAGAGCATAACTGCTCTTTGCACGCGCCACATAACCCCAATTTCTATTTTCTCTCGAAACATTCTCAAGTCCTCACTGTTCTTATAGAATCTCAGTTGTATATTTTGAACCAATTCGTTCTTGATCTATTTAAATTAACGAATACTTCTTCAATTTAGTTAAAAAGTATAATGTATATCTGAATACTTTAGCCAATCAAATCAGTGCGTGCATACATTGACTATTTATGGATGTATATTCTATATGTTCGCCGAATTAGCACGCTTTGACTGTAACACAAGCTATATTGAAGTATTTTATAAAAAATAATTCAATCAAGATGAAGAATTACGATCACAGTAAACAATTCACTCAAGTTAAAAAAATCACAATCACGGTCGTGATTTAACTTCAATCATGACCGTGATCGTGATTCTGCGATCACTGTGATAAATCACTGTTAGTGATTTTGCACTCCATCCCTACTCGCAAGTGATGTAGTCACAAAAAATTGAGTTCAAGGTTTGACGAGTTTTTTGTATGATAGCGTATGATTGCGGTCTGGATACATTCGGATACAATGATCCAATTTTTCATATGCACGGTATCTTGTTGACATGTTTTCTGACACGGATTTTTCGCAAATGTATCGTGTAAAAACAGAATGAAGTGTAAAATGTACTATAGTGAATCATAACAAGTGAATCAATGTGAGTTAAATTCATTTGGTCGTAACAATGTACAAGTTAATGAAACTTGTTACTTCGTTTCTGAATAATAAGCATTATTAAATTTTATACGTACGTAATTCGGATAACTGGCAGTAATGCACACTAAGATCGGTAACCATTTTACAATAGTGAAACATCAGGCAATAAGGTCTCACCAAATATTTATTATTCTCAAGATTGTTGTGCTTGAAACCAACTAATTAGGGACGCATGTACTATAAAAAAAAATACCTTTGACTGTATAAAAATGACGGTTTAATCGTTCCCCGGTTCGTAGTGTATGTAACTACCTCAACGAAAAAGAAAAGGGGGGACAATTCTACAATGGCCAATCACGGTCCTCACGATTTAATTATGTTAATGCAACGTTAGGCGTCCGAACAAAGCTTGCTGGAGTTTGCAGTACCACCGGATCGATGTAAATGTCGCTGACTTCTTAATAGCTTGAGTAATTATTCAGACGAAATACTGGGACTCGAAGAGAGATTAATTCAGGTCGACGTTGAAATACAATTTTGTTCTACAGCAGAAACGATTCGGTCACAGGGCTCGTGCATACATATTCGACGATGTAAAGCTCTTACGCCTGGACGCAAAAATAGTCCATCGGTTAAACAGATAAAAATTCTCTGCTACGCGATTGGTACTCTCGTTTGGGGATCAAGAATTTTCTTGCGCGTAATTTCCAGTCTGTGAGATCGCGTCCTCGAGATCTCGTTGCTGCTGGATAGCCTGACTACTATGTACCGTCAACCGTACGATACAACGCAGAGTTATGTGTAAATTCAATTCTCGAATACATCGCGGCAAAGTTAAGCGCACTTTGCTACCTATTTCTAAGGGTACATCCAAACCTGAGCTGAGTGTTGAGCCGGGCATGACTAATGTCATTTTCTCACATGTCTGTCTATACTCATCTCTTTACAATGAACCTGAACTTAATATAGACTGGCATTTTACAGAGCCGGGGCTGAAACTCTTCCTGGAATAACTGGAAACTGTTATATAAAGGTTCTTGGTGAACTAGTTATGAAGAGATAAAGTAATCTTATTATGAGCAAAAACGAGTTTTGTATTGTTTCTGTAACAATTGTATGTATATCACTTCTACGTCGGTTCTTTTATTTGTTCTAGAATCATTTCCTTTTTTTACCTTTATATCCTTTCGCGTCCTACAATTAGTGATCAATTCTTATTCAATTCTTGTTTCATTTTTGTTTAGTTTTAGTTTTTCAGCATGGTTAGGCATGTGAACAGTGGTTAAGCCTTCTGGACACTAGCAACCAACTTGCGACATTCTTGCAGAATAAATTTGTATTACAGAAGGATCAGAGTTTATTTTGGTATTTGTTAATTGCGGACAAGCCGGTGCCTGGCTAACTCCGGAAGCCACTAGGGGATTGGAAGTCGTGGATGAACCGGCGCCTGGTTAACACCAGGAGCCACTAGGAAAGTTAGTTTGACCTGGTAACTTTGATAATGATACACTTCGAGCGGTAAAAGTGTACCTGTTGTGGGCTACTATTACTGCTGGAAGTCAAAGGTTGACTTGGTTTCAAATGAAGAGAACTCTTGATTACAAAATATCAGAGTACAGTATTGTCTCCGTATGTACTCACTGGTCGGGACCGGCGAGTAACCCGTATAGTGAACAGCGACCCTAATTCCGAGTGTTCGTTTCTCGCTTCTTTCTGGCCGAAGGGGGGAGCGAGATGGAACGCTTTGCGTGCGCCGGAGTGACACGGCGTCCGAAAGACGGAGCGAGACCAGTGGCTTTCGCTCGCTCTCGTTCCATCTCGCTCTCGCCTTCGCCAGACAAGAGTGAGAAAAAAGTGGTGGGGATAGCGAGTAACCCGTATCGTGTACACCAAACCGAGTACATACGGAGACAATACTGTATATTTTGTAGGTAATTGGAGGTCTTACAAATCCATTTCCTTAGAGTTGTGTCGCACTGATTGCGAGTAAATGCTTCCGGGTCGCTTCCAAAGAAGTAACTAAGGTAGGGGAGATCGGGGCTAATTGATACAGGGGCAGGTTGATACAGACGAATTATCTCGACACCGTATATATGTAGCTCCATTTGAGCGAGATATGTGAAGTTTGTTGTTCAATTCTTTACTACGATCCAGCGTACGTCCGTGTACGTTGACGTTAACAATCGTTTTTAACTGTTTTCGTTTATATAGAGAAAAAGTAAATAGTTGTGTTCACTTTCCAATCCGCCTTGGGACGGTATAAAGAATTTTATAACCCGAATTAATTTGGCATCACATTGAGTCTTTTGAAAGTAAGGTAATTACGTTTTTGTTATTTTGTTTATATACTGGGGATGTTTGTACATAATGACTTCCTGTGGGGTAAGTTGATACCGTTTCTCTGGGGCATGTTGATACAGTGTATCAATTTTCCCCGACTAATTTTAATTGAATTTTTTCCTTTCATTTCCAGGAAAATGGTTCAAAATTATATCAAAAAGACAAATCGTGGAGAAATATCGCACGATATTTTTAAAAAAGCGTGTGTCGCAATAGAAAAAGACTCAATATCATTAAGGCAAAGCGCGAAATTATACAATATTTATAAAATGAGTTTATTAAATTATATTTAAAAAACGAAGAAGACACTTCGTGTTAAACTGGGATATTACAGACATAAAAAAATAAAAATAAAAATGTTTTTCTATGTTTGTTAAAAAATTAGTTTGGTTTTTAGAATACGTATTTGTTCATTTTGAGTCTATATTGTTGGAAAGGTATCTAGATTAAAATTTTATTTTTCAAAGTTATTAGTTATTCATTAAACGGATATTTTACAGATGTATCAACATGCCCCAAAGCAGTATCAACTTTCCCCGCGGTGAGGTAAATTGATTCATTTTGCCTTCGTCTAAATAACATTTTTTCATTCATATTGTTATGTTTTGTGTTTGGCATAACGGAACATTAATGTAACACGGAAAGAGCGGAACATAAACGAGAACAAGAATAAGAACGGAATATAATCTCTAATATACAGCAATGGAAGTATCCGTACATTGATCGGATTGCCTTCTTCTCGATCCTCTTCTTGTTCCTGTCGCGAGCACCAGCAGGCTTTGGATTCCATCCATAGGGTGCTCGCAACACTGCTTCCCCATCTGGAGAAGCGGTCGTCCCGACCGCCGCAGCCTCGTTGTCTCCTGCAGCCGTACCCTGGTCCGGAAGGATGGGAAGGACGCTGTGTGGCCCCTTCCGTCCGCCGCCTCGGTATTTGCCTTCACGCCCGAGGGGAAAACCACTCCAAAAACCCTGGGCAAGACGTGGGTACGTAGATCCTCGCGTCTCTACCCTCCACTTGCGTCTTCGGACTTATACACTTCTTTCTTGCACGGCTCCGTCTTCGTCGAAGGCGCATCTTCTTCTTGGGTAGAGACGGGCGGGGAAGTCCAGTCGTCCAGGTGTCAGGACCTCTGACCTCTAACGTTCCTCGTGCATGTCTCCCTCGCCGCCAGATCCGAAATCTTCCGCACGTCGACGAAACTTCCAGTTCCCTCGACGAGCCTTCGGTCCCGCTCGGTGTCGGAGCAACTACTGTTCCTCTTCTATTTTCTTCCTTGATCCCCTGCGATGGTGACGGGTGTAGTCCTCTCGCCGGTTCGATGTCACTTCGCTGGATCCCCGGCACGGTCATGGCGCTCCTGGCCTCTCTGCCGTCGACGATCCACTTCCCCTTATGCCGCGTTTACACCAAGACGAACACGAACAAAAACATTGTTCGCGAACGTTTTTGAATGTTCTTGCCGTGTCCACACCGCTGCAAACATGAACAAAACTCAGTGTACGAATTGTATGTGAACGTTTTGTTCTATTTGCGGCGGTGTGGACACGGCAAGAACACATGAAAACGTTCGCGAACAATGTTTTTGTTCGTGTTCGCCTTGGTGTAAACGCGGCATTATAGAGACATCAAACATGTTAGAATTCGCGTATTTGCAGGCCATCCGTTGGGGCCGGCCGAACCGGCAGCCAGAAGAGGATCGCAGCTAGTCGGAAGCATGCAAGCGGCCCAGCCTCCAGCCCAGCCGCCGAGGTCGTCAGCCCTAGGTGTCTTCGTTCTTCGACTCCTCTTCCATCCTCCAATCCTTGACATCAAGATGGCCCCATTCCTTTTCTTGGCATCTGGTGTTGCTCCAGGGGACCATCCTTTGCAGTTCGTTAACGACCCCGTCTCCGCGATGCCCCCTCCGACCGATCCGTGGAACTGCGTCGCACGTCCGTCCCGTGAGTGGGGACACCATTTCGCGTCTGCTGTCCACCCCTTGCGTTCCGCTACCTGGGGAACCAATGGTATCCGCCATACCAGGGCCCGTGCCGGGGGCAATGGGATCGCTTCCAGGGGGGCTAGCGAGGCGGTTTCACGTATGTCCGCACCTCGCTGCGGACCGCCACGCTATTGTGGCACATTCGGGGAATTCGGGGTTGCGTCCGAGCCGCGGTGGCAGTCCCCCGACACCTTGTCCCTTATCGTGGGGTATCGTGAACCTGTAACACTTCAAGAAAGAGGGGCCGGGCTACGAAGGTAGCCTCCACAGCCCAGTTCACTCGATTAGCTTAAAACTAAGCTTCTTTCTTGAATCCTCGGAGTTCTCTAGCCTCGAATCCTTTCTTCTACGGAGTTCTCCAGTCTTGAATCCTTATAGATCTTCAAAACGTCCCTCGTATTTCGCAAGGCGTCGTACGTGGACCACCTTGCACTTCTTCCGGGGCGAACGTTGGATTCTGTAGACGACGTCGTTGATTCTGTCCGTTATTATGTAAGGGCCTTCCCAATCCTGATCCCGAGCAGCTTCAATAGTTCCCTGAACACGGAGGATTCGAAGTTCCTTCCTTGGCCCGAGTGTATCTCCAAAGGTACACCATGACGATATACCACGTTGTGCAAAAGAACCCTTGCCACTGTGATAGCTTGTTGGTCTGGCATCGCGATTACTTCAGGCCACCGTGTGAACTAATCCGCCACGACTAGCATAAACCTGTTCCCGGCCTGGGACTCCGGCAGCGGACCCACCACGTCCAACGCGAGCCTCTCGAACGGAGCTCCAACGTTGTCTCAGGTTCCCTGCTCCCCTCTGACGTGGTCCCTTCTTCGCCGCACAGGTGTCACACCGCCGGCACCACTCTTGAACATCCTGTCGACACGTGGACCAGAAGAATTGTTGACGTATCTTCGCCAAGGTCTTGTTGACTCCAAAGTGTCCAGCCGCTGGAGCATCATGGAATTCCCTCTGCAACCCTCTCGCGCAGCACCACCAAAAGCCACGAGGTCGTTGCACCATCGCGAGACTCCCATTTCCTGAAAAGCAAACATTCCCGAACTTCCAGCGGGTCCCAGATCGACCAGTAAAGGCTTGTATAGACTGGGCGATAATCGCCGGCAACTTTGTCGCCAGCGACTCCAGCGGGTCGCCTGGCGACTCGCTGGGATGCATCGGCTTGTCTCCAGCGACTTTTACCGAGAGGCTGGTATCCAGCGACTTGTGTCGGGCGACTCGGCAACTTGTGACCAAGATTCTTCGGCGTCCATTCCAAACTCTATTTAGTAGCCATGGATCCATCAATAGCTATGGGTATTGACGCCGCGTTCATTATAATAGCATCGACCAAAAGAAAAAGAAAAGGCGTTGGTGGAAAAAGGCGTTTTTGAGAAATGAAGAACATTACGGTGATGATTTAATGTCACTGTTTGAAATTCATGTAGTTCGGATCTCTGCCACACCCAGCTCACCGCAGCACCTCCTGGACAGCGGAGCGCCAAGCCCGATCCACAATCGATCGGCCAATCATGTGTCAGCGACAAAACTCTCAGCCAATCAAATTTCCCCACGTCGATCGACTCTCTAGACTTTTGGATAAGATGACTAACGGAAATCGATTAGCCATCTTGGATTCATTCTTCTTCACGCTGTTTAAACGGTTGCCTGGTGAGGCAGTGTGGATCGCCACTGGGAACGGCCAGGGAAGGGATGCACTCCACAGGAGACTTATCGTTGTTTTAACGGCACGTTTATTTCGCCGAACGTGGGCGTCGTTACAATGGTCGAATACTCCACACTAATGACGAACACTCACTCAACAATACTCGACAAAACACGACGGACACTCAACGGAAAGTATGTACAGGGCTATGTACAATAAGCGCAGGGCGCGAATGGCTCGAAGGGCCGTTTTCCGACGATTCAAAATCCGTGGCTCGCTGGGCGACAAGGAGATTCGGTAACAGTCGTGCGTGCGAGAGCGTGTTGTTGTCGTCAGAGCTGTTCCTCGAACTAACTGCCGGATTCTCGGAAGCGCAACGCTCGAAATCCGCAAAAACGCGTGATGTAGGCCAACCGTCTTACCGGACGGTGTGTCACCGTGTTTACATGCTCTCGCACGCACGTTCAAAATCCGCCGATCAGCTGTTGCGCTGCAACACACGCAGAGTACATGAGTAGACGCGTCGGCTTTGCTAAAACGTCTAACAAGTAACTGATGAATATTCTCATCTCACTCATTCTCAGTAATGCTCACAGTTCTCACCAAAGTATTCTACGCTCATTTCGTCTCATTTTCGGTCTCAGCTTCGCGTTTTCATCGATTGTGGATCGTAGTCGGTGCGCGGCCGCGTGGTCTTTGTTGCGCGATAAATCTCAACGAGATTAGAATCATCAATTCTACACAACGTGCTTTCTCTCACCGCTCACCGTTTTATCGATCTTGACTCACTCCGCGAGTGTACCAGAAATAAACTAACATTGTACATTTCTCACTATAAACCTGTGCTGTTCATTTGTGCATAAGCTCCAAACCGGTATATTCTCACGTGGCCAACGGTCAAACACTCAAACAGTCACAGTTTCTATTAAACGACGGAGGTAGTTTTATTAATTTTGTGCGAATGACAAAATCTGATTTTGAAGAGCTCCTGACTTTAGTGGCTCCAAAAATTGCAAAGGCTGGACAATTATTACCGTCACAAATGCCATGTACATCAGCGGTATCGATAAGCGTACCGTTAATGTTTCAAAACGTCATGAAATTTACTTAGAGTTTATACGCAAGGAGAAGTACGAAAAGATGATTCAATTTTCACTTCTAAATAGTATTTTATTTCGCATTCCCTTCTACGGTCGGATGGGCAGTTCGTTCGGGAGGGATGCTAGTCCGAGTGATTAGGTTACAAGGTGTGAAAGTTGCCAGACCAAATGTCAACCATGGCGAGCATATTATATTAGGACCAATCTGCCCTGCATCCCTCCCAAACGGCCACTCTCTTGAAGAGGCCCTCTTCACAGCAATATCTCCTCTCCGAGGCCCACCATCTTTCGCACGGAATAGGTCAACGCGTGCTTCTGTTTTGGAATTGAAGCGCGAGTTTGTACTCGAGAGATAAGGGATCTGTCTCGAATTTGCAGGGAAGACGGCGCAGGCGCGACCACGCGCAGTCAGCGGGCTACCATTTTTTCTTCTTGTGTCTCTCTCTCTCCGCAAGGCGTATTGATGTTGGATAATACTTTTTAACTGCTATACCTGGCACATTTAGATAAAAACTGAAGGGGCTGACTTGTATACCACATCTGGTCTTCAAAAATTAATCAAGCTGATCGGCCAGAGTGTTTCGACAGGGTCCCGGTTTATGACCGTATTGTCCCGTGAGTCAGCGGTTGACAACGCTACCTGCGCGTCCGAATTCAGTTATCTTTTACAGCTGGCAATTTAGTATTTTTGAAGCGAAATTTATTCATTTCTTTGCGGCTAGGCAATAGCTTGTTCTCGAAGTGTTCGTTGGGAAACATTTGTCTACCAGATGTCGGTAATGGATGGTAGATATACATGGTGACTTCGGACGCGCAGGTAGCGTTGTCAACCGCTGACTCACTAAGTTCAAATTCGTTGTTAGCAGTCAGCAAAACGCCTGCAAGTAATTATCTAAATTATCGGAATGACATAAAAGTCCATACATCGAAGCGTTAATAAATTTTCACTTCTTTCACCTCCCATATCTCACAAACTAATTGTTACCTGAACTTGAAAATTTGTTGTGATTGATGTCTCATCATAAGCTATCATTTGGCACAAAATTCAGTTCCAAACTAAAAAAGGCTAAAAAAGGCCTCATTTTTGGGTCACTCTTTATTCGATACATCGATGTATTTCATTCGATGCATCAGAAGAGGCTGATCAAACCAATGACCCAGGCTGCTGGTGGATCATGTCGTGATTTTTCTCGACTTTGGGAAAAAATTACTCATTTGATCCTCCTTGCCTATGGTCAATACAGTGTTTGATATTGTAGCAAAAATAATGTGGAAAGAACAATTCAGAATCAAATGTATTTATTATCATTACTATAACAGTATTTTATTTAAATGTCCCAGTGTTCCTTTTGTAGGCGTAGTAAAAGTAATAGTTTGTTGAATCGTTTACCGTTCAATCCATTTGTTTGCTGGAGGTTAAACGATTGAGCAAACTATTACTTTTACTATGCCTACAGAAGGAACCCTGGGACATTTAAATAAAAACTGTTATTGTAATGATAATAAATGGATATGATTCTAAATTGTTCTTTTCGGTTTTTTATTTTATTTCACTAGTTATGGCCTGTTAATTAATTCAAAACGCAGAAGTATTCGATGTTAAAGAAAACATCGATGCGTAGTTGCGATGCATTACATCGAGAAAAAAGTTAGTGAAGTTGTACAGATTAAGAATTAACTGTAAAGTATTGAAGTACATCCTATAGTAAATTTTTAACGTATACATCTACTATATGATATATATACACACACATGCATATTTATATATATTTAAATATATATATATATATGTATGTATATATGTATATACATCCTATAGTAGATGTATACGTTAAAAATTAACATATAAAATAAACATATACATATATATGCGTGGTGTGTTGCCACAGAGTCGGCGATGTTTCCCATTCGGAACGGGAAACAGAATACAGGCACTAGACACTCGGGCGATGTTGCTCACCGACCACTTGAATACAGTTTTTCGGGAACATGTGGCCAACAGTCATTTCTAGAAGGTCGTTTGAGGCAAGGGTCGAGTTGGTGTATCCCACAGAGATTGTTGCAAGTCGCCGGCGACTGCGCCAGGTCTATTCGTATCTCTTAACCTGTAAACGACGAGTCGCCAGACACAAGTTGCCAGACACAAGTCGCCGGATAAAAGTCGCCGGCTACAAGTCGCTGGAGACAAGTCGGTTATCCCACCGACTCGCCAGTGACTCCAGCGATAAAGTTGCCGGCGATTATCGCCCAGTCTATTCGAGCCTTAATACTTCAGTTGCGGGGAGAAACGAGCGACGTCTTGCCAGATGGGCTTCTCTCCCTCCCCTTTCTTTTCGAGGATGAATCCGATTTCTTCATTCTTCCTTTGGTTTTGTCTACATCCTTCGGTGTCCTCTTCTACGGCAAATAATCGATGAATCTTCTTCGTGGAATCTCCTTCCTCTTCCGCTTCCCTTTTCTCCAGGCGGCAGCAGTTCTTGCAATCTTCTTCAATGCAAGGTCTTCTAGAAAGTTCATCGGCGTTTCCGTGGGCATTTCCTTTCCGATGGCGAATCTCGAAGTCGTACTCCTGTAGCCGCTCGATCCAACGAGCAACCTGTCCTTCAGGCCTCTTGAAGGTAAGCAGCCAGAGAAGCGCTGCATGGTCCGTTCTTATCAAGGATCTTCGTCCGTAGAAGTAATGATGAAAATGTTCGACGGATTTCACCAGGGCCAGTAACTCTCCCCGAGTCACGCAGTAGTTTCTTTCTGTTTTTCCCAAGTTCTTGAGAAGTAAGCCACGACATTTTCTTGTCCTTCGTGTTCCTGTGAAAGGACGCCGCCTATGGCAAAGTTGGAGGCGTCGGTGCCCAGAATGAAGTCCTTTCCTACCACTGGGAATGCTAGTACGTGGGCTCCGGTTAGTCTCCTTTTCAGCTCTTGGAAAACTACTTGACATTCCTCGGTCCATTTTTAGTTTTGTTTGACCTCGGTGAGGCGATGCAGAGGCTTGGCGATCCTGGAGAAGTCCTTCACAAATTTCCGGTAATAGGTGCATAATCCAAGGAAACTTCTTAATTCGGTGACGTTCTTCGGCTGCGGCCATTCCAAAATGGCTTTGATCTTCTCTGGATCCGTCTTGACTCAGCGACGATGTGTCCTAGATATTACACTTCCCAGCAGAAGAAAGAGCATTTCTTGGGGCTCTTCAATAGTCCGGCTTGACGCGGCCGCGAAAACACCGTTCGGAGGCGTTCGAACTCCCGTTCGAAGTCGTTCAAGTAGATGATGATGTCGTCCAAGTAAACCAAGAAGATCTTCCATGCCAGGTCTCGAAGTACGTCCTGCATCAAACGTTCGAAAGTTGCTGGGGCATTGCAAAGTCCAAAGGGCTTAAACTGCCACAGTCCTGTTCCTACTGAAAACGCATTTTTCTCCCGGTCCTTCTTGTCCATAGAGATCTGCCAGTGTCCGCTCTGCAAATCCACGGTAGAAAACCACGATGATCCGGCGAGGGCGTCTAGGGTATCCTCGATGCGGGGGTGAGGATATGAGTCCTTCTTCATGATCTCGTTCAGGCGTCGGAAATCCACGCAGAATCTTATGGTTCCATCCTTCTTCTTGACGAGGACGGTCGGGGAGGACCACGGGCTGCGCGATTCCTCGATCACGCCCTGGGCTATCATCTTCCTGAGCAGCTCTCCCACTTCTGCTCGACGATGTAGAGGCAACCTCCGTGGTGCCTGTTTTATGGCCGGGCAATCTCCGGTGTTGACCGTGTGCCTCACCCAGTCGCAGTTCCCGAGCTCACTCGGATCCGTCGCGAAAACATCCTGAAATTCGTAAAGTAAATCAGCAAATAGCTTCTTCTGCCTATCCGTCAAACCTGATGACCAGCGTGTGTATAGCTCCTCCAAATGCTGTGGCGCGACCGTCTCCTCCTTTCCTTCCTGCTTCTTCTTCTCGGCGATTGGCTCACCTAGGCGAATCTCCGACTTACCGGGAAAGCACAGAATATTCCGGGACTAATCGATGTTGTAACGGTGCTTCCTCAGGAACGCCGCTCCAAGTATGCACTTTTTGACCATGTTGCCGATGTAGAAGTCTTCTACGCTTGAGAGTCCTCTGATGTTGACTTCCAAGCTCTTCTTACCGAAAACCTTGATATTCTCTCCGGTAATGGAACGAATGTCGAGCCTGGTCCGGACGATGTCCTTCGTCGGGCACCACTCTTTCTCCAGAAGATTGATGGGGGATCCTGTGTCTAAGATGATCCTACTGGGTTTCACCCCGATTTTCCCACCTAGGAAGAGTTCCCCCCACGGGTTTCGTGGATCTCCAGTCGCCTCCTGCATCGGTACACTTTTGACGACCGGGGGACTGTGCCTTGCGGTCCGGTGTCTCCCCCTTACACCGTCCTCTTGGCGGTTCCCTCGTAGGGCGTCCTGGGGGGAGGAGGGGGGTCTGCTTTCCTCGGGGCGTCCTTGGCCTTCCAGCAGTACGTTCGAACGTCGCTCGTCTTGCCACAGAGCCAACAGGTCCTTGGCGGGTCGTCGGTTTGGTCGACGGGTTTCTCGAACCTCCTCCTCTTCACGTGCCTCTCAGAAGTATACGAAACTTTAGTCCTCCGTTTTTCTCTACTGCTATCGCGGGATTCTACCCCGGGACCGCGAGACATCGTCTCGACGGCCTCGATTTCCAGAGCTCTGGTCACGGCGGCTCTTAGGGACGTGAAACCGCCGAGTCGCAGTTCCCGCTGCATGGCGGAGCTAGATAATGCCGTCACGAATTGAGACGGGGCAAGTTTGTCGCGGGTTTCCGCCGGGCAGTCGGCGAAAGCGGACTGCGCTAACCGCACGATTGTGGTAGCGAGCGAGGAGATGCTCTCGTCTCTCCGCTGCCTATGGCTCTGGAAGAGCATATAGTTCAAATTTTACGAGTTCTTCGTCCCGTAGCGGAATTCGAGTGCCGATATTAAATCTGCGAAACATTCACATTGGGCGGCGGAGAGTGTCGTGAGGACGCTCCTCGCGGAACCTCCAAGGGAGGCGATCAAGGCCGTAGCCTTTTTTTGTCGTTCCAGCCGTTAGCGAGCGCGATAGTCTCAAACTGTACTTTATACTCTTCCCACGAGGTTTTCGCTTCGAAAACTGTCAGTTTCACCGTGTATCCCAGGCTAAGTACACGCGGTTCCAAAAAAGGGCAGCGGCGGTAGGGACATGCGCCGGGGAAACACTATTTATACCAGTATTTACATCACTATTTACATTGGCGACTGTCTCCTCATCCCGAGGATTCGCGCTGCTGTCAACCGAGCCGTGGATATTTTATAACGAGGCGGTTACGACCTGAATGCGTTACTCCATGTTCGACATGCGCGCTTCGAAAGCGTTCTTCGGTCGGCGGCTTCTTTTGCCTCCCTGCGAAGGTCCTCTCTCGGTCAGCGAGCCTCGTCGTCCCTTCGTTGTTCTCGCATCTGCCCCACGATACTCACAATCAGTTGGAGGCTGGTAAATAAATCCTGTAGAGACGCGTTGCCCGTCACTCCAGGAGAAGGCTTCGCAGAGGCCGCGGATGCGCGAGTGGGCATCCCACTTCTGACACCAATGTTATGTTTTGTGTTTGGCATAACGGAACTTTAATGTAACACGGAGAGAGCGGGATATAAACAAGAACAGTAAGAACGGAATATAATCTCTAATATACAGCAATGGAAGTATCGGTACGTCTATTCGCAATGGCGTCTGACTCTCGAATGACAGCTAGGCAATCCGATCGATCGGATTACTTTCTTCTCCATCCTCTTCTAGTTCCTGTCGCGAGCACCAGCAGGCTTTGGATTCCTCCCATAGGGTGCTCGCAACAATATTGTATGTATTTTCTCAAGTTTTCGTTTACTATATATTAAAGAGGAAGGACCAACGTATACTTTGGCATATTTGTTATTAAGTAATTAATGCAAACAAAAATGAAAAAAATTGGAAACTGAATAACGTATCAACTAGCCCCGGTCTCCCCTACTTTCTACTAGTAATTGTAACATACTTCTATACGGTGTTGTGAAATGCTCGATAGGGAATGGAACCCGATCTCGCTGTAGCTTCTGTCGTCTAAACGCACGAGACTAAAACTGAGCCCCGAGCATCCATTCGTATCCCTTTTTATACTAGAAAAATCAGTTTCAAAAGTGGTAGGGATATGCATGACCTCGGTTTTTCGTGGGCAAGTCTGTCCACATCCGGGGGCTGCGTAAACAACAGCTCCATACAAGCGCTGGCATTCTAGACACCCCCAAGTGGGTTAAAGTAAACGGTAACGGGGAATCTCTGTACATAACACTTACATGATTGTTTACACTACGCCGATTTTTTTCTCGTTCTTCGAATCTCAGTCTTGCGGAAAATCTGTCACGTATGTCTACACTGAAGAGTTGTTCCTCCGATTTGACATTCAATATTTAATACTTACGTAAAATATCTAGTAACATGACGGTGGAACAAACTACATAGATATAAAAATTCAACGCTATTTCTGTTAAAGAATAAATATGATGCGCGGGTGGAACAATTTCTTAAACTTGGCGGACTCCTCCTTCATGGTAATGAAAGAAGAAAAACACAAATTAACAAGGGTGGAAACGGTTTAAACCATCCGAAACTCCGGATGATCCCCTGCAGTCCGGACGTTGGCAATAGAGTCATAAAGCTGGTAGATCTGGAAGCCATGTTGGCGGAGTGCGAAATAGGAAGTTTTCTCTTTTAAAAACAGCTGGCCTGGACCTGAAGGACATTGACTGATGTTATATCTGTTAACTTTATGAGTTCATTCTTGCTACGGGCTTCCTTAAAAAGTATGAAGATTTTCTACAAATGAAGAAAGGTGTTATCAAGGGAACTGGTGGCGTGCACATTAGGGTGGACCTAATTTTTCGACTTTCAAATTTTTTCACGATACCCCCCAGAATTGTGTCATTGGTGGAGAAAATAATGTGTGCAAAATTTGAAACCGATCGGAGGACGGGAAACCGTGCCTCTTCGCATTTGAAATCTTTTTTATTTTTGTAACTGGTTTTTCTCCATTGTAGTATATCCTTAATATACATGTTTATATATCGTTGAAATTGTCATTTTACGTGCTGTAACAATATAGAATCAAAGTATAAGATTACTGGAAAAGAAATCATGACCTTGAAATCTCATAAATTTAGCTTCAGAAAAAACTTTTTTCGTTGGCATTATTTTTGCCTTGTCAAACAGTACAACTTTTGTCTAAGAAATTTTTTCATATATTTATAAATAACAGATTTCAAACTTTTAATGAAATAACCGATACTTTCGTTAAGAGTACACTGTTTCAACAGATTTAATAAATATGGATACTCTAGAATGGGGAAATGATCCCAATTATAATATTGGATTAAATGTAGTAAATAATTTAGCAGTAAACGATTGGGCCGAACGAGCGGTCAAACTCATGCAAGAATTTAATTGTAACTATTCAACAGCTATCTGAACTTGTAACATTCAATACCCGTTACTTATAGATTTTTGTGCGCTGAATATGAACTCACAAACCGTTTTTCGCCCTCAGTTTTCGAAAAATTGGTTTTTAAAAAAAAATGCAAATTTTCAACTTTGAACGTCTTGTGTGTCGAAATAGTAATAGTTATTCGGTTGCTTGTTCCGTCAAATTATTGTATGAACTCTCGCGAATACAATGATATAAGTTAGTATTGCATTATTACCATTTAAATATATTTAAACAACGATCAAAGGGAAAATGCATCCGAAACGCACCAATTTTTGCAGATATCTTTCAATTTATTTTAAAAACTAAGGGTCTAAAATAAAATCTAACTACTCCACGCGATACAGCAGACATTTTTCCTTCGGAAAACATCAACAAAAGTTGTAAGTCACGTTTTGTTTTCAATACCAGAGCGGAATAGTTTGGCAAAACGTACGGCGCCGATAGTGCGATTTAAGCGATTCTGTCGCTGACAATGAGCGGTAATGGATACGCCCGTCGTTGTCTTCTGTATGGAAAACAAAACGTGACTTACCACTTTTGTGGATGTTTTCCGGAGGAAAAATGTCTGCTTAAATAACATAAATTGAATTTCGACCGCAAAAATTGTACTGTAATTAAAAAAATGTCAGCTGCATCACGTGGAGTAGTCAGATTTTCTTCTACAGCCCTAGTTTTTAAAATAAATTGAAAAATATCTGCAAAAATTGATGCATTTCGTGTGTACTTTTCCCTGTAATCCGTTATTTATAAATATATGAAAAAATTTCTTAGACAAAAGTTGTACTGTTTGACAAGGTAAAAATAATGCCAATGAAAAAAGTACTTTTTGATGGTTAATTTTTTTAGATTTCAATGTCATAATATTTTTTCTTAAGTGATCTCATACTTTGATTCTATATTATTACAGAGCGTAAAAAGACAAATTTAACGATATATAAAAATGTATATTAACAATATACTACAATGGAGAAAAGCAAGTTACAAAAATAAAAAAAATTTCAAATGCGATGAGGCACGGTTTCCCGTTCTCCGATCGATTTCAAATTTTGCACACATTATTTTATCTTCCAATGGCACAATCCAGGGGGGGGGAGTGCCCCGTCAAAAATCTCAAAATTATTTTTCGACAAGAGTAACTAAGGTCCATCCTAGTGCACACGGATTCGGAACCGAACACTGTCGTCCACCTGCTTGATTTCTACTATCGCGAAAAATTTCCAGTACGTTTGGAAATAAAACCTTTCTCTCTGACAGAATATTATCGGATGTTTACACTATTAGACAATTCACTTGCGGAGGCCAACGGTTGCAAAGAAACTGAATTTGCTGGCGTTACTCTCAGACGTGTGTCTGAGGCGCTGACATAAACTTCCGCAATAAATGCTGTAATTTGTTGCTAGTGTCTACAAAGCTCATCTATGTTTTGTCATAAATTATAAAAACATTTTAACTGTATTTGATAAGAAAAAAATAAATCTCATCACGATGACTGCGCTGGTCTCATTAAGTCATTTAAAATGTATTTATCCAATTATTTCTGCTTTCCATATTGCACTCTGGTACTTGATAATAGTTAACCCAAACGTTATACGTCAATTCGCATTGACTAATTTTGTTGATTGGTTGTTCCCAACGATATAAGTACTATTGCGAAAATCATTAAACTAACATTAATCTGGTAACTGACAACTCGTCGAATACTTTGATTATTATTTTCTACCATATCGATACATTGTTATCCAAATTTAAGGTATGCATTCATTTCTACAAAATAATTCTCACATCGTAGAAACTGTTAAAGTAGCATCGAAGTAAATAGGGTAGACCAGGGCGAATCGGATCAAAATAAGAATTTAGTCCATATTTCTTACATCGCGATAGAAATGAGCATTCCGATCCTTCGGAGTACCTCGTGCCCCTCTCCCGCACCAAACGCGCCCGTCAATTTTTTTAAGGTATTGTTTCGTGCTGGCACACGTTTTCAGTGAGGCGGACGCATGCGAATGTCACAATTTCGTACCGAATCTAACCTACGCAATCTGTAATTTCGTGTTTAAAATAACAAGGTAAGCTTGAAAGTTTAAATGTGTTTATTATTATTAGCCTGCGTGGTGTTCAAATTTAGTATTTGATATATTTTAGACTATTATATCATAATATATTTCTGTAATCTACTCACTTTTAAATCCTTACATATGAGGCTAATCGAATCACGTCATGTGGAGTGAATCGGATCAGTCTTTTTCTTCATTCGAGTATTTGTATGATTATAAATATTATAATTATTTATATAGAGATGGTTCGTATGTACATAAAAAAGACCGATCAAGCATCATGGTGTGCAGAAAAAATGAGAGAAGTAGTAATAAAAGTAAAATCTAAAGAAATGACTACACGTCAAGCTGCAGAAATTTATGATGTACCTTACACAAGTCTACAAAGGAGAGTTACTTCTTCGCAATGTGTAACTAAGCGTCGTGGTGGACAGCCAACGATGGATCCAGAGACAGAAAAGAAGTTCGCTGATCGCTTAATTTATTTAGCAAGTCGCGGATTCGGTATTACACCAAAAAATATCCGAAAGTACGTTTTTGATTTTGTAAGACGTCATGGTTTAAAACATAATTTTAACACAGAGAAAGAGATGGCAGGGGAAGACTGGTTCCACAAATTTATGAAAAGAAACAAGAATATAACAATTCGAAAACCAGAGGGTCTATCTCGAACCAGAATTAATGATATGGAAAAAGATAAAGTGGCAAATTTCTACAAGACTTTAGAGAAGGTCATCGATGATAATAATCTACGGGAAAGGCCCGAATGTATTTATAATCAGGATGAAACTGGAC
This sequence comes from Andrena trimmerana, assembly GCA_951215215.1. NCBI lineage: Eukaryota > Metazoa > Arthropoda > Insecta > Hymenoptera > Andrenidae > Andrena > Andrena trimmerana. The sequence continues at coordinate 11,439,973 of OX578062.1, forward strand.
TACCACTTAACAACCGTCCTCCCAATGTGATCGCGGCAAAAAGATGTAAAGATGTAGTGAGCATGACCAGTGTAGAGCGAGGTGAGAACGTGACAGTTTTGGCCTGTATGAACGCCGCAGGACAATACATACCCCATTTGTTCTTTTTAAGGGTGTGCGTAAACGAGACGATTTTATGATAGCAATGCCTTCTGGTACTCAGATTGCTATGACTGAAAAAGGTTGGGTGACTGAAGAAGCATTTAAATTGTGGTTGGAACATTTCAATCGCTACCGCACAAAAGGGAAAGTAATTTTAATTTTGGATGGTCACTTGTCGCACAGAAACTTAGCAGTGGTAGACTTGTGTGAATCTTTGGAAATTGAGATGGTTCTGATTCCCCCGCACACATCTCATGCTCTCCAGCCGCTTGATGTGTCATATTTTAAGCCATTAAAAACTTATTATCACCAGCAAGCGACGGTATGGCAACATTCAAATAAGAATAAAGGAATCAGTAAAGTTGTCTTCGGAGGCTTATTAAAGCATGCTTGGAATTTAGCAGCTACAGTTGGGAATGCTACAAAAGGCTTTGAGAAGACAGGAATATATCCTTTGAATCCCTATGCAATACCAGATCACAAATTTATCGGGGATAACACCGCAAATGAAGCATCTCAAACTCAGTTCACTGGCATGTCATCAACAACTGCTAATGCACAGCCATCAAATAGTGCAAGCACTAAAGTCACTGAGACCATAAAAGACATTCTTTCATCGCCTCCAAGGAGAACAACTGTTAAGAGATCTCGGGCAATTGCAAAACCAATCTTACATTTGACATCAACCGAAAATAAGAAAAGTCTTGAGGAAAAAAAGCAGAAGAAAGTAAAGGCCGAAGAATGTAAACTTTCAAAAAAAATGAAAGAAAATAAAAAACCCATCCGCAATGAAAAAAAGAATAAAGCAACACCAGGGATGAAAAGTAAAGGTAGAAACAACCTATTAAGACGGTGGCATTGTATTTATTGTGCAGAAAAATTTATTCACCCACCTGCAGAAGATTGGATTCAGTGCAACATTTGCGAGGAGTGGTGCCATGAGAGTTGCGCTGATAGAAGCGGTAAAAAGGGACAATATGCTTGCGATCTATGTGCCAAGTAGTGTAAATTACTCTTATTGTTATTGAATTATATTTTTTCAAGTTAATTCCAAAGATATGTTACTAAAATTTGAGTTTTTTCAGAGATTTTTGGGTGATCCGATTCGCCCCGAAACTTGGGGCGAATCGGATATTTCTCACTTTTTCCTTTTTTGATTATAAAAGTAAGATTTTTATGTTTAGTTTTAATTTTTATATATTCGTTTTAAAGCCAAAGGTGTACCGGTCACGAATATATAATAAAAAATTAGTTTTTGAATGTTTGACTATTATTTTTTTACCGTCAAACTCAAAGTGATCCGATTCGCCCTGGTCCACCCTATATTGCATTTAACTTCTTGAAACTTATTTGTAATCGTCGTGTACAGCGCAAAAGAAATGGAAGTGTAAAAAATGTAGGTACTCTACTTCTCTCAACATTTTGCCAATTCGGACCTTTTCTCGGTCAATCGAACCTAGGAGTTCAGGAGCACTTGTGGTAAATCTTTCCTGCTGCCGTTTGCTTTTTAATAGCGTAAATGCTTTGCCGCGTTGAGAAATTCCATCCTTTGTGCCACGGCACACGTAGAACTGCTCCGAGTGCATGGTATTGAATAACGTACGCCCCATTACCTAAGGGACTTGTAATTCGATGCGACCAGTAAACGTTGACACCCTTTCCCCCTTTGCCTTCTGGTTGTAACGCGACGGGACAACATACGTGATCCCACGCGTAACCATAGGTTTCATTGATCGTGTACACTGTTCGTTGCACCATGTACATACATTGCAACGTTGACGGGTGTTCTTGCTTTTCTTTATTTGCCGTCTACCATGCGATAATGCGACATTGGCTCTCAGCACTCGTGATCTCTTTGGGAACATGCTAACTTACCGGTACACGTGCTCCCCTTTCTTGGTACATGTACTTTGGGTTTATAACCCTTTGATAACAAACAACGTAGATTGAAAATTACGAGGGAATAACTCACCGCAATCCCGTGGTAGATAACTATGTGTCTGAGGACATGGCACACTCGATTTTACACATACGAAGTTTCGATTAAAGTTTCCATCAAACACGAAAAATATTATGTCGGTGTACAAGTCTGCAATTTCGTCTTTCATCATTAAGTCTTCTTTTTCCACCTTTGCCATTGCATGTAAGCGTCGAATTAATGTTTAGTGATCAATCTCTAATTGTCTCGCAAGCTCATAAGGTGACTACGCCGGGTGTTTGTACAATAATATCTGTAGATCGTTTGAATGCATTTCCCATGGCCGGCCGATCGGAACGTTGCCTGTTACTAACGTGAAAATCACCACTTTTGAATCTCTTAAGGGGTTAGACCACCTTGGCCAGATCAAGAAATATCGCATCTTTGGGAATTTATTTGTAAGTGACAAAACATTTTTCTCGATAAAAATTTTTCAATGGAGATAGACACAGGTTTGAATAATATACACATTTTTTCTTCAAATATCAAAACATTTTGAAAACTTTAAATGCGTTTTTCTCGAAACCACGTTTTCCGAAACGGTGTACACTCTCACTTTTAGACAATTCTGCATAGATGTTCTTAAATGTATTCTCAATCGTCTGACCGACAATATTTTTGATGTTTTAATTTTTACCTGACTTATGCGTAAATAAAGCCCATTTTCTTACACACGAAAATGAGTATTTTGTTTCAAAGTGTAGCTATCTTGTTATTTTTCAACGAATCGAAAAAATTGCCAGTCGGACGATAGAGAATACATTTAAGAACCTCTGTGCAAAATTGTATAAAAATCCATAGAGTTTTACTCCAATTACAGCGTATACCCTTTCGGAAAACGTGGTTTCGAGAAATCGCATTTAAAGTTTTCGAAATGTCTTGATATTTGAAAAAAAATTATATATATTATTCAAAGATATCTCTATCTTCATTGAAAACTTGAAAGATGTGATATTTCTTGATCTGGCCAAGGTGGTCTAACCCCTTAAGGGGGGACCCCACCCTGAAGCCATTAACAAAAGATAAAGTTAGGGATTTTTTGTTCGTTTAAATAAAAACATAAAGCTTGGATTTTTTTATATTGTTTTAAACTTTAAAAGCAATCTTTACTTTACTAGAAATTTGTTTTGTTCAAAAACAGTGAAAATTGTACAAAATGGTCGCGAACAAAATGGCTTCCCGGAGCACTGCAAAAAAAACTGGCCCACACTGCCGAGGATGACTCGAAGGAAATACAAAAAAGATTGTATAAACTGATATATATTATCTTCCATGTAACCCAGGATTTTTTTGATATATCAATTATTCAATTTTTTACAAGCATTTCAGTGGAAACTTATATGCCAAAAATTAAACTCAATTCTTCAAGCTGTTATAATTTTTTAAAATAATTCGAATTTTGAGAAAATCCTACGTAACATAGAAGATAATATATTCCAGTTTATATATCTCTTTTATATTTCCTTCTCAGATAATCCAGTCATTCCCGAGAGTGTGGGTCGGTTTTTCGCAGTGCTCCGGAAAGCCATTTTGATTCCGGCGATTTTGTGCATTTTAAAAAAAAAAATTTCTACCAAAATAATGATTGCTTTAAAACTATATAAAAATGCAAGCTCTATATTTTTATTTGTACGAACAAAAAAACTTTGTCTTTTGTTAGTGGCTTCAGGGTGCCCCCCCCCCCCCCCCCCTTACGTATGGACCAACCTTTCTGATAAAACACCTTCGCCATAGGTAAGTCTAAAAAATTGTTCTAATTGCTCCCGCAGCCGATTTTTCTTGGTGGAATAGGAAAAGTACGTCGACCTTCATTTTCGAAATAATATAGTAGGGAAGAAGGTGTAAATATGGACCACTTTTTTGTGTCGAGGGAAACACATAATAAAAATGTAAAAATCGCATAAACCAAAGGTGGAACATATAGATAATAGATCTGAGATCATATATCAATAACGCTTTAGTGTAAAAATTCAACTATTTTGTAGCTATGCCATTTCTACAAAATTTTGTCAGAAGTATGGTTTCAAAAATTGGGGTGGTAATGTGGACCTGAGGTGAAAACGTAAAAAACACGCAAGAAATAATTGATTTTATACAGATTTTGTATTTTAATAGTAAAATAAGTTTTTTTTATGTTAGTACTAATTACATGTAAAGTTTCAAAATTATTTAGACCTAAAATGTTATAATATTTGAAAATAGAAAATGAATTTGAAAATGTGAAGAGAAAATGGGAAAAATAGAAAATAAATAATGAACGATTTTAAAACAAATTATGGTTTATTAATGAAATTTAATGTAAAATTGACATTACTTAATGAAAGTTGCTTAGAAATTTTATCAAAAATCACAAATAAAGACGGCACGGTCACATCCAATGCATAAGGAGTGAGATTGTGGAACACTTAGAAACAGAAAAAAATAAAATTGCACTAAAAAGTAAAATATAATTTTTTCCTTTATTTAATCTACGACTATCATATTTATTAAATCGGCGCCTCATCATTTGCACTGTGTAAATCTGGCGCCGATTGAAAAAATCTGAGAGTCGTAGATTAAGTAAGGGAACAAATTATTTTTTTACTTTTTAGTGCATTTGTATTATTTTGAAGTCGGTTTTAATTTTTAAATTTTTTTTTATTTTTAAGTTTTTCGTTTTATATATATTGACACAACATACTGAGGAGATATGCGCGTACTGAACTGGCAAAATATTGGGCCAATGTAGGATGGGACCATCGAGGCATCGCCCTCTTTCAAATAAAATAAAGATCATCAAAATTGGCCCATATGCTGAGGAGTTATGCGGGGACAAACATAAAAAAAATATACAAACGGGTCGAATCTATAACCTCCTCCTTTTTTGAAGTCGGTTAAAAATGGGAAAGAATTACTTGATGAAGTAAGAGGGGTATTAATATGGAGCTCCACTGTCCATATTGCCACCTCCCACTTTTTTTCAGAATAACCTACAAATTTTGGCGTGAAACGGATATTTGCAAATAACTAAATATAGCATTTTGGAGCTCAACCAATTAAGTCGAGAATCCTAAGCTATGCTATGCGATGCTATGCTATGCCATGCTACGTTTCAAAAAAATTAGCTTCAACACATTCTTATGGAACCGTTTCCACCAAAAGCTAAGCTAAAACATAGCATAACATAGCTTAGCTTAGCTTCCTGGTGGATTCCCGGCTTTATGCCCGTATAACTAACACATTTATCAATTAGTGTGAGAAAATAATTAATTAATGTTACCATGAAAAACAAAAATAGACACTTTCACTTTCTCGTGAATCATACCAGTTCCGCCCGGTGATATTAGAGGACAATAATTGTTGCGTTTATTTCAATTCCCGAAATATCGCCGCACTTAACAGAGAAATAAGCACCTGGTCCGTATTACAACCTCGGCCCATATTTACACCTTCTACCCTATAAAATAAAAAAATTCTACTTTATTTAAATTTAGAGCCTTTAGAATTCAGAACATAACCGAAATTACTTGTGCACTGACCTAATAATAGAAATACAATAGAGATAACATATCACATATTTTACTACTTTCTTCTCTCTCGATTTACATTGACGTAATGTTTTACAGTGGTACATATAATCGTGAGAACATACGTACAACTTACACATTATATTGTTATGACATACATAGACAAGTGGTTTAAAATCCGATTGACAAATCGCCACGTGAAGGTGACATTTGGTTATTGTAATCCATGGTCGGACACATATTGTTCAATGAATAAAGATAGTATTATTCGATGAAAATCATAGGTAGTTTATCCATTACAACATTTCATTTACGTTAATATTGCGCCCATAAAAGTCGTAATAGAGGTACATTAGGCTATGCATTCACTTAATCATGAGTCAATTTCCTTCGTCTGATGCTGTCCTCTGCTCGTCCGACCCAGTATGTATATGTACCTTTTAACCTGCGCCACCCGTGCGTCCTTGTAGCGCAAAGTATTTTTAGGGAGAAAAGTAGATCAGGTTCGGAGCCTTCGTAGAACGTATGAACGGAGATTTTTAACGTCTCTTGCCGCACGTACACGTACCTATATAATGGGCTTAAACCAATTCCGCCTCTCTCGTACAAAGTACTTGCACGGAGCCGGCTGTACCACCCATTTAAAGCATCGTGCTTCCCGGTGTGGTAACAACAGCAGCAGCTACATCACAGATTGCAACAGTAGCTTCTGGTTAATAGCATCGCGGCAATGCTGAAAAGCGGAACATACGTACATATTGGTCTGTCGCTGACGAAATACTCCTTAAAGAGAGTAACTCGCCAGCCACACGAGTGTCAATGAGTATTCACGTTAAATTGATAATGACCAGGGTCAGGGTTGTTAAGCAACTGACACCGTGCTTCATTGCGTTTGGCGTTTGACGTGAAGTTTATTCGTTAAATTGAACCTTGTTGCGCTCCAATTTTCGTTTGCTACTTTCAGCAAATTTCCATTCGAGGAACTAAATATTCCCTTAATTCCCTTATTCTCTTCATTACTTGATACTGATAATACATTCCCGAGATACAACATTTTCCATATTCAGATTGTATTTCCATATGTAGATATCAGTATATCTTGTAGAATAATCAGAATATTCTACAGCAGGCCCGGTCAGCCCGTGGCTCCGGGAGCCGCTCTTTTGGAAGATCACAAGGGAACCACATGAGGTGTTACGCACAGATTTTAATGAAATTTCGAAGAAAGATATAGAATTGAAAAATATGTTACCTCTGTTCAGCCGTAAGTGTAGGCACCTAATAGTTTACGAGATATTTAAAAGTTGAATTTGCTCGTTCGCGTTAAGGGGTTAGACCACCTTGGCCAGATCAAGAAATATCGCATCTTTGGGAATTTATTTCTAAGTGACAAAAACACTTACATCCATACAAATTTTTCAATGAAGATACAGACATCTTCGAATAATCTATACAATTTTTTTTCAAATATCCAAACATTCCGAAAACTTTAGTAAATGCGTTTTTCTCGAAACCACGTATTGATAAATAGATAATTCTTTCTGAATTTTTCTGAATTTGTGTATTGTTCTGAATTTTTGTGTGACAGTGGAGAAAAAAAACATGGCAGATAGAGAGTGCTGACTGAGAGCGTTGAAAAAATCGGGTGGTCCTGGCGTCGATGGAAAATACTGTAAGGGTTATCTGAAACCCAAAGCGAAAAGGGATTCTTAATCTATATGAATGTGGCTATCTATGGTAGTAGATTTATTCCCGTATCTGTTACCGTTCCTTTTTTATTTAAAGAAGTTTTCTCAATTTCTGAGTGAACTCTTTTTCAGATTCCAATCAGGGCGATTTAACATGTTCAGAAGCTCATCATTTTAACTTCTTTTTATTTTCCTTAATGAATGTTAAATATCTCGTAAACAACTATTAGGTGTGTAACTCCACCCACTGTGGCTGAGTCTGATCACACTCAAGACGTTACAAGAACCACGGCAAAACAAGTAAAAAAAAATCATTGCGGAAGTTCGAATTAAGGAGACTCCTTTTGACCGAATCAACGGAAAAATCGTTAAGGAACTCCCACCAAAAGCGGAAAAAATGCTTACCATAATCTTTAATGTCATACTGAAAACTAAGTAGGTACTCCTCCATTAATTGGAGAATAGCACAAGTTGTTATGCTACTTAAGCCTAAAAAAGAACTTCATCTCCCATCATCCTACAGACCAATCTCTCTACTCCCCATAATGTCAAAACTACTAGGGAGAACAATTCTAGCCAGAATGAAAAAGATAATCTCGGAAAAGGATTTATTTGGTTTTAGAAACAAGTGTGTTACAATAGAACAAATCCACAGATTGACAAACAAAATCGCACTTGCCTTTGAGCAAAAAAAATGACTGCACCGCCCTTTAATAAAGTGTGGCACCAGGGTGTTTTACATAAAATTGAACAAAACTTTACCGCATACTATTATCAGCTTCTCAAGTCATATCTTGAAGACAGAACAACCTATGTTAAAATCCAGAATTTCATTTCGGACATATACAACATTGGAGCAGGAGTTCCGCAGGGCAGTGTCTTAGGGCCTATACTATTTACATTATATACTGCTGATATTCCTACTACAGAAGAAAACACACTACTCACATTTGCAGGTGATACAGCTATCCTACTAGCTTCGCACGACGACCCTAAGTCAGCATTTTCCATGTTACAACATCACTTTCCATACAGCACACTCTCGTTGCAGCAAAGTTGCATGATGGTTGGAGTACAAGATTGAAATGTTGCACGCAACGTGGCCGCAACAATTGCAGCAATATTCCTATGTCCACCTCCTGCAACGTTTCGGGCAGTGGGGCCAAAAATATAAATAACGGTGTATACATATGTGTCTGTGATGGACGCGACGATATTGAATGTGTGCAGAATCATAGAAGTAGGGTAAACGATACAGTAGTTGACCACCTAAGCTTCAGTTTACGTAAACGCTATGGAATAAATAACTCGAATTTTATAAATGAAGTTTTGTTATGCCAGGCCGAAAGAGAAGTATCAAAGATGATTATAACACGAAAGAAACTTTGAGAAATCAGTAGTTTCGATATTGTGCTATTATAAAGAAATATAACTAAAAATTATAGTTATTGACCGGTCGTGGCATAGTTGTTGACCAGTCCAGGTACAGTTGTTGACCACTTGCTGAATATAAAAGAAAATTGCATATTTTTTACTTTAAACTCACTTCTATTATTAAAACCATGTGTCAACATATTAAAATCAAAGACATACTGTCTTGGGGCAGGCTGAGTTCCATGTGCACCCTTTACGACGAACCTATGTCGTGCACTTCGCCGCGGTCTCATTGGCTTCTCATTCGTTTTTTTTTTGTTTCGATTTCTCTCGCATCTGCTCTTTCTTTTCTTCTACTTCTTCTACTTCGTCTTCTTCTCTTTGCATCTCTTAGCTTCTTTCTTTTTCTTCCTTTGCTTTTTTCTTTTCTTTTTTCTTTCGTCAAGCGTCTTTGATCTCCGAACTATAGTACCGAACTCCAGACCAATGAAAAGTCAGAAATCATCGGAGGTGCATATCCGAAATCATATAAAAGCAGGGCACATTGCCCCCTGCCACCAAAGATCTAAATCAGTTTTCTTCGTGGTCTTTCAGCACGAAAATTACGAGTGGTCAATAACTGTATTACTCTACATTCGTCGAACCAGTTATTGAACACCCCCCAAAACACAACATAATCACGTTCGACACAACTGGACATATGACGAATGTTAACATTGGACCCTTGTCACTTATGATCAATGGCATTCGCGGCAAACAAAATTGAACAATGATTATACTGTCATTAAAGAAGTCGTCGCTCTAAAGATGCCAGCTAACAAGGGGACCTTCAGGTTTGACAATTTCAGAAAATTTTAATACTTCGTGTACGTGAAGGTCTTGACTCGGACATTAATTTCCCAAAGCAGTAAGACGCGCTTTTCAGCCAAATTCGAGAAAATCGACTTTGAAAAATTCGGAGTTCTCTTGTATGACGGGCACGTGCTTACGATGCACGCGCATTTGGGTGAAATTCAAAGTCGATTTTCTCGACAACGAAGCCTTTCCCGCAATTTCGTCACTCTTGATTTTCGTCTTATTTTTGCCTGCATAATCACCCCCTAGAGTATTAACCATAGTTAGAGGAACACCCTGTATACAAGAGAACTCCGAATTTTTCAAAGTCGATTTTCTCGAATTTGGCTGAAAAGCGCGTCTTACTGCTTTGGGAAATTAATGTCCGAGTCAAGACCTTCACGTACACTAACTATCAAAATTTTCTGAAATTGTCAAACCTGACGGTCCCCTTGTAAGCCCTTACCTTCTTTGAGAGTTGAAATTACACGTTTTCCTTTCCGACGATATCACGGCGGAACGCTTGTACTGAAATCATCGATTGTTGGTTGAAACGAAAGGTAGGACTGTCTTTTCTAATGAAAGTGCATCATTGATGCGGAAACGCGCAGGTTCATTAGACTATGGTGGTAGAAATTTGAAGTGGTCAACTTCTGTACCCTGGTCAACAACTGTATCGTTTACCCTACAAAGCCCGTGTTTTTTCTTTTCCTCATAGAATTTTTTTTCCCCCACGGGGATTCGAACCAGCGACCTGTAGCGGCGTACGCGAACACTTTACTTTTTTTTCAAAGATGTTTATTCATTTGCCGTAAAAACACTTACAGAGGACTAGTAATAAAACATATGGAAAGGACTCATACAGGTAACAGAGAGTGAGAAAAAGAAATCCAATTGTTCGAGCGCTGTCGAAACTCTTGGATAAACAAGACGCGATACAAAAATATGTATATAACTATTTATCAACCTTAAACTAACAGAATATGAAAATAGGTAACATTATTTTGCACTTTCGGTTACGTGAGTTGACATCAGGGGGAAAAGCAGACGACCACAACTAAAAACCCCCTGGACTCTAATGATAAGGTAACTTTAGGAACTAAAACTTACGGACTAAATGCTTAAAATCTATGTAAAATAATCTTTAGTTTAAATTGGCAACCCTGCCCCAACTCTCAGCGGCCCAAATACACCCCTCGTTGGTATCGGCCCTGTCACCCCACGTCATTCTTCTTGCGTTGAGATCGCCCGCTATTATATAATAATTATTACAATTCTGTAGCCTAAGGCCATCGAATAGTACTTCTAGTTCCTTAACCCTTTAGCGCCAAACGTATCATATATGATACATACCTTTTTTTTTGCCGTTTAGCCGTTTGCGTCCGTATTTCACTGTTTGCAACAGTTTAAGTGATACATGTTTACCGTAGTTTTATTCACTGAAGAAAGTTGGACCTACCTGAACCCTGTATTCTTTGGTTTTATGCATTTAGATCTCTGAAAAAAATAAATTAAAAAAAGTAAAAAATATTTTTTGTATAAAAGTATATAAATTCAGACCATTTTTAACGATAAAAACAAAACGGGATATTTTTCCTTCAACGCAATTTAGGTGCGGGCACTAAAGGGTTAATAAATAAGTCCTTGTTGTCGTTTCGGCGTATACGCTAACGATATATAAGTTATTATTGCTACTTGTAATTAACTTAACTATCGTAAGTTCCCTCTAGAGTAGAGTTGGGCATTATTCGACTAAATTGTTCTTCGACTAACATTCGAATAAAAATTTCGAATAAGATAAAGTTATTCGTAACTAACAAATAAATTTTTAGTCGACTAAGGTTTTATTCGATGAACTAGAATAAAAATTTCGAATAAAGTGAAGTTTTAGTCGACTAAATTTTTAGTCGTTATTCGTTCCTCCTTATTCGTCATTCGAAGGACTTCCGTGACGAATAAGTGTCACGAATAAGGCTCGTTACGCACTTGCGACCAGTCGCTGGCAACTTGGATGCCGGGAGACCAAAATTCGGGCAACCAAACGAAGCGACCAGACCGAGCAACTCGATACCTGTCAGTTTCATAGAGAGCGTCAAACAGAATGTACGGCCAGGATATTTTGGAAGCATAAACTCCAGCAGCGTTGCACTTCGACAGGGCACCGACTCGGCCCGTCCGAGCCTGGGCCCATCGGGCAACGAGGAACTGCCGAGTTTCCACCGAGCTCGGCCATAAGCTTACTATAGATCAGGCTTGCCCCATCGGGTGCAAATACCTCCTGAAATTCTGGGACCCGGGTAACAGCTGAGCGCGGGACTGTTACGTTGCTAACCACAGCATGGGTTGCGGGAGAACTGCATGAGTATGTGGCCGTCCATGCAGGCTCGTACCACTCGCACACTCATGCAGTTCTCTCACAAATCTCGCAACGGGTAGCAATGGAACAGTCCCGCGCTCGGCTGTTACCCGGGTCCCAGAACTTCAGGAGGTATTTGCACCCGATGGGGCAGGCCTGCTATAGATGCTCGGACGACCCGGACAGCTCGGCTCGGTCGCTGTATAAACCGACCTTAAGAAGTGAGAAATTTCAGGCTCCACATTTCTCATCAGATCGTCGCAAAGGCGACGCCAAACGATTCCTTATGTTTTTCCGGTCAAAATAACACAAAGAACGACGTAATTCGGACCATAATTAATCTTACGGTGCACACGTAAATTAAAATTACACCATTGCACATGTTCGGCCTCACAACTCCATATCTTCAAATCTAGGAATGCATGGATATTTTGAAAAGAAAAATATTTTTAGACCGCGCGTAATCTATTCCGCTCAATCCTTATTAAGAAAAATATTTTTAACAAAATGAAATACTGAACAAATATCTCTTTAACACTACGGGTTATAATTACCTGAATCTATTTCAATATGTATCATGAGAAGTTTTCATTTGAGCCTGTCAGCCTGAATTTTTTATGATTTTTGTTGGGGCGTGAGGGCATATTACCTTCACTTCCAATTTTGCATGCAGAATCGTAACAAGATTCTACATCGTCCTACGAGGGCTTTTTTTTTATTCCGATTCCCCGTTTATTATTTATAAAGAAAAGAGGTGGACTTTTCTCTTTAAAAATGTAACTTTAACATTGATCTTTCACCATTTCTTTATTTTTCAAAATTTTCAAAATCGGTCCCGTTGGACGATAGCTATTAACATACTTTATAATAAGATTTTATTGTTTTTGATTTCACATACGACATACAACTTATTTCAGGCCCACCCTTTAGCCGTCTAAATTCGGGAGACTTTTGGATATGTATCCATAACTTCCGAAAAGCAATAATTTTTTAACTGAATCTTTTTTTTAAGTAGTTCATAATACTATGTGAAGATAATAAAAAACGGGATATCTGTATCAAGCCGCTGCACAGTGGGGTATTTGGCCCCAAAACCCGGACATAAATCGATTTAAAAAATTTTGCGTAAACCGTAAAATTGTTGGTGCTCGAGGCAGTTGAATATCTGAGGAACAATGTAGGAATATTGTTTTTTTTTCATTTGTGCACTCATAAAGCAATAGGCTTCGTCGAAAGTTAAGAGATTTTAGAGCTCGCAATTCTTTCTTAACCGTCCTCTGAAACATCGTTGGCTTATTAGAGTTTTCTACATGTTGTAAAGAAATTTTGTGAATTCTTGCATTATGGAAGCTTTTCTGGAAGGTATATACTACACTTTCCAAAAGGTTTAACTTTTTCATCATATATATTTGCATGGGGTAAGTGTGGGTATTACTGCGGATGCCCCGATTACTGCGGATATTCTAAAACAGATCATATTTAATGTTGGAAAGTACATAAACTCTTGATCATTTTTGATAAAATTAGTTTAAACTCTATTACAGATAATTATTAATAAATATGTACAGCAAAGTTATTATTAATTCTTTTATCGTAGTTTGAAATTCGTCAATGCGAAATTTCGGTCGATTCCCGATATGGCGGTCATGTACACCTACTTGAAAAACATTTATATTTTTGTTATTAACAGTAATACATGTAATGTAGCGTTATTGCTCGATAGAATAAGAGTCATTTTTTCAGAAAAACAGTAAATCAGTCGTCTACATTTTAATTTTAATTTTTATTTCTCACCGCAGTATTAGGTGCAGTACTTTACACCATGTGCATGTATTATTGCGGACCGACGACTGCGCAACCTAACCTATTCGATTTGTTATTTGTACTTGTCATCTATTTGTTTATATATTTAAAGGTGTATGGTGAATTAGTTTTGTAATATTATACGTTATTACAAGATCTTCGACTTCTATTGTTATGAAATATACCGAACGGAATTTACAACCCTGTAAAATTTGTTAAAATTGACGATATATGGTAGGGGAGACCGGGGCAAAGTGAACCTCGGGGTAAAATGAGCTTCCTTAATTTATTCTTTAACAATAGAATTTATTTACAAATTTTGATGATGTAATAAATGTGTGTAATACCACAATGATAATTATGCACATTTAGATATCGAAAAATGGAAATTCATTTAAAAAATTGAAAATGAAGTTTTAGAGACTTCCAATTGGTTTTCTTTTCAATTTACCTTTTTGGATAAATGGGTCTTAAATGTGTTATTTTAACTCCAAATTTTTACTGCGTGTTTATAACAAGCTTATAAACATACACGTACACGCGTTTGAGAAAACATTAATACTAACATTATTAAATAATTCATTTTCCACTGAGTACGCATTCGGGGTAAAGTGACCGGGGTAAACTGAGCTGCAAATGGCTGCTAAGAACCAATGCGCAAGTGATGTGCGCAATATCCCTAACCTGTCAGCTGACTAGAAAACCACGCGGCGTGATGGAACACAACCTAACCTTAAAAAAATGAAAATCTGCCACAGTTTTTGACAACCACGGTGCAAATAAGCCAGCAGCTGCCGTGCTATACACGTCATTCGAGCGCAAGGGGTTAATATTTACCTGTATCCTTAATTAAAGTTCTTATTTTGTTACGCCTCACTTTACCCCGGATAGTAGCTCATTTTACCCCATATATGGGGTAAAGTGGTCACTTTTGGCATTTTCTGTTCAAATTGAATATTAATATACTTTAAGTTTATTTTAAGTATTGCTATTCGTCACTTATCAATAGTAATGTTCAAAGTATATTATAAATCTATTTCCACACATTTTTATTGAAAGGGAAAAATTTTATTCGACCTCACACTTTTTCCGGCTCACTTTGCCCCGGTCTCCCCTACAGAGTACCGAGCAGCCCCTGGTAGGGATGGTAGGTACATTCGAAAAGCGTTCCCCTTGCCTCATGATACCCCCCTCGGCCCGGCCAGAGACCGGGGCGGCTCGGGTTCTAACCCCCACTTATTCGTGTCGCTTAGTCGCCACAGCGGACCTTCGACTAACGAATAACGAGGAACGAATAACGACTAAAAGTTTAGTCGAATAAAAATTTATTCGACTAATGTCCAACTCTGCTCCAGAGGTAGAAAAATTGCACACGGTATATGAAATGGTCCTCTTAATTATAATAGCGGTGCCACCACCTCCTGTTGAATTTGGTCTGTCATTTCTTATAATATCATGATCCACAAGGAATAGTCTATGCATTGCGTTTCGTTTCGTTTCGTTTCTGACAATAGAATTATGTCGTCATTATAGTCGATAATAAACTGGTTGAGTTCGAGTTTGCGGTAGTGAGCTATGATTGAGTTGACGTTAATAGCTGCAATATTGATATGATCTGCTAGGAAAGAACTCTCCATTAATTCAGCCCGAGAAAAGGGAATTGTACATAAACTCTATTCTTTTCGTCTTGGCCGCGATTTGCGCGGCGAGGGATTGGAATTGCGACGCGACAAGGGCTGCGATTGCGTTCTTCAGCTCCCCAACCCAGCAGGGGGACTCGAGGTGTATTGGCTGCTGTGCTGATCGGGGTTGGACCCGAACACGGTCGGGCACTGGAATTCCTTAGTTCCGGTCTCGGCAGCGACCCGTTCCCGTTTCCAGGAAGCTGGCTCGTAGATCTTCCAGAAAGAGCTTGCGCGAACGAGACGTTATTTCTCACAGGCGCTGAAATCTTGAACACTCTTTGGGAAATGTTGTGCAATTGTCTCGCTGTATGCTCTCTTTTCTTGCTCAGGGCGAATTTAATGAAGGGGCACCCTTTATACGAGGCTGGGGCCCTGAAGACCCGCAGTTGGCACATTTGAGGACTTCTTTATCGGTCTGGAGGCTGATCTCACACTTTCCAGGCTTGTGTGACTGAGCGCATTTGACACACCTACCTCTATTGATGGAAGCCTCTGACATTTCCTGCATTGGAACAGTGCTTGCTTACCTAGGTGCTTCCGTTTAATACGCTGGTAAGCCAGGGTCTTCAGCTTAAATAACTCAGAAGGCTTACTCTCCGCTGATAGCTGGACCAGGTGGTGAAATTTGTCGGGTTGTGCTTTGTCAAAAGTGAGCTTGGAGATGCTGAGTATTTCCATATTGGGAATACGCAGGTCGGTGATTTTCTTTTTGATAAAGTCAAGGTCAAAGTTGCCCTTGATTCCCTTGATAAGAATGGATTTTGGTTTGCGGCTCTTTGGTGTAAACGTATAAAATTGGGTGCCCAATTCCGCCAGTTCATCAACCAGGCACTGGTGGTGTTCGAGTGAACTAGTATAAACAGTATGGTTGGCTTCCAACTTGTGCACTTTGGGCACATTATTTGGGACCATAATCGAACTAACTAGCACCTTAGGTATTCCTAAATCTAAATTCATTAAAGAGGCTGATCAGGAAGTCCCCGCCCATTTACACTTTGGGCACATTATTTGGGACCATAATCGAACTAACTAGCACCTTAGGTATTCCTAAATCTAAATTCATTAAAGAGGCTGATCAGGAAGCCTGATCAGCCTCTTTAATGAATTTAGATTTAGGAATACCTAAGGTGCTAGTTAGTTCGATTATGGTCCCAAATAATGTGCCCAAAGTGTAAATGGGCGGGGACTGGCCGATTTTTCGGCTTGTTTGGACGGTATCTCTGGAATTGGGGAGTCGTCTTCCATGGTGTCGTCCACTTCTCCAGTTAAAGGGAGAAATATGTTGACCGTTGCGCTAGGGTTTTTGGTTATGGCGTTCAAGTGACCATCCAGAGGTTTAAAGGTTCTCCTGGGCGTTTCCCATTTTCCAGTCAGTAAGGTAGAGTCGCCAGAAGAACTTGCCATCTGCCATCGTCAACGTGGAGCGCTGGAGTTTTTGACTAACATGCAGTTTGGTGGTTAGGAATCAACCTTCTTCGCCGCATGTGCTTTTAGGAAGCTTTTGTATGGTTTATCTAACCGAAGCGAATGTAGCTTAGGTGTTTTTGCCTCTCTTCGTCTTAGGAATGGTTCCGCTGCTCTTCCATTCTGACAGGCCTCTGGAGAGAAGCCTCGCTTGAAACCCTGGGACGACGCCATCGAGCAAGGCGTCGTTGGGGCCTTCCCCACCGTGAAAAACTGATCTTGCAATTGATCAGGGGTATAATTTCGATGCCCTTTGGTGACTAAACACTGTCACCCACTATTAACTTCGATACAAACGAACTGAATCGCCAAAAAGCAGACGCCAACTCAAGAAACGGACAGACTCACGAACACATTCGCCGCTTTACCGCCGCATCTACAACCACTGATTGATAAGACTGCTAACGTATTCGAACATATACGCCTACCGTGCAAAACTTTAAGCTCAAATTATTCAAAGACGAAGGCTCTTTTTGACAAATTCCATTGGGTTTTTGTAGCACTACACTAGCGGACAAAAAAGTTACCACTTTTTCGATATGTTAAATTTTTGTTATTTTTTAGCATACATTTGGGCCTGTGGTATGTTTAATATGCATATTCTAAACAAACTCTTAATATATGAAACAATCATTAAACCAATTTGGACATATGGAATTGAATTGTGGGGCATGGCAGCTAAAAGCCACATAACTAAATTGGAAGCGTTACAATCTATCATATGTAGGGCTGTAGTCAATGCACCATGGTATGTGCGTAACGACGAAATGCGTAAAAATATTAAGGTTAAAACAGTAACAGAAGAAATAGCACGTCTATGTGTCAGATACGAAACAAGATTAAATAACTACCCTAGCGACCTTGCCAAAAACCTGTACGCTGTAAATCTACCTAGAAGACTGCATAGAAAGCATCCAAACGACCTTCTTCCTCAACAATATGCGTTGTAACTTCCGAACGGATGCTTTCTAATGAGAAAGTATCTACGTGATATAAACACACGATACGGCTAAAACAATTTACCGAATGTCCTTACAGGACAAATTGTAAAGTTTCTTGAAGATTAAAAAAAAAGCTATTAGAAGTCTACACTTACGGCCGAACACGGGTCAAATATTTTTTAATTCTCTACCTTTCTATAAAGTTTCATCAAAATAAGTGCGTAACACCTTATGTGCCTTCCTTATCAGAGCCACACAATTATCGGCAGTCAGAAACTACGCTTCCGAGAGCCGCAGTCCGTGGCGGGGCCATGCGTGAGTGGAGGAACCTCAGGTCCTTTACTACTAACAAGCAAGAAGCCCGGAAATGATGCAAAGAGCACGACCAAAGTTGACACCCTGGGGCCCCCAAGAGTACTAATTTAGACCTACGGGTACGAGCTTGCACGCAATACTACAGTTTCCCCACCCATTGTAGTATGCCTGCGGTATCACCGGCTCCGAGCTCGGCACCCGCGCCGCTCTGGGAGCCACAAGGAGCGATTTGGCACCCAAATTGCCCAGCTGGCCAGGTCTGTTTTACGGTATACAAATTGAAAATATAAGATACAGAATTAGATAAAAGAAGAATTGAGAATAATGACGTGTTACGTTAGCAGACTTATCTGTGAATTTTTAACCCCGCCGGGTGTCACTGACTCGGCGAGGTTTGTTGTACCTAATGGTGCGGTGCAGCTGAGGTTTTCCACGAAAACGAAATATTCAATTAAAGGCATTCATGTCCCCATCACTTTCTAGCCTAATTTCATAGTATAAGAAGGGCCATAAATCCATACACGGACGGGGACTATTTGCCGAATTTTTCGGTATTCGAATATTCGAATACTTCAGTTGCTCAATTATTTGGCGAATATAATTCGAATATCCAAGTATCCAAATACTATTCGAATATTTAAGTATCCGAATACTATTCGAATACATCAGTATAAATATTCGAATAGTATACATCAGTATAAATATTCGAATAGTATACATCAGTATAAATATTCGAATAGTATACATCAGTATAAATATTCGAATAGTATACATCAGTATAAATATTCGAATAGTATACATCAGTATAAATATTCGAATAGTTAAATAATAGAATAATAACATTCGAATACTCAAATATTCGAAGTTTATTCATAGCATTCGAATAGTCCCAGCCCTAATCCATACTCTATGGCTCATTTTAAGTCTAGTACGTTCAGACGAAAGGGGCCAACCAGATCGAGTAACATTCTCCTTCGTGTATTCAACTTAATCATACAGTACGTAAATTGCTGTTAAGCATTACATTTATTAAACTCTTTGAGATCACTGCATTTCTCAGTGTGTCAAAACCGACAGGTGTATGTAGGTACCGCGACAATTAAACAATTAAACAATTGTAAAGACCGAGCATTTAGAATATACTTTGTTATTTCTTACTCAGAGTTATTTCATTAAAATTCAATCATCATCCGAATTTCCACTGTGAGATAAACCCACATAGATACATTTTTACCGCTCGAGGTATATCGCGTTATGAAGTTACGAGGCTAAACTAACATTCGTAGTGGCTCCCGGGGATACCAGACTCTGGTTCGTCCGCTGCTAACAAACTCTAACAAACAATCTCAAAATCCTTGGCTTCACAGCCGCCAATATTATTGCCCTCAGCCTCGACTCATAATAACAGACGTTAAAATCAGACTGAATAACTAAAACTTTGTAGATACGAATGCATATTTGTATGTATACAAGTAAGAATTCGTTTTTACGGGAAACAGTTTTAATATTAAATGTAGAAGTTAACAGGTTTATGATCGAGAAAATTGTCAGTTTTAATAATCAATATACAATCGATTCTATGACTAATGCCTGTAGTTGTTGTCACTGTTTCTGAAAATCGAATGTATTTGTATACATACAGGGTATTTACAGTGAATCACAAAAATATTCGGACACTAAGGTATGGCTTTAACGGTCTATATCTTTTTTAATTATGGAAGAAATGAACTGAAACTTGTTTCTTTCGATAGAGTATTTATTGTACTTTACAAACACGTGCAAATTATTAATTTTTCTTAATACACTTATATAATATTAAACATTAAATGAAATCACAGCCATTTTTCGCGATACAAAAATATTCGGACATTACACATAATTAATATTTTATAAACTAAAATTTAACTTTTAATACTTAGTAGCATATCTTTTTTGTTTTATCACATATTTTAAACGTTTCGGCATACTGAATATAATT
Source organism: Andrena trimmerana (assembly GCA_951215215.1). Classification (NCBI taxonomy): domain Eukaryota; kingdom Metazoa; phylum Arthropoda; class Insecta; order Hymenoptera; family Andrenidae; genus Andrena; species Andrena trimmerana. Next base: position 11,460,036 of record OX578062.1, read on the forward strand.
TTTTGTAGCTATTGTATACTTGTTTTCTCCCATTCGTCTCGTAATCTCGTTTTCAAGTCTTCTTTATTCTTTATCGGTGTTGTTCTTATTCTTCTGTTTAAATTATCCCATACATTGTCTATAGGGTTAAGGATGTATTTGACCTATTTTCAAAATAGTGCCAAGTTGATGAAAATTTGTGAGATTGTTCTTTTTAATCTTCCTGATGTGATCCAAAAATTTTAAACGAAATCACTAAACGGTTACTGAGTTATAACGATTTTATTTTTCACTGATTTTACACGTACTCTTATAGAAAGAAACGATCTTGATGGATAAACCATCTGAAAAAGTGTTGAAGAAATAGTGCCAATGTTTTCAATTCTTTGTACATGCAGTATATGGGTAGACAGGGCCAGCGGAACCCATTATGCAAGTAATGCGTTGCATAAGGGCGCCGGCCGAAGGGGACACTAAAAAATATATCGCAGACTTACAAGGGAACACCGCGAACCTGGACTCACCGATTGGAACGCAGCTTTGTGGGTTTTTAGAGTGATTCAAAACAAGAACAACCGTGTGTTTCATTTGGGCCCTATCGCCCTTTAAAGGAGTGAAAACTAACTTCAAAGTCAAATTGGCACTTCCACTTTTTTGCGCATAACTCTCAAAGTACAACAGACAGAAAAAAATGTTTCAAACAAAAGTTGAATGGTGCAATAAGCGCTACAAACTTGTGTTAACAAAACTTTGAAAAGAGTTTAAAAAAAAAAATAACTGAACGAAAAAACCTTTTTTTTTTCAAAATTTGATTAACGCAAGTTTGCAGCGCTCATCACACTATTCAACTTTTGTTTGAAACATTTTTTTTCTGTCTGTTACACACGAAAAAGTGGAAGTGCCAATTTGACTTTGAGGTTAGTTTTCACCTCCTAGTGGCAAATGCATCGTTCTGTTTGGATCTCGCCCAATTCCTCCCTCCCACCGTGCGGACCTCTCCAGTCAGGAGGCCACCCTGGAGTTTTTAGTGGGTGCAAACCCCACATAACCCTGGCCTCCCCCCGGGGGACGGGGTATCCGTTAGGGATTTTCTCCAGGTGAAAAAAAAAAGAAGTTTTCACCTCCTTAAATTGCGATAGGGCTCAAATGAAACACACCGTTGTTCTTGTTTTGAGTCACTCTAAAAACCCACAAAGTTGCGTTCCAATCGGTGAGTCCGGGTTCGCGGTGTTCCCTTGTTAGTAATAAAGGAATCCAACTCCCATATAAACAAAATGTAAATGTAATTCTTTTTCTTATTGTACCTCGTAAAGGCAAAACATATTAAATAGAAAACAGGTGCAAAAATGTGTGGCCGCCAAAGATTTTTTTGCATAAGGGCGCCAACCATCCTCGCGCCGACCCTGTGGGTAGATGAAAATATCTGCCAAGTTTCAATTGTTTTCACTACACCGTTTTAAAGAAATAAATTATAACTTGAGAAAATGGTGAATTCTGGTCATTTTCACTGGCAAAAATTTAGCAAATAAAGCTTGAGAAAGCATTTGTAAAGTGAAAATTACCTTCTTAGGATTAAAAATAAGACTCCAACTGTCGTTCGAATTCCTTACATCTAGATTTACTATGCGTAAGACGTAGATATTCAAGTATTTCAAATTTCATATACTTTTGTCTGATATTGTACGTCCGATACATCCTTAATACAGTAGGTACTCTTATACAATCCGTGCTTTATGCTTCGGATTGTTATCCTGGTAAAATTTGAAGCTTCTTTCAATACCCATACTGATTGCACTTGGCATTAAATTTTCTTTTAAAATATTTAAATATTTGATTTTATTTATAATATCCTCAATAAAAACAAGTTTTCCTACTCCTCTGCTCCATATACACCCCCAGACCATAACATTTCCTCCACCATGCTTGAAAGTGGCTCGCAAATTTTTCGGATTTAGAGCTGTATTTGGCTTACGCCACACCATGTGTCGTCCATCCGAACCAGATATATTGAATTTAGATTCATCAACGAAAATGACATCACTCCACCATGATTCTCCTTTCGAAATCATATTTTTTGCTAAAGATAAACGTTTCTTTCTATTTATTTCACTGATGTACGGTATCTTAATAGCCACTCTTCCATTGTAACCATTTTCTTTAAGCAGACGCTTAACTGTCTGTGTGCTTACATTTTCCCAACTTTTTTCTCGAAATTCTGCAGCTAATGTGAAAGCACTCAATCGTGGATTTTCGTTCACTTTTCGAATAATCTTCCATTTTTCTCACTCATTTATTATTTTTCGCCGACCACTTTGTGGTAGTCATTTTTGTATCTATTAACGATATCTGCCACCGTGTTTTTTTTTTTAAATCAAGCAGCGATCTGGCGATACGATTTTCCCTTTTCCCGATGAAAAATTACAAGTTGGCGGAGATTAAATGAAACGTTTATACTTTTCCGATACATTTTCACGGTAAACGACGCACAGTGGTCCGAATAGGGGTAGTAGGGTACATTCGGCCCAAAAATGAACTTTCTCCTATGAATGTATACTACTTCCTAAATGTCCAACAGTCCCGAAACTGAAAATATTAATAATATTTAATAAAAATTATAATTGGGCCGAACACTAAAAGTTGGACATTTTAAACATAGCATTTTTCACCTGAATAAACTGCTTCCTTCTTAAAGATGCCTTGACGATCCTGTTTAATATTTTCTCTCCGGGTTTTTTTCTACAATGAAGAGTATTCTTTTGCGTTAAAGAATTAACACCGTTAACTAAAAATGACTGTTCATAATGTATTCAAAAAGTAATGCTCAATGAAATAAAGAAAATTGTCAAAGTTCTTTACAATTGACAAGGAATATCTTTCAAGTTCCATCGAGTTCCACGTTCTAACCAATTTGAATATTCTCAGCACATCTTCTACAGAATCATGCAAAAATCAATTCCCCCCGCAGCCCACTCTTCAAATTAGTCCAACACGATTTTTGGCCGCAATATCCGCTCGGTGATTCTTGTATAGTTTTTCGCCCTGAAGACAAATCCACAAGCAGAATTGCGTTATCACCCTCAGTTTTTGAGAAAAACGATTTTGAAAAAAACTGCAAATTTTCAATTTTGAACATCTTCTGTGTCGAAACGGTAATAGTTATTCGGTTGCTCGTTGAGTCAAATTATTCTATGAACCCTCCCGAATACAACGATATAAATTATTATTGCATTATCATCATTTAAATATGTTTAAACAACGATCAAAGGGAAAATGACACCCGAAATGCACCCATTTTTGAAATTCTTTGTATTTATTTTCAAAACTAAGGACCTAGGAGAAAATCTGATCATTCCACGCGATGCAGCAGACATTTTTCCCTCGGAAATCATCAACAAAAGTGGTAAGTCACGTTTTGTTTTCAATACAGAAGCGAAATAGTTTGGCAAACCGCGGGGTGTCGACAGTGGTAGTCAACGGCGGCGCGCGATCCACTGCCGCTCAGCGTGACACAACAGTTTAACGCGCCTGACTACCACTGTTAGCATCGCGCGTTTTGCCAAACTATTTCGCTTCTGTATTGAAAACAAAACGTGACTTACCACTTTTGTTGATGCTGTCCGAAGGAAAAACGTCAGCTGCATCGCGTGGAATGGTCAGATTTTCTCCTAGACCCTTAGTTTTGGAAATAAATTGAAAGATGTCTTCAAAAATGGGTGTCATTTTGGGTATCCTTTTCCCTTTGATCGTTGTTTAAACATATTCAAATTTTCATAATGCAATAATAACTTATATCGTTGTACTCGAGAGAATTTATAGAATAATTTGACGCAACGAGCAACCGAATAACTATTATCGTTTCGACACAAAAAATGTTCAGAATTGAAAGGTTGCAGTTTTTTTCAAAATCGATTTTCTCAAAAATTGAGAGTGATGGCGACAAACAGTTTGCGGATTCGTGTTCAGAGTGATAAACTCTACAAGAATTATCCAGTGGATATTGCGAAACAGAAAAAAAGTTTCATTCTGTTCGATTGTGTTATTAATGTTTAAAATTGTCAGCTTTACATCATTTTACGTATATACGTTCGTATCCGTCGTATTATTATTGCATTACAAAGGGTTTTTTACAAATATTTATGTGTATTAGGCTCCAGTCCATCGAATAAATTAATAATAAATGAATAACAATCTTTTACTAAAAGTTATTTATAATATTCTTTTCGACCGTAATAATTAATATATATGATTTCGGCGCACTGGTTCGGTCAATTTAAAACAATAAAAACAAGCTATTTTGCAATTATAATTATATAAGCTTCCGACGTTTCGATCTTGGTTTAGATCATCTTCAGGAAAGTTTAGAAAAAATATAAAATAATGCTTTTGGTATTAAAATTGAGTCACTGTCATCTGTCACTACGTGTGACCCGCGAGTCGGTTGGAATAAGACTGATAATCTTTAACTAAATTGTAGATTTCGTCACAATTTCTCATAGTACTATTTGATTTTTCTTTATAACTCGGAAACGAATAGTTTCCCAAACATGCGATTCAAATCTCTTAAAAAGCATTAAATAAGGTACCAAATAAACAGTATTAATTTTTTTTGTCACAAATAAGTGAAATTAATTGAAAAATAAATAAATAAGTAAATGTAAAAAATATTAAATTATACGCCATTAAAAAGTGATAGTTTTTTCCTGTTTTTTTGGCGTGCATTTCATTCTAATATCTTTTATGGTTAAAAGTTATACACGAATGTTACCTATTACCCCTATTCGGACTACTGCGACGGTGTAATGACTGAATTGTATGGTAATACTGGCGGCTGAGTACTGAACCCGATGCAACGTACTTGTAAACAAAGGCTACGTTTCGAGTCGAACATTTCTAGGAAAATAATCAAGCACTATTTGCAGGGATGAAACTAGGTTGTAAGCGCCCCTGAGCAAGGATTCTGTTTGGCGCCCCCCCCCCCCCCCCCAACATTTTACCACCTTATATTGCCCAGCATAGGAGTCCATACTTTACATTTAAAAGGCATAATAAACATGTTTATTAACTGGTTTCAAACATATTGCAGGTACCCTAATTTGTTTGCTGTTTGATAACAAATCAATAAATTTTAAATAAATAAATTTTAATTACTTTTTCATAAAATGTGTATCTCCTTTATTCCCAATGGAATAACGTAGTACAAATAGCTTTTCCAAAATTATGTCTTGTCTCTACGATCAGACAATATTCGCGGGAAATAGTAACATTGGCTCGCTGTAGTGACATGTGTTACTAATACATATATATGCCATGCGTTGCGTCTAATCTTCCTTTACGGACGGGAATTTACTTACGGCACCCCACTTGCTCACTACGGTGGCCCTTAGTTTTCAACATTTGATTTCTTTTCCTCTTACCCCGTAAAATGGTTCCAGTTCATAAGAAAATAATCCCTGAAAAAGTTTATTGCAATCGGACAACAAGAAGGGGTGCCGACCAGGCCTTAAAGCTTAGAATTCATCAATGGTTTAGATTTGAAGAATTTCTCAGAAATAAGAAAACATAAGAAACAATATTTCACATAAGAAAAAATATTTTACCAGATAACATAAAATTTACTGAAAATAATCAAGTACATATGGATTTTGACATGAATAATGAATATCAACAAGTGCATGGAGATTTTTTAGTTTTTAATGCAGTTTAAATGAAATTGTTTATCTTAAACAATTTTTTTTGTATATTTTTTTATTATTTACTTTTTAATGTCTAAGTTTTGATTTGTGGTTACCGATGGTTATCGATTGAATTGATTTGATTTGTGGTTACAAGCTGATTTCAAATCATTTGGATTTGTGGTTATGGGTTATATTTATTGATGACTGGTAATTTTTTTACCCCTCCCGTTTTTTTTTATAATTTCGTATTGTCATCATAACTACGCACGCCTTCAAAGTTTCAGGACAATTGGATTGGTGGAAGTGGGTTAAATAGGCGTTCCGTTTTACCCCGCGCAAAATTTTCCGTTTTGCCCCACATGTGGCCATTTAGGAAACATTTAATATTTATACTTGTAGTGAAGATTATATATATGGTTTATTAGCTTAAAATACGCAATACAACGTGACGATTCGGCCATGGACCCTCAAGTGGCCTCGTCGTCGCTCGACGCCACGCAGCTTGCCCGTTGCGCTTTTGTTCTTTGCCCCACTTTTCCGTCTTATGGAGCTTTTGCAACGGCAGAGTTCGGCATGATGGCCCCACACATAACGCTTCCCTTCATACTTTAGCGAGAGGTGAAGAACTTTTTTATGTGTCAAAATGTAGCTAAGGACTACAGAATCCAACGATGTACTTACCGTTATTAATTTTCGAAATCCAAGTGCCGAAAAGTGGTCGAAAGTACAACACAATATTGAAACGTCGATACCGGAAATTTGTCCACCTCTCTTAATGGAAAAGTAACGTGTGCACGGGTCTATGATTTGCCACGAAATGCTGTGAGGACCCTTCGGTCCCATGTCACGCAATACCAACTCATTCACAGCTCTTATCTAAGAGAAACATTGATGTTCCGTTTTACCCACCCGTTCCGTTTTACCATATTCTCCCCTACTGCAATTTCGATGGTGTTTTTCACTTTAAATAAAATCGTGAGGCAGGGTATCTCACAACAAATTTATTTTGACGCTTGATGCTGTATTAAATTGATTCATATTCTGTTATGAAAAATCCTGCTCCACGTGTAAGAAATGTTTTTCTTACGATGGGGAACAAATACACGCATATATACTATCGGTATCACACTATTTTATAATGCACAAGAGTCAGGTGAATCGTACAACAGAACGCGGAGAGCTTCTGAAGTAGAGAACCGTATGTCCCGAAGACCGTACAAGAGTGGCTGCGTCCCAGCGGCACGGGCATAGCGCCCTTCCCGTGATGCTTTGAGCCTGGGTTTTTCCCAAGTTCTCCCGCGCAAATAGTCCTAGCGGTGTATTTAGGCTTTCGGGCGGTAGGCCGCGGTTCCGGAGCGCCATTTGAATGGGCGTCCATCGGATTTTCTTACACACGATTTTATTTAAAGTGAAAAACACCATCGAAATTGCAGTACAAGAAAATGATTATTATGTGAACTTTTCCTCTGGGAAACCTTTTTTTCACCGAAAATTTATGTGGATCGATAGCACGTATCAAATCCCACACAGCACAACGTCCTAAGGACGTCTGCAGGCGTCCCGGGGACGTCTTGGGGACGTCTTGTTACTGATCAGGACATTCAACGTCCTGAATAGTAACGGGACGTCCCCGGGACGTCTAGGGACGTCTGTGGACGACTTTGGGACTTTGCCGGACGTTGTGCTGTGTGGGATAACATGCAAAAATAACAATTTTGAGTTTAGGAATCTATTCGTTGAAAAGTTATAAGGTGAAAAAGTTGCAAAATTTTGACATATATTCTAACCTTTATTGTGACAGTTACAGTAGTTGTTGCATATGATTCGTTGTTGGAGGTTGGAGGGATAGATGTATGTAGTTTCTTTGTTTTTCGAAACGGTTAGTGTGAGGGATTTCGACAGCATAAAATACTTAGGGTGTTTCTAAAAAAGAGGGTGTAAGGAGAGTATGTGTTTAGTATTTAGTTTGTATTTTATATATAAGTTATATGTTCTATTATAGATTTTGTATATAGTTCCCAGTTGTATAGGTTAATAAATAGGAAGTGTATTTGTTGTGTTTATTTTTGCAGAAATATAATAATTACATATATTTAAAATGGTAACGTGGAACTTGTGTTCTTTACCACAGTCTGAAGAAAGTGCTCTGGTATGGATGCGGGAGCAAGGCTGCTGAGAATTAGTAAAAATTGTGGTGTTCATCGCAAACCGATGAAGTTATTTGAAACAGGTCAGCATGGTGCTGGACGTTTTATGTGTGTAAGAGGGAAAAGCAAATGTCGGCAGTTTGCTGGAACTGTAGATTCTTTCTTTGAAGATGTTCAATTACCTTATGACAATGCGAGAAAGTATATTGTGCAGTGATTATGTTGATAATATATATATGTATTTATGTATATTATTTATATACCTATATTTTTTGGAGGGTGATGTATTGCTTTACAAGAGATATGTCTTATGAAGATACCATGCATGAAGTGTGCAATATGAGTGGTGAAAGTGTAGAAGAATGCAGCATGTTATCATCTGCCACTATTAATGCATGGTTTAGGTATTGCAGAGAGATGATCATAGATCATTTTCAAGATATACAAGTAGGGAAACCTAAATTAGGAGGAAAAACTGAATGTGGTTTGGCTATTGTTGTTGAAGTAATTTAATATTTGTATTTCCTTCATTATTTATTTATACATACTTTAATATTTTTGAGTTCCCTTTTCCTTTTATTCTTTTTTCTCTTCTTTTTTCGTTACTTCTTTTTTCCCTCTCCTTTTAGATTGATGAAGCCAAGTTTGGTAACAGGAAGTACAATCGGGGGAGGATAATTGATGGTCATTGGGTATTAGGTTTAATTGATACCCATACACGTGATAGTCGAATCATGGTTGTACCAAATCGAGTAGCATCAACGCTTATTTCTATTATTAAGGAACATGTTCATATAGGTTCAGAAATACATATGGATTGTTTTAGGAGTTATGGTAGTTTAGCAGAAGAAGGATACATACATAAAACAGTTAACCATAGTATCGAGTTTATGGCACCTAATGGGACGCATACTCAAAATATTGAATCAGAGGCAAAGCACATTACCATGATGAAGAGTTTGGAGAGCGATTGTGCAAATATTTGTGGCGTCGATTTTGTTCCTACAATAAGTTAGCCAAAATGGGATTTTTGATTGATGCTATAAAAAAGCAATATGTTCTTAAAAACTAATAAAAGTATTTTTTAAAATTACATTTCTTTACTCTTTTTACATTTCGAACAAAATTGTCTTTTTATGTTATATACTTAAATACTGCACTCCCTCCACTCTGTACAGTATTTCCGTTGACTTATTCCGAAACAATGCGTCTACTTTTTATTTTGTCCAGGGTATTAGTACTGGTTTGGGTCAGACTAGGGCGGGGACCGCGCCCGCTTGCGGGCGCGTAAATCATGGTAGCGAACCGATGTGAGGTTGCGCATAACCTAAAATAATTTTTCTCCGAGGAAAAGTAGGAAGATGGTGCGTTTTTAGTATCTGAGGGTCTGTGATTGTACTCACCAATGCGACCGTGCCAGGCCCGTGCCTCACGTTGTATAGTATTGGTTAAAAAAATTATCTATTAAAATTGAAGCATAATAGTTGGTCACATTAGGGGTTAGAATATACGTCAAAATTTCACAGTCCCTTTTACTTAATAACTTTGCACTGAATAGATTCCTAAACTCAATATGGTTATTTTTGCATGTTATTTGATACGTGCTCTCGATCTATATAAATTGTCGGTGAAAAAAAAGGTTTCCCAGAGGAAAAGTTTACCCCGATTTTCTTCAACTTCAATCCTTTGTTTGTTTGTTATAAGTTTGATTGGTTCAAATCTAAAAACTCAATTTTAACCCATTTCCACCAATTCAATTGCCTTGAATCTTTGCAGGCGTGCGCAATTTAGATGACAATACAAAATTTTGGAAAAAAACCCTGTGGGGTTTAAAGAATTACCCAGTCATCAATAAATATAACGCATAATCACAAATCCAAACGTCTTGAAATCAGCCTATAACCATAAATCAAATCAATTCAATCGACATGAAATCAGCATATAGCCACAAATAAAACGACACTAAAAAGTAAATAATAAAAAATATGTGAACAAATTGTTTAATTAAACGATTTTATTTAAAATGCACTATAAATTAAAAAATAATTATTTTCTTGTGACGTCCCGACCCCACCACGCGATTTAGTGTCAACGAGCGTCACCAGAGGTCTCCAATTTTTCCCGCTAGTCCTAACTATCAATGTCATTCATATATATACAAGTTCCAAAATCATATCCTCTGTGTCCCCGTGCGTGTCTAGGGCAGGGGCCGTCAGCTATAGCCCTACTGTGATGAGAGTCTGGCTGGCGGTCCCAAGAAGAAACATACCTCTCCTTCCTTTTCCTCCTCGATCCCAAAAAGCCAATCCACCTGCCCCGCACAGTTTTTTACTCCATTGCGGCGTAATCCGGGCCGGCCTTAGGGCGCGGACGGTACTTTGGAGGCGACGGGGCAAGAACTCCCGAAATCGTCATCGTCCTAATAACCCCATCACCACCCAGGTCGGTGACATTCTTTTGTGCTACAATTTCGATGGTGTTCTTTTTCACTTTAAATAAAGTCGGGCAGCAGGATATGTCATAACAGAATATGAATCAATTTCATACAGAATCAAGCATCGAAATGAATTTATTGTGACATATCCTGCGCCACGATTTTATTTAAAGTGAAAAAACACCCTCGAAATTATAGTACAAGAAAATAATTATTTTTTACTTTATAGTGTATTTTACATAAAGCGTTCAATTTAATTTATTTTTATATATTTTTTTATTTACTTTTTTTAAAGACGAGAAGGAAAGGAAATGAATGAAAATATGATATAGTAGGCCAACTGACGAAGGCGTCTGTCCCCTAGTAGCATTTTTGGTAGGCCAACAGTAGCCAACAGTTGGGAATTAGTTGGAATATAGTTAGTGTTTCTGCCTACAAATTCCCAACGTAGGGTCTACGGCAAAAAAGTTACGACAGTTTGCTTACGAATGTTGGGCCTACAATTACTATGGTTGGTTAATTAACAAAAAAATTACAACCATGATTAAATTTCGTTTTATAAACGTCAGAAAATTTGCTACATCCAAAAACCTGTTATTATATTCCAAGTTGTGATTTTTCTTTTCTTATTTACAAATACGTAATGAGGACGTCTGTCTTGAGACGAATGTGAAATTTTAAGGAATGAATCTAAAGGTCGAATGATGATATTTTGTAGAATATTTCGCGCCACTGCACACTTTTTATAAACAATTAATACTTGTTATGTAACTAGAAATTAGAAGTGTTTACAAGGAAATGTGTTGGGTAAGTGCGAACAGCGGTTGCTTCGTAAGTACTCGTCCGTGGTCTGGACTGATCACGTCTGTTTACGAGAATTGGATAACATATTGCTATTATCTATATATAATAGCCGATAAAGACTAACTATCAGTAATCAAGTTGCGCTAAACCTAGTCAGTGTAAAGCAACACAGCCACATAACTAACTAGAGCTAAATAAGCACGACTTTGGAAGATAACCTCCAAACACATAATCAAACCCCGCAAGGGGATGCATCATCTGACGACATATATAAAGATGTATTCATATCGAGAAAAAGAAAAGTGATGGGCACGAACCAAAACATGAAAAAACAAAAACAAAATAAATACAACAGTGATATACCTACCAACAATCGTTTCGAACCTCTCTCAAATGTTGAGAGCGATGAGGAAAATATGGATATGGACACGAAGGATGACGAGGACATATCACCAAAGACGCCAACCACAAAAATGAAAAGACCCCCTCCACTTGTGATACATGACGATGTGAAGTCACATAATGCATTTATTGGCGTACTCAAAGGCAACCTTAAGGAGAAATTCCATGTAAAGTATCACAAGGATTTCACAGAAGTGTTCACAGCAAACCAAATAGATTATGAACAACTAAAAAGTATATGGCAGCAAAATAATCTTCAATTTCACACTTACACGGACAAAAATGTTAAAAAGAGGACTTATGTAATAAAAGGACTACACAAAGATACAGATATACAGGAACTCAAACAAGAATTGGAAAGAATGAACTATACAATTCTTAGTGTCTATCAAATGAAAAATACCAGGCAACCTCTATATATGGTTACTTTCACATCTAATATACAATTAAAAGCACTTCAGCATAAGGTACCATATCTACAATACACTAAAATTGAATGGAACAACTACATTAACAAAAGAAGAATCACGCAGTGTCACAAATGTCAAGTTTGGGGACACGCCACAAATAATTGTTATGCTGCTCCAGCCTGTTTAAAATGTGCTGAAGGGCATCTCACCCAGGACTGTAAAAAAGCTAGTACAACGCCAGCCAAATGTATCAACTGTGGTGGAGATCACCCTGCAAATGCTACATGCTGCGTTGCTTATAAAGCCAGACTGGAACTGATTGAAATGAGAGCTACAAACAAAAGCCAAAGGACCAGCCCCAAGGACAATGCGCAGCCAATACCGACAATCAGCGACCGTGGGGAATTCCCTGGACTTCCCAAGAATAAATCTACACAGGATGGGGTTGTAGAAAATCAACCAACAACCCAGCGTTCAGTCTACAATCACCGCCCAGCCACAACATCAGGTCAACTACCACATCAAAATAACAAATTAAGTTATGCAAGTAACCTGACATTGGTAAATTCAAATTTATTCAATACAATCCAAAATCAAAAGAAAAGAGCTACGAACACGACTGACAATAATGTAAATAATAACAGTATTTCGGAATTCCTATTATTAACTAACGAAGTCAAAGAACTAAACAAAATCTTCGACATAAAGAAAATGTTAGTAGAAGTCAAAAAGCTGAAAAATCAATTACTACAATGTGAAAATGAAGCGCACAAATTCCAAGTATTCTTAAACTTCTGTGATAACCTCAATGACGGATAGGTTAACTGTCTGTAGCTGGAATGCAGATGGTCTAAGAAACAGGCTAGGGGAATTAATAGAATTCTTATATAGAGTCAACGTAGATATTTTATTACTTAATGAAACTAGATACACAAATACACTTAAATTAAAGATAAAAAATTATAAAGTTATTAGAGTAGATAAGAGCAGCACTGCAGGGGGAATTGCAATCCTTATTAAAAACAGTATACCTTATAAAATAGTACAAATTAGTAATACTGGTCACATCGAAAATCATTGTATTAAGCTAGCTAGTAATGTACATATAATCTGCGCATACTGTAGTCCCAATAAGGAATTCACATATCAAAATATAGAGTCACTGATTAATGTGGGAAATAGGGTATTATTGGTTGGTGATCTTAATGCAAAACACCAGACCTGGAACTGCAATAGGAATAACAGGAGAGGCAGAGTTCTATTCCAATACGCACAACAGAATAACTGTAGTATATTATTCCCAGACAATCCAACTCATCACCCATGGAATGGTACAACGCCATCAACTATAGACATAGCTTTAAACAAAAATATCAGAAATGCCTCAGATATTGAGGTACTTCACGAGCTGAGCTCTGATCATAACCCCATTGTTATCACTCTAACAAAGCAAATTAAAGACTCCAATGCCAGGATACAATACGACTATGAAAATGTCGATTGGAGCAAATTTAGACAACTGTTAAATGGAAAACTCAATATTAATTTTAAAATTGTAAATGCTAATAGTATTGAACAGGAGGCACAACGACTCACTAGCATAATACAACACTGCATAGATAAGACAATAACCTCTATAACTTGCAAACAGACACATGACAAACTACCAGCATACATATTGAACTTGATTTCACTAAAAAACAAAATACGAAAAAAATGGCAAACAACTAGACTCTCAGTATACAAACGACAAATGAATAGAAAAGTAAATGAGATTAGAGCCAGAATTAGTAAATTTAGAAACGATACCTGGACTAAAAAGCTTATGAAACTCAATGTAAATGACAACTCCCTATGGCGTATGACAAAGATTTTCAAGAGTGAATTCCATCCAGTCCCTACACTCCAGAATAACAATACAGAGGCAATAACTGATGATGAAAAAGCTAATGTACTTGCATCTCAATTTGAAGGAGTACATGCCATTGATTTAGAGAATAACACTAATGAACAAAAAGAAATAACCTCAGGAGTACAAGATTTTCTACACCATAGTAATATTGATGAAGAGTGGTGTAAATTCATCACATCTCCCAAAGAAATTCTAAATGAAATTAAGAAACTTCCCTCGCGTAAAGCACCAGGACTAGACAAAATACAAAACATCATTCTTAAAAATCTCAGTCGCAAAGCCATAGTACAGATCACATACATAATAAATGCATGCTTTAAACTCTCATATTTTCCTCTGTGTTGGAAAACTGGAAATGTAGTGCCAATACTGAAACCAGGGAAAAATAAATCAGAGCCTAGCAGCTACAGGCCTATTAGCCTTCTAGCAACTATGAGCAAACTCGCTGAGAAAATTATACAACAGAGACTAAACAAATTTGAAAGAAAAGAAAACATAATAATTGACAATCAATTTGGCTTCAGAGAAAAACACAATACGGTCCAACAAGTCATAAGAATAATAAATGACACAAGCATTAACTTTAATAAAAATAACGTTACAGTTATGTTGCTATTGGACATTGAAAAAGCATTTGACAGAGTGTGGATAGACGGACTCATCTGTAAAATGATCCAATATAAGTACCCTAAAACCTTAATAAAATTAATAAATGACTACTTGAGAAATAGACACCTTGTGGTAACGGTAAATGAAGCCAGATCAACAAAGAAAAAAATTAGAGCTGGCGTTCCACAAGGCTCTGTCTTGGGACCTAAACTATTCAATATATATATAAATGATATTCCACAGTTCCAGAAAACGTCTCTAGCATTATTTGCGGACGATACGGCTGTCTATGCACACTCTTTCAGTGCAATAGTAGCGGCAAAGCAGATCCAAATACATATAGACATACTCCAAAACTATTATGATAAATGGAAAATATCTCTTAATGCAACAAAAACCGAGTTAATAGTGTTTGCAAAAAAACAGCAAAACATAAAAATAATACAACCAATCAAAATTTATGGACACAAGATAGAACCAACTAACTCTACTAGGTACCTGGGAGTCCACCTAGATTCCAAATTAACATTTAAGAATCACATAAAACAAGTACTACGGAAAGTATATCTGGTACAAAATAAAATGTACCCTATTATGATAAAGAACTCGCCTCTCTCTAAATACAATAAACTGTTAATATACAAAATGATCCTCAGACCAATAGTAACATATGCAGCACCAGCGTGGTGTAGTGCAGCACCAACCAATATCAAACCACTCCAAATATTCCAAAACAAATGTCTTAGACTGATCTTATCTGTAAACAGATATGCCAAAATTACAGATATGCACAAAGAAACAGAACTGTCAATGATAACAGACTATGCCAAAGAACTAGGGGAAATCTTTTATCGTAGTCAATTGAACAACAATCCCTTAATGAAGAACATCACTAGTATAAGACAATACAATACCCCATTCCAAATCAAACATAAACTACCCTATCAAGCACTATCGATATTCAAAGAATAAAACATAATATAAATACACAAGAAACGTTCCTTGTAATATGTAAATTCTGAAAATAGGTTTTTATCATACATAGTTTTCCTATCCTAGAGACAATATCAATAATAGAAATAGACACAAATGGTTAAGACATCCACACCGAACAAGCGTAAACACTGTAAGTGCACAAGACTGATCGCAAACGCTAGGTTAAGGTTACTAAGTTAATCAGGGACTAGGCTTAAGAGAGTATATTTTGTATAAGTACATTGATATATTAAGACTACTTATATATATTATGTACACACTGTTATTGTCTTAATAAAGTTTATTATTTAAAAAAAAAAAAAGGTTGCTTCGTAAGCGGAAAGTTTGGGTTCGATTCTCCTCACTACGATATTTTTTTTTCCTAAACCAGACCTGAAAAAGACGTGTTTACGACGTCTTTTGAAGTTCTTTAAGGCGCCTTCTTTAAGACGTCTTAAGAAGGACGTCTTTAAGACGTCTTTTGGAAAGAATATAAATAATTGGGCAACAGTAGGGAAGCCTACCTTGGCCATCTGTTGTTGGCCCAACCTGAAAAAAAGTGCCAAATCTAACTGTTGGCCAACTAATATTACGTGCGTGGCCCAACTGTATGCCACCAACAAATGCTACTAGGGTCAGCCGGTTGCCCTTCCGGGCCGATGTGTTACCGAATACAAAAATTCTTATAACTACAAAACAGAAATTGCTTAAGCATTGAACATAATACATAGGGTAAAGGCACCAGTAGTTGACCACTTTTCAGAACAACATGAAAAATAAGGTTTTTCTGAAAAGTGGTGAACTACTGATACATGGTTAACTTACTGGTGCCTTACTGTATACCAACTTCTTTTATTATTTTGGTGAGTAAACCGATCCTGATAAAATGTCCCACATTTTTATAAACCCCTGCATACAGCGTACTCCCTTGCGGAGATTCTTTAACGATGAGATGCTCATAATTGACACCGTACAACTGAATACTTTTATGTCAACAGTTCAATTTTCACATACAAATTTTATGTAATGCAAATCATACCAGCTGTGACGTATGGAGAACATTTTTCTGATCTTTCTTGCAAATCATTTTGGAGCTCGCGTCTGGGAAACGAAAACTACTAAATAGAACTTATGTACATATATATCAAATAATGCGGAGAAAACTAGAAATAGGACTATGACACGAGAACACCTAAAGATCTCCATATATGAAAATTTTTAGTGAATCCGCCAATCATATGGAAGCTATGCATCTGTATAAACCCTGTAACTTCAACCCTTACTGGTCCAAAACTGTATAGTAGGGTGGCTCTTATTTACTCCTGGTGAAAAAAAATTCAAAATTTTCTTCAGGGCACCCTCCAAAACAGTTCCAAATAATTCAAAAAAATCTGTGTAAAGTTTGAACCCGAACGGGCCCCTAAGCTCTTGAACATTTAAATAATTAATTAACAGCTCAAAAAGTCGATGTTATATAATATCTAGATCTTCGATATTTTTGCGAATTTCGGTCCAAATTTTCAGGACGCATTCATGATCTATCAAACACTGAAAATACGGAAACAATTTTTTTTATCTTTTTGGCATATTTCGGTATATGTCCCACCTGAAATGTTTAAAAAATAGTCATCGAAAATAAAAATTCAATTTTTTTCGGTCGCCTTCATAAATAAGAAGTATTCGAAAAGCATTTAAACTGTCTAAATTTTAGTATAAAAGTTTTTTTTTTAGTTTTTCAGACTTTTTTCGAAAACCGTTTGTTGCATAAGAATAAGTATTCCAACATAAAAAATACTTCTTGCCTGTATCTACAAATTCTGTTTGACATATTTTTTTATGTAATTAATAACTTGGAGGATATTATGTAAAAACGACTTTGGGAACATTCGAGAAACACCATTTTGGGGAACTTTTTCCTTCAAACAGGCGCCATTTTGTTTTTTCTCTACAAAAATTGTTAATTGAGCTACGGGCGATAGCGACACTCTTACAGATTAAGAATCTTTTCGAATTTTTTGTTTCAGATAAGCCTACGCCGGGAAATCACCTACACCACGGACATAACGTTTTTGTTTAGGTGCCATATTGACGCTTTGTAAAAAACAAGTAAAACAAATTAAAAATATTTTTTTAATTTTTTGGTATAATATAAGAGTAGCTTTATAAAAACGAAAAAGATTTGTTTCATTATATGCTATACTGACTGAGCAAAAAATCTTTAAAAATTGCTTGATTTTTCGATCGCTCACAGTGGAGTACCCCCTTAAAAGTAGGATTTATACAAAAACCGACTTCGAAATCCACTATTCCCAAAAAATCGGTTAAACCGGATTTCGGATTTTCACAAAAAATCTATAATTAAAATAGTAAATAAATATTTGTACTTGTTTTAAAAGTGTTCAGTTTCCTTAATATTTATGGAATTACAAAAATATAATACAATAAAATAGACTGCATACTAAACCAAATGAAAAAAAACTAAAATAACTAAAATCCGCACAAAATATAAATCTTTTACAGTGGTATCAAATTATAAATCTTTATTCCATTTAGTATTTTCCGTCAGAAAATATGAACTCATGAAGATTAGTTTTATAGTAAACTATTATTTCAAGTTAAAATATATTCCTTTTTAATTAAATAATTAATTCATTTCTGCATATTAATTCTAGTATTTAAAACCGGTTTTCTAAATTTAAAAATCGGGTTTCGAATTTTACAAATTTATAAATAAAAATCGGTTTTTAAAACCCGGCAAACCCTACAAAATACGAGCCAATGGCATACTACGGACACAGTATAGGTTTTATAAATTCTTCGCGCTGTGGCATTGCGAACTACGTGTGGGATGGACTCTATGTACGTACGTGTGGGTTTAGAAAACTACCCTCGCCGATTGCCGTCGATTTGCAGCATTTATGTCGATTATCGTCTTCCCGCGATTATAGTACAAAGACCTTGTCCAACGATTTCCGGACTCTCGCTGTTACACTCTTCGAAGAGCTTACCATATTATGCCAGCTATAATCATTTTAGGAATCTCTATGTCAATAATTAATTGTTAACACGCATATGTTGGGCACACCAAATTTGTAATAACTCCTACTTATTCATGATCTATAATCGTGCTCGCAATTACACGACTATGGTTCGTCAAGCGATTATTTTTTCAGGGATCAGAATGCGATGCGAGCTTACGGGTAGCCAATGGAATTCTCGATGCGTACGACGTGATTATTGGTTCAGTGTGTGGGTCGATTTGATGGGGCTTAGTATTATGGCGCCTGATCTCAGACGAAATACGATATCTCATGAAAGTTTACGAAAGAGGCTTCTTATATAGTAGAGCTATCTAAGTACTTGAAGTATTCAAGTACTTGAAATTCAAAGCGAGTAAAACTCGTTTTTTTTCGAACCGAGCGAATGGTTACACCATTGGAGTTTCAAGCACATAACACCAACAGGCAAATGCGACTTTTATTACAACATATCTCGTAAACTATTAGGGTAAAGTAGCCGAATATGAGACCCATTTCTTAAGAACATCATAACTCTTGACTACGAAAACTTTTATTAAAATTCGATATACGTTTTAAAAGTAGGATCTGTAATTATGTATTCTTTAGCAACCTACTGGAAAGTACTATAACAAAGATTTGGTTTATTTATAATAAAATAAAAACGAAAGTCATTTAAATACGCAGATAAAAGAATGGGTTCCTAATATGATATCCAGTTTGTTTTTTCCTGAAACTTATTTTTCCATTCTTCTTGTAGAAATTGGGCAAGTGAAATCTATTTCTTCACTACTGCAGTCTTCGTGGGCCCACCACCGAAGTCTTCATGGGTCCACCACGTCCGTCATAACACTTTAAGGTTGTCGCCCACTAGGCCGAAGCGCCGTGAAGCAAAGCACGGCGACCACGCATCGCTCATATGACAGAACAGCAGCGACGAACATTTCCCTTTGGTTGCCGCGCTTCGCTTCGGCGAAATGGGCAACGGCCTTTATACGTACACTTAACTCATTGTTCACCTAGCACATCTGAAGAATAAACACTTGTGCAAAACAAGCATTCTGTATCATAATTTTCTTTCTTAATCACTTTCATTATTCAGAACAATCTCTTCTTCACTTTCATCAGTTGAACTTTCACAGGACTCATATTACGAAACAATAACATGATAATTATTAAGTAGCTTCGAAGTTAAATCTTCATTATTTAATGATATGCAACTAGTAAGCCTTGATATCCGTTGCATGCAGTATACAACTACAACAGTATTTATGAAAATTATTATTCACTTACCATTTTAGAGGTATTTGTAATTTAATTGAACCACTTCAAAAGTTTTCTGCAACGTATTTCAGAAATATGTGCTTGCTCAAAACGCTTAATTGATTGCAACGTCACTGTGCGGACGAACCAACAAATGCACGGTTAGTTAGGAAAGACATGGCATCGCTATGACATTCAAGAGTTCTGTAGGGGATTAAACTGGAGTCTCATATTAGGAGAGGTCTTCATATTTGGCTAATTTACCCTAGGTGTTTACTAGGGTGGCTCTTATTTACTCTTGGCAAAATTTTTTTTCAAGATTTTCTTCGGGGCACCTTCCAGAAAAGTTCCAAATAATTAAAAAAAAATCTGTGTAAAGTTTATGCCCGATCGGATAACGGGAAAAGGTGACCCTGAATCCTTGAACATTTAAATAATTATTTAACAGCTCAAAAAGTCGATTTTATATAATATCCACCAAGTTATTGATTACATAAAAAAATATGTCAAACAAAACTTGTAGATCCAGGCAGTAGTTTTAACGTTCTATTACTCTTTCTTGTGCGACAAACGGTTTTCGAGAAAAGTCCGGAAAACGGAAAAAAATCTTTTCTTTTCTAAAATTTTGAAAATATAAAGTGCTTCTCGAAGACGTTTTATTTATGTAGGTGAACGCAAGAATGGAATTTTTATTTTCGAGGACTATTTTTTTAAACATTCTTCCATATACCGAAATATGCAAAAAAAATAATAATTTTTTTACTTATTTTCAGTGTTTGATATGTCATGAATGTTTCTTGAAAATTTGGGACCTAAATTCACAAAAATATCGAAGATACAGACATTAGAAGTGAAGCATTAACCTTTAGGGTTGAAAATAAAAAATACAGATTTCTTTTAGTCTTCATAAATAAGAAATGTTCGAGATACATTTCAATTTTCAAAATTTAAAAAAAAAACGGACATGAACTCTTGCACTTTTTGGACAATAAAAAAGAAAATATTAGTAACAGTAATTAATTACAGTAATAGTGCGTCCTATAGCAATCCAAAATTTGAAGGAAATCGGTTTAATAGCTTTTGAGTAATCGTGTCGCGCAAGAAAAAGTAATACAACATAAAAGATGCTCGTCGTTCGGATCTACAACTGTTGTTTGACATCTTTTTTTATGTAATCAATAACTTGGAGGATATTATATAAAATCGACTTTTTGAGCTATTCAATAATTATTTAAATGTTCAAGGGCCGAGGGGCCCGATCGGAATCAAACTTTACACAGATTTTTTTTAATTATTTGGAAGTATCTTGGAGGGTGCCCTGAAGAAAATTCAAAAGTTGAAAATAAGAGTCACCCTAGTGTTTACACTTACGGCCCAACGTCAAATATTTTTTTCAATTCTCTAACTTTCTATGAAGTTTCATCAAAATCGATGTGTAACGCCTCGTGTGGTTCCCTTATTAGTGCTCCTGGACCAGGCATGCACAACAGACGCGCCCGCGGCCATCAAGTCCATAATCCACACTTCTCGGTATGTAAACGGTTTCCTGATGAGGTACTTTGTTAATGTAGAGACCGCGGGTCTGTAATAACTACAAGCGTACCCTCGACGGTTGGACAAGAACCAACGAAAACGTGCAATATTTTGTATCGTATTCGGAAAGTTACTTTGACACATATAAAATTTCCCAATGATAAATTCGTAATATAAAAGGAACATATAAACAATATGATAAATGTAACTACCTTCTATCTACTATATTTCAAATCACAACCATGAGAGAAATGTATTTTGTAGGAATAACATACTAAAATATGATCATCTGGATTTCCAAAACCCCAATCCTCAGCTAAAATGTGCAAAATAATAATTTATTTCTCTCACTGTCACAAAATGTGTTTTTAGTTTGGAAGGAAATGTAATTAAGGACGGCGATCCTTCTCAATTAAAATAGTTTGCGAAATAACAATTCATAAGTACAATTCGTTTCCATAAATGTAGGCGTTGCAAAATTCAAAGGCGTGTATTTTTTAAACCGATTCGAAAGCAATAGAATGACAATTTTGATTTTAATCAATATCCCTGACATTGGTCAGGAAAAATAATCGCTTTGGAGTGGAATAATTCACCCTTCTGTCAAAGTAATTCTACGTGCCCAAACTGTTTTCCAATACAACCCCTGTTTATGTTCCAGAAATTCTGAAAAAGTAGAATACTATGTAGGTATGTATTACGTGACTGTTTTACACGAAAACAGCTTGTAGCATTCGTGAACATACCATTAGGCTACCATACATCTGGACTTGTAAAATTCGATAACCGTTTCTTATTAATATCTCTGATTATTTTGAAAAATATAAAAATAAAGATCGTTTTTTTATATGGAGTTATAGAAAACACTAGGTACATATGTACATGGATTTTAGTATTCTTAGTTTTATTGGGAAATAGTTTCTAAATGACAAATACAATACCGGAACACTTAAAAATAATAATGTAAAAAATGTCGTCTTCGTCAATAATTTTTATACCATCTTATTGAACGACTTTCAAATAAACAATTTTGTTTTATTTTTATACATTACCGGTTACCCCTACAGCACACTTTGATGCAGGAACATTGCATAATATGCAGTGTAATATTGCAATGGCCATGTTTGTGCAATGTTTCGGGAAAATTGCGCACACATTGCCGTGCAATATTGCAATGGCCACGTTTGTGCAATGTTTCGGGAATATTGCGCACACGATGCTCGTGGAATATTGCACACATACTGCGAAACAATACTCGCGGAATATTGCGCATATATTGCAGTACAACCCATGTAGAACGTTTCTGCAAGGTCGACCACAAAATACGGTGTAACGTTACACTCGTAACCTATGAGCGCTGTTCCTGCAGCGTTCCGCACTGAATACAGAATTACGCGGAACGTTCCTGAGATGTCGACACCGAGAATACAATCTAAGATTCCACAGGCAACCACCGAGGGAATATATGCGAACGTGGACAATATCTGATATAAGTAATTAATACAATTAGTTAATTAGCACTATAAGGTTTAAGCAATCTGTTAAACTGTATACAGCAATAAAAGATATTTGTAAAGAAGTCAGAGCTGTGAAATGTAAATCCATAAACACTAAAAACTAGAAAACAAAAAAATATCTATATAAAAAAAAAATATGTTAAACGATTGTATTAAAAAATGTGCTAAAAACTAAAAAAAAACATTATTTTCTTGTACTACGCAGGATATTGCATAACAGCATACTTAGTTGCACATTGCTACATAGTTGCATCAATGTTGTGTTGCAATATTGCACGCCAACGTTCCTGCAATATTTCTGCAACGTTACGGCACTTTTGGTTGGCTAACGGTAGCCAACAGTTGGGAATTAACACATGTCGTGTCACAAACGTCAGAAAATTTGCTTCATCCAAAAACCTGTTATTATATTCCAAGTTGTGATTTTTTTTTTCTTATATATAAATGCGTAATGACGTCTGTCTTAAGACGAATGTGAAATTTTAAGGCAATTTTAAGGTGCAGTTTTTATAAACAATTAATACTAGTTATGTAACTAAAAATTAGAAGTGTTTACAAGGAAATGTGTTGGGTAGTTGCCAAGAGCGGTTGCTTCGTGATTTTATTGTCAACCGTGATAGGTTTAAATAATCAATGCCTATTCCCAAGGTTGATGCACTGACTTACACCGTCTGAACCACCAAAAATATTGGTGGCTTTCAGAGGATAGTGTACACGTGGTGGAGCTAGTGGCCCCCGTACCTATATCCGGGACAGGAGAAATTGATTTGATAAGTCTGAGTAGTTCGTAATTTCATATATAATGGGTGTAAACGACTGGAATCCAGTTCTTGCGCTCTTCTGTACCTATATACTAGTTTTCTACGTTTATCTATAAGTTTAGCATAGTTTTTATTTATAGTTAGGGTTGGGTTTAGCTTAGACAGGGTACGGGGTTTTTTACCCTCCTTCTGGTTTAGTTGGTTTTCCTCTTAGCTTAAGTTTCCACAAAATATTGTGATCCATGATGTGCAATTCTTTTTTTAGAATTTTATCACTACCAAAAATGGCATTACCAAAGAATTTCGTCTGTTATGGTACAACTAAGAGTTTCCACTATGTGGAACAATTAGTCTCCAATTTTTATAAAGAAAAATATTTGGTTATTTTTCAAATGTTTTTAACGCCTGTTAGTTATTGTGGCGTGTACAAAAACCTGTTAATAAACATCGTTATAAAAAAAAAGCGGTTGCTTCGTAAGCGGAAAGTTTGGGTTCGATTCTCCTCACCGCGAATATTTCTTTTTCCCAAACCAGACCTGAAAAAGACGTCTTTACGACGTCTTTTGAAGTTCTTCAAGACGCCTTCTGGACGTCTTCAAAACGTCTTTTGGAAATAAACCTTCAGTTGGGCCTGTGTTGGTTACAATCGTTGGCCCATTTAAAAATAGCGCGACACTTCAACAGTTGGCCACACGTCATTGGCCCAACAAACTCCCAACAAGTAAATACTACTAGGGTTAGGTGTATAAGGGTATAATTTGTATGGACCTTCAAAGAGTATACTCAAAATCTTTGAA
Source organism: Andrena trimmerana (assembly GCA_951215215.1). NCBI lineage: Eukaryota > Metazoa > Arthropoda > Insecta > Hymenoptera > Andrenidae > Andrena > Andrena trimmerana. Next base: position 11,484,271 of record OX578062.1, read on the forward strand.
TTGTACACAGGAATTAGCGCGTAACGCCGCGCCAGTCGCAGCAGAGGGGTCGCCAACTTTTGGGAGATTTACACATTTTTTATCTTATATCTCCCAAAAGCTGGCGCGTCCGCCGGCGTCTACGGGCGCGGCCTCGGGCATCGAGCCCCCATTTCTCGATAAACGGTCTCGTAGTGGGATACCCTGTCAAAAGTAGAGACCGCGGGTGCGTTACAGCTAGTGTTGGCTAGAACCGTGATTTATGAATCACGAGTGATCCGATCACGTTCGTTCCCAATCACGGTGATTTTTCACAGTGATCCGTGATTTTCGTGATCGCTTCTGATTGGTGCAGGCAGAACAGTGATCCGTGATTTTCGTGATCGCTTCTGATTGGTGCAGGCAGAACAGTGATTCGCGATTTTCGTAATCGCTACTGGTTGGTGGAGAGCACATATAACTGCTCTTTGCAAGCGCCACATAATCCCAATTTTTACTTTCTCTCGAAATATTCTCAAGTCTTCACTGTTCTTATAGAATCTCGGTTGTATATTTTGAACCAATGTAATCGTTCTTGATCTATTTAAATTATCGAATATTTCGTCACTTTAGTTAAAAAGTATAATGTATATGTGAATACTTTAGCCAGTGAAATCAATGCGTACCTACATTGATTATTTATGATTGCATATTCTATATATTCGTTGAATTAGCGCGCTTTGACTGTAACACAAGCTATATTGAAGTATTTTATAAAAAATAATTCAATCAAGATCAAGAATGACGATCACAGTAAACAATTCACTCAAGTTAATAAAAATCACAAACACGGTCGTGATTTAGCTTCAATTACGCCCGTGATCGTGATTCTGCGATCACTGTGATAAATCACTGTTAGTGATTTTGCACTCCATCCCTAGTTACAGCTGTGTATTATACAGGGTCACATCTAGATATACTTTGTGAAGAGTATTGAAAATGTTGTCTGAGAGTCTCTGAATTCACGTCAGAAAAACCTTGTCAATTCATTGGTAATGCTCCCATGAAAATGTAATAGAAAATGTAGGAATTACAATGTTAATTAGTAGATGATTCATTCGGGGCTCAACTGCTTAGCAGTCAGGCGATTTTGTGACTCCACTATACATCTTCCACCGCGTACACGCTTCTTGTCTAGCCAATAACGATAACAAGATCCCTCATTGCCTCTTCATCCGACCTATCGTACAGAGAGGGAAGTATCCACTTGTCACCCCTACATTAGCCGTATCGCTTCGCTATATCGTTCGCACGAAAATAATCAATCAGATCATTCGGTTGAACATATGTTATTCGATTACACACGTGCATTCTTTGTTGTCTTTATCTCTTTTTGTAATACAAGTGGCTGCGCAGCCAAGTCAGCGATTCGTTGGAAACTGGGCTATCAAATACGATATTGCGTTTACCTTGGTTGAGTACCAGTAAAGCCGGGTGCATTCGATAATGCGTGTTCGTCCATGACGATGTAGCGATCAGCTTCGAGGCTGTCATAAAACTAAATGAAGCGTTCCGAGTTCCATTTCCTCCTTCATTCCTCGCCAGCACTTTTTTACCATTTCTGTCCCAGCGCCCTTCCTTTTCCACGATTTTCCGTATCGAGCCGGGATGAAAGCACCCTCCCAAGTAAACTATCGTAACTGCGGAAATTTCATCAAGGATTATAGGAAGCTTAAAGACCTGAAAACAGATTACAATTTGCAGCTATCCAAGACTTTATTCCTGTATAGGGCTCAAATAACAAGGGTAAATAAAACTTCTTGAACGGTGTCAAAGAAAGTTGCAGATACAAATACAACTACGAATTTGTTACACGTAGAAAGGATACGTATAATGTATATAGTTACCGCCAATCTGTGAGCTCTCGTCAAACACTATTCTAACAAATAGCATGTACATAAGGTTATTTACTTGACACTATATAAAACATTGTTCCTTCGTACATAGATAATGAAACTGATCGGGAAATTCAAGTTATCAAATTATCCAAAGAATACCATTAGCGTCAGAGACACGGCAAGATCTCCATTAAAATGCAAATTAATATGTCTGCGCATGCTCATACTTTTCGCGTAGACAGCAGCGTTATGAATATAAAGGAATGCCGCAGGTAAAGGGATGAAGACAAAGCCGAAGATGTCGCCAGCAACGAAAGCGAGTTTTGGCGAGTACGTCCGCGGATGTACATACCTACATTGTAACGTACGAATATTTTCCGCCCAGCAGAATACAAACTGCGCATTGACATCGTCCTCCTCTCTCTCCTTTGCTCCGCGACACTCACCCTCCCGCACGTGCAGACACATTCGCGGAGGGTGAGGGTGGGGGTGGGGGGGGGGGTGGTCTCGAATTTGCCCCCGAAATGAGAGTCTACTTTAGTGCCGCGAACGTGTCCGCCGGAGCCACCTCCTTCGCCGTCTTTTTCTCTCACAGCCTCACTTTGCTTCCCTTCTTCGCTCTTCGTTCCGTTATCGTTGGCTCGCTGTGTCCTGCTTGTACGCATTCTTGCCCCGTATCTTCGTCCTTGTCCGCGGTGTCCGCAGGGCACGTTCTCTCGGAACGCACGGAAACGAGGTGCAGGCTGTTGTCCCGACTGCGCCTGCTTCCTAGCGGAAACGCGACATAATGCGCCTCGTACCGCACCCCAACGATGACCAACGTGCCGTGAAGAGGGCATCGGCCGCGATGACTTTTTAATCACGAAGCACGCTGGAAGTTCACCCCTCGAAGCGCGGTTTGCTGTTGCCAGAGGCTCTCAACGTGGTCCATTATTAGTCCGAAGCTGGTCCGATGCAATAAACATTTGTTCTTCGCTCGAGTACTTTATAAACAGGCTGTCTACTCTGACAGAAGTCTTCAGGAAGCTACTGGTTGTGAAGAATCGGTAAACAAATTCAATAGCCAGCAGAGTTTTCAGTGGGATCGTCTCTCTTAATCTGGATCATTATATCCCTATAATTGTGAACGAAATATAAAATCTATGTATAACAATAGTATAATTATAGCATGCTACACATATTGGTGTTTGGTATTCACAGTGGCATAACTAAGAAAAATGTCAATTTTTATATTTTTTGCATCTGTAGACTCCATAGGTGCAATATTTTTATCGTGTAAAACGGCATATTTCTAAATTTATTAGTTTTACACCAGAGAGCAGACGTGTCGTTGTCAAGTTGGCCATGTTTTTTCAACAACAACACTGACTCGTTTTCAGTTGTTTCCTTGCAGCTGTAAATGTAAGGTTATGTTGTTTTCTCGTATAGTGGCATAAATATTCATTTTTTGTCTCAATAATATTTTCTATTATTCTATTTGCAATACAATATTTTGTTGGAAATTAATTGTTTGTTTCATTTTCAATTCAACATGGGTTACAGCTTGTAAAGATAGAATTACGTTCTTTCAAACAACGACACAATTCAAAAGAGAGTGTAAAATATAGAGTTGATTAGGGTTGATTTGATATTCTGTTGAATTTCTTGGTGAATATGCTATCAGTGAACCTTAATCTGGATAGTTGAAGAAGTAGAGTCAGTATTCAACTATTAGTCAAATGCAAATTTTAAACTGCTTTTCCTGTAAAATTTACATTTTTTTTCAAGCAGTGATATGTAAATACCTTAACTGATGCTATCGTAATTATAAGTATTTGTCTATTTATAGTTTCTCTCACATGTGTCACGAATCAATTCCAGCGTCTCTGTGGAACAATAACTGCGTAGGCTAGCAGATAAAACATGTCAGTTTTATGATGTGACATATTTATAATTATGGAGGTGTCTTTAAACTGTTTACATTTTGTTTGAAATTATACAGGCACTTGAAATCGAATTTACGGCAATGCACTTATAAACAGAAGCTAAAGTAGATGTAAAGTCTCCCATGAGAAAATGATGTAAAAATTTACACATTAGCATGGCAAACATAAATGCAAGCAATTTGTCTTCCATGTCTGATCCTTCAATGTCCCAGATGCGAAATAGGCAAGGTAACAAGATCTGATAAATATAAATATACATAAAACGTTAAACGTTTTCTTTTTACTTGCATACATATACATTATACAGGATGCCAGCAACACCAGCATATTTTATGAGGAAGAATAAGAAAAATATGTCATATAAACGTAGGCTCATAAATACTAGGATTTATACAAAAACCGACTTCTGAAAAACCCGGTTTTCGAATTCCACTATTCCCAAAAAATCAATTAAACCGGTTTTCGCATTTTCACAAAATTATATTTAAAATAGTAAATAAATATTTGTACTTATTTTAAAAATGTTCAGTTTCCTTAATATTTATGGAATTACAAAAATATAACAAAATAATATATACTCTATCTATACAAAACCAAATAAATAAATAAAAATGCTATTAATTAAAATCCGTACAAATCCGTACTATTTTTGAGTTCGTTTTATATTTATGGATCTACAAAAATATAACACAATAAAATAGACTGCATACAAAACCAAGTGAAAAAGAAACTATAATGACTAAAATCCGCCCAAAATATAAATCTTTTACAGTGGTATCAAATTATAAATCTTTATTCTATTTACAATTTTTCGTCAGAAAATATGAACTCACGAAGATTAGTTTTACAGTAAAGTATTACTTACTACAATATGCTTGTGTCCGAGGCGATTTCAAGTAAAATTAAAACCTTTTTAATTAAGTAATTAATTAATTTCTGCATATTAATTCTAGTATATAAAACCGTATTTGTTTTTAATTTTAATACCGTTTTTCGAATTTTACAAATTTATAAATAAAGACCGGCTTTTAAAACCGGTTTTTAAAAATCGACTATCCCTAATAAATGCTTTATTAAAAAGTTATCACAAAAATACGAAATAACAATGGACTGGTTTTTTGTTCAGTACAGCGTAGAAACAGATTGGCGATATTTATCTAATTCGTTTGCACAGACTGTGTTTACTAATTGAGGTCATATTGAACGCTTCGCTGTGTCGAACGAAAAACCAGTTCGTCGCTATTTCGTATTTTTGTTATAGACTTTTAATAAACCATATAGGAGCCTGTGTTTATATGACGTTTTTTCTTATTTTTATGCATAGAATACACTGGCACTGTTTTGCTGTAAAACCCTGGTCCACCCTGTATGTATATCTTCCGAGTGGTTTTCACCGATTAGTATGTACTGCCTTTGACCGAAAAAGCAAGAAACCAGTTTAGTTTGAAGGGCCCCGGAAGGACAACCGTATGGAATCTGACGTATGTATGCATTGCCTACGTGATTTGTTACAGTACATTTTAACTACGATACTTTCTCTTTGCTTTAACGAGTAAGTTATGTTCAAATGATACTCCAATGACATTAATGAGATGCAAGGGCAACTGTAAGTAGACCGCTCTGCTGACAGAGATAACATTTCTTAGTTGGAAAGGTTGTTCTACGAATTTAGTTAGCCGGAGTCAACAGCCAGATGCTGTGGTTTCATAATCCTTAATAGTATATACTGCCCACCCTAAAGCCACCATGTTTATTGGCAAAATCTTATATTTATTCCACACTATTAATAAGTTTGTGCCTCGCACCATTTTGGGGGAATTAAAAAGTAGCATATGTAGATCGGTTACACTAATAGATGTAATATTTATTTAGAAAAAAAAACGTAAAGATAGAATTTATCTTGAAATAAACTGCGAAGTTTCTATAAAGCCACACAGTTTTTAGATAAATAAAATCACAATTAACAACAGTTTCTACTCTATTCCGCTATTATCGCAACCGAACTATATGCGCTTTTTTAATTCTCCCAAAATGGTATAATACATAAACTTATCAATAGTATTATGGAATAAATATAAAATTTTGCCAATAAACGTGGTGTTTTTATGGCAATTTCATCCAGTGTAATCTATATTTATTCTTGAACGCAGACATTTTTTGTTTCTGCGTGACGTGAAAATAGCCTACTACAGTAGCGGGCAAAAAAGTTACCACTTTTTCGGTCCGTCTAACTTCTATTACTTTTCAATATTAACTCAAAACTGCAGTATGTGCCCAATATACATATTCTGAAAGAGAATTAAAAACTGTATAAAACCCAGTTACAGTTGAATTTATTTAACTAACAAACAAAAACTCTACATAATATTAAACAAGACAACACACTTTTGAAACCAACAAAAAGTTACCACTTTTGAACATTAATAAAAAAATCTAATATTTTGTGGGGGCACCTTTTTTTTGGCTTTTAGGACAACCTAAAAAGTTACTAAATGTGGTAACTTCTTTGTCGGCCCCAAAAATGTGTTACCCCGTTCAAAGTCATATAATACTGAATATGCATATTAAACATACCACAGACTCATATGTATCCTAAAAAATAACAAAAATAGAACAAATCGAAAATGTGGTAACTTTTTTGTCCGCTAGTGTATATATAAAATCTAAGAAATAATTATAATTATAATACTAATACAGAAGTGTGTATTGCACATACATTGAAATATGAAGACGTTAGAATCCTAGTGACGGTACCATAAAATTTATTATTCCTTCGAGATGTTTTCCGCTGTAAACCTAATTAGTAGCTAGAAATGCCTTTAATTAGAGAAAACATTTTCATAAATCAGTACGATACTAGAGGGGATCATCTTATACCACTATTAATTTACCGTCTCCCCTAGCTCTATTTATTTCTCATTGTGTATTCGCGAATTGTCGGTGTATTAGTTATACGATTAGGAGGTTGCCGGAGCATTCGATTCAGTATATACGCAGAGGGCGAACACACCGAACGTACGTTCCAGGATGTAGTCTATAATCGCTTCCTGTGCTAGAGATTGGGCGGTAGCAAGGGGTCGATTGTACGTATCCGTCACGTATATACGCAGGGGATGTGTTTCAAGGGACACAATCGATTCGTCAATCGATATTTCCTAATATAGCTGTTTCGATTCAATCATACTTCGTTCGGTGTATTCTGACTTTATCCTATTGCACATCTGCAAGGTTCAAACCCCTTTGCTAGAAAGGACAGGGAACTTCGAGTATTCCACATTTAGAAGTTTCTTAGACTAAACGGAAAACCTTCACGATATCTTTTAGAATTATAAAAAAAAAATTAAATTAATACCGACTTCAAAATAATAAAAATGCACTAAAAAGTAAAAAATAATTTTTTCCCTTATTTAATCTACGACTCTTATATTTTTTAAATCGGCGCCTCATCATTTGCACTGTGTAAATCTGGCGCCGACTGAAAAAATCTGAGAGTCGTAGATTAGATAAGGGAACAAATTACTTTTTTACTTTTTAGTGCATTTGTATTATTTTGAAGTCGGTTTTAATTTTTAATTTTTTTTTTAATTTTAACTTTTTCGTTTTATATATATTGACACAAAATGCTGAGGAAATATGCGCGTACGTACATAAAATAATAATAATTAGGTGACAATAGTCTTTATTATTAACCATTACTGGCAAAATATTGGGTCAATATTGATGCAGTGTAGGATGGGACCACCCTCTTTGGAATAAAAAAAAAGATCATCAAAATCGGTCCATATGCTGAAGAGTTATGCGGAGACAAACATAAAAAAAATACATACGGGTCGAATCTATAACCTACTCCTTTCTGGAGTCGGTTAAAAAATTCTAGCAACAGAAGCGTAAAAAACAAAACGTGTTAAAATGTTATTGTTTTGTTGCTAATACACCATGATAAACATGTATAAATTCTGATTTATATTTGTAAGTCCACAGCTGGAAATAAATACTGACATAAATGGAGACAGATTTTTTAAACATGAATTTTAGAACGGAAAAGATTTGCTTCATCCGATGCACCGCAGACGCAGAACCGAAAAATATCAAGTTGCAAATTCTCGCAGTCCATCAGTTTCTAAGACTTGATCATCTTGGAGATATTTCGAAGAACCGCTTACTGTTAATTAATTCTATCCATACGTAAAAATAGGCGAGAATTGGGAAGGGGGTTGAATCGTTAGATAACCTTGCGCAGATTTGTGTATTCTAGGCGTCGTGGTAATTCGGCCTAATAATGGTAAGAAGGAAAAGAAAAGGAAAGAAGAGAGAAAAAAGAAAAGAATAGAATAGAAAAGGGGGCAAAATTCTTCACTGAAATCCGGTCGAGCGTTGAAAGGACGCGACAGTGAGGTAAATGGAAGGGCAAGGGAAGCAGGGGCGAATCAGTGCGAATGGAAGTGGACGTTAGGTCGAGCGATCGTCCTCCACGCGTCCGGCAGCCGGTGGAAGAGTCGGAGCTCGAAGAAGGCCGAGCGTCCACGAGTATCTCCGAAGCGACAAACCCTCGGTTCTCGGCGGAGCGTCGCCCCACCACATCCAGTTGTGCTGCGAATGCCACGCCGGGTGCTTCGTATTTGTGGTATTTCGGGACTTTTTTTCGTTCGTTCAGTAAATCAAACTTTATTGCCAAGACAGTGTATCCGTTTCACTAACAAACTCCGCGTAACGAAACGTGGTGGGACGAAATAACGTCCGCGAAGATCGTGGCTGAATGTCGTCCGAAGGGAGTCTCTGACACAGTAGTTGTTACACAGCTGTCCCTCGTTTTTCCTGTTCCGTCTACACAGCAGCGTGCGCCACGAAACGAAGGAAAAGCCCCAAAAACCGAGCACTGTGATCAAGGTTCAGCGTCTCTCGCTCGCCCCTGTGTCGATATCGTCGAAGAACGTGGCTAGTGCACATCAGTGTCCGGGAAATCGCAATGCGACATCGCCGGGAAATGCTCGATTTGCAGTGGCAGTGGCAACAGAAAGGACAAGACGTTCGAAGAACAAGATAGACGAAAATAGAGGGTGTATAAAGCAACTGGCTGCTGTCGAGTGATTTGTTAGACGGATCAGGACAATTTACACGAGGTCCAGTGGCTAAGGAGACGCTGACATTCCTATTCGAGTGTTTGAAAGGAGCGCGCGTTTTAGTGAACACCCATTCGTTCAGAGGCACCGTTTGTTGTTTACTAACGTCAATTCGGTCAGACTGCGAACGTCGATCACCGCCTAAGTGGAGGGGAAGAATTATACGGAGGGAGAAAGAGAGCGTGAGTGCGTTTGTCGTAGGTATTTGAGTGTAACAGTATAGGACATTGGGGAAGGAGTGCTCGCGAGGTAAAAGGAGAAGGAACGAATCCTAGATAAGAAAGGTAAGGAATAACGGCAAGTGGGCGCGCGAGATGCATTCCAGATGGACGATGACGCCGCCGCACAGTCTGTAAGGCTCGCGTGGTTTCTACGCTGTATCGCGCTTACTTACCCATCACTATCAGAAGGTATCGACGATCATCGGGTTTGGGTTATGAGGCGCGCTTAACGCGCTGCGTGCACGCAGGAATAGGAGCGAGTGTGTGTAGATCGTGTACAACATGGAGTCCGACACGACGGCCGACCGGTCGTCGATGAGAAAGGGCTCCCTCGAAACGCCGATGCTGAGGAAATTCCTCCGTAAGGATTCCTCTCGGACGGCGGGGGCAACACTAAATTGGGCAATGTGCGCCCTCTGTATTACCAGCCTGGCCGTGTCCGGCCTACTGATGTACAGGGAACTAGGATTGGAGTCGAGGATTGCCAATCTGGAGGCTCGCTGCCAGATCCAGGAAACGCCGGACGTTCTTATTCAGAGGCTGAAGAGGGAGGTCCAGCAGCAACTACAGCAGCATCAGCTTTCGCCGGAGTTGAATGTCTTTCGGATCAAGCGAAACGTTCCCGAGTGCAATTGCCCACAAGGTAAGTCATTCCCGAGCTCTTCCTCCTTTAATCTCAAACACGGCACCTCGTTATACTCGCGCGCTTTTCCCGGCGACCGTCTTTCCACTTTCCTCCACTACTTTCGCCAACGGAACTTCTTGATTATCCGCCTCTGTCGTTGATTCATCTTCTTCCTGTGCGTCTTTTCTCAGCCTTTGATGCCAGAACAAGCGCACGTAGTACCGTACAAAGACCGAAGTGCCCCACCAAACTCGTTGAATTGTAATCGCGCGTATGTATATACGTGCATGTACCTGCATGTACGCGGAGACGGTGGGGGGGGGGGGAGCAATGGGGGAGGGAATAAAGTATACGCGTGAAGAAGAGAGATCTTTGTCTCGGGTTAGAGCTGCTTTGGCTCTCGGACAAAGGACCGGCGATCTTGAGAATTTCGATCTTGGAGAGTGCTCGAAAAAGATAAAGAGAGACAGCGAGTCCTCTTTTTCAAGATCGCCCTTTGCACTGTATATAGAGAAGATCTTCTTGATGAATCTGCGGTGTGACGACTCAACCTCTGCGAATGGATATTTCGCGGGAAAGAACAGCGTTCCATATACTGGCACTCCGCCATCCACTATATTAGTGTGTTTGGAAAATAACACAATGATTAACGACGCGTTTTGTCTTCGCATTTCAATTCCTTTAGATTTTCCGGTGGATTGCGATGTTTGGAGTCTCCATTGAAATATTGTCAAATGGTACGATTAGTCCTCAAAAATACTTCTAACCTTTTCTATGTATAGATATCTGTAATTCCCGTATGTAATCTGCAAGTCTCTGAGACACGATCGATTAGGTGAAATCGCATTAAATTAACTATCCGTATCATCAGCTAAAACGAATAATAATTAAATGCCAATATGCACTTTGAAACATACACGACACTCGGCGCTTGCACTGCTTTTACCTGTCAGTACAGTTATCCCGGTTAAGTTGATAATCTCAGGGTTCGGAAAATATCTTTTATTCCAAGCGGTACTGTGGCAAGCGAATTTTACACCTCCGATTTCACACATCACTGGGTTTTATGGCTTTCGAAGCTCGAGAATAGGGGATGAGAAGCAACGAAGATAACGCTAAGAACGCATTAAGAAGTGAAAATGTCTGGTTCCGCATTTTTCGTCGAATCTTCGCGATACTGACAGCAATCGATTCCTTGTATTTTCCCGATTAAAAGACACTAAATTCTACGTAAATCGGACTATAATTAACGAAATTACATAAAAAAAACTAATTTACAGAATTTAAGGCTATCTTCGTTAAAAATAGTCCGATTTACACGTTATTTTGTGTCTTTTAATCGGGAGAATGCCAGGAATCCATTGGTGTAACTTCCGTATCGATATTCTTGCTAAATAAAGAATTTGACCCGACGTCGTGTCCGCGCTCGGCGAAGACGCTTGGGCATCTAATTCGCAAAATCAAATTCTTGGTTTTTCATCGTAACGACGTGAATATGACAGTAATGGATTCTTGGCATTCTCCGGATTAAAGGACATAAAATACCGTGGAAATTCAACTATTTTTAACGAAGTTGGATTTAGATTCTGTAAATTCATTTTTTATGTAATTTTGTTAATTTGGTGTTTCTTAACCGGGAAAACACTAGGAATCGATTGGTGTCACTCTCGTGAAGGTCCGATGAGAAATGCCGCATTTGACATTTTTACTTAATGGCTAACGTTATCTTTGTTCCTTTCCGCTCCCTATTCTCAGGCGCCGAGCGCCCGGTGGGGAGGGTATCCAGGCAAAAAATGGTAGTGGGGATGATTTTGTATCAACCTAACCGAGGTAAATTTATCAAGTTATCCGGGAGCAACTGCACATATTCCCTTTTTACGAACGTCGTGTCGTGGACCTGTACGATAATGCATCTCACGTTCTTCCATCGGTTAATGAGTGTTATCGAAGATCTAGCTGCGTGCTCTGCACCCTCAATGAAACTACTGCCTTACACAATGTCAAATACTAGTCAGCGAACGGGCGCAATATCCACGTTTCGTGAATTAACATTTCTATTCGATATGCTACATGCGCTCTTATTTACTCTCACTCTTATATACTCTAATTGTTTTAATTTATTACACATGTTTCGTGTGTTTTCAAAATGAAGTTGCTAACACACTGATACAAGCACACGCGCAATTCATCAACAGAGGAAACAATATTTTTTACATTATCATTACATACTGCTTTACATATTAAATAGTTGTTTTCGGGAAAGATGGCAATAGCTTGTCACAATACATGAGGATGTATTTACAACATTGCAACTACTGCGTGTAATTTTGACATACTGCCTAGACTAGAGAATTACACCATCCAGATTAAATTACAAAGTTATAAACATTGGTTACGAGTCGCTGAGAATAAAAAATTAATTTTCTCAATAAAATCGTGTTTTCGACTGATGCGTTGATTTCTAGCCGTTCTATCGAATGAAACTATAAGAATTACTAGTGATCCTCCAGGGAGTGATCGGTATAACCGCAGCCATTTGTGGTAAAACCAGAAATAACATAACCCAAACATTCATTAAATCGTCTGTTTTCCAAGCTGATTATTTATCTATCTCTTTCTATCCGTATCTCTGTCTCTTTCTTTTTTACAGTTTCTTTCTCCGTATACTTCCGCTTTTGTCACAAATGGCGACAACCAATCAGCGACAATATAGGTTGTTCCGATCACTCCCTGGAGGATCGCTAAGAATTACTATCTAATCAAAGACGCTTATCATTCGTCTTCGTCTCAATTACTGTTTTTCAAGTGCGTCTCAATTAATGTTGTTCAAGCTATGTAGGCAATACCATCAGATCTGTTACGCGTTTAATTTTGTAAGAACAATGTCCTATTTGCATTGACTCGCGTTACAGAGATTGATCGGTTATTGATGGTACAACCCGAAGAGAGGTGATTCTTTACGGAAAAGAAGTCAATAATGTAGAATAACACTTTCTTATTTGGGGTTTTGTTTGGAAAAGAATCGATTGTGAAATGTCGCCCAGTGCGGATGCCCCTTGCCAAGAGCTGGCAGAACGCAGGAGTAAATATGGTATATGTAATTACGAGTGAAATGGAACCTTAAGCAAAACTGAATGTAAATTGTAAAATAACTTTTCTTCAACCGTGGCTTTGTTTCCGTAATAATCGGTGCCGAAAATAGAACCCATTTCTACAAGGAACATTGACACACGTAGATTTTTATGAAACTTGTACGACTGTAATGTAAAGCATTCGAAAAATTTTTACATGTATTCTTTTTTATCTGTGGATATTCACGTTTAAGGGGTGAATAGACGGAGAAAAAGTGGGAAAGACAAAAATTACTTGAATTTCTATTAGGGATAATATGACGTAAGTGTGTCTTTCTTTTGTGTCTTAGTTTTGGAGCCTTCGGAGTTTTCATCCTCCAATTTAGAAGGGTAGTTTCACCTACTAAATATGAATATCAGCCAATAAAAAAAAAATACGTGTTAATATATGTCAAGTTTCATCAAAATCGGCGTGTGTCAATTAGGTTAGTGCACGTGTAATCGACTAATTTTCAAAATCGTTTTACTCTAAAACAAAGCATTGTTCGAAAAAATTGATCCTACAATTTCAAGTCATTTTTACAAAAAGATTCATTTCATCCGCAGTTGTACCGTATTTACTCCATTCTGCCAATTCTTAGTCAGCTGTACGTCTGTCTAACAAAACTTCAATCCCATTCTTTTCGAAAATGAAACCGCAAATCAGAAATATTCGACATGTTGCACGCATTGTTTCGTGAAGAATCGCCCGTTTCTCGGCAGTATTACTAGTAATGAATTATCGTTATGTTCTGTGTTTCAAGATGATTTAGGTAACGCGAATATCGGCACAATATTATTCGTGACAAGAAAAAGTAGCGAATTAGCAATGCTTTCGACTCCAATAATGAAAAGATTATGTACTTCAAAGCAGCATACGTTCTCGAGTAGATGCACTAAAGAGAATAGCAGCGAGAGGTAAAAGGACAAGGGAAATGCTTTTCTTTCTCCTCGCCCAAGCCGCTTTTTCTTTCTCCTCGCCCAGTCCGATTCGTATCTCCAGTCTTTTTTTTCCTTAGTGTTAGGTTCTCTCTTATCGCTTCGTCCTTGACTGTCGTCTCCGGCCGCAACAAAGGGAATGCCGTGGCTCCTGACTTGCGGCATCCCGAAATTGAGATGTGCGAGCTGACGCACGAGCATCATAAATCTTTCCCTCCCTTGTAGCGTGGCATATCTATTCCCTCTCTCCTACCCTCCCCTTTCCTATAACATCTTACCAGCCACTATCTTCGGAGGTATGTGGCATTACGCTACGAACTTCGCACACAGCTTCTCGCGCGTCCGTGACGAACGATTTCTGATCCTTGCCCCGATTCCGAATTCCTCGAAGTTAGAATAAAAACGGATACGCTAGATATATCGAAATGGTTTCACAGATTATTGGGTGACGCGAATAGATCAATCCACGTTTACGAAGAAAAACAGTTGATGGCCTGTTTTGTAACATTTTTTCATATTGCATAAGTGTAATCGAATGTTTTTAGAAAGAAATTGTTGTGTCGTAAGCAGCGCATCGCTTGTTTAAAATGCGAATTTTGACTTATATTGTAAACAGACCGTTTATATACAGGCCAGACTTTGTCAAAGAAAAAATCTTTCTTGTAGAGAAGCAAGATAGTGATAATAGGTGCATGGAGATTTGTTAATTCGTTGGTCTATTAACTTAGGATCGCGAACCAATATAATAACTTTTTTATAACAGTTACTCAGAATATTGGTTCTTTATAAGTGTTTAGTGAGGAACCGTTATACCTATTACAGATTGAAACAGTTAATTCTAGAACTGTTTCAACCCCTGGTTGCAACGCATAGGGGAGAGTTTTTTTGTTATATCTTGGGGTAGAGTCGATAAAAATTAGAAATTCAAAAACGGTACTGGGTAATGACAAACAATAGGGGGTATTGTCGAACGTTCGAGATTAACCCACACAAGCCGTTCGTTAATGGCCCATAACGTGAAAAACAAAAACAGTAGAAAAACAGTTAGGTTAGGAACATGAAATAGCAAAAACGTTGGTGTTAAATTAATCCTTGATTTGTACTTGTTGTGTTCCTAAACATTAGTACTGAGATAATTATAAATACAAAAGCTACACCTACTTTAATTTGTCAAAAAGTTATATGAAAATAGACAAAAATCAGCAACAGTGTTTATTTTGAGCAGCTTGCGTGTTAACTGTTTTTCACTTACGACCTAGCATTACACGCGGCACGAGGTGTCTCGTGGCAAGGGGAGGAGTTGCTCATGTTTTTCTAACATGATTAATTTTCGAATTCGCTATTACCCCGCGTTCGCAATTCCCCCACTCTCCCTTATATGCATAACATTTATGTCATAGTAGTCTTAAACATCTGAATGTCGTAAAACTTACGACAGTTTGGGTTTGAAGTATAGGGAACCATGCTTATGTTCTGAGGTTAAGAAACTCAGTAATGCACTATATGCGTCATAAAAAGTCCCGGTAGCCAGCCTAGGTACTACCTTCAATAGTTCCGGGGGAAACAGTTTATAACTTATTATTCAACCCAGTTTACATATTCCATACTGTGCATTGTAATATTTTATACAATATTACAGAACATTTACATATTTGCATCCACGAAACATGATACGAAATTTTGTTTAACAAAAATAGCAAAAACAATACCTAGGGGATACACGCAAAGATATCCGCCCACCACATACATATAACGTATTTTATATATTTTTACCAGTCTAAAGCTAGAATTATTTATTCTAATTCACATTAGTATAAATCTCAATTAACATATATTACTTAGTATCTACCAAAGGAATGCTCCACAAAATTTGCATTTCAAGTAAGAAATGCTTAAAAAATATTCTTTGCTACTTCCACGGATAGAAATACTTTTTTAAAGTAATTGCATATAATTTTTCATTCACGGTAACCTCTGCGCGATGAGTGGTCTAATCGTAATCTAAAGTACACGTAAGTAGGTATGTACATATTAAAGTTTATTACTATACATTAGAATTGGTAATTCCAACTTCAACATTCATTGAGTTTGCAAAATACGTTATACATATGCGGTGGATGGGTAATTTTGTAACTGTGTTTCATACTAGCAGAAGTGAAACGAAGGAAAGATATGGTCAGTTGATATACCGGCGTGCATTTTCGATAAATGTGGGTATCTACAAATATTAAATAAAGAACTTACGGAAATTTTGGCACCGAACACCACGCTTGGTACGAAAGTAAAGCGGGCAAGAGCAGTGGAACAGGGCAGGGAAGCTCCAAAAAATTGAATGTCGCTTTTTCCATCCTTGACGTTGACCCCAATACTTCCAAGAAGAAGGTGCGATTTACGATTGGTGCACGTGCTTGGCTCTGCAGCTGCTTCGAAGTTTATGCTCGAGGACCTCCCTTGCCGTCTGCAAAACTTGGAGACAGCTATGTACAAGGGGATGGCTGCCCTTGTTTCGTATGACTTGTCGAATTCTTTTCTCATCGGGAACACTTCCATCGCGGACGTATGCTTTGTCGTTTCCGATCGTTCTCGGAAGAAGGGACGCGACACTGAAAATTCGTATCGTTGGAAAAGATGCTGTCAAAAATACCACGCACCTTCTGCATTCCACCAAGCAAATATTATATGCGTGTACAGTGTTCCATAATTTCTTCGTCTCATTCGAAGAGGTTTTTGGGGATATAAAAAGAAAAGAAAAAGAGTCCTATAAATATGGTGTCAAAAACCCATATATTAAAAATTAGAAATACTTCCATCGCAAAGCTAGAGCAAATGTTCCAAAATACCACCGTTTTCTTGTATATAAGAGTAAATATACTGTGAAAGTGATTAACCCATTTAACCAATATTTTTATTTGTTGCTCACAGCATTCTATAATTCCTCGTGACTTTCAAATTCGTTGATGAATAGAAGTCTCGGGTGGCATAATCGGTGATATTACAATTAAAGATAAGATCTACAAAAATAATATCTTAAAAAAATACGATACTTGTTATTAATTACCTTAATGCCATTACTTAATGGTTTCTTCGTACGCTCAACTTCAATACCTGTGATTACCTTTTTTGCAGCGTTTATCCCATGTTTATACGATTTGTTTCTCTTATGTTTACCTCCTCAACCACCCCCTTGAAGGAGACCAGGTTATTAAGGGACACCGTGTATATTAAATAACAAATATAAACGGACAATCGGAGTACGGCCAAAGTACCAGCGTGGGAATTAATTTGTACTTATTTGTACCTACCGAGTTTTTGAAAAGTCTTCTCTTGATTAATCGTCACGACTAAAATTAGGGTCCTTTGAGCTGGGATTTTCCGTCAGCGTCAAACGCGTGTGAGGGGACGTGTGCCGTTCGACGTACGTATGTATGTATTCGTCCAGTCACAGCTTCCAACGCAGATGATTTTTTCCAATATGCATGTGACGCATTCAGGTTGTAGATTTCCGTAGTCCGAACGAGAAGGTTGTGCATCGAGAAATTGGAATAAAATTTCAAAATGAAACGCAATTAATTATCACTGGTGTTATAAAAATGGGATGACAAAGTTCTTTTAACACTTTTAATATCTCTCTGAATGTTTCCCTTCACTGAATGATTCTTGTACCTACTCTTTATTACCGTTATCGCGAAGAGCAGAGTAGTTTCTGGTGTTTTTAATTAATATTTCATCCTCTTCAACGGACAGTTGAAATTTTAGCGATATTATTTACACGATTTACTAAAATGGACCGCAGTGCATTTGCGTGTAAACTGATTGTTTCTATACAGAATAACAAAGGTATAGGCACATACTTCTTCATTACATCAGTATCACAAACATTACAAACGTCTGACGCTGACAGGACATCCCATTTTTACTAACCTACGGTCTGATATAATGGAGTACATTTTATTGTATCGATAAATTCGGTCTATATAGCCTATATTCAAAAATACCCGGACACTTGATAAATGTGTAGTAACAGTCCGTCACAAATGTTACATAAGGGGTCTCCCTACCTTGACGGACGAAAAATGATGCGAACTTTGGGAATTTTTTAAAACGAAACCATTAAATATATTTACTTCCAGCTTTGTGGCTTTATTTGTTAATTTTTAGAGAATATGAAAAAAAAATTGTATGCAAAAATAGTGGTTATATCCGGAGTTATAGTGCTTCAAATAGAACGTCTTACAAAAATCAAATGCGCATTGTTAGCATAAAATCAGCCGTTATAGTCGTCTGAAATTGAAAATTTAAAAATTTGTGTAATCTGTATGAGTGTGGCAATCGCCTGAACTAAATTAAATGAGAAATACTGAAAATTGAAGAAAGAAGATGGCAGCGTCTAAAACAAACATCAATTTCTGCAAAAAATTCGCTGTTTTTTCCAGTCGCAAAAGTCTAATTTTCCAAAAACCGATTTAATTTTAGTATCAATAAGAATGGGACATCTACTGAAGATATATGCCAAGTTTGAAGTAAATCGGGGGATTGGTTTTTGAGATATCATGCTAACTAATTCAAAAAACATTGTTTTGAGAAAAACACGTTTAAAATTTCAGATGCCCCCTTTTTTTAATTATTTTTTTTAATGTTGCCTAGATATATACACATATATAGGCATAAAGTTTGCAATTAATATAATTTGAAGGTTTTTCTTGAAAAAAAATCCCAAATATCGCGCGCTCCTTTTCAGGCCGCAAACTAGGAAGACCCTTTAACTGTGTAAAATAGCGGTTGAAAGCAATCTTCATCACATTGTTACGGAATAAACAAGTTATAAATTGAAAATTCCTGATTTAATAACTAGTCGCGCACAAAATTAAACTAGTAACGCATTAAAATTATCTCTATATAGAGTTTGCATGCACTTGAGGTATACTGGCGGTATGTTGGCTTGACCAAGAGTGTATAAACACACAATATGTTTATATTCAGAAGGACTTTCTCTCTCTCTTTGCCCATACCTTAGAAGTACAACAACCTGAAGATAATGAATTTTTCGAGTAACAAGACAGTTTCATTAGGTTTTACATTTATGGACAGGAATTTTGTTAGATATTGCATTGTAGTCATATCATTTATAAACGAAAATAAATTTTATCGCATCATGATACTTTACTGTAGATAGCTATAATAGCAACAAATGATGAAATCACTGTAAGTGCTTTTATTTCTAATTTAAACAATGAGCAACTGTCCGGATGTTTTTGAACGATATGTTGATGTTATTGAGGATCTATTCCTCTATTGTGCGTGTCTTTCCAGGGTTGGGAGTTAAGTAGATGAACAGCATCGCAGCTGGTCGTTGCACTGGGTTTGCTCGGGACGGAGCGCCGTGCAGGGTAACGTGCTGTTAGTGTGTTTTCATTCGTCCTCTTTAAAAGGGACCCGAAGGACCAAGTACCTACTTCTGTTAAAAGGGGACCGAGAGACGATGTATTTAGAAAAGGAGGAAGAAGGATAACGATAGAAATAATATGGCGGAAGTAAGCGGCGTACAGAAACAGAACCTAGCGTTAGGCGAGGGACGGGAGCGAATAAATAAGGATGCAGTGAAGGAAATTAGAGTAAGATGGAATAAGAGAATTTATATGAAATTGTATGAAAGGGAAGTAGAGAAAGTACGCCAGCGAGACGGCGGATAAAGATAGAAAAAGGGGAAAGGAAATGAGAATACAGCTGCGGAAAGCTGAATAGAAAGGAGGAGATGAAAAAGAGAAACAATATGTAATATTCGTGTGCAGGAAGGAGAGAAGCGTACCTATATAGGAGGAACGATTGCCAAGCAGGAACGATTGCCGAGCAGCGATGGTGGTGGTGGTGGTGGTGGTGGTAGGTGTGGTAGGAGTGGTGGAGATGGTGGTGGAAACACTTGGCTCGGAAACGGTTGAATTTGCATGAATCGCGACCGGTCGTTACGTTTCAATGCTTACCTGCTTGCCCTCCGTTCCATCAAATGTTGTTTAATTAGTCGGAACCGCTTATTCGTGTGCACTTCGGGCGACCAATCTGCGATGCTTTCTTCGCTTGTTGGATACACACGTTTACGAGCGAATATAGTTTATTTCTGTCACAGCGAAGATGATGCATCTAGATATGTGGTACTTATTAAAAATTCACAAACGGTCCGGAAAACAAAGAAGGTCTAACGTTACCTTTTCTCTTTATGCTTAAAGTCTAGGGAGGGCATGATTGTTCTCCTCGTTATGGCCGCTATTATATTCACGACGCTAATACGAATTCTGAGTGCAAGATGGTACATTCAGCCGCCGTGGCAGTGGATAACATACAACTGTTCAGACAAGAACATAGTTTAAATTGTCATTCGTATGGCGGGATCTACGATGCACCTTGCCAAGAGTACGTTTAATAAATGTCACGGTGCGTATAAAGGTATACAGATACTGTACAGTTACAGAACTATAATAAAGCGAAGGTATTTTATCACGACGATGGAAATATATTCTTCGCACAGCATCGCAAATATAATTCCCATTTCAGACTGACATTAATGCCTGCAATTTCCACGTACACATGCACGTTGGGTTCGCGATTAATTACATTCAAAGGGCAGAATATTAAAATGGCTTAAACCTACGAGCTGAACGGCATTGAGTACCCTGTTCGGTTAATCGTAAAAATTGGTGGGCGTATTCTAATCGAGATGTTTCGGTTGCTCTGTCTGTAATCATTAAGTGCAGATCTGTAAGGGGGAATAAGACTATGAAAATCGAAAATTCTTTATTCTGCAAATATGTAATTTGAGTTCTGGAGAATAGTATGCAAGTGTCTCATATTGAATTAAATATTCCACAAGTTGTAAAATCACTTGTATTAAATATTCCACAACTTACTCGCTGCGCGTTTCGATGATTACACTGTCCAACACGATTTTTGGTCCGCAATATCCGCTGGGTGATTCTTGTATAGTTTTTCGCCCAGAACACGAATCCGCAAGCAGAATTGCTCCATCACCTTCAGTTTTTGAGAACATCGATTTTGAAAAAAATTGCAAATTTTTAACTTTGAACATCTTTTGTGTCGAAACGGTAATAGTTATTCGGTTGCTCGTTGCGTCAAATTATTCTATGAACCTTCCCAACGATATAAGTTATCAATATATAATACAACGATATAAGTTATCATTGCATTATAATCATTTAAATATGTTTAAACAACGATCAAATGAAAAATGACCCCCGAAATGCACCCATTTTTGAAGATATCTTTCAATTTATTTGCAAAACTAAGGATCTAGGATAAAATCTGACCATTCCACGCGATGCAGCTGACGTTTTTCCTTCGGACAGCATCAACAAAAGTGGTAAGTCACGTTTTGTTTTCAATACAGAAGCGAAATAGTTTGGCAAAACGCGCGGTGCCATCAGTGGTAGTCAGGCGCGTTAAGGGGTCATGCTCAGTCAGGAGGCCGAAAAAAGGGTGATCTTTGGAAATTTTTTACTCGAAAGCTATAACACATTTCTCAAAAAATCTTTTTTCCTTTTAAGGATTGCACCTAGTAACGTGTATCGTAATTTTGTTATTTAAAAATATTTATTAATAACTAAGTTATTGTCCATCACTCGAAGGTTCTCTCAAAAAAAGGCTCCTGCGGTGACCACTGCTGCTCGAAAGTCGATCATCTAAAATTAAAATTCCAAAAGAATTTACTTAATATATTATATTATCTAGTGTTTGAACGAAGGATTTTTCGAAATATTGATTTGGGACAAAATGGCTGATGTTTAAAGAAAAAGTTTCAATTTCTATCATAAATCGTGTCTGATTTTCGTCAATTAAAAGAAAACTAAACATCGGATAAAAAAATCCTTCGTTCAAACACTAGTTTATTGTTCCCACAGTAAGCTTGTAAAATTTGAAGTAAATCGGTTGAATGGGTTTTTAAATATTTTGGTCACCGATTCTGAAAATGCTGTTTCGAGAAAAACGCGTTTGAAGTTTCAAGTCAAGTTTATACTTATATAAAATGTTCACTTCAAACGCCTATATCTCCGCCAATTTTATTCGGATTACCTTAAAATTTTTACAGAATATTTCTGAGATGTTGTACTTAATGAAAATACAAAAATTGAAAAATCGATTTTTTGAAATTTGTGACTGAGCATGACCCCTTAACGTTAAAACAAAACGTGACTTACCACGTTTGCTGATGCTGTCCGAAGGAAAAACGTCAGCTGCATCGCGTGGAATGGTCAGATTTTATCCTAGATCCTTAGTTTTGCAAATAAATTGAAAGATATCTTCAAAAATGGGTGATTTTAGGTAACCTTTTCCTTTTGAACGTTGTTTAAACATATTCAAATCTTCATAATGCAATAATAACTTATATCGTTGTATTCGAGAGGGTTCATAGAATAATTTGACGCAACGAGCAACCAAATAACTATTATCGTTTCGACACAAAAGATGTTCAAAGTTAAAAATTTGCAGTTTTTTTTCAAAATCGATTTTCTCAAAAACTGAATACTTCAGGTACATGTGAGTAAATATTGCTTGTATCATTACAGTTTTCAATATCACAGTCATTAATATGTATAATGTTCTCCTGATTCGGTTCCTCCATACTATTTTGTATTGAATCACTTCCTATAATTAAAGGTACATTTTCTAAATCCACGTATTCATTAATATTAATTTGTGAATGTAATAATTCAGGTACATGTCAGTACCTATTACCTTTTATTTCTGATGGCGTAACTTGTTTTTTGTCTATAGCGTTTGAAATTTTCTTGTACTGGTGTAACAATTTGTGGAGAGTAGAGAACCCTCTTGATTTCTCTGATAATGTAACATTTTCTCCTGAAAATGTTTCCAATTCTTCTAGTGCTTCAACCCCCAGTATACTAACAAAATCTTCAAATGGAAGTGCTGCTTCATCAAGTGGGTGTTCGCTTTGGTTTTCTGTATTTTTTTTCAATACTATTAAGGTACTTCGTTTAATCGATGGCATTCGGGTCCCACGGATATAAACCGCATGCTTTGAATCCATTTCTGACGGTTTGACCATCTGAGGAAAATTTATCTATGGTTTTTTTTTTAAAGTGGTGCCATTCTATTCAGTGTTAACATTGCTGTAGGATTGTCTTGCCTCCATTCCAAAACACTCTTCTTCCATAGATTTTTGATGGGTTTAAAGGCTGCAACATCAGCTGGTTGCAGTATTCTAGTCGCATTGGGATATAAACAAATAACAATAATATCCAGTTTCGAGCAGAGGTTGCTGGTCTGTAAATTGATATGGCTACTATGACCATCCACAAATAAAATAACACGAAATGTTACTTTCTCTTTTCTGAGATGTGGGTAAAAAATATTTTGAATGTATTCGCAGAATAGGTCCGAATTCATCCACCCACTCTGCGTAACGCCAATACCCCAATCTTCAGGTACAGATGTGGCAATTACCGATGGTAACCTCTTGTACGGATACACGAGTGTAGGTGGAGTTGTGACTCCGCTTGCATTAAATGTAAAGAGTGCAGTTAAATTTAATTTACTGTTTCCTTTATCTATTTCGTAAACATTTCGTACTCCACAAGGAGCTATTACATTTTTTAGTTTAGGGCACACCATAAAGGCTGTCTCGTCACTATTGAATACCCTTGTTGGATCTTGTAAAATATGCATGTACTTATTTGTAACTAGATAATTTTCTATTTGGCTAAACCAATTACGAATGTCATTTTCAGTGACATTGGCACTAGCCCGCGTAACTCTTTCTGCATAGCGTTCTCGGAGGGTTGGATTTCTTCTCAGAAAATTTTTGTACCATTAATCCCCAGGGGTATTGTTCCGGAATGGATTTTGTAAACCAGTTTCATCCAAGAACTGTTTAACGCTGGCTTGAACATTCTCCTTTCTTCTAGGGAATCCTTTTTTATTGCACTCAGTAATCCATTTAACTAAGTCATCCTCTCTACTCTGACTTAGTACAGGAGGGGGACCTCGACTTGTTTTTACAAATGCATCGCTCATTCTGAATTGTAGGGTTGATCGTGGGACACCAAACTTTTTTGAAGCCATACGCTGCGGCATGCCTTTCCTCACAGCATCTATTGCGTTTTGCATTCGTTCTTCAGAATATTTTTTATCGCATTTATTTCCTGCTTTTACTTTCGACATTGTTGAAAATCCAAAATTCCTAAATTATATTCATAAAATGAGACTAAATGTAATGTAATATTATTAAATTTAAAATATATAACCTATAATACCTTTTCTATTTAAATGTTTCAATATTAGCTATTATTGTAGTATTGCATCTTTTACATTGTATTAATACTAGAATTTTCTTTTAAAATATAACCTTTTAATATCACAACACCGAAACGGCCAAAGCATGGTGAATGGTGGCCAACAACTGTTTCACTGTTGCTATGGCTGTTAGCTACCCATTGGCCTAGTGGCTAATGACTGTACTAAGACACTATTTACATTTCAGTTCTTGGCCACCTATAATTTTTGCAATAATATACAATATTAGTGAATAAATTATCCTTTTTTATAAAGTTTAAACCTTTATTTGTCTATATAACGAATATGAAAGTTATATATATATATATCGTAAATACATTAAATTATCTAAGAATTGCCTGATGTAACCGTATGGCTATTCAATTCAATCATATAGATTTCAAGCATCAATTTCAAGATGTCTATTTTTTACACGTAGTATAACAATGAGTAGCGAAATATTGATTGCATTCGACGCATGAAAGTACAAGGTATCTGAATAAAGTCATTATAAAATGCATAATGTACATTATTTCTTAATAATCATCTTTTTAAAAAAAAGGCCACTCACTGCCGGGTGGCCAACGACTACACTGTTTAACCCTAGCCCGAATCGAGTTTCGGGATCCCGAAATTGTCGGGATCTCGAGCAATACGAAAGCATCGGGACCCCGCCCGAAATTTTCCGACCCGTCCCGAGGGCCGGGAACCCAAGCCTCTGGTCCGGCCATCCGACATTCTCGCGAAGAATACTTTGTCAGATACGGAACATGTCCGAACGTGTCGGACCATGTCGGCGCTGACAATATGCATATGTTTCGGTTCCGTTCAGACTTCAGACACAGCCGTGACAGCAAAAAGTTAATAAAAACGATGAATTGCGAAATGATAATAGAAATTGTCCGCGATTATTCTCTTTTGTATAATCAAGAAGATAAAAAGTATAGTGATACTGAGAAGAAAGAAGCAGCATGGGTTGAAATCGGAAAGAAACTGGGGCAATCTATAGAAAAAACTTTTCTTCGTCGTCTGTTAGTTTTTTGTAGAGTGTCCAATATTCTCCTTCAACTTTTCTTCTTCTCAAGCACTTGTGCACACCAAAACGGCGGCATCTTTTTTTACAACTTCGTCTGCATCTAATAGTATAGCTATTACAGCCAAATCTCGCATACCTAATGTGAAAACATTTTTACTATTTTTGCTATTACGTGCCTTTACGAAAAGCTTTCTGTTAACTGAACGATCGGTAACCACTGATCGATCCGGATAATATAAATCGACCTTTAATGTTTGCTTAATACGCGTAACTAAAAATATAGGATATTAAAAGTGCAAATACACTCCATTTATAAACATATAATATTTTTATATTTATAATTGACATTTCTTTGCCTAATGGTCATTCACTGGTATGCGGTTAATTACTGGTTGGTTTACCCTATTACTTGTTGCGGCTTTTTAAATCTTCAATTTCGTTCACTATTTATTGGAAACAACGACTATTAATTTGTCACGGGAAGTTACTTTTGAATTATTAATCTACCGTTTTCAAAGGAAAAGCAAAATATTGCAATATATCCTCGTAATTTATTCAATAATTTTTACGGGTCGCATAATGGCCACTTGTGTAGACAGCGTCAATTTTTAATATTTTGTGTTACACGGATAATGGTTATCAAAAGCTACCATATTTTACTCTTCCGCAGACTCTTTTATCCCGTTAACTCCTTGCACTCCAACTTACAGCGTTTGTCGATTAGAGATATTTTGTTCAATCGTTTGTTACTGCGATTTGAGAGTCAATAATTCATTTCATTTTACAAATCGCTGAATTCTTCAAGCTTCACAATGTTCAATGACATCAGTAGGTATGTAATTTTAAGTTGAACATTGGTGTGCCTGAGGGTCGTACTTGCAGTGTAAATGGTTCGAACGTAGCCGAAGCGGTCGGTACGCTGTCATGATTTGGACCTGGATATCTGTCGGACGACACGGCCGACAATCAACGAACGGAGTTATCGAATAAGCGCGGGACGCAAAATTCGATCGCGGCAGAATGAGGGAGGGTGAAGAAGAGGGTCGCGGAGCTATTTCCCGTCTGATTGGATTCGAATGCATCGGGATTCGTGTACAGGGGGTGCAGTGTACATACATCGTGCCAGGTAATGTACCGCGCACGTGTACCCCGTGTACCAAAATCGTCGAATGAATCACGTTCCGGCGGACAAGTACTCGCGATTCCCCGATAACGAGTTTGAGACCAGTGCAAACTAATCCAAATCCAAGATCAATCGGGTGGGGTACAGTCGGAGAGTTGGTTCGAGTTGGTTTGAGTAAAGAGCCCCATACACGTTCAGATCTGTATCGATACATGTATTCACACAGGTCGCGAAACATGTGTTTGAGATCTCTGACAATTATCAAACAATATGTTTAATAAAACCTGATGTGTGCAATTCATAACATTCGAAACGTAACGTAAAGATGTTATCAATTAATACAGCAACCGCAGATATTCGTAAATCAGTTAAACGCTCGAGGTATTGTTAAGATTTGTATCGCGATACTGATACTCGCAACATGTGTCGATTCAGATCTCACTCACCGCGTAATCGAAATGATAATAGGAGGCGTTGCGATCGATGTGTTCCTAATACGAATTGCAAAGTATCTGTCAACATCGCGACCTTCTTTTTTTTGTTATTCGCGGACCTTATTTTCCTCTTTCACACGTCCGTTTTCGTGGTTTCTTCATTGACTTTGTTTTTGGTAAGGAAATCTTAACGTGCTCGATTATACGAATATTCTACTTTTGACCCCTTTAGAACGAAAGTTGTACCACTAAACGCAAATGGGACTTAATTAGAATGGAAAGGGTACTTTCCTTCAGAGTTGGGCATTATTTAGATAAAAAATTATTTAAATAACGGTCGAATAAATGAAACTTTATCTTTATTCGTTACTCGAGGTTCGAATAATCGAAGTTATCTTTATTCGAAGAGCAACGAATAAATAATTTTATTCGATGAGAATTTATTCGACAAATGAATATAATTTTTTTATTCGATGAGAATTTATTCGACGAATAAAGATAATTTTTTTATTCGAAGGTTTTATTCGAATAAATTATTCGTTATTCGACAGTTATTCGTGGCTTTATTCGAAGGCATCGAAAAGATAAATGCTACGGATGAAAAATTTATTCGAAGCATTTATTCGAATAAAACCTTCGAATAAAAAAATTATTTTTATTCGTCGAATAAATTCTCATCGAATAAAAAAATTTCTTCATTCGTCGAATAAATTCTCATCGAATAAAAAAATTATCTTCATTCGTCGGATAAATTCTCATCAAATAAAAAAATTATCTTTAATCGTCGAATCAATTCTCATCGAATCAAAAATTATTTATCTTTTGTTCGTTATTTTACATTTCTACTTAGATACACTTTTGCCCAACTCTGCTTTCCTTTGCTCTCCCTCTGCAGTCGGGCCGCATAAGTTCAGATACTTTTCTGTATAATCTTTCAATTTATGCGGTTAATGTATTCGCTGCAATTGTAAGATATTACTGCTTCCTCAGCATGCGTATTATAAAATTCATTTAAAACTTGAAATCAGATGCTTTGAATTAACTGTTGGGTCACTGGAATTAAATGTAATCGAAACTGAATGTATCGAAGCTCCACGTCGTTATAAGTTTAATTATTAAATTTCGATATAATCGTGCGGATTAATATGTAGATATCATTTTCTCGGATCGCTTATCGATATTGGACACGAAAATAAAATACATGTAGGTAGAACTCATTTGCGCTGCTGCTCCAATTACACAGAAACAGTTGAGATGAACATGTGATTTGTACATCATGCCTTCCTTCAAATACAAAGATTTGAGTTTATATAGAATGAATAATAATTTTCGACTCAAGAATTGACGAAATAAGAGGTTACGTTTGCTCAATGCATTTCAGGGAGAAATGCATAGGAAGCTCGCAAACTTCAAAGCAGATGCAAATGAATTTTCATAATTGCACAATGTCACCAAGATGGACATGACACGACGGACGTCTTTGCTGTGATAATGACAAATATTTCATCTGGGCCACTTCTCCGATCGCTTCGGTATCTAGGCAGGATATCTATTCGCTGTCTAGCCGCGCGCAACCCTCCAGGCATAACAGTTTCCTCGGCAGATACCGACGATGCACGGCGATGCAGCTCACGCTGCCACGTACTGACAACCTCTGACGTGTAATAGGCCGTTCAAATCCGTCCACGTCGTTGGCCCTCAATAAAGAGAGATCGTTTCTATGGTTACACGCGATCAATTGCTATTCGACTTGGCTGTTGCTCGTTTGCTGTGAATCCCTGTTATTGCTTCAACTGTATGTCAAGAACTGTGTCGAAGTAATGTGCCGGGACGTTTTTCGATAGTATTTTGGCTGATGGACTTGAATGTATGCATTAGCTCCAGTACCTGAATGTTACTTCGCCGGTGTATTCCTTCGGTGATTGCTTGTTCCTTCGGTTATAGTCATTGTTCACGGCACCTACTCAAACCTATGGAACTTGTCGAGCAAAATAACTTGGCGCGAAGGAACGAAGACATGTCATTACCATGTTGGTATGCTGCAGTCTCGCACGTGCGCGCAATTCCAGAAGTAGGTATTTACATAAGACATTAGTCTGTAGCTTAAAGAAGGCTACTCTTTTAACATCTCCCCATGGTCTACCTCAGTTATCACATACTGTGGACCTATCGTAAGCGATGTTACTGCCGTCCGTCGCGTTGTTGACATTCACAAACTTGATATTCTTGCAAAATGTTAAGGCATTTTTCTTCACTGCGCATACATTGATGTTACCTTTTGGCAGCACTTTCTTGTCCTTTAGGCTGGGGGCACACGAGCGTTTTTTTCGACGTCCGTCGCGACGGACGTGCGTAAACACCGCACACTAGCGTAAGTCTAATATACTGCAATGTATTGTAACGTCCGTCAAAAAAAAGGTCGTGTGCCCTCAGCCTTTAGTGTAATCTCACAATTAGTATACCTATTATCATGCATCACGTTTCAGGTAACTTACTTTACGATCTACTAAGTTTATGAATTTTAATTGTAAATCGTGTGTAACTTTCTAGATTTATTTCACATTTTTTGGAGCGTGATTTTCTTCTAATTTTACGACATGTCTTGGCAAGAAGTTTATTCGGACGAAACTAAAACAAAACTAAACGATATTTTTGTATCATCCTGGATTGGCACTTTTAGTCTCTCACGCGTGATGCAAGGCAAATGAATTGGGAGCAAAAATGTGTATTATAATAATATCAATACATTCGCTCCTATTTTTCTTGTAGTTGTATAATTATTTGTATATCGCTAATTTCACCTTTAGTATCACACCCTAGTATCTTTTTGAATGAGAAATATAGAGTGGATGACGTTAGCTCAGCGTTTAAGATAGTTCCTGAGTAATCTACTAAATTCAAGAATTCTTTCAAATTTCGATCAAAACTAATTTAGAATACAAGAAACCCTTGTACAAAGTTTAAAATCGATGTACCACATAATTATCGAGAAATTGTTAATGAAAGTCGAAAAAAGAGGATTATAGTTTCAGTTTTTCTGCTGAAACAAGAAAACTATATTCAAGAAGTGTACGAAAATTGGCACCAAAGTACATCGAAATGTCACGAAATGAATTTCTTTATTTCAGCGAAACTGACCACATGGTTTCTTCGTAAATGCCCATAAAAAATACGTTTACGTGCAATTTTTTTAGAAACTACGTAGAGCAGTGAACATGGCAACGTCGCACAATCGATATGTTTAGACATTTAAATAGCGAACAAGGATTCAGTTTCATATGAACATTTTTTTGTTGTTGACATTTTGGTTATAAAAGACGCTCCGAAGGAATGCGACGTTGTCAGATCTGCTGCTCCAACTCACTACAGTAACCAATTTAATATTCTATTTTTGTATTACAATTATTTATATTAACATTCAGTTGTTTAAAATATATATACATGATGTTAAAAATTATTATTATTTTTCCCATAGTATCATACTACTTTATATTTGTCGTTTATTACACAACTCTAATTTGACTAACATAGTTTCTGATATTTTTTTAAATCTGTTCAGAATTGAATTGACCACAATTTCACCGTTCGATTGAAAAAAATATGTGCAATAATTTTAGTTCTGAATTTTTAAAGACGGAAAAGATTTACTAAAGCTAGTATTAAAACTCAGACAATGTTTGCGCAGGGAAAATCTTTGATTCAAGTGTAGTCTCTTATATGAGAAAACTATGGCGAAAAAAAGAATTTGGTATATGTTCACTCATTGTCAGTACCTACTTACATACATGAGAAGAAAGAACCGAAACATAGGTAGTTTTACTTTTGTTTTGTCAACTG
Source organism: Andrena trimmerana (assembly GCA_951215215.1). Taxonomy (NCBI): domain Eukaryota; kingdom Metazoa; phylum Arthropoda; class Insecta; order Hymenoptera; family Andrenidae; genus Andrena; species Andrena trimmerana. The sequence continues at coordinate 11,514,796 of OX578062.1, forward strand.
TACCCCCCCCCCCCCCCCCCCCGCTGCTAAGGCTCACGGATCATCCCCCACAATTGTTTGCTTAGTTAGGGTAGACCCATCACATCTGGACTTTCGACAAAGTAGAATTGAGAGCGATAAAAGCTCGGGCGCTACTAGTGAGTCAGGCACTACTGAAATTTTCCAGTTCCCTATTTTTCATTGCATCTTTATAAAAGTAGTATCAACGGTTGCCTGAGATTCTCCTCATCAAAATGAATTCAAACGCCATGTTATTCGGACAATTTTTAACAATATCTATGGGATGCAAAATTGATTAACAGAATGTAGAGAGTATTTCCATGGGAAAAACAGTGAGTTGACTTGTGACACATTTCATTCACTGTGATACTCAATAATATTCATAAGCATCAGTGGGTATATAAACGAAGACCCATTACATATATAGAAATTCTTATTTGAATTCTTCACATTTTTATTTGCGGAAAACATTTACGGCACTTATTGTTAGTATAAATTGGTTAGTTTGATTACAAATTGCCGTAGAAATGGTTTTTTGGAAATGGTTTTGAAATGTGTTCACTTCAATCTTTTCCTTGTCTCGATGCATAAAACTGGCACACAAGGTTTAGACCAATTTTTTTATACCTACACTGTGTATGTATACGCTTGATGCACCATTTCAATCAAATTTTGAACAGCATTGAAATTACATTATTAAATGACGATGATATTTTTAACAATTTCTATGCTAATTAATTTTAAAATAAAAGCTTGAATTTTAATATAATACATGTAATAGGAGACCTAATGTACATATAGTAAGCACATCATAGTACTGACAGAAAATGCAGAGAACAACGATTCTCTGCAAAGCTTTTTGTATACTGGTTGCACTCATTATTTTTGTTCAATTCTTATCTCAAACAGTTCTCACATTTCACTGTAAAATTAAAAAAATGTTCACTCCTACAGTAATTGATAATATTGCAACGAATCCTGTGTAGTGGATAATGTCATACAAAGAATAAACGACTAGTATTATGAGACATGATTTGGTGCTCAAATAACTCAACTACCTGAGTATTCTTCGCCCACACGAAACGCTGTGTACGTGGAATAATTTTTCTTTTCGCGAGAACATCCTGCCTCTCCACGTCGGTATCCGTGTAAATGGAAGACTTCTTCCCGCAGCAGAAAAAGTTTGCCACGTTCTGTGTTGCTTCACCTATGAAGTAAACATTAACCGGTATCCGATTATCCTCGGCGTGTAAAATAACTGAAAGATTGTTGGCGTTTCCCGCGCCTACGCGAATCGCATTGGGAATAGGATAATGCGTCTCCCATTGAAGAGAAGGAAAGCTAACTGAAAGATATGTATATTTGTATAGCGATGGTCAGGCGATTGCCTTGTAAATGAACGAATTGATTCGCCTTAAATGTTTAACATTTTCCGTTTAAACGTCTGAAGTCACCTTACACATTTCAATATTATTTACAATGTTTTGCTTTGTTCAATTATTAACTGACCTTTCAACTTGTAAATTGTTATTTTGTGTTAAAATTAGGAAAGTAATAAATGTAAGTGCTTCTACGCATCCCTGACGATTAAAATTAATATACCTATTCGAATAATAATCTATTACAGTGAACACTAATAGTTAGGAATGTCACGGTTGAAAAACACTCCATGAAATTAATTGTAATGCTTTTGGGCAATGTTGCAGAAATACTTGCCACTAAATTGTTGTCTATAACATTAGTTAGGTAACGCAGTCGAAGATTTTTATTTCGTGGGCATTCGATTATAACAGTCCTAGTATAATGATATAAACACCAAATATCAATATTTTTAACACTTAACACATACATTTGACCCTTGAACAACGCGAAGGTTAGGGATGCGAACTGTCCACGGAGTCGAAAATCCACGTATAATTTTTTACTTTTCAAAAATTACCCACAATAGACTACTGTTGACCGGAAGCCTTGTTTTGTATACTATTTCTGTTATTATTGTATTCTTACAATAAAATAAATTAGAGAAAAGAAAATATTATTTTAAAAGTTATCGCACGAAGTAAGAGGTCCTATTCCCTATTTTTTTTCGGTAGACGACATCGCTCCTGTGACGACCATAATTTATGGCTTATCGATGTCATGCGCCCTCTCGCTCTTTCTCAGCCCTCTTACCCGCTGCGATAGAGAATAACGACAAAGAAGCTAAAATCACAAAACACACTCAGTAATAAACGGAATACACACACGATCAGAGAATCTTCTGTTCGATATTGAATTCGATAAAATAGTAAATTAAATTATCATCTCTTGGTGATAACTCACTAAACAACTTCTGCGTATTTATTTCATCTCAAGTGATAACAGTTTTCGTCTAATTTCTATTGACCGGTAGAATCAATATGCACGGCGAAGCGTGCTTCATTATGTCGATGGTGTAATAGGGGGAACGTCCGATAACGGAGACTTTCGCACCAACAGCCGATATCCGAAATATCGGCCGAAAATACATTGGCCTCCCATTTCAGCGAATTCGTATCGAAGCGTTGATATTATCCGGTCTATACACACCCCATCGAAATGATGAAATATTGGAAAATATATGGGCGCACTGAATATTACCGAGCTGTGAAATGCATATTTACGAGATTTATATATCGGCCGCGTCGGCGTGAATGATTTATACCCCAAGAATTTAATGTGTCGTAAACAATGGCAGAAAGCGATACGTAATCGTGATGTATTTATTATTCGAACAAGTTGCCCGTCGACTCGTCAATCTGTTGGCGAAAAAACAGCCGGCCGAGGCCGTGACAGGTCCTGTGTGGAAAACGCATTTTCACGCCCAACGCGAGATGAGCTTAACGTGATTAATTGCACCGAAACGGTAGTTCCGAGCGGTCGGTAGTTGAAGCGACAAAACTATCCCCAGCCCAATAGTGCCACGGGGGTAATTTACTTTGCGGGAGTCGAGCCATGGGTACCTACAACTACCTATATTCGGGAGAATAGTCTCTGAGATTCGAGTCCCGCCAGTTTCTCGTCTCTTCGACGAAAACTGTGCGATACCTCTGCTCGTAGCCGGTTACTCAACTATAAACCGCATCCTACAAATGAACCGCCGTCGTGCGCCGTCCTCTTTGTTGCATACAACGGGAATTCCTTTTGTTTTTGCATCCATATATTAGCCTGACAAATCAAATATCAGGGTTGCATCGACCGAAAACCATTGGATGTGTTTTTACCAATGGATTACAGTTCGGTCTACGATCCTTCGTTCAGAGTTTTCTTTTGCGCCATACAAAATTAGGCATATGCTCGTAAAATAACACATAAAACGTGGACTGCCGCCTCACAGTATCGCGGCACGTGTTCAAGAAGCAAAAATTTGATTTTTGAAATTTTGTATTTCATTTCATGAAATTGATAATAAACAGTCCTCCGATATAAGAACATCATAACTTAGTAGCATAAATAACGGACTTAAGGCTAGTAATTACATTCAAAGTCGAATAACCAAACGCAAGCTGCCACATAGACTACACAAACTAAACATTTACCCTCTGCATTTTTGTTGTATTTATAAGATCTTTTCTTTCTTTTTTGTTTGAAAATAAGTAAAATATATCCTTCTTTTGTTTTATTAATTAAGAATTCTTGCATTCCTGTATACTACTTCATACGTACCAGTGGCTCAAATTATTATTTTTTTTTGTCGCATCTTCAACATTCTGGGGAGAATTAAAAAAACGAAACATATCGGTTCTTCCATTTTTTTTTACTATAATTACTTCTTTTTATGCCGTTTAATTTGGTACAAATTTTATCTGTTCCCGAATGTTCCCACATTAGAAAAAATGCACATAATAAAACGCAAAAACTAGACAAATCTGTGCTCGAATATTTATTTTTAAAAGACACCGAGCTTTGAATTCCTTCATATTCAACTGATAGTGATGAAGATGTATAATAAGAATTAATAATTTAAAATTTATTATCAATACGAATTATTAAAAAAATTAATTATATTTTTTTATAATTGTTTCATATGTTTGTTCTTAATTTGTGTTTAAATGTATTTAAAAAAAAAAAATTTTATTTGTTTTACTTTTATTATGTTCAAAAATATATTTTAATGAATTATTTTATGTTAAAAATTAATTTTTTCGGGTGTAAATATGATTAACATATCAGTTACGTGTAAATAACTGTATCTTAATGGAAAATTAATTTTTGCTTTTTTTCCTATATACTCGTTACACTGAGCGCCGAATGGCATCGAGAATCTCATCCGTTTCGCGTGTCTCTTTTCACACATGTCGGACAACGCAGGCGAGTTGATTTTACCGTTCGTTTCGTCACTTACAAGGAAAAGGGAAGACGATACATTTTATGCGTTGGTTTTTGGGCTTTGCGTACGAGCTAATAATATTAGCCACACATAGTTACGGAAAGAATAAAATAAATTGTTATAACACTTCTTACAAATCAGATTTAGTAAATGCATAAATTTTTATGTGCATTTACAGTTATGTACGTTTGACGTTTACAGGTTAAAATGGTAGCTACAATTGTATCAATTGGAATGTCGCATATGCATGTATGTGTTTAATATTTTAAGAATTATGAAAAAAGAATATGAAAACGTAGCTAACAGTAGGTAAGAAAATATACAGCGATTCTACAGGCCAAATTTCAGCCGAAAGTTTAGAATAAGATTTTTTGATATCGCGCTCCATTTTTGAGAAAATTGACTTTGAATTTTAGCCCAATACGCGTGCACCAAACTACAGCTTTTGTGCGTCGCGCTTTCCATAAGCGGTTATCCTTACCTCGCGTATTTGACTAAACTTCAAAGTCAATATTCTCGAAAACGAAATGCGATATCGAAAGATTTTATTGTATATTTCCCCCTTAAAAGGTTGACCAACAGTAGTGGAACACCATGTATCTAAAATGAAAATTTAGTGGGAAAGGGGCTTCTGAAGCTAACGATATCCATAGACACATTTGCTTCAAGGTAAAAAATGAAGTAAAAAATTTATGTTAGGTCGCTCGTTAGTGTGACTAATTGGGCATGTGTAACTCATTATACTCAATAATCAGGATTCACAAATCCCAGAACTATTTCGTCCAGAACAATCATTTTTATCGCCCTAAAGAAGGGCAAAAAAGAAATTAGTATCAAGGGAAAGATTGTGTAACTGGCTCGATGAAAACTAAAAGGTGAAAGGGAATACAAGGAGATTACATAAGCCATAAAGTAGGGTGAGGCGGTTCAAGCATTACAGGACTGCATTCTTCGTTATCTTCGAATTAGTGGTAGCGTCTGAGCGCTTTTAAGAAGTTCGAACTCAGTTTCAGGTTTCCTTTCTACGCGAACGAAGACAAAAGACTGTGTTGCTTGCCAGAATATTCTCCTATCTCCCTCAGTCATAACAGACTGCCTTTCGATGTAATAGGTTCTGCCAACAATGGAATCGAGTAAACGAAAAAATGAGAAGTCCGCGTTCGATTACACGCAAGAGTAAATTATGACGAAAGAGGGCGAAGTAACGACGCGTGAACTATACAAGATCGACAGGCAACGCACACTTTTTTGACGTGCTATTAATTTCTATCTACATGAGCACATTCGTTATTGATGATCCCCTACGTACATTTATTTCTGGTTAAAATGACATTTAGGTACTGGGACCATATCAAAATAAAAGCTTGTAAAAAGAACTTTGCGCATACAATAAAATCGAATAAATTGGTAGAAAGTATTTACTATGTACATATAAATAGTTTTGCTAGTCATCCAGCCTGTTTCACTTTTTCCCACAACGAATTCTTCTGGAAAATGTTGCGCTATTAAAGGTGGAATCCTTTGATTATTATAAATGATTATACTTGGTGCTAATTTCCAGCGATAAGAGCTGTATATCACTCCTTATCATTTCCACAAACATTATACACAGACTTTGTGCCCTTACGTACTAAAGGTGGAATCTGACGGCACGTGGATCGGTGAGCCGGCTCGGCTCACCTAGGATCGCCTAGGATCAAGAATCGGCGATCCATGAGTGTTCTCACGGCGCGGCACAGCTCGTGGAGGCTCGGCTCGCCCAGGCTCGTTCAGGATCGCGAATCGGCGATCCATGAGCGTTCTCACGGCGCGTGGATCGGCGAGTCTCGTGCCAAGCTCGCTCAGGCTCGCGAATCGGCGATTCATGAGCGTTTTCACGGTGCGGCTCGGCTCGTGGAGGCTCGGCTCGCCTAGGATCGCCCAGGATCGCGAATCGGCGATCCATGACCGATCAGACGGCGCGTGGATCAGCGATTCACGCGCAAAACATCGCCGATCTACGTGCCGTCTGATTCTACCTTAATACTTTATTGCCATTTGGACTTAAAAAAAAGCAGATTCATCTAAATTAAAAAAACGCTCTGGAGCTATATTTACAAGATTTTTGGATTCAAGATACACCTTTATCTCAGCAAACCACTTTCTTAAAGATTCTTCTGTGACACTTGCTCTTCTTTTTGTTAAGTTTTGGTACATTTTCTCCGATAAGTCAGGATTCCTTCTCAAAAAAACATTGTACCAATGTTTTGAGGGCCTTCCTTTTGTGAAAGGTGTGGGTGGTCCTGTTTGTTTTAAGCACAATATTCTGAACACTGTCTAATAAATTTTCTTTCCTCAATCGAAATCCACATTGACTCGCATGGAAAATCCATTTTATTAGTTCTGATTCTTCTTCTTTGCTGAAGATACTTTTAGGGCCTGGCTTTACATCAATGGAATATTTTTCCTTAACCCTAGAATGAAGGGTGGCATAAGGCACGTTAAATGCTTTACTAGCAGCACGTATGCTCATACCTTTTTCAACATGTTTTAACGTTTTTTCCAAATCCGAAAGCGTATAAAATTTCTTCTTCTGACATAGTCATTCTGTAAATAAAATTTTTGAAATGTTTTAATTAAAAAACATTACGTATAATTTAATTCAATGATCGAAAATAAGGTTAGGTCAATAAAATCGGACGGTATTGTTGATCATCTAATTAATCGATTAAACGAACTTACCTAGTGAAGTTCAACCGAAATTATATGTGGGCCTCGTTCGAATTGATTACAAGATGTAGTACCGCTACTTTCCGCTAGGAGGCTACACAATGTTGTAAAGTCCACCAAAAATTTGGCATAGTCTGTTCTTACGTCCATCTTCTTCATATAGTTTAAAGCTTGTGACCTCGGGGATTAAGATAAAGCAAAAAAAAAATTTTAGAATAATAAAAAAAATAACATGTACCTCATCAAGAGCCCTGTGCTATACAAGCAGACCCTTGATATGACACCCTAGTGTTAAACACCTGTATGGGAGGGATATCTTACTCTCCGGGTGGGATGTAATCAATTCGAACGAGGCCCACATATAATTTCGATTGAACTTCACTAGGTAAGTTCGTTTAATCGATTAATTATATGGTGGGCCTCGTTCTCTAGATTACAAGATGTAGTTGTTTAAAGATATTTATTTATTTATTTTTTTTTTATATATATATATTGTACTGACTTTTACAAAACACAATTTTGGAAACGAAACAACCTTAATTAAACTCCGTTTAGAACCGCTGTCGCAAAACTTCCCTTCGGTTTTTCTATGGGTCTATTATAGAATCTAGCAAAAACCCTAGAATACTCCGACCAACCTGCCGTATTTTTTATTACGCTTATATCAATCCCTTTTTGGAAGGCTGCCGAAGTCGCCGCATGGCGCGTACTGTGTGCTGTGAATTCACCTCCCAATCCACATTGGACTAGACAATCCTTAATCCATCTACTGATGGTTTGCGCCGAAGCTGCTCTGTGAGGTTTTCTCACCCCAATGAATAACTTATTATCTTTCCTGAATTCCATTGTCACCTTAACATATTGTTCTAGTGTTCTTGCTACACATAACCCGCGGTTTTCCTTAAATCATGGCAAAAAGAAAATGGGGTTGGTCGCACCTATTCTAGAGGTTTTGATATGATCCAGAATCTTAATTTCCACTCCTTCTAGAGTGATGTTAATATTTTGGATTTTAATTAGAGATAAAGTCTGTACTCTGTGTGCAGTACCTAACGCTAACAACACCACTAACTTCTTTGTTATCTGTTCTAAACTCAATTTTTCCAGCGGTTCTAGTTTTTCCGCAAATTTAAGAAGTAAATCTACATCCCAAGTTTTAGTATATTTGGGCTTGGTAGGTCTTAGCCTGAAAATACCCTTAAAAAATCTACGAATATCAACATTCTCGGAGATATCAGATCTTGAGAGTAATGAGATTGCCGATCTCGCAGTATTCAGTGTACCATACGACGCTCCACTATTAAATTTCTCTGTCAGAAATTCTATAATTTCTTTGGTCTTGGCATTATAGGGATTACATTCTCTTCCTTGGCATTAACGAAACCATGGTTTCAACGCTACACTATACTGTTTTATAGTCGCGTCTGACAATGATGCACAAAAGATGTCAATCGCTGCTGCCGGTAAATCCTTGTTTACATACGCCTGCCTGATAACCTCCCTGCCATTAAACTTAGGCTCTCTGCTAAGGGATGGTGATGTTTGAACCTAGAAGGACAGATTAATAACTGTCGCGATGGTTTGAACACTATAGGTTCTTCTGTTAGCATTTCCATTATCAATGGAAACCATGGTTGTGCATACCATAAGGGCACTACCAAAACTCCGCAAGCCTTATCTTGTATGATCTTTTGCACGGTACGCAGTATCACGGCGAAGGGAGGAAAAGCGTAGAAAAACCATTCCGACCATGAAATTGTAAACGCGTCTACAACGAACGCTTCTGGGTCTCTCTTCCACGAACAAAAAATGTCGTGCTTCTTGTTGGTCCTAGCCGCGAATAAATCTATTTTCGGATAACCAAACCTTTTTACAATAGAATTAAACGCCCAATCGGATAGCTCCCATTCTGTATCCAGCATTTCTCTCCTGGATTCCCTATCTGCTATTACATTCTCCTTGGATGCTATATACGATGCAAATACCCAAATATTTCTTTTTTCACACCATTGCCAAATATTCCGACTTGCTTGGTTTAATTTTGGATATTGGATGCCTCCCATTCTGTTGATGTAGGCCACTGCAGTGGTGTTGTCGATTCGTAAAAGAATCTCGCAGTCTCTCGATTTATTCGCAAAACACCTTAGGGGAAAGAAGGCCGCGACTAACTCTAAGTGGTTGATATGTAAGTCTCTTTCTGAATCTGACCAAAAACCATGCGTACACTCCTTCCCACAAAAAGCTCCCCAACCAGAAAGTGATGCATCCGAAAAAATTTCTTTTGTGAATTGAAACTTTCTAATTCGGTTATATGAGCTTTCTAAGTTTTCTATCCACCAGGATAGTTCTGTCTTAACAGTCTCCGGCAGTTTCATCACCGTCTCGTAATCATTTTCACTGAACAGTAAGGCAATATATCTCTCACGTTCTATCAATCTACAGTACAACATACCATATTTTACTGCTGGACATACCGCGACTAGTGATCCAATCAACCTTGCAAATTCCCGGATTTTGCAACTTTCCTTGTCTTTGAACTCTTTCGTTATCCGGGATAAATTTTTACGCTTTTCCTCTGTCGCATCTATCACACACTTATTCGAGTCAATAACGAACCCCAAGTATCTACACCTTGTGTTTGGGACCAGACAAGACTTTGTTTCATTTATAATGAAACCTAGTGACTTTAATGTTTCTATTGTTATCGTAACATTCTCTAAACAAGATTGCCTATTCTTGCCGATACACAGAATATCGTCTAAGTAAATTGATGACATTAAGCCTTTTCCGCGCAAATATTCTATGACTGTTCTCATTACCTTTGTAAACACATAAGGACTAGTACTCAGACCAAACGGTAAACAAGTGAATTCAAATAACTGACCCTGAAATTGGAATCTTAAAAATTTCCTGCCACTTTTATGGACTGGAATTAAAAAATAAGCGTCTTTCAAGTCAATATTGCACATATAAACATTTGGGAATATTAATTTCTTTGTAGTTCGCAAATCCTCCATTTTAAAATGGATCTTTGTGACGCATTCATTGAACTTTTTTAAATTTAAAATAAAACGAGTCGAACCGTCTGGCTTAGGCACTAGGAAATAGGAAGATATGAATTGTCCCTCTGTCGGTAAGCACCCCTTAATTGCCCCTTTAACAATAAGTTTTCTAATACTATCTTTAGCCTCTTTAGTTTCTGACCCTGACCACATTGGCTCTTTCGGAAAAGAGTTTTGCAAAACGTCCCTACTGATAGGTATTTTGTAACCCCTTATACAATCTAACACAAACTTATTATTAGTAATTTCCTTCCACCTATTGTGGAACTTCTTAAGGCGACCACCTATCTTTGTTACCTCTAAGATTTCTGATGTGGCTCTGCTCTCTGTGTCTGTTGCTGAATCTGGTTCGACGAGCGTTGGGTTTGGGTGCTCTGCTTCTTCGTTGGGAATGTGGTGCGGGGATATGTTCTCCCTCTGTTGCCCATCCGCAGTGCTCCCTGATGTGACTGGGATGGGCCCCCCCCAGTTTAAAGCCCTTGTTGGTCTTAGTGGAGTTTTTTTATACGAAGTGCCTGATGGTTTTGACTTTAGATCTTTGGTCAGCTTCTCCATCGCCTTAACTTCCTTGATCTTTTCCCCAAGATTTTTCCCAAACAGAAAGCTGTCTGGCTTCGTTTTTTCCAGCGCATCCCTCATGGGTTTGCTTACCCCCGGAAGGATGTAGGCTGCCCTAGCCCTTGACTGTGCGTGATGCACTTCGACAAAGCACTTCCCAGCATCACATAACCATTCCAACAACTTTAACCTGTCTACAGGTTCTTCCTCATCCTTTAGGGTTGCTGTAATAGCCATCCCCAAGGCTGATAGTCCTGAACCTGCCAAGTTTTGTGTTAGCAAAAAATGTTTATCTCTTTTCTGAGACGACTCATTTAGTGACGGCACAATTTCGGGATTCAGCTCTGGGGCCTCCAAATTGCAATTCCCCTTTCTGGAATGCTTTTTAAGCAGTGCTTCTTTGATCTCTTTTTTAAGCCCAGCTTCTAGCCAGGAGTTCCACCTGGTTGTTAGACCAGTGTGCAACTCAATCTCTTTTGGTTTTTCTAGGGCAGGATCCTCTCCTAGCACGTTTTCAATTTCTTCGTCTAACTCCTCTATTGGCGCACTGTCAATTGGGGGCATGTCTGTGTGCACTTCCTCATTTTCTTTATTTTCTATAATGAACATGAGTGTTTGTTTTTAAGATCTGGCTATATTCTTACCTCTCGTGTGAGCTCTATCGTCAAGACGAGGACAGACTGAATTCTATAACCTAACCTAACTTGACTTACCTTGATGCATGTCCTCTAATTTCTTTTCTAATTGTTGTAGTTTCTCAAGGACCATGTTCCATTCTGATGGTCCTGGGCTTCTTGAATTATAGCTACAACTCGCCCTGCTCGGGCTTGAACTTCGACTTGACGCCACGTGTTCGTGGCGACGTGTTTTTGGAAGGGCCCTTTCCGACGATCTTCTCCTCCTTTTCGTCTTTCTCGCCCTCTCATCGGGTGATGTGTCCCTGCGTCTTGATTTTCCCATATTTCTTTTACAAGAAACAACACTGAACGGAATTAATTTAAGTTTCAACACTGATCGAGATGTACCCTCCTAGCACAAGAAACGTAATGAAGAAGATGGACGTAAGAACAGACTATGCCAAATTTTTGGTGGACTTTACAACATTGTGTAGCCTCCTAGCGGAAAGTAGCGGTACTACATCTTGTAATCTAGAGAACGAGGCCCACCATATAATTAATAGTATTAAAAGTAAATACTGTTAGGATTATAAGATGACAGTGAAAGAGATCTTCGTGGTAGCACTATTTATTAGCTTAGTCAATGTTATAAAAGGTATCGTGTAAGTGTTATAATACTGCGTGTACTTTGTCAAACGGTAAGAAGCCCTGAGGCGGAAGTGACGTCAAGCAGACCCCTGCCAACCTGTACGCGGACTGTCATATATTGGTACATACTCCTGACACCTCCCCTCAATTCGCGTGTAAACTGTGTGTAACCTTGAACAAAACAAGATGTGAAACAACGTTATTTCAAACCCATTGAATTAATACAAAATTGGTGTTTGACCACAGCTACAGGCATCGTCAATGAATCAGCAACCATTTTATCTGTAGATGTATGCTCCAAACGAATATCTCCTCTTTTCAAAACCTCACGAATAAAATGGTATCGAATATCAATATGCATGATTCTCGGATGAACTATTGGATTTTTTGCCAACAACTGTGCGCCAAGATTATCATTGTGGATTGTAATTCCGGTCAAATCATGAAAACCCAGCTCCTTTATGAACTCATTTAAATATACAGCACCCTTTGCACATTCCGCTAACGCCATATACTCCGCTTCTGTTGATGATAGAGCAACGGTTCTTTGCTTTTGCGATTTCCAAGTTATCGCTCCTCTACATAAGGTAAATACGTATCCAGTGACTGATCTTCTATCGATTTTGCACCTTCCCCAATCAGCATCCACGTGTCCTTCGATGCTATCATCCGACTTCTGATAATTAAGACTATAATCAACAGTCTCCTTTAGGTACCTTAGTATTCTTTTAGCCGCTACCCAGTGCGCATCTTCATGACAGTCGTTGAATTGAGCCAATATACTGACTGCATGATTGATATCAGGCCTTGTCGCTATTGCTAAGTACATCAGGCCACCAATTAACTCACGATATGGCCTCCCCTTATTGCCTGCATCCTTGCTGCCTTTGCTGAAAATTACATCCTTATCCATCGGAGTGGATACCGAATTACAATTTTCCATTCCATAACGTTTAAGCATATCGAGAATGTATCTTCTCTGCGTCAAATAGATTTTGTTGGAGTCTCGATTAATTTCAATTCCTAAACAATACTGTACAGGTCCAAGATCTTTAATATCAAATTCCTTTTGTAATTCGTCCTTGACTTGTTTAATCCATTTGCGATTAGAGGATACGATTAACATATCATCAACATAAATAATCATATACAATGCTTGATTTCCACGTTGACCGTGGTACACACATGGATCAGCAACGTTCGGTAGAAGTTCAAGGCTCTTTAGCTTACGACTGAGCATCTCGTGCCATTGTCTTCCAGCTTGCCGCAACCCGTAGATAGCTTTTCTTAACTTACATATTCCATCGCTTTGATTACTCCCTTCCCTTTTTAATCTCATCGCAATATTCTTGATATTCTTGTCTTCACTCTGATCGGAAATTAACTCTTCTAAACATTCTTGAAGTAGTTCAGGTTTTTCCATATAAACCTCTTCCTCGAGACTTCCATTTAAGTATGCACTAGTTACATCTATCTGTTCGATGGTCATATCAAATTTAGCAGATAAAGCCATCAACAATTTAATGGAGTCTAGTCTCGCAACAGGCGCGAAAGTTTCCATGTAATCTATTCCTGGACGCTGAGCATATCCTTTTGCTACTATTCGAGCCTTTCGTTTATTCAGAGATCCATCTGCTTTGTATTTATTTGATAACACGGTCCTGCATCCAATTACTAATTCGTTCGATGGTCTCTGTACTATACTAAAAGTATCAACATCATGATCCGCAACTATTATATTTGATTTCTGCCGAAACAGTTTTCTTGGACGTCCTCGTTTCCCTGTACGAATTATCCTGGGTTGACCAGGTGCTCTACATTGAGACATATCCTCTTCGTTATTTGGTCCACCTTCATTTCTGTGAACTTCATTATTGTTTTCTCGATTGTCGCTTTCTAGAATTATTTCCATGTTATCCCAATTATTCGTCTTCACGTGGTCGCTATTGCTCCGATTGAGTCGTTCTTCTAGTACCTTCACGTCTCTGGAAACAACTACTTTCCTCTCACTAGGAATCCATACCTTATAAGCCTTAGCCTCTTCTGAGTAACCGATGAAGGTCCCACATTTTGCCTTAGGATCCAATTTTTCTTTTCTTGGATTCTTATTTAATATATATGCTTTCATTCCAAAAGCTCTAAAATACGTAAAACAAGGTAATTTTTGGCACCATAATTCGAAAGGAGTTTTTCCCTTTAGACTAGTAGTTGGACATCTGTTTCTAATATAATTGGCCGTTGCCACAGCTTCCGCCCAAAATCCCTTGGATAACTCAGATTGCAATAGCATACACCTAGCCATTTCTATAAGCGTCCGATTTTTTCGTTCTGCTACACCATTTTGTTCTGGTGTATGGGGCACAGTTAACCTTCTTCTTATTCCATTAGACTCAAGGAATTTGTCAAATTCTACATTGCAGTATTCTCCTGCATTATCAGACTGAAGGTATTTTATCTTACGTCCTGTATGTGTCTCAGCCTACGCCTTATATTTTTGGAAAGCCTGAAACACTTCGCTTTTTCTTTTACAAAAATAAATCTGACACCACCTTGAGTAATCATCTATAAACGATACCACGAACTTTGATCCTCCCAAGGATTCAGTTCTCATGGGCCCACATACATCAGAATGTATAATTTCCAATAATTGTGTACACCGATTGCTTTCTTTCGGAAATGGACTAGAATACAGCTTACCTGGAATACAAATCTCACAAATATCCATTTTTACTTCTTCTTTTACTTTGATTTCGGGGATCTTCTCTTCTTTTATCAGACGTGTTAGATCCTTCACATTTAGATGACCTAACCTCTCATGCCATAGCTTTACTTTAGCCGCATCAGATTGCTCACAGTCTACATGCCTTACATCCTCTTTCTCTTCTCGTATGTAATAAAGATCACCTATTCTGTCTGGCTTTAACTGGATTCTTCCATCGTCACCTACAACAATGGCTGCATCTTTCTCAAAAATGACTTTATTACCTTTCTCTGTCATTTTTGCAACCGACATCAAATTAACTCGCAGATCTGGAACATAAAGTGCATCTCCAAAGCTAACTTGTTTTAAATTATTGTCCAACTTTGTCCGGATGCACACATTTCCTTTTGCTTCTACATTTGTCGAACCGTTACTGGCTAAATTTAATTTTTCATGAGTAGATGGCTGTAACTGTGTGAATTTCGACTTATCTTTACACAGATGGGTTGTACAACCACTATCCAAACACCAGTACTTTCGTTCAGGATCATCATATACCGTACACGCATTACTAGTTGCCCAACTTTCAGCATAATACAGTTCGTTTACAATTTTTGCTGCGGGTCTTCTATTCGTATCTCCTGAATAACATTCCACTGCACGATGTCCAAGCCTTCCACATTTAAAGCATTTAATCTTTGGCTTCCATGCGATCCTTGGTTTTTGATGGCCTTTATCCACTTCAGTATGGATTTGTTCTTTACCTCTATAATTTTTAGGTTTAACAGCCAACGCTCCATGGTCATCTTTACGCTTTTGATGTCTCGTCTCGAATTCCTCTAGAATTTTCACCTTTAAAATATCCAAGCCCGGCATCTCGTCCCTGGACTCTATTGCACATCTAAAATTTTCAAACCCTTCGGGCAAACTGTTTAGCAGCATGGCACTTTGCAACTCCTTATGTACATTAATGTCCATTTCGGCCAACTTATCTACTATCTCAATAAATTTGTTCATATGTTCGCGGATATCATCACCACTAGACATATGATGAGTTGTTAATCTCCTTAATAATAACGCTTTTTTCGCTGGCCCTTGGGATGCATATATTGAACGGAACTTTTCTCATACTTCTCTAGCAGTCTCGCACCCTTTAATTTGTTTTAATTCGGACGGACTAGTACACAATATAAGATCAGACTTAGCTTTTTGATCTTTTTCATCCCATGCTTCTGCTGCAGCTGCCGTTGTCGCATCATTATCAATAATCATAGGACGACTTATCCTTCCGTTTACATATTTCCATCCATTATTCTTCTTAAGAAGCGCTTCCATCTGGACACACCACGTGTCATAATTATCCTTATTGAGTGTTTCAATCCTTGCAACGCTTCCAATACTATACATTATTATTTTTCTTTGTA
This sequence comes from Andrena trimmerana, assembly GCA_951215215.1. Lineage (NCBI taxonomy): Eukaryota > Metazoa > Arthropoda > Insecta > Hymenoptera > Andrenidae > Andrena > Andrena trimmerana. Next base: position 11,530,863 of record OX578062.1, read on the forward strand.
ACACGCCACGTGCTTAACCTCACTTTTAACCACCTCGAAATGTCCCTTCTTTATTACTTTTAAAAACAAAAAGAATATGGACTAGACCACTGGGCCCATAACCTGTTAGAATTATAAGATGACAGTGAAAGAGATCTTGGGGGTAGCACTATTTATTAGCTTAGTCAATGTTATAAAAGGTATCGTGTAAGTGTTATAATACTGCGTGTACTTTGTCAAACGGTAAGAAGCCATGAGGCGGAAGTGACGTCAAGCAGACCCCTGCCAACCTGTACGCGGACTGTCATATATTGGTACTCCTGACAAATACATTACAGCTTACCTTTTTTTTCTTAGCCATATTTACTTAAATATACTATTAAAATAACAAAAACCTTTTTCCCGACTTCTGAAACAAAGTTTAATGATTAGAAGTATTGCGCACTTCGTTAAGCGGAATGACTACTTTAGTCACCTTATTATTCCGTACCTTATAAATAATTAAATTATACTTATTTTCAACTTTTTCAAAGTGTTCCTTAAAGTTTAAACATTAATTCATATTTTAGTATAAAAAAAAGTCTATGGTTTAAAGTTTTATTAGGTTAAAAATAAATATTAAAGCGGGAAGCTCTCTAAACTGGTCAGAAACTTTCTTACCGATAGGTGGAGGTAAACAGTCATCCACTGTCATTGGTTTCTTTGATGGAATAGTGATAGAGAGTGTGAATTTCATGATACAAAATTCCTTTGCAAAATGCTTCGGCAGATAATTCTCTGCGGCAACAATACTGCTTTGATAATTCGAAAAGGCGTATCTGAATCTTTCGCTTAAATTGAGTTATTGCTGTCAGGTAGCACAAAAATAATTTGTCTATATGTATATTAAATAACAAAGTAATATCTGCATTAAAACTGAAGATATAACAGTTTACATTGCAGACGTATTTGAAATCGATGCCTGATTTTGGGCGTAAGGTAGTTGACCGATCGGAACCCAATTGTCGATCACTGAAGTGAAAAATACTATTTTAAAATATTTTTATATTATATTTATAAACTATTTAAAAAATAGTTTAAAAAAATTTAGACGTATAAACAGTGTCATCTGTGAGGAAATAATGATAATACTCGAGTAGTATCAGAGTTTCAGCTTTTCTCATACTTTCTAAGAAGGAACTAGTTTTTGATCATCCAAAATACATGGGAACTAATTTCTTATCAGATAAGGAACTAATATTTGATCAGATATTTTTTGTATAAATATTCAATGTATAATCATGAAATATATTCTTTGTCAAAAGTTATTTATTTAAACTTTTCTAGAAGACTTTTTAACATTTTTTGGTAATGTTTTGTTTAAATTTTTCTTCATTTTTTTTCTTCATCCTTTTCTTTCTTTATTTTTAACTTCTGTAATCTTTCGATCATTCTACGTTCTTTTTCTGCCTCTGCTTCTTGCTTTCTCTGAACTTTTTTTTATGATACTCTCTCCATTCTTCTGATGTTGCTACCACAAGTATTTTATCCTTTCGTTTTCTCTTGTTTTCTGTTATTTTTGGTTGAGGCCAATAAAAGCATCTTTTAAAAGAAGATTGTTTTCGAGAATCTTCTGAAATGAAATGTAGGTATACATTTAGATTATATTACCAGCACATAACTATTATTATTTTAATATTATTAAACGTGTGCTGTTTTTACTTTTCTTGGTTGATTCTTCTTGACAGAACTTTTTGTTGGATGCAGGATTCTCTGCGGTAGGAATACTTTCCTGCGTAGCGAGGTTTGGTTCGACATTTTCAATTAAATTTAAACTTATCTCTAAATTATTGTTCGGATCCATGTTTACGTCACAAAGTACATTTCATGCTTGCAGAGAATCTGCTATTGTTAATTTTGAAGTTTCGGTAATAATAATTTGATCATTGCTGTACACTTTTAAATTTTGATTTGTTAGTGATTGATCAGTTTTTATTACCTTTGAGAGTTCCACCTTCATGCACAATCTATTCACAGTTATCAGGGATACAAATATTATTATGTAAATTTTTATTTTCTATAATAACTGTTGAGCGGTCACAGAAATGTTCTTGTATTGGTTCAGAATCCTGATTGTGTAACAACAACAATTTTTAAATCAATGAAATAAAATAATTTTCATTGATTGTAATTTACCATATTTTATTTGTTTATATACGTTATATATTTTATTAATTTACCATATTTGTTACACTTTCCCCTACTTCTGTGTGATTCCTTCGAGCATCATTGTTGTGAACGGCTTTAAGCTAAAAGTAAAAAAAAAATTTTTTTTCTTCTCCAGTACAGACTCCAGTTGGCCGTGCATGTTTAAATAACGCTAATGTATTTGGTTCAATGCTGTTTTCAATATATTTCACACAACTTGAGAGTTTCTCATTTTCCACTTCAAGATTTTCTGTCTCGATGTTTGATTTTACAAGTTTTGAAAAATTAACGTTATCGGCTGAGAATGGGTGTAAGCCACAAGCTTTAAAACCATTTTTAAGAATTTTTTTTATATCGAGCAGATCAATGGCTTTTTCAGTAAAGGTGCAAAGTTTACTTTATCGACAGATGCTCCATTATTTTGTATCCAAGATAATTTTTTACCAATTCAGCTTTAACGGGCGAAATACTGACACATCCATCGGTTGCAATAAATGTGTCGCATTTGGATATAATGCGATCAATTCAATTTTCTTTTGAACACAAAAATCGCTAAGCGCCAATGTCAAGTGGGAGTTGTGACCGCCAACAAATAAAATAATTGGAAATTCAATATGCATTTGAATACACCACTTATAAAAAGTATTGATTACATATTCAAAGAAGCTTTCCTGGGTCATGCATCCTAAGGACCAACCTTTCGGCGCAGCCACACATATATTATGAGGAATTCTTTCATATGGATATAACACCATAGGTGGAGCAAGCTGACCTGCTGCATTCCCTGTTCCTAAAACAGTTAGACACTCCTTTTCATCAGAAGTGAACCTGTTAAATGTCGTTTTTTGAGTCCTCGAGGTTAAAACTTTCTTAGGCTTAGGATTTAATAAAAAGGACGATTCGTCGCAATTGTAAATCCTGGAGTCATTGATTTCTAGGAGATTTTTTGTTTGTAGATAATTTTTCATTTCTACAAACCAGTTCCGAATAGCACCTTCAGACACCTTCTTCTTCTGAGCGTAAAATTTTGTGCAAATTTTAATGCCACCTCTGGGTGTCGATTTAAAAAAGATTTATACCATCGTTTTGATGGTGTTCCATTAATAAATGGTGTCTGTCGTTTTAAATCCATTACTAATTTCTGAACACTATTTAATAATAAATCGCGATGCACTGGAAAACCAGTAGCACTCACATGGTGAATCCATTTTATTAATGAGTTCTCCTCGTCTGAACTTTGTACCGTCATTGGGCCAGATCTTTTTATCACGTAGTCTTAGTTTTGTACTTAAGTAGGAACGATGAAAAGGGCACATTATATTTTTTGCTGGCAGCACGCACAGTGATTTTATTATTGTTTATGTCCTCTAGAGCTAGTTTTAGAGTTCGGTATACTTTCTATAAGTGCGCTTCTTCTTCATTTTATGGTTGTCCAGCACTTGTCTAAACAAAATAATCGGATACTAATTAAAAAGAAGGTATCAAATAAACTTATTTTTAGTATTATACCATCTAAATTTAATTTTTCTATAATTTTATAATGTCTTAACCTATTTTTTATTCGGGTGATCAAAAATTAGTTGCACAAGAAAAAATTGGAACTAAATAATGGTCACTGACTTTTAAAGCAAAATGATACATATAATATTAAAATTCTTGCGCTGCATTGTAAAGTAAACTATTGTAAACAGAATGTATGAAAATAACCTTTAATACCGCAACATCCAGCTAAGAAATCGACTGTGGCGTCGATGGTGATCTCTTATTTCGAACAGTAAGAGATGGCGTTCAACATGGGGCTTCCTTCAAGTGGGCTACCTTACACATTTATTTTCACGAAAACTAACAATATTAACTGCTTTCACAAACAACACATATATTTGTGAATTATCAATTTTTATGTTAGTAATTATTTCAAACGATTATTTATTGACATAAACTTAAAAGAACGACTTATTTCATAAACTGATAAAAAATTAGTGCCTGATCAAGAACTCGTTCCTTAACGGTATACGGGTAGTGACTAGAGCTCTTACTTTTCTACCCGTCGGGTATGTACCCGTCTACCCGAAACAACTTCAAGCCATTGAAAGTAGTATTGTTCGATCATACTTGACTAACATCAGACTACACCACAGACAATACTGCATTCAATTGCTTGAAGTTATCCCGGGTAATGTCCGGGTATGTACCCGGGTATCCGTCGGGTCAAAAGTAAGAGCTCTAGTAGTGACAATCCAGCTTAACCCATACGGAACGAGCACGGAAAGGCTATCTCCCACCGGTTGGCAGAGGTTGAGAATGGTACGAACCAGCCTACGCGGAAATCTTGACACATCAGTGTGATTTAAAAAATAGCGATAGAAACATAGTTCCAAGCGTAGTAGTATACCTACGTAGAATACGCTGCCGAATCATAATCGATTGCAAAAAAATAGAAATCAGCGTTAAAATCCCATGCTCCTGTATATTGTAGTTTCCTTATGCGATTCCTCCACGCATAAGGAAACTACAATATACAGATTCTTCCCGAAAGAAGCTGACGTTCGGTCCCAAACCGTCACTTTCCTTTCGAGACAAAGGCGTCTTTACGGCTTGTCTTCATTGCGTTATCGCGTAGAACAAGTCTGCCCTTTAGGGTGCAAATACCTCCTCAAGTTCTGGGACCCGGGAAACAGCAGAGCGCGGAACTGTTACGTTGCTAACCACAGCATGGGCTGCGAGAGAACTGCAAGATAGTGCGTGCGTCCATACTGGCTCGTACCACGAGTCAATATGTGTAGATGGGCCTCACGCGTATGGACGCACACACACTCTTGTATTTGTCCCAAACCCACGCAACGGTTAGGAAGGTAACAGTTCCGCGCTCGGATGTTACCCGGGTCCCAGAACTTGAGGAGGTACAGGGTGAGGCTGGAGCTACGCCCGACAATGGATGCGACCTGGTACAACGTGGCGAGGACAACACGCCGTAGTGCCTCACCGAATTTTATGGCTTTCGACCCTCGAAGGGGTTGGAGTGCCTATTAAGAAGTGAGAAATTTTCGACTTCCGCATTTCTCATCATATCTTAGCGAAAACGACGCCAATTGATTCTTTATATTTCGCCGATGAAACTGACACCAAGAACGACGCAATTCGGAAAATAATGAAGGAAATTCCATGAAAAATTCATTTCCATAACCTCAAGCTAATTTCGTTAATAATAGTCCGATTTACACGAAATTTGGTATGGTTTTCATCGGAAAATCATGTAAATCGGACTATTATCAACGAAATTGGCTTGAGGTTATGGAAATGAATTTTTCATGGAATTTCCATCATTATTTTCCGAATTACGTCGTTCTTGGTGCCAGTTTCATCAGCGAAATATAAGGAATCAATTGGCGTCGTTTTCGCAAAGATATGATGAGAAATGCGGAAGTCGAAGATTTCTCACTTCTTAATAGGCACTCCAACCCCTTCGAGGGTCGAAAGCCATGAAATTCGGTGAGCCACTGCGGGGTGTTGTCCTCGCCACGGGGTACCAGGTCGCATCCATTGTCGGGCGTAGCTCCAGAATCACCCTGTATTTGTACCCTAAAGGGCAGGCCTGCCGTAGAACGAGAAAAACTGCGGATGAGCCAGAGGGGCATTAGGTCTCTTAGTAAGGCAAGGACAGAAGTACATAGTAGGGGGATAGCAGTCACCTTAGTGCGAAGCAATACTGTACTTTTATTTTTTTTTTATTGAGCGTTTTCAGTCGCATCGACTTCTAACGTCATTAGCGACTACAATCGATACAGAGGGTTAATTAACCATCATGTGAATTAGTGACTAAAAATGTGCCTGGGGCTCAGTTATCTCAGATAATGGTAAGCACAGACACTAAGTCAGATGTCGGATTCCAATGTTTTCGAGGAATGTGGGCACATTATTGAGAATATCCGGATCGGTGAGCATCTGTTTGAGATCGGTGCCAATTTTATGTTGGTTTCGATTTCACTAGTTTACAAAATCCAAAAAATTATTTGTGATCGAGACTCCACTATGAAAATCTTATGTCAGGTGGTTCTCTAAACTCAAAAATTGAAATAAAACGAAATACTAAAGTTAAGTTTTTGAGATATAGCCCGGTGAATATTTTAGTAATTTTTTAAGAAGACCCGACTTTTTTCACCATATCTCGTTTTAGAGTTGACCGATTTGATCACGACGACTTTTAAATTAAAGGTAATTAAATTATATACAATTGTTTCCTACATTGTTTTCCAATCAGACCAATAGTTTAGGCGGAATCGAGTGGGCCTTAAGAAAAATGTAATGTTTTGGGGTCGAAATTGAAATCGAAAATTCACTACATAGCCTGGACGACATAGAAATTATCATGTGACGTTCAGTTTCTTACTTTTTACGTAGAGTGCACACCTTTACGAAGAAAACAAGCCCAACCTGAGCAAAATACATGCACTAATAAGGAAGTTATGGGCGATGGAGTGGGAGCTCGTATTTTCAACTTTTCCCATATTTTTGCATTTCTTCCTGTTACTTGGCGAATTTGTATAAGGCCCTGATGAAGTGGGCACCGTTAAACATCAGACAATATGTTAAAAATGTTAATGACCTTTTAGTAGTCTGAAAATATAATAGAAGTTCCATTATTATTACTGTATGCAACTAAAATTTACGTTGTATTAATATTTTAATAAAAAAAATTAAGGAGTACTTGGTGCATTCCGTCAGTATGTGCTGGATGGAGAGAGGTACTTTACAAACATCACATTTTGCTGGTTCATTCTTGGTAATGAGATAGGAATGAATCAAGTGAGTGTGCCCGATTCTCAATCGAGTATCACTTGGTGACCAAGTTTTGGTCTTTCCGATTTTCTAAACAAATTCTATGTCTTTTAGAGAAATCCTTCCTGGTTAGGTGCAGTTTGGTGGTTATGCCAGGTTTTCCATTTTTCAGTCGACAGGGCGTTGACTGCGTTACGAATCGGGACTTTAAGATCATTGTAATATACCGAGGTACGAACTTCAGGCACTGGAAGTGAGCATGCTAACTTGGCTAGGGAATCAGCTTCTTCATTTCCTTCGATACCCACGTGTGATGGTATGTAAATTAAAATAATCTCTTTGCTCCGATTTTTTAGATTGAAGAGGGTCTCTTGAAGTTCTTGGCTAGTATGGTCAAATTTGCTTGTGTCTTTAATTACCTCAATAGCAGATACAGAGTCATTGAGAATGGCAAACAAGGAATCGTCACTTTTGTCTATAAATTTCACAGCCTGTGAAATAGCATACGTTTTACATCTGAATATACTGTAGAACTCCGGTAATTTATATTGCAAGTTTTCTTCTGGTATAACCACTGAGCATCCACATCCGGTTTTAGATTTCGATTCGTCAGTAGATACTTGGATGTGATTTGGAAAGGAGTTTAGAGTGCCATTTAAGGCTGTCTTATAGTTGTTGGGATCAAACACTGTATTGCGAAACTATTGCGAATGCACGAAAATGGGATATAGGTATACCAAACTTGAAGATGTTTTGTAAGTACGTAGGTAGTTTGTATATGTGACTTTTGGGTTTCCTATTCTTATCTACTGATCATCTAAAAAGAATTCTGCGCGTATTTGAGTATTCATTGAATGGAATGGTACATTTTTTGTTTATACATGGGTACAGGTAGGTATCTGCCTTGAATTTGATGGCTCGAGTTACTTGTAGAACGCTGGCAAGGCCCGGCTTGTCAATTAGACCGCTGCCTAAGGCGTAAAGTTGTCAAGGGGCGTAAAATGGTATTTTCATTTTGGCATTTTTTAAAATAACGCTTTAAACGAAATATTACGATTTGTACTATAAATGATTGAAGTTACAAATAATAATTTAGAATAAGGTCATAAAACAGCTCAAATAAATGTATTATAAATTTAAGGTGCAATTTGGCAGGTTCATTTAGGGCGCAAAAAGGGCTCGAGGCGGGGCTAACACTAGCAACCAATCTTTTCAATAATAATAATATGTTTACGATTTTCCTTCCACGCTTTTTGTAGTTTTCGTGTTATTCCTGCAATTCGCCAACTCTGTATGAACATTCTTTCTGAAATAAGTTAGGAGCATCCGAAATTATTTTATAATTTATTATGGAAGAAATGGTTCTCATATATCATCTCTGGTTATGATTCCAATATCGATTTCATATGGGTTCCAGTATCATTTCTCATATTGATTCGATATCGAATTCAGAATCGATTTCAATATTGATGTCACTATGGATATCGCGAAGATTGAAGCTACCAAAGATGTAATTATTAAGAGTTGCGAAATAAAAATTTTCTAAAAAAAAACCTTAAGACGAAGCGAATAAAGGATATTTTGTATAGAAAATACATGTTTCTCTAGAATATCCATTCCTCTTATTAACATAATATTGATTTCCTTTAATTTCTAATTAATTTGCGTATCACGACAAATTCAAATAATCCGAGCGAGTTTTAAATTTAAACAATTTAAAACCTTGTAATAGTTTACTGATCATACCTCACATGTCTGCCATACTCAACTCCTATGACACGATCAAGTATCCACAAGTGACACACTGATACCTTTTCGGAGCAGCAGTTGTGAAGAGATTAGGATGGTAGATTTAGAATATTCAGTGAATTATGACACATAACAAAGTAATATACATATCTGTATACAAAGGCAATGTATATTTTTTTTTAACTAATGCAACAGTTACATAAACACTAATGTGTAAAACTATACAGTACTTTTTGGCCTCTCCCAGAATTAAACTTTAGTTATTAAAATATACACTTATTACGCAGTAGCCATTTTCAGCAGCTCACTCTTACACGCACAGAAACAGTCGCAATCACCTCTTAATTACTTGTACACAAACTGTAATTTGTTAATTTCATTTGTGGTAGACTAGAGAAACCAGAATTTTGAACTTTGAGAGGCATTCCTTGAGGGGATGATCCGGACTAGAGCACATAGGGTAAAGAGTACAGTGGTTGGCCACTTAAGGAAGTGTGTCACATAAATAGTGAATTATAAATGTGAATTTAGTAAATTTGAAATGAAAATCAATATAAATAGGTACGAAAAACCCCTAATAATCTAAAAATAAATAGAGTTTATAAAAAAGAAGCAAGAATTTATAAAAATATACAAAAAAATGTGTTGATTACGAAGAAATATAGTTATTGGCATGGTCATGACAGTAATTGTCCGATCGGTTCGACAGTGATTGGCCGCTATTTGACACATAATATATCCTAAAAGAAAATGTTATATGATTTGATGATAGAAATGGGATTAATATTATTCAATACAAATGGATATATTTTATGTATGTATGTGTTTATTAAATACAAATAAATATATTTCTTCTTATACATCTTATTTTATCACTTGTTATCTCTGACAAGGTATACATGCTTTGGGCATCTTTCATCGCTTATAATTTTTGGTTTCAGTATTTCAGCATGGCTTTCAATTTTTCTCTCAATGTTTTCTACTTGTTCTTGTGCCTGAGACTCTTTCTTTTGTAATCTTTTCACTCTGTTATTCTGAATATTCTCTTTTTTAATGTCTTTCTCTTGCTGCTTTACCAGCCTTGCTAATTTTTTTACTTCTTTCGCTTTTTCTGCTGCTTGTTTCTTTTTTAAAAGTTCACGTTTTTTAGCATCTTTCTTACTTCTTTCCATTTCTTGTTGCTCAAATTTCTTTTCTTCGTGTAACTTCCATTCTGGCGATGATATTGCATAAGATTTTCTTTGTGTAAATTTCTTGCCTTTACGTTTGGGTGTTGGTGGTCGCTGTAAGAAATCATTTAATCTTTTAGAACAATCACTGCGATGACTTAAAGATAAATCCAGTACTTCGTCATCAATAGTTTCATAAATTATGGTATTAGTAGTTACATCTAAGTCACTTATTTCATTATTTTCAGTCTTATTCATTAGCTTATCAATACCCTCATTACTAATCTCACCAATAATATTATTTGCATTCAAGTCATCCACTTGATTATTTTCAGTCTTTGTATTCATTGTCACAGAATTATCTAAGTGAGCACACATGGTATTAATAACAGTTACTGCATTTGTATCATTCACTATGATTTCATTCACATCAGCAGTCATACTGTCTTTAACAATACAATTTTCAATACCATAAATATTATTTTCCATATCATTTAGTATTAGACCCATTTCATCTTCTGTTTGGTCATTTAGTATAATTATGGGTAGAGTGGTATCTGCAAGATCTGGAAGCTCTTTTTCTAGAATCATTGCTGGTTGTGTTTCTTGATTCTGTGTAAGAGTTTGTGTTTTTTTATATTCTTCTAATAATCTATGAAGAACAGTGAATTCTTCTGACCTCTCTTTTGGTGCAGCAGTATGAGGAGGAAATGATTCTAGTTGGTCTAATAAATTATCCCCTACTATATTCTCAAAAGTTTCAAATGAAACTGTTGCTTCATTGGGTGGACGACTATTGTGGATAACTCCAGCTTTTTTTGTACCCAGACACTTAGTATAATCCACTGCATTTGGGTCCCAAGAATATAGACCACAGGCTTTAAAACCATTTCTTGCAGTAGTACCATCAAGCGAAAAGTTATGAATGGCATCTTTCAAAATTGGAGCCATTCTGTCTAAAGTTAGCATTTGTGCTGGGTTGTTTTGTCTCCATTCTAAAACACTTTTTTTCCACAGAGTTTTTAAAGGCTTAAATGCTAAAACATCAGCAGGTTGTAATATTCTTGTCGAATTGGGGTACAGACAAATTAGAATAATCTCCAACTCACTGCAGAGATTGCTAATTTCTAAAGTCACATGGCTGCTGTGACCGTCAATAAATCAAATTACAGGGAATGTAATTTTCATCTTTATTAGATAGGGGTAAAATATATTTTTTATATAATCAAAAAATAAGTCCTCATTCATGCAGCCACTTGGTGTCACACCAATTCCCCAATCATCAGGTACTGAACGCCCAACTAAGGCAGGCAACCTTGTATATGGATATACGAGTGTACGTGGACACGTAACTCCACTTGCACTGAATGTAAATAATACTGTTAAATTCAGCTTAGCATTGCCTTTGTCGATTTCATATACATTACGTGCTCCACGAGGAGCTATAACAGTTTTCATTTTTGGACATACCATGAAGTATGTCTCGTCACTGTTAAATATGCGTGATGGATCTTCCAAAATATGTATATAATTTTCTTCCACGAGGTAATTATGTATCTGTACAAACCAGTTGCGTATATCACTTTCGCTAACACATGAGCTAGCACTGGTAACTCCTTCAGAATATCTTTCAGAAAGAACAGCATTTCTTTTTAGAAAACTCTTATACCATCCACTTCCTGGTACATTATTACGGAAAGGATTTATCAAGCGATTGTGGTCTAAAAAATTTTTTACACTAGCCTGTACGTTTTCCTTTCTTCTTGGAAATCTTCTCCGACTGCAATCAATGATCCAATTTACTAGGTCATCTTCTCCACTATGACCTAATACAGGAGGTGGACCTGGCGATGATTTAGAAAAAGCGGGACTTATTCTAAATTGTATGGTAGATCGTGGTACCCCATATTTTTTGGAAGCTGTACGCTGTGACATTCTTTTTTGCACGGCATCTACAGCTTGTATGATTTTTTCATCTGTATATTTTTTCCCATATGTATGACCTTTTTTTACTTTTGGCATTTTTTACTGTAGGGTAATTCAGTTATACTAAAAAATTCAAAATTTCTACAATTTACCTACTAGGTAATCATAATTTAAATTTTAATTTTAATTCAATCAAATAAATTCAGTAATCAAATTAAATTTGAAATAATTAAATTAATTCAATCAAATTTAATTTTTAATTCCAATTTAATTAAATAAATTTAATAATCAAATTGAATTTGAATACACCATTTAAAATTCAAATCACAAAAAACTTAAAATGTAACTATACAACGTAACATACCTAATAGTACTTCTTCTCTTTATTTAATTGTACTATAATTATGGAAATCTTGAATCTTTTTTAAAAATAATCGCTTCAATACCGCTAATGAAGAGGGGGCCAATATCTGTTTTACCATTACCATGGTTATAAAATAGTCGCCGGCCGCCCGGCCAATTATTGCTATTCAACATCGTTCATATGACAGTTGTTGGCCCCCCGTAATTTTCATAATATATGTATAATTTTAACAAATAAATAATTTTTTTATAAAGTTGTAACCTTTATTTATCAATATATACAGAATATGAGAGATATAGACATCACAAATACATTAAAATATTCGTAAACTTTCAACTGTACTCTTATGATTTTTGATTGAATCGCTGTAATTTTCAAGCCGCAAAGCCGAGTCATCCTATCTGCTTTTAAATATAATCACAGAATATAATGAGTGGATAAATATTAATTACATCCGAAGCAAGAAAGTACAAGGAATATGAATATGTTCATTAAAAAAAGCATAACATTGGTATTTCTTTAAATTTTTTTATTGAATCAAAATAGGACCAATCACTGTCAGGTGGCCAACCACTGTACTCTTTACCCCTAAAAATAGGTGATCTTTACGAATTAATTAAAGGAAAACTACTATATATAATCTAATGGGATTTTTTGCATTGTATTAAGGATGTCTTAAGTTATAGAAATATATTTTTTGTTTTATAATTAATCATTGGAGACGGCACTGAGGAGTCGTTAAAGTCGAGGCGTCAAAGAATTCATCCAAATCGGTGGGACATATATTTCCAAAAGTTATTATCCGATTCGACTGAAACTTTTTTATTTTGAAGAATATACTTGTGGCGGGGGGGGGGGGGGCTTGAAAAATTACAAAAATGATATTTTTTAGAAAATAACGACACTTGAAGTTTGAAATCACTTTTTCCCCATATTTTTCGTCCTTTGAACGCCTTTAAACATTATAAAGTTTCAATTTTTTGTAATTTTTTTTTGGTTTCTCCCCTAGCCAGAAGTATATTCTTCAAAATAAAAAAAGTTTCAGTTGAATCGGATAATAACTCTTACAGGTCCCACCGATTTTGAGAACATTGTTTGAAGGAAAACGCCTTTAAAGTTTTACGTAAGTGCCGAGTGGCTGGTTGTTACCCATGCATTTACCGCTACTCAACTGCCTATATAAGAACTTCGGGAATTTTACGAATTTCAACAAATCCTTTTAAACTCGTATTCCTAAGAGGTTGAACATTCGAAAAATGAAATAAAAAATCGATTTTTAGACCGGAAGCTCTCCTTAAAATTGAGAATGGGCAAAAATAAAAAAATATGTGTGTCTTAGATTTTTATGCTTAACACACATATTTGAAGGAGAAAAAAATCGGTGCCAGGCACCTCGATAGTATCCCTTGTAACTTGTGAGGGATGCCGGAGTTCACACAGGGAATGAGTTTGATTCCTTCGGACAGACCACAGTTACACAATGAACGAGACGAGGTCCCTATATCTTACTACTTAGGAGGCATATCCTTAAAGTGCGATTCCATGGCGCGTGATACGGTAAGCCTTATCTACTGTACATAGGCTCATCAAATATATTTAGCGAGCTGGAGTTGGCAAGCCATTGGCATTTCGACGGCGTGATTAGCCCAAGCTGATCATTGTCACGGCGCATCGTGGGATCGCACCTTTACGCGTCGCGGCTAGGACGGGGTCGGCTCTTTTAATGGGTATGTCAGGTCGGCCCGAGGGAATATTATTCACTGTTTGTATGTATCATATATACATACAATACATATCAATAGAATCGTAGTCAGATTATATTTCCGGAGGAGTCATTTGTCATCTAATTGACAATAATTAACCAAGACACTATTTAATAATCAAATTAGTAACCACTGATGTAGGAATATTTGTGAAAGCATCCAAAACCATAAAATCTATTTATAATCATGAAATTTGGTTTTATCCCCAAGTGTATTTATAATGAGGGTATTAGTTATTTCAAATGTATTAATGTTTTTTAATAACAAAAGAAAACTTTCAGTTTTAAACAGGGGTTGTAACAGTTCCGAAAATAACTGTTTCAAACTGTTATACAATATCCGTTTCGACTGAAACAGTTATGAAGAACCGATATTCTGAATAACTGTTATAAGGAACCGAAATTTTTGACTGTCAATTTCGGTTACGGTTCTACAGAACCGATATTATATTGGTTCCATAACAGTTATATATCGGTTTTATGACAGTAATGTATGTATCGGTTCCGAGAGTTTACTGTATAGCCGAAATATAACAATAATAATAATAAATCGTCTTTGTTCTATAATAATATAAGATACAACAGAGTTGAAATTATTAACACGCAGATACAGAATGGGCGAGGCTCAGCGAAGCTGTTACTACGCCTAACCGTTATGAAAACCGATATAATATCGGTTCTGTACAACCGTAACCGATATAGCCCAGAAACTTTTTCACTCGAAACTGTTTCAAGATTATTTCGGTTTTCATAACTGTTTTAAGAACCGAAACAGATATCATAACCGTTTTCAGCCCTTGGTTTTTAATTTGTCAGAGGTTTTAAGTTTTTTTTATAATATCTTAATGTTATTAATCGACACCTCTGAATTAGGGATTAAAAACAATATATATATACTTTATCGTGCCCCCTTGGGGATTACAATCTTTACAACTCTTCTCTTACTTATCTCGCTTACAACTACTTATTTCTATCCTTACAATCCATTCGCCCGCTCGCTCGCTCGCCACCACCGCATCCGGTTATCCCGCGCCCCCTTCCCTGCTTCTTGACCCCCGCTTCCGCACGCCGTCTCTCACTCCCATTCCTTACCCATTCATTCCTCCAAATCCTAGCCCTCTCCACTCCTCCACCTCCTCTCTTCTTCCCCCTCTCCCTCGTCTCCCATCACCTCCCCCTCCATCTCCTGCCACCCCCTACCCTCCCCCAACCCGTACACTCGTCCCAAACATGCTCCCATGTTTCCTCCCCCCACCCACATACACTACATCTCCTTTTCTCTTCCTCCTCCCAGTATCTCCCACCTCATCTTACTCCCCAACCTAAACCTAGCCGCCCTTCTCCGTGTGCTCTCCCCCATCCCTCCTTTAAGTAAGCCGGAACCTCCACCCCCTTTACCGCTCCATACCATCTATTGTACCACGATTCCCTAATCCGTTCCCACCTGTCTATCCCCCTCCTGCAACCTTCTTTCCCTACTAACTAGCTCCCCCCCCTCATTTCCCCCCACCCTTCAACCTTTCCACCCCCGCTACTGTCCATCCCCCTTCCTCATAAATCCTCTTCCTCTCCTCTAACCATCACCTCATGACCTCCCCTCTCCTCGCCGGCCCCTTCTCCTCCCAACACCTCCTTGCCCACTTCCGTTCTTGCCCCTCCTCCAGCTTCCTCTTTCTCATCGCCTTCACCAGAACCTCCGTGTCCACCGAGTCAAAGGCCACCTTCAGGTCTATAAAGAAAACTACCATTTTCTTCCCCTTTCTATTGACCTGCCTGTTTATCAGATAGTTCAATGTATACACATTGTCTATACATCCCCTTCCTTTCCTGAAGCCCCGGCCTGACTAGGTGGCAGCAGCGATTTTCTCTCCACCTCCATCCTCAGCCTCTCTGCCAGCACCGACGCATAAATCTTATATGCCTCTGTGTCAAGGTTATCCCCCTGTAATCCTCCACCTTTTTTCCACACCCTTTCTTTAACACTGGTGCAACCACTACTTCCCTCCACTCTTCTACAACTCCCCCCCCTCCCACCCTTTCACATATATCCCAAAGCCATTCTTCCACCTCTTTCCCCCGTACTTCCAAACCTCATTAGGTATGCCGTCCCCCCTTCCCGCCTTACCCTCCTTCAAACTCCTTACCACTCTCCTCACCTTCTCCTTCCTTAATTCCTCTTCATCCTCTCCCTTCGTTCTCTCCCCTCGTTTCTCACCCTCCACTCTACCTCTCCTAACAGCCCCTTAAAATATTCTTCCCTGCCCCTCCATTTTTATTCCTTCCTCCACCCTCCTCCTCTTTCTCCTTTCTCTATTCACCACTTTCCAAACCTGCTCTTCCGTCCTGATCCCCTCCACCTCTTTTTCCCACTTCTCCATCTCCCTCCTCCTCTTCTCCTCACATATTATCCTGTACTCCCTTTTCTCTCCCCATATTCTATCCCCTCGCCTTCCCATTCCCCCCTTTTCCCACTACCTCACCTCCTCCAACATCTTTCCCCTTTCTTCCAGCTTTTCCACTTTTTTCCAACCCCTCCCTCTTTGCCCTCTCCTCCTTCATCCACTTCTCCCACTTCCTTTTATCCCCTCTCCACTCCTCCTCCACTCTCATCTCTTCCCTCTCCTCCTTCAACCCCTCCTTCATTTTCCTCACCTCCTCCTTCATCTCACTTATCCCCCTCACCAAATCCCTTATCATCCCTTCTAACACCTCCATCCCCCCTCCCCTAGCTTCCTCTCACCCAACATCCCTCCTTCTGGCGATCTCGCCGTTTTCCCGCTCCTTTTAAAGCCTCCCCTTCCCCCCTCCCCCGTGGTCCCTTCCTCCTCCTCATCCCTCTCTCTATTTTTTCCCCAATAACTCTCCAGACTCCTCCCTATGCTACTCCCTGCATTGCTTGTGCTGTCCTTCCTAACCCTTTCCTCGTTCTTTCCCCTCCCTTTTACCTTCTCCTCTTTCTCATCTCCCCCCTTTCCCATCTTCCCCCCATTTTCCTCCATTTGCTTCTCACTCCCCCGCTCCTCACCCCCTACCCCGCATTCCTTTCCCTTTATCATTCCCAAGTACCTCACTTTCCCCGTTCAAATTTCGCGCTTTCTATCCCTTATATCTCTTTTTCTCTCCCCCAGATGTCTCCAAACTAAATCCTCTTTGCCGCCACACTTCTCTCACCTTATCCACTTAACCTCCAAACCTTCCCTTATCCCTCCTACTTCTCCACTACTCCCACTCCCAGCCGTATTCTCAATAACCCTTTCCCTTCTACTTGTCCCCCTCACCTTCCACACCCACACTCTCCACACTCTTTCACCACCTCACCAAACTTTCTTTCACCCGCTAACACCACTCACTTACACGCACCTGTCATCCAACGCATCCGGAAAGGGAAGTCTAAAACCAATACTAATGATTCCAATTTTTAAAATGTCGTTAATAATTGAATTAAGGGGGAAACCTCAATCGACGTGCGGAAATTCATATGGAAATATTTTAGAATTTTTTTCTGAAAGGAAGCAGAGGATCCACTTCAAATGGTGAGGGTACTTTTCTATACGTATGAACAAAAGCAAAAATCATTAGTTACCAAACAAATATTAATTCAAAGAATTATTTATTCAATTTTATGGTCGGGCGGAGTGTTTCAAAAGTTGCTGTGCGACGCGCAACATAGGGAGGGGCTGTTCTATTTATCTGAAATACAAGAACCATATTTTTTTTTTTAGGAAATTACGCAGGTAATGAAGCTTGATATTGGGGAAAACTACAAAATGCACAAAATGGCGGCAGATGAAACGATACGTTTCTTCAAACTACTGTTTTCCCTCCGTATCGAGATTCATTACCTGTACAGTTTCCTAAACAAATAATCTTTTTGAATCTTCTATTTCAGATAAATAGAACAGCCGCTATGCTACGTGCCGCACAGCAATGTTTTAAACGAAGCGCCTGACCATTGAATAAATAATTCTTTGAATTAATATTCTTTTTAGCTATGTTAAAATATATAGTTTAATATGAACAGTATTAGAATACACTTAAGTTACTGTGCAGTGACGGACAATAGTGCACGTGACTTATCTATATAAACATTATAAACCACGACGTCGACGCCAAGATGATGCACAACGAGTGAGTCGCAACACGCATGCGCAGTGCTGCCAAAATCGTGGGACGTAGGACAAATGCTTACCCCCACTATGACCTACCATCGTCTCCCATTATGGCCTACCGTCGTCCCCCACTTTCTTCCCATCGCTCTGTACATAAGCATATTTTTACTCCTGTCCATGTGAGCTGCCTGTTTAGCTGCCGAGTACATGGACAGGGGTAGGAATATGCTTGCGTGCAGAGCGATGGGAAGTAAATGCAGGACGACGGTAGGCCATAGTGGGAGACGACGGTAGGTCATAGTGGGGGTAATCATTTGTCCTACGTCCCACGATTCCAGAGTTCGGAGGGATTCGGCTGCATTGATGGAGGGGGGCACATACAGGAGCGGTGTGAATGTGTGCAAGAACTGCGCCTGCGTCAGTCACGCACACATAACCACCGCTCCACCGAACCATGAAGTTATCATACTACGATTTTGGCTGGAGTCCTCTCTCGCTGTTACGTTTACGTAATACATAAAAAAGTAAAAAAAAATACGCCAAGTACATGAAATCAAATAACTCACAAAAAATAGAAGATAATAATTACAAAATAAAAATAAAGATGTGAAATCAAAATGAGCTGCAAGTACATAAAAGTGCTTTCCAACTGCACTTAAGATGACACAACTACATATACACAGCTAAAATGCTGTGTTCATACATTCCCTTACTCATATCGCGGACACTTTAATTAACCCATCAAAAAGATTCCCATTTAAAAAACATTGTCGTAAATTAATAGCTTTACAAAATAAATGATATACAAAAATTGCGCCAATAATAACAATGGCTATTTATACAAAGAAAAAAAATGTATTAAATAATATTAAGCAGATATATTTTTATACAAATAATTGTTTTAATACGAATAAATATTTTATCCAAAATACTTGGCGAGATTCAATATTTTTATTGGTGTTGGTTTGGTATATTTATTGGTGAATTGAAATATTGTTAATGGAAAACTAAGTAGTAAAATTAATGGCTGTACTTCCGAAAGGGATCGGCGGCCGATCGAGATGAGGATTGGTGAGTGCGGTGGGGAGGGTATGTGAACCCTAAATCTAAAATTGTAGCTTCGGTTATTTATTAGTTTCCGAAATATTAATAAAAAAATTGTTAATTTTTAATGGAAATTTTTTTTGGACGTTGGTGCAGGCCTCCCTACCCGGGAGCCCTTCGGTCCCCCTATTTTTTATTTTTGAAATTTTGTAATCACAGTCCCGTTTTTGGCATCGCCGGACTCACATCGGATCGCTTACGTGCTTTGCGCGCTCCCCGCACTGGTCTAGGCTCAACCGGTGGCCGATCGAAATGATACTTGGTGGGTATTACGAGGGGTGTGGACAGACCCCAAATATAAAATTTTAGCTTCAACAATTAATGCGTCCAAAAGATACAGAGGTTTTTAATCACTTTACCACGGTCGCCCCTCTTAACAATATTTCTGTTGACTTATACCGACACAACGCATTCTACTTCCCAACTTATCCCGGGTATTAGTATTGGTTGGGGCTAGATTGGCGCGGGGGGAGCGCGCCCGCTCGCGGGTGGGTAAAGTATGGTAGCGAACCGATGTCAGTTTGGTGATGCTAAAAATGAGACTGTGGTTACAAAATTTCAAAAGTGGAAAATGGGGGACGGAAGGGCTCCCAGGTAGGGAGGCTTGCACCAACGTCCAAAAAAATTTCCAAAAAAAATTAACAATTTTATATTAATATTTCGGAAACTAATAAATACCCGAAGCTACAATTTTAGATTTAGGGTTCACACCCCCTCCCCACCACTCCCCCCAAACCTCATCTCGATCGGCCACCGGTCCCTTTTGGAAGTATATCCAAATTAATGAATAGCGTAACAACTACTGTGGATTTTATATTAAAGTATTACGAATGTCTTTCATAAATGATTGAAAAGTATCAAGGGAGATGCGTTTTCAGCGTATTTTCTTCATTAATGTGACCTGCTCTACATTGCAAGCCGTCCGCCGTAATTTTCTTAATTTTTAATGCAATGCTAATTTGCATTATTTTGTCGATTTACCTTATTGAACAAATTTCCAGAAACTTGTACGAAACAAGATGCTCTGTGCATCCCCTTAATTTCTATCCAAGCTTGTGCGTCCCCTTCATTTCTATAAGCTTTACATAAAAACTCTAAATTGCTGGTATCAAAATATCTGGCAATTTAAATGCAATGCAATTTGTTACAATATATTATTTTGTACATGCAGTAGCGACAGTCGACATATACTTACAGGGTGTCGAAACATGTACTTGGCGTCGAGACGCTACCGCGTCTTTAGATTTCGATATAGTAATCACGGGCGTTTGTAGTTTTGCGACTGTCCTAATCTTTTTTTGTATAAATAACTATTCACACCTTGTATTTCGTCACTGTATTGTGGCTTTTACAATTGCTTGCATAGTGTCCTGATTATTGCAACTGTTTGTTTAGTTTGTGCCTATTTTTTTATTTGGTGTGAAAATAGTGAAAATGTGCACAAACCAAACAAACAGTTGCAATAATCGTGACGCTATGGAGGCAATTGAAAAAAGCAATTGATAACTATCTTCTGGATGTTATGCTTAAACACACATTGCCAAGCTCAAAATAAAGTAAACCAAAACTACAACATAATTGTAGCTTCATATCTATTTCTGTTGTATGTCTGACACTACACCTGCCATTGATAGCAGTCAATCAAATCAGAAAAAAATCAATATTCAAGTTTTTCTGTAACCCAAAAATATTCAAGCTCGAAATAAATATTGCTTGAAAAAAATATGCCTTGAAAAAAATATGCCAGACAGTAACGTTTATCTTCAACTTTACTTATTGTATCTTCATTTACATTATTAATGCTCGAATATGAATTTTGTCGTTCAACAATAACTTCGCATAGCGGACTGTGATAGGAACCAAACGCACAAACACTGGAGAATATACTATTTGCAACTCAAGTCACATTTCACGAAAAATTAGTAAGTTGCCGGTGATTTGTGGAACAATGTACATTTACGGAGTAAATTGCTGTAATCACCTATTGTGGAGAGGGACGAACGGAGAAGAAAAGTCGTCCGAATGCTTTAAATAAGGGGAAACGAGGGAGGGTGAGGGAAAATCGAAGGGAAGAGAAATAAGAAAGGCAGAAAACCACGTGTACAAAGCATCGATCTCCCTCCACACCGGTACACGCCCCGTTATTTCGTTCGTCTTTAACGGGCTCTCATTATCGCTAGATTATCGTACAAGAGGATTTGACGTCGTAATAGGCAGCAATGAATCCATTGACCACGTCGACGAACTAATGATGCTCGTCATTCATTAACAATCGAGACACGACATCGAGGTGCCGGCTTCTCGCTTGTCTCACCCGTTGTGGCCTCTCTTCCCTCCCATTGCCGTTTTCAGCCTCTCTTTTTCAGTTTCTCGACTTTTCTTCTCACAGCGCCCAAAATCGATCTTTATTTCGTCTTTGACTTTCATTCCTTTCATACCCCTTTCCCTCATATTCAACCTCCATCTGTGTTTCTTTTTTGTCTTACAGTAGGGGAGAGTCGTGCAGTACCGATCAGCGTACATTACCGACCAAAGCTAGTTCTCGCTTCATCGAGCAGATATTAGCACTTTATTTGAATTAACAAATGAAAATCATAATTCTCTATAACCTATTTCGGGGTCATGTTGTTTACTCCATTGATCTCGATGTTCTGAGGCATTAAATGTATACGTTGATATTCAGCGGATTAAAAGTTATTTTTTGTTTCTCGTGTAAGTAAATGACTTTTTTCTATTATGTATAGTATCTCTAGTTTATTAAGTTTAATAAAACGTCCTAAGTAGTTTTGCAATATTTTTTGTACATAATATACCATGATCTAAAATGTTTCCCCGTGTTTGTCGTCCAGTACCAACCAACAGACTGTGAACCAGTAGAGACCAAATTGTTCTTATCTGTAAGTTCAATCTGTTAGCAACTCAGATTAATTTATAAGATGTTCATTTAGCTTTCCTTCTACCTTTTCTCGCAGAAAAATAATGTAAATAAGGATAGGTATCTTAACCTAACAAGCTGGAAGCTAGGATTTAATGAAGGAGTTATCCAGTGTGTTATTTGCAAGCAGAGTTGGCCATTAACTACATAAAAAATTATGTAAATAAGGATCAAATAAAAGTTACTGTAACTTTAGATTATTCGACGAATAAAGTTAATTTTTTTATTCGATGAGAATTTATTCGACGAACAAAGTTAATTTTTTTATTCGACGAATAAAGTGAATTTTTTTTATTCGGTATTCGAAATTTTATATAAACAAAAATTTTGCCCATCACTGTTTGCAGGGAATCATTTGACAAAGATTGGGTGCAGTGTACCGAATGTGACGATTGGGCACACGTCGAATGCACAGATCAGTAGAATATTAAGTATTTTACATGCGAGTTTGTAGAAATGAAATTTGAAAAAAATCTTGTTTTGTACCAATTACATGTCTTTTTATTAAAATTGTTAATCATTTAGACCTAAAAATCTACTAATTTAATAGTTGGTCGGTACTGGACGACAATTTTTCGTTTCCTAGAAATTACAACTTTTTTACTTTTGCGAATTATCAATTCTTATTATTAAATTTCACAAGAATAATTTCTCTCCTTTTATTAAGCTCCATCTATAGTACAAACACGTTTCTGAATTTCTGATTTTTATCGACTCTACCCCAAGGTATAACAAAAAAACCTAGAGCGGTCGGTACTGCACGACTCTCCCCGATATTCTTCCTATTTGACGTTTCGATTTTTTTGCTATTGCTTTTCTTTTCCCATTTACACTCACGTCCTAAATGTTTTCCGTTGTGTCACATCCGCCTTTCAATCTCTGCCAATCTTCATACTCCGTTTATTTTAATTTACACTTTTGCCATTATTTCTCCTCCACAATTGCTCATTCTCGCCCTCGCACAATTTTCTTTTAATTTTTTACGGCTATATGTGCGGTTCTCTTTCTCGGGAATGGAGCTTTGTGCCTAAGCCCCGTTACGCACTTGCGAGCAGTCGCCGACGACCACGGGACACACGGGGATATATGAGTTCGTACGCACTTGGTTGCGACGACCAGCCAGTCGTCGGCAACCACGAAAACGTGAGCGATGCACGGGAGACCAAGTGGTCGCGGCGACCAACGAGGTGGCGTTTCCAATACACGCGTTCACACGACGCACGACTTTGTTGGCGACCAGACACCTGCAAGTAACGAAATGAATTTCGATACGCAGAAATTATTTTGCAAATTGAATCTCGAAAGGCAATTTGGGACTTATCATACAGTAGCGGACAAAAAAGTTGCCACTTTCTAGGTTTCTTTATTTTTATTATTTTTAACAGCAACTTATAACTGTAGTATGTGTTTAATATACATGTTCTGAAAGAGAATAAAAAAAGGCTGCGTAAAACTTTGTTAAACTTCAATTTATTAATTAACAGACCAAAATTTTATTTAACATTATACAGAAGCTATACATTTTTATGACCGACAAAAAAGTTACCACTTTTGAAAAGTAATTAAAATTCTACTATTTTGTCGGGGCACCTCTTGCTTTTAGAACGGCCTCACATCTTTTTGGCATCGAATGTATCAATTTTTCAATAAGGCTAAGAGGAGGTCATGCCAAGCTTTCTCGACAGCCGCAAATAACTGATCGGTTTTTTTAAACTTCTGCCCATTAACCTTACACTTAATCACACCCCACAAATTTTCAATGGGGTTTAGGTCTGGCGATTGTGCTGGCCATTTCATTACCCTTATTTTGTTGTTGGAAAACCATTTTTTGACGGACTTTGCAGTGTGTTTTGGATCATTATTCTGTTGGAATATCCATCCAGCAGGCATGACCCGGCGAGCATGTGGCTTCATCACATTTTTCATAATACTACAATATTGATACTGATCCATTATACCGTTTATTCGGTGAATAGGACCTAATCCCGAAAGACTAAATGCCCCCCACACCATTATACAACCTCCTCCATGCTTAACCGTACCAACGGTATAAGGAGGACTAAACCTTTCATTGATCGGACGCCGTACAAATCTAACTCCATCGCTGTGTATTAAATTAAATTTTGACTCATCGCTAAATAAGACCTTTGCCCAGTCAGCAGCGGACCATGCAAGATGTTCACGCGCAAAATTCATCCTTTTTGCATGTTTTTGTTGGATACAAATGGCTTCTTAGCAGCAATCCGGCCATTTACACCCTTCTCCGCTAGTCTCCGTTGAACCGTTCGGACACTAATTTCAAAATTTTCAACCAACATTTTATAACGGATTTCTAGGGCTGTTAGCTTTGGGTTCTCTATAGATTTTCGAACTGGGAGTCGGTCCGTTCTAAAAATATTTATCGATTTTAATGAAATTTTGTTGCCAAAGTAAGACAAAAATGTGTAATATTAACCTTCCATTAGTTTTTCTTGGCCGCCCTCGATTCTCCACAACCAATGGATTCTTTTCACGGCAATAAGTACGACGTATTTTTATCCATCTTCATATGCTCAGGAATTTGTTGAAAAGTATAGCATTCGTCATCACGTAACCAAACTATTAAACATCGCAATTGGGGATCAGTTGTCTTTCCACGAGGCATTTTTAATCGGTTTTAACCTCTTAAGCGTCTACTCAGAACAAAAGAACGCAGAAAAGGATCGTAAACCAGAAGAACGAATGACAAATACGTGGGAATTTGAAAGTGGTAACTTTTGTAACGGTCGTAAAAATGTATAGCTTCTGTTTAATCTTATATAACATTTTTGTTTGTTAGTTAAATAAATTCGACTTTAACTGAGTTTTACGCAGAGTTTAATTCACTATCAGTATATGTACATTAAACACATACTACAGTTTTATGTTGCTGTTAAAAATAATAAAAATAAAAAAATCAAGGAGGTGGTAACTTTTTTGTCCACTACTGTATAATAAATACTCCAATCGCGACATTCAAAAAACAATAAGAAGAAATGGTGCATTTATTTGGGAATGAGAAAGCCAGTAAACATTCCTTTCTTACGGCGATTTTACAGTGAAGAATGCACTGAATGTTGCCTCTTCTTTATTTATTTTTGTTTCAATGCACTTCACAATTAGAGCAATCTCCTCGGCGTACATTCTGTTTGGCGCTCTCTACGAAACTGACAAGTATCGAGTTGCTCGGTCTGGTCGCTTCGTTTGGTTGCCCGAATTTTGGTCTCTCGACGACCAAGTTGCCGGCGACTGGTCGCAAGTGCGTAACGAGCTTAAATGTAGTACCGGAACTGCAGTAGTCTACATCGATGTACCAGAACCATTACTTGCACGCATTTATCCCATCAAAGCACAGCCAAACTAGTTGCAATAGACTCTGCAGATCTCCCACGCCGTGCTTGGGCTTGTGCTGTGATTCGTGCTTCATCGCCGTGTCGATGTTTACCCTCTCCCTTGTAGCTCGGTGCAAGTGCACGCACGTCAATTGGTGCGTGCATCATGCCCGTAAGATAGCCCCTGTCGGTTCCTCTTCCACGTGACATCGACATATCACGATCGAACGCCCTCGAAACGCGGGGCAAATGCGATTAACTACGCCTTCAAGCTTGAAAAGTGCCACTTTCCGAACTGTCGTGGAGAAGGTGAAAGGCGTTAAAGGACAAGCAATTCCTTGTGGAAATTTTAAGAAAATTGCGCAGCGAAATTTTGCACAAAAACTCTGATTTTCTCTGTTAATGAATATAAATATGCATGCATCCGAAGTATTAAAAGGACAGATCAAACTATTAGGAGTTTATGCGACTCTAACCAAGAATAATTAGGTAAACGACCATTTTCACACGTTATGATTAACATATTAAAAAAATGCAAGAATAAAATTTCTTTTAAATCTAATAAAACCGTTGGGGATGGAGATTCGTTAATTCGAGCTCTAACTAATTGTAATTGTAACTTTATGCATGCTCAGGGACCGAAATAGTTCTGGAACTCTTATTTTTAAAAAAATTCTGTTAGTGCTTACATGTTTCGTTTAAGAAAATATCTCTTCCTGTGGATTTTTTATTGAAAGAAATGTTACACTTAGGAACTTTTATAATAAAAGGTATGACAATCATAACATAAGTAATTAATAGTTTCGTAAGAAGAATTGAACAGAATTTCACAAGAACTGGTCAAGCATAATACCTAAATAATATTTTTTTTATAACATACATGAACCAAAATACACAAAATTTCTATAATATCTGTGTAGAATATATCTACGTAGGTAAATACTACAAATAAATAAGACATTTATAACATCAATTTAACTGTAGTAATTATTTATTATTGTTGTAGTACTATTCATTGAATAGTATTCAGTATTTGTTACAACGATTGAGAATTGTTTTAATATTGATGAACAAAATATCTGTTCCTGATATAGAGAAATTTTTATTTTTATATTTTGAGTTCCATTGCAATTAGAACTTTTATTTTCAAGAACTTTTAAAAAGAACATATTAAAGAGAACATTTTTAAAAAAGTTCCACGGTCCATGTTTCAACTAGAACCTATTGAAGAGTTCCAAACCAGAGATGGGTATTATTTAAATAAAAAATTATTTAAATAACGTATCAAATAAAAGAGACTTTATCCTTATTTATCATCAAATAAAAATAACCCAAAGTTATTTTTATTTCAAATAAAAATAAGCCAGAGTTACTTTCATTTGAAACGATACAAATCATTTTTTTTTGTTCGGCGTGAAGTTATTCGACGGCCACAAATAATTTTTTGTTTGACGGGATTTTATCCGACAGCCACAAATAATTTTTTTGTTTGACGGGAATTTATCCGACGGCCACAAATAATTTTTTGATTTGCCGGGAATTCATTTTAACGTTCAAATAATTTTGTCGTCTTTTCATTCATTTGTATTTGAAAATTATTTGAAGCTCAAATAAGTCTGGGAGTAGAGAGCTACTGAGAGGGGGAGCGTGTGCTAGAGAACGGTAAGCAGGAGAGAATGATGCAAGGAGGTAGTTGTAAGAGTGAGAGGGAACGGGAGGGAGCGAGAGGCCCGTTCCTAATATTCCTTCCTCTTTCTAATCCCCGTTCCCTCTCGCTCTAACAACTACCTTTTTGCATCATGCTCTCCTGCTTACCGCTCTCTAGCACATGCTCTCCCTCTGTCTAGCTCTCTACTCCCAGAGTTATTTGAGCTTCAAATAATTTTCAAATACAAATGAATGAAAAGACGACAAAATTATTTGAAGGTTAAAATGAATAACCGTCAAATAAAAAAATTATTTGTGTCCGTCGGATAAATTCCCGTCAAATAGAAAACATTATTTGTGGCCGTCGGATAAATTCACGTCGAACAAAAAAAATGTTTGTGACGTTTCAAATAAAAGTAACTCTGGCTTATTATTATTTGAAAAAAATAAATCTGGGTTATTTTTATTTGATGAGTCTTGAATAAAATTGTTGTCTTTTATTTGAAATCAATTTTTTTCTTAAATAATCTTTTGCCCATCTCTGTTCCAGACCACTTTCGAACCCCGTGCATAGTACCTGAATTTCGAAAACCATCCTTCCAAATTGCACTATGACTTCCCCAGCGCCCTGCATTGTACAGTGTGATTACGAGTAAAATTTTGTTGCATCGATTATCAATAACACGTTCGTTTATAACACACCACTGTATCGGCAATTTATTCTTTTAATATTGCAAATGTAGGATGCTTTGTAAAAAAATTATTAACAAGTGTGTGTAAAAGAACCTCGGCCAAGTGGGGCGGTGTTACATATTCAATGGCCGTTTATTAATTTACAATTTACAAACGAGTAATATGAGAGTGCCGTTTTACATTCGCCAAAGCGCTGTGAATCCAACGTATTAATTGTACCGACCAAACGTTGTTCCGTATCGATGTTAAACGAGAGGAAAAGTTCATCGCTATTTACGTGGCGGTTTATACCGTCGCCAGGATTCTCAAGGGGTTTGTTTCAGCTGCAACTGAATAATGAGTGTTGCAACTTGACTCCGCTCAATTCACCCTTTCGCCGCCCTTTCCATCGAGAAACGCCAGCTTCCCGCCCGCCTCGTGGGTAATGTATGGAACGTCAGGCCCGTCATTACGCTACGAGAGGTCATTAGCAGAGTTAAGTGAAAGAAAGCTCGCGACGTCTTCGTGTAGTGGTAGGGCGCAGGATATCGCGATGCATCCACCGTGTAGGGTATCGCATTCCGAACGGTACAGCGACCGCCGACACGGAAACTATTTTGGCGCCGGGCATACCATGGTAAATCGTACGAATGGCACACTATTGGATGATTGATTCTCAAATTCAGGTCATTTATTGGCAGCCTCGAGTAAGTAATTTGTAGGAGATTTTAATGTGCTAGCTTAAGGGGAGGTTTCGGTCTAGAGCCCAAAAAAATAGGTGATATTTAGGAATTAATTAAAGGAAAACTACTATATATAATTTAATGGGACTTGTTGCATTGTATTAAGGATGTCTTAAATTATAGAAATATATTTTTTCTTTTATAATTAATCATTGCAGACGGCCCTGGGGAGTCGTTAAAGTCAAGGCGTCAAAAAATTTATCCAAATCGGTGGGAACTGTATCTCTAAAATTTATTATCCGATTCGACTGAAACCTTTTTTATTTTGAAGATTATTCTTCTGGCTAGGGGGGGGGGGGGGGCTAGAAAAAAAATACAAAAATGACATTTCTTTTTAGAAAATAACGACATTTCATGTTTGAAATCACTTTTCCCTGTATTTTTCGTCCTTTCAACGCCTTTGAAAATTATAAATTGTAAATTTTTTGTAATTTTTTCTAGTTCACCCCCCCCCCCAACCCGAAGCATATTCTTCAAAATAAAAAAAGGTTCAGTCGAATCGGATAATTACTTTTGGAGATACAGTTCCCACCGTTTTGAGAACACTGTTTCGAGAAAAACGCGTTTAAAGTTTTACGTGAGCGCCGAGTGGCCGGTTGTTGCCCATGCATTTGCCGCTACTCAAATGCCTATAACTTGGGGAACTTTACGAATTTCAACAAATCCTTTTAAACACGTTTTCCTAAAGGGTTGAACATTCGAAAAATGAAATAAAAAAAAATCGACATTTAGACCGGAACCTTCCCTTAAGGGGTCATATACGTTTCTCGGCGCTAAAACGTGGTCAATGTTTGGGAGTAATTCAGGGATAAACTATTAGTCCGATTGGTTTAATTCTTTTTGTGTTTTATAGGTATACTTTTATAGAGTATAAAACAGGTATGAGAATTCCAAATTTTTTAAAAATGTGGCGTCCGCGGGCAGTGGCGTAGAACATGTTTTCTGGCGCCGCCCAAAACGGTGGGCATGATTCAGCCCGTACGAGTGGTCTGAAATTAAAATCACCGATTTTTTAACAATCTGTGGGATCATAGTTATCGTGTGAAGGCGCCATTTTTTCGAAAAAAAAAAATTGCGGAAATGGTAGCACTTTGAAGAAAAGGGTCGTGATTTTCGCTATAAAACTCGTACGTTTTTGCTTGTTATTAAAAAATGGTTCAATTTAATTGAAAAAGCTCTCCTAACACGATAACGAATCTTATGTAGAATATGTGTGTAAATGCTGAAGTTAATCGGATGAACGGTGAGGCAGTTATCATGCCCACCGTTTTGGGCGGCGCCAGAAAACATGTTCTATGCCACTGCCCGCGGACGCCACATTTTTAAAAATTTTGGAATTCTCATACCTGTTTTATAATCTATAAACGTATACCTATAAAACACAAAATGAATTAAACCAATCGGACTAATAGTTTATCCCTGAATTTCTCCCAAACATTGACCACGTTTTAGCGCCGAGAAACGTATATGACCCCTTAAAGGCACGGTTAAACATGTGCAATGCGCGCTACAGAACACCATTATAAGGGTCGATTTTTATAGTTCGGCGCGCAACCAGGTAGGGGAGACCGGGGCTAAAAGTTCCGATTTTGATAAAACATAAAAAATGACTGGAAAATAATGTAGCTATTCTCTTCACTATTGACTAATTTCATGTCAAATTTATCGTACTTTATGATTTTAAGCTTGTATTTAATATATTGCAATAGGTTTTTCATAAAAAGTAATTTTTTTGGCGCTGGTCGAAGCGGAACTTCTTACCCCTTCATGGGGCAAGTTGTTACCGCGTTGGGGTAAGTTGTTCCCATGTTATAAGTGTTGCTTTTTAATGAAATATTTCATTATTTAATGAAATAAAACACAATTTTATTAATACTGTTTATTTAAGAAAGAAAACCAAAACAATATAATAATCATAAACATTATCTTTGGTATAAAAATTATAATCGACTAATCTGCCTGTGATGATAAGTCATCAACAACCTTAAACCTAGTATAATTAATTAGCTGTCTAGAAGAACAAAATCAAACATCATCACACGACTCATCAGAATCACAGTTTGGGCAAACGTATACTACTGTGTTTATGTTTTTTATGCATTTGGAATGAGCCCAGTTTTTGTAAAGAATACACTCGATCCATTCTTCTCTGGACTGCGATTTGGAATGTGCATCACAGCAGACAATGCAATAATACTCCAAGTTGTCTTCCTCATCATCAGTCTCATGTTTTTCTTGAAGAATCTTCCGTTTAACGTGATCTTTACCCTTCCTTTTCACTTTTCCTTTGCCTTTGTTTTTAGTTTTTGAACTAATTTCTTCTTTTTTTCTTTTGTTATTTGACTGTTCTTCAGCTAATGCATTCTTTTCTGGAGTGTCAGTCAAGACAGCTGATTTTCTAACACGACGCCGCGTTCTTTTCTTCTGTCTCGGTGTCGCTTTTGGTACAGGACGGACTATTTCAGGTGAAAATTCAGAAACAGGATCTTCAACGATGTCAGTAACAATCGATTGTCCTACGTTATGAACATTGGAGGGCCCTGGTTGAGGTTCGTTTTCCTTTTCGAAATTCTGATGCATTAAGACAGCTGGTTCCTGGTTCTCAACTAAATGGCGGTCAGTCACATAAGATGGAGCAAACTCCTCGTTCGTGAATATATTTTTGTTATATGGACATATTCCACTCTTCTTGAATGCATTAATTATGTTGTTCGTAATTGATGCCAAGGGCCAAGCATATTTAACAATCCCTGGAATCTCATAGATGGACATGGTTTTTCCCGGATTATTACGCATCCAGGTATCTTGTGCAATAGCACAATAACTTTTGAACGGTCCATAGACACCAACATCTAAAGGTTGTAAGCGATGGGTGCAATGAGGAGGGAAAGAAAGCATTATGACCCCGTTAGCTTTTGCTTTTTCAACAACGTTTATGTTGATATGCGAAGAATGATTGTCAAGTAACAATAAGACTGGCTCAGATGGAGTTGGTTTCACATGTTTTATGAAGTGATCCATATATATCAGAAACTCAGTCGCTGTTTCCTGCTCCAATTGATTCTGGTGGACCATCTCGGATAAATAAGTCTTTATATTTGAGTCGCGGGAAAACAAACATCGGTGGGATAGTGTTTCCGAATGCATTAACTGCCATTTCAAGGGTAACTAAGGTCGGGGCCAGATATATTGGCCGGTCGATTCGTTTTCGCGAACAGCGATCGAGGAGAAATCAGCCACCACCATCTGACGATCGTGGATTTGTCAGTTGGAGTTGCGTGGCCCTCGCAGGGCATGGCGGGGTAACAGGAACGCTGCTCGGCTCCACCTGAACCTAGCCGTTTGGCTGTTATTTGTCCTTAGCGTAATAGTTGTGTGCGTTACGAAGCTATGCGCAGACCAATACGAGATGAAGCTATCGCGAAAGTGTCAATGTTCTAACCAATAAAGCTCCTGAATTTTTTCGTAGCTAACGCACACCTATTCTGATGTGTGTATTTCTACGCTGACAGCTCGGTTTGGGCTACACCCCAGAAGCTTGGCACTATCCCCACCATTTCTGGCTCACTCTTGTTCTGCGAAGGCGAGAGCGAGATGGAACGAGAGCGAGTCAGAAAACGTTGAGAAAAGGAGCACCGAGGCAAGCAAAATGTGTGGTGGGAGAATACCCCTCACGAAACTCACCGGCCAATATATATGGCCCCGACCTTAGTGTGCCGCGTTCAGCGGATACTATAGAGCCCACTTGCTTAATGCCCTTTCCAGCAACTATTTTTTTGGGTTTTTGAACAGTTAGTACACCAGTTTCGTCCACATTCCAAATTTTAGATGGTGGTAAATTATGTTTAATCAATATATCACCAAGCTTAGGAAAGAAATGATCTATGTTGTGTTTATTGAATGAAGTAGCTCGATTAAAACTTGTTGCCTCAGGAGTCCTTATTGAAAGTCTTGGATTTCTCTTTAAAAAAGCACTTAGCCAATCAGAACCAGCCATGCCACATTTGTGCCAAGAAGGTGGAATGTTCTTATGGTCAAATTTTAACGCACATTCATACGTTAATTTTCTTACTTCTTGTGGTACAAGACCAAAATAAATCGAGGAGCATTTCAAAAGGTATTCTGCCATTACTTTTTCTTGTTGCTCATTAAAAACCAACTTCATTTTCTTGTAGCCTACTGTGGCCTCTTGCCCAGATTTTACTTTTTTAACAAATCTGAATAAAGTCATGTGGCAGATACCGAATTGTCTAGCCACAGTTTTTATCTTCTGACCTTGCATAACGGCTTCAGCGGCGTTACGTATAACTTCCATGGAAGTGGTGCCCCTTTCCGTCTTTCGCTGATATGTTCGCATCCTAAAACACGTCAGGAACAATTTATACATTTGCGGTGGGGTAAGTTGTTCCGGTAACAACTTGCCCCAAGTCACGGGAACAACTAGCCCCAATCGACACACGTAGCAATTTGAGAGATTATTTTGCTTATTCATATATTGAAACGATAAACACTCTTAGACCATGTTCTTAAATGTCATTTGATCCTTAAGGACGAATCAATCAATGATATCGACGTTAAATAACCGAAATAGACCAAAAAATGATGATAGAAAAATATTTACTTACCTGGTACGTGACTAGCAGGTCCTTGCTTCCAACCACACGATACACTGTTGCGGACGCTACTAAGATGGACGACGAAGTGGCGTGATCGACTCACGTGGAAAAACAATTGAAAGTGAAAACGCTCGTTCCATTCGGAAGATATAACCGTCGGAACAACTTACCCCCCGGAACTTTTAGCCCCGGTCTCCCCTACCCCGTGCAACATGAAGCCGCGTACGCGAATGTTTGCGCGTATCGTCGAAAGCATCAGAAGGAATTGTACAGTCTTCTACTTGTGGTTTTAGGCTCCCGACGCACAATGGTCTGGAATTAAGAATTTGGTGGCATTTGTAATTGTATATAGCTTTTATACTATAAAAGATATCGAAACGAAATTTGCGTAAAAAAAATAGGAAAAAATTATCTCCTTCTAATGCTGTATAACTTATATTTTTTTTCATTTTTTTTACGTTAATTGTTATAAAAAAAATTGAAAGCTGTTTATTTGGTACTTTATTTAATGCTTTTTTCAGTAGTTTAAGTCACATGTTGAGGCAACCTTTCGTTTCCAAGTTATAAGGAAAGTAATCGGGAAAACAAAGTGGTTCGGGTCGAAAAACTTAGTGGTGAAAAACTTATGATCCTAGAGGGTCGCCTGTTTACGAGCAGTGCCACAATGGCAAGGGATATTGACCTCAGACCTCAATTCGCTGCTGTCGGCTGAGGTTCGTACCAGTTTCAGAAAAAAATCTTTATTCTTTATCGTATCGATATGGAAGTGACACCATTGGATACCTTATGTTTTTCCGACGAAAATCATACAAAATTTCATGTAAATGGGGCTACTTTTAACGATGTTAAATGGAGATGATTAAAATCAATTTTTCATCTAATTTCCTTCATTATGCTCCGAATTACGTCGTTCTGGATGTTAGTTTCATTGGCGAAACATAGAGAATCGATTAGTCTATTGGAAAGAGTACATCTTACGGATATTTCAGTATTTTTTGTGGTACATAGTATTGAAAGGTTTGTGAGCTATAGGCGATGCTCGAGACATTCTTTTTTTAGCCGCTTTGTAGTGACAATCGTAGCTGGGTGCAGTATTATCCAAAATTGAAAATTCAATTTTTTTATAGATAATATATGAAATTATCTAGGCGCTATCGGCCCCGATTTTGGAAAAATTATTTTGAGACAAAATGACGGCTGTGCAAAGTTGATGTATCGATATTTGGCAAAAAATCGCTCGTTTTTGGGGTGTAAAAAAAATCTAGGCAAAAAAAGGAAAGGCTCCCGACAACGGTTAGATTTTTAATTCTACAAAGCCTCGAGTAAATCGGTTTATTAATTTTTTAGTTATGTGTGTTACCAGCTTTGAAAATATAATTTAGAGGAAACTGCGTTTAAAGTTTTGGGTCTGACAAGGGAATACCGCGAGCCCGGACTCACCGATTGGAACGCAACTTTGTGGGTTTTTAGTGTGACTCAAAACAAGAATAACGATGTGTTTCATTTGGGCCCCATCGCCCTTTAAGGGAATGAAAATTAACCTCAAAGTCAAATTGGCACTTCCACTTTTTTGCGTATAACTCCCAAAGTACAACAGACAAAAAAATGTTTCAAAACAAAAGTTTAATGGTGCAACAAGCGCTACAAACTTGCGTTAACAAAATTTTGAAAAGAGATTTTGTTAACGCAAATTTAGACGCTTATTGCACCATTAAACTTTTGTTTGAAACATTTTATTCTGTCTGTTGTATTTTGAGAGTTATACGAGAAAAAGTAAAAGTGCCAATTTGACTTTGAGGTTAATTTTCACACCCTTAAAGGGCGATAGGGCCCAAATGAAGCACACCCTTGTTCCTGTTTTGAGTCACTCTAAAAACCCAGAAAGTTGCGTTCCAATCGGTGAGTCCGGCTTCGCGGTGTTCCCTTGTGAGCGCTAAACCGAGGAACACTACCTACTTACACGCGTATAACTTTGTCAATTTTGACCGGACTTGGTGACTTAACACTTTCAGAGAATATTTTCCAGATGCTGTACTTCAAAAAAATATAAAAATCGAAAAATCGATTTTCCGAAAATTTCTAGACAGACTTCCCCTATTAATTGCTTTTCAATGTATAAACCACTAGATTAAACTACCCGGCGTGGCACTGACCAGGATTTGTAGCAATGTGAAAATCAAACAGTAACAATATATTTGAAAATTAAATTACGCCTTCATTAATTATTACACAGTGCTTACTTAAATATATTTGCTTACTTATACATATATTAGCGCATTAAACTTAAATTATCTTAATGTGTCAAGGGGATGAAATCAAGGAAGGTGGTGGGATGTCCAGGTTCTACATGAAGATAATATCACATGTTTATACTCGTTTCAAAGCAGATAGAATGGCTTTTCGAAATATGTGTTATAAACTTTAAATTGTTGCTCTTAGAAATAATAATACTCCTACTAAATTTATTCATTTTTGAGTTAACGCTGTTTTCAAAGTCGAATTGGTTTAGGAACAGCTAGTCGATTGTCTGAAGTTCTCTTGGTAAAATAAACATTTCAGAATGATTGAGTCATTTCGAAAGCATTGAAAAGAAAATAAAGTTTACGATGGTGCACGCCGTGTAATGCTGGCGGAATGTTACGAACTTCCAAACAGCAGTCACGCATTGGTACTTCAAACTTCATAGAAACTTACTCAGGTACATTACTGTGGGATCAGGAACCCCCATAGCGTTAAGAGAGGACACGGAGTAACGAAGACGGGGGGGGGGGGGGGGGGAGTCGGCGGTAGCCGAGGTGGTTAAGCTGGCCAGCGTGCTACGAATCTGAAGCTGAAGATCGCGGGTTCGAGTCCCGCGCCGAGGCTCCCTTTTTCCGTGATCCTACATTATTTTTCACGTTCTTCTAACATTTGTATTTGTCGCACTGAATGCATATGCATATCTTTAAACAATTAAAGTAAACAAAATTGTGTTATGTTTGTTCCACGACTTTGGAGCACGCTTGTTTACTGTTTCATTTTTCTGTAATAATTGATATTTGCAATGTATAATAAGTTATTAATTATATTATTAATAACATAGATAAGTAATTCTGATGAGTAAGTCACATAAGTTATAGATTCAACATGTATGTATTTTTTTTATGTTTGTCCGAACATAACTCGTCAGCATATGGACCGATTTTGATGATCTTTTTTTTAGTCGAAAGAGGGCGATCCCCTGGTGGTCTCGCCCTACACTGCATCAATATTGATCCAATACATTGCCAGTACTGGTTAATTCAAACTTCGCTACTTTACATAATTTGTTTTTCATGTATTTTCGTATTTTAGAGAGTAATATTTTTGGAATCTTCTGTTTCTAGTAAATGGTTTCTCTTTTACGCGCAACTGTTTTTGTAGGCTTATCCATATTTTTTTTTAAATACAACTAGTTATATAACTTAAACTACTAAAAAGTAAAAAATAAAAAAAATTATAAATTTGAACGAAAATGAAAACAGGCTTCAAAAAAATAAAAATATTACTAAAAAGTAAAAAATATACTGTTTTCCATGTCTAATCTACGGCTTTCAATTTTTTTAATCCGGCGCCAGATTTACACAGTGCAAATGACGAGGCACCGACATAAAAAAATTGAGAACCGTAGATTAAATAAGGAAAACATTTTTTTTTTAGTACATTTTACGCTTTCAGTTTGACATACGTAGGTATACCGTGTGGATACGAGCGAGAAAGCGTTCTTTCTATTCATATCTGTTTGCCATGTATGCAAGATCATAAAATGCAGATTGAGAAAAATGAACCAAACTCTTGTGTAGTTACTTCCCTTATGCTGCTAATTAAGAAATTATTGAAAATGTCGACTCTTATGCTGAATCAATAGTTGCGTTGTTCTAATTATCGATTTATGAATTCTTCTTAACGTGAAGTCAGATATTAGTTGTGTCCTTGAATTGTGTGCAGGTATAAGAAGAGAACTACTTATCAGTTTCCAGGTATATTGAACCAAGGTACGTGCACGCGTATTCAATCAAATTTCAAAGTCATTCTTTTCGAAAACAAATCCTTGAAAAGTTCCACCTGATTTGTACTCAAGAAGTAAAATGCTTGCCCTCTCTTGTACCTGGAATTTTGGTTCACCCTATATTTCTTCACTGAACCATGCCGTGCAAATTGTGTACTTAAAAATGTAAAACAAACAAATTAAATTTGCAAACTGCATTCTGATACTCAATTGTTTTTAACCTTCTTAATAAAATTTTATATTACGTTAGTGTCTGCATGAAATGCATATAAAATCTTGTAGTTTCTTTTTTAAAAAAAAAAGGTTGTTGGACTGTTGAAGCTCTCAATAATAAGCTTTATTACAATTTATTAAATCTCGTTAGGCACCAAGAAAATTCTAGTTCTATGCATCCGCGAATTGAGAAAAGTGGTTGATATGGTTTACTATTAGTACCATTATAAGTACTAATTTTAAGTTCTTTTTTTAAAATTGTGAAACTTATTCCTTTAAAGTGAATAAGTTTAACTCAAACTCTAACCGTTGAGGCAGATTTTAAAAGTCATTAAAACGTGTCTACGCGAAATATAATCATTCGTGTAAATATGTGCAATAAGTTGATACAGTAATGTGCTCATCAAGTTCTACATACATATTTGTCAGCATCGTGTAAAATCTAAATATAAATTTTTGTTATCTCATAGGTATAAAGATTTTAAAGTGAGTGCTTCAATGCAGAGATATGTTTAAATTATTATCAACTCGGCCCCTTAAGACTGACTTTCCTGACTATAAATTTGGCAGCTGTATTTTTCACTTCACCGTACCGCGCTTTAATTTCGCACTTTTCCACCCCACGCATACCGCGTCTCCACATCGTAGACGGATTTAATTCTAGCGAATTCCGGAGAATCACAGAGGTCGACGTAACAACGCGTTATATTGCCATTCCTGAGCGTTAGCTCAGACATCTGGTAAGAGAACACGATCAATCGGATAAAACATATATACTTTTACGTGTCCACATTTAATTCTGCCGGCAACGTTCTACTTGACTTTGAGCTTTGAATGATATTAGGACAGAGATAAATGCGTCGCAAGGAAGGAATGAAGGGCAGGCAGGCAAGCAGAAAAGAAGGAAGGAAGATATGAGAAACCTGAGGTTGAGGAAAGGAATAAGGACCTGTACTAAAGCTTACGTGACACCAGACGGATTCTCGTCGTTCCTTCTTTTCGTTGAACATATGCAACCATGGGGATTTCTACTTTTCAAGGAGATACAGATTGTACCTATGTGGCATCAGATCGATCATCATAAATGCTCGCCATCCTTTTCGTGAACGACTTGAAACGGTAGTTCGGAATTGTAGACATTTCTGAAATTCTGTATCTTTCAGAGATCAAATGGGGTTATTAGTTGTGGTTAGCAAATTGTCTTCACGAATTTAGGACACACACGAATGATATATGCATGCAAAGCGATGATGTAAGACTATTCTTACGCTTCGATTTAGGAATTTATGCGTCCTGAGAGTTTAGAATTTGGAATTTATATTTTATAGATTAGAATTTAATGCTGCGGCTATGTTTTTTCTTACGATTATTAGAAATAACGATTGCGTAATCTATTTAATACCGATCCAATGAGAATGTATCGCAAACGAAACTCGGTCGAGGTGGCGCTCTGATCGGAGTGTGCAAGATGGCGTCTGAGCGTGCGCGTGATGACGCTGTGACGTCAAATCAATCAACGCTAAGATGAGCTTGGCTTTGCGCTTGCGTCGATTTGCGCCCAGATGAACTTAGCTTTGCGCTTGCGTAGATTCGTTTATAGTGTTTATTATTATAACCTTTTTATTTCAAACCAAATATCATGATTTGTGCGTGCATCATTTCAAATCGGAGCAAATTATTATTAGAGAAAGTGTCATTGCAAATAAGCAAACATTAATTTTTCATATATATATATATATTCTATATGTTAGGAAAAGTAAACATAGAATACACACACAAACCATGGTACTTATTTGGTTTGAAATCAGGCCTTTTAATAGCCTCAAGTCATTTTTTTTAAGAATTTCATCTTTCAGAAATATAAAATTAGACCTTTTTTTACAATCAACTACGCAGCACTGCATCATTAACGGAACGTTAATTAAGGTTATAATAATAAACACTATAAACGAATCGACGCAAGCGCAAAGCCAAGTTCATCTGGGCGCAAATCGACGCAAGCTCATCTTGGTGTTGATTGATTTGACGTCACAGCGTCATCACGCGCACGCTCAGACGCCATCTTGCACACTCCGATCAGAGCGCCATCTCGACCGAGTTTCGTTTGCGATACATTCTCATGTGTCATTTTATGAATTTACATAATTGTGACACTGATGAAATACAAATACATATCCAAATATTATTAAGTGCAGTTTATAGATGCGACTTGAGTCACTTTAAATAATACGTATTAAATTTGATCTACGAAAATAATTAAAATGTGCTACTACCTACTTATAAGTGATAAATCTTAATTATCATTTCCTAAAATAATGAATGATTTTCATTTAAATAGACGCGTCAGTTTCCTCGCTTAATTGTAGTTTCGTTTTCCTTATCAATAATGATTGTTTCCCAGTAAACTGTTTAAAGAAAAGATTAAATGTACATAATAGAATTTATCGAGAGGAATATTTGGAATTAGTACAGTTAATGGTTTCAGAGAACTTCAATATAATACAGTGAATATGAGAAGATAACAATTGAATAGACACAAACATAACTATTCGTACTAATACAAATACACGCACGACGCATAGGATTTGCTCATTATTCTCTTTCAAGGCTTATTCCAATCACACTGACTTTCTGAAAATCTCGCATTCTTCATATACTCCGACTGTCCTTACAAATACTTCACCCCCTCAAGGTGGAATCAGACGGCTCGTGGCTCCGCGAGCCGGGTCCCCTCGTCTAGCTTGTCAAGTCGGCTTGGCGAGCCCGACTCGACAAGCCATGACCGATTAGACGGCTCGTGGCTCGGCTCGTGGCTCGGCTCGTCTAGCTCGTGAAGTCGGCTTGGCGAGCCCGACTCGGCAAGCCATGACCGATCAGACGGCTCGTGGCTCGGCTCGTCTAGCTCGTCAAGTCGGCTTGGCGAGCCCGACTCGACAAGCCATGACCGATCAGACGGCTCGTGGATCGCGGCTCCACGAGCCGCCTGATTCCACCTTCAGATTTAAAATCGCCATAACATTCAGACAACTCTCTAGAAATATAGGTAGTGGAAGATGATAAACATTTACTGTGTTAACTTGCTTCGCGTTACAGTTCAGACATCGTTCGTAGGTTTTGTCACAGGACTGCGATAAAAGTTGGCAAGAAGAAGATCACATAAAAGAAGCATGAATAATAAAAGCACAGGGAACAACCGTAGTTGTATCTTTTTCCACCGATACACTTTTGTTGAAAGTATGAAAAGATAGGCAGAGCTCAATTCTTTAGTTCCCATATTGCAACTGCCAATATCTGACGATGGATAATCTTTGCGTAGCAATCATTTCCAAAAGATTTCATATGATTGAAGCTAC
The DNA here is from genome assembly GCA_951215215.1 of Andrena trimmerana. Classification (NCBI taxonomy): domain Eukaryota; kingdom Metazoa; phylum Arthropoda; class Insecta; order Hymenoptera; family Andrenidae; genus Andrena; species Andrena trimmerana. The sequence goes on from OX578062.1 coordinate 11,571,544, forward strand.
ATATATACACATACATATAATACGTCATCTGATTCATTCAATTTCCCTTATCCTCATAGTTTCAAGAAGGCAGCGAAAGGAATCCGATTACTGGTCCCCCGACTGTTTCTTGCTTTCGCTTGAAGACGATGCGACGTACATGCAGAGGATCGAAGAAACCCGAAGAAGGGTGGCTCATGCTCCAAGCACCTCGATTTTTCTTAACTCGAATCTTCCTCCGCGAATTGACAGGAAAGTAATTCCTCCGAGCATCTCATTTGCCTCTTACTCGCCTCTCCCTTCGTGACTCTCTCCGATTATCTTCAGCTCGTACGAAGTAATCGAGATTCACCGTCAATTAGAGGTTTCGTTTGTGGAATTTCAAACTCTCGGTTCGCACGATTGTTGCCTCCCCACCGCGTATCCGCAACACCCTGTGGAGAAGGAATTAAATTTACAATACGCATTTCCAAGTACACGTATGTAGATACGCACGCACGATTGTACGTGTATCGGCGCGAGATGAGATACGCGGAGGATCATACGCGGGCTAAGCTCCCAGGTTTAAGCCTGCCTCCTCCCAGAAACAGGTTATATTGCCGGCACTTTATTTCGGAACCTTTCTGCTCGACACTATCGCGCTGGGATCCAGGTTGACTATCGATCGCCGCAAGACTCCACGTTTCTTCTATCTGCTTGCCTCGCCAGGCTCTCCTCGTCTGCACATCCGCGCAATACTTCTCTACGGTACACACATGCACCAGCTCCCGTGTGTACCTACAAGGGACGAACGCAGACACTGAATGCGAGCCCGACTGTAAACGTATTAACCATAGCAGGATTTAGTAAATTGAGTTTAATATGCTGATTAAATGTGACTGAAGGCGCGGTCGGTTACTCTGCTTTCGAAATGCGATCTTGTTGGGCGTAAAGATGCATCCGACGTTCAATATTAGATAAAAGTATATTAAATTTTAAATACTTGAATACTTCTTATTCATAGTAAATATAGATGCAAGGCACTCCAACGACAGTTGGAGTCTTATTTTTGCTCCTAGAAAGGTATTCTTCACTTTACAAATGCATTTTCAAGCATTATTTGTTAAAATTTTTGCAGTGAAAATGCCCTGAATTCACAATTTTCTCAAGTTATAATTTATTTCCTTAAAACGGCGTAGTGAAAACAATTGAAACTCGGCAGATATTTTCATCTATCCATATAGTACATGTAAAAAAAATTGAAAACATTGGTACCATTTCTTCAATAAGAGTAGGGTGGGGCTAAAAGTCCGGCGGGTGAAAAGTCCCAAATTCAAAATTTCTATTTCTAAACAATGTATTAAGTTTCGCAGTATTCTAACAAGGGAACACCGCGAACCCGGACTCACCGATTTGAACGCAACTTTGTTAGTTTTTAGAGTGACTCAAAACAAGAACGACGGTGTGTTTCATTTGGGCTCTATCGCCCATTAAGGGGGTGAAAACTAACCTCAAAGTCAAATTGGCACTTCCACTTTTTCGCGTATTACTCTCAAAGTACAATAGACATAAAAAATGTTTCAAACAAAAGATTAATAGTACAATAAGCGCTGAAAACTTGCTTTAACAAAATTTTGAAAAGAGTTTAAATAGAAAAATATCTAATCCAAAAAACTATTTCAAATACTGCACCATTAAACTTTTGTTTGAAACATTTTTTACTGTCTGTTGTGTAGGTGGACATGTAACTCCACTTGCACTGAATGTAAATAATACCGTTAAATTCAGCTTACCATTGACTTTGTCTATTTCATACACATTACGTGCTCCACGAGGAGCTATAACAATTTTCATTTTTGGACATACCATGAAGTATGTCTCGTCACTATTGAATATACGTGACGGATCTTCCAAAATATGTATATAGTTTTCTTCCACTAAGTAATTATGAATCTGTATAAACCAGTTGTATGTCACTTTCGCTAACACATGAGCCAGCACTGGTAACTCCTTCAGGACATCTTTCCGAAAAAACATCATTTCTTTTTAGGAAACTCTTATACCACCCAGTTCCTGGTACGTTATTATGGAATGGATTTTTCAAGCCACTGTGGTCTAAAAATTTTTTTACGCCAGCCTGTACGTTTTCCTTTCTTCTAGGAAATCCTTTCCGACTGCAATCAGTGATCCATTTTACTACTTAGGTCATCTTCTGCACTATGACCTAATACAGGAGGTGGACCTGGCGATGATTTAGAAAAAGCGGGACTCATTCTAAATTGCATGGTAGATCGTGGTACACCATATTTTTTGGAAGCTGTACGCTGTGACATTCCTTTCTGCACAGCATCTATAGCTTTTATAATGTGTTCATCTGTATATTCTCTCCCATATTTCCTATCACCTTTTTTCACTTCTGGCATATTTTATAGTGGGGTAATTCAGTTCTACTAAAAAATTCAAAATTTTTACAATTTATCTACTAGGTAATCACAATTTAATTTTTAACTTCAATTTACTTAAATAAATTCTGTAATCAAATTGAATTTGAATAATCTAATTAATTCAATCAAATTTCATTTTTAATTCCAATTTAAATAAATAAATTTACTAATCAAATTGAATTTGAATACACCAATTAAAATTCAAATCACAGGAAACTTAAAATATAACTATACAATGTAACATACCTAATTTTACTTCTTCTTTTTATTTAATTATACTATAATTATATAAATGTTGAATCTTTCTTACAAATGACCGTTTCAATACCGCTAATGAATAGGGGGCCAATAACCGTTTTACCCTTACTAAGGTTATAAAACAATCGCCGGCCGGCCGGCCAATTATTGCCATTCAACATTATTCATATGACAGTTGTTGGCCCCCTGTATTTTTCATAATATATGTATAATTTTAACAAATAAATAGTTCTTTTATAAAGTTTCAACTTTTATTTATCGATATATACCGAATATGAGAGATATACATATCATAAATACATTAAACTATTCGTAAACTTTCAACTGTACTCTTATAGTTTTTTGATTAAATGGCTGTAATTTCCAAGCTTCAAAGCCGAGTCATCCTATTTGCTTTTATATATAATCACAGTATATAATGAGTGGAGAAATATTGATTATATCCGAAGCAAGAAAGTACAAGGAATATGAATATGTTCATTAAAAAAAAGGCATAACATTGGTATTTCTTTATATTCATTTATTCCTCAAAATATGGCCAATCACTGTCAGGTGGCCAACCACTGTACTCTTTACCCTACAGCTTTAATCGCCAAGTCGACTCTTTGACTTAGTACTTAGAATTTTTCAAGCGGCCCGTAAGAAGCGGGCGGCTCGAACAGAACCAAGCGGATTGAATTATTTCCAAGCGGGCCGAAAGAACTGAGGCGGACCGAAAGAACTGAGGCGGCCCGAATATCTGTACTTACATTGTACGTCGAGAAGATAGGTTAGGAAATAGGTTACATAAGGTAGTTGACGCAATGCTCGATAACTTAGTGACGAACGCGGATTCTTTTCGGTAAATTACGCTCAAAACTGAAAGAAAAGAAAAAAAATTGTTTCTAATAGTCGATTTATGTATCCATTTAATAAGTAAAATTTGTAATAACACGTTTTGAGCTTTATTTCTCCTTAAAAATTGAATTTGAAAAGAAATGTCGAAGGGCCCAATGACCGATAACCATTTTGACGCCGGGAGCAGTTGCCGATACCTCCATGCACTGAGTGGTCGGTAATTGAAACACTAAAAAAAGGGAGGTTATGTGTAATAAGTAATAGTTAACCCAGTCACCGATAGGTGGTTAGTCGTCAATAATTTGAATTAATATTGAGATTTTACTCATGTTTCTAAGTACATAAAAGTATCATGAATTTCGAAATGATTTATAAATTACATTTATAAGCAAAAAACTGATGAATCCTTAATGAATAATGATGTGAAAAATGTTGTGTACTTAATGAATAATGATGAATAACTGAAGTTCAGCTGAAATATGTTTACTACCGTAAACATCAAGGAAAATTGAAAATAGAAAATTTTATAGTTTAGATCATTATAGAATGATAGCCATATGTTCGTTGCGAGTGAAGGGGTAGAGAAGATTTTCAAGGTCAACTTAAGGTTCTTTAATACAATTCTTTTACAGTGACACTTTTTTAAAACAATGATTTCTTTTAAAAACTACCTAATTTGTTTTTGTTTTCTGTCGTTTTTTTGTAACAGAATTTTGCTGTTCCTTTATTTTATTTTCTTCTTTAATAATATTTTCTTTACTCTCTAATAGTCTTTCTTTCAATTCAGTGTCCTGCTTCATTTCTTTTTTAATATTATCCAATTTCTCTTCTAAGAATACTCTCTGTTCTGCAATAGGTTCGCGTTTTAATTGAATCTGTAAAAGTTTTTCCTCTGCCATAGCAAGTTTTATTTTAAGGTTTATTTCCTTCAGTTCCATTTGTACAATAGTCTTTCCAGGCTTGATTTGATTAAGGTTGTCTTGTAATTCTTTCTTAATTCGAATATTTTCTATTCTCTTCATTTTCTGATTAGCCTTTTCCTTTTCTTGTCGTTGTTTTTCTTCATTTTTGAGCAGGTGCCACTTTCTCCACTCTGGAGCTATGGCAATATACGGATTAACTCAAAGCGAAGAAAGTCTAATTGTTTAAACAGTTGATTTAACTGTTACTATTTGATAGATCTAATTGAAAGAAGTAACGTTTGTCTCGAAACTTTTTTTCTATCTCTTACAGTTCTTTAGTTATAACAGAAAATCGAAAAATAGCCGAATCTTCAGGGGTTAATTTCACCCCCTTAGAGTGATTTTGGGCAGCAAAAAAACATATCCGCAAAGTTTCAGAATTTTTTGAATTTCCGGGTTCGGGATCTTCCCTCGTTAGCGAATAAGGATAAAATGTATGAATGATACAATATTATCCCGTAAAAGGAAGCAAAGAATAAAATTCTACTATTGCTATTAATGAGCATTACAATTCAACATATAAATATTTTAAATACACTAGGTTCCTATATTTAAATAGAATTTATACTTTTCGTTGCAAAATTCATAGAACCAATGATTAATAAAAGTCCAAATTCATCGTTTGAAAAACAAATAATTGTAAAGGCCAATATGAAAAGAATTTCACGATAAACTGTGAACAAATATTTCATGTTCAGATTCCTATTCGGTACAATCAGAAATTCGATTGATCAGAATATTCGAAGTTCGAAGTTCGAATATTCGAAGGTTCGAAGTTCGAATATTCGGATATTCGAATATTCGAAGGTTCGAAGGTTCGAATATTCGAATAAATTATTCGTATTCGAAATTATTCGAATTATTCGAATATTCGAATAGTCGAATAATTAGAGCTCTAGTCTGAACTTCTCCAAACCACCCTGATAAATCTTCCTTCGATACAGTCGCTCTTTTGTTGGAAAGATTCTGACACATTCTTTCAGATAAAATTGGGTTCCTTTGTAGAAACGATTGATACCAGTGTTTTCCTGGCCTACCATTTGTGAAAGGAGTTTTCCTCTTTGTTTTTTTAATAATTGTTTGTACACTGTCCAGTAAATGGTTTTTAGTTACTGGAAAGCCACGTTTGCTGAGATGTATCATCCATTCCACTAATTCTTCTTCTTCCTGAGAAGTCAGGACACTGCTTGGTCCTGACCTCACATTTATGGCATAAATCCCTTTTACCCTTGAGTACAGAGTAGCATACGGAATTTTAAATGTTTTGCTCACAGCAAGTATGGAAATCCCCTTTTTAACATCTTCCACGGCTTTCTCCACATCACTGACTGTGTATGCTTTATTATACTGAAAATAACAAATAATTTATTATAAATGAATGTTTATATCAGTTTATTGCTTATCTCGGTTCATGAAAATAATGTTTTTATACTTACCTATCTGTTAATTATCGGAAATAGGACTATGTATATGAAATGAAAATGGTATTTCCGATAATAGAATTAAACGGGTTGATAGTTTCAAAATAATTAATATCTTACCTTTTTCTTGTTGTTCATTCTCTTCCTAAGCTCCAAGAACCTTTCTTCACACTCAAAATAATTTATTTTTCGTCACGCGTGCCTAAAACGATATTCAGTTTTGTAGACAATATGGCTAACAATATTCGGGATATACCGAGAATCTGAATGAGCTACTTTTCTTAATTTTTTTGTTTGTAAATGTAATTTATGAATCACTTTAAAATTCATGATATTTGCAATTTTATTTCTTACACAATATTGTTCAAAAACATTATAAAATCTCAATATTAATTCAAATTATTGACGACTAATTAGGTACCTATCTGTGACTGGGTCAACTACCTTATACCTAACACAGTTGTAATATAGACTGCGGAAGTTTATGTAAATGTATGTTTTTATTGGAATGACTTAAACAACCGGGACTTTGATAGGATATACGTTGCGCATTCTGCATATTTTTTATATTTTCTGCAGATACGGAAATGTGTTTACAAATTAGCTTGGTGAATCTTGCTATTAAAATGTAATTGTTTCATATGTCAAAAAGTTTAATAATGTAATAGTTACATATGTATTCAAAAATTTAATAATTCAATAGTAGGAACAACGGCTTGATACGTATAATATATGATTATTACAGTATAATTATTAGTATACAACAGTTTTACAAACAAGGTTAAATATAACCCCCCGTTACCTTTTTCAGCATATTTGTATATTCGCGGCATATCATACTTGCATAAACTTCCGCAGCCTAGGTATATATAAATAAATAAATAGACGAATTATTTTTAAACAACAAACAATATAAATAGACACATAATTTAATTTGTTTATTTAATTAATGTAAGAACACGGTAGTAATCCGTTTGAATGGGGGTGGGAAATATTTCTGAAAGACCGTAGGAAATCACAACAAATGAAATAAATTTAATTGCATTACACATATTTCATACACAATGTACACATAATGCATAGTATGTACATACTACACACACACTATATTCATGCTATACATATACATTAGTTATATAAATGGATTATATAGTATAGACAATAATAGACATACAATGAACTGTCGACTCTGCACACATACTAGATACTATATACTATTAGATTATATTACAGGAGGGGGGACATATCATACTGGTATTTGTTTGACATTGCGATGACCTTGAAAAGTTCTGCAAAGGTCACGTGCCGCCGGCATTAGCTTTACCCGATGTACACCGCGGGAAGGTTGCTCGGTCGGACTTTGTACATCATGGTGGCTCTGAAAAGAGCCGATTTTGTGCCACGTAGATCTGTTGCATCGAGATAAACACAATAACAGGGACTGCTAGATAGTTAAAAGTCAGTGGAGTTCGTAGATCTCATATTAGTAAATTAATAAGGTTTCTTTACACTTACCAATGTTATTGGCACATATTCGCCGACAGATAGATAGTGTCAGCTTTTGAAGGTCCGACAGACGCGCTGCGCCTCAGAGTTTCCTCTATAGCAGCAATTTAAGCTTGGCAAGATGGAGTGAGCCTTAATACCTTCCTAGCGAACCACCGTGCAGGCCACAGGGCGGCCGGAAACAGTTAAGGAAATGTGAAGACCACACTTGACCCTTTTGCTAAACACCGTAAGGAATTTTTCTCTGCACCGAAACTAATAATCCCGAATTATGATACATTCGGGACTACCATTGGTTTCGGTGGAAACATATTCGCCGACAGAAAGCATATCTGTTCCACCCTCTGTGACAGGAGGCATAAGCGCTTTTCCGTCACTACGTTGCCGGCACGCGAAAATAGCCACTCGTCATACGCCTGCGATGCTGGCACGCCCAAAATGCGATTTGCCACGTGGGCCAGTTTTGGAAATCTCGCCGCATTGTCCCTCCACCACTCCAGAATACACGTGTCTTTCGATATAAGCTTTTCCTCCATGTAATTGTGAATTTCCTTTTCGACAGTGTCGACTGGTCTCTCCACCTCGCTTCTGCCAATATCATCGAGAAAATCCATCAATGTTCCAAACGGTCCTGGTGCTGGTTCTGTCATAGAAACAAAGTACATAACGTACAACATTGAACACAGTATCACATAATCTTATTACTGTTTTACATTCACCTGACGTTTGTACATTTCCCTCACCCACGTCGCTTACGTCGAGGTACTTGGTCGCAACCGAATACAGGACTCTGTGAGCCGCCAGTTGTTCGCTTCCCGACAATAGACGGTCTTTGGAGCGAGGGTCCAGAATCATTGCGAGTATCAATGGTTCTGAATCATTAATAAAATTAAATCTGACATTCAGCTTTTCCAATAAATTTTGTCGGAAGTATGAGCTGTTAGTGTCATCATTCTGCATTGGGCTGGTTAATTTTTTCCGTATGCTATATATCGAAGGTACATAACGTCACAGCGTTGGTTCATTTTCCCGCGTCATTATCATCCTCGCCTCTTTAAAAACTTGCAATGCATCGCAATATTGTTTGATTTTGGACCACATCAAGCGCTTGTCGTACCGCTAGTAAGTGACTGAGCATGTCGAATTGCGAGTTCCATCGCGTGCTCACGTCGGAAATTAATTTGAGGGGCTTCAATGTCGGAAATAGCTTCCTGTGTTCAACTTTCAGTTGTTCGGTTGCCGATGCTGAGCGATGGAAGAACCCTACGATGTGTTTGCATCTTTTTATTATTTTGAACAGATCAGCGGAATCGTCCACGTACTCCTTTACGACCAACTGAAAACAACTCGTTGCATTAAATATGAAATGTTAAAGATTTATTATTAATTTTTTGCATTTAAATATCTCCTGTTTATTTACCTGCAGAGTATGAGCGTAGCAAGGGATACGCTCCCACGTATCGCACAATTTAATGGCCTTCACAATATTCGAGGCGTTGTCGGTGGTAAAGTAAAGTGTGGATTTCGTGTCGTTCAATCCCCACTCGCTCAAACAGTTCTGCAGCATCGCGTTTAAGTTCTCGCTCGTTTCCGCTTCGGTTACGCAGAGGATGTGAAGAGTATAATTGTTTAATATAAATTTGTCGTTGAGATAATGGACCGTCAGCGACATGTATTTCTCCAGTGTCCGCGACGTCCAGCCGTCTGTTGTGATTGCAAATGTTCGTTTCTAATCCAAAACAGTTAAAAGATATGTAGATATCTTAAATTGAGTCAGAAACGTGTTATAAATATCACATAAAAGATACTGACAAATTTCACGAACATTAGAGAAGTTATACGTACAGTTTTGACATCCTCGCTGATTACTTCCAGAATTTTCTTCCCTTCGGCTCGGAATATTTCAGGTATTATTTCCTCGGCGAACGTCGCACGGCAGAGGATCTGATATTCGAAAGCTTATATGCGGTTTACATAAGAAAAATGCCTTTAAATTTAGAAAATATTGCAGGCGTGATGAGATATTAATGAATTAAGTTTCAGGTTAGGTTGGATTAGCGGGGCGACGAATAAAGATTGTAGTAGCGACAGTCGACATGTACAGGGTGTCGAAACATGTACTCGGCGTCGAGACGCTACCGCGTCTCTAGATAAGAAACGTTTGAGTGTATGCAGAGAGTTAGTGATAATTATAATTGTGCTTTATATTCAAACAGAAGTAACCCGGCGGGAAAGTTGCTGCAGGCATTTATTAAACATAGAATTATTCGATGATCCAGGTAACATCCAATGAAATAATTTGTAAAAGAGAAATAAATGTGAGCTGGAAATATTTCATACTGCAGATATGCTAAACGCCACCACTTTTCGCCCACTTATTGCAATCATTTACATAATAAACGATAAAAGCAGGCGTGCAGCAGTGACGAATATACCTAGCCTTAAGAACCCTTTTAAACGAGGTCAGCTGAGTGGAATTTATCCAGGACGAACGAGGTATAACGTTAAAAGGCCAGTTGATCGGTAGCAGGACATACAAAGGAGAAGATTAACTTCACATTCCACGAAGACTTCCACTCGAACAGTACCGTCGACCCAATATACCACGTACCTTTACGATCACGATGGTATAGTATGTACCTATACATTGGAGTCTACGACCTATCCTACAGGATAACTAGGAAGAACGTTCCATTCCAACGCTAAACTTCGCCAAAGACATGGTCAAAGATGTTCCACGTTCAAAGAGTCGATTTTCGGCTGTTACAGCATTGACTAGGATTCTAGATGGTGCGCCAAGAAGTTGGCTCTCCTTTTCCATCTGACAGCATCTTGTATATATTAACAAGAAGGAACATGATGCATGCCGATCTGATAGTTCGCTGCAGCATTTACGAAGAGTAGTTAAGGGCCTACTCGCACGATGCTAAACTTGACTAAATTCGGTTTGACGAAGCTGTCGACACCCTGGGCGTCGCGCGTCGTCAGGTCGGCGCGGCGTCTCTACGCGAAACGTACAACCAGTGAGCTCGTCGTGAATTGGAGTTCAATTGGGGATTGACCCCTCCGGCGCAAGACTTCTATAATTACATTTCGCATTCCTCGACGTTAGGAGCAACCCAACGAGCGCGACATGCTCGTCGCCCCGAGACCGGTTCTTCTCAATGCTCGTCCACTGACGTTCGGTCAAGTTCATCATGAAAGCCACTAAAAACTAGGCGGCAAAACCTACTAGGCTCTGACGGGATACAAGGTGGCCACGTACCACCTGAGACGTTAGGTTTCTTTTTAAGGGGAATGGAATCATCTCAAATTAATGCCAATTATTTTAATCCTGGGATACTCGTGTTTTTCGGTGTGCGCTTATTACTAACGACAGGGTACAGCTAGACAACACGCCCCGCTTAACAAACCGCCTCTCCGGAATTGTTCAGAATCTGAAAATTAAATTTTTTTTTCAAGAAACTTAATAATGACACTTGAACAACGTGTGGGGATGACTGCGGCAGGTTCAAACGTGTTGTTTGCAGTGTTTGCAGCGGTGTATCGTTACTTGCGTGCATAAAACATGTTTAAGAATTTTATTGTTTATCAATATTTAAAAAATTTGTTTTTTCTACAATTGTTTCCTTTTTTTTTTAGTAAAATGAAAACAGGCAAGAAAATGAAAATAAAGCGTTAAACATGCACGTAAATACGATTAATACAATTTTTAGAGGAGACAAGATCATCGATTTTATCTTAAAATGTAGTTAGAACGAAACTATTGAAGTTCTTTGTAGCTTCATGAATTCAATTCATGTGAACTGCAATCTCGTGTGTTAATTACCATATTTTGTGGCAGTATTTCCTGCATTATACACAACGCAGCGTATACAGACTATAACGAGTGTACCACGCGTATAAAGTGGTGTACTAACTTGGAAGCCAACTACTCTCGCTTTATTCCGGGTAGTTCTTTAGATTGGAATTTATGCGTTGATATTGATCTTGAAATCGTTGTTCCTACGTAGAAAGCGTAAAAAGGCAAAATTAACATTCTTGATTGAATTCAATCTTCTTGCACCAGGTGCGTAGGTGCGCGTAACTTTCTCTTACGATCGGGAGTGATTTCCTCGCGAGATCATATGTTAAACCAAACCAAGGGTCGACGAGTAGTCTAAGTTTTCATTACAATTCGATTTTGGCGATGTTCCACTGTGACGCCCTGATAAAGTAGCGTTGTCTGGCACTTATTTTTGTCACAAATAGAATATGTTTACTAAATTTAAGTTTTTTCTATTTATTAATACGCGCTTTGAGCATTCAAAAATATTTTTTTTATATTTTTTTAATGCTTGCGCCGAAATAAGTGGATGTAATATCCGCTGTAAAATAGAAGACGCCTCGATTTGGGAGCAACCGTGTGTCTGAAACCAAAAAACCAAAAAGATTTGTAATCAGTATGACTGTCGCTATGACAGGGACTAAGATTAATTAGATTGATGAGGAATTAACAAAATGGCGGACGTCTACAGTTGAACTATGGAGAGTAGCTAATGTTTTTAATCATTCTGCGACGGAAAAGTTGAGAAAAAAACAACGAAAATGTGTGATTCTACGTACTGTAAGGGATATCTCCATAAAAAACTGCAAAAAAGTAAAAAAAAAATGACGCCAAATACATGAAATCAAATAACTCACAAAAAATAGAAGATAATAATAATTACAAAATACAAAAAAAATGTGAAATCAGAATGAGCTGCAAGTACATAAAGGTGCTTTCAAACTGCGTTTAAGATGACACAACTACATATACACAACTGAAATGCTGTGTTCATACATTCCATTATTTATATCGCGGATATTTTAATAATGTGGAGATAAAATGTAACATCTAGACATTTCCCTAGATGTCCGCGGCCTGGAAGTTAAATACTTGGCGTGGCCACGCAAGGTATTCATGGTTCATCAATACCTATCCCTTTCATAGGCGTTTAGATAATTTGTCAATTTAAAACTGTGACAATATGAGTACACTTTCATTATTTTGCGTTTTTAAATAATTCTTATTCATCGACCTAGCCTAGCCAGTGCGTCCCCTTCATTTCTATCCAAGCCTATGCGTCCCCTTCATTTTTAGCCCCGTTACGCACTTGCGACCAGCCGTCGGCGACCACGGGACACACGGGGATATATGAGTTCGTACGCACTTGGTCGCTACAACCAGACAGTCGTCGGCAACCACGAAAACGTGAGCGATGCACGGGAGACCAAGTGGTCGCGGCGACCAATGAGGTGCCCTGTTTCCAACAAAGTCGCTCGTCGTTTCTTACAATAAAGAATGCACTGAATGTTGCCTCTTCTTTATTTTTTTTTTTCAACGCAATTCATCAATTAGAACAATCTTCTCGGCGTACATTCTGTTTGGCGCTCTCAACAAAATTGATAGGTATCGATTTGCTCGGTCTAGTCGCTTCGTTTGGTTGTCCAAATTTCTGTCTCTTGGCGACCAAGTTGCCGGCGACTGGTCGCAAATGCGTAACGGGGCTTATCCAATTCCTGTGCGTCCCCTTCATTTCTATAAGTTTTACATAAAAAATCTAAATTGCTGGTATACAAATATTTGACAATTTAAATGCAATTTGTTACAATATATTATTTTGTACATGCATGGTACAAATTTCCAGAAAGTTATGCGAAAGCAGATGCTTCTCTGTCGAACCATCGCCGGACAACTTCCAAGTCTGCGACACTTGCTTTATATGTTTTCCATGTTAGATTCCCTTTTTGTTTGCATAGTGATTCAATATGACTATTAGTATTAACAGATGTGTTGCATATAGATTGGTTGATAGGGTTTGTAGTAGCTTCAAGTTTCGCTGAAAGATCGGCCATAACATTTCCAAAGCTATCTTTGTGACAAGGAATCCAAGCGATAGTTACTGATTTGCCTTAATTTGAGGCTTCGTTGGTTAGTTCTTGAATGGCCATGTCCATTTCCGTGTTATTTTTTGTGTCTTGAGTTTTTTTGGGTTTTTTTGATGGCGGAGAGAGAGTCGAAGAAGATTATAAACTTTGAGTTAGATGAATTATTAATGAACTTAAAGGCTGTAAGGAGTGCGTATGTTTCAGCTGTTGCTATGCTAATGAACCGGTTGAGATTGCACTTAATGATCTGATTCTCAGTGACGATAGCGGCTCCTGTACCAAGGTGACTTTTAGACCCATCTATGAAGACGTGCGAGAAATTATGATATTTACGACACAGTGCTAAGTGCTGATTTTTCCACTCTTCAGAAGATAATTTTTCTTTTTTCGGGTATCGTGAGTGAAAAGTCGTTGGAATATGCAACATCCATAGGGGTGATTTCTGAGTTCTCCTTTTTTCCATAGGTGGTAGCCTGTATTCTAATTCTTTAAAACAGCCGTTGATTCTTTGGTAGGGGAGGTAAGCATCAAACCGTTTGGATGTATGATTCATTTCAGCCTGAATTTTCAGAAATATGTCGTTATATATAATGGGATTGATAGAGGTTGAGGCTCTTGTAGCATATTTCAAATTTAATAATTTTCTTCTGTGCGTCAGAGATGGTTTGTTGGCTTCAAATAGAATACTGTCAATAGGACTGGTGTGGAAGGAGCCAGTTGCTATCCTTAGTCCAGTATTGTGTACTGTTTCCAGTTTCTTTAGAGTCCCCGATTTATCTGAGTTGTACACTACAGATGCATAGTCCAGTTTAGATCGAATTATTGCTTTGTAGCTTTGCAAAAGAACCTTTTGGTCTGCTCCTCACTTATTATAGGCTAGCGATTTAATTATATTGATTCTGCTTGTGCAGTTGTCAATAAGGATGCTTATATATTTTTCCCATGTGAATCTGGAATCAAACAGTAGGCCCAGAATTTGTGTACAATTCACATACTCAAGCACATTGTTGCCAAGTTTCAGGGAGGGTTGATTAGGTTCGTTGTGGGTTGAGAAAAGGATGCATTCTGTTTTGGTTGTCGAGAATTTGAACCCAGTTATTTTGAGACCAGTTGTATAATTTATCTAAGGTTAATTGTACCGACCTCTGGGTGGAATTAATGACCTTTCCCTTACATAAGATGGTAATGTCATCAGCACATACTCTTATAATTACAGGGGGTTGCATAATTTTGCATGCATCATTGATAGCCAGCAGAAATAGCGTTACACTTATTATTGCTCCCTGGGGTACTCCATTTTCGATTCCAATTCTTTGGGAAATGTTACCGTTACATATGGACTCGAATATTTCGTTTTCCAATGAAGTTTTTTATAAATCGAAATATATTTCCATATTCCAATATTCGGTGTTTCCAAACCATGTCGAATGGTTTTTCAATATTGAGGTTAACCGCAAGGACATGTTGGTTGTTGTTAGCACGTCGACTGCCGACTACACCGATTGGCGGGTTTTTTGTTCTTTGACCAACGCCGACTACACCGCTCGGAGTGATCGGGCGTGTACGGGCTCATAAAAACAAAATTTTCGGCGTCGAGCATCGTCGGCAGTCAATGTGTTAAAAGCTTCGCGTATGTGGGTTTCAAGACTAACTAGATGTGATATTGTGGAATGTCTCCATCGAAAACCGAATTGATTGTCTGCAATAATTTTATGATGTTCGAGAAACCATCTTAAGCGGTAATTGATAATTTTTTCAAGAATTTTGCACATGTTGCAGGTGAGAGCAATGGGTCTGTAGTTAGGAACAGGGACTACGATGGCTTCACTCCATTGTTTGGGAAACGCACCGTTTAGCCATATGACATTATATACTTGTAGGAGTATTTCAATACCTATGTCTGGCAGATTTTTAATTAATATATTTGGTATATTGTCAGGGCCAGGGCTAGAGTTTTTCGACCCTTCTATTGCGTTGATGAGTTCTTCTCTCGAGATAGGGTAAATGTATCCATCACTGCGGGGATAAGGTTTAGTCGCACTTTGTTCGACTATTTCTCATGATTTTTTATGAAAGATCAATTCATTAGGTGGTTTGTTTTCAAGAATGATATTTTTTGTATTCGAAAAAAAATTGCCAACCCCCAAAACCTAATATAACATACAAAAATAGCCGTGTACCAATTACTGTGTACCCAATACTGAAAAAGAGCCGTGTACCAATTACTGTGTACCCAATACTGCGGATGGTCTAGCGCGTGAGTTTCTTTACCTTCTTTCAGAATTTTTTGTTGGCAATCGAAGTAAGTATAGAACGCAATATTTATTCTAAAATTTTAATCGTGCTTTTAATAATATTTGCAAATTTTGTGGTTGCGAAAAAATTAGTGTGAGATATCTATACGAAGACCTGAAAAATATGCGTTTTTGCAGAGACATCCAATTGATTACCAGCATTCTATCCTTCATAGGCATCTGAAACAAATGATTAATGAAAAATTGTATTCAATAATAATATGGCTTTCGTCCGTACTGAAATTCTAAATATATCCACACAATTTTTTTTCTAATTAACAAATTAGTATCCCAATTGCGGGAGGAAAACGGTTTTCTGTTTAACATGGCGTCATTTTATAAAAAATTAATTTTAGTTAATAATCCCGGTTGAGAGGATAGCCGTATTCTTATTGAATACAATTTTTCATTAGCATTTGTTTCACTTTACGTGTAAAAACAATTCTAAAGAACTGTTATTTCAAATACTATATTTTTATGATTATGACTTTATCAGTGAAAGTAACTTAATCTATTATTTATTTAAGAACTAACAAAATACACGAGGTTATCCAAAATAATATATATATATATATAGTTAGGCATACAACAAATATAGTTCGTTAGGTAATATACAGAATAAAAGGTTTTTGGACAGATGATGACAAGGTTAGATTCTGATTCACTATTTAATTATCCATATTTTAGTGAATTACATGTGAACAAACTTTTACATAAAATTTACATAATTTATAGTATAAATACAGCCAAGAATTGTAAACCAAGTCCAATTCTTGGCTGTGAAGCTGAATAAACATTTCTATTCTATTCTAGTATAAATACAACTAATTTTTATTCAATGCAGAGTACATTTCTTTTTCTTTTTTTATTATTTTTGAAATTGCACGTTGCTCCATCAGTTGGACTTCCTTAGCCTGAAGTTCTTGTAGCTGAGTTCGCAGTTGTGCAATTTCCTTTTCCTTTGTTAACTCTTCTTCTTTCTTCTTTCTGAGGGCCTCCATTTTTTTAAGTTTTTCTTCCTGCGTTGTAATTTTTTTGCATTCTTTCTGCAATTTCAATTCTTCCTTTTTTATTTTTTCATCTCTCTTTTTAATTTCATATTGTTCCCTTTTCAATCTATTTACTTCCTGCTTTTCTAATTGTATTTGTTTTCTCTTTATAATATCATTTTTGGTTTTTTGCTTCGCTTCCTCTTCTTGTATTTTTCTTTCTTTCCATGCTTCGCTGGTGAGTACCGATGGCATTTTTGGCTTATCTTTCCCTCTTTTTTTCTTGTTCGGTATTTCCTCGCCAGGCCAAACCATGGGAAACTGTCCTTTAAAAGTCTCCTCACAATTTGATATGTTATTTAACGGAACTACCTGGGAATTAGTTTCCACGATGTCTGAAGGTGGCGTAGCAAAACTGATATCTTGTACAGTGTTAATGTCTACACCAAAAATTGTTGTTTCTGCAACAAAATCTACAGCATTACTGCAGGGTGGTTCAATGAAATCAGTCAAAGTCACATATTGCAGCTTGCTGTTACCTTCGTATACCTAAACTCATGGTGTAATAGACTGTGCCTATCCTTGCACCTAGCTAGGTTAGGTTTAGTTTGGCCGGTGACCACCAGTGATAAGCGCCGCAGTATTACGGACATTCGCTGAATTTTGTGCCGCAGTAATGGGCCCCTCCTCCATTTAAATGTACCTAACGCTGAGGGCTTAATATTTTTATTAAGAATGTAAGAAAAGTGTTTTCTTATGTTTTTTTTTTACAATAGCGAAGGTATTTAAATAATAAAAAAACTTTTCCCGATTCAATCTAAAGCATTATGATGGATGTACAATCATTTGAACACCAGTCCTTTGGTAGTCGGGACAGAAGAAAAATGGCCTGTTTTGTACCTTTTGTGAAGATCGTTTCTTTAAATCCTTAGATTATAAAAATAGGAGAATGATTGGAAAATGTGTTTGTTTCTTCAACTAGAATACATTCTTATTGAATTATAAAATTTTCGGAGGGACGAAGAGTTTACTTTTTCATATCTTAATCTTAGTAGAGAAAAATACCGCAGTAATAGGGACACCCGCAGTAATAGGTACATTTACCCTAGAGACATTGAGGTTCGGATATTTAGCTTCCCCGATTTCAAGAATTGTTTCCCTTTCTTGTTCTTCTTTGTGTTTTTGAAACGTTGCAGAGTAGTTCGTAGAGCTAGAATTCTTGGCGAATGTAGATGCTAATATATCTGCTATTTCTTTGGAGTTAAGTAGATATAGTATTGTTGTCTTCAGTTGCGAGAAATTGAGTACGACCGAGCTTCCTATTGCCTCTGATCCTATTTATTTTATTCCATATTTCTTTGGTATTGGTTTTGTTAGTTATAGTAGATAGATATTCAATCCAGCTCTCTTTTTTTACTTTGTTTTATCATTTTTTGTGGCTGTGGCACGTAGTTTTTTAAACTCGATCATGTTTTCTTCCGCCTTGTCTCTTTTATATCTATTGAATGCTCGTTTAGACATCCGTAAGGCTTCTTTGCATTGATTGTTCCACCAGGGCACTGGTTTCCATTTTTTTTGGTAGCGAAGTTACTCCAATAGTTTTGACACCTGACAAATATTAGAAATTAAAAGAATTATAAAGCGTCAAAGTGAGCCCTGCGCAATGCACGCGTTAAAACTGTGAATATCATAAGTCGAGGACGGATTAATATTTTTAGTTGAAATTTTAACTGAATCTCCAAGACACTCTTCTCATCAACTTTGAAGGATTTTACTGAAGTAATCCTGTGATAAATGATGTTAAAGTTATGCGATCTTATTTAACGAGTTCCATATTGTGGAGAAAAGTGTTTTGTATGTTGAATTGAAATTTCAACAAAAAATATCAATACGCTCTCGAGTTACGATGTTCACCGTCTTGAGAAACATAGTTTTGAGAGAAACGGCTTTAAAGCCTGCCGCGGCGCGTTTACGTACATTGGGCCGCCCGTTACTTTTTACGCTGTAACTCTTGCAATTTTTCAAATTTTTCAACGAATTTTTTTTAAATACTTCTAAGAGCTGTTGCTATCATAAACCTATATTTGAACACCTATATTTGAAACATGCTATATGTATACTATTATACGTATGTACGACGTTCATAAATGAATTACTACTTTCTTGTGCCATACAGGTAGAAAATTTGCAGTTAACGTATCAATTACGATGTATTTCTTTTTTTTAAGAACAATGTTACGAATATCCATTAAGATACGTGCAAAGTTTGTCTGATGATTGCAAACTGTACATGCTATGATTCATATGCTATTCAAGATTCTTTTAGCTGTGACAGATATATTATAATTCCAGTTTACAATATTATTCTTTCTAAAGAATATCTTTCCAGAAGAATTTATATCAATATTTTTCTATAGAAATAGGACATTAAAAAAGTGAGAAGTATTTTAATCTTTACTAACATTTAACGTAAAACGATGCTGACTATTTAGTTTCCGAGCAGCCAAATATATTTTAAGCCATCGATCCGCGTACAAAAATATGGCACAAATCCGTTCATTTTATAACAGATTCGCGAATAGATACCTACATACAATCTGTCTAGCAAGAACGTGACCGACATAATTTCAAAACTGTTTATTATAATAAAGTGTAAATGATTATACATATTCTAATCACTTAATATTACAGCGTTTTTATATTAATATGGTGTCCTATCGCCGTTGCTGTCTATAATCGCCTTGCATCTTTTAGGCATGTTTTCAATTAAATTGGTTGCATACTCTTGGGGTAAGGACCTCCATATTAAGCGAATGTGTCGGGCAAGTTGTTTTACAGTCCAAATACGTTTTCCTCGAAGCTTCACCTTCACATATCCCCAAACATTTTCGATTGGATTCGCATCTGGTGACTGGGATGGCCAATCCAGTACGTTTATGCCATTTTCTGCTTTCCACTGTGTGCAAAGATGACTCCTATGTTTGGGATCATTGTCCTCATGCAAAATCCAATCTTCGATTCTCTTTGGAGACCACTTTTTTACAGATGTTAGTAGACCCCTTCTATAAATTTTCACCATCCTCTCCGCGTTTAAAATATCCGTAAAGATGCATAATGTTCACATATCCTTGTTTGGAGAAGCAACACCAAACATGGACCTTTGCTGGATATTTGACGGTCCTTTAGACAAGTCTACTCGTAGGTGAAGATCAGGACCGATGGATGGTAGTTTGTTCCCCAAAAGGAGCTTCATCTGAAAACACCACATTGTCCCAATTTCGGTCGATGTTCGCGCGCGCCCAAGCGTTCCTTTTCTCCACATGATTCTTAGTCAAGAGGGGTTTCTTAATTATTGCACTCCGGTATTTTAAATTATGAGCACGAAAACGACTCCGAATACTTTCACAGGATATCCGTAAACCCTTTTTCTTTAATCTGGCCTGTCCTTGTCGTAAAAATAATCCAGGATTCGAGGAAAACATGATCACAATCAGTTTCTCCTCCTTATCTGTCGTTTTACGCTTTACACCACGTCCTGGCAAATCTTTAACGATTTATGAATGTCGGGGAGAAACTGCGACTTTCTTTAAAACGCGCCATAGCGAAAGAGTCAAGGTACTTGCACGTTCATGGATTTTCACGGTAATTACATCCAGATCAAATTTATGGCGGTCACGCTCTTGTTAGACAGACTGTACGTACCGCGGAGAATTGATCGGTCGATTTTCTGAGACGCATTCGTAAATGTATTACCGGATTAACGGTAATCTATTCCAGTGAGTATTAATAATTGCTCGAGGGCGGTTAATATTCAACTGTGAATGGTTTTCTACATGGGTCTAAATTCCTTCGGAGACTCACTTAAGTATTTTAGGGACGCGTCACCGAATTATATACACCCTTCGGAATAGCTTTCCCATTCGTTATACACGAGTATCGAGTTTCTATACGGTAGACCGCAACGTGGTAATACGAATACTTAGAAGGAAGGGTGCGTCCGTGTACAACATTGGCGCCTAATTTTGAGGCTCGGTTTGACCAGTGCCGCACCCGTGTCATCTTGAAACGGGTAGGTATGCGCCCGTATCTAACGAGCCAAGATGGCAGCCGCCGCCTACCTAGCCCTCGTCAGTTTACCCGCGCGCGAGGTAAACTACTCGGCAAACACAGGCTCGTGAATGGAAAGGTAGGAGAGGACGGAGATCGGAGATGCTTTTCGTTTCATACCTGCCACTTAGCTATTAAAGACGGCAAAATTGTTTATCCTTTACGTAATATTAAAAGACGCTTACTGCTTTTATATGATATCCAAGGCAAAGGGATGGGCAGAAAATGAGGCGGCCTTGATGAAATTAAAGTGAAAAACACGAAAAGTGTAGGGAAGCTATACATAGGCACGCTTCAAATTACGCTGCGCTGCATTACTCGGGGCAGTCTTACCTGAAACGCAAGTGTAGGTAGTACACATGGCGCAAAATATTTAGGCCCCCGAGGGCCGTTGAGGGGTATATACATCCCGAGCTTCCCGTTTCAGGTGTCCCATCCAATTGTTTGCTTTAAAGCAAGAAAGTGCAATCAGAGAGAAAAAAACAAAGGTATCCAGGCAGCCCGGTGAACATCTGCGAAAGAAACGAGTGAGGAAGTATAAACCTGAAAAGAGTGACGAAGAAATTGAATTAGGTTGGATTCACGGCACAGCAGACGGAGCTTGCTTCACAGTTCACAGTGACAGCTGCTCCTATCGAAATCTAAGAACAAGCCCGCTCATACATCAGAAAGCAACCGAGGCAGAAGAAGACACTGTAAAGTGGGGTCGCATCTACCGTGACTTATGGACGAAGAGATGACCCCAAGTAGACTAATAATATTTTGTGACTACTATCTTCTAGTATTGGAAAAATTACATTTGGAATAATTCGTCACTCCGATGGAATGTGTGCACTAGGTGGAATATAAAGTTAAAAATAAAATCAGGCGATGAATACAGTTTCGAGTTAATTCAATATATTCACAACGTTACCAACATAGGAAGCTGTAAATACTCGTTATAAACGGTCAACAGAGAGTAAGATTTTGTCACGTGAAATTGTTATACAGAGTATCTTATACAGAGTATACTATTTAAAGTAGAAAATAAAACTATGCATATAAATTACTTAAATGAAACTATTTATAAAAACTTCTCAAATAAAACTACTTATCTCTGATATAAATTGGCTCAACCAGCAGATAGCAAATGTCATGACACTCTCTTGCACAGCAGATACTGGGTCAATTATGAATTATGACCCAGAGAGGCGGATTCAGGAGCCTTTTTTGGAGGGGGAGAAATATGTAAAAGTACTACATAAGTACATTTCTGAACCTTCTTTTCGAAGATTTAAAATTTGCTTGTAATTTATATTTTAATATCTCTATCTGATACTATAGCCTAAATAATTAAAATCACATTAATTGTCATTAATGCCATAATATTGTTTTATTTTATTGCTCTTGCGCCCATATGAAATTTTGCTATACGCGTCCAAATGAAACTTTTACAGTACCTACTAATACTTATATTCTAATTGAAAGTAAATACGATATACATGTAGACAAACAGTAATGTTTGTATTTCCGATACAAATGTAACATCAGGAACCCTTTCAAGACTTCGCAGTTATCTCTTTCCTCTTCAGTGTTTTTCCTATACTTTCAATTGCATTCGCAACATTCTTGTGCAGTCTGAGTTTTATTAATGCTTTTCACCAAGAAATCGTACAAACTAACTCACAAGGAAACATTTCCAATCCGAAAATTGTGATTTTAATCAGATTTTGCTCGAATGTAGAGCATATTGGAGTTGCAAAGATCATTTTTCTTCTTCAGAAATTCACTGTGACTCAGTCCTTAAAGTTATCGCGATTTTCGTTTTTTAAATATACATACGTACCTTTATTTTTCTAGTTATAAAAAACGTTCTGCTCTATCTCGCACCGTTACCAAGTTATATTAAAAATACGAAAAAAAAAAACGCGATAACTTTGAGTGAACGTCCTCACATAAAAGACCGTGTAAAATCTACATACACACCGGGTAAGAAATAGACTAGTGTTGTGAGATAATTCTCAATGATTATACATATTTTATTAAATATTTTGCTTTATTATTACGAAGTTTCCATAGAATCATATTCCAGAAAAGAGGTAATTTATCTAAATATCTAACAAATACAGCGTCAATTGTACGCCCCGATTTAGTGGTGGATACATTACGATCATTATTCATTTTCATATTAAATTTACGATCTAAAAAATCAATCAAAGGTTGTGCCTTGTTTGAAGCAAAATTTACATTAAAATCGCCGCTCAAAATGATAGGCAATTGAGAGAGACCTTTGTCAACAAATTCAGTATCAGATACATCATTAGAGTACAAAAGTAAAGATTCGTAAATGAATTGCATTATTTTTTACATTGCATGATTATGAGAGATATATATAGCAATCATGACAATCATGTTGCCATTATCTAGAATGCACTGAGCAGCACAAATCTCTCCAACTGATAATCCGCTATTTACAGAAACCGTAGTAGTTTGACGCAAATTAATGTTCATATTTGAAGTGCAGACCAAGTTGTTATTGGAATTTTGATAAATAGCAACTCGTTCAGCTCTCACCGAAGTATGCTTGAATTTTACTACGCAGTCAAAATTAGGAATGTTAACATTTTCATCATTTCCAAGCCATGTTTCCGATAGTAATAAGAAATTTGATCCTCCCACAACTCTATCCGTTAAATGTTGTGCGTGAGCTTTTAGACTGTGACAATTAAATGAAAGTAATGAAACTCCTCATCTGTTATTTATAAAACCATTGAAGACCGAGCTAATGGTTGTGAGTTGATTTAGAGCAAGCTAATTGAATTCCTCTTGTAAATTGCCCTTTATTGTGCCCTTGTTCGTTCATGGTAGAATTTTTTATCATTACTTTTAGTTGTTACTAGAGAGTTGTAAATACCATTTATGCTTCTCGTACGTGATAACGCAACATACAAAATTTGTTGTGACTGTGTTCGATTATATTCATAAACGATGTCAACGAATGTGCATCCTTGGGATTTATGTATGGTGATTGTGCAGGTTGATATTAAAGGGAAATGATTTTGTTTAGCTACGATGGTTTGGTTGTTATTTAAAGGTGTGCTTGCCGTTTGTCGTGCAATAGGTACTGCCAACCGCCTGATGTTATTGGCTTGAATGTAAGCACCAACTTTTTTTCGTATTTTTGCACCAGTATTCGGTGAATCAGGAAATTTCAACCACACACGTGTCACTTCGTTAGCATCATTACATTTAATGTGAACCAACCTGTGCCCATAGTACCATTCGCTAAACCATCTGAGACGTTTATATTGTCAACATGTACGATTTGTTTAATACAAAAGTAATTTCATACGGCAAAACACCAGTGTCTATGACTAACATTTTATGATACTTTTGATGTACAAAGGCATTTTGCTCTGCATTGTGACAACCGACGTAAATGTCCTTCGAGGTCGAAGTGATTTTGTTAGGAGCAGAGTTCAAACCCGATTGATTATACAGTGGGACTGATTGATTTGTTAGGAAAAGGCGGAAAATTTGGACCACGCTGATCAGCTTCTTCTTTTAAGAAAAACCGAGATTCAATTAAGAGCAATTGATTCTCTTCCAACTCTTCACCATTGCCAATTTTAGTCAACAACGAGGAGTGGACTTGATTTAATTCGTAGCATTTAAGTCTCCGCCAAAGAGTTGGGCCAGCTATTGTGCTTTTCATTTGTTTGTAAATTAGCGTGGCTCGGACTGGCAGCAATTGCCGCAAATCACCACTCAGTATAATATCCATACCACGCAAGTTAGTGCTGTAATTTCCAGTAATTTGTTTCAGTCTCGTATCGATTTGTGACAATAGTTCTGCTCCAACCATACTGATTTAGTTAATAATGAGGACTCGTACATATTTAAAAAGTGTGCGATAAGATGACGCTAAATTACTTTGATACCAAATAATCGTTATAGTCGTACTTTTGACAATCTATTGTGGGTACGTTTACGAGTATTTACAAAAAAAGAAAATCGTCGGAATGTATAAAATTGTCGAAGTTATTAATCGTTGAAGATCGTCCTGCACGGCGCGCCGCTGCAGGTGGTGTACATCAATTTAGGTGAACCAATCATCTGAAAGCAAAATGCTTTGAGGTGATTATTCTATACACAAATATTTACAGTGTGGAAACTCGCTGATAAATTTGAACAAAAATTGTAGAAGTTACACACGAATAAATTGTTTCTCCACATTTTTACGGGAAAAAAACGTCTTTAATCAGTTATAAAATCTAATTTTGATGCGGAATTTCCACCCGATAGAGAATGGAATTCTACAGCTCCAGTTAAAATGTTAAGTGAAAATATTCAAGAGTTATGATGTACACCGTTTCTGAAAATCGTGTTTCGAGAAAACCGGCTTCAAAGTTCAGGGTACATTTATCTGCAAATTTCGACTTGCAAAATGTGTAAATCTCCTTTTACGCGATTCCTGGCCCATAAAGGGCTCCTTCTGCTGCAATATCTTCTTCTTCTTCTTTTTTCTTCCTTCTGTTTTCTTTCCTAGCCTCTTTTGTTGCCGCAATTGCTCGAATGTCTGCCGCCGATAGTCGCCTTTTATCGAATTCTTCGCACATATTTCGCGCGTTTGTACCAACTAAAAGTTCAAGCTCTTGCATTATATATATGAGAGCTTTGTTTCCATCATTGAATGTTGCTAGAGCAATATAAGTGGCAGTTTCCACAGTTTCAACGCCAGTAAAATGTATCTTTGGAGCGATTTTCCAAATTTTAGCGTTTAAACTTTCATTATTATTCTGTGTATAGCCACCAACGCATCTTGTCAGTAATGCGTCTTCACTCAAGTACTATTAAACCGAATAAATTGCTGATTGAACATCTTTGTGTAAGGGAGTTTTATGCTTATATTCGTGTAAAATATTTTTTGCAGAAGCTCTTTGCCAAGAACACCAACTTGTTTCTCCAACAGGGCAATAATGATGTTGAGGATTGTCGTCTGCCGAACACTTATGGAAACATGTCGCCAAAATTGCATTTCTCATGGCTTCTGACGAATGACTAGCACCTCTAATGGCATTTCCATAATACGAGCTCAGTTCGTCGATCAGTTTCGCCGTGAGCTTTCCTTTGCCTCCAAGTCACTTTTCGAAGCGAAGTCCCCGTGCGTTTCTGAACTTGGCCTACACATTCGTTTTTAGTTACTGGTACATCCTACGGATCAGCGTCGACTACGGCGTTGAACGTCTTACTGTCACCGTCTCCGATGTAGTTGACGTATTTAGTGTTATATAATTCCTGCGATCGTTGAAAAATTTTACCGGCACTAAAATTTTTCCGGCACTACCCTCGTGATTTGTCTTGCATTCACCAACGTGTTGGTCCAACCATTCTTCATACTCGAGTGTTCCAATTAGCTTATCCCATGTCTCGCAAACTTTCCAATACGCGCTCTTCACTACAACATCAATCACCTTTCCGGTCAAATTTCCAATAACTGTTGCAACTCCAAAAAGAGACGAAAAGCCTCTTTTTCGCCAGGTTCCGTCACCTGATACAGTTATTCCTATGGGTTCCGTTTCGTCGTCATCCATGGTTTGACATATTTCTTCCTGAGCAGCACGAAACATAGATCCCTTTGCAACGACTTCTGTTGCGTTTCTAATATATTTTCCGAATCGTAAGGTAAGGATGTCGAGAAACTGGTTTTCGAAGATCCATTATGTCACAGACTTGTTCCAAGCCGGCCAAACCTACTCCTATCAGTCTCATGGCCAACGCAATTCGATAATTTACTTCGTATGAGAAGCTGCGTATTTTCGGGCATGACGAAATCTCCCTATCGTTACAGTTTTTACATTTCACAAGGATGTTAAAACCAAGTCCGCGTACTTTTGTTTCCGAAAAGTTTAGATCACAGTCACATATCTTACACTTTACATGAGAACTTATAGCACTAAACACACTAATGGAACTTAGAATACGGTATGAATGTCTGTCGTCACATGTAAAGTTGGATGAAGAATCACTGGTGATCTTGCGTCGCGACGCACTCGGTCGTTCTCCACTATCTGAATTCTCCACTTTGGATCTGGATGTTCTCGAATGCGTCCTCTTCTTCGTTCGGCAAGGACGTCCAAGATTTTCTCTGCTACCTTTCTGTTCGCGAAAGATGCGCGTTTTAACAATATCTACGAACGTTAGACGACACGTCTTACGATGGCAGAAGCAGAATTCGTACTACATAAAAAGGTTGAAAGGCTGCGAAACATTCGGTAGTAATTGTAAAAATAGCTTTTACCTGAATCAAGTAATAAACTCCCAGAGAAGTGGCCAGGACCCAACCTAAATAACACCAGTACCGCACAGCGGGTCCTGAGCGACCGTGGCGCGGTTACTCAGCGGTACACTGTGTTACGTTCGGTGCTATAACATTTGCTTAAAATGTTCGTAATTATTGGTGTACAATTCGCAAATGAATTGCTTTTTACGTCGGGGTACTGCGGCAGACAAGGTGTGGCACGACCGCGAGCACAACTGACAACACACCCAGTGCTCTTTTGGCACTTTTCGATGCGCTAAACACTTCGTTGCAATAAATGCAAGCTGGATGAGTTTCAGTATCATCATCGTCTTCTGTAAAAACAATTTCCGGTTCAATATCCTGAAGAATTACACGTTTGCTTTGTTTTCGTATTCGTACGCTTCTGCGATTTTCTTTAAACTTTCTTAGTTGTACCCGGGCTTTCACTTCCTCTATGAAAGGACTCCCTGTAAGAACCTGGGATCCAGTGACTTTTTTCTTTTGGTTTTTTGCTCGTCCCGTAGAAGCTACTTTGGGCAATGGTGAAATCACCTTCAGTATACCCTGCGTGGTAGGAATTGTCTTCTTTTTGGAATGTGTTAATGATGACGGTCCTGGAACGACTTGACAAATATCTTCTGGAACCGCTACTGGCGCAAGATCCATGACATTGTCGCTTTGAAGAGATTGCGTTGGACTGGCTTCGGGCTCAACGCAATCTAATTCCATGTCGTTTTCAGTGACTTCACTGGGCAAAAACAAATCATCTGAGAAAATGTGTGGGTTCAACGGGTAAATTCCGGTTTGTTTAAAACCACTCGTAATATTTTTTGCAGAAGCAGCATTTTCGTAGGCCCTTCTCAGAAGGTCGGCGATCTGGTATAGCCCTACGGTCCTGCCAGGGTGATTCTTCAGCCACGTGGTGATCTCGCGGTTGTAATATGCCTTAAAGGAAGACACAGCAGTATCACGCCATTAGCCTTGGCAAATTCCAATGCCTCTAAATATTTATGGCTGGCGTGGCCATCGATGATTAGCAAAACTTTGTTTGTTGGGGTAGAAGCAACGAAGCTAACGAAATGCTTCATCCATCTGGGAAACAGTTCACCCACCATGTACCCACTATCATAGCACTGCTCCAACGTGCCTGACGGTGCACCATCAAAATATTCTGCGGATCGCGTCTTGGAAATCCTACCTTAATCAAGTTTCACTTAAAAAATTGCTGCTTGCGTACTGCAATTTGCTCTACGTTCACACGAAGTTTCATTAAAACCAGAATTTCCGGGTTGGGAACGTTTCTTTGTCAGACTTAATAGCTGGCGTTTTAAAAATCTCCAAGAGAATGCATGTTTTCGATGCGCAGAAGTATAGGACTGGGGTTTTCATGGACATCCGTCCATTTTCCAAGGGTTAAATTAATACATGTAAAAATAGTAAACGGGTAAGGCTAACAATTAACAACGATCCAAAACAAGTGCAGAAACCCTTAGTTAATCCCTGACGTAGTTCCTTGTCAGATTGCTAAAAGAATTCAGAATTCAGATTTCAGAATTCTTGCTGAAATAGTTGAGTGTAATGGGAGAAGAGAGCATTCCACGAATGTTTCTCCAAGACTCGGTCTGATTCAACTTGGACGGACTGAGAAAGAAGCTTGCGGCATTTTATCAAGGTTTCGATAAGGGTTCTCTGCCTTAGGAAGGAAAGGAGGAAGGAAGGCAGGAAGGAAGGCATCGTGTCCTCTCTAGCCGAGAGTCGTGGAAATCGGATTCTTATCGTTCGGAAAAGAAGCGAATCCATGCCAGGCGAACTACGGCCGGCGTTTCGTCGATGAGTGCCGAGGCGATAAGATCGTCGGCTAAGTGATTTTTCGCCTCGGCGAGACTACCGTCGAGCCGTGCCACGCCGCGCTCGGAATTCATTCTGATCGAGATATATCTCGCCACTGCACAGACAACTTGTTTTGCACCGCGTCCAATCGATTCGATCGCTACGTACCGAAGTGGGCTACACCGAGGCGCATTTAACTTCCCTTCGCTTTATGAACCCATGCAACGAACTCTGCCCGTTTAAAACGAGACTCTATCGATTCGGAGAAGCTCGCAGCAGTTTAACGAGACGTTGAAAACAGGTGAACAGACTGAATAGGTAGGCACGGGCTGGAGCAATTTGACGGAAACGACCTGCTTCGTTCTTATGGGTGTTCATACTTTGATCAAGTCGCAAGGAAAAAGGTCTTGCTACATATTCGAGTTGCCAACTTTTCACCTTATGAAACAGTTGGGGAGGTCTAAAAATTTGATCATCGTGGTGTAAAGCAGTTCATCTTTAAAATTGGTAATCATACCGTTCATTCAAAATAAGGCGGAAAGATAAGAATCGAACATAATATCATAGACTATTTTAGGAGATAGGTTGCTGAAAACATCAATCTTTTTAGACATCCAAATGAGAAAAAGATGAGGCCTTTTGAAGACGAATAAAAAAGTAAAGATGACGAGATCTCAGATTATCTAATATTTAAGAAATATGTTTTCGCCTAGTTTCGGTTAGACATAAAATCCCACGAAATATTCGAGTCGGTATTTAAGATCTCATCGAGGATCATCTAACGAATATTAGCCTCTAAAATCTGGTGTCCAATTTCAGTTAACTAAAGTGCAGTTAACCACAGAAAATTGATCGCTTATTCGGCGATGGATCATGTTTCATTTAATCCGTCGACGGAAAACTGTGCTGTGGCAACTCCACAGCTAACTTCGTTGCGTTGTCCTTAATCTCACGATGAAATGTGACCAAAGAACTTTACACGACACTTGGGGATTCGACCACGATGATTAGAGTCTTCTACCTGTCGAGGAATTTCTAAACTGGCTTTAACCTATCGTGCTCCGAGATAGAGAGATTATAGAATAGGAGGCAGGTAATATTCTGGGAGGAAATGGTCCTAAAAGCTGTTACAAGTTATTCGGTCCAAATGCATAGAACTACTACCTGAAACAAAAGACAACTTTCGTCTTTCATTTTATGAGAATCTTGTGAATTGATATTTCGTATTAGTATGGAAAGGGGATATTGGAGCATCGTTGTAAAGAATTATTAATGTAAGAGACTTAAGTTAAAAGTGTTTCGATCGACGGGCAGTGAAGTATTACTAGGGTAGATGTCTCAATTACTGCCACCTTAACCTCAAAATCATTCCAATTTGCAGCATAATAATGCTTAAGATCTCTTTTATCACAGAATTTTTTTTTATTTAATAAATAGTAAGTATTAATTGTTAATTAATTGAGAATGTATAAGAAAGTGCAATGTCCCAAGAACTGCCATTTAAACAATCGTCGTGTCCGTATAACTGCCACAAACACGACACAATAACTGTCAGTCTTATTGACTGTGACCAGATAACTGATGGTCCTTATTATTGACAGTAAGACTCGATTACAGACGGTCTTTTTTATTGACTCCCTATTATGTTCAGTCCTTTTTGCTACGAAGTGATTAATTAACGCTAATTCAAATTGAAAAATGAGAAGTAAACTTTAAGTAAATTATTAGTTCTATATTCGCACAAAGAATTTAAATAATAATATAATTATATAACATTATTATTTATATAATAATTTATTTATTTTTGTTTATCTTTGGATCTGTCGTACTTCTATTTCCTCCATTTAAGTATGTTGCCATTTTCTGCTTCATCTTCTTCTTCTCTTCATCCTTTCCCTGTTTTATTTTTTGTTTCTGTAGTCGAATTTGTTTCCTTAATTCTTTTTCTTCGTCCACTCTTCGTTTCAGATTTTATTTTTCAGTTTTGTATTTCTTCCATTCGCCGCTAGTTATTACAGATGGTATCATCTCTTTTTGTTTCTGATTTTTACCTTATTTAAAAAACTCTTTTTCGGCCAAAACAAAGTATTTTTAAGTGCTTCTGCCAATTGTGAATGCAATTCATTACCGTTTTTTATATTACTATTTGGCTCTTTATTAGAAGAAGCTGTAATATCTTGAAATGGTTCATTTATTAGAATTGTGTTATTATTCAATATATTTTCTAATTTGTCTTGAACACATAATTTTGCTTCTTACTGATTATTGTTTAGTTTTGTATAGATTACTGAATATCTAGAAACAGTCAGAAGTTCAAAAAATGATCACAAAACAGAATATACTATAGGATCTTGAAAGATGATATAAGATTATAAGATGATAGTCTATAGATATCAAGATAATATTAATATTTCATTGTGCCCCCTGCATCAAAGTGCCTCAACTCCCTCTAGTGACGACAGTAATGTGGACAGAACACAAAAACATTGTCCCCAATACTGCCACCGCTAATAATTATCAACTATCACTAAAAGTCACTACTTCTACTCGTTTATTTTAACTATATTAATAATTCATTTATTGCAGCAAATATGAGATGAACAGTAAAATTACCACTCTTTTTGCACTACACTTTTCTCTTATTCTGTACTTACGCCAGTCGCATTTTTTATACGCTAATGGTACATTCACCTTTTAATATTAATTTATAAATATAAGTGTGCAATGTTTCTCTATTATTATCTAAAACGGAATCCAAATTTAACACTAAAATTTTTTTCCCTTACGATTTTGCACGCATTATTTTACTATTAAGTAAAATAATTAAAGTGGCAGTAATAGGGACACTGAAAGTAATTGGGTCATCTACCCTAGAGGTTTAAAGATCAGACCCCCGTATGCATAAACAATAGCTTCCTTATAATTTTGTAAATAATTTTTATGCGGTTGATACATAGTAGACGTATAAGAAACAAATGGTAATATTCGCCAATGAATTACAACGAACAAAAAATGTCAAGCACGGAAGATGTTATTATTGATTATTTTTTCAATACTTAGATTTTTAAAAGTATTCTTTGTTTTCTGATTCCCATAATTGAGTGGTGAATGCGAGAATAATTGAAATGAGTTATTGAAAGGAAAACCGAGCGGAAGTTTCCAAACAATGTAGTCAAGAAGATAGCAAAAAATTGATTGTGAATTCCAGCTTGGATTGTTTTTAATTCTCGAAATTGTGTGGTAAAACCGTAATACTGTTGTTAATTATATATTACCGACTGTCTGATACGGATAATTGGTGTTTAGAGGATCAGTAGAATAAAGGCGATTTAATGAAATAATTCGTCGCCATAAACGAGATGAAAATTTAACGCGAATGAAACTTGAACCATTACGCTTCCATTTTATTATTTGTCGATCAATCAGACATATTTTTGCTTAATGTTGCGATTATGAAATGCAGGACTTTGGAGTAGAAAATAATGTATGATATAATAGTAGGGTTACGTTATTATAATAGCATATAATGTTAATTACACTTCAGTGTGCCTGGGACGCATATTTGGATTGCAAAAGGTGTACATATATGTAATACTAGGATGGCCCTTATATATACGAGTCGAAATTTTTTTTTGTACTTTGCTTTCACTCCCTAGAACAGTGCCATTTGTTACAAAAATAGTCTCTGAAAAAGTTTATTGCAATCAAACAACAGGAAAGGATGCTGACCAGGCCTTAAATTTTAGGATTCATCAATGGTTTGAATTTGAAGAATTTCTCGAAAATGGTAAGCCTTATCGAAATTTTGTTCAAATAATATAAAAAGAACATTCAATTTTCTACAATTGCTGTATACATCATTTTTTCGTGCTTCCAACCATTATTTAGATAATAGCGTTTGGATATAGAAAGGGCCGCACTTCGCGCGTATAGACAATACGTCATGCCGTACAGGTGGGACGCGCGAAATGCGGACCTCTCTATATCCAAACGCTATTGTCTAAAAAATGGATGGAAGCACGAAAAACTTATATATACAGTAATTGTAGATAATTGAATGCTCTTTTTATATTATTTGAACAAAATTTCGATAGAGCTTACCATTTTTTAGAAATTCTTCAAATTAAACCATTGATGAATTCTAAACTTTAAAGCAGCGGCGCCATTTAAGGAAGGCACCATTTCCTGTTGTCCGATTGCAATAATCTTTTTCAGGGACTATTTTTTTATGAAATGGAACCATATTAAGGGGTGAGATTAATGTAATAGGGTGACTGTACCTAATATTGCCCATGTTCCTAATATCGCCACTCGTTATATATTGCAAAGTAAGCTCTAAAATTTATCGGTTATGATTTTCGAGAATCTTAATAGTGTCAAAATTTATTGTACTATCACAATTTTACATCACATTTGGAGAAGGAACGTAAAAAATAAAATATTTTAAAAATCTATTTCCAAATTTCTATATTATTCTAATAATAATTCTATGAATGCAAGAATATCTACTAGAAATACCTAATTAATGATGTACTTAAGAAATGAAATCGATTAAAATACTTTTCGTAATGAAAATAGCGTTTTTCTTTTAGCAGTATGCGTGTTCTCAGTACCGCCTACCGGAGAACAATGGTTTCGATGTACCTAATACGTGTTACAGGTGAGGTCACGAAATGCGCGGAGCAACCAAAATAAACATTATTTGTCCAATATGTACATCGGAACGTAAAAAATAAAATATTTTAAAAATCTATATTTTCAAATTTCCATATTATTCTAATAAAAATAAAATCAATGATGGATAAAAAAAACATTTATAGAGCAAGAAATAATAAAAGCACAAGTGAAAATGATTTTAAAATCTCATACATACATGAATTAATCAATATTTCTTGAGTTGGCGTTATTAGGTACACTTTTTTCAGGACCCGAATTTTGCATGTCTTAACGTTTTATGAGTCCTAATTAAAAATTTGTAGGTTTCAACGATTCTAACTTATGCTACATGAAAGATGAATAATTTCTCTTTACTTTGAACCGAACTGCATGCAAAAATATAAATTATTATTCAATTAACGGTGATTTAATTTTTGCCTGGCGATATTAGGTACAGTCACCCTACTCTGTGAAGCTAAACAACAGTGGCGGATTTAACAGGGTGGCCGATGAACAGTTGCCACCTGGGTCCCGGAACAGAAGCCCCCACCCCCAGGGACCCATCTTTAAAAAAAATTATGATTATATCCAAAGTATAGTTTTTTTTCTTCTGTATTATTACACTACGCCCGTTTTTAGAAAACTACTACTTTACTTTTCCTAAAAATGGACACCTGCTCTGAAGGCCCCACTAGGGCCCTGTCTTAAAAAAAGAACTTACGATTTTATCCAAGCACTGTATTTTTTTCGTATGCTTTTCTGTACACTTACCCTGTTTTAGTAAACTACCTGTTCATTTTCTCGAAAAATGGGCCCTTTAGAAAGTTTGCCACCTGGGCTTTTTTTCTTAAATCCGCCACTGTAGAACAATGAAAATTGTGTGTCTATCACGATGGCTTCTTTTATGCGATCAAAAAGTAAGCGACATCGAAAAGCTCTGATGGTTAATATGTAGGCGTAAGTTTGCACGGTTAAATAAGAAGGTGGCGGGTGAGTATGCCTGTAAGCAGTATGTTTCGCGCGATAAATAAACGGCGATAAACGCCGTCTCGCGGAACGTCCTTTGAATATCATCTTCCTCAAGATACGAGGCACAGCATAGGTGTTGTTAAATGTGCCGTTGGAACAATGTATTTTTCCCTTCCAAAGACGTTACAGTGCTTTTCTCTGTATTATACGTGTTAACACACAGTTATTCATAAAAGTATATTACATACTACATAAAAGTATTTTACATACTACATCTACTTCAAAGTAACAATTCGTAATTCTAATTCACATTAATATAAACCTTGATTAATATATTTATGTTTCTGGTGCATGCAATCGAAAAATTGTATTGAGTTTATTTAGATAAGTATTATTATCCGTGGAAGTAACAAAGATTGTGCACAAAAATATTCGTCGAAATTCAATATTTAATTTATACAAACGTAATTATAATACAATAAGTTAATACATATTATTCTAATATTTCTGTGATTTTATTCTAGCTTCAATCTATTATGCATAGATTTAACTAATCTTCAGTGAAGTTCGGGCTTATTTTGTTCTATTCTTCTGGCAAAATTTATTTGAGCATTTCTTTAGTAGGTGGTACTAACTAAAAATATATTAATCAAAGTTTATACTGATGTAAATTATAATAGGTAATTCTGTATTTAACACACGTTTTTGTAAATACACGTTTTTTACGATATTACGCGTCGAAATACTATGAACAGATGGGTGAAATCTTATTCATCCTCGCAAATGGTTTCAATTTGTATGCTTGTTGCGAGAATAATTCGCAGTGTGGTTGCATTCCATTTCTGCAGGTGAAACATTTGATTTTATTAAAAGGGATCCGAATCCCAAATTGGAAACACGTGCGCGTGATTATGTTATGTTTCGGACGAACCTGGATAGCATCGATCGAATAAATAGCGATACGTGTGCGGAGCTCCCGCCGCGCCGGTATTGCATACACAGGAGGACCGTGACATTAACCGCGGATGCGGCCTAGAATGCGTTACAAAGCGTTCGATCGGATTAAGCGGCTAATAGGCAGTCTATAATAATAATCCCGACATAATAACGTGGTATTACGCGAAGGATCGAACTGCACCATACAATTTCGTCGTGGCCGGTCGTTCTCCACCGCCAAAAGGGCTAACCTTAAATCTCCGTTTCACACGTTCCTTCGCCAAGAAAAAGAGCAGTAAGCAGCATTCGCTTCGAGAGAGGATATCCTTATCATCGCTTTCGACTGTTTTTCGGTCAAAAGAACTTCCTTACCGTTTACTTGAAAACGCTGCTTGGTAGGTATTGATAGTGGCGTGACTCAAAAAATAGAAATTTTCTAGGGAAAGCAGTTTAGAATTTGCAGTTGCCTAATAGTCGAATTCTCTACTTTTGCATCTATCCAGATTAACGATCACAGATAGCACATTCACCAAGCCATTCAACAGAATGTCAAATCATCCCTAATGAACTCTATATTTTACAATCTTTTTTGAGTTGTGCCGTTGTTCGAGAAAATGTAGTCTAACTTTTCAAGTTGTAACCCATGGTGAAATAAAATAATATATACAATTTATTTGCAAAGAAATATTGTATTGTAAAAGAAATAATAGAAAATCTCAAACTTCAATATTTTCGAAACAAAAAATGAATACTTACGCCACTATTCGAGAAAACAGCATAACATTCCATTTACAGCTCCAGGAAGCAACTGAAAATGTGTCAGTGTTGTTGAAAAAACATAGCTAACTTAAATAATGACACATCTGCTGTTTGGTGTGAAAGTAATCAAATTAGAGATGTGTTGTTTAACATATTGTACCTATGTGGTCTGTTTGTGCAAAAAAGATAAAAATTGGCAGGGTTTTAGTTATGCCAGCTAGCACCAATAA
This sequence comes from Andrena trimmerana, assembly GCA_951215215.1. NCBI lineage: Eukaryota > Metazoa > Arthropoda > Insecta > Hymenoptera > Andrenidae > Andrena > Andrena trimmerana. The sequence continues at coordinate 11,607,893 of OX578062.1, forward strand.
CGATCAATTTCTGGAATTGGCCACTTATCATTTCAGGAATTAGCAACAAATAACAAGTATATTAAAAAAATTACACTCATCATTTAAAAATACATCGAACACAAGTTCAAGCAACATTTCGAGGAGGATGTTAGAGAAAAAAATCGTTAAAATCTCGTTCATTTAAATCTCTTTCAGTTACACCGGAATCTGCAACAATTAGATTAACCAATAGTTCCCTTGAGCCATCGCTTTGGACATAATTATATTCCATATTGTATTAACGACAGGCCACTTTCACATTAATGAATCCTCTAGCCATCGTACCTTGTAATGCAAGTACCCATTATCAACGCGGCTTTGTCATATTAATTTTTAGTAAACCGCGTGCAATTATACATCGTAATTAGACAGTAAAGAGGCATTGATAAATGAGGGATTTCCCATCTGCGATTGTCGCATGCGAGTAGACGCAGAAGAGGTGTTCTAATATACGCTCAATGCATTCTTTTCTTATTCCGACTGAGAAGGTTCTGAGTGAAAAAAATTAAAAATAAGCAACATAATGTTCTCCTATCCTTCTTGTCCAAAAAAAGGCAGAAATAAGTGGCAGACATGCATAAAAGCCACAAAGGATAGGATTCTGCGCGGTTGGTGTTCTATTAACGCTTCATATTCAGTTTTTAGGTGGGATACGATTGTTCAAATGTTCAAATGACCGCTGTTTTCCTCCATGCAAAGATCAATGCGACGTAACAGTGATTAGCGAGTCTGCTTTTGTTCCACTGCTGGCAACGTAGCGTCTTTTGGTTTCATCTGAAACCAAGAATCGAACAATTTTCGTTTAGTTTGTGAGTGTTCGCACAAATCGTATAAATTCATAACTTAAAAGATGGGAAATTGAACAAATGGCAAAAAATTCACTTTTTCCTACGAAATTTTGCCTTAAATGTGTAAAAAAAAGTTATTTATTTAAATAATATCATTATACTAATAAGATTGCTCTGTGGAGAATATGTCCACAAATATCCTTGCACAAGACCGAGTCGATTGGTTGAATATTTTTTTAGTTACATTGCCCGCAAATTGTAAAACTGTCGTTTCGAGAAAAACGCGTTTAAAGCTTTCGGTGAAGATAAATAACACTTTTCCGAAACTTACAGCTGTTTTCTGCTAATCCGCTATGCCAGGTCCATACATTAGACCTTCCTCTTCCTCAAACTCCTCGAGCAGGTCCGCATTTTGTTCCCCACGAGTAGTTCGTTCCTCTCTGATGCTGCTGAGGCTGCGGCGTTCTTGTCTCTTCAGCCGTTGCGCGTCGTGCACATCGGTGAATATTTTGTACTGTCGGCCGATAATGAGGTCCAGTACTTTCATTAATTGGACAACAAAACTGTAGCCTTCATTGAATGTGCCAGCAGCCAAGAAAGGAGCGATTTCCACGATTTTGAAGCCGCAGTTTAAATGTTTCGGGGCCAATCGCCATATTGTGGCGTTAAAACTCTCTTTCGCGTTCTGTGTGTGGCCCCCTAAGTATCTTTCCAACAAATCTACTCGTGACAAATCTTCATAAATTGGTAGAATGTGCTCCTGTAGGTCCGGAATCCGGATGAAGTGCAGGTGGATGCTCATAACTTCCTATATTACCTGCAGCTTTTGCAACGCGTCCTTTGCAGCATGAGTTGGTTCCCGCGGAACAGTTTTGGTGCAGCGAGTTTTCATCGGTGGAAATTATATAATAGAAAATAGCCATTACAGCCTTCTGCATTTCTTCAACGGATTCGTGGTTCCTTCTTATAGCTAGAACTATAGTAATACTTCGTCTATTTTTTAGTAAGGACTTCTGTCAATTTTCCTCTACCTGCGAATTTAGCAGATTTTTTTACGCTTCGCAAACGACTTCCCATCCTTTTCTCGACGTGGCCGACACATTCACTTTTTTTTACATCGAAATCATCGCCACAAGATTGTATGTCTACAATCACCTTGAATGTCTTCGCGTCTCCGTCAGCAAATAATTCAAGTATTTCACTCCGAACTTTTCCTCCGATCTTGAAAACATTTCAACCATGGATAGAACCTCCATTTTTCCTGCGGAGCCGTGATGGTTTATGGAAAATTCGTCTGCATGATCTTCCAACCACAGAGTTTGCTTGGACCTTGTCCAAGATCCATAAGGCCACAAAAAATATTCATTCCTTCTCTTTCAGTGCCCAACTGTCTCATAACGAAGACTATTCTTCGATTGATTTCATAGCCATTTTGGTTAAATGGACCAGAACTTATTTTTTACGTGCTGTTATTTTAAAGCCGAGGCCTCGATATACAGATTCATCAAATGTTACTTTTTGTTCGCACTGTTTACAAACAACAATGTTCGCAATGGCACTAAATAAACTTACGAATTCGATGATTCTGTAACAGTGACTCGAATTCACTGTCGCTGTACTGGTACGCGCGAACTTTAATTTTCTCGCGGAAGTGCTCGTTCTTCGCTTGTAATTTTTATCACAAAATTTCTTTTCTGCAAATTTCCTTCGACCCGGCCTATTCGCACGATAATTATCCCCTGTTTACTTTAGGACTCATTCCAGCGTTATATTTCTGCACGAGATGAAATTCGAACTAACACTCACGGACAGCACAACGTATTTCCCGAAAGAACCCTTTACTCACATAAACTTGTCGAATTATTATATAGATATATTTAATAAGATAATAAACGATACGGAATTAATTAGGACTAAAACTATTACGATACATCTAAATACGATTAAATACAACACAATATACCTAGTGCGAAAACTCTGAAAGGCTGGATTGTTCTCTTTGCTGGTCGCAACGACTGTGCCCGCTCAGTTCGTCCTGTAGCAAAATTTATTTTTCTAAAGAAAACTATCCGTCTCCCCCGAAAAGTTCCTGAGCGGGTCGCTGGGCCCGCTGACGCATCGGGTTTTCTCCACGGCCCTGACTCTTCAGTGACATACAACGCGCAAACAAGCAAAAACAATGAACAATAAACTATGTACTATACACAGGTACATATTCGCCAAAACGTTGAAGCTATTGTAGTACAGAGCGTATGTCACGAAGGAATTGTGAAGCGGAGAACGCCTCGCGCTTTCAAGTAAAATTGCGTCACCTGCTACTCTGTAGCAACACCGGCTATAGCCGCTTTAATTTTCGAATTTCGTGTTACGGCTTTGGGAGTATATTTTCATGATATTTAACTATTGGTTCATGCCAAAAAAATCGAATTTTTCGACTACCTACACCAGGCTCCCCCTTAAACGTGCCAAAAAAGTTATTTATTTAAACAATATCATTATACCATTAGCTAAGTTCTGTGAAGAAAATGTTCACAAATATTCTTGCACAAGGCCAAGTCGATCGGTTGAATATTTTTGGAGTTACATTGTCCGCAAAGTGTCAAACTATCGTTTCGAGAAAAACGCATTTAAAGTTTTGTGGTAACCTGGCGCTCCGTAGCAAAACTGGCTATATCCGCTTTAATTTTTCGAATAATTTTTTTGTCGCGATGTTCAACTATTGACTTATGCAAAAAAAAATCGATTTCTTCGACTCGCTACACCAGGCTCTCCCCTTAAATGTTTATGTACATTGTTGGACATGTAATACCAACGGTACAGTTGTATATAAAGATCTTTGGTTTCCCGCAAGATTTCATCAAATTTAGGTAAATAGATTTTTTCCCACAGGCAATCACTCTTAAGATTATAGAGAAATTCTCAATTAATTTCTCATCTGTACTTGTAATTTCTGAAATTACTTTTGGGTTAGCAAAAAAACGTCTAGCGGTATTTCCATCGTTAGTGGATCCAACGTCAGGTTTGGGTTTGTCCACGATTAGTCTCAGTCTTTCCTTAAAAGATGTTTGCATTTCTTTTTTTCGATTTTGAAAAATCGTTTTATTGGATATTAGAATTCTCGATGTGCACACTTCTTCCAAAAAAAAATTATTTCTCAAATAATTGCAGGTAGTAGCAGAAAATAATTAATTAATTTTCATAAAGTATAAAAGTTAGGGGAACCAAATATAAAAAAATCACGGATACGTTTTGTTACGTATTTTTTAAAAAGTCGGTTGAAATAAAATTTTCATTCTTGGGCCTACGAAGTTTTCTAATGATCAGTAAGGCCATAAGCATAAACAATAATTTTGAAGCATACATACACATAACATTAGAATCCATGGTTAATAAAGTGAGCTAAGAATAATAAATATTCTTAAGGTCTAAATAAAAAAAAGAAAGTAACTCTACCGCATATGAATTTCGAGTGACGTTTGAAGTCCTTAGATTCCAGGTTGTGATGGTAAATAACGTCGTAAACAACTACGGTAACCTAGCAACCATAACCGAACTCGATTCCTGAACATCTTGATGTAAATATTAGATGATAAATATCACCTTGCAAAATATTTGATTTTTCAATTTTTGTCCATGTATCAACGCACTGTGTATCGGTTCCAAGTCGTATTCATCGATTTGTATAGCGAGCATGTACATTTTCCCATGCTGCCCGCATGGCGGCTTTTAATTGGTCTTTACTTGATTTTTCACGCTTATTTACTTTTAGTTTCAATTCACGCCAAACGTGCTCAATTATATTTAGATCGGGTGATTGAGCTGGTATGTGAATAAGTTTGGGGCAATTGTACAGTAGCCATTCTTGAGCGATTCTTGATGCATGTTTCGGGTCATTACCGCCGTAAAACATGAAGGAATCCAACAATCCCAACTTTTGAGCACTATTTTTCAAATGCATTTTCAAAATATTTAAATAAGACCACTTATCCATATTACGTTCAATAAATTCCAAATTGCCAATTTCTACCGCTGAAACGCAGCCCCACATCATAACGCTGCCCTTGCCATGTTTAATTGTCGGATTTAAATTTTGTACTTTCCACTCTTGATTTGCTTTCCGCCAAATGTTTATTTTACCGTCATTTCCAAACAAGTTAATTTTACTTTCATCTGTGAAGATGACGTTTTTCCAAAAACTGTAATCTTTATTAATATAACGTTTAACGAACTCCAATCTTTGTCTTCTATTCTTGGCACTTACAAGCATTATATTTATTTCTTCTTAAAATTATTCTAACATTTTCCGCAGTCACAGATTTTCCAGGATATTGTTCAATGTCAATTGCGATGGCCGGAGCACTTAATTTCGGATTTTTTTTTACCTTTCGATGTAGCCACCTCTCATCAGCTTCGGTCACTTTCTTCTTCGGGTTGATTTTTATTTTATTTTATTTTATTATTAGTAAAATGATGAATTACGTGTTTGCGTTCCTCCACCGTTGTTTGTCTTATATTTAACTTATTTATTCAGAGGACCGTCTTCCACCGGCACAATGGAATTCGACTGAACGCCAAACAATAGAGAAACAAATGAAACGCAAAACATCGCGTGATGTTTGTTTACAAAAGCGCGATGCAATCCTGCTGTTCGATTTTGAGTGTGAAGGCAATATGGCAAGTTAGGACGTTATTGTTTTTTTTTTTTGCATTAATAAAGAATAATGTTTAATTTTTTCTGTTAAGTGTGAGTAATGACAAAAAATTAAGCTATAGATTAGTAATTTCCTTTCAAAGAAATTCCTTATTTCATAATTATACGGAGTCAATATTTCTTATGATACGACGTGTACGATTTTCACTGTGAGTGACTGTAGATATTGTCTTACTGTTGCGGCAAAATGTAAGTCTTGGAAGATTTATATCTTATAAAGTATCGATTTTTGACACCTTCTTTAACCAGTGAATAACCGGACGCCCTGTGTAAGAGATAGTAATTTTGTGTTATTACATTTTATTTAAATGTATTGTCACGATGACGAGACGGAAAACGAAAGAGACGTGTTAAATCTAGTGACGTGATTTACATTTAATCGATGCGAAGAATCCGACAGATACACCACTGCGACCAAAAGTGTCGAAAACGCAGAATGCAAATCAGGGGACGGGAGAGACGTTGTCGAAAGGCGGAATGGTTAACAGTATTTCCAGTTGGCAGAATACTTCTTACTGTTCGCTTCGCATATATCTTACCAGTGACTTGGAGGACCTCGGCGAAGAAGAGAAAGACGGGTAAGGACCGCCTCGTCACCAGCGTTTCAACCACTGTTTTCAATCACCTGACTTGCATCTTTCGGACACCTTTTCGGTTTTACGACCCTCTATTGCTTATACCTTCTATTTTCTCCCTCCTTCCCTCCCCTTTCTTCCTTCCTTCATTCCTCGTCTCTCTCTAGGAATTAGATTCGATAGATCCTGGCCTCCCTTCGGTTGGGCGGAAGAGGCAAGTCGGGGACCATGTACGTGTACCGAAGAATCGAGCTTAGAACGATAAAATTGGCGATCGGCGTGAATGGAAAGAAATGGAGTTAATTCTAACATTTCAGGTCTCTTACTTTAGGAGCATGTGGTATTATTAATTAGTCGAATTGGTATTGCTAAATTGAATAAATATATGTATAAATTGCATTAAATCTTTTTCTTTCTTTCTTGTCTCAGTGGTGTCTTGTCTTGTTTTATTTTATTTATTAACCAAGACAATTAACATTTTTTCGGTTTCGTAGCGCCAAGTATTTTGAATAAAATATTTATTCGTATTAAAATATTTATTTGTATAAAAATATATCTGGTTAATATTATTTAATACATTTTTTTCTTTGTATAAATAGCCATTGTGATAATTGGCGCAATTTGTGTATATCGTTAGTTTTGTGAAGCTATTAATTTACAACAATGTTTTTAAATGGAATTCATTTTGATGGGATATTAATTTACTACAATATTTTTAAATGGGATTCTTTTTGATCGGGTATCAATTTACGACAAGGTTTTTAAATGGGATTCTTTTTGATGGGATATACTTGGCGCACTTTTTGTACCTTTTGTTTAAAAAAAGGTAATTTTGTTGGGATTTCACACATTTTGTATTGTTTATTGATGACTGTATAATTTGATCACCCCCTCGGAGTTTTTTTTTTTTTTAAACTAAATATATTATATTGTCATCCAAACTACGCACGCCTGCGAACCTTCAAGACAATTGGATTGGAGGAATTGGTTTAAACATGAGTTTTCAGATATGAACCAAACATAAAAGAAGCAAACAGAGGATCGAAGCTGAATAAAATCGTTTCGTTAATATAATTTTCATTAATATCATCTTCTGTTTCAATTATCTGTAAATATATATAACCCATATTTTACTTACAACTTAACGTAAAACTTATTTCACAAAAGATTAGGAAGTATCAAGAGAGATGCGTTTTCAGCGTACTTTCTTCACTAATGTGACTTACTCTACATTGCAAACAGTACGCCATAATTTTCTTAATTCTTAATGCTACGCTAATTTGAAAAATTTTGTCGATTTACCTTATTTGACAAATTTCCAGAAACTTATTCGAAACAAGATGCTTCTCAAACAAAGTACCGAAACCTTCATCCAATGAACGACGTGCATGATGGAGACATTTCCTCTCCCTTCCATGTTCCCCTCTTGCCTACACTTGACGACGGAGAAAATATCTTAACATAAATTTCGGCAAATTACAACTTTACATTGAAATATCTCAGCTCATAAGGCACGTAGGAACAAAACGAAGACACTTTTCTGATGTAAATCAAACCCAAGCTATCCATTCAGACCATTAAAAATCTAATCGGATCAGCCGTTATTGAGATTCGGTAACCTCAGGGTTTTTGATAGCGAGTCGCGGCGTAATATAGACATGGTGTGTCTCGCGCTGCGCATATAGTATCAACATATATATACTTACAATGCAATGCACTGGATTCCTGAGTTGAGCCGAATTTGTGTGGTCCACTGACTAACCTCGATTTCCCTAGGTTACATCACGTACCCTTCTGAGGAGACACAGGATTACTTGGAACATCTATTATATACTAACGAACGTATCCTCTCGATCATATCAAGACTGAATAATGGGAAATGGACTGTCATCGTCGCTCCAACATGTGCTTATATCTATATACCTACGTGTGAATTCTGATGATCGATTTGCTGCAAATTGTGCAGTTCTTATTTTGATAACCATTATTAATTGTTACATAATATTGTGAAATTGAAGTGCGTAGCTACTCGTGTTTAATGCTAGGATGACTTTTGGAGTCTACTGACCACGCTCTGCAGTTTGGGTAATAACCCATTGCAATAAATGCTATTTTGGAATTTCACGGCAGAGAAATACATTATGAAATTAATCTCATTGCTTTCGGATAGTATTGCAGAAATAGGCACTTCCCATTGCATTGCTATTGCATTTTGATATCTCGATAAGAGGAAACTACGTAGGTACATTTTAAAAAGTTTTTGCATGCCTTTGTCGCGTTTGACTATAACCTTATATAGCAAGTACGAAACAGTACTACATACACAATGGCACGTTCGCTAAGGTGATCCGCCCAAGACTAATGACAGTAAACAAACAACAATGACGATAATATAAGAAAACATTGCAGGTCAACTGATTTTAACATATAAAGAAATTCGAATTTTTGGAAAAACTCAACGGTAGTGATTTGTCCATCGTTTGTCCACGTTTGTCCAACAACAATTTTTGTTTGTCCATCCTTCAAAAAAAGTTATGAACAAAAAACAATTTTTTCACCAGCACCACTATGAAAACCTTTTAATAATTTGTTAGTGGTATTTTTTAATTTGTTCATAACTTTTTATAGCATGAATTTAATACTTGGCATTATATCCTAAATGGTTTTGAATGTCCAGCTAAGCAGTTTAAGTAAGCGATTGAGTCAGGGTCGGCGCGAGGATGGTTGGCGCCCTTGTGCAAGAAAATTTTGGGCGCCCCCAAATTCTTGCACCTGTTTTCTATTAATATGTTTTGCCTTTACGAGGTACAATAAAAAAAAAATTACATTTACATTTTGTTTATATGGGAGTTGTATTCCTTTATTATTAAGTCTGCGATATACTTTTTAGCGCCCCCCTCGGCTGGCGCCCGTATGCGACGCATTACTTGCATAATGGGTTCCGTCAGCCCTGGATTGAGTATACCTAAGGCTGTGTTCCAATTCACGCATACTGCGCATGAAATTGGTGGCAACGTATTGGTGGCATCGTACGATTCCGTAGAATTTCTCTCATTTACCACCAATACGATGCCACTTCCGGTGCAGCGAGCGGTGCAGTGACTGCTTCTCCTTTGAATTTCTGCGATTGCTGCACCGCTCGCTGCACCGGAAGTGGCATCGTATTGGTGGCAAGTGAGAGAAATTCTAGGGAATCGTACGATGCCACCAATACGGTGCCACCAATTTCATGCGCAGTATGCGTGAATTGGAACACAGCCTAAACATCTTAGGAGCTTAGTTTGTGTCCAATCCCGATGCTGAGCGCACAACCGATCATTACAAATGCGGTTTTCCCATCGCGTGCTAATGTGGGCCTAAACTTATCACTTCACGATGGACCTGACCCTAGAGTTGGGTGGAATGTTATTGTGGCCAAAGCATATGCTTCGAAAACCAACGGATAGGTTTTTTCTTTGCTCATATCACAGCTCATTTCATAATGAGACATGTACCTAAGTAGTTTGCTGATGTAATAGTCTGTTTAAACAATCTCTATAAATCTTTCCGATTATCTGACCGCCAAAATTATTCACAACGATTGTATGAATGATTGGATGTACGAGTAAATGAACACGTACCAGTGAATGTACATTTTGTATTAAAATGAGTAAAATAAGTAATTAAAATAAGCAACTAATTAATTAGAGACATCTTTTAATTTCTTGATTCTTATTCAAACAATTGTTGGAGCACGTGGAGTCATTCGCGCTGCAAACATAATTATATAATATTGTTCATTCATTAGCCTTAAGTGTTCATTATTGGTGCGTTTACCCTACAATCTAATCGTCTAACATTAATTGTTGAATACCTGCCAATACTTGTCATGTGTGTAGAGTACGTGAAATAAGAACAGTCGCATTTGTTTTGTATCATTTTATAGCATAAAAAATGTCTTAGCAGGGTTTAAAACAGTTCTAGCAAAGACTGCTTCAAACTGTTATACAATATCGGTTTCGACTGAAACAGTTATAAGGAACTGATATTCTGAATAACTGTTATAAGACACCAGCGTGCGGAGCGATTAAGCTGCACTGATGGAGGGGGAAACACCTACAGGAGCGGTGGTAATGTCTGCATGAACTGCGCCTGCGTTAGTCACGCACACATAACCACCGCTCCTGTACGTGTTTCCCCCTCCATCAGTGCAGCTCAATTGCTCCGCACGCTGTAAGGAACCGAAGTTTCTGACTATATTGATTTCGGGTACGGTTCTAGAACCGTTATTACATCGGTTCTCAAACCCTTATTTTTCGGGCCTATAGTGGTTCCTACAGCATTCTGTAATCGATTAGCGTATCGATTTTACAGTAATTGAAATCGCTTAGTAGTATTGCGGTTGCAGATGATTCCGTATAAGCATAAACTGCCTTTTTCGAAATCATTATGAAAAAATAAAATAAAAACTGAAATAATTTTACATACCACTATTTTGTAAAATGGAAAATATTCTTTAATGTAAGTGTTTTTCTTGAAACAGTTAAATATAATCGATGCTTTTTCATGTTGTATTTATTATTAGTTGCTTTTTTTAGAATCGTTGAAAACCATTGCAAGCGATACGATGTTTATGTCGCTTGTCAGTCCAGAGTTAACAGATACCTCTATTGCAACATGAGAAAGAATCAACATACAGGGTGGGGCCAGTGTCACGTTACCATTTTGTTTTGGCGCCAGTTTTCTATAATGATGTTTATGTCAGTTTGCTTTTAACTGCGGTGTAGTGTAAACGTGCAGCATTAATCAGGGAAAACTACACGCCAAAAGAACACCGTGAAATGATTACAATTTTCATTAAAAATAATAGATCAATTATTGCAATTCACCGGTAATTTCGAAGAAAATGTCGTAATTGCCTCGTAAAACGATAATATTTCGTGTATTCAACAGATTTCTAGAGTAGGGGAGACCGGAGCTAGGTGTTACATTTTTCCATTTGCTATCTTTTATTTTCGTTGTATTCCATATTCAATACTATTAATGACTCACACTTAAAATACGTTTTTTCCTTTACGGATGACCGCTATCTCATGTAATTAAACGGAAACCCTGACTTTGATAAAAATCATTTTGAAGGTCGACACATGTATCAAAGTGCTCCGAGTAGGGGCTAGTTGATACACAATTACATTTTGGAAAAGAGGCTAATTATGAGTGATATAATTATAGTTTCTTGGCCAAAAATAAATTTATTAATTGCAAGAATCCATTATTACACTAAATATAAAAGGAAAAGATATGTAGAATCTATGTTAAAAAGAATAAACACTATTCAATCAATTACGCTAAAAAAGGTGATTATCGTCGTCTGTTTCACGGGGATTCACAATTAATGCACACATAAAAGAGATTTTTAGCTTTTGCGCACTTCTCATGCGCACTTTTTGCAGCTTATGCACTGAATACGCTTTGTGGAAGCATTCTTTGACTTCGAAAAAGGAGGAAGACAGTGTATGTCAGATGTAGACAATCTAGTCTAATATTTACAGTTGTTTCATTTTGTTACCTGCCTTATCTTTATTTTATGTTTTTTTCTTTCGATGCGATCAGTTTTAGTTTTAAACGCCTTTTTCGTAAAATTATTGTAGGTTTCGATTTTGACTTTTCTTTTGTTCATTTGACAGTTGTTCCTCTCGTATAGCTCCATTTATGGGTGAGTTTGTTAACATTTCCGATTGCCTCTTCTTTCTTGGTATAATAAAATTCTGGTCTTTTTTCCGATACCGAATATGGTATTGCTCGTTGAGAAGTTATATGTTGTTGACAGGAATTGGCAAAACTTTTAGACGGTTCGAAGTATTAATAATAGACAGGCGAGACACTATTATATTGGGTGGAGATTCAGCCTCAAGTATAACAACATGCCCCTTTTCTTGTGTAACAACTAGCCTCGGTTGACACCATTCGGTATAAAATGTTATAAGTTTAATATAATTGTAATGAATCTGTATCTAACACTAATTCAAACGTGGTAGTATTAACTTACATACATTTATCTGACTATTCAGTAGAAAAGATTGAAGCAGAAAGAAAAAAGTTACTGTTAATACCGATAACAAAAATTGTAATAATGTGGCAACGCGTGAACTGCTTTGTAACAACCTGCCCCTGTAATATCTACCCTGTAGTATCTAGCCTCGGTGTCCCCTACGGCACGCCCACAGATCTGCCTCGTATGGGAGAACCAACAACAGCCGACCAAACATGGAGATTATTGCGCGTGTTAGTGAAAGTGTTGAAGAACCTCCAGAAAGATCAACGCGGAGACGTGGTGCGCAATTAAACACATTTACACGCAGTTAACGCTGAATTTAGAGGCTTGACCTGCATCTCTTGTTGTATAAAATACAGGTGGTGCTAGAACTGCTGCCCAGAGACCCTAACCAACGATTGGAATATTGCAATGCCATCATAAACCTTTCTGATGAAATTGACAATTTTTATGCCAAATTGATTATGAACGATGAAGCCCATTTTTATTTCAGTGGCCACGTCAACGAACAAGATAGTCGTCCTGGGGAAAGGAAAATCCTCGACACATTTTACCAAACATCGTTACATTCAGTAGAAGTTACTGTATTGTGTGGTATTCACGTTGCAAACATCATTGCACCCCATTTTTTTGAGAACGAAAGAGGTGAAGCGGTTCTTATCAATGGCAAACGTTATAGAGAGATGATCCAAAACTTTCCAAGGGCCGCAATGGAAGAGTAAGGACAGGAGAATTTGTGGTTTCAACAAAATGGTGCCACCCACACACGTCACGTGAAACCATGCAAACTTTGAAGAGCATGTTCTCGGATCGTTTAATCTCTCATAATGGAGATTTCCAGTGGCTTCCAAGATCCACGGATTTGACAGTTCCTGATTATTTTTTGTGGGTTTTGTTTAAAACAGAACGTGTATCTGAACATGCCTGAAACTATCCAAGAACTAAATGACAACATTCGTGAAGAAATCGCAGCAATATTGCCCGAAATGTTGAATAAAGTAATGAAAAATTGCGGTAAAAAGTGCGGAAAGTTGCAAAGCGCCTGGCGGCACACATTTTGATGATATAATCTTCAAAAATTGATTAAGTATTAAAAATTTAAAAGACGAAATAAACATATTATAAAAGAAAAAATGCATTTTATTTCTATACAAAGTTATTAGGAATCAAAATGATCCAATCACTGTGTATAAGAAAATTTTCCCTTGTCGATTATTTTTAGGTAACTGTTTCCAGAAAAGTACTTACATTAAAGAATACTTACCATGTTGCAAAATAATGGTACGCATAATTATTTCAGTTTTTTTCTTCATAATGATGATGTAAACGGTATGCTTATACACAAAAATCTGCAACTGTAATACTAGCGATTTTAATTACTGGAAAATCGATACGAGAATTGAAATCGTAACCGAAATTGATATAGTCAGAACTTCGGTTCCTTATAACAGTTATTCAGAATATCGGTTCTTCACAAACCTTTTAAGAACCGAAACCAATATCCTGACTGTTTTCAACCCCTGCTTCTTAATACCCGACAAATTCTATCCCGGAATATTCTAGCTGTGTTACACTTACTTAATCAAGTTTAGTATTTTGAAAGCATTCGAAAGATAAATTGAATTTCAAGCTGCTTTCATTTTTAAACTATCGGGCTTACTTTTGTCTACTTCACATTAATGAGGGGTAAGTGCGGAAAGTGGTGTAACTGATGGATACACCACTACCCTTTGCTTCTAATATGTAGGTGTGCTATTCATTTCATGCGACGGCCAAAAGACCGACTTTCAGGTCCAACCAACCCAAGCACTCCAATGAACTAACACTTTATGTTGTGGAACCCGAGGTCCCTTCCACGATGTCATGTTACACTTAAACTTTCAATCTTTACTATTCCGAACATTACGTATCCTAGATTATAGTGTGTCACAGAATTACCACTAGAATTACTAAAAATTGCAGAAACGCGAGTTTCACAGATGGGACGTTGCATTACTGAATTTTAAATGGTACCAGTATCAACGCTCTGCTCAGGTCTGGGTCCACCTTTTGATACTCATACTACCATCTGTTTACGCATACCAGCGATCAACTACACCAGAGCGATCGACGCCTGAGAACCAAAAGCGAAAAGAAGTTCATGCCCTAGTGATACTTTCAAGTTATCTATCTTCGTACCTTCGTGAAGGTTGTAAGAATGGATTCCTGAAAATTTTCTGAACAGGAGTCCAAACACGGTGCTGTTCCAACTATTTTTAATGATGCTGGATGCAAAATCGATTTGTAGACTGTAGGAACTGTTCCACTGGCGTATCGTTAAAGATGGTTCGAATGACGTCATGTATAACCTCAATTTCGTTGAAGAATTCCAAGGAATGGGGATGTAAGGCAAAATATAAAGATTTGAATCTTGAGTAGTAGGTGATTCACTGAGAGCGCCAGGCATATCGTTCTAGACTATCTTGGCCGTCTGGTCTGTTTGCAGCGGGCTTTGAAGTTCACTGGCTATCGACTTTAGGTCGCACGTCATCGAAGGGTCGCTAGCATGATGATTCATGGTTTAATACCTTCAGTCGTACACGGTTTTCATGACTAGCTCGCTTTTTGCGAGCAGAAGCCTTGGAAGAATAGTATAAAGTGAACTCCGAGCCTCGTTTGTTTACATACTAAACAATTGTATCGGTATTTGGGCAGGTGATTAATTAAAACAAGGCTTTTGTTACTTCTATCTGAAACTTTATTCAAGAAAGAACTTCGGAATATACATCTCTAACTGACAAGTCGCTAAGACCGAATGGCCCCAACAAGAGCTGAAAGAATGAATATCGGTGCCTACTCGGCTCAATCAGAAAAGGAGCATCTTTCCTTCTCTACACAATAAACCATAATCACAGTATCTCCTCATAGAGTGTCGATTCAATTTTGAAATTTACAGTCCATCATGTACTCACGGCAGACACGAAATATCCAACAGCGTGAAAACACGCCGACGCCATTCAAAGTGTTATTGCAAAATAAAACTTTTACACTTTTCATTATATTTCTCTAAGAGTGCCACCGGCAGAGTGCTGAAATTCTCCTGGTGGGAGTGAGACTACATACGCGGTTATTCGGATTAGTTTTCACGGTACTCTAGTGCAGGCCAGGCCAACTGGTCGATTTGGGAGCTGGATCACTCCTTGCGGCTTCAAGAGCCCCGCGGGAGCTGAGCTGGGAGGCGATGATACAACCCCTGGCAATAAGTTTTCGACCAAACGCAATGGTACGAAGTCAACGAGAAACACCACAATTTTTTGTACGTAACACAATGTGGTATAAATATAACACTCATGGTAACATTAAATTGGTCTAATATGAAGTAAATACAACAAAAATAATTCAGACATTCGTTTATTATCTACTAAAAAGCAATAAACAAAGAAAATGTTGCTTGGAAAAAAGTATTTGGCCAACGGAAGCTCTGGAAAAAAGTATTCGACCATATAAATTTGCAAAGAAATAAACAATAATTTGCTTAAAATTCACATTACCTAATATTTAGTTACATTTCCACGTGCACGTATAACCGCTTTTATGCGTTTTGGCATTGATTCTATAAGATTCTCGCATTCTGTCGGTGTGATTTCATCCCACGATGCCCGAATTGCTTCGCGAAGCTCATTTTTATTTCTAGGTTTTTTATACGAATTAACTGTTTCCACGTTGCCCATAAATTCTCTTTGGGCTTAAATCTGGACTATTTGCTGGCAGGGCCGGCGGAACGCATTATGCAAGTAATGCGTTGCATAAGGGCGCCAGCCGAAAGGGGCGCTAAAAAATATATCGCAGACTTAATAATAAAGGAATCCAACTCCCATATAAACAAAATGTAAATGTTATTCTTTTTTTCTTATTGTAACTCGTAAAGGCAAAATATATTAAATAGAAAACAGTGCAAAAATTTGGGGGCGCCAAAAATTTTCTTGCATAAGGGCGCCTCGCGGCATCCTCGCGCCGGCCCTGCTCACGAGTATTGCCTATTTTAATATCTGTAATAGATTATGCCGCAGATTGTTTATACGAATGTTTATCTTCATAAAACCCATCCGCCGGCAGGTACTCCACAAAAATAGTATGCTTGACAAGCTCGAATAAAATGTTTATATTTTTTGTTTTAGCATAATGAGAATATTTCCAACGTATGGATGAGATTTTTCTAATAAAAATGAAATCAAACGCGACGGAATTCTGACAAGTTTGAGTTCTACTTATAATATAGAATGGCTTCAAAATATCAATATTTTTTAATACGAGTTAATAACAGATTTGCTTGAAAAAGAGGATATAAGTTTTGCGGCCTACCGTAGCGAAAATGGATATTTCACATTTTCACACCTTGACTGCGGGGCGCCGACCTCAATTCGCGGCGATGGGCCGAGGATTCATACCTGTTTAAGAAAAAAAATTATTTATTCTTTATCGTATCGATATGGAAGTGACGCCGATGGATTCCTTATGATTTTGCGATGAAAATTATACCAAATTTCATGTAAATCGGACTATTATTAACGAAAATAGCTTGTGGTGATGGAAATTAATTTGTTATGGTATTTGTTTCATTATAAACCTAAGACCCTCGACTCACATACATTTTGCTTAGCGGTGCAGCTCTTTCACGAATAAATGAAAATGTATTTTAACCAACGACCATACTGCGTCTGCAAAACACCAGTTCCCGTTTTTTTCGCGGTATCTGCTGTGCTAATTGTGTCTTTGTTTGCAAGTGCGATCGATTGTAATTGTGCGGCACCATTAAGTTATTCTGTGCACCGTAGATTTACACGCGATATCAGTTTAATCTCCTTTTTGGGGAATGCCCCAACGACGCCGGGCTCGATGGCGTCCCCACATGGCGGAAAACGAGGCATATCTCCTGAATCAGCAGAGAAGGATAAGATCAGTAATAATGAGCCGTTCAAAAGAGTAAGAGGGGCAAAAACGCCAAAACTCAACTCGTTGCAGCTTGACAAGCTCTACAAAAGCACTATTAAAGAATATGCAGTTAAGAAATCAACCAGCAACATCACCCCTAACCTGAAAATGGTTCGCACGGCCAAACCGCCAGCGCCCAGCGAAGACAGCGGTCATGTTATGAACACCCCTCAATGCTCTTCTGTATCGACTGATGGCTGGATAACCCCCAGGAAGACCAGCAAGTCTCTAAATCTACTTTCGAAAAATACTAACGATGCCCCTATTGATGAGAAGAACCGATTCTTGCCTCTTTCGGACGTCGAAACAAACGCCGAGATGGACAACACCCCAGACGTGGGGGCTAAGACGGGCGCCATGGCCAAAACACCCAGGCCTCCACCGATCTACACTAGCGGCACCACCTTTGAGGTTATCATTGGAATAGTCAATTCGCTACATATTCCAAAAACAAAAATCACTGTCAAGGAGAATGATACTGAGAGTCACACTATAACCACTAGTGCCCTTGAACACCAACAACTTCTGGCTGCGAAGCTCACCGAACTAGGTATTCAGTTCTTTACTTATACGCCCAAAGGTAGTAGACCAAAATCCATCCTCATTAAAGGGATAAAAGGAAATTTTGATCTTGAATACATCAAGAACGAGATTCTGGACCTCCAAATTCCCAATGTAGAAATTCTAAATATAACCAAATTCGCATTTGACAAAAAGCAGCCTGAGAAATACCACCATCTAATTCAACTTTCGGCGGACAGCAAAACAGCGGAACTGTTCAAGATTAAAGCCCTAGCATACCAAAAGGTGAAATGGGAACACCTTAGAAGACAGCCCCTGTTCCAATGCAAAAAATGCCAAAGGATTGGGCATGCTAGCAAGAATTGCCACCTGCAGTATAGATGCGTCAAGTGTGCCCAATCGCACGAACCAGGTGCATGTAATATCAAACTACAAGATGGGAGGGAAAGCCTCAAGTGCGCCAACTGTGGCTCGGCTGGTCACCCAGCCTCGTACAAGGGCTGCCCCTTTATGAAGTTTGCATTGAAGCAAAAAAGAGAAACCAACTCCAGGCATTTACGCGATATAACCCAGAAGATAAACAAGCTCTCCTCAACTATCAGAGCGAATACGTCCTTCGCACAGGTGCTTTCGGGAAGGCCTTCTCAGCAACATCCGAACGACCCCAACCTGCTTAGACCAAGGCCTACAACAAGAACACCTATAACACCATCATACCCAGGTATCAACGCGGAGCTGCCCAATAACCAGCCCCTCCCCACGAAGCCTCCTGCATGGATTGAAGATCTGAAAAATGAATTCGCTGCGCAGGTTGCGATCCAATTCCAAACCCTGGCGGCGCAAATAGCGGCAAATACAGAGCGGATTGACTATATATTTAATACCCTTTTTGCAGACTGAGCTAATGGAAGGTTCCGTATTCTCTAGTCAAATTAAGATAGCAGCTATTAATGTTAATTCTATTGTAGCCCACCAACGCAGATTGGAACTTAGCCAATTCATTGCAGAGCACAACCACGATATTTTATTATTATCGGAAACTAAGCTTAATGGTACTCACAAAATCTCCCTCCAGGACTATGATATTATAAGAAATGACAGGCCTTATGCAGTAAAGGGTGGAGGCACGGCAATCGTGATCAAGCGAAGCATTCCGTATACAGTTTGTAATTTCCCTTCATCTGCAAGGAATGCGATCCTGGAATATACAATAATCAAACTCCCTACGAGAGGTAACAATAATATATTCGTAGTAAGCGTATACGCCAGGAGTGATAATCGCGATCTCTTTATCAGAGAGTTAAATAGTTTATTCACTAGTCTTAACTTACATTGTCTCAATAACTTTTATATTATTGCGGGCGATTTTAACGCCAGAAGAAAAGCGTGGGGCGACAGGATAGATAATCAAAGAGGTGTGTTCATGAATCGTTGGGAAACGATGCATGAAAACAGATTTAAACTTAGAGTCATCGGGCCATCGACCCCTACATACAAACCGGCGCAGACCTATTTAGACATATGTCTAGCTGATGCAAGGCTGAGTCTTCTGAACGGTGTCAATGGTCGGGCTTGCACCTTACCGTATGATAGTGATCACACTGCAATCACACTCAGATTTGGCCTCAGTAACGATGGCTTTGATTTCACTCCCTGTCCACCACTAAGGCACCGGCTCAACTATAAAGCCACAAAATGGGAAAAATTTGCTAAGACGATTGTGGACCTTGATGATATTACTATCCCCGAGGACCGCAACCTAGCAATCCCAGAAATTGATGAATACGTCCATAAAATCAGTTCACTTATCTCTGACTCAGCTTCCATAGTAGTGCCGAAAATAAATACCAATAATAATAATACTTTGCAGTACGTTAACCACAAAATCAGGAAGTTACAAAAACGCAAAAGCCAACTGGTCTCCCTGCTGCATTACCTCCATATCATGGATCCAGGCCTGAAACTCCCGGCTTCGCGACAAGCTAAAGAATTGCTGAAATATACCATTAAGGAACTGAGGTCGGAGTTTAGAATGGCCATCGAAAATTTTTGGACCCGCCTTGTCAAAAAAATAGACCATCGAAACCCGGCATCTTTTTTCCCGAGGATTAACGCTCTTTTCAGACCAAAGCATCTAGAGGGTGTGAAAGACCTCCACATTAGCCGCGACAATAGGGGTATTATCCAGAGAAGTCGCTGTGACACCTCTCAACCAGTCATCTTGGATAATAATATTATATTCTCAGACTCGCAGGATAAGCTTAACATCATTGGTGCATTTTATGAGTCAATAAATTCCCCCCGTCCTCTAAATTCTGATACTCGTCTTAAAGTGATCGTTGATGAGGCAGCTGATAAGCTCAAATCTGATCTTTGCACCAGGAGAGAGCAGTTTATTACGACCACTCAGTTTAGTGATAACAATAAGGCCAGCAACCCCGCTTCTCTGGATATTACACCCCATCCCTTTTGCAATATCGCCTCTGTAGATTACATATTGAGAAACCTTCCCAATAAAACATCGAGTGGTCTTGATAACATCCCTCCGATACTACTAAAGCACTTACCCGTAAAGACGGTCAGGGACCTGACAGTATTACTTAATAATGCCATTAATCACAACTACTTTCCAACAGCCTGGAAAAAAGCTAAAGTATTCCCTATTTTGAAAAAAGGGAAAAACCCTCACGACCCATCTAGCTACCGACCAATCAGTCTCACCCCCAGCCTCAGCAAAGTTTACGAGTCAGTCATTAATAACAGCATAACTTCATTCTGCTCAGACAACAAGATCATCCCTGATCACCAATTTGGTTTTAAGAATCGACACTCGACGGTCCATGCGGTGCATAAACTGCTGGCTGATTTAAACACCCAGGTGGGCAATTGCAAGCTCGTGGGAGCGGCATTGCTGGACCTGGAAAAGGCCTTCGATTCTGTGTGGCTCAATGGCCTAATATACAAATTGCTGAGGAAGAACTTCCCGAAGTGGCTAGTGCTTACAATCTGGGACATGATCAGGGATAAATCGTTTGTTACCTGGGACGGCATTAACATCTCTTCGGAGGAGTTCATGATCACGGAGGGATTGCAGCAGGGCACGGTGAACTCGCCGATACTATTTAATATTTTCACGAGTGAGCTCACAAAACTATTTGGACTGAATGCGGGCGTGTCCTCAGCATTGGCGTTCGCAGACGATGTGATAATTTATACTATCGGTAGCAGGGTTGCGACGGTTCGCGACAATCTTGAATCCCTGGTGAACAAGCTGAACAAATACTACATGGCATGGAACCTTAGACTCAACCCCGGTAAATGCGAAACTATCTTGTTTAGAAAGCCTATCAATTTTCTCTCCGTTAAGGCAAGGGCTGGACGCAATCAATTCCAAATCCAGACACTCAGCCCTGGCACCAACAATAGTGTAATCATCCCGCATAAGAAGACAGTCAGATACTTAGGAGTACAGCTAGATTACCTCCTTAGAGGTAACAAGCATATTGACATGCAGGTAGAAAAAGCGCGTAGGGCATTCATGGCCAACAGCCGAGTTTTTTACAACAAAAACATAACTAATAGAGCCAAGGTTATCCTATATATGCTGTTAGTCCGTCCAATACTAACATATGCAGCCCCTATATGGTGGAATTGTAACCACACGGTCATGGAGAAGCTCAGGTGCTTCGAACGCGCATGCCTCAGGGCCTGCCTCGGATTATACCGCTCCCAATATTCGGACTGGCAGCACTATGTACGGAACCAAACTATCTATGAGACAGCGGAGATCCCTAGGATTGATTCGTTCACCCTTCGCCTAACCCGTGACTATTTTAGCGGGCTCGCGAACATTGACAACGCCGTAATTAAGTCCTCCTCCAAGCAGCGAGACGAAGTCTCTAAACGTCAGATTGCTATTGGCTATGTCGCCCCACAAGCCTTTACTTACTGCGACCGATGTGGTCTGCTGCAGAATGAATGCAATATCCCGATTTTGTACCACTGGAAGCGCAACAAGGCGAACAAAAAAATCGCGCTGGAACATGATGCGTATGATACTAGTCATGGTAATTTTACGTTCTCCATTGCTTTACCTAAGCGAGACCGACGGGACTTCCATAGACTCAATTTTGAGAAATATTGGTGGCTATCGCCCACTTGCGCGCATATTCCAGAACTGCTACGACGCAGAATAAACGGTGCTTAACTCCTTCTTGGAGCTGTGATTAGAGGGGGTACCTTGTGGTTCCTCTTACACTGTGATACCTAGAATAAGGGTAGGCCTCCACCCTGCTGTATATAGATAGTACGTAAGTTTTTAGTTGGTAAGTTCATTTAGCGTTAAGGTATCGACTCATATCGACTCAGGGGTTTTTGTAGCAGCCGTCTACTTTTCCCCATGTATCAGTACATTATATAATGACAAACAGTGCAAATTAGTATGTAATTGTTCATATTTTATTAACATATCGTTTATAATAGTCAGAGATATCTATATATATATATTCTTATATGTATTAGTTTCGAGAATAGTCTTTCCAAGAGTTACGATTGACATTCGTACAATTGGGTAACCAGTTCCTAGTGTTCATGACGTGTTTGAGCATTTTTTTATATGTTGTTAAGCTCACATACCTACCTGTAACTGCTATACGGCACATTAATAAACATTTTTAAAAAAAAAAAAAAAAAAACACCAGTTCCCGTCTGATCACTGCAGTTAAGCGACACTAGGCGCGGTTAGTACTTGGATGGGTGACCGCTTGGGAATACCGCGTGTTGTTGGTAAATTTTTTTTTGTTGACAGCCTGTTTTGTATTCACCAATGTTCCAAACTTTTTGGGGCCAATGAAAAAACCTTAGCTATTGCCGTCTATACATATATCTTAATATATGCAGCCATATGTCTTAATATATAAAGCAGAAAGCTTCTATATGTTTATGTGTTTGGCTGTCGCCTAAAAACTTTGGACTGATAAACCCTGGGATCACAAAATGTGCCTCAGCTCATTATGCCTGACTAATGAGATGAATGTGCCCATTTTCGCAAAAAATAATAATTTATTTTTATAAAAGCAGAATCCAAATTTCGAGTGCAGCCGAGTAGTAAAGCTAGTTTTATATATAATTAATTTAAGCTTTTTTTCTTCAAAATTGAGGAATCAAAAGATACTCGCCTGCAGACTGTTACATGTCACTGTCATCACACGTGACTCACGAGCAGGGTCGGCGGAACCCATTATGCAAGTAATGCGTTGCATAAGGGCGCCAGCCGAAGGGGGCGCTAAAAAATATATCGCAGACTTAATAATAAAGGAATCCAACTCCCATATAAACAAAATGTAAATGTAATTCTTTTTTTTTTATTGTACCTCGTAAAGGCAAAATGTATTAAATAGAAAACAGGTGCAAAAATTTGGGGGCGCCAAAAATTTTCTTGCATAAGGGCGCCAGCCAACCTCGTCCCGGCCCTGTTTGCTGGCCACTTTATTGTTTTAATTATATTATTCTTCGAATACTCTTGTACCTTTTTGCTGCGGTGGCAACTCGCATTGTCTTGTTGAAAATGAAAATCATTTGAATCCAGGAACCAATTTTCTATACCTACTTGGTATTAGGAAATCTTCTAAAACCTGCGTATATATTTCGGAATTGACAGTAACATATAGTATACACAGTTTTCCTACTCCTTGGGCTGTCATGCAGCTTTACACCATGTAAGACTCGGGATATTTCTTTTTAAAATTTAAACAATCTTCATTGAATTTTTCACTGGTTTTCCTCTAAACAAATTGTCATGATTCGTCACTAAAAATAACTTTTTTCCAATCATCCACAGCCCAATGCCTGTGTTCCTTACTCCATTCCAAACGCTTTTTCCTATGTAGTTTTGATGTGAGCTGATGCGTCGCCTTTTTTTGGAGGGCATAAATCTCCGACGGCGCAACGCCACGTTCTCTGTGGTGTGTTACGACCACAAGAACTCACTTGAATTTGCAGGATGGATATTTAGGTTGTAATGACATAACCGTGACACAACATATAACAACAATAACCGTGAACTGAATTCTGTTAATTGAATAATGCGTGTATGAGGTATAAACTGAGTCTCTCTATGTTACACGTATGGGTCTTGGTTTTTAACTGACCGCCTTTTGCTGGATTGCGTCTATCTCGAAATATTCCTTTAGGGGTGGAGTTAAATTAACGCAGTGGTACAAATCTGGTCTTTTATTGGTCACAAATGGTTTGGAAGTGAGTGAAGGAAAAACTATGAGAAAGGGAAATCTTGATCAGAGTGTTGGTGCGTCGGTGAGCTGATGGTCGCGAAGCTGTCTGTTTATTTATTTGACGATTCCCAGACCCGTGGTCTTCACTTGGGCTAATCGTCTGCGTTTACGGACTGAACTAAATTTATGGGTCTCCAACAGTCCCAGGTCATTGAGGCGCGGACTGACAGACTACGTGTCTGCCAGAAGAAAGTTCGAGGACACAAGGCACCCTTGTGCGGCCTTGGTGGCCAGGCTACAAACTCTAACGCTCACCAAGTTTCGTAAGAAATGGTTTCGTTTTCGCTTTGCAAAATGAATATCCCATTTCATTTAACCGGTTTCTCACTGTGCGGTTACAAACATTTTGTGCCCATTTTCTATTTATTTCTTTAGACGTACTTCGCCTCGTATTTTGAACACACACCCCTCCCCCAATTGATGAGCGTCAAAGTGCATAAAATTTAGTGAACCGTGAAGTCCGAGGTGTAAAATTAAATTCGCCTACCACTCTGAATAAATGATTATATCCGGAATCTGGAATTATCAGCTTAACAGGGTGCAAAGCAAACTATATGATTTTAAAAAATTATGCTCCATAACATTATTAGAATTGTTTGTAGACATTTTCGATCATTGAATCAGTTAATCCAGCTACAGTAGTGCTTCAGTATTCGCACGACCGTTCAAGATCTCTCGCGTGCGATATCCGCTGCATCGCCACGATTTTTATTACGGGCTCGAGCCTACCTATTGCCGATGATAGTAAACAAGGCATGCCGAGAGCGAGTGAGATAGAATTTCATGTGGAGATGTCGATAGTGCCTTTCGTCACGGATGTACCTTGTGGAGTTCACGAATCACTACTGTAATCAAAATTAAAATCCTATATATGATAACTTCATTTTGACACCATTTTTTCCCTTTTTTAACTTTCTTTCTTTTGTGATCAACCACAATTTACAATATTGTTATCCATATTAAATTGATCATGTGTTCCGAGGACATAACAAGTGTTGAGTACCTACTTGGTGACATAAATTCTTTCTGTACTTGAAATTTCAGTATCTAATTCAGATAATCTTTGCGAAGGAGACAGCTTTGTTTGTATGCAGCAAAACAGATAACACTTTCAGAGATTCTAAAGTTAACAAAATATGCGAAATTTAAAAAACAAAGCTTTTTTCTTGTTATTATTTTATTTTGTGTCCTTCTCTAGTTCGTGATTTAAATTGTATATATTAACTAGGAAATGCGTAAGAGTTGCGTATAATCAAGGTTCAGGAAAACTGATAAGTTTTAAAATATTAGGTAGGTTGCTGCAGAACTTCTATCCGGTATAGAACATCTTCTACAAATTCGATTTTTGAAAGCAGCTTATACTTCAAACTATATATTTTCCATTAGTATTTATTACAGTTTACCACCTATATGAATGTTGTTTTATCAAATCCGGAATAAGATCTGTTTCCGGTTTCGAATATTTTATAATAATGACTCAATAAAGCTCTGTTTATTTGGATTCTAATTACAGAGGGCCAGGTTTAACTACAGTGATTAAAACAAGAAATGGGAAGAGTATTATATTAATATTTTATTTGCAGTTATACATATACACTACGATAATAACTCACAATTTTGGTATAAAAATAGAAGTTTGTTTACATTTTCGGACGATAAACACGATCTTTTGGCGGTTACAATATTACCCGCTGTAGAAAAGACCCTCTCTGATCATGCTGATGATGCAGGTATGCACGGATATTTGTTTGCTAAAAAATCAATTTTTTTTCAACTTATCTGATCAAGGTTGTGACCAATTTGCTGTTCCCTCAAATACATATCAAATTCAGTAACTGAACGTTCTTCGGTAGTATTTTTAGCAAATATAAAATCTAAAGCAGTTTCTTTTATACTTGGCATATTCTGGGACCCTATATCGTCATCTACTATATCGCGTAATATTTTTTTTACTGCTTCATGAATTGATGTTTTGACGTTTCCTGACTCGAAATCGAGATCCTTGTGTCGAGGATCCAAGAATGAAGCCAACTGAAAAATACTAATTTTAGATGTCTCAATATTAGGTTGCAATTGAAATCTCGCGGATAAATCAACAGCAAGTATTCTTTGCAGTTGTATTATTGAATTACTATCATCTGGGTCTATTATTAGATGTTTATCAATGAGACTATGAATAATGGGACGAATTATCGATATGCTCACATTTTCTTCAGAACAAAATATCACTGTAGCAACCTTTACAGGCTTCAAAATCTTTATTATATCTTCAAGAAGAGACCAATCATTTTCACTCATTTCTAATTTTCTAGCGATATCTACTTTCGTCGTGTTTCGATCAGAAAGAACAGAAGTAAATGCGGACCTATTTTTAAGCAGTCTTTCACACATATAGAAAGTGAAATTCCATCGAGTTGGACACTTGGCCCCTTTTCCTTTTTACTTTGTTGAATCATTAAACGTTTCTGTTTTCTCAATTGTTTTTCTTTCTCTAATTGCATCTTATAGTTTTCTGTTTTCTAGCCGTTCTTCTTTTTTTTCTTGGTTTTTCTTTCTCCGGTTCCCCGATTGCTTTCAATTTTTCCACTTGAGATTCTTGTTCTGTTTTTCTTGTTCGCATTGGTTTCTCAACTTTTGGGTAATGCAAATGTTTTCCCAGAATCCCTACAGGCTTTGAGGATTTTGGCTTTACAGAAACATTTGATGCACTCATTTGCGAAGTCTCAGATGTAGCCTTTAACTCCTCGTGTTGGGTTCGTATAATGAAGTCACACGGTGTTAGTTATAAACACTTTAATATCAATGATATCACATACAAGACTACACATATTTATCTGACTAATGTAAAGGAACAGTAAACAGTAAGCAGTAAACCACGTTGGCCGCCATGTGCATGTAACATGCGTCTCTCTAGCTCGTCGCCATAAAGCAGGCACTGGCCCTCCGTGCGAGACGCTGCCGGTCGCGCGCTGCGTGCCCTACAGCGCGCCCTCTATGGGGGAACGTGCCGTACCCAACACCTGACATAGGGTCTTTAACTTCTACATCAATACAGATAGTGTCAGCTTTTGAAGGTTCAACAGACGCGCTGCGCCTCAGAGTTTCCTCTATAGCAGCAATTTAAGCTTTGCAAGATGGAGTCAGCTTTAATACCTTCCCAGCGAACCACCGTGCAGGCCACAGGGCGGTCGGAAACAGTTAAGAAAATGTGAAGACCACACTTGACCCTTTTGCTAAACACCATAAGGAATTTTTCTCTGCACCGAAACCGCTAATCCCGAAATATGATACATTCGGGACCACGATGTGGTTTCGCTGTTATCTACATTAATACAATCAACCGATTGAATATCTGAGACAGTTTTTGTTTCTAGATCCACAAACAAGTCCTGAACATTGAATATACCTTCATTATCTTCGCCAACGAACATGTCATGACCACTGTCATTAACTTCCTGTTCATGGTTTATATCTATTATGGATAGCTTTGGAAGGTCAATAACTTCAATATCATCAGAAAGAAAAAGTTTATCATGTGTTACAGTCGACTCAACAGCTCTGAGATTAGGATTAGTTTTGTGACTAAGGTCGGGCCAGATATATTGGCCGGTCGATTCGTTTTCGCGAACAGCGATCGAGGAGAAATCAGCCACCACCATCTGACGATCGTGGATTTGTCAGTTGGAGTTGCGTGGCCCTCGCAGGGCATGGTGGGGTAACAGGAACGCTGCTCGGCTCCACCTGAACCTAGCCGTTTAGCTGTTATTTGTCCTTAACGTAATAGTTGTGTGCGCTACGAAGCTACGCGCAGACCAATACGAGATGAAGCTATCGCGAAAGTGTCAATGTCCTAACCAATAAAGCTCCTGAATTTTTTCGTAGCTAACGCACACCTATTCTGATGTGTGTATTTTTACGCTGACAGCTCGGTTTGGTATACACTAGAGCTGTTCGGGTACTCGAATAAAGCGAGCCGGGCCTGGCACGGCTCGACGGAACGGGCCGAGCCGGGTACCCGTAAAATTCGGACGGCCCGAAACATCCGGGTAGCTCGAATTTGTTTCGAGCGGCTTGAAAAATTCGGGTAGTCCGAATCGTTTCGGGCCGCCCGAAAGAATCGGATAGCCCGAATTGTTTCGGGCCGCTCGAAAGAAAGGGCTAGCTCGAATTGTTTCGGGTGGCCCGGAAAATCCGTACGCCTTGAATGTGGTTCGAGCAGTTCGACTATGTTGATATCTCGAAAACGTATCCATAGAAACAATTCGAGCTAGCCCTTTTTTTCGAGCGGCCCGAAACAATTCGGGCTATCCGGTTCTTCCGGGCGGTCTGAAACGATTCGGACTACCCGAATTTTTCAAGCCGCTAGAAACAAATTCGAGCTACCCGAATTTTTCGGGCCGTCCGAATTTTACGGGTACCCGGCTCGGCTCGAAAACCGAGTCCCGGCTCGGTGCGAATTTCAAGCCGTCCGAATATTCAAGCACCCGAACAGCCCTAGTATACACCCCAGAAGCTTGGCACTATCCCCACCATTTCTGGCTCACTCTTGTTCTGCGAAGGCGAGAGCGAGATGGAACGAGAGCGAGTCAGAAAACGTTGAGAAAAGGAGCACCGAGGCACGCAAAATGTGTGGTGGGAGAATACCCCTCACGAAACTCACCGGCCAATATATATGGCCCAGACTTTAGTCGAAAAAGGATAATTATATCCATTACCAATAGTAGCTTCCTCTTGCAAATCATTATTACATAAATCTGTTATACTGATATCATTTGTTAGTAGGTAATGCGGTGGAAGTTCAGGAACTAAGCAGGTGCACACTAGAGCTCTTACTTTTGACCCGTCGGGTACCCGGGTAGCCGGAAATTACCCGAAACAACTTCAAGCCATTGAATGTTGTATTGTAATTGAGCTATCAATCATATTTATTTATTTATTTATTTATTTATTTATTTATTTATTTATTTATTTATTTATTTATTTATTTATTTATTTATTTATTTATTGAACGGGAAAATCCCATGGTATACGAAGTTAATACAAAGTAATACACAGAGTTTGAGCTTACATAACAATATTAACTAAATTATAGAGTAAAAAAATCATAATTAAAAGGCTAAACTAAGTAGTGTCGTACTAATAATTGACAGATCTAAACAGTTCCGACCTAAATGAGTTAAGGGACCCCACGAAGGGGTCAATACCGGTAAAATATTGATTCGCAATAATCATCGCCCTATTGACCGAGTCACATGCATAATAACGATATTTCGGTGGCCTAGAAACAAACAGGGGCCTAGATCGCAGGCTTTTGACAGGAGCATTAAGCATCACCAAGGACAGCAAATCCGGACAACTTATAAGGCCATTGATTATCTTATAAAGAAATAACATATCGGAAATACGCCTTCGATCCTCCAGAGTGGTTAACTTAAAGGACGCAAGAGCCGGACGATAATCATGGTCCATTCTATCCATAGGATAGCCCAAGGTGCGAGAGGCGAACCTCAAAAATCTATGTTGTACCCTTTCTATCGACTTTACAAATTTAGCATGCCTGGGACTCCATATAATGGAAGCATATTCGACATGAGGTCTGACAAGGGCAACATATAACAGCCTCATGGTTTCGACGTTCCTGAAATGTCTAGCAAACCTAGAGATAAAACCTACAGTTCTCATGGCTGTATTAGTACATCGTGCATAATGAGGCCTGAAATCAAAACAGGGTGTAATACAGACTCCAAGATCAATTATCTCAAACACTGGCTAACATCAGACTATACCACAGACAATACTACATTCAATGGCTTGAAGTTGTTTCGGGTAATTTCCAACTACCCGGGTAGACGGGTCAAAAGTAAGAGCTGTAGTGCACACACAACCAGAGGTTTATTATAAGTAAAGTTACATTAGGCGAGTAAGAAACAAACTGTCGCGCAGCAATCGACGACGACTACGACGACCAAACATGGCGTCTCTAATGCAGCTGTACGCGGATCGCGTCGTTGGTGGCAGCACCTCTCCAACCTCATTGTTATTATAGTTTAAATTTGTCTTGACTTAAACCACATCAGCATTGTTTCCTTTATCTATGTTGTGATTAATACTGTCAGTGTTACCTTGATTATACTTTAATTTTTTCCATGTCGAAAATGAAACTGTTTCCCGCTCTGGAGTTGATTATTTGCACAAGCTTTTTCGAATAAATCTTTTAAATCCTGAGGAATTTAGTCCTGAATACTATTTAATACTAATGAATTTTTATTGACATCAATATCATCTGATGATGTGAATTCCATTTCTTTTCTTCTTTCTGAAATACATTTGGCATAATCAATTGCATTTGGATTAAATGGAAACAAGCCACAAGCTTTAAAAGCATTCTTAATAATGTGTTTTTTCATTGAGTTCACATAAGCTCGATTAAATATTGTAGCAATATTCACTTTTGTAATAGATTTAGTCGTAGTCTGCTTGTGCTCTTGCACTACTTGTCGCCATTCAATCTTCAATGGCCTAATGGGTTGCATTCGGTAATACACAAGAAAGTAAAATTCTTTTTTCAACACAAAACTCATGTAAATGTAAATTTATGTGTGACTTGTGTCCATCCATTAAAACCAACACTGGAAAAGTAACTCCATATTTTATCATTTCTGGATATACCACATTGTCTATACACTTAAAAAAAGTTGGACAGTCATCCACCCACTGTCACTCTTTCCAAAACTGAGTCCAGGTGTTAATTATGTCACGTGCAATTCGCTTATGAGGGTAAATGACCCATTTGCAGAAAAAGTACACAATACTGTCATCGACTGTTTTTCAGCACCACATGATACTGTATAAAAATTTCGTTGACGTTTTTGCCCTAAAACCTTTCCAGTCTTAGGACACAAGTTAACTCCAGTTTCGTCTAGATTAAATATTCTTGCTGGATCATTAAGAATCTCAATTGCATTTTCCTCTTTTAAATAAATTTTTAACGCAGAAAACCACTCAATTATTCCTTCTTTAGTAATTGACGCTCTTGCTTTTGAAAGAACTTCTGTGTTTTTATTAGTAATTTGAGGATGCCTTTTCAAAAATAATTCTACCTATTTCCTTCCAGGCAAATTATTTTTAAATGGATTTAGTCGCAGCACTTCCAATAAGAAATTTCTCACTGATGCTTTAACAGCTTCCATATTTAAAGGAAATCCCAAGTTGGCACTTTTGAGAATCCACTTTTCAATTCACATTTCTTCTACATCCGTAAGTACTGTTGCAGGTCCCATTTTTGTTTCAATTGGAACGGTATTAGTACGTACTTTGGTTGATATTGTGCTTTTGGGAATTCCATAACTTTCCGATGCTTTATTAAGTCTAAGCAAACCACTTTGTATATTTTCTATGACTTTATACGATTGTTCTTGTGTATATGCAAATATTTTATACCCTCTTTTAAGTGACTGTTCTCCTTGTGTGGACATTTTATTACCTATGAAATTCATGTCAAAATTAGTAACATAATATAATACATTCATGAATATATATATTTTTTTAAACAAATGAATATATTTTGGACATCTAATCTAAGACAGTTAAATATTTTTAAACTATAAATTGAAAGGAAAAAATTCTAATGTCCAAAAACTTTAGTCCCCAAAAGAGAAATCATTCACTAACACATTTATACATATTATGTCAGCGCTGTCCGACTTGGCACTTGGGAGGCAAACGCCGTCCCCACTGTCGTCCGTCGTTGCCATTGCGCACAGACGCTGCCGATTCAAAGCAGTGAATTGGGCCCTTTACACGGGCGTTCTTGCGCGCTGTCCGGCGTGCCACACGCCGCGCGGCACGCAAAAGTACATGAACGCCGGAGCGCGGTGCTCCTTCGTGCACGCCAGAAGGTTATACTCGCCACTACTTAGAGACAGCGGGTTTGGCCTCACATTTCTACGTCGAATCCATCCACATGTTTTTCCACGATCCACCGCAGTGCTGTATTGTGTACTACCTGTTCGATGTATATTATCGATCTGCGAAACGATCGGCAAGACACGATCGCGATATATGTTCGCTAAAAGTATACGAATGCCTCGATATAACTGCCTAATACAGGATATCATAAATGCTGTTACTGTAGGACATACTGTAACATCTGTTTTTACGAAGCTACATTTGGTTGACCTGAAGGTGCTACAAATTATGGAAATGGTTTATGACTCAGTTATAACGACTGTAAGATTTTACAAGGATACATTAAAAAATGTCCAAATGTTTCCCCGGCAATGCGATGGCAAACGGAATTGCAGTTAACACATTCACTGTTGTGACGATCATAATTATTACTATTGACGGCAATAATTACCATGTCATTGCTTGTTTTAATATAAAAACTAATATTGATAGACAATAAATATACATAGGTATGCAAGTGATGTTATATGTAAGATAAATGATGAAGAGATGTAATATGCAAGATGTTTTGAAGAAAGGGGGTAGTCTTTTGATTGTGCGTGATGCAGGTCAAATTTTTCACCCACGCTCTTGCGTGGCGCGCAAGAAAGCACCACAGTTCTGTCCGCGCGCCAGAAAGCACCACGGTCCTGCCCGCGTGCAAACGTCGACTCCAGAAGAGTTTACATAAGAGACAGGAAAGGTAGTTAGAAAAATGAAAACGGCACTTGAAACTAAGGGTTCGGCATGCCGCGTGGATTTCCGACAGTGCAGAAAGTTCTGAAGCGCGCGCCGAGTCTGGCAGCCAAGCCTCTGTGAGCCGCTGCAAGCGGTAGGAAGTGAACGCGAATTTTTTAAAACCAAACAATTAAATATACCTATTTGTTTCCAGCTTTGTGGCTTCATTTGTCAATCTTTAGGGAATATGAAAGAAAAATTGTATGCAAATATAGTGGTTATATCCGGAGATATAGAGCTTAACATGGAGCGCCTTACAAAACTCACATGCGCACTGATAGCATAAAATCAGCCGTTCTAGTTGTCTGAAATAGAAAATTTAAAAATTTGTGTAATCTGAGTGTGGCTACCGCCCGAACTAGAATAAATGAGAAATGCTCGAGAGGAAGGTTGGAAGGGGAAGCCGACGCGTGAGGGGCCTCTACGCTGGACAGCGCTGTATTATGTAATCCAGTGCATGAACACATCATTCATTTACTGATCCAAATGGATATCCAATGTTTCAGTATTTAGACAGCAATTAACTATATCTTCCTTTAAATTTTTTTGTGAATCCAACTTGAAACATGAAATTAAATATAATAAATTTTTAAAAAAAATTAACTTTCATGTTAATATTTGATGCAGATATTTAAATTATATCGTGATAAATATTAGGGGACAATTAAGGTTTTCCTTATAGCAAATGCTCGACAAACGACTCTCAGCACGTGCAGTGCACTTACAAACGGTTTTAAGGCTATGTTCGCAGTACAATTGGCTGCGCGTGGCGCGAAAATTGTTTAAATATGAAACAGGGAATTGCAAAAAATCAATATTTAATCATTTGCTTATTGTGCTAACTTATTTGACTCGTTTTTATATATCAAGTTCATTCACCGGTACGTATTCATTTACTGGTACATTCACCCTACTTCTCGTAAGGCACGTCGATACAGTGTTGCAGTTGCCCCTATCTTTTACTGTGGTTAGGAACGTAACAGTTCCGCGCTCGGTTGTTACCCGGGTTCCAGAACCCAAGAGGTCTACGGTTTCCTTGTGAGCCGCTCTGATGTACAGGACACTCTGTGGGCGGTATTGTCAGTCGTTGCTTATTCTTATTATCGTCTTAAGGTCGTCGCCCACTAGGCCGAAGCGCCGCGAAGCGAAGCGCGGTGACCACGCATCGCTCATATGACAGAACAGCAGCGACCACGCATCGCTTTTATGACAGAACAGCGCCGACGAACATTTCGCTTTGGTCGTCGCGCTTCGTTTCGGCGAAATGGGCAACGGTCTTTAAGCATGCGGCATCCTCTATGAGTCTACTAGGTTAGTAGAGGATGCCGCATGCTTAAAACGATCTTAGTCTTAAGCAAGGACTGAAAATACCGCCCTGTGAATTCACAAGGGATGGTCTTTTAATTTGCAATTCTTGTTGCACTTTGTCAAGTTGTTAACAATATAGATCAGCATTGATAGTTGTATTTTGATCGAGTAACTCATAATACAAACGAAGTGGCGGGCGGAACTTATGCAGCGTGCTAATAATAATCTATACTATTATATAAAATTGAAATTGCATACTTTGAAATGCGGTTTCGTAGTAAATATGAATTCTAGCCACAAGTGTGTTACATCACTTTGTTCGTCTTGACGAACAGGAAGGTTCTAACGCTTTTATTTTTTTTAAATAATGATTTTTAAATAATAGTAGTTCGCAGCGCGACCGCCAGGCGGCGACCGGGCGAGCGCTTCTCGCTTGCAAAATAGCACCGCGGCGGAAATAAGTGGCCGAGGACTCGATCCGTTGGCACCCGCTAAGGAAGGATTTTTGGAAATTCCATCCTCAAGGGGGGTGAAAAGGCGTAAAATGTATTTTCTCGGACTCCGTATTCCCTAATATCTCTTAGGCCCGATTAGATATCAATCTTGGTTCTTACTCACAAAGATTACCCACATAAATGCCAGAAAAATATTTTCAGGATTTTATCCTACTCAACCCCCAAGGGATATGGTGAAAAGGCGTGAAATGTGTGTTTTCATAGAGTCCTCAATATCTCTTAAGGTTGGAACAAACACGTCAAATAATTTAATCGAGTAGCGAGTAATTTATAGTAATTTACTAAATTATAAAATTAAAAATTACTAAATTATTTGCTACTTGGCTAAACTACTGGACGTGTCTGTGAACCAGCCTTTAGGCCCGAAGCGAAGCGCCGGGGGTATTTTTCTGGTACTTTTATAAAAAATTAAAAGTGCTCCGTTAATTTTGTGAGAACGCTTCATAGAAGTAGTAGAACATAGGATTTTATTCGCAGAGCCGATGTGCGTGAATCAATCTGAAGCAATGCATCTCCCGATTGGTCATGGATTACGCGACACTAGCCGGCGCGTGAGCTGGCACACCTGTATGTGAATGAAGCTTAAATACCGGTATCCAACTCGACGCGTGGGAAGCCGTATTCGCGATCGTAAATCAAGCGCCAGTTGGAACGTTCTAATCTATTCCATTCTGTATATACGAGCCACGACTATATATGTAATCTAGGAACCTAGTGTCCGTCGTTCGGCTATTTATAGGGGAGGAAAAAATGGCCCGTGTCGATATATCGATTCGCGGTGACCTCCGTCTTGAACTGCCGCGTATACGTATTATCCGCGAACGCTTTTAAACCGCATTGTCGAACGCGCATGCTTCCGAATTTCGATAAACGGGCGCCCTCAATCCGTGAATTTGCCTTTCGTCTCCGCCACACGACGTCGACGCATTTTATCCGTGCTCTCTCGCAGTTTCAACCGCGGTGCCTGTAGACGAGCTTTAAAATATGATTGCGACCGAGCTCAATATCCCTTCATGCTCCGAAGCGAGATTTTCTCTCTTTTCCTCCTAACCATTCCAGCAGAGTGTAAAAGCGTTAGAAACTCCTTCCTCCAGTTGCAAAGATAAAACGCATTTTCGTATGATTATTTCTCCCTACTCCATTTTTTTCTACAATACCGGGGTTAACTTCAGTTTAAAATTATCAAGTCTGATAACTAAAATGTTCGATAAACTTTTAGGCAAAATTAATAATAGATTAAACCGTTAATCGACGTATAAATTGTATAACAAATTGAATTTCATTTCGACTCAGTAAAGAAACTTTGTTCAATGCTTTCTTTCAAGAAATAATTTTCAGCTTTTTTACCGAGATGTTACGAGCCCGGGCTGCGGCAACGCGAGAGGCTGGCGAGAAGGGTATTTCTGAAGGAATACGGTTTATGAGTTTGTTAGTTAGGGGCGCGGACGAACCTGATGCGAAAACAGGGAACCGCTAGGATTATTGACGGTGCGGACGAACTTGATGCGAAATCAGGGAGTCTCGAGGAATGGAGTCAAACGCGACCGAACCTGACTTTAATAATCAGGGAGCCGCAGGAGGGTGAAATGTCGTGAACCAACCCGTTGCGAAATCCGGGAGCCACTAGGATGAAGTTCACAGGCGAACTCGACGCATAGTCGAGGAGCTGTTAGGAGGTTGGATTATTCACAGACGAACCTGGAGCGAAACCAGGGAGCTGTTCGGAGGTTGGTAGATTTACAGACGAACCTGATGCAAAATCAGGGAGCTGTAGGATAGGGACGAACCTGATGCAAAATCAGGGAGCCGCAGGAGGGTAAAACGTGGACGAACCAGATGCAAAATCGGGGAGCCACTGGGTTGGAGAAGATACCTTGTTTCGGTGATAGGTGTGAACGAACCTGATGCGAAATCAGGGAGTCGCGGGAAATGTTAGTAATACCTCGTAACTCTTAACCCGGCAGTGCACACGTGACTTCTGAAACATAAGTATCCACGTGGGGTGCTCATGGACCCCAGTAAAATATAACATTTATTGACTACGATATATAAAAATCTGTGTGTTTTATGACTGTTTATTGAAACTGAAACAGTATACATCTGAATAAACGTTAACCCTAATCTATGTTGTATAACAAAAATATTTATAAACAAACAACTTGTAAACTAGTCATCAGAACAGTCTCTGTCTATTCCACCGGATCTGATGGGTCTGATGTAAAGCATGTTTCGCATACATTTTTCATATGCTTTAAACACATTTTTTTATAACATTTGTCACAAAAAGACTTTGTTTTTATATCTTTACTTCTGGGGCAAATGGTGCATCTCGATTTTGTTACCGATTGTGTTGTCGCATAAGCCTCAGCAGGTTCACAAATTTCTTTCCCAGAGTATTTAGCCGCTTTTTGGCGAATATGTTTCGGGATGCGGAAATTATATTACCTTTTCCGTAATTTATCCATAACTAGAGCCATTCCTAAATCTTGCAAGTATCTGCTTCTTTGTATGTTTTCTGCAGAGTTATTGGCAGCATAAATTCTTTGACTATTGATACCTGCAATGTCTAAAAGTCTACAAAACACTACAAGAGGCCAGCGGTTAGTTTTTCTTGATGTAGAGTAGGTTCCGCAAAGTTCATCGACCACGTCTACCCCTACCTTTGTGCTATTGTAGAACGATACAATATTTGGCTTCTGTTCTGTTCCACTTGATGTATCAACTGAATTATCTTCCGCATGCATTGTCAAAATAAGTAATACAGTTTTGTTCTTCTTGGGAATGTATGTAACGATAGTTGTATCGTTCTGGAAGCCAAAAATGGATGATTTTGGATTTCTGTTTTTCACTGTAATAAAATCTGCAGGTAGTTTAATTTTACTTTTTCTTACAAGGAGAGTATTTTAGGTGTCCGCCTCCGATCATTTCGATTTTTGGATATGTTATAGAGGACCGAAAAATAAGAAATACGTGTTTTTTTATTTTTCCCCGTTTTCATATTTGGGGGGTGAAAACTGCGATCAATGTTAGGGTTGAAAAATCATTTTTCTGGAATATCTCGAGAACTATTAGAGATAGGGGAATAGTGTCAATGGACGAATTTTGTGTCTTTGAATGCGAAATATGACTGACTCACCAGATTTTCAAAAAGTCTATTTTTTCCACAAAAATGATTTTTCAACCCCCAAATATGAAAACGGGAAAAAATAAAAAAACACGTATTTCTTATTTTTCGGTCCTCTATAACATATCCAAAAATCAAAATGATCGGAGGCGGACACCTAAAATACTCTCCTTGTTAGAGTCCCAACGTATGTAAGCTTTTTTTCTAATAGACGCCTTGCAAGAGGAACACTTGAAAACCAGTTGTCAGCGGTAACGTTCCTTCTTCTTCCCTCAATAGGCTGCACCAATCGCATCACCACATCCGAAGCAGAATTTGATACCATATATGGTCCTTTCGGTTGAGTAACAGTATATATTTCTATTGACAGTGTATAAATTGTCTTTGCATTCGCCAAAGTCAATATTTTAATTCCATATTTTGTAGGTTTACTCGGTATGTATTGTCTAAAGGAACATCTTCCGCGAAATGCAACTAATTGCTCATCTATGATACAATACTCCGAAATAGAATAGTTTTTTTTGGCAATTAGCCAGAAATATTTTAAATACATCTCTAATAGCTGCAAGTTTATCTGACATCCGTCGATTTTGTCTTGTCTCTGTGTTATCAAATTTAAGACACTTCAATAAAAGAGAAAAACGATTGAAACTCATTGTGATTTGAAATATTTCAACTCCGAATCTACTTATGTCCACAACTCTTTTACATTTTGGTGTCCTGACCGTATGGAACCAGCCAAAAAAAGAAGGCCTTTTTATTTTCGTTTCATCCGTTTTGTATGCATGTTTATTGTTTGGCTTTTTTGACAATTCCAAACCTATTTTTAAGTTAGTGCATTCTGTAATCGTACTAATTATAGCGGAATCGATAAACAGAGAAAAGCACTCAAGGGGTGTTGTGCAGTTTTTTGCTTGAGTTTTAACTCCTGGCAATTCAGTAACAATATTTTGGGTAAATGTTTAGATTAGGGGAGGATTCTCCGATTTCAATGACCTTCACATATGTTGTCAAGGTCATCATTCTGAACAGCATTTCCCAAAAAACTTTACTTAATACTAGGTAGAACTGCCGACGGTTTCACAGCCAACGGTATTAGTATTGGTTGGGGCTAGATAAGTGCGGGGTTCGCGTAAAGCAAGGAGTCAATTTACTTTCTCGTCACCCACAGTTAACACTAGAATTTCCGAAGTTAACACATATTCACATTGGTTCGCTACCATGCTTTACGCGCTCGCGGGCGGGCGCGCGCCCTCCGCTCTTATCTAGTGTGACGTCCCGGCCCCACCATGGGTCGCGCCGGTACATCTCCGCCGGCGCCGCTAGAGGTCTACTCTTCTCGCAAGTCCTATCGTCTACTCTCGATCGTATATATACAATTTCCAAGTTTATTTCCTCTTACAAGGGGAGGCCGCGACATCTGGGGCACGGATTTTGATGAATCTCATATATGTTGTAGTGTAGGTGTAGTAGACCAATATTTGTCTCACATGTTGGGTCCACTACCGCATAGTTTCCGAAATATTAATAAAAAAAGATGTTTATGCGTTGAAGAACAGAAGCGATAGCGAAGTTTATTGTAATGATGAATAGCGGCGCGTGTAAAGGGCAGGTCTCGCACCAGAACTTTCACTGCTTCGATTCTCACTGGGATAATTTTTTTTATCAATTTATTTTGTATTGTTTTATTCCTCAAAAGATAAAGTACTATTTTTTAATTCTAAAATATGACATTTATTGTAAAAACAAATGGAACAATAAAATTCACGACACCATGCACATCTAATAAAAGATGTATGGCCACAGGTACATTTTTTAATTGTACAATTAGTTTCTAGTGGACATTACATTTGATTTAATTTAAAAGAAAAGAATGTAAAAAATAGTACTTTATCTATTGAGGAATAAAACAATACAAAATACATTTATAGAAAAAAAATGATCCCAGTGAGAATCGAACCGGTTGAAGTTTCGGTGCGGGACCTGTCTTTTACACGCGCCGCTATTCATCATTACAAAAAACTTCGCTATCGCTTCTGTTCTTCAACGCATAAACATCTTTTTTTATTAATATTTCGGAAACTATGGGGTAGTGGACCCAACATGTGAGACAAATATTGGTCTACTACACCTACACTACAACATATATGAGATTCATCAAAATCCCTGTCCCAGATGTCGCGGCCTCCCCTTGTTAGTCCCCGTGTGTCTAGGGCACGGGGCCGTCAGCTATAGCTCTACTGATGAGTCTGGCTGCTGACGGTCCCAAGACGAAACGCCACATCTCTTCTTTTCCTTCCCGGTCTTTTTAAAATTGCCAATCCACCTGCCCCGCACAGTTACTCTAAAAAGCGTGACCGGCCTCTTAGGGATTACGGTTGCGCTGTGGAGGCGACGGGGCAAGATCCCCTCTTTACGTTGCGAAGTCAATCAAGTCAATCATCAATCTCAAATCTTGATTTCGGACGTAACACTAGCCCAAACCAATATACTAATATACCGTCAGTTATGAAACTGATTTCAATATATTATGCCGAAAGTTTTTTTATTAATATCTCTGAAACTAAGGCGAACCGCCAAAAAGTTTAAAGGGAAATGTTGACCACATATGTCAAGGTCATTGAAATCGGTGAGGAGGTAGCTTTTCGCGAGGTTTACCATTTTTGGGTTTATTAACGTATTTTATAAATATTTATCATATAATCAACAATTAGACTTTTCGCGCCCGCAAGCGCCCCCCCCCCCCTGCCTGGCCCTAAACAATACTAATACTGATCGGCTGTGAAACAGTCGTCTGTATAATTATGCCAAGTTTTTTGCAAATATCTCGTAAACCAAAGGCGAGAACCGAAAAGTTTAGAGGGAAATTATGTTCAGAATGATGAGCTTCACACCACATTTGAAGGTCATTGAAATCGGAGAATCCTCCCCTAATCTAAACATTTACCATATTTTGTTTACACGTTCTAATTCTCATTTTGATTGGTTGTTTCCGCCATTTGGTAAGTTTATCCTTCCCCCGTAATAATTTGTAGAGTCACCCTCAAGTTCTTCACTACTGAATACTGAAGCGTCAGATTTAGTTGATGCACTATCGTGATCCGAAATTTCACAATGATCCGACTCAGAATCCGATTTTTCACTGTCAATGATTGCGTCGTCTGTGAATATATCTTGAAGGAGTTTTTGTACTCTAATTTGTTTCTTCTCAAAAGCATTCATTCTCCTCAGATATTATGTAACCGCCTAACAAGGCAAACTATATTTACCTGTACACAATCTATAATTTTTAAAAAGTAAAACAAAATAAACATAAAAGAAACTCTCACCAAAATAAGGAAAATAAGACAAGAATTTTATATTAAACTCCAAAGCATAAGCTTTAACTGATTATATGCGATAATTCGACAATGTGAAGAAATCGTTTCTGTGAAGAAATTTTAAGGAAAACTGAAGTACTGAATGCTAACAATGTATCTAGAAGCTAGGCAGAGCGTCAACAGTATTCCTGCAGAAACAGTAGATGGCGATAAGGTTATATATGGGTGGGGGTCCGCTAGACCCCCACGTGTGTACTGCCGGGTTAATAAATGTTCGATTCAACTCGAAAGGTAAAGTTGCATCAGTGGGTGAGTGCTACTAATATTATAAGGATCGCTGCGTAAGAAATGGGTTTAACGAATCTACTCGATTTACACGTGAACATCATTCGTATATTGAATAATCAATTATAATACAAATGTAAGTGTCGCGATTAATAATTAAATAGTGTAGTTACTAATTATTGCACGGTGTTAACGCACTGGCGATGCGGGGCGTAAGAGTGGCCATTACAATATGCCAAATAGAATATAAACCAAACTCGCGGATTCTATGAAGTTAACTATGATTCTGAAGGGGACTCGAGCCCGATCTTACTAGATTTAACCAACTCTGTACGAGCGTGACACGGCGTGACTCTACGCGTGACTGTATAGATTTGAACCAAAGAGGGTTGAAACCAAAGGGTTTATATAGTCCCAAAATGAGTGGGGATTCGTTAGGAATTTCCATAGAAGGAAATCCTTCGGGGTCGTCGTTGTATCACTTCCGTTTCCATGGTCGTGATCTAGCATTAGTGATGTGTGATAAGCGAAAGGATTTTAGGGCGTTTTCGGTTGAAGAGCGGCGTATGGGAAAATTCCACATACGTAACAGAGATAATATTTAAGACGCGTTGCATAAAATCTTGCAGTGTATTGCCAAAGAAGGATACAGGAGAAATCACGACGAGTATCAACTATGCGAGTAAATCAGATCGTTCCCTCGTTCCTTATCTTCAATTATATTTGTTCGGATGTCGTCGATTCTATCAGCGTTGGTTTACAGAAGTCCTCCGTAATCCGTCTATCGTGAAACGTATTGCTGGGGAAGTTGCAGTGACGAGTGTCTGGGAATACCAAATATCGGGGACTCTCGAAGTGCCAGTGGGAACAGGGAACGCGACCGGCACGGGAAATTGGTTTCGTTTGTGAAATTCCTCGTGCAGAAAGTACCTCCAAGCCTGCGGTACCTCGTTGCGGTGATTGTCGTTCCTGTGCCACTGCATCGTTCTGCTCGCACTCAGCTTGACACCTTACGAACCTTAGGAGAACTATACAGAAAACGCGCCATAGGGGGTTTAGGGATCTAAAAGGACATCATAAAAATGTTTTATCCTGTCTCTGCCTTTACTCATCGTTGGGGGTACTAACTAATCACTAAGGAAACTTGTCATGGAACATTTACAAAATCACGAACAGAATATTTTTGGGAATACATAAGGGAAGGTGAGAATAAACTATACAACTACTAAAGACTGTGGTTAAAATTTATTTTTCAAATGTGCAAACAATTGACGATGTTCATTGATCGAACACTGAATGTTTGCTACAATCTGAATACATTTGAGTTGCTTACGATTGTACCTATCTCTTCATTAATCCTAGCGTGACTGCTGACTAATTATAAATTTAAAAATATTTTTATTGCGTGACACTGTCATTACGAAATAAAGTATGGAACGTTACACTCTACATAAATGTAAAAGGGCCCAAATTGGTCAGAACATAAGTATTGCGAATCTTTTGGCGACACTTTGTATCGACTGGGCTTTACGGACTTTCGCCAGTAGAAGGCACGTTAGTTATGCCGACATACCTGCCGATAAGGCGTGTTCTTTTTATCGGAACGTGACATAGGATCGTAACGGGTCAGAAGTCGCGTCTCCCACGCGCGTTTAGTTTCTACTACGTAGCACCGGGGCTTGATGCAATATTTCCTCGCGAACAGAAGCGAACTCTGAACATCTGCCGATACTACGAGCAGTGATTTCAGAAGTCCTTATACACCACTCGTACCAGCCAGATAAGAAACGAACGAACGAAGGACAAGTAGGAATCTCCATAGTATCTAATCCATAAGGTTTATGTCTCTCGAATGTAATTTGCTGATAACGGTACAAGCGCCTACCTGTGAATCCTTCTAAACAGATTCGAAGAGCTGCGGATTTTGGACACCAGCACTAACACTGAGGTACCAAACTTTGGGGCTACCAGTTGCCCCCCTACAACCATTAGTCTGAGCTTGGCAAACAAAGAGGAATATTCAATCTTTACGCAGCTCCTCAG
Source organism: Andrena trimmerana (assembly GCA_951215215.1). Taxonomy (NCBI): domain Eukaryota; kingdom Metazoa; phylum Arthropoda; class Insecta; order Hymenoptera; family Andrenidae; genus Andrena; species Andrena trimmerana. The sequence continues at coordinate 11,651,085 of OX578062.1, forward strand.
GGCTGACTAGAGATCCCCTGTCTGGCCCCTGTCCTGTCGTTCTCAGACCCCTGTTGAGCTTGGGTGAAGCTGTTCCAGCTCACAGAATTGTTTCCAATTGAGGTTTCTGCACGATTTCCGCATGGAAGAGTCAGTTCTGGTGCCCCAAGATCGCCAATTCCCATTTTGATATCATGCTTCAAAGAGCAATTCCCCTTACAGGCCTACTTCTTTAGTGGAGGGGTAGGCGTAGGTATATGACGAAAGGAAAAGTATGATTTCTGTCAGTAATTCTGACAGACTTATGTGTCGTTACCTTTTCACATCTCTCCTGTGGCGTGCCGGTTTCTAGAGTATTTTCCGCGTTGAAATGTAAAGTAACTTTAATAAAATGTAAACCAGTCGCACATAATACAATGTCTCTACAACTCGCTCATTGACTGTCAAGCATTTTACATTCCATAGTGTGCTAAGTGTATTCTTGTTTTGATTCGATTGAATCTTTGTCAAATTTTCTCATTGTGTGCATTTGATTCTTTGAGAACTGCTTCGCAAATTGTATGAACAAGAATACAATTATAACAATAAATACTTTTCACAAATATCCTAATCAGAGTTTTCGTTATTTTAGTTTATTGCAGAACTACAAAGATCTTACTTTGGCCATCTTCGTTTCATTTTATCGTAATTTTTGTTTCCATTATTATTCAACATTAGCCCCCTTTGAAATCTCTATACTTGGTCAATTGCTGTTGTAATGCAATTGTCGTCCTGGTCTGCAAAATACTCCGTCACGGTCGTTAAAGCCGCGAAGTTTTTAAATAACCCACGTACTTTCGCCTCTTACATCTTATTATTATTGTTATTATTATTAATATTATTATATTGTAATACATGCTACCACTACTTCTACTAATAATAATTTCTATTTTAGTAGGTACTTTGCCTCTTAATATAATTAAACGGTGTAATTTGATTTTAATTTGCAAAACGATTTTAACTTGGATATCGCATGAGCAATTAATTATGCGTGTAGTCGAAACACGGAGACGTTTACTGTAACGATCCCCTTTCCTGTTTCTTTGGATAGCAATTATCATCAGGGCCATTAAAGCAGATGTCGCTTAAAAACGGCCGACCGCTTGGAAGCGATTTTCATTTCCACGAGTCGATCCGAAAATGCAAACGGGAGAGAAATCGTCGTATTGTGGTTTAAGGTGGCTGTGACATCTTTACCGTGGAAATGGCAGGATAACGACCGACTGAGTCAGAATTCTAGGAACGCGGTCCGTCCTAATGAATTGCCTACTCCATTTGCCGCGCACTGTAATGCCCTGCCATGCAACCACGCCGGAATTACTTTTGCTCGATCAGTGCAGCTTCTACGGAGAATGGTTTGAATCCTGGAACGCTCAAGTGTTCTTGACTTCGCACCTCGCTCAACGGACCCGTCTCCCTCTTCTCTACCTCTCCCTCTTCCTCTACCATTCCATCTTCCTCTGCCTTACCGTCTCGTTTTGTTGTCTACCTGAAAATCATAAATGTCCCTTATAAATCATCGTTCTGAACCTCTCATCGTCCCTCCATCGTAAAAAAATAATTCAGCACCGCGTAAATGAGCATAAATAATTTCAAATGGCGTGTTTTTATAACAGGTTATCCAAGATAATGATTGTATTTTAGAACGATATTCAACGAACATTTCGTTCGTTCATAAAATGGTTAAATGTGTACCATATTTTGAAACGTATTGAATCACGTGCTTTTCGACGAGTGTACTTCTCTGTGTAGAGGCGACACAGTTTTTAACACGAATTAGGTATTCCGATCTCTACATTTTCTAGATTTTTCATGCCAGCATTATTTTGTCACATAGAAAGAAGAGAAATGCAAATGGGCCTCTGGGAATAGTATAAAATGTTGTATAAATTTCGTAAATAGAACGCGCGAGTTTTCTGTGTTCGCTAATATTCTTTTTTAAGTATAGTGTCATAACATTTTTTCCATCTATTTTCAATACAATGTCAGAGAAATTGCGGACATTTTTAAACCTTAAAACTTACTAGTCTTAAAACTGAGGGAAACGAGGAATAAACGTGGTTTCGCAAAATTTACACGCATGCTTACCATACATGCATTTCATTTTAAATTAACGATGATATTTTGGTTCCCTTTTGTCGCCTCATTTCAGAAATCTGTTGGCGGTATTCCATCTACATACATATCACGTAAAAGGTCCCAATGGACGATTTAATACCCAAAAATGAGTTCCCTTACTATGCTTAAATGTTTAGGGGGAAAAAAATTTATGCTAAGCGATTTTACTAAAAAATGCACCAAAAATGAAAAAATAATTCTTTTCTTGTACTACTATTTCGGTGGTGATATGTGATTTTAAATAAAATCACACAAACTCTGTGATTATCCTGTAGAATTATTCAAATCAATTGTATAGAGAAAGGATAATCACAGTTTGTATGATTTTATTTAAAGCCACATATCACCATCGAAATTGTAGTACAAGAAAATAATTCTTTTTTAATTTTTGGTGCATTTTTAAGAAAATCGTTTCATATCAATTTTTGTTATATTTTTTTTTATTTTCTAGTAGTTAGTGTCTGTGGATTTTTTATACATTTCTTTTTATATTTTTTATATTTTACTTTTTAAAAAAAATGTATTGTCATCCAAACTACACACACCTGCAAAGTTTCAAGACAATTGAAACCAATTTTCACACTGATTAACAAATAATTGTAGAAGATATGGCGATATATATAAATCCCGCGCGGTCCCATTGTAAAGAGTAAAGCTGGCATCTCCAATGTGCGACAGGCCGCTCCAGCCGACGCACAGTGGACCGGATTCACTTATTTAGCGCCATTTGGGTCTTTTTTTTAACATATGAAATTTACGCCAAAAAATAGGAAAAAATTATTCCTTTCTAATGATGTGTAATTTATTTTTTTTTTAATTTATTTATTTTTCAATTTTTTTAATTTAATTGTGATAAAAAAAATGTAATTCCGTTTATTTGGTACCTTATTTAATGTTCTTTTCATTGGTTTAAATGATTCGTTCGGAAAACTTTTCGTTCCAAGTAATTTAGGAAAAGTCGAATAATAAACGAATAGAACCAAATATCGTTTTGTTGAAATTAAAGACCAATCTTTTGCGCTAAACATCATCTTCTATTAGTAATTAATGTAAATAATGTATTGAAAAATAATTCTGAATATAGTGAGGAAATTTGCGATATTTTTTAAAATTGTCAAGAAATATCTTTCAAGTTCCAACGAGTCCCAACTTCTAACCAATTGGAATATTTTCAGTACACTCTCCTCTACATGATTATGTAAAAACCACACCCTACTTCGTCCTACTTGACAAATTATTACTGTTTAAAGCGCGTCTAATATCGGGACTCCGCGAGACACTCAGACACTCTCCTAAGGATTTGTTTAGATGATAGGCACATGAAATTATCTATGCTATGGTGCAGATAAGCCGTCGAATAAAATTGTATTCTCACTCTCAATGAGTACTATTAAACATAAAAAGTAATTTGACTGATCTTACCATTTCGTGTTGTAAGTAACAGGCTGATAGTTGAGTCTCTTGATTTTATTTCAGTATCAGCTCTGCAGCTTCAGGATCTAGTGGTTTAACTTTCTTCTTGTACATATGACATTATTCTTAAGGTCGATATGTATGGGTCAAACGTTAATAACAATCTATTAAATACATCTTCATTTGTTGCAATTCTGGAATATGTTCGAGTATGTATGTATGTATTGCTTTTATGAATTCCCCTTAGGGTTACATGGTTTTCCTTACATCCTTCCTTAACCTATACATTAGGGTGTATCGAAAAAACCAAAACTGGTTGTAACGATTGTGCCTAGTGCAAAAATGTTGTGGGTCAACATTACTAAAACATGTGTAAAGTTTAATTTAATCAGTTAATATCTTCTGTTCTGTCCAGAGGCTTAAAATATCAAAACTTTACCGAATTAATTGAGAAATACTGATCATTCTACAAGCATCTTATTTCAAAAGATATTTGTATCAAAACGATTCATAAGCACAAACTGCCGCAAAATATCCATCTCATGTCGTGCCAGCCTTCGAAAAAGTAGGAAAGGTTGACGTTAAGAGAAATGTGTAGAGAAAAATGGAAAAGATTTCCCTACTCACGGCCGAGAAACTATTCAGTGTTTTTTTTCAACTCTTCGTCCGCTTCTGTTTAATTTAGTGTTGCTTGAAAGCGACTCAGAACTCACCACCTGAAGGTGGTTGCACCTCGAGTTCCACCCCCCCCCCCCCTACCCAACCAACCACCCATGAAGAACTAAAAAATTATGTCTTAAGTATTTTTATGAAATCTGCTTTTTTATTGAATACTGGGAGTTATATTGAATACTGCTATGTCTCGCTGGCTTACAACAGCCAATCGAATTCTGAGGCTGTATATGTCAGTCAAGATACCTTCATCAGGTTTGAGGATACTTGCTGAGTATGTAATAAAAGTCTATGTTTTAGTAATGTTGCCCCACAACTTTTTCATACTAGGCTCAATCGTTACAACTGTTTGTGGTTTTTTCGATACACCCTAATACACACTTCAAGCATTTACTTCCTCCCGTGTTTTCTTCCTCACAGCTCCCTCAGTCCCTCTATTCTCTTCTGCACTCCTATTACTTCCAGCACATCCTTTGCCCTCCTCATCGCCGTTCCCTCCCTACCTACCCCTTTTATTATTATGTTCTTCCTTCTCTCTTCTCTCTCTATCATTTCTTGCTTCCTTTCCATCCCCTGTACCCTTGTTTCCCATTCCCCCCGTCCTGTCCTTCCTTCCTCTCCGTTTCCCTCATCCCTTTCCCTCCTCATTTCCACATTCATTAGCCTCTCTTTCATTTCCTTTTCTTCTCCTCCTCTCTCTCCACCTCCTCAAATCTTTTTTCCATCTTTTCCATTCTATTTCCCAGCTCTTCCTTTTGTCTTCTCCACTTCTTCTCCCATTCTTCCATCTTCTCTCTTAGTTTTGCCAACTCTTCCTTTGCCTCCCTCCCTTGTTCTTTTACTTCCTTTAAATCTTTTCTCACCTTTTCCTTCATTTCCCTTATTAGCCTCTCTATGCCTTCCCCTCCTCTTTTCTCCTCCGGCGATCTCTGTACCTTTCTACTCTTTTGGAATGCTTCTCCTCCTCGCCCTTTCCCTTGACTCTCATCCTCTTTCTCTCTCTTTCTCTTCCACATCTCTGCGATTTCCCCTATACTTCCTCCACTTATGCTCCTTTTCCCTGCCAGTCTCTCTACATTCGTTTTCTTACCTCTCTTTTTCGCCTCTTCTTCCTTTTCTTCTCCCATCTTCTCTGCCACTACCCTTTCTCTCCTCTTTGACTCTCCCTTTCCCCCCTCCTTTCCACCCATCCTATCTTCTTCGTCCTCTTGCCTATTTTCACTTTCTTCACTCCCTTCTTTATCCACCGTCTCCGCTATCTCCTTATTCCCTTTTATCCCCGCCCGATGTCGCTACCTTCCTCTCTTTATCTACTCTCCCGTCTTTTTCTCTCCCGCTCAATCCTTTCCTGCATTGTCCTAACTTCAAAACTCTCGCGCCTCCTGTCTCTTGTCCCTCACGCCCCATTTCCTCGCCCTTTCTCCCCCTTCACTCCCTGCTCCCCCTTCTTCTTCCACACCCACTTTTCATTCCCTACTCGCCCTTTTCTACTCCTTTCTCTCACACCGTTCACTCATACGTCTCGCTTCATTCAAACCGGAAATGGAAGTCCGAATGTTTTTGAGTATTCTTGGCCCAAAATTTTTTAAAATCTTTATGTTTTGTTTCTTGAGCCTCTTCTGATAATTGGCCAATCGGAAGCAGTGCATGCTTTATCATTTCGTCATCCATAGTTATGTACAAAATATCTCGCTGTAGTCTGCGTGTATTCTTTGAATTTCTCAGGATTAATTTTATGTGGAGAGGAAATTACTCGTAGAATGGTATGAAAACATTTAATTAATTTTATATCGATTCCTGTTATTTCTGCCGAAAGCTGTGCATTGGAAAAGAATGGCCTTCCAGTGTTTCCATCATTAGATGAACCACATCCTTGTTTCACCATATCAACTAACAAACCCATTTTGTCTTTGAACAGTTGTTGAATCTCCCCATTTCTCTCATTGTAGAGTTTCTTTCTTTAAGGTGCGTTTGTTGCCCACTTTTTAAACGGCATGTTATATGCTACATGTACCCAACATTCGAAACATCGAATCCAAGCGTGGAGTGATGAAATTCCAAACGAATAATTACTATTGTTGCAAACTTTAGAATTTAGAGGATCTAAATTATTACTTTCTGTTGGTTTGGCATTACAAATATAGCAACGCATTGCGGATGTCGTATTTGTGATGACATTGTATATTTTGTTGTCCACCACTGTCAGAGTCATGCCATATTCTATTTATACATTATTTATTTTAAATGGTATTAAATTGTGAATTTCTTTATTAACCCAACTTATTTCCTGGTTTACTATTTCGTCTGATTGTTTAACAAATTTCATTGGCCGACAATGCCAGGGTGAGGATGGCCAAGGATTTTCCCATAAGTGTTCGTAAGTTAATTTATTGTGTAATCTTAAAGGTACGAAGTTTGAATCAAAAACGCTATCCTCGTTTCTTGAAAAATCTGTTTGTAATTGCTTGTACCTTGGTTGCCCCGAAGCACCATCACAACCCCACTTACATATAAATACGAATTATGTGTTTTCTGTTAATTTCACTAAATTTTGTAATATTCTTGATGTTGTATGGTCTAACAAGCTTTGTAGTTCCACTTTCGCATAGTTTTCGGTCATTTGAATTGTATTTTTTGATGGGTAACAATTACTTTTGTCTTTGGGTAATTGGAAGTACGAGGACCACTGGTTGTTATTACACTTAATTTATTCATTTCTAATACTTATATATTGAAATTTCGAAAGATCAGCGGTAATAAATGTGCTTAAAGCTTTTTCTGGTGCAAAAGTTTTTCCTTTTGACGCACACTTATTTTTAAACAGAGTTTCAATATTTTTATTAGTTTTATTATCTTGTAGATATTGAAGAAGCTGTGTTTGTTTATGCATTCCATGTTTTCTATAACTCATTTTTACTGCTTTCAGTAATTCTTCCAAGGAGAAATTGTTTACTAAAGATCGAGTTCTTCGTAGTTTTTCACTACTGCTGGAATGAGAATATGATTTTTTCCCTTTATAAATTTCTACAACAGATAATTTCGGCCTAACTGCAGGATTTTTTGAACTTGTAGACGGGATTTGTGCTAATATTTCACTTGGATATATGAAATCTCTTGCTAACCATTCCGCATTACTTTTAAGGAATTTGGTTTCTAATTATCTACAAACAAATTTTGTTAACCTTGTTTTTAGTGCGTTTGAACATTGTGAAGAAATATCGATTTTCTCACAAATATTTTGATATAAAAATACATAGTCATTGGGCTTTGGACGAATCTTTTAGCTTCAAGAACAAGTCTTGGTGTGTGAAGAAAGCCTCCATTATCGTTAAGTAATGAATATCTGAATAAAAAAGAAAATGCAAAATGCGGTTGAATGTTAGAAAATACCCACTAAAATGTTTAAGTGCTTTTATACTTTCCAAATATGCGTAAAATGAAATATAATACAAATATAAGAAAAGAAAACTTAAGTATAAACTTTATAATATAAAGTATAACTTTACTGATGAACTTCGCTGATAAACTTAAATAAATATAAGATAAATATATATATATATCATGCGAAAGAAAACTAGACCGTAACGTTAAAATATTATGCAAAAATGCTTTGAATGTCACACTGTGCAGTCTTTGATGGTACTGTTTCAACGGACTGCAGATAGAAAATGGGACTTTGTCGAAGGCTTATCTGCACCATAGCATAAACAATTTCATGTGCCTATAATTTAAACAAATCCTTAGGAGAGTGTCTGAGTGTCTCGCGGAGTCCCGATATCGGACACGCTTTAACCAGTAATAATATGTAAAGTAGGACAAAGTAGGGTGTGGTTTTTGCATAATCATGTAGAGGAGGGTGTACTGAAAATATTCCAATTGGTTAGAAGTTGGGACTCGTTGGGACTTGAAAGATATTCCTTGTCAATTTTAAAAAATATCGCAAATTTCCTTACTATATTCAGAATTATTTTTCAATACATTATTTACATTAATTACTAATAGAAGATGATGTTTAGCACAAAAGATTGGTCTTTAATTTCAACAAAACGATATTTGGTTGCATTCATTTATTTTTCGACCTTTCCTTATAACTTGGAAATGAAAAGTTTTAAACCACTGAAAAGGGCATTAAATGAGGTACCAAATAAACGGAAATATATTTTATTTATCACAAAGAGTTAAAAAAAATGAAAAATAAATAAATAAATAAATCCACAAAAAATTAAATTATACATCATTAGAAAGGAATAATTTTTTCCTATTTTTTGGCGTAAATTTCATTCTGATATGTTAAAAAAAGGACCCAAATGGCGCTAAATAAGTGAATCCGGCCCACTGTGCGGCGGCGGTCCCACTAGTACAAGGGAGAAACACAAGCATACTTCTCCTTTGCACTAGTGGGACTGCCGCTGGCCGAAGCGGTGACCCGCACATTGGAAATCCCAGCTTTAGGCGGCGCTGACCTCGGTGTACGGAGCGTAGCTGCTTCGTAGGTGCTACCCTCGAAAGTTTTTACTTTGGCGGACGACCTCGTCGCCTAATGGGTACCACGGAATCGGAGATATTTTCCGCTGGACCCTGGTATGGGGTTAGCACCGTGGTGGGATATACCCTCATGGGTATAGTTGGGTCGTCATGGGTGGCTACTTCAGACCTGGTGGGTCCGTTTTGCGGGGCATCGCGTATGTGTCGTCGCGCCTTAGCACGAGCTTTGACGAAGATCGACGCTGTTTGCTGCTGAGGGCGTGGATCGTCACCCATACAACATCCCCAGACTCGAATTTGGGGCTATTCCTTCGCCTAGAGTCTGCATACTCCTTACGTTTATCCCGTTCTTTTTCGTGAGTTTCACGTGCAGCTCGGAGTATATCTGCCAGTCGTACCAAATGAGGTGTCACCTCGGATATAAAATCTTCACCCTGAACGACGTTGCCAAGATCCTGGTCACATCGTCCAGAGTTCTACGTTCTCAGCCGGAGGTGAGATAGGCAGTCGTGTACCCCGTGCTACTGCAGTGTGCTGAATTCATGGCGGATCGTATTGCTGGCAACCTTTCTGCTCATGTAGAATGGGTTTCTCCCACCAGAATTGCCAACTTTGTATCTTTAAGTCGCGGTTTTTTCGTTTTACGGGATTCCCCCCCCCCCCCCCCCCCACGGTATACGGGTGAGTGAGTTTTTAATTCCTAGACAGTGTAGGAGATGCTTCATGATGCCACTGACAAATTGAGTCCCGTAGAATCAGTCGTCTGGGTATTTCATAACGCAAGAGTAGGGGAACGTAGAGGAATTGCGGACGCTTAAGAGAAATGGTAAATTAAACCAATAATATTAACACTATCTAATATTTTTTATTGATAACACAACATTAACTACTTGTATACAAAATCAGCACAAAAAAGTATTAAAAATAAAGTTATAAGAATCAAAACTTACACAAAGAAAATCTTTCCTGCCCGTAATTACCCGTAGGTACCGGGCTAAAATCGGACAGAGGTTAGGGTAATTACGTAAAGGCTGTGGTAAATTCAAACAGGCCATTTTTCTTTTTCTTCTAACGCAAACTTGACGGACGTGCCTGTGAAAATAATGGAATGTATCTTTTTTTTGTTTGGTTTAAATTCAAGTGCAGGTATATTGAGTATTTGTTTTAACGGAATTAATTTATTTTGATCAGGAATTGTTTCATTATTTTGGTCCTGAGTTGTTTTATCATTTTGATTTTCAGTTGTATCAGGCATACTTTGGCTTATACCAACAGCAATTTTAGATTCATTTCGCTGGGCACATAAATTGCTAACGAAAGAAATATATTGAACTATGTATCTAGTAAATGGAATCTGTTTTTTTCATTCCTAACCTTGTTTGACCTTGAAAATATTTCACGGAAAATATTGCGTACACCAAGAATTGACATACCGTATTATGTTGCGTATAAAAAACAGTAAAAGTTTTCCTGTCTCAGTTTTTTTCAAATACATACCATTTTCGAGAACCCTGTATAAGAATAGTAGATATAGCCGTCGGCCGCTGCTAGTACCGCACGGCTCATTGTCAGCCAGTCCAGTGCTGGCGACGCAGCTTCACATTCAATTAATTGTTTTGCGGCCAATTTTAAAGAGTCCGCGTTTCTGAAAATGTGTTTGTAAAGAGGGCAAATAGGGCTATATCCTTATTTATTTTTAAATTTTTAACTAGTGACCTACTATTATAAAGTTGCATTTGTTTAGTATAATTGCAAAATGAATGGTCAGAAATTTGTCTTTTTAAGTGCAATAATTTCTATTGGGTACTCTTATGTCTCCACTATAAGCACCCCAAAGCTCATTTGTATCTGTTTCTTAGTTCAACAGTTATAATTTATTGAAAAAAGATCAACGCTACATTTCAAAGAGCTGTGAGATCCACAAATTTTAAAATTTTGAAAAATCCTTCGAGATACGTTTATATCACTAGGGACTGCAACATATCCAAGTTTCACAAAAATTCGAAATGTTACGGAATGTAGGTGAAAATTGTGGGAAAAATAAATACTTGAAAAACGGGATGACTCGGAAAGATGGACTTCGAACTGGGGTGACTATCAGAGTGCACTACTAAACAGCTTTTATCAATTCAATCCTTTAGTGACTGAAAGCTAACAGAAGGCTTGTCATCCAGCAATGTTCGACATCTGTTTCAACAAGGATCGATCGCGCGGTGCGTTCCACAAAAATTCATTGTTCGTACGGCGCGTGCAATGTTGTCAACCGAATAAACGAAATGTCCCATACGCGCGCTGCTTCGAGAGCCGGTTGATAGTGATTCCGGAACATTCCGGTCCGTCCCTGCCGCTGCCGTCACAGGCGACAGATCGCAGCTAAATCGCAACCAGTAAATCGCAGAGGTAGTCGGGAACGTGTATTTTAGAGTTTACGATCACTGGACAGCCGAACCGCGCTTCCCCACGGCGCCGAGAGTGTCAGAGCCAGGCCAATAAAACGGGCCGAACGAAGCACGTAGGTGTGCATAACGGATGACCGTTGGGTGCCAGCAGATTTGTTTGACACCGTGCTGCTGCAGCGCCTAATAAAAGATGCTAATATATACTGCGATGTCGCGGACCGCAGAAGGCACAGCCGCGCACCATGAGGACAGAAGACGACTGCTTGGCTGACATAATTTAAAAAATAAACCCGCCAACGTCCGTTTATTCAGAATTTATTCAGGCCACAACAAGGTATCGAATTTCTAAGAAATATACCTAGTAACTTACGAAATTAAATTTGTCGCTCTCTATAACGGTAGCACGGTGAACTGTTACCACTGGATAAATCCTTTCAAAGTTAAAGGTGATGGCATGACTGTGGGACATAAATGTCGGTATTTAAGTTGACGTTGTAAATTTCAATACATAAAAGGGAAATAATTCTATTACTGACAAGTTTAAAGTTTTTTTTTTTTTTTATTATAAATATATTTCCCAGTTCTTAACAAACGCAATAACATAAATGAATTAATATTGTATCACTATAATAATATAAACAATAAACATGTTATAATTTACTTGGGTCGGAAATTAAGTTGTCACTTACAAGTATGCACATTTTATCTAAATTAAATACATAACTAAGGTCGGGGCCATATATATTGGCCGGTGAGTTTCGTGAGGGGTATTCTCCCACCACACATTTTGCTTGCCTCGGTGCTCCTTTTCTCAACGTTTTCTGACTCGCTCTCGTTCCATCTCGCTCTCGCCTTCACAGAATAAGAGTGAGCCAGAAATGGTGGGGATAGTGCCAAGCTTCTGGGGTGTAGACCAAACCGAGCTGTCAGCGTAGAAATACACACATCAGAATAGGTGTGCGTTAGCTACGAAAAAATTCAGGAGCTTTATTGGTTAGAACATTGATGCTTTCTCGATAGCTTCATCTCGTATTGGTCTACGCATAGCTTCGTAACGCACACAACTATTACGCTAAGGACAAATAACAGCCAAACGGCTAGGTTCAGGTGGAGCCGAGCAGCGTTCCTGCTACCCCACCATGCCCCGCGAGGGCCACGCAACTCCAACTGACAAATCCACGATCATCAGATGGTGGTGGCTGATTTCTCCTCGATCGCTGTTCGCAAAAACGAATTCACCGGCCAATATATCTGGCCCCGACCTTAGTATGAGGTTTGGTAGCCTTTGGCTTTTATGACCTCCAACACTCGATTCTGCAGATCAATTTTTTTAATATAGAAGGTGCAATTTCACGCCATTTTTGTTGTAATGCGGTTGCTAATAGGGACTTAGTATATCTTTGATTTTGCAGTATAAGACGGTCTAATTCTTCCCGTAAATGTTCTATAGGGTTTAAGTCTGGTCTTTGAGGTGGCCAGGACAATAAAGGACTGTTTTGTTCCTGTAAAAATTGTTTTGCGACTTTAGATGTATGAATTTTGAATCGTGAGTAATAAATTTTCCCTCAGTATTTCGACACACCTTACATAACAGTTAAATTTTCCACTTGTTCATTATTAAAACAGCCTCAAACCATTATGGAACCACTGCCGTGCTTAACGGTTGGAGTCACGAATTTTGGTTCGAACGCTTGGCCCTCTTTTCTCCGCATATACTTTCGCTTTCTATTTGATTTCAACTCAAACTTGGATTCGTCGCTCCAAATTATTGTTTGCCAAAATGAAATTGGCTTTTTATAATGTGGTGTTGCGAACTCTAAACGTTTCGCCAAATTCTCATTTGAAATGAATGGCTTTTTCTGGGAAATACAACCATGTAATTCCGCTTCGTAAAGACGGGATTTAATTTGTGTAATACCTATTGGTTATTGCAGAGTTTCTTTTATTCTCTTTGCAGAGATGAATGAGTTTTTCTTCGCCTCCTTAACTATTTCCCAATCTTAACGGGCAGATGTCCTTTCTTTTCCTTCCAGTCCTGATCGAATTCTCTGTTTTTCCTGTTCTGTTTAATTTAATTACATATTTTGCGCACACCTTCCTTGGATATTCCAAACTCCGTGGCAATTTGTTGCAATGATTTACCCTGCTTTCTTCTTTTATAAATTTCAACTCGCTCCGTAGCAGAGCAATCTCTAGTCTTTGGTATACTGAATTAAATGTACATTTTGTATAACAAATATATATTTAAAAGACATTTTAGTGATATTTAAATATTGCTGAAATCTTTGCAATGTAATCACAAAAGCAATTTTCTAAATAAAAAACAAATGTTTCATAACGTTAAATTACTTTCCGACTCACAAAAATTTATCAACTATTCTTTAAACTTAAATATACGGCAGCATAATAGATCTTTTCACATCGGAACTTTATGGTCAACTGATGTAATGCTAAGGACATATGAAAACCGCAACAGTCGGTCACATCCAGAGATGGGCAAAAAATTATTTGAAATAAAAATTTGTGTACGAAATTTTTATTTCAAATAATTTTTTGCCCAACTCTGGTCACAACGCCGAATACATATATGATGTAAACAAACGAAGCTGAGGGCTTGTAGAAAACTCTAGCGTCAACTTAAATACCGACGCGACTGTATTAATTATTCAACAGCGACAGGAAATGGAACATTGCTAACATAAATCTAAATGTATTAAGAATATATGTTTGGAACAAAAATACACTTATATAGGGTGAGTCATTTAAACCGATCCTCTAGAATATCTACGAACCTGTTGGTTATATAAAAAACATTTAAGATAAGAGTTGTATTTTTGTATTCTTTTTTTGGTGTGGGGAGGGGGGGTTAATTGATAATTTGGTGTACTAAGGTTTTTTTGTAGGTGAACGCGTAGAAGATATATATAAAGGTCAAGTTTGTTTTGTTTATATGAAATTATGTATTTTTCAATCTACCAATCGATCCAGCTCGCCATTTTAGGCCCAAAACCCATTCGTTCAGGAGATATTTGAATTTGAATATTGTGAAATGTTAAATATGATTAAAATATATTATATGTAAAATGTACAAAATATTTACGTTGTTTGCAAGTGAATGTTGTTACGCAATTCGCTGCATACGAATAACTAACGCCGTGGATCACAGCTTATGCAGCTCTTTTAATATGAAATGAAACGAGGTTCATTTACTTGCAGTAATCTACCGTTACGCAGATGGAAATTTTTAATGAAGTGTGTCTACTTCCTGGGTGTAGCAGAAGTAAACAAGCAGCAAGTTTACCTACTCCCGGTAATAACCAGTAACTTACAAAGGAAGATCCCGAACCCGGAAATTCAACATTGTGAATATGTAGGGGATTTCCTCCTGATTGTAACGCAATTTTTTTGCTGCCCCAATTCACTCTAAGGGGGCGAAATTAACCCCAGAAAATTCGGCTATTCTCCAATTTCATTTTTAACCGATTTTTAAAAGTAGAAGGTTATAGATTCGACACGTTTGTATTTTTTTTTTGTTTGCCCCCGCATAACTCCTCAGCATATGGGCCGATTTTGATGATATTTTTTTTATTCGAAAGTGGGAGATGCTCCGATTGTTCCATTCGATACTGCATCAACATTGGCTCAGTATTTTGCCAGTTCTGGTTAATAATAAAGGATATTGTCACCTAATTATTATTATTTTATTTACGTACGCGCATCTCTCCTTAGCATGCTGTTGAAATATATATAGAACTAAAAAGTTAAAAATAATTTTTTTTTCTAGAAATTAGAACCGACTTCAAAAAGAAGATTTTTTTTAATCTAGCTTTCTCTTCATCTGTTTCCTCCTTTATCTTTAATTTTTCTAATCTAAAACGTTTTCTTTCCTCTTTTTTTTCTTCTTTTTTCGTCTTAGCAGCAATTTTTAATTTATAATATTTCCTCCACGTTTCCGATGTAGCTACAGCAGGAATTTTCTCCTTGCTTTTCATATTCTCATTTCCTGACGTTGAATCACATCAATATAATGACTTTTTATCTTTCTCGTGACCATTACTTTTTTTTTCGTTATTTTATTTTTCATTTTGAAAACTATGAAAAATGTAAAGAAAATTGAACGATCAAACGAACTTACCTGTAAGTGAAGTTCGATCGCAATTATATGAAGAAACCTCGTTCGAGAGATTACAATTGTAGTAGTCCTTTCGATGCCCGCCAGATGTCACTACATTCAGAGTAAAGAAAATAACAACCGGGATTCCCCTAACGCTTCTCCTCGTTCCGCTCTACCTTCATATTTTTAGAGTAGCTAACAATTGCTAATTAATAATGGGGTTAGGGAGATCAGAGAAAAAACTTTATTTATCTATTAGGGTGGGATTGTAATCTCTCGAACGAAGCTTCTTCATATAATTGCGATCGAACTTCACTTACAGGTAAGTTCGTTTGATCGTTCAATTATATTTCATTCGCCTCGTTCGTTCGATTACGATTGTAGTTATTTAGAGCGGATAGCAATTTTTATTTCTATGTATCTTTAATGTTTTTTTTTTTTTTAATAAGACCCTTTATAATTTTTTCAACAAAATCATGTTTACATGCAAATATTCAAACTTATTTAAGAGTTTGACAGATAATATTTCATATAACTAGCTATAATTTATCTTCGTTATTTTGAATAAGGTATGACCATATTCGCAAACTTATAGTTATCTGGCAATATAGGCCTGTTGTAGAAGGTTGCAAACACCTGTGAATTATTCGACCATCCTGCTGTTCTTCTTATTATATCTAGATCAACACCTCTAAGTAATGCCGCTGATGTGGCAGCATGTCTCGTTGAATGAGCCGAGAATATCTTTGTATCTATGCCGCTTTTTGTTAAAACATTCTTTATCCAACGGCCAATGGTCTGAGATCCTATAGGTTTATGCGGCTTTTTTATTGCGATAAATAAAGTATCGGCCTCTTCTCTTAAAACTTTGGTTGCCTCTATATATTCGGCGATAGTCGATGCTACACACAGCTTAGGCTCTTCAATAAATTTTGGTAAATTCAATAATGGCTGATAACGTCCTGGGCCTGACGTTTTAATGAGGTCTGAAATTCTTATTTCAAGTCCTCTTGTTGTTGTCTTAATGTTATATATTTTAATATATGCTAGTGTTTGTGCCCTATGAGCAGTGCTTAAAGCTAATAAAGTTATTGCTTTCTCGGTCAACTCTCTTAAACTTAAACTTGGTAACGGATTTAAATTCTTTAAGTAATTTAATACTACCGAGACATCCCTAGTATGACTATACTTTGGTTTTGTAGGCTTAAGTCTATATACTCCTTTTAAGAAACGTGATATCATTGCATCTTCTCCTATTTTATCATGAGAGATCAAGGATACCGCGGATCTTGAAGTATTTAAGGTGCCATATGATGCGCCAGTTCCAAAATGTTTTGTTACAAAATTGGGAAGACCTCTTGTAGGTTCATAAAACTCAGAATTGGTTTCTTTGCAGAACTGCCACCATGCTCGCAAGGCTGTTTCGTATTGTTTAGTCGTGCCGGTAGCTAAAGATGATACGACAATGTCTACTGCCGTGATGGGAACATTTGTATTTATGAAGGCTTCCCTGGTACTTTGCCTGCTATCAAATGTAGGTACCTGGCCTGTGGATGTATTTTCGACCTACATGGAGACAGTAATAAATTAATACTTGGTCCAATTGTAAGCGGTTCTTCTACAAGAAGATTTGTAAATAATGGATACCAAGATTGGCTTGGCCAATCAGGCACAACAATAATTCCTGTTGCCGCGTCTCGTTTAATTTTTACAAGCGTCTTTAAAATTAAACTAAAGGGCGGAAACGCATAGAAATCAAGTTCTGTCCATTTGACAGTAAATGCATCTACTTGTAGAGTCCCGGCATCTGGATTCCAAGAAAAAAATTTTTTGCATTTGGTATTCCTGTGTGTAGCAAATAAATCAACTTATGGAATACCAAAGTTTCCTATGATAGACTCGAAACAACATTGATTTAGTTCCCATTCTGTATCGCTATTTTTTATTCTAGACAGTCGGTCTGCCTGCTTGTTGTCTGAGGATGCAATATAAGATGCAATTAGGAAAATTTTCCTCTTTTCTACCCATTGCCAGATATCTTTAGCGAACTTGTTGTATGCTGAATAACGTACACCACCCATCTTATTTACGTATGATAACGCCGTGGTGTTGTCAATTCTTAAAAGAATTTGGCAATTATGCAAGTTATTTGCTAACGACTCTAGCGCCAGTTTAACTGCCAGCAATTCCTTATAATTTATGTGATGTTTTCTTTGTTTATTATCCCAAAATCCATACGTTTCCGCTGAGCCATTTGTAGCTCCCCAACCGGTGCCCGATGCATCTGTATGAATTTCTACTGTGAAATCAGCTGTTTTTATAGTATTAATTGCTACCTGTAATTTTCGTAGCCACCACTTAAGATCTGGTAAGATTGACTTTGGAATTAGCATTCTAGAATCATAATTGAAATTATTAGACCATAATGCCCTGATTTTTTCTCTTTCTAGCAATTTAGTGTATAACAATCCATATTCGCCTGCTGGACAAGCTGAAATTAATTTTCCTATCAGTCCTGCGAAATCCTTGATTAAGCAATTTTCTTTTAACTCAAAGATCTTTACAAGCTTTTGCAATCGTTCTCTTTTCTCCTTAGGCAACTCAATTGCATATTTAATTGAATTAATTTCAAAACCGAGAAATCTACACGTAGTTAATGGAATTAGATTACTTTTCCTATTGTTTATTACAAAACCCAAAAATTGTAATAATTTAATTGTTTCCTTAACACTCTTGGTACAACTATCAAAATCTTTACTAATACACATAATATCGTCTAGATATATAACCAACATTAAGCCCCTAGATCTCAGGCTGCGAGCAACTGGTTTTAGTAGTTTTGTAAAAATATACGGGCTTACGTTTAACCCAAACGGCAAGCTTGTACATTGGTATAGACTTCCTAGAAATTCAAATCTTAAGAATTTTTGACTTTTTTTGTGAATCGGTACTAAATAGTACGCATCCTCTAGATCAATTGTGCCCATGAAGAACCCTGGGAAAATTAATTTCGCAGCTGTTCGAACATCTTCCATTTTAAAATGTCTAGTATTGATAAATTTGTTTAACATTTTCAAATTTAGTATAAAACGGAAAGAGCCGTCTAGCTTTGGAATCAGAAAATAGCTTGTTAGGAACTGTTTTTACTTGGTTTACAGCTTTCTATTGCTCCTTTTAGCCGTAATTTATCAATGGCTTGCTTAACTCTTTTAATCTCTTCAGCTGAATCGAATTTTACTGAAGCTACCTTACCCTGCTTTGCTTCTTTTTGAAAACCTATTTTATATCCTTTAACACAACTTAACACAAACCTATCTGACGTGATCGTTTTCCAGTTATTCAAAAACCCTTTTAGTCTACCAGCAATGGAACCTACATTTATTTGAACCTCGTTTGACTCCTTGTTTTGTTGTATCCCTGATATTGTGCCTTGGTGTTGAATGGTTGCTTTGTCCTGAAAGCCAGTCGTTTGGCCTGTCCTGATGGATACTGGAATCCTTGATGTGAGCCTGACTGGTTGGGAAATGGCCTTTTTCCCAGCAGGCTGTTTGAGTTTAAAGGCTGCTTAGTCGTCGAGGCTGACCCTTGAGTTTTGTAAGAGGATTGTTTCTTCATAGAGTTGGCTACTTTATCCATTAGTTTGGCTTCTTTAAACTTTTCAGGCAAATTCTTTCCAAACAAAAAATCCTCTGTTTTTGTGTCCTCGAGCATGGTTTTGGTATCTTTATCAACTCCTGCTACAACGAAGGCTTTCCTCGATTTAGATTGACTATGCATAATCTCAGCCATGAGCTTTCCAGCGTCATGTAATTTTTCCACAATCTGAATTTTATCAATACTATCTGTTTCTTCAATCAAGGTTGTCATGACCGAACCAAGGGCTGCTAGTGCAGCGTTTGCCAGCTGTTGTCTCGTGGACATATGGGCGTCTCTTGATTTTGAGTGTTTCGGTAATTTTAAAAGAATTTCTGGATTTAACTTGGGTACTTCTAACCTACCAGGACTTTGGTATTTTCCCAAGAGATTCTCTTTCTCCTCTTTTTTTATTCCGTTTGTGAACCAGAATTTCCATCTATTAAGAATGCTGGAATGTATTTTTATTTCTAAAGCATTAGATGCTGAAGGGTCATCTCCAAAGATTTCTGCAAATTCTTCATTAAGAGGTGTTTCTTTTATTACGTCCACACTCTCTACTACCTCTTTTTGGTTATTAGGTTCTACCAGATTTTCCTGATTTGACAACCCTAAATTATCATCATTGTCAGCTTTTGATAAATTTTCTTTATTACCTGTAATTTTACTTTCAATTAATTTTTGACTGTAAGAATATATCTTACATTTATGTTACTAAACAAAATATTTGCGATTCTCGAAGATATCTTAAAATCAAAGTTTTGTTCACTATATGCAGAGAGGACATTTGTTTTACTTTTAATTCCGTTCATATACGTCATGCGAGCATATGTTTCTATGTGTATATATCTGATATAGTAAGGTAAAAACAGGATGGTCCTAGCCACCACGCATATTGACCTTAACCTTTTCGTACGCACATGTCCTGCGAGCATGTGCTTACGTGAGCAGCTGTTCTAGCCAGTTAAGAAACATGTATGAGCCCCGCCGAAAGAACTAGATTCTTTCCAATACATACGTCATGCGAGCGTATATGTTGACAACCAGAAGAAAGCGGTTTTTTAGCCTGTCTTTTTTCTCGTTCTAAACACGTCATGCGAGCGTGTATAACCTTTATTCTTTTACCTATCTTTTCAAGTCACTTGAGAATGTTCAAATATTCATAGAATACCATTGTATATAAGAAAGATTAAAATTAAAATTTACTTTGTTCCTCGTCGGAATTTCCGTCCTCGCTGCTTGACCCGCTGTCGCCTGACTTTTGTCTTACAGCCTCGTCACTCTCTGACTCGCCGTAATCTTGATTTTTCCCTTTTAACGCCTTCATAGTCTCTTGTAACATTTTTACCTGCTTGTTTAGATTCTCAAATAATTCTTCGTTACTTCTTCTCTTCCGTCCACTCGTGATCACTTCTATATAAGATTAGAACTATTGTAAAACACACGTGTGAACTCCAGCGCATTACGAAAGAATATGAAGGTAGGGCGGAACGAGGAGAAGCGTTAGGGGAATCCCGGTTGTTATATTTTCTTTACTCTGAACGTAGTGACCTCTGGCGGGCATCGAAAGGACTACTACAATTGTAATCGAACGAACGAGGCGAATGAAATATAATTATTTTTAAAGCATAAAATGATGATGCAGAAAAAGTAGCATGACTTTCGAATAGAAATATAGGTTGTAACCTACATTGAATTATGAGGTTATCTTATTAAAATTTTGGTGAGTAGAAATACGGACATGGGCGTATTTACGTGACCCTAAACTTATTCACCTGTTTTTTTTACTTAAAAATATTTAAAAAAAGACAAAAATCTGAATCGCGAGCACTATACATAGTCTCTATTTGTATTAATAAATAACATCGCACACTGAAGAAGACTGTATTCTGGCTAAGTCGCGACTACAAATGGTGCGCTGTTCCATAGCACAAACGGCTAAACACGATCATAAAATCAACTTTTTCGTTGTTTATGCTGCACTTTGTTTAATCCCAAGGTTGTGCAACACTCGTGTAAATGTTCAAAGAAGTCAGAATTATTTTGTTACAACTATAGTACAAATGGAACATTTATAATAATCAGAAAAATGCAAAATGAGTAGAAATCGGTACATGAGTAGAAATTGGGACATTTACCATAGTCCTGACCTTGCCTCATCGGATTATTACCTGGTTGGTCCACTTAAGACAGCCTTAAAAGGCCGAAGATTTTTCACCGATGAGTAACTGAAAGAAGCGGTGCACACTTGGTTTACCACCCAACCAAAATCATTTTATTCACAGGGCATGTCAAAGCTTGTACATCAATAGACCAAGTGTGTTGAAAGTCAAAGGGGCTAATTTGAAAAATAATGCAGAAACATATACCTATTGGTGCTTTAATAAATTGTATAAATACATTTCGGATAATTATTGATTTATCCTCGTACATTTTATTATCATGTCTCCAAGCTGTAAGTATTCCAATATCGCGTGAACATACTAGAACTTTCGAAAAAAAGTTTCTTGATCAGTGTAATGCACTTCGAGTTGTACATACATGATCGCTTTATATGTGTACACTATACATGTATGTATTGTATCGATACTCTGATCGACGTTTCACCACATACAGGCAATGTTTAGGAATAGACATTTTGAATTTGGGACTTTTTACCTGCCGGACTTTTAGCCCCACCCTCCCCTACTTCCTAGAACCCACTTTATCCACATTAGTTATCCTCATATCGTAATTAGTTGAAGAATATTGAAAACGTACATTGAAATGACCAAATGTTTGCATTTCACTGGAAGCAATCCAGCGATACTTATTTAGAGTTTTTGAGTCTTATGCGCGTCGTTATCGCACCACTTTAATAATTGTCACTTCTAACCGACTATTTCTCGCAATCAATATCTGAAAGAGAAGCCCATTTCTTCTTTACGAATATTCATTCCAGGAGTAAAGTACATTTGACTTTTTCGCACCTTTCATCGACTAGGGGTAAACAGTGTAGTTGTTGTCCACCTGACAGTGATTGGCCTGTTTTTAAAAAATAAAATAAAATTTAAAAACAAGCTTTTATTAAAATGACTGCCTTAAGGGGGTAGACACGTCACGTGACCTGGCCGATTCGGCAGGTCGGTATTACAGCAGGTTTTTTCTGCACAGAAATGGTAATACCGATAGATCGCCGATTGCCCGGTAAACGCGAGAGGGAGCTGTTTGCTATTTCCGTATTTTATTCTGAATCAGGAAAGAAATTCTCAGCTGTTGCGTTGTACTTATAAAAATTTAAACGGAAGTCGGCTGGTACTGCAAACGTAGAAAATTCATTGTACATTTTAATTACTTGAAATGTGCTTATGCTACAATATTCTACGTTAGCAGTAAGGAATTATAAGTGAAAAGGAAAAATAGATGAGGGGATGTCCTCAGAAAATGAAGTTTGTTAGGTTAAACATTTATTTACTAGCAAAGCACCGAAACAGAACATGAAATACACTTATTACACGTCCTATGCAGAAAGCAGTTATGAACAAACATTATATTTAAAATTGTAAGGAATCGATTGACGTCACTTTTGCAAAGATCTGATTAGAAATTGCAGAACTTCAGATTCGTCACTGCTTAGCGTGCAACATTGTATAGTCCCGCTGGTTTCGAGCGTCGAAGCCCACGAAACTCAGCGAGACACATGATTGTTGGCGAGCATTGCGTTTGACGACTCTAGCTAGAGAATCATCCCGTATAAATGCTAAGAAACGATAGTGTGAAGCGGCGTGCGGTTCAACTGCACATTGACAATATCGTAGATTCTAGGGCCTACAATATTAGCTCCGTAATACGATGTTCTTCACCAGAGCACTGTATTACTGATGAAAATGATGCCAAACATGGAGCAATTCGGCCTATTTTTAGTGAACGTAGTGTGTGTGTGTGTGTCCTAATCATGTATTCATAAGAAAAAATAGATCGAATTGCTTCGCAACTCGACTTATTTTCGTGGACATAAACTCACCAATCCATCGGTGGTAACACTCTTATCAAGGTGTAATGAGAAATATGAACATATTCATATTCAGTACTGGATGACTCAAGTCGCCGTCGACTGAGGGCTCTAATAAATGTGCATTTATTTGGGAAACCAAAGCCGCGTCACTCGTGACACCTATTCGCGAACAGATATATGTATGTACGAGAAGAAGCAATGCAATTTCCCGATTACTTGAAGCAACATTTCAATAGGTAAATGCATGAAACTCTGGGATCAGGAATTCCCAACCAAGATGATGCATATGTAAGAACTGGCGAAATTCAACAATAGTTTGTCATCTAAATTTTACAATTAAAGTCTTTATTTGACGCGAATATGTAAAGTTTGTCAGAAAAGTTTTTCTCGATTTGAGTTCTATAGAAGGTTGACTTTCCTTCGCCATGCAAAGTCCTCTCTTGTCCTTCACGCTGGCAATAATGCAAGTCGCTCAGTTTCGTGGGTTTCGACGCTCGAATTCAGCGGGGCCACACAATGTTACGCACTAAGCAGTGACAAATCGTCAGTTCTGCATTTTTAATCAGATCTTTGCGAAAGTGACGTGAATCGATTTGTCACGTTTTCTCGATCAAATTGGCCCCAAAAATGATATTATTCGGACCATAATTAAGGTAATTACGCGAAAATTTGTTTGCAGAATTGGAAGCCCGTTTCGTTAAAAATAGTCTGATTTAAATTATTTTCTGTCAATTTAATCGGTTGAATGCCAGGAATCCATTTGTGTCACTTTCATATTGATACGATGATAAAAAAAACAAATTGTGTTCCTATATAATCGATGACACATCGCCGAGCAACGGCGATCTCGTGCGACTCGGGCAACAAAGGTTCTCGTCGGTTATTCGAGCATCTACGATCGTTACGGGCTCGGTTTCGTGTACACGACAATACGGACTTTTCGCTATCCCCACCACTTCTGTCTCACTCTTGTCCGCCGAAGGCGAGCGCGAGATGGCAAGAGAGCGAGCGAAGGCACTGACAGCGAGCGAGGACAGTACGAGATAGACGACGCGTTGATATTTTGTCTCGCTCCGTTTTTCGGACGCCTGACACTCCGTCCTTTGTGTGCGTGACGGGCGTACGCGATGGTCGCAAGCGCTTACGGTGAGCACGGGACCCGCTTCGCAAAATCTTGACGCAGGCCAGGCATAAGTCTTTTTTGCGCCCTAGGCGAACTTGTCAAATTGCGCCCTTTATTATATTACATTTATTTGAGATTATTTATGACTTTACTCTGTAAAATTAGGCAACTGCTAGGGCGTAAGATTGACAAGAGGCGCAAAATGGCCTTTTCATTGTTGACATTGTTGAAAATAAATTTTTAAATAAAATACTACAAATTATATTACAACGGTTTTAAACTACGAGTAAAAGTTTAGAGTAAGGTCATGAAGAAGCTGAATTAAATGTTTTATAATAAATGGCGGAATTTGGCAAGCTCGATTATGTCGCAAAAAAGACTCGTGCCGTGCCTGGCTATCTGACCGTGGCGCGCATGCGTCGAACAGTCACGATTCCATCTGAGCGCTCGCGCCCGTCGTGCACGCAAAGCGTTCCATCCCGCTCCCCCTTTCGGCCAGAAAGAAGCGAGAAACTCAGCCTCGGAATTGGGCTTCATTCATGATACGGGCTCAACGCCGGTCCCGACCAGCGAGCGGCTAACGAGACTTTACATTTACATTCAGATATATTGGCCGGTGCGTTTCGTAACGCGTATTCTCCCACCATAGGTACCGCTTGCCTGCCTCGGTGCTCCTGTTTGCAACGTTTTCTGACTCGCTCTCGTTCCATCTCATTCTCGCCTTCGCAGAACAAGAGTGAGCCAGGTGATGGGGTTAGCGCCAAGCTTCTAGTGTGTATAGGCCAAACCGAGTTGTCAGCATAGAAATACACATCAGAATAGGTGTGCCTTAGCTCCGAAAAAATTCAGGAGCTTTATTGGTCTGAACATTGATTCTTTCTCGATAGCTTCATCTCGTATTGGGCATAACAGCCACACGGCTACGTTCAGACGGAGCCGAGCAGCATTCCCGTTACCCCACCATACTCCTCGATCGCTGTTCGCGAAAACGAATTGACCGGCCAATATATCTGAATACGACCTTAGGATAAAGATATAATGAAAGATGAAAAATTATTCGAAGCCCAAGATGAAAGGCCTTCGAATAAACAGAGAAAACTAATAAATACCCGAAGCTAAATAGAATTTTAGATTTCGGGTACACACACCCTACCCCAAACCTCGTGTCGATCAGTCACTGGGACCATTCGGAAGTATATTCTTTTATTTAAATAATGCCCATCTCTGCATAGGACCGTAAAGAATTGCAAAAAAATTCAGGGAGTCAACTGTTGACTGATTTGGAGACTTTTCCTTGTTGTATGTTACATACAATAGTCGGAAGAATAATAATAAGAGCAATAATTGCAAATAATTGCTGTAACTTCCACATTCTGATAATATGATATCAGTAAATCAATATTTCCAGTATTAGTAAAAAAGTTCCAATCTCTTTTTTTTATTTTAAATAATGTGGCCATATAATTATAACATAAATGCGACAGCGATTTCAAGTGATGTATGTATTACAATAAAAGCGTTAATTTAGTAAATGTACACAGTTCCCAACAGTTATATGCCTAAAATGCATATAACCTAACCTACAATCGTCCGAAAATTCATACATTGACTGCATCACGGTTTTACTGTGGCTTGTGTATCCAGCTAACGCTTCAGTTTTGCTATGATTCCACGTCGGCAGTCCTCCCGAGTAGGCGCCATCTCGTGTCCACTAGCTGAACTAAATTTGTCACGTGACTTGCTCTGTATTATCGCCAATATGGCGGAACTCGTATTTGGGACTGCAGTCACGATTTTTCACTATTCGTCCTTATATGAGCAAATTTGAAGCTGGTTTAGGACTCATTCGAAAGAGGAAGGTTCAATGCAGAGCGCTCTTCTCACCGTTTCAGTCACAAAGCTCTTTTAGTGACCTAAAAATGCTTGGATTCTGCGGGTGTATTTTGTTGACTTTTGCTCTACTTTGGACACTCATATTATTAGATATCAACACAATCTCGTTGAATCATGAGAAGAGCGCTATGCATTGAACCTTGCTCTTTCGAATGAGTCCTAACCTAGCCCAAAATCTGCTCATATAAGGACGAATGATGAAAAATCCCAACCCCCTGTTTCGGGCCAGATTGTGTCGGTATACAGCGCGCTGCATTACCCGTGTCTACCCCCTTAAAAGACTGCCTTATGACTGCCTTATATGACGTTGATAACTTTAAACACTAATAACTTGAGCAGTGGGACGAGGGGGAAAATTATCGTTACGTGATTATTTGGAGGAAAGTGTTCTGAAAATATTACAACTGGTCCGAAAGTGGAACTTTTCGGCGTTTGTAAGATATTCCTAATTAAATTTGAAAAAAGTCGCTATTTTCGTTAATGCATATAAAAATATTTTTTAATGAATTGTTTATATTAGTTACTAATAAAAGAAGATATATATCGCAAAAACCTGGTCTTTAATTTAATCAAACCGATTTGTTGCTACTTTCCTTTATTATTCGAATTTTCCTTATAACTTGGAAACGAAAAGTTTCCCAAACATTTTGCTTAAACCACTGTAAAGGGCATTAAATAAGGTACCAAATAAATGGAATTAATTTTTCTTTTATAACAAATAAGTTAAAAAAATTAAAAAATAAGTAAATAAATAAATGTAAAAAATATTGAAATATGCATCATTAGAAAAGAATAATTTTTTCCTATTTTTTGGCTTAAATTTCATTCCGATATCTTAAAAGAAAGACCCAAAAGGCGGCAAATTTAAAATCCGGCCCACTGTGTGGTAGTTGCATCAAGTATCATGAATCAAGTATCATCAAGTATCTCACCATATTCATGAAATACTGTAGAATGTTAGCGATGCAAAAAAGTCAGCCCTAGTAAGCTCGAATGCAATCGAAACTCGATCGGCCACAATCGTTTGAGCCGTGTGTACTTGAATACATCTGTTTGTCCAGCATTCATTCCGTTTTGCAGGTTGGAACTGGTTTTAATTCATGTGCTCCTCCGGCATTTCTTCTTCCTCTAGATCTAATTGACGTGGTTCTTGTTCGAGTATATTAAATGCATGGATTTGATTGAACGCATTCTCATGCTGCCTGTCACATGATCTATAAAGCTCCATATGTACGATCGTTTGTCGAAGATATGATTCTTTTGCCATAAATGCTGCTCTTGCTGTATCAAACTCCTCTAGCAATTCGCTTGCTGTGCGATATGGCATGTATTGTAGAAGTTGGCTATAGTAGTAATTTTCCGGATCATTTGCTGCCACGAAGTAAGGCACACGTACCACCGCAGGAACGTTTCCAACTATTAATTTGCAGTTGTCATAAAGTGAAATTAGGTTTTTTCTTGTCGGTCGTTCTGTCTCGTATTGATCAACGCACTCTTTACTATCATCCTGTCGTTTCGCATAATATGGCTCAAACAGCATTACAAGCTGAAATAGGCTCATATTATTGAAATCGTAATCTGCGTGCTCGTATGGACGTTTCTCGTATCGTTCCAACACGTTAGCAAAGTATCCAATATCTCGACCAGCTCCATCGAACTTAAGCACCTTGTACCTCTGCTTAGGCTTTCGAGTGTTAAGGAACACACACTTTCTTGAACTATTTCGAAAACTAAGATGACACAGCCGGTAAGCGCATTCACATGCCGAAACTTGACGTTCTTTCATTATCCTCATACAGATTTTCAAGAACTTGTCGGATACATTGGATGCTACACGATGGATCTGCCGTATAGCTTGTGCCACGCTAGAGTCGAGTTCTGTTGCATCTGACTTCGATATATATTTGGCGACGTAGAATGCTATGGCCTCGTTTGAGCCACACGGTTGAATGTCCATGTTTCCTTGCCATAGTTTAAGAAGTGTTGGATTGTAGTTATTAACGCAGCGATCTTCGTTACGTCGTTTTAGTAGGTAAGCATATTCTTCCTCCGCTACGGAGAAAGTCATCGGATGAGTGAGCGACAATGCGGATCTTAGCACATTGTTGTCTTGGGAAACTGAATCGACATGTTGTTGCTGTATGGTTCTTCTTGCACGAGTCTGTATGACGATGTATCTGACTCTTTTTCACCAACTCGTATAGCTCTGAACCTTCAGGTGGCATTAGGCAAGTACATACCATCAAGCAGACGAAATCCCTCTTCGATGGCGAATGATGGATTCTCAATCCAAACGACCATGTGAAGGTGTGGACTTCCACGATTTTGGAATTCTATTCGTCACCAGAAATCTCTCAATCGTCCACCAAAGACTTCATGAGTGCTGCTGATAAATTTCATGAGCGCATTAACGCGAACCATGGAGTGGCCATCTACAGTAACTGGATACTTTTCAATCAATCGTTGCGTCGCAATAATGCCTAGGTCATTTGAATTTTCATCTGGTCTTCCGTGTGCAATTAAGAGAGCTTTTAGTATATCCAGCCAATTCAAATAATTGCAACTGAAGGTCACAAAGTATGTCCAAGGTATCTAATTTGGGTTATAAGTTCATTCAGAGCCGTTGGCCAATATGCTGCTAACCCTCTTAAGTTCTTAATGTAGAGATGCACATCTTCAACCATCCCATATTGATCCTGAATCTTCTTAGCGCAAGCTGCAGTTGTAGACTTTACTCTGTAATACTCAAACATTGACGATGCATAGAACAGATAGTCATTGCGTTGGAATCTTGTATCATTGCTTAGTACCTACTCGGTATTGGAAGTAATCCAATGGAGTTATTTTCACTTGTCTCGTTTCCTCGTTGAAACCATTGATACCATAAGGGAACAGATAGACTTTGGCTTTCATTTTTTTTCCAACAGGCGTAAATATGTCCCTGAAGATCCATTTCTTGTATTCTCACTTGAATTTTTTCCCAGAAAATCTTAGTGACGTAAGTATATTACGAGCACGGAGAGAGAATCCATCAGAATATGAACGGTATTGAGCGGCGATATCATGGATTTTAGGATGAGACAATGATGGGAGATTATATTTGGTTCCTCATAAGAGGAATGCTAAAACGAACAAAAGATAAAAAAGAGGCAGAACTATTTCTAAAACACACATATGTATATTAACAAAATACTTGAAAAAGTGTACAGAATGAATTAAAATTGAAACAACACATAAACCGAGAAAAAATGAAATTTTAGTGTTTTTACACAATTGTCTCTAGCTCCGGCATTTATGCAGATTGTCTTCAGTAGCAGCTTGTTTTCTTCGTAAAAGTAGGAAACAAGCCATTGTTGCGATTTCGATTTTTCCCAGATGATTAAATGAATTGTCGATCACAATTTCGGTCGAAAAAAATGACTTTTTTCACATATTTCTATCGATTTTACCCGAACTATTGAACCGATTTGAAAATTTTGTAAGGTACATTTGTTGGTAATTCAATTATCTTTAATTTTATATAATCTTCGACCGACAAGTAAAAAGTTCACCTGTCTATGTCTCGAAAACGTATCCATAGAAATTTTTTTTGGATCTTATTTATAGGTGGCCAAGAACTGTATTGTACATAATGTCTTAGGACAGTCATTGTCCGCGAGGCCAATGGGTAGTTAACACTCATAGCAATAGTGAAATACTTTGGCCGCTTCTTTGTTGTGATTTTAAAAGGTTAGGTTTTAAAAGCAAATGCTATTAATACAATGTAAAACGCTGTTAAAAGAAGGTGCAATACTAACTATTATAAAAACATTTAAGTAAAAAAGGTATTATAGATTATATACTTTAAATTTAATATTATTACATTACCCATATAAAATATGCCCATTTTTATTTAATAATTTAAATCCTATGTTTCTAACCGAATCAATTAATTTTTTTACATTTACATTATTTCATAATTAGGTAGGGCATATGTCACATATAGGTTATGAAATAGTGGCCAGTAACTGCCAAAAGATCGGCCAATCATTGCCTTCGCCCGGCCAATAATTATGTTTTTTCTGTAAATTTTTGTGGATCCTTCTACTCTTTTTTTTAAACAAATTCTATTTCTAGACTGTGAGGACTATTAGAACCGCTTACAGCTATTAACACTAATTGTGTTCTTAAAGCTATCAAAATAAAACTTATAATTCAACGCTTATGTGAACCTCTGACTTAGGTGGCCAACAACTACACTGTGTAACCCTACAACATATAAGCCAATATGAATGTTTTATCTTAAGGACCTGGACATTTTAACACTGAAGCACATGCTTCTTGAAAACGAGTAGCCATCTATGCGGAAAAGTTTCCACTTGTAATTCCCTGCCCGTTGGAATACGATGTACGCATCCAGATAAGCGCAGGGGAATTAGGTGAGCGCGACACTGTACGAACACATTGTTAAGCTGGTAGGAGAGGCGGCGCCGGCTTATGGGACGGTCAGGATTATCTTGATTTCACGTTACGAGCTCGCGCTCACCCTTTCTCGCAGCCATATGCAACCCCGTGAGTCGTGCTACATTGAAATCCCGCAAAGTCACTTAACGTCGAACGCCACGGTTTAAAGTCGGGAGCGTTGCTGGGAACCGGGCAATAAATTCTGGCGATAAGCGCCACCGGGAGCATCCCTATCGCCAAGTATATTCGAGAGACCTCTGTCGCGTACCATTTAGTCTCTAACTTGCGAACGTCTCCTTGCTGTTTCTTACGATAGCTCTGCTCTGTTCTCTTCGGGCGTGTTCAGTGTCCTCGGATATGGTAAGTACCTGGTCTGGATACATACCGTGTAGCCAACCCTCCCTTCTCAACTTTGAGACACGTGCGAGATTTGAATATGAATTCTAAGACCCAGCCCATACTACATATCGACTTTTTGTACAAGGCGACTTTGTAAGTGGTAAGTGGACTTTGTAATATAGTCTTATATAGGGGCGCTTATATTTGTTGGTTGCTTGTTAACAAAATAGTCGAATCGTGGAGGATGGTGATCGATTTGACTAAGGAGTCTAGTCGGTAGAAAGTTGACAGTATGCGCTAGGTTCAACTAACAATAAGCCATCGAATCAGCTTTCATTTATTCCCAGATTTAATGGTTTCTAAATGTTCTGTTATTTCTCGATTTACATAACTACTCTAGCAAACTGCTCGAAAGCTGTTTCTTCATACATATCAAATGAACATATCTCACTAACTGAGTAAACTCACTTATAACTTCTACTGCATATTGTTTACAATTCGCTCTGACTTTGTTTGCTTTTTAGTTTTGCTCGTCTAAAATCAACTCCATAAGTAAATATCATCTGATAACTATGACACGATCGAAACACCTCTTTCGGGTCTCGATTGTGCTTGAAAGTATAGTAATTTTTACAAATGTTTTGTGCATACGGGATTGCACAACGCTTAACAACTTTCAAGTCGTGTTTTCCACCCCCCCCCCCCCCCCGTCTGTTTGATAGTTCAAACACTCTAACCCCTGTATTTACAAAAAAAAACTTGAATATTGACGAAATGATATATCAAATATATATTTAATGTGTTAAGTAATCAGCAAACGCGTTGCATTTCTATAAACTCAAAATTTCGGATTGAGATTCATCCGTTCGAAGCGCAGCACTTTCGTTTGTTCAATGTAATGGATTGTAATTTCAATCCGTTTTTCTCAGTGAGACTTGTTTCTTTTAATCTGATTATACAGGGGCGAGGCACTTAAAACAGGCCACGTCGATGGCAAAAGAAGACATGAAAGAGCATGTAAGGAGAGCTTGTGCTACTCTGGAACGAAATCAAATAGTGACTGTAAATACACACTTTGTTCCAAATTAAACCTCAAATCCAGAGATCGGCGATTTCCGCGTATTAGTATTTAGTTTTGATAATAAAAAACCTACCTGTATAAAACCTGTAAATGTGCCCAAGGTATCCCAGTCTAGATACCCCCGTTTTATTTATTTTAAAAAATCGGTTGTTTTATTGAATGAAAACTAAGGTCGAAGCCAGATATATTGGCCGGTGAATTCGTTTTCGCGAACAGCAATCGAGGAGAAATCAGCTACTACCATCTGACGATCGTGGATTTGTCAGTTGGAGTTGCGTGGCCCCCGAAGGGTATGGTGGGGTAACGGGAACGCTGCTCGGCTCCGCGTGAACGTAGCCGTGTGGCTGTTATTTATTCTTAGTGTAATAGTTGTGTGCGTTACGAAGCTCTGCGTAGACCAATACGAGATGAACCTATCGAGAAAGAATCAATGTTCTGACCAATAAAACTCATGAATTTTTTCGGAGCTAACGCACACCTATTCTGATGTGTGTTTTTCTACGCTGACAGCTCGGTTTGGCCTACCCGCCAGAAGCTTGGCACCATCCCCACCACTTCTGGCTCACTCTTGTTCTGCGAAGGCGAGAACGAGATGGAACGAGAGCGAGTCAGAAAACGTTGAGAAAAGGAGCACCGAGGCAGGCAAACTGTGTGTTGGGAGAATACCCCTCACGAAACTCACCGGCCAATATATCTGGCTTCGATCTTAATTCACCTAATCTTTAGAGGTTTATGTTTTACGTAAATTTGAATTATAAAATGAGCTTCAGAAGCCAAACTTACCAACCCCATAAAATAAAGAGTAGCAAGAATTGTTAAGTAAAGAAATTAATTTATGTTTACATACCAAACTTAAGGCGGGATTGCGCCTTGTTGGGCCGAAAAATAGGTATAGTCGAATTTACTAAAGAAGGCGCCTTGGGACCGGGGCCAAAACTTGCGATGTTGTCGCTATTTCAGGCTCGTGATTGGTGTTTCCCCTACGCGGCTCCCTTCGCCTTGGCCAATGACTCTCGACTACTTACCTGTGGGCCTAGAGTAATCGTTGTCTTTGTCGGGTGTATATCGCTATCCTCTTCGGGAGGGCGAGTCCAACGTCCTTCCCATAGAGATTTGACAGAGTGTCCAATCTTATTGGCGATTGCGAACGGCACGTGTCATGCAGAATGAATGGCGGACAAGTCGAGGAATCATTGCTCATAGGAATCTTATTCTACTTAGGGACATTCCACGGCAACTCGATCAATTTTTGCACTCGATGTCAGATATATTGTTCAAACTCAAATATTAGGAGAGGATTTCAGGCATCACTTTGCTGGTTTTGAATTTATTTAATTTTTACCTATTTTCATGAAACCGAGCTGTACTTATGAATTTTTACCTCGGAAACTCTTTATCGTATTGAATTCATTCTTTTTTCATTTTAATCTAAAAAAATTGCGGTCTATTCGAATATTTTTTTATATTGAAAAATTAATTTTGTAATTTTTAAAATTATGGCCAAAGTTTTATTCCGAAGCAGCGACGGTTTTTCGTATCGTTTGCTTTCATACATTTCGACTCCAACTCGTTCTTTTAATCATGGCTTAAAGTATTGCTTTAAGTAGGATTACACCATAAAAATTAACGCCGCAGTAAGCTGTTGTTGAAGGCGGTGGTGCGTTTCAAGTAAAAATATTTTGCTCTGTTGACATTGTTTATAGACTTTATTGAAATAATATGGGTTGCGAATTATATGGTCAGCTGTCCGTAATAACTGAACAAGAGATGACTATATAACTGCGGCGTTAATTTTAATGGTGTCATCCTAGAGTAATACTTTTAAGCCATGTTTAAAGGAACGAATTCCTGTCGAAAATGAAATGAACATTTGTCTACAAATTTCTATCATGCAAAAATAGTTTTACAATTTCGAAGCTTTATTCTGAAGAATTAATTTATTTCGATTAAAATAAAAGAAAGTTAACTCAATGCTGTTGATAGTTTTCGAGATGGAAATTCATAAGTACAGCATCTTTTCACGAACATAGGCAGAAATCGCACAATTCAAAGTCTTATATTTTGTAACCAAGTTCAAAACCCGTTAAACAGTGACTCGTACCTTTGCATAATTTCACATGATTCGCAGAATACATATTGCATTCTGATCAAGTTCTCTAAAAATGTGATCGATTTGGCGTGGAGTGACTTGTAGATGAAGGAATCTGTTTTATCGAGACAGTGAGAGAGATACAGTTGCACTTGAAGATAGAAAGAAACTTCCGATCTGCTACACCAGGCATGGCATTTAAGTGAACTTGACGGCCGATTTCCAGAGGCAACGCCTCCTTTCTCCCGCCGCGCGTCTTGACTCCCGCGGCGGCCTAGGTGCTTCGAGCGCCTCAGACCCGTACCATATGAACCACGCATGGCGCATTGGGGCGACACCCGTATCAATAGATTTCCACATCATCCATGGGGTACTATATTATCGATGCGTCCTTTTTTGTCAGTGGTATCCCTGTAGGCTTATTTCACTGTGTCGCGCGATAAAAAACAGATTGAAAAAACGCGTTTTACTATAAAATTTTTAAAGATATTTGGGAAAACTAGATTTTCGCGTACGTTTAGTCGTGCTGCGCAAATCGTATACGTACAGCATCGTCCAGCCTCGGATATACTACGGTACGACCCAACCAACGGAATGAACTGAAATTTGTAGGGATTGGGCGGGAGGGGGAGAGAACCTTTAATATAAAATTTTAGCTACGGGTATTTGTTAGTTTCTGAGATATTATTAAAAAACTTTCGGCATAATACATTGAAATCTACCAATACAGACGTTACTAACACAACCATCTTCTGATCACCGTCGATTGTTTCACAGTCGACGATACAATGTACGATTTGGACCTCATCGCACGATGCTTGTAACTGCATCAGTTTTTACTTTTTAGTATCCCCAAACTCACATCGGTTCGGTACCATGCTTTACACGCCCGCGAGCGGGCGCGCGCCCCCTCCCTGTCTAGCCTAAACCAATACTAATACCTGGGAGAAGTTGGAAAGTGGAATGCGTTGTGTCGGAATAAGTCAACAGCAATAATATGTGTATCTGAGTTTGTACGCAAAACCTTACTGCAAAGTAAATCTGACAGATGTTGGAAATGATCGACACATTTTGATTAACATACATTTATTTATTCAAACAAACCAAAATGTGTTGTTCTAAAACATATTTTCAACAACATATTTTAAAATCATTGAATAACAAATGTTCACCCTTGCTTTCACTTTTAAAATCCAATGCCAGGATAAACAATCCGGATTGCCTTAATAATTTCTGCGTATGAGTCAAGCTCCCTTAAACGAATCATCCTCCGCCATAAATACTCACAAAGGTGATAATCGAGAGCTGCACTTTTCACGCCTCCTCATTGCAATCTCAGCCGTAAAAGACGCCATTGAGATTCGATGGCCTGAGTATTAGCTCCTGTTTCATTGTTTATAAATTCAATTGAGTGATTACACGTCAGATGCTCATATCCTTCATCACCAAGAACATCATAAGCTTTCCAACAATCTGAAAAAATCTTGCTTCCAGATGCTATATGCTTTTTGATAATAGGAATTAATCTCAAGACGAAGCTCATTTGTCTCGATATCAAGTGCACCGAAAATCCATGTGCCCTTAATGACACGACCACGCTCGTATTTGCGACGGCCGAATTTCATTTCGTCAATTTCGACGATTTTACCAGGGCCCTCGATTTGGCCTGATTCCTCGAAATACGCATCAAGTCGGACCACGCAAACCTCCCGACAGTAGGACCAAATATCGGGATAATTTCCCGACCAGGAACCATAATTTCATTAACGATATCAACATCCTTGAAGCCTCGACTGAAATAATAAGTTAAGCGAAGAACATCTTCCATAGAAATGTTGTGTCGCTCAAAAACAATTCTCTACAAGCGTACGCTCAATGCAATGCTTGCGACACACCCATCGCATGCCGATGCAAACTGAGGACCCGCGATAAACTCGGGAAGACGACTCCAAAACCATTAGTTTTTTTTCCCATTCTTTGGGCATTTTCTTCTATTGGGCAATAGCCCAACAGATTTCCACCCTTCGATGCAAGTCTCTCGAGAGAACAGCACTTCGTTTAGCAATCTTTCGATGTTTCAACGCCCTTCAAAGGCAATATCGTAAGATGATGATGAAGCCATAGTAATAAATATTGAAACTAAGTATGTGACAAATGAGCAAAGGCCTCAACAACAATCGCACTTGGCTTGCGTCCAGTTTCTGTTACTGTATCCCTATACATTGTATCGTCGGCTGCGAAACAATCGACGGCGACGAGAAGATGGTTGTGTTAGTAACGTCTGTATAGGTAGATTTCAATGTATTTTGCCGAAAGTTTTTTTATTAATATCTCAGAAACTAACGAATACCCGCAGCTGAAATTTTATATTAGAGATTCTCTCCCCCTCCCGCCCAACACCTCAAAATTTCAGTTCATTCCGTTGGTTGGGTCATACCGTAGTACAGCCGGGGATACCACTGATAAAAAGAACGCATCGATAATAGTACCCCATGGGTGATGTTGAAATCTATTGATACGGGTGTCGCCCAAATGCGCCACGCGCGGCTCATGTGGTACGGGTCTGAGGCGCTCGAAGCACCTAGGCCGCCGCAGGGGTCAAGACACGCGGCGGGAGGAAGGAAGCGTTGCCTCTGGAAATCGGCCGTCAAGTTCACTTAAATGCCATGCCTGGTATAAAGGATCCTTTCCTTAATAAAATCTTTTATATTCCTGTCATATATAACAGCGAGTAGTGATTTTTGTCATTAATAATCGTGATGTATAAAATTTAAATTAAATTTTAATTCAATCAATATTCTGCTAATAAAACGTTAAATGATGTTTAAAACTCGATTTGTATGGTTTAATAAAGAATTATAGAAAGGTGACGCAGAATTGCTATGAGTTTTAATGTAAATGACCGTAATCTCATTTCTTATTAATGAATATCGGAATTGCCACGGTTTATCAGTAGCATGTTGTATAACATTATTAGAAATTTCCGAAATAATAAATTATAACATTATATTGAAACAATTGTAGTATTATAATAAGGCCAGGAATGTGTAGAGGTGCTTAGAATTTGCAGTAGTGAATAGTTCAATTCGCCAAAGTTCACTCTAAATCTAAATAATCGAACCTTTCCCCACGAATTTACTATAATATTTTACTCTCTTTTAGACAATTATATTTGTAGCCTGCACGTATCTGGATGTTTGAATTTTCATTGAAAATAGCTGAAATTCAATCATTATCGTCCACTCTTTCATATAATTTTGGATATGTACGTTGCTGAAGAAAGAGTTATCGATAACCTTAATCACAAATCGGTTTTCCCGCGTAGACTTGAATCGATAGGCTCACTGCGGAATTACATTCTCTAAAGTTTTAATTATCCGAGAGACGTTCCAGCTCTACCTAACAAAGTTCCCAGGGCGGTATCACAGCTCCCCTAGTGGCAAGTGCTATCCTAATAAAATCCTATGCGTTAGTTTGAATTGGTTCAGGTAATTATAATACCGTAGTGCAAGCGCTGGCTATTTTATCAAGGTAAATTTAGTAAGGTAAAGAAAACATATTAAAAATAGTTATTTCAGAATAGAATTCTTAATAATATTAAAAGAATAGAATCACAGGTTGGGAATTACATCGTTCAACTTTCACTTTTTTTGGACTTGTAACACTCAATAGCCGTATGTATCGTATAGATTTTTATGCACTGAATACGAATCTGCAAACCATTTTTCGCCATCACTCTCAGTTTCCGAGAAATTTGATTTTGAAAAAAAAATGCATATTTTCATCTTTGAACATTTTTTGTGTTCAAACAGTAATAGTCATTCGGTTGTTTAGTACGTCAAATTATTCTATGAACGCTTCCGAGCAAAATGATGAAAGTTATTGTTGCATTATGAACATTTAAATATGTTTAAACAACAAGCAAAGGGAAAAAAACATCCGAAATGCACAAATTTGTATACATATTTTTAAATTTATTTAAAAATATTGGGGTCTGTGAAAAAATCTGACTACTCCACGCGATGCAGCAGACATTTTTTCTCCAGAAAACATGCACAGTCACGTTTGGTTTTCAATACAGAAACGAAACAGTTTGGCTCCGAGAGTCAACGGCTGCGGCGGCGGGCGTATCCACTGGTCCTCAATGTAAAGGCAGGATCCCATTGACGCAACTGCGCGCCGCGTATCTTTAAGGCAGGGTCCCACCAGTGCAACTCCGCGCCGCGCACGGTTCACGTGAATACACGCTGCGCATCGTCAAAAAGACTGAGAAAAATGTGTTTTTCAATGCAAGTGTACTCTTTATTTCTGCATGTCATTTGCATATGTGCATTTATTGTCTATTATTATTAGTTTGAAAGCAAGCAATAACACGACAATTATTGCAAATACTACTGTTACGTCCTTAAGGGACTTTTTGTAAATCACCCCAAGAG
The DNA here is from genome assembly GCA_951215215.1 of Andrena trimmerana. NCBI lineage: Eukaryota > Metazoa > Arthropoda > Insecta > Hymenoptera > Andrenidae > Andrena > Andrena trimmerana. The sequence goes on from OX578062.1 coordinate 11,689,335, forward strand.
GTTGGAATGATTTATCGGGTTCTTGCTCTTTTGAGGTGCTAAAGCACGTATTGACATACTTACCAAGGAAGAGGAAGGTAATGCGGGGTTGAGTAAGTGAGTAGGGGAGACCGGGGATGGTTGTCTCATTTTCGTATTTTGATTTTTTTTACAGGTTATAACTGCAGGGAAGTTCATTCAAAGTTAGATTAATATAAACCGAGTACGTCCGACTTTATAAAAAAAAATGATCCTATGGATTTTGTCAACCAGATTAGGAGCTACTTCACATTATTTGCAGCAACTATTTTGTGACAACATACCCCGAGGTCGGGTTGGTTGTCACAGTATCTGGGGTTAATTGTCGCACATTTGGATAGCTATGTTTATGAATAAATAATCAAAGTTTATGAAATAAGAAAGTAATATAATTTTTTATAGTAGTTCTGACAAAATCTTTTGCAATCCCTCTTATTGTGTAATTGCCCTTTTTAACCTCTCTTGCCGCACGTAATATTAATTCCGGGGGCCCCTTACCTCTGGACATCTTCTTATTATAAGTTCGCGGCATTATTATTGAGAACTGTTGCCAAACAAACAAGAAAATATAATATCACATGCGGCAAATATCTAACCCCAAATGTTCTGTGACAACTTGCCCCAAATCGTTAAACAATTTCACCCCTCTATTCATGTATTAAAAAGTTTGAAAAATGTAAAAAATCATTGCGGTAAGTTAGAAAAAACTCTAAACTACGAGAATAATACAACAATGTTATAGTCAATACTAAGAAACAACCTATACTTACTTGATAGTACATACGGCGTAATTTACTTCGAGCACACGAAAACAGACAATGACACATTGTGGCTCCATGCGACCCCACAACGACTTGTGTGATGCGAGGGGAGGTGGCGATATGTTTACGCATCGCCATGGAGTATTAGTACATTCCTATTGTTTATAGTTTCTTTGTTATAGCGGTTGTGACAACCTACCCGTGTGACAACCATCCCCGGTCTCCCCCACACAAGAAACAAAGGAGAAACAATCAAGAGTAAAATATATTCTTAAAGTAAGCATAAGAATGATAAGAACATACCCTTGAGACGGCGCTCCGTCTCTGTTATCGCTCGCGTGCCGCTGGACCCCGTGGTCGCTGGCGCTGTTCTCGGGTAGTGCTCGCGAGTCGGTGAACTCGTCGTCTATCTGTTTCGCTCGCTATACTGAATTCATCCTAAGAAAAATCCCGCTCTGCGCAGGGATGATTCTGAGGAGACGCTGGTTGGTCCGACTCCCCACTTAACCGCCTACGATTTTCTCCGTCTTACCGCCTGTTACCTCTCTGTCAATCGCCTACGTCGGGCCCGTAGGCGGTAGTGGGAGCTGCGCAGAACTGTTACAAAACGGTCTGGGCGTAGGATTTTTCTTAGGATGGATTCAGTATAGCTTCGTTGTTCTGCTTCGCGGTCGCGGTGGTCCGGATCGGTGCGTAAGTAAATATGCAATCAACTACCTGTAAAAAAAATTTGCAGTTTGGAGATATTTTTGTAAAAAGACTTAGTGCCGTGTTTCGACCCGAAATACCCCACTGTGCGGCGATCGGAAGCGAGCCGAGCATTTTAATCGCTCGTAGATCACACACACTAGGGAGCATCCTCTCCGAGCCTGCAGTTCGTGAACTCGCTGGTGTAAGGGGGCCTTAAGCACCCTCGGCATTTCCTTGACCCTGTTCAGCTCCCCGTTCCCCTCCTCATCTAGTATCCAACTATGACTCCTGCGGTTTCCACCCGTCAAATACCCCCAGTTTTGTAACCTCAACATGGCTCTCATAGCTATACTGAATTCATCCTAAGAAAAACTGAACGCCCATACAGTTTCGCGACCGATCTGCGCAGACCCCACTACTGCCTACGGGCCCGACGCAGGCGATTGCTCGTGGCGCATTAGCGCTGACCGATGTCAATGTAAACACTGCAGGAGTGCAGCGTATCTATGTCGGTTGACAGAGAGGTAACAGCCGGTAAGACGGTGAAAAACGTAGCCGGTTATGTGGGAAGTCGAACCAATCAGCGCCTCCTCAAAATCATCCCTGCGCGGACAAGGTTTTTCTAAGCATGGATTCAGTATAGTTTCTTAATCCTTACCTTCACTGGTGGCATATCCCCTATTATCTCCAGGGCTTTAATCGGCGCCGTTTGCATTGCCCCATATTTCCTTCCGAGCGTTATACCCTGGATCCCATCCAGTGACGTCTTAACCGTAGTCAAATTTGCGGTTCTCCACCATATTCCCGCTCCAAACGTCAACCTACTAGGTATCGTTATCGCTTCGTATATCCATCTGGTCATATCTGGTGGGGTCAACCCCCAAATCCGCCCCACCACCCTGCACATTGTGTTCAGGTTGCTCTTGGCCCCACAAACTTGTTTGAATGCCTGTCCACATTAGGGTTTCATTTATGGACATACTCATTTGAGTATTTATCTAACCTTCTCGGACAGAAGTAGTTCTCGTGCTTGGCCCCTTAATGCCCCAAACGGCGGTGAATTTACCCATGATTGATCATTCAGATCGTTCAGGTCTTGCTATGTTTGCACGTGATGTGCCGACTATAGAGCTTCACTCGAAGGATCATCCCTTTGTTGGATAAGGGAAAATAATTGTACACAAGTCAAACTCTAGTGAACGTGTTGCGTTTATATTGAAAGCTAGTTTCTATCTGCCTGCGAGGCATACATCCTCTACCCAAGAAAACTACGAAGGCCAATCATTGGCTGTTAACACAAACCGGGGTGAACAAATCTCGATTACTATTGGTCGCCTGAAAACAGTGAGCGAAAGCATGACTGTGGGGTGAAAACGTCGCCGGCGAAGACAACTCGACTTTCCCCAAACGTGCATCTGACAATCCTTAAAGTTAAGTACCATCTAGGAGTCGACGAAAATTCGGGCCTAACCCTGAGGTGTAAACATCTGCAACGCAGACGACCAGGCGAAACCTCAAGTACTGCCTGCCGTAATAAATTTTACAGCCCTGCCCCTGTTACAAAGTGTCTGTGCAAAGGGTGACCAATTGACACATCGACAAGCGGTCTGCTGTTCTTATTTGCGATCTTGACCACCTCCATCTTATCCAGATTGGCCGATAGGTCACCGATAGAGGTGGTCACTCCGTTCGGGGAATAAAGTTGACTCTGACAGCCACCACCTCACATGGCCATCTTCATCTGTTTTTCTCTAATAATAGTTCCCCTGATAAGAATCTCCTGTGGTGGCCCCATTTCGATCACCTCCCGGCTTCTGACTCCACTCTCTGCAAACTCTTTCCGCATCTGCCTCATTCTGATCGCAGTACTGACCGTCGTAACGATCACGTGCATTGCAATTTTGATTATTTTTCGGTCTCCTCCTTCCCACGCCCTATAATCTTGTACCATCGCTGGTGGCTCTCCCCTCATTCACCTGCCCCGTGATCCAGGCCGTCGTCTCAGCATCGCTACTGGTCATCAATAGCTCTCCATTCGTCCAACCATGCCTGGTGATGTTTAGGGTCATGTCTGCGTCTGATGAATCCTCTAGCAACATACCCAGCAGCCTGCTTCCCCGCTAAGCACATCCGCTGAATATCTCGTAGGCATTAGTGCCATGACCCACACATAGCCTTCCAGCCTCCTCTGCGTACTTCCCCTTTATCTATCATCTGCCCCCGTTTTCCATTTCCCCCCTCTATTCTCTTCAACATGCCCCTGCCCCGCTGCGATCCTTTCAACCTCTAGCCCCTCTAACAGTAAGTCGAGGATCTTCATCATCCTATCCATTTCCATTTCCCTTCTTTTGCTTCCTATTCAGGGTGATCTGATGACCATGAAAGAGAGATATAAAGATGCAACCAGTACCTTTTCTGTTTGTACGTCGTCGAATATAATTATATACTACAATAACGTCCTCTTCGTCGCTCGACATCTTTGCGAATGAGAAAAATAGAGCTTTCTATACGCTTCCAGTATGCTGAAGTGGGCAGAAACACAAGTGTAGCGTAATTGTCATGTTGTACCCTATGCTGACTCGTCTATGACGAGACGTCTTAGTGGACAGTAGGCCTAAATTTTCAATGTCAAAACTTGGAATGCAGCCGCAGACCATCACACTGCCTCCTCCATGTTCCACCGCACCTCATGTATTAGTAAAATGGAACCCTGTGTTCGGCTTCCGCCACATCATGGTTCTCCCATCGGAATTTTAGATATTAAATTTACTTTCATCCACAAATATCACATTTTCCCACCACGATTTATTCATAGAAATTAACTCCTTTGCGAAGTTCATTCGCTTCCTCTTATTTGCCTCATTAATGAACGAGTTTTTCCTGGCTGCCCCACCAGTCTACCCAGCTGGTCTTCACGTTCTCCGAATTGTTTCTGCCAACACCTTTTTAGATCTTTCTTCTAATAGTTCACTGATTAACCTTGGAGCACTTAATTGTGGATTTTCTTAAAATTTTCGTACGATACTGCTTTTATTCCTTGTACTTACAATGACAAGACTTGGCCTACCAATTTGTGGAACAGATTCGATGCGTTCCTATGTACGAAATCTTCGAATAAAATCTGCAACAGCGCCTTTACTCACGCTAAGCATAACGAAAAAAACTTCTTTTCAAAATTTTATTAACGCAAGTTTGCAGTGCTCATTGCACCATTCAACTTTTGTTTGAAACATTTTTTTCTGTCTGTTATACTTTGAGAGTGATACGCGAAAAAGTGGAAGTGCCAATTTGACTTTGAGGTTAGTTTTCACCCTCTTAAAGGGCGATAGGGCCCAAATGAAACACACCATTGTTCTTGTTTTGAGTCACTCTAAAAACCCACAAAGTTGCGTTCCAATCGGTGAGTCCGGGTTCGCGGTGTTCCCTTGTAAGCAACATGTGAGCTACAATCCCATGCTATGAGAGGTTGCCTATGTCAATTGATACGTGAATAAAGACTGCGGTCGATGTTAGAGAACTTTGCCCTAGTTGAGAAAACAGTTCGCGAGTTATAACACAAAATCGGAAAATAGCCGAATTTTCAAGGATCAATTTCACCCCTTTAGAGTGAATTTGGGCAGCATACCAAAATTGCATAATACATACCTATACACCCTCTACACATTCAGTCCAGGGCCGGCGATCATTGTAAAAATTAGCTCTCACATCCCCAAAGTATCAGAATTTTTTGAGTTTCGGGGTTGGGGATCTTCCCTTGTCAGTTCGATCTTTTTCTCTCGCCTATTCGTCTTTACTAGTATGTTCTACTATCCTTCTTGGCTGGTTTTAATTTCGCTTATCCTTATTTCCTTATTTTTATATTCTCCTTATCTGTCTTTTCGTATCGTACCCTATTACGATAGTACTATAAAATTCGCATGAAAAGCTAGTGGACGATAGTCGTAATGATCAGCCGTAGGCTGCTACCAGTTTCTCACGACAGTATACACCGTAAGTTGAACCTTAACGATAGGGTATGCACTTCTATGTTTATTCGTGACGGATGGTCGTGAATAATCACAGACCAGTCGTCATAGGGATCTATGTATGTACATTGTACCTACGTATATTCATCTGTTATCGTCGAGACATTTGGCGTTCTGCCAATGGCATTCTTCGGAACTCCCGCGTGCCCCTGAATAATATATACCTACTATTGATAGCAAGCCAGATAACAAGGTGGATAGGTGGATAGACACGTATACATATAAATACATACACATGTATGTACGATTACAAAATATATTAAGACAATATCTGGCTTGGTGTTTGTGCAACTCTTCTTTTGCCATGATACGCGTGTGATGGAGTAGCTATTACTCATTTCTTGCCACTTTGTAACTGCAAATATACAGACACGACTGTTGCCGTCATGCAAGAAAGCGAAAGAAGGAAAACTGTTTTACTTGGAGTTGTTTTTCTACTACTGTTATACAGGATTGCGAGGCGGTTCAGTACGCCGTACTGGCATATATGACGTCACTTGGCTTGGTTTAGCCTGGCGTTGGTATGACGTCACAGCGTCACCGACCAAATATTTATTAACGAAGCATTAAAAGAATATGAGTATAGAATTTGTTTGTAATATTGTAATATTTGACTGTTAAAATGTATATACCTATATGTATTTTCAGTAGCGTTAGGTGAACATTAATAAGAAGTGGCTTTAAGGTGTCCAACTCCGATTGCTTTGGTTTTTGGGCATGTTTTAGAGGGCCAAAAAATAACAAATGCGTCTTTTTATTTTGGCCCGTTTGCATATTTAAGAAGTGAAACCACCCCTGAAAGTTCATAAGAGGAAGTACAAAAATTCCTATTGTTAGTTTAAAGAATATTATAACATTTTGTTGAATGAAACGTATGCATGGCGTTGTTCTTGTCTTCAGTCACTTTAGTTCTCATCTACCCAGTATTATAATTATGGACAACGGTTGAAAGTAATGAGGCAGAATTCAGATTTTTACGGGCATGCGTAAACCAAACACTCGAAAAACAGGAGACTGTCAAGTTTGTATTCGATATGTGATAAACAGTAAGCACCTTTAAAACCAATGCCTTCTAGATACCTTTCATGTTTCTCAATATACATTTGAAGTCGTTTAACAGAACATATCTTTTGCCTTTTGCAACGTTTTCCACGAGATGCCTGTAAAGTAGTTGGCCATTTCAAACACTCTAATGTTGCAAAACAGGCTCTGGAATCGCAACAACAATTACTTAAAGTGACAAAAACGACGTTACTACAATGTTGTTCCACCCGATGGAACCCCACTTTTTTATGCACGATCGTTTATACACAACAGCATCTAGTCTCCAATAAAATTGCTCGTAGTCTGAACACTCAACTCGTGCATTGGATTCAAGGCACCTCGTTGGTCCACGACCACGTGGTTTCCCATGCGTCGTTTGTGTTTTCGTGGTCTCAACTCGCTGCCCCGCAACCACGTGCGTAAGTGCTGATATTGGGTTGGAACAAAACTCCCTAGCGTTTCTATGTGAAATTTCAAGACAATGTTCCGATATTTGTACATAGATTTCGCCACCTTTGAGACAGCTTCATGACACCATTCTCCCAGATCTTGGCATCTTTCTGGGCGATGGACTTGTCCAGGTAGTTTTTACAAGCTTCCAGGGAATTGAAATTTTTCCCATTAAAAGAAAAACCTGTTTTCGCTTCACATTGTTATAGACGACCCATATTTCATCGCCCGTGATCGTTCGTTTCAAGAATAGGTCGTTTTCGTTGCGTATCAAAGGAAAATTGCTGATGAAAATACGGTCCATTAAATTCTTGTCCATTAAGGGAAGGGGTCATGCCTAGTTGGCAGACGGAAAAGAACGTCATGTTCGGGAATTTTCTCTGAAAAATGGGGTGTATGTTTCTTACAACTGTTTACTTATTTTAGAAGTACATATATTCAGCAACTCTCAGTAATTTTGTTATAGGAAAATATTAAATATGAAGAAATAACAGCCACTCTCGCGGAAACACAATTTCTCCGAGCGTGCTCACCGCTAAAAAAATAGCTTCCGAGAGAGTAGCTCTTATTCGTTCATTTTTTAATATTTTCCTATTATAAAATTATTAGAGTTGCTGAATATATGTGCAAATAAATTGTAAAAAATATACATTAAATTTTCTAAAAAAAATTCCCGAAAATCACGTTTTATTTCACCTGCCAACTAGACTGACCCCTTAAATCGTGAAGCACCCACACACCGTAGCGATTAATGTATCCGAGTGCCTCCAAATGTCTTCAAACCAGAGATCGGAGGGCTCCAGTCGGTGTTGATGGAGGGGGAACACCTACAGGAGCAGTGGCAATGTGTGCGTGAATTGACGCCAGCTTAAAATGCGTCACAATTAAATATGCGACTAGCTGATACGTTCAAAAGATTCTTCTTTTCTAGATATTGCTTTATTTCTGAAAACCATCCTCGCAAATCAGATTCAGATACTTCTGCCCGAACTTGAGTCAGATGCTGAGGTACTCGTTCACGTAGTTCAGGGTGTCGCTTATAAAAAGCTGTATACCAATGTCTGCCTGGACGGTCATCCTTAAATGTAGTTTTTTAATTTTATTAAAACCGGATGCTCTTGCTAGTGATGTTTTCTCTGGAGTCCGTAGTGTTAGTGATGGGTGTCGCTTCATAAAACTTTGATACCAATCTTCTCCAGCTATTCTGTTATGTTTGTTAAATCTGTGTTCAAGTTTATGAGCTTCAGCGAAGTCAAATGCCAATCTTCTAAGCTCCATAGGTGTTAAACCAAAATATATTTTATCCATTTCTCGTACATGTCCTAGCAATATGGTGTCTAGTTTCGGAGAAAAGGTGCATTTAAATCTACCCAACTTGATGTCAATGTCATTTTCATTATTATTTATATGTTCTTTCAGTCTTCTTTTCAATGTACTTAAGGGTATGTTGCAATCTTTTGATGCCTGCATTATGGTTGTATTTGTGGATCGAATTTGTTGTATGGCAATTTTTAGACTTGTTTTATCCCACAATTGCATTTCTGTTTTTCTTGCATAGTTCCTCATTTTATTCTAAAACAATAATAAGAACACCTCTAAGTAATTATCCATATAACATTTGGTAAATTAATCTATTTGTATTTCACAGATTTGAATACAAATTAATAATATCTAATATTTAAGATGAATTAATAAGATGATGTCATGACAGTAAACGTAGCTTAATTACTGACATAATGAAAAAGAAATGAATTTATATTACCTGATATATTAAAAACAATTATTTACGAAGACACGGTGTATCACCACGCCGCATCTTTTTCTAGCCACTTGACAGGTTAGGATACCTACTGCTCACATCACTTGCACATCGGTTCTTAGCAGCTATTGAAGCTCAGTTTACCCCGGTCACTTTACCCCGAATATGTACTCAGTGGAAAATTAATTATTTAATAATGTTAGAATTAATGTTTTCTCAAACGCGTGAGCATGTATGTTTATAAGCTTGTTTTAAACACGCAGAAAAAATTTGGAGTCAAAATAACACATTTATGACTCATTTATCCAAAAAGTTAAATTGAAAAGAAAAACAAACGGAAGTCTCTAAAAATTAATTTCTAAGTTTTTAAATGAATTTTTTTTTTGAAATATTTTTCGATATCTGAATGTGCATAATTATCATTGCTATAGTATGTACATTTATTACGTCACCACAATTTGTAAATATATTATATTGTTAAAGAACAAATTAAGGAAACTCATTTTACCCCGTGGTTCATTTTACCCCGGTCTCCCCTACATACACTTTGGAGACTAGATGAAGGTATAACGGAACAACAATTTTAAAAATAAAAAATGTGCTAAATTGAAAAAATAATATCCGAATTAAAATTTACAAGTAAAAATCTGTTGAAATTTCAAGACTCCGGTTTGCTACGCTAATTTCTTTTTATATAGAAATAAAATGTAAGTATTTTCGTACCGTACGAGAAGCGATGATAAAATTATTTTTTTTTAATTTTCGTGAGCATGCTTAAAAAGTGTTTTTAATTGTACTGTTATCCCAAAATATTATTAATAATTATCGTTTTTTTTAAATTACTTTTTACGCTATGAATAAATTTAGTTAACTTATTTTTATTGAATCGTTCCACTACTTGGACGTTTTCCGCCACTGGTACTTTTACTTTAAGGCACTCTTCCAGCTTGCATTTTATTCAAAGTAAGCATTCAGATACTTGGATAATACTTTCAATGCCTTCCAGAGGATATCAATGTAAAAACCCTGAAGCCATGCACGAGTGGAAATCTCCCAGCGTGAAAGCACATCGACGCCCGGCAAAGTGTTAAAGTACCGCATAATATGTTAAAGTACAAAAGTACATTTGGATTTGTCGGCAAGCCAGTCACAAGGGTGTTGCCAACTGCGTCCCCTGTTGCTTTTACATCACCATGTCTGTACAAGGCTTTATACATCAAAAGCCGTAGCTTTTAGATGTCAAGAGAGAGGTGGAGGTGCTCCTTCATGAAGTAGAAACGTTTACATACTGCTGGCCTCTTGGTTTCGCAAACAGTTAGTGGCGCCCATTTCAAAAGCACTGTTTACCCTTCCATACTGCGGACTCTCTTACAGCTGATTACTGCGAAAGATACTATTCTTTGAAAGACGGGAATGTCTCCTTCTAAAAGTGACACACCGCGTTTCATTATTCTTCCATGGATAAAAACAAAATTTTGTCAAGGATTAAGTGAAAATCATGTCCCGTTTAATATTGCAAACTACTTCAATATGCGTACCGTAATTCTTGGGTTCGACATAATTTTCAGTAGGGAGTCGAGACCGAAGCAGAAACCGAATTTCAGACCGGTCGCGACCGGTCTACCGACCAGTAACCGAGGCGAAAAGGGACCGCTGTTGTGACCGTAACAGTGAGAGGTTGTGGAGGGAAACCGAACTCCAGACCGATTGCCTCTCGACCGGGAATCTCAGACCGTACTTTTAACGAGACCAATCGAGACCAAACCGAAGGCATGACCAGTCCGCCGACTGGTCGGTCCCGACCGGTCGCAACCGGTCGAGTTAATTTATGGAGAGATTTCTGTACCTCTCCATAAATTACGAGTCGGAGCGGTTCGGAACGGTTCGGAGCGGTTCGGAGCGGTCCGGATCGGTTCAACCTAGCTGAATAAGCCGGGAAGGTATGGATGTTATTCCTGCCGCTCACACTGTTTGTCACACTCGTGACGGGTTTGTTGATAGCAGACTTTTGCAGTTATTTGTTACTGTAACACTGTCCATTCCAAACTATGTCGATCTGCCGAGATATTATTGTATTTCAAACACTAGTTATGTATTATTTTAATAGAAGTAGTTAATATAAATAAATTATTGTTAATATACAAATAACAAGAAAATGGTTGAAAATATAATTCTTCATGTGATTATATTAAAAGTATGTCAAAGTGTGGAAAAAACAGTAGATAGTAATGTAATAAAATGTAAATATATTTAACAATAGCATAAATAACAAATTTCACATGTGAAAATATTATTTAACATCTTATGAATCAGTTGTATAAGCGTTACTTCTTCAATTTTTAATACGATATACATGTATAAGAAAAGAGAGTGGTACATCGGAAAATACTCCTGTGACGCGAGTACCTAGTACATCTAACGTAAGACAATGATGGCCCCGTCATGATTGTACGTTGCCATTCGTTAGTACCTGTAAAAGTATCAAAATTAGTTTCTTATCAAAACAATTTGTGGGGAAAGTAAATTGAAGGATCGGATGCAATAAGAGGACTAGTGCTCGAAAATGCGAAAAATTGTTCAGACGCTAAAAAAGATTGGAAAATGAAATGTTATTAAAATAAATTTTTAAAAATATAGTGTTGTAAAGTTCGTCACGACATACATTTTTTCTATCTACAGTTTATTTATCCAATGATTATTATTCGAGTTAAAAATTATGAACCAATAATTTTTCATCGTCCAAAATTATTATTTCTTTAAAACATAAATTGCGATAATTTGAATAAATATTAACGGATCGTTATGAGATTTAAAACATAACTTCAGAAAACTCTAGCGAAGCCGTAAAATGTATGCACAAAATCCTTATGTTAAAAAATGTAATAATATTTAATTAAAAAGTAATACTGGACATAACTCATGTTTTTCAACGTTCGCCGTTAAAAAGTATCGAGGGAATTTTGAGGTATATATAACATGCTGCGACAAAGTTTTTCCTTAATATACAAGGAAGATTTTCACCAATTTTCACACTGATTAATAAATAATTGTAGAAGATATGACGCTTTGTATAAATTCCGCGCGGTACCAACAGTCAACGCGAGTGCTAAAACTGCTAAGTAGTGCATTATATACGCGGCTGCTGAGAGATAAAAATTGAAACATTATAATAAATTTTGCTGTGAAATTTGTTATTTATGCTATTGTTAAATATATTTACATTTTATTACATTCCTATCTTCTGTTTTTTCCACACTTGGACATACTTTTAATATAATCAAATGAAGAATTAAATTTTCAACCATTTTCTTGTTATTTGTATATTAACAATAATTTATTTATATTAACTACTTCTATTAAAGTAATACATAGCTAGTGTTTGAAATACAATAATATCTCGGCAGATCAACATAGTTTGGAATGGACAGTGTTACAGTAACAAATAACTGCAAAAGTCTGCTATCAACAAACCCGTCACGATTGTGACAAACAGTGTGAGCGGCAGGAATAACATCCATACCTTCCCGGCTTATTCAGCTAGGTTGAACCGATCCGGACCGCTCCGAACCGCTCCGAACCGCTCCGACTCGTAATTTATGGAGAGGAACAGAAATCTCTCCATAAATTAACTCGACCGGTTGCGACCGGTCGGGACCGAAAGTCTGAGAGAAATTCTCTCTCGAGTTTTGGTCGAGAGAAAACTCCTGACCGTTCGGTCGCTCTCTAGTTCGGTCGAGAGAACCGTAAATGCCATATTGGTCGGTCTCACTGACCGCGACCGCGACCGAAACCGAATTTCTATCGGTCTCGACTCCCTGATTTTCAGTTTTAAATCATCTTGGAGTTACATGTGTGCGATAATAAAAATATATACATACAGTTACATACAGATACATACAGTTACACACTTACGCAGGAAGCAAAAATCATCGGAAAAGTAACTATAAAGACAAATATTTCTGAATAAAGCCACAACATTTATAAAATTTACATGTTTTAATGGAGGATCAGTATAATAGTGCATATAATAGTGCATATTTAGGTACACGAAAATGAAAAATTAGGTACAAGTGTTTTGTGGATACAAAAATGGGCGTACCTACAAATGGATCAATTGCAATTACCAACATACTTATAATATTTAATTTGTTTAATTTCGCTGTTGAAGAAGTCGAAAAATTTTCCACATCTTCATAGAAATATGTGTGGGATGCGTATGTGTATATGCGCATGCGTGCCTGTAGGCCCGGCTCAAGCCTTTTTCGCGCCCTAGCCGAACTTGCCAAATTACGCCCATTATTTATAATACATTTATTTGATCTTTTCGATGACCCTCCTCTGAATTTTTATTCATAGCTTAAAACATTTATAGTACAACTTGTAATATTTCATTTAAAACTTTATTTTAAAAAATGTCAACAATGAAAAGAATTTTACGCCCTTAGTCAACTTTACACCCTAGGCAACTGCCTCATTTTGCATATAGGGACGAGCGGAGTCTGCGTGCGTATGTGACTGGAATGTGTCCAGAGTGAATCGTCTCACAGTGGTCCGGAATCGTATAAATGTGAACTAAATTCATATCCCTGTTATTTATACGTTATTCATTATAAATGAAACGATTTTAGGTTTTTTTTTAGTCACAGAAACTGATTCTAGTGTTATTTTTTTTAGATTAATGAACTACCCTAATAAACAGGTTTTATACTCTCTGTCAAATTTCCAGTATGTAAAACTTGCATGACTATCACTATTTAAGTTTATACATTTGTTTTTGTTTTTAATTTTCCGCGGCATAAATGGTTTTTGGGTTGCATAGCAAAATTTTAAAATGAATTTTTATGTGACGATAAATCTCGTTATAACTTGCGTTGTTGCAACTTGCTGCAAAAAATTCTTATGCATCGATTTAATGTAGATTCCAACAAATACTCTCATGCAAAATTCATCGACTATGCGTGAATAACGTTCTATGAACGTACTAAAGCGGAAAACCGGATAAAATTGAGATTCACGAAAGGATATTTCTCAATGAGTTGAAATACTTTTAATTCCTTTTCATTACACATACTTATAGGTGAAATGACACTCTATAACTCAACATAGTCACGTTTAAGCCAACTCCTAGACATAGCAAAATACAGTGAGGTAAAGCACGCCAATTTCAGAGAAAATGTGATCGTCCAAAACAGACATTTTTCCCCATCTTCAATCTTTTCCAAACAATTTTGGGTGACTTATGGCAACCCCTACTCATGCCAAAACTTAGTCTATAGATGTAAGAACTTATGGCTAAAATGTCAAGAATTTCCAAAGGGTTTGAAAAATTGAATTTAGTTCACGTTTCTACGATTCCGGACCACTGTGCGGCTGGAGTCTGGAATGCTCCTCGCGAAACACGCGGCGAGCATTCTAAGCGATTCGCAAAGGTTCTGGGCGATTTTTTTGTGATAGTTTTTTATACGGCGGAATGCGCCGTGCGCACTACTTTTCCTACTTCTCGGAAGCATTTGCTTTTCGAATGTAATTCGATAATACGCTTTTCTGACGAAATATGTATTGGTTTGTTTCCTTTTGTTACCCATTTTACTACTAATCGCCGAGTTACGAATAACATTGAAGGACATCCCACAGGACTTTCCTTCGAATATTACTGCTATTCAGGTCATTTAGCCCTCGGCGACTGGTCACTAGGGTGGTCCTTATTTTTCAACTTCCGATTTTTTTTGGTCTTACCCTCCTAAAATATGAGGTTGGGTGAAAAAATGATATGTGTAAAGTTTCAAAGTGATTGGACAACGGGAACCCGTGCCGCATTTGACTTGAAGTTTTGAAAAAATAGTGATTCCTCGTCAATTTAGGACATAATTGTGTTCGTCTATTTTGGAAGTATCAGTAAATACTTTTTGCTAAAAGTACAGTTTATTAGATGTACAATAAGAATATGCATGTTATTTAAGAAAATATTGACGAAATGTTTGAATTTTATCTTTTAAAATTAGTATACAGCGCAGCGTATAAGCCAGAATAGGCGATTTTGGGGTTTAACTACACTGTCCAACACGTATTTGGATCTGCAATATGAACTCCGAGATCCTAGTAGAGTTTTTCGTCCCAAACCCGAATCCGTAAAGAAAACTGCTCTATCACCCACAGTTTTTGAGAAACATGAGTTTTTGTAAAAAGCGCCCGATTTTGGACAAGAATGAGGTATTACGTGAAAACCAAGAATGCTAGAAAGTTCAATTTACTCTCAAAAGATAGAGGAGAGTTTCCTGAATATGTCGGTATATACAAATATTACATTTGGTGGTTTTATACGGTTGTAATCGGCCGTCAAAGTATAAAAAAGGGCCGATGTGCATAATTTCTACGCAATACTTTTGCATTTATACGAAAAGTTGTATTATCTAGCACGAATTTGCTCAAAAGTATCGGATTCTGTAGACATTTCTGAAGAAGAAACCATTCATAAAAAATGTCGGAACGGTTTGAAACTCGGATTGTCTGAGAAAATATCCAGCGGAAACGCGTGCACGGTGTTTTTTCGCTAGGCGGCAGCGGCGGCCATTGCTCGCCTGACGCGTCTCGCCAGGGCCGATGCTACGCGCAATCGACACGGTGCCCCGTAGAATGGTCCTTAGCTACAGAAGTCAAAATTTGTTTTGAATTTTTTCTGGTCTTCGGCTACTTTCGAAGTATCAATGAATATTGTTTAATAAAAATACAATTTCTTACATGTATAATAGTAATATTTGTATATTACTTCCAAAAATATAGACAAAATCTTTGTTTTTTATCTCTTACAATCATATGCTAGAATATAACGCAGCGTATAAGCTACTCTACGCAGGTACAAAACCCGGATGTCACAATATACAATATTTTTTATTTACTAAAATTGTATTATTCATTAATCCCTTATAATTGTGTAAGTATTTATATACAACAAAATATTATTACAATTTAGCTTAGATATAGGTATAAATAAAATTAAAATAATGCATACGTGTTAGTATTTGTCTTGTATCAAGCTAGATTTCTTTGTATCGGGGTACAATCGTCGATATTCTTCTAACACTTGTAAAATGTATTGCTTGTTATCTTCATTTGTTGTTAATATTTGATTGTAGTCTGACATCAGTTTTACGCCTCGCTCCGCAGTGTCATTCACAATTTTCAAATTCTGTACAATTTCTAAACCCGCTTTATAACCTTCGTCGTTTTCCCAGGCTTCCGGATCTAGTTGCAAAAAATTTGTCGATATATTAAATCTTGTAAAAAAATTTTTGCTTTCTCCTGAAATAAATTTTTCCACGCTGACATTAACATAATTTTTTATATCAATATTTTTTATAACAATTTTTTTTAAAGAAATTTTTGTATCGATTTCATCTAGCTTTGTAACCATACGCCTTTTTACATCGAAAGATAAATCTGCATCAAAAAAAGATAGAGCTGCACATTCTGGCGTCAAATACCATAAATGGCCACTAAATTTACGTAATCCTATTTCGCTTATATTTTTGTCAACTGCTTCGTATGCATAAAGCTGTTGCACAAATCGTAAATCCTGATGCGGAGCTTTTTCTGGAATTGGAGCACTGAACCACGCTTCAATGTATAAATTAGTTAAAAATATACATATATCCTGAATTCCTAACATTTCTTCGGAACTTAATGCAAATTCTTCGCGAAATAAATATATCTTTAATATATATATGGCTTTAGCCATCCATCTGGCATGGTGGAAAGCTCCAGGAACATGAAAACGATTTCCTTTGGCACAAGTTCCACCAAGAAAAATAATCATTAATTCGAGGAATTCCACATAGTCACCTCTTGGGTGCTTTTGCTGTATAGTATTGAAGCAGAAGTTCAATTTTAATTGTATGTCTTGGAGCTTTCCACTAACATAATCATCTTCTATACCTGACCGAAAATTGGATTGTTTAATGGTCGGCCAAACTTTTTGAAATTTCTTAAATAACGGTATTTCAGGAGCTGAAGATTTCGATATTTTTTTTTCGAATACACATTTTAAAACTAATTCGTACATATGGTGACGACACGGAAAGTACATCAAATCCCGCCCGAGCATTTGCTCTAAAACAGGCATGGAACTAAAGTGAACGCAGCGGCCGTTTTTCGGAGGCGACGCCTCCTTTCTCCCGCTGCGCGTCTTGGCCCCCGCGGCGGGCCTAGGAGCTTCGAGCGCCTCAGGTCCGTACCATATGAATCGCGCGTAGCCATATGGGGCGCCGCAATGCGCTACACGCGGTTCATATGGTACGGGTCTGAGGCGCTCGAAGCTCCTAGGCACGCTGCGGGGACCAAGACGCGCGGCGGGAGAAAGGAGGCGTTGCCTCCGAAAAACGGCCGCTGCGTTCACTTTAGTTCCATGCCTGCTCTAAAATAACACAAGCACCTTTCAATCGCCCCATATTTGTAGAAGTAGTATCGCAGCAAATCGCTTGTACCGAACCTGTTAGTTGCCAATCTTCTAGCATTTCGAATACTGCTAACGCTTGTTCTTTACCAGTAGATTCTACTATTGCGGGAACCCCCAGGAGTTTTTCTTTTTGTGAATATGTAACAACTACAGGCAATCTCTCTACCCGTCCTTTGCCAGATAAGCATGGTAGCATTTTCCCATCCCAATGAACTGTTACAATTTTAGGTACATTTTCTTGAAATACTTCCCGCAATTTCGCGGTGCGTTCTGCGCGAAGATGATGGCGTATACGCCGAATTGAAGATCGGTTAATGATCAAATCGGTTAATTTATGCCCTAACGATTCGGCAGTAGCAATGATGATGCGAACTGCATTACGATCACTCACTTTGCAGTTGTCCAATGATGCGACGAGTTTCATATTAATAACATCCCGTTTCCCCCTTGGCTTCTTTGGGTTACTTGGGCCTGGTTCATTAAGAAAATCAGGCTCCTCTGTAATAGAACCTTTGAATTCAGAAGATTCTGGTTCATCACTTGATGAAGTTGACTCAAGTTGTGCTAATTCTGCAATACAAGAAAAAAAAGTTACCTCGAGTCTAGACATACCGTAAACTGGGGGAACATTGGCATGTTTTTTGAATATTTTGCTATATAATATAAAAATTAACATTTTTACATTGGCTTTAAGTATCCTATCATAACATTGCATCTTTTATGAATGCACTACAAGTGTCAAAATGCCTAAAATTTTTGTCCTTAACCTTTTTTAATACATGTTAAATATGTGCCAATGATACCCCGTAACCGGGTAACATTGGCACATCATATATAAATAGAACTAAAAAGTTAAAGTTTTACCACATCTGAACTTACATTAACACTTAAATTTGTTTCTTTTTATATTCAATGCACTCTATTTTATATTTTTGAATGTTTTTAATTTTTTATTTTTTTACTTAACATTTTTAAATTTCGTTTAGATATCCAAATTATAACATTGCATCGTTTGTGATTGTACTACAAGTGTAAAAATGCTTACATTTTTTTCCTTTCCCTATTTATTAGATGTTAAGTAGATGCCAATGTTACCCCGTACTGCCAATGTTCCCCCAGTTTACGGTACGTTAAAACAAATTTAAAATTAGAAATAAATATATGTATATCAAATTTAGATATATATATATATATATATATACACACCTTTTACTTCCACCACCGCATCATCTCGTTGTTTGCGTATCTCATCTTCTTCTTGTCGAATTGTTTTCCGCTGTTCCATTTGTGTAAAATTTCTATCTACTCCAATCAGTGATCCTGGTCTCCCATTTTGTCTTTGATTTAATAGAAATTGTTTGTCACTTTCAATATGCATCATTGTTAATGCATCACTATGAGCGATATCAAAAAGATCGTTTAGTGAGTCAAGAAATTTCTTTTCTTTGCTTTCTTGCAGTTCACTTTGGCGCTTTTCAGACCGTTGCAATAGTCGCAAACTTTCATACAACGCTATTAGTTTTGCAACACTATTGTACGAATGTTTTACAGGGATGCGTGCTTTCTCCCAAAACACTTCCACTTCTTTTATCGCCATCGCGGCACTTTTTCGAATGTCTAATTTTACTTTTCGCAAATTGTAATACAATACACGTAAAACTTGTCCATTACTAGGAAGTTTTGAGCTAACAATTTGACTTTCGTCATGACCCAGCAAATATATTGCATTAGAACTTCTGGTGTCCATTTTTCTAAATTCACTTTCTGTTTAACACTCTTTTATATCAACGCGAACTGGCGATGCGCGGTGATATACTTGTAAATACTTGTAAATATTAACGACTCGACACGGTACCTTCAAGGGCTACTACAAGACTGAGAGCTCGCGTCACCTTTGGAGGGCTATTTATTCAGCCCTCGCACAGGTACGCGTCCCTCAGGCGACGCCAGAAACGCGCGAGAAAAATTAGCGCCAAAATGGGATACTATCCACTTCCGCACGCCGAAAAATACCTGGGCGAGTTTGGCTGCCAGACAGGTAACGCGGCGATAGCCTGACTCACTCCGGCCCACGGCGAAAAACCGAAGAGTACGGGAGACCGGGGCTGGTTGTCTCCAGGGGTAGGTTGACTAATTATTAATAACCTTGCACCGACGTATGCTTTACTGCGAAAAGATTCACTGTAGAAAGAAGTCACTTCTACTATGCCATTCATTTATGTCCGACCCCGCGATCGCACGTTTTTTAACAGTTATCAGCGTTTCTCGAAAAATTGATTATGTAAGTAAATATTTTTTCTTAAAGATTTTATTTTCTCACGCTCTATACAGTTACAATAGAATAAATGTTAAGGGACTATTTTAAAGTTTGTTTATTAGACGATCTATTGAGGTAGTATTTTTGTTTATGCATAAATAATTGAAGATTATATAGATTATTGAAGTCAAAATTATCGGTCGGGGCTGGTTGACTACTAATGTTAATAAGGTTTAAACTGTTATTTTGTTATTTATAAAGCGATTTTTATTTTTTGTTTAAATTTCGCGATGTTATAAATATATTATAATTAATGTTTAAGTTGAAAGAATTTTCAGCTTATTATTAAAATATGAAAGAAAGAAATTAATATTTTATAATGAAACAACTCTTGTGACATTGTGTTATTTTATTACCACTGAGATAAGTTACTAATAACATTTTCTTAACTGATGACCAGCATGGAAAGTGTTAGAAAAACATTAAAATACCTTAATTGTTGTCACATTGAGTCAATATTAATAATTTAATCAGGCAAATATATACCCTATCAAATATACTAACCGGTTTAATGATATTTCGCCCACATAATTTATTAAAAAATCAAAAATTGAAAGACTCGCCTACCAGCTCCGGTCTCCCCTACCTACCTACGCCAAACGGTACATTATCCCTTACTTGCGAAGGCGAGCTAGTGACGAAGCCGCCAACATTACAATGAACGGTCCTTCGCAGGGAAAAACCAGTGAGGGTGGCTAAATGGATGACTGAATTTTCCACCTCAGGTAGCTGGCTTACGCACGGCCGTGACTCAGCCGCTGCTTTATATGCTATGCTTAATTCAAAGATTTTGAATTTATTGTTGGAAGTAATATACAAATATTACTATTATACATGTCAGAAATTGTACTTTTATTACAAAATATTCACTAATACTTCGAAAGTAGCCGAAGACTAAAATAAAACTAAAAAAATTTTAACTTCTATAACTAAGGACCACTTCACGGGGCACCGTGTCGATTGCGCGTAGCGACGGCCCTGACGAGTCGTGGAAGACGAGCCATGGCCGCCGGGCGGCAAAACGCCGTGCACGCGTTCCCGACGGATATTTTCTCGAACAGTCCGAGTTATAAACCGTTCTGACATTTTTCATGTATGGTTTCTTCTTCAGAAATGTCTACAGAATCCGATAGTGTGGAGCGAATTCGTGCTAGATAAACAACTTTTCGTAAAAATGCAAAAATACTGAGAAATCACTATTTTTTCAAAACTTCAAGTCAAATGCGGCACGGGTTCCCGTTGCCCAATCGCTTTGAAACTTTACACATATCATTTTCTCACCCAACCTCATATTTTAGGAGGGTAAGACCAAAAAAAAACTCAAAAAAAATTTTGACCCCTATAGCTAAGGACCACCCTACTGGTCACAGGTGCGTAACGGGGTAAAACTCGCGTAGTTTAGTCAATTCGCTATGTGTACGCCAAAATTTGTATTACACAGCAAAATACGTATGCTCTTTCATTCTTACATACATAGGTAGTACATTACCACAATCCTGCGATAATAAAAACATATGTTCTCATTTAAAAATCAACGGTCACCTTTAAATCTCTGAAGCGTCTTCACATATAGTGCGCGTCACTATTTTTTGCCGATCGGCCACACGAAAAGTTAAGGGGTCATATACGTTTCTCGGCGCTAAAACGTGGTCAATGTTTGGGAGTAATTCAGGGATAAACTATTAGTCCGATTGGTTTAATTCTTTTTGTGTTTTATAGGTATACTTTTATAGAGTATAAAACAGGTATGAGAATTCCAAATTTTTTAAAAATGTGGCGTCCGCGGGCAGTGGCGTAGAACATGTTTTCTGGCGCCGCCCAAAACGGTGGGCATGATTCAGCCCGTACGAGTGGTCTGAAATTAAAATCACCGATTTTTTAACAATCTGTGGGATCATAGTTATCGTGTGAAGGCGCCATTTTTTCGAAAAAAAAAAATTGCGGAAATGGTAGCACTTTGAAGAAAAGGGTCGTGATTTTCGCTATAAAACTCGTACGTTCTTGCTTGTTATTAAAAAATGGTTCAATTTAATTGAAAAAGCTCTCCTAACACGATAACGAATCTTATGTAGAATATGTGTGTAAATGCTGAAGTTAATCGGATGAACGGTGAGGCAGTTATCATGCCCACCGTTTTGGGCGGCGCCAGAAAACATGTTCTATGCCACTGCCCGCGGACGCCACATTTTTAAAAATTTTGGAATTCTCATACCTGTTTTATAATCTATAAACGTATACCTATAAAACACAAAATGAATTAAACCAATCGGACTAATAGTTTATCCCTGAATTTCTCCCAAACATTGACCACGTTTTAGCGCCGAGAAACGTATATGACCCCTTAAAAGAAATTCATGTAAAGTAAATAGTGTATCATTCGACACATAGTCGATGGCACTGTTGCAAAATATCAAGTATTAGTTAAAACAAGATAACGTATTGTTTCAAATTTAAGAATCAGTAAACAAGTACTTGTTCAAAGCGACACATTTTTTTACCGATAATCGACTTAGTGCAAAGTATAAATGTAAGTTTTCAGAATCATTATACCTTATTACTTTATTACAATATATTATTAACCGTATTATGATTTACTTTTGGCAATAAAGATGTATTCAAACGAGATAGTAGAGAAAGTTCGCGAACTTTATGAAGTACATAAAAATTATGAGAAATAATGAAAGAGTAACTGCCACAAAAATACGCAATAATCTAAAACTTTCGTGCTCAATGAGGAAGATGACTGCAACTTTTTCCCACCCGTGTCGCCACCAGCACACGTGCCACTTGTCATTAAAATTATACAAATCTCAAAGTTAATTAGTAAACTAATAAAACTTTATCGTCAAAAAAATGTGTCGCAATGAATCACCCCTCATTATGAGTTTTCTAAAATTTTATATAAATTTCGTGTATTCATATTGTTTTCTCTGTGTCATTTACTTCATACATGTTTTGTAAGAAAATTGTATATGTTATTTCTTGGGCATTTATTTTTTCAATCAATGCATATGTAATTATATATTCGGCAAAAAATAGTGTCGCGCACTATATATAGGGAAATTTCGTTTAACCCATCTTATGTCTCCATTGATACCATGCAACTTTATTTTAATCCATTCTTCTTTACAGATATTGTAATATCGTAATATGCACGTATTATCAAGATCCCATTTTTTTACTGATTCTTCATTGATTTAAATTATGTGTCTAGTTAAAAATGATGGTTAAAAGACTGTTCGGATTAGAACCAAAAGTATCATTTTGAAAGCGTGATATGACCAATGGACTTAGCAGCGTAAATTTAAGAACAAAACATATCTTCTGTTATAAACATTTGACAAAGACAGAACTCAGTTTTGACGAACAGAAAATTACTAGTACGCTACTTTACACGTGAACAACAAAGTGTTTTTTGAAAAAATGTACATATAGGGTATACACCGTCACTCGTTTCTCAGCACCTCCTAACATCATTGTGTTTCCTGACACACTTCACGTATTTCAGAACACACTGCTAAGTTCGATCATTCGCCCATCTTTTTTTCTATGGGCCACAAAGCTGGCAGTAAATAGGTATAGTTAATTGTTTGGTTTTAAAAAATTCGCGTTCACTTCCTACCGCTTGTAGCGGCTCGCAGAGGCTTGGCTGCCAGGCTCGGCGCGCGCTTCAGAACTTTCCGCACTGTCGGAAATTCACGCGGCACGCCGAACCCTTGATTTCAAGTGCCGTTTTCCTTTTCTAACTACCTTTCCTGTCTCTTATGTAAACTCTTCTGGAGTCGAGGTATGCACGGGGGCAGGACCGTGGTGCTTTCTAGCGCGGGCACTTTTTGGCGCCACACTTTTTCAAACGCACCACGCAAGAGCGTGGGTGAAAAATTTGACCTGCATCACGCGCAATCAGAAGACCCCTTTCTTCAAAACATCTTGCATATTATCTCTTCATCATTTATCTTACATATAACATCACTTGCATACCTATGTGTATTTATTGTCTATCAATATTAGTTTTTATGTTAAAACAAGCAATGACATGGTAATTAATGCCGTCAATAGTAATAATTATGATCGTCACAACAGTGAATGTGTTAACTGCAATTTCATTTGCCATCGCATTGCCAGGGAAACATTTGGACATTTTTTAATGTATCCTTGTAAAATTTTACAGTCGTTATAACTGACTCATAAACCATTTCCATAATTTGTAGCACCTTCAGGTCAACCAAATGTAGCTTCGTAAAAACAGATGTTGCAGTGTGCCCTACAGTAACAGCATTTATGGTATCCTCTATTAGCCAGGTATATCGAGGAATTCGTATACTTTTCGCGAACGTAGGGTAAAGGACCCAATTACTGACACCTATGTTACTTTGACTTTCTAACCCTCTCGGGTGTCCGGAATGCACGTGACACGACGGGGTCACCGTTTCCTGCAGTGGTGTGATGCAACCAAGTTTTCTCCGAAAACCTTATATTCAATGGAGGCACTCATGTCCCCACTACTTTCTAAGCCGAATTTCACCGTATAAAAAGGGCCACGAATTCACACTCGGGGGCTCATTTCAAATCTAGTACGCATAGACGAAACCATATAGATGTTTAATAAATAATTACGAACGATTCATCGATGAACAAGAATGATTTATTATATTGAAGTCTTATTATATTGAAGAACAAATCAATAACATTATATTTCAATTTCTGAATAAAACGTATGTTAAATTATAAACGTGTTGAAAAAAATTTACAGAAAATTAATAATCTTCAACTGTATGATATCTTTCGAAACATGTTGGTACATGTAATGGAACTTTACATTGTTTGCACTCCCACGTTGTTTCGCGACGCTCTTTATGTCTCGTACAAACTTTCCAAGCTCTTGATGGCTTTGATTTCGATGGTGTTGGGTCTATATGCTTGGGAAAATGACCCCAATGTTGCGCGTGCAGTCTCTGTGGCAAATCTCCGTTCGATAATCGTCCTCGTGGTTTGTAGTCTGGTAACGGTACAGTTTTCAGTAATGATTCGGCTATTTCAAGTCTATATGCAACATATTTCTGATTTTCTTCAGAATTTATTTTGTTAAACAAAATGTAGGAGTTAAACAATGCAATATCAAACAGGTAAAAGAAAACTTTTCGGTATCCTTTCGTATATTTTCTCATAACAGGGAAGCACGCATTTGGTCTTGCCGATCAATTCCAATCATTCCTTTGTTGTACTCAATGACACATTTTGGTTTCCAAGTAGGATTCCATTTATTTGTGCGTGGTTTAGTCATTTCTACTGTTTCGTGCTTTGTAGAAATAATATGAACGTCTCGTTTATCTTTCCATTTTATTGCCAGTATTCCATTGCAGCTTCTCATTTTCCATTCTCCCACTTTTAATTTTGCTTTACCAAAAGCGTTTGGCATATTCTTTCTGTTCGAACGTACTGTCCCAACGGCATTAGTTTTACTGTTAACTAAAGTTATAAACAGTTTTGGTGAAGAGTACCAATTGTCTAAGTATAAAGTATGTCCTTTATGTAACACTGGCTGTGCTAGTTCTTTCACAACATTTTCAGATGCACTGTCATTAGGATTTATTTTATCACGACCTGTGTATATTTTAAAATCATAGCAATAACCCGATTTTGACTCACACAATTTGTAAAATTTAATACCGAATCTCGCCCTTTTCGATGGATTAAATTGTTTATAAGATAAGCGTCCCTTATATTTCATTAGGGGTTCATCGATAGCAATGTCCTGCTGCATTGTATACACTTCTTTAAATTTTTTATTAAAATAATTTATCACAGGTCTTATTTTGCATAATTTATCTGTAGTGTTACTCGTATTGTTATTTGCAAAATGCAAACATCTAGTTATTTGCACAAATCTTTTCAATGGCATCGTTCTTCTGAATATTGGCGTTTCTATAATGGCTCTCTTAGACCAATTCATTTGAATTTTTGGTTTTTTAACTTGAGCCATTATTATACATAATGCAAAATATATTTTTATTTCACCACAATCTACGGGAAACCAAGTTTTGTCTATTTTTCATCTTTTATTTTTATTGTTTCTTATTTGTTGTGCGTAACGATTCGTCTCCGTTACAATATTTCCCCAAAACATATTACCAAATATTATATTAAAAATGTCTAATTCTGTTTTGTTTGCTCCTAACTGATATAAAGTTGCCAGTTTTATGCCAGGAGTCTCCGTATAATTCCAGATTTTTGGTTTATTATTTTTTTCTTTCCAAACCCATCCCTCTGATTGTTGATGATATGTATCGTTAATGTGTTCTTCATCATCGGTATCATCTTCAATAATCAGTCGCTTACAACGTTTTCGTACAGGAAATACAATATCACTACTGCCAGTATCACTATTCCAAATATCTATCAAATCTTTATTTGCCCTGTTAGCACAACTTTTACGGTTCTTATCAACCCTCAATTTTCTTTTTGCAGGCATTTTTATGAGTATTTTCCTAAGACATCTGTGGTAGTGCGACTGCGGCCAGGAATAACACGCAACTAAAATGAAACGACTTCGGCGAAAAGTTCAGTCGTAGTCGCGGATTCCCCGCGAGTCGTATCCCTACCCCTTACTGCTTACGTTTCGCCTGATCGCCGTACCACGGGTCCCACCCGTGCCTTC
Source organism: Andrena trimmerana (assembly GCA_951215215.1). Taxonomy (NCBI): domain Eukaryota; kingdom Metazoa; phylum Arthropoda; class Insecta; order Hymenoptera; family Andrenidae; genus Andrena; species Andrena trimmerana. Next base: position 11,715,509 of record OX578062.1, read on the forward strand.
CACCTTTGGCCCGATTCCGCTACCACGGGTCCCACCCGTGCTTTTCATCTTTGGCCCGATTCCGCTACCACGGGTCCCACCCGTGCTTTTCATTTTTGGCCCGATCCCGCCACCACGGGTCTCACACGTTGTTGTATGCCAAAGGGTTAAAACGCGCTATCTAGAGACATCTAAAAAAAATATATAGTTCTATTTAAAAAACTTGTAGTGTATGAATTGCTGGGGTATCGGTCTACCTGACTTTTGAGGGGTTTAGTAAGAATTTTACAGGCTTCAGGACTATCCATTTATAATACTACAATTGTCCCTGAATTGTATATTGCACGTTTTTACCTAGGTGCTTAGTTTCCGGGTCTCCACTCTTCATTGCAGTTTTACTCGGCGAACGACACAGACGCAGAAAGTGTAGAAACATGTGCAGTGAAAATTGTCATAGCCAACATTGCAGCAAGTGTGTGCCGCCGCTGTAGTAATACACGCATCCTTAAAAAGTGGACGAAAGCAGCAGTGGAAACGGCTTCAAATGATGTTACAATTATTTAAAAGACGTGAACTGGAAGGGGGTGGGATGATGAGTGATTTATCACTAAGCCAATTTCAAAATTTTTGTCCGATGAGTGCCACAGATTTTGAAAATTTGTTGAAGTTAATTGAGCCGCAAATAAGTAAGAGAAATACCACCATTCAGTAGTCTTTCATATTTGTTTAATATATCTAAACAGAGCGTGTCAAGAAGCATGTTTGATGTCTGCACAAGCATTATAAAAGTCTTGAACAACTATGTGAAGGTAAGTGATAAAATTTGTGTCGTATATTTTTATAATTTTTATTATTTCTGCCTTTCTGTCTCACTCACTCAGTCATTCACTCTCCCACTCTCTATCAGTTAGTCCATTTCCTCTTCAAACAAAAGATTAGTAAATCTATTAATTATTTATAACTGTCGACGCCGGGGCAACGCACGTATTCTAATGGCTAGATTATCGGCGAAGCTCGTGCAGTCATCCCATGTTGTTGAATTTTCAATTATCCCATTTGCCCTTTCCCACCACGGATTTTCGGTTTCTCTTCTCCTTCCTCTCCTAGATAGTCCGTGAGCCGCATGAAGTGGTGATTCACTGCGTATATCATTTTGTGCATCCGATTCTGGTTGGAGTATTTGTTAGGTTTCAGGGGTCTGTCTGTAAAAGGAAAGTCATTTATGACTTACTGAAGTTTGCATGATGATAACGAATTTTACATATAATTGATAAAAGATGCAATACAATTATAAATGTTTAAATAAAATTATTAATTGTAGATGCCAGGTACGGCCGAAGAATGGCGCGCATGTGAAAGGAATTTTAATACTGATTGGAATTTTCCACGCGCCATTGGCGCCATCGATGGTAAGCATATTATGCTTCAAGCCCCCATTCACGGGGGCAGCGAATACTATAATTATAAAGGAATTCATGGCATTGTATTGTTTGCATTGGTAGATGCAAAATATAATTTCCTGTTTGCCGACATCGGTTGTCAGGGCAGAATATCGGATGGTGGTATATTTAAAAATACGAAATTGTATACAAAAATTATGAATGGGACTATGAGCCTTCCAGAAAATGCACCCCTTCCTGGGAGACGTACGCGAGTACCGTCAAATGGGGTAACTTTGACCACTGAGGTAACTTTGACCACAAAACTAAATTTTGCAACCAATTCCTCTAGCGTCTATTGTGTAACAGATATTATTCTCGGACAAAGTGCCTTGGGTAGCTTTAATTACCTACTTCAAGAAGTAGTTGTTTAGGAGGGAGAAGAACCTTTACTGAAAATTAGATAAATGTTAAAGTGTGATACTGCGAGTTGAGGAAGAATTGGTACGTGAAAAACTTTTACCGGACAGACATCTAAGAATAGAGTTATAAGTCTGAACTTATTTTATAAGTATGTATAGTACATTTAAACAGCATTTTAACAGAAAAAGAAAAATCTTCTTGTTAAACTAAAGTTCTAGGACCTCCTGATGCCGAGGGAGTTCATTTTGCCCTACTTTTGGGGTAACTTTGACCGCCGGGGTAACTTTGACCACTATTATATCTTCGCATGAACTGTCCGTTTCCTGTTTGTAAGCATCGGTCCATTCTGATGCAATTCGATATGTTTAGCCGTTCGCGACAAACGTGTTTTTGGTTACTTTGTTGCCAAATTTGACGGTAATGGCTGCTACATATTCGTTGAGATGCATCTCCGTGGAGACGACAGTTAGGAATGATTGTGTGAACCAAGTGAATGAAAACCTAAATGTACAAATTACGAATATTCATATTCGAATTGCGCCCTTGAACATCGGCCTACCGGTAGAGTTACAGCCTCAGGAAAGGTTTAAAATGTAAGGTCAAAGATTAAAAATACAAAGTGGAGTACGGGTTGTTGCCAAATACAGCTATATAAAAAATACAAGTCAACATTTTGTTGGGCAAGTTCTAGAAACAGGTGATGAAGAGGTAACAATAAAATTCGTAATAACTGCTGGAAAAAGTTCGTTTTTCTGGCCACTAAAGGATGACATTGACACACTGGCACATGAAGATATAATTACGTTACATCCGGAACCTAACATTGATCGAAGAGAAAGGTTACATTTTGCGGTGGATTTCTCAGGATTAAATCTACATTAATGTTTTGCGTCTTTACGTTTCATTTCTCATGCTTTCACTTGTAAATCCGAAATAAATATTAAATTTTTGTGTAATTGGTTATATTATTCTTTTACCTCTTCTTTAGCATTAATTAGGTTTGTAAAAGATGCAGCAGTGTCAATAATACTCGTAAAGACAAGCATTCAAACAATGTGATCAAAGTTACCCCGGCGGGGGTAACTTTGACCACCTTTATTTGTCATTTTTTTAAGGGGGTCTGACTTCTTTTTTTTTGTTCTTTAAAAATGTCATCCTCATCGACTTGAAATGACCTGTCCCTGTCGGTTAAAAACTGAAAACTGGCAAATTAGTGTTTTTGAAAATTTGAAATATTATACATTACAATAACAGTATCATAAATGGGGGGATACTTTTCGGAATAACATTTCGGATTTTGGTGCAACTTGGATATGTTGTAGTCTTGAGGGATATGTAAACATATCTAGAAGGATTTTTCAAAATGTAAAAAATTGTGGATCTTACAGCTCTTTGAAATATAGTGTTTACTTTTTTCAAAAAATTGTAACTGTTGAACTAACAAACTGATAAAAATAACCTCTTGGGTGCTTACAGTGGAGATATAAGAGTACCTAATAAAAATTATTTCACTTAATAAAAACAAATATTTGACCATTTATTTAGCAATTGTTCTTAACAAATGCAATTTTATAATTGAAGGCACCTTTTTAAAAATTTGGTAAAAATCTGAGGATATAGCCCTGTTTGTCCTCTTTACGGACATGTTTTAAAAAACGTGGACACTTTAAAATTGGCCAAATGAAAATTAATTGAATGTAATGCTGCGTCAAATCACACCGGCTCGACTGGCTGAGCCGTGCGGTACTCGCAGCGGCCAAGCGGAGTTATATCTGTTATTCTTATACAGTGTTTTCTAATATGGTAAGTATTTGTAAAAAACTGAAGAAGGAAAACTTTTACTGTTTTTTATACACAACATAAAACGGTAACTTAATTTTTGGTGTTCGCAATATTTTCCTTGAAACGAGGATGACCTTGAGTTTTTTAAATGGAATGCTATAGTATATTTGATATAACCAATATGAAAGCGACTGTCAAGACAAATTCAACTATATGGTATACTATGACCTTCAAGACCACATATGGTTAGAAATGAAAGAAGAAATTCAATCTACTATATAGATAGTTCGATATATTTATTTTATTCCTAACCTTGTGTAGCCTTGAAGGACATAGTATATGGTAGAGGCCATAAAAATAGATGATCTTTAGGAATTAATTAAAAGAATACGGAATTAAGGATGTTTTAAACTATAGAAATAAATTTTTTGTTTTATAATTAATCATTGCAGACGGCACTGGAATGTTGCTAAAGTCGAGGGGTCAAAAAATTCATCCAAAATCGGTGGAAGTTGTAGCACCTACACCATTGGTCTGAAATAAAAAATAATGGGAGATTATTAAAGGGCATCAAACTTGCTCGTGGACTGACCAGCAAAAATGACAAAAAATGACAGTTTTTGAGAAAATAACGACACTTGAAATTTGAAATCACCTTTTCCCTATATTTTTCGTGTCCTTTCAACGCCTTTAAAAATTACAAATTCTCATTTGTTTTTAATTTTACTGGTTTCTCCACGAGCTAGAAGTATATTCTTCAAAATAAAAAAGTTTCAGTTGAATCGGATAATAACTTTTCGAGATATATGTTCCACCGATTTTAAGAACACTGTTTCGAGAAAAACGAGTTTAAAGTTTTATGTGAGTGCCGAGTGGCCGGGCGTTACCCATGCATTTGCCGCTACTCAAATGCCTATAACTTCGGGAATTTTACGAATTTCAAAAAATCCTTTTTAACGCGTATTTCTAAAAGGTTGAACATTTGAAAAATGAAATAAAAAAAATCGATTTTTAGCCGCGGTCTCCCCTATGGTAAAATTGAAAAATAGATTTATTTCGGTCAAAGTTGCATTAAATCTTTTCAAACAGTTATTCAAACAACAAACTCGATATGCGGTAGAAATACTACATATACCATCATATTGCATATGCAGTAGTAAATTTTTATGGTTCAAACGAAAAACGAGAATAAGAATAATATTAAATACACAGCATGCCTCTATTTAAGAAGCTGGGAGCTGTAAAAAGTAGTTGAAGAAACGGTGACCATACAGAAAAAGGGACTGCCGTGTAAATACGTTCTGTTTAGAATATTAGTCGTTCGCCAGAAGTTTGCGCGAAGGAAATACGACGTGCTGATGGTTTGTCTTGTCATTGGTGCGGTTTGAGCAAACATTAACCTTGCCATCCGAAGAAAGAAATATCGTATTTCACGACGGAGGAATGCTCTTACGCACACTTGCCTGTCGAATTTAAACGTGAATTTTCCTTATTTTAAGAACATTCTATGTATTTACAGATTTATCTACTTAACATTACCACATTTATCTACTCAATAGTCTTTCTAAACTATTTCATGCAAATGTAAAGTAGAAAGAAAAACAATGACCATTCGCCAAATATTTAATTGATTAGTTAGTTTTCTGTGTAACTAGTAATTTTTTCTGCGGATCAAAAAATAAATATGTTGAGGATAAACTTTGAAAACTTATCTTTTTTCTAAAATTCTTTAACACCTTATCGTAACATATCAACAACCATAAAACTGTGAATTAACTTTCTATCCAATATAAAGATATAAAGTAAAAGTATGGTTCTGCAGATATTCGCGTTATGTTTTACAAAAACTCACAATTTCTTTGAGGACGTGTTTTGAAACTCGAAGAATGGTTACCTTGGTAGCGTCACTTGGACTAGATTTCTGCAGTTTCAAATTCTTTTGAATTTCTGAGTTACCGAACATCTCTTTCCGTAGAAAATTGTATAAGCATACAGACGTTATATAGTTTTCACGAATATGTCGTGGGATGTACAGGCTATAAGGAGATTTCCACTTCCGCAAACTGTGGCTTTTATTCAACGCAGTTGACAAGAACAGTATATAAATGGTCTATGTTAGAGATGTATCAATTGAACTCTAAAGATTAGATACCTTCCCCGCATTGTGCCAGCGCTGTCATACTTATGGGCGCTAGTTGATGCTGGGTTTTGTGGACATGTCTCGCGCAAACAAAGCACGACATGCCTTTACAAAACCCGTAGAAGGCCTTATCCGTGGACCTCGCGTGTGGTCTATTCGATAGGTCTGCTAATGCCGCTCAGAGAAAGAATTAAGAAACGTGTGACTCAGGACGAACGTAAGATAGAACGACTAAACCTTTGAATTTAATTGTAGAAAGTGGAACAAAATATTCTATAATTGTATTTCTGTGACTTCGATGAACCACGTTTTTTTTTAGTCATTTGGCAAATCTATGTTTACTCGTATTTTCTTGTTATTTCATTGATGAAGGGATGATGATGCACTTTATATGTATATCCAGTCTGAAAGGTGTAATCATGCCAAGAAGCGGGACCGCGTTCACCGCGCGACATCAGGAATAGAATATCGCGACAAGAAACTCATACCTTTGTCCGTACAATTAAGCTTGGCTGTTAAATAAACGTTTCGTATAGGATGCGTTTCCATGCACGCGGCTGCGACAGGAGAGCTCGTCTGTTGCTACCTGCATATCCTATCAGGGATAATTGCTCTATTATGTTCGCGTGTTCATAAACTTGGGCGCATAATCGTGTTGCCTGGCTCAGCGTCACAGTGCCTGTTGAACGTAGCCGTGTACTGGTATTTGCCGCATACCTACAGTACTTATTTATCTTGCAAAGGAACCTGGGCATTACTGAAATTTTCCTCCTGTTATACTCAACATCGTATGCCCTTACTCCCCTTCTTCCCTCACACAGTTGCCAGATGCCTCGCCAAGAAAAATGTTATAACACCATGAGAATGAATTACGAATTGTATGGCTACATCCATGTCACGGAAACGAATGGCTCAGAATGTACATACATGGTGCGCTTAAAAGTTGTTGCTGTTGATGGAGCACAGCAAATGAACACGCCAACGAACTGTTGCCCCACAATATCTCATGTTCATCAAGCATAGTTAGAAACATTAGAAGGAATATCTGCTTCTCATACACATTAACCCACCCACGTTTGAAAACAGACGAACGTGTGTATGTAACATGGGAAGCGTATGAGTTGTCATACTCCGATTACATATGCCACGCTTTTGTTGGATGGCTGTACATTAGGGTGGCTCTTATTTACTCTTGGTAAAATTTTTTTTCAGGATTGTCTTCGGCGCACCCTCCATAATAGTACCAAATAATTACAAAAAATCTGTCTAAAGTTGGGCCCTTTTACATTTAACTTTTAATTAAACATTTAAATAATTATTTAATAGCTCAAAAAGTCGATTTTATATAATATCCTCCAAGTTATAGATTATATAAAAGAATATGTCAAACAAAAGTTGTAGATTCGGATAAGGAGCATCTTTTATGTTGTATTACTTTTTCTCGTGCGACAAACGGTTTTCGAAAAACGTCCGAAAACTAAAAAAAAAATTTTTTTCTTTCTAAAATTAGAAAGTTTAAATTTTAAAACTTTTAAAGTTTAAATGCTTCTCGGACACTTTTTATTTATGAAGGCGAAGAAAAAAATGGAATTTTTATTTTCGAAGACTATTTTTTAAACATTTAAGGGCGGGGCATATATCAAAATATGTCAAAAAGATAAAAAAATTGTTTTCCTTATTTTCAGTGTTTGATATGTCATGAATGTTTTCTGAACATTTGGGACCGAATTCAGCAAAAATATCGATGATACAGACATTAGGAGGATATTATATAAAATCGACTTTTGAGCTGTTGAATAATTATTTTAATGTTCAAGGGGCCAGGGGCACCTTTTTCCGTTATTCGATCGGGCTCAAACTTTACACTGATTTTTTTTTTAATTATTTGGAATCATTTTGGAGGGTGCCCCGAAGAAAATTCAAATGTCGAAAATATGAGCCAACCTACTGTACCTATTTATACAGCTCAATGGTGCTGGTTGTAGCATGTTAAGTGTAGATGCTGGATTATTTTAGAGTTTGTGGAAGAGGATGCAGGAAGCGGTATGGGCGAGCAAATAATAAATGAACTTCCACAGTACGTTAAGAATATACCCATAAAAAACATCAAAAAAGTAAAAAAATTGCGCCAAGTACATGAAATAAAATAAATCACAAAAAATAGAAGATAATAATAATTACAAAATAAAAAAAGATGTGAAATCAAAATGAGCTGCATGTACATAAAGGTGCTTTCCAACTGCGTTTAAGATGACACAACTACATATACCAGGGACGTAACTTCAGCGGGTGTTGATGATTTAATCTCTATCTTTTATAAATCTAAACCAATTAGTGAAGATGACAATGATTTCAACATATGTGGCAGTTTCTGCCACCTTATTATTACGGATAGCACCTACAACAAGCATTATTGTTTTCCTATACATAGGTTTGAATTGTAAGGGACTTTTACACATTGAAAGAAATAATAATTAGAGCATAAAATAAAACAGGCTAAGTATTTTTTTTCATATTGTGTATATTTAATAGCTGTCTTTGAGGTTAAAACCAGTATCTTTTTGATGAATTTCGTAGTAAGTGGTTGTACAGTCATAATAAAATTGTAAGATAATTATGGAATCTTTAAAACAAAGAAAGATTTAGGTCGGGTTCAGATATATTGGCCGGTGAGTTCGCTTTCGCGAGAAGCGCGCGAGGAGAAATCAGCCACCACCACCTGACGTCCGTGGATTGGCAGTTGAAGTTGCGTGGCCCCCGAGGGGTATGGTGGGGTAACGGGAACGCTGCTCGACTCTGCCTGAACGAAGCCCTGCGGCTGTTGTTTATTCTAACCCATCGCGCGACGACCAGGCGTAACCCGAGAGAATGTGAGAACGTAGAGAAAAGGAGCACCGAGGCAGGCAAGCGGTGTGGTGGGAGAATACCCCTCATGAAACTCACCGGGCAATATATCTGAACCCGACCTTAGGTGTGAAACGAGTAAATAGTATCATAAATTAACGATGGGTCTGTCTAATTTGAAGAAAAGTTGTTTATTGTAACTCTATTCGCAATATGACAACGTTTGCTTTAGTCGTCTGATCTTTTCCCAATCCTTTCCACTTCTGAATTCCACAACAGATTGTAAACATTCAATGAAGCGGAACGTGTTTGTGAGAGTACGAAGAGCGCGTTTTTGAAAAGTTCTCCGACGGAGGAAATGATATAGGGCGTCGCTAAGCTCAGGCAGGTATTCGTATCAATGGTGAAATCGCGGTCACTGCTCCATTCAAATGTGCTCATGCTTCGGCACATTAAGCAATTTGATTTCATGCAGGCAAATACCGATAAACGAGAATCGAAACATGCAATCGCGTGGAACGGATCGAAACTACATGCGTGAATATGGAATATTCATATGTGTACTAAGGTACACGAATATGTTTACAGATTACACCTCACTTTGAGTAGTTGCAACGAAATAAATAATGCATCTCCTTTTATATGCATAAATAACTTGTATTTTCGAGCTATCGTATTATAGAAAAAATGGGAACATAACCATGGAGAAATTAATTGAAATTACATAATATACCTATGTCCCAAATTTACAAAATTGTTTAAAGTCAGAAGTTTCCGTCCATATCATCATAAAACAAACCACAGGAGTAAACAACATATAAACAACATAGTAAAGGGAACAGAATAAATTGTTGATAATAAGGTAGCTAAACATAAATTTATACTTATAGAGGATGCATAGATTCACTAAAAACAATTTCTGATCCTATGTAAGATAAACGAGGATCAATTTAAATATGGGTTTCATTAAAAATAATGTACTTAAAACACCAATGCGTATATTTAAGAAAGCACTTGATTGATTACCTTAAAAATCATTAGTTTTTTGCTTGTTATTTCCTCATCTTTGTGTTTGACTATCTCCCTTTTCGCAAAAGACGACGTGGAAACTAACTGTGTTTCACTAGAAAGTAGCCGAAACTTTAAGAGAATACAGAAGAAGGTTATTATATTGGAAAGAAAATAATTTAGCGACGAAGGTATTAAACCGGAAATGAAATTAACCCAACGCATATCTTTATTTGGTACTGTGTCCTTATATCAGATGTAGGTACTTGCCTCCTGGATTAACTTTCAAAATTCTACCTTTTTGATCGAATTTAAAAAGAGCGATTAAGTGAGGAATCAGTTGAAGGAGATTCAGAGTAACTTGTAATTCAATAGCTCTTGATTCGAAACACAGAGAAGATTCATCATAATCGAGGTACAAGTGATTTACTGATGAATGCAGGTCGACAAGCAATTTAGGGATTTTGCCTAGTCATTGAGACGACTATACGGTTCGAGGAGACATGCAGATGCAATCGGATTTCAAGCGAGATCGACGGTGCACGTTCCCTGCGGCCTAATTAGGTTTCACGAGTAGGTACCCGTCGAAAATCATGCTGGTGATATTCCGTTACATAGCCATTAGTACCTTTGAGATGCCATAATTCACTGAATTATTACGCAATGCACAGTGGGGTATTTGGCCCCGAAGCTCGGACATGGCTATTTTAAAATTTTCAAACCCCCATAACTTTGCCAAAATTCGTCCAAAGTTGATCAAACAAAATCCAATTTAAAGTTTGAACTTTCTACTTTTCGATTCATTAAATCATTTTTATCGAAATCGATATCCAGGGGGTAGAATCCGCCCTTAAAAAGGAGTATGCCAAATTGTAAAAGTTTCTTGATGTTTGTCAAGTGCTACAGAGTGCAAACAATATTTTATATAATTTTTATGTATACTATGAGAAAGTATGATCATTTGCCTTCATGATAAATCAAACCTCATAAAGAAGGCTGTTTTTTAACAAAGATACAGCCATTGGAAAAAAACCAGTATTTTTAAATGTTTTTACAGAAATTCTTCGTTTACACAAATTGTGAGCTCAGGAGGAAGAAGGAAATGTATTGTTTCAATTAGGAATTGCATCTTGCCATCATTTTTTTGGTATTGATTTTATACAATATGAAATTTTATGTTTTCTCGCGTCATCAGTTTAATTCCAAATAGACCCAGAGTTTGTACCGAACAATTTGCTGACATTTTAATACCTATATGTATATATATTCTCGTTAAATAATTAACCCTCGGAAGACGAATGGTGGATATGGTCGCGTGAGCCGAATGCAGGGTCAGTTTGACCCATAGCATTATTTCTATGGTATACCGGTTTCACGCAAAAAAAATAATATAAAACGAATTAAATAATTAAAATTTTTCAAATTAACTAAAATTTATTAATAAAGAAATACATAAAAAAAAATTATTTATGTACATTTGGTACATAAAATAGGTGCATCTCCTGTATGATTTTTACAAATAATGTTACTGCAATTTAGGCATCATATACTATATTTTGACATTGCCAATACAAATATAACATCGTGATAGACTTTGTCAGAGTTAGATCAACATGACCCTGCATTCGTTGTATGAGAGTTAACATCTGAATAACAATAGCGGAAAATATCTAGCTAATGTGACAAATGTTTAAGCGTACTTACCAAGTATAAGTAAAATGAAATTTAATATGAAATTAAAATCAAAACAGCACTTAAATATGAACGTAATAAATGCAGGATAAATACATATAACACACACTAAATATAAACTATACAAAACAAAACTTTAACTGAATAAAATGAAAGAAAAACTAAAATATAACATATAAGTACGTATAAAAATCTTTGAATATTTTGCCGTATAATAGTTTCATCCGAATACACACAGAATTTTATAAAATGTTAATGTAATGCTGTAGATAAATCTTTTACTAATTGTAAGTTATCTACTTTCTGTCTGCATTCAGTTGAAAGAATGCCATCACAGACTGCACGGTGAATTATTCAAAGTATTTTTTACGTACTTATATATTATATTTTAGTTTTTCTTTCATTTCATTCAGTTAATATATATGTGTCCATAATTTAAACAGTTCCTTTGAAGAGTTCCTTAACACCTCACAGAGGCCTGGCGAGCGCGACCGTACAGGCGTACGTGAAACGCAGCAGTTCTTGATTGTCATTTCCATCTAAATACATTACTTACAAAACTTAAATCCGGGACCAATTTTTTTTGCACTGTAATCACAAACCTTTATTAAATGTAATAACTCCAGCAAAAGCACCGGGACTCACCCTACAGTACAACAAAATCGTTCATGAAATTTTATAATCGTAGAGAAAAACTGAATTCTTGATTATCTTCGAATGTTAATAACTATGCAAATATATATGATGAAAAAGTACAACCTTTTGAAAGAGTAGTATATACCTACCTGAAAAGGTTCCATAATGCAAGAATTCACACAATTTCTTTACAACATGTAAAAAACTCTAATAAGCTAGCGATGTTTCAGACGACGGTTAAGAAAAAGTCGTGTGCTCTAAAATCTTTTAACTGTCAACGGAGCCTGTTGCCTCATGAGTGTACAAATGAAAAATACAATATTCATACATAGTTCCTCACATATTCAACTGCCTCAAGCACCAAAAATTTTACGGTTTACGCAAAATTTTTTCAATTGATTTATGTCCGGGTTTCGGAGCCAAATATCCCACTGTGCGATGGCCCGATATATGTGGAAATATTTATCACTTTAATTATTTACTTTAGATATTCCTCACCGATTTTAATGACCTTGAAATATGTATGTGTCAGGATCAGTATTCTTTTTCCTGTACATACATAAAACCACTGCTTGGCCGTAGTTTCCAAGATATTCGTAAGGAACTTTAGTTAAACTTGCTAGGTAACGGGTACACTTCATTCTAGCGAAAAAGTTGCGTCAAATAATAATCAACAATTGGTTTCAGCTATTGTCATGTAAACAAACCCCCGTGGTCCCGCTCATGAAGTTACCAATTTTCTAATAGAGTAGTTACTGCAGTATACATAGGTCACGACTCACGACGTGAGCAAGCACACACAAATCGGTAGTGGGTGAGCTTAGATTAATTTAGCGGTCAATTTTTGAGAGATTTATGATAAAAAAATGTGTTTCAGGATGGTGATGGGTATTTGAACCAGCAACTCATGTTTTTAGAGTCTTCTTCTGAAACACATGTTTTTCTTAAATCTCTCAAAAGTAGGCCGCTGGCCCCAATCAACTACCGATCAGAGTTTTTTTTGACTATCTCAAAAACTAAAGCCGAACGACGGTAACGGGTATAGAGAAAAGTTGTTGAGAACCTTGACATCATATTTCAAGGTCATCAAAATCGGTGAGGAATAAGTATTCCAAGCAAATAATTACCGTTATAATAATTGATCTACGGGATTCAGAAGTAATTATTACAATTGCGTATAAATGAAAAGAAATAGCTAAAATGAGGCGGAATTTATTGAACTCGTTTTCTTTGGAAGAAACTTTGGTAATGGTATAGATAGATGGCAACCTCACGGATTTTGACGACCGTGAAATATATTGTCAAGGACGTCATTCTGAACAACTTTTTCCTCTAAACTTTTGGCGGTCGACCTTCATTTTCGAGATATTCGCAAAATTATGTTGCTACCACTACATTAAATTCGATCTGTACGTGCATGATGCGGCAGTGTATGCGTCAACACGAGACCATAGGCAGGCAACGTATATACCGGGTAAACTAAACGGTTCGAGTTAACCAATTCCACGGTGGACTCGAGGTGGTCGGTCGCCGGGGGATTTGTTATAGTTTTGGGGGATGGCGCATTCGAGTTTATCACTTAAAAGAATATTTCTTTCTTAATAATTGAACTTGAGACGCGCCATCCGCCGTCTCACGGCGCGTAAGCGGTCAAATCTATAACAAATCCCCTCGGCGACCGACCACCTCGAGTCCACCGTGGATTCAAAGGACCCTAAAATCAACATTTATCTAGGCTAGGCGACAGTAACATATATAGAGAAAAGTTGTTGAAAATGACGTCCTTGGCACCATATTTCAAGGCCATTGAAATTGGGGGTGGTTCCTCTACTGTGAATATTTACCAAAGATTTTTGCAATTATCTCGGAAACTAAGGTCGATCGCCAAAAAGTTTGGAGGAAAAAGTTGTTCAGAATGACGTCCTTGACAACATATTTCAAGGTCGTCAAAATCCCTGAGGTCTATACCATTACCGAAACTTTCCCTATCCATTGACAGTATGTAGGATTTCTCCTGCTTGTTATTCCAATTCGTGGGTGAATGGTACTCGAGGATGGAGGTCTTGTAAAGGATTGAGGCCCAGTTGATATTAAATAAAACACGATTTAATATAAGTAGGTCTAATTCGTGAATAAAAAGTATAAAATAGGTAAAGAATAGAATGTGTAAGTACGCGACTGTATTGCTGGACGACTGATACGCAACTCGGTTTATCGTCAGTTTCGTCCGTCTCACGTCATACGACAATACCGGCGCGCTTTTCTGCTGTTTCTCTACGCATAGTGATGCCAGAATCGTGGGGTGTGGGGCACAGTGATGCCAGAACCGTGGGTTTGCGCCCACGGACCCTACCACCACTCCACGACCAAGCGTACCCCCTCCTAGTGCTTGTACCGCACCACACAAGCATACCCGTCCCTACATCCGTGTGCCGTACGCGCTGCCTGGCCGGCGCTCTCCGGCGAGAATTCGTTTTCCCGACATCGAAGCGCTTGGGTCGGAAGCAAAAAGTTATGAGTTCAAATTCCGGTGCGGATATTCTACTTTTTTTCTTTATTTATTCTCTAATTTCTCTTCCTATATTCTCAGAAGACTAAAGACTTGAAAATTATTGACCTACAAAATATTTTGAATGCTTGATTTGTTATTAAAGATGCGATCCCCTTCTGGCTTGTACCGCACCACTACAAGTTGTACTTCGAAAATGTTTTGTAAATTAATAGTTTTCTAGTCTTTAGTCTTCTGAGAATATAGGAAGAGAAATTAGAGAATAAATAAAGAAAAAAAGTAGAATATCCGCACCGGGATTTGAACTCTTGATTTTTTGCTTGCAACCCAAGCGCTTCGATGTCGGGAAAACGAATTCTCGCCGGAGAGCGGCGGCCAGGCAGCGCGTACGGCACACGGATGTAGGGACGGGTATGTCGTGTGGTGCGGTACAGGCGCTAGGAGGGGGTACGCTTGGTCGTGGAGTGGTGGTAGGGTCCGTGTGCGCAAATCCACGGTTCTGGCATCACTGGTGGGGCATATGCTTACTCCCACTATGACGTACCGTCATCCCCCACTTTCCTTTCATCGCACTGAACACAAGCATTTCTACTCCTGTCCGTGTGAGCTGCCTGCTGGGCTGCCGAGCACACGGACAGGAGTAGGGATATGCTTGTGTGTAGTGCGATGGGAAGAAAGTGGGGGATGATGGTAG
Organism: Andrena trimmerana; assembly: GCA_951215215.1. Taxonomy (NCBI): domain Eukaryota; kingdom Metazoa; phylum Arthropoda; class Insecta; order Hymenoptera; family Andrenidae; genus Andrena; species Andrena trimmerana. The sequence goes on from OX578062.1 coordinate 11,730,595, forward strand.
GTCATAGTGGGGGTAAGCTTTTGTCCCACTTCCCACGATTCTGGCATTACTGCTGGGACAAATGCTTACCCCCACTATGACTTACCGTCGTCCCCTACTTTCTTCCCATCGCACTGCACACAAGCATATCCCTGTTCCTGTTTGTGTGCTTGGCAGCCTAGGCAAGGCATGATTGATTTCAAAATAATTTGGCAAAGGGAAATCATGACGCATTTGAGTTAAAGTTACTAAACTTTTTGGAATTTCAAGTTAAACTTTTGGGATTTCACGTTAACATCAGACATATTCGTGTCCCCGTATTCTAAAAGTGTTAACGAATATTTTTTAATAAAACTATAATTTAGTAATATATAATATAGTAAATTCTCAGTAATGTCCCAACGGACGGACGGGGCTGTCAGTGGGCATACGCTGCGTCACAGACACTATTCCGAGCCATCAATGCTGCGAGTGAGAAAACTAAGGTCGGGTTCAGATATATTGGTCGGTGAGTCCGGTTTTTCGAGCAGCGCGCGAGGAGAAATCAGCCACCACCACCTGACGACCGTGGATTGGCAGTTGAAGTTGCTGGGTCCTCGAAGGGTATGGTGGGGTAACGAGAACGCTGCTCGAGTCCGTCTGAATGAAGCCGTGTGGTTGTTGTTTATTCTAACCCGCCACGCGACGACCAGGCGTAGCCCGAGAGAGAGAGTGGGAACGTAGAGAAAAAGAGCACCGAGGCAGGCAAGCGGTGTGGTGGGAGAATACCCCTGACGAAACTCACCGGCCAATATATCTGAACCCGACCTTAATTCTTCTTCTTCCTGAGAAGTCAGGACACTGCTTGGTCCTGACCTCATTTTTATGAAATAAACCCCTTTTAGCCTTGAGTAAAGAGTAGCATATGGGATTTTGAATGCTTTGCTCGCAGCAAGGATGGAAATGCCCTTCTTAATCTTTTCGACGGCTCTCTCCACAACACAGACTGTGTATGCTTTATTATACTGAAAATAACAAATAATTTATTATAAATAAATGTTTATATCAGTTTAATGCTTATCTCGGTTCATGAAAATAAGGTTTTTATACTTATCCGGTAATTATCGGAAATAGGGTTATATATATGAAATGATAGTGGTATTTCCGATAACAGAATTAAACGGGTTGATAATGTCAAAACACTTAATATCTTACCTTTTGTTTGTTATTCATTCTCTTCCTAACCTCCAAGAACCTTTCTTCCCACACAAACTAATTTATTTTTCGTCAGGCGGGCCTTAAACGATACGTACTTTGTAGACAATATGGCTAACGATATTCGAGATATATACCGAGAATCTGTATGAGCTACTTTTCATCATTTTTTTGTTTATAAATGTAATTTATAAATCACTTTAAAATTCATGATATATGAAGGTATAGACTTAAATATTAATTTGCAATTTTATTTTTTACACAATATTGTTCAAAAACCTTATAAAATCTCAATATTAATTCAAATTATCGACGACTAGGTACCTATCGGCGATTGGGTCAACTACCTTATCTCGGTGTCTGCCAGTCCACTCCTAGCGACCACCTTAAAAATTTTTCCTGGACCCTCTCCTCCCCTTCCCTCTCCCTCCACCCCCATACCTCGGCCCCATATCCCACCACCGTCCACACCAGCGCGGCGAAGAGCCACATCCTCTTTCCCCAGTCCTTCCCAAACTTCCTTTCCCGATTCCCCAGACCTGACGCATCACCACCCCCGCCTTTTTTATCCTGTCTCTGATATGCGCCTCCTGGCCTCCGTTCTTCTTGAACATATACCCAAGGTACTTAAACTCCTTTGCCTCCTCCATCCTCTTGCCTTTCCACCTCCAGTCCACCTTTCTTTCTCTCCCCCCCCCCTTTCCTGAATCAAACGATTTTCGTTTTTCCTACATTCACGTCCAACCACGTTCCCTCTAAATATTCTTCCAGCCTCCTGATCATGCTCTCCATCTCCTCCTCTTTTTCCGCCAAAAACACCAGGTCGTCTGCGTACGCCAGAGCGCATACCCTCCTTCTTTCTACTTTCACCCCTCCTCATTTTCTTTTCCTGAGCACCTCATCTACGTCTGCTATCAGTATATTGAACAATATCGGACTCAGCGGGCACCCTTGCCTTTGGCCTTTCGTCGTCCAAAAACTCTCCCCTACCTCCCCTCCCACCTTCACCTAGCTCGTCATCTCTCTGTAAATTTCCTTTACCCTCTCCCTCACCCGTCTCTTCTCCATAGCCTCCCATAAAATCCTCCTGTCCACCGTGTCGAAAGCTGCCCTCAAATCCACGAACAGCGCTACCAGCTTACCTTTACTCCCTTGAATCCGTTTCCCTATTAAGTGGTTCAGCACGTATATATGGTCCACCGTCTTCCACCTCTTCCTCTCGTGAAACCCGCCTGGCTTTGTGGTACCAACCCTTCCACCACCTGCTCTAGCCTCCCTACTAGGACCCCCTATACTCCTGTACACACGTCCCCCCTCCCTTCTTCATCAGTGGCACTATGATTCCCTCTATCCATTCTTGTGGCCATCCTTCACCTTCCCACACTCTTCCGCATATCTCCCACGCTAACTCTATCCCCTTCTCTCTGCCATGCTTCCAAGCCTCATTTGGGATTTCATCCCCTCCCATCGCCTTCCCTTCCTTCAGCTTCCTCACTACCCTCCTTATTTCCTCTTTGCTTATCCCCTCTTCCTCTTCCCTTCTCCTACCCCCTCCCCTCCCATCCTTACCCTACTTTCCACTCCTCCTCGTTTTTATTTACAGATAAAGGTAGATAACAAATAAATGAGAATTCAGAAATATCGGACGGAGCATTAGCCCTTAACGAAATGAATAACGATTTGTGCAAATAACTTCACCTTTGCCAATTTCTGGCCGTTATTTTAACCTTCTGCAGCCTACAATTGCACAGTGGGATAAAAACGTCGAAAAAGTGGGCAAAATTCAAAATTTTAGCGAATTTTTTTTAAACTTGGTATTCAGCAGTTTTCGAGGTCACTGATAACGAATCTGACACCAAAATTACCGCTTTCCAGCCCCCTGTGCATTGTGTAACTCTACATCTTCTTCCTTCCCCTTAATAAAGTATCTACCACCTATCCACTCGTTTATCCACCTCGCGAGTCGAGAACCCGAGACCAAAGCGCGCCTCAGACACATAAATAGTCCCTCCACTTTTCTTCTGTCTCTCTCCTTTCTGTGTTCCCTGCATTCCTTTGCACGCCCGTCTCCCCTGGTCGACGTGTAACTTCACACCTCGTATCATTCATACCTCCCACCCACCAAACAGTCGTTCCTCTTCTTCGTGACTATCGCTATAATCGTGAGCTCTGTTTTATCTTAAAGCCGTCACGAACCCCCCTTCGAAGAACGAAAACATTGTATATGAGTTTAACGGAATCATTCATACGGTGCGTCCTTGCACGGTGTGCACGCACAAATGGAACGCGTCTAATTGCGTCGAGTGTCGTTGAAAGGAAACCTGGGTTTGAAAGCGTCGACACTCTGGAACGCAGTAGCTACGATCAAGGGAACAAGGGACGATGTTGGTACAGCTGGAAAATACGTTTTCCTTGCAACTTTCTTACCATCCAACGATGGAGGAAAGATTAATATGTAGCTGATTTTTGGTAAAAGGGAACGCGTGGCAAATCGTTTTTCCCACGATGTCGTGCCACAGGGTGCCTACAGAATCACAGAATATTGATGTTGAATGACCAGCCTATTAGCATTGTATCACTACCGGGTAGAGTTAATCATTTTCGTCATGCACGTACCTTTCAACCATTTCCAACCGTCATCAACTCACCCTTTATTTCATAGTGTCGATTCGTATATTTAAAGTCTAACTATCTGCCACAGGTAGATATTGGTAAACAGTATAGTTGTTGGCCACCTAAGCCACATAGGTTGGTCACATAAGCGTTGAATTATTATGTCTTATTTTGCTAGCTTAAAGAACACAATTAGTGTTTATAGCTGTAAACGACTCTAATAATTTAGAAATAGAATTTGTTTAAAGAAAGAGTAGAAGGATCTAAACAAATTTTACAGGAAATACGTTTGCTATGAAAAAACATAGTTATTGGCCAGACGAAGGCAATGATTGGCCGATCGTTTGGCAGTTATTGGCCACTATTTCATAACCTATATGTAACAACATATAGGTTATGTTTATACCCTACCTAATTCTTAATGCTCTAAGACCTAATTATGAAATAATGTAAATGTAAAAAAATTAATCGATTCGGTTAGAAACAGGATTTAAATTATTAAATAAAAATGGGTATATTTTATTTTTGATGTATTTATTTTACACACAAAACAAAAATATATTTATTTAGCAGAGAACAACATTTGGTGTTATAATTTATAAGTATAAAAAGAATCATAAACATTTTTGACATTGTATAATAAAAATAACTAGTTTTTTACTCTTTAATAACTATAAGCTACTCTTTGGCTACTTGAAATATCTTTCAACTACTTTTTAACTGTTTTTTACTAACAATATTTTCTTTGGGCATAGTTTGTTGCTTAAAATCGTTGGTCTTACTTTCTGAATCACCCTTTCGTTTTCAATATTCTCAACATCGTCAATTTTTTCTTTTTTAACATTTAATTTCTTTTCCTTATTCTGTTGTTGCTTTTGCAACATTGCCATTTTTTGTTTTCTTTTTCTTTTGCTTGTTTTTTTCATAATCTCAAGCTTCCTGGCAACTTTTTGTTTATTTTCTATTTTCTGCTTTTCTAATTTTTTTCTTCGTTCAATTTCCACTGTAATGATGTGATTGCAAAAGATGTTCTTCTACTATTTTTCTTGCCAGTACGTTTTGGCGTCGGTGGTCGTTGTAGAAAATCATTCAAGTTTTTTTAACAATCTCTTCGATGATTGTACACACAGTCATTCATTTCTATTATATTATTATTATGCAGTTCCTCCATACTATTTTGTACTGTATCACTTCCTATAATTAAAGGGATATTTTCTAAATCAACGTATTCATTAATATTAATTTGTGACTGTAATAATTCAGGTACGTGTGAGTACCTATTACCATTCATTTCTGACGGCGATTTTCTTATATTGATGTAACAGTTTGTGGAGAGTCGAGAGCTCTTTTCATTTTTCTTGTAATGTAACATTTTCTCCTGAAAATGTTTCCAATTCTTCTAATACTTCAACCCCCAGTATAGTAGCAAAATCTTCAAATGGAAGTACTGCGTCATTAAGTGGATGTTCACTTTGGCTTACTGTATTTTTTTCAATGCTATTAAGGCAATTCGTATAATCTATGACGTTCGGGTCCCACGGATATAAACCGCATGCTTTGAACTCATTTCTGACAGTTTGACCATCTGAGGAAATTTTATCAATGGTTTTCTTTAAAAGTGGTGCCATTCTGTCTAGTGTTAATATTGATGCGGGATTTTCTTGCCGCCATTCCAAAACACTCTTCTTCTATAGATTTTTTATTGGCTTAAAGGCTGCAACATCAGCTGGTTGCAGTATCCTGGTGGCATTGGGGTATAAACAATTGACAGTCCAGTTTCGAGCAGACGTAGCCTGTAAATTGATATGGCTACTGTGTCCATCCACAAATAAAATAACGGGAAATGTTACTCTTTCTTTTCTCAGATATGGGTAAAAAAATATTTTGTATGTATTCGCAGAGTAGATCCGAATTCATCCACCCACTCTGTGTAACGCCAATACCTCAATCTTCAGGTACAGATTTTGCAATTAAAGATGGTAACCTCTTGTACAAAACACAAATGTAGGTGGAGTTGTGACTCCACTTGCGTTGAATGTCAAAAGTGCAGTTAAATTTAATTTGCTGTTTCCTTTATCTATTTCATAGACATTTCGTGCTCCACAAGGAGCTATTACATTTTTCAATTTAGGACATACCATAAAGGCTGTCTCGTCACTATCAAATACCCTTGTTGGGTCTTTTAAAATATGTATGTACTTACTAGTCACCAGATAATTCTCTATTTGGCTAATCCAATTACCCACGAATGTCGGTTTCAGTAACATTGGCACTAGCCCTCGTGACACTTTCTGCATATCGTTCTCTGAGGATTGGATTCCTTCTCAGAAAACTGTTATACCATGCATTCCCAGGAATATTGTTTCGGAACAGATTTTTTAAACCAGTTTCATCCAAACACTGTTTGACGCTGGCTTGAATATTCTCCTTTCTTCTAGGGAATCCTTTTTTATTGCACTCAGTAATCCATTTAACTAAGTCATCCTCTCTACTCTGACTTAGTACAGGACGAGATATATATATATATATCGTAAATACATTAAATTATCTAAGAATTGCCTGATGTAACCGTATGGCTATTCAATTCAATCATATAGTTTTCAAGCATCGATTTCAAGTTGTCTATTTTTTACACGTAGTATAATAATGAGTAGCGAAATATTGATTGAATTCGGCGTACGAATTTACAAGGTATCTGAATATGTTCATTATAAAAGGCATAATGTACATTATTTCTTAATATTCATCTTTTTTAAAAAAAAGGCCGATCACTGCCGGGTGGCCAACAATTACACTGTTTACCCCTATATCAATCTATCGCGTAATTACTCATTACGATTCCCTTCCCCACATCGAATGCTCTAAAGCTTATTCATCTAACAAGAAAAAGTTCCCAACTCTAGAATTCTAATTTTAACGAACTTTTGTGTGAATGTAGAGCAGATGACAGTATGCAAGGAGCAATTTTTTCTGCGGAAATTCAACCTGAAGGGGTGAGATTAGCCTTTAAAGTTATCGCGTTTTCTCGTTTCTTAATATAACTTTGTAACTATGCGAGATAGGACAAAACTTTATATATAAGAACTGTTCAGTATTTTATGCTGTATCACAGAATCTAAAGAAAAATTTTCGCAACGCGTAATTTATAAACAATTTTTTGGGGTATTTCGCATATAAATTCTTACTGGTAAGGAATAGAGACAATTATTTTATGCAAAAAAATTACAATATTGTTCATTGAAATATGAGTAAATAATTTTTTCTACATTTTCTTATCTGCAAGAATATTCTGATATTCTCATGCGTATAGCTCATATCTTATTTCATATATATTTTACAACCCACAAAGAGATTTAAAAAAAATATTGTACACCGAGTAATAAAGCGTTAAGTTAAGTTACATGAGATCAGAAGAGAAAGCAGTAATGTCATTTCACGCCGAACCGATCACTATTGGCGGTCGGTGTTAAGGATTTTGATTAAATTAAAATATGATGTAGCCCACATAAAATTGAACGAGGAGGTGGGGGGTTAAGTCATGTTAGTAGTTTCAAATTTATTTCAAAAGAATAAGCCATCCACTCTGCCCTCTTTTTCGAAAACTGGCTCTATAAATTAATATTTATCTTCAAAGCTATCAATTACACTAAGGTCGGTATCATATATATTGGCCGGTGAGTTTCCTGAGGGGTATTCTCCCACCACACAGTTTGCCTGCCTCGGTGCTCCTTTTCTCAATGTTTTCTGACTCGCCCTCGTTCCATCTCGCTCTCGCCTTCGCAGAACAAGAGTGAGCCAGAAATGGTGGGGATAGTGCCAAGCTTCTGGGGTGTAGACCAAACCAAGCTGTCAGCGTAGAAATACACACATCAGAATAGGTGTGCGTTAGCTACGAAAAAATTCAGGAGCTTTATTGGTTAGAATCGCGCTGTTTTCTTTAGAGAACTTGCTTATTGTAATCGGGATATTATCTTTAATTTCTGATATTATTTGACTGTATCTTTTTACCACTATATTTCTGAATTTGGGATTGTTTAAGTTCTCGTTTTGGTCTCCCACTGCTGCGTACTGGGTACCAAGATAATCTAATTTCTCAGTGGTTTTACTTAAAAGGAAGTTACCGTTGTTGTCTCTATTTAATAAATTACTGTCTATTCTGGCCTTATGAATTAGGTGTTCTTTATTTGTCGGGATTTTGAATGTAGGTAGTTGTCGCGGGTCCTTTTTTTTTTAAATATTTTATTAATTTCCCTGAACATTTTATCTGAGCGCTTTGTGCTAATCTGGCTAATTCTATCATGCCAGTATTTAATAATCGTTCTCTCTACTTCTAGATTTAATTTTTTCCGTATTGCTTTCGCCCTGTTGTCGAATTGTCTTAACGTGTGGCTAATGTGTGGTCCAAAGTTTCCAGCTCTGCGAATATTTCTGGCTAGTCCCATTGCCAGTTTTTCCTCTTAGCTGAGGATAGCTGTCTGATTTTTTTATTGGAGTATTTATCTGTAGAGTTTTGAGAATTGATTTTAGGTATTGCCTTATTCATTGCTACGGCTATTCTCTGTGTAATGTTGTGTATTTGTTCTTCTATTTGGGGTATTGATAGATTTGAATCTGGTTTTATGTTCGGGACGGTCGGACGTAATATGTTTTGGAATTTTTCCCAATTTGCTCCAGAGAAATTAAATGCCTTGTTGTCTCGGTTACTGTTAAGGATTATGTTCTGGTCTGGGATTGAGATTTGTGTTACTAATGCAGTATGGTCGCTCATGACTTGTGTAGTATAGAGTTTATCAGAATTATTAAGTGTACATTCTAACCGAGCGTCTACCAATAGTAGATCAATATAAGATTCGTTACGAGGAAAAGATGGTGAGTCTGAGTGAAGTAGTTTTATTCTATATTTAAAGTCATTACTATTTAGCCAGTCCTGGAGGTTCATACCCCTCTCGTCGTTGACTTTGTTTGCCCAGTGTTTATGTTTCGCATTAAAATCCCCTGCTACGATGTAAAAGTTGCTATGTGAATTTAGGTTTAATCTCGCGAATAGACTTTCCAGATCAAATATAAATTTTGTGGTTTGCCCTTTTTTTGCGTAAAGTGCTACGAGTATTAATTTGTGGTTATCTGTTGTTTCCAATTTTATTGTTGTTGTTTCTGTTGCTGTTCCACTACCCCCCCCCCCCCCCTTTATTATTTGGTCTGTCGTTCCGCGTCATCTGGTAATGTTTGAAGAAAAGCGAATGGCGTTCATTTAGATGTGTTTCATTTAATAATAGAATGTCTGGTTTATGTTTTTCTAAAAATAGTGTTAACGCTATTCTTTTAGTATTACTTACGATAGAATTTATATTTACAGAAATGATTTTTAGCTTTGCGTAGTGTGTAATCCTGGGTATGTTATTGACTGCGTTGGATATTTAGTAATAAATTTGTTATTTGACTTAGCTGGGTGTTCAAAGATACGAGTTTACCTGCCATAATTTCCATGGTTTTTTCCAATTTATCGGTGCGTCTTTGTACATTAAGTATGTTGCTTTGTAGGTGGTGCATTCTAAATGTATTACCTATATTTGTGGTATTATTAGGTGTCGTGTTTAAGGGCGTGTTCTGGTTGACTCTTCCAGTTGCGCTTGCAAATGATATACCTGCTCTTATAAAAGATGGATTAGTTATTTCCCGTGGGGATTTTACACTGTTATGTTTGATTTGTGATCTGATATTTAACTTATATTCTTTATACTTGGGGCATCCCTTATAAGATGCAGGGTGCCCCTCTGCTTTGCAATTCACACAGGACGGTTTCTTACCAGATTGATCGGGCTGCTCCAGGTTTATTTTACATTCCCCTGGTTTGTGCGGGTCGTTACACTTAACGCATCTGTAGTTTAAACTTGGCGTCGAGACGCTACCGCGTCTCTAGATTACAGTTGCTAGCTGAATGACCAAATCTTTGGCACCTCCTGCATTGGGTGTCACTTTTTTTGTTTAGCTTTTCCCAACTTACAATATGATAACTTACATATTTCAATTCGTTTAGCCTTTTTAAATCGCTTTTGGGGCTTAATTGCGCTATAAAGATTGGTAAGGCTCTGTTTTCTTTGATAGATTTCGTTGTCTTAAGTTTTATGACTTTGACGAAGTCGAGTCCCACAATGGCACTCTGTTGTAATTCATTCAGGATCTCCTGTTCCGAAAAGGATTGTGGCAGACCTTTAAGAAGGTAAGTAAAATTCTTCTTTTCCTTAGGTGTAAACGAATAATAACTGGTATTCGCACCATTGAGTAACTCTTTAACTTCGTCAAAGTCTGCTGCTGAATGCAGTTGTATTGTATGCTTAACGTTACTAATTTTTTTTATATGAAACTTAATCTGAGACGATTGGCTTTTTAATAATTCTACCGCGTCTTTAGGATCTTGATGTAGAACGTTTATGGGTGGTGGTTTTTCTGCTTTATCGTGCTCGACTTCCTTGACTTTGTGTCCTTGAGGATGCTGAACCTTCTTTTCCTGTGTGCTGTCCATTACTGGAGTGGCTGCTGGCGTGACCCGGCCTGCTTTAGCACTTGTTGACGTTGACGCCGGTGGTGAGGGTAGTTTAGTCCTGCTCTCCCTTTCCTTGTCCCGGTGTTTCTGGTTCTTTGTCCTTAATGCCTGGGTTAGTTCATCGGGTGCTGTCTTTTCCTGGTTCTCCACGTGGGTTCCTTTGAGGTTAGGTGCGCTTAATCTGCTCTCCCAGGCGTTTGGAGGCTGATTTCTAGATGCTTCCAGTTGGCTTACTAGTTTTCTTAATTTTTCCAGTTCCACGCGTAATGCTTTATTTTGTGCCAATAATTTATCGTTAGAGCGCGGCTCTGGTGAGTTCGCCACGTGTTCTGCTTTCTTACTTTTGGCCATTTTTAAAATTGATGTCGGTATCGCTTCGTTTTTACGTTTTACCGACTTTTTCCCATCTTCACTGGGTACGGAGTTTGTTATTTGAATAATGGGTAATGTCCCGTCCAAGAATTTTTCTATCTTTTTCCTCTGCAGCGCTGGCCACGCGCTGCTATTTGAGGTTAGTTTACCGGGATTTATATTTTTATCGGTTTCCCGGATACTTTCCTCGGGCTTATTGTCTTCCCCCGATTCCTCCGTCTTAACTGCGTTGAGTACGTATACTTTTCAACTTAGCGCACTTATATTACTCAATAAATTCACACTTAAGTATGATGTCAGATAAACTTGACTTAGGGTACGTTTATGTTGGAGCTGCGATAAACGATCAGAGCGACGATAAGAACGAGATGACTATACAAATGACAAACGATAAAAGCGTCGAGAAACAAATATTTCTCTTTCTTCGCTATTATCGCAGCTCCAACATAAACGTACCCTAACGCTATGTCCTAATTAAATGTCGCACAGCGACAAAATTGTTGTCGGCCAACCGACCGATTTCAGTCGGTCGTACGACAATGCAACAGTGTCCATATACGGCCGGCTGTAGAGTACTATTTGCAACCAACTTTTGCAGTTTTTTAGGATAAATTTCGGCGAATTTCACCACCTTTACTGTCAGCTACGTGAAAACAATAATTTATTTTATCAATATACTAGAATGAAACAAAATACATTTAATTATATTCTTGAAAAAATACGAGATAAGTGTACCCACAAAACTACCAACTTTAAGAAGCCAATTTCTGTAGAAGAACGACTAATTTTGACCTTAATGCTACTGCCACTTTTTCCCATTCCTTGTCCGCTAATAGACGGTTTTTATAATTTTCGGCTCATTTGTTCCATAAAATAGGCCTTTTTGGACTTCAGAAATCAGTAACACGAAATCTATTGCTTTTTGGGACGTCGTGCGTGCGATACGACAAAAAAACAAACTGGTTTGAAATTCAAACAAAACGACCGACATATACGAAGTTGCCGCATCGCATGCATTACCAATTTGGACAAGCCCATAGAAAATCCTTTGTTTGTTTATAGTCGTGTTGGTCGGTCGGTTGGACGACAACGATTTTGTCGCTGTGCGACATCTAATTAGGACATAGCGTAATGCGTAAGACGGACGTTGCCAAGATCCTGTTTTGCAGACGCAGTATGGTCGTTGGTGAAAATACATTTTCATTTATTCGTGAAAGAGTTGCACCGCTGAGCAAAATGTATGTGAGTCGAGGGTCTTAGGTTTATAATGAAACAAATACCATAAAAAATTAATTTCCATTACCACAAGCTATTTTCGTTAATAATAGTCCGATTTACATGAAATTTCGTATGATTTTCATCGGAAAATCATAAGGAATCCATCTCATATCGATACGATAAACAATTAAGAATTATTTTTTTCTGAAACAGGTATGAATCCTCGGCCGACCGTAGCGAATTGAGGTCGGCGCCCCGCAGTCAAGGGGTGAAAATGTGAAATATCCATTTTCGCTATGGTAGGCCGCAAAATTTTTATTCTCTTTTTCAAGCAAATCTGTTGGCTTGTATTAAAAAATATTGATATTTTAAAGCAATTATATATTATAAGCAGAACTCAAACTTGTCTGAATTCCGTCGGGTTTGGTTTCATTTTTATTCGAAAAATCTCATCCATACGTTGGAAACATTCTCATTATGCTAAAACAAAAAATATAAACATTTTATTCGAGCTTGTCACGCACACTATTTTTGTGGAGTACATGCCGATGGATGGGTTTTATATAGATAAACATTCGTATAAACAATCTGCGGCATAATCTATTATAATAAAGTAATTAAGATATCGACCGTATTTATGACATAAACAATTATTGATTTCGGCGCGTTAGTTCGGTCAGTTTCAACGTTGAAAAGCTATTTTGCAAGTTAAAGAAAAAATTTTTAATTCTTTAACTTGCAAAATAGCTTTTCAACGTTCAAACTGACCGAACTAACGCGCCGAAATCAATAATTGTTTATATAATCTATTATAGATATTAAAATAGGCAATACTCGTGAGCAGGGCCGGCGCGAGGATGCCGCGAAGCGCCCTTATGCAAGAAAATTTGTGGCGTCCCCAAATTTTTGCACCTGTTTTTTATTTAATATATTTTGCCTATACGAGGTACAATAAAAAAAGAATTACATTTCCATTTTGTTTATATGGGAGTTGGATTCCTTTATTAGTAAGTCTGCGATATATTTTTTAGCGCCCCCTTCGGCTGGCGCCCTTATGCAACGCATTACTTGCATAATGAGTTCCGCCGGCCCTGTACATGATACATTTAATGTGAAGCCGGCCATCCGTAGGATGAACCCGCTGTGCTACCTGGCCCCGGTAGGGGCATACGCCCCTGTACATGATACAGTTATTTAAGGCCATTGCGTTATGTGATTCACCCTGCGTTATTACATGCAGGTGTACTGCTTATTTGCCAAAATATAGAATCTTGCCGTTTGCCAAATAGTTCGTTTATCTGAATTCGAAAGATTCCCGCGCAATATAACTTAATCTCGAACAAACATAAACAAGCATGTAATCTAACATGCAAGTAACACAGACTCCATGGGCTAAGAAGATTATGGCCGTTATCAGAAGTGTAAATCTCAGGACGAGAAGGAAGACACAATGACCCGCAGAATCTCGTGAAACACGTGGGCGACCGCCGAGGCGCCTACGTGATTCTGCTAGGGTCCGCCCAAACCTTAGTCGAGCATCACTTGAAAACCATTAAAGGCGGATTTACACATATCAGTTCCATGACAGTTTAATGCTGTCAGTGTCAGTGTTACAAAATAAGTATCGTTTCGTTGTTTTGGAATGGAGCAGCTCACACTTACTCGTGTCAGTTACTGATACTGAAACAAACAGACCACTGACGCTGATGACACTCAACCGCCACGGAACTGATCTGTGTGAATCCACCTTAATATGGCGTCCTTACGTGTAAATCGCGAATTTCTAGTAAGTTTCATCAGTTTAGGCAGGATCTTCTAGCACGATATAAATAAAAATTAGGGAAGTAGTGCCGGAAGGTTTAGCCGTAATATGACACTGTCAAAGGATCCTTTGAGCTGGCGATCCAAAGATTTTAATCTGGTCGTGAATGTATTATATTCCTCGCGACCGGGACCCGGCTCAAAGAGAAAAATTCCTTACAGTGGGACATCGAAGAGTCTAGCGTGGTCCTCCTCGCTACTTTCCGATCCGCCCTTGCGGTTTCGTTAGTAAAGTTAGTTCACACCATCTTGCTTGGTTTAAATTGCTATTATAGAGGAAAACGCTGAGACGCAGCGCGTCACTTGGACCTGTATAAACTGACACTACTTTTCAAAAAGGCCTAGAGCCGCTTAACATACCTAAAGGCACGGTTAAACATGTGCAATGCGCGCTACAGAACATCATTACAAGGGTCGAATTTTATGGTTTGGCGCGCTACGTAGGACCTCGTACCGTAGGAAATTTTAAGTGTTCGGCGCGCAATGCGCGCTGTTGCACATGTTTAACTCTGCCTTAAGGAAATGCTGATTCAACTCGATGCTGATCTTTGATCGTCGCATCAAAGCAATTTGAAATACATACTGGAAACAAGAAGTACGCTGGTATGTACATACCCCCGTATCACTTACACCCCCGGGACCATTATAGCTACTAAGTAGAATAAAGAAGGTTACGTACATTGCAATTTCGAATTTCCCTCTGTATTACCTCTTCTCCATATTTCTATTGAACATTTCCTTTCGATATGCGCGCAGATACAGTCTGTTCGGGTGCATGTAGAGAGGGAAGGTAATGTATTTAGCATTTGATTATCTTATACCTGGTGGAATTTTCTCTCGAACCGTTTGCCAAGGAGAGTAAACGTAATACTCCGAGAGTGAGCGGGACATAGAAACAGCTAGAAACGATTACTAGCTTACCTCAGGCACGCACGGGGTGTTAGTATTCATGAATGAAAATCAACAGATTTATATTTTTACATTAAATCTTTATAAAAGTATTAACAATCGATTGACGCGATTTTTAAAAATTATCAAAAGTACAACAAATTAAAAACAATCTGAATGAGGTCGTGTTTAAACTTATTTTTATCGAAAAATTCTTACCAATCCACTGGGAATACTTCCATGGACGTGTAATAAAAATATAAAATTTTAATGTTTTAGCATTAGCAAAATAAAGTGGTAGAAATGACTTCCGTGTATACCAGGTGTGAAAATTATATATAGGTGTAGTAAATAATTGGAATAGAAGAGGTAGTAGGATGATAACTTTTTACAATATAAACCAGGGGATTGAAGCAGACCAATTTTTAATTTGCGCCGTTCCTGCTCCGCTTCAGCTACTTTTTTTAAAATAAAATATTATTTAATACTTTCAAACAGTGATCTTTCATTTTCAACAAATCTTCCTAGGTTTTCATTTTCATATAGAAAAAAAATCATAAAGAATGCTTTATTTTCGGGCACAGTAAATACTATCCTTCTTAACCCGGCAGAGCACACGTGACTTCTGAAACATAAGTACCCACGTGGGGTGCTCATGGACCCCCAGTAAAATATAACATTTATTGATTAGGATATATAAAAATCTGTGTGTTTTATGACTGTTTATTGAAACTGAAACAGTATACATCTAAATAAACGTTAACACTAATCTATGTTATATAACAAAAATATTTATAAACAAACAACTTGTAAACTAGTCATCAGAACAGTCATCTGTCTCTTCCACCGGATGTGATGGGTCTGATGTAAAGCATGTTTCGCATACATTTTTCATATGCTTTAAACACATTTTTTATAACATTTGTCACAAAAAGACTTTGTTTTTATATCATTGCTTCTGGGGCAAATGGTGCATCTCGATTTTGTTACCGATTGTGTTGTCGCATAAGCCTCAGCAGGTTCACAAGTTTCTATCCCAGAGTATTTGGCCGCTTTTTGACGAACATGTTTCGGGATGCGGAAATTACATGACCTTTTTCGTAATTTGTCCATAACTAGAGCCATTCCTAAATCTTGCAAGTATCTGCTTCTTTTTATGTTTTCAGCAGAGTTATTGGCAGCATAAATTATTTGACTATTGATACCTGCAATGTCTAAAATTCTAAAAAATACTACAAGAGGCCAGCGGTTAGTTTTTCTTGATGTAGAGTAGGTTCCGCAAAGTTCATCGACCACGTCTACCCCTATCTTTATGCTATTGTAGAAGGATATAATATTTGGCTTCTGTTCTGTTCCACTTGATGTATCAACTGAATTATCTTCCGTATGCATTGTCGAAATAAGTAATACATTTTTGTTCTTCTTGGGAATGTATGAAAGGATAGTTGTATCATCCTGGAAGCCAAAAATGGAGGATTTTGGATTTCTGGTTTTCACTTCAATAAAATCTGCAGGTAGTTCCATTTTATTTTTTCTTAAAGTTCCAACGTATGTAAGCTTTTTTTCTAATAGACGCCTTGCAAGAGGAACACTTGAAAACCAGTTGTCAGCGGTGACGTTCCTTCCTGATCCCTCAATAGATTGCACCGATCGCATCACCACATCCAAAGCAGAATTTGATACCATATATGGTCCTTTCGGTTGAGTACCAGCATATATTTCCATTGACAGTGTATACATTGTCTTTGCATCCGCCAAAGTCAATATTTTAATTCCATATTTTGCAGGTTTACTCGGTATGTATTGTCTAAAGGAACATCTTCCGCGAAATGCAACTAATTGCTCATCTATGGTGCAATACTCCGAAATAGAATAGTTTTTTTGGCAATTAGCCAGAAATATTTTAAATACATCTCTAATAACTGCAAGTTTATCTGACACCCGTCGATTTTGTCGTGTCTCTATGTTATCAAATCTAAAACATTTCAATAAAAGAGAAAAACGATTGAAACTCATTGTGATTTGAAATATTTCAACTCCGAATCTACTTATGTCCCACAAATCTCTTATATTTTGGTGTCCTGACCGTATGGAACCAGCCAAAAAAAGAAGGCCTATAACAGCTTTTATTTCCGTTTCGTCCGTTTTGTATGCATGTCTATTGTTTAGATTTTTTGACGATTCCAAACCTATTTTTAAGTTAGTGCATTCTGTAATTGTGCTAATTATAGCGGAATCGATAAACAGAGAAAAGCATTCAAGGGGTGTTGTGCAGCTTTTTGCTTGAGTTTTAACCCCTGGCAATTCAGTAACAATATTTTGTTTACGCGTTCTAATCCTCCTTTTGATTGGTTGTTTCCGCCATTTGGTAAGTTTATCCTTCCCCACGTAATAATTTGTAGAGTCACCCTCAAGTTCTTCACTACTGGATACTGAAGCGTCAGAAGCGGCTGATGCACTATTGTGATCCGAAATTTCACAATGATCCGACTCAGAATCCGATTTTTCACTGTCAATGATTTCGTCGTCTGTGGATACATCTTGAAAGAGTTGTTGTACTCTAATTTGTTTCTTCTCAAAAGCATTCATTCTCCTCAGATATTATGTAACCGCCTAACAAGACAAACTATATTTACGTGTACACAATCTATAATTTTTGAAAAGTAAAACAAAATAATCAAACATAAAAGAAACTCTCACCAAAATAAGGAAAATAAGACAAGATTTTTATATTAAACTCCAGAGCTTTAACTGCTCATATACGATAATTCGACACTGTAAAGAAATTGTTTCTGTGAAGAAATCTCAAGAAGAACTGAAATACTGAATGCTAACAATGTATCTAGAAGCTAGACAGAGCGTCAACAGTATTGCTGCAGAAACAGTAGATGGCGATAACGTTATATATAGGTGGGGGTCTGCCAGACCCCCACGTGTGCTCTGCCGGGTTAAGAGGGGAGCCTGGTGTAACTAGCTGAAAATCGAGGCATTTTTCGGGAATTTTTTTTATAGAAAGTATTTAATCGATCTTTTTGAAACTTTCAAGATATTGTATAATCAGATTCAGGTAGATATAAAATAATTTATTAAAAAAGAGCAGCAATTTACAGAATTATACGGACTTATGCCCAGTCTGTTGACAACATAGTGTCTATTGTATTCATCTAAAACCAATAATTGAACAATTTTTATTTAGTTTATGAGTGCACGCACAAATCGTATAAATTAATAACTTAAAAGATGCAAAATTTAACAAATGGCGGCCTCTTGAAAAAAAATCACATTTTCCAACGAAATTTTGCCTTAAATGTGTCAAAAAAGTGATTTATTTAAACAATATCATTATACCAACAGCTAAGTTCTGTGAAGAAAATGTTCACAAATATCCGTGCACAAGGACAAGTCGATCGGTTGAATATTTTTGGAGTCACATTCCCGCCAATTAAAAAACTGTCGTTTCGAGAAAAACACATTTAATGTTTTCTGGTAACCTGGTGCTCCGTAGTAAAACCGGCTATATCCGCTTTAATTTTTCGAATTTCGTTTTGCAGCTTTGGGAACATATCGTGATGTTCAACTATCGATTTATGCAAAAAAATCGGTTTCTTCACCTCGCTACACCAGGCTGCACCGTTAACACCGTGCTGCACAGCCCTAAGATATATTTTTTCAATGATGAAAAATTGAGAATTGGTATTTATTAAAAACATTTCATTCATATTCTCTTATATAATGAAAGAAAAATCCAATAATAGATCAAAATTTGGAGCAGTGTGAACTCTAAATCTAAAATTGTAGCTTCGGTATTTATTAGTTTCCGAAATATTAATAAAAAATTGTTAATTTATTTTGGAATTTTTTTTTTGACGTTGGTGCAGGGCTCCCCACCCGGGAGCCCTTCCGTCCCCCATTTTCAACTTTTGAAATTTTGTAACCACTGTTTCATTTTTAGCATCGCCAAACTCACATCGGTTCGCTACCAAGCTTTACGCGCCCGCGAGCGGGCGCGCGCCCCCCGCGCCGATCTAACCCAAACCAATACTAAAACCCGGAACAAGTTGGAAAGTGGAATGTGTTATGTCGGTATAAGTCAACAGAAATATTGTTAAGAGGGGGGACCGTAGTAAAGTGATTGAAAAAAATCGGTAAGGTGTACCCTTTTATGCACAATTACTTCTGTATCTTTTGAACGCATTAATTACTGAAGGTAAAATTTTATATTTGGGGTCGGTCCACACCCCTCGTATTACCCACTAAGTTTCATCTCGATCGGCCCCGGTTGGGGCTAGACCAGTGCGTGGGGCGCGGAAAGCACGACAGCGAACCGATGTGAGTTCGGCGATGCCAAAAACGAGACCGTGGTTACAAAATTTCAAAAATGAAAACTAGGGGGACGGAAGGGCTCCCGGATAGGGAGGCCGTCCAGAAAAATTTTCCAAAAAAATTAACAATTTTTTATTAATATTTCGGAAACTAATAAATACCCGAAGAAATAATTTTAGATTAAGGGTCCACACCCCTCCCCCCACCCTTCCCCCCAAACCCCGTGTCGATCGGCCACTGGGGCCATTCGGAAGTACAGCCATAATACTTATCAAAGTAAAGTATTATAAAACCGTTGCGTAAGACTATGAATTACTTATATTTAACTTTGATAGGATCTTCTTCTGAACTCTAATTTCATATGAAGCGTAATTGCAAAGTTTGCACCGGAGTTCGTGAGCACGCTCTGTATATTTTACAAATGGTGCTATCGATCCGCGATAGAAGCAGGAGATAAAGATATAATTTTGTGTGCTTACACTTGGTATCTTTGCGTAGCAACTATATGGTTTCAAGTTACGGATGGGCGGCTTATCGGCAAAGAAAGCAAAGCAGAGTAAAACAATTCAAGGAAGAAGGGATAATAAAGAAAGGTGGGGGGGGGCGAAGGTGGTTCGCCTCCGTTCGGTTCGCCGCGTGCGGTCCCGCTGCCTGCTGCACTCCTGCAGACCTCCCGCTAGAGGAATCGAGCTTGGGCTTAGAATCGAACCAAAAGCCTCTGGAATCTGTCTCACGGATTATAATTTATGGCTTACAATATCCGCTACATCTGAATTAATTAAACCCGCTGCGCGCGAGAGTTCATGTCGACCGCGCTTCTTCAAAATACCGAGGAACAATAATAAATAATCTTACCCAACTCTATGCAACAATATACAATTCCAATACAGTGTTGAAACCTGCCCACAAAATTAATAAATTGATTATATTTTAATATCATATAATGTGTTTCAGCAACGGTTTCTTATGTAACGAAGATTATACCTAATGTAGTAAAGTTATAAATTAAACAGTTGCCGAAAATGAACGACATTCTTGTCACTGGAATAGTGATCCGTGAATATCGGACTTTCGATTGACTTTTAAATGCAGTGAATTATTGACAGGAATTATCGTAGCTTGCTTTTTTGGTCGACGCGTAATTTTCAAAATGTTACAGTCAGTCGATCGCGAGGGCTAGGAAGAAGAGATACGCTCGTTATTGTCTTTGCGCTTTCCTTTTTTTTCTTTCTCTATTCATCTATTCGCACTCGCGATTATATTAAATGTAGGGTTTCCTTTCCAACGTCGTCTGAAGGTCTACATACCATATGTACCTATACACACTACAAGAATTTAGTACCTAATATAAACATATAGTTGCATTTAAAAGAAAATCTTGTGAGTTAGAAATAACCAAGATCCGTCTACTCGCATATTATGATATCTTCCTCTAATTCTTACTAAAGCCATCACACTAAAGCCATTTTTTCATTTTCAACGGAAATTCAGAATTATACAGGGTGATCCAAAATAAGTGGCTACTTAAGATTGTCGCTTTTCATGTTGCCATGTGTAATCGTCAAATGTTTTTATTGGTTTCCTTGCAAAGTTTGCACTTAGCCTGACAAAGTTCAGTAACATCTTGTTGATTTAAACATTTTCCGACGGTGAAAGAGGAGCGGTCAACGGCGTTATACTTATACAAGAATGAATTTTTCTGTGCGGTCAATTCTTGATCAAGAAATGTCTCATTCAAAATACACTTCAATGGATCAGCTTAAAAAGGCTTTGGAGAATGTTGAGTGTGAAATAACGGTAGAACAGTGTGCGAGCATTGTCGAAAACTTGCAAAAGCGCTTTGACGCTTGTATTAAATGTTAAGGTGGTCATTTTGAGCATGTATTGTAAAATAATGTTTTCTATTGATCGTATTTTGTTAATAAAAAAAAATTAAAATTCGTCGGCTATTTATGAAGCTAGAATGCCTAAAGTTATGGCTAGTTTTTTTGGACCACCCTGTGTGCACATATGGATGTATAAATTAAAATGGAACATACTATGCATAAGGTGTGTCACTATGTTCACCTGAAATATCTCTGCTATTCCATGTAAATATTAGGAAAAGTTGATAATACAGGGTTTTATGATTTGGGGCGATACAGAATGTGAGAGCAATAGTTTTGTTGTGGATGGCATGAGAGAGGTGAAAGGGCCAACGTTAGTCTTGTTAATAGAATTGTACTTTTTGTATGGTAACAATCGATGGAATGGTAAATTCTAACAGGAAAGTATTAGAATCTCCTAAAATCAATAGTTTTGCATGAAATGTCGATTTTATTGTTTTTTGATCTTAAGCAGTCAAACAGTCTATTGAATATTATCATAAAAAGTAATGTTAGTAAAAGTAAAAGTAAAAGTAAAATATTATCATAAAAATTTGAGCTGACAGAAATCCTCACTCTATCTAAAGCCATAACACACTGTGCTCCTCTGCACTTTCAATTTTGTTCCTAATGCATGGTAATACCAGAGGTACCTATTTTAGATGAACCGAGTTAAATAGTGTTCCACTTTGCCTGTACACATACACGAATGCAAAAGTGTTCTGTGACTAAAAAATCACCTTAGCGTTTACAACGCTGTAGGCTGTAGTCATGTATGAATTATGAATTATGAATTCATGTATGAATTATGTATGCTGTAGACATGTATGAATTTGACTCCCGAAATGAAATGTCAGCATAATGATAAGTAATATATATTTTATTACACACTGTATATTTAACTAATGTGGTCGGACTATCCCATAATCAAGGGAGTGATCGACCACCTTATCAAAATAAATTAAAAACGAATACATACGTGTTGTTGGGGTTATACTGCAGATTTATGCATATTATGTCCCACAATATCGGAATAGTTTAAATTAACTTACCTGTCTTTCAAATATCACCAGCACTGTAACTTGGCCTAAAAACTTTCAGACTCGCATAAAGTCTTAAGTGTATCTTATAAATTGAATATGGATTTGTGACAATGATTAATGTGAGATCAACAACAAGCGCATTCATTTCTTTTGTGTCAATGACACATAGCACTCTCTTTGCGTCAGGCTTAAAATATCAACACTGGCCGGACTCTCCCGATGTTCAAACTATACCGGACTTACCCTATATATATATATATATATATATATATATATATATATATTACTATGATATACTTAATTATTCCTAGGTATTATTTGCAAACATTTAACTTTTACATTTACATCGGTAGGTACCCATATCTAGTGATGGGACTGATACCGTATCGATACATATCGGTACCCTTCTACAAATTTCAATCTGGTATTGATACATATCAAAGTCAAAGGCATCAAAAGGAATCGATGCTTCTTTGATACTTACATATCAGAATGTATCGATACCTGTTTGATACCTACACAAAAATATCGATACCTACTTGATACCTATACGAGAATAACGATACCTGCAATATCTTTACCTCACGCTGAAGTGTAAATATTAAATGTTTACCAAATGACTGACAAGTATCGATAATTTCGTAAGTATCAAATAAGTATCGATAATATCGTAAAGTATCAAACCGGTTTTGATTCGGTATAGTATTGATATGGTATCGGTTGAAGAAGAATTGGTATCGATGATTGATACCAAGTACATAACATTTCGATGCGTATCGATATTTCCTATTGAGTACTTTGGTATCGAATTGATTGAATATCATCAATAGTATTGGTATCAGTCCCATCACTACCCATATCCTTTACCTTGCATTCTTCTCGGCAATCACTAGTTTATTTCTATTATTGCGTACGAATCTTCTGAGGATTTGTTAATACTTTCCTCTCGTACATACCTAACGTAACACACGGAGTTCTTCGAGTGAATTGTCTACTGCGAATCGTTCCGTGCCGATAAACCAAGAAGCCAACACGGCCTCCGTAGAAATTGAATCATGGACCGCACACGCACACCGATAGAAGCACTAAACTCGTTCTTACAGAACGCCAGGAAGCGAGTCTGTATACCAAGTGTTAAATCTTCCCATATAAACCGCTTAATGGACATATTATGCGGCGGACATTCATACGAGAATTAGTGACAGGTGGTATGTAGAGTGTGCGCATGCGTGTGCACGTTTCAGTTGCCGTCGTTGGAGGTTATTGCTACTCTTTTATATCGACTACTTAGCTATGTAGTAAAGTATTTTACAAAAGCAAAATTGTATGTTTTTCAAAAACAATTTCTTCGTTAAAAGGTGAATATACCGTCTTAAGTCGGTGACCTGATTTTTCTGTCGATAAATGTTTGTCTAGCTCATCCTGCGCTGTGAGCATCTCAACAGTAATGAAAACTTAAATTTCTGTATTCTCAGTTACATCGTCACGAGAGTATTACCAATTTATTGACGAGATTTTCTTGATGAAAATGAGTCCAAACTCGACTACATTTGGGCTTTTTTTAATTATACGTAATGTAAAATTAGTTCTAGAACTGTAAATAGCCCCAATGAACACGTATTTATACCCATTTTCATCATGAAAATCTTCGCCAATCGATGGGTAATACGTTACTGAAGATCTAATAGAAAATATAGATATTCAATTTTTCATTCATGTCAATATACCTTCAAAGCACAGGATGAGCTAGACAAAAGTTTTCTGATAGGAGGGAGTGACCGCTCGTAAATTCTTGATTGTCTTAAAACGATATTTCGATGAACCTGAAACTACTTTATGTGTTAAGGGAATATTGGTATAAATTATTTTATGTTTATGATACTATTCTTGTTAGGTTCATGCGTAACATAGTCTAGAAAAAAGGATGTGCATACATATTACATACAGCAATTAAACACGCCAACACAAGTATTTAGAAAAGCATTGAAATTGCTGGAACTTTATACGGTAATAACATACGAAGTAAATATATACAAACTGGGTTAATAACTGGGTACAGTAAAAACGTAATCACAACTCTATACATATAGCGACGACGTTTCGAAACTTGCTAATCAAACTTTCTCTCTCTAGAGCCTAAGAAAGTTGTCGCTCCAAAGTAACATACGTCGCATACGAATGACGTATGTTTTTGGAGCAGCGCTGGCGTACTTTACTATATGCAGGTCCAGTTTAAAAGTAAAATTTCAAATTATAAATGTATGAATACATCTGAATTAACAGCTTATACAATTCCAAAGTGTACAACGATCCTCCTTCGTGGCCAAAGAAAATCTTAGCTAACTCCCTTGTTTATATATCACCGACTATGCGACCCCTTAATATGTACGGATATTACTATATAGAGGTCTTGTTTCTAAAACTATCGTTTCCCATTATTTACACATTCTATAACCTCTCGAAGAAATACCAGAACTCCGTGACGGTTCACCGATACACGAATGAAGCTATGTCGAGACCTTAGAAGCAGGAATGCTAATATGACATCTTCGAGGCTTGCAAATCGCCTACGGTTTCATTTTTGAATGCCTGACGGTCACCTTTGTCGGAACGAGGTAGTTGTTGGACTACAATCGAGATTTAGAGCGAGGAGTAATGATGAGAGTGTGTGCGCGGAAGGAAGAAAGGCTCAGGAGGGCAGACAGAGTGAGGAAAGAAGCGAAAGAAGGCAGCAACTCCATGCAGGGGCACGAAACATTCTCGAGAGCGGTGGGTATGCAAGCTATATCGGGGAGTACCGATTACGTATCTCAATCATGGGAAACTACTGGGGCGGGAATCGAAGCTGGGGTCGGGTACAACCAACCGTATTGCCCTGCGGCCACGACATGTGAGGTCCGTAACATCGCTTGCCCTGCTCCGCAGGCCATCCTCTCTTCTGCTTTTCGTTGGCCTGCCTTACTTTCCGCCATCACATTTGCTTTCCTGCTCTGCCTCTGCCATTCTTGGCTTCAGTAATTTTAGTTCGCCTTCCTTCCGTTAACCGTAAAAGCAATGGATGCTCAAGAAACTTATGCTTGGGTGGCTTATCGATACCGTTTAGATATGCAAGTAATTTTCTATCAAACAATTTAAATTTCGATGAAAGAAAATTTGGTGAGATAAAGTGTACCTATTTAGAAAACGTTGGGTACGCCACTATAAATTATAAATAAACGCATTGTAGATGGAAGAAATACAGCGAGTTCGTTGGGTCAGTACGAGATGAAAATGGCAATATGTGAGGGTATCGATGATCAAAACTCCACGGCATTGTGTACAGACTTTGGTCAAAATGGACACAAGACAAATAATTGGGTAGAATGAACGAAAACACATAAGAAACTCAGAGCGTAGGGTGCTGAATGGCTTTGGGGAGCTTAAACAAAGTAATGTCTCCTTGTCAATCCACCTGACGAACCTTACTTGTAGTCTATTGCCATCCCCGCATTTCTAATAGTATCAAAAACACCTAAAAAGAGTGATCCATAGTCGACGTATAGCCAATAGTGGAGGCACGAAGTTATGGGCCAAGCGGTCGTATGACTTATCCACTGATGGAAATGCATTCTTTTACATCTTTCATTACCTCTTCATGAGAATATTGCCATTATAGTGGAGAGATTTTTCCTAATGAAAATGAGTCCAAACCTGATCTCGTTTATGGTGTTTTCAGTTATAGTAGGTACATACTTATTTCGAATTGCTTTGAAATTTTGTAAATCAATCGCGAACTACTATAATTGTACAATAAATAGATTTCGGGGATGATGTGAAGACATGTCCTTAATTTTCCTCAATTTCATCGAATTTTCAATTATGTAAATAAATTGGCTAGGTTTCAAGCTTACAGTCAATGTTTTGAGCTTGCCTTTAGATATTATGACAAAATGTAATCACTCTCTTTTTTTAGAACTTCTACTCAGCTTTTGGAAAAGGTATTATGATACCAGTGTAAAACTTTCTTCAGTATCTGATCAAATATTCTTCCGTGTTGTTTTGTGGGATGTCCATGCTATTAAATATTTTATCGATTAGAAAATGTTGTAATGCACAAAATATGTGATAGTCAGATGGTGCAATATCTGGAGAATATGGTAGATGTGGTAAAATTTTCCACCCAAAATGCGTGTAATTTTTTTTAACAGTCTATGCCACGTGCGGTCTATCGTTGTTGTGATGAAAAATCACTTTCTTACGATCCAGCAAGCCAAGCTGTTTCACTGCGATTTCTTCTTTTAACTTATGTAATTGTTCTCAGTATACATCTAAATTAATGGTTCCCAAAATACAGGATCCCTTGGTGGTCCCATTAAATATACAAAAGAACTTCATGAGGATGCAGTCTTTACTTTGCCCTTTCGCTGCGCTGGCTCTCCCTTTTGGGACCACCACTTCGTTGAGGATTACCATAGAGAAATCATTTTTCATCCCCAGTTATTCAATGGCTCATTTCTGTTGCGTGTAATTAAAGAAACGCATGTTGCCATAGCGCGTGGGATCAAAACTGTTGAATTCCGAGAGTTCGTGCGGTACCCACACTTATACATAGCTGTAACACCTTTCCCCTTGGTTTTAAATAGCCGCGAATTGTCGATTCATATCATAATTTTTACATATCAGAATTTTTTAAATTTCGAACATCAATGAAACTAATGAATTTCGCGTTACTTCCACTAAAACACAAATCCTGTCGTCATCTACCTAAGAAGGACACCCAGACCGATTTTTATCTTTCTAATGAAAGTTTCCATCTCGATAACCAGGCCATAACACTTTTTAAAAATACAGAGTGATATATAGACCCTTCTTCGTAAACGATACAAATATTATTTACAGCAATTGTTGCTATAGGTATTTCCTTTTCGACACACGTAGAACACGGGATGTCGATAATGAATTCTTAATTCTCCCCCAGTGTGTTCCTCGATTTACCTATATTGCATATTATTATTAGACACACGACGAGAAAACAGCATTTTAAGAATAATCTTTAACAAGTACGTACCTATATTACCGTCACAGATCTTCTGTACCTACCTATCATTTTTCATCCTAGTGTAAATAATTTTTTCAAATTTTGCTGCATAGTTTCTAAAAGCAATATCTATTAATTAATCAAGGGTTATTATACATTTGACTAATATTTCTACGGCAAAATGTAAGAGAAAAATGAATAGCTGCGTTTGAGTCTTCAGAAATTATACGTCAACATTCTCAGACTTCAATGAACCAGGTGCAGAGCAGCTTATTCTTCTTTTTTACAGAAACATTGCTCATGAATTTCGTAATAGAGATAATGTAGTTTTCTCGCTATGGAGCAACATTATCGGACGAAGCGTATAGAATACTAACATCAACATCCACCGACGCGACATTTTCTTTGACATTTGATGAACTGAGATTAGATGTGATTCGAATAGTTCCAATCACTTGAGATGTTCATGGATAGTGAGTAACAAGCGTTGGCTGGAATCAGTCGTTCCCGAGGGATCGCCTTGTAGTCTTGTAGCTGGGTGCAAAACTGCTTGTGTTGGTCACTCATTTTCCGATCGCCCGAAGCTATTCCGTGAACGAAATCGGAGCGTCGGTTAGTTGGTTGCGAATGCGTACTCGCCACAGTCCCTTGCCCTAGGAACGTTGCCAAAGCGTCGCGTTAATATCGTTCTTATTCGTGCGATAAACCTTCACGAAGGGTCGACCAAGTCCCCCCTACTGCGGCAGATTTCCTACGAGAACAAACGTTCTAGGCGAGTGCCGCCGCCGTTTTATTGTATACCTTGAAGAGAGTCGAGTATTTTCGTCGTGTATAGACTACAAGGCTTTTTCCTTCCATTCCTTTTCGCCTCCATCTATTCTTTTGTTTGCGCTGCCTTCTATTATACTCGTAGGTACATACCTATATAAAAATCTGTTCGCCCGGTTCCAACTGAGAAAAACCGATCCCCTCTCCTCACGGAGTACGATCTTTAAAACTGGAAAACTAAGCACTTCTAAACACGAACTGCACAAACGCAGGATCATACCTAAGTAAGTACATACATATGTAAGTGAAATGAGCAACCTGTCCTTTATATATTTTTCCACAACTCTTCTAATTACTTTCTGACATTCGAACACTACCTATACAGGCTCCATTATAACTATTCGTCATTTAGTTCGTTGAAAATACTGTAAAGGAAAGCTGCTGTATCGAGATCAACACAGCGAAAGATGGTAGGGGAATAGAAGGTTAGTGAGTCGAAAGAGAATATAGAGAAGAAAAAGGTGGAAAATAGCCGCTTTACGACGAGACCTGTTTCTCGTTTAGTTCAATTTATTTAGTTTCCTGCAGCTACATCGACCGACCGCTTTGATTCTGGTGCTTGTATCGTTCATGTCGGGGGCTTGTTCCTTCCCCGCTCTTTATTCTTGCTTCTTCTTCCGTCCTCATTACTGCTACTATCGCCGTACCTTTCCTTTCGACTTATTTTTCTTGTTGCCCTCCTGCTCGTAATAGCAGAGGACATCAGACAGATGTCTTCATTGGCTACTCTGTGCTCGTTGACGATGATAATCCTGCGATGGGCGGATACTGAGCGCACAAATATATTATTTTCTACTTGCAGGCACTCTTTTACTCTTTTTCTTTTCTTCTTCCTTGAAGAAGGAAAAAGGATTTGCGCACTAAAGTTGTTCCCAATAATAGTATGTTACGTATGGAAACTTATCTGTGACACTTCTGACCCTTTTGGGGAGCCGGAATGCACGCCTGTCGAAGTTCAATTTTTCAGTATAAAAAGCTTCACAGATTCATACTTGGGGTTCATTTCTACTCCAGTACGATTAAACGACAGAGGTTTCTGCAAGATCCCTTCAAGCATTTGAGCTGTTGTTTTTCAAACGGGTGTAAGTCCATGTTTTGGAAAAGATACTTCACTATGCTAAGTGTAAAGGAGAAATATGATTGAAATATGAATAAGTTTGTTATTATAATTTTTCTTAACGAAGTAATTTACTTTTCATACCTGTTTGTTAATAAATTCATTATAATATAAGGAAGTAAGTACGTAATGAAGACATGTATGTTTTCATTTTAATTATTATTTTTTACATTAAAAAATACATTTCACAAAAGCCAATTTCAATTAAAATATAAATTTAAAATTGCTATTGGTTATATTTTTCACATGTTATTATTGAAAGTGGTAAAAGTCCATTTGTAGCTAAAAAAATTGTTTATTTAGACTGTAACGCTGCGTCGAAGCACACAATACTTTTACAGTATTGAATAACTTCAAATCGTTTCGAAACTGAAATTCAAACGCCCATCATTATTGGTACGTATTTCTTAATAATACGGGCTCTGAGTCTTTTCGATAAATAATCCGAGAAACGTTGTATATCGCATTATTATCTTACGAGGCCAAACTAACATTCCCAGTAGCTCTCGGTGATAACCAGACACCGGTTCGGCCACGACAACCAACCTCCTAGCGGCTCCTGTTGATAACCAGGCACCGGTTCGTCCGCAACTACCAATCCTCAAAAATAAAGCACACGATTCTCAGCTTCACAGTCGGTCACATCCCCCGGCTCGTAATCGTAACAAGTAACAGTTGTAAAAGTATGAGCAGCTGTTATCAATAAATACGGATAAATGAAATAAGTTTCACGTACTATAATTTTTTGTGTAACCTGACAAGAATTACAGAAAGATCTCACGCGTAGACGAGCCTTATTAACTGTCAGGAAGAGGATAAAAATACTTCTTGCCGTTTAAAAATCGACTAACAGTTGCAACGTGTTCCAGTAGGGTAGCCCTTATTTTCAACCTGTGATTTCTTTTGCTCTCACCCCCTAATATGGTTCCATATCGTAAAAGAAATAGTCTCTGAAAAAGATTATTGCAATCGGACAACAGGAAAGGGTGCCAACCTGGCCTTAAAGTTTAGAATTCATCAATGGTTTGATTTTGAAGAATTTCCCAAAAATGGTAAGCCCTACCGAAATTTTGTTCAAATAATATTAAAAGAGTATTCAATTTTCTACAATTACCTGTAGAGGTACTTATATGTGTATATAAGTTTTTCGTGCTTCCAACCATTTTTTAGATAATAGCGTTTGAATATACAGATGTCCGCAATAAGCGCGTATAAACAACCCCATAAAAAACTTTTAAAAAGTAACAAAATTACGCCAAGTACATAAAAAATCAAATATATCACAAAAAATAGAAGATAATAATAAAATCACAAAAAAATAGAAGAAAATATACAATTACAAAAAATATAAGATAATAATAATTACAATATAAAAAAAAGATATGAAATCAAAATGAGCTGCAAGTACATAAAGGTGCTTTGTAATAATCAGAGATATTTTAACAATGTGAAGATAAAATTTAACATCTAGACATTTATCTAGATGACCGCCGCCTGGAAGTCAAATACTTGGCGTGGCCAGGTAATCAAATATCTGGCCAAATATCAAAATGGGGAAAAATAAAAAAACACGTATTTCTTATTTTTCGGTCCTCTATAACACATCCAAAAATCAAAATGATCGGAGGCGGGCACCTAAAATACTCTCCTTGTAAGAGAAACATTGATGTTTCGTTTTACCCACCCGTTCCGCTTTACCCTATTCATCCCTATAGTACGAAAAACACTGATTAAATTCATGCATTATCGAAGGTATCCATGTATCAAAATAACTGAATAAGAATATATACGAAATTCTCCCTACAAAATTATGCGTACATACATAGCCTGGCGTAGGTCACAGCATCATTTTACGCTTCGATTATCTGCACATACATAAAATCCTGAGTTTATATAGTTACAAAGAGAAAACAGTTTGATGATATACAATCATGTCGCAATTGAAATTTCGGCAACATACATTGTGTTTGAGACTGCATTTTGGTTGCAATTCAATGGTACAACGATACATATTTGTAAAAACACGTGGCATCTCAAATTTCGATAACTTATCTTATTTAACACTCGGCAGGTTATAACTTGACGGTTAGCTGTCAAAATTTGAAGATAGCAATGACGAACGAAACATGTATTACTTCCTTTTGGCTAAAGGTGTGCGTGTAACGCGTAATACGTATTATGTCGACAAAATTTGGTTGAAGGAGAATCATAAGAAAAATCTTACCGTTTCCGACAGATCCATGAGACGATATTACGATATCTCTGTTATGCGTGGACCGATTTTATTGAATTTAGTCTTGTTCGAAAGCTTATATGCGGTTTACATAAGAAAACAGCCTTTAAATTTAGTAAATATTGCTGGCGTGATGAGATATTAATGAAATAAGTTTCTGGTAAGGTTGGATTATCCGGGCGACGAGTAAAAGATACGCGGCAGCGACAGTCGACATATACAGGATGTCGAAACATGTACTTGGCGTCGAGACGCTGCCGCGTCTCTATATAGATTTATTATGTGCAACTAACGTCGCGTCTATGCAAAAATTGGAGGCTTTGCGATAGTATTATCGATCTTGCGCTTATTATGGTAAGGTGTATATAAATTACGCCATATAATATCCCAAGTAAACAATAGTGTATGTAACGACATTTTTATTTGAAATCGAATTATTTACAGGGTTACCCGAAAAATGTAGTATAAAAAAAATAAAAAGTTTAGAATAAAATTGTTTAATACAAGGCTTTGTTTTCGAAAAAATTAACTTTGGAAAATTCGTTAGAGATACTGCTACTCTCTGAGTTCATGCATTCTCTTTCTGTTTCCAAATATATATTTACAAGATTATGATTTACTTTTTACCGTTCCTATTATCTTACTATCTTTTTTCTTTACTGTTTCTCTGTGTCTTTTTTTCTTAATGTGCGTCCAATGTTCTATCTCATTTTATAATTAAATGTACCAAAGGATTGTCTAACCGGTCTATTGTAATTAAAATTAAAAATTAAAATATTGATTTGAAGTAAAAAAAAAACGAATGGTAAGATACTAAAAAAAAAATTATTTTGTCTACTTCGAAATTGCTGAAACTGTTATCCATTTCCCCGCGTACAAAACTTCGTACTAAGTTATTATGAATTCTTTCGAACCTATTCTCAACTGTGAGAAGCTCAAATGTTGGAAGAATCTTTCCATTTCAGAACTTGTGTCACTTTAAGCAATTTAACAATCAACAAAATGTATGTGTTGAAAACTAACAATTCAATTATATCCTATTATCGTTATACCTTATTTAGCCTTTAACTCGCATCGACAATGAGGTTGTAGAAACGACAGAAACGAAATCATGATTTTGGCAATACATATAGGAAAATACAAACAGGAACAGAAGAGATATAAAAATTGAATTTCTCCGTAACAAAACCTTGTTAAAAACAATTCTATTTGCATTTTCGACTAAGTTTTTTTTATAATATCTTAGTCCTTACATGCTGGTATTAAATTTCGCTTAACACCCTGCATTACTATCCGAGGAAAAGTATAAACTCTGTCGATCATTATTTGTCAAGTTTTTTGCACGTGTGTTGCAACCGCTCTCGGAAAATTGTTTCCAACTTACAACAAAATCTGCCAATATCGACCCTTGAACTTTCCTTGTTAGCACGTTTCTTATTTCATCCATTGCCCCCGTCAGCTGGCGAGGAGATTTATATCCCAGATTGTAAACAACTTTGCGAAACTTAGTTCACGCCCGACTTATATCGCTTATTTCGTCCTGCCTTTTTTGCGACCTATCTTTTTTGTCCCTCTCCATTACTTCGAGGAATATAGTGGCACGTTTGAAATATCACCGTGAGAGATAAGTGGCAAAAGGATGGAAAGCAGAAAATTCGAACCGGTTCCAAACGTCCAAGCCAGTTTAAACAGCTCGGGAATGTACATATCTCGATTGAATTATTTCGCCAGTGAAGTTCTCGAATATCGTGCTTGTGCTTGCCGGAAAACAGAATAATGCAGGCGACATGCCTCTGACACGTCTGGGTAGAATGCTTCAAATAGTAAATAGAAAATGGAGTATTTTATTCTCAATGTGAATCTACTAGAATGAAGTAAATACAGTAAAACTAGAAATGCGCAATTATTTGAAATGTGTAATACGAAAGGTTTCGTTTGAAATTTTTTACTCATTTTAATATAGTTTTATTTTATCTGTAGCGTTCAAATAGACTTGGGTAAAACTTGAAACAGAAATATTAAAAAATTTATTTTCACCAGTAAATCTTGATAGAATATATTTTATTTGTTACTCATCACTACAAATTACACTACTACTAACTTTTAGTATACGTAAAATATTAATATAATTAAACAATGAAACAGATCGTGAGGAGCACGTGCCTAGCGTTCATGTTAACACGTGGAACATGAAAATAGAGTGAACGCATCGCAATGAACTGCAACGAGACAAAAAACCATTCCCTGGCGGAAGGAACGTTACTCACTCGGCTAAATTCGCCGCGCAAAATTTAGAAGAAGCGCGCATTTCCATCCCCTGATGCCAGCAATGATTCCTCTTTTAAATCTCAAAGTGAATGCATATATAAAATAGTATTTTAGAAATAAGGTAAGTGCGGGTAATAAGGCCCACCTAAGGATCTATAATTTTTGTAAAAAAAGCTTGTCCATATTCTTGAAAACTTTTATGTTTTATATAAATCTGTGGGCTTTAAACTATAAACTGTAATATTTGTAACAATATATGAACACAACAAATACGAAAATTAATAGGTTTTTAAAAACCTTGTAAACGGGCTTTGTTTCGTGTAGTGCAGGTAATATTTAGTATGTAAAATGCGGGTAAACAAAGACATCTTCTTCCTCAGGTGTGAGGAAGTCAGTTCTGCATAATTTGCAAAACCAATTGTCTGCAGAGTTGCCATCCACGTTTTCTTCGGAGGTGGATGGCATGGACTCTTCTTCACACAATCTTGTCTTTTTTTCTTCTGGTGAAGTGACACGTGCTTTGGAGCTCTTCTCAATATCGTTCCTCCTTTGGAAAGGGTCTCTGGTTATTTCCTGAGCCATAAAGCCCACTTAATAATTTGGTGGGCCTTATTATCTGTTTTGTCACTTCCTCATTGCCGAGGTTATATGTTAAGAGTGCACTTGACAAAATAATAAATTTTATGGGAATATGTTGCCAACATATGTACTTATACATATCTATAGTTGTACAGTTATTGGATAATGAGTACTACCAATCCAAAGCCAAGAAACCGACGTAATTTTTATCCCATCAAAAAGAATCGCATTTAAAAACATTGTCGTAAATTAATAGCTTTACAAAACTAATGATATACAAAAATTTCGCCAATTACAACAATGGCTATTTATACAAAGAAGAAAATGTATTAAATAATATTAAGCAGATATATTTTTATACAAATAAATATTTTAATACGAATAAATATATTATTCAAAATGGTAAACATATAAAATCCACAGTTTAGTCACAACTTTACGTAGAACATATAGAAATAAACTGGCACTTTGCAATAGCAAGTGTAGATACAAAATGTGTCCGAAGGAAGAGAGAGCGCAGAAAGTCTTGTTGGAGGAAATTTAAATGCTAATGGTAATTTAGTGAAAATGAACAAAGAGATTCAATATTTTTGACGCACAATTTATTGCTGTTGGAATAAAATTAATTTAGTATGTTTATTGATGAATTGAAATGAAATATTGTTAATGGGAAACTAATAAAATTAATGAATAGCGTGGGAACTACTGTGGATTTTAATAAAGTATTACGAATATATCATTCACAAAAGATTGGACAGTATCAAGCGAGATGCGTTTTCAGCATACTTTCTTCACTAATGTGACTTACTCTACGATGCAAGCAGTACGCCATAATTTTCTTATTTCTTAATGTTACGCTAATTTGAAAAATTTTGTCGAGTTACCTTATTTGACAAATTTCCAGAAACTTGTGCGAAACAAGATGCTTCTCTGTCTATCTAACCTTCTCCGGACAACCTCCAAGCCTGTGTACCCCCTTCATTTCTATCCAAGCTTGTGCGTTCCCTTCATTTCTATCCAAGCCTGTGCGTCCCCTTCATTTTTATCCGAGCCTGTGCGTCCCGTTTATTTCTATCCAAGCCCGTGCGTCCCCTCCATTTCTATAAGGTTTACATAAAAACTCTAATGTAAAAATAGTTTGCTGGTATAAAAACAATGTATTATTTTGTAGAAACTTGTGCGAAAGAAAATGCTTCTCTGTTGAACCTTCTCCGGACAACTTCCAAGTCTGTGCGTCTCCTCCGTTTCTATAAGCTCGACATAAATAGTCTATTAAAAAATTTTGGTGACTTACTGTTATGATTTTAAAGGAAGGATTGCTCGGGAAGTTATTGATACTTTGGAGACTTGGAATAATAATATACACGATCTTAACATTGTCACAACAGCACAGGAAGTGAAGTGCTTGCTTGCTTTTTTTTTAATTAACATAAGTGAACGCTAGTGGCGTTACTGTATTCTTAGTCTATTCTTATATACTAATACGAGCGGGAGATATGAAACTCCAACACTCCCCCCTAATCTACCGACTAGTTAACAGTTTCTTTATACAGTATAAGGGTTTTGGTTTAGGTAGTCCTTTGGTTAATACGTCAGCTATCATTTCGTTAGTGGCTTTGTATTCTACTCTTAGGCCAGATTCACACTATCGGTCCGGTCAAGTTCCGGTCTCGATCAAAATCACATCCGTGAGCGCCCACACTATCAAACCGGGCGAGTGTGGACGTTCAGGGATGTTAATTTGATCGAGACCGGACCGTGACCGGACCGATAGTGTGAATCTGGCCTTATTAGTTTCTCTGTTATCGCGTCACGAATGTAATGATGCCTGGTATTAATGTCTTTAAGGCGATTGTTTTGCGTTTGGTATGCTATCTTCAGTGCGCTCTGGTTATGTATGTGCAATCTTTCGATTGTTGAAAAGGCTTTGGGCTCGGATTATCGGGAAAGACTTACCCACTCCACTGTTTTGCTTTGTCGCTGCTAGCGAGAACCTTTGGGCCCCAATAGATCGCCCGTTGACAGCTGAGAGCAATAAAACCGACGGGCCATATAAAATCTTCGTGTTTTTGATAAGTGTTTATGAAAGTATTACCAATCGATTCCTCATGTCTTCCCGATGAAAATGGCCACAAAAATGATATGATTCGGACCATAATTAAGGATGTTACGTGAGAAATTTACTTGCAGAATTCAAAGCCCGCTTCGTTAAAAATATTTCGATTTAAATTATTTTCTGCCCAATTAATCGGGAGAACGCCAGGAATCCATTGGTGTCAGTTTCATATTGATAGGATGAAAAATAAACAAATTCAGATTCTGCAGAATCTGACCGGCAGGCGACCGCGCGCGGGTCGGGCCGCAAAGGCTTTCGCCGGTTAGTCGTTTTCTAGACTAAAAATTGAATGAAAGCTGAAACCACGTTAGTCACAACCCAAGAGCTAAAGATCCTTGAATAACCGGTTTCAACTCTGGCTCCATGAATAAAGCTAAAGCTAAATGATCCTTAGTCAAGCTTTGAATAACGACTAACCGTAAGTACCGTTTATCTAGATATTATCTAGGTATTATCTTTGCCCAACTCTGCTTATTACCCGCACTTACCTTATACACATAAAATCGAACGAACAAAAAACCTGCGTTTATCAATATCGGTATTAACATGAATTCTTGCTCGCCTGGATAGTTTGTTATCATCGTAACACACGCTGGCTACCCACTATTACACCATTTTTATACAGTATTTACAACATTAAAAAATGTATGCAATTCCACGCGTTTGGTGAAACGTAGATATGTACATAATACCGGAAGTTCTGGTACATGATACGAGAGGTTCTTCCTGTGAGAAATGAATCTGTCAAGACAAGCAACAATGACGGTTGTAAAATAAACTGTTATATATAACAAAGGTCAATTCAACGCCGCGGCACTGCAGCAATGAAACAAAAATGTTGCTGATAACGTTGAAAGCCTTCGGACAATTTTTCCGCCTCAGTGTACTCTACGCTTGCTACCGCTTTATACGAAAATGCTTTTACCGTAAACCTTGTTATCAAACACGACGCAACGAACAGACATAAAACGTCCTCTGAAATTATGTATACATGAAATTAATCGATTCTGTGTTATGTAACACAATACACGTCGACATCAATTTTCGAAAAAATCTTTCTGGCAGGATGGTCCAACGTAATGAGAAAATAATTTCATTCCGAGCTCGTTCCACCGATTGTCGTGTTTTCTCTTTTATCCAGAGACACAGTAGCGTCTCGCTGCCAAGTACATGTTTCGACACACTGTATATATCGACTGTCGCTGCCGCGCATCTTTTACTTGTAATTCGGCTAATCCAACCTTACCTGAAACTTATTTCATTAATAGCTTATGACGCCTGCAATATTTTTTAAATTGAAAGACATTTTTCTGATGTAAACCGCATATAAGCTTTCGAATAAGACCAAATTCAATAAAATTGGTTCACATATGACAGAGGTATCGTAATGTCATGTATCATACGAAAATAGTAAGATTTTTCTTCTGATTCTCCAACCAAAATTGTTGTAGACATAATACGTATCCGCGTTACACTCGCCATCTTCATTCAGTCAATCGCTATCTTCACTATGCAATCTAATCCAAATTTCGACAGCTTACCGTCAAGTTATAACCTGGCGAGTGTCAAATAATGTAAGTTGTCAAAATTTGAGACGCCACGTGTTTTTATAAATATGTATCGTTGTACCATTGTATTGCAACCAAAATGCAGTCTCATACACAAGGTTAGTTGCTAAAATTTGAATTGCGACATGTTTGTATATCATCAAACTGTGTTTTATTTGTAACTAAACTGAGGATTTTATGTATATGTAGAAAATCAAAGTGTAAAATGATGCTGGGACCTACGCCAGGCTATGTATGTACGCATAATTTTGCAGGAAGGATTTCGTATACATAGTTATTCAGTTATTTTGATACATGGACACCTTCGATAATGCACGAATTTAATCAGTGCTTCTTGTACTATACACAAAGTACTATATATATATATACATAATACATATAGATAGGCAATGCGGTGCACATGGTTTGTTTCCTAGTTGTTAAACTTGCGTACAATTTATCCTTAATTCTGTCCTGTGATAAGGCTGTTCATGGCTGTTCATGGTGAACCTTTCTAATTTATAATATTACAAATTATCTGAAGTCATTCCCTATGTAAATTATCTTTGTAAAAAAAGTGAAATCCCCATAAAAAACTCCAAAAAAGTAAAAAAATTACGTCAAGTACATGAAAAAGTCAAGGACGGAAAAGAGTATTATAAAATAAATCACAAAAAAATAGAAGATATTAATAATTACAATATAAAAAAAAATGTGAAATCAAAATGAGCTGCAAGTACCTACATAAATGTGCTTTGTAATAATCACGGACATTTTAATAATGTGAAGATAAAATGTAACATCTAGACATTTGCCCAGATGTCCGCGACCTGGAAGTCCAATACTTGGCGTCGCCAGGCAAAAGTGAAATATTTTTATACTTTTTTGAAGTTTTTTATGGGGATCTGTCTTTACTGTCGTTTCTTTAACAGGCAGCGTTTTGTCCTCGGCACCGGAAACTCATTTATTTATTTATTTATTTATTCATGGCTTTAAACCAGATGTGACTTATGTAGCGAAGACAGTATACATGTAAACAGTTTATATATGTAGCATACCATTTTTCAAATTACTTGCTATCAATTTACATAATAACATTTACAATATTAAACTCTTACTTGGCAGTAGTTAGATTCTTACATTACTTTTCTTAAGAGCATTATAGATACATTCAAGGCCTTTGGTACCAAGTTCATATAAATAGAAGAGAATTAACACAAAGTGGTAGATAGGATATTGTCAGATGACACGATTTAAATTTTGAGATTCTGCGCTGCAGTGACAAACATTGTTTGAAATGAAATTAACTCTAGCTAGAGACAAAATGTTATAAATCTCTAGGAATTTACACACTGTTAATATTTTTTTTATATAATTTTACTTATAAATATATTTTGAGAATTTTTTTGTTATGGTCTTATATTTATTGACTCAGTGTGGATTTTTATTAGACTGTTTATTTATTGGGTATAATTTGGGATTAAATTTGTATTCTTATTATTTAATTATGTTTTTCTTTTATAATGGGAATTATTTAAAAAATTAATAGTAAAAATGAGATTTTTGTATTAATTTAAATTTGGTTTTATTTATATTTTTATTCTTAACTTTTAGATCAATAAGATTTTTAATACTTTTATTTTAGGCTAGTTTCATTGTTGTCTATGTTATTATATTAAAGTCGGGGTTGGAACGACATGTGAAATTTCAGGTTACTCGCATTCTTCTGATAGATTTGAAAATAATCTGTGTATACCTTTAATTAAACCGTGCTCTTTGATTAAGGCGGTGGATATTTTTACTTGATATTAAGATCTCTTAAAAATCAGTAAACGAAACCTTGATAACTGGTGTAGGCTTTATATTTGCTACTTGCTTTGCAAGAAAATCTACCCTTTTATTCCCAATAATTCTAATATGAGCTGGAATTAAAAAGAAAATAGATTTCTGATTATTACTATTAATTGAAAAACCGAGCCAAAAACTTATTTCCACTCTTCTGTCCACGATGTCTTTCTTTCTTTCTTAGAGTATGTTGCGAACACAGTTGTGCTAATTGAATTATACTGTAATTTAGTTACGTAATTTAATTACATAATTCGAACTTTTCAATTAATTCAATTCCTAATTACTGCAATAATTCGTGTAATTACAATGTAATTGAAATACAATATGATTGAATTACAATGTAATTGAAATATAATGTAATTGAAATACAATATGATTGAATTACAATGTAATTGAATTAAAATGTAATTGAAATACAGTGTAATTGAAATACAATGTAATTGAAATATAATGTAATTAAATTACAGCTCAGAACTCTGAGGATGTGAGATAAATGATTATATTTATCTTTCATGTCTAAACGAAGCAACCTCAGGGACAAGATGTTTGAAAAAGAGTGTTCATCAAAACCAATGTAAAATTGGATGATAATTAAAATGAATCAAAAAATGGACGTGAACGAAAAATGTTACATTTTCCAGTTTTTTTCGTATTAGGTGATGTATTTCACTACATTTCTGTATTAATTTTTTTACATGAAACGCAGTAGGTGATTGCCGTTATTTTTCCCTTTAATATATATTGTAAGTTAGGTAGAGCAGGTACATGTTTCTTTTTTTACATTTATGTTTGAATGTGGGCAAAATGTAACAAAGAAGTTTATTTCTCTTTATATATTATAAATTTATGAATAATACCATACTCATGAGTCATAATAATTTTTTTCTGTTCGAAACCTTGTCCTACATATTTCTTACCCACCTCTTACTACCTCCAAATTTGGCTACCTCTTAATTCGTAATTTGTAATTACATTGTACTTTGCAATTGTACTTCAATTGCAATTACGAATTGCGATGTAATTTAATTGAATGAGAGATCTGAATTACGGATTACAATGTAATTGAATACGATGCAATTTAATTGTTTTGTAATTATAATTCATGGATTAACTGAATTGTAATTCTGCACAACTCTGGTTGCGTATCGACTTATTATTTGTTCGTGTTATAGGTCCTCCCGGCGAGCCAGGTCTTCCCGGAAAAAGAGGGAAAAAAGGGAAGAAAGGTGACCCCGGGGAACCAGGCCCTCAGGTGAGTACATCCGTTCTTCTGTCACAGAATGATAGTCCCTCTCCCGTAGTGCACCCGACATGCTCGCTCGTGCAGTGCATAGTCAGTCGTAGAATTGTAGTGATGTCGTAAAATCAGACAGGCGTAAAAGTAAACATGTTTCGAGTGTCAGTACCAGTGGCTTCGAAGGATCATTGGATAAGGGGTTGCTTCTCGCACCGGATCGTCAGAAGTAACCCAACTCTGAATCAGTTACCATTTACCTCATTGCAGGATGCACGGATCTGACCAAGCGGAATGTTCTATACGTCTCTGCGTTACTTTTGCCTCAATAACAACATTCTGTCAATTGTCGAATTTACGATTTCACTATTTCTCTACCCCTGACTATCACGTATTTTAGAGTGTAGTTCGAAGCATGATGAATTTCAATGATGGTACATACATAATCTGCTCGAATTCGTAACTGCTGTAACTGGCGGTGCACACAGTATGTACATGGTTATATTCGAATCAAACCACATTCGTGATCTAATGGGAAAGGAACACGATGTTCGTCGCGGCTGTACTAGATTTGTAAATGATCTCGGAATAAAGAGGAAAGCCGTCATTTTCAAGCAATGACGGCTAGCGTATTCACGAATAAATTGATCGACAAACGAAGATAACTGTTTCGAAAGTCGTCGATTGTTAAAACAGTGTAGGGACTTAAAGCTTTAGAGCATATAAACATGGAGAAAGCAAATGTACATGAGGAACACACTCTCTCTTTCTAACATCAAAAAGGAAACGTTGTCGCCCCTGGCCTTAGAAAGAGAGAGGGTGTCCCCATGTATATTTTTCACTTTTTACCCCCGTCTACATTTTTATCCATTGCATGCTTCCTCCATGTTTATATGCTCTAAGCTTAAAGACTTTTAAACAGGAATATATATAAATCGGGCAACAATCGTCGGAAACATGTATCCAGCGACTTAGCAGCATCTCTGTGGGATACAGCAACTCAACTGAAATTGGATTTCAACGATTCTTGAGAACCAATACAAAAATTCAAAATTTACATTGCGATGTTAATTTGAAAAACTCAATAACAACAACTTTCTCAAGAAGGAGCTTATTTTGTAGGTAGAAAGTCAAGGAGTATTGTCATATATTTTTTTAAGTTTTTAGACACCCAACCTTCGAGGAGAAATTTCCAAAATGAAAATTTGTTCATAATTTTCCATATTACAAAAATGAGTTTTCGATTCGAAAAAATATTATTTAAGCAGGCCAAACCTTCAAGATTAAAGGGAAAGAAGAATGAACTGAATATGATAAATCATTTCCGAGACAAAAATTCATAAGAACATCTCTGTTTCGGGAGTAATAGGCAAATATTGCAAACTTTGACGGCCTGTATTTTTTAAAAAAATTCGAAACCAGCAAAATGAAGACTTAAACTGTGAGGTATGCGTACGTGCAGCACGAACACGCACCTGATCGGTCCGAGCGAAGCGGAGTCGAGCGTTTTCTCGGCAAGTAACCCTTGAGCCGGAGTATCCAGTGTGGATGTTGTAAAGTAGTAAACCATCTGTTTCTCCCTCCCTTCGTTCGGTATTTTTTCACGATTTAAGAATTTGTAAGCAGGAGTGGGCAGACACCACCGCGCAGAGGGTCCCCAGGTGGCCGCCTCCTTCGCCCAGGAACCAGCGAGGCGTAGAGATCACGCAATAGTTTCGTTTTCCTTGTAACGCTCAAGAATGGACGTACCAACGTTCTGATAGGTTTCAATCAATTCACATCCAGTGCATGTATGTACGGTGTTGATTTACACTTGCACTCACGTCATCACCTACAAAACCCCCCTAATTTCACATGGACTGCAATATATTTCAATATCATCAAAATCCCTAACATCGGGGGAAAAAAGTGATCGAGTTGGTGTGGATCAGCTCGTGCGCGCCGCGCCGGTAGATTAATATGCATATTGATGTTGCCAGAGACTCGACGATCTTTCCCATCCGAATTGGGAAACCTGGATACAAGCAACATCCTTTCATGTCGTGCCGTTCGACACTCTAGCGATTTTGCTCACCCTCAACTTGTACCCAGTTCTTCGGATACCAGAGGCCAACAGTGATTTCTAGAAGACTGTTTGGAGTAATGTGCGAGTTTCTGTATCCCACAGAAATGTTGCCAATCTGACCGACTCTAGCCCGCTATATTCGTACCTTGAAGTCTTAACCTTAAAGGGACGAGTTGACAAACACAGGTTGCTCTCGCAGAGCTGTTGGCAACTTGCTGGATACATGTTTCCCGCGATTGTTGCCTGGTTTATACGAAGCTCAAGCACACTTTTATTGCACACAAATAAAATACTCCTCAGAGTGATTGTATTAGTATAAGTAAATTAATATTCATCTCTAAAAAAATCACTTGAATAATAGCAATGATTAATAATTATATGATTAAGACAAATCTCTTGCATCGAAGGTAAATGACACTTCACTTTCGTGATATTGTTTCACTCGTAGACGAAAATAAATTTTGTATCGGAAGTAAACTCATCTGGAGTGTCTTGTCTCATTATAGATATCATTGATTATGCATAAAAATTAAGTACAGAAAACGTATTACTGAAGAGTTGAGTTACGGCGAAGGGTCGCCCTTGTGCATTATAATCGGTACATACACGTGTGTGGTGATGCATATCAGTACCGAATTGGTTGAAGCAATTATGAGTGTGGTGCGTTCCATAAGGGAATGTGTTTTGTAATAACATCGTGAACACGATTGGTCCATGGAATAATTGCTTTTGCATGAACGCGTAAATACTTAACCCTCTTTCCGTGTAAATGAGTTTTTAATTTTTTATACCCCTTCTTACAGGGCGTGGCCGGGACGCCGGGCAAGAACGGTTTTCCGGTATATTATTTTTTATTTTCTCTCCAGTCCTTTGTCTCATTGTCTGTCCGCTTCTCTCTTTATCTCTTCTATATCTCTATTTCTAACACGTAGTGACCATTTACTGTCTCTCATGTTCGTACATAACACCTACTAAATCATACTTTGTATTTGCGCATTTCATGGAGTTTTTCTCTT
This sequence comes from Andrena trimmerana, assembly GCA_951215215.1. NCBI lineage: Eukaryota > Metazoa > Arthropoda > Insecta > Hymenoptera > Andrenidae > Andrena > Andrena trimmerana. Next base: position 11,774,323 of record OX578062.1, read on the forward strand.
CCTATTTTCATATCTGTAAATGGTTTGCACATTCGACAGATGCTTTATTCCTGTTTTCTTTTGCTCAATATCCATCCCTTATATTTTTCGCAATATCATATTTACACTTATACACATGTCAATCATGCAACTGAATTTCAACGCTTGCTTCCAAATATGCCGTTACAGTTTATTACGGAGCGTAGCGAGAATTATAAATAAAGAAAAAGCAACGATTTTATAAAAGCTCTTTTGCGACTGCTAAAGTTTTGCTTGAAGAAGGTAATGTCTACCATGGAAATGGTTGAGATAACGACAAGAAACAGCCGACCATCTTATATTTAATTATAATCTATCAACGAAGTCAGTGTTTGTGTATTCTGGCTCACAAATCACAATTTGAACGCATTACGGATGGCCAAATTCTCACAGCTGTTGTTGGATATGTAGACCCTGCTCGCTTCACCGACAGTGGGAAGGAAATTTGTCTAATTACGAACGGAATATGTTTTGTACAATCGTTGCTACCGTGTTCTTCTCTCAAGGCTAGCAATAGAAAGAGCGAGTGTCCACACTGTACATATTTAGAGATGCTCCAGCAAATACATATTCAGATACCTATATACTGTTTGCTAAGACGCGCTCACTATCCGTGCCAATTTTAATGACATTTACTGATGATAATCGTTGCTGACATATTTGGAAGCATCTTCATGTACTGTCGTTTGCTGAGATGTTACCGGCAGATGGATGGTGGTGCGATTGGTAGATCCCCATCGACTAACGTTCTCTAACGCAGTCATAGAGGTACAGCAGAGGTTATCGCTATTGGCCGACTCGACAACATCGACGAACTCAAAGAGGGCGAACGGGACACAGGCGGTGGGAGTCAATGCGAGCAAAGTAGCCCCCTTGCCTCTTGTATCGTTCGCGCACCTTCTTCTCAGCAAACGACAGTAGGTACTGCGACTCTCGATAGCATCTCTGCTGTCGCGTAAGTTCGCGTACATGTACATATATTACACACACAGAGAATGATTGTTTTAAAGGCTATCTGCAGCCTTTTCAATTTTTCACTTTCCTCCGTCATCCTGACAGGCGATCGGCTATTTCAACTTACCACTGTCTTCTTTCAGGGACCTATCGGTTTGGACGGACCAAAAGGTGACCCGGTAAGTTAACCTTAGCTTCTTGAAGGTCTTCCGTTTTGATGTGTATGATAATTCCCGTTGTGTGGAATTTTTTATTGTTCCATGAAGAAAGCAGACTAACTTTAACGTAAAATATAATCTTTAGTGTATGAATAAGTAAAAATATTTAGAAACCGGTAGAACAAGAAGTAGTCATTCCAACGTTATTCTTTAAAATTGTACGAACGCTAGGATTGTGAAGCTGTTAGATTGTATGGACAAGAAGAGGAAAGTGCAAATTTTGAGAGTTGAATTGAGTGACAGTAATAATTATATACCACATTAGTAATGTACGTGTTGCTGCACGTCATACATCATTTAATCACTGTTTGTATCGATTTGTGTATTATTCGGCATTTCGGTATAATTGTAAGTAGGTACATATTATGGATTAATAAACCATAAAGATGATTGCTCATAATCAGTAATGTGAAAAAGGTAACGGGAGAAGTACAACAAAATATTCACAGGCAACCAACATGATAACAATGTTCTGGTTCTATACTTTGAAATTCATATAAGAAATATGACTCTCAAATTTTAGTTTTTAAGAATGTAAAACAAATATGCAACTCGATTTCATATTAATTTATTTAAGTAAAATGATGAAGAACGGGATATACCCATATCTCAATATTAGAACTGGAAATATAGGTATGTAATTTATATTAGCACGTATTGGATAAATTGGAAAAGGGAACTCACCAAATGCTCAATAAAAAAAAAGCATACGTACCTTGCAAGGGAACATATCGAATCTGCACGCGCCGGTTTTCATGAGAATCTGCAAGAAAAATATTTGACATGTAGTTTTTGTTATGAGCAATCCACAATGTTGAAGGGGTGAAAACCGCCCCTAAAGTTGGGGATTAAAAACATATTTTCTGGAATATCTCGAGAAATATAAGGCGTAGGACAAATTTGTTTTAAGTGTGAGTTTTTTAAAGACGAATCCAACTCCTGCTCAGTTTTTAAACAAATTCAGAAAATATGTTTTCGACCCGCGACTTTAGAGGATCGTTTCACCCCATCAACATGGATGATTGCCGATAACAAAAAACATGTGTAAAATATTTTCCAGTATCCTGCAAATCTGTAGAGTCTCATCAAAATCGACGTGTGCGGGTTCGATATGTTCTCTTGTAAGTTTATTACAAATTTATAGACGTAAATTCGATATGCTACATTTAATACTTTTCCCGTCTTTTGAAACCAAGCGACTGTTCTTCCTTATTAATCGTTTGTTTACTGTACAATGTCTGTCTTTGTTATTTTAAATCCCTATATCTCTATTGTTAAATAGTAAATACCTATTATAGACTTCACATTCCAGTCAGTAGACGTAAATTTTAATACCAGTTTTAATGTGTTTTTAAAGACGTAGCTCGTTCTCAATGGTTTAACATTTAATAAAAACTTATTAATAACACATTAAGTACTAAATAAAACCTTGTTCATAGAGTCACGGATTTATTCTTGTATGAACAACTATATTTAGTGAAATGTATGGTACACAGTAAGTAGCGTTCTTTTTGGAAAACTGTCGATCGGATACACGGAATGCGTAGCATCGAAGGACAGGCATAATCCATGTTGATAGATCGCCCATCTGTACAACAGTACGTATGCACGTGTATAGTCTTGTTTCGTTACAAGGTCGACGCTCAGGGGTCAGGCCGATCCTCTAATAAAAGTCTAACGGAACGTTATGCTATTCGGCTTCCAGTTCTTCTTTGCCGTCTTCTTTCAGTAAGAGTAGTAAGACGATGCCGCCGGTATCTTGGTCGAAAATGGCTTGTCGCTGTCGCGTGCTCTCTTGCTCATTCACAGTGTCAGTCTCTCGCACTCGCCGCGGCGACTACACAAGGAGGAGTGGACAAAACTCAGTGTACGAATCGTATGTGAACGTTTTGTTCTATTTGCGGCGGTGTAGACACGGCAAGAAAGGATGAAAACGTTCGCGAACAATGTTTTTGTTCGTGTTCGGCTTGGTGTAAACGCGGCATAACAAAACTATATAAGCCAGGGGACTCTGGCTTATATAGGGGACGAGACTGTATGTATATGTTACGCTAAAAGTACGTAGTTAGGTAAATGTACCAGCTTGGTTGGTAAAAGTAGTACAACTTACGTTTACCCTTCATTTCTGGTAAATGTGTACATTTACCTATTGATGTTGGTAACTGTGTATACTCTTCTGAACACCCTCTTCCTAGCAAAAAAAAATACGTTTTAGAACCAGTTAAGCTTGAACTAAGCTTTGAACTAAAACATGATTTTTTTTGCTACATAGAGGGTGCTTTCGGGAGCACCTGTTGGGTGTGTGAGTGCTTCCATCAACATCCCATGACTCTGGTTGTAAAACATAAAACATAATACGTAGCTGTAAAGCGGCAAAAATTTGTGCCATTCAAAGTGTCATAGTAGCACTCCTTGTTGCAATAAATAATATAAAATAACAATATTATAAAATAGAATTTATGTCGTTCCTTTCTCTTTCTCGTATGTAAGGACGATAATAAGGTCTAGATTCTTAATTTTATATTCATCAATTAGTGGTAAAATTATTCCAATCTCATTCTAATCTCAATATTCAAGTGCAACAAATATATTTACCGCGGTGTAATAAGAAGAACTAGGTCGAAATAAGTACACATCCTGGAGAGAAGTCCGAACACCTGTCTATTACACCGTGATATTTACTTTTACCTCTATACGTTGGCAAATATGTACATTTACCGGTAAATGTAAAGATAAGAAGGTTTTCTTAGAAACTGTATTCACCTTTACCTATCGAACTGGTAAATGTGTACATCTACGAATTTTGTACTTTTACCGTAGCATATATACGCATGTAACGCAACATTTCCCACAATTCGTATACAGTACGCACTCGTTATAAGCCTGTTTTTACGATGCATTGTACGCTCCGCGACTATCCCCACCATTTCTTGGAATCCTTCGGACGAGAGTGAGAGAACCCGAGAACGAGCTAGAGGCTCTTTCGTTTCTTTTCGCTCGCTCTTGGGTTTTCGGCACTCGCGCCATTGGCCGCGTGGAATAGTATCCACAACGCGCCGTACGCCCGCCACCGCGCCACTAGCCCCGTTCGTGGGGCTTATAACCAGTGCGTACTGTACAGCGGTCATCATATGTATATTTACCTGCTTCTCGTCTTCGCTGTATGCCTGCAGGCTATCCCTACTATTGTTTTTAATTATTTCGCTGGCAGCCCAGAGTGGTAAGGCCGGCATACCGGATCAGTCATCCATTAATGAAAATAAATATATCTATGTTCTTCATTATGTCTTCATGAGATTATTATCCGTGGATTGACGTGGTTTTCCCGATAAAAATGTGTCCAAACATAATGTTCTTTAAACTGCTCTTAATTATATGTAATGTGCGATTACTTTATAAAATGCAGCCGAATGTGCTTTCGTGTGGTATTATTTCCATAAAGAAAATCTCTGTAATACGCAACGAATATTTGCTTAAAGATGAAACAAAAACCAAATTTATTACTGGATGAATCGTCTTAATAGCTCCCTTATCACTTTCAAGTGCCCACCGCGAGCCGCAGGTAGAATAGTCGTCCGCTCCGAACAGTTCCCAGCATTGGAGGGGATAACGCATGAACTAGCAGCGAGGTTCAGCAGACCGATTAGTAACAAAATGATGTAGTGAATATATTATAAACTTTGTCTTTTTTTTTCAAAACCATGTATGTTTATTTCATCTGTGGTAGGTACTGTGTATTTGTTTTTTTGCGGTTTACATTATTTTTCTGCCATAGATGCTCCAAACAAGCAGGTTCTTTACCTAACTTTAGTTATTTCGACATCGTAAGATATAAAGATTATTCAACTTGACATACATAGCTAATATGCATACAAATGTTTAATAAACGATTAAAATTATAAGTTGAGATAACTGTAATAAACATATACATATAGTTTCACATAAAAAAAATGTGATGGATATATAACTCCCTGCAAGCAATAGGGGGGGTTGCCTATATCGTACCACTTAAGACATTTTACGTTATATTTTATATTTGGTACTAATGTTAACGCAAATGACTATTGGATATTGTAGCTTGATCTTTTAGGCACCTACTATTATATGCTTAACCTTTCCTTCAAAACAAATTAATTTGGTATTAATCTTTTTGTCACATACTGTAAACGGTACGATTTAGGCAACCAGTCTCCTAAATCGTACCTCCACTAAAAATAGTATCAATATCAAATAGAGAAGAAAATATTCAATGAAGTAATAATTATTATATAGTTACATATACATATGTATATGGATCACACACAGGCCACAATATCCTATGAATATGATATATGTACGTAACCTGTGTAACATACGAGTTGTCAAATCCTACTGATACGATTGTAGTGGTACGATTTACGAAACATGATCAATTTATTTATAAATATTAATTTAAACATTATAATGAATGTAATATGGACTTAAAATGAATGTAAAATATTCTACATTAAATCCGCTTTTAGAAAAATACAAAAATACAGGACAAAATTGCATTGTTTGCTCAGCTAAAATAAACTGGTAAAAAGTTACATCAATCATACCTGATTTTTTTTAAATAAGGATGTAACCTCAAAAGGTTTTGTTTCTATTTCTTATTTCGCATTTACTTGATACTTTTATTATCAGATGTCGTTTACATTCATCAGTTACTGAGAAATTGATAATGTACGATTTAGGTGACCAGTACGATATTGGCAACTCTCCCCTAATTTTACAAGAAATTGAAGTTCAATATTATGCTTTACTCTCCAAATGAAATAATCTTTACATCCTAAACAATTTATTTTTCTATTGTCTATTCAATAGTGTCAAATATAATTGTGTGAATACACTTAAACGGGACAAATTGTATAAAGTGATTCAGGCATTAATACTCATGTCAGTTTTGTTATTGATAAGTCATAAACGCCATAAAAAACGGTGGACGAAAAAGTTGGTCTACTTTTTATAAGCAACGCAGTAATTTAATTAAATCTCTCAAAATTACATTAAACGTGGACTGATGAAGAAAATCTTAATTCTTTCAAATAGGAACGTGTAGATTTTTAAATAGTACATGAAATTAGCTGTCAAGACGAATTCAACGACATAAGGTGTAATAATGTTAAAAATCACATTGTTAGAAATAAAAGGCAATTAGCCAAGTTCTATACATTCTGGTTTCAAGGTACGTTTTTTTATTCGTACAATACACCGTTGGCCACATCGGGCCATTTGGGAGCACGGTCTCCACGATGTTTACCACAGCCGCGCGGAAGGGGAGCTGGAAGCCAATGGTAACGTAGGCGCGCCACGGATAGGGAAAACTGTAGTAGTGTGGGGAACATGCATTGCACAATTTGTATAAATATAATAACAGTATATTAATTATTCATTTGTATTCTGTTACTTGTGGATTAATTAATTATCAATGAGATTGTTCTTACTTTTAAACCGGCTGAGGCATCTAAAACAGGCCATCCGAATTACTACCTTTTGATAATATGTAGAAAAAAATGCATCGGTCCAAACTTGTTTGCTTTCAAGGAGGACATAATCTGATGTGAATAGCTTTTTTGTAGATGGATGTGTAGAGGAAATGTGAAGGTAAAGTTCGTTTTTTGAAATGGTTCGATGCATTTTTTTTTTCGATTGCCAAAAGCAAGTGAGTTATTCGAGTGGCCTGCTTCAACTAGTAGCGTAACATAGTAGCGTAAAGAGTGTGCAGACACACCTCAAACTTGATGCACGTACCTATACCTATATTCCCGAAAAAAAGATTGGAAGCACCAGCATTTTTCAAGATTCTTTTTCTACGTTTACGTATTATTATATACACAAATATACAGACTATACTTACAATTGGCCGCCTTCGTCTATTAGTCGTCCTTTAAAGATCATACTTCTTCCGAAAGGCGTGGTAAATCGGTAGAGTGCCTTGTGACTCGAGTGTGCCGCGGTCTCTCTCTGTTCAGCCACCGTTAGAAAGGATTCACCAAGCTGAGCCAAATGATACCACTTTAAACTTCGAAGTCAGATGGGCTCGCCTGGAAAAATGGTCTTAAAGTTCGTGATATCAAGCTTCCGAGCAAAACGGAACGACAGCAAAGTCACATCTGGTTAAAGAGAACTCGGGTAAGCGAGACCCTTGTAAGTCAAGACACGGAGTGGCAGTAGCAGTGTATTGGAACCATTAAAATCGTAGTTTTGGACCTTTAGTAAAACCGGTGCCTACATATGTATGTATAAGCGGGCTGAGGCTAGCAAAGGTTACATGCCAATAGGGTTCTGAAATGAGAAGCGGAAGACACATTTGACGTCCGACCTGCAAGAGAATCGCTTACACCACTTCGTGTTTCTTCAAACACCTATTCGACCTCCTTGAAATCAGATACGACTTTGCTACCACTTTTTTTTTAATGGGATGCTGGAAATCACGAACTTTAAGGTCTTTTTTCGAGGAAGATCTGCCTGATCTGGAAGTTAAAAATTATATCATTCGAGTCGTTTTGACGAGTCCTTTCCAACGTCTTTATGTACGTAGAAATCACGGTCCCTCCTCAGGTCAGAAACTAAGTAGTCCACAGACTTAATATTGTTCTCTGTATCTCTTGTGTATATGGTACTTTAGAATATCATCTAGAAATATGAAATGAAATTTTTAATTTATAAGATTGGGAATATTTGTAATATTTTTAGTATTATATACTTTTATTGACAAACAACAAAACACAAAATTTTGTGAACAACAAAGCGTAGACATCTACTTTCTATACAGTAAGCGCTAGAGGGAGTGTATTTTTTTAATACGTAGGTAATAAATAATTCGTTAGAAGCATCTGGATGATTAAATTTCACGGTACCTTTTCTTGGCACCGTTTGACACTTTAAAATTGAATGACAGATTTCTCTTGTTCGCTATAAGATTTGTCAAATGCTTTCAAAGTTTAAAAATTGCTAAGATCTAATATTAATTTTGAAAAATCTAATGTAAACAAGATTTCACTGTAATACTCACCACATAAAAATAGAAATGTTTGATTATATAACTTTACTGTAAGTAAGCATAATGTCTCTTTTTCTGTTAATTTTAGCACTGATCGGCATTGAAACGTTACCAAATATGCTATACAGTAGTGCTTCATCATTCAACAGGACTCGCCGAGAGTAACTAAGATAGAACACATGGTGGGGATGTAGATTATGCGTTTCCTTAATAGATCCCTTAAAGTTTATGAAGCACTACTGTACCTATATTACATAATTCTGTACATCAGAGATAGAAATAGAACGTGAGAAAGGAAAGGTTAATAGAAAATAAGTGTATTGCAAACATCAGGACATATTTGTTTAACAAATGATTAGGTTGAAAGTCCACTTGACTCAAACGAGAACTTAGTTTGTCCCTCAGATAGGTGTATACATATTGGTCGGTTGCGTTTAAGTGGAATATGTGCTCAAATACTACTCATGTAATGAACACGAAATTCTTTATGTTTGCATCTAATAGCTAAGGTAATAGATTTATGTATTTACACATTCAGGAAAAGAATATCAGACTTATTCGCTATGTATCTGTTTCTGTAGAAATCGATAGAGTATTTCATGTATAGAGTCCGTAGTAGCAGTTTAAAAATTTACGACCATTAAGAGCTTAAAAGATTAATGTTTTAGCTTACACATACTATGTACTGTGAAATTATCCATACTACATCTATTATTATTTCTTCGAATAGCTTACAACAGGCCTGTCCAACTTTTGCTCTTGCCCTCGAAGAGCAGCCGCGGGTGGTTGCGAGCGAAGGCAAGAAAGGCAGTCGTAAAAGAGTGGGGATAGTGGCGTTCACAGTTTCCCCCACCAAGAAGACCTTTCGCTCTTGGGCCTAGCTCGGTGCCTCCGAGAGCAAAGAGCAACTCGCGGCTGCTCGAACGAGCAAATCCCTGGACAGGCCTGGCTTACAAATTTTTTTCTAAGCCTATCGTTTCTGTAAGCGATTTTAAGTATTTCGTGACAATGCGACAAGTCAGATTTCACAGCGGCAGGTGTAATCTTTCCCACGAAAGAAAAAGGGGAAACAAAGAGCTTTATATCAAAAACGTGCATCGTTTTAGTTAAATGCTATCACTTTTGAAGAAGTTTTGCTGAAGAAGTTTTCATTTAATATTGTTATGTTAACAGGTAAGAATAAGAAGAGATTAAAGATTGTAACTGCATCTCTTTCCAAAAGCAGCATAGGAATAATAAAATTAGCATTCCTTTGTAAAGAGAAATAGAGAGAAACATACGAATTCACATTTTACGATAATAAATATTTCGCGTAATTGAGTCAGCTATGCTCAACAGCAGAATATACCTATGTAATCCGTATAAAACTGGCCCTTGTTCGAGTCGCGGAATAACGTTCTAACGATTCACAGCGATGCGGTATGAAATTTGTCTAACTAAATTCGGGGGAAAATTTTTCGGATGTTATCAAAACACGTAGTGCTTTTGTTTCCAGTTTTATCGTGGCGATCCGCTATTTTTCTACCAAATATAACGCTTTGTTTCATTTACAGGGTCGATCAGGAGATAAAGGGCAGAAAGGCGAACTGGGAAGTCCAGGCTTTGACGTCTTTTCCGCAGTAAAGGTATCTAGCTACGTTATCTAGTGAGACTGAAACAGCGTGAGAGCGCACTTTGCTGCTGCAAAACGACGTACGTAACGCGAAAACGCATCGTTCTTCCCTCAACCTTTCTCACTCGTTTGCTGCCCTTAGAGACGAGTCTCGTAAAATTCTATACTAGCTTTTTGGGGATGCGCGCTCGTGAACGACTACAGCCTCAAAAACGACTGACAGAAAAAGAATATGTAAAAGGGCGGGAAACGCCCGACAAAGGAAACGCGGAGGGTAAAGCGATGCATTTTCCTCAATAAGGAAAATATTGTTTACTCGCGCTCCACGTAACCTACTGCGCGTCAAGAACGATATGTTTCAACCGAGAAATTCAGTTATATTTTTCTTGATATCTCGAGGTGCGATTATGCGTGTACTGTTTTTTTACAAAATTTCTTTCCTTCTTTACAAATTATGTCAACGAAGATAAATCGGTAGACTATCGCGGAAAGCTTCATTTGGGATTCGTCTTAATTGGAATATACGTATGTATTTAACGCTGTCAACGTCCTTGTCGTAGTTGTTTCGTTAATATAATAAATAGCACGGAGTAATGCTATCTAGAGCATCTACAATGCTTTTCCAAAAGCTATTAACCTTTTTCTCGCCCGGGCTTTAAAACGTACACCATTGATCACAAAGGTTCCTACAGGCGAATCGTACAGATCGATCCCATTGTCGCGTCGCGTCGCCTACAAACGATAGATGCAATCGAACGATTTCGTAAAATGGTGCTTCCTTTCGCTTTGTGAAATTGGAATGGAAGGCGAAATTACGTAAAATAAAATGTAAAAGAAGTAGAAGAAAGTTGTGGACAAATGAGTGTCTTGTAAACAGGACAATGTTACTCGTCAATAAATCTAATGAATGAATTGCAAATTTTACCCTACGGACTAGTACAATTATTTAAGAATGACAGAAACAACTAATGTAACGATAAACATCAATAATTGTTACCGCGCTGTTTGTTTTTAGCGTTTTAAACAGTAGGTACTAAAGAAATTAATTGAGCGATCTCATCACACATAAGATTATTCGGTATCGTAGAAAGATTAGGCGTTATCGAACGATCGTCACCGATATCTGATGGGAGTTTCATTAAATCTCTGATCGAACGTGCAACCTGAAAATCGTTAGTGATATCCGCAGACGTATCAGATTTGTCGTTATATTCGGAGGTACGATGATAAATCGGATCGTCTATAGGGGCCTTTACATTGTGTTTCCAAAAACCAATCTTTCGGCCACATTTTTCTTCTACTTTTTCTGGTTTTATTTTACATTATAATACAGACATAACACTTAGGCCTGGTGCACACGAGCGGCTCGCGTAATTTTACAGCCGCGTCAATATGACACCACGTTCTAGCAGTATCTACATACATATACATAAATATGTCCGGTTTAATAGTATACACGTTATTATTTTTCTAACTGTTGAACAGGCGAAAAAATGTTTCATATGAAAGTTGTTTGTTTTGATGGAAGAAACTTAATAGAATATTAGGAATTGCGTTTAAGCTATTATTTAGGTACAGAGATTTCAATATCAATGTAATTTTTTAAAATCTTTAACTATATTTATATTTATTATTGCTATTTTATAATGCATTTCAAGACGCATTCAACGATGTGTACGGAGCGTATGTTTGAATAATAATTTACCGGATATCTTTATGAATATTAGTGGCAAATTTCAAGTCCGGTTAGTGTCTTTTACTCATTACGTTTGATGGTCCACTTTCCCTTTAATAATAAATGACATTATTACTAAATATTCTAAACCTCTTACTTAAAAGATTAACTTGCTATGAAGATTATTTTCTTTATTACTAAATCGCTAGCACGCCGATAAATATTCATAAAGATATTCAGTAAATTATTGTTCAAAGTGTATTCATTAAGTGGCAATAGTAAAAATATATAGTTTCATTTTAAAAAATTACATTGACATTGAAATCTTGGCAAATAATAGCTTAAACGGAAATCCTAATAATCTATTACGTTTCCTCCATCAAATCAAACAACTTTCATATTAAACATGTTTTCGCATTTCCAATAGTTAGAAAAATAATAGACTGTATACGATTAAATCGGACATACTGTATAGTGTATGTTCCTATGTATATGGAAAGATTCACACGTGACGCAGTTTTTGGCGGCATTCACGTCGTCTTTACTTTTTTAGAAATGGAGTTGTTTTTCAAAATGGAAGTAGTGCTTGACATCGAATTATTTAGTGGCGGTGAAAAGAAACATGTGGAAGTGTGGAATACTTCAATAGAAGAATACCACGATAAAGTAAAGAAGCAAGATGCGTGGATAGAAATTTGTCGAAAATTTAATCCAGTATTTAAAACATTACAAGAAATGGAAAAGAAAGGCTATGATAATTGTTAATGTCATTTATTTTTAATATAGGTAACACAATAATGATACGATATAATACACACAATATGTACAAAAAAAAATACAAAATACAGAAAATTCCTTATAATTTTATACAAAATTATCTTGCCATGATAACTTCGAACTGTCGCTCAAAAAATATTTTGCAAACTCTTCTCTTCTACGATTTTGTAATGGAGCTCCTTGCACAGACAGTACCTCATTCATTACATCGTGTAAACCTATAACAGAGTACGTAGCTTTGTCTGTATATGTATCCATCGCGGTCTTCAACGAAATTGTGAAGCACACAGCAATATTTTACATTATCAAATGCAAATTCCACATCAACATTAATTGCTTTGTGGAATACTCTCCACTTATTTCAGAGAATACCACATGCGAATGAATTAATTTGAAATATTCTTTTGTTATGAGGCAAAAATTGTCCACCATAAGGTCTCAATACATGATGAGAGAGCGAGAAAGCCTCATCTCCAACAACAACATCACGGCATGATAGATCCTTCAATTCCACTACTTAATTGTAAGTGTTTTCTCAGAGGGTATGCCTGATGTATCTACTATTTTGTAACTTTTTATAAAAATATGAACGTTCAACATCTATATAAATCAATAGTTGGCATCAGCTATAGGAGATTATACAATAGAAAATAATTTTTTGTAATTGCAATATAAGGATCCGCTCGTGGAACGTTTAAAATTTGGATGTGTTTTCCATCAAGGACTCGTAAACAATTTGGGAAATTAGCTCGTTCATCAACCCCTTCAGCAATTTTATACCAGAACTGTTCATTAAATGGAGGTACATATACCTACATTGTTTCTTTCATAGTTAACGAAATCGCGCAGCGGACCTTTCGCTTAATTCTTGACAATGTTGGTTGGCCAATTCTATGCGAATAGTGCAAATCAATGAGATTGTAGCCACTTCCCAAGTACCTGTGGAAGAGTTTGTAAATTATTTTTGTTCTGGGATCGAAGTTAATAAAAAATGGAAGAATTTAAAGGGTAATTATTTAAGAAGTGAGAGGAAACAAAAAAATCTGCAAGTGCAACAAATTTATGACAATACATATTCGGACAACAGTTATCGTTTTTAAATATAACACGGTGTTCGGCGGTGGCAACAACTAGCAGAACAAATGATAATATCGACAAAGAGGAAAGAGAAGAAAATACAAATCGAATTTTGTTAGAACTATCGCCAAAAGATTCTTCTTCCTCGTCTTTGCAAAACACATTTGAATTTAATTGAAGGAACATTCCCCCCACATTATCAACGTTTTCAAAAATTCCCGAATCAGCATCCAAATGGAAAAGATTTTTAAAAGACACGATACTAAAGTTTATGATCGCAGCCGAAATAAAACAACAACCCAACTAGCATGCTAAGTAGTTCTCCAATCATTAGTTCCCAACACTAGAAAGTTTTAATAGAGACCAGAAAATTCCATTTACATAGAATAGAAATTTTAAATATCGTTGAAAAAATTAGAAAATCCGTTATCCCTCCGTTTTCTACAACACCTTCCGCCCACCGTCGATCACAGTACATATCTTAATGCCCAAAACCAAGCGACCGATCGCAATCAGTATGGAAATACAATCAACCGAATAATTTAATTCTCTCTTTCATTAGAAATTATTTGAGCTTAAAACTGTAATTCTTTCTTATTCCTTTTAATTTCACTTGTCACTATAATCATGTTAAGTTTTTTATTAATGTTTATTACTTATTTCGTTTAATATTAGTTCATTAACCCTGTTTTGTTTAAAAAATCTAATATGCTACTTTTATTTATAATTTAACAAAATAAATACTATACTTGCCTCAATGTAACTGCAATCATTTCAAGTGGTGGAATAGTGTGTCTCATAGCAGTTTTTTGGCATTCCAAATTTCCACTTTATATATAGATATAATTCGACAAACGATTTCACACTCATTCGAAAATAGTTAAAGTAGTAAAGAAAATAGAAAATAGTTCAATTTTGTTCCATCCCTCTTAATTACTGAACATAGTCCTGATTGCTCCTTTAAGGTGACGTGCACTATTAAAAGGATGAATCCAATATTTTCTTTTCCGTTCAGATCCACATCGCATAAGTACCTATTATAATAACCAATATCCACGTGAATAATTTTTGGTTTCTGTTCCGTACGTGCTAACGTTTCCATAGTCAGATCGAAACTAATGGAGAATCAAAATTAATACAATATTCCATACATGTCGCTCGTATCAAATTTGAACGCGCAAGACGCAGCGTCATAATGACTGCAAAATGACACGTGCCGCTCGTGTGCACCGGTCCTTAACTTAATTTGTCATTCCAATCCGGCAAGTTCATGAGGCGAAAGAATTTGACGATCTGCGAAATCGTTCGATTGTTTCTTAATAGAAACATCTGTGGGCGACACGATGACGCAACCGATTTGAACGATCCGTCTGACCATTGACCTAAACGATGAATCGATTTGTGTGCGAGGTCCATTAAGATTTAAAGAACTGAAAAGGGATTGCGTTACACAAATTTAATAGTATGCGTACAATATTTCTTAGACGGTTTCAATAGGATTTTGTACATGCCGAGAGATTCTTTCTTCTCCTTTTCTTCTTTTCAAGACGGGAGAAACTTTGCTTTCTCATCCACGTAATTCAAACTTTTATAAAACTTTGCACTAATCTAGGCATGCGTATTATGTAAGTACTTAATCTTAATTATTTTACGTAGTATACTGTTACTAGTGTAGTTTTCATTTCTGACGGTAACAATTTCAGTGTTTGCCTCGGGTTTATCATTTTCCGAAAATGGTAGATAATTACTACCAGTATTGTCATTTGTTCTTGTTTCATTACTTGAGTTAAAGCATATAGTTGAAAAATGTCATGGCATCACGAGATGACCATTATATGATCATTTTATGTGCAGAGAAATAGCAATCATTCATGGATACATATAGCTAAATGGTACTTCAATCTATTCGTTTATCGTATTTCAAGGTATAACAGTAATAGAAGTGATCGATAATAGTTCTCTTTATTTCATTTACAAGTTATTAATTTAAGAGTCAGTAACAAATTACATACTACTTCTAATAGAGACCTCCTGAATTAATTGGTGTAATTTGTTCGTTGAAATTGAGCATCACGTTCTTAATGGAAACCATTCTCGTCGATATCAAAATTACATTCCGTTCGAATTTTTCTGTTGAAACAATACCACTTGCGTGTAACGAAAAAAACATACGCCATGAATTTTTTATAAACTTTTGCACGAAAATTCTCGATGTTTCTCGTTAGCTCGACGATCGAGAACAATGGCTTCAATTTTGAGTAATATGTAATAATTAGCAGCATTAATAGCAAGTAAGCTATCAACTGACATTGCGCTAATTGCAGTTTCCCGATATGTGCATATAAATAAACATACTTACATACATATGTGCATCGACGAAGCTGAAGCTACGTTCTCGATGCAGAGTGCCGAACTTGCCTCGTATCGATTTTCGCTGATAATTTGCCACGTGGCAGTTCAGGAAATCCGTAAATCAAGTTCAGAGACATAGTTTAGAAAACACCCTCTCTTTCACTTTACTAATTAAGAATAATTCGCTCAAGTTACGGTGATAGGAATAACCCATCGATTTGGAAACGTATTCTTTTTTGTAGAAAAGTACAACATGCTATTCGATAGTTACAAAAAGAATTTAGACTTTGTCTTCATTGGTGTCCAATGAAATGGATAAAAGTGTGATGAATAATCCAAATAGAAATTCAAATCGACCGTGGTTAATAATTACTTCTAAAAGAATGTGTGCGAATTGGGGAAAGTTGGCAATTCAATCGGTGAGTGAGTCTGCAACATCAAGACCTACTAGTTAACAGCATTAATCTATTGTAAGCTGGATGAGCGTTTTTATACGGATTCTTGACAGCCACGCGGCGTTAGGTGTAATATATATATTTTATATGTATATATATATATATATATATATATATATATATTATATATACTATGTATACTTTTCGACGATACATCGATCTTCGATGATACAGATTAACAATATAAACCATCTTTCCGCCTACGGGTCAATGCACAGGGATTAGGGTTAAAGAGGTCGGTGACGACGCTCCGCGGCGGGACGCTGGGCTATGCGGAAATCGTCGCTCTGAAGGTAACCGGCCTCTTCGGAAGGCAACACGGCTCGTGTTGCGGTTCAGAAATCTCTTCTCGTCGTCGCTGCTCCCGCTCCTTCTATCTCTCCAGTTTCTTCTTCCCCGCTTCTTCCTAATCTTCTTCTATTGCTATTCGCGCCTCCACCTCCCCTCCTTCTCCTTTTAATCTTTATATCCGGTAGTGTCCTTGCCACCAGCCCACAACTTTCTTTCCACATTTCAAACCGATGTCTGCGGAGTCTCCTGTCCGCGCTCCTAGATGCAATCCTACTTCTAGTCGTTGCCTCGTGCGGTGCTTTCGGTGTAGCGTTCTCTTGTTGGTTTAAAGTGCGACGACACTCTACTTCGACAGCAAACGCTTCGTTTTGCTCTCGTTTCTTGTCTAACTATGTATTTGGACGTTTCATATAATTGAGAAAGTTGTTTCGATCTAATTTCGGCTTCGTAGTAAATCGTAGGTGTATATAACTATTTCGTATCGTTTGATAAATTAATATCTGTTGTATGTCGGCATGCAATTATTAATGGGTACTTTATAAACCGAATTTACATGTTCTAAAACTCCGGCACTCAGGTTTAACAATATTGAAAAGAGTGTTCCTGAAGTTTAATGTTTTAAGTAGATTTGTTGTTTCAGTCAGTAGTAGAGTTCGGATCAAACGAAAGTTTAAAACGTATGCATGTAGAATGTTTTTACAACGTGGCCTTACTTTTTAACACAATTCTGTTCGAAAGTTGATAATTAGCGAAAATTATTGTAAAATTGAGATTTCACGACACACAGACTTTATGAATTTTCTTATGATCTATCATGCCAATAAGTCGAATACTACTGTTTCACCGACAATCGTATCGTGTGACTTGTTAACCGTTGAGTAACTGTTTTACGGACTACCTGTAGACTGCATTGTGCACGCGCGTTTAATGGCTAATTGTACACCTACCCAAGACCTCAGTTCTGGCTGAACGATATCTGATTTACGACCAGCTCCTAAGGCCTGGGACAATAATTGTCGTGCAAGTTGCTACGACTGCTTGTTCCAACTTGTAGCAGGACAAATTGTACGAAAAATTATAACGTCTGTGAGGCTTTTAAGGAAGAAGGAAATCACTGTTAAGAGATAATAAAAAGATCTCTGAAATTCGTAAAAAGATCGAAATCAACGCAAATGAATTATTCTTTCTAAATAAAAATCTTGTTTGGTTGCCTAAAAGGGCTCTGTAGTGAAGCGCTTACTCTTCTACCAGTGTTATCGTCGCACTTTATCATCTTTGGTTTTTAGTTGGTAATGGTATTTGCTTTAATTTACAGTATTTAGGTATATCTCTGGGCATGTCTTGGATTCGGAAGAGCAATGAGGAACGAGATACCCCATAAGATCCATATTAGGTTATCCTACATTCCCGTTACCCCTATGTTTTCGTCTGGTAGCGATTTGGTTTTTACCCGTAGTGTTGACCTACTTCTAGGGACTTCAGGAGCAAGGGCATAATATCTCAGCGCAGACCATCATACAACTGAAAGTAAGTGCGCCTGCTCTCTCGGAGCCCCTTCTCCCTCCTTTTCCGTTTCTTATCATCGATTCTCTAAGCATTCGATTTCATACTCTCTGCATAAAAAGTATTTGTATAATCACTGTTCGTTTGGTATGAGAGTATGGTTCGATTAATCACTACCAATTTCACGGGGCAATTAATTAATGATCATATACGTTCATTAAATGCAGACATGCTACTGAGTTTGTACAATTTAAGATTATTAATATTAGCAGCACGTAAGAAAAATTAAATTATTCAAATTGGTTTCACGGATATTTTTTTACTATTCCACATTTATATCTTCATACTTTATTGAAGACATCTTTAATTTCTATTTTATCTGTTACGATTTTATTAAAATATACATTATAGTTATATTTTTAATGAAAATATCCACTAATGTGGGTACATTTCAATATCGTTTACTTGGTGAATCGAACAACACGTGCCTAAGAGAAGTTCTGAGAAATGTTTTTTAGAAGAGAAAAAAAACACGAAACGTATTGAAACATCTCTCTATGCACATCAGTTGTAATACAAATTTCTAATTACCTCGCACCTTCTTATTCTACGATTACATACCTAGCATTGTTTCACTCTTTTATATCTTCTTCCTCAGGGCCGTGCAGTAAGCTTACACCAGTCTGTAGATGTATAATATTTGTTTCAGTTTACTTTATCAAGATTTAACGAATGAATTGAATTGGAATTTATATACAGTGTTGTTAAAAAATAATAACGACACAATAGTAAATTAAGCTTTCTTATTTACAAACACTTTGACTTAATTTTCATAAGATTTTACAATCAACTTTCTAGCGCACGATTATTTTAATCGTCCGTGTAAGAGGATCTTCGGTCTATGGAGTGATTTGTGATGAAATAGCATACCGCAATGCTATATTCTGTTAGAAAGCTCTCAAGCTCTCACTGAAAGAAATCAGACAGTATGATTTTTATGTCAAATGATGAAATTTTATAGCAAAATCGAATTGGAGCTCCATATAAAGTGGATTTAAAATTCGTAATTTCAAAGTTGCTGATGAGGGAAACGGTAGCAGACTCGAATATGGAGGAACAACTACGGCGAGGTACTGGAATAAATTGTGGTACACCGGAGTCGCGAAAAATACATTTGACTGAATGATTGTAATACTTTTGCGTGAAAACTAGGTATTCTTAAAATAAAATAATTCATTAAACAAAATAACGTTAATATTTATTGTAAGTACCTATATTAAATAGTGATATTTAGATACTTTTTATTTGAGACATCCCGCTCGGAAAGGGTTAAGTTCATTTTTAATGTATTCCCATCTGATTTTAAAGCCAAAATGCGTACTGAGGAGAGCTTTCCATCGCGTATACATACTAATGGCGGCACGCTCTTTTATCACAAATTACCCAAGAGACTTAACACTGTCCTTTAATTAATGGTGGATCTTTTGTGCATATTGGAAAGGAAGGATGAAAGTTGGAAATATAAGGTTGTTAGATGCCTAGAAAAAAAGCACGACCCTGTTTTTCTGCATGTCTCTGTATTCTGAACTTCCAAGCAGACCGCGCGAGATTAAACGCACCTATGTGAACGAAGGTGCACGCATGTGCGTGTGTTGCATGTTGTTTTATGTTCATTTTTGTGTTTTTAGACGGTACTCTATAAATATGGCTCCTTTTTAAGTGTAGCGTTATATGTCAATTTTATTCAGAATGTTATCTCATAAGTGATACAATTGAAAACGTAATGATTTTACGTAAAAAAAAAATAAGTAGAAAAGGTACCGTAAAATTTATTCGTAGGAGACGCCATTCTTGGAAAAATTGATTTTACAAGTAGAACCGATTCTTAATCAGTCATGTGTGCATGGAAGTTTTCAAGATTTTTTTTTTACAATGAAGTCTGGTATAAACAATTTTATTATGGTATATTTTCTACTTATTCCTTTATGCAAAATCATTACCTTTCTGATTGTATCACCTGTTACGAAATTCCTTGATCTTTCGACAGGTGAATGTGCGATGATAGATAAATCAGCTTGTGCATACATATATGTATAAAAATATGTACACACATGCATGCATGCGCTCGTACACGCGCGCACACAGACACACACATCTTTTTATTTTCAGTTGATTTAGTATTTTGAAGTCTCATCTTGTGGAGTGACAGTGCCTGTCATTCACAACTGTTATTGAAGTTGGACAATTAGTGTAATTGAAATTTGCTCCGCAATAAAAGCGCAATTGAGATTTGTTTCACAATTAAAGTGGGTTGCGACCATGACCTTTAAATTCAATTGATACGGTATATGCCAATTGGTTTGGAAGTGCAGCCAAGCTGTTTCCTTCCAAGAAGGAAACTTTCAAGATGTCTTTCTAGAAATTCAAAAATGGGTAGTTCATTTTTGTCTACTTAGTACCTTTAATGGAATAAGAAAAATGTAAAATAGCCATTGAACCTTTTTAAGCTTTCATATGTTTACTAGCCTGCAATTGATTTCGCTGAGACGTATCCTGTAGTTTGATTATTTAGTTTCAATTAAGTAATTTTGATAAACACGCTTGGACTCTTTTCCTCGTTGAAGTATTCTTGAAAGACGTAAAAGGCACTGTGCATTATTGAACTTAATTTTATAATTTTAATGTATGAAAAAGCTGATTTTCGCGAAATCGTGATACCAGATAGCTGCACTCCTTGAATAGGGTGTTACATAACACCTGCACGATGCTCTGAAAACATAAAATTGTGCGTGGAAACAATCTTCACCCACTGTTCTCCTGAACTTATGCTGTCTACCGACAGTGGATGGTTACCTACTAACTATAACTCCTATCAGAAAATGTCTACTTTCCTATTTATACCAAGGTCATTTCTTTTTCTTCATCGTCAAAACCAGTAAACATTTCCCAAAAGTTTAATACATGTATTTTGTGAATTTTAGAATGTGTTAGTATTTTCCTTAATTCCAAAAGCTGTATTGGCATTGCAAGTTCGTCTACTTCAAATGGTTCATTGTTTATACTTGCAGTACCTATCCAGAATGTGTGTCCTTCCAGGAACATGCAATATCTTGATGCAAAAATACATCGAAAAGTCCTTTACCGTTTTGGGATCTGAATCTTCGTTATCGAGATATTAACAGTTGAATATTAGCGGTCGAACTTCCGGACTACGCAGTTTAAAGCCTAGTCAGCTGAGCGTGGAGCAGTGACCCCTAGCACGCATACGCAGGAGGGACGCGTAGATCAGTGCTGTCCAGCGTAGGGGCCCCTCACACGCCTGCTTCCAATCTTTAGCTGTGACGGCGTGTGTCACCGCGTGTCACTAACACACACGTCGTATAGGACGAGCTCGCTTGACGACGGACTCGTTAGTCTGTCATGGTCGCGTCTTTAGTGTCGCGTGGTATTTCTGACAATGCGGACGAGAGTGCGAGAACCCCGGGATGTACCTATACACGACCTTGGACAGCGCTGGCGTAGATACAAACCCGCGCACACAGTAGAGCCGACTACGCTTGTTCAAACCGTGAAAATGGGTTAACGCGGTCGGCTCAAATGTGTGTGTTAACCTGCATCCACGCGTGCGCCTCCTGCGCGTACGTGGCAGCGCTCTCGCGCACTCGGCTGACTCGGCTTTAAACTGCGCGGCCCGGAAATTCGACCGTTAATATTCGGATTCCGAGAAGCCTCGGATCCCAATACGGTAAAGGACTTTTCGATGTCTTTTTACATCAGGATATTGCAGGTTCCAGAAAGTCCCTGAATTTTAGGACACCCGGTATATGTAAGTCCATTTTTTTCTATTTTCCGGTTTCTAAAAACCTCGAGTTTTTTTTTGTATTTTGTCCATTTTAATTTCTTGTCATGTGATCAATATAATGCATATCGTCGGTAATAGTGCAAAACTGCGTATGAGCAGTTTGTAAACACCGCGGATCTGCATTTTACCGATTTTACAGGAGAAAAAAAAAACTTAATATTTTAGCCATTTTAAGGGATTTCTTTGACTGAACTTTTTTGGGACAGTTTTAGCACTTGTAATAAGTACTAACATCAATGAAGTGACTTTAAAAAAAAAGCGAAACGGCACTTGGCAACCGTGGGCACGAAATCTCAATTTTGCTACTTTTGCAAATCCGCGGTATTTACAAACTGCTCATACGCGGTTTTGCACTATCACCGACGATATGTTTTTCAATATGAACTTTTAATGTAGAGAATACAGATATTTTCAACATTTACCTTATTTCTAATATTTATTGCCTATGTTATTTGTATACTCATTGAAAAATATACACTTATGTTATTTTTTATATATTATTTTACGAATATATGGACAGTTCGTTGATATAAATATAATTAAATCTTAAATAGATATCCACAAAATTTGAAATTTGGCGACGCCTTCTCGCCGAATAACCAGTTTGTTGTGTATTTTAATCTCATAATAACTTATTGTTAGAAAGATCACTGGACAAAAATATACGCTAATAAAGGAAGGTGCCGAACCCGAAAATTAAAAAAATTCTGAAACTTTGTGAATATGCAGTTTTTGCTTCCTGCCCAAATTCACTCGAAGAGGGTGTAATTAAGCCCTGCAAATTCTGTTATTTTCCAATTATGTGTTATAACTTTCAAACTGTAAGAGATAGAAAAATGTTTCAAGACAAAAGTTCCTTCTTTTAATTAGGTCTATCATTTGGTAAAAAAATTATTTTACAGTTCACGAGTTATAACACAAACTCGGAAAATGACTGAATTTTCAGGGGTAAATTACACCACCGTGGAGTGAATTTGCGCAGCAAACAAAAATTGCGTTATAATCAGGAGCAAATTCCCTACATATTCAAAAAGTTTTCGAATTTCTTGAATTTCCGAGTCGGGATGTTCCCTTGTAAGTAATTAATACTTTTGTCAATTTGACTAATTTCAATGACTTTAATAATTATAATCAAAATATAGATATGTAAGGTAAGTGCGGGTAATAAGGCCCGCCTAAGGCTCTATAATTTTTTTTTAATAAAACGTACATATTCTTGAATACTTTTTTTTTTATAAAAATCTGTGGGCATTAAACTATAAACTGTAATATTTATAACAATATATGAACACAACAAATACGAAAATTAATAGGTTTTTAAAAACCTTGTAAACGGGCTTTGTTTCATGTAGTGCAGGTAATATTTAGTATGTAAAATGCGGGTAAACAAAGACATCTTCTTTCTCAGGTGTGAGCCCAACGCAATCCTCGTGTCTCCAGGTGAGACACATGACACACTGTCGCATATCACTCTTGAATGCAGTTCTGCATAATTTGCAAAACTAATTGTCTGTAGAGGTGCTGTCCACGTTTTCTCTGAAGATGGATGGCATGGGCTCTTGTTCACACAATCTTGTCTTTTTTTCTTCTGGTTGAAGTGACACGTGCTTTGGAGCTCTTCTCAATATCGTTCCTCCTTTGGAAAGGGTCTCTGGTTATTTCCTGAGCCATAAAGCCCACTTAATAATTTGGTGGGCCTTATTATCTGGTTTGTCACTTCCTCATTGCCGAGGTTATATGTTAAGCGAGCACTTTACAAAATTATCAATTTTCTGGGAATATGTTGCCAACATATGTACTTATACATACCTATAGTTGTACAGTAATTGGATAATGAGTACTACCAATCCAAAGCCAAGAAACCGACGTAATTCTTATAATTGTAGCTACGCTAGTTGCCGGCGAAACATTTCTTGAATTTACAGACAAAAAGGATTATATTAATTGCGCGGAAACTCTTCGAATGACATTTTCGTATGTAATAAAAGCAATAAATGACACTATCAGTATTGTAGATTGGCCTACCAAGGATAAATGATAGATGGGTCATATTACCTGCCGGGTCTTATTACCCGCACTTATTCAATTTCGGTCTGTAGTATTTTGGTTGCGCATTAAACCTCTGTTTGATGCTACGATGTCATAATTATGTGCACATTTATTTTGTTCAAGTTTAGTTATATTTCTCCAAATCACTGAAAGTTTACAATTATGAACGTAAAAAATAACGCGCTTTATAAATAGAGAGAAATTTCTTATAATTACGTAACAAGGTCCTATGTTTTATGTACATTTATTCGGGCAAGTTTAGAATATGCAACTCGGACTGGTGTACCTACATAATGCTAATTCGCTATTCCCACTCTTTCGAGCAAGCACCAACAGGAAAATGTAATTTTTTAATCTTTTACTTTAACGCATTGAAAGGACCGTTATTGGATTGGCAAGGTCTTTCTAATTAAAACAAGTCGAAACGCATAAGTCGAACTATTTTTAATTATTTCCTATTTAACTATCAGCAATCCTAAAAATAGTCCGATTTGTGCCATGTGTGCCCACATTTAGATCCGAAAGATCTCACCAATTCATTAACCATCAACAATGCTATGAAATAAAAATCATACAATTGTGTGTTCGGGCGTGGAGAGCCAAGTAGCTAAGCGATTTCCCGTCTCACTCTCTGTCATAGTATGTCACTGTTGACCACGGGAATAAACATACGTTCTAGCGCGACCCGAACTCGCGACACTACGTATAAAAATAGTGGTTAGCCACCTTGCACGGAGCAAAATTGCAGTCATTTTCAGCATTTTTTTTAGAAAAATAATGAAATAAACCGAAAATTCAAAATGAAGCCTGTTATTGTACAACTCTCGCCGGAAAAAATCGTATTTTTTTTCTTCCAAAATGGCGGCGGTAGAGCCGTGATACGCAAGATATGGAAGAGCGACGTTTTCCACGGTGTTCAATCTCACGGCTATACCGTTTAACTTAGAATAAAAAACCAAAAAGTTTTATTTTCTAACTTTTTGGTTTTTTGTTCTAACTCATCAAACGGTATAGCCGTGAGATTGAACACCGTGGAAAATGTCGCTTCTCAAGATCTTGCGCATCACGGCTCTACCGTCGCCATTTTGTAGGAAAAAAAAAGATTTTTTCCGGAAAGAGTTGTACAATAACAGGCTTCATATTGAATTTTCGTTTATTTCATTATCTTCTTAAAAAAAATACCGAAAACGACTGCAATTATGCTCCGTCTAAGGTGGCCTAACCTCTTAAGGGTGGGTCAAGGCCAGAGCCGAGCCTTGAACCGAACACCACTTCAGACCCTATACTACCACGTTCCTACTTATGAAAAAACACATTTCGACCAATTTTCGGTAGTTTAGACAGAGTCCCATGGCTCGTGACAGCTAAAAATGAAGGTGTCAGTTCTGTACAAAAGGCCACACTTTGGTCCCAAAGCAGTTGCGCTTTGGGAGACATTAATGTTTATACAAAGTATTTTTAGAGAAAGATGAAAGACTCCTAGGGTAGATAGTACTAAAAACGCTATGTAAAAAACGCTAATGGAAATAGAGTAGAACAAACAAATCTGTCAGAGTTAGAAGCAATTTTAGATGTTAATGACGCTATTGATTTGTTAGCTTCTATTTATTTTGCATGTGGAGTAAACACAACAGATTATCTCACTACATGCAAAATTGTATGTAATTTATATCAGAGTTAATAATTACCGTTGCGTTATAATTGTATGATAAAATGAAACACAGCAATGCTAATTTCGCTTCAATAATTCGAAAATCCCTGTGATGTAGATGTAGCGACAACTGTAACTTTCAAAACAGTTCGTAATTTTGTAATACAAGAGTTTGGAGTGTGTGTGGAAATAAAGGGGACACATAAAACATAGGTTGTAAACATCAACGTACAGCGGCCTGTAGACGCCCAATATTATTGTGCAATATATTGCACAATATTTTTGCTGTGTGCCCCTCAAGGTCAATAATATTGTGCAAAATTGAATATTGCACAATATATTGAGCGTCTAGGGGCTGCTTACGGTCAATATTATTGTGCTATATATTAAGAAGTATTATCCACCAAGTCGCATCGGGGAGAGACACAGGAAGAAAGGACGTAGTTAGTCCGCTGACTGCGCGTAGTTCCGCCTGCGTCGTCCTCCCTTCAAATTAAAGACGGATCCCTTATCCCTCGAGTATAAACACGCGTTCGATTTTCAATTCAAGAGCACGCGTTGACGTATTCCGTGCGAGAGAAGGTGGGCCTCATGTTCGTGGCGCAGACAAGACCACCCCTGGTGTTTCCTATTCAAGCTGGTTTTCTACTAGTGTTAATCAGTAAATTTGGAAACGCAATATCTCGAAAACCAGTTGAAATAAGGTGTATACATTATAGGTTATTGAATTTGTCTTGAAACGCACTATCAAGTGATCTCTAGAAAAAATAGTTCCATTTAGAAAACCGGACTTGACCACCGTATCTCTTAAAATAATAATTCAAGAAAAAATTGGTCTGCGCTAATTACTTAATTTATTAATTTGGCCCCCCGAACCATGCAATTGGATATAAACCATTTCGTTATCTCAAATATACGTTAGGAAATATCCAGCTGTTTACTGCTCCCGCGGACACCCTGTATAATGAAATAAAATGTAAAATACATGTCGGAGACGGCAACCACTTAAAGGGGTCATGCGTAAGTAGTTGGCAGGCGTGATTTTCGGGAATTTTTTGTGACAAATCTAATGTATATTTTTTACAACTATTTGCTTATTTTAAAAGTACATATATTCAGTAACTCTCAGAAATTTGATTATAAAAAAATATTTAAAAATGAACGAATAACAGCCACTCTCCAGGAAGCTATTTTTTTTGCGGTGGGCAGGATTTCCCAGAGCCGAATCATCTGACATCGAAAAGTGAAGAAGATTCTGTTAATTATAACAAAATTACTGAGAGTTGCTGAATATATGTACTTCTAAAATAAGCAAATAGTTATAAAAAATATACATTAGCTTTTCCACAAAAAATTCCTGAAAATCATGCCTGCCAACTAGGCATGATCCCTTAATGAGCTACGCTACGATCTTAATTAATAGGTCTATCTCACGTCAGCTTTTCCCCCATGCGATTCACACAATATATTGTACAATGTTCCAATATGATCCACAGACGGTCAATATTATTGTGCAATATGAATATTGCAATATATTGCAGAATATATTGAGCGTCTATGGGCCGGTTCTCTTCTTTATTCACGCAATATATTGTACAACCTTTCAATATTATTGCGCAACTTTTCAATTTTATTGTGCAACCTTTCAATATCATCCACATACGGTCAATAATAATGTGCAATATTGAATATTGCGCAATAATATTGAACTTCTACAGACCGCTTAAGACTATGGCAAGACTTCTTTGTCTCCACTCTGCATGTGAATACCTAGATAGAAGTAGGCAGATCACTTGCATTAATACTAATACTTTGACTGACATTGACGTTTTGTTCACGCCGGGGATTTGCATCCTGTACACGGGTTTGGTGTGTTTTCAAGTGGATAGAAAGCATCGATAGTATTATCCGACAGTCCCCGAATGTTTACTTTGAAAACAAACCAAGCAAGGAATTCGTTTTCTACGTTCTGTACAAATCCTGCTCGACAAAGGCGATCGGTTGGATAAGCTTGACCACAAAGGGGCATTTTTCAAAATCTTGCACCATTCGAAGTGATAACACAGAAAATCCCTTCTAAATCTGACAAGATTGATTTTTCGATCCACATAATATGTATGTATGTATGTCCATTAGCATTTTTTACTCAACTTAGGAAGTACTATCTGCACTGTAAGTCCTGTACATTTGGAAATTGACAAATATTAAGTTTTTCTTTCAAAACAAAGTTTAGCAATACGTACATACATGGAAAACCAGGCTTTAAAGTCGAATGGTTTAAAGTCGTTTTCATTTTCCGCGTACCCTCCGACAAGCGCATAAATAGAATATTCGTAAATTTTTTAGATTCTTATTAAGCTGCTCCTTCAAATCTACAACTTGGTTCTGCCTACATTCGGAAAGTGCATTTGCATTTTAGAATAAACGCTCGCACGATATTTCTCCACGAAACAAGATAATCCCCTAGGTTCTATAGTAATCATGTCTGGAGTGTAAAATGAATAAAATAATGCTTTTTCGTTTATTCCCTACATTTTTATATTACGTAGAGTAAATATTGACGTAGAGCAAATTTATAGAAGACTAGGTATTATCACGCAGGATGGATATCTCATTGTCAGATTTAATCAGCAATGTAAAGAGTCACA
Organism: Andrena trimmerana; assembly: GCA_951215215.1. Classification (NCBI taxonomy): domain Eukaryota; kingdom Metazoa; phylum Arthropoda; class Insecta; order Hymenoptera; family Andrenidae; genus Andrena; species Andrena trimmerana. The sequence continues at coordinate 11,802,489 of OX578062.1, forward strand.
TAGACGAAGGTATTGGGCGGTTTTTATACCGCTGCATTGATGCCTTGATGGTAAATTAATATCGTAAGAGGTAGTTGACATAGGCTGTGATGAAACAATAGATACGATACACAAGTAAGATGTACATACAAATGAGCTACTAAGTACAGGGTCATCCGTTAAAACTGCAATCTACGTGCGCGCGAACGGACGAAAATGGCAACACCGCCTCACGGACGCATTCCACTACAATCATTCACCGACCCGGCGTTCGGAGGGTTGCCAGCGACCGCAGGACAGCGGTGATGCCCGAGCTTTGAAAATTTTAGGATGGTCTCTTTCAAATTAACGTCGCAAAGAGCTACTTGAAATTTCCCGGCCCCGGTTGAAGAATTTGGGGCCTTTTTCGTATAACTTTTGAACTATAAAAGATATCTTCCGATATCTTGATATCATTCCTGCAATTTGCGCCGAAAATGAGGAAAAATTATTCCCTTTTAATGATGGATAATTTAATATCTTTAACGTTTACTTATTTTTTCTTTTATCAATTTCATATATATATATATATATATATATATGGTATATATATAATATATGGTATATATATATGGTATATATATAATATATGGTATATATATATAATATATGGTAACCCGCCCGCAATTGTGCAGCGAGCCGCGCGCTATCACTGCTGTTCAGAGGTCGCTGGCAACCCTCCGAACGCCGGGCCGGTGAATGCTTGTAGTGGAATGCGTCCGTGCGGCAGTGTTGCCATTTTCGTTTGTTCGCGCGCGCGTAGGTTGCAGTATTAGCGGATGACCCTGTATACTAATATAAGTATTGTAGACCTATTACATGAGTATTGTAGTGTGTTATATCTGTCATTGAATGTTTATACGTACTTAATACCTTACGTGTTCTAATCGTGCTCTATGATTATGTTCTCATATTAGCATTATTTCCTCTTAGTGATAGTTTCTTGTACAATAAAGGTGAATGTGTTTCGAATGGCTGACAGATCTCTAATTTCGCACGCGTGATAAGCACAACGATGTGTTTCTAGAAAAGGGATATTTAAAGCAACCAATATATTGATAAAAAATGACTATTTCTTTAATTTTGCTAAAATATGATACCTTATAATTTTCCATCGAGTCATATTAATTTAAAAAATATTTTTAATATCAAAACTAGGTTTAATATTAGTCAGTCTTCCAATTTACGCGTTTAATTTAATGATAAATATCATTTGCACAAATATTATCATTTTCAACGTGCTCACTATACATACTTAGGTACTACTTCACAGTAGGTTAGGGTGGACCTTAGTCACTCATGTCGAAAAATAATTTTGAGATTTTTGACGGGGACACCCCCAGAATTGTGCCATTGAAAGAAAAAATAATGTGTGCAAAATTTGAAATCGATCGGAGAACGGGAAACCGTGCCTCATCGCATTTGAATTTTTTTATTTTTGTAACTCGTTTTTCTCCATTGTAGTATATCGTTAATATAAATTTTTATATATCGTTAAATTTGTCTTTTTACACTCTGTAATAATATACGAGGGTCATCCCAAAATTAAGGTCTCCTTTTTTTTTTTAAATACAAAGAAATGTTTATTTTCAAAAATGTTCACATCATTTTAAAGCTTGAACATTTATCCATTTTTCGACGTAATCGCCATTTCTGTTGATGCATTTTTGTAGGCGCTGCAGCAGTTTTTGTATGCCCATGCCATACCAGCTCGCCGCCATGCCGTTGAGAAAGCGTTGAACCTCATATTTCACCTCGTCGTCGTTGTTGAAGCTCGTTCCGGTCAAATGTTCTTTCAACTTATGAAACAGGTGGTAGTCACTGGGTGCCAAATCCGGACTATAGGGTGGGTGGGTGATGATGTCCCATCCAAACTGTTGCAGGAGAGCAACGGTCGTGCGGGCGATGTGGGGACGAGCATTGTCGTGGGGAATGCTTACGCCCTTGCTCAACATTCCTCTTCTCCTGTTCTGAATCGCCCGTCTGAGTTTTTTCAATGTCTCACAATACCTGTCAGCGTTTATTGTGGTCCCAGTAGGCATGAAGTCCGCAAACAATACCCCCTTTCGATCCCAAAACACAGTTGCCATGACTTTACCGCTAGACGGTGATTATTTGAATTTTCGCAGCTTGGGAGAAGAGGGATGGCGCCACTGACGTGATTGTTCTTTGGTCTCAGGTGTGTAGTGGAACGCCCAGGTTTCATCGCTCGTGACAATCGAATCCAAAAGGTTGTCCTTTTCGTCTGCATAGCGGCGAAAAAATTCGCGGGCAGATTCAACTCGTTGCCGGTGGTGGTGTTCCGTGAGCATTCGCGGGACCCATCTTGAGCACACCTTCGCATACTGTAACTTTTCCGTCAAAATCCTGTGAATGGTGCTCCGGGAAACCTCGGGAACCAAAATGCAGAGATCATCCAGAGTGATCCGCCGATCTTCACGCATGGTTTGCTCAACCTTCGCGGCTGTCTCATCGGAAATTGACGGTCTGTCGCTTCTTTCTTCGTCGTGAACTTCAGTTCGACCAGCTGCAAACTCCCTACACCACTTGCGGACGTTTTTAACATCCATGCACGACTCGCCATACACTTCTTTCAATTGGCGATGAATTTCAATAGGTTTCACTACTTTTGCGTTCAAAAACCGAATAACTGCGCGAATTTCGCACTTGGCGGTAGCGCCAAACGGGAGCTCCATTACAAACGGCTGCCAATTGAAGACCGAGTGTCCCAGCGAGGTGCGCATAGGCTTGTTGCGAAGTGGGGGAAGTAACGAACACAACAGTGTATATGAAAGCTGCACGAATAGTTTCCCGGCGTCCTCAGCGTTTTGGACACCTTACTTTTGAGATTACCTTCGTAGAATCAAAATATAAGATCACTTAAAAAAAAAACATCAAGACCTTGAAATCTCATAAATTAGCCATCAAGAAATACTTTATGCGTTGGCATTATATTTACGTTGCCAAACAGTATAACTTTCGTCTAAATTTTTTTTGCATATAATTATAAATAATAGATTAAAGGGAAAAGTACACCCGAGATGCACCAATTTCTCCAGATATTTTTCAATTTATTTTAAAAACAAGGACTCTAGAATTTTAAAATGTCCATATGTTTAAAAATTAGTCCATCAAGGGGAAGGATAGAACTATATTCTGTTTTGTCCAGATTTTTAAAATCGTGTCTGATGTTAAAAAACTGCATTTGTTTAAAATAATTGCACAAAAATGGTTAAATTTTTTTTTAAACTGAAATAATTTTTTCTTAAAACTTCAATGTCTTTTCTATAAGCACTGTAAAGCTCGTCTGCATCCGTTTACTACTTCCATAGGTATAATTTACTGGAAAAAAGTTAGCACTTACGTTCAAACAGCTGTAAAATCGACATTTTTCAAACTTTTGAAAAATCCTTTGAGGTATGTTTAAATACCACTAAAGACTACAACATATTCAAATTTCCCATATTCAAAGTTGAAAATTTGCAATTCTTTTTTAAAAAACAACTTTTCGAAAACTGAGGGTGATGGCGAAAAAGTGTTTGCGAATCCGTATTCAGCGCACAAAAATCTATAAGGAACGGGTAGTGAATGTTGCGAGTCCAGAAGGCTGTTGAATAGTTATAATTAAATTCTTGCATGAGTTTGACACCTCGTTCGGCCGAATCGTTTACTGCTAAATTATTTACTATATTTAATCCAATATTATAATTGGGATCATTTTCCCATTCTAGAGAATCCATATTTCTAAAATATGTTGGCACAGTGTATTCTTAGTAGTATTGGTTATGTCATTAAAATTTCATTAAAATTTTGATATCTGTTAATTATAAATATACGAAAAAATTTCTTAGACAAATGTTGTACAGTTTGACAAGGTAAAAATAATGCCAACGAAATAAGTTTTTTTATAAAAGTAAATTTATGAGATTTCAAGGTCATGATTTTTTTTTAAGTAATCTTATACTTTGATTGGTCCAGAGTGTAAAAAGACAAATTAAAACGATATATGAACACGTATATTATCGATACACTACAATGGAGAAAAACTGGTTACAAAAAGAAAAAGAAATCAAATGCGATGAGGCACGGTTTCCCGTCCTCCGATCGATTTCCAATTTTGCACACATTATTTTTTCTCCCACTGACACAATCCTGAGGAGTGTCCCGAAAAAATTTGAAAGTCTAAAAATAAGGTCCACCCTACAGTAGATACACGTAAATCTTTAATTTCTTTTTTTTTTGCAATGTTGGAATGAAACTCGTAAGACTTTATAATATAATTACAACTTGCGAACTTTACTTTCGATACCCATTGTTTAAATATCACACATCTAACAAGGCGTTCGTACGGCTCGTCCCCGGGGATTGTCACGAAATTTGGAGGAATACATTTAAAGGTGAATGATGTCATTCTGTAGAACAATTCGCGTTAATGAGAAGTTTTTATAAACAATTAACATTAATCCCTGAAATGTTTATAACATCAAAGTCTTCATAAGGAAGCGTAACTTGCGGAAGGTTGGCCTTCTAATCTCGACGAATATTTAATATTCAATTTCTCTTTTAAACATACAAATTTCACATACTTTATTTGATAAATATTGTAATTCTTTTACGTAAATATTCGCTTATAAATGTGTTACTAATATCTATACTTACATTCCCATATATTTACGTATAAGCCAACATGTATGTAAAAGAATTATGATATTTGCCAAATAAAATTGTGTGAAATTTAAATACTTGAAATAAAATGTATGTAAGAAAGTAATTTGTCGTCAACGGGATTCAGAATCCTGACTTCCACAACTTACCGATCAACCATTCTATGCTCCCACTCTACGCACTTTCTTATAAACTCTCTCAACACGTAGACGTTACAGACATTAATGTTAATTGTTTATAAAAAATACTCACTGGCCCAAAGTATTGTACAGAATGTAACAATTCGACCCCCAGATTTCCCCCTTCAGATTTTATTTAAATCCCCGGGGGACCGACGGCACGACCCCCCTTACTACTTAACTTCCAATGGTATACATATACACTTGTTATACTTTTAATTGCAAATGTTCGAATAATGTGTCATCATTGTTTTTCATGCACTTTTGCATACGGTTTAAGATTGCATCGGTAGTTAAAATAACGCAGTTCTTGTTACATAATTTTGAGGTATCACGTATGTTCAAAACATGTATGTATGCATATAATGTATATGTACAGGGTGTTCGACAACAGACAGTAGACAGTGAAGTGGGCGATTCTACGTGACAGAATGAGACGAAAATGAAGAGAAATGAAATTGCGGTGGAAGTTTTGTTTTTCAGATATTAATATTTGAAGAGTCGAGTTCGAAACATCTGCAACACGGGAATATCACAATTAGCGGCTCGCATTGCACAGCGCAGGTCAGAAGAGCCGTGTACACTTACCGTCAAAACGAAAGTGCATGGATAACATCTTACTTCTCGTAGAAGTAGTAGTGATAAATGTGTCTATGTCGTTTGACAGCTCTACTGACTTCTGCAACGAAATCCGCTGGTCGCCAAATTGCCGTATCTGAGGGATTTTTGACTCGAATTTCCAAACTTTACTAACTAAAAGATAAAGTCGTCACTACAATTTGGTTATTCTTGACTTTCGTCTTAGGGGAGACCGAGGCAAGACCCTTGGGGTAAAATGAGCTTTGTTAATTTATTCTTTAACAATAGAATATATTTACAAATTTTGGTGACGTAATAAATGTGTGTAATACCAGAATGATAATAATGCAAGTTCAGATATCGAAAAATGGAAATTCATTTAAAAAATTGAAAATTAAATTTTAGAGACTTCCAATTGGTTTTCTTTTTAATTTAGCTTTTTGGATAAATGATTCTTAAATCATTCGTGTTATTTTAACTCCAAATTTTTTCTGCGTGTTTATAACAAGATTATAAACATACATGTACACGCGTTTGAGGAAACATTAATCCTAACACTCTTAAATAATTAATTTTTCATTGAGTTCACATTAGGGGCAAAGTGACCAGGGTAAACTGAGCAGCAAAGAAAAGATGGGCGAGTGATATGCGCATTATTTTTATGTGAAACCTGTCTGCCAAAAATTATTGAAGCCCATTTGAAAAAAAATGTGATAGAAAAATATATAATATTTTTGTTAAAAAAATTATTTAGATAGTAGGGTAAAGGCACCACTAGTTGACCATGTATCAGTAGTTGACTACTGATACATGGTCAACTACTGGTGCCGTTACCCTATAAGTACGTATTTTATTAATAGTTATGTATGTATTTGTTTCATTAATACAAGTTTAACGTTAATAATTTACACTTTGTGTAAACACATTTTCTTCTGAAATGAGTTTTTAAATGAACTTTGTTTACGTGAACAGTGACATATTATTACTGAAACAATATTTTTAAAAAAATAGTTTAAATAGTTTTACAGTTCTAATAAAGTTAATTTTATAATTATATCCTTCAATAAAACTCGTATTTTATTTCAGCTCACTTTACCCCAGATAGTAGCTCAATTTACCCCATATATGGGGGAAAGTGGTCGTTTCGGCATTTTCTTTTCAAGTTGAATTTTACTGTACTTAAAGTTTATTTCAAGTATTGCTATTCGTCATTTATCAATAGTAATGTTCAAATTATATTATAAATCTATTTCCACACATTTTTATTGAAAGGAAAAAATTTTATTCGACTTCAAACATTTTTCGTCTCACTTTGCCCCGGTCTCCCCTATTGTATCACGTAGAACTACTCATTTCATTTTCTACTATTTGTCGCGGAACACATATATCTGCGCCGGCGTCGTACCGTTTGTTTCCACGCACAGTTTTCCGCGTGCTTTCTATTTGTCTCTGCCCGCAATCCTTCTCCACCTGTTTATCTCTTTTTCTCACGATCTACCGTCTCCTCCTTTCTTTTTCTATATTTTTCTGTCTACCTCTTTTTGTATTCATCGCCGGCAGTTTTCTCCACTGCTCCTTTCCTGTCCCTCTTCCGCCTGTGGCACAAACCGACGAGTACCGAGAGACACTCTTGTCGAGGGCTCTCGCCGGAAGAAACCGGTAACGACGTAACGCTCTTGGAACGTAACAGGGAGAGCCAGGAGAACCTGGCCCACCGGGGTTACCGGGTCCCCAGGGAGTCGAAGGCCTTTCTGGAGATGTAGGCAGACCAGGATCACCAGGCGATGTCGGGCCACCGGGTGAAGTAGGAGCACAAGGACCGATTGGGCCGACTGGTCCAGCTGGAACACCGGGACTTCCGGGTCCCAAGGTAACACCGAAACTGATAAACATTCTTCAATTACTGTGGCATTTCCAAGGCTAACCGATGATTTGCTTGACTTGTTAGTTCTAAGGACTCGATATAGTACATATTTCAAAATTGAAAATCAAAGTAAAAGCAATTCTTCAAACAAATTTGGATACTTCATTTCTCCCAAAATTGCTCTTGAAATTGTTCATAGAAAAATTTCTTGATTCTCAGGATAAGGGACTGTTATAATGACCTCGAATTGTATAATTTAATTATTATTTTTATTTATTTAATGTCGCATCAGCTTGTTAGACATTAGCGACCGCAGTGGATCACATTACATGCGGGAATATTATAGAGATGTTTTGGGCCTCAACGGTTTTGGCCCCCAAGTAGCCGACTAGTCGCCGACTACAAAAGTGGCCGGATAGTCGTCTTAACCTACTAGTAGTGGGCTACTAGTACGATACATCTCTACTATATTACATATGTCACAGATTGCGATGCTTTATTTTATTTTTATTTTATTGTATTTGACACTGAACTCCTTAGCGCCTAGGCAGAAGGTGGCGCGCAAGAAGAATAGGGTAAAGTACCCAATTACTATGCCCTATTGCCGGACTTCCGGAGTTTGCTCTAGTAAAAATAACTTTAGTAATGAAATTGACTTGTCTTAAGCATTTAAAGATAAATTTCAATGTTTCTTTTATCGATATAAATTTTCGCATGAAACAAATATCACATCTTCTTTGGATAATATTAAATATAAAAAAAGAAGTTCTGGAATCAGTTACTGTGTGCCTATAATCTCCAAAAATCAGTTACTGTGCCTCAGTTACTGTGCTCCCATTCTGAATACTGTGCTGCAATTACTGTGCTTCCTCCTTGAATACTGTGCTGCAATTACTGTGCTTCCTCCTTGAATACTGTGCTGCAATTACTGTGCTTTTTATTAAGTACACTCATTTTTAAGTTAAATTTTTCTGTAATAAAAATGAAATATAATAAGTCACTTAAAATTACACATTAGAGATTGCCACTTTTATAAATTGTTCATATTTACCATACTTTTCTTTCCAAATATAACCGGACGTGCGTTAGAGGTTACGAATATTTAACAGGCGCGGCAGTGTAAACGACACAGTAACTAACGCAACGTGCGAAAACAACTCCAGTTATCGTATACAGTAAATGACGCTACTTCCAAATTCGTTTCAGTTACTGAATTTGTTGAAAATAAATACAGAAATTCAAATAAATAATCGCTGTTTTGTTTTTCCGTAATCTAAATATGTTTTACTAATATAATTAACGTTGTGAATCTTACCTAGAACGATTTATTTGACTGAATATTGACCTTCATTCGTTCAGTATTTTCTTAAGCTTTTTCATAAGTTTTACAGAAAATTTTGCGAATTCATTATCAAAAAAGTAAAATAATTTCTTTCGTCTTTTAAGAACTTCTGTGTGTTACACGTTTAATTTTAACAAATAAATAATTAACTGAATTTAAATAAAAAAATTTAATATCTTTTATTCGAGAAATATAAAGTTAATTATGCTTAATGATAAACTAGAGGCACAGTAATTGGGTACCCCACAGTAATTGGGTACTTTCCTAGTCAGTCACTGCATGCGACACGAGAACCATGCAATGCGTTTTGTCACTAACAAGGGAAGATCCCGAACCCGAGTATTCAAAAAGTTCTGTAACTTTGTGGATATGTGGGGGATTTCCTCCTAATTACAACGCAATTTTTCTTTGCTGACCCAAATTCATTCTAAGGGGGTGAAATTAACTCCCCTTTTATTTTGTAATACCCAATCTGTAAGAGATAGAAAAAAAGTTATAAGACAAAAGTTAATTCTTTTAATTAGATCTACGAAATCGCAAAAGTTGTATAAATTGTTTAAACAATTGGAAAAAAGTTATAAACAAAAGTATTAAAGTTTTCTAAAATTTGTTTTTTTTTCACATGAAATCTGAATTGGATGTTTAAATAATTATGAAACAGCATAATTCATATTTTTTTTCCATACAATTTCAACTTTTGTTGTATTGTGGAACTGTGCTCCTCGACAATCAAATAACTTTTGGATCCCATTGTAACCACTTTAAGCAATGTTCTTGTAACATTTATTAGGAAATAATACGTGACTTGGGACAGTCTTCATTTTTTATTTACTTGCAAACCAGTGTTGCTACACCCTTTCTTCGAATGGTATAATGCTTGGTACAACTACTATAATGCAGTATAATCGAGAAAAACTTTTTTTTCAAAAGCAGGAGCTATCTTTAAAATTAGTTTTGTAGCCTTTTGGATTGCAAGGAATATGGATATTTGCTGGACAGACAAGATTTATTCGGATTAGGAAGGAATACAGTAATGCCTCGTTAGAATCACGACGATCGGGGCTGGCGGCGGGACACTAACGCGATGCGGACACTATTCCATTAGAGTAGTATATGCTCTAAGACTATTCCGCGCGGCCGCTGCCGCGAGTGAGAAAACCCCAGGGCCGAGCGAGTGGGAACGAAACAGTTGACACGAAGTTGCCGTCGTCTCTTTCGTTCTCTCATCTCTCGACTGAAGGATTCCTAGAAATGGTGGGGATAGTGAGCGTGATTATAACGCATGGTAAAAACGGGACACTAACGACGAATTACTGTACATGGTTTGGTTGACAGGATGGGGCTACAAATTTCGGGAATCAGACGTGACGTCTCGATGCATTTATACAATTTGACAAGATTCTATTGTGCAGACGGCACTTGACTTTAATCTAATGAGGCGTCCAGGAGTTACTCTGTACTCTCCCGTTCGATTGGCGTCCAGGTATTGTCGCCGAACTCTCCATATCGAACAGGCGTCAAGGAGTATTCTCCCGTACTCTCCTCTCTCAACGATTGGGTATTTAAGAAAGGGGCTTTGTACTTTCGTGACTCTACTCTACGGAGGCGTCCAAGAGATACTCTGTACTCTCCCGTTCGGTTGGCGTCCAGGTATGATCGCTGTACTCTCCATACGGAACAGGCGTCCAGGAATATTCTCCCGTACTCTCCTCTCTTTTCTAATGAGATGCTCTGTACTCTCTCGACCGATTAGCGTCCAGGTATTATCGCCGTACTCTCCATATCGGTCGAGCGACCAGGAACAGACTCTAGTTCCTCCAGCAGGCGTCCAGGTATTATCGCCGAAGTCTCCTGCCGGAGTCCCTTAGCTGTCCGAAAGCGGCCGTGTGTCGTACCTCGTCCCCTCTCTCGGAACAGCGAAGAAGGAAATGCCTTTGCGGTCCTCTAATTTATACCCAATCGTTACTATACGCGGACGCAGAAATCAACAAACGCGTCGTTAAGCGCGAGCCTCGCGAGACGCGGTCCCGCGCCCGCACGTCTCTCCTCACGGGCGGCCTGCAAGCGTGTTCTCGAGACGTCTCGATGGTCAGCGTTTCTCAAACTTCTTTTTCTGAATGCTACAGTTTTTTTAATTATTCGAAAATGGTATCGAATTTTTGGAAACTCTCGACGGTACATTGCTCGGTCTATGCAGAGTATAGACCAGGGCCAAAGAGAAGATATACTAAGAGGCGACACTCTGACGAAGAAACCAGTTTTAGAGAGAGACGAAATCCACAACCAATTTAAATGTCCATTCGGTAGTCGGAAAGAGACGGGATTAACAAGAGGCGATAGTAAGACGAAGATATTCAGCTGCCTATACAACCAATTTAAAGGGACAAGCCAACGAAGAACTTCAAAGATACCGCTCGGAGTGTCACCTCTTAGTATACCTTCTCTTTGCCAGGGCTCTCCAGCGTAGGGGCCCCTCACGCGCTTGCTTCCCCTTCCGATCTTTCTTTCACGCAGCGTGCCTTCCGTTGTCAAGGAGACCGCGCGACGCTACGAAGGCTACCATGCCGGGCTAGCCGGGCTAGCGTCTTCGCGGTCTAACCACTACAACCAATGAGGCGTTTCGTACGACGCATATGCTGGCAGAGAGTTCGGAATTTGGGCAATGCAGAAGCAACTTCCGTCAATTCTTCAAGGGGTAAGTGAGTCTCCATCCTTCTTTCACAGGTAGTTTCCTAATTTCCAATGTCCTTTAATAATAACCAATGGCCAAATTAAAAGCATTAAGTACAAAACGGGACCAAGTAAAGGGACAGATAACGCGGTTCAAGACGTTCTTAGAAGCGTGTACAGAAGAGAATATATCACAAGTACTTGACAGATTGGTTAGGATAGAAGCGTTAATGGCAGACTTTGAAGAAGTTCAAATAGAGATAGAGGAAGTTATCAGAGGAGAAGCTGTACCTAAAGGTCCAGATTGGAGAGAGGAAGCAGCTGAAATCTTGGAACAGCAGTTCGATGTGGAACGACGCTCATTTAAAGACGCATATTATGATGTTATAAATAAAGACAGACGAATAATATCTCGACAAACACTGTCTGGCATTCAGCACCCTTCAGCTTCACCGCTCATACAGCGAATAGAGGAGGGAATAAGTACACACGTAAAACTACCTACTTTAAAAATTCATTTAAATCATTAATACACTTAAATGCAAAGTTAACTGAAATGCATAAGTTCCAGTATTTGAGAAGTTCCCATAAGAATGTACCACACAAAGTTTTACAATCTTCAGAGACTTCTGCAAAAATCTATGAGATAGGATGTTCCTCACTTACTCCACGGTACGAAAACAAGAGATTAATAATGAATATTCATATGAAGGAGCTCTTCGAGTTACCTTCAATGCCAAAGGGTAATCTGCATTCATTACGCCAGTTTATCGACAGTGTCACAACGCATTTAAGAGCGTTAGAATGTTTAGGAAAGCCAGTGGATAAGTGGGATACAATCTTGATTCACCTTTTAAGTAATAAAATAAATTTTCGCATTAGGCGCGATTGGGAGATCGATATAGGAAATAAAGAGAACTAAGACATGCCTACAATGAAGCAATGGCTCGAGTTCCTAACAAAGCGTTGCAATACACTGGAACTCGTTGAAGGTACAAGTTCAAAGCAACCCAATTCTAAGTCTACCAATCTCCAGGACAGAAAAGTCAGCTTGGCAACAACTATGCCACCTCCATGTGCGTACTGTCAAAGTCAGCATCTGATTTATAGATGCGAAGAGTTCGCCAGTTTACCTGTTCGCTCAAGGCAGAGCGAGGGTGTAAAAAGACAGTTATATATTAACTATTCAAGAAACGGACATTGCGTCAAGGATTGCACGGAGTCAAGGTGTAGAAAGTGTTGAAAACAGCACAACATCTTACTGCACCAAGATAGGAGCACATATGGTGACTGTACCTAATATCGCCAGGCAAAAGTTAAATCGCTGTCAATTGAATAATAACTGATATTTTTACATGCAGATCGTTTCAAAGTAAAGATAAATTATTCATCTTCCATGTAGCTGTTACGTCCGAAATCGAGATTTGGGATTGATGATCGACTTCGCAACGTAAAGAGGGGATCTTGCCCCGTCGTCTCCACAGCGCAACCGTAATCCCTACGGCCGGTCACGCTTTTTAGAGTAACTGTGCGGGGCAGGTGGATTGGCAATTTAAAAAGATGGAGAAAGGAAAAGAAGAGATGTTTCGTCTTGGGACCGTCAGCCAGACTCATCAGTAGGGCTATAGCTGACGGCCCCGTGCTCTAGACACACGGGGACTAAGAGGAAATAAACTTGGAACTTGTATATGTACGATCGAGAGTAGACGATAGGACTTGCGAGAAGAGTAGACCTCTAGCGGCGCCGGCGGAGACGTACCGGCGCGACCCATGGTGGAGCCGGGACGTCACAGTAGCATAAGTTAGAATCGTTGAAACCTACAAATTTTTAATTAGGACTCTTGCGTCTGTAAGACATGCAAAATCGGGTTCTGAAAAAAGTGTAGCTAATATCGCCAATTTAAAAAATAATGATTAATTCATGTATATTTGAGTTTTTAAAGTCATTTTCACATGTGATTTTATTATTTCTTACTCTATAAATGTTTTTTTATCCATCTTTGATTTTATTTTTATTAGAAAAATATAGACATTTAAAAATATAGATTTTTAAAATATTTTATTTTTTACGTTCCGATGTATATATTGGACACATAAATCTGTGAACGCGCTACTATCCCCATTCTTTTACAGCTGCCTCTCTTGCCGTCGCTCTTGTCTTCGCTCGCAATCACCCGCGGCTGCTCTTCGAGGGCAAGAGCAAAAGTTGGACAGGCCTAATCTGGACACATGATGAAATTTTGATGTTTTCTGGGGAAATTAAATAGAACAAAAAGCAACACAATAGTTTTTTCTTTTGGCATATTTCTTCTGTATAAGTAATTTATTCAAATCAATAAACAAACTTAAGTAAAAAGAATTTGTTTTTGAATGACTAATTTTAAGGTTATGTGTATTCGTGTGTAACACGAATTTTACACATGAATTAAATATTATCATTAAAACCAGATACCAAGAATACAAAGTAATAATTGTCAAGGTGTTAAATAATTATTTCACAGTTTGCACACATGGTCAGGTTTATGGTAGTTTTGGGATTTCACTGTACCAGTAGACACACGAATATAAAACTAGTACGAATTTTAATTTTAATCTTCCAATCAAAATATAATATTACAGGGTACCATTTTTCTAAAACTGCATTAGTTGTACCAATATATTAAACATTATTAATAATATTCGCTTAAGAGACTGTGTAGCAAATCAGATAAGAGCAATACTAAAATGGTGTAAACTGGAGAGTTCAAGAAAATTTATTTTTATTACGAGTATTACGAGTTTACTGAGAAAAATATGTATATGAAAATATTTTATTAAATATTTGTGTAATTGAATAAAATAATTATTTTATGGATAAAGTGAATATTAAATGTAATAATCAGTATTATTTGCACCAGTGTCCAAGTACTGGGACGTGTCCAGGTATTGGGATATTTACCTTATACCGTGGCTCAACCCGCCCGTTACCCGATCACCTTTCGCATCGGGCAAGGCGGGTTCGCGTTTATTTCTACCCGCCCGTCAAGCCCGAAACTGTTGCCAACCGTGCGACATATCCGACCTGTCCGTGTCCGTATTTACGCCTTTCCTTTAAGGTCTGCGCACACTTGTCAGTTCCGTGTCAGTACCGTCCTGGCGTGCCAGTGATACGAAGAAGAGGGGCGTAGAGGGTGTCTTCTTCTTACCACTGGTACGCCGGAACGGTACTGACACGGAATTGATATGTGTGTCTTTATTCATCGGGGTTTCTTTGGCGCGCATATGGAATTCATAACCCTATAGCCAATCCTCTACAACATCTGTATCTTTTTTATGTTTTGATTAATGCCTTGCAGTTCTTCAATTTCTACCATATGTGCGGCAAAACTTATTTTTAATTTGGCAAGACGTGACTTTCGCTTTATGACTTTCAGGGGAATAAGTTTATGAGTTTATGAGATGTCATAAAACTACATATCTGAAACATGCGGGAAAAAATATCTCTCAAACGAATCAACCGATCGACTTTAACTTTTAATTTGTTAAAAATAGTTACTATTTTATTGGAGTCTAAACCTAAGTCCTTTAAAAATTTTTAATAATTAATATTTTTTTCACTACATTTAATAAAATTTACAATTTCTTATTATTTTTTCTGTTCTTTTTGTTTTGTTGTTTTTTCTTTTCAAAATTTGACTCTTTATTCCATGCTAACACTAATTCAGAGTGAAAACCGGGTAAAGCGCGAGAAATGTCTTGGGTAAAGAGCGAGCACGGGCGGATCGGGGACTTCGGGCGGGTATGAGCGGACTGAAGAACCGCGGGTTCTTCGGACCAGTGATGCCAGAATCGTGGGTTTTCCACAACCACGCGTACCCCCTCCTAGCGCCTGTACCGCACCACGCAAGCATACCTGTCGCTCTATCCGTGTGCCGTACGCGCTGCCTGGCCAGCGCTCTCCGGCGAGAATTCGTTTTACCGACATCGAAGCGCTTGTGTTGGTGTTCACAAACAAAAAGTCCAGAGTTCAAATTCTGATACGGATATTCTACATTTTTTCTTTAATTATTCTCTAATTTCTCTTCCTGTATTCTCAGTAAAATAAAAACTTGAAAACTGTTAATTTACAAAGCATTTTCGCAGCTGGCTAATGTTCGATGTTGGTTTTCTGCCCTTTGTATACATAATCAGAAATAATTCCTTGAAATGCCACTTACAAAATAAACGCGTTTCTAGGATGGACTCTTTAAAATTCACGTCACAATGAGCAGTTACAGAATTGGTGATTTCGGTTTCAGGTAAGCGTGCCGCCCGCTCCGCTATTACGGTCGGCTTACCACGCGCACCCCGGATTACTGTAATGAGGTTTGAAAAGTCTCAACGATATCATTTATACCTACAAAAGAGTTTTACTAACCCATTCTTGGTCAATGACACTTTTTTTGTGTTAATGAGGTTCATACATACAATCTTCATCGGATTATTGAAATGCTTTTGGCCCCGGATTATCGGAAAAGACCTACTCCACCCACAGTTTTGCTTATTCGCTGCGAGCAAGGATCTGCGGTCCGGGTAGGCAGCCCATTGATTGCCCAGAGCAATAAAACTTTTGGGTCAGGTAAAATACCCAGTACAAAAAACTAAAATGTTCATTCTTTTGATAAATGTTCGTGAAAGTATTACCAATGTTTTTTTTATGATTTCTTGATGAAAATGAGTTCAAACATGGACAAATTCGGTCCATTTTTAGTGAACGTAGTGTGCGTCGCAGGCCAATCACCAGAAACGTGTTTTCTGCTAAATCTGGGGAACATTGAAATTATAAACGTGTTTTCATAATGAAAAATAGACCGAATTGCTTCGGGTTTGGACTTATTGTGGTCAACATAAACTCACCGAGCCATCGGCAATACTCTGATCAAGTTGTAATGAGAAATATGAAAATTTCCATATTCTGTACTAGATGACTGAAGTCGTTGTTGATCGAGGATCACCGCTGGTGCACTATTTTACTCACTCTTGGATTACGTCGCTCACTGTCAGTCTTCTTGTCAGATGGTTCGGGCGAGGACCCTGCCAAAGATGAATCTATTTAGTGCTGATTACTGCCTCGGATCATGGAGAATTTCCCGGTCCCGAATCTTTCACCATAATCTTTCATAATAATCCGAGGAACACTGTATCTGATTATTTGCCCGTTGACTATTTATAAAAATCGTGCCTTTGCTCAATGGAAACCACGAGAAGGTGGTGGGTCGACCGGAATAGCGAAACGTGCGGCGCGCTTACATGAAACGGAAATCACCGATTCTGTAACTCAGGCCTGTCCAACGTTTGCTGTTGCCCTGGAAGAGCAGCCGTGGGTGGTTACGAGCGAAGGCAAGAGCGACGGCAAGAACGGCAGCCGTAAAAGAGTGGAGATAGTGGCGTTCACAGATTCCCCCACCAAGAAAACCTTTCGCTCTTGGGCCTGGCTCGGTGCCTCCAAGAGCGAAGAGCAACTCGCCGCCGTTCGTACGAGCAAATCCCTGGACAGGCCTGCTGTAACTGTTCATTGTGACGTGAATTTTAAAGAGTCCATCCTAGAAAGGAGCTTATTTTGTAAGTGGCATTTCAAGGAATTATTTCTGTTTATGTACACAAAAGACAGAAAACCAACATCGTACATTAGCCAGCTGCGAAAATGCTTTGTAAATTAACTCATGTCTTTAGTCGTTCTGAGAATATAGAAAGAGAAATTAGAAAATAATTAAAGAAAAAAAAGTAGAATATCCGCATCGGGATTTGAACACTGGACTTTTTGCGTATGACCCAAGCGCTTCGATATCGGTAAACCGAATTGTCGCCGGAGAGCAGAGATGGGCAAAAAATTATTTGAAATAAAAATTTCCTACACAAATTTTGATTACAAATAATTTTTTGCCCATCTCCGCCAGAGAGCGTCGGCCACACAGCGCGTACGGTACACAGATAGAGGGACGGGTATGCTTGTGTGGCGCGGTACAGGCGCTAGTACGGGGTACGCTTGGTCGTGGAGCGGGGGTAGCGCCCGTGGGTGGAAACCCACCATTCTGGCATCACTGCTTCGAACTAGTGACGATTAGTTATGGCGATCCTGGACAAAGATGGGATCGATCCTAAGAATCGATCTTTTGTGAAAACGATTGATCGATCTTTAAGGATCGGTTATAAGATCGATCAATCGTGGAAAAAAATCGATCTACAAAGATCGATCCTAAAAAGGATACTTAAATTAACTTTATTCTCACCCTCATTGGTCACATTTATATAGTACTAATATGTAGGTATAGTACTTTTAATGATAACTTTTCATACACAAGTGGTCTCTTTTAATAATGTCCATCAAAAAAATTTTATCCTTAGATTCTTCAGATATTTATTCAGCTATAAATAATTACAAAAATATCAATATCAAATATTGAACATTAAGATGTAACTGACTAATTGGACAATTGGGTAATAAGGTAATCAAAACAAGAAGGACTAGGAAATAAGTATAGAGTCATAGTTTATATAACGTACAACTTCAGAGTAAAATCTAATGAGATCACTCAACAGTTGAGTCTGCTGAATGCATCCAATATGACTACGATCAGTAATATTCGTGAATAATACATGTGTATATACGTGTATTATATTATGCGTATTTTACGTAGCCATCACTCTCTGGCACTTACTAAGTATAAAATTAATTTTTTCTTAACCGATCCTAAAGAAAAAAGGATCGATCGAATTAAAAAAGATCGGTGAAAGCTCGATCTTATTTCCCCTAAAAAGATCGATTTTAGATCGATCCAACAAAAGATCGCCATCACTAGTGACGACTCGAGTGCAGGCGGGTCGGGTACACCGAGAAACAGTCGTGAGCCGGGTGGGCCAAACCCGCCCGTTGCAGAGCTCTACCGCATGACCCCTTCCATACCTATTTAACTCCTACACTCTAAACCGCCACACAGAGCTCTCGCTTCTACATAGCTGATATTACTGATGGTGGGGGAACCGGCTGACTAGTAATGGGATTGTGCGCTGAAGAAAGCTGAACCTACCTGAACCCGGTATTCATTAGTTTTATGCATTTTAATCACTGAAAAAAATAAATAAATTTTTTTTTTATAAAAATATATAAGTTCAGATCATTTTTAACGATAAAAAGAAAACGGGATATATTTTCTTCAACGGGATCTAGGTGCGGGCTCTAAAGGATTATCAAGCACCAATAGAGTGCCTGGTACATGCAAATATTACACAGCCATTGCCCCAGGTACAACTCAAGCTTTAAACATACAAAGCGATATACGTTTAGCGAATCCTACTTATGACACTCCAGGAGCGATCAACCTACAAATCGTCACTGGGTTGTTCTGGCAATTCATTTGCGTGGGAAGAACAGATCTGGGAAGGGAACTACCGATATTCCAAAAGACGCTGCTGGGTTGGGTACTTGGTAGAGAAATAAAAAAGAAAGCTCAATCACTTTATGCTATATGGTGCCAATATTATAGCTCTTTACCAAACATAAATCGGATCAAGATTCCAAGAAATATAAATCCAAGAAATACTAATAGAAGTATAGACCTGCACTGTTGTTTCAGTCACACCTCGGAAAATGGATACGGAGCCTGCGTCTACTGTACTTACGCGGATACAGGAGATGAAACCGCGTCACACACTCTGTACTCCAAATCTAGAGTGGCTCCCTTAGGCCAGATCCACACTATCGGTCACGGTCCGGTCTCGATCAAAATCATATCCCTGAGCGTCCACGATTTGCCGGCTTGATAGTGTAGACGCTCAGAGATATGATTTTGATTGAGACCGGACCATGATCGGACGAATAGTGTGGATCGGGCTTTAAAGTCCATGTATTGACACATCTGGATAGTGATCCGGATTCTAATCTGGATTCTAATCTGGATAGTGATCCAGATTTGATCTTAGCAGTGCATTGACAGGACAAGAAACACTTATCTGTGGAGTGATTTCGCGATTGTTTTGTGCTGCGTGAAGAAACAGCCTCACATATTGAAAACGTTCGTTGGCAACAGAATAACGGAGGTACAAGAGCTTACTCCGGAGATTCATGGTCCTATGTACCCTCATCAGAAAAACCCGCGGATATTCTATCCAGAATACCAGTGTCACTACCTAGTACGCTCGCTAATAGGAAATAAGCTTTGGTGGTCAGGTCCACAATGGTTTACAACTTCAGATAAATAGCCTGAACAATCAGTGGGTCGTAAGCAAAAAATCATAGAGCAAAGGATTAACACGATGGTCGTGACGTATTCACCTCCAGACGTTGTGTGCGTAAATTTTCACAATACTCTAAACTACAACGAGTCGTAGCGTATTGTTATAGATTATTAAGTAATCCCAAAGGAAATTGCAAGCGCGGGTCATTAACAAAGGAAGAACTTCAAAACGCAAGTATTGCCATACTGCGTATGATACAGAAAGAGGGATTCTGATTAGAACTCAAACAATTACAGCGTAGCCAAGAACTGAATAGCAAGAGTATTTTAATTACCTTGACACCATTTTTAGACGACGATGGACTCCTACGTGTCAGATGCCGATTGAGACATGCAGAGGTTCCTTCTGGAATCCCCTAGGCCTTTTCTGCCCAACGGCATCCCATTGTCCTACCATTGAAGCACATTGTAAACACCTTGATTATACAACAAGAACATAGCCGATTATTGTATTGTGGTCCGGAACTCTTATTGCACAACATAAGACAGCAATGTTGGCCCATGGCTGGATGTCGAGAAGCCAGAAAAGTAACAAGAAATTGCGTACAATGTTTTCGGTATCGACCCACTCCAATGAGGACCGTAATGGCAGATATTATTATTATTATTAATTCGACTTTATTACTCCTTAAATGCCTAAATTATTATGCCTAATTAAAGACTACAGGAATTCAACAGGCTATTTGCCCGATGCGGAATAGTTTATGCTGGACCGTTCACGACTAGCGAATGCAAGAGAAGAGGCAGAGTACCTACGATAAAGGCATACGTCACTCTATTTGTCTGTTTTGTAACCAAGGCACTGAAGTTAGAACTTGTGACCAGCCTAACATCTGAAGCGTTTTTGGCTGCTCTGAGCAGATTTGTTTCTAGAACACGAACATCATCCCACATATATTTGGATAATGCGACTAACTTCCTGGGTGCCAACCGAGAGCTCAAGGAGTTCTACGTGTTCTTACCGCAACAGGAGGGAGAAATTGCTAAAAAATTAGCCACGCAAGGTTTCATATCACCACGTTCACCGCATTTCGGCGACTTATGGGAAGCGGCCGTAAATACTGTGAGAAGGCACATAGCCATAACAATGAGAGGCCTCATTTACACGTACAAAGAGTACAATATATTTTTAATTGAGATAGAAGTCTAGAAGGCTGAAGTTATTTTAAACTTACGTCCTCTTACCCCGATTTCCTCAGACTCTAATGATATGACAGCCTTAACTCCTTCCCACTCCCTTACTGGAGACTCATTGCTACAACCTGTACAAAGAACATATTCTGATGTTCCTGATAATCGACTGCCACGTTGGCAGCATTTGCAGAAATTACGCGCTCATTTCTGGAAGCGTTGCCGACAGGAGTGTACTTGAATGTACGCAGAAGGGGCACTCGAAAGCCTATGATAATGTGGGCATGTAATGAATTGGAAAAATTATAATAGTGTGCGGTGCAGACTGATACCCGTAGGATAGACTTGAATAACTGAGATTCTTGGGGGCCCCAGTGTTCGCTGCCACTGGAGCTCCCAAGAGGGCCAGTTATTTCAGGCTATGGGTACGAGCCTGCACCGCACACTACTACTCACACTCTTACAGTTTTCCTTATCTATTGTACACCCGCGGTTTCATTGGCGTCGAGCCTCTTTTCCACGCGGTTCTGGAAAACACCATGGAGGGCGGACTCCTTATTGACCCATCTGGTCCCAATTGATCTAGACCAGGCATGGAACTAAAGTGAACGCAGCGGCCGTTTTTCGGAGGCGACGCCTCCTTTCTCCCGCTGCGCGTCTTGGCCCCCGCGGCGGGCCTAGGAGCTTCGAGCGCCTCAGGTCCGTACCATATGAATCGCGCGTAGCCATATGGGGCGCCGCAATGCGCTACACGCGGTTCATATGGTACGGGTCTGAGGCGCTCGAAGCTCCTAGGCACACTGCGGGGACCAAGACGCGCGGCGGGAGAAAGGAGGCGTTGCCTCCGAAAAACGGCCGCTGCGTTCACTTTAGTTCCATGCCTGATCTAGACGAAAGGTGGCGCGCAAGAAGAATAGTCAGTCACTGTAAGCGACACGAGAACCACGCCATGCGTCTCGTGACTAAGCTACATTTTCTTAGGAAAATAAAGTTTATTATTTACAATTCAACAACATACACTTCTTACAGTGTTTGTAGATTTTACACTTAAATCTAATTAAACACAAATGTCTATTTGAATCTACTTACAATTAGTTGTCAAGTATATAATATTCTATAATATATATATGTTACTATATTTTTAATATTCATGGAATTATTTGTTTTCTTGGTATGATAATTTCCTATTTTTTATATTAAATTTCTACGAGTATTTTGTTTTTTTTTTAAATAAGTTATTATTCTCACTATATATTTCATGTTATTTAAACCTTCTTTGGCAGATTTAAACAATTCTATAGTTCAGGCCTACATGAATTTCATGAATGAACTGTGAGGAATCAAAAATGTCTGAAATATTGTACTATATCAGTTTGTTAGGAGTATATTCTTTTATACACTTATATCTTAAATACATTTTATAAATGTATTAATAATATTAATATACGGTAAAGTTGACGAAAAGCTACATATTCATCGATTTCAATGACCTTTAAATATGTTGTTAACGTCACCATTCTGAACAACATTTCCCTTTAAACTTTTTAGCGGTCGGTTTTGGTTTATGAGATATTCGCAACAAACTTTATTTAACATTAGAACTACCCAGTTTAAGACATACGTTTTTCTAAGGTGTGCCTACACGACAGTTTTTCAAAAACTACATGATTCAGGACAATAATGTCTAACTTAACCTCAATCAATACTGTTACCGCCGACTGAGAAACAGTCAAGAAGATGATTATTTAGTAACGTCTTTATTAATATCTCAGAAACTAACAAGTACCCGAAGCTAAAATTTTATATCGGGGGTCCTCTTCCCCTCCCTCCCAATCCCTCAAAATTTCGGCTCATTATGATGGTTGGGTCATACCGTGGTATATCCTATAAAAATATAGTTCTATATTATATTATACATTTATATCGTCCATATTGTATATAAAACATGCAAAATGTATTCTGACCTTGTCTTTTTTTTTATTATTTTGCTCACTATACGTGCGTTATAACAAAGTGATTGAGAGTCCTTCCATTCAAATTCATGAGGATAAGTTCTGGAAACTTTTTTGTGAATATGTATCTCTGAAACTAAGGCCGCCCGCCAAAAAGTTGAAAAGGAAATGTTCAGAATGATGACCCTGACAACATTTGTCAAGGTCATTGAAATCTGTGAGGATGTAGCTTTTCGACAAGTTTACCCAGTATACAATGTATATATCTATCTAGTGAAATTAGATTTCCTAATTTGTGCTAGTTGGTCAAGGCTATTGCGAACTGTGCTCGAAACTGTGGGACTCATTAATAGATATTGCATTATCCGCAGGGAGACAAGGGTGATAGAGGCGAACGAGGCATAACAACGTCCTTGAACGGCGAACCGTTTCCAACTGGAGTATTCCAAGGACCATCTGGTCCACCAGGACCACCTGGTAAGCATATAGGCTGTATAATTTAAATTTTCTTAAAACTGATAGTCATACACATAATATTATATCCAAATATCACGGGGAGACTATATATGGCGATATGATTTATCATTTTCAAAGTAATTAAGTCGATATCGCCGAGTACGCAGGTGTAGAGAAAATGTCACATTCATAAGTTTAATGTCTATATTTCGTTACGATTTAGTACTGTGGAGCAACAGTATCTAAATATCTCGATAGACAATTTACAAATTATTTCACAGCAATACTTTAATCAGTGTTCGTAAATAATCCGGTGCAAATTAGAAGCTGAAGTTTGAATCGCTGCTGTATTTTCGTCTTGCATTTTTTATTACTTCTTCTCCTTTAAATATCATTTTCGTATTTTTTCTAATTGTTTAGTTACTATAAATCCTATTTTTCAATAATTTAGTATCTTAATACTTTACATGTCCTTAATATTTCAGACGTATGTTTCAACAGTGTTTCCGCCGATAATACCGAAATTGTTTCCATGTATTGCACCTCATATGATTAACCCGCAACCCTCATCGTACACGGGAGTGACAAATGAATCTTGGTCAGGTCCGCAATCAGACTGTTGAAAGAGCCACGAAAGGCGGCATTCCCATCTATCACGCGATGTTCTGTGGAGCGGATCACAGCGCCACGCTCACGTCGCCGATCTGTCACTATCCGACACGTTACAATTTCTCAGTTCTGTTATAACACAATTTTTTCGACTTTTACGCTAATAATAATCTTAATGGAAAACTAATTCGAATATAATATTATGAACAATATTCATAAACTACAAATAAACAGCGCTATCGGATGCTTTTATCAGAACGCATTCGTTTCTTTATCGCAATAATAAAAATAGTTTTTCTAAATATCAAGTAGTTACGTTTATTATTTTACAAGATATAATTTCCTTATACAACATATTCGATAACGGATGTATATTGTATTCAAAGGTAATTTCTGTAGAATAACATAACGAAAAAATAGTGAAAAAGAAATTTAGTTCGTTAATGTATTTTCACACTGTTTTGTAATGATCTAAATTGTTTTTACATACCTGGGTATTAAATATATATTCTGTATGTACGTTTATATTTATTTTTTGTATTTTGCGATATATATAAACAAATATTTTACATTACACCCTATTTAAAACAAATTATGCAACATATTCTGCCTGCTGAAAAAGGCATTGCGCAGCGCTAGTTATTTGTAATTGTTGAATACTGTTCGTAATAGTATATTCGCCTTAATACATATCATCCGCATAAAAAACTTCAAAAAAGTAAAAACATTACACCGAGTACATGAAAAATCAAATAAATCACAAAAAATAGAAGATAATAATAAAATCACAAAAATAGAAAAAATATACAATCACAAAAAATAGAAGATAATAATAATTACATAATAAAAAAAAATGTAAAATCAAAATGGGCTGCAAGTACATAAAGGTGTTTTCCATCTTATTCAAAATACTTGGCGCTGCGAAACCGAAAAAATGTTAATTGTCTTAGTATTAATATATAATTTACAATAACTCCCTTACAATCTCAAATACATAATAAACATATACATATTATAAAGGCAGTCGGATTTATTCTACGTATATTTAATTCTAATATCGTACGTAGCATATGCATACGCACACATACACACATTCTCAAACACGCGCAGAAGAAAGAAAGAAAAAGAATAATTCAATTTATTTATACATATTTTTTCAGTTTAGACGGCAGGGACAGTCGACATTTATACAGGTTTCATGTACTTGGCGTCGAGACGCTACCGCGTCTCTAGATTTTCGCATTAACATTATTATCAGTGTAAAAATGGAAGAAATTTTTTTAGACCAGAAGTGAGAAATTGAAAGGAGTTGGTTCCGGACAGAATGGTCACGGCCGCGCGGTGCACAGTGGTGCTATGGTCTACACAACAGAACGTCGTATCATAGATGGGAATGCCATTATATTTGTCGTGGCTCTTTCACTGTGCGAGCGCGGAGCTGTCCGAACTTCATTTTCACTACCCAGATAGCACAAAGACGTCTTAAAGAGGTCGAGAAGACGCCTTAAAGAGGTCCTAAGACGTAAATTTTCACAAAACAGTACGTCTTTAAGACGACTTTAAGACGTCCAGAAACGGGCATTTTTAGGACATTCGGCAGTACTGGTTGGATTTAATAAAAATTTAAGGAAGTAAATGGTTTTCAAAATAAGATCAAACTCGATAACAATTTATTTCATTTACTTAATTCAGAAATAATGCAGAATATATGCACTTACAATAAATACAAGAACATATTAGTACAAGGTAGAATATACAGAATATACAAACTATGCAGATCATACACTTAAAACAGATATGGATGTGCACTTAAGGGGACCGTCTCACTGGGCCTTGAACTATGTGCGTACGCTCACACAAGCTAGGAAAAGCGTGTACGTATACGCGATGTAGTAAACAAACCATTTCAACAACTTTCTTCCTGGAATCGGCACGAAGGAAGTTTTTGCGGGTATAGTCGCTTCCAGTAGACATTCGTGCAGGGTGGTCTTGTGCGTTGTTACGCTAATAAGCACCGTACGTTGAAATAATAATGAATTTATGAATCATGTACTGTGACAGACTCGGGAAATGACAGAATGAGGCTTCAAGGATTCTCCGCCACTGGCGCTGACGGTATATTCGCGCCATGTAGCATCAGAACCGGTGGAAGTCCAAGCTAACCGATAAATGTAGAAAAGACATAGTTGCCGAGACGTATTGAGAGTCGAATCGCGCTGTTGTCGCATTTCCCCTTACTATTTTGTCGTCAGGGAGGCTTGAATGAATCACGGCGAAGCGGCTGGAGAAGAGAGATGGGCAAAGATAATATCTGATAATCTCAAATAAAATGTACTT
The DNA here is from genome assembly GCA_951215215.1 of Andrena trimmerana. NCBI lineage: Eukaryota > Metazoa > Arthropoda > Insecta > Hymenoptera > Andrenidae > Andrena > Andrena trimmerana. The sequence goes on from OX578062.1 coordinate 11,828,543, forward strand.
TATGTTTATCCGTTATTCGAAGCTTCAAATAACACAAGTTATCTTTATTCCAAACATCACGGATAAATAAATTTATTTTAAATGAATTTATTCGACGCCGAAAGATAATTTTTTATTTGAAGTGAATTCATTCGACAGCGAAAGATAATTGTTTTATTCGAAGAACGTTTATTCGAACCGTCAAATAAGGTTTCATCTTTATCCGTAATTTATTCGGCTTTTATGCGAGGGCTTCGAAATTTAAAATTCCTTTCGGCAGCGTGTTCGTCCGAACCGGCGCGATCTCTCTTCGTGCTGAGGACTTGGTGGACGTGCTTGAGGATTTCTAGAACTGCACTAGATAAAAGCACTAAAAACTAAATTAAAATGCACTGAAGACTAAAAAATCATTCTTTTCTTGTACTACAATTTTTTTCCTATTCGAACGTAACGAATCACTTCTCGATATAAATTGTGTATATACTACGGAAATCGCGATTCCACTAGCGTCCAGAACGAAGCGGCTTTTTGTCGTTTTCGTAAAGAACGCCAGTGGCTGATTCCAAGTCGTTTTGTGGTTATGGGTTATATTTATTGATGACTGAATAATTTTTTCACCCCTTCGGGGTTAATTTTTCTTTAAATATTGTATTGTCATCCAAACTACGCACGCCTGCAAAATTTCAAGTCAACTCGATAGTTGGAAGTTGGTTAAATTTCAGTTGCCAGATTTGAACCATACATACATCAAACACACAAAAACAAATACAAACAAACCGAGGATCGAAGCTGAATAAAATCATTTAAAAATAATCTGATTTATACCGTGTTTAAATTTATTTTATCTGGGAAATCTCAGCAGTGTGTTACTGAAACGTTCATGCCGATACGATAGAAAATGTGAAAGTTTTACATTCTATTAAAACACACAAAATAAACAATCATTGAACAATTATATCAGTATATTTTTTCACAAGTAAACATAAATATTGCACAGAATGAGAGTAGATAATAAGAATTACGAAGGGATATTGATACCCAAATTAGTATTCTTTCATAAATTATTCAAATAAACTATCAAATTAAAGAGTCTTTCTCTTTATTTGTCGTCGAATACAAATAACCCAGAGTTAGTTTTGTTTGAAACGCCACGGAGGAATCAGTTTATGCAACGGGAATTCATCCGTAGGCCACAAATAATTTTTTTAATCGAAGGCCTTTATTCTTGAGGTCGCCCGAAGCTCGAGCCGAGCGACATTGTATCGTTCACCCGTCTATCCTGTCGCCTGGAGTTGATCGGCGATGTATCATCGATTATGCAGAAACAGAATTTCTTTATTTTTCGTCGTATCAAAATGAAAGTGATTCTGTCGATTAAATTGACAGGAAATAAATTAAATCGGACTACTTTGTAAGGAAAGACTAAACGTTGAAGAATAAACTCGCTGACTAAATATACGTTTATATATATTTAATTCGATGGCAAAGAATAATAACGGTCTTCCTCGATTCGAGGTCCGGAGAAGACTTCCCTTACGTCCCGTGGAAAGTCCTCTGTTGTCCTTTAGGAAAACTCCTAAGGACCCCGATGCTAATGTACGATGTCTTTGGCGTCACGCTAGTCTGGCCCATCGTCGTTGTACTCGTCACTCTGGCTATATCTAGTTAGGCTCACCCGGCCAGCCCCTTTTATGAGGTGGTGCTTCAATATTTCTAACAACTTTGAACAAAACGGGCTTTCAATTCTGCATATAAATTTTATGTGTAATATTGTTAATAATGTTAGTTCAAATTGTGTCAGGTTTGGTATCTTTCCTTCTTCCACTCCCGGACCCCCCTATCTTTCATTATGGCTACGCTCAGCGAGGCTCTAACGCTAGACGCAGCTCTCATGCTGTATTCCTGCAAAACTTCTCGACAAAAAGAGAGAACTCTGTGGTAATAGCGTGGCAGAGATAGAGAGAACAGAACATGTGGCAACAATGCGTAAAAAATTCGTTGACCCATAGTACCTGGAGATGTCGTCTCTGTACAAGTTCTTTTTATCGTACCGCAGTAGTTTCATTAGGGTCCGTTTGTTTCCTGGGGACGCTTCGATCGATTCGCATCATAACATAAATGAGACGGCCCCCTTAAAATAGATGAACTATGTAGAACATGTAGGTAGTATACATAAATTACACAATGTATAATTGTTTATTCATCGAGTGCAGCAATCTTAATTGATCTGCAATCGTCTCTAAGGTGTGCTGCTGTCTGAAAATAAAAAGAGCAATTAAATAAAAAGAGAAATTAACTAATACCCTATACGAACAATGAAATAAAGACATGTATAAAGACTGCCGGGAGTGTTACTTGCTTTGTTAAAATATCTTCGGCTGTGACGTTTTCCTATCGCAAGCTCTTTTTAGTCAGGCTTGTACAGTCATCCGCTAATACTGCAACCTACGCGCGCGCGAATAAACAAAAATGGCAACACTGCCTCGTGGACGCATTCCACTACAACCATTCGGCGTTCGGAGGTTTGCCAGCGACCTGTGAACAGCAGTGATGCTCGAGTTTCGAAAATTTTAGGATAATCTTTTTCAAATTAACGTCGCAAAGAACTGTGTGGAATTTCTCGGCCCAGGTAAGCGAGCCGCGCGCTCCGCTTTTATGATCGGTTTACCACTCGCACCCCAGATTACTGTAATGAGGTTTAAAAACAATGTCGACTGGTGTCGTACCCGTCTTAATTTCAGAAATTTTAACTACGACAGGGTTGACTGCAGTGCTATACACCTGTACGGAGAGATTTGTCGCCAGCTGCGTGTAAAAGCCACAATAAAGGTCTGCGCACACATATCCGTTCCGTATCAGTTCCGTGTCAGTTCCGTGGTCGTAAAGTTGCTTATTTTGAAATGGAGCAGCGCACACTTGTCAGTTCAGTGAAATTCGACGGTCTCTCCGTACCCGTCAGTTCCGGACCGTCAGAATCAGTGTGAAAAAATACCGTTTGCGTGCTTTACAATGGAGCAACGCACACTTGTCCGTGTCAGGGATGTCAGCAGATGTCAGTGTAGAACCCTTATCCGTTCAGTGAAACTAAAATCTGGTTGCCAACGATATTTGAGCATTTGGACTGATGGAGTCCTGAAATCACGAAAAGGTGAAAGAAACGACCTTTTTTATGACCGTGAAAGGTTCTCGGGTCGAGGCTCTCGCACCACGCGCTTCGGTGGTCCTAGACCCTAGAGTCATAAAGACAAGGACAGCAATAGACCACTCAGTAATGAAAATGAGAATTTTTATAATTAATATTAGATCTCCATACTAATACCACCAATAGATTGCTGGAGCTTTTGCAATGAAAATTATACTAAACATGATATAATTCTGATCATTATTAATGATTGTAATGAAAAGAGTTTTGTATTTGAATTTTGCGCGGTAAGGTATAGGGTATGATCAGATGCATGAATGCTGGGTGTTAGGGAAATGAAGCTGGATGTGCGTTTCAACAGGACATGCAAACTTTAGAGCTTTTTCACACGGCGATACATGTATCGCGATACGTGTATGATGCATACCGATTTTCCATTGATCATTATAGTTTCCATAGGAACCGTTCACACGACGATTCTCGTATCGCGATCCTGAATTTGTCCATGGATCATTCCAATGTTCCATTTTCTCCAGGGCGAGGACAAAACACCCTGTATTTGCGTTGAACCATAATATTATATGGAACAGGGACTTTTGGGTATACTTAACCCCTACTGAAGTTCAAACAAAAGCAATTAAAGAAACTCTTTCGCAGGCATAAATGACACGATTATGGCGGATACGAGACCAGTTGATTTTATGTTTTGACCTGATTGAAGTAATACGGGGGTTCGGGTGGTATGGTAACCCGTCCGCAATAGTTCAGTATTGATATGGAGCCGAAGACTTGTGCTAGGTTTGCGTCTATCAAGTAATCTTTGCCGATATTAGTCATAATCTTCTGTTGTCATGCAACCTTGAACTAATGTACATCCAAACCGATTCTTTTGTCTGCATCCAATGTGTTGCGAAGAGATTCGCTTACGATATCGAACACTCGTAAATACAAAAGTAGATTTCACATCGACCAAATTGATTTTAGGATCTATGTTGATTAAGCATTTTTTATTCTTCTCGGTGAGAACTACAAGCCTTTAAAGTATTCCGTGTAAAAAGATATTGCAGAATATTTTTCTTCTTGAATGGAACAATTCTTTGTGTGGTATATGTACGAAGGAGGGAAAATCTCAGTAGACATGAGCCGATTCGTAACTATAACAAGGACTTTATTCTGAGTACAGGGATCAAGTGTGACTGCGCGATATCCGCCAATCCTTGCCAATCACCACTCGGCGGCGCTGCCGAACTTCCGCCGCCGCGTTGCTCGCGCCTCGCTATGGCGCCTCGCTATGGCGCCTTATTTGAGCACATATATAAAACTTTGGTTTAACGATTTTCGTATGATCATACAGAGTGGAGATACATACATACCTACTGTAGGACAGGCATGATCAGTCGGGAGGACAAGATCTCATTAGGTTCTAGGACCCGGGTCAGAATCGGGCGCACAACTCTTATGTTCTAATCGTTATGTTCATTATAGAAAAACTATATACATCATATAATTTATTTTCACCAAAAAACATTTGTAGGAACAATTTTTTCATATTTGTACTCGCTTACGAAATATTTAATCGTTCTCATTCAAATCACGAGGGGAGGACTAGGATTGTCCCACCCATGCGAATATCAACCAAGTTTTTTCCTGGGGGAGGGGGGGGGGGGTAGATGTATGCTATTGAAGGCTTTTAGTCTGTGTGCACGACTCATTAACCTGAATGGCTGTGGCGCAGCGGCAAGCAATTTTAACCTTCATTTTTTCGAAAACGGTTGACCATCTGCGACTAAAATAAACGTGAAGAGCCTTCATTGGTAAAGATCTATCATCCCCCAAAATTTACTTCAAATCCGCGTAGAATAGACCGGCTTCCCCTTGTCAGACTCACTGTATATTTTCGAACAATATTTGTATAGCAAGAGGCATTTGATTTGTGCAAAGGGTGATACGGTAATAAATTACGAATCGAAGTCCGCAGAAACGCTGATAGATGCATGAAGTGAATTTAAATGACATACAGAATAGGGAATCCGATATTATCACTTTAACTTCCGTTACTATTATTGTCTATACACAAAAGTAGATTGAATAAAAGTTCCTTGGTTTCATGGAGGTTATGAAACAAATGATATGAAATATTTCCATATATGTGAACGGGTTTCGATGATATGATGGGCACCTTTGAATTTTTAAAATGAGAACGTATAATTTCTTCAATATCTATTGTAACACACATTTTTCTGAATGCAACTGCCATGCGGTTGTTGTAGTTAAGCTCTACTGATAGTAACAGAATTAAAGAACAAAATGTACGCAGAATCGGGACGATCACAGTGATTGATATGAAGTAGTGTACCATCGGGTTAATGTATCGGCCATAAATGTATTCCAATATAATGTTCATCATATAACTTTAGCCAAGTAGTGATGGGCTCTTCTTCTTGTCATTTTGTTTTCCCAAGAAACAACCACTAGATCCAGATCACAAACACAAATCTCGCGATCTTTGAAACACCTTCACGCAGGCATATTTCGTTTGATCCATTTCATGCATCCCTTACAACCATGCAACTTCTATTTGACTCGTTTTCCCTACAAACAATAGAGATGACGTAAACTATAGTGTTAAGTTCAAATGCCTCACCCTGCATAGTAACTAATCTCTTTATTGTATTAGTATCAATTTATTTTAACACTTCGACTGTCGCAAGATTTTGAATAATAGTTCGCCTGCACTTTGAAACTTTGAACACATGCCGACACTAATGAAAATGAATATCACTGTACCTACATATTTTCTATTTGATCTTCATAATAATATTACTAATGAATGGACGATTTTTTTTTGATAAAAATGAGTCCAAATACGACCGTATTATCATAGTTCAAAGCACTTCCAAATGCTGTAGACTCTAGAACACTGAAACATATGGTTAAAAATATGCCCATTGAGGTCGAGTTCAGGTTCATTTTCATAAGCAGAATCTCACAAATATTCTTGTAAAACTTTAACGAAAATCTAATGAATAAAAAAGAAATTAAAACTGCCATTAATAGGGGAGACCGGGGCAAAATGACACGAAAATAGTTTGAAGTCGAATAAAATTTTTCCCTTTCAATAAAAATGTTTGGAAATAGATTTATAATATAATTAAAACATTACTATTGATACATGACGAATAGCAATACTTAAAATAAAGTTAGAGTAGGTATATTAAAATTCAACTTGAAAGAAATGATGCAAGAGAAATTAATGATGCACTTTACCATGTATAGGGTAAACTGAACTCCTATCCGGGGTAAAGTGAGGTGCAACAAAATAAGAACTTTAATTCGATTATAGGTAAATATTATCCCCTTGCACTGGAATGACGTGTGTAGCACGGCAGCTTCTGCCTTTTTTGCACCGTGGTTGTCAAAAACTATGGAAATTTTTTGAGGTTAGTTTCTGTTCCACCACGCCGCGTGGTTTTTTAGCCAGCTGACAGGTCAGGATATTGCGCACATCACTTGCGCATTGGTTCTTAGCAGCCATTTGCAGCTCAGTTTACCCCGGTCACTTTACCCCGAACATGTACTCAGTAGAAATTTAATTATTTAATAATGTTAGAATTAATGTTTTCTCAAACGCGTGAACATGTATGTTTATAATCTTGTTATAAACACGCAGAAAAAATTTGGAATTCAAATAACACATTTAGGAATCATTTATCCAAAAAAAATCAGCATGAAGTTTACTGAGCATCCAAAGATGCCGTAAAAATTCCAAAACCGAAAAAATTCGAAAAGGGTTAGTCCAGTGGGTTAAAACAGGTATTATGTTTATCTTATGGACCCTAAGGATTTTAAGTACTGCTGAACACTAAATTTCGATAAGTCTTCGCAAAGAACATGACATGACTCAAAATGAGACACCCTAGTAGCATTTCTTTGTTGGGAGTTTGTTGGGCCAATGACGTGTTGGCCCAGCGAATCCGTTGGCCAACTGTTGAAGTGTCGCGCTATTTTTAAATGGGCCCACGATTGTAACCAACGCAGGCCCAACTGAAGGTTTCTTTCCATAGACCCAACTGAAGGTTCCCTTACATAGGCCCAACTGAAGGTTTCCTTCCATAGGCCCACCTGAAAGATTCCTTCCATAGGCCCAGCTGAAGGTTTCCTTCCATAGACCCAACTGAATGTTTTTTTCCATAGGCTCAACTGAAGGTTTCTTCCCATAGACCCAACTAAAGGTATCTTTCCATAAGCCCAACATTCGAGCCTCTACAATAAACCAACAGTAGGAAAACGGTTGGTTATACGACGCTTCAATAAAAGCCTTATTAATCTCTAAAAAAAGTTACTACACAGTACAGTTTTCTGAAAACTTTATTTGTTTACATACAACGAATGTTTAATGATACCTTTTCCATATTAGTAAAAGGAATAGAAATAAAAGTATTACTTTCAGAATACATAGTTAGGTAAAAGTAAACATTTCTTACGTACATTAGAAGAATAAAAAGACCACACAATACATTATCACGATTAAACGGTACATATAAATTGGTAGAATTATGAAACGATGATAGACTCTGATTGGAATCGCTATTAGAGATATTAAAATATGCTTCTGAAACAACACTTATTCGTAGACAATCTTTGATTTTATTTCTTTTGCTGCCACATGCCGTTGTTTAGTTCGCTGCGATTATTTTGTTAGCAGGTAATGCGGGGGAAGTTCAGGAACTAAACTTATGTACATATAAGCTGTGATTTATTCAGAATAAAATGTCGCAAGATGATCGACAAGAGACTACTTAACATGGCGTCTCTCGCGTCGCTATGTTGGTGGCAGCACCTCTCCAACAGATTTAATCTCTATCTTTTATAAATGTGAACCAATTAGTTAAGATGACAATGATTTCAACATATGTAGCAGTTTCTGCCACCTTATTATTACGTACAGCACCTACAACAAGCATTATAGCTTTCCTATACATAGGTTTGAATTGTAAGGCACTTTTACACATTGAAACAAATAATAATTAGTGCATAAAATAAAACTGGCCAAGTATTTTTTTCATATTGTATATATTTAATAGCTGTATTTGAAGTTAAAACCAGTATCTTTTTAATGAATTTAATATATGTAATAGTAATCCAACGGTAGGCAAACGGTTGAATTTTGAATTATACTTATTATTTATTGGTAATGGGAAAATGTTAGATTTTCAACTGGTAAAATTAAAAAGTATCTGCATGTACGGTTGCTTCCTGATACTTTCAATTTCACCAGTTAATCGGAAGTTAGGTACATACATAATATTAAAATATTTATTATAAATCATATTAGTACAACTTTTAATTACAGAGCGTCATACTAACAAAAGGAATGCCAATAAAGCTTTCATCATTATTATTCTCTTTAAAATTAGGTAACAATAAGCATTTCTTATTTAAATCTGACGAACAAATATATTTTTCTCTTTTACTACTAACTTTCAATATATCTATACGACTGCATTCTATAAGTTCTTTATAATAGTCAGTCTTATATAAAATGGACTCACATTTTAATTTATAAAAGGAACTACCAGTGATTTCTTCAATTGCCTTTATAACAACAATATCTCCGCATTTTGTATTAAAGCGTGAATTAATGTTTATAATATAAATATCATCTAAAATTACTTTTACTATTTTGTTTTTCTTTTGTACTACTCTTAATCTTGGTGACAATTTGCGGATAGATTTTAATTCACCCAATCTTTTAACTACTTGTTATAGCGGATGATTGTGGGATCGGACCATTCTTTTGATTTTAATCATAAAATTTTCGAAAGAGAAAGCAGATTAATTATCTATCTTGCCAAAATTTTTAGCATCAGCTGTCAAATGTAAAAGATTGTGAAAATTGTACACTAGAAGTTCTTTGGCGTAAAAGATCGGGATGTTTTCAACAAAACAATGTAACAAATTATCGGCATATTGTCGCCATTCAAAGTTTACACTAAAATCGCTACATAATACATAAATTGCACAATGCAATACTAAAAAATGTTCATACAAATTTTGTGGTAGGATGTTTGCTAAAACTACAGGCCCTAGGTAGAGAAGAAAAGATCCAAATTCTGTAGCTTTCCAATGTTTAAACAAATGTATATGTCGTGGTCGCCTAGAAAACTCTGTTGGGTAATGTTTTTCTTTAATTTTTTCCAATCTTTCTGATATTGTACATACTTTTAAAAAATTGAACCTACATTTTTTTGGCCCCTTAACAATCCCAACACCAATAAGTTTTTTCATTACACGTAAACACACTAACAAGGGAAAGACACCATGAGGTAGACATTGATTTTGATCAGCTTTGGCACGATGGATCTATGTCGAAAATAAGTAAATATGTGTTCGAGCGTTTCTGCCAATGGGCCTTAATAATAGAGATATTTACATGTAAATTATTAAACAGTTCATAGGGCCCGTGTAAAGCATAAAAGCCATAACCCCAATTTAAGAATATGCCGTGGAATGTTCGGTAAGACGTCAGCGTGGCGGTGTTGCGGTCGTGAGTTCGATTCCGCCTGTGTCTATATCTTTTTTTCATACTTTGTTTTTTCCACACTGTATGACCAGTGAGAAAAAAAGGTAACCGTAGTAACGTTCATTATTAATTCTTTTAAATGTATACATACAATTAAAGTTTTTTTTTTTATCGTGGGGAAATCAAAAGACATCCCGACACCTCCAGAGGGAAATCCCCCGAGGGCGCCAGGGTACTATGGGATTTTTACCCACTAAAACCCCACGGCCACCATCGCGCGATGGGGGACCACCGGAAACTTCGAATAAGACATCGCAGTACTGTCCTTGAATAATTAATACACCTATAATATAAGAACTATTATATAATAACGAACGGTAATCTTAAATATCGACATGCCAAAATTAATATCAGTACACATTGAACATATTCGCTTATTCTAGTAACAAAATGAGATATATATTTATATTCTTACGTTTCCATTATCTGCAGCTCTTCGGGTGATATTAGTCATAAAAACACTCAAAGCATAAAATGTTCCTGCTTGCAGCACACTTTATAAATTCTGATTTGCTACATCTACAATTGTATAATTGAACGAACTTACCAAGTGAAGTTCGATTCTAATTGTATAAGCGCCTCCTCCGAAAAGATCACATCGTAGTACCCCTACTCTATGCCAGTATCGTCACATTTTTAACATAAAACAAAACACGCATGCGGCGTCGCCCGCGATCCTCATTATTTCAAAGTGCTGCCGTAATAGATTGGGTTTATCTAGTGTAATAGATAATGGGTCTTCCTGAAAAAAGGAAAGGGTGGGTTTAATCTTTTCGGAGGAGGCGCTTATACAATTAGAATCGAACTTCACTTGGTAAGTTCGTTCAATTATACAAATGTATTTAGCGTCTCCTCCTCAAGATTACATCGTAGATGTTTAAAGTTTCATTACGGCGGTCTAACTGGAAACACTAACTGAAGAGTTAGTCTGAACAATTTTTTGCTGCATATTACACATATTAACTTTCCAGTACGGATAAGACAAATTTTTGCTTATCCGGTCTAAAATTTCTATCATAAAATTTTGCAAATGTTTCCGACTCTTTATTCCAGCCAGCTGTCTTTCTGACCAGGCCTAGATCAACGCCCAGTCTCTTTGCCGCTGAGGTGGATGCGTGATGCGTACTATGCGCTGAGAGCACGGTTGCATCTACGCTACTATTTACCCAGCGGCTTAGAGACTCCGCAGACACCGCGTTAACTGGCTTATTAGTAAATATAAAGTGTTTTTTCACCGAATTACGAATCTCTGTTGCACTATCCAAATAACCTAATAAGGTTGAAGCTGCACATATTTTCTTGTTGTGAAAAAATGGCAAGGTTAAAAGCGGTTGTATTGCGTTCTACTTCGACGTTTTAATACGCGCAGAAATCATTATCTCTATTCTATTCACGGATATCCTAATGTTTTCTAACTCAATCAGAGAGAGCATCTGCATCCGGTGACCAGTATTAACGCGAGAAGAGTAATTAGTTTTTTGGATATCGTACTCAAATTTAACTCTCCGTTCGCCGGCTGTTTTATAAAATATTTGAGGGCAATCTTCAGATGCCAAGTAAAGTCGTATTTGGGCGTTGAAGGTCTTAACCCTAGTAGCATTTCTGGTTGGCCCACAGTACCCTCAAGTTGGGAATTAGTTGGCCATCAAAATGCCAACAATAAATGCTACTAGGGAAGTTAGAGATACCTTTCAAGAAACGTTGAATTCTAAAACCTTGTATAACTTCAGTTACAGCTATTAGTGAGATCGCTGATCGAACACAATTTATGGTGTTGTGGGACAGTCCTTCTTCATGTAACCGTGTGAGGAACGCTAGGACCTCTGGAATGGATGGTTTATATAGTTCCACTGCATTCCTGCTGAAAAATAACCACCATCTATTTAGGCCCACATCGTAATTTTTTAGCGTAGATTCGCTAATTGACGACATCATAATAGTTAACGATGTTCCTGGAATTCCTTCCGCATTTAGGGCTTGTCAGATAATCTCCAGGGTAAGACGCTTCCAAAGCGAGTGCGGTTCCTTGTTACTAGAAGATAACAAATTTATATTCGGTTTGAACTTGACTGTCTCTGCCTCTAACGTTGACTGAACAAGTGGGTAGCATGGCTGAACGGGCCAGTCCGGTACCACTACTATACCCTCCGCTTCCTCCTTCTTAATTTTCCGAAGGGTCCTCAGAATTGTACTAATCGGAGGAAGGGCGTAAAAATAAATGTCTTTCCAAGGCAGTGTAAAGGCATCAACTGCCTCAGACCAGGGATGTTTATGATCCGATCTGCTCGCAAATAAGTCTATGTCCGGTGAACCTAAAATACGAATTATTTCTTTAAAAACAGTCCTCGACAATTCGTATTCTGTTTCGAGCTCTAATCTACGCGATTCAGCGTCTGCCTCGAAATTCTCGCGGGAGCTAATATACGAAGCAAAAAACCCAAATGTCTCGGTTCTCGCACCACTGCTAATTTTCTTTGTAATCTTATTTAAATTATCAAATTGAATTCCGCCCATTCTATTGATATATTATAATGTTGTAGTGTGTAAATTCTGAGTCAAATGCTACAGTTCTGCAAGCCTTTAGCAAAACATACAAGGCCAAAGCATGCTGCTTTTAATTCCAAATGATTTATGATATTGTGGTTCAACCGTAATCCAAACCCGTTACATCTTTGTGTCTTACATACAGCTCCCCATCCTGTGAGCGACGCGTCTGAATAGATCTCCATATAAAATTCTGAATTGTTGATTGTATTAATCCCAGACATAATATGTGTCTCTCATCATGTAAAATCTACAATATTCGTCCTTAGCGTCATAATAGCCTCGTAATTGCCATTGCTATTTGCAAGAGCTAAGAATTTCTCTCGCTCAAATTCTTTCGCATAAACCCTGCTGTAGTTAATAGCTGGGTAGCAAGTTACAATCGCGCGAATAATTTGCGCGAAATTTCTTATCTTACATTGAGATAATTTACGAAAGCGTTGTATCAATATCTTGATCGCTATCCTCTTTTCCCCGGGCAGTTCCAGGGTCATAAAGGACGAGTCAAAGGTAAATCCTAACAATCTACACCTCTTTGCAGGCACCATTTGGCTCTTTTAATAGTTTACTATAAACCCTATGTTTTCTAATAAATTGCGACTCTTGTTCAAATTGCTTGTACATTCCATAGAGGTCTCTCCAATCAGTAATTGTCTTAACCAACTTACTACAGATTTCGTTAATTTTGTTAAACTCATAAGGACCGAGCTTAATCCAAATGGTAAACAATTGGATTAGCCGTATTTCCCACAAAAATCAAATCTTAAAAATTTCCTGTGTGACTCGTCAATTGATATTAAATAATACGCGTCCTTCAAATCGGTAATCGACATGTAACAATTCAATAACCTTCCAGTTTGAAGTGTTCTGTCTCCACAGACTTGTTTAGACACTTAAGATTTAAAATTAGCCTACAAGGCTTATCCGGTTTGGGGACTAGAAAAAATATTTGAAAGGAATTAATCCTTTTCCGGTTTGCATGCAACAACCGCGCCTTTAGTAATGAGTTGCGTAATGAAATTAGCTACATCTGCCGTATCCGTCCCGGATAATTCTCTGTCTAAGACAGGCTTAGATTGACGCGGAGCTGACTTGAACGGTGTCTTCTAACTCTCGATCCATGACAAGATCTTTAGGTCTGAGGTTGTAACCGTCTAATTATTATAAAATAATTTTAAACGACCAGCAGTACAGCTTACAGCACCGTTTATCACCTCTTTGAGAAGTGTTTCCTTTGCGAACTCCTGTATGCGCTTTGATGCGTTCGTTGTGGCGGCTCCGCATGGCGAGATTCTTGGGTCCGGTACGCACACGTCGCTACTCGCTTCTGCATGCCTGACCCCGTCGAATAAGTCATGTTCTGTAGACGAAGCGGCGGGCCTTTCGAGTTTTTTGGATTCTTTAAGCTGAAGGTTTGGATACTTTAAGGCAGGGGGGCACAAGGGAGCTGTTTTAGCGCCTAGCTGCGAGCAACCCACCTGCCACGTTGCTAAGGTTAGAATCGGTGAGGAGAACTGCAATAGTGTACGTGCGTGCTTTCCAAATCATTTGCTACTGCCGGAATTTGGTATGACTTGACGGTTCGATTTTACTGATAATGAAACATTTATTGCTAATAATACTTATCTTTTCACCGACATTATTTATAAATGTTATCACGCAGTTATACATGCATGTGGTGCCCACCATTGCACTTAGCGTTATTTACAAGCACAAAAAATTACATAACTAATAAATATATACATTTAACAATATACGGGACGTTAACGAAAATGTAACAATAATAATATATACATAATATGTACATAACTTAAAAATTATATACACAAAGATACATATACAGGGTGTTTATAAATATGTGGGACAATATTGTCCACAAAATTACATAACTAATAAATATGTACACGTAACAATATACGGGGAGTTAACGAAAATGTAACAATAATAATATATACATAATATGTACATAACCCGAAAAATTATATACACAAGGATACACAGAACAATACACGCAGACTTTGTGAAAAGTACTAGATGGGGTACATGTAATTATAAAAAATGATTGTCGCGCTTTGTTGCCGGTAGCCGTTTTTGTTGCACCAGATAATCTATGTTCGGTTGTATTTTGCGGTTTGGGCTCAAGAGCAACGTGCATTTTAAATTATTGTCCGTCAGGACTGTCCGGAACGGCGACTTTGCTGTCTTCATAGTGGAAAATAACTGCTCGCACACGTACGTAGAACCAAATATTGATAAAATTTTTGCGACGCATTTGTGCAAATACGGATATTCAAGTTTTGGTACATTCACAATACCATCCGTCTCCTGAATTTTTTTTTGCATTTCTACGTCACCTCTTAAATTTCTTAAATCTCTTTGCAATTGCGGTGACACTGTATCAATATTTACAGTTAGTGGACTCGTAACTATGTGTAATTCATTTTTAAGTGCGTGTGTGTGTTTCATTATCAGTAAAATCGAACCGTCAAGTCATACCAAATTCCGGCAGTAGCAAATGATTTGGAAATTTCATGATCCCCCCCAATTTTATTACGCGACCTGTTCTGCACTGGGGCCCCGCAAGGAACCAAGCCATGTATACTTACGCTACGAGCCTACGAGCACGCACGTACACTATTGCAGTTCTCCTCACCGATTCTAACCTTAGCAACGTGGCAGGTGGGTTGCTCGCAGCTAGGCGCTAAAACAGCTCCCTTGTGCACCCCTGCTTTAAGGTCTGCGGCAGACTGCTGTAAAAGTTTTGCTGTTTTTAGATTCTCTGGCAAATTTTTTACAAAGAGTGAATCATCAACCGCCGTCGGACTTAACATCCCTTTCATTGTATTAATATCGACCAATAAACGACTTTTGCGAATAACCGTCTCGTCGTGTACCGAATTGGCGAATAACCGACAGACATCGTTTAAACATTCGAATACCGCTATATCGCCCGCGGATTCTCGTAACAAAAGCGGAGATGTTGCCTTTCCAACTCCCGAAATGCAAACCCGTAAACTTTCTTGCTTGTTTATAATTCGTCGTTTGCCCCGTGTACGGGCGTTCCATTTATCGACCATTCGACCTCCGCTTTCAGGTTGGGGAAGTCGAGAAACAAGCAATTGTTGGGAGGTGGATATTTTTTCTCCCTCATTTAATATGGGGTAGACCCATTTTTTAAATTTCTGCCCAGCGAACGGCGAAGCTTGAGTGAACAGGGGACGCTAAGATCCGCTCCTTTGCCAGACGCTGTCCAATGGGGTTTAGAACATCGCTAGGTTTCTTTCAGCTTCCGCGGTCTTCCTTTCCCGCTCGCCACTGCGGGCTGTCATGGATGACGCTGTGTCGTCGATATTTGTGATTGGTCGCCTGATGGCGGCGGCAGCGGCAGCGCTAGCGGCGGCGGCGGCGCAAACGTCGCGCCGCCGGTTTTCAACAGGCTCGATCTCGGTGCTCACTTCACGATACGGATCGACCTGCTGTCAATAAAATAGACCGTCTCTTGTTATTTTACCTTCCATGAAATGAAAATGAATCATATTCCGATAAAATATGTCAAGCAGGTTAGGGCCTGCGTCGCAGAGACTATCGTATAGAAATTTTTTGGACAGGTTAGGGCCTGCGTCGCAGAGACTATCGTATACAAATTTCTTGGACAGGTTAGCGCCTGACCTCTCTCACACAGAATAGATCTGGTCAGCCTACTTACTTATGCTTCTTATTCTGTACTCACGCAAATTAGCTCTGGTGAGCGATATCAGCATCTCCGAAGTTCGGTACAGGTTAGGGCCTGTACTCGCTCACGCAAATTAAATCTGGTGAGCGATATCAGTTTACGTTCTTCGGAAGTTCGAGTAGAGCCCGTACTCGCTCACGCAGAATAGGTCTGGTGAGTACTTCCGTACAGGTTATAGCCTGTAGATATTTACGTACATCCGTATATAAATATTTTCCCGCAAAGGGGGTTTGGTAACGAACAGCCGGGCAAATTTTTCTTACTGCTACTTGAAGAAAAAGCTTCGTGATGAGTCGGAAGCCGATCGTCTGCGATCTATTTTTCTCCATATTCGTCAGCTCCTTCTCCAATTCCTCAAGGTGTTTCGCCAGCTTCTTTTCTTCGTCCGAGAACAACTCACGGCGTCCTAACCTCTTCCTATCCATTGCGTGTAAACACATGTGACTCTTTCGGCACAAAGAAAGAGAATGAGGATCGCGGGCGACGCCGCATGCATGTTTTGTTTTATGTTAAAAATGTGACGATACTGGCATAGAGTAGGGGTACTACGATGTGATCTTCAGGAGGAGCCGCTAAATACAATTCGACCGCCGCAGGTCTGTTGGAAATCAAACTTCATTCACATTTGCGAGCACAGACCTTGATGGAATTAATTTTGCCGCGAACCAGGCGTATTTAATAATTCCATAAAAAAACTTTAAAAAAGTAAAAAAACGCCAAGTACATGAAAAAGTCGAGGACGAAAAAGAGTATTATCAAATAAATATCAAATAAATCACAAAAAAAAGAAAATAATATAATTACAATATAAAAAAAGATGTGAAATCCAACTGAGCTGCAGGTACATAAAGGTGCTTTCCAGCAGCGTACAAAGGCCACACTGTGTAACGCAATGTAAGATTCGGTGCTTTCCAACCGCGCTTAAGATGACACAACTACATATACACAGCTAAAATGATGTGTTCATACATTCAAATACTCATATCGCGGACATTTTAATTAACCCATCAAAAAGAATCCCATTTAAAACCATTGTCGTAAATTAATAGCTTTACAAAATTAATGATATACAAAAACTGCGCCAATTATAACAATGGCTATTTATACGAAGAAATAAATGTATTAAATAATATTAAGCAGATATATTTTTATACAAATAAATATTTTAATACGAATAAATATTTTTTTCAAAATACTTGGCGCTGCGAAACCGAAAAAATGTTAATTGTCTTAAGGTCGGGGCCAGATATATTGGCCGGTGAATTCGTTTTCGCGAACAGCGATCGAGGAGAAATCAGCCACCACCATCTGACGATCGTGGATTTGTCAGTTGGAGTTGCGTGGCCCTTGCAGGG
The DNA here is from genome assembly GCA_951215215.1 of Andrena trimmerana. Taxonomy (NCBI): domain Eukaryota; kingdom Metazoa; phylum Arthropoda; class Insecta; order Hymenoptera; family Andrenidae; genus Andrena; species Andrena trimmerana. Next base: position 11,845,879 of record OX578062.1, read on the forward strand.
CATGGTGGGGTAACAGGAACGCTGCTCGGCTCCACCTGAACCTAGCCGTTTGGCTGTTATTTGTCCTTAGCGTAATAGTTGTGTGCGTTACGAAGCTATGCGTAGACCAATACGAGATGAAGCTATCGAGAAAGTGTCAATGTTCTAACCAATAAAGCTCCTGAATTTTTTCGTAGCTAACGCACACCTATTCTGATGAGTGTATTTCTACGCTGACAGCTCGGTTTGGTCTACACCCCAGAAGCTTGGCACTATCCCCACCATTTCTGGCTCACTCTTGTTCTGCGAAGGCGAGAGCGAGATGGAACGAGACCGAGTCAGAAAACGTTGAGAAAAGGAGCACCGAGGCAGGCAAACTGTGTGGTGGGAGAATGCCCCTTACGAAACTCACCGGCCAATATATATGATACCGACCTTAGTGACAGAAAAGTGAACTACTGTGAGTAGGCCGAAATCCGTCGAAGTACATATGATTATCAGTGTACAACAGGGTGGCTCTTATTTTCAAGTTTTGAATTTTCTTCGGGACATCCTCCAGAATAGTTCCAAATAATTAAAAAAAAATCCGTGTAAAGATTTAGCTCAATCGGATAACGGGAAAGGGGGCCTGGGGGCCCTTGAACATTTCAAATAATTATTCAAACAGCTCGCAAAGTCACAGTTGTATAATATCTTCCGAGTTATTGATTAAATAAAAAAATATATCAAACAAAAGTTGTAGATTCGGATACGGAGCATCTTTTATGTTATATTACTTTTTCTCGTGCGACAAACGGTTTTCGAAAAAAGTCCGAAAAACTAAAAAAAAAATTATTTTTTCCTCAAATTTTGAAAGTTTAAATGCTTCTGGAACACTTTTTATTTATGAAGACGAAAAAAAAAGAAATTTTAATTTTCGAGGACTATTTTTTAAACATTTAAGAGAGAGGCATATACCGAAATGTGCAAAAAAGATAACAATTTTTTTTACTTAATTCCATATGTCTTGAATGTTTCCTGAAACATTGGGACCGAATTTCGCAAAAATATCGAAGATGTAGACTCTAAATTTTCGAAATTTTTGCGAATTTCGATCCTAAATTTCAGTCTATATCTTTGATATTTTTGCGAATTTCGGTCCCAAACTTTCAGGAAACATTCAAGACAACACTGAAAATAAATTAAAAAAAATTGTTTTTATCTTTTTCGCAATATTTCGGTATACGACTGCTTCGTGAGGATCATCTCTTAAATTTGCAGTTTGTAGACAAAATGCAATAATTTGGACAACATCATTGTTATCTTCTTCATTCACTTTTCCACTATTCAACAGGTGACCACTTTTAATTATATTTTCACCACCAAGAAAATTTTTGCTCTGAGGTGTAGCACTCGCAAATTTACAAATTTCCTGAATAGAAATTCGCTTTTCTTTTAATTAAGAGAACTTTACTAAACAATCATCTTGTCGTCTCATCAGCTGTGAAACAGTTATTGGTTGGGGCTAGGTTAGTAAAGTTAGTAGGTCTAGTTTGTTGCGAATATCTCTGAACCTACGGCCGACCGCCAAAAAGTTTAAAGGTAAATGTTGTTCAGAATGATGACCTTGACAACATATTTAAAGGTCATTGAAATTGGCAAGGAGGTAGCTTTTCAACAACTTTACCTTTATATTAAAGAACACTTTTCATATTCTAAAATAATTGTATATGTATGTACAAATGTGTACACAATATATATTTACATATTTATAATAATTTTTAAACAATTTTGCTTATACGTAATAATCTATAGCTATAATATGTTGTGATTTCATTTACTGTAAAATTCTGTACAATCGTTACAAAAATCGGTTCTATAACCGCTTTGGGACTTATAGATATAGAACTTAAAAAATAACGATTATAGAACTATATAAATACTATTATACTAGGGAAGGTGCGTATCTATATTGAAGATCTTAACAAATGGCTTTTCTTAGTCAACAAATACCTACAAAAAATTTCACCCTCTATCAAAAATTATATTTTAAAATAATTATATATTTATAATTAAATGTCCGGAGCGGCGGAAGCGTTAAATTAGGCCCAGTAAACGCTTGTAAGTAGATAGTTACGTGCAATACATTGTCTTTGTGAAAAATTGTGATCGTTGTTGCATAGATTGCCTTAACTATCCCCAAAATCACGATTACAATTTAAATTATCAGTGATACATACATTATCTATAATATTCATTTACATTTACTACTAATCGAATCCAGGAACCAATATTTCATACATTCCATACATACTCACGTCACAGCATATTATGTGTACAAAACCATTGGAAAAACAAACAATGTTTTTCTGCAATTCAACTATTTGTCGATAACCACTTATATGTAAATTATCCCACTTGTGTTCCTATACTATGAAGCGACTTATAATCGTCATGTTTTGAATAAGGTGTGAGCATAAATCGACTTTGCGATCATATTTTCAATCATTGAAAAATTGAGGAGGGAATTTCGCGAGAAATTGCAACTACAGTTACAAGGACATACGTAGGTTGGTGCGTATAGCGCATGTAAAATGTTAAGTCAAAAGTTGCAATCTAATTCAAAAAGGATGTGATAGTAGTTGCGACCATTTATCCACATGCATGTATGTTTAAAGCAACATACCTCAATGAAGGGGCTTACAATTGACCACGTGCTTCGGATGCTCTAGCATGGCCTTAATAGGACATGTTCGGACGATCCTCAAGGAAATACAATGGATGGTTAACTGGTCAGAGGATGTACCCCACGTAGAGAAAAATGGCTCAAATTAGAAGTACTTCTTTATCACGATTTGCGCTTAGCTCATAAAGTACCTAAAGTACGCCAAAGTCATAGTGATACTGAACAATGTAGTATGTACAGCTATATGAGTAGTAGATGAAGGGATAAAGAATTCCAAACAAGCCTGTTAAGCCAAATGCCAAATAAGCATTTGATGTCACAATCCAAAACACAATAAGCAAGTAGTACTGCAAGTCGCCATCAATAACGGAAGCGAAACTGGATTAGTTTGTGAGGATCGTTATTCCGAAATGAGCTATATTTGCGTTCGTGAAAATGTCGGTCTGTAATTTGGACCCGACAAGCATGTTATCATCAAGCAAAAATTAAAAAATTAAAAAATTAAAAAATATAACTCGTACCCATCCCAGCATTGATGTCAGTCCAAGACTAGACCCATATGTCGCAGTCGGTAATACTCATCCATAAAATCTCTACACATCCAACTTGAATCTATAATACTATGGCACAGTATCTGAACTTGCCAAATTCGGAGTAAGGGCTCGAATAAAAAAACAGCTTTATAACGTAACGCCCGCCCGTTCGCCTGCCATCGACTGTAAGCTAATCTACATAGGTTTACTCCTGTAAAGAGAAAATTCAAATGCTTGAATATCATCGTATAACTCCTGATGCTTGTGGAACTGCAGTAGTTATTCACGAAGACGCCGTGTATCCAGGTATGAGAAGCCGTAATCGACGCAGGCGTTCTACACACCTATCTCGAGTGTACCCATTTGAACAAAGTCTTCTATGCAGTTGAGTTATTCTGGGATTTTTGTTGCCTATCTCTGAGAGCAGGAGGTTTTTGTAATAATCTAATCCTATAATCAGTTCGATCACATCACTACTGTGGCTATGTAGATCTACGAAGTCCAGGTCCTACTGGTATGAATCTCCAATGTGAAAGATCTTTCGCTTCCGTGACGTAGATATGGATATACCTTCGAAATTACAAGCATCTATGTACATAGATGTTATCTAACGAAGAATACTCGGGATCGTGAAAATCTTGTAACTCAAAGTTCAAGCGGGTGCGCGTAACTCCTAGCAGAATGTCAACCATTTAAATTTCCGGAATGTACGCAGGCTGCGACCTATACCCGAGAGGTTATACAAAAAATTCGATTATGAATGTCCCCTTCAAGTGTGGACTTAATACGAAGTACGTGCGTGTCTTAACCATTTGCTTGAGATGGTCTTATTCGATTCTTAGTATTCGATTCTAAATATGTATCTATATATTGAATAAATAAAGAACATTTATATAAATAATTTATCATCTATTCAATTATAAATAATTTATTAAATAAAAGATAGGGATTCTATAATAAACTTATTATACTATAAATAATTTATATATAATTTATTTAATTAATGAAAAATTTAATAATTTTTAATGTAATCTTTTAAAATAAATTATATATAATTATAATGATAAAATTAGTAATTAATTTAGTTAACACAATTTTTATATAAAAACGAATTAAAGGAATTCGGCAAAATATAAATATTCACCTGTTTATCAAAAACGTTTTAGACGTCTTAAGACCATCCTATTGCATCCTACACGGCCATTACCCGCCATTCCTTACGTAAAGGAAGCGCGTAGTGAGCAAAATCGAAGTGCAACTACTGAAAAAATGGATTTATTGAACATTGACGTTGACATTGACATTGAAAATATCGATATTATCGATCTTAATGATAGAATAGCGGCCAATAGGCTAAAAAGAAAGATATTGTTGCGCCGAGGTGTTTCCAACGCCGGCCACCCCGACGCAAAGGAATATAGAATAACCACACGCGAGTGCACATTGCACAACTCCGCTATATTTTCGTTATACAAGACAATTACAACGTAGACCGACACGACCGGTCGCGGTGACGTATACTGGAAGACAGTCATCTTGTGGGCCTCCCGATCGTCCTCTTGAAGGGGGCCGACCTTCTTTCCTCTTGGGCTGCGAGCACTAGCAGGCCATGCCCAGGCCTATACCCGATCCTCGCAACAATACATTCGTGACGGGCAAAATCCATATGAATTGTATGACGCAGAGGAATTCAAAAGGCGATTTCGTTTTTGCAAGGACTCCGTAATTTTTGGTATTTTACCAATAACACTATTGTCCGCTACATTATTAGCATCATCAATGCCGCTAATATCAATATTATTATCGATGTATATCAAGTATATCAATTATGTACAAAATAAATTATAATTAAATGAAGATACTTATAATTATCTGAGGTGTTTTTATTTTTATATTACATCAGTTTAGTGGTTGGGATTATATATTAGTTTATTATATAAATCAATTTTTCATCTAATTTCCTTCATTATGCTGCGAATTACGTTCTTGAATTCATTGTAAGGCACCGCGGATGGTTATCCTCGCCATTCCGGAGACTCCGATAAACTGTTCCCCTGGCGTCACTGAATAATATAACATATGAGGCAATTTTTCCCCCTATTTTATGTAATTAGTAGAGCCTATTCGAATACGTTATTGCTACTAACTCAATTTCGGAAAAATGTGGGTTAGTCCGCTGTTGTTCTCACTGCCTCATATAACCTCGAGTCCTCGACGCTCACACGCATTACTCACACATGTCGAGCCCCTACTTCGTCGCCCATCAAGGAACGAACGGAATATCTTTCTATCATTGGTTGTTCTAACAGAATTATTCCGATAGTTTCTGAACGTGAATAAGCATTGTCTTAAGCAAATGCTTTATAAAGACATTGGACTGTATGCATAAACGCAAATTTAAGCTTTTACTAGTGATTTTTCAAGCAAATACTCAGTTCCGTATGCAATAAAGGATGAAGTATTTATTAGAAGTAGTTTTTACTTATTTTGCAAGAAATACGTAAAATACGTATGCATAACACATAGTACTTACTGAAAACTGCAAGTAAATGCTAGTGTTATCTTAAGTCTGCCAGTCATCTGTCTTAAAATGTGTGCTCAATCGCAATCATGGCGTTGTTCATGCAAATTCGTGCCCGTAAGGTTTACAAAAATCAAAGAAACCATACCCGAGAATACCGTGACCTGTTCAGATTCGAAGAACACCATGTGAACTACCTGGCGGATACATTTTTAGACAACGTGAACGAAACCAGAGGTGGTGGTCTTTCACGCAAAGAGAAAATGGAGGTATTTTTTAGATACATAGGTGATCCCGGTTTTCAAGTAGGCATTGTTGAGGATACGGGTGTTCATCAGAGTACAGTTAGTCAAACAGTAACTGAAGTAGCCCGCAAAATCTGTACTAAACACCAAAACTGGATTAAATTTCCAAAAAATACAAATGAAATAGAAAAAGCCCAAAGAGATTGGCAGTCAAAATTTAATTTTCCGTGTTGTATAGGAGCTTTAGATTGTACACACGTCGAAATACTCAGACAGCACATCAACAGAAAATCTAGGTGTTCCATTAACGTTCAAGCTACTTGTGATAGTAACGAATTATTTACAAGTGTTGATGCTACTAGTACAGGCTCCACTCATGACAGTCGAGTATTGCAAACGCCCGGATTAGTTGAAAGGATTGCCTGTTATAAAGGAAATGCAGTTATAATTGATGACACTGAATATGGGATCGCTCCGTGGATTATGACACCATACAAGAATCCTTCTACTAATGTCCAAAAGCATTATAACAAAGTACACGCAAAAAACAGTGTTATTGTTGAAAGACTGTTTGGACAAATTAAGCAAAGATTCCCACTGTTAAGTTGTTGAGTTCGGCTTCACTTTGGAATCATTCCGTCAGTCATCGTAAGTTGTTTTGTACTCCACACTGTAGCAAAGCAGCTAGGTGATCACACATTCGACGATGAAGATCAAAGTAACGATACTTCCATTGTCGAAGACCACGAAGACGAAGAGATTGACAATAATGACAACACCAAGCGTGCTGGCATGAGAAAGAGAGACGATATCGCACAATTACTATACGTTACCTAGATAAAAACCGAAGTGGTTCTGTATTTTGAATGACTGAGAACTGAAGTTGATTTTTTGGAAAATAAATTGCATTTTATTTGGAAAATTTGGAAATTCTTTAATGCACAGAAATACAAATCGGCATGTGAATGATGTTACAAATCAATATATGACGTTGAGTCAGAACATCAACGGGTGCAACTACCAGGGTTCCGTCCATCAGGTTGCTGTACGTATCTACCATCCTCTTTTAATTTCTGTCTTTTTTCGCGAATGTAGTGCAACTGCTCCAAAAGAACCAATCGCTGAAGTTCCTGTGTTGTAAGCTTCCTTGTTTCCTCCGTTTCAAAGGGTTCCAAGGTCGATTGCCCGACATTTGGTTTTGGTAATATTTTTTTTGGGTCATCTTTCTTTTCCCGTGGTATGAAAGGGTTTTGTTCGGGACAAGAAGTCGTTGGAACACTTGTATCATAAGCAGAAGTAGAACACTCAGGGTTCCGTAATGTGGACAGTGCCCCTGAATATCAAGAGAAAACAATCAAAGAAACAAAAAACACTTTATTTTCCTATAAATTCACAGGCCTACCGGGTATTTTGTTAATAGATGGATTTTTTCCATTGTTATCTAACAATTTTAGCAGCTCTTCTTCCCATGGTTTCAACACGATCTTCTTATTTCCTGTTGCGTTTTTATCAACTTTCTTTTTTATTTCTGCTTTCATATTGTTTATTTTTTTCGTTAATTGATCCGCAGTTTTGGTTTTCCCAAAACTCTTTTCATAACCTTTAACGAGTCTAGACATCGCGGATATTTTGGCTGTTTTCACCGAAGGAATTTGCGATTTATTTAATAATACCGGTTCACGTTTTAATAACCATACAAAGGCTAATTGTGCACTGGCTTCTCTTTCAAACTCTACTTTAATAGAATCGAATGACATGATCAACCAGCAATAAAATATACGAAAATTAATTTTGTGACGACTTGATGTAGATCCCAATCGACTGGTCGTCCGTCATTTCCGTCAAGGCAGGTCCACTCCTGCCAGATACATCGTATCTAGGGATAGGTTCAATATTCCACACGACTACAATTGTAACAGTTATAACGAACTCTTTATTCACACGTGCTGTCTGTCTGAGAGGGTGAGACACAATGGCGCCTCGTACCTCTCGACGCCACACGTTCCAAGGAGGCGCCGGGAGCGCCTCTTGTGGCGGCTCCCCACAAAGACATCCGCCACCATGATTGGTGGTGAAAAGTAGAAGCGCCCGTAGAGTACATCAGTCCCCGGCCGTTCTTATGCCGTTGCATTGGAGTGCGTTGTTTTTTGTGTTTATACAAAGTTAATGTTTCCTACTTATTTATATTGTTTATTGATATGGAGGTCGAAACTTTTTCTCCGTGTTTTAAATCTAAAAACAGAATTAAGTGTACCGTGATAGGTTGTGAGAGTCGAACAAATAAAACTTTGAATCTGTGGTTTCATAGTTTTCCAAAGCCAAATGAACGCTTTGTATACAGGGAAAATGTATTTGGTAATTTAGAGAAAGTGGACCTATTAAAAGCATGCAAATTTGCATTAAATAATTTAGATGACGATTCCGTATGATACAGTATCACGATACTGATTTTCGGAATCTTCGGTCGCTTTCTTTGCACCCAGGTGATTGACGAAACATCGAAACAAGTTCACTTATCACAGTCTTGTATAGAACACAGTTCACTCATCAGAGTATTGTATTCATCATGGAAAGTGCTACGATAATGATAAACACATTTTTCCATCATTGTGGGATACAACTGATTCCGATTATGTGTATAAAGTGAAGAGGGCAAATACCTAGAGAATGTCTTCATTAAAAAATGTATGTTTCACAGACAAAAAGATATTATTAACTGAAAAACAAAGGATCGACACCTACCTACGAAATTCGCATACGTGAATCGTGATATCGCGTGAAAGAAGTCTTAGAACTTGAACGGTTTAATGACTTACATTCAAGCTACTCGAATTGAAATAATTACTCAAATTCCCTTTGAGCTACTTGAAAAGCAACCAGCTACTCGTATCATTTCAAACTATTCGATTAATCAAGAGTATTATAGGAATAAAATGAATGGGTAGAAAAAGAGGTTATTTCAAGAACAGAAGTCTTGCTATATCATAAGAATAAAAAATGTAAAATATATACCTCCCTAGTACATACATTAATGTTAAATAATACACGCTCATGTTTTTCTCCTTCATCGCTGCTAAGGACAATTTAACAAAAGCGTTTTCTTTATTGCAAAACATCATCATCTTTTAAACTTTGTTCTTCAACATATAGATTTCTGTGTTCTGCTTTTGTCTAAAAATTTGTCATTTTCGTTTGCTCACTTTTTTATGGCAAATTCTCATAAATTTCGCAGTGCAGAGTGGAACATTTTTGAAGTTCTCTTTTGAATTTTGTGCTTCGTTCCGCCCCGGATGTTTCGCGGTGGGGAAACACCTACAGGAGTGGTGGTAATGTGTGCGTTTCGCGAAACCAGCGCCAAACCAAGTCAAGTGATGCCAACGCGAAGTCAACCACGGCCAACCAACGTCGCTGGGAAATAGATTGTCGACACTGGTTGGCCTTGGCGCTGGCGTCGCCACACGCACACATTACGCTGTATATGTTCCCCCACCGCGAAACATTCGGCGCAGAAGAACTTCCCTGTAGTATTCACAGTAGTTCCCCTGTTAGTTCCAGAAATAAAGTTGTCGTAACTTATCGGAGTACAATGTCTGGGGTTTGCAGCTATACCTAAGTCCAGTCTCTAGCATCGATGCCATTGCCTGTGAAGATTTTCTAGGTCAGAGCGTACTCCACAGAGAATTTAGTCTTCCCTATCTTCGGGTAGTTGCCCACTAACCGCAGGATTGCTTTCATCATTGCTCATTACTTCGAGGGAAATGCAATTTGGGGTTTCGTTTCTCCAATACTGCATCGGTCTCCATTTATACTCTATATCCTAGCAAATCTGGTTTAAAGGTCCAGTTTGTTTAGACATTCCCCAAGGAAATGCAACAGATTCCCGGTTCGCAAAGCGACCTACACACGCTGAAACATGTTGCGACGCAGGCAGCCACTCTCACGTTTCATTAAACTGGCATCAGGTTCAGGTCGCCTTCACATTACTGATTCCTGGCAGTTTGTGATCTGATGCTGACGCTGAAATCCCTTTTTAAAAATGTCTGATCACATTGCAATATCAGTGTTATTATCAATAATAGGGGTATATTAATTATAAAAAAGAAAAATTGATGACCAAACAGAAATGGGCAAAGAGATGATTAATGCAGAGATTTTTTTTTGTAATTCTGCGTTATTAAAAGGACTAAAAGGAAACATTACTTATACCGCTCTTTAACCGACTTCAAAAAGGAGAAGGTTATAGATTCGACCTGTTTGTATTTTTTTTTGTTTTTAATATTGACCGATTTTGATGATCTTTTTTTTATTCGAAACAAGGCGATGCTCGGTGGTCCCATCCTACACTGCATCAACATTGGACCAATATTTTTCCAGTTCTGGTTAATAATAAAGACTATTGTCACCTAATTATTATTATTTTATGTACGTACGCGCATCTCTCCTTAGCATGCTGTGTCAATATATATAGAACTAAAAAGTTAAAAATAAAAAAAAATTTTAAAGTTAAAACCGACTTCAAAAAAATAAAATTGCACTAAAAAGTAAAAAATAATATTTTCCCTTATTTAATCTACGACTCCCATATTTTTTAAGTCAGTTCCTCATCATTTGGACTGTGTAAATCTGGTGCCGATTTAAAAAATATGGGAGTCGTAGATTAAATAGGGGAAACAATTATTCTTTAGTTTTTAGTGCAATTTTATTTTTGTAGTATACACATATTTTAGCACCACATTTGTTGAAAGAAGTTGAAATTAATTTTGGCTACAATTTCTTATTAACTTGATTATTTCTCTGAATTTGGACACTTGTAAAATACCGTACCCCCGTCTCCCACCCCCTCAAGTAGCCACTCTAAGATATTGTTACGTTACTGTGACTAATCTTGAAATAAAAATAACGTAGCCCTTTTCTTTTCTAACATAAATTCGGTCTAAAATGCAAATCACGAGATTGGCAGCCAGAGATACGATACCAAAGCTTCAACACAATGGTATTGTATTTTTGAATGCAGAGTAAGCCTGGTGAGCTATTGAGTCGATTCACTTTTAATTCACATTTGGTCCATGAATTATTATAAGTTCCATATATATATATACCGAATCACCTGAGCAACCTTAACCAATTTAGATGAAATTTTCAGTATATATACAACTTACTTCAATCTACAAACGAGTTTTTTGAATTTTCATTACAGGCTCACAAAAAAAAGATTAAAAAACGACCTTTACAATTGCAATTTTTTTTTAAAACGACGAAACACGTCACTGAGCAAACTAATTCTTCTAGCTTCTCAAAAAAATTCAAGTCGTTTGGAACAATTTAAAAAATGTTATGCGATTTTAAAGAGTGTATGATTGTGGCTGTGAGCCACTGTACGTATTCGAGCAACGAGAATTATAAAAGCATAATTATTTGCCGGAAATAGGATGGAATAGTTGTGAAAAATAGGACGACAGATTGGAAGTTGTTGATTTGAAACGATCATAACTTCAAAACGAATTCATGAAATTAAAAAATTAGAACGCTATTTTGTAGGTAAAAGTCGACATGTTTATTCTGCGTAAAAAGCCAACGTAAACTAACGATGCAGATATTCAGAAAAATGTGTTTACAATTATATTATATCATACTTGTAAATCAGAACGTAATATGTTGAACGCAAATTAGAATTGTTATGTTCCGTTCTCCTCATTGTTGATGTTTGTGGAAGAATGTATAGAAGGTTGATGTGGAGTAAACCCGGTGACCCATAATAGCGTTACTACATGAGAGAAACAGGCCCTAAAGCCGGATCCAGACATGAATGAGTATACGCTGAGCAAGGCTCAACGCGCACAAATATTCTGATGTGGACGAGAGAAACGGTAGTCAGGGCCGCGTGCTTCTACGTTAAAGTGACCACATATTTTGGGGGCGAATGCGGGACAAACAAGCAAAAAAAAAGGTTAGCAGATGACTGGCAATGAAATAATGTTTTCGTACGAACGATGTTCTGATGAATCGTGGATACGAATCGTATCCGATAAAACAGTTAAACGTATTCTCAAACTATTCGCGCCAAGCGTGACAAGACACGTAGAAACCTTTCCTGACAGTTAACAGTATTACCGCCATGTAGTATGAAGTACAGGAAACAGTAACTTTATGCCACTGCGAAAATGTAAAAGGTTACATGTCCAATGCGGGATACTTTGCGGGACATTTTTCAATGCGGGACAAAGGGCTCAAAAACGGGAAAATGCGGGACGTCTGGACACTTTATTCTACGTCAAAAAGTGTGAGCGTAGACGCATATGCTAGTGTGGACGTATCATTCGTAGTGACTCGACGCATGCGACACAACTCACGAATGCTGACGAAGGCACATGGCCTGAGCTGATGTGGTTTTCTTCTACACATCAAAGGGAGTTTGGAGTGCATTGCGCTCAGCGTGAAAGATAGAAACAAATGAGATACTTTTCTGAAATCCTCGATGTCTGGGATTTTCACGATACTATTGAAATATATTGTAGCGCATATGAAATTAGAGAGGGCTAAGTCCTCATTTTTCCAGATTCGAAATTGTTTAAAAAATACAAATTATCAAAGTTTCCTGTTTTCGACGATTTTTACGAAACGGCTTCAGAAATGAATTTCAATTACCTAAACTATTGAAGGTATGAACTTGCATTTTTTTTAATCATGAAGGATGGGTCTATGGAAATGAATTTAATCCATTACTAATATTGTCATAAACCGTTAATGAAAAATAAAAACATTACATTTTTAACAATAAAATGCATTTACTATATCGTCGGTGATAGTGCAAAACCGCGTATGAGCAGTTTGTAAATACCGCGTTTTTGCATTTTACCGATTTTACAGGAGGAAGAAAAAACTTAATATTTTAGCCATTTTAAGGGATTTCTTTGACTGAACTTTATTGGGACAGTTTTAGCACTCCTTGTAATAAGTACTAACAATGGAATGACTTTAAAAAAAAAGCGAAACGGACGGCAACCGTGGGCGTGAAATCTGAATTTTGCTACTTTTGCAGATCCGCGATTTTCAAACTGCTCATACGCGGTTTTGCACTATCACCGACGATATGATAGACTTTAAAGCTCTATTTTAATGAGTATTTGTCTTTCCTTTCTTCGCTACACCCTGTATTGTTCTCAATTCATACAACCTGACCGACTTGCTGTTGTATTAAAAAATCACACGAGATTACTCGCGGGGAACGGCAATACGCTTCGTGGAGGGACGCAGGAAAAAGGTAGTCCGCTGACGGCGCGTGGTTCCGCCTGCGTCGTTCTTTCTTCAAATTAAACACGGATCCCTTATCTCTGGGATATAAACACGTGCTTGAATTTCAATACCTTCGATGCCATATTTACGACTGCGGAGTGGGCTAAGATAAGCACAGAAGTTGGTGACGAATGACACATGGCACTTTCGACCCCTCCGCATGCGCCATTTGTGCGCGTTCAGCCTTGCTCAGCGTATACGCATTCAAGTCTGGATCCTGTTTAATACGTTCGACAAAGCATCCGCGAGTATGTCCAATAATATTGAAACAAGTCCACTTTTATAATATTTCACAGTGCAACTGTGTTTTAAGTAGAATACTATGAATGGAATCCAGAACAATGTGGTATTTCTGATAATTGATGAGTCAAAAACTGTTGGTATTTGAAGCTTAGTCTCCAAATTGATATAAGTGATCAACATAATAGCCCAGAACTTGGTTTACTTGATAATAAAATCCAGGTGTGTATAAACTGAGATCAGTAACACTTAATTGAGAAAAATTCTAGTGATGCAACTTTAATGCGACGAAAATTGTGATTGGCTTACATTCAAGTGTGCGTTACGAACTAATTCTGATAGATGGTTATCTTTAGTTGAATATTCGAGTATCAAATAATGAAAATGGAGTTATCGTATCATGCTAAATATGAGACTTTTCCTGTCTAAGGGGCTGTCATCGTTTGACACGTAAACATTTCAAACCAACTGTTCGCGAATTTTATATCTGTTATTAACGACTATGTTATAGGAATACTATCTCAAGAAAATAGCGAAATATAACAATTCTTCGTTGCATTCAATACAACACGCTCTGATTTACAAATAATCTATAGCATAATTAGGTATAAACTCATTTTCCTGAATACCCGGATCGTTAAGTAATCACTTTCTATGGTTGTTAATAATTAATCTTTTTATGCTGCCGTGAAAGTGCTTTTTAAGTACAATAAACTTTTATCTACAAAATAGCGTTCAATTTCACGAATTCGTTTTAAAGTTATGATCATTTAAATCGATAATAACTTGTAATTGTCGCCCTATGCGAATTCTTCTTTATCTTCTTTTCTTACAATTATTCCATTGCATTTCCTGTATATAATTATACTCTTATAATTCCTCGAGACCTATAGAATTATCCGTTGCTAAAATTTTATGAGTCGGAAGAACCATAAATTTGGCCATTTTCTATCGCCCTTCTTTATATTAAATGTACCTGTTCGAGTTTAGATTTACCAAAATAATTGTCTGGCTTAAAACGCGCAAAGCATTGCGAGAAAAGGGAGTCTCGATAAAATTATTATGTTCCGCGGCTATGCATACGTGATTTCATGCGAGAGCGAGAGTGTGTGCGAACGAATGAGTGTCATGTTTTATTTTATGCACGTGATGTACACGCACACAGGGCCCCAGGGCGAGAAGGGGGAGCTGGGTCCATCGGGACCACCCGGGATGTCGGGAGAGAAGGGTGCCCGGGGAAAGCAAGGGAAGAGGGTAAGCTTCAGCGAGGTCCTCTGACGATCGACCACCGACCAAATCAACCGTACAACCCATTCCATCCTGACATCCGACCAACTTTCCCTCGAAACTCATTGCGAAAAAAGAAAAAAAAATCGTCCTGTCGTATGTCATGTGCCCGGTTCCTTCTCCTCTTCAGTTCATGTTTAGGAACCTTTTCCAGAGATCTTTTTAAATTTTAATTCCTCTGTGATGCGTAATGCACGATAGAAGCATTTTAATGTTTTTTGGGGGCAACAAGACGCATGCACCTGGTTGCACGATTAGTATAGAATCTTTTTTAGCGAAGCGATGATCGCCGTTGTTCAACAACCAGTGCCCACCATTATCTTTCCTTTTTGATCCCCGCGTGTACTATACAAATAGATTTCATTTTACATTTTCCATGGATCTTAACAGGATGGTCCTAATACTTGCTTCTTAACCACTTTATGTCTCGTGTTTTTAGACATTAATTTTTTTAATTTTGTTCAAGTTTTTAAACTGTTATTTATTTAAATTCCCTACTATTTAAGAGCATCGTAAAATAGTTTTGTTTTTCAAGAATTCCCTTTATTAATTGGTTTCAAAGCTAAAAGCGATATGACGCTCGAAATCGTGATACAAACCCGTTCACGATAGGTCCTAGAATGACTTGACTATTAATCGCGTGTTAAGGCACTTGCATGCAAATCACGAAGAAGCACATGCATGATTTTATCACACATGCATGCGAGAATACGACACGCATGTTACAACACGATCACCTGCTTCTTTTCATTTAGTGAACTAGAACAAGTAGCCGTTAAATTGCATTGTCGTATCGATGAAGTTGATGGAGATTGTTCTTTCCGTATTCAAGATAGATACGATCTAAAAATTTGAGAATTTTCGAGTTCAACACCCAAGAATACACGAGGAAAAATAACGTAGAATTTCTTTATAACTTACACAAGGATGATCTACAGTTGCCCTAAATCTATTGAACAAGTTAGCGAAGAACAGTTCAATGAAATAACATGTAAAACGATCGAGACCGTTTGTTAAATTTCTCATTTTCATTGATTAACGAAATGATAAAGGTCCGGAATATAATTTACGACAGGATCGTTGTATGCCATTTGAAAATGAAAAGAATATTCTCCACGATTCTGATATTATCATCTTAAAGCTGATGAATATGTATAACGACCGATTGTCCAATCGTCGGGAGAAAAACGTTGGTGGCAGCAAATACACGTATAAAAATTGATATATGAGGCTTTACCCAGTGTAGTTATTGCTAGAGATACCAATTTTATGTCACAGAAGAGACGCGCGGTAATTGAAGGTGTTCCTAGCAGAAGAGGTAAAATATAACTTTTTCTGGCGGATGCAGCTAAATTACATATGTGCGCACTAAACCGCGGCTTAAAAGCTACTCGAATTTCCACCATTTAATGTGCCCTTACCGTAAGGTCTAACCGTAAGTATAATCGCAGATCTAACGAACGATCGGTTCTCGAGGACATTTGCAAACAATTACAGTTAGATGAAACGTCTTCGTCGTTGCAACACAAACGGACAGCCGCCCTTTAAATCGTTAATTAAGTCAACGTTCGGGGTGCCATTCGTAGACGCCGCTGATAAAACTGCCGTGTACTCTCGTTTAAGGTGTGAATAACCTAGTGAATAAAGGAAAATCAAGACCCTTACGTTGGTTGTACGTATAATCATCAACATCTACGAGACTGTCCGAGAAACTCAAGGGACCGTGTGCAAAGTATGCACTTGATTTGCTAGCGTGAGAATTCTAGCAACTTGTGAGTTTTTCGGCAGGGCGGTCTAAAGGCAAAGTCACTTCTCTAGTAAGAAAAAGTAAACAACCATCAGTTCGAGCTGAACTCCTTCTTTTTTTTTTATGAATACACAATTGTTCGAATCTCCTCGAGCATTGGGGTTCTTGATACGATAATAATTTCACTCGTCAAAAATTTTACTTGCGTAGGCTTGTAAAGTCAACATTT
The DNA here is from genome assembly GCA_951215215.1 of Andrena trimmerana. Lineage (NCBI taxonomy): Eukaryota > Metazoa > Arthropoda > Insecta > Hymenoptera > Andrenidae > Andrena > Andrena trimmerana. Next base: position 11,862,618 of record OX578062.1, read on the forward strand.
AGTAAGTTTGCACCGCCCTGTATACTGCCTCTACTTAGTTTCTATGTTGCAGAGTCGAAATAATTCAGCTAACTATATCTGTCCGTATCCTAATAACAATTGCGTTATCCTAGTCATAATGAGAAAGCGAAATATTGAAAATGGAAAACAAGGAAAAGTGAGAGAAGGGAAGAAAGAGAGAGAGAGAGAGAGGGGGAGAGAATGTCCGCTTATTTTAGTCAGTAGTAATTGGCGTAGTGTACGTAGCTTGTGTAACTAATTTGTGTTTAATGTAGCAAGTAACACCACATTACTTCTTCCCTGTGTGTCGGTTCAAATCATTAATAACTAATAACTACTACTCCTGGCTTTGAGGCTCTCGCAACTTTATCGACCGGTGATTGATGCAACCCTACGATTGTCGCGTAAGTATCAAACAGCCCTTCAGGAAGTATGTAGCTTTACCGTCGATTCATCTTTGTACTATTTACATACGTACTGTTATACGCCGCTAATTTACGCGCAATACCAGTCTCTCTTGTCAATGTTTTTATCTCCTTCTAATTTGTTCTTTTCTTTTCTTCTTCCTCTTGATCGTTGCACGGCAAATTTGCATTAAGTAACGTAACTGACTCTTTTTGTTCAAATAAATATCAAAAGTTCTCCCATACATTTGATAATATAAAGTTTTGATTATATAAAGCCAAAACAAAGACAAGCATTCTAAATTACTCAATAAAAACGGAATAACAATAATCTTCAGTGCACAATATCAAAGGACAGTAGAGTTATTAATAGCAATCATTGAAACGCAATAATAGAGTAAAAAGGCGATTGCAGTGCACATATTCGATATATAATCAACAAATGCGCGTAGAGAGAAGGAGAGGGAAGGAGAAACGGAAAATCTGTTAGCTTCCAGTTTCTACTAAACTTGATCCCACTAATAGTTGCTCCCGTTGTCGTCAATTGCATGTGACGCTAGTAGTAATTTCGACCGTGTTGTCGATTAAATGTCCATTTATGCACAACCGTGTCCGTCCTGTGTCCGAGCGTTAAGACGTTAACATTTATATAGAACCAAGGGCCGAGCACCGTCCGGGATGTATCCGGGATAAACGTGCCAGTCAGAACAACCGAGTCGTAAACCCGCGCCGTCGCGACGGTGTGAGATTTTGGACAAAAATCGGGCGACAGCGCAAATCGTAACCGATTTCAATAAATTTGTTTTTAAAATATTCGTAAAGGACTCAGCAATAACAGAGCACTGCAATAAAAACCACATCTGTTGGTCTAATCTATAGAAAACACTATGTAGGATAACATAACATAAACACATAAATTATGTAGATTAAAGATATTAAAAATTAATTTTTTGTAAATTTAATATTAGCTGTAAAATAAAAAATTTACTTTACATTTCGAAATTTATGTTTTAAATAAACCGTATAGCTAATTTAAATCTTATTTTTTTAATATATAAATTTAAAATTAATTTTTTAATAATTGTAATTCGGAGTAATTAGAATCGAATATTTGGTGGTACTTAACTAATTGTATAATATAATTTAAAGTTTTTTTATTTATTTATTTATTTTAACATGAATTTTGTAAATATAGAGTAATTTTTTATTTTATCGTTAATATTAAATTTACAAAAAATTCATTTTTAATATCGTTAATCTGCAAAATTGATTTATTTATGTTTTTATGTTGTGTTACGCTAAATAGTATTTTCTATAGATTAGACCAATAGATACTGGTTTTATTGCAGTGCTCCGTCATTGCTGAGTTCTTTAGAGCATTTTAAAAAAAAATTTATTGAAATCGGTTAGGAATTTCGCTGTCGAACGATTTTTGTCCAAAATCTCACACTGTGTGTCGGCAAACGTACGCGAATTCGGCGCGGCCAAGTTAATCTTTGACCTCGCATATTTATTACTTTCACGTGCATGCATCACCCTAGCAAGGAGTCTCCGATATTGAAATAAAATTCATTACTATTTGGAAACATGGTTACAACTATGGTTTTCACAGTATTACTGTAACCGCATTAACCCGGTTAGCCGGGTTACTCGGGTTACAGATGAATTCTGTTACCCGGTTAGGCGGGTTAGGGTTCGATTTCCTGATAGCAATATTACATAAAAACAAGTGCCCATGTATTTCGCGTGTGATAAGTCGCAGAGGAAACTGTACTTTCTCACACATTCGGCCAGTTTCTCGTAATTCGTTTTAAATAACGCGACTAGGCACTATGCAGTATACAGTCTTGACTTCAACTGTTCATCCTTATAAAAATCTCTGGTATCATGCACGGATGATCTTACATCATGTTCGTGGTTACGGACCGGGAAACCTAAAATATAAAATATCGGGGGCTACAAATTGTGACCGGGGTATGGCCGGAAGAGGGATAAATGGACCTTTAACGCTAATTTGTGTATAGATATCGTGTGTCAATTGTAGATTAACGAAATCGAGCAATTTTGGCAGACCTTGACGCTCAATTCCATTTACATGTGTACGTTGTGTGTAAATTTTCATACAATGCTAAGTGTAATACATAAAGTACCTATAAGAACTTGCCAAAATCGGTCAGAGATCGAAAGTAGTGTCCGATGAAACAAATCCTTTCCTTCCACCCGTCCTTCTCAAAGAAAAACAAAAGCAATTAAATCTTCGCCGTAAAAGGAAGAATGTTTGAAAAAAGATTAAATAAAGACGGAGGACCTGGTTGGAACTGACCTTACAGTGTTGCATTATAGGGTTTCAAGGGTGAGAGCGGTGTGACATTGATGAGAGGCCCACCCGGTCTACTGGGCCCAAAGGGTGAACCCGGTGAACAGGGTTACCGAGGCGAAAAAGGCACCATGGGAGACACGGGCTCACCAGGTAGATTTTTACGAGCCATTCTTCTGCACAATTCAAGAAAAAAAGTGGATGACGATGAACGATCTTTTACCTCCTCAGCGTTATAAGCAACGATCACTTTCTTCTACGTCTTTCTAACACGATGGGTTTTTTACTCGCATACATATGTAAACTGTTTATGCCCAAATAGGGGCACTCTATCCTACGCTTTAAAAAACTATTGCAGTTTCCTTCTAATTTAACAAAAAATTCTAAGTTTCCTATAATCATGTGATTGAGTGTGTATGGAAGCTTTTATCAACTTTGTATCTTATTCCAGATAAATTTCAAACCTTGCTCAACGCATCGCGAATTCGCTGTATCTTAGAAAAAAAATTGCTTAACGATGTCTCCGATCTGTTCTTGTCTGTTCGAATTCACCGCCGTGTTTACGTTTAATGGTGGAACGTGTTTATGGAATGAATGAACGAGAGTGGGAACGAGTAAATGAGGTAGCGAAAAAGAAGATTGGGAGGGGGGGGGGGGGGGGGGGAGTAACAATCAACTCGGCTGTCTATGCGCCAGTAAAAACCATTGATTGCATAAATGAAGCGAAGTTTCATTGCTTATTTTTACAAGTAGCAATTCCTACTTTCAGGATCACAAGGGGAACAAGGACTCCCTGGATTACCGGGATTAAATGGAACGGACGGCGAGCCTGGTATTCAAGGTCCACCGGGATTGCCAGTAAGTAAAGACTATTTATAAATAAATGTAATAGAAAGAAACCTATCAATTCTACATCGCTTTCCAGTGATATGTGATAATATATTTAAGGTACTCGACAATTTCCTATACAGAATGTTACACGCAATTTGGACGGGCTGTGTCTTTAAAACGGCCCGAGATACGAAAAAATGTCGCAAGGCAGACTTAAATACTGTTGGGTGATCCGTAGTCCTTTATTACTGTTAACCACTACTTATTGTGTATTCGCACAGCCGAAAAGAGCAACTGTACATTTTTGCTAAAACGTAACCCCACACTTTTGATTACAATCGTTAATGCAGTTTTCCATTCCCTACAAACAAAAGTACTAGTTTTACTAATGTCTGATAATTATTACCCTAGTAGTATTTGTTGGTGGCATACAGTTGGGCCACGCACATAATATTAGTTGGCCAACAGTTACATTTGGCACTTTTTTTTCAGGTTGGGCCAACAACAGATGGCCAAGGTAGGCTTCCTTACTGTTGCCCAATTATTTATATTCTTTCGAAAAGACGTCTTAAAGAAGGCGCCTTAAAGAACTTCAAAAGACGTCGTAAACACGTCTTTTTCAGGTCTGGTTTAGGAAAAAAAAATATCGTTGTGAGGAGAATCGAACCCAAACTTTCCGCTTACGAAGCAACCGCTGTTCGCACTTACCCAACACATTTCCTTGTAAACACTTCTAATTTCTAGTTACATAACAAGTATTAATTGTTTATAAAAACTGTGCAGTGACGCGAAATATTCTACAAAATATCATTCGACCTTTAGACTCATTCCTTAAAATTTCACATTCGTCTCAAAACAGACGTCCTCATTACGTATTTATAAATAAGAAAAGAAAAATCACAACTTGGAATATAATAACAGGTTTTTGGATGTAGCAAATTTTCTGACGTTTATTAGACGACAATAAATTAATTTAATCATGGTTGTAACTTTTTTGTTAATTAAACAACCATAGTAATTGTAGGCCCAACATTGAATATTCGTAAGCACACTGTCTTAATTTTTTGTTATTTAACCAACCACAATAATTGTAGGCCCATCATTGAATATTCGTTGGCAAACTATCGTAACTTTTTGCCGTAGACCCTATGTTGGGAATTTGTAGGCAGAAACACTAACTATATTCCAACTAATTCCCAACTGTTGGCTACCGTTGGCCTACCAAAAATGCTACTAGGGTAGTTTAAGAAATATTTTCACGCCAAACGATTTGCATCTTGTGCACGGTTTTAGCGTGTTTTCAGGTTGATATTTTCTCAACTCGAAAGGATTGCTCCAGAATCCTCGAATGTTTGCTTTGAAAACAAACCGAGATCGGAATTCTCTTTGAATTTTACAGACTTACTGATCCTTCGAACGCGCAAAAGTCAAGCCTCCGATGTAGTGATCTATATAGTAATCAAAATTTAAAATTCCATAATCGTTATTAGATCTTGAAACTATCGGCAATGAATTGACGAGGTGCTCCGGATGAAGATGAATTTAAACTTGACTTCATTCGGCTTATGTTTAATCATAAATGAGTATATATGTTTTACTTATTTAACTCAGGGAAAGGTGGAATAGTTGATCAGTTTTGTTATTTTATTAAAATAATAATAATGGTTTGCTTTGTTCCTATTTAATTACTTAAGTTGAGATTCTTAGAGTATTCTCAATATACTTGTACAAATTTGAAAGGTGAAAACTAATTCTAATGACTGAATTTAAACATTTTCCGACAGTAACGTTATGCACAAGTATTCCCCACTAAGGCTGGGGGCACACGAGCGTTTTTTTTCAACGACCGTCGCAATGGATTGTCGTAACGTCCGTCAAAAAAACGCTCGTGTGCCCCCAGCCTAAAGGGGAGATTTGATCAGAAGGTTAGGGAGACTTGATCAGTGAACTTTAAGATTAAATAACACATTAATTTTCTAAAAAATATTTATTATCTTAGTCAATAACATGAAATAAAAGGAATATCATAAATGGAAAGTAAACTATAACTAACTTGAAAGAATTACTGAAAAAATAAAACCGAAGAATGACATGAAACTCTATGACATAAAACAACATAAATGCATTCTTAAAAGACATTTCACTTATTGTTAGATATCATCTAATTCAGATGATGATGAAGAAAAGATTTTAATTTTCACTTTCTTTGCCGTATTTTTCTGTTTCATTAGCCGTTCTATGGTTTTTTCTGGTGCTTTCTCACCTGTTCAAGTGTCCGACCTCACATACTGATCACGTATCCCTCATTGCACTCGATTTGATAAAGGTGAAAAACTAAACTTACCTTAAATACTTAGATGAATCAGTAAATAGCATTAATAGACCAGAAATGGCTGTTTTTTACATAATATATTTTAAATCATTGAAAATGCAAAATTCAGTCGAAAAGGAGGAAGATCAAGGTGACCGAAATATTTACATTTTGGCTGCAAATAAGATCGAAGCTACTAACTACATTATTCTATGCTCTCGAAAGAAAACTGCAACATGAAGTGTTGCGATAATGCAAACATTACCACGATAACGTGACAGCAGGCACAAATTGACAATATATTAATTAAAAAACTGACGTGATCATGTATCCCCGATGATCAACTATCCCACCTTGCCCCTGATGTTAAATTTAGAATTACCCATTATAATTTAGATTAATATAAACCTTGATTAATATATTTTTTGTTAGTTCCATCTACCAAAGAAATACTTAAACAAATTTTTCTAGAACAATGGAACAAGATAATGCATAATAGATTAAAGTAATAAAATCGTAAGAATGTTACAAGAATATTAGCTTATTGTAGACAATCACTATACATTGTAGACGTTTGTATAAATTAACTACTGAATTTGGGCGAGTATTTTTGTGCACGATCTTTACTACTTCCACGGATGATAATAATCCATTTTAAAGAAGCAGTAAAATTCTTCAATAGAACGCACCCGAGACAACCGGTCGTCTTTTAACTTCGGATGCAAGCACCAGTAGGCCATGAAATTACACAGGGAACTCGCAACAGTATATTAATCAAGGTTTATGTGAGCTAATGTAAATTAGAATTGCGTATTTTTATTTTGAAGTGGATTTCATATGCAAAATATATGACATATAGGATAAACGGATACTTTTGTGAGTAACTGTATGTAATTAGAAATAGCCCGAATAATGTCGCAATTAGACTCAATTCTTGGAGGGTGATACTCTCATGACGATTTAATAGCCAATATACATAGAAGTTTAAATTTTCATTTTTAAACTTTTTCGGTGAAAACAGACTTGTACTGCCCTCTTTACTTAAAATGTACTGCATGCAGCATGTAATGAACCTGGAATAATACAGAATCGCAACCTGGAAAAGTACAGGAAAGTTTTTACGGAATTATCCACAAAAGTTTGATGACATACCTAGTTGCCGCAATTGGCGTTGTTTTATTAAACTGACAATAAGACGAGAAAGTCTCAAAGAATTGTAATTTATATAAACGCAGCCATAGTTAACCAGAATAAAACATGAAAATATAACTTTACCAAATGGTAGCCTTGTAAAGAAAATGTTGATGATCTTTCATTCGTTTTCTGGAGGTAATTAAAAAGGACTACTACACATATCTCCTTTATATGTGTGTAGAATTTGAAGTTCAGCGGTTAATTCCTTGAGATAACCATTTTGCCCTTAATCGGCTATTCCTGCGTCAGTTACTCTTTTTCTATCTATTGGGCATTCATATTGTTGATAGTAATATTTATTATGAGCATAACTTTATTTTATATGTTTCAATACTACAGATTATAATCCTATCGACGCCGGGTGCTACAAATCTTCAACTTCTGTGTAACTCCGATATATCACCGAATTTCGGCATACTATTTTAGGGACACGGTTTCGAAATATTGGGTTTTAAGGAAATATAATTAAAAAAAGTATCGATTTGTTTACTGTCCAAATAGGAATATATACTTAAATGTTTTGTTTCTTAATATAACCATTTTCAGGTGTTAAATTAATTTTTTCTATCGTGTTTGCAGCATTACTACCTGTCCAGTTAAACTTTGTAACGAAAAATCGCATGCATAATTTGTAATACTTTGAAACGCAATATGTTATCTACATGTACAGATTTTTTTTCAATAATTTATTAGTTTTTAATTGCGTGCATAACAGTTGAAAATTATATTTTAAAACGTAAAATTCCAAGTCTAAAAGAATGATCTTCATATCCACCAAGCTAATAATGTATTCTATGTATTTTGAAGTTTTTGAGCATAATTGCGAACCTTAAAATTATTTTACTTTCTACCGATATTAAATCTATTACACATTACGTAAATTCATTGTGAACATTTGTTCAGGGCAAATCTGGACCTAAAGGAGAAAAAGGTGAATACGGTGATATTGGACCTCCAGGACTCATGGGGCCTCCAGGTTTACCTGGTCCGCCGGTATGTACATAACATAAAGTATCATTTGGTCGATTGCCGTATATAAATTCTCTCATGTTCTCGTTAAACAGGGCTATCCAGGGTTGAGAGGTGATAAAGGAGAGAAGGGCGAATCGGTGAGTTGATCTCTCAGTAATGCTTTACGTTCAACAGATGGAATATTGAACCCCTCGTATCGGATCTATTTCGCTTTTATTCGCATTTAACAGCAAAGGAGATAATATCTCCTTACATAATTGTAATCTATTGTTGCGTAGAGTACCGGTCATTGAATGTAAGGGTTGTTCAATATCCATCAATTCTCACTACGATTGATTCTGGGCCCTCGGTTCCAATGATGAATAGGTGGCAAGTATATTGTATTTGCTGCTTTAAACATTTAAAATCGAGAGCCGAACAGAATACCCCATTTTAACGACATGTATTCAACGATTTCACGATTCAATCTATTTCTTTTCATGGCGTGACACCGGATTTTCGACGACAGAAATACAAAAAGCTCAGGCGGAGGCAGGTATGGTTCATTCACGTTTCTTCCTATAATTTTCGTTATCGAGAAATATCTAATCTTCAATCAACGGTAGTTCAAAAGGGCATTAAAATATGCATATTGTTGCAGGGAGACGGTACGTTCGAAGTGAATGCCGGTGAAGCGGTGAGTAGATATATTGGTCGAATCATTCATTCTATTCACATTTTATTATATTAAACGTTACAGCATTCGAATAAATCTTTTCCAACCATTCGATGGTATATGATTAATGAAATGATTCATAGATAATGGGACCGCCGGGTCCACCCGGGCCAGCTGGAGCTCCTGGACTTCAGGGTCCACCTGGTATCAAGGGCGATCGAGGACATGATGGCGCTAAAGGCGATCCTGTCAGTAATCATCGATTATTAAACAATTCTTGCATTAGATAACATGTTTTACATATACGTGTTTTCTTCGCTACAAATAATTATGCATTTAATCATACACTTATTAATCAAAATTCCATGCAAATAGTAAGAGTGTTTAAAAATGCTACACAAGTCATGTTTATTTGCTAGTGGATGTTGTGCCCACGGTGTAATAGACACCGTGGTTGTGCTTATCCGTAAATACATTCAATGTGTCTCAGAATAATGGCACCAGCCAAAATATGCAAATTCCTTCTTGTAATAGAAATCGAAAATCCTACACCAGTTTACAATCTGAGGCTTCATTTTCGACATTGTATAGTAGATATGCAAAGAAAAATTTGGATTGACTTTCGAAGTGTGTTGTTTAATACCAAGAAACACATGAACAATATGTACACTTGAGAGCATGCTTACGAACATATATAGTTGCGTACCTCCGTGATTTTAAAAAATCACGCATATTTACTTTCGTAATTTTTATTCTAATACGTATTTACTATTCAGTCACATAAAATTCTCAACATTATTGAATATAATTGAATATATCTATTTTATACGATTTCCTATAATACCCGTCCGGGTATCTCTTGAAGTTATTTGTGTTTGTACTTACACAACAGGACCATATGAACATTCATTTTGTTTTATAAAATGAAAAGCGCAGCCCTGATAACCAACTCGGGCAGCAGAATTTGCCGGCAGCTGCGGCGCAGTCTGCGTCCGCATTCAGCTACGGAGCTACCGGCAGACCTTGCGATGCAAGCCTGCCGGCAGATCAACAGCGCCATCTGAAGGTCATAATTACCAAACAATTCCCTACGCGGGACGTCACATGGACCTACGCACCAACACAAATGATCCCTACTCCCACATAACCAGAAAGCAGATTCTGCAGTTTATTCAATAATTAATTCTAGTTATTTAAAAAAGTATTTATTCTTTATTTAATAATATGTGATTACAATGTGATTACAATTGTTACAAAATAATATAAGTAGCGCATATAAATACAAAGAGGAACTTTCAATATTTACATTAACAAATCAATATACAGTACGTCCCGTAACCAGTGGTACCTAGTAGTAGACTTCATTTTTGTGTAGAATCATCATATTCCCTGTTGTGTTAGCGCTGAAAACAAGTACAATATTAGTATAAAATTAAACGTAACCTATGAATAAACAGGATACATGCGATACTTACTTCAGCTCCATCTCCACACAGTACACACCGTAGACGATCATGCATGCTCCTGCGAACATTAACATTTATAAGAAAATATGTGTGAAATTATTATCTACTAAACAAGACGCTAAACATTCGCACTTCGCGCATAACCATACTTTTCTGTCTTGCAGATAATATGAAACTCGATTTCCGCCACGTAAATAATTGGAAATTATTCAATTGCATAATTACGTTTGCCTTTTGGATACGTCAAGATGATTTGTCTGGATATTGATGGATGAAATTACTTTGAATATTCTTCGATATTGCCGGCACTAATTGCCACTGTCAGTGTCTGTCACATCAGACCAGTGATGCCAGAATCGTGGGACGCGGGACCAAACGCTTACCCCCACTATGACCTACCGTCGTCTCCCACTACGGCCTACCGGCGTCCCCCATTTTCTTCCCATCGCACTGCACACAGGCATATCCCCACCCCTGTCCGTGTGCTCGGCACCCAGCAGGCAACTCACACGGACAGGAGTAAAAATATGCTTGTTTGTAGTGCGGTGGGAAGAAAGTGGGGGACGCCGGTAGGGCATAGTGGGAGACGACGGTAGGTCATAGTGGGGGTAAGCGTTTGGTCACGCGTCCCACGATTCTGGCATCACTGCATCAGACCTCGAAAACGAATGCAAATTGGACATAGAGTCTTGACCAATCACGAGTTTCGGCACTATGGCGCAGCCAATCCGAGCGTCGATTCAAGAGCGTTGGTCAAGACTCTACCTCCAGTTTGCGTTCGTTTTCAAGGTGGCAGTCACTGGCAGTGGCAGTCAGTGCTGCCAAAATCGAAGAATATTCCCCGTAATTTCATCCATCAATATCTCGACGTATGCAGAGGGCAAACATAATTATGTAATTGAATAATTTCCCATTATCTACGTGGCGGAAATCGAGTTTCACATTATCTGCAAGACAGAAAAGTATGGTTATGCGCGAAGTGCGAATGTTTAGCGTCTTGTTTAGTAGATAATAATTTCACACATATTTTCTTATAAATGTTAATGTTCGCAGGAGCATGCATGATCATCTACGGTGTGTACTGTGTGGAGATGGAGCTGAAGTAAGTATCGCATGTATCCTGGTTATTCATAGGTTACGTTTAATTTTATACTAATATTGTACTTGTTTTCAGCGCTAACACAACAGGGAATATGATGATTCTACACAAAAATTAAGTCTACTACTAGGTACCACTGGTTACGGGACGTACTGTATATTGATTTGTTAATGTAAATATTGAAAGTTCCTCTTTGAATTTATATGCGCTACTTATATTATTTTGTAACAATTGTAATCGTATATTATTAAAGAAAGAATAAATACTTTTTTAAATAAATAGAATTAATTTAATAAATTGCAGAATCTGCTTGCTGGTTATGTGGGAGTAGGGATACACCTACAGCAAAACAGTACATTTGTGTTGGTGCATAGGTCCATGTGACGTCTCGCGTAGGGAATTGTTTGGTAATTGTGGCCTTCAGATCGCGCTGTTGGATGTGTCAGGCGGGCAGCAGGATCTGCCGCGGATCTGCCGTCGATCTGCCGGCAGATTGCTTCGCAGGGTCTGCCGGCAGATCCGTAGCTGAATGCGGACGTAGACTGCACCGCAGCTGCCGGCAGATCCTGCGCTCTCCTGGCAGACCCTGCCGCTAATCTGCTGGCAGACTGCCGACAGATTGCTACCAGGGAGTACAACACAATTTATTAATAACTTTGCGATTATAATACAACTTTATATTAGAAATGAATTTTATTTCACCGCCACGTCACTGTTTTTAACCTGTGATTCTTAAGTATTTATACCTCGAAAATGAAGCTCCAGATTGTACACTGTTATCTCTCTCTCGCGGTCTCATGAGAATCTACAGTTGGTCGAGACAGCTACTAGGGAAAATAATGTTGAGACGAGAAATGTCTGTTTACATAGGCTTGCGGGAAACTTGTAACTGATACAAGTCGGTATAGGTATACGAAATTGCCCAGATAGCACACAGACGTCTTAAAGACGTCCGTTTCAAACATTCAAGACGTCTTACAGACGTCTGCTATTTTCTGAAAGACATCTTAAAGACGTCTATAGACGTTTCTGAACGTCGTCAGTCAGGAAACCATACGTCTTTAAGACGTCTTTTAAACACCTTGTAGACGTCTATAAGATGTCTTGTAGACATCTTTAAGTGGTCGTGAAGACGTCTTACAGACATCCATTTCAGACTTTCACGACGTCTCAAAGACGTCTTCGTAAGGTCTTGATTAGGCCTACTGCAACTCTTGAAAGAAATATTAAAGGTATTAAGCGTGACTTGATTCGTGTTTATTAGAATTAATATCTTTTAATGAAATTAAGTATTTTGAAAAAAGAAACCCGTCGAGTAGCTAGCTGCTCTTGTTCTCATTTGAGAAAGTCTATTTTCATGCTGCTCAATATTTTCGTTTCTTCATAAAAAAGAAGAACGTCTTGCAATAGCGAATGATCGGGACATTTTTTGGCATATTCAAGTTCAAGTCGAAAATACAAATTTCTTTCATCAAAAAACGCCTTACTTGAGAGTGACGGTATATGATCTGCCCCGCTCTCTTATAGACTTGACTGCTGTATTCCACCTGCAAGAAGTGCAGGTTGCCACCTGGCGGTCGCGTACTATTCATTGCAACCCGGCCTAGTCATGACTTGTTTATGTACATATGCGTCTTTAAGACATCTAAACGCAGTCGTTTACAAAGCATCTTGGCATGGACATCTTAGAAACGACTCAACGACGTTTGTAGACAGACGTCGTAGAAACGTCTTGACTCCAACGTTTTAAAGACGTCTTGACACAGTCGTCTAAAAGACGTCTTAAAAAGGCCGCAAAAAAGACTTCTTAGCACAGACGTCGTATAGACGTCTTAAACACGCCTAAGATAGACGTCTCAGAAACGTGTCGACACCGACGTCTTAAAGACGTCTTAATAAGGTAGTCAGACGTTCAGACCAAAAACAGACGTAAAATGGACGTATTTAAGACGTCGTGTGCTATCTGGGTGTCAAAATAACTTATACAAATCAAAATTCTATTGACTGCTCTCCCCCACTGCAGGAATCTTTTTGGAGCGAGCAACCATTAGCTATGTCCACTGCACATGCAGAGTGCTTCTAGAGCAATGTTGCTCAAAGCTGGCGCTACCATCCCCTTGAGGGCCATCCCCTTTGTATTATCTAAGGAGGCATTAGGCATTAAGGGGACAGCATGGGGGCGTTAAACATAAGGATTTCAATAACATGAAGTTGCACATATGATTATCCAACAAAGTTCATTAAGTGTTTGTAATTATAAACGCATGTGCAGATTTTCTTATATTAATATAATATTTGTTATATCAATTATATCAATAATATTCAACAGATTGCAATTTTAGAACGTTCGGAATAGTCGTAATTGTCGTAACACCATATTGGATTTCGAAGTTGCAATCCTCAACTTTAAGAGATAATCGCGGGGAATGATTGAAATAGGACCTTTATATGAAACAGGGTGGTTGGAATACTTTGATAGAATACTTTCATAGAATGAAGGGTGCGGTAGCCTAAAAGTTTGAGTAACACTGTTCTAGAATAATGACAACCGATAAAAGTTAGCTTTATTGCGTTCGTTTCCCTATTTTTCGATTACGCCATGCGCATTGGGAATATCGTCGTCGCGAAAGGATTTTTCCATTTCATTCGGAAGGCATGCTTTGAATTCTTCCCTTATTTTGAGACATGCTGTACGTAAGTCCACATATATTGTATAAATACTGTACCATCAAACACACTTTTGGCATAAAATATTGAGAATGATGACAATGTATTTGTCACAATGTATAATGGTCACATTTTTACGCGTAGTTTTTCCTTATACATTACAGGGAGAGAGGGGTGCCAAAGGAGAAGCTGGTCCAATGGGACTGCCCGTACGTATTTTCACCTCCAGATTAGGTTTGTAGGTTATGTAGGTTATGAAGTATTGTGAAATACTAGGAACTTGATTTGATCAGACAAAAAAAAAATTAAGGAATTCGTTTATTTCTAACTTATCTGAAGCACTTAAAACGGATGCTACTTAAAATGTGCCGAATGCCGCGTATTTAATTCACAATGATAGCTATAATAATTGAACTTTATTACCAAATTAAAACGTTCGCAGTATGCACATGCCGGTACACTGTACGTAGCATTTCAATACCGTAAATATGACCAAAAGTAACTATTATATTAAGTCCTCTCCATAAGTAATACGATTTTTTCCATACTTGTTCTAGGTAAAAATAGAGAATTTAATCTAAATTAACAGAACATTTCATTAAATATACAGAGTGGGCCACCTGATTTTATCATCCTGATTTGCGTCAAGATTAATATCTGTACAGAGAAATGGATTAAATTTGCATGGTTTCAGGGGGGGGGGGGAGGGGGCAAAAGACGGGGTCAACGAAAATTTTCTAGTTGGAGACGCTTCAGATATTTGAAGGTGACCTTTGATTTTTTAAGTTGGAACATATTTTTGTTATATCAGGTTTGTAGTACAATTTTTCTGAATACAACCATCTCAGGTCTTAATGGTCAAGCTCCGGTTGTCGCTTGTGCAAGAAAAAGTGTACTACAATCATGCTATAAAAAAAATGTTCCCATTTGCCTGCTATTTATTAAATATTACTGTCAAACATGTCTGCATATGTCTGCATATATCTGCAGTTGTTTAAACGATTTTTAACACTGGCTTACGTTAATGACCTTCTGTTCATGTACCACGTTTTCACACAATATTTATTTTCTAGATGTACATTTTTCGTCATTACACATAGAATTACTACCACTGTGACATTCACCTTTTCATTTTACAAAATCAGTAAAGTTTTCTTCTTATATTTATTAGCCTTTTATATAATACTGCAAAACCTCCTGTTTCGCACGAACTCAATAAGTGTAACATTACTTTTTTTTTGTTTTATTCCAGGGTCTTCGGAAAAATCGTGTTACTTATAGGATGGACTAATACATTCCCCAGAATTCGCTTATTTCACTACACAGGGTAGGCCATAATTTTCGGGTACAATAAAAAAAGAAATGATTTTACTGGTTGAAATAACTCGAAAATATACAACAAAGTTTTCTGCACTAAACTTTGTTTTCGGGAAAATCGGTTTTGTACATTCATTGAATGTACGTACAGTGCAATTGATTATTCCTACTTTTGTGTTAGTGTTTGTAAATATTCGCGGTAGCTGGTTTAAAATAATTTGCTGTTGTACTTTCAGAAATTATTTCATTTTTACTGTGATATAAATTGCTGAAAATATAGCCTCCGTTGTCGCGTGTCGCATTTTACTCTGAAAATTAAACAAGAAATTCCTTCTTTGATCTCTCAGATTTCTTCATACTTTTCTTTTTTTTTGCAAAAAAATTCTCACTTTCTTGTGTATAAACCTTCAACAGTTTGAGTGACAAGATTTGGCGATACATCGTTTCCAATCAGTTAAACAATCTACAGATGATGCGATTATTCGTACAACTGCTTGTACAGCATACAGTCGGTCGCTCCGACCGTATGAAAGACAGTTGCAACGTTTGTAACGCAGTTGTATAATTTGTTGTATGTACGATGCGGTCGCAATGTACGGTAGTACAGCATTTTGTGTGCATTGCGTCCACTTGTCGAAGCGATTTCGTTCCGTCTCGAAATAAATCTACATCTATTATGGTGGCTCTTATTTACTCTTAGTAACAATTTTTTGCAAGTTTTTCTTCGCGGTACCCTCAAGAATAGTTCCAAATAATTAAAAAAAAATCCGTGTAAAGTTTGAGCTCGATCGGATAACGGGAAAGGGTGCCCCTGGTTCCTTAAACATTTAAATCATTATTTAACAGCTCGCGAATTCGATTTTATATAATATCCTCCAAGTTATTGATTAAATAAAAAAATATGTCAAACAAAAGTTGTAGATCCGGACAAGGAACATCTTTTATGTTTTATTATTTTTTCTCGTACGACAAACGGTTTTCGACGGTATAGACTCTATATCTGCGCAAAAATATCGAAAATATAGAGTCTCTATCTTAGATATTTTTACTAATTTCTGTTCGAAATTTTCAGGAAACATTCATGACATATCAAACACTGAAAATAAGAAATTTTTTTTTACATTTTTCGCATATTTCGGTATATGCCCCCACCTTAAGGGGACCTTCCGGTCTAGAGCTCAAAAAATAGGTGATATTTAGGAATTAATTAAAGGAAAACTACAATATATAATTTAATGGGACTTTTTGCATTGTATTAAGGATGTCTTAAATTATAGAAACATAGTTTTTGTTTTATAATTAATCATTGCAGACGGCCCTGGGGAATCGTTAAAGTGAAGCCGCTTTTTGTTCGCCTTCATAAATAAAAAGTGTTCTAGAGAAGTATTTAAACTTTCAATATTTCAGGAAAAAAAAGTTTTTTTTTTAGTTTTTCGGACTTTTTTCAAAAACCGTTTGACGCACGAGAAAAAGTAATAAAACATGAAAGATGCTCCTTGTCCGGATCTACAACTTTTGTTTGACATATTTTTTTATTTAATCAATAACTTGGAGGATATTGTATAAAATCTTCTTGGCGAGCTGTTAAATAATGATTTAAATTTTTAACCGGTTAATTGGCAATGTATCATATATGATCCAAAAAATTCTGGCCAATTCTGCTTATGTATCATATATGATCAAATGAAATAATTTTTTTGATTTTCAAACGATTTGAATGAAACTTGGTATGTAATGGTTTTTGGGATCGCTGAATCTGAATTTGGCATTGGAATTGTAAAATTCAATATGGCAGACTCAAAATGGCCGACCCAAAATGGCTGCCAAATATTAAAATATTATCGGGATTTAGAAAAATTGTATATAGCGGTTTTTGGGGTCGCTGAATCTGAATTTGGCATTGGAAGTTTAAATTTCAATATGGCAGACTCAATATGGTAATTTAGTAAGGACTCTATTTAGTAAAGAATTGAAAAAACTCACCCCTAAATCCTATTTTTTAGGGGTTGGGGGTGTCAGATGAAAAAAGTAACCCCCGGAATCGATTCAGCGACTCGAAAAAACCCTGTATACCAAATTTTGTGTGATTCACTTAATTTTTCGATGTTGCCAGTTTGGGCACGAATAGTAAAAAAAGCCGTGCCTGTTAACCGGTTAAGGTCCCAGGGGCACCCTTTCCCGTTATCCGATCGAGCTCAAACTTTACACGGATTTTTTTTTAAATATTTGGAACTATTCTTGAGGGTACCGCGAAGAAAATCTTGAAAAAAAATTGTTACTAAGAGTAAATAAGAGCCACCCTAATAGATGTAGATTTATTTTGAGGCGGAACGAAATCGCTTCGACAAGTCGACGCAATGCGCACAAAATGCCGTACTGCCGTACATTACTATTGCATGGTACATGCTACAAATTATACAACCACGTTACAAACGTTGCAACTGTCTTTCATACGGTCGGAGCGGCCGACTGTATGTTGTACAAATAGTTGTACGATAAATCGCATCGTCTGTAGACCGTTTAACTGATTGGAAACGATGTATCGCCAAATCTTGTGTCACTCAAAGTGATAAAGGTTTATACACAAGAAAGTGATAAATTTTTTGCAAAAGAAAAAAGAAAAGGATGAAGAAATCTGAGAGGTCAAAGAAGGAATTTCATGTTTTATTTTCCGAGTAAAATGCGACACGCGACAACGGAGGCTATATTTTCAGCAATCTATATCACAGTAAAAATTAAATAATTTCTAAAAAAAGTGGAAAATGAAAAATTTTGGACGGAATTTATTGAAATATATCGTTAACGTATGATGTAAATCATGCATGATGCAAATGTAATGATTACTGGAATACACAGAAACGAAATGCAAGTTATGAAATTCTATTGCAAAAATTTATAGAAATAAACCCAAAAGCAATTTTGGACCTCTTGAAAAGGAAAATTAATAATAATTAATGAACGATGCCTTCGGGAAAACCTACTGCAAAACGATATGTTGTACGACTGGACGCTCGTTTGTGGGCAAAAGCGAATACGATCTGTCTTCGCAACTATCGGTCAAACTTATCGTACAACTCGTTGTACGAAAAAATCACATCGTCTGTGGGCCGTTTTAAGAGCCTTTTCGCGCGATTACCTTCTAGCAAGAACATTTTGTAGAGCTTATGCTGCGTGTTGAACACCTGCCAATACTAATAAAAAGTGAAATATCTATATTTTTTATTCAATCTTCATGATGGTACAATGAATGAATGAACGAGAATATATGAAAACGATTCCAAATATAACCTCATTCGAACTATTTGTAATTATACTGTAGAGGGAGTAAAACAAATGGACAACTGAATTGGTCATACGTAAAATAACGTTTATACAGGGTATCCCAAAATTGCGGGACAATCCGGAACATGCGACATCCTGATGCAAAAAGACATCGAAAAGTCCTTTACCGATTTGGGATCCGAATCTTTGTCCTCGAGATATTAACAGTTGAATATGAGCAGTCGAACTTCTGGGCCGCGCAGTTCAAACCCGAAACAGCTGAGCGCGGAGCAGTAGCCCCTAGCACGTCGCAGCAGGCCAGAGCTCTGCAATGGATGGGTATATCGCGGGTAAACCCCCCCCCCCCCCCCCCGTTACCCGTCCGTCTTTCAATTCACCCAATCCGCCCGTGCCCACAGGCGGATAAGTCGAGTCAGCGTTGATTTCTATCCGCCCGAGACTCCCGAACGCCGGAGACGGCCCGAAGCAGTCACCAGTCATGACGTCATCACGCGTATCCGACTCGCTCTTGCCCACACTGTTACCCGCTCTTACCCGTGACTGATGACTGTTCGGGCGCCTCGGGCGAATAGAAATCAACGATGATCCGACTGATCCGCCGCGGGTGCGGGCGGGTCGGATAAGCGCTCGGGAGGGTATGGGCGGGTTAGCCGCGGGTATTGCAGATTAGTGAAAGTTCGGGTCCGGGTGGTTCGGGCGCATCGAGATATACTCGAGTGACGGGCGGATCGAACCCGCCCGTTGCAGGGCTCTGCAGCAGCCACGCGTAGATATAGTACCCGCAAAGATATAGGAAGGTCGTAAATGAAACACTCGAACAGTAGCGGTCTTTGAGGCCTCGGCACCCAGGGCCGTACGCGGTTTACTATTGTAGGAATGTCAGTAGGAATTGAGTCTCAGGCCACATCATGCCCTAAGCCCTGAGGTCGGTCCTGAGTGAGGCTTGCGACCTATATCTGCCCATAGATTTGTCAATTCGCTCGTTCTAACTCTCGAAACATGTAAACAGACACGCACTATCGCTTTTACGACCTCCCAACCTTTGCGAGTAGTATACAGACCCACACACACAGTAGAGCCCACCGCGCTGGTTCAAACCGTGAAAATGGGTTAGCGCGGTCGGCAGAAATGTGTGTGTGTGGCTGCATCTACATGTCTCCTGCGCGTACGTGGTAGTGTACGCTCCCGCGCGCTCAGCTGACTCGGCTTTAAACTGCGTAGCCCGGAAGTTCGATCGCTAATACTCGGATTCCGAGAAGCTTTGGATTCCAAAACGGTAATGGACTTTTTCGATATCTTTGTGCATCAGGATGTTGCATGTTCCGGATTGTCCCGCAATTTTGGGACATCCTGTATTTTGGATGTTTCTTTTACAGAGTGCAGTCCCAAACTGCCTTCTCCCCCCAAAGCGCCCAAGGATGCGTCCTCGCAAAATCGACGCACGTGACTTTAGTCAGCCATGGCCAATTCGTCACTTCCGGCCTGAAAATATACAAGAGTATCGACGACTGTCGATAACCCATGGAGAGGCTAAGTGTGACTCCGGCGCTGTGGCGCCCTCAAAACGTATGTACAGACAGTGAATTTGAATCCCTCGGGCCAACCACACACACGCACAACACAGTAAAGGTGCCGGCCTCTCCTAGGCGTAATGCGTTAGGCTATATCTCCCTTGCGCATTGCGCCTAAAGGCAAGGTCCCATTGGTGCAACCACGCGCCGCGCACGGTTCATTTTTAAGAGTTTTGACCTCGTTGGAGCAGTTGAAAGGATCTACTTTTACGACGAGGCGCCCGTCGGAAATGTTTGTGGCCGCGCTGTGCCGAGATTTAAGTACCATTCCGCTTACGCGAATGCAGGCACGCGTCGTCGAAGGGACTGAGACAAATACGAATTTTGTAATACAAATATACTTTTATCTTGTGCAAATCAATTTCATATGTGTATTTATTGTCTATTCTTATTAGTTTATATATTAACGGAAACAATAACTGACAATTATTGGTATAAATACTAGTATAATTATACTACTGAATTATACTAAGGTCGGGTTCAGATATATTGGCCGGTGAGTTCGCTTTCGCGATCAGTGCGCGAGGTGAAATCACCACCTGACGACCGTGGATTGGCAGTTGAAGTTGCTTGGTCCCCGATGTGTATGGTGGGGTAACGAGAACGCTGCCCGACTCCGCCTGAACGAAACCGTGTGGCTGTTGTTTATTCTAACACACCGCGCGGCGACCAAGCGTAGCTCGAGAGAGAGTGAGAACGTAGAGAAAAGGAGCACCGAGGCAGGCAAGCGGTGTGGTGGGAGAATACCCCTCACGAAACTTACCGGCCAATATATCTGAACCCGACCTTAATATATATACAATATATATATATATATATACATATATGTATATATATATATACAATATATATATATATATATACATATATGTATATATATATATATATTGTTTATAGTTTATATACTTGTTTATAGAAATATCTAGCAACAGCAGTGCAATAGCATAATTGGAGCATACTATTGGGAAACTTAGAATTTCGATACGCCAACTAGTGACAGAAAAGTGAACTACTGTGAGTAGGCCCAAATCCGTCGAAGTACATATGATTATCAGTGTACATCAGGATGGCTCTTATTTACAACTTTTGAATTTTCTTCGGAATACCCTCCAGAATAGTTCCAAATAATTAAAAAAAAATCCGTGTAAAGTTTGAGCTCGATCGAATAACGGGAAAGGGGGCCCTTGAACATTTCAAATAATTATTCAAACAGCTCGCAAACTCGCAGTTGTATAATATCCTCCGAGTTATTGATTAAAAAAATATATATATCAAACAAAAGTTCTAAATCCGAACAAGGAGCATGTTTTATGTTCTATTACTTTTTCTCGTGCGACAAACGGTTTGCGAAAAAAGTCCGAAAAACTAAAAAAAAAACTTTTTTTTCCTGAAATATTGAAAGTTTAAATGCTTCTCTAGAACACTTTTTATTTATGAAGGCGAACAAAAAAATGAAATGTTTATTTTCGAGGACCAGTTTTTTAACATTGAGGAGAGAGGCATATATCGAAATATGCGAAAAAGATTACAATTTTTTTACTTATTTCCAGTGTTTGATATGTCTTGAATGTTTCCTGAAAGTTTGGGACCGAATTTCGCAAAAATATCGAAGATGTAGACTACATTCCTAAATTTGAATCTATATCTTTAATTTTTTTGCGAATTTCGGTCCCAAACTTTCAGGAAACATTCAAGACATCAAACACTGAAAATAAGTAAAAAAAAACTTTTCATCTTTTTCGCATATTTCTGTATATGCTTCCCTCACGAGGATCATCTCTTAAATTTGCAATTTGTAGACAAAATGCAATAATTTGGACAACATCATTGTTATCTTCTTCATTCACTTTTCCACAATTCATCAGGTGACTATTAATTATATTTTCACCACCAATACAATTTTTGCTCTGAGGTGTAGCACACGCGAATTTACAAATTTCCTGAATAGAAATTCACTTTTTTTTTTAATTAAGAGAATTGTTAAAAGCTATTACTGCTGAGTACTTATTCGGAATGTTTGCTGGGATCCGGGCCTACTTTCAATAGTTTGCCAACTGACCACCACAGCGCTGAAATCTAAGCCACGCCTCCTCTAAGTTTTCCAATTTATACAGATATGTGTCACTGAATTATAATTCTATATTTTTATCTATTTCAAATTATCCTAGTTCTCGAAATAATTAAGTTTGGCAGTCATATATATTGCGTTGATTCACCCTGCAAGAAAATTCTAGATGTACGAAACATTATTTTTCCTCATGCATCTTTATCTGAAACGGTACGAAGTGCGAAGCGCTTTATTTGGCTACTGAAGTCTCCAAATAGTGCCCCTCAACGTAAATAAATACACTTGATGAAAGCTTGTTATGGCCACGATGCACATTCCTTGACGCATCGCCTACTGTATAGATTCACTATAATTATTTCATTGGGAATATCGAATTCGCCATTAAACAATTGCAAGTTATAATTTGTTCAGTGGATAATACTTTTTAATTGATATATTGGTTGTATCTCCCTCACATCTGGCATATTTAGGTAAAAAGTGAACCAGATGACTTGTGTCCCTAGTTCCTTGTACGGTGAAATAGGCTTGGGCGACGTGTAAAATCCTTGTTTCGGCTACTGAACTTAACAGCTGGTGCCAGGTAAACACAAAACGGGATATGTAGAATAGGCTATCCACTGTTTTCGACGTGCGTGGCTGGCGGAGAGTCGGCCCATTTCGTGCGAGCGGCATCATAAAATATACCCTTTCTAATGCTCTAAACGATCGTGTGCGGCGGATAGTTGTGCCAATGGGACCTTACCTTAAGAGTATGTACCGATTAGAGCCGAGCCCCGAACCAAAATCGCGGTAATTATACAGGTAAGGGTCTATCTCACAGATTGCAATGATTTTTGAATATGTTGTCAGAATCATGATTCAGAGCAATTTTTTCCTATACATATAAGCCCCGCTCAGCTTTAGTTTATGTGATATTCGCAAAATACTCTGATCGGTAGTCGGTTGGAGCTACATTTGTTTAGCGGCCCGTCGAGAGGGCGTCGCTAACTTTTGAGAAATTTAAGATAAAAGAATCTGTTTCAGAAATGGATGGTCATGAGGATTTGAACCAGCAACTCGTGGATGGTGCGCACCCGCAAGGTGCTGGGTTACTGTCTACCAGATTTACCGCTTTTGAAGGAGTATCCTATTTGTCGGGATGTTTTTCTGTCCGGAGAATATGTTTCTGAAACACATTTTTTATCTTGAATCTCTTAAAAGTTGGTGGCCCCGTCGCGTGAGTGAGGAGGGGGGGGGGGGTGTTAAATAAACTTAACCCCAAGGAACTACCGAGCACAGATAAAATAGAAAACACAATGAAGGTAACCAATAACTTTTCAATAAACGGCGACCTCCAACTAAAATCCACGAGGACACAGATTTTCTACAAGTTCACCGGGTTGGTTCAAACCTGAGCGGTAAGTAGCCCAAATCAAAGTAAAAATGCCAACAGTTTTTTCATGAATATCTCGAAAACTACAGCCAAGCGGGAGTTATATGTATTGGAAAAAATTGCCCAGAATTCATGATCCTCTGACAACATATTCAAAAATCAATGAAATCGGAGAGATGGACCCTCATCTGTATACTTACCGCTGACACTCTACGGGATATCCAAACGTACGCTTCGAAATGTCTATGGGACACTACACTAATGAGCTTGTTTTGTTCCTTTTAACTACTTGACACCTCCAGTGGCAAGGATGACAACTCATGGTGGTGTAAGGGATAGGAATACACCACTACAGTTGTTCACACTGCCTGGTTCACACTGACAAATCGCTGAAAAAGCAATAAAAAATCTTTATGTTTTCTCGGTTCACATTTCGCCATTTATCATTATAAAGATGGTTATTCGGGGGGAGGGGGGATTAGACAATCTGATTTTGAGGACCAAATTTTTATTACACTAAACCTAACTTCTGTGGGGGGGGGGGGAGGGGGGTATAGATAAAATAATTATATATTTTGTTTAAAGTACTAGCTGATTTGTTTATTTTTGTTATATATAATTTTTTATATATTTCAATAACATCAAATGAATGCATCATTTCATTTCATGGATAAATGAGAACTTTTTCAATATCTGAAATGTGAATTTATACAAATTATTCTCCTCCTAGTCTCTGCGCGCTCAATACCTTCTTCTCTCATAAAAACGCTATTTCTGTTAAAACCTCAAAATTAGATTCTACAACCCCATAATTCGCCGAAGAACCATCTTCATAATATAAACTGTGAAATGTAAAGTAAGGATTGTTTATCGCATTCTCAACGATCCGTACCACCGAGCGACGTGCCTTTCCCGACATCGGTTGGAAACAACCCGAGCATCACGGCGAGCCTGCTTTTTCTTTTGTACAGGGCCCCGAGGTCCCTTCCACGGGTCACATGGCAGGCAAACCTTCGGGCTGCAACTGTAAAAATATCTGTCCTCTAATTTTTAGCTGTTGTGACCCACCGGACTCTGTCTAAACTGATGAATACCAGTACAAATGTGCGTTTCACACGTAGGAACGTAACATTATAGGGTCTGACATGGTGTTCGGCTCGGGGCCCGGCGCAGGTGGAGGCGTATCGTAAAGGCCCCATACAGCAGCGAGCATGATCGTCTGGAACTGCAGCGAACATGCTTGCTAGTGTGTGGGATCAACAAACGGTTAAAATACTCAGCTTGTGAAATACTCTGCCCGCTGGAAATTGCCTTAGAGTCGAGCGTCGAGCCGAATACACTCGGCACATCTGTATCGTGTCGAATATGTTCGTATAGTGTGTGGACAATCGCGAGCATATTGTCGAGCTTCATGCGGGTACGCTCGGCGGGCATACTCGCATGTGTATGCAGGCCTTAAGAGGAGTTGGTTCCTTCAGTGTGTATATGTGGTAAGTCCGAGGGATTTGAATTCACTGTCTGTATATTACAGCACGGAGGTATAGCGAACTCGTAAATTTATCCCTCATGTGGTGGCACCGATTGAGACCCAAAGAATCAGGCCGTTTACGCCATTCGAATCTAGGGTTCAGCGTGGTAAACAGATAACAGTTTCTGATTAATGGTAGCATATTCACTACCAGGAAAACTACAAATTTTGATTAACTTTTGTTTTGTTTAGAGATTGTTTCTGCGTTTAATTAGCTATTCATGTAATGAAATTTTATACATATACAGGGTGTCCCAAACAAATTGTAGGTGCTTGACAAGGCTGACTCATGGGGTGATTTGATACAACATTTTCCTTAGCAAAAATGTTCGCCGAGGCATTGTTCAGAGCACGAGACTAATCAGAGCACCAGTCTGCCAGCCGAGCTCCCACGATAGCGTCGCTACGCGCTGCTCTTAGATCATATCGTATACCTGGGACCAACTGTGCACTAGGCACGTCCGTCGATGACCAGGATTGATACAGCGACTTAGTTACACAGGTTTTCAAACTGCAAGTGAATTGTTAGGTCTCTTTCATATGCCATTCTACGCAATTTCCTATCGGTGCATGCGGACTTGCTTGTTCGCAGTACAAGTGCAGCGCGAAGCCACACTACTGTGGGAGTTCGTCTGGGAGATTCACACTCTGATTGGTCGGTGTTTTTTGTTAATATTTCGTTAACAAAGCCGCGAAGAACATTTTCGCTAAGGAAAAAGTTGTTTCAAATCATCCCACGAGTCACCCGTTTCAAGGACCTGCAAAATTTTTAGGATACCCTGTATACAGGGTGTTGGTTATTCTACATGAAAAAATAAGTCAAAACTATAGAATAAAATATCATAACTTGTTTACTTCTCTAGAAAGAGAGCGTTTTGTGGTCAAAGTTACCTCATTTGACGGTAGGTCGCCGTACCCTTCAGACGCATAAAGGTCAGTTTATACAGCCAACGAGGACGGGCCGTGACATACCGAGCCTCTATGGGAAGCTGATGGACAGCGAGAAGTCACCGAGCTCGGTGGAAATTCGGCGGCTCCTCATTCCCTGCTGGGCCCGGGCTCGGTGGCCGCTCGTTAGACGACAGGCCGGACGGGCCGAGTCGGTGCCACGTCGAAATGCAACGTTGCTGGATTTTATGCTCGCAACACATAGAGGAGTCCGATAAGCGAAGGTCCCGAGGTGTAGCTTCATGACTTTATTGCCTACGTCTTATTAGCTGGTCGAAAGCGAGTGACAGACCAGTTCTCAACAAATCTTCGACCAGTAAAGACCTTTGAGTTCTGTAATTCGTAATGGCATAATCCACCGACGAATTCACAGAGAGGAGACCCCTCCTTTCCTTCAAAATTCATTTAACATTCAATATCGCATAAAATACCATAAACCATGTATCAGTACCTTACAATATGTGAAGACCTATCAGACTGCAAAAGTTCATTAAAAAGTCAGTGTTACACCTCGGGATCTTCCCTTTTGAGCAAGCTGAAGCTAATGGCAGAACATTATCCAGCTCAGAAATCCGGTAACGCTGCGGTGGATACGCCACGACAGGTTGCATCTCGGGCCCGTCCGAAACTCGTCCTAGCCCCGGCCGCGGCATGCTCTGCACTCGACCAAAGCTCGGCTCGTCCCGGGCCGTCCTCGTTGGCTGTATAAACCGACCATAAAACTGTACTTCGTGGCGTGCAGATGTAGGGGAAACCTGTCGCAAACCGTATACTTAAGGTTCTAGGTACATAACTTTTTAAATAATAAAACAAATTGGGTAATGAAAACGGTATTTATTAAAGGGTTTCGTAAACATCACAAAATAACAAAAATATAATTGAAAAGTTTAAATAGGGTACTTAATTGAACAATAAAACAAAACCTCTTCTTTTTCCGGTTTACCCAACCTATAGGGCAAAACCGTACAGTATATATTATCGGTCTAAATTAACAACGGTAGCATTGAAAATTGTCGAGTTCTTCGGATCCCCAGCCGGTGCAACCTTCGTGTGCCCATCCACTACACCTTGTACATTGGACACAATTTTGATCCCATGTTTCGATTGATTATACTCATTATAGCCTTTTTCATATTTTCCGAGTTCCAATCTTGTCTGGTAGTATTTCTTTTATAATTACGCATCTTGCTGACGCCTTTAAACAAAAATGGAACACTATTTAGTTTACGAACCGTCGTTCGGTGTACGATTTTACCCCGTACGGTATTGCCCCAAGTCGTAAGAACCCACTCTATTGATTACAGCTGAATATAAATATGAAAACAATCGGCCACGATCACCAAAATATAATATAAATAGATACTGTGAATATATATCTTCATGTAATTTACCTTCTAATTACCAGAACACTATATAGTCCACTTGAAGTACAGTCGAAAATATGATCACAGCACGTAGTAATGTAATAAATTTAATAATTAGCTGGAGCATATGTATTTTGCCACGAGGATCTGTTGACTGACAGTTCAATATGGCGGAAAACAATTGCCAAACGCGCGTGGGCTTCGTTCCTTTGTTTTCAGAAATAAGTACGGTATACGGTTTTGCCCCGGTATACGGTTTTGGACAGGTTTCCCCTACCTGGCTGAAATTCAAAGTCAATTTGCTCGAGAACAAAGAGCAATATAAAAAAAATTATTCTATATTTTCGATTAATTGTTGGACGTGGAATCACCGCCCTTCGCGTTGCCGTGCGTATTCGGAAATTATAGTGCCACCGAGTATATGAAGGCGTCGCGTGCGGACTGGTTGACAGAGAGGTAACAGGCGATAAGACGGAGCAAATCATAGGCGGTTAAGTGGGGAGTCGGACCAATCAGCGCCTCCTCAGAATCATCCCTGCGGGGAACGAGGTTTTTCTTAGAATGAATTCAGTATAGCCTGAAACACCATTATATAAAGTTTTATATCGCTACCCCCCCCCCCCCCTCCCCCGTTTAAGGGTAATATGGGGGTAAACGCCCTTATCGTTATTTTTTTTTCTCTATTACTACTTAAGATATTTAAATGAAACAAAAGCGACAAAATAGCTATATATTAGCTGTAATTCATATATTTTTCCGAATTGTAAATTACGTATTACGGGTAGAAAAATATAAGTCTTTTTAGGGGTTGTTTTTGCAAACAACCCTATGAGTGACAACCACCAAAAAATAAAAAATAATACTCTATTATCTAGGATGATGTTGTGGTCCGCCAACGCCACGGAACCGGTGCTGTTTTATCGATGTTTATTTGCTTGCGAGTTTACTAATAGAGAAAATCATGAATATTACGATAAAAATTGTTTGAGTGTTTTAGCTTAAATAGATTATAAGTTATCAGCTTTTATATAATCAGGAAGACAGCAAAATACACCTGGCTAAGTACGGATTATACCTTCGATAGGTTGAAACATAAAAGCGATTACCACGACAAGGGGTTGTCACTCGTAGGGTTATTTGCAAAAGCCACCCCCAAAAAATAAATTATTTTTTCTTCCCGTAATAATTGATTTACAATTCGGAAAAAATATATGTATATATGAATTACAGCTAATATGTATGTAGCTATTTTGTAGCTTTTTCATTTCAATATCTTAAGTAGCAACCGAGGAAAAAAATAACGATAAGGGCGTTTACCCCCGTATTACCAGTAAACGGGGTGGGGGGTAGTGATATAAAACTTTACATAATGGTGTTTAAGGCTAGGAGCATTGTTTACAAAATAACAACTCTAGGAATTGGCGTGGGGGCCCCGTTTGCCCATACTTACCCTGCTAGACCCTTTTGTTAGATGAGAAGTCAAATTGGAAAAGGAAATAAAAGAAGGGCCATGGCCGCGTGGCGTTCAGTGGTGCTGTTATCCGCGCCACAGAACAATGTGTCATAGATGGAAATGTCGTCTTTCGTGGCTTTTCACTGTGTAAATATGGGTTTACATTAGTCCAGCCACTGAAACATGCAAATTGTTCATGCAAAAAGAAACCAAAATGTTCTTTACCGTCTTGGGTTGCGAGGCTTCGTTCTCGAGACATTTAACAGTTGAATATTAGCGGCGGAACTTTCGGGCCATGCAGGTTAAAACTGAGTCAACTGGGCAAGCGCCCAGATAGCACACGTCGTCTTAGAGACGTCTAGTTTATGTCCATTTTAGGTCTGAACGTCTTGATTTGTAACAAGACGTCTTTAAGACGTCTTTAAGACGCCTTTTGGACGTCTTTAAGACTTTACCAGACGTTGTGCTATCTGGGCGGTAACTTACACTCGCTCGCATACACGCAAACGCCGAAGGCGCGCGTACATAAAGGTTCATACACACAGTAGACCACGCTAACCTGTACGGTCGGCTCCACTGTGTATGTGGGTTAGGGTGGACCTTATTTTTCGACTTTCAATTTTTTTTCGGGACATCCCCCCAGGATTGTGCCATTGGGAGAAAAAATAATGTATGCAAAATTTGAAATCGATCGGAGAACGGGATACCGTGGCTCATCGCATTTGAAATTTTTTTATTCTTGTAAATCGTTTCTCTCCATTGTAGTATATCGTTAATATACATTTTTATATATCGTTAAATTTGCCTTTTCACGCTCTGTAATAATATAGAAACAAAGTATAAGATCACTTAAAAAAAACATCATGACCTTGAAATCTCATAAATTTACCTCCTGAAAACCCTTTTTTCGTTGGCATTATTTTTACCTTGTCAAACAGTACAACTTTTGTTTAGGAATTTTTTCATATATTTATAAATAACAGATTAAAGGGAAAAGTACACCCGAAATGCACCAATTTTTGCAGATAGTTTTCAAATTATTTTAAAAACTAGGGCTCTAGACGAAAATCTGACTACTCCACGTGATGCAGCAGACATTTTTCCTCCGGAAAACACCAAGAAAAGTGGTAAGTCACGTTTTGTTTTCATTACACAAGACAACAGCGGCGGGCGTATCCATTGACACTCAGCGACAGAATCGCTTAAAGGTCGTCGCCCATTTCGCCGAAGCGAAGCACGGTGACCAAAGCGAAATGTTCGTCGGCGCTGTTCTATCGTATAGGCGATGCGTGGTCGCTGCTGTTCTGTCATATGAGCGATGCGTGGTCGCCGCGCTTCGCTTCGCGGCGCTTCGGCCTAGTGGGCGACGATCTTAACCTTTAGAGGACCGGGATTTTTTCATTGAAATTGTAAATTTTATTTACTTAAAATTTATGCATATATAGCATCAAAATGGCCGGCAAAGTATCCAAATTCTTAGGTGGCCACGACAGTGGCCAGCCCGGCCGCGAACGGTATGGCATATATTAGAATTTTTAAAATTTGAACTTTAATATTT
Source organism: Andrena trimmerana (assembly GCA_951215215.1). Taxonomy (NCBI): domain Eukaryota; kingdom Metazoa; phylum Arthropoda; class Insecta; order Hymenoptera; family Andrenidae; genus Andrena; species Andrena trimmerana. Next base: position 11,892,995 of record OX578062.1, read on the forward strand.
CTAAGGGTTTTTGATATCGCTAATCACGATTCTCAGGTCAGAGTATCGAAATTTTACGCAGAAACAGTGTTGCCAACCTAAACAAGCCTAAATGAATAACGGCAGTTACATTCATGTATTATTCTTTCCTTTGGCGTTACCCAGGGCTAACGACATGGACGTAGAAAGTTTTGTAGCTCTTTTCTTGTTTTTGGGGTTTTTTGTGTTATTTTTGGATGTGTTTTTTTTATTTTTCTGATTTTACTATTTATTATACGTGCTGCACTCGTGCAACGCATGCATTATACAAAATTAATAATGAACGTGTATCATTTCCTTCATTTCGTTTACAAATGCTTAGCCTTTACTGAATCTTGATCCGAATGACTCCATTTCTTATCTGCCCAAACTCTCTCGGCTAATAGGTCGTCATTTTCCAAAATTACTGGATAAAAACCGACGATGCAATTAGTGTTCATTACGATAAACTAGACGTCGAACTCTTTACATATGCTCTACATGTGACACTGCATTGTGCATAACACCCTATTTTGAGGATTTCCATACGAAACAAACAATACCGCAAATTCGAATTTCCGACATATAAATTTTTTTTTTCATTTGGATTTTTTCTTTTAAAAATCGCAACAAAGAGATACACATTCATTATTCATTTTGTATAATGCATGCGTTGGACGAGTGCAGCTCGTATAATAAATACAAAAATTAGAAAATACAAAAAAAATCCAAAAATAACACAAAAAACCAAAAAAAAAAAACTAAAAACTCTACAAAACTTTCTACGTCCACGTCGTTAGCCCTGGGTAACGCCAAAGGAAAGAATAATATATGAATGTAACTGCTGTTATTCATTTAGGCTTGTTTAGGTTGTCAACACTGTTTCTGCGTAAAATTTCAATACTCTGACCACGGAATCGTGATTAGCGATATCAAAAACCCTTAGACACAAGTTCAATTTTTAAAATTTCCAGTGGCCACTACAGTGCCCAGCCTGGCCCTCTAAAAGTTAAAAGCGCGCGACTACCATCGCCGGCGCGGCACGTTTTACCAAACTATTTCGCTCTGATATTGAAAACGAAACGTGACTTACCACTTTTATTAATATTTTCCTAGGGAATAATGTCTGCTGCATTGTGTGGAGTAGTCAGAATTTCTTCTAAACCCTTAGGTTTTAAAACAAATTGAAAGATATCTGCAAAAATTGGTGCGCTTCGGGTGCATTTTCCCTTTCGTCGTTGTTGAAATATATTTAAATATATTTCTGGAAGGTTGATAGAATACTTTGACGGTACAAGCAACCGAATGACTATTACTGTTTGAACACGAAAGATGTTCAAAGTTGAAAATTTGCATTCCTTTTTTAAAAACAATTTTTCAAAAACTGAGTGATGACGAAAAACGGTTTGTGAATTCGTATTCAGCGCTCAAAAATCGATAAGAAACGGGTATTGAATGTTACAAGTCCAGATGGCTGTTGAATAGTTACAATTATACTCTTGCATCAGTTTGATTGCTCGTTCGGCCGAATCGTTTACTTATAAATTATTTACTATATTCAATCCAATATATAATTCGGGAGCATTTTCCCATTCTACAGAATCCATATTTATAAAATCTTTTGGAACAGTGCACTCTTAATGAAAGTATTGGTTATTTCAGTAAAATTTTGAAATCTGTTATTTATAATTATATGAAAAAATTTCTTAGACAAAAGTTGTACTGTTTGACAATGTAAAAATAATGCCAACGAAAAAGTTTTTTCAGGAGGTAAATTTATGAGATTTCAAGGTCATGATGTTTTTTTTAAGTGATCTTATACTTTGATTCTATATTATTACAGAGTGTAAAAAGACAAATTTAACAATATATAAAAATGTATATTAACGATATACTACAATGGAGAAAAACGAGTTACAAAAATAAAAAAAATTCAAATGCGATGAGGCTCGGTTGCCGGTTCTCCGGTCGATTTCGAATTTTGCATACATTATTTTTTCTCCCAATGTCACAATCCTGGGGGGTGTCCCCATAAAAAATCTCAAAGTTATTTTTTGACAAGAGTGACTAAGGTCCACCCTAATGTGGGTCTGTATCTACACGTGCCTATTGCGTGTGGGTGTCAGCGGCAGTGATGCCAGAATCGTTTAGTCGTGGGATAAATGCTTACCCCCACTATGACCTACCGTCGTCCCCCACTTTCTTCCCGTCGCACTGCACACAAGCATATTCCTACTCCCGTCCGTATGCGTTGCCTGTTGGGCTGCTGAGTACATGGACAGGGGTAGGGATATGCTTGTGTGCAGTGCGACGGTACGTCATAGTGGGGGTAAGCATTTGTCCCACGTCCAATGATTTTGGCATCACTGGTCAGCGATCACTGTTCCGCGCTCAGTTGTTTCGGCTTTAAACTGCGCGGTTTGTAAGTTCGATCGCTAATACGCGACTGTTAATATTTCAAAAACGAAGCGTCGGACCCCAAAACGATAAAAGGCTTTTTGATTTCTTTTTACATGAACAATTTGCATGTTTCGGATTGTCCCATTATTTTGAGACACCCTGAATACACTAATACGTCTTGTACACACCATAGTCGCATACGATAATTCCCTGCGCTAATCGCTACTGATCAGTCCCACGGTGCGGGGCTCGGTGAGTTTTTGCGCTGTACCGAATCGAACCTACTAAGGCAGTCGCTTTTATCGAAAATGAAGCATTCCATTTTCAATTAATTACAAAGCAATAAATTGAAATTGAGACTTATTCCAGGACACAATGTTTTGTTTACATGTTTCAAAGTTACAGCTTTCAAAAAACATGTTTGTTTCGCCAAAAAGATGCATTATAGATGATGCTACAGATGGATCATTAAAGAAGATTTTTAAAAAAGTTTCTTTTGTTTTGCAGAGATTTTGGCGGAAAGAAACGAAATTCAGCAACCTACTTGAAAATTCTTCTTCAGAATACCTCTGGTTCTACACTAGTCCTGTAAAAGAAGCAAACTTATGAAAACGATAGCTAGGAAAAGGCGGTTTTTCAAAGAAATGCGTTTTGAAAAATGAGATTTTAGCTTCTTTTCATAAAGAATAATAGTTTTTATTAACTTCAATTTGGGTTCAAGCCGAAACCATAAATATTTTGCGAACATGCTCGAATTTAATCTGGATCGATCGAAGCCTTCGTTTTTGAGTTATTGTTGCAAAACAAAAGAAATATTTTTAAAAGGCCTCTGTAATGATCCATCTGTAGCGTCATATATAATGTATATTATTGACTAATCAAACATGTTTTTTTAAAGCTTATGATGTTAATAAACTTTGTGTCAATGAACAGACCTCAGTTTCGATTTATTTCTTTGTAATTAATTCAAATAGAAATTATTTTTACAAAAGAAATTTTTTTACAGACACGACTGTCTAGTACCCTTAAGAAAGTATTAAGCTATCGCAAACAGGTGTATGGACGTCAACGGTCATCCCTTTACGAAGCTACTGTAACGAAGGTTAGTAGTGAATACCATGAACGATGTTTTTACAAATATTTCGCTAATTATTAGGATTAAAGCAAATACAGTTTAATACTTTCTTATAAAAGATACACTACTCCTGGCTTGGGAATTAAGTGCTCTTTTCAACCGATTTTCAGAAGCACCACCCTTTTCTTCCCGTCGCGCGTCTTGGCCCCCACTACGGCCGTAATGCCCGAGCCACCACAGGCGCGTACCACGTGAACCACGCGTGGCGCGTTGACAAAACAAAAACGCATCGACAATCGTGCTCTCTGGGACGATGTGGAAACCTATTGTTACGAATGTCGGCCTAATGCGCCACGCGCGGTTCACGTGGTACGGGCCTGAGGAGCTCCGGGCATCGCGACCGCCCCGGGGACCAAGACGCGCAGTGGGAGAAAGAGGGCGTTGCTTCTGAGAAACGGCCGAAAAGAGCACATAATTCTCAAGCCCGCATTACTCTTTTAAATTTTCAGGTGGAAAGGTACCCATTCCACTTAAAAAAATCAGAATCACCTTGTTATCTCGTAAACAAATAGATTATTTAAGAAAACCGTTTCAGCATCACATGTTCCCTTCCCATTTCTATATAAAACACTTTTTTGTAGAACACAAACTTTAGAAGATGTTCAGGTTGGACAGGGTGGACTGTATACAGTAGCGCCGTTCAACCTATGGTTTGGCGAGCAAGGGCACCCACCACTGCCCAAGGCTAACGCTGTGGGCAAAGCTCCGGGCAGTGACGTCAGCTATTGAAACAGCGAAGTGGGGAGGAACGGTTGTACAGGCTCGTAGATGCGTAGGCAGGCATGTGTTAGTAGGTTCATTTAAAGACTGTTGAGTCGACGCGACGGCCCTTGTTCATCCTGGCATCTGTACCGTATTGCCCGGGGATGCGTGACTTACTCGCCGCCGACTCGTGTCTGCCCCGGGCAGCCTGGTCTGTTGCCCGTACCGACAACTCCTGAACGGCGCTGGTATACAGAATGAATCACGAAATTGCGTTTGAGGCTTCGTTTCCGAGTTATTAATTGTTGAAAATACTCGTAAAATATTTATGACGCGGGGGACGGGATTTACTTATTTTTAGACTACGGCCGGCGCGTGTTAGCTTGGCTAGGCACAGCGACGGCAGTGCCGTAGCCCAGGGCTGGCAACTCGCGCCCCACGGGCCGCATGTGGCCCCATCTCCAACTTGTCTGCTCCGCTGAGCTGTAACGCTATAGAAGAACGACTCCCTCCATAATTATTTAACTCTGACACACTATAATCGCGGCTTGCGATCCTAACGGAAATCGCGCTCCTACATAACTGATAGGACACCGCCTTCTCCTCACCATTTATGCGAATGATATAGACTCGATCGCTGGCCCGCCGGACCACCTGGTACGGTCCAACGTACGGAGGCTCCAATGGACGACGCACTGAGTCGACACGCCTGAAAACATGGGTACACGAGTTCAGGCTCCTAAAACTAAAAAAAGTGCTTTTTTTGGAATGATTGCTCGCAGGCGCAGGCCGCACAGTTCGCATGTGATCAGCGAGCTTTTCTGCGAATCCCTGCGGTTTTGCAGGAACGTCTCTGGTGAAGAAGAACCGAAACTCTCCAGGGACGCGGAGCGTCGTCCCGAACAGCATCTCGGCCGGGGAGGCCTGGAGATCCTGCTTGAAAGCCGTGCGAAGTCCCAGTAGAACGAGAGGAAGCAACCGAGGCCACGGCACGCCCGGGTTGTACATCAGGGCCGCTTTCAATGCGCGATGCCATCGCTCCACCATCCCATTGGACTGCGGATGGTACGGCGTCGTGTGGATCCTGTTTGCGCCGATGGCGCGCGCCAGGTCCGCGAACAGCGCGGACTCAAACTGGGCTCCCTGGTCCGTCGTTATCGTAAGGGGGGTTCCAAACTGGCACACCCAATTGTTGAGAAACGCCGTGGCTACCGTCTCAGCCTGCATGTCGGCGAGAGGCACAGCCGTCGTCCAACGAGAGAAGCGATCCACGATCGTCAGACAATACCTCAATTCCCCAACCTGGGGTAAAACGATCAGGTCCAAATGGACGTGATTGAACCGGTTGTCGGGTACATTTATAGTGTCCGAACGAAGTCTGTTGTGGCGATGCACCTTCGCCATCTGACACTGGATGCACTCACACGACCATCGACGCGCATCGTTGCCTATTCCCGGCCAGGCGAACTTCTCTCGGAGTCCCCGGTACGTGGTTCGCCCACTGGGATGAGACAGTCCATGAATGACGTTCAACGCCCTCCCGTGGAGGGCCCGGGGCAGGTATGGCCTGACGACGCCATCCCTGACATCGCACCAGACGTCCTCCCCTTCGATAGGCAGCAACTGCAGGCTCAGCGATGTATCGGAACGCACCGAGATCAGCTCTTCATCCCGGCCTTGGCTTGCCTTGATGGTCGCAGCGTCCAACTGGGTGGGCATGGATATTGCGCTCACACGCAACAGCGCGTCCGCCACAACATTGTCCTCGCCTTTTACGTACTGGAGGTCCGTGGTGAACTGCGAGATGTAGTCAAGGTGACGCTGCTGCCTAGGACTGGCGTTGTCGGCCCATTGAGCGAAAGCATAGATCAGCGGACAATGATCGGTGCGGATAGTGAAAGGGCGTCCTTCAAGGATATGCTTAAAGTATTTCACCGAAGAGTAGATGGCCAACAACTCTCGATCATACACACTGTAGCGCACCTCCGGACCTTGCAGCTTACGGGAGAAGAATCCCAACGGCGTCTGCTCACCGTCCACGCACTGCTCCAAGGAGGCGCCAATGGCGACATCAGAGGCTGCGGTGGTCAGGATTAACTGAGCCGACGGCATGAGGAAAACGGTCCGGACAGAGCCAATGATACTGACCTTGCATCTCCGGAAGGCCTCCTCGGCGACAGGAGTCCACGGAATTAAGAAGCGGTCTGGTTTCTTGGCCCCCTTCATATATACATTAAGCGGCGCCTGGACGTCTGCAGCATTCGGAATAGAACGCTGGTAATAATTCAACATTCCGAGAAAACGGCGCAGCTCAGAAACCGTAGACGGCTTTGGAAAGGTGGAAATGGCCTCCATCCGATCCTCTGGTGGTTGATAACCGTGCTTGTTCACCACGTACCCAAGGTACGTGACCTCACGCTTCCCTAAGTGGCACTTAGCAGGGTTTACCGTCAGATTGTGCTTACGTAGAATGTCAAAAAGAGTTCTGAGGTGTCTCACATGCTCCTCATGCGAACAAGAACCCACTATAAGGTCGTCGAGATAGCATCTCACAAAGTTATGCCCCCTCAGGATAGTGTCCATATGACGCTGGAGCGTCTGCGCAGCATTTTTCAAACCTGCCGGCATGCCCAAAAATTCGAACAAGCCAAATGGGGTCGTTATGGTCGTTTTTGCCACATCCTCCGCCGCGACCGGAATCTGGTGATAGGCACGTTTTAAATCTATGACAGAAAACACCTCCGCCCCATGCAAACCCTGGAAGATGTCCTCGGGGCACGGAAGCGGGTAACGGTCCGCCTGAGTGCAGGCGTTGAGGCCACGCCTCACTTCGCTCTCTTCCTTGAGCTCCGGTTCCGGGGGCTCCTGCTTGGGCACCAAATGCAAAGAGCTCGACCACTGACTGGATGACGGACGGACCACCCTCTGCTAAAGTAAAAGGGCGAAGTGGTGTTTCGCTGCTTCCAGCTTAGCACCTGAAAGGCGACGAGGACGCTCGTGCACCGGCGCGCCAGTAGTAACGATCTGGTGCGAAACCGATGAGTCAGCACCAGCAACCACCATCATCTTCGGTCGCGTAATGTCACCATACGTCTGAACGAGGCCCATGTATGCCGTGCTCTCCGGACCGTCGGCACCGTCAATTCGTACGTCGACCGACACATCGCAGACGTCGACCGAACACACCGATCCGCGCACGCAGAGCTCAGTAAGCGGGTCCACCAACGCGCACTCTTTTATGTCTATTAATAATCCGTAGTGCAACAAGAAATCCGCACCAATGATTGGGGACGTTGTGTCAGCAACAATAAAAGGCCAGCGGAATTCACGGCGCAAACCGAGATTTAGGGACAAATGTTTCTGGCCGTAAGTCTTTATCACAGAACTGTTAGCCGCACTTAACACGAATTCGGTGCAATCAACGAGACTATTGATCCCGAGTCCACGAAAAAATTGACGTTCGTCGCGCGGTCCAGGACCTGGAGGCGACATTCCTTTAATCGAGGTTGCCAACTGTAGTCATTGCCAACATCCGGCTCATCTGCCGACAGGACTGCTAGTTTAACGTTGGGGTTGCCGGAGGTAGTGCAACGTAGGTGCACGGCTTTTCACAACGATGAGCTTTAACACCAAATCTGCTATGGTAAAAGCACATCCCCTCGGTTGCCGGGGACGCAGTCTGCGAGCGGGAGCGGGAACGGCTCCGTCCATTTGCAGGACGATCAAGCAGCCTCTTTTAAGCTCAACTCGGTTGGTGTGGATTCCGGTTGGCAGGGCGGTGGAGCAGGCTTCGGAACTGGATGTGTTGCCATCACACCGGAGAGACTTGGACCTTCCATCAATTCATCGGCTGCCACAGCCAGCTCGTCCAAGACTGGCTCTCTAAAAATTTTCAGAAAGCGCTGGGTGTTGGGAGGCAAGAGGGCAATCCACTTCACTCGGAGAACGTCCTCGGAAGCCCTGTCGCCGGCCAGGCCTCGCATCTGACGCAGGAGCTGCGATGGCTTCTTATCCCCTAGCTGAAGTTCGTTCAGTAACTTCGCCAACTGGCGGTCTGCTGAGTCCGAGAAACGACTTGTGATATGCGATTTTAAATGCTGATACTTCTCTTCTGCGGGCGGGCGCCTCACGACATCCGAGACATCCGTCAGCGACTCAGGGTCCAAGGCCCCGACGACGAGGTGGTATCTGTTCTCGTCAGAGTTTATTCGGTGCGTTTTGAACAACGACTCGGTCTGAAAAAACCAGAGTTCGGAATTGGTTCGCCAAAACGGTGGTAATCGGCAATTATGCACGTCCTCCCCGTCCCGCAAAGCCATATTGGAACTTGGGACGCCATGTTGCAAGCTAGATCCAGGCTGGATGGCCGGGGGAAAAACAGAGGTTGGCAACGCGGTCCACGTGGTTGCGTCATCGCCCTCTTTGTGCGCGCCTTTGTCCGGCGAATGCGTCAGCGTCATTTTCCGTTGAGACGCAGGAACAAAAAATGAACCGCCCAGTCAGCGGGCTATAAACGTCTGGGGTGGGCACTAATTGACCAAGCCCACGCTGGTAGCTCAGCCACGCGAGAAATGTCTGATCGCGCGATGAACGATTCACACGTGTGGTGACCGAAACCGTTTTCCTTTTGCCCCCTTTCAAGGGAAAGTCTGATCAAAGGACCGTGAGAGCACACCGGGGGAACAAAAAACCGTTCCAGCGACGCGCATAACGGAAAATCGGCACACGCACGAGTTCCCGAATCACGTCGGGGTCACCAATGTTCGGATACCGGGTATGACTAAGGACTATCCGAAGGAAATTAATCGGGAAACACTCGTGAACGAAACTTGCGTTTATTACGATGCCTTAACAGGCGTACAAAGGACGCGACACGGTGCACGCTGCAGTCTCGATGCGATTGCCTCGACGCAGTTTCTCTCCACTAGACGCTGCTTCCGGCGCCCTGGCTTCGAGGCTTGCCGAGGAGCGGCCGGTGGCGCACCCTGTCGAGGCGGTAGCGAAGTCGCCACAGGACCTCGTACCGTAGGAAATTTTGAGTGTTCGGCGCGCGATGCGCGCTGTTGCACATATTTAACTCTGCTTTAGGCACGTAGAAAAAATTACAATAGTGAACGATAGAAAACGTTCGACGGTCAATTGCTGCGGCCGCACACGAATCTACTCTTACGATGTAACAGCTTCGACGAAGGTCAATTCTGTGATGAACTAAATACTTTAAATTTATTAAAGGATACTGAGATACAATCTGAAAGTCTGATCGATCCTTCGAATACCTGATTAAGACTGTCCGCCTGCTCCCGGTAGCGGTCCGCTCCGCTGTTATGCATCCGCCTCGCACGCGTATTAATTGTACCCCCTCTCCCTCACTTATGCCACCAAATTCGATCACAATTTCAAATTGCTCATTCTTATTTTTACACAGTCATTTTCACTTCAACCATTGAAACTGGTCAGAGCCTGAATAAATGAAACAAAACCATCAGCCACCACAATTTTGTGTTTAGTTAACCATTTCACTGCTGATTAAAATAAGAACGCGTGGTAAAAAAATGCCTATTCTTTTTATGATTTGTATTGCTTGTGTAAAAGTGGTCCGTTCTTCGTGCTATTTTAATCGGGAAAACATAAGGAATCAATTGGCGTATTTAACGTACCTATAACTATTCAAATTTTCAAATCCCTTCGCCTACAAAAAATACATACGCTATGCGCTGGCCAATCCTTACAGGTTTTGTATGTAACCATTTTTTAGACAACGCATAATTTAGAAGTTATTTATGATGTGCGAAATTAGTGGACCACCATATATATTTTCAGGTGTTAAGAGGTTGCACCACCCTGAGACACTTGAAACTAGACGATTTTTTTGCAGACACTATGAGGTTGAAAATTATTTGTTTACATCTTATGTGTAGAGCATATTTTTTAAGTTTGCCGTGTTAAGTAAAAAATTTAAAACATTATATACGAATGGGCTATCGCATAAAAAAATGATATGCTACATTTCAGATAATACCATTAAAAGTATGTGTACCAAGCTTGAAATAAATCGGACAAATAGTTTTGGAGATATTTGATACACCGCTCTCGAAGTAACACCGATGGATTCCTTATGTTTTTCCGATGAAAATCATACCAAATTTCATGTAAATTAGACTATTTTTAACAAAGTGAATTTGAAATTATGCAACACATTTATTCATGGAATTTCCTATATTATCGTCTGAATTACGTCGTTTTTGGTGTTAGTTTCATTGGCGAAACATAAGGAATCGATTGACCTCGTGTTCGCAAATATCTTATGAGAAACGCGGAAATCCTGGACATTCCCCACATTTTAATAGTATTCAAACCCCTTCGAGGGTCGAAAGCCATCAAATTCGATGAGGCACTGAAAGGGGTTGTCCTCGCCACGGGGTACCAGGCGGCATCTCTTTGACATGCGTCGCTGGAGAAGTCTTCGAAGCAAGAGTGTCAAGACTTCCAAGACGATCAAGGTTTCAAGACTTCTCAAGACTTTCAAGAGTTTTAAGCTTCAAATCATGTTCGAAGCGCTTCGAAGTTTTCATCATATATATGGTTTCGAAGCGCTTCAGATCCCATCACTAGTCGGCAGTTGAAGAAAAGGAATGAGACAGAAAGAACGTTGTCTTTTAAGGTGCCCAAGAACCAGCGAGCAGGCTCACCGAGAATGCTCGTATGAAGCTCGTCGACAAGTTCACGATTATCCACACACTATACGAACAAATTCGACGAACCACGGCAGGGTTGCCGGAAGAATTCCCTACCGTAGGGACATGGTAAGGTGACATCACATACAGCTATTATATATATGATTTGTGCACAAATTCGTGTCCCCGCGTCCCTACACACACATATACCGTTATTGTTATAAGCTGATCCCCCTCTACTACTCCGTGACTACGTTACTGAACTCCTTACGCGGTCATGTATCCCTACTTTTGGCAATCCTGAGCCTCAGTTGTGCTAAGCTCAACGCTCGGCTTAAGGTCGGTTTATACAGCGACCGAGCCGAGCCGTCCGGGCCGTCCGAGCATCTGTAGTATGCTTATGGCCGAGCTTGGTGGAAACTTGGCGGTTCCTCGTTGCCCGCTGGGCCCGGGCTCGGACGGGCCGAGTCCGTGCCCTGTTGAAGTGCAACGCTGCTGGATTTTATGCTCCCAACACGTAGGGTAAATCCGAGAGCCGCGGTTGACCTAATATAAAATGGCTATTAAAACTAATAAAGTAAAATTATTTATGAGTGAATCCAATTACAGATTCATTAATATTTAATTTGTTTACGCTAAACAAGTAAAGAACACATCAAAGAAAAAGTGAACTACCTACTGGCGATTAGTAAGGCAAATGTATACTAAAGTGAATAAATAAACTAATTAAACAAAAATAATAATAAAAAATAAAAAATAAACAAAAATAATAAAAAAATCATAACTCGACCATCTCACCTTTCTGCAGCGAGAGATGGTCTTCTCGTTAGCTTTCAGAGGAAGAGTTAATATGGCCAAATACTTTGGCTGCATTGTCCCTCAATATCTCTACTATCCTTATATCCCAAACATTAATCCAAACATTATCCCAAAAATATTGGTCATTTTGAAATGATTGTATTTTCGCAAAAATGTTCGCAAAAAATATTTAAAAAAAGCATTCTAACGCTGGAAATTTCTGATTTTTGAATCAAGGATTCAATTTTTCATCCATTATGAGACTGTTTTATCATGATAAAGCGCAGGAAACGAAGTTTCAAAACTCTGTGTCTAGTTGGAACGTATGCACCGACATTGTTATCTAATCTCTCCGAAATGCAGCAGCACTGCCTAAAGTACAGTTTTTATACTTTTGGATTTACCTACGTGTTGGGAGCATAAAATCCAGCAGCGTTGCACTTGGACAGGGCACCGAATCGGCCCGTCCGAGCCCGGGCCCAGCGGGCAACGAGGAACCGCCGAGTTTTCACCGAGCTCGGCCATAAGCTTACTATAGATCAGGCATGTACAGGACCCCCAATTCCGGGTACGAGCGCACATTCGAGCTCTAGCCGAGCACGAGCTTGAGCTCCGAGCTCGTGCAAGACAAGCGAGTCCGCCAACGGAGTGGGGAGCGGCTGGAGTACTGGGAGCGGAGCGTCACAAGCTGCCGCAAGGGTTTCCAGAGTTTGACGCTCCGAAAATAAGGCACATTTTGGCTGTCGTAATCATCTGAAACAAAAAACGTATAATTTTTCTTAATCTATATGAGTGTGGTTATCGTATGAACTTTAATTCATGTTAAACGAATAATGTGAAAACGCACAAAAATGGTTGTATTTCAAATGCAAAACATTAATTTTTTTGGGAAAGCATTTGTTAGTTTTCTGTGTTGTAAAATTGGTTTTTGCAAATAATTACTTCATTCTATAACGCTCGTGGCAGACTCTACTTCATTCTAGTTCACACGATAACCACACTCATATAGATTAAGACAAATTTTGCGTTTTTTGTTTCCGATGATTACGACAGCCAGAATCATCTTCGCCAGCAACAAACTTCTTTAAACCCTTCTTACTGCTATCATTTTAACTTTAAAAAAAATTATTATTACTACATACAAAAATTTAAACATTTTTCAAATCTCAATTAACCCTCCGTATCCTGTGCCTGAATCAATTTTAAGCCACCGCTTGAGATTACTGACGCACACAGTGACGGAGCTGTGTAGGTATGTCAGTCGCGGCCAAGCGATCTTTTAGCTGTGGGGGTGTCATAAAAGCATAAACTGGGCCTTTCCGGTGATCGTGTTGGAACAACAATGTGAAGCTCGAGACAATACCATACTTTCCTTGGAGAAAACAAAATGGGCATACGGCCTCTGTAGTTATAGAGTTCTCCACCACGAGACCTTATACCGAAAAGTGGGGAGTGAGCATATTACGGTCGAGCTCGAAGGCGCACCGACTGCCCTAGGGCAGACTTGGTGTGCACCCCTGCTATAGATGCTCGGACGGCCCAGACAGCTCTGCTCGGTCGCTGTATAAACCGACCTTAACCCTTATGTACGCAGCCAAAAGTTTAACGGTTGTTAGGCAACCGGGGCACCCGGGTACCCCATGTTCCGATACATCTCAAATACAGCGATAATTTTACTTCCTTACTTCTTTGAAACACTTGGTTTTCCATTCCTATAATATACCAAGTGCCGTTTTAAACTATTTGAGTGGATAAATTACACGAAACTACAACATAATTGAAGTTTTACTATTTGAAATCTTTTTTTAAAGATTTTAAATATCGGGGCAAAAGACTTCAAAGAATGGGGATCCGGAGCAGTTTTGCGATATTTTCGCCAGAATATAAAAAATTACTAAAGGAAACATAGAAATGGGTACCCGGGTACCCGGTTGCGTACATAAAGGTTAAACCGACCTTTATGCAGGGACGTAACTAGGGGGGAGGGGTGTTTCTGCCCCGGGCGCCGATTTGCGGGGGGCCCTAAACGAAATGTATATCAGTGCCGTCGAAAACGTTGCTCGTGAGCATTATAGGGTGACCCTTCTTTATACGTCTGGAGTTTTCCTTCGTATTTCTTTGCTCTCACCTCCTGAAATGGTTCCACTTTATAAGAAAATAATCCCTGAAAAAGTTTCTTGCAAACGAACACCAGGGTGCCGACCGGGCCTTAAAGTTTAGAATTCATCAATGGTGTGGATTTAAAAAATTTCTCAAAAATGGTAAGCCCTATCCAAATTTTGTTCAAATAATATTAAAAGAGCATTCAATTTTCTACAATTACTGTATATTTCATTTTTTCTTGCTTTCAACTATTATTTACATAATAGCGTTTAAATATAGGGAGATCCGTACTACACGCGTACCATCTCTAAGGCGCGCGTGGCGTATTGCCTATATGCGCGTAGTGCGGACCTCTCTATATTTGAACGCTATTATGTAAAAAATGGTTGGAAGCACGAAAAAATTTAATATACAGTAATTGTAGAAAATTGAATGCTCTTTTAATATTATTTTAACAAAATTTCGATAGAGCTTACCATTTTTGAGAAATTCATTAAATCTAAACCATTGATGAATTCGAAACTTTAAGGCCTGGTCGGTATACTTTCCCGTTGTCCGATTGCAATAAACTTTTTCAGAGATTATTTTCTTATGAAATGGAACCATTTTACGGGGTAAGAGGAAAATAAATAAAATGTTGAAAAATAAGGGCTACCGTAATGAGCAACTGGGGTTCCTCTATTCCCGTCCGTAAAGGAAGATTAGACGCAACGCATGGCGTATATATGTATTAGTAACACATGTCACTACAGCGTGCCCATGTTACTATTTCCCGCGAATATTATAATTATTATTATTGTTAACGGGTAAACCCTTTAGAATACAGAAGATACAAAGCATAAAGTAAAATATAAATATAAGCATAACAAAATAGATTAAAATAAAGTAAATAATCGGTGTGAGTACTTAATACTAACGCATCAAATCAAGTCATCTATGCGCTGGCGATCGCCCATACAAAAGTAATCGGAGGCCACTGAGGGAAACATAGAACAAGTCCATATCAGGGAAACATTGATTAGCCTCCCCATAACTCTACTTAAGGGGTCAGCCGTATAATGACGGTAACCTGGTTCCTTGCTCACAAAAAGGGGCCTGGGTCGCAATACCCGTTCAGGAGCACGGAACCTCAATGCCGCCACGAGCTCCGTACAATTTACCTGGCCGTGTATGACTTTGTAGAGGAAGATTAGATCCGAAGATTGTCTCCTATCACTAAGGGTGGCAATACCTAGTAGTTGTAGGGCTGGACCGTAATCATGGTCGCTAAAGTGCATTGGGTTTCCCAAACCCCTGGAGGCTAACCTCAAAAATTTATACTGCACCCTCTCGATCTAGCTGATATAGTGCTTATGTCTGGGATTCCAAATGACAGAAGCATATTCTAGCTGAAGCCTAACGAGAGCAACATACAATAACTTCGAATACTTAAATGTTTCGCAAATCTTGCTATAAAACCAAGGGTTTGCATTGCCTTACACCTTAACTTTTGATAATGCTTACGAAAATCAAGCCCAGCCGAAATTATTACACCTAGGTCTGTAACATCAGTTACTTTTACTAGGGGAGCATCGCATAGAGTATAAGCAGAAGTTATACCACGTCCGGCCCTATGAGCCCACACGAGGACACACTTGGCCATATTCAGCCCCATCCTGTTGGTGACACACCACCGCTCAAACCTCCTAAGGTCGTCCTGCAGCAGGTCCACGTGCAGTTGATTTCCGATAGTACGGAAGATTTTTAAGTCATCCGCATACATTAAAAATCTGCTATTCCTGAATACCTCCTTAAGGTCGTTGATAAAGAGGACAAAAAGCAGAGGGCCTAGATGCGACCCCTGGGATACTCCGGAGCAGACTGGGACAGGAGTGGACAGATGATTTTCCACCCTGATGACCTGTATTCGTCCAGTTAGGTAACTCCCGATCCAGGACAGGAACGGACTACGGACATCAAATGCTTTACGAAAGTCCGTATAGACAGTATCAACTTGCAGACCTACATCTAGTGGCTCAGAGACCGCACAATGATACACAGCCAAATTAGTTGTGGTCAATCGCCGTGGGACAAATCCGTGTTGTTCGTCACAGATGAAGTTGACAAGAGACGGCATTAGTATGTCAGTTACAATTTCTTCAAACAGTTTCGGTAGGATTGAAGCTTACAGATAGGCCTATAATTTCTGACATCCGCATGATCTCCATCCTTGAAAACTGGGGTGACGATAGTGGTCTTCCATAGTGCTGGAAAACAACCACTACCTAGCAAAGAATTGATGATATGCCAGAGGGGCCTTGCGAGAATAAAACTACACTCTTTAAGAAAGAGAGGTGGTATCCCATCAAAACCCGGACCTTTCCTCACATCTAGCGAATTAAGCTTAGAGTAGATCTCACCAATTGCGATGTTCAGCTCGTGTATATTTACGTTACAATCCGATGTCGGCAGCGAATTTAAGGCAGGCGCGCTAGCGGACAGAGTGTATACAGACCCAAAGAAAGATGCAAACGTAATGTATCATGGTCAAGATGCAAGTTTCTAGGGATACCAGGACAACCCTGCTTAGTATTCACATGATTCCAGAAACTTTTTACATTAACTGACACCGAGTTCACTACACGATCTATGTACGCCCAGTAATCTGCATCCATAGCTCGTTTACACAATGATCTAAGGGAGGAAAAGTCGAAATAATCACAACGTGCGTTCGATCTCTTGTACACTTTGTGCGCTCTCTTCTTCTCCCGAATCAGGTATATAAGTCTGGGTGAAAAACACCGCGGGTATGTAGATCGGATTACCGTCCGAACAGGCACAAGAACGCTGATGACATATCTAATATGGTCGTATAGTCGATCCAGGGCAACTTCAGGGTCAGTACCACCGGTCTCCGAATCCCAATCAACACTGCCTGATCGTGGGGACAAGACATAATTTTGGAAAAGCTACATTAATGACTTTATTCAAAATTATATATTACGTTATTCCATTGAGAATAAAGGAGATACACATTTTATGAAACAGTAATTAAAATTTATTTATTTAAAACTTATTGATTTGTTATGAAACAGCAAACAAATTAGGGTAAACCTGCAATATGTTTGAAACCAGTTAATAAACACGTTTATTATGCCTTTTATATGTAAAGTATGGACTCAACCTCCTATGGTGGGCAATACAAGGTGGTAAAATGATGGGGGGGGGGGGGGCCAAACAGAATCCTTGCTCCGGGGCGCTTACAACCTAGTTTCGTCCTTGGGCTTATGGACAATTTCCAGCGAGCAGAGCATCTCACAAGCCAAACATTTTAACCACTCATTGATCCCACACACTAGCGAGCATATTCGCCGAGCCTGCAGTTCGTGGCATGCTCGCAGGCAGGGTTGCCAGAAGGAGGGAAAACATGGCCGCAGCTCATTGCCAGTGATGGAGGTAGGGAGGGTGTCCACGCATGGTGTGCACAAGTCGCATTAATATATATGGATCTATGTGACGTCACCTTGTCCTGCCGAGAGAGAATTCTTTCGACAACCCTGCTCACTGGCGTATGGGGGCCTTTACGCTTGCTTCGTTCCTCCCAGTTAGGGAGGATAGATCTGAATATATCAGAGCCACTCCTCGTCAAGCCGATCACTTTTTCCCTCGATGTCTGGGATTCTGTCCAAACCGGAATATGTTGTAGACCTCGTGAAATTATGGTCAATACGGGTAATTAAGGGAATTAATAGGGAATTAAGTCATCATTTTGTCGATTTCAAATTTGTTTAAAAAATACAGGACCTTGAATTTTGCGATTTTCGCCTATTTGTATTAAAAGGGGTGTACTTACGAATTTTTATCTCGAAAACTATTTGTCGGATTTAGTTGATTCCATTTTTATTTTAATCTAGAAGGATCGGCCTTCCTGAATCATTTTTCTTCAGGTTGGAAAATCATTTTTATAACAGTGCAAATTAGAAACAAATTCTTGCTTTTGCAAGGATTAATAGGCCGAACAAAGTCTGGCGAGCTTACAACGAGAATTTACTGTACAAGTTTACACATAAGTCCCTCGCGTTAGACGCATTTTTTTCTCAACAATTATAAACTCGGAAACGAAGCCACAAACGCAATTTCATCATTATTAATTATGGCCTCACTTTGGCATGTAGAATCACCGCTCAAAGATTCTGACACCTGTATCCGAACACCCTTATATAGATTTTGACTCTAGGTTTTTACGAGTTCGCTGTACAGTAACTCCTTCTTGATATCGTGTACGTGACCAGATTTTGTCATCTCACCGATATCAGCCGCCGGTTCCTTATTTTGAAGGCAGCTGGTCGTAAATTTAAGTAGGGGTATCCCCCTACTTGGAGGGGATAAGCATTTTCTTTCACGGAACAAAAACTCCGTTTCGTATATCGAGAAATTACTGCACCTCCGTACTGTACCATACTTGGAATCACTTCTGAATTTTGTAAATTAATTTGTACATTATGTATGTTTGAAAGTAGTACGACTGAGGTTGAGTTTGAACCCACTTTCATCACAAGAATCTCGCCAATTTATTGGTGATACTATCATGAAGATCTCATAGAAAATACAGAAACTAAAATTTTTAGTAGCAGATAATTCATTGGAGGCTCGCCTGCTGCACTAGTAAATTGTCGCTCAAGCTACAAAGTACAAAGCGAACTCTGGATTCGGTTTGTTTTCAGATCTAACATTCGGGGACTCTTGCCAGGACAGCCACACGAAATGTAACGCTGTCTTTTTTATGAGCTTTTGCAGGGTGATAGTGCTTGAAATACTGAAGCTAATGACATATGGTTTTGGGCGACGATTAATTGGTTATGAAATATTTAACGTTAAAGTTTCGAATGCTCGGTATTTATTCTACTGTAGCGGTAATAATAACAAAGTGCAGTGGTGGAGTTGATAAACTGCCCGCGTGACGGATTTTTTTTATTTTTTGCGTGTGGGTGGAGTCCCGCCGCAACTTCGTTTATATAATTTCTTCTATTTTCACTTGTTAAACGATACTTCCGCTGCTTTCCAGAAACTGCAGAACACTTTGAGTGCCGTAGGTGTATTTTATTGCCGCGGGATTCACACCTTCTGCATGGTTTTGGCGTGTTTTCACGTCAATATTTTCTAGAAAGCGTCGGAAGTAATGTCCGAGAGTCCCTGAATCTTTACTTCGAAAATAACCAAGCAAAAAGTCAGTTTTCTATGCTTCGTACAAAGCTGTCCCAATAGAGGCGATCGCTCGGAAATGTCTGACCAACTTAAAGGGGCATTGTTCAACCTTGCGCCATTCAGAATGTTAAAACACTCCAAAGCAGTGCACAGGTTGGAAATTCCTTGGCATGGAAACAGGACGATGCCACTCAAAATGTTAAAATTCATTCCATAAGTAACTAGAAACTTTATAATCTGACAATTTTAGAGGTCAAAGTATTTTACAGCCATAACTGACCCAAATATAATTTTCAACATACCTATCAAAAAGTAAACTATGTGGAAAAATCTGTTACTGGTATGAGAATCGTATTATGGTCGATGTTTACATACACTAGCATACAGGTGCAAATTATGATTGCGCACTTAACAAGCATTCAAAGTGATTTTTTTCCAGAAACGCAATCTCGCAAGAAAAAATTTTATTCCAAATTCTGAATGTATTTTTGTACAAAGAATCTTCCCTGTTTTTGATTGTACCACGAATTTCGCTCTACCCTGTTCATTTCTCTAACACTGTAGTCGAATCGCTGATTCGAGATATTTATATATTTACAGGGCCCCATGGGACTTAGAGGAGAATCTGGAAAACCCGGGGATGCCGGGAAGCCTGGTGTCATGGTAAGAACGCGGCCCTCTCGCTCCTAACGTCATCGTTATTTGGTATCGCTGCTGATTCATTGATAGCCATTCACTAACTACCAGTGTAATCAGTTGTCGCTTTTACAACGAGGCGTCGTTCTTCTTCGTATCCTCAGCGAAATCCTTGATTGCCTCTAAAATGTGTTCTCTCGTGTCGTTTGTTGCACATAAACGAACGGTGATGATTAAATAATTATTAAACAGCACACATATAAAGATCATAGAAAAATGGATTCCAGAGATAACACGTGGGCAATGCAAATACCTCGAAGAAATATCCGTTCATATTGATGAAACTTGCCAAAAATTTCCGATATTCCACACGTGACAGCGTACAGTAATATCGTTAGCGTTTATCCGATAAGATGTAATTGTGAGCATGAGTGTTAGCAAATCGCTTTCGAGACGTTTTTCGGGGTTACGGCCTCTCCAAGTATCGGCTAATGGATTTAATAGTTTCATCATTTGTTGTCGATTGGGAGCTATTAACGATATTTCGAGGACGAACGGCGGCGATAAAAAGCCAGAAGGACTATCCGTTGTCAAGATAAGACATCGTTACGATATTCACTTTCGTACGCAATTCTTGGCACTAAAGGACTGCTTTTCCCACAACAAGAATTGTTCCTTATTCGAACGAAGTAGATATAAAGGAAAGAAACGAGCAAGTTGTGTCTTGTATGTGTATTAATCTCAAACGATTCAGGAGACTGTACTTATGTCGTAATAGGTACATACGCGTATAAAGTGCTGTAAACGTAAAACTATAACTGTTTGATTTCGATTTATGGGTTTTGTGTTAATGTGTGACAAGGGTGAAGTTCCGGGAGAAACAAGTGTCTTCCATAAAAACTTAACGTGTACTAGTAAATCATTCGATGCTTTTTCGATATCGAAATGCAGATACGCATTATATCGGTGCTGTATACTTATTTATGCAACGTAATATTTAGCAAATGATTGCTCTACCATCCGTCCTATTAACATATTGTACATGTACACTGAGAAAAAAAGTGTATTAAAATAACCAAATGTACTTAGCGTTGTGTATTGTAAAGTTACACAAAAGACAAAAAGCAGATCTCTTCTTAAATGTTTTTTCAATTACAGTTACAGTGACAGTTATACTATTACAGTTTCGGTCCACCGTCTACACGAAAATATGTACTCTCGTACATAGTGAAGCAGTTTTAATTACTACCTGTACAGTTTTCGCGATACATTGGGAAGTATCATGAATACTCAATAATATTTATAATTCGCTCATGTACATTTTTTCTCGGTGTATATTACAAATTTCGTTTACCCTTTATGTACTTTTGATTAAGTATCTTACAACCTCCATTGTGTTCATTCATTGTTCAGTTCTTTTTCTCTTCCTTAGTTTGTTTCGAGTCCCATTCTTCGCTATTCCACCTTTAAATTATAACTCACCGCTTCGTACTTAGTAACAAATCACTCATAGCATTTCTCGCACGTGGTAATATTCCAACCATTTGTCATGATTCTTTTTCTCCATTATACATACTCCGACATTTGTTTTTAAATAATGTTCCGCATACGCATTATGAACTGATTCATCACAGAGCAAGATATGCGATGAAAGTAACTCTAGAGGATCACTTCGGCGAAGTTACAGGCAGTCGGTAATGACCTTATAAAGCCATGATCCTATTGTGCCATTAAGGGATATAATTGGGGCTCTCAACGACATGATAATTTTCAATTAACAAACCACTGGAAATCAGGCAGCACAAATCTACCGGAATGAAGTAAAAGGAAAAGCATTTTCACTTATCTCTTTACTTACTTGGATTCAAATGATTTTCGGACCTATAAAAAATGTCGATCTAACCCTATACACATTTGCAAGTATTATTGAATTTACAATTGCTTCAAAGTTGCTTGTTTTACGCCCCGAGTTTAAAGTATTTATTTCATTAATTTATCCAGGCTGTCTATTTCAAATCATTTCGTTATTGTACTTTCCTAAATGTTTTAAGGAATATCGCTTACGGTGGATTCGCAAATGAATACATTCTTTTAAAGACATAGTTAATATTGTATTACAAGAGAAGCATGCATCAACATTTTCATATTTTTTTAGCATTAGCAATGTCACGATCAATAACGTGACTATACTTAAACAAGTGATTTTAAACGGAAAATAAGCTAAATACATTTTATATTTCAGTGACTTCTCATTACGACTAAAAATAATAGAATGACGTAAATACTAATCGCGGATCATATTTAACTAGGTCGACATTAAAAGTGTAAGACAAGTTATTGACTGGATAATGTCAGTGTTTCTGTTAAATTAACGTCCTTAAATTTTGTTACATAATACGTATTAGAAATGTTTTCGCGTAATTTTCTATGTTGTTTCGAAAATCTATAATATGAATGAATGGATTTTTCCTAGAAATAGCTATCCTCGAATTACTTACAGAAAATATTCGGTACTTATTTCTTAAATGCTACAATTATTTGCCATAAGTTCTAAGGTAGCAAAATGTACAGTAATTTGATAGCTTTGAAGCCGTTAGCTATTATTCGTTTCATACTAGGAAGACTTTTTTAATGGTATAGCACAGTGATAAATACATCGATCCTACAATATGATACGTGTGACTTGGTGTAGTATTTAGGAGAGCTTAGTTGATGTCACATTTAATTTAATTCTTTCCTAGGAATGTGTATTGTTTGTAAAATATTCCCATACGAATAACCACGCGCACGATTCTGTTGAATAATTGATAGCACTGTCGGCAAAACATCGACACTGAGCTTAAAAAAGACTTGCAAGATAAGTTCCAATATTGTGAAAACATTTCAATTTTTAATACAAAATAGAGAATAAGTCAAGGTCTAACACATAATCTTGCTCGCTGTGACGGATACGTTTATTAACCTACGATATATTTAAGTACTTGGAAATGCGAGTGAACGAATATCCTTATTTGTGAGCCCAGTCACTTGCAGTATGCAAAGTGTCGTTCACATCAATACGATCGAGTACGAGAGTACAAAGTTGTACAGTGTAGAATAAAATCAACGCCGTAATAACGATGATAACAATGTTTTATCCCTGACGGAAAAGTGCGATAACTCCCTTGTGCACAGCTTAATCTAAGAACGTAGAATAAATAATGCGGATAGTTTTAATAGGATAACGGGATAAGCGAAAGTGTGGAGTACTCGTATCGTTAAAGCTCTTTAGTGGTAAAGTTAATGCGAGTGAAGCATACACTATACATGTGAATGTGTACCCAAAAAACATGGATAGCTATCCATACACGTGCACATATATACAATAATAAACAAGGAAGTGATTGGTCGATACATACGTGCGTGTATAATTTATGTATACGTATGTATGTATATGTGTATACATATGTGGGTGAGTGGGTGGGTGTGTGTGTGTGCCGAGATACATAAATATATGCATGATTACAAACGAACGTAAATGTATGCGGATGAGCATATGACATTTCGTGTGTGCGTATGTGTGTACTGATTGTTAAATGGTCGCGCCTCGGTAACTAACAAAAGAAAATTCCAGAGAAGAACAGGACAACGTAATTGCGTATATGAATACTCCGACTCTAACGATTTTGTTTACACTGTCCCAATAATAAACAGAATGTGCATGTGCCTGTGTCCATTGCTTTTACATGATGCCCTTCGAAATTTAATGCTTCACATACTTCGTAGTGAACTTACTGCTTTGCATTTTGCTCCGGCTGCGATCCGACGATCATTGTTAACCACTATTGCTACTCTTAATACTTCTTTTTCTTCTTCTTCTTCTTCTTCTTCTTCTTCGACTTCTTTATTTTATCCGTGTGTCTGCGTCCTTCGCAAAAGATTGACTGTAACTTGATCGTAAAAAAAAGAAAAATTAACACGTGTTAATTTGCTGCAACCACGACGGTGATGTAACTGTTGGATCGTTACGTCATCGTGTTTTCTTTTTTTTTTTAAATTTAATTAAGCTACTTCTATCTTCCCCTTTGCCAAACGCCCATCAGATGTATTCCTGCCTTGCTCTTAAACAAGCTATAAAAATGTCTCGTTGCAACGAAGCCTTGAAACTTTATTGTGGAGCGTGAACTAAAACGTTTCAGAAAGTATAGGACGCTTACTTAAGGTGGGAACTATATATATCAAGAATTACTAGCCGATTTTAACGAAACATTGTAGAGGGACATAGACTCGAAAAATATTTGACCCATGGTCGATTGTCTGCATAAAAGTCGTGTTTCGCTAGTTGAATAGTGTTTATGGTTTCAGGCGCCTTAAGGGGTTAGCTCCCCTCAGGAGGTAGAAAATGTATCGATTCTTTGGGAATTTATTTCAGAAAGTACATGCATATTTTTATACAATGGTTTTTATATTCAAATGAGGGACACTTTAACAGATTATTATATTATGTTTTGGTACAAAAATATTTAGTTATTGCAAAATTACAACTGATTTCCCGGAAGCTGTTTTTATACCAGTGACCACGATTTCTCCAAAACCGCTCCACCAATCTTTCTGAAATTTTGTAGGTTTCTTCTAGACATTCAATAGGTTTTTCCAATGAATAATATTTATTTTATGGATGAAAACACTTATTTTTAGCTAAAAAATACTCATTTTTCATCCATAAAATAAAAACTATGCTTTGGAAAAACAAATGCTTTGATTAAAGACTAGTTTCGAATGTCTAGAAGAAACCTACAAAATTTCAGAAAGATTGGTGGAGCGGTTTTGGAGAAATCGTGGTCACCGGTATAAAAACAGCTTCCGGGAAATCAGTTGTAATTTTGCAATAACTAAATATTTTTGTACCAAAACATAATATAATAACCTGTTAAAGTGTCCCTCATCTGAATACAAAAACCATTGCATAAATATATACATGTACATTCTGAAATAAATTCCCAAAGAATCGATTCTTTTTCTACCTCCTGACGGTAGCTAACCCCTTAAGCAGAACAATAGTTAAGTGACCAGAATTGACGTTTCCTAATCAAATAGTTTGAATTCGGAACACGTTATGATACATTCATTTTGTTTTGCATCATTTACATTTTTACTTGTACGGCGAATAGAATTTTCCAATTATTTTCTTTGCACTCCAGTCCGCCTTATTATCGTTTGAAAAGAATCATCTTATTTAAACGAAGTTTGCAACTATAAACATCTTATTATTAAATATTTCGTATTCTATCGGGTGTCTAGATTCTATGTAAAGGGCAGAACATGGGTAAAATATTTTTCCATTCTCTATTTCTGTACAATGTTTCATTAAAACTGATACGTAACACTTCATATTTATAGTCCACACGTAAGATGAGTTTAAAGTATAAGAATATCATGTTCATGTGCCATCACCAGTATTAAATGTTAAATGTACCTATCAAGTGTGTATTATTCAAATGGAGAAAACTTTGATACAAATAAGAAGAGAAAGGGAAACTTTTAAAATTATGCGTAACATTCTTTCTTTCGGAAGATTCGTTGCGAATGTTCCAAACAATATTCAGCGATCCATACCAAAAGAAAGAAAAACAGCAAAGCTATGTTCCGCATAAACTAGACTTAACATAACTTTTATTGGAAGTTAGAAATTTTAACTTGCCAATTTCATTGAATCAGTATAGAATTTTGAAATCCTGACGGAGCTTAGCAGGATACAACGTTGCTGTGACTGATGGTGCAAAGGGCATCTAATAAAATTCTTTAGCAATAAATTACCATTGAGTCGACACACTCGATGTTGATTAATCATCAGGTGACTTCGACGAATCTGACACGGTTTCCTCTACCTTTCAGGGGCCTCCAGGATTAGACGGCATGAAGGTGAGCAATCCTCGGGGTGACCCGTTTAACCATACGTTATATTTATGATTTTCGGATCACCAATTTCTACGCATCAAGCTACGATTTCATCATTCGACCATAGATTAAGCTGGTTGCAAGTTTAACGGTATTGTTTAAATAGATACCGTCTAGAACATAATGTTCTTCAAATTTCTTCGTACTTACAGGGCGCACAAGGAGATCCAGGCACGAAGGGAGAAAGAGGGGACCCTGGACTACCCGTAAGTGTGTTATTGTTGTACATTTGAGTAATCCGTGATTCACGATTAATTCGACACTGACCTATTAGATGGGATCTACTTTGCTAACTAAGTGAGACAAAAATATTTTTTAACAATTTCATGAATTGTTTTCGCATGAGTTTTTCGTTGAATAGAGACATGTTCACGTTCTATAGTATAGAATCTATGCGCTCGCGAAATATATTGCTCTATCGATGAGGCGACTATAGGTATAAACGGGCAGAATAATATTTCATCCGGTTTGAACTTGATTGCACTGTCGCCGAAATACCAACGATGCATTCTGTTTGTCCCCAGGGTACTGATGGAATTCCTGGCACGGAGGTACAGTGGCATTCGATTATCGCTCGTCCCCCGGTGTGACTGCGACACAGTCTAACCAGCCCGGGGTAATGACGATACATCTGCCTGATTTACCCCGGGAACTGTCCCAAAATTCGTCTCTTTGCCTCTTTTGTATGAAAAGTGGGGGCTGGAATAAGGTTTTGCGCCTTTCTCCCTCTTTACACCCAGGATATTTAGCATTATATTTTATCTGGCTAAATAATCCTATTAGCATATTGTTATTAGAATGTTGTTAGGAAGAACTTCTCCGAAAACTTTACTGTTTTACACGCACACATTAAATTCATAGTATGTAGTACAATATTTTATCCATATTTTTTTTCATCACTTAAACTTTTCATTAATTAAAGTAGATTGTAACACGAGATAATGACTACAATCTCTTATTATTGAACTTCTGTTAATTACAATAATTTAAAAAATTCAATGTTATAGTAAAAATATATGGTGTCCTACATGTCGTGACCATTTGAAGTACTTATCTTCGATGTTTTATATAAAGTCAACGAAAGAAACGTTTTCTTTTAAAGAGGACAATTTTCTTATTGACAGAATACTTTTTTTTTAAACTACAATTTTCGAGGTTCACATTCATCCACACTTTGTTAATTATACCTACATGAGTTTGCTGATGGTAGGTACTGACATGTCAGTATTGCTGACATCAACCCGAATCGACAATTTACTACTGACAATTCGAAATCAAACTACTGTGTGTGGCTGAAAAAGATGTCTAGCGGCCGGCATAGGGGGAAGAGGGGTATGGACTCTGGGTAAAGGCAGGTTCAGAAACGTCCAGTAATTTAATCAAGTAGCGAGTAAATTAGTGTGTGTGGACACTAAAATTTAGTCGCATAGTTTAGGAAAACAATGGTAAATTACTAAATTACTCGCTACTCGATTAAATTACTGGACGTGTCTGAATCAGCCTAGCGATGTTGTGTGATCTGATTCGTCGAAGTTTTTTCATCGGCCAATAACGGACAATAGGTATGTACATACTATGGGTTATTTCAGGATATAACGAAGCGGACGCGCATTCCTTGCGCTTGCCATCTTCTCAGCCGCGCACAGTATGTATATAGTCAGTACTTGTTTTATTATTGTTAATCGAATTATTTAAAGACAATCGGAGCTCTAATCTCAAAATCCTGAGCTTTTTATTTCAGTTACAGATTGATAATCAAAAATTTGAGACAATCGAAATCTGCAGCCATCGAAATAATCTTTTACAGTAATTTTTCATATTAACTTTCGACTGTGTCATAATTAAATTGCTTAAAAACCTTTTGACTGACTAACAGAACAATTTGTACATCATAAGATGAGAAAAAATTATTCAGTTGTGAGAACACTGACTGTGATGCGTTTAGTTGATTTCAGACAAAAATAACTCGATTTCATTCTCTATCAGTATTCGAAATTTTCCAAAATCCATGAGTTTCACAATCTATAACAATTATAACTTTTCTAGCAAGTGCATACTTCCCTATTTTTCCTCGCTTGAATTTTTTTTTAGTTTAGGATTTAAAAAAGAAACTACAAAATTGGTTTAACACTGTGAGTGACGTCGGCGAATTTTGAAGTCTTGGAATTTGCATTCTGTGCACGGTTTTGACGTGTTTCTGCATCGATAATTTCTGAAAAGCATCAAAAGTGTTGTCTGAGACTTCCCAAATGTTTACTATGAAACAAACCAAGCTTGAAGTTCGCTTAGTATACATACACTTTTCCATCATGAACAACTCTTCCTTTGCGCGATAGTTGAATGTCCGATGAGCCATCTAAGGTCGGTATCAAATATATTGGCCGGTGAGTTTCGTTTCGCGAGCAGCGATCGAGGAGAAATCAGCCACCACCATCTGACGATCGTGGATTTGTCAGTTGGAGTTGCCTGGCCCTCGCAGGGTATGGTGGGGTCACGGGAACACTGCTCGGCTCCACCTGAACCCAACCGTTTGGCTGTTATATATTCTTAGCGTAATAGTTGTGTGCGTTACGAAGCTATGCGTAGACCAATACGAGATGAAATTATCGAGAAAGTATCAATGTTCTGACCAATAAAGCTCCTGAATTTTTTCGTAGTTAACGCACACCTATTCTGATGTGTGTATTTCTACGTTGACAGCTCGGTTTGGCCTACAGCCCAGAAGCTTGGCACTATCCCCACCACTTCTGGCTCTCTCTTGTTCTGCGAAGGCGAGAGCGAGATGGAACGAGAGCGAGTCAGAAAACGTTGAGAAAAGGAGCACCGAGGCAGGCAAACTGTGTGGTGGGAGAATACCCCTCACGAAACTCACCGGCCAATATATATGATACCGACCTTAGTAATAATAATTTCTATATTCTACTTTACATCTTCGTGACAGTAGTATATGCTAATAGATTGCTGACATTCTCCTGATGAAAATTAGTCGAAACCTGGTCGCTTTCGAACTATTTCTAATTATGCATAATGTACAATTATTGGCCTACGCCCAGAAGGCACACGATGTTTTCAAGACGTCAATTTTATTCTGTTAATTGCTTTGTTATCGGTCTGAACATCTTACGACCTTATTTAGGCGTCTTAAAGACTTACAAATCGGGACGTCAAAAATTCACGACGTACAAAAATTACATCTTAACGACGTTTCTTAGACGACTGTCTTAAATTGTCTTTGGGACAACTGTCTTAAGACGTCTTTGACGCATTTTCAAAACGCCTTTTGGACGCCCTTAATACGTCGTTAAAACGCCTTCTACACATATTTAAGACGTATAGTGTTAGATAGCACACAGCCATCTAAAGACGCCCAAAAGATGTCCTAAAGCTGTCCAGACCTAAAACGGACGTACAATTCACGTCTTTAAGACGTCTGTGCTCTGTGCGAATGGACGTCATCAGGACTTTACCAGACGTCTTTAAGACGTCTTGAAAGGCTGGAATGAACGTATTTAAGATGTCAGTGTGCAATCTTGGCTGTATTCAGTACTGATTCACATTTCACATAATTAAAATTAATTTAAGTGAGGTCACATTTGGAGTCATTTACATTAGAACTCTTGTCCATGTATGTATACACACGGTGTATTGGCAGTACTCTCATGAAGATGTATATATGTAATAGAAAATATAAATGGACGGGCTGGAAAATACCTTCCCTAAATCTTGTATTTCGCTAAATCTTGCACCACTGAAAGTGTTAAGCTATGTGTACATAGTGTTCCAGCATTGATAGTACATCCGAGGAGGGGGTGATTCTACATGAAAAAATAAGTCGAAAATGTAGTATAAATTTTTTTTATTTCAGACCTTATGTCTTATTTTCATTTATGAACCCACTCTAAACAGACACAGATAGATAAATAGCACATAATATTTATAAGAAATCAACATTACGTATGATATTAATGTTATTTGTAAACGATATGTTATGTGCACGTATTTAGTGCACTCATACTCGAAGAATATTCGATTTTCTCGAACATAAAGCCTAAAAAAAAAGAAATGACATGTAGAATCTCACCCTCTCCGCGGTTGTACCATCAGTACTGAAACACCCTGTACTAAGGTCGTGTTCAGATATATTGGCCGGTGAGTTTGTTTTCACGAGCAGCGCGCGAGGAGAACTCAGCCACCACTACCTGATGATCGTGGATTGCCAGTTGAAGTTGCTGGGCCCCGAAGGGTATGGTGGGGTAACAGGAACGATGCTCGACTCCGCTTGAATGAGGCCGTGTGGCTGTTGTTTATTCTAAGGCACCGCGCGACGACCAGACGTAGCCCGAGGGAGAGTGAGAACGTAGAGAAAAGGAGCACCGAGACAGGCAAGCGGTGTGGTAGGAGAATACCCCTCACGAAACTCACCGGCCAATATACAGGGTCATCGTTTAATCCTGCAACCCGCGCGCGCGCGCGAACTTGTAAAATGGCAACACCGCCTCACGGACGCATTCCACTACAACCATGCACCGGCCCAGCGGAGAGCTGCCAGCGACCGCTAGACAAGAGTGATGCCCGAGCTTCGAAATTTTTAGCGTCGCAAAGAGCTAGGTATCGGAAATTTCCCGGCCCAGGTAATCGAGCCACGCGCTCCGCTTTTATGATCGGTTTACCGCTCGCACCCCAGATTACTGTAATGAGGTTTGAAAATAATGTCAACTGATCTCGTACCCGTCTCAGTTTCAAAATTTTTAGCTATGACAGGGTTGACCGCGGCGCTATACCCTTGTACGGAGAGATTTTTCGCCACCTGCTTGTAAAAGCCACAATAATGCCACATCGTTCCAAAAAATGACATTAACGGAAGCCGGTATAGGCGTGGCGTTGACTAGCTAAAACATTCAAACACAAAAATTCTAGAAAAAAAATTCAAATAGCACTACAATCAAAGATACGTCGCATTAGTTACCCCTTACGTCTGATCTAGGTATGCACCGCATTAAGGACAAAATCATTAAAAAGAAAACCAGAACAATAGATTCTGAGGTCTGCAGAACTAACACATAATTGAATAAAAATTTAATTTCTCAATTTATGAAAGTAATGATACAGGAACAACTAGCCTATTGTTTATCAACACCACGAATTTTAAAAACAGCGTTAAATACATTATCAAATAAACAGTTTCCAACAACTTTTTAAACAATTATGGTTAAAAAATTGATAAAAGAAAAATTATGTAAACGTGAAATATGTTAAATTATCCATCATTAAGAAGGAATAATTTTTCCTCATTTTTCGGCGCAAATTGCATTCCGATATCTTTTATAGTTCAAAAGTTATACGAAAAAGGCCCCAAATTTTTCAACCCGGCCGGGAAATTCTGAATAGTTCTTTGCAACGTTAATTTGAAAGAAACCAACCCAAAATTCTCGAAGCTCGGGCATCACTGCTGTCCAGCGATCGTTAGCAACTCTCCGCACGCCGGGACGGTGCATGGTTGTAGTGGAATGCGTCCGTGAGACGGTGTTGCCATTTTACAAGTTCGCGCACGCGCGGGTTGCAGGATTAAACGATGACCCTGTATCTGAACACGACCTTAGTTTCATTCAATAAGAATATTTCGGTAAGTGCATTTTTGGTTATTTCCCAAACTGTTTCAATTATCTTTTTCTTTACAACGTGGCATTTAAATGAGTTTGAATATGAATGTCAGGCGTTGATTAAATTTTAAAGCAGTTTGAAAGATGATAATAAATATTAGAGGCTTTAGGTTGTCATAAAAAAGTACCCCGTATCTTTCAGAAAACTCAGAATGTATGTTTTCATGCCTTTGGTGTTTATAATTTAGGACAAGCTTGTGAATTA
Source organism: Andrena trimmerana (assembly GCA_951215215.1). NCBI lineage: Eukaryota > Metazoa > Arthropoda > Insecta > Hymenoptera > Andrenidae > Andrena > Andrena trimmerana. Next base: position 11,924,426 of record OX578062.1, read on the forward strand.
AATGAACGCGGCGACCAATTTTCAGAGGCAACGCCCCCTATCTCCCGCCGCGCGTCTTGGCCCCCGTGGCGGCCTAGCAGCTTGGAGCGCCTCAGACCCGTACCATATGAACCGCGCGTGGCGCGTTGACGAAACAAAAACGCATCGACAATCGTGCTCTCTGGGACGATGTGGAAACCTATTGATACAATATCGCCCTAATACGCCACGCGCGGTTCATATGGTACGGACCTGAGGCGCTCCAAGCATCTAGGCCGCCACGGGGGCCAAGACGCGCGGCGGGAAGAAGGAGGCGTTGTCTCTGAAAATCAACCGCCGCGTTCACTTAATTCCCAAGCCTGATTTAGGCTGTCCGAAAATGAATTGCGTATTTATACTAGAAAATTTAAACTAACATAACTCGGCTCACAATAAACTTTTTTAATCAAAATAAAAACCAGTGGGACCTTGTTGCCAGCGATTTACGAGTTTCATTATTCTATTACAGTAGAATTGTAAGGTTCTAGAGGCAATTAAACCTTCAAAGGTGTTTAAAGTAGCTCCTTCGTTTGGGGTAATTTTCTGTTGCAAGAAATTTTCGAGATGTTTGAAGAGGTAGTAGTCTCTTGGTGAAAGTTTTGGTGAGAATGCAAGATGAGGTAGAGTTTCATAGCGCAATTCTTTCAACTTCTGCAACGTCATTTTTACAATGTATAGCCGGGCAATATCGCGCAAAATGATTGGACCATTTCAATTGAACAATGCTGAATGTTTAACGCGCAATTTCTGATGTATTTTACTCGATTTCCTGACAACATTTCTCTGCGGTGATGGTTTCACATGAATTGAGATAGCTGTAGTGAATAATGCCAGTTGCAGGCAGTCACCATATTTTTCTTTTGGTGCAACTTCAACTTGCAAAGTGTTTCGGAGCTTCATCATGGTTGATTACCTATACAGGACATAACATTGCAGTAATGTCTCAGCAATATTGTGGTGTAAGATTTACAGTATTACACCAAATATTGCCGAGATGTTGCAGAAATATATTTATGTCCGCCTCTGTGCAATATTGCAGGAATTATTCCTGCAAGATTTCGGCAATATTGCTGATGTACAGGGTGTTTGACTACAGGTGGGAGAAAATTTAGGGGAGGATTTCACACACCAGAATAAGACGAAAATCAAGAATAACGATAGTGCGATTGAGGCTTCGTTTGTTAGTTATAAGTGTTAAGGATATGCCTAAAACAGGCCTGGCCGGTAAGGAGCCTCCTTTTAAGGTCGGTTTATACCAGGGCTCTCCAAGGTCGCTTACGCGTAAGCTCGGGGTTCTCCCACTCTCGTCCGCGTTGTCAGGGATACCGCGCGACGCTAGCCCGGCTAGCCCGGCATGGTAGCCTTCGTAGCGTCGCGCGGTCTCCTTGACAACGGAAGGTACGCTGCGTGAAAGAAAGATCGGAAGGGGAAGCAAGCGCGTGAGGGGCCCCTACGCAGGAGAGCCCTGGTTTATACAGCCACCGAGCCGGGCCATCCGGGCCGTGCGGGCCGTGCCGTGACGGGCCGACCCCTGTGCCAGCGCCGTTCAAGCTACCGTTTGGCGGGCAAGGGCGCCCGCCACTACCCGGGGCAAACTCTATGGGCAAAACTCCGGACAGTGACGTCCGCTATCGTTACAACGGAGTGGGGAGGAATGGTTGTGGTGGGTCGTAGATGCGTAGGCAGGCATGTGTTACTAAGGTCGGTATCAAATATATTGGCCGATGAGTTTCGTTTCGCGAGCAGCGACCGAGGAGAAATCAGCCACCACCATCTGACGATCGTGGATTTGTCAGTTGGAGTTGCGTGGCCCTCGCAGGGTATGGTGGGGTCACGGGAACGCTGCTCGGCTCCGCCTGAACCCAGCCGTTTGGCTGTTATATATTCTTAGCGTAATAGTTGTGTGCGTTACGAAGCTATGCGTAGACCAATACGAGATGAAGTTATCGAGAAAGTATCAATGTTCTGACCAATAAAGCTCCTGAATTTTTTCGTAGTTAACGCACACCTATTCTGATGTGTGTATTTCTACGTTGACAGCTCGGTTTGGCCTACACCCCAGAAGCTTGGCACTATCCCCACCACTTCTGGCTCTCTCTTGTTCTGCGAAGGCGAGAGCGAGATGGAACGAGAGCGAGTCAGAAAACGTTGAGAAAAGGAGCACCGAGGCAGGCAAACTGTGTGGTGGGAGAATACCTCTCACGAAACTCACCGGCCAATATATATGATACCGACCTTAGGTTCCTTCAAATACTGTTGAGCCGACGCGACGATCCTTGTTCATCCTGGCGTCTGTATCGTATTACCCGGGGAGGCGTGACTTGTCTGCCGCCGACATGTGTTTGCCCCGAGCAGTCTGACCTGTTGCCCTGTCGGGCAACTCCTAAACGGTGCAACTCTGTGCTAACTTTATGGACGACGAGGAGCCGCTGAGCTTGGTGGAAACTCGGCGACTCCTCCACTTCTGTCCGTTCTTGGTGCTATTTTAATCAGGAAAACATAAGGAATCGATCGGCTGCAGTCGACCAAGGATTCATACCTGATTCAGAAATAAAATAATTCTTAACTCTTTATCGTATCGATATAGAAGTAACACGGATGGATTCCTTATGTTTTTCCGATGAAAATCATACCAAATTTCATCCAAATCGGACTACTTTTAACGAAGTGAATTTGAAATCATGCAAAACATTTGTTCATGGAATTTCCTTCATTATGGTCCGAATTACATCGTTCTTGGTGTTATTTTCATCGGAGAAACATAAGGAATCGATTGGCGTCGTTTTCGCAAAGATCTGATGACAAATGCGGAAATCCTGGATATTTCTGACTCTTTAATAATATTCGAACCCTTTCGAGGGTCGAAAGCCATAAAATTCGGTGAGACACTGCGAGGGGTTGTCCTCGATACAGGGTACCATGCGGCATCTAAAGAGATGTGTCAAAGGACAGGTGCCGCTGGAAAATCGCCCTGTATGTGTAGTAGTAGAGTAAAATAAAACCTGCTATAACATCCAACTAAATAAATTCCACACCAAGAAGGCTCGAAGCTATTATAAAATCAAACGACAATCCCACAAATTATTAATACATTGGTTACGAGAGAAGGTAAGCCATAGGGAGGAGATTATATTATAAAACCTGCATTCCTTTGAAACAGCTGCTTTTCACCTCTGCCCAGTAATATCTCCTCCCTATGGCCCACCTTCTCTCGTACCGAATATGTCAGCGCGTGCTTCTGTTTTGATATTCCAACGCGTGTTTTTACTCGAGATATAAGTGCTTTCTCTCAAATTTTGTAGGGAGGACGATGCAGGCGGGAACACGCGCAGTCGACCGACTACCCCGTTTCTTCCTGTGTCTCACCGCGAGACGTACTGATACTTTTTCAAGTGATTTCGTTTCCTACTCCATTGTCGGGGAACCATGTTTCGATATAACATAAGAACATCTTTTTATTTTGTTTATGGAGGAAAATGCCACATCTGATTCCAAAAAGAAAATCAGGCTGTTTGATCAAAGCGTCTCGCCAGAGTCGCGGTTTATGACCATATTGTCCCGCGAGTCGGCGCCGCGGTTAATAGCAGTACCTACGTCCGGGTCCGAACCCATCGTATGTACTACCTACCGACAGAGCAATATACGGATTAACTCATTGTAAGACTGAAGAATGCCTAAAATTATTAAATACGGCACTACGTTCTTGACTGCCTTTTAGAAATACTGGCAAACAGATGTTGTCGAAACATTCTTGGGAAAATATGAAATTATCGGTCGACAACAGCGAATGAATTCTCGCTTCGCTCCGATCCCGCTTTTGTCCCAAAGCACAGTGGGCGTCAATCACAAGAATAGAGAAAAAATTCAACATGCCACTTGTTTCAATCAAAATGTCGAATTTTATGAAACTACTTTATAAAACACTAGTACTGAATCTGAAAAAATCGATAAAAAGAGAATATTTTGAGCGGACAATATTTTCTTTACTTTTAAAAACAATTATGTTTGGCATCTTGGGTCCCTTCACCCAATTCGCCGATTGGAAGGTTCCCCAAATATTGTATAATTTCGTAGGAATGTATTAACACTTTGTGAACAGTATTTGAAATATAGGATAACATGGATACACGTTTGCAAATATTTCTGCACTTTCCATAGTATCTAGGTATATTTATCAAATTGTTCTAGTTTTATTAGAATTATTGACATTATTTTTTTAAATAACGTCAATCCTCCGTATGAGTTGTATATTAATACTTTTTTTATGAACTTCCTTAATTATATTCCGCAGTTTCAATGCGAAAAATGTGATGTTGAATTTTCCCCTATTTCTTGGGATTCAGCCCCGCTGTGCGACATTGAATACAGGTAATTACTCAATTAAATACAATAAAACACCCTTAAAGTTTTGGAAAGATTGTATTTGTATTTGTTGAGAAAATAATTCTTAAAAAATCACCGTGTACTCAGCGTCCTAAACCAGGTTCCCACCTTAAGGAAATTCGATACCGGAGCAAAACTGATGAGAAATCCTTTAAATGTGTTTTAATCTAATGTTCGAAGTGTAGTCCGCATTGTGTCAAAATTTCAAATCGATTGACCGCACCGTTTTTGAAAAAATTGATATCAAAGTGGCGCTCTTATACACAGGCTGTTATAAGAGAAGCGATAAAATTTCTATAAAATGTTACACAGAATGCATAAAAATGATGAGAAAGTTCTAGAAAATGTTGAAATGAAAAGCTTATAATAGCTAATATAATAACTAATATTCCTGTGAAATTCTAAATAATAAAATCGGACATGAACCGTACCGATTTATTAAATAATTCAGGCTTGGGAATTAATTGAACTTCGCGGCCGATTTTCAGTGACCTGTTTATAGTTATTTGTGGCTTTATTCGTAGGCTTCGAAAACATAAATGCTACAGATGAAAAATTTATGCGACGCATTTATTCGAATAAAACTATCGAATAAAAAATTATCGTTATTCGTCAAATAAATTCTCGTCGAATAAAAAAGTTATCTTTATTCGTCGAATAAATTCGCATCGAATACAGTTATTTATTCGTTGCTCTTCGAATAAAAATAAGTTCGATTATTTGAGCTTCGAATAACGAATAAAAATTATATATCTTTTGTTCGTTATTTAAGATTTTTATTTAGATAAACTTTTACCCAACTCTGGAGCATACGATGCACGTGAACGATGAAGCGTGATAAAGTATCATGCTTTCTCTCTTTTGTAGTCGACGGCAATTACGTGTGTTTCTTTTGTCCGCTCTCGCTCATTCACGGACTCTCTCACACTCGACCAAAGAATTCCAAGAAATTGTGGGGATAGTCGCCGGGCTCCTAACCAGGGATCGGCGGACTCCAGCTACCATTGATGGAGGGGGAAACCATTGACGCAGGCGTAGTACACGCACCCATTACCACCGCTCCTGTAGGTGTTTCCCCCTCCATCAACAGTAGCTGGAGTCCGCCGGTCCCTGCACACAACTACTCCGCTAAGAATAAACAGCCACACGGCTTCGTTCAGGCGGAGTCGAGCAGCGCTCCCGTTACCGTTATGGTGGTGGCTGATTTCTCCTCGCGCGCTGCTCGCAAAATTGGTTGACACCCATACTGTCAGTCGCGTGAGCTGGTCGTACTTGTCGGTGCTCCGTTTGTTTTGGTTATTTCCGTGAGTTTAAATCTTCGTCTTCCGTTAATATGACGAAACCGCAAGTTTACAAGAGCTATAAAACAACAGTGGCTAATCCAATTGAGTGCCCCTTCTCTGATACCATATCTCACCCTGGATCTAAGTGTTTGCCCAGAACCGGACATCCATGGTAACATGGAAAATTGATTGACTGTGAAAACAGCAGTTCGAGGTCTCATCTGACTATTCCACAACAGCCTTCTGACCGCTCTACTTCTTGCTCGCCAGTATCCTCTGGCGGGTTCAACGAGGATTTTCTTTTGTCAAAAATTCATGAGATGATCCAATGTCAATTTAATTCATTGCGACTGGAAATTATCGACCTATTTAAAGCAGAGATCGTGCAGATCACTAGTGACGTCTCCTCTCTCGGATCGAGGGTCACCGATTTGGAGAAGAAGTTTCTTTCCGACTCTGGCTCCAAGTTACATGATGACGAGGACATCATTGCCGAAATTGCAAACCGGAAGGCTCGTTCATCTAATATCATGATCTCTAATTTGGAAGAATCTTCATCCGACATGGATGAAGTCATGGCCGTTTTCAATTCCATTCAACCTGGCGACTACTCCAACATCAAAACTACCAGGACTGGGAAGAAAACTGATAATCGCCCCCGGCTTATCCGCGTATTGATGTCTAGCAGGTCTGAAGTACTTGCTATTCTGCGTAATAAAAACCGCTACAAAGGCTCTCTCAAGATTTTCCAGGATTCCACCCCTCGGCAGCAACTTCACCTAAACAACTTAAGGAAGGAACTTCAAAATCTACTTGACTCGGGAGTTACAGATAAGACTATTAGATATATTAATGGAGTGCCCAGAATTGTTAATGCGTCGCCTTCGTCTTATTCAAAAAACTAAATTTTCACCCTTTGTTTTTTTTATCAAAATGTACGCGGTCTTCGTTCTAAACTATCTGAATTACGCTGTTCTCTTTCTACTCTATCAAATGCTTACGATGTATTTATTCTGTCTGAAACATGGCTACATAGTGGTATCTCTAACGGTGAATTAGGCTTCTCCTCTTATAATATTTTCCGCTGTGACAGAAACACGGATACTAGCAATCTTTTTAGAGGTGGTGGTGTCTTGATTGCGGTTAAGAATTCATATTTATGCCGACAAATTTAATTATCCGTTAATTCAGTAGAATAACTTTTCGTAGAGTTGCGGCTTGGCTCACGCACTGTTATTATCGGTTCTGTTTATATTCCTCCTCACTCCTCACACATACAATATCAGCTACACTCTCAAACTATTGAAGTCCTATCCCACCGTTTTCCCACTGCTGATTTTATTATCACCGGTGATTACAATCTCCCTGACTTTTCTAGCCATATCACTCCTTCTCGTATAGCATCTCTCGACCACAGTAACATCCAACCTTCTCCTTTGGACATTATCCGTGAATGTATTAGCGTTTTAAATTTTTCGCAAGTGAACTATGTGGCTAATAATAATGGTAAGCTCCTTGATCTTGTTCTTTCGACATTTCCAAATGTTTGCACCTCTCCTGCTCCTGAGCCCGTTTTTCTCCCTGAGGATCCTCACCATCCCTCCATTTCTCTTTGTCTTTCCCTTTCTGTCAATTCTTCTTCTCCTCCCAAGGTGATTCATCGCAGAAGCTTTAATTCGGCTGATTACGTCGGCATCAACGATTATTTTGCTTCTATTGATTGGGATGTCCTCCTCTATCCCTTATCCGTAGATGAATCTGTGGATATCCTTTATTTTCATCTCAACTACGCTATTGAATCATTTGTACCTTCCTCGTCTTCCATAATTTTTTCCTACCCTATCTGGTTTTCCCGCAAACTTGTTTCACTTATTAGGCAAAAAACAATCGCTAATCGTCGCTTTAAACTTTCTAACTCCTTTTCCGATTATCTAGTTTTTTCTAATCTCAGGTCTCAATGCAAAACCATTTCCCGGAACTGCGGGCATTTTTTCGCTTCCAAATCTGAAAGCGAAATATTGATATTCTTCTTAATCAACCCAGAACTTTTTGGAAATCTGTTCATAACCTTAAAAATGACTCCTCTCGCCCTTCCCACATTTCCTTTAATAATCAGGTATCCAACTCGATTACCATTCGATTGCCGATACATTTGCGGATTATTTTGGCTTTGCCTACTCCTGTAGTTCTGAATCGCCGCCTTCCTTCTTCAATAGTACCATTGATGTTTCTAACATGGAAATCACAATTAGTGAGGTACTCTCTCAGATACAACTCCTTGATGTTAATAAGGGTCCTAGTATTGATGGCATCCCCCCGATCTTTTTTAAGTCTTGCAAATTCATTATGGCTCGCATCCTCTTTATTATATTCAAAAAATCCTTGAGTTCTGGAATGTTTCCTTCTTTGTGGAAGACCTGCTTAGTCTCTCCTATTTTTAAGGGTGGTGATAATTCACTTGCTAGTTCTTACAGGCCTATTAGTTTGGAGAATATTATGCTTAAAATATTTGAAAGCATTGTTTCAAATAATCTCTCCTTTATTTACAAGAACGTAATTATTGACGAGCAATATAGCATTATGTCCGGTCGTTCTACAATTACCAATCTTCTTACTTATAATCATTTCCTGTCTAATTGCTTACAAAGTGGTTAGCAGGTTGATACCATCTATACCGACCTACGTAAAGCTTTTGATACTGTTGACCATCCGACCCTTCTTTCTAAACTTCACTCCCTCGGCTTCCATGGTGCATTTCTTGCCCGGGTCTCCAGCTATTTGACTAACAGAATTCAGATAGTTAAGTATAATAATTTCCTATCTAAGGAGGTTGCTGTTCTTTCTGGTGTTCCCCAGGGATCTCACTTGGGTCTTCTTCTATTTGTTCTATACATTAATAATATAGCCGAAGCCTTTTTACATTGTAAGTTTTTACTTTTTACAGACGATCTAAAGATTTATAGACAAGTTGCGAGTGTGTCTGATGCTCTTTTAATACAGTCTGACTTGGATAGACTTTCCTTATGGTGCTCGCGTAATAAACTTGATTTTAACTTATCTAAGTGTCGTGTTATACGTTTCAGCCGTAAATCTAGTAAAGTGATCTTCCCTTACTCTATTCAAACCTCATCTCTGCAATCTGTTGATACCATACGTGACCTTGGTATTTACTTTTCTAGTACTTTAATGTTCCATTCTCATTATCAACATATTGTTAACTCCGCGTATAGAACACTAGGTTTTATTCACCGCACCTCTAAGTTATTCTCTAATATCACCACACTCCGGGCTCCCTATAACTCTTTGGTTCGTCCTATTCTCGAATATGGATCCGTTATTTTGCCTCCCTATTATAAATGCCACTCTGTTTTAATCGAGGGTGTGCAACACAGGTTTCTTAGACTGGCATCATATCTTACGTAATCACCTATGTCTATATTTTGCCATAATTATGACTTTATGGTGTCGCGCCTTGGATTAATGAGCCTTGATCAACGCCGTGCCGTTCCCGACCTCTTATTTCTATATAAACTCATCAAGCATTGAATCTCATGTCCTCAAATCCTTCAAAAACTTACTTTTTATGCACCAGTGCGTTGCCTTAGAAATCATACTCTCTTCCTTCCTGAGTCACATCGAACACTCTATGGCTATTATAATAATCGACTTCTAATAACTTCGAATCGTTATTGTAACTCTGTTGACTTCTTTAATAATTCCTATAATTTCTTCAATCACTCTGTTCTGATCACTGTTCGTAGTTCCCATTCCCCTTAACTTTTACTATTATTTTTGCTGCTGTTATTATTACTATGATTCTTTTATATCTGTTTTCGTCACTATCATTAATTGTTTCTTTTACGCTTACTTCTTTGCTTTCGTTTCTTTTAATTACTTTTCTTTTGTACTTCCTAATTATTTGTTCTCGGCTTGTGTGACTGTGATTTATACTTTTTATAACAAAGGGTTTATCCCGTTGATATATATATATACTAAAGGACTTTAGTTTTCTGTACAATAAGGCATCGCGCACTCCAGGTATAACCTACCTGTTTTAATATTGGCTACTCGCACCCTTCTCGGCTTTACTTGGGGGTTTATGATTTTACATACCTTCAGAGGTAAAAAAAGCAGAGAAAATGCGATTCACTGTTATTGAAGAAAAAACCCCTGAATTGCTTCTCTTCCATTTCTTCTGTCCCTTTTCATCCCTTAACCAATAACAATAGTATTCTATCCCCGCCATTACACCCCCAAGTAAACTTGCCTTCAAACTAATTTATGTGTTAGGTTAAGTTAAAAAACAGTTTCGGACTGAACTTCGCCTTTGCTTTGGTCGTTGTTTACTTTCTCTTTGTTGTCCTCTGCTTATATTGTGCAATAAAGACGTTTAATAATAATAATAATAATGTGAAATCAGAAATCACCGAGAGCTCAAACAAGCAATACGTATTGTTTCGTACCGTGCAACCAGTTCGCAATCAGTTCGCGTTTAATTTCATATAAATAGTGAAAAATAGTGAGAATGGTTAGTAGACAAATTTTACATAAAAAATATAGAGTTCCGTGGTAACGTCAAAAGATTATGTGATTTTGTGATCGATTCGTTTCATATACCAGTTAACAATAAGCAAAAAGTGCAACGACATTTAGAGACACATTTTCTCCAGAAATATAAGAAACGGTGGACAAACTTTCACCGCGTTGAAAAACGATTTCTTGTAACGTATGAAGCGTGGTTAAACGAAGATTTCACGATACCGAATGAGTTGTGTGCCGGGTCTTCATCCAATCGTGTAGTAGGCAGGCCGAAAAAGACATTCGACAGTTCTGGGGATCGATCGAAAAGGAAGAAGATTGCTGAGCTTGAAGCAGGTACATCCACTGCCGAATTAACATACGCAACAACTATTAGTTTGCGCAAAGAAGGAGACATGGCAACCGCGGAAATTGTGAAAGAGATGACGACAACAACTCCTATACGTGGTCAGAAAATATTGAAGATATGGCGAGAGAGAAGCCCGGATCGAAGTTCCATGCCTGGTGAAGAAGTCTTGGGCATGATTATGTTTGAAGGTTTGAGCAGGGCTACATATAGAAATTTAAGAAATCGTGCTCTTAAACACGGACATAACTTGTATCCTTCCGAGTACGCGTTATCTAAAGCACGCAAGGAAACTTATCCAGAAGAAGGAATTCACATAAATGAGGAAATATACGAAGTAAAGTTGCAATCCCTCTTTAATCATACCGCCAAACGCATTATACTTTCTAAGGATTACAAGGGCAAAACATCTTGCACATTAATTGTAAAATATGGATTCGATGGAAGTTCGGGACATTCGGGGTGGAAGCAAAAGGGACTTAGTGAAGAAGAAGAAACTGACGAGTACCTCTTCCAGTGCTCCATGGTACCACTGGAATTAAATGAGGATACTAGTGAAGAAATTATTTGGAAGAATCCTCGCCCATCCAGTACGCGTTTTTGCCGGCCTATCCGGCTTCAGTGGAAGCACGAGACTAATGAAGTTATTATAGCTGAAAAAGTAAACATGGAAGAGCAAATTGCGTGAGTGACTCCGTTTAAAGTTGGTGACGTTTTGGTAATTTATAAGTTGCATTTAACCTTGGTGGACGGTAAAGTGTGTAGTGCTATGACCGACACGAGCACTCAGAAGTGCTATTTACGCAATGCAACCCCAAAAACTATGAACAATTTGGACGAGCATAATTCGGATTATCGAATCTGCATTGCTACATCCGGTTTTTGGAATGTATATTACATATTTCTTACAGACTAGATTTTTGTTCGTGGACTGCAACAAAAAAAAAGTGGGAGCAATGAATGACTAGCAAAGCACAAAAAAATGGTGCAGGAAAAGTTTTGGACTCACATGGGATTGAAAGTTGACCGTGTAAAACAATCATATGGAAATACAAATGACGGTAATATTGCTAGACGTATATTTAACAATCCTCATTTAACAGCAGATATCACCGGAGTTAATGAAGAAAGTATTACTCGGTTCTCTACAATATTAAAAGCTATTAATAGTTCTTATCCAATTAATAAAATACTATTTCACGACTATTGCCGAAAGACTGCTGAACTATACGTGAAACATTATAGTTGGTATTATATGCCAGTTAGTGTACATAAAATTTTAATCCACGGGTCACAAATAGTGGAAAATTTTACTCTGCCAATAGGCGAGTTTTCAGAGGAGGCTTTAGAATGCCGAAATAAAAATATAAGGCAGTATCGAGAGGACTATACACAGAAGAAATCATTATTACAGGCAAATAAGGATGACATTTTTACCGCCTACTGACATCGTCTGATCCTTATCTGGTCACAAAATACTGAATTCCAAAAAAAAATGAAGAAAGAAAATATCCACGAACAAGTTAGGAAATTATTAGTAATTGCAGAAGAGACGGATACGGAACTTGAAGAAGTTACAGACATGGAGCTCCAGGAAGAATATTTATAATTTTTTATGTGATTTCTGTAAGATGTTTATTGACATTAGCATTATTCTGGTTTTAAAATTGAGTAAGTTCCTATTGTTAGTTTAAAGAATATTATAACATTGTGCTAAATAAAACATGATATAAATTTAATTTGCGTTATAACTTGTTATGTGCATGATATTCTTGTCGTCAGTCACTTTTGTACCTATTCTTATAACTTTGAAGGGTCATTTTCCCCCCTAAATATGCAAACGGGCCAAAATAAAAAGACACGTATTTCTTATTTTTCAGTCCCCTAAAACATATCCAAAATCCAAAGAAATCGGAGGAAACCTCTCCTTGTAAGTCATAAAAAAGGAGACGGTTTGCTGCTTAAGGTCGGGTTCAGATATATTGGCCGGTGAGTTCGCTTTCGCGAGCGGCGCACGAGGAGAAATCAGCCACCACCACCTGACGACCGTGGATTGGCAGTTGAATATGGTGGGGTAACGGGAACGCTGCTCGACTCCGCCTGAACGAAGCCGTGTGGCTGTTGTTTATTCTAACTAGTGTTGGCTAGAACCGTGATTTGTGAATCACGAGTGATCCGATCACGTTCGGTCCCAATCACGGTAATTTTTCACAGTGATCCGTGATTTTCATGATCGTATGTGATTGGTGCAAGCAGAACAGTTACCCGTGATCGCTTCTGATTGGTGCAGGCAGAACGGTGATCCGTGATCGCCTTTGATTGGTGCAGGCAGAATAGTGATCGCTTCTGATTGGTGGAGAGCATAACTGCTCTTTGCACGCGCTACATAACCCCAATTTCTACTTCCTCTCGAAACATTCTCAAGTCCTCACTGTTCTTATAGAATCTCAGTTGAATATTTTGAACCAATGTAATAATTCTCGATCTATTTAAATTAACGAATATTTCTTCATTTTAGTTAAAACGCACGCTTTGACTGTAAAACAAGCTCTATGAAAGTATTTTATAAAAAATAATTCAATCTAGATCAAGAATTACGATCACAGTACACAATTCACTCAAGTTAAAAAAATCACAATCACGGTCGTGATTGAAATTAAATCACGACCGTGATTGTGAATCTGCGATCACTGTGATAAATCACTGTTAGTGATTTTGCACTCCATCTCTAATTCTAACCCATCGCGCGACAACCAGGCGTAACCCGGGAGAGAGTGAGAACGTAGAGCAAAGGAGCACCGAGTCAGGCAAGCGGTGTGGTGGGAGAATACCCCTCACGAAACTCACCGGCCAATATATCTGAACCCGACCTTAGTTACTTTTACTTTACAATGGTTTTCGGCAACTAACTCAAACAGCTGCACCTACAGTAGCGGACAAAAAAGTTACCACTTTTTCGAACCACTCTACTTCTATTACTTTTTAATATTAATTCAAAACTGCAGTATGTGCCTAATATACATATTCTGAAAGAGAATTAAAAGCTGTATAAAATCCAGTTACAGTAAAAGTTATCTAACTAACAAACAAAAACTTCACATAACATTAAACAAGACAACACACTTTTAAAGCGAACAAAAAGTTACCACTTTTGAACATTAATAAAAAAAATCTAATATTTTGTGGTGGCACCTTTTGCTTTTAGGACAACCTAACAAGTTAATAAACGTGATAACTTCTTTGTCGGTCCCAAAAATTTTACCCCATTCAATGATCATGTAACACTTTTGTTTGTCAGTTAAATACATTCAACTTTAAGGGGTTACACCACTGTAGAGTACGAAAAAATAGGCATATTTCGGGAATTTTTTTTAGCGCAATAAAGAGATCAATCGAAATTCTGTAAAATGGGATTTATAATTCTAGTAATGAAGTACAAAAAATATTTTTTTCAACTTCGTTCATGACAAAATGGTGGCTGCGCAGCATTTCTCCGTCGGTGCCTGTTTTTTGAAAGGGTCCACGGCCGGAAACCTAACTCCCGCAATTTTTTACCTGGTTCAAAAAACCAAAGTCTTTTCGATTCTATAGAACAACAGCAAGAGACGTACGTAGGATTTTTTCGATATATTGATTTTTCGCGAAATGGTGCACTTTTTCGCGAAATGGTGCAATTTCATGAAAAAAATCGTCACAAAATTATTTATTAAAAAAGAAATATGCAATATAAAAAAAAAATCCTACGTACGTCGCTGGAGAAAGCAATTTTGAATTTACTGTTAAATTTTCAGATCGATCGGTGAAGATTTGTTCGAGTTATGTTTCCGGCCAGTTAAAGAAAAGTGGTTTCGAGAAAAACGCGTAATCGAATATTACAAAACTTATACACGATAGCAAAGCGTCCTTTTCAACGGTCGATCCTCACTTTACTAACGCTACACAGACGTTCTTAACATTCTAGAATATTCGGAGGACAGTCCCTTCTTTATAGACTGTTGTTATTCCTGCTTCCGTACTCCAAAACAAAACTACAGCGCGTGCAGTGATAACAAAAGCTGCTCGGGGCATACACAAGAGCGTTGTGGTAGAATTGAAAATTCGACATTTAGACATTTTTGCCACCCTCCATCTTTTGGTATATTATTTTTAAGACCCTAAAACACCTTTTAAACAAAAAAAAACTTTCTTTTTTTTTTAAATTCTACAGTGGTGTAACCCCTTAACTGGGTTTTATACAGCTTTAAATTCTTCATCAGAATATGCATATTAAACAAATACCACTGTCCCAAACGTATGCTAAAAAACAACAAAAATAGAACAAATCGAAAAAGTGGTAACTTTTTTGTCCGCTAGTGTAGCTGCAGCTGATACCTTTTCCATTCGATAGTATATACTTCTACCCTTCTTATAAAACAAATTTCAGCGGGGTACATTGTGCCATATTTTTTATATATGTAAAATTGCCGCAAATAAAATGTGCTTATCCAAGAACGTTACAGAAAACGTTAAAAGAATCGGAAAACGTTGGCCATTTTGTTCGTCTTGAAATATACTATACTGTTAAGTATGTCACAGATCTGTTGCAATCTTTGATGCGCACAAACACAGAAGAAATACATACAACGAATCGAGAAGTATCTCAAATATTTTGTTCAACTTTAAACACTTATAGAGCAGTCGGTAATACCTTTAAAGAAAAAACAAACTTTGACTATTATACTAGATATATTCAAGAATATTTTCATGTGTTTACATTTTCATTATCTGTCAAATCGGAAATTGAATTTATTCACAATTCCCTAGAAAACACTCCACTGTGCGATGCCTCCTTTCTCCGGCCGCGCGTCTTGGACCCCGCGGCAGCCTAGCAGCTTGGAGCACCTCAGACTTCTACCACGTGAACCGCGCGTGGCGTATTAGGGCGACACTATACCAATAGCTTTCCACATCGTCCCAGAGAGCACGATTGTCGATGCGTTTTTGTTTTATCAACGCGCCACGCGCAGTTCATATGGTACGGGCCTGAGGCACTCCAAGCTGTTAGGCCGCCGCGAGGACCAAGACGCGCGGCAGGAGAAAGGAGGCGTTGCCTCTGAAAATCGGTCACGAAGTTCACTTAATTCCCAAGCCTGAGATAATTGAATAAATCGACAGCAGTGTGCTCGTATTTTTGGAACTGGCTGAAGGAACTGTTTGAAACGTGGCAACGCTGTACGTCGGGCAGTCATCTATACAATGTATACTTGTACAAAGCATACAGTAAAAATTGGTAAAAACACTATCACGTTGTAAACATGTATTTAGTAATTTGTTGCGAACCGGTAGGAACGCTCAAAAGGAGGCCACAAGTGTGAGATGGAAAGAGAACATAAAAAATATATAAAAAAAAAATTTTATGTTAAACGATTTGATTAAAAACGCACTAAAAACTAAAAAATAATTATTTTCTTGTACTGCTATTTTGATGGTTTTTTCACTTTAAATAAAATCGTGGAGCGGGATATCTCACAGCAAATTCATTTCGACGCTTGATGCTGTATTAAGTTGACTCATATTCTGTTGTCACGTCCCGGGTGAGGTCTTTAGGGCTGTGGCATAGATGGGGTAATACTTGAGGGAACGCAGGCGCGAATGCCAGATTCGTGGCACTGCGGAAGATAGAAATTCTGGCTCGAATGCAGGATTCGTGCACTGAATGTCTGAGGGAATGCAGGCGCGAATGCCAGATTCGTGACACCGCGGAGAGTAGGATGCAGGCGCGAATGCCAGATTCGTGACACTGCGGAAGGTAGGAATTCAGGCGCGAATGCCAGATTCGTGGCACTGAATGTTTGAGGGAATGCAGGCACGAATGCCAGATTCGTGACACCGCGGAGAGTAGGATGCAGGCGCGAATGCCAGATTCGTGACACTGCGGAAGGTAGGAATTCAGGCGCGAATGCCAGATTCGTGGCACTGAATGTTTGAGGGAATGCAGGCACGAATGCCAGATTCGTGACACTGCGGAGAGTAAGATGCAGGCGCGAATGCCAGATTCGTGACACTGCGGAGAGTAGGATACAGGCGCGAATGCCAGATTCGTGGCACTGCGGAAGATAGGAATTCAGGCGCGAATGCCAGATTCGTGGCACTGAACGACCAAGGAAAGTTTAAATGGTTATAATCCCTGTGGTGACTCCCGTTAGAGCACTTTGTTTTGGTTTCACTAATTGGATTTACCGTTGCATAGGTGCAAAAAGTTACACGTAATATTTCTGAGAAGCACGTTTAGACGAGCGGCTGCACACAGGCCATGTAAAAGTATGTTAGTAAACACGGCAACCGCTCTCGCGTTCGCAAACCAGAATCAGCTGTTTCACTAACTTGTTTGTTTGGATTTTAGATCTTTCGTAACCAATGGGTACACACAAATAATTCTAAGCGTGGTTAAAACAAAGCGGTTTATAAACTTTGTGGATACGTTTAGAGTGACTGGTTATAATAATGCGTAGGACAATTAGCATTGGCACATGACATATATATAAATAGTGGTTAATTATAATGTAAGAATATGAACATGAATACACGAGAATAAGCCAATAATGATATATGAAATGCAGTAAGCGTTAATACAAGAATAATATAAGAAATGCAATAAGCGTTTATACAAAGTATTAAATGGTATGGTGATGATATACAATATGAAATAGATAATAATAATCGCTTACGGTATTTTCCGTGGAGCACTGAGTTTAACACTTTGAATTATATTTCTTAAAAGAACTGTTCGCAGTAATTACTGTCGAAGAAAGAGAGCTCTGGCCTCTCGATCCTTCGTATTTATATGGGTTACAGGTGTGAGGGGTGTTGCGCGGTATTCACCTTGACCCATTTACGAATTATGCGTCGCAGTAGGACTTCTGGGGTTTTTATAAATGTCTATATTTAGACGTATTTATGAATCATGCGTGAAATATGCGTCGTAATAGGTTTCCAAGATTTTGTTTGGCTATTGATAAGAGTACACTCAACCCATTAGGTGGATTTTAGGCGTTTTGATAGGAAAGGGGTTAGAATGGCTTGGACTCAGTGAGTCGCAAAGAGGGAATCGAGACGTGGTCTCGATTTAAGAGGGCTTTGGAACGAGGGACTTGTTTGAATTTAGATATTAAGGGGGATTTCGAGCCTCATAGGGCGAATAGTCGAGGGAGTTTGATAACTGACCATCTTGAAATGGGGACCGCTAAGGTACATTATCAAGGCTGTCAGTAATTGGGGAATAAAAGGGGTAAGACTTGAGTTGAGGTATTTTGGTGGAGTTGTGGAGTGATTTGTGAGGGAGACTTGAGATAATACAGCGTGAAAATTTAGTGGGACATCACACTGTTATGAAAAAACCTGCTCCACGATTTTATTTAAAGTGAAAAATGCCATCGAAATTGCAGTACAAGAAAATAATTATATTTTAGTTTTTAGTGCATTTTTAATAAAAATCGTTTAACATAACATTTTTTTTATATATTTTTTATTTTCTAGTTTTCAGTGTATATGGATTTACATTTCGCTGCTCTGACTTATTTAGAAATATCTTTTATTTAATTTCAAATCGCGATGCGACTAGCCACGCGAACGCAGCGGCTTTTTGTCGTTTTCGTGACGAACGGGAGTAGTTGATTTCAAGTCGTTTGGATTTGTGGTTATGGGTTATATTTATTGTTGACTGGGTAATTTTATCATCCGCTCGGGGTTAATTTTTTTTTTTAAATATTGTATTGTCATCTATACTACGCACGCCTGCAAAGTTTCAAGACAATTGGATAGTTGGAAGTGGGTTAAATTTGAGTTGCTAGATTTGAACCATACAAACAGAGGATCGAAGCTGAATAAAATTGTTTAAAAAGATGGACGCAAGGCGACGTTGCCGCATTTCACTAAAATATTTTACGCTACTTTTAATGAAAATAATGTGTTTCTAGCTGCATTAAACATACTTTTTGTTTAATTGAATTCCAAAACAAAATATGTAGTAATAATTTTATTAGGAATAGACATGTAAATAACATTTTTGTCTACATAATTGTTTTTGTATCTAATATTGGTATCACTGCAGGACCTTATCCCTCTAGCCGCGTGTCCCGCAAGTGAGGTATCGAACCTCCTTAAGTTCTAGGCAGTGATGCCAGAACCGTGGGTTTGCGCCCACGGACCCTACCACCACTCCACGACCAAGCGTACCCCCTCCTAGTGCCTGCACCGCACCACACAAACATACCCGTCCCTACATTCGTGTGCCGTACGCGCTGCCTGGCCGGCGCTCTCCGGCAAGAATTCGTTTTCCCAACATCGAAGCGCTTGGGTCGCAAGCAAAAAGTTATGAGTTCAAATCCCGGTGCGGATATTTTACTTGTTTTCTTTATTTATTCTCTAATTTCTCTTCCTATATTCTCAGAAGACTAAAGACTTGAAAATTATTAATCTACAAAATATTTTGAATGCTTGATTTGTTATTAAAGATGCGATCCCCTTCTGGCTTGTACCGTGCCACTACAAGTTGTACTTCGAAAATGTTTTGTAAATTAATAGTTTTCTAGTCTTTAGTCTTCTGAGAATATAGGAAGAGAAATTAGAGAATAAATAAAGAAAAAAAGTAGAATATCCGCACCGGGATTTGAACTCTTGACTTTTTGCTGCGCTGTGGCAAAATCATGTTTGTTGCGTTGACAGTGCCCAGGCCATATGGTTAATCCTAATTTAAAAAGACAAAAATATTTAGAAACTAGAAACCTACCCCTATTACGTGACGATCAAAAAAAGTAAAAATCGCAAGGAATTACAAAATGGCGGAACACTGAAAAAAATCATGTTTTAGGGGTACAAAATTACGGAAATGTTGATAAAAAATATAAGGAGGTCGTTAATTTAAAAAAAAACTGATCGTCAGGTAATAGATGCGAGTTTTTCGTACAATAAATGCCCTTGCTCGTGTCAATTGGACGTGTAGTTTTCTCTGTAGACTGTCAACGCGGTTCAAAAGTGTCATTCTGAGAAAAACGCGTTTAAAGCTTGATTGACACATAATTCATATATGGAAACTAAATTTATTAACTCACTCCTAGTCAGCTATTCCGGGACCATATAGAAGCTCCTCAGCATCCACAAAACTGTCATTGTTGGCGCTTTTTTCTTGTTTGTTCTTCAAATGACCCTTGTGCGTGCTTTGTTGAGCTCGGCACTCGGCTTCGCGTATACGCTCCTCGTTGATTCTTTGGCAATATTGGTAGATTGTCTCGCCAATATTGATATCTAGTTCCTCCAATATATTCAAGAGCCCTATATGACCGTCGTTAAAAAGTACGGTGGCAATATTAGCGGCAGTATGAACAACCGAGGTGCCGCTAAACAGTGTCTTTGGCGCGAATTTGCAAATAACGGCGTTTAGACTTTCATTGTTGTTTTGGTTGAAAGCAGCTAAACATCGCTCAAGAAGATCGTCATTGCTGAGGTTCTCATAGATCGGTTTTATTACGTCAACCGCATCTACGGGCAATGCTTTTTATGCTTATATGCGTCTAATGTCCCTTTCACACTTGCCTGCTGCCAGGAACACCATGAATCTTCTCCCTCCGGACAATGATGATGATTTTGGGGAGTTTCGTCTGTAGAACATTTATGATAGAATGTGGCCCAGATATCCTTCCGCATGTATTTTACAGAGTTGCTGTTGCGTCGAATTGCAAGGCCATATTACAATGTTAAATCTTCAATTAGTTTTCCAGACAATTTACACCTTCCGCCGAGGCCCTTCTTCCCTTATTTACAATTTCTTAGCCTTGTTCCCATTCGCTTTTATACATGGTTAATGCATTCTTTTTTTTCACGTTATGTGAAATGAGCTGCACGACTCTGCTGTACGTTTTTGAATCACCATCACCAATATAATTTATATATTTGTTTTGATGTAATTCCTCAACCCGTTGGAACATCTCAAGAACACCATCAGGTTCCATTTTGCCAGCGGCACCGACGTGATTTGCGTCGCAATTTCCAGCGTGGTCTTCTAGCCAAGTTTTGTATTCTTTTAAATGCGTTTTATTCTTCCACAATGCGCATGCCTTGCAATATGCCGATTTCACACAAATATCGAGAACGTTTTTAGAGTAGTAGCCGCCGAGAGTTGTCACACCATGTACCGAACTAAAACCGCGTTTGCACCAAGTGCCATCGCCAGAAACGGTAAATCCACCTACAATTCCACATTTCTCGGCAACTAATTTTCCTTCCCTTTCGCCAGCTTTTAGTATTGATAACATTTGTATTGACTCGGTGGAGTTCCAAATTTGGGTTACAATAAAATCGTAAAACGATTTGAAAATTGGGCACGGCAAGTCCATGAATGCACAAAATTTTTCTGCTGTAGATAATGACACGCCTAGCAACCGTATTGCAAAAATAAATCGACGATTAATGTAGGGATTATTTTTATTTAAACCCCCCTTTTATGGGATAGAGGTATAGATAGGGATGTAATTGAACATTTCCACTAGAAAAGTTAACAGTTTATTGGACATGTAACGAAACTGGCTCGCAGGCCTTGCTCTCCGTGTGACGCTCTAGAGCAGCGCTGGGCAGCGGTGGGGCCCCTCACGCGCCAGCTTCCCCTTCCAATCTGTCTCTCGCACAGCGTGCCTTCCGTCGTCAAGGAGACCGCGCGACGCTACGAAGGCTGCCATGACGGGCTAGCCGTGCTAGCGTCTTCGCGGTTAGCGTCGCGCGGTATCCCTGACAACGCGGACGAGAGTGGGAGAACCCCGAGCTTACGCGTAAGCGATTTTGCCCAGCGCTGCTCTAGAGCCTAGACAAAACTGCCTTCCGCATGCATCATCCACTCCGTGTAGCCTTTCCCCCTCACCTTTCCTCTCCTTCACTTCCCTAATCTCTCTTTTGCTCACTACAGCCACACGCTCCAGACTTTCTTCGACGACCGTCAGCCACGTCCACCCCGATCTTTGGGTGGCCTCGCATCCTACGTTCAAACCGTAATCTCAAGCACTCTGTCCCAAACACTCTTCTCTCGCCTCTCTAGCCTAAACATTCTACAATCGCACGACAATCGCTCTAGCCCAAACATCTTTCCATCACGCTTAATATTACAATCGCTTACGCAGAACCTTCGTTCCCACATTAATTTCGTATGCATTATTAATTGTCGGGCATGAAGAAATTTCTTTTGAATCACATGAGTTGCACTTTACAACAATTTTGAATCCAAGTCCTAGTCAACTCTTCTCGCAAAATGTCACGTCACTTTCACACACTTTACATTTCACGTATTGGCTTAGTTTTGCAAAAACACTAATGAAATTCAACAATCTGTAGCTGACACTTGGACTTATCGTTATATCACTATCGCCGTCACTGCTCAATTTTCTCGCAGACACGCTGATATTGGGATGATATTTTTCCGAAAATTCATATTGATTAGATGGACGCAATTTCTTCCGCTTTCTATCACACCTTTGTGATTTTTCTCCGGTTAAGTGTCATTTATGACGTATAAAGGAGGTGATTGGGTTAACCTTAATAACTTCACACTCATTTATGGAATATAAATTGGGTATAATTGCTAAATAAGAATAATGAAAAATACAATGCACTCGTGCTCTCTCCGATACAGCAACGAACAACAACCGATCGCGCTTCCCAGTCATACCAACTTCAGAACTAATACATAATATAATATAGGAACTTTATTCGTTAATAAAAATAACCCCACATCATTTCCCTCTTCTATCCATGATAAAATAATACCGAGTAATAGTAAGAAAACTATATAATACGATTACAATATCGATTACGCTTGCACGATACAAATCGTGCGACTGGCAAAGACTGGCTGAACTGCACTGATCAGGCCACTCTACCTACCCTCATTAACCGGTCATTTTTATTAATTTATGGTCGGAAAACCCCGACATATACCTTCCAACAAATGCGACACCTAAAACAAAGCTGGAGTAGCTACAAAACTGAAAACTTGCCATTCGGTGCGACCGCACGCTTGACACCGCTTCAGGGAAAATGCTATATCTCCGTAAATTTTACGAATTTCTTCATAAAATTTGGAGAGAACATTCTTGAAACGTACGTCTTTCAGAAAATGTGAAAAAGAAAAATCGATTTTTCAGATTTTTTACAGTGGTCTCCCCCCTTAACAGCCAATGATTGGCTTCGTAGTTTTCTTGAGTAAAGGATGTACACCTCGCAGGCAGATAGAAACTAGCTTTCAATATAAACGCAACACGTTCACTAGAGTTAGACTTGTGTATAATTATTTTCCCTTATCCAACAAAGGGATGGTCCTTCGAGTGGAGCTCTATAGTCAAACGTGCAAACATAACAAGACCTAAACAATCTGAATGATCAACCACGGGTAAATCCAGTAGCGTTGAATTCTACCAAACCAGCCTACTCGCTAAATCCTTTGTTTCCATTATATCCACTGTAGCCAATTCTGTTATCGAGACACACATGCGCAGAAATCACAGAAAATACAGAATCACTACACCCTAAAAACAAATAAAAAAGTTTCAGATTCTCCTGCACTCAAACATGTAAAAAAAATGAAAAAATAACACGGATTTACCTCACTGACATGACGCCCGCAAATGAATTAAAAAAAAACATTAAATTTATCCACACTAAAACTTGTCACCAAAAAAAAACAGGTTCACACGAATTCAGACAATTGAGACTAATAACTCTTAATAAATAAACTTGAAGTAACTTTTCGACGTAAATTCGCAGGTCAACTGAATGCGTTTCTACTTTGCGATGTGTCAATACTTGTTAATAATTTAACATCGGCGAAGATATGTTGACTACGAAAAACACCAAAATGTGCGTTTATGAAGTGATCGCGGCTAACTTGAACGAACTGTGCCACGAGCCTACGGCTCCATATTAATACTACACAGTACGATATTACACATGCAATTTAGCGCACATCAAAGTAGCGCACAGAATATAGTGCACACACAATTTAGAACACATGCAGCTTAACACACATTTTATTTAGTGTACAACAGGATAGCACGGTAAATTTGCCGATAAACTGAGCACTCGTCGATTTCGTTGACCTTCACATATGTTGTCAAGGTCGTCATTCTGAACAACATTTTCCTTTAAACTTTTTGGCGGTCAGCCTTAGTTTCGGAGATCTTAATAAACAGCTGTCGGCATAATATAAGTATTGAAAGCTACCTCCTCATCGATTTTAATGACCTTGACATATGTTGTGAAAAACATATGGTAATTATGCAGAACAGGTGTTTCAGCACCGATTTCAATGATTTGTTAATATGTTCTCGGGGACATGATTCTAAGCAACTTTTTCCTATACATGTTACCGCCGCTCGACCTTCGTTTCCGAGATATTTGCGAAAAACTTCTGCTGATTTATTTCAACGCAACGCATTCCACTTTCATACTTGTCTCGAGTATTAGTCTTGGTTTGGGCTAGATTAGCGCGAGGGGCGCGCGCCCGCCCGCGGGCGCGTAAAGCATGGTAGCGAACCGATGTGAGTTTAGAGATTTGAACCAGAAACTTGCGGATGCACTAGCCGCAGCCAAGGGCTCGGCTGCGGCTAGTGCATACAACAATGTATGTAGGTATAGGCAGAATGCAAAACAATAATACCGATAGTTTTTGGCAAATATCTCCGCAACAAAGGTCGAGCGGCGGTAACATGTATAGGAAAAAGTTGCTTAGAATCATGTCCCCGAGAACATATTAAAAAATCATTGAAATCGGTGCTGAAACACCTGTTCTGCATAATTACCCTAAATGGGGCGGTGGAGGGGGGGGGGGGGGGGGGCTGCTCGCGGGCGCGTAAAGCATGGTAACGAACCGATGCGAGTATGTGTTAAACTCGGTAGTTCTAGTGTTAAGTAAAGTTTTTTGCAAATATCTCGTAACCCAGAGCCGACCGCCAAAAAGTTTAGAGGGAAATGTTGTTCAGAATGACGACTTTGGCAACATAAGTGCAGGTGATTGAAATCGGCGAGGGCTCGGTTCATCGGCAAATTTACCATACTATCTTGTGCGTGAAATCTTCCTGTGACCTATCCTGATGTGCACTAAAAAAATGTGTGTTAAACTGCATGTGTTCTAAATTGTGTGTGTACTATCTTGTGTATGAAACCTTGCTGTGCGCTATCCTGATGTGCACTACAAAAATGTGTGTAGAACTGCATGTGTTCTAAATTGTATGTACTATATATTCTGTGTCCTATTTTGATATGCGCTAAATTGCATGTGTAATATCATACAGTGTAGTATTGATATGGAGCCTTAATTTCAGATTAAGTGTCGCAGAATTATGTGTCCCGCGTGTACCGCTGCACGCGGGTTGCTTACTTTTAGCCATATCTTTACACGCTTATGACTATCACACGAAGCCTCAACCGCAATAACATTATTTTTAATTTTCGTGTCATTTTGGTGTCTAGAAACAACCATTAAATTTTCTTCCACCGGTAGTCGAACATCCTGTATATACATACATATAATACCTCTATGTGACATCGCCTTACCCTTGTCCCTATGGTTGGTTATTCTCCCGGCAACCCTGGGCACAGGGGGATTCGAACCGTAGACCTGTATCATCGTAGACCAGGGCCGTCCAAGGGTTTGCTCGCACGAGCAACCGCGAGTTGCTCTTCGCTCTTGGAGGCACGGCGCCAGGCCCAAGAGCGAAAGGTCTTCTTGGTGGGGGAATCTATGAATGTAGTGGTAGTAGGAAGAAACTACGTAGTCACTCACACTACGCCACTATCCCCACTCTTTTACGGCTGCCGTCGCTCTTGCCTTCGCTCGCAGCTACCCGCGGCTTCTCTTCGAGGGTAAGAGCAAAACTTGGACGGGCCTGTCGTAGACGAACACTTTTTTGTTCGCAGCTACAACCGTTGATTGATATTGCTTACGTATTGAAACAATTCCTACCGTGCAAAACTTCAAACTGATGTTTTTCAGAAACGAAGGCTCCTTTTGACAAATCCCATTAGAGTTTTGTAACACTAGGTGTATACTACAACTTCCGCCCAGTGTCATTCCGCGAATGAAAATATAAAAATTTAAATTGATCTTCAAATTTCCTTCACAATTTCATGTACAAAAAATTCTCACAATAGCACTGTTTTCATATCTTCAACGGCCTATGAGATATTCTAGCGTATCTAGTTAAAAGAAACACACTGTAGAGCCCATTCACGAACCCCCTTCGACAAATTTTGTCAAAGTCATAGTGGCTTCAAAATATTGCTGCAATGTTTCGACAATATTATCAATACAACAGTACACGGCAATTGTGTGCAATATTGCCGAAATATTGCACAACTGGTTTCACTGCAACGTTACGCGGTAATGTTTCCACAATATTGCAATATTACAACAATGTTTCTGCAACGTTTCTTTAACAAAATGTGCTGTATGGATGGTTATTATAGTTCGTTAGTTATTCTCTCCCGCAATACACGATCAAGAGTACGAGCAGTTTCTGGTGCTTTACGTCTCATTTTGAAATCGTATAAAAAAATTGCACGGACTTGCATCTTCTCCATCTTTACTTTGACAACGTAACAAGGATACGAATAAACACCGCAAAACACTAACTATAACTGAGAACAGCGAAATCTACGCTTCAAACTAATGTATCACTTGGAAACAAGCCAATAACAATTTATTCTACAGAAAGCTCTAAAAACTAGAATAAGGAAAACCGCAATTTATTTCCGGACAACCTAACTTAATAGTTTTTACGTATTCAAAGTCTTAAAATCATACATGTGCTCCTTAAACCATTAAATATTGTGAACGCTGATGGACATTTGATAAATGCGATGTTCATACATTGCATAACACTTAATACCAGTCAACAATCAATGAAATCTTGAGAATTTCGAATCTGAAAAATATGTTTCGTCTATGGAAATATTTACACTTTTCAAACATTCAATTCTTTCCTTCGATGGTTGTTTATACTTCATAAATAACGGAGTGAAAATTGTGACGATCACGGAAAAATAAGACATCTGGTCCAAATATACATAGGTAGACCGTAGTTAGAAAATTTATTTTTAAAAAAAATTTAAGCGAATACGCAGCCGTAGGAGAAACACCAATTATTAATGGTGAAATAATTCAACTTTTGCAGTTTATTACTTTCAACGATGTAATTCTTGTGGCAGTAGTTACCTTAATTATAACTGCGGAGAGCCTTTTAAGATGATAAATACAGACTTAATTGGATACTATAACGTATAGAGACCAACAAGAGAGTCTTATTAAATGTAGCTATGCAAATTAATCGATTTTCAACTACTTATTCAGTTTTTATCATACGTTATCAGTCAGTAGCTCTTTGTACAATTTTGTGTACTGCAGAGTGACTATACATAGTTCGACTAAGGTCGGGTTCAGATATATTGGCCGGTGAGTTCGCTTTCGCGATCAGCGGGCGAGGAGAAATCAGCCACCACCACCTGACGACCGTGGATTGGCAGTTGAATATGGTGGGGTAACGAGAACGCTGCCCGACTCCGCCTGAACGAAGCCGTGTGGCTGTTGTTTATTCTAACACACCGCGCGGCGACCAAGCGTAGCCCGAGAGAGAGTGAGAACGTAGAGAAAAGGAGCACCGAGGCAGGCAAGCGGTGTGGTGGGAGAATACCCCTCACGAAACTCACCGGCCAATATATCTGAACCCGACCTTAGGCAAGTATGTACTAATTAGTGACCATAGAATACATATTTAATGAGTATGAAATAATAGATCTTGCTATAGACTAATAGCGAATTCGGGAGACCCGCATTGGCTGCACTGAGTGCGAGTTTTCTCGCTTCCAATTGGGTAAAAGTCGCACTCACTGCGGCCAGTGCGGGTCTCCCGAATTCGGTATAAGGTAGTTCGCGTTTAAACTTTCAGAATTACATACAGAAATTCATTTCGAGTAATCGCCATTTCCCTAAGGGATCGTATTAATGTTTTTTTATCGTTTCTATCACTGTTAGCGTTCTTTTCTGCGTTTTCCTTAGTACATATACGTGTTAATTAAGTCACACTCACTATGCTTACTCGAGTACACTGCATTCCATATAAGAGCATACCGACGCCCCTACCGATTTGCGACCGATCTGCGCAGCTCCCACTACTACCCACAACTTGAACCGCATGCGATTGGTCGTGGTAATTTCCAAGGAATAACTGTTACATCCCAAACGCGGGACCTGACCGTTGTCAACGTAAACAGTGGACGAAAAGTTAACAGAGAGAGTAAGTAGAGGGCCGTGCGACGGAGAAAAACATAGGAGTCGAGCGTAGCAACGCCTCCTCAGGGTCGTGCCTGCGCGAAATCGGTATGCTCTAATGTGGAATGCAGTGTATATGTAGACATAATGGTATTCACGTTATATTTAAACGTGCAAACGGTAATGCGACATACATAATTTGTAAACCTATGTTTATTAAGATTTTTTCGTTCGATTTTATAAGCTCTATTAGACAATTAAGTTTGCATCTATTTTTCTGAAGCACTTTTCTGCTTACACAGCCTATTTCATTGAGATATCTGCACGATGCTAAACAAGAACAGTTCACAAGTTTCAACGAGGAATAATTGTTTAAGAATTTTGTGGGAAGAGTAAATTTCAATTTTAATGAGAGGGAGGAGTGCACAATTCGCTTCATTTGTACTTCTAGTCTTGTAAAATGCACAAATGGAATTTAAACCATGGTCACCCAACTGTATAGAGTAAACAAAAAAAAGGGCGAGTAAGAAGGGAGAATACATATTACATTGTTTGTTTTTGAATAATTAATCGATTTGTAATTTTCTTTCATTCATCAACGCATTCCTGACTGTGGTCACATGTTATATCTTTAACAAGAGGTTTCATAAAAAATTCGAAAATTAGAAAAGAAACGATGAAAGGTATGCCCGCCACTTAACAAATAAATTCTTTGACGTACCAATTCCAGGGACCGAAGGGAGAGAAAGGTGCTAAAGGCGAATCTGTAAGTATTGACGTAATTCGACTATTAATTGTAAATAATTGGGTAGGAAAACTAGTTTCCCTGGGCAAATTAGCTCATACATATTTTACAAAGTAATATCTGGTAGGCGAAAGGTTTTGCATGCCAGTCGAGAAATTATTGATTTGGAAAACTTCGTCAGTGGTGTCTATTTCATGCATCATCGTCACACGATTACCATCGCAATCATTATTAGGTAGTAATACCCCAGTCTATTACTGATGTTACTGCTATTACCTATCATCATTACTAATCTTAATACAATTAATTTTACTGATACGCATCGCACGAAAACGCACCAAGATCAATTTGACACGTATTTTAGGATTTTGTCATGGAAGCGTTTCTGGCGTGAGATACGATTAATTAAGTGTCACTAATGGTTCGGTTAGAAACGATGCGAAACCAGTATGGAATTGAACGATAGTCTACTATAATGCGTATTTGTGCATCACGCATGTAAATTGTTCAGAACCTGCGTTCCTACACACTTATATCTTCGTATTGCATTTTCTTACGTCATATTTATCATTACTCTCGCGAAAAGTCGTTGAAATTAAACAATACAATTTCCTACGAGAATCAGAAGACTTATAAGAAGAAGGGATATCGAGTGAAATTAGACATTTGAATCTAATGTTATCATCTTTTACCGATACGTATTTATATGTACTAAGTCTACGTATGCTGCCACCAGCGTATGGTGTATACTCACCACTTTGTCAATAACTTCTTTAAAATTGTAAAAAGTAGCATACTACAACAATACCATTTTCTTATCCTCAGAGTTCTATCAATTTAAAGTATATGATCGAGTTAAGCAACTGGATTATCAATATTTCATTAGAAAAGGAAAAATGTGTTGACGCCTTTGTTGGACGTTTATGCTCAATTGCGTATTCTGCACAACTCAATATTATACTGCATAGAGGGGTTCCTTTTTGTGCCTGGCCTTTTTGCACGTTCGCGAAAATATTTGCTCGTACGCCATTTACATCTTGAAACCTCTTTGTGTGTGACTACAGGGACCACCAGGGAAACGTGGTAGAAAGGGTGATAAGGGTAACGAAGGAGATCAGGGTGTACCAGGACTTGATGCACCTTGTCCATTAGGTGACGATGGACTTCCGCTATCAGGATGCGGCTGGAGACCACCTCAGGTACCTCAGTTTTTCTACGTTTATGTGAATTACTTCTTTTTCTGTCCAATTAGGGAAGAAACGTATAACATATCTTCCTTTCTTTTATCATTTCCTTTCTCACCATTTTTAATTAAAAATTTCCAAACTATTCCAAACATTTCAGTCTCAAAGGTATAATTTATTATGGCCGAGGTCACAAATATTGATCGGTCGTAACGCACAACTGTGTACATATTATGCTATGTAGGGATAAACAACCACATGGCTACATCATGCATAGAAGGAGCCGAGCAGTGTCTCCGTTACCGGCATAACTTCACATTCTCACTATAGCTTTCGGGACTCGCATAAGTCGGAGTAACAAATCCATGAGCACGCATAAGATTTCCTTCCGACCGCTGTTCGCAAAACCGCCGAGACCGGCAAACATCTGTGACCTCCACCACCATAGATACTACTAACCATTTATTCATTATATAAACATGAAATTAGTATCTATATGGGAAATACAAAAATATTAACATAAGAATGATTCTACAGAGTATTTCGTAATACAGTCTTCTCCGTATCAATGCGTGCTATCGTTCTCCTTGTCAATACGTACGTAGCATTTCCACTGGCATTGTTTTATACACTTTCACGAGACGAGCGACCTTTCGCCCACTGGAAATGGAACAGTTGACTGGGCGACCATAAATGCATGGAAAGGTGCATCGACAACCAAAAGCAATAAAACTGGAGTGTCGGATGAGGAAAAATTAAAATGTTTATGTCTCATCAATGTTTGCGAGATTATTGCCGATGGACTGGTACAGTTTCCCCGACGTAAATGAGTACAAACACGACATAGGGTAAAGGACACAATTACTGCCACCTACCCAATTACTGTCACCCTAAGCCGTTTGACATAAAATAACGAATAAATCTTATAAAATGATGCATAAAAAAAATTAGCATACAATTGAAACTGTTATTTATACGATAGAAAAGAGTGCACTTAATTTTTTCTTTGATAACTTGGATAAAATGATCAAAAATTTTAAGCGGAAATTAGGAGAGTGAAAACGATGACTTCCTTACTAGCGAAAGAGAAAACAAGGTGTTAAAGCAAATGCTGTAATTGTTATATTTAAGCTATTAACATAACAAAATATAATGTTTTACATAATATAAACATCATAGAAAGTAATAAAGATCCGAATTCAAGGATTCATTAAGTCTTTTTACTTATTAATTGGGTGACAGTGATTGGTGCAATCGTTTCAAGCATTTTGGTATTACTGTCATAGCAGTATATAGTTGCTCATGTACATGAGACGACATAACCTCAAAATGAGATAAACAGTATTAGGTTAGCTGGCAGTAATTGGGGTGTCAGTAATTCAGTCAAATAAATTTCAAGGGTGTCAGTAATAGATCCCGAAATATATTTTTGAAATTGATAAATTTATACATAAAAATCGACGTTTTAAGATTCACCAAACTTTTTTCATTAAGTAAACGTATTAAACAATAATAAATAACAAGAATAACATATACTTTTAGTCTATAAGTACAAAACTATAAGATAATGTCAGCATCAGCACTTAAAGTGTCAGTAATTCGGTCCTTTACCCTAATTCAGTCTAATTCCAATTACAACTACAGTAGTGTCTCGAAAGAATGGCAGTGTTTCTGGCTCGAAATAAGGTGATCGCTATTCCTCCCACTTCTTCTGTTGTCGCAACGAATGAGTGAGAGGAGCATTCTGGAGACAAATCTGTAGTGTGTAATTCACACTTTGAAAAGTGGGAGTGGAAAGTCGGAATTGCGGGGTGTTTAGACTCATTTTCATTAGGAGAAACTAACAAATCCATCGGTGATACTCTCGTGGAGCGTTTAATTGGAACAGATGAGAATTCTTCAGTAATGAATGAGTCATACTTGGTGGTCGAGCGTCAGTGCAAGGTTTCTCGCTGACATCTATTTCACTCACTTCCGGTGTTATCCCATTCACTGTTCTTGTCGAGCGGTTCGAGCAAAAACATAGCAAAGCATGAAATAATGAGGTGCTGACTACTTCGGTAATAGTATAGATAGAGGGCAACCTCACGGATTTTGACGACCTTGAAATATGTTGTCAAGGACGTCATTCTGAACAACTTTTTCCTCTAAACTTTTTGGCGGTCGACCTTCGTTTTCCAAAAACAAATCCCCGCGGCGACCGACCACCTCGAGTCCACCGTGGATTCAAAGGACCCTAAAATCAACATTTATCTACTTTTTTTGCAAATATCTCGAAATCTACGGCTAGGCGACTGTAACATATATAGAGAAAAGTTGTTGAAAATGACGTCCATGGCACCATATTTCAAGGCCATTGAAATTGGGGGTGGTTTCTCTAGTGTGAATATAATTTACCAAAGATTTTTGCAATTTTCTCGGAAACTAAGGTCGACCGCCAAAAAGTTTAAAGGAAAAAGTTGTTCAGAATGACGTCCTTGACAACATATTTCAAGGTCGTCAAAATCCGTGAGCTTGCCCTCTATCTATACCATTACCACTACTTCTTTGATTGTATGCATTAGAAGTCTGTATGTCGAAAATACTGTAATGGTGGATTGAAGACATATAAATGGAACAAGTTCTTAGAAACATATGCCTAATATAATTCTGTTTCCAAGATGCACCCTATTTTGTGTTTCAAAGTGTTGCAACATATTCAGCTCTAGCTTGAATACCAGTTTGTACACGCCTCAGTCTAAATTGACTGTCCTGCTCTAAAACTCTGGCTAGTGTTGGAATTTGGTAGCAACCTCCTTTAACCCCTACAGGAGTAATGTTCTTAGATAATCGTGGGTCTTTAACGCCAAGGGAGGCCACACATTGTTGAAATCAGCTTTCACGGAATCATTTTATGCGTATTATATCACAACTTTTTAAGTCACACTGAAGTATTAATGCTACGGCGTAGGCTGGTTCGTGCCATTTCGAAACTCGGCCAGCTGGTGAGAGATCGCCTTTCTGTACTCGTCCCATATGGGTTAACTAGCAGGAAACCGTTCATGTAAATGGCATTTAGCTTCGCCACTGAGGGTACATCACCGTTATTGTAACTAGATGTACCTGTTCATCTTCTATCTATCAAGTTGTCGACAAGACTACATTTTCTATTCGCTGAGGACTCGCCCGTTGGGACCGGCGTTGAGCCGTCATCGCGAACGGAGCCGTAATTCCGAGCGATCGTTTTTTGCTTCTTTCTGGCCAAAGTGAGGAGCGAGATAGAATGTTTCACGTGCGTGACGGGCGTGCGCGACGGACGCGAGCCTTTAAAACGGTTCCACATCGCACACATCGTGACTACTTGACGCATGCGCGCCACGGTCAGATAGCCAGTCACGGCACAAGCCTTTTTTGCGCCCTAGGCGAACTGGTCAAATCGCGCCCTTTATTATAATACATATATTCGGGATTATTGATGACCTTACTCTGAATTTTTATTCGTTTAAAACAGTTGTAGTACAATTTGTAGTATTTCATTTAAAAGTTTATTTTCAACAATGCCAACAATGAGAAGACCATTTTGCGCCTCTTGTCAATCTTACGCCCTAGGCAGTTGCCTAATTTTTCAGAGTAAAGTCATAAATAATCTCAAATAAATGTATTAAAATAAAGGGCGCAATTTGACAAGTTCGTCTAGGGCGCAAGAAAGACTTGAGCCGGGCTTGCGTTAAGCTTTCGCGGAAGCTGTTTTCGGCTTTACGATGAGTGCTCACGACCATCGCGCACGCAAAGAACGGAGTGTCAGGCGTCCGATAGACGGAGCGAGACAAAATATCAAAGCGTCGTCTGTCTTGTACCGTCCTGTGATGCCAGATAGGTGACGGATTCCCTCGAGAATTTCCCCCACCTCGCGCACACTACGCCGAGTTGCGTGTCCGTGAGTTGGACTCCGAAGCGCCGAGCTCACGGACACGCTGCTCCGGCGTAGTATGCACGAGGTGGGGGAAATTCTCGAGGGAACCCGTTCCCGATCTGGCATCACAGGTACCGTCCTCGCTCGCTTTCAATGCCTCTCACTCGCTCACGTTCCATCTCGCACTCGTTCCATCTCGCTCTTGCCTTTGCCGGACAAGAGTGAAACAGAAGTGGTGGGGATAGTGAGAAGTCCTCGTCGTGTACGTCAGGCCTGGGATTTAAGTGAACGCAGCGGCCGATTTTCAGAGGCAACGCCTCCTTTCTCCCGCCGCTCGTCTTGGCCCCCGCGGTGGCCTTGGAGCTTGGAGCGCCTCAGGCCCGTACCATATGAACCGCGCGTAGCGCATTGGGGCGCCCCACGCGCTACGCGCGGTTCATATGGTACGGGCCTGAGACGCTCCAAGCTCCTTGGCCGCCGTGGGGGCCAAGACGCGCGGCGGGAGAAAGGAGGCGTTGCCTCCGAAAATCGGCCGCTGCGTTCACTTAAATCCCAGGCCTGGTGTACGCCAAACCGAGCCCTCAGCGAGGAAGTACTGTATCTACCCATATCCCCTACTCCATCCACTCCTTGGAAACTAAAGCTGATTCTAAACCCGGAAACAAGATTATATA
Source organism: Andrena trimmerana (assembly GCA_951215215.1). Classification (NCBI taxonomy): domain Eukaryota; kingdom Metazoa; phylum Arthropoda; class Insecta; order Hymenoptera; family Andrenidae; genus Andrena; species Andrena trimmerana. The sequence continues at coordinate 11,958,774 of OX578062.1, forward strand.
GTGCATATGTTTTTACTAACATTTTTTGTTAGTTTTGTGTTTCGTATCCAACGATACAATTGGGAAACGTAGTGGGACATACATTAGGACACTCTGTGTATAATTACTTAGTAATGATCATAAAACATCAATTAATTCTATCAATTAATTAAAACATTAATTAATTGCGTTTATCAATTAATTAAAACATCAATTAATTGTGTTTTATAACTTAATTAAAATATCAATTTATTGCTTTTTATCAATTAATTAAAATATCAATTAAATGTACCAATTAATTATGTTTTATCAATTCATTTTATTTTCAACAAAGTTCAAGTCGGAATGTTCAGATTAAAGCAATGAAACATAATGGTTGAGAAAGATAAGGGGTGTCAAAAGCAAAGGTGTAAAAACTAAATAGGTGCAACGAACGCTTGGATTCTCATCTATGCTTAGCAGGATATCACTAGCACTTCGGTACCAGCAGTTGAAGGTCCTGAACCAGCAGAAACGGATTACGAGGAACAAGAAGAGGAATACGAGGAGTACACGGATCCGAACGGAAATATAGCCGAGAAATAATTACATTGTGCGCTGCCCTAATCACCAACAACTATTACTACCACTACCACTACCACCACCACCACCACCACCACCATCACCACAACCACCACTACAACCACCAAAACCACCACCGCCATCGCCCTCATCATTCGTCTCACTTTGCTCTCTCAAACTAACGTGGTCCCCTGGTAATTGCAAATCCCGTAGTTATATTAACGTTGTCTGCATGTATAATCAGCAGGATAAAACGCTTTAAAAGAGCGAAAACCTTTTGTTGAAATGCTTTCTAGCTGCGCTACATTCCTTCTTATTGTTAGTGCTTTTACTTTACTCCCTTACTTGAATACTATGTAAATAAAACTCCGCGTAATGTATGATAACTGCTTTGCCAACAATTCGAGCAAATTTCAAGGAATAAATGCTTTCAATTTGCAAAATACACTTCGTTACACTGTATATTAAACTTATGTAACTTCCCATTACAGTACACTGTATTTTTATGCATGTTGAATTTATTATCTATAACAAGCAAATAATAGTACACAGTAGATTTAAATAATTTTTAAAAATATAATAATAAATGTCATTTGATTAGCCGGAATTGGCTTCTATTACCATTGTATCTATATATTTAATCAAGTTTCCCGGTACTTTATGTAACTGAGGTATTGTAATTTCCAAAGAATTAAGAATCACTTTTTCACAGACAGCTAATGCGAACTTTCTAAATGCTTCGCAGTTAAATCGGCAAAATGTACATTACCTGAGAGACAGTATTTTATCTAGCAATACATTCGGGAAATTATAAACGGCATAGTTTTACTATACATAGGTATAAATAACACTAATCTTAACCATCTGCACTATCTGCAGGATTGCTTGTCTACATACGTATACATGCCCGCTTATTTATTTGCACGACAGCACAACTCTTACGATTGTGATTAGCCAATGTACAGTTAAATGCATATACAAAAGTAAATTTTTATGAAAGAAATAACGGTTTGTACAGAACAGCACTGCAGTTTTATCTTTTGAGACAATGAATTTCTCGTTCCTGAACACACACATATCTTTCAGGCTTGCTTTAAAATTTACGAATGCCTCTTGTCAATATGTATTATTTAGAATACGGTGATTTCGTCATGTTTTCAGGGAAGAAGCGATATTCTTCATGAATGGCTGGAGGAGGAAGAGGAGGGGAAAGAACAAGGGTAGTGATAGAGTTAAAGAAGAGAGCGCATATTTTCACGGATCTCCGTGTGCATACTCCATCGTGAAGATACGACTCATCTAATTTGATGTGAACAGAACCGAGTTATTTAAGGAAAGAAATATATATGTATATTGTATAGATATATATATATGCATGTATATATATACATATATATATACATATATATAGACACACATATATATATACATATATATACATATATATATATATATATATATATATCATCTTGCCATCGAGTGTTGTAAATAAGTGTACTTACAGTGTTTAACGTCCGCAAATAGTGCGTGTACATAAATATTTAGAGTTTATTACCGCAAACGCGGTTAGAAGAATATCAACATAATTCTACTGGCGATATTTCTGTAAACATAAATGTCAATAACTTATAAGTTACTTCGTTTCTAAGGAAACTAAGGATAATGACTGAATTACCGAAAATTCATTCCCATAACATAATACGTGAGAACAGATGTGAGTTAATAAGTAATGTATTCGTCTATTAACATTATTGGATAAACAATTACGTGATGTTTTCAAAGTGAACGTTTTACGTGAAGACTAAACGTGTCTATAGAATATGTAATGCCTGTAATACAGACATTAAATCGTATGCGTACCCTGTACAGTTGTTGCATGGATATATTTCGTGAAAGCGGAAAATGTAAACCCTTTGCGAGCAGAAAAAAAAGGGACAGATGAAGGAACAATTTAACAACATTGAAATAACAAACATCGTAATATACTTTCATGAAACATCAGCCGTTGCAATATGTACATACACTTCTTCAAATATCAATATTTCTTAGCTGTCAATGAATACATGGAACAAATGTTCACAAAAGATGTTAATAAGAAACATGCAATAATGCAGTACTTTCAAATCTGTTAATTTGCCTAGCATGAACACATTGAATTAATTACTATGCAATGAATTGCAATTTTAAATGTATCATTACTTTTAATGCGTATTAGTATAAATTTTAATCTATGTTATTTTTCTGCATTAATTTATTTTTTATTAAAGACGCAACCAAACTCGTTTAAATATAATTATAATATTGTGTATTTATACGTGGTTGTATCATTGATATTTAATTGCATATCACTATGTTTTTAAGATCTAAAAATTGTAATTATGTTATTTTTTTGAAGTTTAACTTTTTACCTGAATATAATAATGTGTTTGAATCAATTTCAAATCTTCATTCTAAAACTTGCAAGATTTTCCACTGAAAACACGATAGAACAGGATTCCTTACAGCGGAGAACAGTTGAAATTTATTTGTCCAGAGCGTATCATTTGTGTAAACAATGCATAAGTATATATGTACCTGTTTAATTTTGTTGACTCTAGCGCATCCAATAAAGTGCACATTTTTGCATGGTCACAAGAGACAATTTTTATACGAATATCAGTTAATGACATATCTTTATGTAATTTTCATATAGATTAGTAATAATGCTAGCCATAAAGTAAAGGAGTAACGTGTACACACTGTCAATATTAACAGGTATTGTAAAATAAATTATAAATGTATATCTGGGATGTCTTCACATTGGCATACAGCGAATCCTGAGTTGTAATTATTCCCTATTTATATAAAATGAAAAAATATTTTTACAATAAACAGCACCACTCGTGAGGCAGAAGGTTGAATTATTATTGAGTTACTGACTATGTCAATTATTCTTTTAGCATATGGATCTTGTCCCTTTTTTACAAAGTGAAAGATAACATTATTGTCCAGATGAAAAACATAAAATACTAATGAATACTCCATGAGGTAGACAATACTATTTTTATTATTTCTGAACAGTGTACAATACAAAAGCAAACAACATAGTCCTATATTTTAAAGCTTCATGTTAATCACAGCTTAAGCAACTTATATTGCTTAAAATATGGTTGCACTTTATCTTTAGGATAAGGTTTCGTTACCAAACATGTGGGAATGTTTTCTGGTTGTTCAATCCACAGTTTATGATCGATATTTTCGTCTTTTAATTTCAAATGTAAAGAATTTAAGCTGGTCTCATCTGAAACCTAATATTTGTAGGTGAACATACTGTAAATTTCACTACATTTGTTTGATGTTTTATAGCATAATTGTGTGCACAAAAGTTCTATTGAATAATACGGTCCAATTCAATTTTCATATATACTTACTTCAAGAATAACTTTGTGCATATTGTCTAAATTCGCAAGGTAAGCTTGAGTATAATTGTCATTATAAAAAAGATGAGTAACAGCAGTACACGCATGACATGCTTGAGCTATAACTGCGCCTACCGGCCATCCCATCGTTTTCAGGTCACTGCGTATCAGAACATATTGAACGATGTCGCTCATTATAGCCACGCAGATTGGTCCTACTTTTCTTGAGACACTAAAAAATTTTAGAATATACAAATTCTACCTCATTTAGACTATTTTCAATTATATACATGGTGTCCTAGAATTGAGGAATAATCCCGAAGATGTAATATCCTGATACAAGAAGACATCGAAAAGTCCTTTACCGTTTTGAGATCCGAGGCTTTGTTCTTGAGATATTAACAGTTGAATATTAGCAGTGGAACTTCCTTTCAATTCTGGGACAGCTTGTAAGGTAAATGTCCCAATACCTGGACACGTCCCAGTACTTGGACACTAGTGCAAATAATACTGATTATCACATTTAATATTCACTTTATCCATAAAAGAACTATTTTATTCAATTACTCAAATATTTAATAAAATATATTCATATATATATATTTCTTAGTAAACTTGTAATACTCGTAATGAAAATAAATTTTCTTGAACTCTCCAGTTTACACCATTTTATATAGTATTGCTCTTATCTAATTTGCTAAACAGTCTCCCGTTTTTCTTAAGCGAATATTATATATATTCTATCTTTATTGAGCCCCTAGGGGTTACAATCTCCTCTGGCCACGGTCCCTTCGCTCTTACCTACTACTTCCCCTACACCACCTTAACCTATCTTAACCAGTGAACGGAGGAAATGCTATGTTCCCCTGAGGAATTAGCGGTGGGAGAACGTCGAGCCAATCAACGCCAAGATGGGAAAGGTAACGGCGCCACCGTCGAGCCAAGCCAGCCAAGGCAAGTAACGCCGTAGCCAACCAGCGTCGACAACAGAGTCTCGACGGTGGCGCCGTTACCTTTCCCATCTTGGCGTTGATTGGCTCGACGTTCTCCCACCGCTAATTCCTCAGGGGATCATAGTATTTCCTCCGTTCACTGGTCTTAACTTACTTATTTAACTTAACCTATCTTAAGCCTAACTTACGCCTATATTCAGGGAACCAAGGAAATGTGTCGTTACGCTATCGCTTGAACGTAGCCACAGAAATGTATATAATCGATAGTTAAATCAGGACCGAAATTTAAAATCCTTTTGTAGTGAAAGATAGACATATGATAATTAGATTCGAAGCGAACGGCAAATCTGGAAGGTCTTAAGCAAGTATGAAACGGGGGACAAAGAACAGTTTATTGTCAGGATTCATAAACACGTAGAGTGCGTTGTGTCCTTCGAGGGTTTTTCCTTCCACACCTGCGTCCCAAATTTCGTCGAGCGGGCAGCTGCTCGTCTCGTAAAATCATTTAAAACTCTGTCCTCCCTTTCAATAATTGCCGATGTCCTGTTAGGGTAAAAACTCAGCTCGAGAGCAGCTGAAAGTCATAAACCGTGCGCGGGCGACGTCGTCTTGACCCTGGGGGTTGCGCTTACCTACCTGCTAAATATGTACACTCGGCGACGGAATCGGCTTCCCTTCGGAAATTTGGCAACGTTGCATGTCACTAGGCATAGCTCAGTGATTCTAGTGACATGCAACGTTGCCAAATTTCCGAAGGGAAACCGATTTCGTCGCCGAGTGTAGTACACTCGAGGACGGAGAGCATGCGGTAGACAGGGATGATGCTAAACAAGGACAGGGCTTTATGTGCAAGTGAGAGGGTCTTATGCGGACGACGGCTACCTTGGGGTCGCGGCGAACAAAACGCCTTCCCTCGCCTTCCCGTGCTGGAACACCGATATGGGGATTTTGTGCGTTTACCTAGTCTTCGGTCTGGCAGTCTAAAAACTTTCTACCTACGATACATGCTACTTCTTTGCCAAATAAATGAGGAATCGAGCCCATCATCCTCTTACGTGTAATGTTTTATCAAGCACAATTCATTTTAGCAAACTAAGTAATAACTTGTAAAATTGTCACCATTGTCACTAGGTATAACTCAGTGGTTCTTCGACACAGGGGGACCCGACATGCAACGTTGCCAAATTTCCGGAGGGAAGCCGATTTCGTCCCCGAGTGTACGTAACTGCTACGTAACCATCATTTTTTGGTTACGTCACGTGGGGGTCACATGAAGGTATCATCAGGGTGGAAATGTCCGCCTCATTTACATAACAGTACGCGTTACATTAAGGTCATACTTTTATATAAATTTTACCTTTCTCTGTTATCTCTCTGTTACGTAGCAACAGGATAACAGCAATAGCTTTACTGTTACGTTATGGATAATTACACTATTGGTATTTGGAAGAATTATTTTAATTAAAAGAAAGTTAAATATCTGTTAGAATTTTGTTTATAAATTTTATATTATATATAACATAGCATATATATATTTGAAGAGAAAAAAATATTTGGAAAACTATATATATATAAGTTGATTAATGTTTTTTCTCCTCTCTGCACTTCCTCTGCAATCCTAGAACCATTCCGCTGCTTCTTTATTAAAGTCGACCTCGCGGAAGTCAGCATAGCTATGTTTTAAAATCTCTTCTCAAACGTTTTCTGTCTGACATATGTATTAATTAAAATATCTCTCCAACTTAACCTAAAACCAATGTAATAATTGTTTATTCCAACACGCCACATTTAGGGCGGTATTCGTAAACGGGTCTTAAGATTAAGCAAATGCTTAAGCATTCGGCATCCTTTACTATGCTACTAGGTTAGTAGAGGATGCCGCATACTTAAGCATTTGCTTAATCTTAAGACACGTTTATGAATACCTCCCTTAATCTTCGCGTAAACGTTAGATTTTGCACTCTAAACACACCGATGCTAAATGCAGTCCTTATTTTAACACGTTCCGTGCAGGAGTTTTGCAGCAGGAAACGTTACCACGTTTCGAAGGTCACGATCAGTCACTCGAGCAACCGGTAAATTATATTTTTCGTTTATGTCGCCGTTATGTTCTATTTATGAAACAAAAATTACGGAATACTTGTGACACCTACGTTCCATGACATTTACAGCTGGATTAATATGTTGCCTATACGTAAGAAGAGTTACGAAAAAATTATATGTTTTGTGTGACTTTTCAGGTATGCTCATAGGTAAAGTGTCCAGACGTCCCGCATTACGCGGGACAGTCCCGCATTTTCCCGTTTCTGAGCCCTTTGTCCCGCATTGAAAAATGTCCCGCAAAGTGTCCCGCATTGGACATGGAACCTTTTACATTTTCGGAGTGGCATAAAGTTACTGTTTCCTGTACTTCATACTACATGGCGGTAATACTGTTAACTGTCAGGAAAGGTTTCTACGTGTCTTGTCACGCTTGGCGCGAATAGTTTCAGAATACGTTTAACTGTTTTATCGGATACGATTCGTATCCACGATTCATCAGAACATCGTTCGTACGAAAACATTATTTCATTGTCAGCCATTGTCCTGTAAATGTTGTAATAAAGTAGTTCTACGATCTCACGGTTGTGCAAACCTTTTTTTTTTGGTTGTTTGTCCCGTATTGGCCCCCAAAATGTCTGGTCACTTTACCATAGGTAATGTTGCTGCTATGTTCTATCTATGTAACAAAAGTTACAGAATTTGTGATACCTGTATTACGTAGCGGTTATATTTTGTACATGTAACAAAAGTTACAGAATTTGTCGCGTCTTAAAGACGTCTTAAAGACGTCTTGTTACAAATCAAGACGTTAAGACCTAAAATGGACATAAACTAGACGTCTCTAAGACGAGGTGTGCTATCTGGGTCTGGGTTCAGACGTTCAGACGTAAAACAGACGTAAAATGGACGTCTTGAAGACTTCGTGTGCTGCCTGGGTATGCAACATAGGTAGTGTTGGCTAGAACAGTGATTTGTGAATCACGAGTGATCCGATCACGTTCGTTCCCAATCACGGTGATTTTTCACAGTGATCCGTGATTTTCATGATCGTATGTGATTGGTGCAGGCAGAACAGTGATCCGTGATCGCTTCTGATTGGTGCAGGCAGAACGGTGATCCGTGATCGCCTCTGATTGGTGCAGGCACAATAGTGATCGCTTCTGATTGGTGGAGAGCATAACTGCTCTTTGCACCCGCCACATAACCCCAATTTCTACTTCCTCTCGAAACATTCTTAAGTCCTCACTGTTCTTATAGAATCTCAGTTGAATATTTTGAACCAATGTAATCATTCTCAATCTATTTAAATTAACGAATATTTCTTTACTTTAGTTAAAACGTATAATGTATATGTGAATACTTTAACCAATCAAATCAGTGCGTGCATACATTGACTATTTATGAATGAATATTCTATATATTCGCTGAATTAGCACGCTTTGACTGTAACACAAGCTCTATGAAAGTATTTTATAAAAAATAATTCAATCAAGATCAAGAATTACGATCACAGTACACAATTCACTCAAGTTAAAAAAATCACAATCACGGTCGTGATTGAAGTTAAATCACGACCGTGATCGTGAATCTGCGATCACTGTGATAAATCACTGTTAGTGATTTTGCACTCCATCTCTAAACATAGGTATTCTGTCTGCTGAGAAAGGTATTGCGTAGCGCTGGTTATTTGCCGTTTATGATTATTGTTCATGATATTCTGTTCGCATTCGTGTTATTTTCGCATCAGCGTTATTATCAGGATAAAAGTCGAATAAATTTTGTTATATCAGAAGTCGGACATTGGAACGAATCAATTGGAATCAATTACTGACAGAACGGCCACGGCTGCGTGGCGCTGTATTCCACGCCATAGAACATCGTCTCATAGATGGGAATGCCTTTTTCCGTAGCGTGCTCGGGAGGCAGGAGTGAGGTGATTAGGTATTTTGTTCATATGACGGAAATGATAGGTCAAAGACGTAATGCAAACAGATGCTATATAGTACTTTCTACAGTTGAAAATATTATAAATATAGGATCTGTAATAATAGTTATAAGAAATAAAACATACAATAAACATTATCGGATAAATATGATCAAGAAAATTGTTGTGTTACTCCAGAGGGCAGTATAGTCTACAGATGGCGTAACTGAAACGGTTGCTTGCCAATTATTAAATAGCAGTGAATACCTGGTAAGTTCCATCGAGTCCCATCCATTGGAACTGGTTACCGGTGAGGCATTCCTTGTTGGCAAGAGAATACGTTGGGTGCAGTATCTCGTTGGACGCTACGCTATATTTTTCTACAAACAAAAAAGGTATCAGCTTTATAGAATTAAATAGGAATTTACAATAACAGCTGTATGTTATTAATTTTAACAATGTTTTTATCTTCATTCAATTGTTTTCACGAGTATTAGAATTAGCATTACATCGTTGCGAAATCGTTGCTAACATTAATGTAATGCTTAAGTGCTAGCAAGTGGGAAGATATTATTTATTATCATGTTAAATGTAAAACAATGTTACATAATCGAATTCTTCTTGCACTTGACCTTTCTCTTCCTGGAATCCAGTTCTCCCTCCTCGGAATATTCTCGATTATGTTAGTCATTGCATTAAGGAAGTATTGTTGAAAACATTTCATTGCCGACGCCGCTGTAGAGTGATACGAATCGTGTAACGTACTTCGGAAATTGCTGCGTAATGTATGAAGTTGCATTTTAGTATGTGCGAAATCTATAGTGGGATACTTTTTAACATAACATAGAAAGACTTATGGAACGTTTCAGTCAATTTACAACACATTTTCACGCAATCGAGATCATTGTGTGATACTCGTAGCTTTATTTACATTATTTAACATTATGCACAATAATATTTCACATAAATCTTTAGATTGCGATAGTCGTCATTTTCGTACATGTATTTCGTATTGGAATATGTATGTAGTCGGTGAATAATTACAAAGCATTGTGCCCAACATTGGTCTCGTTGTTTTGCGAAATCACTGCTTTGCGTGCATCAAGTTTTATAACGTTATTCATTGAAATAGCATGTGCGTGCATACACACGCGTATTGTATAAATATATAAAAATTCATGCAATTTATCAATTATTATGTACTTTACATTTTGTATGACAGACGTGAAAAAAAATTAACTTTTTATGAAATAAAACACACCTAATTGTTAATGTTTCTAAAGTCTAAAACGGGGTGATTTTAAATAATAATACGTAATTAGACATTTCTATTAAAATTTGGCTCACTCGTTACATATAAATTTTTAAATAATAGTAACTATATGCCACTATTTTAATTCTGTTAATATTTAAAATAATAATATTCATGGCTATACAAATATGAATAAGAGATGATTGTTATTATTGTATGAAGGAAGTTTTATTTTTTAATTTTACAAAGTGGTAGTAGTCATTACTCTTTTATTATTTACTAATATTTTCAGACTTTTGTACAATGCTTGACAGTATGTGTCACCGAAAAATTTATTTCAAGATCAATATTAACCAAAACAGACTTGTAATATTGTTTTGTACACAAGATATATAATAGCTAAATTATAAACCATTATTTTTACCAAATTTGTAATATATATGTAAATATATTTTTACAAGGCATACGTAGATGCTATATTATGTTAAAGTGACCTTTATGTTACCTACAAATTAATTTTATTATAGTAACAAAAGACAATCATGCCTGTCCCATCGATTCAGAAACCAGCTCCTGTTTTCAATGGTACTGCAGTTGTCAATGGAGAATTTAAAGAAATTTCTCTTTCTGATTATAAAGGAAAATATGTTGTTTTATTCTTCTACCCATTAGACTTGTAAGTACTTTCTTTCTATACACTCCTGGCTTCACATTGTATCAACCAATAATTATTGTGATGCAATAATAAATAATAACTTATTCCACAGCACATTTGTTTGTCCAACTGAAATCATTGCCTTCTCTGATCGAGCCCAAGAATTTGAGAAAATCGGTTGTAAACTCATTGCAGCTTCGACTGACTCTCACTTCAGTCACTTAGCATGGGTAAATACACCACGTAAACAGGGTGGACTTGGTGAAATGGATATTCCTCTTCTTGCTGATAAGAGTTCTAAAATTGCACGTGCTTATGGTGTACTTGATGAAGAGACTGGAATCCCATTCCGTGGTCTTTTTATCATAGATGATAAACAAAATTTACGTCAAGTCACTATCAATGATCTGCCAGTTGGGAGGTAATATATGTTTTAAAATATTTTTTGCACAAGATTTCTTACGATCCTTTGTTTAACCAACGTAATTATTTGTAGATCTGTCGATGAGACTTTGCGTTTGGTGCAAGCATTCCAATACACTGATAAACATGGAGAAGTATGTCCAGCTGGCTGGAAACCAGGCAAGAAAACTATGAAACCAGATGTTCAAGGATCAAAGGAATATTTTAAAGATTCGTAAAAGAATGAAAGAAAAATATTCATACATCTTTTTGAAATAATCACTCGTATCCGTTATATTTTATTATTAGAAACCAACTCTTCAGTGAAAAGTAATTCTAACGAGTGGTAAAATGGTGAAATTAATTATACTTTGAATATCAACTAATTTTTCGTAATAAAAATAAAGTTTTTGAAACATTTGGGTATTTATATCATTCCTTTAAATGTAGTGGATTTCAGTGTACATTTATTTATTATTTTTTTTTTAATAACTGTAAGCACATAGAATAAAGCATATTACATACTTTTAGAGCATATATTTCTCTGCGATTACATACCTCATGGCAATGGTCTTCATTATATGAACATTGCCATTCTCATTCATAAGTAGTTGAAACAACGTATGCGTTAAAATTATTCAATTTAATGTCTTACAAATGATATGGTATCATTGAGCTATAAGTATACCTGAAGAGGGAACAGCAATAGGAAGAAGTAGAGGCGACAGCGGTCTGAGGGAAATAAAAGATGACGGGTGAACCTATCCTTCTTCCTATTATCCTTCTCACTCTGTACTATCATGTAGTAAATTATAGACGTCATGTCGTGATCTGTGCTATGTTCATTGTTCTCTGTTTGTAAGACAGAGAGTGGTTCACCCGTTATCTTCCCTCTTTCTCGGACCGGCCGCCATTGCTCTGTTCCCTCTCCAGGTATTCCTATAGCTCAATGTATGGTATACACACATTTCAGTGAACGTTTCAGTGCAGTAAATGTGTTGCGGATTATTATCGGTTAATAAATTTTGCAATGTATTATGACTAATGACTGCGAAAGTATAATAATAGGCAAAACGGGTTAAATTCATGGAATATTTAAAAAAAATTACCCTAAACAAAACAATATTTTTCATTGCGCTAATTGTTACTGAAAAAAAATGGAATTAGCAGCTATATTTCTTATTAAAATAACGGGAGTTGATGCTTCTGACGAGTTTCCAAGAAAAACGAATGCGCGACAAACATATTTTTCTGTATACAATATTAAGTGTATTAAATGTACAAAACTTTTCTAAAGATCAAAAAAACGTGCTAAAATTATATTAATATTACAAGCAGCACACATTGAATTCATGAGAATATGTGTGCGTTAACATAGTACAAGAAATGGTTGCATTACTCAAGAAAAATAACAGCACTATAAAGATAATTTAATTGCAGGATGGGGACCTTGTCACTATTTCATTATCCGACTATGCGGCATGTGTGCGTTCGTAGAAGCTTGCGTTCCTCCAATTATTATAGTTGTCACATGCGGTACATATAGTGGTTGTATATTTTATAACGATCTCCTTGATTTTTCAAAAAATTATAAATAAAAATTCATTAATTTTTCGGTAGACAATAGTAATAATTTTAAAAATCCTTTGTGTTTATCTCAAAATTGAAGTACTTTTCAATTTTTTTATTTGAACAATATGATGTTTTTATTTAATATTGTAAGGAGGTCAATACGAGTTCAATTCATACCAATAATACAAACAAAAGTATAGGAAGGTCTAAAATTGTAAAACGAACTAAATATGTAAATGCCTTACACTAAGAAAATCGTACAATTTTCATAATTTTTCAATTGCTTTGTGTTCGAAACATAAGTAACAGAAATTTTGATATTTGCCCTTCGATGCGCACTATTTTAATATTATGCGCTCGGTGATCAGACAAGATACATACATACATATATGACATACGTACACATGTTCCACAGCTAAGGTACACACGTGTATATATACAGTGTTCAAAAAAACGTGGGACATTTTTTCAGTATCGGTTTACTCACCAAAAAAATTAAAAAAATTGATATACATATACCTATGTCCAATAATGTTTCGTTTCGTAATTACATTTAAGCATTTATATTGCCTAAACACGAACCTCGAATGACTATTAAAAGCGGCATGTAATGAAGCCCAACTGCATATCGGCGGATCAATAAGTTGATTATTATTTCGCCTTTCTTGTTTTAAAAGCGAGAAGAAATGGATTTGAATGAAGATATAGAATGCTGGCCAACTGACGAACGCGTCTGTCAGCTGGTTGCTCTTTAAAGTCTGGGCGCACATATGAGTTCCGTATCAGTACCGTTCCAACGTACCAGTGATAAGAAAAAGAGGTCCTCTACGCCCCTCTTATTCTTACCAATGGCACACTGACACGGAACTGACACGGAACTGACAAGTGTGTTTAGACCTTTAGAATGCGTTCTGAGGTACAGAGCCTGACAGCAGGACCCTGACGTCAGATGGGCACAGGGATCGGACGTCTCCAGTTGATGTTGATGGAGGGGGAACACCTACAGGAGCGGTGGTAATGTGTGCGTGAATTGACACCAACGCGTTTTGGGATGTGAAAGCAAAATAGTATTTTAAGTTATGTTTGTATTTGCAGCTTCGCTGTATTCTTTGTTTTCTCTTTCTATATATGTAGGATCACGGGAAAAGGGAAGCCTCGGACGCGGGAATCGAACCCGCGATCTGAGGTTTCGTTCGAGTGGGCGAGCGTGCTGGTCGCTTAACCTACAAACGGTTTATGCAGGTCTAGCTAATTTCGACATTAGTTGTTGTGTTTAGTAGAAATGTGACGAAGCGTCGTCACTGCCGCGAGACAGCGCGGCGAATACACGCACCGGCCGCGGGGCGGCTACGCTCTCGCGGGCAACGCAACGAGTGCAAGTGCATATGCACCGAATTGGCACAACAATGTAATGCGTAGTTATGCCGCGGGGCGGCCCCGCACGGCCCACCGTTCTCGCAAGCGAAGATGCACAGGCACCAGTATAGAAGGGGGCCGTTTGGCCAAATTAAGTAGCTCTCTCGAGAGTACTGACACGCTTCTCAAGCCAGTACCGTAGCAAACCGAGAACGCTCACACGTTTTTGATACCTGTATCCGAGGTGGCCAGTGTCGACCAATAGTCACTACTGCGCCGTTACCCGCCTCACTCCCGAATTGGAGCCGAGAGTAACCTCTTGCGCTCCGACCTTCACCCGAGCGATAACTCTGCGCCTACATAGGCCGGGGCTCATACTGTACCGGGCCTCTCTTGTGTAACCTTCGACGTGGACGCGCCAGCGTTGGCCATCCTAAAGCGGCCAACTGACTCCCACCGATACTCCTATAAAATCACGAGCGGAAACCGCGGCTGTCGCGAACAAATACCGAACCGACAAGAGAAGAAGTCCGAGCGATACCGAGTTTTACCGAACGGACTCGAATCCGACGAGACACGGCACGAAGGCCCAACAACGCGATTGTATTAGAGCGGAACAGAGAATAAACCATTATATTATTAATTACGCCTTGTTCATTCGAAGACGCCTGGCACCCGACTGAGTCGGCGATTCCTCTCCTCCACCGTACTGACAACCGTCACAGAACCGGAGACGATCACAGAAATACTTCTGCGGGTATCCGTAGGGGGTACCGGGAATCACTAATATTATCCGAAACGTACCGAATATTATCCAAATTGCAGCGGGCGGACAATATTAATTGTGTTATAGGAGCGTCGTCGGTGCCATCATGGCATTGCTCCCACCGCATTTCCAAACACAACGTAAAGGACAAAAAAGATCGGGAAATGCGGAAGGAAAAAGGATGAGCTCTCAGCCGCTCACTACATCTACTGATAAGGAATTCCAAAAAGTTCTCAAAGAGCTGGGCGCCAGAAAGCAGTGCACAATTGCACCTAACCTCAACGTTAAGAGGAAAAAGGTAGAGGGTAGGAACGGGCAGTCAAGCGGGGCGCAATGTACTCCCTCATCTTCGAGCCAGGTTCAGGGTAAGGAGTCTTGGTTAACACCAAAAAAGCCGATTAGCCCACAGAATGTTGAGAGGAGAGGAGGGGTACTCTCTCCAACCTCCACTCATAATCAATTCGACTTGCTGTCCACGGAGGGAGCAATAGAAGGGCAAGAAGCAGCAATGGAGACGGGGGGAAGCGAGGATAGAGATAGCCTGCCTGTGAACAACGCTACAACCCTTAATACACCAAAGGAAGCAATGGAGAATCCCTCTCACCAGACAAAGGGTAAGTCACGACCCCCGCCTATTTACTGTATTGGGATATCTATTAAGGGCTTGTTACAAGCAATCAAGGATGATAGACCAAGAAACGAAATGACATTAAAAGATGTTGGTAATGACACCACAGCCATCAGTGTTAATATGATGGAAAACTTCATCAAAATGAAGGTGATACTGGAAAACCTTAAGGGGGTAGACACGGGTAATGCGGCGCGCTGTAATACCGACATAATGTGCCCGAAACATGGGTTTGGGGGATACGTTTTTCGTCTTTATATGAGCAAATTTTGGGCTGGATGAGGTCTCATTCGAAAGAGGAAGGTTCAGTGCACAGCGCTCTGGTCATGGTTCGACGAAATTGTGTTGATATCTAATAATACGAGTGTTCAAAGTAGAGCAAAAGTTGACAAAATACACCCGCATGAATCCAAGTATTTTTAGGTCACTAAAAGAGTTTTGTGACTCAAACGATGACCAGAGCGCTGTGCATTGAACCTTCCTCTTTCGAATGAGACCTCGCCCAGCGTAAAATCTGTTCATATAAGGACGCAAAACGTATCCCCATGATTGCATTCCCAAATACGAGTTCCGCCATATTGGCGATAATACAGAGCAAGTCACGTGACAAATTTAGTTGAGCTAGTGGACACGAGATGGCGCCTACTCGGGAGGACTGTCAACGTGGAATCATTGCACATCCAGGATCAAAACTATGCTTGCAATACAGTTGATTACAATGCAATCATGGCTGAAATTGAATGCAACACCACCTATGGGATGCAAATAAAGGACTCACCAGCTATCAATCAAGAGTTTAATGAACTCGTCGAACTAAATTATAAGGACTTCACTTGCATTTATACTGATGGATCCAAGAAAAAGGACGGGCTCTCTACGGGGTGTGGAATCTACGTTCCTGGGATGGACACATCACACACAATAAGCTTGTATAGCTACGCTTCAGTCTACACAGCTGAATGTGTGGCTATATCCAAAGCCCTAGATATAGCACTGTCCAACTGTGATAGATCGTACCTGATATGCTCAGACTCACTGAGTGCAATCACTAGTATAAGTAATATAAGGCCTTCAGTTAAAATAAATAGATATATACTAGATATAAGAAGCAAAGTTGATCTCTTTAGACAATCTAGTTCGCAAAGCAAAAAAATTGTTTTTATGTGGATTCCCTCACATAAAGGAATTCAAGGGAACGAGAGGGCAGATCAATTAGCAGGAGATGCCACACTCACTGAATATATGGACATCTACAAAGTGCCTTATACTGACTTTAAAGAAACGCACAAAAATAGGATGTGGGAAGAGTTCCACAATAGTACAAGACTAAAATTCAGAACCAAAGGTACTCACTACTTTGATAATTTTTACGAAGATAGAAAGAAACCTTGGTTTCATAAAATGGGACTCTCAACCGAATTTATCACAAGATTTGGAAGGATCAGAACAAATCATTATAATTCTGCAGCCTCGTTGGCTAGATTGGGTTTCATCCAGAGTCCCGCCTGCGAGTGCTCCTTCCCATCGCAAGATATTCAACATATCCTATGGGACTGCCCTAATTATGAGACGAATAGACCCAACATGCTTCTACAGTTAAGGAAACGCAATCTGAAGCCTCCGTATGATATTAACGAATTTCTAGCAAGCTCAAATATAAGGGCTCTTATTACAATTAATGACTTTTGTAACAAATGTGATATTAAGTTGTAATTACTAAAGCAACATATTATTTAAGATAACCAAAGACTGATTTTAAGACATGGCGATGTAAATACCATAAAGGTATTTCAGATTTATACTAGACTTGTGATATAGTAATTTATCTTCCACCTGTACTAGGTTGGCAGGAATGTTTGTATGTATGTGCTAATGGACCTACAGAGGGCCGGGGCACTTTTTTTCTCAATAAAAAAAAAAAAAAAACGTGGAATCATAGTAAAACTGAAGCGTTAGCTGGATACACAAGCCACAGTAAAAGCGTGATGCAGTCATTGCATGCATTTTCGGACGACTTTAGGTTAGGTTATATGCATTTTAGGCATACATTGACTAGGAACTGCTGGGAATTGTCTGCATTTACTAAATTAACGGTTTTACCGTAACACATACATCACCGCTGCCGAATATATTTTATAATTATATGGCCACATTATTTCAAATAAAAAAAGAGATTGGAATTTTTTAATAACACTGGAAGTAGTGATTTACTGATATCATATTTTCAGAATGTGGAAGTTACAGCAATTATTTGCAATTATTCCTTTTATTATTATTCTTGTGACTATTGTATATAACATATAACAAGGAAAAGTCTCCAAATCGGTCAACAGTTGACTCCTTGATTTTTTTGTAATTCTTTACGCTCCTATGCAGAGATGGGCATTATTTAATTAAAAGAATATACTTCCGAATGGCCCCAGTGGCCGATCGACACGAGGTTTGGGGGGAGGGTGTGTGTACCCTAAATCTAAAATTCTATTTAGCTTCGGGTATTTATTAGTTTCCTTTGTTTATTCGAAGGCCTTTCATCTTTGGCTTCGAATAATTTTTCATCTTTCATTATATCTTTATCCTAAGGTCGTATTCAAATATATTGGCCGGTCGATTCGTTTTCGTGAACAGCGATCGAGGAGAAATCAGTCATCACCATCTGACGATCGTGGATTTGTCAGTGGAGTTTCCTAGCCACCGAAGGGTATGGTGGGGTAACGGGAATGCTGCTCGGCCCTGTCTGAACGTAGCCGTGTGGCTGTTATTTATTCTTATTGTCAGCGTAGTACATATGTAGTTGTGTGCGTCACGAAGTTATACGTAGACCAATACGAGATGAAGCTATCGAGAAAGAATCAATGTTCTGACCAATAAAGCTCCCTGAATTTTTTCGGAGCTAAGGCCTCAGGTACACCTATTCTGATGCGTGTATTTCTACGCTGCAGCTCGGTTTGGCCTATACATGACAGAAGCTTGGCGCTATCCCCACCACTTCTGGATCACTCGTGTTCTGCGATGACGAGAGAACACGCGTTACGAATACGAGTGTGCTGATCGTCCCGCGGCTCGGATTCTCGACCCTCGGAACGGGTCGGAAAATTTCGGGCGGGATCGAGCGGGGTCCCGATACTTTCGTATTGCTCGAGATCCAGACGGTTTCAGGATCCCGAGACTCGATTCAGGCTACAAGCATGACCGCCATGAGCGGGCAATTTGATTTCAGGTCGGCTTGGCAACACTTTCTTGCCAGCGTGCAGCACAAGAGGGGACTTTTCATGGCGAAGGAAAGTCAGCCTTATATAGAAATCAAATCGAGAAAGACTGACAAACTTTATATTCATGTCAAACAAATACTTGTAAAATCTAGACGACAAACTATTGTTGAATATCGCCAGTTCTTTCATATGCATCACTTGGTTGGGAATTCCTGATCCCACCTTTTCATGCATTTACTTATTGAAATGTTGCTTCAAGTCATCGGGAAATTGAATTGCTTTTTCTTGTACATACATATATCTGTTCGCGAGTAGGTGTCACGAATGACGCGACTTTGGTTTCCCAAATAAATTCACATTTATCAGGGCCCTCGTCTGAACCGCTTGACAAGGAGATTGAACGACGTAAATCGAGTGCGAGTGAAATAGCGCACCAGCGAGAGACCCTCGGTCGACGGCGACTTGAGTCATCCAGTACTGAATACGAAAATGTTCATATTTCTCATCACACCTTGATAAGAGTGTTACCACCGATGGATTGGTGAGTTTATGTCCACGAACATGAGTCGAGACGCAAAGCATTTCGGTCTATTTTTTTTTATGAATACATGATTAGGACACACACTACGTTCACTAAAAATGGACCGAATTCCTCCATATCTGACATCGGCTGTGTTCCAATTCACGCATTATGCGCATAGACTGCAGAGAAAACCGTTCCGTTTCAGTCTAGGCGTGCATTGGTTGCGTTGGTGGCGCATAGGATTCTCTAGAATTCTCCCACTTGTAGCGCATGAAGCGTGCGATTGATGCGCGCATGCGTATTTGTCACTTTACGTACGCCTTGAAAAACTTTGAAAAAAATGAAACGTGCTACTTTTTGTAACGCGCGTCGAAATTATGTGGCCCCCTCCTCGGAAGGACAGAAAATATAACCTATAAATATGCTATATGACAATAAATGTTTATTGGATATTTCATTCTTTTACGCTACATTTGTCAATTTTTTATAACTTAACATCATTCCAAAATATTATTGTTACGCCGGAACGGTATCTTTATGAAATCGAGAAATGTAATTATGCGTGGTTAGGAAATCAAAATTTCCATTGGGACGAGGAACTGGTGATTTACAAACGCTTGTTTATTTCTTTGTAGGCTGTTTATTTGGGGCATGTGTCCTTACAATTTTAACAAATAAACAATTAATCTGTTTAACGAGTTTGTGTAGACTTATTTTGTCCAGCCATAACCTTATGAAGTGCATAGATCTGTAAACCTTAAAAAATGAAGCCAAAATGATTTAGAATCTGATAAAGTGCACACACATTTGAATTTGAGAATAGATGCTATAGTTACTTACAACCACGAACGATTCGATGCCACTGAAAACGCGAAAATTGATACCAGAACCAACCATAACCCTATCAAGTATTAAAATCTGTAAACCTGAAAATTGAAGCTAAAATCAATTAGAATGTAATAAAACGCACGAATTTAGTAAACATAAACAAATTAAGCTGAAACTTAGTATTTCGATGAAATGTACTCAGAAAATGACGTTATGAATGGAAATTTTGATTTCTTAATCACGAATAATTACACTCCACAACTTCGTAATCCGCTCCCCGAAGTGACATAAAATATAACCTATATGCTATACCCGATTTCATAAAGATACCGTTGCGGCGTAACAATAATATTTTGGAAGGATGTTAAGTCATAAAAAGTTGACAAATGTAGCGTAAAAGAACGAAATTTCCAATAAATATTTATTGTCATGTACTTAGCATATATGTAGGTTATATTTTCTTGCTTATATAGTCAGAATTACCCTGCTTTCCCCTGTTTGCAGTAATCGAATTCGAAATACAGAAGCACACGTAAAGCGACAAATACGCATGCGCGTAATATGCGCATTGACTGCCCATGCTTTTATTTTCTGCACTCGCTGCACGCATTATGCGCTAGAAGTTGGAGGATTCTAGGGAATCCTACGAAATTGGTACTGTCATCTCTGCACTCGCTGTATGAATTGCAACCAACGCAACGGACTCAATTTCTAGACTAGAAGGTTTTAGGCAGGGTCGAAACGAAAGATGAGGACGGAAGCAAATACGTAGCGCGCATTGTTATTTCTTAAAGGCTTTTACTGCTAAGTTTTTCGAACGTCCTCTTATAATGCTAACTTTACAGCTATACTCTAATCCAGAAAACGTACGAGAGCCTGCGGTTCTATTCAATAGCCTTCAAAACCTTGAATTTACCCCGGACGCGGATAATAAATAACTTCATTTTTCCTTTACACGTCTGCTTACCAAATTACGCTGGGTAAGCAGCAGTTCGTCCTGTAAAACTCATACAATATTGTCTTTGCTTTCAATAATTATCGCTGTTCAAGAAGAATAGAAAAACTCGGGTTGAGAAAATCCAGGAACCAATAAAGTCATCAAATTTCGTTAGGAGTCGGTCCCCGATTCTTAGGACGAAGTAACCGATGTAGTTAGGAAGCGTGCTTCGACCACCGTCCAAAAGTCTCGAATTAAATTAACCGTGATCCATCCAACTGCATAGCTATTTGTAAGTAAGTTTGAACATTCCCGCGTAACCTCACGAGCATCAGACGCATCGAAACCCGTTCCGTTTCGATACTGCGGTTCATGCGCTGCTGGAAACGGAACGCTCTTCATGCGCGCAGCGTCTGCGCTGCGGTCTATGCGCATAATGCGTGAATTGGAACACAGCCATCATTATCATCGAGAGACCCTAAAAACTCCATTGGTAATAATTTCCTCAACACTTATCAAACACGAACATTTTATCTGGCCCGTTGGTTTTATTGCTCTCGGCTGTCAACGGGTGGTCTACGGGGGCCCGAAGGTCCTCGCTCGCAGCGAGAAAGCAAAACGGTGGGATGGGTAGGTCTTTCCCGATAATCCGAGCCCAACCATTTGCATGCGCAGCTTCATGTTGCACGTCAAAAAATTCTTTTAATTACAATTAGTAATTCAGTTTGTAAGTGCAATTAAATTAGGCGTCATTAAAATTATTCACAGTTCATTAATTTTAACTAATTGACCAATTCATTTATTTTTTAATTCATTAAAGTAGTGCTCTGGTGAAGAACATCGTAATACGTAGCTAATATTCTAGGCCCTAGAATCTACGATATTGTCAATGTGCAATTGAAACGCACGCCACTTCACACTATCGTTTCTTAGCATTCATACGGCGTGATTTTCTAGCTAGAGTCGTCAAACGCGATGCTCGCCACCAATCATGTGTCTCGCTGAATTTCATGGGCTTCGACGCTCGAAACCAGCGGGACAATACAATGTTGCACGCTAAGCAGTGACGAATCTGAAGGTCTGCAATTTCTAATCAGATCTTTGCAAAAGTGACGTCAATCGATTCCTTACGATTTTATATATAATGTTTGTTCATAACTGCTTTCTGCATAGGACGTGTAATAAGTGTATTTCATGTTCTGTTTCGGTGCTTTGCTAGTAAAAAAATGTCTAACCTAACAAACTTCATTTTCTGGGGACATGCCCTCATCTATTTTTCTTTTTCACTTATAATTCCTTACTGCTAACGTAGAATATTGTAGCATAAGCACAGTTCAAGTAAATGTACAATGAATTTTCTACGTTTGCAGTACCAGCAGACTTTCTGTTTAAAATGTACAACGCAACAGCTGAGAATTTATTTTCTTATTCAGAATAGAATACGGAAATAGCAAACAACTCCCTCTCGCGTGCACAGGCAGCCGCGTATCTATGGGTAATAACATTTCAGTGCAGAAAAAACCTGCTGTAATACCGACCGGCCAAATCGGCCAGGTCACGTGACGTGTCTACCCCCTTAAAACCAAGTTTTATTCCTACACTCCTATGCACCTTAAAAATAAGTTGCTCGTGCTAAAGGGCATACAGGAGGATTTTGATAAGAAGGATATTACAGAAGAAATTGGCAGTTTAGAAATACAAGATATCAAAATAATAAAGATATCTAAAATCAAACTAGGGCAGTCTGAAAACGCACCTACGCACTTCCTAGTACAGTTATCGCCGGACAGTATACCGAGCATGTTAACCAAACATAACAGAATAGCGTGCCAAAGAGTCTTTTGGGAACCGTACAGAAAGAACAAGGTCTTCCAATGTAAGAACTGTCAGAGGGTAGGACATTCCAGCGCCATCTGCAGGTTGGGATACAGATGTACCTGACACTACTCAAGCAGCTTGTGTTAATTGCGGTGAACAGGGCCACCCTGCTAGTTACAGAGGATGTAGATACCTTAAAGTAGCTCAGGATATTATAACCTCAAAAAGGACACATGTCAATGCAAACGTATTACAAAAAGTTAATAAGGTCAGCAGACGAGTCACACAGGGTTTATCCTTTTCGCAAGCCACGCAAAAAGCTGCAAATCCGCACATTTCGGCCCAAATACTAACGCAGCAGGAGGCTAATCTGGTAAGGAACGACCAATATTTTCCACCTCCGTCTTCTTCACACAGGTACGTCAGACCAAACGACGATTATTATCACCAGACTCTACCCGTACAAGGCCCTAACTCAGACCTACAAAGTATACTGCATACAGTTAAAAATGAAATAGTAAGTGCAATCTCAGCGCAGTTATCAGAAGTCAGAAGGCAAATAGACAATAACACATACAAAATCGAACACCTGTATAAATATTTGAATGTGCAATGTCCCTAAATATCAAAGAATTATAAATTATTGCGTTGAACGTCAACTCTATTATAAGGCATACGCGCAGAGCCAATCTGAAAGAGTTCATAGGAAAAACCAACCCGGTCATCCTTCTACTCAACGAGACAAAACTAAACAAGAATTACAAAGTGGCTTTTGAAGGTTATAACATGGCACGCAATGACCGACCGGCTGATCAGCGCGGAGGGGGCACTGCGACGCTAATCAAGAAGGCTTTCAAATACCAAACCTTTATTAGAAGCAACTGTTATTAAAATCAAATGCGGCCGCAGAAATTTGTTCATTGTTAGCATATATGCCACCAATAGCTCAGACGCATCAATTCTAAGCGAGCTGAATGATCTTCTTGACAGGATCAACGCGAGGGATCAAAGGAATTACTTCGTTATTGCGGGGGATTTGAACGCACGCAGAAGAGAGTGGGGGGACACTGCTTCTAACACCAGAGGGGGATATATAAGATCCTGGGAAGCCACACAAGTAATCAAATACAAGTTTAAAATAATACCTCCTGCAGAATCTACCTTCACTGCCGCAAATTCTTTTCTGGACGTATGCATCGCAGACACTAGGCTCACACTCAAAAACACGCGGAACAACAAACTAAAAACACATCATTATGACAGCGATCACAGAGCAATAATTGTAGAAATTTCTCTGAATAGCGATCTAGATATGTCTATCGACAATATAAATCCCAAATCACACTTCATATACAAAAAATGCAATTGGGATAAGTTTAGACAAAAAATTAAAAGGTGCAACGTTACTCCAATACCGGAGGACAGAAACCTAACAAATCTAGAGATTGATGAGCACCTCCTATATCTGGAAAACAGTATCCGCTCAGCATTGGAAACATATTCACCAAAATATAAGTGAAGATATTACACGGATGCGTACACCAACGATAAAATAAGGAAGCTTATCAGGTATAAATCATATATTGTCTAGCAGCTACACAGAACTTACAAACTTGGACACACAACATCGCAAACCTATTTTCTCAAAGAATTGCTGAAATCAATCAGGAAATCCATAGAGTGAGAAATGAAAATAAACATTAGTAGTTACTGGGAGAATAAGGAGAAAGAGGTGGATCACCAGAGAAATGAAAATTTTTTCCCGAAAATCCATAAATTATTCCGCAACAAGCCACACAACTAAATAGAATCAATTCAATTAGATGTGCGTAACCAAGACTGGTTAGATGAACTAAACATCCCGGACGAGCATATTATAAAAGATGGACAAATAATTATGGTGGCCGGACATGTGAATAGTGCAAACATCATGGGTAAACATTACCAAGCCGTTAACACCCCTTCAGCTAGCGATAACAGTAACAGACTACATAATATAATAGAGGAGGACAGCGCAAAACTTGGAGAAGAGTTACATCAATTCAGAAGGCAGCAAAAACACCTAACACAATTCTCCAAAGACAACAGAGCATCAAACCCGTTAAGCACTGAGGCGGACTACAACATATTCACCAGTGCTGCCGAGATTGCGAAAACAATCAGGAAAATTAAGGGGAAAACTTCGACCGGTATAGACGGGATTCCGAACATAGCGCTAAAGAACATTCCTGACCAAATTTTAGTTCAATACACAGTCCTTTTCAACAACATCATTAATAATTTGCATTATCCGGATAAATGGACGACAGCCATAGTAATACCCATTTTAAAGAAGGACAAAGATCCCGATAAACCTGCAAGTTACAGGCCAATAAGCTTACTCCCCAATATTAGCAAAATTTTCGAGACAGTTGTGAATTCAGCGCTCTACTACCACTGTCACAGGAATAAAACGATACCGTCACAACAGTTCGGTTTTAGACATAGACACGCGACGACACATGCGATACATACCCTGATAACCAGGTCCGGCAGCAGAATCTGCCGGCAGCTGCGGTGCAGCCTACGTCCGCATTCAGCTACGGTTCTGCCGGCAGGCCCTGCCGGGCAGATCGACGGCAGATCCTGCCGCCCGACTGACACATCGAACAGCGCCATCTAAAACAATTCCCTACACGTGACGTCAGATGGACTTACGCACCAACACAAATGTACCGTTATTGCTTTGTGTCTCCCCTCCCTTTCTACTACACGTGAATAAGTGATAGACGGGAGAAATGGAGCAGTGGATTCTGCTCACATAACCTGCGAGCAGATTTTGGAGTTTGTTAAATAAGTTTTCTATTTACATATTTCAAAAGGTATGTACTTGTCTTAAAAACAATGGTTACAAATACAAAATAATAAAAATGGCACATATAAATCAGCTTTCAATATTTACATTTAGAAGTGGTGATTCTAGATGCAAACATAAGTCAATTTTTTTGAGAACGAAGGGCGATATCAGAAACTTTTATACTATATTCTAGACTTATTTTTTTGCATAGAATCACCACTTCTTCTTCGCTTCTGTTGAATCTGAAAGCAAATCTAGAGACGCGGTAGCGTCTCGACGCCAATCTAGAGACGCGGTAGCGTCTCGACGCCAAGTACATGAAAGAAAAGACACCTTGTATATGCCTGTCGCTGCCGTGTATCTTTACTCGAAGCACAGCTATTCCAACCTAACCCGAAACTTATTTCATTAATATCTCATCACGCCTGCTATATTTTCTATATTTAATGAAATTTTTCTCATGTAAACCGCATATAAGCTTTCGAATAAGACCAATTTCAATAAAATCGGTCCACGCATGACAGAGATATCGTAATATCGTCTCATGGATCTGTCGAAAACGGTAAGATTCTTCTTCTCCTCCTGATTCTCCAACCAAATTTTGTCGACATAATACGTATACTACGCGTTACACGCACACCTTCAGCCAAAACGAAACTAACACATATTTCGTTCTTCGTTCGTCGATTCTCGGGATTATTCGGCAGGAATCGTCGTCCGTCATTGTATAAAAACGAACTAATTCATGTTTCGTTCGTCAATCGCTATCTTCACTATGCAATTTACACCAAATTTGGACAGCTTACAGTCAGGTTATAACCTGACGAGTGTCAAATAAGGTAGGTTGCCAAAATTTGAGATGCCACGTGTTTTTACAAATATATATCGCTGTATCATTGAATTGCAACCAAAATGCAGTCTCAAACACAAGGTACGTTGCGTCCTGTTTGTATATCATAAATATAACCCAGAACCACAAATTCAAACGACTTGAAACAGCCTGTAACCTCAAATAAAATCAATTCAATCGATATGCAATCCGCATATAACCACAAACCAGTATTACTTTTTTAATTAAATATTATTACATTTTTTAACATACACTTTGCGGCTTTGCTAGAGTTTTGTGAAATTACATTTTTAGTCTCATAACGATCCGTGAATATTTCCTCAACTTATTGCAATTTATGTTTAAAGAAATATTGACTTTGGGCGATGAGAAATATTTTGTTTATAATTTTTAGCTCGAATATTAATGATTGGATAAACAAACTGTAAATAGAAAAAATGTGTGTTGTGACGAGCTTTACAACACTATATTTCTTAAAATACAGATTAACATTTAATTTTCCAATTCTGTTTAGCGTTTGGACAATAATTTTTCGCATTTTCGAGCACTAGTCCCTTTATTGCATCCGACCCTTCATTATTGTGCTGTTCGTTAAAAAAACTGCATCGAAATTGATCCATTAATTCCCGATTGTAAGTGATAAAGTAACTCTGAGGTAAGGTAAGGTGACAGCGGAAATATTTTATACATATACCTACGTAGAGAAAAGGGGAGAAGACGAAGAAGCGAAGTGAAAAAGAGAAAAAGATAATTTTCATTCGTTAGTTTGAATGAAAGAAATTTATAGTCGATTTCGACACAATATTGAAGCAGTAATGAATAAGATTGTTTGATCTGTAACCTCTTTGATACTGCAGAGCGTAAAAGTAATTAATCCCCATAAAAAACTTCAAAAAAGTAAAAAAAATACGCCAAGTACATGAAAATGTCGAGGACGGAAAAGAGTACAGTATTGTCTCCGTATGTAGTCACTGGTCGGGACCGGCGAGTAACCCGTATCGTGAACAGCGACCGTAATTCCAAGTGTTCGTTTCTCGCTTCTTTCTGGCCGAAGGGGGGAGCGAGATGGAACGCTTGTATGCGCGACGGGCGTGCGCGATGGTCGCAAGCAGTTACGGTGACCACGGGAACCGCTTCGCAAAATCTTGACGCAGGCCCGCCTCAAGTCTTTTTTGCGCCCTAGGCGATCTTGTCAAAGTACACCCTTTATTATAATACATTTATTAGAGTTTATTGATGACCTTACTCTGAATTTTTATTCGTAGTTTAAAACAGATGCAGTACAATTTGTAATATTTCTTCATTAACTTCAGATTCCTCACTGCTTAGCGTGCAACATTGTATACTCCCGCTGGTTTCGAGCGTCGAAGCCTACGAAATTCAGCGAGACACATGATTGTTGGCGAGCATCGCGTTTGACGACTCTAGCTAGAAAATCACGCCGTATAAATAAATGAATAGGTCAATTAGTTAAAATTAATGAACTGTGCATGATTTTAATGACGCCTAATTTAATTGCACTTACAAACTGTTACACGCGAATTACTAATTCTAATTAAAAGAATTTTCTGACGTACAACATGAAGCTGCGCACGCAAATGGTTGGGCTCGGATTATCGGGAAAGACCTACCCATCCCACCGTTTTGCTTTCTCGCTGCGAGCGAGGACCTTCGGGCCTCAGTAGACCACCCGTTGACAGCCGAGAGCAATAAAAACGACAGGCCAGATAAAATGTTCATGTTTTTAGGGTTTGTCGATGAAAATGATGTCAGATATGGAGGAATTTGGTCCATTTTTAGTGAACGTAGTGTGTGTCCTAATCATGTATTCATAAAAAAAAAATAGATCGAATTGCTTTGCGTCTCGACTCATGTTCGTGGACATAAGCTCACCAATCCATCGGTGGTAACACTCTTATCAAGGTGTAATGAGAAATATGAACATTTTCATATTCAGTACTGGATGACTCAAGTCGCCGTCGACCGAGGGTCTCTCGCTGGTGCGCTATTTCACTCGCACTCGATTTACGTCGTTCAATCTCCTTGTCAAGCGGTTCAGACGAGGGCCCTGATAAATGTGAATTTATTTGGGAAACCAAAGACGCGCCATTCGTGACACCTATTCGCGAACAGATATATGTATGTACAAGAAAAAGCAATTCAATTTCCCGATGACTTGAAGCAACATTTCAATAGGTAAATGCATGAAAAGGTGGGATCAGGAATTCCCAACCAAGTGATGCATATGAAAGAACTGGCGATATTCAACAATAGTTTGTCGTCTAAATTTTACAATTAAAGTATTTGTTTGACATGAATATAAAGTTTGTCAGCAAAGTCTTTCTCGATTTGAGTTCTATATAAGGCTGACTTTCCTTCGCCATGAAAGGTCCCCTCTTGTCCTGCACGCTGTCAAGAAATCGACGCTCGAAACCAGCGGGGCCATACAATGTTGCACGCTAAGCAGTGACAAATCTGCAGTTCTGCATTTCTAATCAGATCTTTGCGAAAGTGACGTCAGTCGATTCCTCATGTTCTCTCGATCAAATTGGCCCCAAAAATAATATAATTCGGACCAAAATTAAGGAAATTACGTGAAAAATTGTTTGCAGAATTGAAAGCCCGTTTCCTTAAAAATAGTCCGATTTAAATTATTTTCGGTCAATTTAATCGGGAGAATGTCAGGAATCCATTTGTGGCACTTTCATATTGATACGATGAAAAATAAACAAATTCTGTTTCTTTATAATCGATGACACATCGCCGAGCACGGCGATCTCGCGCGGCTCGGGACACAAAGGTTCTCGTCGGTTATTCGAACTTCTAAGATCGTATTCAGATTTATTGGCCGGTGAGTTTCGTAACTTGGGGTGTGCGGTTACTCGATTTTTCAGGCTCGGGACGGGCCGGCAACTTTCGGGCGGGATCGGGCGGGGTCCCGATACTTTCGTATTGCTCGAGGTCCCGACAGTTTCGGGACCCCGAGACTCGATTTGGGTTACAAGCATAGCCGCCATGAGCGGACAATTTGATTTCAGGTCGGCTCGCCAAAACTCGGACGCGATCGGACGATATCGTTACCAGTAATAGATTAAAATTATTACCTGAGAACATAGAAAAATTATGTTTCTTACACGTTAATTTGAAATAATAAAATATTCGCCTCCTGTATATTGTTGTTATTATGAAACATCCAGGAAATATTCCTTTTTGTATGCTTATAGTTCGTATGTTTTCTATTTTAAATCTGAACCTATCCGGAAAAAGATAATACCCTATATATTCCCTTTACATAAAGTACTAAGTGTGAAGTATATTTTATTCAGATTTTAAAATATTGTCGATATAAAAATAGTCTTCTTCCCAAGTTCTGAACATGGTATTTATTTAAGTACGTATATGGACGTATTCAGTATTCACAGACTATTTGGTAGCAATGAAAATACATGTATATGTAAATAATTAAATTAGATACAAATTATGATTCAACAGGAGACAGAAAGGTAAAAACGTATCACTCTGGTATCGATATAAATGATATACATAATTCTTTCCGTCTCGGTCCCCTCGTAATAGTTGGCTTTCGAGCCGATCGCGTCCGAGTTTTTCCAAACCCGACCTGAAATCAAATTGCCCGCTCATGGCGGTCATGCTTGTAGCCCGAATCAAGTCTGGGGATCCCGAAACCGTCGGGATCTCGAACCAGGGACTTAATACCGGTATGATTTGGATACCGGTATTACGCCAGGAACTTCGTACCGGTATGGTTCGGATACCGGTATTACGGCCAGGGAGTTCATACCGGTATAACTTGGATACCGGTATTACACTATACCGAAACCGATATATTACCGAAAACCGAAATAAATACCGGTATTTTTTCGGTTTTCCTCTTGTAAAAACGGTAGGTTAAGATTAAGACAGGTTTTTCTTTTTCAATAAAACAATAAAATATTAAAAACAATAAAAATATATTTAATAACTACCAATTTATATGTTTGGATTAGTTCTAAGTATTAAAATGTCGTTCACAATATCATCAGACAAATTGTAACGTAAGGGTGACAGCACATATTTTAATGAAGAAAATAATCTTTCGACACTGACTTGGGTTGGCGGCACTGCTAACGCTATTTGCGCTAATGAATATAATTCTGGACTATTGTTTTTTTCTTTATTCCAGAATTCTAAAATATTCTGTTTAGAATCTAAACGCGGTTGGTCTGCAAATTTCCGCAACATATTCATGATATCTAAAGAACATATCGTATTATCGTGACTACGTCTGGTGCGATCTAATTCCCTCAACATATTCTCCACTTCATCTACTGCAACTTCATCTTCAACTGCAATTGAGGTATTTGGAGTGCAGTTAGTACTATTTGAACTAGGGTTGCCACCTTTTTTACAGAAAAATAACGTACATTTGCTTTCGTGGGGTATACAAAAAAGTACGCTCAACAAATTAAAAGTACATTTTAATCTTATTAGTTTTTAGCATTTCTACCAAACATATTTTCTATTGCTTTTAGCATTACAGAGTAAATTTTTATTATTTTGAAATATCTCAATGGCATCATTGCACTCAATATTCATATATATAAATAACAAATAAATGACATATATATAAATAATTCGTTTTTTATTAGATTGAGAGAGGCCTTGTTTCTTTCATCCCGCCACTTCACATTCATGACAGAGAAAACTCTCTCAGTAAATGCTGAAGTGGCGGGAACAGATGAAAGATAATAATATTGCGTTACGTTTCACGTAATATCATTAATTGTGAAATAAAGTATTTTCTCGTACTTTATTGTTATTCAAAAATATAGAGTACATTTACTTATAATAACGTAAGATACTTTATTTTAAAGTACGGGTGGCAACCCTAATTTGAACTCCTATGGTGTTGCAGTATTTTTTCTTGGTACGCCCAAGTACGTACCAGATGCGTTTTCGCTTGTACCATTTGATGTTCGGTTAATACAATGTTGAACCGCACATCGAGGAACATGCCTATTACGAAAACATCATGGTGACTATTAATTTCTACAATTTGCTGATGATTTAAAACCATGTTACATTGAACATCAAGGAACATACATACCTGCCAAGAAAACATCATTATTAAATAATTTTTTTTCTCGAAGTTTCATGGCTTCGACGAGTTTCTCCGATAATATTGTGTTTAATCTTTTTGTTTCCAGCATACATTGCGACCATGTCCTATAAAAATCTCCAATGAGAAGTTGCTCTTGTTGTAATTTTTTGGTCGCAATGCGGGCTGGAAGTAAGCAACGCACTATATCACCTATTTCTATCCACGTTTGTGGACTTAAATAGTGATCTTTATTTTTCGCGTCACAACATTCTTTTAATTCGCCGAGGCGTTCCAGCATATCTACCGTTGAATGCCAACGCGTAGAGCAATCTATAATTGTTTTTTTTTTATGCATGGCTTTTAAAAACCTTTTAACTACTGGCGAACGTAATTTTTTGCACACTTCTCGCGCTTCACTTATTGTTGCAGCAATTTTCTTATCTTTCAACACATCGGTCACGGCTAGCTGCAATGTGTGAGCAGCACAGCGTACTGATCGAATCTGATATTTTTCAGTACAGTCATCCTTTTCGTTAATAATTGAAATTACTTCTTCAGTATCTGATAATGAAAATTCAAATTCTTCGTCATTTTCATTCCCATATATTTCATCTGTCGATAATGAACTTAAACTTTCGCTATCGTTGTCATCTTCACCATTGTCGCATTCGAAATCCGTCTGATCATTTCCTACTAGTTTCACAAGTTTAATCATATTGGAACCATTATCAGTCGTGATCGAATAAATTTGGTTTACAGATATTCCGAAAGTCAAGAGTACGTTTTTTAATATTTCTTTCATATTTTCAGCAGTATGCCTGTTGTATACTTCCTTTACTGCTAATGTATTTAAAACAACTTCTGTACCATCTACATATTGTATATTGATCCCAAGAAATGAGCGGTCCATGCAGGTCGCAGCATCGATTTTTAATGACAGTAATTTTCCGTTTAACTGTTTATTCAGATTGTCTCTGAACAAACTTGCCTTCATTTTTACTGCATTTCGTACTTCTTGTGGCGAAATAGATAAAACTGACGTCGACGGTATCATGCAAACAATTTTTTGAAACGCTGCGTCGTTAATTAAACTAAACGGTCGCCCATGAACAGTAACTAAATTTACGCATTCATCTAATACTTTGTCTCTAATATGTCTCTTACTATTAAGAGAGTTTGAATGATTTATTTCCGTTTCATCTTCTTTCCGTTTTTTGTTTCGTAACATAACTAAGGTAAATTCGTCTGGATGCGACGAAGACAAATGTGATAACAAATTTGTACCATGATTTCCCTAAAAATATATATCTTTAGAAATATAATCAAATATGTATTTACAAAATACTTACGGTAACTTCGTGACCACAATCCTTAATTACACATATCGATTTATTACGCGACAAATTATGATTGAAGTATTCATACACAACATTTGCCCTCTTCCGGCCCATTTCTTAGACTAATATTACACTAATATTAACACTAAAGAGCAAAAAAAAAACTAAACGTACCCACTAGAAACTAAAAGTACATTAATGAATTATCAATAGTGAATTAAAAAGTAAAAATAACGTAATAAATTCAATACTATACAGTATATAACTAATAAATTAATTTTCAAAAATATTTTCCTGTTGCTAGTAAGTACGTATTGCTTAACATTCGCTCACAGAGTGACGAGTCTCCACGTTCTCGTCACCGATCTCGGGAACAAATCTTCATTTGTTTATATTTCGCCTCCACTTCATCGCTGAGCCTCTCTGTTATCCCTTTCTCACATGGGGGACGTAAGGGAGACGATATATAAGACGGCACCAAACGACGTCGCTATACTTGGCGTTTGAAATCGACGTTCCGACGAATGTAACATTGTAACATCTTACTCTCTTTCACTCGCGATCACACTATACATATTACCAGAAAAATGCTGGTAATTCCTTTGATTTCGGTACTATATCGGTTTAGATATAATTTTGGTAACATAATAGCAGTAATAAAATAATACCGGTCTTAAATCTCTGCTTACAAATATCTTGAAAATTGTCATACAATAAGAAAACCGAAAAAATTACCGGTAAATATAGGTAAATATACCGGTATTTTCATATACCGGTATGATCTCATACCGGTATTTTTATATTTCGGTTTCTATAAGGGTTACGATGGTAGAACCGAAAAATACCTGTATAATACCGGTATTTTACGTACCGGTAGGAGTCCCTGTCTCGAACAATACGACAGTATCGGGACCCCGCCCGATCCCGCCCGAAATTTTCCAACCCGTCCCGAATCTGGCATCACTGGTCATGTATAGGCCAAACCGAGCTGCCGCGTAGAAATACACGCATCAGAATAGGTGTGCCTTAGGCCTTAGCTCTGAAAAAATTCAGGAGCTTTATTGGTCAGAACATTGATTCTTTCTCGATAGCTTCATCTCGTATTGGTCTACGCATTACTTCGTGACGTACACAACTACATACATACATAGTACGCTGACAATAAGAATAAATAACAGCCACACGTCTACGTTCAGACGGGGCCGAGCAGCATTCCCGTTACCCCACCATACCCTTCGGTGGCTAGGGAACTCCAACTGACAAATCCACGATCGTCAGATGGTGATGGCTGATTTCTCCTCGATCGCTGTTCGCGAAAACGAATCGACCGGCCAATATATTTGAATACGACCTTAGGATAAAGATACAATGTAGGAGATTTGACCGCCGCGCCGTGACCTGTAAGTAACAAATGCCGATCGTCGCTACGCGACGATCTAACGAGCGGCTGGACGGGCGTGCGTGCCCGGGCGACCTTCTTCTTCTCGCGGATCGCGTACCGTACGGACATACCGAATAAGCTACTGAAACAACCTAATAAAATATCATTCATTTTTCATTGAATCGTTCACTTTCTACCCGCGAATACCCTACAATCCTCAGAAGTGGGATCGGTTCACGCAGTAAGTTTAATTGTATATCGGTGAAATCGTTTACGCATTGTATTTGGCCGTGCCGTGTAGTGAGTCGAATCGGTCAGTGTATTGTTCGGAATCGGATAGGGAATCGGGCGAAAGTTATTGTTGTGCCGTATCGTTGAGACCGGTAGTTTTTCAATATATCGAACACGCAAGATTCGGCGTCAGGGACGCCAGAAGAAGACCTCAGCCGCTTCACCGTAGCAGAACTGATGGACGTGCTGAGACATTTGAAATTGACGACCACCGGTTCGAAGGCCGAATTGATAAATCGAATTAGTTCCGTACCAGCGGCAGCATGGTCAGATTTACGGAGAGACCCTACGGGAAGCAGCCAAAATATCGAGGTAACCTCTGATCTCACATCGCGGGAGGAAGAAGGTGTCATGGCGTCGCTATCGGTGCCGAGCAACGCGGATAACAACGCACGCGGTGGTGATGATGCGAGTGGCGACTCTTTATTACGGAGACAGTACGAGTTAATGAGGCAGGAGCGGGATTTGCTGCGAAGGGAATTGCGGTTGGCAGAACGGGAAAGAAGCGCAGCTTTCAATCCATCGACGAGCAGCATCCAGGCCAATGCATCGACAAGCAGCAGCCAGGCGCACTCCTCGGTCGGTATTCGCGCGATCGCCGACCAGTTGTGTGAATATAGCGGAGAGCGTGACGGTTTCGAGAAATGGCGGACACAGTCCGAACTTCTCCGCGAGGCATACCATCTCGACGAAGCCTCGACGAAGGCGCTGCTGATCATGCGACTCAAAGGGAGGGCGCTATCCTGGTGCCACTTGAAGGCCGAGCATGTTCGATTGGAGCTTTCGGCGTTTTACGAGGCGATGGAAGAAATGTTCCACGAGAAACTTTCACAATCGGAATTGAGGAAGGAGTTTGAGAAGAGGACATAGCAGCCGGGTGAAACCTTTACCGATTACTACCATGATAAAAATATATTGGCGAATCGAATAGCCATCGAAGACGAGGAGTTCATCGACGATACAATTGACGAGGTACCGGATCAGCGTCTGCGTGATCAAGCGCGCATGCACTGGTTCAAGACCCGGAAGGACCTGCTCCAGGGGTTCAAAAAATTGGCGCTTCCGTCCAGCAGCAAACCGGAGAAGGGGGAGAAAAATGTATCCCACCCGCGGCCGGACAAGAAGGACAACGCGACATCGAAACCAGCGAACCCAGGGCAGCGTCCCGTAAAGGATACAACTCAACCTCGTTCTTACAATTGCAGTGAGCGGGGTCATCTATCGAGGGACTGTCCGAAGCCGAGGCGTCAACGGGGTGCGTGCTTCAAATGCGGGAGCACGGAACATCGCATCGAGGCCTGCCCGCAGAGTCGTCTGACGTCGAAGGAGGCTGCGGAGAAGAACACTCATCTGGTACAGCTGGCGTCAAACCCACCGTACACGGTAACGGTAAAATATTCCGTCGCAAGCGATCGAGGCGAAAACTCCGACTATTGTATTAACGCGATAATAGATTCAGGCTTGCCTATCAGCCTTATTAAGGAGGGTTGCGTACCGGTTCAGTTGCGGGAACCCGTCGTAAATAATGACATGTACGAGGGCATCAATGGGTCGAAATTGAATGTCTTGGGTGTATTCAGATGCGATTGCACAGCCAACGACATTCCGGCAAATATTGTTTTTGGAATTGTCCCAGCCTCCGCGATGCGATGCGACGCGCTCCTCGGGAAAAATTTCATATCTTTGCCTCATATTAAGATTTTATTCGATGACAAATTCGTGATCGCGGCGAAAAATATAGAATCAAGTAAAACGGAATCGTTCGACTGTCAAAATGATGTACTGCAAATTAATTGTATTGAGGAGGAGACTAGCGCCGAGGAAAAATTGAATATTAATCCAAATATCGAGCGGGAAGCATCCAACAGGCTCGCGGAAATTTTCCGGACGGAATACGCGCGGGCCGATGATCCAGATCCCGCCGATAACTGTATCGTTGAAATGACGATCATATTGAAACATGATCAGCCAATTTCGTTCCGCCCGCGTAGACTTCCTTTTAGCGATAGGGAAAAATTAAAATCCATTATCGACGAATTACTGGAAAAGGGTATCATTCAACCAAGCAACTCTTCTTACGCCAGTCCGATTGTTTTAGTGCGTAAGAAGACGGGAGAGATACGCTTGTGTATCGACTTCCGCGGAGTTAATGGCATTACGATTAAAGATAATTTTCCGACGCCCCTAATCGAAAATCTTCTTAACCGACTACGGGATAAAAAGTATTTTAGCAGTCTGGATTTACGTAACGGCTTCCATCACGTTAAGATGGTGGAATCCTCGACGAAATACACATCTTTTGTCACGCCTCTTGGACAGTACGAATATCGAAAAATGCCGTTTGGTCTTACCAATGCGCCGCGCGTGTTTCAGCGTTACATTAATAGCATTTTCGCGGATTTGGTTAGACAAAATAAAGTCCTTTTGTATCTTGATGATATTCTAATTGCCACCGTAGATGTTGGTGAGCACCTAGACATCCTTCGCGAGGTGTTCAAGTTGGCATGGTGTCACCGGCTGGAATTCCGATTCGACAAGTGTTCTTGTCTCGCCGAAGAGATCACGTACTTAGGCTATCGTATAAGCGAAGGTGGCATTCGGCCTAGCGACGACAATATAGAAGCCGTGTTAAACTATCCGTTGCGTTAAATTGCATAGCTTTGTCGGGTTAGCCAGCTACTTCAGGCGCTTCGTTGCAAATTTTTCAAGAATAGCTAAGCCATTATATGATTTATTGAAGAAAAACGTTCCGTCCAGTTTTGGTCGCGAGGAATTGGACGCGTTCGAGATTTTGAAGGATCTGTTGTCGCGTCGGCCCGTATTGGCCTTGTATTCGCCAACTTTGGATACGGAATTGCACTGTGACGCCAGTGCGAGCGGTTTCGGAGCGATACTTGTGCAGCGACAATCGGATGGGACGCGTCGCCCGGTGTCGTATTTTAGTAAGAGAACTACAGTCACCGAAGCAAAATACCACAGTTTCGAGTTAGAATGCTTAGCGATAATATACGCGATCAAACGATTTCATGTCTACTTGTACGGGATGCACTTCAAAATTTTAACAGATTGCAATAGTTTTCGGCTGACCCTCAGCAAACAAAATATTAACCCCCGGATATCGCAGTGGGCCATGTACCTGCAGCAATATGACTATGAAATCGAACACCAGCCCGGCGCGAAGTTGTGCCACGTGGACGTATTTAGTCGGTGCCACAGTGTGTTGGTGTTAGAGGCGAACACGTTCGAACAGACGCTATTGATTAAACAGGATCGGGATCCAGATATCCGAAAAATCCGTGAAATGTTAGAGACTGCGGTGGACAAGTTCTACGAACTTCGCGACGGTCTTGTATATCGAAAAATAAAAAATTGGGAATTACTATTTTATGTCCCGTTAAGTATGGAGGACAATGTAATCCGTACGTGTCACGACGACATCGGTCATATGGACGTCGGCAAGGTCGTCGAAAATATTAGCCGCGTATACTGGTTCCCACGGATGCGTGAAAAGGTAAAGAGATACGTCTCCAATTGTTTTAAATGCGTGGAGTTCTCACCAACTAGCGGCAAACAAGAGGGATTCTTACACCCTGTTCCGAAGGGTGGCCTTCCGTTCCAGGCAATTCATATCGACCATTACGGTCCTCTCGAGCGAACAGGCCGGGGATACAAACATGTCCTTTCTATTGTTGACGGATTCACGAAATTTATAAGATTGTATGCGTGCAAATCGACCACGACCGATGAAGCGATCAAACATTTAAAAGATTATTTCAGAGCCTACGGCAGGCCAAATAGATTAATCAGTGATCGCGGAACTTGTTTTACTTTCGCTCAATTTAGCGAGTTCGCGAAAGAAAAATCTATCGACCACGTGTTAATCGCCGTCGGTACCCCACGCGCCAACGGGCAAGTCGAGCGCTTCAATAGAACGATAACACCGATGCTAGCGAAACTTTCCGAATGTCCAAATAAGTGGGACCAAGTGCTCGATTTGGTAGAATTCTCTTTAAATAATACGATTTGTCGATCCTTTGATGATACCCCGAGCAGTCTACTGTTTGGCGCTCAACCAATCGGGCGAAATAAACGACAACGTCCGTCGCTTGTTAGAAGCGTCAAAAGATATTGATCGAGATCTTAGTGCCATTCGAAGTAGGGCGGCAAATTGTATCGAACGTAAGCAGCTCGAAAATAAGACTCAGTATGACGGAAAGCAGAAAGCAGCGACGGCCTACGAAGAAGGCGATTACGTCATGATACGGAACTACGACACTACCACGGGTGTGAACAAAAAATTACTCCCCAAATATAAAGGACCATACGTAATTAAGAAAGTCCTTCGGTTCGATCGGTACATCGTGACTGATGTAGATGGCTTTCAAGTGACGCGTTTGCCCTACACAGGCACCGTAAGTGTGGATCACATGAAACCCTGGGATCGTAATGCGCCTGATGGTTCTAATTGACATTTGTGTTCTATATTTTTATATTATTTGTTTGCGTTAACCATTATTTTTTAAAACTAAATCTTAATAGCGTTAAGTATTCTTAAGGTGTAAATATTGAAGTAAGTGGATGTGAGTGACGGTGTGTCTATTGTTGATGGTCGCGTAATTGCGATGTATGCATGTATGACCGGAACGTTCATACTGTCAGGACGGCCGAGCTGTAGGAGATTTGACCGCCGCGCCGTGGCCTGTAAGTAACAAATGCCGATCGTCGCTACGCGACGATCTAACGAGCGGATGGACGGGCGTGCGTGCCCGGGCGACCTTCTTCTTCTCGCGGATCGCATACCGTACGGACGTACCGAATAAGCTACTGAAACAACCTAATAAAATATCATTCATTTTTCATTGATTCGTTCACTTTCTACCCGCGAATCCCCTACAATAATGAAAGATGAAAAATTATTCGAAGCCAAAGATGAAAGGCCTTCGAATAAACAAAGGAAACTAATAAATACCCGCAGCTAAATAGAATTTTAGATTTAGGGTACACACACACTCCCCCCAAACCTCGTGTCGATCGGCCACTGCGGCCATTCGGAAGTATATTCTTTTAAATAAATAATGCCCATGTCTGCATAGGAGCGTAAAGAATTACAAAAAAAAATCAAGGAGTCAACTGTTGACCGATTTGGAGACTTTTCCTTGTTATATGTTATATACAATAGTCGGAAGAATAATAATAAAAGCAATAATTGCAAATAATTGCTGTAACTTCCACATTCTGAAAATATGATATCAGTAAATCACTACTTCCAGTGTTATTAAAAAATTCCAATCTCTTTTTTTATTTGAAATAATGTGGCAATATAAATATAACATATATTCGGCACCGGTGATGTATGTGTTACAGTAAAAGCGTGAATTTAGTAAATGTACACAGTTTCCAGCAGTTTCTAGTCAATGTATGCCTAAAATGCATATAATCTAACCTACAATCGTCCAAAAATACATACATTGACTGTATCACGCTTTTGCTGTGGCACATGTATCCCGCTAACGCTTCAGTTTTGCTATGATTCCACGTTGGCAGTCCTTCCGAGTAGGCGCCATCTCGTGTCCACTAGCTCAACTAAATTTATCACGTGACTTGCTCTGTATTATCGCCAATATGGCGGAACTCGTATTTGGGAATGCAATCACGGGGATACGTTTTTCGTCCTTATATGAACAGATTTTAGGCTGGGTGAGGTCTCATTCGAAAGAGGAAGGTTCAGTGCAGGGCGCTCTGGTCATCGTTTGAGTCACAAAACTCTTTTAGTGATCTAAAAATACTTGGATTCATGCGGGTGTATTTTGTCGACTTTTGCTCTACTTTGAACACTCGTATTATTAGATATCAACACAATCTCGTCGAACCATGACCAGAGCGCGCTGCATCGAACCTTCCTCTTTTGATTGAGACCTCATCCAGCCCAAAATTTGCTCATATAAGGACGAAAAACGTATCCCCCAAACCCATGTTTCGGGTACATTGTGTGGGTATTACAGCGCGCTGCATTACCCGTGTCTACCCCCTTAACTGTTTCTAGTATAATTTATCCTTTTACATCAGGTTATGGGCCCAGACTAGTTGTAAAGTCTCAGTGTGTTAACAAATAGTTTCTTTGTCTCTTAGTCGTGAAAGGAAAGTAATTTTAATAGAGACCTACAACAAATTGAGGTTAGAACACGGGGGTAATAATTAATAACACGTGTTGTGGACATCAGTATTAACCAGTATACCCTTCAAAATGTCCGAAACGCAAACACACAGCATTCACATAGAAAAGTTAATAGGACGCTAAAATTATACGACATGGAAGTTCGCAATGCAGGCAGTTTTAGAATGCGAAGATTTATGGCGATGCGTACTGGAAGAAACGGAATATACTGCCAATGCCAAGAAATGTGCAAAGCAAGAGCAAAGATTATCCTATCTGTCGACAAAATTAATTATAGCCACATACAAAATACTTTTTTTTTTTGATTTGGAGGAAATCCCCACGGATTATGTGGCACTCGAACCCACTAAAACCTCCAAGGTGGTCCTCCTCTTGTGCGGAGCTGCGTGCCTGAGGGGAAGGACTTGGTGAGGGAGCAAACTAGCGATTCGTCCGCTACCTTCCCCTCCCGCGCATAAGCAGCTCCGCACAAGACATCCCTCATAGGGATCTTCCCTGGGGGGGGGGGGGGAGTGCCACTCCCCCCCCCCCAATTTTTCTGCGCTGGCGACGCGTGACGGACCACACGCCCGCGTCGCCTCTTCCGGGGTCGCTGCTGCTAGGATGAGCACACCCCGCGACCCCGCGATCGAGTTTCTACCCGGCCCGACGGGCGTAGAGAGTCGGGCCGGGTGGGGGGCGTTGGCAGGCCTTATACCTCGTTCGCATTAGTAAAATTTACTGGCTTCAAGTGACTTAAAGCAGTAAACTTGACTAATGTGAACCTGTCATTCACTTGACTTGAAATATCTTTTTACCTTTCAAGTTTTAAACGAAGTATTCGTTAACATTAGTCAAGTTTACTGACTTCAAGTCGCTAGAAATCAGTAAATTTGATAATGTGAACCTGTTATTCACTTCACTTGAAATATCCTTTCATGGTTCAAGCGAAGTAGAGAGTATTTCAACTTTTCTTGCCTTGAAATACAACTTGAATAGTGTGAACGTATGTACAAGAGTCACGATGGTAAGCCGACTGGTATACGCGTTACACGCACACCTTCAGCTCCACATAACCCCGACAATAAATGTCGGGGTATGCATAAATGCATTTTCCCCCTCTACAAAAGAAAAAAAGACACAAAAGTGTCTAATCAAACAAGCTGGTGCGTTAACGCCGGGGCATCGGCACACATGACTGGAAGCATGGATACATTAAAGAATCTCCAAAAGCACAACGCAACAATCAAAGTGGCTAATGATAAACAAATATTAGTTAAAGCAAAGAGAACCGCATACATACTCATAAACAATGTGAATGGGGCCGAGAAAATTAGGGTTATGGACGTACTGTATGTTCCTACACTTTTTTTTTGGAGAGGGGGAAAATGCATTACGCATATCCCGACATTTATTGTCGGGGTTATGTGGGACTCGCCGCCTGTAAGTAGGCGGAATACCCACTAAAAACCCGCTCTGGTGATCTCCACCGAGGGCCCCATGGCGGCTCCCGGAACTTCTGGTGTAGTCCGTCGGGCGCCGCTTATCATAGCGATTGGACCCCTCCCCGTCCACCCCCATATGATACAAATGGGGGGGGGGGGGGTAACCACCAAATATGGTGGTGGGTTGGTCTGCCCTGAAAAGGGAGACCCTCCTCCTACCTCCTAAAGCCAGTAAGGCGTGTAACGCGCGCATAAAACTTAATTTAATTAAAAACTAACGTTAAAATTAAAACTAAGCCGCGCGGGGGTGCAACGGGGTAGAACGGACCAGACTGACCCTGGGCGGACCGATCGAAACAGCTCAAAACCCCGTTACACCCGATAAAAACTTACACGCTACCGTTACAAAGGTTAAAATATATAAAATAAAACCGGCGCAGGTATGCCAGGAAGGAAAGAGGGTGGAAACTCCACACTCGTAGGCGTGGTCCTACCTCTTTCTCTTCCTGGCCGCTCTCCTCCGTGCGATAGCCCTATTGGTTGCAGCCAAGGCGGCTGCCCTCGCGCGTTCCTCACGGAGGAGGCGGTCCGCCTCCCGCTCCGACATGA
Source organism: Andrena trimmerana (assembly GCA_951215215.1). Lineage (NCBI taxonomy): Eukaryota > Metazoa > Arthropoda > Insecta > Hymenoptera > Andrenidae > Andrena > Andrena trimmerana. Next base: position 12,001,582 of record OX578062.1, read on the forward strand.
CGTCGTGAGCGAACGCGGCGAACATGCCCCAAAGCGCGATGAAGGAATTGGCAAGGTCGATGATGGTGTCGACCGCCACCGGGGCACCCAGGCCCGTGGCCAATACCTCGCGTTGGGGAGCGAACTCTGGGCACTCTGTGAGCACGTGCTCAGCGTCATCCCGGGCCGCCCCACAATCCAAGCACACCTCGGAGGGGGCCTTCCCGATCCTATGACGGAATCGCTGGAAGGCCCCATGCCCACTCAGGAGTTGCATCGACCAATAGTCAGCAACTAGTGAGGGTCCCGAGGTGTCCACGAAAGTACTGACTCGGGGGATCAGGCGCCTGACCCACACGGTAGAAGGGGATTGGTCGCAGTCCCTTTGCCACACCTCCATTGCCTCGCGCAATGCGGTCGCCTTATGAAGGCGGTCTCTTTCGATTAAAAGGGCCGAATTCCCGCGCACTGCGGGATCCTACCTGTCCTCCGCCTTCAAACAAAATACTGTACGCCCCATCTTGGCCTTGATGCACGGCGGCAGTCTCCCTGCTAGGACGCAGAGAGACTCAGCGGACACAGTCCTATATGCCGCTGTGCATCTAATCAAGGCCGTTCGCTGAGCCCGACGCAGGAGAGCCCTGCTAGACTCGGTACTCAACTTAATGGCCCAGAACGGGGCTCCGTACAATATTACGGACTCCCACACCGAGTAATACAACATCCTTGCGTGGGCGGATGGGCCACGGGTGTTAGGCAGGACCGCTGCCAGCGCCACTGAGACCCGATCCGCCCTTGCCGACACTTCCTCCAAATCAGGGCGGTAATTACGGAGGAAGTCAAAAACTACCCCCAAATACCGCACTTGGGCCGCCGGGGTGATATTGGCGTCGAGGATCCTTAGACTGATCGTCTTCTGGATCTTCTTACCCGTCAGGAGGATGGCTTCCGTTTTCTCTGCCGTCAGGGTGAGGCCGATTCGTCTGAACCTGTCCCCGAACCTAGGAAGAACGGAGTCCATATTCCTCCTGACCTGGAGGAGGTCTGTGGCCGCAAAGAGGAGGGCGAGGTCGTCAGCATACGCAATTGCGCGTACCGACTCCCCCGCCTCCAGCTCGGTGAGGAGCCCGTCATAAACCGCGTTCCACAGAAAGGGTTCTATAATGGACCCCTGTGGAATGCCCGCGTAGAATCCCCTCCTGGGAGTGCACCGTGATCCTTCTACTATTAAAATAATCCCCGAGGGTCGCCCGCGTGAACGGATTCACCCCCTCCTGTCCATTTCCGAAGGATGACGTCCCAGGGCAACGTGTTAAACGCGTTGCGAACGTCAAAGGACAGCAGGAGGCAGACCTTATTGCGGGCCCTGCAGGCTTACGCGAACCTAGCGACCTCCGTCGCTGTCTGGACAGTGCCGACACCCGGACGAAAACCGAACTGGTTTCGGTTGAAGGGGTCTCTGCCGAGCTGGGATTCCAGGATCTCCTTGAGAGCGTACTCCCAAACCTTTGATAGGGCTGGGAGCACGGAGATCGGCCTATAGGCCCTCGGACAGAGAGGGTCTTTTCCCGGCTTTGGAATAAGAATGACTCTTGCCATCTTCCAAGAGGCCGGGACACTTTCCCTTGTCAGGGTATCGATCACCATCTCACGCACCGCCTCAGGATCGGCCTTGGCCACACAGACCACGACCTCCGAAGGAACTCTATCGAGCCCTGGGGCCTTCCTGGGCTTGATCCGTGACAGGGCCCGACCTATAAGGTCGGGGGTCACCTCGGGGATTGACCTAAAATAGGACGTTAATGGATGGATATTACTACTAGAGGGTGCGCGAGGGGGCGCAGACCCAAGCGCCGGCGGGAGGGGGAGCAGCGGAGAGGTGGTAAACAGGGTGTCAATCACCCTGCTCACTTGCTCACGCGTTAAAACCATATTAGGTTTTTTGCCCCCCAACCTCGCTATAACTATTTTGTATGGCTTCCCCCAAGGATCGTCATTCACAGTGCCGTAGAGCTCCCTCCTTGGATCGCCAGATTAGGATTTGAACCATCCTTCTGGCCAAGGAGAATTCCAGCCTAAGTTGTTCTAGGCGGGGGGAGGAAGGATCGAGCTTCCTCCTCTTCCTCCGGAAGGCCCTACGTGCCCTGTGCATGGCACGACGAGCCTCCGCGATTTCCGTCGTCCACCAACGGTTGCGCCTTCACGTACCCCGTGGGAGGGACCGCTTTTTCAAGGTCCCCTCGCACACCCCTTCCAGCACACGCTGGAGCCTCTCTGTTCTCGGTTCAACGAGGACGTCGGACGGCGCGGGAGAGGATGCATGGGCGAGAGGCGGATCAGGAGGGTGGTGGGGGAGGGCCAAAGGGTTCTCCTTCAGCGCCCGGTAGGCCTCCAGGATAGCGTCGGAGGACACATCCTTCATCGAATAGGGGGTCCAGTTGCCAAGAGGCGATCGGCGAGGGGTGTCCCGGTTGTTAAGGACATGGAGAACGTAGTGATGGTCCGACGCGGTATAATACCGCAGGACCTCGCTACGCCTCACCCTACCCGCAAGATCCCTGTCCATGGACATAACGTCGATGAAGGACGAGCCCCGACTGCTACAAAACGTAGCTTTATCCCGGAGCCTAACCGGGACCATCCCCACCCTGGCCAGCAGTCCCATGACCGCAGGGCCCTCCTGTCCGCAGCCTTGCCGCCCCATGCCGGGGACTTAGCATTAAAGTCCCCCGCCACGACGACCTCCATACCTGGGGACATACGGGAAATAAGGATTTCCTCGAGGTCCTCCAGGTATTTCAGGAAATCGGGGCCTTTCCTGCTCGGTCGGCAGTAACAGCTCACCACGACCGTGTTACCCACGATCGCGGTGGCTATTCCTTCATTGGAGACTGAGGGGGCAAGGGAAGCAAACCTTCCCTTAAACCCGGTTATCCTGATCGCTGTGTCTCCCGTGGCATCCCCTATCCACTCAGGTAGAACCCTGAATGGTTCGGAGATTACCACGAGATCCACCCCCAACTGGCAGGCATTTTGGACCAGTAAATCCTGGGCCAGCCTGCACCTGTTGAGGTTGATCTGGAGGCTTTGGAACATTAACCGGACTTAATGTTCCTCAGCCCCCCCCCGCCGCTGGATTCCGCCTAATAGCTGGGCATGCCAGTGCGCTGCCCTCAGGCCAGAAACGCCTGCCGCCGAACAGATGATGCATTTCGCCACGCCCTTGCAATTCGCAATGACGTGGTCGAGTGCCCCGCATTTCCTGCAGACCTCCTTGCCTTCCTGCACCGTGGTACACGCGGACGCCAGGTGGCCCAGTCGATGACGGGCGAAGCACCTGACCGTCTTGACCAGGGCCCTGGTCCGGACCACAGTCAGACCCGTCCTAAAACGGACGGAGTCTGAGCCCTTCGGGAGGAGGGTGGTGGGTACTTCCACCACCGCAGTCTGGGTCCCACTCGGGGTAATCCTGAGTGTCCGGACCCATAAACTGCTCTCCTCCGTCTTAAGGGCGGCAGCTAGGTCTCTAAGAAGGCGTGGGGGGTCGACCATAGGGTCGATGTCCCTTATTTCCAGCGCCGTCCTGTCCTGGAGCGGCGCAACTACGATTTTCCCGGCGGTCAGCTTACCCAGCTGGCCCTCCACCTCCGCGGCGCTGACCTTCGGGCCCAGCTCGAGGAGGACGTGCCCAGGAGACGTGGGGTACCCTTCTTGGGCAGGTTGGTAGAGTCCACCAACTTAGCCTTCGGGGTCCCCTGGGTTCGCGGAGGGGGGCGGGGAGTGCCTTTAGCGGTTTTCCCCGCCGAAGTCGAAGGAGGGGCCTGCTTCTGCAGTAGGGCCTCCCCTTGGAGGGGGGGGGGGGGTTTCCCCCGCCCCTTCCCCTTCTTCTTCTTTTTAACCTTGACCATTTCAAACGGCTGGTCCGCCTCTCCTCCAACCGTGCACAAAGGCGCTGTGGTAGGGGCCTCAACCGCACCATGGGGGGACTGAGGGCCCGCGGTCTGCAGGGGGTCAGAGACCACCTCTGCAAACAGCCTCTTTTTCGTCGAGGTCGTCTGGTCCTCCTCCATAGGGGAGGACCGCAACCTCTTCCCCGGATTCTTTTTAGGAGGTGGCTTTTTCCCCGCCTTCTTCGTCCACCCAGAACTTCCCGGTAAGTCGGAGGGTCCAGGGTCCTTGGGCGTAGACGGGAGAGTCCTCACCTCCGCCTCCGTCTATGTGGCCGCCTCAGCCGTACTTGGAGGAAGCTTGGAGGTCACCACCTGGAGGGGGGACATCCCTTCCAGGGAAACCTTCGGCTTCTTCTGGTCACTATTTTGGGCCCTCCGCATGCCAATATCATGGCATGCGAGGGCCTCAGTCACGGCCGTTGTCGCCGCGTCGCACACACCGGTCATGCCCTCAGGGAGGGTAATAACCCTCCCCTTAGTGACATGACCCGTCGCGACCGCGTATGTAAGGGCCTACATTCCTCCGAAAGGCCCTTTAAGAGGGAGATAACCTCCCCCAAATGCTTCGCCGCTTTAACATCAAGGGTTTCCCTCATTGCGCGGGTTCTCTCGGAGACAGGGGGAGCCGGGATCAAAAACCCTGTCTGGGTTCCCCTGATCCTCTCCTCCACCCTGGAGGTGGAACTTTCCCTAATCCGCGGGATCCCTCGCGGGACCTGGTGCGGCTTCTTCATTACCGGGTCTACCCGGGACTGTAACGGATCCGGCTGCTTCGATTTCGCAGGTATCTGCTCTCGGGTCGTTCCCTCCGAGTTAATACGCCGCTCCGGGGGCGTTCTGGCTAAGGACCTTGCCCTTGTAATGCCCGTTTGGGGTGGGGGAGGCGTCTCGGGGATCACCCCATTCTCAGGGCTAACCGTACCCGTTGTCAATTTTTCAAAAAACGCGCCAATTGACTCTGGCCTCTGCTGGTGCTTAGACTGGGGGGGGGGGGCGTCTCTAGGGACGACTCACCCCCAAGCCTCGCGATGCTCTGGCGCCAGGCCTCACGCCTTTTTTTTTTTTTTTTTTTTGAAGAGGGGGAAAATGCATTACGCATACCCCGACATTTGTTGTCGGGGTTATGTGGGACTCCCCGCCTATAACATAGGCGGGATACCCACTAAAAACCCCCTCTGGTGGTCTCCATGGTGGGCCTCATGGCGGCGCCCGGAACTTCTGATGTAGTCCGTCGGGCGCCGCTATTGTTACCAATGAGGCCCCGCTAACATCCCCCCACTCCCAAATTAAGCTTTGGGAGGGGGGGAAACCACCGACTGGGTGTCCACTCAATATGAGTGGACTCCCCGGCCTCAAAACGCTGCACTATTAGTGCGTGCGTCACGCTCAAATAAATAAACCTAAGCTAGCTTAAAACTAACTTAAATTACCACCACCACCGTAAAAAATAAAAACCATAAAAAATAAAAATCCACCACCATAAAAACCCGGATAAAAACGCGAACAAACGCGATAAAACCCGGATAAAACAAAACAAAAACGCAATAAAAACTCGCGGTAAGAAAAACGGCTCCCCGCATGGGGACACCGTCCGGGGGGGATGTCACCCCCCCCCTCGCGATCATCGGGGGCCGACCCTCTTTCTTTTTCTGCCGAGCCTGGTGCGCGCGCGGGCCCTCTCGGCCGCAGCCTCCTGGGCCATCCGCACGCGCTCCGCTCGAAAGAGGCGGTCGGCCTCCAATTCCGACGCTTGACGTGCCCCCATGACGGAGGCCGCAAACTCCCGGAACGCGGCCCATCTCTCCGGGGAGGAAGTGGCAAGGGGCACCAACGTGGAGACTTCCACCGGTGCCCCGAGGCAGGCGGTCAGCAGTTCGCGCTGGGGGGCGTACTCCGGGCATGCAATGAGCACATGCTCCGCGTCATCCCGGGCCGCCCCGCAGACCAGACACGCCTCGGAGGGTGCTTTCCCAATTCGGTGTAAGAATTTCTGGAAAGACCCATGCCCCGTCAGCAATTGTAGGGACCAATAGTCCGACATTGCTGCGGGGCCCGAGGCGTCAACGAACGTGCTAACCGCCGGGACCAGGCGTCTCACCCACCCAGTGGGTGGGGACCTGTCCCATTCCGCCTGCCACTCCTCCATAGCCGCTGTTAACGCAGCGGCTTTATGGAGCTGGGCACGCGTCTTTAAAATACCCGGGTCGCCGCCAAGGGTGGGGTTATCCCTGTCTTGCGCTTTTGCGCAAAAAATTGCGCGCCCCATTTTGGCCTTGATGTACAGCGGCATTCGCCCTGCTAAAACGCAGAGCGAAGCAAAGGACACAGTCCTATATGCCGCTGTACATCGGATCAGGGCTGTGCGCTGAGCACGGCGGAGAATTGCACGTGCATTCTCCCTGACCAGCGCAACAGCCCAGACCGGCGACCCGTATAAAATGATGGACTCCCACACCGAGATGTAGAGTCTCCGGGCATGGACGGATGGGCCCCTGGTGTTAGGCAGGATCGCTGAAAGCGCTCCTGAGACCCTATCCGCCCTTAATGAAACCTCCCCCAGATGGGCCCGATAATTACGGAGGCAATCAAAAATCGCCCCCAAATACCGGACCCTGGCCGCCGTGGTGACAGTGGCATTCAGGATCGGAAGACTTACTGTCTTCTCGATCCTGTGGCCAGTCAGGAGGATGGCCTCCGTTTTTTCCGCTGCCAAGGAAAGGCCGGTTTTCTGGAACCAGGCTCCAATCCTCGGCAGCACGGAAGCCATCTGCAACCTGACCTGCGGGAGGTCCCTACCCGAAAACAATAGGGCGAGGTCGTCGGCGTACGCTATCGCACGCCCCGCCCCGCCCATATCCAACTCGGTGAGGAGTCCATCATACACGGCGTTCCACAAAAAGGGTCCTAGAACGGACCCCTGTGGAACGCCCGCATAAATATCACGGACCACGGTGCCCTCATAAGAGTGCACCGTGATCCTACGATTATTAAAATATTCCCGGAGGAGCGCCCGAACATATCGGTCGACACCCCTCCTATCCAACTCGTTCAGAACAACCTCCCAACGGAGGGTGTTAAACGCGTTCTGAACGTCGAAGGACAGGAGAAGGCAGATCTTGTTCTGGGCCCTGGAGCGTTCGGCAAACCGAGCAACCTCGGTGGCCGCCTCCATGGTGCCAACACCGCGGCGAAAACCATACTGGTTTTTATGGAATGGATCCCTGCCGAGCTGGGATTCCAGGATCTCCTTCATGACGTACTCCCATACCTTAGATAAGGCTGGGAGTACGGAGATCGGCCTGTAGGCCCTCGGACTTAGGGGATCCTTTCCCGGCTTCGGGATCAAGATGACCCTTGCCATCTTCCACGAAGCCGGGATTCCACCGCGCTGTAAAGTGTCGGCAACCATCTCGCGTATCAGATGTTTGTGTGCCCTGGCCACACAGGCCACGACCCCCGATGGGACTCTGTCGAGTCCGGGGGCCTTGTTGGGCTTGATACGCGAGAGGGCCCTGTCGACCTGCTCGGGCGTAACCTCCGGGATTCCCCTCCAAAACGAGGAGAGGGGTCGCATAGGGAGGGGACGCGACAAGAGGGGGGCGTGCGTATGCGCAGGCCCAACCGCTGGTGAGGGGGAAGGGAGGGGAGGGAGCGGGGCAGTGGCAAAAAGGGTATCAAGTACCCCGCCAACCTGCTCCCGCGTCATAACCATGTTTGGTTTCCTCCCCCCCAATCTAGCCATAACTATCTTGTATGGCTTCCCCCACGGATCGCCATCGACCGTGCCGTACAGCTCCCTCCAGAGCTTCTCCTTGGAGCGCCAGATCAAAACTTGAACTGCACGCCTCGCCAAGGAGAAGTCCCGCCTCAGTTGTTCGAGGCGGGGGGAGGAGGGATCTAATCTCCTCCTACTTCTCTGGAGGAGCCTACGGGCACGATGCATCGCAGAGCGAGCTTCGGCGATTTCCGCATTCCACCACCGGTTGGGCTTCCGGGTCCCCCTTGGAAGACACCTCTTCCTGAGGACCCGGGCACTGACCCCCTCTAGGAGTCGCTGCAGACCCTCCGCCTTCGGAATCTCATCCGTTAAACTGGACGGTTCCGGCGGAGGGGGAGGGGCAGACACGCCCACAGGCGTGGCCAGCGAGGAGGGCGGAGTCGGGAGGGCGTTCCGAAGAACGCGGAAACCCTCCAGAATCGACTCCGGGGCAACATCCTTCATTGAATATGGAGTCCAGCCGTCGCCAGGTGGTCGGCGAGCCACACCCGGTTTGGCCAGGGTGTGGTGGACGTAAAGATGGTCGGAGGCAGTAAAGTGCCGAAGCACCTCGCTCCTCCGAACCAACCCGGCCAGACTCCTGTCCACGGACAAAACATCAATGAAGGACGAGCCCCTGCCCGTCCGGAACGTGCAACGTCCCGGAACTCTAATGGGCACCAAGCCCAACCTCGCCAGCAGAGCCATGCACGCATGGCCCCTCCTATCTGCAGTCTTTCCCCCCCATGCAGGGGACTTGGAATTAAGGTCCCCCGCAAGAATTACCCCTCTCCCCGGGGTTAAAACACTTAAAATTAACGCCTCGAGCTCCTGGAGGTAGCCCAGGAAGGCGGGGCCCTTCTTGCTCGGCCGGCAGTAACAGCTCACCACGACCGTGTTATCCACGATCGCGGTGGCTATGCCTTCGGCAGCAGCAGGGGGGGTAAGGGAGGCATGCCTACCCTTGAACCCGGTCACCCAGATCGCTGCATCCCCCGTGGCATCCCCTATCCACTCAGGTAACATCCTGAATGGTTCGGAGATGACCACGAGGTCAACCCCAAGCAGGCAGGCATTCTGGATCATCAGATCCTGAGCTAGCCTGCACCTGCCGAGATTGATTTGCAGGATCTGGATCATTGACCGGGTCTACCAGATCTTGGCCCCCCCGCAGCCGAATTCGCCCTGATGGCAGGGCAGGCCAGCGACGCAGTGACATGCGCCGCCTTAGGGCCCGTTACCCCCTTCGCCGAGCAAATAAGGCACTTGGCCACGCCTTTGCAAGCCGCAATGGCGTGGTCCGAGGCCCCGCACCTCCTACAAAGCTCCCTCCCCTTGGGGACCGTGGGGCATGCGGCGGCCAGATGCCCCAGCTGATGGCACGCGAAGCATCGCGTGCTCTTTGCCAGGGGTCTGGCTCGCACCACGGTCAAACCCGTCCTAAAACGGACGGGTTCCGCGCCCTTCGGGAGGGCGGTGGTGGGCACCTCCACCACCGCGGTCTGGGTCCCGTTGAGAGTAGTTCTCAACGAACGGACCGCCAGACCGGCCACCTCCACCTTAAGGGCCGCGCCCAAGTCCTCCAGGAGGGCCGGGGCATCGACCATAGGGTCGATGTCCCTAACCTCGAGGGCCGTCCTGTCCTGGAGGGGGGTACATGACACCTTACCGGACGAGAGCTTCGCGAGCTCCTTGGCCACCAAGGTCGAACTGACCTTGGGACCGAGCTCTAAAAGCACGTGCCCCAGGCGCGTGCGTTTCACGGCCCTGACATCAGTCAAGGCCGCACGCCCCAGGGTCACGGTCGTCCGGTAGGTGTCTATAAACTGACCCCCCTCCGGAACCCTCACTAAAACTGCCTCCGGGCGGGTTCTCGCCGGCCTCGCCCTTTTCTTGGGCGGGGCGGCCTGAGCCCGAGGCTTCGCGGCGGAAATAGGGGGGGGAGCCCCCGTCTTCCCCACACCAGGGCGGGGGGTACCTGCCTTCCCAATATTCGAGGCCGACTTCTTCCCACTCGGGGGGGGTTGACGGGGAGTGCTCCCCTTAGGCCCCACCTTCCGAGGCGCCCCCGGTACAGAGGTACCCAAAGCCCCATTCTGGGGGGCAACCGGCCCTTTGTCCTTCTTCCTCTTTTTCTTCTTCTTCCTCGTGACCTTCTCAAAAGGAAGGTCACGAGGGAGGCCACCCTCTACTGGGTCCTACACCACGCCTTCAGCGGGGGGGGGGGGGGGTGGCTGGCCACCTCCAACCTTCCCGGAAGGCCCCGCCCCTTTCCCAACCGGGGGGGGGGGGGGCGCTCATCAGCCCAGGGCCCGAGGTCTTTTGGGTAGCGACGGGGGCCGAGGTCACCGCCTCAGAGAAGAGTCTCCTCTTTGTACCCTCCGTCGCCACCTCGTTGGGGGAGGACCGTGGCCTCTTCCCCTTCCCCTTAGATTGCGGGGTCTTCGCCACTCCCCCCTTCTTAGAGGGAGGGGTCTTATTGCCCTCCACAATCCTGGGGCTGGCACCCTGGGCCTCCCCGGGGACCGAGATACCCGGTCCCCGAGGGTCCAACACCTCCACCGTCTGGGTGGCCATATCCGCCGTCTTAGGCCTTCGGGTAAACAGCAAGCTAGACTGAACCAGCCCCTTCGGCTGGTTCTTGGCCGGCTTACCCTTGGCCTTTGAAACTACGGCGTCGTGGAAGCCCTGGGCCTCTATTACGGCCGTCGACGCCACCTCGCAACGGTCGATGATTCCGTCGGTCAGGGTAGCTACCCTGGCCTTCGTCACCTTACCCGTTGCGACGGTGGCCTTGAGGTCCCGGCATTCGCGGACCAACTCCCTGAGGAGTGATCCTACCTCTTCTAGCCGGGCCTCGAGTTTTTCCTCCGATGTCATGCGCTTAGCTCGAGGCAGCGCCTCTGACATCGGAGTTGACGTCGACGGGGGGGGGGCTTGGGGAGATTGGACCCTGATACAGGGCCCCCCCCCATCACACCCCTCCCCCCCCAGAACCTCCACACTCCTGATAGTGGGGCCACCCACTGGCGCCCCCAGTGGCCCTGAAAAGGGCCGATTATGGGGGTTTCCCCCCTCTGTCCCACCCATAGGGTGGATACTATCGGGCTCCGGCTGCAGCCTCGGTGTAGTCATTGTGCTGTGCACCATCCCCGAAGTGTCCGCGTCGTCCAACGTGACGAGCAGGACAGACTCCCCGGGGGGTGTACAGCGCTTAGTCATGCCTAAATCCATATCCTTTAACTTTCCAAGGTTCTGGGCATTTGTGGCTTCGTTCCGGGGGTGCAGTGGCGCCGAAGCGCCTCCCCCGCTGATACCGGCCTGCTGCCTCAGCACGGTGTCATCGGGCTTATTTTGTCGTACTCCCCCTTTGCTGCCGACAGGGCGAGAGAGGGAGGATGGCCTAATGTTATCAATCGCCTTGTTTGCATCCGAGGCAAGGCTTGATTGATACATTATTCTATAATACGTCTTAGGGGCGACGGCCCCACAGCCCGGCGGATTTACTCCTACACGTAGCCCCGATGTTTGGCTACCACGTCAACTACCGGCAAAAGCCGGAGGGATCGTAAGCGCCGCCCGATCCTAAGATCCGGAAATCCGGACTGTGTACCCCTCAAGGGCAGATCTTCGGCCCATGGGGACCCTCCCCCTTTACTATTATTCAAGAAATCCATGTTCCCACTCACCTTAACTCCGGTGATAGAGTTGTTCTAGCATGGACGGATTAGGGCTACCCAGCCCTAAACGGTTCACCCACATTCTAGCCCCCAAGGTAAATAAGTTTCTATATAATTATTTTCTTTTTCCAGATCCGTCTCAGCAGAAGTGGACGAAACGGAACATCAGGTGTACCAGCTCCTATCGTTCGTTCACCAGGTTTCCCCGGGACGAGCAGGTACAATCCCAATTTACTGTGCACCCTATCTTCAATTAACCCCTCCTCACTGATCTTTTAGCCAAGGAGGCCGGATGACCTTGTTAGGGGCCATCCAGGGACCCGGTCGGCGGAGGGGTAGAAAGGTAAGTACACCATACATTTTTTTTTTTGAAGGGGGAAAATGCTTTATGCATACCCCAGCATTGCGGCTGGGGTTATGTGGGACTCCCTGCCAAATAGGTGGAAAAAAAAAAAAAAAAAAAAAAAAAAACAACCCCGCCGACAACCTCCTTACCTCTGCCCTTAGGGGAGGGGCGTACGTCTAGGTATTACTTGCTCCCTCCCTCCTCAGAAATCTGAGAACATCCTACTTATATACAATTTTTAAGGTATCCTCCTTATCTACACCTTAATTAGCAGCAACCCAGAATAAATAATAAACGGCTGTCGCTACCCCCCTGACATTTAACCCACACTTATAGCGGTTAAATACACAGGGACATCAACTACCCTATACTAACACTAAAGCGTTTAAATACGCGAGAAGAACTAGTACATACCTACACCAACACAAAGCGGTTAAATACGCGGAAACACACACAAACGCGCAATTACCCTATCCGGGATCAAATTGCCGGGAGGGAGGGGATAATTTCCTCCTCTTCCTCGGGAATTGAGCTTTTGGGGGCGGGGGGATTAGCACCCCTCCTCTTACCCTTTCTCCTCCTATTTTCTAGGGCCCTCCTGGCCGCTTCAGCCCTTAGGGCTTCACACCGAATCGCCCTGGCCTCTCGTAGCTTTTCTTGCTCCTTCGCTGTCCTATCGCCCATAGTTTTATATGCAAACACCTTGAGGGCATTCCAATTTTCCGGGGACTTAGTCCCAAGGGCAATTATGGATTGAGCCTCAATTGGGGCCCCCAAAGCCTAGGCCAAATCCCTCCTCTCAACTTCATAAGATGGGCATGCCGTGAGGACGTGTTCCGCATTATCAACGGAATCCCCGCCACAGTCCTCGCATGATCTAACCCCAGATTACCCAATTCTGGCCTTAAAGGTATTAAATGCCCCATGCGATGTTAGTATTTGAGAGAGCCAGTAATCCTGTTGAAAGATTTTACCATCTACACCACAAAAGGTCTGCACTGATGGAACCAGTTTCCTGGTCCAGTTACCATATTTGAACCCTTCCCAGCTCACCTGCCACCTGTTTTTTCTGAGCCGTCGCTCTTGCTGTCAAATGGACAGAATCACCCCAGAACTCGAGATTGGCCCTATCCTCCGCCTTTCTCGCATACAGCCTTTCCCACATACTCACTTTTATCTCAATCGGCATCCTACCGGCCAAGACGCACAGGGCCTGGTGCGACACCGAGCGGTATGCCGTTGTAGCTCTAGTAAGGGCCGATTTCTGCGCCCTCCTAAGGGACTTTCTATTCACCTCCAGGTGCAGGGCAGGGGCCCAAACCGGGGCCGCGTACAGCACGATCGACTACCACACCGAGTAGTAAAGTCGTCGCGCGTGTACCGACGGGCCACCGATGTTGGGGAGCAAAGATGATAATGCCCCCATAATCTTCTCCCCCTTAACCACTGCAACCTGGAGGTGATTTTTAAAATTTCTGCGGCAGTCAAGCTCGATACAAAGGTATCGAACTGACTCCGCAGAAGTAACTGTTCTGCCCAACACATCAAAATCTGCAATCTTGCTACCTCTCTTTCAAACCACTCCCCTATTTTTCCCATTGACACTGAGAGTTTTTCCTCGAGTTGTGCCAGGTCCCTTGCTGATATAATAACCGCCAGATCGTCGGGGGCCATCGAGTTCAGGACCCCATCGTACACAAGGTTCCATAAAAAAGGGCCCAAATCCGAGCCCTGGGGGACCCCAGCAAACATCCCCGCCTCCACATGCTCCTGTGAGATGTGAACCACAATACTCCTATTCTTGAAATAATTTCGGATAATCCTTCTAATAGTGGGGGACACACCCCTCCTCCTACGCTCATCTAGAATGATCTCCCAATCCAGGGAATTAAATGCATTCTGGACGTCAAGTACTATCAGCGCACATAGCCGGTTTTTCCCCGCGCACTCCTTCGCAAATCTAATTACTTCATGGGCCGCCTCGACGGTGCCAAGGCCCCTCCGGAACCCAAACTGGGCCGGGTGAAATGGGTCAGCCCCTATCTGGGCTTCTATCACGGCCTTAACCGCGTACTCCCATGCCTTACTCAAGGCCGGGAGTACGCTTATCGGCCTGTAGGAGCCAGGTAAATTGGGGTCTTTGCCCGGTTTGGGTAGAAGCACCACCCTCGCTCTCTTCCAGGAGAGCGGGATGGTACCTGTCCAGAGGGTGTTCTGTTTGTTACCATCTCTGCTAAATGGGCCGGATGGGACCGAATGACTCCCGCTACAACCCCCGAGGGGACCGCATTCAGGCCAGGGGCCTTATTCGTTTTTAGCTTGGCTAACACCCCTTCAATCATCGGCATATTCACCAAGGCGATGGTCTGTTCTTCAGACCAATCGCTACTCCAACCCGGTCGTACACCCCGGGAAACCCTAGGAGGGTGGTTCAACGGAGAATCCGTTGTAAACAGGTGCCCAATGACGGAACGTGCCTGCGCTGGGGTCATCTCCGTTCGCGGGGAGCAGCCCTTCAGCGTTGACATAACCACCTTATATGGTTTACCCCAGGGGTTACTGTCAACGCTGGTGCACATTTTGTTCCAGTGGGCCTCCTTTGCCCTCCAGATCTGCCGTTGTACTTCCACTCTAGACATGCCATACGCCCTTCTCGCGTCCTCCGCATCCTGGGCGCCTTTCTTCCACCGTCGCTGGAACCACCCCCTTACTCTAAACGATGCTTTCCTAGCTGCAGCGATCTCTTCGCACCACCAAAAATTCGGTTTTCGAGACCACCTTGGAAGGGCAGCCCTCAGAAGGACATATTCAGTAACCGCTTCCAGGATTTTTTGCATCTGATCTACTCTTGATTCGAGGATAGCTCCATCTTCGTCCTTCTGTCTAATTGACCGTGCTTCTTCAGCCTGTGCCAACTCCAGGTATTTCGCTTGGATCACTTCCGGGTTCATTCCGGTCCGCCAGGGTATGGCAAATATACGTATGGTCCGAGAATGAAAAGTGTCTCAGGACCTCACTTTTTTTAAAACGGCGGGCTGTCACCAGATCGGTGGACATAACATCCAGGAATGCAGAACCCTTGTTATGGTGTCCGAATGCAGCCCTTTCACTCAGTCTAATAGGGACAAGCCCATGTCTAGCAATTCCATGCAGGCTTGACCCTTTTTGTCCACCTTAATACCCCCCCCCCCCCCCCCGCGCCGGGGATTTTACGTTGAAGTCCCCTGCTATTATAAGTTCCCTCCCTAGGGCCCTTGCATCCGATACGATCCCTTCTAGGGAGTCCAGGAAATCCCCGAACTCCGGGACTTTCTTTTTTGGGGAGCAGTACCCACTAATAATGACACAGTCACCTAGTACTGCCCCCACAATACCTTCCGCGGCCAGAGGCGGAGCTCTCGTCGCAAACTTCCCCTTGAACCCGGTCACCCAAAGGGAAGCATGTCCCGACGCATCCTTGAACCACCTATCCAATTGTTTATATGGCTCAGATATAATTACCACATCGGCATTGAAAACTGCCATGTTCTGGGTCATTATATCTTGGGCCAGTCTAGATCTGTTTAAGTTGATCTGTATCACTTTAAGTGGCATAACTTATGTGGCCTGACCTCCGTTCCGCCTCATATCCTGGGCCTCCGTCCCCCTATTAGCCTTATTTAACGGACATGCCAATGAGGCTGTCACGTGTGCAGCTAATGGGCCCGTAACCCCTTTCTTCGCACATATAATGCACTTCGGCGGGTTACGGCATGTCGCAATCGCGTGCCCTCCTTCCCCGCATCTCCTACATACCCCACTTTGGTCCCCAAGGGCCCTACAGGGGCCCTACAGTTCCTGGCCAGATGACCCATCTGATGGCACCTGAAGCACCTCTCCAATTTCGGGAGGATCCTTCTGCGGACTATGGTTTGCCCCACTCTGAACCTAAGCCCATCTGGGAAGGCCTTGATCGCGTTCGTAGGGACCACAACAATGGCATACTGGGACCCCATTAGGCCCATTCTCAAAATTTTTAGAGTGAGGTCCTTGGAGTCGACATTAAGAGTTTCCCCCAACTCTTCAAGGACCTCCCCCCTCCCCCCTCTGTCATAGGGTCGATTCCCTTGATTTCGATCGTTGTCCAATCTTGCAATGGGGAGCATACGATCTCCGACTCCCCTAATTTGCTCCGCAGGACATTGGCCACTTCGGACGACTTCCCCTTTCTATCAAATTCCAGGAGGATATGTCCCAATCGGGTCCTCCTGACCCCAGTAACCCCCTCGAGCACCTCCCTTCCCTTGGCTACGATAGCCTTATAGGTATCGAGGTACGTGGTCGACGGGGGAACCCTAATTAGTACAGCCTCGGGCCTTTCCTTGGGGCTCGCTGTCTTTTCCTGGGTCTAGCAAGAGGTTGGGGAGGGCCCGAGGTTTGTCCCATCCGGGTCAATTCCTCCTGGCCGCCCCTCCCTTGATTTTGCCGACGTCCCTCCGGCAGATCCCTCCAGGGGATTTGCTGTTGTTGTTATTATTGCTGGTAATTCGGCTGCAACTGTACCTTTTGTCGTTGGCGGTCCTGCCAGGACTTTGCCTTTTTCTCTCTTTTTAGCTGGCCCCGAGTGGGGGGTGGTATTTCCCCTCCCCCTGATTAGGGGCCATACCCATCCGTGGGCCCGTCGAGGGGTAATCATCCCCACTTCCTTGTGTCCTCGCATCGGGGGTCTTATTCCGTACAGCGGGGCCGGCCTCCCATAAAACCTCCGCAAATAACCTCTTCTTCGCGTTGGTATTAGTTCCCTGATTACCAGGGGGGGAATACTTTTCCCTCGGCCTCTTACCCCTCTTGCTTTTGGTCCGCTGATTACCCTGACCACTATTGTTAATGAGCCTTTCCCCATCCTCGTGGACCCGAGGTCCAGGACCCCCGCTATCCCTTAATAACGGGAATTCCTCCATGGGAGATCCCCGGGGGATATTACCCCCACTTTCTCGGTCTGTGTGCCCGAATCCCTCCCCAGCACCCGCTTGGGGGCCTTCATCCTTTCTTCCTCTTTTTTATTGTCCTTATAGGGCCCATTTCCGGTCTTTGTAGCCCTCTGGCCCGCAGTCCATTGTTGGATGGACTGTGTGGTCATAACAGCCGCCACCGATAACTTGTCAGCATACTTTAACAAAGTTCCCTTTGTCATGGCATCGTCTTTAGCCACCTTGATCAGCTCACGGCATAATTCCGTGAGTCCAGCTAACATGGTCGCCACCTCCGACAACAAGTTATTCCCCACATTTGGTGCAGCGTATTGCACTACCTGGACCACGTGTTTCCCTTGCTCGCTCTTATGTTTCCGGTTCACAGGAGCCGGCACCGTAAACAACGGTTTAGAGGTGATACCCCCTAAAGGAGGTCTCTCATTGTTGACCTGAGCCTCAGGGTGGTTTCCACCTCCCCCCCCCTCTCCTCTTGTCCATCAACCTCGACGTCGAGCTTGATCTAAACCTCAGCTTTCCCGTCTTGGAAAGCTCACAAGGTATTCGCGTCAGTGCCACTGACGGGTCAAGGTTAATCCCTAATATGGGTTGTTTTTTCTGCTTCTCCTTCTGTTCCACCCGCTCTCGATCCTTAATGGTATCCGGGGGGGGGACTTCCATCACCTCGGAGGTGTGCGCTGGATTGATTTCCTCTTCCATATGTTTGTCGGAGGGGTCTCCGGAATTACAATCGAGGTACTTACCGGGTCAGGACTATCGCCGGCTCCTGACGCAGCCACGATCCTCGAGAAGTACTCACCTATTGTCCCCTTGTTAGGATCTTGGGAGCCCTTCAGGTCCTTCTTGTCCGTCAGGTCCTTCTCCCCCCTCCCGGACCCACTCTTATCAAAGAGTATAAGAGGTACATCCACCTCCTTCCTCTTCCCCTTATCCGCATTGATCCAACCACATACAGTTTCAATGTCCTTTGTGGATTTGCCAAGTCCTGCCGCTGTATCTGCTGCCAGAGGGTGCATTGGCGAATTTTCGCTCTCTCTGGAGATGTTGGCTCGCCGCATCAGCACAGCATCATCGGTCTGAATTCTTCCGCTCTGCTCACTGCCGACAGGGTGAGTAGAGGTTGGTCTTATACCAAGATTCGCCTTTTGATCATCCGAGGCTTGGCTCTTCTTAGGCATAATTCCATTATATATCTTGAGGGCGACGGCCCTACCGCCCAGCGGATTCCGCCAAACTCTGGCCCTGATGCACTGGCTACGGTATTAGCCTGCCTATTGCAGGAGGGACCCCAATAGACCAGTGGGACCTACCTCCAACGACTGGCCAAAATTCCGGTCCTGGTCTACGGGACCGGTGGGAACCTCATTCCTCATCTTCTTCACCCTAAGTACACCATACTAAATTAGAACTACCCCTAGGGTATACCTTACTCGATTCCAATCCCACGGGATCGGTTCTTATTTCGCTCCTGTTACAGGACCGCTATTGGGGGGGGGGGGTGGTCGACCCTTAGTCAGGAAGGCAGCATCCCTCGTCCGGCTACATGGTGGTGTCCAAAACACCCCCGGCGTGACCGAAGGGGAACATAGTCGCTTTCCCAGAGCCCCCTTACCACGCTCAAGGTGGTCGACCCTGCAGGGGGGGATTGTATGTTCCTACACTGACCACAAACTTAATGTCAGTGAGCAAAATTACTGCTAGAGGATACAGAGTGTTCTTCGACAAAGAAGAATGTGTAATTATGGATAGCCAGATTGTTCTGGCTGTCCATCACCAGAGGCCAGCAGAAAGACGGAGTTTATCATCTCAACAATCCAGAAGAAAAGGCAATGCTATCCACAGGAGTAAATGACAAATTGTAGCATCATCGACTAGGACATTTGAACCGTAGTGGCATAAAAACACTAATGACTGGTAGTGCGTATGGATTGGATGGATTAAAAATAAGCGAGAATGTATGTAAGACGTGCGTTTTAGGTAAGAAAAGCAAACTACCATTTAAGACTAGTAATAACAGAGAGAAAAACCTATTAGATTTAGTTCATTCGGACATATGCGGGCCAATGTCAGCAAACTCAATAGGTGGTGCTAGGTATTTTCTTACCTTCATAGACGACCACTCAAGGAAGATGTTTATTTATCTGTTAAAACATAAAACCGAAGTTGTCGAGAAATTTCTCATTTTTAAAGCATTAGTAGAAAACCAGTTAGAAAGAAGGATAAAAACATTGAGGACTGATAATGGCACGGAATATGTTAACCAAAAATTATTAAGTGTCTTAGAAAGAAATGGAATTAGACATCAAAAATCTGTACCATATAATCCTCAACAAAACGGATTAGCAGAAAGGGCGAATAGAACTATAGTCGAAAGAGCTAGGTCAATGTTAATCGAGTCTAACCTGCCGAAGACATTTTGGCGCGAAGCATCCGTAACCGCCACATACTTAATAAATAGATCTCCGGCTAAGGCATTACAGGAAAAAACAAATTAAGCATGTTGGGATGTGAAGGCAAAATAGTATTTTATGTTATGTTTGTATTTGGCGCTTCGCCGTGTATTCTTTGTTTTCTCTTTCTATATATATATGTTCAAGTGTGCTTCCGTCCCCGTACGCTTGGTGCACTCTGTCGTTCTGGTTGCTTGCAATAAAGCCACGTTATACCTTAACTGTTTCTAGTATAATTTATCCTTTTACATCAGCGCGAAGCCAGCCAAGTGGCGACAATGCGAAGCGAATGTGACGTCACATGCTTTCGGTGTAGTGATCCTCCAGGGAGTGATCAGTATAACCGTAGCCATTTTTCAAGATTTGGAGCAAAACGGGAAATAAACATAACCTAACCGTTCACTCTATCTCTTTCCATCAGTATTTCTGTCTCTTTCTATCAGTATTTCTGTCTCTTTCTATCAGTATTTCTGTCTCGTTCTATCAGTATTTCTGTCTCTTTCTTTTTTACAGTTTCTTTCTCTGTCTACTTCCGCTTTTGCTCCAAATCGCAGCAACCAATCAGCGACGATATACGTTGTTCCGATCACTCTCTGGAGGATCACTATTTCGGTGGACTCGCTGCAGTTCAACTTCGGCGGACTCCAGCTGAATTTCATTTCGAGTCCATCGCAGCTATTGGTCAGAGGGAAACACATACAGGGAGCAGTGGTAATGTGTGCGTGAGACGCCACGATGGGAGACAAACCGACACCACGGCCAACCAGCGTCGCTGGGACATATGCTGTCGACGCTGATTGGCCCCGGCGTCCGTCGCTTGGCGCTGGCGTCGGTTCGTCTCCAATCGTGGCGTCTCACGCACGGGACATTCCACGCCAAATCGGACACTTTTTGCAGTAACATTTCAGATGTGGCTCAAAATTGAATATGTTGTAGTCTTTAGGGATGTATAAACATATATCGAAGGATTTTTGAAAATTTTGAAAAATGTAGATTTTACACCTGTTTGAAGGTAAGTGCTAACTTTTTTTCAATAAATTATAGCTATGGAAGTAGTAAACGGATGGAGTTGAAATTTATGGTGCTTATAGAGAAGACATTGAAGTTTTAAGAAAAAATTATTTCAATTTTTAAAAAAAAAAATTTGAACCATTTCTGTGCAATTATTATAAACAAATGCAGTTTTTTAACATCGGGCGCGATTTTAAAAATCTGGAAAAAAATCAAAATATAGTTCTATCCTTCCCCTTCATGATCCAATTGTCAAAAATATGGACATTTTAATATATAGCCCTGTAAAAATTGCCGAAAGTGGGCGTCGTCGCTCGTAGCCTCGACGACTCCAGCGGGCAAACGTGCGTTGCTATCTGCAACCAAGGCGACTATCAACCGAAATTATTCTAAATGATCTCCGAATATTTGCAAGATTTAAAGCGATCAATAAATATTGGTAACTCACTCTTTGTCAATGGTACTTATTGATGAAAACATTTCAGTTGCCACTGTCCAATGGAAACCACGAGAAGGTGGTGAGTTTTCTTCCATCGGGATGGGATGGGATATCATGGGAAATTGGAGTAAAGATTCTACCATATCAATGAGTGTATAATTACTTCATGTGTTATGCATCAAAATATGAAGTTAATGCTTGCTGGTGCCAAACTGCAAAAATTAATGCCTGCATTATCTGATTTTCCGTTCACATACAAAGACATGCTTTCAAATATGCGTTGCGATTCGTCTAACGAATCTTGCTATTTGAATAATTGCAAAGATTGTCCAGGTTTTGAACATATCCACAAACAATTAGAAGCTTTATTTAAAAAACACGGCATTAAGTCCATTTCCTGTTCCCAGTGGACAAATACCGATAGATCCAATTTAGAGTCTATACAGTACACACCAATAGAATTTATTAATGAATTAGAAACCCAATTGTCTAAGTTACAAGTCCACGACTTTATTTCAAAACATCAAAGTAGTTATTCCGTACCTTTTTCCGTAAAAAGCCATAAAATTCGGTGAGGTACTGCGGGCGGGTTGTCCTGGCCACGGGGTACGAGGCCGCATCCTTCGACGGGCGTAGCTCCAGAATCACCCTGTATCATTTGTGCAGTGTGTGACCCGACTACTCTCCAGGTGGAATCAGACGGCTCCTGGCACCGCGAACTAGCTCGGCTCGTCTAGCTCGTAAAGTCGGCTTGGCGAGCCCGGGCGAGTAGAGCCATGACCGATCAGAAGGCTCGTGGATCGCGGCTTGTTTCGTATGACAAGTATGACGGGGTAGCGAGTTAAGATGGGGCATCTCCCTAAACCCTAATTAAAAGATGCTAGGCAGGTGACAAATACATCACTAGGAAGCCACTGTGTTATAATAGTGTGGTCGCTGGCGAAAGCGAGTGGGGGAGGAGGGTTTTTTCCCATCTGTTTTGTAAAGTTTAATCACTTGGACGCCTGACCTCAGATACTCCAAAGTGTGTAAAAAATGTTAAATCATTAACTCATAGTTGTATTTGGAGTGATAAAGACTTAATTAATAGCAACAATCACCACTTTATTTGCATTTTTCCTTAGCTTCCCCATCATGTCTCTACTTTCCTTACCTACCTAAGTAGCATTTCTGGCGGAAAAGAATTGTCCATCCTTTGGGCCTGCCATTCCTGGCGCAGACCTTTGGCAGGTAGGTATCTATTTCATCAGGCAGTGCTACCCGTGACGCCAGTAAGACCGTCCCCGGTCCGTGCTATACCAGACAGTTTTCTTCCAGTGAAAATCAGTAAATTTGCAAGCGCAATATCTTAAAAACCAGTGAATATAAAGTGTATACATTAAAGCTTATTGAATTTGGCTTGGAACGCACTATCAACTCAGGTCTTCAGAAAACGTAGTTCCATTTGAAAAACCGAACTTGACCATCGTATCTTTTAAAATAATAATCGAAAAAAAAATTCGTTCGCGCTAATAAATTAGCCCCCTCGAACCATGCAATTCCCTATTTTTTTATATTTTTATCTCCTATAGTTTAGGAGAAAACCGGCTGTCCAGTCTTCCCGCGGACACCCTGTATAAAGAGACTTATATTGTTACCATTGTTACACAAATAGTAGGGAAGTACCCCATTGTACCTCACATATTTTGGAAGCTTTATTTATTAAAAAGAAAAATGACAAGGCCTAAACACAATAATTGGAGTAAAGGTTTCATACGAAAACATTCAAAAGGTTACATACGAAAACATCACAAAAAGTTTCAAATAAAATGGGAAAATTTGTAGCGCACTGCCTTCCATGTGATAAATATTGATCATATACTGCCGGCAACCGTTTCAAAATGCACAGGTTTTACATATATACTAGAGGTCCTTATTTCACGTGTATTTACATACACGTGTACACGTGTAGTAAACGTATCCGAACTTGAATCCGTGTAATTTTTAATACACGGATACCCGTGTAGTTCTGTTCACGGATATCCGTGTATATAGTTCTGTTCACGGGCAACGTGAACGTTGCCATGCCGACGTGACAACAAAGTCTGTATTTCTATTTAGTTGTATTTTACGAGGCGGTATTTGGCGATGTTGTAATAATGCTTTCACCGGATGTGGCGTGCCGTATAGAGGGCGCGATGTATGCGTTTGCGCGGTTTTTATTTGTCTCCTTCTTCCTGCCGCTACCTTCTCGCTGCAGAAGCCAGACATGGCGTAGCAAACACGTTTTATTTTCTTTCAAGTATATCCACGTTTATATATTATTCAATAAAGTATATTACAATATAACAGGCGACCATACATCCGTGTACTTATAATCCATGTACACGTGTATTAAGAACACGGATTTTTAATTCCTTAATACACGTTACACGTGTCCCGTGTACACGTGTATTTAGACACACGTGAAAAGCCACGACCTCTAATATATACTATATTGTACAAACTCCTTTTTGATTATTGGTATATACATTTAATTTTATTTATTATATTTTTTATATTATATTGTATTTTAGAAACGTGTGTAAGTTTGATATGGAAGAGAATTCAATGTCAAGCACCGATAATAATCAGACTACAGAACAGTTTTCGAACAATAATGAAGTTACACAAGCTAATTTAATGCCAGTTTTAGGTAATCAAAGAATCAGAAGTAAAGAAGGGACTGATATGGAATCCAATTACAATCTTAGTGAAGAAGTTGAAATTGCTGAAACTGAAAAGAGTATAAATATTTCAAAGGTAATAATCTATTCCTTTGTATATTTTGTATTCAGTATTCAGGCTATTGTATATCCAGTGGTATGATGTTATTTAACTTTTTAAACTTGTATTTATTTTCAATTAGCAGATGTCTTTTGAGATCTGTACAACTAGGACAAAAACCAGTATCACAGAAAAAGCAGTAAATAAACAAGACGTACCCTGATAGCAATCTGCCGGCAGTCTGCCAGCAGATTGACGACAGGGTATGCCAGGAGAGCGCAGGATCTGTCGGCAGCTGCGATGCAGTCTACGTCCGCATTCAGCTACGGATTAGTGATGGCGATCCTGGACAGATCGGATCGATCCTAAGAATCGATCTTTTATGAAGGATCGGTTATAAGATCGATCAATTGTGGAAAAAAAGATCGATCTTCAAAGATCGATCCTAAAAAGGATACTTAAATTAACTTTATTCTCGCTCTCATTGGTCACATTTATATAGTACTAATATAGTACTTTTACTGATAAATTTTCATACATAAGTAGTCTCTTTTTATAATGTCCATCACAAAAACTGTATCCTTAGATTCTTCAGATATTTATTCAGCTATAAATAATTACAAAAATATCAAATATAAAAGTTAATCAAAACAAGAAGGACTGGGAAATAAGTGTAGAGTTTATATAAGGTATAACTTCAGAGTAACATCTAATGAGATCACTCAACAGTTGAGTCTGCTGAACGTATCCAATATGACTACGATCAGTAATATTCGTGTATAATACATGTGTATATACGTGTATTATACGATGCGTATTTTACGTAGGCATCACTGTCTGGCACTTACTATGTGTAAAATTAATGTTTTTTTTAACCGATCCTAAAGAAAAAGGGATCGATCCTTGATAGATCGGAATTAAAAAAGATCGGTGAGAGATCGATCTTATTTCCCCTAAAAAGATGGATTTTAGATCGATCCAACAAAAGATCGCCATCACTACTACGAATCTGCCGGCAGATCGACGGCAGATCCTGCCACAGACCAGGTATAGAATAGACATTTCACTCCAGCCTCTCGTTGGACTCAACATTCAAACACTGTTGCCCTCGAGACATCGTCCGAGTTATTCGATCGAGTTAAGAAATTATTACAGTTGCGAAACAAACCGACTTCAATAGGCTACTAATCTATTAGTAGTGGGAATATTTATAAAGTTGATTAGCACGCAAAGTATTGATTTAATTTCAAAATCAGTGAACCTAACCAAGAAAACCAACTACTAACCTCAAATGAGAGACAAAATGCCAATCCGTTTGGTGCGGTAGTGGTAAAAGACAGAAAGAGAAAGGTACAGCATCCTGAAATGAATAATCCAAGGGAAAAACATAATCAAGAGAGTAGAATCCCTACTCAGAACCGATTTCAGTTACTTGAAGACAACAATGGGATGGACATGGATGAAACTAACAAAGAAGAAGATGACAAAGTAAACGCGAAGAGCAGCAAGTACTCCCCACCGCTAGTACTACATGGAAAAATTGAATCAAGGCATTAAAAGACTTGCTAGAACAAGATTATTATGTGAAATAACATACTGAATTTACGAAAGTATTCACATGAACGAAGGAGCAATATGAGTTACTCAAAGAAATATGGAAACAGCAAGAACTAAGCTTTCATACATACACGGACAAAAATGAAAAAAGAAAAACCTTTGTCATAAAAGGTTTACATGAACAAACAGAATGCCAGGACATAAAACTTGAACTATTAGAATTAGGATATGAAACAATCAATGTAAACGTTATGAAAAATACCATACAACCAAAATATATGGTTACTATGAAAGGCAATGTACAACTAAACAAATTGAGGCAAAGAGTTAAACATATAACGAGCACAAAAATAAAATGGGACAATTATGTGAATAAGAGACGAGTAACGCAATGCCACAGATGTCAAACCTGGGGGCACGCCACTACAAACTGTTACGCCAAACCAGTGTGCCTAAAGTACGCTGAACAGCACTTGACAAAGAACTGCATAAAAAGCAAAGATAATCCAGTTAGTAGTACACATGTTCAAGATTTTATCTCTCTTGCTAAATAAATAAATGAACTTAACACAATATGTAACATCAGAAAAATGCTCACCACAGTCAGAAATTTAAAAAATAGTTTGCAACAATGTCTGGGATTGTTCGCAGCTATACGACCAATCGTGCGCATGCCCGCTGTCGCGAAGAAGCGCGGGTTTTGAAATGCGATTCTGTTACCGGTGTCGCGATTAGGCGATCGCGGTGACGACCTGGTCGGGCCATCTCGGGAGTGACACCTGGACTAATTAGCTATTGTTCTCCCTCCTAATTAGCATTGTCTCGCGACACATACGTGGACCGCGCGGATTGGCCAGGTGCCACGCTTCCGTACCCGTGGCTTGGCCCGTGCCGTCTCCGCGATCGCTCTCTTGCTATTGAATCGCGTAACGATTAACATCGTGGCTCTTCGCAACGCGAAACGCAAAGAGCAACCGGTGCTCCGATAATTCTATATCCTTAAAATCTTCTAATTTTCAATACACGCGCTTGCGTGTTAGTTAATTAAGTCAAATAAGTGTGTGTGACTATAGTTTCGTAAAAGTAAAATAAATTCTCGCGAATTTAAGAAAACGTGCTCGTTTATTGTACCGCCATTAATGTACAGTTGAATTCTAAAACTATTAATTAAGCTGCGTCGCGTGATTCAATCGATTGCGCGATAAAGACAGGAACGTTGGTGCTCTACATTCTTGCTTGAACATAAAGTTGGTCCTTCGAACCGGATCTCCGGCGATTTCGTGTGCCTTTCAAGTACTGTGTGGTGACCGCGTGGCTCGAGAGTGTCTTCCGTTACGCCATCATGGAGAAGGTGCTAACAGATCAGATCAATCTGTATTATCGCCTCTCTCGTGTGAGGTTAGTGTGAGGTTAGTGTGGTGACCGCGTGGTTCGAGAGTGTCTTCCGTTACGCCATCATGGAGAAGGTGCTAACAGATCAGATCAATCTGTATCATCGCCTCTCTCGTGTGT
Organism: Andrena trimmerana; assembly: GCA_951215215.1. Lineage (NCBI taxonomy): Eukaryota > Metazoa > Arthropoda > Insecta > Hymenoptera > Andrenidae > Andrena > Andrena trimmerana. The sequence continues at coordinate 12,027,978 of OX578062.1, forward strand.
ACGACAACCTAAAAAAGAAAGGTGCCGCTAAAATGACTGAAGGTTCGGTGCAAGCTAGATTGGAATTACTAACGTAGCTCTGGGAGCAATTCTCGAAGCAACATGGTGTTTTATTGAAGCACCGTACTGAAGAATGGTCAAAACATGATTATTTTACCAAGGATGGTTTCGACCTTGGCGAAGAATCTTTTCTCGAACAAAAAGGGTACCTTCTGGATCTTCTGCGTGGATTTAACCGGAAGCCAGAGTCCGCCGCCATGGTTTCGACTTCCGCCGGTGTTCTTCCTGCCAAAGAAAGGCGATCACGTGCCACTCTGCCCCGCATGCCCCTCCCTAGCTTCGACGGGAGTTACAGCGAATGGCAGGCGTTCCACGATTCCTTCGTCTCTCTGGTCATCAAGGATCCTTATCTAATGGATGTAGATCGTTTACATTATTTAAAGGGGTGTGTCAAGGGCGAGGGCAGCACTGTGATACGCAATCATACTACGACGGACGATAATTTTCAACCCGCCTGGGATGCATTAAAGGAACGTTTCCAAAATAAACGTATCTTGGTGGACGCCCAGCTTACGTTGTTAAACGAATTGCCCACGGTAAAAAGCGAGTCGTCTTCCAAATTGAAAAGATTGTTCTACGGCACAGGGGACGTGGTCGGCGCTTTAGCCGCAATGAACCGTCCCGTAACTACCACCGACTGGCTGGTCAACATGACTGTCGACCGTCTGGACGAACAATCGCGCCGCGAATGGGAGGCTTCCCTCGGCTTATGCACAGAGCCGCCCTCCTTAGATGCTCTAAGGGTGTTCATTGAGACACGCATACATACGGTTGAGGTCCTTGAAAATCAATGTAAGCGTGATCCTCCTATCGAGGATAAACAATCAACACCCAAAGGCACCGCTGTGCACCAAGTCGTCGCTACGCCATCGTCTTCCAAGGACTGCGGTTTGTGTAAGGACTTACTGTTCTGCTCCAAGTTCAAAGGCCAGGATGTTACCTCGAAGAGAGCTACTGTTAAGAAGTTGCAGCGCTGCCTGAATTGTTTGGGCAAACATCAAATCGACAGTTGCCAGTCAACCAAACGGTGTCAAAAATGTGCTGAACAACACCATACTTGCCTCCACGACGCTTTCCAACCAACTCCGGGTGCGGTAGTACAACACGTCATTCCTCGCGTACTCAACACGCATGCCGTCCACCTTCTGCTCGAGAGCCGCGCCAAGGGCGACGTCGGAGGCGTCGGTGGTGAGAGACAGCTGTGCTGACGGTGAGAGGAACGCAGTCCGAGCAGCCGCCACGATGCTATCCCTGCAGGCCTGAAAACACTCCTTGGTCAGGGGAGTCCACGGAATCTTCCGCTTGTCTTTCTTCTTGGCATCCTTCAGGTAGGTGCACAAGGGTGCCTGCATCTCCGCAGTATGTGGTATACAACAGCGGTAATAATTTAACATGCCGATAAAACGACGTAGCTCGGAGACGGTGTCAGGCTTCGGATATGTAGAAATGGCTTCCATCTTGTCCACAGGAGGTCGGTAGCCGTACCTGTTCACCACGTATCCCAGGTAGGTGACTTTGTCCTTGCCGAAATGGCACTTTTCGCGGTTGATGGTCGGGTTATGTTGCCGTAGAATGTCAAACACAATCTCGAGGTGCCTTGCATGTTCCTCGTAGGACTCTGAAACAACTATGAGGTCATCGATGTAGCACCTTACGAAACTCAGGCCCCTGAGGATGTTATCCATGTGTCGCTGTAGGGTCTGGCCACTATTCCTGAGTCCAGGAGGCATACCCAAGGATTCGAAAAGCCCGAAAGACGTTGTCAAGGCTGTCTTATAAACGTCCTCGGGTGCCATTGGAATCTGGTGGTATGCGCGCTCGAGATCGATGGTGGAAAGACCTCGGCTTCATGAAGACTCTGAAGGAGATCCTCCGGACAAGGTATCGGGTAACGGTCCGGCTCGGTAAGGGCGTTAACGCCACGGTAATCACCGGTTACACGCCAGTCCCATATAATCTTCAGAGTCTTGTCTTTCTCTGGCACCTTTTTCTTCTTCTGCTTCTTTACGACATGCAGCGGGCTCGACCAAGAGCTGCCAGACGGTCGGATGACGCCGTGATACAACAGGAGCTCGATGTGTCGCTTTGCCGCTACCAGCTTGTCGCCAGTGAGACGTCGTGGGCGTGCAAACGCCGGTGGTCCAGTCGTGACAATGTGATGAGCGACCGTACTGACAGTATCCGGAACTACCATCGTCTTAGGCTGAGTGAGGTCCTCGTATATCCGAAGAAGCTCTGCGTACTTGGCGCCGTCAGGACCCTCCGGATGGATCACCCGGGACGCCGCTGAGACCGTGTGAACAGCAGCCGGATGCAGGATTCCCTGCGCAGTAATCTTGGTGAGGGGGTCTGCCACACACCGGCCCTTCAAATCGATCAGAAGACCATAATGCGAAAGGAAATCGCCGCCTATAATGGCTTGGCGGACATCTGCGATAACGAAAGCCCACTTGAATTCTCGGCGAAGCGCGAGGTTGAGCGAGAACACCTTCTGCCCATACGTCTTGATAATGGACCCATTTGCTGCACTCAAATCGAAATCTGTAGGTGAGAGTCTGCCGGAATAGCAACGCCTGGGTACTAAAGATAACGTAGACCCTGAGTCAATCAGATATTTTAGGTTAGAATTTCTGTCAAACAAATGAAGTCGACATTCCTGGGAGGGCAGTGCATTGTTATTCGCGTCGACGCTCGCCCTAACTGACGACGAGGAAACTAGTTTCTTAGGGTGCTCTCTGCTGCCGCACCGACAGTGCCGAGGCTGCATGGTAGAAGACAGCGTAATGCTTTCGCCCCATATGTCTTGTTGTAATAACATAGGCCTCCCTGGGCTGGAATGGGCGATCGACCACGCGAGCGGGCACGAGAATTGTTTGTCGACCCTCCCTTCGAAAAATTTCCTTGTGAGCCCTCGGTTAATGAAATTAGCTTTCGGTTGAGGGTGATGAGTTGGTCTAACGATTTCTTGATGTCGGACAGGTCATCGCTGAAAGAGGTCTGCTCAACCCGTAGGACCTCTGGGGCTAGACGCAGTGGAGACGCCTCTTGAGAGGCAATATCAGTAGCCATGACGGATGAACCTGAGACTTGGGGCCCCTCCATGAGCTCGTCCGCTGCCCTCGCTAAATCGTCGAGCCTGATGGCCCCGAAAATCTTCAGAAGACGTTGGGGGCTCACCGGGAGTAAGTCGAGCCACTTGATCCGCAGGACGTCTTCAGAGGCGCTGTTACCCACTAACGAACGCATTCGTAGCAGGAGCTGCGAAGGCTTTTTGTCTCCTAACTCGAGCTCGTTCAAGGCCCGTTGCAGCTGGCGGTCTGTAGTTTCGACAAAACGATTCATAATGTTTGTTTTTAGAAAATTGTACTTATCCCGGGTGGGCGGATTCCTGAGGATGTCAGCGACCTCCTGTAACGCTTCGGCGTCGAGCGCGCCAACAACAAGGTGGTATCTCCGGTCATCTGAACGAACCTGGTGGGTCTGGAAAATCGACTCGACCTGAAGAAACCAGAGCTTGGGACTTGCCGTCCAGAAAGATGGGACTGTGCACTGCTGAACTGCCTCCACTTGAGAGCCCTGCTGCGATCTACCCGGTTTGCCGCTCTGCTGCGGCAATTGCACGTGGCCGCTACTTTGTGGGGTCAGTCTCGGTGCCCCTTAGCTCGGAGGGTTCAACAGCAAAAGATCTGAACCATCATCTCCCTCGTTGGTCGTCGTGTTGAGCACGTGGGGAGAATGGGTTAGTGTGGGTTAGTGTGGGTTTTTTACTGTCACGATCGCGATCATGTTTTTACGCGATCAAAGTCACACGGTTACTTTAGAGTTCGAACAGCGTGGTTGCGCGATGGTAGTCACGTTTCGCGATCACGTTGCAATTGCGTCGTAGCAATCACGTTTTGCAATCAGGTCGGGGTCACCAATATTCGGATCGATAATTATCGCGGTCTTGATCTCGCGATAGGTTGGATCGCCGAATGTATATTAATAAAAGTCACGTGAGAAACCAATAACAATGTGTATTTTCCACCTATTATGTGCAGGAGAAATTAGAGAAAGGGACCGACTTCGGTCTTACGCGTGCAATACAAAGCGTAGTAGTTAAGGGGGTAGACACGTCACGTGACCTGGCCGATTAGGCAGGTCGGTATTACAGCAGGTTTTTTCTGTACAGAAATGGTAATACCGATAGATCGACGATTGCCTGGTAAACGCGAGAGGGAGCTGTTTGCTATTTCCGTATTCTATTCTGAATAAGGAAAAAAATTCTCAGCTGTTGCGTTGTACTTCTAAAAATTTAAACGGAAAGTCGGCTGGTACTACAAATGTAGAAAATTCATTGTACATTTTAATTACTTGAAATGTGCTTATGCTACAACATTCTACGTAAGCAGTAAGGAATTATAAGTGAAAAGAGAAAATAGATGAGGGGATGTCCCCAGAAAATGAAGTCTGTTAGGTTAGACATTTTTTTACTAGCAAAGCACCGAAACAGAACATGAAATACATTTATTAAACGTCCTATGCAGAAAGCAGTTATGAACAAACATTATATATAAAATTGTACGGAATCGAGTGACGTCACTTTTGCAAAGATCTGATTAGAAATTGCAGAACTTCAGATTCGTCACTGCTTAGCGTGCAACATTGTATAGTCCCGCTGGTTTCGAGCGTCGAAGCCCACGAAACTCAGCGAGACACATGATTGTTGGCGAGCATCGCGTTTGACGACTCTAGAGAATCTCCCCGTATAAATGCTAAGAAACGATAGTGTGAAGCGGCGTGCGTTTCAACTGCACATTGACAATATCGTAGATTCTAGGGGCTAGAATATTATCTCCGTAATACGATGTTCTTCACCAGAGGACTACATTAATGAATTAAAAAATAAATGAATAGGTCAATTAGTTAAAATTAATGAACTGTGCATGATTTTAATGACGCCTAATTTAATTGCACTTACAAACTGAATTACTAATTGTAATTAAAAGAATTTTTTGACATGCAACATGAAGCTGCGCACGCAAATGGTTGGGCTTGGATTATCGGAAAAGACCTACCCATCCCACCGTTTTGCTTTCTCGCTGCGAGCGAGGACCTTCGGGCCTCAGTAGACCACCCGTTGACAGCCGAGAGCAATAAAACCGACAGGCCAGATAAAATGTTCATGTTTGATAAGTGTTGAGGAAAGTATTACCAATGGAGTTTTTAGGGTTTCTCGATGAAAATGATGTCAGATATGGAGGAATTTGGTCCATTTTTAGTGAACGTAGTGTGTGTCCTAATCATGTATTCATAAAAAAAAAATAGATCGAATTGCTTTGCGTCTCGACTCATGTTCGTGGACATAAGCTCACCAATCCATCGGTGGTAACACTCTTATCAAGGTGTAATGAGAAATATGAACATTTTCATATTCAGTACTGGATGACTCAAGTCGCCGTCGACCGAGGGTCTCTCGCTGGTGCGCTATTTCACTCGCACTCGATTTACGTCGTTCAATCTCCTTGTCAAGCGGTTCAGACGAGGGCCCTGATAAAGGTGAATTTATTTGGGAAACCAAAGTCGCGTCATTCGTGACACCTACTCACGAACAGATATATATATGTACAAGAAAAAGCAATTCAATTTCCCGATGACTTGAAGCAACATTTCAATAGGTAAATGCATGAATAGGTGGGATCAGGAATTCCCAACCAAGTGATGCATATGAAAGAACTGGCGATATTCAACAATAGTTTGTCGTCTAAATTTTACAATTAAAGTATTTGTTTGACATGAATATAAAGTTTGTCAGCAAAGTCTTTCTCGATTTGAGTTCTATATAAGGCTGACTTTCCTTCGCCATGAAAGGTCCCCTCTTGTCCTGCACGCTATCAAGAAATCGACGCTCGAAACCAGCGGGGCCATACAATGTTACGCGCTAAGCAGTGACAAATCTGCAGTTCTGCATTTCTAATCAGATCTTTGCGAAAGTGACGTCAGTCGATTCCTCATGTTTTCTCGATCAAATTGGCCCCAAAAATTGTTAGAATGTGAGTTATTATTTTATATTGAGTCTACTGAGGCTCTGATTTATGTGGGGATCAGGAGGATTCAGCAGGAATAGTTTCTTAGTAAATTGTTCTTATTTTGGAGTATAGAAAGTTGTCTTAATTTTAATGTAACATACGAAATAAGATTTGTACATAGATAAAAAAAATTCTTTTCTCATATAATGATTATTTATAATAGGAACCTTTGTTCTATATTTATATATATTAGTTATAATCCTCTATCTGTTTCTACTATTGAGTCTTTAAATCCTTTTAATCTATTCTTTAACTTTTAACCTATCGGGGAGCTCACCTCTTATCTTAACGACAGTTGCAGACCAAAGAGACCGATACCTTTTCGTCACCTATCCAAGTCTCCTAGTGCTCGCTCTATATTTAATCTTATGAACTAAGTATACGGCGCGCTGTTTAATTTACTCTGTATAGGTGTAGCACTGAGCAGAATTATATCTAAGAGTTCTATTTTCAACAAAAATGATATAATTCGGACCAAAATTAAGGAAATTACGTGAAAAATTGTTTGCAAAATTGAAAGCCCGTTTCCTTAAAAATAGTCCGATTTAAATTATTTTCGGTCAATTTAATCGGGAGAATGCCAGGAATCCATTTGTGGCACTTTCATATTGATACGATGAAAAATAAACAAATTCTGTTTCTTTATAATCGATGACACATCGCCGAGCACGGCGATCTCGCGCGGCTCGGGACACAAAGGTTCTCGTCGGTTATTGGAACTTCTAACATCGTATTCAGATTTATTGGCCGGTGAGTTTCATAACTAGGGGTGTGCGGTTACCCGATATTTCGGGCTCGGGACGGGCCGGCAACTTTCGGGCGGGATCGGGCGGGGTCCCGATACTTTCGGATTGCTCGAGGTCCCGACAGTTTCGGGACCCCGAGACTCGATTCGGGTTACAAGCATAGCCGCCATGAGCGGACAATTTGATTTCAGGTCGGCTCGGCAAAACTCAGACGCGATCGGACGATATCGTTACCAGTAATAGATTAAAATTATTACCTGAGAACATAGAAAAATTGTGTTTCTTACACGTTAATTTGAAATAATAAAATATTCGCCTCCTGTATATTGTTGTTATTATGAAACATCCAGGAAATATTCCTTTTTGTATGCTTATAGTTCGTACATTTACTATTTTAAATCTGAACCTATCCGGAAAAAGATAATACCCTATATATTCCCTTTACATAAAGTACTAAGTGTGAAGTATATTTTATTCAGATTTTAAAATATTGTCGATATAAAAATAGTCGTCTTTCCAAGTTCTGAACATGGTATTTATTTAAGTACGTATATGGACGTATTCAGTATTCACAGACTATTTGGTAGCAATGAAAATACATATATATATATGTGAATAAATAATAAGATACAAATTATGATTCAACAGGAGACAGAAAGGTAAACACTTATCATAGATATACATAATTCTTTCCGTCTCGGTCCCCTCGTAATAGCTGGCTTTCGAGCCGATCGCGTCCGAGTTTTACCAAGCCGACCTGAAATCAAATTGCCCGCTCATGGCGGTCATGCTTGTAGCCCGAATTGAGTCTCGGGATCCCGAAACCGTCGGGATCTCGAGCAATACGAATAGAGATGGAGTGCAAAATCACTAACAGTGATTTATCACAGTGATCGCAGATTCACGATCACGGTCGTGATTTAATTTCAATCACGACCGTGATTGTGATTTTTTTAACTTGAGTGAATTGTGTACTGTAATCGTAATTCTTGATCTAGATTGAATTATTTTTTATAAAATACTTTCATAGAGCTTGTTTTATAGTCAAAGTGTGCTAATTCAGCGAATATATAGAATATTCATTCATAAATAGTCAATGTATGCACGCACTGATTTGATTGGTTAAAGTATTCACATATACATTATACGTTTAAACTAAAATGAAGAAATATTCGTTAATTTAAATAGATCGAGAATGATTACATTGGTTCAAAATATTCAACTGAAATTCTATAAGAACAGTGAGGACTTGAGAATGTTTCGAGAGGAAGTAGAAATTGGGGTTATGTGGCGCGTGCAAAGAGCAGTTATGCTCTCCACCAATCAGAAGCGATCACTATTCTGCCTGCACCAATCAGAGGCGATCACGGATCACCGTTCTGCCTGCACCAATCAGAAGCGATCACGGATCACTGTTCTGCCTGCACCAATCACATTCGATCATGAAAATCACGGATCACTGTGAAAAATCACCGTGATTGGGAACGAACGTGATCGGATCACTTGTGATTCACAAATCACTGTTCTAGCCAACACTAACGACGGCTACCTTGGGGTCGCGGCGAACAAAACGCCTTTCCTCGCTTTCCCGTGCTGGAACACCGATATGGGGATTTTGTGCGTTTACCTAGACTTCGGCCTGACAGTCTAAAAACTTTCTACCTACGATACATGCTACTTCTTTGCCAAATAGATGAGGAATCGAGCCCATCATCTTCTTACGTGTGTTTTATCAAGCACAATTCATTTTAGCAAACTAAGTAATAACTTGTAAAATTGTCACTATTGTCACTAGGTATAACTCAGTGGTTCTTCGACACAGGGGGACCCGACATGCAACGTTGCCAAATTTCCGGAGGGAAGCCGATTTCGTCCCCGAGTGTATGTACTAATTAAAATATCTCTCCAACTTAACCTAAAACCAATGTAATAATTGTTTATTCCAACACGCCACATTTAATCTTCGCGTAAACGTTAGATTTTGCACTCTAAAAACACCGATGCTAAACGCAGTCCTTATTTTAACACGTTCCGTGCAGGAGTTTTGCAGCAGGAAACGTTACCACGTTTCGAAGGTCACGATCAGTCACTCGAGCAACCAGTAAATTATATTTCTCGTTTATGTCGCTGTTATGTTCTATTTATGAAACAAAAATTACGGAATATTTGTGACACCTACGTTCCATGACATTTACATCTGGATTAATATGTTGCCTATACGTAAGAAGAGTTACGTAAAAATTATATGTTTTGTGTGACTTTTCAGGTATGCTCATAGCCCAGATAGCACAAAGACGTTTTAAAAACGTTTTTAAAACGTGCAGGTCAGACGTTCGGGACGTCTTAAAAACGTCCAGAAAAGGTCCAGAAAAGGTCCTAGAAACGTCCATTTTCACAAACCAGAACGTTTTCTGGACGTTTTTAAAACGTTTTCTGGACGTTTTTAAAACGTTTTCTGGACGTCTTCAGGACCTTTTCTGGACGTTTTTAAAACGTTTTCTGGACGTTTTTAAAACGTTTTCTGGACGTTTTTAAAACGTTTTCTGGACGTTTTTAGGAGGTTGGTACTGGTTCGATTAAATAAAAATTTATGGATGTAAATTGTTTTCAAAATATTACCAAACTCGATAACAATTTATTTCGTTTACTTACAATAGATACATGAAAATGTCAGTGCAAGGTCGAATACAGAGAATATACCACTTAAAATAGATATGAAGTATGTAGAACATGTAGGTAGTACACATAGATTATACATATTATACAAAATATAGGTACAGAATATGTAAAATATCTGCACTTACAATAGATGTTTATAACATTGTTACAAATTCGTTGAAAGATCTCAAAATATTGAGGAAAATGTTTTCTCTGCGTTATTCACAATTGAAAATGCTATTGATTTACAATACACTAAAAGACTAGCGCAAAGCAAAATCACAATTTTGTTATATGTAATAAGGAGTAATATTTTGAGCATAAAAATGTCTTAATAAAATGTCTCTACTTGCCGTTCAATTTGCTTGTACAGTCAAAACTTGTAATTGCGTTCATGCCAGGAAATTGACAGTACGCACATACTAAATTGACCGAGTTGTGGACACACACGCTCAAGTCCTGCATTCTCACTTTTGACTGTACAAGCAAATGGAACAGCAAGAAGCAGCGTGTATGGTGGCCTTTGCAGCTTCACAAGTATCAGAATTCTTTGGAAATCTATAAAAACAGAAATAAAGTTCAAAATAAGATATGTTTTGAAAATATAGTTACTTTAACACGTTTGCTACCCAGTATACCTTTATATATTTTTCCTTAAAAGGCGGTAGTGAACGTATTAAATATAATAATTTGTTCCATTATGAATTAATAAAATAACCTCAATACCTGTGGAAAGTAACTTTCTGGTTGTTACTGTTACCATCATTCCTTTTCTTCCAATTTTCAGAATCTGATCTGTTTTTGCACAAAGGCACGATGCACTGAACCACGGCCGACGGCCGTGACTGAACCATTGTTCTTAATAACTTTTTCTTTAACACGCTACTTCATACCACACTCCGAGAAACGCTTTGAAACGCTTCAAACATGGCTATCTTTAAAACGGCTGCAAAATACGTTTTTAAAACGTCCGGAAAAGGACGTTTCTAAAACGTCCGTAAAGTACGTTTTCTGGACCTTTCCTGGACGTTTTTAAAACGTTTTCTGGACGTTTTAAAAACGTCCAGAAAACGTCCATAAAACGTCCAGAAAAGGTCCAGAAAACGTTTTAAGGACGTCCATTTTCACAAATCAAGCCGTGGACGTTCGGACGTAAAATGGACGTAAAATGGACGTTTTTAAAACGTCCTGTGCTATCTGGGAGGTAATGTTGCTGCTATGTTCTATCTATGTAACAAAATTTACAGAACATTGTGATACCTGTATTACGGAGCGGTTATATTTTGTACATGTAACAAAAGTTACAGAATTTGTGACTTCCATGTTACGTAGTAGGGTAGATGTCCCAATTACCGTGCCCTGTCCCAATTACCGTGCCTTCGTACTTAAAGAAGCCGTACAAAAAAACCCGCATAAATAAATAAGGAAAGAAATTTTTTTAATTAAGTTAAACTATTAATGTGTGCGTTACAAATGAGAAGGTTGCATTTTTAAACAACTAAAGCATAGTAAAAAAAATTTCAAGAATGCATATGAAAATTTCGATGAATTTACCTAAATCCTTACCGGAAACGGTAAGGAACACGTACTTTACAGAAGTGAATAAATTGATAATTATCATGATTTGCACGTATGTAAAGTGTTTATTATATCATAACAGGTTCAAATTTTACGAAAACATAGCAAAATGAGCACTTTTGAAACGTTTTCGTATTTTGAAAGTGAATACGGTAATTGGGACAGGAATTTAACGCTTGTCCCTATTACCGTGCCCCTCGGTGCCCACTGGCTCCCTCTGTAACTGCTAAACCTAACCTTACTTTCGTTTCTCAGAACGGGTGAACAGAAATTTATATTTGCATATTTTACTTTTGTAATGAAAAGGTCATATTAAAATTACATAAAAACACCTCTCGTAGAGCAAAAAAATGTTTTGAACAGTTCAAAGTTGAAAGACATAACCTAACCGCGGGAACGCTATTCAAAAAGGGGCGCGGTAATTGGGGGCACGGAAATAGGGACAACGCATTTTTCAGGGCACGGTAACTGGGACAAAAACATGTATTTTTCTTTCAATTAACAAAATACGAAAAATTAACATTTTCAACCCGACAAAAATGCCTTAATAAAGAGAAAAGTTCAAAATACCAATATAAATTTTCACCAAGCAAATTTAAAGTGAGAGAAGTCAGTAATTAATTCCGTCGTGAGCAAGTCGGCGTCAAAGCACGGTAATTGGGACATCTACCCTATTTACAAGTTGTGCTGTGGGGGAACTAGCGACTGACTGATCGGGACTTTAATCAGAGGTGAAGAAATCGGCCGCTATTCAAACACCCGCTTCCAAGTCGGTATTGATTAATTTATAATCCTGAAGTTTATTCACTAAAAGAATCTCTAAATATTTTCAAACCCCTCGGGCTTGTGCGAACTTCGCTTCGTTTCCTTTTCCTATTACATTCGTGTGGTCTGATTCGAACTTCGCGCTTCTAAAGTTTATACTGCGCACCATAATACATGGCGTGTAATACGTGCGTATTATATGTGTATTAAGGCGGCCGTTCCAATAAGCGGCTGGCGACTGCGGCTGGCGACGCTTCCACTAGTGCAAGGGAGAAGTATGTATCTGTTTCTCCCTTGCACTAGTGGAAGCGTCGCCAGCCGCAGTCGCCAGCCGCTTATTGGAACGGTCGCCTTTATACGTTGCGTAGGTTACGTACCCGACACTGGTCTCTATATTCCTATGTCCATGATACTACTACGTTTATCGACATAACCTGATCTAATGTTCGTCTTTATTGTAAACATTTGTTTTGTACGCGGGATTCTTAGAATATCATAAAAGAATGTCGATTGAAATTGAATCTGCCGAGTAATTATTATATATCTAGCAATAGAATGTTTTACATTTATTCTCTGTTTTTATACTTTACTATTTCATTTCAGTGTAATTCGTTTGATACAACAATATCTCAAAGAATCAAATCTTGTCAAAACTTTACAGACGTTGCAGGTATTTCTTTCCTCTGGGAAATTTTTTACTTCAAAGTGTTCTATATGTACATATGTATATAATGACTCTTTTCTGTAATTGTAATGAATGAACGTATTCTTATATTTGTAGGAAGAAACTGGTGTGTCATTGAACACAGTAGATAGCGTAGACGGCTTTGTAGCAGACATCAATAATGGACATTGGGATACAGTATTAAAAGCAATACAGTCCTTAAAATTGCCTGATAAGAAGCTTATTGATTTATACGAACAGGTCTGCTTTTGCGTTAAAAAAGATTTTGCAAAATTGTATTATATACATTTTTAATGATTTGCAGGTTGTTTTGGAATTGATTGAATTACGAGAGTTAGGGGCAGCTCGATCGTTATTGCGACAGACAGATCCTATGATTATGATGAAACAACAAGAACCTGAAAGATATATTCATTTAGGTTTAGTACATTACGATAACAATTTGGCTTTTTTAATATTATAGTACTAAATGGTGTTTAATGAAAATTTAATTTAATTATACAGTATATTAAAGCTATTCCATGTTTTTTAAGCTTTCCTTAATATTGCATATTGTATTATTATGTAGAAAACTTACTAGCGCGTTCATACTTCGACCCTCGTGAAGCATATCCTGATGGAAGCACCAAGGAAAAACGAAGAGCTTATATAGCTACAGCTCTGGCTGGAGAAGTGTCAGTAGTACCTTCGAGCAGGTTACTTGCATTATTGGGACAAGCATTAAAATGGCAACAACATCAGGGTTTACTTCCACCTGGCACTACAATAGACTTGTTCAGAGGAAAAGCAGCAGTGCGCGATCAAGAAGAAGAGAAATACCCTACACAACTATCGAAACAAATTAAATTTGGACAAAAATCTCATGTGGAATGTGCACGTTTTTCACCAGATGGCCAATATTTAGTTACTGGTTCTGTTGACGGATTTATCGAAGTATGGAATTTCACAACTGGTAAAATTAGGAAAGACTTAAAGTATCAAGCTCAAGACAATTTTATGATGATGGAACAAGCAGTATTATCGATGGCTTTTAGTCGTGATAGTGAAATGTTAGCTGGTGGCGGACAAGATGGAAAAATAAAAGTATGGAGAGTGCAAAGTGGACAATGTTTAAGAAGATTTGAAAAAGCACACTCAAAAGGTGTTACATGTCTTCAATTTAGTAGAGATAATAGCCAAATTCTATCTGCATCGTTTGATACTACTATACGGTATGTACAAAGAATCGCAGTAAAGGTTTGTTGCTATCATTCGTATAATATGAACTTTATGTATTCATAATATAGTATACACGGACTTAAATCTGGGAAAACCTTAAAAGAATTTCGAGGACACGTTTCTTTTGTGAATGAAGTAGTCTTTGCACCAGATGGACATAATATCATAAGGTATAGTTTCTATGTAGTTATTCTTCAAATAGTTTCATATTTAAAATATTTATTCAATTTGTAAATTACACTGCATAGTGCATCATCTGATGGAACTGTGAAAGTTTGGAGTTTGAAAACAACAGAGTGCATAGGTACATACAAGTCATTGGGAGCCTCGGACTTAACTGTAAATAGTATACATCTCCTTCCTCGAAATTCCGAACATTTTGTCGTCTGTAATCGTTCGAATACGGTAGTTATCATGAATATGCAAGGACAAATAGTGCGATCGTTTTCCAGCGGTAAACGAGAGGGTGGTGACTTTGTATGTACAGTTGTAAGCCCACGTGGTGAATTTATTTATTGTGTTGGTGAAGATCTCGTACTTTATTGTTTCTCTACGTCATCAGGAAAACTTGAAAGGACCCTAAATGTAAGTGTTTTAGTTCTTTTAATTCCAAAGTAACAATTTGTATTTATAGACTAGTGTTTGTTTATTTTAGATTCACGAAAAAGATGTAATAGGTTTGACACATCATCCTCATCAGAACCTTTTATGTTCCTATAGTGAAGACGGTCTTTTAAAATTATGGAAACCATAAAATGGTTAAGTAATATGTATAAACTGTAACTGCTTCTCTATAGTAGTAATATTTTGTAATACAATCACTCACTCCGTTTTGTTCAATCATTCTCGAGAATACTAAATAAGTAGTCTCCTTCCATAAACTGAAAACAATAGTGTTATCTTGTAAGTTTATACTATGACATAATAAAAATACATTACATACAACAATCCATTTCATTTCATAATCGTACAACAGAATTCAGAACATGGCGATGTAGCATTATGTACCTATTTCGTAAATTATACATTAATAGCGAAAATACCAAGTTACATTTTCTACGGGAAAAATTCATTCAGTCCATTAGATTATTTGAGTGTTTGTAAGCTTAAAATTATGGCAATGGACACGGAGTTCAAGAATGTGAACACGTATGGGCGCAAGGTAGAAAATATACATACATATGATGCAGGAACGGGTGGTTGACTTGGTGGTCAATTGCTATTATGTATGTATAGGGTGACTGTACCTAATATCGCTTAACAAAAGTTAAATCGCTGTCAATTGAATAGTAATTGATATTTTTGCATGCAATTTGCTTCAAAGTAAACAGAAATTTCATCTTTCATGTAGTATAAGTTAGAATCGTTGAAACCCATAAATTTTGAATTAGGAATTTAAAAACGCAAGACATGCAAAAATCTGGTCCTGAAAAAAGTGTACCTAATATCGCTTACTCAAGAAATATTGATTAATTTATATATATAATTTATATATATATATATATATATAATTATATATATATATATATATATATATATATATATAAATAATTATTATATAATAAATTATTATATAATAATAAATTAATCAATATATATATATATGAGTTTTTAAAGTCATTTTCACATGTGCTTTTTTTATTTCTTGTTCTCTTTGATTTTATTTTTATTAGAAAAATATAGAAATTTACAGTTATAGATTTATAAAATATTTTATTTTTTACGTACCGATGTACATATTGGACAAATAAAGTTTATTTCGGTTGTTCCGCACATTTCGTGACCCTATTTGTAACAAACATTACATCGAAACCATTGTTCTCCGGCAGGCGGTATTGAGAACACGCATACTGCTAAAAGAAAAGCACTATTTTCATTACGAAAAATACTTGAATCGATTTCATTCCTTAAGTACATCATTAAATAGGTATTTCTAGTAGATATTCTTGCATTCACGGAATACCCATATTAGACTTACCTTCTCCGAATGTGATGTAAAATTGTGGCAGTCTAATAAATTTTTACAGTATTAAGATTCTCTAAAATCCTTCCCTTTCTGTAATTGTTGATCACATGACGCTGCAATTACGATATGTCTTCCTACATGTGTTTATGTACTAATTCAGTGCATAATCGATCAATTTTAGTGCTTACTTTGCAAGATATAGTGAGTGGCGATATTAGGAACATGGGCGATATTAGGTACGGTCACCCTATAGTACGAACTCTAGCTGTATGTATCCCGTTCGTCACATTTTCGTGTAAAAAATCCATGGGTATGCGTGGATGCTGTGGTAATTGGACTCGAGCAAATAAGCAATTACTATATTTTGCCTTCGCAAATATTATAATAACGGGCTGGAGGGGTTAACCGGGTTATCTCAAATACGATCATCGGCTCAGGCGTTTTAGAGAGCGCCAAAACCGGCACCAGGCTGAGGCTTATTTTTGTTCGCCTTTTGATGAAACTGCTTACCCAATAATGAATTTCCTTTCAGCATAACTTATACGTTTTTAGAAAATTTCATAATCTTTTTTTATAAATAATTAATGAATAGTGTATTTTTTCATAATTTTATTCTAATTTATTTAAAAAATGAATTTTACAAATCTAAATGATGTCATGCTCGAAATATCGTACAATCTTAAAACATTCGATTATTCTACATCACTTTATATGCAGCTTAGTATCCACATAACACACGGCGCCTTAAATACATCCATTTTACGTCTGTTTTTGGTCTAAACGTCTTACGACCTTATTACGACGTCTTTAAGATGACGTCTTGCGTGGTATCTGAGTATTGTCGAGGGATATAGCATATACATGTATTTGAGGGCGTACACCACTTACATATTTATTTAGATACTATTTAGATACTATTTAGATTTAGACAGGTAGTTTTCGTCAGGAGATACAAGTAATTCCTTTACATCGTCCTCATGTCCAAAATTGATATAAGTTCGAAAAACTTAACTCGTACAAAATTGTAACTATTATTATGAATTCTCGATAAGATTTAATTTTGTTCAATATTAATCAATATTAATAATATTTTATAATATTGTCGGTAAAATTCATATTTTAAGTGTGTTTTTAAATACGCGGTTCGGGGGGTAATTTACATTCATAGAAATAAATGAAGGTGATTCAGAAGGAGTGGTCAATACTTTTGAAGGGTAATAATACCCAGTGATTACGAGAAAGAAAGTTCGCATGTTGTATCAATTTCAAATAGTGACAGAGATATTAACAACTTTGACGAATCATTGATGCGAATGATAAAGCCGATTGTGACGGTCATGCATTCGTTGACTCACTCAAAATTTAGTCTCTCGTTAACCACGTAAAAGTTAACACATCTTACGAACGAATCACGTTATAATCCAAATTCTACCAATATTGTGGCTTTCCTTTTTTGGGGTCTTTAAAATGTGAATCAAATAATTTTGGAAGCAATACTGTATATTTCTTTCTTTATAGTGTCATTCGTAATGGTTTTGTCGGGGATTCAAACAGTTCTATACTATCTTCATCGCCTTGGCGAATTGACTATTACTCATTCATGTAAAGTTTTTTCCTCGTAATGAAGGATATTGTCACGTCTCAAAGCATTGACCTTTCCTCTTGTATCACTCTGCACATGTATAATATATAAGGGCCATTTACTGGTGGTGTTCACTGCATTATTTTACACGAAAACGGTGAGAGCGATTTTTTGGACCCAGAACGATATGAATCCGGCTTTGAAAATGCTACTTTAAAACAAAATTAGACTAAACTAAACTAAATTTAAACTAGACTTTGATGAACATTATGCAAGGATTGGGCTCACGTGGAGTGTACAGACTAAGAAAATATCGACTATTTTACCTGTGATATTTGTACACGTGCTAAATAAAAGTTATATTCTTTTTAAAAATGTTTTTACTAACATTATTAATTACTTAGACCTTAAAATCTACTAAGTAGTTGGCCGGTACGGGACGACAATTTTTCGTTCGCTGCGAATTACAACTTTTTTATTCCAGCGAATTATTAACCTTTATGATAAAATTTCAGAAAAACGATTTGTCCCCTTTTATTAAGCACAATTTGTAATACAAATTACTATTTTGAAATTTGATTTTTACAAACAACAGTCCAAGTTATAGAACAAAAACTTAGAGTGGCCGGTAGATACTGCACAACTCTCCCCTATACAAGCTACAGAGGACTGTCATAAGACGTCTTGGAGATGTACGAATCAGTATTAAGCGGGCCCTACACGATGAGACTTGTCTTGAGACATGTCTCAAGACAAATTTCATAGTGTAGGGCCCGCTTTAGAGCTGTTTCGAGACCCGAAACAACAGAGCCGAGACCCGAACGGTTTCGGGTAGTTCGATTTTTTCGAGCCGCTCGAATGTGTTTCGATTAACTCGATTTTTTTTGAGCCGCTGGAATGTGTTTCGGGTAACTCGAATGTTTCGAGCCACTCGAATATATTTTAGGTAGTCGACTGTATGGTGCAGTGTGATAGCTTGGTGGAGCTAGAACGTTTTGTTTGTTAAAATCATTTATTTAGGAGCTTATCCTGAGGTGTATACGAATTCAATTATGGGTCAAAATGGACCCCGCATCCAATGTGTTGTTAAAATATCCACCAGGCAAGTGTTAAATTACTTCATATGGTTTTTATATCTATACATCTCATATTATACACCTAACTTAATTTATATTCGGTGCCTACAAAACGTGAGCTACGCCAAGTTATCACACTGCACCATACAGTCAACTACCTAAAATATATTCGGGTGGCTCGAAACATTCGAGTTACCGGAAACATACGAGGTACTTGAAAAAATCGAGCTACTCGAAACATATTCGAGCAACTCGAAAAAATCGAGCTACCCGAAACACATTCGAGCGGCTCGAAAAAATTAAGTTACCCAAAACATTCGGGTTATCCGAAACCACGGTGTAATAGACAGGTGTTCCGAATCTGTACGTTTTACACTAGCGATTTTGAGTGCCGATTTCTGTTTAGTTCCCCTGGCCGTCGCGAGAGGCGTCGTGACTTAGAAGGCATATACATATGTATTAATGAGACTGTAGTAGTAGAGATTTTAGTGGTATTACTGGGCTTGCGAGAAAAATCGTATATATGTAAATGCCTTTACGACCTCAACGAAATCTGCCGGCCGCCAGAAGAACTAGGACGAAAAAGTCACACATTCTGAACAGGAGTGGGAACACCTGTCTATTACACCGTACCCGAAACCAGTGATGCCAGAATCGTGGGACGCGGGACCAAACGCTTACCCCCACTGTTACCTACCGTCGTCTCCCACTATGCCCTACCGGCGTCCCCCACATTCTTCCCACCGCACTGCACACAAGCATATTTTTACTCCTGTCTACTCCCGCTTGCGCGTGATGGCCTGCTTTTCACTTTCGACAAACATTTGCGCGGCTGAAGTGCGCGTTTCGCCGTAAAAACCAATCTGTTTTGAAGGTCTCAAGTGCAAATTCGGACGCGCATTGCAGATGTGTGGACGCGATTTTCGCTGCGCACGGTGTTCGGCGCGCAATGCACGCTGTTGCACATGTTTAACCGTGCCTTTGGGCTGCCGAGCACACGGACAGGGGTAGGGATATGCTGGTGTGCAGTGCGATGGGAAAAAAGTGGGGAACGACGGTAGGGCATAGTGGGAGACGACGGTAGGTCGTAGTGGGGGTAGGCGTTTGGTCCCGCGTTCCACGATTCTGGCATCACTGCCCGAAACCGTTCAGGTCTCGGCTCGGTTCGGAAAACCGAGTCCCGCTCGGTTCGAACTTCAAACTATTCAAATGTTTCGAGTCTCGAAACAACTCTAATCAGTACCACTTCCTAACGATGTCCAAAAATCACGTATTTTAGACGTCTTCTGGACGTCTTTACAACGTATCGTTTTGTAACTATGGACGTCTTTCCAGGCGGCACCTAATGTTCAAAGCGCATGTAAAACAGCATTATTTTCTATTGAGGTGTATACATACATATACCCATACAGTACACTTCGTGGCGGCAACGTTGCAGGATCGTTGCAGTAACCTTGC
The DNA here is from genome assembly GCA_951215215.1 of Andrena trimmerana. Taxonomy (NCBI): domain Eukaryota; kingdom Metazoa; phylum Arthropoda; class Insecta; order Hymenoptera; family Andrenidae; genus Andrena; species Andrena trimmerana. The sequence continues at coordinate 12,047,838 of OX578062.1, forward strand.
AGTGTTGCATGGTTGCAGCCAGAGTTGGGCAAAATGTAATTTAATTACAACTTACAATTTACGATCAAAATGTAATTATGTAGTTAATTACACATTATTTTCTGTAATCGTTAATGTAGGTGGTTGACCACAATTTTATCGACTACCTACATTAACGATTACAGAAAATAATGTGTAATCAACTACACAGTTACAGTTTAATCGTAATTTGTAAGTTGTAATTAGATTACATTTTGCCTAACTCTAGTTGCAGCGCAATGTCGATGTAACGTTGCTGCAACGTTGCCGCCACGAAGTGTGCTGTATGGGTATATGTATGTATACACCTCAATAGAAAATAATGCTGTTTTAAATTATTGCTGCATAGTTGCACCAATGTTGCGTTGCAATAATGCACGGCAACGTTCCTGCAATATTTCTGCAACGTTACGGCAACATTTGGCAACGATTCCACAAGGTTGATGCAACATTGCGCCAGTATTGCGGCAACGTTCCTGTAATGTTGCCGCAACTTTCCTGTAATGTTGCCGCAACTTTCCTGTAATGTTGCTGCAATGATCCTGCAATATTGCGCAACGTTGCTTAACCTAAAATATTTAAACCTGAAATATTTCCGTTGTTTGTAATGATACGAGAAAATGTCTAAGGAAAACAATGTTTGCTTCAGGGAGACAATTGTTCTGACGGAGACGATTTATTTTCTCAATGTAATATTTCCCGAAATTTCCAGATCAACAATGGTTTTTTTAATGGGATGACGTATTTTCACTACTGTAACGTTATAGCCAATAAAAATACAAATTCAACCATGTATAATATGTTGTCCTTTTTGTCTAGCAATCATTTTTTTCCTGAGACATTTTTTCGTATCATTAAAAACAACGGAGATATTTTAAACTTAAATGTTAGGTGACTCACCTTGTACAGGGTCAACGTTTTATCTTGCAACCCGCGCTCGCACGAACAGGTAAACCGGCAACTGCGCCTCACGGACGTATTCTACTACAACTATGCACCGTCCCGGCGTTCGAAGAGCTACCAGCGACCGCTGGACAGCAGTGACGCCTGAGCTTCGAGAATTTTGGGATGGACTCTTTTAAATTAACGTCGCAAAGAGCTAGGTATTGGGAATTTCCTGGCCCAGGTATTCGAGCCGCGCGCTCCGCTTTGATCGGTTTACCACTCGCACCCCAGATTACTGTAATGAGGTTTGAAAATAATGTCGACTGATCTCGTACCTGTCTCAATTTCAAAATTTTTAGCTACGACAAGGTTGACCGCGGCGCTATACCCTTTTACGGAGAGATTTTTCGCCACCTGCGTGTAAAAGCCACAGTAATAGCGCATCGATAAAAAAAATGACATTAATAGAAGCCGGTATAGGCGTGGCGTTGAGTAGCTAAAACATTCAGACACAAAAATTCTAGAAAAAAATTCAAACACCACTACAATCAAAGAAACGTCGCATTAGTTACCCCTTACGTCTGATCTAGGTATGCACCGCATTAAGGACAAAATCATAAAAAAGAAAATCAGAACAATGGATTCTGAGGTCTGCGGAACTAACACATAATTGAATAAAAATTTAATTTCTCAATTTATGAAAGTAATGATACAGAAACAACTAGTCTATTGTTTATCAACACCACGAATTTTAAAAACAGCATTAAATACAGTATCAAATAAACAGTTTGCAAAAGCTTTTTACAATAATTATGGTTAAAAAATTGATAGAAAAAAATGAAGTAAATGTAAATTATGTAAAATTATCCATTATTAAGAGGGAATAATTTTCCTTCATTTTGCGGCGCAAATTGCATTCCGATATCTTTTATAATTAAAAAATTGTACGAAAAAGGCCCCAAATTTTTCAACCCGGGCGGGGTAATTCTGAATAGCTCTTTGCGACGTTAATGTGAAAGAGATCATTCCAAACTTCTCGAAGCTGAGGCAACACTGTTTGCGGGATCAATCGTTGACCCTGTATATTTTAATATGTAGAAAGACACAGTGTGGAAGTGGTAGCACATACCTACAGTGTTACAAAACTCTAATGGAGTTTATCAAAATGAGTCTTCGTTTCTGAATAATTTGAGTTTAAAGTTTTGCACGGTAGGAATAAAAGTTTGAATACGTTAGCATTCTTATCAATCACTGGTTGTAGCAGCGGCGGTGAAGTGTTCGCTTACGACGCTACAGATGTCGCCTGTTCGAATCCCTTTAGGGGAAATCAAATTTTCTGTGATTACTTCTATGATTCTCTGCACACATTCAATATCGCCACGGACGTTATTTATATTTTTGGACTCCCTGCCCGAATCGTTGCAGGCGGCGGATGTAGCAATATTGCTGCAACATTGCGACAACGTTGCAGTGCAACATTTCAATCTTGCATTGCAACGATCTTGCAACGAGCTGCAACGAGAGTGTGCTTTGTGGGTAATGATAATCGTGTTCACTAATCGTGCACATTCACGTGAGCCGACTGAGCGTGAGTAGGTACCCATTATACAGGAAACTAGATGCCACACTTAAATATAATTGTGAATTGTTTAAAATAATTGTCTGCGCAGGGAAGTTATTGATTCTGTATTTTAAAAGTAATGTTTATGAAACTTCGTATGTCAAAGAAAACGTACCTATGTCTATATTGTATATGAAATTACCAATTAACAGTTTATTTGCAATTCAGGTGAATGTCTTTTTTCTTTAAATTATACATACCTAATTCAATTTTATTTATTATTGCTATTGGCCAATTGGTTTTCATTCTAAAGAAATATGCACACCTTCAGAGGATAATGATAATTAAACGTAATAGTCGGGAAACCTGTTGCGAGGAAGGAACTTCGAACGGTTGCTTTTCAATCGAAGCTAGGACATGCGCTCGAGTAATTTCACTTCCTTTCCGCGATATCGTATGAGTTCTTTCAAACCTTATTAAGTATATAAAGAGGAAAGTAAATATCATATCAGCTTGCTGATTCAGAAGAGAATTAATTACTTGAACGTACCTAACTATGTTGTAGCTTGTAGCTATATGATTGTAAGTTATCTGCAAATAAAATACAATTTCGATAATCTTATATATAGTCCGAGCTGTGCGATTACAGCGTTTTGTAGCGATTTAGTAATAAAGAAAAGAGTTGTTCTTAACATATTAATATTTACAGTTAAAGGTATAGAGTATTTAGTGATAATGTCATTTACTATTAAGGTTTATCCGAACCGACGCGATCTCTCTTTGTGCTGAGGACTTGGGCTGTTCGGCGGTGGCTTCTGATATGGGTTTGAGCCTCGGTTCGAAAGGCATACAGTATTGCTTGTAGTGGATTATGTATTAATAAAATGTAAAACGTAACGTTTTCAGTAACATACTGCTGATATTTTCCAGATTAAAATGAGTTCAAACACGGTATAAATCGGGTTATTTCTGGAACTCTACTACATAATTAAAGATAAATGTCTTATATAGTGTGTGATAACATTTCTAATCCAATAATGCTAAAAAATATATAAAAAAAAAATTTATGTTAAATGATTTTATTCAAAATGCACTAAAAACTACATTAAAATGCACTAAAGACTAAAAAATAATTATATTCTTGTACTGCAGTTTTTTTCCTATTCGAAAGTAACGAATCATTGTTATATATAAAGTGTGTATTTACTACCGAAATCGCGATTCCACTAGCATTCAGAATGAAGCTGTTTTTTGTCGTTTTCGTAAAGAACGTGAGTGGCTGATTCCAAGTCCTGTTGTGGTTATGGATTATATTTATCTATGACTGGGTAACATTTTCACCCCTTGGAGGTTAATTTTTTTTAAATATTGCATTGTCATCCAAACTACGCACGCCTGCAAAGTTTCAAGACAACTCGATAGTTGGAAGTTGGTTAAATTTCAGTTGCCAGATTTGAACCATACACACATCAAACATACAAAAATACAAATAAACCGAGGATCGAAGCTGATTAAAATCGTTTAAAAATAATCTGATTTATACCGTGTTTAAATTCATTTTTGTCTGGAAAATCTCAGCATTATGTTACTGAAACGTTCATGCCGATACGATAGAAAATGTGAAATTTTTACATTCTGTTAAAACAAACTAAATAAACGATCATTGAACAATCATATCATTATATTTTTCACAAGGAAACATAAATATTGCACAGAATGAAAGAAGATAATAAGAATTGCGAAATTTAGAACGGATATTGATACGCAAATTAGTATTGTTTCATAAATTATTGAAATAATCTACCAAATTAAAGAGACTTTATTTTTATTTGTCGTTGAATAAAAATAACCCAAAGTTAGTTTTATTTGAAACGCCACGGATGAATCAGTTTTTTCGACAGGAATTCATCCACCCGTCTAACCTGTCGCCTGGAGTTGCTCGGTGATGTATGATCGATTAGTGAGAAACAGAATTTCTTTATTTTTCATCGTATCAATATGAAAGTGAAATAATTTAAATCGGACTACTTTAAACGAAACGGGCTTTCAATTCTGCAAATAAATTGTATGTGTAATATCGTTAATAATGATAGTTCAAATTGTGTCAGGTTTGGTATATTTCCATCTTTCCTTCTTACACTCCCGGACCTCTCTATCTTTCATTATTGCTACGTTCAGCGAGGTTCTGACGCTAGACGCAGCTCTCGTGCTGTATTCCTTCAAGACTTCTCGATAAAAAGAGAGGACTCTGTGGCAACAGCGCAGCAGAGACAGAGAGAACAGAACATGTGGCAACTATGCGTAAAAAATTCGTCTACCCAGAGTACCTGGAGATGTCATCTCTGTACAAGTTCTTTTTATCGACCGCAGTAGTTGCATTAGGGTCCGTTTGTTTACTGGGGACGCTTCGATCGATTCGGACCATAACAAAAAAGAGACGGTAGCGTTAAAGAGAAAGTGGACACAGTACCACGCCACCTGAAACATAAAAGCATATCGATGTGACTCAATTCCATTGTTTCTCGTTTCGTAGATCACACGTTATGACTGAAACACTCTAACCGGACTTGAAAGTCACAAATGTTCATAAAGATATCCGGTAAATTATTGTTCAAACATACGCTTCGTAAACATCGCTGAACGCGTCTTCAATTGCATAATAAAGTGGCAATAATAAAAATATATAGTTCTATATATACTAATATTCTGTTAAGTTTCCTCCACCAAGTTAAACAACTATCATAGGTACGAAACATTTTTTCCATTTTTTAATAGTTAGAAAAATAATAGCGTGTATGCGAACAAACCAGACATACTGTATATGAATACTGGATATTAAAATCATTTTGCAAAAGATGTCGCATAATTTCGCAAATACAATTTCATATTAATTTTTGGCGATCATGGATATGGAGTCTGTTGATGGTTGCTGGTTAATTCGTAATATTTTGTCAGAGAAGTTTCGTTGTAATATTATTTTTTTTTTTAATAAAAGCAAAACTATAAAAAATACATATAGGTACATATTGACTTAGCTTCTATATTTCACCGACAGTAACAAATTTACTTACACCAACAAACACCTTTATATATTTATTTCCGGAAGATTCCCAATTTCGTGATCATAATTTGTTAATAATTGGGCATTGTTTGCGCCTAGAGTGGAAGAGATTCCTCTCGCTAGCCAACTGACCCCAGGTGTTTACACGGGGAGCGTGGCGGACGCGTGCTTCTCCCCTCTTCAAACCCTGCTGGCAGTCGAATGCAGTTGATCGTGTTCTCTCCTCTTTTTATCTGCGTACCTACGTTTATATATTTTATACGATGTATATACTATGTATATAATATATATTATTATATTATATCTATAATAAATGTTCTCCTCTTATGTTGTATTTGGAATTTTACGATTTCACAGATTTTATCATTCTTGAACACATGTACGTACAAATACAGATATGTATACCATTTGAATTGGTAGTTGCGGATAAATGGATTGTGAAAATGTTATATTCCAATAATGCTTGATTAAATATGCCAATTAAATACCGGAAAAGAAAAGAAAAATAAAAGATACAGGTGAAGATTAGACGAAAGTTTATTTGTATCTTATTAATGTATTCATAGGAATTTACTGTATTGTAGACAGGGTCATTCACTAATTAAAAGGAATGCTAAATGCTTTAAAAAATTTAGAATCATTGTATGTACAGAAGAAGGTATGTATTTTGTAAACTCCTACAATTTAATTTTACTAAATACGCAATCTTGTGTGCGGAATTGCTACACGCTCGTAGCTAAAATACGAAGGGAATGTTATGTAAAGCTACACAAATAGATACATAAAATGGATAAGTGTTTGGAACAAAATTCATTAAAAGTTAAAATGTGTATTCATTAAATGAGAATAGCCAAAACATGTAGGACAATTAAGCACAGAGAAATGCGAAAGGCCTATTTATATGGCAAGATTTGCATTCGCGAAAGGTGGTAATTATTTGTAACGGAATAATGCAATTATCAAATTGACCCTCGCACTCCCACATAATTACTCGCGACTTCACGATTTAAGTGGATAATCATTGGGAATTGGTGAACTGTTCGCTGAACGCTTAAATTTGGCAAGCGTCAGAATGTGGAGCGCCAGGTCGTCAATGCGTACCGTGTAATTTGTGTTGCACGTGCACATGTAGGTACCGCGTGTATTAGCGCAGATTTTAACGGTCGCTGCGGATTTCGAATTTTCTTCCGAATATTTTTTCGTGACCACGTACTTTGAAGTGAACACGTCCAAATATCTCGATTTGAATCTGATTCACATATTGTATCATAACTATGTTCGATATAATTAAATTATCACCGAATACTACATTATTTTTTTGTAATGTCTTATTTAAATTGGTGCTTTTATTTATTTGTATGCATCCGAGACTCACACAATTTTATTGTTTTGGCAACTATACTGTCATATTAACTTTACTGTCTTTATTGTCATTTTATGTATATATTTGTATATATTGTAACCTGGAAAAAACATGAATTTGTTTTCATGTTACATCTTCTGTAACCTTATGCTTATCTCTTTGGTATTCGTTAATTAATAGTGATTAAAGTATGGGTGCAAACGATGCGAATATTAGTAGTGCATTATGCGAGAAGCTATCGACGTTCGTATAGAGGCAACTGAACAATAGTAGAAGGAAAATGAAAGTAGACTACAATCAATCGGAGAGCTACTCGATCACACAGCAGGGTGCCGCATTGTTACGCACTTAGGTTCTAACTACCACGCTCTCTTTTTCTTTACTTCTTTTGGCCCCCGTAATCTTTTCCTGCACATTGGATAAACTGTTGTTTTACGAGGGCTCTTTAGTTTGGCAGAAAGCCTATTGTATCCTTTATTTCAATGCACAGATTGCTTTCAAGAAGAGAACATGATTATTTCATTTCTTTTTAGCTTTATTCTCTACGAGAATGTACCACTTCACGAAATCATTGAGGAAAGATTAAAAATAATAATTGAAAACTACACTTTTTATTTAACATAATTTTTATGTATTTAGGTAAATTGATCTTATTTTATAATTTGTTCACAATTATTCACATTCACGACAGTACAATATCAGGTTTCATTTTATTACTCACATTATCGTAAAAACTTTTGGTAATATATTTGTCCTGTTACTTTATAAAAATATCCATTAAACCGGGTTAAAGTTATTGCGGCGATTTTAAAATAGGTATTCCAACAGATTTCACGGGCGTGTGAAATTTGCTGACTCCTTCAACTTTACGGAAACATTCTTACCTACCTGTCTCAATTTTGACTGCGATCTCCGTTTGAACCTTGCATTGGCGGCACCACCTCCTCATTTCAAAGGACGCTTCGCTAGTCCTAATTACTAAGTTACTACCGTTCCGTCATCTAATATCAATTTTCCAAAAGGAGATATGCTTAAGAAATTTTTTAGAAATCTTCCCATTTTCGTTTCCGGTGTCATTTAATTTCGTTCAAAGAGGTTTGTGCATAGATGCCTTCGTTTTCTTGAGGTGGTTTTCTCCTTCGGAGTCGAAAAAACATGGTTATTTTCAGGAATTTAAAGAGAATAAACTACTGGATACATTGTTCACAAATTATACAAGAATCGTTATAAATACGTACAATCCGTAATTTTCAATTTTCTCTTAATTTTTTCTTAAACTGACAATGCGACAAAAATGAGATTTTTAATAATTTAATTTTCCAAATGATGTTTTACCTATCTTTTAACATGGAATAGACTCTTGTATATACACATATACAGCAGGCATACATTGTAGTTTCGAACCATTATACACATCACTAAGTAGAGAGGCCTAGACCACCATGATTTCAAAGCTATTTTCAGCATCGGTCATTTGGGACTTCTGGAAATCAATTTTTCCTCGCTGGCGTCAATTAACTAGAGTTTTCTCGACTTCGACGTAGGTCTGATGGTAGGTACCCAGTGGTTTTTGACTTTGGAAAAGTTAATCGGTTCTTCCTTTCACCTTCCTCTTTCTTCCTTCCGCTTCTTATTTCCTAATACAAGTAATAAACTTAATATTGGATTGACTACAACACTCTTGGTAAAAAAATGTATCTATGAAACGTTACTATCTTAATTAAAAAATATACAATTCGCCCTTCTGTGATTTCAGTTGTTTTTATAAATCTTTGAATGAGTGTTAGGTATTGTGAAATAATAAAAGTACAAATCTGGAAGGACTGAAGTCATCCATGAATTATCTTTTCGAGTAGATAATGATAATGACATAATGCAACGGAAGTTTCACGAATTTCTTCACGGTTTGTAATTTGCTCTACCTATTCGATTTCGTAAGAAAGGTGCGGATAATCAGCTTATCTGGTCGAGAGTTTGATTCGCCTAATCGCAGACTCACTAGAAAATGGTTGCTACGTCCCCTGTCAACTCTCCTTTCTTCCTTTTTCCCGTCTTTGGACAAACTATGTAGTGTAGATTATGTATATGTATTCCATGCGATGCGGTGAACAGCATACAAAACGTGTCAGCCTGCGGATTTCAGCCAGTTAAGAGGGCCCTGATGAGCCCTAATCTTGTAAAATATACGCATGAATAACGAGCGATGGCGATAGGCACGATGGGTTGAATTAAAACATATTATACTTGTCCTCCTACGAACTGATACCCAGGGCCGGCAGAACCATTATGCAAGTTATGTGCCGCATAAGGGCGCCAGCCGAAAGGGACGCTAACAAGTATATCGTACGCTTAATAATAAAGGAATCCAACACCCATATAAACAAAATGACAATGTAATTCTTTCTTTTTGTACTCGGTAAAGGCAAAACATATTACATAGGAAACGGGTGCAAAAATTGAGGGTGCCAAAAATTTTTTTGCATAAGGGCGCCAACCATCCTCGCGCCGGTCCTGCTGATACCTAAGAAATGTTGCTAATACTAATCCTATTCACCGGGACGGGATACTTCAGTGGGGCACACATTTCTATATAAGTTGTTTGTAATTTTACACCATACGATAGTCTCCTAATAGGTACTTATGTATATATACAATGTACATATATGATCATGATTTAAAATATGGACTACTGTCAGAGAACATGTCGGTACATACCCATTTAACAAGCTTTCAATGCTACTAAAATATATGTAGTTAATTTCTTCTTTTATACACTACTTGATACGAATGCCGAATTTATTTGGTAATTCACTAAATTCTCTTTATTACTTATGCAGTGTACCTATTAAGTGTTAGTTCTAAAATAATTAGTATACCTGTACCTAAATGTTTTTGCTTTATATCAATCGTTTTTGTTTCGTTGGTTCTTATTCACCGTGCCAGGACAATAGATTTTTGGGAAGTACCTTAATTATTCACAGCTGCCCCAGTCTAACAGATTCGTGATATCATTTTCATCAGTGATGATTAAATGAAACAATCACTTTTGTCACATGCCAAAACAATATATGTCATGCATTTCATTTTATGCATGCATTCAGTTCAACAGGATTTCTTTAAGCGTTATACATATATGCCTAAAGTACACGACATAACTATAAGACAATTGAATTATCTACTACATATTTATAATTAAATATTTAGGAAGTGTGGCAGAATAGAATTTTTTTATGATAATTATTAAAATGACACGTTTGTAACTAATGTCGAAGAGAGTATTTGTGAAATTATGAATTATGAATCTGTCAGAATTATAATGGAAGTAGAGCTTTTGTTTATGTACAAACTGGAAAGAGCTAAAATGGTACCTACCTAAGTTATTCGAATGATATAGTACCGCGTTAGTAATTCGAGTCTAAGGTTTCTACCATTATTTGGGCAGTTTCATTTTACATGTCAGGCATAATAAAATCGTTTGAGCAATAACCGTACATGTATTTCGTTCAGAAAAAAATCTGTCTGCGTTATTGAAGTGAGGTAATACAATTTATTAAAATAAACTCTGGTCATTTCAAAATTCAAAGTAATAACTTCATTCAAAAAAAGAAATAAAGTGAGCTAGAATTTCATAAAGTATCGAATATGTGATAATAGTAACATTAGCAGAAACATAATAATAATTCATAATTTAAAAGAATTTACTGATCTAAACTTTTTAGATTGTCTAGAATAATTACGATTTTAACAACGAAGAAAAGAAGCAGAAGCACTGGAGGTGCAGTCTAAGTTGAAAGTCGTGGGAACCATTGTAGCAGAATACGAGAACGGACGTAGAGAGGTAGAGAAAGAAACAAAGATTCTTCGTGGAAGGTACAGAAGGGGAATAAAAGGAATAGAAGGAGGCAAAGGTGAGTAAAATTTGAACGGTGGGATGTGGTCTTTGTCAGTTATGGTTCGATGCGAGCAGCAGGAACTTGAGGGGCAATTTAAACTTTTGTACTCAAAACTTCCTACGAGTCTATAACGTTTGTACACGTAGGTACACATATTAACGTCTTTCGTAATTACGATCAATTAGCGATATTGTTTTGTCACTTATTATTTAAGTTGTATAGATTTGGGATATTACGAATGTATTACTATATACGTTATACTGCGGGTAATGGCATATCAAGCATACTATGGATTGTTTTGTTTTGAAGCAATTGTCCTTTGAGATTTTACGTGCTTAAACATTTCCACGATGACATGGAATCTGAAGTCATTCTTCAGTTCTCGGACAAAGCCGAGAGCATTCTTCTCTCTCGATACTCAATTTGCTTATATGCATTGTGTTTGCATACTTTAGGCTCACTTTGAAATATTCGGTAAACTTTAAAAAGAAGACAAGCACATACAGTACGGAAAATATTTATTGCATCTGTCCCAAATCCACGGCCTATGAAACAATCTTCAAGTAGATGGTACCCAACTTATTTTGCACCAAGATATCGGCCCGCCTAAAATACTTTCCGAATATCAATACAAAATGAGGTGGAAGTGAATACACGCTAAATATTTGAGTAATGCAATAAATATTTCCAGTACTGTATTTACTTTATATTTCTAACGAAATCGTTTCTAATTTTATTAAAATAGAAAATTGTACATTCAGCAGAATGACGAATGTGCTGTATGTCTAACAATAAGTCTGCAGCATTCTCGTCATCGGCGAGACCTTTCGATGCGCGATAATTAGAGCCCCAAGAGGAAAGTATTTCTTCCCTCTCCTCGTCGGCTGTAGTTGTTCGTAGTAATTTAGCAGGTAGTAAGACCGGCGCGGTTCTACGTAGTTGTGCTCACCCCCTGTCCTCAGCTCTCTCTTGATCGCCCTCCAACACCCTTTCAGCCCATTCCGCGTGTATTTAAAAGCGTTTAAGGGTGCCCTCCAATCTCAAGTGCTCTTCGCCGGATACACAATGGTTCTTGCGTATTATTTGTTGGTGAAATAACATGCTGTCAGTTATGGGGGATATGCTAAATATATAGGGTACGGCTAGAAATTCGAAGGAGAATCGATCGAACTTGTCCTACCGCTCGAGTGTTGTGCTTCGAGTCATGTTGAACCGGCACGTTCACGTTCCAGAACAAGATTTTTATACGGAACCTTCTTTCACAAGACAATCCGCGGTACATACCACCCTACAGACGTATTTAGGATACGATCATGGATCGCCTTCTGAAATTCTTCCTTTTCGTCTCTATCCCGACATTTTCAATTCCTCTTGTCACGATGCGATGGCACGAAAGTACTTTTTATTCCTTTGTCCAACTTCTATCAATATCGAAGAATCATTTCCTCTGATATGCTAGGCTGCTATGGTCTAGGCGTAATTTTGTACGTTGCGCAACAAATAGCAATCAGTAAACAGTATAAAGTTTTAAAGCAGTTCGTTTACTTTCTTGAATATTTTTCTGTCATCTTGTATACATAAGTTTAACTTTCGAGCTTCTCGTAGGTATTTACCCATGAAAAACTTCAAAAAAGTAAAAAATTACGCCAAGTACATGAGAAAATCAAGGATCGAAAGAAGTTTTTCATAGGGATCTCAATTCTTTTTACAAAGACAATTTGCATAGGGAATAGCTTCAGATAATTTTCAATATTATAAATTAGAATGGTTCACCATGAACAGCCATGAACAGCCTTATCCCAGGACAGAATTAAGGATAAATTGTTTCCAAGTTCAGTAACTATGATACAAACCATGTGCACTGCATTGCCGATCTATATGTATTATGTATAATGGTACTTTGTGTAGGGAAGAGTCGAGTAAAATGGAACGTTTAAATTTGGAGGGTGATAACTTAAAATCGGAAAGAAAAAAAGACACGGGACTTCAACAAGAGTCTTAAGTCGACCTCAGAATATAAAAAAATCGAAGCCTTTGTTAAGAAAAATATTTGCAACAAAGGAAAATGAGATTTAACGGAGGTATTGAAATCTTCGCCTCGCTCAAGTGGTAGGATAAAGTGAAACCCACTTGAAAACCATGTAAACGTACAAAATCTTTATTTTTATGATTTAAAAAGTATTCATTTATGTTAAAAACTATAAACATATATTTTAGGTATAATATAAGAAAAAATATTTTACCCGATAACATAAAATTTACTGCAAATAATCAAATACACATGGATTTTTACATGAATAATGAATATCAACATGTCCATGGAGAATTTTGTACTTTTTAGTGCATTTTAAAGAAAATCGTGTAACTTAAAACAAATGTTTTTGAATATTTTTTATTATTTACACTTCAATGTCTAAGTTTTTATTTGGGGTTATATGCTGTTGCATATCGATTAAATTGTCTTGATTTGTGGTTACAGACTGATTTCAAGTCAATTGATGACTGGGTAATTTTTTCACCCCTCCCATTTTTTTGAATACATTCGTATTGTCATCACAACTACGCGCGCCTGCAAAATTTCAAGACAATTGGATTGGTAGAAGTGGGTTAAATATGTGTTCCGTTTTACCCCACGCAAAGTGTTCCGCTGTGTCCCACATGCAGTAATTTACTAACATTTAATATTTACACTTCCGCGTGAGGTACAGAACTGTGTAAAACGTCAGAATGTAGCGTAGGGATTATAGAATCCAACGGTGTCCTTGCCGTTATACATTTTCTAAATCCAAGAGAAGAAAAGTGGTCGGAACTACAACACAATATCGAAACTTCGATGCCGGAAATGTTTACAACATTGTTAATCGAAAAGTAACGTGTGCACGGGTCTGTGGTTTGTCATGAATGCTGTGAGGACTCTTTGGTCCAATGTCCCGTGATACCATCTCATTCGCAGCTCTCATCTAAGAGAAACATTGATATTCCGTTTTACCCACCCGTTTTGCTTTACCCTACTCTCCCCTATAGTACACAAAACACTGATTAAATTCATGCATAATCGAAGGTGTCCATGTAGGTATCAAAATAGCTGAATAAGTATGTATACGAAATCCTGCCTGCAAAATTATGCATACATACATAGCCTGGCGTAGGTCACAACATCATTTTACGTTTCGATTATCTACAATCTACATATACATAAAATCCTCAGTTTAATTAGGAATTAAAAACAGTTTCATGATATACAAACATGTCGCAATTCAAATTTCGGCAACTTACCTTGTGTTTGAGACTGCATTTTGGTTGCAATTCAATGGTACAACGATATATATTTGTAAAAACACGTGGCATCTCAAATTTTGACAACTTCTTATTTGACACTCACCAGGTTATAACTTGACGGTAAGCTGTAAAAATTTGGAGTAGATTGCATAGTGAAGATAGCGATTGACGAACGAAACATGTATTATGTTCGTTTTGGCTGAAGGTGTACGTGTAACGCGTATATACGTATTATGTTTGATGAAAAATTTCTTGGAAAAAGAGGAGAATCAGCAGAAAAATCATACCGTTTCCGACTGATCCATGAGACGATATTACGATATCTCTGTCATGCGTGAACCGATTTTATTGAATTTGGTCTTATTCGAAAGCTTATATGCGGTTTACATAAGAAAAATGCCTTTAAATTTAGAAAATATTGCAGGCGTGATGAGATATTAATGAAATAAGTTTCAGGTTAGGTTGGAATAGCCGGGCGACGAGTAAATGATAGCGGTAGCGACAGTCGACATATACAGGGTGTCGAAACATGTACTTGGCGTCGAGACGCTATCGCGTCTCTAGATAAAATTTATGAGAACAGTGGAATTTACCGAAACAAATAGCTTTTAAACAAATTTTTCGAAACAGAATTATCTTGTCTTGGGGAAGCGAGTATTGTTTAAAAAATTAATGGGTATGATGAAAGTAAGCGACAGAAAAAAATATTCACAGTTCATATTACGAATAAATGAGTAAATATAAATATTTATATTGGTATTTAATCTTTCCTTCGATAATAATAGATTCGAAACAGATCGTTTCTCTTCAATCGAATAACTTGAAATTAAATTCTAACTTTTGTTTATTATTGTTGTGAGAAAAATCAGTCGTGAATGGTAGTTGCAATGTTCTAGTCTCGTGCATTACGATAACACAACCGAAAAAACGATTACATAGGGACTTAGACTAAGACTAATCTCTCTGCTATATGATAACGTCAAATAATGAAATTAGGTATTAATATCAAGTATTATATACGATTCAACTACATAGTCGTAGTTTAAGTAACAGGAATTATTGTAAGTAATTATGTTTATGATTCCATTTTAGAAATTAATCACTTTGTTTAGTGTAGATATCTGACCACTGCACTGTTGAAAACTCAGGTGTGAAATGTCACAGGGCATAGACTGATTACACATTAACAATGTACTTAATATATTGTATTTCGGTGATTTTTCTATAAACCACACCGGTTACAACTAAATATAAAGCTAAATCGATCTGACAAGACGCAAATTATCTAATCGTAAGTAGATGCAACTACTTAAAGTACAATATTGAGTATAGGTACAAATATACCTACGTACCTATTCTGCGAGAATGGAATGGTTGTATGGAAAATACTGTTTGGAAGATGCTCTGTGAGAATCCTGTCCCAGGTCTTAAATAGATTCGCTGCTTGGTGAAGAGAGGATAGCCATTATACATATAGTAATTAGATGAATAAGTCTGATTCTGTATGAATTTGTACTTTGGAGTGGAAAGTGTAATGGTAAGTAAGTTGTTTTGGACGGAGTTCCTACAAAACCCTTACCAAGGAGATGTCTACTTAGTGACTAACAGAATGTTAATAGAAAGCTGATCATGCAACAACACTGTAATATTTTATTTTTGGCATGAAGGTACCGAGCCATAAATATGAATTTTTTGACATTTGATCACACGTTGATCGAGGATTATGCCTGGTGCACACCTACTATCGACATTTCCATTAACTGAACAGTTTAGTCAAATTCAGCACTGTCCACGATTGCATACCGATAAAAGAATTTAATCGAATAATAATCGATGGTATGCGCGATCCAGCAGCGCATTGCGGATTGTATTGCGCTATCGATTGATAGTTGTCTGATTTTGTTGTTAAAAAGTAATCGCGTGTCAACTCATCTATTTTGTCAAGTCAATGATCAATCGACAAGTTTATTTACGACAGGGATGCCCACGCCTCTACGAGTGATTGTGAGACTCCGGTTATCGAGGAACTGTATTCGGGCGAACTTATGTTAGATTCGCGCGAATATACACGGTTATCCACTTAACTCAGAACGTGTGCGCGAGAACAGACGAATTGGCCAAGTGGTCAGTCGCTCTCTTAAAGAAAAAAATGGAAATTTGAATGTACCAACGCCTTGCGCAGGGTTTTGCGTCGTTTTCCCCTGAACCTGAGGATAAATGTCGAGGCGATTGTTTGATTTAGGCCACGCAAGACATCTGTTCTCGCGCGCGCGTTCTGAGTTAGGTGGATAACCCTGTATTTGCATTGTAAACGCAACAAGCAACTAAATGCGTTTTACTCACACATGACATGGCAAAATGCATCATCTATCACGAATAAACTTAATAGGCGTTGTTACACTTATTCGAATTAAAAGTAAAATTTTAGTTAGTACGTGAAGAGGGAATTTTTTCTTCCATTTTAACTAGTACCGGGATGTTAATGTTTAATTCTGTAGTAACGAAGTCGTAATGTACCTGAAAACATTTTTAATTCAAAACTGCATAATTTTTTTATATCTTTCCAGAAGTAACAATTTAAAAATATCTTCACCTATCTTTCCATGATAGATAAAATGGATCAGCACGCAAGGTACACAATTCTAATTCATTTTTATAATCCAACTAATCCTTTGTCTCTGCTGCTCATATTTAGCGCTCCATCGGTTACAATACACGTGAATTTCTTGATATCTGTACATGTTTCTGCTTCCGTTCTTGAAGTATTCAAAATATCGATATCCTTGGTTGTCTTGTGCAATGCGACTAAGCTCCGTTACGCACTTGCGACCAGACACCTGCAAGCAACGAAATGAGTTTCGATACGCAGAAATTTATTTTGCAATTTGAAACTCGAAAGGCAATTTGGGACTTATTATATAATAAATACTTCAATCGCGACATTTAAAAAACAATAAGAAGAAATAGTGCATTTATTTGGGAATGAGAAAGCCAGTAAACATTCCTTTCTTACGGCGATCTTACAATAAAGAATGCACTGAATGTTGCCTCCTCTTTATTTATTTTGTTTTTATTGCACTTCACAATTAGAACAATCTCCTCGGTGTACATTCTGTTTGGTGCTCTCTACGAAACTGATAGGTATCGAGTTGCTCGGTCTGGTCGCTTCGTTTGGTTACCCAAATTTTGGACTATCGGCGACCAAGTTGCCGGCGACTGGTCGCAAGTGCGTAACGGGGCTAAATCGAGTAACTTCATTTAGTGAAAAACCCGTAGCACTGTTCGAATAAAAATTATAAGTACCTACTTTTCCCTTTTTTTTCAAGTAACCTCATGCCCGATGATATAATCTATCTAGCACTTCCATCTTTTTTCGAAAACATAAAATCGATTCCGCAATTAAAACTCAGAAGTCGCATTTCATGTGATTTCTTTACTTTGGCTATTGTAATAGCAACTGTAATGTAAAAATGTAATAATAACAATATAATGTTGTGCCGCAAAACACTATTTATTCTAAAAAATTAAAAATATTTACAAACCACCAATATTACTTAAAATACCTTAGTAGTACACCGTATTATAAATCCTTACGGACTAGTACTTATAAACTATTAGACAATAGTCAACGTTTAATAAGCAAAATTTAAATAAATTCACTAAGTTAAAGGCGTTTTGTTAATGACTGATGTGAATGCGCTGGAAGCAGCGGTAACCATGATGATGGTTTCCGCTTTTTCGGGGCATTCCGCCCATAAAACAAAAGACGATACATTAATTTTCGCGGCAGACGTTTATATTGAGCGCGCATCGTAAAGCGCAGCAACAGTCAGCGTCGTTGCACCATAGTAACGGGTCAGAGAGTAGGGGGAAGAGTCTTAGCTCCGGAACTGATCGTGAGTTCCGACATCTCTGGACTGATACTGTTGATCGACAAAAAGTCGATAGTACAATAGTATGCGCCAGCTAGAACTATATAAATTTCGTTTCTTCAAGGTTCAGTGGTATCCCAAAAAGAAACACGTTCGTGCATCCTCGCGCACGCCTCTTCGTGAATGTATGTGTGTTCCCTAGTCGATAATCAAATAACGCTGATTCGATCGAACACAGGATACACATAATTAAAGAGTATGTAATTATGGACTACTTCCAAGATGAGAAGTATTAAGTTATTATGAGTTATTAATTGCTTTATTAGATTAAGCGATTGATGATGCATCGAGAAGCGCCGAATTGGTAATACAAAGTTTCTTTTAGCCTTTTAGCCCTGGACACCGTTTTTTATGTCTCGTGTGTGTCTGCGCGCGGGTACGTGTGTGGGCGTGAATGTGAATTTTTATTAGAAATTTTTTTCATCTAACCAGTCGGCCTTTGCATTTGGGGAACAGAAAGTATGTGATCAGGAGGTTTATGATAGTATCTCCGTCTTCTAAATACAATGTTACTTTTTTTATTTATGTATATACACGCAAATCAAATGATATGTTATTAAGGCATGCATTTCTTGTAGAATGCATTTTATTCGTCTCTCTGAAAATGATGTTTTCTCTGGCTTGATTAAGAACGCTGTTTATGTTGACACCTTAAATTTTAACAGTAATTATGTGGACAATGCAATATGTATAATAAACGTTTTCAGATTTATTGGCCGGTAAGTTTCGTGAGGGGTATTCTTCCACCACAGCGCTTACCTGCCTCGGTGCTCCTTTTCTCTACGTTCTCGCGCTCTCTCGAGCTACACCTTCTCGTCGTGCGGTGGAAATTGGCGTCTGTGAGGTACATACATACGCAGCGAAGCATCCCCACCACTTTGAGTTCATAGACGGGACACGATTCCGAGCGGTCGTTTCTCGCTTCTTTCTTGCTAAAGGGGAGAGCGCGATTTTTTGGTCAAGAGTGAGAGAATCCGAGAACGAGCGAAAGCGGACAAAAGAGTCACTCGTAGTTGCCGTAGACAGAGATGGATAAAAAATTATTTTAAATAAAAAATTGTGTTCGAATAAAGGGCAGAAAATTTATTCGAAACTCAGCAAATAAAAACTCCCAGAATTATTTATTATTGGAAGCGCCATAAATAATATTTTGAATCGACGGGAATTTATCCGAAGATCCATAAATAAAATTTTGAATCAACGGGAATTCATCCGTAGCTTCGGCCTCGGGCCTCCAAGCCACGCCCAGAGTTATTTAAGCTTCTCCGCTACAAATATAAATAAAAGTGAGAAAACAGGCCGAAGCTACGGATGAATTCCTGTCGATTCAAAATTTTATTTATGGATCTTCGGATAAATTCCCGTCGATTCCAAATTTTATTTATGGTGCTCCAAATAATAAATAATTCTGGGTGATTTTTATTTATGACACATACAGATAATGTCTGTTTTATTTAAAAAGTTATTTAGATAATTTTTTATTTAAATAATGCCCATCTCTGGCTAGACTACGAAAGAGAGAAAGCATGATACTTTGTCTCTCTTCGTTGTTCACGTGCATCGTACGCTTCAGAATTGGGCAAAATGTTATCTAAATAAAAATCTCAAATAACGAACAAAAATAAATAATTTTTATTCGTTATTCGAGGCTCGAATAATCGAACTTATCTTTATTCGAAGAGTAATGAATAAATAATTTTATGCGATGAGAATTTATTCGACGAATAAAAATAATTTTTTTATTGGATGAGAATTTATTCGACTAATGAAGATAATTTTTTATTGGATGAGAATTTATTCGACGAATAAAGATAACTTTTTTATTCGATGAGAATTTATTCGACGAAAAACGATAATTTTTTATACGAAGGCTTTATTCGAATAAATGCGTCGGATAAATTTTTCATCCGTAGCATTTATCATTTCGAAGCCTGGGAATAAAGCCACGAATAACTTTCGTCAGCGTCGAGCGTGTTTATTCTAGCCGCCGGACAGTGGCGAAAATGCCCGAAAACCTGGCCAAAAGTCATATTTCCAATTGTTGGGTAAATTGTTGAAATATTTTATTGTAATATGACTCTAAGATGATAAACATGTAATTTTTTAATGTCAAATATTTAATTTTTGTACTGATTAAAATGATAATTCTTAAAAATATTAAAATTTTTGTGATTTTTATATATACATATGTATATGTCAAATAATTACAGAATCATAGCAATAACATTTATATGTTTGTATTTGTAATATATTGCACGTTATAGACATAACATTATAACATTAAAAATTATACCTAATTTTAATTTTAGCTATTTTCTTCATCCGCCGACATTTCGATGTCACTGTCATTTGGCACGTCAAAAAACTGGATAATATTCTAACGAGTGGAAATTTCCTATACTGTTGTGCGCAACATCGACAATCTTTTGTAAATTATGCCTCAGAATACTGGATAATATACCGGATAATCTGAAAATAAATCTTTAAGTAACGCGTTAAATTTCGATCGTCAACTTTGAACTGATATATCATCAAAAGGGCTGCAGTTGAAAATTTTCAATTAACGGGAAATTGTGTACAGATAGGTTATAAACGAATTGCACTAATTAGATTTGGCAAATTAAAATCGTTGTATTTGGACTTTTGGCCAGGTTTTCGGGCATTTTCGCCACTGTGCGCCGAAGGTCGAGCCCGGCTGAGTGGCGAGCGCCGAACACAATGGACCGGCGACGGCGACTTGGGGTCTTGGTGACTCACCAAGTTTCGACGCTGACGAAAGTTATTCGTGGCTTTATTCGCAGGCTTCGGAAAGATAAATGCTACGAATGAAAAATTTAATCGAATAAAACCGTCGAATAAAAAATTATCGTTATTCGTCGAATAAATTCTCATCGAATAAAAAAGTTACCTGTGTTACCTACGTATGACTCTTTTATCCGCTCTCCCTCGTTCTTGGATTCTCTCACTTTCAACCAAAGAATTCCAAGAAATTGTGGGGATAGTCGCCGGGCTCCTAACCAGGGATCGGCGGACTGCAGCTACCACTGACGGAGCGGAAAACACCTACAGGAGCGGTGGTTATGTGTGCGTGACTGACGCAGGCGCAGTTCACGCACACATTACTACCGCTTCTGTAGGTGTTTCCCCCTCCATCAACGGTAGTTGAAGTCCGCCGGTCCGTGCACACAACTACTACACTAAGAATAAACAACAGCCACACGGCTTCGTTCAGGCGGACTCAAGGAGTGTTCCTGGTACACCCCACTATACCCTTCGGGGACGCATCGTTAGGTGGTGGTGGCTGATTTCTCCTCGCGCCCTGCTCGCGAAACCGAACTCACCGGCCAATATATCTGAAAACGACTTTAATATTTGAGCAGATACTAATACTAATTAAAAAGAAAGTACCAAATAACCTTATTTTTACTATTATACCATCTAAATTTAATTTTTTTACAATTTTATAATGTCCTAACCTATTTTTTATTCAGGTGATCAAATATTAGGTCCACAAGAAAAAATTGGAACTAAATAATGATCACTGATTTTTAAAGCAAAATGATACATATAATACTACAATTCTTGCGCTACATTGTAAAGTAAACTATTGTAAGCAGAATGTATGAAAATAACCATTAATACCGCAACAATCAGCAAAGAAATCGACTGTGGCGTCGATGGTGATCTCTTACTTCGAACAGTAAGAGATGGCGTTCAACAGGGGCTTCCTTCAAGTGGGCTACCTTACACATTTATTTTCACGAAAACTAACAATATTAACTGCTTTCACAAACAACACATATATTTGTGAATTATCAATTTTTATGTTAGTAATTATTTCAAACGATTATTTATTGACATAAACTTAAAAGAACGATTTATTTCATGAACTGATAAAAAATTAGTGCCTGATCAACAACTAGTTCCTTAACGGTATGTATTCTTTAGCAACCTACTGGAAAATAGCTACTATAACAAAGATTCGGTTTCTTCATAATAAAATAAAAATGAAAGTTACTCAAATACGCAGATAAAAAAATGGGTTCCTAATATGAGGCCCAGTTTGTTTTTTCTGAAACTTATTTTTTCTTTCTTTTTTTATGAACTGGGCATGTGAAATCTATTTCTTCATTACCACAGTCTTCGTGGGCCTACATCATAACACTTTATACGTACACTTAACACATTATTCATCTAGCACGTCTGAAGAATAAAGACTTGGGCAAAACAAGCATTCTCTATTATAATTTTCTTTCATAAAGCCGGGTCCACATTTATAACCGCACTGTGGGCCGCGTTCCGTTACCGCAACCTGTTACCTACCTGACCGGTCGTGGCAACAAGCGTAGACGACGATGTCTGACGATGTCGGACGATTCCGAGACATTCATCGGAACGGCCGAACCAAGTGACCAATCACAGGACGCGGTAACAGAGCAGGTTGCGGTAACAAATGTGGACCTGGTTTTAGCGGTCCAAGTTCTGGGCAGCGCAGTGTAAAGTCGAAACAGCTGAGCGCGGAGCAGCGACCGCTCGCATGCACACGCGAAAACAACAAATTTCGGCAGTTTTCGGCCGTAAACTGTAATTTCCATCACTTTTAACTGTTTGTGGCTAATAGCTACGTTAACCGATTTGGAATGAAATTTTGAGCATGTATACAACTTACTTAAATCTACAAACAGGATTTTTAAATTTTCATTACAGCCTCAGATAAAAAAGTTGAAAAAACGATCTTCACTATTTTCTTCGTTATTCCGACCGATTGTAATTTTTTTCAAAACGACGAAACACGCCATCTAGTAAACTAATCCGTCTAGCTTCTTAAAAAACTCAAGTCGTTTGGACTAATTTTAAAAAAGTTATTCTGTTTTAAACGATTTCCGGATACTTTTGCACATAATAACAGGCAAATCATCCAACAAAACGTCTATCAGACTAACTGTAACGGGTAGGTATGTATACAATGTTACTGGCATATCTAATTATTATAGAGACGATCGTGATTCGATCTGAAACTATGCCGAATTATATGTATCCGAACTGTATTGGAATTAAACTGGAATAACAATGACTAAGGTCGGGGCCAGATATATTGGCCGGTCGATTCGTTGTCGCGAACAGCGATCGAGGAGAAATCAGCCACCACCATCTAACGATCGTGGATTTGTCAGTTGGAGTTGCGAGGCCCTCGCAGGGCATGGTGGGGTAACAGGAACGCTGCTCGGCTCGACCTGAACCTAGCCGTTTGGCTGTTATTTGTCCGTAGCGTAATGGTTGTGTGCGTTACGAAGCTATGCGTAGACCAATACGAGATGAAGCTATCGAGAAAGTATCAATGTTCTAACCAATAAAGCTCCTGAATTTTTTCGTAGCTAACGCACACCTATTCTGATGTGTGTATTTCTACGCTGACAGCTCGGTTTGGTCTACACCCCAGAAGCTTGGCACTATCCCCACCATTTCGGGCTCACTCTTGTTCTGCGAAGGCGAGAGCGTTGAGAAAAGGAGCACCGACGCAAGCAAAATGTGTGGTGGGACAATACCCCTCACGAAACTCACCGGCCAATATATATGGCCCCGACCTTAGAGCTTCGAACATCATGCTATAAAAACTTGCAATATTGCTTACTCCCGACTACGTGTGCTGTTTCCTTCCCGACACTAAGGTAAATGTCCCCATTAGTGACCGTTTAAGAGTGTGACTGGTTCGAAATAGTAATTTTTTTACTAATATACGACAATGTTTGAGTAAAGTATGGATCATTGTACTTTTTGAAGTCCCTAGTTTCTTAATCAAATTAGTTTTAGAGTGATATTTGACTATTTACACAAAAATTATGGTGAAAATTATATTGGACCTGATGTCCCCTTTATTGACCAACTTGTACCATCTATTGACCGTCTCACGTCCCCATTATAGACCAGCAATTTCTCCCATTGTAAATGCATCATTTTGTTTATTAAAATTGTGTTCATGCGTATAACAAACTGTTTTTATTAACATTTTATGAAAATTAAACAGTTTATAATCTGTTTAAGATAATCTTTTGTTTTCTATTATTTCCTAATAATTTCCGTTTCTTTTCTTCTTCAATCTTTTTCTTTCGCTCTTCTGCAGCTAAAACTCTTATTCTCTTTTTCTCCTCTTTCTCGTTTTGTTGCTGTAAATAAATCTCTGCCCCTTTCCTTTATGGTTTCTCCAGATTTTATTTTACATATTCCTTCGATTAACTCGATTAACTGCTCCTTTTTCTGTTTTCACCATTGTTATTTTCCAAAGAAAATATATTTATGTTAGTACTTTTTGTACTCAATTTTTAGTACAAATCATATGTACACCAAATTTAATAATTAAAAAATTACTTGATTACTTTAGTTTGGTCTAACAATACCATTTGTAAAATGTCCGAAAACTAGTACAGACCGGTCTTTGACGGTACCTATTTCCGACCACGATTTTCTTCTACAATAATGAAAGAAAATGAATATTTTCTTTTCATTTTATAATTCTGTATATATTTCTAGTCAATTTGAGTAAGTTACTGCATGGATCTATGTATTTTTATTGTAAAATTTGCGAGTTTAATGATATCTGTAGTATAACCTCACGTTATTAGAATCTGTCAACTTTCATGTCAATGACCAAGTCCTAATTTACATGTGAATTTACTTAAGGGGTAACACCACTCTAGAAGCAGAAAAAGAAGACCTAAATTTGACAATTTATTTTGTGAGTATGACAAACGGAATAGAATTTCTTTTCAGAGGGTTTATTTAACACATATTGAAGTACGAATAACAATTTTTTTTTATTGCCATTTTCATGCAAAATGGCGGCAACAGAGCCCGTCGTCGAAAAAAACTTTTTTGAAAACGCCGCCACGGGAGGACGGATTTCTCGGCATGTATGAGTCCTGGAACCAAAAATAAAAAAAATTTATAATCTATATACAATTGGCTTTGGAAGTACGTAGGGTTATTTTTTTTAATCAATTGTTGTGGAAGTGATGCACTTTTTACGAAATGAATCGATTCTTTGCCCTAAAAATGAGCATTAAATTGTTTATAAAAAAAAAGTTTACATTCAATCAAAAAACGGCTACGTACTTCCAAAGCCAATTGTATATAGATTATAAATTTTTTTTATTTTTGTTTCCGGGACTCATACATGCCGAGAACTCCGTCCTCCCGTGGCGGTGTTTTCAAAAAAGCTTTTTTCGACGACGGGCTCTGTTGCCGCCATTTTGCATAAAAATGGCAATAAAAAAAAATTGTTTTTCGTACTTCAATATGTGTTAAATAAACCCTCTGAAAAGAAGTTTTATTCCGTTTGTCATGCTCACAAAATAAATTATCAAATTTAGGTCTTCCTTTTCTGCCTCTAGAGTGGTGTTACCCCTTAAAGATGAATGTACAGCTACATAAGTAACGTATGAAATAATAAATGAAATATCTCTAATTATAATTTTTTAGCTTTCTGGTTGATATTACGCTTTCTGTGTTGCAATAAACAATAATAAATGAATAATTAGTCACTAATGGGGACGCGGTCGGTAATGGGGACATTTACATTACCTTTCTTCCTCGCAGACACTCCCTTTCACCCAGTCTCTTATGATCTCTCTGTTTGATTACTGTTCAATTATATACGGACCATGTCTTACAAATCGGATCGAACAATGTATTCAACGTGTTCAAAAATCCTGCCTCCGTTACTCATTCTGTGCTCGCAAATTTGATAACATTACTCCTCTATTTCTGCGGTCTGGCTGGTTAAATATGAGGCAAAGATGGATACTTCATATCTGTTATCTCACGTTTAAGTTACTGTCCTCCCGTTCCCCGTCCTATCTCTATTCTATATTTCGTACAAATTCTTCCTATCATTCCAGCAATGCTCCTTCTACACGATCCCAGTCGCTCCTTTCCATTCCCTCACATCGTACGTCAAAGTTTCAGGCTTTATTTTCCTATCTTTCCTCTTGTTCCTACAACTCCCTCCCATCAGGGATTCGCTCCCTTCCTTCTATATCCTTGTTCAAGCGTGCCGCTGCGCCCTACATACGCATGCACCACGCTTAAGTCTAATTCTAATTCTTTATTTATTTGTTTATTTGTTTGTTATTAAGGTTAGGTATAGTAACAGCATATTGCTGCACACCGCCTTTTATTGAAGTAATAAAGACGTTTAATAATAATAATAATAATAATAATAATAATAATAATAATAATAATAATAATAATAATATTAATAATATTAACAATAATAACAACAACAACAACAACAACAACAACAACAACAACAACAACAACAACAACAACAACAACAACAACAACAATAATATATATGTGCCTGTATACATACCTACATAATGGATTTATATGGATTGGAAATATTCACCTATTGTAACTGGATTGCTACACTACATTACTATATATGGGCGGAATGTGTTTAAATACAAAAAACCTAGTTTATGTATGTTCTTAATACTTGGTGCAATTAGAGGAATGCTTTATATTTACCAATATGCAGAAACATACAGTTCGGAGAGTCATTGAAAATCAAGCGAAAAAGATTCCCGTTTACAATACATAATTATTGCCATTATGCATGACATCTATTTTATAAGTATAATCATTGGCTCATAAATTGCTTAAAATGCAACGAATTACATGATAAGTTTAACTGCCAGCCAAAGTGTACATATGGAGCCAATGTATTTACTGCTACAAGAAATTTCTTTTTTATTTTTTACAATTTACGTTCGCGATGGGGAGGAATCTCCTTTTGCTAGAATCCGGATCAGAATCCAATCCAATCAGTCAACGTTATGGCTCGGTCTGCTATTATCAAGTTACGATGTAAATGTACTAAAGGTGGTAAAACGCTGACAGGGTCACGAAGCGTGTATGTATTGTGAACTTCTTTAGAGTCATAACGAGTTGCAAGCGTGGGCGGACGTAAGTGCGAGACGCGTTTCATCTTCTACTCTGACGGGATAATTTTCTCTTCTGGTTTAACCCTCCTTCAGCGTCCATATCATTTATATACCCACCACATACGTCATATAAAAGCAATTAAGTAGTCTAATGGCTTGACAGAATCTTATGTTTCCTTTATACGTGTCCGTTAATTTTTTTATGGTAATGACAACAGGTTCTGTACCTGTTAAAACTATTAAAACTTCTATTTCCTATAACATTAAACAAAGCAATAGTATTCTACAATAAGAATTTATTTTATTGCGAGTACAATGCATACCTAATTTGTATGCAAGTAATGAACACAATTATAGTATCAGACTTTGCATAATAATTATGCTTCGACTTTTGCTACCATATCTTAACTATTGGTCGAAGTAAAATGTTATTTGATTTGTGACCGAAAGAGTCGTTCGTTTGTAATAAGCGTACCGCCTCTTCCTCTATATGTATGAGTACATACATACATACGTATATACATATAGGTCTTGATGGCCTCAATGCGCACGTGACTGCACGAGAGCAGGATGACTTTACAATACGGCCCTCGAAACGGTTATAACTCTACCGGCGCGGGCGATGAGAGTGCACAGGCTGTAAAAACATTGTGCTGTGCGCTGTGCGACGGAATAATTCGGATACAAGAACGGACCGTAACCACGTCGAATGTAATACATCATTACCATTTTGTATCACGCTAAAGGACTGTTGCACGTACACGCGAAACCATATTTCAGTATAGGTACGCTGAGTAAATCGTTAGGAATGAATTTTAGAAAGAAAATTAATGGCGAACACAGAAATACGAGAAAAGATGTTGGATATTACGAATGCGGGTTAGTCACATTAAAAATTTCAATTTTGCATCTAATCGCACGTGGTAACTGCAATAACATCAATCAAACAAAAGAACACATTACTGTATTCAATAAGGCATAAGGCATTTCGTGGCCAAACATACCTACGTAGCATATTAACAATTTCTCGAGAATTGAAAAGTTTTTCGTTACAGAAAATTTCATTGGCTTGTGCGAAAAAAGTGTAAATGTGAACCAAGTTTTACGAAATTATAACGCGAGACGATCCACGGTACACGTTATGGAGCACCTGTTGCTTATTCTTGGAGCCCTCAGCATATAGTAGGTGGGGCTAAAAGTCCCGTTTTTCGTATAAACCTATGTAAAATTTAGTACTAACAATGTCGAGATATCTGTTGTTATTTTGTGTAAACTATAACTATTATGCTTTACGTTCACAAAGTTCGTTTGTTGATACTGTTAGTTCCTGTTGAGTTATACCACAAAATGTTTGTCAATGCAAAATGGACTTCTTGCCCCACGCACGGGGCAAAAAGTCCATTGCATAGGGTAGAAAGTCCCTAATGTCTTTTCGTGTAATATTAAACTAAATAAGTAAAAAACTCTTTTCAAATCAACAAATATTTATTAAACCAATTCTTTTTGGTATACAATATTGAAAGGGAAGCATGATTTCTTTACCAAAAAATAAAAATATAAGTCAGAGGCACACTTTGAACTAAAAACTAAAAAAAAATCGCTCAAATAAAACAAAAACACTATTTAAAGACTATGGCAATATTTCTTTATAGTTTGGCCATCTTATTATGAAAACAAATAATAAAATATATATTTTCAGTACGAGGGACTTTTTGCCCCAATGGTACCTCTATACTTTCTGCGATATATACGTTAGAAAATATTATAATTCAGCAATAAACAATATCATTTACACATTACTAAAGGAACATACAATCTTAACGTACTGGGCTGATGCGCTTTTAAACTGTGGTTTACTTTGTATTAAACAACAAAGACCACGTATTTCTTTTAGTTTTCAACATAAAATAACGAAGGCGTCGTGTAATTCGCACGAACGTCCAGGAGCGACTGGCGACTCTGTGCTCACCTCCGTTTCTTCTCGCCTTTTACTTAGTATACTGCGATACCCAATACATTGTTTAGAAATAGAGATTTTGAATTCGGGACTTTACCCACCGAACTTTTAGCACCACCTTACCCTACGTTCATTGTGTTTGGCCATCGTTTATTATACAGGAATGATTTGCTGTTACCCCGGTTAATATGTAGATTCACAAATAGTAACAATACTTTTATTGACAATACTTTGAATGGTGGATCCTCGCTGATCGTTGAATCGTTTTTCCATGAGTTTTGCATGCTGATATCCACACTGTCAGTCACTATTCCATCAAAGAAATTCATTGAAAAATATTGTTCAATGCCCAAAACATGACACGGATCGTAAAATTATTATGATTATTTATAACGTTTATTCACAAGTAGGTATATTATTAAATTCTGGTACAGTCAATTACCTATATTAATTAGCACAATTCAATGGAATTTAATATAATGTGATGTGAGAGTAAAACAAAGTTCACTTCTAAAAAATGAAAGGGTATTTCTAGGGTCTAGGCATTCACGTGCCACTCGCATATACATACTTATAAATCTTTTTCTAAGTTGCATTGCAATGCGATTTATTTTAACACACAGAAATGACGATTTATATAATTTGTATGAAATGGCATAAATTTATCAGTAAAAATACTTGGATAATCTTGAAACTGTTATTTATTTCATAGACCAAGTAAGAATTTTCTGATCATTAGAAGTTCTCGAACAATAAAATTGTTTATCGTTTGCTCCGAGAGCGTTATAAGTAGGCACGTGTAGGTAATTAAGTAGTTTCATATCACATTCGGTTAACGAAATCTTCAATGTTTATTAAAAATCATTCCAGGGATGTCGAGATGAAAGTTCTGCTCCTTTTCATACAAACTTATACGAGGGAATTTCTATTTTATCATAAGAATTAGAGATACAATATTCATATTTTGCTTTCACTATTTAATACAGTAATCATTTTCCCTTTCTTTCGTGTAGAATTTTGTTTTCTTAAACGAATCTATTTCACATAATTTGACCGTAACATTTTATTTTTGTTGACATACTGTCAGATGCGTTACATCTCCTTATGAGACTTCTATGAGGCGCGTAATTCTTTTATGTTACACGCAGTCGATTTCACCCCAGTCATCTGCTTCTCATTCATGCGGCGCCTTAGTAAGTAGCAGTAAGCTCGTCGTTGAAGCTGATCTGAGATCGTGTACAGATAGGATCAAAAGAGGTGAGAGGACCACCCGGGCTATTTAGAACGAGAGGAACCATGACATTGGTGTCCGATGTCTTACCGAGAATGTTGACACATGTAAGTGTTGGTGGTACATACATTGGAATTAGTGGCATCATCATTTGCAAATATAAATATGTACATTAAGGTGGCTCTTATTTACTCTTGATAAAAAAAATTTGGAGACTTTCTTCGGCGCACCCTACAGAATAGTTCCAAATAATTTAAAAAAAATATCTGTGTAAAGTTTGAGCTCGATCGGATAACAGGAAAAGGTGGTCCTGGGCCCTTAAACATTTAAATCATTATTTAACAACTCACAAAGTCGATTTTATACAATATCCTCCAAGTTATTGATTAAATAAAAAAATATATCAAACAAAAGTTGTGGATCTGAACAAGGAGCATCCTTTATGTTGCTTCTTACTTTTTCTCGTGCGACAAACGATTTTCGAAAAAAGTCCGAAAAACGGAGAAAAAAAATCTTTTTTTTTCAAATTTTGAAAGTTTAAATGCTTCTTGATCACTTTTTATTTATGAAGGCGAACAAAAAAATGGAATTTTTATTTTCGAGGGCTATTGTTTCAACATTTAGGGGGGGGGAGGCATATCCCGAAATATGCGAAAAAGATAAAAAAAAATTCCATATTTTCAGTGTTTGATATGTTATGAATTTTTCCCGAAAATTTGGAACCGAAATTCGCAAAAATATCGACGATATAGACTCAAATTTCGGTCTCAAATTTTCAGGAAACATTCATGGCACCTTTTCCCGTTATTCGATCGAGCTCAAACTTTACTCAGATTTTTTTTTAATATTATTTGGAACTATTCTGGAAGGTGCCCCGAAGAAAATTGAAAAGTCGAAATTAAGAGCCACCCTAATGTACATTAGTATTACAATCATCGTTCTTACACGAATTATACGAAATTAATAATTGAAGTTTTTGCTTTGCCAAAATTATTATATATACATAGATTTATATGAAATATCCTATTTTTCATAAGCATAGACTTTACCAGTTTTCTCAATAATTAATATTGGTAATATAACAAGTGATAGGTATATTAATACTTCTATTACTGCAAATTGTACAATGAAGTCCGAATGATTTCAAATTATTTGAAAAGTGACAACATTTTCACTACGGAAAACAGAAGAAGGCGAACGCTGGTGCATTAGTGATAATCATCAGAAATTTTCAGAAAAGTGATTTCCACAGACGAAACAGTAACGTAGTAATGAATAACAGGTAGAGATATAGCTAAGGTGAAACTTAGTAAATTTTATTTTGGACCTCGTCCTTTCATTGACTATGCATTCTGAGGAGAGGCGCATATTGGCTAACCGGAATATCCCACTAAAGGAAGTGGGACCTGTAAATTTTCTTAAGCTTCCATTCCTCTTTTTAGTGACTCAAATATAGTGCTGCCGACAATCTGATCGTACCGGCGATCCGACGTAAAGAAAAGAGGGTGAGAGAGTGGGGGGGGGGGGGGGGGGGAGAAGGCCAGCTAGGGCGGTAGAAAGGACAGAGGGATAGAATCCTATAATCGTTTACCGATCTTCGTAGTGCAGTCTTGAAAACGTTCTTCGCACCTATTTTAACGCGAATGAATTATCGGAGGATCGGATCAACCAGTATTTATCTTTCAAACAAAGACTTCCAATGACAGTTCACAAGTTGTCTTACGCTTTCTTTACAGATGTACATCTCCAACCGTTTGTCGTGTAAGAAAATGCGGAACATGACACGCGACAGATAAAACTGTATAGGTAATATTGTTGCTTTTAACTGAAGATTCCGGTGTTGGAACAATCTTTGAGAAGAACAAAAGTGATGCATGTCAGATACTCTGCTTCTGATTAAGTATCCTTATTAAATCTGCTTTGAATAATTACTTTTGTATAAAATGCGAATAGATAAAATTTAATTTAATTGATAGCATGGCGGTGGATATTTGCCAGCCTGAAATTTTGCTGCAGAATTATAAACATTTATTTCGAACGTACCCACAAATTATTATACACGCTGATTTAAGGTAACGAAGGAAATTCAACCAGTTCTCACGAAGTAACAAGTAATCCACGATAACGCCTGACGAGACTATCGAAAAACAGCGCCGCCCACATCCGGAGGAGGTGCTGTTCGTGATGGCATGGCAGTGCGATCACCTTGATCAGTGATCCGTATAACACATTTGTTAGTTTTACTTATACACATACTGCGCACACATTTATTCAGGGTGATCAGAACTTATTGTCGCAAATTGAATCAGTATTATGAATCGATTTTGTCCGACTAATTTCAGATAATTACTACTGCATATCGTAAAGACGGGATGGGGTCGGATTATCTAATGGGTACTTACTGTAAACACGCAATACCTGTTAATATAATATTATTATGACATTAATAAAACGCTATGGGCGGTGGGGTCTGAGTTTTAAAGAGTCTACGAAGAAGAGAAGAAATGAAAACAACTTTTTTTATCAAATCGATCCAACTGTCACATCTGCACTTTGATCTACTATTTATGTTGGTATGTATTACAATCTATAAGTAACTAACTATATGTGCACGTAGTTTAGAGTGTATTACGTGACCTAACGTAATTGAATTGGCATTTACCGACTTCCTTCTTGCACATTCGGGAGTGAACCTGCGTAGGGCCTCTAAAAGACTTACAGCATTTTGTCCTATAACATATAACGCGGCTTCTCTCGGAAGTTAGATTCTGATTTCATAAAAAAAAAATTTCAGACATAATCAGCTGAGGCACATATCGTGACCGCAGAGTTTATCGTTCGAAAGTTTTTAGGCGACAAACACAAACATATAAACTTTCTGCTTTATACGAGCCGTTGTTTTTTGATAGTGGGATAAGTCCATTTCTTCATACGTTGAGATATTTAAGGATTTGCGTTTGAAACAACTTAAAAATATATATTATAATTTTAATGTTTTTAAAATTATAAATTTGTAAAATTTTATTATGCAATAATAATCAATAAAAATGTTAAAGAAAATAAACGATTTTTTAGGTACAAATGGACTTATAACATATAATGAAAAAAATAACCAATAGCAACTATAAATTTATATTTTAATTGAAGTTGGTTATTGTGACATGTATTTTTGAATGTAAAAAATAATAATTAAAATGAAGACATACATGTCTTCACTACTTACTTCGTTATATTATAATGAATTTATAAATAAACAAGTATGAAAAGTAAATTACTTCGTTAAGATAACTGAAGTCGAGTTCAGATATATTGGCCGGTGAGTTCGGTTTCGCGAGCAGCGCGCGAGGAGAAATCAGCCACCACCACCTGACGATCGTGGATTGGCAATTGAAGTTGCTGGGCCCCCGAAGGGTATGGTGGGGTAACGGGGACGCTGCTCGAGTCCGCCCGAACGAAGCCGTGTGGCTGTTGTTTATTCTTAGCGTAGTATTAGGCGACTTGAGGACTTGGTGATTCACCAAGTTTCGACGCTGACGAAAGTTGTTCGTGGCTTTATTCGAAGGCTTCGAAAAGACAAATGCTACGTATGAAAAATTTATTCGACGCATTTATTCGAATAAAACCTTCAAATAAAAAATTATCGTTATTCGTTGAATAAATCCTCATCGAATAAAATTATTTATTCGTTGCTCTTCGAATAAAGATAACTTCGATTATTCGTTGCTCTTCGAATAAAGATAACTTCGATTATTCGAGCCTCGAATAACGAATAAAAATTATTTATCTTAGGTTCGTTATTTGAGATTTTTATTTAGATAAACTTTTGCCCAACTCTGGATGCTTTCTCTCTTTCGTAGTCGACGGCAACTAAGTACATACGTGTGACTCTTTCGTCCACTCTCCCTCTCACTCTCGACCAAAGAATCTCGCTCTCGCTTACGGCAAGAAAGAAGCGAGAAGCGACTGTTCGGAATCGTGTCCAGTCTATGTACTCAAAGTGGTGGGGATGCTTCGCTGCGTGTGAACGTACCTGACGTACGCCAATTCCCACCGCGCGACGAGTAGGCGTAGCCCGAGAGAGAGCGAGAACGTAGAGAAAAGGAGCACCGAGGCAGGCAAGCGGTGTGGTGGGAGAATACCCCTCACGAAACTCACCGGCCAATAAATCTAAACTCGACTTTAATAATAACAAACTTATTCATATTTCAATCTAATGTCTCCCTTACACGTAGCATAGTGAAGTGTTTTCGTCAAAACATGAACTTATACCACTTTCAGAAAAAACATTCCTGCGGTAACATTTTACAGTACTTTTTTTTTATTAATTTACGAGGATATTGTACACCATTGACTGTGTGATTATAAATATAAAAAGAGGATATCTATATCTGACTAAAACTCCCCTTAAATCATTTTTTCCAAAAAATGGACTTACCCCACTTTCAAAAACAACGGCACATATATTAAGATTATATAGCGAATTTTCATGTGATCTACATGCAAACCAATCGAAGGAAATAGAAAAGTAATAGAAATTCACCTTGCTGGTTTTCACAATTTCATGCATCAGTGTTTGGTTGAAATTACATGTTCGAGCCGTTATGTAGGGTAAACTTGCCTAAATAGTACCCATTAAGTATGGCTAACTGTTGTTTACACTTGCTACAGCTAGGAGCGTCTGTGACTTCTCTTAGTTTAAAAGAAACAGGCAAGTTTATTCTAGTAAATTAAAAAGGCAGATTTCGTAATTAGTTTGTATGCAGGATGTTTATAGTTTACCACTTCAGAGTGTTATACATATGTGGGAATGCTGTAGTCTGAGAGAGACAATGGCTCGATGCCTCTGCGGAAAGGATCGTGGTAAGCGGTGAGAAAGACAAGGAATGCGTGTGGCGTAGCGGACGAACGGTAGGAGGCAGTCCTAAACAGGGACCGGCGGACTCCAGCTACCGCTGATGGAGGGGTAACCACCTACAGGAGCGGTGGTAATGTGTATGTGAACTGCACCTGCGTCAGTCATGCACACATAAACATCAATCCTGTAGGTGTTTCTCCCTCCATCAGTGGTAGCTGGAGTCCGCCGATCCCTAGTCGTAAACCGGGTTGCCACCTCTCCGGTTTGAGCCCGGAGACTCCAGGTTTTGAAGCAAATCTCCGGGCTCCGGTTTAACTGGAAAAATCTCTGGGTTGTAGAAAAAAAATGAGTTAATAAGAAATTCTGGTATTATATAATGTTATCAATTTTATATATAATAAAAGTTATTAATTAAAAAAACAGATACTTTTAAATACCTGAATTGTTTGAGCTTAAAAGAATTGCACATCTGTTTTCCGGATATTCGAGAACAAAACTTTTTTTGGCTTTTTCCATCTCCGGGTTTATATTTGAATCTCCGTGTT
This sequence comes from Andrena trimmerana, assembly GCA_951215215.1. Lineage (NCBI taxonomy): Eukaryota > Metazoa > Arthropoda > Insecta > Hymenoptera > Andrenidae > Andrena > Andrena trimmerana. The sequence continues at coordinate 12,083,360 of OX578062.1, forward strand.
GGAATGTGTGGCACTCCGGGAGTTATATGGTGATAAGGTGGCAACCCTGGTCGTAAAACATGCGCCAGAGGTGCCACTTGATTGTACCATGCTTTGTATCATTCAATTCTTTGTTACTTATTCTTATTAAATCATTCAATTCTCTGTATACTTCTCGTTGAATTGGTCCTATCCACTTCCACACATATGTACATACTTTATCGTACTTCATTTATGTAATGTATCATTTTCGTTCGCGTTTTTATCACATATAACTTGTTATTTTTTATCGGTACAACCTTTTCGCTCGTTTAGATTTATAATAAAACCAAGCCATCTTAATCAAAGTAAATGAATGAGTTTTTCATCCTATAATTTTTATGGCCAACGAATAACAGTATGATTCGGCGTGATTACATTTAGTAGGTGAAAGCATGATCGCACCTACCATGTGGATTTTTAGGTAGTGCAGTGAGAAGGTGGGTTAATAGGAGAGGGTGGACGAGATGTGCAAGGCTACACGGGTTGCTTCTTCGAGGGAGGATGGGCCATATGGAGAGCATACGGTAAGCAGGCTGCACCCACTCCCTCGAGGGTTTAGTTTAATCTACCTACCGTCCGCCAAACTACCGTCCGAGGAAATCATGTATCCTCGAAATATCGTCATAACTACGTTTCCGCTATTAATGTCTTTACTGTATAAGAATATGTACATTTAGTCGTGCGTTAGTTTCTCCAAAAAGCACCCGACATCTTTGATGATTTTCTGAATATACATACATACTACTAACGAAAATATTCATCTGCCTATATGGAGATCTTAGGATAGCAGGTAAAACATTTGCGGTTTTCGGAGATGTGTTTTCTTTTTGCATTAGTCAAATTCACTTGGTCTTACTTCATTCAGTTCCTTCTGTTTTCATCGAAGAAAGGAAGACACTGTTTAATAGACGTTCCTGGATTTTGTCTCTCGCTTGCCAACTGTCCCAGGTGTACATGTCTGAGAACGTGGGCAAAAGGCCCAAGAAGACTCGAGGCGTGTGGCTGGCGCGTGCTGCTAGTCCTCGATTCCGTTTCCCCGCCCTGAAGTTGCTTCCGATCGTTGCCTACCATAACCAGCATCACCACTGCCGCTTGTTGCCGTTGCCATCGCCTTCGCCACTACCGCAACAGCCACGGTCACGCTTCTCGAACACGTGAAGTGAGCTATCGCACTTAATACTTTCGTTCGTGCCCACGAACTTATACTATGTACTTACATATATGTAAGTACAACTTTTTATTCGGCTTGAAGCTTCTTTTAGCTTTTCAATCTTGTAATACTATTTATAGTAGAATTTTATTTCTATCAGAACATATAATTTAATCAGTTTTTATAGGGAAACAAATCACTCAGACTTCGTGAATTAATTAATTTGATTGGCTACCGATATTATACTGAAATATTTATTCGTAACACACATAGTAATTTTACCTGCTTGTTTTCAAATTATGGAAATCTGAAATATACGTAAATCGTTTGTTTCTTTCGGCGATAATTTATCTAAGTGCCGTAATTTTCGAAACGACCGATAAGTGATACAACACTAATGCGCAGCGTTTAACCATTCACTTCCCAATATTACGAGTAGATATTTTCTTACCCGTTATACTGTATTCTAAACTCTTTACTATTGTATACGAAACTCAATTATATCAAGTTCGTACCATCTTACAATTATTAGAATGATCTAATCCAATACACCAATGTGATGATAAATTTTTGATATTATCTGTGCTTGTTTTTCAAGTTGCGATTAGCGCGTAGATATTTGAACATACTATACTACAGAGTGTTTCACTACAGGTAGTGAACCTTTTAGGGGGTATGTAATTCTAGAGGCCAAAATAAGACGAAAATATACAGAATAAAATTTTTTAATATCGCACTTCCGTTTCGCACAAATTCACTTTGATTTTTAAACAAATATACATGCACCAAAGTATGTATTTAGGTATGTACATTGTCCATATACTTTTAGACGTCTAATAAGGAGCATGCGAAGAAAAAATGATTCTATATGTTCGTTTTATTTTGGCCTGTAGAGACTGTAGAATCACCCATTAGGGTTTACCACCTGTAGTGAAACATTCTGTATATTAACCCTTCGTTGACACTCTAAGTGTGAGCCGCCCATAAGCTGATTTTAACGATCTCTGCCTTCTAATATGCAAAATAAGTACCTTTCATCCACAGCCGACTTACAAACTATTTTTTTCCTCAAAATATAATATCTGTACAATTACTCTGTAGATTTATAGCGTTTATTATTGAAATTTGGAAAAGTGGCAATTTTTTGAAGATTTCTTCGTATTTTCTTGACATGTGGTAATCTAGAATTTTTTTTATATAAATTGTGATATAATTTCAATAAAAAAAAACATTGACATACATTCTAGGGACCTAAAAATTGACCCATGATTTTTTTCATAACGATTGGATTCTTTAGATGAGAATGGCAGTCGTTCAAAAATTGTTCTGGGTGTGAGCCACCCAGGTATATCAAAGTTGATCGGAAAGAGAGGTGTGTCAACGAAGGGTTAACGGTTTTCACGATGTCTGTATCAACCACTGGCAATAATTTAATTCGGTAAAACGGTCTGTCCATCATTATTATTCATTATGAGCTAATCATGTTACATGATAATGACCAGCTGAATAATTTGCAATGATGGATGATGAGAATGTATGTTAAAAGTTAAAATTCGTCTGTATCTCTTTCGACGATTGTCCGATTTTCTGGAAAACTTACTTGTGAGAATGCTATCTAATTGGTTAAAAAATGATAATTATCATCTACAACGTTTCTGTTGTCTGTTCTGTAATTTCGCAAATTACGAATTTTCTTCTTTTCTTGCAGGTTTTATAATTCTATGGAATCATTGGTCGTTAATTTGTATGTGACATTCATTTCGTATTTTAGCTTCAAGCAAAAGTGACACGTACGTCATTTGAACAATCACGAATGGAACTATAAATGAGGAGTTTTTTGTTAAAATTTATTGATTCATTTTTGGGGTAGGTATCGCGATTATTATGATTTTTCCAAGAAGGGATTATAACAAAAATTTACGTAACTAACAAGTAATAAAATTATAAAGTACATCAATTACGATCGTTTGATGGCGCTAATTTTTTCCTATTTTCTAGAAAAAGAATCATTTGTGTATCTACAACCATTAAAAAATTATAACCTACTATTTTGTATTTTGCACGATGAGTACTTTTACCTCTTCCTGTTTTTCCTTGAAGCTAGAATAGAAAATTAATGATACATATTGATGACCCTTCAATAGAACTACAAATCTGCAAAAGTAGAAGAAAATCCTCCTTGGGTACCTAATTCCATTTATAAACTGAATATAGTCCAAAATTGCGGAAGTTCAAGCTACATTACAAATTTCTTAGTAGGTGCTACCTGCAAATGCTTTCAGTGCGTTTCATTGTAATTATTATCTACTTGCAGCATATAAACATATAAGTACTATATATATATTAAATTCCAATTTCAGAAATGTTCACTGCTAACTGGATTTTCAATTTAGAATAATAAAAATACTGTTGAATGTGTTGAGTAATTCGTGAACACGTACTAGATGTTCTAAAAATAATACTTTGAAAATTAACGTCATAATCCATGTTAGTTTTTGCATCAGACATGGCGTTGAAAGGATTCTCCAATAAGGGGAACTACTTAACTATACCTTATAAATGTTAACAGGTTTGTAACTATGCTTGCAGTAGGTATACGTGATGGGTGGCTCTTATTTACTCTTGGTAAAAAAAATTTCAAGATTTTCTTCGCGCACCCTCCAGAATAGTTCCAAATAATTTTTAAAAAAATCTGTGTAAAGTTTGAGCTCGATCGGATAACAGGAAAATGTGGTCCTAGGCCCTTAAACATTTAAATCCTTATTTAACAGCTCACAAAGTCGATTTTATATAATATCCTCCAAGTTATTGATTAAATAAAAAAATATGTCAAATAAAAGTTGTAGATCTGGACAAGGGTCATCTTTTATGTTGTATTATTTTTTCTCGTACGACAAACTGTTTTCGAAAAAAGTCCGAAAAAATAAAAATAAAACTTTTTTTTCTGAAATTTTATAATTTTAAATGCTTCTTGAACACTTTTTATTTATGAAGGCGTACAAAAAAATGGAATTTTTATTTTCGAGGGCTATTTTTTAAACATTTAAAGGGGGGGGGGGGCATATACCGAAATATGCGAAAAAGATAAAAAAATGTTTTTTCCCTTATTTTCAGTGTTTGATATGTCATGAAATTTAGGACCGAAATTTTTTTGGAAACATTCATTACATATCAAACACTGAAAATAAGGGAATTTTTTTTTATCTTTTTCCCATATTTCGGTATATACCCCCCCCCCCCCCGCAAATGTTTAAAAATTTTCCTCGAAAATAAAAATTCCATTTTTTTTTGTACGTCTCCGTAAATAAAAAGTGTTCGAGAAGCAATTAAACTTTCAAAATTTGTGAAAAAGTTTTATTTTTATTTTTTCGGACTTTTTTCGAAAACAGTTTGTCGTACGAGAAAAAGTAATACAACATAAAAGATGCGCCTTGTCCAGATCTACAACTTTTGTTTGATATATTTTTTTATTTAATCAATAACTTGGAGGATGTAATATAAAATCGACTTTGTAAGCTGTTAAATAATGATTTAAATGTTTAAGGGTTCAGAGGCACCTTTTCCCGTTATCCGGTCGAGCTCGCACATTACATAGATTTTTTTTTTTAATTATTTGGAACTATTCTGTAGGGTACCTCGAAGAAAGTTCAAAAGTCGAACTTAAGACCCACCCTACTATTCATACACGGGCCTGCCAGAACGAACGTGTTAAACATTGCAAACGAGAAAAGTATGGGGATGTAATAGTGGGGAAAAAAAGCAAAGAAGAAGGTGGATAGTTAGTCGGGTGTAGCTTCAAGCTCTATGTTCTAATTTGTAACATTCTGAAAGTTCGCAAGAATGAATCGCCTGGCACGCGAGGCTATACGGCAACGTTTGTTCCACCCGACACGGTAGATCATTGGCAAAAGCGGCTTCTTTGATAATTCCAGGCTGTGTTAGCATTTCTATGGCGTTGAATTGCTTTGGTTCGTTTTACCGAAGCACCAAATATCGTTCGTATCGAGTCACCATTGTGTAACGCTTGTTCGACAGGTTAGGACGTTTAACCATTTATCTCGTCATTGACGTTAATTAGAGTAGTTTTGGTGGTGGTATAAACCTATTGTGTGAATCCATGTAATTCTGTTTGTCACGCGTATAGCATCTTTGATACATACATATATATGTATGTAGGTAGTTACATATGAGTTATTTCACGTGAAGACGCTCATGATTCGACATCATGGTTACCGATTTCAAATGCAAGTCGTTTAATAATAATCCTGAGAGACGAATGTGTGCAAAATTTTCCCCTTCTAGCTCAATCAATATAGAATGTGTTAAACGTTGATTTCGATAACTAGAGCAAAATGGGTTATCATACCATGCATTTCGCATCGATATTTACACTCTGTTTACGCCCGAAATTTAGATTCTGATTTTATACAAAAATAAAACGATTTTATAAAAAATTTGGTGAAAATGGTCACGTTCATCTGGATCAGTCAGGCATAATGAGCTGAGACACATTTCGCGAGCCCAGAGTTTATCGTTCGAAAGTTTTTGGGCGACAGACAAACACACAAACATATAGAAGCTTTCTGATTTATATTAAGATTAAAAAGTGAGAAAATATTCGGTGGAAATGTTCGTAATAAATTTCACTTGTAGCTGTCCGAGTTAAATTTTTCATTTCCGATTCAACGCTGTTATCGCCTTTCAGGCCAGGATCCATTCTTTCAAGTTTCCCAGGTAAAACAAACATTACAACAATATCAAAAAGAAACATCAAGAAAGAAATAAAGTTTACATCGGTGTGCGCCGCGTGTTGCAGCAATTCGCGAGTTCCAAATTATTATCAAACAGCAGCCACACATTTTTATTTTAACCTTCATAGAAATATATTACACAATGTAGTAGCGCCACTATCAGTTTCCATGTTCCTTCAAAACTTGTGTATGAATTAGGTATCTACTTTTTACTCTTGTCTCCTGGTCAGGTTTCCTTTCATTAATGTTTGCAATGGCCAGAGAACATACGTTATCGTTAGAGACATCCACATGTGGCTGCCTTGGTCTGAACAGTTTACAACCTAATCTAGATGTCGTGAAGACGTACACATGTACTTATATGTATGTACACGTACAAAACTGTACACCATGATGATGTATAAACAAAATGAAGTGTTCATTAAGTTGCATTTTATTATAATATGACACCATAACATCATTAGTAAAGAGGTAGTTTTCAACTGTCGTAGTACAAAAAGAAACACGAATAACAAAAAGTCAAACGAAGTTGGGTAACATCAAGGTATAACAAGGTGTTTGCTTCAGAGACAATCTAAATTTTCGTTTGATTTGGCACTGGGAAAACAAAAAACTAGCACACCCTGCGAGTTATGTTTACAACAGGATGGATGGCAATTCGAATACTTATCGTAATCGAACGCTTACAGTTACAGCGACCATGCATAACTAAGTTTAACCAATTGACTTTTTATACGTTACTTGTGTTTCCTTTCCATAACTTGTATATAGGCGATAGATTTGAAAAAAATTCTGCACAACTCTGTCACGCGAACAGTCCGAGTTAGATTTCCGTTACAATTTTTAATTCTTTCCTGTTCTTTTCCATCTTTTCTCATCTATGTGCAAAAATAATTATATTTCATAACCAAATATCATGTGCGAAATGTTGAATGAATTTTAGGATACATAGATATTTAGGAAATTCGCATGAAAAAGTCTTTGTTTATTTGTAAGTTTCAGATTTAATTTAATTATTAGTGTTTACAATTTCTAGTGCATTTGCAGTACATGCACATTTTTTATATGAATATATATTTTTGGGTAATAAAATTTATGTAACATTTCGTGGTGCATCTTGTTTAAAAAATATAATAAATTTTATGGATAAATGGAAACAGGTATCTAAAGTAATAAAATAGAAAGAATATTAAAATCATCGTAACGGAAATTACGTTCTGTACGACTCTTCTGTTTCGAACTTATTAAGAAACTATCGTTTATTTGTTTACTATTATGTACTGAGAGTAACGAAAATATTCGGACACTTGTTAAAATCGCATAACTTTATTAAAATTAATCTAAACGACTTGAGTTTTTTGAGAAGCTAGAAGGATTAGTTTGCTAAGTGTCGTGTTTCGTCGGTTTGATAAAATGCACTTGGTCGGAACAGTAAAAAAATAGTAAAGGTGGTTTTCAAGACTTTTTTTTGAGCTTGTAATGATAATTCAAAAAACCTGTTTGTAGATTGAAGTTATATTCATGCCTAAAATTTCATCAAAATCGGTTAACGTTTCTCTGAGCTATAAACGCTTAAAGATAATCACCTAATCGGTGATTTCCGGAAATTTCGCGATTTTCGACATTGTTCTGCGATCTTTAAGCATTTACAGCTCAGGGCAACGTTAACCAATTTTGATATAATTTTAGGCATGTATACAACTTACTTCAATATACAAACGGGTTTTTTGAATTTTCATTATAGGCTCAAAAAAAAGTTTAAAAAACGACAGTTACTATACTTTTCTTTGCTACTCCGACCAAGTGCATTATTTTTCGAAACGACGAAACACGTCACTTAGCAAACTAATCCTCCTAGCTTCTAAAAAAACTCAAGTCGTTTGGATTAATCTTAGAATAGATATGTGGTTTTAAAAAGTGTCCGAATATTTTCGTTACTCACTGTATGTACCTAAATAGATCGCATAATTTTCTACGGCCTGTACTGAATACTGCGCTTTCGATAATTTTAATACATTAAACGATTATGACTGGGATTTCTGTATGATTCCTTAAATACAACTCCAGTTTAGGTGATTAATGTCAATTATTTCTTTAAATCAGTCTGTGATGTTTAAATTGATATTAAATTCTCTAAACCTTTTGCTTTTGAATGTACAAATGTTAACCTCGGCGGAATATTTAATAAAATCCATTGCAATTTTCGCTCCAGTGATTCTTGTTTAATACTTAATTCTTTAATTAAATATATTTAACACACGTCTATTTCCCCAACTAACCCCATTTCTCGTTTTAATCCTTCAATATAATAACCATGACCACGTTTCAATTTAATTGCCAACACTTTCCTATAGTTCGAAAACGGGGTTAGCCGATGTAACGATTTTAATTTAAAAATGGGGGCTTTTATGGGTTTCGGTGAAGTTGGCATAGATATATGTATACTGCGCCGGTACGTCTCACAGGTCCCAAATACCGACCCCTTTGCGTTTTACCTAAGTTCAGGGTAAAAAACCCTTCTACCAAAAGCTACCTCCTCCACAAACCGATGAAAAGCCAGTGAAATAAAAATATATATGTATATCTCATCCATGTGATACGATCCGACCTATTTTCCTATACTTTTGAATATTACATACGATTTTAAGAATAATGGTACTTAACGATTTTAGAATTAACTGTTTTCATCGGAAATAATTTAATCCTCTAAACGAAATATAGCTACGTACGTCGGAGATGTTTTTGTAACTTACGCGATTATCAAATTGGTAATATAGGTCGACTTAATATTCTTGTATGTATAAATAGGTAATGCGTTTTTTCGATGAGCTGATTGTGTATCTATAACGATACAATTCGATATGAGGGTCATGTAGCTCTTTGGTACACAAAAGTACTATGTGTATAGCTTACGTAGGAATCTTATGACATTATTATATAAGTAGAAAAGGGTGACGAGCATACTTTAATACATGCTAAATAGATATGTTCTTCGTTACGTCCACCTTAAGGATGTATCGGACGTACAATATTCGACAAAAGTATACGTAATTTGAAATACTTGAATATCTATACCTTATGCATAGTGAATCTAGATGTAAGGAACTGGAACGACAATTGGAGTCTTATTTTACTCCCAGGAACGTATTTTTCGCATTGCAAATGCTTTTTGAAGCATTATTTGCTAAACTTTTGGCAGTGAAAATGCCCTGAATTCTCAATTTTCTCAAGTTATAATTAATTTCCTTAAAATGGTGTAGGTAGTGGACACAATTCAAACTCAACAGATATTTGCATCCATCCATATACTAGATAAACAAAAAAATGAAAACATTGGTACCATTTCTTCAACATTTTTTCAGCTGTTTAATCTGTCAAGATCGTCTCTTTCCATAAGAGTACGTGTAAAATCAGTGAAAATTAAAATCGTTATATCACAGGAACCGTTTAGTGAACTCGTTTAAAATTTTTGGACCCCATCAGGAAGATTAAAAAGAACAATCTCACAATTTTACATCAACTTGGTACGATTTTGAAGATAGGTCCGATCCATCCTTAAGCGGCAACATTGAACATACACCTACGAAGCGAAAAAGTAGGACAGATTTGGATAATCTTTTTGCGGTGGAGAAATGTTTTTATCAAAGAAATATTATATACATTAGAAAGGTCATACTTTTGTCTATAAAATGGGAAATTTTCATTAAAAAATGCGAAGAAGAACTGCGTGGTAGCTATATCCGTACAACGTTTTTTTCTTTCAGAAACGGCGTCTGTGGTAACCATCATATCTTTGCTGCTTTTAATATGTTTAAACAACGCTGCTTTTAAATATGTTTAAACAACGATCAAAGGGAAAAGGACACCCGAAATGCACCAATTTTTGCAGATATCTTTCAATTTATTTCCAAAACTAAGGGTCTGGGAGAAAATCTGACCATTCCACGCGATGCAGCAGACAGTTTTCCTTCGGAAAGCGTCAACAGAAATGGTAAATCTCGATTTGTTTTCAATACAGAAGCGAAATAATTTGGCAAAACGTGCGGAGCCGACAGTGGTAGTCAACGGCGTCGCGCGATCCACTGCCGCTCAGCGTAACACAATCGCTTAACGCGCGTGACTACCACTGTCGGCTCCGCGCGTTTTGCCAAACTGTTTCGCTTCTGTATTGAAAACAAAACGAGATTTACCACTTTTGTCGACGCTTTCCGAAGGAAAACTGTCTGCTGCATCGCGTGGAATGGTCAGATTTTCTCCCAGACCCTTAGTTTTGGAAATAAATTGAAAGATATCTGCAAAAATTGGTGCATTTCGGGTGTCCTTTTCCCTTTGATCGTTGTTTAAACATATTTAAATGTTCATCATGTAATAATAACTTATATCGTTGTGTTCGGAAGGGTTCATAGAATAATTTGACACAACGAACAATCGAATAACTATTACCGTTTCGACACAAAAGATGTTCAAAGTTGAAAATTTGCAGTTTTTTTTCAAAATAGATTTTCTCAAATACTGAGGATGATGGTGGTTTGCGGATTCGTTTTCAGGGCACGAAAACCTATAAGAAACGGCCATTGAATGTTACAAGTCCAGATGGCTGTTGTACTGTGTAATCGGCTACGAGAAGGACTAATTTTTTGTCTCCATAAAGAATAATTTTTCCTTTTTTGTTTCAGATGAAAAACAGCGAAGATATAATGGTAGCCGCAGGCGCCTTTTCTGAAAAGAACGTTGTACGGAAACAGCTACCACGCAGCTTCTCCTCCGAATTTTTTAATGAAATTTTCATATTTTATACACAAAAGTATGAACTTCCTAACATATATAATTTTTCTTTGATGAAAACATTTTTTCACTGAAAAAAATTTTCAAATCCGTCCTAATTTTTTGCCTCCTAGGTGTATGTTGCCCCTTATGGTGGATGTAACGAAGAACATATGTATTTAGCGTTTCATATTATATAAGCTTACTAAAGAAAGCAACGCAAACTGTGACGGTGAAAATTGCTGTATGAGGAAATTGTTTTTAGAAAGGGAATAGGAAATTTAATAGAAACATTCAAAAGGATTGTAAAAATTATTGGGGAAGAATAAAATATATATCGTTAACTGATCAATACCAGAAATTCGTCAATAACGTTTATTCTTACCTAACATAAGTATGTGCGGAAAAAACACATTATTTAAGCCATTTAAGGGATGGCCTACTATTTTTAACATTTATGTGTTTGTCCATGCATTGAAAAGTTACTGTTCTCTACTACATATGTACTATCTACTATATATCTACTATAATCAGATACCGAGCATAATGTGAATAAAAATACCGGCATATAATTCGGAGGCTTTGTATAAAACGGATATAATATGAATAACTGAAAAGTTTAGTCATGTAACAAACTGTATCATATTAAACTCGTATAGAATCTTTCAAAACCACTATAAGGTAGTGTTTTTATATTCAGGACCACACAGGTAGCTCGCGCGCATTAAGTTTTGCATACAGATTCCGCCAACAATCAACCGTAATACTATATTCAATTTTTATATCGAATATTAAGCAGTGCCGTATTCTATTACCAGCACTACTGCTCCAAGCCCTTTTTCAAATCTTATGCTCTCACAACCCAAATCAATATAAACAATTTTGTCGTGGTACAATTTTATACGTATAATTTATTTATTGGCAATAATTTGCTCTCAAATTTTTTGCTAAATACGTTGACACACATGTTTCGCCGGATTGATTTTATTATCTATATTTTATTTATGTGGATAAGCACCAGAGTATGCTTTTTCATTTCCAAAGATCCCTACCCGAGTGAAATACATGACGTGTAAAAAAATGTGAACACGTTTACAACTGGCTGTCGTAGCGGGAAATCCTTTGAAGCATCTACTGAAGTAATTACGAGTGACTTATAAGAATATGGTAAGCCCTTCATTTATGAACTATGATAAACTGCGTCTCATCTACGGTTCGGAGATTTGCCTCCATGATTTATGCTAATACAACGGACCTACCTCAAAGTATCTTCTACTAAACGCTCTATTAGGCTTAAGTTAATTACGAGACTACTTTTCTGTGGGTTGGTCCGACGCGATCGTTACCACATTATAGTATGTATATTACAAGCATAACGATGCGAACCGTTCCCGAATTATATTTAAATGATCAATGGTGGCGGAAATTGTAATCCAGTTTTTTCTTTGCCGATTCCTGTATACATACTGACATACTATTATCAAGATATTATTAATTTATCAGCAATGGGCCAGAAGTAAGCTTGTTTTTGTAGTTTTGAAAACTGATTTGTTTCAGACCATTAAAAAAGAAATGTTATACCTACATACGACGTTTAATTCTGCTCGAACTACAGAAATTATACATGTGATCATAAATTACATAAAATAACAATACACTTCGCTGATTGGCATTGATAGTGACATAACTCGGAAAATGTCAATATAAGGGGGAATCATATTTTTTAAGCTAAAAACATAGCAAAATTGATGATTTTTTTTAATAAACTAACTCTTCGATTCATCTGAAATTTGGACCATGTTTTTATGCATCGTTAAGGAAGTTGCAGTTTTTTTTATATTTTTATACGCCGCGCAAAATTTGTCGTCCGCTGATGTGCATAATATTTATCTTCCAGGTAATCTGAAATAGCGAAATGAAATGGCATTTTACTGTATACATATGTAGCTTCATATTTCGTTTCTTACATAGGAAAATTAGCGCAGAATTGGATAGCAAAAATTATAGATACAGACCTTTCAGTTTCAAAGCTCACCAAAGTACACCTCAATACATTTTTTTGTTTTATTTCCTGGTTATTCGTAAAATGCTAATTGCAAACTGCTCTTCCTATAGAATTTACATTTTTTAGTTATGGCGCCATCAATGCCAAAATTGCCAAGCAACGATCTGTCGCATGGAAACAATTGCAATATCTAGAATCGAAGTTGTAGAACATGAACCTGAGAATGTTGGCTGACTGGGTTCAGCAACGGATACGGACTACCGATAAATCAATCGTTGTCTTTTGAGAAGGACGACGATTACGGACAAATAACTTTATTTTGCCGTAGCTCCATTTCCCTTGCTCGGTGGCGCGTTTGAACACTTTGAAACGTACCGACGGCGCCGCCCAGTTATTTGTGCACGCTCCGATGTAGCATTTCAAGAGTGTAATCGCTAATCACTCATCAGATTTCAGAGAAAGGGACAAAATGACAAACAAGGACTAGTTCAGAAGTCACTTCGGTTTCGTGTGCCGCTTTGACCACCAAAACTCTGTATAACTATGGCTGATTTTACGATTTCTACGGAACCGTGTTCCATTTCGTAGACCGCAGCATTCGACTCTCGACTAAAAGTATAACGCTTTGACGCAACTGTTGGTCAAGATGCCCGAGATTGAGCTTCATCTATTATCGGGATTGTGATAGCTAAATACAAATATAGCAAAGACAGCTGAATACAGGATCGTACAGGATATGTCTGTGCCTATACATATAGAAGGACATAATAATTAAAAAGTAAGCAAAAAGATATCTTATTGAATTAAATCGAGAACGTAATTCGAATGATTGTTGCACTCAACAGAAAGAACTGAAATGTACTTAGTGTTAAGATTTTGTCCAACTTTTAAATTTTAAGATATTTCATAAACTGATTTTGAAACTATTAATTTCACTTGCAAGAGTACGATAACGTATTTCTCAATCGCATTGCTATAGGTTCTCAGATTCACAGTAATCTGCGATGTTTAAGCATGAATATATAGCAGCAGAACGACGCCGACGTGTCCTGAAAGGACAAAATGAGAAATTCAAAGGCGGAACCGGATAATGTGGTAATTGTATTCTGGGAATCAGCTCGGCACGCACTCCCTTAACAAGCTTCGGCTAGTCTCTCCAGTCTGGCTCTAGACACGGCAGTTCGAGAAGCATAGATGAACGGTCGGCTCGTTGTGGCATACAACATCCCTGTATCTCGTTGATAGCACGTGATTCTTTTGGGAGCGCAGATGTCAGAGTCACGGCTGTCATTTCCAACTGAGTAGTTATTAAGAAACTTGTATAAGTAAGAACACGCGTAGATACTACGTTAACTCGACCATGAAAATTTACAGTTAAAAAATGATAGTTAAACCATAGGTTAACCATAACATAGGTATGTATACAGAATACATAATAACAAACAATTACACGTAAACCGTTATTTGACGATGCTTGTAATTATTATGAAATAAAATTTGAAACAAGCGTTTCATTTTTTCAAGATAATGTTTTTCAGTTCGTTTCACTTTTAATCGGTCAATATAAAACAAAGGTAGCCCCTGTTTAATGAATTATTAATAGGACGGAAAATCCCAAGAAAAGGGAGAAAGAAATGGGAGGATAAAGAAGGCGGGTGAGATAAAATAAATGATAATTATTCAATTTCTAGACCTACATTTAACGTTCTTATTTGTCTGTAAAAGCTCACGTTTCTATTTGTGTATACATATTCATTGAATGGGCATTTCTACATATCTGCCTGGGAGTCAACTTCGTGGAGGGCCAAACAGATAGCGTCGAACATATAGGTATATTATATACACTGCTCTCATAAATTACCGCTAGTTGCCGGGTAACATGTTATTTGCCACTGAGCTCCACAAATGAGTGCACTTTGTATTTAATTACTCGACTCACGCCCAGGGCGTGTCCTCACGGCGGACCCACTTCAGTTCAGTTTCGCTCAAGGAACATCCCTTCGTTCTCTCTGTTATGTGCTCTTTTTATAATTCTTCTAATCGTCATTTTCTCTCTTCTTCGCGCACTACCTTACCGAAGCCTCGTTTGCTCGAAAATCTTTCTTCGCTAATTCATTTGTCTGCAATTATATGGTAGCCGAGATTAATATCCCATGCTCCTCGATGATTATATATATCGAGACAATTTTTCCACGGGTGCGTCATCTTTACTCTTTTAACGGGACCGGCTGATTCCTTATTTCTTCACTTTCATTCCTCCTCTTCTCTTTGCTTCTCGCTTTCGAGCAAGAGCAACCCGGTGGATAAACCTCTATTATGTTATTTATTTAGGAGAAGTCTGCATCCCTTTTCATGGGTTAAGAAAGACTAATTATGGCTAATTAATACGAAAATCTAAATTTCTTTGATGGGGTTCTAGGGCGAGCAAAGTTGGGATGAGTGGGTTGAACTGGTACACCGACAGGGTGAGCAGGTAAGCCGAAAGATGAAAACAAAAGATAGAAGGCAGGGGTAATTCTGTATGTGAATAGTGCAAGGATAGACCCTGACAAGCGTGCATTTCGTAGTCCTAATTATTGGTTCCGCCACAGTTCCGCGCTGAAACAAGAAGATAATGGATGGAAGCAATCAATTTTTAAATTATCCTTCAATTCAAAGGAAAAATGGTCTCGCGTGAAAATGACAAAGGTATACAGATGCAGCAAAAAGATTGTTTCAGGATGGCACGACAGTTGTTCTCACTTAACTCTAATATTTTACATCTTTTTTCTAGGGAAAATCTTAAATCACTGAACTAATATAAAATAAAAAGGTAGCTGCCCTGTATAAAATAGTGCAAGTTTATCAATTCTCATACAGTAAAATAATATTGAACTACTGTTCGTTTATTGTATACAGTAGCCAATGTATTGTTAATAAGAATTACCTGCAGTGCAATCTGAATGGCAGATACCTACAATTAGATACAAGTCACACTTTCTGCAAACGACGGTGTTTTGATTTAGGTAGATATTAAAAAATGTAGCATTTACAATTGACACGGTTGTTCGTGTTAAATGTACGAAAGGTACCAAAGATTTTTAAGCAGAGGATTATCGTGCCGTTACTTAGGAAGAATTTTAGGACGACGACGGGGCGATCTCGAAATCCAAGACGGCTGCGCCCGAAGGGAATGACAGAGATCGGGTTGCTGTGGACCACCGTCGTGCTCGCCGCAAACTTTATCCTACCTGTTTTCGCTAATTGAGCGAGTAAAGATGTAACTGGACCTTACGCCCCTGAGGTATTTGCACCCTTTTTGAAGACAGGATCTGCTCTTTTCCCAGGTAAATTTGCCATGGACCGCTATTTTTTTGCAGGCTCTGGTCCTGATCATTTTCTTGAGAATGCGCCAAGTTCTCGATCCCACTCTTATCCATTTATGTCATATGTGACATTGTAAATTGACTAAACTAAGCAATATAGAAGGCAAACAATATAGAAAATAGGTATAATTATAACGAGGCGACAGATTAGACTTGCGTTCACATGGGCACGCAAAGTATTTTTCTGATAACGTGCTCAACCTATCCTTGTGCGACCTTAGCTTATTTAGCACCTAGGTGACGTCCATTGGTGGCAAACGCGACTGATCAGCACGCGGACGGCTCGGGTTTGCGATTCCCGGCGCCGTGGCTCTCTTTTTCCGGCTCCTATAAAATATGGTTAGTAAGTAAACATAAATAAATACATCTTAAATCGTAAAAATAAAGATTTTGTACGTTTATATGGTCTTCAAGTGGGTGTTCCGTTTTACCCTACCACTTGAACGAGGCGAAGATTTCAATACCTCCGGTAAATCACATTTCCCTTCGTTCCCAAAGATTTTTCTTAACAATGGCTTTGATTTTCTTATAGTCTAAGGTCCACTGAAGACTCCTGTCAAAGTCCCGTGTCTTTTTCTCCTTCCGATTTTATGTTATCACCCTCCAAAGTTAAGCGTTCCGTTGTACCCCACTCTCCCCTACCTATATGTATGCATATACAGCGCGAATTTTGGAAAGCAATACATGTTATTGTTCTTAGCTATTGAGGACATACATACCAATTAGAAAGGTGTCGATTGAAAAAAATGTTTATTTCGGAAGGGGATATTGAATAGGTATTATGTACAAACGATTATATTTTAGCTGGGAGCATTAAGGACAGTCGAGGGGTTTTAGATTTTCTAATGGAGTTCCTTTTTTTATATAAACAGAAAGAGTATAACGAGACGAATTCACGTGCACTGTTTGGAAGCAAAACGTTTAAGGGGGGATTCTCCTGTAACGGCCCCCGAAATTTATGAATTTTTTTTAAAAAGTATTGTTAATATTGCATTAAACTCGTTTGGGATATAAGCAGGCATCTTTAAACTTGCAGAAAATATTTTTTTTATGTCGATGCTTTTTATTATTTATTAAGTATTGTAAACCACTTCGACGATGTTGGCGGCAGGTGTAGCACTTGTCACAGTCATCTGATTGCAAAAAGAAGAAAATATTCTTAAAGTTAAATAATTTATGCTGGTACTGAACCTATAATTTTAATTTTAGTTTGTTTTTATAATACTTTTTTCATCGATATAAAGAATAATATGAAAAATTTGTCTAAGGAAACAAAATACTTTTTCTAACAAACGCTTTAACTCTTTAAATTTTTCATTATTGTTTTCTTTAAAGTGTAAACCAGCGTTAACTATCTAACTTAAAGAAACTTCTATTTTCATTTGCAATCAGAAGACTGTGATAGGTGCTACACGTCGCGCCAACAGGAGTTAATATCGTCGAAGAGGTGGACAAGATTCCACAATAATTAATAAATAATGAGAATAATCGACATAAAAAAATATTTTCTAGAAGTTTAATAATGTTTAATCCAATATGACCAACAGTTTTTCAAAAAAAAATTCCTAAATATCAGTTACTTTTGGGGCTGTTAGACGAAAATCTCTCCTTAAATTGGCGTGTGAGAGGCAAAAAGTGATACCTATCATACATATTTTCACCCCCAAATGCATAATTAAGCGTCTCTCATTTCAGAGCACATATTTCAATAAATTCATACATCGGACTCTCTCTATATCCGTAAAAAAAAATATAAAACAAAAATTGTTTCAGCTATCGGATGTCTCGTAGTGAATGGATGCTTTTCTATTAGTGGCTAATCCTATAGTCAATAGTTAACAGTTGATAGCCTGCTATGTGTCTTAATGCTTTGGGTAAAATCGTATCGGTGACGTTGTAGAAATTAGCCTATGCACAGGTGTATTACCCTATAAAGAGGTAGAAGCGTATGCCGGACGCACATATATGCATCTGCCAAAGACTATGTAATGGCTCTACGGTTTGATGCAGGATAGTGTAGGTTGGAGGCGCCGGGCCACCTGTTGCTCTAGCCCCTTCGTATACTCGAGGCTGGTTGGCTCTACTTCACTGTAGAAGCGGTGGGGCAACCTGGCGAGTTCTGATTGGTTAGGTGGCACGTGCTGCACGAGGATGCCTCGCTCCAAAAACGCATAAATGCCCTGGCGTCGTGCCAACCAGCTTCAGAATCACCCCGATAGCCGACGCGACATGCGTCTACAGAACCTGGAGGAAACTTGTTATTCCTGCGTCGTGAATTCTACCGATTCGAGAAAGAAAGTTTGACTTTGTACTACGACAATTCTGGACCTAGGGAAGAGGGGATATATACTGTACATGATAGCATGAACTTTGTCAACCTCGACTAGTTATTTGTTTCATACAGCGTGAATCCGTGTCAAAATAGTGGAAATTCAGTGAGGTAGCGGCGAACAAGGCTGAAGAAACCTATCACGGTTACGAAGTGAAGGTTTCGATTTCGATTCCAAGTTCGAGTTCGAGTTCGGTGCAGTTACGACCTGGAAGCTTCTCGGTATGGAACTACAGGAAATGTTTCGTTACGGATACATGTTCCCGCCGAGAGAAGACGAAGTTGTATCCTGCACGTACCTGGATTTGCCGAATTACTCGTACTCCAAGACCAAAGCCGACCTCCCCCCAGTAAGCACGATCGCAGTACCCCAGTGTATTGTCTATGACAGTAATTGCAGCGACGGTTGGCACACGCCGAGTCCATCCGCAAGCTTACGATCAGTTAGTCCAGCTACGACTTTATCCATATCATCCGAGCCCGAAAGGATAAGTACACCAGTGACATACCGTCTGTTAGGTCCGATGGAGGAGTTAAACAAAAAGTACATGACGAAAAGAAGTAGCTTATCGATGATGACTTCGGAAAAAGCACATGGCATGAACCCGATAGATGTAGCGGAGGAAGTGAACAGCATGGATGCAGATACTGACGGAACTATCGATGCAGAAGGCGAAATGGACCACGAAAAGACGCAGTCGCGTCGAGGCAGCGTTATCAGCAATTCCAGCAGTTTTTCCGAAAGAATTGTTGACGGTGATAGTGAAGATGATGTTGAGATAAACGACGGCTCGGATCACACAGGAACTGAAATAAACGGAACTGGAGGTCATCGAGACGCAGTCAGAAGAAGAGGCAAATACGTCAGTTCGACTATCGTTAAAAAACGTAGGTTGGCAGCGAATGCCAGAGAACGAAGAAGAATGCAAAATTTGAATAAAGCTTTTGATAGATTGAGAACTTATCTTCCGTCTTTGGGTAATGACAGGCAATTATCGAAATATGAGACGCTTCAAATGGCACAGTCTTATATCACAGCCCTTTACGATTTGTTACAATGAGGACTGTTAAATATATTTTTAGATTTGAGAAATTAAAAAATTTGTTCTCTGTTAAAGCAGCTGTTACTATATGTATGTAGAACGATGGTGTTAGTGAAATTATTAAAAGATCAAATAATTGGATTTTCAGTTGTGCATATAAAAGAAATCTGATCTATGATCGTTTAGTCCAATTGCGTGAAAGGTGTTTTTAATTAATAGAGAATATATTTCTGGTATCTCTTAAAAATTTTATTTCGAACAGTATATGCAAAATTCTGTTTCTGCAAGAATAACATTTTTACTTGAAGCAGATATTTCCGTTCATTTTTAGTATTTTCGTTTCTTAGAAAACGACATTGATCACTGATACAATTTGAAATTTAAATAGGTAATTATGTATTTTTAATATGCTAGTAAAACGAAATGCAACAAACAGAATTTTAGAATATGTATTTATGAAATTTCTGTAAATAATGAAAACTTTGTACATTTTGTAAGATAGTAACACATAGATGAATAAGTTTTTAATTTAATATTGTATTATAAGACGAACCAAGTCATGTACCTATAATTTATTATGGCTATTAATGTGATTCGTCTTGAGACTGAAGCACAATGCGTTGAAGAATAAACCTATGTTATTGTACTTACAAAACCTTGAAGTTGCACGACATCCTTCGTTTTTCCATCTTGATAGAGTAGGAGAACTTAAATTTAAATGATACCACAATTTCCACGCCTCGTTGTACGAACCTGTTACCTGCTACACGTTTATAAACACCTTCCCGTTAGATGCGTGTATTATAATATTCTGAAACTTCTACATCGGAATGAAACTATTTAGCAGTTACTCGTACCAGCTTGATAGAATGACACTATCAGGATATGAAGTTAAATTGTAAAGGACGAAGTATATTAGGGGTAAAGGGAAAACAGCATCGTCATCGGTGGTCTGGTTGTCATACGAAACCTATGTGAAGCGTTGGTGCCCGGTTTCATTGCAATTTGAGAACCTGCAGCCTCCTTCATTCGACTCTTTTTCCGTTCTCTTTTCCTCCATCTTCCCCTTCATTTTCTCCACTATTGCCATCGCATCATACATTTTTTCTCTATTATTTCATACCCGAACAATTAAATTACTAGGTTGGCCAGTTTTCTGTGAAAGGAAAATGATTTTGCGGTAAGTTGGTTACGTCATTATCACGCTGGAACTGATCACGTTTAAAAATTTATAAAAGCTTGTAGTTTATGCATATTTTCAACTTGCTTTTACAAGCTGCGGGAATTATTATACGCAAATCAGTTAAGTATGTAAATATTTTATTTTTATCATGTGTAGCTGTATTGACAGCTGTACCTAATAGAATCGACCTTTTACATTTTAATTTTAAATCCTTTTACAATTAATATGGCCATCAGTGAAGTAAAGGATTACTTATTTACGAATCATACAAACTGCTTTACAAGATATGTACGTATATACATAGGAATGCATAGAAAATCAAATGAATGCGAAGTGTTTTACCTGTATGTTGTAAAATGTTCTCTTCTGCATTTGTTATAAGACTTTGTAACTTTTATATGTTACACATAGGTATATTGTACAATAATAATACTTGCCTCGGAAATATACATTTTTAATTAAGAACTCTACTTAGGGATATGCTATTGACATTAAGAAACTTTCCAGAGCTAGTCAAACCACAGTAAATTAAAAAATATATCATAGTTATTGTAAAAAATACGCAGCAATTGAAAGTATTAGGACGAAATATTTTCTTACGGCGGGAAGATATAAGGACGGGGTGAAAGCGATCGGAGAATAATGACACGAGTTCTGCGATTCATAAAACCTCCCGATTTCAAAATTAAATATAGGTAATGCAAGGGAGTGTAAGAAATACAAATTTCAACTTGCCTGTAAGCCTGATACATTTTCTATTCTACAGAAAGTAAGTTGTATTAATTGGTAAGTATTGGCACATCGTTATAGATCTTGGACATTTTATCTGTTGATGATGTTGACTTTCACGTGATTGTGCTACCTTTTCAGTTCATTTACATTTATTCAAATATACATAATATGTTAATGACAATATGTTATATTGTCAAAAATAAGAACATTTCATAGTTCAATGATGCACTTCTTATTTCATATAATTTCTATTAACATGAATGTTGTTCAGAATTATAGAAAAATGCATTTGTTATATCTAAGCCTTTTATGAAAATACTGTAAGTTCCAGATGCCAATCATTGGTATCTCCAATGGCAGTCCACGTGTTAATTACCTGTAAACATTTGATTCGTAACCGGTTTCTACAAAGTACATAGATACCTAACAAATATTAGGTGAAACATAACAAAGCTCCACAGTGAGGTTCTGTGTGCATATCGGTGATTAGATTATATTTTTGCGAATTTCGGTCCCAAATTTTCAGGCAACATTCATGACATATCGAACAATGAAAAGAAAGAAAATTTTTTTTTTTATCTTTTTGCCATATTTCGGCACATGCCTCCCCCATAAATGTTTAAGAAAATAGTCTTCGAAAATAAAAAATCCATTTTTTGTCCTCCTTCACAAATAAAAAGTGTTCCAGAAGCGTTTAAACTTTCAAAATTTAAAGAAATTTTTTTTTTTTTTATCAGTTTTCGCACTTCTTTTTCGAAAACCGTTTGTCGCACGAGACAAAGTAATATAACATAAAATATGTTCCTTGTCCGGATCTACAAATTTTGTTTGACATTTTTTTAAGTAATCAATAACTTGGAAGATATTATATAAAATCGACATTGTGAGCTGTTAAATAATGATTTAAATGTTTAAGGGCCCAGGGGCACCTTTTCCCGTTACCCGATCGAGCTCAAACTTTACACAGATTTTTTTTAATTATTTGTAACTATTCTGGACGGTGCCCCGAAGAAAATTCAAAAGTCGAAAATAAGAGCCACCCTAGTATACGTACACAGAACGTACGATGAAGGATATTATTACAGTTTAATATGTATGTAATTAAAAAAAAATTATATTGATATTTAATAATCCGTTGCTATCTTGTAACGTAAAAGGTATTCACTAAAGAGAAGAAGATTTAGTAAAGTACAAGTTGAAATTCTGCGAATATAACCCTCGAGTAAAGCATGGACACGTTTTTGTAAACATTAGCGTCTATATAAATTCTGTTTGGCTTCCTAATATCAAACCATGGTTAGCACGATCAGCGATGAAAGAAAGGGGGAAACGGTGTCATCCCTTGCGACTAGGGATACATGGCTAGTGTAAACTATAGATTCGCAGCTTGGCGCGTGAACCACAGTTACACAGAAAGTGTAAAATTTGACGAAGATAAAAGATCAAACAGCTCCAAGGAACAAGAAGCGTTTTCTTAATATTCTTTTTCACACTTAGTCCCATCGATCTTCTGAAATTACTTCATATATCTACAATAGGTACCTATAAAACATTGAACAGCTAATTATTTGGCATATAATTTGATTACACTAATTGACAGCCATTTTGCGCAACAGATGCCACTATTTTTGTCTTATGGAAAATGGCCCCCTGATGCCGAAAATGAGGTCTAAATTTTTTTCTATGGATACGTTTTCGAGATATCGATAGGAGAACTTTTTACTTGCCTGTCAAAAAGGTGATCCCACATAATTGCGAATATCTCGCGTTGCGACTAAACGATATGGTCCGAAATTATCTCAAATTAAAGATAATTGAATCACCAACAAATTTATCTGACAAATTTTTTAAATCGATTCAGTAGTTTGGGTGAAATTGATGAAAATATGTGAAAAATGTCTTTTTTTTCGACCGAAATTGACATCAACAATTCATTTCATTATCTGGGAAAAATCGAAATCGCAAAAATAGGCCCAGTTTCTCATTTTTTACGTAGAGTCTGCACTTTTACAAAGAAAACAAACTGAAGAAAATCTATGAATAAATACCGAAGCTAGAGACAATTGTGTGAAAACACTAAAATTTCATTTTTTCTCGATTTTTGTGTTTTTTTTTTCAATTTTATTGTGTAATTTCCATTTTAATGCATTCTGTACATTTTTCAAGTATTTTATTAAAATACATATGTGTGTTTTAGAAATAGTTTTGGCTCTTTTTTTTCTTTTGTCCGTTTTAGCATTCGTTTCTCTTATGAGGAACCAAATATAATTTCCTATCATTGTCTTATCCCAAAATCCATGATATCGCCACTCAATACCCTTCACAATCTAATGGAATCACTCTCCGTGCTCGTAATTTACTTACGTCACTAAGATTTTCCGGGAAAAAATTCAAGTGAGAATACACTAAATGAATCTTCAGGGACATATTTACGCCTGGTGGAAAAATAAAAAAAAATGAAAGCCATACAATATAAAATGAATTACGTGTAGAAATATATATAAAAAAAATGTATGTTAAATGATTTTATTAAAAATGCTCCACGATTTTATTTCAAGTGAAAAAACACCATCGAAATTGTACTACAAGATTATTTTCACATTTGTAGTACAAGTTTATTTTCCGTAAATTGTCATGTTATCTAGTAAAATATTTCTTCTTATATGTATAATATATATTTTTGTTATATTTAATTTGTAATAGTTATACCTACAACATATATTTATAGTTTTTAACATAAATGAATACATTTTAAATCATAAAAATAAAGATTTTGTACGTTTACATGGTCTTCAAGTGGGTGTTCCGTTTTACCCTACTACTTGAGCGAGGCGAAGATTTCAATACCTCCGGTAAATCACATTTTCCTTCGTTCCCAAAGATTTTTCTTAACAATAGCGTTGATTTTCTTATAGTCTAAGGTCCACTGAAGACTCCTGTCGAAGTCCCGTGTCATTTTCTCCTTCCGATTTTATGTTATCACGCGCCAAAGTTAAGCGTTCCATTTTACCCTACTCTCCCCTACACTTTTTTCAGGACCCGATTTTTGCATGTCTTACGTTTTTTTAGTCCTAATTAAAAATTTTGTAGGTTTCAACGATTCTAGCTTAAGCTACATGAAAGACGAATAATTCCTCTTTACTTTGAAACGAACTGCATGCAGAAATATAAATTTTTATTCAATTGATAACGATTTAACTTTTGTCTGGCGATATTAGGTACAGTCACCCTATTACATATTTGAAAGGGAATAATGTTTGTAGCAGACTTCATTTGGTGCAATACGATTTTGTAACGTTCTGATTCTAATATAAATATCCCTGGGCCCAAGAAATTCGATTGCCTGTCGCGTGGCAGCATCGACTTTTAACCTTGGCTCCCCTTTTCTCTACGTTCCCAGAGGTACCTCATGCTATCGTCGGCAGAGTCATGCCATGAGAATCTTGCAAGCTTGATAAAAATCGCGCGACGTCTTCCTCCGGCTTTTGGAGTTGAGGAATCGGTTTGGTTCTGGTAAAAAAATAAGAATCGCAAAGAAAAGGGGGGAAGGGAATCTCTTAGACGAGAGAACGTAAATATTGTTCGAAGCAATTAATTCTTCGGCAGCCTACCACCTTCGCTTTTGTCAGGAGGGTCCCCTTTGACAAAGAAGAGGAAGCTGAATCCACTGGCAATGACCAGTGGCCACTGTCATCAAAATACTCGGAGGGGTTGGGAACAGGGGCTCGGTAGAGGGAGTTTGGTACAAGCGAGAAGGGAACAGAGTAAAGTGGAGGATAAAAGACAAACACCGCCGCGTCGTCGTTGTCTGATCGTAGAGATTGCTTTATTTGAGTCCGTTTAGCATAGAGATCTCGGAACCCTGCCGAATATTTTGTCGTGCCCGCTACCGCATCCAACCTCCTATCTTCGCCGAGGAGCACAAGACAGAGGCGTAACGCATTAAACATCGAAATAATGTAATCTGCCGACTGGAATCAAGCGATAAATATAATCGACCGGTTAAAATTTGTCGGCGTTGGACATTCGGCTGTTTACGTTCGCCGCATCTGTGCCTCTTTAGTATCAAGACCGATTGTTGCCGGTCTTAGCTGTACAATGCTGTAGATACATACGCATCCTTCACGAACTTTACTCAAAGTTGGAATCCAAAGTAATTCCTTAAATTCGTTTCTGCTCAAGCCATACAATTCTCTTATAATATAGGAGTAGTACATATACATACATATGTGCTTATCCATGTTCTAAGTACAATACATGTAGGTACATTTCGTATGCTAATGAAAAGCATATTAGATGATCAATCGACACATAGCTGTTTATCTGGTTCCCTCGAATTTCGCCGTCGTTGTACTCGAAATCTTGCAATTGAAAACCCAGCAATTGAAATGTAAAAACGGATCAAAAATTCGAGCGTGGAAACGAAAGCACATGGCTATTTAATGCAGTTTGCTATGTCGGAATTATCCAAGTGTCGGCAGGTACACATAAATCAATCGTGTTCCAACAATGACGTCCGCTTCTATTCACTCACGCCACAAACACTGGCAATTCCGTCCATACGTTCAATCAGTCAATTTAAAAGTTGCATGATTTATTCAGTAGATCGGCCTTGTGTACCGCAGCGAAACAAAATATTCATTAGCGTTAAAAGAAAAGTAAAAACGTGCATGAGAAGTTGAGAATCAAGTAAGAGGAAGGGAAAGTCAACAACAAGGGTCAGGTTTTGTGAAAAATGTAAACAAACGAAATAGATACCTACCTACATAAAATAACATTTTTTTATGTAGTATTATTATAAGTGACAGAATGTCCCAGGTAAATGTCACCACAAAATTTCCAAAGTTTCATGTACAAGTCACTTATGTTTAGATTAATGTTTGACAGTTGTCAACGTATGTGAGTTGCAAGCATTTCGATTTTTTAGTCTTATTTTTACAAGAAATCTATAAATCCTTGTTATTATTAGGTACCTATTTCCTTTTAAAAAGAACTATATTATACAAGAAAGAAAACACGGTTACAACAGAAACAACGTTAAGTGATAACGCAGATAGAAATTCGTGACCAGTGTACATACCTAAGTATCTATGTGACATACATATAATTGCAATTCGTTTGATTCATTACAGATTATGAGAATGGATAGAAGAAAACATGGGGATTGGTCATTAAACGTAGAAATGTGACTATTTAATTACTGTGATTTTTTGTTTTCAAACTGTATTGGTGGTTAAAGTTATAATGGCATTACAGGTAATATGCAAAGTGCAAATGAATGTAAAATCCTACTACAACCAATTATATTTCCATGGAACGAACTATAGATGTTCAACTGTTTTGTCACTTGCTTTCATTTATCTTAATGCATTTATTTCTTATTCGTCGTAAAGGGTATTGAAACTCTTATCTTCTACAATGTCCTGCAAATGTAAACAACAACCTTGAAGGTTCGTAGCAACATCTCGAATGTGAGACTATAGAATACATATATTAGGGTGGCTCTTATTTTCGACTTTTGAATTTTCTTCGTGGCACCGTCCAGAACAGATGCAAATAAACCGTTTGTCGCACGAGAAAAAGTCATAGAACATGAATGATTCTGCTTGTCCGAATCTGCAACTTTTGTTTGACATATTTTTTTATGTAATCAATAACTTGAAGGATATTATATTAAATCTACTTTTTGAGCTGTTAAATAATTATTTAAATGTTCACGGGCCCAGGGGCACCTTTCCCCGTTATCCAATCGGGTTTAAACTTTACACAGATTTTTTTTTAATTATTTGGGACTATTCTGGAGGGCTCGCCGAAGAAAATCTTGGAAAAAAATTTTACCAAGAATAAATAAGAGCCACCCTAACGTATACATATACTTAGATAGTAACTGGTGTGCGAAGCTGTTTGTGTTTCTAAATAATTTTTGTCCAACTTTAGATAGTGATAATCTTAACGGAAGGTATATCTATTGGCCACTGGGTTGATGATTAAAAATACGCACATTAGTATAGGTACTTTGCTTCATTATCCTGTTGACTGACTTTTGTATTAGTCTAATAGTAGCGGACAAACGATATAGGTGCCTACGATTATCCGCCTGTGGTCGATACAAGTGGTTCACTAATAGGTAATGCCTATATACACTCAACGGCACACCATTTTTCAATAATTTCAGTAACGTGTCGTTTATCCAATATGATCGTCCAACAGGAAGCTGTTTGTGTTGAAAATGGTTGCTCTGAAAAGAATTCCGTTGATATTTTTCTTGCGCATTGTTGCTATATGGGGGTACAGTATATTTTTAATGTTTTAAACCCATGGTGCGTGCTCTTGCGAATGCTTCCGGATTATAAACGCAGGTAGAAAGTGTGGTCGATTCTGGTGAGTGCAACGAAAAACACGACCGCCCATTGTGAGGGATTTGATGACCCTACGAGCTCGACTTCGAGCTCATAAATCGGTTAAGGATCCCCTACCTGTTATTAAAACGATGGAATAAGGGCAAACTATCTATCGGCCAGGTTATGCACACGTGCTTGATACAGAGATGGGCAAAAAATTATTTCAAATAAAAATTTGTGAACGAAATTTTTATTTCAAATAATTGTTTGCCCATCTCTGGCTTGATACTTCACAAGAGACGGCTATTTTTCGGACTATTTTCTAAAAATCAACATTTCATTTGACTTGTACGAATGCTCATTGAAAATGTCGTACGACTAAAACTAATTGGTATTGAACACTTTTAAGGAAAGAAGCTACTTTATATGTTGGCATTACATTCAGTGACGAAACTAGGGGGGGGGGGGGGGGAGTGTAGCGGGTGTTTCTGCCCCGGGCGCCGATTTGCGGGGAGCGCCAAATGAGAAATATTTATAGAGAAAACACATAGTTTTGGTAAAGCTACATCAATGGCTTCATTAAAATTTATATATTACGTTATTCCATTGGGAATGTAGGAGATACACATTTTATGAAACAGTAATTTTCGTGCTTACAATCTAGTTTCGTCCCTGATTACATTTAATGTACGATAATGCAGTCCATAGTTAGAATTGAACAAAAAAGAATATGAATTCAGGCCAACATGCAGTGAAAGACAAAGTTATTTTTCTTACATGAAATAGAAGACGAAGTAGAAGAAGCAGAGAGAAATAGGTGTTTCATGATTTGACGATCCCGACGGTCCCACCTCGTCTATTCCAACTCGTTATAAATCAAAACTCTTCCGAAGCTACCTATAAACCTTTATTCTCTAGGGGCATGGCAGTACAATACCGAGGGTACACAATCGTCCACAAAACGAAACTCCCTCGCCCGATCGATTTGTTTGCTCGCCCGTTTCGTGATCGAATGAAATCCGCTTAATGCGATCGAAAGGTTTTCGCGTTCGGAAGAACTTGCATGGGTTTGGAATGATATAGAAGGGTCGTTCGAAACTTAACGTGAGCGGGAGGGTTAAGGGCGGACCGGATGGGAAAGTTGAAAAAGGGGAATAGGAGGGGCCCAGTTCGATACACGTGACACGAGCTTACTTTTAGTTTTTACACGCCACTCGAAACTACCCCAGGGGCACTAGTTTGATTTAATCAAACAGCGGCAATATTTGGATCGACTCACCGTATTGTTTACCGTTATACTTCAACATCATATTATGTTTACCTTGGTCGATTACAAAGTTGTTGAAAAATTCATGGGTAGGTACAGATTAAAACATTATTTTAAAAAAGGCGAGTACGACGGTGAACATTTTATATATAATACAAGTAGAGGAGAAAGTTTGTAAAATAAGTAGATATCTATTAACAGCAATTCGATAATAGGAGTTACCGAAATCGGCTATATTGTGAGTAACATTTAATTACACTGTCATAGATTTATATGTAACTTTACAGATAAATATGGTTGAAAATGTTACAAAATTATTTTTCTTATTACAGTAAATCCTCGTAATTGCCCCGTTTTTACCATGCGCAGTACGCCCGGTGACTATCCCCACCATTTCTTGGAATCCTTCGGTCGAGAGTGAGAGAACGGAAGAGTCGACGGCAACTTCGTGTCAACTGTTTCGTTCCCTCTCGCTGGCTCTTCGGTTTTCTCTCTCGCGGCATCGGCCGCACGGAATAGTGTCCGCATCGCGTCGTACGCCCGCCGCCAGCTCCGTTCGTCGGGTGTAATACGAGGATTTACTGTACCTGTAACTTCTGCTGCTACTGTGATCTTATCCTGCACATGTATACATTTTTACGTTAAGGCAGAGTTAAACATGTGCAACAGCGCGCTATGCGCGTCGAACACTTAAAATTTCCTACGGTACGAGGTCCTACGTTGCGCGCCGAACCATAAAAATCGACCCTTGTAATGGTGTTCTGTAGCGCGCATTGCACATGTTTAACCGTGCCTTTACATATGAACTGTATTTTTAGAGAAATACAGGCTTCTAGTACAGATTTATTTTTTTTTATTTATAGCATAATGTAATACCTGACATTGGAGATGTCGTAATTATTCTTCTCTTGAAGCTTCGTCGATGTTGTTCAATTGACGAGTTTCATTTCGATCGTTAGCGTGCCATTGGTTTTCATAATCATCTCGAACATCAATTAATAAACTTTGTCTGCACAATCTGGAGACTGTACTCATATTGCCTTCTTCAATGTCTTTACCGCGCATCAATCGCGTAAATCTCAACTTGCTAACAATTTTTGCAAGTGGTCCTGACGCCTCTTGTTGTTTCGTAATGATTCTTGGAAAAGACTCACACCCTCGGCTGGAATCCTCGAGTCGTTTGAAAGTATCAGGATCAACGCTCATCGTCCCATCACTGGCAGACTTTACACGATCAGGCAGAGAAACAACCGGACTTCTTAATAACTCATTGTCAATCATGCCATCTTCCCTTGCAAGCATTTTCACCCATTCTTCTTTTATCGCTTCTCCTTTTGGTTCGCATCTATTCGCTGTTTCATCTAGTTTCAGTGTACAGTTATGTATATCTGGTATCTCATCTTTCGCGTTTTGCTCATTTTGTAAAATTTGTTTACAATGATTAACGGATGTTTCCAGGAAACAATGATCATTAGATGATCGTGGCTCCAACATAGAATGACAAAGAGGCCCACCACGGCCAGATAAGAAATCTTCCTTCGCACGACGTATTCTCAATGAATGTGATTCGGGAGACAATTCCTCAGAAAGTGTGTTAGGCCGGCCGTCTCTTTTTGCTACTGCACTTGACAAAATCTCTAATTTATGCATTAGATCGGAAGAATACGCATCGAATGTTGAAGAGGACGTGGTTTCATTTGTCTTTTCTTCACGTTTCAATGTAGACAAAGAGTCTGTGACGCATGTTCGATTATGCTGCTGTTCGATTGGTGTTACTGGTACCGATACGCTTCTTCGATCTTCTTTTTGTTCTATGAAACATTTAATTCGGTTTTCCTTTGCTGGTCTGATCGATGAACTTTTATCTGTCAAGCTTCGCATGTTGTGTTCCACTTGCAACTGTTGAAATACTTTGCTTTCGTCGATTGAGGATTTTCTTTTATTTTCCACACATTTGTTTCGCTCAAAATCCTGTTTTACCGCTACTTCGACAATTCGATCTTCCTTGTTATCCGATATAGTTGCCGTTTCTTTCAATTCACGATCTTTCGACGAGGATCGAAGAGGCCATGGCAGGGAGAAAGACAGTCTTAGTAGCGCATCCTGGCGATTGATCTTGGGTGATGCCGATCTGGATTTACTTTTGTTTTTCGTTGAAAATGTGTGATTATCCTCAGAAGCTTTGTTCTCCTTTTTAGCAATTGAGTGGTCTTCGACATGGCGAAATGGAGAAAATATTATACGCTTCGTCTTAATCAAAACATTTCGAGTTGGAGAATATTGCTTTTGAACGCCTGATTCTTGATTAATTGAAGTCTCGTGATTGATATTTGGTCGATAATCATGTTGTTTCGTTAAATCCTTATCT
Source organism: Andrena trimmerana (assembly GCA_951215215.1). Lineage (NCBI taxonomy): Eukaryota > Metazoa > Arthropoda > Insecta > Hymenoptera > Andrenidae > Andrena > Andrena trimmerana. The sequence goes on from OX578062.1 coordinate 12,114,679, forward strand.
GTAGAATGATTGACCGTTGGCTTCAAGATTTTTATGTCTTCTGTACAGTTATTGCTGGCCGTGGGTACGACTATCTTGTTCAAAGTTTCCTCGCTAATAAGGATTCTCTCGGCACAACGTTCTTCGCGATATGGTGCAACTGTTAAGGAAGTTGTTCGAATGGTTGGTTCTGGATGATATTCCCGATTACAAGGATTTCTAGCACGTAATGTTGGGGACATCGAAATATTTTCGAATTTACGATATTTTTCTGTCGAATCTTTGAACATTGTAGTTTCTGTAACGCAACTATTTCGTTTCTCGCGATCCAAACACTTGTAGTGTTGTAGATCCATTTTGATATTCGACAACTCGAAACATGTATTTAAATTGAATACTTCATCTTTGATTGCATTATAATTCTTTACGTGTCCTTTAAAGCCATCATTTATTCGGTTTGCATGATATGAATTCATATCCAATATTCTGCGATTAGTTTCACCTACAAATAGTTACGACTCGTGCCATCAGAATTATCGTAATAAACATATGGACAAAATAAAAGTGTAAATAATAATCAAAGCTTCAAACAGAAATATTACATTGACAAAGAATTACCTAATTGACAGTTAGTCGATGATTCCGGTAACGTGTTTGCTGAGCATTTATTGTAGTTTGTCACTAAGTGTGTATCTGCGAAGGAGCAGCAATAAGGATCGACGGTGGCACCTAGGGTGATTTCTTCGTATTCGCTGTCGTATTTGGTTCCAACTTCGGTAATATCCTTTTCATCGTCGCTGCTTCCGTCGCCCTCACCCCTTTGGCCGTAACACTCTTGCTCGTGCTTCTGCTCGCTCGGTAAATCCTGATTGTACCGACAGGTCGCTAAATTTGATTGCGCTATGGTAAAACCACCGACCAGGTATAGAATAGAATAGACCTTTCACACTATTGTCTTCATGTCACTCGACTTTGGGGCTGTAGAGCCCCGTTACCATTTCCGTGTCGCATCCAACGTTAACGGCTAATCATGAAATAAGAGTGCAGCGCTATAAGCGGTAGGAATGAAAGTTGTAATAGCGGTAAGAATTTATATACAGGGTGTCCCGATGTCAAATTAATGCAGCATTTTTAAGAGGCAAATAAAAATTTCTTCATTTCTTTATCAATCAGCAACTCTACAGACCATACAACGGAGAAGCATTGTACAACTTCGCTTACGATGTAACGAATCTCTGCTATCTTATAATTCCCTAATAAATTATTTGCGAACATGGGTTTATATTAACTTTTTCAACTTTTTAATTTTTTTCAACTGCATACCCGGGATACTCTGTGTACAGAGATACACTTTCATTTATCATTTTGAACACTTCCTATAATAACTAATTAAAAAATGATTAATAAATTATAGTAATCTTATGATGTATCTCGTATCAAGCAGCAGAGTAGTGGTGGCCCCATACCTACATATAGGGGAAGAGTGGGTAGCCCCAGACGGTGGGTAGCCCCGGACATTGTTGTATTTTCACTACCATGCCACATAGAAAAACAAATGACAAATTCTAACATGGCTGCCTGAGCCCAGAAACAGTTGCAAGTTAGTAGTAGCGTGCACGCCAAGCGCATTCGACATTATAATCAGTTTTCTTCCCACTGAAAGTGTCGTTACTGAGGCCATTAAATTTCATCGGTGCTTGTTGTATATTAAATGTAAGTATTGTTACATGTCTTATTGATTTTACTATTCAAAATTTAATATTTTTTAAGATTCTTAAACATTTAGCTAAATTCTTTTCATATTCTACAAGTGAATGGTAAAAATATTGGATCAAGTCAATCGGGTACCCCCGGTCACTAATATGGCGGGTACCCTCGGACACTTTTATGAACCTTAATTTTTAAAGACGATACATTTTATTATTGTGATTCCTTATCAGTTTACACTACTTTAAGATGCTAAATAATATAAATATATTTGTTTTAGAATACGGTGATAAAAATGCCAAAATTTAAGGGGCCAACTAGCAACAGAGGCAAGTGGGATGGAAATAAAATGAAAGAAGCAATTGTACGTGTTATGGAGGGCAAGTTAACAGTAAGATTAGCTGCTGAAAGATATGATGTACCACGTAGCACGCTACAAGATCGCGTAAAAGCATTAAAGAGTGGTCAAGAAGTGGTTTTTAAACCAAAATTAGGTCGATTTGACTCTACTTTTAATGAACATTTTTCATTGCAAATGTACAACCACGTCAGAGATCTAGACAACCGCCTAATGCCATTGACTAGATTAGAGTTTTTAAAACTAGCTTTCGAACTGGCAGAACATCTCAAAATTTCTCACCGATTTAATACAGAAAAAAGAATGGCAGGGAAGGACTTTTTTTGCAGCTTTAAGAAAAAATATCCAGAGCTTGTACTGAGAACTGCCGAATCAACCAGTATTATGCGCGCAGTTGGTTTTAATAAACCTCAACTAGATCGTTTCTACGATCAACTTCAGCACCTTCTAGAAAAATATAATTTTCGTGCTTCTCGGATTTATAATGCAGATGAAACAGGTGTTTCCAATGTCCATAAAAATGATAAAGTTTTGTCTTTCAAAGGGAAAAAACAAGTTGGTAAATTAACTTCCGCAGAAAGGGGTAAAAATATCACTTTAATGTTCGCCATGAATGTTACAGGCCATTTTGTGCCACCTCTATTTATTTTTCCAAGAAAAAAAGATGGATTAGCATGGTCGATTAATGATAGGAGCTCCACTCGATAGCATTGCAATTCCCCATGATAGCGGGTGGATGATTGGAGACATATTTTTGCGGTGACTACAACATTTCAATACATCACGTGCAGCCTACAAAGGAAAATCCAGTCCTTTTGATTTTAGATGGGCATGCAAGTCATAAAGAGTTAGCTGTAATAGAATATGCTCGTCAAAATTACATTCATATGCTTAGCACACCACCGCACACGACACACAGAATCCAACCGCTCGATAGGACATTTTTTAAGCCTTTTAAATCTTTGTTCGCTTCAGCAAGTGCTGTATCGATGCGAAGAAATGCTGGGGCCAGAATTACTGAGTATGATATTGCTGCACTTGTTAATACCGCATTCAGTAAAGCAGCTAAACTTGAAATAGCACAGAACAGATTTCGGTGCACCGGAATTTATCCTTTCAATCGTGACATATTCAGCGATATCGATTTTTTACCTGCTTCCCTAACGGCCGATTTCTTCACCTCCGGTAATCTTCGGATTAGACTTATGTTCCACATAACTGACACATTCTTGCTTCCTCACCTCTGATTAAGAGTGATCTGCCAGTTAATCTCCAGATTAACTTTACCGGAGGTTCAGGCACCGATTAACTGCCAGAAGTGGCAGTTAATGCATGTTTGCGGTAGAGGGGGAAATAGGAATATATACCTACGTATACCCAGCGATTTTACTTTTAAGAAAAAAGGAAAAATGGCTAGTAATAATAGATTCGTAAATTTGAACATTTTTGAGCATGTGGAAGATGAGGAAGATGATGAATTGTTTGGTACAAGACGGCCATATACGATTAGAGTGAGGAAAGACGATGTAGATATTTGGGATGACTTAGATTTTCGCTGTCGTTTTCGGTTAAAAAAAGAAACTGTAATTATAATTAAACAAGCCATTGAAGGGAGATTACAGGTTACTTGCAACATGTATGTATTTTGATTATGTAAATATTAGGGCGAAGCGAAACTATATAACCAAAAATTTAAATTTGAATTAAAGTGTTGAATTAAATAATTTAATAAAACAGAATTTATAAGGACTGGATAAACCAATATGGCTAATCAATGAAGTATCGACGACTTTTTTGTATTAATCGCGGTTCGCGCACGCGCGAGAAGGATGATTGCGCTTTCCACAAGAGGGCGCCCGTTGCTGAAGCACAGGCGGCGCGCTCTGGCGAGACCGTCACAACTCACAATCACTTTTAAACTACTACAACATGAAGTTCTCGCTTTACCGCCTTTGCGGCGTTGCCGCGTCAAACCTTTCAGTCACTTAACCATAGGATTCAATAGCGCAAAGAAACACGCGCGACAGTTAACTACCACCTAGCATCTGACTAGCGACTAACTGATCGGGACTTTAGTCAGAGGTGAAGAAATCGGCCGTAACTGATGTAGCAATTCAAAAGTCGAAATCCACAAATCAGTTTCCGCCAAACGCAACAGATATAATTACACTGTTATCACCTTTGCATGATGCTACTCAAAAACGCATTGCATCTCGTTCACGAAAAACACAGAAAAGTGAAATTTTAACATCTTCTCGATATAAGGATGAACTTGTTGTAAAAAGCATGGCCCCTAAAAGAAAGCAATCTAAGGCACGACAAAACATTCAAAGTTGTTTTAATCAAGTCCGTCGGGGCGTAGCCAGTCAGGGAGGGGCAACAAATAGTAAATTTCATTCAGGGAGGGGCAATAAATATTGCAACAAAATTTGATATTATATTTTACGCATAATTAGATAAACAAAGAAATTTGCACACAATGCAGAATTACTTCACAATTCTGTATTTTTGTATTTTATAATAAATTAATTTAATTTTGGACGAACGACTAATTTTTTTTTCCTGTTCCGGGGGGAGGGCAAACGCTCTCCCCTGCCCCACTTTGGCTACGCTCATGAAGTCCATCAAGAATATCAAGTCACTCAATGCATCATTTGCGGCGAAACCTTCGAAGAATACTGAATCCAGTGCAATAAATGCAAAGATTCAGCATATGACGACTGTGCAAATATTGATCCATCAAATTTTTATTATTTCTGTGATGTATGTAAGAAATAAGGATACGCGATACGCCTAGATGAACGTTGAAAATTATGTCCGGGGCTACCCGCCTATTTTTTGATTGTGTAAAAACAGAGGCTACAGGTTTCTGATTTTTTTTCTTAAATTATTTAAGAAATGTGTTCTTTTTTTTGTTATAACGCAGCAGGAGGTGCTTGTTTTGATTTCCTGAATTAGTAATTTGATTACAATGTATTGGTTGTATATTGTTTTTGTGCTTCATTTAAGTGTCCGAGGCTACCCACTCTTCCCCTACGTGTAACTCTACACAATCACGTCGTTCCGAAATCTTTAACAATTTTTCTTGTTACCAAAGGGTTCCTTTGCGTCATATGGCTTCTTTCAAACATTTTCACGTTTCAACACGCAGAATACGTTGATGTACAAAAAATTTGTAAATTTGTTGAAAAGCTACCTCTTCACCGGTTTCAATGACCTTCACATACAGTAGAGCGTCAATTATCCGAATTGCGTGGGACCGAGGTAGTTCGGAAATTCGAATTGTTCGGATAATCGTACAGTTCGGAATATGAAGCATGCATGTTCTTTACACAGTTTATAACTATAGGAATTACACCTATAATTACTTATTAAATACAAGACTACTATTGCGTTAATTTATATTACGCAAAAGTCAATCAATCAATCAATACCGCTACCCTCGTTCTAAGCAGTAGTGAGGATAGTGATGATGCAGCACTGGTTCTGATAATCGACGGTTCGGTTAATCGAGGTTCAGATAATTGATGTTCGGAAAATTGACGCTCTACTGTATGTTGTCAGTGTCGTCATTCTGAACAACATTTTCCTTTAAACTTTTTGCCGGTCGACCTCAGTTTCGGAGATATTAATAAAAAAGTTTCGACATAATATATTGAAATCTGTTTCATAGCCGACGGTATTAGTATTACTTGGAGTTAGATTAGGGCGGGGGGCGCGTAAAGCATGGTAGCGAACCGATGTATGTGTTAAACTCGGTAATTCTAGTGTTAAGTAATTTTTTTGCGAATATTTCATAAACCAAAGCCGTCCGCCAAACAGTTTAAAGAGAAATGTTGTTGAGAATGATGACTTTGATAACATATGTGAAGGTCGTTGAAATCGGTGAGGAGGTAGCTTTTCGACAAGTTTACCAAAAAATTTAACATTAATTTTCACTGTTATAAACAATTTCGCGGACACTTTATTTTACAAATGTTCACCGATCGAGAGGTGTAGATTCGCCTCCTAACAGCAACGACCAATAATTTTTCTACACACTGTATAATGAATGTGGAAAATGAGCAGCTAGGTGTGTTCTGTAGGAGCGAGTACTGTTTGAAAGAGTGACGTGTGACGTGATTTTGGTGTGACTGATTTTCGGGGTATGTGATTGTGGCAGGAGTCAGTTGTCGGGCAGCGCGCAAAGAATGATTGAAGGGGTCGTGTCGCGGCATCAATAATCTGGGGAGACGGTCATCGGGTAAGTGGTCGGGGAAAACCCAAGTGGTGTAAACGATACCTACTCCTGCACATCAAGATACTAAATGTGATTTTCGCTTCTCATTTTAGAACCATTTTAGCTTCCGACCTTTTGCCTGTTTTCTAGCATCTAGACATCGAGAAATAGTTTGGAATGGTTTTAAGAAAAAATGTTTCCAACAAAAGTTGCTTGTTCTCTAACGTGGATTACGAAAATAATTGGTTCTACCCTCGCTTTAAATACAAGGCGAGATGAGTGCGAGCCAGTACCAAATATTTCGTTCTCATACTTTCGTTCTCATTCTCAATTGTTCTTTTATCGTATGAATAAATGACACATGAAAAGTACTCCTTTCGCTTGCTCTTTAAATAGTCCAAGCACCGACCACGCGAGAGAAAATAGAGGCACCCGAAAAATAGGAAAGTCTCGTAAGGGACGGTCCGTCCGTGTCAGTAGGAAAATCGAATCATTTCTCGAAGAACTCGGGACGGGACCCCTGACATAAGAAAATTAGGCTTGCTGCACTCGTGCTGGTTCGACTCGATGTTGGGTTTTTAACCGCCCCATTGAAAGGATGGCACACCGACATAGCGCGGACCACTGTAGTGGTGCATCCCTATCACTTACACTACTGTGATTTGCTGTCGCCCTTCTCCTTGAAGGTGTGAAATAGTGAAAAGAGACAAGACAAGTAGTTGAAAAACAAAGTCGCATCAAATTCGATATAATATGTATGTACTCTACGAATGCTTCAAATATTTCCAAAAAATTGTTTGAACTGGTTGGAATATTCAAGTGGTTTATTACACACGCCTCACATAGCATGTTTATACTATCAAGAGTAAAAAAGCGCCCTTTCACGTTCGTATTTATTGTTTCATGTTATTATTTCCGCATTCAGCGGCTGGCTATCCGAAATGAACTGAGCATAGCTTTGAATATGTTTCATAATCAAAGTAATAGGATGGACAACGTTGAATATCGCAGAAACAATAAGTTTTAGGATTAATGCACTTTAGTACTTTCATACTCAGAATTCGCTATTCTATTGAATTTGAAGATAAAAAATTTGACAGTCCATTTGAAAAAATAAAATTTACCTCCACATCCGATCTATCCCTGTAAAGAAACTAGATTCACCGTGTTTTGCATTTCTTACAACCAGACAACTTCTATAAATAATATTTTCGCTTATTACTTGAAATAATAGATATTTGAGGTGAACCGAGTTAGTGGGACACCCTGTGTAACACAGCTTCTATACTTTTCTCGGTGATACCGGCAGCTTTACCTGCGTCGATGCTAGAAACACATTATGCTTCCTGCACCCACCGTTCGAAAATTGGAGAGGGCGCTCGAAAACCAGTGGTTGTTTCAGAATATCGGTACTTCAGAACGGTGACACTGAAGACAATAGAGTGAAATGTCTATTCTATACCTGGTCTGTGGTAAAACTTACTTCCGAAGGAAATGCTTTCTTTCATTTTAATGTTCATATTCCGATCGTTCTTGGATGTGCAAATTAAATATTGTTAAAATTATACAGAAAACCGCAGATAAAGGTAGCAGATTTCCAATTTATCATCTTCGAAATTTAGCTACCAGCGAATTTTATTGAGAGAGAAATATATTTCAAAGAGAAGTAAAGTAACCCCGGGTCTCCACCAAAGCGAACACGGACAAAAACATTTTCTCGCGAACATGTTAGCTAACACGGCGTTCGCCTCGGTGTGGACGCCAAATAACAGTGTTCGCTAACAAATGACCTTACTAATAGGTAATAAATCTTTCGGATGGTCGCGGTAGACGTGCAGAGAGGGTGTGCGCGAACAAAGTTCGATGATCCACCAGGCTCGAACATTTGTGACGAACATCGGCTGCTTTCTCGTTCTCGTCCGTTTTCAAACCCATGAAACTTGGGTCTTGCTACCCCTTTCCATTGTGGGACTGCTCGTAAACAAGCGACCCTCTACGACCATCCGCCGGCAGGTACTCCACAGAAATAGTATGCGTGACAAGCACGAATAAAATTTGTATATTTTTTGTTTGAACATAATGAGAATGTTTTCAACGTATGGATGAGATATTTCTAATAAAAATGAAACCAAACACGACGCAATTCGGACAAATTTGAGTTCCGCTGATAACACTAGTTTATAACATAAAAAAAATGGCGCAGCAGATGCCACTATTTTTTTCTTATGTAAAATGGCCCGCTGATTCCGAAAATAAGGTCTAAAAAAATTCTATGGATACCTTTTCGAGATATCGACAGCTGAACTTTTTACCTGTCTGTCAAAAAGGTGGTCCCACTTAATTGCGAATATCTCGGGTTGCGAAAGATCGATGTGGTCGAAAATTATCTCAAATTAAAGCTAATTGAATCGTCACCAAATCTATCTCATAAAATTTTCAAAGCGGTTCAGTAGTTCGGGTGAAATCAATGGAAACATGGGAAAAAGTAATTTTTTTAGATCGAAATTGACATCGACAATATATCTGCATATCTATACAGTATATAGGTATAAATGCACATATAACTCGTTAATACCTTCTCCTTATTTCCTAATAATACCCCACAGCTTTAAACACGAATCACCACCTAACAAAAATGTTATCTTCTTTTTCAAGAAAATCTGTTATTGACTAGTATAAAAAAATGTTGATATTGTGAAACCATTATATATTATCAGCGGAACTCAAATTTGTCCGAATTGCGTCGTGTTTGGTTTTATTACTATTAGAAATATTTCATCCATACGTTGGAAATATTCTCATTATGTTAAAATAAAAAATATAAAAATTTTATTCGAACTTGTCACGCATACTATTTCTGTGGAGTATCTGCCGGCGGATGGTCACAGAGGGCCGCCTGTTTACGAGCAGTCCCATAATGGAAAGGATGCGGATCGCCAGGTATCATCGGAAATGTTCGTTCGCTGCGTTCCTACCGTCACGAACATCCTCGAGAAAGTTCGTACGCGGAGTTCTGTTCGTGTTCGCGGCGGTGGAGACCCGGTGTAAGAGAAATATATTTCTTTATTAAAGAATAGTAATAAATATTAATAATAAAAACTTTACGAAATAGAAATGTCAGCAACGATAGATATGTAGTATCATACAAAATCTTGTAACAGCTACCATCGAATCTTTTATGCTTATAGCATAATGAGGACGATTTCCAAGATTCCCACTGTGAATAGTGTTGTTTTCATTCGTTCCTAAAATACAAAGTAAGAATTTCTTGTTTGATCTGGGCAGAAACTTTCAAGAGAGTTTTCGTAGATTCCGTCTTACCATCGAGGCTATATCTTCTACCGGTTGTTTTGGTTCCGTTTTCTCTGTCGGTTGTTATGGTAGAAATTTCTTTTCTGATACAATAAAAATCTACAAAAGTATAGTTGCCGCTTTTAAATGTTGCATTCGTATTTTACATACCTCTCGATATTGTCACGGTTCTGGTTCGCTACTTTTCTCAATTCCTTCACGATTTTGAATTCCTTGTTCATCTCTATCGAACAAACTGAACTGTCCGACTTGACAGAATCTTTATCTATGTCTTGACCTGAGTAATCTAAACTCTCATTGACATAGTGCTTTTTTTTATTCAACGAGCTTCTAACGGATGAACATTCCGAGCCTGTATCATTCTGTCTTACAGAACTATCCTCGCTTTTCCAAATTCTTGACATTTCAGAATGTCCAGCGTTCAAACTATCTTCACTCGAAAAACTCTGCCTCTTATTCCATCTTTTAGATTCCCACTGTTTTCTATTCAGGCTGTCCACGACTTCGACGAAAAGTCCGGGAGATGGTTCGTGTGTGGATGTGACTGTGCCAAGTGGTACAGCGATACTGATCGTTTCACTAGCTGCAACCGAATATACAGGTGTTTGATGTGGTTGCACTCTCTCTAGGGGACTTGCAGTTTCCTCGATAACATCTTCTATGTCAACTATCATCGCTTCTGGTTCAGAATCGTCCATAATAACATCCTCCTGTGCATCTTCCCCACTCTGACAATCGACTGTAAATAAATTTTAAAAAGACATCAATATAAGATGCAAGTATGAACAGGATGGGTGGTATTTATAGAGACGAGGGTCCACCTCAGCGATTTCAATGATTTTTTAATATGTTGCCAGGATCATGATTTTGAGCAAATCTTTTTATAACTTTAGTTTTCAAGATATGCTCAAAAAAATAATTTTTTCGGTAATCGGTATTTGGTTGGGACTGGATTTGTTTAGCAGCCCCGGATCAGACATAAAATGGGAAACACAATGAAGCTAACCTATAACTTTTTAATAAGCAGCTTTTTTACAAGTTCGCCAGTTTGATTTTGGTGCGTGCCCGCATCAAAGCAAAAATTTGAAAAGATTTTTCACGAATATCTCGAAAATAAAAGCCGAGCGGAGGTTAAGGGTGGGTTGCCTATATCGTACCACTTAAGACATTTTACGTTATATTTCACATTTGGTACTAATTTGAACGCAAATGACTATTGGATATTGTAGTTGGATATTTTAGGCACCTATTATTATATGCTTAACCTTTTCTTCAGAAAAAATTAATTTGCTATTAATCTTTTTGTCACATACTGTAAAAGGTACGATTTAGGCAACCGGTCTTCTAAATCGTACCTCCATTAAAAATAGTATCAATAACAATAGAGAAGAAAATATTCAACATAAAGTAATGCTTATTATATAATTACATATACATATGTATATGGACCACACACAATAACCTATGTACATGATATATGTACATAACCTATATAACATACGAGTTGTCAAATTCTACTCGCACGATTGTAGTGTTACGATTTAGGAAACATGATCAATTTATATATAAATATCAATTTAAACTTTATAATGAATGTAATATGTACTTAAAATCAATGTAAAACATTCTACATTAAACCCGCTTTTAGAAAAATACAAAAATGCAGGACAAAATTGCATTGTTTGATTATTATGAGCCAAAATAAGCTGGTAAAAAGTTACATCAATTATACCCGATTTTTTTAAATGTTTATAGCACGCACAAAATATGGTGTAAGCTTGATAGGTTTTGTTTCTATTTCTTATTTCGCATTTACTTGATATTTTTATTATCAAATGTCGTTTATATTCATTAATTACTGAGAAATTGATGAGGTACGATTTAGGTGACCAGTACGATATTAGCAACTCTCCCCTATATCATGATTCGGACAACATATTCTGTGAAGTGGACCCTCATCTGTAGAATTACCGATAAGTAATACGTACTAGATGTTGGTACCATATTGCCGCGATCGGCAGTTTTTAGTTTATTGGTGAGATGATCTAATGATGGTAAGCTAATCGAACGACGTATACAGCATGTGTTCTGAATAGTTCCTACAACGAGGTCGTCCACAGACTTCGATATTTTCAAAGTACTTGAGTTGAACAACACTTGTTCATCGCTTTCCATATCTAAACAATTTATTGTTCAATGAATTGGTCCATAGCCTATAAATCGGTGGTTAACGATTGTATTGTGTTGAAATCTCACCAATTGTAGTTGACCTTGGTATTCCAATACTCGTTTTTCTTATAAATGGTTCATAAGCAGATCCTAGCAGACGAAAAGTTGAGGATCTTGGAGATATTCCGCGATGTTTCTCCCAGTCGTACAGCTTTCTTGTAAATTCTCGTGAGATACCTTCAAACCGGTAAGACCCAGCGGATGTTCGAATCAAAACTTCGTTAGAGTTTATATTTTGTGCTCCGTCACCATATAATCTTAAACCATGAAATAATAAAATCAATTTTTTCGATTCTCATGTAACACGCACTTGTTTTTACTTTTTTTTAGCATACCTTGTATCACTATCAAAACACTCGTCTAACTCTCGAGCATCACTCTCTCGTCGTTCTTTATCAATGGTATTGTCAAGAAATGAAAGTACCCTTTCTAACGCAAGAAACTCGCTTTCGTCGATTCCAGACACAATTCCAAGTCGATTTGAATTTGATCGTATGAAGTGCTTTGTATCGCGGCTATTGGTGTCATTAACTTTCTTCCATGTTTCCATTTTTCTAACGAAATCCTCGAAAAGACGCGACTTCCCATCACGATGAATACTTTCTCCACTTCCACAACTACCGGGTAGACCTATGGATTCCTGGCTTTTGCATTCGGATTTCGAAGGAGATCTCCATACCTGCCAGTCGGTCAAGCGGCGCCGACTAACTCTTTGTTGTTCAAATGGGGCGCTTCCTCGACGTTCTTTCTTGACGCGTTTCCATTCTTGAAGTTTCTTTCGAAATTCAGGCGCTAATCGTTCTTCAGACAGCAACTTTTCTCGAGTATTTAATAAAGTGAATGGAGCTTCACGCATGTTCTTCGCGGCAACACGGGGTGACAAATTTTTTAAGCGTTCCCATTCAACGAGCTTACTATGGAATTCGGCTCCCAGCTTCCCACGAAGAACTCGATAATCTCGTCGTGCATCAACTTGGCCATTTAATGCTGTAATCTTCTCAAGATTTTCCATACTGCCACTGCAACTGTAAGCTATCGGTGCTTCGTGGCTTAGCACATATTTTTGAAAGGAATCTAATAATTGACTATGTTAACTTCAAATACATGCTTCAAGACAACGACAGGTTGCCAAATTAAATGTGGCAGGGAAAAGCACAGAATATGATACATAGAATAAATACGTTTGAATAGCCAATGTTTTAATAAGTACTTAACATGTTAAGAATTCATTATTTTTCCTAAGTCACGAATACATATGTAGCTTCATTTCAAAACTTCATATTGTATCCTCTGCTCGCGTACCTACTTGCTTTAGAATAGTTTCACATTACCGACAGTCTGGTGATAGTTTCGTCGCACAAGATCAGTCCGGTTCTAACCCTTGCTTTCTTAAAATTGCGGCAACAATTTAGCCAACAATTATTTTATATCACGTGTTCATAGAAACGATTGTCTGCAGCAGCGTTTATTGCTTCCCTGCGCTTCATCACCGCAGAGTGGTAAGACGCCGCGGAGTGGTCGGAATAGGGGTAGTAGGGATCATTCGGCCGAAATATGAATTTTCTCCTATCAAAATCTACTGATTGTATATTACATCCTAAATACCCACCAGTCTCGAAACTGAAAATATTAATAAAATTTCATAAAAATTGTAATTGGAACGAACACTTAAAGTTGGTTCACAATGGAAGAACTGCTTCCTTCTTAACAGAGATGGGCATTATTTAAATAAAAAAATATTTAAATAACGTATCAAATAAAAGAGACTTTATTTTTATTAGTCGTCGAATAAAAATAACTTTGGGCTATTTTTATTCGAAGCGCCTTAAATAACTTTCTTATTCGACGGGATTCATTCGACGGCCACGCATGATTTTTTTATTCAACGGGAATTCATTTTAAGCTTCAAATGATTTTCTGAGTTTCATTCGTATTTTTATTCGAAAGTTATTCGAAGTTTGAATAACTATGGGCGAGCCTCGAGAGCCTTTGATGGAAGCCGCCGGCTTCTCGAGTCAAGCGACATTGTATCATTCACCCGTATAAACTGGAGCGCGGAATTCCTCGGCGAAGTGTCATCGATTATACAGAAACGGAATTTCTTTATTTTTCATCGTATCAATATGAAAGTGACACCAATGGATTCCTTGCATTCTCCCGATTAAATTGTCAAAAAAATATTTAAATTGGACTACTTTTAACGACGCTGATGATATATTCGCGCCATGTAAGTATCATCAGAACCGGCGGAAGTCCAAGCTAGCCGACAAATGTAGGAAAGACATAGTTGCCGATACGTATCGAGAGTCGGATTGCGCTGTTGCCGCTGTTACGTCCCAAAACTCAAAAAATTAAAAAATTTTCTTTTCTTGTATTTTTTTGCTAATAAGCGGAGTGCATCGACAATGTTTTGTGTTCTGGGAAAACCCTCGTCCAGCGCACTCTTGCTTACTGTATTTTATCTTTAATAACGGATACCTCCGGTACTGGGATCGTTATCATCGCGACATTTGGTCGTTGCGCTGTACCCTGATTGTGGGACTGTGCTGAGGCATCAGCATTATTCTTAGAAGCTTGTTCGAAAATAAGCAGTGGTTTTCATACCTCGCGAAATTGATTTAATGTAAGCGGCGGGGGTGCGTCTTGACAATGCATCTAAGGTCGGTATCAAATATATTGGCCGGTGAGTTTCGTTTCGCGAGCAGCGATCGAGGGGAAATCAGCCACCACCATCTGACGATCGTGGATTTGTCAGTTGGAGTTGCGTGGTCCTCGCAGGGTATGGTGGGGTAACGGGAACGCTGCTCGGCTCCGCCTGAACCTAGCCGTTTGGCTGTTATTTATTCTTAGCCTAATAGTTGTGTGCGTTACGAAGCTATGCGTAGACCAATACGAGATGAAGCTATCGCGAAAGTGTCAATGTTCTAACCAATAAAGCTCCTGAATTTTTTCGTAGCTAACGCACACCTATTCTGATGTGTGTATTTCTACGCTGACAGCTCGGTTTGGTCTACACCCCAGAAGCTTGGCACTATCCCCACCATTTCTGGCTCACTCTTGTTCTGCGAAGGCGAGAGCGAGATGGAACGAGAGCGAGTCAGAAAACGTTGAGAAAAGGAGCACCGAGGCAGGCAAACTGTGTGGTGGGAGAATACCCCTCACGAAACTCACCGGCCAATATATATGATACCGACCTTAGCATTCTAGTAAAACATGGTCGCATCGATGTAAGGGAGTGATCTGAGTGCGAGAATGCGTGAGGACGAGTGTACTCCGTCTGGGAATAAAGACACAAAGATCGGTAGCGCCCAAGTATAAAGTATAGAAGGATGAAGTGCGAACACCTAATGACATCATACATTGGCTGCTAGGGCATGATTGGGATTGCAACGTCAGCTTTTTCGAGCGGGCCTCACGGCCGGACGTTCCCGGGGGCGCGAAGCTGAAGTCACTCTTTGTCGTACATTCGCGGAGAGCGTGACAAGGTGTCCGTGGATTCGTAATTTCTTTCTTTAACTATTAATTGTATTTCGAGCCAGAGATTCCTAAGTTTATAGTGAATGGAGTCAGTATTTCCACGTTAAACAGTGCTAATTTCATTTAATCTGCGTTTTATATTCTCTTAATACTTTTCACTATATTATTACGTTGCGTTGAGTTCAACCTTCAGTTAGATCTCACCTCTTTGTGTTTTTTTTTAACTATTGCTATTGTTTGTAATCGCCAATACGGGGCCTATATAGGACTGGATCTTTGACCCACAATAACAATCAAAATTCTTTAACGAATTAATTAATAATTTCTACGGTAACGCGCGTGGCATTTATCCGACTAGATCGACTTTAGATACCGATTACCCGCACCCCACGTTTACCTGCTAACCGCGTTAAACCGCATTTCCCATATTACTATTTTGTCGTCAGAGAGGCTGGAATGAATCACGGCGAAGCGGCTTGAGAACAGAGGTGGACAAAGATAATATCTGGATAAACTCAAGTAAAAGATACTACAGTATTGTCTCCCTGATGGCTCGCTGGTCGGGACCGGCGTTGAGCCCGTATTGTGAACAGAGTCCTAATTCCGAGTGTTCGTTTCTCGCTTCTTTCTGGCCGAAGGGGGGAGCGAGATGGAACGCTTTGCGTGCGCGGCGGGCGTGCGCGACGGGCGTGCATGCAAAGGACGGAGTGTCAGGCGTCCGAAAGACGGAGCGAGACAAAATATCAACGCGTCGTCTGTCTCGTACCGTCCTCGCTTGCTTTCAATGGCTCTCGCTCTCGCCTCCGCTTGACAAGAGTGCGACAGAAGTGGTGGGGATAGCGAAAAGCCCACATCGTGTGCACCAAACCGAGCTCATAGAGAGACAATACTGTATATGTTTATTCGTTATTCGAAGCTCGAATAACACGATTTATCTTTATTCCAAACACCGTGGATAAATAGATTTATTTGAAGTGAATTTATTCGATAGCGAAACATATTTTTTTATTCGAAGAACATAAATTCGAACCTTCGAATAAGGTTTTCATCTTCATCCGTAGTTTATTCGAAATTTTGGATAACTCTCGGCAGCGTGTTTATCCGAACCAGCGCACAGTAGCGTGTTTTTAGGGACAGCTGGCCACAACTAATATTTTTGAATGTAAGATAAATTATTGGAATAAATTTCAATACTTTGACTCTAAAATGATAATAATGTTCTGTTTTGATAAAAATAATGATAATTAATTATAAGTATAAAAATATAAAATACATGAAAATATCGCACGGAGAAGAATATTATAATTAAAAGTATCACAAGGAGAAGATTATTCTAATTAAGTGTAAAATAATTATATAATTAATTAATTAATTAATTTAAAATACATGAAAATATCACAAGGAGAAGATTATTATACTCTTAAATATAATATTCTTCTCCTTCTGATATCTTCATGTATTTTAAATTTTTATATTTATAGTTATTTATCATTATTTTTATATGCAATATTTAACAATAAAAAAGTACATCATTATCATTTTAGAGTCATATTGCAATTTATTCCAACAATCTATCTTACATTTAAAAACATTATTTTTGGCCAGCCTTCCCTATGACACGCGCATTATTAAATAATAATTAATTAATTAATTAATTAATTAATTAATTAATTAATAAATATTAAGTAGATACATTTTACATTTTTATACTTAGGATCAGGTAATTAACATCAGTTTCAAGAAGAATATTGAAATTATTAAATTACAATATAATATTAATTAATCATAATATTATATTGTAATTCATTATTTATAATATTCTACAATTTCGTTGGTGTTTTTTAACTTTAAATAAAAACATGGAGCAGGATACTTCATAACAGAATATGAATCAATTTAATACAACAACCAGTGTCGAAATGAATTTGTTGCGAGATATCCTGCTCCACGATTTTATTTAAAGTGAAAATACACCATCGAAATTGTAGTATAAGAAAATAATTATTTTTTACTTTTTAATACATTTTTAATAAAATCGTTTATTATAAATTCCTTTTATTTTCTAGTTTTTAGTGTTTGTGGATTTACATTTCACAGCAACCCACCATTGTGGGTCAAACTTCTTTACAAATGTCTTTTATTGCTGTATGCAGTTTAACAGTTTGTTTGAACCCTACAGTGCTAAAAGTTCGTAAAGATCGGTAACGTAAAGAATGGTTGATGTTAAGTCGATTGGATTTGTGGTTAGGGGCTATTATTTATTGGTGACTGGGTAATTTTTCACCCCCGGGAGTTTTTTTCATAATTTTGTATTATCGTCCAAACTACGCACCCCTGCAAAGTTTTTAAACAATTGGACGGTTGGAAGTGGATTAAAATTGAGTTTCCACATTTGAATCAAATATACAAACAATCAGAGGATCGTAGCTGAATAAAATCGTATAATGAGACATTCCAAAATATGCGTATTGTTTTTACAACCGTGGAATAACAATTCCGAAGAAAAGCATGTACAAAAGTATTAAATTGAAGTATACTTTTTGTCCAAATTGATGTTTTAAAAAAATGATTACTTTATTAAATTTGTATTTAAACAGCAGACAATTCTTGATGATATAAAAGATAATTTGATGTAAAATTAGATAAAAAAGAAAGCGTCATATGTTTGTACAAGAATTATAGCATTCATAAATTTCATTACGATCGGCGTGTTACACTTCGGTGATGTACCTTATTCAAATTGTTTGCTTTGAAATTGCACATTGATTATACAAAATATTACATCCTTCTACGTGTACCTATATAAAAAATGTTGATACGCAAATTAGTATTGTTTCATTGACATGTTTCCTAACTTCATTACCCAACCTCTCTATCTTTCATTATTGCTATCCTCCTTTACGTTTAGCGAGGCTCTGACGCTATGTAGACACAGGGATCGGCGGGCTCCAGCTACCACTGATGGAGGGGAAACACCTACAGGAGCGGTGGTTATGTGAGCATGAACTGTGCCTGCGTGCGTCAGTCACGCACACATAACCCGGAGCCCGCCGATCCCTGCCTAGACGCAACTCTCGTGCCGTATTCCTTCAAGGCAATGATACCAGATCGGGGACGGGTTCCCTCGAGAATTTCCCCCACCTCGCATGCACACTACGCCGGAGCTGCGTGTCCGTGAGCTCGGCGCTTCAGACAACGTCGGGAAGACGAGAGAGAAAACGAATGCGTGTGTTTCTCTCTCGCTCTTGAAACGTTGTGATCCAAGGTGAGGTGCAAGCGACACGCGGCCGTGCGCGATCTTCTTGAGTGGCTCGAGATACACTTTTCACTTTCTGACATATGTATAATACTCTTGTAATGAAAACAAATTTGGAATAAGTTTTGTTACGGAAATCACGTTTTTAGACCTCCTGATCACGTTTTGACTATTTAGAAAAGAGCATTTTTTAAACATCTCATATATTTGTTAACACGATTACGTTTAAACGGCAAAATGGATTTCAATGAAACTTTATATTTAAATTTTATATTCTTGTCTTAAGATCCGATTAGATTACGAAAAATGATAATTACTCTTTATGGTTCTTCGATTTTTCAGATATACGAACTAAATTCTACATAAAAAAAGTTAAATAAAGTTCTTCTGTAACTTCTTTCTTTATTTCTTTCTGTATCTTGAACCATTCAAGAAGATCGCACACGGCCGCGTGTCGCTTGCACCTCACCTTGGATCAAAGCGTTTCAAGAGCGAGAGAGAAAGACACACATTCGTTTTCTCTCTCGTCTTCCCGACGTTGTCCGAAGCGCCGAGCTCACGGACACGCAGCTCCGGCGTAGTGTGCATACGAGGTGGGGGAAATTCTCGAGGGAACCGGTCCCCGATCTGGCATCACTGCTTCAACACTTCTCGATAGAAGGAATTGTGGCAACAGCGCGGCAGAGACAGAGAGAACAGAAAATGTGGCAACTATACATAAAAAATTCGTATACATAGAGTACTTGGAGATGTCACCTCTGTGCAACTTCTTTTTATCGACCGCTCTAGTTTCATTTGGGTCCGTCTGTTTACAAGGGACGCTTCGATCGATTCGGACTAGAGTACTAAAGTGGTGAGTATGCGCATCTGTCATATTGGGTCCTCTGGAGAGAGAAAATTACTGAGTATGCGCCTTTTTGAGTATAATCAGATTCACTTTATAAATAAAAATATGCGTTGCTGATATTGATACATTGTAGCACGACACATTATTAGAGTATTTTATTACATTTAAGCTTATATTTGGTTTATAAAGCAAATTTGACAATACTGAAAAAGACGGATTCTCAATAATCATCTCTCTCCAGAGGACCCAATATGGCGGATGCGCATACTCACCTCTTTAGTGCTCTATTCGGACCATAACAAAAATGAGACGGTAACCGTAACACACTCAGGCACGCATTTCAACTGCAATACTTATTGCCAATACCGAATATTCTAGGGTCTAGAATATTAGCTTCGTATTGCGATGTTGTTAACCAGAGTTTCACATCAATCAATTGAAAAATAAATGGATGGGTCAACTAAGTAGTTACAATTAATGAATTGTGCATGATTTTAATGACGCCTAATTTAATTGCACTTAAAAACTTAATTACTAATTGTAATTAAAAGAATACTTTTGAACGTGCAACATGAAGCCGATAGGCCACATAAAATGTTCATATTTTTGATAAGTGTTGATGAAAGTATTACCAATGGATTTTTTAGGGTTTCCCGATAATTTGAATTTGAACTATAATTAACGATATTAAGCATAAAATTAATTTGCAGGATTGAAAGTCCGTTTCGTTAAAAGTAGTTCAATTTAAATATTTTTTTGACAATTTATTCGGGAGAATGCAAGTAATCCGTTGGTGTCACTTTCATATTGATACGATGAAAAATAAAGAAATTCCGTTTCTGTATAATCGATGACACTTCGCCGAGGAATTCAGTGCTCCAGTTTATACGGGTGAATGATACAATGTCGCTTGACTCGAGAAGCCGGCGGCTTCCATCAAAGGCTCTCGAGGCTCGCCCATAGTTATTCAAACTTCGAATAACTTTCGAATAAAAATACGAATGAAACTGAGAAAAACATTTGAAGCTTAAAATGAATTCCCGCCGAACAAAAAAATCATGCATGGCCGTCGAATGAATTCGGTCGTATAAAAGTTATTTGAGGCACTTCGAATAAAAATAACCCAAAGTTATTTTTATTCGACGACTGTCGAATAAAATTTGTATCTTTTATTCGAAATTAATTTTTTATATAAAATAATGTTTTGCCCATCTCTGGCCCTGATTTTCTCTGCGTTTTTTTCTAGAATGAAGAGCATTCGTTTGCGTTAAGAATTAACACCCTTAACCAAAAATTACTATTCATAATGTATTGAAAAAGTAATACTCAATGAAATAAAGAAAATTGTCAAAGTTGATTACAATTGACAAGGAATATCTTTCAAGTCCCACCGAGTATCACGTTCTAACCAAGTACAATATTTTCAGCACAACTTCCTCTACAGAATCGTGAAAAAATCATTTCCTCCTTCAGCACACTCTTCAAATTATTACTGTTTAAATCTGTCAGCGTTACGTCATTTTACGTATCTATATACGTTTGTATCCATCGTATTATTATTGTATTACAAAGGATTTTTCCAAATATTTATGTATATATTGGGCTCTAGTCCGTTAAATAAATTAATAATAAATTAATAATAATGTTTATCTAAACCAGCGTTGGCAAAATCGGGCCATTTGGGAGCACGGTCTCCATGATGTTTTCCATAGCCGTGCAGAAGGGGAGCTCGAAAGCCAATGGTAACGTGAGCGCGCCACGGATATGGAAAACTGTAGTAGTGAAACCTCATGCCCGTAGAATAGGCTTGAATGACTGGGAATCTTGGGGGCCCCAGTGATCGCTGCCACTTGGGCTCCTAAAGGTAGGATTTCCTAAAGGCGGGATTTCCTAGCCGCGATCGGCCGCGGCGGCTGTCGGCGGTCCCACTAGTGCAATAGAGAAGTATGCATCTGTGTCTCCGTTGCGCTAGTTGGACCGCCGCCGGCCGCCGCGGCCAATTGTGGCTACAAAATCCCGCCTCTAGACACGATTCGCCGCGGCGGTGGATCGCGGCGGCCGAATCCTAAGCACCGCTCTTATGGAGAAGCGTGTATCTGTTTTCCTAAGGTCGGTATCAAATATATTGGCCGGTGAATTCGTTTTCGGGAACAGCGATTGAGGAGAAATCAGCCACCACCATCTGACGATCGTGGATTTGTCAGTTGGAGTTGCGTGGCTCTCGCAGGGTATGGTGGGGTAACGGGAACGCTGCTCGGCTCCGCCTGAACCTAGCCGTTTGGCTGTTATTTATTCTTAGCGTAATAGTTGTGTGCGTTACGAAGCTATGCGTAGACCAATACGAGATGAAGCTATCGAGAAAGTATCAATGTTCTAACCAATAAAGCTCCTGAATTTTTTCGTAGACGCACACCTATTCTGATGTGTGTATTTCTACGCTGACAGCTCGGTTTGGTCTACACCCCAGAAGCTTGGCACTATCCTCACCATTTCTGGCTCACTCTTGTTCTGCGAAGGCGAGAGCGAGATGGAACGAGAGCGAGTCAGAAAACGTTGAGAAAAGGAGCACCGAGGCAGGCAAACTGTGTGGTGGGAGAATACCCCTCACGAAACTCACCGGCCAATATATATGATACCGACCTTAGGTGCGTTTTCCAACCGCTGTGTCAGTGCGTCTGTCTCGGCAGCTACCTAGGCTACTCAAGACGCAACACAATGCGATGAGTGTCTGTTTTCCGCCATCATGGCGGAATCTCCTGGCGGGCGGCTAATCGCGGCGGCCAAAAGCTTGACTGCTCCAAACTGAGTCTAGCGGAGACCACCGCGCGATCCATCTCCACAGTGGGACAGAATCCCAAGAAATATGGAAACTAGTTGAAATCCAAAAGTTATGGGATTACGTTTTCTTTATATATTTCTTGTAAACTAATAATATGAGCACCTAAAAAAGGGAAAAATATTATAGCAGCTACTTATGATCTGTGTGTAAACATGTGTCAAAGTTTGTATGTTTTTATTTTGTGGAAAAATTTAAGTCGAGGCTTTTGAATTTCTGTGATATAAAAGAAAAATATTTTGGGAACCGAAATGAGTAGTATCGTTTCCGATAAGCTGTAGCAAATAATTAGTTACATATAGTTTTTTCCATAAGAAACCCATAGAAAAAATATCAGCAATTGTCGGCCTTTTAGTTACTTTCCAGGAACTTCCAAGCAAATTTCTTTTTTATAACGTTTTTATTAACTGCGAACACAAGATTTGGCAATATTTGCCAATCATGAAGTAATTATTTGTATTCCATGTAGCACAGTGGAGCAGAATCCCAATAAATAGGGGAAAATGCAGCATACCATTTTTAGCACTAAAAATGACCAACATTATGCAGGAAGTTCATAAAGGAAGAGTTAACACACAACTCATACGAAGGTTCGACGTTATCTAAAAAAATAACGTTAATAATTCCAATAAAACTAAAAGAATTTGATAAATATACATACTATGGAATGTGCAGAAAAATTGTAAACCTGTATCCATGTTATCCCGGTACCAATATACTAAATAAATAGGTACCAATCGTAAAGTGTTAATACATTCCTACGAAATTATACAATATTTGGGCAACCTTCCAATCGGCTAATTGGGAGAAAGGACCCAAGACGCCAGAAATGAAGATTTTAAAAAATATAGAAATGATTGTATGTACGCACAAAATAGTCTCGTTGCAATACAAACGAAGAAGTTTTAAACCTTTTATCGACTTCTTGAGATCCAGATAGTAGATTAGTGTTTAAGGTATCTTCGCCAAAAAAAAAGACAAAAACCTTATTTTTGTAAAGTAGCTTGAACCGATTCGGCATTTTGATTGGAAAAAATGGCACGTCGACTTTTTTCTCTACTCTTGAGATTGACGTACATTGTGCGTTGGAACATAAGGGGCTCAGAGCACGACGAGAATTCATTCGTTGTTTTTGATCCGTAATTTCATATTTTCCCAAGAACGTTTGGACAATATCTGTTTGCTAGCATTTCAAAAGGGCAATCATGATCGTCGTGCCGTCTTTAAGAATTTTAGGCATTCTTCAATCTGAGATAATCCGTATATTGCTGTGCCGGTGGGTAGTAGGTACATGTGATGACTTCGGACCCAGTGATGCCAGAACCGTGGGTTTGCGCCCACGGACCCTACCACCACTCCACAACCAACCGTACCCCTTCCTAGCGCCTGTACCGCACCACACAAGCATTCCCGTCCTTCCATCCGTGTGCCGTACGCGCTGCCTGGCCGGCGCTCTCCTGCGAGAATTCGTTTTCCCGACATTGAAGCGCATGGGTTGCAAGCAAAAAGTCAAGTGTTCAAATTCCGGTGCGGATATTCTACATTTTTTCTTTATTTATTCTCTAATTTCTCTTCCTATATCCTCAGAAGACTAAAGACTTGAAAACTATTAATTTACAAAATATTTTCGATAAATATTTTGTAATAATTGTAAATTGATTTGTTATTAAAGATGCGATCCCCTTCTGGCTTGTACCGCACCACTACAAGTTGTACTTCGAAAATGTTTTGTATATTAATAGTTTTCTAGTCTTTAGTCTTCTGAGAATATAGGAAGAGAAAGTAGAGAATAAATAAAGAATAAAAGTAGAATATCCGCACCGTGATTTGAACTCTTGACTTTTTGCTTGCAACTCAAGCGCTTCGATGTCGGGAAAACGAATTCTCACCGGAGAGCGCCGGCCAGGCAGCGCGTGCGGCACACGGATGGAGGGACGGGTATGCTTGTGTGATGCGGTACAGGTGCTAGGAGGGGTTACGCTTGGTCGTGGAGAGGTGGTAGGGTCCGTGGACGCAAACCCACGGTTCTGGCATCACTGTTCGGACCTGCGCGTGCCGTTTTTACCCGCCGACTCGTGATGCCGCACCGAATTTTATGGCTTTCGACCCTCGAAGGGTTTGGAATACCATTAAAAGTGGAAAAATCCAAGTTCCACATATCTGATCAGATCTCTGCGAAAACGGTACCAATCGATTCTCTATGTTTCGCCGATGAAACTAACACCAGGAACGACGTAATTCGGAGCATAATGAAGGAAATTAGATGAAAAATTCATTTATATAATTTCTCGCTAGCTTCGTTAAAATTAGTCCGATTTACATGAAATTTGGTATAATTTTTATCGGCAAAACGTGAGGAATCAATCGGTGTCACTTTCATATCGATATGGTAAACAATAAACAATCTGGTTTTTCTGAAACAGGTATACCGACCGTTAGAATAGCCCCTTTCAAGTGCTCGATACCAACTGGGTCCCATAACGTGGTACCTGAGGTCTGCTCGCCGCGGCAACGGGCCGCGATTCATCGCCGCGATTCGCCGCCGCGGCGAATCGTGTCTAGGAAATCCTACCTCTAGAGGGCCAGTTATTTCAGCCTAGGGGTACGAGCCTGCACCGCACGCTACTACTTACACTCTTACAGTTTTCCCTATCCGTGGCGTGCCCACGTTACCATTGGCTTCCAGCTCCACTTCCGCGCGGCTATGGTAAACATCATGGAGACCGTGCTCCCAAATGGCCCGATGTGGCCAACGTTGATCTAAAGGCGCGTCCAGACGTTGCGTGGCATGCGCGCGAGGCACGCCTCGCGGGTCGGAAAGTCTTCGGAGGCTACCTCGACATGGACAATTGCAAAGCAACTTCGAGCTACCTCGAGCAAAACTCGCAGGGTGATTCTCCAGCTACGGCGGTCACCCCGTGGCGAGGACAACAGCCTGCAGTGCCCCATCGAATTTTATGGCTTTCGATCCTCGAAGGGTTTGGAATACCATTGAGAAGTGAGAAATCATCGACTCCCGCATTTCTCATCAGATCTTTGAGAAAACGACGCTAATGGATTCCTGGCGTTCCGCCGATTAAAATCATACCAAATATCATGCAAATCTGACTACTTTGACACAAGCTATTTGTATTCCCTATGTAAAAGTTGCCCGATTTACACGACATTTGTACTGATTTTCATCAGAAAACCCCAAGGAATCCATTGGCGACACTTCCATATCCATACGATAAAGAATAAAGAATTATTTTATTTCCTAACCAGATACAGGGTAATTATGGAGCAACGCCCGTCAAGGAGATGCGGCGGTCTGGTACCCCGTGGCGAGGACAGCCCTTCGCTGTGCCTCACCCGATTTTTATGGGTTTTTCCGGAAAAAGGTACGAATCCTGGGCCGAACGTAACGAATTGAGATCGAGCCCCCGCAGTCGAGGGTGAAATATCCATTACAACGGATTAAGAAATTCTTTTCTTCGTCGTATCGAAAGGGAAGTGACGCCAATGGATTCCTTATGTTTGTCCAATGAAAATCATACCAAATATCATGTAAATCGGACAACTTTTACATAGGGAATACAAATAGCTTGTGTCAAAGTAGTCAGATTCGCATGATATTTGGTATGATTTTAATCGACGGAACGCCAGGAATCCATTGGCGTCGTTTTCGCAAAGATCTGATGAGAAATGCGGAAGTCGATGATTTCTCACTTCTTAATGGTATTCCAAACCCTTCGAGGGTCGAAAGCCATAAAATTCGATGGGGCACTGCAGGCTGTTGTCCTCGCCACGGGGTGACCGGCGTAGCTGGAGAATCACCCTGCGAGTTTTGCTCGAGGTAGCTCGAAGTTGCTTTGCAATTGTCCATGTCGAGGTAGCCTCCGAAGACTTTCCGACCCGCGAGGCGTGCCTCGCGTGCATGCCGCGCAACGACTGGACGCGCCTTAAGCCAGCGCTGGCCAGCGGTGGGGTAGAGCTGTTCAAGTACCCGGAAAAAGCAAGCCGAGCCTGGCTCGGTTTTTCAAACCGAGCCGAGCCGGGTACCCGAAGGAACCGAGCGGCTCGGATAGAACCAAGTACTTGAATTTTTCCAAGCAGCCCGAAAGAAACCGGGCGGCTTGAAAAGTATGCGAGCGGGCCGTAAGAAAACCGGGTGGCTTGGAAAGAAACGAACGGTCCGAATGAAGGTCGAGCATACCGCTCGTTTCTTTCCAAGCCACCCGGTTTTCTTATGGCCCGCTCGCTTACTTTTCAAGCCGCTCGGTTTCTTTCGGGCCGCTTGGAACAATTCAAGTACTTGGTTCTATCCGAGCCGCTCGGTTCCTTCGGGTACCCGGCTCGGCTTGGAAACCGAGTCCCAGATTGGTTCGGATTTCAAGCTACCCGAATATTCAAGTACTCGTACAGCTCTACGGTGGGGCCCCTCACGCGCCAGCTATCCCTTCCAATCTGTCTTTCGCACAGCGTGGCTTCCGTCGTCAAGGAGACCGCGCGACGCTACGAATGCTGCCATGACGGGCTAGCCGTGCTAGCGTCTTCGCGGTTAGCGTCGCGCGGTATCCCTGACAACGCGGACGAGAGTGGGAGAACCCCGAGCTTACGCGTAAGCGACCTTGACCAGCGCTGATCTAAGCTGTAGATTTCGTCACAATTTTTAATAATACTATTCGACTTCTCCTTATAACTCGGAAACAAAATATTTCCCCAAAATGCGATTTAAATTACTTAAAGAGCATTAACTATACTACTGATTAAACATTTTTCAATTTTTTTTATAAAAATTAAGTTGAAAAAATTGAAAATAGAAACATTAAATGAACGTACAATATATTCAATTATAAATCATTAGAAAGGGATAATTTTTTCCTGTTTTTTGGCACGAATTTCATTCCGATATTTTTTATAACTTAAACGTTATACACGAATGCCACTAACTACCCCTACCCCGACCACTGTGCGCCACTGTCACGACGCACAGTGGTGCCAAATCCCCAAAACGTCACAAAAAGATGAAGGTGACCTTTGGTTTGTACAAAAATGAATACACAACTATTTTTATGGTTTACGAAAGCTGTGATTGCGAATCTGAAGACAAAATAGCAAAACACAAAATGGCTCTAGATGTTACATTTTATCTTCACATTATTAAAATGTCCGCGAAATGAGTAATGGAATGTATGAACACAGCATTTTAGCTGTATATATGTAGTTGTGCCATCTTAAGCGCAGTTGGAAAGCACCTTTATATACTTGCAGCTCATTTTGATTTCACATAATTTTTTTATTTTGTAATTATTATTATTATCTTCTATTTTTTGTGATTTATTTGATTTTTTTTACTTTTTTGAAGTTTTTTATGGATAAACGTTTAAAGATCGCAGAATTAGATTAAAAATCGCGAAATTCCCGGAAATCAACGATTTTCGACCTTATTCTGCTATCTTTAAGCGTTTATAGCTCAGAGCAACGTTAACCGATTTTGATGCAATTTTAGGCGTGTATACATCTTACTCCAATCTACAAAAGGCATTTTTTAAATTTTCATTACGAGCACACACAAAAATGTTTAAAAAATGAACTTTCCGATTTTTCTTGCTATTCCGACCAATTCCAACGTTTTTCAAAACGTCGTAACACGTCACTTATTGTTAGAAAACTAATCCTTCTAGCTTCTCCAAAAAACTCAAGTTGTTTGGACCAATTTTGAACAAGTTATACGATTTTAAAAGTGTCTACATACTTTCGTCACCCACTATACATACATACATATATACATACATACGTACGTGTGCACTTTGTATGTACTTGCATACAGGGTGAGCGTTTTATCCTGCAACCCGCGCTCGCGCGAACTTGTACAATCGCATCAGCGCCTCACGGACGTATTTCACTACACCATGCACCGGCCCAGCGGTGAGCTGCCAGCGACCGCTGGACACCAGTGATGTCCGAGCTTCGAAAATTTTAAGATGGTCGCTTTCAAATAAACGTCGTAAAGAGCTAGGTATTATGAATTTCCCGGCCCAGGTAATCGAGCTACGCGCTTCGCTTTTATGATCGGTTTACCACTCGCACCCCAGATTACTGTAATGAGGTTTGGAAATAATGTCGACTGATCTCGTACCCGTCTCAATTTAAAAAAATTCAGCTACAACAGGGTTGACCGCGGCCCTATACCCTGGTACGGAGAGATTTATCGCCACCTGCGTGTAAAATCTACAATAATGGCGCATCGTTCCAAAAAATGACATTAACGGAAGCTGGTATAGACGTGGCGTTGAGTAGCTAAAACATTCAAACACAAAAATTCTAGAAAAAACATTCAAACACCGCTACAATCAAAGATACGTCGCATTAGTTACCCCTTACGTCTGATCTAGGTATGCACTGCATTAAGGATAAAATCATGCACCGTATTAAGGACAGAATCAAAAAAGGAAACCAGAACAATAGATTCTGAGGTCTGCAGAACTAACACATAATTGAATAAAAAATTAATTTCTCAATTTATGAAAGTAATGATACAGAAAAAACTAGCCTATTGTTTATCAACACCACGAATTTTAAAAACAGCATTAATTACAGTATCAAATAAACAGTTTGCAAAAGCTTTTTACAACAATTATTGTTAAAAAATTGATAGAAAAAAAAATAAAGTAAACGTACCTAAATTATGTAAAATTATCCATTATTAAGAGGGAATAATTTTTCCTCATTTTTCGGAGCAAATTACATTCCAATATCTTTTATAGTTCAAAAGTTATACGAAACAAGCCCCAAAAATTTCAACCCGGGCCGGGAAATTCTGAATAGCTCTTTGCGACGTTAATTTGAAAGAGACCGTCCCAAAATTCTCGAAGCTCGGGCATCACCGCTGTCGAGCGGTCGCTGGCACCTCTCCGAACACCGGGACGGTGCATGGTTATAGTGGAATGCGTTCCGTGAGGCGCTGTTGCCATTGTACCTGTTCGCGCGAGCGCGGGTTGCAGGATAATACGGTGACCCTGTATAGGGGATACTTTGAATCAGCGCTAGGCAGCGGTGGGGCCCCTCACGCGCCAGCTTCCCCTTCCAATCTATCTCTCGCACAGCGTGCCTTCCGTCGTCAAGGAGACTGCGCGACGCTACGAAGGCTGCCATGACGGGCTAGCCGTGCTAGCGTCTTCGCGGTTAGCGTCGCGCGGTATCCCTGACAACGCGGACGAGAGTGGGAGAACCGCGAGCTTACGCGTAAGCGACTTTGCCCAACGCTGCTTTGAATACAGCCAGAGTTGGGCATTATTCGACTAAATTTTCAATCTAATAAGTATTCGAATAAATTTGTGCGTATAATCTACGACTAAAAAATTCGAATAAAATGAAATTATTCGACAATAACGAAGGATTTTTTATTTGACTGAAAATTTATTCGAATAATTTCTTATTCGAATAGAAATTTAGTTAACTCAACGGACGAATAAAATGATCACGTGATTTCGGCGATGTATGGTGACTCCACTGACTGACACCCGTGAGACCTAATGTTTTTGGTTAACACTTATCATAGCTCGCACTTTACAGGAAGATGTATGACCGCGGTACTACACAGAGTGGCGTTTTCATTTATATTAAATAAAATTTGCTCACGTCAATCCATTTAAACTAATGAAAGATCACTCGCTTCAAATTATAAGCGTTCATTGAACTGTTTTTAAATGCATATAAATATTCACACATGCATATACCTATTCAAAGTTAGTTACAGAGCAACTTATCCAAATCTATATTAGGTCGATTTAAAAATAATATAGATGTAGCAAAAACTACAGATGAAGTGCAATTACAAGAATTTTCTCGTAAGATTAAACAAAGGCTTGAAGAAATCTTAACATTGGATCCTCAGTCTGGTTCTCTAAAACGGAAATGTGCGCTGTCTCTAAATTATCAAATTCGCAAATCGAAAGTTAAAAGAGTTGAAGAAATTCTTGGAATTTTAGACCGAGATATATTGATTTGCATTGATCGTGCAAGATCTTTAATATTATTCTGTCGCAAGTGTAAGGACCCCCAGGCATTAACTAAATGCATAGAGGAGAATGCAGATTAGGCAAAGCAAATCTTAGATGACGCATTCGAAAACGCGCAAGTTAGTCTACGTAAAGCGGAAGCTGTGAAACAAGAAACCGTGCAATGTCATAAAACGGCAGTAGCAGAAATGATAGAGATATACCGTAAGAAACATAAAGTATTTTTAGAACATTTAGACAAATGTATCATCACCATTAGAAACATAAATAAACAATAAAGCTGTTACGGCTAATGTTAAAACACGATTAATAAATAGAGGCATTTATAATTTACCATCCTGGAGAAACATTTGTCTCGAAACAGCTCTGATAGGACTTGGTGGAACACTACGGGTAGCATTTGTCAGAAAAGCTCGCCTGACCTTATTCCACTTTGAATCTTGTCCCTGTATTTCTGATGTTAGTCTTAAAGATGCTTCACCAAGCGATTGCTACATAGGAAAATGAAAAAAAACATAAGGAGAAGCCTTCTTTTTATTTTGTACTTTATCTAAAACCAGTAAAAAGTAAAAGTAATCCAAACTAAGTAATTATAATCACAAAGGTATGAATAAAGATAAAGAAAAGTACAAAACTAAGGTAAATGTCCCAATACCTGGACACGTCCCAGTACTTGGACACTAGTGAAAATAATACTGATTATTACATTTAATATTCACTTTATCCATAAAAGAATTATTTTATTCAATTACTCAAATATTTAATAAAATATATTCATATACATTTTTTTCTTAGTAAACTTGTAACACTCCTAATATAAATAAATTTTCTTCAACTCTCCAGTTTACACCAGTTTAGTATTGCTCTTATCTGATTTGCTAAACAGTCTACACTTTTTCTTAAGCGAATATTATTAATAATGTTTAGTATATTGGTACAGTTTTAGAAAAATGGTACCTTGTAGTATAACTTTTTGATTGGAAGATTAAAATTAGAGTTCGTATTAGTTTTTTTTTCGCGTGTCTATCTACTGGTACAGTGAAATCCCGGATCGACCCTAAACCTGACCATATGTGCAAACTGTGAAATAAGTACGAGTTATTGTTGACACAATAATAAAATAATTACTTAACACCTTGACAATTATTACTTTGTATTCTTGGTATCTTGTTTTAATGATAATATTTAATTCATGTGTAAAATTCGTGTGTTACACACGAATACGCATAACCTTAAAATTAGTCATTCAATGATAGTTTCTTTTTACTTAAGTTTGTTTATTGATTTGAATAAATTACTTATACACAAGAAATATGCCAAAAGAAAAAATTATCGTGTTTTTTTTTTATTTAATGTTCCTAGAAAACATCAAAATTTCATCATGTGTCCAGGTAATGGGACAGGAAAATTGGAATACCGGAACATACTAGTTAAGCCGTCCAGGAATTGGGCCATTGTAAGGACTATGAATTTTCAATATTTTACAAAATTATTCAATCCTACAATATGTTGTTTTTTTAATGATAAAGTACACACGATGCCCCGTGTAATTGCAAAATCATTTTTAAATAAATCGATTTGTATAACTGAAAAATTCTCAAACGTGTGTCCGCCGTACCTTAAATATTGGGACATTTACCTTAACAATAGAGGTATTGGGACATTTACCTTAACAATAAAGTAAAAGCTGAGAAGGGATATAACTTTAATTGCATGCAGTAAGTATAATATATTATTTTAAGCTATTTGCACTATCATATGTAATCTAAACAAAGAAGAAAATAATGTTAACCTGTCGCTTAAAATCTCCGCTGGTAGACAATTCGCGATGAATTTTCCTCGGTTGCGGAGAATTCCCGCCAGAAGTATGTGTACTGGAGGGAAGTGGTGAATTAGAATCTGGAGAGTGCAAGCACCTGATTTCCTCCTCGTGCGAAGGTATTGCAATTGTTAAGGATAGGGCGGGTCTCTTTGATATTTCTTCTTTACTTTTCCCATCCATTTCATTTGAGAAACGCATCGAGTGATTCTTGTCTGATGTAATTCGAATCAATGGTCTTCCTTGACCAACCTAATATTAAATAATTTTTTTATAGGTACTATTTAATCGAACGATTTAATTACGATATGAACGAAATCCCGTCGTATAAATATTCCATGTACGTTTGATGTCCATAATTTTTTCAGGATATAATTTCTTTACAAAGTTTCCCACATTAAATTGTAAAATTTCACTTCCCTGATAGCAATCTGTAGGCAGGCTGCCAGTAGATTGACGGCAGGGTCTGCCAGGAGGGCGCAGTATCTGCCGGCAGCTGCGGTGCAGCCTACGTCCGCATTCAGGTACGGTTCTGCTGGCAGACCCTGCGAAGCAGAGTCTGCCGACAGGTCGACAACAGATCCGCGGCAGATTCTGCCGACAGTCCGACAGAAGATCCGCGGCAGATTCTGCTGCCCGCCTGACACATCCAACAGCGCCATCTGAAGGGCACAATTACCAAACAATTCCCTACGCGTGACGTCACATGGACCTACGCTCCAACAAAAATGTACCGTTTTGCTGTAGGTGTATCCCTACTCCCACATAACCAGCAAGCAGATTCTGCATTTATTACATAATTAATTCTATTTATTTCAAAAAGACTCTGTTTGGCAGGGTCTGCCGGCAGAACCGTAGCTGAATGCGGACGTAGACTGCACCGCAGCTGCCGGCAGATCCTGCCGCCCGATTTGGTTATCAGGGTCGTAAATATTCACTTACTGGATGTGCTATTTTAAACAAATTGTGAGCAATGTCGAATAAGTCAATTAATAGTACCTATTTAATGAGAAATATTCTTGTTAAACATTCACATCTGCGATACTCGAACACTCAAACAAATTCAGCGGGCGTGGCTGAACTGCACGCGGTAGAATAGTTTCAAATCTCCACTCTTATACATATACTGATACATTACAGTAGAGAAAAGGCACCATTCATTTTCACGAGTTTATATATTAATGATCGGACAAAATTTTAGGATCAAATAATTGCATAAATAGAACATACATAGATAATGAAAAAAAAAATTTTACTTTTTTGTACTTAAAATTAAGGAATACGAATATGCACCATAAAATTAACTTAATCATATGAAGAAATGTATCAATTGATGATTATAATCATTCTATAATATTTTAGAATACTGTCAATTTGTTACGAATAGAAAGAATTGTTTATAGCATGTAGACAAAATAATGAGGGTTAACATGAAAAATCTATTTTCCATTTTGGACAGTCTGTAGGTTTTGCACTTTTGAATATACAGTAAATCCTCGTATTAAACCCGACGAACGAAGCTGGAGGCGGGTGTACGACGCGATGCGGACATTATTCCGCGCGGCCGATGCCGCGAGTCAGTTGCCAACTTCAAATCTTATGTTTAAGCCAAATGATATAAAAAAAAGCCAGGAAAAAGCCAAATAAGTTTGAAAAATATTCTTTGTAATTAAATTACAATAAAAGATCGAGATTCAGATTCTCTTCGCTCGAATCATATACATTTGTTGTGGTTAAATTTTGCAGCATTTGTTGAGACGCACTAAAATTATTGCAACATTTTTTTGAGAGCACTAGTTCTGTTCTAATTCTTATGATGGCATCAAGAAGCTTCAGCTGCATTCTATTCCTTGTCTTTGTCTTAACTGAGGATACGAGAGAGAAAATCCCCTCAACTACTGCATTGCTTAGGTACAGGAGTGATTAAGCAAGTAAGTACAAATGTAGCAAGCTCCTTAAACCTCTGATGCCGAAATATTCCAATCCAAAACTGCTCCGCATCTGTAAGGACTCCATCTTTTTTAAATATAGGTTCTTCTTTCCAATCAACAAAAATCAGTTTTCTGTACTGTTCTTCTATATGACTAATGTTATTTCCACGAGATGTATAAATGGTAACTCGGAAAACAGAAGTCTTGAAACTTGATTTAGAATTATTAGAGGGCTTAATTTCGATAGACTTTCAAATTTATCTCTCGCTGATGGAAGTCGACAAGTAATTTGGCTAAGAGCTTCTTTTAGTACAGACATACAGCTTTATTTAACGTTGCGTATCTCTAATTGAGCCGTAGCACTGTTGTTATGTGTAGGTCAGGGGTGCACACCAAGTCTGCCCTAGGGCAGACGGTGCGCCCTCGAGCTCGACCGTAATATGCTCACTCCCCACTCTTCGGTATAAGGTCTCGTGGTGGAGAACTCTGTAACTACAGAGGCCGTATGCCCATTTTGTTTTCTCCAAGGAAAGTATGGTATTGTCTCGAGCTTCACATTGTTGTTCCAACACCATCACCGGAAAGGCCCAGTTTATGCTTTTATGACACCCCACAGCTAAATGATCGCTTGGCCGCGACTGACATACACAGCTCCGTCACTGTGTGCGTCAGTAATCTCAAGCGGTGGGTTAAAATTGACTCAGGCACAGAATACGGAGGGTTAATTGAGATTTGAAAAATGTTAAAATTTTTGTATGTAGTAATAATAATTTTGTTTAAAGTTAAAATGATAGCAGTAAGAAGGGTTTAAAGAAGTTTGTTGCTGGCGAAGATGATTCTGGCAGTCGTAGTCATCGGAAACAAAAAACGCAAAATTTGTCTTAATCTATATGAGTGTGGTTATCGTGTGAACTAGAATGAAGTAGAGAGTCTGCCACGAGCGTTATAGAATGAAGTAATTATTTGCAAAAATCCAATTTTACAACACAGAAAACTAACAAATGCTTTTCCAAAAAAATAATGTTTTCATTTGAAATACAACCATTTTTGTGCGTTTTCACATTATTCGTTTAACATGAATTAAAGTTCATACGAGAACTACACTCATATAGATTAAGAAAAATTGTACGTTTTTTGTTTCAGATGATTACGACTGCCAAAATCATGCACGTCAGCAACAAACTTTTTTTCAAACCTTTGTTACTACTACCATTATAACTTTGAACCAAATTACTATTATTGCATACAAAACTTTGAACACATTTTTCAAATTTCCGTTAATAAAAGTACAGAGATTGGTATTATAATACTCAATACTTTTCATTAAAAAATTCTGCAAAATGTGCCTTATTTTCGGAGCGTCAAACTCTGGAAACCCTTGCGGCAGCCTGTGACGCTCCGCTCCCACTACTCCAGCCGCTCCCCACTCCGTTGGCGGACTCGCTTGGCTTGCACGAGCTCGGAGCCAGTGATGCCAGAACCGTGGGTTTGCGCCCACTGACCCTACCACCACTCCACGACCAACCGTACCCCTTCCTAGCGCCTGTACCGCACCACACAAGTATTCCCGTCCCTCCATCCGTGTGCCGTACGCGCTGCCTGGCCGGCGCTCTCCGGCGAGAATTCGTTTTCCCGACATCGAAGCGCTTGGGTTGCAAGCAAAATGTCAAGAGTTCAAATCCCGGTGCGGATACTCTACTTTTTTTCTTTATTTGTTCTCTAATTTCTCTTCCTATATCCTCAGAAGACTAAAGAATTGAAAACTATTAATTTACAAAATATTTTCGATAAATATTTTGTAATAATTGTAAATTGATTTGTTATTAAAGATGCGATCCCCTTCTGGCTTGTACCGCACCACTACAAGTTGTACCTACTTCGAAAATGTTTTGTATATTAATAGTTTTCTATGCTTGTGTGATGCGGTACAGGCGCTAGGAGGGAGTACGCTTGGTCGTGGAGTGGTGGTAGGGTCCGTGGGCGCAAACCCACGGTTCTGGCATCACTGCTCGGTAGTGATGGGCGATATTGATCCCATCTATCGATAATGCATATCGATATATATTTTGTTGTCATGTATCGATACATGAAATATATTACTCAAAAAGTATCGATATTGGTAATATCGATAATTTTTTTAGATAAGAGGCTGTAAGTGTCCATTGGACACTCTGTGCAATAGTGATGGGCGATATTGGTCCCATATATCGATAATACAGATCGATATATATTTTATGGTGCAAAAAAGGAAGATAAAATGAATTGGCTTCCTTTTTATTCAGGTGCAAAAAAGTTATCGATATGTGGACCAAAAGTATCGATATGTGTTATTATCGGTGTTTGAAGTATCGATAAAAAATCGATATTCTGACAGGCAAATATCGATATATGCAGTTATCGATAAATATCGCGCATCACTACTGCTCGGAGCTCAAGCTCGAGCTCAGCTCGAGCCCGAATGTGCGCTCGCGCCCGAAATTGGGGGTCCTGTGCATGCCTGGTGTAGGTACTTATTACAATTCCGTTAAAAATTTAATTCCAAAGTCAACTCGATGAATATTTTTCTTCTGCCCATTAATATCATACAGTCTATTCTGAAGACTCTTCTGGTGTAAGAATGGTCCAATTCATGAGGATCAGCTTTGGTTTGTTGGAAAAGACTGTTCAGTCTTTCAAATTCCTGTACAACAAGTGTTGCAAAAACAAAGAGTGGGTGATTCTTGTAATCTGTTAACATTTCCTTTAAGAGTCACGCTTTGAAATTTGTATCAAACGTTGATTGGGCTAGCTCAGCAGAAATGAAATAAGCCCTTATTTCTTCCCAGTTCATTAAAATAGTAAACATAATTTTCCCACGAATAAGCCACCGAGTAGGTGAAGGTTTTTCAAAGGGGAGTTGTGCAGTTCATGTTGGCTCAAATTATGTTGGTGTATTCATCACTTTAAATAAATCTTTGTATGCTTCTCGTCTTGTTTCACTATGACGAAACCAAATGGGTATTTCTGATAGCAAGAAACCAATATTTGATGGTAATTTGGATATTGCATATGCCATATTGAGTGCAGAATGCCAACGAATGACAAATACATTTGAGCTGCACACAGAAAAGAGATATTTGTTTTAGTCTAGACCACACAGAGTTGTTGCACCCTGCCATGTTGGATGCACCATCCGATGCAAAACCAATGCAATTTGCAAGACTGCCCACATCTTGTAATTTCCTCATCAATTAAATTGAATATGTTTTCTCCTGTAGCCTCATGCACCGGAATTAAACCTAAAAATCCAGTTACAATTTTCATTGCCCTATCACTTAAAAATAAACTAATAAAAATACACTAATAAAAGTGTTTTTGTGTTGAAATGTCTGTAGATTCATCTATAATAATGACATATTTCTTGTTTAGGAAGTCAACCGTTAGTTGAGTTTTCAGTGCAGGTGAAATAATATTTTTTATTAATGAAGCACACTTACAATTAGTTCTATGTAACTTAATGTGCTCCAGCGGGCTCCCGCATCCATGTATTTTAATAATTTCACTCAGGTGGTCTACTGTTTGTATTGCACAATGGCAAGTCATACATACAGCAAGTTGTAGCTCTGCTATTTTAATTTTATTGTCATCTTGCTTAAGGATTTTTGGTACTTGAAGTTGCGTCTGGCTATTTGATGGAATTTTGCTCTTGTGTTTCTCCGATTTTTCGTGACTTGAGAGGTTGCTAATTCTCGGTACAATTGTGCAGAAGCATAATTTACAACAAGCTGTCTCCGATCCAGATGCACAGACCTGTTGACCCAAGGATATGTTTCCTCCCATTTGGTACTATACTTACGATTGCTATCATAAGAGGTTTTCCAATTTTTTGACATTATCCTGGGTTAATAATTTATAAAAATAGTTAAAAACGTGTCGTATCTATTACGTCGTGCTTCGTCTCGATTTGAACAGGGGGATTACCATCACTCAGGATTGCCATCTTTCCGGTTTTTGACCGGAGACTCAGGGTCTTATGTTATGACAAGGTGGCAAGCCTGGTCTCACCGATTTATTGAAAACATTTTCATTGGCAGGGACCAAAAATCGTAAAGTTTTATTGTTGTATTGATATAGTATCTTACATTATGCTTTATACTATATCATTATTATTTTAATCATTATTCATTATTCATTACAATTTAAAATTATTTAATAAAAAAAAGTTTTAGGAAATGGATTGTATAAAAAGCCAAAAAAGCCACAAAGCCAAATGAATTTTCCAACGCCAACCAAGTTGAAAAAAAGCCAGATTTCTGGAATTTGGTGTCAAAAAAACCAAATTGGCAACCCTGCCGCGAGTGAGAGGGAACGGAACAGTTGAGACGAAGTTGCCGTCGACTCTTTCGTTCTCTTACTCTCGACCGAAGGATTCCAAGAAATGGTGGGGATAGTCACCGGGCGTACTACGCATGGTAAAAACGGGGCAATAGAGAGGATTTACTGTAGTTTACATGATTTATTTAAATTGCACGCGCACATATTTCGTATATGCGTAAGAAATACGAATAGTGGTGCTGTTCCCCTCTAAATACATATACGCTGTAACGGGATAAAAAAATCAAGACATATAGGTAATTGTTCTCGAACTTATTATCCTCTTATCTGGTATAATCTACAGTACCGGTAATTATGAAAATGTTATTTTTCTGTTCCGTTTCGCGATATTTAGACTTCCGCCTTTGTGTAATCGGTGTAATACAAATTAAGAGATGAATTCAATTCTGTTACATGTTTTACTTGAACCTGTAAGGAAGTCATGAGCCCAATGCGGGAATGTTAAACACAACACTGGGGGTGTGTTCCGATTCACGCATACTGCGCATAAAGTGCAGAGACAACCGTTCGCGCAGTGGTGGTGCAGAGAATTCCCTAGAAATCTTTCACTTCTGGTGCAGCAAACG
Source organism: Andrena trimmerana (assembly GCA_951215215.1). Lineage (NCBI taxonomy): Eukaryota > Metazoa > Arthropoda > Insecta > Hymenoptera > Andrenidae > Andrena > Andrena trimmerana. Next base: position 12,153,592 of record OX578062.1, read on the forward strand.
CAGAAATTCAGAGGAAAAACAGTCACTGCGCGCATGCGTATTTGTTTCTACAATCTTTGATTATTTGAATTTCTCTATTGGAAATACCTACACTATACAGGGTCATCCGTTAAAACTGCAACCTACGCGCGCACGAACAGACGAAAATGGCAACACCGTCTCACGGACGCATTCCACTACAACCAATCACCGGCCCAGCGTTCGGAGGGTTGCCAGTGACCGATGGGCAACAGTGATGCCCGAGCTTCGAAAATTTTAGGATGGTCTCTTTCAAATTAACGTCGCAAAGAGCTCTGCGGAATTTCCCGACCCAGGTAAGCGAGCCGCGCTTTCCGCTTTTATGACCGGTTTACCACTCGCACCCCAGATTCCTGTAATGAGGTTTGAAAACAATGTCGACTGGTCTCGTACCCGTATAAATTTAATTTTTTTTAGCTAGTACAGGGTTGACCGCGGCGCTACACCACTGTACGGAGAGATTTATCGCCACCTGCGTGAAAAAGCCACAATAATGGCGCATCCTTCCCAAAACAGACATTAACGGAAGCCGGTATAGGCGTAGCGTTGAGTAGGTAGCTAAAAGGTTAAAACATTTAGACACAAAAATTCTAGAAAAAATTCAAACACTGCTACAATCAAAGACCGTTACGTCCGATCTATGCATGCACTGCATTAAGGATATAATTATAAAAAAGAAAACCAGAATAATAGATTCTGAGGTTTGCAGAACTAACACATAATTTAATAAAATTTAATTTCTCAATTTATGAAAGTAATGATACAGAAACAATTAGCCAATTGTTTAGCAACATCATGAATTTTAAAAAGAGCATTAAATACAGTTTCAAATAAACAGTTTTCAAAAGCTTTTCACAACAATTATGGTTAAAAAATTGATAAAACAAAAATTAAGTAAACGTAAAATATTTTAAATTATCCATCATTAAGAGTGAATAATTTTTTCTCATTTTTCGCCGCTAATTGCATTCCGATATCTTTTATAGTTAAAAAATTATACGAAAAAGGTCCTAAATTCTTCAACCCAGACCGGGAAATTCCGCACAGCTCTTTGCGACGTTAATTTCAAAGAGACCATCCTATAATTTTCGAAGCTCGGGCATCATTGTTGCCCAGCGGCCGCTGGCAGCTCTCTGAACCAGTGATGCTTTTAGGGACGGGTTTTCTCGCGCACGCGCGAAATTTACAGTATCGTATCTATGTTGAGGCGCAAGTAATAGGTGTAGTGTTATTGACGGGAAAGCAGCAGAGTGATCAAGGTACCCGATTTTATCGAAAATTGTACTATACTGATGCTAAAATCGCCGCGCATGCGCGAGAAAACCCATCCCCAAGCATCACTGCTCCGAACGCCGGGACGGTGCATGGTTGTAGTGGAATGCGTCCGTGAGGCGCTGTTGCCTGTCGCACGCCATTTTACCTGTTTGCACGAGCGCGTGTTGCAGGATAAAACGCTGACCCTGTAGGTTCCGTCCGGAAACGAGTTGCAAACATCTTTCGATGAAACCACACTCATAGAAAGTTAGGCCCCTTTGAATTATTCGAGTTTTTTCTCTCCGCGATGAAATAAGACGTAAGGTTTATCTCAGATGCATGACTCGTCCTGCATAATATATATGTTTGGAAGGTGGGGTGGTAGAAAATGGCCAAATTTATGATTCTTGCGACACCTAAAATTTTAATAAAAGATAATTCTATAGGTCTCGAGGAATTATAAAAGCATAATTATTTATTGGAAGTACGATGGGAAAGCTGTAAAAACAAGCAGATACTGATTGTATATAATTATAACTTCGAAAGGAATGCATGAAAGCCGATATTTTTATTGTACGTGAAAGAGTAACGTAAAAAGGATTAATTAAAAATCACAGAAAGTGGCAAATTAACGATGCAGATATTCACGAAAATGTATTTAGAATTAAACTTATGTGTAAAACAAAACGTAATATGTTGGTCGCGAAGAAAAATTGTTATGTTTCATTGTCCTCTTCTGTATAGTTGAAAAGTATAGAGAATATTAAAGAATATGGAAATATAAATACGACCGAAATTCCAGTTGCGAACCACAAATGTGCCTCGCGTGAACGGGCCCTTTTATAATTTTATATTCACGCAAAAACATCCGCAATCTAGTTATGAGAAAATGGCAGCATATAAAAATTAACCAAATATCTGTTCTGCACAGTCAAGTGAATTGTAAGAAACAGAAAAAAATCTCTTATTTACCTCACTCATAGACACCGTGTCATTGGCTTGTTCACTATCCAGTGTGATGATGTCGCCGTCGAGAGACTGACTACGTCGCCTCGTGCCTGGCTCTCTTTTGGCCTCTTTTGTCTTCAAAGGCAGGCATTCCAAATGATTCGAAGCATTGTTTTGAAAATCTAGAATGAATAAGTAATAATCGTCAAAGGTTATATGCGAGTTGTTACTACAAGTTAATTTACAAACAAAAAGTTATAGCTATACACATGCCGGGAAATGAACCAATGATGCCGTAATTATCAATATGAAAATTAGCTTTTTGAAATATAATTAACAAAAGTTGTATAACGGTATTACGAACGGAAAGAAATGTTACGATGTCGTACAATCAAAAGATCCTTCGTTAGATGAAGATGCAGATGATGTTGGATGGAACGGCAGCGCTGAATCAGAAATTTCGTTAATACCAGGCGAATCACTGGTGCTGCTTGAGTTTACAGTTTCAACATCTGGAATTCTAAGATATTTAGTAGACGAAGGTAGCGGCCCAGCTATCGTTGCCGTAGTCGTATCCATTGTTTCCGCAATATCGTTCGTACAAGCCCGTTCCCATTTGAAAGCAGCTTTCACTCTAGTCCACTTGGAAACCTTTGGCGCATTCTTGGAACTTTCGTCTGTTGACATTTGCTTTTCAACATTAAACTTGCTCCTCGTTTGTCTGGACGAAGGCGACCGAATGTTCCGCCTTTGAAACGGTGGATCTCTACAATTTGATAGCATAGCGTTTAATAGAGATTCTGCGAATTCTGCGTCTGCATCGGAAATGTCAGTCATCGGGTATTTGTCAGTTGTGAAAGTATTTTCCAATCGACGATCAGCTTTACGGAGTACATTTAATTTCTCCAAGTTTCGGACACGTTTAAAGAACTTCGCGTTACGATCTCGAAGTTCTAGAATTTGTTCCGTAACAGCGTAAAGGCGGCTCAAGTGTTCGAAAGCTTCTTCCGAGCAAAGATTTCCGATCGTGGAGGTTGTGGAATTTCTCGAGGGACATTCCGAAATCTGAGTTTCGGAGGGCGGAACGCCGAGATTTGTCAAGTATGCTATTATTTCCTCGTCTTCTTCGAGGGTGCGGATCTGCGTCATTTCCGCTTGGCTTCGAGTACTTTGCAGACTCCAAGGACTCGCCCATGGGTCCGGTGGCGGTGTTGGTAGATGACTTTCATCCACCTTATCCTTTGTCTTGAATATCGTTCTTTGTTTGGGAACATGGTTAGTGTTCCGCCGTTCAATTTTTTTCTCGTCCTCTTGTCCATTGTAATCCGCGATTCTTTCATTCTCAGTCATTTGACGTGACAAATAATAATAGAATAATAGGTATTATGTGCACGTCTTATCTACTATTGCCTTTTACAAGATACTTGCTGATTGAAATGTTAATATGTACTCGCAATACACGTATATCGAAGCAATCTAATTTTAGAGAAACTTCTGCTGTGGAAATCATAGGCGTAGCACGTACCGGTTTTGATAAGTTTCTGCGTTAAACTTTATAGCTGTAAGATATTCCGCAAGTTTTTCGTGACAGCGGCCAGCAATTTAATAGTTAGAAAGTTTTACGTTTAGATCGTATTCGTTTAGATTGTGTGCACAGATTTGTTGGTCTCGGCGGCTGCACGATATGAAAGATAATGCTCACTAATAAGATAATGTCTTCATACAAGAAACGACCTATGAACAGCACCAACAAATTTTTTACAACACTTTTCCGTTACACGTCGAAGAGATCTCGTTCAGTTCACTTTTTATTAGCACTGATTCACGTGTAAATGTAAAGTCAATTGCGTCGTGTTACACGTTTATCTGTACTACGGCCATTCGCGTATGTCAGAACGTTGATAGACCGTGCGCGAATACCTCAGAATTCTTCTCCTCGCTGGGAATGCATTTTTTACATTCAGCGGTGTTAAGAGAGCCGCGAAGGAGGCTATCTGAAATTGTATCGGCGTCCTCGCGTGATTATTTTCGGTAGCGAGCATTCTGCATTCGTATTTACGACGAATACGAAGGCGTTATCCGTGAGATGTGGCGCTCCACGCTCAAAGAGCATGCGCGAATGTGCTCACGTTAGCCGAGTGGAAGAACGGGTGGTCTTCCTGTTTTCGTCGAAAATAGACGGCGAGAAGGCGATCTAACCCTCCTGAATGGCCGACCTCGTTTGCCTTTATCCCGCTAACACTATTTTGCGACATATCGCTTTCGCTATAATTTCTGCAAAATTTATATAAATGTATAAGTACATATGCCATTTTTATCACGTTTAAACTGTTTAAAGACGTTTTGTGGAGAGGCAAAAGATTCATGATAATCAATAGAAACCCAGTTACATACGTACAAGTACAATGTCGCGCATGATAATGTTTCGATTCAATATTTTATCACATTGATAATTAGAATTTTATTTCGTTTAGAAATTATTTTCTTTGGCAATTCAGCTTGCAGAATAAAGTGAATATGAATATACATAGATATCAAGTGAAAATGCAATGGAAATATTATGTATACATATTTTGTACTTACGAGTGTATACAATTATACGTCCTATGTATAATTTCAATATTTCTTTGCACCTATAGCATTGTTTTTTCGTGTGTTACTGCCGCTTTAAGCTTTTGGCTATCTACGATAAAACCGGTCTCGGTTTTTTTATATAGTCGATTTAGATGCGAATCTAACTGCTTCATATCTGTATTTATTCTTATACAATCGATAATATCATATGTAGGTATGTATAAGTCACAGAAAACATAAAATTAGAAATATAATTCTGTATTTGTGTATGTCTGCATGTGGGTATGGTATTCAGGCTTGTAACTTCTATATACACAGTTATTTGTAATATACCAATATTATTTGAAATTGCGGAAAAGGTAAAGGTATAGGTACATAAGTTATTCTTGCATCGGTAAACGAGGTAAATCAGGCATTTGTGATCCTGCAATAGCTGCTCCTGTAATCATGGTATTTTGTAATGTATTTCAATATTGCTCATTGTGAGATGAAAAGTCCCATTTACTCACCCAATGATATTCCAGACAAGAAAATGATACCGGAGAAGCAATGTATGGTCCCCAAAAATTTTGTCGCAGCGGTTACTAAATATGGAAGGACACTTGTCAATCTAATAATCGTACCTCTAAAAAAAACAGTGGTAAAATAAATCTGCAATGAACAGATGAACGTGGGACGTGTATAGGAAGGAAATAAATTGAAACTTTCTAAAAACGTTGTCAATTGACCTTAAGCCGGTAGAATAATTTTCTAGCCACAGGATTGTGCTCGTTGTATGACTGATTGCGTAAGTTCCCAGTATGATGAATGACAGAACAATTCGCGCCGTACTACGAATTCTAAATAATAAAATAAGTACTGCTGCTGCTTCCATTACTCCCGCAACCACTGGAAGTGATATAAAAAGGAAAAATACGATAGTAAAATTGTTTTACACCTCTTTAACGATAACAGTAATGGTTAAAATGGTTTATCGCGACGTGGTGTGACTAATATTTAAAGCTGGTTGTATTCGTATACATAAAATATATATTTAATAGTTTTAGGAGAACACTAACATAGCATGTAAAAATATTTAAATTACCTAAAAATACTTTTCTGCCAATGACACCGATTGCAGCTAATAACAAAACTTCTCCTAGTATGTAGCCAACGGATAAATACAGAAGCTTGAAACAATCGTTATCTAATTCTTAAAAATCGTATAAAATTCCCAATGTTATATGTTGCCAATCAATAGTGCATATAGCACTTTTATTTATTGGTTTATCGTACTTTTCCATTTCCTGAATTAATTGAGTAATCCACAATCCTAACCAAATGATTCTAATCACAATGATTATTATTATTTATTAAAATAAAACCCTCTTGATTGTGAACTTACAGAGTGAACTTAATATTAACTAACGTAAAAATGTATTATAAAATAATAGTGATATATTTTCATAGAAGTTAAATAATTTTTAATATTATTAATTTGTGCTTTTCTTTGAAAATATAAATAAATCTTTATATATTCGGTTAGTGAATATTGGAAAAATATTTTTTACCCAGGTACTTGTAGAAATCCAATGCAAATTCCCAATTTGCTAGTGCGTCTAAATCGCGTTTTAAATAGAATCCGCAAGCGCGTATACCTGTTTATACAAAATTTTCGAACTGTTTTAACGAAATTATTTCTATTATCGTCATCCTCGTCGTCTGGCGTAACACAGTTGTCTAAGATGTTTACCTAAAATAATAAGATTGTAAGATGTAAACCTTTGCAAAAATAGGCTACCTAAATAGGTACATCTTTACATTGTCATAATGCGAACAAATGTTTTCAAAATGATCTGATTGGCTTTGAATGGTTAATATGCTAGACAAGAAGATTTTCTTCCAAAGTGATTTGTAGAGTTTTTTCAGAGATCATTGATATGTTTTTAATTAAAAGAATATATTTTTTCTTTTGCATGTTTGTAGCTCTTATCAGTACATAGTGAAAAGTACGCTTGTCATGTACTCACATACATACATACTGTCGCATCGGAAAGTAAGTTGACACTCTTTAAAATCGCATAACTTTTTTAAAATTGGTACCAACGACTTGAGCTGTTTTTTAGATGCTAGCGGAATTAGCTTTCTGGGCGACATGTTTCGTCGTTTTTAAAAAAATGCACTTGGTAGGAATAGCAAAAAAAATAGTACAGGTCGTTTTTAAAATTTTTTTGTGAGCCTCTCGGACAGCACACGACGTCTTATAGACGTCCATTTTACGTCTGTTTTACGTCTGAACGTCTGAATGTCCTGATTCGTGACAAAGACGTCTTTAAGACGTCGTACGGACGTGTGAAAGACGTATTTAAGACGTCTGACGGACGTGTGAAACGTCTTGTGGACGTCTTACAGAAATCTTAAAGACATCTGTAGAAAGACATCTTAAGGGGGTATAGGACTATTGAACGACTGAAATCAACGGTTTCTTGTCGGTTGCATTGCTTAGATATCAAACAATAACCATACTGGCACTTTTCACAGTTTTTTATGTACGCTTTTACAAGTAGTGTAAAATAAAAAAATTGTCAGAATGTTGAAAATTATTCAAGTTATTTGACGCTAAATATGGTCCCGCGTAGCCCGCAGCTATAATTGGTGTACATAGTCCCAGGTGAACCAATCATCTAAAAACAAAATGCTTCGGGATGATTAGTTTTTACACTAATACATATCGTGTGGAACTTTGCTGGTGAATTTAAAAAAAAATTGTAAATGTTACACACGAATCAAGTTTTTTCCACATTTTTATGGAAAAGAATCGTCTTTAATCAGTTATAAAATGTGTTTACAAACATCAAATGTTGATGCGGAAATTCCACACGATAGAGAAAGGAATTCTACAGCTCCAGTTAAAATTTTAAAAGAAACTATTCTTTCGTTCTTGAGTTATGATGTACACCGTGTTTGAAAATGTAGTTTCGAGATAAACGGCTTGAAAGTTAAGTCCCATACGCCAATACTGCTCTGCGAGGCCGTTACTCGACGGTGCACTCAATTACGTTCAGTGTTATAATTTCCGAAATTATTCGAATTTCCTCACGATACATTGTTGTAAATGTTCACACAGCATGATACTTTCAGAATTAATAATAATAAAAAAATCGATTTTACGAGATTTCAATAGTCCTATACCCCCTTAAAGGCGTCCGGAAAGAGACATCTTAAAGACGTCCGGAAAGAAGACATCTTAAAGATGTCTGGAAAAGACATCTTAAAGTCGTCGCCTATAAGACGCATTTCGGGGTGAGTCGGTATTTCCGGGAAATTGTATTACCGACTCCTAATTTGAAGACAGCACGTAGCGTCCTCTGTTGATGGACACAGCGTCCAATTCAAGTACTACTCTAAAATGTATTGAAATGGAGAAAGATGTGTTCGTGTGTTCGCGCGTGTGTGGCTGTGCATATGTGCGCGCGTGTGCCTGTGTGTGTGTGTCGTGTACGTGCTTGTTACGCGGCGTTTAAAGCGGTCTGTAGGCGCTCAATATTATTGTGCGATATATTGCATAATATATTGAGCGTCTAGGGGTTGCTTACAGTCAATATTATTATGATGTAGGTGCGGAGGGGGCCATTCTCCTACGGCTCTACGAAGCAGGCGAAGAGGAGAAGGAGCCACTGCGGCTTGCGAGCCGGTAGTTCGACACCCCTGCTTTATCTTATCGATATGGAAGTGATGACGATGGATTCTTTATGTTTTTCCGATGAAAATCATACCAAATTTCATGTAAATCAGGCTATTACTAACGAAATTAGCTTGAGGTTATGGAAATGAATTTTCCATGGAATTTCCTTCATTACTTTTCGAATTACGTCGTTCTTGGTGTCAATATCATCGGCGAAACGTAAGGAATCAATTGGCGTCGTTTCCGCAAAGATCTGATGAGTAATGCGGAAGTCGAAGATTTCTCACCACGGGGTACCAGGCGGCATCTCTTTGACAGGCGCACCGAGAGAATCAACCTGTACCAGTGATAATCAGTAAATTTGCAAAACCAGTTGAAATAAGGTGTATACATTCGAGGTTATTGAATTTGTCTTGAAACGCACTATCAAGTGATCTCTAAAAAAATAGTTTCATTTAAAAAACCGGACTTTACCATCGTATGTCTTAAAATAATAAATTTAATAAATTTACTATAAATTTGTGCCCTCGAACCATGCAATTGCATATAAACAATTTATTTATCTCCAATACGTTATACTGCATTCCACATTAGAGCATACCGATTTCGCGCAGGCACGACCCTCAGGAGGCGTTGCTACGCTCGACTCCTATGTTTTTCTCTGTCGCACGGACCTCTACTTACTCTCTCTGTTAACTTTTCATCCACTGTTTACGTTGACAACGGTCAGGTCCCGCGTTTGGGATGTAACAGTTATTCCTTGGAAATTACCACGACCAATCGCATGCGGTTCAAATTGTGGGTAGTAGTGGGATCTGCGCAGATCGGCCGCAAATCGGTAGGGGCGTCGGTATGCTCTTATATGGAATGCAGTATAGTAAATATCCAGCTGTTTACTGTTCCCGCGGACACCCTGTATAATGAAATAAAATATAAAATTTATGTCGGAGAAAGTAACCACTAAATCACCTACGCTACGATCATAATTAATAGGTCTATCTCACGTCACTTTTTCCCCCACGCGATTCACACAATATATTGTACAATCTTCCAATATGATCCACAGGCGGTCAATATTATTGTGCAATATTGAATATTGCACAAAAAATATCAAAACTGTTTTGATTCACGCAATATATTGTGCAATCTTCCAATATGATCCACAGACGTTCAATATTATTGTGCAATATGAATATTACAATATATTGCACAATATATTGAGCGTCTAGGGGCTGATTATCTTCTTCATTCACGCAATATATTGTACATCCTTTCAATATTATTGCGCAACTTTTCAATTTTATTGTGCAACCTTCCAATATGATCCACAGACGGTCAATAATATTGTACAATATTGAATATTGCGCAATAATATTGAACGTCTACAGACCGCTTAGAGTAGTCATGCGTTACAGGTGTGCCTACGAATTTCTTTTCGAAGATCTTTGCGGAGAATGCGGAGTCATATGGTCCCGAATATAGTACATCCTGGGTGTTTGATATTAAAACGTTTTTATCGGGTCTAAATTAGGTTAAATGCATTGGGGCGGGGGAATTTAAGACGGTTATCGATACGACAAAAATGAAATCGAACGTGATAAAAATGTATTTCCATTTGTTTCATAACAGTACACGACAAAATATATCATCTACTGCATTACTATGTGTGTTTACAAATATTAAAGAACTATAATACTATAACACTATTATTTTAATTCTTAAAAACTATAAATAAATAACATTATTATATTTCTATAATCAGATTACTAGTGCGTGTATGCGCGAAATGAATATATAGAGTACAATAAGTGTGAATACACATGTAGTTAGTTAGTTATAAAATATACAAAGCAGTATAAAAATTAGTACACAGAATATGTACACGCAGATTATATGCACCTTAAATATATATATATATATATATATATATATATATATATATATATATATATATATTTATTTATATATATATATATATATATTTATATATATAACATATATATATATATAACAGCGACCAGTTTAAAGTAAAAATTTGTATATGCATGCGTGTAATAAATTTTAACGGAAAACAATGATTAATCAATATTCCTCGATGTTTGTAAAATAGATTTTGTATAAACAAAATTTTATTCCCTTTAACATTTACAAAGATATTAACAAAAACAGAAAAAACGAGCAGAAATGGACGCGCAAAAAGTATTTGTACAGTTCAATAAACAATTAATAAACTATGGAAATAAACTAAATATTTAATATTTTAATAATTTGTGGGATTGCCTTTTGATTTTATAATAGCTTCGAGGCTACTTGGTATGGAATTTACTAAGTTGGATGTTGTAGCAGGCTGTATTTTATACTACTCTTCTAGCAGAATGGCTTTCAAATTTTTCTTTAGATGTAATATTACGATTACGTATTTTTTTGTCCAAATAACCCTATAGATGCTCTATGGGATTGATATGTGGTGATTATTGCGGCGTTTTAAAATATTTTGGTGGACTATATAAAACTCTCTGCCTAGTATTATGTGCAGAATGCTTTGGATTATTGTCATGGGTAAATATGAAATTGTCAGTAAGTCCCATTTTACTTGCACTAGCATGGATGTGCTTGCTGAGGATGTCAATATAAACACTACAATTCATAATACCATCGAAGCTTCCACTTTAGCTGCACTCACACAGCGCCAGATAAATACAGAACCCCCCGCAGTATTTTATCATAGGTCGCAAATTTTCTTTCTTGAACTCTGTATTCTTTTTTCTCCATACTGTGCAGTCTGTTTTGGACCTAAATAATTCGAATTTGTTGGCGTTAGTGAATTCGAAATATTTGGGTCTAATGCACACTGATGTTGCTCAAGCGTCGATGTGTCCAGGGAAGGCGGCAGCAACGATTTTTCTACAATGTGGCGCTTCTCCAGGCTCGTGAATCGTGCTTTGTTACGGGATGTTGACTCTACTTCAGGGATGCACAGAATTATTAAGAGCAAGGGCAACATAGATTCATTGTGACGTAAATGGCAGGGCCGCTAAAAAAAAAAACATGAAAGTTTACCTATCATATATCGCTAATAATTCAAACACATCAACAAATAAGATGTAACGTAAAACCAGGCCCCTGGCGCCACAACGACACAATATGTCGGAAAAATAACGGAACTTTTTAAATTAAAAGAAGAAAATTAGTTATTTTGCCAAAATTATTTGTTTTTATTCAAAATACATCCCTTCTGTATCAATACACCGCTGGGCACGTTCGACTAGTGCCAGCATAGATTTTTTTATATCATTTTGCGGAATCGCCTCAATGACTCTTGTCACCGCGCCTTGGAGCTGTGTAACACTGTCATAAAACGTTCCTTTCATGGCCAGTTTGAATTTTGGGAATAGGAAATAATCACATGGCGATAAGGCCGGCGAATACGGAGGATGTTGGAGCACACAGACCTGTTTTTTCGCCAAAAATTCACGAACAGCGACCGTCCTGTGCGATGGTGCATTATCGTGCAACAAAAAGCAACTTCCTGGCGCTCGATATTCGGGCCTCACTCGAACGATTCTCTTCCACAAACGCTCCATAACACCCAGATAATATTCACCATTGACATTTTGACCCTGTGGAACGAATTCCCGATTTATAATACCTTTAGAATCATAAAAACAGATCAACATTGTTTTTTTGACCCGCCTGGCTTTGGGTCATCTTTCAAAGCATCATGACCATCCTGGAATCGTTTATACCATTCGAACACACGTGCACGGGATAAACAATCATCACCATAAACTTTTTTCATCAATTCAAATGTTTCTGTAATAGTTTTCCCGAGCTTGAAACAAAATTTAATATTTGCTCTTTGTTCCATTGTGTTTCTGCGACGAAGTGACAAAAGGTACTGCCACTTTAACCGTTTTAACTTGACAATCCGTTAGTCGATACCAACACTGATGCTTTTGTTTTGTAGAGGAAATATACAGCTTTCAGGTTACATATTGTTTCAATAGATGGCATTACCAGTTTTCATTAAATTTAAAATGTTCCGTTATTTTTCCGACATACTGTGTAAGTAGCTTGTTGTACGCTTTAAAAATTACCTATCGTGTGACTCGTTAAAATTAAAATAACACATGGCCCTGCGGCCTATTTCATTGGGAGGCGGCCAGTCCGCATTCATCTGCAGTCAGCTTTTTTTTTTTACGTGAGGGAAATGCATTGCGCACATCTGGCGAGATGTTGTGTGCCAGGTAGTGTGGGACTCATTGTAGGCAGAGTTGGGCAAAATGTAATCTAATTACAACTTACAAATACGATTAAAATGTAATTGTGTAGTTGATTACACATTATTTTCTGTGATCGTTAATTTAGGTGGTTGGCCACAATTTTGTCAAATATCTAAATTAACAGAAAATAATGTGTAATCAACTACGCAATTTCATTTTAATCGTAATTTGTAAGTTGTAATTAAATTACACTTTTCCCAACTCTTGTCGCAAGATTACTCACTAAAAATCACCACGACCCCCTCCCTCCGCCCCATCGTACCGTCCCGGAGGTGCCCCTATTCCTTCTGTTCACTGAAATTTTTTCTGTACTGCCTGCTGCCGGTCGTAGGTTCTCTTTAGCCATAATTGTATGTTGGTTTCTGTATTTCTCCTGTACCCCTCAATGTTTGTTTTTTCTGCTGCACCTTCAACAAGAATTTCGATAAGATATTACATTCGATTCTAAATCAATATTATTCATAATGAAATAAGTTTCAGGTAAGATTGGAATAGCCGTGTTTCGAGTAAAGATACACGGCAGCGACAGTCGATATATATACAAGGTGTCTCAAAGCGTTTCCGGGAGGATTTACGTGCAAAATGGGACATATAAGGAATCAAATTGAAAAGTTGATTGGCCGTGAAAACGAAAATGGCAGTTGGAATCTTTCGACGTTGCTATGCTAGCGTATTTGAAAAAGGAGAATTCCTTATTTATGTACTCCCCTAGGTACGATCAGAAACACATCATGTAAAATAACAACGGGCAACGCTTCGAAGAGAAAACAAGGGTAAGCGTGTAAAACACTTATTGGGATTAGTATGCCCCACTATTTGCAGACCCATGTAATTTACTTTAATATAGAAAACATACAGAATATGAATGTGAAAAAATCGCTTACTCAAAGTATGAAAAATAATTGAACATCATATTTTCCCTCTCCATTTACCCACCTGATGTTCCAATATTAGTTCTCATACGCTGCAATGACGAACTTTTTTATGTTGTACACAAGCCAACTTCCTTGCACTGCTTCGCAGTTTTTTATCGCTCGTGTCATTCGACTCCGTGGTAAATACAGCCAATAGCACCTGTCTCCGTCCACCGAATTTGATGGAACTGCTTCGACTGTATCGTCTTCGGTGAATTGGACGATCGTCCATGACGGTTTGCTCGTCACTTCTATGCCAGCAAATGCTCGGCAAGATAAATAATACATAATAAATTTGTAAGTATGTATTCTTAGCTTAGAAGTATGAACATTGAAAGCAGAATACCTCGAAACCTGAATGTTAGCCTGACGGATCGGCAGAAAATAGTGTCGGGCACTATAGTAATACAGCAGAAACATTGGACGAGTATGTTATTTGTATGTCGGAAGAGTAGAGTGAAGCAGAGGGAAAATTATAATTTTATTTGGAGTTTCTAATTTCATACACTTCTGTGCTATTTCCGCTACATTGAAAATTTGAAAAGGACCTAATTTGTTACATGGCGAAAGGAAAATTCCCAACCTGGAAGATTTACACGGTTTGCCATAAAAATCTAGTACTTCGTAAAATTTTCTGCCAATTATTTTCTGTTTGTTTTCGGACATAATAATATTCTCTAAAATAATAATGCTGCCATCATTAAGACGGCAGCAATTGTTAGGGTGCCAGATCTGTACGATAAAATTACTGAAAATAATACTCTTAAATTGCTGTGAAATATCAATATTTGTTATTAATGGACCACGAAAATGTTTTTTCTTGAAAATCGGATATTTAGAATGATCGGGTACTGTTTCTGTGCTCTGAAGAGATTTCTCTACTTGGCGCTTCACAATCTGCTGCAATGGTTTCTCTCTCTTCCTAATACATTTCTTAATACATTGCAAGATGTTTTCGAAGGGAAAGCAACTAAAATTATCAAAAGGGCCGTGATTTTTTACATCATCTACTACGTGTAATAGATTGTGAACATTGTGTGAAATGTGTTCTGATCCATATAAGAATTTAAATATTTCGACAAAATGACACATGCGGCGTGGAGTGCTAGAAAATTTAAATACCTGTCAGTACTAATATTCTTTAACAAAAATACTGGCCCTGTATACAATAAAAATTGACGGAATTCTGTTGCTTTCCATCTGTGTATATCATCCAAGCTTCGAGGCAATCTGTTCAATTCTTTTGGAATACTGATAGATAGGTTTACTAATGACGATGATATGTTGGATATTGACTCTTGTGATATTTTTGTACAGGGAGTGCCACAACACCACAGATTTAAAAGTAATTTCTTGACTACGCCCAGACAAATGAGATGCATGTAATCTAGCGGAAAGGAATTGATCATGTCGAGGTGAGGAATAGTCTGTAGAATTAGGGATGAATCGATACAAGTAATTACAAGGAAAGTATCGATACTTTCGCTTTGATAGCAAGTAATTTTAGCATCGATACCTAGGGTTGCGATACCAAGTAGGTATCGAGTAAGAGTACTCGTATTGAATGGGGCGAGTATCGACATTGTACATGAAAGATGAAAGCAAACATTGATACACTTGGCCCAAAAATATTGTTCCAACTACTCCAGATGCATGATACAGAGCATGATGTAAGGATTTACAGCATGATTTAAGGATTTCCCTTACATCATGAATTATGATTTAATCATGAAGTAAGGACATTAGGTGTGCTCTTGCGCAGCATTCCAGATTAGCCAATAACGTGCCCTTCCCAAGATCCTCCATATTGGATTTCAACCAATAGAATAGAATGAATTTGTCAATATTGCAATAACGCGTCCGTACACATACATATGCATTCATATACATACATATTTTAAGATGTTAGATGTGAAACTAGGTGGAACTCAGTGTATTATATGATTCAAAGGTTTCTTGAATTGAAAAAAATTTGTACTGACCTTCTGATTAAAGATTATGCCAATCCAGAAATACTTCTTGATTCTGAAATTCAATTACAGTATCAATTAACTTTGTTATTGAAACCCTATGAATTTGGCACTAAGGAATCTTCAGGGGGAAATTCTGTCACTCTCTCAAAAATTATTCCAATGATAAATTTTTTGAAGATAGAACTTTTAAATTTTTCTTCCACTTTTCAGTGCATTATTGATGTCCAAAAAACCCTGAAGCAAGAAATAAATAGAAGATTTGGGTTTATTGAATATAATACACATGCAGCACTAGCAACGCTTCTAGATCCACGGTTCAAAAATATTAATTTCCAAGATGCAAATGCTTGTGGAAGGGCAATTTAAAAACTGAAAGAATTAATAAAGTCAGATATTTCGAACCCTAGCAGTGAATCAGAAGCAGATAAAACTACAAAAATTTAATACGATTTTTGGAAATATCATAAAGAACTAGCCATAAACCAAAAGAAAAGAAAGACGATTAACAAAGGTGATGAATTGGCAATATACTTGGCTTCTCCAGTTTCGTCATTAAAGTCATTCCCACCAGAGGAGTGGGAAGATAAGAAACTCATGTTCCCATCACTCTATATTCAGGCTCGAATGTTTTCAGTGGTTGTTGCTTCGTCAGTACCTTGTGAGAGGTAATTTTCAAAAGCAGGAGCAACTATCACCAAAAACAGAAATCGACTTTTGGGCAAACATTTAGAAAAATTGTTATTTTTGGGAAGTGTCCCGCAAGATATGTTTCTTAACCTTTAGAGGACCGGGCTGGCCACTATAGTGGCCACTGGAAATTTTAAAAATTGAATTTGTTTCTAAGGGTTTTTGATATCGCTAATCACGATTCCGTGGTCAGAGTATTGAAATTTTACGCAGATACAGTGTTGCCAACCTAAACAAGCCTAAACGAATAACAGCAGTTACATTCATATATTATTCCTTCCCTTGGCGTTATCCAGGGCTAACGACGTGGACGTAGAAAGTTTTGTAGCACTTTTTTGTTTTTCTTTGGTTTTTGTGTTATTTTTGGATTTATTTCTTGTATTTTCTGATTTTACTATTTATTATATGAGCTGCACTCGTGCAACGCATGCATTATACAAAATGAATAATGAATGTGTATCTCTTTGTTGCGATCAAATGAAAAAAAAAATTATATGTCGGGAATTCGAATTTACGGTATTGATTGTTTCGTATGGAAATCCTCAAAACAGGGTGTTATGCACAATGCAGTGTCACATGTAGAGCATATATAAAGAGTTCGACGTCTAGTTTGTCGTAATGAACACAAATTGCATCGTCGGTTATTATCCAGTAATTTTGGAAAATGACGACCTATTAGCCGAGAGAGTTTGGGCAGATGAGAAATGGAGTCATTCGGATCAAGATTCAGTAAAGCCCCAAGCACTTGTAAACGAAATGAAGGAAAGGATACAAGTTCATTATTCATTTTGTATAATGCATGCGTTGCACGAGTGCAGCTCGTATAATAAATAGTAAAATCAGAAAAATAAAAAAAACATCCAAAAATAACACCAAAAACCCCAAAAACAAGAAAAAAGCTACAAAACTTTCTACGTCCATGTCGTTAGCCCTGAGTAACGCCAAAGGGAAGAATAATATATGAATGTAACTGCCGTTATTCGTTTAGGCTTGTTTAGGTTGGCAACACTGTTTCTGCGTAAAATTTCGATACTCTGACCTGAGAATCGTGATTAGCGATATCAAAAACCCTTAGAAACATTATAGTCCAAATTTAAAAAATTCTAATATATGCCATAGCATTCGCGGCCGGGCTGGCCACTATAGTGGCCACCTAAGAATTTGGATACTTTGCCGGCTATTTTGTTGCTATATATGCATAAATTTTGAGTAAATAAAATTTACAATTTCAATGAAAAAATCCCGGCCCTCTAAAGGTTAATTAGTGTATGGGTAGATACCTTCTGTTTTCTCCTCTTGAACCTTAGATTTTTGTTCCTACTACTTTTATAATTCTACTCTTTTCCTACTTTTCTCTCCAGTTCCTCTATTCCTGTAGGGTAGGGTGGGGCTAAAAGTCCGGCGGGTAAAAAGTCCCGAATGCAAAATCTCTATTCCTAAACAATGTATTAAGTTTCGCAGTATACTAAGTAAAAGGCGAGAAGAAACGGAGATGACAACAGCGTCGCCAGTCACTCCTGAACGTCCGTGTGAATTACACGACGCTTTCGTTATTTTATGTACCGAAAACTAAAAGAAATACGTCGTCTTTGTTGTTTTACACGAAGTAAACCACAGTTTAAAAACGTATCAGCCAAGTACGTAAAGATTCCATGTTCCTTTAGTAATATGTGCATGATATTGTTTATTGCTGAATGATGATATTTTCTAACGTATATATCGCAGAATCTATAAAGGTACCATCGGGGCAAAAAGTCCCTCAGACTGAAAATATATATTTTATTATTTGTTTTCATAACAAGATGGCCAAACTATAAAGAAATGATGCCAAACTCTTTAAATAGTGTTTTTGTTTTAGTTGAGCGATTTTTTTTTTGTTCTTAGTTCAAAGTGAACCTCTGACTAATATTTTTATTTTTTGGTAAAGAAGTCATGCTTTCCTTTCAATATTTCACACCAAAAAGAATATTTGTTGATTTGAAAAGAGTTTTTTACTTATTTAGTTTAATATTACACGAAAAGACATTAAGGACTGTCTACCCTATGCAATGGACTTTTTGCCCCGTGCGTGGGGCAAGAAGTCCATTTTGCATTGACAAACATTTTGTGGTATAACTCAACAGAAAATAACAGTATCAACAAACGAACTTCGTGTCTGCAAAGCAGAATAGTTATAGTTTATACAAAATAACACCAGATATCTCTAAATTGTTAGTAGTAAATTTTACATAGGTTTATACGAAAAACGGGACTTTTAGCCCCACCCTACCCTACTGTTTACCTTTTATTTCACATACATTGACTGTATGTTCATACATAATTACAAAATTTATATTTATTAATTATATTTTGTCACGTCTGTTATATGTTTATATGTTCATATGTTTATATACTAAATAAAATATATACAATATTCCTCTTAGAATGCGGACGAATAAATTAACGGCTGGTTTAATTAAACACACTTTTTATTTCTCTGGTTATTCGCTTGTAATGGCTAGATTTATACTGAGATCGAATGCTTCATTCCAGCACTTCAACCGTGCCATGGTTTTTTTTCTATAGGTAATCCGCATTCCGCGCGCTAACATCTCGGGTCATGTGTTGCGTTAGCCTTTGTTGATATATGTATATATATAGATTTAGTAACGACAGAAAGTCCGATCACCAGAGAACAACATGGCGACGTACCCTTCAATTTGCCCAAACCATTGGAAATCCGATTCCTTACAAAAAAGTCATCGATTCTATATATGAATAAAAAAGTACTCATTGTGATTCGATACAAGTAGGTATCGATACTTTTGTGTCGATACCGAGTAAGTACCGAAACATTCATTCGATACAAGTAATGAGTAGAAGTATCGATACTTTGGTGGTATCGATTCATCCCTATGTAGAATTGAAGTGCCATTGTGGTGCTCTTCGTCAGTTTGTGACCTGAAGTCGACATCTGTCTTCAACGAGCTATGTGTTTCAGGAAATCATGTTCTATTGTTTACACAGGTACCTTCGGCTTCGATGCAGCATTTCGTGCAAGACGAATAGCCGGCATGGCCTTTCGTGTATTTGATGAAGGATTTAGCAGGGACATCACATATGAATGATTTTATTTTCAAGTGGTATAAATGGTCGTTAATATGAATTCCGTTGTTAATTACAACTATGGCCTCTGTGGTGAATTCTTTTAGGAACGAGTTTGCATCATTGGACTTTTGAAGCCCCTGATATATGCCAATCATTTCCACTTTATTGAATCCGGCAATGCAGGCTAAGATGGGGTAAACTTGACTCGAAGTGCTCTTAAAAAGTGGTAAACCGTCGACATTGATATTAATATAAATTGTGTTGTCTTTAATATGGGATAAATCTACAGATTGTACGAGTTTTCGAATAGTGGATTTGAAACCAAAATGGTAATAATGTCCTGGTTCGACAGGTTTAATCTCTGAATTCTGGGAGTTTTTAAAAGGGTCCTGGCATCTGAGGGTAAATGGCTTGAAATTGATCCTTTTAAAATGTGTAATAAATCATTGATTGCTCGATGCGAAATATTATGCTTTACGGCCCACTGTGCTATTGACAAAGATAAATCAGGACTATCAGTGGTGGTGTGAGAATTTTCGAATGCGGCGAAATTTGTAATTTCTTCCACATTCTCAAGGAAATCTAGAGACGCGGCAGCGTCTCGACGCCAAGTACATGAAAAAAAAAAAACACCCTGTATATGTCGATCGAACTGTCCCTGCCGCTACCGTGTATCTTTACTCGTCGCGGAGGCATTCTGACACTTATTTCATTATATCTTATTACGCCTGCAATATTTTCTAAATTTAAAGGCATTTTTCTTATGTAAACCGCATATCAGCTTTCGAATAAGACCAATTTCAATAAAATCGGTCCACGCATGCTAGAGATATCGTAATATCGTCTCATGGAAATGTCATTTCTGGTAAGAAAAATTTTTCTTCTCCAGTCGAAAATTTCGTCAACCAAATAAGTTTCGTCAACCAAATACGTATATTACGCGTTACACACACACCTATCAGTTTCGCACACATGTTTCGTTCGTCGACTCTCGGGATCATTCCGCAGAGTATATACCCTTATATACCCCTATACTCTTATGTACCTACCCTTATACCCTTATACTCTTATATATACCCTTATACCTTTATATACCCTTATATACCGTTACACCTATCACCATTTACCCTTAGACCCTTTACCCTTACACCCTTTACCCTTACACCCTTTACCCTTACACCCTTTACCCTTACACCCTTTACCCTTACACCCTTTACCCTTACACCCTTTACCCTTACACCCTTTACCCTTACACCCTTTACCCTTACACCCTTTACCCTTACACCCTTTACCCTTACACCCTTTACCCTTACACCCTTTACCCTTACACCCTTTACCCTTACACCCTTTACCCTTACACCCTTTACCCTTACACCCTTTACCCTTACACCCTTTACCCTTACACCCTTTACCCTTACACCCTTTACCCTTACACCCTTTACCCTTACACCCTTTACCCTTACACCCTTTACCCTTACACCCTTTACCCTTACACCCTTTACCCTTACACCCTTTACCCTTACACCCTTTACCCTTACACCCTTTACCCTTACACCCTTTACCCTTACACCCTTTACCCTTACACCCTTTACCCTTACACCCTTTACCCTTACACCCTTTACCCTTACACCCTTTACCCTTATATACCGTTATAACTTTTACCCTTTACCCTTATACCCTTATATATTTTTATATTTCACTGTTGAGCAGGGCTTGAAACCGTTATTATAAAGATTTAGGTTCTTGAAAGAGTTATGAAGAACCATTATTCTGAATAACCGTTATAAAGAACCTAAATATCAGACTATGTAAGTATTAGTTACGGTTCCTATATAGCTCTATAACTTTTATTTTTTAGGTTCTATATAAGTTCCAACCGGTTATAGAACCGATTCAATAATTTTTATTTTTTAGGTTCAATATAAGTTCCAAAGCGGTTAGAGAACCGATTCTTGTAACGATTGTACAGAATTTTATAGAAAATGAAATGACAACATATTACAACTATATACTACCGTGTATAACCAAATTGTTTAAAAATTAATATAAATAAGTAAGTAAATATTAATGCGTAAACATTTGACCCAAATGTTTCGATCTAATCGTCTGGAAGATTTTCCATGCATTCAGGATAAATAAACAATTAATACTTGTGTATTAATATGAATTTACAAATAATAGTACAATTAATCTTTGAAAAAAGAAGTGAGATCCCCTCAAAAACTTCAATGAAGTAAAAAAATTACGCCAAGTACATGAAATCACAAAAATAGAAGATAATAATAATTACAAAATTAAAAAAAGATGTGAAATCAGAATGAACTGCCAGTACATAAAGATGCTTTCCAACTGCGCTTTAGCTGACACAACTACATATGCACAGCTAAAATTCCATTACTCATAATGGCTATTTATACAAAGAAAACATGTAAATCACAAAACATAGAAGATAATAATAATTACAAAATTAAGAAAAGATGTGAAATCAAAATGAGCTGCCAGTACATAAAGATGCAGTCCAACTACGCTTTAGATGACACAACTACATATGTACAGCTAAGATTCCATTACTCATAATGGCTATTTATACAAAGAAAAAATGTATTAAATAATATTAAGCAAATATATTTTTACACAAATAAATATTTTAATACGAATAAATATTTGATTCAAAATACTTGGCGCTGCGCAACCGAAAAAATGTTAATTGCCTTAGTATTAATTAATAATTTACAACAACTCCATTACAATATAAAATACATATACATAGACATATTAGAAACGCTGTCATATTTATTCTACATATATGTAATTCTAATACCATACGTAGCATATGCACACGCACACGCACGCACACACACACACACACACACACACACACACACACACACACACACACACACATGCACGTACACGAAAGAAAGAAAAGATAATCCAATTTATACATATTTATTGAGTTTAGCAACACCAATTCGGGGCGCAGCGCCAAGTATTTTGAATCAAATATTTATTCGTATTAAAATATTTATTTGTGTAAAAATATATTTGCTTAATATTATTTAATACATTTTTTCTTTGTATAAATAGCCATTATGAGTAATGGAATCTTAGCTGTACATATGTAGTTGTGTCATCTAAAGCGTAGTTGGACTGCATCTTTATGTACTGGCAGCTCATTTTGATTTCACATCTTTTCTTAATTTTGTAATTATTATTATCTTCTATGTTTTGTGATTTACATGTTTTCTTTGTATAAATAGCCATTATGAGTAATGGAATTTTAGCTGTGCATATGTAGTTGTGTCAGCTAAAGCGCAGTTGGAAAGCATCTTTATGTACTGGCAGTTCATTCTGATTTCACATCTTTTTTTAATTTTGTAATTATTATTATCTTCTATTTTTGTGATTTCATGTACTTGGCGTAATTTTTTTACTTCATTGAAGTTTTTGAGGGGTCTACATTACTCTGAGCCATATTAAAAGAACATTGGGAATTAATGCTAGTGAGATCGGGAGATGGTGATTGGAAAACTAACTGTGAACTAGTACCGGGTGAAGGTGAATGCGGGGAAGTAATATCTGATGATGTTGTGGCTGTGATTTCCTGAAGGGACTTATTTGCAGCTCTCTTGGCGCGACCATTGTATGTGTTTGCTTTTATTTTATAATATTTATTTGACTTTATTTTGCCCGTCATTATTGCGGTAAAAAAGGAGAGAAACAAAAATGACTGTAGTTTGGACAAGAGAATATAGTAACGAAAGAGAATAGATATAGAACTTACCTGTAAAATTTATACTCTTATACACTTAAAGAAAACGCTAACTATAACACCTGTACAAGAATATTAAAAGACACAACAGTTTACTAAATAATACACTAAATAAACTAAAACAAATGTACTACAATAACTTATATGTCAAAATACTGCACTATAATACATTACTAAGTAAATGTCACTTTGAATATCAAGGAAAGTCCTTTGGTGCCTCTTCTTTCGACGATTCAGCGGTAACTGCCGTCAGTGATGCCCAGGGTGGCCAGGAAACTACCTGCAGCGGTAGTAGGACGAGAGTGGGGTCTACTACCCACGTCTGAACCAATCACGGCCAAGAGGAAAATTCACCGACGCCAGCGCCAAGCCAAGCCGAGTGGAGTGTAGCCAAGTGAGGCCGCAGCCAACCAGTGTCGCCGGGGACTCGTTGACGATGCTGGTTGGCTGCGGCCTCACTTAGCTCGGCTAGTTGGCTTGGCTTGGCGCTGGCGTCGGTAAATTTTCCTCTTGGCGTTGCTTTGTTCAGACTGGGTAGTAGGACGAGAGTGGGGTCGACTACCCACGTCTGTGACGTCACTCGATCCGCTCCGCGTTCACGCCAATTGGCTTGGCTTGGCGCTGGCGTCGGCGAATCTTCCTCTTGGCCGTGATTGGTTCAGACGTGGGTAGTAGACCCCACTCTCGTCCTACTACCCAGTCTGAACCAATCAACGCCAAGAGGAAAATTTACCGACGCCAGCGCCAAGCCAAGCCAACTAGCCGAGCTAAGTGAGGCCGCAGCCAACCAGCATCGTCAACGAGTCCCCGGCGACACTGGTTGGCTGCGGTCTCACTTGGCTACACTCCACTCGGCTTGGCTTGGCGCTGGCGTCGGTGAATTTTCCTCTTGGCCGCGATTGGTTCAGACGTGGGTAGTAGACCCCACTCTCGTCCTACTACCGCTGCAGGTAGTTTCCTCGCCACCCTGGTGATGCCAGAACGGTGGGTTTTCGCCCACGGCTGCTACCACCACTCCACGGCCAAGCGTACCCCCTCCTAGCGCCCTTACCGCACCACACAAGCATACCTGTCCCTCCATCCGTATGCCGTACGCGCTGCCCTGCCAGCGCTCTCCGGCAAGAATTCATTTCACCGAAATCCTAGAGCTTGGGGCACAAACAGAAAATCTGAAGTTCAAATTCCGGTGCGAATATTCTACTTTTTTTCATTAATTATTCTCTAACTTCTCTTTCCATATTCTCAGTAGAATAAAAACTTGAAAATTCTTAATTTACAAAGCATTTTCGCAGCTGGCTAATGTACGATGTTGGTCTTCTGTCTTTTGTATACATAAACAGAAATAATTCCTTGAAATGTAGCTTACAAAATAAGCTCCATTCTAGGATGGACTCTTTAAAATTCACGTCACAATGAACAGTTACAGAATCGGTGATTTCCGATTCAAGCAAGCGAGCCACCCGCTTCGCTATTAAGGTGGAATCAGACGGCACTAAGATCGGCGAGCCGGCTCGGCAAGCCACAGCTCGCCGAGGATCGCCAAGCGGCTCGTCAAGGATCGCCAAGCAGCTCGCCGAGGGGCTCGCCAAGGATCGCCGATGATCGCCAAGCGGCTCGCCGAGGGGCTCGCCAAGGATCGCCGATGATCGCCAAGCGGCTCGTCGAGGGGCTCGCCAAGGATCGCCGATGATCGCCAAGCGGCTCGTCGAAGGGCTCGCCAAGGATCGCCGAGGATCGCCAAGCGGCTCGTCGAGGATCGTCAAGCGGCTCGCCGAGAGGCTCGCCAAGGATCGCCAAGGATTGCCGAGGATCACCAAGCGGCTCACCTAGGGGCTCGTCATGAATCGCCGAGGATCGCCAAGCGGCTCGCCGAGGATCGCCGAGGATCGCCCAGGATCGCGGATAGGCGATCCATGAGTGTTCTCACGGCGAGTGGGCTCGGCGAGTCTCGTGCCAGGCTCGCCGATCCTAGTGCCGTCTGAATCCACCTTTACGGTCGGCTTACCACTCGCACCCCGGTTTACTGTAATGAGGTTTGAAAACAATATCGACTGGTCTCGTACTTGTCGCAATTATGTCATTTATACCTACAGAAGAGATTTACTAACCCACTCTAGGCCAACGACACTCTTTTCGTGTTAATCAGTTTTATACGTATCTGCTTATTTGCTGGTTGATTATTTACGATAATTGTGCCATTGCTCGATGGAAACCACGAGAAGGTGGTGGGCTTCTTCCATTGGGAGAGGATAAGGATAGGTCGAGATGGATAGAGTGGAGAGGATTGGTGTGAATAATGGACGTAGCGGGCAAAACCTCTACTCCACGGATAGAAAGGTTCGGGAAACTGAGATACGCGTGGAAACTGTGAAAGCACCACTACAATACTATTGTAACTGTTTCGTAAATTATATATGTACACGCTAAGGTAGGTGATCTGACGATGCAGATGTCGGAGCTATATATTCCAACATGCGTGGAGGGTGAGTTGGTTAAATTGTTGGGGATTGGACAAACTTTCACATAAATGATCTCCCGACATAAGAGCAAGATGCCTATCGTCGACAGTCATAGTACGACTCGTCTCATTTCTGGTCTTTAGGGATGTGCGCATCACACAGATAGAATTGACAAGTTCGCTACCCATTTTATTTGGCTTTTCGGTTTTCGTATCGGGCAAAATTGAGAAAAGTCTTTCGGCCTCGGCGTTGGAATGGGGCAAACACCTGATTACACCCAGCATATGTGTCAGGGATGGAAAACTGGAGCATTATGGGGATCTTTTTCTTTGCAGATATTCATCCACATGTCGTCAAAAGACATTTTGCCCCAGCTATCCCTTTGGATTCGCGAAATACAGAAATGCAAAAATTCCCATTCTTTTTGCAAGGCTTCGACATTGAAATTGCCGAGCCTACGAGCGACAGCTAAAACATTTTGAAACGTCTCCTGTCTGTCGCAATGGAATAGGGCAGTGTCTGATTTGAAAATGTCTTTTCCAGATATCTTTAAGATGTCTTTCTACAGACGTCTTTAAGATGTCTCTCTCCGAACGCCTTTAAGATGTCTTTCTACAGACGTCTTTCACACGTCCGTAAGACGTCTTAAAAACGTCTTTCACACGTCCGTACGACGTTTTAAAGATGTCTTTGCCACGAATCAGGACATTTGGACGTTCAGACGTAAAACAGACGTAAAATGGACGTCTATAAGACGTCGTGTGCTGTCTGGGAGGCTCACAAAAAATTTTAAAAACGACCTTTACAATTTTTTTTGCTATTCCTACCAAGTGCATTTTTTTAAAAACGACGAAACATGTCATCTAGAAAACTAATTCCGCTAGCATCTAAAAAACAGCTCAAGTCGTTGGGACCAATTTTAAAAAAGTTATGCGATTTTAATGAGTGTCAACTTACTTTCCGATACGACAGTATGTATGTATGTGAGTACATGACAAGCGTACTTTTCACTATGTACTGATAAGAGCTACAAACATGCAAATGAAAAAATATATTCTTTTAATTAAAAACATATCAATGATCTCTGAAAAAACTCTACAAATCACTTTGGAAGAAAATCTTCCTGTCTAGCATATTAACCATTCAAAGCCAATCAGATCATTTTGAAAACATTTGTTCGCATTATGACAATGTAAAGACGTACTTATTTAGGTAGCCTATTTTTGCAAAGGTTTACATCTCACAATCTTATTATTTTAGGTAAACACCTTAGACAACTGTGTTACACCAGACGACGAGGATGACGATAATAGAAATAATTTCGTTAAAACAGTTCGAAAATGTTGTATTGGGTTTTTATTGGAATTTGCATTGGGTTTCTACAAGTAGCTGGGTAAAAATATTTTCCCATTATTCAGTAACTGAAAATATAAAGATTTATTTATATTTTCAAAGAAAAGTGCAAATTAATAATATTAAAAATTATTTAACTTCTATGAAAATATATCACTATTCTTTTATACATTTTTACGTTTGTTAATATTAAGTTCACTCAGTAAGTTCACAATCAAGAGGGTTTTAATTTAATAAATAGTAATAATCATTGTGATTAGAATCATTTGGTTAGGATTGTGGATTACTCAATTAATTCAGGAAATGGAAAAGTTCGATAAACCAATAAATAAAAATATGCACTATTGATTGGCAACATATTACATTGGGAATTTTATACGATTTTCAAGAATTAGATAACGATTGTTTCAAGCTTCTGTATTTATCCGTTGGCTACATACTAGGAGAAGTTTTGTTACTAGCTGCAATCGATGTCATTGGCAGAAAAGTATTTCTAGGTAAATGTAATATTTTGATGTGCTATGTTAGTGTTCCCCTAAAACTATTAAATATGTATTTTGTGTATACGATACAACCAGCTTTAAATATTAGTCGCTCCACGTCGCGATAAACCATTTTAACCATTACTGTTATCGTTAAAGAGGTGTAAAACAATTTTACTTTCGTATTTTTCCTTTTTATATCACTTCCAGTAGTTGCGGTAGTAATGGAAGCAGCAGCAGTACTTATTTTATTATTTAGTTCTGTCATTCATCATACTGGGAACTTACGCAATCAGTCGTACAACGAACACAATTCTGTGGCTAGAAAATTATTCTACCGGCTTAAGGTCAATTGACAACGTTTTTAGAAAGTTTCAATTTATTTCCTTCCTATACACGTCCCTCGTTCATCAGTTCATTGCAGATTTATTTTACCATGTTTATTTTTAGAAGTACGATTATTAGATTGACAAGTGTCCTTCTATATTTAGTAACCGCTGCGACAAAATTTTTGGGGACCATACATTGCTCCTCCAGTATCATTTTCTTGTCTGGAATATCATTGGGTGAGTAAATGGAACTTTTCATCTGACAATGAGCAAGATTGAAATATATTACAAAATAAGGATGTATTATGGAATTGTTCTTCTATGTTTATTATCTTTGCAGCGAAAGCTACAACATTTGCAACTCAAAGAAAAAACGTACTGTAGTAAACTATCACATTCGAAACAAGGTTGCCTTAATTTAGGGGAGAGTGGGGTAATCACGAACACCTAAGCGAGAAAGCAAATAGAACAAAAACTATGGAAAATTCGAATTTGTTTTTTATTTATAAACATGTTTAAACGAGTCCTCCATAAACTACTTTAACGGATTTTGCAAAATTTTAATAAAAATTAACTTTATAATGAAAAAACCAAACCCCTACTGTTCGGAATTACCCGACTGCTGGTGGGGTAATTCCGAACACTGCATGGGGTAATCTCGAACGAAGCTACATACCGCAGAAGCCGCAGAGAAAGCCTCTACACTGCATTCCACATTAGAGCATACCGATTTCGCGCAGGCACGACCCTCAGGAGGCGTTGCTACGCTCGGCTCCTATGTTTTTCTCCGTCGCACGGCCCTCTACTTACTCTCTCTGTTAACTTTTCGTCCACTGTGTACGTTGACAACGGTCAGGTCCCGCGTTTGGGATGTAACAGTTATTCCTTGGAAATTACCACGACCAATCGCATGCGGTTCAAATTGTGGGTAGTAGTGGGAGCTGCGCAGATCGGTCGCAAATCGGTAGGGGCGTCGGTATGCTCTTATATGGAATGCAGTGTAGATGTGCTTTCACTGCTGCCGCTGCATCTTTCGTGTGCCCATAAGTTACATTTGTAACACATTATCCAGTCTTCAGTGGGTGGGTGTGTCATTCATCACAATAAATACAGATATATATAATTTCTTTATCAACATTTTTCGTCCTTTTTTTTTTCTTCTTTGGTTCTTCATCTGCATTCCCCTCCAGGTTTTCCTCATCAAAAGTTTTCAAATTCCTAACATATTTCAAATTTAGCATCAAAAGAAAAAAGGTATTGGTATTGACGAGGGGTAATGTCGAACGTTCGAGATGACCCTATCCGATTTGTTCGTCATTACCCCACGAGCTCAAAAGATAGAAAAAAAATTATTTCAGAGGTTAGAATCATGATTCAGGCAACTCCGTGGTCACAAAATGTTGCTTAAGAAGTACTTTATTTCCATTTGAAACGATCGCAATTGTATCATTAACTCAACAGTAATTACATGCAATTGAAAATGGGCAAAATATTACTTGAAACATGATGAAAATAATAAATTGTATTTACCGTGAATAGCGTGAGCGTCCTGTATTTATTATTTTCTGCTCGGCGTTGGATTCGACCTAAACTATTACCTGGTGGAGAGGGAACATTGGTTTTCATTTATTAAAACGCCGCAATCATGGGTTCGCGATTACCCCGCGTTCGTGATTACCCCACTCTCCCCTATCTTCATCCATTGCAGAGAACAGTGCAGTTGCTGTTATGTCATATCCAAGATTTCAAAATCGATGGTTTAGTTGTTTTGATACACAATATCAATTACGATTAAAAAATCTGTCCCACATTGCGGTTGCAATAGAAAACATATGCGAGTCCACAGCAGTAAAATAATCAAAATATAATAACGAGTTTTTTGATTCGGCATTTTTAAGGTGCTAGAGGGGTGGGAAAGGGAAAGGAAGGAGTTTTTTGAGGGGAGGGGATGGACGCTGGAGGAGATAGAGAGGATGAGGGAGGATGGGGGACTAAGAGGAGAGGAATTGGTGAGCAGGGAATGGAAAGTACAGGAGGGGGAGAGGTGGGAAAGAATAGGGAGCGCCAGATACAACGTATGGTACGGAAGGGTGAAGGGAGAAGGGCTGCCGGGGTATCTAAAGAAGGGCTGGGGGGAAAGTAGGTGGAAAAGAGTGGCTAGGTTCAGGCTGGGTAGTGAAATGAGGGAGGGTAGATACTGGGAGGAGGGAGAGAAGAGGTGGTGCAGGGTTTGTGGGAGGGGGAGGAGACATGGGAGCATGTGTGGGAGGCGTGCATGGGGTGGGGGGAAGAAAGGGGGTGGCAGGAGATGGCAGGGGAAGTGCTAGGAGATGAGGGAGAGGGGGAGAAGTGGATGAGGAAGTTGAAAGAAAGGAGACGAGTGTGTGGGGGAACGGGGGAGTGAATGAGGGATTGGAGTGGACGGAGAGTTGAGCGGAAGCGGAGGTCCGGGAGGCGGAAGTGGATGGGAGTGGGAGAGAGCCGGCGAGCGGGCGAGCGGGCGGGCGAGCGAGAGGAGAGTGTAAGCGGAGTTTTTGTAAATATTGTAAATATTATATTGTAAATAGCTATGTAGGTTTAAGGTAGGCTAAGTAGGATAAGTTAAGTTAAGTAAGGTCAAGATAGGTTAAGGAAAATGTAAGGATGGAGGTAATGATACGGGAGATTGTAACCCTGAGGGGAACGATAAATAAAAACTATATAATAACGAGTTTTTTTATATTGATAATTTCGGATATACTAATACCCGGGACCACTTTCCAACTTGTCCCGGGTATTAGTATTGGTTGGGGCTAGATTAGCGTGGGGGCGCGCGCCCGCTTGCGGGCGCGTAAAGCGTGTTAGCGAACCAACGTGAGTTTGGCGATGCTACAAATGAGACTGTGGTTACAAAATTTCAAATGTGAAAATGGGGGACGGCATGGCTCCCGAGCAGGGAGGTCTGCACCAACGATAACAGAAAATTCAAAAAATAATTAACAATTTTTTATTAATATTTCGGAAACTAATAAATACCCGAAGCTACAATTTTAAATTTAGGGTTCACACCCCCTCCTCACCCCTCCCCCAAACCTCATCTGTATCGATCACCGGTCCCTTTCGGAAGTACAGCCATAATTTTTCAACATCGAACGTCAGTGGAACTATAGAACAGTCAAAGGTAGGCAAAATGTTATCTAATTACAAATTGCAAATTACGATTAAAATGTAATTGTGTAATTGTGACGTCCCACTATTTTTTGCGTGGTCTTAACTAGCATCTTCCCGATAAATCTCCCCACAACTCCGTAATTCTCTATACAAACTCATTTCTTAATCCTTTTTCCAACCACCGGCTCGTTTGGACGATGTACTTTAGCGGTCCCCATCTCCAGATGACCAAATTCAAAATCCCCTTCCCCTCTTCGGCCTTCGAGATGCGATTTCATCCCACATATTTAAATCTTAAACAAGTCCCTCGCCCAGAAACTCACCTAACTCGAGACCACGTCTCACCCCTCTTTGCGACGAACCAAATTAAACTTCCCCAATCAAAATCCTCCAAAACCATCCAGTGGGTGAAGTATCCCCTTTTCAAAGCCCCGAAAGACCCCCCAAAAATGTCATAGCGACACATACTTCGCGCATGAATCATCAATACGCGCCGATTACATAATACATATTTTAAGCATGAGTCATCACGCATACCGCAAATTCCCAGCATACCAACATTCCATCGCTCTGTATAAATACCAGCGCCACATGAACCACAGCAGCTAGTTCGGTAAAACCCACTAACCAAGTCAGATCTTCAACTTTCAGTAACTCAGACTCAGTAATTAATATTATCATTAACTTCAGTGTGTTCAGTGCAAAAGGACTATCCCTCTGCGACATCAACTGTAAGCGATCATTTTATTATTACTACCTATTGTACGAGTGCATATCGCCTCCATCTATATTCATTTTATTACTTTCGTTGCTAACGCTTATCCATTTATATAGTTTACTTTTGTTTATGCTTATATTCATATTATTTTCATTGTTAACGTTTATTGCTTTATATTGTTTTTATTGCTTATACTTACCGCCTAATTATAAATTGCTTAACCCAATCACCACTTACGTTAACTGTTTATAACGAATTGTAACATAGCTTATACATATATATATATGTATATAAGCTATATATATATATGTATAAGCTATATATATATATATATATATTCACTACTAATCACCATTATATAAATGTTTTGTGTTAATGCTTAACGTCTCACGCATTGTTATAATATTTCTGCCGCTATCGGTTCAAATGCATATGCGTTCAAATAAATAACGCTTCTGTTTAACCAATGCCTGAATTCTTAGATTAATCCTTCGAATACTCAGAATTCCAACAGTTGATCTCTCGTCGCGAACGCCGAGAGTTCTTATAAGTGTTTACAAGTTTACTTTTGCTTGGGGTCCTGCATGCTCATTGCTACGCCTATTGTAAAGAAACTCGCGCCTTCTTATCTCTATGCAGCAGTAAAGTCAATTAACGAGCCATAAATACCAACCACAAGTGTTCTAACGGGTGTCACTCTGGTACACGATCATTGTTTAACCCTCCCTGGTTGATTTATGCTACGAAGCTGGCCTTTGTGGTAATAAAAACCATCTACCCCTCAACTTGCGAAGCTGGCCTTCGCACTTGAGTTCCTGCTACACCTCAGTGGTGCGAAGCTGGCCTTCGCGCCTCCATTCTTACCCCCCTCAGCGCTGCGAAGCTGGCCTTCGTACTCAACATTCCAATATTTCCCTATATTGTCACAAGTCCTAACCACCTCCACCCAGGACGTGACATAATCAATTACACAATTACAATTTAATTATATTGCTTAATACCCAAAAAACCTGCTTTATTGCAGGGTACGTAACATTGTAACTTGATGACGATCGTTGGAAAAATACTTTTATATATCAATTATATCTTTTTAGATATCTGTTTCATTTTGAGACAAACAATTGTAATTTGTAATTTGTCATACACAGATATAGAGTGTGCGCAAAGCTGCGGATATGCCTAGGTAGGAATTAGAATATTGAGTCGTCTGTATTGTGTGTAATCGATAAATGTTCATCCAATTCCTCGTCAATGTTGCAGTCTTCGTCCTCGTCATTGTCGCTGTCCTTGTCCTCGTCATTGTTGTTGTCCTTGTCCTTGTCATGTGAGACTTCTACCCCAAAAATACTGAAGGCTTTGACGAAACTACTTGCATTGTCCGTTACTGTTGCAGTCAGCTTCGGATAGCTCAGATTACATTCCAAGTGAATCTCGTGTAACATTTCTGCTATTGCATCGTAGCTATGTGTACCGAAATATACATACAAGACTTTGAATAATCATCTCGTTTGTAACATAATGTACGGGGTGTATATAAAGGGATATTCTTCCGAATGGCCCCAGTGGCCGATCGACACGAGGGTTGAGGGGAGGGGTGAGGACAGGGTGTGGATCCTAAACCTAAAACCAAGCACGGTGTTACAAAATTGTATTCTATATTGTTACGTTTCGCGCTCGGCATGATACAACTCGGTAGTAACTCGAAGGGAACAGAACATCAACACAGGAACGAACAGTAACGGAAATGTAATGTAACGAAAACAATGGGGTACAGCGGTAATATGTGAGAGATCGTTATGTCGGTTCGCTATGGCGGCTGACTCACGAATGACAGCTTGACAGGCGATCGTTCCGATCGCCTTCTTCTCGCTGCGCTCTTGTCCTCGTCGCGAGCAACAGCGGGCCATGGATTCCATCCATAGGGTGCTCGCAACAATATTTTTGTATTATTTTGGCCCGTAAAAACACCCCTTACAGAATTGACTATCAGTAGAGTAATAGGTATCCATCCTGTATAATAGGATCCGCAGTTTCTGGTTCAAATCTCCAAACTCTGCTTGGTTCGCTAGCATGCTTTACGCGTCCGTAAGCAGCCCCCCTCCCACACTAATCTATACTCATCCAATACTAAAATCCGGAACAACTTGGAAAGTGGAATGCGTTGTGTCTGAATACAGTATTGTCTCCGTATGTGCTCAGTTTGGTGCACACGGTACGGGTTTGTCGCTATCCCCACCATTTCTGTCTCACTCTTGTCTGGCGAAGGCAAGAGCGAGATGGAACGAGAGCGAGCGAGAGCCACTGAAAGCAAGCGAGGACGGTGTACGAGACAGACGACGTGTTGATGTTTTGTCTCGCTCCGTCTTTCGGGCGCCGTGACACTCTGTCCTTTGCGTGCGCGACGGGCGTGTGCGATGGTCGCAAGCACTTACAGTGAGCACGGGAACCGCTTTGCAAAATCTCGACGGAGACCCGGCTAAAGTCTGTTTTGTGCCCTAGGCGAACTTGTCAAATTGCGCCCTTTATTATAATACATTTATTTGAGATTATTTATGATTTTTCTCTGAACAATTAGGTAACTGCCTAGGGCGTAAGGTTGACAAGAGGCGCAACATGGTAGTTTCATTGTTGGCATTGCAGAAAATAAACATTCAAATGAAATACTACAAATTGTATTGCAACTGTTTTAAACTACGAATACAAATTCAGAGTAAGCTCATCAATAATCTCAAATAAATGTATTATAATAAAAGGCTCAATTGGACAAGTTCGCCTAAGGCGCAAAAAAGACTCGTGCCGTGCCTGGCTATCTGACTGTCGCGCGCATGCGTCGAGCAGTCACGATTCCATCTGAACGCTCGTGCCCGCCGCGCACGCAAAGCGTTCCATCTCGCTCCCCCCTTCGGCCAGAAAGAAGCGAGAAACGAACACTCGGAATTAGGGCTCTGTTCACGATACGGGTTCCACGCCGGTCCCGACCAGCGAGCACATACGGAGACAATACTGTAAATCCACAGAAATACTAAAGGTTTTTTAGTAATATCTCGGAAACTAATAAATTCCTGAAGCAACAAGTTTAGATTTAGGGTTCACACAATCTTCCCACCCGTCCCCTCAAACCTCGTGTCGATCGGCCAATGGGGCCATTAGGAATTATAACCATATCAAGTAATGGTTCGTTAAATATGTACTATTGCAAGATTCCTCCTTAAAAACAGTGACCATTACTTTATATACACCATGTACATTATTACAGAAGTATGCAACCGTTACATCCAAATTTTCTGCAGGCTAAGGCTACGGACATTCTTTCATATGAATGTGGAGCAATCCAATGAGCAGTTGCTCCCAAAAATCTCCTTCGTTTTGCTGACCAAATATCAGCTGTAGTACATACGAACTGTACATCATTTAGCTTATCTTTTATTTCAGCTACGTTATCATTAAATAAATTTTTTATATGGCGGTTTAAGTTTCTTCGGCTCATAACGCTTACGCTGTAATCTGTAATGTATTAATATTATATAAATGTAAATAATTATTTTTTTGCCTATTTTTTATTTATTTATTTATTTTTATTTATTTATTTAGTGATTTCTCCACAGGGATAGTCCTCGCCGATTTCGATGACCGTGAAATATGTTGTGAAGGTTAACATTTGGAAGAACTTTTCCGTATAGGGGAGTGTAGGGGAATTACGATTCCTTAAGGGAAAACTTAAATTGAAACAAAAGTATTGATTCTAATCAGATTTACTTTATAGATAAATGAACTTTGGTTCATTATCTACAAGAACAACGCAAAGAATTATAGTTACTTTAATAAACAAATCATTTTTTGGAAGAAAAACAAAACTCTTTCTGTCCGCAATTATCCGTATGTTACGTATGTGGAATCTTCCCATACACCACTCTCAACCACTTTCGAGCTCGCTTCTGAGAAGGGAAAACGCCCTAAAATCCTTTTGTTTATCATACACCACTAAGGGGGGTCATGATCTCGACCATCTGGATCACGACCATGGGAACGGGAGTGACAGGACGACGACCCCGAAGGATTTCCTTATATGGAAACTCCTAATGAATCCCCACTCATTTTTGGAACTATATAAACCCTTTGGTTTCTACCCTCGTTGGTTAAAAGCTATAGAGTCACGCGTAGAGTCACGTCGTGTCACGCTCGTACAAAGTTGGTTAAAGATCGAAGTAAAGTCTCCGTCAGAATCAAATTTAACCTCATAGAATCCGAGAGTCCGGTTTATATTCTATTTGGCACTTGTTAATAACCGCTCGTACGCCCCGCATCGCCAGTGCGTCAACACCGTGCAAACTAGTGGTAACTTACACACTTTTATTTGTTATTTAACCGCGACACTTACATTTGTACAATAATTAGTTATTGAATATACGAATGGTGTTCACGTGTAAATCGAGTAGATTCTTTAAACCCATCTTTTACCCAGCGATCCTTATAATATTAGTAGCACTCACCCACCGATACAACTTTACCGCTCGAGTTGTATCAACTTTAATTACGAGGTACGAGGCATTACGAACATTTCCCGCGACTACCTGATTTCGCATCAGGTTCGTTCGCATATACCATCCAAAACAAGGAATCTTCACCATCCCAGTGGCTCCCCAATTTCGCATTGGGTTCGTCCACGAAACCTCACCCTCCTACGGTTCCCTGATTTCGCATCAGGTTCGTCCGTGTCCTACAGCTCCGTGATTTCGCATCAGGTTCGT
Organism: Andrena trimmerana; assembly: GCA_951215215.1. Lineage (NCBI taxonomy): Eukaryota > Metazoa > Arthropoda > Insecta > Hymenoptera > Andrenidae > Andrena > Andrena trimmerana. The sequence continues at coordinate 12,190,005 of OX578062.1, forward strand.
CCGTGTCCTACAGCTCCCTGATTTCGCATCGGGTTCGTCCGTGTCCTACAGCTCCCTGATTTCGCATCAGGTTCGTCTGTAAATCTACCAACTTCCTAACAGCTCCCTGGTTTCGCACCAGGTTCGTCTGTGAATAATCCAACCTCCTAACAGCTCCCTGGTTTCGCACCAGGTTCGTCTGTGAACTTCATCCTAGTGACTCCCCGATTTCGCATCGGGTTCGTTCACGACGTATCACCCTTCTGCGGATCCCTGATTACTAAAATCTGGTTCGTCCGCGTTTGACTCCATTCCTAGCGGCTCCCTGATTTCGCATCAGGTTCGTCCGCGCACCTAACTAACAAACTCATAAACCATATTCCTTGGGAAGTACCCTTTTCGCCGGCCTCTAGCGTTGCCACAGCCCCGGCTCGTAACACATAGCTAGCGGGGTAAATGTGAATGGTTGCTTAAAGATCTCTTAGTTGTGGAAAACACTGGTTTTCATCCACGCTGTGGGTCTGACACAGTTTTTCTTCTTGTTTGATCGAATTTTGGTTGCTCGTGGGATTGAATATTTATTTGCTGCCTGACGGATTGACCTTTATCTATCTTTATCCTCTTTCACGGGTATCTCAAGATTTTTCAACGAATATGTACATATATTCTTCCTAATACAATTTCGGGGTACTGGGCACATAACAAACTTCGAAATGTTAAGAGAATGGGGCAGATCATCGTCCGCCATAGCTCCAAACACGCTATTTGTAATTACTCCAAATCGACAGAAGTTAAGAAATTTCAAGTAAAACAAATACGAACATGTATAAAAAGTGACCCGGTGATTTTATTTAGAATTAAGTAACCGAATTATGTAAAAATTGTACTTTCTTGGGTAGTATAGTTTTAATGCACTATAGACTCAAAACACTCGACCATATAATTATAAGAAAAGCTACGAAAACATTTCACGACCCTTATCTTCGCGGTTGCGCGCAGCCTTCCATCATGACAGTTCCCTTAGTACTAAGCATAGCTAATTACATCATGTAACAATATCGCGGGACAACAGGACAAGCGAAACCAGCGTATATCGCGGTGTTCGTGTTTACCCCGCGTTCGCAATCCCCTATTCTCCCTTAAGGGGATAGACACCAGAGCGGGCTGCATTGAACCTTCCTCTTTCGCATGAGACCTCACCCAGCCCAAAATCTGCTCCTATAAGGACAAACAACGTAATTTCCTAAACCCATGTTTCGGCCCAGATTGTGTCGGTATACAGCGCGCTGCATTACCCGTGTCTACCCCCTTAAGGGCATGTGAACTACGCTAGGACAGTCGACTGACAAAGTCTTCACAGCATAATGGAACAAAAAGGAATAGCAGAGTTTCGCTGGGTAGGTGGCAAGCAGTGGAAAGAATTGTTACAGCAGAAAACGGAGCTTGTATCCACACTGCTCAATCTCCCGTGACGAGCTGGCAGACGGGAACTGCGAGCTAACCAGTGGGTGGAAACTGAATAGGGAACTTCCGGGATAGCGTTTAGACAGGAAGGAGGAGGCTTTCATAATGTAGATGGCGTTAGTATCGCGGTTTAGTTGTGTTTGTGTCTGTACATACACGATCGGCTGAGACTGACACTGTCTTATAAGTGAAAGGAAGTAAAACGTGAGTGAAACGCTAGTTTTTACTTGTGTTTACTGCTAACTTAAAATGAATGTGCAAAAGAGTGGAGCAGCTGCAAAGAGGGAGACAGGTAAGAAAGTTTTATGTACGGTTTCAGTTAAATTTAAGACACTTGTTTATTTGAATATTCGTGATGTTTTTGTATTTTTAGGTTGTAAACTCTATTATCAAAACTTTCAATTTACTATAAAAATTATTAAAAATGATTTTCTAAACTTAACACTTTTATTTTTGAAATGCACTCGTTAAATGCTATTAAAATACAGAAAAATGAATTTTATTATCTGCAGGGAGAGGACCAAGAGTACATTGGCGATGCACAGTGCCAGGTTGTACTTCAAACAGCAATACGAAGAGACACAGCTTCCCTAAGAACGTGATAAGGAGTGAACAATGGTTGCAGGCAATTAATAATCCGAACCTGGATGGTCTTACATCTGATGAATTGTGCAACTACAAAGTTTGTCAACTACACTTTCCTGTAAGTGCCTACAAAATTACACGTTTTCGCCAAGTATTAAAAGACGATGCTGTACCGCAATTAAGGTTGAATTCTAGATTATCTACTGCATCCCCTGCAAATACAAGAGATTGGAAAATTGTATGGAATATCGACGTCGCAGAAGATGAGAAGATGCAGGAGAATTGTACACTAAAAAATTCACTGAGTGGGTTTGCGGATTTCAAAGTTTTACCGAGTTGGAATGATATATACATGCAAGAAACTTGCAGTCCTTCTGAAGCACTGGACAACAATAGCAAGAATTTATCAATTTTAAAGAACACATTTGATAATACTACTCAACACTGTGATGGGCATATTGCATCTAAATCTCCAGCCAGTGTGCAGAATGTAGAGCCGTCATCTTCAAAAGATGATTCTGCTTCGAAGGAAGCTATTGCCATGTCAACTCCAAAAACTTCTAAAAGCCGAATACTTCTTGGGTCAGTAACGAGGAAAAACAAGTTGACGCCAGTGGCTAAACGTTTATATGGAATAGCGACTAAATTATTGAGGAAGCACTCTAGGGATGTACATAAGCTAGGAACACTAAAGGAACGTGTACAGACTATTGAAAAGTTCGTGGCAACGGCGGATCTGTACAAACTGAAGAATCTGTCCAAGGAACAAACACATTTTCTAAAAATGCTGACTCGGAATGTGCAGAAATCTCCTCAGGCTAGACGTTTTACATTAGATGACAAGGTTTTAGCGTTAGCTATTTTCAAGCAGTCCGCACAATGTTACAGACTGCTGAGCAAGATCTTCATTTTACCAACTCCACGTTCTATGCGAACCTTTCTACAAAGAATTCCGCTAAAACCTGGTGTGAACAAAATTATTTTCGATCATTTAAAAGAACAAGGGTTGAAAATGTCTAAGAAGGACAATGTATGCGTCTTACTCTGGGATGAAGTTTCCCTAGAAGCTCAAATTTATTATAGTCAGAAGGAAGACAAAATCATGGGATTTGAAGATTGGTGTAATGCCAGAACCAGTAAGTTTGCTGACCACGCACTTGTCTTCATACTCAGAGGAATTAATACAAAGTGGAAAATTCCATTAACTTACAACTTTTGTAAGTCAAGTACTAGTGCTGTACAATTGATGCGATGTATTAAAGAAATAGTGCGAGCAATAACTACATCAGGATTCAAGCTTGTCGCCACAGTCTGTGACCAAGGACAGACTAATGCGTCGTGCATAAATAATCTGTTAAAAGAAACGAAATCGACATGCATTAAAGAGAACAGAGTTTTTTCTGGGCGAATTGAACTCTCAGGACAGCAGATCATTCCACTATTTGACCCCCCACATTTAATCAAGGGAATCAGAAATAATTTTCTAACGAAAGACATCGAAGTTGTTTTTTCACAACGTCTGAAGAAAAATGAAAATAATTTGGAAACAGTAAAAAAGTACCTTCTGACACCAGATTTCATTGAAGAAATTGTGGAAAAATGTGAAACTGTGAAGGACAAGCGACAAAAAGAACGATATTTTGCTTCGTGGGATATCGTACAGCTAGCTTACGATATCGATAGTAAAAGTCTTAATTCGATAAAAAAGCAAATGCCTAAACTTCATGATGGCCACATTAGAAAGAATAAAATCTCGAAGATGAGAGTGAATCCTGCAGTTCAAGTTTTGAGTCGAACAATGTCTTCATTTATTCGACAATTAACTTGTATTAAAGGTGTAGTACTGACGATTGACGGAACTAAAAGTATGCCAATCAAGGAAGGAGTGACCACTTCAGAAGTCGTGAAATTCTTGAACGACTCATTCGATTCTATCAACGGCAGTAAACAGGATTCAAAGAACACGAAGAACGATCTCCGCAAGGAAGTCACCGTCAACACCTGTCACTCGACTTTCTGGAAGCAGGCCATTTATTGCATGGAAAATAACGTCCGGTTCGTAGATCCGAACACGAAAATGTCTAAAGACGTGCCATCGCTGAGAAATTTTAAGTTTACGTTGGACGGATTTCGAAAATTATGGCAGGAGTTGCAACACCTTAATTTCACAAGTTTTTCACCGCGTAATGTGAATCAAGATCCACTAGAAATTTTTTTTGGAATGATCAGGAGTCATGGAAGACGAAATATTAATCCTACTTGTATGCAATTCGAATACTCCTTTAAATCTCTCCTGATTAACAATTTAACTTCTGCCAAAACTGTAAAAGGAAATTGTCAAGATGATGAGGCGACAGCACTGTTCTCACTTCGCAATTTTGCCTTAATAGCGCAGAATTTAGAAGAGAGTAGTATTTCTATAGACACCCAAGATAGTGATGACCAATATGTTCTTTTTAATAATAATGAATTCAACCCGATTGATACTTGTATAGAAATCTCGGGAGTATTAATGAAACTATACACAGACGTTAGATTCAAACACTGTCATATATGTGTCTCTGACATCTGCAATTCTCATAATTTCCATGCGTTATTGAACGAGGCCCACAGTACCTTGGAGGCGAATATTCCCCTTTGTTGCTTCAAAAAAGAAGTTATAGAAAAATTAATTCTGCCGCTTTCACTGTTATTAGATTTTTCATTTATCACCTGCACTGAACATTTTGATTCCCTATGTCAGGCTTTTTTGCGATTAATCACTTTAGAATATGTTACATGTTGGTGCAGAAATATTAACAGATTATTAAAAGGTAAAGACTCGGGTGCTAGAGCTCAAACACACTTAGCGAAGCAAGCTCGTATTCAGTACACTAAGAAATGTAGAATACGGTGAATTTATTAATGAGATCATAAAACTATTGTATCGATTCGGCGTCGACAGCACACTATAATGTGCAGATTCACTGACTGTTAGCAATACCAATTTTCCTCGCCGATCATTCGATCAGGCGAGAGGATCGACGCCGCCGTAATTTTCTCAAAAAATTGATCAAAGAAATAATTGTATCGATTCGGCGTCGACAGCACACTATAATGTGCAGATTCACTGACTGTTAGCAATACCAATTTTCCTCGCCGATCATTCGATCAGGCGAGAGGATCGACGCCGCCGTAATTTTCTCAAAAATGTGGGGAAGGAAATAATAAATTTAATTCACCCTTTAAGTTCACAGGAGCAGACAGACAAAAACCAGAATGAAAGATGCAGAGGAGGATCTACGTTGCAAATGACTTGCATATGTAAGGGCGCCGAGTACGGTTCAGACAACGTGCGCCAAGCTGGTACGGGTATCGCAGGTATGCATGACATAATATTGGTAATAATTATGATAATTACGATAATAATAAGTAAAATATCCTTTATGTTGTATTTAGAACTCGTCGGTTCCTGCTTGGAGCGAAATCCCGCTACGATGTCTACAGTATACTGCCCATAGGACATTCCCCTGACGTCTGCGTGCCACTCAAGCACCTACGATGTACGCGTATTTAGGTAAAATTCAAAGTCAATTTTCTCGAAAACGAAGCCTCTAAAGCAAATTTGTCACTCTAAATTTTCGACTTATATTTGCCTGTAGAATCATCCCCCGAAGTATTGACCATAGGTAGAGGAACACCATGTATATGGAGGTCGCGTACGACGGAATACATATATGTACATAAATTAACAATGTAATAAGTAATTAATATAATAACATAGCACTATAGCGTTTAAGCAAACTGTTCAACTCAATATATGGAACATTTTTCAAAGAAAAATCTGAACCACTCACTAATCCTTACCTCTACTTGTATTTTTTACAATTAAGTATCTTATACAAAATGTAGGGTAAGAGATACATTTGTTGGCATTATCAGTTATTGTTGGCAAAATAATGTCAAATTATGCCAATAATAACTGAAAAAATGGGGAAGGTTTAGATAAGAAACTTCAGGGGAATGTGAAATATTTAATTAAATTCAGTTGCTGCAAATTTAATTAAATATTTTTCTCTAACACCTGAATTTCATATCCAAATCTTCTTAACGTGTCAACAAATGTATTTCTTATTCTACATATTACAGTATGCAGATTCTGAGTATATTTAATTTTCCCGGAACGTGCCGCCATATTGAATTTTAGTTCAAAAAAAATCTTTCATAATGTAGATCTCGTGCAAATACTAAACCAAAAGTTTTGCTGGAGTTTCCACCCCCTGGAGCTAACCACGGGCTACCGACGCAAGATCAACCTTGTCTGTTGTAAGTAGTACCGCGGCAAGTAGTAACTTCGCCGTGCCGCAAAAGCAAGCGCGCGGGAGGATGGTGGGAGGATGCGTGAAGGTAGGAGTACTCAACCCAGGCAGTCACTGTAGTCTACGACCACTCAGACGACTTTTAACAAGTATAGCGAAGAGCTGCACTTTTTTGATAGTTTACAGTGCTGACAGATCATTCCTGCCGTTCCGAAACCGGCCACGAGTGTATCTTTGCTTCATTTACGCAACAAATATAGTCCTGAGTAAAAAAAAGTTAGAATCCACCAACGGAAGAAGATTTAACTTTCTTAAATATTTTACTAAAATTTTGAAAGTTAAAGCCTTTGGTGCACACAGAAGAAATTATCGGATCGATCTGAAAATTTTTACACATTTTATTGGGCCAAGTAGGCAACTTTTCTACACTATTAGAATTTGATCCTCGAAAAAAAAATTTATTCACTCCACCCTACTACGCATCCGGTATAACAGTAACCTAACCGGGGTAAAATTATCAACTTAACCGGGCCCAACTGTATCCATTCTAATTCTCATTCTCATTCCAGTCTAATTCCACAACACAAGCATTCGAAGGATAATGGTTGTCCCAAAGAATTATGTACAATGCGATAAGTTAGCTGGAATTATATTTTATTTTTAATTAATTTTTTTAAATTTGCAATTTGGCTCATGCTGGCTACAATTCTTATAATACAAACATATAAGTATACATAGATATAGATGGTCGCAGAATCAGAATAAATGGTTATGATTATACAGCCTGTTTAAAAATAGCAAATCTGCTATAAATAATTATGTACGGGTTTCGGCAACAGAGAGTAGAAAATAAAATGGGTGATTATACATAAAAAATAAGACGAAAATAAAGACTGACGAAATTGTGAGGGAGGCTTCATTTTTTAGTTATTAATGTTTGACAAGTTCGTCTCAAAACACCTGAAGAACAGTAAAGTTCTAGGCACACATATCAGTTCCGTGTCAGTTTCGTGCCGTCTGTGTCAATGGTAAAAGATATTGCTTGCCTGTTTTGAGATAAAACGGTTTGCACTTGTTAGTTCCGTTTCCCTACAGTGAAATTGTGGATGACTTTTCATACACATCAGTTCCATGGCATTTCGGTGCAGTCAATGTCAGTGGTCAAAAATATCGTTCCCTTGCTTTAAAATGGAGCAGTTCACACATATCCGTATCCGTACCCTGAAGTTAAAATTCGTTGGTCACGATATTCTGGCTTTGTCATTGACGCTGTCTTGAAATCGTATGAATGGAACTGTGTTCATGACCATATAGGATTTTCGGGTCGAAGCTTTCGAACGACGCTCCGCGAGGGTCTTAATCTCTGGAGTCATAAACACTAAAACAGCAATAGGCATTCCGTAATGAACCTTCATAGAACTATCAGCAATGGAGTGCTAGTGTTTTGCTGATGAAAATGACACCAAACATGATATAATTCTGATTATTTGTAATTATTGTAATGGGCCAGGGCAGGTCTGCTGTAGATTGGGGATACCTCTGAATAGTCGTCAGTGAAATCAGTGACATGGAACGAAGACGGATTCGACACTGACCTGACAAGGAACTGATATCTTGTGCTCAGACCTGAAAGGTCTAAGTTCCAGTAGAAATTACGAACAGAGATCTTAATTCGGCGATCAGCAAGTCGCGTTGCGTAAGTCAGTAGGGGCGCATACAGATGCTGTCAGAAAATAACGACGCATTTATCACTACTTCTATGCAACTGGTATCCATACCCATGCATCTTTATTTTTTGACGCGCTGCTCATTGCCGAATTGCCGCTCTTTAGGCGTTCCTAATCCGCATTTTCAAACATTATTAACAAAAAACTAAGCCGTCAGCGCAATTTCTTCAATCTCGATTTTCGTCTTATTTTATCACGTCGAATGTTTGCATTTCATTTTCTACAATCTGTTCCCGAACACCTTGTACAATAGAAATGACATGCAATACAATTTAAAACTCAAAAATCATATCGAAATTTAGTAAGAATGTTTCAATTCGCATAAAATATTATTATAGGATCCATGTCATAGCAAAATAAATTATTGGTATACAAAATCGTCATACAAAATTATTTCCAAAGGTACAGCAATTATAAAAGAATTTGTTGAGCAAAAATTACATCATGCAAAAGGGCCGTTGTTTACCTCATGGATTATAATAATTTATTCTCCTTCAGGCAACGCGAAATCACTATGTTTTATAGCAAATAAACAAATTTCTGAATTGCTCCCAAATCACTTTTTATGTTATTATATATCACAAATAATAAACAAGTTATTAAGAAATGTATTTCTCATTTTTCTGTGTTGTTTATGTATTCTATTGTTTGCTTTGTATTTTTTATAATGAATTATTTCACTCTGTATCTTTATCGATTGAAGTTATGAAACGGATTTAAATTTTATCGTGATTCACAAACGCACCAGCAAAACTTTTAAATCAATTATAACTATGGGCAGTTTTCTTTCGTAATCAATGGGGGAATGCGAAACGTACAAAAAGTTCACAAGTCTACATTATTACACGAAGGTCAATGTATTCCCCATGCTTCCGGATCTCTATCTGGGCACCACGTTATCTGTAAACCTAACAATTATCTCGGTAACCGCCATGTTTGCGGTGAGGAACTGAGCCAAAGTTTCAACGCCTGAACGAGGCAGACGATCGAACGGGTATCCCATAGGACGTGCATCGGGGTATTTTCTATCTCGCAATCCACAGTAACTTGCTGCACCATTACAAGTAGATGGCTCATCTTGTTGGACCTAAGCATAAACATTACAAAATAGATTTTAATTCCATTGTTCAGTTTGCTCTTTTTTTTTAGATGTATATGCTTTTAATGACAGAGATACTTATGACTGTGTATGTTTATAAGTTTTATCCATGTTTATATGAAATAATACATACTAGAAATGCAACAAAATATGAATCTGTAAAAGAAGGGAGAGGAGCACAGATGAACGATTAAACAGCCGCACGAATGGAAGGTGTTGGTTGTGGGGTAGGTGATTTAATAAAACTCGTCTTTTTGTAACTACAATCTAAAACATTAATTAGGAAAGGAGTTGGAATATATGTCTTTAACATTCAAGTCGCAAAGAACGAATGACTCCAACGAGAGCCGAGAGAAAGAATATCGGTGTCCACTCGGCCTAATCAGTAAAGGAACATCTTTCGTTTATTAAAGAATAAACCGTAACGCAGTATCTGCTCTTACTAGGAGAGGTTCCGAGGTGTCCGTCTCCGATTGCTTTGAATTTCGGATATGTTTTAGAGCCGGCATGGAACTAAACTGAACGCAGCGGCCGTTTTTCGGAGGCAACGCCTCCTTTCTCCCGCCGCGCGTCTTGGCCCCCGCGGCGGACCAGGGAGCTTCGAGCGCCTCAGACCCGTACCATATGAACCGCGCGTGGCGCATTGGGGCGACACCCGGATCAATGGATTTCCGCATCACCCATGGGGTACTATTATCGATGCGTTTTTTTTGTCAGTGGTATCCCCTGTAGGCCTATTCCACTGTGTCACCCGATAAAAATGGATAGGAAAAACGCGTTTTACTATCAAAATTTTAAATGCGTTTGGGAAAACTTATTTTCCATGTTCGGGTCAACATATTTGTGCGAATGTTCGTTCTCAAAAATGCGTGCCATTAAGACAGAACAGCGCACACGGCTAAGCGATTCCCCGCTTTCAACTTTAATACGTACAACCAGCCTCGACCAGCCTCCCCGTTGATATTTTAGATATGCCCAGCACGTCTAAACGTGCGCGAAAATTAAGTTTTCCCAAACGTATTTATAATTTTGATAGTAAAACGCGCTTTTCCTATCCATTTTTATCGCGTGACACAGTGGAATAGGCCTACAGGGGATACCACTGACAAAAAAAACGCATCGATAATAGTACCCCATGGGTGATGCGGAAATCTATTGATACGTGTGTCGCCCCAATGCGCCACGCGCGGTTCATATGGTACGGGTCTGAGGCGCTCGAAGCTCCTAGGCCCGCCGCGAGGGCCAAGACGCGCGGCGGGGGAAAGGAGGCGTTGCCTCCGAAAAACGGCCGCTGCGTCAACTTTAATTCCATGCCTGTTTTAGAGCACCGAAAAATAAGATATACGTGTTTTTTTATAGCAGCCCATTTTCATATTTAAGGGGTGAAACCAACCCCCAAAGTTATAAGATTTTTAGATGTTTATCTCCGATTGCTTTGATTTTTGGATATGTTTGAAGGACCGAAAAATAAGAAACACGTGTCTTTTTATTCTGGCCCGTTTGCATGTTTAGGGGTGAAATCCTCCGCCGTTATAAGATTTTCAGGGGTTCGTCCCCGATTGTTTTGGTTTTTGGATATGTCTTAGAGGGCTGAGAAATAGGAAATGCATGTCTTTCTATTTTAGGCCATTTGCATGTTCAAGGGGTGAACCCAAGCCTAATAGTTACCCCCTAATAACGGTGACTGACGACTAGAACATCGTTCATACAGCAAATTATGACGCAAATTAAATTTATATAAAGTTTTACTCCACACAATTTTTGTTCCCCGTATGAACGTTTGGGTGTTGTTTCACCCCCTAACACCAAAATAAAAAGACACGTATTTTTCATTTTTCGGTGCTCTAAAACATATCCAAAATTTAAAGTAATCGGAGGCGGGCACCAACTATTCTTATGAACTTTGGAGGGTTTCAACCCCTAAACATTCAAGCAGGCCAAAATAAAAAGACACTTATTTCTTATTTTTTGGCCCTTTAAAATATATCGAAAAACCAAAGCAATCGGAGATGAACACATGAAAATCTTATAACTTTGGGGGTTGGTTTCACCCCCTAAATATGAAAACGGGCCGCTATAAAAAAACACGTATATCTTATTTTTCGGAACTCTAAAACACATCCAAAATTCAAAGCAATCGGAGGCGGACACCTGGGAACCTCTCCTTGTCAGAGTGTTAATTCATTTTTTACCTTTACATTCCATCACGCACTCACGACAGACACAAAATATCCAACAGAAGGAAAGGTGGAAAGAGAAGAGAAAGAAAAAGAGAAAGAGAAAGAGAAAGAACTGACTTCCAATCGTGAAATTTTTTTAGAGCACTGAATAAGTATGGAATTTTTCTCGACATCCATTCTGCTGGATGGTCCCAGCGATACTGTTAACTTTCGAATTGCTGGTAATGTAGGCAATTACATTATATGTAAGGCCACCGGTGATGACACGTCGCGAGGTCGGCACGTGGCCGACCCATCACCGCCGCGATGCAGAGCTGATGCCGTCAAGACCTTCTTAACAAATTTCAGCGCTCTGGACTAACAAATTTTGGCGCCCTAACCCCCGAGGGTGCAATTTCTTCGCAATCGGTACAAGGCAGTACATCACAACCCCGGGTCTCCATAAAGGCAAACACGAGCAAAAACAACAATGTTCGCCACGTTCACACCGCCGCACACATGAACAAAACTCAGCGAAGGAATCGTATGTAAACGTCTTGTTCCGTTTGCGGCGGTGTGGACACTGCAAGAACAGACGAAAACGCCCGCGAACAATGCCCCCGCTCGTGCTTGCGTTTTCTCACTGTCACCTGCGGTTCGGTCCGCGTGGATCATGATGCAAGGATACTCCAAACAGAAATTTTTGTCTCGAAAATTGAAGAGGAAAAAGCATTTCAACATATTTCATTCTTAAGCGCCCTTGGATCATGGGCGCCTATGGGCTATAGCCCATTTAGTCCATTGGTAAAGGCGGTCCTTGATGTCTCCCTGTATGATCGGCTGATACCGCCGATCGATCCACCGAACGTGCAGACAGTGTATGTATTTGCGTGCGTTTGGGTACCAAAATGAGAGAGTGAACGGGAAGCGGAAGGCAGACTTGTATGATATGCCGGGAAATACGTTCGCGTTGACGATTCGTTTGTGAAGAGGGAACACACCACGCATGTATGTGATGACGCCGGAACATCAAACCAATCAACACCAAGAGAGGTGTTGACTCCAAACCAATCGACGCCAAGGTGTACACAGTACAGTGGTGCCTGATTGAAGGAAAAATCCGGTCCGTGCTTTCAAATTCTCGCGGCCAGAGAAGCGTTTTGATCCCAGGAATTGTTCTCATAATATGTTCGGAATTAAAGTGAACAAATACAGCGAGAGTACGCAAAATACTGGGTGATTTTCTAGCTGAATTCAGCAAAGGAAATGCCGCCGACAATCCCGCGCCTCGCTGAATTTCGTAGTCTTCGACTCACCAAATCACAAGTTTAATAATAAATAGTGATGAATTTTGAGTTCTGCATTTCTCATCAGATCATTGCAAACATGACGTCAATCGATTCCTTGTTTTCCCGATGAAAGTAGGCTCAAAAAACAATATATTTTAAGGCATTACATTAATTAAGGAAATTACACGAAAAATGTACAGGAAATTTGACATGACTTTAATCGGGATAACGCCAGGAATTCATTAGTAGCACTAATTAAAATTAAAATGTTGTAATGAATATATTTCACGTTCGACCGCGCGGTGCCATTTTATCTTCGCCGGATTTCGACTAATCGCTCATGCGATAATTCACAGCTTATGCGAAAAATGGAATTCTTTATTCCTCATCAAATCGATATGGCAATGCCACCAATGGATTTCTTATGTTTTTCCGATGAAAATCATACCAAATGTTACGTAAATCGGACTATTTTTAATGAAGCTAATTTTACATTATGCAAATCAATTTTTCACGTGATTTCCATAATTATGGTCCGAATTACGTCGTACTTGAGGCCAATTTCATCGGGAAAACTTAAGGAATCGATTGACGTCACTGTCGCAAAGATCTGATGAGAAATGCAAAAGATAACATTCGTCATGAGTGAGTATCCGACATTGTATCGTCCTACTGGTCTCGAGCGTCGAAGGCCACGAAACTCACAATCAGCGTAACGCGGGATTGTCGGCGATGTACTACATACATTCGTCTGTCTAGTGACCGCAGGCGAGGCCCGGTACTTCAAACGATGTTGCGCGGGTTACAATGTACTTCCATATCGTACAATGACAACAATATCAGTTTGTATAATTTTCATTCTATTATCTCGAAAGTGGTACGAATTGATTAGTAACGTCCTCCCGATAAAAATGCGTCCAAGTATGACATAAATCGGGGTATTTTTAGGATAATTGAAGGTTAAATGGGAATGTAGGTATGTACTCTACCGCTGTACACAATCCTGAAAATAACCCGATTTATTGCATGTTTGGACTCTTTTTCATCGGGAGAACGTCACTAATCAGTTCGTACTATTTCCGTAAAACTGTGATGAAAACTGTATAAAGCGAATTTTGTAACGGGTGCGACATTTGTTTGAAATACCGAGTGTAGACCTCGGTCGCTAGATCTCGCTATATCTATTCACTGTCCGTGTCAATATTTCGCTGAACTCCAGGTGATGAAGGACAGGGGTGAGCACTGTCGCACAAAAAATGGTGGTGGGGATGGTCCGTTCAAATTTAACCGCGCAGATTGCGGTCGAATTTAACCGGGCATCACTGTAATTGTTACGTAAGTATTTCACATTCATTTATATGATCTGGTAAATAATTTTAAAATGTACTTACTACGTCACCATTATAATCAGATATCATAATAAAAAGATCCATGGGGAAGCCTTCCTTGTTTCCTTTGGGCACTAACATATGCTGTGGCCATCCGCATCCACAAAAATTGAATTGTTCTAGAGAATCTCCACCAATAGGTCTGTTCTCGTCTAAATTACGGAAGGTTCGTTCGAAAGGTATAGTTACCGAGGATTCTTTTGATTTACGCTCAATCGTATTTTTACCTGCGCGAACTGCAATCAAATATAACAAATCAATGTGAAATATTGGGAAGTTGTATTCTCAATTATTTTGTAACAAATAAATAAGCTATAATAACTAATTTTAAAACATGTGTAATCACTTGTTTGTAATATCTTCACGTTCTTAAAATATCGTACTATTATTACAAAAAATTGATGTTTTCATAAATTCAAAAATAAATGTGACGTAAATATAATTTTCGGTAAATACGAAATAAACCTAACAGAAATTAATCTTTGTTGTAACATACGCGTCACGGAGAATTTGTCCATTTCAATCATTAAATTCTTCTGTTGTCTGAATGTAAAAGGTAGTCCACGTTCGTCTTCCTTAGGAGCAATGAAGATGCGAACGGTACCTCTTTGTCGTGCACTGTTGCGATTATTTACAATAATAGTGTATGTAAAATCAGCGTGATTTAAATGCGTGAATCTAGCGAGTACTGGTCCACGCGGAGTGAAATCAAGTCCTCGAGACAGATCTACGACACTCTGGGTCCAGAAAGTATTCAACACGTTGCGCTGCTTATTCGTTGTCAGTCTAATATCCGCCATTTCAATGCCAGGGAAATTCAACTGTAAATGTAAACAAAGATTATATACATATACAAACATTGCCTTCATATTTTTATGTTTCACATGAACGATACAATGTTTTTAAAGAAATATGCGTAAATTAGCAATCCTATTTCTGTACCAAGGAATAATTAAATCAATTTACATATGTTTATTATCATTTAATTAAGAAACATTCGGCTTACTCGGTGAACAAACACAATAATAATTGCATGTCACTGAAATATTAATACATTAATACATTGATTCCTAACCTGTGGATCGCCACGGTTTTTTTTTACTGTTTTCTTTTTAATATTATTAAGTTAGAATTATATTCTGAAATACCTACATATTTTCAATGTGATTTCTTTAGCTTATTACATTTACCTTATCTTATAGGGGGGGGGGGGAGCTCGCAGGTTATTTGAATATTACAAAAGTGGATCGCGATTCAAAAAAGGTTGGGAAACTCTACATTAATACACTCCTCACATTATGTAGAGGATCACCTCTAGGAGCCCGAAAAATAGGGGCATGTTCACATGGTTATAATTCTGGTACAAATAGTCGTATCGATATTTTAAAAACGTGGTTTGAAAGCGTGGAATCTCTACTTTCAGCAGCTTTTTCAAATTTTAGATGCATTGCCTTTTGGTAAAGTTATAGCAGTATATAGAGCACTTGGTCAATTTTAAAAAAATTTCTTCAACTTTGCGATGTTCCACGGCGTGCATTAAATTTTTTACACACATTCCATTTACACCACTTGAAAGCGACGACTTTCCTGTGTAAACAGAGAGAAACAAATTTCTTGTGCGATTTTTTTTGGCCAAGTTATTCAACTTTGAAGTAAAAACCGTTTTTTTTAATTTAGTTGCTTCTAGCAAGCGAACGAATCATCGTAGAACGTTCATGAAAAAAGGAATAGAAAGATCAGTCTTTTCTCTTTAAGACGCATCTTCGACCATTTCGATTCGGTTAAAATTTCGGTCTCTGATGTCCTTTCCAACATAAACTTAAAAATTGCACAAATTCCATGTTCTGTTCAAATCGTTGTATCTCACGAGGGATAACCGGAATACAATTGTCTTAAGCTCATGTTAAAGCGAAGAGTCTGCCGATTCTTTTGAGCTCAACCCGAACCCGCTGCGATAATTTCTTACCTGTGGCCTTTAAGTTTGAAGTAACCGTTTCGGAAAAACTTACGCGGTGACTTCAGCGGCCGCATGGCTGCCGTACCGCCAGAGTTGGGCAAAATGTAATCTAATTACAATTTACAAATTACGATTAAAATGTAATTATGTAATTGATTACACATTAGTTTTTGTACTCGTTAATTTACGTAGTTGACAAAATGGTGGTCAACTACCTAAATTAACGATTACAGGAGATAATGTGTAATCAATTACACAATTATATTTTAATCGTAAATTGTAAATCGTAATTAGATTACATTTTGCCCAACTCTGATTGGCACCACCGATGGCATATCGCCTAGAGCAGGCCTGCACAGCGAGCCTTTCTCAGCGCCTAACGGCAAGCAACCAGCCGTACGCCGTTACTACGCGTAGAATCGGTGAGGCGAACTGCAGTAGTGTAGGTGAGGGCTCGTAGCCGCATAGCGTAAGTATATATGGTTGGGTTCCTTGTGGGGCCCCAGTGCAGAGCAGGTCCCATAATATAATTCGGTGGGGTCATGAAATTTCCAAAACATTTGCTACTGCCGGCATTTCGTATGACTGGACGGTTCGATTCTAATATCACTATGTGCAATGATAAGCACCAAATGCGTACTGTACATATGTAGAGGAAGTGCAGGATATTTGGAATACCAGTTTGTTTAAGACGAATAAAAAATGACGACGGAGGATGGGAACAAATTAAACTACATAATATCATAGGGAAACTAATAAACATTCATATTTCTTAGTGTCAGTACAAATAAAAAACAAAAAGTAACTGAAATTTTGGTTTGAATGAAAAATGACAAGAGTATCGATTTCGTTAAGGTGCAGGTAATTTGGAATACCGATATTCCAATTTACCTTCACTTTATAAACTTAAACAAAACATGTAGATAATAAAATTAGTTTATTTTATGACGTAATCAGGCTAAGAAATCACAATTAAGAAACAATTTTATGTAGATATATATAAAACAATATTTACACAAATGCTAAAAAAGGTTATATAGGTGACAGACGAAACTGACGCGGTGGTAGCCATTACGCGTGAATCAAAAGCATCGGTAGGCTTTGGAATATTCCAAATTACCTTCACCGTCGGTATTCCGAATTAGCAACATGGCATTGAAACCTAAAATTTCATGTCACACTTTGTATTCTCGAAATTATCGCAAAACTGGCACGGAACCATAGAAGGAACATGCAAATGAGTCGATTAAGTGTTTAACACTAATGTTTTGACATATTTTAACCATGATTGGAACGATTGAATACGCGCTGAAAAAGTTTTGCAGATTGACGTTTGCTTCCTCTGCAGATTAAGTCGAAAATGTAAAAATTGCGGTTCATCCACAAATGTCATTAGTGAACAGGTCATTAGCCCCTATAATCTACGGTGTTACAAATTAAATAGCGTTAGTAGTTTATTAGATACTTCGGTATTCCAAATTACCAACAGTATTCCAAATATGCTGCACTTCCTCTATATATTTATTCATATATCATGTTCTAGCTTTTATAAATGATATATATCGTTACTTAAAATTTTGTTTTCTTTGTGTCCGAGTTATTTATTTCTATATTATTAACCTGATAATTATTTTATGTGTCGCTGAAAAGATAAGTATTATTAGTAATCAATGTTTTATTAACAGTAGAATCGAACCGTCAAGTCATACGAAATGCCGGCAGTAGCAAACGTTTTGGAAATTTCATGACCCCACCGAATTATATTACGGGACCTGCTCTGCACTGGGGCCCCACAAGTAACCCAACCATGCTTGCCGCTAGGCGCTGAAAAAGGCTCGCTGCGCAGGCCTGGCCTAGAGGTATGTGTCATATGTGTGTGCACATACAGGAACCTTCGGTAGCGCCGGCATAACTCGGCTCGCTTTCGGCTGCTATCGTCACTTATGTCGATGGGTGGGTATACGAACAAGAGCGCTCGCTTCCGCGGGGACAACCGGCAGTGCGACACATTTTGTAGCTTTATTTTTTCGAAACGGTGACTTCAAACTTAAAGGCCATAGATACGAAATTATCGCAGCGGGTTGCGGTGGAGGTCAAAAGAATCGGCAGACACTCCACTTTAAAATAAGCTTAACACAATGACGCTCCGGCTATCCCTCGTGGAGATACAGCGAGTTGAAGAGAAAATCAAATTTGTGCAATTTCTAAGCATATTTTGGAAAGGACATCAGAGACCGAAATTTTAACCGAATCAAAAAAGTCGAAGATGCGTTTTAAAGAGAAAAGACTGATCTTTCTATTGCTTTTTCATGAACGTTCTAGGATGTTTCGTTCGCTTGTTAGAAGCAACTAAATTTAAAAAAACGGTTTTTACTTCAAAGTTGAATAACTTGGCAAAAAAAATCGCACAAGAAATTTATTACTCTCTTTATAAACAAGAAAGTGGTCGCGTTCGAGTGATGTAAATGGAATGTTTGTAAAAAATTTCATGCACGCCGTGGAACATCGCAAAGTTGAAGAAAATTGTTTAAAATTTACCAAGTGCTCTTTATATTGCTATAACTTTGCCGAAGAGCAATGCATCTAAAATTTGAAAAAAAACAACTGAAAGTGGAGGTTCCACGCTTTCAAACCATATTTTCTAAATATCGATACGATTATTTTTACCGGAGTTATGACCATGTGACCCCTATTTTTCGGGCTCCTACAGGTGATCCTCTATTTAATGTGAGGAGTGTAGGTGTCGGGTTCCACATTTCACATTGCAAACTTACAAAATAAAAAGTAATATATACTTTATCACAAATATGGAGGAAGCCGTTTCGCGCATGTAGACTGAGCTCAGTGGCTCCAAAAAAGCGTTGGTGGGGGTACAGCCAATAGTGGCTTCTCCAAGCACGAATTAGCGTCAACCTGCGCAGAACCGGTCTAAACTGTCGGTTAGCAGATTCCTTCTAATATGACATCAAGTCCATTAACTAATTCCAAATTGTTTAATATAATTTCTTTTTATTTGCATTAATATTTTATACTACTGGTAGAGAATCAAATTATACACCTTACCTATTTTGTTTTGTTATATTTTATTCTTTCTTGTAAAATACATAATTCATATGTAGGTATATGAATGTATTCACTAACCTGTTGTAGGTTGTACTGAGGCAGAGTGTTTTTATATTCCTGGAAAATATCGTCAAGAAAAGCATGCCATCTGTAGAAAATGGGGTCCCTCATAGCAGTCGCTGAGTCACCCATGATTCCAAATCTTTCCTGAGGGCAAATGAATAGAATCTTAATAACTTGCTCTTCTATTCCGAAACCACGTTTCTAAACTCAGTGCTTTTAAGTATTATTAAATAAACACTATGACATTTTGATTCTAATCTTAGCTCTATAAATTGCGTTCTATTTTGTTAAATAGTTATTAACAATGTCATTTTAATCATTATAAAACGATGTATGGTGTCTAGAACTCCTAGAAGCATTCGTCGTAGGTATTCGCGCCGCCGAGACAAAGCGATCAGAGCGTGTCGACGTTTCGTCCACTTGAAAGGGTCTAATTTATGAGACCGCGCGCACGAAATGCCGACGCTCTGCCAGCCGCGCACGCGGATGGTTGGTGCGCACGTCGAAGACAGTGGAATTACTACTTAGCCTCCTATTCTACATCTTGCTTTCTTTATCTAAATAAAGCTAACGCCGGCGGTTGGGTCAGTAGCCGAAACAACACCTTCACACTTCATAGTATAGTGCCTCTCCGAGCTATAGTGACTTAGGTGTGAAGTCCCTCAGCGGGGTCTTAACCGACACCCTGCTGGGTACTGGCCGCTAAACGTGTCCCTCTACTACCTCTTGCAGGACTGTATTTAGAGCAGACCAGGACAAAACCGGGGCCCTAACAGAAAATAAAACAGAAATTGAAGATACGGTTTATCATTATTAAAAGACATCAATTAACCTTTGCTACTGGCTATTAAAAATTGTCTCATATTACATATACCTTACTAAAATGTAATTGGATTTAATGTGAGACAATTTTTAATAGCCAGTAGCAAAGCTTAATTGATGTCTTTTAATAATGATAAACCGTGTCTTCAATTTCTGTTTTATTTTCTGTTAGGGCCCCGGTTTTGTCCTGGTCTTCTCTAAATACAGTCCTGCAAGAGGTAGTAGAGGGGCACGTTTAGCGGTCAGTACCCAGCAGGGTGTTGGTGAAGACCCCGCTGAGGGACTTCACACCTAAGTCACTATAGCTCGGAGCGGCACTATGACCACGCGACTTTTACGTTCTGTTCTTTTTAATACTTTTAAGCATAGATATAGTTACTGAAGTTCCTATTATTTCTTATTATAATTATCAGTGTGTGAACCAAATAGTATTGACCAATATTATAATAAAAGGTGTTCTTTTCTTTTTGTGATATTTGAGATTATCATTAAGAACTCACATAACCTCAACAGTAAGCTTACCCATATTTTTTAAAATATATATAGTTATACAACATTGACATTGGCTTTGACTACCACTGCTTGACCCATCGCCTGACGTATTCCGCGTGCATCGCTGCACGCGGGTTGCTTGCTTTTAGGCATATCTTTAACCACTTATAACAGCGCTCTCCAGTGTAGGGGCCCCCTCACGCGCCTGCTTCCCTTTCCAATCTTTCTTTCGCGCAGCGTACCTTCTGTTGTGAAGGAGAACGCGCGACACTACGAAGGCTACCCTGAGGAGCTCGCTGGGGCCCAGCGGCTGGGCTAGCATCTCCGCGGGTAGCGACACGCGGTATCCCTTAGGAGTGTGCGGATCGTCCCGTGGCTCGGGTTCCCGGTTCTCGGGACGGGTCGGCAAATTTCGG
The DNA here is from genome assembly GCA_951215215.1 of Andrena trimmerana. NCBI lineage: Eukaryota > Metazoa > Arthropoda > Insecta > Hymenoptera > Andrenidae > Andrena > Andrena trimmerana. Next base: position 12,210,806 of record OX578062.1, read on the forward strand.
GCGGGATCGGGCGGGGTCCCGATACTTTCGTATTGCTCGAGATCTCGACAGTTTCGGGATCCTGAGACTCGATCGGGCTACTAGCATGACCGCCATGAGCGGGCAATTTGATTTCAGGTCGACTCGGCATAACTCGGACGCGATCGGCTCGCAAGCCAGCTATTACGAGCGGACCGAGACAGAAAGAATTATGTATATCATTTATATTGATACCAGAGTGATAAGTTTTTACCTTTCTGTCTCCTGTTGAATCATTTGTATGTTATTATTTATTTACATATATATGTATTTTCATTGCTACCAAATAGTCTGTGAATACTGAATATGTCCATATACGTACTTAAATAAATACCATGTTCAGAACTTTGAAAGAAGACTATTTTTATATCGATAATATTTTAAAATCTTAATAAAATACACTTCATACTTAGTATTTTATTTAAAGGGAATATATAGGGTATTATCTTTTTCGGGATAGGTTCAGATTTAAAATAGAAAACATTCGAACAACTATAAGCATACAAAAAGGAATATTTACTGGGTGTTTCATGGTAACAACAATATACAAGAGGCGAATATTGTATTATTTCAAATTAACGTGTAAGAAACATAATTTTTCTATGTTCTCAGGTAATAATTTTAATCTATTACTGGTAACGATATCGTCCGATCGCGTCCGAGTTTTGTCGAGCCGACCTGGAATCAAATAGCCCGCTCATGGCGGCGATGCTTGTAGCGCGAATCGAGTCTCCGGATCCCGAAACTGTCGGGATCTCGAGTAATACGAAAGTATCGGGATCCCGCCCGAAAGTTGCCGGCCCGCCCCGAGCCGGAAAAGTCGGGTACTCGCTCACCCCTGGTATCCCTGACAACGCGGACGAGAGTGGGAGAACCCCGAATGTACGCGTACACGACCTTGGAGAGCGCTAAGCCTTATAACTAACAAACGAAACCTCAACCGTAATACCGTTATTATTGACTTTTGTATTATTTTGGTGTCTAGAATCACCCCTTAAATGTTCACCCACCTATAGTCAATGAACCTGTATATAGAAAAAAAATGAATATACTTCTAAAGCATGTAATGTGTATTTAGCATGATTTTAATTCAAATTTTTTAACAACATATTTAAAAATCATGAAATCGGTGACGTGAACCCTTGTCTGTATAATTACCACATTTATATTTTCGAAACATTTTCTCTTACAATATTCTACATGAATTGTAATCATCTGTACTTACCAAGTAGCGATGGTCTGGGTCATGGCAATATGAAATAGCAACATGACCGAAGTTATGAATGTCACCGTAAACGTTTGAATTGGGAGTCAATATGCTAGCTTCCATAATATTTCCTAATACATCAATTCCATTCTTTTCAGTCAGCGGTGTTCTTTCGCCTCGTGTATTGATCACAGATCCTGTGTGAATCACCTCATAGATGCGGTCACGCCACCTTTCCATATCTTGAATATCAAAATTCAATTGATCCACTGGTCGATTGATATCTCGAAGAATAGCACCGCTGGGTCTAGCTGGCCATGTACGGCCAGCAACTATCGAATCTAACTTTGGAAAATATGCCTCTGGAATTGGTTCACGCCAATTTATGAAGCGCTTTACACGTCCGAGCCGATTGCAGAAGCGTTCGCAGTTATATCTGAGATGGAGATAATTGAATTATATTTGGGCAGTACTAAAATGTTTGCTGCTACAAAACTAAAATTAAATTACAAAATGAAAATGATTTTTATGTAACATACTTCTTTTTACAGAGAATGAAATGGATTACGGCAAATTTAAAAGTTTTCAATCAATTTTACATTGTACTGATGATAAATATTTTTAGAAAAAACATTCATACTCACCGAGCCATGATTTGTTCATGCATATAGTAGAAAAGTTCTCCGCGTCGGTCTTTGTTAACAATATTAATGTCGCCCTCAATGGGATAAACTAAATGCCAATGCCAGTGATGAAGATTGATTCCGATATCTTCTCTCCAATAGGCAACACGATGTTCTTCATCCAGATCTGATGCAGTATAATCTTGCGGGATATCGATTGGTATCTACATGTAACGAATAAACATTTTAAAAAACTTTTCCATGTGCGTTACTCTATTCATCAAACAATATATTTTTTCTTAAACAGCTTCACGATGTGGGGGAAGTATTGTGACGTTCCACTCATTTTCGCATGTCCTAATTAGATTCTTCCCCACAAACCACTCCACGATTCCACCACTAGTCCCAAAAACACAGCTTTTACCCCTTACCAACCACTGGGCCATCCAGAAAATGTACCTTAGCGGTCCCCATCTCGCGATGGTCAAGAACGAAATCCCCTTACCCTCTTCGGCCGACAAGCACGATCTCCTCCCTCGCACCTAAATCTAAAATAAGCTCCTCGTCCCCAAAAAACCCTCCTAAATCAAGAGCACGACTCACTCCCCAAAAAACTCTCTTAAGGGGCATTATACCCAAAAATTATATTTTTTTTATTTTCTAATAGTTTAGGGTTTCGAAAAAATGTTCCTAAAATATTAAGATGAAATTCATAAAACTCCCAGAGTTATAGGGGCTTAAGGCCGCAGCGTGGCACGTAATCGTTCTCTCCAACCTTGTATCTAAAGAGCTTATGACTTCCACCAGAGAAAAGAGAGCTGCCCAACATGAATTCTTTGAAACTGAGGAAGGTTCCCTCTACGGTCCTGGTATAACACATTAGGGGTAAATTACAGAAATTAGTCGTTATCTACCGGAACTTCAGTCGTATAGGTCATAACTGCATGAAAACCTTTAAACGCGTGTTTCTCGAAACAAATTTTTTAGATCGGGCGCACATTTTTCTCAAAAACTACTGCACCGATTGAGCTAAAATTTTACACAGATTGAAAGTGAATGTGTACCTATAGTCCGTAGCAGAATTAAATCAATAGTTTCAATACAACACCCCTCACTACTTGTTTTAGTTAAAGAAAAGTCGAAAAATTCAAATATCAATTTTTAAAGAGCTGCGATTTCGGTAACATTGTTCGAACATCTGCTAGGGGGATAACAACACTCATATAGATTAAAAAAATCTTTGGTACTTTCGTTTCAGATGATTAGGGCGGCCGCAATTCGTGCGCCCGATGGGGGCCGGTGTTTGATGACATGACTTGCGCTTCGGCGTGTAATTTGTACAATTTTCAATATAATACATTGCAAAAATTTGTGTTGATAGTTCAAATACTACTGAATATGTGTGCAAAACCCCTGCCCTGGAGGTGCGATAGGTTTTAAAAAATTAATTTGCAAATATCACCTTTAAAAACGAGTATCTAGACGATAATACCCCCTTAAATCCAGACTACGTCTCACCCACTCTAAACCACACCAAATCAAAGCGACTCTTATCCCTTCCCAACCAAAACAACCAAAACCTATCAATTGGCATTCCGGAACACGTTACCATATAAATACAAGGGACACCGCGCCCGGAGGTCACTTATTGTATAAATTACTTTATTGTACAAACTACTTTTGTACAAATTTATTGTACAACCTACTTAGAGTACAAATTAAGTTTGTGCAAGGTTACGTTATACTCTACGGTTTTATATCAATTCTAACATTCGCGTGAGTTCTACAACATTCAAAGGGTTCATTAATCTTCGGCAACTACTGTAAACGAATATTACTACGTATCATAATATTATAATACTGTTTTTCATATGATTGTCTATTGCTAATGCTTATCGCATTTTATATTATTTTCTATTGCTAATGCTTACCGATTTCATATTCTTATATATTGCTAGTGCTTATTGTCTGTATATACATATATGTGCCAGCTTCCAAGTGCTACGAAACTCGTTTTCGTGCCTAGCCTCCCTGCTACCATAGTGCTACCGAACACGCTTTCGTGCATAACGTACCCATATAATCCCACATCATCATTGACCCCAAACACCGTCAACCGGGACGTGACAGTATAAAAACGAATATGTACATTAACATAATACCTATAGCAAAAAAGATCTCATCTTTAAGATATTAGATATAAATAAATTTATTACCTTCATTTTTGAATTTATTTTATTTGCTTTTTACATGTTAAAATGTTTTATATACACGCTGTGTATTTTATAGAACAATAACCTTTACTTGTTTTAGTTATAAGCAATCCTCAAAGGACAAGTAGCCTACAAATCTACAGGGTATTAAAAGAAATAAGACATATTTGGAATTTAAAAATTTAGAAATCCATTCGACAAGGAGGGAAACCGGTTCGTCGTTCGACGCAAGCTATGGAGTCAAGAGAACCATCCTCACCTTTCGGACAGCCCCTCAACTTTTTCAAGCCTGAACCATATGCAGAGGGGGCAGATAGTATCAGCTTTTGAAGGTCCAACAGACGCGCTGCGCCTCAGAGTTTCCTCTATAGCAGCAATTTAAGCTTTGCAAGATGGAGTGAGCTTTAATACCTTCCTAGCCAACCACCGTGCAGGCCACAGGGCGGCCGGAAACAGTTAAGGAACTGAGAAGACCACACTTGACTCTTTTGCTAAACACCGTAAGGAATTTTTGCTATAGGGTAGGCCTTGAGGTCACGAATTATATACATTCGCAACCGAGAAAACTATACCCATTGCAGAGGGGGCACTTATTTCAGCGCTGTCCAACTTGCCTCCTGAGAGACAAAAGCCGTCCCCATCGTCGTCGGCCGTTGCCATGGCGCAAAGACGCCGCCAACTCAAAGTAACAGTGAACGTCGATGTCGTGCGTGGTGTCTGAGCTTCCTTGTCTACACAATTGTCAAGGTCTCCTTCTAAGCGTCGCGAGGTTTCTTTGACAACAAGTCACGCTGCTCGAAAAAAAGATTGGAAGGGGAAGCAAGTGCATGAGGGGCTCCTACACTGGACAGCGCTGACTTATTTGGAAGGAGTGCAACGTCACAGGGGATATGTCATCATTCCTGTCCTAACTTCGAAGCACAGATGGACCGTGGCATAGGTAGGTATTTCCACCCGGAACGGGATCGGCGCGATCCATGGACATAGGAATACAGGGACGAAGTAATCGTTACGACTTTAGGCGAGGAGAGTGAAGCAACTTGTGAAGAGCGGGAAACGCGGTCACGTGGTACTTTGGTGCTGCATTGATGATTGGTTCTAACCAAATTCGCATAATTTCAAGATGAGACCTTTAGTTTGTTTACAATTATAAATGTACGATAGAATATTTTCAGTAAAACAGAGACACAAAGTGTGTTATTCATAAATTAACATACTGAAAGGTTAATGAGTGATTGAGGTGTCAGAATTAAATGGTTAAAAGATTGAATCTATATGTAAATATGAAAAATGTGTTTTGATTTTGTTTGAAATTTACTTTTGCAACCTCACAGTATGGTTTGCAATATTATTTTATGAAATCTTTAAACAAATAAAACATGATTATTTAAAAATAGATATAAACAGAAGGTTATCTTTTACTTTTTTGCACTTAAGAATGTGATTTAACAAATTTTGCAGCAACATATAACTTGCCACAATGGAAGTAAATATTGGTCACAGTTCTATACTGAAAAATTAAAAATTTTATTATAAAATGTTAATCTATTAAAAAAGTAATTAAATGTGTAACTTTATTTCATTTGTCTCATTTTGATAATACAATATAATTTTTATGTATGCAACTACAATATTTTTCTTACTGGTGATACGTGAGATTCATAATACTTTTTTCTTTCTTTTGTCTCAAAACTAGATGACTTTCCGCGCGATTTTTACAATATTTTACAATGCACTCATTTATTTTGATTGCATTCAAATTTATATGCTTGTATTACTCATTTATATGCATGCATTTAAAACGTCGCAAATAAAAAGTCCAAAGTTCAAATATCGTTGCGGATATTCTCCTTTTTTCTTGAATTATTCTCTACTTTCTTTCTAATTTCTTTCTATATTCTCAGAAGACTAAAAACTTGAAATCTGTTAATTAACAAAGCATTTTCGATGCTTGATTTTGCAGCTAAAGATGCAGTTAAAAATAATATACTGCAACCCTGGTTTTCAATTTTGGGTATTTTTGATCCGGTAGCGACAATGTGTGTTGCATATTGGGGTGCACGTCCCGCCGAGTTAAACGATTTTATTCAGCTTCGCTCTTTATGTTTGTATGTTTGCGTGTTCGTATGTTCGTATGTTCGCGTGTTCGTATGTTCGTATGTTCGTATGTTCGTATGTTCGTATGTTCGTATGTTCGTATGTTCGTACGTTCGTATGTTCGTACGTTCGTATGTTCGTATGTTCGTATGTTCGTATGTTCGTATGTTTGTATGTATGTTTGTTTGGTTCAAAACTAATTAGAAACACAATTTTAACTCACTTTCAACAATCCAATAAACTTGAAACTTTGCAGACGTTCGTAGTTTGGATGACAATACAAAATTATGGGAAAAATCCCAAAGTGTTTAAAAAATTACCCAGTCATCAATAAATATAACCCATAACCACAAATCGAAACTACAGTAATCTGGGGTGCGAGTGGTAAGCCGACCGTAATAGCGGAGCGGGTTTCTCATCGATTCTGTAACTATTCATTGTGACGTGAATTTTAAAGAGTCGATTCTAGAAAAGAGCTTATTTTGTAAGTAGCATTTCAAGGAACTACTTCTGTTTATGTATAAAAAAGGGAACATCGTACATTAGCCAGCTGTGTAAGTGCTTTGCAAATTAATAGTTTTCAAGTGTTTATTCTACTGGGAATATAGAAAGAGAAATTTAAGAATAATCAATGGAAAAATATTTTAAAAAAATTTAAGTTATACAATTTTATTTAAAATGCACTATATACTAAAGAATAATTATTTTCTTGTACCACATTTTCGATATTGTTTTCCCACTTTAAATAAGATGCTTTGTAAATTAACAGTTTTGAAATTTGTAGTCTTCTGAGAATATTAAATGAGAGATTAGAGAATAATTAAAGAAAAAAGTAGAATATTCTCAGTGAGATTTCAACTCTGCACTTTTTGTTTGCGATCCAAGCGCTTGGATGTCCAGAAAATGAATTCTCGGCGAAGAGGTCGGTCCAGGCAGCGCGTGCGGCACACGGACTGGGGGAAGGGTAAGCTTGTTTGATGCGGTACAAGCGGTAGGAGGGGGTACGTTTGGTCGTGGAGAGGAGGTAGAGCGCGTGAGTTTTCACCCAAGATTCTGGCGTTACTGGTTCCAACTGGTTCTCATTCACCCTTACTCGATGAAAATAAGATTGCGCTTACTCCAGGCATGGAATTTAAGTGAACTTGGCGGCCGATTTCCAGAGGCAACGCCTCCTTACTCCCGCCACGCATCTTGGCCCCCGCGGCGGCCAAGGTGCTTCGAGCGCCTCAGACTCGTACCATATGAACCGCGCGTGGCGCATTGGAGCGACACCCGTATCAATAGATTTCCGCATCACCCATGAGGTACTATTGTATTATCGATGCGCTTTTTTTTGTCAGTGGTATCCCCTGTAGGCCTATTCCAGTGTGTCGCGCGATAAAAAACGAATTGAAAAAACGCGTTTTACTATCAAACTTTTAAAGATGTTTGGAAAAACTAGATTTTCGCGCACGTTTAGACGTGCTGGGCAAATCTAAAATATTAACAGGGAGGCTGGACGATGTACCTCAGTACTTCGAAAGAACATATTTCGCTGTCAGTATTCAGTAAAAAAGCGAAGAAGTAAGACGATTATGTGTGTATGTAGGTATTTATAATTTTAATTAATTGCTTTTATATTCAATTCCTTCGTGAAACCCGTGTACAACAGAAATTTTGCTATGGGTCGAAACCATTCGCCTTCCAATGTTTAAACAGCGCGCTCCTAAATATGCTTGGTCCTGTTTGCTTAGTTCAGCGCTGTCCAGCGTAGGGGCCCCTCACGCGTCTACTTCCCCTTCCAACCTCCTTTCGAGCAGCGTGACTTGTCGTCAAGGAAACCGCGCGACGCTGAAAAGGAGGCCGCGACATTTCCGTAGACAAGGAAGTTCAGACGACACGCGCGACGCCGACGTTCACTATTATTTTAAATCGGCCGCGTCTGTGCGCCATGGCCACGGCGGACGATGGTGGGGGACGGCTTTTGCCTCTCAAGAGGCAAGTTGGACGGCGCTGGCTTAGTTGTATGTAATCTTGAACCGAGGTGTCAAGTACCACGTATGAGTCGAGGGGTTCTATATACGCGTAGAACGATTCGTTTATCTTCGTGGGTACCGGGTGTACCTTGCTGAATACTACTGGCTTACTTTTCCGGCCGTCACAGTGGTATTTCCCCTTAATGAGGAGGTACAGGGGACATATAGACCGTCTCGGGACATTCTCCGAACGTGCAATTCGTCTGGAAAGGACGTTCTTCGGATGTACATAAGATTGTTTTTGTGCTATTTGGGACAATATAAAAAAAGTTCTCCTTTCTGCGTATTCGCTCTTTCAAATCATTCAAAAGGCGTGAAAAACATTTTTCATGTCGTTACACCTAAAGAAATACTTACATAATGTAAGTAGCTGACTCGGATTATCTTGCATACCTTGTAGAATAGTTAATTGGAAATATTATCTAATAGTTAATATTATATAATAGTTATCTAATAGTTTATCTAAAATTATCTGTTAATATGTACAGTCTTACGAAAGTATGCAGGACAATTTTCTAGAAGAGTAATGGATAAGGATATTACAAAATGCAACAATATAATCGAACATAATTACTTGCGCAAAAATTAAATGGTACATTAAATTTTTCTTACATACCCTCGAACCCTCAGGAACAGTATTGGCCTCTTCTCTAGCTCTAGAAAAAATTCCTCCATCGACGTATTTGTCCGGAAATGTTTCGGTTAGCGGTGGTATTGGCAAATCCTTTGTATCAGGGCGGTGCAGTATTGCAACTGAAAGGGCATAGATGAACATATTCGGATTTAAACGGTCGCGACAGTAGACCGCCACAGATAAGAAGTCCTCGAATGATTTCATGCCTGAAATAAGGAGCACAACCATAAAATTCACGTATGAGCACCTTAGTTAAACTGAATTTAACCAGGGATTTGGTACAATTAGGCACATGTGAAATGGGTAAAAAATATGATGCTTAAGGCTGCCGTATCATTTTTGTTATTATCCGATTCGATCGAAGCGTCCCCAGTAAACAAACGGACCCTAATGAAACTACTGCGGTCGATAAGAAGAACTTGGACAGAGGTGACATCTCCAGGTACTCTGGGTAGACGAATTTTTTACGCAGAGTTGCCACATCTTCTGTTCTCTCTGTCTCTACCGCGCTGTTGACACTGGAGTTCTCTCTTTTTATCGAGAAGTCTTGAAGGAATACAGCACGAGAGCTGCGTCTAGCGTCAGAGCCTCGATGAACGTAGCAATGATGAAAGACAGAGAGGTCCGGGAGTGTAAAAAGGAAAGATGGAAAGATACCAAACCTGACATAATTTGAACTATCATTATTAACGATATTACACATCAAATTTATTTGCAGAATTGAAAGCACGTTTCATTCAAAGTAGTCCGATTTAAATTATTTTCTGTCAATTTAATCGGTAGAATCACTTTCTTATTGATACGATGAAAAATAAAGAAACTCTGTTTCTGCATAATCGATCATATGTACATTGCCGAGTAACTTCAGGCGACAGGTTAGACGGGCGAGCGATACAATGTCGCTCGGCTCGAGCTTCGGGGGACCTCAAGAATGAAGGCCTTCGATTAAAAAAATTATTTGATGAATTCCCGTCGAATAAACCGATTCATCCGTGGCGTTTCAAATAAAACTATGTAACTCTGGGTTATTTTTATTCGACGACAAATAAAGATAATGACTCTTTAATTTGATAGTTTATTTCAATAATTTATGAAATAATACTAATTTGCGTATTAATATCCCTTCTAAACCAGAGATGGACAAAAAAAATTATTTCAAATAAAAAATTGATTTCGAATTAAAGACAAAAATTTTATTCGAAACTCATCAAATAAAAATAACCCAGATTTATTTTTATTTCAAATAAAAATAAGCCAGAGTTACTTTTATTTGAAACGTCACAAATAATTTTTTTTGTTCGACGGGAATTCATTTTAACCTTCAAATAATTTCGTCGTCTTTTCGTTAATTTGTATATGAAAATTATTTGAAGCTCAAATAACTCTAATAGTAGAGAGCTAGAGAGAGGGGGGCGTGTGCTAGAGAGCGGTAAGCAGGAGAGCATGATGCAAGGAGGTAGTTGTTAGAGCGAGAGAGAACGGGGATTAGAAGAGATAGGAATATTAGGAACGGGCCTCTCGCTCCCTTCCGTTCCCTCTCACTCTAACAACTACCTCCTCGCATCATGCTCTCCTGCTTACCGCTCTCTAGCACGCGCTCCTCCTTTCTCAAGCTCTCTGCTCCCAGAGTTATTTGGGCTTTAAATAATTTTCAAATACAAATAAATGAAAAGACGACAAAATTATTTGAAGGTTAAAATTTATTCCAGTGAAATAAAAAAATTATTTGTGGCCGTAGGATAAATTCCTGTCAAACAAAAAAATTATTTGCGGCAGTCGGATAAGTTCCCGTCAAACAAAAAAATGATTTGTGGCTGTCGAATAAATTCACGTCGAACAAAAAATTTATTTCATGACAAATAAAGATAAAGTCTTTTATTTGATACATTATTTAAATAATTGTTTATTTAAATAATGCCCATCTCTGTTCTAAACTTCGCAACTCTTATTATCGTCTCTAATTCTGTGGAATATTTATGTTCCTTGTGAAAAAGTATAATGATATGATTGTTCAATGATTGTTTGTTTTGTTTGTATTAAGAGAATCTAACTGTTTGGGAAAGGAAATAGTTTCCCACGCCGCCATACTCATTCTCATGGCAGCACCTCGCGGACCGCGATTCAGCAGCGCTGATCGATTGGCGAGCCGCCAATCAGCGGCGATCGATCAACTGTCGCCGCAATCGATGAACCAATCAGCTCGGATCGACGAGCCAATCGGGATGCCGCACGGTGCTCTAGGAGAAGCAGAGACCAGCAACGGTCCCACTAGTGCAAGGGAGAAACAGATGCATACTTCTCCCTTGCACAAGTGGGACCGTCGCCGGCCGTAGTCGCCGGCCGCACATTGGAACGCCAGCCTTGAAAGGAAAACATTTTTCTTCAATATTTATATTTTTTTGTCACTTTTCTGGGACCTAGATGAACTGGTAAATTTGCCAATCATAACAAAGCGTGTATCAATATTTTGATACAAAGTGTTTTTTAAAAATATATAAATATATTTCCAATTATAACAAACCATGTTTTCGAAACACATTCATTTCTTTTACTTTGTGTTTTAATGCGGTACGTCAATGAATACATTTAAAATTATTTTAACATCAGATACTTCAAATGATAAATTCTGTTATTGTTATTCAATTTGCCTTTTTATGTAGTATAAAAATATATGGAAATTCTTCAAATGATTGCTTGTTTGAATCAAGAAAGAGTTTAGATACAGCAAGCGGCCTGACGCCGTATTGCCAAAGAATAGGAACTCTCTTATATCTGTAATAAACACTTTGTATCAATAAAGCGAACGAACGTATGCGCTAAACACGCGTTGCAATATCAAAATAGAAGCACCCGCTGACGTATTGGGTACTAGAAAAGGTGGGCCATAAGGTGCGTATCGACTTTGCGAGGATTCCTCGCGAGGCACGCCTCGCGGAGTTGGATATCTGGAAATTGCATACCGCGATCATGATCACTTTGCGAAACAGCCTCGCGCGGAAGCGTCTAGGCCGAATTTCCTAGCCGCGATGGGCGGAGGCCAGACACCAGCCGCGCAGCGTTCGGGATCCCACTTGGTTTCGAGCACTTGAAATGGTCTATGTGTGTAGTAGTAGAGCAAAATACAACCTGCTATAATATACAACTAAGTAAATTTCATACCAAGAAGGGTCTAACTATTATCAAATCAAAAGGCAATTCCACAAATTATTGAAACATTAAATATTTGACACGTATTTTCTTTTATCGGCAATCATCCATATCTGGAGGTGAAAAACACGTTTGCCCCAATATCTCGGAAAATATGTACCATATAAAATAATCTGTTAGGCGAAACTGATGTACTTTTTTATAACGAATCCAGTCACGCAATCAGATTCGTAATATATCAAATGTTATATATTAAAAATTACTCATTTTTTACTCCTTCTTCTTATATATTGTTGGTTCATTTTGGCGTTTTATCAACATAAACTAAAGACCAAACTGTGAAATACGGATACGTAGAATTCTTCAATTTCGACTGTTTAGTGAAAACTAAATACACTATATTGAACTCGCTACGCGTAGGGAACCTCAGGTGTAAAATTTGAGTATATTTCGGGTCTAATGGAACCAGATGTTTCCAAAGAACTAGCCAGGTTAATCGGCCAGAGCGTCTCATTAGAGTCGCGTATTGTCCCGCACTTCGACGACGGACAACAGTACTTACGGGTGGGAAGTCACCATTTACCTGTACCTGCCATCCGCTGACAGAGCAATACCTATACGGATTAACGAAACGGCTGCTTTTTATTATATTTTCAAATTTTATTATATTTTTGACCTTTATATTGTGTTCTGTATTTTGCCTTTATGATGTGTCCTTAATTATCCCAAACGAAGCAGCCTCTGAGAGGTAACAGTTGTGAACGAAGAGAAAATTCATTTATCGTTTATGGTCGGCAATTTGGTATTTTCAAAGACGGCTACGACAACATTTGGTTGCCAGATATTCAAAGGATAATCAAAAACGTAACTTTGCCGTCTTTAAGAATTCACATATTATTCGCTGTGAACAAAAGCGTGACTTTTTATTAATCCGCGGGTGTCCGCGGGAACAGTAAACAGCTGGATATTTCCTAACGTATTGGAGATAAAAAAAATTATTTATATGCAATTGCATAGTTCGTGGGAGTAAATTTACTAGCTGTCACGTCCCGCGACGTGGAGTCTACTATTATCTAACCCTTTAAATCGAATATATTTACTATTTCGTACTTTGGTGTATTATAATCACCTTAGTATACAAGTGTTGCCGATAAGGTATTGTAATCCGTAATTTACAAGAAGAAATCAAGTCAAGAATCAACGGACGGCAACAGTGAGCAGGAGGACCAGCACGAAGGAGGTAGCCGCACACCTACTAGCTGCACACCAGCTAGCTAATCGAGCGCACACAAAGGGGACCAGTGGACGCCAGCTGATGGGTCAGAGGCCCCTTCCGCCAGCGGAGTCGACACCTTCGCGAAGCTGCGCTCCTGATCATCGCCACAAATTTGCCCTCCCTTAATATCCAATAAATCGAGCTCCAATACGGAACCGATGTATTTTAACTTCAATCCCTAGTATGTGGGCTGTACGAAACCAATCGTACAGAGCACATCGAAAACCCAGTAGCGTAAACTTCTAAAAAATGAATTAAACTAAGAATTTAAGTATTGACGCTACTGAGGGTTTCGTATAACTGCAGAAATACGTCTTAAGTAAAGCAGAAGACACCGAAATAGGCGCGCAATAGCTCAAATTCTGCAGTAAACAAAACTCTCGGATAGCCCGCTGGAAAGAATTCTTCAGGTGGATCCCACGGCAGATGATTGGGAGATTTCATCTCCCACCGTCTTAATTGTCATGTGACAAACCTGGAGAAGGAGTGATCAGTAGTCCTATAAAAAGGGACTGACCACCCGCGGAGCGACATTAATTAATAAAATTAATTATCAATTATTATTACCATTTTTTTATTATAACGTTCAACTTATCAACTAATAAAACTATAAAACTTGTGAAAGTGTGAAAACAATAGAACAAAGTGACAATAAAAGTGTGTTTAAATTACAAAGTGAGTGAAGTATTCCACCCCTTACCTTATCCTTTTAAATTTTGAGCATTGGTCTTGAGGAAAATAAATAAATTACGAAATTGCATATTAACAGTTCACGGTTTGCGTTGATCAAAGGTATTGCCTATGAGCAGAACGTTGCCCGCGGTTTTACCAGAGATTACGCGTAAAACGTGATCGACGCGAGTATTTGATGAGCATTGACAGTTCACGGGTTGCGCGGATCAAAGGTATCACCAATGAGCAGAACGTTGCCCGCGGTCTTACCAGAGATCAAGCGTAGTGCGTGATCAACCCCGGTTTTAAACCAAATATAGAAAAATCACGTTTGCGTTGCCGATGGTGTCACCTAAGAGCAGAACGTTGCCCGTGGTGGTACCTGGAGCGAAAGGTGGAGAGTGATTTATCGGTCAATCAAATAAAATATTATTACTTCCAAAAGATCAATGCCAAGAAATCATCGCGCTGGGCGGCGAGTTCAATTGCGAAAATTAAAGTGGCAGTTCATAAACACTCCAGCAACTACCTTCGAACTCTTGGGAGTACCCAGGACCCCGACTGTCAGGGAGGTTACAACCAATTCCAATTTCGGGCAAATCATTAGGGTAGGACCCTGGGCCTTTCCAAGGACTAACCAGACACCAGAGATCTACGGGATATCAGAGATTTCAATCCCCTGGCAACTCAGAACCATCGACCAATAAAAGGTAGCCAGCATAATATTCGGTATTAATACCTTTTAAACTGTACTCAACTATCCCAGAGCGTAAGTCCCTGGACTAGCTCGAAAGCGGATTAAAAATTATTAATTTCCTTAAAACGCGGCCCCAAATAAAAAGTAGGGACGTAACATAGCGCAGATGAATTTTTTTTTCACGATTGAGTTAAAAAATAGAAAACACAAATTAATAGATGTAAAAAATATTAAATTATACATCACTAGAAAGGAATAGGTTTATCCTATTTTTTGCCACAAATTTCATTCCGATATCTGAAATGAAACACCCAAATGTCATTGACTTCTTCAATCTGGCAGATAAACAGAGCACGATGTACATATAAAAAAAAGGCTAGTCTTTCACTGTCTTCGACGGTCCTCGAGACCTCATACGACAATAGACCCTTTTTTCAAGTGCTCGAAAAGATCCTGTGGGGCGCGTCGTTGCACTGGTGGGGCCATGGCGTTGACGCTTAGGTCATGGAACGGCCACCTTTACGCGTAGCCGACGATACCGCGGGAGCTCGGGCGGAAGCCGCGCGCTCTGATTGGTGCTTTTTTGTTTTCTTAATATCTCGTTAACGAAGTTTCGGACAATATTTTCGCTAAGGAAAAAGTTGTTTAAAATCACTCCCTGAGTCACCCCTTTCAAAGAACTCCGCCATTTTCGGGTCACCCTGTGTAGAGCGTGTTTCACTACAGATGGTACACTTTTTAGAGCAAGCATGCTCAGTCGGGAACCGTAGACGTCTTTACATTCTGGGATCCGGGTGGCAACCGCGCGCAGAACTGATATGTTGCTTACCACAGCATAGGTGGCAAAACTGCAATAATGTACGAGGTACGAGCTTTCACGCACATACAGTCTTCAGTTACCGCTACCCTTTGCTGTGGTTAGCAACGTAACAGTTTCACGCTAGGTTCTGACCCGGGTCCCAGAACCTAAAGAGGATTACGGCTCCCAAATGAGCATGTCTGTTTTAGAGGATGATTCTACAGGCCAAAATAAGACGAAGATATAGAATAACAATTTTTAATATCACGCTTCGTTTTCGAGAAAATGACTTTGAATTTTAGCTAAATACGCATGCACCGAAGTAAGTACAGTATTTCTTCGCTGAGGGCTCGCTGGCCGGGACCGGCGTTGAGCCGTCAGCGTGAACGAAGCCCTAATTCCGAGCGATCGCTTCTCGCTTCTTTCTGTCCGAAAGGGGGAGCGAAATGAAACGCTTTGCGTGCGCGTCGGGCATGAGTGTTCAGATGAAATCGTGACTGCTCGGCGCATGCGCGCGACGGTTAGATAGTCAGGCACGTCACGAGCTTTTTCTGCGCCCTAAGCGAGCTTGCCAAATTCCACCATTTATTATAATACAATTAATTGAGCTTCTTCATGACCTTACTCTTAATTTTTATTCGAAGTTTAAAACCGTTGTAGTACAATTTGTAGTATTTCATTTAAAAATTTATTTTCTACAATGCCAACAATGAAAATACCATTTTGCACCTCTTGTCAACCTTATGCCCTAGCAGTTGCCTAATTTTGCAGAGTAAAGTCATAAATAATCTCAAATAAATGTATTATAATGAAGGGCCCAGTTTCACAAGTTCGCCTAGGGCGCAAAGAAGCCGGGCCTGCGTCAAGCTTTCGCCGAAGCCATTTCCGTGTTTACGATGAGTGTTCACGACCATCGCGCACGCAAAGGACGGAGTGCCAGGCGTCCGAAAGACGGAGCAAGACAAAATATCAACGCGTCGTCTGTCTCGTACCGTCCTCGCTCGCATTCAGTGCCTCTCACTCGGTCTCGCCTTCGCTGGACAAGAGTGAGACAGAAGTGGTGGGGATAGTGAAAAGTCCTCATCGTGTATGCCAAACCGAGCCCTCAGCGAGTAACTACTGTACACGACTAAACAGCCTACGGAAAGCGCGGCGCGTTCTCCGTACCTCTACGTGCTCCTTAAGCCGCGTAATTATCTGACCATTCGCCCTGAATGAGCATCGCGTGAGCGCCGATTTGCTCGTGGGATGCTCGTTTCGATCTCACGCAGGATTCATTCACAGCCCACATGAACACATCTACACGAGGCCGAGCAGCTTGGCAAATGCTGGCTTCACACTCGGTTCACCGTCCACATTAACGAAACATCCGCTTACACGATGCTCGTTCGAGGTGAAATCTCAGATGAATACGCGGCTTTAAGAGACACGTGGAGGTAAGGAAAACGTGTCGCGCTTTCCGTAGGCCGTGTACTTATTTCTGTGCACGCAAATTTAGCTAAAATTGAATGTCAATTTTCTTGAAAACGAAGCACGATATTAAAAATGTTTATTCTATATTTCTGTCTTATTTTTTCCTGTAGAATCATATCATAAAAGGTTTACGACCTGTATTAAAACATGCAGTATCATTTTTACTATTATGTTTCCACATTACGGTAAGATGTATGGTGCAATACGTACCCATAAAAATATTAATCAGCCTTGCGGCTATCTTCCGATGTGCTGGAATAAAAAGAGAAAAAGGTTCACGCCGTCCCAGTTGCATAGGAATACTAAGATCCGGAAGAGTAATTTGCTTCACTTGAAGTTTCATATCAGCATCACCAAAACGGTTGAATACTTGAGTTGCCACGGGCCGGTACCTGTCAAGCTAAACAAATTAAGGGTATTAATTACAATGCTAATTAAACAAGGTACTAATAGCTTCAATTCTTCTTAAGCTTCAACGAAACATTTTTCTTAATGGTAAAAATAGTGTAACAGCATTAATAGTTAAATTTGCAACAAAATGAGAATAAGAATGAAGAGTGTCATCTACAACATTCTCCTGTTTCAAGACAGCAGTTACTTTGTTAAATCACACGCAATTATGTACGGTAATCAAAATGCATTTCAGTTTAAAGGTTCTGTTCACGACATTTATGTATTTCTTGCTGGCATTATACAGGGTGTTTAGCAACAGGTGCCAGAAACATTAAAGGGTGATGGTATATTGATGTGAAATTAAGTCGAAGATATGGAATACAATTTTTAGATATCGAGTTGCGTCTTCGACAAAATGGACTTTGAATTTTAGCTGAGTACGCGTGCACCGAAGTACAGTTTATTGCGCCTAGAGGTCGGTAGACCCAAGGAGAACGCGTCACGGCGTCACACTTTCCGTATGTGACTTCCCATACCACAGTGTGCTCCTGAGGCGTCTAAACACGGGACCACACCGAGGTGAACAGTGTTAGGGAATAATTTACCGCGAACATGTTAACTAAGACCGTCCGTCCTCGAAGCGTCGCTTCATAGACCAGGGTATGGACACTCAAATGGGCTGACTACACTGTCCAACAAAATTTAACTTTTTTTCTGTTCTGTACTATTCAATAGCCGTTTCTTATATAGACCTTTGTGTGCTGAATACGAATCTGCAAACCGTTTCTCGCCATCACACAGTGCGGCATAGATGGACAAAAATACAAAATCGAAATATTCATATGTATAACAGTATAAGATCTTATTGAATTGATATATAATGTTTTTTATTATATTTATTTATTATTACGAGTAATAATAGCTCATTACAGAATTTATGAATCAAAAAGGAAAATCAACTATTTATGTGCATGCTTAATTATTTTTTGGCATTTTTTTTACACCTATTGTAGGGGGTGATTGAAATTTGAGGATGAATATAGGTTGTTCGAGAAGACGCGTGAATGAGGAGTACGATAGAGGTGTGAAAGACGAGTGTTTAGGTTTATGTCCGGGCGATTGATAGCGATGCAGATGAGATTGGTCTTCGAGGATAGATTAGTAGAGAGGAAGGGATGGCGAGGATAAATAAACAAAGAAATGCATTCGTGACAGAATCAGTTAGTCAAGAGTAGCACAGAGTCAGATACGAGCAAGTTTTCGACGAGAGAGTTTCACAGTCTCCGTGAGAGAAGAAGTAAAAGAGTGTGAAAAAGTGATGTAAAAGGGCGAGTTGAATATTACATTAAGTGTAAACCAGTAGTGTAATAATCATAATTATTAAATTTAATAAAAACCTATCGGGAATCCAACATAAAGATCTGTCAGGAACTCAACTTTCCTGCAGTGGTGTTCAACATTACTTGTGTTGCATATCAAATATTAGTCATTTATATTAAATATATTTATAGCCGTTTTTTATAATGGAAGGTTCTCACCAAGGTATATATATTTAATTTTATATTTATTATGAATGCACTGATTTCTGTATCTGTGTGACAGTTTCGGTGAAACTTTAATCATTGTCAGCTTCAAGTTGGCATATAAAAAAAGCGGCTCAAAATATCCTGGGGTTTTAATAGTTTTCGATTCGTTACCTATTCTATTTTGAGAATTTCAAAAGTTTTTCTGCGAGAAACTGCGAGATAAAATTTTATAAACATTATTCTGCATCTGACCATATAATTTTTTGTTTAGGATTTGAATTCAGAATTAAAAATTCTAATCTACTTGATGCATGGATTTCCAGTGAGAAATCTAAGAAAATATCAAATCTTCTCGTTAAACTAAAAACATTATTACATATTAACGAGTGTAATACTTCTTTTGATGAGGAGCTTCTGAAAACTTGCAAGGTTTATAACTTAACTTTAAGTAAAGAATGGATAAGCTGTTCGCGGAAAAGGGATCAACTTTTCCAACGCAATCATGTGTGGCTGAATAAGGAATTTAACATACCGAAGGAAGACAACGTACTAGATCAAGAATCAAATTTCGAATCGCAGCCGTCCACCAGTCGTGGAAGGCCTCTGGTACTTTTTAAGGATGCATCGATAAAAACAAAACAGCGTTGTATGAAAGATATCATTTCATCAAGATCAGCAGAAGATTTGCTGCTCAGGAATTATCAAAGACATCCCTCCATCCAACACAGTCACACCCTAATCTAACAGCACACGAAATAATCGCGTTATATTTAGATCTAGATTTGTCTGAAAGAAAGTACAATATCCTCCGCTCATTTGTCAATGTTTTGCATAACAAATGTTTCCCCAGTATCAAAGAATTGAGACAAATGAAAAAATCATTTTTACCTGAAATATCTGTTACCGAGATATTTGCTAAAATAAGTATGCAAAACTTATTAAATGCCACATCTCACAGTATTTTAAATCTAATTACTATAGAAGATAACGCAAATTTAAAGCTGACTTGCAAGTGGGGCTTTGACGGAAGCTCCGGACATAGTAATTATAAACAGAAATTTACACAAAACTCATCTGAGACAGATGAAGTTTTGTTTTTAATTGCATTAGTACCGTTAAAGTTAACAGATAACCATGATAACACGCTGTGGATAAACCCTCGTCCTTCGTCGACATTTTTCTGTCGGCCTATTAAATTTATATTTATGAAGGAAAATCAGTCATTAATTAGGCAAGAAGAAACTTTAATAAATACCGAAATAGCAAACCTTTCCCCCTATATATGTAATTTTTACGGCAAGAATATAGATGTCAAATTTCAATTGCATTTTACAATGTTAGATGGTAGTGTAAGCAACATTTTATCAAATACTAACTCCTGCGCAAAATGCTACATTTGCGGGGGCATCTCCAAAAGAGATGAATTCCGAAAGAGTTGCTGAAAAAACTAAAAAAACTGAGCATTATCGTTTTGACTTGTCCACTTTACATTCCTGGATAAGGTTCTTTGAATGTCTTCTTCATATCTCATACAGACTTCCATTTAAAAAATGGCAAGAAAGAGAAGAAGAAAATAAGAAACTATTTGCAATTAACAAACAACGCATTCAAGAAGAATTCAAATCACGTTTAGGACTTATTGTGGATAAGCCAAAGCCAGGATATGGCTTCTAGTAATGATGGTAATACAGCCAGGAGGTTTTTCAGCAACTCGACTATTAGCTCACAAATTACAAAAATTAACAAAAATTTAATAGATAAATTTTACACAATTCTAAGAGTTTTATCTTGTGGACAAAAAATAAATGTAAGTGCTTTTAATATATTGTTACAAGACGCATTAAAATTATATTTAGAAAAATACACATGGTACTACATGCCCATTAGCGTACATAAAGTTTTGTTACATGGTTGTGATGTCATTGAGTTTTTTGATTTACCAATTGGCGTTCTTTCTGAAGAGGCTTTAGAAGCTAGGCATAAAGAAATAAGGAAACATCGACTAAGCCACACGCGAAAAACAAGTAGAGAAGACACAAATACGGATCTTTTCAATGTTCTCTTGCTTACGTCTGATCCTTTTATTTCATGTCATCGAAAAGCTACTTCAAAAAAGCAAGATGAAGATTTTACAGAAATTAAAGAATACCTTGCAGCTGAGCAAGACGAATCAAACGATTCAATAAATGTCGTTGACTTGCAAATTAGCTTAAGCGAATTGGAAAATAGTGAATAATTTTTAAAAATTTGTAAAATTTTAGTTACTAATTTTATTTTCCGTAAATATATTCCAATATTTTGACATTTATAACTGAATTTAGATTTTTGTTCAAAATTCTATCATTCGGTCGCACTGTGCATCACCCTGAGTTAAGAAGAAATTCGATTTTGAAAAAAAAATGTAAATTCGAAGACCACTACAATCAAAGACACATTCCATTAGTTACCCCTTACCTCCGATCTATGCATGTACTACATTAACAATAAAAACTGCAGAACAATTTAATTTCTTAATTTATGAAAATAATGATACAGAGACAACTAGCCTATTGTTTATCAGCACCATGAATTTTAAAAAGAGCATTGAATAAAGTATTTAAATAAACAAAAGCTTTGCAAAAGCTTTTCACAACAATTATGGTTAAAAAATGGAAAACGAAAAATTAAATAAATGTAAAATATGTTAAATTATCCACCATTAGAAGGGAATAATTTTCCCCATTATTCAGCGCAAATTGCATTCCGATATCTTTTATAGTTCACAAGTTATACGCAAAGGGCCCCATATTCTTCAATCTGGGCCAATAACGGGTCAGCGCGGTCTACCATGGCTGGCCCGTAGGATAGGTAAAGTGTACCTTTTATGCATATTTACTTCTGCATCTTTTGAACGCATTAATTGCCGAAGGTAAAATTTTATATTTGGGGTCTGTCCACACCTCTCATAATACCCACCAAGTTTCATCTCGATCGGCCACTGGTTGGGGCTAGATCAGTGTGTGGGTTCGCGGAAAGCACGACAGCGAACAATGTAAGTTCGGCGATGCCAAAAACGAGACCGTAGTTACAAAATTTCAAAAATAGAAAATAGGGGGACGGAAGGGCTCCCGGATAGGAAGCCTTGCACCAACGTGCAAAAAAAAATTCCAAAAAAAATTAATGTAAGGAAGTCATAACGCCCAATACGGGAATATTGAAAATCACACTGGGCATCGCTCGCCGTCGTCGAAGACGCAAGGCCCAGTAGGACACGTAAGATACATATACAATGTAACTTGGATTCTCGATGAATGCCGATGACGTCAGGGGCATCGGTGAGGGTTCGAGGCGCGTAAAAGGAACGAGAGGCATTCGTGTGTACGACTCAAGATAGTTAGCATCGACGATCCAGAATATTCTTTACATTAACAATTTTTTACTAATATTTCGGAAACTAATAAATACCCGAAGCTGCAATTTTAGATTTAGGGTTCACACCCCCTCCCCCAAAACCTTATCTCGATCGGCCACCGGTTCCTTTTGGAAGTACAGCCCCAATACGAGATAAAGCTATCGAGAAAGAATCAATGTTCTGACAATAAAACTTCTGAATTTTTTCAGAGCTAACGCACACCTATTTTGATGTATGTATTTCTACGCTCAGGACTCGGTTGGACTACACGTCAGGAGCTTGGCGCAATCCCCATCACTTCTGACTCACTCTTGTTCTGCGTAGACGAGAGCGAGATGGAACGAGAGCGAGTCAGAAAACGTTGAGAAAAGGAGTACCGAGGCAGGGCAGCAGTATGGTGGGAGAATACTCCTCACGAAACTCACCGGCCAATATTGTATCTGAATACGATCTTAGAAGCTCGAATGACAGACGACGACCTTTGTGGCCCGAGCAGCGCGAGCCCGCCGTTGCACGGCGATGTGTCATCGATTATACAGAAACAGAATTTGTTTATATTTCATCGTATCAATGTGAAAGTGATACCACTGGATTCCTGCCATTCTCCCGGTTAAATTGACAGAAAATAATTAAAATCGGACTATTTTCAACAAAACGGGTTTTCACTTCTGCAAACAAATTTTTCACGTAATTTCCTTAATTATGGTCCGAATTATATCATTTTTGGGGCCAATTTGATCGAGAAAATATGAGGAATCGATTGACGTCACTTTCGCAAAGATCTGATTAGAAATGCAGAACTGCAGATTCGTCACTGCTTAGTGCGCAACATTGTATGGCCATACTGGTTTCGACCGCCGAAGCCCACGAAACTTATATTAGCGAGTCGCATGATTGCCAGCGAAAAGGACAAGAGGGGACTTTCCATGGCGAAGGAAAAAAAGTCTTCTACAGAACTCAAATCCAGGAAGACTTTGCTGACAAATTTTATATTTACGTCAAATAAATACTTTAATTGTAAGATTTAGACGACGAACTATTGTTGAATTTCGCCGGTTCTTATATATGCCCCACTTGGTTCGGAATTCCTGATCCCAGAGTTTCATGTATTTACCAATTGAAATGTTGCTTCAAGTCATCGGGCAATTGCATAACATCTTTTCGTACATATGTATATCTATTCGCGAGTAGGTGTCATGAATGACGCGACTTTTGTTTCTCAAATAAATTCACCCCTATCAGGGCCCTCGCCCGAACCGCTTGACAAGGAGACTGACCGATATGAACCGAGCGCGAGTGAAACAGCGCAGCAGCGGGACACCCTCGGTCGACGGCGACTTGAATCATCCAGTACTGAATACGAAAATGTTCATATTTCTCATTACACCTTGACGAGAGTATTAGTATATGTCAACGAAAATGAGTCGAGACACGAAGCAATTTCAGTCTATTTTTTCTTGTGAATACATGATTAGGACACACTCTACGTTCACTCAAAAATTGACCGAATTGCTCCATGTTTGATATCATTTTCATCGGAAAATCCTAAAAAATCCATCGGTAATACTTTCATCAACACTTATCAAAAACATGAACATTTTATTTTTCTGTAGTGGGTATTTGATCTAGCTCGTCGGTGTTATTGCTCTCGGCTGTCAACGGGCGGTCTACTAGGGCCCGGAGGTCCTCGCTCGCAGCGAGAAAGCAAAACAGTGGGGTGGGTCGGTCTTTCCCGATAATCTGAGCTCAAAGGCTTCTCAACAATTGGAAGACTGTACATATCTGTAAGACTGTACATATACGCGTCAATCGGTTCCTTATGCTTTCTCGATCAAATTGGCCCCAAAAATGATATAACTCGGATCACA
Source organism: Andrena trimmerana (assembly GCA_951215215.1). NCBI lineage: Eukaryota > Metazoa > Arthropoda > Insecta > Hymenoptera > Andrenidae > Andrena > Andrena trimmerana. The sequence goes on from OX578062.1 coordinate 12,234,855, forward strand.
ATTATGGAAATTACGTAAAATATTTGTTTGCAGAATTGAAAGCCCATTTCATTAAAAATAGTCTGATTTTCTGTCAAATTAATCGGGAGAATGCCAGCAATCCATTGATGTCACTTTCATATTGATGCGATGAAAAATAAAGAAATTCTGTTTCTGTATAATCGATGACAACATCGCAATAGCACCGGCGAGTGCATTATTAGGGCATATGAAAAGCCATCGAATAAGCAATTGCAATCTGAAGTCACTATTGCACCAACTCAATTTTGTATATAATGTTTGTTCAATAACTACTTTCTGCATGGGACTTATCTTATAATAAGTGTATAACTTTCATGTTTTGCTTCAGCGTTTCGCTAATAATAAAATGTCTAACCTAATATAACAAACTTCATTTTCTGGGGACATCTCCACATCTATTTTGTCTTTTCACTTATAACTCCTTACTGCAAACGTAACATGTTATAGCATGAGCACATTTCAAGTAATTAAAATGTACAATGAATTTTCTACGATTGCACTACCAGCAGACTTTACGTTTAAATTTTTTCAAGTACAACACAACAGCTGAGAATTTCTTTCCACATTCAGAATAGAATATGGAAATAGCAAACAGCTCCCTCTCGCGTTCACCGGGCAGTCGTCGATCTATCGGTATTACCATTTCTGTGCAGAAAAAATCTGCTGTAATACCGACCTGCCAAATCGGCCAGACCACGTGACGTGTCTACCCCCTTAAGCCTCGTGGCCACTAGCAATACACTTGCGACATTTATTGCGCAAGAAACTTGCATGAGTGTTTACACTACAGCATTTTTTTCCGGAAAGTTCTTGCCTGCAAGTAGTTGCGAGAAAAATCATGCGGAAGATATGTCCCGCGTGTTTACACTGCAGTGCTATTCCTGAGACCTGAGAGTCGAAATCGACTAGTGAATACGTGAAGTGTCTATTAAAATGTCAGTACAACAAACAAGATGTGCTGCTTCATGTACAGTGTTACTTTTGTTAACAAAACCAAAAAGAAAAAAAGAATTTGGACGACAGATTGGATTTTAAGAAGATGTAATCTTGAAATTCACAAATCACTGTTGTCCGAATTTAGAACGGACGATCCTCGTCAATTGGACAATTTATTGCGAATAACAGCAGAAGATTTTGACTATCTGTTAGAATTAGTTGGACCGAGCATCGGTAAAACTGATACAAAAATGCGTTGTGCTATTACGGCGAGTGAACGCTTATGTTTGACATTGAGGTTATTAGCAACAGGTAAGAACATTTTATACAATATAAAAATGTATTTATTTGTTTGGATATGATTACAACATCTAGACATGTATCATTCAATAGCCGGTACTTATAGATTTTTGTATCCTGAAAATGAATCCGCAAACCGTTTGTCGCGATCACCCTCAGTTTTCGAGAAATTCGATTTTGAAAAAAAATGCAGATTTTCAACTTTGAACTTTTCTGTGTTCCAGCAGTGATAGTTATTGAGTTGCTTGTTCCGTCAAATTATTCTATGAACTCTTCCGAATACAACGATATAAATCCTTATTGCATCATGAACATTTAAATATGTTTAAACAACGCAACAAAAATTGGTGCATTACGGGCGTCCTTTTTCATTTGATCGTTATTCAAACATATATAACCGTTCATAATTTAATAATGAGTTATATCGTTGTGTTCGCGAGAGTTCATAGCATAATTTTTACGCAACAAGTAACCGAACTATTACTGTTTGAACACAAAAGATGTTCAAAGTTGAAATTTGTTGGCGTTAGTGAATTTGAAATATTTGGGTCTAAAGCACACTTCACAGTATGGAGAAAAAAGAATACAGAGTTTAGGAAAGAAAATTTGCGATCTATGATGAAATACTGCGGGGGGTTCTATATTCGTTTGGAGCTATATGAGTGCAGCTGAAGTGGAAGCTCTACATTTCATCGATGGTATTATGAATTGTAGAGTTTATAATTGACATCCTGAGCAAGCACACCCATGCTAGTGCAAATAAAATGGGACTTAATTACAATTTTATATTTACCCATGACAATGATCCAAAGCATTCTGCATATAATACTAGGCAGAGAGTTTTATATAGCCCACCAAAATATTTTAAAATGCCGCCATAATCACCACATATCAATCCCATTGAGCATCTATGGGATTATTTGGACAAAAAAATACGTAATCATAATATTACATCTAAAGAAAGTTTGAAAGCCATTCTGCTAGACGAGTAGAGTAAAATACAGCCTGCTATAACATCCAACTTAGTAAATTCCATACCAAGTAGCCTTGAAGCTATTATAAAATCAAAAGACAATCCCACAAATTATTAAAACATTAAATATTTAGTTTATTTCCATACTTTATTAATTCTTTATTAAACTGTACGAATACTTTTTGTGCGTGCATTTCTGCACGTTTATCTGTTTTTGTTAATATCTTTGAAAATGTTAGAGGGAATAACATTTTGTTTATACAAAATCTATTCTACAAACATCAAAGAATATTGATTAACCAGTGTTTTCCGTTAAAATTTATTACTGACATGGATATACAAAGTTTTACTTTAAATTGGTCGCTGTGCGAATACTTTCTACACCGACTGTACGTGCTTTCTACTCTCGCCAAAAATTTCCAATTCATTTGGAAGTAAAATCTTTCACTGTGTGAGAATATTATCGGGTGTCTACACTATGACAGAATTCACTTGCTGAGACCAACTGTCGCAAGTAATCAGAACTTGCTAGAGTTACTCTCAGGCGTGTTTACACAACGCTGACATCAAGTCTCGCAATAAATGTTGCAAGTTAATTCCTAGTGTTCACGAGGCTTTAGGCTGCCAAGCACATGAACAGGAGTAGGAATATGCTTGTGTGCAGTGCGATAGGAAGAAAGTGGGAGGCGACGGTAGGTCATAGTGGGGGTAAGCATTTGTCCCGTGTCCCACAATTCTGGCTTCACTGCTTTCGCGTGCTATCGTCACTTATGTCGGCTGGTGGAGATACGAATAATACTGCTCGGTTCCGCGAGAACGACCGACAGTACGACACATTTTGTAGCTTTATTTTTCTGCATCGGCAACTTCAAACTTAAAGGCCATAAGTAAAAAGTTATCGCACCGGGTTCCGACGGAACTCAAAAGAAGTCGGCAGAACCTCCGTTTTAAAATGAGCTTAAGACAATAATGTTGTGGTTATCCCTCGCGGAGAAACAGCGAGTTGAAGAAGAAATGTAATTTGTACAATTTTTAAGCATATGTTCAAAAGGATCTCGTAGACCGAAATTTTTATGACGATCGGATTTTGTCACCGATTGTTGCACACTTATAAAGACAGGGCACTCGTATTTTTGTTATTGGCGGAATCAGCCACATCTACTTACTACAATGTACTATTACCCGGCCGAAAGAAGATCCCTAGCAAGCGGTCTCGGCCGATGCAGTCCGTCGCTGTGACGATTGGTCGAGTCACCTATTTGGACACACATCTAATGACGGGGCACACGTATTTTGGTTATTGGCTGAAGTAGGCACATATATTATCGCACTGCGCGACGAAGAGAGCGAACAAAACACATCGAGATCGAGTGAAATAGAGCGATCTGATCGACGAACGCCAAAGTACTACTAGCGTAGGCATCTCAGACGGTTAACCATTAATTAATATATAATAACATAAAGATTTCCTTATTTTTCACAATATGTTCAGGAAAGTATTATCCTGATTCAAAACCAATGATAATACTTTCCTGAACATATTGTGAAAAATAAGGAAATCTTTATGTTATTATATATTAATTAATGGTTAACCGCCTGAGATGCCTACGCTAGTAGTACTTTGGCGTTCGTCGATCAGATCGCTCTATTTCACTCGATCTCGATGTGTTTTGTTCGCTCTCTTCGTCGCGCAGTGCGATAATATATGTGCCTACTTCAGCCAATAACCAAAATACGTGTGCCCCGTCATTAGATGTGTGTCCAAATAGGTGACTCGACCAATCGTCACAGCGACGGACTGCATCGGCCGAGACCGCTTGTTAGGGATCTTCTTTCGGCCGGGTAATAGTACTTGTCTACACGAATAAATTGTAATACTAATATTATGTTTAATAGACTATCCATTTATCAGTTTGAACATTGTTTATTGTTATTGTAATACAAGTGTTTAGTTCCTTTAAAAGTGATACTTTATGATTGGGGTGCTTGTACTAATTGTTTGGTTACACAGTATTCATTACCATAAAATCACTGACACACGTGAATATTTTTATAATTACAAAAAATAGATCATGGCAACTATAAACGCGTAAGAAAAGTAGTAGTAAAAATGTATATCCAATCGCAATACCCCATTGTGAAGTTACAAAAATACTAGTTAATTAAATCGCAAATAGTACTTACCAAATAATCAGGTGGAATGTCAAAAACGACTTTTTTATCTCCTTTGGGCGCATGAACTGGTTCAGCCGGCCGATCAAATAGATATAGAATACAAGATTTATCGTTCTCCATATTAACTTATTTGTTTTTGTATAGGTTAATTATTTATAGTCTAAATTAACGATAAAACAAAAAAGAGCCAAATATTGCTACCAATGGATAGCTATCTTAAATTCGCAAAGAAGTGATTTCCTTTAGAAAATTGGTTACGATACAGTATTTCAACAAGCACAACTCATAAAGTACGACTATGACTCACTAGAAAACGAAATGGTAAAAGATGTTTGTACCTTGGCAATTAATAACGTTTTATGAAAAAAAAAATCTCGATGTCAGTTTTATAGAAGTGTTCAGGATATAGCGGTTTTTTCGTAGACCACAAAATCCTTAATAATGCTTTAAAATAATCAGCAGTAAAAGGCCTTGTGGTATTGTCTCATCTGTGTTTATAACGGAATTCAATACTTCATTCTTCCTGTTTTTATCGGAAATGTATTACGGTTAGGTGTCAGTCATTAGATTACAAATATTTGTCGCAGGCTTGATTCAAAACCAATTTAGGGCATGCAGTGTTAACCGTTTAACAGAAGTATTATTATGTAACTGACTAATATGTACTGCATCGGAGAAAATATGGTAATACTATGTTGTAATTTATTTTCAAATATTCTTTCCACAGACCAAAGATGCAAAATTATGTAAAATATCCTAATCATTATACTTTATGCATTTATATCCCTGACTTATTACCAGTTAGCAAGTTTATTCGAGGCATACACTTTTTTTCAATAACGATAAAAATTTAGATAAGTGCGGGTAATAAGGCCCACCTATCATTTAGCCTTGGTAGGTCAATCCACAATACTGGTAATGCCATTTATTGCTTCTATTACATACGAAATATCATACGAAGAATTTACGCGCGATTAATATAACATTTGCCAGCTGGAAATTCAACAACTGTTTCGCCGGCCATTACCGTTGTTGCAATTATAAGAATTACGTCGGATTCTTGGCTTTGAATTGGGAGTACTCATTATCTAATTACTGTACAACTGTAGGTATGTATAAGTACATATGTTGGCAATATACTCCCAGAAAATTGATGATTTTTTAAAGTGCACGCTTAAGGGGGTAGACACGTCACGTGACCTGGCCGATTCGGCAGGTCGGTATTACAGCAGGTTTTTTCTGCACAGAAATGGTAATACCGATAGATCGCCGATTGCCCGGTAAACGCGAGAGGGAGCTGTTTGCTATTTCCGAATTTTATTCTGAATAAGGAAAGAAATTCTCAGCTGTTGCATTGTCCTTATAAAAATTTAAACGGAAGTCGGCTGGTACTGCAAACGTAGAAAATTCATTGTACATTTACTTGAAATGTGCTTATGCTACAATATTCTACGTTGGCAGTAAGGAATTATAAGTGAAAAGGGGAAATAGATGTCCCCAGAAAATGAAGTTTGTTAGATTAGACATTTTTTTACTAGCAAAGCACCGAAACGGAACATGAAATACACTTATTACACGTCCTATGCAGAAAGCAGTTATGAACAAACATTATATATAAAATTGTAAGGAATCGATTGACGTCACTTTTGCAAAGATCTGATTAGAAATTGCAGACCTTCAGATTCGTCACTGCTTAGCGTGCAACATTGTATTGTCCCGCTGGTTTCGAGCGTCGAAGCCTACGAAATTCAGCGAGACACATGATTGTTGGCGAGCATCGCGTTTGACGACTCTAGCTAGAAAATTACGCCGTATGAATGCTAAGAAACGATAGTGTGAAGTGGCGTGCGTTTCAATTGCACATTGACAATATCGTAGATTCTAGGGCCTAGAATATTAGCTACGTATTACGATGTTCTTCACCAGAGCACTACATTAATGAATTAAAAAATAAATGAATTGGTCAATTAGTTAAAATTAATGAACTGTGATTAATTTTAATGACGCCTAATGTAATTGCACTTACAAACTGAATTACTAATTGTAATTAAAAGAATATTTTGACGTGCAACATGAAGCTGCGCATGCAAATGGTTGGGCTCGGATTATCGGGAAAGACCTACCCATCCCACCGTTTTGCTTTCTCGCTGCGAGCGAGGACCTTCGGGCCCCCGTAGACCACCCGTTGACAGCCGAGAGCAATAAAACCAACGGGCCAGATAAAATGTTCGTGTTTGATAAGTGTTGAGGAAATTATTACCAATGGAGTTTTTAGGATTTCTCGATGAAAATGATGTCAGAAATGGAGGAATTCGGTCCATTTTTAGTGAACGTAGTGTGTATCCTAATCATATATTCATAAAAAAAATAGACCGAAATGCTTTGCGTCTCGACTCATGTTCGTGGACATAAACTCACCAATCCATCGGTGGTAACACTCTTATCAAGGTGTAATGAGAAATATGAACATTTTCGTATTCAGTACTGGATGACTCAAGTCGCCGTCGACCGAGGGTCTCTCGCTGGTGCGCTATTTCACTCGCACTCGATTTACGTCGTTCAATCTCCTTGTCAAGCGGTTCAGACGAGGGCTCTCATAAATGTGCATTTATTTGGGAAACCAAAGTCGCGTCATTCGTGACACCGACTCGCGAACAGATATATGTATGTACAAGAAAAAGCAATTCAATTTCCCGATGACTTGAAGCAACATTTCAATAGGTAAATGCATGAAAAGGTGGGATCAGGAATTCCCAACCAAGTGATGCATATGAAAGAAGTGGCGATATTCAACAATAGTTTGTCGTCTAAATTTTACAAGTATTTGTTTGACATGAATATAAAGTTTGTCAGTCTTTCTCGATTTGAGTTCTATATAAGGCTGACTTTCCTTCGCCATGAAAAGTCCCCTCTTGTGCTGCACGCTGGCAAGAAACCGACGCTCGAAACCAGCGGGGCCATACAATGTTGCGCGCTAAGCAGTGACAAATCTGCTGTTCTGCATTTCTAATCAGATCTTTGCGAAAGTGGCGTCAGTCGATTCCTCATGTTTTCTCGATCAAATTAGCCACAAAAATGATATAATTCGGACCAAAATTAAGGAAATTACGTAAAAAATTGTTTGCAGAATTGAAAGCCCGTTTTCTTAAAAATAGTCCGATTTAAATTATTTTCGGTCAATTTAATCGGGAGAATGCCAGGAATCCATTCGTGGCACTTTCATATTGATACGATGAAAAATAAACAAATTCTGTTTCTTTAGAATCGATGACACATCGCCGAGCACGGCGATCTCGCGCTCGGGACACGAAGGTTCTCGTCTGTTATTCGAACTTCTAAGATCGTATTCAGATTTATTGGCCGGTGAGTTTTGTAACTAGGGGTGTGCGGGTACCCGATTTTTCGGGCTCGGGTCGGGCCGGCAACTTTCGGGCGGGATCGGGCGGGATTCCGATACTTTCGTATTGCTCGAGATCCCGACAGTTTCTGGACCCCGAGACTCGATTCAGGCTACAAGCATGACCGCCATGAGCGGGCAATTTGATTTCAGGTCGGCTTGGCAAAACTCGGACGCGATCGGCTCGAACGCCAGCTATTACGAGGGGACCGAGACGGAAAGAATTATGTATATTATTTATATCGATACCAGAGTGATAAGTTTTTACCTTTCTGTCTCTTGTTGAATCATAATTTGTATCTTATTATTATTAATTATTATTATTTGGTTACAAATATATGTATTTTCATTGCTACCAAATAGTCTGTGAATACTGAATACGTCCATATACGTACTTAAATAAATACCATCTTCAGAACTTGGGACGAAGACTATTTTTATATCGACAATATTTTAAAATCTGAATAAAATATACTTCACACTTAGTACTTTATGTAAAGGGAATATATAGGGTATTATCTTTTTCCGGATAGGTTCAGATTTAAAATAGAAAACGTACGAACTATAAGCATACAAAAAGGAATATTTCCTTGATGTTTCATAATAACAACAATATACAGGAGGCGAATATTTTATTATTTCAAATTAACGTGTAAGAAACATAATTTTTCTATGTTCTCAGGTAATAATTTTAATCTATTACTCGTAACGATATCGTCCGATCGCGTCCGAGTTTTGCCGAGCCGACCTGAAATCAAATTATCCGCTCATGGCGGCTATGCTTGTAGCCCGAATCGAGTCTTGGGGTCCCGAAACTGTCGCGACGTCGAGCAATACGAAAGTATCAGGACCCCGCCCGATACCGCCCGAAAGTTGCCGGCCCGTCCCGAGCCCGAAAAATCGGGAAACCGCACACCCCTAGTTACGAAACTCACCGGCCAATAAATCTGAATACGATCTTAGAAGTCGAATAACCGACGAGAACCTTTGTGTCCCGAGCCGCGCGAGATCGCCGTGCTCGGCGATGTGTCATCGATTATAAAGAAACAGAATTTGTTGATTTTTCATCGTATCAATATGAAAGTGGCACCTTTGGATTCTTGGCATTCTCTCGGTTATATTGGCAGAAAATAATTTAAATCGGACTATTTTTAACAAAACGGGCTTTCACTTCTACAAACAAATTTTTCACGTAATTTCCTTAATTTTGGTCCGAATTATATCATTTTTGGGGCCAATTTGATCGAGAAAACATGAGGAATCGACTGACGTCACTTTCGCAAAAATCTGATTAGAAATGCAGAACTGCAGATTTGTCACTGCTTAGCGCGCAACATTGTATGGCACCGCTGGTTTCGAGCGCCGAAGCCCACGAAACTCAGCGAGTCGCATGATTGCCAGCGAGAAGGACAAGGGAGGACTTTCCATGGCGAAAGAAAATCAGCCTTCTACAGAACTCAAATCGAGAAAGACTTTACTAATAAACTTTATATTCACGTCAAATAAATACTTTAATTGTAAAATTTAGACGACGAACTATTGTTGAATTTCGCCAGTTCTTACATATGCCCCACTGGGTTCGGAATTCCTGATCCCAGAGTTTCATGCATTTACCTATTGAAATATTGCTTCAAGTCATCGGGCAATTGCATTGTTTCTTCTCGTACATCTAGAGACGCGGTAGCGTCTCGACGCCAAGTACATGAAAGAAAAGACACCTTGTATATGCCTGTCGCTGCCGTGTATCTTTACTCGAAGCACAGCTATTCCAACCTAACCTGAAACTTATTTCATTAATATTTCATCACGCTTGCAATATTTTCTAAATTTAAAGGCATTTTTCTTATGTAAACCGCATATAAGCTTTCGAATGAGACCAATTTCAATAAAATCGGTCCACGCTAGACAGAGATATCATAATATCGTCTCATGGATCAGTCGGAAACGGTAAGATTTTTCTTCTTCTGATTCTCCTAGAAATTTTTCGTCAAACATTACGTATATATATTTTCGTCAATACGTATACGCGTTACACGCACACCTTCAGTCAAAACGAAACTAACACATGTTTCGTTCGTCGTTCGTCGACTCTCGGGATTATTCGGCAGGGATCGTCGTCCGTCATTGTACAAACTAAAAATTTTAAATACATTGAACTTTATAACCTACCAATCTTAACCTTCCAAGTGTCAAATAATGTAAGTGGTCCAAATTTTTTGAGATGTCAGGAGCTTTTACAGAAAATAGGAAACGGAATTATTGTCTCAATTAACAAGGTAAGTCGCCAAATTTATTTAATAGATTTTTTATGTAGAGTCGCAGACTTGGAAGTTGTCCGGAGAAGGTTCGACAGACAAGCACCTTCTTTCGCATATCTAGAAATTTGTACCATGCTTGTACAAAATAATATATTGTAGTAAAAAATTGCATTGAATTTAAATTGCCAGATATTTGTATTTGTATACTAGCAATTTAGAGTTTTTATTTTATGTAAATATATAGAAATGAAGGGGACGCACAGGACTTCGATAAAAATGGATAGTAGAAGTAGTAGCTTGGATAGTAGAATTGAAGGGGACGCACAGGCTTGGATGGATAGAAATGAAGGGAATGCACAGGCGTGGAGGTTGTCCGGAGAAGATTAGATAGATGGAGAGAGCATCTTGTTTCGCACAAGTTTCTGGAACTTTGTCAAATAAGGTAAATCGACAAAATTTGTCTAAAGACATAGCATTAAGAATTATTAAGAAAATAGATTATGGTGGACTGCTTGCAATGTAAAGCAAATCACATTAGTGAAGAAAGTACTCTGAAAACACATCTCCGTTGATGCTTTTCAATCTTTTGTGAAAGACATTCGTAATACTTTAATTAATAAAATCCACAGTAGTTTCTACGCTATTCATTGATTTTACTAGTTTTCCATTAACAATATTTCATTTCAATTCACCAATAAATATACTAAACCAACACCAATAAAAATATTGAATCTCTTCATTCATTTTCGCTAAATTACCATTAGACTTTTTTAAATATCCTCCAACAAAACTTTCTACCATATTTTCTCACCTCCTTCGGACACATTATGTAGTCTCTACACTCACTAGAGCAAAAGGCTACTCTATAAGTAAGTTCTACATTAAGTTGTATATAACTAAAATGTGGCTTTTATATTTATTTACAGATAATCGAAGCAGAAGATGATGCAGTGCGATCTACGTCAGAGAAAAAAATTTATTATAGCATTATTATTATTATTATATTAATTAAATGAGTTTATTCATATGCTTGCTTCATATCTGAAAATTCAAATTTTTAAATAAACCAATTCCACCAATCCACATTATCCGAAGTTTATTTGTAGTTTGATATTATCCTTAATCAAAAAATAATAAAAGTACACTCGCTGAGCTGCTTTACGCTATTCCGAGTATTCCGAGTAAGCTTTACTGGCTACAAACGCGTTTTATCTTCTAATATCACTCGATCTCAGAATTTATAATTTATTGGGATTTCCTTATTTTATCCTTACTTTTAGTACCCGTGACAGTGAAAAATTTGTAAAAAAGAAGAAGCTGAAATTCTGAATCCCAATAAAAAACTTCAAAAAAGTAAAAAAATATGACGCCAAGTACATGAATTAGCTTTGTACAAAGAAGTGAGATCCCCAAAAAGAACATTAAAAAAGTAAAAAATACGCCAAGTACATGAAAATGTCGAGGTCAAAAAAAGTATTATCAAAAATCACAAAAAAAAAGAAAATAGTATACATGAAAAGGTCGAGGAAAAAAAAGAGTATTATCAACAAATAAATATAAAAAAAAGACAAAGAAACATGAAAAAGTCAAGGACGAATAAAGTATAATTATCAAATAAATATAATCACATAAATAAAAAATAAAAAATATAATTACAATATAAAAAAAGATGTGAAATCAAAATGAGCTGCAAGTAGATCACAAAACAAAGAATATAATATAATCACACAAAAAAAGAAAATAATATAATTACAATATAAAAAAAGATGTGAAATCAAAATGAGCTGCAAGTACATTAATGTGCTTTCCAACTGCGCTTACGACGACACAAACTACATATACACAGCTAAAATGCTGTGTTATTCCATTACTCATATCGCGGACATTTTAATTAACCCATCAAAAAGAATCCCATTTAAAAACATTGTCGTAAATTAATAGCTTTACAAAATTAATGATATACGAAAATTGTGCGAATCATAACAATGGCTATTCATACAAAGAAAAAAATGTATTAAATAATATTAAGCAGATATATTTTAATACAAATAAATATTTTAATACGAATAAATATTTTATTCAAAATACTTGGCGCTGCGCCCCGAATTGGTGTTGCTAAACTGAATTAATATGTATAAATTGCATTAATCTTTTTTTCTATCTTTCATTCTTGTGCGTGCGTTCGTGAATGTGCGTATGTGTGCGTGTGCATATGCTACGTATGATATTAGAGTTAAATATATGTACAATAAATCTGACTGTGTTTCTAATATGTATATGTATAATATGTATATGTTTATGTATTTTAGATTGTAAGGGATTTATTGTTAATTATTAAGACTAAGTCAATTAACATTTTTTCGGTTGCGCAGCGCCAAGTATTTTGAATAAAATATTTATTCGTATTAAAATATTTATTTTTATTAAAATATATCTGCTTAATATTATTTAATACATTTTTTTCTTTGTATGAATAGCCATTGTTATGATTCGCACAATTTTCGTATATCATTAATTTTGTAAAGCTATTAATTTACGACAATGTTTTTAAATGAGATTCTGTTTGATGGGTATTATTTAATACATTTTTTTCTTTGTATAAATAGGCATTGGTATAATTGGCGCAATTTTTGTATATCATTAATTTTGTAAAGTTATTAATTTACGACAATGTTTTTAAATGGGATTCTTTTTGATGGGTTAATTAAAATGTCCGCGATATGATTAATGGAATAACACAGCATTTTAGCTGTGTATATGTAGTTTGTGTCGTCTTAAGCGCAGTTGGAAAGCACATTAATGTACTTGCAGCTCATTTTGATTTCACATCTTTTTTTATATTGTAATTATATTATTTTCTTTTTTTGTGTGATTATATTATATTCTTTGTTTTGTGATCTACTTGCAGCTCATTTTGATTTCACATCTTTTTTTATATTCTAATTATATTTTTTATTTTTTATTTATGTGATTATATTTATTTGATAATTATACTTTATTCGTCCTTGACTTTTTCATGTTTCTTTGTCTTTTTTTTATATTTATTTGTTGATAATACTCTTTTTTTTCCTCGACCTTTTCATGTATACTATTTTCTTTTTTTTTTGTGATTTTTGATAATACTTTTTTTGTCCTCGACATTTTCATGTACTTGGCGTATTTTTTACTTTTTTAAAGTTCTTTTTCGGGATATGTATATCTGTTCGCGAGTAGGTGTCATGAATGACGCGACTTTTGTTTCCCAAATAAATTCACCCCTATCAGGGCCCTCGCTCGAACCGCTTGACAAGGAGACCGAACAATGTGAACCGAGTGCGAGTGAAATAGCGCACCAGCGGTACACCCTCGGTCGACGGCGACTTGAGTCATCCAGTACTGAATACGAAATGTTCAAAATTTCTCATTACACCTTGATGAGAGTGTTACCATTCATGGATTGTTGGTGAGTGAAGACACGAAGCAATTCAGTCTATTTTATCTTATGAATACATGATTAGAACACACTCTACGTTCAATAAAAATTGATCGAATTGCTCCATGTTTGATATCATTTTCATCGGGAAATCCTAAAAAAATTCATCCGTAATACTTTCATCAATACTTATCAAAAACACGAACATTTTATTTTTCTGTACTGGGCATTTTATCTAGCTCGTCGGTTTTATTGTTCTCGGCTGCCAACGGGCGGTCTACTAGGACCCGAAGGTCCATGCTCGCAACGAGAAAGCAAAACAGTGGAGTGGGTAGGTCTTTCCAGATAAACTGAGCCCAAAGGCTTCTCAACAATTGCAATATTGGAAGACTGTACATGTTCTTTCTGATGCTTTCGGCGATATGCGCAACCATTTGTATGCCCGGTTTCATGTCTAACAAGTCAGGCGATAAAGACAGTCCTGTAACGTTCACTACATCTTCAATTATAAAACTGCAAATATGTTATTTTACACATGTGTCTCGCTGAGTTTCGTCGGCTTCGACGCTTGAAACCAGCGGGGCCATACAATGTTGCGCACTAAGCACTGATGAATCTGAAGTTTTACAATTTCTAATCAGATCTTTGCGATAGTGGCGTCAATCGATTCCTTATACTTTCTCAATCAAATTGGCCCCAAAAATGATACAACTCAAACCATAATTAGGGAAATTACGTGAAAAAATTTGTTTGCAGAATTGAAAGCCCGTTTCGTTAAAAATAGTCCGATTTAAATAATTTTTTCATAAAAAAAATGCGCAAGCTGGATGCGCGTGATTATTACGTGGCCCCCTCCATAGACATATATAGACGGATCAGAAGATGGGACTATCGACGTGGGGAAGGAAGGCTTGGAGGGGTAATGGCATAGGTTCAGATACAGGCATGTCGGTTAGCTTCGGATGCATTCGGCATGCATACACTGAGAGAAATATTATAGCAAATATTACAATAAATTTGAGTAAAAATTACTATATTACATAGTAACGGAAGTACGTCCTTGCAATGTAGTAAGTATTACTATAATATGTAGTAAAATTGAAAAATTGTAAATTTTAGAAAGCAAAGTAGCAGAAATTGTAGTGGATTAAGGAAATTTTAAAATGTCACTAGCAATATTTACTATGTAACATACTAATTTTTATCAGCTGTCTTTTTTAAAAATTACTATTGCTGGAATATTACTTTCAGCTATTGGTTTAGCAGTAAGTACTATATTTCTATAGCAATTTTTACTAACACGTGACTAAACATTGTTTTCTCGAAATAAAAAGGAAGAAGTTTTTAATGGAATTTTCTGTTGGTCTTGAAAATTTTTCAACACTGACAAACGGTAGAGGTAAGGGAAACTTAATTAATTATTATTCTGTAATCGCAGTTATATTATTTACAATTAAATTACAATGTAGAACGCAAACAACGCTCGCCGCTTCCTAAAACCTACCCTAATATATTTCACGCAACATAACCTAATTAATCGCTCGCTTTGACATATCGCTTCGACATATAATGGACGAAAGTGTCTTATATAGTAACCAGAGTCAATTTCTACCACTAGCGAGTTCAGATAGTGCCATCTAGGATAGATGTTTCAACTACTGCCAGGTATACCTATGACAAACACTTGATTTATTTTATTTAATAAAAACGTAACATATAAAGAATAGCGTATTTTTTTCGTTTAATCAGAGTACTATCAGGTACTATATTTTAATAATACAATTTCTTGTAGACTATTCTTTACGCATTACGTTTTTATTAAACGTAATAAATCAATTGTCAGAAAAGGTAAATCTGGGATATCTACCGTTATGTAATAATTTTATTCACAATCGCGCGAAAATTAAAACAGTAAAAAAGACAGTTATGTGATCATAATATTTATTTTCATTGGTAATAACAGTGCAAAAATGTATTAAACATAAAATTAAATAAGTGATTTAAAAAATAAGGTACAATTTTTATATTATATACACTTTGAATTTTACACATTTTATTAAAGGAAACATTGGGTACATGTTTGCACTCATAACTATAATGAGAACTATTAAAATGCTAGAAAGAAAGTGGAACAAGACATTATTTTTATTAAATATACAACTTTGTTCAAACAAAATAATTTAAAATACAATTTAAATTATATCCAATTTTTGGAAACATAATAGAAACTATTAGACAGTTGAACTATGTTTGTTATGATACTACGTTCCATGTGTTCATCTAAAACTATATCCCAACTAAAATCGTGAAGATTATAAATTTTAAAAGCTTGCAGATGATAGTCAAAATAGTAGTCATTAAATTTTTTCGTAATAAAAACGTATTTAGATTTACTCATTATTATTTCATATACTCTATGGAATGCAGGGCCAGAATAAGAGAAAGTAACAAGAATGCAGTCCTTTTTAATAGTTTTACCCATATAATCGAGAGATCTCATAAGTAAGCCACGCGATTCTTCTAATAAGTGACTAAACTGTCTATAATATTTCAAGTCACTAACGAGCTGATTTTTGACAGTTTTTGACGTAAAAAGAGAATAACTTGCTTTTTTAGTCATAAATCTGTAATTTAAAAATAACTGATGTTTCACTGCTATGGTTTTATTTATATTAATGCGACTTGTTGTGCTTTTTGAAATTCCTTTTACTTCTTGGTTCTTACTTTCAAATCGAAGGCAACAGAGTTTCCATAAAGGACCAAATTGTTTCATACATCGTGGGTAATGTACAAGAAAGTGATGCTTTGGTTTAAAACTATTTGGAAATAATGTAGTAAATAATGATAAATATTCGTAAATGTTCGTTTCTAGTTGCTCATGACTTAAAGGATGTAATTCATTGCTCGATACAATTGTTATAATTTCTCTTAAGAGTATAAATAATTCCCAATGTTCGTTTTCAATTGGTATTAAATCACCAATTATAACAGGTAAATTTTGAATAAGACAAAACATTTCTGAGGACGAAATTATAATACATCCTTTCTTCACGGATTTTTCATTGAACTCTGGAGGTTTATTAATATTGTATTTGGAGCCATAATCAAATCCTTGAAGTCGCATGTTGAATTCTGTCAAAGAAAATAATTGCATATTAAAAATGAAGTGATTAATTATTAGCGCAACGTCATATCTGCAAACCCCTTCCAAAAGATCATGCATCACATCAGCAGAAATATTTTTCGTAATATGAAAGTTGTGAAGTTTGTGAAAAATGCATCTTTCTTTTATACCCGATATTTTTGGGTCGCTTTCAGATAACAGACTTTCATAATTGTCGACAGTGCGAAGTGTGCATTCTTTTTCCTGAAAAATTGTATTTTTTTCTGATTGGGTTGTTAAACAATGATGACAGAAAACATTTGCTTTAAAACTTTCCGTTAGACCTAATATTGAATGAAGTCCAAGATTATCACCCACAAATTGTACTACTTCAAAGTAAATTTTTTTTTTCTGACAAGCTATATCAATTTCTATTCCATATTCATTTAAAAAATTTAATTCTTCTATTGCTCGTGTAAATATAACAGGATGTTTAAAAGCTATTCTATCAAGTGTATTGAATAGCAGGAATACAAATATATTTTCCAATTTGGCCTGATATTGTGGGGGTAGAACTGGTATACTTATGTACACAGCACCTGTTTTCGCTAAACCTTTGTGTGCACCAAGAGGGTTATTATTTTCGTAATCATCAAAATAGATAATGAGAGGTAGTACATTCTTACCATTAAAAGTTACTAATCTTTCTTTCCAAAAAGTGCCCTGAATAAAATTACTTATTATTTCTGTGTTAGAATTCAAACTGTTTACATACTGCATCGTTTCACAATATATTCCAGGTAATTCAAAAAATTGTTTCAGTACCTTTCGTAACGGAATAAATTGCGCGTTAACAGGTACATGAACTAATGTTTGAATAGAGTTCACTTTTCTATATTCTACTCGTTCACCTATGTTGTAACTTATTGGTTCAATAAATGTTTCTAATTTTTTATATTGAGTGAAACGTTTTTGTTCGGTATCCACTATTGCTAAACAATTTGAAAAATTATCAAACAACTTGTTTAAATCATCCATTTTTCTTGTAGTATCAAGATCTTTGAACAAGGAACAAATTTCTTGTTTCAACAAAGTTGATATTTCGTTCAACAATTTTTTCGTTTCATGAATAACATCATTAACGCATTTCCTTGAAACTTTTTTTAAATTATATAAACTCGCAGTATATTTTAAACTTATAATTTTTAAGTTTTTTTCCCATGTAGGACCTATGTGCATTTCCTCAGTGTCATCGCCAAATGTATTTATCTCTTCTAAAGAATCTGTTACATCGTCAATTATTGATACATCGGAATCACTGTCACTACTGTAATAAACGTCTGAATGTTTATCATTTTGGAAATCACTTGAATGACACTCATTTGGTAAAACTGGCGATTCTACAATAGAAGGTTCGGAAGTTGAAAATAAAGTATGTTTATGAAGAATATGTTTTCGAAAAGACTGATAAAGTGAATACACTCTGTTACAGTTATCAAAAAAGCATTTAAAATGTTTCAGTGAACCATGAAAATTAGCAATATGGTTAAGTAGTAATTGAATATTTTCGAATGAACACTGACAATATGAACATTGAATCATTTTTTAAATTTTAGGAATCAAATATATTATTTATGTGCCCTAAAATAACATTTGAATCAACAGTCAATACGTCCGATAGTAGATCAATATTTAGCAAAATTCTTTGAACAAAAGCCCAGATAGTTTGCGTATTTTCTGGATACTTACAATCTAAAGTAAAAAAAATTTTTAAAGCTAAATAAATGGCGCCTAAAGATGTATCAATACTGTATAACTGTTCATTGACAACGACGTAATAATTCCCGATATGTGTCACAGGACCGACTGCAACAACTACGGGTTGAAACGTTTTACGATTTTTAAACAATCGAGTTTTTAACTCGAGTAGTTTTGGTTGCACATCATTGGCAATCTGCAATTAAAATAATTTAATAATATCAAAAAAAGAGAAATTACTTGTTCCAATTCGTATGATTACAGAGAAAAATGGTCAAAAATGAGTATGCACTTCTAACATTTAGGTAGTTTATAAAGAAACACAAATCTTTATTAAGTGTAACTTTAATTCTTACCTCTACGTGTAAAATAAAAGATTCTCTTCTTTCTTCTAAAGATAATTTTTGAAGTTTCTCTTGAGAATCTTTATCCGCTTGCTTCCTCTTTCCACATCGTCGAGGCCGAATAATGTGTGGTAATAAATACAATACAATAAAATTTTCTGCTTCTAAAATAAATACGTAATATGTAAAATTCGTAATATTTACTTTTTTATGTTTTACGACCAATGTGTATATTATAAATAAAATTATATTCTAAAAGCATAAACAGTACCCGAACTTAAAGCGTGAGATTTCAAACACTGTACTAATGACAAGTCTGTCAGATTTTTTATATTAGCTGCATCGAGGTATGTTATAAGACACTGTTTAACCTTGTCCCACTTTTCATTTTCGATTAACACTTTTTGAGGATATAATTCAGTAAAATCGCTCGAAAACTATGAAAATAACAAAATAAAAATAAAAGTTCATTGCTTGTAAATAATTAACAAGGAATAAGAATTAACTATCGAAAATATATTTAAAAGATTAATTTTACCAGTTCTTTTCCTTCTTGTATTTGTAAACATAAAAATTTGTCAATGTAATCAAATACGGTGATATTTGTTTCAAGTAAAAGGCGACGACGAAGCTGGAAACTTTCTTTCCAACACTTGACGACTTCAGACCATGGTTCTAAGTGACTACTCAGCCAATTTATTTGTGCATTTTCTAAGCAAATAAAAATAAAGATTTAAAAAATATTTCCAAATTTAGAATTCCTTTTTTTTTTTTAAAAATGCGTGAAGTCACCATCAATAGCTATATTTTGCAATTGGGCTCTACTTTCTTTGCGATGACCAACTAGAAGTCTTGCTTCTCTTAAGCGCTGCTTGACATAATTATAGTGATGCCAGAGTTTTCCCGATGGTGGGATAGCTTTGTTACCAACTGTTTTGAAGGGTACATAGTAAGTAGCTGGATTTTCTCCTTTGAAAATATGTGCAATTTCATTGGCCAAAATTTCAAATCTTGTACTCGAGATTCTGATGAAAAAGCCATTTACTGATTATCATTTACTGATGATAACCCATTTACATACATCTATACATACATACACACATAGACATCTATGACCCTTCCTCTCGCTATAGTCTGATAAAAAAAAAATTGATCAGGCTTCTACTTACACAAATGTTTCAAGTTCTTCATCTGCACTAATACATTTTAGTGCATAATCCTTTTCTCTTGCAATGACAAGACGCACTAGCTTTGATCTAACGTTATGCGGTAATAACTGGTTTTGAACACTGACTTGTTTATATGCCTTAAATATTTCTTTACCTATACTACTTTTTTGTAAATAGGTTTCTAACGCCTAGGAATTAATAAAGTAATTTTAATGCCAATAATAGCAAAAGAAGAATAAAAATAATAATTACTAAATGATATGTGTAAATTAACGCCTTAACTTGTACGCTCGAGTTAATTCGAGCGCGCTAAACTGGCCAAACTGTGCACACTCGGGATAATTCGAGCGGCGTTGTATTGTATGCTACTATAATTTTTCACACCCGAAAATATTTTTTTTGCCAAGACAATGTTCTAAAGTGTGTTTTTTACATAAAAAGAAAATTGATTTTTTTTGGCCGGTTTTTTTAACAAAAACTGTGCGTTAAGGGGTTAATGAATTTTGTAAAATGATTCATACGGTACTAATACAATTCGTAGAAGATCCACTGTCTGATACTTGTGATATGTCAAGATTTATCAACTCATAATTCGATGATGGCGCGAGTTCTGTAGGAAGCACTTCAGCTGGTGTTACAACAGTTAGAGACTCAATTAATTGAGGTGTATTCTGAAAGTATCATACATGTTATTAATAATATTTAATTTTACAGGCTATCCTCGTATAACGCGAAAAGTTGGACCGTGATATACCGAGGTCGTGTTGTAAGAAAACACGGGGGGGGGGGGGCGAGAGCGCGAAGGAGAGAGGGGTGGGGGGAGTGTGTGTATTACGTCGCAAATCGTGTACTATTAATAATGTTATACGAGGGTTACATCTGTTTCAATTCTTAATTAACCTCTATTAACCGTTGAAGCCAGTCATTAATTTACGGATTCTTCGTTACTTTTTTAATAAATAAGATTTAGTACACTTACATAACAACACATACCACTGAATATGTAATATACTATCAATAGAAACAAAACAAAGAAGCATACCTCAAAAAATATACACTCTCACGTACAGTTGTTAAAAACAGTGAATTTATGTAAACGTCCACGTGTATGTCGAAGCGGCTTGATAGGTTAAGAAATTTAGATATTTTAAACACTTATTTTACTAACGCCATCCAATTCATTGAGCCAATGTACCTCATAACACAGCAAACTTCTTATCAATCTAATTAAGATCCTCGGTGATTGACTGGCTTACCTTATCGCCTTCGACTTCCATACTTTCAAACTCTAATAAATAAATAAATCAACATTTCACGGAATTACATATTTACTTACAAGCAGAAATTATATACAATGCGTTACGAAATGTAGCACGTTTCATTTTCTTAACGTGCTATTCTTCCTAAAGAAAAGATTAAACGTGCTACTTTCCGTAACGCGCAACGAAAAGTGCTTTCAAGAATAAGGTTAGATTGCACATTCAAAAAGTTAAGCGTCTATAATATAATGACTGAAAATGTAAACTGTAAATATCTATAAATATCAAATTATAAAAACTAAATTATACTTACAGTAAAACAAAAGCTGGGTTCTTCAAATACATTAAAAAACCATGCACAACACCTGTCGCAGCCTTAGAGGTCCAACAGCCACGTGTTTTCCGAAAAACAAAACACGCTCTAGTTAAACCTGCGAGGACCTCTCTCTCGCACGTGCGCTCCCTCGCGGGAACGAATACAAATATACAAACAATCTCTTTCACTTTTTACTATATTGCATAGTAAAAATTCGAAAGCAGCAGTTATCATAATATATATAATGATTTTTACTATATTACATAGGAAAATTTCCATCATTATGTTGTGAATATTCTAAACGTGTTATCTGTTATTATTATATCAAAGTTTTTACTATGTACATAGCAATATTTACTATGTCGCATAGCATTTATTCAATACTTGGTATAATTAAAATTATTATAGATGTAGTAATAATAAGTATTTAAGTAGTAAAAATCACTAGAATTGCAGGTATGTCCTTCCACTAATACATAATATAGTAATTTTTACTAGAATTATATCAATATTTACTATAATGTTTCTCTCAGTGTACGCCCTACCAGTTGCCTAATTTTGCAGAGTAAAGTCATAAATAATCTCAAATAAATGTATTATAATAATGGGCGCAATTTGATAAGTTCGCTTAGGGCGCAAAAAAGACTTGACTGGGCCTACGTCACGATTTTGCGAAGCGGTTCCGTGCCCACCGTAAGCGCTTGCGACCATCACGCACGCCCGTCGCGCACACAAAGGACGGAGTGTGACGGCGCGGCGTCCGAGAGACGGAGCGAGACAAAGTATCATGCTTTCTCTGTTTCGAAGCCGACTGCAACTTCGTGCCGACTCTTTCCTTTCCTCTCGGGTTCTTTCACTCTCGTCTCAAGGATTCCAAGAAATTGTGGGGATAGTCGCCCAACGTACAACGCATGGTAGAAACGACGTTGTAACGAATGCGTATGTACGTCCGAATTCTTACGAACGATCAGGAGATCATTCTCGTCGCGTCGTCAGTGTCGTGAGGACAGTGTTCAGAAAAGTTTCAGTATAAGAGTGTGATTATTAATCTACAAGGATATATAGAAATATCATCTTCTAATTGTTAAAAAATTAAGTTGTGACCTTTGTCCAGCCTTCACAACCTCTAATTGTGAAAAATTAAGTATTATTATAGACTTTACGTGTAAGTACCCATATCACGTTTATTTTAGTACGGAGATTGATGATTTCAAGCAGAGATGGGCAAAGATAATATCTAAATAAACACGAATAAGAGATACTTTACGTTTATTCGTTACTCGCAGCTTCAAATAACACGATTTACCTTTTCTCGAAACATCACGAATAAATAAGTACCTTTTAGTCGACACGTTATTTAAATAATTTTTTACCGAGACAATGCCCATTTCTGCTTTTAAGTGAATAATTTGAAACGTAAAATTTCACAGGTTATTCCTTGTTTTCAGAAGTGCTTTAAAAAGTCTATTGTAATTATTCTAATACTTGAATAGAATTTTATTACAGAATGTTTTCGTTAGTAAAATTTGATAATAATGAACATATCATTCTGAAATCGAAGCAAGTCCAAATACTTGACAGTACAAATTGTCTTATTAAATATAAAGGAGCGAAATACAATGCTTACTTCATAGATAAAGCTGGTAAGTGCATAAAATAAATTTACACTCAAAATAACCTTAGATTAATTGTAGTTACGCATTAGAATGAAGTAAAAGAAACACAATTAGTGAAAAAACAATTATTTGCGATCTCTCATATTACAAACATTGTTGGAATTAAAGATACAGTATGATGGCATTCAAGGGATCATTTCAGTGTGCGCGTCAGTAAATTAAGCGACTTTCGGGAATTTATTGTGAAGATATGAAATATAGTAATGGTATAAAACGTTTTCCTAGTTATTAAACTACATTCCTACACTAAGAAAAAATATGAAAATAATAAAATGAATGTTTTTAAAATACTTTTCTGTGTGGATTTGATGACATATTTGAAAAGTGATGCTTCGCCGTCGCAGGTTATTTCAGCTCTTACACTCGTGAATACAAAAATTCAAACAGATTCTTGATCAGTATGATTGTGCTTATCGTCCAAACTATAATTAAGTATTTATCTTCAAGATAAACAAGATGAGGGATAAAAATGCAAAGAAAATGTTATTCGGCATTTTGGGGGGTATTTTTATCCGTCATCTTGTTTATCTTGAAGATAAATTGTTAGGTCTAGATCGGACGATAGCCACAGTCATACTGATCAAGAATCTGTTAGGATTTTTGGATTCACATGATTCTAACAGCTGGTAGATATCACTCGCGCCAGCGGGGCATCACTTTTCAAACATATCATCCAGATCGATTTTAAAATTATTTTAATTATTTTAAAATTATTTTAAAATCTTTAATTTTATTACTTTTATATTTTTTACTTGGTGTAGAAATGTAGTTTAATGAATAGAGAAAAGTTTTATACCATTACTAATTTTATACTATTAATTTCCTGAAAATCGTTTATGGGGGAATCTGGTTTAGGACGCTGAAAACAGGGTGATTCTTAAGAATTATTTTCTCAACAAATACAGTATTTCCTCAATGTGGGCTCGCTGGTCGGGACCGGCGTTGAACCCATATGATGAACAGAGCCCTAATTCAGAGTGTTCGTTTCTCGCTTCTTTCTGGCCGATGGGGGGAGCGAGATGGAACGCTTTGCGTGCCCGCGGGCGTGCGCGACGGGCGCGAACGCTCAGAATGAATCTGGCTGCGTAAAGATTTTGCGAAGCGGTTCCCGTGCTCAGCGTATGGGCTCGCGACCATTGCGCACGCCCGTCGCGCTCGCAGAGGACGGAGTATCACGGCGTCCGAAAGACGGAGCGAGACAAAACATCAACGCGTCATCTGTCTCGTACCGCCCTTGCTCGCTTCCAGTGTCTCTCGCTCGCTCTCGTTCCATCTCGTTCTCGCCATCGCCGGACAAGAGTGAAACAAAAGTGGTGGGGAAAGCGAAAAACGCACATCGTGTACACCAAACCGAGCCCATAAGGAGACAATACTGTATAAAACGAATCTTTCCAAAACTTCAAGCGTGTTGTTTTACTGTATATTCAGACAACAAGAAACCTTTTTTTATTCTATTTTATTTTATTTTTTTTATAAGAATAATTCATTTAATATTGTTTTATTGGTATATCACGTAGCCGCTGCGCCGCCGGAGTTATCAAATTATGTACATCCTAGCGGATAAAATTCTTGCCCGATATAAAAAGGTCGAAGTTTTTCTTAATTGACAGGAATTTATACCGCCGGTGAATTAAAAAAAAAATAAGAAAAAAGTCTAAAATAAAATTGATAAAGTTATGAGACTTTAAAGAAAAAGTTACAATTTTGAAGGAAAAATTTCGGCGTTTTTGTGCAAAAAATGGTTCTATTTAATTTCTGCATGCATGTTTTTCATTCATCAACTACGGTTGGCCAGTATGTAACTAAAAAGCCCCGGCTGAAATCAATGGGGCAATTCGATTTTTCTGTATCGTATACACAAGTTTAGAAAACATGATTTCGAGTAAAACGCGTTTGAAGTTTTCGGCCGTACTTATATCTGCACTACACGCATCTGTTACGTCGGGTGTATCTATGAAGCTACTTCAAATGTCTGTCTCTAACATTGAAGAATTTATTAATTATGATATTCACAATTAAAATGAGTGAAGATTAAAGCATTATCTTTAAATAGTGCCGAAATGTTGAAAATGATAATGTGTCGACACATTTCGTTCAATTTTTCAAAAGTTTAACTTTTAATATTTCGAAAAACATTCCAGATAAAAAGCTAAATTTTTACACAGTAAAATTAGATACTTCAGTTTCTCGACGTTATCGACAAACTCTGTTGTTATAATTTAGTATTTAGAGTAACTAATATTTTATTTAGATACGGAAGCTGAGTTAAAAAGTCTGCAAGCACGTGCAGAAAGCAAAAGTTTGGATGCCGCTGATATGCTGATATCGCCCCAAAATGTACAAAGGGAGGAATCGATAGATCTACCTCTCGACGAAGTGAATCAAGTTTCTTCCTCAACGCCAATTAACAAGGAATCAACACCTTCGCTTTCAAGTTAGTTATTAAATTCCACAGTTAATAAAGAAATTTCTACTATTGACATTAACGAGTCAAAGGAAAGTAGCGTTCCTAGTGGCGTTACAGATATATTAAACATAGTTGGTGATTCTTGGATTAATAGTACGGACGAGGTGAGGCAGTTAGAAACATCTCATCACAATAATGATAGTTCCAAAAGATCAGAGAATGAAAAAGCGGCAAATAGTAGTTCTTCTAGTGGTGATGAGAATGATCCCAATGACGTAGACTATGAACCAGATGAAAGTTGTACCGTTTCATCTGCTAAAATTTCCGAAGCAAACTCTAAATGTATGGAATCCATATCACCGGAACATGGCTCAAATGTAGATATTCGATATGTACATGTTCCTGTCTCAAAGAATAATGCAAAACGGACAGTAAAAAGATATTTTTGTCCATTTTGCAAAAGTTTGCAAACGAAATTTGCTAGGCATCTTGAGCTGAAGCATAAGACGGAAACTGATGTTCAAAAATTTATAAATCTTGGAAAGGGAAGTCACGAACGACGAAAAATCATCGAAACGATTCGTGATCATGGCAATTATATTCACAATACTACAGCTGCATTAAATACAGGGATAGTTATAACATCTAGGCAACGTCAACCTAAATACGATAATGCTGCTGAAGATTATATTTACTGTACAAACTGTAAAAAGCTTTTATCTAAACGTACCATACGCCTTCATTATAAAAAATGCAATACGCAACATAAAAGAGGTGTACGCGAAATTACCGTTATGGGGAGACGATTAGCTGGATACATTCATAGTTGTGCTAATGGTGTGCTCCGTAAAGTTGTATTCCCTGTCATGCGAGATGATGCTGTTACTCGATCAATAAAATACGATGAACTGCTAATTTTGTACGGCAATAAACTATGCGATAAGTATACGAGTACGCATCAGCATGATATGATAAGAGCACATTTAAGATTGTTAGGTCGCTATAAGCTCGCAATCAAAGTTATACAACCAGATATTGATGATTTTGCATCAATTTTTCGACCGCAATATTTTGATGCAGTCATACAGGCAATTAGGGTAGTAGCCCATTGGGATACGAGAATAATGTGGTTTAAGACACCAGTCGTTGCTACTACGCTTACCACTTTATTAAAAAAATGCGCGAATAAATTAAGGTCTGAATGCATAAAAAAACAAGCCGACAATGCTAAAAAAGATATTGAAGATTTTCTTTTGTTATTTGCGGAAGAAGTTCCGACATTAATAAACAGAAAAGCTATAGAAGATCAAATAAAACAAAAGAGACAAAAGAATGTAGTGCTACCATTAAAACAGGACATTAAACAACTGCATACTTATTTGAAAAATAATTGTATGGCTTCTCTTTCTACTTTACAGAATAACTTTGATTTCTCCGCCTGGGAACTTTTAACTGAGTGTACATTAGTTTTTATACAAATATTTAATCGTCGAAGAGCAGGAGAAATTGAAAGGTTAACAAAGACAGATTATGAAAACCAAGAAACATTAGATAAGAATGTTAATGCAGATCTTTATCAACATTTGTCCAAGGAATCCAAGGAATATGCCAGGAACTTTGTCCGAATAACTATTCGTGGCAAACTCGGGAGAACAGTGCCTGTCTTACTTGACTCTTTTATGTCTGAATGCATCAACACCATTTTAAAATACCGTTTACAAGCTGGAGTAAAATCTGATAACGAATATATTTTTAGTACACCAAATACCCACCCACTTAAAAAACAGTACATCAGAGCCTGTCCGTTAATGCGAAAATTTTCGAAAGAATGCGGAGCAACTATGCCATTTTCTCTACGTGGGACTATTTTATGTAAACATATAGCAACCTATACCGCAATATTGGGAATTGAAGAAACGCATCTCGAGTCTCTTGCGAACTTTTTGGGACATAGTAAAGACATTCACAAACGATTCTATAGAATGCCAGTCCCTGTCAAGGAAATAACAGATGTATCTCGATTATTACAAGCCGCAATGGGTGACGAAGAGGATGAAAATGATAGCGACGAAAGTGAAGATGATTCAAATGAAAATGGTAATGTGATTAACATTGTACCCCGTTCTGACTTTGTTCCGAATGCAATTCCACGAGAAAACAGCATGAATGCATCGAGCAGCTTGTCTGATAAAGACACCACGAATAACATATCTTCAAATCATACCGGAAATAGTTCTGGTTCAAAACGCCGCAGCAGTGAGTATTAGTTCATCCTGTAGCACTTTAACATTCTTCGTTTCAGTTCTAACTAACATTATTCTCTTTTTAAAAACAAATTTAGCCTCCCCATATGGAAAAACTAAACGGTTAAAGTGGAGCGAAGCAGAAAAACAAATTATTAAGAAACATTTTGGAGATGTGATTAAACTACCTCGGTTGCCATCTTTAAAGGAATGTCAAACTGCCATTAACAAGTATAAGGTATTATGTAATAGGCAACCGCAACAATTAAAAACTTGGATTGATAACCAACGAAAGAAGAAGGAACGTCATGAATTATATATGTCAAGAAATAAATAATTCTTATTTTCTACACATTTCCTAATTATTATTATAATATTATTACCATTATAATATATAAGGTTTAACTACGTCTACAAAATTATTAATCTTATACAGAGTAACTCGAATATCTTATTTCCTTAACCTGTTGAACATAATATAAAGTGTCTGATAAACGAGAAAAACAAAGTTGATTTCTACGTGACTTTTACGCGTCCATGTAAGAAACACTTACAGCAGATAATATGCCCCATGAAACCGTTTCACTTTTGGTTGACATATTTTGTAATATCATCAACCGTTTCAAAGATATTCAAGTGAGAGGATTTAAATGGGTACCCTGTATGTACAGTATTGTCTCCCCGTGAATTCGTTTCGGTGCACACGCTGTGGGCTTTTCGCTATCCCCACCACTTCTGTCTCACTCTTATTCGGCGAAGGCGAGAGCGAGATGGAACGAGAGCGAGCGAAAGCCACTGGTCTCGCTCCGTCTTTCGGACGCCGTGTCACTCCGGCGCACGCAAAGCGTTCCATCTCGCTCCCCCCTTCGGCCAGGAAGAAGCGAGAACCGAACACACGGAATTAGGGCTCTGTTCACGATGTGGGCTCAACGCCGGTCTGGACCAGCGAGTTCTCAGGGAGACAATACTGTATACACATATATGCATACATAAAGGAGAACCCGTGTGATTGCATTTTCCCATTACGTTTCCGCACTATTAGTCGGACAGACGCCAAATTTTACAGCTGTGCCTGCTGAACGTGTACCTAGGCTTTAGTAAAAGTTCCAGTTAAAAATATCCAGTTCTTTTTTTATTTAAATTTAAATAGAGAAAACCGTATATGTACCAGGACGAACCAGGATACCACAGGTTGTAAGCTCTATTCACGACACATGTAAACAAGAATTATTTCGTTTATATTCTTTGTAAATTGTAAATTTTATTTACTTAACATTTATGAATATATACCACCAAAATGACCGGTAAAGTACCCAATTTCTTAGGTGGCCACTATAGTGGCCAGCCCGACCCTCTAAAAGTTAAAGTTCTCGTCCAATTGAAGGGTTGGATGCAATAAGGGGACTAGCGCTTGGAAATAGGAAAAATTATTGTCCAAACGCTAAGAAAGATTGGAAAATTAAATGTTGTTAAATTGAATTTTTAAAAATATAGTGTTGTAAAGCTCGTCACGACACACATTTTGTCTATTTACAGTTTGTATATCCAATCATTACTATTCGAGCTAAAAATTATAAACTAAAAATTTTTCATCATCCGAAATCATTATTTCTTTAGACAAAAATTGCGATAACTTGAGTAAATATTAACGGATCGTCATAAGACTTGAAACATAACTTTAGAAAACCCTAGCGAAGCCGTAAAAGGTATACACGAAAACCTAATGTTAAAAAATGTAATAATATTTCATTAAAAAGTAATACTGGACATAACCCATGTTTTTCAACGTTCGCTGTTAAAAAGCATCGAGGCAATTTTTAGGTACATATAACTTGCAGCGACAAAGTTTTCCCTTGATATGCAAGGAAGATTTTCACAAAATTTCACGCTGATTAATAAATAATTGAAGAAGATACGGCGATATGTATAAATCCCGCGCGGCACCAACATTCAACGCGAGTGCTAAAACTGCTAAATAGCGCATTACACGCGGCTACCGACTATTGGTGGCGCGCGAGATTTATATAGATCGTCATATCTTCTACAATTATTCATTAATCAGTGTGAAAATTGGTGAAAATCTTCCTTGTATATCAAGGAAAAACTTTGTCGCTGCAAGTTGTATGTACCTCAAAATTGCCTCGATACTTTTTAACGGCGAACGTTGAAAAACATGGGTTATGTCCAGTATTACTTTTTAATTAAATATTATTACATTTTTTAACATAAGTTTTTGGTGCATACATTTTACGGTTTCGCTAGAGTTTTCTGAAGTTATGTTTCAAGTCTCATAACGATCCCTTAATATTTACTCAAGTTATCGCAATTTATGTTTAAAGAAATAATGATTTCAGGCGATGAAAAATTTTTTGTTTATAATTTTTAGCTCGAATAGTAATGATTGGATAAACAAATTGTAAATAGAAAAAATGTGTGTCGTGACGAGCTTTACAACACTATATTTTTCGAAATTCAATTTAATAACATTTAATTTACCAATCTTTCTTTGCGTTTGGACTATAATTTTTCCAATTTCCAAGCGCTAGTCCCCTTATTGCATCCAACCCTTCAATTATAGTAGAGTTGCGTGCTACATGAAATACAGCATTGCAAACAAACAACCAATTGGAGAAGATGAATGATATGGTTAAAGCCTTTCACACATTTTCTAATAGGTACGTTCCACTTTAGGTCTGATTTATATAAAATTTAAATATGTTAACATCTTTTTAGAAAAAACTTAAGACTTCAATATTTCCATAAATGGACAGAATAGCGTCCAGATGAATTGCCAATCCACTTTCCCTGACTTTTAATATAAACTGTGAAGAATTCCAGACTGTAAGAAAACTTGAAAAGAGATTTGGTGGAATCCAAAATGTTCATTCAAAGCTTCAAGTAAAAGTGATGCGATGCGGAATAAGACCTCGAAATATACATTTCATGTATATCGCGAGACCTCAAAGAAAACAAATAATATATGAAACGTGACAAAACTAACAAGGGGAGGACACCAAGTGATAGACATCGATTTTGATGAGCCTTGGCACGATTGATCTATGTCGAAAATAAGTAAATACGTGTCCGAGAGTTTCTGCCAATGGGCCCTAATAATAGAGATATTTACATGTAAATTAATAAAACATTTCATAGCGTCGATTGAAGGCATAAAAGTCATAACCTCAATTTAAGAATATGTCGTGGAGCGTTCGGTAAGGCGTCGACGTGGCGTTATTACGGTCGTGAATTCGATTCCGCATGTGTCTATATATATTTCTTTCATACTTTATTTTTTTCACACTTTATTTTTTCCACACTATGAACCGTGAGAAAAAAGGTAACGGTAGTAACATTAAAAAAAAAACTTTAATTGTATTTATACATTTAAAAGAATTAATGATGAACGTTACTATCGTTACCTTTTTTCTCACGGTTCATAGTGTGGAAAAAATAAAGTGTGAAAAAAATAAAGTATGAAAAAAAATATATATAGACACATGCGGAATCGAACTCACGACCGTAATAACGCCACGTCGACGCCTTACCGAACGCTCCACGACATATTCTTCAATTGAGGTTATGGTGTTTATGCTTTCAATCAACGCTATGATATGATTAATAATTCACATGTAAATATCTCTATTATTAGGGCCCTTTGGCAGAAACACACGGACTTGTATTTACTTATTTTCGACATAGATCCATCGTGCCAAGGCTCATCAAAATCGATGTCTATCACTTGGTGTCCTCCCCTTGTAAGCGTATTTTGGGGATCCATTGAAAAAGTTCCTTCGTATGTATATGGTTAAAATACAATTCGGCAATGTGGTTACATACCATACCTGATACATGGGTGTGTGTCCACAGCCTATGGTTTGTATTAGTAACTAAATTACTCTAATTTATAAACAAAAAGTCTTAAAAAAAATTGGCCATCTGAAGGCGATTCCTGAGCATCAGCGGACTTGTTTTACTTTTGAATCAAGGTGTGGTGCAATCTATGCACTTCGAACATTCGTCTATGTAATATCTCGAGGTAAGACCTCGAACTTCGAGATATGCACGTCGTGTATAGTGCGTGACCTCGAAGTATGTACTTCGTGTATATTGCGTGACCTCATAGGATGCACTTCGTGTATATCTCGTGTCCTCAAAGAAAACAAATAGTACATGAAACCAGAAAAAAATAAGCGTATTTTGGGGGTCCATTGGAAACGTTCCTTTGTATGTATATGGTTAAAATACAATTCGGCAGCCCGGTTACAAACCATATCTGATACAAGGGAGTGTGTCCACAGCCTATGGTTTGTATTAGTAAATAAATTACTCTAATTTATAAACAAAAAGTAAAAAAAAAATTGGCCGTCCGAAGGAGAATCCTGAGCAGCAGCGGACTTGTTTTACTTTTGAATCAAGGTGTGATGCAATCTATGCACGTCGCACATATATCTATGTAATATCTCGAGGTGACACCTCGAACTTCGAGATATGCACGTCGTGTATATCCCGTGACCTCGGAGTATGCACTTTGTGTATTTTGCGTGACCTCGAAGTAGTAGTAAATAGGTTTATTTTTTGCCTTTCGGCCTCAAAATGGGGTTACATGTGTGTAAGTGTGTAAGTGTTTCTGGGACTGTTAACTGCATGTTCTGCTTTCGTTTTGACTTCTTCCTTCATCTTGTACTTCTTTTCTTCTCCTTTTTTCCAGAACCAAACGCATCCACTCCGCTCCTTCTGCTTCTCCCTTTAGTATTCCTCTAATCGTTGAATTTTCTCTTTTCAGCTCCTTACAGTCTTGTAACATGTGGCCCAGGGTCTCTCTAGCCCTGTTACATAGTCTGCATACTGTCTCTTTTTCTTCCTTCCAGTACTTGCTTCCTCTTTCTTCATTCCCACATCTGAACCTTGCGATCATGCTTTGGTCTCTGCCTCTGTAGTTTCCGTCTAGGTAATTTGCTCTTTGGTCTTCTCTGATTTCTGTGTAATGTGCGTTGTATCTGCCTCCTAGTATTCTTTCGTATTGCCATTGCACCTGCTCTGTCCTGTCTCTTTGCGCTAGTTCCTCAGCAAACTCTCTTCCTCTCCTTCTTTCTATTTCCATTTCTTGCATATCCATCATTTTTTGTCTGTAGTATGCGACTCTCATTTCCTCCCATTTCGACTTTTTCTCTGCCTGCTTCGCGTCTATTTCCCTCCAGCACT
The DNA here is from genome assembly GCA_951215215.1 of Andrena trimmerana. NCBI lineage: Eukaryota > Metazoa > Arthropoda > Insecta > Hymenoptera > Andrenidae > Andrena > Andrena trimmerana. Next base: position 12,267,804 of record OX578062.1, read on the forward strand.
CTTGTACTATTTTATTCTTATTCAGCCGTTTCGCTTTCTCCTCGTATTTTATTGCTCTTCTTCCCGCTTCTATCCTTACTTTGTCCGTTTTTGTTTCCTCCAAGATTAGATACGCTGGTGTATTGAAGTCCAAACCTAAAGTCCACCTTATATATTTCTCCTGTATTTTCTCTATCTTTTCTGCTTCCATCCATCCCCAGATTTCTGACGCGTACAGCAAGATACTTTTCACTATGCTTCGGAATATTCTCATTCTTCTCTCAAAATTGTTCTTGAACATTCTTTGCCCTATTCCCCATATCTGCGCCATTGCTATTCTTGCTTTCTTTATGACTTCCCTTATATGCATCTCTCTGCCCCCATTTTTCTGGAAATTATACCCTAAGTATTTGAACTCCTTTACTTCTTCCAGATTGTGCCCCTGCCAGCCCCATTCTTCTCTCTTCTTCTTTCCTCTTCCTTTATGGAAAATCAGCACTTTTGACTTCTCTGCATTCAGTTGCAGCCCTTTCCGTTCAAGATATGTTCCGAATCTTCTTATCATGTCCTTAAGATCCTTTGGTTCATTTGCTAATAACGCTATATCGTCCGCATATGCTAGAGTCCAGATTTTTTCTTTTCCTACTCTAACTCCTCCCGCTTGGTTTTTCCTCATGGTTTCCTCCAAATCCGCTACATATATTGTAAATAACGTTGGACTCAGTGGGCATCCCTGTCTTACCCCTTTTGTTGTCCAGAATTTGGATGACATTTCTCCGTTTGCTTTTATAGTATTTCTTGTTTCTTTGTAAATTTCTCCGATTCTCATCCTCAAGCATTTACTTATTTCCTTTTTCTTCATGATGTTTTGAAGTTTTACTCTATCCACTTTATCAAATGCAGCGCTTAGGTCTGCAAAAAAGGTATACAGCTTTCCCCCTTTTTTCTGTATTTCTCTGTTAGCTACATAGTTCAGAATAAAAATATTATCTATTGTCGACCTACCGCTCCTGAATCCTGCTTGTGTTTCTGGTATTATGTGGTTCTTTACCAATTCCTCTTTTAGTCTTTTTTTCAGAACCATAGCATATATTTTGTACGCTGTGTTTAGGATCGTTATCCCCCGGTAGTTACTCACCTTTTCTCTATCTCCTTTTTTGAATATTGGTGAAATCACCCCTTCTTTCCACCTTTCCGGGAATCCTTCTCCCCGTGACCTCGAAGTATGCACTTCGTATATAGTGCGTGACCTCAATGAAATCAAATAGTATATGAAACACCTCAAAATTAAGCGCATATTTTGGCGTCAGTGGAAAAATTTCCTTCATATATGTTTAAAATACAATTTGAGAACATGGTCACAAATCATGCTTTATGTATATGAGTCCCCAGTCTATACTTTATATACATAAGTTAATATAATTTATAAACTAATGGTTTTTAAAAAAATTGACCTTTCGAAACAAGTTCTAGAATATCAATGGCACACTTTTACGTTTGAATTAAGATTTGTTTCAATCTATGCACTTCGCATATATATATATATTTTTTAATACATTCAAACACATATTAAAAACAAACATATGAAACAATTATAAATAAATATAATTAATTTTTTAAATAATTCGTATTGATAAAATTTAAATTATTCATTCGGATTATACTTCTTCATCACTATCAGTTGAATCTGACGGAATTCAAAGCCCAGAGTCTTTTAAAAATAAATATTCGAGCACATATTTGTCAAGTTTTTTCGTTTTATTATGTGTACTTTTTCTTATATGGGAGCACTCAGGAGCAGATAAAATTTATACCAAATTAAAGGGCATAAAAAGAACTAATTGTAGTAAAAAAATGAAAGAACCGATATGTTTCGTTATTTTTTAATTCTCTCCAGAATTTAGAAGATGCGACAAAAAAAGTAATAATTTGAGCCACTGACACGTATCCATATCTTTAAATGCAAGAATTTTTAATTAATAAAATGAAAAAAGGATATATATTGCTTATTTTCAAGAAAATAGAAAGAAAAGAACATAAATGCAATAAAAATGCAGTGGGTAAATATTTCCTACGCGCAGTCTGCGGCAGCTTGCGTTTGGTTATTCGACGTTGAATGTAATTACTAACCTTAAATCCGTTATTTATGTTAATAAATTATGATGTTCTTATATCGGAGGACTGTTTACTATCAATTCAATGAAATGAAATACAACATTTCAAAACTCAAAATTTTGCTTTTTGAACACCTCCCGTGACACTGTGCGTCTGCTAGGCACAGCCAACAGCGCCATCTGAGGACCAGACTTTTCAAACAATTCCCTAGCTGGGACGTCACATGGCCGTCCCTACACACCAACACAAATGTAGCGTTGTTGCTGTAGGTGTATCCCTACCCCTATATAACCTGCCAGCAGATTGTGCAGTGGAGTAAATAATTAATTCTACTTATTTCCAAAAAGATTTATTCAATTTTTAAAATTGTTGCAGAATAATATAAGTAGCGCATATAAATTCGAGGAAGAACATCAATATTTACATTTATAAATTCATATACAATACGTCCCGTAACCAGTGGTACCTATTTGGTCTGATATCAGAAGATTTCCTATATTTTCGACTTCTTTTTTCTTTATCAGGGAATCACAAAATCGGTTAAGGGAGCCGTCTCCGCGGGCCTTGAATGTGTGCGTACGCTCACACAAGCTAGGAAAAGCGTGAACGTATACGCGTGTAGTAAACAAACCGTAAATTACAACTTTCGTCCTGGAATCGGCCAGAAGGAAGTTTTTGCGAGTGCAGTTGCCTTCAGTAGACATCTGTGCAGGGTGGTCTGGTGCGTTTGAATGCTAATAACCACCGTACGTTGAAATAATAATGAATTTATGACTCGAAGAGTGACAGAATGAGGCTCTTGTACAATTAGCGCCACCAACGGAGAAACCTCGAAGCCGTATTCTGTCACTTTTCGAGTCATAAATTCATTATTATTTCAACGTACGGTGGTTATTAGCATTCAAACGCACCAGACCACCCTGCACAGATGTCTACTGAAGGCAACTGCACTCGCAAAAACTTCCTTCTGGCCGATTCCAGGACGAAAGTTGTAATTTACGGTTTGTTTACTACACGCGTATATGTACACGCTTTTCCAGCTTGTGGGAGCGTACGCACACATTCAAGGCCCGCGGAGACGGCCCCCTTAAGGCACGTGTTTACAATCGCGGTGTGTTAACAAGAAGAAGGTACTCTCGCTTATCGCCGGCAATTCGGTCCGCCCGTCACCCCCCCCCCCCCCCGGCGCCCGCAAACCGAGCTACTCGGTCCACCCGAATCACGGGAGCGGGGAAGACAATACATATAAAGAAAACGAAATATATACAACTTAGATCCTAGAAAGAAAATGTAAGAAATATACAGAAAGTTACACTATTTACAGTCCCCAAGCCTTGACTATCGCTTGTTTAGTGTCCATCGCGAACAGGTGGAACTGGTTTAAATTTGAATTTTCAGATATAAAGCAAGCATATAAGAAGAAAACAGAGGATCGAAGATGAATAAAATCGTTTAATTAATATAATAATAATAATACTATGTTCCAATAAATTGTTTTCTCTGACTTAGATCACACTGCCATCAGCTTCTGCTTCAATTACCTGTAAATATATAAAATCCACATTTTAGTTATTTTAGTTACAACTTAGCGTAGAACTTGTATAGAAATAGAGTGGCATTTTGCTATAGTAAGTGTAGAGACTACAAAATGTGTCAGAAGGAGGTGAGAGCGTATGCCAGAAAGTCTTGTTGCAGGAAATTTAAATAAATGCTAATGGTAATAATTCAGCGAACATGAACAAAGAGATCCAATATTTTCAACACACAATTGATTGGTTTTGGAACAAAATTAGTTTAGTATGTTTATTATTGGTGAATTGAAATATTGTTAATGGGAACCTACAAAATTAATGAATTAATGAATACATAGCAATTACTGTGGATTTTATATTAAAGTATAACGAATGTCTTTCACAAAAGATTGAAAAGTATCAAGGGAGATGTGTTTTCAGCGTATATTCTTCACTAATGTGACTTGCTCTACATTGCAAGCAATCCACCATAATCTATTTTCTTATTAATTCGTAATGCTATGTCTTTTGACAATTTTTGTCGATTTATCTTATTTGACAAATTTCCAGAAACTTGTGCGAAACAAGATGCTCTGTCTATCTATCTAATCTTCTCCGGACAACCTCCAAGCCTGTGCATCCCCTTCATTTCTATCCAAGCCTGTGCGGCGCCTTCATTTCTATCCAAGCCTGTGCGTCCCCTTCATTTTTATTATCCACGTCCTGTGCGCCCCCTTCATTTCTAATAATAAATATATAAGCTTTACATAAAAACTCTAAATTGCTGGTATAAAAAGATAAAAATATTTGGCAATTTAAATGCAATGCAATTTGTTACAATATATATTATTTATTTTGTACATGCATGGTATTATTTTGTACATGCATGGTACAAATTTCCAGAAACTTATGCGAAAGAAGATGCTTCTCTGTCGAACCTTCTCCGGACAACTTCCATGTCTGCGACTCTACACAAGAAATCTATTAAAAAAAATTTGGCGACTTACCTTATTAATTGAGACAATAATTCAGTCTCCTATTTAGTGTAAAAACTCGTGACATTTCAAATTCGGACAACCTGCTTTATTTGACACTTAGCACTTGGTAGGTTATAAAATTCAAAATAGTATATATATAAGTATGTATGTACAATGACGGACGACGATCCCTGCCGAATAATCCCGAGAGTCGACGAACGAAGAACGAAACATGTGCTGGCTGAAGGTGTGTGTGTAACGCGTATATACGTATTATGTTTGACGAAAAATTTCTTGGAGAATCAGGAGAATCAGAAGAAGAAGAATCTTACCGTTTCCGACTGATCCATAAGACGATATTACGATATCTCTGACATGCGTGGATCGATTTTATTGAAATTGGTCTTATTCTAAAGCTTATATGCGGTTTACATAAGAAAAATGCCATTAAATATAGAAAATATTGCCGCCGTGATGAGATATTAATGAAATAAGTTTCAGGTTAGGTTGGATTAGCCATGTTTCGAGTAAAGGTACACGGCAGCGACGGGCATATACAAGGTGTCTTTTCTTTCATGTACTTGGCGTCCAGACGCTACTGCGTCTCTAGATATAACAAGGAAAAGTCTCCAAATCGGTCAACAGTTGACTCCCTGCTTTTTTTTGTAATTCTTTACGGTCGTATTTAGAGATGGGCATTATTTAAATAAAAGAATATACTTCCGAATGGCCCCAGTGGCCGATCGACACGAGGTTTGGGGGGGGGGGGGGTGTTTACCCTAAATCTAAAATTCTATTTAGCTTCGGGCATTTATTAGTTTCCTTTTGTTTATTCGAAGGCCTTTCATCTTTGGCTTCGAATAATTTTTCATCTTTCATTATATCTTTATCCTAAGGTCGTATTCAGATATATTGGCCGGTCAATTCGTTTTCGCGAACAGCGATCGCGAACAGCGATCGAGGAGTATGGTGGGGTAACGGGAATGCTGGTCGGCTCCGTCTGAACGTAGCCGTGTGGCTGTTATGACCAATACGAGATGAAGCTATCGAGGAAGAATCAATGTTCAGACCAATAAAGCTCCTGAATTTTTTCGGATCTAAGGCACACCTGTTCTGTTGTGTGTATTTCTATGCTGACAGCTCGGTTTGGCCTATACACACCAGAAGCTTGGCGCTAACCCCATCACTTCTGGCTCACTCTTGTTCTGCGAAGGCGAGAGTGAGATGGAACGAGAGCGAGTCAGAAAACGTTGCAAACAGGAGCACCGAGGCAGGCAAGTGGTACCTATGGTGGGAGAATACGCGTTACGAAACGCACCGGCCAATATATCTGAATGTAAAGTCTCGTTAGCCGCTCGTTGGTCGGGACCGGCGTTGAGCCCGTATCATGAACGGAGCCCTATTCCGAGGCTGAGTTTCTCGCTTCTTTCTGGCCGAAGAGGGGAGCGGGATGGAACGCTTTGCGTGCGCGACTGGCGCGAGCGCTCAGATGGAATCGTGACTGTTCGACGCATGCGCGCCACGGTCATATAGCCAGGCACGGCACGAGTCTTTCTTGCGTCATAACCGAGCTTGCCAAATTCCGCCATTTATTATAAAACATTTAATTGAGCTTCTTCACGACCTTACTCTAAACTTTTACTCGTAGTTTAAAACCGTTGTAATATAATTTGCAGTATTTCATTAAAAAATTTATTTTCAACAATGCCAACAATGAAAAGGCCATTTTGCGCCTCTTGTCAACCTTACGCCCTAGCAGTTGCCTAATTTTACAGAGTAAAGTCATAAATAATCTCAAATAAATGTAATATAATAAAGGGCGCAATTTGACAAGTGCGCCTAGGGCGCAATTTGACAAGTGCGCCTAGGGCGCAAAAAAGACTTATGCCGAGCCTGCGTCAAGAATTTGCGAAGTGGTTCCCGTGCTCACCGTAAGCGCTTGCGACCATCGCACACGGACGGAGTGTCAGGCGTCCGAAAGACGAAGCGAGACAAAATATCAACGCGTCGTCTGTCTCGTACTGTCCTCGCTTGCTTTCAGCGCCTTTCGCTCGCTCTCCTTTCATCTCGCTCTCGCCTTCGCCGGACAAGAGTGAGGCAGAACTGGTGGGGATAGCGACAAGCCCCCATCGTGTGCACCAAACCGAGCCCATAGAGGGACAATACTGTATAACCTATGTGTATGCTATATGACAATAAATGTTTATTGTCTATTTCGTTCTTTTACGCTACATTTGTGAACATTTTATTATCCTTTCAAAACATCAAGCGACACGATAGTGTCTCGCGCCAAGTATATAGCTATATGCGCAGCGCGAGACGCACAGTGTCTCTATTACGCCACGAACCGCTATCAAAAACCCTGAGATTATCGAATCTCAATAACGGCTAATCCGATTAGATTTTGAATGGTCTTAATGGATAGCTTGGGTTTGATTTACATAAGAAAAGTGTCTTTGTTTTGGTCCTACGTGCCTTATGAGCTGAGATATTTCAATGCAAAGTTCCAATTTGACGAATTTCACGTTCTTAAGAATTAAGCATCGTCAACGTCACGTGTAGGCAAGAGGGAAACATGAAAGGGAGAGGAAATGTCTCCAATATACGCGTCGTTCATTGGATGAAGGTTTCGGCACTTTCGGCCAATCGCGGAACAAATTTTTGTCACGTGACAGCCAGACAGAGAGCACATCTGTGGAGATAAACGTAACCTCGCTAGTGTCAAACAATCATAATCTGCGAAGTGTCAAATAAGGAAACTTGTCAAAATTCTTGAAATGTCACGTGTTTCTACACCATTTAGGACACTGAATTATTGTCTCAATTAACAAGGTAAGTCGCCAAAATTTTTTAATAGACTATTTATGTAGAGCTTATAGAAACGTAGGAGACGTACAGACTTGGAAGTTGTCTGAAGAAGGTTCGACAGAGCACCATCTTCTTTCGCACAAGTTTCTACAAAATAATATATTGTTCTTATACCAGCAAACTATTTTTACATTAGAGTTTATATATAAAGCTTATAGAAATGAAGGGAACGCACAGGCTCGGATAAAAATGAAGGGGACGCACAGGCTTGAATAGAAATGAAGGGGATGCACGGGTTCGGAGGTTGTCCGCAGAAGGTTAGATAGACAGAGAAGCATCTTGTTTCGCACAAGTTTCTGGAAATTTGTCAAGTAAGGTAAATTGGATAAAATTTTTAAAATGAACGTAGCGTTAAGAATTAAGAAAATTATGGCGCACTGCTTCCAATCTAGAGTAAGTCACATTAGTGAAGAAAGTACGCTGAAAAGGCATCTCCCTTGATACTTTTCAATCTTTTGTGAGAGATATTCTTACTACTTTATTAAATGCACAGTAGCTCCCACGCTATTCATTAATTTAATTAGTTTCCCATTAACAATATTTCAATTCACCAATAAACATGCTAAATAAATTTTATTCCAACAACAATAATCTGTGCGTTAAAAATATTGGATCTCTTCATTCATTTTCACTAAATTACCATTAGCATTTAAATTTCCTCGAACAAGACTTTCTGCCATACGCTCTCACCTCCTTCGGACACATTATGTAGTCTCTACATCTATAGCAAAAGTCCACTCTTTTTCTATATGTTCTACGTTATGTTGTAACTAAAAAATATGGCTTTTATATATTTACAGATAATCAAAGCAGAAGATGATGCAGTGTGATCTACGTCAGAGAAAAAAATTTATTGTGACATAGTATTATATTAATTAAACGATTTTATTCAGCTTCGATCCTCTGTTTGCTTCTTGTATGTTTGATTCATATCTGAAAACTGAAATTTAAACCGATTCCTCTAATCCAATTGTCTTGAAGCTTTGCAGGTGTGTGTAGTTTGGATGACAATACAATCTATTAAAAGAATAAATAACCCGTGAAGGGTGATAAAATTATCCAGTCATCAATAAACACTAAAAAATGTGTGAAATCCCAACAAAATTACCTTTTTTCAAAAAAAGGTACAAAAAGTGCGCCAAGTATATAATCCCGTCAAAAAAGAATGCCACTTAAAAACATTGTCGTAAATTAATATCCTATCAAAAAGAATCCCACTTAAAACATTGTCGTAAATTAATAGCTTCACAAAACTATTGATATACAAAATTTGCGCCAATTACAACAATGGCTATTTATACAAAGACAAAAATGTATTTAATAATATTAAGCAGATATATTTTCATAGAAATAAATATTTTTATACGAATAAAATTTTTAATTATTTTACGAAAAAATGTTAATTAATAGTCTTGGTTAATAAATAAAACAATATAAAACAAGACAAAACACCATTGAGACAAGAAAGGTGTATATAATAATATTAAGCATATATATTTTCATAGAAATAAATATTTTAATACGAATAAAAATTTTATTTTCAAAATACTTGGCGCTGCGAAACCGAAAAAATGTTAACTAATTGTCTTGGTTAATAAATGAAACAATATATAAAACAAGACAAGACACCATTGAGACAAGAAAGAAAGAAAAAGATTTTAATGCAATTTATACATATTTATTCAGTTTAGCAACACCAATTCGGTTTCGCAGCGCCAAGTATTTTGAAAATAAAATTTTTATTCGTATTAAAATATTTATTTCTATGAAAATATATCTGCTTAATATTATTAAATACATTTTTGTCTTTGTATAAATAGCCATTGTTGTAATTGGCGCAAATTTTGTATATCAATAGTTTTGTGAAGCTATGAATTTACAACAATGTTTTAAGTGGGATTCTTTTTGATAGGATATTAATTTACGACAATGTTTTTAAGTGGGATTCTTTTTTGACGGGATTATATACTTGGCGCACTTTCTGTACCTTTTTTTAAAAAAAGGTTATTATTACGCCGCAACAGTATCTTTAGGAAATCGGGTATAGCACATAGGTTATATTTTCTGTCATTTCGAGGACAGAAAATTCGCTCCTCGAAGTGACAGAAAATATAACCTAACTAAGAGACTGTACAAATGTTTATTACGCGTTGTATTTATATAATATTTCTGATCAAACTTTATAGAAATACGTGCAAATTATGCTTCTATCAAAATTTATTAATAAACGGAATTATACAACATGTTTCTTGAAATTAGTCGTAACATTCACGCCATTATATCTTTTAAATAATTCCGATAAGATTTTATTTTAATTCCTATCACGCGTAGCGTCACAGACCAGGTATAGAATAGACCTTTCACTCTTTTGTCTTCGGTGTCCCCGTTCTGAATTACCGATATTCTGGAAGAACCACTGGTTTTCGAGTGCCCTCTCGGATTTTCGAGCGGTGGGTGCGGGAAACATAATGTATTTCTAGCATTGACACAGGTAAAGCTGACGGTATCACCGAGAAAAGTATTGAAGCTGTGTTATACAGGGTGTCCCACTAACTCGGTTCACCTCAAATATCTATTATTTCAAGTAATAAGCGAAAATATTATTTATAGAAGTTGTCTCGTTGTAAGAAACACAAAACACGGTGAAACTAGTTTATTTACAGGGATAGATTGGATGTGGAGGCCAATTTTATTTTTTCAAGTTGACTGCCAAATTTTTTATCGTCAAATTCAATAGAACAGCGAATTCTGAGTATGAAAGTACTAAAGTTCATTAATTCTAAAACTTATTGTTTCTGAGATATTCAACATTGTCCATCCTATTACTTTGATTATGAAACATATTCGAAGCTATGCTCAGTTCATTTCGGATAGCCAGCCGTTGAATGCGGAAATAATACAATAAAACAATAAATACGAAGGTGAAAGAGCGCTTTTTTACTCTTGAAAGTATAAACATGCCATGTGAGGCGTGTGTAATAAACCAATTGAACGATTATTCGGCGCAACATTTAAACAATAGTCTGTACACCACATGTGCCTTTCTTGCACCTTAGTTCCCCCGTTACTTCAAAGTGAATCTGCTAATGTTAAAACATCAAAACATTGAAGTAATAGAGTTAACGGGATGGGCCACGTGAAGGCGTGAAAGAAGGTCTTTACCATCCCTAAGTATTTTCAATGTTCACTAAAATGCAAAGCGTGCGTCTAAATAGAGAGTGAACAATTCTACAGAAAAAGATCTGTAGATACTCATTGTTATTCCGAAAAATGGAACATTGAAAATACTTCGAACTGTGTGCAGATAGTGAATTTTAATCCCACTAACCGACAACACACACCCTGAAGAAGCTGCCCCCTCCTTCATTATGTGTGTGTGTGGTCAATCCGAGGGAATGAAATTCACTCTCTGTACATACCTAAATAAAACTGTATACATTATTGTACATTATAATACCTATACACTATTACAAGTACCTGTCTACATACAAAAAACTATCTACCTATACATATGCATACACACTATTTTCGTCTATGTACGAAAGACCAGGCTGCTGCTAAGAAAAGTAAATTTTTATAAATGTCTCACAGTAGACATTTTTGTAGTGTTTTTATACGAGCTACCCGCGAATCTCAGTTTTTCTCCGAGCCATACTGTGTCTTTATGAATTTTTACTGTTAATGCGAAATAAATTAAATCTTTACGGTGTGCAGCACATTCACCTTGGCTAAACCATTTTGGATATTTTTGTTCTACAACAGAACAAATTATCGAAAATAGTTTATCCAAGATGTTTGTTTGACTCCGTAGCTCCGGGTACTGAGAATCAAATATTCGCGACATAATTTGGAAAATAATGGAAAAATCTTTGCTTGGAACATAAAGATGTCCAAAGTCAAGATTGTCTTGCACAATATATGCACGGAAAGACAACAGTATTTGCTCGTTTCGAGAAAAACTGGCATTTTCTTCAACCAATTCGGCTAAGCATTTCTTACAACGCGACTTTTGTATACTTTTCTTAGCAACATACCCCGCAAAATATTCTATCGCTCATCTTTCTAAGGAGCACACCGATGTTGCAAGTTCATTATTAGGAATGTCCAAATCAAAATGCGCACCGAAACTTTCATCATCAATGTGCTCCTCAATCGCACATGTGGAGTCATCAATCGTGGACGTGGCTGGTTCATGCTGTGGCATATCCTCCGACAATAGCTGTGTGTCATAGTCTATTATACTACTCGCGGTTGACACGCTTCTATTCAAATTCAATAAAATATTCTTTCTAATTGCGAGACGCACTGCTTTTGCCGAAGGATTATGATTGTACGAGCCACCATGCATCCGAAGAACGGAAAAGAAATTTTCTAAACAATCAGTGTTCAATCTCGATGTTAATAAAAACGTAATGTTCTCGGTGCGCAAATCATTCCACAGTTGCAAGGTGCCACGTACAGATTGCTGTAATCCCAAGAAACAAGGCTGCGCTTTTAACCCTTTCTCGGACTTTACAAACCAATACTGCATGTTCTGCAATTGCATTCTCAAATTCCGTTCGACGTGATCATAAAAACGCGACAGCGCGCATTTGTTTGGGTTGCGGTCACGTGCACACCTACTGTTAAGGTTATCAAACAAATCATTCAACGTTTCGAAGAAAGTAGCCGTGTGTTGTACAGTTGTTGACTTTATGTTGCCCGTTAACGAAGCGGTGAACAGAGCGGACGACACTCTCTTACTGAAAACTTGAAGAGCGAGCTTACACTTCATCTTATTAAACGCATTTGGGTTAACGTGTTTGTTAGATAATTTGTAAGCCGCTCGTGTGCTTTTACTTTCTTCTAATTTCCAAAGAGCAACAACGTCTGACCAAGAAACTGGTGATCCGTTGATTGAAAAATCATGCTTTATTAAATTATTTCTAAAACTTTTAAAAAGGTGTAAAAAATCAAATAAAAAATAAATCTTTTGGGTATTTCTGAAAAAATATGGATGGTCAACTGTGACTCTGTCGTCTGCTACGCTCTGATTACTTGCTCCTTGATCGGAAATAACTGCTCTGACTCGTAAACCAGTATTATAAACTGCATCTAAAATATTATCTAAAATTCTGGATAGATCATGCTTCTTTACACTAGATTTTAAAATAAAAAAGGCCACTGGTTGTTTCCAATTTTTGAACAAGCCACGCAACATAAAAACAAGAACTTGCGTACCCACGGCTAAAGTTCGACCGAAAACCCCTAAATCTTCGAAACCTTCAATCATTTGTTTCGATGGGTGGAAGTTTAAACACTTGATTGCCATTTCGTCAAATAGAAGAACGCAATTGCGATCTGCGACTTCCATGTGTGAAGCTTTTACTTTTAACGCGGCGAATAAATTTGGACAAATACCTGGCCAAATATCAATTTTCCCGAACCAACGAATAATAGTGCTCGGACACGGAAGATGAAACTCGAGGACATCACGCATTTTTATATACAAAGACGGCGAAGTGTAATGTAATGTCATACACAACCGTTTCTCTTTATGCGAAAAATGTGATTTATTTCCCTTAAATAAGACCATGCAAATAAATGTTAGAACATAACCCGATACCCTCCTCGCGATTGCTTTTTTCAGGCATGTATCATCGATACTGCCTGAAAACAGCTGTTGCTTTAAACGGTTTACTACTTTACACTTCGCCCGCAGTCGCAAGAGAAGAATATCACTTCTCTTCTGCGCTTCCTGCAACTTTTCCTCATATTCAATCAACGGTTGTCCGAGTTCATTGCGCTCTTTTATTAACGAATTGGCATCAGCTTTCCTATTAGTGTTCTCTAAATCGACGCTAAGATCAAAATATTTATTCGGTTCGGCATCTCTCATCAATTTCCCGGACGCGTAAAAACTACTTTTGTCAAAATGACGACTACATATAAATTTTTTTTTCAATTCTGCATTTGACATTTCCACCCAATCGTCTAAGCCACAGTTAACAAGCCACGTTATAAACCTTTCCTTGTTAGACACAGGAAATGTGTGAAAAGAAGTGGCGTCCTTAACATCGCGGTTTATTAAACCGCACTCGGGATACACGCACTTCTTAAAATGTGTTCTACTTTTTTGATGCTCCATTTTTATTTTAAGTTTTAATTACGACTAAAATAATTCTATACGAGAAAAAATAAAATAACTAGCCTAGGTTACTTGACTACTTCTCCGATGCAGGTTGATCTGGTCGATGTGTCCAAAAATCGGTGTCAGTTGTCAGGGTTGCTTCAGCAATGGTGGTTGTGTGGATTAGTCGTGAGTCCTTCGTGAACCGGTACAAGAGTGACGTCCTGAGTATACGAAGTGTCAGACCTCGAGTGCACTGTGCTGAGTTTTGGCTCATTAGGAAAACCTAATTGGGCCATTTCTCTGGAACAGAGGGGGGTATCCCCACCACCAGTTACCTGGCGGGGGAAGTAGCCTCTTCCCTGAACGATGATGCAGATGAGGAAGTTCGAAAAAATCCGATTCGCGCCCACGTAACATACTGAATCTTATGAGAATCTTCTTTGCGTTTTGTCCGCGCGGACCGGCTGCTTGCAATTAAACGGTTTTTGGTGAATTCGGTTTGTTTTTTGAATTCGCAAAAAATCAGCGACTTTTCCCTTGAAGGGGGCGCCCTCAGTGGCGGATCCCCTCCGCCCCCCCCCCTCCGGATCCGCCACTGACAGACAGCGGCGTGCCGCGGTCAAATGTTTGCCTGGCGGATCGTCCGTTCTAGTCTGACACCTCTCATAAGGTTCTGTACGGGGTAATTCGTTAAGTGCTCCCCCAAACCGACGCGAATATCGCGGCGCGGAGCGGATCCGACGCGGATCAGATAAGGCTGTCCGTAAGCCTCCACGTAAAAAAAAATGCTGAACCGCGGCGGATCCGCTCCACGCCGCAATATTCGCGTTGGTTTGGGGGAGTCTTTAACGCTGCAACCTACGCGCGCGCGAAAAGACGAAAATTGCACCGCCTCGCGGACGCTTTCCTCTACAATCATTAACCGTTGCCAGCGTATTTGAAATTACCCGGCCCGGGTTGAAGAATTTGGGGCCTTTTTCGTATAACTTTTGAACTGGGAAAGATATCGGAATGGGTCTGCCGCCGCAGTCAACCCTGTCGTAGCTAAAATTGTTGAAATTGAGACGGGTACGAGACCAGTCGACATTGTTTGCAAACCTCATTACAATAATCTGGGGTGCGAGTGGTAAACCGATCATAAAAGCGGAGCGCGCGGCTCGCTTACCTGGCCGGGAAATTCCGCACAACTCTTGGCGACGTTAATTTCAACGAGACCGTCCAAAAATACTCGAAGCTAGGGCAACACTGTTGTCCCTGGCAACCCGCCGAACACCGGTGAATTTGATGGTTTTCGACCCTCGAAGGGGTTTGAATCCATTAAAAAGTGAGAAATGTCTAGGATTTCCAAATTTTTCATCAGATCTTTTCGAAAACGACGCCAATCGATTCCTTGTGTTTCGCCGATGAAACTAACACCAAGAACGACATAATTCGGACCATAATAAAGGAAATGCCATGAAAAATCGAATTATATCATTCGAAACTGCCTTCGTTAAATATAGTCCGATTTACATCAAATATGATATGATTTTCACTGGAAAAACATAAGGAATCTATCGGTGTCACGTCCATATCCATGCGATAAAGAATAAAGAATTCTTATATTTCTGAAACAGGTATGAATCCTCGGCCGATCGCAGACTGCGGTCCGCAACGATTCCAGGTCGGCGCCCCGCTGTCGAGGGTGAAAATGTGAAATTTTCTAATGAACATCATATCAAATTTCATGTAAATCGGACTATTTTTAACGAAGGCAGCTACAAATGATATAATTCGATTTTTCATGGAATTTCCTTCATTATGGTCCAAATTAAGTCGTTCTTGGTGTTAGTTTCATCGGCGAAACATAAGGAATCGATTGGTGTCGTTTTCGAAAAGATCTGATGAGAAATTTGGAAATCCTAGACATTTCTCACTTTTTAATGGTGTTCAAACCCCTTCGAGGGTCGAAAGCCATAAAATTTGGTGAGGTTTCGACCCAAGAGATTCGAGACTTCGTTGCCGACCAAGACTTTTCAAGACTTTTAAGCTTCGAATCACGTTCGAAGCGCTTCGAAGCAGTCGCCTGACATTCAAGACCGATTCGAAGCTCTAGGAACCGACTCCGGAGTCCCATCACTACCTATTTGTCCCGCCGACCGGTTTTATTGCTCTCGACAGGGAAGTCGTGGCCTTCTAACAATCAAAGGGTGGGCTGTTGTCATGCAAGGCTAATATGTTTTGGTCTTCCTCTGATCCTGCTTTTGTGCCTTTCAATGGTTTATTGCAGCGCTGTTCAAGCTCGCTTACGCGTAAGCTCGGGGTTCTCCCACTCTCGTCCGCGTTGTCAGGGATACCGCGCGACGCTAACCGCGAAGACGCTTGCCCGGCTAGCTCGTCGTGGCAGCCGTGGCAGACTTCGTAGCGTCGCGCGGTCTCCTTGACAACGGAAGACACGCTGTGCGAGAAAAAGATTGGAAGGGGAAGCAGGCGCGTGAGGGGCCCCACTGCTGGTCACCCCTGGTTTATTGCCAGCTATCGTCTTTTGCTTCTTCCATCACGAAGTAAACGTAACAATTACATTTGCACACAAACAAACCCATGCATTAAAGCTGACATTTCTGCACCCTTTTATCGAATAACGTAATACGTGCGAATTATGATTTAAAATTACAGGTTAAGGACTTCGTAATGAGCCCGTGACGGACCGAAAAAAGATAATTAAGAGTATTAAGAGAAAGGCACATCCGATCCCCGCCTGAGCCTTTCTCTTAATAATCTTTTATTTCTGTATATACAGTATATATATATATATTATGGCCTCCATCTCACGATGAAAATTTAATCAAGCATATCCGTATTTTGATTATGTTTTACCTAATTATATACGGTAAAACACGTAAGTTTTAATACCTCAATATATCGAGAATTACGCACACTTTGATCTCGAGTTCCATGCATTCTGTGCTTTTAAATCTGTATTGATACTGGCTCGCACTCATCTCTCCTTGTATTTAAAGCGGGGGTGGAACCAATTATTTTCGTAATCCACGTTAGAAAACAAGCAACTTTTGTTGGAAACATTTTTTCTTAAAACCATTCCAAATTATTTTTCGATGTCTAGATGTTAGACGAGAGGCAAAAGGTTAAAATGGTTCCCAAAGAAGAAGCGAAAATCACATTTAGTATCTTGACCTGCAGGAGTATCGTTTACACCACTTGGGTTTTCCCCAACCACTTACCTGATGACCGTCTATACTGAGTATTGTTGCCGCGACGCGACCCCCTCAACCATTCTTTGCGCGTTGCCTGACAACTCACTCTTGCCACAATCACACACCCCAAAAAATAGTCACACCGAAATCACGTGATACGTCACTCTTTCTAACAGTACTCGCTCCCACAGAAGACACCTATCTACTCATTCTCCACATTCATTGCACAGTGTGTAGAAAATTTATTGGTCGTTGCTCTTGAGGGGTGAATCTACACCTCTAGTTCGGTGGACATTTGTAAAAAAAATTGTCCGCGAAATTGTTTATAACATTGAAAATTAATGTTAAATTTTTTGGTAAACTTCTCGAAACTCCTCACCGATGACCTTCACATCTGTTGTCAAAATCATCATTCTGAACAACATTTCCCTTTAAACTTTGTGGCGGTCGGCTTTGGTTTACGAAATATTCGCAAAAAACTTTACTTAACACTAGAATTACCGAGTTTAACACATACATCGGTTCGCTACCATGCTTTACGCGTCCCCCGCCCTAATCTAGCCCCCACCAATACTAATATCGTCGGCTATGGAACAAATTTCAATATATTATGCCGAAAGTTTTTTATATGTTTTTGATAACATATGTCAAGGTCATTGATATCGGTGTGGAGGTAGCTTTCAATATATTATGCCGAAAGTTTTTTTTATTAATATCTCCGAAACTGAGGCCGATCGTCAAAAAGTTTAAAGAGAAATGTCGTTCAGAATGACGACATTGAAAACATATGTGAAGGTCATTGAAATCGGTGAATAGGCAGCTTTTCGACAAATTCACCAATTTTTTTTACATCAACGTATTCTGCACGTTGAAAAGGGATAATGTTTGAAAGAAGCCATATGAAGCAAAGGAACACTTTGGTCAGGAAAAATTGTTAAAGATTTCGGAACGATTTGATTGTGTAGAGTTACACGTATATGTAGGCATGGGTTCACCACTACTCTGCTGCTTGATGCGAGACACATATCATAAGATTACCATAATTGATTAATCATTTTTTAATTAGTTATTATAGGAAGGGTTCGAAATGTAAAATGAAAGTGTATCTCTGTATACAGAGTATCCCAAGCATACGGTTGAAAACAATTGAAAAAGTTGAAAAAGTTATATAAACCCATGTCCGCAAATAATTTATTAGGGAATTATAAGATAGCAGAGATTCGTTACATCGTAAGCGAAGTTGTACAATGCTTCCCCGTTGTATGAGTCTGTAGAGTTACTGATTAATAAAGAAACGAAGAAATTTATTTGTCTTTTAAAAATGCTGTATTAATTTGACATCGGGACACCAGGTATATAAATTCTTACAACTATTATAACTTTCATTCCTACCGCTTATAGCGCTGCACTTTTATTTCATGCTTAGCCGTTAACGTTGGGTGCGACACGGAAATGGTAATGGGGCTCTAGAGCCCCAAAATCGAGTGACACGGAAGACAAAAGAGTGAGAGGTCTATTCTATACCTCGTCTGTGCTCATACTAAGAAAATGTCTGGCCGGCCACGTCACGCCGCCGAGATCTTCTTTACCCTCGCCTTTTCGTTACGCATTCAGCATTATTTATTCGGTTTGGAATCCGGATTTTACATTATTCCAGGCCTATCGAACTTTTGCTCTTACCCTCGAAGAGCAGCCGCGGGTTGTTGCGAGCGAAGGCAAGAGCGACGGCAAGAGCGGCAGCTGTAAAAAAGTGGGGATAATGGCGTTCACAGATTCCCCCACCAAGAAGACCTTTCGCTCTTGGGTCTGGCTCGGTGCCTCCGAGAGCGAAGAGCAACTCGCGGCTGCTCGTGCGAGCAAATCCCTAGACAGATCTGAATTATAGACTCTGCGACAAAATTAAAGGAACACTATAATTTCTCGACAATTTTGGTAATTTTTAAATGGCTGTATCTCAGCGAAAAATGGTCGCATAAAATATTGTAAAAAAACATTTTAACGCTTGAAGTTTTTAGTTCTTGAACCAGACTCAATTTTTTTCTTCATCCACTATTATACTGTTTTATCAAGCAGGGAGTCCAGACCGAAGCAGAAACCGAAATTCAGACCGGTCTTGACCGGTCTAGCGACTAGTAACCGAAGCGAAAAGGGACCGATATTGTGACCGTAACAGTGAGAGGTTGTGAAAGGGAACCGAAACTCCAGACCGATTGCCTCTCGATCGGGAATCTCAGACCGAAGGCCTGACCGCTCTGCCGACTGGTCGGAGTGTTCGGTTGACCGGTCGAGTTAATTTATGGAGAGGTTTCTGTTCCTCTCCATAAATTGCGAGTCGGAGGTGTTCGGAGCGGTTCGGTTCTGTTCGGATCGGTTCAACTTAGCTGAATAAGCCGGGAAGGTATCGATGCTGTTCCTGTCGCTCACACTGTTTGTCACTCTCGTCACGGGTTTATTGATAGCAGAGTTTTGCAGTTATTTGTTACTGTAACACTGTCCATTCCAAACTATGTCGATCTGCCGAGATATTACTGTATTTCAAGCACTAGTTATGTATTATTTTAATAGAAGTAGTTAATATAAATAAATTATTGTTAATATATAAATAACAAGAAAATGATTGAAAATATAATTCTTCGTGTGGTTATTTTAAAAGTTTGCCCAAGTGTGGAAAAACATATAAAAAAAAATTTCATGTTAAACGATTTTATTAAAAATGCACTAAAAAATAAAACAATAATTCTTTTCTTATACTACAATTTCGATGGTATTTTTTCACTTTAAATAAAATCGTGGAGCAGGATATGTCACAACAAATTCATTTCGACACTTCATTCTGTATTAATTTGATCCATATTTTGTTACGACATATCCTACTCTACTACTTTATTTAAAGTGAAAAAAATACCATCGAAATTGTAGTATAAGAAAAGAATTATTTTTTACTTTTTAGTGCATTTTTAATAAAATCGTTTAACATAAAAATTTTTTTTTATATATTTTTCCACACTTGGGCAAACTTTTAAAATAACCACATGAAGAATTATATTTTCAATCATTTTCTTGTTATTTGTATATTAACAATAATTTATTTATATTAACTACTTCTATTAAAATAATACATAACTAGTGTTTGAAATACAGTAATATCTCGGCAGATCGACATAGTTTGGAAAGGTCAATGTTACAGTAACAAATAACTGCAAAAGTCTGCTATCAACAAACCCGTCACGAGAGTTACAAACAGTGTGAGCGACAGGAGCAGCATCCATACCTTCCCGGCTTATTCAGCTAGGTTGAACCGATCCGAACAGAACCGGACCGCTCCGAACCGCTCCGACTCGTAATTTATGGAGAGGAACGGAAACCTCTCCATAAATTAACGCGACCTATTGCGACCGGTCGAAACTTTTGGTCAACCGAAAGTCTGAGAGAAATTCTCTCTCTAGTTTTGGTCGAGAGAAAACTCCTGACCGCGCGTCGCTCTCAAGTTCGGTCGAGAGAACCGTAAATGCCATAAGGTAGTTGCCCCAGTTGTCGATCAAGTCCCAGTTTTCGATCATTTTCACAAATATTATGATTTTATAACATTTTTAACAATATTTTTATAATAAAAATGACGTTTTTTAAATGTAAAATTGTATATGAATTATTATCATAACTTTTAAAAAGTGATAATAATTCCAACCATGAAAAAAGAAAGGAATTACTTAGCCTTCTGTTCCGTGAGCAAACAAGAGACTTCCTTAATGACAGAGCTACCGGCACTGGTCGATGAAACACGTGTTTCTAACGGTGTTTTATACATTTTTATGTGTGCATGAAAATACATTGTTGTGAGGGGATCTACTATGGCTAAAGAAAGAAAAGTACATACCCGTTTTTGTACTTTAAATTTTCTTTATAACCTCTCTTTTCTTGATCGACTACTAGAGCAATTACTGATCGACAATTAGTTCCGACCGTAATTTAGTGATCGACATCTGGGGCATCGACATTTTTATTCTCAATTATAATTTCCACATTTAAATATATATAGATTCTAATTTTTTACTCCGCTATTATCTATATTAATGTTAAAATTAACTGCTAAAAGAAAAAAAAATTAATTTTGGTCCATTTACATTAATTTTTACATTAAACATTTCGACCTCCTACTAACTGATCGACAACTGGGGCAATTACTTTATTGGTCGGTCTCAGTGACCGCGACCAAAACCGAAATTCTATCGGTCTCGACTCCCTGTTATCAAGACGAAGCGCAGGAAACGAAGTTTTAGACATTTTTGCCCAGTTTGAATGTGTGCACGGGCCAAACATATTTTTTTTCCAGTAAATTCAATGAAGAGCTCTTATAGAGCAAACATTTCTCTTTAATTTCGTTTTTTTTTTGTTTCATTGTATGATTTTTATTGATCGAGTTATTCGCGATTAAAGCAAAAAAAGGTACTTTTAACTTTGAACACCTATAACTTGCGAACTCATAATCGTAAACAAATCTTCATAAGCGGAAAGCTAAGAAAGTTTTCTTTCCGAACCTTTAGTTGTCAATTTAATGAGATTTTTTTAACCGTATTAAATCCATTTTAAAATGATCTCAAAAATTGCATGTTTACCATTTTTTAAAAATCACGATGCCACTTCAAGGAAAATCGTGGAATCATTCAAGTGTCCGCGTTTTTTGCAAGTTAAAACTACCCTTAAACACTGCAAAAGGCCGAACCGATCAGTTTTTTTCCGAATGTCATCGATGGTCAAACATGCGATATGGTCTGAAAAAATTGAAGGGTTATCTGTTTTACGTTATGTTTCTCTTCAAACCTCTTTTATTGTTCTTTTTTTGTTAGTTCATTATTTTAGTAAAAAACATTTTAAAAAATTAAGAAACACATTTGTATCGCTTTGTGTGGTGCTAATGTGAGTTATCCAAGTACAGTTTTTGTCATTGCGAGAAGTTTGGACAAAAATGTTTTTCTTAAATTTTGAAATCTTTTCTTTTCTAGTTTTCTTATATGCACTAACTTTGATGTCAATCAGTCGCGAGGCCTGTGAAAGCGATCACTATATTGAAACAGCGCGAATTCCAAATTTCGTGCCCTGGAGATGCCCCAATTCCAGATTGCCCAAATATACAGAAAGATGGGAGCGATTTTCTAAAAATGTGTTATTTGAAATAAAAAGGGCTGAAACATGAAACAGTGGACAGCTCTAAGTCACAGCGAAAGCAGTGTAGACAACAAGCACGATCCTACTGTCGATAATGATAACAAAGATAACATTGCATGTTCTGTATGTAGAAAAGGTTGTCACAGGATAAGCGTGGCGAAAAAGATTCACTGCTCTAATGTTTCATGTGGTTCCACGAAGTGTACGGCCGCTCATCCAAAAAGAAGTCCTTCATTTGCAATAAATGCTTGGACACGTAATCTACATACAAGGTATCCTGCATCTACATGAATCAATACATGAATCAAAAAATTAATTTTCCTATTTATTTCCTGTTTTACAAACATTTTCTTGGGGGACGAAATTAAGAACACTTTCTTCAGATTTCACATTTTGTTTATTATCTCGTATTGACATGGTATGATTACATTTTATGATTCGTAGACACACTTACATAGACTGTAGAGTAACGTTCAGTGAAAATTCATGCCAATTACGAGTTCATTCTAATATTTTATACATCCTCTTCAGGGTCAAATACAGATGTAGGACGAACTTTGGGTCCTTTACCCTACTGAATTCACAAATTTCTTGTTAGTTCATTTGATATAATGAAACGAATCATATTGTTCATTTACGTTAATTATGTTCGTTTCTTGTGTGTTGAGCACAATGCACGTGTAAAATTGTTTCGGCATACATTTAAGAGGTGTATATTTTATAATACTAGTTCACAGTAAAAAAATCTATTTCTGGATACGGTTAGCCATTAATTTTCCTGCGAAAGATGCCGCACATATATCTTATTCGAAGTATTACACTTATTGAATAGAAATCAGAGATGTGCTTTCAATTATAATTGAAATTGTATATTCCCAAAGGAAGCTGTATCAAAATCCGATGCCTGCTTGTCCGATTTACAGAACTTGAGAGATATGCGCGACACTTTAGTTTTATAGCATCTGGAATTGGTATTCGGAAGACGAAGTGCTACATATGTATTATAAAGGTTTTGTTGACTCATTTTAATGTACATTTTTGAGAAAAATTGTGCGTTCCCACAAATTTTATTAAATTAATGTAAAACTTTTGATCAATTAATCATTTTACTAATGTTCAATGATTGTCATTGTCTTTAGTTTTTACCCATTTTAAAATAAAAACAGTCTACATGATTATCACGTGTATGCTTTTACATGATTTATGCAAATCAGTTACCGGTATCATTGTCACGTCCCGGGTGAGGTCTTTAGGGCTGTGGCATAGATGGGGTAATACTTGAGGGAACGCAGGCGCGAATGCCAGATTCGTGGCTCTGCGGAAGATAGAAATTCTGGCTCGAATGCAGGATTCGTGCACTGAACGTCTGAGGGAATGCAGGCGCGAATGCCAGATTCGTGACACTGCGGAAGGTAGGAATTCAGGCGCGAATGCCAGATTCGTGGCACTGAATGTTTGAGGGAATGCAGGCACGAATGCCAGATTCGTGATACTGCGGAGAGTAGGATTCAGGCGCGAATGCCAGATTCGTGGCACTGAATGTTTGAGGGAATGCAGACACGAATGCCAGATTCGTGACACTGCGGAGAGTAGGATTCAGGCACGAATACCAGATTCGTAGCACCGAACGTTCTTAGGAATACAGGCGCGAATGCCAGATTCGTGACACTGCGGAGAGCAGGATTTTAGGCGCGAATACCGGATTCGTAGCACTGAACGACCAGGGAATGGTTAGATTGTTATGATTTTGGGGTAACACCCGTTAGCACTTTGTTTTGGTTTTGCCTAATTGGATTTACTGCTGCATGGGCACAAAAAGTTACTCGTAATATTTCTGCGAAATTCGTCTGGACGTGCAGCTATACACAGGCTATGCAAAGATATGTTTGTAAACACGGTCACTGCTCCCGAGCTCGCGAATCGGAATCAGCTGTTTCACTAACTCGTGTATTTGGATTTTAGATGTTTCGTACCAGTGGTTGAACACAAATAAGTTGAAGCGTGATTTAAAACAAAGCGGTTTATTAACTTTGTTAGAGCGGTTATTATGCGTGGGGTTTTAGCATTCACATATAATATTTATAATATGATTGTAACATTTATATGTATGTATGGACATGAGGTACGATATAAATTATAGAATAATATGTGGTTATAAGACAAATATATATATAATCAAAATAAACGTTAACAAGATTATATAAAAGTAATAGTATTAGTAATACAAAATATATATGATTGCAATAAGCATAAATAAATGAAATAATACAGAAATGTTATTGCAATAAGCATAGATAAATGAAATAATACATAAATGTTATATGGTATGGAGGCGATATGCACAGTAATAGATAATAATAAATGCTTACAGTATTTGCCGTAGAGCACTGAGTTTACACTTTATATAATTATATTTTTATAAAAGAGAGTTTCGATGATAAAGCTTCGTTTACTGAACTTTGTCGACGAAAAGAGCTTCGCTGTTGAAGTTTGTCGATGAAAAGAGCTTCGCTGTTGAACTTTGTCGACGAAAAGAGAGTCCTGGCCTCTCGGTCCTTCGTATTTATAAGATTTTTGCGGGGTCCTTGCGGGGTTGTATGCGGTAAGGACCTTGACACAATTTCCGAATTATGCGTAGTAGGACTTCCGGGGTTTTTCTATAATATTCTATTATTAGAATACATTTACGGCACGTACGCCAGGTATTCTTCGCAGTTAGGCTTTTGGGGTTAGTGTGGGTACACTTATTGAATAGAAATCAGAGATGTGCTTTCAATTATAATTGAAATTGTATATTCCCAAAGGAAGCTGTATCAAAATCCGATGCCTGCTTGTCCGATTTACAGAACTTGAGAGATATGCGCGACACTTTAGTTTTATAGCATCTGGAATTGGTATTCGGAAGACGAAGTGCTACATATGTATTATAAAGGTTTTGTTGACTCATTTTAATGTACATTTTTGAGAAAAATTGTGCGTTCCCACAAATTTTATTAAATTAATGTAAAACTTTTGATCAATTAATCATTTTACTAATGTTCAATGATTGTCATTGTCTTTAGTTTTTACCCATTTTAAAATAAAAACAGTCTACATGATTATCACGTGTATGCTTTTACATGATTTATGCAAATCAGTTACCGGTATCATTGTCACGTCCCGGGTGAGGTCTTTAGGGCTGTGGCATAGATGGGGTAATACTTGAGGGAACGCAGGCGCGAATGCCAGATTCGTGGCTCTGCGGAAGATAGAAATTCTGGCTCGAATGCAGGATTCGTGCACTGAACGTCTGAGGGAATGCAGGCGCGAATGCCAGATTCGTGACACTGCGGAAGGTAGGAATTCAGGCGCGAATGCCAGATTCGTGGCACTGAATGTTTGAGGGAATGCAGGCACGAATGCCAGATTCGTGATACTGCGGAGAGTAGGATTCAGGCGCGAATGCCAGATTCGTGGCACTGAATGTTTGAGGGAATGCAGACACGAATGCCAGATTCGTGACACTGCGGAGAGTAGGATTCAGGCACGAATACCAGATTCGTAGCACCGAACGTTCTTAGGAATACAGGCGCGAATGCCAGATTCGTGACACTGCGGAGAGCAGGATTTTAGGCGCGAATACCGGATTCGTAGCACTGAACGACCAGGGAATGGTTAGATTGTTATGATTTTGGGGTAACACCCGTTAGCACTTTGTTTTGGTTTTGCCTAATTGGATTTACTGCTGCATGGGCACAAAAAGTTACTCGTAATATTTCTGCGAAATTCGTCTGGACGTGCAGCTATACACAGGCTATGCAAAGATATGTTTGTAAACACGGTCACTGCTCCCGAGCTCGCGAATCGGAATCAGCTGTTTCACTAACTCGTGTATTTGGATTTTAGATGTTTCGTACCAGTGGTTGAACACAAATAAGTTGAAGCGTGATTTAAAACAAAGCGGTTTATTAACTTTGTTAGAGCGGTTATTATGCGTGGGGTTTTAGCATTCACATATAATATTTATAATATGATTGTAACATTTATATGTATGTATGGACATGAGGTACGATATAAATTATAGAATAATATGTGGTTATAAGACAAATATATATATAATCAAAATAAACGTTAACAAGATTATATAAAAGTAATAGTATTAGTAATACAAAATATATATGATTGCAATAAGCATAAATAAATGAAATAATACAGAAATGTTATTGCAATAAGCATAGATAAATGAAATAATACATAAATGTTATATGGTATGGAGGCGATATGCACAGTAATAGATAATAATAAATGCTTACAGTATTTGCCGTAGAGCACTGAGTTTACACTTTATATAATTATATTTTTATAAAAGAGAGTTTCGATGATAAAGCTTCGTTTACTGAACTTTGTCGACGAAAAGAGCTTCGCTGTTGAAGTTTGTCGATGAAAAGAGCTTCGCTGTTGAACTTTGTCGACGAAAAGAGAGTCCTGGCCTCTCGGTCCTTCGTATTTATAAGATTTTTGCGGGGTCCTTGCGGGGTTGTATGCGGTAAGGACCTTGACACAATTTCCGAATTATGCGTAGTAGGACTTCCGGGGTTTTTCTATAATATTCTATTATTAGAATACATTTACGGCACGTACGCCAGGTATTCTTCGCAGTTAGGCTTTTGGGGTTTTTCTATTAGTCTATATTTAGACTACATTTATGAGTCATACGTCGCAATATGATTCTCAAGATTCTGTTCGGCTATTGCTAAGAAGATACTCAACCCATTTGATGGATTTTATGCATTTTGATGGGGAAGGGGCTTGAATGACTTTGACTCGGTGAGTCTTAATGAAGGGGTGAGACGAGGTCTTGAATTAAGACGTTTTAGGACGAGGGACTTGTTTGAATTTGAATGTTTGGGAGGATTTCGCGCCTCATAGGGCGGGGAGTCGAGGGAGTTTTACAACTGACCACCTTGAGATGGGGACCGCTAAGGTGTATTATTAAATAGGAACGTGCGAAAAATAGTGGGACGTCACATCATCTTACTTAGTTTCAAAGATTTCGCCATATTTAACTTTGTTTAACAGGAACTAAACTCATTTCCGTAATAAAATATATAAATAAGATATAATAAATAAGATATAAATAATGCTGAAACCAATTCAGTCATATGTAAAAACATTACCTGGATTGTTAGAAATATTTTCTTACGATGGACAGAAACACGTCAGAATACTTTCGATATTACAGAGATATTTTTTTAAGACACAATATGTCGAAGTCGTACAAAAATACGCGGAGGGCTTCTGGAGCGGTGACCAACGTCTGCCCAAAGACCGTGCAAGAGTGGCCGCGTCCAGGCGGCCCGGGCGTAGCGTCCTTTTCGTGACGCCTCCGTTGGGCCTGGGTTTTCCCAGTATTTCCCGCGTAGGTGGTTCCGGCCGATGTATTTCGGCTTCCGGACGGTAGGCCGCGTTTCCGGATGGTAGGCCGCGTTTCTGGCGCGCCATTTAAAATGGGCGCCCATCGAATTTTCTTACATTCGGCCAATCCTGACAATAAGTCTGTCCGCAGACGTGTGATCTGTAACGCGAACAGTAGTGGTTAGGCAGACAATCTATTAAAAAGCAGATTACATGTTCTGGGAATGGTACTTATCCTGTGCAACGTGATGGACAAGCTAGTTTCGATTAGATTATTTAATCTGTTAACATCGAAACCGTAGGTGTCTGTTTGTTTGCTGTGTCGCACGCTATTTTTGTGCCTTGTTGAGGACGAGCAGTTACATGCTCGTTGGTGACTTCTGTGTGGCCGGTTTGGCGCTGGTCAGCGCTACTGCGCTCTTGGGGAGGAGTAGGCATTCAAATGCCACGGCGATATCCATCGCCGCCTTGTAGGTTAAGCGCCACTGCGCTCGCTGCAGGGTAGGCGTTCTTACGCCACTGCGAAATCCAGCGTTGTCTTGCAGGATGAGAGCTGCTACGCTCGCTGAAGGAGAAGCGCTACTGCGCCTGCTGAAGGAAAAGCGCTGCTGCGCTGGCTAAAGAAGAAGCGCTGCTGCGCTGGTTGAAGAAGAAACGTTTCCACGCTTCGGCTGCTTGTCGTTCTCTGTCTTCAGTTGATTTGACCTAACGCCCAGCGTCAATCAAAATCAACCCCGACTGTCTCAACAGAACACCACATTGTGTCTGTCTCGATCAATCGTCTCTCGTTGATCCGGCGTAATACCCAGTATTACCCCGATATCAACCTGATCTAGAGTACCCAGTACTCATTCTCGACCACTCCGCCACGACCAAGGGCACCCAGTGCTCTTTCGGTCGTTCCCGTTACTGCTGCGTGCTGGTGTTGAGTGACGTTCGATGATGTTGTCTCGTACGCCGCCTGCTGCTATTGGGCACCCCTGGTGCCTCGTTGCATTGCCTGCAGTTTACGCCGCTCGCGAACTTGTCCGCGTGGCCGCCCACCACTGCTGTTTTAGCGATTCAGCATCGATCTCTCTTTCTCCTTCTCATTCTGTACATAAATGATACACATAGATTAAAATACATATTATTTGCAACTCGTGACACCGGGCTTGTCGGATGGAGAACAGTGTCGGACACTGATTATCCTTGGACATCATCGCCTTGGACCGCGATCCATGGTTTCATGTTGTCTGGTGCAGCCACTGTCCTTGTTCGTCGTCCGCTCTCCCGCAGATCCTCCACTTCATAGCGATCGTTGGGGAGTACGGTTCGTACTCTGAAGGGTCCCTTATATTTCGCTAGCAGCTTATGGCTTCCTCCCGTGGCTGGCTCGCTGGTTATCCGTACCAATACTAGTTCCCCACTCGAGTATTTTCTCGCGTCCTGTCGCGTCTTGTCGTAGCGTTCTTTTTGTGCTCGCTGTTCGTCGGTAATGTTTTTAGATATGCGGTCTCTAAGTTCCGTTAAGTTCAGGCGATCCATGTTTTCTTTTACCGCGTTTAGAATTTTACTTTCGGCAATGCTCGTCACGTTACACCCAATTAAAGCTTTCGTGGGGGTTGTTTTGATGCTTTTGTTGTGCATGGTGTTCAATGCGCTCTGTATTGGTTTCACCTGGAGGTCCCAATCCTGGGGATCTTTGCCAGCACTGGTAGTAGCCAGAGCATCGACGATGGTTCTGTTGTAACGTTCGCATTGGCCGTTTGCCCTTGGGGTAGCAACAGCGTTCAATACGTGCTTAATCCCGTATGTGCTGCAGAAGGTGTTGAAGTTCCGTGACGTGAAACAGGTACCGCGATCGCTAATGATGCGTGACGGCGTTCCGAAAAGATGCATCAGTCTGAGAAGTGTTTTGGTGGCGTGTCGTGTTTTCTGACTTTTAACTGGCTCGATGATAATAAATTTCGTGAAAGCATCGACGATCACGAACAGATATTTATTCTGCTTCCTACTCGTTTCAAATGGTCCAACATGATCGATATGCAGTGTGTGGAATGGTATCGGTGCTTTTTCAATGGGGTTTAGCTTACACTGTTTCTTGCCTGACGTATGTTTATAATATGCGCAGTTAAGGCACGCTGTTATATACTTCGTAACGAACCTACGCATCCCGGCGAACCAATAATTCTCACGTATTCGCTCCAAGGTTCGCTCCACACCCGGGTGTCCAGCATCGTCGTGACACAGTCTGCATATTTGTAGTCGGGCTTCTCTCGGCACTACCCAAGCCCGCTCGTCTCCTGATAGCTGCCGATAGAGCTTATTGTGGTTTAGGCTGTATTCCTTGAAATAGTGTTTCGTTTCTGGCGTTCTCTTGTTTTCCTCTAATATCCTTCGGATGTGCGCCAACTGTCCGTCCTGCAATTGAGCCGTTACGATCCACTCACCTTCCGTAATGTCAATTTGCGTAACCTCCAGTGTTAGCTGCGGATTCCGGCTTAATGCATCCACGTGAGCCATCCTCGTGCCTGCCCGGTATTCGATGTCAAAGGTGAACTCTTGTACCTCTAACCACCAACGACCGATGCGAGGTAAGAGGTCCTTTTTCGAAAATGTTGTCCGTAAGGCATTACAGTCTGTTATCACCTTGAAGTGTAGGCCTAGCAAATAAACACGGAAGTGGCGTAACGCCAGTACTACCGCCATCGTCTCCAGTTCGTATGAGTGGTAGCATCGTTGATCCGGCGTTGTTTGTTTACTGAAGTATGCGACAACGGTCATGTTGCCGTCCTCCAGTTGTTGCATCAGCATTGCTCCGACTCCTAGAGAACTCGCGTCGGTATGCAATTCCGTCGACCGCGCGGGATCAAAGATCGTGAGTACCGGGCGCGATGTCAACTTCTCTTTAAGCGTGTTGAAGGCTTGTTTTTGTGGTCCCAGCCATTGCCAGGTGACGTCTTTCCGTATCAGCCGCGTTAATGGCTCTGCTATTGTCGCGTAGTTTTTAATAAATTTCCGGAAATAACCGGAAAGTCCAAGAAACTGCCGTACCTGCTTGACCGTCTGTGGTGCTTCCATTTCTAATACAGCTTCTATCTTTCGCCGACCCGGTTTTACCCCTGCTTCGCTAATTTCCCGCCCGAGGTACTCGATGGACGTTTTGAAAAAGGAACATTTCGATAGTTTCAACGTCAATCCATGCTCTCGGAAGACTTCCAATACTTGGCGCAACCTGATCATACCCTCTTCTATTGTTCGCGACGGTACTATCACGTCGTCCAAGTACGGGAACGCGATTGTGTTTTTGAGGGGTCCTAAAACCTTGTCCATCAGTCGTTGGAACACGGCTGGTGCGTTGGTTAGACCAAACGGCATTCGTAGAAACTCGTAATGGCCTTCTGGTGTGATGAACGCTGTTTTAGGGATGGAGTTTGTCGCGACGGGTACTTGGTAGTATCCAGATGCTAAGTCCAGTCCCGTGAAATATTTGTTTCCCCCGAGTCGGTCAATTTGGTCGTCGATTAATGGAAGAGGATATTTGTCCTTGATCGTGATCGCGTTCATTTTTCGAAAGTCAATGCACAACCGGTCTTCTCCCGTCGCCTTCTTTACCAGCGTGATTGGACTTGCGTAGGGTGAATCTGATTCACGGACAATACCGTTCTCGATCAACTCGGCGACAATTTCGCGTACAACCTTTTTCTCCGGTTCCCCGAGGCGGTACGGGCGGTACGCGACTGGTGTATCGGATAAACATTTAATCTCTATTGCTGCGGTGTTTGTTTTCCCCAGATCGCGCATCGATGACGATGTACAGTCCCGGAATTCGTCGATCAAGGCGGTACATGCTTCACGCGTCTTTTCGTCGGTGTCACCAAATTGTAATTTGATATTTGACTGAATATCACAAACATACATGTTTCTATCGGGCTCGATTGTGGTATATTCAATGGACGGAATTTCGTTAAAAGTCAATCTTTGCCCCCGTTTAACCATCACAACGTGTTCTTGTAATAGGAAGTCTCGACCAACAATTACTCTATATGCTGTACACTCGTCCGGAACGATGTACGAGTTCACGTCAGCAATCACTCCTTGGATTTTGATGGTCACACGGGCTATCTTATCGATGCTAACGGTTTGTCCTGCGAATCCGCGAAGCAATGCTCCTTCTGTTGTTTTTATGACTAAGCCAATCCCCCTCGCTAACGACGAATGAATTACTGTGCAAGCACTCCCAGTGTCCACGAGACTATGGTCTATTTTTCGGCCGTTTACGTGAATACTCAACTCATACAAATGAGGAACGTATCGCGAAGCTTGAATAACCTTTACCTCCTTCTGTACTCGTGGTTTCGTGCAGTCTCGCGAGTAGTGTCCTATCGTTCCGCAGTTGAAGCACCGGACCTGTGAGAGGCCCTTCTCGGCGGTCCCCTTTTGCCGCGCCTGTACCCCCTGTTCCTGCCTTCGACTGGTTGATGCCGTTGACGAAGATGGCTGCTTCCTTCGTGAGGGTTCCGGCGTTGTCCTCCGTCGTCCATTTTGTGTTGGCACGTCGCCCATACGTCGCATGAACGAATACAGCTCATCGACGTCCTTTATTTTAGCGGACTGTATAGCGCGGGCTATACCCGTATCGGATATCCCACCAATCACCGCGTCGATTTGATCCTCGTCCGAGATTGCATACTCTAACTTCCGCAACTTTTCCAATTTTCGGAAACAATAATCCCCCAGTTTCTGTCCCGGTCTCGCTTTATACGTGTAAACATCTTCCAATCGTTGATTGAATGACCTCACGACGCGGAACTGTTTCTTGAGGGCGTCCTGGGTTTCACGCCAGGTAGCGGCAACGTCCTGTCGCGCGTCATACCACCTTCGAGCGTGGCCCTTCAACCGCGTTACGATTAAACGCATAATCGTATCGTCGTTCCAACGATACCTTGCCGCCAAGACGTCCACTCGATTAATCCACCGTTCTATGGTCGGATCGTCTTCCTCCGGGTCGTAGACGGGAATCATTAATTCATCTCCTGCTCTAGCGTGGGATGATGTTCGCGACCGTGAACGAGAGCGTCGGCGACTCACCTTTTCCAGCATCCGCTCCAATCGGTCCAACCGATCGGTAATGGTGTTCGGCGTCGACAAGGGTGGAGTATATGATCGCGAGGACGCCCGCGAGCGTGGACGCGAGGTTGAACGGAAGCGTGAACGCGAACGTGGACGCGAGCGTGGACGTAAGGGAGAACGAGAGCGTGAACGTGATCTGCGGCTCAAATTCCTCTCGATCAGCTGTTCTAGGCGACTAAGTCGCGCGTTCTGCTCCCTAACGCTCTCCGCAACGGTGGTATCAGGGGCAGAGTCATGTTGTCTCCCCCTCGGCCTCTCGACGGCAGCGTCTTTGCTCTGGTGAGAGTTGCGGCCCATGTCGTCAGTTTTCTTAAACACTAAAACTGTACACGACACTACAAGCTACTATATACACTGACCCTAAATGCTATCTATTTAATATATACACTCCTCGTAGCACAATGGCGTCTCTATCGCGTCACTACGAGGTAAATGCTCGGCAACCGTTCCACTGAAAACTCCGCGAACGCGTCACAGCACGTGGCTATATCCCACTTCTGATTTGTTAGAAATATTTTCTTACGATGGACAGAAACACGTCAGAATACTTTCGATATTACAGAGATATTTTTTTAAGACACAATATGTCGAAGTCGTACAAAAATACGCGGAGGGCTTCTGGAGCGGTGACCAACGTCTGCCCAAAGACCGTGCAAGAGTGGCCGCGTCCAGGCGGCCCGGGCGTAGCGTCCTTTTCGTGACGCCTCCGTTGGGCCTGGGTTTTCCCAGTATTTCCCGCGTAGGTGGTTCCGGCCGATGTATTTCGGCTTCCGGACGGTAGGCCGCGTTTCCGGATGGTAGGCCGCGTTTCTGGCGCGCCATTTAAAATGGGCGCCCATCGAATTTTCTTACAGGATGAATAATGGCATATGAAATTATTAAAAATGGAAGAAAATGTTGGAATGGTTTATTACATGACTCTCTTCATACATTGTTACATTTCTTTTCGCGATGATTTATAATAAGTTTAATTTCTGCGGGCCTGTATTTATAAAGATCATTGCAATTAATTTCGAGTATATAATGTATTGAAAAGAAAAAAATTGTGAGTTAGAAAGTACATAGTCCACACTAAAGCGATTAAAAGTGGTGTAAATATTACTGAATTATCATTGTGTACAATTGCAGCGGGTAACATTTTTTGCTGAGCTTTGGAAAATATAAAATACTGGTTAGTTGAATTTTTGAAAAAAATACGAATTATATATTTAAAATGCGTATTTACATATATGCTGAAATTATATTGAAGTAACTAGCGTTTTTAAAGATTACTATAGGTATATTTTCCTTATACACCTAATCTTCGAATTGCGGAATTGAAAAGATGTTACATATTCCTTTCTTATACAGTGAAATTTCAGATTAGCACAATTAAACTAACAAAATCGTTAAATGCTTTGCTGTAAGCATTTATACATAAATAT
The DNA here is from genome assembly GCA_951215215.1 of Andrena trimmerana. Taxonomy (NCBI): domain Eukaryota; kingdom Metazoa; phylum Arthropoda; class Insecta; order Hymenoptera; family Andrenidae; genus Andrena; species Andrena trimmerana. The sequence goes on from OX578062.1 coordinate 12,301,656, forward strand.
GACGTGTACAATTTATTTATGTGTTACAGAACATATCCTCTCGTTTTGTAGAAAAATGTTAGTCTCAATTTGGACATTGTAATAAATGGAAGGTTAAGTACATATGTATGACAATCCAAGAGAGATAAAAACAGAGTGTAGAAAATGGGACAAATACCTGATTGATATTTAACAGCAAGAGTTTTAGTCTTTTCTTAAAATATAAATTTTCGTAATTTTAGTATAAAAATTTGTTGATCACATGTTACTGTGTACCTATATTGATGAAGGTAAGAACAATTTCAAAAGCATTTTAGTTTAAGGGTCCATTCTACTTTGCCGGTTGAAGAAGAGGCCTATATTTTCCGTGAAGTTTTTTTTCAGGAACTATTTTACGGATTTTAATGTTTTTTTTTGTTAAATGTTTATTATTCCTTGCTGTATAGAATCTTGTTTTTCATGTAAATTGCAATGTTTGTGCCTCAGTGAGAACTGATGTACCCATAAAGTGGACTAGTACCATCCAGATATCAAAAATAGTTTTTGTTCCGTCCATAAAAAAAAATTGAAAAGTAGGCAGCAAATCCAGAACATTTTCTTTACAACACCGCTATTTTGTACCCACTATTCATAAATCAATATTTTTAGTCCACGTTATGCGTACACTCCTATAGGACAGTATCATCCAATTGCTATCATTTTACAACCACTTTGACGTCGATGAGAACTTCCGCAGTGTTCTCACTGCGGCATAAACATTGCGAATTAAATACAAACATTTGTAATTATATTTTGGAAATATGAAAAATACAATTCTATACAGCAAGAAATAATAAATATTTAACCAAAAAACATTCAAATCCGTGCAAAGGTTCCGGAAAAAAATTCGTGAAAATAGAGTAAAGAATAAATGCCTTCTGCGACTGGCAAAGTAGAATGGGACCTTAATTCATGTGCATTTACATTTAAGTTCGTTGTTAAATAATGTTTGTTACTTGAGATCTGGAGATAAATTTTTTATCAAAATCATTTCTAAAGTCTACAGTAAAGATAGTTGTATCTCTTCTCAGATTACCTCATACAATATTGTATGTATGTACGTAGGATTCGTAGAAGTAAAGCTAACTCACAGGATCGCAAGATAAAAAAGAAGTTTATTAATATAAGGAAAAAAATAAAATAAAACAGAGATGTACGTAGATCCCGCTTCGGAGGTCTCCGATCAACTGCCGACGCCACCGTCGACGCCGATCGCACATTGTCGCCGTTGCGGGCCTCTTTTGTCTTTTTTTTTCGCTGTTCGGCATCTCACGCGCCTCATTCAATCCAAATCGCCCTTAGAGATACGTAAAACTAAACAATCCTTCACTCGGTCATTCCTGCACACTGCTCTTTGTTCGCCGAAGAGTTCACAACATACGGTATCATACTATCTCTCGGTGTCGATGTAATGCGAGGTCCTTCATCGCCTCCTACGCGAATGACTTCATACCGATCGTTTCGCTTGACCTTTGACACCCGATAGGGTCCGAGGAACTTCGCTGTCAGCTTAGAACCAGGGTCAAACTGAGTCTTTTTAATTACAATTTACAGTTTTTATCATACAAACGTCGATTCTCTTCTTGGATTGTTAACAGATTTTCTTTCGCAACATTCCATGAATCACTTCGCTCGCTATTAAAAATTTCAATCGCTTCTTGTTGTATAAGATCGAGAATTTTGGTCTCTTCCGCGTGTCGCATTTTTATTCCGAACATTAATTCAAATGGGGACATGCCCACGCTTCTTTGATCGGTGCTATTTATACTGCGCTGTACGCGATCTACATGGCTGTAGCACTGAGTTGAATCGTTCAAACACAATTTTGTTAACACGGGAATAATTATTGTGTTAATCCTTTCTACCTGGCCGTTACCGCGTGGGACTTCTGTCGTAATGAGAACATGCTCGATACTTTCCTATTACAATATTCCTTAAAATCCGCCGACGTAAACGCTGAACCCCGATCGGAAATTATACGTGCCGGTTTACCAAATACTTGGAGGCTACACATAAACTAGATTTCTTCTTAAAGAAAGGTAGAAGCAGCTCAAGTTGAAAACGCCCCGGATTCGAAGTTTTTATCAGGGAGTCGAGACCGATAGACTTTCGGTTACGGTCGCGGTCGGGGTCCCCGAGATGGCCGATATGGCATTTACGGTTTCTCTCAACCGAACCGGAGAGTGACAGCGGTCTGAAGTTTTCTCTCAACCGATAACCGAGAGAGAATTTTTCCCAGACTTACGGTCCCCGAAAGTCTAGACCGGTCAGGAATACGGTCGCGTTAATTTATGGAGAGGTTCGAGTTAATGTATGGAGAGGTTCGCAAAACGGTCAACCGAGAGTCTTGACCGATTGCAATACGGTTAACCCAAAGTCGGGAGAGACAGAAATTAGGGCAACTAGAATTCATCACCTCATGAGTAATAGTAAGAAAATAGAAATACGCGCGATTAAAAATTGTGAAACAAATTGTTACTATCCCTGTTGCGAATCGCAAATCGTGACTAAAATTATTTAGTAGGTTATTTTAAGGCTGTACTTCCGAAAGGAACCGGTGGCCGATCGAGATGAGGTTTGGGGGGAGGGGTGGGGAGGAGGTGTGCACCCTAAATCTAAAATTGTAGCTTCGGGTATTTATTAGTTTCCGAAATATTAATAAAAACTTGTTCATTTTTTTTTATTTTTTTTTTGGACGTTAGTGCAAGCCTCCCTGCCCGGGAACCCTTGCGTTCACCTATTTTTTATTTTTGAAATTTTGTAACCACCGTCTCGTTTTTGGCATCGCCGAACTTACATTGGTTCGCTGTCGTGCTTTCCGCGCCCCACACACTGGTCTAGCCCCAACCAGTGTGTGGGGCGCGGAAAGCATCTCGGCCACCGGTTCCTTTCGGAAGTACAGTACTGTCTCCGTATGTACTCGATTTGGTGTACACGATACGGGTTACTCGCTATCCCCACCACTTCTGGCTCACTCTTGTCTGGCGAAGGTGAGAGCGAGATGGGACGAGAGCGAGCGAGAGCCACTGAAAGCGAGCGAGGACGGTACGAGACAGACGCGTTAAATGATTTGTCTCGGTCCGTCTTTCGGGCACCGTGACACTCCGTCCTTTGCGTGCGCGACGGGCGTGCGCGATGGTCGCAAGCAGTTACGGTGACCACTGGAACCGCTTCGCAAAATCATGACGCAGGCCCGGCTCAGTCTTTTTTGCGGCCTAGGCGATCTTGTCAAATTACACCCTTTATTATAATACATTTATTAGAGTTTATTGATGACCTTACTCTGAATTTTTATTCGTAGTTTAAAACAGATGCAGTACCATTTGTAATATTTCATTTTAAAGTTTATTTTCAACATACAGGCAATGAAAATACCATTTTGCACTTCTTGTCGACTTTCCGCCCTAGGCAGCCGTCTAATTTTACTTATAGGGACCAGCCAAGCTTACAGGCAGCGATCATTGCGATCACTGGATCTTTTATTGTAAATACAATACCTCGATGGACTGTTACAAATACAACATTAATGACAGTACATCAAATTATCTATGACTGTATTCACTGCCTGTATTGTTGAAAATAAACTTTAAAATGAAATATTACAAATTGTACTGCATCTGTTTTAAACTACGAATAAAAATTCAGAGTAAGGTCATCAATAAACTCTAATAAATGTATTATAATAAAGGGTGTAATTTGACAAGATCGCCTGGGGCGCAAAAAAGACTTGAGCCGGGCCTGCGTCAAGACTTTGCGAAGCGGTTCCCGTAGGCAGCGTAATTGCTCGCGACCATCGCGCACGCCCGTCGCGCACACAAGCGTTCCATCTCGCTCCCCCCTTCGGCCAGAAAGAAGCGAGAAACGAACACTCGGAATTAGGGTCGCTGTTCACGATACGGGTTACTCTCCGGTCCCGACCAGTGAGTACATACGGAGACAATACTGTATATCCTATTTTAATTATTTTTTATCACGTTAGTAACCTGGCCTTGCATCGTTTGCAATCCACAGTGAAATACATAGTATAAATGAAACATTTATAATAATAAATCTAATAAATTAATTTAATTTGTATATAAATTCTTAAAAATACATTTACGCCTTTTTCTAAATTTATTCAATTTTATAGATACTTTTATAAACACCTACTTTAAATATTTTTATAATTGAAATGTTTAGTTATAAATAAACAAAGTTAATGAAGTATTTATCTAGCAGAACTATTTATCGTATTACATTCATTCTTTTCTTTTTTAATTTGCATTATTTTGCATATTCGCATAATATTTTATGAAATTCATTTTTGTAACATCAAAAAATATAGGCAAATTCTTACTTTCCCAATTTTGCCTGCAACATCATATGTTTTTAAATTCTAAATAAGTATGACCATCTTTCTAGCCTACTGTCTACAAAATAAGGTTTTTCGTAGGATGGTATGTTCGAAGGCAGCGGTGCGCCCCGTTTCAGGTAAGTGAGCCGCCCGCTACACTATTGCGGACGGTTTACCATACCACCCGAACCCCCATATTACTTCAATCAGGTCAAAACATAAAATCGACTGGTCTCGTATCCACAATAATCGTGTCATTTATGCCTGCGAAAGAGTTTCTTTAATTGCTTTCGTTTGAACTTCAATAGGGGTTAAGTATACCCACAAGTCGCTGTTCCATATAATATTATGGATCAACACAAATACAGGGTGTTTTGTCCTCACCCTAGAGAAAATGAATCTTTGGAATGATCCATGGACAAATTTTCGGGATGCGTCCTTTCGTTGGTGAATGAAGGTCTATGGTATAACAATAAAGTGCAGTTTACGAGTGGCTAAATCGCGACCATAAAACCCTGAGTAAAATAGCAATTAATGAAAACAATTTGAAATATTTAACAAGCTAGGACTACATTTTCCATGTTAAGAATGGTGTGGTAAACTACGAAGAGTTGCTTTTATTGTAAGATTAAGCGTTCTTGACAGCCGAGCTTTTCTTCCCTATGAAAACTCAAGGGTCGTCGAATAAAAGCATTTTAAACATCTTGCAGAAACGCACCGTGTTGGTACTGCCTTTAAAAAGCGAAATTGTTTCCTGAGTTGCAGATAATTTCTAACTTGGACAAGGATTCTTTTCTACGGGTCATTCCACGCTAATTCGATTACTTTTTGGACTGAATGTCAGGGATTTTGTTTAAGGTGAAATATGATGCAGTCCACATGAAACTATGGAGGGTGTAAGTTGCCATTGTAGTTTTTGTCTCTTTTCTTGAAACCAAGCTGTGCTTAAGAACTTTTATAATTGAAACTGATTTATCGTATTGGGTATAATGTCTGGGATTTTAATCTTTATACCCGTATCCGATTCTAGGATATTATCTATCCTTATTAACGTTAGTGTCTGGAGTCAATGTGCCGTCGCTAGAGTCATTAGAGTTGCCACCTTTTCGGCTACTTGCTTGTGGTTTAGTTTGCTTAGTGGATGCAGCTTTCCTATATATTCCAGGACTGGTGCTGTATCCCAAGTGCTGGAGTACTATTAAACGGCCGAAAGAAGATCCCCAAGAGGCGGGCTCGGGCGATACATTCCGTCGCTATGACGATTGGTCGGAATCACCTATTTGGGCACACTTTTAAAGACGCGGCACACGTATTTTGGTTATTGGCTGAAGTAGGCACATACATTGTCGCACCGCGCGTCATAGCGACGGACTGTATCGCCCGAGCCCGCCTCTTGGGGATCTTCTTTCGGCCGTTTAATAGTACTTGGGTTTACTCGGCTTCGATTTGAAAACACCTCTTAAAAAGCGTGATATGAGTTCACCTTTTCCTACCTTATTTAGCGATATGAGCGTAATTGCTGACCTGGTTGAGTTTAAGGTTGCGTAATTAGTGCCATTTTTAAAACGCTGGTTTATATCCACGGTAGAAGTGAGCGTGCAATTATATGGATGAAAACAGATTACAAAACCAATAGTAACGCATTATGGAATTATTTGAAAGCAACAAACCACGATAATTGTTACAGTTTATAACAGGGTTGACTAACTGGCGACTCACGAGTTGCCGGGGGCTCCTTCGCCTTGCGGCCACGCTGAACGGCCCCCTCCATACCTACTGAACATTGACGATCGCAGTCGAATTCGTCCGTCCCTACACAGACATAAATATATTCGATTGCTACGGCCGGCCACGGCCATACGTTTACATATAATTATAATTAATACGACAATACGAACTGATATATACTTATTTTTACTCGTCTCTGTGAATGTGAACGTGCACATTGAGGCCGGGTCATATTATTGACAAGGGATGGTATATCCACATCAATTTTTGTTATGGCTATCCCTAACAGCGAAGATAATGAATGGTCCGTTAATCTTGACCGATATTTACTTTTTATATTTTTCATAACGGAAAACGCACTTTCGCAACTGTACATACTAGAATTAAAATCGTTGGAATTCCACCATTTTCCATCCTGCAATGAAATTGCTAGTGAACGCCCAAATGCAAATTTTGTGAACTTAGTACCAATACTAATCAAAATACAGCAACAATTTAAAAAGCGCTTTACAGATTTCGATACATTAATGAAAAATGAGCTTATAATTTTTAATAATCCAAAAGGATGTAAGATTGAAGACCAAGAAATTTATTATCGAGTTGAATTGTGTAATTTGCAAGCAGATCTGTTCGTACTCGCCAGAAATGAATATGGACAGTGTTACGTCCCTACTTTTTATTTGGGGCCGCGTTTTTAAGGAAATTAATAATTTTTAATCCGCTTTCGAGCTAGTCCAGGGACTTACGCTCTGGGATAGTTGAGTACAACTGATTATACATTATAACGGTTTTAATTTATTAATTACCTTAATTCACCCGCGATGCTGGCAGGTCAATTGAAATCAACCTCCACTCAATGGGTCCTGTTGGTATCCCGTTGATTTCGGATGCGGGATTTTGCCTTGGCGGGGCCCAATCCCCACACACCACCACTATTCCGTGGCTGGCTGGGGATGATTCCTCCCTTTCACAAGGGGTGCCGGACACTCCTAGCAAATTAAATTGTTCTGCTGGGGCACTAATGTATCTGGCCGCTAATCGTCGAAGCTGAACTCGTCTTCCCGCACGATGGTTTCGCGGCATTTGTCTTTTAGAATTGATAATAATATATGTTAATCGACCGATAAATCACACTTCACCTTCCGCACCAGGCGCTACTGCGGGCAACGTTCTGCTCTTCAGCGGCACCATGGGACGGAGGCAAGGGTGAATCTTTCCTTGTTCACACATAATGATTTCGAAAACCGTTAATATTTAAATTAATCGCGCCGTTCACGATCTACGCTTAATTTCTGGTAAAACCGCGGGCAACGTTCTGCTCATAGGTAATACCATTAACTAGCGCAATTCGTGACCTGTCAATGGGCATTTTCATTATTTTATTCACTATTCCAAAAGACGAACGCTCGATTTGTTGGATGTGGAATTAACGGTGGAAACACTTCACTCACTTGTAGTGTACCTGATGAAAATTAAAATGATAATTGAACAATGGTAATAATAATAATTAATGATTGAACATGGTAATAATAATAATTAATGATTGAACATGGTAATAATAATAATTAATGAGCTCCGCGGGTGGTCCAATCCCTTTTTATAGGGCAATTGGTCACTCCTTCTCTAGGATTTGTCACATGACAAATCATAGGTGGGAGACCCCATCCCACAGCCTCTACCTGGAATCTTCCAGGAAGAATCTTCCCATCGTTTTATTCTGGGAGTTTTGTTTACTACTTAGGCACGTTCCATTTAACTGATTCCCAGCAGCGACGATAGCAAGATTCTTACATAAATGCGCATTTGATTTATATGTTATGCGTTTACAATATTTCTTATACGATCGGTTTCGTATAGCTTATTTACTAGGGGTTGAAGTTAAGCATATTATTTCGGAGATTGGTTTACGGGAAATAACGGGAGGGCAATCTTCTAACGAGGACCAGGGGCACAGCTCCGCGAAGGTAGTGTCGTCTCCGCTGGGTGAGAAAGGGGCCTGTGTACCACGCTGGACATCAGCTGGTGTTCACTGGGCCTTCTTGGTGTTTGTGTGGTCAGCTACCTGGTATACAGCTGGCTGTCCGCCACCTCCTCGATCTGGCTGTCCTGCTCGCTGCCGTCCGTGTTTTCTTCGCTCGATCTCTTCTTATCGCTGTTTATATTGATAATGCCTTGTCGGCTATTTGTTGCACAATATTTGTATAATATTCATATGAGGTGGTTACAATACCTCAGAGTACGAAATAGTAAATATATTCGATTTAAAGGGTTAGATAATAGTAGACTCCACGTCGCGGGACGTGACAGACAGGAGTTTTTTAAATTATTATCAGAAGAAAAGTATCCGAAATTGGTGGATTTGGGTTTAAAAATTTCATCGATGTTTGGATCTACATACAGATGCGAAAGTGCGTTTTCCGTTATGAAAAATATAAAAAGTAAATATCGGTCAAGATTAACGAACCATTCATTATCTTCGCTGTTAAGGATAGGCATAACAGAAATTGATGTGGATATACCATCCCTTGTCAATAATATGACCCGGCCTCAATGTGCACGTTCACATTCACAGAGACGAGTAAAAGTAAGTATATATCAGTTCTTATTGTCGTATTAATTATAATTATATGTAAACGTATGGTCGTGGCCGGCCGTAGCAATCGAATATATTTATGTCTGTGTAGGGACGGACGAATTCGACTGCGATCGTCAATGTCCAGTAGGTATGGAGGGGGCCGTTCAGCGTGGCCGCAAGGCGGAGGAGCCCCCGGCAACTCGTGAGTCGCCAGTTAGTTAACCCTGGTTTATAATATTGTTCATGGAATCATCTACGATCATAACATTTCGACCAATCTTCTTTTTATCAACATTTCCGTGCGTAAAATTACCCGTTTCTTTCGAAGTTTGTGGTTCAAACGTCTGCTAAAACATGAGATTACAATATTTTGTTATGGCCAATCTTATAAACTTTAACAATTTTATTGGATTGTTGATTTCAGATAATTCTACAGGGTGTTGACAGTCACATACACTAACAGACAGCAGTATTAAATAAAATATGACCTTTTTTTTGATATCTTGAATGATGTACAAATACAGCCAAAAATTTTGTTAACATAGTGACATTTACTTTTCTTTAAAAAAAATCATAACAATTACGTATTTATTCTGAAGCCATTGTAAATAATTATCGCTGGACATATAGTATAAGTAGTGTTTAGTTATTATGTAGGGTGACTGTACCTAATATCGTCACTGTTCCTAATATCGCCACACGCTATATCTCGCAAAGTAAGCTCTAAAATTTATCGGTTATGCACTGAATTAGTACCTAAACATATGTAGGAAGACATACTGTCATTGCAGCATTATGTAGTCAGCAATTACAGAAAGAGAAGTATTTTAGTGAATCTTAATAGTGTAAAAATATATTGAACTGCCACAATTTTACATCACATTCGGAGAAGGTAAGTCTAATAATTTCGTGAATGCAAGGATATCTACTAGAAATACCTAATTAATGATATACTTCAGGAATGAAATCGATTCAAATATTTTTCGTAGTGAAAATAATGTTTTTCTTTTAGCAGTATGGGTGTTCTCAATACCGCCTACCGCAGAACAATGGTTTCGATGTAATGTTTGTTATAGGTGGGGTTACGAAATGTTCCGAGCAACCGTAATAAACTTTATTCGCCCAATATGTACATCGGAACGTAAAAAATAAAATATTTTAAAAATCTATATTTTTAAATTTCTATATTTTTCTAATAAAAATGAAATCAAAGATACATAAAAATACATTTATAGAGCAAGAAATAATAAAAGCACATGTGAAAATGACTTTAAAAACATATATATGTATATGAATTAATCAATATTCCTTAAGTTGGCGATATTAGGTACACTTTTTTCAGGACCCGATTTTTGCATGTCTTACATTTGTTGAGTCCTAATTAAAAATTTGTAGGTTTCAACGATTCTAACTTGTGCTACATGAAAGATGAATAATTTCTCTTTAGTTTGACACGAGCTGCATGCAAAATATCAATTATTATTCAATTGACAGCAATTTAACTTTTGCCTGGCGATATTAGGTACAGTCACTCTAATGTAGAAGGTACACATTACAGGACAAAAATAGGAGAATAAAATAATACTTATCATATAAGGTATAATACAGTAAAATTACTAACTTCTTTGTATGTAACATACCTTAGACAAAATTCCAACCGTTCTCTGGCTGTAATTGCTCTTCTCCACTGCATGTCCTTCTTCTTAAACGCGCTTTCTAATTTACTTAATAACGCATTGAACGTGTACGGAGCCATCACTCCTCATCTAAAAGTATGGCAAGTATTGCCAATACTTTTTTATTGTTCCGTGCCATAACTTCATTTCACTATTGGACAGGTATCACCGTACTGACGGAAAGAACTGTGGGGCAGGCCCAGAGATGCCAGAAGTGGCGAATTATGACATAGTGTGTACACAAATTGTATAGTAGGTATCAAGAGACACGGTAGTGTCTCGCGCCACGTATATAGCTATATGCGCAGCGCGAGACGCACAGTGTCTCTATTACGCCACGACCCGCTATCAAGAACCCTGAGATTATCGAATCTCAACATCGGCTGATCCGATTAGATTTTGAATGGTCTTAATGGATAGCTTGGGTTTGATTTACGTAAGAAAAGTGTCTTTGTTTTGGTCCTACGTGCCTTATGAGCTGAAATATTGCAATGCAAAGTTCCAATTTGACGAATTTCACGTTCTTAAGAATTAAGCATCGTCAACGTCACGTGTGGGCAAGAGGGGAACATGAAAGGGAGAGAAAATGTCTCCAATATGCGCGTCGTTCATTGGATGAAGGTTTCGGCACTTTCGGCCAATCGCATAACAAATTTTTCTCACGTGACAGCCAGATAGAGAGCACATCTGCGGAGATAAACGTAACCTCGCTAGTGTCAAGCAATCATAACCTGCGAAGTGTCAAATAAGGAAACTTGTCAAAATTTTTGAAATGTCACGAGTTTCTACACCATTTAGGACACTGAATTATTGTCTTAATTAACAAGGTAAGTCGCCAAAATTTTTTAATAGACTATTTATGTAGAGCTTATAGAAACGTAGGAGTCGTACAGACTTGGAAGTTGTCTGGAGAAGGTTCGACAGAGCACCATCTTCTTTCGCACAAGTTTCTACAAAATAATATATTGTTCTTATACCAGCAAACTATTTTTACATTAGAGTTGAGGGGTGAAAAGGAATTAATGAATTGTTTCTTACACCACACTCCTTTTTATTCGCGATTAGGTGAATCTCGGCAAAACTCGGTTTAACACTAACACGACTTTAGATAGCGGTGACAAAGTACGCGGCGCATGACGTAGCCTCTTCAGGCGGTACTTGGTGAGTGAGGGCGAGCGGCACCTCAGGAGGGCTACTTATACAACCCTCTCAGAGGGACACGTCACCCAAGCGACGCCGAAAACGCGCGGCAAATTTTGGCGGGAACAGCGCGTCGTCAAGCCGAAAATCCGGTAACTGGGCATGTCCGGCTGCCAGGAACCGCGTTGGCCACCGCCTGACTCACCCAGCAACACAGGGAAAAACCCGAACCTCCGAGTCTCCGAGCCTCCGACGCATAACGGTCAAATCAGCCGTTCCAACAATGAACGAACCAGCGTCGAAGCCGCCACATCACCCTCCCGGTAGTAATTAGCACTAATTTCGAAAAACCGACCTGCAATCTGTCCGGGAATTTAACTCTTCTCCCATAACGAGTAACAAAACGCCCTACTGGCGTAGTCAAATCGGGAGCAGGTACCATTGGTAACGCATTGTTAACTACCGGTGGAACTGCAGGTGGAGTTACCGGAGGAATCTCCTCATTTTCTCGCGGTATCGCAACGTCGGAAGGTACCACTTCGCGACAAGGCAATACCTGAGTGCGATCCGGTTGACACGGTATATCCTCCGCAACCACGAAAGCAGGCTTAATTCTATTAATTGATATAACCTTATGCTTCCCATTTATATCTACCGTAAACGTCTTCGAATTCCTATTAACAACAAGATAAGGACCATCATATGGTTGTTGCAAGATTGTCCTAGACGCATCGTGCCGAACAAAGACACGTTTACAATTTTCTAAATCTTTAAAGACAAACACGCGAGTAGTACCATGTCGCGATGGTTCGGAAGGTCCAACATTACGAAAATGATCACGCAATTCCTTAACTAATGCGGCGGTATCAGAGTTCGTTGATGGTGATAAAAACTCGCCCGGCAAACGTAATGATCCTCCATACACCAGCTCGGCTGAAGTCGTCTTCAAGTCTTCCTTCCAGGCTGAGCGTACACCCAGTAGAACGATAGGCAGCACCTCTGTCCAACGAGCATGCTGATAACAGCGGATGGCAGCCTTCAGCTGGCGATGGAACCGTTCCACCATGCCATTGGCCGCGGGATGGTAAGCCGTGGTATGGAAGTGCGTTGAACCCAATAAAGAGTTTAACTCTTTAAAAAGGTACGACTCGAACTGCCGCCCTTGATCCGTGGTCACACGCAGCGGCGTCCCGAAACGACAAATCCATCCCTCAAAGAAGGCTACAAAGATCCCTACAAGGGAAACGCCTCCGGCCAACGTGTAAAACGATCTACACACGTAAGACAATAACGGTATCCTTCGGACACCGGCAGGATTACAATATCAATGTTAATATGCTCGAATCTCGCCGATGGTTGCGGAAACGATCCCAACGGTGCAGCTACATGTTTGTGCACCTTGGACAATTGACATGGAACACAACTCCGCGTCCATTCTCTGCAATCCGATTTAACCGACGGCCGAACGTAACGCTGAGTTACCAATTTGATCGTCGCTTTACTCCCCGCATGGGACAAACCATGCAAAATATTGAAGACGGCACGACGGAAGGGGGCCGTAACGTAAGGACGGACTCTACCCGTGGAAACGTCGCACCACAACTTCATCGTACCTCCAGGAACTGCTACCTGCTCCAGCGTCAGACCAGAATCCTTCTGCAAAAAATCCTGGAGCTCCGGATCCATAGCTTGTGACGTCGCCATCGGCTCGAAGTCGATTGCCTCTTCCACGGAGTCCAGTCTGGATAGCGCATCCGCAACCACATTGTCCTGACCAGCCACGTGACGGATGTCCGTCGTGAACTGGCTCACGTAACTGAGGTGCCTAACCTGCCTCGGGGTATGGTTAACTGATTTGCAACTAAAAGCAAAGATGAGCGGCTTATGGTCCGTGAAAACCGTGAAGGTTCTCCCTTCCAGCAAGTGCCTGAAATGTTTATTCGACATATAAATAGCCAGCAATTCCCGATCAAACGTGGAATAATTCCGTTGCGTCGGCGACAACTTCGTGGAAAAGAACGCTAACGGTTCCCAATTAACGCCAATGCGCTGCTGTAAGGAAGCGCCCAGCATCGTGTTCGAGGCGTCGCAGGTAAGCGCCACTGGAGCGTTGAGCTCGGGGTGCGCCAATAAAGTGGCCCGCGACAGATCCTCCTTGCACTGACGGAACGCATCACGAGCTTCGTTAGTCCACGTAACCGGACTGTTACCCTTGATGATATTACCCAGCATGTCATTTAAGGGTGCCTGGGCCTGTGCCGCATTGGGTATGAAACGTCTGTAGAAGTTAATCATCCCCAAGAAACGACGTAACTGCTTCGCGGTCGTCGTTTCAGGGTAATTGTTTATCGCGTCCACCTTTTCACTAACTGGACGCGATCCCATTTCGGAAACGATATACCCGAGAAACATAACTTCAAGTTTCCCGAACACGCACTTACCCGGATTAACTACTAAATGGTATTTACAAAGTCTATCGAAAAGAATCTTTAAATGTTCTAAATGCTCACTTTCCGATGCAGAAGCGATTAGTATGTCGTCGATATACGCGTTGCAAAAATCCAAACCTCGCAACACCTCATCGATAAACCGTTGGAAAGTCTGTGCGGCATTGCGGAGACCGAATGACATGAATGGAAATTCAAATAACCCGAAAGGCGTAGTTATAGCGGTCTTCGGAATATCCTCTTCTGCCACTGGAATTTGATTGTACGCGCGCATTAACGCGACGGTAGAGAAAATGCGCTTGCCTCTCAACGCCTGGGCGAAATCTTCGATATGGCGGATGGGGTACCGGTCAGGTATAGAACGTGCGTTTACACCACGGTAGTCTCCAACCGCCCTCAACAAATCCTCGCCCGAGCCTTTAGGCACCAAGTGCAGCGAAGAGGACCAGCTACTCTTCGATGGCCGCGCGATTCCCAGACGTAACATGATTTCAAACTCTTTCTTAGCGAACTGGAGCCTGTCCGGTGCAAGCCGCCGAGGCCTGCAAGAAACGGGTGGTCCTGGTGTCGTCTTTATATAATGGCACGTGTCGTGGTTTACCTCAACAGGCGTGCCACCAGGCTTCGTAAGATCCGGATATTTTTGAAGCAGCTGATGGAAAATGGACTCGTTTGCCACCGTCTTGATTGAAGCCACTTCATGCCGCACCGTAGTATCTTTGGAACGCAAGGACGTCGTCGAATCGATGAGATCTTGATTGCGGATGTCCACTAAAAGTCCGAAGTGAGCCAGGAAATCAGCACCAATGATGGGCTTGGAAACGTCCGCCACGACAAACCTCCAGATGAACTCGCGACGCAAACCTAAGTTCAGCGTAATGGTCGCCGTACCATAAGTTGCGATCGGTGTCCCGTTCGCCGCGGAGAGTTCATAAGAAGATTTCGGGCCATGGTCGATCACTAACCCTCGGGTGACAACACAGAGATCCGCGCCGGTGTCGATCAAAAACTGCGTCTTAGTTCGCCGATCCACCATGAAAAGACGACGAAACGTAGGGCTGGTGTCGCTAGCCGACATCAACGACCGCCCCGCGCGTTTCCCTGCCCGAAAGTGCAGGGCTGAATGCACCGGTGTGCCTTATCCGCGAACCTCGCGTGGTACCAACACATACCATTTTCCGAGTGTTCCCTGGACCTCGATCGCGGCCTCGAAAAACTGCGCGGACGACGCGATTGAGCTTGACCGCCACCACGAGATGGTTCATTCCTGCGGGAAAGACGCAGCTCATTTATTTGTCCCCGCATTACCTTCGACTCCTCCTGGAGAGAAATAAGTAACTGCAGCATCCTGTCCGCAATCAAGTCCAGAGCACTCGGCGGCACCGATGGTCCAGGGCGCGCTGCCTCGGCAACGACAGGCCGACCGGGGATGGTCTCGAAAATGGTGTCTGCCAGCACGGCCACTTCATCCAGCGCCGTATTCTTTTGTGTTGCCAGGATCGCTTGGACATTCGCGGGTAAGCGCCCCAACCAAAGCGTCCTCAACAACGGCTCTGTGACGTACGACCCCGCCAAGCTCCGTAGATGACGCAAGAATTGAGTGGGCTTTTGGTCGCCCATCTCCTCACGCTCCAACAACTGGCGGGTCTTCTGCTCCTGGGATACCCCCACGCGACTGATTAGCTCCGCTTTCAACTTTTCATAAAGCACTTCTGCCATATACCGAGGCCCTAACGCCCCCGTGACGTAACTTGATTTAACCGCATTGGAGACGATACCGGACGAGACGAAATATCTTTCCACTATACAAAACCACAATTCCGGATCATTCGGTGTAAACTCCGGTACCCGAAATCCGACACGATTCGTTGCGGGATCAGTAATTATAGACGCACCGGCGTTTTCACGACCTTCAACCATTGTTCGGATTGTCCCACACTGTCTTTTTCGTAACAAAGTTTTTTTTTTCCTCTCACTACCGCGCAACACTGCCGCACGAAATCACAGCACGTTCACCTTCGCGACAGAATCACGCCGGGGTCACCAGTTTGAGGGCTGAAAAGGAATTAATTAATTGTTTCTTACACCACACTCCTTTTTATTCGCGATTAGGTGAATCTCGGCAAAACTCGGTTTAACACTAACACGACTTTAGATAGCGGCGATAAAGTACGCGGCACATGACGTAGCCTCTTCAGGCGGTACTTGGTGAGTGAGGGCGAGCGGCACCTCAGGAGGGCTACTTATACAACCCTCTCAGAGGGACACGTCACCCAAGCGACGCCGAAAACGCGCGTCAAATTTTGGCGGGAACAGCGCGTCGTCAAGCCGAAAATCCGGTAACTGGGCAAGTCCGGCTGCCAGGAACCGCGATGGCCAGCGCCTGACTCACCCAGCAACACAGGGAAAAACCCGAGCCTCCGACGCATAACGGTCAAATCAGCCGTTCCAACAATGAACGAACCAGCGTCGAAGCCGCCAGAGAGTTTATATGTAAAGCTTATAGAAATGAAGGAAAACACAGGCTTGAATAGAAATGAAGGGGACGCACAGGCTCGGATAAAAATGAAGGGGACGCACAGGCATGAATAGAAATGAAGGGGATGCACGGGCTTGGAGGTTGTCCGCAGAAGGTTAGATAGACAAAGAAGCATCTTGTTTCGCACAAGTTTCTGAAAATTTGTCAAATAAGGTAAATGGACAAAATTGTCCAAATTAGCGTAGAATTAAGAGCTAAAAAAAATTATGGCGTACTGCTTGCAATGTAAAGTAAGTCACATTAGTGAATAAAGTACGCTGAAAACGCATCTCCCTTGATACTTTTCAATCTTTTGTGAGAGATATTCGTACTACTTTATTAAAATCCACAGTAGCTCCCACGCTATTCATTAATTTAATTAGTTTCCCATTAACAATATTTCAATTCACCAATAAACATGCTAAATAAATTTTATTCCAACACCAATAAACTGTGCGTTAAAAATATTGGATCTCTTCGTTCATTTTCACTAAATTACCATTAGTATTTAAATTTCCTCCAACAAGACTTTCTGCCATAGGCTCTCACCTCCTTCGGACACGTTGTGTAGTTTCTACATCTATAGCAAAACTCCACACTTTTTCTATAAGTTCTACGTTATGTTGTAACTAAAAAATATGGCTTTTATATATTTACAGATAATCGAAGCAGAAAATGATGCAGTGTATTCTACGTCAGAGAAAAAAATTTATTGTGACATAGTATTATATTAATTAAACGATTTTATTCAGCTTGGATCCTCTGTTTGCTTCTTGTATGTTTGATTCATATCAGAATACTGAAATTTAAACCAATTCCTCTAATCCAATGGTCTTGAAGCTTTGCAGGCGTACGTAGTTTGGATGACAATACAATATATTTAAAAAAAAAATAACCCGTAAAGGGTGATAAAATTATCCAGTTATCAATAAACACAAAAAAATGTGTGAAATCTCAACAAAATTACCTTTTTCTAAAAAAAGGTACAAAAAGTGCGCCAAGTATATAATCCCGTCAAAAAGAATCCCACTTAAAAACATTGTCGTAAATTAATATCCTATCAAAAAATCCCACTTAAAAACATTGTCGTAAATTAATAGCTTCACAAAACTAATGATATACAAAATTTGCGCCAATTACAACAATGGCTATTTATACAAAGACAAAAATGTATTTAATAATATTAAGCAGATATATTTTCATAGAAATAAATATTTTTATACGAATAAAATTTGTAATTATTTTACGAAAAAATGTTAATTAATTGTCTTGGTTAATAAATAAAACAATATAAAACAAGACAAGACACCATTGAGACAAGAAAGAAAGAAAAAGATTTTAATGCAATTTATACATATTTATTCAGTTTAGCAACACCAATTCGGTTTCGCAGTGCCAAGTATTTTGTAAATAAAATTTTAATTCGTATTAAAATATTTATTTCTATGAAAATATATCTGCTTAATATTATTATATACATCTTTCTTGTCTCAATGGTGTCTTGTCTTGTTTTATATTGTTTTATTTATTAACCAAGACAATTAATTAACATTTTTTCGTAAAATAATTACAAATTTTATTCGTATAAAAATATTTATTTCTATGAAAATATATCTGCTTAATATTATTAAATACATTTTTGTCTTTGTATAAATAGCCATTGTTGTAATTGGCGCAAATTTTGTATATCATTAGATTTGTGAAGCTATTAATTTACGACAATGTTTTTAAGTGGGATTTTTTGATAGGATATTACTTTACGACAATGTCTTTAAATGGGATTCTTTTTTGACGGGATTATATACTTAGCGCACTTTGTATACCGTTTTTTAATAAGAGGTACAATGTTACGCACTAAGAAGTGACAAATCTTCAGTTATGCATTTCTAATCAGATCTTTGCGAAAGTGACGTGAATCGATTCGTCATGTTTTCTCGATCAAATTGGCCCCAAAAATGATATTATTCGGACCATAATTATGGAAATTACGTAAAAATTTGTTTGCAGAATTGGAAGCCCGTTTCGATAAAAATAGTCTTGTAGCATGCTGAAAAGGAAGATTGAGAAACGCTGACCATCAAGACGTTTCGCGATCACGCTTGTAGGCCGCCCGAGAGGAGAGGCGTGCGGGCGCGGGACCGCGTCTCGCCAGGCTCGCGCTTGACGACGCGTTTGTTGATTTCGGCCGCCGCGTATAGCAACGATTGGGTATAAATTAGACGACCGCAAAGGCATTTCCTTCTTCGCTGTTCCGAGAGAGAGGACGAGATACGACACACGGCCGCTCTCGGACAGCTTGGGGACTCCGGCAGGAGAGTTCGGCGATAATACTTGGACGCCTGCTGGAGGAACTAGAGTCTGTTCCTGGACGCTCGACCGATATGGAGAGTACGGCGATAATACCTGGACGCCTATCGGTCGAGAGAGTACAGAGCATCTCATTAGAATAGAGAGGAGAGTACAGGAGAATATGCCTGGACGCCTGTTCGGCATGGAGAGTACAGCGATCATACCTGGACGCCAACCGAACGGGAGAGTACAGAGTATCTCCTGGACGCCTCAGTAGAGTAGAGTCACGGGAGTACAAAGCCCCTTTCTTAAATGCCCGATCGTTGAGAGAGGAGAGTACGGGAGGATATTCCTGGACGTCCGTTCGATATGGAGAGTTCGGCGACAATACCTGGACGCCAATCGAACGGAAGAGTACAGAGTAACTCCTGGACGCCTCATGAGATTAAAGTCAAGTGCCGTCTGCACAATAGAATCTTGACAAACTGTATAAATGCATCGAGACGTGACGTCTGACCTTCGAAATTTGTAGTCCTTCCTATCAACCAAACATGTATTCCTTCCTAATCCGAATAAATCTTGTCTGTTCAGGAATTATCCACTTTCCTGTCAATCCGAAAGGCTACAGTCTGATTTAAATTATTTTCTGTCAATTTAATCGGGAGAATGCCAGGAATCCATTTGTGTCACTTTCATATTCATGCGATGAAAAAAAAAACAAATTCTGTTTCTATATAATCGATGACACATCGCCGAGCAACGGCGATCTCGTGCGGCTCGGGCCACAAAGGTTCTCGTCGGTTATTCGAGCATCTAAGATCGTTACAGGCTGTGTTTGGTGTACACGATACGGATTTTTCGCTATTCCCACCATTTCTGTCTCACTCTTGTCCGCCGAAGGCGAGCGCGAGATGGAAAGAGAGCGAGCGAAGGCACAGAAAGCGAGCGAGGACAGTTGTTCGGGCTTTCTTGATTAGACAGCCCCAAGCGTGCTTTAATAAACTATACTCTTTAATATAACGGTAACAAAACGTATATCTTTTATTGGACGCAAAGTCTTACAAAGGAAGCACATGGCGTGCTCGAGATCGCGCGGGTACAGTAACTCTGATTGGCGTTCCCACAACATACAAGGTTTTCATCTCTAAGAAGGGCGCCCAGGGACTGCTTTCGTCGCCGGCACCGCGGTGCCCCCCGCCGGTCGGTCGGTGGCGCACCCTGCTGGCGCGGCTGAGGAACCGCCACACAGTCACGATTCCATCTGAGCACTCGCGCCCGTCGCGCACGCCCGCCGCGCACGCAAAGCGTTCCATCCTGCTCCCACCTTCGGCCAGAAAGAAGCGAGAACCCCAGCCTCGGAATTAGGGCTCCGTTCATGATACGGGCTCACGCCGGTCCGGACCAGCGAGCGCAAGGTTGCCACATCAAGCCTGATCGTTTGCCGGAGATTTCAATTTCGTGGAGGATTGGAGTGGGGAAAGTGAGAAAAAAGGGGAGAATAAAAAAACAGGCATCTAAAATTCATTAAAATAATGACTTCTTATAAAGGAGTAATAATAATAATAATAATAATAATAAAAGTATTATGAATAGTTATTAGAATTTGTTACAGATTTTAATAGATTTCTATTTTGTTTATGCCACGCTGCAACATAATCTCTATTCTGCCGGAGATTTTTATTGTGCGTGCTTGAGGCCGGAGACAACGCTTCAAAACCCGAGACTCCGGCTGAATGCCGAAGATCTGGCAACCCTCAGCGAGCGGCTAACGAGACTTACATTCAGATATATTGGCCGGCGAGTTTCGTAACGCGTATACTCCCACCATAGGTACCGCTTAGCTGCATCGATACTCCTGTTCGCAACGTTTTCTGACTCGCTCTCGTTCCATCTCACTCTCGCCTTCGCAGAACAAGAGTGAGCCAGAAGTGGTGGGGATAGCGCCAAGCTTCTGTTGTGTATAAGCCAAACCGAGCTGTAGCGTACAAATACACACATCAGAATAAGTGTGCCTTAGCTCCGAAAAAATTCAGGAGCTTTATTGGTCAGAACATTGATTCTTTCTCGATGGCTTCATCTGGTATTGGTCATAACAGCCACACGGCTACGTTCAGACGGAGCCGAGCAGCATTCCCGTTACCCCACCATACCCTTGGGTGGCCGCGTAACTCCAACAGACAAATCTACGATCGTCAGATGGTGGTGGCTGATATCTCCTCGATCGGTGTTCGCGAAAACGAATCGACCGGCCAATATATCTGAATACGACCTTAGGATAAAGATATAATGAAAGATGAAAATTTATTCGAAGTCCAAGATGAAAGGCCTTCGAATAAACAAAGGAAACTAATAAATACCCGAAGCTAAATAAAATTTTAGATTTAGGGTACACACACCCTCCCCCAAACCTCGTGTCGATCGGCCACTGGGGCCATTCGGAAGTATATTCTTTTATTTAAATAATACCCATCTTTGCATAGGACCGTAAAGAATTACAAAAAAAATCAGGGAGTCAACTGTTGACTGATTTGGAGACTGTTCCTTGTTATATGTTATATACAATAGTCGGAAGAATAATAATAAAAGCAATAATTGCAAATAATTGCTGTAACTTCCACATTCTGAAAATATGATATCAGTAAATCACTACTTCCAGTGTTATTAAAAAATTCAAATCTCTTTTTTTATTTGATATAATGTGGCCATATAATTATAACATATATTCGGCAGCGGTGATGTATGTGTTACAGTAAAAGCGTGAATTTAGTAAATGTACACAGTTTCCAGCAGTTTCTAGTCAATGTATGCCTAAAGTGCATATAATCTAACCTACAATCGTCCAAAAATACATACATTCACTGTATCACGCTTTTGCTGTGGCACATGTATCCAGCTAACGCTTCAGTTTTGCTATGATTCCACGTTGGCAGACCTCCCGAGTAGGCGCCATCTCGTATCCAGTAGCTCAACTAAATTTGTCACGTGACTTGCTCTGTATTATCGCCAATATGGCGGAACTCGTATTTGGGAACGCAATCACGGGCTGACGTTGTGTGTCCTTATATGACCAGACTTTGGGCTAGGTGAGGTCTCATTCGAAAGAGGAAAGTTCAGTGCAGCGCGCTCTGCTCGTCGTTTGAGTCACAAAACTCTTTTAGTGACCTAAAAATACTTGGATTCTTGCGGGTGTATTTTGTCGACTTTTGCTCTACGTTGAACTCTCGTATTATTAGATATCAACACAATCTCTTTGAACCATGAGCAGAGCGCGCTGCACTGAACCTTCCTCTTTCGAATGAGACCTCGTCTAGCCCAAAATTCGATCATATAAGGACAAACAACGTCAGCGCGCAAACCCATGTTTCGGGCCAGATTATGCCGGTATACAGAACGCTGCATTACCTGTGTCTAAGGGGGTAGACACGAGTAATGCAGCGCGCTGTAATACCCACATAATGTGCCCGAAACATGGG
The DNA here is from genome assembly GCA_951215215.1 of Andrena trimmerana. Taxonomy (NCBI): domain Eukaryota; kingdom Metazoa; phylum Arthropoda; class Insecta; order Hymenoptera; family Andrenidae; genus Andrena; species Andrena trimmerana. The sequence goes on from OX578062.1 coordinate 12,323,853, forward strand.
TTTGGGGGGATACGCTTTTCGTCCTTATATGAGCAAATTTTGGGCTGGATGAGGTCTCATTCGAAAGAGGAAGGTTCAGTGCACAGCGCTCTGGTCATGGTTCGACGAAATTGTGTTGATATCTAATAATACGAGTGTTCAAAGTAGAGCAAAAGTTGACAAAATACACCCGCATGAATCCAAGTATTTTTAGGTCACTAAAAGACTTTTGTGACTCAAATGATGACCAGAGCGCACTGCATTGAACCTTCCTCTTTCGAATGAGACCTCGCCCAGCGTAATATCTGTTCATATAAGGACGAAAAGCGTATCCCCGTGATTGCATTCCCAAATACGAGTTCCGCCATATTGGCGATAATACAGAGCAAGTCACGTGACAAATTTAGTTGAGCTAGTGGACACGAGATGGCGCCTACTCGGGAGGACTGCTAACGTGGAATCATAGTAAAACTGAAGCGTTAGCTGGATACACAAGCCACAGTAAAAGCGTGATGCAGTCATTGCATGCATTTTCGGACGTCTTTAGGTTAGGTTATATGCATTTTAGGCATACATTGACTAGGAACTGCTGGAAACATTTACTAAATTCACGCTTTTACAGTAACACATACATCACCGCTGCCGAACATATGTTATAATTATATGGCCACATTATTTCAAATAAAAAAAGAGATTGGAATGTTTGAATAACACTGGAAGTAGTGATTTACTGATATCATATTTTCAGAATGTGGAAGTTACAGCAATTATTTCAAATTTTGCTTTTATTATTATTCTTCCGACTATTGTATATAATATATAACAAGGAAAAGTCTCCAAATCGGTCAACAGTTGACTCCTTGATTTTTTTTGTAATTCTTTACGCTCCTATGCAGAGATGGGCATTATTTAATTAAAAGAATATACTTCCGAATGGCCCCAGTGGCCGATCGACACGAGGATTGGGGGGTGGGTGTGTGTACCCTAAATCTAAAATTCTATTTAGCTTCGGGTATTTATTAGTTTCCTTTGTTTATTCGAAGGCCTTTCATCTTTGGCTTCGAATAATTTTTCATCTTTCATTATATCTTTATCCTAAGGTCGTATTCAAATATATTGGCCGGGCGATTCGTTTTCGCGAACAGCGATCGAGGAGAAATCAGCCATCACCATCTGATGATCGTGGATTTGTCAGTTGGAGTTCCCTAGCCACCGAAGGGTATGGTGGGGTAACGGAAATGCTGCTGGGCCCCGTCTGAACGTAGCCGTGTGGCTGTCATTTATTCTTATTGTCAGCGTAGTACATATGTAGTTGTGTGCGTCACAAAGTTCTGCGTAGACCAACACGAGATGAAGCTATCGAGAAAGAATCAATGTTCTGACCAATAAAGCTCCTGAATTTTTTCGGAGCTAAGGCCTAAGGCACACCTATTCTGATGCGTGTATTTCTACGCTGCAGCTCGGTTTGGCCTATACATGACAGAAGCTTGACGCTATCCCCACCACTTCTGGCTCACTCGTGTTCTGCGACGACGAGAGAATACGCGTTTCGAATAGGGTAAGTGTGGGTATTACTGCGGATGCCCCGATTACTGCGGATATTCTAAAACAGATCATATTTAATGTTGGAAAGTACATAAACTCTTGATAATTTTTTATAAAATTAGTTTAAACTCTATTACAGATAATTATTAATAAATATGTACAGCAAAGTTATTATTAATTCTTTTATCGTAGTTTGAAATTCGTCAAAGCGAAATTTCGGTCGATTCTCGATATGGCGGTCATGTTCACCTACTTGAAAAACATTTATATTTTTGTTATTAACAGTAATACATGTAATGTAGCGTTATTGCTCGATAGAATAAGAGTTATTTTTTCAGAAAAACAGTAAATCAGTCGTCTACATTTTAATTTTAATTTTTATTTCTCACCGCAGTATTATGTGCAGTACTTTACACCATGTGCATGTATTACTGCGGACCGACGACTGCGCAACCTAACCTTTCTTCCAATAGTATTCACTTACTGTGTACTACTTATTACTAAGATTTAAATTATTACTAATTCCTGCTGATTTTAGTAAATAAAGAAAGTTAAATAATTTTTCTATCTACAAGTGATATTTGTACTAAGGTTATGTGACGCCTGACATTAGACCGCATATATATTTCGTTAGTAACTGGCACGCAGTAATGCATGCATGTCCGTAGTAACTCCTGCATTGATATTGATCGACAAATCTCTGTGTTTATAATTAACTGTGCTTATTACCTCGCTCTCAAATTTTTTTATGGAATTATTAAGGACCGACCTTTCTTTTAAAAAAAGAAGGAGGAACTTTCATTCATTTGAACGCCATATCGAGGGTTCTAAAGTTAACCTACCTTAAAAGTCCGCAGTAATACCCACACTTACCCTAGGAGTGTGCGGATCGTCCCGCGGCTCGGATTCTCGGCCGTTTCGGGACCCCGAGACTCGATTCGGGCTACAAGCATAGACGCCATGAGCGGACAATTTGATTTCAGGTCGGTTCGGCAAAACTCGTTCACTAAAAATGGACCGAATTCCTCCATATCTGACATCATTTTCATCGAGAAACCCTAAAAACTCCATTGGTAATAATTTCCTCAACACTTATCAACCACGAACATTTTATCTGGCCCGTTGGTTTTATTGCTCTCGGCTGTCAACGGGTGGTCTACTGGGGTCCGAAGGTCCTCGCTCGCAGCGAGAAAACAAAATGGTGGGATGGGCAGGTCTTTCCCGATAATCCGAGCCCAACCATTTGCATGCGTAGCTTCATGTTGCACGTCAAAAATTTCTTTTAATTACAATTAGTAATTCGCGTGTAATAGTTTGTAAGTGCAATTAAATTAGGCGTCATTAAAATCATGCACAGTTCATTAATTTTAACTAATTGACCTATTAATTTATTTATACGGCGTGATTTTCTAGCTATAGTCGTCAAACGCGATGCTCGCCAACAATCATGTGTCTCGCTGAATTTCGTAGGCTTCGACGCTCGAAACCAGCGGGACTATACAATGTTGCACGCTAAGCAGTGACGAATCAGAAGTTCTGCAATTTCTAATCAGATCTTTGCAAAAGTGATGTCAATCGATTCCGTACAATTTTATATATAATGTTTGTTCATAACTGCTTTTTGCATAGGACGTGTAATAAGTGTATTTCATGTTCTGTTTCGGTGCTTTGCTAGTAAAAAAATGTCTAACCTAACAAACTTCATTTTCTGGGGACATGCCCTCAACTGTTTTTCTTTTTCACTTATAATTCCTTACTGCTAACGTAGAATATTGTAGCATAAGCACAGTTCAAGTAAATGTACAATGAATTTTCTACGTTTGCAGTACCAGCAGACTTTCTGTTTAAAATGTACAACGCAACAGCTGAGAATTTCTTTCCTTATTCAGAATAGAATACGGAAATAGCAAACAGCTCCCTCTCGCGTGCACAGGCAGCCGCGTATCTATGGGTAATACCATTTCAGTGCAGAAAAAACCTGCTGTAATACCGACCGGCCAAATCGGCCAGGTCACGTGACGTGTCTACCCCCTTAAGAGTAACTAAAGCTACTACCATCCGTTTTTTGGCGTCATGCGCAATGTTGGAGTCAAAAAAGGCTAGCGCTGCCGCTTCTGGTATTAAGTACCATAAATAATTACAAAATTTGTGCAATGCTACGCGACTTACACATTTATTAATTGCACTATATGCATATAAGTTTGGATCCATGCTTTCAAATACAGTTTAATGAGAAATATACAAATGTCGCGGATTCCATTTTCTTCATCCTTTGTTAAAACAAATTCGTTCCGAGTTAAGAATATTTTTAAAGAATATATACAGGGTGTCCCAAAAATGTTGCGGTTCCTTGAAGGGAGTGATTCAGGGGGTGATTGCAAACAACTTTTTCCTTTGCGAAAATTCTCTCCGAGGTTTCGTTAACGAGATAATAACAAAAAGCACGGACCAATCAGAGCGCGAGCCTTCCGCTGGAGCTCCCGCACTAGCGTGGCCGCGCGCCGGGCCGCGCTGCCACTACGAACAAGCAAGGCGGCATGCACCGAAGGAAATTGCGTAGAATGGCAAATGAAAAAGATGTAACAAATAAATCGAAACTTTTGCCATGGTCTGTTTGGCATTTAAAGTGAACAATGAAAAAAGGATAAATGGATGAAAATCACGTGTAACGTAAAAAGACGAATACACAGTTGTTTTTTTTTTAGAAGAATCGAAAATAATAATTATTTGGAATGAGAGTATAAGGAACACGTAAATTTCCTGTTTTAATAACGTACAAACGAAAAGGTAATGCAACAGGGAGCGAGTGAAAAGTGATCGTAGTTCGTTATTGTGATAAAAATTTCAGTTCAATAACGGCCAACACTGTTGTTGATAATGACTAAATCCGTTTAAAAACTGCGAAGAAAAATTGACGTACTGAAATTTTGAGAATTATCGCCGGAAGTAAGCCACAGCCTGCGTTAGGCTTAAAAAATAATAGTCGCCAATAATGTAACTAAAACTCACCCTTTCGGAAATTCACCTGCAGCGGAAAAACCTGTGTCACTAGGTCACTGAACCGATCCTGGTCATCGACAGACGCGCCGAGTGCACAGCTGCTCTTAGGTACACGACAACATCCAAAGTTAAGGGTCGCAACGTCAAGTGCGTCCGGGTTAATGCGCCGAATATACACTTCACTGCACGCCTACTAACACTGACCACTTAATTTATTATTCATGGAACGTGTTGTTCCTACGTTATAAAAATTGGTGGAAATGAATTTTTACTTGGCGTTCGGAGCCGTGGGTATTCTCGCACAAATTCTCACGCTGCAGCAGTTGCGTCCCCGTTGTTCGGGAGGTACACCCAGAACATCGCGTAATACTCTTGAGCAGAGAACATTTCTGCGACGTGATTGCTTACTGACTGACAAGATTTTTTCCAAGCGACTTCTTCTACCCCCAAAAAGTTTCTCTCGTTTCATTATAAGTTGATCCCCACCAGGCCAAGAGACTTCAGGTAAAAAGAAGCCAGCACATTTTCGAAGCACACATGCTTCGCAGAAGTGCAACGAACTGACTATCGTGCACTGTTACAAAAGTCCGCGTTCCGTCCTTTTACTGCCAATGTACCACCCATTACTTCGAGGTAGGCAACAGACACCACGTGTTTCGGTTCGAAAGGGTCCGAAGAGAAGAGAAACAGAAAGTCCTCGAGTTGCTATAAAGAAAAAAATTCTGTTTCCTGTTTCCGATACCCAGAGTTCACGTCTGCTACGAGGCGGAACCATCTAAGCCATAAAATACCCAAAACTGTAGGAAACCGTTGTCTACCGTCGACTAGCGAGACAATACGGTCATAAACCGCGACCCTAGCGAAATGCTTTGGCCAATCAGCCTGATTAATTTTTGGGAACTAGCAATTAAAAAGTATTATTCAACATCAATACGGCTCGCGAAGAGACACAGGAAGAAAGAGAGCATGTAGTTCGCAGACTGCGCGTAGTCCCGCCCGCTTCGTCCTACCTTCAAATTAAAGACGGATCCCTTATCTCTCGAGTGTAACGATTTCGAGCGTAGCGTAACGCTCCTTACAGGATTTCGGGATTGGTTCGAGTGGCGTGCGATAAAGAATTAAAATTTCCAAAGAATTTAACTTAAATAGTGTTTATTCAAGAAAAACACTTCTAAATAATACATGAAAATATAATTTAACGCCTTAAATCTAAAGAACTTAAAGAAATTAATTAGGTTGCGACACTAGGTCGTTACAAAAAGTAAAGCTGATCGTCTTGGGTTGCGACTCTAGGTCGTTACAAAAGAAATGCCCGTTTGGACGATCGATTTGGAGTAATATAACATAAGTAATTAATAATGACGTTTAGTCGAATGATAGGAATTAGTTTATGGATTAAGACTCTCGGTCGATAGAGGAATTAGTTAATGGATTATGACTCTCGGTCGATATAGGAATTGGTTTATAGATTATGACTCTCGGTCAATATAGGAATTAGCTTATAATTTAGGAATTATCTTATAGATCTAGGAAATTGAATATGTTAAGCTGAGAATCGTTTGAATTGTTTCATTGTCATCAGGGGCGGTATTGCCACCTGGAATAGTCTTGTTCCCTCGTTGCTCAGGAGTAATGTTATTAACCTGAGAATTATAAATCATAAATCTAGCTTGACAACTAAGGGGCCTACCAGGCGGCTTCCAAGGCAGATACGTAGACCAGGCGATTATAGCCTTGGTCAAAACGATCAACAATACCAAGGGGCCTACGATGCGGCTTCCAAAGTTGAAGCCTAATCTTAGGTTGGAATCAGCAATTTGCTTTAAATGATTCTTAACAGCGTCTCGGCTAGACATAAGAATATGAATGATTGAATTTATAAGTTTGAATGTTGAACGTTGAATCAATCTCTCTGGGCTCTCGTGCCCGTATTTATACACATTCTGGATACTGGGAGCGCACCAATAGGAATGGAGTTCGACTATTACGCGTCAATCATTCTCGTATTGCTCGATCCGTTCTCTAGTCGGTCTACTAAGCGACTGATTAGTACGCAGGCGCACGCATGGAGCGCTCGGTTTTCTTTCTCATTTGTCATGCACGAATCACAATCACTGCTTCTGATCCTTGCTCTCGTCGATCCGCTGATCGACTGAGGATCGCGCATGCGTTCGATTCTCCCACTCCTTTACTCTCAATTCTCTTTCGTCATACTCGCGTCTCGCGATATCCTGAACTAATATTAATATTAACGCTAAACACTCTTATAAAAGTAAGGATAATAGAAATATAATAAGAATATAAGTATTTAAATGATTATTAATTAAGTTTATTAAAAAAAAAGAAAGGGCAGTTTTGGGGTTTGTTACATCTCGCCGCCTGGGGTAATCTCTCGTCCTCGAGAGATAGAGATTTGGGGAATGTTCTTTTCAAAAGGGTCAAAAGGAGGGCTTGGGCAGTCCATTTCTTCGTCCATGAACTGGAATTTTTGGACTTCATCATCCACCATCGGTAATCTTTTTCCAGTAGTTGGAGGTGGTGCATGTCCGGAGCTGAATAGAAATATGTACTTCCATGCTCGTTGTCGAGGGTCAGAGGGGGATAATTTAGAATAATCGCACCAATCGGTTTCAGGAATATCTATCTTATTTAATTCTCGCCATTGTGTTTCTATTCTTTTGTTTTTTATTATTTTTATGCCCGCACGACGATGCGTCATTATAATAACGATTTTGGAATTTAGAATTATAATAATTTTCGCTATTAATCGCCAACTGATCCGTATCGGCTGCTGTCGATTACTATTCTGCGCGCAATATTGATCATTCAGGTATTGTTCCCTCATCTCCGTGGCCTGTTCTCTCGCGACCCCTTTTTTCTTCCCTATTGACAGGATTGATACGGAGATTCACTGCGCAGTTTGGATAGGAAAATAAAATTTACGATTTTATTATTTTGTGATCACCATTGGGTGATCACATTTATTGCGTGGCCTTGACGCAACAAATCGTCATCTTCACCCTCTTCATCAACATTAAAAAACATTTCAATACACTCGGGGCATCACCTACACTGCATTCCACATTAGAGCATACCGATTTCGCGCAGGCACGACCCTCAGGAGGCGTTGCTACGCTCGACTCCTATGTTTTTCTCCGTCGCACGGCCCTCTACTTACTCTCTCTGTTAACTTTTCGTCCACTGTTTACGTTGACAACGGTCAGGTCCCGCGTTTGAGATGTAACAGTTATTCCTTGGAAATTACCACGACCAATCGCATGCGGTTCAAATTGTGGGTAGTAGTGGGAGCTGCGCAGATCGGTCGCAAATCGGTAGGGGCGTCGGTATGCTCTTATATGGAATGCAGTGTAGCATGGTACACTGTATATAATTCCGCGTTACACAATTTACAGTCGCGGAAGGCCAGGGCACTGTTCTGTGAGGTTAGCAGGTGATTAAAGGCTTGGGGGTAAGAAAATCTATGATTTTCTGGTAAATGCTCGTAACATTTTCGACATATCTTCCGTTTGAATACGTCATACCGATCTTCGTGTAGAATCTCCGGCCCTTGAAGGCACACCGGTCTGAATAATTTAATATAGATAGTGGGATAATTTTCTGGTAATATCCCGTCTCAGGGTCCGTAAAACTCCTCATCCATATCCATAGGACGGAATGCGAGGGAATGGAAAACAGGCATTCTTTAAACAATTAGAAATGACACTTTATTAATGTTACTTATTTATTAATTTAATTTAGCTTACTAATTCCTTTACTCACTTCACTTTCTCTATCTATCTTTCTTTTCTGCCACTTCTCTATCATTACTTATCACTTTTGCGATTTAGTTTTCTGTGATATGAAATCTCAGTGCGCACTAAATTTTTGAATTCGATCGCGTACTAATTAATACCGCGGATCTCCCCACTTTTCGAAGTCATGGTTCTATATTATTACCAATCTGATTATGGTCCCTAGTATTATTATGGTTTGATGAAATGTAAGCTTTCTTAATCCTATCCTGATGTACGATTCTAGTGAGATGGGGACTTATTGCCAGTTTCACGTTATTATTCTCCAGTACGTCCATAATCACATACGGTCCGTCATATTCATTGCTAAATTTGTTCCTTTTTGGTTTTAATAGCATTACTTCTTCGCCTCTATGGTATTGGATGGATGATATTTTTCTATCGTAATAGTGTTTTTGTCTAAGTTTCGAATTTTCTAAGTTATTTCTACCTATTTCGCGAATATTTATCAATTTATTCATTAAATTGTCAACGAAATCTGGATATGTGTTCAGTGAATCATTTGGTACTATGCTAGATGGTTGTCTCGCCTTTTTTCCATAAATGAGTTCATATGGAGTTAATTTGGTACTTTCATGTACACTGGTGTTGTAAAGGCTCGAATAGACCGGGCGATAATCGCCAGCGACTTCAGCGGGTCGCCTGGCGACTCGCTGGGATGCATTGGCTTGTCTCCAGCGACTTTTACCGAGCGGCTGGTATCCAGCGACTTGTGACCGGCGACTCGGCGACTTGTGTCCCCCACCTTATGACCGAGACCCTTCAGCGTCCATCCCAAACTCTATTTAGTAGCCATGGATCCTTCAACAGCTATGGGTGTTGGTGCCCCGTTGATTGTCATAGCATGGACCAAAAGAAAAAGGCGTTGGTGGAAAAAAGCGTTTTTGAGAAGTGGAGAATATTATGGTGATCATTTAATGTCACAATTGCTATTAAACGACGGAGGTAGTTTTATCAATTTTGTACGAATGATGTTACGTCCTGAAGGGACTTTTGTAAATCGCCCCGAGCGGTTAGGGTGATTTACAGGGGTTCGCTGCTCTATTAAGGTGCTAAAGCACGCCTTGACTATACTTACCAAGGATCGGGAAGGTAGTTAGGGGTCAAATCAAAGAGTACAAGGAATATAAGGGAAAACAACAGAGTAAAATATATTGTTACATAAATGATACGGAGTTATCCTACCTTGAGACGGCGCTCCGTCTCCGCTGTCGCTCGCTGTATCGCACGGCACGCTTGCCGTCTAGCGTTTCTATCGCTGTCCGAGTCGCTGACCCAGGGGTAGGTCGTGGTCGCCAGCTGTGCTCTCGGATGGCACTCAGAAGTCGGTGGCCTGGAGCCCGTCGTGCCGCACTGACTCTAAACCTCGGATTCTACGCGGTCCTACGTCGATCACGATTAACGCGCAAGGGCTCTCCCGGCTAGACCGTTCTCAGTACGTCGGATGGAGTTACCCTTTTACGAATTACTATCGGCCGTTCGGATTTCGCGGAATCTACGCGGAGACGAGGTCGCGGTATCTAGACGGCTCTCCAGTCCGTCGTGACTACTCAGTTCGATCTTCCGAATAAGAATCCTTCTCGATCAATCCCGGTTCTGGGCCGTGCCCCGATCAAAACTCGCGAATGGGGGAAACTGCCCCGTCGGCAGTTGTCGCTCGCCACACGCGTCGGAAATTTCCGGGCCCGGGCCGGCGGCGGTCACGTTGTCCCTCTCGCTGTCGCTACGCGGCTCAGCGTAACGTGACTGCCACGCGCGAGGCGATTCCGCTGAATCGCCGTCTACGGAATAAAGCGACGCGCGGACAGCAAGCACGGAAAGGGCCAGAAGGGCCCATGTAACACCTCCCCACTTAGATACGAAACGGCCTCGCGAGGCTGTTTCGTTCATGCGTGTGAAGCTGTCCTACGCATTTTTCCGTGTTACGACTTAAAACTAACGGTACGGTTTTAAATTTAAAAGGGGCGCAGGTTGTTTCGATTAAACAATTCATATTTAAGAGAAAAAGTAAAACCATATATTGTTACATTATTAGTAGAGGGTGAATATAATAATAATAAGAAGAAGAAGAAGAAGAAGAAAAAATGGGGGTGGAGCTAATAATAATAGTGAAAGCAACAAGGAAGGGGAAAAAGTTAATAGTAAGAATAATAATAATAATATGTATATATAACTATATAAGAAGGGGAGGGGGTGGTCCTAGAGGCCTGGGAAATAGTCTGTGTTCGGCTCGCCGGAACTCTGCTGCGATTTTAACGAAAAATGGAAACAATTATAATTTTGTCGCGTCACTTGTAAGTGATTACAATTTGGTGTTTATGATTTTGATAATTACCTATTATTATATTCTTATTCTGCGCCGGCCGGGAGAATCCATGGTACGTCCCTTGGTCGCGGTGGCTCGAGGGGTCGCGGTGCTTCCAGCACTGAGAGCGCAGGTAGATGTTGTGGGTTTGCTTCTAACATGGCGCGGATGCACCCCGTGCAATCCGCGTTAGATGCAGATCGTAAATGCTGCGCCCTGCAGCACACGCACCTTGTCAAGTCTATTGCTTTTCTTTCTTCGACAAGCCAGTGTATTGGTGTTTTCCTGTAGGCGCTGAAATCTTGGGGGGGCCGTAGCCACGCACATGCGTCGCAGAGCGTTCTGAACTTGATTTCCCCGTGCGTCCAGACGTTTCCTTTGGTGCCGTCGAAGCTTTCCCGTGGTCGCACACACGTCCGCCTCCAGAAAGGTGCGTGTAAACACCGGGGCAGAACTGCCTCGGCCAGATTAGTCCGCACGAATTTCGAATCGTTAAATCGCGGGGAGTCCATTATTGGAATGATTTTTTTTTAAGGGAAAACAATCACACGTCAAACTTTATAACGACTGTCACTCGCTTCGCTTAAGTGCTACCTTATATGCTATTATCCCTACCATCTAATTTTCGCAGCAGAGCGCATCGCGGGGGTCGGTCCTTAGCCTAACGCGCGGGGGTTTTTGCTGCTATTAGCAAACTAAGGCCTAGAATACTTCAAAGTACGGCTCGGAACCCGCGAAACTTCTCGCTCGTTCTACGTGGGTTCTCTCTCTTGTCCTCGTGGATGGTATAACGGGTAGGTCGGAAGGAAAAGATGTGATAGCAAGAGGACGGGGTCTGGAAATTATTTGAGGAGGAGGACGGGGTGGTACCATTTCTATATTAACCTTTGTCTCTTTCCTTAAGGGCTCGCGAAGTTGAATCCGGCGTGCCCTTAAAAAACGGTATCCAATCCAGACAATAATGATGATTATGAAGGTTCCTCCCAATCCTGGCAGTCCATAGGTGACGTATGTAGATAGATTTTCAGTTCGATGGTGGGTGGCGATCTCCCTAGCCTGTCTTTCTATGTCGTCTAATGCGATTGCGGTTGCCTTTGCATGAGCGTCTTGAAGGGTCCCCTGTGGTTCCTTTTCTTGATGGTCAGTTAATATTTTCACGTGATGTTCCGTGAGAGTAGGTAAGATTTCGGAAATATTTATGCCTATGGATGGTTTGTATATCGTTGTCAATACTTCGGTGTCGACTCCGGACGCCCATATCTGATCGGTCCCGATCTTGGCCTGACAATCCCCCCTCAGTTGCAATATTCCAGCACCCTGGAGCATTTCATATCCAGCCGCGTGCTTATTGCATTGTACCTGCAGTGCCAGGGTATCCTTGATAGAATATAACCAGGTGTTGGGTGCGGCCATCTTCTTGAGGAAGGTTCGGCTTCCGGGAAGAGCTTGAATATTACAGCTAGGCCACTTGATGTTTTGTGGTTTTAATAAGGCATCCGTCTTGCAACATGGTGCCTTTTCCAGATCTTGGAGTGGCACACTGAGTTCGCACATGTACATCCGATGGTGTTTCCTGCATCCTGTGATGTAGTTCTCGTCTGGCATGAAGTACTGTGAGTTGATTAGGCTGATTGCCATATACGGTGTTCTTGGTTTAATAAATATTGGGGTAGAGACGTTGGTTGATATAGTTTGGAATGAAGGGCAGGGTTGAATGTAATAAAGATCGAAAGGAATTTGGTCTAATAGAGGGATGTCGAGTGACAAAATGATTCGACCCTGTAAATAAGCTACGTTTAATTTGGTCACCCCTTGTAGCTGTTCGGAGTTTAATTCTTCCGTAGTTAGCGGGAATTCATATGGCGTGGTTTCGCGGATTCGTTCGCAGGTCTGCGCTAGCTGACTTGGGGAAAGAACGGCCGGATGTAGGATACCAAGTTTCGCAAATGTGAGCGCGTCGGTTATTACTATCAGTGCAGTCACGTATTCGTCCACGTGCCTGGTCATTAGGAACGTCCACGACGAAAAAGCTAATTCCAATTCTACCTTTGTTTCGCGCTCGTCTAATTGACGGGTATCAGAGGCTATTTCCTTAATTCTGTTGCCCATGTTTTGCGCGGCGCCCGTTACAGATTTTAACGTATCGTGTATGTTCTGGAATTCTGATTTTATAATGTGTGTTTGATTTCCTAATAGTTCCGCGAGATGATTTTGATCTTTATACAGTTTATCTATTTCCTTATTATAATACTGCGCGTCGTCGTTGTCCAGAGTTCCGAAAAGGGCCTTACTCAGAGATCCAATGAATCCCAGTGGTACAGATCGTTTGTTACGTTGGAGCTGTGGTTTTCCCAGTATGTTCAGTAGCAATTCTTCGTATCGTAGGCCATCGCGGAGTTTTCGTTGCAGGGCCGCGTTAAGGTCTTCGGCCGGGCAAGACGTCCAATTATAAGTTGCGCATAATGCTTTCATCCTGTTTATTTGGGGTTGAGTTTGTGGTCGCGATGTTAATACTTCCGCGACTTCGATACCCGTGACCAATCTCCATTGGGTGTGGAAAACTCGGAGGGGTCGGATCTGTTCGTAGTACAGCCCCGGGTTGGGGTTTAGCGGCGCTATTCGGTAATCTCCGTCAATATTATTAGTAGTGGCACCCGTCCATAGGAACGTGAACAAGAACAGGCCATATCCGTCCATGGTGATCGTTAGTATTAGTAGGAAGACTTTCCGAAAGTGCCCTTTGTATGTGGGGATTCTATCGTTTAAGTAAAGGATTGCTGCAAATATGAAAAAAAGGTGAGATAAAAAGGGGGGAAAGGAAGGAATATGGTTAATGGAATGTGGGACCGTGGTTATGAGAGTCTGCTAAATAAGCTCTCTTGCCGGTCCGTTGTAAGCTTAAACCATTCGAATACGCTCCATTGGCGTCAAGGTGGTCTATCTTTAATATAAGCATGTTTCAGTTTATCGAAATGTTTGATGATTTGTCGGCCCTCGTCCGAAGTCAAAATTGCATTGTTCTGGTCAGTGATTGCTTTTATTTTGTAAGGGCCTATGTAATGCGGGTCGAATTTATGGAGCCGAGGTTCCTTTAGTACATAAACAAGGTCGTCTTTCGCGAATATAATTTGGTTACTTTTTCGGTCATAGATATTTTTCGAACGCGATTTGCTCGTGTCCAAGTTTGATCGCGTTGTCCTTCGAATTTCGTCTAAGCGCTCTACCAAATTTTGAACGTATGTCGGATACGTTAGTAACTCGTCGCGGGGCATAGGCGTAAATGGGTCTCTAGCTAATTGTCCGAAAACCACTTCGTATGGAGTAAATTTTGTCGCTTCGTGTACCGAGGTATTATATGAGTACATGGCGAATGGGAGGAGCAAAGTCTTCATATCTTTCTAGGTAATGTTTTAAATATTCGGTCAAGACAATGTGGCTTCTTTCTAGAGAACCGTTGGTCTGAGGTCGGTGGCCGACGTAGTTACGTGTTGAATTTTGAAGGTTTGAGCTATTCCCTGTATTATATTGTTAATGAAACTCGTGCCGCGGTCCGTGAGTATCGCGCGTGGCGCACCGAAGATCGCGATAAAGTAGCGCGATAACGCGTCTGCCACGGTAACGGCTCGTATGTCGGGTAATGGCACGGCCATACAGAATTTAGATAGTTGACATTGCATTGTGAGTACGTGACGGTTTCCGCTAGGGGTAGGGGGAAGCGGTCCTACGGTGTCCAAGGCTACTTTATCAAAGGGCCGTGCAGGCGTATCTGTGATTAGCATCGGTTCTCGCGTTTTAATGCGTACCAGCTTTTGTTCTTGGCAGCTCTGGCAACTTCGCACGAAGTCCTCTACATCTCGGCGTAAATGCGGCCAGTCAAATAGACTGCGAATGCGTCGGTATGTTTTTGTTACGCCCTTATGCCCTCCTATCAAACTTTCGTGATAGTGGCGGATGATATTTTCCCGTTCGGTTTCTGGAGGTAATTTGATTTCTCCCGTACAAATTGTAATTGACATGGGCGTATGTTTAAAAATAATTTTGAGATAGTTTTGGAGTGTTTCGGCGTTGAATCGGTGTAGGGTTTCGCCATGCGCCGCTATCCGAAACGAGCGGATGCGATCGCATTCCGCGGCGCTCCTAAGCGCTGCTAGTGCTGACGGCAACTCGCTTTCTCGCATTTCGTGATAAAAACTGTTCGTTCCTACGACGCTAAAAACTTTTCCCTCTTCATTCCGGGTGACTATTACGCGGTTCTTGATTAATTCTTCGGATAGTAATTTCGTTTCGTCGAGTAGTCCTATAGCTTTCAGGGTTTTACAGATTGGACTAGTTAATATTCTATCCGATGATATAAAATGAGCATAATTGTCTCGAGAGGAGGTAAGTGTGGTTTTTACGATTTTCACTTCACATTGCATTGTTTGTGATTCATTCTCCGAGGTGTCCGTTTTAGGGAGATTTGGTGGGACGGTGAATGGCCCGATGTTCCCTTCGTAGAGTTCTGTTGAGTCGGGCATTTCGATCACATCGGGCTTTGGACTCATGTTGAAAATTTTTAAAGAGGGCAGTTGGTCCTTGAAGTCCTCCATTGCTTCGCCCTCCGGACAAATCATGGTTGATTGCGGGATGTCCAAGGGTTCTTCATGTAGGGGTATACCCCATGATACTCGTTTCTTCGGGCCCGATTTTGGTTTTGTCCCTTTCGGACTGACCTTTTCGTGGGAATTTGATGTTTCTCCCTTCTCTTCTAGGAGGGACTCCTCGTTGAGACTCTTCAAGATGGTGATTTCCGCCTGGGAGAATGGGCCTTTGTTTGAATCGTTACTTCCAAACGTGGAGTCCATTTCGTCTCCCTCGTAACGGGGTGGTTCGTCAAGACTCCTCAAGAAAGTGAGTTGGTCCTGTGTTAGCCCTGCATCTGTTATCATAGTAGAGCCTTCGTCTCCTGTCTCTAGGAATTCGGGCATTCCCGTCCTTGCTTCACTTGTATCCAGGGCAGTTGAATTCGCTCTACTCTCCAGATCGTCGGTGTTATCCCCCTTTGCTGATGGCAGCTCCTGGCCAACTTCCTGTTCTTCCAATGTGGAATCATCTCTGAAGACGAACGACGGTGGTTCTTCATAATTTGGTCTTGGCCTACCTTGGTGACGCGCTCCTGCACGCGTAGCTATACCCTCATTATCACTTGTTGGTAGTGTTTCCTTTACGGTAGTCGGAAAAGCGTGCGAGACTGGATTTCGGGATAGCGCGTCTGCGTTTGCATTTACACGGCCGGGTTTATAAATGATTTCGTAATTGTAGTCGGCGAGCGTGATCTCCCACCGAGCGAGTCGCGACACCGGATCTTTTACCGAAAATAACCATTGTAGTGGCCGGTGATCAGTTACCAAGAAAAATTTTCGCCCATAGATGTATGTGCGGAATTGTTTTACAGCGTAGATTTGAAGAGAAAGCCTTGATCTTTTCTGGATTAGGTCGTACTCCGTCGGCTGCTATTATATGACCCAAGTATATGACCTTGTCCTTTAAGAACTTGGCCTTCTCTGTCTGTAGGGTCAAGTTATGCTCACGTAAGCGTTCGAAGAATCTCTCAAGTCGGTGTTTGTGCTCCGCGAGTGTACGCGAATATACAACCACATCGTCTAGATAAACGAACAATTCCTTACCGATAAGCCCTCTCAAAACGTGATTCATTAAACGCTGGAAAGTAGCCGGAGCGTTCTTTAATCCGAAAGGCATGCGGAGATATTCGTAGTGTCCGTCGGGGGTGGTAAACGCTGTTTTTGCACGGTCCTCAGGAGTCATAGGGATTTGATGGAAGCCGTTTGCTAAGTCGAAAACTGAGAAATATTGGGCCCCACCTAATCTATCGAGGATGTCGGAGATTCGCGGTAAGGGAAAACGGTCATCAATCGTTTTTGCGTTCAAAATTCTAAAATCCGCTACCACCCTATAGCGCTTGTTTCCAGCCTCGTCGTCCTTTTTCGGGACTACGTGTAGGGGCGAGTTATGCGGTGACGACGAAGGAACGATTATTCCTAGCTCTTCCAGATTATGCATTTGTTTAGCGATTTCCTCGTCCATTAACGGCGAAAGCGGGTATTGACGAGTGAACACGGGCGTTGAATCGGTTAACGGGATGGTGTGCTCTATAGACGTTGTTTCGCCTAGCGGGTCTCCGGATACAAAAAACCTGTCCGAATATCTTATAACCAGGTCTTCGATTGTCCGACGCGGTTCCGGGTCTAATTCCTCCAATTTTAGCGTTCCGACTATGTGTTGTAATCGCTCCTCGGGAGGTTTTTGCTCAACGCGGTAATTTCCCAAGTCCTGCTCTTCGTTAGCGTCGAACTCTTCTTCGAAAAAGGGGAAGGGGCAATCCTGACCATGGTCTTCGGGGCAGCAGAGGTTTATTTGGTCGCCGTTTGACTCTAATGCTAACGGTTCGCTTAAACGTGTTAGAAAGTCCTCCTGACTCCGTTTGCATGCCGTCAACGTATCTTCTAATTCTTCCGAATTGTCGAAAACTACGGGGCGGATTGGGTGTTTCGCTGTTACCATCGTGCGTAGGTGGTACGAGACGATGGCTTCCTCCTGAAGCAGATACGGGCTCCCGACTAGACCGGCAATCCCTTCGGGTAAATTAGGCATGCTCAATACATGGAATAACGCCCAGCTGTCGTTTACCTTTAATGCAGTCGTTCCTAATGTCAAGACCTTCCCGTTCAATCCGTTAATCTCGAGGGGTGTCGTGCTTATTACCAGGGCCCTTGAGCTTGCAGACCCGATTTCTAACAGGTTCAATGCAGAACCCGTGTCTACTATGAATACTCCCTCACCGTTCTCCAATTGTTCGGCCTTGACCCGAATGCGGGGGGACTCCGCGCGTATGAGTCCCGTTGTTGGCTCTGATTTCGCGGCGACCTTGGCGGAGGCGATCTTTGGGCCTGCGAAGAGGACCCGCCCGCCTCGTTCCGGTTGAACGGGCGGGCGCGCTGGGAGTTTAAATGATTGCGACTTTCTGGGTATGACTCGTATTCCGCCGTTCTTGGCGACTCTTGGGATTCATTTCTTCTAGGTTCCGGCGATTCGCGAGATTGATATCTTTCGGATTCGCGTGGATTATACCTTTCAGTTTCGCGAGGTTCGTATCTTCGAGTTTCATATCCTCCCGACTCCCGGGGTTCAAACCTTCCTGGTTCGCGGGACTGATATCTGCGAGATTCACGAGGTTGGTACGATCTAGCCCCGCGTGATCGCGGCTGCCTATTGTTCCAAAATCTCCCGCGTGGGGGTCTTTCTCCGGGATCGTACAGCCTACATTCATAATCCAACGGGTGTTCGCCTTGCCTCGTCAGCAAGGCCTTCGGACGGTACTCCGGCGTCGGGTCGCGATAATACGGCTCCCGATAATATTCGTGTCGATAGCGGAGGGAGCTATAAGCGGAGTACGGTGAAGGGGGTTCATGATACGAGTCCTCCTCGCGCGGTTGTCTCCATTCGGTCCATCTACGCTGGGGGTCGTACGGTGACGGAGGACGCGCGCCACTAGTGTACCCATACATCTCATCGCGTGGCAAGCCGGTCAATTCTTGTTCTCGTCTTTGGGCGTGTAACGCTAAGTCGAATGCATCATCCAAAGATTCGGGATTTGACAAAGCTACTTTAGTCGAAATTCTTTGGGGTAATGCCGTGATAAACGAGGTTCGAGCCAATCGCTCCACGTCCCTAATGGTCCTTTCGACATTTTCTCCGATTAACTCCCTCGCTCTCACGGTCACCTGTCGGTACAAGCGGCCCACGCGATGAATAAAGTCTATTAGGCGCTCCCGGGGAAACATGCTTATACATTCCAGCTCTAGTCTGAGCTCCTCATAACCGCGGCATGGGGAATATCGGACCCTTAGAAGGGAGAGCAGGTCGGACACGCTTTGACAACCTTTCCCCTCGACATAGTATCTGATAGGATCCTTCAATTTGTATACGAGCTCGGTCAGAAATCGTTCTTCCTGACCAGGTGGAACACGCTGTGTTGCACGCTGTATCGAGGCAGCGAAGTCCTCCAATGTTACGAAATCAGGATCGAAACGGGGAATACCGTCAAGTGCCCGATATACTCTCTCTTCATCTTCTCGGGAACGCCACACGTCTATTACAGACATTTCTGGGTCGTTCGTTCGAGAACCGAAAGATGGTCGACCGTTCAGGGCTGGCGGTAAGGGGGGAGGGAGCTCAGGGGGAACATTATCTGTGGTATGAGAATTGGAAGAACGTGATGGGGGTGGTGATCTCAAAGTTCCACCCGTCATTGCAATGTAGTGGGAAGTGTAGTCAAGTTACGAGCAGATAAGATTGCGGCAGATCACAATAGGAGGCGACGTCGCGCTCTCTTCTTTGATTTTAATAGGAAATGAAAAAAAAGTATCCCACTTCTGACACCAGTTTGTTACGTCCTGAAGGGACTTTTGTAAATCGCCCCGAGCGGTTAGGGTGATTTACAGGGGTTCGCTGCTCTATTAAGGTGCTAAAGCACGCCTTGACTATACTTACCAAGGATCGGGAAGGTAGTTAGGGGTCAAATCAAAGAGTACAAGGAATATAAGGGAAAACAATAGAGTAAAATATATTGTTACATAAATGATACGGAGTTATCCTACCTTGAGACGGCGCTCCGTCTCCGCTGTCGCTCGCTGTATCGCACGGCACGCTTGCCGTCTAGCGTTTCTATCGCTGTCCGAGTCGCTGACTCAGGGGTAGGTCGTGGTCGCCAGCTGTGCTCTCGGATGGCACTCAGAAGTCGGTGGCCTGGAGCCCGTCCTGCCGCACTGACTCTAAACCTCGGATTCTACGCGGTCCTACGTCGATCACGATTAACGCGCAAGGGCTCTCCCGGCTAGACCGTTCTCAGTACGTCGGATGGAGTTACCCTTTTACGAATTACTATCGGCCGTTCGGATTTCGCGGAATCTACGCGGAGACGAGGTCGCGGTATCTAGACGGCTCTCCAGTCCGTCGTGACTACTCAGTTCGATCTTCCGAATAAGAATCCTTCTCGATCAATCCCGGTTCTGGGCCGTGCCCCGATCAAAACTCGCGAATGGGGGAAACTGCCCCGTCGGCAGTTGTCGCTCGCCACACGCGTCGGAAATTTCCGGGCCCGGGCCGGCGGCGGTCACGTTGTCCCTCTCGCTGTCGCTACGCGGCTCAGCGTAACGTGACTGCCACGCGCGAGGCGATTCCGCTGAATCGCCGTCTACGGAATAAAGCGACGCGCGGACAGCAAGCACGGAAAGGGCCAGAAGGGCCCATGTAACAATGACAAAATCTGATTTTGAAGAGCTTCTGAATTTAGTAGCTCCAAAAATTGCAATGAAAGACACAAATTATCGTGCCGCAATTCCGCCCAACATACGATTAGCTGTCACGCTTAGATACTTGGCTACAGGTGATTCTTATGCCAGTTTAATGTACCTATTCAAAATATCGAAACAAGCGATATCATCGATTGTGCCGGAAGTGTGTGAGGCGATCATCGAAGTTCTTCGACAATACTGTCGGGTAAGTAATAATACACACAATTATTTAGATATAAAATGTGTGTACTTACTGTTATTAATTGACTTAATATTGCTTAAAATTACTTAATATTTACACAACACAATCATACAATACATTCACATAACACACTCATACGACATACATAAAGACAGGGGAAGCAGAAGCACGATCCGAATGCCCATTACCCGTAAGCACATCGAATGTATCCCATACCCACTCTAGGGCAAAAATGTGTCAGACAAAGGAGAAATGGTTTCGAGGGGTAAGTATTTCCTATGTGGACGCGTAGAGGACATATGAAGGTCAATTTTGTTATTTTATATGGGATCATATGCTTTTTCATACATTATTCTTTGCAGCTCGGCTTTCTCTATAAAAAAGTATTAAATCATGTATATGAAAAAGTTATTAGTGCTCTGTATTATACATGTATTTAATACTTTTTTATAGAGAATGCCGAGCTGTAACGAATAATGTATTAAGAAGCATATGATTCCATGTAAAATAACAAAGACCTCCATATGTCCTCTACGCGTCCACATAGGAAATACTTACCCCTCGAAACCATTTCACTTTTGTCTTGCACATTTTTATTCTATGTACACTCTTTTACCGTTGTTCTTCAAATAGAACATAATTTGGTAATCTACATATATGGTTCAGTTTCCGGGGGCTACATTCGGTGAGCTTGCGGGTAACGGGCATTCGGATGGTGTTTCGTCTATTGCTTCACTACCTCCCATTTCAAATTGAAATAGCAAATTGTCAATTTTGTTTATTAAAATCGTCGTATCGCGTCTGCTACGTTTCGCGCTACGTATTCTCCTTCCAATCACTTCGCCGTACGCTGCAAAATCGTCCCTGTGCTTCATAGTTTCCTCCACATTCTTCATGAAGGCATAGGCCTCATCCACTCTTGAATCGGCCCTGCGTCTCTTCCTCGTGCATTGCTCCACGATTTCCGGAACATTTTCATCCACAACAGCAGCCACTACTGTTGTGGATGATGTCGACGTTTCAGCAATATCTTCACTCGCAGGCACCTCCGCATCGTCCTGAAATATATTGAGATAGATAATGTAATATTTACCATGGATTAACTATTTGTGAAAAACACACCTATATTCACACACAGAATTACATATGCTCCCGTACATACACGTATATATTTTTGCAGATACCAAGAACAGAAGAGGAATGGTTGGAGATAGCGGAAGGCTATAAAAGCAAGTGGAATTTCCCCCAATGCATCGGTGCGATGGACGGGAAGCACATTCAAATCGAAGCTCCACGAAATAGTGGTAGTATATATTTTAACTACAAGGGGACATTCAGCATTGTCCTTATGGCCATCGTGGATGCAGAATACCGTATTATCTATGCAGATGTGGGATCACAAGGCAGAATTTCAGATGGTGGAGTCTTCCACAATACGAAATTCTATGATAATGTTGCGCCGGGGCGTTTCCATCGCAGGCCACCCCGACGCAAAGGGATATTATAAATGACCACACGCGAGTGCACGTTGCACAACTCCGATATATTTCGTCATACAGGAATCTTTAAGCATGGATAGACACGTCCGGTCGCGGTGGCGTACGTTACAAGACTCTCTTCGCCGTTGTTCTCGAAGGGGGCTGACCCTCTTCTGTCTTCAGCTACGAGCACCAGTAGGCCATGCACGGGCCTATATCCGGTGCTCGCAACAATAAGTTAACGAAAGGCGATCTAAGTATTCCACAGCCAAGACCACTGTTAGGAGGAACAATTCGTACCCCCTTTGTTTTAGTAGCCGACGATGCGTTTCCGTTAAGCCACCATTTGATGAAACCGTTCCCTGGTTCGCAAGAAAGCGGTTCGATTCAAAGAATTTTTAATTATCGATTAAGCAGAGCTAGGCGAGTAGTTGAAAATGTTTTCGGTTTGCTAGCTATGGTATTTAGAGTTTTCCGTAAACCAATACAATTGGAACCCGCGAAAGTTGGGAGTATAGTGCTGGCGTGTGAGCACCTTCACAATTTCTTACGACTGAACACAGAATCAAGGTATCTGTACACACCGCCTGGCACATTTGACTGTGAAGACAGGAATACGGGTGACATTATGCCAGGTACTTGGCGAGAGGATACAGAAGGTGCAGGCTTTCTGAACCTTCGAAATATGGCAAGGAGACCACCTGCAGACTGCAAGGAAATTCGAAACGAATTTGCCCGTTATTTTATATCGTCAGATGGGAGGGTGCCATGGCAAAATGAAGTTACCTGAAATGCTTAAATTTTCAACCGAATTTTTCGCGACTAGCGCCAGTTATATCCGGCATTCCGTAATTTTTTTCATCTGACACCCTCAACCTCTAAAAAATAGAATTTAGGAGTGAGTTTGTCAATTCTGTACTAAACCTTCTTTTTATTTAAAAATTTTTTATTTGTGAAGTTTTCTTGTCTATGATTCGAAAAAAATAAAAAATAAAATAAATATAAAATAATGCAAAACGTAAAAAAAATTGGAGTGTAAAATCTTTCCGTAACCTCCCCGTCGGTACACTCTGGGGACGTGAAATTTTCACCAGCTAACTACGGAAGTAAAAGTTTACTTATGAAATTGAATACAGTACGAGTAATTTATACAAATCCCAACAATTCGCTAGTCATTTTGGTTCGGCCATATTGAAATTTAAAATTCCAATGCCAAATTCAGATTCAGCGACTCCAAAAACCATTACATACCAAGTTTCATTAAAATCTTTTGAAAATCAAAAAAGTTATTCCATTTAATTAGATATGATACATTGACAGAATTGGCCAGATTTTTGTTTCATCATATATGATACATTGACAGTTATCCGGTTAAAAGTAAGGTAATTAATCAGCAATTTTAATTTCGTTAAATGCGTGCCGATACGGACCACCGCGACCGCAAAGACGTGTGACGTAGCGAGCGAGCGAGCGAAACGACAGACGTCAGGTTCACCGACTTCTGTGCGCTACCTGAGAACAGCGCAAGCGAACACGACCTGCGATAAATTCAGCGAGCCATTAGCGTCAGCGGAGACGGAGCGCCGTCTGCAGAGTATGTAAATGATTTATTTGCTTTCTATAAGAATATATATCACACTTCATTGTTATTCCTATAATTCCAGTGTACAATCTTATTCAAACCTCCCTTATCTTCCTATTCCCCGGTAAGTATAGTTAAGGTAGGCCTTAGCCCTTTGATAAGAGTAAGAACCCGGTAAATCATTCCAACTACTCGGGGTGATTTATGGAAAGCTGCCTTCAGGACGTAACAGTTATTTACCCTTACTACCACTTATTTCTTTCCGCGAGAGGGCCATTTCATGCGAACTCGGACACTTTTTGGATTTTGTTGGAACTTGGATATGTTGTAGTCTTTGTTGATACATATTACATACACGTGTGTGGAAGGATTTTTAAAAATTTAAAAAAATGTGAATCTTACGGCTCTTTGAAATGGATAGTGCTGACCCTTTTCGAATAAATTATAACTTTTTAATTAAGAAACTCATAAAAATGAGCTTTTGGAACCACACAGGCAAGATATAACTTTTATGGTAATTGTTCTAAACAAATGCAATTTTCTCAAAATACGAACCGTTTAAAAAATTTGAAAAAAATGAGGATATAGCCCTGTTTCTCCTATTTATGGACACGTTTTAAAGACTATGAACACTTTAAAATGTACCAAATGAAAATTAATTGAATCTAACGCTGCGTCACCAGCGCCGACTCGACTGGCTGAGTCGTGCGGTAGGGTGGGGTGGGGCTAAAATTCCGGCGGGTAAAATGTCCCGACTTCAAAATCACTTTTTCTAAACAATCTATTGAGTTTCGCAGTGTACTATGTAAAAGGTGAGAAGAAACGGGGGTGACCACAGAATCGGCAGTTGCTCTTGGAAGTTCGTCCGAATTACACGACGCCTTCGTTACTTTATGTATCTGTTGGAAACGAGATCTTATAAAACTATATGATTCGTTATTTCCCCAATGAGTTGTGAGCCGGAGGACCGGATTGGCTAAGCGCCAACGGCGGAACGAGTGGGCTCGTTCCGCACTTCCTGTCTGTCGGCCTTTCGCTGTTTAGAAGGTTCTGGAAGGTCTGAGACGTCGGACACGCTAAGAGAGATATTTCGTTGTATCAGTTATTTTTTGCATTGTATCGGTTCGGAGAGACACCGTTTGTGTTGCGGGTTATTTGTGGTACCAAATCAGTAATTAAAGTTGTGCGTTTGGTTTTCTTCTTCATTCAAACTGAGTGTGTGCAGTTCTGAATCCCCTTTAGAAAACCTCGGCCTCGCAACAGTATCGAAAACTAAAAGGAATACGTCGGGTTTATTATTTTATACCACGAAAACCGCAGTTTAAAAGCGTATCAGCCAAGTACGTTAAGATGGCATGTTCCTTTAGTAATGTGTGCATCATATTATTAATTGCTGAATGACAATTTTTTCTAACGTATTGGGGAACCAAGTGAAGGCGTGGCTTAGAATTCAGCGCTGTTGGCAAACTATTGCCAGTAGGCCCGATTCCACCAAACATTCCGAATAAGTATTTATCAATCGAATAAGTAAAAATTTAATGTTCAAAAAAATTTAAAAACATTCGTTTTTCACAACATGTCTACATAAACACTGATATTCGTATGTATTTCGGCCTACTCACAATAGTTCAATTTCTGTCACTAGTTGGCATATCAAAATTCTGGGTTTCCCAATATATCGCAGACACTATGTATAGAGCAGGCCCATCCAACTTTTGCTCTTGCCTTCGGAGAGCAACGGCGGGTGGTTGCGACCGATTAAATAGTGTTTTTGTTTTAGTTTAGCAATTTTGTTTAGTTTTTAGTTCAACATGAGTCTCTGAATTATATTTTTCTTTTTTGTTAAAGAAGTCATGCTTTCCTTTCAATATGGTCAGGTATACCAAAAAGAATTGTTGTAATGAATATTTATTGATTTGAAGTGAGCTGCTACCCCATGCAGTATTAATAAACGAACTTCATGAACGTAAAGCTTAAGTTATAGTTTATACAAAATAACACCAGATATCTGTAGATTGTTAGTACTAAATTTTACATAGGTTTATACGAAAAACGTGAATTTCAGCCCCACCCTACCCTACTAGCAGCGGTTATATCTGCTATTCTTATACAATATTCTCGCAAATGGTAAGTGTATAGAGAGAACTCAAAAATTGCTGAGAATAGTACAGTTTATTGAGATAGAGAAAATAGAGGCGATACAATAGATACGTGACGATTTCGAATGTTGTCGAGATACTACTGCTCTGTATAACCGAGCACTCGGGTCGGTCATGAGAGCATGACTGTGTGAGTGAGTGTATGTGAGGTGTTCTATGGAAGAATATGTATGCATAATGTCTCGATAAGTAAATAAGAAGTCCATCAGCTGTTAGAGAGTGTTCTGGTTGTCTTGTGGCTGATATTAAAAGGAGAAAGAGAGAGACAGAAAGATAGAGAAATTGAGCTGGATAGAGAGAGAGATGATTCTGCCGAGACACTGTCCTTATTAACTATTGAATGGATTTAAAAATTATAAAAACCATCTACGATGTAAGTACACGAGCATAGGTATCGGTTACGTTACGCTTACTGGGCACACATATCAGTTCCGTGTCAGTTCACGTAGAATTCAAGTACTCTCCATTAATTTCCCCATTTACATTACTCAAAGTACTTTCCATTACAGCCATTAAAAATTATCCGAATTATATCATGTTTGGTGCCATTTTCATCAGAAAAGCACTAGTAATCCATTAGTGATACTTTTATGATAGAAATTGCCATACACATTACTGAACGGCCTATTGCTGACTTTGTCCTTATGCTATTAGTCTAGCGTTTATGACCCCCGAGCCGCGCCTTCGGATAAAGGCACGCGCCGAAATTATTCGAGCTTCGAATAACCGTTCGAATAAAGTTACAAATAAAAATGGAACGTAGTTTACTTGAAATTTGCCACCAATGTTCATAAAGATATCCGGATAAATTATTGTTCAAACATGCGCTCCATACACATCGTTGAGCGCGTTTTGAAATACATAACAAAAATATACAATAGTTCCATTTAAAAAAATTATGTTGATAATAATGAAACCTCTGTAAGTAATAGCTTAAACGCAAATCTTAATATTCTATTATAAGTCCGTGCGACGCGACAGCCGTACGAGATACAATGTATGTATCCCTAATGCCGCGTTTACATCAAGGCGAACACAAACAAAAACATTGTTCGCGAACGTTTTCGTCTGTTCTTGCCGTGTCCACACCGCTGCAAACATGAAGAAAACTGAGTATACGAATCGTATGTGAACGTTTTGTTCTAGTTGCGGCGGTATGGACACGGCAAGAACAAATGAAAACGTTCGCGAACAATGTTTTTGTTCGTGTTCGCCTTGGTGTAAACGCGGCATAATGTGTGGGCCTCGCGCCGAATGACCTTCGGCGAAGGCATTGTTGGACGTGGCCGAAACCGCAACGTCGCACAGTGGGGAAATTTTGCGATTTTATGGCCAAAACCCCAAGAATGAAATTTTTGAATTCGACAAAATAAATGCAAATGTCAATTGAAGAACTCTATCCATTTTCGTGGTCAAAACCTCGAAACTTATTTTTAATATATAAAATTTGGCACTTCTACGTTCTGATATACGAGAAACTAAATTATCCGAAAAACAACACTTACAAACATTACGAACGATAAAGATTTTTTATTATTTACATTTATACACTTAAACCTATGGTACATCAGGGCATCGAAGAAGGGTTATCGCTTCTGACGACAAACCTTTTAATTTTTTAACGGGCAATTTTCTTAAATTACTAATTACTGGATCTGACGATAATAACAGCCAATTGAAAACATCCTCCATAGTTTTTTCTCTTGAGCATTTTCGAGAAAAATTTTCTCGGTACTTTTTAATGTCTTTATTTCGTGCTTCTTGAGCTTCCTCCGAAAGCTGTCCAATTGGAAGGACAGCATTTTCGATTATGTGAGGACCATGAATTAAAATTTTGTGTAGAGTAGTAGGCATCATGTACCAAGGATATAATGCTACAAATAACTTTGCCGTTTCTACAGCATACATTTGAAATTTGTTTACATCTACTGCGTAACCACTTGATATTACTTGTAAAATAACATGAAATCTATTAATAATATTTACATCTAAGCCGGTTATTTCTGCAGATACCTACAACTGAATTTTGAAAAAAGCGACGAGCTGTATTCCCGTCATTTGTATTTCCGTATCCGGGTTTCGGGGAATCAACAATTAGACCTAACTTAAGCTTGAACCCTTCTTGAATTTTGATTTTACGCTTTTTAACAGCTTTTTTATCTTCTTCAGAGCGTTTTTGCCATTTTTGTATATGAAGCTTATATGACATATGTAATAAACATTCAAATAAACGAATCCACGCATGTAGAGAAGATATTCCAAATTGTAGATTAGACTCTTTCACTTTTTGCTTCAGCATACTATCAATATCGTTGAATTTTTTTGCTGTAGCACCACATAAATAACAGCGAAGGGTAGACTTTGTAGATGACACAGCATTACATACTTTGCCATCTACCATTGTAAGCAGCATCTTGTACGATATTGAAATATTTTTGGCATTTATTGTAGTTGTAAAAGGAACAAGAGATTGAATTTGTCCGTTTATATAATTCATTTCATTCACTGTTATTTCAGTGCTTTCGTGTATAAATTGCACTCTTATAGGGCGACAAAAACGAGACGACGACGGTCTAGGATTCTTCCAAATAATTATTTCCTTTGTACGATTTTCTTTAAATGACACGAGTTGTAAGGGGACAAGTGACGTTAAAAATACACTCGAATCTGATATTGAATTGTCACTAAATTTTTGCTTGTATTCGCTTTGTCCTGAACTTCCGTCGCATCCCCATTTACAAATTAAAATCATATTTTCTATAGTTTCTGGGGCTAGGCTATCAAATACTTCGTTCTGAACAATTAAAATACGCTTTACCGTGTGATCTAGCAACGACTGTAATTTAACTTCAGCACTATGTTCGGTTATTATTATTTGTGAACGTGGTGGATAACAACGAATTTTGGCTTCCCGAACTGTCTCATAATTTGGATACAGATCACAGTTGGTTTCTTTCATTGAGGCTCTGATCGTATTATACTGATGCCTAGATAATTTTGCTTCTACTGTTACTGAAAGAGCTTTATCAGCAGGTAATCGGGCTGTAGATTTCGTATTAAGTGCTGAAACGTAACATTTAGCTTGCGTAAGATTGTCTGCAATATCCTTGACTATTTTCGCTGCATCATTATTGTTACAAGAACGGCGGAGGTTCATTTGTGCGGCGTATAACAATTCTGATACACTTTTTTCTTTACGAAGTTCTTCAGTTTTTCGACGCTTTGTGCGATTGCTAGCTTCCTCAAAAATTTTCAAAGGCCGACCACCTATATTTACTCCCACTTCCTGATATAATGGAATTGATATGTGGCCAGATAACCACTTTTCGTGTTTCTTAAAGAAAAATGCATTGTTGCGCGAACATGCTTCCCACATGGTTCTGAATTTATAAAATAATTTGGATAAGTTCGAAAATGCGTCGGAGTGAATGGAAAATTCACGATTATTATTTGCCTTTAATTTTTTTTCTAACTGTCGCACTTGCTCGCGAATATTCTGTTTCAAATAAATGTGTACTGTTGTAAATAATTCTTTTTTCGTCAGTATTATTTCATTTTGACAAGATGCTAAAATGAAACAAACAAACATATATAATACAAACAATCAGACAGAGGATCGAAGCTGAATAAAATCGTTTAAAAAAGAATAAAAAGGTGTAGCGGACTATAGGCCGGGAGAAAGTTTTATTTATTTCTTAGGCCTAGAACGGTCGGTTGCTCGAGTGCCTATTGCGGGTGGTCGAGCTTGAAGGGGCTAGGGCAATAAAAGTGACGATTGCCAGAGCCCCAGTGAAATCCTGAGGACAGCGTGTCCTCGTTCGCAACCTTGAGGCGCGTGGGAAATTTGTTTTCCCCGTCCGTTATTTTGAGGCGTTCGTTAAGCGCCGAAGAAAAGGGCAGAACCTTCCGGGACATCGCGCCGAACACTTCGTGCTCCTTAAATGTTACGGTTTATAAGCTATTTGTACCAACTTTAGTTATTTGTTAAATATATGTGGTTATTGTTACATATATACTGTGCCTCAGTTATCATTCACACCCCAGTATCCAAAAAGGTTTGTAATGTATAACATGTGAAACAGTCTCGGTCACAGTTATGTTGTATGTTATACAAGACACACTGGATCGTGTTTAAAAAAATGCATATAATTACAACATTAGCAAATATTAGCAATTAATAATTGCATTTATAGAATCAAAAAAGTTCAACGTAAAATAGGAATGATAAATCATTGCGGGATATTATGGGATTTATAACTATTTTATGTATTGAAAATTGATTCTTATATGAAGAGGTTATTTCTAAAACACTACTTTAAAAATTGTATAAATTACGTATTAAGAACCGAAACATATTATTTTGGGGACAAAAAGATATCTTACGCATCACCAGGAATTGAATCCATGCCTTCAAATTGTTTTCTGAACTTTTCATAACACAGTATAAGTGTTTGAAGCAACTTGAAAATCTGGAATAATTCTACGTGATCGGACTAACCTCACATGAACATAAACATTTGCGAATCTATACGAGCTTTGTATTAAAACATTTAGCAGTAAAATTTGAGGCATCTGAGGCCCAAATTATTTCTTCAATTGACATTTGCATTTATTTTGTCGAATTTAAAAATTTATTTTTGGGGTTGTGGCCATAAAATCGCGAAATTTCCCCACTGTGCATCGAAGCGCTTGGCTTGCAATCAAAAAGTCAAGAGTTCAAATCCCGGTGCGGATATTCTACTTTTTTTAAAAATTACTCTCTAATTTCACTTTCTATACTCTCAGAAAACTAAAGACTTGAAAACTGTTAATTTACAAAGCATTTTCGCAGCTGGCTAATGTACGATGTTGGTCTTCTGTCTTTTGTATACATAAACAGAAATAATTCCTTGAAATGTAGCTTACAAAATAAGCTCCATTCTAGGATGGACTCTTTAAAATTCACGTCACAATGAACAGTTACAGAATCGGTGATTTCCGATTCAAGCAAGCGAGCCACCCGCTTCGCTATTAAGGTGGAATCAGACGGCACTAAGATCGGCGAGCCGGCTCGGCAAGCCACAGCTCGCCGAGGGGCTCGCCAAGGATCGCCGATGATCGCCAAGCGGCTCGCCGAGGGGCTCGCCAAGGATCGCCGATGATCGCCAAGCGGCTCGTCGAGGGGCTCGCCAAGGATCGCCGATGATCGCCAAGCGGCTCGTCGAAGGGCTCGCCAAGGATCGCCGAGGATCGCCAAGCGGCTCGTCGAGGATCGTCAAGCGGCTCGCCGAGAGGCTCGCCAAGGATCGCCAAGGATTGCCGAGGATCACCAAGCGGCTCACCTAGGGGCTCGTCATGAATCGCCGAGGATCGCCAAGCGGCTCGCCGAGGATCGCCGAGGATCGCCCAGGATCGCGGATAGGCGATCCATGAGTGTTCTCACGGCGAGTGGGCTCGGCGAGTCTCGTGCCAGGCTCGCCGATCCTAGTGCCGTCTGAATCCACCTTTACGGTCGGCTTACCACTCGCACCCCGGTTTACTGTAATGAGGTTTGAAAACAATATCGACTGGTCTCGTACTTGTCGCAATTATGTCATTTATACCTACAGAAGAGATTTACTAACCCACTCTAGGCCAACGACACTCTTTTCGTGTTAATCAGTTTTATACGTATCTGCTTATTTGCTTGTTGATTATTTACGATAATTGTGCCATTGCTCGATGGAAACCACGAGAAGGTGGTGGGCTTCTTCCATTGGGAGAGGATAAGGATAGGTCGAGATGGATAGAGTGGAGAGGATTGGTGTGAATGATGGACGTAGCGGGCAAAACCTCTACTCCACGGATAGAAAGGTTCGGGAAACTGAGATACGCGTGGAAACTGTGAAAGCACCACTACAATACTATTGTAACTGTTTCGTAAATTATATATGTACACGCTAAGGTAGGTGATCTGACGATGCAGATGTCGGAGCTATATATTCCAACATGCGTGGAGGGTGAGTTGGTTAAATTGTTGGGGATTGGACAAACTTTCACATAAATGATCTCCCGACATAAGAGCAAGATGCCTATCGTCGACAGTCATAGTACGACTCGTCTCATTTCTGGTCTTTAGGGATGTGCGCATCACACAGATAGAATTGACAAGTTCGCTACCCATTTTATTTGGCTTTTCGGTTTTCGTATCAGGCAAAATTGAGAAAAGCCTTTCGGCCTCGGCGTTGGAATGGGGCAAACACCTGATTACACCCAGCATATGTGTCAGGGATGGAAAACTGGAGCATTATGGGGATCTTTTTCTTTGCAGATATTCATCCACATGTCGTCAAAAGACATTTTGCCCCAGCTATCCCTTTGGATTCGCGAAATACAGAAATGCAAAAATTCCCATTCTTTTTGCAAGGCTTCGACATTGAAATTGCCGAGCCTACGAGCGACAGCTAAAACATTTTGAAACGTCTCCTGTCTGTCGCAATGGAATAGGGCAGTGTCTGATTTGAAAATGTCTTTTCCAGATATCTTTAAGATGTCTTTCTACAGACGTCTTTAAGATGTCTCTCTCCGAACGCCTTTAAGATGTCTTTCTACAGACGTCTTTCACACGTCCGTAAGACGTCTTAAAAACGTCTTTCACACGTCCGTACGACGTTTTAAAGATGTCTTTGTCACGAATCAGGACATTCGGACGTTCAGACGTAAAACAGACGTAAAATGGACGTCTATAAGACGTCGTGTGCTGTCTGGGAGGCTCACAAAAAATTTTAAAAACGACCTTTACAATTTTTTTTGCTATTCCTACCAAGTGCATTTTTTTAAAAACGACGAAACATGTCATCTAGAAAACTAATTCCGCTAGCATCTAAAAAACAGCTCAAGTCGTTGGGACCAATTTTAAAAAAGTTATGCGATTTTAATGAGTGTCAACTTACTTTCCGATACGACAGTATGTATGTATGTGAGTACATGACAAGCGTACTTTTCACTATGTACTGATAAGAGCTAGAAACATGCAAAAGAAAAAATATATTCTTTTAATTAAAAACATATCAATGATCTCTGAAAAAACTCTACAAATCACTTTGGAAGAAAATCTTCCTGTCTACCATATTAACCATTCAAAGCCAATCAGATCATTTTGAAAACATTTGTTCGCATTATGACAATGTAAAGACGTACTTATTTAGGTAGCCTATTTTTGCAAAGGTTTACATCTCACAATCTTATTATTTTAGGTAAACACCTTAGACAACTGTGTTACACCAGACGACGAGGATGACGATAATAGAAATAATTTCGTTAAAACAGTTCGAAATTGTTGTATTGGGTTTTTATTGGAATTTGCATTGGGTTTCTACAAGTAGCTGGGTAAAAATATTTTCCCATTATTCAGTAACTGAAAATATAAAGATTTATTTATATTTTCAAAGAAAAGTGCAAATTAATAATATTAAAAATTATTTAACTTCTATGAAAATATATCACTATTCTTTTATACATTTTTACGTTTGTTAATATTAAGTTCACTCAGTAAGTTCACAATCAAGAGGGTTTTAATTTAATAAATAATAATAATCATTGTGATTAGAATCATTTGGTTAGGATTGTGGATTACTCAATTAATTCAGGAAATGGAAAAGTTCGATAAACCAATAAATAAAAATATGCACTATTGATTGGCAACATATTACATTGGGAATTTTATACGATTTTCAAGAATTAGATAACGATTGTTTCAAGCTTCTGTATTTATCCGTTGGCTACATACTAGGAGAAGTTTTGTTACTAGCTGCAATCGATGTCATTGGCAGAAAAGTATTTCTAGGTAAATGTAATATTTTTATGTGCTATGTTAGTGTTCCCCTAAAACTATTAAATATGTATTTTGTGTATACGATACAACCAGCTTTAAATATTAGTCGCTCCACGTCGCGATAAACCATTTTAACCATTACTGTTATCGTTAAAGAGGTGTAAAACAATTTTACTTTCGTATTTTTCCTTTTTATATCACTTCCAGTGGTTGCGGTAGTAATGGAAGCAGCAGCAGTACTTATTTTATTATTTAGTTCTGTCATTCATCATACTGGGAACTTACGCAATCAGTCGTACAACGAGCACAATTCTGTGGCTAGAAAATTATTCTACCGGCTTAAGGTCAATTGACAACGTTTTTAGAAAGTTTCAATTTATTTCCTTCCTATACACGTCCCACGTTCATCAGTTCATTGCAGATTTATTTTACCATGTTTATTTTTAGAGGTACGATTATTAGATTGACAAGTGTCCTTCTATATTTAGTAACCGCTGCGACAAAATTTTTGGGGACCATACATTGCTCCTCCAGTATCATTTTCTTGTCTGGAATATCATTGGGTGAGTAAATGGAACTTTTCATCTGACAATGAACAAGATTGAAATATATTACAAAATAAGGATGTATTATGGAATTGTTCTTCTATGTTTATTATCTTTGCAGCGAAAGCTACAACATTTGCAACTCAAAGAAAAAACGTACTGTAGTAAACTATCACATTCGAAACAAGGTTGCCTTAATTTAGGGGAGAGTGGGGTAATCACGAACACCTAAGCGAGAAAGCAAATAGAACAAAAACTATGGAAAATTCGAATTTGTTTTTTATTTATAAACATGTTTAAACGAGTCCTCCATAAACTACTTTAACGGATTTTGCAAAATTTTAATAAAAATTAACTTTATAATGAAAAAACCAAACCCCTGCTGTTCGGAATTACCTGACTGCTGGTGGGGTAATTCCGAACACTGCATGGGGTAATCTCGAACGAAGCTACATACCGCAGAAGCCGCAGAGAAAGCCTCTACACTGCATTCCACATTAGAGCATACCGATTTCGCGCAGGCACGACCCTCAGGAGGCGTTGCTACGCTCGACTCCTATGTTTTTCTCCGTCGCACGGCCCTATACTTACTCTCTCTGTTAACTTTTCGTCCACTGTTTACGTTGACAACGGTCAGGTCCCGCGTTTGGGATGTAACAGTTATTCCTTGGAAATTACCACGACCAATCGCATGCGGTTCAAATTGTGGGTAGTAGTGGGAGCTGCGCAGATCGGTCGCAAATCGGTAGGGGCGTCGGTATGCTCTTATATGGAATGCAGCGTAGATGTGCTTTCACTGCTGCCGCTGCATCTTTCGTGTGCCCATAAGTTACATTTGTAACACATTATCCAGTCTTCAGTGGGTGGGTGTGACATTCATCACAATAAATACAGATATATATAATTTCTTTATCAACATTTTTCATCCTTTTTTTTTCTTCTTTGGTTCTTCATCTGCATTCCCCTCCAGGTTTTCCTCATCAAAAGTTTTCAAATTCCTAACATATTTCAAATTTAGCAACAAAAGAAAAAAGGTATTGGTATTGACGAGGGGTAATGTCGAACGTTCGAGATGACCCCATCCGATTTGTTCGTCATTACCCCACGAGCTCAAAAGATAGAAAAAAAATTATTTCAGAGGTTAGAATCATGATTCAGGCAACTCCGTGGTCACAAAATGTTGCTTAAGAAGTACTTTATTTCCATTTGAAACGATCGCAATTGTATCATTAACTCAACAGTAATTACATGCAATTGAAAATGGGCAAAATATTACTTGAAACATGATGAAAATAATAAATTGTATTTACCGTGAATAGCGTGAGCGTCCTGTATTTATTATTTTCTGCTCGGCGTTGGATACGACCTAAACTATTACCTGGTGGAGAGGGAACATTGGTTTTCATTTATTAAAACGCCGCAATCATGGGTTCGCGATTACCCCGCGTTCGTGATTACCCCACTCTCCCCTATCTTCATCCATTGCAGAGAACAGTGCAGTTGCTGTTATGTCATATCCAAGATTTCAAAATCGATGGTTTAGTTGTTTTGATACACAATATCAATTACGATTAAAAAATCTGTCCCACATTGCGGTTACAATAGAAAACATATGCGAGTCCACAGCAGTAAAATAATCAAAATATAATAACGAGTTTTTTGATTCGGTTTTTTTAAGGTGCTAGAGGGGTGGGAAAGGGAAGGGAAGGAGTTTTTTGAGGGGAGGGGATGGACGCTGGAGGAGATAGAGAGGATGAGGGAGGATGGGGGACTAAGAGGAGAGGAATTGGTTAGCAGGGAATGGAAAGTACAGGAGGAGGAGAGGTGGGAAAGGATAGGGAGCGCCAGATACAACGTATGGTACGGAAGGGTGAAGGGAGAAGGGCTGCCGGGGTATCTAAAGAAGGGCTGGGGGGAAAGTAGGTGGAAAAGAGTGGCTAGGTTCAGGTTGGGTAGTGAAATGAGGAAGGGTAGATACTGGGAGGAGGGAGAGAAGAGGTGGTGCAGGGTTTGTGGGAGGGGAAGGAGACGTGGGAGCATGTGTGGGAGGCGTGCATGGGGTGGGGGGAAGAAAGGGGGTGGCAGGAGATGGCAGGGGAAGTGCTAGGAGATGAGGGAGAGGGGGAGAAGTGGATGAGGAAGTTGGAAGAAAGGAGACGAGTGTGTGGGGGAACGGGGGAGTGAATGAGGGATTGGAGTGGACGGAGAGTTGAGCGGAAGCGGAGGTCCGGGAGGCGGAAGTGGGTGGGAGTGGGAGAGAGCCGGCGAGCGAGCGAGAGGAGAGTGTAAGCGGAGTTTTTGTAAATATTGTAAATATTATATTGTAAATAGCTATGTAGGTTTAAGGTAGGCTAAGTAGGATAAGTTAAGTTAAGTAAGGTCAAGATAGGTTAAGGAAAATGTAAGGATGGAGGTAATGATAAGGGAGATTGTAACCCTGAGGGGAACGATAAATAAAAACTATATAATAACGAGTTTTTTTATATTGATAATTTCGGATATACTAATACCCGGGACCACTTTCCAACTTGTCCCGGGTATTAGTATTGTTTGGGGCTAGATTAGCGCGGGGGCGCGTAAAGTGTGTTAGCGAACCGACGTGAGTTTGGCGATGCTACAAATGAGACTGTGGTTACATAATTTCAAATGTGAAAATGGGGGACGGCATGGCTCCCGAGCAGGGAGGCCTGCACCAACGATAACAGAAAATTAAAAAAAAAATTAACAATTTTTTATTAATATTTCGGAAACTAATAAATACCCGAAGCTACAATTTTAAATTTAGGGTTCACACCCCCTCCTCACCCCTCCCCCAAACCTCATCTGTATCGATCACCGGTCCCTTTCGGAAGTACAGCCATAATTTTTCAACATCGAACGTCAGTGGAACTATAGAACAGTCAAAGGTAGGCAAAATGTTATCTAATTACAAATTGCAAATTACGATTAAAATGTAATTGTGTAATTGTGACGTCCCACTATTTTTTGCGTGGTCTTAACTAGCATCTTCCCGATAAATCTCCCCACAACTCCGTAATTCTCTATACAAACTCATTTCTTAATCCTTTTTCCAACCACCGGCTCGTTTGGACGATGTACTTTAGCGGTCCCCATCTCCAGATGACCAAATTCAAAATCCCCTTCCCCTCTTCGGCCATCGAGATGCGATTTCTTCCCACATATTTAAATCTTAAACAAGTCCCTCGCCCAGAAACTCACCTAACTCGAGACCACGTCTCACCCCTCTTTGCGACGAACCAAATTAAACTTCCCCAATCAAAATCCTCCAAAACCATCCAGTGGGTGAAGTATCCCCTTTTCAAAGCCCCGAAAGACCCCCCAAAAATGCCATAGCGACACATACTTCGCGCATGAGTCATCAATACGCGCCGATTACATAAAACATATTTTAAGCATGAGTCATCACGCATACCGCAAATTCCCAGCATACCAACATTCCATCGCTCTGTATAAATACCAGCGCCACATGAACCACAGCAGCTAGTTCGGTAAAACCCACTAACCAAGTCAGATCTTCAACTTTCAGTAACTCAGACTCAGTAATTAATATTATCATTAACTTCAGTATGTTCAGTGCAAAAGGACTATCCCTCTGCAACATCAACTGTAAGCGATCATTTTATTATTACTACCTATTGTACGAGTGCATATCGCCTCCATCTATATTCATTTTATTACTTTCGTTGCTAACGCTTATCCATTTATATAGTTTACTTTTGTTTATGCTTATATTCATATTATTTTCATTGTTAACGTTTATTGCTTTATATTGTTTTTATTGCTTATACTTACCGCCTAATTATAAATTGCTTAACCCAATCACCACTTACGTTAACTGTTTATAACGAACTGTAACATAGCTTATACATATATATATATGTATATAAGCTATATATATATGTATAAGCTATATATATATATATTCACTACTAATCACCATTATATAAATGTTTTGTGTTAATGCTTAACGTCTCACGCATTGTTATAATATTTCTGCCGCTATCGGTTCAAATGCATATGCGTTCAAATAAATAACGCTTCTGTTTAACCAATGCCTGAATTCTTAGATTAATCCTTCGAATACTCAGAATTCCAACAGTTGATCTCTCGTCGCGAACGCCGAGAGTTCTTATAAGTGTTTACAAGTTTACTTTTGCTTGGGGTCCTGCATGCTCATTGCTACGCCTATTGTAAAGAAACTCGCGCCTTCTTATCTCTTTTTTTTTTTTTTTTTTTTTTTTTTTTTTTTTTGAAGAGGGGGAAAATGCTTTACGCATACCCCGACAATTTTGTCGGGGTTATGTGGGACTCCCCGCCTATAACATAGGCGGGATACCCACTAAAAACCCCCTCTGGTGGTCTCCAATGGTGGGCCTCATGGCGGCGCCCGGAACTTCTGATGTAGTCCGTCGGGCGCCGCTATTGTTACCAATGAGGCCCCGCTAACATCCCCCCACTCCCAAATTAAGCTTTGGGAGGGGGGGGAAACCACCGACTGGGTGTCCACTCAATATGAGTGGACTCCCCGGCCTCAAGACGCTGCACTACTAGTGCGTGCGTCACGCGCAATAAAATAAAACTTAAGCTAGCTCAAAAACTAACTTAAATTACCCATCACCCCCATAAAAATAAAAGACATAAAAACCCACCACCATAACACCCCGGATAAAAACGCGGATAAAAACGCGCTAGTCCCGGATAAAAACGAACACAAAAACGCAATAAAAAAAAAACACGCGGTCAGAAAACGGCACCCCGCATAGGGGCACCGTCAGGGGGGGATATCACCCCCCCCCCTCGCGATCATCGGGGGCCGACCCTCTTTCTCTTTCTGCCGAGCCTGGTGCGCGCGCGGGCCCCCTCGGCCGCAGCCTCCTGGGCCAGCCGCACGCGCTCCGCTCGAAAGAGGCGGTCGGCCTCCATTTCGGACGCTTGACGGGCCCCCATGACGGAGGCCGCAAACTCCCGAAACGCGGCCCATCTCTCCGGAGAGGAAGTGGCAAGGGGCACCAACGTGGAGACTTCCACCGGTGCCCCGAGGCAGGCGGTCAGCACTTCGCGCTGGGGGGCGTACTCCGGGCATGCAATGAGCACATGCTCGGCATCATCCCGGGCCGCCCCGCAGACCAGACACGCCTCGGAGGGTGCTTTCCCAATTCTGTGTAAGAACTGCTGGAAAGACCCATGCCCCGTCAGCAATTGTAGGGACCAATAGTCCGACATTGCTGCGGGGCCCGAGGCGTCAACGAACGTGCTAACCGCTGGGACCAGGCGTCTCACCCACCCAGTGGGTGGGGACCTGTCCCATTCCGCCTGCCACTCCTCCATTGCCGCTGTTAACGCAGCGGCTTTATGGAGATGGGCACGCGTCTTTAAAATATCCGGGTCGCCGCCAAGGGTGGGGTTATCCCTATCTTGCGCTTTCGCGCAAAAAATTGCGCGCCCCATTTTGGCCTTGATGTACAGCGGCATTCGCCCTGCTAAAACGCAGAGCGAGGCGAAGGACACAGTCCTATATGCCGCTGTACATCGGATCAGGGCTGTGCGCTGAGCACGGCGGAGAATTGCACGTGCATTCTCCTTGTCCAGCGCGACAGCCCAGACCGGCGACCCGTATAAAATGATGGACTCCCACACCGAGATGTAGAGTCTCCGGGCATGGACGGATGGGCCCCTGGTGTTGGGCAGGATCGCAGAAAGCGCTCCTGAGACCCTATCCACCCTTAGTGAAACCTCCCCCAGATGGGCCCGATAATTACGGAGGCAATCAAAGATCACCCCCAAATACCGGACCCTGGCCGCCGTGGCAACAGTGGCATTCAGGATCGGAAGACGTACCGTCTTCTCGATCCTGTGGCCAGTCAGGAGAATGGCCACCGTTTTTTCCGCTGCCAAGGAAAGGCCGGTTTTCTGGAACCAAGCTCCAATCCTCGGCAGCACGGAAGCCATCTGCAACCTGACCTGCGGGAGGTCCCTACCCGAAAACAATAGGGCGAGGTCGTCGGCGTACGCTATCGCACGCCCCGCCCCGCCCATATCCAACTCGGTGAGGAGTCCATCATACACGGCGTTCCACAGAAAGGGTCCTAAAACAGACCCCTGTGGAACGCCCGCATAAATATCACGGACCACGGTGCCCTCATAAGAGTGCACCGTGATCCTACGGTTATTAAAATATTCCCGGAGGAGTGCCCGAACATAACGGTCGACGCCCCTCCTATCCAACTCGCTCAGAACGACCTCCCAACGAAGGGTATTAAACGCGTTCTGAACGTCGAAGGATAGGAGAAGGCATATCTTTTTCTGGGCCCTGGAGAGTTCGGCAAACCGAGCAATCTCGGTGGCCGCCTCCATGGTGCCAACACCGCGGCGAAAACCATATTGATGTTTATGGAACGGATCCCTGCCGAGCTGGGATTCCAGGATCTCCTTAATGACGTACTCCCATACCTTGGATAAGGCTGGGAGTACGGAGATCGGCCTGTAGGCCCTCGGACTTAGGGGATCCTTTCCCGGCTTCGGGATCAAGATGACTCTTGCCATCTTCCACGAAGCCGGGATTCCACCGCGCTGTAGAGTGTCGGCAACCATCTCGCGTATCAGATCTTTATTTGCCCTGGCCACACAGGCCACGACCCCCGATGGGACTCTGTCGAGTCCGGGGGCCTTGTTGGGCTTGATATGCGAGAGGGCCCTGTCGACCTGCTCGGGCGTAACCTCCGGGATTCCCCGCCAAAACGAGGAGAGGGGTCGCATGGGGAGGGGACGCGACAAGAGGGGGGCGTGCGTACGCGCAGGCCCAACCGCTGGTGAGGGGGAAGGGAGGGGAGGGAGCGGGGCAGTGGCAAAAAGGGTATCAAGTACCCCGCCAACCTGCTCCCGCGTCAAAACCATGTTTGGTTTCCTCCCCCCCAATCTAGCCATAACTATCTTGTATGGCTTCCCCCACGGATCGCCATCGACCGTGCCGTACAGCTCCCTCCAGAGCTTCTCCTTGGAGCGCCAGATCAAAACTTGAACTGCACGCCTCGCCAAGGAGAAGTCCCGCCTCAGTTGTTCGAGGCGGGGGGAGGAGGGATTTAATCTCCTCCTACTTCTCTGGAGGAGCCTACGGGCACGATGCATCGCAGAGCGGGCATCAGCGATATCCGCATTCCACCACCGGTTGGGCTTCCGGGTCCCCCTTGGAAGACACCTCTTCCTGAGGACCCGGGCACTGACCCCCTCTAGAAGCCGCTGCAGACCCTCCGCCTTCGGAATCTCATCCGTAAAACCGGACGGTTCCGGCGGAGGGGGAGGGGCAGCCACGCCCGCAGGCATGGCCAGCGAGGAGGGCGGAGTCGGGAGGGCGTTCCGCAGGACGCGGAAACCCTCCAAAATCGACTCCGGGGCCACATCCCTCATTGAATATGGAGTCCAGCCGTCGCCAGGTGATCGGCGAGCCACACCCGGTTTAGCCAGGGTGTGGCGGACGTAAAGATGGTCGGAGGCAGTAAAGTGCCGAAGCACCTCGCTCCTCCGAACCAACCCGGCCAGACTCCTGTCCACGGACAAAACGTCAATGAAGGACGAGCCCCTGCCCGTCCGAAACGTACAACGTCCCGGAACTCTAATGGGCACCAGGCCCAACCTCGCCAGCAGAGCCATGCACGCATGGCCCCTCCTGTCTGCAATCTTTCCCCCCAT
This sequence comes from Andrena trimmerana, assembly GCA_951215215.1. Taxonomy (NCBI): domain Eukaryota; kingdom Metazoa; phylum Arthropoda; class Insecta; order Hymenoptera; family Andrenidae; genus Andrena; species Andrena trimmerana. Next base: position 12,365,312 of record OX578062.1, read on the forward strand.
GCAGGGGACTTGGAATTAAGGTCCCCCGCAAGAATTACCCCTCTCCCCGGGGTTAAAACACTTAAAATTAACGCCTCGAGCTCCTGGAGGTAGTCCAGGAAGGCGGGGCCTTTCTTGCTCGGCGGGCAGTAACAGCTCACCACGACCGTGTTATCCACGATCGCGGCGGTTATGCCTTCGGCAGCAGCAGGGGGGGTAAGGGAGGCATGCCTACCCTTGAACCCGGTCACCCAGATCGCTGCATCCCCCGTGGCATCCCCTATCCACTCAGGTAACATCCTGAATGGTTCGGAGATGACCACGAGGTCAACCCCAAGCAGGCAGGCATTCTGGATCATAAGATCTTGAGCTAGCCTGCACCTGCCGAGATTGATTTGCAGGATCTGGATCATTGACCGGGTCTACCAGATCTTGGCCCCCCCACAGCCGAATTCGCCCTAATGGCTGGGCAGGCCAGCGACGCAGGAACATGCGCCGCCTTAGAGCCCGTTACCCCCTTCGCCGAGCATATCAGGCACTTGGCCACGCCCTTGCAAGCCGCAATGGCGTGGTCCGAGGCCCCGCACCTCCTACAGAGCTCCCTCCCCTTGGGGACCGTGGTGCATGCGGCGGCCAGATGCCCCAGCTGATGGCACGCGAAGCATCGCGTGCTCTTCGCCAGGGGTCTGGCTCGCACCACGGTCAAACCCGTCCTAAAACGGACGGGTTCCGCGCCTTTCGGGAGGGCGGTGGTGGGAACTTCCACCACCGCGGTCTGGGTTCCGCTGAGGACCTGCCTCATTGAGCGAACCGCCAGACCGGCCACCTCCACCTTTAGGGCCGCGCCCAAGTCTAAAAGGAGGGTCGGGGCATCGATCATCGGATCGATGTCCCTGACCTCCAGCGCCGTCCTGTCCTGCAGGGGGGCACACTCAACCTTACCGGACGTGAGCTTCCTGAGTTCACTGGCCACCAAGGCTGCACTCACCTTGGGGCCCAACTCCAGGAGCACGTGCCCCAGGCGCGTGCGTTTCACGGCCCTGACATCTGTCAGAGCCGCACGCCCCAGGGTCACGGTCGTCCGGTAGGTCTCGATGTATTGACCCCCCTCCGGAACCTTTATGATCACCGCCTCCGGGCGGGTCCTAACAGGCCTCGCCCTTTTCTTGGGCGGGACGGCCTGAGCTCGAGGCATCCCCACCGTAGGGGGGGGAACCCCCATCTTCCCCCCACCGGGGCGGGGGGTACCTGCCTTCCCAATATTTGAGGCAGGGGCCGACTTCTTCCCACTCGGGGGGGGGGGTTGACGGGGAGTGCTCCCCTTAGGCCCCACCTTCCGAGGCGCCCCCGGTACAGGGGTAGCCCCACTCTGGGGGGCAGCCGGCTCTTTGTCCTTCTTCCTCTTTTTCTTCTTCTTCCTCGTGACCTTCTCAAAAGGAAGGTCACGAGGGAGGCCACCCTCTACCGGGTCCGACGCCACGCCTACAGCGGGGGGGGGGTGGCTGGCCACCTCCAACCTTCCCGGAAGGCCCCGCCCCATTCCCAACCGGGGGGGGGGCGCGCATCAGCCCAGGGGCCGAGGTCTTTTGGGTAGCGACGGGGGCCGAGGTCACCGCCTCAGAGAAGAGTCTCTTCTTCGTACCCTCCGTCGCCACCTCGTTGGGGGAGGACCGTGGCCTCTTCCCCTTCCCCTTTGATTGCGGGGTCTTCGCCACTCCCCCCTTCTTAGGGGGAGGGGTCTTATTGCCCACCGCAATCCCGGGGCTGGCACCCTGGGCCTCCCCGGGGACCGAGATACCCGGTCCCCGAGGGTCTACCACCTCCACCGTCTGGGTGGCCATGTCCGCCGTCTTAGGCCTTCGGGTAACCGGCAAGGTGGACTGAACCAGCCCCTTCAGCTGGTTCTTGGCCGGCTTACCCTTGGCCTTTGACACAACGGCGTCGTGGAAGCCCTGGGCCTCTATTACGGCCGTCGACGCCACCACGCAACGGTCGATGATTCCGTCGGTCAGGGTAGCTACCCTGGCCTTCGTCACCTTACCCGCTGCGACGGTGGCCTTGAGGTCCCGGCATTCGCGGACCAACTCCCTGAGGAGTGATCCTACCACTTCTAGCCGGGCCTCAAGTTTATCCTCCGATGTCATGCGCTTAGCTCGAGGCTGCGCCTCTGACATCGGAGTTGACGTCGACGGGGGGGGGGGCTTGGGGAGATTGGACCCTGATACAGGGCCCCCCCATCACACCCCTCCCCCCCCAGAACCTCCACGCTCCTGATAGTGGGGCCACCCACTGGCGCCCCCAGTGGCCCTGAAAAGGGCCGATTGTGGGGGTTACCCCCCCCTGTCCCATCCATAGGGTGGATACTATCGGGCTCCGGCTGCAGCCTCGGTGCTGCAGCCGCCCCGCTCCTGACGAGGCCCTCCGATTGCGAACGTCGCTCCGGAGGGGTCCTCGCCAGGGTCCACCCCCTTACTATGCCGGTATCCGCCGGCGTAGTGGGGGTCTCCGGGATTACGGTCTCCCGGGTCACTTTATTAGCGGGGGGGGTGAGAGTCACCCCCGCCGCCTCGAGCAGCGCGACCCTTCTCCTCCACTCGGTCACGCTGCCCGGCTCCGCCTCCGCCTCAACCCCATGCACAACTTCCGGGGAGTCCTCCCCCAGGATAACGAGGGGGGGAGACCCCTCCGGATGCGCATGGGTCCAGTCCATGACCATCTCATCGTCAGAGAGCTTGCCAAGTCCTGCCGCTGTCACTTTTTCCCCGGGGTGCAATGGCGGTAATAAATCACCGCCACCCGGGGTGGCACTGGCCCGCCGCATCAGCTCAGTGCCATCGGTCTTAGTCGTACCCTGTGAGCTGCCGACAACACTCACAGGGTCTGATCTTACATCAGAACTCGCCGCATAATCATCCGAGGCGCGGCTTGATCGAAACATGAAATCATATAAATGTCTTAAAGGGCGACGGCCCCACCGCCCAGCGGATTTTCGCCCAACACGTGGCCCCGATGACATGGCTACAGCGGCACAACCGGCAAATGCCGGGGGGACCCTACCGCCGCTGGTCCTGTCTCCGCAAAAACGGAGAACGAGACCCCCCATGGGAAGATGTTAAGCCCATGGGGGGCCCCCAATCCCTCCCTTAAACCATGTGCCCCCCCAAGACCCGCCCACCACCACCACCACCACCACCACCACAAGCACCAATGTGGTGGATACCCCACCGCACGGGGCCTGTTAGGGCTACCCAGCCCTATACGGTGCCCCGTGCACCCACCAACAACCCCTCTTTTTTTTTTTATTTCAGGGTTATGGCAGCCGAGCGGAGCGGAAGGACGGACGGGCCCCGGGACACCAGCCCAGGAGCCCCAGGACAGGTAAGTAAGGGTCAAAGGAAAAACCGGCCCACCATCTGAATACATGCCCCCCCCTCCTGATCTTTTAGCCACGGGGCCCAGGTAACCCTGTTCAAGGTCACCCGGGAACCCCGCGGCGGCGGAGGGGACATCAGATGGTGGCCGCACCGCCCACCCACCATCCCTACCCGGAGGAACGGATGTTTAACAAAAATCTCCTATTAACAGGACCGTACGGAGGGTGGTCAACCCTTAGCCAGGAAGGTAGCATCCCCCATCCGGCCCCTAGGTGCGATCAATCCCCCACCCAGGACCCGAAGGGGAACATAGCCACCTTCCCAGAGCTCCCCCACCACGCCAAGGTGGTTGACCCTGGAGGGAGGCGCCTTCTTATCTCTATGCAGCAGTAAAGTCAATTAACGAGCCATAAATACCAACCACAAGTGTTCTAACGGGTGTCACTCTGGTACACGATCATTGTTTAACCCTCCCTGGTTGATTTATGCTACGAAGCTGGCCTTTGTGGCAATAAAAACCATCTACCCCTCAACTTGCGAAGCTGGCCTTCGCACTTGAGTTCCTGCTACACCTCAGTGGTGCGAAGCTGGCCTTCGCGCCTCCATTCTTACCCCCCTCAGCGCTGCGAAGCTGGCCTTCGTACTCAACATTCCAATATTTCCCTATATTGTCACAAGTCCTAACCACCTCCACCCAGGACGTGACATAATCAATTACACAATTACACTTTAATTGTATTGCTTAATACCAAAAAAACCTGCTTTATTGCAGGGTACGTAACATTGTAACTTGATGACGATCGTTGGAAAAATACTTTTATATATCAATTATATCTTTTTAGATATCTGTTTCATTTTGAGACAAACAATTGTAATTTGTAATTTGTCATACACAGATATAGAGTGTGCGCAAAGCTGCGGATATGCCTAGGTAGGAATTAGAATATTGAGTCGTCTGTATTGTGTGTAATCGATAAATGTTCATCCAATTCCTCGTCAATGTTGCAGTCTTCGTCCTCGTCATTGTCGCTGTCCTTGTCCTCGTCATTGTTGTTGTCCTTGTCCTTGTCATGTGAGACTTCTACCCCAAAAATACTGAAGGCTTTGACGAAACTACTTGCATTGTCCGTTACTGTTGCAGTCAGCTTCGGATAGCTCAGATTACATTCCAAGTGAATCTCGTGTAACATTTCTGCTATTGCATCGTAGCTATGTGTACCGAAATATACATACAAGATTTTGAATAATCATCTCGTTTGTAACATAATGTACGGGGTGTATATAAAGGGATATTCTTCCGAATGGCCCCAGTGGCCGATCGACACGAGGGTTGAGGGGAGGGGTGAGGACAGGGTGTGGATCCTAAACCTAAAACCAAGCACGGTGTTACAAAATTGTATTCTATATTGTTACGTTTCGCGCTCGGCATGATACAACTCGGTAGTAACTCGAAGGGAACAGAACATCAACACAGTAACGAACAGTAACGGAAATGTAATGTAACGAAAACAATGGGGTACAGCGGTAATATGTGAGAGATCGTTATGTCGGTTCGCTATGGCGGCTAACTCACGAATGACAGCTTGACAGCCTTCTTCGCGCTGCGCTCTTGTCCTCGTCGCGAGCAACAGCGGGCCATGGATTCCATCCATAGGGTGCTCGCAACAATATTTTTGTCTTATTTTGGCCCGTAAAAACACCCCTTACAGAATTGACTATCAGTAGAGTAATAGGTATCCATCCTGTATAATAGGATCCGCAGTTTCTGGTTCAAATCTCCAAACTCTGCTTGGTTCGCTAGCATGCTTTACGCGTCCGCAAGCAGCCCCCCTCCCACACTAATCTATACTCATCCAATACTAAAATCCGGAACAACTTGGAAAGTGGAATGCGTTGTGTCTGAATACAGTATTGTCTCCGTATGTGCTCAGTTTGGTGCACACGGTACAGGTTTGTCGCTATCCCCACCATTTCTGTCTCACTCTTGTCTGGCGAAGGCAAGAGCGAGATGGAACGAGAGCGAGCGAGAGCCACTGAAAGCGAGCGAGGACGGTGTACGAGACAGACGACGTGTTGATGTTTTGTCTCGCTCCGTCTTTCGGGCGCCGTGACACTCTGTCCTTTGCGTGCGCGACGGGCGTGTGCGATGGTCGCAAGCACTTACAGTGAGCACGGGAACCGGTTTGCAAAATCTTGACGGAGGCCCGGCTAAAGTCTGTTTTGTGCCCTAGGCGAACTTGTCAAATTGCGCCCTTTATTATAATACATTTATTTGAGATTATTTATGATTTTTCTCTGAACAATTAGGTAACTGCCTAGGGCGTAAGGTTGACAAGAGGCGCAACATGGTAGTTAGAAATACTACAAATTGTATTGCAACTGTTTTAAACTACGAATACAAATTCAGAGTAAGCTCATCAATAATCTCAAATAAATGTATTATAATAAAAGGCTCAATTGGACAAGTTCGCCTAAGGCGCAAAAAAGACTCGTGCCGTGCCTGGCTATCTGACTGTCGCGCGCATGCGTCGAGCAGTCACGATTCCATCTGAACGCTCGTGCCCGCCGCGCACGCAAAGCGTTCCATCTCGCTCCCCCCTTCGGCCAGAAAGAAGCGAGAAACGAACACTCGGAATTAGGGCTCTGTTCACGATACGGGTTCCACGCCGTTCCCGACCAGCGAGCACATACGGAGACAATACTGTAAATCCACAGAAATACTAAAGGTTTTTTAGTAATATCTCGGAAACTAATAAATTCCTGAAGCAACAAGTTTAGATTTAGGGTTCACACAATCTTCCCACCCGTCCCCTCAAACCTCGTGTCGATCGGCCAATGGGGCCATTAGGAATTATAACCATATCAAGTAATGGTTCGTTAAATATGTACTATTGCAAGATTCCTCCTTAAAAACAGTGACCATTACTTTATATACACCATGTACATTATTACAGAAGTATGCAACCGTTACATCCAAATTTTCTGCAGGCTAAGGCTACGGACATTCTTTCATATGAATGTGGAGCAATCCAATGAGCAGTTGCTCCCAAAAATCTCCTTCGTTTTGCTGACCAAATATCAGCTGTAGTACATACGAACTGTACATCATTTAGCTTATCTTTTATTTCAGCTACATTATCATTAAATAAATTTTTTATATGGCGGCTTAAGTTTCTTCGGCTCATAACGCTTACGCAGTAATCTGTAATGTATTAATATTATATAAATGTAAATAATTATTTTTTTGCCTATTTTTTATTTATTTATTTATTTTTATTTATTTATTTAGTGATTTCTCCACAGGGATAGTCCTCGCCGATTTCGATGACCTTGAAATATGTTGTGAAGGTTAACATTTGGAAGAACTTTTCCGTATAGGGGAGTGTAGGGGAATTACGAATCCTTAAGGGAAAACTTAAATTGAAACAAAAGTATTGATTCTAATCAGATTTACTTTATAGATAAATGAACTTTGGTTCATTATCTACAAGAACAACGCAAAGAATTATAGTTACTTTAATAAACAAATCATTTTTTGGAAGAAAAAAGAAAACTCTTTCTGTCCGCAATTATCCGTATGTTACGTATGTGGAATCTTCCCATACACCACTCTCAACCACTTTCGAGCTCGCTTCTGAGAAGGGAAAACGCCCTAAAATCCTTTTGCTTATCATACACCACTAAGGGGGGTCATGATCTCGACCATCTGGATCACGACCATGGGAACGGGAGTGACACGACGACGACCCCGAAGGATTTCCTTATATGGAAACTCCTAATGAATCCCCACTCATTTTTGGAACTATATAAACCCTTTGGTTTCTACCCTCGTTGGTTAAAAGCTATAGAGTCACGCGTAGAGTCACGTCGTGTCACGCTCGTACAGAGTTGGTTAAAGATCGAGGTAAAGTCTCCGTCAGAATCAAATTTAACCTCATAGAATCCGCGAGTCCGGTTTATATTCTATTTGGCACTTGTTAATAACCGCTCGTACGCCCCGCATCGCCAGTGCGTCAACACCGTGCAAACTAGTGGTAACTTACACACTTTTATTTGTTATTTAACCGCGACACTTACATTTGTACAATAATTAGTTATTGAATATACGAATGGTGTTCACGTGTAAATCGAGTAGATTCGTTAAACCCATCTTTTACCCAGCGATCCTTATAATATTAGTAGCACTCACCCACCGATACAACTTTACCGCTCGAGTTGTATCAACTTTAATTACGAGGTACGAGGCATTACTAACATTTCCCGCGACTACCTGATTTCGCATCAGGTTCGTTCGCATATACCATCCAAAACAAGGAATCTTCACCAACCCAGTGGCTCCCCAATTTCGCATTGGGTTCGTCCACGAAACCTCACCCTCCTACGGTTCCCTGATTTCGCATCAGGTTCGTCCGTGTCCTACAGCTCCCTGATTTCGCATCAGGTTCGTCTGTAAATCTACCAACTTCCTAACAGCTCTCTGGTTTCGCACCAGGTTCGTCTGTGAATAATCCAACCTCCTAACAGCTCCCTGGTTTCGCACCAGGTTCGTCTGTGAACTTCATCCTAGTGACTCCCCGATTTCGCATCGGGTTCGTTCACGACGTATCACCCTTCTGCGGGTCCCTGATTACTAAAATCTGGTTCGTCCGCGTTTGACTCCATTCCTAGCGGCTCCCTGATTTCGCATCAGGTTCGTCCGCGCACCTAACTAACAAACTCATAAACCATATTCCTTGGGAAGTACCCTTTTCGCCGGCCTCTAGCGTTGCCACAGCCCCGGCTCGTAACACATAGCTAGCGGGGTAAATGTGAATGGTTGCTTAAAGATCTCTTAGTTGTGGAAAACACTGGTTTTCATCCACGCTGTGGGTCTGACACAGTTTTTCTTCTTGTTTGATCGAATTTTGGTTGCTCGTGGGATTGAATATTTATTTGCTGCCTGACGGATTGACCTTTATCTATCTTTATCCTCTTTCACGGGTATCTCAAGATTTTTCAACGAATATGTACATATATTCTTCCTAATACAATTTCGGGGTACTGGGCACATAACAAACTTCGAAATGTTAAGAGAATGGGGCAGATCATCGTCCGCCATAGCTCCAAACACGCTATTTGTAATTACTCCAAATCGACAGAAGTTAAGAAATTTCAAGTAAAACAAATACGAACATGTATAAAAAGTGATCCGGTGATTTTATTTAGAATTAAGTAACCGAATTATGTAAAAATTGTACTTTCTTGGGTAGTATAGTTTTAATGCACTATAGACTCAAAACACTCGACCATATAATTATAAGAAAAGCTACGAAAACATTTCACGACCCTTATCTTCGCGGTTGCGCGCAGCCTTCCATCATGACAGTTCCCTTAGTACTAAGCATAGCTAATTACATCATGTAACAATATCGCGGGACAACAGGACAAGCGAAACCAGCGTATATCGCGGTGTTCGTGTTTACCCCGCGTTCGCAATCCCCTATTCTCCCTTAAGGGGATAGACACCAGAGCGGGCTGCATTGAACCTTCCTCTTTCGCATGAGACCTCACCCAGCCCAAAATCTGCTCCTATAAGGACAAACAACGTAATTTCCTAAACCCATGTTTCGGCCCAGATTGTGTCGGTATACAGCGCGCTGCATTACCCGTGTCTACCCCCTTAAGGGCATGTGAACTACGCTAGGACAGTCGACTGACAAAGTCTTCACAGCATAATGGAACAAAAAGGAATAGCAGAGTTTCGCTGGGTAGGTGGCAAGCAGTGGAAAGAATTGTTACAGCAGAAAACGGAGCTTGTATCCACACTGCTCAATCTCCCGTGACGAGCTGGCAGACGGGAACTGCGAGCTAACCACGGGCTACCGACGCAAGATCAACCTTGTCTGTTGTAAGTAGTACCGCGGCAAGTAGTAACTTCGCCGTGCCGCAAAAGCAAGCGCGCGGGAGGATGGTGGTGGGATGCGTGAAGGTAGGAGGAGTACTCAACCCAGGCAGTCACTGGAGTCTACGACCACTCAGACGACTTTTAACAAGTATAGCGAAGAGCTGCACTTTTTTGATAGTTTACAGTGCTGACAGATCATTCCTGCCGTTCCGAAACCGGCCACGAGTGTATCTTTGCTTCATTTACGCAACAAATATAGTCCTGAGTAAAAAAAAGTTAGAATCCGCCAACGGAAGAAGATTTAACTTTCTTAAATATTTTACTAAAACTTTGAAAGTTAAAGCCTTTGGTGCACACAGAAGAAATTATCGGATCGATCTAAAATTTTTACACATTTTATTAGGCCAAGTAGGCAACTTTTCTACACTATTAGAATTTGATCCTCGAAAAAAAAATTTATTCACTCCACCCTACTACGCATCCGGTATAACAGTAACCTAACCGGGGTAAAATTATCAACTTAAGGGGGTATAGGACTATTGAACGACAGAAATCGACGGTTTCTTGTCGGTTGGATTACTTAGATTCCAAATAATCACCATACCGGCACTTTTCACAGTTTTTTATGTACACTTTTACAAATAATGTAAATTAAAAAAATTGTTCAGAATGTTGAAAATTATTCATGTTATTTGACGCCAAAGATAGTCCCGCGTAGCGCGCAGTTGTAATTGGTGTACACAGTCCCAAGTGAACCAATAATCTTAAAGCAAAATGCTTTGGGATAATTAGTTTCTACACTAATAATTATCGTGTGGAACTTTGCTGGCGAATTTAAACAAAAATTGTAAGAGTTACACACGAATCAATTTTTTCCCACATTTTAATGGAAAAAAATTGTCTTTAATCAGTTATAAAATGTTTTACAAACATCCAATGTTGATGCGGAAATTCCACACGATAGGGAAAGGAATTATACAGCTCTAGTTAAAATTTCAAGTGAAAATATTCATTCGTTCAAGAGTTACGATGTACACCGTGTTTGAAAATGTAGTTTCGAGATAAACGGCTTCAAAGTTAAGTCCCATACGCCAATACCGCTCCGCGAGGCAGTTACTCCATGGTGCACCCAACTACGTTCAGCGGTATAATTTCCGTAATTATTCGAATTTCCTCACGATACATTGTTGTAAATATTCACAAAGCATAGCGCTTTCAGAATTTAATAATAATAAAAAAATCGATTTTTCGAGATTTCAATAGTCCTATAACCCCTTAAGCGGGCCCAACTGTATCCATTCTAATTCTCATTCTCATTCCAGTCTAATTCCACAACACAAGCATTCGAAGGATAATGGTTGTCCCAAAGAATTATGTAGAATGCGATAAGTTAGCTGGAATTATATTTTATTTTTAATTATTTTTTTTAAATTTGCAATTTGGCTCATGCTGGCTACAATTCTTATAATACAAACATATAAGTGTACATAGATATAGATGGTCGCAGAATCAGAATAAATGGTTATGATTATACAGCCTGTTTAAAAATAGCAAATCTGCTATAAATAATTATGTACGGGTTTCGGCAACAGAGAGTAGAAAATGAAATGGGTGATTATACATAAAAAATAAGAAGAAAATAAAGACTGACGAAATTGTGAGGGAGGCTTCATTTTTTAGTTATTAATGTTTGACAAGTTCGTCTCAAAACACCTGAAGAACAGTAAAGTTCTAGGCACACATATCAGTTCCGTGTCAGTTTCGTGCCGTCTGTGTCAATGGTAAAAGATATTGCTTGCCTGTTTTGAGATAAAACGGTTTGCACTTGTTAGTTCCGTTTCCCTACAGTGAAATTGTGGATGACTTTTCATACACATCAGTTCCATGGCATTTCGGTGCAGTCAATGTCAGTGGTCAAAAATATCGTTCCCTTGCTTTAAAATGGATCAGTTCACACATATCCGTATCCGTACCCCGAAGTTAAAATTCGTTGGTCACGATATTCTGGCTTTGTCATTGACGCTGTCTTGAAATCGTATGAATGGAACTGTGTTCATGACCATATAGGATTTTCGGGTCGAAGCTTTCGAACGACGCTCTGCGAGGGTCTTAATCTCTGGAGTCATAAACACTAAAATAGCAATAGGCATTCCGTAATGAACCAGACCTTCATAGAACTATCAGCAGTGGAGTGCTAGTGTTTTACTGATGAAAATGACACCAAACATGATATAATTCTGATTATTTGTAATTATTGTAATGGGCCAGGGTGGGTCTGCTGTAGATTGGGGATACCTCTGAATAGTCGTCAGTGAAATCAGTGACATGGAACGGAGACGGATTCGACACTGACCTGACAAGGAACTGATATTTTGTGCTCAGACCTGAAAGGTCTAAGTTCCAGTAGAAATTACGATCAGAGATCTTAATTCGGCGATCAGGAAGTCGCGTTGCGTAAGTGAGTAGGGGCGCATACAGATGCTGTCAGAAAATAACGACGCATTTATCACTACTTCTATGCAACTGGTATCCATACCCATGCATCCTTATTTTTTGACGCGCTGCTCATTGCCGAATTGCCGCTCTTCAGGCGTTCCTAATCCGCATTTTCAAGCATTATTAACAAAAAACTAAGCCGTCAGCGCAATTTCTTCAATCTCGATTTTCGTCTTATTTTATCACGTCGAATGTTTGCATTTCATTTTCTACAATCTGTTCCCGAACACCTTGTACAATAGAAATGACATGCAATACAATTTAAAACTCAAAAATCATATCGAAATTTAGTAAGAATGTTTCAATTCGCATAAAATATTATTATAGGATCCATGTCATAGCAAAATAAATTATTGGTATACAAAATCGTCATACAAAATTATTTCCAAAGGTACAGCAATTATAAAAGAATTTGTTGAGCAAAAATTACATCAGGCAAAAGGGCCGTTGTTTACCTCATGGATTATAATAATTTATTCTCCTTTAGGGTTGAACAGCTTAAAAGATATGAATTAATAAAATTATTTTCTGCTTTATTAGATAATATTACTACAAACAAAAAAGTTCAAGCAACGCGAAATCACTATTTTTTATAGCAAATAAACAAATTTATGAATTGCTCCCAAATCACTTTTTATGTTATTATATATCACAAATAATAAACAAGTTATTAAGAAATGTATTTCTCATTTTTCTGTGTTGTTTATGTATTCTATTGTTTGCTTTGTATTTTTTATAATGAATTATTTCACTCTGTATCTTTATCGATTGAAGTTATGAAACGGATTTAAATTTTATCGTGATTCACAAACGCACCAGCAAAACTTTTAAATCAATTATAACTATGGGCAGTTTTCTTTCGTAATCAATGGGGGAATGCGAAACGTACATAAAGTTCACAAGTCTACATTATTACACGAAGGTCAATGTATTCCCCATGCTTCCGGATCTCGATCTGGGCACCACGTTATCTGTAAACCTAACAATTATCTCAGTAACCGCCATGTTTGCGGTGAGGAACTGAGCCAAAGTTTCAACGCCTGAACGAGGCAGACGATCGAACGGGTATCCCATAGGACGTGCATCGGGGTATTTTCTATCTCGCAATCCACAGTAACTTGCTGCATCATTACAAGTAGATGGCTCATCTTGTTGGACCTAAGCATAAACATTACAAAATAGATTTTAATTCCATTGTTCAGTTTGCTCTTTTTTTTTACATGTATATGCTTTTAATGACAGAGATACTTATGATTGTGTATGTTTATAAGTTTTATCCATGTTTATATGAAATAATACATACTAGAAATGCAACAAAATATGAATCTGTAAAAGAAGGGAGAGGAGCACAGATGAACGATTAAACAGCCGCACGAATGGAAGGTGTTGGTTGTGGGGTAGATGATTTAATAAAACTCGTCTTTTTGTAACTACAATCTAAAACATTAATTAGGAAAGGAGTTGGAATATATGTCTTTAACATTCAAGTCGCAAAGAACGAATGACTCCAACGAGAGCCGAGAGAAAGAATATCGGTGTCCACTCGGCCTAATCAGTAAAGGAACATCTTTCGTTTATTAAAGAATAAACCGTAACGCAGTATCTCCTCTTACTAGGAGAGGTTCCGAGGTGTCCGTCTCCGATTGTTTTGAATTTCGGATATGTTTTAGAGCACCGAAAAATAAGATATACGTGTTTTTTTATAGCAGCCCATTTTCATATTTAGGGGGTGAAACCAACCCCCAAAGTTATAAGATTTTTAGGTGTTTATCTCCGATTGCTTTGATTTTTGGATATGTTTGAAGGACCGAAAAATAAGAAACACGTGTCTTTTTATTCTGGCCCGTTTGCATGTTTAGGAGTGAAATCCTCCGACGTTATAAGATTTTCAGGGGTTCGTCCCAGATTGCTTTGGTTTTTGGATATATCTTAGAGGGCCGAAAAATAGGAAATGCATGTCTTTCTATTTTAGGCCATTTGCATGTTCAAGGGGTGAACCCAAGCCTAACAGTTACCCCCTAATAACGGTGACTGACGACTAGAACATCGTTCATACAGCAAATTATGACGCAAATTAAATTTATATAAAGTTTCACTCCACACAATTTTTGTTCCCCGTATGAACTTTTGGGCGTTGTTTCACCCCCTAACACCAAAATAAAAAGACACGTATTTCTCATTTTTCGGTGCTCTAAAACATATTCAAAATTTAAAGCCATCGGAGGCGGGCACCAACTATTCTTATGAACTTTGGAGGGTTGCAACTCCTAAACATTCAAGCAGGCCAAAATAAAAAGACACGTATTTCTTATTTTTCGATGCTCTTAAACATATCTAAAATTTAAAGTAATCGGAGGCGGGCACCAACTATTCTTATGAACTTTGGAGGGTTTCAACCCCTAAACATTCAAGCAGGCCAAAATAAAAAGACACTTATTTCTTATTTTTTGGCTCTTTAAAATATATCCAAAAACCAAAGCAATCGGTGATGAACACATGAAAATCTTATAACTTTGGGGGTTGGTTTCACCCCCTAAATATGAAAACGGGCCGCTATAAAAAAAAACACGTATATCTTATTTTTCGGAACTCAAAAACACATCCAAAATTCAAAGCAATCGGAGGCGGACACCTGGGAACTTCTCCTTGTCAGAGTGTTAATTCATTTTTTACCTTTACATTCCATCACGCACTCACGACAGACACAAAATATCCAACAGAAGGAAAGGTGGAAAGAGAAGAGAAAGAAAAAGAGAAAGAGAAAGAGAAAGAACTGACTTCCAATCGTGAAATTTTTTTAGAGCACTGAATAAGTATGGAATTTTTCTCGACATCCATTCTGCTGGATGGTCCCAGCGATACTGTTAACTTTCGAATTGCTGGTAATGTAGGCAATTACATTATATGTAAGGCCACCGGTGATGACACGTCGCGAGGTCGGCACGTGGCCGACCCATCACCGCCGCGATGCAGAGCTGATGCCGTCAAGACCTTCTTAACAAATTTCAGCGCTCTGGACTAACAAATTTTGGCGCCCTAACCCCCGAGGGTGCAATTTCTTCGCAATCGGTACAAGGCAGTACATCACAACCCCGGGTCTCCATAAAGGCAAACACGAGCAAAAACAACAATGTTCGCCGCGTTCACACCGCCGCAAACATGAACAAAACTCAGCGAAGGAATCGTATGTGAACGTCTTGTTCCGTTTGCGGCGGTGTGGACACTGCAAGAACAGACGAAAACGCCCGCGAACAATGCCCCCGCTCGTGCTTGCGTTTTCTCACTGTCACCTGCGGTTCGGTCCGCGTGGATCATGATACAAGGATACTCCAAACAGAAATTTTTGTCTCGAAAATTGAAGAGGAAAAAGCATTTCAACATATTTCATTCTTAAGCGCCCTTGGATCATGGGCGCCTATGGGCTATTTAGCCCATTGGTAAAGGCGGTCCTTGATGTCGCCCTGTTTGATCGGCTGATACCGCCGATCGATCCACCGAACGTGCAGACAGTGTATGTATTTGCGTGCGTTTGGGTATCAAAATGAGAGAGTGAACGGGAAGCGGAAGGCAGACTTGTATGATATGCCGGGAAATACGTTCGCGTTGACGATTCGTAGTGAAGAGGGAACACACCACGCATGTATGTGATGACGCCGGAACATCAAATCAATCAACACCAAGAGAGGTGTTGACTCCAAACCAATCGACGCCAAGGTGTACACAGTACAGTGGTGCCTGATTGAAGGAAAAATCCGGTCCGTGCTTTCAAATTCTCGCGGCCAGAGAAGCGTTTTGATCCCAGGAATTGTTCTCATAATATATTCCGAATTAAAGTGAACAAATACAGCGAGAGTACGCAAAATACTGGGTGATTTTCTAGCTGAATTCAGCAAAGCAAATGCCGCCGACAATCCCGCGCCTCGCTGAATTTCGTGGTCTTCGACTCACCAAATCACAAGTTTAATAATAAATAGTGATGAATTTTGTGTTCTGCATTTCGCATCAGATCATTGCAAACATGACGTCAATCGATTCCTTATGTTTTCCCGATGAAAGTAGGCTCAAAAAACAATATATTTTAAGGCATTACATTAATTAAGGAAATTACACGAAAAATGTACAGGAAATTTGACATGACTTTAATCGGGATAACGCCAGGAATTCATTAGTAGCACTGCCATATCGATTCGATGAAGAATAAAGAAGTTTTTAAAATGTTGTAATGAATATATTTCACGTTCGACCGCGCGGTGCCATTTTATCTTCGCCGGATTTCGGCTAATCGCTCATGCGATAATTCACAGCTTATGCGAAAAATGGAATTCTTTATTCCTCATCAAATCGATATGGCCATGCCATCAATGGATTTCTAATGTTTTTCCGATGAAAATCATACCAAATGTTACGTAAATCGGACTATTTTTAACGAAGCTAATTTTACATTATGCAAATCAATTTTTCACGTGATTTCCATAATTATGGTCCGAATTACGTCGTACTTGAGGCCAATTTCATCGGGAAAACATAAGGAATCGATTGACGTCACTGTCGCAAAGATCTGTTGAGAAATGCAAAAGATAACATTCGTCATGAGTGAGTATCCGACATTGTATCGTCCTACTGGTCTCGAGCGTCGAAGACCACGAAACTCACAATCAGCGTGACGCGGGATTGTCGGCGATGTACTACATACATTCGTCTGTCTAGTGACGGCAGGCGAGGCCCGGTACTTCAAACGATGTTTCGCGGGTTACAATGTACTTCCATATCGTACAATGACAACAATATCAGTTTGTATAATTTTCATTCTATTATCTCGAAAGTGGTACGAATTGATTAGTAACGTCCTCCCGATAAAAATGCGTCCAAGTATGACATAAATCGGGGTATTTTTAGGATAATTGAAGGTTAAATGGGAATGTAGGTATGTACTCTACCGCTGTACACAATCCTGAAACTGACCCGATTTATTGCATGTTTGGACTCTTTTTCATCGGGAGAACGTCACTAATCAGTTCGTAGTATTTCCGTAAACCTGTGATGAAGACTGTATAAAGCGAATTTTGTAACGGGTGCGACATTTGTTTGAAATACCGAGTGTAGACCTCGGTCGCTAGATCTCGCTATATCTATTCACTGTCCGTGTCAATATTTCGCTGAACTCCAGGTGATGAAGGACAGGGGTGAGCACTGTCGCACAAAAAATGGTGGTGGGGATGGTCCGTTCAAATTTAATCGCGCAGATTGCGGTCGAATTTAACCGGGCATCACTGTAATTGTTACGTAAGTATTTCACATTCATTTATATGATCTGGTAAATAATTTTAAAATGTACTTACTACGTCACCATTATAATCAGATATCATAATAAAAAGATCCATGGGGAAGCCTTCCTTGTTTCCTTTGGGCACTAACATATGCTGTGGCCATCCGCATCCACAAAAATTGAATTGTTCTAGAGAATCTCCACCAATAGGTCTGTTCTCGTCTAAATTACGGAAGGTTCGTTCGAAAGGTATAGTTACCGAGGATTCTTTTGATTTACGCTCAATCGTATTTTTACCTGCGCGAACTGCAATCAAATATAACAAATCAATGTGAAATATTGGGAAGTTGTATTCTCAATTATTTTGTAACAAATAAATAAGCTATAATAACTAATTTTAAAACATGTGTAATCACTTGTTTGTAATATCTTCACGTTCTTAAAATATCGTACTATTATTACAAAAAATTTATGTTTTCATAAATTCAAAAATAAATGTGACGTAAATATAATTTGCGGTAAATACGAAATAAGCCTAACAGAAATTAATCTTTGTTGTAACATACGCGTCACGGAGAATTTG
Organism: Andrena trimmerana; assembly: GCA_951215215.1. Taxonomy (NCBI): domain Eukaryota; kingdom Metazoa; phylum Arthropoda; class Insecta; order Hymenoptera; family Andrenidae; genus Andrena; species Andrena trimmerana. Next base: position 12,382,894 of record OX578062.1, read on the forward strand.
TCCATTTCAATCATTAAATTCTTCTGTTGTCTGAATGTAAAAGGTAGTCCACGTTCGTCTTCCTTAGGAGCAATGAAGATGCGAACGGTACCTCTTTGTGGTGCACTGTTGCGATTATTTACAATAATAGTGTATGTAAAATCAGCGTGATTTAAATGCGTGAATCTAGCGAGTACTGGTCCACGCGGAGTGAAATCAAGTCCTCGAGACAGATCTACGACACTCTGGGTCCAGAAAGTATTCAACACGTTGCGCTGATTATTCGTTGTCAGTCTAATATCCGCCATTTCAATGCCAGGGAAATTCAACTGTAAATGCAAACAAAGATTATATACATATACAAATATTGCCTTAATATTTTTATGTTTCACATGAATGATACAATATTTTTAAAGAAATATGCGTAAATTAGCAATCCTATTTCTGTACCAAGGAATAATTAAATCAATTTACATATGTTTATTATCATTTAATTAAGAAACATTCAGCTTAAATATTAATATATTAATACAGTGATTCCTAACCTGTGGATCGCCACGGTTTTTTTTTACTGTTTTCTTTTTAATATTATTAAGTTAGAATTATATTCTGAAATACCTACATATTTTCAATGTGATTTCTTTAGCTTATTACATTTACATTATCTTATAGGGGGGGGGGGGGGGGGGGGGAGGTCGCAGGTTATTTGAATATTACAAAAGTGGATCGCGATTCAAAAAAGGTTGGGAAACTCTACATTAATACACTCCTCACATTATTTAGAGGATCACCTCTAGGAGCCCGAAAAATGGGGGTCACATGGTCATAACTCCGGTAAAAATAATCGTATCGATATTTAGAAAATATGGTTTGAAAGCGTGGAACCTCCACTTTCAGTTGTTTTTTTCTTCAAATTTTAGATGCATTGCTCTTCGGCAAAGTTATAGCAATATAAAGAGCACTTGGTAAATTTTAAACAATTTTCTTCAACTTTGCGATGTTCCACGGCGTGCATGAAATTTTTTACAAACATTCCATTTACATCACTCGAACGCGACCACTTTCTTGTTTATAAAGAGAGTAATAAATTTCTTGTGCGATTTTTTTTGCCAAGTTATTCAACTTTGAAGTAAAAACCGTTTTTTTAAATTTAGTTGCTTCTAGCAAGCGAACGAATCATCGTAGAACGTTCATGAACAAAGCAATAGAAAGATCAGTCTTTTCTCTTTAAGACGCATCTTCGACCATTTCGATTCGGTTAAAATTTCGGTCTCTGATGTCCTTTCCAACATAAACTTAAAAATTGCACAAATTCCATGTTCTGTTCAAATCGTTGTATCTCACGAGGGATAACCGGAATACAATTGTCTTAAGCTCATGTTAAAGCGAAGAGTCTGCCGATTCTTTTGAGCTCAACCCGAACCCGCTGCGATAATTTCTTACCTGTGGCCTTTAAGTTTGAAGTAACCGTTTCGGAAAAACTTACGCGGTGACTTCAGCGGCCGCATGGCTGCCGTACCGCCAGAGTTGGGCAAAATGTAATCTAATTACAATTTACAAATTACGATTAAAATGTAATTATGTAATTGATTACACATTAGTTTTTGTACTCGTTAATTTACGTAGTTGACAAAATGGTGGTCAACTACCTAAATTAACGATTACAGGAGACAATGTGTAATCAATTACACAATTATATTTTAATCGTAATTTGTAAATTGTAATTAGATTACATTTTGCCCAACTCTGGCGGTACGGCAGCCATGCGGCCGCTGAAGTCACCGCGTAAGTTTTTCCGAAACGGTTACTTCAAACTTAAAGGCCACAGGTAAGAAATTATCGCAGCGGGTTCGGGTTGAGCTCAAAAGAATCGGCAGACTCTTCGCTTTAACATGAGCTTAAAACAATTGTATTCCGGTTATCCCTCGTGAGATACAACGATTTGAACAGAACATGGAATTTGTGCAATTTTTAAGTTTATGTTGGAAAGGACATCAGAGACCGAAATTTTAACAGAATCGAAATGGTCGAAGATGCGTCTTAAAGAGAAAAGACTGATCTTTCTATTGCTTTGTTCATGAACGTTCTACGATGATTCGTTCGCTTGCTAGAAGCAACTAAATTTAAAAAAACGGTTTTTACTTCAAAGTTGAATAACTTGGCAAAAAAAATCGCACAAGAAATTTATTACTCTCTTTATAAACAAGAAAGTGGTCGCGTTCGAGTGATGTAAATGGAATGTTTGTAAAAAATTTCATGCACGCCGTGGAACATCGCAAAGTTGAAGAAAATTGTTTAAAATTTACCAAGTGCTCTTTATATTGTGTGGTGCCCGGGCCGACACCTAAGGCCGCCGACACCACGCGCATACCGATTGCGACAATCGAACGGCCGAAATCCGGCACAGCCACGCAAGGGATTTCGGAAGTGCACCGCGACCATCAGCACATGGTGAAATATCGGAAAACCAGGCCAAAGGCGGAGACCCCGATGGTCCCCGCTTCGTCCCGACGATAGGTATAAGAACATGTACAAACATTGCGAAGGAAGACTTGATAAAGCTTTGTTACGGGAACACCACCCGACTTTTCGAGACTCATGCCAAACTAGGCACAGTGTCATTGTCACCCAGATCGGGATCAAATAAACTTGTTAAACCTTACGGTGAGTTCCAACTCTTCGACCTGCAACGATCTCCTACCTCCGGGTTCAGAACCGAATCCTTCCGTCCCGGCACAATCACCCGAACCTTCGGAGCCCGTGGACGACGATAGTGAAGGACGCCCAGGAGCACCCCGAGATTCGTACCCAGAATCTCGACCCCCAGGCGTCACGGCACAACAATTGGTGGCAGCGGTGGGATCCTGCTAACGTAAGGACCAAGCCGATCAACGGTGACAACAGGACTCAGCAGAGACAACGACCCCTTAACCAGAGGGGCAGTCACTTCGCAGTACCGACGGACGTCAGCAGAGGACGCCGCCAGGATAGTCTACTACTCATAATCGACGAGCGATGCATCACCTGATTCACATACTGTAAGTGCGAGATATCACTGTCAGCAACTTCAGGCTGCACGCTACGTATTCCCATGCGCCGAGCAAAATCATTAGATAAAGACATCGAGCGTAATTTAGAATTAGCCGAGCGAAAGGAACTTCTTTCGCCTAGAGCAATTCGCCGAAGTGCTCCCCGCAGATTCGTTAAAGTTCGTACAGAACGGCCCTCCGGCGCAACAATCTTCGACGCAACATTTAAAGCCTTTCGCGAAATCGAACAGCGTACGCGACTTGCTCTAGACGTTGTAACTAGCGAAGAACGCCGCGCTCCGACCGGATCACCGATCACGCCCAGACACCTAACCGCTAGGAGGCTATACCCGTTCAACGAGTTAGATTATAGCTTACTCCCGAGCGAAGACATAGCAAACATGTCGTCCCCTATCACAGCATCCGCGGGCGGAAATGTAGAACCGAGTATCGCGGACCGACTAGCGAACTTGGAAAAATTGCTCACTGGAGTGACCACCACTCTAGCCCAAGTAACGGACGGAATGTTAGGGATAAACGACAGGCTAGGAGCACTAGAGGCAAGGGAAGGTCCGCTACAGGACTCGATAGATAGAGAAATAAGTAGACTAAGGGAAACAATGAACTCGACACACATCACGCCCGGCCCTTCAGGCAGAACCACGGTCCATTTCGACGATTTTCGCAATCCAGGGGAGGAACCGAGGCGCACCAGTCGATTCGTTCCCGCCAACCTCGAGATAAATGACCTAACTCACACACCAAACGTAGCAGGCACTCGAGAAATATTCCATACCATAAAAACCCTACCCCTGTTCAACGGGAAGGACCCCAAGGAATTACCTGGCTTCTTGACCGCCTGCAAATATGTATACCACACATATCAAACAGCGGAAGAAAAAGCCCAGATCCTACGAGGGATAATCGCGTTACGGGTAGGAGGCGACGCCTTAGACGAAGTACAGACGCGCCATATATCATCCATGCAGGACTTAGAGGACGTGCTAACTTCAATTTACAAACCTCCCCGTACAGCTTCAACTGTACAACGGGAATTGTTATATAGTAGGCAGGGTCCCAATGAAAGCGCGCATCAATACGGAAATCGTGTATCAAAATTACTAAGGGAACTAATAGCGACCGGAATCGACGATAGAGACAGTCTAATAGAGAAAAACGCAACCGTGAAAGTATTCAAAAAACAGACGTTGACCATATTCGAGGACGGACTTCGCGATGACCTAAAGGTCTTGGTAAAATCACAAAGACCCGCCGACTTACAGGAAGCAATCACGATAGCCATAGACGAAGAGCGGTCAATTACGAAACGACCAGCGACGCGCGGGACAAACCCCTCCACACAAAATAACCATAAGACAGCATCGCGTTACTGCAACAATTGTAAGCGACCAGGGCACGACACTAAGGAATGTTGGAAAAACAAAGATAAGGATAAGCAAAATGGGAAAAAATTTTTTCCGGAAAACAATCGTCAAGTGCGAACAGTAGCGGGTAAGGGAAAAAATGAGAAGCCGACAGGGCGTAAACCAGAGAGTGAACGACCGGCCTCTAAAGAAAGACACCAGCCGCGACACAGAAGCACTGACAGCGCACATTCCACACAAAGCAGCCGCGATAGCTCCGAATCACCGGACCGCGACCCAGCTACTCAAAAAACTGCGAAAACCTACCGTATGGTTAAAATAGGATCCCTCTCCAAAGATGGACATACCTCGGATAGGATAGAAGTAGAAATAAAAAATAGCAGAAACAAACAAACCGTAATGCTAATAGATAATGGGGCGGAAGTATCCCTAATCGCTAGGAAAGCCCTTCCGGATAATATCAAAATAAAAAAGTCCAAAGTTATGCTGGTTTCATTCTCAGGAGAAAAGACAGGAACATTAGGCAAAATAGACGCCACATTTAAAATAAATGGGGAAAAGGTAATACACCCACTATACGTAGTAGAAGGGAACACCTTAACAAACGCGGACGGAATACTAGGAATAGATTTCCTTAAAGATAACGGAGTAACCATTAGCTACCCCAGGCAAAGTTTACTAGTAAACGGAAAACCTTGGAAAACGTTAAATAGAAGCAGGGAAATAACAATACCCGCACGCACACAACAACTAATAATGGTCCCTACAGACAGCATTCGAGACGGAATAATAGAAAAACAACAGCTAGCTGAAGGCATATATTTAGGGGAGGGGCTGACAAGACCCAAAGAAGGAAAATGCATGGCCTGTATTATAAATACAACCACGAAAACGAAAACAGTAATCGTGCCGCGAATTCAATTAAGTGAAATACCGGTCAACGAAATATGGCACTGCAACGAGAGCGCCGCAGCTGTTCGGGCGTTGACCGCGAAAGAATCGCTGACAACGCGCATCGCCCGAGTTATAGAATGCGTAGACCGAAAGCACATGAATAAAGAGGAAAAGGCAGCTATGGAGGAAATATGCAGGGAATATCACGACACATTTCATTTACCGGGAGACAAATTATCAATGGCCACAGTATCCGGCCACCGAGTCCGTATAAAAAGCGACACGACACCCTGTAATGTCAAGCCCTATAGATTACCCGAAATTCACAAGCAAGAAGTACGGAAACAGGTGGAAAAAATGCTAGAGGACGGTATCATCCGACACAGCGCTAGCCCATGGAACGCACCCTTATTAGTAGTACCTAAAAAAACTGACAACGAGGGAAATAGAAAATACCGCGTAGTAGTCGATTATAGAAAACTCAATGAAGTCACCATAGGCGACTCATTCCCACTACCCAATATCACGGACATACTAGACCAATTGGGAAAAGCGCAGTACTTTACCACCCTGGATTTGGCATCTGGATACCATCAAATTCCTATGGACGAACGCGATAAGTGCAAGACAGCATTTTCAACTCCTCAAGGGCATTTCGAATTCAATCGCATGCCGTTCGGACTGAAAAACGCACCTGCAACATTCCAGCGAGCGATGAACGCCGCGCTTATCGGGTTACAAGGAATAGACTGTTTCGTTTACCTTGACGATATTGTCATCCATGGAGCCAGTTTAAGGGAACATAACACACGGCTGAAGAAAATTCTAGACACCCTTCGAAAATACAACCTAAAACTACAACCAGAAAAATGTGCGTTTTTAAGAAAGGAAGTGGGATTTTTAGGACACATAATTACCCCTGAAGGTATCAAACCGGATCCCGAAAAAACCAGAGTTGTAAAGGAATTCCCTATCCCAACCAAACTAAAGGAACTACAAGCATTCTTAGGGTTAGCAGGATACTACCGCAGATTCATCCCAGGATATTCGAAAATAGCTAAACCTCTATCCAGCATCACAAGCAGCAAGGTCGAGTTCATCTGGACAGCCGAGCAGCAGAACGCTTTCGACACATTAAAAGAGGCACTGACTTCGGCACCCCTATTAATTTATCCAGATTTTACGATGGAATTCGTAGTAACAACCGACGCATCTGATGTAGCAATAGGAGCGATATTGTCACAAGGGAAAATAGGGGAGGACAAACCAATCGCATATGCGAGCCGGGTTCTAAACAAAGCCGAAAGAAACTACAGTACAACAGAAAAGGAACTGCTAGCTATCGTCTGGGCAGTTAAACACTTTCGACCGTACGTCTACGGTACACCATTCAAAGTAATTACGGACCACAAAGCACTTACATGGCTATTTAGGGTACAGGACCCAGGATCCAGATTAATAAGATGGAGAATTCTACTAGCCGAATACGACTACGAAATCATACATAAGTCAGGAAAAAACAATACGAACGCGGACGCGTTAAGCAGGAATGTGCACGCATTGCAAAACGGAGAAGAAGAGACAGAGACAATCAACATCTACGACGAGGAAACAAAACAGCAAATTCTATATGAATACCATTGCACACCCATAGGAGGACATCAAGGTATCAAAAGAACCACAAACAGAATAAAACTAAAATACAACTGGGAAGGAATGCATAAAGATATTGAGGAATACATACAAAAATGTAGCACCTGTCAGAAGAATAAATTAGGAAGAAAAAATAGGGCTCCAATGGAGATCACCGATACACCAAGGGATCCCTTCGAAAAAGTAGCGCTAGATATAGTAGGACCCCTGACAGAGAGCAACCAAGGGAATATGTACATACTAACCTTCCAGGACCTCCTCACGAAATTTAGCAAGGCAATTCCCCTGCCAAATCAGGAAGCAGCCACAATAGCGGAAGCAGTAGTCGAGAAAATTATCTGCGAATACGGCGTACCCGAAAAAATTCTAACAGATCAAGGCAAAAATTTCCTAAGCGAAATGTTTAAAAATATATGCAAACTCTTCCGAATAACAAAAATACAGACAACCGCGTACCACCCAGAATCTAACGGAGCATTAGAAAGATCGCACAAAACCCTAGTAGAATACCTGCGGCACTACATAGATAACGACCAGTCTGACTGGGACAAATGGTTACCCTACGCTATGTTCGCATATAATACAACCCCACATACGGCAACAGGGTTTACGCCATACGAACTAGTCTATGGAAAGGCCGCGTCACTACCGACCGCATTAAAAAACCCGCCTAAACAAACATATAACTACGAGGACTACGCGCAGCAAACAAGGGAACGCATCCGAACAACAAATGAAGCGGCTAGAGAACAACTCCAAGGAACAAAAGAAAAGGCCAAAAAAGAATACGACAAAAAAACGCGCGAAGTAGAATTTAAAGTAGGCGATAAGGTATGGCTATTCGATGAATCGGTACGTAGGGGAAGATCGAAAAAATTAGACAACAAATGGGTAGGCCCCTACGTAATTATAGAAAAGCACTCAAAAGTCAACGTGACCATTAAGAAAGGACGAAACACCCTACGCACTCACGTAAACAGAATTAAACATTTCATTGAATAATGAAAAAAAAAAAAAAAAACAACCTCGGAAATACATGGAAACGCGATGACGAATCTCAAACACTACAGGCGGAAGCAAGGAACTGGCTGTGAAGGAAAGTAAGAAGGAATACACAATATGGGTAGAATTGAGTATATTCAATAAATATGCAAAAAATAAGATACAATGGGGGGGGGAGGGTAGCCTCATTAGTTCCAGTTCTCATCCTCCAACTGAAACAAAAAGGGAAAATTGAATTAACATCGAGAAGAGAACAGAGGGTACCAGTAAGGTGTCACCACAAAAGAGGATACTTACTTCCACTCTCATAGGGGGCTCTCCAAAGAGCCGCCTAAGATTAAAAAGATCCGACGTCTGGTAGTAGTCGGGATAACCCTCCTCCCACAACATATTAAGGGAACGGCGGTGCTGCTGCCGCTGCAACCGCACAGCGCACATCTCCCGGATATACAAATACCCGATAATTCGGCGTCTGGCAAACATCTAACAAGAATGACAGAAAAGCGGGAATCAATAATTAAAAATCAAAAGACAACCAAATAGTAGGAAATTGCTAACCACTAATGGTACTTACCGCGCGCAAGGACTCCGGATACATGACAGGTCGAACTCAAGTCACAAAACGTGTATAATGAGCAAAATTCGCGATCAACCTAATATATATAGTAGGCGCGAATCAATCAAATTAGGCGGGGATAGAATCCAACTTACTGTTCCAGGATGACCGCCCTAGCGGGAGGCCTAATCGAAGCGGCGCCAACTGGCGGCCAGGCCTCTTATACGATATCACCGATCAAGCATAAAGCAGGAATCCACTTTACACACCTCGGAGAACTGCACATGGTAACCGATTCATGGAAAATCGTGACCCACCTAAAAATGGATACCCTCCTCGACAGAAATCGGCAGATAGCTTCGTATGTAAATCAGTTACAACGTCGTTGTGAAAACGAAATTGCGATCCGACCTACATGTGGGGAACACTTAGAACCTCTACTCAGGAGAGCAGAGAAACTGTATAGAAGAATAAATCAAGTATCGGAAATACCGACTTACGTACCGAATAAGCGACGGGGGTTAATCAACGGAATAGGAACCCTAGCCAAAACGATATTCGGGACTATGGACGCTAACGACGCCGAACAGATCAACAAGCATTTATCACAGTTAGACGAAACACAAGAAACCCTTATGGCGGCCATGAAAAAGCAAGTCCAAATAACGAATAACACGCTGCATCATCTGCATGACGCGGAAAAGACGATACAGCGTAACGAACAAATACTAGCAAAACAGACGAGACTACTACGTACGCAACTCGAAACGACCTTACTACAACAAACGCGAAGAGCTGACATAGTAGACCATTTCATTACGCTAAATGCCCTACTGACCGACCTGACTCAGGACGTAGACGATGTGTTGCAATACTACACCGGCCTCAAAGGAGGCATCATTAACTCAAACGTACTGTCGAGCGCGCAAATCACTAAGTTACTACAAACCGCAGTACAACATCTCCCAAACGGACTCACATTCCCAATAGCACCCAACTTAGGAAATACTAACGTGATCGAGAAATTGTCATCGGTCACCGCGTATTTCGATAGGACTACGTTGATAGCAGTAATAACCGTTCCCCTCATTTCCTCACAAACGTTCACAGTGATTGAGGCAACCCCAGCCCCAATCCACGTTCACGGAAATTCATACGCGGTATTAGTCATAAGAACGCCGATTCTCGTCATTGATGCAAGCAACAATCAGTACGTGCTCACCGATCAAGACGAACTGAGGGAATGCAAACGAGTAGCCACTCAATATTACTGCGAACAACCCATGCTGGCACACAACGTAAATAACGACCTCGAGTGCGAAGCAAGCCTATGGCTGCAACCCGCGGATGATTCCCCCAAAAATTGTGAAATAAAGTACATTGCGGCGAACCACACAATGTGGATACGCACCTCATACGCGGACACGTGGATTTTCGCGACGAATAAACCAGAAACACTGACTATACAATGTAACGAACGACAGCCTGAACACGTTAATATAGATAAGACAGGAATTCTCAAAATTATGGGAAATTGTAACATCCGCAGTAAGGACGTAGTACTAAAAAAACGACAGACAGCGTATAGCCAAGACCTCGAATTATCAACGGCACCGCGCTACGATATAACACTAGCGTTGAACGCGACACTCGGGGGCGAACCAGCGCACCCCCTCTCGCGGTTCCAACTTGACAAGCTTCTGAAAAAACCATCCGAATTTTCAGCACTATATAACGAACTTAACCAGGTAGAAAGCGATTTAGAGAGTAGCAACCCCCAACCGGAACTAGCGACCTGGCAGATTGTACACCCAACAACGACAACTATTATATTAATAATACTTAGCCTATTAGTTGTATATTTGCTAACACGCGACTATCAACTGCGCCATAAGGTACAAATTCCCAAGACACCTAAAGCAACAAAATCCAAACGGCCAGCCGAGGACAGCGAATACTCAGAAGTCCTGACGATATAGGGTACCGGAAAAATTGTAAACCGAAATTTTCCCTAAGCACCCTTCTCATAAGGGGGGGGGGATGTGGTGCCCGGGCCGACACCTAAGGCCGCCGACACCACGCGCATACCGATTGCGACAATCGAACGGCCGAAATCCGGCACAGCCACGCAAGGGATTTCGGAAGTGCACCGCGACCATCAGCACATGGTGAAATATCGGAAAACCAGGCCAAAGGCGGAGACCCCGATGGTCCCCGCTTCGTCCCGACGATAGGTATAAGAACATGTACAAACATTGCGAAGGAAGACTTGATAAAGCTTTGTTACGGGAACACCACCCGACTTTTCGAGACTCATGCCAAACTAGGCACAGTGTCATTGTCACCCAGATCGGGATCAAATAAACTTGTTAAACCTTACGGTGAGTTCCAACTCTTCGACCTGCAACGATCTCCTACCTCCGGGTTCAGAACCGAATCCTTCCGTCCCGGCACAATCACCCGAACCTTCGGAGCCCGTGGACGACGATAGTGAAGGACGCCCAGGAGCACCCCGAGATTCGTACCCAGAATCTCGACCCCCAGGCGTCACGGCACAACAATTGCTATAACTTTGCCGAAGAGCAATGCATCTAAAATTTGAAGAAAAAAACAACTGAAAGTGGAGGTTCCACGCTTTCAAACCATATTTTCTAAATATCGATACGATTATTTTTACCGGAGTTATGACCATGTGACCCCTATTTTTCGGGCTCCTACAGGTGATCCTCTATTTAATGTGAGGAGTGTAGGTGTCGGGTTCCACATTTCACATTGCAAACTTACAAAATAAAAAGTAATATATACTTTATCACAAATATGGAGGAAGCCGTTTCGCGCATGTAGACTGAGCTCAGTGGCTCCAAAAAAGCGTTGGTGGGGGTACAGCCAATAGTGGCTTCTCCAAGCACGAATTAGCGTCAACCTGCGCAGAACCGGTCTAAACTGTCGGTTAGCAGATTCCTTCTAATATGACATCAAGTCCATTAACTAATTCCAAATTGTTTAATATAATTTCTTTTTATTTGCATTAATATTTTATACTACTGGTAGAGAATCAAATTATACACCTTACCTATTTTGTTTTGTTATATTTTATTCTTTCTTGTAAAATACATAATTCATATGTAGGTATAGGAATGTATTCACTAACCTGTTGTAGGTTGTATTGAGGCAGAGTGTTTTTATATTCCTGGAAAATATCGTCAACAAAAGCATGCCATCTGTAGAAAATGGGGTCCCTCATAGCAGTCGCTGAGTCACCCATGATTCCAAATCTTTCCTGAGGACAAATGAATAGAATCTTAATAACTTGCTCTTCTATTCCGAAACCACGTTCCTAAACTCAGTGCTTTTAAGTATTATTAAATAAACACTATGACATTTTGATTCTAATCTTAGCTCTATAAATTGCGTTCTATTTTGTTAAATAGTTATTAACAATGTCATTTTAATCATTATAAAACGATGTATGGTGTCTAGAACTCCTAGAAGCATTCGTCGTAGGTATTCGCGCCGCCGAGACAAAGCGATCAGAGCGTGTCGACGTTTCGTCCACTTGAAAGGGTCTAATTTATGAGACCGCGCGCACGAAATGCCGACGCTCTACCAGCCGCGCACGCGGATGGTTGGTGCGCACGTCGAAGACAGTGGAATTACTACTTAGCCTCCTTTTCTACATCTTGCTTTCTTTATCTAAATAAAGCTAACGCCGGCGGTTGGGTCAGTAGCCGAAACAACACCTTCACACTTCATAGTATAGTGCCTCTCCGAGCTATAGTGACTTAGGTGTGAAGTCCCTCAGCGGGGTCTTAACCGACACCCTGCTGGGTACTGGCCGCTAAACGTGTCCCTCTACTACCTCTTGCAGGACTGTATTTAGAGCAGACCAGGACAAAACCGGGGCCCTAACAGAAAATAAAACAGAAATTGAAGATACGGTTTATCATTATTAAAAGACATCAATTAACCTTTGCTACTGGCTATTAAAAATTGTCTCATATTACATATACCTTACTAAAATGTAATTGGATTTAATGTGAGACAATTTTTAATAGCCAGTAGCAAAGCTTAATTGATGTCTTTTAATAATGATAAACCGTGTCTTCAATTTCTGTTTTATTTTCTGTTAGGGCCCCGGTTTTGTCCTGGTCTTCTCTAAATACAGTCCTGCAAGAGGTAGTAGAGGGGCACGTTTAGCGGTCAGTACCCAGCAGGGTGTTGGTGAAGACCCCGCTGAGGGACTTCACACCTAAGTCACTATAGCTCGGAGCGGCACTATAACCACGCGACTTTTACGTTCTGTTCTTTTTAATACTTTTAAGCATAGATATAGTTACTGAAGTTCCTATTATTTCTTATTATAATTATCAGTGTGTGAACCCAATAGTATTGACCAATATTATAATAAAAGGTGTTCTTTTCTTTTTGTGATATTTGAGATTATCATTAAGAACTCACATAACCTCAACAGTAAGCTTACCCATATTTTTTAAAATATATATAGTTATACAACATTGACATTGGCTTTGACTACCACTGCTTGACCCATCGCCTGACGTATCCCGCGTGCATCGCTGCACGCGGGTTGCTTGCTTTTAGGCATATCTTTAACCACTTATAACAGCGCTCTCCAGTGTAGGGGCCCCCTCACGCGCCTGCTTCCCTTTCCAATCTTTCTTTCGCGCAGCGTACCTTCTGTTGTGAAGGAGAACGCGCGACACTACGAAGGCTACCCTGAGGAGCTCGCTGGGGCCCAGCGGCTGGGCTAGCATCTCCGCGGGTAGCGACACACGGTATCCCTTAGGAGTGTGCGGATCGTCCCGTGGCTCGGGTTCCCGGTTCTCGGGACGGGTCGGCAAATTTCGGGCGGGATCGGGCGGGGTCCCGATACTTTCGTATTGCTCGAGATCTCGACAGTTTCGGGATCCTGAGACTCGATCGGGCTACTAGCATGACCGCCATGAGCGGGCAATTTGATTTCAGGTCGACTCGGCATAACTCGGACGCGATCGGCTCGCAAGCCAGCTATTACGAGCGGACCGAGACAGAAAGAATTATGTATATCATTTATATTGATACCAGAGTGATAAGTTTTTACCTTTCTGTCTCCTGTTGAATTATTTGTATGTTATTATTTATTTACATATATATGTATTTTCATTGCTACCAAATAGTCTGTGAATACTGAATATGTCCATATACGTACTTAAATAAATACCATGTTCAGAACTTTGAAAGAAGACTATTTTTATATCGATAATATTTTAAAATCTTAATAAAATACACTTCATACTTAGTATTTTATTTAAAGGGAATATATAGGGTATTATCTTTTTCGGGATAGGTTCAGATTTAAAATAGAAAACATACGAACAACTATAAGCATACAAAAAGGAATATTTACTGGGTGTTTCATGGTAACAACAATATACAAGAGGCGAATATTGTATTATTTCAAATTAACGTGTAAGAAACATAATTTTTCTATGTTCTCAGGTAATAATTTTAATCTATTACTGGTAACGATATCGTCCGATCGCGTCCGAGTTTTGTCGAACCGACCTGGAATCAAATAGCCCGCTCATGGCGGCGATGCTTGTAGCGCGAATCGAGTCTCCGGATCTCGAAACTGTAGGGATCTCGAGCAATACGAAAGAATCGGGGTCCCGCCCGATCCCGCCCGATCCCGCCCGAAAGTTGCCGGCCCGCCCCGAGCCGGAAAAGTCGGGTACTGGCTCACCCCTGGTATCCCTGACAACGCGGACGAGAGTGGGAGAACCCCGAATGTACGCGTACACGACCTTGGAGAGCGCTAAGCCTTATAACTAACAAACGAAACCTCAACCGTAATACCGTTATTATTGACTTTTGTATTATTTTGGTGTCTAGAATCACCCCTTAAATGTTCACCCACCTATAGTCAATGAACCTGTATATAGAAAAAAATTGAATATACTTCTAAAGCATGTAATGTGTATTTAGCATGATTTTAATTCAAATTTTTTAACAACATATTTAAAAATCATGAAATCGGTGACGTGTACCCTTGTCTGTATAAATACCACATTTATATTTTCGAAACATTTTCTCTTACAATATTCTACATGAATTGTAATCATCTGTACTTACCAAGTAGCGATGGTCTGGGTCATGGCAATATGAAATAGCAACATGACCGAAGTTATGAATGTCACCGTAAACGTTTGAATTGGGAGTCAATATGCTAGCTTCCATAATATTTCCTAATACATCAATTCCATTCTTTTCAGTCAGCGGTGTTCTTTCGCCTCGTGTATTGATCACAGATCCTGTGTGAATCACCTCATAGATGCGGTCACGCCATCTTTCCATATCTTGAATATCAAAATCCAATTGATCCACTGGTCGATTGATATCTCGAAGAATAGCACCGCTGGGTCTAGCTGGCCATGTACGGCCAGCAACTATCGAATCTAACTTTGGGAAATATGCCTCTGGAATTGGTTCACGCCAATTTATGAAGCGTTTTACACGTCCGAGCCGATTGCAGAAGCGTTCGCAGTTATATCTGAGAAGGAGATAATTGAATTATATTTGGGCAGTATTAAAATGTTTGCTGCTACAAAACTAAAATTAAATTACAAAATGAAAATGATTTTTATGTAACATACTTCTTTTTACAGAGAATGAAATGGATTACGGCAAATTTAAAAGTTTTCAATCAATTTTACATTGTACTGATGATAAATATTTTTAGAAAAAACATTCATACTCACCGAGCCATGATTTGTTCATGCATATAGTAGAAAAGTTCTCCGCGTCGGTCTTTGTTAACAATATTAATGTCGCCCTCAAAGGGATAAACTAAATGCCAATGCCAGTGATGAAGATTGATTCCGATATCTTCTCTCCAATAGGCAACACGATGTTCTTCATCCAGATCTGATGCAGTATAATCTCGCGGGATATCGATTGGTATCTACATGTAACGAATAAACATTTTAAAATACTTTTCCATGTGCGTTACTCTATTCATCAAACAATATATTTTTTCTTAAACAGCTTCACGACGTGGGGGAAGTATTGTGACGTTCCACTAATTTTCGCATGTCCTACTTAGATTCTTCCCTACGAACCACTCCACGATTCCACCACTAGTCCCAAAAACACAACTTTTACCCCTCACCAACCACTGAGCCATCCAGAAAATGTACCTTAGCGGTCCCCATCTCGCGATGGTCAAGAACGAAATCCCCTTACCCTCTTCGGCCGACAAGCACGATCTCCTCCCTCGCACCTAAATCTAAAATAAGCTCCTCGTCCCCAAAAAACCCTCCTAAATCAAGAGCACGACTCACTCCCCAAAAAACTCTCTTAAGGGGCATTGTGACGTCCCGGCCCCACCATGGGTCGCGCCGGTACGTCTCCGCCGGCGCCGCTAGAGGTCTACTCTTCTCGCAAGTCCTATCGTCTACTCTCGATCGTATATATACAAGTTCCAAGTTTATTTCCTCTGAGTCCCCGTGTGTCTAGGGCACGGGGCCGTCAGCTATAGCCCTACTGATGAGTCTGGCTGACGGTCCCAAGACGAAACGCACATCTCTTCTTTTCCTTTCTCCATCTTTTTAAATTGCCAATCCACCTGCCCCGCACAGTTACTCTAGGTAGCGTGACCGGCCTTAGGGATTACGGTTGTGCTATGGAGGCGACGGGGCAAGATCCCTCTCTTTACGTTGCGAAGTCAATCATCAATCTCAAATCTCGATTTCGGACGTAACAAAATTGGTGGCAGCGGTGTAGGATATCGGTGGATTGTGCTGAGATCCGAGGTCGGATCTTCCTTTGGAAGGGGAGGTGTGACGTCCCGGCCCCACCATGGGTCGCGCCGGTACGTCTCCGCCGGCGCCGCTAGAGGTCTACTCTTCTCGCAAGTCCTATCGTCTACTCTCGATCGTATATATACAAGTTCCAAGTTTATTTCCTCTGAGTCCCCGTGTGTCTAGGGCACGGGGCCGTCAGCTATAGCCCTACTGATGAGTCTGGCTGACGGTCCCAAGACGAAACGCACATCTCTTCTTTTCCTTTCTCCATCTTTTTAAATTGCCAATCCACCTGCCCCGCACAGTTACTCTAGGTAGCGTGACCGGCCTTAGGGATTACGGTTGTGCTATGGAGGCGA
Organism: Andrena trimmerana; assembly: GCA_951215215.1. Classification (NCBI taxonomy): domain Eukaryota; kingdom Metazoa; phylum Arthropoda; class Insecta; order Hymenoptera; family Andrenidae; genus Andrena; species Andrena trimmerana. The sequence continues at coordinate 12,399,550 of OX578062.1, forward strand.
CGGGGCAAGATCCCTCTCTTTACGTTGCGAAGTCAATCATCAATCTCAAATCTCGATTTCGGACGTAACAGCATTATACCCAAAAATTCGATTTTTTTTATTTTTTAATAGTTTAGGATTTCGAAAAAATGTTCCTAAAATATTAAGATGAAATTCATAAAACTCCCAGAGTTATAGGGGCTTAAGGCCGCAGCGTGGCACGTAATCGTTCTCTCCAACCTTGTATCTAAAGAGCTTATGACTTCCACCAGAGAAAAGAGAGCTGCCCAACATGAGTTCTTTGAAACTGGGGAAGGTTCCCTCTACGGTCCTGGTATAACACATTAGGGGTAAATTACAGAAATTAGTCGTTATCTACCGGAACTTCAGTCGTATAGGTCATAACTGCATGAAAACCTTTAAACGCGTGTTTCTCGAAACAAATTTTTTAGATCGGGCGCACATTTTTCTCAAAAACTACTGCACCGATTGAGCTAAAATTTTACACAGATTGAAAGTGAATGTGTACCTATAGTCCGTAGCAGAATTAAATCAATAGTTTCAATACAACATCCCTCACTACTTGTTTTAGTTAAAGAAAAGTCGAAAAATTCAAATATCAATTTTTAAAGAGCTGCGATTTCGGTAACATTGTTCGAACATGTGCTAGGGGGATAACAACACTCATATAGATTAAAAAAATCTTTGGTACTTTCGTTTCAGATGATTAGGGCGGCCGCAATTCGTGCGCCCGATGGGGGCCCGTGTTTGATGACATGACTTGCGCTTCGGCGTGTAATTTGTACAATTTTCAATATAATACATTGCAAAAATTTGTGTTGATAGTTCAAATACTACTGAATATGTGTGCAAAACCCCTGCCCTGGAGGTGCGAAAGGTTTTAAAAAATTAATTTGCAAATATCACCTTTAAAAACGAGTATCTAGACGATAATACCCCCTTAAATCCAGACTACGTCTCACCCACTCTAAACCACACCAAATCAAAGCGACTCTTATCCCTTCCCAACCAAAACAACCAAAACCTATCAATTGGCATTCCGGAACACGTTACCATATAAATACAAGGGACACCGCGCCCGGAGGTCACTTATTGTATAAATTACTTTATTGTACAAACTACTTTTGTACAAATTTATTGTACAACCTACTTAGTGTACAAATTAAGTTTGTGCAAGGTTACGTTATACTCTACGGTTTTATATCAATTCTAACATTCGCGTGAGTTCTACAACATTCAAAGGGTTCATTAATCTTCGGCAACTACTGTAAACGAATATTACTACGTATCATAATACTATAATACTGTTTTTCATATGATTGTCTATTGCTAATGCTTATCGCATTTTATATTATTTTCTATTGCTAATGCTTACCGATTTCATATTCTTATATATTGCTAGTGCTTATTGTCTGTATATACATATATGTGCCAGCTTCCAAGTGCTACGAAACTCGTTTTCGTGCCTAGCCTCCCTGCTACCATAGTGCTACCGAACATGCTTTCGTGCATAACGTACCCATATAATCCCACATCATCATTGACCCCAAACACCGTCAACCGGGACGTGACAGTATAAAAACGAATATGTACATTAACATAATACCTATAGCAAAAAAGATCTCATCTTTAAGATATTAGATATAAATAAATTTATTACCTTCATTTTTTAATTTATTTTATTTGCTTTTTACATGTTAAAATGTTTTATATACACGCTGTGTATTTTATAGAACAATAACCTTTACTTGTTTTAGTTATAAGCAATCCCCAAAGGACAAGTAGCCTACAAATCTACAGGGTATTAAAAGAAATAAGACATATTTGGAATTTAAAAATTTAGAAATCCATTCGACAAGGAGGGAAACCGGTTCGTCGTTCGACGCAAGCTATGGAGTCAAGAGAACCATCCTCACCTTTCGGACAGCCCCTCAACTTTTTCAAGCCTGAACCATATGCAGAGGGGGCAGATAGTATCAGCTTTTGAAGGTCCAACAGACGCGCTGCGCCTCAGAGTTTCCTCTATAGCAGCAATTTAAGCTTTGCAAGATGGAGTGAGCTTTAATACCTTCCTAGCCAACCACCGTGCAGGCCACAGGGCGGCCGGAAACAGTTAAGGAACTGAGAAGACTACACTTGACTCTTTTGCTAAACACCGTAAGGAATTTTTGCTATAGGGTAGGCCTTGAGGTCACGAATTATATACATTCGCAACCGAGAAAACTATACCCATTGCAGAGGGGGCACTTATTTCAGCGCTGTCCAACTTGCCTCCTGAGAGACAAAAGCCGTCCCCACCGTCGTCGGCCGTTGCCATGGCGCAAAGACGCCGCCAACTCAAAGTAACAGTGAACGTCGATGTCGTGCGTGGTGTCTGAGCTTCCTTGTCTACACAATTGTCAAGGTCTCCTTCTAAGCGTCGCGAGGTTTCTTTGACAACAAGTCACGCTGCTCGAAAAAAAGATTGGAAGGGGAAGCAAGTGCATGAGGGGCTCCTACACTGGACAGCGCTGACTTATTTGGAAGGAGTGCAACGTCACAGGGGATATGTCATCATTCCTGTCCTAACTTCGAAGCACAGATGGACCGTGGCATAGGTAGGTATTTCCACCCGGAACGGGATCGGCGCGATCCATGGACATAGGAATACAGGGACGAAGTAATCGTTACGACTTTAGGCGAGGAGAGTGAAGCAACTTGTGAAGAGCGGGAAACGCGGTCACGTGGTACTTTGGTGCTGCATTGATGATTGGTTCTAACCAAATTCGCATAATTTCAAGATGAGACCTTTAGTTTGTTTACAATTATAAATGTACGATAGAATATTTCCAGTAAAACAGAGACACAAAGTGTGTTATTCATAAATTAACATACTGAAAGGTTAATGAGTGATTGAGGTGTCAGAATTAAATGGTTAAAAGATTGAATCTATATGTAAATATGAAAAATGTGTTTTGATTTTGTTTGAAATTTACTTTTGCAACCTCACAGTATGGTTTGCAATATTATTTTATGAAATCTTTAAACAAATACAACATGATTATTTAAAAATAGATATAAACAGAAGGTTATCTTTTACTTTTTTGCACTTAAGAATGTGATTTAACAAATTTTGCAGCAACATATAACTTGCCACCATGGAAGTAAATATTGGTCACAGTTCTATACTGAAAAATTAAAAATTTTATTATAAAATGTTAATCTATTAAAAAAGTAATTAAATGTGTAACTTTATTTCATTTGTCTCATTTTGATAATACAATATAATTTTTATGTATGCAACTACAATATTTTTCTTACTGGTGATACGTGAGATTCATAATACTTTTTTCTTTCTTTTGTCTCAAAACTAGATGACTTTCCGCGCGATTTTTACAATATTTTACAATGCACTCATTTATTTTGATTGCATTCAAATTTATATGCTTGTATTACTCATTTATATGCATGCATTTAAAAAGTCGCAAATAAAAAGTCCAAAGTTCAAATATCGTTGCGGATATTCTCCTTTTTTCTTGAATTATTCTCTACTTTCTTTCTAATTTCTTTCTATATTCTCAGAAGACTAAAAACTTGAAATCTGTTAATTAACAAAGCATTTTCGATGCTTGATTTTGCAGCTAAAGATGCAGTTAAAAATAATATACTGCAACCCTGGTTTTCAATTTTGGGTATTTTTGATCCGGTAGCGACAATGTGTGTTGCATATTGGGGTGCACGTCCCGCCGAGTTAAACGATTTTATTCAGCTTCGCTCTTTATGTTTGTGTGTTTGCGTGTTCGTATGTTCGTATGTTCGCGTGTTCGTATGTTCGTATGTTCGTATGTTCGTATGTTCGTATGTTCGTATGTTCGTATGTTCGTACGTTCGTATGTTCGTATGTTCGTATGTTCGTATGTTCGTATGTTTGTATGTATGTTTGTTTGGTTCAAAACTAATTAGAAACACAATTTTAACTGACTTTCAACAATCCAATAAACTTGAAACTTTGCAGACGTTCGTAGTTTGGATGACAATACAAAATTATGGGAAAAATCCCAAAGTGTTTAAAAAATTACCCAGTCATCAATAAATATAACCCATAACCACAAATCCAAACTACAGTAATCTGGGGTGCGAGTGGTAAGCCGACCGTAATAGCGGAGCGGGTTTCTCATCGATTCTGTAACTATTCATTGTGACGTGAATTTTAAAGAGTCCATTCTAGAAAAGAGCTTATTTTGTAAGTAGCATTTCAAGGAACTACTTCTGTTTATGTATAAAAAAGGGAACATCGTACATTAGCCAGCTGTGTAAGTGCTTTGCAAATTAATAGTTTTCAAGTGTTTATTCTACTGGGAATATAGAAAGAGAAATTTAAGAATAATCAATGGAAAAATATTTTAAAAAAATTTAAGTTATACAATTTTATTTAAAATGCACTATATACTAAAGAATAATTATTTTCTTGTACCACAATTTCGATATTGTTTTTCCACTTTAAGTAAGATGCTTTGTAAATTAACAGTTTTGAAATTTGTAGTCTTCTGAGAATATTAAATGAGAGATTAGAGAATAATTAAAGAAAAAAGTAGAATATTCTCAGTGAGATTTCAACTCTGCACTTTTTGTTTGCGATCCAAGCGCTTGGATGTCCAGAAAATGAATTCTCGGCGAAGAGGTCGGTCCAGGCAGCGCGTGCGGCACACGGACTGGGGGAAGGGTAAGCTTGTTTGATGCGGTACAAGCGGTAGGAGGGGGTACGTTTGGTCGTGGAGAGGAGGTAGAGCGCGTGAGTTTTCACCCAAGATTCTGGCGTTACTGGTTCCAACTGGTTCTCATTCACCCTTACTCGATGAAAATAAGATTGCGCTTACTCCAGGCATGGAATTTAAGTGAACTTGGCGGCCGATTTCCAGAGGCAACGCCTCCTTACTCCCGCCACGCATCTTGGCCCCCGCGGCGGCCAAGGTGCTTCGAGCGCCTCAGACTCGTACCATATGAACCGCGCGTGGCGCATTGGAGCGACACCCGTATCAATAGATTTCCGCATCACCCATGAGGTACTATTGTATTATCGATGCGCTTTTTTTTGTCAGTGGTATCCCCTGTAGGCCTATTCCAGTGTGTCGCGCGATAAAAAACGAATTGAAAAAACGCGTTTTACTATCAAACTTTTAAAGATGTTTGGAAAAACTAGATTTTCGCGCACGTTTAGACGTGCTGGGCAAATCTAAAATATTAACAGGGAGGCTGGACGATGTACCTCAGTACTTCGAAAGAACATATTTCGCTGTCAGTATTCAGTAAAAAAGCGAAGAAGTAAGACGATTATGTGTGTATGTAGGTATTTATAATTTTAATTAATTGCTTTTATATTCAATTCCTTCGTGAAACCCGTGTACAACAGAAATTTTGCTATGGGTCGAAACCATTCGCCTTCCAATGTTTAAACAGCGCGCTCCTAAATATGCTTGGTCCTGTTTGCTTAGTTCAGCGCTGTCCAGCGTAGGGGCCCCTCACGCGTCTACTTCCCCTTCCAACCTCCTTTCGAGCAGCGTGACTTGTCGTCAAGGAAACCGCGCGACGCTGAAAAGGAGGCCGCGACATTTCCGTAGACAAGGAAGTTCAGACGACACGCGCGACGCCGACGTTCACTATTATTTTAAATCGGCCGCGTCTGTGCGCCATGGCCACGGCGGACGATGGTGGGGGACGGCTTTTGCCTCTCAAGAGGCAAGTTGGACGGCGCTGGCTTAGTTGTATGTAATCTTGAACCGAGGTGTCAAGTACCACGTATGAGTCGAGGGGTTCTATATACGCGTAGAACGATTCGTTTATCTTCGTGGGTACCGGGTGTACCTTGCTGAATACTACTGGCTTACTTTTCCGGCCGTCACAGTGGTATTTCCCCTTAATGAGGAGGTACAGGGGACATATAGACCGTCTCGGGACATTCTCCGAACGTGCAATTCGTCTGGAAAGGACGTTCTTCGGATGTACATAAGATTGTTTTTGTGCTATTTGGGACAATATAAAAAAAGTTCTCCTTTCTGCGTATTCGCTCTTTCAAATCATTCAAAAGGCGTGAAAAACATTTTTCATGTCGTTACACCTAAAGAAATACTTACATAATGTAAGTAGCTGACTCGGATTATCTTGCATACCTTGTAGAATAGTTAATTGGAAATATTATCTAATAGTTAATCTAAAATTATCTGTTAATATGTACAGTCTTACGAAAGTATGCAGGACAATTTTCTAGAAGAGTAATGGATAAGGATACTACAAAATGAAACAATATAATCGAACATAATTACTTACGCAAAAATTAAATGGTACATTAAATTTTTCTTACATACCCTCGAACCCTCAGGAACAATATTGGCCTCTTCTCTAGCTCTAGAAAAAATTCCTCCATCGACGTATTTGTCCGGAAATGTTTCGGTTAGCGGTGGTATTGGCAAATCCTTTGTATCAGGGCGGTGCAGTATTGCAACTGAAAGGGCATAGATGAACATATTCGGATTTAAACGGTCGCGACAGTAGACCGCCACAGATAAGAAGTCCTCGTATGTCCTCATGCCTGAAATAAGGAGCACAACCATAAGATTCACGTATGAGCACCTTAGTTAAACTGAATTTAACCAGGGATTTGGTACAATTAGGCACATGTGAAATGGGTAAAAAATATGATGCTTAAGGCTGCCGTATCATTTTTGTTATTATCCGATTCGATCGAAGCGTCCCCAGTAAACAAACGGACCCTAATGAAACTACTGCGGTCGATAAAAAGAACTTGGACAGAGGTGACATCTCCAGGTACTCTGGGTAGACGAATTTTTTACGCAGAGTTGCCACATCTTCTGTTCTCTCTGTCTCTACCGCGCTGTTGACACCATGATGTAAGGACATAAGGTGTGCTCGTGCGCAGCCTTCCAAATTAGCCAATAACGTGCCCTTCCCAAGATCGTCCATATTGGATTGTCAACCAATACGACAGTTGCATTCAAATCTGGTAACGTAACAGTACATACTGTTGCGAGTCTCGTCACTATATGTTTTATTGTAGAATGAAGTATTACGCTACACGAAGTTAGGTAGTACATTATAAACCCCATAATGTAACTAGGCGGCCATATTTTAACATGGCGGAAAGTGGGAAGGCGCAGTAGAAGACGAAAATGAGCTGCCGGTCGAGCACACCTTATGTCCTTACATCATGGTTGACACTGGAGTTCTCTCTTTTTATCGAGAAGTCTTGAAGGAATACAGCACGAGAGCTGCGTCTAGCGTCAGAGCCTCGATGAACGTAGCAATAATGAAAGACAGAGAGGTCCGGGAGTGTAAAAAGGAAAGTTGGAAAGATACCAAACCTGACACAATTTGAACTACCATTATTAACGATATTACACATAAAATTTATTTGCAGAGTTGAAAGCACGTTTCATTCAAAGTAGTCCGATTTAAATTATTTTCTGTCAATTTAATCAGTAGAATCACTTTCTTATTGATACGATGAAAAATAAAGAAACTGTTTCTGCATAATCGATCATATGTACATTGCCGAGTAACTTCAGGCGACAGGTTAGACGGGCGAGCGATACAATGTCGCTCGGCTCGAGCTTCGGGGGACCTCAAGAATGAAGGCCTTCGATTAAAAAAATTATTTGATGAATTCCCGTCGAATAAACCGATTCATCCGTGGCGTTTCAAATAAAACTATGTAACTCTGGGTTATTTTTATTCGACGACAAATAAAGATAATGACTCTTTAATTTGATAGTTTATTTCAATAATTTATGAAATACGGAACGCTTTTTCCTGTCTTTCATGCGAAATCAAAATTGATGCTAGAGTAGAAGATGTCCCAATTACCGTGCTTTGACGCCTACTTACTCACGAAGGACTTAATTGCTAACTTCTATTACTTCAATTTTGCTTGGTGAAAATTTATACTGGTGTTTTGAACATATTTCTTTATTAAGGCATTTTTTCAGGTTGAAAATGTTAATTTTTCATATTTCTTTAATTGAAATAAAAATACATGTTTTGGTCCCAATTACTGTGCCCTGAAAAATGCGATGTTCCTATTCCCGTGGCCCCATTTTTGAATACCGTTCCCGCGGTTAGGTTATGTTTTTCAACTTTGAACTGTTCAAAATATTTTTTTGTTCTAAGAGGTTGTGTTATGTAATTTTAATATGACCTTTTCATTACAAAAGCAAAATATACAAATATAAATTTCTGTTCACCCGTTCTGAGAAACGAAAGTAAGGTTAGGTTTAGCAGTTTCAGAGGAAGCCAGTGGGCACCGAGGGGCACGGTAATAGGGACAAGTGTTAAATTCCTGTCCCTATTATGGTATTCACTTTAAAAATACGGAAACGTTTCAAAAGTGCTCATTTTGCTATTTTTTTATAAAATTTTAACTTTCTGAGTACGAATACAGATCCGGCACTGAAGGAAAAAGATGAATGAGTATAATGGTCTTGACACGCTCCGGATTACTACATACATCTGACGTATTCAGGAGTTACATTTCTTTGGGAAGGGGCTGGGTGAGGTGTATTACAGCAGGATGAATGTAATAAAATGCTAATGTAACACAGTACAATATATCGTATAAATACAATGTTACACATAACACAATACAACAATTTATATAATTATTAAATAAATTAAGTAAACATGGACTTGGTAAGTAATAGAGGTACTGGATGAAGAACAAAATTAAATACATTATTTAGCCGTTATTAAACTACGGATTTTTATCTCAATAACTAAGAATGGGGCCAGATATATTGGCCGATGAATTCGTTTTTGCGAACAGCGATCGAGGAGAAATCAGCCACCATCATCTGACGATCGTAGATTTGAGAGTTGGAGTTGCGTGGCCCCCGAAGGGTATGGTGGGGTAACGAGAACGCTGCTCGGCTCCGCCTGAACGTAGCCGTGTGGCTGTTATTTATTCTTATTGTAATAGGTGTGTGCGTTACGAAACTATGCGTAGACCAATACGAGATGATGCTATAGAGAAAGAATCAATGTTCTGACAAATAAAACTCCTGATTTTTTTCGGATCTAACGCACACCTATTCTGATGTATGTATTTCTACGCTAAGAACTCGGTTCGGCCTACACGCCAGAAGCTTGGCACCATCCCCACCACTTCTAGCTCACTCTTGTTCTGCGAAGGCGAGAGCGAGTCGGAAAACGTTGAGAAAAGGAGCACCGAGGCTGACAAACGGTATGAGAATACGCCTCACGAAACTCACCGGCCAATATATCTGGCCCCGACCTTAATTACGATCACTTATCGTATATTTTCTGTTACATTACCTTTTCGTTTATGCGTTATTTGAAAATGAAATTTACGTATTTCTTGTCCACTCACTTCAAATAATTAATACTTAAGATTCTGCTTTAAAAAAGGACTGTGTAGCGCGGTTTCCTTCGATGCCTTCTTCATACGTTCGTAGTACAACCGTAGCCGCCATAAGGTGGCCATTCCAATGGACGGCTACAGCCGCTAGCGACTGCGGCTGTAGCCGCGTACACTGGTACAATGGAAAAGCATTCATCCCAACTCCTATGAGCGGCTGCGACTGCTGCGGCCGCGCCATGATTGCTATAGCCTATGCGCGTCTGGTTCATGAGCAGCCTAGGCTACTCGAGACACAACACAATGCCATGAGTGTCTGTTTTCCGCCATAACGGCAGAATCTCCTAAGGTCGGTATCATATATATTGGCCGGTGAGTTTCGTGAGGGGTATTCTCCCACCACACAGTTTGCCTGCCTCGGTGCTCCTTTTCTCAACGTTTTCTGACTCGCTCTCGTTCCATCTCGCTCTCGCCTTCGCAGAACAAGAGTGAACCAGAAATGGTGGGGATAGTGCCAAGCTTCTGGGGTGTAGACCAAACCGAGCTATCAGCGTAGAAATACACACATCAGAATAGGTGTGCGTTAGCTACGAAAAAATTCAGGAGCTTTATTGGTTAGGACATTGATACTTTCTTGATAGCTTCATCTCGTATTGGTCTACGCATAGCTTCGTAATGCACACAACTATTACGCTAAGAATAAATAACAGCCAAACGGCTAGGTTCAGGCGGAGCCGAGCAGCGTTCCCGTTAGCCCACCATACCCTGCGAGGACCATGCAACTCCAACTGACAAATCCACGATCGTCAGATGGTGGTGGCTGATTTCTCCTCGATCGCTGTTCCCGAAAACGAATTCACCGGCCAATATATTTGATACCGACCTTAGTCGCACTGCGGCTTCCGCTCTACTCCTCCAGAAGCAGTCTAGCGACTCTAGCCGCTCTGCTGCGATTCATCGTCACATTCGGACAGATTGTATAGAAATAAGGAAAGAAGTCAGAATTTATAACTTATGGAATTATGTTTTTTTTATATACATATTTCTTGTAAACTAATAATATGAGCTCTTATAAAAAAAGGTAAAAATATCATAACGGCTACATCTGATCTGCGTGTAAACACATGTCAAATTTTTTGTTTTGTGCAGAACTTTAAATCGTGTCTTTTAAAGTTTGTTAAAGTAAAGTTAAAGGGGTCAGAAATGATTAGTATCGATTCTGCAAAGTAATAGCAAATAATTCGTTATATACAGTAATTTTTCCATAAGAAACCCATTGAAAAAATATCAGTAATTGTCGGCTTTTTAGTTACCTTCCGCGAACTTGTGAAATCAACATATATTTGTCCTTGCAACTGCGAAAACAAGATTTGACAATATTTTCCAATAATGGAGTAATCACCTGTATTCTATATCGTACAGTGGGCCTGAATCCCAAGAAATAGGGGAAAAATGCAACATTCCATTTTGCGCGTTGAAAATGCTGAATATTATTGAACAAGTTCATAAAAAAAGTGTTAATATACAACTCATAACAAAGTTTATACAAACTCAATAAACTATAACAATTTCAATAAAACTAAAAAAAATTTGATAAATATACATACTATGGAAAGTACAGAAATATCTGCAAACCTGTATCCATGTTATTCTGGTACCAATGTAATAGATAGGTACCGTTCACAAAGTGTTAATACATTCTTACGAAACTATACAATATTTGGGCAACCTTCCAATCGGCTAATTGGGTGAAGCGACCCAAGAAGCCAGAAATAAAGATTTTAATAAATATAGAAAAGATTGTAAGCTCAAAATATTCTCATTGCAATATAATTTCATTTTATGTATACAGAAACGGAGTTTCTTTATTTTTCATCGTATCAATATGAAAATGATACCGATGGATTTATTGCATTCTCCCGATTAAATTGACAAAAAATATTTAAATCCCACTACTTTTAACGAAACGGGCTTTCAGTCCATGCAGATTAATTAATTGAGGCAGAGAGCAAACAACGGATTAGACCACATTCTTTTCGAAATTGAGTTAGTACCAATAGCGTATTCCAATAGGCTCTACTAATCATATGAAATAGGCATTATTAGGTTGGTGCATACGTTCGTTCGCTTTATTGATAGAAAGTGTTTATTACAAATATAAATATATTTCATACTTTTCAAGGCTGGCGTTCCAATGTGCGGCCGGCGACTGCGACCAGCAACGGTCCCACTATTGCAAGGGAGAAGCAGATGCATACTTCTCCCTTGCACAAGTGGGACCGTCGCCGGCCGTAGTCGCCGGCCGCACATTGGAACGCCAGCCTTGAAAGGAAAACATTTTTCTTCAATATTTATATTTTTTTGTCACTTTTCTGGCACCTAGATGAACTGGTAAATTTGCCAATCATAACAAAGCGTGTATCAATATTTTGATACAAAGTGTTTTTTAAAAATATATAAATATATTTCCAATTATAACAAACCATGTTTTCGAAACACATTCATTTCTTTTACTTTGTGTTTTAATGCGGTACATCAATGAATACATTTAAAATTATTTTAACATCAGATACTTCAAATGATAAATTCTGTTATTGTTATTCAATTCGCCTTTTTATGTAGTATAAAAATATATGGAAATTCTTCAAATGATTGCTTGTTTGAATCAAGAAAGAGTTTAGATACAGCAAGCGGCCTGACGCCGTATTACCAAAGAATAGGAACTCTCTTATATCTGTAATAAACACTTCGTATCAATAAAGCGAACGAACGTATGCGCTAAACACGCGTTGCAATATCAAAATAGAAGCACCCGCTGACGTATTGGGTACTAGAAAAGGTGGGCCATAAGGTGCGTATCGACTTTGCGAGGATTCCTCGCGAGGCACGCCTCGCGGAGTTGGATATCTGGAAATTGCATACCGCGATCATGATCACTTTGCGAAACAGCCTCGCGCGGAAGCGTCTAGGCCGAATTTCCTAGCCGCGATCGGCGGAGGCCAGACACCAGCCGCGCAGCGTTCGGGATCCCACTTGATTTCGAGCACTTGAAATGGTCTATGTGTGTAGTAGTAGAGCAAAATACAACCTGCTATAATATACAACTAAGTAAATTTCATACCAAGAAGGGTCTAACTATTATCAAATCAAAAGGCAATTCCACAAATTATTGAAACATTAAATATTTGACACGTATTTTCTTTTATCGGCAATCATCCATATCTGGAGGTGAAAAACACGTTTGCCCCAATATCTCGGAAAATATGTACCATATAAAATAATCTGTTAGGCGAAACTGATGTCCTTTTTATAACGAATCCAGTCACGCAATCAGATTCGTAATATATCAAATGTTATATATTAAAAATTACTCATTTTTTACTCCTTCTTCTTATATATTGTTGGTTCATTTTGGCGTTTTATCAACATAAACTAAAGACCAAACTGTGAAATACGGATACGTAGAATTCCTCAATTTCGACTGTTTAGTGAAAACTAAATACACTATATTGAACTCGCTACGCGTAGGGAACCTCAGGTGTAAAATTTGAGTATATTTCAGGTCTAATGGAACCAGATGTTTCCAAAGAACTAGCCAGGTTAATCGGCCAGAGCGTCTCATTAGAGTCGCGTATTGTCCCGCACTTCGACGACGGACAACAGTGCTTACGGGTGGGAAGTCACCATTTACCTGTACCTGGCATCCGCTGACAGAGCAATACCTATACGGATTAACGAAACGGCTGCTTTTTATTATATTTTTGACCTTTATATTGTGTTCTGTATTTTGCCTTTATGATGTGTCCCTAATTATCCCAAACGAAGCAGCCTCTGGGAGGTAACAGTTGTGAGCGAAGAGAAAATTCATTTATCGTTTATGGTCGGCAATTTGGTATTTTCAAAGACGGCTACGACAACATTTGGTTGCCAGATATTCAAAGGATAACCAAAAACGTAACTTTGCCGTCTTTAAGAATTCACATATTATTCGCTGTGAACAAAAGCGTGACTTTTTATTAATCCGCGGGTGTCCGTGGGAACAGTAAATAGCTGGATATTTCCTAACGTATTGGAGATAAAAAAAATTATTTATATGCAATTGCATAGTTCGTGGGAGCAAATTTACTAGCGCAGATGAATTTTTTTTTCACGATTGAGTTAAAAAATAGAAAACACAAATTAATAGATGTAAAAAATATTAAATTATACATCACTAGAAAGGAATAGGTTTATCCTATTTGTTGCCACAAATTTCATTCCGACATCAGAAAAGAAACACCCAAATGTCATTGACTTCTTCAATCTGGCAGATAAACAGAGCACGATGTACATATAAAAAAATGGCTAGTCCTTCACTGTCTTCGACGGTCCTCGACACCTCATACGACAATAGACCCTTTTTTCAAGTGCTCGAAAAGATCCTGTACGGCGCGTCGTTGCACTGGTGGGGCCATGGCGTTGGCGCTTAGGTATAGGAAATACCATTTCCGACGACCCCAGTCGCAGTCGCTTGCGGCTGTAGTCGCTCATTGGAACGGCCACCTTTACGCGTAGCCGACGATACCGCGCGAGCTCGGGCGGAAGCCGCGCGCTCTGATTGGTGCTTTTTTGTTTTCTTAATATCTCGTTAACGAAGTTTCGGACAATATTTTCGCTAAGGAAAAAGTTGTTTAAAATCACTCCCTGAGTCACCCCTTTCAAAGAACTCCGCCATTTTCGGGTCACCCTGTGTAGAGCGTGTTTCACTACAGATGATACACTTTTTAGAGCAAGCATGCTCAGTCGGGAACCGTAGACGTCTTTACATTCTGGAATCCGGGTGGCAACCGCGCGCAGAACTGATATGTTGCTTACCACAGCATAGGTGGCAAAACTGCAATAATGTACGAGGTACGAGCTTTCACGCACATACAGTCTTCAGTTACCGCTACCCTTTGCTGTGGTTAGCAACGTAACAGTTTCACGCTAGGTTCTGACCCGGGTCCCAGAACCTAAAGAGGATTACGGCTCCCAAATGAGCATGTCTGTTTTAGAGGATGATTATACAGGCCAAAATAAGACGAAGATATAGAATAACAATTTTTAATATCACGCTTCGTTTTCGAGAAAATTGACTTTGAATTTTAGCTAAATACGCATGCACCGAAGTAAGTACAGTATTTCTTCGCTGAGGGCTCGCTGGTCGGGACCGGCGTTGAGCCGTCAGCGTGAACGAAGCCCTAATTCCGAGCGATCGTTTCTCGCTTCTTTCTGTCCGAAAGGGGGAGCGAAATGAAACGCTTTGCGTGCGCGTCGGGCATGAGTGTTCAGATGAAATCGTGACTGCTCGGCGCATGCGCGCGACGGTTAGATAGTCAGGCACGTCACGAGCTTTTTCTGCGCCCTAAGCGAGCTTGCCAAATTCCACCATTTATTATAATACATTTAACTGAGCTTCTTCATGACCTTACTCTTAATTTTTATTCGAAGTTTAAAACCGTTGTAGTACAATTTGTAGTATTTCATTTAAAAATTTATTTTCTACAATGCCAACAATGAAAATACCATTTTGCACCTCTTGTCAACCTTACGCCCTAGCAGTTGCCTAATTTTGCACAGTAAAGTCATAAATAATCTCAAATAAATGTATTATAATGAAGGGCCCAGTTTCACAAGTTCGCCTAGGGCGCAAAAAAGCCGGGCCTGCGTCAAGCTTTCGCCGAAGCCATTTCCGTGTTTACGATGAGTGTTCACGACCATCGCGCACGCAAAGGACGGAGTGCCAGGCGTCCGAAAGACGGAGCAAGACAAAATATCAACGCGTCGTCTGCCTCGTACCGTCCTCGCTCGCATTCAGTGCCTCTCACTCGGTCTCGCCTTCGCTGGACAAGAGTGAGACAGAAGTGGTGGGGATAGTGAAAAGTCCTCATCGTGTATGCCAAACCGAGCCCTCAGCGAGTAACTAGTGTACACGACTAAACAGCCTACGGAAAGCGCGGCGCGTTCTCCGTACCTCTACGTGCTCCTTAAGCCGCGTAATTATCTGACCATTCGCCCTGAATGAGCATCGCGTGAGCGCCGATTTGCTCGTGGGATGCTCGTTTCGATCTCACGCAGGATTCATTCACAGCCCACATGAACACATCTACACGAGCCCGAGCAGCTTGGCAAATGCTGGCTTCACACTCGGTTCACCGTCCACATTAACGAAACATCCGCTTAAGGCTCGTATAGACTGGGCGATAATCGCCGGCAACTTTGTCGCCGGAGTCGCTGGCGAGTCGGTGGGATAACCGACTTGTCTCCAGCGACTTGTAGCCGGCGACTTTTATCCGGCGACTTGTGTCTGGCAACTTGTGCCTGGCGACTCGTCCTTTACAGGTTAAAGAGATACGAATATACCTGGGAAAGTCGCCGGATGCCTGTGTCCGGCGACTTGCAACAATCGCTGTGGGATACAGCAACTCGACCCTTGCCTCAAACGGCCTTCTAGAAATGACTGTTGGCCACATGTTTCCGAAAAACTGTATTCAAGTGGACGGTGAGCAACATCGCCCGAGTGTCTAGTGCCTGTATTTCTGTTTCCCGTTCCGAATGGGAAACATCGCCGACTCTGTGGCAACACACCACACACTATATATATTGAAGTACATCCTATATTAAATGTATACGTTAAAAATGTAATATATCTATAAATATATATACATAATATATATAATAAATTTTGAACGTAAATATCTACTATATGATCTACTGCGTGGAAACGCATATACATATTTATTAAAACATCTTAATTTATTAATAAATTAATAAATTAATATATATATAATAATATATTATTATATATATAATAAATTAATATGTTTTAATAAATATGTATACGTGTTTCCACGGGGTAGATCATATAGTAGATATTTACGTTCAAAATTTATTATATATATTATGTATATATATTTATAGATATATTACATTTTTGACGTATACATTTTTATATATATATATATAGTGTCGACTTCCCTTCGAATTGGAAACGGAATTCCGTACGAGAGAAGGTGGGCTTGAAGTCCGATCGGTTCTGACCTAACCAATCTGCCCTGCATCCCTCCCAAACGGCCACTCCCTTGAAGAGGCTCTCTTCACAGCAATACATATCTCCTCTCCGAGGCCCACCTTCTTTCGCA
The DNA here is from genome assembly GCA_951215215.1 of Andrena trimmerana. Classification (NCBI taxonomy): domain Eukaryota; kingdom Metazoa; phylum Arthropoda; class Insecta; order Hymenoptera; family Andrenidae; genus Andrena; species Andrena trimmerana. The sequence goes on from OX578062.1 coordinate 12,416,074, forward strand.
CGGAATAGGTCAACGCGTGCTTTTGTTTTGCAATTGAAGCGCGTATTTTTACTCGGGAGATAAGGGATCCGTCTCGAATTTGCGGGGAACACGGCGCAGGTTTATATCTAGCACATTTAGGGAAAAACTGAAGCGACTGGTTTGCGTGCCACATCTGGTTCCCAAAAATTAATCAGGCTGGTCGGCCAGAATGTTTCGCCAGAGTCGCAGTTTATGACCGTATTGTCCCACGAGTATCGGTTGACAACGGTACCTGCGCGTCCGAAGTCACCGTGTATACCACCCATTATCGACATCTGGGAGACAAATGTTTCCCAACGAATGCTTCGAGAACAAGCAATTGCCTAGTCGTAAAGAAATTAAGAAATTTCGCTTCAAAAATACTAAATGGCCAGCTGTAAAAGATAACTGAATTCGGACGCGCAGGTACCGTTGTCAGCCGCTAACTCACGGGACAATACGGTCATAAACCGCAACCCTGTCGAAACACTCTGACCGATCAGCTTGATTCGTACAAAATTGATAAAACTACCTTCGTCGTTTAATAGCAACTGTGACATTAAATGATCACCATAATGTTCTCCACTTCTCAAAAACGCCTTTTTCCACCAACACCTTTTTCTTTTGGTCGATGCTATGACAATCAACGCGGCACCAACACCCATAGCTGTTGAAGCATGGCTACTAAATAAAGTTTGGGATGGACGCTGAAGGGTCTCGGTCATAAAGTGGGGGACACAAGTCGCCGAGTCGCCGGTCACAAGTCGCTGGATACCAGCCGTTCGGTAAAAGTCGCTGGAGACAAGCCGATGCATCCCAGCGAGTCGCCAGGCGACCGGTTGAAGTCGCTGGCGACAAAGTTGCCGGCGATTATCGCCCGGTCTATTCGAGCCTTTACACGCTGCTCGTTCGAGGTGAAATCTCAGATGAATACGCGGCTTTAAGAGACACGTGGAGGTAAGGAAAACGTGTCGCGCTTTCCGTAGGCCGTGTACTTATTTCTGTGCACGCAAATTTAGCTAAAATTGAATGTCAATTTTCTTGAAAACGAAGCACGATATTAAAAATGTTTATTCTATATTTCTGTCTTATTTTTTCCTGTAGAATCATATCATAAAAGGTTTACGACCTGTATTAAAACATGCAGTATAATTTTTACTATTATGTTTCCACATTACGGTAAGATGTATGGTGCAATACGTACCCATAAAAATATTAATCAGCCTTGCGGCTATCTTCCGATGTGCTGGAATAAAAAGAGAAAAAGGTTCACGCCGTCCCAGTTGCATAGGAATACTAAGATCCGGAAGAGTAATTTGCTTCACTTGAAGTTTCATATCAGCATCACCAAAACGGTTGAATACTTGAGTTGCCACGGGCCGGTACCTGTCAGGCTAAACAAATTAAGGGTATTAATTACAATGCTAATTAAACAAGGTACTAATAGCTTCAATTCTTCTTAAGCTTCAATGAAACATTTTTCTTAATGGTAAAAATAGTGTAACAGCATTAATAGTTAAATTTGCAACAAAATGAGAATAAGAATGAAGAGTGTCATCTACAACATTATCCTGTTTCAAGACAGCAGTTACTTTGTTAAATCACACGCAATTACGTTAATTATGTACGGTAATCAAAATGCATTTCAGTTTAAAGGTTCTGTTCACGACATTTATGTATTTCTTGCTGGCATTATACAGGGTGTTTAGCAACAGGTGCCAGAAACATTAAAGGGTGATGTGAAATTAAGTCGAAGATATGGAATACAATTTTTAGATATCGAGTTGCGTCTTCGACAAAATGGACTTTGAATTTTAGCTGAGTACGCGTGCACCGAAGTACAGTTTCTTGCGCCTAGAGGTCGGTAGACCCAAGGAGAACGCGTCACGGCGTCACACTTTCCGTATGTGACTTCCCATACCACAGTGTGCTCCTGAGGCGTCTAAACACGGGACCACACCGAGGTGAACAGTGTTAGGGAATAATTTACCGCAAACATGTTAACTAACAAGGGACGTTCGGCAACCCGGAAATTCAGAAAATTATGAAACTCGGCGTGCAAGTAGAGTAGTTCATCCGTAACACAACCCTATTTTTCGTTGGTGCCAAAAAGCATTTTTTAGGGGTGAAATCACCCCTTGAAGAAAATGCAGAATTTTCTTTTCCGTGGAATATCTCGAGAACGGTGAGAGATATCGAAAAGAAGTTTCAACAAAAGTTGCATCCTTCTTTTATATCTACAAAACCGCGTAAAAATTATTTCCGAAAAATCCATATTTTTCAAGTTACCCCCACCACCAGCTCTTAAAATTAAGTTTTTGTATTTTGTAAATATACGCTAGCATACCTCTGGATAATCCCTTTTCATACATATAAATAGTTTATGTGTTATATTTTTTTGCAAACAAATAAAACCTCTATTACCGAATTTGAAGTCCATTTTGGCAGTTTCCATTAATAATATGGTTTCTTAAAGCCATATTTAAATTCGTATTTATGTAAGGTTCAGACAGCTTTCAATTATTTAAGCAAGGCAGTACGTACGTAAAATTGCATCCAAGGTAAAACTAATTAAAACTAATCAATGACGTGCATGAATCATTATGATATCAGCACATTCGTACATGCATTACTTCAAGTGTAATCTTATTAGGCTGTTTTGGAAGCCACGCGATAAATAAATAATGTGTGAAGATTTATAATCACATTGCAAAATATATATGTTATCATTGAAATTACGCAGAATCGCATTCATGCCGATAACCTTGTCGAACCTTCCGATTTGCATGATGCATATGGATATGAATTTTAAATGATTTATAAATCAATTTTACTTACCTGTCCCACTAATAACATGTATATATATATAATATTACAATATTATAATATTACATTAAAGACATTAATATTAAATTTAATTATAACATTATAGGAGTTTTCATGAACGAAGTGGTTGAATAAAGCAATATTTTAACATTTGCAGTCTCTTTTTGTACATGCTGTATTGTGTGATTATACATTGGAAGAAATATACTAGTAGAAAACGATAAATATATTGAAAATTACGGTTTATAATTGGTACAATAATGATATTCTTCATAGAAGTGATTAAAACAAAAATACTTGCCACACCATACACATCGCATAAAAGCCGGCTCCCCACAAATACTACATTTGGGTATAAGCTTTTCATTTCTGAAGTAAAAGAAATCTACAGGATTTTGAAATTCGCTGGGATGCGTTTCTAGATATCCGCTTTTAAACCAAGCATATTGAAAAAGGTTTTCGAATCTAGGCGAAGAAAACTGGTTATCGGTTAGGGACTGCAATTTAATTATTTCATTGCGTAAGTGCAAATTGACATCTCTTTCTTGGAGAATCACATTATCCGAAAATGTCCGCACGAAATTTTTCCAAATCCGGAATCCAAACACATCTAAAGGCTGAACGATGCCCGTCGTTTGTTTTGGAATCATTGAAAAAGTTACTTCCTTGTCTTGTGGAATCAACTGCTGTAACTCATTTGGGCAGTGTCCCGTCCACGAGTCGAGTAGGAGCATGCTTCTCCGGCCAGTATTCGGTAGATATACTTCGCTAAACCAAGTTTTAAAATGTTCAGACGTGAGTTTTCCTGACTTTGAAGCTCCGATGTAAATATTAACCGGACGGAACAGAGTTCTTTGCACTATCGGACCAAGTGTTCCTGTAGATTCCTTCAAAACTATGTATAGTGGTGAAAGAAGACGTCCGCTTGCTGATATAATAGGCATTATAGTGTAGCTATGTGTTGTAGAAGATACCGATTGAATCGTCGCTTCTACTGTTTTTACTCCTAATTTCGCCAATGTTCGCCCAGAATGTATTTCAAGGTTGAAGCCACTCTCGTCTGCATTATAAATTTCTTCAACTCCGACAGCTGGGATGCTAGACTTTACGCGAGAAACAAACGATTCTGCGATATTTTTAATATTGTCAATATCTTCAAACGTAAATTGCGTCCTGAATGTTGTTATCTTGCGGGACACAATTCTATGCGCAGTCTTAAAGTTCCAAATCCACCATTTACCTGCCACGAATTGGGGTAGGTCCACTTCGTTTTTTGCCTCCAAGGCCCACAATCTTAAATTCATGTCATGAACAATGGATCTTCTGTCACAAGCTTCTTCAAACTTTTGCAGTACATATTCCCCAATAAATGCAAGTTTGTCTGCATTTGTTCCACCTCTCTCTACACTCGCCTCCCACCTGTATAGCTGCTGCAAAGATTTAACCATGCGATAATTTTTCTGTACACTGGCAAGCGTTCGACGTGCCTTTTTTGCGCTTTTCCAAAACGTTACAGCTTTTCTCTTATAACTTAAGTCAACTTGTCCACCTTCATCATCAACAGTACATTCTGCAGGTTCAAAACTGTCTTCTTCTTCTTCTGCAGGCATAATGTACTCTACAACTTGTGCACCATGTGGTTCTGATGGATCGGCATAATCGAGCACATAATCATGTTCAATTAATGGTAGGGAATGTATGTTTTGAAACTTTTTTATAATGTCCCGAATTTCATTGTGCAGTTCCGTTTCTACCGGGATTATAGGTGTCTGTGTTATACTTGCAATTTGAAACGTAGTGGCTAACATGTGTATTACGTTAGCAACATTAATCGTCTGCATTTTAAAGAAAATTGTCTTTCAAACAATAATCACTCACTTTTCTCAATTGGATGGTAACTGACTGCTGCCAAAAAAGTAACTGCCGTTGGCTACATCCGCGGGAATATTTATATCACTCAAAGACGCGAGTACAAAAACATGTTTACCGAAAACTCGGAAAATCTGAAGGTTCGACAAGCTTATCGGCATCAATGCGATTCTGCGTCATTTCAATAACATATATATTTTGCAAAGTCATTGTAAATCTTCACACATTATTTATTTATCGCGTGGCTTCCAAAACAGCCTAATAAGATTACACTTGAAGTAATGCATGTACGAATGTGCTGATATCATACTGATTCATGCACATCATTGATTAGTTTTAATTAGTTTTACCTTGGATGCAATTTTACGTACGTACTGCCTTGCTTAAATAATTGAAAGCTGTCTGAACCTTACATAAATACGAATTTAAATATGGCTTTAAGAAACCATGTTATTAATGGAAACTGCAAAAATGGACTTCAAATTCGGTAATAGAGGTTTTATTTGTTTGCAAAAAAAATATAACACATAAACTATTTATATGTATAAAAAGGGATTATCCAGAGGTATGCTAGCGTATATTTACAAAATACCAAAACTTAATTTTAAGAGTTGGTGGTGGGGGTAATTTGAAAAATATGAATTTTTCGAAAATAATTTTTACGCGGTTTTGTAGATATAAAAGAAGGATGCAACTTTTGTTGAAACTTCTTTTCGATATCTCTCACCGTTCTCGAGATATTCCATGGAAAAGAAAATTCTGCATTTTCTTCAAGGGGTGATTTCACCCCTAAAAAATGCTTTTTGGCACCAACGAAAAATAGGGTTGTGTTACGGATGAACTACTCTACTTGCACACCGAGTTTCATAATTTTCTGAATTTCCGGGTTGCCGAATGTCCCTTGTAAGACCGTCCGTCCTCGAAGCGTCGCTTCATAGACCAGGGTATGGACACTCAAATGGGCTGACTACACTGTCCAACAAAATTTAACTTTTTTTCTGTTCTGTACTATTCAATAGCCGTTTCTTATATAGACCTTTGTGTACTGAATACGAATCTGCAAACCGTTTCTCGCCATCACACAGTGCGGCATAGATGGACAAAAATACAAAATCGAAATATTCATATGTATAACAGTATAAGATCTTATTGAATTGATATATAATGTTTTTTATTATATTTATTTATTATTACGAGTAATAATAGCTCATTACAGAATTTATGAATCAAAAAGGAAAATCAACTATTTATGTGCATGCTTAATTATTTTTTGGCATTTTTTTTACACCTATTGTAGGGGGTGATTGAAATTTGAGGATGAATATAGGTTGTTCGAGAAGACGCGTGAATGAGGAGTACGATAGAGGTGTAAAAGACGAGTGTTTAGGTTTATGTCCGGGCGATTGATAGCGATGCAGATGAGATTGGTCTTCGAGGATAGATTAGTAGAGAGGAAGGGATGGCGAGGATAAATAAACAAAGAAATGCATTCGTGACAGAATCAGTTAGTCAAGAGTAGCACAGAGTCAGATACGAGCGAGTTTTCGACGAGAGAGTTTCACAGTCTCCGTGAGAGAAGAAGTAAAAGAGTGTGAAAAAGTGATGTAAAAGGGCGAGTTGAATATTACATTAAGTGTAAACCAGTAGTGTAATAATCATAATTATTAAATTTAATAAAAACCTATCGGGAATCCAATATAAAGATCTGTCAGGAACCCAACTTTCCTGCAGTGGTGTTCAACATTACTTGTGTTGCATATCAAATATTAGTCATTTATATTAAATATATTTATAGCCGTTTTTTATAATGGAAGGTTCTCACCAAGGTATATATATTTAATTTTATATTTATTATGAATGCACTGATTTCTGTATCTGTGTGACAGTTTCGGTGAAACTTTAATCATTGTCAGCTTCAAGTTGGCATATAAAAAAAGCGGCTCAAAATATCCTGGGGTTTTAATAGTTTTCGATTCGTTACCTATTCTATTTTGAGAATTTCAAAAGTTTTTCTGCGAGAAACTGCGAGATAAAATTTTATAAACATTATTCTGCATCTGACCATATAATTTTTTGTTTAGGATTTGAATTCAGAATTAAAAATTCTAATCTACTTGATGCATGGATTTCCAGTGAGAAATCTAAGAAAATATCAAATCTTCTCGTTAAACTAAAAACATTATTACATATTAACGAGTGTAATACTTCTTTTGATGAGGAGCTTCTGAAAACTTGCAAGGTTTATAACTTAACTTTAAGTAAAGAATGGATAAGCTGTTCGCGGAAAAGGGATCAACTTTTCCAACGCAATCATGTGTGGCTGAATAAGGAATTTAACATACCGAAGGAAGACAACGTACTAGATCAAGAATCAAATTTCGAATCGCAGCCGTCCACCAGTCGTGGAAGGCCTCTGGTACTTTTTAAGGATGCATCGATAAAAACAAAACAGCGTTGTATGAAAGATATCATTTCATCAAGATCAGCAGAAGATTTGCTGCTCAGGAATTATCAAAGACATCCCTCCATCCAACACAGTCACACCCTAATCTAATAGCACACGAAATAATCGCGTTATATTTAGATCTAGATTTGTCGGAAAGAAAGTACAATATCCTCCGCTCATTTGTCAATGTTTTGCATAACAAATGTTTCCCCAGTATCAAAGAATTGAGACAAATGAAAAAATCATTTTTACCTGAAATATCTGTTACCGAGATATTTGCTAAAATAAGTATGCAAAACTTATTAAATGCCACATCTCACAGTATTTTAAATCTAATTACTATAGAAGATAACGCAAATTTAAAGCTGACTTGCAAGTGGGGCTTTGACGGAAGCTCCGGACATAGTAATTATAAACAGAAATTTACACAAAACTCATCTGAGACAGATGAATTTTTGTTTTTAATTGCTTTAGTACCGTTAAAGTTAACAGATAACCATGATAACACGCTGTGGATAAACCCTCGTCCTTCGTCGACATTTTTCTGTCGGCCTATTAAATTTATATTTATGAAGGAAAATCAGTCATTAATTAGGCAAGAAGAAACTTTAATAAATACCGAAATAGCAAACCTTTCCCCCTATATATGTAATTTTGACGGCAAGAATATAGATGTCAAATTTCAATTGCATTTTACAATGTTAGATGGTAGTGTAAGCAACATTTTATCAAATACTAACTCCTGCGCAAAATGCTACATTTGCGGGGGCATCTCCAAAAGAGATGAATTCCGAAAGAGTTGCTGAAAAAACTAAAAAAACTGAGCATTATCGTTTTGACTTGTCCACTTTACATTCCTGGATAAGGTTCTTTGAATGTCTTCTTCATATCTCATACAGACTTCCATTTAAAAAATGGCAAGAAAGAGAAGAAGAAAATAAGAAACTATTTGCAATTAACAAACAACGCATTCAAGAAGAATTCAAATCCCGTTTAGGACTTATTGTGGATAAGCCAAAGCCAGGATATGGCTTCTAGTAATGATGGTAATACAGCCAGGAGGTTTTTAAAAAATTTAATAGATAAATTTTACACAATTCTAAGAGTTTTATCTTGTGGACAAAAAATAAATGTAAGTGCTTTTAATATATTGTTACAAGACGCATTAAAATTATATTTAGAAAAATACACATGGTACTACATGCCCATTAGCGTACATAAAGTTTTGTTACATGGTTGTGATGTCATTGAGTTTTTTGATTTACCAATTGGCGTTCTTTCTGAAGAGGCTTTAGAAGCTAGGCATAAAGAAATAAGGAAACATCGACTAAGCCACACGCGAAAAACAAGTAGAGAAGACACAAATACGGATCTTTTCAATGTTCTCTTGCTTACGTCTGATCCTTTGATTTCATGTCATCGAAAAGCTACTTCAAAAAAGCAAGATGAAGATTTTACAGAAATTAAAGAATACCTTGCAGCTGAGCAAGACGAATCAAACGATTCAATAAATGTCGTTGACTTGCAAATTAGCTTAAGCGAATTGGAAAATAGTGAATAATTTTTAAAAATTTGTAAAATTTTAGTTACTAATTTTATTTTCCGTAAATATATTCCAATATTTTGACATTTATAACTGAATTTAGATTTTTGTTCAAAATTCTATCATTCGGTCGCACTGTGCATCACCCTGAGTTAAGAAGAAATTCGATTTTGAAAAAAAAATGTAAATTCGAAGACCACTACAATCAAAGACACATTCCATTAGTTACCCCTTACCTCCGATCTATGCATGTACTACATTAACAATAAAAACTGCAGAACTAGTATATAATTAAATAAAAATTTAATTTCTTAATTTATGAAAATAATGATACAGAGACAACTAGCCTATTGTTTATCAGCACCATGAATTTTAAAAAGAGCATTGAATAAAGTATTTAAATAAACAAAAGCTTTGCAAAAGCTTTTCACAACAATTATGGTTAAAAAATGGAAAACGAAAAATTAAATAAATGTAAAATATGTTAAATTATCCACCATTAGAAGGGAATAATTTTCCCCATTATTCAGCGCAAATTGCATTCCGATATCTTTTATAGTTCACAAGTTATATGCAAAGGGCCCCATATTCTTCAATCTGGGCCAATAACGGGTCAGCGCGGTCTACCATGGCTGGCCCGTAGGATAGGTAGATATTTCCACGCGGAACGGGATCGCCGCGATCGCACTTTTAAAATGACTACCGTTTTCTTAGCTGTCTTCTACGTCAAATTTAATATCCTCTGGCGGAAGTCTTTTGACGTGAAATGCTTTTGCACCCTCCGCCCTCTACTACAATCACATACGAGGTATAGGATAGGACCTATCACCGTATAGATGTTCGTGTCACCACTCAAACTATGTTACCGACCCATAATTTGAGAATTGAATGTAGGGTGCCCCTGCTCATGAACAGCGTACAACACAGGAACTACTGTGAAATGTGTTGAAATGATGAAAGGTGTGTGCGTGCTTATATACGTGTGACTTGTTTAGGGGAGAATTTGACATAAAGCGCGGGTTTTCGCTACGCTGCGCTTTGGCTCGGATTGACAACGCCTCATGGGGATTTCTCTCCGAAAGTCTATTTCGGGGATAAGGACACTATATGGCGCCGTAACATGGTATTCCTTGACAGCTCATATAAGCGACAAATTACAAGATAACATTGTTTTTTAGTACTCTTACGTGTCGCAGAAAACTTAATTATCATTTTCATGTGTCGTACGTCGAAAAATATTAAAAATTGGCGCTGTTACTGACATTCGGGCAAATCTCTGCACTTGACGCATATCTAGGCGGTGCCCATTCTACGACACGCAATAATCATTATAATTTTGCAAAATTTATATTCTTAGCTCTTCAGTACCCGAGGGCATTTTGCCCCGGTAGCATATATAATACTTTGTTTATTACTTGGGAACAGTAGAGTAGTTCAAACTCTACGTTTCGTTACAAATTGATTGGCTCTTTCCTTAGTAACTATTGAATGGATTTAAAAATGGTAAAAAACATCTACCATGTAAGGACCCGAGCGTATCGCTTCCGTTAAGGTCAGGGCAGATATATCACAGTTACGTGTCAGTCCACGCAGGATTCAAGTACTCTTTCCATTACAATCATTAAAAATAATCTGAATTATATAACGTTTGATGTCATTTTCATGAGAAAAATACTAACAAATCGTTGGTGATATTTTTATGATGATCTAATATAGAAATTTACATATTCATTACTGATTGACATATTCATCACTAGCTTATCTTTATGCCTCTAAAGTTTAGGATCCCCGAAACGCATGGTTCGAAAGCTTCAACCTAAGAATCTATCAGGGTCGTAAAAAAGGTCTCATTCAACCGATTTTGAAGAGCATATGCACAGTGAAAAGGCCAGAATATTGTGGCCCACGATTTTTAACTTTAGAGTACGAATAAAGATCCGCACGCTGAAGGGAAAAGATGAAGAAGAAGAATGATTTTGAAACGTTAAATACATTTGTGATCGGATTTGGCAGCATAGGTATAGTCGAATTAACGAAAGAAGGCGCCTTGGGACCGGGGACAGAATTTGCGACGTTGCCGCTACTCCAGATTCGCGATTGGTGCTTCCCCTACGCGGCTCCCTACGCCTTGGCCAATGACTTTCGACTACTTAGCTGTGGGCCTAGAGTAATCGTTGTCCTTGTCGGGTGTATATTGCTATCCTCTTCCAGAGGGCGAACCCAACGCCCTTCCCATAAAGATTTCACAGAGTGTCGAATCGTATTGGCTATTTCGGCACGCGTCATGCAGAATGAATGGCGGACAAGTCGAGGAATACAGGCTCATAGGATTCTCATTCAATTTAGCGTCATTCCACGGCAAATCGATCACTTTTTGCACTCGATGTCAGGGATTTTCTTCAAACTGAAATATTATACAGAAAGGGATTTCTGTCATCACTTTGCTAGTTTTGAGTCCAAAAAGTCCAATGAGTCGTGTCTATACCGCATTAAGTACGCGGTTGTACGTTGTTCCGGAAACGTTTTTATGGCTGAAATTCCTAAATTTGGACCATATTGCACCATCATAAATCATTATGTGTTACTGATCTTCGGAACGGAGTCTAGGATTTTGGTCGATTGTTCCAAACTACTTAAGCATGTTATGCTTTTATGAAGACGGAAGATTTAAAAAATTAACAATAGTAAAAAGAAATATGTAACTGGCCGGGGATTTTCGAACTCGGGGACTTCTGTACAGTGTTCCTCGTATTATTGAAAAGGATCTGAGCTCTGATCTTCGGGAAAGACCTATCCATCCCACAGTTTAGTTTCCTCGCTGTGTGCGAGGACCTGCGGTCCCGAGTGGGCCGCCCGTTGACAGTCGAGAGCAATATAACCGTTGGGCCAGGTAAAATACCCAGTACAGAAAACTAAACTGTTCATGTTTTTGATAAATGTTCATGAAAGTATTATCAATTGATTTTTTGGGATAACCTGATGAAAATGAGTTTAAACATGGAGAAATTCGGTCCATTTTTAGTGAATGTAGTGTGTGACATACACACTATTGGTTGATGAATAATGTTGCAAATTAATGGAAATAAAGTGTCAGGAAATAAATACAACACACACTGTGTGTACATGTCTACACGTTAAAACTGAAATTGGTTGGCAACTAGTGATGGGATTCGAAACATTCGAAGCGGTTCGAATCTATATATATATAGAACCGTTTCGAACATGATTCGAAGCTTAAAACTCTTGAAAGTCTTGATAAGTCTTGAGTTTTGAAAGTCTTGGAAGTATTGAAAGTCTTGAAAGTCTTGAAAGCTTTGAAAATGAATATTTGATTGCCAAAAGCTAGCCAGGTTGATCGGCCAGAGGGTCTCGTCAGGGTCGCGGTTTATGACTGCATTGTCCGGCGAGTCGGCGGTGGACGTGTATACGGGTCCGGAATCTACCAAGCCTTTGAAGCAAGAGTTTCAAGACTTCCAAGACCACCAAGACTGTCAAGACTTTCCAGATCTATCAAAACTCAAGACTTATCAAGACTTTCAAGAGTTTTAAGCTTCGAATCATATTCGAAGTGCTCCGAATTAGTCGCCTGATATACAAGACAGATTCGAAGCGCTCCGATGTGCTTCGGATCCCATCACTACAGGACGATTCTCTCACAGCGCATGTCAAATAGATACCGCCTGGTATCCCATGACGAGGTCAACCCCCCGCGGTGCATTACCAAATTTTATGAAACAGGTATGAATCCGATCGCAACGATTCCAGGTCGGCGACCCGCTGTCGAGGGTGAAAACGTGAAATATATACTGGGTCAACGTTTTATCCTGCAACCCACGCTAGCGCGTACAGATAAAATGGCAACACCGCCTCACGGACGCATTCCACTACAACCATGCACCGGTCCGGCGTTCGGAGAGCTGCCAGCGACCGCTGGACAGCAGTGATACCTGAGCTTCGAAAATTTTAGGATGGTCTTTTTCAAATTAACGTCGCAATAAGCTAGGTATTGGGAATTTCCCGGCCCAGGTAATCGAGCCGCGCTCTCCGCTTTTATGATCGGTTTATCACTCGCACCCCAGATTACTGTAATGAGGTTTGAAAATAATGTCGACTGATCTCGTACCCGTCTCAATTTAAGAAATTTTAACTACGACAGGGTTGGCTTGATTTTTCGCCACCTGCGTGTCAAAACCACAATAGTGGCATATCGTTTCAAACGATGATATTAACGTAAGTCACCCCACAGTGGCGCACACCGGCCTCAAGAATATGGTTCCAAGTTGGAATACGTTATTGCTACTACCTCAAGTCTGAAAATAATGTGAGTTAGTCTGTTGTTTGCTCTCACTGTCTCAATTAACGATATTACGCATAAAATTAGTTTGCAGGATTGAAACCCGTTTCGTTAAAAGTAGTCCGATTCCATTGCTGTTACTTTCATACTGATACGATACAAAATAAAGAAATTCCGTTTCTGTATAATCGATGACACTTCGGCGAGCAACCTCGCGCTGCAGATTAGACGGGTAAACGATACAGTGTCGTTCGGCTCGAGGAGGCGACGGCTTCGATCAATGGCGTTCGAGGCTCGCCCAGCTTTAAATAAGTTTCGGATATAAATATAAATGAAAGGGAGAACATTATACGAAGTTTCATATGAATTCTCGTCGAATGAAAATATTATTTACGGCGCTGTGAATAATAAATAACTCCGGGTTATTTATATTTGATTGGTTTCGAATAAAATTTCTGCCTTTTATTCGAAACCAAATTTTTATTTAAAATAATTTTATGCCCATCTCTGGTTCCAACTACCACTACTACAGGGTGGGGAAGGTACCCTTCCATGCGGCCGCCCGGTCTAGTGAAAATGCGCAGGCTGGATGCGCGTGATAATTATGTGGTCCCCTCTTCAAAAGTGACAGAAAATGTTACCTATATGCTACATGATAATAAATGTTTATTGACTATTTCGTTCGTTTACGCTACATTTGTGAACTTTGTATGACTTAACATCCTTCCAAAATATTATTATTACACCGCAACAGTATTTTTATGAAATCAGGTATAGCATATAGGTTATGTTTTCTGTCACTTCGAGGAGCGGATTTTCTGTCGTCGAAGTAGGGTTGCCACCTTTTTTACAGAAAAATAACGTACATTTGCTTTCGTGGGGTATACAAAAAAGTACGCTCAACAAATTAAAAGTACATTTTAATCTTATTAGTTTTTAGCATTTCTACCAAACATATTTTCTATTGCTTTTAGCATTACAGAGTAAATTTTTATTATTTTGAAATATCTCAATGGCATCATTGCACTCAATATTCATATATATAAATAACAAATAAATGACATATATATAAATAATTCGTTTTTTATTAGATTGAGAGAGGCCTTGTTTCTTTCATCCCGCCACTTCACATTCATGACAGAGAAAACTCTCTCAGTAAATGCTGAAGTGGCGGGAACAGATGAAACATAATAATATTGCGTTACGTTTCACGTAATATCATTAATTGTGAAATAAAGTATTTTCTCGTACTTTATTGTTATTCAAAAATATAGAGTACATTTACCTATAATAACGTAAGATACTTTATTTTAAAGTACGGGTGGCAACCCTACCTCGAAGTGACAGAAAATGTAACCTCTATGCTACGTGACAATAAATGTTTATTGGCTATTTTGTTCTTTTACGCTACATGTGTGAACATTGTATGACCTAACATCCTCCAAAATATTATTATTACTACGCAACTGTATCTCTATGAAATCTGGTATAGCATATAGGTTATGTTTTCTGTCACTTCGAGGACCCACACAGCACCATAACATTGCAGCAACGTCTCTGCAATATTGCGATGCAAGATTGCAATGTTGCACCACAACATTGCAGAGACGTTGCAAGTTCAGTTCTATGTCCGCCTTCGCAATATTGCGGATGTGTATTTTTGCAATGTCGCGGCAGCATTGCAAACATGTAGTCCTGCAACGTTCCGGCAATGGTTCTGCAACGAAACGGCAAAATTGTGGCAATGATCCTGCAACTCTTCAGAAATATTGCAGTGCGAGATTGCAATGTTGCATCGTATCATTGCAGGGAAGTTGCAGGTTCACTCCTATGTCCGCCTTAGCAATATTGCAGGATTCCCGCAACGTTTCGGAAATTTTACAGCAATGGTCCCCATCGCAACGTTTCGGGCAGTGAGGGGACGCGGACGCGACGACACCAATGTGTGCAGAATCGTAGTAGTATAACGCCCGTGTGTCTTTTTCTCATAGAAAATATTTTTACCGCAAGGGGATTCGAACCGAGGACCTGTAGAATCGTAGACGAACACTTTACCGCCGCAGCTACAACCGCTGATTGATAAGATTGGTTACGTATTTGAACTTATACTCCTACCGTGCAAAACTTTAAACTCAAATTATGCAAAAACGAAGGCTCATTTGACAAACCTATTAGGGATTTTTAACACTGTAGGTGCGGACTCTAACTTTAACCCGCTGTCATTTTAGATTAGGTTGGAAAGTAGTCTTTAGACTAAACTTTTTGTCTTTTTGTAGGCAATTTTGCTGGATCGTTGCCACTGAAACATTGCACATCGATGTGCGCGCAATATTGCCGAAATATTGTAGGATCGTTGCCAGTCGAACATTGCACGTGGATGTGCGCGCATTATTGCCGGAATATTGTAGGATCGTTGCCAGTGGAACATTGTACGTCGATGCGCGCGCAATATATGTCCGAAATATTGTAGGATCGCTGCCACTGGAACATTGCACGGCAACGTTCTTGCAATATTGCTGCAATATTGTAGGATCGTTGCCAATAGAACATTGCACGGCAACGTTCTTGCAATATTGCTGCAATAATGTACAATCATTGCCACTCCAATAATGCACGGCAATATTGCAGGAACGTTCCTACAATATTGCAATGCAATCTGCAACAACGCAATATTGCAGCAACGTTCCTGCAATACAGCTGCAACGAAGTGTGCTGTATGGGATGGTACCACATAATAATCACGCGCATCCAACCTGCGCATTTTATGTACCATTCCAAAAGATGACATAAACGGAAGCCACTACAGACGTGGCGTATAATAGCTAAAGGGTTAAAACATTCAGACACAAAAATTGCCGAAAAAATTCAAAGAATGCTAGAGAAACAGCGAGACATCCCATTAGTTACCCCATACTCCAGATCTATGCATGCACTACATTATGGATGAAATCGCAAAAATGAAAACCAAAGCATTAGATTCTGAGGCTACGAAACTAATATATAATTGAATAAAAATTTAATTCCTTACTTTATGAAAGTAATGATACCGGGACAATTAGCCTGTTGTTTATCGGCGCCATAAATTTTAAAAAGTGAATTATATAAAGTATTTAAATAAACAGTTTGCAAAAGCTTTTCGCCACAATTATGGTTAAATAATTGAGAAAAATTAAGTAAACGTAAAATTTGGTAAAATTTCCATCATTAGAAGGGGATAATTTGTCTTCATTTTGTTGATATTAATAGAATAATTCTGCGTGCCGTATTCGTAATTCGCGCCGTTCCTCTTTCGACCGCGAGGGCGCTCCGAGCGATTGATGCGCTGATAGATTGTCGATCGTCGTCATTTTTTTTCTTCTTCTCGCCAGCCTACGAGTAAGTCGAGATCGAGAACAACCGCGTGCGCGAACATAATTGCGAATACCTTTTCTTAGATATTAATTCCATTCTTTTCTTTCTTATATTAATTAGTGTTAATATACGCAAATATTTCTTAGACGTCTCTTTCTTATAAGTTTTTTTTCATTGCACTGCACAAGTGCGAGTTGCGATCCTAATCTCAACACATTTTATGGCGCAAATTGCATTCTGATCTCTTTTTAACCGACTTCAAAAAGGAGGAGGTTATGGATTCGACCCGTATGTATGTTTTTTTATTTTTATTTTTGTCCCCTCATATCTCCTTAGCATATGGACTGATTTTGATGATCTTTTTTTTATTCGAAAGAGGATGGTGCCCCGTTGGTCCCATCCTACGCGGAATAAATATTGGCCCAATATTTTACCAGTTATAGTTAATAATAATAATTTATATGTTTGTCCCCTCATAACTCCTCAGCATATGGATCGATTTTGATGATTTTTAAAAAAAAATTTTATGTACATACGCGGCTATCTCCTCAGCATGATATATTACTATATATATAAAAAAATAAAAAACATCAAGTACAAAGCAAGAAAAAAAACATCAAATACAAATTAAATAATATAATAACTATTAGTGAAAGAATATTGTGATAAAAACTTGGCAGCAGTTTTTTTTGACAAACATACGATACTCCGGGGTTCCGACTTAATGACATTCATTATTTTCATCACGTGGAAGAGATCTCAACCTTTGTACTTTTAAATAAATGTTGTTATATAACTTAAATAACTAAAAAGGAAAAAATAAACAAAATTTAAAAAAAAATTAAAACCGACTCCAAGAAAGCACTACAAAGTAAAAAATAATTTTCACTTATTTAATCTACGACTCTCAAATTTTTGAAGTCGGCGCTCAATTTTATTTAAAAAAACGAACAATAATGAAAAAAAAATATGTTTAAACAAATAAATAATACTCAAAAAGGACTGATAATAAAACAATTTCTCGATTTCTCAATATTTGCACGTAATTTCCATTTGCATTTGCATGTAATATAAACGGTCTTAACTAGCCATACATAACAGTATATCCATCTAACTTCACTTGCGAGAAAAAGGTACTTTACATTCGCCGTCTAGCGGATATAAATATACCTACAGAACCCTCATTACCAGCCCGTTTTTACCATGCGTTGAAATCCCGGCGACTATCCCCACCATTTTTTGGAAGCGGATTTAATTGATGAGAGATGATATTCAGAGTAATTTTTTTCATTATTACGTTTTTTAACCGACTACAGAAAGGAGGAGGTTATTTCTTAAATTAAATTGAGCGCCGACTTCAAAAAATTGAGAGTCGTAGATTAAATAAGTGAAAATTATTTTTTACTTTTTAGTGCTTTTTTGAAGTCGGTTTCAAATTTTTTTTAAATTTTGTTTATGTGGTTCAAAAGTTATGCGAAAAATGACCCAAATTCATCAACGGCATCGGCGCGGTCGCACTCTTAAAATGGCTATCGTTTCCTTATCCGTCTGCTACGTCAAATTTAATATTCTCTGGCGAACGCCAAAAACACCCTCTACCGGCACCTAAAAGATACACTTTCATCATTGGCTCATAGATGGCGGAAGTATCGGCGCATGGTTGTAGTGGAATGCGTCCGTGAGGCGGTGTTGCCATTTTACAAGTTCGCGCGCGCGCGCGCGGGTTTCAGGATTAAACGCTGACCCTGTATATATATAAAAGAAGAAGTTCTGACTGACTCAGCAATGCCCAGCTCAAACGGTTTAACCGAGGAACGTAAAATTTTGAAGGTACAATATTCTCATGACGTCGGTACCCACTAAGGAAGGATTTTTAGAGATTCCGTCCCAAAAGGGGTGAAAAGGGGTAAAATATATTTTTTCGGATTCCTTAATATCTCTTAGGCGCGATTAGATATCAACTTGGTTCTTACTCACAAATATTGCCCATATGAATACCTAAAAACCAATTTCTGGATTTTGCCCTGATCAACCCGTAAGGAGGTAAAAAGGGGCAAACTGTTGAGGTGGGAGACGTGAGGGTAGAAATTAATGACGCGTCTTATTAAACGTAACAAAGAATATTGTTTATTTTAGACGGTAACTTAGAAATTCTTTGAAACAAGAAAAATATAAAGCGGACGAAACAGCACGACCACTCAAGGCGCTGTCTTGTAACCGAATGCTCGTCAACGTTCGCGTCCCTTCCGAACCAAGGAAACGCGTACCGAGTGCAAAAATCGGGAAAAACCCCGAGTCCCGAGGCAGGGGAGGTTTCGTCGCCTGGCAAAGTCCAACGGCTACGAAACCTTCGGTTGACACTTTATTGCCCTACCTGGTCGCCTTCTGCTCCGCTAGAAATGCGACGTTACGCACGCTACAGTACCCCCTTACCAGAGATAACGCTTGAGAAAAAGAAACCCAAAATTAAAGGTTTATCGTTTTCTAAAAATAAAACTCCGAATCTATCACCGATGAAAATGAACATTCCCAGAAAATCTTATACAACTACGCATAAACCTATCTACAACTAATTCGCTTAAAACTAACTCCTAAAACCAAACAATAAACCTAAGTTGTAAATCTAACTTATACTAACTGTACAAAAAATATCAATTAAACCCGGCTTGAAACCGGTCCGGGAAACGGACTGCTCTACCTGAGCGCGTAGTCATACCACTGCGATTTCCGCGATTTTCAATATCGCTACGTGGCATTTGCGTAACGACGTCATGTTGCTCCTGCGTTACATCGTCGCGCCGCTCTTGCGTTACAACGTCGCGTCGCGCAATTCGAGTCTCTGTTTCAATGACTATTTCACGATCGACTTCTTTATTTTCTTCGGCATATCGCTCAATATCCTCCGAAACAATAAAAGCGGGTTTTAATCTATCTATAGAAACTTTTACCCGTTTATTATTAATTAAAACTGTAAAAGTTTTGTCACCCCGTTCAAGCACTTTGTACGGTCCATCATAAGGTGGTTGAGACGGACCTCTAACCGCATCATGACGCAAGAAAACATACGGTGACGTAGAAAGTTCCTTAAATACGAAAGTCATTTTCGTGCCATGCCGATTGACCTGCCGTGGTCTTACATCAGTTACCTGTTTCCTTAAACGCTCGACAAACTCCGAATTTGCCTCTCGCTCATTAGGTACGAAAAATTCCGCAGGTAAACGAACCCCGGTACCGTAATTTAATTCAGCCGCCGTTGCCTTCAGATCTTCCTTGATTGCCATTCGAATGCCTAATAAAACAATGGGTAAAACTTCGACCCAGTTACTAGTGTCGTGGCACTTAATAGCTGCCTTCAACTGCCGATGCAGCCTTTCCACCATCCCGTTAGATTGTGGATGATAGGCAGTTGTCCGAATGTGCTTAGCACCGAGCAATCGACATAACTCCTCAAATAATTTCGACTCGAATTGGCGTCCTTGATCGGATGTTATTCGCAATGGTACGCCAAAACGAGCGATCCACGTAAAAAGAAAGGCTGAAGCAACAGTCGCGGCTTCCATATCGGCAATGGGTACAACTTCCGGCCAACGCGAAAAACGGTCAATACAGGTAAGACAATACCTGTACCCCTGCGCGGGTTGCATATAAATTATATCGATATGTACATGTTCGAAACGACCGGCTAAATCCTCGAATTTCCCAACCGGTGCAGATACATGTCTTGTGACTTTGCACCGTTGACACGGAATACATTGTCGCGTCCAATCCCGACAATCCTTATTAATTGCTGGCCAGACAAAACGGCCTGTAACCAGCTTCTGTGTAGCCCGTATACTGGGATGTGAAAGACCATGCAACGCATTAAAAATTCTACGCCGCAAAGGCTTCGGGACATGCGATCGAATAACGTTGTTCGCGGTATCACAATAAATTTCGATACCATGTTCAGGGAAACGAACCTTTCTTAATCTTAAAACGTTCGCATCAAAGTCGAGGATTTCACGCAATTCGTGATCCTCTTTCTGCGCGGCTTCAAAAGCTTGTTGGTCGAATGGCTTTTCAATCGTCTCAACACGAGACAACGCGTCAGCTACGCTATTGTCCAAACCTTTAATGAATCGAATGTCTGTTGTAAATTGACCAATGTAATCTAAATGCCGAAATTGACGTGGCGAACATTTATCTAAATTCTGGTTAAACGCATAAACCAATGGTTTATGATCGGTAAAAATTATGAAATTTCTCCCTTCCACAGCATGTCGAAAACGTCTAACCGCGCTATACATAGCCAGTAGTTCACGATCATACGCACTATATTTTTGCTGCGACGAAGATAAAGATTTCGTGAAAAACCCTAACGGTTGCCAGTCATTCCCTACGCGTTGTTGCAAAGCTGCGCCAATAGCATAATCCGACGCATCTACTACTATACTAATCGGCGCGCCCGGTACAGGGTGAGCCAACATCGTAGCATTTACTAACGCTTGCTTGGACTTGTTAAAAGCGTTCTCTGCCTCTTCCGTCCAGGAAATAGGCGCGTTGCCCTTTTTTGAACCCTTAAGCAAATCGTTTAAAGGTTGTAAAATTTTCGCGGCTCCTGGTATGAAACGTCGATAGAAATTTATCATACCAAGAAACCCTCGAAGCTGTTTAATGGTCGCAGGCTTTGGAAAATTTACAATGGCTTCGACGCGCTTAGCTAATGGCTTAATTCCGTCAGCGTTTACCGTATAACCGAGAAACATTATTTCTTCAACTCCAAAAACACATTTTGTTGGATTAATAACTACGCCATATTCGCTCAAACGCTTAAACAAAATATCCAGATGTTCGAGATGCTGTTTCTCGTCAACAGAGGCTATTAAAAAATCATCTATGTACGCGTGAACAAAATCTAAACCACGCGTAATTTCATCCACGAATCTTTGACACGTCTGAGCAGCATTACGCAATCCAAACATTGTGTTTAAGGCTTCGAATAAACCGAACGGAGTTGAAATAGTGGTTTTCTCGACATCTTCCGGCGCAACGGGAATCTGATGATACGCTCTTACCAAATCTATTTTCGAGAATATCTTCTTCCCCTGTAATCGCTGCGAAAAGTCTTCTATATGTGGTGGTGTATACCTGTCCGGTATGGTGCGGGCGTTGAGTCCCCGATAATCCCCACAGGGTCGCAAAGTGCCGTCCTCTTTCGGCACGACGTGTAGCGGTGACGACCATGGGCTTTTCGATGGCCTAATAATCCCCAATTTGATCATTAGATCAAATTCCGCTTTTACCTGTCGGTAACGGTCAGGAGCAAGGCGGCGGGGCTTGCTGTGTACCGGCGGTCCTGGAGTCGTCTTAATATGGTGTCTGACACGGTGTTTGACTGTCCCTTTTCCGAAAACCGGTGGCCGAGTCAACTCAGGGTATTTAGCCAGAAGCTGGTGATACACTGAGTCGGCAATAATAGTTTTAACACTAGGGACATTGGTGTTAGCCGCGTAACCACTTGTCGACAAATTCGTCTCCAGGTCAATCAAACGCCTGTTTCGCGGGTCTACAAGAAGGCCATAATGGCTCAAAAAATCCATGCCGATGATGGGTACGCCCACATCGGCCACTACGAAACGCCATGGGAAATCGCGACGCAGGGAGAGGTTCAAATTTACCCCTAGAGTCCCATACGTTGGAATACTCGTGCCGTTGGCCGCGAAAAGTTCGTATTCGGATTTTTCCACTGGTCCGCGTACTCGGTGACGGGGAAAGACACATAAATCCGCCCCCGTATCTACCAGGTAGGCAATCTTTGACTTTTTATCAGTCACTAAGATGCGGCGAGACCTGGAACCGTCCTCGTGCGCCACGTTCACGGACGGCTCTTCTCGTTTCCCGAATTCCAACTACACGGGGCTACACACTTTGCTGCTCGCGTCTTATAGTTGGCGTGATACCAACACAGTCCTCCTTTCTCCCGGCTGCGGGAACGGCTGCGTTGACCAGATCGGGTGAAGGGTCGTCGCTGTGGTTTAACGGACATGGCCGCGATTTGGTCCTGCAGCTTCTTCAGCTGCTCGCGTATTTCCGCCAACTCGCTGTTCGCCGGCTCCATGTGCACAGCGGCGAGTCGTCCCTGCTCCGGTCGAATTTCGTGGATCCGATCCGCCATCTCCGTCAGAACAGTAATGTTCGAATCAGTGGTTGCAGCCAAAATTCGCTGCGTATTGGGCGGCAGGCGGTTCTTCCACAATGTTAATATAAACTCGTCCGGAACCGATGGGGTGGCCAGTTTCTTCAAATCCCGAAAAAACTGGGAAGGCGTCCGATCACCGATTTCTTCACTTTCCAATAATTTCCTAACGCGCGTACCGTCGGACTCAGTCAGCCGTTTTATCACTTCGCGTTTCAAGTGTTCATATTCTTCCGTAACAGGCGGATTAATCACTACATCCTCGACCTGCTCTATATATTTTTCGCCTAGATTTGCGATGGTAATATTAAATTTCGTCTCATCACTTGTGATACGCGCGGATGTAAACTGCGCCTCCAACAGCCTAAACCACAACACGATCTTGTGTGGCCAGAACTGTGGAATCCTTAACGAGTGATGCGTAAGCAAACTCACACTTCCACTGTCACTATTCGTACCAGCTAGACTGTTCGACGCGTTATTTTCCGCGTTATTAAGCGACATCGTCACGCACACACGAACAGCGGGAAAAAAAAAACGATTCGGCTACCCTTAACGTTCACCTCTTTCCGACAAGATCACGTCGGGGTCACCAATTTGAGGTGGGAGACGTGAGGGTAGAAATTAATGACGCGTCTTATTAAACTTAACAAAGAATATTGTTTATTTTAGACGGTAACTTAGAAATTCTTTGAAACAAGAAAAATATAAAGCGGAGCCCCACATCACTCCCCCCTAGATAACTACAAGGGACGAAGGAGGAATCGAAAATTAGGTGGGCAACTACCCGTAGTTATGGCGCCGAAAACTAAGGCTCTAAAACACCAATAGGAGTTCGTAAATATAGGCGGAGCAACCCTCGACGCTATTGCAGAGCGGCGAACAAACGTTCAAAGCC
This sequence comes from Andrena trimmerana, assembly GCA_951215215.1. Lineage (NCBI taxonomy): Eukaryota > Metazoa > Arthropoda > Insecta > Hymenoptera > Andrenidae > Andrena > Andrena trimmerana. The sequence goes on from OX578062.1 coordinate 12,439,476, forward strand.
GATGCAGAAGGAAAGAAGGAACGAAGAAGCACATGGTCCGGAAAGCCCTCATAGTTGCAGAGCGGCGAAAACTCAAACCGATGCAGAGGGACGGAAAACACATGGCCCAACCCAAGGAAAGAAGGAAAGCGTGTACGGCGAGAGCGAAAACCACTTGCTCATCAAGGCAAATCACGTCGGGGTCACCACTGTAGCGATCTGACACTGGACCGTGTGGCAGTGGAATGACTATCCCGGATAAAGGGGTCACCACCTTCGGAGAAGGAAAAGGAAAGAGCGTTTCGTCCCGGGCCCGCCAGTGGACTCGTCAGTAAGGCTACCTGGCGGGACCCTGCCTTAGACACGCTGGGTATTAGGACTGGGACGGAACTTGTATATATACGAACTGAGGGCTTAGCCATCACCGGCGAGAAACTCTCGGAGCCGGGAGGCCCTCTGGTGGAGCGTCGACAACCCCGACGTGATTTGGCTTGATGAGCAAGTGGTTTTCGCTCTCGCCGTACACGCTTTCCTTCTTTCCTTGGCTTGGGCCATGTGTTTTCCGTCCCTCTGCATCGGTTTGAGTTTTCGCCGCTCTGCAACTATGAGGGCTTTCCGGACCATGTGCTTCTTCGTTCCTTCTTTCCTTCTGCATCGGCTTTGAACGTTTGTTCGCCGCTCTGCAATAGCGTCGAGCGTTGCTCCGCCTATATTTACGAACTCCTATTGGTGTTTTAGAGCCTTAGTTTTCGGCGCCATAACTACGGGTAGTTGCCCACCTAATTTTCGATTCCTCCTTCGTCCCTTGTAGTTATCTAGGGGGGAGTGATGTGGGGCTCCCGTAGGGGTTGTCGACGCTCCACCAGAGGGCCTCCCGGCTCCGAGAGTTTCTCGCCGGTGATGGCTAAGCCCTCAGTTCGTATATATACAAGTTCCGTCCCAGTCCTAATACCCAGCGTGTCTAAGGCAGGGTCCCGCCAGGTAGCCTTACTGACGAGTCCACTGGCGGGCCCGGGACGAAACGCTCTTTCCTTTTCCTTCTCTGAAGGTGGTGACCCCTTTATCCGGGATAGTCATTCCACTGCCACACGGTCCAGTGCCAGATCGCTACACTGTGTTTGCACAGGCTTCTCAATATATCTTAGGCCCGATTAGATATCACTTGGTCAATTGTAAAAAAAACTCGGTAACTTGCGAAAGTTCCACGGGAAGTATGAAATTTTGTATACAAATCCCATTTACACCAGTCGAAAGCGGCTACTTTCCTGTGTAAAAAGAGAGTAATAAATTTCGTGTGCGATTTTTTTTGGCCGAGTTATTCAACTTTGAAGCAAAAACTGTTTTTTTTACTTTAGTTGCGTCTAACAAGCGAAGGAATCATTGTAGAACGTTCATCAATTTTTTACCTCTGACCTTTAAGTTTGATGTTACCGTTTCGAAAAAACTTTTTAAAAAAAGTAAAAAACCGACTTCAAAGGCGCGCTAAAAAGTAAAAAATAATTTTTTCCCTTATTTAATCTACGACTCTCATATTTTTTAAGTCGGCGCCAGATTTATACAGCGCAAATGATGAGGCACCGACTTAAAAAATACCAGAGTCGTAGACTAAATAAGGGAAAAAATTGTATTTTACTTTTTAGCGTGCCTTTGAAATCGTTTTTTTTTAATTTTGTTAAAAAGTTTTTTATTTTTTAATTTTTAGTTACCTTCGTTTGAAGTCGGTTAAAAAAACATTTATCACGGTATCAATTGGCGAACATACTCTATATAACAACGAAAGAATCATCCAAATCGGTACAGGCGTTACAAAGTTATGCGCAAACATATATTAAAACTGGAATACTAGATAAGTCTAGAGTATCTAAATAATAATGGAAAACATTTATCATGGTAATAATTGGGGAACATACTCTATATAATAACGAAAGAATCATCCAAATCGGTACAGGCGTTACAAAGTTATGCGCGAACATATATTAAAACTGGAATTCTAGATAATTGTAGAGTATCTAGATAATAATGAAAAAAAATTAACATGGTACCACTGGCTCTTCATACTCTTTCAAATAAAAAAATCATCGAAATCGGTGCACCTATGCCGAAGTTATGCGTGAACATACAAACATAATGAAATATACGTGACGAATTGAGTAACCTCCTCCATTTGAAGTCGGTTAAAAAGTAGTTTCGGTGGCTTCAGCGGTCACGTGAATGCCCTACCGCCGGCATTAGCACCACCGATGGCATATCGCGTGGAGGTATTTGTCATATATGTGTGCATACACAGGAACATTCGGTAGTATCGGCGTACTTCGGCTCACTTTCGCACAGTGATGCCATAATTGTGGGACATGGGACAAATGCTTATCCTCACTATGACCTACCGTCGTCCCCCACTTTCTTCCCATCTCCTGCTCCTGTCCGTGTGAGCTACCTGTTAAGGGGGTAGACACGGGTAATGCAGCGCTCTGTATACCGACACAATCTGGACCGAAACATGGGTTTGCGCGCTGACGTTGTTTGTCCTTATACGAGCAAATTTTGGGCTGGGCGAGGTCTCATTCGAAAGATGAAGGTTCAATGCAGCCCGCTCTGCTCATGGTTCAAAGAGATTGTGTTGATATGTAATAATACGAGTGTCCAAAGTAGAGAAAAAATCGACAAAATGCACTCGCAGATTCCATGTATTTGTAGGTCTCTAAAAGAGTTTTCTGACTCAAACGATGAGCAGAGCGGGCTGCATTGAACCTTCCTCTTTCGAATGAGACTTCACTCAGCCCAAAATTTGTTCATGTAAGGACAAACAACGTCAGCCCGTAATTGCATTCCCAAATACGAGTTCCGCCATATTGGCGATAATACAGAGCAAGTCACGTGACAAATTTAGTTGAGCTATTGGATACGAGATGGCGCCTACTCGGGAGGACTGCCAACGTGGAATCATAGCAAAACTGAAGCGTTAGCTGGATACACGAGCCACAGTAAAAGCGTGATGCAGTCAATGCTTGCATTTTCGGACGATTGTAGGTTAGGTTACATGCATTTTAGGCACACATTGACTAGGAACTGCTGGGAATGAATACATTTACTAAAGCTTTCACCGTGACACGTATATCACTTGAAATCGCTGTCGAATTTATGTTATAATTATATATAATTATATAATTATATATAGACCACATTATTTAATATAAAAAAGAGAGATTGGAACTTTTATACTAATACTGAAAATATTGATTTACTGATATCATATATTCAGAATGTGGAAGTTACAGCAATGATTTGCAATTATTACGCTTATTATTATTCTTCTGACTATTGAATTCAATAAAACATATAACAAGGAAAAGCCTCCAAACCGGATAACAGTTGACTCCCTGATTTTTTTGTAATTCTTTACGGTCCTATGCAGAGATGAGCATTATTTAATAATAAAAGAATATATTTCCGAATGGCCCCAGTGGCCGATCGACACTAGGTTTGGGGGAGGGGTGTGTACCCTAAATCTAAAATGCTATATAGCTTCCAGTATCTTGGGCTCCGAATAATTTTTCATCTTTCATTAGATCTTTATTCTAAGGTCGTATTCAGATATATTGGCTTTGTCGATTCGTTTTCGCCAACAGCAATCGAGGAGAAATCAGGCATCACCATCTGACGATCGTGGATTTGTCAGTTGGAGTTGCTGGGCCCCCGAAGGGTATGGTGGGGTAACGGGAATGCTGCTCGGCTCTGTCTGAACGTAGCCGAGTGGCTGTTATTTATTCTTAGCGTAATAGTGTGTTACGAAGCTATGCGTAGACCAATACGGGACATACTTCCGAAAGGAACGGGTAACCGATCGAGATGAGGTTTGGGGGAGGGGGTTTGAACCCTAAATCTAAAATTGTAGCTTCGGGTATTTATTAGTTTCCGAAATATTAATAAAAAATTGTTAATTTTTTTTGAAATTTTTTCTGGACGTTGGTATATGCCCCCCTACACGGGAACCCTCCGGTCCCCATTTTTTTCTTTTGAAATTTTGTAACCATAATCTTATTTTTAGCATCGCCAAACTCACATCGGTTCGCTAACACGCTTTACGCGCCCGCAAGCGGGCGCGAACCGCCCACACTAGTCTAACCCCAACCAATACTAATACCCGGGAGAAGTTGGAAAGTGGAATGTGTTGTGTCGGTATAAGTAAACCGAAATATTGTTAAAAGGGGGGGCCGTGGTAAAGTGATTTAAAAAAATCGGTAAAGTGTACCTTTTATGCATATTTACTTCTGCATCTTTTGAACGCATTAATTGCCGAAGGTAAAATTTTATATTTGGGGTCTGTCCATACCTCTCATAATACCCACCAAGTTTCATCTCGATCGGCCACTGGTTGGGGCTAGATCAGTGTGTGGGTTCGCGGAAAGCACGACAGCGAACAATGTAAGTTCGGCGATGCCAAAAACGAGACCGTAGTTACAAAATTACAAAAATAGAAAATATGGGGACGGAAGGGCTCCCGGATAGGAAGCCTTGCACCAACGTGCAAAAAAAAATTCCAAAAAAAATTAATGTAAGGAAGTCATAACGCCCAATACGGGAATATTGAAAATCACACTGGGCATCGCTCGCCGTCGTCGAAGACGCAAGGCCCAGTAGGACACGTAAGATACATATACAATGTAACTTGGATTCTCGATGAATGCCGATGACGTCAGGGGCATCGGTGAGGGTTCGAGGCGCGTAAAAGGAACGAGAGGCATTCGTGTGTACGACTCAAGATAGTTAGCATCGACGATCCAGAATATTCTTTACATTAACAATTTTTTACTAATATTTCGGAAACTAATAAATACCCGAAGCTGCAATTTTAGATTTAGGGTTCACACCCCCTCCCCCAAAACCTTATCTCAATCGGCCACCGGTTCCTTTTGGAAGTACAGCCCCAATACGAGATAAAGCTATCGAGAAAGAATCAATGTTCTGACAATAAAACTTCTGAATTTTTTCAGAGCTAACGCACACCTATTTTGATGTATGTATTTCTACGCTCAGGACTCGGTTGGACTACACGTCAGGAGCTTGGCGCAATCCCCACCACTTCTGACTCACTCTTGTTCTGCGTAGACGAGAGCGAGATGGAACGAGAGCGAGTCAGAAAACGTTGAGAAAAGGAGTACCGAGGCAGGGCAGCAGTATGGTGGGAGAATACTCCTCACGAAACTCACCGGCCAATATTGTATCTGAATACGATCTTAGAAGCTCGAATAACAGACGACGACCTTTGTGGCCCGAGCAGCGCGAGCCCGCCGTTGCACGGCGATGTGTCATCGATTATACAGAAACAGAATTTGTTTATATTTCATCGTATCAATGTGAAAGTGATACCACTGGATTCCTGCCATTCTCCCGGTTAAATTGACAGAAAATAATTAAAATCGGACTATTTTCAACAAAACGGGTTTTCACTTCTGCAAACAAATTTTTCACGTAATTTCCTTAATTATGGTCCGAATTATATCATTTTTGGGGCCAATTTGATCGAGAAAATATGAGGAATCGATTGACGTCACTTTCGCAAAGATCTGATTAGAAATGCAGAACTGCAGATTCGTCACTGCTTAGTGCGCAACATTGTATGGCCATACTGGTTTCGACCGCCGAAGCCCACGAAACTTATATTAGCGAGTCGCATGATTGCCAGCGAAAAGGACAAGAGGGGACTTTCCATGGCGAAGGAAAAAAAGTCTTCTACAGAACTCAAATCCAGGAAGACTTTGCTGACAAATTTTATATTTACGTCAAATAAATACTTTAATTGTAAAATTTAGACGACGAACTATTGTTGAATTTCGCCGGTTCTTATATATGCCCCACTTGGTTCGGAATTCCTGATCCCAGAGTTTCATGTATTTACCAATTGAAATGTTGCTTCAAGTCATCGGGCAATTGCATAACATCTTTTCGTACATATGTATATCTATTCGCGAGTAGGTGTCATGAATGACGCGACTTTTGTTTCTCAAATAAATTCACCCCTATCAGGGCCCTCGCCCGAACCGCTTGACAAGGAGACTGACCGATATGAACCGAGCGCGAGTGAAACAGCGCAGCAGCGGGACACCCTCGGTCGACGGCGACTTGAATCATCCAGTACTGAATACGAAAATGTTCATATTTCTCATTACACCTTGACGAGAGTATTAGTATACGTCAACGAAAATGAGTCGAGACACGAAGCAATTTCAGTCTATTTTTTCTTGTGAATACATGATTAGGACACACTCTACGTTCACTCAAAAATTGACCGAATTGCTCCATGTTTGACATCATTTTCATCGGAAAATCCTAAAAAATCCATCGGTAATACTTTCATCAACACTTATCAAAAACATGAACATTTTATTTTTCTGTAGTGGGTATTTGATCTAGCTCGTCGGTGTTATTGCTCTCGGCTGTCAACGGGCGGTCTACTAGGGCCCGGAGGTCCTCGCTCGCAGCGAGAAAGCAAAACAGTGGGGTGGGTCGGTCTTTCCCGATAATCTGAGCTCAAAGGCTTCTCAACAATTGGAAGACTGTACATATCTGTAAGACTGTACATATACGCGTCAATCGGTTCCTTATGCTTTCTCGATCAAATTGGCCCCAAAAATGATATAACTCGGATCACAATTATGGAAATTACGTAAAATATTTGTTTGCAGAATTGAAAGCCCATTTCATTAAAAATAGTCTGATTTTCTGTCAAATTAATCGGGAGAATGCCAGCAATCCATTGATGTCACTTTCATATTGATGCGATGAAAAATAAAGAAATTCTGTTTCTGTATAATCGATGACAACATCGCAATAGCACCGGCGAGTGCATTATTAGGGCATATGAAAAGCCATCGAATAAGCAATTGCAATCTGAAGTCACTATTGCACCAACTCAATTTTGTATATAATGTTTGTTCAATAACTACTTTCTGCATGGGACTTATCTTATAATAAGTGTATAACTTTCATGTTTTGCTTCAGCGTTTCGCTAATAATAAAATGTCTAACCTAATATAACAAACTTCATTTTCTGGGGACATCTCCACATCTATTTTGTCTTTTCACTTATAACTCCTTACTGCAAACGTAACATGTTATAGCATGAGCACATTTCAAGTAATTAAAATGTACAATGAATTTTCTACGATTGCACTACCAGCAGACTTTACGTTTAAATTTTTTCAAGTACAACACAACAGCTGAGAATTTCTTTCCACATTCAGAATAGAATATGGAAATAGCAAACAGCTCCCTCTCGCGTTCACCGGGCAGTCGTCGATCTATCGGTATTACCATTTCTGTGCAGAAAAAATCTGCTGTAATACCGACCTGCCAAATCGGCCAGACCACGTGACGTGTCTACCCCCTTAAGCCTCGTGGCCACTAGCAATACACTTGCGACATTTATTGCGCAAGAAACTTGCATGAGTGTTTACACTACAGCAATTTTTTCCGGAAAGTTCTTGCCTGCAAGTCGTTGCGAGAAAAATCATGCGGAAGATATGTCCCGCGTGTTTACACTGCAGTGCTATTCCTGAGACCTGAGAGTCGAAATCGACTATTGAATACGTGAAGTGTCTATTAAAATGTCAGTACAACAAACAAGATGTGCTGCTGCATGTACAGTGTTACTTTTGTTAACAAAACCAAAAAGAAAAAAAGAATTTGGACGACAGATTGGATTTTAAGAAGATGTAATCTTGAAATTCACAAATCACTGTTGTCCGAATTTAGAACGGACGATCCTCGTCAACTGGACAATTTATTGCGAATAACAGCAGAAGATTTTGACTATCTGTTAGAATTAGTTGGACCGAGCATCGGTAAAACTGATACAAAAATGCGTTGTGCTATTACGGCGAGTGAATGCTTATGTTTGACATTGAGGTTTTTAGCAACAGGTAAGAACATTTTATACAATATAAAAATGTATTTATTTGTTTGGATATGATTACAACATCTAGACATGTATCATTCAATAGCCGGTACTTATAGATTTTTGTATCCTGAAAATGAATCCGCAAACCGTTTGTCGCGATCACCCTCAGTTTTCGAGAAATTCGATTTTGAAAAAAAATGCAGATTTTCAACTTTGAACTTTTCTGTGTTCCAGCAGTGATAGTTATTGAGTTGCTTGTTCCGTCAAATTATTCTATGAACTCTTCCGAATACAACGATATAAATCCTTATTGCATCATGAACATTTAAATATGTTTAAACAACGCAACAAAAATTGGTGCATTACGGGCGTCCTTTTTCATTTGATCGTTATTCAAAGATATATAACCGTTCATAATTTAATAATGAGTTATATCGTTGTGTTCGCGAGAGTTCATAGCATAATTTTTACGCAACAAGTAACCGAATCTAGAGACGCGGTAGCGTCTCGACGCCAAGTACATGAAAAACACCCTGTATATATGTATGTCGATGTCGCTACCGTGTACCTTTACTCGTCACGGAGGCATTCTAACCTAATTCTGACCTTTATACATTAATATCTCATCACGCCTGCAAAATTTTGTAAATTTAAAGGAATTTGTCTTATGTAAACCGCATATCGGCTTTCGAACAAGACCAATTTCAATAAAATTGGTCCACGCATGACAGAGATATCATAATATCGTCTCATGGATCAGTCGAAACCGGTAGTTTTAGATTTTTTTCTTCTCCAGGCCAAATTTTCGTCCACATAATACGTATACACGCGTTACACACACACCTTCAGCCAACACATGTTCGTTCTTCTTTCGTCGACTCTCGGGATTATTCGGCAGGGATCGTCGTCCGTCATTGTACATACTACTTATATATACTATTTTGAATTTTACAACCTACCAAGTGATAAGTGTCAAATAAAGTAAGTTGTCCAAATTTGAAATGTCACGAGTTTTTATACTAATAGGAGACTGAATTATTGTCTCAATTAACAAGGTAAGTCGCAAAAATTTTTTAAATAGATTTCTTATGTAGAGTCGCAGACTTGGAAGTTGTCCGGGGATGGTTCGACTGAGAAGCCGACAAGTTGCCGAAATTTGAATTGCGACATGTTTGTATATCATCAAACTGCTTTTTATATGTAACTAAACTGAGGATTTTATGTATTTGTAACTAAACTGAGGATTTTATGTATATGTAGATAATCGCAGCGTAAAATGCTGCTGTGCCTTACATATTGTCTGAGTTTTAAGGGGGTAGACACGGGTAATGCAGCGCGCTGCATACCGACACAATCTGGCCCGAAACATGGGTCTGGGAAATTACGTTGTTTGTCCTTATATGAGCAGATTTTGGGCTGGGCGAGGTCTCATTCGAAAGAGGAAGGTTCAATGCAGCCCGCTCTGGTCATGGCTCAACGAGATTGTGTTGATATCCGATAATACGAGTGTTCAAAGTAGAGAAAAAATCGACAAAATACACTCTCAGATTCCAAGTATTTGTAAGTCGCTAAAAGAGTTTTATGACTCAAACGATGACCAGAGCGGCCTGCATTAAAGCTTCCTCTTTCGAATGAGACCCCGCCTAGCCCAAAATCTCCTCATATAAGGACAAACAACGTAATTTCCCAGACCCATGTTTCGGGCTAGATTGTGTCGGTATGCAGCGCGCTGCATTATCCGTGTCACGTGGCGTGTTTACCTCCTTAAGTATTTTTAGGTCACTAAAAGAGTTTTGTTTTTTAGGTCACTAAAAGAGTTTTGTGACTGAAACGGTGAGCAGAGCGCTCCGCATTGAATCTTCCTCTTTCGAATGAGACCTCGCCCAGCCCAAAATCTGCTCATATAAGGACGAAAAACGAAAAATCCCAAACCCATGTTTCAGGTTAAATTGTCGGTATTACAGCACGGTGAATCGCCCGTGTCACGTGACGTGTCTATCCCCTTAAATTGACAAATTATCTGAAAGCCTGCGAGGAGGAAGGTATGAGTATTATCTTGATATATGAGGACGTATGAAAGATCGTTGCAATAATTGTGATAATTCAAATTCAAACACAATGAAGAAAATCGATATAACTGCTTCCAAACAAATTCTCATTGCAAAATTACATTTGTTCGATCACGATAGTAGTGGAACAACAACGAAAGTGGAAAATTTCTACATCAAAGCAATACCTACTACTAAAATACAAATGGTAGATCATTGTTATAAACTTAAGGCAGCAATTTTCCACCACGGTAAAAGTATTGCCGATGGTCATTACACGAGTATGGTAAGGGGTAAGGGCACAACGTGGGTATCCGTTGATGATTTACGAGTAGAAAAACAAGCTTGGCCACGAAATGCTAAAAATGCATACATATTTTTCTTAGAAAGGTGCTAATTTTGGTTGCTATTACACTTCAAAGTTAAATACGTTCAGTACCAAAGGCTGCTTTCAGCGCCATAAGCTGCTTCGCGCACCATGTATTGTACACAAAGTACTATACACATAATACATATAGATCGGCAATGCGGTGCACATGGTTTCTTTTCGTAGTCGTTGAACTAACGTAGAATTTATCCTTAATTCTGTCCCGCGATAATTTGTAAGTTATAATATTAAAAATTATCTGAAGTCATTCCCAATGCAAATTATCTTTATAAAAAGAAGTGAGATCCCCATAAAAAACTTCAGAAAAGTAAAAAAATTACACCAAGCACATGAAAATCAAATAAATCACAAAAAAAAGATAATCATAATAAATCACAAAAAATAGAAGACAATAATAATAAATCACAACAAAAATAGAAGAAAATATACAATATAAAAAAATATGTGAAATCAAAATGAGCTGCAAGTACATAACGGAGCTTTCCAACTGCGCTTAAGATGACACAACTTCATATACACAGCTGAAATGCTGTGTTCATACATTCCATTACTCATATCGCGGACATTTTAATTAATGCATCAAAAAGAATCCCATTTAAAAACAATGTCGTAAATTAATTAATAGCTTTACAAAAGTAATGATATAAAAAAATTGCGCCACTTATAACAATGGCTATGTATTACAAAGAAAAAAATGTATTAAATAATATTAAGCAGATTTATTTTTATACAAATAAATATTTCAATACGAATAAATATTTTATTCCAAATACTTGGCGCTGCGCCCCGAACTGGTGTTGCTAAACTGAATAAATATGTATAAATTGCATTAAATCTTTTTCTTTCTTTCTTGGGCGTGCGTTCGTGCATGTGCGTATGTGTGCGTGTGCATATGCTACGTATGATATTAGAATTAAATATATGTAGAATAAATTTGCTGCGTTTCCAATATGTGTATGTATATGTTTATGTATTTTAGATTGTAAGGGAGTTATTGTAAATTACTAATACTAAGACAATTAACATTTCGGTTTCGCAGCGCCAAGTATTTTGAATAAAATATTTATTCGTATTGAAATATTTATTTGTATAAAAATAAATCTGCTTAATATTATTTAATACATTTTTTTCTTTGTATACATAGCCATTGTTATAAGTGGCGCAATTTGTATATATCATTACTTTTGTAAAGCTATTAATTAATTTACGACATTGTTTTTAAATGAGATTCTTTTTGATGCATTAATTAAAATGTCCGCGATATGAGTAATGGAATGTATGAACACAGCATTTCAGCTGTGTATATGAAGTTGTGTCATCTTAAGCGCAGTTGGAAAGCTCCGTTATGTACTTGCAGCTCATTTTGATTTCACATATTTTTTTATATTGTATATTTTCTTCTATTTTTGTTGTGATTTATTATTATTGTCTTCTATTTTTTGTGATTTATTATGATTATCTTTTTTTTGTGATTTATTTGATTTTCATGTGCTTGGCGTAATTTTTTTACTTTTCTGAAGTTTTTTATGGGTAACTATTACTGTTTCAACACAAAAGATGTTGAAAGTTGAAATTTGTTGGCGTTAGTGAATTTGAAATATTTGGGTCTAAAGCACACTTCACAGTGTGGAGAAAAAAGAATACAGAGTTTAGGAAAGAAAATTTGCGATCTATGATGAAATACTGCGGGGGGTTCTATATTCGTTTGGAGCTATATGAGTGCAGCTGAAGTGGAAGCTCTACATTTCATCGATGGTATTATGAATTGTAGAGTTTATAATTGACATCCTGAGCAAGCACACCCATGCTAGTGCAAATAAAATGGGACTTAATTACAATTTTATATTTACCCATGACAATGATCCAAAGCATTCTGCATATAATACTAGGCAGAGAGTTTTATATAGCCCACCACAATATTTTAAAATGCCGCCATAATCACCACATATCAATCCCATTGAGCATCTATGGGATTATTTGGACAAAAAATACGTAATCATAATATTACATCTAAAGAACGTTTGAAAGCCATTCTGCTAGACGAGTAGAGCAAAATACAGCCTGCTATAACATCCAACTTAGTAAATTCCATACCAAGTAGCCTTGAAGCTATTATAAAATCAAAAGGCAATCCCACAAATTATTAAAACATTAAATATTTAGTTTATTTCCATACTTTATTAATTCTTTATTAAACTGTACGAATACTTTTTGTGCGTGCATTTCTGCACGTTTATCTGTTTTTGTTAATATCTTTGAAAATGTTAGAGGGAATAACATTTTGTTTATACAAAATCTATTCTACAAACATCAAAGAATATTGATTAATCATTGTTTTCCGTTAAAATTTATTACTGACATGGATATACAAAGTTTTACTTTAAATTGGTCGCTGTGCGAATACTTTCTACACCGACTGTACGTGCTTCCTACTCTCGCCAAAAATTTCCAATTCATTTGGAAGTAAAATCTTTCACTGTGTGAGAATATTATCGGGTGTCTACACTATGACAGAATTCACTTGCTGAGACCAACTGTCGCAAGTAATCAGAACTTGCTAGAGTTACTCTCAGGCGTGTTTACACAACGCTGACATCAAATCTCGCAATAAATGTTGCAAGTTAATTCCTAGTGTTCACGAGGCTTTAGGCTGCCAAGCACATGAACAGGAGTAGGAATATGCTTGTGTGCAGTGCGATAGGAAGAAAGTGGGAGGCGACGGTAGGTCATAGTGGGGGTAAGCATTTGTCCCGTGTCCCACGATTCTGGCATCACTGCTTTCGCGTGCTATCGTCACTTATGTCGGCTGGTGGAGATACGAACAATAGTGCTCGGTTCCGCGAGAACGACCGACAGTACGACACATTTTGTAGCTTTATTTTTCTGCATCGGCAACTTCAAACTTAAAGGCCATAAGTAAAAAGTTATCGCACCGGGTTCCGACGGAACTCAAAAGAAGTCGGCAGAACCTCCGTTTTAAAATGAGCTTAAGACAATAATGTTGTGGTTATCCCTCGCGGAGAAACAGCGAGTTGAAGAAGAAATGTAATTTGTACAATTTTTAAGCATATGTTCAAAAGGATCTCGTAGACCGAAATTTTTATGACGATCGGATTTTGTCACCGATTGTTGCACACTTATAAAGACAGGGCAGTCCGTCGCTGTGACGATTGGTCGAGTCACCTATTTGGACACACATCTAAAGACGGGGCACACGTATTTTGGTTAATGGCTGAAGTAGGCACATATATTATCGCACTGCGCGACGAAGAGAGCGAACAAAACACATCGAGATCGAGTGAAATAGAGCGATCTGATCGACGAACACCAAAGTACTACTAGCGAAGGCATCTCAGACGGTTAACCATTAATTAATATATAATAACATAAAGATTTCCTTATTTTTCACAATATGTTCAGGGAAGTATTATCCTGATTCAAAACCAATGATAATACTTCCCTGAACATATTGTGAAAAATAAGGAAATCTTTATGTTATTATATATTAATTAATGGTTAACCGTCTGAGATGCCTTCGCTAGTAGTACTTTGGTGTTCGTCGATCAGATCGCTCTATTTCACTCGATCTCGATGTGTTTTGTTCGCTCTCTTCGTCGCGCAGTGCGATAATATATGTGCCTACTTCAGCCAATAACCAAAATACGTGTGCCCCGTCTTTAGATGTGTGCCCAAATAGGTGACTCGACCAATCGTCACAGCGACGGACTGCATCGGCCGAGACCGCTTGTTAGGGATCTTCTTTCGGCCGGGTAATAGTACTTGTCTACACGAATAAATTGTAATACTAATATTATATTTAATAGACTATCCATTTATCAGTTTGAACATTGTTTATTGTTATTGTAATACAAGTGTTTAGTTCCTTTAAAAGTGATACTTTATGATTGGGGTGCTTGTACTAATTGTTTGGTTACACAGTATTCATTACCATAAAATCACTGACGCACGTGAATATTTTTATAATTACAAAAAATAGATCATGGCAACTATAAACGCGTAAGAAAAGTAGTAGTAAAAATGTATATCCAATCGCAATACCCCATTGTGAAGTTACAAAAATACCAGTTAATTAAATCGGAAATAATACTTACCAAATAATCAGGTGGAATGTCAAAAGCGACTTTTTTATCTCCTTTGGGCACATAAACTGGTTCAGCCGGCCGATCAAATAGATATAGAATACCAGATTTATCGTTCTCCATATTAACTTATTTGTTTTTGTATAGGTTAATTATTTATAGTCTAAATTAACGATAAAACAAAAAAGAGCCAAATATTGCTACCAATGGGTAGCTATCTTAAATTCGCAAAGAAGTGATTTCCTTTAGAAAATTGGTTACGATACAGTATTTCAACAAGTACAACTCATAAAGTACGACTATGACTCACTAGAAAACGAAATGGTAAAAGATGTTTGTACCTTGGCAATTAATAACGTTTTATGAAAAAAAAAATCTCGATGTCAGTTTTATAGGAGTGTTCAGGATATAGCGGTTTTTTCGTAGACCACAAAATCCTTAATAATGCTTTAAAATAATCAGCAGTAAAAGGCCTTGGTATTGTCTCATCTGTGTTTATAACGGAATTCTATACTTCATTCTTCCTGTTTTTATCGGAAATGCATTACGGTTAGGTGTCAGTCATTAGATTACAAATATTTGTCGCAGGCTTGATACAAAACCAATTTAGGGCACGCAATGTTAACCGTTTAACAGAAGTATTATTATGTAACTGACTAATATGTACTGCATCGGAGAAAATATGGTAATACTATGTTGTAATTTATTTCCCAAATATTCTTTCCACAGACCAAAGATGCAAAATTATGTGAAATATCCTAATCATTATACTTTATGCATTTATATCCCTGACTTATTACCAGTTAGCAAGTTTATTCGAGGCATACACTTTTTTTCAATAACGATAAAAATTTAGATAAGTGCGGGTAATAAGGCCCACCTATCATTTAGCCTTGGTAGGTCAATCTACAATACTGGTAATGCCATTTATTGCTTCTATTACATACGAAATATCATACGAAGAATTTACGCGCGATTAATATAACATTTGCCAGCTGGAAATTCAACAACTGTTTCGCCGGCAACCACCGTTGTTGCAATTATAAGAATTACGTCGGATTCTTGGCTTTGAATTGGGAGTACTCATTATCTAATAACTGTACAACTGTAGGTATGTATAAGTACATATGTTGGCAATATACTCCCAGAAAATTGATGATTTTTTAAAGTGCACGCTTAAGGGGGTAGACACGTCACGTGACCTGGCCGATTCGGCAGGTCGGTATTACAGCAGATTTTTTCTGCACAGAAATGGTAATACCGATAGATCGCCGATTGCCTGGTAAACGCGAGAGGGAGCTGTTTGCTATTTCCGAATTTTATTCTGAATAAGGAAAGAAATTCTCAGCTGTTGCATTGTCCTTATAAAAATTTAAACGGAAGTCGGCTGGTACTGCAAACGTAGAAAATTCATTGTACATTTACTTGAAATGTGCTTATGCTACAATATTCTACGTTGGCAGTAAGGAATTATAAGTGGAAAGGGGAAATAGATGTCCCCAGAAAATGAAGTTTGTTAGATTAAACATTTTTTTACTAGCAAAGCACCGAAACGGAACATGAAATACACTTATTACAAGTCCTATGCAGAAAGCAGTTATGAACAAACATTATATATAAAATTGTAAGGAATCGATTGACGTCACTTTTGCAAAGATCTGATTAGAAATTGCAGACCTTTAGATTCGTCACTGCTTAGCGTGCAACATTGTATTGTCCCGCTGGTTTCGATCGTCGAAGCCCACGAAATTCAGCGAGACACATGATTGTTGGCGAGCATCGCGTTTGACGACTCTAGCTAGAAAATCACGCCGTATGAATGCTAAAAAACGATAGTGTGAAGTGGCGTGCGTTTCAATTGCACATTGACAATATCGTAGATTCTAGGGCCTAGAATATTAGCTACGTATTACGATGTTCTTCACCAGAGCACTACATTAATGAATTAAAAAATAAATGAATTGGTCAATTAGTTAAAATTAATGAACTGTGAATAATTTTAATGACGCCTAATGTAATTGCACTTAGAAACTGAATTACTAATTGTAATTAAAAGAATTTTTTGACGTGCAACATGAAGCTGCGCATGCAAATGGTTGGGCTCGGATTATCGGGAAAGACCTACCCATCCCACCGTTTTGCTTTCTCGCTGCGAGCGAGGACCTTCGGGCCCCCGTAGACCACCCGTTGACAGCCGAGAGCAATAAAACCAACGGGCCAGATAAAATGTTCGTGTTTGATAAGTGTTGAGGAAATTATTACCAATGGAGTTTTTAGGATTTCTCGATGAAAATGATGTCAGAAATGGAGGAATTCGGTCCATTTTTAGTGAACGTAGTGTGTGTCCTAATCATGTATTCATAAAAAAAAATAGACCGAAATGCTTTGCGTCTCGACTCATGTTCGTGGACATAAACTCACCAATCCATCGGTGGTAACACTCTTATCAAGGTGTAATGAGAAATATGAACATTTTCGTATTCAGTACTGGATGACTCAAGTCGCCGTCGACCGAGGGTCTCTCGCTGGTGCGCTATTTCAATCGCACTCGATTTACGTCGTTCAATCTCCTTGTCAAGCGGTTCAGACGAGGGTTCTAATAAATGTGCATTTATTTGGGAAACCAAAGTCGCGTCATTCGTGACACCTACTCGCGAACAGATATATGTATGTACAAGAAAACGCAATTCAATTTCCCGATGACTTGAAGCAACATTTCAATAGGTAAATGCATGGAAAGGTGGGATCAGGAATTCCCAACCAAGTGATGCATATGAAAGAACTGGCGATATTCAACAATAGTTTGTCGTCTAAATTTTACAAGTATTTGTTTGACATGAATATAAAGTTTGTCAGTCTTTCTCGATTTGAGTTCTATATAAGGCTGACTTTCCTTCGCCATGAAAAGTCCCCTCTTGTGCTGCACGCTGGCAAGAAATCGACGCTCGAAACCAGCGGGGCCATACAATGTTGCGCGCTAAGCAGTGACAAATCTGCTGTTCTGCATTTCTAATCAGATCTTTGCGAAAGTCAGTTGATTCCTCATGTTTTCTCGATCAAATTGGCCCCAAAAATGATATAATTCGGACCAAAATTAAGGAAATTACGTGAAAAATTGTTTGCAGAATTGAAAGCCCGTTTTCTTAAAAATAGTCCGATTTAAATTATTTTCGGTCAATTTAATCGGGAGAATGCCAGGAATCCATTTGTGGCACTTTCATATTGATACGATGAAAAATAAACAAATTCTGTTTCTTTAGAATCGATGACACATCGCCGAGCACGGCGATCTCGCGCGGTTCGGGACACAAAGGTTCTCGTCTGTTATTCGAACTTCTAAGATCGTATTCAGATTTATTGGCCGGTGAGTTTTGTAACTAGGGGTGTGCGGGTACCCGATTTTTCGGGCTCGGGTCGGGCCGGCAACTTTCGGGCGGGATCGGGCGGGATCCCGATACTTCCGTATTGCTCGAGATCCCGACAGTTTCGGGACCCCGAGACTCGATTCAGGCTACAAGCACAGCCGCCATGAGCGGACAATTTGATTTCAGGTCGGCTTGGCAAAACTCGGACGCGATCGGCTCGAACGCCAGCTATTACGAGGGGACCGAGACGGATTATGTATATTATTTATATCGATACCAGAGTGATAAGTTTTTACCTTTCTGTCTCTTGTTGAATCATAACTTGTATCTTATTATTATTAATTATTATTATTTATTTACATATATATGTATTTTCATTGCTACCAAATAGTCTGTGAATACTGAATACGTCCATATACGTACTTAAATAAATACCATGTTCAGAACTTGGGAAGAAGACTATTTTTATATCGACAATATTTTAAAATCTGAATAAAATATACTTCACACTTAGTACTTTATGTAAAGGGAATATATAGGGTATTATCTTTTTCCGGATAGGTTCAGATTTAAAATAGAAAACGTACGAACTATAAGCATACAAAAAGGAATATTTCCTGGATGTTTCATAATAACAACAATACACAGGAGGCGAATATTTTATTATTTCAAATTAACGTGTAAGAAACATAATTTTTCTATGTTCTCAGGTAATAATTTTAATCTATTACTGGTAACGATATCGTCCGATCGCGTCCGAGTTTTGCCGAGCCGACCTGAAATCAAATTGTCCGCTCATGGCGGCTGTGCTTGTAGCCCGAATGGAATCTTGGGGTCCCGAATCTGTCGGGACCTCGAGCAATACGAAAGTATCAGGACCCCGCCCGATACCGCCCGAAAGTTGCCGGCCCGTCCCGAGCCCAAAAAATCGGGAAACCGCACACCCCTAGTTACGAAACTCACCGGCCAATAAATCTGAATACGATCTTAGAAGTCGAATAACCGACGAGAACCTTTGTGTCCCGAGCCGCGCGAGATCGTCGTGCTCGGCGATGTGTCATCGATTATAAAGAAACAGAATTTGTTTATTTTTCATCGTATCAATATGAAAGTGACACCATTGGATTCTTGGCATTCTCCCGGTTATATTGGCAGAAAATAATTTAAATCGGACTTTTTTTAAGAAAACGGGCTTTCAATTCTGCAAACAATTTTTGACGTAATTTCCTTAATTATGGTCCGAATAATATCATTTTTGGGGCCAATTTGATCGAGAAAACATGAGGAATCGACTGACGTCACTTTCGCAAAAATCTGATTAGAAATGCAGAACTGCAGATTTGTCACTGCTTAGCGCGCAACATTGTATGGCACCGCTGGTTTCGAGCGCCGAAGCCCACGAAACTCAGCGAGTCGCATGATTGCCAGCGAGAAGGACAAGGGAGGACTTTCCATGGCGAAGGAAAATCAGCCTTCTACAGAACTCAAATCGAGAAAGACTTTGCTAATAAACTTTATATTCACGTCAAATAAATACTTTAATTGTCAAATTTAGACGACGAACCATTGTTGAATTTCGCCAGTTCTTACATATGCCCCACTGGGTTCGGAATTCGTGATCCCAGAGTTTCATGCATTTACCTATTGAAATATTGCTTCAAGTCATCGGGCAATTGCATTGTTTCTTCTCGTACATATGTATATCTGTTCGCGAGTAGGTGTCATGAATGACGCGACTTTTGTTTCCCAAATAAATTCACCCCTATCAGGGCCCTCGCTCGAACCGCTTGACAAGGAGACCGAACGATGTGAACCGAGTGTGAGTGAAATAGCGCACCAGCGGTACACCCTCGGTCGACGGCGACTTGAGTCATCCAGTACTGAATACGAAATGTTCAAAATTTCTCATTACACCTTGATGAGAGTGTTACCATTCATGGATTGTTGGTGAGTCAAGACACGAAGCAATTCAGTCTATTTTTTCTTATGAATACATGATTAGAACACACTCTACGTTCAATAAAAATTGAGCGAATTGCTTCATGTTTGATATCATTTTCATCGGGAAATCCTAAAAAATTCATCGGTAATACTTTCATCAATACTTATCAAAAACACGAACATTTTATTTTTCTGTACTGGGTATTTTATCTAGCTCGTCGGTTTTATTGTTCTCGGCTGCCAACGGGCGGTCTACTAGGACCCGAAGGTCCATGCTCGCAACGAGAAAGCAAAACAGTGGAGTGGGTAGGTCTTTCCAGATAAACTGAGCCCAAAGGCTTCTCAACAATTGCAATATTGGAAGACTGTACATGTTCTTTCTGATGCTTTCGGCGATATGCGCAACCATTTGTATGCCCGGTTTCATGTCTAACAAGTCAGGCGATTTTGTTTGTGCGAGCCATATATAAAGACAGTCCTGTAACGTTCACTACATCTTCAATTATAAAACTGCAAATATGTTATTTTACACATGTGTCTCGCTGAGTTTCGTCGGCTTCGACGCTTGAAACCAGCGGGGCCATACAATGTTGCGCACTAAGCACTGATGAATCTGAAGTTTTACAATTTCTAATCAGATCTTTGCGATCGTGGCGTCAATCGATTCCTTATACTTTCTCAATCAAATTGGCCCCAAAAATGATACAACTCAAACCATAATTAGGGAAATTACGTGAAAAATTTGATTGCAGAATTGAAAGCCCGTTTCGTTAAAAATAGTCCGATTTAAATAATTTTTTCATAAAAAAAATGCGCAGGCTGGATGCGCGTGATTATTACGTGGCCCCCTCCATAGACATATATAGACGGATCAGAAGATGGGACTATCGGCGTGGGGAAGGAAGGCTTGGAGGGGTAAAGGCATAGGTTCAGATACAGGCATGTCGGTTAGCTTCGGATGCATTCGGCATGCATAACCACAGCGTTATCCGATTTACTCGTATCGCTCCCCTTACCGCGAACCTTGCCACCCCCCTCAGCTTACGCTCCGCCGTCTATCTATGGTCCCCTCCTCGAAGTGACAGAAAATTTAACCTATGTACAGGGTCATTCGTTAAAACTGCAACCCACGCGCGCGCGAACAGGTAAATTTGGCAACACCGCCTCACAGACGCATTCCACTACAACCATGCGCCGATACTTCCGCCATCTATGAGCCAACGATGAAAGTGTAGTCTTTCGCCAGAGAATATTAAATTTGACGTAGTAGACGGGTAGGAGAACGGTAGCCATTTTAAGAGTGCAACCGCGCCGATCCGGTTATCTACGTATGCAATGGTCCAGCAGCGATATTAGCTCAGAGTTGGGCAAAATGTAATCTAATTACAATTTACAAATTACGATTAAAATGTAATTGTGTAGTTGATTACACATTATTTTCTGTAATCGTTAATGTAGGTGGTTGACCACAATTTTATCAACTAGATAAATTAACGATTACAGAAAATAATGTGTAATCAACTACACAATTACATTTTAATCGTAATTTGTAAATTGTAATTAGATTACATTTTGCCCAACTCTGAGCTAATATCGCTGCTGGACCATTGCATACGTAGATAACCGGATCGGCGCGGTTGCACTCTTAAAATGGCTACCGTTCTCCTACCCGTCTACTACGTCAAATTTAATATTCTCTGGCGAAAGACTACACTTTCATCGTTGGCTCATAGATGGCGGAAGTATCGGCGCATGGTTGTAGTGGAATGCGTCTGTGAGGCGGTGTTGCCAAATTTACCTGTTCGCGCGCGCGTGGGTTGCAGTTTTAACGAATGACCCTGTATACGCTATATGACAATAAATGTTGAGCGGCCATTTCGTTCTTTTGCGCTACATTTGTGAACTTTTTATCATCCTTCCGAAACAGTATTATTACGTCGCAACAGTATCTTTAGGAAATCGGGTCTAGCATATAGGTTATATTTTCTGTCACTTCGAGGAGGGACCACATAATAATCACGCGTTGGATTCAACATCAAACACAATTTTATATATGTTTGTTCATAACTGCTTTCTGCATAGGATGTGTATTTCATGTTCTGTTTCAGTGTTTTGCTAATTAAAAAATGTCTATCCTAACAAACTTCATTTTCTGGGGACATGCCCTCATCTATTTTTCCTTTTCACTTATAATGCCTTACTGCCAACGTAGAATATTGTAGCATAAGTACATTTCAAGTAAATGTACAATGAATTTTCTACGTTTGCAGTACCAGCAGACTTTCTGTTTAAAAAGTACAACGCAACAGCTGAGAATTTCTTTCCACATTCAAAATAACATATGGAAATAGCAAACAGCTCCCTCTCGCGTGCACAGGCAGCTGCGTATCTATGGGTAATACCATTTCAGTGCAGAAAAAACCTGCTGTAATACCGACCTGCCGAATCGGCCAGACTACGTGACGTGTCTACCCCCTTAAATAATTAATAATGACTTTTAGTCGATTGAGAGGATTTCGCTTATAGATAATGACTCTTTGGGTCGATGTAGTAGGACAATAGAATATACTTAGGATCTAGGAGATTGAATATGTTCAAGTTGAGAATTGGGGCAAATATTGCCACCTGGAATAGTCTTACTCCCTCGTAGCTCAAGAGTAATATTTCTAACCTGAGAGTAATTATTAATGATTTAGCTTCAACAAGGCCGGCGGAACCCATTATGCAAGTAAAGGTCCATTTATACAGCCACCGAGCCGAGCCTTCCGAGCCGTCCGTGCCGGGCGGAATCCCTATGCTAAAGCTTATGGAGAGCTCGGAGCCTCTGAGTCAGCGCTGGGCAGCGGTGGGGCCCCTCACGCGCCAGCTTCCCCTTCCAATCTGTCTCTCGCACAGCGTGCCTTCCGTCGTCAAGGAGACCGCGCGACGCTACGAAGGCTGCCATGACGGGCTAGCCGTGCTAGCGTCTTCGCGGTTAGCGTCGCGCGGTATCCCTGACAACGCGGACGAGAGTGGGAGAACCCCGAGCTTACGCGTAAGCGATTTTGCCCAGCGCTGCTCTGAGTCATCAGGGGCGTCCGGGCCCGGCCGTGCTCGGCGGCTCCTCGTCGCCCGCTGGGCCCGTGCTCGGTGGCCACTCGTTGACACGACTGGAGTGCGTGCCCCGTCGAAGTGCAACGCTGCTAGATTTTATGCTCCCAACACGTAGGGTAAATCCGAGAGACGCGGTCGACCTAATATAAAATGGCTATTAAAACTAATAAAGTAAAATTATTTATGAGTGAATACAATTACAGATTCATTGATATATAATTTGTTTACGCTAAACAAGTAAAGAACACATGAAAGAAAAAGTGAACTACCTACTGGCGGTTAGTAAGGCAAATGAATACAAAAGTGAAGAAATAAACTAAATAAACAAAAATAATAATAAAAAATAAAAATAAACAAAAATAATAAAAAAAATCATAATTCGACCATCTCACCTTTCTGCAGCGAGAGATGGTATTCTCGTTAGCTTTCAGAGGAAGAGTTAATATGGCCAAATACTTTGGCTGCATTAGCTCACAATATCTCTACTATTTTGTTATCCCAAACATTGAACGGAAATAAACTTAGAAGTATATTTTAAATACGATTCTGTACACCACTGGTTGAGAAAAGAGGTTAAATGTAACCTCAATTTATTTTTTATAGCCTATAAATAAAAAAAAAAACACAGGAGGAAGCGAAATGACGCTATTCATTCAACTGTTTGGTTTCTGGAGAAATAATTCGTCTGCACTTTAACTTGTTTTTCCGTATAGAATCTGAAATATGGCGACTCGACCAACTCTCCGGCACGACCGCGTCTCCGGGATTTACCGTAGAGGAGTGTATTCATTTGCCTTACTAACCGCCAGTAGGTAGTTCACTTTTTCTTTCATGTGTTCTTTACTTGTTTAGCGTAAACAAATTAAATATCAATGAATTTGTAATTGTATTCACTCATAAATAATTTTACTTTATTAGTTTTAATAGCCATTTTATATTAGGTCGACCGCGTATAAAATCTAGCAGCGTTGCACTTCGACAGGGCACGCACTCCAGTCGTCTCAACGAGTGGCCACCGAGCACGGGCCCAGCGGGCGACGAGGAGCCGCCGAGCACGGCCGGGCCCGGACGCCCCGGATGACTCAGAGGCTCCGAGCTCTCCATAAGCTTTAGCATAGGGATTCCGCCCGGCACGGACGGCTCGGAAGGCTCGGCTCGGTGGCTGTATAAATGGACCTTAATGCGTTGCATAAGGGCGCCAGCCGAAGGGGGCGCTAAAAAATATATTGCAGACTTAATAATAAAAGAATCCAACTCCCATATAAACAAAATGTAAATGTAATTCTTTCTTTTTATTGCACCTCGTACAGGCAAAATATATTAAATAGAAAACAGGTGCAAAAATTTGTGGTCGCCAAAACTTTTCTTGCATAAGGGCGCTCGCGGCATTCTCGCACCGCACAGTGGGTTGAAATCCCTGAAACACGGCAAAAATATGAAGGCAATCTTTGAAATTTACAAAAATGAGTATTCTACAGTTTTCGCGGTCGCTGATTACGAATCTGAAGTAAAAATGGCAAAAAACAAAATGGCGGATCCAATATGGCGGACACGTATGACAAAAAAATATCAGATTTAGTCTAAACTTGGTATTCTAGAGTTTTCAAAGTCGCTGAGTACGAATTTGAAGTCAAATGACAAAAAACAAAATGGCACTAAACAAAGGTTTTCTAAATCCTTATCTTCTAATATATTTAAAACTGTTTCTTGAACAGTCAGGAGACGTTCTACCGTATGGTCGAGTAACGCTTGTAACTTAACGTCTGCTGAGGTTGAAGTTATCTTTATACTCTCACTATTTGGATAGCACTTCATCTTTTCTAACTGCAAGAGTGTGTAGCTTGGAAATCTTTCAGGATCACTCTTTCTGATAAGATTATATTGATGTCTAGATAATTTAGCATCCACCAATAGAGCTAGAGCATCTTCGCAAGGCATTTTTCGGGACTGTTCTTCTTTATATTTTTTGTAAGCTTCTCTGTATTCGTTTGCTCGTGTTGGAGTAGAAGTTGTTAATTTATGTATAAGTTTTTATGCCTCTATTTTTCCGGATGCTCTTAGCTTCACTTCTGTCGCATATGATAGTTCCCCAAGGGATGACTGTCGTAAGGTTTCAGTTTTTTGTCGCTTGCTTCTCACAGAGTTATTTTCGAAAGTAACTATTGGGCGACCTCGCTGCTTTGATGAATAAATTTTAAAACACACCGAACTCTTCAACCAATTTTTATTGTTTTTTTTTAATCTATCCTCTATTCTGTTTGCTTGCATCCATTTAGTTTTAAATTGTGATTTAAATTGAGTTATTTTATGGTATAAAGATACTAAACCCTCATCAGGA
The DNA here is from genome assembly GCA_951215215.1 of Andrena trimmerana. Lineage (NCBI taxonomy): Eukaryota > Metazoa > Arthropoda > Insecta > Hymenoptera > Andrenidae > Andrena > Andrena trimmerana. Next base: position 12,464,625 of record OX578062.1, read on the forward strand.
CTCTTAAGAAAGAAAATTGATCATCTACTTTTCGATTTGGGGCGTTTTTTGAGATATTAAAAAGTTCTTGTCTCATTATAACAATGTCATTTGCATTCACATCTGAAAGTAACAACATATAAATGTATAAATCTTTCAATTAACTGCGTTTGCAAAAAAAAATATTTTTATGAACTGGGAACATTTTTGAATAAATTGTAATTTTAGGGATTGGAGCAAAAACGAGCAAAATCTGAAAGTTAATCTTAGTTTGATAATCAGAGATGATAACTGTGGAAACAACAATGCTTGTTCGGACTTGGAAGTTAACTAAATGTTTAATTCTTTTACTGGGCTAGTCATTGACAAACCTAAACCCGGGTTTGGTAATTCTAATGATGGAAATACAGCTGGGCGTTTCTTTTCCAATGTGAGACCTGTCTGCAGAAATAACAAATATTGATGTAGATTTGATTAAAAAAATGCATATAGTATTAGTTGTATTGTCATGTGGTCACGAAATTGATGTAGAAAAGTTCCGACAATTTTCATTAGATACAGCTAGACTGCTTGTACAAAAATATCCATGGTACTATATGCCTCCCACTGTCCATAAATTTCTCATTCACGGTCCTGAAATAATATCGGCTGCTTTATTGCCAATTGGTCAATTGACAGAAGAAGCGCAAGAAGCGCGCAACAAAGATTTTAAAAAATATCGTGAACATTATTGTCGAAAATGCAGCCGCGAAAAATGCAATCAGGATATTTTTAACCACTTTTTATTAAGTTCAGATCCAATAATAACCAGCAAGAGACGATTACCGCAAAAGAATCGTCGATCTCTGCCCAAAGAAGCATTAAACTTATTATTGCCTCCCGTTATAAATTGTAATGATCAAACTACACCGGTCCAAGCGAATGATGAATATGATAGTAGTGATGCTAGTTCGCATGATCATTAACTTATCGTGTTGCATTTATCGTAAACTGTTTCACAACTTGTGTTATTGAATATTTAGAAAAATGTATCAAATAAGATTAAAAGAGGAATCTTTTGTTTTATTTACTTTAAAATAATAGTTTTTGATTAACCGGTTAACTGACACGACTTTTTTTATTATTCATGCCCAAATTTGCAACATCGAAAAATTAAGTGAATCACAAAGTTATTCCATTTGATCATATATGATACAGAATTGGCAGAATTGGCCAGATTTTTTTTTATCATATATGATACATTTATATGGTAGAATACACATTTTTGTAAATATCAAAGATTTCCTTCATACTTTTGCCGTGTTTCTGGAATTTCAACCCACTGTACGCCGGCCCTGCTCACGAGTATTGCTTATTTTAATCTATAATAGATTATGCCTCAGATAGTTTATACGAATGTTTATCTTCATAAAACCCATCCACCGGCAGGTACTCCACAAAAATAGTATGCGTGACAAGCTCGAATAAAATGTTTATATTCTTTGTTTTAGCATAATGATAATATTTACAACGTATGGATGAGATTTTTCTAATAAAAATGAAACCAAACCCGACGGAATTCAAACAAGTTTGAGTTCTGCTTATAATATATAATGGCTTTAAAATATCAATATTTTTTAATACTAGTCAATAACAGATTTGCTTGAAAAAGAAGATATGATATTTCACATTTTCACCCTTTGACTGCGGGGCGCCAAATCAATTCGCTACGGTCGGCCGAGGATTCGTACATGTTTCATGAAAAAAATAATTCTTTATTTTTTATCGTATCGATATGGAAGTGACGCCGATGGATTCCTTATGATTTTTCGATGAAAATCATACCAAATTTCATGTAAATCGGACTATTATTAACGAAAATAGCTTGTGGTGATGGAAATTAATTTTTTATGGTATTTGTTTCATTATAAACCTAGGACCCTCGACTCACATACATTTTGCTCAGCGGTGTAACTCTTTCACGAATAAATGAAAATGTATTTTCACCAACGACCATACTGCGTCTGCAAAACACCAGAACGCCAACGGCCGTAAGACGTAACAGTCAAGCGCTTCAAATCGTGTAGTCAAGTTGCATTTATTTCAAGTAATTCAGTACACGAAGAGTAATTAAAGTGCCAAACTATCTACCAAAACGGAGGAAGCGAAGGAGGAAATATTACCCGGTGAAAATATCCAAGATTTCGGAAGCAATGAAAATAATTGCAACATAACCTCAATGAGCGTCGCATGGCCAGCGTCGCAGAGGAAGAACATTGCAAAATATCTGAACGGGGAATTATCCCCAAGCCAAATAAAGAAGCTAATATCAAGCGATGATGGGAAGAAATCCATAAAACGAAAATTGGAAGCTACTCCATCCTCGATCCCGAAAATGGCCAAGGGAAAAAAAAGTGCAGAGCACGTGCTAGACCAAGATAAGTCGAATACTATAATCGACAAGCTAAGTGCAGAAAACAAACTCTTAAGACAAGAACTGGAAACTTTAAATGAAATCATATCACAACTAAAGGCAACAGACTATCAGCAAGTGCCTGCTGAATTAAGTACAAAGACCACGGCTAACCTACAAGGGGACCATGTGGCAGGAGGGAATCACCCAGTACCAGATCCACAAACCAAGGATATAAGATTGAAGAACAGGTTAAGCAGGGAAAAGGAACGTGAATATCTGTCCCAGCATCCCAGACCGACAACTTCAACAGCAACAGCAGGACGAGTGACACCAGCAGCCCAAGTAGGAGCGGACCGCAGCCAGACAAAGAAGGTGGGTCTACCAGGGCTGAACACAAAAGTTAGTAAGAGCAACTCAACAGAAAAAAACATACCCCCACCCATAAATATATTATACCAAGACCCTAAAGAGTCAATAGAACTAATTAAAAACAAATCTGCGGATATAAAATTCCATGTAAAACGAATAAGTAGTGCGAGACATGTAATACAATTGCATTCAATTGAAGACTTTGATGAAGTAAAAGGGACGCTCACTGAACACCAGTTATTATTCATATACACCAAAAGATCAAAAAAGACATAATTACTTGTTAAAGGGTCTCCCACAATCTTTCGCTGAGTAAGAAATTGCAAGTGAGCTCAAGTCAATCGCAGGAGAAAACCTTTACTTCACCAAAGTAACGCGATTTAAAACATTAAGATCAGAGAAGGAAAATAGAATACTACCAATTTACATTGTACAATTAGAGCCAAAGAGCGACATAAGTAAACTCGCATTAATTAAATATGTTAACCATCACGTAGTTAGATGGGAATAGTTAATAAAAAAAGGAGACGCCCAATGCAGGAGGTGTCAAAGATTTGGGCATGCTGCAAGTAACTGTAATATGAATTACAGATGTGTAAAATGTAGCGAACCACACCAACCGGGTGAATGCAAAATTAATATTGAAACAAACGAACAAACAGGTAAGAAACTCTTTTGTGTTAATTGCAGAACAGAGGGCCACCCTGCATCTTACAAAGGCTGCCCAAAATATAAAGAACATAAATTAAACAGTAAAAATACAAATTTACGTAAGGAACCAAATGTACCAAAAACAATAACAAACCCAGCCTTTGCAAGAACAGGCACGTCATTCGCAAACATAGTAAAAGGTGTGAATCAGAACACGCTCCCAGGCACAGAACCAGCTAACACAATGAATATAGGGATTCCACACTTCATAACACAAATACAAGCTAATATACATAATCTACAATCTAGAACAGACGGGATAGAAAAAGTAATAGAAACTATAGCAATAAAACTAGAAGCAATACACACACAGCTATGTCAAATAACAAATGTTATACCTAACAGTAATTACATTCAATAATACACAGAAACATACACAAAATAAAGCTGATATCAGCAAATATAAACTTAATAATCAGCAATACAAAAAGAATAGCCCTCACACTTTTATTAGAAAAGCAAAACCCAGATATAGTATTCCTAAACGAAACACACCTTAATGAAAAACATACATTATATTTCAAAAATTACAAAATTATAAGAAATGACAGACGACACAATAAAGAAGGGGGAACAGCAATTCTAATAAAAAATTATATAAAATTTGAAGTAAACGAAAATATAGATAATGAATTGATAGAAACAACAACACTAAAACTGACAATGACAAACAACAGCAATTTAGTATTAGTTTCTGTATATGTGAAGAAAGGACGAACATCAAAGTTTAGAACAGAATTAGAACAATTATTTCATAAATTAAACCTAGAGTCACAAAACAATTACTACATTATTGCAGGAGATTTCAACGCGAAACACAATGAATGGTCGAATAGAAATAATGACGAACGAGGAATAAATCTGCTAGACTGGATAAACAACAACGACATTAGATACAGAATAAATTTATTGCATTCAAACAATCCATCATATCCACGAAATGGATCCTTTATAGACTTACTCATGATGGACGCAAGACTGGAGTGTACTTACGCGGATAACAATAGACTCTCCACCATACAAATCACAAGCGATCATGTAGCAATAAAAACAAAAATAAAAATACCAAATCAGAACTTAATCTTAAGAAATAACGTAGACATCATGGCTTACAATTTCAAAAAAGCGAACTGGGAAAAATTACAAACTATACTCCAATCTTGCGACCTGAATATAAAATCAGACACAAATCTCACAATAGCACAAATAGAGGAATATATTGATAATATATCACTCACAAAATTACAAACGCCATGGAGCATACAATACCGAAAATCAAGACACAAAACTCAGTAGACAAATACGTAACGCGCAATATTAAACAACTACTGCTAGAAGAGAAACAAGCTATCTCGACAGCTCGCAAAATACGTGGAGCAGGTAACTACGGACCACACATAAGCCACGCATTAAGATGCTTAGATAATAAAATAAAGGCAATAAGGAAAAAAATAAAAATAGAAGTAGACAGAGAGGTAAATAACTACTGGTATACTAGAATAGGGTAACTCGGGGTAATATGCCACAGTTAACTTTGAAACGCGATATCTCGCAAGTATAAGTAGATACCGGGAAAAAGATAAAATTATATGAAAGTGTAACTAATTCTGTGTATTGACTAATAAGTAGAGATATGTAACTTTTATAGTTCAAAGAGAAACGTACAAATACAAAAGTCCTCGAAAGTGGCATATTACCCAGGTGGTGGGTGAATATGCCACAAGGTTTAAGGTAATATGCCACAAGCTATGAAGTGCGAATTAATCACTAAAATTTTGGAGAATCAACAATATTTTAAACTACTTAAGCTATTAGTAACTAATAACAAATATTTGAACTCAATGAAACGTAAAATATATTGAAAAAAATAGCTATTTGTTACAAACTAAACAGTCTCTAATCTCTATGCAGTCTTCATGAACCCACTTTTTGCAACAAGTAGTTTTTACCCAGTCACGTTTAGGTCCTTTTTTATCATAATAATAGAGTTCGCATATTGCACAGTAATTGTCATTTTCTGCATCAGTTGATTCGACATAAGAAATATCTACTACATTCTCAAAATTTGTTCTTCGGTTTTTATTTATTTTTTTTTCGGTTTTTTTTTTTATTTCATACTTCTTAGGCATGGTTCTAATACGAAAAAACAACTCGATGGCATTAAATAGAAAGAGTTATAAAGATAAGAGTTTGTCGGTAGTGGTATATTATCCCGACAAACATGTGGCATATTACTCCAAACAGCCATAAAAAGAAGGATGGAAAATCTCTCCACAAAGAACATAGTTTTCACGGATGTTTGAGAGGTTATAAAATTCGTTTGTTAGTATACTTTATCATAATCTATTGATTTTTTGTATAACTGTTCACACAAATGTATAATCTGCATTCTAGTTACAGTATGAAATTAGATGAAGCCGATAATTTTATAACTTACCAGGATTTATTGAAAATAAAAGAAGATAAAAGCCAAAATCTGTTGTCGTCTTAGCAGTTACACTAAATTGAACGGAATTAGTGCAAATATAACGCCATCTGTGCATTATTTAAAAAAATATTGAGAAGTGGCATATTACCCGCGGTGGCATATTACCCCGAGTTACCCTAAGTCAAATCAACACCCAACAATCCGATAAAATGTTTTACGAAATTAACAAAATTTTCAGGAAAAAAGACCCGCTGCAATTGCCAACACTTAAAATACCACAATCCAAAGAAAACCTACTACGTCGAGCAGACATAGTACCGGGCACTCTCAATACTGACATTAATAATAACTTTCTATTAAGCAATAGCGGTAATAAATTAAATTACCTCGGCACACAATACGCGACCATAAACGATCAAAACAATAACTTAAATAATCAAAAATTTAGAAACATAATAGAAAAAGATTACAAACAAATAATAGAAGACATCACAAACAATATCCCGGACACCATATGTAAATTCTCGATAGAAAACAATGCAATAGCGCCAATCGAGATAGACGCGTTACCAAATTATTTTACAAACTGTGAGCAAGTAAAACAGAAATTTAGAACACTAAATAACAAAACATCGACGGGTAATGACACAATACCGAACATAGTTTTAAAGAAACTACCGCTAAATGTAATAGTTGGTTACACGATAATATTTAACAATCTCCTAAATCATGGCCACTTCCCAATCTCCTGGAAGAAGGCAAAAACATTACCGATCCAGAAAAAAGGTAAAGATAAGAGTGATCCCAGTGGTTATAGACCAATCAGCCTACTTTCGAACATAGGCAAGGTTTTCGAAAGAATCATAAACGATACAATCCAAGCAAAGTGTAAATTAGGTAACATAATCCCAGAGAATCAATACGGCTTTAGACATCGCCATTCAACAATTCATGCGATAAATAAACTAACATCAGATGTGCACTGGGCACTAAACGAAGGAAAGTACCTGAGAGCGTGCCTGATTGACTTAGAAAAAGCGTTTGATACGGTATGGCTCAATGGCTTAATAGTAAAATTGAGGAAAAAGGACTTCCCTCTATCCGTAATTAAGCTCATCCATAGCATGATATACGAAAGAAGTTTCCAAATATGTTCGGGGAAAGAAATATCGTCACAAACCTTTAAAATTGTTGGGATTTTATTGAGTGGTAGAAACACGTGTTGTGGAAATAGGTTATTATATAATGTGTACACTTGAATCAGCCTTTTGTGTTTATAATGTAATGCAATATTTATTATTATAATTGTACACTTGAGTGTAATATGTACTCTTAATACTTGAAAAATATAAAGCTAATATTCGTATTAACAATGTGATCTCTATTCTCTCTGATGTCGACTTGTCGGCGTACATTTCCGTTCTACCCCCTTTTTAACATTATACAGTATTGTCTCCGTATGTACTCACTGGTCGGGACCGGCGAGTAACCCGTATAGTGAACAGCGACCCTAATTCCGAGTGTTCGTTTCTCGCTTCTTTCTGCCCGAAGGGGGGAGCGAGATGGAATGCTTTGCGTGCGCCGGAGTGACACGGCGTCCGAAAGACGGAGCGAGACCAGTGGCTTTCGCTCGCTCTCGTTCCATCTCGCTCTCGCCTTCGCCAGACAAGAGTGAGAAAAAAGTGGTGGGGATAGCGAGTAACCCGTATCGTGTACACCAAACCGAGTACATACGGAGACAATACTGTACCCTAGTAACTATGCTCCCGCGTCGCGCGTTGCCAACCTGCTCTGAATTAATCCTAGCCATACATTGCCAACATCCCCCCTTAATTCTGAGTAGGTCTTTTAATGTTAGTTTTTTTTTTCTTATTGTATAATTTTTGATTTTAGTATTTGAACTTCACCCGTTCTAAAGGTTTTGTTAGTATATCCGCGATTTGATTTTGTGTCGGACAATATTCTATGTTTACTGTTTTATCTTTTACCATTTCGTGAATAAAGTGATATGTTACGTCTATATGTTTTGAGCGAGTGTTAATTACCCCGTTTTTAATTAGACTTATTGTACTTTGATTATCTATCCGTACTTTTGTTTTCGGATACTCATTTGTTAGTTCCTTTATCAGTTCTCGCAGATATTGCAGTTGTTTACAGCATTCCGATGCTGCGATGTACTCAGCTTCTGTACTCGACATCGCTACCGTACGTTGCCTTCTTGAGCTCCAGCTTACAGGTCCTCCATTGTAATATATCAGATACCCTGTTGTGCTTCTCCTGGTCTTCTCGCCCCCAGCGAAGTCCGAGTCGCTATATGCTGTTAGTTCATTTTCTCCACCCTTCTTATATTCTATTCCTTCTGTTCGAGCTCCGTTGAAATACCTGAAAATTCGTTTTATTTGCATTATTAATTGGTCGGTAGGTTTATTTACCGATCTACTGATCTTGTTGACAGAAAAACTGATGTCCGGTCGTGTCTTGTTGCTGAGATATAGTAGGCTTCCTGTAGTTTCTCGACAAGGATACGTTTTTTCTGGTTTTCTATTTTCTTGTTGTGTCTTCACTGCTGGTGTACTCATGGTCTTCGAATCTTTCATTTCAAATCTTTCCAGCAGTTTAATCGTGTAGTCTTCTTGTGTTAATTTTAAATTCTTTTCGTCTTCTTTGATTTGAAGTTTGCCAGGTGGCGCTTTACGTTGTGTACGAACAATTATCGCTCTCCGTTATTTCCTTAATTTCTCGGGCAATCCGCTTTTTCGTGGGTGTCTATTTACTTCATCTCATAGTTAAAGTGCTCGTGATTGTTGGTCATAACCCGCTGTGCCGGCTTCTTGTCGCTATTGCTGTATATTTCTGGGAAGAATATTACTAATTCTAGGAATTCGTGGTCGTCGACTCACCGTCTACAGCCGTTGAGGTTTTGACAGTTCTGTTTACATACAACACTCAGTCAACCTCACTAGGTCAGTCGGCCAGTGCTCGTGATATATAGGTATCAGGTGCCATCTAGTCTCGGCATAACAAAGTGCTAATTACACGCTAATTACTACCTTATCGACGGCGTAGCGCCATGCCTACCTGTATGCAATGTGCGAAATTCTTGCCAAAGTCTGGTCTATGTTCTGGTTGTGGACTAAACAACAATCTTAATTTGAACAACCCAACAACCGGATCATCAGGCTCCGTCACTCAGCCTACTACCAATTACTCGGCTTGTACATCGTATACCCCGGACGATTTGACTAACATAAACTTCACTTTATCTGACATTCGGGCTCAACTTCACAGTCTCAGTGACATAAAACAGAGTCTCTCCAAGCTTGACGATATTACCTCGACGCTGAGTGAATGCATGGAGCGTGTCGAAAATTTGCAGCGGTCATTTTATGCCGTTTCTCGACGTGTTGACGGTCTATCCACGGCTCAACAGCTACTTACGTCGCGATGTGATGACCTTGAACGAAAATTTGCTACGTGCGTTAATACCCCTCGATCTTCTGCAACGGATGCTGCGCCAAAAGGGATGATCTCTTCTATATCGCGACGTCTTCAACGACTTGAAGAAGTAAACTGGCACCATGAACTTGCCGTCACGGGACTTCCGGACTTCCCTAATACCGATACAATGGAAGTTATCTCCTCTATTGCTGCTGCCATCAGTGTTCCCTTTGCTAATGCTGATGTTGCAGCAGCTACCTGTATCGATAGTAAGAAGTCTAAAAGCAAAACGCTGATTGTGCGCTTTACATCTGCCATCATTCGCGACTCATGGTTAAACAAGAAGAGAACCAAAAAGGATCTGAAAGCTATAGAAGTCTTTCCAAACTGGCCAGAAACTATGATATATATTAACGAAAGATCATCGGCAGAGGAGCGCCGTATTTTCATGGAGGCAAAACAATTTGCCAAAATCCATAACTTCAAATACGTCTTGATGAGAAGAGGCATCCTTCGTACAAACCTTTCCTTTCATTCCTCCACTGCTGTTTCAACCCGTTCACAATCACATCTCTCTATTCCTTTACACTCTACATCCAAATTTGAATCCTCTTTCTCATATATAGCGGCGCATTATTACAACTCCCTTCCTGCTTCTGTCCGACAGCTTGATTCTTTTCCTGCCTTTAAAGAGGCAGCCCGGCTTCATATCCTCCAGCACTTTTAGTGTGGGCTGTCTTGTTATGTCTTCACCTCCCTCTATAGCCCATTTTATGCCTTTCCCGCGTGTTACCATCTATTTGTTCTTTGGTGTCTAAAATTTTTATCTTCTATTATATCTACTACTATTTAGTTTTAAGGAAATTTAGAATTAGTATGCATAGTATTAAGTAATTTTTAGTTTATATTATGGTTAGGCTTATTAACAGTTTATACTGCGGCCTCGCCTTTACCCTAATCTGTACCATATATTTCTTTCTCTGTCACGTCAAAGGGTAATAAAGTTGAAATAATAATAATAATTTCCATTCCAACGAACGTTTTTGGTTTTCTGTTGACTGTCATCTGAAACTCCTTATTTAATTCTATTACTAGTTCTTCAATTTCTTCTTTATTATTTCCTATCAGCAGCCCGTCATCTACATATATTGCAATTATTAGATTGCTACTTGTTCTTTTAAAAATGCATTGCTCTGTTTGCAGTGGCTTTAGATCTTTTGATTTTAAGAATGATGAAAATCGCTGATTCCATTTCAGTGGAGCCTGCTTCAAACCGTATAAAGCTTTATTTAGTTTACATATCTTGTCTTTTATATTGTATCCTTCAGGAGGATACATATATACATCTTCATCTAGTTCTCCGTATAGAAAAGCTGTTTTTATGTCTATTGTATAATACAAATATGATTCTTTGGCTGTTATTGCCAGGAGAGTACGTAATGCTGTGGTACTTACCACGGGGCTGAACGTCTCTTCGTAGTCTATGTTCCCTTTTTGTTCACAGCCTCTCACGACTAGGCGTGCTTTGTATCTCCCGTCGTCTTTTACCCTCAGTACCCACTTGCTACTTAGCGGACTTGCTTTCCCTATTTCCTTTGCGTCCACCAGAGTCCAAGTGTTATTTCCTTTTATTGATGTTTTTTCTTCTTCTATTGCTGAGAGCCATTTTTTCCTTTCTGTACCTGAAACAGCTTGAGTATACGTTAAAGCTACATAGTCATTATATTTTTGCGGAGCCTTTCTCTCCCTTTGTGATCGCCTTGGAGTTTCATTTTCTAATGTTTCAACATTCCATTATATGTTGTCTTCTATTTCTTCGTACGTTGAGCTATCTGTCTCTTGATCCTCTTGCTCGCTGTTTTCTTCTTTCTCTTGCTCTTCTTCCTGTACGTTACCGTTTTTTTCTTCATCTGTTTCTTCTTCCACCTCCATGTTTCTTAAAATTTTTCCTTTTGAGGTTTGTTTGTCGTTTTCTTCTTCATTTTTCTCTTCGAATTTTACATCCCTTGCTATTATTATTTTTCCTTTTTCTTCGTCCCAGATTCTGTATCCGTTAGGGGCGTATCCAACCATTGTTCCTTTTTTACTTCTTTCATCCAGTTTCTTGAGTGGGCCCTGGATTTTCGTGTGAGCTATGCTCCCAAATAGTTTTATACCTTTTAAGTCTTTTTTTTTTTTTGAAGAGGGGAAAATGCTTTACGCATACCCCGACATTTGTTGTCGGGGTTATGTGGGACTCCCCGCCTATAACATAGGCGGGATACCCACTAAAAACCCCCTCTGGTGGTCTCCACGGTGGGCCTCATGGCGGCGCCCGGAACTTCTGGTGTAGTCCGTCGGGCGCCGCTATTGTTGCCAATGAGGCCCCGCTAACATCCCCCCACTCTCAAATTAAACTTTGGGAGGGGGGGGGGGGGGGACCACCGACTGGGTGTCCACCCTGTAATCAAGGTGGACTCCCCGGTATCTAGCACTGCACAAAAGTGCGTGCATCCGCGATAATAAAAACTTATAGCTAACTTAGAGCTAACTTAAGTCTACGGTAAAACGGAAAACGCGATAAAAACCCGATAATAAAAAAACGATAAAAAACGCGATAAAAACCCGGACGCGGCTCCCCATGGGGACACCGCCGGGGGGATTACCTCTCCCCCCCCCCCCACGCGATCAGCGGGGGCCGACCCTCTTTCTTTTCCTAGCGAGCCTTGTGCGCGCGCGGGCCCTCTCGGCAGCAGCCTCCTGGGCCAGGCGCACTCGCTCCGCTCGGAAGAGGCGGTCGGCCTCTAATTCCGCCGCCTGGCGGGCCCCCATGACGGAGGCCGCAAAATCGCGAAACGCGGCCCATCTCTCCGGGGAGGAAGTGGCAAGGGGCACCAACGTGGAGACTTCCACCGGTGCCCCGAGGCAGGCGGTCAGCACCTCGCGCTGGGGGGCGAACTCCGGGCATGCAGTTAGCACGTGCTCTGCATCATCCCGGGCCGCCCCGCAGACCAGACACGCCTCGGAGGGTGCTTTCCCAATTCTGTGTAAGAATTTTTGGAAAGACCCGTGCCCCGTCAGCAATTGCATGGACCAATAGTCCGACACTACTGAGGGGCCCGAGGCGTCGACGAAGGTACCGACCGCCGGGACCAGGCGTCTCACCCACCCAGTGGGTGGGGACCTGTCCCATTCCGCCTGCCACTCCTCCATAGCCGCTGTTAACGCAGCGGCTTTGTGGAGATAGGCACGCGTCTTTAAAATGGCCGGGTCGCCGCCAAGGGTGGGGTTCTCCCTATGGTGCGCTTTAGCGCATAAAATTGCGCGCCCCATTTTGGCCTTAATGTACAGCGGCATTCGCCCTGCAAAAACGCAGAGCGAGGCAAAGGACACAGTCCTGTATGCCGCTGTACAACGGATCAAGGCCGAGCGCTGAGCACGGCGGAGAATGGCCCGTGCACTCTCGTTGGTCAGCGCAACGGCCCAGACCGGCGACCCGTACAAGATGACAGACTCCCACACCGAGATATATAGTCTTCGGGCGTGGGCGGATGGGCCCCTGGTGTTGGGTAGGATCGCTGATAGCGCTCCTGAGACCCGATCCGCCCTAGAAGCAACCTCCCCCAGATGGGCCCGATAATTGCGGAGGCAATCAAAAATTACCCCCAAATACCGGACCCTGGCCGCCGTGGTGACAGTGGGGTTCAGGATCGGAAGACGTACTGTCTTCTCGATCCTGTGGCCAGTCAGGAGAATGGCCTCCGTTTTTTCCGCTGCCAAGGAGAGGCCGGTTTTTTGAAACCACGCTCCAATCCTCGGCAGCACGGAAGCCATCTGCAACCTGACCTGAGGGAGGTCCCTACCCGAAAACAAGAGGGCGAAGTCATCGGCGTACGCTATCGCACGCCCCGCCCCGCCCATATCTAACTCGGTGAGGAGTCCGTCATAAACGGCGTATCCACAGAAAGGGTCCTAGAACGGACCCCTGTGGAACGCCCGCATAAATATTACGGACCACGGTGCCCTCATAAGAGTGCACCGTGATCCCGCGATTGTTAAAATAATCCCGAAGGAGCGCCCGAACATAACGGTCAACACCCCTCCTATCCAACTCGTCCAGAACCACCTCCCAACGGAGAGTGTTAAACGCGTTCTGAACGTCGAAGGACAGGAGAAGGCAGATCTTATTTCGGGCCCTGGAGAGTTCGGCAAACCGAGCTACCTCGGTGGCCGCCTCCATGGTGCCGACACCACGGCGAAAACCAAATTGGTTTTTATGGAACAGATCCCTGCCGAGCTGGGATTCCAGGATTTCCTTCATAACGTACTCCCATACCTTGGATAAGGCTGGGAGTACGGAGATCGGCCTATAGGCCCTCGGACTTAGGGAATCCTTACCCGGCTTCGGGATCAAGATGACTCTTGCCATCTTCCACGAAGCCGGGATTCCACCGCGCTCTAATGTGTCGGCAACCATCTCGCGTATCAGGTCTTTATGCGCCCTGGCCACGCAGGCCACAACCCCCGACGGGACTCTATCGAGTCCGGGGGCCTTGTTGGGCTTGACACGCGAGAGGGCCCTGTCGACCTGCTCGGGCGTTACCTCCGGTATTCCCCTCCAAAAAGAGGAGAGGGGTCGCATGGGGAGGGGACGCGACAAGAGGGGGGCGTGCGTACGCACAGGCCCAACCGCTGGTGAGGGGGAAGGGAGGGGAGGGAGCGGGGCAGTGGCAAAAAGGGTATCAATTACCCCGCCAACCTGCTCCCGCGTCATAACCGTGTTCGGTTTCCTCCCCCCCAGTCTAGCCATAACAATTTTGTATGGCTTCCCCCACGGATCGCCATCGACCGTGCCGTACAGTTCCCTCCAGAGCTTCTCCTTGGAGCGCCAGATCAAAACTTGAACTGAACGCCTCGCCAAGGAGAAGTCCCGCCTCAGTTGTTCGAGGCGGGGGGAGGAGGGATCTAATCTCCTCCTACTTCTCTGGAGGAGCCTACGGGCACGATGCATCGCCGACCTAGCATCGGCGATATCCGCGTTCCACCACCGGTTGGGCTTCCGGGTCCCCCTAGGAAGACACCTCTTCCTGAGGACCCGGGCACTGACCCCCTTTAAAAGGCGCTGCAGTCCCTCCGCCCTCGGAACCTCGTCCGTAGAACCGGACGGTTCCGGCGGAGGGGGAGGGGCAGACACGCCCACAGGCGTGGCCAGCGAGGAGGGCGGAGTCGGGAGGGCGTTCCGCAGAACGCGGAAACCCTCCAAGATCGACTCCGGGGCAACGTCCTTCATTGAGTATGGAGTCCAGCCGTCGCCAGGTGATCGGCGAGCCACTCCCGGTTTTGCCAGAGTGTGGCGGACGTAGAGGTGGTCGGAGGCGGTAAAATGCCGAAGCACCTCGCTCTTCCGAACCAACCCGGCCAGACTCCTGTCAACAGACAAAACGTCAATGAAGGACGAGCCCCTGCCCATCCGGAACGTACAACGTCCCCGGACTCTAATGGGCACCAGGCCCAACTTCGCCAGCAGAGCCATGCACGCATGGCCCCTCCTATCAGCGACCTTTCCCCCCCATGCAGGGGATTTAGAGTTAAAATCCCCCGCAAGGATTACCCCTCTCCCCGGGGTTAAAAATCCTAAAATTATGGCCTCGAGCTCCTGGAGGTAACTCAGGAAGGCGGGGCCCTTCTTGCTCGGCGGACAGTAACAGCTCACCACGACCGTGTTATCCACGATCGCGGTGGCTATGCCTTCGGCAGCATCAGGGGGGGTAAGGGAGGCAAGCCTACCCTTGAACCCGGTCACCCAGATCGCTGCATCCCCCGTGGCATCCCCTATCCACTCAGGTAACATCCTGAATGGTTCGGAGATGACCACGAGGTCAACCCCAAGCAGGCAGGCATTTTGGATCATAAGATCCTGTGCGAGCCTGCACCTGCCGAGATTGATCTGCAGGATCTGGATCATTGACCGGGTCTACCAGTTCTTGGCCCCCCCGCAGCCGAATTCGCCCTAATGGCCGGGCAGGCCAGCGACGCAGTAACATGCGCCGCCCTAGGGCCCGTTACCCCCACCGCTGAGCAAATCAGATACTTGGCCACGACTCCGAGGCCCCGCACCTCCTGTAGAGCTCCTTCCCCTTGGGGACCGTGGGGCATGCGGCGGCCAGGTGCCCCAGTTGGTGGCACGCGAAGCATCGCGTGCTCTTCACCAGGGGTCTGGCTCGCACCACGGTCAAACCCGTCCTAAAACGGACGGGTTCCGCGCCCTTCGGGAGGGCGGTGGTGGGCACCTCCACCACCGCGGTCTGGGTCCCATTGAGAATACTTCTCATAGAACGGACGACCAGACCGGCCACCTCCACTTTAAGGGCCGCGCCCAAGTCCTCGAGGAGGGCCGGGGCATCGACCATAGGGTCGATGTCCCTAACCTCAAGGGCCGTCCTGTCCTGGAGGGGGGTACAGACCACCTTCCCGGACGAGAGCTTCGTGAGCTCCTTGGCCACCAAGGCCGAACTGACCTTGGGACCAAGCTCTAGAAGCACGTGCCCCAGGCGCGTGCGTTTCACGGCCCTGACATCGGTCAAGGCCGCACGCCCCAAGGTCACGGTCGTCCGGTAGGTGTCTATATGCTGACCCCCCTCCGGAACCCTCACTAAAACCGCCTCCGGGCGGGTTCTCGTCGGCCTCGCCCTTTTCTTGGGCGGAGCGGCCTGAGCCCGAGGCTTCACCACCGACGTAGGGGGGGGGGGGGAGCCCCCGTCTTCCCCATACCAGGGCGGGGTGTACCCGCCTTCCCGCTAATCGGGATAGACCCCGGCTTTTTGCCACTCGGGGGGGGGGGGGGAGTACTCCCCTTAGGCCCCACCTTCTGGGGCGCCCCCTGTACCCGGGTACCCAGAGCCCCACTCTGGGGGCAGACGGCTCCTTGGCCTTCTTCTTTTTCTTCTTCTTCCTCGTGACCTTCTCAAAAGGAAGGTCACGAGGAGGGCCACCCTCACCTGGCTCACAAGCCACGCCTTCAACGGGGGGGGGGGGAGGACCACCTCCAACCTTCCCGGAAGGCCCCGCCTCTTCCCCAACCAGGGGAGGGGCGTGGGTTAGCCCAGGGCCCGAGGATTTCAGGGTAGCGACGGCGGCCGAGGACACAGCCTCAGAGAAGAGTCTCTTCTTGGTACCCGCCGTCGCCACCTCATTGGGGGAGGACCGTGACCTCTTCCCCTTCCCCTTAGATTGTGGGGTCTTAGACACACCCCCCTTCTTAGAGGGAGGGGTCTTATGACCCACCACAACCCTGGGGCTGGCACCCTGAGCCTCCCCGGGGACCGAGATACCCGGTCCCCGAGGGTCCACCACCTCCACCGTCTGGGTGGCCATGTCCGCGGTCTTGGGCCTTCGGGTAACCGGCAAACTGGACTGAACCAGCCCCTTCGGCTGGTTCTTTGCCGGCTTACCCTTAGCCTTGGCCTTGGACACCACCGCATCGTGGTAGGCCTGGGCCTCGACCACGGCCGTCGACGCCACCTCGCAGCGGTCGATGATACCGTCGGTCAGGGTAGCTACCCTGGCCTTCGTCACCTTACCCGCTGCGACGGTGGCCTTGAGGTCCCGGCATTCACGGACCAACTCCCTGAGAAGTGATCCTACCTCTTCAAGCCGGGCCTCAAGTTTTTCCTCCGATGTCATGCGCTTAGTACGAGGCAGCGCCTCAGACATCGGAGTCGACGTCGACGGGGGAGGGGGCTCGGGGGCATTGGACCCTGATACAGGGCCCCCCCCCATCACCACCCTCCCTACCCAGAACCGCCACTCTCCTTATGGCGGGCCGCCCGCTGGCGTCCCTGATGGCCCTGAGAAGGGCCGATTATTGGGGTCCTTCATGGCCCCACTCTTACTAGGGGGGGGGGGCGTCCTTAGGCGCCCCCAGTGGCCCTGAAAAGGCCGTTTGACGGGGACCTCCCCCGGGGGCCCTTTATCGGGGACAAGAACCCCCCCCGGTCCCACCCATAGGGTGGACTCTACTCCCCCCCTGCCCAGACAGCTCAGGCTGCAGCCTCGGAGCTACAGCCGCCCCACTACGGACGAGGCCCTCCGATTGAGATCTTCTCTCCGGAGGGGTCCTCGCCAGGTGTAGTGGGGGTCTCCGGGATAACAACATCTCGGGACGCTTTATTAGTGGGGGGGGGGGGGGTGAGTGTCACCCCCGCCGCTTCGAGCTGCGCGACCCTACGCCTCCAATCGGCCACGCTGCCCGGCTCCATCTCCACCTCCACCGCGTGCACAACTTCCGGGGAATCCTCCCCCAGGATAGCGAGGGGGGGAGACCCCTCCGAATGTACACGGGTCCGACCCAAGACCATCTCATAATCCGTGGATATGCCTGGTCCTGCCGCTGTATCTTTTTCCCCGGGGTACAATGGCGGTAATAAATCACCGCCACCCGGGGTGGCACGTCCCCGCCACATCAGCTCAGTGCCATCGGTCTTATGGATACCCTGCGAACTGCCGACAACGTCCACAGGGGCTGATCCTACATCAGTATTTGCCGAGTAATCATCCGAGGCTCGGCTATATATTGACATAATCATCAAAAGTCTTAAAGGGCGACGGCCCCACCGCCCAGCGGATTTACTCCCGACTCGTGGCCCCGATGTTCAGCCACAGCGGCACAACCGGCTAATGCCGGAGGGACCCCTACGCCGCTGGTCCTAACTCCGGATAAACCGAAGAAACGAGACCCCCCATGGGAAGATGTTAGGCCCATGGGGGGCCCCCAACCCCCCCCTTGAACACGAAATGCACACCCGAGACCCGCCCGCCCACACCCCAAGCACCGGTGTGGTGAAAACCACACCGCACGGGGCCTGTTAGGGCTACCCAGCCCTATACAGGAACCCCGTGCTTCTACCAACAACCCCCTTTTTCTTTTCAGGGCTGCGGCAGACCAGCGGAGCAGAAGGGCGGACGAACCTCGGGACACCAGCCCAGGAGACCCCAGGACAGGTAGGTACGGGCCCCACAAACCGGCCCACCATCTGAAAGCATGCCCCCCCCCCCCCTCCTGATCTTTTAGCCACGGGGCCCAGGTCACCCTGCTCATGGCCACCCGGCAACCCCGCCGCGGCGGAGGGGACATCAGTTGGTGGCCGCACCGCCCACCCACCATCCCTTCCCGGAGGAACGGATGTTTTTATATTTTACTCCTATTATAGGACCGCAAGGAGGGTGGTCAACCCTTAGCCAGGAAGGTAGCATCCCCCATCCGGCCCCTAGGTGCGATCAATCCCCCACCTAGGACCCGAAGGGAAACATAGCCACCTTCCCAGAGCTCCCCCACCACTCTCAAGGTGGTTGACCCTGGAGGGAGATACCTTTTAAGTCTGGTTTTCTACTTTCCCACATTTCCACCGGAGTTTCGTTTACTGTTTTACTGGGAGATCTGTTGTGCAGATACGCCGCTGTGTATACTGCTTCTCCCCACATTGTTTTACTCAGGTTTGCATCAAATATCATTGATCTTGCTTTTCCCATAATTGTTCTGTTTATTCTTTCTGCTTTTCCATTCAATTCTGGTGTATAGGGTATTGTTGTGTCTAGTTGGATCCCTTTTTGCTTTGACCATTGTTTTATTTCAAAATTTATATACTCTTTTCCATTGTCGCATCTTAATTTTCTGACCTTGGCATCTTGTATTCTTTCTACCCTTTCCACGTGTTCCTTCAGTATCCCTGCGACTTCACCTTTTGTTTTCAGTAGATATATCATTAAGTAGTTCGTGAAATCATCTAAAAATCTTAAGAAATACCTTCTTCCGTCCCACGTGTCTGGATCAATGGGTCCGCACAAGTCTGTGTGTATTATTTCCAATGGTCTTTTTGCTCTTGTTCGATCAGATCCGAAACTGAGTTTCGTCTGTTTTGATTTTTGACACACTTCACAGATTCTGTTCAGTGCGTCGATTTCTTTGTTTGTAATGTCCATTCCTGTTGACAATTTTAACAGACCTTTTAATCCTTGTTTGTGCATATGTCCCATCCTCCTATGCCACAATGTTACTTTGTTGAATGTATTTTCTGTCAGTAGTGCTTTCGTTGGGTTTGCAGTCTTCAAGTCCAGCACGTATAGGCCATTCTTTGCCTTTTCTCCTTCTAAAATTACCTTGTCGTTTTGTTTTATTATTACTTTCGTTTTTGAGAACTCTACCTTACCTCCATTTTCCGTTATTACATTTACAGACAGCAGGTAGCTTAGCTCTGTGAAGATAGCACCCCCAAATTCGAATTTTTGGAAAAACGAAACGGCATTCGTTTGTCCATCGTTTGCCCATGTTTGTCCATAAAAAATTTTCGTTTGCCCACCCTCCAAAAAAAAATATGGCCAAAAAAAAAATTTTCATCAGCACCCCCATGAAAACATTTTATCGATTTGACGGTGGGAAATGATTGTCCATCGTTTGCCCACGTTTGCCCAACAAAAATTTTTTTTTCCAACACCCCAAAAAAAAGTTATGAACAAATGAAAAAATTTGTCTTCATCACCCCCCATGTTCTCAAAATCGTTCTTTTAACGATGCAGTCCTTTAGTTTAGATGTAGCAGAGGTTTGCCCATTCCTTAATTTCGTTTGCCCACCCTCCAGAATCGAATAATTAATAAAAATAGCCAAGAAGTGCTATACCCGTGGGAGCGACCAAGTATAAGTTCGATTTTTTATTAACAATATGATCGAATCTTTTGTTTAACGATGCGAATCGTTTGTCCATTAGTAGAAGAGGTTTGCCCATCCCTTAATTTCGTTTGCCCACCCTCCAGAATCAAAGTAAACAATAAAATCCGCGAAAGGAAGGCTACTGGTGTAAGCGATCGCGTTAAAGTTCGATTTTTTTTTTAAATATTATCGAAATCGTTTGTTTTTACCGTAAAGGTTTAAGATGTTTGCTGGTATATAATCCAAAAAAATTGCACCCACTTCTTTCGGTCACTTTATTGAAACGACACTTCAATTTGTAGACCTCATCGAATACTTTACACTTTTCACACATCTGCAGCATGTGCAGAATAACACCAGACTCTTTGCTTTTCTAGGCACTGTTCACTAATCACCACATTGAAATCTCAGAATGGAAAATAATATAATATTCTCACAGTTACTTCACAAACCGTTAATGAACGCGCGATCTTGCAAGAGCTGTGGCCGAACTCTGAAGACTTTCGTGCGTCGTTGGAAAGAATTGGAGAGTATCGCAGACATCTGTTTACGTTTCAACGGTGACACTTGACGACGCGACCCTTAAGGAGTTAGCGTTGTGTAACGTCCGGCTGTCCGGGGACTACTGGTATGCTTCAGGTTCTCGAGAGGAGAGCGGCGTCCCCTCGAGTATAGGATAGGTGGGGGTTCGTTGTCAGAGTTAAGGAGTAAAATCCAACTTAAACTTAACAATGTCTTTATTCAAAAATAACACTTAATTCTAATAATGAGTATAATATTGCTTACGACTACGATTATATATGTGTGTTTTTTATGTTTTTATCTATGTTAATTGCGCTAATATATGTTAAATATGTAAATATAAGTATATGGCTTCTGTAGTAAGCTCGGCCGCTGCCGCTGCCGGAGCGGTTCCCGAAACTTTTGACAGAGTTCGTATTTTATGCTTCTGCTGTGAGGGCGGCCGCTGCCGTTTCCGGAGCGGTTCCCGACACTCGTGGCAGGGTTTGAATTCTAGTGTTCCGTAGACCTTGCCTTCGCTAAGAAGTTAAGCTGCTACCTACTAAAAGGAGCAACGCTTGAAACCTCCGTGAAGACAAAGTTCTCGACCTTGAATGAAAGATCCAAAAAGGAGCACCCAGTACCTTTGTACACTGAGAACCATTCGCTGCCGTTTCCGGAGCGTGCTGAAATTCTGCTGGATAGTACGTAAGCTGCCTCTAGGAACTAGCATTCGTTGGTCGCAGGGACGTTGATTGTATTCGAATGAGCGCGCTCGGTGCTGCGCACGCCTCCTTTTATACTGGAAAATTGGCGGGCTGGCGCATGCGCGGTATGTCTTTATTCGTTGTTTTGCATTTTGCTCGCTTAATACATATTATTATGTGTTGCTCTTTTGGCAGTATGTCTAATTAATTATTCTTAACATTTCTATAATATTTGTTTCTCTAATATTTGCTTAGATTATAATTTATATCTTAAAGTATATACAATGCTTGTGCGCGGTAACATAAGTTGGCTCTGCGGTAATGTAGTACAGTTCTACTTTATCGACGGTCGGTAATTACCGGTTCGAGTCCCCGTAGGACGTTACAGTTGCGTGCCGTCAGCGAAACAAAGTAACTACGCATTTATAAACATTTCTGATAAGTTATCACCAAATACACTAAACTCTTACGTTAAAAACAATTTGTGGAATTTGCTAACAAATTTGAAAAACATTTCAAAATTGCAGTGGAAGAAGAAGAAAAATAAATATTGGATAGCATTAATGGTTCTAACGAAAGTAATACTAGAATTTAAGAATTCTAACCTTACAATAATCCAAACACAATAAATAATATACTGCCGCAAATATATTTTGATATTACATTATCTGAGGAGCAATGGATTAATCAGAGACAATGACCACCTTTAAGTGGAATTTTGATCAAAATCTTTGTCTACCTTTGAAAAAAAACTTCGAGAATGAATGCTTTACATTAATTACTCATTACAATTTGAAAGAAATTTGACGTTCCACTATTCGTCCACGAGTTTCGACGAAAAGTTTTTTATTGTCTATCCTGTTCGTGCCGACCGGAAAAGCTGAACTTGCTGGTTCGAAAAACTAGCCGGAATAATCGGACAGACTGTCTATCCAGGTTCGTCGTTTATGGCGGTATTTTCCCGTGAGTCGGCCTTGGACGATGGTACGCGCGCGTAGGGATGGTTACCAAATGTACCCCCCGCCGACAGAGCAATATACCTCTTAACTCGAAGCGAGGAAAGTCGAAGTCCCAGAAAAAATGGCACGATGTCGATTGTCTCTTATTAGACATCTGGCAGGCAAATGTTCCCCGACGAATGCTTCGAAAATAAGTTTTGCCCGATTGTAAACGCCTCGCGCTACCTCCACCATGATATGGAACAATACAGTTATAAACCGCGACTCGGATGAGACGCTCTGGCCGGTTAATCTGGCTAGTTTTTCGGAAACAAGTGGTTCCATTAGGCCCGAAATATACAAAAATTTTATACCTGTTGTTTCCGTTCCCTGCGCGTAGAGAGTTCAATGTAGTGTACTTAGTTTTTAGTAAAAAGTTGAAATTGAAGAATTATACGTATCCGTATTTCACAGTTTGGTCTGTAGTTTACGTTGACAAATTTACGCCAAAATGGATTAACAATATATAAGAAACAGGAGTAAAAAATGACTACTTTTTAATATATTGTTTAAACAAATTGATGTATTACGAATTTGATTGCGTGGCTGAATTCGTTATAAAAAAATACATCAGTTTCGCCTAACAGATTATTTTGCACGGTGCATATTTTGCGAGATATTGGGGCAAACGTATTTTTCACCCCCCCCCCCCCCCCCCGATATTTATGATTGCTGATTGGTGTCAAATATTTAATGTTTTAAAATTGAAAATTTGATACCAGCGCTCCACAGATTAAACCAAAGGAATGTAAAAGGAGCGGTTAAAAAAGAAAATTCCAAGTTCGTAGTATCTACTATTACTGCAATATCTTATTTTGGCATAATTTTATATTCTGAAGAATCGCGTAACAAAATTAAAAAAAAATTGTTTAATATCTTGGCTTGTGTCTTATTATTAAAGTCTATTAGTAAACATTTTCTTAAATGTTCTTTACACGATTGCTATTGCGCGCCTGAAACAAGTGGACGAAAGCCAGACCACGGTGGGAAAAGGTCGCGGGCGGAGACAACTCGACTTTCCCCAAACGTGCATTTGGCAACACTCAAGGTCAAGTCCCTTCTAACATCGACGGAAATTCGAGCCTAACCCTGAGTTGTAAACATCTGCAACGCAGACGACCGGGTTACACCTCAAGCATTGCCCGTCGTAATAAATTGTACAGTCCTGCCTGTCCCTGTTACAGGGTGTACAAAAATAATACAAAATGGTCGAGTTATTTGTTGTCCCGGGAAGCTCCTCCGCGTGAGCGGTGTATCAAATATTTCTAAAACTAATTGTCTGATTTATTTCAAACCTGGTACACATATTCTTAATAGTATTATCTAAAACGTAGCACATAATTTTTTTTATGCAATAACCCATTCGTATATAATAAATGTCTTAAGTTTGCCTTGTTAGGTAAACAATGAATAGTGATATTCACCTTGCTCTCATTTGTACAATAATTTTTTTTCTTCTCAAATCCGTATGCTACAATGCAGATATTTTATTAATGAACACTAGAATCATGGTCTTTCTTATGTTAGATAAACCTGGGCGTCATAATTGTAGATATGCATCGTTCATGGTCGTCACAGCCGAATGGCTTCACGGGACAAGAAATAACTCGGCCATTTGTCACGTCCCGGGTGTAGGTCTTAGGGGAACAATGACATAGGGGGATTTTTGGGAGTCCAGGGGAGGATCTTGAATCCTGCACGCTGGGGAAGAGGAAATTTTAGGCGAGGATCTTGAATCCTGCACGCTGATTTAGAGGGAAGTTTAGGCGAGGATCTTGAATCCTGCACGCTGGTTTGAAAGGAAAGTAGGCGAGGATCTTGAATCCTGCACGCTGGGTTGGAAGGAAAGTAGGCGAGGATCTTGAATCCTGCACGCTGGGGTAGAGGGAGGTTTAGGCGAGGATCTTGAATCCTACACGCTGATTTAGAGGGAAGTTTAGGATATAGATACACTGAGGAGACACCCGTTAGATCACTTGTAGTTTTTACTGAGGCGCGGTAATCGGATTTACCGTTGCATGAATATAAGAAAGCCGAATGTAACGTTTCCGCGAAATACGTCTAGACTTACGGCTATACGTAGGCTATGCAAAAGAACGTTTGTAAACACTGAGGGAGCACTTGCGTTCGCGAACTGAGATCAGCTGTTCCTGTAGCCTGTATTGGTTGGGGGAATATTCGTAGTCGATGGAATGATACAATAAATCGATGGGTGATTTAAAGTGAAACTGTTTATTGTGTTAGCGGCACGAATATATGTCGAGCACCGTTAAAGCGGGATTCAGTTATAATAATGATAACAAATAATCTTAGGTGTATATGAGTATGTTATGCCTGGTTTTAAGCCGCAAAAGATAGACTGAAAGCAATATGAATTTGATACGCTAACAATTAAAACGTTGAGTGATGAGTAATAATATGGAACATCACAAAGTGTTAAGCGTTAGCAATGATAATAATACAACGATGCGACAAGGTTTGGTAAGGTTTATAACACGAAAAATAATAGACGTTAGTACGTGAAAATAATAAAAGCAATAAGCGTTATTAAATGAAAAATAATATATATAGAGTGCAATATGCGTTAACAATAGGAGAATATAGATGTGGATGATATACCGTGGTATAAATGATAATTATAATTTCTTACAGTTGTTGCAGTAGAATCACTTTCGACACTGAAGTTAATTCAAGTGAAATCTTTGAAAGAATACTGGTTGTTTCGTAATAATGTTCTCGTTGAAGAGATTTCCGTCCAAGAAGCAGTCTGTCCCGCGGGCCCTTGTATTTATGTGACTTTACAAGGGGTTGTGGGGGTAACGCGCGGTATGGACTTTGACCCGTTTATACAATATTTTTCGGTACGAAGGGGGGTGCGCAGTATCTACCTTAGCCTAATTACGAACACGTGCCGCAGCAGCATTTCCGGGGTTTTTGCAAGGACCAAAGGTTGGTCTGTATTTAGAATTGGAAGACAAGGAAATTTTGTCTTCCGGGGTTTTTATACACGTGGTTTGGAGATGCTCGCCTCGTCGGATTGATTTTAAGAGTTTTAATGGGAAAGGGGTGATCGTGGTTTTGATTTGAAGGGTCTTAGAGGAGGGGTGAGACGTGGTCTCGATTTAGGAGGTTTTTGGGACGAGGGACTTGTTTAGATTTTGTAATAGGGGGAGTTTGTGCCTCGTAGGGCGAATAATTGAAGGAGGTTTCGTACCGATCGTCATGAGATGGGGACCGCTAAGGTACATCGTCAAGGCGGTCAGTGGTCGGGGACAAAGGGTTAATTGGTTGATTTTGAGGAGCTTTGGTGGAGTGATTTTGACAGTAAGTTTTGATTTCTAGGATAATATTGCGCGAAAATTTAGTGGGACATCACACATTGTTTAATATTTTTATACAATATTTATACAACATATGCGTTAATCATGCTCTACACATAAGAAGTAAAGAAATAATTTTCAACCTCACAGTATCTGTAAAAAAAAAACTTCTAGTTTCGAGCGTCTCAGGATGGCGTAACCCCTTCTTAAAGGGTGTTGCCCGTTAATGGCTAAATAAGTATAAATGAATAAATGAAGAAATAGGTATAACATAGTGGAATAGTATAACAAGTGGAACATTCACCGATTTATATTTCATCATTAAGATGATTTTAAAAATATATTTGTAATTTTGCATATTCTGGGTATTTTTCATATTTATTTACAAATTAGCTCGAGTAATTGTTAGAAGTTGCTGAACCGCGAGGCGTATTAATATTGGGTGATACTTTTTAATTGCTACGTTGATGGCACCTTTCTTACATCTGGCATATTGAAATAAAAACTGGGGGGGCTGACTGGGGTTGCCGTCCCTAGTCCCCAAAAATTAATCAGGCTGATCGGTCAGAGTTTGTCGTCAGGGTTGCGGTTTATGACCGTATTGTCCCGCGAGTTGGCGAACCGGCAGAGCAATATACGGATTAGCTCAGGCCGAAGAATAACTAAAATTCTTAACAACCGTACCACGTTCGTGATTGCCGTTATAATTTTCGTTTCGCTCTGAGCCCGTTTTTGTCACTATGCACAGTGGCCCTCAACCCCAAGAAATGCCGGAAAAATTCAACATGCCATTTTTTCTTATCATAATGCCAAATCTTATTAAGCTGATTTTAAAGAACTGTTTGGTTTGCTGTTGTCAAAGATAGTAAAGTGTCTGTTAATGGATCTGAAGAATTCTGATGAAAATGTACAAACATCTATTTACATGTCTTTCGCGAAGACATCTTTAATGGATTTCTTCAAACCAAACAGTTCTTTAAAATCAGCTTAATAAGATTCGACATTATGATAGGAACAAATGGCATGTTGAATTTTCCCGGCATTTATTGGGGTTGAGGGCCACTGTGCATAGTGAAAAAACGGGCCCAGAACGAAACGAAAATTGTAAGAGCAATCAAGAACGTGGTACGGTTTTTAAGAATTTTAGTCATTCTTCGGTCTGAGCTAATCCGTATATTGCTCTGCCGGTTCGCCGACTCACGGGACAATACGGTCATAAACCGCAACCCTGACGACAAACTCTGACCGATCAGCCTGATTAATTTTTGGGGACTAGGGACGGCAACCCCAGTCAGCCTCCTCAGTTTTTATTTCAATATGCCAGATGTAAGAAAGGTGCCATCAACGTAGCAATTAAAAAGTATCACCCAACATTAATACGCCTCGCGGTTCAGCAACTTCTAACAATTACTCGAGCTAATTTGTAAATAAATATGTGTTAAGGCGGGAGGGGAGTGATGCAGCGTGGATATGATGGTCAAGGAAAATAGGGAACGGATTGAAAAATGTTTGAAGCAGAGTGGAATGATATGGGCAGCGGGAATGCGGCGAGGGATGCACTTGATCTGAACTGGGTTCAAGAACGTGGTTTGCACTGAACTTGGTTTGCACTTTTATTGATTTGTCGTTGAAACATCGAAGTCGTACCGAAGACGAAGAAGAAGTATCTGAGCTGCCCGTCGGAGCACCTCGGCAAGGCGAATAATATAGAAAAAGGAGGGGGGGGGGGGGGGGAACATCGATTCGCGTGGTCCCGGTTCCGATCGGGATCGAGCGACCGTTAATATCGCACGCATGCTACGGACGTTGTCCGGCTGCTTCGATTCACAATTTGCCGAAACAATATGAAAAATACCCAGAATATGCCAAATTACAAATAAATTTTTAAAATCCTCTTAACACGTTGACTGCCCACTACACTTCAAAGGACAAAAAACACGCCGATCGGTGTAGTGGGCAGTCAACGCGTTAATGATGAAATATAAATCGGTGGAAGTTCCGCTTGTTTAATCCATTACTACAAAAACATGTATTTGCATAAAATTTCGCAGTCTATATTATACCTATTTCTTCACTTATTCATTTATACTTATTTAGCCATTAACGGACAACACCCTTTATGAAGGGGTTACGCCATCCTGAGTCTATTCCGTTGAATAAATTAATAATAAACGAATAATAATGTTTAACTAAACTGTAGATTTCGTCACAATTTAAGAAAAAGTAAAATAGTACTATTAAGTACTATTAAGGGGGTTGGTTACCCTCGATATCCCCAAAACTGGCCTTTTCTCAAACGCAAATTGTAAAGTGAGAAATAACAGTAGAGACAAGTTTTTTTTCTATGTTTAATCGTTATTCTGCGAGCTTTAACAACAAAACAGGAAAAGTTTAAATATCTCTAAGTATATAAAAGTTATGAGTAAAAACGTAAAGGCGTATACGCGGTGCACTGTTTGATGGTGAAAATAAAATCTCGGAAGCCGCTCCAACGATTTGGATGAAAATTTAATGAGAGATTCAGAAAATCATTCCCTACGATGTGTCGCGAGCACATTTTCGAGATAAATTCTTAAAAAAAAGATAAATATTTTTCATACAAGAAATCGATAAAATCGCATTTTTCAACATAAAAATTGTATTATTTTTTTTCAAACATCTGTTCCTGACACATCGTAGGGAATGGTTTTCTGCATCTGTCATTAAATTTTCATCCAAATTGTTTGAGCAGTTTTCGAGATTTTATGTTCACCATCAAACGGTGCACCGCGTACACGCCTTTACGTTTTTACTCATAACTTTTATATACTTAGAGATATTTAGACTTTTCCTGTTTTGTTGTTAAAGGTCGTAGAATAACGATTAAAAATAGTAAAAGTCGTTCTCTCTACTGTTATTTATCACTTTATAATTTGCGTCTGAAAAAAGGCCTGTTTTAGGGCTGTCAAGGGTAACCTACCCCACTAAGTACTATTTGACTTTTCCTTATAACTCAGAAACGAAAAATCTCCCCAACATGTGATTTAAACCACTTAAAGAGCATTAAATAAACTACTAAATAAACAGTTTCCAAATTTTTTTATAACGAATTAGTTGAAAAATTGAAAAAAGAAACATTAAATAAACGTAGAATATTTTCAATTCCAAATCATTAGAAAGGGATAATTTTTTCCTGTTTTTTGGCGCAAATTTCATTCCGATATCTTTTATAGTTTAAAAGTTATATACGAATGTCAGTAACTACCCCTGTTCCCACCACTATGCGCCGGGCTCGGCCGCCAGGCCCATGATACACAGGGACAGCCCGAGGATGGGCAGGTATGAAGTGTTTGCAGCGGTGGTATAAAAACCCTCTGTTCCTGAACGAGGAATATCAGTTATTCGACACCTTCCAGAGAATACACACCCTCCTCCATGAGAAAATGAATAACATGGCAACTGTAAGTATTAAAATTGTATATTATTAAACCGAGTGTTTCTTCCCCTACAGTCCTCAAATCAAGTCATGTACCTAAATCAGACTGTTTTTGAGGAAGTTAGTTTCACTTTATGCAAATAAATTTTTCATGTGAGCCATTTACATTTGGATGACATAGCGACGTGCGTTACGAAAAACAGTACACCCGTCTTCGTTTGAGCACGTTTGCGCGGTTTGCCACTGAAAGAATACGATACAGATATAAATTAAAATTTTCATATATGTTTCCTTTGAAGATTAGATGGAGTTACTATTTATTAAACTCATGAAAAATTTATTTGCATAATGTAAAGCTAACTTCGTTAATAGTCAAGGCATTTTTGATCAAATCAAATAAAATTGTTTAAATTCAAACTATTTGTTATATATATTTTTCCATTTCTAGATGCAAGCAGCTTTGCCTGAGCGGGAGCCTGTCGCCGACTCGTCGTCGGCAGCAGATGCAGCAGCCGCAGCACCCGCAGCAGGGCCAGCGGCAATGCTGCGGAACAGACTATACTGAAGGTAATCATGTGGAATATGGAACTATATCTTAGGGTAGACCGGGGGCGATAGTAACACTTTGACTTTGGAATACGATTACGCAACAACTATCACAGTTATCTGGACATTCCACGCGAAATCGGACACTTTTCGGAGTAACATTTCGGATGTTGCTGAAATTGGAATATATTGTAGCCTTTAGTGATATTTAAACGTATCTCAAATAATTTTTCAAAGTTTTGAAAAATGTCGATTTTACAGCTGTTTGAAGATAAGTGCCAACTTTTTTCAGTAAATTATAGCTATGGAAGTAGTAATCGGCTGGAAATGAGTTTTACGGTGCTTATAGAGAAGACATTAAAGTTTTAAGAAAAAATTATTTCAGTTTAGAAAAAGAAAAATTGGATCCATTTTTGTGCAATTGTTTTAAACAAATGCAGGTTTTTACCATCGGGCGCGATTTAAGGAATCTAAGAAAAAGGGAGAATATAGTTCTATCCTTCCTCTTGATTGACGAATTTTAAAAAATATGGACATTTTAAATTTGGCCCTGTAAAAATTGCCGGAAGTTTACGCGGCGTCAAATCACACCGGCTCGACTGGCTGAGCCGTGCGGTACTCGCAGCGGTCAAGCGGCTATATGTGTTACTCTTATACAGTGTTCTCGAATATGGTAATTATTTGTAAAAAACTGAAGAGGGATAACTTTTACTGTTTTTTATACACAACATAATACGGCAACTCAATTTTTGATGTTCGCAATATTTTCCTTGAAACAAAGGCGACCCTCAGATTTTTAAATGGTATGCTATATATTTTATTACCCAGTATGAAAGCGACAGTCAAGACAAATTCAACCATATGGTATACTATGACTTTCAAGGCTACACATGGTTAGGAATGAAAGATGAAATTCAATCTAATAGATAGATAGTTCGATATATTTATTAGTATTCGAGACACTTAATAGTATAAAGTAACGATGAGTATTACTTTAAAAATATTTTAAAAAAGAAAAAACACGTACTTGCAAAGAGAGTATTTATATTGCAATTTTAAATCAGTAACAAAAAGCTATTTTGGGATATCGAAAAGTTATTTTCTTCGCTATGCACGTCTATATCGCTAGGACATGGATGTGTGTATTCCAAATGTCATTCTTCATCATATATTCAAATTTTGTGTTAATATCTATCATATGTTTTGAGATATTTAACGTGTTACAATCGCCTCCGGTCTACCCTACTTCCTACTCAACTATTTTGTGCGAAATGTTGCAATTGTCAGAATGATATTCCGTTTTAAGAAATGTCCGAATATTTTTTTATGAATCACTAGATGTATGGATAGAAGTAAAAAACATAATCGTTATATTTCTGTTTCAGTTACAAAAACAGATAAGGAAACTAAAATTTCTTCGGGGAGGCCGGGGGCGAGGAATAACCCCCCGAGGTGGCTGGAGGAGAGGTGGACGGAGGGACTGGGGGCCAGGGAGAGGAGGTGGCTGGAGGAGCGGCGGACGGGGTGATTGGCGACGAGGGAGCTACGGAGAGGACGGAGGATCCCGAAGAGGCAGAGGAGGAGGAGGAGATATAATCATTTATAATATTAGGAAATAAATGTCTATTAAATAAATTCTGTTTATTTCTTGTATGTTTGTTACATGGGCCCTTCAGGTCCATTCCTTGCTTGCTGTCCCCGCGTCGCTTTCCATTTCGTTATCGGCGATTCAGCGGAATCGCAACGCGCGGGTTAGTAGGTCGGCAAACGCAGAATCCGTCAGCGTGGGCACAACGAGACCACCGATGGTCCGGGCCCTAGATTTCAGAGCATGGAGCAATGGAAATTACGAGGAACAGCGACTGACGGGGCGATTCTCCCCCGTTCGCGAAATGGGGAGTGCGTGGCTCTGGCCTGGATCGCGATATAAAAGCCTGGATCGCGCAATCTCGCGAGCATTAATTCTCATTCATATTCGCGAGTTGATCGATTTTCGGGAGTTCGAATTAGGAAGATAGCGAACCGTTTACACAGTTCTTAAAAAATATAATGTTTTTCGCATAAGCAATAGGTAAATGAAACCTTATATTTCTGGCGGTATACCTATTGTCGTGTGACGTTCATTCTTCCCATCTCTAAGTGTAATTAATACATAAGAGTACTGCGTGAGCCGAAATTAATATTAGACCACGTCTACCTTTAACCCCTTCGCGACCGCGGACGAGATATCTCGCTACACGGTATCTGTCGTACGATGCCGCGGACGAGTTATCCCGCGACACTGTATTGGGATTCGCTACACTGCGATTAGGGATTGCAAATTTACCGACTTTTTCAATTACCGGTAATTCGGTAATATCATGTACAAGAAAAATAAACGAAACTGTTGTTAACCCTTCGTAGTCACACCTCCTTATAATCACACGTTGGTCACATGGGATTCATTGTACCCCAGCGTCGGTTTTAGTTACCATTTTCGTATTTTTGAATCTTTTAACTTTTCAGTGATAATTGTACATTCGTAATACTCATACAATCATGCTCTAATAGTCTTTTTCTAGAAATGTAAGATTCGACAAGATGAAATTTATATTTAAAGAAATAGTTGTGGAAAGAAGCGATTTTTTCTGTTAAAATTCACAAAACTTTTAAATTTTAATAGTAAGGTCTGAAAATTGACAGAAATATTGGCAAAGACATGTACTTTAGGAAGAAAATTAGTTTAGTGCTGAACGTGGCAAAAAAGGTATTTATTCTGAGATAAAAAGTGTTCAGCAGAAATGAAATCGGAAATTGGCATATAAGTATGGTTATTTATTTCCTAGAAATGAAATAAAAAACCTCTTTGGCAGGGTTTTGCGGTGTATTGTATTAATACTATCTATGTCCAAAACAAAAAGAAAATAATAAAACTTTGCCCATCCAACTCCGTAGATTATATGGCATCTGCACATAACACATAATACCTATATATCACTGAATTAATCCTTTAAAAAATCGCAGGGTTTAGAAACTTTTAGTTACATTTAATAAATTCTGCTGAATCCAAAGAAATAAAAAAAACTTCAAAATTTTTGCACCGAATCACACTTTGGTCACGCTGGGGTTCGCTACACCCCACTGTTTTTCAAACGGTTGTTACAAGTATACAAACACGATACCGAATTTTCTAAAGCGTTGAATGCTGTAGTAAGGTCTCTCAACTAACGTTAGGTAGCTCACTAAGTCACATTTCGAATTCGTAAAAGCGCGATATTAGAACTCGAAACTTGGCTGGGGTACAATACACCCCGTGTGACCACGGAGGGTTAAAAATCACATGTGTTTAATTTATTATTCACTAAGAGGTTTTGTAAATTAATTTTTCTTAAAATCAGAACTATCTTGATAAATAAATACGCGGAATATCTCATCTGTGGCATCGCACGAACGGTATTGCGTCGCGCGTTTACTCGTCTGTGGCATCGCACGAACGGCATTACGTCGCGTGATAACTCGTCTGTAACTTTATGCCAATAGTATCGGCATCGCGACATAACACGTCCGTGGGAAGGAAGCGGTTAATCGCTGGCTTTCGAGCCGATCGCGGCCGAGTTTTGCCGAGCCAAACTGAAATCAAGTGACCCGCTCATGGCGGCCAAGCTTGTAGCCCGAATCGAGCTTCGGGATCTCGAGCAATACGAAAGTATCGGGACCCCGCCCGATCCCGCCCGAAATTTTCCGGCCCATCCCGAGCCTGAAACGTCGGGTACACGAACACCCCCACACCCCTGCTAACCACTATTTCTTTTTCTCCTTCTTCTTCTTCCACTGGAATTTTGAAATGTTTTTCAAATTTGTTAACAAATTGCACCGATTGTTTTTAACGTATGAGTTAAGTGTATTTGGTGACAAGGTATCAGAAATGTTTGTAAAAACGTAGT
The DNA here is from genome assembly GCA_951215215.1 of Andrena trimmerana. Classification (NCBI taxonomy): domain Eukaryota; kingdom Metazoa; phylum Arthropoda; class Insecta; order Hymenoptera; family Andrenidae; genus Andrena; species Andrena trimmerana. The sequence continues at coordinate 12,498,037 of OX578062.1, forward strand.
TACTTTCTTTCGCTGACGGCCCTCAGCGCTGCGCCCTAAAGCGGCGCGGCACCAAGTGCCACTTCTGAAACGGAAACACATGTTTGCCATAGTCTCGAATTCTTTGCAACGACCCACGAAAGTCAGTTAGTCTTCGGACACAGCTCTTGCAAGATCGTGCGTTCATTTACGGCTTGTGAAGTAACTGTGAGAAGATTATATAATTTTTCGTTTCGCGATTTCATTGTCGTGATTAGTGAAAAATGCCTAGAAAAGCATTGATAGACTGTGATGTGATTCTGCACATGCTGCAGAGGTGTGAAAAGTGAGAACTATTCGATGGAAGCTCCAATTTAAAGTGTCGTACGGATAAAGTGTGGAAAGAAGTAGCTGCAAAATTTTCAAGTAAGTTGTCGCCAGACACATTAAATTTTAACGTTAGGGAAAATAGGTGGAATTTATTAACAAATTTAAAAAAACATTACGAAAATTCCGGTTGAAGAAGTAGAAAAAGAAATAGGGGATAGTATAAATGTCAGTAATGAAAATGACATTAGCGAAGAATTCGAACCTAACAATAATGCGATTAAAATAAATAATAAACTGCCGCCGTTATATTTTAATATTACATTGCCTGAGGAGCAATGGCAATCTATTGCTCCTGTATTAAAAATATATAAAGAAAAGGGCACTCGCGGCAAATCGTACAAAACACTTAGTCCCGGTTGGACTGACATTATTTCGAAAACTTGTTTTTTAAAAACAAAACTTCCGTGCGCGTATACTTTTAAATATGGCAAAATTTTCGATTCTTCGGAAGCGGGAGTGTATTTGAAAATATATGGTACCTGCAATGAATGCGGTGCCGAATTTACAGCTCATTGCCTACACAAACCGGCTCCTGGCACTGGTATTGTGTTAAGAGTGCACACGTTGGATACTTCAGGAATACCACACGACAAGAAAAGAGCAATTAAAGGATCAAATAGGGTAGAAATTGGGAAACAATTGATAAATATTAAACCTAGGAAATGGAGAAACGATGCAGCATCAGATATAACGTATGACGATCCTGAACCTCCTTATGTTCCGCGACAATGCACTTTGAGAAAAATCAGGGAAGAAGCCATCGTACGGGAATTAGGAATCAATAAGGATCTTGATCCTATTAATTCGTTATACGAGTTAAAATATAAGGGGCAATACACGGGACACATTAAAGAGATCTCAAAGGACCATTTCTATTGTTTTTACTGGTCCACTATGCAAATGGAATTGTACAAAACATTAATTAAAACGTTCAAAAAAATAGAATTAGACGCCACTGGAAGATTAGTTAAAGTAATAGAAAAACTAAATGGTGAGAAGAAACATATATTCTTGTACCAAATTATTGTAAAAGGTGCAAATGGTATACAACCAGTATTTCAAATGCTTTCAGAAAAGCACGATACCAATTTAATTACGTTCTGGTTGAGAGAAATCATAAGACACGGGGCACCAGTACCTCCAGAAGTTGATTGTGATTATTCACTGGCGCTTCTGAATGCAACCAACTTAGCATTCAATGAACGTTGTTTGAAAACTTATATTTCGGATTGTTACAATTGGATTACTGGAGAAATGTTGCAACATCCACTTCACTGCTTTATAAGAATTGATATTGCCCACTTAATAAAAATTATTTGCAGCAAAGATGTATTTCACAGAAAGCATCCTAAAATTAAGGACTTCTTTGTGCGATGCACGGGGCTAATGTCATCGTGTGATAATGTGGAAGATTTTAAGACACTGCTTCAGGCAATATTTATTGTCGCTTACAGTGAATACGATGGCAAAGATGCCGATGGAAATACAGTAATATGTGAGCAGAAGCGATCATATTTATTCGACAGAATAAAGACATTCACATTTACGAGCGACGAGAATGAAAAAGAATACGATGATTTTGAAACTTCGAATGAAGATGAAAGTATAGCTGTATTTATAAATACAATCAGGGATGCGGCGGAACAAATAACGAAAAACAGTGTAGAGACTGATAGATGTAATGCATTTTATTGTCCAGAACTTGTCCCTTATCTAGTTAAATTATCTAGACATTTTCCTCTCTGGACACAGGTGATGAGGGGACATTTCCCTCTGTCATCGCATGTAGCGACATCCTCTAGATGTGAGGCATATTTTAAAGATTTAAAGCATTCAGATTTGGGCGCAAATTATAAACCAATGCGCGTCGATAAATTTATCATCCAACATATAAAATCTATTGAAAATCTATCAAAATTAGAACGTGCTGCAATTAAACGCACCAACGAAAAAATTGCACTGCTGACTACTGAAGAAAGTCATGGAAAACAAAGAAAAATTAATTCACATGATTTTGACGACAATGTGCAGGACGCTACAAATACTTGTAATTATTTACGAGAAGAAGAAAATTGGAAAGGATTAAATATTGAAGTAAAATCAAATAAATCAAAAGATTTACAAGCGGACACCGATGAAAATATACAAAATCGAAGTCCAACCGCTGATGTAGGAAAAAGCAATACATTGAATGTCATACAGAAGCCCTTAATCAACAAAAAAAATACTCCTAGAGGGAAATATTTAACTCCATGCCCAGACATTCACCTCACATATGACAGGCCATTAAGGAAAAGGAAAAATGAAATATTAAGAAGTGGCAACAATTGTAATTTGGTTCATCTTAATGGCCAAAAAATATATATTAAAAATACGTGTGCCTTCGACTCATTGGTTGAAGTATTCACCAGTGCGTATGGCAACTATAGTACTTTCAAAAACTGGGTCGATGAAAATTCAGAAAATATATTTTTTATGCTCGTCAAAAAATACGCTATGGAGAATATCAACAACTCCGTGTATGAAGAGCGAGGAGCAATATTATGTACAATATTTGATATTCGTAATAATATTGTAGATTGTACTACAAGTCCAAATTGGCTATTTGCAAAACTTGAAACAGATGTTTGCAGTGTCGAAGAAAGTAGAATCTGCGGCAATTGTAAAATACATAACAGAAAATTGTTTATAGTAGATATAATTACTACAAAAACAACTGAAGATTTTACACAAGATTTTCTTAATTTTGTTGCGGAATTCTTCAGCACACATACAGTCACGTGTAAAACATGTCGATCAGCAGTGCAATTAAAGAGAGAAGCAAAATCATATGTGGTTATAGACCCCGAAATTTTTTTGCAAGAAAATAAAATGAAATATCCGGATGGAATAGTTTTAAACAGCATCCCAGAAAAATTTCAAATTGAAGATACAATATACGTTTTAAGTGGCATCGTATGTCATAGTCCAGGACATTTTACAGCTTACTGCCGTAATACAGCAGGAATATGGACATTACACAATGACGTTAGTCAAAAGTTGCGGACAATTACAAATCCGCAAAGGGTAAAAATAAATCCGTCAACAGTAATATATATAAAAATATAAAAATTCTGATAATATTCCGTAAATTTCCCAAAAAATGGACGAAGGGAATAATAAATATGATCGGTACGGCGTCGACAGCGGTGTGAAGTGGAGGACCACTGACTGCGTCAAAATTATTAGCAATAGGACTTTTCCTCGCGGATCATGCGATCACGCGAGAGGATCGACGCCGCCGTAAATTTCCCAAAAAAGGGAAGAAGAAAATAATAAACTTACTTCACAATTTAATTTTTTTAGATACATTTCTAAGTTCATAGGAGCAGACAGACAGAAGGCAGATAGATAGTGTCGGTTTATAAATATCCAACTGACGCGCTGCGCCTCAGAGTTTCCTTTATAGGTAGGGTAAACGCACCAATAAATGAACACTTAAGGGGGTAGACACGGCACGTGACCTGGCCGATTTGGTCGGTCGGTATTACAGCAGATTTTTTCTGCACAGAAATGGTAATACCCATATATACGCGGCTGCCTGTGCACGCGAGAGGGAGCTGTTTGCTATTTTCATATTTTATTTTGAATGTGGAAAGAAATTGTCAGCTGTTGCGTTGAAGTTGTAAAAATTTAAACAGAAAGTCTGCTGGTACTGCAAACGTAGAAAATTCATTGTACATTTACTTGAAATGTGCTTATGCTAGAATATTCTACGTTGGCAGTAAGGAATTATAAGTGAAAAGGAAAAATACACGAGAGCATGTCCCCAGAAAATGAAGTTTGTTAGTGTAGGAGCCGGAAAAAAGGGAAAGCCGCGGTGCCGGGATCGAACCCGGGCCGTCCGCGTGCTGGCCAGCCGCCTAACTGATTCACCCACAGCGACTTCCCGTGGTCCCTTAGTCCCGAACTCCTAGTCGACTGAAACAACGCCACCTATGGGCGGCCTCAAACCTCGCACCATAGGCCGTCTTTCATCGAGCGCTTAAAACGCCTACATTAGGATAGACATTTTTTAATTAGCAAAACACTGAAACAGAACATGAAATACACATCCTATGCAGAAAGCAGTAATGAACAAACATATATAAAATTGTGTTTGACGTTGAATCCAACGCGTGATGATTATGTGGTGCCTCCTCGAAGTGACAGAAAATATAACCTATGTATATGCTATATGACAATAAATGTTTAGCGGTTATTTCGTTCTATTAGGCTACATTTGTGAACATCCTTCCGAAACATTATTATTACGCCGCAACAGTATCTTTAGGAAATCGGGTATAGCATATAGGTTATATTTTCTGTCACTTAGAGGACAGAAAATCTGCTCCTCCAACTGACAGAAAATTTGCTGCTGCACATTTTCTCTAGCCGAGTCGGCGTCATGGAAGGGGTACCTCTTCCACCCTGCATCTGTGGTAGTTGCAACGATATTCCTCCGCCCAGTGTACGTATGTACACCCTGGTTTGATCTGCAAAAAGAAATAAATTTAATAAAAATTATTTTTGTGTTTATACCGCTTGAATGTAAAAACTGATACTTACACATACCGAAGAAACCATTATTATCGTGTCCTATTTCTTATAAATATTTCCTTCGGATGGCACTGACCCCTTTCGATTCCAGTTAGTTGTCATAGAACCTGTGATAAAAAGTTAGAACGAGTTGTAATCTGAATGCAGTAAAAATGTAAATGTACGTATGTTATTTACTTATCGTTATGCTTGCGGAGAAGACAGCTTTCCTTTCCTCGCTTCATAGAGCATGATTTTCAACGTTGATATTGGTTGGTGGAAATATCTAAAACAAATTCATATATGAGAGAAATCATGATGGTTTCCAATTAATCCAATTATTTGCATGACAAAAGTATACGTCATACTTACGCTTTTATACATGTCATTTCCACTTGATATGAAAGAATAGCTATAGGTATTTATTATTAGAAGAGTGTAAAAAGGCCCACCACCACCCCCGTCATAGACGGTCCTATTCACTCTCCGTATGTATCTTCTACATACTTTCTTACTTACATTTTGGAACATTACTTATCCGACAGCTCTTCATATGCGCTGGATGCACTCGCCGGTGCAATAGTGACTTTGAATTGCAATTACTTATTCTACAGCTCTTCATATGCGCTGGATGCACTCGCCGGTGCAATAGTCACTTTGAATTGCAATTACTTATTCTACAGCTCTTCATATGCGCTGGATGCACTCGCCGGTGCAATAGTGACTTTGAATTGCAATTACTTATTCGACAGCTCTTCATACGCGCTGGATGCACTCGCCGGTGCTATTGCGATGTTTTCATTCATTATTTTGTGTACTTTCTTGTGTACTCGTACCTGCTCCTCCTGTTTTTATGTATGGAGGTTCTCTAATCTTGTTCTGAACTTGTTCAGTTTTTCCTCCATCTCTGTTGCCCAGAATCGATCATCTCTCGATACAGTTGTAACTTTCATGCCTTTCGGCGTCCATAAACAAAAATAGGCCCGTTGCCTTTTCGTTATGTGCAATTGTCCTTGCACTTGATAATAGTAATGATGATTCTTATTCATCTCATTACCCTTGAAAATACGCCTTATATTATCAAGTTGCTTTATGGCTTCAGCAGGTGTTAAATCCTTGGCCGATTCAGGACACTTTACTTCGACGATTTTATCATGGTCCACGAGGCCGTCAGGAGTTGCACCTAAGTGAGGCACAGTGTCATCGATGAAGAGGCCACACGGTAGAATATGCATTCCTAATTCTTCTTGCATTTGTTTCAAGGCGTTTGCCTCATTTTCCCTTCCGTATTGGAGTGAATGTAAATTGTGGAGTTGCGGGTACATTATACTCTTCACAGTATTTGCCCGTGGTGTAGTCTTTCGTAATCGGCATACCTTGCCGAAATTCGATGCAGTTAATAATTTCTTCCTATAACCGATCCACTTGTCGCTGTTCGCCTGATCGCGAGTTTCCACTTGGATCTCGTCTCGCCTCGTTTGCCAGTGAAGGAGTATATCCGCGTGCCTTTTACACTCGGAAGAGTATACTGCCTCTTCCATATCTGGTTTCGCTGCGTTGGGGCCGTAATCCTGGTCGCACGTTTGTTTTTGATTTCGAAAGGAGGATGCTTTCGCTTCTTTTTTGTACTCCCTTGCTTTTTCTGCTGCGCGCTTCCGACGTCCTTCCAGCTTTCTTATCATGGTTGGCGGCTCTTTATTCATTGCCGTACTCAATCTGCTAAACGCCTCTTTTGTGTTATATTGGACGACTGCAGCGGAGACTCTACCCTGATACGAGCCCCCTCGTCCAAAGTTTATCCTTTTGCCTCCGATGAATTTAGCAATGATATTATTAAAACCTTCAACAGCATTGTTGTTTAGACCGCGTAGCAAACTGTCGGCTTTAACGAAAAGTTGCTGCATCGCTTCTTCGATATTTTCATAAATCCCAGTTTCTCTCAGGCGTGGAACGTAGTCTACTCTGTTGGGATCAGAGTATTTCTTACAGAAGTATGCTAACTTCTGACACTCCTTGTGTTCACCGAAAACGTGACTCGGTACATTTTTCAAATCTTGCTTCAAATTTTGAACTCGTTCCTCGAGTGGTATTTCTTCTCGCAACCGGTATTCCGCAGCTTTTTTAATACCAGTACGCAGGCGGAGAGCATTATTCTGTACGACAGCTCTTAGATCTTTATTGCGGCCTTTTGTTCCGATTTCGTTTATTCTTTTGCTGAAATTGCGTAACAGGTGATTGGTGCATTCGATTTTTTGTACCTGCATCATGTACTTTTCATACGGATTAGTGTCCAATATCTTTTTGTACACGCTGCTATCGCCATCGGCAACTAATATATGGTATATTAGGCCGTGCATATCTATGCTGTAATTGAATCCTTCGACAATAGGAACACTCTCCATGCCAGTTGAACTCTGATAACGACCCCAGTTCTTGAAACAGCGATGCTCGCGCGGTTCTTCCTTCCTCGTACCTGCTATTTGGCAAGTCATGCAGAATTTATTCTTGACGCTGATGTACAGCACTTTCTTCGTGTGGTATCCCACGATGGCTCCTACGCCAGACAGAGAATTGTAATCTCCTCCGCGGTAGGACCTTTTCATCCAGCTGCCATCCGCGACAACTGGGATAAACGGTAGATTGGATTCTGCATGTACGTCGCCTCTTTCTATAGCTAATGCTTTCTCCTCTTCTCCAGCATCTTCCATTTCGCGTTGTGCGGCCACTTCGAGGGCATCGATTAGCTCAATCTGACATTTCTCGTAGATCCTTTTCGTCATACAGGACACGTTCACGGCAGTCAGTATGTCCTCCAGTTGATTATATCCGCCGCCCGTCATCATTGTTGCGGAAACAGCGGCGCTGTTGATATCCATAATGGAATCACTCTTCCGAAGACAGGATATGCACTTTGTGTATTTGCACATTTTGCACTCTACATAATACACATTTTCTAGTCCATTCCGTTCACATCTAATTATATCAAAATCTTCGATGCCACAGCCAATAGTCGAATGTTTTCGAAGATTTTTTATTTGTTCGAAAACATACGGAAAATCGACGAAGTCTCTTCCTTCTGAAATTGGATTTTCCGGCTGTTCTGGTTCTGCCTTCTCCACCACCCAGTAATCGGCATCACTTTCGACATCTTGATCCGTTTCTTCGTTTATGTCTGCCACGGAATGTATCTCATCGCAGTCTGCGTCGAAATCTATTTCTTGTATAATTTCTTCTTCGTTCGACTCGAAATCTATTTCTTGTATAATTTCTTCTTCGTTCGACTCGAAATCTATTTCTTGTACAATTTCTTCTTCGTTCGACTCGAAATCTATTTCTTGTACAATTTCTTCTTCGTTCGACTCGAAATCTATTTCTTGTACAATTTCCTCTTCGTCCGCATTGAAATGTATTTCTTCTTCGTTATCTTCTGCGTCCGTATCGAAATGCACTTCTTCTACAATTCCTTCCATAATTAGAAAATCTTCAAAATTTCCTCCGTCTTCTTCATGTATTTTGCCCGTAGGACAATCATCCGCAGCAGATGTGCTTGGAAGTGTTTCGTAGGAGGTACCTGCACGCGTACCTGCTTCCGCCACGGTGCCCTGACTTACCGCGAGGCACGCTGCTCTTTTTAATTGTTGCCTACACGTAAAGAGTCAGTAATGAGTAACACGTGGTATATACATAGAAATAAGAAAAACATACAATAGAAAAGAAAAGCAGGCATAGTAAAAGAAGATATAGTACAGTAAAGTCTCGATGTAAGCGAAAGCCTCGGAACGTAGGAAAAGAGAGCGAGTGGAAGAAAGGACTGTCGATTGTCCCTATCTTTTTCATTCGCTGTCCTTCTCTGCGGCCGACGCGCATTACCGCTAAATATGTATTATCCAAATTATATCGTGTTTGGTGTTATTTATCATTAGGGAAACATCACAAATGTTACGATGGTTTATTTATGAAAATATTATTATTGCATTACTGTGAATATCATTCTAATTTATCTTCGCGATACGAAGAGGGACGTAGCGTGATATAAAAACATTGTTCGCGAACGTTTTCGTCTGTTCTCGTCGTGTCCACACCGCCGTAAATAGAACAAACCGTTCACATACGATTCGTACACTGAGTTTTGTTCATGTTTGCGGCGGTGTGGACACGGCAAGATCAGACGAAAACGTTCGCGAACAATGTGTTCGTGTTCGTCTTGGTGTAAACGCGGTATTAGACAACGCGATTCCCTCGCTACGCAAACCGAAAGACATGCACTTTTGGCCCGTTTTCTTTTCACACGCACACATTTACACAACCATCTCCGCTACTCGCAAGCGAAGGCAGCCGCAACTCGCAAGCAGACATGTCTGCGCTGCGATACGCGGCTGTGTGTGTATGCAGGCACGCGTGCACTTGACCGCATGTGAAAAGAATACTTTTCGCATTTCAATCGTGGATCATTCAACGCGAAATCGGACACTTTTCGGAGTACCATTTGGGATTTTTGTGAAACTTGCATATGTTGTAGTCTTTAGTGATACATAAACGTATTTCAAAGGATATTTCAAAATTTTCAAGATCGTGGAAATTGACTTTTTTCAATAAATTCTAACTGTTGAACTAAGAGAAAGGTAAGAATGACCTTTTCGGTGCTTACACTGGGGAAGTAAGAGTACCTAATAAAAATTACGTCACTTAAAAAAAAATTTTAGACCATTTATTCTGTGATTGTTTTAAACAAATGCAATTTTATACCAGCAGGGCGCTATTTCAAAATTTGAAAAAAAATTGAGGATACAGCCCTACTTGTGCTCTTTGCAGACACGTTTTCAGAAACGCGGATACTTTAAAATTGGTCGCATGAAAATTAATTGAATGTGACGCTGCATCGCCCAATACCGGCTGGACTAGCTAAGCTGCGCGGTACTAGCAGCGGCCAAGTGGCTATATCTGATATTGTTATATAGGGTTCTCACGAATGGTAAGTATTTGACAAAAACTGAAGGAGAAAAACTTTTAATATTTTTTATATCCAACATAATACGGTATGTCATCTTTTGGTGTTCGCGATATTTTCCGTGAACCGAAGGTGACCTTCAGTTTTTTAAATGGAATGCTACATATTTCATTACCCGATATGAAAGTGTATAAATCTCAAGACAAATTCACCCATATGGTGTACTATGACTTTCAAGGCCACGCAAGGTTAGGAATGAAAGAAATAGATAGTTGTATATTGTAGCACGCACGGCTCAGTCTGCCGAGCCGGTGCTGGGCGGCGCAGCGTCACATTCAATTAATTTTCATGCGACTAATTTTGAAGTGTTCACGTTTCTGAAAAGGTGATCATAAAGAGCACAAGTAGGGCTGTATTCTCATTTTTTTTTCAAATTTTCAAATAGTGTCCTGCTAGTATAAAATTGCATTTGTTTAAAACAATTGCAGAATAAATGGTTTAAATTTTTTTTAAGTGACATAATTTTTATTAGGTACTCTTACTTCCCCAGCGTAAGCACTCAAAATCTCATTCTTACCTGTCTCGTTCTCCAACAGCTATAATTTAATGAAAAAAAGCCAATTTCCACGATCTTGAAAATTTTGTAATTCGCGTGGAATGTCCCTCCTTGAAAGTCTATATAGTATAATACTGTAGAGAGAGTGAGAGAGAGAGAGAGGGAGAGGGGGGAGAGAGAGAGGGGGAGAGAGAGAGGGAGAGAGAGAGAGGGAGGGAGGGAGGGAGGGATGGAGGGAGGGAGGATTGGTAATAATATAATTGAAATGGTACAACATTGTGTAAGACACATAGGACCAGAAAGGATAGGCCGGCAATTCAAATCATTATTCTATTTTTAACGTTGTACCTCCTACAATTCAACGAGGGGCTGCAGGGTGGTATTTCGTTTTATGGAACGTTGTAAAATAACGGCGAAACGAAGGGTCCGCGAAACACGTGTCGTTTGCCTTTCGCGAAGTAAACCCTACTTGACCGCGCCGGTGTTGGAGATCCGGCTGGTTCTCGTCAACCAGCACGCTTTCCAGCGCATCACCCTGTCTCTTTAGACACCTTTTCGAAAGCGTGGGACTGACCTCGACTTTCGTTACCCTCACACAAGGCGAATCGATGGGGGCGCGAAGCGTTGTTTTCGGTTTTTCGGCAAGGGCTGCCTGCCTGTAGCCCAGATGGGCAAAATTTTTGCCTGTAAGGTCCTTGGAGTCAGTTGGATTTTGGCTTGAGTCAGAAAAAATATAATTGTTTTCTTACGTCCGGATAGATGTTTGTGGTACTCAGAAATGCATGGAAAATTTCACGATCGGTATTGCCAGGAAACGGGACCGAAAGTTCTACGGGGCCGTAGACGTTATTCTTCATTGATCATTCAATGTGATCAACATCTCGGTTAGGTTTGTTTATTTTAGATAAAGCCAACCCTACACACCGGTGGGGATACCGATTACATATTACCCGGGCGAAATCCCCAAATAGATCCATAGCGAGAAATCGAAATACCATCCCGTGACATCTCAATAAAACAAATATACCGTTCTATTGCAAAAAACTGACTTGACCTTGACATCGCTTCCAGTACTTCATTCATAAAAAAAGTTTGTACCATTATGTCCGATGGAACTGATATCAAACAGGAATATGTATATTAAACAATTTTCACTTATTGGAGTAGTTGGTAAGTAATAAAAGGCGTCCCTCGGTTCGAAATTGAATTTCTACGATATAGGTATAGGTATTCAGCGCAGTGATGCCAGAGCCGTGGGTTTGCGCCCACGGACCCTACCACCACTCCACGACCAAGCGTACCCCCTCCTAGCGCCTGTACCGCACCACACAAGCATACTCGTCCCTCCATCCCTGTGCCGTACGCGCTGCCTGGCCGGCGCTCTCCGGCGAGAATTCGTTTTCCCGATATCGAAGCGCTTGGGTTGCAAGCAAAAAGTCAAGAGTTCAAATCCCGGTGCGGATATTCTACTTTTTTTCTTTATTTATTCTCTAATTTCTCTTCCTATATTCTCAGAAGACTAAGCGTACAGCCTTCTCCGATGCACGCGGTTACTTTGTCGCTGTCAATGGGTCGTAAATGAGAAGGGTAGAACGAGGGTCGTAGCAGCCGAGAAATAAGGCCCGCGCCTCGGTCTGCTAATACAGAGACACAGCGTTATTTAGCCGAGGGGGAACACCTACAGGAGTGGTAGTAATGTGTGCGTCACCGATCGTCATCACGTGCGCGTTACCACCGCTCCTGTAGGTGTTCCTCTCCGCTAAATAATCGGTCCTGCATAATGTTGCTGGCAACCCTGCAGATACACAACAATTTTTCAATTACAATAACGGCTCAATTTTTGGATATTCTTCCGAATGGCCCCAGTGGCCGATCGAGATGAGGTTTGGGGGGGAGGGGGTGTGAACCCTAAATCTAAAATTGTAGCTTGGGGTATTTATTAGTTTCCTAAATTATTAATAAAAACTTGTTAATGTACCCGCTCGCGTGCGCGTAAAGCATGGTAGCGAACCGATGTGAGTTTGGCGATGCTACAAACGAGACCGTGGTTACAAAATTTAAAAAATAAAAAATAGGGGGATGGAAGGTCTCCCGAACAGGGAGGCCTGCACCAACGTCCAAAAAAATTTTCCAAAAAAATTAACAATTTTTTATTAATATTTCGGAAACTAATAAATACCCGAAAAAAACAATTTTAAATTTAGGTTCCACATCCCCTCCCCACCCTTCCCCCCAAACCTCGTATCGATCGGCCACTGGGGCCATTCGGAAGTACAGCCCAACTTTTTTACTTTTAATTTATTCTGCATAAATATTTTTTTCAAATATTCATAACATTTTTCTGATTATGGTGAGAGCAAACATGATACAATGTCGACAATTACATCGTGTAACGTGTACGAGAAAATCTGTGTGAAAATATCTTGCTACGGAATAGAATTCGCTTTCCGCGTAGTAGTTTCCACGACTGCAGGGTACTTGAGATGTCGTAAACATTGCCCGGGCTGGGACAAAGGTTGCCAGTGAGGCCTGGAGAATGTTTCGAAGACTGCGCTTTTCAATGGAAAAATTTCGCTGAATGTACACATGGACGTATATATTGCGGACAAAATTCCACAGAAGAAAAAGCTCTATGTATTTCGTATTCAACAAGTAACTAGGTACATATGCTGAACATCGAATCGCAAATCATCGATGACTGTTGCTAATTTTAAACATTATCTTCTACATCACATAAATAAAATCTAAAGTGCATGTTTTATCCATTCGAAACTACGTACAACGATTGAAATAGTCGTAACTGCATTGTAAAGGAAGCATACCTAACGAAACGCGTATAGTTTGAACGTTTTATGCTAATAAAACGCATATAATTTGTATAACATATATAACGAAATTTAAAATTTCTACATTTCGTCTCATCGGCATGAAAGTAGCAGGAACGCGCTGCTGAGGTTTTTCACATGAAAATGAGTCCAAACACGGTATAAATCGGATTATTAATTAATTAAATAATAATGAACATACGAATTGGAATAGAATGAGTGGGGCAGGAGGGGTAAAGTAATGACATGCGTTGCGGTGCGCATAGCATAAAATATGTGTACGTAACGCGTCAAAGATATCTGAGTTGATATACATATTTGAAGAATATGAATAATACTATATTATATACAATAAAATACCGTTCTACTACTACTACTACTACTACTACTACATGTCAAACTGCGACTTCATACAAATCTGTACCATAACACATAGCTTACCTTTCTCGACGTCTTCTATTTTTGGACAAACGCCTTGCAAATAACTTAGGCTGCTTCCTTTTTGTACCATCATCCAAATAGCGTTTATTTCTTGCATCAGCGGCTTCCTTCTTTGATTCCATGACAATGAACGTAAATGATCACACACACTTATCAACACTACAGTAGCGAACCACGCGGAAATAGAACAATTCACAAAATATGAATATTCCATATATCAATATCCGCGCATCAAATAACAACCTGATTGTTTTCTGCGTCTTCACTGTAGTGCAAACGACAAGAAAATGATCAGCTAGCGGTGTCGCTGCATTAGTTCCAGATGCTAAGAGGCTAAACAGAAGATAGTGGGAAAGGGACGGATATACGCGTCCTGTTCCTCTCTTTCTCATTAGGATTGGTGGTATGCTGATACATTTACGTAGAGTATGTACTTCCAGGAATTCTGTTTGGTGCACATAAATGTGCACAGGAAAGAACTTTTGATTATCCTGTGCATATACTTTTGACGTATCACCGACATTATTAGCGAAGAATTCATATTTCGTTCTACCATTATCCTTTCCCACTTGCCTGACGGTGAAGGACCACCCCGCAAGTATGCGGGTACCGTGCGCCTACCTTGAGGGTAGCAAAGGCTCGATGGTCAGAAAAAAAGCGACTGTCGAACAGTCAATATCGTAAGTACCTTCACGCTTACTATCCCTGTCTTTTTCACTATATGTGCCGGTGATTATGAAAGTGGTCCAAGTCCAAATTTTTCGTTTGTAACATTTCACTTATATTTTTACGTATTATATCAACGTGATACATAATAAACGTACAGTGCAATTTTTTTTTAAATTTCGACCGGCGCCACTTTTATAACAACTGACATACTTCTACATTTTAGTACTTCCAAAACAAGACTGTATTTAGAAATATTCCGGGTAAAGTTTCCGATTACCGTCATAGTATTGTTGTAATTTTTTGTGCAAAATCTATCGTGTGAACTGTGATTGTTTGAGTGTCCGCGTGTTTCTCAAGCTGCGTATCGCCATTGCGGCGCTGCCTCGCATGGCACAGCATTCGCGGAGTGGAGAGTCTGGAGACTACCTCGACCACGATTACTTTACGAGGCATCAGTCGTCGATTTTTCGGCGTGCTCAAAGGTGCCTCGCGGCCCCAAGATCAAAAATCGCATGGCTCGGGCGATGCAAATATCATACTGGAAGTAGCGCGAGACTGTCGCACGAGCCTGCCTCGCAAAGTAATCATGATCGAGGTAGTCTTCAGACTCTCTACTCTGCGAAGCGTGACTCGCGCGCGGCATCCTCGCAATGTCGATACGCAGCTTCACGCTCAGAGATTCGTGTATTCATTCTCACGTAGAATAAAAAAATAATTTACCGGCGAAATGTCTAGAAAAGGTATATATATTCGGGTGAAATATATATAGGCTTCCTTTAGTTGAAACCGAAGACAAGTGATGAAAATTAAACAGTCGTAAACATCAGAAGTGAAAAAATCGGAAATTTTAAAATTCAAGGCTCGGATGCAATAAGGGGACTAGCGCACGAAAATGCAAGAAAGTATTGTCCAAACGCTAAGAAAGATTGGAAAATTAAATTTTGTTCAATTGGATTTTAAAAAATATAGTGTTGTAAAGCTCGTCATGGTACACATTTTTTCTTTTTACAGTTTCTTTATCAAATCATTAGTATTCGGGATAAAAATTACAAACCAAACAAATTTCTTCGACCAACGTCAATTTCTTTTTAAATAAAAATTGCCATAACTTGAGTAAATATTAATGGATTGTTATGAAACTTGAAACATAAAACTCGGAAAACTCTAGCGAAGCCGAAAAGTGTATGCACAAAACCCTTATATTAAAAGTGTAATAATATTTCATTAAAAAGTATATAATACTGGACATAACCCATGTTTTTCAACGTTCATCGTTGAAAAGTATCGAGGCAATTTTGACGTACATATAACTTGCAGCGGCAAAGTTTTTCCATAATATATGAAGAAGATTTTCACCAATTTTCACACTGAATAATAAATAATTGTAGAAGATATGACGATATATATAAATCTCGCGCGGCACCAACAGTCAACGCGAGTGCTAAAACTGCTAAGTAGAGCATTGTACGCGCCTGCTGACTGTTGGTGGCCTGCGAGATTTATATATATCGTTATATCTTCTACAATTATTTATTATTCAGTGTGAAAATTTGTGAAAATCTTCTTCATATATTATGGAAAAACTTTGCCGCTGCAAGTTATATGTACGTCAAAATTGCCTCGATACTTTTCAACGATGAACGTTGAAAAACATGGGTTATGTCCAGTATTACATACTTTTTAATGAAATATTATTACACTTTTAATATAAGGGTTTTGTGCATACACTTTTCGGCTTCGCTAGAGTTTTCCGAGTTTTATGTTTCAAGTCTCATAACAATCCATTAATATTTACTCTAGTTATGGCAATTTTTATTTAAAAAGAAATTGACGTTGGTCGAAGAAATTTGTTTGGTTTGTAATTTTTATCTCTAATACTAATGATTTGATAAAGACACTGTAAAAAGAAAAAATGTGTACCATGACGAGCTTTACAACACTATATTTTTTAAAATCCAATTGAACAAAATTTAATTTTCCAATCTTTCTTCGCGTTTGGACAATACTTTTTCGCATTTTCGTGCGCTAGTCCCCTTATTGCATCCGAGCCTTCTCACAGATATTGTGAAACACAAATTTTGGAAATGTTTGGATTTCAACGCTTTCGAACTTGGAAATTTCAGCATTTAGAAATATGAAGATTCTTCTCCTGCGCTAAATCTTGGCTAAAAGAAGCATATATTGTACCCAAATGTACCAACTTGATAAACGTGTAGTCTGAGTTGGGTAAAATGTAATATAATTATAAATTATAAATTACGATTCAAATGTAATTGTGTAATTGATTACACATTATTTTCTGTAATGGTTAATTTAGGTAGTTGAAGAAAAATTTTGTCAACTATCTAAATTAACCATTGCAGAAAATAATGTGTAATCAACTGGTAATTAGATTACATTTTGCCCAACTCTAACTCTCCTACTGCACTTTCAAATCCATTTTCATTACATTCAATAGTGTCACTATTTCTTCGACTCGTTTTTTAGATGACTGACAAAGGCCACACTGTGGAAAATCATTCTGATCAACATCAGAAAGATGTGCCTCCGTCGGGAGAACAGAATCCGCCTGCTGCGGGCAAAAGCAGGATTAGCAGGCGGACCCCTTCTTCCCAACGAAGTCCCCGCAGCAAGCGGACTCCGTCCCCGCGACGGGGTCACCGCAGCAGGCGGACGCCATCCCCACGACAGAGTCTTCTGAGCAGGCGGACTCCGTCCCCGGGACGGAGTCACCGCAGCAGGCGGACTCCATCCTCGCGACGAAGTCCGCGGCGGAGCCCCTCCATAAACTGGATGGAGATGGCTCTCCAGTATCAAAAAAAGGTATGTAGATACGTACAGTGACTCTTAAAAATATTGAAATCCCCGTTTCGGGAATTTCCGCGATTTTCGACCTTATTCTGCGATCTTTAAACGTTTGTACCTCAGAGCAGCGTTACCCGATCTTGATGAAATTTTCAGCATGTATACAACTTACCTAAATCTACAAACGGGTTTTTTGGATTTTCATTGCAGGATCACAAAAAAAGTTTAAAAAACGGCCTTCACTATTTTCTTCGCTATTCCGATCAATTGCAATTTCTTCTAAAACGACGAAACATATCGCTTGGTAAACTAATCCTTCTAGCTTCTCAAAAAAACTCAAATCGTTTGGATTAATTTTAAAAAAGTTATACGATTTTGAAAAGTGTCCGAATGTTTTTAAGAGTCACTATAGCCAATCTCACACAAACATTTCTTACATTCTAATGAAAGTGTGAAATCTTCTAGACATTATTGCAGTAATTAACATAAAATTAATATTTATTTTTCATATTACAGTTCACGGAGATCAAGAAACAGTTGAGAAAAAAGGACTATGACAGAGGAAGAGGAGGTAGAGGAAGAAGAGGAGGCAGAGGAGGCAGAGGAGGCAGAGGAGGAAGATTAGCAAAAAATTTTTTTATTTTAATTGATTTTTTAATAATAAAATAGGTCTATATTATATATGTAGTCAATAATTTTTTTATGCGAAGGCCTTGCATCCGTCGACCATGAATAATTTTCTCGTATTTGTTCGTAGTTTAGTTGAGAATCATATATTTAGTCGAGCAAGTACGAATAAATACAAGAAAATGATTCATGGCCAACAATTGAATTCCCCATGGTTAAATTAATTCAATCATAGCGCTTCAAATAAAAATTGGCTCGGGTTATTTACTGTGACATAAACGTCAAATCATTTTCAGATGTATAAAAAAAATCGAAAGTCGATAATTTTGGGTCTCAAAACGGTTCGGTTCTATAAATGGCTCCGACATGCAAGCCA
Organism: Andrena trimmerana; assembly: GCA_951215215.1. Taxonomy (NCBI): domain Eukaryota; kingdom Metazoa; phylum Arthropoda; class Insecta; order Hymenoptera; family Andrenidae; genus Andrena; species Andrena trimmerana. The sequence continues at coordinate 12,516,189 of OX578062.1, forward strand.
CTGATGCGTTTACCGCTGTAAATAATGTTTACGGTAAACATGAAAACGTTTCTGGCGAATGCAGGTTGGACATTTTTAGATAATCTGAAACGTTGCTCTTGTTTTCTTTAAAAAGTTGAGAGTAAAATTATTTTTCTTACATTTTATTTGATAGATACGTGTAAATTGATTGTTATAATAATAGAATATTACTTATAAAGTTTGATTTGATGAATTTTTAGTTTGTAAATACCAGAGATGGGTTACGTAATGCTCATCTCTGGTATTTATCCATATAATTGAGGCAGTTATAGCAACAACGGGCTAGCCAGCTTTTTATTCGGAATTTAGTTAGCTAGCAATAACGTATTCCAATAGGCTTTACTAATCATATCGATGGCTTAGTGCACACATATTGTATATCTACTTTTTATGAAATTAGAGTTTTTATATGCAACGAATAGTGCTTGACTGTTTCTTCGTGCTGTATAAAAATTACACTTTTACCTTTTTTATTCCTGTTACTTTCAAAATTAATATAATATTCAAGTGAGATTATTTCCAGCATTATTCCTTTCGTTCATTTTTATACAATATCATTTGGTATAGTATGTCCTCCTCTGTACTTAGTTACGTATAGCATGTCCATCTTCCAAGTATTATTATCGAATTATTACTATAATTTTGCAGATTCTAACTTATACTACTAATTACATATTTTCAGTGATGCCTATATTACATATATATGATAATACAATAATGCAAAAAGTATTTATTTATAAAGTACCATTGAATGTTTGAACCTGTTTTTCTCAAAAAAACGCTAAAAGTGGACATACAATAGATATGTGTGCGCTAAGCCATCAATGTACATTAGGAAAAAATTATTTGCAGGTTATTCCGTTGTTGCTCTAACTGTCTCAATTACTATAACATAAATACGACAGCGATTTCAAGTGACGTATGTGTTACGGTAAAAGCTTTAGTAAATGTAATCATTCCCAGCAGTTCCTAGTCAATGTATGCCTAAAATGCATATAACCTAACCTACAATCGTCCGAAAATTCATACATTGACTGCATCACGCTTTTACTGTGGCTCGTGTATCCAGCTAACGCTTCAGTTTTGCTATGATTCCACGTTGACAGTCCTCCCGAGTAGGCGCCATCTCGTGTCCACTAGCTAAACTAAATTTGTCACGTGACTTGCTCTGTATTATCGCCAATATGGCGGAACTCGTATTTGGGAATGCAATCACGAGAATACATTGTTTGTCCTTATATGAGCAGATTTTGAGCTGGGTGAGGTCTCGTTCGAAAGAGGAAGGTTCAGTGCAGCGCGCTCTGGTCCTCGTTTGAGTCACAAAACTCTTTTAGTGACCTAAAAATACTTGGATTCGTGCGGGTGTATTTTGTCGAATTTTGCTCTACTTTGAACACTCATATTATTATATATCAACACAAGCTCGTCGAACCATGACCAGAGCGCGCTGCACTGAACCTTTCTCTTTCGAATGAGACCTCGCCCAGCCCAAAATTCGCTCATATAAGGACAAACAATGTATTCTACTAAACCCATGTTTCGGGCCAGATTGTGTCGGTATACAGCGCGCTGCATTACCCGTGTCTACCCCCTTAAGGTAGACACGGGTAATGCAGCGCGCTGTAATACCCACATAATGTCCCCGAAACATGGGTTTGGGGGGATACGCTTTACGTCCTTATATGAGCAAATTTTGGGCTGGATGAGGTCTCACTCGAAAGAGGAAGGTTCAGTGCACAGCGCTCTGGTCATGGTTCGACGAGCTTGTGTTGATATCTAATAATACGAGTGTTCAAAGTAGAGCAAAAGTTGACAAAATACACCCGCATGAATCCAAGTATTTTTAGGTCACTAAAAGAGTTTTGTGACTCAAACGATGACCAGAGCGCACTGCAGTGAACCTTCCTCTTTCGAATGAGACCTCGCCCAGCGTAAAATCTGTTCATATAAGGACGAAAAGCGTATCCCCGTGATTGCATTCCCAAATACGAGTTCCGCCATATTGGCGATAATACAGAGCAAGTCACGTGACAAATTTAGTTGAGCTAGTGGACACGAGATGGCGCCTACTCGGGAGGACTGCCAACGTGGAATCATAGTAAAACTGAAGCGTTAGCTGGATACACAAGCCACAGTAAAAGCGTGATGCAGTCATTGCATGCATTTTCGGACGACTTTAGGTTAGGTTATATGCATTTTAGGCATACATTGACTAGGAACTGCTGGGAATTGTCTGTATTTACTAAATTAACGGTTTTACTGTAACACATACATCACCGCTGCCGAATATATTTTATAATTATATAGCCACATTATTTCAAATAAAAAAAGAGATTGGAATTTTTTAATAACACTGGAAGTAGTGATTTACTGATATCATATTTTCAGAATGTGGAAGTTACAGCAATTATTTGCAATTATTGCTTTTATTATTATTATTCTGACTGTTGTATATAAAATATAACAAGGAAAAGTCTCCAAATCGGTCAACAGTTGACTCCTTGATTTTTTTTGTAATTCTTTACGCTCCTATGCAGAGATGGGCATTATTTAATTAAAAGAATATACTTCCGAATGGCCCCAGTGGCCGATCGACACGAGGTTTGGGGGGAGGGTGTGTGTACCCTAAATCTAAAATTCTATTTAGCTTCGGGTATTTATTAGTTTTCTTTGTTTATTCGAAGGCCTTTCATCTTTGGCTTCGAATAATTTTTCATCTTTCATTATATCTTTATCCTAAGGTCGTATTCAAATATATTGGCCGGTCGATCAAGGAGAAATCAGTCATCACCATCTGACGATCGTGGATTTGTCAGTTGGAGTTCCCTAGCCACCGAAGGGTATGGGGGGGTAACGGGAATGCTGCTCGGCCCTGTCTGAACGTAGCCGTGTGGCTGTTATTTATTCTTATTGTCAGCGTAGTATATATGTAGTTGTGTGCGTCACGAAGTTATACGTAGACCAATACGAGATGAAGCTATCGAGAAAGAATCAATGTTCTGACCAATAAAGCTCCCTGAATTTTTTAGGAGCTAAGGCCTCAGGTACACCTATTCTGATGCGTGTATTTCTACGCTCGGTTTGGCCTATACATGACAGAAGCTTGGCGCTATCCCCACCACTTCTGGCTCACTCGTGTTCTGCGATGACTAGAGAACACGCGTTACGAATAGGAGTGTGCGGATCGTCCCGCGGCTCGGATTCTCGGCCCTCGGAACGGGTCGGAAAATTTCGGGCGGGATCGGGCGGGGTCCCGATAGTTTCGTATTGCTCGAGATCCAGACGGTTTCAGGATCCCGAGACTCGATTCGGGCTACACGCATGACCGCCATGAGCGGGCAATTTGATTTCAGGTCGGCTTGGCAAAACTCGGACGCGATCGGCTCAAAAGCCAGCTATTACGAGGGGACCGAGACGGAAAGAATTATGTATATCATTTATATCGATACCAGAGTGATAAGTTTTTACTTTCTGTCTCCTGTTGAATCATAATTTGTATCTTATTATTTATTTACATCTATATGTATTTTCATTGCTACCAAATAGTCTGTGAATACTGAATACGTCCATATACGTACTTAAATAAATACCATGTTCAGAACTTGGGAAGAAGACTATTTTTATATCGACAGTATTTTAAAATTTGAATAAAATATACTTCATACTTAGTACTTTATGTAAAGGGAATATATAGGGTATTATCTTTTTCCGGATAGGTTCAGATTTAAAATAGAAAACGTACGAACTATAAGCATACAAAAAGGAATATTTCCTAGATATTTCATAATAACAACAATATACAGGAGGCGAATATTTTATTATTTCAAATTAACGTGTAAGAAACATAATTTTTCTATGTTCTCAGGTAATAATTTTAATCTATTACTGGTAACGATATCGTCCGATCGCGTCCGAGTTTTGCCGAGCCGACCTGAAATCAATTTGACCGCTCATGGCGGCTATGCTTGTAGCCTGAATCGAGTCTCGGGGTCCCGAAACTGTCGGGATCTCGAGCAATACGAAAGTATCGGGATCCCGCCCGATCCCGCCCGAAAGTTGCCGGCCCGTCCCGAGCCCGAAAAATCGGGAAACCGCACACCCCTAGTTACGAAACTCACCGGCCAATAAATCTGAATACGATCTTAGAAGTCGAATAACCGACGAGAACCTTTGTGTCCCGAGCCGCGCGAGATCGCCGTGCTCGGCGATGTGTCATCGATTATAAAGAAACAGAATTTGTTTATTTTTCATCGTATCAATATGAAAGTGACACCATTGGATTCTTGGCATTCTCCCGGTTATATTGGCAGAAAATAATTTAAATCGGACTATTTTTAACAAAACGGGCTTTCACTTCTACAAACAAATTTTTCACGTAATTTCCTTAATTTTGGTCCGAATTATATCATTTTTGGGGCCAATTTGATCGAGAAACCATGAAGAATCGACTGACGTCACTTTCGCAAAAATCTGATTAAAAATGCAGAACTGCAGATTTGTCACTGCTTAGCGCGCAACATTGTATGGCCCCGCTGGTTTCGAGCGCCGAAGCCCACGAAACTCAGCGAGTCGCATGATTGCCAGCGAGAAGGACAAGAGAGGACTTTCCATGACGAAGGAAAATCAGCCTTCTACAGAACTCAAATCGAGAAAGACTTTGCTAATAAACTTTATATTCACGTCAAATAAATACTTTAATTGTAAAATTTAGACGACGAACTATTGTTGAATTTCGCCAGTTCTTACATATGCCCCACTGGGTTCGGAAGTCCTGATCCCAGAGTTTCATGCATTTACCTATTGAAATGTTGCTTCAAGTCATCGGGCAATTGCATTGTTTCTTCTCGTACATATGTATATCTGTTCGCGAGTAGGTGTCATCAGTGATGCCAGAATGAGGACGGGTCCTCTCGAGAATTTCCCCCACCACGCATGCACACTACGTCGGAGCGGCGTGTCCGTGAGTTCGGCGCTTCGGACAACGTCGGGAAGACGAGAGAGAAAACGAATGTGCATCTTTCTCTCTCGCTCTTGAAACGCTGTGATCCATGGTGGAGCATAAGCGACACGCGGCCGTGCGCGATCTTCTTGAGTGCCTCGAGATTCACTTTTCCCTTTCTGACATATGTATAATACTCTTGTAATGAAAAAAAATTTGGAAAAAATTTTATTACGGAATTCACGTTTTAAGACCTCCTGATCACGTTTTGGCTATTGAGAAAAGAGCTTTTTTTTAAATATCTCATATATTTGTTAACACGATTACGTTTAAACGGCGAAATGGATTTCAATGAAACTTTATATTTAAATTTTATATTGTCTTAAGATCCGATTAGATCACGAAAAACCATAATTACCCATTATGGTTCTTCGATTTTTCAGATGTACGAACTAAATTCTACATAAAAAAAGGTTAGATAAAGTTCTTCTGTGACTTCTTTAACAAAGAAAAATGTACATTCATAATTTCTTGTTTTCATTTTAAATTTCCGTACTTTTTATTCGAGCTATTTCTATTTTTCAAACCTTAAAATGAATTTTTTTATAAAAAGATGAATATTTTGATACTATAAATTGGTGAACTTTGTTAAAATTAGAATCCACTCTTGGCCAGTAGCATGGACGCTGTAGCGCCTTCGATAAAAAATATTTTTTCAGAGTATGATCTAAAATCTAAACGTAATCACATTTCTCGCTAGATTTTTCGACAATTATATCAAGTTGCGACAAAGAATCACGCACTATTTACAAATTTATTACGCGCAGCGCCCACGCTACCGCTCGATGGAAACTACGGGAAAGTGGTGGTCTCTTCCATCGGGAGGGAAATGTAAACGATTCGTTATGCAAAGCTAACATCGCGATATACGGTACATTAAAATGTGTAAATCGGTGTGAAGAAATTGTACAAGAATAAGAGAAAGGTAACTGATAAATGCATCTGAGGCAGTTCGGTACTGTCACCATTGTCTTGCTGTTACTTCTTTTAGCCTTCTCTTCGATTTTTCTCCTTCCTGAATTTTTCTTACTATTTTACGATTTCCTATGTATTCTTTTCGTTTCTCGTTGCGAGGGTTCGCTCGGGCCTGGTTTTCGTCAAGTACATTTGACGGTCAGACTCGCGCGAACCAAGTGTATACTTTGTTTACGTATCCGATGCGTTTCGTGGGGGTCGCGCAGTCGCGCTTCGCGACATTTAACCGTCAATTTCAGTAGAAGTAGAGATCAGGTGGTGGATACTACTTCTTTCGCCCTGTCTGCATGTTTTTCGGATCTGTGGTGTTGGAAGTGTAATTAGTAGCCTGCATGTAATTAGTAGCCTGCGTGATTCTTTGTCGCAACTTGATATAATTGTCGAAAAATCTAGCGAGAAATGTGATTACGTTTAGATTTTAGATCATACTCTGAAAAAATATTTTTTATCGAAGGCGCTACAGCGTCCATGCTACTGGCCAAGAGTGGATTCTAATTTTAACAAAGTTCACCAATTTATAGTATCAAAATATTCATCTTTTTATAAAAAAATTCATTTTAAGGTTTGAAAAATAGAAATAGCTCGAATAAAAAGTACGGAAATTTAAAATGAAAACAAGAAATTATGAATGTACATTTTTCTTTGTTAAAGAAGTCACAGAAGAACTTTATCTAACCTTTTTTTTATGTAGAATTTAGTTCGTACATCTGAAAAATCGAAGAACCATAACGGGTAATTATGGTTTTTCGTGATCTAATCGGATCTTAAGACAATATAAAATTTAAATATAAAGTTTCATTGAAATCCATTTCGCCGTTTAAACGTACTCGTGTTAACAAATATATGAGATATTTAAAAAAAGCTCTTTTCTAAATAGCCAAAACGAGATCAGGAGGTCTTAAAACGTAAATTCCGTAATAAAATTTTTTCCAAATTTTTTTTCATTACAAGAGTATTATCTAGAGACGCGGTAGCGTCTCGACGCCAAGTACATGAAAGAAAAGACACCCTATATATGCCTGTCGCTGCCGTGTATCTTTACTCGACGCAAAGCTATTCCAACCTAACCTGAAACTTATTTCATTAATATCTCATCACGCCTGCAATATTTTCTATATTTAATGGCATTTTTCTCATGTAAACCATATATAAGCTTTCGAATGAGATCAATTTCAATAAAATCGGTCCACGCATGACAGAGATATCGTAATATCGTCTCATGGATCTGTCGAAAACGGTAAGATTCTTCTTCTCCTGATTCTCCAACCAAATTTTGTCGACATAATACGTATACTACGCGTTACACGCACACCTTCAGCCAAAAAGAAACTAACACATGTTTCGTTCTTCGTTCGTCGACTCTCGGGATTATTCGGCCGGGATCGTCGTCCGTCATTGTATATATATACCTATGTATACTATTTTGAATTTTATAATCTACCAAGTGTCATTTTCCTTCATAACCTGCAAGTGTCAAATAAGGTAAGTTGTCCGAATTTGAAATGTCACGAGTTTTTACACTAAATATGAGACTGAATTATTGTCTCAATTAACAAGGTAAGTCACGAAAATGTTTTAATAGACTTTTTTATGTATTCTTATAGAAATGAAGGGGACGCACAGACTTGGAAGTTGTCCGGAGAAGGTTTGACAGAGAATCATCTTCTTTCACATAAGTTTCTGGTAATTTGTACCGTGCATGCACAAAATAATATATTGTAACAAATTGGAATGCATTTAAATTGCCAGATATTTTTATACCGGCTATCTAGTGTTTTTATGTAAAGGTGATGGTATAAAAAAAAGGTAGAAATTGTATGTTTGCATAAGGTGTCTTCTATGAGTCGCTACACATTTTCAAAATGTATCGTTTAATAATATTGTTTCAGAACGCCCAGAGGAAACGAGATTTTTTATCTTTCAATGGTGATTCCGAAGATGATGGTACAAGCAATTTACAGGTTTTATGTTATTATAAGTTTAACGTAGGCAGAAAATCATTCTTTTGCCTTTTACGTGTCGCATTCATAGATCGACAACTAATTATAAGAGACTTACATTCCAAGTAATTTTATTTCATATGAAGATTCCATGAGTTTACAAAATTTGTATATATGTATGCGAAACTCTGTTTAAATACGTTTGATAATAAAAAGTTTCACAAAATTTAAATACCACGTGTCGATGTCACAGCAGAATACCTAATACCTATATAATTAAATACATAAATAATTACAGACACTATTATATGTAGATTCATGAATAAAATTATATGTATGCTATATAAGTAAGTATACTATTACAATGTTTAATATCTTCTGAAATACAATAGGACACGTTGGAACATATATTACGTACACGACATTAAGCATTTCTGAGAAATGTGACGTAATATTAATGTAAATTAGAAGATTAAGTCTCTTATTAATTAAAATATTCTACCTTTTTTAAAATTCAATTGGAATTAAATTATGCAGAAGTATCGTGCTCTGAAAGTTAGGATCCATGAACCGTAAGTTTAATGTGTATAAAATTCCATTTAATAATTCTTGTTTCGACATTAAAGGAAATTTTATTCGAATGTTTTTATAAATAATATATACCTACCTGTTGTCACGAAAATTTTTGTGCCGAGCGCGATGAATTAGTATGATGATCGTTAGTGGCAACGATCACTGGGGCCCCCAAGAATCCCAGTCATTCGGGCCTGTCGTACGGGTATGAGGCTGCACCGCACACTACTACAGTTTTCCCTAGCCGTGGCACGCACACGTTATCATTGGCTTTCAAGCTCTCCTTTCGCGCGGCTATGGTAAACTTCGTGGAGCCCGGACTCCCAAATAGCTCGATTTGGCCTTCGCTGACCTACAGAGTATAAAAGAGTTTGCGGCCGAGGATATAGATCCTCTTTAATAATGATATATTCAAAGAATCGTGCATATAAGGCATCATGGAGCGTGTAAAAAGATGGAAAATCTTTGCACCTGACAGTGGCGAACGCATTGCTCAAAATGGAAGTTCGTATGCTGAAATAACGAGATCCAAGTAGCGCAGCTTCCCCGAGTTTTTATTACTTTGAGCAACGCGTGCGATTCGATTGTCGGTACAAAGAGCCTCTTTAAAGATTGAATTATTAGAATTTATTTAATCGACAAATTTTTGAATTTATTTATTTTAATCGACAAATTGGAAATCCTGTAAGGATTATAAAAAAGTAAAAAAATGACGCCAAGAACATGAATTATCTTTGTAAAAAGAAGTGAGATCCCCATAAAAACTTTAAAAAAGTAAAAAAATACGCCAAGTACATGAAAATGTCGAGGACAAAATGAGTATTATCAAAAATCGCAAAAAAAAATAAAATATACATGAAAAAGTACAGTATAAAAAAAGATGTGAAATCAAAATGATCTGCAAGTACATCACAAAAAAAAAGAAATAATGTAATCACACAAAAAAAGAAAATAATATAATTACAATATAAAAAAATATGTGAAATCAAAATGAGCTGCAACTACATCACAAAAAAAGAAAATAATATAATTACAATATAAAAAAAGATGTGAAATCAAAATGAGCTGCAAGTACATAAAGGTGCTTTCCAACTGCGCTTAAGATGACACAACTATATACACAGCTAAAATGTTGTGTTCATAAATTTCATTACGCATATCGTGGACATTTTTTAATTAACTCATCAAAAAGAATCCCATTTAAAAACATTGTCGTAAATTAATTAATAGCTTAACAAAATTAATGATATACAAAAATTGCGCCAATTATAACAATGACTATTTATACAAAGAAAAACCATGTATTAAATAATATAACACAACAAAAGACAAAAAAAAAATGTCCGCGGCCTGGAAGTCAAATACTTGGCGTGGCCAGGCACGGTCAAGGTGTCGTTGAATAAGAAATATTTAAAAATGCAAAATAATGAAAGTGTATTCATATTGTCAGAGTTTTAAATGGACAAATTATCTGAAAGCCTGCGAGGGGGAAGATATGGGTATTGATGATCTCAGAATACCTTGCCTGGCCACGCCAAGTATTTGACTTCCAGGCCGCGGACATTTTTTTTTTGTCTTTTGTTGTGTTATATTATTTAATACATGGTTTTTCTTTGTATAAATAGTCATTGTTATAATTGGCGCAATTTTTGTATATCATTAATTTTGTTAAGCTATTAATTAATTTACGACAATGTTTTTAAATGGGATTCTTTTTGATGAGTTAATTAAAAAATGTCCACGATATGCGTAATGAAATTTATGAACACAACATTTTAGCTGTGTATATAGTTGTGTCATCTTAAGCGCAGTTGGAAAGCACCTTTATGTACTTGCAGCTCATTTTGATTTCACATCTTTTTTTATATTGTAATTATATTATTTTCTTTTTTTGTGATGTAGTTGCAGCTCATTTTGATTTCACATATTTTTTTATATTGTAATTATATTATTTTCTTTTTTTGTGTGATTACATTATTTCTTTTTTTTTGTGATGTACTTGCAGATCATTTTGATTTCACATCTTTTTTTATACTGTATACATATGTCAGAAAGGGAAAAGTGAATCTCGAGGCACTCAAGAAGATCGCGCACGGCCGCGTGTCGCTTGCGCCCCACCATGGATCACAGCGTTTCAAGAGCGAGAGAGAAAGACGCACATTCGTTTTCTCTCTCGTCTTCCCGACGTTGTCTCACGGACACGCCGCTCCGGCGTAGTGTGCATGCGTGGTGGGGGAAATTCTCGAGAGGACCCGTCCTCATTCTGGCATCACTGTCCCGTGCTCACCGTATGTGCTTGCGACCATCGCGCACGCCCGCCGCGCACGCAAAGGACGGAGTGTCACGGCGCCCGAAAGACGGAGCGAGACAAAACATCAACGTGTCGTCTGTCTCGTACCGTCCTCGCTCGCTGTCAGTGGCTCTCGCTCGCTCTCGTTCCATCTCGCTCTCGCCTTCGCCAGACAAGAGTGAGACAGAAGTGGTGGAGATAGCGAGGAACCCGTATCGTGTGCACCAAACCGAGCACATACGGAGACAATATTCCTCGTTACTTACGAGGCCTTCCAATTTTTTTATTTCTATCTCGCAATTTTGAAAATTATATATCGTAGGACAATTCTGAAGACACCTTATTTGTCCAAATCGGTGTCTCCGTACAGGTTCTAGAGCGTAACATCTGGACATACAAACATAGCCTGATAAGCACAATACCCTCCTGTACGTGCCGCAGTCGGGTAAAAACATTACGTTTTACATTTTATTAATACAAAATTCACTGCAAGAAACACTATATGCCTCTCGAACCGAGATTAGAAACCGTCGAATAGCCCAAATCCTCAGCTCGAATAGCGATAACGGATAAACATAAAGAATCTTTTATTCTAATTTATCCAGAAATTATCTTTGCCCATCTTTGTTCTCCAGCCGCTTCGCCGTGATTCATTCAAGCCTTCCTGATGATAAAATAGTAATAGGGGAAATGCGGCAACAACGCGATATGACTCTCGATACGTATCGGCAACTATGTCTTTCCTACATTTATCGGCTAGCATGGACTTCCACCGGTTCTGACGGTACATGGCGCGAATGTACCATCAACGCCGGTGACGGAGAATCCTTGAAGCATAATTCTGTCATTTCTCGAGTCTGTGGCTCATTCTGTCTCAATACACGAGTCATAAATTCATCATTATTTCATCGTACGGTGCTTATTAGCGTCCAAACGCACCAGATCCGCCTGCACGGATGTCTACAGGAGGCAACTATACCCGCAAAAACTTCCTTCTTGCCGATTCCACGACGTAAGTTGGTTGAAACGGATTGTTTACTACGTCGCATATACGTATTACGCTGGCTCGAATATACCACCAACGCCGGTGACGGAGAAGCCTTGAAGCTTCATTCTGTCAGTTTTCGAGTCATAAATTCATTATTATTTCAACGTACGGTGCTTATTAGCGTTCATACGCACCAGACCCGCCTCCACGGATGTCTTCTGCAGACAACTATACCCACAAAAGCTTCCTTCTTGCCGATTCCACGACGTAAGTTGGTTGAAACGGTTTGTTTACTACATCGCGTATACGTACACGCTTTTCCTAGCTTGTGTGCGAGTACGCACACATTCAACGCCCGAGGAGACGGCAGCCTTAAGGCCATAGTACGGGAATGCACTCTTATACGCTTAAGAGTTGTTGCTTCGGTTTGCGATCAAGGGTCAACAAATGTACGCGCGATTAAGCAATTACTTTTCGACACGAAAAGCAATTGTGCGTCGGCTGAAGAGGGGTTCATCATGGTAGATGAACAAAAGATAGTACCACTGTTTGATCCGCCTCATTTATTAAAGTGCATTAGAAATAATTTGTTAACAAAGGATCTTCGTTATACTCTTGACGGTGTAGAAAGAATAGCAAAATGGTCCCACTTTGAAGATACTTATTTCATTGATCGGTGTAGAGGTGATTTTAGAACTTTAGTTTAATATTACGGAACAGCGTGTCGTTCCAAGTAGAATTAAGAAGATGCGTGTCAAATATTGTACACAAGTCTTCTCGCATAAAGTAGCATCTCTTATGGAACTTATGAGCACTACTGAGGCGGAAAGTGCTTGTAAATCCAGAAAGATGTCAGCTTCGGGAATAGATACGGCGATATTATTTCTAAATTTAAATTCACTTTTCGACAGTGTCAATAGTATGGCCATTTTGGATAATGAAAGTAACGCCGTAGATATTTGGAATAAGTGTATAAACTTATTCCAAAGTATGCGATTTATCAAACGCAAAGCGGGAGATAAAGAGTATACTCCGGCGTTGCAGAATTGGATACATACCCTGAAAGGGTTCAAAATTCTAAAATCATATTTGCTGGATCTTGGGTTTGCAGGATTCAGAACCAGAGATTTTAACCAAGATCCTTTGGAAAATTTTTTCGGCCTAGTAAGGCAACATGGTGGAAGAAATACAAATCCGACTTGTTCAGTATTTACCGGATACTACAAGTCATTGCTGATAAATTCATTGCTTTCCAACTCAGGAAGACAAAACTGCGAGGCAGATTGTAGTCAAAATTTGTTAAATGTTAAAGAAATTTTCGAATTTTCCTCTCGTACTCAAAATTCTCAACTTTTTAATAATGCAATACCAGTAGTAGCTGTAGAATCAATAGAGTCAATTTCGCAAAATTATGATGCTACTACTGTCAATTTAGATTACTTAGAACCATTTATTCAAGCTTGTGCTACGTGTTGCCAAGCTTTTTTAGCACAAAAAAATTTAATAGTACAGTTTATGCGAGAGGTTTATGTTTTAACTAAATATTGTTTTGATAACTTCGCGGAACATTCTAATTTAAAAATTTTAATTCAAACTTGTATAAGCCTTTCAGTTGATGTCGACCTGAGCGATTGCCCTTTAGGGCATCTCAAAGTGTATTTGACCGACAACTATGTCGATCATGTATTAAAGAAATGTATTTCTTCCACAAATAGGCTACTAAATTGTTCCGAAGAACCTATGCTTCCAATGTCTGGTTTGTCATTATGTGCTTTGACGTATGGCAGATCACATTGAAAGCAAAGGTTCTAATTGTGCTTTTGTATAGGTATTCGAATCTACTTTTATGTTTTTGCATGTATGCGATTGCAGTATGAGTGTGTAATGCGTTTTTTATTATGTATATGTGTTTGGCTGTCGGACTGTTGCATGTGTTTAATTTTTTAGATTGTCTGTGCGTTTAATTTTTTATAATGCGTGTGCGTTTAATTTTTTATAATGCGTGTGCGTTTAATTTTTTATAATGCGTGTGCGTTTCATTTTTTATATTGCATGGGTGTTTGACTTTTTATATTGCATGAGTGTTTGATTTTTTATATTGCATGTAGGAGTGGAAATGAGTGTTTGACTTTTTATATTGCATGTAGGAGTGGAAATGAGTGTTTGACTTTTTATACTGCATGTAGGAGTGGAAATGAGTGATTTGTATGTGCATGGGGTTAGCGGTTTTAGTCGGTATAAATCCGACACTGCCTAGCAGTGCGGATCCTACTAGGCGTCTTTTGAAGATTCCCGCTGTTTTCCCTCGTAAAAACAAAAAAAAGAAAAAAAAAATTTTTTTAAACAATTTAATTATTTTGCAGATTCTATTGATGACAACGAATTGAAGCAATTTGGGAAATAAAGTTAAATATTTTAGGAGTGGTATAAATTTTGTAATATTATTTTTGAATTTAATATAACTATTGTTATTGTAATAATTGTAATGACTAATATTATTAATAAAGAATGTGTATATCATTTAACATATATTTATGTATCTAATTATCCTTTTACTTTTAATTATATTTATATTTTCAAAAGGTAAATCGGAGGAAGTACGGACGTGATTCAATGGACCCCTGTCATTTCTAAAATAAAATTTAAAAGATTAAATTTTGGAATGACCAGAAATCCTTTGAATGGCGTCCTCACTTTCCCTGGTTTACCTTTTCTAAGGCCGTCTGACCATGGATCGTCGCGTCAGTGACGCGTACGCAGCAGATAGAAGGATATACAAAGAAATTGAATATATTTTCTTTTCCTAAGAAAAGAAGAAATATTCAATTTCAATGTTTATCCTTCTATCTGCTGCATACGTGTCGCTGGCGCGACGATCCGTGGACAGATTTTAAAGTAAGCGGTGCGTTACACGTATACACATACACATACGTCCCGATTCACACCAATTCACACATTCACAGTTTAGTACGCACCTTATTGGTAGGAGGCGCTACGAACTTTGCTTCAACGTTCGTAAGAGGGCAGCTTGGCCCCCCCGCTCAGAACGCAGCCAAATGCGGACACAGACGACTACGGTTCTGACGTCAGATTCTGCTCCCCAAATCTGGCTATCAGGGAAGATAATTCATGTACTTGGCGTAATTTTTTTACTTTTTTCGAGTTTTTTATGGCGATCTCACTTCTTTTCACAAAGTTAATTTGTATAGGAAATGATTTCAGATAATGTTCAATATTATAAATTATTACTATATTTTTATTAATTGATGACTGGATAATTTTTTCATCCTCTCGGGGTTATTTGTTTAAAAATATATTGTATACAATATATTGTCATCCAAACTACGCACGTCTGCAAAGTTTCAAGACAATTGGATTGGTGTGAGGTAAATGTCCTTCGCGATTCGCGAAAGGGTTAATCTCGCTCTTTTCGATAGACTCAGGAAGGTTCTGGATTCTGGTAGAATAGATTCAACACGTGTGGTTGGACGAAGAGTATATTTTTCTCCGATCCAGCGATTCGGAGTCACAGATCCGCGAACAGTTTGTATCGACGAGACAACTATTTTCGCGTAGTGCAGAAAGAAAAAAGGGCTCGTACCCGAGGCCGATTCAAGAAAAGCGCAGATACCGATTTCGCTCTGTAGAGTAACACAGGGAATCGCAAAATCGGTTAAGGCACGTGTTTACAATCGCGGTGTGTTAACAAGAAGAAGGTACTCTCGCTTATCGCCGGCAATTCGGTCTGGCCGTCACCCCCCCCCCCCCGGCGCCCGCAAACCGAGCTACTCGGTCCACCCGAATCACGGGAGCGGGGAAGACAATACATATAAAGAAAACGAAATATATACAACTTAGATCCTAGAAAGAAAATGTAAGAAATATACAGAAAGTTACACTATTTACAGTCCCCAAGCCTTGACTATCGCTTGTTTAGTGTCCATCGCGAACAGGTGGAACTGGTTTAAATTTGAATTTTCAGATATAAAGCAAGCATATAAGAAGGAAACAGAGGATCGAAGATGAATAAAATCGTTTAATTAATATAATAATAATAATACTAATTAATATAATAATAATAATAATAATAAATTGTTTTCTCTGACTTAGATCACACTGCCATCATCTTCTGCTTCGATTACCTGTAAATATATAAAATCCACATTTTAGTTATTTTAGTTACAACTTAGCGTAGAACTTGTATAGAAATAGAGTGGCATTTTGCTATAGTAAGTGTAGAGACTACAAAATGTGTCAGAAGGAGGTGAGAGCGTATGGCAGAAAGTCTTGTTGCAGGAAATTTAAATAAATGCTAATGGTAATAATTCAGCGAACATGAACAAAGAGATCCAATATTTTCAACACACAATTGATTGGTTTTGGAACAAAATTAGTTTAGTATGTTTATTATTGGTGAATTGAAATATTGTTAATGGGAACCTACAAAATTAATGAATTAATGAATACATAGCAATTACTGTGGATTTTATATTAAAGTATAACGAATGTCTTTCACAAAAGATTGAAAAGTATCAAGGGAGATGTGTGTTTCAGCGTATTTTCTTCACTAATGTGACTTGCTCTACATTGCAAGCAATCCACCATAATCTATTTTCTTATTAATTCTTAATGCTATGTCTTTTGACAATTTTTGTCGATTGTTTATCTCATTTGACAAATTTCCAGAAACTTGTGCGAAACAAGATGCTCTGTCTATCTATCTAATCTTCTCCGGACAACCTCCAAGCCTGTGTATCCCCTTCATTTCTATCCAAGCCTGTGCGGCGCCTTCATTTCTATCCAAGCCTGTGCGTCCCCTTCATTTTTATTATCCACGTCCTGTGCGCCCCCTTCATTTCTAATAATAAATATATAAGCTTTACATAAAAACTCTAAATTGCTGGTATAAAAAGATAAAAATATTTGGCAATTTAAATGCAATGCAATTTGTTACAATATATATTATTTATTTTGTACATGCATGGTACAAATTTCCAGAAACTTATGCGAAAGAAGATGCTTCTCTGTCGAACCTTCTCCGGACAACTTCCATGTCTGCGACTCTACATAAGAAATCTATTAAAAAAAATTTGGCGACTTACCTTATTAATTGAGACAATAATTCAGTCTCCTATTTAGTGTAAAAACTCGTGACATTTCAAATTCGGACAACCTGCTTTATTTGACACTTAGCACTTGGTAGGTTATAAAATTCAAAATAGTATATATATAAGTATGTATGTACAATGACGGACGACGATCCCTGCCGAATAATCCCGAAAGTCGACGAACGAAGAACGAAACATGTGCTGGCTGAAGGTGAGTGTGTAACGCGTATATACGTATTATGTTTGACGAAAAATTTCTTGGAGAATCAGGAGAATCAGAAGAAGAAGAATCTTACCGTTTCCGACTGATCCATAAGACGATATTACGATATCTCTGATATGCGTGGATCGATTTTATTAAAATTGGTCTTATTCTAAAGCTTATATGCGGTTTACATAAGAAAAATGCCAATAAATATAGAAAATATTGCCGCCGTGATGAGATATTAATGAAATAAGTTTCAGGTTAGGTTGGATAGCCATGTTTCGAGTAAAGATACACGGCAGCGACGGGCATATACAAGGTGTCTTTTCTTTCATTTACTTGGCGTCTAGATATAACAAGGAAAAGTCTCCAAATCGGTCAACAGTTGACTCCCTGATTTTTTTTGTAATTCTTTACGGTCGTATTCAGAGATGGGCATTATTTAAATAAAAGAATATACTTCCGAATGGCCCCAGTGGCCGATCAACACGAGGTTTGGGGGGGGGGGGGGGGTGTTTACCCTAAATCTAAAATTCTATTTAGCTTCGGGCATTTATTAGTTTCCTTTTGTTTATTCGAAGGCCTTTCATCTTTGGCTTCAAATAATTTTTCATCTTTCATTATATCTTTATCCTAAGGTCGTATTCAGATATATTTGCCGGTCGATTCGTTTTCGTGAACAGCGATCGAGCAGAAATCAGCCATCACAATCTGACGATCGTGGATTTGTCAGTTGGAGTTCCGTGGCCACCGAAGGGTATGGTGGGGTAACGGAAATGCTGCTCGGCGCCGTCTGAACGTAGCCGGCTGTTATTTATTCTTATTATTAGCGTAGTACATATGTAGTTGTGTGCGTCACGAAGCTATGCATAGACCAATACGAAATGAAGCTATCGAGAAAGTTACGTACGCAGATTTATCTTTGACTTTCTAACCCTTTTGGGTGTCCGGAATGCACGTGACCCGACGGTGTCACCGTTTCCTGTGGTGGTGTGATGCAACCAAGTTTTCCCCGGAAACCTTATATTCAATGGAGGCACTCATGTCCCCACTACTTTCTAAGCCGAATTTCACCGTATAAAAAGGGCCACGAATTCACACTCGCGGGCTCATTTCAAATCTAGTACGCATAGACGAAAGAGGCTTATTTACTTCAACTTAAACCAGACAGTACGTAGAGTTGCTGATAGGTGTTGTTACTATTAAACTCTTTGAGACCCCCGCATTTCTCAGTGCATCAAAACCGCGAGGTGGACTTAGGTACTGCGACAATTAAACACTGAAACAATTGTAAAAGACTGAGCTTATAGAATATAATTAGTTATTTCTAACCCAGAGTTCTTTTATTTAAATTAATCATTATCTGAATTTCCTCTTCGAGATAAACCCACATAGATACTCCTTTACCGCTCAAGGTGTATCACTTTATAAAGTTACGAGGCTAAACTAACATTTCCTAGTGGCTCCCGGGGATACCAGACCCTGGTTCGTCCACGACAACCAACCTCCTAGTGGCTCCCGGGGATACCAGACCCCGGTTCGTCCACGACAACCAACCTCCTAGTGGCTCCCGGGGATACCAGACCCTGGTTCGTCCACGACTTCCACCTTCCTAGCGGCTCCCGGGGATACCAGACCCCGGTTCGTCCGGGAAAGCTTACCTTCCTAAGGTCGGGGCCAGATATATTGGCCGGTCGATTCGTTTTCGCGAACAGCGATCGAGGAGAAATCAGCCACCACCATCTGACGATCGTGGATTTGTCAGTTGGAGTTGCGCGGCCGTCGCAGGGCATGGTGGGGTAACAGGAACGCTGCTCGGCTCCACCTGAACCTAGCCGTTTGGCTGTTATTTGTCCTTAGCGTAATAGTCGTGTGCGTTACGAAGCTATGCGCAGACCAATACGAGATGAAGCTATCGCGAAAGTGTCAATGTTCTAACCAATAAAGCTCCTGAATTTTTTCGTAGCTAACGCACACCTATTCTGATATGTGTATTTCTACGCTGACAGCTCGGTTTGGTCTACACCCCAGAAGCTTGGCACTATCCCCACCATTTCTGGCTCACTCTTGTTCTGCGAAGGCGAGAGCGAGATGGAACGAGAGCGAGTCAGAAAACGTTGAGAAAAGGAGCACCGAGGCAAACAAAATGTGTGGTGGGAGAATACCCCTCACGATCCTCACCGGCCAATATATATGGCCCCGACCTTAGTGGCTCCCGGGAATACCAGACCCCGGTTCGTCCACGACAACCAACCTCCTTATAGCGGCTCCCGGGGATACCAGCCCCCGGTTCGTCCGCTACTAACAAACTCCAAAAAACAAACTCAATCCGCGGCCTCGCAGCCGCCATTCACATTGCCCTCAGCCTCGGCTCGTAACAGCCTATACACGCCAGAAGCATGGCGCTATCCCCACCAGTTCTGGCTCACTCTTGTTCTGCGATGGCGAGAGAATACGCGTTACGAAACTCACCGGCTAATAAATCTGAATACGATCTTAGAAGCTCGAATTACCGACAAGAATCTTTGTCTCCCGAGCCGCGCGAGATCGCCGTTGCTCGGCGATGTGTCATCGATTATATAGAAACAGAATTTGTTTATTTTTCATCGTATCAATATGAAGGTGCCACAAATAGATTCATGGCATTCTCCCGATTTCGATTCTGCAAAAAATTTCACGTAATTTCCTTAATTTTGGTCCGAATTATATCATTTTTGGGCCAATTTGATCGAGAAAACATGAGGAATCGACTGACGTCACTTTCGCAAAGATCTGATTAGAAATGCAGAACTGCAATTTTGTCACTGCTTAGCGCGCAACATTGTATGGCCCCTCTGGTTTCGAGCGTCGAATCCCACGAGACTCAGCGAGTCACATGATTGCCAGCGTGCAGGACAAGGGGGGACTTTTCATGGCGAAGAAAATTCAGCTTTCTATAGAACTCAAATCGAGAAAGTCTTTGCTGACAAACTTTATATTCATGTCAAACAAATACTTTAATTGTAAAATTTAGACGACAAACTATTGTTGAATTTCGCCCGTTTCATATGCATCACTTAGTTAGGAATTCCTGATCCCAGCTTTTCACGCATTTACCTATTGAAATGTTGCTTCAACTCATCGGGAAATTGAATTGCTTCTTCTCGTACATACATATATCTGTTCTCGAGTCGGTGTCACGATTGAGGCGACTTTGGTTTCCCAAATAAATTCACATTTATCAGGGCCCTCGCCCGAACCGCCTGACAAGGAGACTGAACGACGTAAACCGAGAGTGAGTGGAATAGCGCACCAACGGGACACCCTCGGTAGACGGCGATGTGAGGCATCTAGTATTGAATATAAAAATACTCATTTTTCTCATTACACCTTGGTAAGAGTATGGCCAATGGATTGGAGACTTTCTGTCGACAAAAATGCGTCCAACCACGAAGTGATTCGGTCTGTTTTTTATTATAAATATATAATTAGTGCACACTAGGTTCACTGAAAATGTGTTCTGTAGCACCCGTTACACGTGTTTAACCGTGCCTTTATGTTTGGCTGAGCTCCAGACAATGAAAAATGGGGGTAAGCAGGATTGCACAAAAAATTGTGTTTGGGATGGTTCTTACTAATTCAACCAGTTAGATTTCGTTCCAATTTAACCGGGTACCAGTGTACATTACAAATGAGCTGAGTGTTTCGTGTCCAGATTCATTTTCATCGGGAAAACCCCAGCAGTATTGGATAGCCTATTCGTCCTGTCACGCCGGCCGGTTTTATTGCTGTAGACAGACAATCTGTGGCCTTCTGACAATCAAAGGGTGGTCGTGTGCGTCAAACTGGGCCCACAATTTTCGCTTAAGCCGGTAAACGCTGTAAAATGGATTAACGAAGAGCAACGAACCTTTTGTTTCCTTTCATGAATGCAGATTTCGTTACTCATTTCTTAGCTGTTGTCATGTAAGGCTAATGTGTTTTGGTCTTCCTCTGATCCTGCTTTTGTTCCTTTCAATGGTTTATTGCTAGCTATTGTCTTTTGCTTCTTCCACCAATTACATTTACACACAAACAAACCCATGCATTAAACCTGTTGCAAGATACAAACATTTCTGCACTCTTTTATCCAATAATGTAATACGTGCGACTTATGATATAAGATTACGGGTTGAGGACCCCGTAATGAACCCGTGACTGGCCGAAAAAAAGATAGGCTCAGGCGGGGATCGGATTAACCTTTCTTTTAATAATTTTTTATTTCTGTGAAACTATAATATAATGTAAAATAGAATATAAAAATAATATTAATATAATATAAAATATATATACTGTATATATAGAAATCAAATATTATTAAAAGCATATCCGCATTTCGCTTATGTTTTTCCTAATTATATAGGGTAACACGCGTAAGTTTTAATACCTCAATATATTGAGAATTACGCACACGATCAGTTTTAATCGTTCTGGTTTCGAGTACCATCAGGCGCGGATTAAAGGGGGGGGGGGGCTGCAGCCCCGAGCCCCACTTTCCCGGGGGGGGGCCCGTTCTAAGTGATTAGCTCACTCTGTCTTCATTGGAAATATTGTATCAAATATATTGTCTGAGTTCCACAACTTCCAATTTTTTAGTCGATCGACAAATGATTCATATTTTCCCGAAGATATACATTGCGTATTTGTAGCTACGCCAATCACAAATTGTGAGGCGGAAAGATCATTTTCTGTACTAAAGAAAATAAAGAATATGTATAGAGCGACGATGTTAGATGATCGGTTATCGTCCTTAGCACGATTGAATCTGAATTATTAAAGATAAGAAAAACATTTTAACTAAAAGTTAATTGTACAATATCTTTTGTACCCCCAACCCCCACCCACACCCCCCACCCCTTCAACCATGGGTGGCCCTCGAAGGTTTGATAGCCCCGGGCCCCAAAAATCTGAATTCGGGCCTGAGTTCCATGCATCACATGCTTTTAAATATGTATTGATACAGGCTTGCACTCATCTCTCCTTGTATTTAAAGCAGGGGTGGAACCAATTATTTTCCTAATCCACGTTAGAAAACAAGCAACTTTTGTTGGAAACATTTTTTCTTGAAACCATTCCAAATTATTTTTCGATGTCTAGATGTTAGACGAGAGGCAAAAGGTCGAAGGCTAAAATGGTTCCAAAATGAGAAGCGAAAATCACATTTAGTATCTTGACCTGCAGGAGTATCGTTTACACCACTTGGGTTTTACCCAACCATTTACCCAATGACCGTCTACTCAGATTATTGTTGCCGCGACGCGACCCCCTCAGACATTCTTTGCGCGTTGCCTGACAACTGACTCCTGCCACAATCACACACCCCAAAAATCAGTCA
Source organism: Andrena trimmerana (assembly GCA_951215215.1). Lineage (NCBI taxonomy): Eukaryota > Metazoa > Arthropoda > Insecta > Hymenoptera > Andrenidae > Andrena > Andrena trimmerana. The sequence continues at coordinate 12,538,641 of OX578062.1, forward strand.
CACGTTCTCTTTGAAACAGTACTCGCCCCTACAGAACACATCTATCTGCTCATTCTCCACATTCATTGTACAGTGTGTAGAACAATTATTGGTCGTTGCTCTTAGGGGGTGAATCTACACTTCTGGATCGGTGGACATTTGTAAAAAAATTGTCCGCGAAATTGTTTATAACATTGAAAATCAATGTTAAATTTTTTGGTAAAGTTGTCGAAAAGCTACCTCCTCACCGATTTCAATGGCCTTCACATATGTTGTCGAAGTCATCATTCTGAACAACATTTCCCTTGAACCTTTTTGGCGGTTGGCTTTGGTTTATGAAATATTCGCAAAAAACTTTCCTTAACACAAGAATTATTACCGAGTTTAACACATGTTCTACTCTGCGGTACCATGCTTACGCGCCCCGTCCCTAATCTAGCCCGAACCAATACTAATACCGTCAGCTATGAAACAGATTTCAATATATTATGTCGAAAGTTTTTCATATGTTTCTTATAACATATGTCAAGATCATTGAAATCGGTGGGAAGGTAGCTTTCAATCTATTATGCCGAAAGTTTTTTATTAATATTTCCGAAACCGACCGTCAAAAAGTTTAAAAGGAAATGTTGTTCAGAATGACGATATTTACAACATATGCGAAGGTCATTGAAATCGATGAGGAGGTAGCTTTTCGACAAATTTACCAATTTTCTTTTACATCAACGTATTCTGCGCGTTGGAAAGGAAAAATGTTTTAATGAAGCCATATGACGTAAAGGAACCCTTTGATCAGTAAAAATTGTTAAAAATTTCGGAACGACTTGGTTGTGTAGAAGTGCACGTATATGTAGGCAGGGGTCCACCATTACTCTGATGCTTGATACGAGACACACCATAAGATTACCATAATTTATTAATAATTTTTTAATTAGTTATTATAGGAAGTGTTCAAAACGATAAATGAAAGTGTATGTCTGTACACAGAGTATCCCGGGTATGCAGTTGAAAAAAATTGAGAAAGTTGAAAAAGTTAATATAAACCCACGTCTGCAAATAATTTATTAGGGAATTATAAGATAGCAGAGGTTCGTTACATTGTAAGCGAAGTTGTACAATGCTTCTCCCTTGTATGGGTCTGTAGAGTTGCTAATTTGTAAAGAAATGAAGAAATTTTGATTTGCCTTTTAAAAATGGTGTATTAATTTGATATCGGGACACCCTGTATCTAAATTCTCATCGCTATTATGACTTTCATTTCTACCGCTTAGAGCGCTGCACTCTTATTTAATGTTTAGTCGTTATAACGTTGGCTGCGACACGGAAATGGTAATGGGACTCTAGAGCCCCAAAATCGAGTGACACGGAAGACAAAATAATGGAAGGTCTATTCTATACCTGGTCTGTGGTTTTAGTTACTGGCATTATGGTATTTTATTCTGATATTTTCGGACGCTGCGACATGCGTGTCTCTTTGCCGATTACACGAAAAAAGTGAGCTCCGATCCCAGCTTCGTTTTGTTTTTCGCGCGATCCTAGGCCCACGTGCCCGTGCGTCGGTCAGAACGAGCCCTCCTCATACCACAGACGAGGTATAGAATAGACCTATCACCTTATGGGACTTCGTGTCACCACCTAAACTGTGTTACCGACCCATAATTTGACGACTGAATTTAGCGTTCAACGCAAAAACTACTCTGAAATGTGTTGAAGTATACGGCGTGCTTGCATACGTGTGACTTGTTTAGAGCGAGAGTTAAGTGGGCGGGCTTTCGAACATAGAGGGCGGGCTTTCGCTAACAATAAGCTACGCTTTGGCTCGGTTTGTCAACGACCCACGCGGATTTCTCTTTGAAAACCTATTTCGGAGATCAGGAGCCTATATGGCGCTTCTTGAGACCTTATACAAGCTATAAATTGCAAGATGAAATTGATTTTAGTATTTTACGTGTGGTGGAACATTTAACTAATATTTTCACGTGTCGCACGCTGAAAAATATTAAAAATTGACGCTGTTACTGCCATTCTCGCAAATCTCTGCACTCCGCGTGTGTCTAAGTAGACGATGCCCATTCTACGACACGTAAAAATCATTGAAAATAATGCATTGAAACGTTTTTGTAAAATTTATATTCTAGGTTTTGGGACCCGAGGCCCCTAAATCCCTACGTTTCATTACAAATTGATTGACTCTGTCCTTATTAACTATTGAATGGATTTAAAAATTATAAAAACCATCTACGATGTAAGTACACGACCATAGGTATCGCTTACGTTACGCTTACTGGGCACACATATCAGTTCCGTGTCAGTTCACGTAGAATTCACGTACTCTCCATTAATTTCCTCAATTACATTACTCAAAGCACTTTCCATTACAGCCATTAAAAATAATCCGAATTATATCATGTTTGGTGCTATTTTCATCAGAAAAGCACTAGTAATCCATTAGTGATACTTCTATGATAGAAATTGCCATACTCATTACTGAATGGCCTATTGCTGACTTTGTCCTTATGCTATTAGTCTATGTTAGAACACTTGAATTTCGCGCTTATCCATCTTATAAATTGGTCACATGACGTCGCGTGAGGTACTACAGCAACGACACTTCCTCCCGCAGTAATGAGAACCATGTGGTACCGGCAACACGTTAATATAATAAAAGTTAATTTTGTTTCAGTTAAGTTAGTAAAGGAAGTTGAAGTTATTATAAGCCCAATCTCCAAACAGGTTATGGGCCCAGATTGTTTCTGGTGCGCATAAGTCTCTCGTGTACGTGAAGTAGCGAAGAGTCGGATTCAATTAACGAAGTGAACTAAAACCACGTGTCTGACATAACCTCAACCTTGTACATTGTATTTTCTTGTGAGCGAGTACGGTCGAGTGGATTCTTGTCTGTGTAAAACAAAGATATATATGTCCGAAAGCAAAATCGACGCATCGTCGATCACTAAGTTTGATGGAAAAAACTACCATCAGTGGAAATTCCAGCTATGCTGTGCTGTACGTGCAAGGGGCCTTTTTGAAATCGCAAAAGGCATTGAAGTAAAACCAGAGACAGTAGTGGCAACGGCTGCGGAAGTTGCGGCTTGGAAAAAAGTGGACAAAGGACGATGCGTGTGCCATGTTCTTGCTAACCTCTGCAATGGACTATTCTCAGATAACGCTCATCGAAAACTACCAATCATCCAAGGAAATTTTAGACAAGATGGATGCCATTTACGAACAAAAGACTGAAACCAATAAAATGTTAGCGCTTGAGAGGTTTTCGGGATGTAAGATGGAACCGAAGGACTCGATTGCTCAACATATTGCGAAGGTCGAAAACCTTGCGCAGCAGGTAAAAGACACGGGTGAAACGGTAAGCGATATTGCAATTATAACTAAAATACTCGGAAGCTTGCAGCCGAAATTCAGAAGTTCTCGGCAAGCTTGGTTGTCGCCAGATGAGACGAAGCAAACAATCAGAAATCTAACGTCGCGTTTGATTGATGAAGAGACTGGTTTAACCGCGTTAGACGAAAACGAGAACTCCCTTGTAACGTCGTCGCATGTAAACAAGATGGCTACACGCGAAGAACAAAAACCACGCTCGAAATTCGATAAGTCAAAGATAACCTGTTATAAATGTTAAAAGAAAGGTCATTTCGCGAAAGAATGTCATGGAGAAAGAAAGTTTAAACCTAAAAACCAGCAAAGCACGTACGAAGGAAATTATTCTGCCTTTAGTGTATTGGAAAGAAATCCATTCATGAACATAGACAATGAAGTTTGGATTTTCGATAGTGGCGCAACGTCGCATATGACGCATCGTCGCGATTTCTTTGCTGTTTTTCAAGAATTGAATAATGATGCGATCGTAGTCTCAGGAAATGGACAGGAATTATCGGTGAACGGAAAAGGTGATGTAAAAAGTAAGAAATTGTTAAATGGCGAATGGTATGACTCGATAATAACTGATGTCTTGTATGTTCCTAACTTAAGGGGAGGTTCCGGTCTAGAGCCCAAAAAAATAGGTGATATTTAGGAATTAATTAAAGGAAAACTACTATATATAATTTGATGGGACTTGTTGCATTGTATTAAGGATGTCTTAAATTATAGAAATATATTTTTTCTTTTATAATTAATCATTGCAGACGGCCCTGGGGAGTCGTTAAAGTCAAGGCGTCAAAAAATTTATCCAAATCGGTGGGACCTGTATCTCCAAAAGTTATTATCCGATTCGACTGAAACCTTTTTTATTTTGAAGATTATTCTTCTGGCTAGGGGGGGGGGGCTAGAAAAAAAATACAAAAATGACATTTTTTTAGAAAATAACGACATTTCATGTTTGAAATCACTTTTCCCTGTATTTTTCGTCCTTTCAACGCCTTTGAAAATTATAAATTGTCAATTTTTTGTAATTTTTTTATTTCTCCCCCTAGCCAGAAGCATATTCTTCAAAATAAAAAAAGGTTCAGTCGAATCGGATAATTACTTTTGGAGATACAGTTCCCACCGTTTTGAGAACACTGTTTCGAGAAAAACGCGTTTAAAGTTTTACGTGAGCGCCGAGTGGCCGGTTGTTGCCCGTGCATTTGCCGCTACTCAAATGCCTATAACTTCGGGAATTTTACGAATTTCAACAAATCCTTTTAAACACGTTTTCCTAAAGGGTTGAACATTCGAAAAATGAAATAAAAAAAAATCGACATTTAGACCGGAACTTCCCCTTAAGGGGGTAGACACGGGTAATGCAGCGCTCTGTATACCGACACAATCTGGCCCGAAACATGGGTTTGCGCGCTGACGTTGTTTGTCCTTATACGAGCAAATTTTGGGCTGGGCGAGGTCTCATTCGAAAGATGAAGGTTCAATGCAGCCCGCTCTGCTCATCGTTCAAAGAGATTGTGTTGATATGTAATAATACGAGTGTCCAAAGTAGAGAAAAAATCGACAAAATGCACTCGCAGATTCCATGTATTTGTAGGTCTCTAAAAGAGTTTTCTGACTCAAACGATGAGCAGAGCGGGCTGCATTGAACCTTCCTCTTTCGAATGAGACCTCACTCAGCCCAAAATTTGCTTATGTAAGGACAAACAATGTCAGCCCGTAATTGCATTCCCAAATATGAGTTCCGCCATATTGGCGATAATACAGAGCAAGTCACGTGACAAATTTAGTTGAGCTAGTGGATACGAGATGGCGCCTACTCGGGAGGACTGCCAACGTGGAATCATAGCAAAACTGAAGCGTTAGCTGGATACACGAGCCACAGTAAAAGCGTGATGCAGTTAATGCTTGCATTTTCGGACGATTGTAGGTTAGGTTACAGGCATTTTAGGCACACATTGACTAGGAACTGCTGGGAATGAATACATTTACTAAAGCTTTCACCGTGACACATACATCACTTGAAATCGCTGTCGAATTTATGTTATAATTATATATAATTATATAATTATATATAGACCACATTATTTAAAATAAAAAAGAGAGATTGGAACTTTTTTACTAATACTGGAAATATTGATTTACTGATATCATATATTCAGAATGTGGAAGTTACAGCAATTATTTGCAATTATTACGCTTATTATTATTCTTCTGACTATTGAATTCAATAAAACATATAACAAGGAAAAGCCTCCAAACCGGATAACAGTTGACTCCCTGATTTTTTTGTAATTCTTTACGGTCCTATGCAGAGATGGGCATTATTTAAATAAAAGAATATACTTCCGAATGGCCCCAGTGACTGATCCACACGAGGTTTGGGGTAGGGTGTGTGTACCCTAAATCTAAAATTCTATTTAGCTTCGGGTATTTATTAGTTTCCTTTGTTTATTCGAAGGCCTTTCATCTTGGGCTTCGAATAATTTTTCATCTTTCATTATATCTTTATCCTAAGGTCGTATTCAGATATATTGGCCGGTCAATTCGTTTTCGCGAACAGCGATCGAGGAGTATGGTGGGGTAACGGGAATGCTGCTCGGCTCCGTCTGAACGTAGCCGTGTGGCTGTTATGACCAATACGAGATGAAGCTATCGAGGAAGAATCAATGTTCAGACCAATAAAGCTCCTGAATTTTTTCGGAGCTAAGGCACACCTATTCTGATGTGTGTATTTCTATGCTGACAGCTCGGTTTGGCCTATACACACCAGAAGCTTGGCGCTAACCCCATCACTTCTGGCTCACTCTTGTTCTGCGAAGGCGAGAGTGAGATGGAACGAGAGCGAGTCAGAAAACGTTGCAAACAGGAGCACCGAGGCAGGCAAGTGGTACCTATGTTGGGAGAATACGCGTTACGAAACGCACCGGCCAATATATCTGAATGTAAAGTCTCGTTAGCCGCTCGTTGGTCGGGACCGGCGTTGAGCCCGTATCATGAACGGAGCCCTAATTCCGAGGCTGAGTTTCTCGCTTCTTTCTGGCCGAAGGGGGGAGCGGGATGGAACGCTTTGCGTACGCGACTGGCGCGAGCGCTCAGATGGAATCGTGACTGTTCGACGCATGCGCGCCACGGTCATATAGCCAGGCACGGCACGAGTCTTTTTTGCGTCATAACCGAGCTTGCCAAATTCCGCCATTTATTATAAAACATTTAATTGAGCTTCTTCATGACCTTACTCTAAACTTTTACTCGTAGTTTAAAACCGTTGTAATATAATTTGCAGTATTTCATTAAAAAATTTATTTTCAACAATGCCAACAATGAAAAGGCCATTTTGCGCCTCTTGTCAACCTTACGCCCTAGCAGTTGCCTAATTTTACAGAGTAAAGTCATAAATAATCTCAAATAAATGTAATATAATAAAGGGCGCAATTTGACAAGTTCGCCTAGGGCGCAAAAAAGACTTATGCCGAGCCTGCGTCAAGATTTTGCGAAGTGGTTCCCGTGCTCACCGTAAGCGCTTGCGACCATCGCACACGCCCGTCGCGCACACAAAGGACGGAGTGTTAGGCGTCCGAAAGACGAAGCGAGACAAAATATCAACGCGTCGTCTGTCTCGTACTGTCCTCGCTTGCTTTCAGCGCCTTTCGCTCGCTCTCCTTCCATCTCGCTCTCGCCTTCGCCGGACAAGAGTGAGACAGAACTGGTGGGGATAGCGACAAGCCCCCATCGTGTGCACCAAACCGAGCCCATAGAGGGACAATACTGTATAACCTATGTATATGCTATATGACAATAAATGTTTATTGTCTATTTCGTTCTTTTACGCTACATTTGTGAACATTTTATCATCCTTTCAAAACATGAAGAGACACGATAGTGTCTCGCGCCAAGTATATAGCTATATGCGCAGCGCGAGACGCACAGTGTCTCTATTACGCCACGACCCGCTATCAAAAACCCTGAGATTATCGAATCTCAATAACGGCTAATCCGATTAGATTTTGAATGGTCTTAATGGATAGCTTGGGTTTGATTTACATAAGAAAAGTGTCTTTGTTTTGGTCCTACGTGCCTTATGAGCTGAGATATTTCAATGCAAAGTTCCAATTTGACGAATTTCACGTTCTTAAGAATTAAGCATCGTCAACGTCACGTGTAGGCAAGAGGGGAACATGAAAGGGAGAGGAAATGTCTCCAATATACGCGTCGTTCATTGGATGAAGGTTTCGGCACTTTCGGCCAATCGCGGAACAAATTTTTGTCACGTGACAGCCAGACAGAGAGCACATCTGTGGAGATAAACGTAACCTCGCTAGTGTCAAACAATCATAACCTGCGAAGTGTCAAATAAGGAAACTTGTCAAAATTCTTGAAATGTCACGAGTTTCTACACCATTTACGACACTGAATTATTGTCTCAATTAACAAGGTAAGTCGCCAAAATTTTTTAATAGACTATTTATGTAGAGCTTATAGAAACGTAGGAGACGTACAGACTTGGAAGTTGTCTGAAGAAGGTTCGACAGAGCTTTTTTTAAAAAAAGGTACAAAAAGTGCGTCAAATATATATAATCCCGTCAAAAAAGAATCCCACTTAAAAACATTGTCGTAAATTAATATCCTATCAAAAAGAATCCCACTTAAAACATTGTCGTAAATTAATAGCTTCACAAAACTATTGATATACAAAATTTGCGCCAAGTACAACAATGGCTATTTATACAAAGACAAAAATGTATTTAATAATATTAAGCAGATATATTTTCATAGAAATAAATATTTTTGTACAAATAAAATTTTTAATTATTTTACGCAAAAATGTTAATTAATTGTCTTGGTTAATAAATAAAACAATATAAAACAAGACAAGACACCATTGAGACAAGAAAGGTGTATATAATAATATTAAGCATATATATTTTCATAGAAATAAATATTTTAATACGAATAAAAATTTTATTTTCAAAATACTTGGCGCTGCGAAACCGAAAAAATGTTAACTAATTGTCGTGGTTAATAAATGAAACAATATATAAAACAAGACAAGACACCATTGAGACAAGAAAGAAAGAAAAAGATTTTAATGCAATTTATACATATTTATTCAGTTTAGCAACACCAATTCGGTTTCGCAGCGCCAAGTATTTTGAAAATAAAATTTTTATTCGTATTAAAATATTTATTTCTATGAAAATATATCTGCTTAATATTATTATATACACCTTTCTTGTCTCAATGGTGTCTTGTCTTGTTTTATATTGTTTTATTTATTAACCAAGACAATTAATTAACATTTTTTCGTAAAATAATTAAAAATTTTATTCGAATAAAAATATTTATTTCTATGAAAATATATCTGCTTAATATTATTAAATACATTTTTGTCTTTGTATAAGTAGCCATTGTTGGAATTGGCGCAAACTTTGTATATCAATAGTTTTGTGAAGCTATTAATTTACGACAATGTTTTAAGTGGGATTCTTTTTGATAGGATATTAATTTACGACAATGTTTTTAAGTGGGATTCTTTTTTGACGGGATTATATACTTGGCGCACTTTTTGTACCTTTTTTTAAAAAAAGGTTATTATTACGCCGCAACAGTATCTTTAGGAAATCGGGTATAGCACATAGGTTATATTTTCTGTAATTTCGAGGACAGAAAATTCGCTCCTCGAAGTGACAGAAAATATAACCTAACTAAGAGACTGTACAAATGTTTATTACGCGTTGTATTTATATAATATTTCTGATCAAACTTTATAGAAATACGTGCAAATTATGCTTCTATCAAAATTTATTAATAAACGGAATTATACAACATGTTTCTTGAAATTAGTCGTAACATTCAGGCCATTATAGATTTTAAATGTTTCCGATAAGATTTAATTTTAATTCCTATCACGCGTAGCGTCACAGACCAGGTATAGAATAGACCTTTCACTCTTTTGTCTTCGGTGTCCCCGTTCTAAATTACCGATATTCTGAATGAACCACTGGTTTTCGAGCGCCTTCTTGGATTTTCGAGCGGTGGGTGCGGGAAACATAATGTATTTCTAGCATTGACACAGGTAAAGCTGCCGGTATCACCGAGAAAAGTATTGAAGCTGTGTTATACAGGGTGTCTCACTAACTCGGTTCACCTCAAATATCTATTATTTCAAGTAATAAGCGAAAATATTATTTATAGAAGTTGTCTCGTTGTAAGAAACACAAAACACGGTGAAACTAGTTTATTTACAGGGATAGATTGGATGTGGAGGCCAATTTTATTTTTTCAAATTGACTGTCAAATTTTTTATCGTCAAATTCAATAGAATAGCGAATTCTGAGTATGAAAGTACTAAAGTGCATTAATTCTAAAACTTATTGTTTCTGAGATATTCAACATTGTCCATCCTATTACTTTGATTATGAAACATATTCGAAGCTATGCTCAGTTCATTTCGGATAGCCAGCCGTTGAATGCGCAAATAATACAATAAAACAATAAATACGAAGGTGAAAGAGCGCTTTTTTACTCTTGAAAGTATAAACATGCCATGTGAGGCGTGTGTAATAAACCAATTGAACGATTATTCGGCGCAACATTTAAACAATAGTCTGTATACCACAAGTGCCTTTCTTTCACCTTAGTTCCCCCGTTACTTCAAAGTGAATCTGCTAATGTTAAAACATCAAAACATTGAAGTAATAGAGTTAACGGGATGGGCCACGTGAAGGCGTGAAAGAAGGTCTTTACCATCCCTAAGTATTTTCAATGTTCACTAAAATGCAAAGCGTGCGTCTAAATAGAAAGTGAACAATTCTACAGAAAAAGATCTGTAGATACTCATTGTTATTCCGAAAAATGGAACATTGAAAATAATTCGAACTGTGTGCAGATAGTGAATTTTAATCCCACCAACCGACAACACACACCCTGAAGAAGCTGCCCCCTCCTTCATTATGTGTGTGTGTGATCAATCCGAGAGAATGAAATTCACTCTCTGCACTATTAAACGGCCGAAAGAAGATCCCCGGGCTCGGGCGATACAGTCCGTCGCTATGACGCGCGGTGCGACAATGTATGTGCCTACTTCAGCCAATAACCAAAATACGTGTGCCGCGTCTTTAAAAGTGTGCCCAAATAGGTGATTCCGACCAATCGTCATAGCAACGAAATGTATCGTCCGAGCCCGCCTCTTGGGGATCTTCTTTCGGCCGTTTAATAGTACATACCTAAATAAAACTGTATACATTATTGTACATTATAATACCTATACACTATTACAAGTACCTATCTACATACAAAAAACTATCTACCTATACATATGCATACACACTATTTTCGTCTATGTACGAAAGACCAGGCTGCTGCTAAGAAAAGTAAATTTTTATAAATGTCTCACAGTAGACATTTTTGTAGTGTTTTTATACGAGCTACCCGCGAATCTCAGTTTTTCTCCGAGCCATACTGTGTCTTTATGAATTTTTACTGTTAATGCGAAATAAATTAAATCTTTACGGTGTGCAGCACATTCACCTTGGCTAAACCATTTTGGATATTTTTGTTCTACAACAGAACAAATTATCGAAAATAGTTTATCCAAGATGTTTGTTTGACTCCGTAGCTCCGGGTACTGAGAATCAAATATTCGCGACATAATTTGGAAAATAATGGAAAAATCTTTGCTTGGAACATAAAGATGTCCAAAGTCAAGATTGTCTTGCACAATATATGCACGGAAAGACAACAGTGTTTGCTCGTTTCGAGAAAAACTGGCATTTTCTTCAACCAATTCGGCTAAGCATTTCTTACAACGCGACTTTTGTATACTTTTCTTAGCAACATACCCCGCAAAATATTCTATCGCTCATCTTTCTAAGGAGCACACCGATGTTGCAAGTTCATTATTAGGAATGTCCAAATCAAAATGCGCACCGAAACTTTCATCATCAATGTGCTCCTCAATCGCACATGTGGAGTCATCAATCGTGGACGTGGCTGGTTCATGCTGTGGCATATCCTCCGACAATAGCTGTGTGTCATAGTCTATTATACTATTCGCGGTTGACACGCTTCTATTCAAATTCAATAAAATATTCTTTCTAATTTCGAGACGCACTGCTTTTGCCGAAGGATTATGATTGTACGAGCCACCATGCATCCGAAGAACGGAAAAGAAATTTTCTAAACAATCAGTGTTCAATCTCGATGTTAATAAAAACGTAATGTTCTCGGTGCGCAAATCATTCCACAGTTGCAAGGTGCCACGTACAGATTGCTGTAATCCCAAGAAACAAGGCTGCGCTTTTAACCCTTTCTCGGACTTTACAAACCAATACTGCATGTTCTGCAATTGCATTCTCAAATTCCGTTCGACGTGATCATAAAAACGCGACAGCGCGCATTTGTTTGGGTTGCGGTCACGTGCACACCTACTGTTAAGGTTATCAAACAAATCATTCAACGTTTCGAAGAAAGTAGCCGTGTGTTGTACAGTTGTTGACTTTATGTTGCCCGTTAACGAAGCGGTGAACAGAGCGGACGACACTCTCTTACTGAAAACTTGAAGAGCGAGCTTACACTTCATCTTATTAAACGCATTTGGGTTAACGTGTTTGTTAGATAATTTGTAAGCCGCTCGTGTGCTTTTACTTTCTTCTAATTTCCAAAGAGCAACAACGTCTGACCAAGAAACTGGTGATCCGTTGATTGAAAAATCATGCTTTATTAAATTATTTCTAAAACTTTTAAAAAGGTGTAAAAAATCAAATAAAAAATAAATCTTTTGGCTATTTCTGAAAAAATATGGATGGTCAACTGTGACTCTGTCGTCTGCTACGCTCTGATTACTTGCTCCTTGATCGGAAATAACTGCTCTGACTCGTAAACCAGTATTATAAACTGCATCTAAAATATTATCTAAAATTCTGGATAGATCATGCTTCTTTACACTAGATTTTAAAATAAAAAAGGCCACTGGTTGTTTCCAATTTTTGAACAAGCCACGCAACATAAAAACAAGAACTTGCGTACCCACGGCTAAAGTTCGACCGAAAACCCCTAAATCTTCGAAACCTTCAATCATTTGTTTCGATGGGTGGAAGTTTAAACACTTGATTGCCATTTCGTCAAATAGAAGAACGCAATTGCGATCTGCGACTTCCATGTGTGAAGCTTTTACTTTTAACGCGGCGAATGGACAAATACCTGGCCAAATATCAATTTTCCCGAACCAACGAATAATAGTGCTTGGACACGGAAGATGAAACTCGAGGACATCACGCATTTTTATATACAAAGACGGCGAAGTGTAATGTAATGTCATACACAACCGTTTCTCTTTATGCGAAAAATGTGATTTATTTCCCTTAAATAAGACCATGCAAATAAATGTTAGAACATAACCCGATACCCTCCTCGCGATTGCTTTTTTCAGGCATGTATCATCGATACTGCCTGAAAACAGCTGTTGCTTTAAACGGTTTACTACTTTACACTTCGCCCGCAGTCGCAAGAGAAGAATATCACTTCTCTTCTGCGCTTCCTGCAACTTTTCCTCATATTCAATCAACCGTTGTCCGAGTTCATTGCGCTCTTTTATTAACGAATTGGCATCAGCTTTCCTATTAGTGTTCTCTAAATCGACGCTAGGATCAAAATATTTATTCGGTTCGGCATCTCTCATCAATTTCCCGGACGCGTAAAAACTACTTTTGTCAAAATGACGACTACATATAAATTTTTTTTTCAATTCTGCATTTGACATTTCCACCCAATCGTCTAAGCCACAGTTAACAAGCCAAGTTATAAACCTTTCCTTGTTAGACACAGGAAATGTGTGAAAAGAAGTGGCGTCCTTAACATCGCGGTTTATTAAACCGCACTCGGGATACACGCACTTCTTAAAATGTGTTCTACTTTTTTGATGCTTCATTTTTATTTTAAGTTTTAATTACGACTAAAATAATTCTATACGAGAAAAAATAAAATAACTAGCCTAGGTTACTTGACTACTTCTCCGATGCAGGTTGATCTGGTCGATGTGTCCAAAAATCGGTGTCAGTTGTCAGGGTTGCTTCAGCAATGGTGGTTGTGTGGATTACTCGTGAGTCCTTCGTGAACCGGTACAAGAGTGACGTCCTGAGTATACGAAGTGTCAGACCTCGAGTGCACTGTGCTGAGTTTTGGCTCATTAGGAAAACCTAATTGGGCCATTTCTCTGGAACAGAGGGGGGTATCCCCACCACCAGTTACCTGGCGGGGGAAGTAGCCTCTTCCCTGAACGATGATGCAGATGAGGAATTTCGAAAAAATTCGATTCGCGCCCACGTAACATACTGAACCTTATGAGAATCTTCTTTGCGTTTTGTCCGCGCGGACGGGCTGCTTGCAATTAAACGGTTTTTTGTGAATTCGGTTTGTTTTTTGAATTCGCAAAAAATCAGCGAATTCGCAAAAAATACCATCGAAATTGTAGTATAAGAAAAGAATTATTTTTTACTTTTTAGTGCATTTTTAATAAAATCGTTTAACATAAAAATTTTTTTTTATATATTTTTCCACACTTGGGCAAACTTTTAAAATAACCACATGAAGAATTATATTTTCAATCATTTTCTTGTTATTTGTATATTAACAATAATTTATTTATATTAACTACTTCTATTAAAATAATACATAACTAGTGTTTGAAATACAGTAATATCTCGGCAGATCGACATAGTTTGGAAAGGTCAATGTTACAGTAACAAATAACTGCATAAGTCTGCTATCAACAAACCCGTCACGAGAGTTACAAACAGTGTGAGCGACAGGAGCAGCATCCATACCTTCCCGGCTTATTCAGCTAGGTTGAACCGATCCGAACAGAACCGAACCGCTCCGAACCGCTCCGACTCGTAATTTATGGAGAGGAACGGAAACCTCTCCATAAATTAACGCGACCTATTGCGACCGGTCGAAACTTTTGGTCAACCGAAAGTCTGAGAGAAATTCTCTCTCTAGTTTTGGTCGAGAGAAAACTCCTGACCGCTCGTCGCTCTCAAGTTCGGTCGAGAGAACCGTAAATGCCATAAGTTAGTTGCCCCAGTTGTCGATCAAGTCCCAGTTTTCGATCATTTTCACAAATATTATGATTTTATAACATTTTTAACAATATTTTTATAATAAAAATGACGTTTTTTAAATGCAAAATTGTATATGAATTATTATCATAACTTTTAAAAAGTGATAATAATTCCAACCATGAAAAAAGAAAGGAATTACTTAGCCTTCTGTTCCGTGAGCAAACAAGAGACTTCCTTAATGACAGAGCTACCGGCACTGGTCGATGAAACACGTGTTTCTAACGGTGTTTTATACATTTTTATGTGTGGATGAAAATACATTGTTGTGAGGGGATCTACTATGGCTAAAGAAAGAAAAGTACATACCCGTTTTTGTACTTTAAATTTTCTTTATAACCTCTCTTTTCTTGATCGACTACTAGAGCAATTACTGATCGACAATTAGTTCCGACCGTAATTTAGTGATCGACATCTGGGGCATCGACATTTTTATTCTCAATTATAATTTCCACATTTAAATATATATAGATTCTAATTTTTTACTTCGCTATTATCTATATTAATGTTAAAATTATCTGCTAAAAGAAAAAAAAATTAATTTTGGTCCATTTACATTAATTTTTACATTAAACATTTCGACCTCCTACTAACTGATCGACAACTGGGGCAATTACTTTATTGGTCGGTCTCAGTGACCGCGACCGAAACCGAAATTCTATCGGTCTCGACTCCCTGTTATCAAGACGAAGCGCAGGAAACGAAGTTTTAGACATTTTTGCCCAGTTTGAATGTGTGCACGGGCCAAACATATTTTTTTTCCAGTAAATTCAATGAAGAGCTCTTATAGAGCAAACATTTCTCTTTAATTTCGTTTTTTTTTTGTTTCATTGTATGATTTTTATTGATCGAGTTATTCGCGATTAAAGCAAAAAAAGGTACTTTTAACTTTGAACACCTATAACTTGCGAACTCATAATCGTAAACAAATCTTCATAAGCGGAAAGCTAAGAAAGTTTTCTTTCCGAACCTTTAGTTGTCAATTTAATGAGATTTTTTTAACCGTATTAAATCCATTTTAAAATGATCTCAAAAATTGCATGTTTACCATTTTTTAAAAATCACGATGCCACTTCAAGGAAAATCGTGGAATCATTCAAGTGTCCGCGTTTTTTGCAAGTTAAAACTACCCTTAAACACTGCAAAAGGCCGAACCGATCAGTTTTTTTCCGAATGTCATCGATGGTCAAACATGCGATATGGTCTGAAAAAATTGAAGGGTTATCTGTTTTACGTTATGTTTCTCTTCAAACCTCTTTTATTGTTCTTTTTTTGTTAGTTCATTATTTTAGTAAAAAACATTTTAAAAAATTAAGAAACACATTTGTATCGCTTTGTGTGGTGCTAATGTGAGTTATCCAAGTACAGTTTTTGTCATTGCGAGAAGTTTGGACAAAAATGTTTTTCTTAAATTTTGAAATCTTTTCTTTTCTAGTTTTCTTATATGCACTAACTTTGATGTCAATCAGTCGCGAGGCCTGTGAAAGCGATCACTATATTGAAACAGCGCGAATTCCAAATTTCGTGCCCTGGAGATGCCCCAATTCCAGATTGCCCAAATATACAGAAAGATGGGAGCGATTTTCTAAAAATGTGTTATTTGAAATAAAAAGGGCTGAAACATGAAACAGTGGACAGCTCTAAGTCACAGCGAAAGCAGTGTAGACAACAAGCACGATCCTACTGTCGATAATGATAACAAAGATAACATTGCATGTTCTGTATGTAGAAAAGGTTGTCACAGGATAAGCGTGGCGAAAAAGATTCACTGCTCTAATGTTTCATGTGGTTCCACGAAGTGTACGGCCGCTCATCCAAAAAGAAGTCCTTCATTTGCAATAAATGCTTGGACACGTAATCTACATACAAGGTATCCTGCATCTACATGAATCAATACATGAATCAAAAAATTAATTTTCCTATTTATTTCCTGTTTTACAAACATTTTCTTGGGGGACGAAATTAAGAACACTTTTGTTCGCACATCTCGTATTGACATGGTATGATTACATTTTATGATTCGTAGACACACTTACATAGACTGTAGAGTAACGTTCAGTGAAAATTCATGCCAATTACGAGTTCATTCTAATATTTTATACATCCTCTTCAGGGTCAAATACAGATGTAGGACGAACTTTGGGTCCTTTACCCTACTGAATTCACAAATTTCTTGTTAGTTCATTTGATATAATGAAACGAATCATATTGTTCATTTACGTTAATTATGTTCGTTTCTTGTGTGTTGAGCACAATGCACGTGTAAAATTGTTTCGGCATAAATTTAAGAGGTGTATATTTTATAATACTAGTTCACAGTAAAAGAATCTATTTCTGGATACGGTTAGCCATTAATTTTCCTGCGAAAGAAGCCGCACATATATCTTATTCGAAGTATTACACTTATTGGATAGAAATCAGAGATGTGCTTTCAATTATAATTGAAATTGTATATTCCCAAAGGAAGCTGTATCAAAATCCGATGCCTGCTTGTCCGATTTACAGAACTTGAGAGATATGCGCGACACTTTAGTTTTATAGCATCTGGAATTGGTATTCGGAAGACGAAGTGCTACATATGTATTATAAAGGTTTTGTTGACTCACTTTAATGTACATTTTTGAGAAAAATTGTGCGTTCCCACAAATTTTATTAAATTAATGTAAAACTTTTGATCAATTAATCATTTTACTAATGTTCAATGATTGTCATTGTCTTTAGTTTTTACCCATTTTAAAATAAAAACAGTCTACATGATTATCACGTGTATGCTTTTACATGATTTATGCAAATCAGTTACCGGTATCATCTTACTTAGTTTCAAAGATTTAGCCATATTTAACTTTGTTTAACAGGAACTAAACTCATTTCCGTAATAAAAGATATAAATAAGATATAATAAATAAGATATAAATAATGCTGAAACCAATTCAGTTATATGTAAAAACATTACCTGGATGAATAATGGCATATGAAATTATTAAAAATGGAAGAAAATGTTGGAATGGTTTATTACATGACTCTCTTCATACATTGTTACATTTCTTTTCGCGATGATTTATAATAAGTTTAATTTCTGCGGGCCTGTATTTATAAAGATCATTGCAATTAATTTCGAGTATATAATGTATTAAAAAGAAAAAAATTGTGAGTTAGAAAGTACATAGTCCACACTAAAGCGATTAAAAGTGGTGTAAATATTACTGAATTATCATTGTGTAAAATTGCAGCGGGTAACATTTTTTGCTGAGCTTTGGAAAATATAAAATACTGGTTAGTTGAATTTTTGAAAAAAATACGAATTATATATTTAAAATGCGTATTTACATATATGCTGAAATTATATTGAAGTAACTAGCGTTTTTAAAGATTACTATAGGTATATTTTCATTATACACCTAATCTTCGAATTGCGGAATTGAAAAGATGTTACATATTCCTCTCTTATACAGTGAAATTTCAGATTAGCACAATTAAACTAACAAAATCGTTAAATGCTTTGCTGTAAGCATTTATACATAAATATAACGTGTACAATTTATTTATGTGTTACAGAACATATCCTCTCGTTTTGTAGAAAAATGTTAGTCTCAATTTGGACATTGTAATAAATGGAAGGTTAAGTACATATGTATGACAATCCAAGGGAGATAAAAACAGAGTGTAGAAAATGGGACAAATACCTGATTGATATTTAACAGCAAGAGTTTTAGTTTTTTCTTAAAATATAAATTTTCGTAATTTTAGTATAAAAATTTGTTGTCGAAAGCATTTTAGTTTAAGGGTCAATTCTACTTTGCCGGTTGAAGAAGAGGCCTATATTTTCCGTGAAGTTTTTTTTCAGGAACTATTTTACAGATTTTAATGTTTTTTTTGTTAAATGTTTATTATTCCTTGCTGTATAGAATCTTATTTTTCATGTAAATTGCAATGTTTGTGCCTCAGTGAGAACTGATGTACCCATAAAGTGGACTAGTACCATCCAGATATCAAAAATAGTTTTTGTTCCGTCCATAAAAAAAAAATTGAAAAGTAGGCAGCAAATCCAGAACATTTTCTTTACAACACCGCTATTTTGTACCCACTATTCATAAATCAATATTTTTAGTCCACGTTATGCGTACACTCCTATAGGACAGTATCATCCAATTGTTATCATTTTACAACCACTTTGACGTCGATGAGAACTTCCGCAGTGTTCTCACAGCGGCATAAACATTGCGAATTAAATACAAACATTTGTAATTATATTTTGGAAATATGAAAAATACAATTCTATACAGCAAGAAATAATAAATATTTAACCAAAAAACATTCAAATCCGTGCAAAGGTTCCGGAAAAAAATTCGTGAAAATAGAGTAAAGAATAAATGCCTTCTGCGACTGGCAAAGTAGAATGGGACCTTAATTCATGTGCATTTACATTTAAGTTCGTTGTTAAATAATGTTTGTTACTTGATATCTGGAGATAAATTTTTTATCAAAATCATTTCTAAAGTCTACAGTAAAGATAGTTGTATCTCTTCTCAGATTACCTCATACAATATTGTATGTATGTACGTAGGATTCGTAGAAGTAAAGCTAACTCACAGGATCGCAAGATAAAAAAGAAGTTTATTAATATAAGGAAAAAGAATAAAATAAAACAGAGATGTACGTAGATCCCGCTTCGGAGGTCTCCGATCAACTGCCGACGCCACCGTCGACGCCGATCGCCCATTGTCGCCGTTGCGGGCCTCTTTTGTCTTTTTTTTTTCGCTGTTCGGCATCTCACGCGCCTCATTCAATCCAAATCGCCCTTAGAGATACGTAAAACTAAACAATCCTTCACTCGGTCATTCCTGCACACTGCTCTTTGTTCGCCGAAGAGTTCACAACATACGGTATCATACTATCTCCCGGTGTCGATGTAATGCGAGGTCCTTCATCGCCTCCTACGCGAATGACTTCATACCGATCGTTTCGCTTGACCTTTGACACCCGATAGGGTCCGAGGAACTTCGCTGTCAGCTTAAAACCAGGGTCAAACTGAGTCTTTTTAATTACAATTTACATTTTTTATCATACAAACGTCGATTCTCTTCTTGGATTGTTAACAGATTTTCTTTCGCAACATTCCATAAATCACTTCGCTCGCTATTAAAAATTTCAATCGCTTCTTGTTGTATAAGATCGAGAATTTTGGTCTCTTCCGCGTGTCGCATTTTTATTCCGAACATTAATTCAAATGGGGACATGCCCACGCTTCTTTGATCGGTGCTATTTATACTGCGCTGTACGCGATCTACATGGCTGTAGCACTTAGTTGAATCGTTCAAACACAATTTTGTTAACACGGGAATAATTATTGTGTTAATCCTTTCTACCTGGCCGTTACCGCGTGGGACTTCTGTCGTAATGAGAACATGCTCGATACTTTCGTATTACAATATTCCTTAAAATCCGCCGACGTAAACGCTGAACCCCGATCGGAAATTATACGTGCCGGTTTACCAAATACTTGGAGGCTACACATAAACTAGATTTCTTCTTAAAGAAAGGTAGAAGCAGCTCATGTTGAAAACGCCCCGGATTCGAAGTTTTTATCAGGGAGTCGAGACCGATAGACTTTCGGTTACGGTCGCGGTCGGGGTCCCCGAGACGGCCGATATGGCATTTACGGTTTCTCTCAACCGAACCGGAGAGTGACAGCGGTCTGAAGTTTTCTCTCAACCGATAACCGAGAGAGAATTTTTCCCAGACTTACGGTCCCCGAAAGTCTAGACCGGTCAGGAATACGGTCGCGTTAATTTATGGAGAGGTTCGAGTTAATGTATGGAGAGGGTCGCAAAACGGTCAACCGAGAGTCTCGACCGATTGCAATACGGTTAACCGGGAAATACGGTAAAGTCGGGAGAGACAGAAATTAGGGCAACTAGAATTCATCACCTCATGAGTAATAGTAAGAAAATAGAAATACGCGCGATTAAAAATTGTGAAACAAATTGTTACTCTCCCTGTTGCGAATCGCAAATCGTGACTAAAATTATTTAGTAGGTTATTTTAAGGCTGTACTTCCGAAAGGAACCGGTGGCCGATCGAGATGAGGTTTGGGGGGAGGGGTGGGGAGGGGGTGTGCACCCTAAATATACAATTGTAGCTTCGGGTATTTATTAGTTTCCGAAATATTAATAAAAAATTGTTCATTTTTTTGGAAAATTTTTTTGGACGTTAGTGCAAGCCTCCCTGCCCGGGAGCCCTTGCGTCCACCTATTTTTTATTTTTGAAATTTTGTAACCACCGTCTCGTTTTTGGCATCGCCGAACTTACATTGGTTCGCTGTCGTGCTTTCCGCGCCCCACACACTGGTCTAGCCCCAACCAGTGTGTGGGGCGCGGAAAGCATCTCGGCCACCGGTTCCTTTCGGAAGTATATCCTATTTTAATTATTTTTTATCACGTTAGTAACCTGGCCTTGCATCGTTTGCAATCCACAGTGAAATACATAATATAAATGAAACATTTATAATAATAAATCAAATAAATTAATTTAATTTGTATATAAATTCTTAAAAATACATTTACGCCTTTTTCTAAATTTATTCAATTTTATAGATACTTTTATAAACACCTACTTTAAATATTTTTATAATTGAAATGTTTAGTTATAAATAAACAAAGTTAATGAAGTATTTATCTAGCAGAACTATTTATCGTATTACATTCATTCTTTTCTTTTTTAATTTGCATTATTTTGCATATTCGCATAATATTTTATGAAATTCATTTTTGTAACATCAAAAAATATAGGCAAATTCTTATTTTCCTAAATTTGCCTGCAACATCATATGTTTTTAAATTCTAAATAAGTATGACCATCTTTCTAGCCTACTGTCTACAAAATAAGGTTTTTCGTAGGATGGTATTGTCGAAGGCAGCGGTGCGCCCCGTTTCAGGTAAGTGAGCCGCCCGCTACACTATTGCGGACGGTTTACCATACCACCCGAACCCCCATATTACTTCAATCAGGTCAAAACATAAAATCGACTGGTCTCGTATCCGCCATAATCGTGTCATTTATGCCTGCGAAAGAGTTTCTTTAATTGCTTTCGTTTGAACTTCAATAGGGGTTAAGTATACCCACAAGTCGCTGTTCCATATAATATTATGGATCAACGCAAATACAGGGTGTTTTGTCCTCACCCTAGAGAAAATGAATCCTTGGAATGATCCATGGACAAATTTTCGGGATGCGTCCTTTCGTTGGTGAATGAAGGTCTATGGTATAACAATAAAGTGCAGTTTACGAGTGGCTAAATCGCGACCATAAAACCCTGAGTACAATAGCAATTAATGAAAACAATTTGAAATATTTAACAAGCTAGGACTACATTTTCCATGTTAAGAATGGTGTGGTAAACTACGAAGAGTTGCTTTTATTGTAGGATTAAGCGTTCTTGACAGCCGAGCTTTTCTTCCCTATGAAAGCTCAAGGGTCGTCGAATAAAAGCATTTTAAACATCTTGCAGAAACGCACCGTGTTGGTACTGCCTTTAAAAAGCGAAATTGTTTCCTGAGGTGCAGATAATTTCTAACTTGGACACGGATTCTTTTCTACGGGTCATTCCACGCTAATTCGATTACTTTTTGGACTGAATGTCAGGGATTTTGTTTAAGGTGAAATATGATGCAGTCCACATGAAACTATGGAGGGTGTAAGTTGCCATTGTAGTTTTTGTCTCTTTTCTTGAAACCAAGCTGTGCTTAAGAACTTTTATAATTGAAACTGATTTATCGTATTGGGTTCCTTATTTTTTTATTGTCATCTAGAAAGGTTAGCCTATTTGATTAAAACAATCATTTATTTCATATTAACTACTTATATTAATGCCGATGGCGAGCATCTTCTTAATGTAGTGTTTCAAATACAACAATGCCTCGGTATATGGGCGTAATTTGGGACCGACAGTATCAGTGTAACAAATAACTGCAACAGTCTGCTTTCACAAATCCCGCCACGAGAGAGACAAACAATGAGAGCGACAGGAACAGGATACATAGCTTCCCGGCCTATTCAGCTAGGTCGAACAGAACCGAACCCACCCGAAGCAAACCGACCCGGAGCCCTAACCAGCCGGCGGACCGCTCCATACATTAAGTGGCGACCGGTCGACCGACCGGTCCCCGTTCGTGTCAGAATTACGGTCCCCGATTCCCGACCGAAGTGCAATCGATCAGGAGCTTCGGTTCCCTTTTGCATCCTCTCGCTATTACGGTCCGAATTTCACTCCCTTTTCGTTACGGTTACTGGTTACTTGACCGATATGTGACCGGTTTGAATTTCGGTTTCTGCTTCGGTCTCGACTCCCTGGTTTTTATAATGTCTGGGATTTTAATCTTTATACCCGTATCCGATTCTAGGATATTATCTATCCTTATTAACGTTAATGTCTGGAGTCAATGTGCCGTCGCTAGAGTCATTAGAGTTGCCACTTTTTCGGCTACTTGCTTGTGGTTTAGTTTGCTTAGTGGATGCAGCTTTTCTATATATTCCAGGACTGGTGCTGTATCCCAAGTGCTGGAGTACTATTAAACGGCCGAAAGAAGATCCCCAAGAGGCGGGCTCGGGCGATACATTCCGTCGCTATGACGATTGGTCGGAATCACCTATTTGGACACACTTTTAAAGACGCGGCACACGTATTTTGGTTATTGGCTGAAGTAGGCACATACATTGTCGCACCGTGCGTCATAGCGACGGACTGTATCGCCCGAGCCCGCCTCTTGGGGATCTTCTTTCGGCCGTTTTATAGTACTTGGGTTTACTCGGCTTCGATTTGACAACACCTCTTAAAAAGCGTGATATGAGTTCACCTTTTCCTACCTTATTTAGCGATATGAGCGCAATTGCTGACCTGGTTGAGTTTAAGGTTGCGTAATTAGTGCCATTTTTAAAACGCTGGTTTATATCCACGGTAGAAGTGAGCGTGCAATTATATGGATGAAAACAGATTACAAAACCAATAGTAACGCATTATGGAATTATTTGAAAGCAACAAACCACGATAATTGTTACAGTTTATAACAGGGTTGACTAACTGGCGACTCACAAGTTGCCGGGGGCTCCTCCGCCTTGCGGCCACGCTGAACGGCCCCCTCCATACCTACTGAACATTGACGATCGCAGTCGAATTCGTCCGTCCCTACACAGACATAAATATATTGGATTGCTACGGCCGGCCACGGCCATACGTTTACATATAATTATAATTAATACGACAATACGAACTGATATATACTTACTTTTACTCGTCTTTGTGAATGTGAACGTGCACATTGAGGCCGGGTCATATTATTGACAAGGGATGGTATATCCACATCAATTTTTGTTATGGCTATCCTTAACAGCGAAGATAATGAATGGTCCGTTAATCTTGACCGATATTTACTTTTTATATTTTTCATAACGGAAAACGCACTTTCGCAACTGTACATACTAGAATTAAAAGCGTAGGAATTCCACCATTTTCCATCCTGCAATGAAATTGCTAGTGAACGCCCAAATGCAAATTTTGTGAACTTAGTAGCAATACTAATCAAAATACAGCAACAATTTAAAAAGCGCTTTACAGATTTCGATACATTAATGAAAAATGAGCTTATAATTTTTAATAATCCAAAAGGATGTAAGATTGAAGACCAAGAAATTTATTATCGAGTTGAATTGTGTAATTTGCAAGCAGATCCGTTCGTACTCGCCAGAAATGAATATGGACAGGAGTTTTTTAAATTATTATCAGAAGAAAAGTATCCGAAATTGGTGGATTTGGGTTTAAAAATTTCATCGATGTTTGGATCTACATACAGATGCGAAAGTGCGTTTTCCGTTATGAAAAATATAAAAAGTAAATATCGGTCAAGATTAACGAACCATTCATTATCTTCGCTGTTAAGGATAGGCATAACAAAAATTGATGCGGATATACCATCCCTTGTCAATAATATGACCCGGCCTCAATGTGCACGTTCACATTCACAGAGACGAGTAAAAGTAAGTATATATCAGTTTTTATTGTCGTATTAATTATAATTATATGTAAACGTATGGTCGTGGCCGGCCGTAGCAATCGAATGTATTTATGTCTGTGTAGGGACGGACGAATTCGACTGCGATCGTCAATGTCCAGTAGATATGGAGGGGGCCGTTCAGCGTGGCCGCAAGGCGGAGGAGCCCCCGGCAACTCGTGAGTCGCCAGTTAGTTAACCCTGGTTTATAATATTGTTCATGGAATCATCTACGATCATAACATTTCGACCAATCTTCTTTTTATCAACATTTCCGTGCGTAAAATTACCCGTTTCTTTCGAAGTTTGTGGTTCAAACGTCTGCTAAAACATGAGATTACAATATTTTGTTATGGCCAATCTTATAAACTTTAACAATTTTATTGGTTTGTTGATTTCAGATAATTCTACAGGGTGTTGACAGTCACATACACTAACAGACAGCAGTATTAAATAAAATATGACCTTTTTTTTGATATCTTGAATGATGTACAAATACAGCCTAAAATTTTGTTAACATAGTGACATTTACTTTTCTTTAAAAAAAATCATAACAATTACGTATTTATTCTGAAGCCATTGTAAATAATTATCGCTGGACATATAGTATAAGTAGTGTTTAGTTATTATGTAGGGTGACTGTACCTAATATCGCCACTGTTCCTAATATCGCCACACGCTATATCTCGCAAAGTAAGCTCTAAAATTTATCGGTTATGCACTGAATTAGTACCTAAACATATGTAGGAAGACATACTGTCATTGCAGCATTATGTAGTCAGCAATTACAGAAAGAGAAGTATTTTAGTGAATCTTAATAGTGTAAAAATATATTGAACTGCCACAATTTTACATCACATTCGGAGAAGGTAAGTCTAATAATTTCGTGAATGCAAGGATATCTACTAGAAATACCTAATTAATGATATACTTCAGGAATGAAATCGATTCAAATATTTTTCGTAGTGAAAATAATGTTTTTCTTTTAGCAGTATGGGTGTTCTCAATACCGCCTACCGCAGAACAATGGTTTCGATGTAATGTTTGTTATAGGTGGGGTTACGAAATGTGCCGAGCAACCGTAATAAACTTTATTCGCCCAATATGTACATCGGAACGTAAAAAATAAAATATTTTAAAAATCTATATTTTTAAATTTCTATATTTTTCTAATAAAAATGAAATCAAAGATACATAAAAATACATTTATAGAGCAAGAAATAATAAAAGCACATGTGAAAATGACTTTAAAAACATATATATGTATATGAATTAATCAATATTCCTTAAGTTGGCGATATTAGGTACACTTTTTTCAGGACCCGATTTTTGCATGTCTTACATTTGTTGAGTCCTAATTAAAAATTTGTAGGTTTCAACGGTTCTAACTTGTGCTACATGAAAGATGAATAATTTCTCTTTAGTTTGACACGAGCTGCATGCAAAATATCAATTATTATTCAATTGACAGCAATTTAACATTTGCCTGGCGATATTAGGTACAGTCACCCTAATGTAGAAGGTACACATTACAGGACAAAAATAGGAGAATAAAATAATACTTATCATATAAGGTATAATACAGTAAAATTACTAACTTCTTTGTATGTAACATACCTTAGACAAAATTCCAACCGTTCTCTGGCTGTAATTGCTCTTCTCTACTGCATGTCCTTCTTCTTAAACGCGCTTTCTAATTTACTTAATAACGCATTGAACGTGTACGGAGTCATCACTCCTCATCTAAAAGTATGGCAAGTATTGCCAATACTTTTTTATTGTTCCGTGCCATAACTTCATTTCACTATTGTTACTATTTGGTATTTTCAGTTGGACAGGTATCACCGTACTGACGGAAAGAACTGTGCGGCAGCCCCAGAGATGCCAGAAGTGGCGAATTATGACATAGTGTGTACACAAATTGTATAGTAGGTATCAAGAGACACGGTAGTGTCTCGCGCCAAGTATATAGCTATATGCGCAGCGCGAGACGCATAGTGTCTTTATTACGCCACGACCCGCTATCAAGAACCCTGAGATTATCGAATCTCAACATCGGCTGATCCGATTAGATTTTGAATGGTCTTAATGGATAGCTTGGGTTTGATTTACATAAGAAAAGTGTCTTTGTTTTGGTCCTACGTGCCTTATGAGCTGAAATATTGCAATGCAAAGTTCCAATTTGACGAATTTCACGTTCTTAAGAATTAAGCATCGTCAACGTCACGTGTGGGCAAGAGGGGAACATGAAAGGGAGAGGAAATGTCTCCACTGGATGAAGGTTTCGGCACTTTCGGCCAATCGCATAACAAATTTTTCTCACGTGACAGCCAGATAGAGAGCACATCTGCGGAGATAAACGTAACCTCGCTAGTGTCAAGCAATCATAACCTGCGAAGTGTCAAATAAGGAAACTTGTCAAAATTTTTGAAATGTCACGAGTTTCTACACCATTTAGGACACTGAATTATTGTCTTAATTAACAAGGTAAGTCGCCAAAATTTTTTAATAGATTATTTATGTAGAGCTTATAGAAACGTAGGAGTTGTACAGACTTGGAAGTTGTCTGGAGAAGGTTCGACAGAGCACCATCTTCTTTCGCACAAGTTTCTACAAAATAATATATTGTTCTTATACCAGCAAACTATTTTTACATTAGAGTTGAGGGGTGAAAAGGAATTAATGAATTGTTTCTTACACCACACTCCTTTTTATTCGCGATTAGGTGAATCTCGGCAAAACTCGGTTTAACACTAACACGACTTTAGATAGCGGTGACAAAGTACGCAGCGCATGACGTAGCCTCTTCAGGCGGTACTTGGTGAGTGAGGGCGAGCGGCACCTCAGGAGGGCTACTTATACAACCCTCTCAGAGGGACACGTCACCCAAGCGACGCCGAAAACGCGCGGCAAATTTTGGCGGGAACAGCGCGTCGTCAAGCCGAAAATCCGGTAACTGGGCAAGTCCGGCTGCCAGGAACCGCGTTGGCCACCGCCTGACTCACCCAGCAACACAGGGAAAAACCCGAACCTCCGAGTCTCCGAGCCTCCGACGCATAACGATCAAATCAGCCGTTCCAACAATGAACGAACCAGCGTCGAAGCCGCCACATCACCCCCCCCCCCCCCCCGGTAGTAATTAGCACTAATTTCGAAAAACCGACCTGCAATCTGTCCGGGAATTTAACTCTTCTCCCATAACGAGTAACAAAACGCCCTACTGGCGTAGTCAAATCGGGAGCAGGTACCATTGGTAACGCATTGTTAACTACCGGTGGAACTGCAGGTGGAGTTACCGGAGGAATCTCCTCATCTTCTCGCGGTATCGCAACGTCGGAAGGTACCACTTCGCGACAAGGCAATACCTGAGTGCGATCCGGTTGACACGGTATATCCTCCGCAACCACGAAAGCAGGCTTAATTCTATTAATTGATATAATCTTATGCTTCCCATTTATATCTACCGTAAACGTCTTCGAATTCCTATTAACAACAAGATAAGGACCATCATATGGTTGTTGCAAGATTGTCCTAGACGCATCGTGCCGAACAAAGACACGTTTACAATTTTCTAAATCTTTAAAGACAAACACGCGAGTAGTACCATGTCGCGATGGTTCGGAAGGTCCAACATTACGAAAATGATCACGCAATTCCTTAACTAATGCGGCGGTATCAGAGTTCGTTGATGGTGATAAAAACTCGCCCGGCAAACGTAATGATCCTCCATACACCAGCTCGGCTGAAGTCGTCTTCAAGTCTTCCTTCCAGGCTGAGCGTTCACCCAGTAGAACGATAGCCAGCACCTCTGTCCAACGAGCATGCTGATAACAGCGGATGGCAGCCTTCAGCTGGCGATGGAACCGTTCCACCATGCCATTGGCCGCGGTATCGTAAGCCGTGGTATGGAAGTGCGTTGAACCCAATAAAGACTTACACTCTTTAAAAAGGTACGACTCGAACTGCCGCCCTTGATCCGTGGTCACACGCAGCGGCGTCCCGAAACGACAAATCCATCCCTCAAAGAAGGCTACAATGATCCCTACAAGGGAAACGCCTCCGGCCAACGTGTAAAACGATCTACACACGTAAGACAATAACGGTATCCTTCGGACACCGGCAGGATTACAATATGAATGTTAATATGCTCGAATCTCGCCGATGGTTGGGGAAACGATCCCAACGGTGCAGCTACATGTTTGTGCACCTTGGACAATTGACATGGAACACAACTCCGCGTCCATTCTCTGCAATCCGATTTAACCGACGGCCAAACGTAACGCTGAGTTACCAATTTGATCGTCGCTTTACACCCTGCATGGGACAAACCATGTAAAATATTGAAGACGGCACGACGGAAGGGGGCCGTAACGTAAGGACGGACTCTACCCGTGGAAACGTCGCACCACAACTTCATGGTACCTCCAGGAACTGCTACCTGCTCCAGCGTCAGACCAGAATCCTTCTGCAAAAAATCCTGGAGCTCCGGATCCGTAGCTTGTGACGTCGCCATCGCCTCGAAGTCGATTGCCTCTTCCACGGAGTCCAGTCTGGATAGCGCATCCGCAACCACATTGTCTTGACCAGCCACGTGACGGATGTCCGTCGTGAACTGGCTCACGTAACTGAGGTGCCTAACCTGCCTCGGGGTATGGTTAACTGATTTGCAACTAAAAGCAAAAATGAGCGGCTTATGGTCCGTGAAAACCGTGAAGGTTCTCCCTTCCAGCAAGTGCCTGAAATGTTTAATCGACATATAAATAGCCAGCAATTCCCGATCAAACGTGGAATAATTCCGTTGCGTCGGCGACAACTTCGTGGAAAAGAACGCTAACGGTTCCCAATTAACGCCAATGCGCTGCTGTAAGGAAGCGCCCAGCATCGTGTTCGAGGCGTCGCAGGTAAGCGCCACTGGAGCGTTGAGCTCGGGGTGCGCCAATAAAGTGGCCCGCGACAGATCCTCCTTGCACTGACGGAACGCATCACGAGCTTCGTCAGTCCACGTAACCGGACTGTTACCCTTGATGATATTACCCAGCATGTCATTTAAGGGTTCCTGGGCCTGTGCCGCCTTGGGTATGAAACGTCTGTAGAAGTTAATCATCCCCAAGAAACGACGTAACTGCTTCGCGGTCGTCGGTTCAGGGTAATTGTTTATCGCGTCCACCTTTTCACTAACTGGACGCGATCCCATTTCGGAAACGATATACCCGAGAAACATAACTTCAGGTTTCCCGAACACGCACTTACCCGGATTAACTACTAAATGGTATTTACAAAGTCTATCGAAAAGATTCTTTAAATGTTCTAAATGCTCACTTTCCGATGCAGAAGCGATTAATATGTCGTCGATATACGCGTTGCAAAAATCCAAACCTCGCAACACCTCATCGATAAACCGTTGGAAAGTCTGTGCGGCATTGCGGAGACCGAATGACATGAATGGAAATTCAAATAACCCGAAAGGCGTAGTTATAGCGGTCTTCGGAATATCCTCTTCTGCCACTGGAATTTGATTGTACGCGCGCATTAAATCGACGGTAGAGAAAATGCGCTTGCCTCTCAACGCCTGGGCGAAATCTTCGATATGGCGGATGGGGTACCGGTCAGGTATAGAACGTGCGTTTACACCACGGTAGTCTCCAACCGCCCTCAACAAATCCTCGCCCGAGCCTTTAGGCACCAAGTGCAGCGAAGAGGACCAGCTACTCTTCGATGGCCGCGCGATTCCCAGACGTAACATGATTTCAAACTCTTTCTTAGCGAACTGGAGCCTGTCCGGTGCAAGCCGCCGAGGCCTGCAAGAAACGGGTGGTCCTGGTGTCGTCTTTATATAATGGCACGTGTCGTGGTTTACCTCAACAGGCGTGCCACCAGGCTTCGTAAGATCCGGATATTTTTGAAGCAGCTGATGGAAAATGGACTCGTTTGCCACCATCTTGATTGAAGCCACTTCATGCCGCACCGTAGTATCTTTGGAACGCAAGGACGTCGTCGAATCGATGAGATCTTGATTGCGGATGTCCACTAAAAGTCCGAAGTGAGCCAGGAAATCAGCTCCAATGATGGGCTTGGAAACGTCCGCCACGACAAACCTCCAGATGAACTCGCGACGCAAACCTAAGTTCAGCGTAATGGTCGCCGTACCATAAGTTGCGATCGGTGTCCCGTTCGCCGCGGAGAGTTCATAAGAAGATTTCGGGCCATGGTCGATCACTAACCCTCGGGTGACAACACAGAGATCCGCGCCGGTGTCGATCAAAAACTGCGTCTTAGTTCGCCGATCCACCATGAAAAGACGACGAAACGTAGGGCTGGTGTCGCTAGCCGACATCAACGACCGCCCCGCGCGTTTCCCTGCCCGAAAGTGCAGGGCTGAATGCACCGGTGTGCCTTATCCGCGAACCTCGCGTGGTACCAACACATACCATTTTCCGAGTGTTCCCTGGACCTCGATCGCGGCCTCGAAAAACTGCGCGGACGACGCGATTGAGCTTGACCGCCACCACGAGATGGTTCATTCTTGCGGGAAAGACGCAGCTCATTTATTTGTCCCCGCATTACCTTCGACTCCTCCTGGAGAGAAATAAGTAACTGCAGCATCCTGTCCGCAATCAAGTCCAGAGCACTCGGCGGCACCGATGGTCCAGGGCGCGCTGCCTCGGCAACGACAGGCCGACCGGGGATGGTCTCGAAAATGGTGTCTGCCAACACGGCCACTTCATCCAGCGCCGTATTCTTTTGTGTTGCCAGGATCACTTGGACATTCGCGGGTAAGCGCCCCAACCAAAGCGTCCTCAACAACGGTTCTGTGACGTACGACCCCGCCAAGCTCCGTAGATGACGCAAGAATTGGGCTTTGGCAAGAGTGGGCTTTTGGTCGCCCATCTCCTCACGCTCCAACAACTGGCGGGTTTTCTGCTCCTGGGATACCCCCACGCGACTGATTAGCTCCGCTTTCAACTTTTCATAAAGACCCGACTCCGGTGGATTCAATATCACATCCCGCACTTCTGCCATATACCGAGGCCCTAACGCCCCCGTGACGTAACTTGATTTAACCGCATCGGAGACGATACCGGACGAGACGAAATATCTTTCCACTATACAAAACCACAATTCCGGATCATTCGGTGTAAACTCCGGTACCCGAATTCCGACACGATTCATTGCGGGATCAGTAATTATAGACGCACCGGCGTTTTCACGACCTTCAACCATTGTTCGGATTGTCCTACACTGTCTTTTTCGTAACAAAGTTTTTTTTTTCCTCTCACTACCGCGCAACACTGCCGCACGAAATCACAGCACGTTCACCTTCGCGACAGAATCACGTCGGGGTCACCAGTTTAAGGGGTGAAAAGGAATTAATGAATTGTTTCTTACACCACACTCCTTTTTATTCGCGATTAGGTGAATCTCGGCAAAACTCGGTTTAACACTAACACGACTTTAGATAGCGGTGATAAAGTACGCGGCGCATGACGTAGCCTCTTCAGGCGGTACTTGGTGAGTGAGGGCGAGCGGCACCTCAGGAGGGCTACTTATACAACCCTCTCAGAGGGACACGTCACCCAAGCGACGCCGAAAACGCGCGGCAAATTTTGGCGGGAACAGCGCGTCGTCAAGCCGAAAATCCGGTAACTGGGCAAGTCCGGCTGCCAGGAACCGCGCTGGCCAGCGCCTGACTCACCCAGCAACACAGGGAAAAACCCGAGCCTCCGACGCATAACGGTCAAATCAGCCGTTCCAACAATGAACGAACCAGCGTCGAAGCCGCCAGAGAGTTTATATGTAAAGCTTATAGAAATGAAGGAAAGCACAGGCTTGAATAGAAATGAAGGGGACGCACAGGCTCGGATAAAAATGAAGGGGACGCACAGGCATGAATAGAAATGAAGGGGATGCACGGGCTTGGAGGTTGTCCGCAGAAGGTTAGATAGACAAAGAAGCATCTTGTTTCGCACAAGTTTCTGGAAATTTGTCAAATAAGGTAAATGGACAAAATTTTCCAAATTAGCGTAGAATTAAGAGCTAAAAAAAATTATGGCGTACTGCTTGCAATGTAGAGTAAGTCACATTAGTGAATAAAGTACGCTGAAAACGCATCTCCCTTGATACTTTTCAATCTTTTGTGAGAGATATTCGTACTACTTTATTAAAATCCACAGTAGCTCCCACGCTATTCATTAATTTAATTAGTTTCCCATTAACAATATTTCAATTCACCAATAAACATGCTAAATAAATTTTATTCCAACACCAATAAACTGTGCGTTAAAAATATTGGATCTCTTCGTTCATTTTCACTAAATTACCATTAGCATTTAAATTTCCTCCAACAAGACTTTCTGCCATACGCTCTCACCTCCTTCGGACACATTGTGTAGTTTCTACATCTATAGCAAAAGTCCACACTTTTTCTATAAGTTCTACGTTATGTTGTAACTAAAAAATATGGCTTTTATATATTTACAGATAATCGAAGCAGAAAATGATGCAGTGTATTCTACGTCAGAGAAAAAAATTTATTGTGACATAGTATTATATTAATTAAACGATTTTATTCAGCTTGGATCCTCTGTTTGCTTCTTGTATGTTTGATTCATATCTGAAAACTGAAATTTAAACCAATTCCTCTAATCCAATGGTCTTGAAGCTTTGCAGGCGTATGTAGTTTGGATGACAATACAATATATTTAAAAAAAAAATAACCCGTAAAGGGTGATAAAATTATCCAGTTATCAATAAACACAAAAAAATGTGTGAAATCTCAACAAAATTACCATTTTTAAAAAAAGGTACAAAAAGTGCGCCAAGTATATAATCCCGTCAAAAAGAATCCCACTTAAAAACATTGTCGTAAATTAATATCCTATCAAAAAATCCCACTTAAAAACATTGTCGTAAATTAATAGCTTCACAAAACTAATGATATACAAAATTTGCGCCAATTACAACAATGGCTATTTATACAAAGACAAAAATGTATTTAATAATATTAGGCAGATATATTTTCATAGAAATAAATATTTTTATACGAATAAAATTTGTAATTATTTTACGAAAAAATGTTAATTAATTGTCTTGGTTAATAAATAAAACAATATAAAACAAGACAAGACACCATTGAGACAAGAAAGAAAGAAAAAGATTTTAATGCAATTTATACATATTTATTCAGTTTAGCAACACCAATTCGGTTTCGCAGCGCCAAGTATTTTGTAAATAAAATTTTAATTCGTATTAAAATATTTATTTCTATGAAAATATATCTGCTTAATATTATTAAATACATTTTTGTCTTTGTATAAATAGCCATTGTTGTAATTGGCGCAAATTTTGTATATCATTAGTTTTGTGAAGCTATTAATTTACGACAATGTTTTTAAGTGGGATTTTTTTGATAGGACATTAATTTACGACAATGTCTTTAAATGGGATTCTTTTTTGACGGGATTATATACTTAGCGCACTTTGTGTACCGTTTTTTAAAAAGAGGTACAGTGTTACGCACTAAGAAGTGACAAATCTTCAGTTATGCATTTCTAATCAGATCTTTGCGAAAGTGACGTGAATCGATTCGTCATGTTTTCTCGATCAAAATGGCCCCAAAAATGCTATTATTCGGACCATAATTAAGGAAATTACGTAAAAATTTGTTTGCAGGATTGGAAGCCCGTTTCGATAAAAATAGTCTTGTAGCATGCAGAAAAGGAAGATTGAGAAACGCTGACCATCAAGACGTTTCGCGATCACGCTTGTGGCCGCCCGAGAGGAGAGGCGTGCGGGCGCGGGACCGCGTCTCGCGAGGCTCGCGCTTGACGACGCGTTTGTTGATTTCGGCGGCCGCGTATAGCAACTATTGGGTATAAATTAGAGGACCGCAAGTAGGTAGGCTATGAGAGTTCTAGACCATGGTGCTGGAGGGGTGAGGCGGGGCGGGCGCTCTTCGGCGAGGGTGATGGGGTGGGGAGGGCAGGGGGTACCGAGTTCGTTGGTGAGGGGGGGGGGGGGGGAGGGGGTACCGAGTTTGTAGGTGAGGGGGATGACGTCACAGGGGAGGGGGATTCCAAAATGGCGTCGACCGAGTTCGTGGTTGAGGGGGGTGACGTCACAGGGGAAGGAGGATTTGAAAATTTTCAAAATGGCGCCGCGCGCGCAGCTCGAGTTCGTGGGCGAGGGGGCTGACGTCACAGGGGAGGGGGAGGATTTTCAAAATTTCAAAATGGCTTTGCGCGCATTTCGTATTGGCGCCACCTATTGGATGTTTAAGGTACTTTGGGTCCGCGTCGGTATTTGGGCCCGCCTTGGTAAATTTTCCAGGTTTTTCATATTGACGCCACCTATTGGATGTTTAAGGTACTTTGGGTCCGCGTCGGTATTTGGGCCCGCCTTGGTAAATTTTCCAGGTTTTTCCATACATTTCGTATTGGCGCCACCTATTGGATGTTTAAGGTACTTTGGGCCCACGTCGATATTTGGGCCCGCATTGGTAAATTTTCCAGGTTATTTTTTCATACATTTCGTATTGGCGTCACCTGTTGGATGTTTAAGGTACTTCGGGCACGCGTCGTCGCCGCGCAATCTCCGTACGCGTGCGGGTATCGGTGCGCAGGCGCGATCGCGACCGATTCGTGGAAATTCAAATCGCGTCTTCGATGATGATCTCTGAGGAAGAGGGTGGACCATGATTTCTGAGAAAAGATAAGGAATCATGGGGCGCGACAGGATTGAACACGTTTTGACACCTACGTGCACGCGCTTCGTGCCGTATGTTTATATTTGAATCGTGGGACCGATACAGCGCACGTGCAATGATGTATACATAGAACGATAATTATTGTAAATCAATCATCGCGATACTCCATGGGAATAAACATTGCACCGCGCCATGCCGTATGTTTATATCTGAGCATGATTGAACGCGTTTTGGCGTCTACGTGCACGCTCTTCGTACCCTGTATTTATATTTTAATCGTGGGACCGATGCAGCGCACGTGCAATGATGTATACATATAGTGATAATTATTGTAAATCAATCGTCGCGGCAGCCCATGGAATAAACACGACATTTCGTTCGATGATGATTTCTGAGAAAGAGGGTGGTACATAATTTCTCAGAAATCATAGAGCGAACCGCGCCATGCCGTGTGTTTATATCTAAGCATTAACTTTTCCCAAGACCATGCCTTTAAGAAGTACCCTCGAGAAAACGCAATGGCCCTGAAGCAATAAATTAGGCGTTGCGTTCACGCAGCGATAATTATTCGGGGTAGAGTTCCGAATATTTCCACGATCGAGAACAGGGCGACGTCTCAAGTACCCTTCTCGAAAGTCTGCAAGTCAAGCGTCGTGGGAGCGTGTACGGGTGAAAAGAATTCGTACGAAGATACGTTCGAACTGCATCTAACGTAAACATAGTGCGATGACGACATAAGGATTTCGGATAGGGTATGCGCTTAGTATATTAAAATCCTTCAGTCGCTCAGTGAATATCGTGAAACTCGTTACGCGTGCATAAGTATCACAGGACATGAACTTTTTCGTGAATTCATACGAATTGTTGCGGGGGATGATCCCGCTGCTACGTACCGACGAACAGTACTACGAATGGTTCAAATCTTGTGATGAGGACTTGCGTCTCATCCACGAGCATTTTAAGATTCGAAGAGTATCGGAATCGGAACAACAACGTTTGACATTACTTATGAGTAGTGTTGAAATAGTGCGAACGTGTGTTCGAAGTAAAATAGCGTGCATAGTCGCTGAACTGGACGCGCGAGAAGCATTGCTCGCATCATCTTCTTCCGATGACGATAACGATGTTAGGGTGAACTATTTATCGACGTTGCTGCAGTTGGACGATGGATCACTGACGATTGAGAGACATAAGATCCGCGACGCGTTAGGTGTACCAACATTATCGGAGACGTCATGGATCAGCATCTTTCAACGCGGATTTATGCAATTGCCACGCGAACATCGTCAATTGTTACGTCATATCGCGCGATATAGTACTGCGAGCAAGTGCACATTATATTGCATCGTTGGTGATAAGGACGTGCATCTTAAGTATACGAAGTACATTACCGCGATCGTGTGTACACCGTTGACACTTCTACATGACGTCGAGAACGGAATGATCGAACTATTGGAAGTACTGATTCCTAATACAGCAGCAATTCCAGTGATTAGGTTTTTGGACGGGAATTGGTCCGATTTTTAGATGATCGGACGAGCTTGCCACGAAACTCCACGCTCGTCCTTCTACCATTAAGTTTTCGATATCCAGATTGCGAGTATGATCGCATTACCTGGAAAAGTCGCATCTTGAAGTCGGATGAAATCGAGCGTCTCTGGGAAATAAACTATTTGTGAACATGGAAGCGTTCATGGACGCGTACAGGACTTTGTCCCGGATGTCCGAGCTTTTACGCAGTGTTGCCGAATTCAGAGACTGGGTGGATCAGGGCGACACGTGCCTGCAACTCATCATCGAGTACCAGAGCAGCGGAGGAGTGTCTGTGGCCGCGAAACAACGTCTAGTGTCGCTGATCGCGCGAATAAAAACATTACGTGCGATCGTGCGGGAAAAGTTTTCGCGAGTAGGGCTCGGAGTTTCGGGTCGATCGACGGCGCCCAAAGTCGTATAGGAGGACGTGGAATCCGCGTTTATAGGTCGTATTTCAACCGGTGCGATCATTAACGTGGGACATGTCGCTCCGCGTCGATTTTTAGAGGGTGCTCGACGAACTGTGATCTCGCGCGTTACGGACGCTATCACGGAACATAAGAGCGTGTCAGTGAATACGAACTTAAACGCGGAGTTTATGTTGGGTGAAAATATTGACATGAAAAGTTTCGGTACGCGAAATCGCGTACTATTCGAGACATCGAGCGTGCGCGAGTGGTATTCGAAGCACGTGGTCGCTCCCACACTAGTGGCAATCGAGGAGTTTCAAGATCGTGACAGTGGATGGACCCTAAGGGCTGTGCTAAATATTCTATTGAATATAAATAAGCATAATCCACTTCGAGCCGGTTGCTACATACCGCTTCCGCACGCCGTCGTCTTGAAAAAAGCGGTGGTGAACGTGAAGAGCGAAGACAATGCGTGCTTCTTGTGGGCCGTCGTGGCTAGTTTGCACCCTGCTGCTACGCATGGGGGCAGGTACACGTCGTACCCACACTACGCTACGGTACTTCGCACGGACGATATTACTCTTCCCGTGACGTTGGATCAGCTGGCAAAGTTCGAGAGGTTCAACGACGTGTCCGTAAACGTATACACATGGTCCGACGGAAGCTGCGCGCCTCCGCGTTTAACCGAAGACAAGCGAGAGAGACACGCCAACCTGCTACTAGTACAGGATCCCAAGGACTCCAAACATTACCATTTCGCGTGCATTCGCAGCCTGTCGAGGCTGATTTCGAAGCAGCTCGGCAAACACAATGGTCAAGTATTCGTTTGCGAGAGGTATGTTAAAAAATATTTTAATCGATATATTCTTAATTCTTATGTTTTATTATTATTATTATTATTAATGCTATTATCATTGCAGGTGCCTCAGCTTCTTCAATTCATCCGAGCGATTGGTGAAACACACCGTAGACTGCAAGCGCCTGAACGAGTGTGCCATCGAATTGCCGTCAGCTGATGACAAATGGTTGCAGTTTAAAAACTTCAAGAATAAGGAACGAGCACCATTCGTCGTATACGCGGACTTCGAATGCATGCTGGAGGACGTCAAGCCTGCGGAGTGGAGTCGTACGTACACGTACCAGCAACACAGAGCGTACAGCGTGGGATACTACATTCATTGTTCCACCGACACGTCTCTGTGCCGTTATCGCGCGTATCGTCACGACTCCGAGTGCGTGAAATGGTTCGTGCGTGAACTTCGAGACTTTGCGAACATCGCGTATTCGTGGTTGCGGAACGCCACATCGATGATCCCGCTGACGAAGCAGCAGTGGCGAATTTTTAATGACGCGAGCGTGTGTCATGTGTGCGCGAAACCATTCGTCGATACGGACAAAAAAGTGCGCGACCATTGCCACTCGACGGGTGAGTACCGAGGCACGGCCCACGTATCGTGTAATTTACAATTTCAACGATCGTACACGATCCCTGTAGTATTCCACAATCTATCAGGCTACGACGCGCATTTCATAATTAAGGAGTTGGCGTCCGCGTTCGAGGGGCAGATCGACCTGCTGCCGGTAACGAAGAAGCGATACATATCATTCACGAAACACGTCAAGGGAATCGACGCCGAGAACAACGATTGGAAGAGGGGATTGAAGTTTCAATTCATAGATTCGTTGAAGTTCTTAGCCGCTAGTCTGGAGAAACTCGCTTCGGACCTTGGCAAAGATCGACTCGCGATTCTACGACGCGAGTTTCAATCCCTGTCGGACGATCAGTTCAATCTCTTGACCAGGAAGGGTGTCTTCCCGTACGACTATGTATCGTCATACGCCAAACTCAATGATACGTGTTTACCGTCCCGCGAAGCATTCTATAATCGGTTGAACGATACCGTCACGTCGGAGCCTGATTACGCGCACGCCGTGAACGTGTGGGAAACTTTTCGCGTACAGACATTGGGCGAGTACAGTGATTTGTACTTAAAAACAGATGTGTTGTTACTCGCCGACGTATTCGAGGGTTTCCGCACCGACTGTATCGCGAATTACGATTTGGATCCCGCGCATTATTTTACTTTACCGAGTTTCACGTGGGACGCAATGCTAAAGTACACCGGCGTACGATTAGAGCTTTTAACGGACGTGGACATGTTACTGTTCGTGGAGCGTGGCATACGCGGCGGTCTGAGCCAGTGTTCGCACAGGTATGCGCGTGCCAACAACAAGCACCTGCCTGCTGGGATGTACGATGAGTCGAAGTCGTCGACGTATCTGATGTACTTCGACGTCAACAACCTGTACGGATGGGCGATGTCGCAGGCTATGCCGCATGGAGGGTTTCGATGGCTGGACGATGCGACGGTGGTCACGCTCGACGTATCATCCCTGCCCGACGGCGAGGACTCCGAGGAATCTGAGGGATACCTGCTGGAGGTTGACATCGAATATCCCAAGGAGATCCACGACGCCCACGCCGACCTTCCATTCTGCCCGGTGCGCGAGCACGCTCCAGGAGGAAAACAAACAAAGTTGCTTGCCACGCTCGACGATAAGGAGCGATACATTATCCATTATCGCTACCTGAAACAGTGCGTCCGACACGGTTTACGCGTGACGCGAATTCATCGCGTGTTACGATTCGATCAGTCGCATTGGTTGCGCGACTATATTCAATTAAACACCGGTTTGAGGACGCGAGCCACAAGTGAATTTCAGAAGACGCTATTTAAATTAATGAATAACGCAGTGTATGGGAAGACAATGGAAAATGTGCGGAATCGCGTAGACGTGCGACTGGTGACGCGGTGGGACGGTCGTTACGGCGCGGAAGCGCTGATCGCGAAACCGAACTTTCACAGTCGTACGATCTTCTCGGAACAGTTGGTGGCCATCGAGATGCGCAAACTGAAAGTTAAGTTCGACAAACCGATATACGTGGGTATGAGTGTGCTCGACGTATCGAAGGAATGTCTGTATGAATTTCACTACGCATATATGCGCGCGAAGTTCGGTGATCGGTGTAAGGTCCTGTACACCGACACCGACAGTTTAATGTATAGTGTAGAATGCGAGGATGTGTATGAAAGGATGAAGCGTGACATCGATCGATTCGACACCAGTGATTACGCGGTGGACAATCCGTACGGTATGCCCCGCGTAAACAAAAAGGTTCCGGGACTCATGAAAGATGAGAACAACGGCGCCTTGATGACCGAGTTCGTCGGACTACGGTCTAAGATGTACGCGACTAGAACGTTTAACGCTGTAGTGGGGTCTACGAGTGAGACTAAGAAGGTGAAGGGCGTGCGGAGACACGTGGTCGCGAATAATATACAATTCGACGATTACATTCGCTGTCTCCGCGATCTCACCGAGAAATCAATTCAACAGAACAATATACGCTCCAAAGAGCATAATGTGTATTCCGTGAGTGGGGAAAAGAACGCTCTCAGTCCGTTCGACGACAAGCGGTGTATTTTAGTCGATCGAGTCAGCACCCTTCCGTGGGGACATTATCGATTCCCCGAGCTCGAGACCCACGAGCGCCTCGAACTTGAGCCTGACGAGTCCCTCGAGAACCCCATTGTATAGTATGTTTGCATGTTTGTATGTTTTGTATGTTTGTATCTTTATACATTTCATTCTTTCTTTTATTCATTTTATATGCGAATATCTAATATACATAGTATGTATAGCGTAGAATAGTCAAAATTGTATATAGCGTAGAATAGTCAAAATTGTATATAGCGTAGAATAGTCAAAATTGTATAGCGTAGAATAGTTAAATTATATGTATATATTTTTTCTTACTTTATTATGAATAATTGTACGCATATATGAAATGAAGAAGGAGAATATGAATACTAGAATAAACGGACAATGTTTATATTTATATGTATTTATTTTTATTTATTTCAGTAACATATAATGCGTTTATAATCGGGAATCATAGAATATCCTTGCTGCTTATCCACGAGTTCCGCGACGAATCGAATCCGAGCCACTTAACGTATACCTGGTTTCCCTTGCGACGAATAATCTTCTCGACCAGATAGACGTCCGGATTCGCGACCGAATGTAGTTCGTACTCGTAGAATCCACCCGAGATCGGCTCTCCCACGGAATCGCGCAGAATATATGTCGTCGGGCATGTTCGTTGTACGGTTACGATTTCGAACACTTCGGTCGACCAGTTTGGAGTGTATCCCTTCTCGAAGAGGGTCTTGAACTTACTCACGCGTACCTTGTCACCGACGTTGAATTTCGCTCGTCGTCGAACACCTTTCGATGCGGAGGGTGAAGGGGGTTCATTCGCGGCGAACGACAAACGCGTCGTGGAGGTCACGTCAACGGGTCGGGCGTTGATCGTTCGGTGCTTACGATGATTGTAGGTGTGTACGAGCGCAGGTAACAGGTCGACCCAACGATAGGATGCATTCAAGGAGAATTGTTTCCACATGAGGTTTTTCAGTGTGCGATTGAAACGTTCAACGATCGACGCTTTCATCACGCTGTATGTGGAGTAGTGGTTGATTCCACGGGTCTTCACACATCGTTGAAACTCCGCGTTGCAAAACTCCTTACCCATGTCAGTTTGTAAATTGCGCGGACATCTATCGCTCTGCCTCAACACGGTCGCGAATGCCGTGGTCACGTCGCGTCCGCTTTTCGTTTTCACGGGTATGGCCCAAGCATACTTGCTGAACGCATCGATAATCGTTAGTATGTAGTGATATCCTCGATTTTGTTTCGCGTACGGACGCATCTCCACTAAATCAGCCTGCCACAAATCATCGTAGCCGTGAATCACAACGTGCCGCCGCTGGAAATTTCGTCTCGCGGGAGCGTGTAATTCATTCACTAATTGTACTCGCTCCTTGCTCATGCTTCGCGGGTAGTCGGGGGACGGTTGCGGCGTTCCAAGGACATTAGAATTAGTATGAGTTCCTCTAGTGCTCGCAAAACGCAATCGATGCACGGTATTCGCGATCGTTCGTTATTAGACGTTTCGGATTCGTAGTCGCTATTGTCACCGTCAGTGATCATCGTCGTCGACGTAGACCCTCGTTCACTTTTTGTTTGTACAGATCCGTGGTTGTTATCGCAGTCGGCGTCGTTGCCGATGTCGTGAACTCTTCGAGTCTATCATTCAAGTGATCCAAGCGTCGTTCCATCGCGTTATTTAAATCATCCTCTAGCCGAGACAATTGCGCGTTAACGATATCCGTCATCGTTCGTTGTACTCGCGTCTCGAGTTGAGATCGTTGATATTCGGCGTCCAGTCGCGCGCTCGCGATAGCCGTTTCGATTTTTTGGGTAAAGCGTTCGTCCACCGAGGACAATAATCTCGTCATTATCATTCTCGCTTCGTCGCTGTTGTTGTTGTTGTTATTGTTACGTAACGCGGTGCCAAACTTATTCGCCGACATAACGATGCACGCGTGCGAACACTACTGACGCGACGATCATCGGATCATTCAATTTAAGATATGTCCATTCTCGCGAAGTTCCTCCACGATGGATGCGATTTCGTTATCGTGACCCGTGTGACCTGCCGCGCGCGATGCCATGAGTAATCTCAGTCTATCGACTAATACCTCAAGCTCTTGTATTTCTCCCTTGTTAGATCAAGACTTGAATATGCTTCTACTATCTGGTCACCCCAGCATTCCAAATATATTTATCTCCTGGAGAAGATACAACATAGATTCCTGAGATATGTTGCATATAAATCTGGTCAACGTATGGCGCGACATGATCATAACTATGTACCACTCTTACAATCTCTTCACATCCCTACCCTACATGCCCGCAGAATCGGATCTGATTTACTTTTTATTCACAAGGTCGTCAATGGTCTAATTAACTGTCCACAGATATTGTGTTCCATCAACTTTCATATTCCGCCTAGGCAGTTCAGGGACGCCAGACTGTTTTACACCACTCCATACAAGT
The DNA here is from genome assembly GCA_951215215.1 of Andrena trimmerana. NCBI lineage: Eukaryota > Metazoa > Arthropoda > Insecta > Hymenoptera > Andrenidae > Andrena > Andrena trimmerana. Next base: position 12,581,767 of record OX578062.1, read on the forward strand.
CGAATTTTGGCCACTCTGATCCAATAAATCGCATTTGTGAAGTAGCTAATAAGTATACTAACTCCTTTGATATTTTTTCCATATCTCATTCTACACTCAAACGACATCTGCATATTCTAAATAATCTAGTGTGATATCCTTCGTCTTTTCTCCATTATTAGCTCTGCACTTTACAAATGCGTTTTTGACTTCGATTACCGGAGCTTTTTCACTCAAATTATTTTTATGTACTTTGCGTCACCCGTCTAATTTTCTAATTTTCTGTTGTAACATGCACCCTCTAACTTCTGTACACTAAAGGGATCTCTTTCCCGTTTACACACAATAAATAAATAAATAAATAAATAATTCGTTCGGATCGTCCCAGTACACGTAATCGATCGCGTTATCGGTAACCGTCATGGATTCATCGATGGGCAATCCTCGACCTTGTCGCGTGTCCGCACCGTCCGCGCCGCTACCCCTGCCCCTAACGCGTCCGATACCCGATGTTCGCACCCCACCGATTATCGTGGATATGATTTTCTTATACTTGTACCCCTTATTACCCAGCGTGCGCTTACTCGGTGAATGGTTTCGCTTATGCGCATTCGTCGATAACAAGATGCGTCGGTACGAGTGAATATCTGCGTCCGTGTACGTGCGAACGTTAGGTATTCGCATGAATAGCAGTTCGTACAAACCCCGAGTTCCCGCGTATCGCATTCCATTCACGCGAACGTCGTCACCGTCCGCATCAATGGTGAGCACGGAATCACCAATCATTAGGTCTTTGTCAGACCCCAAGTATACACCGTACACGTTGTCTATTCGTTTCTTCGTATCGGTGAATAACAGTCGTAGATATTCTCGCGATAAGGGTCCCTTGGCGTTCCGTACATACACTTCGATATCATCGAAGGGGCTGCGCAGCGTATCCAAATCGTGAACCTTTGCTGACGACACATCATCTTGAATTTTTTTTTCGCCGTCTTCGTCGTCGACATCATCAACAACATCATCTTCATCATCAACATCGTTGTTGTCGTTGTCGTTGTCATTGTCATTGTCATTGTAGATGTCGTTGTCGTTGTCGTTGTCGTTGTCGTTGTCGTTGTCGTTGTCGTTGTCGTTGTCGTTGTCGTTGTCGTTGTCGTTGTCGTTGTCGTTGTCGTTGTCGTTGTCGTTGTCGTTGTCGTTGTCGTTGTCGTTGTCGTTGTCGTTGTCGTTGTCGTTGTCGTTGTCGTTGTCGTTGTCGTTGTCGTTGTCGTTGTCGTTGTCGTTGTCGTTGTCGTTGTCGTTGTCGTTGTCGTTGTCGTTGTCGTTGTCGTTGTCGTTGTCGTTGTCGTTGTCGTTGTCGTTGTCGTTGTCGTTGTCGTTGTCGTTGTCGTTGTCGTTGTCGTTGTCGCTAGAATCTGGGAGATTATTCGGAAGTTCCTTGATTGTCGACGGAGTAATGGGTCGAAGTCTCTTCGATGATTGTTGTTGATCATATTCGTGTTTTCTTTTCACTGGTCGCGATATAGGCGTTGAGTGCGTTTTCAACGCGGACGAGTTCTCGATCAATCGTTTCAGCGGTTCGACGATAGGACGCGTACTCGCCTCCACAGCCGCTTCCGTAGCCATTTTTCCAATTTTCAAGGCCAAGCACTTTTTACGTATAACGTCACTGACTTTGGCAATTTCCACCTTTGCGTTCACGCCTCGACGTTTCGTCCCTTTTTGGTATTTCTTTCCTTTTTTATGTTTCGTTTCTTTCTGTCGATGACGTCCGTGATGTTTTCGCGTATGCTTCGCGTCGACATTGCTCGAGGTTATCGTAGTCGTCGGTTCGGTAGACATTTCGTGTTGCTCGATGAATGACTCGCGGTTTACTGATGTCAGCGAGCTACGACGAACTCGTTAAATCCTCTTCGATATCGACCTTCGTACATGGAACTATCCTTATCAATCACAACGAAATCGTATCGTCGACGCCAGCATCTCGCGCACAAGTCGTTGAACGACTCGAACGTCATGTCTGTGTTCACGTGATCATTGTACACGTGACGCAAGTTCGTGCCGTCTTGTTTGAATAGCATGAGAAAATTTGCGTTGTCCCTGATTAAATGTTTAGGTATTCTAGCGTATGACTGACATAAATAAAAACAATCCACGTTCGCGTGACGACCCATGGAGAAGTATTCACATATCGCGTTCTGTTCGTCGCACGCCACGTCGTCGAAAACGAAGATCGAATCGGGCCGAGCGTCTCTCGGTGGGACGATCTCAGCATTGTCCGAGTAGGGAAAGTATTCGATTCCATCGACGAGCGACAATACCTGCTCGAGATATCGATACTTTGGCTGATGCAACGATTTCGAGTACACGTATACGTTCTCAAAACACAAACCGTTCGGACTCTCTAGCATATTTAGAAGCACATTCGTTTTTCCACATCCTGACGGTCCGCAAATCACGCCTCGCACGCTGTTCGGTAACAACGGACCGTGTCTGTTTGATCGACTAGCATCCCTATCATCCTCGAGCATTCTGTTCGCGGTTACGCGAATAACGTCCGACTGTTTCGAGAATCGCATGTTTGCGGTGTTTCTCAGGTACTCGCGCGCGCGTGTGACGAAGGATGACTATTTATGTTCGTAGCATGCGTCGCGCAGGTCACTATCACTGTGATCGGCTAAGCGTGCGTACGCGTTTATTATTGTAGTAGCTATTGTGGTTATTCTAACGTAGGTATATGGTCGCATCAAGGATCGCGACGTCTCGTGAAGTAGGGAAGCAGCAGAAGAAGAAGAAGTGTATCGGATCGGGTCTCGTGAACGGTATCATAAACCGCTTACCATTCGAACTGCACGTTCCGGGTTATCAGTTCTGCGGGCCGGGAACGCGTTTGTCAAAGCGATTGGCTCGTGGCGACGAAGGTGTGAATCCCCTGGACGCAGCGTGCCGAAACCACGATATCGTTTACTCTCATCGAAAGGATTTAGAAGGGCGACACGCGGCGGATCGTGCGTTAGCCGAACGAGCGCGAGAACGAATATTCGCGAACGACGCGACCTTTGGCGAAAAAGCAGCCGCGACTGGAGTGTGGGCAACGATGAAGGCTAAGACTAAACTCGGTATGGGTATGAGAAGGAAGAAACGTAAACAGAGAAAGTCTGGAAGGAAACATCCGCAACTGCGACGACGACATCGTAATCTACGAGTGGCGAAACGCGGTGGCTTTCTTCAATTTCTTCCGTTTGTGCTACCTGCTTTATCGGCTATCGGGGCATTGGCCGGTGGAGCGGCTGGTATAACCAAAGTGGTCAACGATTCGAAGGCCTCTCGAAAACAGCTGGAAGAGACGTTGCGTCATAATCGAGCGATGGAAGGGCGAGGGATGCATCTGACACCGTACAAGCGAGGCGCGGGTTTGAATCCTAGACGCCGAAGCCAACGACGACTGCGATCAAAGAAAAAAAAAACGTCGATCGAGTAGGCGCGTGGCGACGGTGGTGGCGATAACGCAACAACCTATGACGAACCTGCAATTAGAACGTGAATGTGCGAACGTACCGTTCTTTCGAGGGGTGTTCATGCGTGACACGCTTCCGACACGCGTACGAAGCAACGAATGTGGCATCGTGAATCTAGACGAGAATCGAGGCGCCGGTACGCACTGGGTCGCGTACGCGAAATGCGGACCACGAGTACAGTACTTTGATAGTTTTGCGAATCTGCGACCTCCCGCGGAATTGATCTACTATTTCGGTCGCGATACAACGATCACGTACAATCACAATCGTTTTCAACGTTTCGACGAGATGAATTGCGGTCGCTTGTGCATGCAATTTTTACAGCAAAAGTCTATGGAATTATGATCTATGGAATTATGATCTATGTACTAATATTAATACCGGCGTATACTAAGATTTCGTTACAATGCATCCATGTGTAATGACGATCCACATCTTCTATAATAAAGACTTATAATATCGATAAATTGCCGAGTACTTGTACGCGCGCGTCACTTCCCCTCTCTCCATCTCGCGAGTGTAATCTATGATATGTCGTTCACACTCACGTTAACGGGTCGCAGCAGCGTGCTCACGGTAAACTATTTCCCGCCGATAGATTTGAGTGATGGTCAATACGAATTAGGACTCGCGGACTTGGAGACGTTTCACACGATACCGAACATTGACTCGAGCAATGATAAATTCTATTTCGTCGTGAACTATGACACCGAAAACAACTCCATCGTCGACGCCGCTAATGAAAGCATTACGATCCCCCACGGCTCCTACGAATTAGACGCTATCGCCGAGTACCTGAAGCAACGAATACTCGATCGATATCCTCGAAGACGGGGTAACAACGAGAACGACGATGACGACAAGTACCCTCTAATGCTACGAGCTAACAACAACACCATGAAAAGCGAGCTGTACTGTTCGTTCTTTGTAGACTTTACGAAACCGAACAATGTGGGCTCGTTGCTAGGATTTTCACCAAATCGTGTCTTATTACCGAGAATCTGGCACGAGTCCGACGTACCCGTGAATATTATAAACGTTAACGTGATCAGAGTAACGTGCAACGTCACTACCGGCGCGTACAGCAACGATAAACTGGTACACACGATCCATGAATTTTCACCTCGCGTGCCGCCGGGATATAAGATATCGGAAACTCCGCGACACGTCATTTACCTGCCGATCGTTGCACGAGCAATACACGATCTAACGTTGTGCATCGTCGATCAACACGATCGTCCTATAGATTTCCGCGGAGAAGAAATAACGATTCGATTGCACGTTCAACGACGTCTGCGCGATAGTCTAGCGCGAGTGTAGTATGTTAGTATTAGATCACACGCACGAATCATCAATCGTCGCTGCTACTCCTACCGTCTCTGTCACACGTCATCTGCGCAACCCTTTATCGATAGGTGAAAGTAGAAGAAGAATAAAAACGGGAGGAGCGATAAGAGGAGTACCGGTAAGAAGTATAAGAAAGTCGTTGACTCGTCGAAACGCACGTATCCTGCGATCGTTAGGTTTCAGCGTCGCCTATTAGACACGCAACCGCGATGTCGATTATTTTGGACGTGGCGAATACGCCAACCTTCGACAATCGTATCACGAAGATTGAGTTACACACGTATAATCCATACGCCAACACGACGTTCGACAATAACGATGAGATAAGAATCCCCATACAGCAACAAGATCTGTACACACTTCCAAGCGAAAGTTTTCTCTACATCGAAGGTCGTGGCACGTTGACTGCGCAGGATGCGATAGGTCCGGCAACGTTCGCGACCGCTGTTCTCGACAATAATTGCGTTGCGTTCATGTTCGATGAGATTCGATACAAATTGAACGGTGTCGAGATCGATCGTTGTCGAAATCCAGGAATAACTACCACATTAAAAAATTTCGTTTCGTTGTCAGCCGAGAGAAGCAAAGTGCTTGCGAATGCCAGTTGGAATTATGCCATCGATTACTATAACGACACTTTTCATTCGGGCGCTTTCAATTTCTGCGTACCTCTGAACGTGTTATTAGGATTCTGTGAGGATTACAAACATATCGTGATGAACGCGCGGCACGAGCTAATCCTTATACGATCGCGAGTAGATTCGAACGCGATGCACTGCACCTCCGCCACTGCGATACCGAAACTAGAGATACGCAAGGTGCAGTGGCGTATGCCCCACGTCGTTTTGGAGGAAGTGAATAAATTATCGATGCTGCGTATCCTGGAAAGCGGCCGACCGATCGCGATGAGTTTTCGTTCGTGGAGCCTGCACGTGTACCCGTTACTGCAAGCGACAACGAAACATACGTGGACCGTGAAAACTATGTCGCAAATCGAGAAACCTCGATATGTGTTATTCGGCATGCAAACCAATCGAGAGAATCAGTCCAATACACCCGCGTGGAAATTCGATCCAAATAATCTCACAAACGTTCGACTCTACCTAAATTCCGAGACGTATCCGTACGATGACTTGAACTTAGATTTCGATAAGTATAAATATGCGCTCCTGTATGAAATGTATGCGAAATTTGGTCAATCGTACTACGGTCACGGAGAACCGTTGCTGAACGCGATCGAATTCCTGCAATACGCGCCTATCACGGTCATAGATTGTTCTAGGCAAAACGAGTCGTTGAAGAGCGCTACGGTGGACGTGCGAATAGATTTTGAATGCAAAGAAAATGTCCCCGCTAATACTTCTGCCGTCTGTTTGATCATACACGATCGTATAGTCGAATACAGCCCTTTAACCAACGTGGTACGCAAACTAATATAGCGTGCGTGTATAAACTATTACTATTACTACTACTAATACTACTACTACTACTACTACTGCGGATACTGCTACTGTTTTAAAACGTCGATGTCGAAGATCTCAGTTGCTGTTCCGACACCATCATCGACGGTGCTACCTAAACGAATAATAATGTTCGCCATTGTCGATCTGCAAGGTTTCAATATCGAACGCGAGTTCGTCGCCAAAGAGATCGCGATTCGCGCAAACTGCAACAACGATAAAACGACGACGCCAACAATCAGTCATTGGATCTTCGAACCACCATACTTCTGGGAACACCTGAATTCGTGGGAGCATCGTCAAGCATCCTGGCTCGCGAAGCATCATCACGGACTTCGCTGGTCTGACGGCTACGTTCCATACTCTAAACTTTCGGGGCTCCTCACCAGCGTACTCGCGAACATTGACTTCGTCATCGTGAAAGGTGCGGAAAAGAAAACGTGGATGCTGCAACTACTACCTGACATAATCGTCGAGGATGTATGTAATTTATATGAACTGACGGCGCGAAAGATTAACAACAACAACAACAACGCTCGAACTGTAGAAGACGACGGTGGCTACGACGTTGATGATGATTATTGCGGAATCATGCCTGACGTTCCTAATCTGAAATCTATGTCTTCAACGAATGCCATTCGATGTGCATTTCATAACAACGGCGGTGTTTGCGCGCTGGAGAACGTCGAGAAAATATGGAATTATATACTTGCGTCACCTAAAGTAAGTCCTATACACGTTGCATCTATTTTACGCATCATATGCTGAGAAAAACGAATATATAACAATTTTTTTCTGTTTTCCATAGAGATTAACATAACGGCGACGGCGATGAGAGCAACGACAGCGGCGACTGCTTCCTCTACCCACGAGTAGGAATTTCCCTCCCATACGAACGTTATTTTTTACGCAAATACCGATTCTACAATTTAAGTATGCATGCATTAATGTACATAAATAAACACACAGTTTTGAATAAAAATGATATTTATTTTTTAAATTTTAAAATTAAAACAAATCTTTTATTTTTTTACTTTTTCTAACAAGCTTATTTATATATTTAAAACAAATTTCGGTCTGATGTCACGTCCTGCAACACACAGAGAAAACACCAAATTATTATTAAAGAAAAAAAAAACGTTGGTGATTGCACGCGAAACACCCAACAATTAAAATTCACTCATACTCACTCTCCGAATAATCGCCGCAGGCCCCAGAACTCCTCGCCTTCGAACGCCAGAAATTCTATGTCTAGCGTATCCTCGCCCCACGTACGCCGCGCCGATTGAATTCGTAACTGCAGCTCGCGGCAAATCCGCCCGTCCTCTCGCGTTGGGTATTGGCGACGCTGAAACATACACATGACTTGATTAAAACATCATCGAATAGTGTACACGTATCATTTGTACGAAACATTCCTTACCAGCTGTTGAATGATAACGTCACGATCTCCATCGCGCGCATGGGCCTCGATGTCAGCCCGACGCTGAAACAAACGCACGACTCGATTAAAACATCGTCGATTGATGTACGCGTAGCAGAATAATTTTTCCCGAAACATCACTTACGAGATGTCCAAGCATCCCTAGATATTCGTCGCTCCATTCCGCCATTTCAATTTCACGTGCATGCTGCAACAAACATACGATTCAATTAAAACACTGTTGAATGGTGTACACATATCAATATAATTTTTTTTTCGAAACATCACTTACGAGATACTGAACAGCCCTCCTTCGCTCCACGCGCCACGCACCCATCAGATTATCGAGCTGATACTGAAACAAATGGATAACTTTTGTTAGAATACCGTCAAATTGAATACATACACCAATTCAATTACACCAATTCAATTTACACAAAAAAAAATATACTTACGATTTTTCGCACCATTCGATCACGCTCCTCGTGCCATGCACGTTCGATTTCACCATGCCGTTGCTATAACAAATCCACAAATTCATTAAAATATCGTCGAATGGGATACGCGCACCAATTAAATTTTTCATAAAACTTTACTTACAATGCATTGCTGCATTTTAAATGCATTCATTCCCTGCGCCGCTAAATATAGACCATTTTCAAATGCGTCCATGTTTTTTTTCTTTTTTGTAAAAAATTCTTGCGATAACTCACTGATCCGTGCGGCGGTGGTCACCACCCTTATATACATTTCGTTTCCCTAGTCTAGCGCGTTGCAGGGTAGGGGTAGCTTTCAAGTAGGGTAGTCTTGAAGCATGGTGGGGATGCCCACGTCACAATTTCTTCGCATCCTTCTTCTTCTTCCTCAATAATTTTATAATATGAAACTAATTATTCCAGCATATAGTGCACTTTTATATGCACTGTGCACTGTGCATATTATATGCACTGTGCACTGTGCATATTATATGCACTGTGATATGCACGCTCCTTGAATTTGTCATGCACGCTATTTGAATTTGACGCGTATTCTCTAACCCTTGTGCGGTATACATACACACCTTGACCATCACTGATATGATATACTTTCACACATGGACGTGTACGTGTGCGTGAATCAGTATAAAATGACGTGGTCGGTCCTGCGGACTTCATTATACCACGTACACTCGAGTGCTAACAAGTATCGTTCACATCATTTTTTTCTCCGCCGATGAGAATCATACGTAGTGCATATCAAAATGTACAAACGCAGCTTAAACGATTCATCCTGCGCATCCGACAACGATGGTGGTCTTCCAAATAAACGTCAAAAACAACAATATCATCAACAGTCCAATATGAGGTATGTACTCGTTACTGTACACTTTACACTTTACACTTACTTCATTCACTTACTTCTTTCACTGTAAACGTTAACGAACGATGCATTAATTTCGTGTACATGTTTCTTACAGTTCTGGATTCGCAACGAAAAATACGTCGAAAACACCAAAACCGTCAATTATACGGATTCTGGGGCGTGATTACCCGTTGACCGCAACAGCTTATAAACGTCTAACTATTGGAATACGCATTGGTATGGATTCGTGCCACGTTGAGATCACCATAGCCGACAATAAAGGCAACGAATTGAGCTTTTCAATGTCGCCGTGGAAGCTCCTGCTACAAAACGAGGTGGACATATTCCAACGATTACGAAGCAACGCAACATCGCCCCAAACCCACATCGTAATTGATCATTTACGACTAGACTTCACGCGTATGCATGATGATCAACTTATTAAAATCACCGATAATCGCACTGTCATATATCTGACTGAAGCCACGATGCGTAAACTATTCGCGTACGAACATTGTATTGAACATATGTATACCTGGCTAACTGAAAATATGTACTCTGTAAGTAGTAAATATGCAACCTTCGTAGAAGTGCTACGTGCCGCTCCCGTACCAACGAATTATGTGAAATTAATTTCCGAAAGCGAGCACTTTGAGCAACATTCTTTGATTGATTGTGAATTGTTGGCGTTAGGATTACAATCTATGCTGCGTGATGTAAACCATGTATCATTATAGTACGTGCATATATGTATATATATATGTTTTAATAATAAATGTATGACTTTCACATCGATACCTGTAACGCATCAATATTAATATCCTTTCGTACATATCCATATATTAATTCTTAGAGACGTGCTCTTAACTATCGCGACGATTGACTTACAATCTACTCGATAAGGGCGATCATCCTATTCTCGATCGTGAAAATACTCGGAACTCTACCTCGAATAATTATCGCTTAGTTGCTCGCGTGAATGCAACACCTAATTTATTTGCTTCAGGGACATTGAGTTTTCTCGAGGGTACTTCTTAGAGGCATGGTCTTGGGAAAAGTCAATAGCGTTACCGGATAGGCAATATGTGGGGGGTCCTGACACTGGTCTACTGTAAACCAGACATCCTAGGGTCTTCGTACGAATTCTTTTCACCCGTACACGCTCCCACGACGCTTGACTTGCAGACTTTCGAGAAGGGTACTTGAGACGTCGCCCTGTTCTCGATCGTGGAAATATTCGGAACTCTACCCCGAATAATTATCGCTGCGTGAACGCAACGCCTAATTTATTGCTTCAGGGCCATTGCGTTTTCTCGAGGGTACTTCTTAGAGGCATGGTCTTGGGAAAAGTTAATGCTTAGATATAAACACACGGCATGGCGCGGTTCGCTCTATGATTTCTGAGAAATTATGTACCACCCTCTTCCTCAGAAATCATCATCGAACGCAATGTCGTGTTTATTCCATGGGCTGCCGCGACGATTGATTTACAATAATTATCACTATATGTATACATCATTGCACGTGCGCTGCATCGGTCCCACGATTAAAATATAAATACAGGGTACGAAGAGCGTGCACGTAGACGCCAAAACGCGTTCAATCATGCTCAGATATAAACATACGGCATGGCGCGGTGCAATGTTTATTCCCATGGACTATGGCGATGATTGATTTACAATAATTATCGTTCTATGTATACATCATTGCACGTGCGCTGTATCGGTCCCACGATTCAAATATAAACATACGGCACGAAGCGCGTGCACGTAGGTGTCAAAACGTGTTCAATCCTGTCGCGCCCCATGATTCCTTATCTTTTCTCAGAAATCATGGTCCACCCTCTTCCTCAGAGATCATCATCGAAGACGCGATTTGAATGCCCACGAATCGGTCGCGATCGCGCCTGCGCACCGATACCCGCATGCGTACGGAGATTGCGCGGCGACGACGCGTGCCCGAAGTACCTTAAACATCCAACAGGTGACGCCAATACAAAATGTATGAAAAAATAACCTGGAAAATTTACCAATGCGGGCCCAAATATCGACGTGGGCCCAAAGTACCGTAAACATCCAATAGGTGGCGCCAAGACGAAATGTATGGAAAAACCTGGAAAATTTACCAAGGCAGGCCCAAATACCGACGCGGACCCAAAGTACCTTTAACACGAACTCGAGCTGCGCGCGCGGCGCCATTTTGAAAATTTTCAAATCCTCCTTCCCCTGTGACGTCACCCCCCTCATCCACGAACTCGGTCGACGCCATTTTGGAATCCCCCTCCCCTGTGACGTCATCCCCCTCACCTACGAACTCGGTACCCCCTCGCCTCCCCACCCCCTCACCTACGAACTCGGTACCCCCTCCCCTCCCCACCCCCTCACCCTCGCCGAAGAGCGCGCGGTACCCCCCGCCCCGCCTCACCCCTCCAGCACCATGGTCTAGAACTCTCATAGCCTACCTACTACCGCAAAGGCATTTCCTTCTTCGCTGTTCCGAGAGAGAGGACGAGGTACGACACACGGCCGCTCTCGGACAGCTTAGGGACTCCGGCAGGAGAGTTCGGCGATAATACCTGGACGCCTGCTGGAGGAACTAGAGTCTGTTCCTGGACGCTCGACCGATATGGAGAGTACGGCGATAATACCTGGACGCCTATCGGTCGAGAGAGTACAGAGCATCTCATTAGAATAGAGAGGAGAGTACAGGAGAATATGCCTGGACGCCCGTTCGATATGGAGAGTTCGGCGACAATACCTGGACGCCAATCGGACGGCAGAGTACAGAGGAACTCCTGGACGCCTCATTAGAATAGAGAGGAGAGTACGGGAGAATATTCCTGGACGCCTGTTCGGCATGGAGAGTACAGCGATCATACCTGGACGCCAACCGAACGGGAGAGTACAGAGTATCTCCTGGACGCCTCAGTAGAGTAGAGTCATGAGAGTACAAAGCCCCTTTCTTAAATACCCGATCGTTGAGAGAGGAGTGTACGGGAGGATATTCCTGGACGTCCGTTCGATATGGAGAGTTCGGCGACAATACCTGGACGCCAATCGAACGGAAGAGTACAGAGTAACTCCTGGACGCCTCATTAGATTAAAGTCAAGTGCTGTCTGCACAATAGAATCTTGACAAACTGTATAAATGCATCGAGACGTGACGTCTGACCTTCGAAATTTGTAGCCCTTCCTATCAACCAAACATGTATTCCTTCCTAATCCGAATAAATCTTGTCTGTCCAGCAATTATCCACTTTCCTGTCAATCCGAAAGGCTACAGTCTGATTTAAATTATTTTCTGTCAATATAATCGGGAGAATGCCAGGAATCCATTTGTGTCACTTTCATATTGATGCGATGAAAAAAAAAACAAATTCTGTTTCTATATAATCGATGACACATCGCCGAGCAACGGCGATCTCGTGCGGCTCGGGCCACAAAGGTTCTCGTCGGTTATTCGAGCATCTAAGATCGTTACAGGCTGTGTTTGGTGTACACGATACGGATTTTTCGCTATTCCCACCACTTCTGTCTCACTCTTGTCCGGCGAAGGCGAGAGCGAGCTGGAAAGAGAGCGAGCGAAGGCACTGAAAGCGAGCGAGGACAGTTGTTCGGGCTTTCTTGATTAGTCAGCCCCAAGCGTGCTTTAATAAACTATACTCTTTAATATAACGGTAACAAAACGTATATCTTTTATTGGACACAAAGTCTTACAAAGGAAGCACATGGCGTACTCGAGATCGCGCGGGTACAGTAACTCTGGTTGGCGTTCCCAAAACCCACAAAGTTTTCGTCTCTAAGAAGGGCGCCCAGGGACTGCTTTCGTCGCCGGCACCGCGGCGCCCCCCGCCGGTCGGTCGGTGGCGCACCCTGCTGGCGCGGCTGAGGAACCGCCACACAGTCACGATTCCATCTGAGCACTCGCGCCCGTCGCGCACGCCCGCTGCGCACGCAAAGCGTTCCATCCTGCTCCCACCTTCGGCCAGAAAGAAGCGAGAACCCCAGCCTCGGAATTAGGGCTCCGTTCATGATACGGGCTCACGCCGGTCCGGACCAGCGAGCGCAGGGTTGCCAGATCAAGCCTGATCTTTTGCCGGAGATTTCAATTTCGTGGAGGATTGGAGTGGGGAAAGTGAGAAAAAAAGGTGAGAATAAAAAAACAGGCATCTAAAATTCATTATAATAATGACTTCTTATAAAGGAGTAATAATAATACACTCCGCGTCAAAATTAAGGGAACACTATAATTTCCCGAAAATTTTGGTCATTTTCAAATGGCTGTATCTCTGCGAAAAATGGTCGCAAAAAATATTTAAAAAACGCATTTTAAAGCTTGAAGTTTCTAGTTTTTGAATTAAATACTCAATTTTATTTATTCGTCCATTATGATACTGTTTTATCAAGATGAAGCGCAGGAAACAAAGTTTCAGAAATTTTTGCCAAGTTTGGACGTATGTACGGGCTGAAAAAAATTTTTCCAGATAAATCCAATGGAGGACACTTATAGAGCAAACATTTCTCTTTAATTTCGTTTTTTTTGTTTTGTTGTATGATTTTTATTGACCGAGTTATTCGCTATCAAAGCAAAAAAGGAACTTTCTACTTTGAACGCCTATAACATGCGAACGCATGATCGTAGAACATTGTTCATGAGTGTTTTGTAAAGCTAAGACAGTTTCCTTTCAGAAGCTTTAGTTGCCAATTCAATGAGATTTTTTTTAACCGTATTAAATTCATTTTAAAATGATCCGAAAAATTGCATATTTACCATTTTCCAGAAAACATGATGCCACTTCAAGGAAAATCATGAAATCATTCAAGTGTCCACGTTTTTTCTGAGGTGAAAGTACCCATTAAACACAATGCTAAAGTCCGGACCGATCAGATTTTTTTTTCCGTATGCCCTCGATGGTCAAACATGCGATACGGTCTGAAAAATTGAAGGATGACCTGTTTTACGTTATGTTTCTCTGTAAAACCCTTTCTTTTGTTCTTGCGGCTTTTGAACACTTGTTGCACGTTTTTTTTGTTAGTTCAACGTCATTTTAGTAAAAAGAAAAAATTTCAAAAATTAAAAAAAAAATTTTACCCCAACTCTTCGCAATGACGAAAACTGTACTTCGATAAGTGGCATTAGCACCATCTAAAGCGCGCCACGAGCTGGCGCATGCGCGGTCGGATTTACACTTCATTGTATGTGCGTCACGTGGAGAGATGAAACCCTGCGGTTCGTCACTCCCGCAGTATTTTTTGACTCCAAACTCACTCTCCGATGCGTATGTGTATGAGGGAACATGCGTGCGTGTCGGTTGCGCATGTTAATACAGTTACGAATTTTCCATTCTTGGGCGACGTTTGCAACAACAGTACCCGAACCTGGCGAATTTGGGACAATTAGCATGTGTGTTGCCACCTCTCCGCATGATGACTTCCCTCAATCGGTTGCGCATGTTAATACAGTTACGAATTTTCCGTTGGGAAATTCTCTGCCAAATTTGGCAGAGGGCGTCTGTTATTTGTCCCAAATTCGCCGGGTTCGGGCACTGTTGTTGCAAACGTCGCCCAAGAATGGAAAATTCGTAACTGTATTAACATGCGCAACCGACACGCACGCACGTTCCCTCACACACATACGCATCGGAGAGTGAGTTTGGAGTCGAAAAATACTGCGGGAGTGACGAACCGCAGGGTTTCATCTCTCCATGTGACGCACATACAATGAAGTGTAAATCTGACCGCGCATGCGCCAGCTCGTGGCGCGCTTTAGATGGTGCTAATGCCAGTTATCGAAGTACAGTTTTCGTCATTACGAAGAGCTTGAGTAAAATTTTTTTTAATTTTTAAAATCTTTTCTTTTTACTAAAATGACGTTGAACTAACAAAAAAAAACGTGCAACAAGTGTTCAAAAGCCGCGAGAACCAAAGAATGGGTTTTACAGAGAAACAACGTAAAACAGGTGATCCTTCAATTTTTCCATCGAGGACATACGGAAAAAAAATCTGATCGGTCCGGCCTTTTGCACAGTGTTTAATGGGTACTTTCACCTCAGAAAAAACGTGGACACTTGAATGATTCCATGATTTTCCTTGAAGTGGCATCATGTTTTCTAGAAAATGGTAAGTATGCAATTTTTCGGATCATTTTAAAATGAATTTAATACGGTTAAAAAAAATCTCATTAAATTGGCAACTAAAGCTTCTGAAAGGAAACTGTCTTAGCTTTACAAAACACTCATGAACAATGTTCTACGATCATGCGTTCGCATGTTATAGACGTTCAAAGTAGAAAGTTCCTTTTTTGCTTTGATAGCGAATAACTCGGTTAATAAAAATCATACAACAAAACAAAAAAAAAGAAATTGAAGAGAAATGTTTGCTCTATAAGTGTCCTCCATTGGATTTATCTGGAAAAAATTTTTTCAGCCCGTACATACGTCCAAACTTGGCAAAAATTTCTGAAACTTTGTTTCCTGCGCTTCATCTTGATAAAACAGTATCATAATGGACGAAGAAAAAAAATGAGTACTTGATTCAAAAACTAGAAACTTCAAGCTTTAAAATGCGTTTTTTAAATATTTTTTGCGACCATTTTTCGCAGAGATACAGCCATTTGAAAATGACCAAAATTTTCGGGAAATTATAGTGTTCCCTTAATTTTGACGCGGAGTGTAATAATAATAATAATAAAAGTATTATGAATAGTTATTAGCATTTGTTACAGATTTTAATAGATTTCTATTTTGTTTATGCCACGCTGCAACATACTCTCTATTCTGCCGGAGATTTTTATTGTGCGTGCCTGAGGCCGGAGACAACGCTTCAAAACCCGAGACTCCGGCTGAATGCCGAAGATCTGGCAACCCTGAGCGAGCGGCTGACGAGACTTACATTCAGATATATTGGCCGGCGAGTTTCGTAACGCGCATACTCCCACCATAGGTACCGCTTAGCTGCCTCGATGCTCCTGTTCGCAACGTTTTCTGACTCGCTCTCGTTCCATCTCACTCTCGCCTTCGCAGAACAAGAGTGAGCCAGAAGTGGTGGGGATAGCGCCAAGCTTCTGTTGTGTATAGGCCAAACCGAGCTGCAGCGTACAAATACACACATCAGAATAAGTGTGCCTTAGCTCCGAAAAAAATCAGGAGCTTTATTGGTCAGAACATTGATTCTTTCTCGATGGCTTCATCTGGTATTGGTCATAACAGCCACACGGCTACGTTCAGACGGAGCCGAGCAGCATTCCCGTTACCCCACCATACCCTTGGGTGGCACGTAACTCATTAAAAAATTCAAATCTCTTTTTTTATTTGATATAATGTGGCCATATAATTATAACATATATTCGGCAGCGGTGATGTATGTGTTACAGTAAAAGCGTGAATTTAGTAAATGTACACAGTTTCCAGCAGTTTCTAGTCAATGTATGCCTAAAATGCATATAATCTAACCTACAATCGTCCAAAATTCATACATTCACTGTATCACGCTTTTGCTGTGGCACATGTATCCAGCTAACGCTTCAGTTTTGCTATGATTCCACGTTGGCAGACCTCCCGAGTAGGCGCCATCTCGTATCCAGTAGCTCAACTAAATTTGTCACGTGACTTGCTCTGTATTATCGCCAATATGGCGGAACTCGTATTTGGGAACGCAATCACGGGCTGACGTTGTGAGTCCTTATATGACCAGACTTTGGGCTAGGTGAGGTCTCATTCGAAAGAGGAAAGTTCAGTGCAGCGCGCTCTGCTCATCGTTTGAGTCACAAAACTCTTTTAGTGACCTAAAAATACTTGGATTCTTGCGGGTGTATTTTGTCGACTTTTGCTCTACGTTGAACTCTCGTATTATTAGATATCAACACAATCTAGTCGAACCATGACCAGAGCGCGCTGCACTGAACCTTCCTCTTTCGAATGAGACCTCGTCCAGCCCAAAATTCGATCATATAAGGACAAACAACGTCAGCGCGCAAACCCATGTTTCGGGCCAGATTATGCCGGTATACAGAACGCTGCATTACCTGTGTCTACCCCCTTAAGAGTAACTAAAGCTACTACCATCCGTTTTTTGGCGTCATGCGTAATGTTGGAGTCAAAAAAGGCTAGCGCTCCCGCTTCTGGTATTAAGTACCATAAATAATTACAAAATTTGTGCAATGCTACGCGACTTACACATTTATTAATTGCACTATATGCATATAAGTTTGGATCCATGCTTTCAAATACAGTTTAATCAGAAATATACAAATGTCGCGGATTCCATTTTCTTCATCCTTTGTTAAAACAAATTCGTTCCGAGTTAAGAATATTTTTAAAGAATATATACAGGGTGTCCCAAAAATGCTGCGGTTCCTTGAAGGGAGTGATTCAGGGGGTGATTGCAAACAACTTTTTCCTTTGCGAAAATTCTCTCCGAGGTTTCGTTAACGAGATAATAACAAAAAGCACGGACCAATCAGAGCGCGAGCCTTCCGCTGGAGCTCCCGCACTAGCGTGGCTGCGCGCCGGACCGCGCTGCCACTACGAATAAGCAAGGCGGCATGCACCGAAGGAAATTGCGTAGAATGGCAAATGAAAAAGATGTAACAAATAAATCGAAACTTTTGCCATGGTTTGTTTGGCATTTAAAGTGAACAATGAAAAAAGGATAAATGGATGAAAATCACGTGTAACGTAAAAAGACGAATACACAGTTGTTTTTTTTTAGAAGAATCGAAAATAATAATTATTTGGAGTGAGAGGATAAGGAACACGTAAATTTCCTGTTTTAATAACGTACAAACGAAAAGGTAATGCAACAGGGAACGAGTGAAAAGTGATTGTAGTTCGTTATTGTTGATAATGAATAAATCCGTTTAAAAACTGCGAAGAAAAATTTACGTACTGAAATTTTGAGAATTATCGCCGGAAGTAAGCCACAGCCTGCGTTAGGTTTAAAAAATAATAGTCGCCAATAATGTAACTAAAACTCACCCTTTCGGAAATTCACCTGCAGCGGAAAAACCTGTGTCACTAGGTCACTGAACCGATCCTGGTCATCGACAGACGCGCCGGGTGCACAGCTGCTCTCAGGTACACGACAACATCCAAAGATAAGGGTTGCAACGTCAAGTGCGTCCGGGTTAATGCACCGAATATACACTTCACTGCACGCCTACTAACACTGACCACTTAATTTATTATTCATGGAACGTGTTGTTCCTACGTTATAAAAATTGGTGGAAATGAATTTTTACTTGGCGTTCGGAGCCGTGTGTATTCTCGCACAAATTTTCACGCTGCAGCAGTTGCGTCCCCGTTGTTCGGGAGGTACACCCAGAACATCGCGTAATACTCTTGAGCAGAGAACATTTCTGCGACGTGATTGCTTACTGACTGACAAGATTTTTTCCAAGCGACTTCTTCTACCCCCAAAAAGTTTCTCTCGTTTCATTATAAGTTGATCCCCACCAGGCCAAGAGACTTCAGGTAAAAAGAAGCCAGCACATTTTCGAAGCACACGTGCTTCGCAGAAGTGCAACGAACGGACTATCGTGCACTTTTACAAAAGTCCGCGTTCCGTCCTTTTACTGCCAATGTACCACCCATTACTTCGAGGTAGGCAACAGACACCACGTGTTTCGGTTCGAAAGGGTCCGAAGAGAAGAGAAACAGAAAGTCCTCGAGTTGCTATAAAGAAAAAAATTCTGTTTCCTGTTTCCGATACCCAGAGTTCACGTCTGCTACGAGGCGGAACCATCTAAGCCATAAAATACCCAAAACTGTAGGAAACCGTTGTCTACCGTCGACTAGCGAGACAATACGGTCATAAACCGCGACCCTAGCGAAATGCTCTGGCCGATCAGCCTGATTAATTTTTGGGAACTAGCAATTAAAAAGTATTATTCAACATCAATACGGCTCGCGAAGAGACACAGGAAGAAAGAGAGCATGTAGTTCGCTGACTGCGCGTAGTCCCGCCCGCTTCGTCCTACCTTCAAATTAAAGACGGATCCCTTATCTCTCGAGTGTAACGATTTCGAGCGTAGCGTAACGCTCCTTACAGGATTTCGGGATTGGTTCTAAATCCTAATACTAAAGAAATTAAAGAAATTAATTAGGTTGCGACACTAGGTCGTTACAAAAAGTAAAGCTGATCGTCTTGGGTTGCGACTCTAGGTCGTTACAAAAGAAATGCCCGTTTGAACGATCGATTTGGAGTAATATAACTTAAGTAATTAATAATGACGTTTAATCGAATGATAGGAATTAGTTTATGGATTATGACTCTCGGTCGATAGAAAAATTAGTTAATGGATTATGACTCTCGGTCGATATAGGAATTGGTTTATAGATTATGACTCTCGGTCAATATAGGAATTAGCTTATAATTTAGGAATTAGCTTATAGATCTAGGAAATTGAATATGTTAAGCTGAGAATCGTTTGAATTGTTTCATTGTCATCAGGGGCGGTATTGCCACCTGGAATAGTCTTGTTCCCTCGTTGCTCAGGAGTAATGTTACTAACCTGAGAATTATAAATCATAAATCTAGCTTGACAACTAAGGGGCCTACGAGGCGGCTTCCAAGGCAGATACGTCGTTAGACCAGGCGATTATAGCCTTGGTTAAAACGATCGACAATACTAAGGAGCCTACGATGCGGCTTCCAAAGTTGAAGCCTAATCTTAGGTTGGAATCAGCAATTTGCTTTAAATGATTCTTAACAGCGTCTCGGCTAGACATAAAAATATGAATGATTGAATTTATAAGTTTGAATGTTGAACGTTGAATCAATCTCTCTGGGCTCTCGTGCCCGTATTTATACACATTCTGGATACTGGGAGCGCACCAATAGGAATGGAGTTCGACTATTACCCGTCAATCATTCTCGTATTGCTCGATCCGTTCTCTAGTCCATGATGTAAGGACATAAGGTGTGCTCGTGCGCAGCCTTCCAAATTAGCCAATAACGTGCCCTTCCCAAGATCGTCCATATTGAATTGTCAACCAATACGACAGTTGCATTCAAATCTGGTAACGTAACAGTACATACTGTTGCGAGTCTCGTCACGATATGTTTTATTGTAGAATGAAGTATTACGCTACACGAAGTTAGGTAGTACATTATAAACCCCATAATGTAACTAGGCGGCCATATTTTAACATGGCGGAAAGTGGGAAGGCGCAGTAGAAGACGGAAATGAGCTGTCGGTCGAGCACACCTTATGTCCTTACATCATGGCACTCAGTACGTACTAGTGCAGGTTGCCGAATGTGCTATATGACGTTTCAGTTTTCCTGACGTAACAATCTGTATAACTTTCAGAAAAGGCATCAATGTCTACATATTAACTCGTGTTATAATTATACAATTAATTAGGTTAAGGGATCCATATTTTGATTTAATGTGCCGGGCTAAAAAAAGGGGGCCGGCCTTTTTCTAACACATCCTGCTGGACCATATATATCAACATTACTTAATCATTAATATTACAAACTTTTTTTTTTTTTTTTTTTTTAACTTGGGGAAATCCAGAACGGACACTCCGCCCCCAGGAGAAGGGACGGAGTAGTGTCGGGCTCTAACCGACTAAAACCCCAACGAGACCCTAGATCAGAAAAATATAGATTAGAAATACGAATAATTTGAAGTCTATTAAACCATGAAACCAACTTACCTTTATATAAGATAATAAAATAAACGGATCCATTTCCCATTTTACGTTCCTTTGCGTATGGTTTTCTTATAGCACTCCTGTGCTAGCTTAATCGGTGTACAAAGTTGCTTGTTTCGTGGAATAATTCGTCCTCTCAAAACTTTGTTTATATACGTTGCCACATCTTCTATATACTTCTTCACACATATTTCGGCGAATGTCTTGAGAACTTGTGGTTTATGCTCGTTGCACGTCCAAAAATTAAATTTTACCATGCGTTGGATCATCCGTTGCAACTTCTTGCCTATTCTTTTGTGTGAGATATTACTGCTAATCATTCTTCCTAAATGCCGTTTTACAAGTATGTGCTGATCCATAAAACATGTACTTCCTTGCCTCTGAGACGACTGTATCTGGAAAGAGTGAAAACATTCTCTACATATTATTAATGCAGGTAGGCTTCTCTTAACACTTTTAATAATATCAGCAGAATTATTAATTTTAGTTCCTTCGATACTCTTAAGGGGTACTGCTTCCTTATCCTGAACCTCATTGGTTTCCTCGTCGTCCTCCTCGTCTGGTAAATATCCAGTTCCACTAAGTAATGTGTTGTACTGCGGCAGAAGAAAGGCTCCGCTATCGTCCTCACAATTATATCCTGGCGAGTGTTTTGACGTCAAATTGGTTATTAATAAGGATTTATAAATGGCCTCAAATTGGTAGCAGGTTGGCTTATTAGATCGAAAATCATGGCTCCTGACATTGCCAAAAAAATTTTCGATTGGATCCTGGTTGATGGTCCTCGTTGCGAAATTGTCAAAACCCATTCCTTCTAACTTAGCCCATAATAATTCGAAACCCTGCAAAGTATTTATAAGATTCTGTAGGCATGGAATATCGGTTGTAACTGGTTTCTTAGTTTCAGAATGAATAAATCTTATGCTTCTCAATTGTCGTCTTGTGTTAGCGAAAAATTCAGCGTGGTAGCTTTCCGCAGACCACGGTATCCTTTTGGGGTGGTCGTCTCCGTAATGGACACCATTTGTCCCGTCTGCAATCCCATTCATCAACTGAAGGAAGTACGCTGTATGGATTCCCTCAGCTGGCATCTTCCTGTCTCCAATACTCGTCTTCATTGGTCCTAAGATGGAAAGAGGAAATTGATAATGTCACATTTATTGAAGGCATTAGTACAAGGTACGCAAACGTTTATGGGGGGAGATAAATCGTAATACCTAATGAAAGAAATAACAAAACTTACCACTTGCTTTTGCAAGGAGGTCGACGAAACAGAACATCTTTTTGCTGAAAACCTGCATCATATGTTTAACCTTCATTTTATTGATTTTCCCGGGATAAACATGTTGTTCTGTTAAGTCTGGCACGTGCCGCTCAATTAAATCGCCATGCACATCGATTTCATAGGCCGTAATAATGTGGTTCCAAGATGCCACTTTTCTATCCTCATCCTTCAAATGTGCATCAAAATCGATTTCAATATCCTTATTTAAAAAATTGTTCCGCATGCACTTCAGCACGTGTGGAACATCGTACAACGGAATAAATTCTACGTTGTCGATGAGGATAGTCCAATCTGTGAAAGAAGTATTGTCATTATTCAAATACAGACACGTATTTGAAAGAAGATAAAGTACGTAATCAAAAAAGATACTTACATTTTTTAATTCCTTTCTGGTTTCGAATTTTGTCCGTATCTTGTTGCATGGTCTTAATAGCCTTTATATTGGAGGAGCCTTGGTCGCATACTGTTGCTGTTACTATAAAACCAGCTTCAGTAACCGCTCGGACAACCTCCTTGATACAGTAAATCAGTTGTCCGTGGGTTGTTTGAGCCGTACAAAAATTGTATGCGACAGGGACTTTCCAGCCGGTTTGTATACCTCGCAGCATGAAGACCAACGCGTGGTCTGCATACTTTGAGGTACGATTTGTGCCCCAATCCTCCAGACCAACAAGTTTATCCTTTACGGCACAATATTGCACGTTTAGTTTTAACGCTACTTCATCCCACATGAGTATACATACCTTATCCAGTGGGTCCATCATGCGATTGGCCATTTCCTTCAAACAATCCTTTATTGTTTGTGTCACACCGCAATCCAAGCGAATGTGACTGAGCAGCTGGCGAACTCTTCTTGGGGCTGGAAGTGGAAGAAAACTACACAAATATCTATATGTGGACGCCGATCTCTTATAGATCGAAAGGCATAGGAGCCTTTCGTCTGAAGTGTAAAGGCGCCCATGCTTACGTTTACCTGCATTCCTGATGATCATATTGACAAAGTCACACTGCAGTGAACTAAGATCTTCTATATTTTTGGTGAATTCCTCGGTCTGAGCATTCTGAACTTCCTTCAAACGATTTGCACATCTAAAATATATTAATTTGTTTATTTTTTAAGAACTTTCGTGTTTAGTTTCAAATTGAAAATGCTGTAACAAATGTTCAGAACTATACCGTAAGCTTTTGGTCCTATAATTATCCATTTTTTTCCTCGCTTGTAGCACGGCCTCATACATTTTTCGGGTGCTGTCATCTAAACATTCCCGTTTCCATATCAAGCGTTTGGAAGGTCCAGCTGTTGTGACCTCATGTACATTTTCGTCTTGCGAACTGGGTCCAGGAAGTACATTAACGCTTTCTATCCTGGAAAATTTACGTACGGTAGATTTCGGCGTTGTTGCAAAAATAGAGTTACCAGATTCGACGGCTGCTAGAGAACAAGTTTGCCTATCAGAATTACTCCCTGTTGATTTTTGATACGAATTCCGAAATGTAACTGGAGAAAAATCTGCACTTGATGGAGTAACAGTAATCCCATGGGATGAATCTTCCTTCCTGTCCACATCAATCTTCTCGTCAATTTCCGCTGATGATGAACTGCGATCCGTTTCCTCAGGCAGCAACAAGGAAGGTACAGTTCCTTCCTTCAGTTTTCTTCGTATACTGCATTGGTAATCCTGGGGATGAAAATGTAAATGACAAATTACATACCGATTATCGTGAACCTGCTTGGGAGTTAAACCTATCAATCGCGGACTACGCGCTGCTTCAATCCATCGTGAAGCGATTACAGTAGATTTTGGGAACCGATGAGAATGTTCCTGTCGCGTTGATAGACAGTTCTGGACAGCACACTTTCCCTTGTCCTTGGAAATCCGTTTTGTATCCATTTTCTCTGCACAATTACCTGAAATCAGACTTAAACACAATACAATTAATACAATTTACACACAAAAATATTCAAATCAATTCAAATGGCGACCAATGGCGGCGTTAGTGGGCGTGTTAAGCAGCGTCAGTCAAGGATGCGCAAGGAAGACCTGGCAAGACCGGAATGACCGGAAGACGAACGAAGACAGACGCAACCTTTCTCCTGAGGAGTGAGGGGCGTGGGAGGGACGAAACGCTGCGCCATCTAGCGTAGACGCAAAATGAAATGAACTATGTTTCTGCACGAAACCTATAATACTGTCCACCCCCTGTTAGTAGCCATGGATCCTTCAACAGCTATGGGTGTTGGTGCCGCGTTGATTGTCATAGCATCGACCAAAAGAAAAAGGCGTTGGTGGAAAAAGGCGTTTTTGAGAAGTGGAGAACATTATGGTGATCATTTAATGTCACAGTTGCTATTAAACGACGGAGGTAGTTTTATCAATTTTGTAAGAATGACAAAATCTGATTTTGAAGAGCTTCTGAATTTAGTAGCTCCAAAAATTGCAAAGAAAGACACAAATTATCGTGCCGCAATTCCGCCCAACATACGATTAGCTGTCACGCTTAGATACTTGGCTACAGGTGATTCTTATGCCAGTTTAATGTACCTATTCAAAATATCGAAACAAGCGATATCATCGATTGTGCCGGAAGTGTGTGAGGCGATCATCGAAGTTCTTCGACAATACTGTCGGGTAAGTAATAATACACACAATTATTTAGATATAAAATGTTTGTACTTAATGTTATTAATTGACTTAATATTGCTTAAAATTACTTAATATTTACACAACACAATCATACAATACATTCACATAACACACTCATACGACATACATAAAGACAGGGGAAGCAGAAGCACGATCCGAATGCCTATTACCCGTAAGCACATCGAATGTATCCCATACCCACTCTAGGGCAAAAATGTGTCAGACAAAGGAGAAATGGTTTCGAGGGGTAAGTATTTCCTATGCGGACGCGTAGAGGACATATGAAGGTCAATTTTGTTATTTTATATGGGATCATATGCTTTTTCATACATTATTCTTTGCAGCTCGGCTTTCTCTATAAAAAAGTATTAAATCATGTATATGAAAAAGTTATTAGTGCTCTGTATTATACATGTATTTAATACTTTTTTATAGAGAATGCCGAGCTGTAACGAATAATGTATTAAGAAGCATATGATTCCATGTAAAATAACAAAGACCTCCATATGTCCTCTACGCGTCCACATAGGAAATACTTACCCCTCGAAACCATTTCACTTTTGTCTGGCACATTTTTATCCTATGTACACTCTTTTACCGTTGTTCTTCAAATAGAACATAATTTGGTAATCTACATATATGGTTCAGTTTCCGGGGGCTACATTCGGTGAGCTTGCGGGTAACGGGCATTCGGATGGTGTTTCGTCTATTGCTTCACTACCTCCCATTTCAAATTGAAATAGCAAATTGTCAATTTTGTTTATTAAAATCGCCGTATCGCGTCTGCTACGTTTCGCGCTACGTATTCTCCTTCCAATCACTTCGCCGTACGCTGCAAAATCGTCCCTGTGCTTCATAGTTTCCTCCACATTCTTCATGAAGGCATAGGCCTCATCCACTCTTGAATCGGCCCTGCGTCTCTTCCTCGTGCATTGCTCCACGATTTCCGGAACATTTTCATCCACAACAGCAGCCACTACTGTTGTGGATGATGTCGACGCTTCAGCAATATCTTCACTCGCAGGCACCTCCGCATCGTCCTGAAATATATTGAGATAGATAATGTAATATTTACCATGGATTAACTATTTGTGAAAAACACACCTATATTCACACACAGAATTACATATGCTCCCGTACATACACGTATATATTTTTGCAGGTACCAAGAACAGAAGAGGAATGGTTGGAGATAGCGGAAGGCTATAAAAGTAAGTGGAATTTCCCCCAATGTATTGGTGCGATGGACGGGAAGCACATTCAAATCGAAGCTCCACGAAATAGTGGTAGTATATATTTTAACTACAAGGGGACATTCAGCATTGTCCTTATGGCCATCGTGGATGCAGAATACCGTATTATCTATGCAGATGTGGGATCACAATTTCCACAATACGAAATTCTATGATAATGTTGCGCCGGGGCGTTTCCATCGCAGGCCACCCCGACATAAAAGGGATATAATAAATGACCACACGCGAGTGCACGTTGCACAACTCCGATATATTTCGTCATACAGGAATCTTTAAGCATGGATAGACACGTCCGGTCGCGGTGGCGTACGTTACAAGACTTTCTTCGCCGTTGTTCTCGAAGGGGGCTGGCCCTCTTCTGTCTTCAGCTACGAGCACCAGTAGGCCATGCACGGGCCTATATCCGGTGCTCGCAACAATAAGTTAACGAAAGGCGATCTAAGTATTCCACAGCCAAGACCACTGTTAGGAGGAACAATTTGTACACCCTTTGTTTTAGTAGCCGACGATGCGTTTGCGGTAAGCCACCATTTGATGAAACCGTTCCCTGGTTCGCAAGAAAGCGGTTCGATTCAAAGAATTTTTAATTATCGATTAAGCAGAGCAAGGCGAGTAGTTGAAAATGTTTTCGTTTTGCTAGCTATGGTATTTAGAGTTTTCCGTAAACCAATACAATTGGAACCCGCGAAAGTTGGGAGTATAGTGCTGGCGTGTGTGCACCTTCACAATTTCTTACGACGGAATACAGAATCAAGGTATCTGTACACACCGCCTGGCACATTTGACTGTGAAGACAGTAATACGGGTGACATTATGCCAGGTACTTGGCGAGAGGATACAGAAGGTGCAGGCTTTCTGAACCTTCGAAATATGGCAAGGAGACCACCTGCAGACTGCAAGGAAATTCGAAACGAATTTGCCCGTTATTTTATATCGTCAGATGGGAGGGTGCCATGGCAAAATGAAGTTACCTGAAATGCTTAAATTTTCTACCGAATTTTTCGCGACTAGCGCCAGTTATATCCGGCATTCCGTAATTTTTTTCGTCTGACACTCTCAACCTCTAAAAAATAGAATTTAGGAGTGAGTTTGTCAATTCTTTACTAAACCTTCTTTTTATTTAAAAATTTTTTATTTGTGAAGTTTTCTTGTCTATAATTCGAAAAAAATAAAAAATAAAATAAATATAAAATAATGCAAAACGTAATGTTTTGCATTATTTTATATTTATTTTATTTTTTATTTTTTTCGAATTATAGACAAGAATTTTAAAAAATGTGAATCTTACGGCTCTTTGAAATGGATAGTGCTGACCCTTTTCCAATAAATTATAACTTTTTAATTAAGAAACTCATAAAAATGAGCTTTTGGAACCACACAGGCAAGATATAACTTTTATGGTAATTGTTCTAAACAAATGCAATTTTCTCAAAATACGAACCGTTTAAAAAATTTGAAAAAATGAGGATATAGCCCTGTTTCTCCTCTTTATGGACACGTTTTAAAGACTATGAACACTTTAAAATGTACCAAATGAAAATTAATTGAATCTAACGCTGCGTCACCAGCGCCGACTCGACTGGCTGAGTCGTGCGGTAGGGTGGGGTGGGGCTAAAATTCCGGCGGGTAAAATGTCCCGACTTCAAAATCACTTTTTCTAAACAATCTATTGAGTTTCGCAGTGTACTATGTAAAAGGTGAGAAGAAACGGAGGTGACCACAGAATCGGCAGTTGCTCTTGGACGTTCGTCCGAATTACACGACGCCTTCGTTACTTTATGTATCGAAAACTAAAAGGAATACGTCGTGTTTATTATTTTATACCACGAAAACCACAATTTAAAAGCGTATCAGCCAAGTACGTTAAGATGGCGTTCCTTTAGTAATGTGTGCATCATATTATTAATTGCTGAATGACAATTTTTTCTAACGTATTGGGAAACCAAGTGGAGGCGTGGCTTAGAATTCAGCGCTGTTGGCAAACTATTGCCACTAGGCCCGATTCCACCAAACATTCCGAATAAGTATTTATCAATCGAATAAGTAAAAATTTAATGTTCAAAAAAATTTAAAAACATTCGTTTTTCACAACATGTCTACATAAACACTGATATTCGTATGTATTTCGGCCTACTCACAATAGTTTAATTTCTGTCACTAGTTGGCATATCAAAATTCTGGGTTTCCCAATATATCGCAGACACTATGTATAGAGCAGGCCCATCCAACTTTTGCTCTTGCCTTCGAAGAGCAACGGCGGGTGGTTGCGACCGATTGGGGCAAAAAAGTATAAAGAAATGATGCCAAAGTTAAATAGTGTTTTTGTTTTAGTTTAGCAATTTTTTTTAGTTTTTAGTTCAACGTGAGTCTCTGAATTATATTTTTCTTTTTTGTTAAAGAAGTCATGCTTTCCTTTCAATATGGTCAGGTATACCAAAAAGAATTGTTGTAATGAATATTTATTGATTTGAAGTGAGCTGCTACCCCATGCAGTATTAATAAACGAACTTCATGAACGTAAAGCTTAAGTTATAGTTTATACAAAATAACACCAGATATCTGTAGATTGTTAGTACTAAATTTTACATAGGTTTATACGAAAAACGTGAATTTCAGCCCCACCCTACCCTACTAGCAGCGGTTATATCTGCTATTCTTATACAATATTCTCGCAAATGGTAAGTGTATAGAGAGAACTCAAAAATTGCTGAGAATAGTACAGTTTATTGAGATAGAGAAAATAGAGGCGATACAATAGATACGTGACGATTTCGAATGTTGTCGAGATACTACTGCTCTGTATAACCGAGCACTCGGGTCGGTCATGAGAGCATGACTGTGTGAGTGAGTGTATGTGAGGTGTTCTATGGAAGAGTATGTATGCATAATGTCTCGATAAGTAAATAAGAAGTCCATCAGCTGTTAGAGAGTGTTCTGGTTGTCTTGTGGCTGATATTAAAAGGAGAAAGAGAGAGACAGAAAGATAGAGAAATTGAGCTGGATAGAGAGAGAGATGATTCTGCCGAGACACTGTCCTTATTAACTATTGAATGGATTTAAAAATTATAAAAACCATCTACGATGTAAGTACACGAGCATAGGTATCGCTTACGTTACGCTTACTGGGCACACATATCAGTTCCGTGTCAGTTCACGTAGAATTCAAGTACTCTCCATTAATTTCCCCATTTACATTACTCAAAGTACTTTCCATTACAGCCATTCAAAATTATCCGAATTATATCATGTTTGGTGCCATTTTCATCAGAAAAGCACTAGTAATCCATTAGTGATACTTTTATGATAGAAATTGCCATACACATTACTGAACGGCCTATTGCTGACTTTGTCCTTATGCTATTAGTCTAGCGTTTATGACCCCCGAGCCGCGCCTTCGGATAAAGGCACGCGCCGAAATTATTCGAGCTTCGAATAACCGTTCGAATAAAGTTACAAATAAAAATGGAACGTAGTTTACTTGAAATTTGCCACCAATGTTCATAAAGATATCCGGATAAATTATTGTTCAAACATGCGCTCCATACACATCGTTGAGCGCGTTTTGAAATACATAACAAAAATATACAATAGTTCCATTTAAAAAAATTATGTTGATAATAATGAAACCTCTGTAAGTAATAGCTTAAACGCAAATCTTAATATTCTATTATAGGCCGTGCGACGCGACAGCCGTACGAGATACAATGTATGTATCCCTAATGTGTGGGCCTCGCGCCGAGTGACCTTCGGCGAAGGCATTGTTGGACGTGGCCGAAACCGCAACGTCGAGCCCGTCGACATCGACAATAGAACGAGACGATCGGCGGCCGACGAAGGCACTCTCCTGCAAAGTTGGGCAAAATGTAATCTAATTACTAATTACAAATTACGATTAAACTGTAATTGTGTAATTGATTACACATTATCTTCTGTAATCGTTCATTTAGATAGTTGACAAAACCAAATGGTCAAGCTTCCCAAATTAACAATTACAGAAAATAATGTGTACTCAATTACACAATTACAGTTTAATCGTAAGTTGCAATTTGTAATTAGATTACATTTTGCCCAACTCTGCCACCCAGGCTAGGGAAAATGCACAGGCTGGATGCGTGTGATTATTATATGGTTGACGCCTCAAAGTGACAGAAAATACAGGATTGTCTCCCTGAGGGCTCACTGGTCGGGACCGGCAATGAGCCGTCATGGAGACAAGAGCCCTAATTCCGACTGTTCGTTTCTCGCTTCTTTCTGGTCGAAGGGGGGAGCGAGATGGAACGCTTTACGTGCGCGGCGGGCGTGCGCGACGGGTGCGAGCGCTCAGATGAAATCGTGACTGCTCAATGCATGCGCACGACGGTCAGATAGCCAGGCACGGCACGAGTCTTCTTTGGACCCTAGGCGAACTTGCCAAATTCCGCCATTTATTATAATACATTTAATTGAGCTTCTTCATGACCTTACTCTGAACTTTTACTTGTAGTTTAAAACCGTTGTAGTATAATTTGTAGTATTTCATTTAAAAATTTATTTTCAACAATGCCAACAATGAAATGGCCATTTTGCGCCTCTTGCCAACCTTACGCTCTAGCAGGTGCCTAATTTTACAGAGTAAAGTCATAAATAATCTCAAATAAATGTAATATAATAAAGGGCGCAATTTGACAAGTTCGCCTAGGGCGCAAAAAAGACTTATGCCCGGCCTGCGACAAGATTTTGTGAAGCGGGTCCCGTGCTCACCGTAAGCGCTTGCGACCATCGCGCACGCCCGTCGTGCACACAAAGGACAGAGTGTCAGGCGTCCGAAAGACGGAGCGAGACAAAATATCAACGCGTCGTCTATCTCGTACTGTCCTCGCTCGCTTTCAGTGCCTTCGCTCGCTCTCTTTCCATCTCGCGCTCGCCTTCGGCGGACAAGAGTGAGACAGAAGTGGTGGGGATAGCGAAAAGTCCGTATCGTGTACACCAAACCGTGTACACCAAAGTGTGTTTCATTTTGTATTACCCGCGAAACGGTAAGACAACACCGTTGAGGGCACTAGGACGGGAAGACGTGACAACATGCGCCCCCCTCACCCGGCGCGAGGACAGGCCTCGGACGGTTTCGTAGGCCAGTTGGAATAGAGAGTTCTTAGCGACACGTGTAAGAAATTTTTCTAATAAATATTATTTTGCCTTTGATATTATCTTCTCCGACCAGTTCCTATTTGAAACAGTTTCTGTCTCGCGTCATCGGCGCGGCCATTTATCGACAGGCGAGAGTAGAAGAATAAAGGCGGGTGGAGCGATAAGAAGGGGACCGG
This sequence comes from Andrena trimmerana, assembly GCA_951215215.1. NCBI lineage: Eukaryota > Metazoa > Arthropoda > Insecta > Hymenoptera > Andrenidae > Andrena > Andrena trimmerana. The sequence continues at coordinate 12,612,979 of OX578062.1, forward strand.
TAAGAAGCAAAAATCACAAAAAAAAAGAAAATGGTATACATGAAAAAGTTGAGGAAGAAAAAGAGTATTACCAAAAAATAAATATAAAAAAAACTCAAAAAAAGACAAAGAAACGTGAAAAAGTCAAGGACGAATAAAGTATTATTATCAAATAAATATAATCACAAAAAGAAAAGAAAATAATATAATCACACAAAAAAAGAAAATAATATAATTACAATATAAAAAAAGGTGTGAAATCAAAATGAGCTGCAAGTACATCACAAAAAAGAAAATAATATAATCACCCAAAAAAAGAAAATAATATAATTGTTATATAAAAAAAGGTGTGAAATCAAAAAGAGCTGCAAGTACATCACAAAAAAAAAGAAAATAATATAATTGTCACGTCCCGGGTGAGGTCTTTTGGGGACAATGACATGTGGGGTAGAATGGATCAGGCGCGAATCTGTAATCCAGCACACTGAGGGTTTTTAGAGGAGTCAGGCGCGAATATTAAATCCGTCACTCTGAGGGTTTTAGAGGAGTCAGGCGCGAATCTGTAATCCAGCACACTAATCGACCAGGGAAGTTTAACAGTGAATTTGTATTTGAGGGACACCCGTTAGCACTCTTGTTTTGATTTTACCGTTGCATTTATGTAAAGAAAACCACTTATAATATTTCCGTGAATAGCACGGCTCATGCACAAGTATGTTTATAAACACAACTGGCGCTTTAGCGTTCACTGACCGAGATCAGCTGTTGCTGCAGTTTGTTTTGGTTTGAGGATATTCGTAACCGGAGATTAGACACAATAATTCAAAGCGTGATTTAAACAAGAACGTTTGTTTATTCAAAGTACGATAATATGCCATGCATCGTTAATGCAAAAGCAGTTAATTGTTATAGAAATGCGTTTGACAGTGAGCATTAGCACATGACATTTATATAAATTGTGATTAGTACAATATAAGAGTATGAATATGAAATACAATATACGATAATTAAAGGAAATGATTACAATAAGCACATATATAGAAAGTAGTAGTAGTAATAATACAAAATATAAATGATCGCAGTAAGCGTATAGAAAAGTAGTAATAATTCAATAATATATATATATATGCGATAAACTTTAAGAAAATAGAATAATATGAAAATAATAAGCGTTAATACGCGAAAACAATAGACGAAATGAAAGTTATAAATACAAGATAATAAGTGAAAGCAATAAGCAATAATAATACGAAATTATAAATGGGAATGATATAAGGTATAATAATAATTAATTAGTTGCTTACGGTAGTTGCCGTAGATAACTGATTTTAGTGGTTTCACTTTATGATTTCACAAAACCGAATACTGAACACTGGAAAATAATAGGCGTGAATACGCGAAAACAATAGACGAAATGAATACTGGAGAATACTGGATAATAATAAACACCGGCCTCTCAGGACCTCGTATTTATATGTTTGTTGCAGGGTACGCGCGGTATCGGCCTTGACACATTTAAGAATTAAGTCGCAGTAGGACTTCCGGGGTTTTTATAAACTGAATGTCTATTAATAAACATCTTTCTGTCACGTACGCCGAATATGCGTTGCAATTAGATTTCTTGGGTTTTTATGAACGGTAATCGGAGATATTCAACCCATCGCATGGATTTTGGGTATTTTAACGGGAAAGGGGTTTGAATGGCTTGGATTTTGAGGGTCGTACAGAAGGAGTGAGACGTGGTCTCGGTTTAAAAAGGTTTTGGGGCGAGGGACTTGTTTAGATTTAGTTTTGAGGAGGGAATTCGTGCCTCGTTGGGCGAATAGGCGAAGGGGTTTTGTAACGATCATCTCGTAATGGGGATCTCTAAGATATATCATCGAGGTGGAGTTTGTATCGATCATCTTGTATTGGTGACCGCTAAGGTACAACATCAAGGTGATCAGCGATTGGGGAGATGGAGTAAGAGTTGAGTTTGAGGGACTTTGATGGAGTGGTTTTGAGGTTTGCTAATAGATTTTTGGAATAGAAACGCGCGAAAAATGTTGGGACGTTACATAATCACCCAAAAAAAGAATATAATATAATTACAATATAAAAAGAAAATAATATAATTACAATATAAAAAGAAAATAATATAATTACAATATAAAAAAAGATGTGAAATCAGAATGAGCTGCAAGTACATAAAGGTGCTTTCCAACTGCGCTTAAGATGACACAACTACATATACACAGCTAAAATGCTGTGTTATTCCATTACTCATATCGCGGACATTTTAATTAACCCATCAAAAAGAATCCCATTTAAAAACATTGTCGTAAATTAATAGCTTTACAAAATTAATGATATACAAAAATTGCGCCAATTATAACAATGACTATTTATACAAAGAAAAACAATGTATTAAATAATATAACACAACAAAAGACAAAAAAAAAATGTCCGCGGCCTGGAAGTCAAATACTTGGCGTGGCCAGGCAAGGTATTCTGAGATCATCAATACCCATACCTTCCCTCTCGCAGGCTTTCAGATAATTTGTCCATTTAAAACTCAGACAATATGAGTACATTTTCATTATATTGCGTTTTAAAATAATTTTAAGATCATTCATCTTCACCCATACCTTTCCTCTCACAAGCTTTCACATAATTTGTCCATTTAAAACTCTGACAATATGAATACACTTTCGTTATTTTGCATTTTTAAATAATTCTTATTCAACGACACCTTGACCGTGCCTGGCCACGCCAAGTATTTGACTTCCAGGCCGCAGACATTTTTTTTTTGTCTTTTGTTGTGTTATATTATTTAATACATTGTTTTTCTTTGTATAAATAGTCATTGTTATAATTGGCGCAATTTTTGTATATCATTAATTTTGTAAAGCTATTAATTTACGACAATGTTTTTAAATGGGATTCTTTTTGATGGGTTAATTAAAATATCCGTGATATGAGTAATGGAATAACACAGCATTTTAGCTGTGTATATGTAGTTGTGTCATCTTAAGCGCAGTTGGAAAGCACCTTTATGTACTTGCAGCTCATTCTGATTTCACATCTTTTTTTATATTGTAATTATATTATTTTCTTTTTATATTGTAATTATATTATTTTCTTTTTCTATTGTAATTATATTATTTTCTTTTTATATTGTAATTATATTATTTTCTTTTTTGTGATGTACTTGCAGCTCATTTTGATTTCACACCTTTTTTTATATTGTAATTATATTATTTTCTTTTTTTGTGTGATTATATTATTTTCTTTTCTTTTTGTGATTATATTTATTTGATAATAATACTTTATTCGTCCTTGACTTTTTCACGTTTCTTTGTCTTTTTTTGTGTTTTTTTTATATTTATTTTTTGATAATACTCTTTTTCTTCCTCAACTTTTTCATGTATACCATTTTCTTTTTTTTGTGATTTTTGATAATACTATTTTTTGTCCTCGACATTTTCATGTACTTGGCGTATTTTTTACTTTTTTAAAGTTTTGTTTTGGGGATCTCACTTCTTTTTACAAAGCTAGTTCATGTACTTGGCATAATTCTTTTACTTTTTTAATGTTTTTTATGGGGATCTCACTTCTTTTTACAAAGATATTTCATGTACTTGGCGTCATTTTTTTTTTACTTTTTTGTAGTTTTTTATGGGGATTCAGAATTTCAGCTTCATCTTTTTTACCAATTTTTCACTGTCACGGGTACTAAAAGTAAGGATAAAGTCAGGAAATCCCAATAAATTATAAATTCTGATCTATCTTGGTAATAATTTTAAAGAAATAAATTTTTTATTTATTTTATATTTTACATATACATGAAAATGTATTATATATTTATACATATACATGAAAATGTACTTATTACATTTGCTCGTGCAGCAGAATATGTGCGTACATAGTCCGACGTACATCACACTGCATCATCTTCTGCTTCGATTATCTGTAAATATATATAAAAGCCACATTTATTTTAGTTATACAACTTAACGTAGAACTTATTATTTAAAGAAATAGAGTGGCCTTTTGCTATAGTGAGTGTAGAGACTAAATAATGTGTCCAAAAGAGGTTTATTTAAATGCTAATGGTAATAATTGAGCGATAATGAACGAGAAGATCCAATATTTTTAATGCACAATTTATTGGTATTGGAATAAAACTAATTTAGTATGTTTATTGGTGAATTGAAATAATGGGAATCTAAAAAATTGATGAATTAATGAATAGCGTGGCACCTACTGTGGATTTTATTATTATTTAAAGTATTACGAATGTCTCTCACAAAAGATTGAAAAGCATCAAGGGAGATGTGTTTTCAGCATACTTTCTTCACTAATGTGACTTGCTTTACATTGCAAGCAGTCCACGATAATCTATTTTCTTAATAATTCTTAATGCTATGTCGTTTGACAAATTTTGTAGATTTACCTTATTTGACAAATTTCTAGAAACTTGTGCGAATCAAGATGCTCTGTCTATCTATCTAATCGTCTCCGGACAACATCCAAGCCTGTGCGTGCCCTTCAATTTTATCCAAGTTCTGTGCGTCCCCTTCATTTCTATAAGCTTTACATAAAAACTCTAAATTAAAAATAATTTGCTGGTATAATAAAAATATCTGTCAATTTGAATGCAATGCAATTTGTTATAATATATATATTTTGTACATGCATGGTACAAATTTCCAGAAACTTATGCGATAGAAGATGCTTCTGTGTCGAACCTTCTCCGGACAACTTCCAAGTCTGCGACTCTACATAAAAAATCTATTAAAAAATTTTATCGACCCACCTTGTTAATTGAGACAATAATTCAGTCTCCCATGTAGTGTAAAAACTCGTGACATTTCAAATTTGGACAACTTACCTTATTTGACACTTGGTAGATTATAAAGCGATGACACTTGGTAGGTCATAATTCAATAGTATATACATAGGTATATGTACAATGACGGACGCCGATCCCTGCCGAATGATCCCGAGAGTCGATGAACGTCCCGAGAGTCGACGAACGAAACATACACTAGTTTCTTTTGGCTGAAGGTGCGCGTGTAACGCGTATATACGTATTATGTTGACGAAAAATTTCTTGGAGAAGGAGAAGAAGAAGAAAATCTTACCGTTTTCGACAGATCCATGAGACGATATTACGATATCTCTATCATGCGTGGACCGATTTTATTGAACTTGGTCTTATTCGAAAGCTTATATGCGGTTTACATGAGAAAAATGCCATTAAATATAGAAAATATTACAGGCGTGATGAGATATTAATGAAATAAGTTTCAGGTTAGGTTGGAATAGCTGTGCTTCGAGTAAAGAACACGGCAGCGACAGGCATATACAAGGTGTCTTTTCTTTCATGTACTTGGCGTCGAGACGCTACCGCGTCTCTAGATAAGAAAGCCGTTGACTCGTCGAAACGCACGTTTCCTACGGTCGGTAGGTTTCATCGTCGCCTATTAGACAAGCGAAGAGGGCGACACGATGTCTATTATTCTGGACGTGGCGAATAGGCCAACCTTCGACAATCGTATCACAAATATCGAGTTACACGCCTATAATCCGTACGCCAACATGACGTTCGACAATAGCGTATTATTTAAAAAATAGATACTTTTAAATTGTGAATTATTTGAGCCTAAAAAAATAGCACATTTGTTTTTCGGATATTCGAGAACAATACTTTTTTGCTTTCCCATCTCCGGGTTTATATTCGAATCTCCGGGTTGGAATGTGTGGCGCTCCGGGATTTATATGACGATAAGGTGAAAACCCTGTCTGTATCCTACCTTTAATGTTATTATTGGAGTACAGTGGCTGGGGGTAGAAAGGGGTATAGATCAGGCAGTTGCTGGTGTTCCCTGCGACTTTTGTGAAATGGTTTCTGCATACAATTAGTATATGTGAGTCTACTCTGGAAATATTAGTTGTAGGTGTTTGTTTTTTATAGTGTTTTATGTAATTTAGTCACACGTATCTTTCAAATAAACACAGTTTTTCCATTTTGGAGTTGGGGATGTTGTACCATATGGGACATGCATATGTTAGGATTAGACTGATTAAGGTAATGTAGCTAATGATTTTGCATTTACTGTTATGGTATTTGCACTGGAATAATAGAGGCTGTTGAAGGCTAGTGTCTTACCGACTCCACCACAGTGGAACCACAAAATGAGATTCTTCTTACGGAAATATTAAGGCGCTTACCTTAATAAATAGGTATCTCAAAAAGTATAAATCATCTACGCCTATAACCATCTATATTCTGCATCGGTAAAATGAGATCTACATGTGTACAAAGTTGCATTAAAACCTCCGACGCCCACCCAGGCGGTTTCCTCGTGAGGGATTCAAATTCACTGCCATGTCATTCTACGCCACATCGAGCACTTTTTTCCCTCGATTTTGTTAAAAATGGAATCATTTGGCCGATTTCGAAATTGTTTTAAAAATACATTGATTCGAATTTTGCGATTTCTGCCCAGTTTTGTGAAAATGGGTTCGGAAACTATTTATTGTATTTAGTTGTTTCCTTTTTTATTTTAATTAAGAAGGATCGGCCTTCCTGAATAGATTTCTTTTGGTTAAAAAATCATTTTCACCATAATCAAAATTATAAACAGAATTTTATTTTGCAAATTTCGGCTCACGGTCACGATTTTAAAAATCTGAAGAAATACTACCATATTCGTTTAAGTATTTTCTATAAAATAAGCCTGTCTTGATGGTGTCATTTATACCTACAGAAGAATTTTACTAATCCACTCTTGGTCAAGGGCACTTTTTTTATAATAATCTGATTTGTAAGTACCAGTTTGTCTGTTCGTTGATTATTTGTTGCAAAAAGTATGTTTGCTCGATGAAAACCACGAGAAGGTGGTGGGCTACTTCCATTAGTAGAGGACAGGGATCAGAAAGAAAGGCACGTATAAAATCATTTATATATCAGAGAGGTGAAACTTTGGAATGTGCAGTTTTGTCTCGAAAAAAATCCGTACTTCGGGATCGGGCGCGAGCTCTTTTCAAGACGGGTAGTCTACATATTCAGCTCGCGTTTGCTCTCTGCCGCGGCCAGTGAGTGGGGCTGACAATGAGTGAGAATGAGTGAGAGGACACACGACAGCGACAAGCCATAAATTACGGTGGGCACTGCCGCGGCGACGTCTATCGAAAAAAGTCGGAATAGATCTCTTTGGTATAGTACCTACAAGGGATATAGCAAAAATGTAAAAGTTGCAGTTGTCCCAATAGTTACAGCTTTGCGGTTTCGGAACAAGCAGTTTGGTACTTTTTTTGGAAAGTAAGGTTTCCAGACCACTTGTTCCAAAACTTCAAAGCTGAAAACTTTGGAACTCTCGCAACTTTTACGACCCCGGTATATTCCTTCTACGTACTTACTATACCTGTCACTCGCCGCGGCAACTACAAAACAAGTAGCGGGGATAGCGGCGGTTTCTTTTCGAGACAGCACTGTAGTTACATCGTCTGCAGTAGAGTTACCATCTCTAAAAATATACATGTCCCTTACTTCTGGCTGTTACGCAAACTTGCACCGTTTCATCTAAATCAGTGTCTGATAGTTTACTCATGTTCCTATTTAATGTAATTCCTTAATGTGTTGAATTGCTACCTGTTAATGATAAATGATAAACGACTCATTATTTGGGTCGGAAATCGAAATGTATGAGTCCCTTAACTTTACGAAATATTAAGGAATCCATTACTATTTTGCAATTATTTAAGGGGGGAGCCTGGTGTAACTAGCTGAAAATAAAGGCATTTTTCGGGATCTTTTTTTAAAGAAAGTATTTAAACAATCTTTCTGAAACTTTCTGGGTATTGTATTATCAGATTAAGGTAGATAAAAAAAAATTATTAAAAAAGTGCAGCAAATAACAGAGTTATACGGGCTTATGCCCAGTCCGTTCGGCGACGCAATTGTTCCACTGCGGGCAACATAGCGTCTACTGTATTCATCTAAAACCAAAAATCGAACAATTTTTTATTAGTTTATGAGTGCACGCATATATCGTATAAATTCATAACTTAAAATATGCAAAATTGGACAAATGGCGGCCTCTTGAAAAAAAGTTCACTTTTTCCAATGAAATTTTGCATTAAATGTGTAAAAAAAGTTATTTATTTAAACAATATCATTATGCCAATAACTAAGATCTGTGAAAAAAATGTTCACAAATATCCGTGCACAAGGTCAAGTCAATTGGTTGAATATTTTTGGAGTTACATTGTCCGCCAATTGTAACTGTCGTTTCGAGAAAAACGCATTTAAAGTTTTCTGGTAACCTGGTGCTCCGTAGCAAAACCGGCTATATCCGCTTTAATTTTTCGAATTCCGTTTTGCGGCTTTGGGAACATATTATCGTGATGTTCAACTATTGATTTATGCAAAAAAAAAATCGGTTTCTTCGCCCCGCTACACCAGCCCCCCCCCCCCCCCCCCCCAGTTCAAATTTTAGAGTCTGATATGAAATATCATATAAAATATGAAGAAGACATTCTTCTTGATATATCAGTGAATTGCAGTGTTTGCATGCTGTTTGCATGAGTTCATTAAGTATCCCGTAGAGTAGAGTAATATATTTGTTTCATTTATTCAATTAATTCTTATTCCCGAGAAAATAATTCCTGCGAGTTAACGACTTTTATTTCACTGACGTACCTATTGATTAAGTTTAGATTTTAGTCCCGATATTCTAGTAATAAATCGGGGGATCAATATTAAACACGTTCCGATTATACATATGATATCAGCCGTTTCTTTGTATTTTCTTTTTATTTTCAAATTTCGTTAGAATTCATTTTTTTTTTATTAATTATGTCACATCCTTGGCTATAATACTTAATTTTTGTATTTAAAAATATTAGTCGTACAATACAGATATTGGGTCTAGTTCCAGATTTGCGGTACCCACTCCTAATTAAACAGATTTTATGTGCATGCAAAAACCAAATTAGTTCTATAAAATGTATTAACAAATGGTGTTTTGACAAGGCTGATTTCAGAAAAGTTAATTTGTAAAGAACTCTAAATGACAGCACTCTAAATGAAACGATCAATTTTCGGACATGAAATCTTTCCTTTTTATACAATAAAAAAGAATCTATGAATGAAATAAAACTCCGCCCTGTCAAAAATTGCGTAATAGTGTATCATATAGCCTACAAAAACTGAAAATAAATTGGTTGAATAGTTTTTAAGTAGTCGTGGGTACCGTGTTTGAAACCCTAGTTAGAAAATGCATTTGAAGTTCTCATCAACGTATGGCAACACGTGAGCGCCCTTCAATTTTAATGTCTATATCTTCGATATTTTTGCGATTTTCGATCTCAAATTTTGGGAAAACATTCTTGACATATCAAACACTGAAAATATATCATAAAAAATGGATATCTTTGGCATATCTAGGTGTATGTCTCCCCTTAAAGCATTATCGATATTTTGCACTTGAAATGAGTTGTAGCTGCTATCGGCGAAATGCTTGCATATTTTTCACAACAGTCTCAACACTTTCCTCTAATGATTCAAGGAAAGTCACAAAAGGCCTTCGTCCCCGATTCAGTTACAATGTGTAGCTAACGTTGCAACGCGATCTGACACCCACTTCCTCAAGGGGGTGGAATCGATTACTTCTCTTTCTTCAAAGGAAACAAAACAGTTGAAATTGCCACTAAAGAGCCTGGTTTCCTGTGAAGAATGAGGAACGAAGCCTTCCCTTTTCCACTGGCATGCAATAATCCACGGCATATTAACCGAGTCGTGGTTTAAAATCGTATCTCTTTTTTGCCTTGGTAGGCCGTTTTGTAATTTCCTTTTTTTTTCTTTCTTTCGTCGTGGTTTGTCAGAGAGGACGAGATTTACAGCAACGGATATACGCATATTGCGTAGTTCATTAACAGGACTGTTAGGAATGGTGTGTACTGGGTACCATTTGGTGTAGGTGTACTATGGGGGTGGGGACGCCTGCGCGGGGTGAAATATACCCTATATAAGGAAGCAGACACGTTCTGAAGCGGTACTCAGATTGGGAGAACCGTATCGGAAGTATACTGTGACGGTTTTGCTGAAATGGGTCTCGCCAGGAGTTATCTTGTGAGCCTTCTACTTTACGCCACCATCGTTAACGAGATCCGTCTTCCCTTGGTAAGTTTTGTAATACTCCACTCTTTAATTTTTCACCATACGTTCGAAAGCATTCGAATTATTCTTGCACAGATTCTAACTCCTGTTTGTGTTTATCACTGCATTCTACAAGGGGTTCGACGTTTAGCATACTACTAATTAAAATATTAGAATCTTTCAACTTATGTAAGATTTATATATTTTGAAGTAATTGTCGCATGACATGAATTTTTATGTTTTATAATTACTCATTCATCCGCGTTTCTTATTGCACTTAACACCACTGAAGTGCCTTACTGTCTCCTCTTACACGATCATGTATAATATCTATCATTGAAAAAAAATCGGATTTTAAGCATAGATTTTGTGCTATGCTATGAATAATACCTATAATTGTTATTTAATTTTCAATCATTCAGTCAAAACATTTTTTCGCTGAATAAATTAATTTTCAAAAATTGAAATCCTGCTGTGAATCATTTTAAAAATTCAATTGGTTATTTAATACATATATTTACTTTATTTAATATTATACACATTTGCACTAGAATGACTGGAATTTTTTCTGTTCCCCTGTTTAAAAAGTTTATAGTACTCAAAATTCTTAGTAATAAGAGTGGCTACGCAAAATATATTTTCCAGATATTTCGACCCATTAGCAGATGCTCTCCCTCATAACAAATATAAATACTGTTTAAATATTCTTGAGGTTTCAGTTTAAATTACGTAAAATTTGCTTCATCGAGGTTTCCTTCGAATGCAAAGAGGAAAGTACAACTTGTGTTCTTATGAATTGATTTGCTCAATGTAACACAAATACTGTATAATTTATGCAATGAATTCATACGAATCTAAAGAATATCTATACGGGTCACTAAAGAGGGTCTGTATTAACAGGCTAAAACTTCAAGAAAATATACTTTGATCAAACGCTCTAGTTACGCAGAAAAAAAATAATTATATGCATTTAGTATTATACATGAAAGTTTCACTATTTCTGTACAGAAAGAATTTTATATACATTCTGCATCTACGGAGAATTTTTATGTGGAAAAATCATTTTATTATAGTTTAAATTTTGCATGTAAGCTGTTATAAAGTAATATGGTTGAAACATACAGGCAGGCACGTATATGCCTATGAATCTTATTGCTTTTTCTTACACTCTTATGAAAAGTATTTCGAGATATTCGATGTATCGAACTAACAGACTGGTGGTTGAATATGCGATAAATGAATTTATGAATTTCCTGTATAACTACTGATCATTTTAATCTTTATGTGCAGATTTTTCATTGTTTCTTGAGGTTGAGTGAAAATATTTAATCAGACAGTGAAAAGAGACATTATCGTACAATATTAAACGTTGCCATGTAGAATTTGAAATCTTTTTGCTTTTTTATATCCCTGCGATTGCGATAACGAACAAGCACTATGACAGTTTACGTCTTCTTGCTCACAATAATCTGTGGGCTCGAAGAGAACTTAGCATATGGATTGATGCTTAATAGTAACGTACGAAACAGGCAATGATATGCAAAACCGAAGTAATACACGACACAATAATACATCGAACGATAATTTAAAAAGTTTCTGATTTAATCATTTCGCAATTTTCCACTGGCTACACTTGGAAATTTGGACAAATAATTTTTGTTTCCGATAAAAAATCCTACATAGAAAATTGTTAATCTCTTGAAATTTATTAATTTAATATGTGCATTCTTTTTAGCAGAATTGTAATAAATATCTACGAATAATAATTAACAAATATCGCTTAGTGTAACCGTCGTCAGGAGATTCCAGTTGTGTGCAGATTATGATTAGTTTTTGACCTTTATGATTTATTGATTCTGAAACCATATTTGCAGTGAATAGTGGTGACAATTTTGAACAAATTCCTAGCAATATCGAATTTCGCATAATCTGGGAAAAGTTTTTAAAGAGGTAACACAAAAAATATTAAGAATCCATCAGAAGCTTGGTTCATCGGTTATTTATTAAAGCTTCCAAAAAGCGCTCTGATTTCTGGTACAAAGGGAATCACTTGATAAAACGAATGAAATGCCGAAATATGAAGGACACAGCGTACCGTGCATTCTGCCAATAATTAAATCTCTCGGTTGAATTGCTAGTTTTATCCCGTCTAGCTGTGACGATGGATTCGTTTTTCCTTACAGTAGGAACAAATTGAACCACGACTGTCTTTTAGTAACAAATTCTGGTTGTAATAGTGAAAGGATACACTATGTATGTAGATAATGTTCACAGATTTATTATTGAACTAATTTGAAAAATTCATAAGAAATATCATTTTAGTAATTGATTCAACAACATTGAATTTTATAATAATACGAAAAATAAGAAATTGCTTTGTTGATTAAAATTCGTCAACGACTAAATGAGGATTAACGGTATGTACTTGAAAAAATGTGAGTTAGACTGTCTACTTAGCACACATTTTAACCAAGATGAAAGGTATGTTTTTGGTGAACGAAATCATCTTGATATTTAGTTGATGCTTGTCGTTATTCTGTGTGTTCGCTACTAAATCATATTGTATTTAAATTAACTGAATTTTTAATGCAATAGCACTACTTCTAGAATATTTAATTAGTGAGTGACATAAGTCTAACATCCCTTCATTTGCAAACAATATATTTTTATATATGCTAATTTTATATATTAATATTCCCACATGGTATTAACATACTTCAGAATCGGTTACCATACATTACGCATAGTATAATATAATCCAATGCACTCATATAATTACATATGTAAAATAAAAGAAACTCGCAAAAAATTAGTATAAAATAATATAAAGAGTGTAAGTACGACCATGTTCCACTAATATTTCAATATTACATTTAAAAATACAAAAACATACATATATTATATAAAGGATGTAGGTATTATGTTTAGAAAATTTAGAATGACTTTAAATGAAATACTAAAAGCAATACTACATGTTAAATTATGAAAATAATGATAACTGCTTTCTGTGAAGAATAAATACGTAAATTTGTTATGAATTATAGAGGAATTGAAATGTAAGATGAAAGTTATCGTTTTGATTAATTAAGAATTACAGTAAGAATGAATTATTCCAAGGCATCGAATTATAAGAATATAACAATAGCATTAATATATTACGTAGTCAGTGTTAAACGCGTACTGAATATTCAGAATACCATTTATTTAAACAGAGCGGAAATTATTTACCAACGTATTTAATAGCTAACTGTAGCATGTGATCTGTTCTGAATGATATCATTCGTGTTTTGATGACTATAAAGCCGGTTAAATGAAAGGACGTTCGAAGCTCTGTAATCAATATCAAATAATTTATATATATATATATACATATATATATATATTGATCTAATTTAAATTATTATTGATAGATTTACCGGATATATTGAACTAAATTAATTATTAATTCGACGAACCCATAAATAATCTATATATTATCAAGTTCGGAAGATTTATTAATAGATAATAATATTCAAAAAATAAATTTTGATTTATGTATAAATCATTTATATATAGATAAGCTTCTTATTCTATATTACTCTCTTGATATATAAATTATTTATATATAAATATAGATTTACTGTATACAATTAATGGAATATATATTATTTCATACACATATTCAAAAATATAGACGTATTTATATACGTACTTATATAATACTTTGATTAAAACTTGCACGGGTTAAAAGTAAAATATTTAACTGGGCTGTGTTTCAGACAAATCTGGCGAGTAAACCCAAGAAATAGAATAATGCCAAACGAAAATTAATATAATATAGACGGAAAAAATGCAGATAATATGATCGTCCAATATATCTGAACTGATTAAATCGTTTAAACAAACTGTCAAGGATACAAATTACTTATTGTTACATAGTGTTATTTACACAAAAACGTCACAAGACGCTTGTCTCTTATAGCGAATTAATCGTATACAATATCTTGTATAGATTTCGTTACCAATATAGGAAAAATAACTATTATCCGTGTGGAATGGGGAAGATTGTTTTAATAAAAAAGAAAGGAAAAACTTAAGCGTATTTTGAATATTTAAAAATTGCAGGAGCACATATCATGTGATAGTCGTTATTTCCAGGATATTGATTTGTAGTATTTCCGTGTGTAGCGCTCAGTGACTACGTCCTACTAATTAATAAGCAAACACAAATGCTTGCAATATTTCATGGTGCAGTCAGATATGAGCATTAAATGAATATTTAGCAATTTTAAATTAATATATATCAAAGGTAAAGGATAGTTTGCTCAGACAATACATTTGTGTAATTTCTAATAAATTATTCTTTTCATATTATTCGAAAAATGTATAGTTATTTATGTGGGTAATTGATTGAATCCTTTTTGAAAGATTACTCTAATTATATCTGAAGTGATTTTCGTTCGTACATCTAAATTTTACTTAAACTGTTGCAAAACGTCGTATCTAAATAACTGAAACATAGAACAAAATTAATGTTTATATTAATTCACAATGTAATTTGGGAAAGTACGTTTTTATCCAACTAATAATTATCCGAGTAATGAATAAATATATATATACGTATATTCGTTCATATAAGTATGTTACTCACATACATTTTTATTTAAATTGAAGCTTTTTCGTTATTAACAAACATAATGTTATTCATTATGTGAATAAAATTATGGGCAGCACTGACTATGGTGTAAAGAACTTATTTATTTGAAATAAAAATATTTAAAACGACTTCTGTTTTTTCTACATTAACTAGACACTATTTCTTGTGTGCAGGTAAAACATTGAAATAATACGTCTCATTAACTGCAGACGGTGTTAATCATATCACATTTTACAAAAATAATAAATGTATTTTACGTGTAGGTGTTCAATAGAACATAGGATGACTATTCCTAATATCGCCAGGCAAAAGTTAAATCGCTGTCAATTGAATAATAATTGATATTTTTGCATGCCGTTCGTTTCAAAGTAAAGAGAAATTGTTCATCTTTCATGTAGCGTAAGTTAGAATTGTTGAAACCGACAGATTATTAATTACCACTCAAAAAACGTAAGACGTGCAAAAATCGGGTCCTGAAAAAAGTGTAGAATAGGGTGGGGCTAAAAGTCCCGTTTTTCGTATAAGCCTATGTAAAATTTAGTACTAAGAATTTAGAGATATCTGGTGATATTTTGTATAAACTATAACTATTCTGCTTTACGTTCACGAAGCTCGTTTGTTGATACTGTTATTTCCTGTTGAGTTATACCACAAAATGTTTGTCAATGCAAAATGGACTTCTTGCCCCACGCACGGGGCAAAAAGTCCATTGCATAGGGTAAAAAGTCCCTAATGTCTTTTCGTCTAATATTAAACTAAATAAGTAAAAAACTCTGTTTGGTATACAATATTGAAAGGAAAGCATGACTTCTTTACCAAAAAATAAAAATATAAGTCGGAGGTTCACTTTGAACTAAAAACTAAAAAAAAATCGCTCAACTAAAACAAAAACACTATTTAAAGACTTTGGCATCATTTCTTCATAGTTTGGCCATCTTATTATGAAAACAAATAATAAAATACATATTTTCAGTCTGAAGGACTTGTTGCCCCGATGGTACCTCTATAGTTTCTGCGATATATACGTTAGAAAATATTATCATTCAGCAAGAAACAATATCATGCACATATTACTAAAGGAACATACAATCTTAACGTACTTGGCTGATACGTTTTTAAACTGTGGTTTACTTCGTATAAAACAACAATGATGACGTATTTCTTTTAGTTTTCGATACATAAAATAACGAAGGCGTCGTGTAATTCACACGGACGTCCAGGAGCGACTGGCGACTCTGTTGGCACCTCCGTTTCTTCTCGCCTTTTACTTACAAGAGACGTTCGGCAACCCGGAAATTCAGAAAATTATGAAACTTGGTGTGCACGTAGATTAGTTCATCCGTAACGCAACCCTATTTTTTGTTCGTGCCATAATGCAATTTTTGGGGGTGAAATCACCCTTTGAAAAACATGCAGAATTTTCTATTCTGTGGAATATCTCGAGAAGAGTGAGAGATATCGAAAAGAAGTTTAAACAGATGGTGCATCGTTTTCGTATATTCACAAAACCACGTAAAAATAATTTTCGAAAAATCCATATTTTTCAAGTTACCCTCACCACCAACCCTTAAAATTAAGGTTTTGTATTTTGAAAATATATGCTGAAATACCTTTGGATAACCTCTTTTACACATCTGTTTTACATATTTAAATACAAATATGAACACAAATAAACATTTCTCAAAAATATAAATGAAAGCACAGGTCATTATTAAACATTTGATATACATCAGTTAAACAATCATTGCTTATTCCTCTGATTCTATCAAAATCTTCTTCTTTGTTTTTCCCTTCATACTTTTTTTCACTTTTTGGATTCTCAATTGTTCTGTTGTTCGTCTAGAGCATCTCTTTCAGGTGTGTCAGCAAGTAGCCTGTTTGCTTTATCACCATTTAGAGCGGAGTGAGTAGTAACATGTTACAATTTACCCCGAGCTTGAATTTTTGCGTTTTATCTCAGCAAATGAGAAACTAAACATCAAATTACAAAAATGCGTACACATTATAATAAACCAATGTGTACTGATTTGTTTGCGACAAAGAAGTAATAATTCAAACGGTTTCTAATGACGGTTAATTGAAATAAATGTGCTAAAACAAAATTTACTTACGTGCTCTACATACTAAAAGTCTTGGCTGTAACCACAAAATGAATACATAACGCTCTATTGTGTCACTAAAACCGACGGTGCTAATATCGTCAAGCAGCTCTTGCATGCTGTGGGTTACCAGATTTGTCGTTCAACAGATTTTACTTATGTTACAATTTACCCCGTGTTACAATCTACCCCGGTCTCCCCTACCTAAAATTGTATCCAAGGTGAAACTCGTTAAAACTGATCAATAACGTGCATGAATCATTATAATAACTGCACATTCGTAGATGCCTTACTTAAATTGGCATCTTCACAGGCCACTTTTGGAACCACACGATAAATAAATAATGCGTGAAAATTTAAAATGGCTGCAAAAATGACTTTGCAATGTATACAATTATCATTGTATACATTGTAACATATACTTGTATATTTTGCAAAGTCATTGTAAATTTTCACGCAGTATTTATTTATTGTGTGGGTCCCAAAGTGGCCAATTAAGATAACACTTCAAGTAACGAATGTGCTGTTATCATAATGATGCATGGCACGTCATTGATTAGTTTTAATGAGTTTTACATTGGATGCAATTTTAGGTACATACTGTCTTACTCAAATAATATAATTGAAAGTTGTTTAAACTTTATATAAATACTAATTTAAATATGGATTTAAGAAACCACTTTATTAATGGAAACTACTAAAATGAACTTGAAATTCGGTAATAGAGGTTTTATTTGTTTACAAAAAAAAATATAATGCATGAATTATTTATATGTATGAAAAGAGATTATCCAGAGGTATTTCAGCATATATTTTCAAAATACAAAACCTTAATTTTAAGGGTTGGTGGTGGAGGTAATTTGAAAAATATGGATTTTACGAAAATTATTTTTACGCGGTTTTGTAAACATAAAAAAAAACGATGTACCTTCTGTTTAAACTTCTTTTCGATATATCTCACTATTCTCCAGATATTCCACGGAATAGAAAATTCTGCATTTTTTTGCAAGGGGTGATTTCACCCCCAAAAATTGAATTATGGCACCAACAAAAAATAATTTCATAATTTTCTGAATTTCCGGGTTGCCGAACGTCCCTTGTTAGTATACTATGAAGCTTAATACATTGTTTCGGAATAGAGATTTTGCATTCGGGACTTTTTACCCGCCGGACTTTTAGCCCCACCCTACCCTACCTAATATTGCCAACTCAAAAAAATATTGATTAATTCATGTATATATGAGTTTTTAAAGTCATTTTCACATGTGCTTTTATTATTTATTGCTTTGTTTTTTATCCATCCTTGATTTTATTTTTATTAGAAGAATATAGATTTTTAAAATATTTTATTTTTTACGTTCCGATGTACATATTGGACAAATAAAGTTTATTTCGGTTGCTCCGCATATTTCGTGACCCCACCTGTAACAAATATTATATCGAAACCATTGTTCTGCGGTAGGTGGTATTGAGAGCACGCATACTGCTTAAAGAAAAACACTATTTTCATTACGAAAAATATTTGAATCGATTACAGACCTTAAGTACATCATTAATTAAGTTTTTCTAGTAGAAGTAGATATTCTTGCGTTTACGGAATTATTAGACTTACCATCTCCGAATGTGATGTAAAATTGTGGCATTCCAATAAATTTTTACACTATTAAGATTCACTAAAATACTTCTCTTCCTGTAATTGTTGATCACATGATGCTGCAATTACAGTATGTCTTCCTACATATGTTTAGGTACTAATTCAGTGCATAACGGATAAATTTTAGAGTTTACTTTGCGAGATGTAGCGCGTGGCGATATTTGGAACATGGACGATATTACGTACAGTCACCCTATTCACTTTATGGATGCTTCTGTGTAAAAATTAATTCAGGACGTCTTATGACATTAAAAAAAAATGACTGAGAAATGGACGATCTAAAAAATGGGGTTTCAACAACACTTTGTTTTGCAGGCGTTGTTGTCAGTGCAGTCATAATTTTTTGCTTCCGATGCTATTCGAAATGCTTCCTAATGGTGACACAATTAATTTTCCATTTAATTTTAATAAGTGTTGCTCACAGATGTTACCACAGAATTTCAATGCAACAAGTGATTTCATTATGCCATATGATTTTAAATTGAAAAAAAAATCATTTTTCATATCTTATATGATTAGTACAGCCCATTGGAATACATTAGATACTGCTAGTAACTCAATTTCGCAAAAAATGTGGATTAGATCGTTTTTGTTCTCAATGCCTCAAATGAAAGTAGTTTCCGAAGAAGAAAAAAATTGAAGTTACCTTTATCATTTCAAATCTATTAGGTATACATTTTAGAAAATTTACTCACTTAAGTATAGTGCATTACTAGTGAAAATTAATAGAACATTTTACTCCCCGATCTTTTTTCGCCTATATAATCTATACACCAAATTATAACAGCAATTTAGGTTTAATTAGTCGCAGATGCAGGGGAACGATGCAAGAGTGTGAGAGAGGGGGGAGGGGGAGGGAAGCTAGAATATTTCGAGCGTTACGCATTTTCTCCTCCAAATCGCAACTACCTGACTGTGGCATTTTCATATTTAAAATAAATTAATCGATAATATGTTACACGTGGATGACTTTATCTTACAATCAGTTACCGACATATAGTAATAAAAACATTTAGTTGCATTAGAAAAAATGTTGACGACCTTGAAATCTCGAAAAGATAAATAGAATATTATTTAGCGAATTTCTTCCCGATTATCACACTTACGCTGTGCATACTTACTAATGAGTTTTTGTCCCTTTTTGTATTGTGTCCATTAAGGTGTTCTCTCTACTGTAAGGTTCAAAATTGTAAATGCAGGGTGCGATCTAAATGATGATACAAGCGGACAGGAGGTGTTTTTAACCCGTGATTGATCATTCAGATCGTTCAGGTATTGTTAGAGTTTGCACGTAATGTGCCGACTATAAGGCTTCACTCGAAGGACCATCCCTTTTGTTGGATAAGGGAAAAATAATTGTACAAGTCTAGCTCTAGTAAACGTGTTGTGTTTGTATTGAAATCTAGTTTCTATCTGCCAGCGAGGCGTACATCCTTTTCACAAGAAAGCTACGAAGCCCAGTCATTGGTTGTTAATTAAAAACCAGGGTGAGAAAAACGCTATGACCATTGGTCGCCTGAAAACAGTGGGTGAAAGCAAGACCGTGGTGGGAAAACGTCGCCAGTGAGGACAACTCGACTTTCCCCAAACGTGCATCTGGCAATACTCAAGGTCAAGTCCCATCTAAATTTTGATGAAGATTCGGGCCTAACCCTGAGAGGTACACATCTGCAACGCAGACGACCAGGCTAGACCTCAAGTACTGCCTACCGTAATTAATTTTACAGCCCTGTCCCTGCTACAGGGTGTCCCGGCAAAGGGTGTCCAATTGACGCATCGACAGGAGGTGATTGCTTATGCGAAAATAAATCAAAAGCGTGAGATAACATTTTTTCACCTCAGGTTTAGTTTTGGAAAAAATCGTTTTTGAAATTTTATTCAGCACGCATAGGCCTGTCTAACAATAAGAATTGGTAAAATGCAACAGTAACTATGGCACAATTGTTGATGAAGTAAATCACTGGGCAGGAATAAGTCGAAATTGTAGAATAACTTTCTTCGAATAAGACTTTGTTTTCAAGGAAATCGAGTTTGAAGATTTAAAAATCGGTTCCAACCCCCAAATCGATTTTTTTCGAGATTAAATCCTATTTGAAGAAAGTTATTCTACAATTTCGAATTATTTGTACACGAGGATTCATTCCAGCCGTACCACAGAGTATTTATTGATAAATTCTGTTGTTTGTAGTCGGGTGCATGCATACTTAACGATTTTTTGAAAATCGAATTTCCCGAAAATTAAACCTCGCATGAAAATTTGATTCCAAACTTTTGATTTATTTTTGTACAAGGAATCACCTCCTGTCCGCTTGTACCACACTTTCGGCTACACCCTGTATAAATAAAATATGAAATAAATTGTTTATGCTGTTCCCATTTCTGCATCAGTGTCGTAAAAGTCATACCTACTTTAATAAAAATCGTTACAAAGTTTTCGGGAACATGAGAATCATCTTTGACTGATCATCAGATTTAAAAGAACATTGCAAACTAGGGTAAAGGACCCAATTACTGCCACCTACCCGATTGCTGTTACCCTCAGCTGTTTTACGTAAAATAACGAATAAATCTTGTGAAAAGATGCATAAAAAAAATTTAGCATACAACTGAAACTGTTATTTATACGATACAAAAAACAGCACTTAATTTTTTCTTCGATAATTTGGATAAAACGATCCAAAATTTTAAGCGGATATTAGGCGAGTGAAAACGATGACTTCCTTATTAGCGAAAGAGAAAACAAGGCGTTAAAGCAAATGCTGTAATTGTAATACTTAACGTAACAAAATATAGTGTTTCATTAAGTCTTTTTACTTATTAATTGGGTGACAGTGATTGGTGCAAGCGTTTTAAGCATTTTGGTATTACCGTCATTGCAGTAGTTGCTCATGTACATGAGGCGATATAACCTTAAAATGAGATAAACAGTGTTACTTAGGTTAACTGACTGTAATTGGGGTGTCAGTAATTCCCTCAAATACGTTTGAAGGGTGTCAGTAATAGCTCCCAAAATATATTTTTGAAATTGATGAATTTATACATAAAAATCGAAGTTTTAAGGGGTAACACCACTCTAGAGGCAGAAAAAGAAGACCTAAATTTGACAATTTATTTTGTGAGTATGACAAACGGAATAGAATTTCTTTTCAGAGAGTTTATTTAACACATATTGAAGTACGAAAAACAATTTTTTTATTGCCATTTTCATGCAAAATGGCGGCAACAGAGCCCGTCTTCGAAAAAAGCTTTTTTGAAAACGCCGCCACGGGAGGACGGATTTCTCAGCATGTATGGGTCCCGGAACCAAAAATAAAACAAAATTATAATCTATATACAATTGGCTTTGGAAGTACGTAGGGTTATTTTTTTAAATCAATTTTTGTGGAAGTGATGCACTTTTTAAGAAATGAATCAATTCTTTGCCCTAAAAATGAGCATTAAATTGTTTATAAAAAAAAGTTTACATTCAATCAAAAAACGGCTACGTACTTCCAAAGCCAATTGTATATAGATTATAAATTTTTTTATTTTTGGTTCCAGGACTCATACATGCCGAGAAATCCGTCCTCCCGTGGCGGCGTTTTCAAAAAAGCTTTTTTCGACGACAGGCTCTGTTGCCACCATTTTGCATGAAAATGGCAATAAAAAAAAATTGTTTTTCGTACTTCAATATGTGTTAAATAAACCCTCTGAAAAGAAATTCTATTCCGTTTATCATACTCACAAAATAAATTGTCAAATTTAGGTCTTCTTTTTCTGCCTCTAGAGTGGTGTTACCCCTTAAGATCCAACAAATTTTGTTCATCAAGTAAACATATTAAATAATAATAAATAACAAGAATAACATATAGTTTTAGTCTATAAGTACAAAAC
The DNA here is from genome assembly GCA_951215215.1 of Andrena trimmerana. Lineage (NCBI taxonomy): Eukaryota > Metazoa > Arthropoda > Insecta > Hymenoptera > Andrenidae > Andrena > Andrena trimmerana. The sequence continues at coordinate 12,635,367 of OX578062.1, forward strand.
TAAAAGTAAAAAATTACGCCAAGTACATAATTATTATTTTTGCTAAAAAGCGTTAATAACATAGTGACGAGAAAAGCTGGGTGCGATAATTTTGAGGATGTTATTAAATCTCAGGGCTCCACTTCCCTAGATCCCTCTTTAATACTTTGCTTGGTTAATCTTTTTTATTTTCATATCTGCAAAAACTTTGAATACTTTGTCAGTTTCTCATGTAACGCAAAAGTTTCATGTCTTTATGAAGAACTTTAATAAAAACTTCCATATGCTTTGAATTTATGTAGCAATTGCTGTTCACAGATTACAGAAAAAAGTTAGATGGTGTAAATGGAAGGTTTAGACTACAAAGTCATTGATAATCGAATGCAAAAATTGTTCGGTGGAAAAATTAATTCTAATGCTCTATATTCTAACATTGTATTTCTAGCTAAGGGTTAAACTATAGGCGGGTTGTTCCATTATTCTCTACTCAAAATAGGTTTTAGTTTTGTAGTTATTGTGAAGTTTTATTGTCCGTTGTAGAAAAATATACCTAAGACTGTAGGAACTTTTTCAGCGGGCTCGGCGCGGTCGTAAGAAGTGTTTTAAGTTCATGCTATAAATTTATGCATATAGGACACCGCCTTCTTCCATTACTCCACCTTCAAACTTTGTAAGGCCTCGGATATTTCTAAGATCTCCGTTTTATCAAATACAGCGTATACCATCAAATATGTATTACATTTTTACCTACATCATTAAGTATGTTCTGAAATTAAAAGTGAAATTCCACGGGTTCTTATTAATCGTCTCTTAATATAGGTACTTAAATAATAATGATACATTGCACGCAATAAGTATCACCAATTTTCATCGATTTTTGTGAATTTGATAAAAAACTTTTAATTTCTGTTACCACATTTCTCTCATATTTGTTTTAGAATAATAAAGCCTTGTAGCTACAATACTGTTATGCAATTAATGGGAAACAATGTGAAATGGCACAAGAATTTATGTTTTGAAACTAGAGGATTGTAGAGGCGCTTTAATAAGAATGCTTCCCCATTCATTTCATGCATTCAGCGAGACAATTGTTATCAAGAAAACATTATCCGTGGAGAAAATTTAATTAGTTTTGAAGAGAGGTTGTGAATTGTCTTCTGCTCAAGTTCCTCAGCTGCGGTCTGTAGATGACATATGCCGAACTTCATTTACATTCCATCGCGCTTTAATACTGAAGTAGCATCTTCTTAATAAGCTAATAGTACAATATTAGTGAAACACATTAAACGTCGAACATGTTCCGTTTATCTGACAGTTACAGTATTACTGATTTATTATTACATTCATGTTGCTATGAATTGTTTGGAAATATGTGATTCTTGTAGAGTCTTCTTTAACGTTGGAAATTAAAAGCAGGCTTCAATTTATAAGTTTCTCGTGTAAAAGTTTATTGAATTTTATTGCTAGACCGTTCCGAGTTATAACAGTAGGTACCTATTAGCTCGTTGTGGCACCTACGCATTTGCATTAATATTATGTAATTAGGAGTTTATAAAATTCTGGGAATGCACAATTTTGAACATTTTATTATCGTATGTGGTCGTTTTCGTAGCCAACGCGTTAAAAGTTTCATTACTATTATTGTTTTGCATAACTAAGAACAATTTAATTAATAAAGCAATAAGTAAATATTTAATGCGTTAAGTAACTCAATACATACAAATATCCTTCAGGATAGAATTTTTCATAGTGAAACAATTTTTTAAATTACATGCAAATAGATAAAGAGACCAATCAAAATATATAAATATACAACCGGTATGGTTAATTAACGTAAAAAAATTCTGTACATCTTTTTGTATTGTAAAGTATTATTCTGTATAAAAATCTTTATTTCAGTTACTTTGTACCCAGATAGCATCGTACATCCCAAGGACGTCCGTTTCATGTCCAGTTTATATCCAAACGCCCTACGTCCATTTTGAACGTACCTAGGATGTTCTTAGGACTTAAATTTAGGATGTTCTAGGTACGTCCGTTTCTTAAGTCCTACGGATGTTCTTAGGACTTAAATTTCGGATGTTCTAGGTACGTCCGTTTCTTAAGTCCTACGGATGTTCTTAGGACTTAAATTTCGGATGTTCCAGGTACGTCCGTTTCTTAAGTCCTACGGACGTTCTTATGACTTAAATTTCGGATGTTCTAGGAACGTCCGTTTCTTCAGTCCTACGAATGTTACCAAGACTTACATTTCGTATGTTCTTGGAACGTCCATGTCTTAAGTCCTACGGATGTTCCCAAGACCTAAATTTCGTACATATATGTTCTAGGAACGTCCTTTTCTTAAGTCTTACGAATGTTCTTAGGATTTAAATTTCGGATGTTCTAGAAACATCAAACAATCTTGTAAGTCACGTGATTGTTTTGTACGACTACATTTCGAATATTGCGAGAACCTTCGTCTCGTAAGTTTTGTGAATGTTTAGAAGAACTGAATTTCAGATGTTCGAAGAACAACCGTCTTGTAGATTTTATAGATAATTAAGGTTAGATTGCAAAACAGTCTTATGATTGAATCTCGCTTTTGCGTTATTTTTTTGTGCAATGCAGTCGCTGAAATGTTGAAATGTTCCAAGATAGCACACGACGTCTTAAGACAGACATCTTTAATTCTTACACACACGACGTCTTAAAGACGTCTGTCTAAAGATGTCGTTAAAACATCTGTCTTGAAACGGATGCGAAATTTTAAACAATGACTCAAGAGGTCGAATAATGATATTCTATAGAATATTTCGCGTCAATGCGCATTTTCTAAAAGCAATTAAATACAGGTATATACCTAGAAATTAGAAGTAGTTCCCAAGAAATGTCTTGGGTAGTTTCGAAAACCGGTTGTTTCGTAAGTTTGAAGTCCTGGGTTCGATTCTCGTCACCGCCAATTTTTTTTTCTTTTTTTTTCTTAATGTCCTAACCCAGACCTTATGAAGACGTCTTTAAGACGTTTTTACGACATCAGCAAAATGTTTTTAAGACGCCTTTTGGACGTATTTAATTTTACTTTCGGACATTCAGAAAACGTTCTAAGAATGTCGGCACAGCACGTCCTCAGGACGTTCTACTTTGTAAATACGACCTTCCTACGACATTTAATGAACTTTACGGGGACGTACAGGGGACATATGGACACTCTTGGGACATCCTCCGAACGCACAGTACGTCCGTAACGGACGTTCTTCGGACGTACATAAGACGTCTTTGTGCTATCTGGGTAATGGATTATGTGTTTTATTGATGTAGATTCAAGAATTTTGTACATATAAAATACATTCATATTTCAGAAGTGTTAAAAGTATATGCAAGAAGAGAACTGGATTTTTCTGGACACGTGCATTGTGTTTTTTGTATCAACTACTTTTTATGGAGGAACTGCTATCAAGTTCTGAATATTATTCAACCTTGTGACATAAGACTTAACGGGACATGTTTGTAAAAATAAATATCATTTGTGACTTTTAAGCTAAATGGACAAGTTCATACATGACATAAATTGTATCGATCGGTAGGTTGTTGATTACAATTCGTAGCTATACGTATACTTGATACTTGAACAATAAACAGTAAGATGTGCCTGAAATTATCACGACCCGAAATCAAGTGTAATCTGCGATGAAGACCTTCTTTGTATCATAGTCGTGGCTTTATCATCGATCAGTAATTTCCGTTTCAAGCAAGCATGATGAGAGTAAATGAGAACATACCGTATGAAAATCGAATATACACTAGGAAATAATACTTGTTTCAAAACGGTAACTTCATCATTATAGGACAGAATACCAGACGTTGCTAGCATCGAACAATAATTTTATTCTTATGTATTGATATTTAAACATAGGTTTTGCAATGGGTGTATATAATAATTCAGTATATGGGACTATTCTATTGGATTTTGAATATGTAAATCGTCATAATATTATAGATTTCACTGTTATAATTTTTTATTCGGAAATAATTAATCTGTTATTGTAGTAGATTGCTGGATATTTTAAAAGTAATTAATATCATCAGTTTTCAGTCTTTGTTGTCATTTTAAAGTTTTGTAAAGCTGGGTACGATTACTATAATCTCATCCATATTTCATATAAAACGTTTCTTATTGTAGTAGACAAATATGAGTAAGTATATTTTATGCATCTTCTCCACCTGCTTGAAATTATTCCAAGCCAACATTAAAAAAATCAATATTTTCAACTTACAATTCACTTAAATTTTAACTCTGTTAGGGTTGAAAATTTGTAAATTTACATTTGTAAACTATTGATTTAAAATTCGTGTGCGTAGGCAAAAAGTGTGTAGGTATGTCGGACCGTCACTTTATTGTTTCAACACTCGCTTTCCCTCTCCCCCTTTAACAAACGAACTACCATCATTACACATTGTTAGTTTAAAATTAAATTTACTCAAAGACATAGGCCAATGGATGTTCTAGACATTATTCAACAATTAATATCATCGTTTTCGTTACCAAAACAACATAATACGTAAATATTTAAATAGTATGTATAAATAGTAGTGGAAATTCAGAATATTTTTAAACGATTTTATTAAACCATTTTAATTAACTTCACTCCTCCCTCCGTTTGTTTGTTTGTTTGTTTAAAATCTGGTAACTAAATATTAACCCACTTCCACCAATCCAATAGACTTGAAACTTCGTAGGCGTACAACCTAGTTATGATGCCAATACAATTTGAAAAAATTGCATCCCCTACAATTTTAACCCATAAGCACAAATCCAATCGACTTGAAATCAGCCTCTCGGCGTCCTTCCAGAAAACGACAAAAAGTCGCTGCATTGCCTAGTAAATACACAATTTATCTAAAAATGATCCGTTACGTACAAATAGTTCCATTTTTCAAGTTCTTTTAGCTGCAAAACTTAAACACTTCGAAGTAAATAATAAAAAAAAAATTTTTTTTTTATTTCTTTATTTATTTAGTTAAACAGAAGCCCTTTGATAAATACAAAGATACATCAGTATATACACTGAGCAATGAAGCACAGATTAGAAAATTACACGCATAATACGCAATATGGTGGCAGTATAAAACGCATAAAGATAAAACACATAAAAGCCAATGGAAAACGAAAATAGCAGCTAAGTAAGTAGTTACATATATGATTAATAACTCTAGTTCTAAATGAATAAAATGAGCAAATATATATATATAAAATATATATATAAAAAGATTCTAACTTAAACGATTTTATTTAATTTGGTCAATAATGCACTAAAAACTATAAAATAATTATTTTCTTGTACTACAATTATAATAGTGATATGTCGACTTTAAATAAAATCATGCAGCAAGATGTTTCATAACAGGATATGAATCAATTTAATACAGAACCAAGCGTCGAAATGAGCGATGAAATATCCTGCCCCACGATTTTTGAATTTTGATCAAATTAAATCATACCGTTTAACTCAAAAAATTGTTTATATATATTTTTTTGTTAATAAGCAATTAAAATCTGTATAATACTATTCAATCTATACATACCTTCCGCAATATAGTGCGTAATAGCCGTAAATGAATTTCGTTGCTGTGAATAGGAAGAAACATTCGACCGAATGAATCGTTGGGTTGGAATTCAAATCTGAATCTATCATTTACCGGACAATTACCTACTCTACCAGTTTAAATTATACAATTTTGATTTTTGAGCGTAGCACATATTTGGAAACGGTACCACGTATAATATTGGGGTGACCAAACAGTGCTCTGGTTATGTTCAGTATGGCATTTCGATTGCAAAACACGAGTACTTACAGTTTCTTTCAACTTCATGCGCGCAAATCAACTTTAAAAGGCAACTCGTAAGATTGGAGAAATACTCAATATGTACAATCAAAATCCATTTAAATATATTAAATGTTCTTGGTTTTGCATATAAACCTTGTCTTTAAATTTGCTTAAAAATACAATACGGGAAAACTTTTTCGCCAAGACAATACAACAGGTTACTTAATATAAATTGTTTTATTATAACAAAGTTCTGTGAAGTGTTAAAGCTAGGTACACTATGTAAGTAAGATTTAGAGAATTGAGACAGGATCTCACTGTAGAAGAGGTGTTTCTTTTGTGGACGCAATTAATTTGCAATAAACGAAATTTACGTTATTCGTTCTAGTTACATAACTCGTCAGAATCACACACATTTGCGCCATAAGGTGGAAATTTTCGTGGGCATATATTGCAGCTGGGCAGCTGTGCATATCCTGCCTCTATGAGTATAACTAAATTCCAAGTGTGGGGCGATTTAATTTTGGAAATGAGTACTATTATTAATATTCATAATGCGCGCAAAATATCCAAATATACACGTAAAATATGCAGATATGCGCGTAAAATACGAAAATATGTTAGGAACATGTACAATATGGGTTAACATGTAGAACATTATCCAGGATATAATATTTAACAATACATTTACAATTTCTTTAGTACGTTATAGTTTGCGTGGGAGTAAATTGCAAGCAAGTTCTCTAAATTTGTACTTGTTAATGATTGACGTTTGGCAACGAAAATTAATTTGTATGCAAGTAATACTTTATTAGTAACGTAGGCCACTTTTAACTTTGCGTTGCACCTCGTGGGAGTTTCAGTTCCTATGAATTGGATGATTTATGACTTTCACAGAGAGAAATATTTTCCACGAACCAATGTATTTTTTCCAATGTAACGTGATATCCTGGATTATATAAAACGAGAAGCCGATTCTCGTCACGTGCGAAATCGTCTTTTCCATCATCGTTTTCCGGGAAATGAACGATAACGAACGGAAATCGTATGAAAGTGCTATAATAGAGACATATGTATTCATTGAGCTCGTTTGCAGTGCCGTTCCATTGATATACAGTGAATCATGACTGGACATTTTCTTTGAATCACTTTTTTTCAACGGAAGGTGACACTTTATACTCCATATCTTGAGAAATGTGTTTCGCTTGAAAGATTCGAAACCCTCTGAAGGAAGAGAGCATAACACAAGACTTGTAATATCACTACACGCCTACGTACTTTTATTTATCTAGAAAATATTGATTCTATACCAGAAGATATAATATAATCGCCCGCGGAACTAATTTCTTATAAATATTTTTCTTTCAGTTTCTCATTTAAAAAATCGGAAATAATTTTATCAACAAAATTTTGATATTGTAGGTAAAAAGTTTGGTTTTACCAAAAATGAGAAAATTTACGACTTTATAACTGTCGTTATGTATTTTAATCCTAATTAATATTTATGTTGATACATCTTTCTAATCCGAGTGTCATTAAATTTAGAACTTTCGGAACTGTTACATTGTTACTATCACAAATTCTTTATTTTCTAACAAAAAGATCGAAATCTTTAAAGAAATGGAAAGGAGGGTGGTACAAAATTGCGAAATTTATGCTTCCGACACCTAAATTTTTAGTAAGAAATAATTTTGGGGGTCCAAAATAATTATAAAAACATAATTGTTTACGGGAAATACGATAGGAAAGTAGTAAAAAAAGCATGTAGAAAGGATGGCGACCAATTAGAAGTTGTTGAACTTTCCATGATCACAACTACGAACTGAATCCACAAAGTGCAACAATTCCAACGCTATTTTCTAGATAAAAATAGAAAAGTAACGAAAGAAAATTAGTTAACAATTATTGCAAATGATAAATTAACGATGCAGATATTCTCGAAAATGTGTTTAGAATTGAGATAATGAAAGCAACAACAGACTAACCCACATTTTCTTCGAAATTGAGTTAGTTGCAATAATGTATTCCAATAGGCTCTACTAATCATATTAAATAAAAAAACAAAAATTTTAATATGGGTTGGTCGGTTGTCGCTCTCACTGCCACAATTGTCTTCTAACTACGTGTAAAACAAAACGTGATGTGATGAACGTAAAGAAGAATTGTTAGGTTTCGTTCGCCTCTTCTTCAGATGATAGTTCTTCAGTAAAATAATTCCAGAAAACGGATTTTTGGGTAAAATGCAAGACAATGAAAATCTTTAACGACACAGCATGCTAATCAATCACGACGCGTCACAAACACTAGATGTATTGTGGAAATACTTCATGGAAGGATAAAGCAACGTTATAAATATTTCGATAAAGCCATCCACAACGCCCTAGTGCATTCCCTTTTATTGATTTTAAACTCGTTTGTACTCTACATAACGCTACATTTGAATCTATACCTACATCACAATCTGATGAACTTATTATGACCAGGATACTCGAGTATCTAAGGATTAACCATCTATCAGACTTGGATTGTAACGAATATATGTTATAATAGATCTATAAATCTCTAGTATATCTTTTTTTTTATAGATCTCCGTTTATACACATCTATTTATATAGTAGCGAACGAGAAAACGAAAAGTAAGTACCTTGGCTGGAATTATTGGCTGGAGAGCGAATCATCATTTTCCGACATTTAACATTTAACACATAGGTAGTGCTCAAAAGAACAATTAAGAATCTATTAACAAACAAACACCCGCAAAGTGACGCCAGTTAATTGTAAAATATTAATGCCGATGTTACAGATACATATAAGAAGCCTGGGCAACGCCGGGTACTTTAAGGGGGGAGACCACTGTCTGAAATCTGAAATTTTTTTTTTTTTTTAAATTTTCTGAAAGACGTATGTTTCAAGAATGTTCTCTCCAAATTTTATGGAGAAATTCGCAAAATTGACGGATATATGGTGTGTTTCGTAGAGCGGTGTCAAACGCGCGAATGAGCCACGCAGAACTTTGAACGCGTTTTCCTCAGAATTACATTTTTCAACCGCGTTGACAGTCTACAGAGAAAACTATACGTCCAATTGACATGAGCAAGGACATTTATTGTTCGGAAAACCCGTTGCTATTACGTGCCGATCAGCTTTTTTCATTTTTCGACCTGCTTCTATTTTTTTTAGCAACATTTCCCCAATTTTGTACCCCGAAAACATGACTTTTTTTTCAATTGTCCGCCATTTTGTTACTTTTTACAATTTTGACATTTTTTGATCGTCACGTAATAGAGGCAGGCTTCTAGTTTCTAAATATTATTGTTTTTTTGAATTCCGATTAACCATATGGCCTGGGGACTGTCAACGCGACTATCAATGTTTTGCCGCAGCGCAAATTTTGACGAAGAGTATACACGAAACGGATTTATGAATTTGATTGAAAAAAATGTTTTCTTACCCTTCGATATGTACACTATTAACTATACTACGCAATAAATTGATTTACTTGCGTTGTTTGGTTGAAATAAATTCCCGAAAACACCCTTACATTTCGGACCGAGACAGTGGTCTCCCCCCTTAAGCTAGTGATCAAATAAAGTCAACATCTTCTAATTGGTCGCTCTATGCACCCTCCTTTACCTGCTTTTTTCACTACTTTCCAATTGTTCTTCCCGTAAATAATTAGGGTAAACTTGCCTAAATCGTACTCCTTAAGAACAAATGTTTATTACATGAAAAATAACAGGGAAAATGGAACAAAATTAGTGGTAATCAACTCTTTATTAATAGAATAAACAGTCTTATAAACTCAAGCAACAAAATATATTCAACTTCTATTCATAAAACGATTTATTTTTAATATGGAAAAAGTACGATTTAGGACATCCAAAATCATTCTTGGAATTTTCAATTTTTTTCACATTGTCAGGCCTGCTTTCTGTGCGATTACATACATGTAGGATTGGGATCGACGGTGGTGGGCGTAATTAAGTAGTAACACATCCTAAAGTGATAAAAGATATTGAATGCTTCTCGCAACATGGCTTGGCGAAGACTGCCCGTCGACGCACGCTGGTATTGCCGGTTGCCGCCGCTTTCAAGAGCGTGCCTCGAAACAAAAAGCTTATTTCGCGAACATTCATACATATACCTACCCTAGAATCACATACATTATCAATTACTTTCACAAAAATTAATTTTCTTTACACATTCAGTGGTATAAATAACGTGATTCAGTCCAAGTAGTTGTTCCATTTCCAGGTCTATCTATATAGGGTAAACGATACAGCAGTTGACCACCTAAGAGTTTCAGTTTAGGTAACCGCTATGGAATGAGTAACTCGAATTTTATAAATGAAGTTTTGTTATAACAGATGGAAGGAGATTTATCGAATGATAATTATAGCACCAAAGAAACTTTGAGAAATCAGTAGTTTCAATATTATTATAAAGAAACATAACTCAAAATTGTAGTTATTGACCAGTCGTGGCATAGTTGTTGACCGATCCAGGTACAGTTGTTGACAACTTACCGAATATAAAAGAAAATTACATATTTTTCACTAAACTGAGGATTTTATGTATATGTAGATAATCGAAGTGTAAAATGATACTGTGACCTATGTCAGGCTATGTATGTACGCATAATTTTGCAGGAAGGATTTCATATACATACTTATTCAGTTATTTTGATACATGGACACCTTCAATGATGCATCAATTTAATTAGTGTTTCTTGTTTCAATAAAGAATTATAAATTTTGTAAATAAACTATACCCCATAACAAATTTCAAAAAGTAAAAAAGTACGTGAAAAGTCGAGGTCGGAAAAAAGTATAATCAAATAAATAAAAAAATAGAAGATAATCATATAATATTAAAATTTATGTGAAGTCATTCCCTATGCAAATTATCTTTGTAAAAAGAAGTGAGATCCCCATAAAAAATTGCAAAAAAGTAAAAAAATTACGCCAAGTATATGAAAGAAAAAAAAAACACAAAAGTAGAAGATAATAATAATCACAATGTAAAAAAACATGTCAAATCAAAATGAGCTACAAGTACATAAAGGTGCTTTCCGCAGGATGCAAAGGCGACACTGTGTAACACAATAAAAGATAAAAAAATATGTCCACGGCCTGGAAGTCAAATACTTGGCGTGTGTGGCTTCATCATTTGAACTGTGTAAATCTCGCGCCGACTTAAAAAAATATGGGAGTCATAGATTAAATAAGGGAAAAAATTATTTTTTACTTTTTAGGGCAATTTTATTTTTTTTAAGTCGGTTTTAATTTTTTTATATATACGATGGTGTGAATAGTACAGAATCCACATTCCTGTATTATAAGCAACATGCTTAGGATCACTGTCTTGCATGGACACGAACTTATATTTAATTCACATTTTTTCTGCATTGGCATGGTTGCATAAAGGTGGGTTTTTAAAATATTGCGGTACATATGATGGTCCATTAACCCACCCATAAAATGCAATTCTTCACACCAGCAGCAGTCATGCAGCCCCAAACACACACAGAACTATCACTATGCTTTATGGTAGGCTTAAGTTTGGGACATTATATTCTAAAAAAAAACACTATATTCGAAAAATATTAAGGACTCCATGAAAACACAGTTTACCCCTTTTCACCCCCTTAGGGGTTGATTAGTGCAATATGCAGAAATTGATTTTTAGGGATTTGTGTGGGAAACCTTTATATGTAAAATCCAAGTTGATATCTAAACGGGCCTAAGAGATATTGAGAAGTTTGTGAAAACAAATTTTATCCCTTTTCACCCCCTTGGGGCGGAATTTCCAAAAATCCGTCCTTAGTGGGCGCCTACGTCATGAAAATAATGCACCTTCCAAATTTGGCGTTCCTAAGTTAAAGGGTTTGAACTGGGCGTTCATGAGTCACTCAGTTAGTCAGTCAGTCAGTATGTCAGTCAGGACTTCTTCTTTTATATATATAGATTTTTTTCCTCCGTTCAAATAGAGCGTCCATCTGGGCCGAAGATATTGTATTTACTTTCATCTGTAAAAATTACACGATTCCTGTAGTCCATGCCTGTGTTTCTGTAAGACTTTACGAATTCCAATCTCTTCTTCCCATTTTGCTCATTGATGAAATATTTCCTGCGTGCTACTCTGCAATGATACCCATATTTTTTAAAACAATTCCTGACAGAACTAGTTGAAATATTGGCAATTATAAAAATGTTAATTTTGCAAGCATTTAATTTAAGATTTTCTTTATGTAGCGGACAAGAATTCGATCGGTGTATTGATTAACTTTTCACGGACGTCTGCCCCTAGTATTATTTTGCATTGCTTTACGTGATTCATACCGATAAATTATGCTTTGAATTGTAGACTTTTACACACTGATTATGTAAATGTATGATTATTTTCCTCTCTTCTACGGTAATTTATACGATTTTTCGACCCATTATTATTTTACAGTGATTAATACTGTTTGATTTTGAACACTACTGCTCAGGCGATGTTTCCGAATATACTAAGGTCAGGGAAAGATATATTGGCAGGTGAGTTTCGTGAGGGGTTATTCTCCCACCATACCGCTTGCCTGCCTCGGTGCTCCTTTTCTCAACGTTTTCTGACTCGCTCTCGCCTTCGCAGAACAAGAGTGGGCCAGAAGTGGTGGGGATAGTGCCAAGCTCCTGAGGTGTAGGCCAAACCGAGTTCTTAGCGTAGAAATACATACATCCGAATAGGTGTGCGTTAGCTCCGAAAAAAATCAGGAATTTTATTGGTCAGAACATTGATTCTTTCTCGATAGCTTCATATCGTATTGGTCGACGCCAGCGATGCCCAGCTGGGCGGTCCGAGATAAACGAGCATTCATCGCGTTTTCCAAAGCTCGCGTGGAAGGGGGTGCTCGAAACCAATGACGTTGCGGGCATGTCACGGACGGGGAAAACTCTAGTAGTGTGCGCGTAGGCTCGTACCCATAGGCTTTTTCAACTGGGCTCTTGGAGCCCTAGTGTTTTACATTTTAGGAATTGGGGAAATAAACAGGAATTGACTAATGATTAAACAATAAGATTATATAATTGGACGGAATAGACTTGAACAGTTTCATTTACACATCTGATTAACAAACAGTTTCTTATTAAACGATTTTTATTCAACTTCAATCCTCTGTCTGTTTGTATGTATGTTTGTTTAGTTCAAATCTAGAAACTCAATTTTAACCCACTTCCAACTATCCAATAGACTTGAAACTTTGCAGGCATATATATTTTGGATGACAATACAAAATTATGAAGAAAAAGAAACCGCCCCAGGGGTTTAAAAAATTACCAAGTCATTAATAAATATAACCCTTAACCACATCCAAACGACTTGAAATCAGCCTATAACCACAAATCAAATCAATTTAATCGACATGAAATCAGCATGTAACCACAAATCAAAACTAGACAATAAAAAGTAAATAAAGAAAAGAATTATTTTTTAGTTTTGAGTGCATTTTAAATAAAATAGTTTAGCAGTATAACTCAGTGCGACCAGTGCGGGTCTCCCGAATCCGCTATAAATTGATTTGATTTGCGGTTATAGGCTGATTTCAAGTCGTTTGGATGTGTGGTTAAGGGTTATATTTATTGATGACTGGGTAATTTTTTAAACCCATGGGGCAGTTTCTTTTTCTTCATAATTTTGTATTGTCATCCAAAATACATATGCCTGCAAAGTTTCAAGTCTATTGGATAGTTGGAAGTGGGTTAAAATTGAGTTTCTAGATTTGAACTATATATGTGTGATAAAAAAGTTCAAAAAAATTCTGAGTATTACTACAAAAATACCTTAATATGCAGGCAAAACGCCAGATAGTATAAACTAATAGTTTTTGTTAAATAAATTCCTGAAGATGGCGTTGAAACCGGGCAGTTACAGTGGAATTCCCCCTTAAGCGCCAAATCCTATACCTTGGGCTAAAAACATAGCAAAATTTGGGATTTTTTTCAAGAAACTATCAATTGGATTCATCTGAAATTTGGATCATGTTTTGATGCATCTTGGAAGAAGTTGCAGCTTTTCTTTTATTCATTTTTATTAATAAATATAGGAGTTATGCATCACGTCGCGTGAAACTCGGCGTCCATTGGGGTGCACGATATTTATCTACCAGGTAATCTAAAACAGAAAAATGTAACGGTGTTTTACTTTATGCTTATGTAGCTTATGTAGCTTATGAACCAGCAAAAAACAAAATAAATATTGGGGAGTGTAGAGAGTTTTCAAACTAAAAGGTCTGAACCATTAATTTTTGCTATCCAATTTTGCACCAATTTTCTTATGTAACAAAAGAAGTATAGAGCATAGCGGTATTCTGGTTCATCACATTGAAGTTACATGTGTATAAAGTAAAGCGGTGTTTCATTTTTCTGTTTCAGATTACATGGAAGGTAAATATCATGCACACCAGAGCATGACAAATTTTTCTAGGCTCTGATGCATAACTCCAATATTTATTATTAAAAATGAATAAATGAAAAACTGTAACTTCTTCAAAGAGGCATCAAAACATGGTCCAAATTTCAGAGGAATCGAATTGCTACTATATTCAAACAAGATTCTCAAATTCTTCTATGTTTTTAGCCCATAAAATAGGATTGCCCCCTTAAGTGGCAGCATTATAATAGAATAAGCATTTGAAGTAGATTAGTAATATTAAACTTGCATAAATCATACATCAACAACCTAAAATCCAATTTTAATGAAAAGAAGAACGTAGGTGCCGGATGTTGTTTCGTTTATACAAAGCGTTGTCAGTTACAGTTTGAAATATGTATTCGAGTGTAAAGCACATATGTCACCACGCCAACGTGCGTCCAGCAATTTCGTCAATATTTTCCCAGGTAGATTGTGGGTGGTGCGAGTGACAAGAACGAAACATGATACATGTATCGTGGAAAATATTGCACATCAGATGATAACGTGCAACGTTCGTATGATTAATATGTTTTACAAAAGAGATGGTGAAACTGTATAAGTCATTTTTAATTACACATGAACGATACAATCTCCAGAAAATATTCTAGTGTTCTAATTAGTAGGTAATACATTACAATAATTGTGTAACACCTAACAGTTACGCATATAATTCTCTTTAATTTTAGTCCTTTAATTTATTCCCACCATGAATCATGATTGGGTAAAGTAGCCGAATATGGGACCCATTTCTTAAAAGCATCATAACTTATGATTAAGAACACTTTTATTAAAATTGAATACACGGTTTAAAAGTAGGATATATACTCTTTAGGAACCTAGTGGAAAGAACTATAACAAAAATTCGGTTTCTTCATAACAAAATAAAAACAAAAGTCTTGCAAATACGCCGGTTATAAAAATGGGTTCCTAATATGAGACCCAGTTAGTTTTTTGTTGCAATTGATTTTTTTTTTTCATTTTTTACAAGTTGGGCATGTGCAGGGCCGGCGGAACCCATTATGCAAGTAATGCGTTGCATAAGGGCGGTAGCCGAAGGGGGCGCTAATAAATATATCCCAGACTTAATAATAAAGGAATCCAACTCCCATATAAACAAAATGTAAATGTAATTCTTTTTTTTATTGTACCTCGTAATGGCAAAATATATTAAATAGAAAACAGGTGCAAAAATTTGGTGGCGTCAAAAATTGTCTTGCATAAGGACGCCAACCATCCTTGCGCCGGCCCTGGGCATGTGAAATCTGTTTCTTTACCGCAGTCTTCGTGGGCCCACCGATTACATTTCATACACTTAACCCATTGTTCACCATGTACATCTGAAGAGTAGAAGCCTGTGAAAACAAGCATTCTGCATTATAAGTGCCTTCATCATCGCTTTCGTCATAAAAAAAAGGGTCTAGCAGGATAAGCATGGGCAAGCGGCCCTCATGCCGATTCTTGGAGTCGTTATTTTTTAAACAATGCTCCTTGCCTGAAACACCATTATGTAAAGTTTTAGATCGCTACCCCCCTGTTTAAGAGTAATACGGGGGTAAACGCCCTTAACGTTATTATTTTTTTTCTCGGTTACTACTTAAGATATTTTAATGAAAAAAAAACAAAAATAGCTACATACTAACTGTACTTTATATATTTTTCTCCAAATTTTAACTCAATTATTAAGGGTAGAAAAAAATAATTAATTTATCGGGCGTGGTTTTTCGATACAACCCTTTGAATGACCACCTCCAAAACAATCAAGAATAATGCTCTATTATCGAGCAATTATATATAAAAACCTAAAGATAGTCGAGATGGTGGAACATAGTTAAATAATTTAAAGAAGATCACTATATTATAAATATATGGGGTTTTGTAACGAGAAAGAGTGTTTGTCGCGAGCCTGAGTTATGTGTCATTTAAATACGAATAGAAGAAACGATTGCGGATCGTTAGGGAGATCGAAGTATGAATGAAGAGTGTTTGGGATTTATTATTTATGTATAGTGTCGGGCAAAGAAGCGAGTCGTGAAGCGTGCCGTGAGAGTAACCCCCCCATAAACATGACTCATGTATGAAAGAAGCTAATTCCCTTTAATTCACGAAAAAAGTTCTCACGCAAAGATTGTGAAATCATCTTTGCTAATTCCAATTATACCTTTAACCCTTTAATTCACGAAAAAAGTTCTCACGCAAAGATTGTGAAATCATCTTTGCTAATTCCAATTGTACCTTTAATTCACGAAAAACATTAAAAACATTCTCACGCAAAGATTGTGAAATCAACTTTGCTAATTCCAATTGTATTCTCGTTCTCCGTTCGAACATTGATTCCTCTGTCACTTTTTATACTTGACATTCCTTTATTGGCTACAAATCAATTCAGTGCTTAGATTTTCAACTTCGGTTTTAAGGAATTAGCGGGCGAGGCCTGTAGTTGACACAAAAACTTTTATAAGAGGGACATCTTCTGTCAAAAATGTCGTATGAAAATCGTTTTACGATGGAAAATAATAAAACCTGGGTAGAGACTAATTTAAACGAATCAAAGTCGGTAATAGATTAATAGCACATTCGTCAACCTGCACTAGTGATATGAAACATTTTGTTTTAAGTCGTCTTCATAGTTTTTTCTTATACAACGCCCGCTAATTCCTTAAAACCGAAGCTGAAAATCTGAGCACTGAATTGATTTGTGGCCAATAAAGGAATGTCAAGTATAAAAAGTGACAGAGGAATCAATGTTCGAACGGAGAAGGAGAATACAATTGGAATTAGCAAAGTTGATTTCACAATCTTTGCGTGAGAATGTTTTTCGTGAATTAAAGGGAATTAGCTTCTTTCATACATGAGTCATGTTTATGGGGGGGGGAGGGGGGGGCATTTCATCACTTTTTTCATAATTTGTGAATTTTTGTTGTGTTGATCTTATCAAGCTAACGTACCGCCGGTCACTCTCTAGGAAATTTCACCACAAAGAAAACGTATATATGCGAGGAAAGAAATTTATTACTTAATAAATTATAAATAAATTAACAATATTAAGTTAATAAACTTTTGCGCCTTAACGGCTTTCCTCCTGACCGCCACGGCCCCGACCACGACCACGGCCTCGACCACGATACTGTGCGTGGATATTAACGTATGCGAATTTTACATGTTCGTTTACGTTATACTCAGATATGTTTCTTTTTTTTTAATAAGTTTATTAAATATTTTCTAATTAATCCTACCTTTAACCTTGATTAAATATGTAAATTATGTTATACGTGTGGTAATACGTATTCAGTGGATTGGTGGATTTTGTGTTAAATTCGAGTTTTCAGATATGTAGCAAACATACAAGAAGCAAACAGAGGATCGAAGCTGAATAAAATCGTGTAAACGTATGATTTCTTTTCAATTTTGCCGTTGCAAAAACGAATATACACATTTTTGGCGTTTTTGGGCCATTTCGTTTGATTAATTTTGTCGTTGTCAATACATTTCCTTGCTGATCTACCATCACGTATCATGCATGAATATGAACCGTTCTGGGGATGAGGACCGTTATGAAATACGGCACTTAGTAATTTATATTTTTTATTACATATTGATATTGGTTATGGGGCAGCGGTAATTTTACAATTAATTTCTTTAATAATGTTGCCATTTTCATTATAAGAGAACAACAATAATTGCATTATAATAATTATTGGCGGAGTAGTAATTTCAATTTTAGTAAATATTTGCTCAGAACATTGTTTGCACA
This sequence comes from Andrena trimmerana, assembly GCA_951215215.1. Taxonomy (NCBI): domain Eukaryota; kingdom Metazoa; phylum Arthropoda; class Insecta; order Hymenoptera; family Andrenidae; genus Andrena; species Andrena trimmerana. Next base: position 12,653,356 of record OX578062.1, read on the forward strand.
GTTTTTGCGAACTCGATTTCCAACCAATCGGTAAAGCAATATTAACATAATCTTGTAAAGGTGTACCTTTCTTTGACTTTAAAAACAATTCTTTAACTGTCAAGGGGAGAATATAATGGCTGTTAGTGATTGTTTCTTTATGAGAACATTTTCTGCAGTGTACAGATGTTGTCATTTCAAATTGAACTATTTTTTGGAGCCCTTGTAAATTATTGCATAATGCTAAAAGAAATTCAGATGCGTCTTGTTGAATCTTTTGCAAAAATTTGCCTCCTATGAACCTCCCGCCATTATCGCGCGAGATCTTCTTTACCATCGTGACGTTTCAAAAATGTTAACAACTAGCAGGTTATGATTGAATGACAGCCAAGTGACATTTATATAAATTATGCTTTCGAGGCGACACCTACTGGCGTCAAGTGGAGGAGGAAAACGTGACGTCATACCTCGTAATTTTAAAAGTGTCACTTTTATAACTATTAATTCAGAATAAATCTTATATCTTTTAGACAAATAGCTTGATACATTAAGTAAAACGACATATGGGTTCGAAAAAACCCCTCGCTATTTACGTCAATAGCTGCCGTTGTATCAGTTCCATAAAATATATTTGTTAATGTTTCGGACGGTTTAACTATTTTGGATAAAAAACGCCCGTGTGATAAATAATAAATAATCGCAGCGACGTGCGAAGAGCAACCCACTGTCCTGTTGCCATTCGCACAATCATACGTATATCGTTGTATTGCCGTGCAGCTGGCAAGAGCTATGAAATTTTGAAATTTGAATAAAAAGTACAAAAATGGCCATGCAGCCCTTTGCCCACACTGTGACAACCGAGTGGCTCAGAACTCACCACGTGACGGTGGCTGCATGTGGAGTTCCTCCCTAGCCCACCCCAACCACCTTACCATGTGGACTAGAAGACGAAATTTGATAAAAATGTCGTAATCGCGAAAGGAGACTCGGAGTCGGGTTTATAAACTTGATGAAGTGGAAACATGAGATTTGTACTCAAAGGCGGGCATATGACGGCGCGACTCAAGTGTGGCCCGAATGAAGCCATTCCTTGCGTCTAGGGGCCGTCCTTAAATTACGTAAGGGTAATTTTGGCGATTTCTTACCCTCTCCCTCCCCCAGTATAAGAATTCGTAAGATTTGATATTGCAACCCCCTTCTTACGTAATATTTTTTACATTCAATGTTTTCAGTTATTAAAATTCTTTTAAAGGTTTATATAAAATTCATTTAACTCGGTTTCGGGAAGTTTAAACTAAAACAACTTTCATGGAACATTAATGCTAGAATTTGTATTTATTGAAAATTAGGTTAAAAAACAGTACGTAAGACGCTATCTGACTCCCCCCTCCCCCCTTGCAAGAAACCGTAAGAAATTCGCAACCCCCCCCCCTCCCCGCAAAAAAGCCTTACGTAATTTAAGGACGACCCCTTACTCCAATTACTTTGCTGGATACCTCTCTTACGAGCGTTACCATACGCTCCACATCCTGAGTGTGGCAAGGGTATGTTTCGACGTTCCATGATTTGGGGATCTCTCCCACCTCCAGCATTTTTTTTTAGGGAGACGGTTCTAACAGAGTTTAGTGACATCAACTCGATAGACATATCACGCAATTTCTATAAGTGAAAGCATGTTTATTTCGTACGTAGATTCGAAATAGTTACTTTTAGTCGTTACGTTTATTATATAACTCTTTATCAGGGCTCTTATTATCCGGATATCCAAGTATCCGGATTGCTGGTTATAACTCGAAATCCGGATCGAAATCCGGATCTGAGTATCCGGATATCCGTACTTGGATCCGAGTAACCGAGTACCCGGTTTCGGATATTTTATCATCATGGTTGAATAAAGCTTTCTTTATATCGATTCTAATTAAAGAGAGCAAGTTTAACTGAAGTGATTAAGAGGTTATACCTAGTCAGGCGTTCGAAAAAAGGCGAATGTTTGTGAATTTTTTTTAAAAAGCGGAAGCATATATTTTTACAGAACTTTTTGCACTTAAATGAACAACATTTAAAGAACATTTGGTTTCGTAATTTTTTCATAGAAAAATATTTATGTTTATAACAAAGTAACAACCGACATCCAAGAAGCCTTTTTAAAAATGTGATTTTGCGGTGAACACTGCCATTCGGAACCAGATTATTTGAAATTAAAAGACAAAAAAGATTTCGATAGTATATTAATGTATCTTCCACCTAACGGAGGGAATTTCCGAAATATTAATTTAAAACAAAATGGCGGCTATTTAAAGTTGAAATCATGATTTTTTCCCGTGAATTTTTGCATGAAAAAATCAGGATTTCAACTTTAAATAGCCGCCATTTTGTTTTAAATTAATATTTCTGAAATTCCCTCCGTTAAGCGGTAGATACATTAATATACTAACGAAACCTTTTTTGTTTTTTGATTATAAATAATCTGGTTCCGAATGGCAGACATTTTTTCAATTAGAATCCAAATAAACACAACTTTATTGAGTCATTATGATAAAATATTCGAAACCGGATACAGATCTTATCCCGGATTTCGAGTTGTAATGAGTAATTCGAGTATTCGGATATATCCTGATACACGGGTGCTCGAATCTAAATTAAATAAGTATCCGGATATCCGGATATCCGAATATACATTTTGTGGGTATCCGAGTACTCGGATACTCAATCAAAGACTCGAATAGTCAAAAATCGGGTACTTCAGACTCGGATACTCAAGACTCGGATACCCAAAACTCGGATATCCGTAAATCCGAGAAATAGTAAGAGCCCTACTCTTTATTGCATATTTTAATGAATTTTGGACGCATCGAAAGTTGATATCATGAATTTGTGAACATTCGATATTTATAATTATTCTTTTAGTCACCCGAATTCGGAATAAATGCTAATAAGAACCTCTACATTTATTTAGACATAGTATTGAGTAATTGAATCTATGCATAATAAATTAATGCTTATAACCAAATCGGAGCAATATTAGAAGAATAATAACTAATTGTAATTACGTTTGTATAAATTAAATATTGAATTCTCACGAATATTTTTTGCACCATCTTTGTTGCTTCTACGGATAATACTTTTTTAAATCAACTGTGTACAATTTTTCAATTCAATGCACTCCAAAAAAAAGTATATTAATCAAGGTTATATTAATATAAATTACAATTGCGAATTCTTCTTTTGAAGTCGATTTAATATATAAAATATATTACATACAAGATGGGCGGATACTTTTGTGATTAATTGTGTATGTATGACATTCAATTGAGGCATTTGGTGGAAAAAGGGCATATAGGCTTCTGTGCCCCTTTTCCTTAAATCGTTTAAATCGACTCAGGTTTATGTTATATATATAATATATCAAAGGGACTACTTATCTCGCGTTCAGATTAGCTAGATGCTGTTTTATTACGTAGCGTGATGGACACAGCTACATAGTCGCTGAGCAGCCGCGCTACCGTGCTGTCGTGCAATAAGTACTTTCGTTTCATAGAGGATTTTGTTTAAGCGAGGAAATATGGAAAGTGAGGCGAGTATCGAATCCGCAAGGAAAGAAGCTTATTTAGAAAAGAAAAAATTGATTTGTCAGACAGCTTGCTGCAAAAAATCAAAGAGACTAATACTTACTTAAAACATTACATTTTTTGTTTATTTTTGTGCTTCATTTTGTATTTTTTATTTAAGCAATGTATAAAAAGTGGGTAACGAAGTAAGTGAACAAAATTATAATTAAATAACTAAACAAATAAGCAACTTTGTTACGAATTTACCACATTTACGGAAAATCGGCACATAAACCACTTGCTTGAAACTTATAAATAAAGACACATAATACTTCCAAATTATGACTTCTATTTTCAGAAAGTTTGAAGCACACGATAACTACATTCCTAAAAAATTGGATTTAATTGCATTACTTTTTATTAAGTTATACTATAATGAAAACTTTGAAATCGATTTTCTTGAAATATCATTTTGGCGTATGTGCACTTTTTCCATCAAATACCTCACTTTCAATTTCTGTAAAAGTGATTGTGGCTACTGATAGACTCTATTCTACAATTTCACATCACGCTTACCAACGAAAAATATGTATCTATTTATGATGTATTTGTGAAACGAGAAACTATAGTTTCATAAAGTGCCATATACTCAATATAAATTATAACACACATTGAAACAGCTACCTTTTTTTAAGAAAGGTCTCAAATCACGTCACTCGCATGATGCTCATTACATAATACTTTGTTTAAGTAGCATAGTCGTTGAAATATTCGTTTTCCATCTAAATTTAATTGAACGTCACTTCAGGAATGCAATTTAATCTAGGTGTCCAAGGATAATGTTGTTAAACGTGTATGGGGAATCGTTATGGGAAGGAAAGATTCAACTACATGCTTTTCATTATCGATCACATCATCCTAAGTAGCTACAACATTGTACCCCGGCGTAATTTATGATTTTCCCTTAATTAATGACGTGTAATATAAAATTGTTTCGATACAATATTTCGAATAATATTATATTTTAATTGTGCAAATTAGAACTGTTATTGGAAGGTATTCATTGAAATAAAAAAAAGAAACATGATTAAAATCTTCTTTAAATATAAAAGACCATTTTAATAATCGATATTCCTGATTATTTTCAATTTCTATTGTATTTAACAACTCTTACGTCACCTAAACGATTTTAAATTTTAATGGCAACAAAAGTTCAGAATATTGAATTCATGGCCTACTTAGTTGATATTGTTGCGTCGGCGAGTTTGCTCGGCGCACATCGTAGTACATTCTAGAGGGAACAAGGAACCAGGGAGTCGAGACAGAAGCAGAAACCGAAATTCAGACCGGTCACATATCGGCAAGTAACCAGTAACCGTAATGAAAGTGGAGAGAAATTCTGACCGTAATAGCGAGAGGATGCAAAAGGGAACCGAAGCTTCTGACCAATGGCACTTCGGTCGGGAATCGGGGACCGTAATTCTGAGACGAACGGGGACCGGTTGGACTCTCCAGTTGGACTGACCGCCGTGGAGGACGGACGTGCCGTCACAAGGCCCAAGAGTCACCGTTCGTTCTACCTGAACAAGCTGTCGAAGCCGAAACCTTAGATCCTCAAAGTTTGGTCGCACCGCCTAGTGCCATAATACAGCCAAAATTAGTGAAATAACATCTACGCAGGGGGATGTCCCCCCCCCCCTTTTTTTGAAGAGGGGGAAAATGGTTTACGCATACCCCGAAATTTGTTGTCGGGGTTACGTGGGACTCCCCGCCTATGAAATAGACGGGATAACTTATGAACTAGGTTAAAAAACACGCAGGCGGTTCCCTCTGGGGACACTGCCGGGGGGGGGGGGGGGGGGTTAACTCTCCTCCCACGCAATCAGCGGGGGCCGACCCTCTTTCTCTTCTTGGCGAGCCGTTGACGCGTGCGGGCCCTATTGGCCGCAGCCTCTTGGGCCATGCGCACGCGCTCGGCTCGTAAGAGGCGGTCGGCTTCCACCTCCGCTGCCTGGCGGGCCCCCATAACTGAGGCCGCAAAATCGCGAAAAGCGACCCACCTCTCCAGAGAGGAAGTGGCAAGGGGCACCAACGTGGAAACTTCCACCGGTGCCCCTAGGCCAGCGGCCAGCACCTCGCGCTGGGGGGCGAACTCCGGGCATGCAGTGAGCACGTGCTCTGCATCATCCCGGGTCGCCCCGCAGTCCAGACACGCCTCGGAGGGTGCTTTCCCGATTCTATGTTTGAATCGTTGGAAAGCCCCATGCCCACTCAGCAGTTGCATAGACCAATAGTCCGCCACTACTGAGGGACCCGAGGCGTCGACGAAAGTGCTGACCGCGGGGACAAGGCGTCTCACCCACCCAGTGGGTGGGGATCTGTCCCACACGGCCTGCCACTCCTCCATAGCCGCTGCAAGCGCAGCAGCTTTGTGGAGGTGGGCCCGCGTTTTAAAACACTCCGGGTCGCCGCCAAGGGTGGGGTCATCCCTGTCACGCGCTTTGGCGCAGAAAACTGCGCGCCCCATTTTGGCCTTGATGTACAGCGGCATTCGCCCTGCTAAAACGCAGAGCGAGGCAAATGACACAGTCCTATATGCCGCTGTACATCGGATTAGGTCTGTGCGCTGAGCACGCCGGAGGATAGCGCGAGCACCCTCCGTGGTCAACGCCACAGCCCAGACCGGCGACCCGTATAAAATCACGGACTCCCACACCGAGATGTAAAGCTTCCGAGCGTGGACGGATGGGCCCCTGGTGTTCGGCAGGAGCGCCGAAAGCGCTCCTGAGACTCTATCCGCCCTTGCTGCAACCTTCCCCAGATGGGTCCGATAATTACGGAGGCAATCAAAGACTACCCCCAAATATCGGACCGTGGCCGCCGTGGTGACATCGGCATCCAGGATCCGAAGACTAACCGTCTTCTGGATCCTGTGGCCAGTCAGGAGGATGGCCTCCGTTTTTTCAGCTGCCAAGGAAAGGCCGGTTTTACGAAACCAAGCTCCAATCCTCGGCAGCACGGTTGCCATCTGCGTCCTGACCTGGGAGAGGTTCCTGCCCGAAAACAAGAGGGCGATGTCGTCGGCGTACGCAATCGCACGCCCCGCCCCGCCCATATCCAACTCGGTGAGGAGTCCGTCATAAACGACGTTCCACAGAAAGGGTCTTAAAACGGACCCCTGTGGAACGCCCGCGTAAATGTCACGGACCACGGTGCCCTCATATGAGTGCACCGTGATCCCGCGATTATTAAAATAGTCCCCGAGAAGCGCCCGAGCATGTCGATCTACCCCTCTCCTACTCAAGACGTCCAGCACCACATCCCATCGAAGGGTGTTGAATGCATTCTGGACGTCGAATGAGAGGAGGAGGCAGATTCTGTTCCTGGCCCTGGAGTCTTCGGCAAACCGAGCTACCTTGGTGGCCGCCTCCATGGTGCCGACACCACGGCGAAAACCAAACTGGTTCCGGTGGAAGGGGTCCCTGCCGAGCTGGGATTCCAGGATCTCCTTGTTTAACATACTCCCAAACCTTGGACAAGGCCGGGAGTATGGAGATCGGCCTATAGGCCCTCGGACATAGGGGATCCTTACCCGGCTTCGGGATCAAGATGACTCTTGCCATCTTCCACGAAGCCGGGATTCCACCTCGCTCTAAAGTGTCGGCAACCATCTCGCGTATCAATTCCTTATTTGCCCTGGCCACACAGGCCACGACCCCCGACGGGACTCGATCGAGTCCGGGGGCCTTATTGGGCTTGACACGCGAGAGGGCCCTATCGACCTGCTCGGGCGTCACCTCGGGGATTCCCCTCCAATATGAGGAGAGGGGTCGCATGGGGAGGGGTCGCGACAAGAGGGGGGCGTGCGCTCGCACTGGCTCAACCGCTGGTGTGGGGGAAGGAGGAGGGAGGGGAGGGGGCGGGGCGGTGGCAAACAGGGTATCAACTACCCTGCCCACCTGCTCCCGCGTCAAAACCATATTTGATTTCCTCCCCCCCAACCTAGCCATAACAATCTTATATGGCTTCCCCCACGGATCGCCGTCAACCGTGCCGTATAGCTCCCTCCAGAGCCTCTCCTTGGAGCGCCAGATCAGAATCTGAACTGTACACCTGGCCAAGGAGAAGTCCCGCCTCAGTTGTTCGAGGCGGGGGGAGGAGGGATCTAGTTTCCTCCGACTTCTCTGGAGAAGCCTACGGGCACGGTGCATCGCCGACCTTGCTTCGGCGATGTCCGCGTTCCACCAACGGTTGGGCTTCCGGGTCCCCCTGGGAAGACACCTCTTCCTGAGGACCCGGGCACTGACCATGGGGGTGTCCCCCTGAACCAACAAATATAGTGAAACGACAGAGTGCTTCTAAAAATATAACAAACCCGGAAGTTTTCAGCGAGATACTGAGGGCCTTCAAAGATGAAGAGAAACCTTCCGCGAACTCCCCCTCCTCAATCAACACACGCCTGGACAGGATCATCAAATCCAAAAAGAACTCAAACAAGATACAACCGAAGCCAAACATCACCGGTAAAAGGAAAAACCTTCTAATCTGCGAACCAGATATAAAGACCGCCATGAAAACAAAATCGACATTTACAACCAAGAAAAAGCCCCTCAAACAAAGAAGACGGGGAAGCCTTAAATAGCGAGTTAGTATCAATGATAGCTGGCTTAAAGAAAACCATCGAAAATCTAACTAAACAACTAGAAGAAGAAAGGACCCGCAATGCGCCCAGAATCACAGAAAGTGCCGCCGAATCGACCAAAAGAAAAGCAGAAACCAGTAGAAGCAGGTACCGGGCCTACCGACCTTTGGACAGAGTCCGCACCCCCGAAAAAGAAAAGGCAACACGTAGCAGGGGAAAACCAGACCGACCTGCCAGGACCTAGAGCCGCTTCCCCTTTCTTAACACGGATGGACTACGACGACCTCCAGACTCGGACCCATAAACACGACACGCCACAGACAGGGGCCATTAACCAAAACGAACAACTATTCTCCGCCACACCACATATGGTAAAGCCGCCTATAATTAATATTTACGAATCGTCCCAACAAACGTCATTTAGAATAGCTAAAGAAACATTAGGTATAAAGAATTTTAGAATTAAGCGCGTCATTAACAACAAACACCACCTCCAAGTCGAAAACCTAGCAGAACACTCGGCGCTAATAGAAATACTAAAAGAAAGGAAAATTAAATTCTTCTCATACACGCCAAAATCAATCAAGCCAAAAACCTTACTACTGAAAGGCATTGATAACAGTTTCACAACGGACGAAGTTTTAGACGAATTCAACAATCTAAATCTACCTAAACTCAAGGTTCCAAAAATCGCTAACTTCACAACACAGAAATCGATTAAAAACAACAAACCACTCCCATTCTTTCTAGTCCAAATCTGACCAGAAAGCGACACAAAATCGCTAACGAGAATCAAATATCTCATACACCACACAATCACATGGGAAAAAATAATAAGAAAAGATCCCATCATATGCTCCCGATGCCAAAGATCGGGACACTCAGCGTCAAACTGCTACCTAGGTTATAGATGCGTAAAATGTACAGTAAAAAATACGAGAAGGTAGAACTTAGTAAACTCTTCTGCGTTAGATGTAAGAACTGCGGATACCCGGCTTCCTACAAAGGCTGCCCAAAACTAAAAGAACTAAAAAATAGGATCACAAGTAAAGTAGCGAGGAAAACAGAATTAAAAACTACAATGTTAAACGGTTTCAAAATTTCTCTGATACCGCGCCCCACGCAAACAAATGTTTCATACTCCCAAATACTAAGAAACATCGATACTACCCCGCCCAAACAACAGGACATAACCACACACACAAGACAAATTCCAACCTAACCCACTAAGCAAATAAACCATTCACAACACCGTCCGTTAACAGCCGCCCGGCGAAACTTAATACAACTATCTCGCCCAGCACCTACACACTCACAAACCCAACCAGACAACACCTTTGCGGATTTTAAAAACTTTATAGTTCAACAAATGTCCAGACTAGATAGCCTGATAAACCAAAACTCCCAGAACATACAGAAATTACACGACATATATTATGGCTATAATATAGAGCAACAAAAATTACCACAAAACGAAACTAACCAAATCGAACCAACTAATGGATAACGTCCCAATCAACCACCTGAATTTAATTTCCGCCAATGTTAACTCCATTGCCACAAACGAAAGAAGACACAACCTCGTACATATTATCAACGATAACAACCCCGACTTAATTGAAACGCTCTTAAATGAAACCAAACTCAAAGCCCACCACAATCCGAAGTTCAAAAACTACCATTTTTGAGAAGCGATAGAAATTCCTCAAATGGTGGGAGTGTGACGATGCTGCTGAAAAACTACATAATATATGAACGGATCTCCCCCTCCAAAAAACTAAACATTATCGAAACAGTTATTGTCAAAATCAAACTACAAAACAATAACAATCTGTTCTTAACCCTCTAACACCCAGAGATGCACCGGTGCAACACTGCTTTTAAAAGTGCGTAAAGTTCTGTCACCTGTTTATATTTAAGTTTGGTTAGCAACCGTTCGTAGTTCTCCTGATGGTAAAGTAGATTTCAATGTTTTCGGTTGAGGAAATCAAAGATTTTCTTAAAAAAGTTATTGTGAATTATTACTTCAGGTTCCCATCTTGTGTTTCCTTATATTTCTCAAATAAATTAGTGAAATATAGAGGTAATTTATTTCAAGTCTTATATATGTAAGTATTTTAAGTAAGTAAAGTTACTTCAAGTCTTATATATGTAAGTATTTTATATTTGAAAATGCATGTTGCACCGGTGCAACACTGAGTGGTAGTAGTCAAACAAAGTATTTAGTTATGCTGTACAATTCATTATTTTTCCGTAAGCAAAAATGCTTACACGTGCAAAGAAGAATTCGTATCAAGCCGTGAAACCACCAAATCCATATATTTCTATTATCCATATATCTGATAATTCAGATCATGAAACTGAAGCCGTCAATTGTCGTCCATTTCTAAATGATGATCATGGTAAATTTGAAGATTGGCTTATTGATAAAACAGATGAAGATGAAGAGGAAGATCATGCGGAACAGCCAGCAAGGAAAAAGAAACTACTAGATCGAAAGAAAAACAAAAAACCACACCGTGCTTGGACATCTGATGACTTGAATCCTCCAGAATCTGAAAATAAAAATAATATAAATACAGAAAACTTATCTGATATACCTCTACAATATTTCTTAGATTTTTTTAGTTATGAAATAATTGATCATATTGTGACGTAGCGTCCCAGCGCGAGGAAACGAGCGCACGGCGGTGCGAGCGGGAGTGAGCGAGAGGCCGAGCGCGCCGGCGATCGCAGCCGAGAAGCACCGAACCGGCCCGAGGCGTGCCGGTCTCGCGACGCGTCAAATGACGCTCAATCCCCACCGCGCCGCTAGATCGCGTCGATTTCTCGCTGCTGGGAATTTCCGAGAATCGGGACATAAGCCCCGGCGTCACGAAGCCAAGACAGCTCGAGTGGGGCTACGGAACCCCACTACCAGCCTGCCTGAGTGTGATGTCATACTCAGCATGATGGTAAGGGCACGAGCCTTATGTAAAAATTTAAAAGAGTTTGACTTCGCTAAGAATGTGCTCGTGTGTGCTCCCAAGTAACGCACCCCTCAGGGCAACATGACAGAGGCACGAGTCCTGTATAATACTGTATAATACTGTGAGGTCTTAACCTATTATGGCTATATACATGTATACATGTGTAAGTGATATGGTCATAACGTGCACCCTATAAAGGACTAAGGGACCTAAACCCCCAGAAGCAAGTGCACACGTCCCGCCATAAGGGGTATACTATACGGGTTTGCATGACAGTGCCCTAAATCCCGCCCAGAATGTTCGAGTTTTAAGAAGCTTAACTTATATATATATTTTATATGCTTGTATGCAGATGAGGGGCAGTAAATACCGACCAGCAGGTACACAAGCCAACGTTCAAGAGCCGAGGGACAGGCGAAAGCCTATCTCCCAGCCCGGTCACGGAGAGAACCCGCGGTGTGCGACCAGGGACTGGGCTAATCCATCCTAGGGGTGAAGCTCACCCGAACTGATCCCCCAAACAACTTAAGCTGTCGCCCTTTACCTCTTATGTAGGCCCAGGAATTTGCGCTCATCTTTACCGTGAATTCCCTACTGTCCTCCTGTGGTTCTCCTTGATGGGTCACCTCCCAGTCCCTGGTCCCACATCGCCCATACCTCCTGTCCAACTCCTTGAAAACTGATCCGACCTTCAGGTGCGGCTCCGACACCACCAAGACCACCCTACATCGTTTTTGTACGTCCCTCTTCCGCACAATCTTCAGTCTCTCTTCCACGTTAGTGACCCTCCCTTGTTTAACTTCCGTTGTAATCCAGTTGTTGGTGGCTTCATCATCCGTGGTCAGCTACAGGCTGCCATTCATCCATCCCCTACGAGATATGGACAGCGTAACGTCTGCATCGGTAGAGCGCTCCAGCAGCATTCCAAAGACCACCGATGCTTGGGTCCTATTTAGTTTTGCCGCTGGGTATTACATTCGCACCACTGCCAGTACTTCCTCTCGTCGTTGCTCTTCGTGCTCCCGACCCTGGGAAAGAGGCGAAGCCCCCTCCCCCGTGCATGCTCCTATCCCAGCCCTGCTTGACCCTACTTGTTCGGCTGCTTCGGTCATGATAATACTGCACGTAGGCTTGTACTAACCTATCCCACCACCAGTAGGAAATAGGGAGTGAAACAAAACAAAACAGAAGGAACGCCGTCAGGACCCGATGAGCCACTACTAACCTTTGAATCCAATGAGACGGCCAGCACTTTTCGCGGCCGGCGTGCATCACCGTGTCTACTCAGAGTATACCGCGACTCTGCCCATGTACCGAATACCATCCCCACGAATCAGATGAATTCCATGCCGGCATTCGGAACTCATTCATTCACGTCTCTCTCGTTTCCTTCTTTACCTCACACCGTGTGCGAATCCAAAAACTCACAATCAGCCCGACCGATCAATCGCAAGAGTGCACCCATCTCCCTGGTCATAGGTGCACAACTAATAAGGAAACCCATGAGTCGAGCTGCTCTGACATCTAGCCGTTCCCCCGCGATATAAGGTCCCCCTGCTCCACGTAGCTCAGTGGTACATAATCACACTTTTTGTTCAAATCACCGTACAGGTCGTAATTTTTGAGTAATCGTGACGATTTTTTTTTTAAATTCTTCGCAATTAAATTCTCTATCGATCCCTCCGGCCGGAATTTTGAATTTCGTTGCTGTTCTTTTTATATTTAGCGAAATATACAGCACTTTTAGAAAATCGGTGTCTGTGGGACTTTTTGGACGCCGATTCCGAATTCAAACTCAAATTTTCTAAATTGTAGAGCTTTTTAACGATGGCAAATTCAATATATCGAAGCGAAATTTCAGAAAATTATCTTTTTTGGAAAATCTTAGTGCGTATAGATTTTCGGGGTGCTATCTTATTTGAGGATTAGGTTTTGTGCTTCTGGATGCAAATCTTTGATTTTATGTTTATGTACGTGTCTTAAACTTGAAATGTATGGATCGGAAGATATTAAAAGAAAATATATTATGTCCTCGTTTGTATGTATAGGTGTCGATTTACGTGTATTATTTTCTCTACACCTCTTAATATCTTTGTTCCTCGCCTCTTGTGCCTCTTCCGATAATTGCCCAATAGGGATTAAAAATGTCTCTATTACATCCGACCCATGAATTAAAATCATATGGCACGAAGAAGGCATTGGGTACCACATATATTTATTCACATAAATTTTCGCCGTATCCATGCAAAACTTTTTAAGTTTATTTACATCGATCGATTTTCCTGATGCCATTGCTTGCATAATTATGTACAGTCGTTTTATGAAATGTTGATCAATGCCAGTGATTTCAGCAACCTTATTGTAATTTTGAAAAAACTTCCTTGCCGTATTGCCGTCATTTGTATTACCTGCACCTTGTTTTACTGCATCCACAAGTAAACCTAACTTATCGCGAATGCCTGTTTGAATCTGGTGTTTAGTATGCTCAACTACTTCTTTTTCTTCATCGGTTAATCGTACAGTCCCACAGACACCGATTTTCTAAAAGTGCTGTATATTTCGCTAAATATAAAAAGAACAGCAACGAAATTCAAAATTCCGGCCGGAGGGATCGATAGAGAATTTAATTGCGAAGAATTTAAAAAAAATCGTCACGATTACTCAAAAATTACGACCTGTACGGTGATTTGAACAAAAAGTGTGATTATGTACCACTGTGCGTAGTCCAGGTGCGGATCACGCCTCTGCCCTCCAACTCCCCTACAGCTCCCTCATCACACCCATGCCGAGTCCCCATCATGACCTCATCAACTATCTTTCACAGAGTATACGGAGGCGAAAAATAAAAGAAGATAGAACGCTTTGTCCCATATACCCGTGCGCCTATCGCCGCGAGTTTGAAGTAAGATCCGAAGGCCATCCGCGAGTAAATGCCTTTACTCATCTCGGCCCTACGGCCAAGATACGAACGTACTAGGGGAGGGGAGGGACACAAGGTAAAATATGTATGAGATTCAATCATCAAAAAAAGGAAACATCGACAGCGAATAAAATAAATGCATATTCCACAGAACACGTGTATAACCTAAAATCCGCCGAGTGTAATATATTGTGTGGACAAGTTCCCACCTGACTTGCTCATACTTACAGTTTCCCACTTTGTCTCCCGTGCAGCACCCGCGTTAAACAAAAGCACTTTTTCTTTAAAATTTTAAGCCCAATCCGTGGCAGTCAATGTCCAAGAGACAGGCCCTTCTTTACAAGAGAATTTGATTAACATTAACGTTTTACTTCTGAAATATTTTTGGTGTTGTCAGCGTGCAAACTTTTGAAAATTGTCTGTTGTTTCCAAAACAAATTGTTCCTCCTTCAAACTTATCTATGATTAACTTTGTTTATATATAACTAAACATTTTATTGATAAAAATATAAATTATTTCTGAAAATTATTTATAAAAATATTTCATTGCGAATATAAAAGTAATATTTCATTTATAAAAATATTTAAAGTAGGTGTTTATAAAATTATCTATAAAATTTAATAAATTTAAAAAAATACGTAAATGTATTTTTAAGAATTTATATATAAATTAAATTAATTGATTTTATTTATTATTATAAATTTGTTTCATTTATACTATGTATTTCGCTGTGGATTGCAAAAGATGCAAGGCCAGGTTACTAACGTGATAAAAAATAATTAAGATAACCTACTTTTTTTTTTTTTTTTTTTTTTTTTTTTTTTTTTTTTTTTTTTTTTTTTTTTTTGAAGAGGGGGAAAATGCTTTACGCATACCCCGACATTTTTGTCGGGGTTATGTGGGACTCCCCGCCTATAACATAGGCGGGATACCCACTAAAAACCCCCTCTGGTGGTCTCCATGGTGGGCCTCATGGCGGCGCCCGGAACTTCTGATGTAGTCCGTCGGGCGCCGCTACTGTTGCCAGTGAGGCCCCACTAACATCCCCCACTCCCAAATTAAGCTTTGGGAGGGGGGGAAACCACCGACCGGGTGTCCACTCAATATGAGTGGGCTCCCCGGCCTCAAGACACTGCACTGTAGTGCATGCGTCGCCGCAATAATAAATAACTTAAGCTAGCTTAAACTAAACTTAAATTACCCATCACCCCCATAAAAAATAAAAAACATAAAAAACCCACCACCATAAAAAACACCGGATAAAAAACGCGGATAAAAAACACGTTAGTCCCGGGTAAAAACAAGAACAAAAAGTGCAATAAAAACACGCGGTCATAGAACGGCTCCCCGCATGGGGACACCGTCAGGGGGGGATATCACCCCCCCCTCGCGATCATCGGGGGCCGACCCTCTTTCTCTTTCTACCGAGCCTGGTGCGCGCGCGGGCCCTCTCGGCCGCAGCCTCCTGGGCCAGCCGCACGCGCTCCGCTCGAAAGAGGCGGTCGGCCTCCTTTTCGGCCGCTTGACGGGCCCCCATGACGGAGGCCGCAAACTCCCGAAACGCGGCCCATCTCTCCGGAGAGGAAGTGGCAAGGGGCACCAACGTGGAGACTTCCACCGGTGCCCCGAGGCAGGCGGTCAGCACTTCGCGCTGGGGGGCGTACTCCGGGCATGCAATGAGCACATGCTCGGCATCATCCCGGGCCGCCCCGCAGACCAGACACGCCTCGGAGGGTGCTTTCCCAATTCTATGTAAGAACTGTTGGAAAGACCCATGCCCCGTCAGCAATTGTAGGGACCAATAGTCCGACATTGCTGCGGGGCCCGAGGCGTCAACGAACGTGCTAACCGCTGGGACCAGGCGTCTCACCCACCCAGTGGGTGGGGACCTGTCCCATTCCGCCTGCCACTCCTCCATAGCCGCTGTTAACGCAGCGGCTTTATGGAGATGGGCGCGCGTCTTTAAAATATCCGGGTCGCCGCCAAGGGTGGGGTTATCCCTATCTTGCGCTTTCGCGCAAAAAATTGCGCGCCCCATTTTGGCCTTTATGTACAGCGGCATTCGCCCTGCTAAAACGCAGAGCGAGGCAAAGGACACAGTCCTATATGCCGCTGTACATCGGATCAGGGCTGTGCGCTGAGCACGGCGGAGAATTGCACGTGCATTCCCCTTCTCCAGCGCGACAGCCCAGACCGGCGACCCGTATAAAATGATGGACTCCCACACCGAGATGTAGAGTCTCCGGGCATGGACGGATGGGCCCCTGGTGTTGGGCAGGATCGCAGAAAGCGCTCCTGAGACCCTATCCGCCCTTATTGAAACCTCCCCCAGATGGGCCCGATAATTACGGAGGCAATCAAAGATCACCCCCAAATACCGGACCCTGGCCGCCGTGGTAACAATGGCATTCAGGATCGGAAGACGTACCGTCTTCTCGATCCTGTGGCCAGTCAGGAGGATGGCCTCCGTTTTTTCTGCTGCCAAGGAAAGGCCGGTTTTCTGGAACCAAGCTCCAATCCTCGGCAGCACGGAAGCCATCTGCAACCTGACCTGCGAGAGGTCCCTACCCGAAAACAATAGGGCGAGGTCGTCGGCGTACGCAATCGCACGCCCCGCCCCACCCATATCCAACTCGGTGAGGAGTCCGTCATAGACGGCGTT
Source organism: Andrena trimmerana (assembly GCA_951215215.1). NCBI lineage: Eukaryota > Metazoa > Arthropoda > Insecta > Hymenoptera > Andrenidae > Andrena > Andrena trimmerana. The sequence continues at coordinate 12,670,077 of OX578062.1, forward strand.
CCACAGAAAGGGTCCTAGAACGGACCCCTGTGGAACGCCCGCATAAATATCACGGACCACGGTGCCCTCATAGGAGTGCACCGTGATCCTTCGATTATTAAAATATTCCCGGAGGAGTGCCCGAACATAACGGTCGACGCCCCTCCTATCCAACTCGCCCAGAACGACCTCCCAGCGGAGGGTATTAAACGCGTTCTGAACGTCGAAGGATAGGAGAAGGCATATCTTGTTCCGGGCCCTGGAGAGTTCGGCAAACCGAGCAACCTCGGTGGCCGCCTCCATGGTGCCAACACCGCGGCGAAAACCATATTGATGGTTATGGAACGGATCCCTGCCGAGCTGGGATTCCAGGATCTCCTTAATGACGTACTCCCATACCTTGGATAAGGCTGGGAGTACGGAGATCGGCCTGTAGGCCCTCGGGCTTAGGGGATCCTTTCCCGGCTTCGGGATCAAGATGACTCTAGCCATCTTCCACGAAGCCGGGATTCCACCGCGCTGTAGAGTGTCGGCAACCATCTCGCGTATCAGGTCTTTGTTTGCCCTGGCCACACAGGCCACGACCCCCGATGGGACTCTGTCGAGTCCGGGGGCCTTGTTGGGCTTGATACGCGAGAGGGCCCTGTCGACCTGCTCGGGCGTAACCTCCGGGATTCCCCGCCAAAACGAGGAGAGGGGACGCATAGGGAGGGGACGCGACAAGAGGGGGGCGTGCGTATGCGCAGGCCCAACCGCTGGTGAGGGGGAAGGGAGGGGAGGGAGCGGGGCAGTGGCAAAAAGGGTATCAAGTACCCCGCCAACCTGCTCCCGCGTCATAACCATGTTTGGTTTCCTCCCCCCCAATCTAGCCATAACTATTTTGTATGGCTTCCCCCACGGATCGCCATCGACCGTGCCGTACAGCTCCCTCCAGAGCTTCTCCTTGGAGCGCCAGATCAAGACTTGAACTGCACGCCTAGCCAAGGAGAAGTCCCGCCTCAGTTGTTCGAGGCGGGGGGAGGAGGGATCTAATCTCCTCCTACTTCTCTGGAGGAGCCTACGGGCACGATGCATCGCAGAGCGGGCATCGGCGATCTCCGCGTTCCACCACCGGTTGGGCTTCCGGGTCCCCCTTGGAAGACACCTCTTCCTGAGGACCCGGGCACTGACCCCCTCTAGAAGCCGCTGCAGACCCTCCGCCTTCGGAATCTCATCCGTAAAACCGGACGGTTCCGGCGGAGGGGGAGGGGCAGACACGCCCACAGGCGTGGCCAGCGAGGAGGGCGGAGTCGGGAGGGCGTTCCGCAGAACGCGAAAACCCTCCAAAATCGACTCCGGGGCCACATCCTTCATTGAATACGGAGCCCAGCCGTCGCCAGGTGATCGGCGAGCCACACCCGGTTTTGCCAGGGTGTGGCGGACGTAGAGATGGTCGGAGGCAGTAAAGTGCCGAAGCACCTCGCTCCTCCGAACCAACCCGGCCAGACTCCTGTCCACGGACAAAACGTCAATGAAGGACGAGCCCCTGCCCGTCCGGAACGTACAACGTCCCGGAACTCTAATGGGCACCAGGCCCAGCCTCGCCAGCAGAGCCATGCACGCATGGCCCCTCCTGTCTGCAATCTTTCCCCCCCATGCAGGGGACTTGGAATTAAGGTCCCCCGCAAGAATTACCCCTCTCCCCGGGGTTAAAACACTTAAAATTAACGCCTCGAGCTCCTGGAGGTAGCCCAGGAAGGCGGGGCCCTTCTTGCTCGGCCGGCAGTAACAGCTCACCACGACCGTGTTATCCACGATCGCGGCGGCTATGCCTTCGGCAGCAGCAGGGGGGGTAAGGGAGGCATGCCTACCCTTGAACCCGGTCACCCAGATCGCTGCATCCCCCGTGGCATCCCCTATCCACTCAGGTAACATCCTGTATGGTTCGGAGATGACCACGAGGTCAACCCCAAGCAGGCAGGCGTTCTGGATCATAAGATCCTGAGCTAGCCTGCACCTGCCGAGATTGATTTGCAGGATCTGGATCATTGACCGGGTCTACCAGATCTTGGCCCCCCCGCAGCCGAATTCGCCCTAATGGCTGGGCAGGCCAGCGACGCAGTAACATGCGCCGCCTTAGGGCCCGTTACCCCCTTCGCCGAGCATATCAGGCACTTGGCCACGCCCTTGCAAGCCGCAATGGCGTGGTCCGAGGCCCCGCACCTCCTACAAAGTTCCCTCCCCTTGGGGACCGTGGTGCATGCGGCGGCCAGATGCCCCAGCTGATGGCACGCGAAGCATCGCGTGCTCTTTGCCAGGGGTCTGGCTCGCACCACGGTCAAACCCGTCCTAAAACGGACGGGTTCCGCGCCTTTCGGGAGGGCGGTGGTGGGAACTTCCACCACCGCGGTCTGGGTTCCGCTGAGGACCTGCCTCATTGAACGGACCACCAGACCGGCCACCTCCACCTTTAAGGCCGCGCCCAAGTCTAAAAGGAGGGTCTGGGCATCGATCATCGGATCGATGTCCCTGACCTCCAGCGCCGTCCTGTCCTGCAGGGGGGCACACTCAACCTTACCGGACGTAAGCTTCCGGAGTTCACTGGCCACCAAGGCTGCACTCACCTTGGGGCCCAACTCCAGGAGCACGTGCCCCAGGCGCGTGCGTAATTAAGATAACCTACTAAATAATTTTAGTCACGATTTGCGATGCGCAACAAGGATAGTAACAATTGGTTTCATAAATTTTAATCGAGCGTATTTCTATTTTCTTCCCGGCGTTCGGAGACCTGGACAGCAGTGATGCCCGAGCTTCCAGAATTTTGGGATGTGTGATGTATGATTTTATTCTTAAGGTGTGTCTCGCGGACTCCCGATATCGGACGCGACGCGCTTTAAACAGTAATAATTTGTGAAGTACAACGAAGTAGGATGTGGTTGATACATAATCATGTAGAGGAAGGTGTACTGACAATATTCCAATTGGTTAGAAGTTGGGACTCCTTGGGACTTGGAAGATATTCCTTGTCGATTTTAAAAAATATCGCAAATTTCCTCACTATATTCAGAATTATTTTTCAATACATTCTTTACATTAATTCCTATTAGACGCTGACGTTTAGCGCAAAAGATGGGTCTTTAATTTCAACAAAACGATATTTGGTTCCATTCATTTATTATTCGACTTTTCCTTATAATTTGGAAACGAAAAGTTTCCCGAATTTAAACCACTGAAAAGGGCATTAAACAAGGTACGACATAAACGGAATTAAATTTTTTTTATCACAAATAAGATAACAAAATTGAAAATAAATAAATAAATAAATTCGAAAAAATTATATTATACGTAATAAGAAAAGAATAATTTTTTCCTATTTTTTGGCGTTAATTTCATTCAGATATGTTACAAAAAAGACCCAAATGGCGCTAAATAAGTGAATCCGGCTCACTGTGCGGCGGCGGCGACTTGGGGTCTTGGTGACTCACCAAGTTTCGACGCTGACGAAAGCTATTCGTGGCTTTATTCGAAGGCGTCGAAAAGATAAATGCTACGGATGAAAAATTTATTCGACACATTTATTCGGATAAAACCTTCGAATGAAAAATTATCGTTATTCGTCGAATAAATTCTCATCGAATAAAAAAGTTATCTTTATTCGTCCAATAAATTCTCATCGAATAAAAAATTTCTTTATTCGTTGCTCTTCAAATAAAGATAACTTCGTTTATTCGAACCTCGAATAACAAATAAGGCTGTACTTCCGAAAGGGACCGCTGGCCAATCGAGATGAAACTTGGTGAGTATTACAAGGGGTGTGGACAAACTCCAAATATAAAATTTTAGCTTCGGCAATGAATGCGTTTAAAAGATACAGAGGTAATTGTGCAGTAAAAGGGTACACCTTTCCGATTTTTTTTAATCACTTTACCACGGTCCCCCCTCTTAACAATATTTCTGTTGACTTTTACCGACACAACGCATTCCACTTTTCAACTTGTCCCGGGTATTAGTATTGGTTCGGGCTAGATTAGCGTGGGGGGCGTGCCCCCGCTCGCAGGCGCGTAAAGCATGGTTGCGAACCGATGTGAGTTTGGCGATGCTAAAAATGAGACTGTGGTTACAAAATTTTAAAAGTGAAAAATGGGAGGACGGAAGGGTGTCCGGGTAAGGAGGCCTGCACCAACGTCCACAAAAAATTTCCAAAAAAATTAACAATTTTTTATTAATACTTCGAAAACTAATAAATACCCGAAGCTAAAATTTTAGATTTAAGGTTCACACTCCCTCCTCACTCCTCCCCCCAAACTTCAACTCGATCGGCCACCGGTCCCTTTCGAAAGTATATCCACAAATAAAGATAAAGTATGACAATTCGATCGGGTTCGTTGTCGAACACAGACGTATTTGTAAACAGTGCGGAACTAGTTTCGCGAGTTAATCTCACAAGTAATAGCGATATAATACCAGTGTGACCAAATAACTAGTGAATAGACTTATTTACTAACAAAGTATTGTGCGCCAACAAAGTGTTACAAACAATGCCTAACTCTGCTGAGTACAGCAGAGTTAATGCTTCATGTCCAAATAAAGAAACCCAACTAGTAGATAACCCAAACAGTACGAAACGTCAAGAAATGAACTATGCCAAACAACTAAAAACAGCACCTTCCCCAAGAAGGAGCAAGCTATTGTGATGGATACCGCAGAAGGGTTCACAATCAAGGACTATGTCAAGGAAATAACGAAACGAACAAACCCCACAAATATCCGTTTTATTTCAAGGATTTCAAACAACAGAATCTGTTTGTACCTCTCATCCATTGAAATAGCAAATGATCTAGTCGAAAAAACAAAAACAATAATATTGGGAACCAACGAAATCTCAATAAGACCCCTAATTTCAAGAGCAAGAAGAATAATTTTATCAAACGTATGCCCTATCATTCTACACGATCTGATCGAAAACATTTTTAAAGAGCTCAAAGTTAGACTAGAATCTACTATTTCATTTGTCAAGGCTGGCATAAACGAACCAGGATGTGCACACATGCTTAGCTTTCGACGGCAAGTCTACATCCATCCAGATGACCTTTATAAAATTCCAGATTCCATACAAATTGAATATGATTCAACAAATTACTGGATTTTTGTATCCTCCGACTCCCCAATGTGCTTCATCTGTAAAAAGGAAGGACATCTGGCCAAACAATGTCCATCCGGCCAAGACCAGACAACGTCAACTCCTCTCCCTCAAGTAATAAATACGGAAGAAGCCAAATCCTCTGACTCTAGACATGTAAAAATTCTAAACCCGTTACTAAGCGAGAGAGTAACTGGCACCAAAAGACCCGTATCGACCACAACCGAACCTTCCGACGATATAATAACAGAGACATACTCTGATTCAGACTCTAGTATAGACTCGCTATCCACACCAGAGAACAGCAAAGGAAAACCCAAAGACGGTGATACTCCAATACATAGGCATCAGAAAAAAACCAAAAGCCTCCTCCTACTCAAAAGTTCGAGAAAATCTCGACAAACTCTTATCTCCTATTGCCTCAAAGATGCAAGTACAACAAGATACATACCTTATATCCTTTACCAGCCTAAAAAGCTTTCTTGACAAAGCAATCTCAAGCCTCCTTGCGGCTGAGATTGCAATGCACCACGTTGATGACCCCATGATCTTAGCAAAAATGATGAGAGAACTATATCCAATTCTACCGGAAAGATCCATCAAAAACCAATTTAGTAGAATTATTAAAAAAATTGAGAATAAGAAAGTTGAGTCGTATAGTCTAACACCACCCTCAATTAATCTTAAACAAATTCTAAAGCCAAATCCAAACAGCGATAAAGAACAAACATAACCATCTATGGAATCCTGCCAAATAATTCAATGGAACGTAAACGGATTCTACAAGAGGTACCAAAACATTAAGAGGATCATTTCAGAAAAGTCTCCCGATATAATATGTCTACAAGAGACCCACTTCAAAAACAACTCTTGTGCCGAACTAAAGAACTACCAAAAAGTCTGGAAAAATAGAACCTCTAGTAATGCTAGCGGTGGAGTCGCAACATACATAAAAAACCCCATAAATTGCGAGGAAATTAGGTTGAACTCCAGCTTGGAAGTGGTTGCAACGACCTGTTACATCCCCAAAAGAATTTGCATTTGTAACATATATCTCCCTAACAGTCAGCAGTTTAATATAGAGGACATTGAGGAAATCATCAACCTGCTTCCTAAACCGTTTATATTGATTGGTGATTTTAACTCGCACAACACTATCTGGGGCTCAAAAAGAACGGATCTTAGAGGAAAAATCATTGAAGAAATTCTTTATAAGCATGACATTATCCTGCTCCATAACGTTGGAAACACCCACTTTACTCAAGCAACCGCAGAGGAGAGCGCTATCGACCTTGCTATAGCATCCCCCTTAATTGCTGGAAACCTAGAATGGGAAGTATCAGATGAATTATATGACAGTGACCACTATCCTATAACGATCTCCATCTTGGACTCTGTCAACACCGTTATTAGACATAATCAACCCACATGGAATCTTAAAAAAGCTAACTGGGAAAAAATTCAGGAAGAAATAAAAAACAACATAAGTAACCTAGAAGAACCTTCCATTATGAACAAGAATAAAATAGACCAAATGTTAAAGAACTTCTTTCAGTTAATCCACCAAAGTGCGATGATTTCCATTCCAACAAATAAATTTAAAAATAAAAAACAAGCACCATGGTGGAATTCTGACTGTGAGGAAGCACTAAAGAACAGTAAACATGCCTTCAACGTATATAAAAAGCATAAAACAATTGAAAATAAAATAGAACACAATAGAACAAGAACCATATGTAGGAAAACCTTCAAAGAAAGTGGGAAAAAGGATTGGATCCAATATATTTCGGAATTAAACCAACATTCCCCCCTGCCAGTTATCTGCAATAAACTGAGAAGAATTAATGGGAAAAAAAACCCCAACTCCATCATAAATTTGATTGGGGAAAAAGAAGAAAACATACACGACTCTGAAGAAATCGCCACAGAACTCGTATCAGCGTTTGCGTCCAATTCTGGTAATAACAATTACTCCAAAGAGTTCTTAATACATAAAAATGAAATAGCAGCAAGCAGAGAAGACACCTGGACCTCCGAAGAAAGCATCGAACAAGAAGACGAGAACATTAATTCTGAAATCACAATTGAGGAAATCCAACAAATATTAGAACATTGTAAGAACTCTAGCCCAGGCCCCGACAATATTCCTAACGCCTTCATTAAAAATTTACCAACTACAGGTCTTAAATTTCTGAGCAAACTAATTAATACGATCTGGTTAGGAGAAGTGTTCCCCAAACAATGGTCAGAGGCAATAGTCATTCCAATTCCTAAACCAGGTAAAGATAGAAGATCTGCTAATAATTATCGCCCAATCGCATTAACTTGTACGATGTGTAAGCTAATCGAAAAGACCGTCAGTAAAAGGCTAAAATCATTCCTCGAATCAAAGTGGATTCAGACACGGGAGATCTACTCTCGATCACCTAGTATCTCTAGAAACACATATCTATGATGCCTTCGCCAAAAACCCCAAAGAGCTTAATTTTACGCTTCCCAAGATCAAAGAAAAGTCACCTCTACTCCCTTCCCACATCATAACCTATCTAAACCACATTCCTAACAATGATAACCTAATCCCTTCATATATCTTCACAAACATAAAAGTGGAGAAGAACACTCCTATAAAAGGCGAAGTAATGAATGACAACACTAGAACCATATACACCTTTCCCAAGATAATCTCTAAGAAAATGAGCGAAATTTACATCATTTTAATCACAATAAAAAATTTAGAACTTAACCCCTTAACTATATACAAAATTGCTACAGCCAATTACTCATTAATTAGAGCAATTTCGATCCATATTCCAATGACCCCTTAATAAACAACCTCCAATATGAACTATATCAGCATCGTAATATAGTAATACTCCAGGGGAATCCTGCAAACATCCCACAAACCGAAAATATAAGAACAGAACGTATAGACTTACCAAACCTGGAAATACCTATCGTGGACACAAAGAAATATTTAGAAAAAAAAAATCTTATACAAGTGGAACCTTGATTGGATATCCGACAAACCTACCAAGCTTCATGAGTTAAGAGACAATATCTACTCCCCAAACCCATCCTTAGCTGAATCAAGGAAGATTCAAAGAATTATAACGAGACTGCGAATTGGCCACACAAAATACACACACGAATTCCTAATAACAAAAACGGAACAACGACTGTGTGACCACTGTAATACCAGCCTAACTATTAAGCATATAATGCAACACTGTCCAGCGCTCAGAGACCCAAGACAAAATGAAAAAGTCCTATCCACAATCAAAGAATGTTAGAACAATAAAAAGCATTTCGAGAATATAATATCCTTCCTTGAACAACAAAAAATAACCAACGAAATATGAATAAGGAGAGAGGAACATAATAGATAAAAAATGACAATGTTAGCTCAACTAGGCAATACTCGCTATCCTCCATATATACTGTAAATATTGTAACGGTGGTCGCTAATAGTTCTAAGCTGATGCGACATTAAATAAATAAATAAAAAAAGAAAAAAAAAGATAAAGTATCATTTATTCGATCGTTAGTTAAATAATTTTTTATCTAGATCAGGCATGGCATTTAAGTGAACTTGACGGCCGATTTCCATTGGCAACGCCTCCTTTCTACCGCCGCGCGTCTTGGCCCCGGCGGCGGCCTAAGGTCGGGGCCATATATATTGACCGGTGAGTTTCGTGAGGGGTATTCTCCCACCACACATTTTGCTTGCATCGGTGCTCCTTTTCTCAACGTTTTCTGACTCGCTCACGTTCTATCTCGCTCTCGCCTTCGCAGAACAAGAGTGAGCCAGAAATGGTGGGGATAGTGCCAAGCTTCTGGGGTGTAGACCAAACCGAGCTGTCAGCGTAGAAATATACACATCAGAATAGGTGTGCGTTAGCTACGAAAAAATTCAGGAGCTTTATTGGTTAGAACATTGACACTTTCGCGATAGCTTCATCTCGTATTGGTCTGCGCATAGCTTCGTAACGCACACAACTATTACGCTAAGGACAAATAACAGCCAAACGGCTAGGTTCAGGTGGAGCCGAGCAGCGTTCCTGTTACCCCACCATGCCCTGCGAGGGCCACGCAACTCCAACTGACAAATCCACGATCGTCAGGTGGTGGTGGTTGATTTCTCCTCGATCGCTCTTCGCGAAAACGAATCGACCGGCCAATATATCTGGCCCCGACCTTAGGTGCTTCGAGCACCTCAGACCCGTACCATATGAACCGCGCGTGGCGCATTGGGGCGACACCCGTATGAATAGATTTCCACATCATCCATGGGGTACTATTATCGATGGGTTTTTTGTCAGTGATATCCCCTGTAGGCCTATTTCACTGTGTCGCGCGATAAAAAACAGATTGAAGAAACGCTTTTTATTATCAAAATTTTAAAGATGTTTGGGAAACCTGGATCTTCGCGCACGTTTAATCGTGCCAGGCAAATATGATACGTACAGCATCGTCCAGCCTCCCTGTTAATATTTTAGTTTAGATGTTTGGGAAAACTAGATTTTCCCAAACATCTTTAAAATTTTCATAGTAAAACGCGTTTTTTCAATTTGTTTTATATCGCGGGACACAGTGGAATAGGCCTACAGGGGATACCACTGACAAAAAACCCATCGATAATAGTACCCCATGGGTGATGTGGAAATCGTGGCACGCGCGGTTCATATGGTACGGGTCTGAGGTGCTCGAAGCACTTAGGCCGCCGCGGGGGCGAAGACGCTCACTTAAATGCCATGTCTGCTCTAGATAATGCCCAACTCTGGTACGCTTTACCTCTTCACTGATACATTGTATATAGTCGCGCACGTGAATCGAGCTCGAAGAGATATGATGCACAATTTATTCGTCGTTCAATCAGGTCGCATAACGAATAAATTGTTATCCGAATACATCTGGCTTGAATAACCGAACAGATTTATTCGTGAATAACGAATAATTTTTCGTCGAATAAAGTCGTTATTTTTTATTCGCGAATAAAGCTTGGGGATTTATACGAATACGTATTCGAATGAAAATTTAGTCGAATAATGCCCAACTTTGGCTGTCAGCGTAGAAATACACACATCAGAATAGGTGTGCGTTCGCTCCGAAAAAGATCAGGAGCTTTATTCGACAGAACATTGATTCTTTCTCGATAGCTTCATTTCGTATTGGTCTACGCATAGCTTCGTAACCCACACAACCAGGAATCGGCGGACTCCAGCTACCACTGATGGAGGGGAAAACACATACAGGCAGTGTTACCAACCCTACGGATTTTTCCGCAGATCTACGGATTTTTTACTTTATCTACGGACCTACGGATTGTAAACTGAAATCTACGGATTTTTTACTCTTTTCGTGAGTTAATTGATAAAACAAAAGATTCTGATTCTGATTAAAGAAATCATTTACTGTTTAATTTGACCCATTGATTTTACGATCCAAACTGCCGATTTACCGCGGGTCGCTAAATTCCACTTCACTACAATAGCTTTTCATCACACTTAATCGCTGGAATTCAAGCTATTATTTTAGTTCTACTACCCTGCACTTTGAACGAATACAATAGGAATTAGCAAAGTTGATTTCAGAATCTTTGCATGTGAACTTTTTTAATTCCTTTTCGTGAATTTACGTCGGGACGAAAGTCTTTGGCGAAGACGACTTTCGGGGAAACATTAATTTTGGGAAAAGCTCTTGTACTGAAGTGGAATTAGTAAAAGTCGATTTCACAACTTTTGCACGTGAACTTTTTTGTAATTTGTGAATTTTTGTTGTGACAGTAATTTTTTTGAGGATGCTAGGGGAGGGTCGAAATATAAGATTTCTAGAAAGGATTTGGGAAAGGACGAAAGGTTTCCATGGGCAAGGGAAATAGCTTCATTCATACATGTAATAATTAACACTTATGAAGAAAATCGGTAGATCACCGGATTTTTCAAAGAGGGATCTACGGAATTCTACGGAATGTTGAACTTTTCTCTACGGATTTTCAAAAATCTGAGTTGGCAACACTGCCTACAGGAGCGGTGGTAATGTGTGCATGATCTGCGCCTGCGTCAGTCACGCACACATAACCACCGCTCCTGTTGGTGTTTCCCCCTCCATCAGCGGTAACTGGAGTCCACCGATCCCTGCACACAAATACTACGCTAAGAATAAACAACAGCCACACGGCTTCGTTCAGGCGGAGTCGAGCAGCGTTCCCGTTACCCCACCATACCCTTCGGGGGTCCAGCAACTTCAAATGCTAATCCACGATCGTCAGGTAGTGGTGGCTGATTTCTCCTACCGCGCTGCTCGCAAAAACGAAATCACCGGCCAATATATCTGAACACGACCTTAGTTATGTACGTATAACAAGAAATTATTAAAAACGTTATTCGATGTTCCAGGTGACGTGCCAGGATGAAGAAGTCACGCAATGTATACCTAAAAGAGCTTTTCTCGCTTTATTACGTCTCCCGGAAGTTAGCTCGAATTTAGCTGCGTATTCGAGAACTGCAAAAGTAATGCAGGATGCAAACAAACGTAATGACATGGCACAATTGCGAGCGTTAACCGAAGAAAACGATGACACAGAAATATGCATACGTGGTGAAGTTTATTTAGAATTATTCAAGGATCCAGCTATGCGCGGGCATCTAAGTGTTATTGGAAGAACACAAAAATTGCCAGATTTAGCAAAACGCCTACTGGATGATAGCGAAGAAATTGATTCATTGGCCACATCTCATAAAAGAAGTCTAGCAACATTGGCTAAGAACGACGATCTACCAATTAGCCTCCAGGATCGCCTCGAAGAAAATCACGACGATGAAGAAAAGAGAACCGGTTACTCGAGGTACGTTATTTTAACGAATTATAAAGGTGGATCATGATTTCTGCGAAACTTTGTGGTGAACCTCTTCAAGAGCCGTACCGGCAACCTATTCTATACTGTTTTGATTAATACAGTAACACATTTAGTTTCTGTAAAATTTATTTTCCAAATTTTTTAAATTTCTGAACCAAATGAACTTAATAATGCCCAAAAGTTTTATGCGCTACATTATATAATGCATTTTAGCACAAAGGTATTATTCCACATAAACTGATCTGATGTGAGTGAACTTCAATTTTAAGTAGTCAACATGATAATTTACGGCAAAAGTTTACCAACTTTATCTCTTAACCACTGTCGTCAGAAGAGAAGTATGTAAATTCAGCTGAATTGAAACAAGAATTAATTATACAGTTCAGGTAGTATGGGGTTATATATATTTCAATTTATATCTAGATTAGATATCTTTGGATATCTGCAGATATCTTTCAATTTATTTAGCAAATCTGACCATTCCACGCGATGCAGCACACAGTTTTCCTTCGGAAAGTGTCAACTGAAGTGGTATATGTCTCGTTTTGTTTTCAATACAGAATAGGGATGGGCGATATTCATCGATGTTTACGAAATATCGATTATAGGGGACCAAACATTGATTATAGGGGACCAAACACCTTATGTGCTATATTTTCTGTTTAACGAGTAATAAAGTCGAAATAATAATAAAAATAATAATTACGAACCATTATCCAGTATATAAATATATTCGAAACATTCAAGCTTCAAACTACTCGACACACCGGACTGTTCGGTACTTTCGGCCCGCTCAGTTTACTTCGAGCCGCTCGAAAAAAATCGAGTTCTCGCTTTTCTTCGAACTACTCGGTTTTTTCGAGCCGCTCGCTTTTTCCGAGTACTCAGCTCGGTTCGGTTCTTTGAGCCGAGTCAGGCTCGGCTAGCTTTTTCCGAGAACTCGAACAGTTTTAACGTGAGCTATTTGCTGTTAATGATAAAGTGATTGATGAATAATTCAGTTGTGCTTGCTACATTTTGATATATGGAGTGCCATAAAGAGACTGTTTTCCAATTTTTTAAAAGGAGTATGATAAAAATAGTCATATTTATGGTTCTTCTCTGTTTAATCGTTAAAGATTTTCGAGCTGTGTCTGCCAATACTGGCAGTTCGTACACAAATCTTTTTCCTTTAATTTTATTTACGAAACCCACAATCAGCAATTAATACATCCCTTACTCCAAACTTATTCCACATATTAGGTTGGGAAATTTCTTTCAATTGTCAGGGGCCTACACAGACGTAAAGCTTAAAAATACACTTAATTTTATTGCTTTACTGTTTCTAGTGGTTTACTGTGACACGCTTTGCTTGTTACTACCATTCGTACATTCTTTTTCCTTACATTCGGTTCTCTCTCTCTCTCTCTCTCTCTCTCACTTTCTCTCTCTTTCTGTCTCTCATACTCTCCGGTGAATCTGCACAGGCAACGCAACATTCGCGCGTACATTTGTTTTTTCACATTGACCGATCGCGACGTCACGCATTCTGACACTTCGCCCGCGACATTTGCCACACGATAAAGGTTCCCAAATATTTATAATACTATACTTATAATTATGGTATAACGATCCGTTAAAACTGCCATCGCAGGTTTTATTAGATTTCGCTGTTTGAATGTAGAATATGAGCTGTATTTCCGAATGGTCCCTATGGTTGATCGACGTAAGGTTTGACAGGGGGGAGGGAGGGGGAGGTGGACCTTGAATCTAGAATTGCAGCTTCGGGTATTTATCAATTTCTGAGATATTACTAAAAAACTTTCAGTATTTGTGTTGACTTATTCCGACACAACGCATTTCACTTTCCAACTTGTACCGGGTAGTTGTATTGGTTGGGGGTAGTTTAATGCGGGGCGGGGGGGGGGGCGCGCTCGGTTCCGGGCGTGTAAAGCATGGTAGTGAACTGATGTTGGTTTGCAGATTGGAACCAGGAATTTACGGATGCAACAAAATGGTACCTCTCCTGATATTCAATATTCTAGAGCAGGGGTGCACACTAAGCCTGCCCTAGGGCAGCCGGTGCGCCCTCGAGCTCGAACGTGATATGCTCACTCCCCACTCCTCGGTATAATGTCTCGAGGTGGGGACCTCTATGACTGCAAAGGCCACATTTTGTTTTCTCCAAGGAAAATATGGTATTGTCTCGAGCTTCCCATTGGTGTCCCAACACGATCACCGGAAAGGCCCAGTTTATGCTTTTATTACACCCCCGACAGCTAAATGATCGCTTGGCCGCGACTGACATACACAGCTCTGACACTGTGTGCGTCAGCGATCTCAAGCGGTGGGCTAAAATTGACTCAGGCACAGGATACGGAGGGTTAATTAAGATTTGAAAAATGTTTAAATTTTTGTATGCAATAATAATAATTTTGTTCAAAGTTGTAATGATAGCAGTAAGAAGAGTTTAAAAAAGTTTGTCGGTGGCGAACATGATCCTGGCTGTCGTAGTCATCGGAAACAAAAAGCGCAAAATTTTTCTTAATCTGGTGTGGTTATTGTGAGAACTAGAATGAAGTAATTATTTGAAAAATTCAATTTTGCAACACAGAAAACTAACAAATGCTTTTCCAAAAAATTAATGTTTTCATTTGAAATACAACCATTTTTGTCTTTTTCAATATTATTCATACAACATGAACTAAAGTTCATACGATAACTATACTCATATAGATTAAGAAAAATTATACGTTTTTTGTTTCAGATGATTACGACAGCTAAAATCATGCTCGCCAGCAACAAACTTTTTTTCAAACCCCTCTTACTACTACCTTTATAACTTTGAACCAAATTACGATTAGTGCATACAAATATTTTAAAACATTTTTCAAATTTCAATTAATAAAAGTACAGAGAATGGAATTATAATACTCAATACTTTTCTTTTCAAAATTCCCCAAAATACGCCTTATTTTCGGCGCGTCAAATTCTGGAAACCCCTGCGGTAGCTTGCGACGCTCCGCTCCCCACTCCGTTGCACGGACTCGCTTGTCCTTGAACGAGCTCGGAGCTCGAGCTCGAATGTGCGCTTGCGTCCGGAATTGGGGGTCCTGTGCATGCCAGTTCTAGAGGGTGATTCTATAGGCCAAAATACGACGAAAATATAGTTTTCGAGGAAATTCACTTTGAATTTCAGCTAAATACACGTGCCTTTTAGGCGTCTGAGAGCCACGCGGAGGTAAGGGCAACGCGCTCAGCTGTCTGTAAAATACATTGGGGGGGGGGGGGGGGAGGGTCAGGAAGGCCCTGTTAGGTAAAGAAAATTGGACAAAATAGTAACATTAATTTTTTATTAACATTTTGAGACGTAATAAATATCCGAAGCTACAATTTTAGAATTAGGATCCCCCCCCCCTCCTCCATCATTATATACATCATTACCCCCCCCCCCATATTATTAAAAACAACGGAGATATTTCAACTGTAAATGTTAGGTGACTCACCCTGTATATTTTAATGCGTGGAATGACATTGGATGGGAGTTGTAGTACATACCTAAATTCCATTCCATATAAGAGCGGACCCACGCCTCTTCCGATTTACGACCGATCTGCGCAACTCCCTCGGATCTGACACACGCGATTGGTCGCAGCACTTTCCCTGCCGGTTGCCTGCCAACCAACAGTATATCCCTGCGCGGAACGAGTCTAAAGTGGAATGCAGCGTTATAAAACCCTGATGGGGTTTGTCAAGATGGGCCTTTGTTTTTGAAAAATTTGAGTTGAAACTTTTGCACGGTAGGAGTATAAGTTCAAATACGTAAGCGCTGTTATCAATCAGCAGATGCAGCTGCGACTGTAAACTGTTCGTCTACGATGCTACAAGTATTCGGTTCGAATCCCCCTGGGGAAGAATTCCCTACTTAAAACTCAAGGGATAAGGTAACGTCACATAGAAGCTAATATAATATTATATATATATTATATATCTTATATATATTATATATATATGTATATTATATATCTTATATATTAAATGCAGAATCTGCTTGCTGGTTATGTGGGAGTAGGGATACACCTACAGTAAAACGGTACATTTGTGTTGATGTGTAGGTGTATGTGACGTCACGTGTAGGGAATTGGTTAGCAATTGTAACTTTCAGATGGCGCTGTTGGAGGTGTCAGGCGGGCAGCAGGACCTGTCGCGAATCTGCCGGCAGACTCTGCTTGGAACCGTGGGTTTTCGCCCACGGGCGGTACCACCACTCCACGACCAAGCGTACCCCCTCCTAGCGGCTGTACCACACCACACAACCATACCCGTCCCTCCATTCGTGTGCCGACGCGCTGCCTGGCCCGCGCTCTCTGGCGAGAATTCGTTTTACCAACATCGAAGCGCTTGGATCGCAAGCAAAAAGTCCAGAGTTCAAATCCCGATGCGGATATTCTACTTTTTTTTTTCTTTATTTATTCTTTGACTTCTCTTCTTATATTCTCAGAAGACTAAAGACTTGAAAACTGTTAATTTATAAAACATTTTCGAAGCTTGATTTGTTGCCAAAGATGCGATCCCCTTCTGGCTTGTACCCCACCACTACAAGCGTACCCTACCTTCTGTCTGTGTGCCTCGCTGCCTGGCCGGCGCTCTCCGCCAAGAATTCATTTCACCGAAATCCTAGAGCTTGGGTCGCAAACAGAAAGTCCGAGGTTCAAATTCCGATGCGAATATTCTACTTTTTTCAATAATTATTCTCTAACATCTCTTTCTATATTTTCAGTAGAATAAAAACTTGAAAACTGTTAATTTACAAAGCATTTTCGCAGCTGGCTAATATACGGTGTTGGTCTTCTGCCCTTTGTATACATAAACAGAAAAATTTCCTTGAAATGTCACTTACAAAATAAGCTCCTTTCTAGGATGGATTCTTTAAAATTCACGTCACAATGAACAGTTACAGAATCGGTGATTTCGGTTTCAGGTAAGCGAGCCGTCCCCTCCTGCTCTATTACCCCTCGAAAGACGAATGGTGGGTATGGTCGCGTGAGACGAATGCGGGGTCAGTTTGATCCATAGCAACATTTCTATGGTACACCAATTTCACGAAGAAATTGTGGTTAATCCCCGTGGTTGAATAACTTCTTTCGGAGTTGGTTTAATTTGCAACTGAGTACCGACTAGAAGGACCACCCTCGTTAGGGAAATGCACAAGTGATTTTCACAAGGTTTATTCAAACATATTTAATTAAACGAGATTAACAAGGTATAAATGTATATCGTGATATGGTACTGTTTTCACTATCGACTCTTGTGATCGTTCTCTACAGAAAGTCAAGGTTCTTCTGCGTTTTTCTCGACCTCGTGCCTCCTTGCAGCCGCTCCACCCTCCTTCGTGGTGGTCGGAAAATCCCGTCTTGTCCAATCAGCATCGTGCGGCCCGCAATCACCCCTCCATTGCGACCTCAGTGCGCCTGTAGATAGTGGTGTGTGTGGGCATCAACTCCCCACGCCTCGGGCGAAGTCCGGCGCTGAGGTGGGAAAACCCTCAGACCCCTGACGTCACCGGCAGCCCTCCAAATGGCGATTGTTGGTCCCATGATATTTATGAGGCTCGGGTCGCGGTGGCCTGGTCTATCTCCCTTTCGAGTGGCACGAGGTCGAAAACGCAATCTAAATGCTCCTTTGTGCAAAGGTTTATGTTTCCGCTTCTAGCAAAAATACGGTTGGGACCACTTTCTCCGACCAAGTTTCGCGAGCGGGTCAACTGTGCAATGTAATTCTAAACAAATTGAATATAAAACGAATCAAATAATTAAAATTTCTCAAATTAACTAAAATTTATTAATAAAGAAATTAGTCTTCTGAGAATATAGGAAGAGAAATCAGAGAATAAATCAAGAAAAAAAGTAGAATATCCGCACCGGGATTTGAAATCATGACTTTTTGCTTGCGACAGAAGCGACTCGATGTCGGGAAAACGAATTCTCGCCGGAGAGCGCCGGCCAGGCAGCGCGTACGGCACACGGATGGAGGGACGGGTATGCTTGTGTAGTGCGGTACAGGCGCAAGGAAGGAGTACGCTTGGTCGTGGAGTGGTGGTAGGGTCCGTGGGCGAAAACCCACGGTTCTGGCATCACTGCTGGCGGCAGAACCGTAGTTGAATGCGGATGTAGGCTCAGGTATCGGAGGACTCCGGTTGGATGTATCCAGAAAGCAAACGTAAGTATGGTATTGAATAATTTCCAATTATCTACATCGCGGAAATCGAGATTCACATTATCTGCAAGACAGAAAAGTATGGTTATGCGCGAAATGCGAATGTTTAGCGTCTTGTTTCGTAAATAATAATTTCACTCATGTTTTCTTATAAATATTACTGTTTGCAGGACCATGCATGATCGCCTAGGGTGTGTGCTGTGCAGAGATGGTGTTGAAGTAAGTATCGCATGTATCCTGTTTATATATACGTTACGTTTAATTTTATACTAATGTTCTATTTGTTTTCAGCGCCAACACAATACGGAATATGATGATTCTGCAGAAAAAAGAAGTCGAAAATATAGGAAATCTTCTGATATCAGACCTAATAGGTACCACTGATTACGGGACGTATTGTATATGAATTTATAAATGTAAATATTGAATGTTCTTCCTCGAATTTATATGCGCTACTTACATTATTCTGTAACAATTGTAAAGAATGAATACATATTTTTGGGAATAAGTAGAATTAATTATTTAATCTACTGCACAATCTGCTGGCAGGTTATATAGGGGTAGGGATACACCTACAGCAATAACGCTATATTTGTGTTGCTGTGTAGGGACGGCCATGTGACGTCACGGGTAGGGAATTGTTTGAAAAGTCTGGCCCTCAGATGGCGGTGTTGGGTGTGCCTAGCAGACGGCAAAATCTACTGTCAATCTGCTGTCGATCTGACATCAGGATCTGACATCAGAATCTGCACCTCAGAACGCAGCCAAATGCGGACACAGACGACTACGGTTCTGACGTCAGATTCTGCGCTCTTATGCCAGACCCTGCTGCCAATCTGATGTCAGATTGGTAACAGATGGTTATCTGAGTTTGTTAATTGATACAATAATTCAGTCTCCTATTTAGTGTAAAAAAAAAATATATATATAGGCATGTACAATGACGGACGACGCGACAATCCCTGCCGAATAATCCAAGAGAGTCAGCAAACGAAGAACGAAACATGTGTTAGTTTCTTTTTGGCTGAAGGTGTGCGTGTAACGCGTATACGTATTATGTTGACGAAAATTAGGCTTGGAGAAAAATCTTACCATTTCCGACTGATCCATGAGACGATATTACGATACCTCTGTCATGCATGGACCGATTTTATTGAATTTAGTCTTATTCGAAAGCTTATATGCGGTTTACACAAGAAAAATGCCTTTAAATTTAGAAAATATTATAGGCGTGATGAGATATTAATGAAATAAGTTTCAGGTTAGATTGGAATAGCCGGGCGACGAGTAAATGATAGCGGTAGCGACAGTCGACATATACAGGGTGTCGAAACATGTACTTTGCGTCGAGTCTCTAGATATTTAATAATAATTACATTTATAACACAATTTTATTATTTCAGCAACAACATATTCCTAACGTATGAAAGTATTCTAACAAAGGATGTCACGTAAATGTGCAAATCCACGCTAAGACAAAAATATCACATCTCACATAAGGCATCAATTTTATGACACAATTATTTCATTGTTTTATTATCTTTTAATTGTTTTGTCATTAGTTTCATGAAACTAGACTCTCATGAAACAAGTTTCGTGATATATTTTCAAAAATCTCATCTCTCGCGACTATTTCCATTATTTACATTTAGTTGTTGCTGAATTTTTTTACTTATGTTGAATCTCATCGCGGATTCGCACCTTAAGTGTCACACGCCGATTTTGATGAATCTTATCTAGAAAGTAGTTCTTGAAAAATATTTAACACGTATTCTTTCTAATCGACCATCATGTATATCTAGGGGATAAAATCAGCTCTTTAACTTCGGAATAAGACACACGTTTGTCCCAATATCTGGAAACCTGTGCGGTGCAGTAGAAAATCTTTCAATAAATAATTTATGCACACAAGCACATTCGTTATACCTATGTCAATTTATTTAAGCAATGTATTGGAAATTAGTGATTTTTCACTTATTTTACTTACAAATTCTTAATTAAACGGTTTTAACGTTTTTATTTATTTTTTTAAATAATCTATCTATATAGAATTCAAATACCACTGACTGACTCACTCACTCACTCATTATGATTTCTCCGGAACCATCCTATGATCCTATGACCATGCACAGGACCCTCAATTCCGGGCCCGAGCGCACATTCGAGCTCGTTCAAGGCAAGCGAGTCCGCCAACGGAGTGGAGAGCGGCTGGAGTAGTGGGAGCGGAGCGTCACAGGCTGCCGCAGGGGTTTCCAGAATCTGACGCTCCGAACATAAGGCACATTTTGGGGAATTTTAAAAAAAAAATATTGAATATTATAATTCCAATCTCTGTACTTTTATTAACTGAAATTTGAAAAATGTGTTCAAATTTTTGTATGCAATATAATGGTAGTAGTAACAGGGGTTTGAAAAAAAAGTTTGTTGCTGACGAGTATGATTTTGGCTGTCGTAATCATCTGAAATCAAAAACGTATAATTTTTCTTAAACTATATGAGTGCGATTATCGTATGAACTTTAGTTCATGTTGAATGAATAATGTTAAAACGCACAAAAATGGTTGTATTTCAAATGAAAACATTAATTTTTTGGAAAAGCATTTGTTAATTTTCTGTGTTGTAAAATTGGATTTTTGCAAATAATTACTTCATTCTAGTTCACACGATAACCACACTCATATGAGATTAAGAAAAATTTTGCGCTTTTTGTTTCCGATGACTACGACTGCCAGAATTATCTTCGCCAGCAACAAACTTCTTTAAACCCTTCTTACTGCTATCATTATATCTTTAAACAAAATTATTATTATTGCATACAAAAATTTAAACATTTTTCAAATCTCAATTAACCCTCCGTATCTTGTGCGTGAGTCAATTTTAACCCACCGCCAGAGATTGCTCACGCACACAGTGACGGAGCTGTACATGTCAGTCGCGGACAAGCGATCATTTAGCTGTTGGGGGTGTCATAAAAGCATAAACAGGGCCTTTCCGGTGATTGAGTGGGAAGCTCGAGACAATACCATATTTTACTTCGAGAAAACAAAATGGACATACGGCCTCTGTACTTATAGATTTCTCCACCACGTGACCTTAGACCGAGGAGTGGGGAGTGAGCATACCACGGTCGAGCTCGAGGACGCACCGACTGCCCTAGGGCAGACTTAGTATGCACCCCTGCCCTAGGTGCTCGCTAAGAAATCTTTTTAAAAACTCCGTCCCCTTCACCGAAAAATGATATATAATTCGGGCAACGGTGGGAACTTTAAGCTAGTCTACTATACAAATGTCCAAAATGGATGTCTCCGAGGACAGAACTTGTACGAAGAAGTTTCGCCTTCACTTTCGATTTATTTTTGCACAAGATACGATTTTACTGCTGGGTTCAATAAATGAAGCAGTGATCTTATCAAACAATATTCCAACTAATTTCTTTAAATATTTTTTCCAGCAGCGAGCAATCTGAACGGAGTGCACCAGAATTTTCCGGCGATTATATGCTGCCTAACGAGCGGTTGGACTTTGAAGCGTTGGTGCAAGATTTCCCGTCTGAAAAGCGAAATGTGGGCTCGTTGGCTAGAGACTTCGCGTTACCACCCGGCAGACGAAACATCGCATCGCTGGTTCGCGATTATGAACTTCAAACCAAAGAAAATGTTGGAAACCGCATGCTACCTGTTACGGGAAAAAGGAACGTTGCTTCTCTAGCCAGGACCTTCACACTACCCCAAACTGGCAAGAGGAATGTTGCCTCTATAGCTAGAGATTACGCACTACCATATGGTAAACGATACGTCGGTGCTTTGGCGAGAACAGGCGATTTTCCGTCGCGTGGACAAAACAAAAGGAGCATCGCTTCTTTGAGTAAAAATTCAGCTTGGCCTGTCTCTTTGAAGAGAGGTATTACTATCCCTGGGAGCGTGATCTTGAGAACTCTTTCCCGCCATGGAAGATCACTGACTGATGAATTGAACACAAGAAACGAGCCTTTGAACCTTCAAGTACTCAACAACCTCGAAGGAACTCGGGATGAGAACCACATAGATGCTGGTTTTGTAGATGATAAACTAGGGGGTTTCGGGGAGAAGAGCGGCTCAAACGATAGAATTAATTTCAGCGACAGGAGACCCAAAAGACAGATCGATTTGTCCGATGAGTACCCATTGCCGGTAATACAGAATATTGATGGTCTTGATTATGAAGAAATGATGGAGGCACTTGCTAGACGATATCAGAATGCTGAAAAGAGGTTCATGGGTAAGTGAAAGGTTTCTCTACCGTAATAAAGTTACAATCTTTTGAGGAGCATACTACGCATGTAATTTGATCACAATTATTATGAAAGCGGAGAACTAACAAGGAAACATTCTCAGTAGGAGATTGGCATATGAAGTAAATATTGGTACTGCTCGACACCTTAGATAACGACAAAATTATACATAGATTATTAGCTACTAATAGATTATACAACGCAAAAAAATAGGGTACAAAGATTACATGTTATCGTTATACCATTATAAGTAAATATAATCATAATTTTAAAATTTCACGTTTTTAATATATGCTATAAAGAGAACAGAAATCTGGGGGCAGAAATCTGTCCAGCTAACGAGGCACCTACTATCGGTTATGAGACACCCTGAACACAAGATTTTAAATAATGATTTTAAATAATGTCTTTCAAGATGAAATCTACGCGTCAAAATAATGAAAGGAGTTCATATAATAAGTGTGTCTGATGACCTTCTGTTTTTTAGTTACAAACAATTTTTTAAATACAGGGTGTTCCACTACTGCTGAGAGAAAATTTAAGGGGTGATCCTAGATACCAGACAACACGACTTACATTTCTGCTTACAAGGGACACTATCATGAAGTCCGGTGCCGTATTTTTCTTCTTGAAATAAATTTGTGTTGTTAAACCCAAAAATCTGACAGACTTGACACACGCCTATATCAGTGTTTCTCAAAGTGGGCATTAGTTTCATACAACTCGAGCGGCAATGTTGTATCGGTGGATACATTCAACTGTCGTTATAAGGATTACCAGATGGAATAATGGATTTCAATGACTTACTCCATTTTATCAATGAATAGGTAACTATTCTGTGTATAGAAAATCACTATTTTGAGTACAAGCGTTTAGTGTCGCGGTACATAATCAAAATGTTAAATTAGAAATTATTACACGGTGCTGGCGCACAGTCGGTGCGGAGTCTAAGAGTAGTTAAATGAAATTTTCACCGAACTCGCGAATTCTATAGGATTAACTGTAGATTCGAAAAGGAACCTGAGCCCGTTCTCACTAGATACAACCAACTCTTAACGAATTTGATACAACGTGACTCCACGCGTAACTGTTAAAGGGTTTATATAGATCCCAAATGAGTCGAGAGGAGGGGGAGGGGTCACTAAAAATGTCTATGTATAAAAGGAGATCTTTAAGAGTCCTCGCATCATGCTTCTGTTTCTAGTTGCTATCCAGCTGGTCAAGATCATGCTCTCCACATTATTTGGGATATAACAGAAGGGGTTATAGGGCGTTTTTCTTTCCCAGACGCGAGCTCGAAAATGATTTAAAAGAGAGAGAGAGAGAGAGAGAGAGAGAGAGAGCTGGATAGAGAGCGAGATGATTCTGCCGAGACAAATGTGCTCCTGTATTTCTTGTGAGGAGTGGATCTTGTAGATCTCAATAGCCTCTTTACAGAACCACCTACCTATGGGGTGTAATTTCATTCGTTAATATACAGGGTCTTCGGCTAAACGTGGGAATAAATTTAAGGGGTGATTCTCGACATCAGAATAAGACGAAATTCGAGAATGACGATATTGCGGTTGAGCCTTCGTTTGTTAGTTATAAGCGTTTAATAATATGCCTAAAAACAGATAATCCGCATGCAGCCGGCAGCCGTACCTACATACTGTACCCCGATGAAAAGAAGTCGGTGGAAATGTCACAGGGGAAGAGGAGTTCTACGCTCGAATTGATTCCCGGCGCCCGTGTCCCGTTTACTTACTTTGTTTCTCGCCGAGTTCTTTTCATTAGATCACAGTACATGCGGAGCAAGTAAGGCGAGGGGCTCGAGCAGTGGTATTCAAAGCCACTGTTGCACAACGCCGACGGGATCACACACCTCAGAGAAGCTGTGACGAAATTTCTCTCTTCTTCTTTATCACTTCATCCAAAATTGAGGGGTATACTGAGTCCATTCTTAGAAAAACCTTGTCCGCGCAGGGATGATTCTGAGGAGGCGCTGATTGGTCCGCCTCCCCACTTAACCGCCTACGTCTTTTTCCGTCTTACTGCCTGTTACCTCTCTGTCAACCTTTCCGCAACCTGCAGTGTTTACATTGACATTGGTCACGTTCCGCCCTTGGACGGGCAGGGAAAAAAATGCCATTTTCTTGTGCTTCTCTAGATATATGATACTTAATGTCTATATGTTTACGTCTAGAGTGATATACCATATTTACGCTTAATTTAATTGCACTTTGATTATCATAATAGACATTAGTCGCACCTTCGACACAACTGTTAAAGCACATATGGTTCATTAGTCTTTTTAAGTATACCTCATCGGTCATTGCACTCAGCGCAACGTATTTGGCTTCCATGGTTGATGCTGCCACAGATTTTTGTCTCTTCGTTGACCAGCTGATTGGTCCAGCAGCAAGGATTGCAATGTTTCTTCAGCAGGATTATCGATCATCGATATCACCACCCCATTCAGCATCACTAAACGCTTCTATGCGTTGATCATTTTTCGTATAAGTGATTCCATAGTCAATGGTATTCTGAATATATTTTAGTGTTCGTTTTGCCATTCTCCAATGTGTTATTCCTTGGTTTGAGCAGTGGCGACTCAATGCACTCGCGGTGAATGATAAGCCTGGTCGTGTTGCATTTGCCAGATAAATCAATCCACCTACAAGTTCTCGGTATGGACAGTTCTTCATTTCTTCTTCTTCTTCTGCTGTTTGTGGCATCATCTCCTTTGTCAGGTTGGTACCAGGCTCTATTGGAGTTGAGACTGGCGTAGAATTTTCCATGCCAAATTTTTTTAATAAATCACTTGTGTATTTTCGTTGTGTCAGTCTCATACTTCTTGTCAGTCCTTCTTTTCTGACATTTATTCCTAGAATATTATTTAACTGACCTAAGTCTTTCATTTTAAATTTCTTGCACAAAGTTTTCTTCGTTGTGATTATTTCCTGGATGTCAGTCGATGCCAGTGAGAGGTCATCTACATATATGATTATAATTACTTTCTTTTTTTCAATACTACTGGTATATACACAAGGGTCGACTTCTATCCTTTTAAAACCCATGTTTTGTAGGCAGTCGTTCAATTTTATGTACCATTGTCTTCCAGCCTGCTTCAACCCATACAATGGTTTATTGAGCCGACATACTTTATCTTTATTCTTTCTATTGATGAACATTTTAGGTTGTTGCATGTATATCTCATCTGACAGGTCCCCTTGAATATATGCCGTGACTACATCCATTTGATGTACGTGCATTTCATTTTGCACTGATGCAGCCAGTAGTACACGAATCGTTTCAAGTTTTGGGACAGGAGCAAAGACTTCCTCAGAATCAATGCCTTTGAAAAAACTCTGTCGATGACCACCTGCAACTAACCTAGCATCGGTTAGGTAATATCTTTTTATTTTCTGGGCGATTTACTAAAGTCCAAGTGTTATTTTCCATTAGTGACACGTACTCTAATTCCATTGCAGCTAGTCATGATTCTGAGTCTTCACGTGTCATTATTTCATCTACGGTAACTGGCTCTGATAACATCTGATCACCCACCTGATTTGCTGCATTTTGGTAGACTTTTCTCTGTCTTCCAATTTTTCCAGTTTTGATCTTCTTTGATCTTCCTGGTCCCCTTTTCTTAGTTTCCTGGTGATGCTCTTCTGGTACATCTTCATGGAATCCTGCCTCTGATGAAGTTTCTCTGACTCATTGGTGTCAGTGCTGTCTTCGTTTGCAGTGCGCTCCATTGGAACATGTGCTTGTTCATTCTCTTCACTCTCTGTTGTGAGGTCAAATGGAGTTTCATCACGATCGTCGAGTTGATTTGATTTACCCAGCTCTTCATGGAAACGAACATCTCGTCTTTGTATTACTGTTTTTGTACCCGGTAACCAAAGTCTGTATGCTTTAGACTCAGAGGAGTAGCCTACAAAGACATAGGGCTTGCCTCTTGTTTGAAACTTGCATTTCCTTGGTCCTTTTTTGACAGCTATTACCTTACTTCCAAATATTCGCATGAATCACACATATGGCTTTGTGTCAGTCCACATCTCAAATGGCGTTACATTATTTAATATCTTTGAGGGACAACGAATTCTAACGAAATTAGCTGTGTTTATTTCCTCTGCCCACAGGCTATTGGGGAGAAGCGATTGCTGTAGCAAGCAGCGCGCCATTTCCACAAGAGTTCGATTTGCTCTTTCCGCCAACCCGTTCTGTTGTGGCGTGTCGGGGACGCTTCATTGCCTTTTAATTCCCTCTGTCTCCAAGAATTCAGTGAATTTCCTCGACACGTATTCCTTCGCGTTGTCTATTCGTATCATTTTTATGACACAGTCCGTTTCTTTCTCCACGCGCAGTTTGTAATTTTTGAATGCGGTGAAAATATCGAGCCGGTTGTTCAACATCACAACCTCGGTGTACCTTATCCTATCGTCTATGAATGTGGCAAAATATTATGCTCCACCCAGCGAGGTGGTTCTCATCGGACCACAAATGTCGGAATACACCAAACCTAAAGTTTCCTTTGTTTTTGTGGTTGACGATTTATACGGTAATTTAGGAATTGTTGATTGATCACGTATTTCATATTTGAAGTTAGCTTCGTTTGACTTCGAAATAATTCCAAGATCCATGCCATGGTTCCGTAAAGTCTTCAAATCTTGAAGATTCAAGTGTCCATATCTGCAGTGCCATCGCCTCAAACTGTTTTCTAAGTTTTCTTGTGCAACCTGAGCTGTCTCCGATTTGTTTTCGTCGACTATATATAGAGTTTCTTGCCTTTTTGCAGTTAGTGCCACACTGCCATCAGCACGTTTCACTATCGCGAAGCCCCTTTGATTGTTTTTTCATCTCGTATGGCTTCCTGTTCTATAAGCTTCAATTTCAGTGATTCGACGCTTGGAATATCGTCACGTGATTCGATGGCGATACAAAATCCCTCATATTCGTTCGGTAAGGAATTTAGTAACATGGTCGACATCAATTCGTCAGGAATCTTTATACCGACTTCTCCTAACTGTTCCGCCTTTAAAAGGAAACCGTTGATGTATTGCGTCATACTTCGGTTTGATTCCTTTTTCATCCTGTACAGTTGCTTGTACAGAGCCGCTTTCCTTACAGGCCCTTTCAGTTCGTGAGCATCTTTTAACAGATTCCAAGCTTCAGCCGACGTCGCTGCCCTTTTTACATGAATTAATTGATTCTTAGACACATATAGAAGAATCAAAGCCAAAGCTTTTTCATCTTTGGTTGTCCAAGCAGCTCGATTTTCCTGTGTCGGGACGTTAGTTTCGTTTGCATACGACTACAAGTCGTTGCAGATTAGGACGCACCTCATTTGTAGCTTCCATGATTCGTAATTTGTGTCGCACAGTTTTTCAATTTGGTATGTTGAATGTGTCGCCGCCATTTCTCTCGACGTTCCTTTATCTCGCCTCGTGAAGCACTCGCGTATTTACACTTTCCCGATGTTACTTTAATTCGACCGCGTTTCTGGGCCCATAACCTAATTAGATGAGACGGGAGAAGAATCACAGTCGAATACGCACAATATGTATATTTGTACCTTTGTACTATTCAGCAAACAACGACAACGTATTTCGGTGCGCGCACGTGTGTTCATACTCGTTACATATAACTAAAGTCGTTTTCAGATATATTGGCCGGTGAGTTCAGTTTCGCGAGCAGCGCGCGAGGAGAAATCAGCCACCACCACCTGATGATCGTGGATTAGCAGTTGAAGTTGCAAGGCCCCCGAATGATATGGTGGGGTAACGGAAAAGCTGGTCGACTCCGCCTGAACGAAGCCGTGTGGCTGTTGTTTATTCTTACAATTAGCGTAGTAGTTGTGTGCAGGGACCGACGGACTCCAGCTACCGCTGATGGAGGGGGAAACACCTACAGGAGCGGTGGTAAAATGTGCGTGAACTGCGCCTGCGTTAGTTACGCACTCATAACCACCGCTCCTGTAGGTGTTTCCCCCCTCCATCAGTGGTAGCTGGTCCGCCGATCCCTAGTTAGGAGCACGGCGACTATTCCCACAGTATCTTGGAATTCTTTGGTCGAGAGTCACGCGTAGATAACACAGATAACTTTTTTATTCGATGAGAATTTATTCGACGAATAACGATAATTTTTTATTCGACGGTTTTATTTGAATAAATGTAGTGAAGTGGAATTTAGCGACCCGCGGTAAATTGGCAGTTTGGATCGTAAAATCAATGGGTCAAATTAAACAGTAAATGATTTCTTTAATCAGAATCAGAATCTTTTGTTCGATCAATTGACTCATGAAAAGGGTAAAAAAATCCGTAGATTTCAGTTTACAATCCGTAGGTCCGTAGATAAAGTACAAAATCCGTAGATCTGCGGGAAAATCCATAGGGTTGGTAACACTGCCCCTCACGAAACTCACCGGCCAATAAATCTGAAAACGAGTTTAGCGGAAGTAATTGGTAGATCAAACCGCACGGGCGCAGTCGCGAACGCCACCGTCACCGGCAGGAGGGCACAACGATCAGCTAACCCAGGCCTGTCCAGGGATTTGCTCGCAGCCGCGAGTTGCTCTTTGCTCTCGGAGGCACCGAGCCAGGCCCAAGAACGAAAGGTCTTCTTGGTAGGGGAATCTATGAACGCCACTATCCCCACTATTTTACGGCTGCCGCTCTTGCCGCCGCTCTTGCCTTCGCTCGCAACCACCCGCGTGTGACCGCTCATGGCTCGCCGATCCGCGAGCCTGGGCCAGCCTGGGCGAGCCGAGCCGACTCGCCGATCCACGCGCCGTGTGAACGCTCATGGATCGCCGATTCGCAAGCCTGGGCGAACCGCCTCGGCTCGACGATCCACATGCCGTCAGATTCCACCTTAACGGAACAACTGCAGAATCACAGCGAAAACGAAAACTGTGGTTACCTGTAGTCCAATGATCCCCGTATCTACAAAGCAACAAAAAATGCAAAGAAACGTCGCAGTTTTTTCCCTTTGAAGAATACTCTGTATTTCTCTGTATTTCTCAGACACCAACCGGTTGCTCCCCAATGAAAGTGCCGGCCCCTCCTAGGCGCTCTCTATATTTCCCTCCCATAGCACGCGAAGTATACTGAGTGTTTCTAAACATGTAGGACCTTTTTTCAGTATCGGTTCTACTCATCAAAATAATATGAAAAGTTGGTATATGCATATGTCCGACATTGCTTACAATTAGTTTTACTGTTATATACATTTTTATATTTCGTAAATCACCCTGTATACGGCAGAGCTCTGCAACGGGCGGATTTGATGCACTCGTCACCCGACTGTATCTCGATGCGCCCGAATCGCCCAGACCCCAACTTTCACTAATTTGCGATACCCCTGGCTAACTCGACCATACCCGCAGCGGATGAGTTGGGTCATTGTTGATTTTTATCCGCCCGAGGCGCCCGAACAATTATCAGTCACGGGTAAGAGCGAGTAAGATGGATAGAAATCATCGCTGCTCCGACTTATCCATTGCGGGTACGGGTGGATGGCGGAGGCGGGTTGACGGCCTGGCTGATTTACTATATGGTTGCGGTTGATGCTCAATAGGGCTGTTCGGATGCTCGAATAAAGCGAGCCGAGCCGACTGGGCCGGGCCGGGTACCCGTAAAATCCGGGAGGCCCCAAAAGTCCGGGTAGTTCGAATTGTTTCAGGTGGCTCGGAAAATACGAGCACCTCGAATATGGTTCGAGCAGTCAGCCTGTCGAGAGACTCGGATGTTCTGAGCCACCCGAAACAATTCGCGGTAACCCCTTCTACGGAACCGTCCGAAACAATTCAGGCTACCCGGATCTTCCGAGCGCACAGTGTCGCGGCACGTGTTAAAAAATCAAAAATTTGAGTTTTGAAATATTGTATTTCATTTCATGGAATTGATAGTAAACAGTCCTCCGATATAAGAACATTATGACTTATTAACATAAATAACGGATTTAAGGTTAGTAATTACATTCAAAGTCGAATAACCAAACGCAAGCTGCCACAGACTGCGCGTAGAAAATATTTACCCACTGCATTTTTGTTGCATTCATAAGTTCTTTTCCTTCTATTTTCTTAAAAATGAACAAAATATATCCTTTCTTCGTTTTATTAATTAAAAATTCTTGCATTTAAAGATATGGATACGTATCAGTGGCTCAAATTATTACATTGTTGGTCGCGTCTTCTAAATACTGGAGAGAATTAAAAAATAACGAAACATATCGGTTCTTTCATTTTTTTACTACAATTAGTTCTTTTTATGCCCTTTAATTTGGTATAAATTTTATCTGCTCCCGAGTGCTCCCACATAAGAAAAAATACACACAATAAAACGAAAAAACTTGACAAATCTGTGCTCGAATATTTATTTTTAAAAGACACTGAGCTTTGAATACCGTCAGATTCAACTGATAGTGATGAAGATGTATAATACGAATGAATAATTTAAATTTTATTATCAATACGAATTATTTAAAAAATTAATTTAATTTTTTCATAATTGTTTCATATGTTTGTTATTAATGTGTGTTTGAATGCATTTAAAAAAATATATTTTTTTATTTGTTTTACTTTTATTACATTCAAAAATATATTTTAATGAATTATTTTATATTAAAGATGATTAAGATATCAATTACATATAAATAACTCTATCTTAATGGAAAATTGATTTTTTATTTTTTCCCTATATACTCGTTACACTGTGGAGCGGCCCGAAACGATTCGGATTACCCGAATTTTTCAAGTCGTCCGAAAAAAAATTCGATGTACCCGGATTTGTTTCGGACGACCTGAAAAATCCGGCTTGGCTCGGATTTTCGTCCGGGTACTCGAAATACTCTAATTTTATAGCGAGTATCGTGCAACCCAATTTTAGTTAAATACACTGGTTAACAACAGATTTCTGTATTTATTGTATCGTATTAGTTATTTCGACAAAAAAATTATATTATTTATGAAAATACAGACAATTTTTGTATTCTCATTAATAATAGTAAACTAATCTCAATACGAACAATAAATCATTCCTGTGGACATTTCATTTCTAATCAAACGAAGTATTCTGAAAATTCATTTCCGTTTGTTTATGTCAGACTTTTTAACAAAACGTGCTTACAACATAAATGATCAATAGGTACAAATAAAGAAATACATTGTTGAATTGTTGGTGAAACTGCCCGCGTGCATTTTTTTTAAAAATGAGGTTTTGGTCTTTAGCAAATGCACATTATCCACATTATCTTTTAGTGATAAAATGCTCCAAGTCCTATTTATAGCCTATGGTCTATGTCCTTAATACAAACCATTGTAAATTTTACGTATATAAAGTAGAAACATTTTTAGAAGTAAAAGTGTCTAATTTTATTATTATACATGCAAATCATTCATGTCTGAAAATTTTAGATCTTTTCAATAAAGGTTGTAGATAAATTTTTACAATAAAATTAGAGTCTTATTAGTTTTATTAATATCATTAGTTAATTGCTTATTGTTTTATTTAAATGCATTTTTCATGGTTTCATTTATGACAAAATTGTGACTATTCTCTATTTTGTAATACTCTGTTCACTTTTTTGTCACGTTATTAATATAGCTCGAAATTTCAGTTTCTTTAATAATTGTAGTCCATTGTACAAATTCTGCACTTTTTTAAATTTTATTTTAGTACCTACTTGTACAAATAGAACAGGTAACGGGATGAATGTATGCTTTGTAATTCCATTTAGAGTATACAAGATAAGAGTAATACAGTCATTTTCTCATAGCAATTTTAATTGTAATGATTTTAACTGTTCTCTTTAGTTGGTAACAATAAATTTGCAATTCAGTTATCATGTAAACTTAAATAAAAAGAATTTCTGTTTATAAATTCACTATTTATTATATTTAATTTACCATCATCTTTTTTATATTGATATTAACGTGCTGTAGGCACGGTAACCATTTTTGAATCATTCATTCTTTGTAGTGATGAATTACGTTTCTTTCATAATTTCAGTGGCCATTAATTAACTAATGTTTATTGTATACAATATACAGTGCAATATTAAAATTACATAAGTAGCAGAAAGCCGTTCTTGTGGTAAATGTCCTGTTCTTCTTTTCCATTTAGTGGTAAAGATGAAGTTCATCATTCCATCCGAAAGCAATTACTTTCTGTTTTTTACAACAATAGATTAATAGGAATCCGTATGTGGAAAAACTTATATAATTTGCAATAGCTCTCAATTTTTACCCGATTTATTGTAATAGATTGAACTTTAAATTTGCATTTATCGAAAATTAAGAAATATGGACTTGGTCAGTTTTACAAACAAGCCAACGACATTTTTTCCTTCGGTTATATGAATAACAAATACTGAATTAGCTTGTGGTGATATTCCCACAAAAATTGAACACACATTGATAAATAGTCCAGTGAAATTAGGATCTGTCTACGGAATAATTTCCGGTAAGCTAAATTTTGACATGTGCCTTTATTTCGTCGTTTTAAACAATATGTCAATAGTCCCCATTTATAGAGGGTTAAACATAATAAAAAGCTGTTTTCGCGATTATCTCGTTATCTAACAGTTTTACGACAAAAAATAGTTATTATGAAATTTGTAGCTTAGGAAACTCTACAAAATCGGTTTTATGAGTTTTTCATTTTCATGTAAAACGGGTCACCGAGTTTCAACCCTCATACTGTTGACAAGGGACGATCCCGGACCAGGAAATTAAAAAAATTATGAAACGTTGTGGATATGTAGGGGACGCCCTCCTGAGTAAAACGCAATTTTGTTTGCTACCCAAACTTACTCCAAGAGAGTGTAATTGACCCTTGAAAACTTTCCTATTTTGTGTTATAACTCGCGAACTGTAAGAACTGTGAGAACTATAAAATACCAAATGATAGTCCTAATTAAAAGAAGTAACTTTTTCCTGAAATCTTTTTTCTATCTCCTATAGTTCACGAGTAATAATACAAAATCGAAAAATTTTCAGGGGCCAATTGCACCCTCTTGGAGTAAATTTGGGCAGCAAACAAAATTGCGTTGTATTCAGGAGGACGTCCCCTACATATTCAGAAAGTTTCATAATTTTTTGAATTTCCGGGTTCGGGATCGTCCCTTGTCAAAAGTATGAGGGTTGAAACTCGGTGACCCGTTTTACATGAAAATGGTTACTCTTATGAAAAGCTCATAAAACCGATTTTGTAAAGAATTTCCTAAGCTACAAATTTCATAATAACTATTTTTGTCGTAAAACTGTTAGATAACGAGAAAATCGCGAAAACAGCTATTTATTACCTTCAACCCTCTGTAAAACGACGAAATAAAGACACATGCCAAAATTTAACTTACTGGAAATTATTCCGTAGATTGGGCATAATTTCGTCCAATTTCACTGGACTATGATGCGTATTCCTGATCGTTCCGATGCCCTTGTACCGGCCATAGTAGACACTGATAAAATCGAGCGCATTTCGTAACATTTCGTCAGGAACTGAACTTAAATTCAGCACTGTCTGTGGATGTCAGAAACAGGTTCTACACCGGAGATGCAGTCAACGGTAAACCAGGTCGGTCCCGCGGGAACATTTCAAGCAAGTAAAAGACACATCGCGGCACTGGCACGTGGTGGTTCGCTTCCACGTTTGAGGGCTGCGCGATTTTCGCGATCGCCCCGGGATTTTATTGGCAGGTCAGCCTATTAGGGTGTCACCTGTTCGTTGTCTTTTTCTCTCCATTTCTGTGTGCCTCTCTTCTTCCTCCTTGTACTTGCTATCATCCTCATTCCAATTCGTCGTACATTATTATCTTGTGGATGTGCCTACA
Source organism: Andrena trimmerana (assembly GCA_951215215.1). Lineage (NCBI taxonomy): Eukaryota > Metazoa > Arthropoda > Insecta > Hymenoptera > Andrenidae > Andrena > Andrena trimmerana. Next base: position 12,704,316 of record OX578062.1, read on the forward strand.
CCAAATCAAGTTATAGAAATACACCCAACAGTCGAGGAAGAAAAAATAAACCGCTCAGACACGAGAAGGGAGCACAGAATACTTGGTACAGAAGATAGATAATGGAAGGGAATTCTTTGAGTGATAAAAAAACACAAAAGATAAATGTGATTACCGATATACGTATACAGCTACCATTTACCATCAAACATTCATTAGATGTGTTTCCTATTCTATTTTTTCATTTACTTCTTCTACGTGAACCATTCACAGCAATTAGCTACAACGTAGATGTGTCGATGTTAGACCTGCAGTTTGAAGCTAAATCCATTAGAAGGCTGCTTCAGCTGTGGTAGATACATATTTAGACCGCTGGGATGCAGAGGTGTTTAGTCTGAACAATCAATAGGTAGTTTTAAATACAGTGGTGCTTCATAAACTGCACGGGTTCTATCCTTTACAAAACGCACAATTGACATCCTCACCTCGAGTTCTATTTCACTGATTGTCAGTCTCGACGTGCTTGGTGGTGGGTGGGCTCGAGCTCGCGATAAGAATCGTGACTGTGCACCGAAAATTGTACGCAAATGGTCTCGCATGGTCGTGCGAATAATGAAGCACTACTTCGCCCACCTCAGAAATTGCTTATACTTAGTGTACGTGAAGGTCTTCACTCGGACTTTAATTTCCCAAAGCAGTAAGACGCGCTTTTCAGCCAAATTCGAGAAAATCGACTTTGAAAAATGTGGAATACCTTTATATATATTTGATAAAAAGCAATGACAAACGAACAGCGTGGGCGAGTGCCTAGCGCTCCCAACTAGTAACCACCAGGTCGTCAGTTTGCATCTCACTCACTGCTGTTGGCATTATTTTATTTTTTATTAATTTCAATACGTACACCTTTCACATGCAATGTTAATCAAATTCGTGCTAATTAACAGATATGCAAACATCTGTTATATGTATGGGTGTACGGTGTATACCGATGCTCCACCTCCCAGGAGATGGACATCACTTTCAATTAAAAACGCACATCTTATGTTAAACTATCTCTTGCTTGAAAAATCTTACTTTTTATTGCACATATTAATTTTGAAATAGGAATATTTACAATAAATTAAGGTTTTCGTACAAAAATAAAACACGTAGAGTAGAAAATGGAACTTGCTAACGAGATAGTGGCGAACGGCGGTTAGCATAAAAAAAAAATAATGCCCAACAGTGAGTGAGATGCGCGAAATGACGACCTCATGGTTACTAGTCGGGAGCGCTTTTTTTAAAGCATACGTTTATTAGTACCAGAAGAGATTTACAATGGGACGGTTTCGATCCTTAAACGTACAAAGGATTACAGTCATTTACTTAGAATATAGGACTAAAGACCCACATGGGGTACGCACAGCCTTTTTAAGGTACATGGGAATTACACAATTAGCTTTGGTGCGAGCTTAGGTAACATTCTCTTTTGATGCTTATAGTTTATACTTATATACTAATAAATAAGAACGTGGGTAGATAAGGTATAGAAAGGTACTAAAGCTATACATCAGTCTCGAGGTTTGTGCGGTACATATTAAACAAAAAAAAAAAAAGAGAAACAATAGAGGTGGTCGGTCACAGCCGGGTAATGGACAGTGCTTAAACCGATCAGGTACGAAGCTACGAACGCAACACGGATATTAGCTTACGCTTTCTGTGTGAGTTGGTAATCTTAACAATACACAATCAAACCGTCATTCATCCCTATGTACAAAAGCCATTCATCCATTCAAACCTATGTACAAACCATTCGCTCATTTATTCCTACATATGTATATTTGACAGTAAAAAGAAAGAAAGAAAATATAAAATTTTGATTATATGTACATGGTATTTTTGTTAATTTGTAACGGGACAAATAACTGTGCCTCACCAGGACACTGAGTCGATGCACTACGGCAGGGTAGCGACTACTTGGTACTTCGAAGGTAGGAAGCATGAATGGGGTTTCCCATTCTGCCCTATTTAGTTTAAGTTTCCCTTTTGGAATGTGGTTGAGTTTATTTAGCCTGCGGACAAGTTTAAGGCTTTTTCTCGTTCTTTCTTAGTTTACATTTGGTAAAGCTTGTGGATCTTACTATTCTTAGATATACGTTACTTAGTCTATTGCTCTTAGCTCTATATAGAAGGTACCATGGTTTATAAGAATATAGATATGCAACCGCGAGTGAATGCCACTTTATTAACCTGAGGCGAGATATGCACCACAACGAGCCCCAAAGGTTGCCTCGCGTGCAAGCACGAATGCTCGCGTGAGGTGTATTGGTGAGGTTAGGAGAATGGGTCCACAGAGGGGGTTATTATTGTAGCCACCAATATTTGGCAGTGTTCTTATTGTGATTAACCTCTTGATCCCATTTAGAAAGCTTATATACAAATCTCAGACTGATGTCACCATCTCTGATACCTGCACTATAAGTTAACTTTTTGTTGTTAGTTTTTCTGTTAACATGGTAAATAATTGGGAGCAATCTATTGTTCTGGATAAGGCCCATTGAGTCTAGGTATGGGAATGTCTGAGGGGGGATGTAACCCGAGAGCCTTGTATTTTCAAAATATTGCGGGTTTGAATACATAGAATTGGATATGTAGAATATTTATTAGGGAGTTCGAATCGATTGTGTTTATTCTAGACCAGTGGTCTCTCAACAGTTTTAGAATAAACAGGTAAATTCTGACCAATTTAGCTTCATTATATAACTTATGATTGCTAATATATTTGGTGAAGTTTGACTCGAGAGACCTGTATTTACCAAGATAGGGTCGGATGCATTTACGTTCGAATACTCTTAGTTTCTCCATAACGCCGACACTCAGGTTAAACCATATCTGGCAACCATACGTTAGGATGGGCCTTATAAGTAATTTGTAACAGAGGATTTTGACCGGACTATGGAGGTCTCTGGAATAAAAGAGCCTTTTGTTCGCGAGGAATGCTGTTTGTGCTTTTTGAAGCTGAATGGTTACATGCGGATTATAATTATTCTTAAAATCAATGTGAACTCCTAAGTAACGGACTATGCTTTTGTGGGGTATGCTCTGATTTGGGCCGAGAGTTGTTTTTAATGAGAATTTTTTTGCGAACCTCCTGACATCCGTATTGACGTTAGAAGTTTTTGAAATATAAGGTCTGAATAGAATTGTTGCGCACTTGCTCTCGTTGATTTTAAGTTTCCAAGTATTGAAGTAGTCAGCTATTTTGTTGAATAATTCTTGTAACTGTTTCTGTATGGTTGACGGGTATTTACCGTTAATATAAATTAGCAAATCGTCCGCGAACGCAAGGGCATGACTTTCATTGCCGCTGTTCAGACCAAAAAGGTGCAATAGGTCAGACATGTAAATGTTGAACAGGATGGGGGAGTTCACCGTTCCCTGTTGAAGCCCGTTCTCAATGGAGAAGGCCTTCGAGGAGACCAGATCACCTTCGGAGACAAAGAATTGCTTGTTATGGAGCGAATTTCAGAGCATCTTCACCAAATGTATTGGAAATTTTTTCCTCAAAAGTTTATAAAAAAAGCTGCCGAGCCATACAGTATCGAATGCTTTCTCAAGATCTACCAGACACGCTCCGATGCACTCATCCGCATTTCTGTGCCAGCACAGGTCCGCGGTGAATTTGGACAACGCGTGAATTGTGGAGTGCCCGTGCTTAAAACCGAACTGATGTTCTGGAATGATATTATTTTCCTCACAATGAACACTCAGTGCCGAGTTTAGGATTGTTTCGAATACTTTGCTGATATTAGGCAGCAGGCTTATGAGGCGATAGCTGGCTGGATTGCTACTCTCCTTGCCCTTTTTTTTAATTGTGATAACCTTAGCTGTTTTCCATTGCTGGGGGAAGTGGGCCAGGTTTAAGCAGTTGTTGAAAAGTATCGCGAAAAACAAAACATAGTGTGGAGGTAGCTTCTTTAGGCAAATGTATGGAATTTTGTCGAAACTCGCTGATTTTTTATTGTTGAGACTACGAAAGGTCAGTGACAATTCCGCGGAGTCGGTAAAGAAATTATGAGGCGTTTCGTCGGGGTTTGGGTTGTCTGCTGTATTGTTGTCAGAAAAAGTGCACACAATTGGATTGTACCTGAGGTAAGCTGCTATTTCTTCTCTAAAGGAGTCGATTTTTGTTTTTATGATGTTATTCATATGGCTCTTTCCGAAGGCGCTGTTTTGTGTGCGAACTGCTTGAAAGTGAGCACCTATTATATTTAATTTGTCTACCGGATTATCAATTATGAAGTTAAGATCTTCGTCTGTTTTTAAGGCTGAAGCGTCAATGTTTGCTTCGCGGAGTAGGTTTGCTGTACTATTTGGAATTTTGAGAGTGTCCGTGGTATCGTGTTCTCTTTGTCGGTAAAATCTATTTATGCTAGGGAATAGGTGTTTGTTTTCTTTTATGGAAATTCTCTCTACTTGATGGCTCCAGTACTTATTCACCGACTCCTGGAAGGCAAGTTTGATCTTATATCGTGTCTCTTGTAAGATCTTGTTTAAAAATTTTATAAGATTTAGTATGGTTAGTGAATTATCTTTTTTCCTGACTAGATTGTTGATTAAAGTTATTAAGAAGCTTTTGTGTTTGCGAAGCTTAATAATGTTGGGGGTGATAAATTTGTCAGTGAGGTTGACGTTGGTATTATAATTTGGCACTGAGTCATCGATGGCTTGGATTATATTATGGTTAATCATATTGATATATGAGTCTATTTCAAGCGAAGAGAGATTTCTATTGTTTGGGATGTAGATATCTGTGTTGGTAAGGAGAAACTCCGCAAATCTAATCCAGTCGGCCTTGTTAAAGTTCCTCTTTGCGGATTTTTCGGCTTTTACGAAGGTTAGGAGCGGGAAACGGTCGACGGAGACACACATTCGAAGTGCTGTGGTCGCTGTCGTAATCAGCGCATTCAATTTTTTTGTCTATGAGGTCGTGAATGAAATTCTGCTGTCGGTCAAACACAGGTCAATAAATGAGCCGCTCTTGGGGAAAGAGGGCGAGGAAGATCCTCTGAGTGCGATTCTAAATTCTATTTCTTTATTAGAGAGCCATTGGAAGAAGTAAGCTCCTCTCACGTTGACACTCTCGTTACCCCATGAAGCGTGTCTGACGTTGAGATCTCCTGCGAGCAGATAGTTGGGGTCGTCAAGATTGAGTTGATTAAAAAGGTATTCTAATTCGTGTATGAAAGCGTTTCTGCTGCTGCGCGGTGCGTATGCTGAAATGAAATAAAATTTGCTGTTGTCAGCGATGGAGTCGGGAGCGCTAGGCACTGGCCCACGCTGTTCGTTGGTCATTGCTCTCTATCAAATGTATATAAGGACACCCCACATTTTTCAAAGTCGCTTTTCTCGAATTTGGCTGAAAAGCGCGTCTTACTGCTTTAGGAAATTAAAGTCCGAGTGAAGACCTTCACGTACACTAAGTATAAACAATTTCTGAGGTGTACAGTCGTGAAAGTCCCCTTGTTAGCATATATCCATGTGTCAATTTATTTTGCAGGGTTGTTTTTAAACATTGACATAACAGTGTTTAAAACGCGTCAAGGACATGTAGATATACTTAACGCCTAGTTCCATTTACGACTAACCGCGCACGACCGTAAAGTTGCGTATCAACGTTGCAAGGCTTGTGCGCGAGGCACACCTCGCGCAGTGGAGAGTCTGAAGACTACCTCGACATGATACCTTGGTTCGAAAAGTGATCATGTCGAGGTAGTCTTCAGACTCTCCACTACGCGAGGCGTGCCCCGCGCGCAAGCCTCGCAACGTCGATAAGTATGCACCTTTAGTCGCAGCGCGCATATCGAAATTGGGCCGTATACGGGCACCACAGTCGCGCGTGTCTAGTCGCAAGGGGAAATAAGGTCTTATAGTGGTATGTACGTTGAAATGTAAACTTTTATTTTTAGAAATTATTTCTGATTTTTTTCATGATTTCCTGATCAGGAGGCTGGTGTTCTTATAGAATATATGTGTTTGATATAAATGTTGCAACTACATCTGCTTTCTGATTCTTTTTCGAATGAATACACATAAATAAATGTTATTGTTTCTTGAAATTATACCTCATAATAATTTCCATATCGTACTCTATAATGGAATAAGGTATTGATGCATTTATAGACTACCCTGTCGTAAATGTAGTTTCTCATAGAAACAGACAATGTTTCATTGCAAGTGAAGAATTCATATATTTTATTCATTGACCCATACATGATTATTGAAAGTGTTGAAACCATTACATATATTGCTAAATATGTAGTAAAATTATTAAATTACGAATGTTTAGATACATTTATTGATTTCAGTATAATTTCAATCCAGGATAAAAGGTCAGTTTGATGTACAAAAATGAATGTAGTGAACAAGTATATACGTATTCTCGAATGCATCGGATTCCAAGATAATGTTTTTACCATACCACCGTCATTATCATGCTATAATAAATTAATAAGAGACCAAACTTGATTTACGATTAATTGTAAGACAAATATATTCAAAAGATGTGTAAAAAGGATGTCAAACGTTAAAAAATTCTGAGATTCTTGTGTACGATTCTCAGAGTAATTAAAATTGGTCTTCTGTTATATTATCAAACCATTAGTGTAATGGCAGTGCGTTTTTAACATTGAATAGCTAATTCTAAATGTTAGATTTGTGTCGTATTTTCAGAATTGTTTCATCATTGGAATTCATAAGCTTATTATATATTTCATTGTGCTTATATCTTAATATTCTTTATGCAGTAAACTATCTGTAGCTGTTTGATATGTAATCGTTAATTCGTTCTGACAAGAGCAGTATCAAGTGTCGTAGGAAAACAGTGATGTCCCACCGTCACGCTTACTATTTTCCCATCTTTCAGATTTGGCAAGCAAATATTTAGATACTGACAAAAATACCTAAATATATCATGAACACAAGTTCTATGTACTTATAGATTAGTAGACTGCGGATGTTCATGCAAACGCACATAGGTATTGATATGCAAAAATTAGTTTGCATATTGCATATGCTTTATTAAAAGACGTATGCACATATATTACATATTTCTTGTATATGTATCTCACTGCATTTGGTTGCGATCATAGATGAATTATCGAGCCGTTACGTGACATTAGAAATATATCGCAATGTAGGTATAAAACTTTTTGTACGGATGTGATATCATGCGATGGAATAAGTCATTAGTAGAGACTAATTACTCGTTCATTACAATCGCCCGATACAAATAAACAACTTGGATAAAATTAAAGAGGTTTGGACATTTTTTTCTGTTTCCACCTGAAAATACTAAAATTATTAATTTTCACTCCTTATTTTATTTCTGCAAATAGGCAGTTGAAACTTTTAATGGAAATAATGTCGTGGCAATTGTAACTGCTCAGAGTGTTTTCCAACAGACACAAGTTGCTAAAAAATGTAACATTTATTATGGCACATTTACAACTTCTTTCAGCCACGATAAAGAAATTGGAAACTGTCGGTTAGGGTTTATATAAAAGCGATTTTTGAAAAAACTGGTTTTCGATCTCCATTATCCCCAAAAAACTGGTTAAACCGGTTTTCGAATTTTCACAAAAAAATTTAATTACTAAACACATATTTGAACGTATTTTAAAATTTTTCACTCTCTTCTAATATTTATGGAATTACAAAAATATAACAAAATAAAATATACTCTATTTATACAAATCCAAATAAAGACAAAATATCCGTACAATTTTTTAGTTCATTTAATATTTATGGATCCAAAAAAATATAACACGATAAAATACACTGTATACAAAACCAAATGAAAAAAAACTAAAATAATTAAAATCCGTGCAAAATATAAATTACAAATTTCTATTTAGTATTTTTCTTCAGAAATGAACTCATGAAGATTAGTTTTACAGTAAACTTAATATTTCAAGTCAAAATGTTAACGCTTTTAATGAAATAATCAATTCATTTTTACATATTAATTCTAGTATATAAAATCGTTTTTTTTTAAAATTAAAACCCGGTTTTCAAACTTGACAAATTTATAAAAAAACGTTTTTTAAACTCGGTTTTTAAAAACCGACAAACCCTACAGTGGGTCTACACTTAATAAATTCGATACAAATAAACATGGCATAGTTTACGTGCATATTTGAATATGCTTTTTGCATATGTTACGTGCATGAACATCCGGAATCTATAAATTAGTAATTTGTTGTGTAATTACAAGGAATATTTTATTTTCCGTAAAGCTAACAAATGTATTGATTATATATTTTAGGGAGAATCCCACAGATGGGTCCTCGTCCAACTACCCCTCCAACTCGTCGGCAAGGTCATTAAGGACAAACTTTAATCATAGACCACGCTACATTCAAGCCTTGCACGAAGACTGTCGACACGGCTTCAGGAGGTTCTTCACATTACCGGCGGCCGATAATTTTCTTCGTCAGAAATTTCCAAATTCCTTATAAACGGTTAAATAATCGAACTTTTTTAACTGACTAATAGAGGAACCTTAAAATTTGACAATTGTAAACACGTCGCTGTGAGGAATTGGATTTTCTTACTAACATTCGGTATTCGTCAATGCTTTAGATGGCTTTACTATTCTTTGGTAACTAAACTGTGACTGCTTGTCAGTAACATTTTCTCCTTGGATTTATCTATAGTAGATAAAAGAACTCTGCGATGTGTCATTTATAGTTTATACAATTGAAGATACATATATGTACTTATCATTGGTGCTTTTCTGTTCATGTATTGAAGGTACTTACAGGAAACTATTTGACCGATGCAAAAGTTCGTTCGCTCCCTATGAATTAATGTTAGGTGTATGAAAATCAGGGCTCTTATTATCCTGATATCCAAGTATCCGGATTGCTGGTTATAACTCGAAATCCGGATCGAAATCCGGATCTGAGTATCCGGATATCCGTACTTGGATCCGAGTAACCGAGTACCCGGTTTCGGATATTTTATCATCATGGTTGAATAAAGCTTTCTTTATATCGGTTCTAATTAAAGAGAGCAAGTTTAACTGAAGTGATTAAGGGGTTATACCTAGTCAGGCGGTCGAAAAGAGGCGAATGTTTGTGAATTTTTTTTTAAAAGCGGAAGCATATATTTTTACAGAAGTTTTTGCACTTAAAAGAACAACATTTAAAGAACATTTGGTTTGGTAATTTTTTCATAGAAAAATATTTATGTTTATAACAAAGTAACAACCGACATCCAAGAAGCCTTTTTAAAAATGTGATTTTGCGGTGAGCACTGCCATTCGGAACCAGATTATTTAAAATTAAAAAACAAAAAAGATTTTGATAGTATATTAATGTATCTTCCACCTAACGGAGGGAATTTCCGAAATATAAATTTAAAACAAAATGGTGGCTATTTAAAGTTGAAATCATGATTTTTTCCCGTGAATTTTTGCATGAACAAATCAGGATTTCAACTTTAAATAGCCACCATTTTGTTTTAAATTTATATTTCGGAAATTCCCTCCGTTAGGTGGAAGATACATTAATATACTATCAAAATCTTTTTTGTTTTTTAATTTTAAATAATCTGGTTCCGAATGGCAGACATTTTTTCAATTAGAATCCAAATAAACAGAACTTTATTGAGTCATTATGATAAAATATTCGAAACCCGATACAGATCTTATCCCGGATTTCGAGTTGTAATGAATAATTCGAGTATTCGGATATATCCTGATACACGGGTACTCGAATCTAAATTAAATAAGTATCCGGATATCCGAATATACATTGTGTGGGTATCCGAGTACTCGGATACTCAAGACTCGGATAGTCAAAAATCGCGTATTTCAGACTCGGATACTCAAGACTCGGATATCCGTAAATCCGAGAAATAGTAAGAGCCCTAATGAAAATATCTTTTTTTACAACACCTACTTGTACTTTTACCAGAAAAGTAGCAAAACCTCATAGATAGACAAGAAAAATAATTTGATTAAAAAAGCATCTAATATATGTTTACTTTTAATAAAGACCTTCAATAAAGCGAATTAACTTTTACAGCGACCTAATATTTCAGTAAAAATATCACGATGTTATGACATTTAAATGAAGCAATTTAAAGAATTCTTTTAAACAAGTAGCAAGAAAGTCAAATTCAATGAGTCATTTGATTGGCATTCTATTTGTAATTATAATGGACAAAGTGTATAAACTCGTTATGCTTCAAGATTGCGCTTGTATTATTAATTTAGAAGAAATCCTGATCCTGAAGTTTCGTCATTACTAGTACGTTCTATAAGGTGGAATAATTTATGCTTTGCATCGATAGACAATCTGACACACGCTATTTTATGTATTTAAGCAGTTTATACTGTATTTAGTTTAATGTTTACTACTTGATATCCTAAGCCGACATTTAATCGATAAAACTACTCATAACATAAACTAAAATACTGAGCGACAGTCAAGTTTTTATGAAACGTTATTAGTGGAGATGTTAGACATGATTATATGAAAAACACAATAACTTTTCTTTAGTTCAATAATATTTCTAGATAGCATAATACTTCTTCCCAAGTTAAGACAAATTGAATGAATATTCCAGATGTAAATTCATTATTATTTCATTTAAGCCAATTGCATGCAAAACCTTGTAAATTTATAACAAATACGTTATAAGTCATATAAAAATACATACTTAGCAGCATATGACAATCTCTTTAGATAAAATATAAGATCCTTTTAGTTTAATTTTAACATATACACAAATACTACTTCTAACTAAAATTCCTTATTCTCTTGCTGAATTTCATAAGTAGTATACTTCTAAGCAACACAAAATTGTACGTTGCTCACGTAATGTTATCTTGATTTCAACGCTCGACTTTTTAATTTATTTCTCTGTTCCACTAAACAGAGGCAATGAATGAAATTATACATGTAATACTGGAGCAAAAGTTGTATTCTGAACTCCGATTTTTTTTGTAACGTTAACTGTGTACTATGTACTCGACAATAATCAGCGACAATAACATCTATTTACGAGTAATACCATTATCAAGTCTGTAATAATATCGAATGTGTCTGTAATCTGCTGTAGTATCTGTGCTTGTAGTATACAATATGTTTCACTTCTAAAGGAGCAATCGCCCGGAATACTTTGAAAATTGGACAAAAACCACCTAAATTAATTACAAATATTTCTCTTCATTCCATCTTTTCTTGTTGTGTAATCAACTTATTCAGTTTTTGTTTCAAGTCACCATACTGATAATTCTGTTTACCTATTTTTGAATTTAACATATTTAAACTGCAAATACAAATACGATTCTATTACGATAAGCAAAGTAAATATTTAAGTATGATGTTTCTCTATTCGTGTTATAGAAATAATTTGTTCGTTCTATTAAGAAATATTCACGCAGTTAATAATTTATGTAACGACCTTCTAATATTTGCCTTCGAGTGTTGTTTGCAAGCCATGGTTAAAAACAAAATCTGTGAAGCCGTGACGTGATTTTCGATGTATATTAGCAGTGGGTGTAAATCTTCGTGCTCAGAGCCTGCAAGCTCGAAAGTAATAACGCAATTTCAGCTTTTTTTGTCTATAATACATACATGTTTCAGTATTAATAGATAGTAGTGATGATTCATTGTGTAATATTCGTATATTAATGTAATGTTTTATTAGACACCATTCGACGAGGTAATCCTAATCGATTGTAATCACCAATTTGTCACAAATATGAATGACGCACATTGTTGTTCCACAGTCTTCAATTTTACAATAATGTATTTATGTGTTTGTTCAAGTAGTAGCGAGTAAATGAGATGACAATAAAGTAACAATAGTAACGGTGAAGTAAGAATCATGTTTGCTGTCTCCTTACGCCATGAATTCAATACTTTCGTACCCACGAGTGGAATGTAATAAAATTTCCCTGATTATCCAAATGCGATTTAATAAATAAATATCAGAAGAAAGACTTCAATTTTTTTTTTAAAAGTATACTATTATAAGACTTTATCAGAAGGAAAGAGTGTGATCATGGATAACAACGGAAATTATGTCAATGTTTAACGATTAACATTAAAATATTTTTAATGCTTAGTATAAACCATATTATTAAAAAAGGAATATTATATAAAACAGAACTTTTCAAGCAACTAAGAGTAACAATTTCCTCGTTATCTTTACATCCGTTTTGTACTTGTTATCCATCTAGATTTGTTTAATAATTTTCTATTACACCACTATTGTCATTGAAACCTGATGCTCGTACACAGCTGTCGTTGCTTAAATAAGTAATTCGAAATAATATTCGCAACGTTAGAATTTCTGTCCATATTAATATCTAAAAAATAGGACCATTAGGGTAAGTATATATTCCAATCCATTACCATATTTGAATTGCAATTTATCGTACATATTACGGCACTGACAAAAATTCTACCATTTTCCTTATTCATTCTATAAATGAGAAAAAATAGGGGGCTTGATCTGACATATCTTGCCATTTTCAGACTAAATCATTTGTCCTATGCACATGAAGATCTATTTCTCAGATAAAAATATATAGCTGCTATATTTGTGACTTCGTCGTAATCATCGATTTTTTTTCGCACTTAAAATATTAATACAGTAATCAAAACAGACGATAATTGTATAGTACCTACGTCGTAATGGTCTAATCAAGATCCACAGTTTGCGAAAGAAACGAAGTCGATTCGAAGAGTTAGAAATTTTTATGTTTAAAGTTATTTTTTATAAAAATAGTCGTACGTGGCACCTAATATTCTAGGATTTGTTTATACTAATTGATCCCCATTTTTTAATTCAATTTTGTTAAAAATCTGTCGTTCAATTGAAGATCTCACTTTGTCCACGCAACATGTTTCTGTTGCAACTTTTCTGACAGTCGTTAAATCCCATTTGTATTTCGATTATTTTAAATAGTTTAAACAATTAAAGAAACATAATACTGAACCATCCTGAAAATGGATATGTTGCATAACATGTTGTACATGTTTGTATACACAAGTGAGTTTGGGAACAGAAGTGGCAACAGTGTTTACAAAAAGAATGCATCTATAATCAACAAAATATTTTATATTTTACACATAAAAACTTTATATATGTTTAAAAAATATATTTTACATCATTATGACTTATATTATGAGCCTATGTATGTATATGTATGTATAAAATTATGTACATGAACACATTTACAAAATGATTGCTTTAATGTTAAATTTTTTTTTATTATAGAAGTGATTTTCAATTCCTTTGAATTTCTTTTTCCTGCTGTATTTATGTGGAGCCAGTAAATCATAACGCAGAATGCGTCAATATTTCAATAATTATAATGACTGTTTATGTCTGATTTCCAACATTTTTTGGCCAATATTTTTGTAGTAGCTCATAGCTAATATAGAATACCAAAAATGAACTGAAATAGTAAAATGAAATCGGATTGGAATAAAAATATATTTTTCGTTTAAGAAAGCAATACAAATAAATAAATATTCTTTTACCCTTTGAAAATCGTCATTTCTTTCATACAAATAATAATGAAATACATTCAACGAAGCACTTTATACGTATGTACATATTTACATAATTTTCAATACTAATTCTTGTACAGCATTTAAGGAATGATTCAAACGATAGAAGGAAGAAACAAAGAGTGACCCAAAAAATAGCCTCTTTTTGGTCCCACGATTATGGAACTGAATTTTATGCGAAACGATATCGTATGATGAGACATCAATCACACGGAATGTTCAAGTTGAGGTGACAATTAGTTTCTGAGATATGTACTTTTATGTCAGTCCGATAATTTAAACAATTATTTCCAGGAGATTTGCTGACTGCCAACGACGAAGTTGAACTTAGATTTTCAAAATTCACAAAAAAAAAAATAAAAATCAAGAAATATAAATGACTGTGTAGTGCGTGCTTTTTTTAATATATCAAAATTCACAATGGCCGAATCAATATGGTGGAAGATATATTAAAAAATCACCCACTACACAGACATTTATATTTCTTGATTTTGATTTTTTGTTCGCGAATTTTGAAAATCTAAGTTCAAATTCGTTGTTGGCAGGCAGCAAAATCCCTAGAAATAACTGTTTAAATTATCGGACTGACATAGAAGTTCGTACATCGAAGCGCATGGGCTGACGCGTTAAAGAATTTTCACTTCTTTGACCTCCCATATCTCAGAAACTAATTGACTCCTCAACTTGAAAATTTGTTGTGATTGATGTCTAATTATAACGTATCATTTGGCACAAAATTCTGTTCCAAAATCGTGGGACCAAAAAGAGGCTAAAAAAGGCTTCATTTTTGGGTCACTCTTTGTAAGCTTGCTTCTAATAGACAAGGGAATACGGCTGCTAAACGAAGTTGGTGTCTTATGTACAGCGAAGCATCAGTTGATACTAACAATAAACCGGCATCTACATACCGATGTTTGTACAATCGTCTTTCATTAAAATATTCCGCCTACACTTCGATGATAGTTGAGCTGTGCATGTGGAGAATAATCGTAACCTTGATCGTACCATTCTGTTCCTATAGAAGTTGGTACAGAATTCCCAGTAGCAGTAGATGCTGTGCCAACATGACTCGTGTGTGATGAATGCTGATGACTCGGATGACTTGACGCGTAGTCACCTTGGAAATGACTGAACTGCCCCCACCCAAGTTGTGCCCTGGACCAATCAGCATTTCCTAAAATCGAAAACCATTATCATGTTAGTTTATTACACTACTTTAACCTCGTTTCTAACTACATAGGTCAGCGCTGTGCAACGTATGGACCCTTCACGCGCCTGCTTCCCCTTCCAACCTTTCTTTCGAGCAGCATGACTTGTGAAGGAAACCTCGCGACGCTAAAAAGGGAACCGTGACAGTTGCGTAGATAAGGAAACTCCGACGCCACGCACGATAACGACGTTCACTGATACTTTGACTCGGCGGCGTATTTGCGCCATGGTAATGGCGGGCGATGGTAGGGACGGCTTTTGCCTCTCAGGAGGCAAGTTGGACAGCACTGACATAGTTAGACGTACACTGCGTGCCATATAAGAGTGTACAGACGGCCCTACCGATTTGCGACCGATCTGCGCAGCCCCCACGGATCTGACACACGCGATTGGTCGTAGCTTTCCCTGCCGGTTTCCTACCAATCAACAGTGTATCTCTGCGCGAAACGAGTATGCTCTAATGTGGAACGCAGTCTAGTTAACGCATAGGCAAATGTGAACATACACAGATAAATGCAGGCATATCTGTAAAACTAAAAGGTATGGAATAAAATGTTTTAAGCTATAGTTGATATCTATATCCAGGGGGGGGGGGAGGCACCCTATAGCTATATTTGGGGTGCGTTCTACTTACGCCAAAATCGCCCGCAACGCCCGTGATTTCCATTACATATCGCGATTGTGCGGGTGATTTGGGCGTAAGTCGAACGCACCCAGTATATTCTGTTTTAGGTGAAATACACTTCTAAGTGTTCAAGATCGATGCTGTTTTTAAAATGGAACTACCCCAACAGCACGCGATGTCTCAAAGGGCGTCCATTTTATACCTGACATTAGTTTGATCACCCTACGATCTAACCTGGACGTCGGCATACAAAACGATACAGCTTGGCAATGTTTAAGAATTATGCCTTTAAAACATCCTACAGATGTTTCTGTGACATTGGTGGGACTACTTGTTATTGCAGTGTTTTGCTTCTATATTTGTTTTATTACGTCTATTCGTATATCTGCATATAGGGTTACTATTGTCTGATAGTTAATTATGCCAAAGTTTAAGTGCCTTGAAATCATGGTAAAAAATGTTAATAAAGTCAAACAGGGCGAGTTAAAAAATGGTACCTAATATGAAACACTTAGGAAATTTAAAAAGAAATCTCAATAAGCCTTATTTTTACAATGAAAAATGAATATGTATTAAAATAAAAAAGATAAATAAACAAATATCTTCCATTTTTTATTATGTTGTATTAATTTTCTTCGTTTGTTACACGTTGGGCACGTGAATGGAGTAACTGAAGCCAGGCATATTCTTCGTGACTCCAATGAAAACAGCGAATACATTGGACCCATTTTTCACCATTATCGTCACCTTTGTAATTGCCACTACAAACTACATTTAATGAGTCTATATCAGAATCATCGTTCTTTTCTTCCGTTTTCTTTTTTTGTCTACCATTTGAAAGCTATCTTTTTCTTACATTACTATCACTCTACCATTATAATTTTTCTTTCTCTTATTGACTTTATGTAAACTTTCTTCAACCAATATCTTGTAATATATTGTAGTACAATATTAACAAGGAACCTACACCTAAGGTCGGGTTCAGATATATTGGCCGGTGAGTTCGCTTTCGCGAGCAGCGCGAGAAGAAATCAGCCACCACCACCTGACGACCGTGGATTGGCAGTTGAAGTTGCTTGGCCCCCGAAGTTTATTCTAACCCATCGCGCAATGACCAGGCGTAGCCCGAGAGAGAGAGAGTGAGAACGTAGAAAAAAGAAGCACCGAGGCAGGCACGCAGTGTGGTGGGAGAATACCCCTCATGAAACTCACTGGCCAATATATCTGAACCCGACCATAATGTGGAACATGTTCTACATATATTAGTATTACGTACACTCAACGTAGGTACACATAGTGCAGGTAAATCTGTGTTCCTTTTTAATTGTTTTACATGTTTTACTGCGAGACATCTGATATTTTTATTTATTTATTTGGGTTGTTGTGATTCTGTGACTTGTGTGATTTGTGCGCGTGTGTGTCTCGATCGCGCAATGAACTACAGTGGAAATAATGATAACAATGGATTTTACCGACTAGGCA
Organism: Andrena trimmerana; assembly: GCA_951215215.1. Taxonomy (NCBI): domain Eukaryota; kingdom Metazoa; phylum Arthropoda; class Insecta; order Hymenoptera; family Andrenidae; genus Andrena; species Andrena trimmerana. Next base: position 12,721,185 of record OX578062.1, read on the forward strand.
GGTCTGGTGTAATTCAATGACACCCTTTAATTTTGGGTTACGGGGTTAAGCCACCTCGGAGGCCCGAAGGTCATATGTGAGTTTCAGATTTGTTTTGAGCAAAATTCGAAAATAAATGAAAAAACTCTTTAAGGGCTTTATTCTATATGCCTTATCGTATATAAAAAAAATTGTAACTATTTTTTCAAACAAAATGGCGTTGTTGGTACTCTTCCATTCTTCCAGTTTTTGAAAAGACACTCTCCACGGCTAGCAGTAGAAGTCCTGTATATTTTGACGTAGGATAAAAATCCGGAATTTATCATTATGTACATGACATTTACTACAGAAGTACATAGCGATTTGCCAAAATATTGATTTTTGTAAAAATGGTGCCTATTTGAAGACATTATCACTTTTAGCCAAAAAATTTGCCTATAATTTTAAGTCTACATTGTATCTAAAATTGCCTGTGGCAAATACGTTTTTGATGAATCGTAAAGTCCGTATAATACTTCTATAAATAATCTATTATAATAATCTATTATTTATAATTTCAAGAGAATCGAATTAAAATTGTTTAAGTTATGCTGCTAGCCAGTTTAAAAAAAAATGATTCCGCGGAGATTCGTGGGACAACACATACCTCGGCCAGTTTTTGATATTTCTGTACAATATTTATACAATATATTCATTAAACACATGCCCTAAACATAAGAAGTATAAAAATACTTTTCAACCTCATAGTATCACAAAATAATCGTTTAATTTAGTGTTGTTTTGAGCGTCTTAAGGTGGCATAGCTCTCTGAGGTAAGTGACCCCCTCTGAAGTGCGATAGAGGCTTATAATCACCACTGCTCGACTTTTCTCCAAGGTTCAACCGCGTGACACCGCCGCACGCGGGTTGCCTGCGTTTGGGCAGAATATACGTAATCTTTAAACGCTTATAACTAACAAACGAAGCCTGAATCGCAATATCTTTATTCTTATTTTTCGCCTTATTTTGGGGTCTAGAATCACCCCTTAAATTTTCCCCCAGAAATTAATTGACCACCCTGTATATTGTAGTTACTATTAGATCCTATGTATATTATGATATAGTTCAATGAACTCTGGATATCAAATTTTGTTAAACAACACGTTTAACTATAACCTGCTGCAATTATAACTAAAAGAACCCTTATGTGGTTAAGTCAGATTGGTGTACATATTATTTACTAAGGTCGGTATCAGATATATTAGTCGGTGAGTTTCGTGAGGGGTATTCTCCTACCACACAGTTTGCCCGCCCCGGTGTTCCTTTTCTCAACGTTTTCTGACTCGCTCTCGTTCCATCTCGCTCTTGCCTTCGCAGAACAAGAGTGAGCCAGAAGTGGTGGGGATAGTGCCAAGCTTCTGGCGTGTAGGCCAAACTGAGCTGTGTCAGCGTAGAAATACACATATCAAAATAGGTGTGCGTTAGTTCCGAAAAAAACAGGAGCTTTATTGGTCAGAACATTGATTCTTTGTCGATAGCTTCATCGCGTGTTGGTCTACGCATAAATTCGTAACGCACACAACTATTCAGCTAAGAATAAATAATAGCCAAACGGCTAGGTTCAGGCGGAGCTGAGCAGCATTCCCGTTATCCCACCGTACCCTGCGAAGGCCGCGCAACTCCAACTGACAAATCCACGATCATCATGGTGGTGGCTGATTTCTCCTCGATCGCTGTTCGCGAAAACGAATTCACCGGCCAATATATCTGATACCGACCTTAGTCAAATAATTACTGGTAAAACATTTAAAACTAATAAAAAGAACTAATAAAATTATTAAACAATCAATGTTATGAAACAAGTATGAAATAAGTTCGTGCCGTTTTTGTTCTTTGAACATTTCAAGCCAGAAAAATTTGAACGTTGTGTTCATGATAATAATAAACTTCGTGTTCATATCATTATAAAGCCTCTAATTTTCTCTATTTTACTACGTTGTTACGTCCGTAACTAATGGTCATCCGGAGTCTTAGGCTGAGTTAGAGAAGAGTTGCAGACACAGTTTCCAAGTGTTGAGCATGCATTTTCGAACGGCGAAAGCGAAGGCCACCCATGGGCTCAGTACACTCATCTGGTCATGAACTAGGCTGCAACACTTAAGGATGAATACAGTCCTTCATATCCTGGACACCCAGGTATCTTCAGGACTGCATTGCATCTGGTCAATGTTTTTAGCGTTTTCTGGCGCATTTCAGATTGTGTTATGTCTGGACTTCGTCAGCCACGTTGCATTGTGGAAAGCTAACTTGGAGACGCTTGGGACTGATTCCTCGTTTGGCCATTCCAGGGCAGGAAGTGAAAACTCTCTACCTAATGTTTAAAAACGTGGTTTTCCGCGCGGCCGGTAGTCAGTCTGTATCTTGGTTGCAAGCGGACTCGTGTTAGTACAATATTTCTTGAATGACTTGAACCAAAAATAGGGACCATTGTACAGTTTTTCATATCTGCTTTTTCATTTTCTTGCTGCAAATTTAAAACTACGGAGTGCCACGTTGATAATCCCGAACATTTCCGACACCTTTTGTTATTCGAGTTTAATCGAGGTTGTACCGCATCCCAAGCTGCTCGAAACATATGTGCCGTTTATAGAGAAAACTCTATTACAGAGAGAACAGTTAGAAAACGGTTTGCACGTTTCGAGAATGACCATTTTGATATCCCTGACGCGCCACGTTCTGGGCGATCGTCCGCCTTCAATGACGATCGATTGGGGGCCTTACTTCTAGAAGATTCTCGTCAAACAAACCCGCGAATTGCCCAATAACATGCACTGCTGACCACAGGAAATACTCAACTGTCTGAAGGCAATGGAACAGGTTCAAAAATACTTTTGTAATTCTAAAAAACAGCACGAACTTAATGCACAACCTGATAGGGTACTTTAGTCTGACGAAAGTCGACAATATGCGGTAGGTCTCAGAGACGGACACAGGAACCGAGGGAATAAAAGAAAAGAAAAAGAGGTTCCGATAACTAACCTGCATTATGAGAAAGCGCCGTGGTTGCCCCATGAGCTGCCGGCGGCTGAATCGTTGGAACCTGTCCGATCTGCATCGCATGCCCTTGTAACGAACTGATGTGTCCCGAGATGGTCGCCGCATGTCCCTGAAGCGCAGTGCTAATCGTAGTAGGTACTTGGGTCATGGAAATGGCGGTGGACATCTGCGCATTCGTTCCTGCGACCTGGTGAACACTACCAGTGTTTGGCTGCTGTAACGTTGTCGGACTGTGGGGTGATGTAGTTGGCATTTGTGGTATTCCGGATGGCATTTGAGGTACTTGTGGTATTTGCACGAGCTCGTGGCTTCCTGCATATTGACATGGAGTCAATGGTAAACCTGCTACGGAATGGGCTATGCTGCCGGCGTGTTTTCGCAGTCGCGCTCTGCGATTGCTGAACCATACCTGAAAAACGGCATCATCATTTGTTCTAAATAAATAAATTCTTGAATAGACAAATCTTAAATGGCTATTCGGTTACTGTTCGAGCATTTTTTGTATCTTATATGATAAACGTACATACATGTACTACACTCCTCAAAAAAGTTAAGGGATCACCTCTATGAACCCGAAAAATGGGGGCAAGTTCAAATGGTCATGACTTCAACAAAAATTGTAGAATCGATATCGTTAACATATCTTTTGAAAGTGTGAAATCTCTACTGGTAGCTGTTTTTCTAACATTTTGCCTGTTTTGCGTCTGGGCAAAGTTATGGCGATATAAACAGCACTTTGCAGAATACCTTAACAAAATTTGTTCAACTTTGTAATGTTACATGGCTTGAACAAAATTGTTTAGACAGGTTCCATTTACATATACCAGTCGAAAGTGACTACTTGCCTGTATAAATTTAGTGTTCATGAGTTGTGCGATTTTTTTTGGCCAAGATATTCAACTTTGAAGCTACACTCGTCCCTTTGACTTTAATTGCTTCTAGAAATCGGAGAAATCATCGTGGAACAAGAAAGCAATATACACATCAGTCCCCTCTTGAAGGCGCATCTTTTGCTTTTTCGATTTGGTTAACATTTTGGTTAACCAAACCACCACATCCTTTCTAAGATATGCTTCAAAATTGCACAAATTTTATTTTTCTTTAACTCGCTGTATCTCGGCAAGAGATCACGATCTTAAGTTCATTTTAAAGTGGACGGTCTGGTAATTTGATTGAGCGCCAGGCGAACCCGCTGCGACAATTTTTGACCTATAAACGCTATGTATAAATTTACTGATTTTCCAGGTTTGTAGAAGTGTTCCCTTAATTTTTTTTGAGGAGTGTAGATAGTTTAATGGTGTTTTCAAGAAGGTTTATTATATATCAACAATATAGATAATTAAAGCTTTCTTATATTTCGTTAGAATCTGAAAACAGGGATATTAAATAATCGACAGTCATACATTCTTGCCAAATGAATTCGTAATTATTCTTTAACCACATCGGAGCGGCATATTGTAGTTCATTCTTTAAGCCGGGTAAGAGACACCGCGCCGATGACTTTGACCTTGACATATGTTGTCAAGGACATGATCCTGAGTAACTTTTCCTTATAACTTAATCGGTGGTCATTGTTTATTAAAAAGCTATTAGGAAAAGAAGGAAGACCTGTGTTGATCGTTTCTGAGATATCGGTATAGGTTTGGGGCCAGTCTCGGTGAGGGGGGTTAGGGGGCGTTACGCGGCTACCCATACAGCACACCTTGTTGCAGAGACGTCGCACGGACGTTGCAAGTACGTTGCGACGTTGCATTGTTGCAGAGCAATATTGCTGTAACGTTGTTGCAATATTGCTGTAACGTTGTTGCAATATTGCTGCAACGTTGCTGCAACGATACCATGCAACGTTGCTGCAACGATACCATGCAATATTGCACAAAAGCGGACATAGGAAGATTCCTGCAACGTTGCAGCAATTTTGCGGTGCAATATTCCTGCAACGTTTCGGCAAGGGTCACGCAATGTTTCAGAATATTACAGAAAGGAAAATAATGTAAGGGAAATTAAATAAACTACAATAAATATTGACAATTAAATATTCATATATTTTCTCTATACAAGACGACAAGAACAACAAGAACAATAATAATAACAATGAAAATAATAATAGTATTGGCTCTGGTGGAACTTCCCAAGTCCGCGTGTGTGAAGCTCCAGGCGTTGTGTAACGTCAGGCAACGCCGCGAACGCTTGCAGAGCCAAAGCACGTAAGAAAGCACAAGCGTAAATAGTTAGAGCGTTATTCCTTATTAATTGCTTTTAAGTAATAAAAATGGTTAGTACGTGTGTGATTTGTGGCGCAGGAGACCTGAGTGCATTGGGTGAATATTTGACATAAGGTAAATGTCCCAATTATTGACACTTTATCCTTTATATTTATATATGATTTTTTTCTGTTCGGAACGGGCGTTAAAAGTATTAATTCGATTCGTGAATATTTAAAGTACATTTTGCTGATGGTTTCGCTGATGTATATCACAACGTATAATTAAGTAATTAATCAATTTTTTCACATGTGTCACCTACAAATCCGTGAAAAAGTAGTTTCTTGTTATCGAGCTTAACAACAGTCAAATTTTAAGTATTAAGAATTTCTTGCATGAGTATATTAATGTAAGAAAAATATATTCAAATTTTTTATTAAATTCATAATAATTATGGGGGTCAATAATCGGTATTCGTAAAATGTATGAATTCCTATTATTGACACGAGATGCCATGTCATATTTCCATCTTGCGTGTTTTGTCAGTTTGCATCGTAACCCCAAAAAGTGAAGATGTCTATACTCCAAATCATGTTAGAACAGATCTGCCGACCGACGAGTTTAGACTGGTTCTACGCATGTTGGCGTTCATTGGCTATGCCACCACCAATGGTCTTTCGGCTGCGCATCCGTTCTGCGCCGAAAGCATTGGTGTGGCGCCACTTTCGTATATACCGCGTGTTTCGACTAATAAATAAATTCGTAATATGGCACGAATTTAATAGAATGCACGTTTTATTTGGTTACCCGGTATATGAAAGAGAATCGGAACGGTGCATGGAGAGAGGGAAGCCTGGGTGGTAAAGTGGGGGAACGGAGACCTCGCGACAGCTGAAGAGCTCATTCTACATGCGCGAAAAAGGCTATTCTAACATGAGTTGGAGTATAGTAAAGAGTATAATTGACGAAAAAACTATTCGTAACAACAGTTACATTATAACAACACACATTAAAAGTGTGAGCAAATCATATGGCATACAAAAAACGATATATCTTTATAAATATAACGAAAAAATACTGTAATACTAGAGTTAGTAGTTGGGACATTAGATTGCATGTCCCGATCAATGACACGGTATTCCACGCATTATGTACGAGTCAATGATACGGTCCGAAATAGGTCACTATTTGGGACGAAAAGAGAATTCAAGGTCAAAAATAGGTACACGTACACCATATAATATATTTGCTATTAATAATTATAGTCGAACAATTTCATCATAAAAAAGATGCCATTTTCATACTGGAACAGAACCAGCCTTATGATAGGCTATTAACGAGTAACTACGATAAATATTTTTAATATGTAAATATGTTAGAACGTGCCCGTAGATCGTACAGGGTCGCTAATTGAGACATTTACCTTACCACGGGTAAGTAGAACCCATGTATATGATACTTATAGGTTAAGTTGAACTTCTTACTCGTAATAAATATCTCTAAAAAATAAAAAATATTTTTGTTTGTTTCATATCGATTTCCGTTGAAGAACGCAAAGTATCGGTATTATTGGTTACAGAACATCGATCGGGTAAAAAGGTATAGAGTCGGAACACCTGTCTATTACACCGTGATCTTTACTATGCAATCCACTCCAAATTTTGACAGCTTACTGTCAAGTTATAACCAAATTATAAACGTGTTTTTACAAATATGTGTCGTACCATTGAATTGCAACCAAAATGCAGTCTCAAACACAAGGTAAGTTGCCGAAATTGGAATTGCGACATGTTTGTATATCATCAAACTGTTGTTTATTTGTAACTAAACTGAGGATTTTATGTATATTTAGATAATGGAAGCGTAAAATGATGCTGTGACCTACGCCAGGCTATGTTTGTATTAGGGGAGACCGGGGCTAGTTGACTAATTTTTATAAATACACCATTGGCATTTTGTTGACTTGCTGCATACCAAAAGTTTAGAAATTTCATTAGGTATACAGGCTTAATTTTGAAAATCGTTTTATTAAGTCTGGGTTGTAGAATTTATTGTATTTAGAATAGTGAGACGAATAAGTCAACAAACCCCGGCTGTGGGATTACTTTTATATGTATATTATGACCAATATTTTTTTTATATTTTTTCCTCACTCCTTCACAGTGTTATTTTTTTTATTATTAATTATCATGGTGCTAGATACTGTAATTATCTTGTACTTGTTTGTTATGGTCTATTTGGAAAGCCTGAGAGTTTGAAGGGAGGATACGATGTAAAACTGGTAGGGGTGAGTTTGGAAGGATTTTATGGTGGGGGAAATGGACTTGAGCAACTAAACTCTTTGCCTCGACTGTATCTTGAGGATAAAAATGCAATTTTTAGTGGTATTCCTATGCTTAGTCAAGTAACCCCGTCCGACATTGTTAACATGTTAAGGGCCGGACGGACAAAACCTCCACGTACCAGATAAAATAAAATACCGTAAATTATAGTCTATGTATTACGTTTCCACAAAATATTCATGAAAAAACATCAAGCAGTACTCAGTGGTCAAAAATTCATAAATAGTCGAAACAAAAATATTTACGGCCCACCGACCTTTTTAGATTTTTCATTCTCACTGATAGAACACGCAAGTTTTTGTCACTTTTTTTTTTATAAAGTGTGTTTATTTAGCCAGAAACAAAATTATGAATACATAACAATCTCATATATAACTACAGGTATAAACACCGCCGATAATGGCACCACGTTACAATATCACAGTGTATTAGGCAACAGTCTCGAGAGAGCGCTCGTGTCTAAAAAGAATAGGAACTTTTCATGCTTATGATAATTTGTACTTAATTATGACCCTGCATAGCTGGTGGCAGAACGATAGAGTGTAAAATCCTGGGGAAATCGGCTTTAAAACCAGGAGGTTCTCTTTGGTCTTAAGCGACTAATGTAATGATATTAATCTACTTATATCTAAACTAACCTAACTTAACCTAGATTTATGTACATATATACACAGTAGGCCGGAGCCAGTCATTTATTTGGTAACCTTATTGCTGTCTGTATAGGCCATAGCCAGTCCCTTATTTGGTATCCTTAATGTTATCTTTGTGGGGCCTGACCGTTTGCGTGTCTAATCAGTCTGTCCTTAAGTTCTTTGAGGTAGGTGTTGTTTATATCTAGCCACCAATATTTACTTTTTAGCCTTGCTGGGCTGAGAGTATCCGTTGCTGGTAAGCTAGTAGAGTATTTGAAGATGTCGGGTGAGTTTGACGGGTTTGTCAGCGGATCATACAGTACTTTCTTATTTTTTTTATGCCTGGGCCAGTGGAAAATTGGTCATTCCAATTTTTGACCAATAGGTCATTCAGTTCCCTAGTAAACGAGGCGTCTGACCCGCTTTTGGCGTATATGCTCACAATGTATAGATTTTTTTGCGTACACTTGATTTTGATAATGGTGGCTTCTAGAGATGGGTTGGGAGCGGCATTCCTAAACACGATCTCTTCATATTTAATGAAATTTTTAATTAAGATAGCTGTGCCGCCACCTCTTATATTTCCAGGGCGGTCATTGCGAGCAATATTAAAGCCCTCAAAGGAGATTCTGTGCTTAGAGTTCAATTTAGTTTCACTGAGAAGTAGTATGTCTGGATTTGTTAATCCAATGAAATCCTTTAGGTTGGCTCTGCGCGTATGCTTAATAATAGAGTTGACATTAAGGGCTATTATTTTCAGATGCTTGATTTTTATCCCCATTGCACGTTCAAAGACTTATATAGATGATCGATTTTGGCTGTGTTGTTATTAATTTGTGCTTTGATGTCTGTCAACTGGGATGTAATTGCATTTACAATGTCGTTTTTTAGAGCCGTGAGGATGCTGTGCATTTCAGAACTGGAGTTGGGTGCAGTAGAAGGGTGGGTAAAGTGCGTACCTTGGTGACTGGTGTGGATATGTGTGAGAGGTGGGTATTGATGGCTGCGTTCATGCACAATGAGGGGCTCAGACTGCTGGGTCGGTGCAACGTTCCTGATTATCGCATGATTGCTTTTGAGTATGGCCTGAGAAAAAGTTAGGTTAGGTGATACTAGCTTACTGATCTTATTTACTTTCTGTATTGTGTTGGTTTTCGCCTGGGTTTTTTTGGATGATGCTATATCCTGTGCAATTTTGAGGTATTTACAGCCTCTGTAATTAGCTGGGTGCCCTGACTCTCCGCAGTTAATGCATGCTGCCTGGGTTGGATCCGCGATCCTGTTCACGCTACATTCTCCTGGGCCGTGGTTATTTAGGCATTTAACACACCTATATCCCAGACTACAGTTAACACTGGAGTGATCAACTCTTTGGCAATTCCTGCATTGAAACACTTTGTTTTTCTTGTATGGCTCCCAGTATATGCGTTGGCACGCTAGTTTGTTCAGTTTTGTGAGGTTGTTTGGGGTGCTATCTGATGAGAGGTGCACCAAGAAGTGAGAAGGGGCGTCAGCGTGTCGTCCAAGTTTGATTTTAGATATTTTGCGTATGTTGACATTTTGGAGCTCCAAACCGGTGATTTCATCCTCAATGTCCTTCTCTTCAAAGTCGCTTTGGATTCCTTTGAAAACTAGTAGTTTATTTTTGAGATGGTTAGGGGTGTATGAGTAGAATTTGGCTTGCATATTGGCAAGGGTTGACTTCATTTTTATGAAGTGGTCCATCTGTGTAACACTCATTGTTATGGTGTCGTTTCCAATGTCTTTGAAAGTTATTCCACTCCTTGGTATTTCATTTGTGGTGGCCTGCAGTATGTTCTTGATAGAAACTCCCACGCAGTAAATGGGGGGAGGTCTCATCTTATTCCTCACTCTCTGAGAGGGTATAGTTTCTGCGTCGTTAGTTAGAGTTTGTGTAATATGATTAGCAGTGGGAGGACTGGTTGTGTCTTCTGCATGTCCCAGATCCATCGGGGCTCCGTTCTCTTCGTGTATGTCCTCAGTACTTAATACCTCGTATTGGTTGTGGGTATTAGTCGGGGAATTTATTTTTTTCAGTTTCAGTTTTGTTATAGATTGTGGGCTGAGTGGCCTTTTGGGGGTGACCCATTCAGTCTCCCAATGGTCGTCTTGGGAGGTAGAGGAAGAGCCCTGCGCGAGGTCTGATTGTAGAAACTCAGGTTCTAACTTTTTCCTCTTCACCATTAGATTCGGCCTGCTCGGGTGGCTGGGATTTGGGCCCCCGAGTTCTTTCATGACTTTCCTAAATTCTTTGTCTACCGAGGAGGTGAGGGGTTGGGAGCTAGTCTTTTTTCGTTCTGTTGTTAGTCTTAGATTTTGTGATTTTCGATAGCTTTGCGAGAATGGCGGGAGCGACGCCATGACGCCCACACTGGGCGACGCTCCTGAGAGGTTATGAGAGTTGTACCTTATCAGCTGTGGTGTGTTGGGCGATGTACAGACAAAATCCAACGATTTTTGTATTTCACATTGGAACACAGGGGTCCACGGGAGACACGCTCTGTGACGCTGGCGAGGATGCTGCGTGCTAACGCACTGCTAATGATAGCGTACGCCGTTATAGGTTAGTCGACTTCCCGTTCTTCGCCGAGTAAGCGCTCGCGGCGGCCAAATCTTTTTTTCGCAAGTTTTTGTCACGGCGACACATTAAATAGCAAGTTGGTCATTCATATGCTCCAATATTGCGAATCGCAGCATAATTTATTCCATAATACAAGAATTAAAGGGAATTAAGGTCGGGGCCATATATATTGGCCGGTGAGTTTCGTGAGGGGTATTCTCCCACCACACATTTTGCTTGCCTCAGTGCTCCTTTTCTCAACGTTTTCTGACTCGCTCTCGTTCCATCTCCCTCTCGCCTTCGCAGAACAAGAGTGAGCCAGAAATGGTGGGGATAGTGCCAAGCTTCTGGGGTGTAGGCCAAACCGAGCTGTCAGCGTAGAAATACACACATCAGAATAGGTGTGCGTCAGCTATGAAAAAATTCAGGAGCTTTATTACTTTCTCGATAGCTTCATCTCGTATTGGTCTACGCATAGCTTCGTAACGCACACAACTATTACGCTAAGGACAAATAACAGCCAAACGGTTAGGTTCAGGTGGAGCCGAGCAGCGTTCCTGTTACCCCACCATGCCCTGCGAGGGCCACGCAACTCCAACTGACAAATCCACGATCGTCAGATGGTGGTGGCTGATTTCTCCTCGATCGCTGTTCGCGAAACGAAACTCACCGACCAATATATTTGATACCGACCTTAGGCGCCAGAATCGGCTTCCCTTCGGAAATTTGGCAACGTTGCATGTCACTTGCAGAACCACTGAGCTATGCCTAGTGACATGCAACGTTGCCAAATTTCCGAAGGGAAGCCGATTCTGGCGCCTAAGGTCGGTATCAAATATATTGGTCGGTCAGTTTCGTTTGGCGAGCAGCGATCGAGGAGAAATCAGCCACCACCATCTGACGATCGTGGATTTGTCAGTTGGAGTTGCATGGTCCTCGCAGGGTATGGTGGGGTAACGGGAACGCTGCTCGGCTCCGCCTGAACCTAGCCGTTTGGCTGTTATTTGTCCTTAGCATAATAGTTGTGTGCGTTACGAAGCTATGCGTAGACCAACACGAGATGAAGCTATCGAGAAAGCATCAATGTTCTGACCAATAAGGCTCCTGAATTTTTTCGGAGCTAAGGCACACCTATTCTGATGTGTGTATTTCTACGCTGACAGCTCGGTTTGGCCTATACACGCCAGGAGCTCGGCGCTATCCCCACCACTTCTGGCTCACTCTTGTTCTGCGATGACGAGAGAATAGGATAAACTACCCAATTACTGTGGGGTATCCAATTACTGTGCCTCTAGTTTACCATTAAGCATAATTAACTTTATATTTCTCGAATAAAAGATATTAAATTTTTTTATTTAAATTCAGTTAATTATTTATTTGTTAAAATTAAACATGTAACACACAGAAATTCTTAAAAGACGAAAAAAATTATTTTACTTTTTTGATAATGAATTCGCAAAGTTTTCTGTAAAACTTATGAAAAAGCTTAAGAAAATACTGAACGAATGAAGATCAATATTCAGTAAAATAAATCATTCTAGGTAAGATTCACAACGTTAATTATATTAGTAAAACATATTTAGATTACGGAAAAACAAAACAGCGATTATTTATTTGAATTTCTGTATTTATTTTCAACAAATTCAGTAACTGAAACGAATTTGGAAGTAGCGTCATTTACTGTATACGATAACTGGAGTTGTTTTCGCACGTTGCGTTAGTTACTGTGTCGTTTACACTGCCGCGCGTGTTAAATATTCGTAACCTCTAACGCACGTCCGGTTATATTTGGAAAGAAAAGTACGGTAAATATGAACAATTTATTAAAGTGGCCATCTCTAATGTGAACTTTTAAGCGACTTATTATCATTTCATTTTTATTACAGAAAAATTTAACTTAAAAATGAGTGTACCTAATAAAAAGCACAGTAATTGCAGCACCAGGGTGGCGAGGAAACTACCTGCAGCGGTAGTAGGACGAGAGTGGGGTCTACTACCCACGTCTGAACCAATCACGGCCAAGAGGAAAATTCACCGACGCCAGCGCCAAGCCAAGCCGAGTGGAGTGTAGCCAAGTGAGGCCGCAGCCAACCAGTGTCGCCGGGGACTCGTTGACGATGCTGGTTGGCTGCGGCCTCACTTAGCTCGGCTAGTTGGCTTGGCTTGGCGCTGGTATCGGTAAATTTTCCTCTTGGCGTTGATTTGTTCAGACTGGGTAGTAGGACGAGAGTGGGGTCGACTACCCACGTCTGTGACGTCACTCGATCCGCTCCGCGTTCACGCCAATTGGCTTGGCTTGGCGCTGGCGTCGGCGAATCTTCCTCTTGGCCGTGATTGGTTCAGACGTGGGTAGTAGACCCCACTCTCGTCCTACTACCCAGTCTGAACCAATCAACGCCAAGAGGAAAATTTACCGACGCCAGCGCCAAGCCAAGCCAACTAGCCGAGCTAAGTGAGGCCGCAGCCAACCAGCATCGTCAACGAGTCCCCGGCGACACTGGTTGGCTGCGGCCTCACTTGGCTACACTCCACTCGGCTTGGCTTGGCGCTGGCGTCGGTGAATTTTCCTCTTGGCCGCGATTGGTTCAGACGTGGGTAGTAGACCCCACTCTCGTCCTACTACCGCTGCAGGTAGTTTCCTCGCCACCCTGTGCAGCACAGTATTCAAGGAGGAAGCACAGTAATTGCAGCACAGTATTCAAGGAGGAAGCACAGTAATTGCAGCACAGTATTCAGAAAGGGAGCACAGTAACTGAGGCACAGTAACTGATTTTTGGAGATTACAGGCACACAGTAACTGATTCCAGAACTTCTTTTTTTATATTTAATATTATCCAAAGAAGATGTGATATTTGTTTCATGCAAAAATTCATATCGATAAAAGAAACATTGAAATTTATCTTTAAATGCTTAAGACAAGTCAATTTCATTACTAAAGTTATTTTTACTAGAGAAAACTCCGGAAGTCCTGCAACAGGCCACAGTAATTGGGTACTTTACCCTACGCGTTACGAAACTCACCGGCAAATAAATCTGAATACGATCTTAGAAGCTCGAATAACCGACGAGAACCTTTGTGTCCCGAGCCGCACGAGATCGGCGTTGCTCGGCGATGTGTCATCGATGATATAGGACAGAAAATCCGTTCGTGAAATCCGCTACTGAAAATGCGCAGGCTGGATGTGCGTGATTATTATGTGGTCGGCTTCTCGAACTGACAGAAAATATAACCTAATTGCTACACTCGATTTACGAAAGATGTTGTTGCGGCTTAATAATAATGTTTTGGAAAGATGCTAAAAACTTCAAAATGTTTCGTAAATGAACGAAATAGCCACTAAACATTTGTTGTCATATAGCATATACTTAGGTTATATTTTCTGTCACTTCGAGGAGCCGACCAGCCTGCGTATTTTCCAGCCTGCGCATTTTCACAAGTCCAATTAAACATCCAAAACATTTTTATAAATAATGTTTGTTCATAACTGTTTTCTGCATAGGACGTGTAATAAGTGTATTTCATGTTCTGTTTCGGTGCTTTGCTAATAAAAAAATGTCTAACCTAATAAACTTCATTTTCTGGGGACATCCCCTCATCTATTTTCCCTTTTGACTTATAATTCCTTACTGCTAACGTAGAATATTGTAGCATATGCACATTTTAAGTAATTAAAATGTACAATGAATTTTCTAGATTTGCAGTTCCAGCCGACTCTCCGTTTAAATTTTTATAAGTACAACGCAACGGCTGAGAATTTCTTTCCTTATTCAGAATAGAATACGGAAATAGCAAACAGCTACCTCTCGCGTGCAGCAGGCAGCGGCGTATCTATGGGTAATACCATTTCAGTGCAGAAAAAACCTGCTGTAATACCGACCGGCCAAATCGGCCAGGTCACGTGACGTGTCTACTAGAGGTCGCGGCTTTTCACGTGTATTTAAATACACGTGTACACGGGACACGTGTAACGTGTATTAAGGAATTAAAAATCCGTGTTCTTAAAACACGTGTACACGGATTATAAGTACACGTGTACACGGATACCCGTGCATTTCTGTTCATGGGTACCCGTGTATATCTGTTCACGGATACCCGTGTAGTTCTGTTCACGGATACCCGTGTATTTCTATTACACGTGTGCACGTATATTTAAATTGGTTCGTCACGATTAATTTTGCGATTGCTTATTAGGTATAGTATCTCTTTTGTCTGTTTAGCATTGCATGAATGGTCTCACAGATCTAAATATGAGACACTGCAGTCTGCACGCACGCAAATACTTACATACCTACTTCCATCGCATCACACTGAAAGATGCGTGCGGTCCTGAATTCGACGCCATCGATAGTTACCGACGTGACAACAAAGTATGTACATATTTCTATTTAGTCGATTGTACGAGGCGGTACTTGGCGACCTTGCTATTTCTCTGCACAACTATACCTACGCGTATATTAATTATTAACTAGTATTCAATTTGTGTAATTTTCGACGTGTGAATATTTGAGTATCTAAATATATTGGCCCACTTTTGCGAAAACAAACTAATCTTCAGGTTACATGTAACAATAAACAACACATAATAAAATTTCATAATAAAATTTAATTTATTAATTTTCTATTTTGGTACAAGAAAACTAAAGTATCGACATTTTCAGGTAATAAACGCGTTCTTTTTCGTGTTACAATATTTCCAGCAGTGGTCATTTGCCAAATACCCAACAATTGCGGAACTCGCAATTAAATATTTGGCAATACCGGCAACATCGGATACCTCTGAGCGGTGTTTTTCCACTGCTGGAAATATTGTAACACGAAAAAGAACGCGTTTATTACCTGAAAATGTCGATACTTTAGTTTTCTTGTACCAAAATAGAAAATTAATAAATTAAATTTTATTATGAAATTTTATTATGTGTTGTTTATTGTTACCTGTAACCTGAAGATTAGTTTGTTTTCGCAAAAGCGGGCCAATATATTTAGATACTCAGATATTCACACGTCGAAAATTACACAAATTGAATACTAGCAGAGAAATAGCAAGGTCGCCAAATACCGCCTCGTATAATCGACTAAATAGAAATATGTACATACTTTGTTGTCACGTCGGTAACTATCGATGGCGTCGAACTCAGGACCGCACGCATCTTTCAGTGTGATGCGATGGAGGTAGGTATGTAAGTATTTGCCTGCGTGCAGACTGCAGTGTCTCATATTTAGATCTGTGAGACCATTCATGCAATACTAAACAGACAAAAGAGATATGTGTTCGCACCGACACGCACGTGAATTTCGATATTACTTTCGGGGTTGTAAAGCCCGATTCACTTTTTGCAGAACGCGTGTATCGGACGAGCGTATCACCCGCCAAACTAATATTGGATGACTGTTTGTAAAGTGATTCGAAGAAGTAGACTCTGATCCGCACGATGATCAGGATACCAGAATGTCTATGTTCGTGCTTAAGATCCGAATGGTGACCCGGTCAAGCAGATGAACCTCGCTTCTGGTGAGATGGATGAATTCTGCCTTGGCTAGCTTTGCGATGTCAAAGGTAGACAAGACCTGGAATTTGGGAGGCGCCAAAATGTCTGATTGGCCCCGCTGCCCTTGAAGAGGAGGAACCTTCCCTCTTAGATTTCGGTGGAAGAGGAGGAATCGTCCCTCTGTGATGTCGGTGGTGGAGGAACCCTCTCCCTCTTGGTGACGTAGTGCGGGAAAAACCGGGCATCTGGCGAACAAACCTTCGCCAAGTTGACCGGTCGAAGAGTTTCGCCCAGGGTCGCGGTTTACGACCGTATTGTCCCGCGAGTCAGCAGTGAGTCGAGGTTACGGTATACCCCGCTGGCAAAACAATGAACGGATTTTCTCAGAGCGAGGACGGTCGAGCTGTCCAAAAAAGATGGCACGATGTCGATTGCCGCCTATTAGACATCTGGCAGGCAAATGTTTCCTAAAGGCTTCGACGGTAAGCAATTGCCTGGCAATATCGAACTGTTAAAATTACCGCCTCGCTCTGAGCCCCTTTTAGTTCCGGTGAGACGGAACATGCTCCCCCCGTTGAGAGACTCAGTCGATCAATTACATATACCATAACCGAATGAAAATATGATACACTTAAAGCTACGATATTGATTACTAAAAGTCTTTGTTTATGTGACGAGTTGTCCGGCCTCGTCAGGAACTGGAAGCGGCGCCAGTTGCTTCACGTTGCGACTGTAAACACCGCGGGATGTCCGCACGGTGACAGTCCGTATGATGTCGTCTTTCCCGGGATGAACCTTCTCGATACGGCCGAGATGCCACTGTAGCGGTGGAAGCTGGTCATCCCTCATGATCACGATGGTGCCCTCCTTGATCGTATGGGAGCCCTTGGTCCATTTATGGCGCACGTTCAGATGGTGAATATACTCTTTGTACCATCTGGACCAGAAGTCCTGTTTAACCTTATGGATGTGCTGCCAAATTGACAACCGATTTGTCGCTGTTGCCTTGAAATCGGTCTCCGGTAGACTCGTTAAAGAATTACCAATTAAGAAGTGACCAGGGGTTAAGGCTATAGGATCATTGGAATCACAGGAAAGGGGTGTTAAAGGACGAGAGTTTAAAATCGCTTCGACCTCAATAACGAATGTATTGAATTGTTCGAACGTAAACAGTTCTTCACCAACAACGCGTTTTACATGGTGCTTGAACGATTTTACCGCAGCCTCCCAAAGTCCGCCAAAGTGCGGCGATAGGGCTGGTATGAAATGCCACGATATTCCCTTGTCCGCGAGGAAATGTTGCACCCTTTCATCCTTCAGGAGGTCTTCATGAATTTCTCGCAATTCATTATTTGCGCCGATGAAATTCGAACCGTTGTCCGAATACATATTACGGCACATCCCTCGACGTGCAATTAGCCGTTTTAGCGCCGCGATGAATGCTTCGGTCGTCATGTCGCTGACGACCTCGAGATGAACGGCCTTTGTTGCGAGGCATACAAAAACTGCAACGTAGACCTTGATCCGGGTGCGGTTACGGAAACGTCGCTCCTTAATATAGAACGGACCGCAGTAGTCCACGCCGCAGTTGTAAAACGGTCGGGTTTCGGTGACTCGAGCGGCAGGTAGATTGCCCATGACGTAGTCGGTGACAGGTGGATTAACGCGGAAGCATCTTACACATTGCCGGACAATTTTTCGCGTCGTGTTTTTACCGTCGATCGGCCAGTACGTTTGACGAACGGCGTACAGAGTCGAGTTAATACCTGCATGGTGATGTTGTAAATGAGCTTCGCGAATGATGAGCTCAGTAATACGGTGACCTTTCGGTAGGAGAATCGGATGTTTCTGTTCATACGGCAAAGTGGAGTTTTGTAATCGCCCTCCGACCCGTAATATTCCCTTACCGTCGATGAAGGGGTGTAACGGCAAAAGCTTACTCTTCGGATGAAGTCCTGCTCTGCTCTTGAGATCGTGGAGGTCTTGTGTGAAAGCAGACGATTGCACAAGTTGTAACACACGATCGTTTGCTGCGTGTAGTTCTTCTACGGTCAGAGGTCCCTTGAACTGATGAGGTAGTCTGAACCGCAGACAATATGCGATGATTCGTCGGAGGCGAGACAAACTTGAATAACGATTCAAGATCTCGTCATTATTGATCGTGGCGGCTATAAAGCAGGTGAGAGGCTTGATTTCCGGAACCTCTTCAACGATTTCAAACCTTGACTTTGGCCAAGCCGATTCGATGCTTGAGAGCCAATGCGGTCCGTGCCGCCAGTTGGAATCGCGAAGAAATTGTACCGGTGATTGTCCTCTTGAAAGTAGATCTGCCGGATTGTCGCAAGATCTAACGTGACACCATGCGGTGATGTCAGTTTTCGCTTGAATTTCGGACACTCTATTCGCGACGAATGTTTTCAGAGTGCACGGCTCTTTATGCAACCAGTTCAGCACAATGGTAGAATCGGTCCAAAAGATAGTGCTGTCGATTTCACGTGTGATGGCCTCTCGAATAGTGGCGTATAACGAAGCCAGGAGAACTGCACCGCACAGTTCTAAACGGGCGAGACTTATCGTTTTAAGCGGCGTGACACGAGATTTCGCGCATAATAGATTTGCGTTGATTTTACCGCATTTGTCGATTGAGCGTATATACAAACATGCTCCATATGCCCGTTCACTTGCATCACAGAACCCGTGAAGCTCGATCCTCCGAGTTGCGCGCTGAGTAACGTTTCGACCGAAGGAGACATTATGGAGATGTTTGAAGTCGTTCGCGAAAGTTGTCCACTCTGTATGGAGGCTGGCTGGCAATGATTCGTCCCAGTCCAGTTTAAGATGCCAGAGACGCTGCATCAAAATTTTCGCGACGACGGTAACAGGAGCGAGTAACCCTAACGGATCGAAAATTCTCGCGATGGTTGAAAGTATCGTCCGTTTCGTGACCTTCGTGGCAACGTATGGATCAACGGTGTACGTAACCGTATCGTTTCGCGCGTCCCATGATACCCCGAGCGTCTTCACCGTTGAATCGCCAAAGAATTTCGGATGGATCTGTTCTTCCGTCAACCCATCGAGAAGTCCAGGCTCGTTGGAGACCCATTGTCTGATGTTGAGTCCTCCTCGGTGAAGCAGGTTGATGACCTCGTCGCGTAGATCTTTGGCTTCCGCGTATGTGTCGGCCCCGGTTAACAAGTCGTCGACGTACATGTCCCGCTTCAAAATGGATGCCGCCTTTGGAAATGAGTCTTCTTCGTCGTCCGCGAGCTGATGTACACATCTTATGGCGAGATACGGTGCTGAAGACAGTCCGAATGTGACTGTGTTCAATTCGAATGTCGCGATGTCGTTCCGTTCGTCTCTCCACAAGATCCGCTGATAACGACGATCCTCTGGTCGAATGAGGAATTGGCGATACATTTTTTCGATGTCCCCGGTCAGCACGTATGCGTACATGCGAAACCGCAGGAGCAAAGAAAAAATGTCATCCTGGATGATCGGACCGGTAATTAGCGCGTCGTTTAATGATAGGCCGCTGCTCGATTTCGCGGAGCCGTCGAATACCACTCGAACCTTTGTAGTTGTGCTCGAGGGTTTAATGACCGCATGATGCGGCAGGTAGAAACCGTCCGAATCGCGTGTTTCCACCTTGCTCATATGACCAAGTGAGATATATTCTTGAATAACGGACGAATATTCTCTTTGTAACGATTTGTCACGATGAAGCTTACGTTCTAACGAGAGAAACCGATTGTACGCTCGCGAACGCGAATCTCCGATGGATTGCTTCTTGTGATTAAAGGGTAACGCGACGAGATAGCGTCCTGTTTCGCTCCGTTGGACGTGGGCGGTGAAATGATCTTCACAGATGCGTTCCTCGGATGACAGGTATCGCTGCTGTGGCCCTTCTTCGATGTCCCAAAATTTCGAAAGATCGAAATTGACGCTGGTTGCAAACGTCTTGCGTTGTATGCGCGACGACGTTGACAACACGCTCCCCCCGATGATCCATCCTAGCTGCGATTTTTGCAGGATGAGATCAGGCCCGTTACGAGGGGAAAGATCGATTTGTCCAACGCTAAAGCTCGCGAGCGAAGGGCCGGTGCCTATCAGCATATCAACGGTTGCTGGGCGGTGGAAATTCGGGTCCGCTAATTTCAAATTTGCCGGAATCTTGAGTCTCGTGCGATCGATTTGAGTGTCCGGCAACGGTCGCGAAATTCGTGGTATTACGAAGAATGTTAGATGCCGTTGAAAATCTGATAGCCGCGACCTTACGGTGGTCGAAACGAGTTTGTTCGTCACGGTGTTCAGTGCATTTAACGCTTCGATGGCCACAGAAGCCTTTTTACACCGAAGATGTAATTTCGATGCGAATTCTTCGGTAACGTAATTCGCGTCGGAGCATGTGTCGACTAACGTTCGACATTCGATCGGTCTCTGCTCGTGATCTAACGCGTGAACGATCGCGGTAGGCATGATCCCGTCGGTATCTGCATTAGCGACTAAGGTGGTTTTTCGGCGGTTGCGTTTCCGAGGGTTGCGTTTCCGAGGATTGCGATTTCGCGATTTTGTACGCAACGTTTCCTGTCACGATTCATTGTATGTTTCTGAATGAAGCTTAGTGTTGTGCGCCTTGTTGCACACGCGACATTTTCCTGCCTGACACTCGTCGGTTTTGTGATCCGAGCGTAAACAGTTCATACAAAGTTGTGCTTTACGCGCGGTTTCGATGCGTTTTTCGATAGACAATTCGAGAAATTTTGTACATTGATATGCCCCGTGATTTTCCGCGTTACAAATCTTGCACTTGGGATATCGATTCGTGGCGAATGTTTGTCGCGGCTTCTGCGAAGATGGCGGCGACTTCTGCGAACGAGTCGTTTTCGCGTGATAGGTGTCCGACGTGTTGTTTCGGCGTTGCGCTCCTGAATCCGTTTTGCTTGCGTCCGGCAAGTCCCGACTTGTATTCTCGCGCGATGTAGAATACTCTTCGCATTGATGCGCGGCGATGTGCAAATGTTTAATCACAGTTGCGACCTTCGGAACCTCCATATCGGACAACGTGCGTTCCCACGCCTTTCGAGAGTCTTCCGCCATACTGGTGACCACGATACTCAATAAAAGATCGTTCGCGATGTCTTCCCACGATCTTCCGAGCGCTTGCAGCGACCGAATGTGCAGCTGCATGTGGTTGGCCAGATCGCGGTTCGATTCTGATGAATCGTTTGGCATCGCGGGTGTATGGACGAGAAGTGAGGCGTGACGCAAAACGAGAGCGCGTTTATTGTCGTAGATTTCGAGGAGGTGATCCCATGCAGCCTCATAGTTATCGTCGGTGATGGTGTACGCCTCGATCGCGGATTCTGCCTTCCCGGACAACGAAGCGCGTAAATAATTCAGCTTTTGCATGTTGCTGAGACCGGGTATTGCATGGATTGTCGTTTTGAATCCATCCCTGAACGTGACCCATTTTTCGATTCGACCGTCAAACTTTTGTAAGTCGAGCTTTGGAAGTTTCACCGAAAGTGGGAACGATGAGGCGGCTGACGGCCCGTGTGAATCTCGTGATACGATTTCGATGTTCGGTCGCGGAGTAACATTCACGGATTCTACGTAAGAATTGATTAAGACTACTGCTGTCGCCAATGTTTCGTCATATTGTTCTGTTACGTCCTCTCGCTCGGCTTCCGCTTGATCGAAGTTTTCAATGAGGCCCAGTTCGTCTTGAATCCCGTTGAAGGTTTCAAATTGATTACGAAGCCGTCCGATGCGTTCGCGAAGTTTGACACGATTCTTTTCAGAATCCTGATATGAATCGAGGTACTTGTTGAAGCAAGTGATTTGTGATTTAAACGTTCGCCGTTGCAGCTTCAAACTGGTTATACGCGTTTTAATTTCTTCTTCCGTCATTTTAGTCGAAGCGGAAATGGATACGATAGGAATTAACGGAAGGATAGATCACGTGTGCTTAACTGAGTGGTAATTCTTCAATAACGAGCTTACCGTAACCGAAGTCCTTGTGTTGGTGGAATCGTCTCTGGTCCGGATGATGCCGTTGACGAATGGTTGTCCACCTCAAGGTTGGTTGCTCAGCTTCCACGGTGATTGGTTCCCTTTCGTCCTGAATGAATTCTACTGCCCGTGGTAGAATTATGGAATACACTTGAAGGAAGTTTAAAGTCTTTGCACACTGCACTTCCACGGTCGTGGTATCCGGCTCGAAGGACCAAAATGTGTGCTCGCACCGACACGCACGTGAATTTCGATATTACTTTCGGGGTTGTAAAGCCCGATTCACTTTTTGCAGAACGCGTGTATCGGACGAGCGTATCACCCGCCAAACTAATATTGGATGACTGTTTGTAAAGTGATTCGAAGAAGTAGACTCTGATCCGCACGATGATCAGGATACCAGAATGTCTATGTTCGTGCTTAAGATCCGAATGGTGACCCGGTCAAGCAGATGAACCTCGCTTCTGGTGAGATGGATGAATTCTGCCTTGGCTAGCTTTGCGATGTCAAAGGTAGACAAGACCTGGAATTTGAGAGGCGCCAAAATGTCTGATTGGCCCCGCTGCCCTTGAAGAGGAGGAACCTTCCCTCTTAGATTTCGGTGGAAGAGGAGGAATCGTCCCTCTGTGATGTCGGTGGTGGAGGAACCCTCTCCCTCTTGGTGACGTAGTGCGGGAAAAACCGGGCATCTGGCGAACAAACCTTCGCCAAGTTGACCGGTCGAAGAGTTTCGCCCAGGGTCGCGGTTTACGACCGTATTGTCCCGCGAGTCAGCAGTGAGTCGAGGTTACGGTATACCCCGCTGGCAAAACAATGAACGGATTTTCTCAGAGCGAGGACGGTCGAGCTGTCCAAAAAAGATGGCACGATGTCGATTGCCGCCTATTAGACATCTGGCAGGCAAATGTTTCCTAAAGGCTTCGACGGTAAGCAATTGCCTGGCAATATCGAACTGTTAAAATTACCGCCTCGCTCTGAGCCCCTTTTAGTTCCGGTGAGACGGAACAAGATATACCAACTAAGCAATCGAAAAATTAATCGTGACGAACCAATTTAAATATACGTGCACACGTGTAATATAAATATACGTGTACACGTGTAATAGGAATACACGGGTATCCGTGAACAGAACTACACGGGTATCCGTGAACAGAACTACACGGGTATCCGTGAACAGAAATACACGGGTACCCGTGTATTAAAAATTACACGGATTGAAGTTTGGCTACGTTTACTACACGTGTACACGTGTATGTAAATACACGTGAAATAGGGACCTCTGGTGTCTACCCCCTTAAGGCAGGCGTATGCACTAGATCAGGCGTGCACAGCTGAATGCCCGCCGGGCAAAACTTTTCGGCCGTGTGTGGAAAGAGCATCGTAAACCGCTAGGCCACGCCTTTATGAGAAACAGTGTCGTGGTGGGGAGTGTTCGTGAGTGAGGAACCCACCTTACAGTTTACACGCATACTAGAGCTGTTCGAGTACTCGCATATTCGAGTAGTTCGACAGTCGAGTCGAGCCGGGACTCGGTTTCCGAGCCGAGCCGAGCGCTCGAATGAAGCGAGCGGCTCGATTAAAGCGAGCGGCTCGATTAAAAAGCGAGCGGCTCGATTAAAACGAGCGGGTTCGATTAAAGCGATCGGGTCGGTTAAAGCGAGCGGCTGGACACAATCGGGTGGCTCGAACGATATTTTCTCAACTTTTATAATTGTTTTTAATGCTTTATAATATGCTAAAATTAAATACCGAACCGCAATTTAATCGGATGATTAATTTCTGTACAACTTGCATCAGAAGATTATCTACTTTATTGGTCCGTCACAGTAGTCTAATCCTTTAAAGTTAAACACCACAGATCCGCAAAGTATTTTCATGGCAGAAGGGTATAATCGAAAATATTAAATTTCAAAATGCTGATTCAGCCCACCGATCTTATGTATTCATTATTGTACCACAATACATAGTTTATAGTTAAGTGTGCAAAAAAGATGTTTAACAAAAAATGTGAAATTTACTTGAATTCTGGCTTCCGTGAGACTGGTTCTTTGAGCTAGTTCTTCCCTAGCATAAACATCTGGATATTGGGCGCGTTGAAACGCAGTTTCCAGTTGCTCTAGCTGCTCCCCACTGAACGTGGTCCTGCTCCTGCGTTGCTTTCGTTTCAAAGGGATGCCCGGCTCGCTTTCCGTATCAGACTCGTCTCCACAACGACCTAGAAACAAGCAAATAAATAATTTCATCATTATTTAGGTACATATATAATTTATGTAGAGGGTGGACCGAATGAGTCTGAATGTGACAACGGAATGACTGGGGTAGCGCGGCGTAGCGCGAGAGTCAGGTGTTGGCAGGGCGGCTATCCACTGTTGTAATGCATTCTGAACACAGCGCGATTTGGTGTGGTACGTGCGTCCTGGCATTTCGTTTCCATTTGTATTTATTTATTTAATTATTTAGAATAGAAAAAATTGTAATGATAAAGAATATGAAACAATATATTCCGCAATCTTACGTTTATTTCCATTTTGAATCTTTTTGACAATTTTTCTATTCTCTTATAAAATGCGTGAAACTTTAACTTAAAAACTGTTTTAAAGTCATTTGGAGGTTTCGAACACAATGAAAATGTGACCCATCAATATTTGGTTATTCGAGTAGATGAATCGTACTTTCCCTATTTAAGACTCGTAAGCTTTGTAAACTTCAATTTGCAATTCAATTTATAAAAATAAGAACTTGTCATATTTCTTCTAATATTGACTTGAAATAGTTGTATTGTTCACAGTAAAGTTCTTTACAAATGCCTACTTTTATTTTGTCGATTTATTAAAATAATTTTTTATTTGAATAAAAAATTATTCGTTATTCTCGAATAACGATATTTTATTGATAACTTTTATTCGAATGTTATTCGAAGCAGAATTTATTCGAAAAATTTATTCGGTATTTTATTCGACTAACGCCCAATTCTGGTTAAAACATGACTACTTAGATCCATTGCTTTCAGCGTTTAATTTTACTATGTAGGATGATTTTTAATTACACTATACATTTTCAATCTAGAGCAAAAAATGCAAGAAAAATTCTTATGTGAACTTGCAACGTCCAAAATGTTATTGTCCAAGTTATAACGAATTAAAGAAAGTGATCGATGTCATCGATGAGAATACACATATTTGAGGCACATCTATTACTTTAGCAAAAGTATGTTTAGTTATGTTGCTATTTTATCATTTTAGACGAAAGCAGCAGACTGTATTCAGTCACAGCTTGTTCAATACTTTACTTTTTTATAGTAAATCGAAAGGGAATTGTAATGTCAGTAGTTCTTATTTGATTTATGATGGCTTAGGAAATAAAGCCTGTGTATCCTACGATTGTATAGTCTTCTTCGTGTTTTATAATTCAATTTCCCCCTACAAACGTTGATCCGCAATTATGAAGTAGCTCATATAAGGCCCGTTCTCTGTCTGCCTCAACTAATTCAGTTTATAAACCGTTTATTTTAAAATTTAATTTAGTTTCATTTAAAAGCAACTGCTCGCATTTTCAACCTTCGCTAATGAATGGGTTCTGTCAGTTCATATTGGTCTGCAATACACACCCCACCACTTTATAAGTCCATATTTGTAGTACATATAAAAAGGGCCACGAATGCATACTTGGAAGCCCACTTGAAGCCTGAAATCAACCACCCGCGTTCTTCGCGAAAACGACAAAAAGTCGCTACGTTGACTATAGTCGCTTCGCGATTTTCGTAAATACACAATTTATCGAGAAATGATCCGTCACGTACAAATAGTTCAATTTTTCAAATCATTCAAATCTGTGGTATAATATAAGTGTCGTTAATAAATAAATAAAATAATATTTAAAACAGTCCGGGACAGAACGCGAAACTACCGATCAGACAAGATATCAAAAGTAGTTGCAAAACACAAACATTAAAAAGTAAATAATAAAAATATATATAAAAGAAGTTTTAAGTTAAATGATTTTATTTAATGCACTAAAAACAAAAAACTAATTTTTTTCTTGTTCTACAGTTATGATGGTGATATGTCATTTTAAATGAAATCGTGAAGCGGGATTAATCACCAAGGTTAATCTCCAATTGCTACCGAATAAAAAATCTTGTTCATAAGAATTTTTCATGCCCGGTGCTTACAATTCAAGAAGATATTACAGACAAATATGAAACGTTAGTTTTTCTTTCGCTATTTAATACGTTTATTCGATACGCAACCTGCGACCAATTTGTATATACTTTTGTTCATTGTATTGCATTTAAAGTACCTATTGGTGGAAGATATTCTTTTCCCTGATCTGTTCGTGTTTATTTGGTCGAGAGCGCGGGGCACCCGTGCGTCCATTTCCTCTCAATAATAGAAAAGACATCGAGAATAATATCCTACAACAGGAATGAGCCAAAAGTATGACCACTGCAATCGCCTAAAACATGTTTGATCCTAAATCGACTCTCGCCCATTGTCCCATTCTTGTCCTATTATCGTTCAATCGAGCATCCCCGTGAAGCCTATTGTACTCTTCGTAAAGATCGAAGCTTGATGCCGATGTGGTGCTCCAGCTTCTGTCTCGTTCCTCCGATTCTTCGTCCGTTGTATTCAGCATTCAGAGAGCCTTCGACAAAATGGAATTAAATCTTACGCTTGGTTTGATACCGATTCTTGACGTGTCTCGCGTGTACCTTTTGCAGGCCGAATGAACGGATAAGACCTTGAGAAGAGGTCTGTTATGTCTGTTATGACAGGAAACCACTCGCACTTCAATTGCTCACTTTCCGATAGAGATTACTTCACTATTCTGTTTGCCTACCTGCAGATCAGTTTCTCGGTATAGAATTAAATGCTGTGAAGGCTAAGCCCTTTTTAAGAACCCAGGAGAACCGTTCGAATCGATATGCTCAAACATTTGATGGAATCCAAACACGAACGTCTAGGGCTGAGACTATTCGAATAAGTTAATATTCGAATATTTAACAAATATTCGAATGCTACGAATAAATTTCGAATATTTGAGTATTCGAATGCTACGCATAAACTTCGAATATTTGAGTATTCGAATGTTATTATTCGAATACTTAAATATTCGAATACTATTCAAATCAAGTTCTTTATGTTCATTCTTTTACAAGCTTTTATTTAGTTTCAGTTGTGAGTTCGTTAGTTTGTCAGGATGAAATCTTGTAAGCTAATTTTGATCCACTTCAACATATCCGATCGGATTGAAACTTTGCACACACACCTAGTACTGATGACAATACAATATTTTTACGCGTTTATTTTTAGTCATATGAAGGAATTCTTCTTAGGCAGCCATTTGGGCCGGTATAAAAATTATTGGTTCCTTTTTAGAACATTTTAACAAGAGCTTGTTTTTAAAAAAAATTTTTACCATAAAGTATTTCATGTTTTTTAGTGAAAATATTGTATTGTCATCGAAACTATGTATGTGTGCAACGTTTCAAGTCGATCGGATTTATTGAAGTGGGTCAAAATTAGCTTACAAGATTTCACTTTGACAAACTAACGAACTGAAACTAAATAAAAACTTGTAAAAAAATGAATCTAAAGAACTTGATTTATAATTCACACCATACTATTCAAATACATCAGTATTCGAATAGTATTCGAATACTTAAATATTCGAATAGTATTTGGATACTTAGATATTCGAATTTATATTCGCCAAATAATTGAGCAGCTGAAGTATTCGAATATTCCAATACCGAAAAAATCAATAAATAGTCCCAGCCCTACTCGAGAGGCGGTACGAGCCATACAATGGTTTCCAATAGTAGAGATTTTTAAAAGTAATTATGAAGAAACTAGTAATGCTGCCTACTTAAAATTAGTAATAACGAATTTTAAATAAATGTGATGTTACGAAAGATGTTCGTTTTTAATTGCAATTCAACAAATATATTTATAGAATGATTCTTAAGGCTTTTAGAAGAGCTCCTTTGAGAGCCTTGCTCCTCAAAGAGCATTTCTCGTTTTGATTGTGTCCCTTGTTTCGCATTCGTTGTATTTTGCATATGCATAAATATACCTATTAAGTAAATATACGAAAAACATATGGATAGTACATCATGTTGGAGCGTAAAGTGGAAAAATCATTCCGTCCTTATAACCTTCCCCGTGGAAATGATTTATTTGCAACTTATTCTGTTTGTTGAATTATATATCCTTTTGTTGATCACAATATGTAAAAATTTACAATGTTTCAACTTAAATTTCAAAATCAAGATGAAGTCTGTGGAAATTTTTTTGAATAATGACTACCAAGTTATAAGTACGTATAACAATGAATAGTGCTCATTTCAATGTGTACAAAAAGTGGGTGGGTAAACCCGATTCGAGTATTCGTTGGGGATCTAATATTAACACTTTACCCAGATAGCATCGTACATCCCAAGGACGTCCGTTTCATGTCCAGTTTATATCCAAACGCCCTACGTCCATTTTGAACATACCTAGGATGTTCTTAGGACTTAAATTTCGGATGTTCCAGGTACGTCCGTTTCTTAAGTCCTACGGACGTTCTTATGACTTAAATTTCGGATGTTCTAGGAACGTCCGTTTCTTATGTCCTACGGATGTTCCCAAGACCTAAATTTCGTATATATATGTTCTAGGAACGTCCTTTTCTTAAGTCTTACGAATGTTCTTAGGATTTAAATTTCGGATGTTCTAGAAACATCAAACAATCTTGTAAGTCACGTGATTGTTTTGTACGACTACATTTCGAATGTTGCGAGAACCTTCGTCTCGTAAGTCTTGTGAATGTTTAGAAGAACTGAATTTCAGATGTTCGAAGAACAACCGTCTTGTAGATTTTACAGATAATTAAGGTTAGATTGCAAAACAGTCTTATGATTGAAT
Organism: Andrena trimmerana; assembly: GCA_951215215.1. Taxonomy (NCBI): domain Eukaryota; kingdom Metazoa; phylum Arthropoda; class Insecta; order Hymenoptera; family Andrenidae; genus Andrena; species Andrena trimmerana. The sequence continues at coordinate 12,750,369 of OX578062.1, forward strand.
CTCGCTTTTGCGTTATTTTTTTGTGCAATGGAGTCGCTGAAATGTTGAAATGTTCCAAGATAGCACACGACGTCTTAAGACAGACATCTTTAATTCTTACACACACGACGTCTTAAAGACGTCTGTCTAAAGATGTCGTTAAAACATCTGTCTTGAAACGGATGCGAAATTTTAAACAATGACTCAAGAGGTCGAATAATGATATTCTATAGAATATTTCGCGTCAATGCGCATTTTCTAAAAGCAATTAAATACAGGTATATACCTAGAAATTAGAAGTAGTTCCCAAGAAGTGTCTTGGGTAGTTTCGAAAACCGGTTGTTTCGTAAGTTTGAAGTCCTGGGTTCGATTCTCGTCACCGCCATTTTTTTTCTCTTTTTTTTTCTTAATGTCCTAACCCAGACCTGATGAAGACGTCTTTAAGACGTTTTTACGACATCAGCAAAATGTTTTTAAGACGCCTTTTGGACGTATTTAATTTTACTTTCGGACATTCAGAAAACGTTCTGAGAATGTCGGCACAGCACGTCCTCAGGACGTTCTACTTTGTAAATACGACCTTCCTACGACATTTAATGAACTTTACGGGGACGTACAGGGGACATATGGACACTCTTGGGACATCCTCCGAACGTACAGTACGTCCGTAACGGACGTTCTTCGGACGTACATAAGACGTCTTTGTGCTATCTGGGTAACGGCCACGCTTTTTCGAAAAAACTTATGATTACAGCCGCTTTCTTCCAAATTTCCCAGCTACTCATTGGTTCTTGAAAACCATCAGAACAGCTTACCTATTACAAATTCTGCTATTCTACTAAGGTCGGTATCAAATATATTGGCTGCTGAATTCGTTTTCGGGAACAGCGATCGAGGGGAAATCAGCCACCACCATCTGACGATCGTGGATTTGTCAGTTGGAGTTGCATGGTCCTCGCAGGGTATGGTGGGGTGACGGGAACGCTGCTCGGTTCCGCCTGAACCTAGCCGTTTGGCTGTTATTTATTCTTAGCATAATAGTTGTGTGCGTTACGAAGCTTTGCGTAGACCAATACGAGATGAAGCTATCGAGAAAGTGTCAATGTTCTAACCAATAAAGCTCCTGAATTTTTTCGTAGCTAACGCACACCTATTCTGATGTGTGTATTTCTACGCTGACAGTTCGGTTTGGTCTACACCCCAGAAGCTTGGCACTATCCCCACCATTTCTGGCTCACTCTTGTTCTGCGAAGGCGAGAGCGAGATGGAACGAGAGCGAGTCAGAAAACGTTGAGAAAAGGAGCACCGAGGCAGGCAAACTGTGTGGTGGGAGAATACCCCTCACGAAACTCACCGGCTAATATATATGATACCGACCTTAATATAATAAATGCGAAAGTGTGTTTGGATGTTTGTTACTCAATCACGTCGCAACTACGCAACGAATCTTTCTAAACTTTTGTATATACGTAGTCTAGGACCAGGAATAACATATAGGATACATTTTATCCCCGATTTTTTTAACCGATCTGGAACAAATTTTGCATAATTATTCTTGAGAACCCTGCGGAAAAATATAGGCTTCCATGAAATCTCGACATCCCACCACTTTCTCCTTATTCGCCCTCTTGACACTTCGTGATAATCGAAGTTTCACATGGTCAACGGTGGGGACTTTAAGCTAGTCGCATATAAATCTTTGAATGGATTATTTGTATCGCTACTAAATAGTACTTAAAGTTGAATTCTTAGGCTCACGGAAAGTAACAGATTGAAATCGTGAAATCACGCATACGTGACAGCGGCTATCAAAGTGTTTAAGGACTTTGAGGCATAAAAAGAGTTTGTTATTAGCGGAAAAACGGGTGTCTGGCATCACGGGAGCCACTAGGAATGTTAATTTATCCTCGGAGGGTAAAGGCATGTAATATGGAACATCGTAAAATTTCGATAAAGAAATAACGAACTCTTCAGGCAATCGTGTATAAGTACTGCTTAGATCCCTAGACACAATAGACGATGATACTGACAATTGAGCATCAGTCTCATCATTGAAAGAGAAACGTTTATATTTATCGTCGTGTGTAAATGTTTCTGAAAAGGGCATCAAATAGTTCAATATTGTAGTGACGGTAAGTTACAAAGTATTATTTTAGTATAATTTTATCATTAAACTATGTTCTTGATTATTCAACAATAGGTACTTTACCAATAAAGTTACTTTCTTCTTAGTATAATTGTTAATTTCATGTCGGAACATGTATGTACGTAATATGGAACATACCGACAGGGCCCTCTTAACAAATCTGAGCGCCCTGGGCTAAAAATTTTGGCACTCTAGTCACCAAGCGTGTAATTTCTTCGCAATCGGTGCAAGGCAGTACATCACAATCCCGGGTCTCCAGCAAGGCAAACACGAACAAAAACAATACCCGCGAAGGAAAGTTTTGTCTCCAAAATTGAAGAGAAAAAAGCATTTCAACATATTTGATTCTTAAGCGCCTTTGGATCACGGGCGCCCCTGAGCTATAGCCCATTTAGCCCATTGGTAAAGGCGGTCCTGCATACCGAGTAACATAGACGAAGTTGATAATAACGATAATGACAATGATGCGGAATGCTTATTTTGCGATGATAATTAGAAAAATGATGACAATGAAAAGTGGACTTAATGTATCCGCTTCTTCCAGTGGGCACACGAAGAATGTGGGGCTTCCGACGTAGTATTCAGTTGCCCAACGTGTAAGAAACTCAAAAAGCAGGAATAAATTAAATCTTCATTCACTCTGAGTAAGAAATAACAAAAGCGTAAGGTAAAGTAGCCGAATATGACGACCTCTCCTAATATGAGACCCCAGCTTATCTCCGCTAGGCCCAATATCAAAACGACACAGTACAAAACTACACATGCAATTTAGGACACATCAGAATAGTGAACATACAATTTAGAACACATGAGATTTATAGTGCACATAAAATTTAAGATACATGCGATTTAGAACACATGCGATTTATAGTGCACATACAATTTAGGACACCTACGATTTACGACACATACAATTTAGAACACATGCAATTTTACGCACATTTTTTTAGTGCACATCACGATAGCAAACACCAAGATTCCGCGCACAACCATCTACTCGTCGGCGTTGACTGTTTCACAGCCGATGGTATTAGTATTGGTTGGGGCCAGATCAGGGCGTGGGGCGTGCGCCCGCTCGCGGGCGCGTAAAGCATGGTAGCGAACCGATGTGACTTTGGGGATGTTCAAAATGAGGCTGCGGTTACAAGTATCGCGCAATGGGGTCAATATCGCTATTGTTAACAAGGTCATCATTCGGAACATTTCCCTTTAAACTTTTTGGTGGTCGGCTTTGGTTTACGAGATATGCGCAAAGAACTTATTAGAATTACCGAGTTCAACGTATACTCACATCGGTTCGCTACCATGCTTTACGCGCCCGCTCGCGGGCGCGTGCCCCCCGCCATACTCCAGCTACAACCAATACTAATACCGTCGGCTGTGAAACAGATTTCAATATATTATGCCGAAAGTTTTTCATATGTTTTTGACAACATATGTAAAGATCATTGAAATCGGTGAGGAGGTAGCTTTCAATATGTTATGCCGAAAGTTTTTTTTTATTAATATCTCCGAATCTAAGGCCGACCGCCAACAAGTTTAAAGGGAAATGTTATTCAGAATGACGACCTTGACAACATATGTGAAGGTCATCGAAATCGGCGAGGGCCCAGTTCACCGACAAGTTTACCGTGTTATCCTGTTGTACACTAAATAAATTGTGCGTTATACTACATGTGTTCTAAATTGTGTGTCTTAAATTATATGTGCACTATAAATCGCATGTGTTCTAAATCGCATGTGTCCTAAATTGTATGTGTACTATAAATTTCATGTGTTCTAAATTGTATGTGCACTACTCTCTGTGCACTATTCTGATGTTCTAATTAAGGGGTTACGCCACCCTGAGGCGCTCGAAACAGCACTAAACTAGACCAATTTTTTTTACTGATACTATGAGGTTGAAAATTATTTATTTTCTTCTTATGTGTAGAGCATGTATTAGTGCATATATTGTATAAATACTGTACAAAAATATTAAAAAATGACCGAGTTATTTGTTCTCCCGCGAAGCTCGTCCGCCGTTACACGCGTGACTAACCTAACAAATTGTAACGCCCAGGTTCGTCTGAAAACAAATACATGATGATTTTCGTGTTCCGTAATAAAATACCTACGATGTAGCATACGGATTTGAGAAAAAAAATTATTGCACAAATGAGAGCAAAGTGAAGAAAATTATACGTTTTTCACGTGAAGAAAACGAATTTAAACCATTAATTATATACGAATGGGGTATCGGATGGGAAAACTGATATGTTACATCGTAGATGATACCATTAAGAATATGCGTACCAAGTTTGAAATCAATCGGACAAATAGTTTTGGAGATATTTGATAGGTCACCTTTGAAAATGTAGTTTCGAGAAAGACGCAAAAGAAGTAAAGTAGAATGGTCGCTACCTGCTGCGGAATATCGACATGCGCGCCTCGTTTAAAGTCTATAACTCGGCTATTTTGGGGAATTTTTGCGTCTACCATGGCTTAAATTATTCTTAAAACTTCACGTAATAAGAAAATGCAAGAAAAAAAAATCGATTTTTTAAAACATTCAGGGTGGCGTAACCCTTTAAGAGAGATGATTTCGGCGCACTGGTTGATTATCATTTTTATTTTATTATGAAGAAACCGAATACAGATTATATTTTTAAAACGTGTATAGCTTTATTAGCGAAATGCCGGTATGAGCATCATACCGGTATTAAGTCCCTGCTTTTGAATGGATGGAGATCTGTTAAAAACATGTGATGGAGATCTGTTAAAAACTTTATTTCGTCGTTTTAACCCTTTCGGCCCTGTTGGCACACATATGTCCCAATGAATTTTCGTGAACATCTGTGGAACGATACGTGCCACATATGTGCGCTGTTTTATTCTTTTTTACTTAATCTGATCATATACTACTATCTTGGATTGGTAATCATGAGAATAAGCAATGTAGTAACGTGCTGGATAAGTTTTATTTTGGTAGGGTGTCTGGCTGCACAGTCGTAATGATAGAAATCTCGGTGACAATATTTGTTCCTAAACAGTTACGCTACGAAGGCCATTGCAGGCCTTATCGCCCGTGAAATGTTACACTCCGTCATAACAATGCTTCTTCTCCACCCCTCTGAAATATATAGAATTGGAGCTAATTGCAATATTAATTAATATTCATTGTTGGTTGGTTGCTTTCTGCATAACTAAGATCGGTATCAGATATATTGGCCGGTGAGTTTCGTGACGGGTATTTTCCCACCACACAGTTTGCCTGCCTCGGTGCTCCTTTTCTCAACGTTTTCTGACTCGTCTCGTTCTATCTCGCACTCGCCTTCGCAGAACAAGAGTGAGCCACAAGTGGTGGGGATAGTGCCAAACTTCCGGCGAGTAGGCCAAACCGAGCTATCAGTGTAGAAGTACACACATCAGAATAGGTGTGCGTTAGCTCCGAAAAAATTCAGGAGCTTTATTGGTCAGAACATTGATTCTTTCTCGATAGCTTCATCTCGTATTGGTGTACGCATAGCTTCGTAACATACACAACTATTACGCTAAGAATAAATAACAGCCATTCGGCTACGTTCAGGTGGAGCCGAGCAGTATTTCCGTTACTCCACTCTACCCTTCGGGAACCATGCAACTCTAACTGACAAATCCACGATCGTCAGATGGTGGTGGTTAATTTCTCCTCAATCGGTGCTGGCGAAAACCAATTCACCGACCATATATCGGATACCGACCTTAGGCCCAATTTATATTCACTGCGAGGAATATCATAAAAATACTTGTACAATATACGGAAATAGGATGGAAAGTGTTTAACCCTATTTAACTTTTCCGGAATACATATGTCCCACTCAAAAACACTGTTGGGACACATACAGAGTCAGCGTTTTATCCTGCAACCCGTGCTCGCGCGAACAGGTTAAATGGCAACGGCGCCTTACGGACGCATTTCATTACAACCATGCACCGCGCCGTCCAGGCGTTCAGAGAGCTGTCAGCGACCGCTGGACAGCAGTGAAGCCCGAGCTTCACGAATTTTGGGATGGTCTCTTTCTTTAACGTCTCTTTCCTCTTGTTAATTTAACGTCGCAAAGAGCTATTTAGAATTTCCCGGCGCGGGTTGAAAAATTTGGGGCCTTTTTCGTATAACTTTTGAATTATAAAAGATATCGAAATGCAATTTGCGCCGAAAAATGCGGAAAAATTATTCCCTCTTAATGATGGATAATTTAACATATTTTACGTTTACTCAATTTTTCTTCTATCAACTTTTTAACCATAATTGTTGTCAAAAGCTTTTACAAACTGTTTATTTGATACTGTATTTAATGCTGTCTTTAAAATTCGTGGTGTTAATAAACAATAGGCTAGTTGTTTCTGTATCATTACTTTCATAAATTGAGAAATTAAATTTTTATTCAATTATGTATTAGTTCTGCAGTCCTCAGAATCTATTGTTCTGGTTTTCTTTTTTATGATTTTATCCTTAATGCAGTGCATACCTAGATCAGACGTAAGGCGTAACTAATGGGACGTGTCGTTGATTGTAACCGCGTTTGAATTTTTTTTCTAGAATTTTTGTGTCTGAATGTATTAGCTACTAAACGCCACGCCGATACCGGCTTCCGTTAATGTCATTTTTTGGAACGATGCACTATTATTATGGCTTTTACACGCAGGTGGCGAAAAATCTCTCCGCACAAGGGTATAGCGCCGCGGACAATCCTGTCGTAGCTAAAAACTTTTAAATTGAGACGGTTACGAGATCAGTCGGCATTATTTTCAAACCTCATTACAGTAATCAGGGGTGCGAGTGGTAAACTGATCATAAAAGCAAAGCGCGCGGCTCGATTACCTGGGCCGGGAAATTCCCAGTAGCTCATTGCGACATTAATTTGAAAAAGACCATCCCAAAATTCTCGAAGCTCAGGCATCACTGCTGTCCACCGATCGCTGGCAGCTCTCTGAACGCCGGGACGGTGCATGGTTGCAGTGGAATGCGTCTGTGAGGCGCTGTCGCCATCTCTTACCGGTTGCAGGATAAAACGCTGACCCTGTATGTCCCAATTTTTAACGTTGACGTACAACTTTCAAATTTAATCTATACCTATCCGCAGCCAAGTGCAACCGATTTCTGCAAGAAAAAACAGTAAAATCCAATTAAGTAAAAATCGGGTCGAAAAGGTCAAACGGGTTACCTTTGCCTCACCGACAATCATTTCACCGACAATGTTTACTTAACGATGTCAACATTTACTTAGTGCGTATAATGATTGTTATTTTTATTCAACCACTGACACGACTGTATCGATGCAAACATTATCGATGCAATGGTTGTCGGTGGAGTAAAGGTAACCCGTTTTAAACAACATGTCAAATGTTCCCATCGATCCCACATCTGCTAAAAATTGTACAGAGGGTCAAATATAAAAAAAGACAATTTTTCGCGAATATCTCTTTATACATCAATTCGACGACAGAAATAGTTATAATAAAATTTATAACTTAGAAAATTGTCTACAAAAAAGGTTGTATGATATTTTTCGTAGGAGTAACCATTTCCATGTATGACAGATTACAATGTTTCAACTCTCATACTTTTGACAAGGGAAGATCCCAAATCCGGAAATTCAAAAAATTATGAAACTTTGTGAGTGTGTGGGGAATACCATCCTGAGTACAGCGAAATTTTGTTTGCTGCCCAAATTCACTCTAAAAGGCTGAACTTGACCCTTGAAACGTTCCCGATTTTCTGTTAGTACTCGCGAGCTGTAAGAGAAGTTTTCAGAAAACATTTACTTCTTTTAATTAGGACTATCATTTGATAACTTACAATTCTTACAGTTCGCGAGTTATAAGACAAAATCAGGAAATATCCGAATTTTGAGGGTTCAATTTCACCCCTTTAGAGTAAATTTGGGCAGCAAAAAAAATACGTAATATATACCTACATATCCTCTACATATCCCCAAAGTTTAAAGTTTAAGTTTATTCACTTATTACACAGATTGGCCATATTTCCGTCGAATTGTTTAAAACATTCTTTGGAACACAGTTCTTTCTACTCTTTTTCTCCTTTCAGTGCATCAAGCACGTTACAATAAAAAAATTTAACCCTCAACTTCAAGGTCAAGGTCAATTTTGCGGTACATTTTTTTTAACAGATCTCCACTCATCCAGAGGCACAGAATCACCTGTGGGAACCGTGACATATAATCTTTTCACACTCTGTACGTCAGAAACGAATTCATGTTTCCGAAACAGAAGCTTACGAGTCGAGCGGGGAGTAGAATTTCTCATGGTAAGAACGAACCACAGAGGATCATTGAAGATCTCTTTGGCGGTGCCTTTGCTAGCCCGTCCGCGTTTCCTCTACGACAAACGGAAGAATAGAAGAATGGTTCGGAGACAAGTTGCATTTACAATGAAGCCGACCGATCTCCGGTTTAAATTCTTGTCTCATCGCGGAAAAGCGGTACGAAGAATTTGGGCTGCTCGAAAAAAATGTTAGTCAATATTTCTTGACAACCTATTAATGTTACCGCGAGTATCAAAGCGGATGAGTGAGCGCACATTATTCTTCATGCAGCATGTGTCGTAAGGCAATAACGCTCTTCTAACGCAATAATGCTGCAGGAATTGGTTAGTTCGAACAGTTTCGTAAGACAATTATTTAGCGCAGTGATTTATACAATTTTTTTTTATATAATGCATGATTTTAATGCACTAGTTTGCACTAATAATTGACATAGTTCTACGCACATTGGATTTTGTCCTATGTAGAGTTTAAAAGATTGCAAAATACAAATCCTGAAGTAACAATATTAAAGTTATGTATAAAATATTTGAATATATATATATATATGTTCCTTTTAAACCGCGCAATTATTTTACAGTAAAACCCTTCAATGTTTAAAGTCTAACAAATGGGATGTAGAACGTGGACCACCAGATAAAGAACCGCCGCTGAGAATTTTACAACCGAAATGCACACTTGTGTCACTGGCTTCACTGCTTTCATGCAGAAAATGAAAACCACAGACAGGGAGGGTAGCTTACATTATTCACAAATAGTTTGAAGCAGGTTTTACTGTGCACAAGGAAAAGATGTTTTGCCACCGATTTTTTCTTCTTACAGGAACGGTTCCCTTTTATGATGCTGTGTTACTTTGAAGATTTAGTAGATTATAAAGAACGAAAATACTAAGAATTATTGAGTATAGATAATATGAATTTTAAATATATTAAAGAATTTATTTTATTCTATTAAATCGTTAGCTCCTTTTAAGGGGTTACACCACTGTAGAATTTAAAAAAAAAAAGAAAATTTTTTTTTGTTTAAAAGGTGTTTTAGGGTCTTAAAAATAATATACCAAAAGATGGAGGGTGGAAAAAATGTCTAAATGTCAAAATTTTCAATCCTACCGCAACGCTGTTGTGTATGCCCCGAGCGCCTTTTGTTATCACTGCACGCGCTGTAGTTTTGTTTTGGAGTACGGAAGCAGGAATAACAACAGTCTATAGAGAAGGACTGTCCTCCGAATAGTCTAGAATGTTAAGAACGTCTGTGTAGCGTTAGTAAAGTGAGGATCGACCGTTTGAAAGGAGGCTTTGCTTTCGTGTATAAGTTTTGTAATATTCGATTACGCGTTTTTCTCGAAACCACTTTTTTTTAACTGACCGGAAACATAACTCGAACAAATCTTCACCGATCGATCTGAAAATTGAACAGTAAATTCAAAATTGCTTTCTCCAGCAAGGTACGTAGGATTTTTTTTTATATTGCAAATTTTTTTTTAATAAACAATTTTGTGACGATTTGTTTCATGAAATTGCACCATTTCGCGAAAAAATGCACCATTTCGCGAAAAATCAATATATCGAAAAAATCCTACGTACGTCTCTTGCTGTTGTTCTATAGAATCGAAAAGGCTTTGGTTTTTTGATCCAGGTCAAAAATTGCGGGAGATAGGTTTCCGGCCGTGGACCCTTTCAAAAAACAGGCACCGACGGAGAAATGCTGCGCAGCCACCATTTTGTCACGAACGAAGTTGAAAAAAATATTTTTTGTAATTCATTACTAGAATTATAAATCCCATTTTACAGAATTTCGATTGATCTCTTGATTGCACTAAAAAAAATTCCCGAAATATGCCTATTTTTTCGTACTCTACAGTGGTGTAACCTCTTAAGCCAACCAGTAATGCAAAGTGAATTTGTAGACTTTACAAATTATACCAATAATGTGTCCTAAAAAGTAGCCCGAATAACATTGGATTTGCACGTATTTTTATCAGAAAAATCTCAGGAAACCATTGATAGGTACCACTATCAGGGAAATGAAATGAAAAGTGAAGTAACTTGAATATTTCCGTAGTACGGGGCTTATTCTGACAAGGGGAGGCCGCGACATCTGGGATCACGGATTTTGATGAATCTCATATATGTTGTAGTGTAGGTGTAGTAGACCAAAATTTGTCTCACATGTTGGGTCCACTACCCCATAGTTTCCGAAATATTAATAAAAAAAGATGTTTATGCGTTGAAGAACAGAAGCGATAGCGAAGTTTATTGTAATGATGAATAGCGGCGCGTGTAAAAGGCAGGTCTCGCACCAGAACTTTCACTGGTTCGATTCTCACTGGGATAATTTTTTTTATCAATTTATTTTGTATTGTTTTATTCCTCAAATGATAAAGTACTATTTTTTACATTCTAAAATATAACATTTATTGTAAAAACAAATGGAACAATAAAATTCACGACACCATGCACATCTAATAAAAGATGTATGGCCACAGGTACATTTTTTAATTGTACAATTAGTTTCTAGTGGACATTACATTTGATTTAATTTAAAAGAAAAGAATGTAAAAAATAGTACTTTATCTATTGAGAAATAAAACAATACAAAATACATTTATAGAAAAAAATGATCCCAGTGAGAATCGAACACCGGTTGAAGTTTCGGTGCGGGACCTGTCCTTTACACGCGCCGCTATTCATCATTACAAAAAACTTCGCTATCGCTTCTGTTCTTCAACGCATAAACATCTTTTTTTATTAATATTTCGGAAACTATGGGGTAGTGGACCCAACATGTGAGACAAATATTGGTCAACTACACCTACACTACAACATATATGAGATTCATCAAAATCCGTGTCCCAGATGTCGCGGCCTCCCCTTGTGAGTGTCGAGCTAATCGCTCTCGGCTCTCGGATTGTAAGAGCACGGGTGCAACGATTTTCGGACCTGCATAAGTAAGAAATGGATGGCAGATGATCCGTGACTCCTCCGTAATTCCGTAATTTTTAAATGTTAGCCTTGTTATCTATATTCTATGCATGCAGTTTAGAGTATTCCAAAATTGTTATATTTTTTACGAACTATTTATTTACTATCACACAAACAAGAGGAATATCCCAGGTGTCCGTCGCCGATTGCTTCGAATTTTGGATGTGTTTTAGAAACCACCCCTTAAAGTTATAAGATTTTCAGGTGTTCGGTTCCGATTGTTTTGGCCAAAAACCAAAGCAATCGGAGGGTGGCACCACCTATTCTCATGAAATTTGAGGGGTGGTTTCACCCCCTGAACATGTAAAGAGGCCAAAATAAAAAAACACCTGTTTCTTATTTATCGGTCCTCTAAAACATATCTAAACACCAAAGCAATCGGAGGCGGACACCTGGGATAATCTTCTTGTAACTAAAATATACCATCCAAATTGTATAAATTTTCAACTTACAATAATGTTAAACAACAAGGAATTCGATACTGGTAAAACAGACAATAATAATAGATAAATCGAAAGTCAACAACTATATTAATTGTCACCACAACAGGAGAAATTGATTAACGTTATCAACTGAATCCTTACACATAGTCTACTTCGTTTTGTAGCGAATCCAAAAGAGATCTTGAGTGTGTATTTGTATCACAATTTATAAAGTATCTATCGTTAAAATGGAGTGAAGCTATACTGCATTCCACTTTAGAATAGACTCGTTCCGCGCAGGGATATACTGTTGATTGGTAGGAAACCGGCAGGGAAAGTACCAAGACCAATCGCGAGAGTGCTATGACCAATCGTGTGTGTCAGATCCGTGGGAGCTGCGCAGGTCTGTTGCAAATCGGTAGGGGCGTAGGTCTATTCCTATATGGAATATAGGATAAAGTAGATATTCCGTCAGCATCAGAAGGATACATATGATCATTTTTATTCGACAGTTCTGTTTCAAGTACCTACTTATACGTGAGCAGGAAAGAGAGCCACAACTCACAGCCAAGAAAGGGGCTAGAAGTTGGATGCGATCGTTTAACTGTCTCATTAGCCGGCTTTAGGCGGACAGTTTTTCTCACAGTTTTGGAGCGTACACTCCATGCGTGCGCCCCAGAACTGTACGTGTAAAGTCTCCAACGTCATAAAGGACGATCGCGCGTTCCTGGCACGCGCGTCTGGAGTGCAGGTCTGGCGCCACATCGTGTTCTATAGATACCTATAGCAGTGAAAATGTGGTCCAGAAACAGTTTGGAGCAATTTATTGCTATTTACCGAAATTTCCCCTGCTTTTGAAACTAAAATCGGATGAATATAAAAGCAAACATTCTGTTCTTGCTCTTCCACTTTAAAATAAGCATAGAATACGATGCAAGCAATCGCCCAAGTTCTTCGCTTTTTTATCAAAGGCATTTTATTTGCACGATCTCGGCGATGCAGTTGGCGTAGCGTGGCGCGTCTCACTGAACTGTCCGCCCGGCGGACATGCCACGTTCCACGCGAAATCTTGCAAATTTGGAGCGGATGCTTCAAACCTGCGGATCTGGCGCGCGCGCTTGGGGTGTTGCGCTTTGACCATCACGCTCCAGGAGCGCGCACCAAGCACGCGTTCCAGCGCGGCACGCCGCGCCGCCGCAGCGATGCGCCAAACCCGAAGGTTTGGAGCGGTCGTGTAAAGGTGGCTAATAAGGGCACTTGATGAAATGCTTTGTAGATTGCCATCTCGTTCGCGTCACTGTTTCTAACCGTATTACTAAATAACCTGTTAGCGCGTCGATACGTCCAAAGTGGATCTTTATTTTTTTGGAAATCTATTAGATGTATTTTTCCCGAGTATTATTATTAAAGACAGGGCCCGATCTAGAGGAGCGCAAGCAGGGCAACTGCCCAAAGAGGCAAATATGGAAGGTGGCAAAATTGGTAGAAAGAGAGATTTAAAATCAATAAAAACCAATTAAAAAAGATAAAAAAAATGGAAAAACGGTAAAAATGTAGGTAATACCTAGGCGAGAGTAGGGTAAAGCGGAAGGGGTGGGTAAAACGGAACATCAATATTTCTCTAATTCCACAGACTATCGCCGAGGGAATATATGCGAACGTGGACAATATCTGATATAAATAATTAATACAATTATTTAATTAACACTATAGGGTTTAAACAAATTCATAAACTATATACTTCAACAAAAGATATTTGTAAAAAAGTATTACATGTGCCAATTACTGCCAGTGTCCCTACTAGTGCCATTTAATTTATGATACCTAATAAAAACGCTCCGGAATGTCGAGTGCAATTATGTAAGTCCGTATTCTGTGATCGTCGTTATAATAAATTAAATGGCAATAGTAGGGACACTGGCAGTAATTGGTACATGTAACACTTCTTTACAAATATCTTTTGTTGCTGTATACAGTTTAATGGTTTGCTTAAACCCTATAGTATTAATTAAGTAATTGTATTATTTACTTATATCAAATATGTCGACAAACAGAATAGAGTGTTACATTTCACAGGCAACCTCCGAGGGAATATATGTAAACACGGACAATATGTGATATAAGTAATTAATACAATTAGTTAATTAGCACTATAAGGTTTAAGCAAATTGTTAAACTGTATACAGCAATAAAAGATATTTGTAAAGAAGTCTGAGCTGTGAGATATAAATCCACAAACACTAAAGACTAGAAAATAAAAAAATATATAAAAAAAATTATGTTAAACGATTGTATTACAAATGCGCTAAAAACTAAAAAAAAACATTATTTGCTTGTACTACGCAGGATATTTAATAACAGAATATGAATCAACTTAACCCTCGGAAGACGAATGGTGGATATGGTCGCGTGAGACGAATGCAGGGTCAGTTTGACTCATAGCAACATTTCTATGGTACATCGGTTTCACAAAAGAATTTAATATAAAATGAATTAAATAACTAAAATTTGTCAAACTAACTGACATTTATTAATAAAGAAATACATAAAAAAAAATTATTTATGGACTTTTAGTACATAAAAGAGGTGTATCTCCTGTATGATTTTTACGAATAATGTTACTACAATTTAGGCATCATATACTATATTTTACCATTGCCAATACAAATATAACATCGTGATAGACATTGTCAGAGATAGACCAAAATGATCCTGCATTCGTTGTACGAGGGTTAATACAACATCAAGCGTCCAAATGAATTTGTTGTGAAATATCCGGCTCCACGATTAGAGAGATGTAATGGGGTTTGCAAAAACGAATTTTCGTTTTTGAATAATTTGAGTTTAAAGTGTTGCACAGTAGGAGTATAAATTCGAATGCGTAAGCAATGTTCTCAATCACCGGTTGTAGCTGCAACGGTAAAGTGTTCGTTTACTGTGCAACGGTGGGACAAAACGATCCGACAGCGATCAAAAATCTATAACTTTGGTTCTGGTCTAGATATTTTAATGAAATTCGGCTCAATTTAACCACAAAGTTACGGCCTTAACCTTAATATTAGTATTAATACAACTTGAAGGCCGTAAATTTGCGGTTAAATTGAGTCGAATGTATTGTATGTATTTGGCCAGTAGCCCCAATTTAATATCACTTATGATATTGAAGTGGGGCTACTGGCCAAATACATACAATACACATTTTATTAACATACTAGTTACTGTATTATATGGTGGTAAACCCCTTTTTTTAATATTTGCTATTGTTTTCATGTGATCGGTGCTTAAATTTTGTCAAAATCGCAAAAGTTAAGAGCTTATCAAAATCTTTTATGTTTCCCACAGTTTTTATTCACGATTCTGAAAATTTTTTCTTTGAGAGGTGCAATTTAAGTTAGTTACAAACTTAATTACATAGCTATGTATTCTATTAAGGCCATACATTCGGGTAAAATATTAACAAACTTTTTATAAAATTTGAATAAGTTGCCAACAACAAAAACCATTTGCAATGGGTGTAATTGATATCATGTGAAAGAATGAACCCTTCTCTCTTAGAAACAAAAAGAATTAGGTGTTACTTTGTGCTACTTTCCAAGAAAATGGTAATTGAAGTAAAATCTACTGTACCTGCCCATTAGAGTTTTCTGTGCTGTCTCATGACTCCGGCTATAAAAGATATTTGCATCACACATCTAATAATGTAATCATTTCTTCCGGATATATCTTAATTAGATCTCTTTTCCTTCTTACTCTTCGAAACGGTGAGATGTAATGGTCCGAAGATATCGAGAGCATATTCATCAGGTCTTGATTCTGTGCACTTCGAGAAATTTTTCGACTGTTGTGCTAACAGTAATATTTGTATTCTTTATTTTTCGTTTCCTGCGCTTCTTCTGATACCTCGCCAATTGGCAGTAGGTGGTGAAGAATTATATTTTTTCCATGCCTTAAAACCTTGTGTACTGTGGCTGTTAATTTTCGCCAAAAATAATTCTGCGTTAACAATTTTTCTGCTTTTTTGCATATATACCGAATATTTCAGCATTCACGGGAAGACCACAAGAAAGAACATTTAATATTGTCCTAAATTTTTGTAATATTTCTACATCTATTCTGATAATTGCTCATGTCATATCGGGATAAAAAAATCCCCCTCGGAGACACATCTGGTATATATCTGTATATAAAATTCCGTTATTTTTATTTTTAGCCCTACTGCCTGAAACGTTGAGGGACCATTGCTGTAAAATCTTGGAAACGTTGCGTGACCATTGCTGTAGAATCTCCGAAACGTTGCGCAACCATTGCTGTAAAATCTCAGAAACGCTGCGTGACGATTGATGTAAAATCTCAGAAACGTTGCGTGACGATTGCTGTAAAATCCCGAAGCAATGTTGCAGAAATATCTTGTGCAATGTTGCACAGGGGTGGACATAGCAATTTACTTGTAACGTTTCGGCAACATTCCGTGCAATGTTCCAAATATTAAACCGCAACGTAACTGAGACATTTCTGCAACAAAGTGTGCTGTAGGGGTTGATGTCTTTCAAAGGAGAAACAATCGTGTGTGAATGTCTGCGATTCATACTAGGGTTGTAACGAATATTCGAATAATCTAAGTATTGGAATATTCGAAAATTCGAGGAACTACAATATTTTTATTCCGGTCGAATACTCCTGATTATTCGAATCTCAAATTCGAATAGTCGAATAATGACAGCTCTAATCCATACATGGCATCGTCAGAAGCTGATATACTTTCGTTGACATAACGACAAATGTCCGACCAATGAATTACTCGTTCCTTCACATGAAGCGGCCTGTAGTTGTCGACCAGATTTACTCGGTGATAGGCGTAATCAATATCAGTCTCTCAAGGATGAAAAGAGAGGCGATCAGCTGAATAGAACGCGTGAAAAGATGCGTGTAATCAATTAGAGGAGGCCCACGTAGTCGAAAGCAAATATCTCTTTCGAAGCAACGTCATCTTGAAATGTGCTGGTCAGCATCCCTGCTGAGTGAAGCCCTATACGTTTACATATGAACGAAACTCTTCCTTGGAGTAATGTACAGCTACGTGTAAGCGACGGACTACAGGAATGAAACGCTAGCGTGTAAGAAAACTTGCTTATCACATGTCCGTTTTCAAGCATGTACAGTAGAACTTCATTTATCCCGACGAATTTTGTCCAGTAGGTTTCACCGAACATGGTGCTGCGCTCTTATTACCGGAACCCTGGACACGCGGCGTACCACTAAATATGAACTCGTATCATTGCACAGAATGCATACAATAAATGTTACCTTGTATCCGATCAGTAAAACAAACGATAGCGTAGTCGAACATGTAATGGAAGGGAGAATCTGTAGAATCCTATTTAAGGTAGTTCCTCAATAATCTACTAAATTTAATAATTCCTTCAAATTTCATTCAAAACTAATTTGGAATACAAGAAACCCTTGTACAAAGTTTAAAATCGATTTACCACATAGTTATCGAGAAATTGTTAATTAAAGTTGATGCATTTTAACACGAAATGTCACGAAATGAATTTATTTATTTCAGCGAAACTGACCACATGGTTTCTTCGTAAATGCCCATAAAAAATACGTTTACGTGCAATTTTTTTAGAAACTACATAGAGCAGTAAATATGGCAACGTCGCACAATCGATATGTTTAGAAATTTAAATAGTGAACGAAGATTCAGATTCATATGCTGCTGCTCCAATTCACTACACTAACCAATTTAATATTCTATATTCGTATTACAATTATTTATATTAACATTGTACTGTTTAAAATATATATACATGATGTTAAAAATTATTATTATTATTTCCATAGTATCATACAACTTTATATTTGTCGTTTATTACCCAACTCTAATTTGACTAACATAGATGGTTAGGAACTGCCTTAATTATCCGAACGATTTAAGTAGTTATCTGAACAGTCATGTCGCCCCACATGTTTGGATAAAGAGTCCTACTGTATCATTCTTTGCCATAGGAAGGTGAATTTGAAAGAATTCGACGAGGATATATTAATAAGTGTAGTTGATCAAAATTCTATTGTTACTTTCACAAAACTAGTCCATTGACACATAATTAAACAGGCCTTAAGGATTTGTGTAGATTGGGAAGACAGGTACTCCACAAATTTTTTGAAGGAAACCTTCACTGAAAATTCAGTGTCTGAACTTCTCTTTTGACCTAACGAAAACATTTTTATTCTTTGGCATGAAGGCGAGTTCAACCACTAATTATGATACGACCTTGAAGTGACTTTGAATTAGGACAATTTTTAATGAAACAACGAAAACTTTGAAGCTCAAAATTAATTTTTTCGATGTTTCATGTTTCATTCGTAAGATCGTGCGCATATAATAACGCAAAATTATCAACACGTTAGATATAACCATTTCATTGAAAGATGCAATTCTCTGATCGTAATTGTTCGCCTCTGGTTATGTAGGTATTCCACTTGCAAAGAACTTCATAACGATGAGCATATGCAATAAATATTCTTGTAGACTCGAATAATCATCCTAATATTAGTACAAGACAAATTGTACGAGAAGGTGATATTGGGCAACCAAGTGTATACATGATCATGTATATCATTCCACCAAGCATTTAATGGTGCGAATTTTAAAAATCGCATCAAATTTTGCCAAAGGAGGTTAATACTTTACAAAAAACAGAACTATTTTCAACGAACTATTACTTCCAAATGAAATTTCTTTTACAAATTGTAGCCAAATTTTTGAAAAGCAAGCTTTATTGGTCAAATGAAAATCCTCGATGGCTAAGGGAAGTTGGAAAACATAGGCGATGTTAACGTTGTTAACGTTGTCTATAGAATTCCAAGTCAGAGTTGGGCAAAATGTAATTTAATTACAAATTACAAATTACGATTAAAATGTGATTGTGTAATTTATTACACATTGTTTTCTGTAATCGTTAATTTAGGTAGTTGACCACAATATTGCCAACTACCTAAATTAACGATTACAGAAAATAATGTGTAATCAATTACATAATCAGATAATTAAACCCTACTTTATTAATATGCACATGAGTTATTTTCTAGGACCATTGTACTATTAGAGATTCGCCGAAACCCCATTCAACATTTCTTACTATTATTAACAAAGGGGTATGAAATATGAAAGTGCAAGTTCCGTAAGGTTTGCTGATCTCTATGTATATTAGGGTGGCTCTTATTATCGACTTTTTAATTCTTTTCGGGGCACCCTTCAGAATAGTTCCAAATAATTAAAAAAAAATCTGTGTAAAGTCTGAGCTCGATCGAATAACGGGAAAATGTGCCCCTGGACCCTTAAAAATTTTAAATCATTATTTAACAGCTCACAAAGTCGATTTTATATAATATCCTCCAAGTGATTGATTAAATTACAAAATATGTCAAACAAAAGTTGTAGATCCAGCCAAGGAGCATCTTTTATGTTGTGTTACTTTTTCTCGCGCGACAAAAGGTTTTCGAAACAAGCCGGAAAAATTAAAAAAAAACTTTTGTTCTTCTCAAATTTTGAAAGTTTAAATGCTCCTCGAACACTTTATATTTATGAAGGCGTACAAAAAGATGGAATTTTTATTTTTGAGAATTTGAGAAAAAGAAAAGTTTTTTTCCCGTTACCCGATCAAGCTCAAACTTTACACAGATTTTTGTTAATTATTTGAAACTATTCTGGAGGGTGCCCCGAAGAGAATTCAAAAGTCGAAAATAAAAGCCACCCTAATGTATATGGTGGTAAGATCGAAACTGTAAAGAGGGAATTCATTTGAACGTTATGTGCGAATTATAGCAAATAAACAGGAAGACTGTGATGATGGACATACTGCGAGTCCCGTAAAAATGAGGAAATGTATCGGGCATACAGAAACGTAGGTTCCTGTCTGCATCTATTATGCCTGAGAAAAGGTCGTCGCTTTCCTGCGCCTACCTTTTGCTTTCCGCGTATCGAATCGCGCCCTGAATGGCGGAAAAGGTGCCGCACCTTCGTAGGTTATAAATCTAGCCAGGCCCTCCCTATCCCACTTTTTTCTCCTTCAGCGGTCTTAGGGGGTCTTAGAGCGTGTGTGAGGTCCCCTAAATGGTAACAAATGTCCTCAAAATGCAAACAATGAGCCACGAAGCGGTTGACATCTGAGAGCACACTCTATCTTCCTGTCGGCGCTTCCTCGAGGAGAGAAAGAGGGGGATGAGTAAGGGAGTGACGAGGGATGAAAAGGGGGAAGAATATTCCTATAGCAGCCAGCTACACTTTCTAATATTGTATGTGCAAAATATTAAACTAATTCAGAGTAAAAGTAGATATGTAAGCATCAAAGTATGTATCGCAAATATACGGTATCTAAAAGTTTATTCAGGAACTCTGCAATTACTATCTCATACTTCTCCGTTTGCATTTCTACTTTTGTGAACTAGAAGTTTCGACGTAACATGATAACAAATATTGATTAATTTCTTGTACAACTACCAAAAGATTTAGAATATTAAACCGACGGTGCGTATACTCTATTTTTATACTACATTAGACGCCCATCGTATATCATTTATATGTAGAACGTAACTTTAGTCACGTTTGTGTCCGTGATTCAAATTGAAATACTATTTTTCAATGTTATAAGAAGTTATATTTTTAATCTAAAAGTAAAGAAGACAACTAAGAATTCCTACCAAGCAGGTGGACAACATTCGTCGAGTTGGGAGTTTAAGGGTTGCTGTCAGGGGTAACTTCAAAAGCATGGATTTTTTTGGTAATTATTTACTTTAGGTATTCCTCACTGATTTTGACGACCACTAAATATGTTGTGAAGGTCAGCATTCTAAACAACTTTCCCCTATACATGTTACCGCCACTCGACTTTAGTTTTCGAGATATTCAAAAAAAAAGTCTGATCGGTAGGATAAAGGGCCCAAATTTCGTCTTGCGGATTTCTGTGCTTGCATTTCCAGTGCCATCTAATGGTAAATGTTGCATTAGTATACGTCAGTATTCTGACAGACTTGCAAGTAACAGGTTAGGTGTTTGTGCGTTTGCGAAGAAGAAGATTTTTGAGTACGGCGAGTTTTTACAGACTTCAGTATGATAGCACGTTACTCGTAGAAGTGAATATTATTTCGAATTCAAAGTTGTAGCACTTTTTCGGACATATAATAACAAAAACAGTGGAATAAGGAGTCCATGCGGAAAGACGACGTTTATTTGCCGTGATTGCTTGCCCACATAAACTGTCAAATCGCTTGAATCAATAAAAAAATTAATTTTTCAAATTCCTGTTTTACAAATATTTTCTTGGGGGACGAAATTAGGAACACTTCTTTCAGATCTCACATTTCTTACGTTTTCACATTTTGTTTATTATCTCGTATTTACATGACATAATTACATTTTGCGATTCGTGGATACATAGAGAAACGTCCAAAGAAAATTCATGCCAAGTGCCAGCCCATTCTAACATTGTATACACCCTCTATAGGGTCAAATACGAGTGGGGGACAAAATTTTGCCCTTTACCTTAGTTGATTGAGGCTAGCTAGATTGGTTTAGCGGGCCCCCGCAAGGGGAGCCGTTTACTTTTGAGAGATTTAAATTTATCTTGTTCTTCTATGAGTTCTTGCCGTGAATTCATTCTCATATCGTCGGTAATAGTGCAAAACCGCGTATGAGCAGTTTGTAAATACCGCGAATATGCATTTTACCAATTTTACAGGAGGAAGAAAAGACTTAATATTTTAGCCATTTTAAGCGATTTCTTTTATTGAACTTTTTTGGGACAGTTTTAGCACTCCTTGTAGTAAATAATAACATGAATGGTGTGACTTTTAAAAAAAGCGAAACAGCACTTGGCAACCGTGGGCGCGAAATCTCAATTTTGCTACTTTTGCAGATCCGCGGTATTTATAAACTGCTCATACGCGGTTTTGCACTATCACCGACGATATGTAGAGTGTCTACACTAATGCTTCCAGATTTCACGACAGATAAAATTCTAGCAGTGATAGGTTTTATGATTTTTCTAAACAGTTGGTCCTGCCTGATCTAATAATCTTTTGTGATGATGTTACATTTTACCATTCTTTCTCAGGTTTCATATTATAATAAACATAGCAGAAATAAATGAGATTAGACAAATATCGCCGATTTACTCGTATATCGTAATCTATTAACAGGGAGCCCACTATTGACTTCATGTGTAATATTTTTGTTATAATTTTGTTTCTGAACTTATATGTACCTATATAACATTGGTTTAAGTACTTATTTCTATTCATTGAACATACTGGCACAGTTTGATCATGTAATTTTGGAACACCCTATACATTTTCGTCTAATTTCCAATAAGTTTCGAGCAACAAAGGTGGTATTT
Source organism: Andrena trimmerana (assembly GCA_951215215.1). NCBI lineage: Eukaryota > Metazoa > Arthropoda > Insecta > Hymenoptera > Andrenidae > Andrena > Andrena trimmerana. The sequence continues at coordinate 12,772,601 of OX578062.1, forward strand.
AACACATTAAATGAATTAAATACTAAAAACAATAGTGTTGAAAGTCACATAAGGTCAGAAATGCAAGAAATAAATTGAACATTTCATAATAATCTAGAAACGCGGTAGCGTCTCGACGCCAAGTACATGTTTCGACACCCTGTATATGTCGACTGTCGCTACCGCTATCATTTACTCGTCGCCCAGGCAAGGTCAAGGTGTCGATGAATAAGAATTATTTAAAAACGCAAAATAATGAAAGTGTATTCATATTGACAGAGTTTTAAATTGACAAATTATCTGAAAGCTTGTGACAGGAAAGGTATCGGTGTCGATGTATCTTAGAATTAATTTAAAACGCAATATAATGAAAATGTACTCATATTGTCAGAGTTTTAAATTGACAAATTATTTGAAAGCCTGCGAGAGGGAAGGTATGGGTATTGATGGTCTGAGAATACCTTGCCTGACAAAGCCAAGTATTTGACTTCCAGGCAGCGGACATCTAGGCAAATGTCTAGATGTTACATTTTATCTTCACATTATTAAAATGTTCGCGATATGAGTAATGGAATGTATGAACACAGCATTTTATCTGTATATGTAGTTGTGTCATCTTAAGCGCAGTTGGAAAGCACCTTTAGGTACTTGCAGCTCATTTTGATTTCACATCTTTTTTTATATTGTATATTTTCTTCTATTTTTTTTTTGTAATTTACTCCTTTCCGCCCTCAACTTTTTCATGTACTTGGCGTAATTTTTTTACTTTTTTGAAGTTTTTTATGTGGATCTCATTGAATTTGAGCGAACACAGTGGTATGAAATGTTCAAATTATTTCTTTCATTATTGCTACTTTAGAATGAACGAGAAAAACGTTGGATAGCAGATATATTATAGAAACTATAATATGCTAATCCCTTCTAACATCAGATTGACTGATTGATAGAAGTATTTCAAATTAATCGATTGAAATATATATCATAAATATCGGATTTTTAACTAATGGCATACTGTAATCACAACATGTAATACAATTTTAATAAAGGATGTGTAAATATTTGTATGTATTAAGTTTGTTCTGCTACAAGCGTACCTGCAGTGCTGGATAGAAATACTAGCGAAGCATGCGATTCATTTGACAAACATTTGTAACAATTGAAAAAATTGCTCCTATGAGGTGTTTCTGGACATGTCATTGTTTAAACTGATTCCCTTGCCTATACACATAAACAGAACTACATAAACAAACTATATAAATGACACAAAACTACGAAAAACGTGTTTCAAAATTTTAAACCTGGATAAAAGCATTCGTATACACATGAAAAATTTCATTTACATGTGATATTTCATGAAAATATTGATGTTGGTTTATCATACAATTTTTTTTAAGCAAACCTTTCATTGGTTTGTCGATACACTTTCACTAATCTTGTGTTATCTATTTTGTACACACATAGTTCTGTTTCTTTTTAAATAAGCAAGTTGCATATCGTAAATAATGATCCACAAAAAAAATACGCACACAAATGTTTGTATACTGAATTCCGTGTTGTACCAGTACTTTCGTCGAGTACTGTATGCCATATCCAGCACCCCCTTAATATCAGTAATAGACTTGTAAATCAAAGGATTTTCAGAAGCTCGTGTTGGATTTTTAATCGATCAATAGTCTTATAGCAATGTTGCTGCGTAATTAGCATTTTTTCGTGACGCGTACAGGATGGAAGTATTAAGCGGGCGCGGTTAAATAGCGGCTTAATGAAAGAGGAGTTTAGTTGAAGACCGTGGAAGTTCCAGGCAAAGGATAGTCGATCCAACAATAAGAAGAAAAAAACATCTGATGTAAGAAGGACAAAGGAGAAGTAAAGAAAGGAAGACGAGTGAAATCATTGAAGAAAATAACCTTTGTCAATCTTATCTCATGTGCAAATTTGCATTAGGTGAAAGGTGTTTCTACCTGAATATAATAGGCAATTTGGATGCGCTTTACATCCTTTGAAATGCATTGCTTCCAATTTTTGTAATAATATAATGCAACATTGATATACATAATATTATGTAGTTGAACGCGTCTAATCATGTTTCCCCTGACTTTAGAAAAAATATAAATATCATTTATTAGGAGAGTTTAAGGACATCTACTTAGTTAACCATTTAATAGTGTTTAACATACATAATTAGAAGCTATTCATAATTATTGCAGATTAGTTTCGTGCTAAATGAAATGTTTTGTGAAGAGAAATTCCTTGAAAACGATGTCAGCAGAGGATATCTAATGGTGCATAATTTGAACCTACAATACTTTACAATACTTAATACTTTTATTGTTTGGCGTACTTTCTACTATTTAGCTCGTTATTATATGTGTATCCCGCTTGTTACATTAGTATTTTCATAACATATACTTCGCAAAAACTAAAATTAAATGTAAACCATTAAGCGGATAACCCAGTATGTTCTCGGTCTTGAAAGGATTGTATATATGTATGCTTACGTGACAAGGATTGCAGCGACGGTACAACAGCTTGCACTATAACACATTAGATGTACGGTTTGATATCAGTCTAGACAAGCGTGTGCCTTTTCTTTAACATTGTTTCTTTTCCATTCTGACATACGTAGGCACTTGCCTCCTTCCCCGTCCTATTCCAAATTCAATTTTTGTTTTCCTTTCATGAAAATTTATAATGGCGTTCACACGACTTAAACAGACGATGTAAGAATCAAGATTATATAACGCCAATTCTTATAACAAAGAAGATTACCTATTATGTCTAATTTTCTATATGAACAGGGCGTTAAAAATGTGATGGTTCTTGTTGTCACGGATGAATCTACACCTCTGGATGGGTGGACATTTGTACAAAAAACTTACCGCGAAACAATCAATTACATATTCGAGAACATAGTTTTAATGATTTCTGAGTTTTTGTGTGTTATGTAAATAACTTCAAAATGCAGCTTTTGCGGCAAAAAAGCTAAAATTAGAAATAAAAGAGAAAATGTTATCACAATAAATATAAGCATATATTTGTGTTAAAAAAATAATACGTATATTTTGTACTTTTCATAATGGCCCATCTATCCTACATACTGTGGTTCAACTAACCGACAGTGTATGGGGTACTTGGACCATTATTATAATTTTTCATACGCTTATTTTTGGAAAAAGTATGAAGTATAATTTCTGTGGCAGAACTCTCTGCATTTTATTGAATTAATTATAAATGAAATTCTAACTTTAAAAACAGGTGGTCCATCACCCCCCGATTAAATTTAATAGGTATTTACGTTTGATAAATTATAACTTAATTATTACCTACTTGCTTGTATCAAATTGCTACTCGTTTTCTTATTATATATGAAATTTTACTATTTTACACATGTAACCAGACCTATTACTATTCCTGTCCGTGCGGTTTAGGGCTGGGACTATTTGTCGAATTTTTCGGTATTCGAATATTCGAATACTTCAGTTGCTCAATTATTTGGCGAATATTTAAGTATTCGAATATTGCTCGAATATTTAAGTATTCGAATACTATTCGAATATTTAAGTATTCCAATAGTAATTGGATATTTAAGTATTCGAATAGTATGGTATGAATTATTAATCAAGTTCTTCAGGTTCATTTTTTTACAAGCTTTTATTTCGTTTCAGTTGTGAGTTCGTTAGTTTGTCAGGGTGAAATCTTGTAAGTTAATTTTGACACACTTCAACATATCCGATGGACTTGAAACTTTGCACACATACATAGTTCCGACGATAATACAATATTTTCACTAAAAAGCATGAAATACTTTGTGGTAAAATTTTCTTTTAAAAACAATCTGTTAATAAAATGTACTAAAAAGGTACCAATAATTCTGATACCGGCCGAAATGACTGCCTGAGAAGAATTGCCTCATACTGACATATTCGAATAGCATTCGAATACTGAAATATTCGAATAGTATTCAAATACTTAAATATTCAAATACTCAAATATTTGAAGTTTATTCGTAGCATTCGAATACTTGTAAAATATTCGAATATTAATTTATTCCAATGGTCCCAACCCTAGACTGCGGTTATGCCGTTCATATGCTAATAACTTATATTCCGTTTCCCGCTTGAAATTTTTTTAATGGCACTTCAACCTTTGTAATGTTACATATTAAGAGCGTCTATATGATTTGCCATTATTTTGTTGTCAAAAGAATGTTTGGATTATAAAATCAACAGTCGTATCTCAGAAACAGGAAGACAATAACTATCAAGTGTAAGTTATTCAATTACCGACTACAAAATGATGAAAAGAAACGAACTACATATCGATTGAGATTAAAAGTGCTCTCGCAACTTTGTGTCGAGAAAATGTTTCTAAAAACCATTGTAAATAAATCAATGTTACCGTACACTGTAGTGCAAGAAACTGGAAATGAGAAACGGCAGGATCTAAGGAACGGCTCAAACGCTTAAAGAGGACAAAAGGGACGATGAACGTGAAAGATTTAAACATGAGGGTAATATTTAAAAGGACCACACGTGCCACGTAGTTCCAGAAATTCGGGAAAACATTAATAGTCTAAGAGAGAATCTCATTTCTACTAACACGATGAAACAGAAGATGGCAGCAGCAACAGAATTACATAATTAGTAGAATTTTCATTTCTAGAATTAAAATAGAACAATATTCCATTGAGCCAGGGGAAAATAAAAATTGGATTAGGTACATGAATGTAGAAGAACAGGTCCATTTTCTCTCTTATCAACCGTAAATACATAGGTATAAGAAATGAGCGAATACTTTTCAGCGACACCGTATAGCCAATATCATTGATCTGTAAAAATTTGAAAGTTCGCGTCGGAGCGTTGCGCCCGATGAGGATTAATCGGTATCAATGTTACATGGATGCATGCGCGTAAAGAGATAAAGAGCAGAAATTGGTTAAATCAATGTCGAATATTCTCAGCGGCGTGTCGATCATTGATACAATCAATAAAGCTGATTGTGAATCACTTAGCGGTGTTGTTCATCGGTCGGCTAGCTCCGATTATGTAGGAGTTCGGAGGCGGTGTAAAGGATCAGAATGGATATACATATAACACACGCAGGGAGGATGAGAGGGGTGGGCAGGACCCATTAGGCTAATCCCTCGTCGGCGGCCTCAGCCAAAGGAACGAAATAAGAAGGAATGAGAAAGCCACAGGCTACGTGTCATTCCTGCTCGCCTGCCGACACCTATACCCGACTGACTCCTTCATAGCTATGCTACGAGTATATCCTCTCAGAGGTGCTCCCTATCACGACTGCCCGCCCTCTTCTCATTTTCCTATGTCCTTTCGTTTCACGTAATTCAGTGACGCGCGGTTTCCTTCCCTTCCACCGTATTCTGCGATTTCCGTTATGCGAACATCTACTTTGCATATCAAATGTCGCGAAATTGTATTATTCTGTTCAAATTCTTGTAGAATATCCATCATGGAATTCTCGAATATTGGCAAACAACCTTGTTTTCTATTATATATTTTACGATGGAAAAATCACGTCAAGGACACTTGTAAAAATATAAGTATTCGATGTATATGAGTGGGAAAATCAATTTCCGAATTATAAAATAAAATGTTTTTATGCGTCATAGAGAATGTTCCATGTACAGTAAGTACCGGAAATATTTATTGCATCACCCCCAAATCCACGCACTATGAAACAATTTTCATAATTATATGATTGATAGAGGAGTTGGTGTCCAACTTGTTTCAACTAAGATATCGGGCACTGTAGGCCTACTTAGTCAACAATCGCGCAAAAGTACTTTCTGAATACTAATACTAAATAAGGTGGAAGTGAATAGACCTTAAATATTCGAGTGATGCAATAAATATTTCCAGTCCTGTACGTATTCTCTGCTCATTAGAATACACACAACTTTATTGAGGTTCGCACAGAGTCTCAGAAATATCAGAGATTGCATTAATTTTGTAATCTCAATAAATAAGAAGAATATTATAAGTTACCAATACGTAGTAGACAACAAAATATTAATTATGTACAACGTAATAGTAAAGAAAAAAATATCACATACCTAACTTAGTAAAAATTAGCCTTCGCACTTATGTATAAACAGTTTTTTATTCCTACGAATTTCTTTGCTGATTTCAGCGAGTAAGCCACGCGCGGGAAAAATTCTTTGCGCTATACACTTTTTTACTGGATACGAATGATATCACATAAGAAATGTCACAAAAAATTGAAAATTGTCAGAATGTTTCTTCACAGCAGTGTTCCATTACTAGATGAAATAATAGAAATTAAATTAATGTTGATACGCTATAATAACACGGAACACCGGAAAACTCATGTAAGAACATTTAGAGAATGTTAACAATATCAAAAACAACAAAATACAATTATACAGAAAACAAGTTACTGATACTAAATTTGTGTATTTATACCGATCTATAACTTACCATGAGCAGTTAAAATGCATAACTGAAAAACGAATAGAATCAGCAATAACCAAAGTCACGTTTATTTGACTATAGTTACATACATATGAATGTACACACATTTACTAAATCGGCTTCAAAGTTAGAATTCAGATTTTTAGTAATTGATATTAACATATTGGTTAATATATTTTTGTTTTTGGTGCGTTCAATTGAAAAATGGTACACAGTTTATTTAAAAAAGTATTATTATCCATGATAGTAGCAAAGATCGCGCAAAAGAATACTCGCCCAAATTAAATAGATATTTAATTTATACAAACGTAAGTAGGTACAATCAATATACAATTGCTACGATTTAATCTATTATGCATAGATTCAACTAATTTACTGTGAAATGCGGGCTTATCTTGTTCTATTCTTCTAGAAAAGTTTCTCAAAGCACTTCTCCGGTAGGTGAAGGTTGAAGAAGTAGGTAATCAAGATTTACACCACTGAAAATTGTAATGGGTAATTCTGAATTTATCATTACTTAAATAGATAAAATATGTATATACGTTTCAAACAATCTTATGTAATTGGATGGTTATCGATTAAGTAATTATAATAACGATTAAAAGTGATAAGTATTCTCGCAAGAGTGGACGCAAGAAAACTTGTATAGATTAAGATTTAATTAAAAGGTATTAAACATTGACGATCGTTATTTACATGGCCAAGGAGTGCTTCAGCACGAGCGGCACGATGGATATCTTTAATTGAAGGGTTTGACTCTAAGCGGCCGGCAACACTTCTTAAAGAGTGCTTTAAAAATATCCCCTGTCGGCTTTACGTTTGGCGTGCTTCATATTTTATTTATTAACATTTATCGTGATTGTTTTATTAAACACTAATTGCAACAAATTGGTCAACTTTCAAGTCATTTCGCTTGTCACTAATTAATACTTGCTTTTGCAGTATAACGTTTATAAAAGATAAACAGGAAGATATAAAAAATTAATTTCATTAATTTCGGTATGGAAGATGTCTTAAGCTCCAACAAAAGACTGAAATCCAGGAAGATGTTGCAGATGTGAGAAGACTAAACGGAATTGTTCCATTTACAACTTTTCATGGAATGTAATTTACATTCAATTGAATTTCCTTCATTCATATACAGCGGTAACACAGCTTTACTGAGCAAAAATGTGTTTTTCAATTTGCACGAATAAATAGAAGACGGAAAAGTTGGTGGAGCCTTCGTCGGCTCCTGTCAGAGCGCGGGAATTCCAAAACCCATTGATATACCGACAACGGTGTAGCATTGTTAATGAATTGTTTATTCAAAATAACCGGTGTTTACTGTTACTCTAGATCTATTTCCAATATTACTTGTAAGTCAGTAAACCTCAGAGCTGAGATTGAGGTCACACCAGTGTCGTGCAACCTATGTTCTGGAGCATAGGCACTTTCCCCCACTTTAGCACCGTTAGCATGTAAGTGAACGTTAATTGAAGACGGGCTAAAAGCTCATAGGGGGCCCAAATCGTGGACACCAACGGCCTAATCTCAATCTTTTCTCAAAAAAGTAATCTGAACAGTTGCGATCTCTGACAATAATATACTTGCAGTCTTTTCTTTTAAAAGTTCAAACACTAATAAATGCAATTACCGATCAATAAGCCTCTCGACTTGCACCTCTCCCTTCTTTCTTTAAAAAAACTGTTAGTCCAAATTCTAAACGAATAAGATTTTTATTCGTCACATCCTTTTTTTGCTGATATTTTTAACATGCCATCGTCCGTTTGATTTAAAGATTGTACGTATTCGCAAGTGCTTCTATTTTTATATTTTCTACTGCCTTTGCGATCGATGATAACACGTTCTAAATGTTCACTACGTCATAAGATATGAAACTGAACATTACTCTTAGGATGAAATATGTTACAATATTTAGCATACTTCATTATGTAACTTATCCTTATAAATTTTAAGCAAACAAAATTATTATGGCAACGTCTGAATGGGCTGGCGAATTGTTATAAAAAAAATCCAAAATAACGATACCGTTCGCCAGATTGCAACATATTCTATTCTTAAACTATATGCATATGCTTTCACGATTCTTTAATCATAGGATCTTGTAATTGGTAAGTTTTCAAAAATTGCTTGTCGATTACATGTACACAAGATATAGGGGTCGATAAATGAGCACCACTGCGGACGTGTGGCAGGCGGTCCGTTTGATCTCCGCGGGACCCTCATGGGACCAGCGGTCACTGCTGGTCCTCTTTCTCTCTCGCGTCTTGCCTCTTCCTCTTCCTTCACATTCTCCAGGATCCAGCGTGTAAGGATATAGGCTGTCCTTTTCTTTCTCTTTCTCACCTTCGCTTTTATATACTGTTGCTTTCCGTACACTCTCCTCTCTCGTTTTCTCTCTAAAAATAAACGATCCGTATGTGCATCCTTTTCTCTCGATATCTTGCTTCTCCCTCCGTTTCATCATACTTGGGTCTCTTCGTTTATCGTCTTCTTACCGTTCCCTTTCTCACTTCCGCCGACTATATTTATTTATGAGATCCTATCCCTCATCCTACCCCATCCTCCGCTTTGAACCTCGAATTCTCTCCCTCCCACAACAGCGTGCCTGACGGTCTGACTTTTAAGACTTCGGAACACCTGTACCGCTAATTCCTCCTTGTCTACCTGTATCACTCACGAAAACAAATTCCCGCCTCGTGTCAACGGGAACTGACTCGCACGTTTAATCGAAGGCGATAGAAATCACAATATCTTGGAATTTGGTTCAATATTCGACACCTACACGGTTGTTCATGTTCTTTTTTTAAGCACACTCAGAGTTGTATATCTGGATTCGGAAAACAAGCGTTTCTACTTCTTTTATGTGTTGTAGTTCTCTTTCAAGTTCGTTGTAGCTCCACTTTTTTTAATTTTATTTACTAGTCTCTATTTACAGTTATAAATCCTATTAGTTTACCCAAAAATTGTAAGCGTTAAGAACCTGATAATTTGAATGTTGTATTTGAAATAGGTATGTCAGATTCTAATGTATGTATGAATTACGTTATAAAAATATGAAAATAGATTAACATACAAATACTGTTTGCTTTGTGATTGATAGTATTCAATACGTATGTATTTGCACAAGTGTACTTGTGCTATTCGAATATTTTACAAGTATTCGAATGCTACGAATAAACTTCGAATATTTGAGTATTCGAATATTATTATTATTCGAATATTTAAGTATTCGAATGCTATTCGAATATTTAAATATTTGAATGCTATTCAAATATTTTAGTATTGGAATACATACATATTCGAGTAGTATTGGAATACTTAAATATTTGAATAGTATGTGTATACTTGGATATTCGAATTATATTCGCCAAATTGAGCAACTGAAGTATTTGAATATTCCAATACCGAAAAATTCGACAAATACTCCCAGTCCTAGTCTGAAACTGAAGAAGTTTCAGAACGTTTTGCAATAGTGTTGCCTTGGTAGTCTTGCATAATTTTGTAAATTTTTTAAACTGTTTCGGAGTATTGAAAATCCTTTTTTAATTTTTTAATTTTCTTCTCTTGAGTCACGGTAAATATTTCATCGCTGACATAACTCTGTAGGTACTATATGTTGACTAATATCGGCTTTACTACCAAAATGGGTTTTGTATAAAATGGCCCTCCCGTACAAACAACTAAATAAACAACTTTCAATTTTTTAATTTTAGTGTTTTGCATTCACCGTTAAAGTTAGAGAGATTTGTAAAATAATCACGAGAATATTTTTCAATATCATAAGAACACTAATATGTATGGTTAAGGTTCTCAAAACCCATACAGCACACTCCGTTGCAGAAAGGTTGCAGTTAGGTTGCGGTGCAATATTGCACAGGGGCGGACATAGGAAGATTTCTGCAACATTTCAGCAATGTTGTGGTGCAATATAACTCCTGCAACGTTTCGGCAATGATCACGCAACGTTTCGGAGATTTTACAGCAATTGTCCCGCAACGTTTCGGAGATTTTACAACAAAGGTCCCGCAGGAAGCAGGGCTGGAAAACTGTTGTAATATCGATTTAGTATAGATATTTAGTATAATATTGTAGTATACCCACTATATAGTGCATATTAGGTTACGCTTGGTATAATCTAATATAATTTATGATAATTTAGTGCAATAAGTAGCAGAGGATGTAAGGACAATTGAATGTATGCTTTATATAAAGTGTGGGACTTATCCCGTTTATAACTGAAAGTATAAGATCACAAAAGCACGCGTTGACGTATTCCGTGCGATATAAGGTGGGCCTCATGTTCGCAGCGCGGACAAGACTACCCTCGGTGCTTCCTATTTCAACGGGTTTTCTTTCACTGAAAATCAGCAAATTTCCAATCGCAATATCTCGAAAACCGACGGAAATAAAGGGTATATATTATAGCTTATTGAATTTGTCTTGAATCGCAGTATCAAGTGATCTCTAAAAAAAAATTCATTTAAAAAACCGAACTTGACCATCGTATCTCTTAAAATAAAAATCGAAGAAAGAATTCGCCTGCCTCAATAAATTTGCCCCATCGAACGATGCAATTGCATATAAACAATTTCTTTTATATCTCCAATATGTTAGGAAATATCCAGCTGTTTACTGTTCCCGCGGACATCCTGTATAATGAAATAAAATATAAAATATATGTCGGAGAAGGCAACCAATTAAGGCAATATTGAAGAAAATATCTCCGAAACGTTGCGAGACAAATGCTATAAAATCTCCGAAACGTTGCGAGACAATTGGTATAAAATCTCCGAAACGTTGCGGGAAAATTGCCTATAACATCTCAGAAACACTGCAGGAATATTTCATGCAATGTTACACAGGGGCGGACATAGGAAGATTTCTGCAACATCTCAGAAATATTGCCTGCAATGTTCCAATCTTGCACGTAACTTAAGTGCAACCTTTCTGCAGCCTTTCTACAACGTAGTGTGCTGTATGGGAAGTGTAAATAGTTTTAAGACTTACAAGAGTTTCAAATTTATTTTCGCCTATTCTGAAACTGTCTCAAAACCTGGAAAAGTCTACTACTACCAATAAGAATTAATGATCGTCTTTGTTGCATTAAAGTACAACATTACGAATCATCAATATATATATATATATATATATATATATATATATATATTCGCCATTTTAGTGTAATAAATGCAGCGTATATATATATATATATATATATATATACGCTGCATTTATTACACTAAAATGGCGAAATTCCATATAATTATATAGAAGTTACAGGGTAACTCTAAAATATAAATGCTATTCTTAAATTAATCTATATACCTGCAATTTATGTCTGTCATGTCCACATTATTGAGTAAAAGACAATTCACCCACGAAAGGACCCTGATCTTGTGAAGCCTTTCAATGGATAGATTAATTATTAATTCTTAGTTCTTCTGAAATATTTCTTTATTAATGAAGTGCAATCTCCGGGCCTCAAAATTTTTACTAATTAAAGCTATACAATAAGAGCAGTCGACGAATGAGAAAAATTTTCAAAGACAGAGTGTGATTGCAATCTTTAGGATTTATCGAATACTTGCTTGTTCTGAATGACCGATTAACGATTTTACGTATGCACCTATGTATTCGAGCTGTTTGCCAGTGTGTGGTGATACAATGGCGTTCAGGCATTAAAGGAAGTGCAGAACGATTTAATGGATGATTACACTTGTTAAATATATAATTGACTAGCAAAATACTAAGCAGATATTAAGGACTACCTGAAAACACATTTCACCCCTTTTCACCACTCCCTTAGGGGTTGATTAGGGAAAAATGCTGAATCTAGTTTTTAGGCATTTGCGTGGGTAACCTTTGTAAGTAAAAACTAAGTTGATATCTAATCGGGCCTAAGCAAGGATAAGGAATCCAAGAAAACATATATCACCCCTTTCTACCCCTTCGGGTCGGAATTTCAAAAAATTTCTTCTTATCGAGCACCTACGTCACAAAAGGAATATACCCTTCGAATTTCATGATTCTAGGATCAGCGGTTTGGGCTGGATGGTGATGAATCAGTATAGATTAAAGATGTGCACCGTTTAAGAAAAAAGATCAACCAAAAGAAGATAATTGTAAAATAAAGATATGTAGATAAACCATACGGTGTCATACGAAGTCATAAGTTACAAATAGACGAATAAAGTTGGTCATCCTATTATTACGAGAACCGCATGACTGTCTAAATAGTTAATCATGATTATGAATCTTCCTTACATCGTTGTACAATACTTTTGCATTAATTACGAAATGGTTGACACGAGTTCCATGCATCGTAAACGAAATGTCACTGGTGTAAAAACGATATGTTCTGCACATTGGAAAAGTTTAACTAAATGAAACAACTTGTAATTCAATAAAAAATCATTTCTGTGTCCATTGTTGTTAAGCCTTTTATGTTGATTTTCTTTGCTATGAAAGTTAACTAATTTTTATCACACCATATCTAATCCGAAACCAATCGAACTATTCTATTTATTGTACAAGTAACTGTCTCGAGAAGGGGTATTGTATGTACGTATAGCGCAAGTGAAATGAAAGACAGTGGGGAAAAAGAAAAAGCAGAACGAACAGCAGAAGAGGAATAATGCGCGCCACGTCCCGTGAGATATTGACACTCTTGTAATCCATTTGTCGGGCGTGTGAGCAACCTATATAGCTAATCCTGCTCACGCCCACCGAAGATTAAATCCCGAAGGTTTCCCGGCTGACTTGGACTACTTGATGTAACCGACGACCAAAGACCGGACTTAAAATCTTGTGTACGTCAAACTTCATTCGTAGATACAGGAGGTTAAAAGCTCTTGATGACCTTCGACGATGGATCGACTAAATTCCTTTTTCTTTATCTTTCATTCACTGCATTGCCTCGCTATCATTTTCTTCCCCTTTATCCCTTCGCTCTCTTTCTCCAGATTTTCAAATAGAGCAACGAGTAATTAACGCATCAAAGATTATGCGACGTCGTATGGGGTTGTATTTTTCAAGCATTCAATGACGAGAATTTTCTGATTATATACTTACATAAATATTAAATCGCAAGAAGTTGTTCCGCGACGTCATATTACGATGCACAATTTCATCATTTGAAAAGTTAGGTATACGAAAGTTTCCTTCTGATTACTTGGTTGAAGTTTTATATTGTTTGGTGTGACTGCATTTGTGATGTTTAGAAATAAACATAACACTTATAATGAGTGTAAGAAAAGGTGATTGCGATCATTAAAACTAATTGCAAATTTTTAAAAATGATTAGTTATCAGATGAATTTTCTAGTGATTTTATGGGCCCTATGCATAAAAGAAAGTATAAGCTTTTACTAGTGATTTTTCAAGCAAATACTCAGTTCCGTATGCAATAAAGGATGAAGTATTTATTAGAAATAGTTTTTACTAATTTTTCAGTAAATTCGTAAAATACGTATGCATAATACAGTACTTACTGAAAACTGCAAGTAAATGCTAGTGTTATCTTAAGTCTGCCAGTCGTGGCTCTTAAATTATCTGACTGAATCGTAATCATGATGTTGTTCATGCAATTGGTGCCCCTAAGGTTTACAAAAATCGAAGAAACCATACCCGAGAGTACTGTGCCATGTTTAAATTCGAAGAACACCATGTGAACTACCTGACAGACACAATTTTTAGATATCGTCAACGAAACGAGGCACCATCTGGTGATCTTTCACGGAAAGAGAAAATGGGGTATTTTTAGATACATACATAGGTGATGCCGGTTTTCGAGTAGGCATTGGTGAGGATACAGGTGTTCATCAGATTAGGTCTTAGAGCATATAGACATGGAAGTCTCATTGAATGCTTAGAGCATATATACATGGAGGTATCATTGCCTTAGAGTGACTCTTAGAGCATATACTATGGAGGTCTCATTGAAAGCTTGAAACTGTCCGCAACATGGTGCGAGCGAGAGAAGTATATGTCCCATTCGACCGTAATGCGCATGCGTTGATATCGTGCGGGAGAGAAAGACATGTGTGAACTGGTGCGAGAAAGAGAAGTATAGATTCTTTCTCTCGCACCAGTTCACACATGTCTTTCTCTCTCGCACGATATTGGCGCATGCGCATTACAGCCGAATGGGACATATACTTCTCTCGCTCGCACCATGTTGGCGATAGTTTCAAGCTTTCAATGAGACCTCCAATGTATATGCTCTAAGATTGAATGTTCGAAACTGTCGCCAACATCACACGAGAGGGAAACACATGTGTGAGCGAGAGAAGTATAGAATCCTAATCGAACGTAATGCGCATGCGCAGATATCGTGCGAAAGATTCTCTATACTTCTCTCTCTCGCACCAGTTCGCACATGTCTTTCTCTCTCGTACGATATCTGCGCATGCGCATTACGGTCGATTAAGACTCTGTGCTTCTCTCGCTCACACATGTGTTTCTCTCTTGCGTGATGTTGGCGACAGTTTCGAGGACAGGAAACATAAGGCAATGAGACCTCCAGTAGTACATGCTCTAAGGAGTAGGTGCAGTTAGTCGAACAGTAACTGAAGTTGCCCGCAAAATCTGTACCAAACGGCCCAAACGCCCAAACTAGATTAATTTCCAAAAAATACAAATGAAGTAGAAAAAGCCAAAAGAGATTGGCAGACAAAATTCGTCTTTCAGAAAATGTAAAAAAGAAAATATCGATTTTTTCGATTTTTTTTACAGTGGTCTCCCCCCTTAAAAAGGGTTTGCGCCTTGTTGGGCTGAAAAATAGGTAATTCTTTGTGAATTTTTTATGCAAAAACGATTCGACAAATTAATTTCAGGTTTGACAGGCTGTTCCACTGTATCTTGAACAATTGTTCTGAATTTTGGTGTGACAGTGAAAAAAAACATGGCAGATACAAAGAGGGCGTTGAAAAATAATCGGGTGGTGTTGGCGTTGACGAAAAGTACTGTAAGGGTCATCCGAAACATAAAAAAGAAAAGAGATTCTTAATCTATACCCTATGAATGTGGCTATCGGTGGTAGTAGATTTATTGACGTATCTGTTACCGTTCCTTTTTTTATTTAAAGAAGTTTTCCCGATTTGGGGGCAAAACCTGTTTCAGACTCAAATCGGGACGCTTCGCCTTCTTCAAAAGGCTGCCATTTTAACATTTTTTATTTTTCTTAATGCATCTACTACCAGCATTCACCACCTCTAATTTAAAAAATCTGACTTTAAATTCGAACCGACGGCCAAAAAAGCCCACAGATACTGATCTTCGAAAAGTGCTGTATAATTCGGTAAATATAAAACAATCAGCAACGAAATTCAAAACTTCGGCCGGATAGATCGATAGAGAATTTAATTGCGAAAAATTTAAAAAATATTGTCTAGTTTTCTGAAAAATTACGACCTGTAGGGTGATTTGAACAAAAAATGTCATTATGTACAGGCACGGTTAAACATGTGCAATGCGCGCTACAGAACATCATTACGCGGGTCGATTTTTATGGTTCGGCACTTTCGATATTTTGAAAATATGGTTTGAAAGCGTGGAATCTCCACTTTCAGCTGATTTTTTTTAAATTTTAGATGCATTGCTTTTCGGCAAAGTTATAGCAGTATAAAGAGCACTTGGTCAATTTTAAAAAAAAATCTTCAACTTTGCGATGTTCGACGGCGTGCATGAAATTTTTTACACACATTCCATTTACACCACTCGAAAGCGACCACTTTCTTGTGTACAAAGAGAGTAACAAATTTCTTGTGCGATTTTTTTGAGCCAAGTTATTCAACTTTGAAGTAAAAACCGTTTTTTTACTTTAGTTGCTTCTAGCAAGCGAACGAATCATCGTAGAACGTTCATGAAAAAAGTAATAGAAACTTTTTTCTCTTTAAGACGCATCTTCGACTTTTTCGATTCGGTTAAAATTTCGGTCTCTGATGTCCGTTCCAAAATATGCTTAAAAATTGCACAAATTCCAATTTTTCTCTTCAACTCGCTGTATCTCCACGAGGGATAACCGGAATATCATTGTCTTAAGCTCATTTTAAAGCGGAGAGTCTGCCGATTCTTTTGAGTTCCACCGGAACTCGCTGCGATAATTTCTTATATGTGGCCTGTAAGTTTGAATTTACCGTTTTGGAAACATAAGTCTACAAAATGTGTCGCACTGTCGATCGTCCCCGCGGAAGCGAGCGCTCTTGTTCGTATCCCCACCCGTCGACATATGTGACGATAGCAGCCGAAAGCGAGCCGAGTTACCTCAACGCTACCGAAGGTTCCTATGTGTACACTCACATATGACACATACCTCCACGCGATATGCCATCGGTGATGCCAATGCCGGCGGCACGGCAGCCACGCTGCTGCTGCTGAAGCGTAAGATTTTCCGAAACGGTAACTTCAACCTTAAAGGCCACAGGTAAGAAATTATCGCAGCGGGTTCTGGTGGAGCTCAATAGAATCGCCAAACTCTCCGCTTTAAAATGAGCTTAAGATAATGATATTCCGGCTATCCCTCGTGGAAATACAGCGAGTTGAAGAGAAAATGGAATTTGTGCAATTTTTAAGAATATTTTGGAAAGGACATCAGAGACCGAAATTTTAACCGAATCGAAAAAGTCGAAGATGCGTCTTAAAGAGAAAAGACTGATCTTTCTATTGCTTTTTCATGAACGTTCTAGGTACGATGATTCGTTCGCTTGCTAGAAGCTACTAAAGTAAAAAAAAAAACGGTTTTTACTTCAAAGTTGAATAACTTGGCGAAAAAAAATCGCACAAGACATTTATTACTCTCTTTTTACACAGGAAAGTGGTCGCTTTCGAGGGGTGTAAATGGAATATGTGTAAAAAATTTCATGCACGCCGTGGAACATCGCAAAGATGAAGATTTTTTTTAAAAATTGACCAAGTGCTCTTTATATTGCTATAACTCTACTGAAAAGTAATGCATCTAAAATTTGAAAAAATCAGCTGAAAGTAGTGATTCCACGATTTCAAACCATATTTCCAAAATATCGATACGACTATTTATACCGCAGTTATGATCATGTGAACTTGCCCCTATTTTTCGGGCTCTTAGAGGTAATCCTCTATTTAATGTGAGGAGTGTACGTCATCCCATTAAAAAACCATCGATGATCTTGAAATTTCGGGAAATATAACCTTGAAAAAGAATCGTCTCCGTCAGAATAATTGCCTGCAAACAATTTTTTCCTTAGACATTTTCTCGTATCATTAAAAACAACGGAAATATTTTAGGTTTAAATGGTAGTTGCAGCAACGTTGCGGCAACGTTGCAGGCACGTTACCGCAATACTGGCGCAATGTTGCAGTAATAATTCTATGTCCGCCCCGTGCAGTGTTGCACGGCAACGTCGCAGCAACGTTACAGCAACATTGAGCTGCAACCATGCAACATAGCAAGGTTACCGCAACATAGCAAGGTTGCCGCAACGAAGTGTGCTGTATGGGTGCTGTGATCTGTATCATTTGCGATTTAAAATTGAATATATTGTAAGAGTGTTTCACACTTTGATAATTATACACGAATAAGCAAAAATTCTCAATCAACAAAATGAGAAAATAATTGTTTCATTTTCTGCAAAGTAAAATAGTCCAGACCTTTTGTTATTGACATTAAAGCGCCTTTACTTTTTTACGTTCCGCAGGTACAATTCAAAATTCAAACCGGCGGAAAATTCCCGTGTTAAGCAACACTATTTAGCAAAGTAGTTCCAGAGACACACGAATATACAGGGCCAGTAGAGCTTGGAATAAAAATTAATATGTGATCTTCGAAGCTTCTCTGTTTTTTGAGAAGCATTTTAGTATTACAAACTTGGCATATTCAATAAATAATTGAAAACAAAGTATTACAACCGTACATTTTGTGATGAATATAAAGCGAAAATAAGCGAACACGTGTTCAAGCATTCGTGCACATACGCATTATTTACAAAGATACAATTGAACATTAACGTTTCGTAGGACGTTTCTTAATAACTGTATGAGAAAGATGGTAAAATATCTTCTAATCAGTCTAGAGTTCTAGACTATTTTTCCCACTGTTACATCTTCATGTACATTTCTATTTCTTCACAATTGTCATTACTTATAATTATTACACTAATTTTTGTAATTTTATTGAAATTACTATTGATATTTTTTTTTGTATAGAATTATCGCCTTACTAAATGCATATTTATATTCTTGAAATTAAAAAAAAATAAAAGAGATATCTACATACTCCGAATCCACGATTAATGGATTTCATGCAATGAGAGCCAGCATTATGTATATAGAAATAAAGTCCAAATTCTTTGCACGTTTTGCATAAAAGATAAACACCTCGTTAATAGCGAGACTTCATTTAAAATATTCAATTTGCGTTCTTTGCTCAGTTTGACGAATATTTATTTGAAATAGGAAGCAATGTGGATAATGACACTTACCACCGCCCAGTATGCCGTCGATGGTGTAATCCTTCTTCCCGTCGTCGCCTGGACGTCCACCGCGAAGTAACCTGCTGATAGAGCTGACACTTGGAGGGTCTGAGAAACCTTCCTGTTCGAAATAAATGTCATCGTTATTCATTAGAATGTCGCAGCTGTGGTTGAAGTTTGTGTACTAACTTGCACAGTAATGTAATTCTCAAACCTGTTCTTCTACTACTTTTAAATACATCGGATTACATTTTATACCTACAAATCATATTTATTAAAATATTAAAGTATTAAAAATTCTCACATACTTTTAGGCAATATCGATTGAAGAAAGTGTGAATACGTGAAATATTAGATGTTGCACCCGGTTATACAGGGTGTCCCACGTAAGTGTCGCCCCGGAATTTCAGGACTTTCCTTGAATTTTACACAAAATTCTTATAGACAAAAGTTGAACTATATTTAAGTGTACGTAACTTCCGTAAATCAGAGTTTCTTTACCTGCATTTTTTTCGTAGATATGGATGTTATTTGTTTAATATTTTATTTTAGAACAAATCATGGTAAATCCAACTACTATACATAAGTTATAAAAAGAAATACAAATAACATATAAAAAGTCAAACCAAGTTGGGCAACATCGTAGTATAGCAAAGCGGTAGCTTCAGAAGCAATTTAATTTACGTTTGATACGGTACTAGGGAAACAATAGATTCACGTTCAAATTCATAATTCAATACACAGAAGATTCACAGGAAAGAATCCACATTACATGTAAAGAAGTTCACCGTGAGAGCATCATAGCGGCAAAAAATACATATTTGCTTCATCCAACGGAGTTATACAATTTACAACAAGATGGATTGTAATTCGCACACTTATTGTAATCGATCGCTTAAAGGTACTACAACCACTTTTTATAGGTTATTTGTATGTTTTTTTGTCACTCATGCATTATCATTGAATTTTTCATTATTCGTTCGAATATAAAATATTAAAAACATGCTATAGTTCCACTTCGAAAACACAAGGTAACATTCATATCTTGAAAAACAAATGCAGCTAAGGATATTACCTACTCTGGTTTACGGAAGCTGTGTAAACTTAAATATTGTTCAACTTTTGTCTAGCAAAAATTTTAGCACACTTCGTTGCAAGAACGTTGCAGGAACGTTCCAGTGCAAGATTGCAATGTTGCACGCAACGTTGCAGCAATATTCCTATGTCCGCCCCGTGCAATATTGCACGGCAAAGTTGCGGCAACGTTGTGGTAATATTGCACAGGGCGGACATAGGAATATTGCTGCAACGTTACGGCACTTTTGTGGCAATGATCCCGCAACGTTACGGCAAGAATCCTGCAATGTTGCTGCAACGAAGTTTGCTGTATGGGGAATGTCCTAAGATTTCGCTACGATTCCTAAAATATGTAAACTCTTTCAGTATCGCAAAACACTGTTTATAATTCTAACAAGCGAGGACAATGAATATTATTTAACCTGTTAATCGGGGAGGAAAAATTAATTCGTAATTCGCCAATACCTCCACATTCAGCATGACGAGTTTATTTCTCACGAATATTTAATACTTGTAGTCGTTGAAAAGAGATACCTACGTAGAGTTAGTATAAGTGTAATAAACTTCTATTGTAAATGAAACAAAGTCACCAACTAAATCGTGGATTGTAGAAGCACAAACTATAAACCGTATAGAAAAAAAGTATTTATTTAAATAATCGAAAACAAGTGTACTGCTTATAAATAAAATCAGACATCCTAATGATCAAGATCTATAATTTGCACAATTTAAATTACTTCATATGACTATGATGTTGAACACGGTTTCTCCCGATTTCTCCGTTTTTACCATGCGTAGTACGCCCGTTGAATATCCCCACCATTTCTTGGAATCTTTCGGTCGAGAGTGAGAGAACAAAAGAGTCGACGGCAACTTCGTGTCAACTGTTTCGTTCTCACTCGCGGCATCGGCCGCACGGAATAGTGTCCGCAAAGTCAGGTTTAATACGAGTGTTTATTGTACCTCTATATAATAGAAATTCATTCAACGCGATCACTTTAAAATGGTACGAGATTTTTACTATTTTTTGGCAACTCACAAACATCGCCAGACACGTTATAAAATTTCTGAGAACCCCGGAATCGCGGAACAGGTATTTATATTTATCCTATCCAAAGCGTTATGTCGACCGAATTTGGGTATAAACCGATTTTTGAAACAAACGGTTTTCGATCTCCATTATTAAAAAAAAAAAAAACGGTTAAATCGGTTTTCGAATTATCACAAAAAAATATAATTACTAAATACATGTTTGTACTTATTTTAATTTTTTCATTCTTTTTTAATATTTATGGAATTACAAAAATATAAACAAATCAAATATACTCTATCTATAGGGTAGGGTGAGGCTAAATGTCCCGTTTTTCGTATAAACCTATGTAAAATTTAGTATTAACTATCTAGAGATATCTGGTGTTATTTTATATAAACTATAACTATTTTGCTTTACGTTCACGGAGAGCGTTTGTGGACACAGTTATTTTCTGTTCAGTTATACCACAAAATATTTGTCAATGCAAAATGCACTTCTTGCTCCACGCACGGGGCAAAAGCCAAAAAGTCCATTGCATAGGGTAGAAAGTCCCTAATGTCTTTTCGCGTAATATTAATTATTTTCACTTTAATAAATTTTAATATTTTGTCACGCGAGCATGTTTCTTAAACTTGTTTATTCAACGAAAAAATCTTCCTTTCCTGAAGGAATTCTAATGATACGAACCATTCTTCTGATTCGAAATTAGCATCAAATTGCAATTTATTTTTTAGACAGATTATTGGGAATTAGGCCATGGAAATTCAAGACACATTAATAGTTTTAATCTTGGTTTTATTCAGAACACTTGGAAGGAACGTCTTTATAGAACGAAACGATTCGGCAGAATGAATTCTTCAGGAGAGATCCGGCAAGCACACGGACTCTATCGGTTGGTTATGCTATCGCTATAAACATCCTGATATAAACATTACAGCCCTGTACTCTCATGCATTCCAGAGCAGTAATATAAAAGATAATTTTTGCATAAATAAATTTTCATTAGTTAAACAAAACCAACACGCCTCCTCAAAAATTGATCGATTATATATTAAACAAAAGACACACCTTCCTTGTGTCCTCTCTGGGGTAAGCTAGATATGGTCCAACATTTGTTGCTTAGGATTAGGGAAACCCAGAAAAAAACCTAATCAGACCATGAAGAAAACTATATCTATATATATGTATTACAAGCATTAACACTAATATCTATATATTATTCCAAACCCATCCCAGTCCTGAATTCCAGGAATTTAACAGCTGGTAGTTGTTTCGTCAAAGCATCGGCCAACTGATTTCCTGTGGGAATATATTTCAATTTAATTATTTTTTATTTTTTCTGGATCTGTTCTCTCGAGAAATGATATTTTATATCAATATGTTTTGATCTTTTGTGGTTAGTTGGATTGTTCGCTATGCTAATACAACCATTATTGTCTTCATAAATAATAGTTGGATTGGAAACATTTATCTCGATACTGTCTGCTAATGATTTTAGCCACAATGCCTCTCCGACAGCTTCAAAAAGAGCCATTTATTCAGCTTCAGTCGATGAGGCTGCTACAGATGCTTGTTTTTTCGTGTGCCAGCATATTGTGCAACGTTCAAATAATTTGAATAAGTAACCTGTAGTACTTCTTCTATCATTTTCATCGTTTCCTCCCCAATCAGAATCAACATAACCATTTCAAAGATCGTTGTAATCACCTCGGACGAAAGTTAATTTAAGATCAATTAATCCTTTTAGATATCTGAGTACCCGTTTTAAGCATTACCAAAGATCTTTGTTATTTTTATTTAGATATCGACTTAAAATATTAACGGCTGTGCTTAAATCAGGTCGAGTACATAACATTACATACATCAAACATCCGATAAGATTTCGACAAGGAGCATCACTTTTCTCATCAGAGTTTAAAGCTATATAATTTAATTTATTTTCAAGAGGTGTACTCACAGGATTGCAGTCAGACGTATTAAATTTACTTAAAATAGTTTTAATATATGCACTCTGGCTCATAGTTATCCTATGTTTACTTCTTTCAATTTTTATCCCCAGAAAAAGTTTGATATCCTTTAAATCTACCATGCAAAATTTATTCATCAAATAATATTTAAGATTATTGATTGCTTCAATATCAGCTGTGGCAATGGCTAGGTCATCTACATAAAGTACTACATATATACTTCTTGATATATCTCCTTTGTCTAAAATATAAATACATCTATCAACAGAGGAATTTCGAAAACCTTTATCTACAAGTGCTCTTTCGAAAACTTCGAACCAGCAT
Organism: Andrena trimmerana; assembly: GCA_951215215.1. Taxonomy (NCBI): domain Eukaryota; kingdom Metazoa; phylum Arthropoda; class Insecta; order Hymenoptera; family Andrenidae; genus Andrena; species Andrena trimmerana. Next base: position 12,795,884 of record OX578062.1, read on the forward strand.
CTTGCGGCCTGCTTTAATCCATATAAAGCCTTGTTTAATCTACAAACTTGATTATCTGTACTTGCAACTCTCTCAGGAACTTTCATGTAGATTTCCTCTTTTAATATACCATTTAGAAATGCAGTTTTCATCCATATGATGGAGTAACAAATTAAATTGATTAGAGAATGCCATTATAAATCTGAAACTTGATATCCTTGCAACTGGTGCAAATGTTTCATTATAATCCACTAACTACTTCTAGCTGAATCCTCGAGCAACAAGTCGAGCTTTATATTTTAGTGCATTTCCAAACTCGTCATTTTTATTGCAAATACCCATTTACAATTAATAATATTCTTATTTTCAGGCTTTGATACTAGAGTCCAGGTATTATTAATTAAAAGAGAATTAATTTCATCCCTAATTGCTTGCTCCCACTGAACTCTATCATCTCTATTTTCAATTTCCTGATATGAGGTTGAAATTTTGTAAACTAAAGATGGAGCACACATAAGGCAATCGTCCGGCATATTGATTTCATTATAGGAAATTGGTGGACGATATTTAATCCTATCACTCGTTCTTGGCTCGGGAGATATTTGTCTTTTAGTTCGATTATTTCTAGATGAATGCTCGTGTATATCTCTTTCAACTACAGATTTATTTAGTCCATGACTTAATTCGGTATTTTTATTAATCACAAATTCTTTCAATTTCAATATATCTGATTTATTATTATCAGATTTATGAGACGTTACTGATTTTGATATCATATCAGATGAATCAGTTTCAGGCTGTACTATTACTGGCCTGGATACCAAGAAATTAGTCTCATCTACTATAACATCTCGAACTACTACAAACTTTCCAGCTCCAACATCCCACACTTTATATCCATTTGGTTCGTACCCAACTAGAATGCCCTTCCAAGATTTTTCTTCAAATTTCGATTGTCTAGTTTTGTTGTGTACATAAACGGTTGTACCAAAAATCTTTAAATATTTTAGTTGAGGCTTTTTACCATGCCACAATTCATATGGTGTTTTGGATTCTTTTAAAGCTTCAGTTGGCGTCAAATTAATTAAAAACGTGACAGTAAGAACAGCTTCACCTCAAAAACATTTTTCTAAACAAGCTCCAGTTACCATTTCTCGAGCCTTCTCAGTTATTGTCCTTACCATACGTTCTGATACACCATTTAAATGTGGGGTTCTTGGAACTGTTAAATGGTAGCTAATACCTTTTTCTACACAATACTCCTTCATCTCAGTTGACAAATATTCTCCACCATTGTCACTATACAAATTGACAATTTTGAAATTGAAATGAGCTTCACTTTTTGCAGTATAGTCTCGAAAGACTGAAAACACATCTGATTTATGGGTAATCACATATGTAACACAATAATGAGTCATCAACAAAGAATGAATGATTGGACCACAAACATCCGTATGAACAATAAATAATGGTCGTTTTATATAACTCTTTTCTTTTGCTTTTCTAAATAGTAATCGTGCTTGTTTGCCATTTATACAAGCTTCGCATAATTCATTGTTAACTATTACTTTTTCGATGTGCCCTATATCTTCAAACATTTGTTTAGTTTTTAATTCTAAAAATTTAGTTTTTCCAATATGATCTAACTGTTGATGCCACAATTCATAACTATCTTTTTTCGGTACTATTTACTTGGACAGTAGAATTTGCTTCATTTGAATGAACTATGAACTCAATTCCTGTTAAATTATTCAGTGGTTTACCTGTCATTATAATATTTGCGTTTTTACTTATCTTAACGCCCTTGTCATCGAAAGTGGTGGTCATTCCGGCCTTCTGTATTCTTCGGACAGACAACAAATTGTAGGGTACATCTGGACAATAATAGACATTGTCTATGGTCCCTTGGATACCCATGTTGGTGGTGACATTCATCGTTCCCTTCTTCGTCGCAGTTATAAATGTTCCGTTCTTCGCCACGGAAATTTTTATTGGCACTTCCAGTTCGTTAAAATTTACAGCTAAATCTTCTCTGTTGATTAGGTGATAGGAAGCTCCAGAATCAAGGAGAAACGTAATTTTATTTTTACCATCGACTTCTGATTGAAAATCTCCAACCATAAATGCAAGACTTGAGACATTTCCTACTGTCGATGGTTGAGGTACTTGTAAAGTTTGAACGGTTCTAGTTTTCTCAGCATTCTGGTGTTGGAGTCCTCTTTTATAATAAAAGCAATCTTTCTTGACGTGACCCATCCTTCCACAATGGTGACATTTTACAATAGATAATGACCTGTTCGGTTTGAAGGACCGTGTCTTATGTTGTCCTCGATAAAACTTCTTGGGTGGTCTCGGGATTTCAAAGTTTTGTCTCTTTGCAATATTGCCTTTGTTTGCTTGAAGCACTTTTACACTTGTGTCACTGCTTTCGTTTCTCACTTTCACTTCATGATTAAGAAGTCTCGTTTTGACGAACCCTAATGTTAAATTGTCTTCTGATAGTGTTTCAATTGCAGTTATTACACCATCGTAAGATGTAGGCAAAGTTAATAATAAATGAGACACTTTGTCAGTTTCTTCCAACGTTGCACCCGCTGCCAATAGTTCCGAGATCAAATCATCAAAAATTCTGAAGTGACTTATTAACGCCGTATCACATTGTAATTTTAAACCTAATAATTTTGTTCGTAAGGCTAATTGCGTGGCGATGCTTTTGCGTTCATAAATAGCGTCCAAATTATGCAACACTTGTCTAGCACTACTTTCTGTCTGAACAAAGCTAAGGAAAGAGTCTGATAAATATTCCACAATAATGTTTCTGGCAGTTTTATCAGCTTTAATCCAGTCGTCAGTTAACTTCTTCGGAATTTTATCATCGATAACTTTAATTATGTCTAATTCAGTTAGCAAAGCACGAATTTGAAATTTCCACACACTATATTTTTCGCCGTTAAAAGCTTTAATGTTCCTTTTCATAGTTAACTTCTCCATTGTCTTTTAAAAGAAGGAACTGTCTCATTTGACTAATGCCTTGACACGAAAAATCGGACTTTTCACTTTTTCACTGTACGTAGGCAACTCACGACGTAACTGGGCCCATAACCAATTGGGAATTAGGCCATGGAAATTCAAGACACATTAATAGTTTTAATCTTGGTTTTATTCAGAACACTTGGAAGGAACGTCTTTATAGACCGAAACGACTCGGCAGAATGAATTCTTCAGGAGAGATCCGGCAAGCACACGGACACTATCGGTTGGTTATGCTATCGCTATAAACATCCTGATATAAACATTACAGCCCTGTACTCTCTTGCATTCCAGAGCAGTAATATAAAATACAATTTTTGCATAAATAAATAAAATTTTTGCATAAATTTTTTTTTATAATATTTTTCGTTCAGATAAAACCAACATCTTGATTTGGAAATAAAATCCTGTGGAATCCGAAGATTTCATATCAACGTTATCAATCATTGTTAAGTGACTTTTATAATAATCCAATTTTTAAATTACATTGATTTTTATATTCGTTTATGAACACGATGTGAATTCGCTGCCGGCATACTTTGGGTTGCACTTTAAGTGGCATTTGTAGTTTGCAAATGCAACCTACTGCACTACAATCTTGTGCAATCATTTTCGAAGTAAAATATACATTTTACGCCGTGGATACAGCGTTATTACACATCATGCTGTGCACCGTTACACGCAACCACTTACTACGCTTGAATTCTGTGATAGTGCGGTCGGTTAGAATGATGTTATGTTGAGGTAAGTCTCACTGCAGTGATTCGATGTTAAATCACCGACCAGGCAGTCTAACACAAACTTTGCACATGCTTTAATGAAAATTTACTGACTTTTACGAATATTTGTCATCGAATTTTCGAATACGTTTATTTGCCAAACATTATATCCACACATTTGTTCTTCACCAACGATATTCATATAGTAGACTCTCTCTTATCCGGCCTCATAGGGATCCATAGGTCACATCCGACTAGACTTGCAAATATTCGAATAATTTTGAATACGAATAGTGTATTCGAATCCCCAAAAAAAACTTTAAAAAAGTAAAAAATACGCCAAGTACATGAAAATGTCGAGGACAAAATGAGTATTATCAAAAATCACAAAAAAAAGAAAATAGTATACATGGAAAAGTACAATATAAAAAAAGATGTGAAATCAAAATGAGCTGCAAGTACATCACAAAAAAAGGAAATAATATAATCACACAAAAAAAGAAAATAATATAATTACAATATAAAAAAAGATGTGAAATCAAAATGAGCTGCAAGTACATAAAGGTGCTTTCCAACTGCGCTTAAGATGACACAACTACATATACACAGTTAAAATACTGTGTTATTCCATTACTCATATCGCGGACATTTTAATTAACTCATCAAAAAGAATCCCATTTAAAAACATTGTCGTAAATTAATAGCTTCACAAAATTAATGATATACAAAAATTGCGCCAATTATAACAATGCCTATGTATACAAAGAAAAAAATGTATTAAATAATATTAAGCAGATATATTTTTATACAAATAAATATTTTAATACGAATAAATATTTTATTCAAAAATCGAATTCAAAATCTGTATTCCTAAATAATGTATTGAGTTTCGCAGTACCTATACTAACAAGGAGAGGTTTCCAGGTGTCCGCCTCAGATTGCTTTGAATTTTGGATATGTTTTAGAGGACCGAAAAAGAAGATATACGTGTTTTTTTATAGCAGCCCGTTTTCATATTTAGGGGGTGAAACCAACCCCAAAAGTTATAAGATTTTCAGGTGTTCATCTCTGATTGCTTTGAATTTTGGATATGTTTTAGAGGACCGAAAAGTAAGAAATACGTGTCTTTTTATTTTGGCCCGTTTGCATGTTTAGGGGGTGAAACCAACCCCCAAAGTTATACGATTTTCAGGTGTTCGTCCCCGATTGCTTTGGTCTTTTCATATGTTTTAGAGGGCCGAAAAATACGAAATGCATGTCTTTCTATTTTGGCCCATTTGCATGTTCAAGGGGTGAAACCACCCCTCATAGTTACCCCCTAATAACGGTGACGGACGACAAGAACATCGTCCATACAGCAAGTTATGACGCAAATTAAATTTATATCAAGTTTTACTCAACCCAATTTTTGTACCCCGTATGAACTTTGGGGGGTGGTTTCACCCCTAAATATGAAAACGGGCCGCTATAAAAAAACACATATTTCTTATTTTATGGTCCTCTAAAACATATCCAAAATTCAAAGCAATCGGAGGCGGACACCTGGGAACCTCTCCTTGGAAGTAAAAGGCGAGAAGAAACGGAGGTGACCACAGAGTCGCCAGTTGCTTCTGGACGTTCGTGAGAATTAAACGACGCCTTCGTTATTTTATGTATCGAATACTAAAAGATATACGTCGCCTTTGTTGTTTTATACGAAGAAAACCACAGTTTAAAAGCGTATCAGCCAAGTACGTTAAGATTTTATGTTCCTTTAGTAATGTGTGCATGATATTGTTTATTGCTGAATGATAATATTTTCTAACGTATATATCGCAGAAACTATAGAGGTACTGTTCGGGCAAAATGTCCCTCAGACTGAAAATATATATTTTATCATTTGTTTTCATAATAAGATGGCCAAACTATAAAGGAATGATGCCAAAGTCTTTAAATAGTGTTTTTGTTTTAGTTTAGCGATTTTTTTAGTTTGTTCAAAGTGTGCCTCTCACTTATATTTTTATTTTTTGGTAAAGAAGTCATGCTTTCCTGTCAATATTGTCTACCAAAAAGAATTGGTTTAATAAATATTTGTTGATTTGAAAAGAGTTTTTTACTTATTTAGTTTAATATTACACGAATAGACATTAGGGACATTCTACCCTATGCAATGGACTTTTTGCCCCGCGCGTGGGGCAAGAAGACCATTTTGCATTGACAAACATTTTGTGATATAATAGTTATAGTTTATACAAAATAACACCAGATATCTCTAGATTGGTAATACTGAATTTTACCTAGGTTTATACGAAATACGGGACTTTTAGCCCCACCCTGCCCTACCTACATATGTATCTATATATTTTATATTAATCAGTACATTTAGCCGCTGAAAAGTTCGTGTATAAGTAGGAATCCCCATTTCTTGCTGCACTTTGAAATTTATCTACCACGTTACACAAGCGACCTGGCAATTTTTTTTACCAAATTTTTCACCGCGTTATAAAAAACCGCTAATAGTGGAACAAATCTATGTGGTACAGAATGTGAGACAGCAAGAACGAATTATACAAATTCTCCTCTAACATTTTTATGCGAATCCGAACGTTGTATACAAAATTAATGGATGATTATAGTGCACTGTATTTATTTCTAAAATCTTTTGCCACGATCTGTGTACATGCAAAATGTTAGCTTTTGGATGGAATCTTGAAAAGTGATAAACAAAATGGAATTATAATAATCGACTACAAAAAAAAAACTGTTGAGTTAAATTCTTTACACTTTCAGCTTTTAACTTTTATTTTATTTCAATATTATGTGCGAAGCATCTACTGATTTGTTCGATTAAAATTTCTTTTCTGACAAATGCTAGTTTTCCTTCTGAGCCTCTCAACGAAAATGTGGCCGTTTAAAACAAAAACCTGATAAGGGGGAGTCTAGTATTTCTTACATCCCTTATGCGGGGAAAAAAATTTGACTGTTTTTATTTTGTCAATGCATTTGTCACGAGCGACCTAACTGTCACTCAATCAATTATCATCACTGTGCGAGAGCTTAGTATATGTCATGTGATAGAAGTACAAAGATAGGAAGTATGAAATCCAGAAGCAAACCACAGAAATGACCAATAGACTGGCTAGAAGTAAAGCAGTGAAGATTTTTAAAGATTTTCAAGAGAAAAAACAAGGAGGCAGACAGGAGAAGAAATACCAAGAAAGAAAAGATAAGTTAACGCTGAGAACGACGAGGATGAATATTACTGCATCTATTGTAAGGAAAAGTACGAGGAACCTTCAATTGAAGATTGGATTATGTGCTACAATTGTAGCAAGTGGGCACACGAAAACTGCAGTGATGGACAGAGCACATCTAGAGACTGTTTATGTGATTTTTGTAAAAAATAAGTCGTGTTCATGATTCCCCCACTCTGTGTTCGTAATTACCCACCACTAGATAGAAAATCACAAACAGGAACGGTCTTGTTTTTTTATTCAAAACTGATTTTATTTTCAAATTCTATTAAAGTTGATTACAGAAATATATAAACACATAATATGTTGTTGAATATGAGCAATAAAGACATTATTACCTTTCTAATATTTTGTTTTAATCAAATTTTTCCTTAGGTGTTCGTAATTCCCCCACTCTCCCTTACACACTGTTTTTGTAAAATGAAAACGTTTCTCTTTCAAAAAGTCTTTCTTTTTTTTGGTAAGACACAAATACTGTACATGTATAATAAATTGGTGAAGAAAAAAGATATTCACTAGTAATTATTGACTTTCACTTTTAATGGATTAACGCCCGATTCTGCCACGCTGGGCGCATGTAACCCACAGACTGCCTTTGCAATGATTTCATTCGGCTGCTTCCGGCATAATAGCGATCCTGTGAGGTGGGGGATTTGTAGAAAATGTATCAAACTTTGTTTCCCCCAAAACACTAACTCCGCACACCTTACCGTTCAGAAATTCCAGGTGTTTTCCGGACGGACTGAGTCAGCCTAACCCAGTGTGGCATTTGAAGGCTAATTATACGTCAATAATTAATATATTACACTTGTTAATCAGTATAAGAAAAAAATTATAAATCTTGACAAACTTTATACACGAACAAAAACAGACACATTTTAGCTAAAGCAAACATGTCAATCACACCAGTTCCACCTGGTGGTGTTCGAGGACACTAATTGTTGAGAACTTGGTCCGTATTACAACCTCGGTTCACATTTACATCTTCTCCATACTTCATTGATGCGATGAATTGATGATATAAATTTAGAATTTAGAAGAAGATTGCATTGTAGGGGACAGTACGGTAAAACGGAACATCAATGTTTTTCTTAAATAAGAGCTGCGAATGAGTTGGTATCACGTGACCCCACACAGCACCATAACATTGCAGCAACGTCTCTGCAATATTGCGGTGCAAGATTGCAATGTTGCACCATAACATTGCAGAGACGTTGCAGGTTCAGTCCTATGTCCGCCTTCGCAATATTGCGGGTGTGTATTTTTGCAATGTTGCGGCAGCATTGCAAAAATGTAGTCCTGCAACGTTCCGGCAATGATTCTGCAACGAAACGGCAAAATTGTGGCAATGATCCTGCAACTCTTCATAAATATTGCGATGCGAGATTGAAATGTTGCAGCGTATCATTGCAGGGCAGTTGCAGGTTCACTCCTATGTCCGCCTTAGCAATATTGCAGGAGTACATTCCCGCAACGTTTCGGAAATTTTACAGCAATGGTCCTACCGCAACGTTTCAGGCAGTGAGGGACACGACGAACATCAATGTGTGCAGAATCGTAGTAGTATAACGCCCGTGTGTCTTTTTCTCATAGAAAATATTTTTACCCCAGGGGGATTCGAACCGAGGACCTGTAGAGTCGTAGACGAACACTTTACCGCCGCAGCTACAACTGCTGATTGATAAGATTGCTTACGTATTGGAACTTATACTCCTACCGTGCAAAACTTTAAACTCAAATTATTAAAAAACGAAGGCTCATTTGATAAACCTACTAGGGATTTTTAACACTGTAGGTGCGGACTCTAACTTTAACCCGGTGTCATTTTAGGTTAGGTTGGAAAGTAGTCTTTAGACTAAACCTTTGCATTTGTCTTTTCATCTCTCTTTTCTCTTGCTTCATTGTATATGCGTGTTTGTGCAATGAAGACGTTTAATAATAATAATAATAATAATAATTTCAAACATTAAAATATAGAGTACTCTACCTAAACTATCTACTCTATCTAAACAAATTAAATTCGTTTTCAAATTTCTTCTATAATTTAAATTCATGTACAAGCAACTCTCACAATAATACTTTTTTCATATCTTCAACGGCCAATGAGAAATTCTAGCATATCCAGTTAAAGAAAACATGCTGTAGAATCTACTCGATGTCATATTTCAAATTTCGTCAAAGTCATAGTTGTTTCAGAATATTGCTGTACTGTTTCTACAATATTTCCACTACAGTATTGCACGGCAATATGTAGGCAATTTTGCTGGGTCGTTGCCACTGCAACATTGCACATCGATGTGCGCGCAATATTGCCGAAATATTGTAGGATCGTTGCCAGTGGAACATTGAACGTCGATGTGCACGCAATATTGCCGAAATATTGTAGGATCGTTGTCACTGGAACATTGCACGTCGATGTACGCGCAATATTGCAGAAATATTGTACGATCGTGGCCAATGAAACATTGCACGGCAACGTTCTTGCAATATTGCTGCAATATTGTAGGATCATTGCCACTCCAATAATGCACGGCAATATTGTAGGAACGTTCCTACAATATTGCAATGCAACCTGCAACAACGCAATATTGCAGCAACGTTCCTGCAATACAGCTGCAACGAAGTGTGTTGTATGGGACATGGGACCGAACGGTCCCCACAGCATTTCGTGACAGACCATAGACCCGTGCACGCGTTACTTTTCGATTAACAGTATTGTAAATATTTCCGGTAGGTATCGAAGTTTCGATATTGTGTTGTAGTTTCGACCACTTTTCTTCACTTGGATTTAGACAATTTATATCGGTGAGAACATCATTGGATTCTATGGTCCTTACGTTACATTTTGATGTTTTACCCACTTCTTTGTCTCATGCTGAAGTGTAAAATTAAATGTTTCCCAAATTACTTCATGTGGTGCAAAGCGAACACTTTTGCGCGGAGTAAAACGGAACACCTATTATGTATGGGGAAGAATGGAAGCGTCTCCCAGTACGTGTTCATTTTTTCTTTTAATTATTAGATTGTAGATTAAAATTTTAATTACTATGTTTGATTCCAAGAAGATTGATTTTGTGTAGAAAATTATGATGTATGGAGATACATCTTTCATTGGATCAAACTGTTGGTTTAAATTGTAATAAATAACATAATCTTTTAATGCAGATTTGTTCTCCATGCACGTGTTGAAATTCATGTAAAAATCCACGTGTATTTGATTATTTTCAGTAATTCTCATGTTATCTGGTGAAATATTTTTTCTTATGTGTAATATATATATATATTTTGGAAGGGACTTCTACCGAAACTGAAAATACCGGTATCATACCGGTATTTTAGGTTCCGTCTTCAAAACCTTTATACAAACCGAAGTACGCAAATACCGGTATGACGTCATACCGATATATGCAAATACCGGTTGTATTTACCGGTAATTTTTTCGATTTTCGGATTTTATTACAATTTTCAAAATATTATTAGACAAGGGTCTAAAACCGGCATAGCGAAGCCGATTATATATGATATTGATATTCCAGTAATACTGAAGCTAATCATAAAATAACATGTATAATGTGTTCACAAATGAGGAAGAACGTGATATTGCGGAAGGGAAACGTATTCTCATTGTCATATATCCTACACTTTTCTCAAATTTCTATCCAAATTGTTTTGATGAATATGCATGAACACAAATATTTTAGTAATATCGTGAAAACATAACTAAAAATATCTTAAAAGCTTTAAATAATGGGTTACGGAATAGAAAAAATTACCGACAAACGTAGGTATACTAATATATTGGTATTTTTATGAAAATATATTACGTTATGTCGGTGTTTTTACAGCTCCAATTAATAATGGTTATGAATATATTACTTGAATCTATCATGTCACCGAAAGAAGAACCCGAAAAATACCGGTATTTATTTCGGTCTCGGTACTTTAACGATTTCGGTATTCACCTATTTCTGTTCTATTACGATTTCGGTAGGGTCAGGTGGGGTAGATTGTAACACGAGGCACAGTACAACAGTGAAAGTATTTCTCTTTCTTTGTAACATCTTTATTGTTTCATTCTATGGTTTTGACAAACACACCTGCCGTCATCTTGATTCAGTTGTCATTTGTTGATCATCGTACCTTTCCCGTGATAATATCTACCAAATTAGGTTTTTTCGTGTTTAAACGTGACGAATTCAAGTAAAAGGTTTTTGTTCCCATTCCAACATACAGTAATTTTGGTAAGTAGTAATATTTTGTTAAAAAACTACATATATTTGTTGCATGATATAACAATAAAGTTTGCCGGTATTCATACCCTATAAAATTCCAGTTGATGTTTTGTTGGTTATACGATAGGGGGCACAGTGTACTGGGTACAGTGTAACATGAATATGACATCAGTTACTTGTGCAAAAAATGGAAAAGTATATCATATCTTTTACTTTCCGCTGGAACTGGGTCTAGAACTGTTGCAATGGATGATATAGAACTTATATTGCCATTTCCTAAAATGGCAAATATGACAAAACGTCATGCACATTTTTATTCATTTCCAGATATTTTGAAAAGATATATATTGAGGTAAAGATTTTTTGTATTTTATTTGTATTTTGAAGGTTTCGTGCAGTTGTTATAGTGTGTCCTATTCTGTTACATTGTATCCCTAAAGCTTTTAAACTGTGCCCCAAATCTGGGGCACACGGTAACAATTATGTGATCTTGGAAAAGTGTCAAATTGATTAGCTTGTAAGGATAATTATTAATATCTGCTAATTCTGATTTGAAGGACCAAGATTGTTGATTATTCAAGTCCAAATAAAAAGTTGATTTATTATACATTGTGTTGTCTACAATCATTATTGACTTTTTTGTTTTTAACTCTACCTCACCTGACCCTACTCATCTGTTTTGGTACGATATCGGTTTCTGTATAGCTTTGTTCACCTAATACCGATTTGAAGTCCTGTATTTTGGGTATATTTTATCTAGGGTAAAGGATCTAATTACTTCCACTTATCCAATTACTGGCACCCTAAGCTGTTTTACGTAAAATAACGAATAAATCTTGTGAAATGATGCATAAAAAAATTTAGCATGCAATTGAAACTATTATTTATACGATACAAAAAACAGCACTTAATTTTTTCTTCGTTAATTTGGATAAAACAATCAAAAATTTTAAACGGATATTAGGAGAGTGAAAACGATGACTTCTTTACTAGCGAAAGAGAAAACAAGGCGTTAAAGAAAATGGTGTAATTGTAATATTTAAGCGATTAACATAAGAAAATATAATGTTTTAAATAATATAAGCATCATAGAAAGTAATAAAGATCCTAATTCAACGATTCATTAAGTCTTTTTACTTATTAATTGGCTGACAGTCATTGGTACAAGCGTTTCAAGCATTTTGGTATTCCTGTCGTAGCAGTAATTGCTCATGTACTTACATGAAACGACATCACCTTAAACTGGGATAAACAGTATTAGGTTAGCTGGCAGTAATTGGGATGTCAGTAATTCAGACAAAAACATTTTAATGGTGTCAGTAATAGGTCCCGAAATATATTTTTGAAATTGATGAATTTATACATAAAAATCAAAGTTTTAAAAATCCACCAAATTTTTTTCATCAAGTAAACATATTAAACATTAATAAATAACAAGAACAACATATACTTTTAGTCTATAAGTAAAAAACTATAAGATAATGTCAGCGTCAACGCTTAAAATATCAGTAATTGGGTCCTTTACCCTATAATAGTTAATAGTAAAATAAAGATTTTGTATGTTTACATGGTCTTCAAATGGGTGTTCCGTTTTACCCCACCACTGACAGTGGCGAATATCTCCGGTAAATCTCATTTTCCTTTGTTGCCAAATCATTTTCGTAAAAAATCTTTGATTTTCTTATAGTCTAAGGTTCACTTAAGACTCCTACCGAAGTCTCGTGTCTTTCTTCCTTCCGATTTTACGTTATCACCCTCCAAAGTCAGGTATTCTGTAGATATTACCCCACGCTCCCCTACGCCAGGAAGATCTGCAGACACTGCACCACCCTCCCAGCAGCCTGAGACTCTGTGAAACCATTTGAACATTATTCCCCCGTATCTATTTTCACCGTCTCCTTGCAACGAAGCCTGACAAAGATAACCTAAAAACGCACATATCTACCCGAGCCGCGAAACCGATAAATCGATGGCAGGCAGTAAAATGAGAAAAGCGGCGCGAGCAGAAGGGAGAAGCAGCGAGAAAAATCCCCTAAAACGAGGACAAGAGAACCATGCCCTCGTGCTGGACGGAGAGCGAGGAAGAGGATTGGAGGCCGAGCAAAAGATAAAAAGTGAGTAAGAGGAGAAAAAAGGTGAAAAAGCGAAAAAGGGGTTCGTCAGTGTCGATGGCTATCTTTCGGATCGACGATCTCAGAAACAATAATGATCCTTGTGCCGTTGATGGCGGTTGAGGCTGTAGGTCCGGGGCGATGACAGGAGGAGAGAGACAGAGTTCTCTGTTGGAGAACACCGCACGAGTTCAAGGTGGATAGAAAGAGATGAATGCCGCCCCGAGTTCTCCAGCCCAGGAACGCCTCCTTCCAGCATTAAATGCCGTATTAATGCCGGCTACGACCGCTTGCTTCCACGACTGCAACGGCGTACGCGTTCTCCAAACCGTTTTTTCCCTTCGACTCTCAACCTCTTCCCTGCCCCATCGTTTTTTACATCGCTTTGTCTTTGCCCTGCCGCTGAAACGTATCTCCTCCACCGTTGCGGGATTTATCTCTTTATCGAGGATCAGCCTGGGTAAATCTCGTGGCCCCGCGACGGATAGGTTTAATTTGGGTGAACGGAGGTGGGACTCCCGAGTGCACCATCGGTTTGAGAACCTCCAGTGATCTTATATCCCGTCACGGAAATATCCCTGGCTATCGGGTATTCAGCTTTTTGTTGCTTTTAAAGAGGAACTGCTACCGCTGCCAGAATATCACGACCGAGGTTTCAGCGATACGGAGGATCGAACCCCTCCCGGCTTTGGGTATCCAGCGCGTCCTCCACGGATCGCACAGACCTCGCTATCGTTTTCAGAATTGCTAAATCGCGACAGCTTAGGGGGATGAAAGCGAAGTTCAGTGTGCGAAGTCAATGTTTTACATTAAAAGTAAGAATGTCGAGGAAGGGTGAATAAAAGATGGGGCATCTTTGATGTTGCTTACACCTTTCTATTACCGCCCGCGTTTTATCGCCCGCTGAGAAATTTACAAAGAAATTATTATTCTCCGTCGGCTTGCCCGAGCCGCCACGTAATGTTCGCGCTGGTGTTTGCAATTTTTCAAGGTGCCGAGATAAACTCCGTAGACGGAAGAGGCTATTCTTGGAAAAGTCGTTTTGCATACTCGAAAATCGCGTCACGAACGAGGGAGCGTTACGCCAATGAGGCGTGGGTGTAGGCGGCGGGCAGTAACGTATTAAAGGACACGCGAGTTGCCTCGGGGCGCTCACGTACACCCCTGCCCACCTCGTGCACGCCTCGTGTACAAGATTAAAAAGTCCCACTCACTGTGATCTTTGGAGAGATAGAGAGACCCTGCGGAAACGTCCACTCCCCCACCCCGATCGACAGATCGAACAATACCTTTCAACGTTTTCCTCCGGCGGAAAACTGGACCTCCGAAATTGATAATTCGGTCAAAGACTTTGAACTTTCGATACTATATTGTAGTAAGTGTGTACTTCCAGTATTATTGATCAAGATCAAGACTTCTCGACGTGACCTGTGTCCGTAAATAGGGCTGGGACTATTTGTCGAATACTTCAGTATTCGAATATTCGAATACTTCAGTTGCTCAAGTATTTGGCGAATATAATTCGACTATCCAAGTAGGGTAAATCCGGGAGCCGCGGTCGGGCCGGAGAGTTGGACGAGTCGCTATATTTCACAGAGTCTATACGTAAAAATGCATTAAAGTGCAGACCAATTACTTCTCTAGAAGCCAAATAGTTGAATGTATAGCCTCATTTCGCTTCCTTCTGTGTTTTTCTAGATTTATAAGCTATAAAAGGTAAATTGAGGTTGCATTTAACCTCTTTTGTCAAACAACGGTGTACAGAATCGTATTTAAAATATACTTCGAAGTTTACTTTCGTTTAATGTTTGGGATAATAAGATAGTAGAGATATTGAGGAACAACGCAGCCAAAGTATTTAGCTATATCAACTCTTCCTCTCAAAACCAATGAGAAGATCATCTCTCGCTGCAGAAAGGAGAGATAGTCGAGTTATGATTTTTTTATCATTTTTTATTTTTATTATTATTTTATTATTAGTTTTGTTTATTTAATTTATTTATTCACTTTTGTATTCATTTGCCTTGCTAATCGCCAGTAGGTGGTTCACTTTTTCTTTGATGTGTTATTTACTTGTTTAGCGTAAACAAACTAAATATCAATGAATCTGTAGTTGTATTCACTCATAAATAATTTTGCTTTATCCTAAGTTAATTTTCCATGAATAATTATGTGAGTGGTCTCTGCCAACGACGAAATCCATTCCTCCCGGCACAGGGGAGGTGGTCAGATGTCATGACTTCAGTTTTCAACCCGATTTACAGGAAATATTGTCTTAAAGCAAATATCGACAAGTTTTTCTGAATTAGCATAAAATTCTGAACATATAGGTTTGTTCTGATAAAATAAGTAATATCTATATTAGTTTTAATAACCATTTTATATAAGGTCGACCGCGTCTCCCGGATTTACCCTATCCAAATTCTATTCGAATATTTAAGTATTCGAATACTGGTGTAGCTTACAAGATTTCACCCGGTCAAACTGACGAACTCACAACTGAAACTAAATAAAAGCTTGTAAAAAAATGAACCTAAAGAACTTGATTTATAATTCACACCACACTATTCGAATACATCAGTATTCGAAGTTTATTCGTGGCATTTGAATACGTGTAAAATATTTGAATATTAAAGTATTTGAATAGTCCCAGTGCTATTCGTAAAGAGCGTTGTATAATTGGGTTGCAACCGAGCTTATCAAAGCTAGATGGTACTAATAAACTAAATCTTTAAAAGTGGAGTGATTGCATGTATTATTTTATATAACATAGGTATGTACATTGATGTGAGGATAAATTGATAGAAAACTTAGCAGTAGTGCACGTTTAAATCTGTATGAAACTATTTTAACCCTTCGTCGTCACACCTTATAATTACAAATTGGTCACACGGTGTTCACTGCACCCCAGAGTCATTTTTGAGTTGCCATTTTCGTGTTTTTGAATCTCGTCACTTTTCAGTGATAATTGTGCATTCGTAATACTCGTATAATCATGCTCTAATAGTCTTGTTCTAGAAATGTAAATTTTGATATGTTGAAATTTGTATTTGAAAAAATAGTTGCGTATAAAAACGATTTTTTATACGTCAAAATTTTCCAAATTTTTAAATTTTATTATTAGGGTGTAAAAATTTACAGAAATATTTGCAAAAACATATCCTCGGGTGCGATATACCCCGTGTGACTACGACGGGTTGAGGGGTTACATCCACCTAGCGGTCCGGATAAAGCATACAAGTTCAGGAATTTTTTGGGGGAAAAGTATAAGTGAAAATTATACACAATGGTTTTATACTAAAAGATACATCTTTTAACTATATTATTTTGAATTTTCATGAGTACCCCTTATTTTCCCCGAATTTTTTACCCCTTAAGTACGATAATAATGAAGTATTGGATTTAGAACTTTGATTAGTACTTACTACAGGTTGCACCTTAGCAAAACGATGAAAATATTTATATGAACATGTGCCACTTTTGACGTTGTTCCCGAGTTATAGCCATTTTTGTACCGCAATAATTCTTAAGGGGTAATACCACTGTAACGGCACAAAAACGTAGTGTACCGTTGACAATTGTTTGTGGGTAAACAAAGAAATAAGTGGAAAATGCACATCTTATGCAGTTTCAAGCTACTTTTATTTTCTTTTCATTTTTTCAAAACGTCACTTTAAACACTTTAAACACATTTTATTCGATTCACTTGAAATTTTTACAGTAGCTTAGAAGCGATGGAGAATGTAGTTTAGAAACTACTGTAAAAAATTCAAGTGATGCTTGATGCTGTATTAAATTGATTCATATTCTGTTATGAAAGATACTGCTCCATGATTTTATTTAAAGTGACAAAACACCATCGAAATTGCAGTACAAGAAATGAATTGTTTTTTAGTTTTTATTACATTTTTAATCAAATCGTTTAACATAATTTTTTTTTTTATATATTTTTTATTTTCTAATTTTTAGTGTTTATGGATCTTTTAATTAATTTCAAATCGCGATGCGATTAGCGACCCGAACGCAGCGACTTTTTGCCGTTTTCTCAAAGAACGCGAGTGATTAATTTCAAGTCGTTTGAATTTGTAGTTATGGGTTATATTTATTGATGACTGGGTAATTTATTCACACCCTCGGGGTTATTTTTCTTTTAAATATTGTATTGTCGTCCAAACTACGCACGCCTGCAAAGTTTCAAGACAATTGGATTGGAGGAAGTGGGTTAAATTTGAGTTGCCATATTTGAACCGTACATACAAACGTACAAACAAATAGAGGATCGAATTCGAAGCTGAATAAAATCGTTTAAAAAGTCCTAAATTGATGGTAAAAGAGTACAAGTATGAATGAATATTCTCACTGAGACACAAAGTGACCTCTGGTAGTAGCTTAATCAACAATGAAAGAAATGACGAAGCCGAATGACGTGATATTTGATATTTCATATCTGTTTCCTATTGCACGTTTCCTGGAGTGCGAATCCCAAGTTACTCAATGTTACTGATTGAAACTATGTTTAGGAAATAATAACACTCCTGTACTTGATATAAATTCAATAGTTTTTTGCCTTTAGTTGCCATTTTGTGAGAAATAAATTTTTCGTAGGCTGCGCGTCCATTGCAACTCGACGGGACATGGTTATTCGCGTGCAGAAATTGGGTATTATGCATTATGATTAAAAACCGTCAAACCCTCGTAAATTATTTAAAAAAATAAATTGCAAAGTACAGAAAGTCAAATTTTTTCGAATGCTGCTCTCAACGAAATTGTATCTTAACACAAATTCCGTTATATATCGAAAACTATTAATCGTATCTACTTGATTTTGGTCTCATTCAATTTAGAACGAACAAATACATAGACGGTGGTATTGTGTTCAATGAGGAAATAATTTTACCAACAAGTTGGGACTGTTTTCTTCCTAATCCCATGATCTAGAACACTGTGCGTTGTAATGTTTTTCTGTATACTGTTTCAGTTACCAACACAGTCGCAGTAGACTAAAATTTTCATATGAATAGTGCACAGATGTGTATGACGGATGGAAGAATTGCAATAAAAAAATTATCACGCTATAAACGAAGAAATTATTCATCACTTTCGTAAGAACGACGGGCTAAAAATTAGCAGACTGATTTAAGAATGCTGTCGATTTTAACAGAAATAAATAATATAGATAAAATACAAGTGAATTGCTTGTGGTTCACTGGTACCAAATAGTAAAATATACTTGTATAAATGATACAGTACAGCGCTGTTCTGGTTCATTAGTTGGTCATAGCTCAAATACAAACACTCACAAAAAAATTAAAGCTGCTATAAATTCTGAAAAATTTCTAGATTTATTTTTAGAACAAGTTCTAGATCTATCAGAAAAATGTATCCGAATTAACTAAATAGCAAAATTATTCAGAAATCACTGCACAAGACTGCATTTTTCCTTACCTTCACAAGCTTTTCCCTAATTTCCCACGAAAAGATCCCAGGATTATCTCTCTTCATTTCTTCGATTCTTGTTTCGATTTCGGGGGTAGCGACCCTTGGCTTGCTGCCACCGATGACGCCGGGTCTGATGGAACCGGTCTCTTGATAACGATTCAAAATTTTCGAAACGCAGCCGTGAGAAACGCGAAGCTGCCGCGAAATAACACAAGGGCGAACCCCCGCTGCTGCCATTTCAACTATTTTCAATCGGATGTGATTGGGAAGTGGTCGGCCGTTGATGAAGACGCCTCCCAGCTGATTCATCCGTCCTTGCCCTGTCAGAAACATTTCGCCACTTTTTTATTTATTAGTTCGATGGACTAAGGAACTTCAATCAATACACAACTTTGAAAAATTGAAAAGAGTTACAGTTCAGTATATAGATACCTACATAACCTGCACGCGAAACGCAGAGAAGGAACTATAATAGGAAAGTATGTTTATATAAATCAGCAACTGTTAACTGTATGTGGTTATTAAATTTGTGATCTCTTGCTTATATGGCATGAATAATTTTTTACTAACTTGCTTTGACCGTTAATCAACAGTTAATCTGACGTAGGCATACACGAAAGCATACACAGACTCATTTGCAATTAAGTAGACTTTTGGTATAGCATACAACTAAAACTAAATTCTGCAAATATATTTGTTGTAAGTTATAATGCTTTAACTGGGGAATCCTATTCTTTGGGCTAAAAACATAGCGAAATTTTAGATTTTTTTTTAAGAAACTAGGGATTAGAAAAATCTGAAATTTGGACCATGTTTTTATGCATCTTTGAAGAAGTTGTAGTTTTTTTTATATTAATTTTTAATGATAAAAATGGGAATTATGCATAAGCGATCATCACGCCGCCGTTGTCTGCTGGTGTGCACGATATTTCTGTAACCACTGAATCGATTACCTTCAAATTTGGCCTGTATATCCAACAAGCATTACTTTATAGTTTGATTAACCAGGATATCGATAAGTTATATACTTCTTTGATTACATAAGAAAATTGGCACGAAATTGTATAGCAAAATTTGAAGTTTCAGATCCTTCAATTTGATAACTCTCCACACTCCTAAAAAATTTTGTATTTTTTTTCTGGCTCATCAAATTATGTATACATCATATGTATACAGTGAAACGCCCTTTCATTTTTCTGTTTTAGATTACCAGGAAGATAAATTATCATGCACACCAGCGGACGACGAATTTTGCGCGGCGTGTTAGTCCATCATGTATAACTCCTATATTTGTTATTAAAAATTCATATAAACAACTATTGTTTCCGTAAAGATGCATCAAAATATGGTCCAAATTTCAGACGAATCAAATTGCTAGTTTCTTAAAAAAAAATCTCCAATTTTGCTATGTTTTTAACTCGAAGGGGGGATTCCCCCCTTAAATTTGTAGAATGTTGAATCTGCTTAATGTTGTCTTATCGATATGCTCGAAAATTGCTAACATATTCCGTTTCGTATCATAACTTGTAAGCTAAAAAACCAAGCTAATGTACACTGTTTGCCCTCCTTGAGTTGATTAAGAGCTTGTAAGTATAATAGTATACCTACTCGTGCGAAATACTATTAAATACCTTATTTGGTAATTGGAAATAATAGAAACACTATAATTTAGCAAGAAGAAATTACATCCCAAAAATTATACTACATGAGAGGGTACCCTATAGGTCTATTTAGACTAGACCAGTGACACCAACGCGACACATGAACTCAGATAGCACACAGACATCTTGAGTACATTTTAAAAACATGTATCTAAAATCTAAGGCATTCAGGGCATCTTAGGGACGACGCACAGTGTAACGAGTATATAGGAAAAAAAAATGAAAAATCAAATTTCCATTAAGATACAGTTATTTACACGTAATTGATATGTTAATCCCTCAAAAATTAATTTTTAACATAAAATAATTCATTAAAATATATTTTTGAACATAATAAAAGTAAAACAAATAAAAAGTATATTTTTTTAAATACATTTAAACACAAATTAATAACAAACATATGAAACAATTATAAAAAAATATAATTACTTTTTTAAATAATTCGTATTGATAAGAAATTTTAAATTATTCATTCTTATTATACATCTTCATCACTATCAGTTGAATCTGAAGGAATTCAAAGCTCAGTGTCTTTTAAAAATAAATATTCGAGCACAGATTTGCCTAGTTTTTTCGTTTTATTATGTGTATTTTTTCTTATGTGGGGCACTCAAAAGCAGATAAAATTTATACCAAATTAAAGGGCATAAAAAGAACTAATTATAGTAAAAAAATGAAAGAACCGATATGTTTCGTTTTCTTTTAATTCTCTCCAGAATTTACAAGATGCGACAAAAATGGTAATAATTTGAGCCACTAGTACGTATCCATATCTTTAAATGCAAGAATTTTTAATTAATAAAACGAATAAAGGATATATTTTGCTTATTTTTAAAAAAAAAGAAAAAAAACTTATAAATACAACAAAAATACAGTGAATAAATATTTCCTATGTGTAGGGGAGACCGGGGCTAGTTGACTAACGAGGTTAGTTGACTAATTGCATTTAACTATTGTATTATAGAATAAATTATGCTGCGATTCGCGATATTGAAGTATATGAATGACCAGCTTGCCATTTAATGTGTCGCCGTGACAAAAACTTGCTTGTTCTGTCAGTGAGATTGAAAAATCTAAAAAGGTCGGCCGGGAGTAAATATTTCTGTTTCGAGTAATTATGAATTTTTGACCACTAAGTACTGCTTGATGTTTTTTCATGAATATTTTGTAGAAACGTGACACATTGGCTATAATTTACGGTATTTTATTTTATCCGGTGCGTGGAGGTTTTGTACGTACGACCCTTAACATGTTAACAATGTCAGATGGCGTTACTTGACTAAGCATAGATGCAGTCGAGGCAAAGAGTTTAGCTGCTCAAGTTCACTTCCCCCACCACAAATCCTTCCAAACTCACCCCTACCAGTTTTACACCCTATCCTCCCTTCAAACTCTCAGGCCTTCCAAATAGACCATAACCTTTTAATAGCATTGGTCGTAGTATACATATGTACACGTTTCGTATACTATATTGATGGAATTGGCAGCGTGTATATGCGCTTTTCATATATATTGATGAAACAGTGACAGCGTATATATAGACTTTTCGCAGGCAAAGGGTTAAAACTGAAAAGTAAATAACAAGTCAACTAACCCCATCATATTTGTCAACTAACCCCGCAGCCGGGGTTTGTTGACTTATTCGACTCACTACTCTAAATACAATAAAAACTACAACCTAGACTCAATTAAAAGGATTTTAAAAATTAAGCCTGTATACCTAATGAAATTTGCAAACTTTTGGTATGCCGCAAGTTAAAAAAATACCAATGGTCTATTTATATAAATTAGAAATATAAAAAATTAGTCAACTAGCCCCGGTCTCCCCTACTCTGTGGAAGCTTGCGTTTGGTTATTCGACTTTGAATGTAATTACTAACCTTAAATCCGTTATTTATGCTACTAAGTTATGATGTTCTTATATCGGAGGACTGTATACTATCAATTCCATGAAATGAAATACAAAATTTCAAAACTCAAATTTTTGCTTTTTGAACATGTGCCGCGACACTGTGCGACGCGTAAAGTTCTGAAAGTGTCATAAAGACATCCAGTATGACAAATCAGGACGTCTTCAAGATGTCTGAATTAAATAGTATACTTACAGTTACTTAAACAGTATACTTTAGTCAAACGTAGCTATTTAAAAGACCTTATTAAGATGGTCTTTACATTTTGTTTATAACAGTTGTAAGCATTTAATAGATACTATTAGGATGTCACCAATAGATCTCGATTTAGGTTAAAGTTCTCAAGTTATAATTACCCAACCGTAACCTAAGATATAATTTAAGTTATGATAAAACTATTTTTCATTTACATAATTTTATAACTCCACATTTCGATAAAGTTATGAAAAAAAAGTTCTTAGTATCTCCGGTTTAAATATTTTTTTAAAGTAAAATTTTTGTATTAGACATCTTTCTATCTACTTGTTCTCTTCTGCAATTTCCGTTGTTTTCGCAGCTGCTTAAACAAGAAATTCGACCATATATTACATAGACTTTTACAGTAATCTGATAGCCACGGTAAAAGTGTCGGGATTCAAGAATTTGCGATCATTTTCTTACTGTTAGTTCTAGAGCTGTGCGGCTTCTTCCGGACTCCTCTCTGACTATACAGGGCCCGATAGGCCGGTGCCAAATTGATACAGCGACAGCGTATTCAGGAGATTAACTAGTTAAAAAAGGATTTATTAAGGAGTTATAAGATAGCAAAGACTCGTTACACGTTAAGCATAGTTGTATGTAGTTGTGTACATGATAAGCATCGTAATGCTTCTCCGTTTTATACTTCTGTTGAGTTGCTGATTGACACATAAATGCCTGCCATCACAGTGAGTTATTATTTACATGAGTTTGTGAAGCTTTAAGTAACGACAGGTGATCTGAAGTTCCTGCTTCTGCAATAATACCTACAGGCTTCCATTCGCCGAAATAGTGATTGACGGACTTTATTGAATCCTAGCCGATCCGTTACCCGGTTTCAACCCAGATCTATTTATGATTTTTCCAAAATAAAAAAACCTCACAAAAACCTAATCTAATCTAAGGCGTATTTAATGTACACTTAAAATTTCATTGAAATGTGTCCAACCGTTTAAGCATGGAAGAAGGGCAAATAAACAAACAACGTTTCACTTTTATATAATAGTAGGGATTCCCGGCGAAATAACGGATTGTTTTAAATGCGTTTTGTATACACTCCAAAAGCTTGTCCTGAGTTTCTACTACACTTTTCTGTACGCCAATTATTTTACGTGAGTCCACAAATAAAAAGGCCAAAAGTTTGGTCCACCGTGACTGTTCAAACACCGAGGGAATTGCTGATTAAGAAAGTCAGGCACATTTCTTCGAAAATGAAAATTTCTTCATTTGTTTATCAGTGGGCAACTGTAGAGTTCCATACAACGGAGAAGCATCGTACAACTTTGCTTAACCTTAATAAATCATTTTCGTACATCGGTTCACATGAACTTTTTTCAACTACTTGACCTCCTGAATGCACTGTACTGAATTGACATCAAACTATCGGGACAACCTGTATGGTATGGGGTCCCGATCACACTTAATCAACATTAGGAATAAACGAATAAAGAGAAAGGTAAGTTGGTTTCATTGGTAGCGGAAGAGAGACAAATAGTAGACACATTAACGATCGTAACGATACACTATTAGCCGTCGCGGAAGTACCTTGAATTAATCAAATTGTTTAATTTAAATACTAAAATCGCGAGGTTTACAATCTGAGTAATTCGTAAGCTTTATCAATCCATCTTGCATGCAGTGGCGGATTTAACAGGGCGGCTGATGAGCCTGGGTCCCTTCCCAGAAGGCCCCATCTCCAAAAAAAATATGATTAGGTGTAGGTATCCAAACACTACATTTTTTTTGGTACTACTACGCTTGGCCCATTTTTAGTAAACTACCTCTCCATTTTTCCGAAAAAAGGGCCCCACAGAACGTTTGCTATCTGGGTTTTTTTCTTAAATCCGCCGCTGCTTGTATGATAAATGTAACTTCAAACATTTGTTTGCAGCTTTAATTAATAGAAGTGTCCTAAACGGGAATCTATAGCGTAGCAATGCCATGTACCTAAACCATGTTTAAATACAAAATATTATAGAAATGTTTGTGAGTAAAAAAACTTTAAGAAAAAATTAAAACCGACATCAAAAAAAATAAAATTGCACTAAAAAGAAAGAAATCATTTTTTCCCTTATTTAATTTACGATTCTCGTATTTTTTAAGACGGCGCCTCATCATTTGCACTGTGAAAATCTGACGCCGACTTAAAGAAATTGAGAGGCATAAATTAAATAAGGGAAAAAATTATTTCTTACTTCTTAGTGCAATTTTATTTTTTTGAAGGCGGTTTTAATTTTTTTAAAGTTTTTTCATTTTTAACTTTTTAGTTTTATATATATTCACACATCATGATGAGGAGATATGCCCGTACATAGATAAAATAATAATAATTAGGTGACCATAGTCTTTATTATTAACCAGAACTGGCAAAATATAAGGTCAATATTGATGCAGTCTAGGGTGGGACCATCGGGGCGTCGTACTCTTTCGAATAAAAAAAGATCATCAAAATCGGTCC
Organism: Andrena trimmerana; assembly: GCA_951215215.1. Lineage (NCBI taxonomy): Eukaryota > Metazoa > Arthropoda > Insecta > Hymenoptera > Andrenidae > Andrena > Andrena trimmerana. The sequence continues at coordinate 12,820,893 of OX578062.1, forward strand.
ATATGCTGAGGAGATATGCGGGGACACATATAAAAAAAAATACATACGGGTCGAATCTATAACCTCCTCCTTTTTGAAGTAGGTTAAAAAAGGACAACCATGTGAAGTCGACTATGATCGAAGGCACGCGGCCAGAATCGAATGAACCGGAAATACGCCAAATGTCATCGTACACAGATTTTGCTGGAACAACTATTCGGGGCGGAAGTGTTTGCCGAGAAAAATGTTGAGTTCCTTTAAGGGGGGAAACCAGGGTAACGGTTTGAAGAAGTCGAACTCATTTTGGTGTATTTTTTTAATGTTCGGAGTGTCAATAATGTGCTCTTAAAGTATTAAAGTGAAATTCGAAGAAATAAGGGAGTCATAGATGGTTTGGTGCAGGTAGTACAACGCTCAAAATCGACCGCTCGCAGGTAATCGGAGCTCCTTCTAAAGCTTTAAACGCGTTTTTCTCGAAACGAAATTTTTCAAACTGGGCGGATGGATAATTCAGTTCATTTTCATCCGATTTAGTTCAAATTTTTCATGCTGGCTGCAAATAAGAGTATCTTCACTCAAGCGTATCTACGTTATTTTTCGTTGGGTAATCAGTTTCTTCGTAACGTTGAAAAAAATGTCGATTTTTTGACTGATTTACGACAGCTTCGTTTTTAAATTCTTCATTTTGTAACGAATTTTCTTTTTAAACCCGTACGTACAACTGAAGATATTATTTCAGATTGTGAAAAAACGTTGCAAATTTTTATTTCAGAGGTACCGTTGCAATGCTTGAGGTCCGCCCGGTTTAAACAAATTTCTGAATGTCATCGGCAACGGTGACCACAATAATCAATATTTTTCATGATATTTTGAGAAATTTTTTGTTCAAGATATGCACTTTCTTATGCCAATAAAGATATTTTATAAAAACCTTTAGTTTACAAAAAGCAGAGCTTCGAAATTAGCCTCTTTTTCCGGCCGGCACCCTGGTTTCCTCCCTAAATGTCGCCATTTGTTTGCATATCTGCATCATTGTGCACATAGCATTCAGGTGTTACATAAATGTATTTCCGAAAATTGAGGGGATCAGTGGAAAACAGGCACATGCCATATATACATAAATTTGCGTTTTTTTTTTGCACCATTAATTAGTTCTTGCATTGCAGTGTAATTCTACCACCTCCTAATATAACAACATGTACGTTTCTCCGAGCAAAATCATATTAAATTTTCTTTGCGCTGTGAAAAAACAAATTGTGTAGTGCCACACAGATCTTACATTGTTTTCAAAATGGATGTAACCGATAGAGAGTTTAACTATTTATACTATTATTTCTTACTTATTTACTAAATACACACAACATATTTACCAATATAATTTTCCAATTTGTTCAAAAACATTCAAATTATAGGAGCTAATAAACAATTATTTATTTGAAGTAAAATGTACTAAAAACAAACCTAATAAAAGTAATTTTTCAGCAAAAATTTGATAATAGTTGTCATTTCCCATCTAGTAATCGTACCGCATTTCTTATGAAAATAATTTTTCCTTCACCTTGCTTTCCCCTAAAATCAGAAAACGGTGGCATATGTTAGTTTCCCACTGGGCGCCACAATTTAAGTTTTCCGGAATGATATATGGAAACACATTATAGATTGTGAGGAATATATCTACATATAATAGTCCCTATCATAGAATAACAAAAGGATAATATCTAAGTACATAGTCGGAACTACAAGTATTAGTTGTAAAAACTTTTGTTTTTCTCAAACGAAAATTGAAATAGACGCAATTTGAAGTTAGACTTTTTGTATTTACAAATAAGCCCTGTCAAACATTTTCTGAATAATATCCTACGCAGATAACAATTTATGATCAAAAACTATTCATGGCTGCGAAATGCACCTAATAAATAGCGTAAATCCGGGAGACGCGGTCGCCCTAATATAAAATGGCTATTAAAACTAATATAAATATTACTTATTTGATCAGAACAAACCTATATGTTCAGAATTTTATGCTGATTCAGAAAAACTGGTCGATATTTGCTTTAAGACAATATTTACTGTAAATCGGGTTGAAAACTGAAGTCGTGACATCTGACCACCTCTACCGAGGTGCCGGGAGAAATGGTTTTCGTCGATGGTAGAGACCACTCACATAATTATTCATGGAAAATTAACAAAGGATAAAGCAAAATTATTTATGAGTGAATACAACGACAGCTTAATAAATTGGTTTACGCTAAACAAGTAAAGAACACATCAAAGAAAAAGTGAACTACCTACTGGCGATTAGCAAGGCAAATGAATACGAAAGTGAATAAATAAACTAAATAAACAGAAATAATAATAAAATAATATCAAAAAATAAAAAATAAACAATAATAATAAAAAAAATCAAACTCGACCATCTCTCCTTTTTGCAGCGAGAGAAGATTTTCTCGTTAGCTTTGAGAGGAAGAATTAATATGGCCAAATACTTCGGCTTCATTGTCCCTCAATATCTCTACTATCTTATTATCCCAAACATTAAACGAAAATAAACTTAGAAGTATATTTTAAATACGATTCTGTACACCGTTGTTTGACAAAAGAGGTTAAATGCAACCTCGATTGACCTTTTATAGCCTATAAATCTAGAAAACACCGAAGGAAGCGAAGTGACGCTATTCATTCAACTGTTGGCCTTCTAGAGAAGTAACCGGTCTGCACTTTAACGCATTTTTACGTATAAAGTCTGAAATATAGCGACTTGACCAACTCTCCGGCCCGACCGCGTCTCCCGGATTTACCCTACTTGCTATACCACATTTTCACAACAAATAATCATTTTAAGTATTTGGTATATAGTTGTATTAAGCACGGTTTTTTTTCAAACAAGATATTTTTAATATGCATTAGATTATGAAGAGTTTAAGATATTGAAGATGAAAAGCAGGAACTACTTAGAAACTAAACCATGAACCCATTAAGCCATTAAAGATATAAATCTCTATCGACCGAACTAAAACATGATCTTTAGAAAATTTAATAAACACACAAATTCGCCTGTTTTGGATTCTTAACATCGTTAGAGATAGCGTGTATTTTTTCGGTGTAACAGAATCTATAATTACGGGGGAGAAGGAGCAAAGTCAAGGAAAGAAGTCAAGGAGGTTCAAAAGTACCTACTACAGTTTGGAGATGGAAGAGGAAAAAATCTAGAGCGCAATTGTAATGATTGGGCTTGAAATTAACGGTTGAATCTTAGTTCGAAACGTGAAATCAGATAACAGGTCGGCGAGCCTGAGTCAAGGAGTACCAAAAACCGGCCTAACAGCCGTAAAATTGAAGAGGTTATGCATACGGGAGACCGTTTCCAAGACTAACGAGTATAAAGTCCGATCGTTAGTCGAATTATCCACTCTACCGTACGTGGCATTGCTTTTTTTGGTATCGTACGTCACGTTACTGCCATTCTAATTAACGTTCTTCCATGCAAAAATCTGTCCAGTACACGAACAAATTCCGGAAGGATGCGATTACGGTAATCGCTTTTTCACAATGATTCATGATGCACATTCGATCGTTGTTATTTGTGCATGTTATTTAGGAAAATATAGTTAATCGCTGATGCAGAACTCGTGCAAAAGGTGGGATTCTAGTAGTCGACGGTGAGAAGCTTGCTTCATTCGCGTACGAATTAAGGCTGGGACTATTCGAATAATTTAATATTCGAATATTTTACAAGGAATCGAATGCCACAAATAAACTTCGAATATTTGAGTATTCGAATGTTATTATTCGAATATGTAAGAATTCGAATACCATTCGGATATTTAAGTATTCGAATACTATTAGGATATTTAAGTATTTGTATACTATTCGAATACATTAGTATTCGAATACTTAAATATTCAAATAGTATTTGGATACTTGGATATTCGAATTATATTCGCCAAATAATTGAGCAACTGAAGTATACGAATATTCGAATACCGAAAATTTCGACAAATAGTCCCAGCCCTAGTACGCATGAGCACTTAGAAGATCGGATGATGTTTCACTACTGAAATAAGTCTTAAGGGGGTAGGTTGCCCTCGATAGCCCTAAAACAGACCTTTTTCAAACGCAAATTGCAAAGTGATAAATAACAGCAGAGGGAATGTTTTCGTCTAGTTTTAATCGTTATTCTATGAGCTTTAACACAAAAAGAGAAAGATTTAAATATCCCTATGTACATAAAAGTTGTGAGTAAAAACGTAAAGGTGTGTATGCGGTGCACCGTTTGATGTTGAACTTAATATCTCGAGAACCGCTCCAACGATTTGGATGAAAATTTAATGAGAGATACAGAAAATTATTCCCTACGATGTGTCGGGAGCAGGCATTCGAAAAAAATAACACAATTTTTATGTTAAAAAGTACGATTTTATCGATTTCTTGAATGAAAAATATTTGTTATCTTTTTTAAAATAATTTATCTCCAAAACCTGCCCCCGTCACATCGTAGGGAAAGGTTTTCTGCATCTTTCATTAAATTGTCATTCAAATCGTTTAAGCGGTTTTCCGGATTTTATGTTCACCATTAAACAGTGCATTGTGTACACACCTTTACGTTTTTACTCACAACGTTTATGCAAATAGAGATATTTAGACTTTTCTTTTTGGGTTAAAGCTCATAGAATAACGATTAATACTAGAAAAAAACATTCTCTGTACTGATATTTATCACTTTAGAATTTGCGTTTGAAAAAAGGCCTGTTTTAGGGTTATCGAAGGTAACCTACCCCCTTAAGAAATTGATAACTTTCTTTCAAAGGAGTTTTAAGTTGCACGCTTAACGACAGTAATGATGTTACTCCATTAGTGAAACACATTGTTCTTCATAATGTCAACTCAGAGTAAACTGTGTTAGCTCGTTTAAAATTAAAGTCACATACTGATTTTATTAAACCTTGTAGACGTAGGTGAATTCATGATTCGTAGAATTAAATGAATTACGGATTTTCTGCACTTTTATCTGAAACATTATTCGACTTAACAAATATGTTGGAATAAATTTATTGCAGAAAGATTATTTCACATTTAAGGGGGTGTTTCGCGCTTTGAAACCGTTTATTAGGAAAAAATAATACAAACTGTAGCTAATGCTTTTAGCTGTTCTACAAACGTATGCCAATTTGAACTTGAATTGCAAATTATCATATCAAAACGTTCCATTGACAGATTTTCATTGAAGAGGAATATAGAATGAAGATACACAGAATGTTTTGCAGAGAGTGAAATCAACAATTTTTATATATTTTTAGTTTACACTTCAGAGTGCTATGGACCTGTAAATTCTTCGTCTTCTCTTTTTATTTAGGTTATTATTTTAATCAAGTTATAGCATTATAGTGTACGTGTGCACTTTATTGATAAACCGTTCTAATAAATTGTTGAAACCTCGAAAGTGTTGAACGGATGATGGCCAGCCAAGTATGTATTACAAAAGGAGGACCTTAATTAAATGATAAATCCGTTTAACACTAATATTTACAGTAAAACGCGACGCTATAACAAAACCACTCTGATATACCTTTAACCAACGACTTCTCAATAACTGCTATATTGATTAACAACTCAATCTGGACGACGGTCACACTGCATTCTTCCAAGCGTGCCTCGTCTCACGCCCAGAATTTCACGCATATTATAGGAATCTGTTCAACTCTATGTAACCAACCCTCAAATCCAAACAGGCACTCAATCTCTTTCTCCAACTCTTATCGCCCACACTACCGTCTTTGATACCTGAGTATATATGCTACTCAATCATTCGGAAAGCCAGGTGCTCTAAATTGCGTTCCATATAAGAGCATACCGACGCCCCTACCGATTTGCGACCGATCTGCGCAGCTCCTACGGATCTGATGCACGCGATTGGTCGTAGCACGTCTCCTGCTGGTTTACTACCAAGGAGTGTATCCCTGTGCGAAACGAGTATGCTCTAAGCTGGAACGCAGTGTAGTTCATACCTGCCGCGTCTTGAGTTCGCTCACTTTAATAGGAATTGAAATGTTTCTCGATCTGGTGTTCATTAAAAATGTTGAAGATTCTTTTAAATTCTTTGTCAATGTTTCAAGTATATTTTATTATGCAGGGTGTTTAGTAGTGCGTAGTAAGTATTGCAGGGTTGGATTCAAAACAGAAAAATAACAAGAAAAGCTCGTATAAACGTATATCCGGTATGACCTAGTTTCCGAGTTACAGCCTATTTTGTGTTGCAACAATCTTTTCCGCGTGTTGATACAGCATACGTACGTAATATGTACTTGGATATTGATTTACTGTTTATCTGGAGGATTTTAAGGTCACGAGGTCAGATTAATTTGTCAACACTGTCATGCATAACGTACTTGCATTGTGTATAGAACAGTCAGAACTCACAGACTGTGTTCAGTGAAGTGAGATATGCTTGTTGTGAATTAGTTGTAAACCTGAATTTTTATTGGAAATGATGAGTTATGCAAACAGTGACTTGTAGAGGGTGAACAACTGATACAACAGAAAAACTGTTGTTATTCGAAAAGAAGGTCATATCGAGCATACGTTTATATCAACTTCTTTTGTTACTTTTGTGTTTTCAATCCACAAAGTGGAATACGTCCTGCAATATTTCCCACATACTACGATACACATTCTATTTGTATATTTCATTACTTGTTAGTAAAATAAGTGTTTAAAAATCCTGCGAAATTACAAAATGGATGTACTAACTTGCTGTAATTATGTAATTTGAAAACCATATGGACTGAAATTTGTTTGTGTAATTATCTCTCGAGGTAACATGAACTACTTTGAAAAGTGCATACAGTGAGTCAAAAAAGTATTTGTACACCTAGTTTTTTTGCAATAACTTTATACAAATAAGTGATACACTAACAAAAACTGTTTCCATTAATAGTGTACCATGTACAGAGGTAATGTGCAAATTAAGAATTTTTCATATCGGGGTAAAAAAAAAATAAAGCCATAAAAACAAGAACTTGGAAATGAAAAAAGTATTTGTATACACTTACAATTATGGTAGAAAACTTATGATTATTTAAGGGGTGACGCCTACCTAGAGCAGTCGAAACAATGCGCTTCTTTGGGATTTTTTTCTAGGAAAACCGTTAAACTTTTATTAATAACTATTTGTCTATTGTTAAGAGTACATCTAAAGGACAGTTCAGTATTTTTTGCGTTGAAGAATATTAAAAGATTTGAGAGTTATAAGCGATGACCGGGATGTACTTTTTTTTGGGGGTGACCATCGTAGCTCGTAGCAGAATCGTCCGAAATGAAAAATTCGAATGGCTTTAGATAGAGTATGAAATTATCTAGGCGCTATACATTATGATTAATATTTTGTATGCATCCCTTTTGCTTCAATGTAGTCAACGTGGCATAGATTCTACCAGTTTCCGGGTTATTTCCCTTGACAATCTTGACCACTCTTCTAGAATCACTCATTGTAAATCAGTCTTACTAGATATTTTTCTTTTCCTTACTTCTATATCCAACAGGGGCCATAAATTTTCTATAGGATTAATATCGAGGGATTGTGTTGGTGACATCAATTGTTTGGGAATATTGTATAATAACCATTCTCTCGTTTTTTAGCGGTATGCTTTAGGTCGTTGTGTTGTTTTAGGTGATCCAGACAATTTTATCTAAGCTAATTCAATATCTACCCCCGTACATGTCAAGCCTGAATGATATTTCTTGTTTGCATATTCAATTCTACGTGCTATTCCAAATAAATTAGGAGGAGTAATTGGTCTAATTATATCAATTTTACTTTTAATAGTTTTACCATTTACTAAAACCTATCATATAATATCAAGAAAATTCTACCCCACAAATCAAGTCATTTTCTGGAGATATGTTTCATTATTTATTTTACTAACTTGATCAGGAGGGAAACATATTGAGTATCCTTACAAAGAATTAAGTCAAATTTTTACAACATTATATTTTTCTTACTTTCTTGTTAATCCTAACAGAAATAAATATTGAGATTTTTTAATTTATAAAATCTAGTTAATGAGTCTGATTAGACATACATTTTGAAAATATAGTATAGAATTAATATTTTCTATTAACTTAACCCCAGTTGAAAAAATAATTTTAACCCAAAAATAAAAACTAAACAAATTAATGCAGATTGTAAGTTCCACTTACAAAGAAAGATCCCGAACCCGAAAATTAAAAAAAATCTGGAACTTTGTGAATATGTAGGGGATTTCCTCCTGATTAAAACGCATTTTTTTTGCTGCCCAAATTCACTCTAAGAGGGTGAAATTAACCCCTGAAAATTCGGTTATTTACGGATTTTATTTTGTAACTCACATTCTGCAACAGATAGAATAAATGTTTCAAGGCAAAAGTTACTTCTTTTAATTAGGACTATCATTTGGTAACTTACAGTTCTTACATTTCGCGAGTTATAACAGAAAATCGGAAAATAACCGGAATTTAAGGCGTCCATTTCACCCCCTTAGAATGAATTTGGGCAGTAAACAAAAATTGCATTGTAATCAGGAGGAAATCCTTTACATATTCACAGTTTCAGAATTTTTTGAATTTCCGGCTTCGGGATCTTTCTTAGGCCCAATTTAACTGCAGTTTCTTTTAAATTATCTCGCAACACCTCGATATACTTCATAGCATACATTGTTCCCTCGATAAATGCAATATTTCCAACACCATTGTACGCCATACAACCCCATATCATCACGTGTCCACCGCCGGGCTTAACACTTGGTATAAGCTTGTTTTGTTGAAGTTCAGTATTGAGTTTTCTCCAGACGAATTTCTTCCAATCTGAGCCAAAAATATTCAACTCTCCCACTTTCATCTGAGAAGATAACACGTTTCCAAAATTCGATTGGTTTATTTACGCAGGTTTTAGAGAAACCTAGCCGTGTTTCTCTGTTCGCATTATTGATGAATGGTTTCTTTGTCGCAGTTCTGCCATATATTTCAGTAGAATACAAAGCATTTCTAATAATTTGGGAACACACATTCTTCCCTGATATTCACGTGACATTATTGTATAGTGTGCGAGCACTAACAAATCGATATTTTGTAGCTTCTTTAATAATACTCCGACGCTCTCTAATTATATCTTCGGCCGACCTGACCGTGGCTTATTCTCTGCAGTTTTTATTTTCTCGTACTTTTTAACAATATACTGCACTGTTATAAAGTTTAGATTTAAAGTTTTGCCAATTTTTCTATATCTTTCTCCACGCTTTCGAAAAAAATAACACGATCTCGCACGGATAGAGGTATTTCAATTTTCTTCGCCGTCATGGCTTCTGTATGAAGTTCGAAGACGCACTACCGCCGTAGGCCGACCAAGCCCACTATGTAAACAAACACTTATTTACGTTTTAATCGGTGTCACAATGGTGCACGCTTATTTTCTGGATTTACCAGTAGAATCATAAGTGTACAAATACTTATTTCACTTCCAAATTCTTGTTTTTATGGCATCATTTTTTTAAACGCATCATGAAAAATTGTTAGTTTGCACATTACCTCTGTACATAGTACACTATTAATTCAAACAGTTTTTCTTAGTGTGTCACTTGTTTGTATAAAGTTATTGCAAACGTTATTACTTTATACTTAACGTGAAACAGTTAAGTATAAAGCAATTGAATTTTGCATCTCACGTTTTCACAAGTTACACTGGCTACGGCTCACAAATATGTAAAAGCTATAACCTTTTCGTGTGATACTGATGACGCTGATAGTATACATATAACAGCTTGTATCTTTGGACCCTTAATGAAGCTATTTAACTGCAATATCGGCAAGATATTGTTTATACAGCCCATATCCAGAGGTCACAAACTATAATCATCACATATAAATTATGATTTCAAATATTTCTTCCTTAAATTATTATTTTATTAGCATTTTAGCTAAACATTCCTACTTTCTAAATATATAAGTTATAACTCTGAATTATATAATAGGTAAATCCTGAAAGTACAAAGCTTGTTAAAGCGTTGTAAAGTATTCCATCAGTGACATCTAGAACTCTTTGAAGTACTATTACAACGGTAACATTTACAAATGCTCAAATTCGTCAATTAACAGCTTTACAAGTTTATCTAATACCTCGATATTTCGACCCTGACTTGTGATATTCCTTTACGGTTGGAAGAGGAAAATAATTACTATATGACTTGAAAAAATCCTACAGAATAAGCACCTCGAAGTATTTGCAATTCAAGTGTAGTGCAATTCTATTCGTAGTTCCCTGTCACTTCCTGAATTTTCTTATCAAACGCAATCTGACTTTTCCACACGTGACGATCATTGGGTGATTCTTAAACCGCACATTTTCAACCAAATTAAGTGATCTGTGGAGTTGAAATGGTAAACGATCTAAGTACCCACTGGTTAAAATTTTCCGTAGAAACAAAAAGTGCATATCTGTTTATCACTTGAACGCTATGGACTTTCTGCGTATACCATCTTCACAGATTTAAAGGGAAACAAAAAGATTGCTGGCACTTTCATCCGGTTCTCACCACAGCGAAGTTGGTACTTATGATTTCAGCTCTATCTTCCGATAGCCCTAACTTATAAAATAATTTATTTTACCACTTATAACTTTTGCCACCGTATTCCCCATGTAATTCGCATGTTTTTCCACTAGGAAAATTGTTCTAATTTTTTTAGCACTTACATCCTTTGCCATTTCAACTCCTCGTTTAATTTAGCGTCATTACACAGACACGTGTCTCAAGGAAAATCGAGTTCGATGTCTCAAGGAAAATTCCCGTTTTGGGGAAAGCCTTCTGAGCAACAGGCATGTCGAGCACTTCTCCCACATTCCGATTACCAACCTTGAAACGGGTAGCCTCCAAATATAGGTCTCATGCCGTTGGTGACGTCCATCCTGATGGCGGCTCGGATCCGCTGGCCACGAGAAATCCGTGCGTATATTTGTCACCCACTATTCAATCTTAACAGAGACACAACTAGTTGTTTTCACTAACAGGTAGTTTATGGTGCTACCAAAGGGAGGACGTGCGCCGGCGGCACCGATAGCCCGAGGCAAAAAGGCTACTATGACAGAAGGACGGTGGTGAGGAATGAGAAGGACGGACAAGACACATTAACTTTGCGAGAGGAGGGAGGGGGGGGGGGCAGGACACGCGCGGGGAGATGGAAGAGAACGGATGGACCGCGAGAGGGAAAAAAAAAGGAAAATGGAAGGAAAAACAGGCTCGGAAGGGAGATCCACGAAAGCGTGGCCCCGGTCGCCCTGAACGAGGATGCGAAACAAGAAAACGAATAAGCAAGCAGCGCGCGTGGCTTTCGTTGCGAGGGGTACCGCTGCAATAACGTGTCAGTTGAGCCACCGGTCCCCTCGTGTCGCTCTAACCAAGTCACCGAGCAATGGGGGGCTCACTCCTTCTCTGTCCGACTTGGGCTAACGAAAAAAGGGGGACTGTCGACTCGCTGGGACTAACGGGGTACCAGTGGGGCCCGATGCCTGGCCACGCCCTGCCATTTGGTTGGCAAACCAACATCTCGCGGTGGGCGTTCTGGCGCGTAGCGACGCCTACAGCACCCGATCCACGTCCACTGGACGTTCGAGACTCGTTTCCCTTTTACCGCAAAGGGCCCGCAAAAGTTTACTGATGCGCTGACCTGTAACTCTCCCTGATCAGAACATTCAAACTGCAAAGCGAATCAGTGCAGTAGTTGTAAATAGGTACAGAAGCTAGATTTATCATCGGCGAAGCTAAGTACTTAGTCGGGCAATAATCAAGTATCCTGCGAGCATACTATCAACTGATAGTTGAGTAGAAAGGCTCGTACTTGCTCTTTAAAGAAAAAGGGAGACACTACACACTGTGTTGATTAACTAACTGTTTAGTCGATAGATAAGTGCTCGATTTTTTTTGTCAAACAGCAGTCGAGTTTCATCTTGACTATTTTGTCGAATCAATGAACAATTGACAAATATGCACGCTCTCATATGAACACATATCTACAATTTGTGACGTCCACTAAAGTTAATCGACAAAAAACTGGTAGTATGCACTAGGCCCAAGGATTCAGCAAATATGCAGTTTTATTTATTTTCAAGAATCCCTTCTTATCATTCTACTGCTTCTTCTCTCCTTTCATTCACAAAATATATTTGATTTTAAAAATGCTACAACTGTGTTACAATATATTTCTTAAGTTTTTGGTAAATATTTTCTTTGTGATATGTATTTTCGGAATGTTGAGGTTAGGACGTTGATGAAACAAAGCAAATGTAAGTAATCGTTTTGCATGATAAGATATTAAAATTTCTGGGAATGAGAAAGATTTCAATCGTCGTTAAAACTGCTAACTTCGATTCTTATCGCAATCAGTAACTGATTTTAAATTTTTGGCCGGTAGTGTTCTTTCCATCTAATCTATTTTCTGCTCCTTCAAGTATTCATAAGGTTCATAAAAATTAACCAAATGGATCGACCCGATGAAACGATGCTCTTTATTGGTGTCGAAACTGTTCAAACGAAGGTTATCCATCTAGATCAGATTGAGTGAATTTATGGTCACCTCCACGAACATCGCTACGGTTGCACTGAAACGAGGAATATTTATGACCGCCACTGTCTAAAATTGAAGTCATAATGAACGCATGATGGACCGGTATAAATTTTTACGAAGATCTCCTGTGGAAACGGTCACTCTGCTTATAAATCTTGCCGGGCGGTGGTGAGACAGGTAGCCGGGTGTCCTGCAACGTAGCAACTGTTCGTGATCGTTTTGGCATTAGGAATTATGCGGCCGGAAAGACTTTGGAACACTGGTGCTTCCGAATATTGTAGGTTCCGTTCCGTTAGTACCGAACTTATTAGAGATTTACAATTTTCTTCGATGGTTCGTAATAAGTATTTTACGGAAAGCGAGACTCATTTATTAAGTGACGTTACATAACTCTTAGAGTGTTTCAAGAATAGATGTTCGACACACATTAAACTTCATTACGAGTAAGGCTGGGACTATTCGAATAATTTAATATTCGAATATTTTACAAGTATTCGAGTGCTACGAATAAACTTCGACAAATAGCCCCATCCCCGATTACGAGTTCTTTAGTAGTGATACGTCGATTTATGGCACTTGTCGTCAGTAAATTTTCCATACCTATATATTATCTACGCTCGTCCAGAACGTGGCGCATCATCGAACCCAAAATATCCTAATCGGAATTTTTGAAACCGCATTTGACACATTCGAAGTTTAACGACACCTTCTCGCATAAACTTCGCAAACGTTTTTGTACTGTTTGCATGACCCTAGTGCCTCTTCCAACATGTCTCGACGAACTTAGAACAAAAAACTAAATGGAACACTCAAAATATAATTATAGACACAGCACGAGGATACTATATAGATTAGGTTGTGAAAAGCAGAAGAGTAACTACTAAAGAATTATCTTACTGGATATTATAGCGACATCCCGTAGGAAACGCAAAAACTTTTCGTTCAAACCAATTAATTGCAAGGTAATTTACTCAACTTGACGACCTTAGGGGAGACGGGGTTAATGAGAGCTAGTGGGTAATAGGAGCCAGTATAGTTTTAGCAGTATAGTACATCGAACGACGACATAGGGGATAGTAGGGTAAAGCGGAACATCAATGTTTCTCTTAGATGAGAACTGCGAATGAGATGGTATCTCGGGACATGAGATCAAACGGTCCTCACAGCATTTTGTGACAGACCATAGACCTGTGCACACGTTACTTTTCGATTAACAGTGTTGCAAACATTTCCGGCGTCGAAGTTTCGATATTGTGTTGTAGTTTCGATCACTTTTCTTCACATGGATTTAAAAAATTTATAACGGCAAGAACACCGTTGGATTCTATAGACTTTACGCTACATTTTGACGTTTTACCCAGTTCTTTACCTCACGCTGAAGTGTAAATATTAAATGTTTACTATATTACCGCATGTGGGGCAAAGCGGAACACTTTTGCGTGGGGTAAAACGGAACATCTATTTAACCCACATGCACCAATCCAATTGTCTTGAAACTTTGCAGGCGTACGTAGTTATGATGACGATAAAAAATTATAAAAAAAAAAACGGGAGGGGTGAAAAAATTGCCCAGTCATCAATAAATATAACCCATAACCACAAATCCAAACGACTTGAAATCAGCTTGTAACCACAAATCAAAACTTAGACACTAAAAAGTAAATAATAAAAAAATATTCATAAACATTTTTTTTCAGTTACACGATTTTCTTTAAAATGCACTAAAAACTAAAAAACTCTCCATGCACGTGTTCATATTCATTATTCATGTAAAAATCCCTGTGTATTTGATTATTTTCAGTAAATTTTATGTTATTTGATAAAATATATTTCCTCGTATGTATAATATATATTTTTGTTATGTTTTATTTGTAATAGTTATACCTAAAACATATATTTATAGTTTTTTACATAAGTGAATACTTTTTAAATCATAAAAATAAAGATTTTGTACGTTTACATGGTCTTCAAGTGGGTGTTCCGCTTTACCCTACGTTTGACCGAGGCGAAGATTTCAATACCTCCGGTAAATCTCATTATTCTTTGTTGCCAAATATTTTTCTTAACAAACTTTGATTTTCTTATAGTGTAAGGTCCACTTAAGACTCCTGTTGGAGTCCGTGTCTATTTTTCTTCCGATTATCATGTTATCACCCTCTAAAATTATGCGAAACATTTTACCCTACTCTTCCCTATTTCCTCCCGAAGGTATCCCTCCCCCCAACAATGATGCTGGACATTTGTTTGTCTCGCTGGTCGTGTTCGTACCGGGGCCAGAGAACATTGTTTGTTCAGCACCTATTTCCTGGTATTTCTCGAAAATTTGCATCGAAATAGTAAGTACAAAACCTTTGTCTATTATATTTTGTTTAGGCTTCATTTGAAAGATCCATTGTTAAGCTTTGTTATGATAACTTGCAATTTTGTGTTTATTTCAAATGTTATTCTGCTACTTTTACAGAAATAAAATAACGCTCATGGGGGTAATAAGAGTCAAGTGGCTCCTTACCCCACAAAAACTTTGAATAGTGACAGCTTTTTTGCTACAGATGCCAAGAACTTGGAAACGGTTGGCACAGCTTGTGGCACACCAAATAAGTACTTAACATGTGATTTCTGTAACTAAGTGTATCCTCTTAATTAGAATTCGTTAAACATTAATCAAATCATTAAATTTGAATGTTGTACGGATATTCTGCATCTCGAATAATTGCTATTTTCTGCGTTTTGCGTTCTGACTTGCTTGGCCCTCATTATCTCAGCCAGCGGGCAATGTGAGCCAAAACTGCTTTTTCAAGTAAATGTTATAGTTTATTTTGAGTTGGTGGCACGTAAAAAAGGTCACTCTGATATTATTGTTCATTACTTGTTTAAAGAATTCCCTAAGGTTGTAATAAATATTTCCACTGATTGATTAAATATCTTGACTTTTCGTTAACTGGTACGTATTTCCCCCGTCTCCCCTAAATGGTTCACAAATAAAAGTTGCAAAGTATTGTAGAGAACATTATAAAAGAGTGCTTATTTTCTTGATTACTTTTCTTCTTCATCGAGATATTTTTTTTTAGTACCAAACGGCGGCGCCATAGCTCAACAAACGAAGCTTCTTCTGCCGGATAGTATTCCGCGGGCGGAAAGATTTTTCCTTCAATTTTTGACCTGGAACAAAAAGTAAAAATTGTCGAGTTCTACATAAAATCAGCTCGGGAAGTACGTACGGTGCGTCTAGTGAGCGCCCTATTTTCCATGTGTTTATTCGATTATCACAAAAATTGTTTCTTTTTTAGTTTAATAAATCTATTATTAATTGAAAGAAAAATCACATTTCTATCTATTCAGGATTCCATCTTCAAAAAACACCTATTTTTAAGGTCGTTACAGTGTTGGTCCCCCTTAACTTCCTGTAAAATATGTACGGTGAGGAATTTCGTTCTAAAATTTGACCTGGTCATTCTTAAGATTTCGTGGGATGAATATATGCAACAAATTTTTTTTCGATGTTTTGACCGGGAAGTGTCCTTAATTCGCAAAATCAAATTCATTATTTTTCATTGTATCGATATGAAAGTGACACCAATGCATTCATGGCATTCTCACGATTAAAACGCACCAAAGTTCATATAAACCGGATTATTTTAAACGAACTTAACTTTGAATTATGCAAATCAACTTGTTATGCAATTTCGTTAATTATGCCCTTGTAGCCGTTCGAAGTAGAAATCAATTAAAATTGCTGGTCGAACAAGATTTATTGGGATTATGTAGGAATACATGCTTTGGTTAAGGGGTCAGGATTACAAATTCAGGAATCAGCCATTACATGCGTAGATCCTTCTTCTACTCTCACTTTGTCTACATTTACTACCTCCGCAACGCCTCTTAGCTTTAAGTTTTTGTTTTTAGTCTTAGTCGTGTCTTAGCTGTTAATAAGTTCTAGCTACAAGCTTTTAGTTTCAGTTCTTGGATTTAGTTTTAGTCTTTAGTGTTAGTTTTGTATTCAATATTATGCTTGGGCTCCTACACTATACGGAGGTTAGGCCTAATAATAGCTCTAGCTGGACCTCGCCTTTTCACCATTCTATGTACAAAAATTGGTGAAATAAAGACGAAAAATAAAAAAAAATTGCGAGTCGCTACGTTTATATAAGCTATGGGGCCCCAATGTGCATTCCGCATTCGACTTTATTATAATCAGGCGTCCAGGAATTACTCCAGTCAGGATCAGTTGGGCCATAAAGGAGCACTAACGATAACGTAGGCATGCAACAGATTAGGAAAACTGTAGTAGGGGCACTGGGGCTCCCAAGAGGGCCACATATTGAGCTAGCGGGTACGATCCAGCACCCCACTACTTGTACTTTTAAGCCGGATCCAGACCTGAATGCGTATACGCTGAGCAAGGCTGAACGCGCACGAATATTCTGATGTGGACGGGAGAAACGGTAGCCAGGGCCGCATGCTTCTAAAGGTGGAATCAGACGGCTCGTGGCTCCGCGAGCCGGCTCGCCTCGTCTATCTCGTCAAGTCGGCTTGGCGAGCTCGACTCGGCAAGCCATGACCGATCAGACGGCTCGTGGCTCCGGAAACTGGCTCGGCTCGTTTAGCTCGTCAAGTCGGCTTGGCGAGCCCGGGCGAGCGGAGCCATGACCGATCAGACGGCTCGTGGATCGCGGCTCCATGAGCCAGGCTCGCTGAGCCACGAGCCGTCTCATTCCACCTTACGTCAGAAAGGGTGAGCGTGAACGTATATGCTAGTGTGGACGTGTCATTCGCGGTGACTCGCGAATGCCGACGAAGCCATATGGCCTGAGCCGACCGTTGTCGGTATTCTTCCACACATCAAAGGGAGCTTGGAGTGCATTACGCTCAGCGTGGATGATAGAACAAATGAGATACTTTTCTGAAATCCTCGATGTCTAGGATTTTCATTATACTATTGAAATATATTGTAGCCCATATGAAATTAGAGGGGGCTAAGTCCTCATTTTTCCAGATTCCAAATTGTTTAAAAGATACAAATTATCAAAGTTTCCTGTTTTCGATGATTTTTACGAAACGGCTTCAGAAATGAATTTTAATGACCTAAATTATTGAAAGCATGAAATTGCGACTTTTTTTTTAATCATGGAGGATGGATCTAAGTCAGGGCTGCACAGGGTGCTGTTTTCAGCGCCTAGCAGCGAGAAACCAGCCGTCCGTCGAGCTGTCCCTTTGCTAAGGGTGGAATCAGTGAGGAGGACTGCAGTAGTGCGTTTCGCAGCGGTTTTTTGTCGTTTTCGTAAAGAACGCGAGTGGCTGATTTCAAGTCGTTGAGATTCGCACCTACACAACTGCAGTTCTCCTCACTGATTCTACTCTTAGCAACGGGACAGCTCGACGGACGGCTGGTTGCTCGCCGTTAGGGGCTGAAAACAGCACCCTGTGGAGCCCTTATCTATGTGAATGAATTTAATCCATTGATAATATTGTCATAAACAGTTAATGAAAAAAAAAATTACGTTTTTAACAATATAATGCATTTATTATATGATAGACTTTAAAGCTCTATTTTAGTGAATAATTTGTCTTTCTTTTCTTCACTACACCCTGTATTTTTCTTAATTCAAAAAATCACACGAGATTACTCGCGAAGAACGGCAATATGCTTTGTGGAGGGACGCAGGAAGAAAATGGGTAGTCCGATGACGGCGCGTGGTTCGGCCTGCGTCGTCCTTTCATCAAATTAAACACGGATCCCTTATCTCTCGAGTATAAACACACGCTTAAATTTTAACACCTTCGATGCCATCTTTGCGACTGCGGAGTGGGCTAAGTTAAGCACAGAAGTTGGTGACGAAAGGCACATGGCACTTTCGACCCCTCCGCATGCGTCATTCGTGCGCGCTCAGCCTTGCTCAGCGTATACGCATTCAACTCTGGATCCAGCTTTACAGTTTTCCCTACTCGTTGTACGCCCAGCTTCGAATTCTCTTTCGGCGCTGCTTTTATTTTAACTGGCCCTGTCTGAGTTACTCTCCCGTTCAATGGGGGTCCAGGAACAAAGTCTAGTACGCTCTCTTTCCAGGCAGGCGTACAGGTATTATCGCCGAACTATCCTGCCGGAGTCTTACCTACTGCTGCCCAAGAGCGGCCGATAGTGGTACCTCGTCCTCTCTCTTTCACATTCAGAACATCGAAGAAGGAAATGTTTTTGCGAGCCTCTAATTTATACCCGATCATTACTATCCGCGGCCGCAGAAATCAACACGCGCATCGTTAAGCGCGGGCCTCGAGAGCCACGGTTCCGCAGCCGCACGTCCCTGCTCACGGGCGGCCTACAAGCTTCTTCGGGTAACTTCTCGTTGGTCAGGTTTACCCGAAGCTTCCTTTTCTGCATCCTACAGTCCGATTTACATATATCTGTTAGCAATACTGCGCTCTTTAGTTAAAATGTCCTATCTAGTATTTCGAAACATCCGAGAAAACTGAAGTTTTACCACTTTCTTTGTGCCGTCCTTGTAAAAAAATAAATACATTAGAGTGTTTTTAGATCTCTACGAAGCACGTAGGGTTTTCGAACTTTGCTTAAAAACTAAAAGACGTATGATACTTTAAATATTTCAATATTTCTTGAAAAATGGAAAAAAGTTGGATAGTACATTTTAACTAAGGAGGGCAGAATGTGCCTGGCTCGGTAGCCTTTTTACGGGATGTAATACGAATCGACAAATATGTACAAGATATAAAACGACATACGAAGATCAAATAAAATTTTAAATTCTTATTATTTCTTTATTTTATCAACGAATACAGTACTATAAATATATACTGAAATGCTCCGCAGTTGCATGTTCTTTTGCAGTGTAGATAAGGGGTGTTCAAGAATTTGCTTACACGAGCAGCAGCGAGTTGCTTTTCGCTTTTGAAAGGGTCGGGCAGCCAGGCAACTCGCGCCCCTAACAACGAAAATCCTCATGATAGGGCAATCTTGTGAATCTTTGTAGAGACCAGCGATCCCTTCTAGCCCTAGACACTCACACTATAATTACTTCGCCACTCGCCGGCAGATATTACGTCAGGATTTTCATCTGTAAGACATATGTAGTTTCATTGGAAACAGGTGATTCACAGTGCTTTTGTGTGCAACAACAGTCGCTATTTGGCTAAGTTCGTAGGTACTGTTCTAATTTGTTTTATTCATTAAAACCCACAAACCTCTCATGTTCAAACAATCTTTCAATCGTGGTGGAAATTTTTCTTGATCGAGATTGGTTTTATGTAGGGTAAATCCGGGAGACGCGGTCGAGCCGGAAATTTGGTCGAGTCGCTATATGTATTTCAGACTCTATACGCAAAAGAGTGTTAAGGTTCAGAACCATTGATTCTTTAGGAGTTGAACAATTGACTGAATAGCGTCATCATGCTTCCTTCTGTTTGTTTTTTTCGTCGAGTCTAGAAGTCTATTATATAGTCTTAAATATAGCGACTTGACCGACCCTCCATTCCGGCGGCGGCGTGTCCCGGATTTAAGACTCCCACAAACCAACGCGAATATTCGCGGCGCGGAGCGGATCCGACGCGGATCAGATAAGGCTGCCTATAAGCCGCCACGTATAAAAAACTGCTGAACCGCGGCGTAGCCGCTACCGCATGGATTCGCGGCAGTTTTTTATACGTGACGGCTTATGGGCAGCCGCAGCGGAAATGTTTCGCGTCGGTCTGAATTATCCCATAACCTGCCACGTATAATAAACTGCCGCGAATCCATCGCGGGAAAATGTTCGCTGCCGCCGCGAATATTCGCGTTGGTTTGGGGGAGTCTTTAATTTTACTTATCTCTTGCTGTCATGATAAATGTTATATTTCTGATGGTTGTGTAACGGGGGCCCCTGTTCCATCTCTTCATAGTAATACATGTACTTCTCTCCAAGGCCCACCTTTCCTTGTACCTAATATGTCGCGCGTCCTTCTGTTTTGATGGTCGAGCGCGTGTTCATAATGTTTATGTATTCGAGCGGTAAGGGATCCGTCTGAAGAGAGACCGCGCCTGCTCGCATGATGCTTCCGTGCAGCCCGCTCACATGCTCGCGATTGTCCACGCATTATACGAATATAGGTATTCGACGAGGCTCAGTCGTGACCAAGCAGGGATGGTTTGGAATTCCTAAATAAATCCTACTCGTAGTGGAGGGGGAACAACTACAGCATTAGCGGTATATGCGTGCGGCAGTAGTGCGTGCATGTATGCTGTAGGTGTTCCCCCTCCACTACGAGTAGAATTTACTTCAGGGCTTCCAGACCATCCCTGTCATGCCGAACTCGATGTTCGACTCGTGAGCGAGCCGTGCATTTTAATCGCTATTGTATGGGAGCCTTAACTTCACAGATTAACTTGTAAAGAGCAACTCTTCTTTATTATACTATATCGTTACAAGATGCTAATTCCATTAATCGTAGATCACACGTTATGAGTAGACACTAGCCGAACTTTTTGCCACGAATATTCGTACAGATATCCGGTAAATTATTGTTCAAACAAACGCTTCATACAAATCATTGAACGCGTCTAGAAATGCATAATTAAGTAAAAATAATCAAAATATACAGTTACATTTAAAAAAATTACACTGGTATTGAAATCTCTGTAAATAATAGCTTATACGCAAATTTTAATATTCTATTAAGATTCTTCTATCAAATCAAAAAACTTTCATATGAAACATTTTTTCGCTTTTCCAATAATTAGAAAAATAGTAGTGTGTATACGAACAAATGTAGAAGGAAATAATCAATAGAGAATTTCCATGGAGAATTCTCGGGCGTCATATTTTCATGTTGCGATCCGCATCTTGCGCCATTTGCTTAGTGTTGGTAAGCGTGCCTCGTTAATTGCCTTTCTACGTTAAGCACTTGCATTGTGTTTTTGCGTAAAGTATTGTGGGACAAGAGTAAGTACTTAAAGTTTAGACTTCCTTAAAATCCTTGGTATTACACTGATAGTCATATAATTTTGTGAGAAATAACTACTACCCCTGATTATTCGATAGGCAGTGACTTCATGTAAATTTACCTGTCACAACTTATATAAAATAAATATTTCCAAAAAGTATCGAATGCGAACCTTTCCCCATGTAGGGCAAAAGTTCGCATGTTACGGGGTAAAAGAACGGAACGAGAAATTTCCACAAAAGTGGTTTATTTTTCTACGTGCAATAATTGTGATAATATAGTTGTGGCAATAAAACGACTAATAGTTTACATTTAATTTTTTGTTAATCAAGGTAACAGTAATCGCACATAACATTACCCCCACCTTCGTAGTTTGCGCAGGCATCAGTCTTCTGGAGGATCTGTGTATTCTTCTTCACACGCAGGACAAATTATTGTTTCCGTAGACGTTGATGGTTGGGCTCTTTTTGGAACCGATTTGTTTTATTCCTTTTCAACTATTTAAGTTGACATTACTTTTGGGGATTTTTTTACTTTTCTAATTATTTCTTTGCACGTTCGCATTCAGATTTTCTTTTCATTGCTTTATTTACTTCAAGCTGATTTTTCAATCAAAATGTTAATAAAAAAAGTATTTGGGGAAAATATTGTAGAATAAAAATTAATAAAAAAAAATGAAAAGCTGATATCAGCGTGGCCCAACAATCATAAACTCAAAATTTATTTCCATGTTGTGATTGATAATTAATTTAAGTTTTATTTTTTATAGTCGGTTTAATCAGATTTCGTAACTAATTTAGCAAACACAAGAAACAAAATAAATTTAATGAATTTATAACAGCCGTCAAATTATTTTGGAGCAAAAATGCGCATTCAAACACTTGCCCCACTGCATTGTGCGAACTTTTGCCCCCACAGCTACTTTCCCATTGTTTAATCAATCCTGTTATCTGTGAGGAGAATTGAAAACTTCTATTAGCACTTTTGAATAGAAGAATTTCAGCTCTTTCGGACGACATCTTATTAAAATATTTACTGATCAATTTATGGGAAGAATATTGATCCCTAAAAATGAGAATACTACATCAGAACTAATGAATTGAGGACTTACCGCATTGTACGATAACAAAACGAAGCACAGCTACACATTTGGACACTGGTGACGAATTGACAAACTTCATTGATAATTTACTGTCAATCACCATTCGCCACTGCCACAACTCAAACAATGAAATTCACATGGAACTTTTCCCTACGTTTACTCTACGGCTGGCATGCACAGGACCCCAATTTCGGGCGCGAGCGCATATTCGAGCTCGTTCAAGACAAGCGAGTCCGGCAACGGAGTCGGGAGCGGCTGGAATAGTGGGAGCGCAGCGTCACAGGCTGCCGCAGGGGTTTCCAGAGTTTGACGCTCCGAAAATAAGGCACGTTTTGGGGAATTTTTAAAAGAAAAGTTTTGAGTATTATAATTCCAATCTCTGTACTTTTATTAATTGAAATTTATAAAATGTGTTCAAATTTTTGTATGTTATAATAGTAATTTGGTTCACAGTTATAATGGTAGTAGTATGTTGGGTTTGAAAAAAAAGTTTGTTGCTGGCGAGCATATTTTGGCTGTCGTAATCATCTGAAATAAAAAACGTACAATTTTTCGTAATCTATATGAGTGTGGTTATCGTATGAACTTTAGTTCATGTCGAATGAATAATGTTAAAAAACACAAAAATGGTTGTGT
The DNA here is from genome assembly GCA_951215215.1 of Andrena trimmerana. Taxonomy (NCBI): domain Eukaryota; kingdom Metazoa; phylum Arthropoda; class Insecta; order Hymenoptera; family Andrenidae; genus Andrena; species Andrena trimmerana. Next base: position 12,844,126 of record OX578062.1, read on the forward strand.
TTCAAATGAAATATTTAATTTTTTGGAAAACCGATTGTTAGTTTTCTGTGTTGTAATATTGGATTTTTATAAATAATTACTTCATTCTAGTTCACACGATTACCATACTCATATAGATTAAGAAAAATTTTGCGCTTTTTGTTTCCGATGACTACGACAGCTAGAATCATCTTCGCCAGCAACAAACTTCTTTAAACCCTTCTTACTGCTAACATTATAACTTTGAAAAAATTATTATTATTGCGTACAAAAATTTTAACATTTTTCAAATCTCAATTAACCCTCCGTATCCTTTGCCTGAGTCAATTTTAGCCCACCGCTTGAAATCGCTGACGCACACAGTGACCGAGCTGTGTATGTCAGTCGCGGCCAAGCGATAATGTAGCTGTCGAGGGTGTCATAGAAGCATAAACTGGGCCTTTCCGGTGATCGTGTTGGGATAACAATGGGAAACTCGAGACAATACCATATTTTCCTTGGAGAAAACAAAATGGGCATACGGCCTCTGCAGTCACAGAGTTCTCTACCACGAGACCTTATACCGAGGAGTGGGAAGTGAGCATATCACGGTCGAGCAAAAGGGCGCACCGGCTGCTCTATGGCAGACTTAGTGTGCACCCCTGGTATAGACTGTAGAATCTACTTGTACAGGGTCACTGCTTTCATAGGTAAGTTTACAGTGTAACTTTTAGACCTGTGGATTGGTGAACATTTAAAGGAAGAAAACTTGCCGCAGAACTGTTTATAACATTGAAAATTAATAGTATAGTTTTTCTTTACATTAATGTGCTCTGTTAAATGAAAATTAAAAAATCAGTGGTCGAATGAAACTTATAACTTTTATAAGTATAAGTTATTTATCGAACTTTGATCTTTTATATTATTTCTTTTCTGTTTTAAGTTAACTTCACACATTAACACTTTAACTCTGTTGTAAGAGTTCAGTTATAACAGTCATTTTATGTTGGATTAAAACACGTTCTAGAGGATTCTATACTTTTGAATAGATAGGGTAAAATATAAAAGTTACGAATATTCTTTTAATTTGTATTATTTATGGGAGAGACCACAGTCTCGCGCTTGACAACGCTTCACAGAAAATAATATCTCCGTTAATTTTACGAATTTTACGAGAGAGTATTCTTGAAACGCAAATCATTCAGAAAATGTCAAAAAGAAAAAATCTATTTTTCCGACTTTTTACTGTGGTCTCCCCTCTTAAGAAATTGGACGTTGGATAAATTTTAATTTAATTTTTATATAATTATTAAATATTTTCACCGAACGGTTTATGGTTTCAATTTCAGATCAGTCTACCCCAGGCTTGGGAATGAAGTGAACTTCACGGCCGATTTTCAAAGCAACGCCTCTTTTCCCCTGCCGCGCGTCTTGGCCACCACGGCGGCTGAGCAGCTTGGAGAGTCTCAGGTCCGTACCATATAAACCGCGCGTGGCGCATTGACAAAACAAAAACGCACCGACAATCGTGCTCTTTGGGACGATGTGGAAACCTATTGATACGATGTCGCCCTAATACGCCACGCGCGGTTCACGTGGTACGGGCCTGAGGCGCTTCATGCTGCTAGGCCGCACAGTGTGCGATTTTGGACAAAAATCGCTAGACAGCGCAAATCTTGACCGATTTCAATGATTTTTTTTTAAAATACTCGCGAAAGACTCAGCAATAACGGAGGGCTGCAGTAAATCCTGTATTTTTTGGTCTCATCTATAAAAACATTATTTAGCAAAACATCACATAAAAACGTACACTTTGGAAATTAAAGAAATTAAAAATTAATTTTTTGTAAATTTAATATTAGCTATAAAATAAAAAATTTACTTCAAATTTACAAAATTTATGTTTTAAATAAACTGTTAAGTATAGCTGATTTAAATCTAATATTTTTAAATTATAATTATTACAAAATAACCCACAATGCATGTAACATAGCACATATAATTCATATTAACAAATTATATTAAAATTAGTTGCCACATGAAATTCTATTTTAATTACAATTCCTAAAAAAATTAAAAAAAAAATATATATATATATATATATATATTTTATTTTATATTAGAAATAAGATAAAAACTAATAAAATTGAATTATAATTTAAAAATATTAGATTTAAATCAGCTATACTTAACAGTTTATTTAAAACATAAATTTTGTCTCCTTGACAACGGAAGGCACGTTGCGCGAGAGGAAGATTGGAAGGGGAAGCAGGCGCATGAGGGGCCCCTACGCTGGAGAGCCCTGATCTAGAGCCACTCACAAAAGCAGCGGTATGTATGTAAAGGTTTTCTCTCACTCATATTCATATCGAAGCCCATCTGTATTTCCGCGGCACGAAAAATTCATCATGATTTCACCTTTGTTTTTTTGATTGCCAGGAGGAAAGGATATATGCGTGTGAGTGAGAGGAAACAGGAGCCACTTTTTGTTGAGTGGCGCTTTTGAACATTTTTCTTCTCATTGAATAGAGCGCGTTGAGTGGAAAAAATTAACCTTGATTTTCAATGTTACAAACGTTTTGCAGCAAGTTTTTTTCACAAATGTCCACTGATGCAGAGGTATAGATCCACCCCTAAAAGCAGTGACCGTTACTTTTTATACACCCTGTACAGTACGTATAATAGAATAGCGCTTCGCTTTGAAACTGGAACTTTGAAGTATCTCAGAAACGATTAATTTTCAAACATACATTTACTACGATTTTTTTTATTACCTGCCTGTGCAGTTTGTACCTATTCTTTATGAGACAGCCTATATACATAGAATCGTTTTTGAGCGGAAAGGAACCTTTCGGTTCGAGCAAGCCGCGAGGGTGCCAAAACGTCACCAGCAACAATAGAGGACACGGGGCATTCAAAGCGCCGAAATCGGCTAATCAATTTCTTCCACGTTATAGCGTGCTACCTGGTGCACTCCTTCGTCGCCGGACCCACGTAACCTTGCTACACTCGAATGGGGCGAAGACTTTCTCCCTTACCTCGAATAAGAGGTAGATCTCCCTCGGACTACTGGTACTCGACCACACTTCACGCCGAATTTACCGCTTCGTAGAGAATGCGAGAGCATCTTCGTCGCGGAAACATTGAAATTCGTTTTGTCTACGCTTCCTCGAAATTACGTGGAACAGATTGCAAGTCAACTTCGCAACACCTCTTTCTTGGGCTTGACACACCATCTTTCGCCGGATAATTGAACAATGGGCCAGTTTTTTGCGCTTTAAATGGGGCAGGTGCCGAGCACTTCGTGTGTAATTTGTTCCGTCGTGTCAGAAGATCATGATTATGTCCAGATACATACTTGTTTCATGGCTGCGTTCAAATGTTCCTATAACTATACCTAAATTGAGGACCTTTCAGCAAGGGGAGTGCAACTCCATTTTTTACGGTTTTTAAATTATAACGTGTAATATGCGTAAGAAAAATTCCTCATTGCAGGATTTATTGCAACATTTTGCACCTGCACCCATTACTGTTTTATGCAATATTTGTTGGTTATGGGCAGATCCAGATTTAAAAAATTTGCCAAAGATAAAAATAAAAACTTATTAACTCAACTCATTATATATATACTCATTATATAATACTTATTGTGTGAAAAAATATATTTTTCAATTAGTGTTCTCTTTTTAATGTTAAGTCGAAACAATATTTTACAAACAGTTTTTTCTAATTTACTTGAAGTTGGTAAAGATGGAGCTAAGATGGGCTAATATATAAAATTAAAGATATTACAGCCTTAACATATTTTGGGGAGGGTATAGTAGTTGATCTTGAAAGGGGTCATCATATAATACAGTTGTATTGCTTTAAATATACGCGTGTGGAATAGTAAAGTAAAGTAGCCTTGAAACTAAACTAAAGTCTCCAAACTAAAGTAGTCTTGACTGATTTAAATGGCAAACTTTTTAAATGCCTGCGTTTGTAGACCATTCCGTAAAAAATCGGGAGATGTAAAGAAATGCTGGGATGATATTACCCAACAATTAATGCTACTAGCAATGTAATACTTCCTTATTGTTATAAGAACTGTACGGTTCCCACTTGTTATCCACTGTTTTTCCATAACGACTTTGGTATTACCTTGTATAATAATGAAAATAACAGATTTCAAATGGAAAAAAAAATTCGTCAAATACTTCTGTCAGATATCGGATATCTCTTAATCCCGATTAGGTAGATATCAACTTGGTTCTTACTCACAAAAATTACCCACGCAAATGTCTGAAAATCAATTACAGGATTTTGCCATAACCAACTCCTTTGGGGGTGAAAATTTTGCTAGTTATATATAATTATATATTAAAGTCATCATATAATAAATAATAAACAAAACAACTTCTGCATGAATATTTAGAATATACTTAGTATAGTATGCTATATAGAAGTATGCTATATAAACTTAATACATATAGCAAATGCAGTATACATGCAGTTTATATAGCATACCATTTACAAGTTGCAAGCTACCAGTTTACATAACAGCATTTACAATGTTTAATATTTATATTTTACTTGGCAGTAAAATGATATGTAATATTAGATTCTTACATTACATATCTCAAGAAAATTATAGATTTTAGAACATATGGTATTAGGTTCGTATGGAAAAGAACTGTACACAACAATGCAAAGTGGTATATAATATAGGTAGTTGCGTCTGAGGAGTTTTAACAAAATTATACGTTCGTTCTCATACTCTAGACATTGCCAGATAGGGTTGCAACCTATTTGAGGGGGAAATATACTATTTTTGTGAAATCTTGAAAAAAATATAGTATTTTCAGGGATATTTATGAAAATAAAAAGTACAGATTTATCTCCTTATTTTACTTATTTTTCCAAGTATATTTGTTGTTAGTTTGTACTAAAAAGTATCGAAGAATTATTTTTTACAAAGTAACTATAAGAGTATATAGAGTACTTAAAAAAGTACCTCCATAAATCGGAAACGTGTCGACAGTTTTGAATAGAAAAATGTTGAGATCAATTTCAGCATTATAATTGGTACATAAATCTAATCAGACTGAAACGCTATGTGGTTCGGTACAAAAAAATATTTTCAAACTAGTGTCAATGGTCCAATCTAGGTAAACTGGTTTTCTAATTTGGACCACAAGTATCCTTAAATTGGACCATGCCTAGTTTTCATTATTTTAGGTAAGAACTTTTATTTAAAAAATATACTTGCACTCTATAGAAAAGAAAAATAACACTGAGACGCATTTTACAGCATACTGAAAAAAATTAATATCCATTTGACGAACTAATCAGACGCTGTCAGACTGGCAATTCATGCACTCATAATAATCGGTATATATGATGAGCCAAAATGCAGGCAAATAAGCAACACAAAGGCATTCTTCATCCTCTGCTTTACTTCAAGAACTCTTTATATCAGCGCTGTTCAGCGTAGGGGCCCCTCACGCGCCTGCTTCTTCTTCCAATCTTTCTCTCGCACAGCGTGCCTTCCGTTGTCAAGGAGACCTCGCGACGCTAAGAAGGCTGCTATGACGCGCTCGTCTCGTGGTTTTTAACTGAATGAGGTGGCTTTGTGTAATGTCGACCTTCTCAGACGTTAAACAAAAGACGAATAAACCGAATTTCGCGGGAAATAGTAGGATTGGCTGGCTGTGACGGCGCGTGTTACTAATACACATGTCGTTTCGGGCTTCCGAGCTCTCTCGACGACGGAGACGCTGGTCTGTCATGGTCGCCTCTTTAGCGTTGCGCGGTATCCCTGACAACGCGGACGAGAGTGGGAGAACCCCATGCTCCCGCGGGAGCGACCTTGGACGACGCTGCGTTATATTTTATCCTTAAGAAAGAAAGAACGTTGCATAATTTGGACTGGTCCATCTTAAGAACCATTAGGTGGTTCAATTTAAGAAACTAACTCTTTTTGAACGTTTAGGTATCAAAAACAAAAACTAGTGCAAGTATTAGACAAATATTATGATAACATTAAAGATATGACTCTCCTTAAAAATTACACTCATAATAATTCAAAATTTACTTACCAGTCAGAAGTTACACTTATCCCAAATTGGAGGCAAAATTACATCAACCGGCATCATAACAGAACATTCATCACGCTGCAGTTGTTACACATTCCACTGTGTTTTGTTTCTGTGATGTTACTAAACAACATGTGAGCTACAATCCTATGTTGCGGGAGGTTGCCTATGTCAATTTATATGTGATTAAAGACTACGGTCCAATTTAGGAGCCAGTCCAAGTTAGGGAACTTTCCAATATGTAATATATGTAGTACGGGTGGCACCCTATTGCCACATGACATGACTTATTTAAGTCCTGAAATTCTGTTCCGCAATAACAAGCATTGTTCTGAATGAAATTAACTCTGGTTAGAGAAGCATTTAAATTATAATAATTTGTCATCTATTAACAAATGCTACAAAATCTCTAGGAAGTTTACGCGCATTATACCATGACTTTCTCGCATTTTTGTGGTAGACTTGAAAGTAATCTATACCTTTAATTAAACCCTGTCCTTTAATTAAAGCGTAGGTGGAGTTTTTTGCTGGATGTTTGAAATCAGTAAATAGAACCTTGATATCTGGTGTAGGCATTATATTTACCGCTTCCATTGAAAGTAAGTCTAGCTTTTCATTCCTAATAATTAAAATAAAAAAAAATAAAAACAATAAAAAAACATACAAACTAATTAAATTTTAATTCTAATCACTTTTTATATCTATTATAGTTTTTACGATAAGTAGGGAAATAGGAATTCACACATTAACCTTTAAGGGGTTTTTTCACCCTGAAAAATCAAAAAGTAGCAGAAAAAGAATTGTCTGATATTTATATCGAGGTCCACTACAAACCTGCTAAGTTTCAAACAAATCGAAATTTTCGGGTTTCCGAAGTTCCCTTGTCATAGTGAATGTTACTATTATCGAGGGTTGCATCATGGTATTTGTCCTCATATGTTTACGAGGTATCTCAGGCATGTAAAAGACTTCCAAAATATTTGATACAGTAGCAAGTGTGATAGATAGTGTGCATAAGTGTTTCTCTACTTGAATCGGTTAGTTTAGAAATGACGCGTGTAACATTTTTAGCACATGTTCCACCTGCCACTCTCTGTTAAAAACAGCATCAAAGATTGAGTTTAGTGTAGGAACGACACATGTATGGATTCTGCATAGTTACGAAAACTTTTATGAGGAATTATTCAACTGGCCCACTACAAATGCCGCACTCGCTCATGGTCCTAACTCTGACTTCGAAGAAGATGGCCCATGAGCATCGGTCATGAACAGAACATTTTTTCACGTAATTCTTTTTATTGATTTAATAATATGTGTATTCAAACAAATAAAATGTGAAGTTTCACCTTTAAGCTGGAACTTTTACATAAAAAAAACGCAACAATTTTTGGAGAAAGTGGTTTACTGCAAAAACAGCACATGTGACTTTTCTAACATTTTTTTTGTTTACTCTCTATTGGACATTTGGTTACCTAACACTGTCCAACACGATTTTTGATCCGCAATATCCGCTGGGTGAGTCTTGTAGAGATTTTCGCCCTGAACACGAATCCGCAAGCAGAATTGCTCTATCACCCTCAGTTTTCGAGAAATTCGATTTTGAAAAAAAATGTAGATTTTCAACTTTGAACATCTTTTGTGTTCAAACCGTAATAGTTAGGTATTCTGTTGTTTATTCCGTCAAATTATTCTATGAGCCGTCGCGAACACGACGATATAAGGTATTATTGAATTATAAACATTTAATTATGTTTAAACAACGATCAAATAGTAAAGGACACCCGAAATGTAGCAATTTTTGCAGATAAGCTTTTGAACTTCTATGATTCTGCACATATTCAATATTGTCGCGTCCGTCACGGACGTTATTTATATTTTTGGACCCACTGCCCGAAACGTTGCTGGAGCCGGACATAGCAATATTGCTGCAACGTTGCGACAACGTTGCAGTGCAACATTTCAATCCTGCACTACAACGATCCTGCAACTTTGCTGCAACGAGAGTGTGCTGTATGGGGTGGAGTAGTTAGATTTTCTCCTAGACCCTCACTATTTGAAATATATAAAAAGATATCTGCAAAAATTCGTGCACTTCGGGTGTCCTTTTCGATTTGATCGTTATTTAAACATATTTAAATGTTTATAATTCAATAATAACTTATATCGTTGTGTTCACGAAGTTTCATAAAATAATTTGACGGGACAAGCAACCTCACACAAAAGATGTTCAAAGTTGAAAATTTGCATTTTTTTTTCAAAGTCGAATTTCTCGAAAACTGAGGGTGATGACGACAAACGGTTTGCAGATTCGTTTTCAGCGTACAAAAATCTATAAGAAACGGCTATTGAATGTTACAGAACAGAAAAAAGTTCAATTTTATTGGATAGTGTAATTTGCCAGAACAATGTAGAAACCTTCAAATTAAAACATATATTTTTCACTGCTTTTTAGAGCAGGAATTATTGGAAAGAAACAGTTTTAATCGTTTCTGTGAAAATTTGGGAAATGTCACATGTCGTGTCTGAAATAACCGATTCAATTGTTTCGAAGGATAATCTTACCTTTGGAATAAACTTATTCTGCGTTCAGAATAATCGCTCTGGAAATTAACTCCATCAAGAGGAAAGACAAAAAAGAAGCAAGAAACGATTAGCTTGGCTAATGTAGAAAAGAGAAAAAAACATTTATAAGGTGATTCGTCGTAGCAGTCCCTGATTCGAGGCCAGCGCCCATTAAACGTTCGCATTCAAAATTCTAATAGTGCCGCACACGCACCGCATTTCTCACCTGATTTAACATAACAACGAGACTCTTTTCGGCCGCGCTGTGTGGACCACGATGGAATCCCACCGTTCCTACATTTTCGTCCAGCGCAAGCGGCGGTGAAAATAATGTGTTGGAAATCGGTGTGGCCCTTGCCATAGGCGTCTTTGACAAGCAGACTGATGCCGGTGTATCACTCATCAAGATTTATTGAGGCTTAGACTAATTGCCGCTTTTAATAGAAATTCGTGCGGTCTTACAAAGGATCTACTTAACGGTTCGACCCTTTGTTTCCTTTATTCCAAGTCAAACGAGGTGAGAAGACAGTGTACTTAACAAAAGATTTTCACGAATAATCGGGAAAGGAGCGTGTGAAAAATTGTTGCACGCATCATATAAAAACGTTGCCTTTTTTTATAATTTGTACATTTGAGATCTCATCAACCAGAAGAATTGGTCATTCGGTTTATATTAAATAAATAAAGTATATTGTGGGCGTACAAGGGAAACCCACTAAGTCCCTTTTTGCTAAAATTTATATTTTAGTATTACTACATTTTACATTTCCTGTGAAAAATGAAAATCGATTTTTCTCAAAACTTAATTTTGCGAAGTTAGAGGATTACATTACAAAAATACTAAACTTATACTAGGTAAAGTAGAAAATGAGTGTGATACAATTCAGCTTTTTTAACTTCTGCTTCACAATTGTGTGAACAAAAAAATTTCATTGGTATTAAACCATTTAATTGGACACATTTGTTTGTAAATATTATACTTACAGAATGATGTTAGCAAAATTGCAGACACAGCAGTTAGTTACATATTAACAAACATACTGAAAAAATCGTCCATAAAGTATTTTTACTAAAAGTCGTATTTTTCATCTCATTTTAAAATAGCTTTCCCTTCGTTCTTCAGCATTACATTATGCAAGTAACAATAAAGTTATTAAATCAAATGGATGAGAAACGAAATATTTATACAAATAAATGCAACTATATTGTTTTGTCGTCAAACGTACTGCAGGTATTAAACAGTATATTTTAAAAACATAACACTTTAATTCGTAACAACTTTACTGCTCAACCGTAGGCAAGTGTTATAAATATTCAAAACTAAAAACCCAAGCACAAATCTTTGTCTGTACCCAACTGTAACTTCGCGCCCAAGATGTGCCCTTGCTTAACGACGAAGTGAAAACCTGAATTTTGTTTCTAATTGTTAGTTGAATGAGGGGGTTGTCGAACTGAATAATTTTTAAAACTCCAACGTTTTATGTTCCCTCCTCAGTTTTCAACTGTAGCGCTTTTAACCGTGGTTACCTCGTTAGACTTCCAAATCACCGACATATCTTCCTGATTGCCTTATTGACCGAATGAATGAGTCCTTTGCATAACTTTGGAACTAGGACACCGTCAGAAGTCGACCACCTGATATTTAGGCAGAGAAAAAGAACTGCTTCTCAATGTTTCTCAAACGAAAAATTATGCAAAATCCTCTGTTTGCTGTGCTCGATACATTGTCCATGTCAACTCATAAATTATAGAGAGTCCTGTCTTCTTAAAAACGTGCGACTAACAATGGTGGCAAGCACCAAGCCGTTAAGGACAAACGAATCGTAGGAAGACCCACATGAAACTCTTTGGAAATTTTCTGAAAAGTTGGGGCGATAATCTAGATTCAGTTCAAAAACCTGTGGAACACGGTTCTTTTTTATTCCGTGGTTGAAAATATTATTTCCGCAAGAATTGCTTTAGTGTGAAAATATAATGTTAAACTTTGTGCGGTTTGTAAAAACAATGAAGTTTAATTGGAGAAATTGCGCGCAAAAAGAACATAGTATGTTATGGAAAATGGCAATAATTTGTAATGAATGTATTATTTACTATAAATTCTGGATACTAATTATTATCTGTAGCAACGTAATGCAAATCTTCTTTGTTTTGCAGAACACAAGATTTAATTATCAGAAGAATTTCATAAAAACTTGCATAAAAGTTATACATAATATCTTCCCATGTCTAATTTTACTTATTTTTGTACAGAGTATAAAAATTTGTCAGCGTGTTCTAACTGTTATTACAAGTAAAAAATGTTATACCTATACACCATTTCCCTTCTTTCAATGAATCGAAAAATATGTTTAAATAATGAAATTGACTTACGAAATTTTGAAAGTTACATGCTTTGCGTTTTGAAAATAGGGAGAAGTTAGTTTAGTATTAAGAATACTAATTTTAAAGGCATAATCTTTAAAATACTAACTGCGTAATGAATATTCAGATACTCATTATTTGATGTAAAATACAATACATACCTATAAATTAACTTCTTTTAAAAATCTTCATATTGGAGAAGATTACTCTGAGAAAAATATTTAAAGCAAAAGAATGCAATTTGCTTAAGAACTGTAGCTACTTTCATCATTGGGAATCAAGTATAAATAAACGTAAATATGGTTAAAATATAGTAATTCAATTTTTTTAGATAATAATGATAGAAGCGGAAGACATTCATTATTATCTAAAAAAATTGAATTACTATATTTTGACAATATTTATGTTTATTTATAACGTAACAAGAGTTATATTTGCCTTGTGAAAATAATAAATAGAAAATACATGTAATCCATGAAGATTTCTCTTTTAATTACAGATAACGAAATGACGTACCTGCAATTATTTATCTTTTATTCTCATACGTTTTGTAGAGTGCGTATTAAAAATATTAAAATAATGCTAATTGTTTTCATCCTAGATATTTTGTATGTAGATGCTTGCTCTATTTCATTTCCGAGCGGGCGTTTTTAAAATAGAAGCGGTCGTAAGATCGAATCCGTAGCGTCACATAATTTACGTAAAATTAGCCGATAAGTTCTCACCAGCAAGGTGGCCGTGTCTCAGGCGCGTCGGCACCTTTGAAGGAATTAGTCTTATTGGGCACAAAATTGGAACAGAGGGCCCTGTGACCTCGCATAGGGCGAACGGCCCATAAGACCCATACGGTCACGAGTCCCATGCCCATAAGGCTCGCTCCGAACACGTTTTACGTATAACAAGCTGAATTATGTTCATACCACCGCTTACTTCTGCAACATTTTCGACCTGCATAGTTCGCAAGTATGCATCAGGAATGAGCCCCCACACGTAGACAGCTTCCTCTCTTTTGCCTGCCTTCATTCTGCCAACCTTCCTTTCTTTCTCTTCTCACCCCCTCTGCTCCCTTCCTTTTCCTTTACCGTTCCGACTTGCCTGAGAACACCCACAACAACGCTTTCTCGTTGCTACGCTTGATCGATAGATTCCTAACTTATGACCATGTAGGAGGACTCGAAAGTCTTGAAGTCGAACGTTTGCATCGCTTCTTTCCCCTTTCTTCTTTCTCGTAGGACATACCTATATAAAAACGATATTTATTAAATTTATTCTATCTATGTGTAAACATTTGCACAAAAATAATACATTTTCTATGTAGAAAATATCTATGCATGTAAATATTTTTGTGCATTTACTTTGAATCTTAAAGTCTAACCGTACGTATGTTCTTGAACGTTAACAAAGTTTGCGCAAACAAATAATTAATCTTTTTGGTGTAAATGGTTTTAGGCCGATTGGTTGATTTACCTTAAATTTAGTTTAACTCTAACATTATAGAGTATTATGAAATTATGGTGTAAAAACTTTTAGGATATATAAATGGCATTCGTGGTACTACTGCCCAGCGTTTTTCTAATGGCGAGTGTAGGTATGGAAGAAACGGCAAGCGTTTCACTACTTTTTGTACGCAACACGATTTATTGTATTAATTTTTTGAATTTGTATTAGGTTTCGAAATTTATCGGAGGTCATCTTTAATTTTTTAAATGAAATCCTGTAGGTATTGTTTATGTCCTATAGGAGCGATTGTTAAGACGAAATGAGCGGTATTGAATAAAATAACGTTCCCAATCACATGAAATTAGGAATATGTCAGGAAGTGTTAGAAACATAAACAAAATTTGGGATCACAGAGTCATTAGGTTAACGTTAAATGCATATTAGCACAAAGACAGATGAATCATTCTTCTTGAATGTTATAATGCTTAATACTAGTAATTATTATTTTTATTATTTATTATTGTACAGTGTAGTTGCATTACTGTAAACCAAACCTGTACGTACTATGGAAGGTGGTGGTACTACATGATGCTTAATTGCTAAACAATGGGGTGGCTCTTATTTTCGACTTTTGAATTTCCTTCGCAGCACCTCCCCAGAGTAGTTCCAAATAGTACAAAAAAAAATCTGTGTAAAGTTTGAGCCCGATCGGATCACGGGAAAAGGTGCCCCTGAACCCTTGAACATTTAAATAATTATTTAACAGCTCACTATATATAATATCCTCCAAGTTATTGATTACATAAAAAAACATGTCAAACAAAAGTTGTAGATCCAGACAAGGAGCATCTGCTATGTTCTATTACTTTCTCTCGTGCGACAAACGGTTTTCGAAAAATGTCTGAAAAACTGGAAAAAATAAACTTTTTTGTTTTTCAAATTTTGAGAGTTTAAATCCTTCTCAGACACTTTTATTTATGAAGGCGAAAAAAATATTTGCAATTTTTATTTTCGAGGACTATTTTTTAAACATTTGTGTGGGGCATATACCGAGATATGCCGAAAGATAAAGAAAAAATCCCATATTTTTAGTGATTGATATGTCATGAATGTTTCCCGAAAATTTGGGACCGCGCAAAAATATCGAAACGTAACATCATCATTAAATTCTTTAATTGAAAATACTATTTGTGTTGCGATGTTCAACGTTGAGCGTATTGCGCCGAACATTTGCAGTACAAAAGACATGTACGGTGGATGTACCAGTAAATGAACATGTACCAGTGAATGGCCATTTTTTATTAAAACGAGTAAAATAAGTTATTAAAATAAGCAACTAATTAATTAGAGACTTCTTTTAATTTCTTGCTTCGTATCCAAACCGTTTTTGCAGCACGTGGAATCAATCGCGCTGCAAAAATAATTTTATAATAGTGTTCATTCATTAGCCTTAAGTGTTCATTTATTGGTGTGTTTACCCTAACTCTTCTTCTTATCTCTCACCTCGTTGCGTAAGTCTGAAGGTACTCGCTCTGTGTGTTAAGTACACGGTGTGAAAGTGGTCTTACACGATTCTATGTGGAGTTTTCAGTTTATCCAACCACTATTGTCACCTATTGTTAACTTATTACTTTTTACATTGTACTGGATAGTATTCGCTGAGACGTCGGGCGAGCAACATCAACACCATATTTCGCGCTCCTCGTGGTAAACTCTGTTTACAGTAGGCGAGTTCGAAGTCAAGTTCAAACTCTGAAGCATAGTGTGTGTTTCTCAAGTGCGTTCAATAGTGTATTATTTACAGTCTAGTTTACAGCCAAATTGTAAGTCATGCCGAGCTCTGCCTCGTGCACGGTTTGACTAACATCGATCTAAAGATGGAAATAGATTTGCCATCAAAAAGTAATAATAATCACGCAAGAACACTTCCACCTGTATGGCAAAAGGAATCACAACAAGACAAAACAATCCGTAAGAATAAAAGAAGCCCTGAACGTGACTTGTGTAATGTAAAACAAAATATAAATTCTACTATGAACACAATACAAACATCAAACAGACTGGTAAACATCAAACTCCACTGGTAATGCTAAATGATAGCGAAACGCCTGAAGATCGACCACCCACAAAACCTCCTTTACCACCGCCGATCTTTCTTGAAGATGTCCTCGACATTCAAATTATGTCGAAAACACTAGAAACCGCAGTTAACAAGGACGAATTCAATTTAAAAACAAACAACGACAAGGTAAGAATACTACCTGCAAAACCCTGAGGCGGACAGGAAACTAACCAGAACCCTGAAATCACTAAATGCTAGATTCCACACGTACCGGCTCAAGCAGGACAGGGCATATAGAGTGGTTCTACGGTGTTCACTCTACTGACTTGGATCTATTGAAAGAAGAGCTGCTAACACTTGGACACGAGGTCATAAACATATCAAATATCCAACACAATATAACCCACAAACCATCACTGTTATCACTGTTCTATGTAGATTTAAAACAAAAACACAACAAGAAAGATATTTACCAAGTTAAAACGCTAATGAACTGTATAGTCCAAATAGAACCACCTTACAAAAAAAGAGAAATTGTACAATGCAAAAGGGATCAACAATACGGCCACACATAACGGTATTGCAATCATAATATCCGTTGCGTGAAATGCTCTCAGAACTACATCCCACTAACGAGTGCACGAAACCGTCTGATACCCCAGCCAAATGCACATTATGTTTGGGTGACGATCTTGCCAATTATAGAGGCAGTTCAGTAAATAAGGAGTTACAGCAACGTAGATTTCCGAAGCTAAGCGCCAAAATAATGACACTGTCCAACATGATTTTTGGTCCGCAATATCCGCTGGGTGATTCTTGTATAGTTTTTCGCCCTGAACACGAATCCGCAAGCAGAACTGCTCTATCACCCTCAGCTTTTGAGAAAATCGATTTTGAAAAAAACTGCAAATTTTCAACTTTGAACATATTTTGTGCCGAAACGGTAATAGTTATTCGGTTGTTCGTTGCGTCAAATTATTCTATGAACCCTCCCGAATACAAAGATAGAAGTTATTATTGCATTATAATCATTTAAATATGTTTAAGCAACGATCAAATGGAAAATGACACCTGAAATGCACCCATTTTTGAAGATATCTTTCAATTTATTTCCAAAACTAAGGGTCTAGAAGAAAATCTGACAATTTCACGCGATGCAACAGTCATTTTTCCTTCGGAAATCATCAACAAAAGTGGTAAGTCACGTTTCGTTTTCAATGCAGTAGCGAAATAGTTTGGCAAAACACGCGGCGTCGACAGTGGTAGTCAACGGCGGCCCGCGATCCATTGCCGCTCAGCGTAACACAATCCCTTGACGCGCCTGACTACCACTGTTGACACCGCGCCACTAGCTAGAACGGCACCACTGTTAGAACGCCACCACTGTTAGAACGCCACTAGCTTCAGAATTGATCCATCCAAATAACCGCATGTATAGACTAAAAAGGTATACACCCCTTAATCTGGTGACCAGATTTAACTAATTCAATATACTAGCTTTAACAACAGTGCAAATGCACATATGTATATAACTCTCTAATATAACTAACGAGCTCAGATATGTACTTCTCACGCCACGATATAATGTCATCAAGCTTACTTATAATTCCCTGAGTGGAATTGATTGTAAATACTTTAAATCAATAATAAAAAAAAACATTGTACTGAAACATGAATCTTTCTTCTCTTTTGAACCAGAAAAAGGAAACAGGAGGGAAAACTGTAATAAATGCAAAGATTCAAAATTAACTGCAGTAGTAATCAATACAGTAGCGAAGCACAAGAATTTTGATAGTATTTATAAAAAATTTAATAAATCTCTTACGAACACCTTAATTATTAAGAATTCCTTCGGTAACAATGAAGTTGTTTCTCTAAATTCGTTGTAAAATAAACGTATTTCATGGAATCGCGAGTTACAAGTCGGAGAAACTTCAATAACAAGAGAGCTTTGTACAGTGCCGTTTGCAATAACGCGAGTAGATAGATGTGGCGGCAGTTGAAAAGGTCGAAACGGTGTTGGATGTTATTTATTTCTCTTTCGGTAGCAGTATGCTGAACGTAAATCCGTTATACTCGATAAGTAATTGACCCTGCGTGAAGTAAAGTATGCGATGCCCTTTGACATCATACGTATTATCTGTTTCCCAGATGAATTCCCCCGCTCGTTTGAACGGAACCACCCGCGAATGTGCGTCTCTGAAAACATACCTGGTCATATTTCCTTTCGAGACCAGATATGCGGTTATACGTCTTCGACACTATTATGACGTTATGTTCAACAATTTCCGAAGCAAAAATATGATGATTCTGTACCGAGGCCCGGCGCGAGTTGTGTGGAATGTGTGGATTATTCTACAGTTGAGATTTTGCTGTGCGTTGAATTTTACTATTTTACCATTTTTTATTGTTTGTTTGCATACTGTTTTTTAGGCTGTTGAAATTTGATCTTTAAATTTGTACCTCCCACCCCACTCCTATAATACGCAACAAGGTCGTCCGGAGACTTTTGTCTAGGGGCGGGGGGCAACTTTGGGATGATGGTAAAGAAAATATATCCCTCTTGCTTCTTTTAACCCATTTTGTAGTGCCAATTAAATTAAAAATTTAAAACCGAAAATTAAAAATGTTCCTCATTTTAGTATAAACTTAATAAAGATCAGTTTTGAAAAATAAGGGATTTTTTCGTAAAATCCGGGGGGACGCAACTGCCCCTTTTTGCCCACAACCCCCCTCCCCCCGGACGCCCATGATACGCAAAGTTAGTATTACAAAAAACACCAAATATGTAGAGGTGTCTCATGGATTTAATATTCGAATACTATTCGAATACTATTCGAATATTAAATATATTAAATATTCGAATAGTATCGTGTGAATTACAAATCAAGTTCCATAATTTATTTTTTACAACCTTTTATTTAGTTTCAGTTGTGAGTTCGTTAGTTTCTCAGGGTGAAATCTTGTAAGATAATTTGACCCACTTCAACATATCCGATTCGTTTGAAACATTGCACACATACGTAGATGACAATACAATATTTTTACGCGTTTATTTTTAATCATATAAGGGAATTCTTCTTAGACAGTCATTTGGGCCGGTTTCAAAATTATTGGTTCCCTTTTAGTACATTTTAATAAAAGCTTGTTTTTATTAAAAAAAAATTTACCACAAAGTATTTCATGCTTTTTAGTGAAAATATTGTATTGTCACGGGAACTATGTATGTGTGCAAAGTTTCAAGTCGATCGGATATGTTGAAGTGGGTCAAAATTAACTTACAAGATTTCACACTGACAAACTAACGAACTCACAACTAAAATGAATTAAAAGCTTGTAAAAAATGAACCTGAAGAACTTGATTCATAATTCATACCGTACTATTCGAATACATCAGTACCCATTCCAATACTTAAATATCCACTTACTATTGGAATACTTAAATATTCGAATAGTAATTGGATACTTAGAAATGCGAATTATATTCGCCAAATAATTGAACAACCGAAGTATTGGAATATTCGAATACCGAAAAATTCGACAAATAGTCCCAGCCGTAGTCTGAATCAATTGACTGCTCTTGTACCATGTATTTTAGAAAGTTGTGGATTATTCGAATGGTTAAAATAAACATTTATCTAAGGAAATTATCTAAATAAATTCTTTATTTAGTAGAATATACGTATCATTTGGATAATAGTTTTTTAATACATAATTTATAATCCAAATTTCATAATAACTGTTGACAGCTTTCGCTTTATACAGAATAAATCAATTAACACATTTATTTGAAATGGTATAAAATATGATGCCAAACAAAAAGGTAATATTTTCTATGAAAATTTTGTTTTACTTTTGGATTGTATTATCGGTACCTACCTACCAGGAATTGCGATTTGATCTAGAAAATTGATACATTGCGATAACCCTATTTCCAGTAGGTATAATGTATACAAACATATGTTTAGGTAGATACATGTCCTGTGAAAGGGTAGAGTGGCATCTACTTGTCATAGTGAAAGTTTTAATGAATATAAAAAAATTTGCACTCGTTGAAATTTTTTACTATGCTCACTACATTGAATCTTTTAAGGTACCTATATTAATCGAAATAGCAAAAGTATCTTTAACAAAAATCGACACTTATTTTAGCAGCATTGAATGGAAAAGATTACTTATTTCAATATTAAATCAAGAATGGCTACTACTTAAGGGGTTATACCTAGTTAGAAGGCCGAAAACAGGCGAATCTTTTTAAATCAAATCTTTTGTCGCAAAAATCAGGACTTCAACTTTAAATAGCTGCCATTTGGTTTTAAATTAATATTTCGGAAATTCCTTCCGCGAACCAGAGGATACATTAATATACTAACGAAATCACCCCAAAACACCTTTTTAGAAAGAATTCTTGGATTTCGGTTGTAATTTGATTATAAACGTAAATATTTTCCTACAAAAAATTACCAAATGTTCTTTAAATATTGTTCTTTTAAGTGCAAAAAGTTCTGTAAAAATATATGCTTCCGTTTTTAAAAAGAAATCGCAACCATAGGTCTCCTTTCGGCCTCCTGGCTAGATAAGATATAAACCCCTTAAAACAGCTTCCTTGCAAATCTTCAGTTAGTAGCAATGTCGATTAAATAAATTAAAAAATATCGGATAAATAGGTATTATCTTTTGAAATAAAGGGTTATGCACCCTATATTCAAAACAGACCGTTAATTACTATACACAACAAAAACAAACTATTACTCTAATGTTAGCCATAGTGAGGTTCGTTCAACCGACAGTCAACGTGTGCGTGCGTGTGCAATGGCCACAGAGAGAAGTCCAAAAGGTTGTAAAAAGAGTTAGAAAAGGAAACGGTAATCCGGCATATCGGTGTACACGCGTGGCTATAAAAGTACTTCGGTAATGGACTCCAGTCAGCCGACAAAGGGTTTTATTTAAATAACTCGTGGCACGCGAAGCGGTCCATTCGAAAATCCATGGCCGTTCGAACTATAGTGCAGTTCTTTATTGCTGCATTTCTCGTTATCGACTGTACTTGCTGTAATCACTTGGCAAATCTACATTAATCTGATTACTAATAGAGACAAATGTTACTTGCAAGTCTGTCAGAATACTGACGCATACTAATAATGTGGAAAACTTTTAAGAATTAGACCACCTTGGCCAGGTGAAGAAATACCGCATATTTGGGAATTTATTTTTAACTGACAATACAAGTTTTCTTTAGAAACAAAGATAACGGTCGAGAGTACCTTTACCGTGGCGTGTACGGTTGGTCGGTGCACATTATTTCTCATGAACAGATTTCTGAAACAATATTTTAACAATAGAATATTAAATAAAACTAAGTTTTAAATAATATTAAATAAAACACTTTTTTTGACTGATTGAAAAGTAAGAAAGTGGCTACACTTTGAAGCAAAATGCTCAGTTTCGTGTGGACGAAAATGGACCTTTATTTACGCATAAGTCAACTAAAGATTAAAATATCGAAAAAAATTTAACGTCAACCGATAGAAAACTTAGTTTTATTTAATATTTTATTGTTCAAATTTTGTTTCAGAAATCTGTTCGTCAGAAAAAACGTAGGTAGGTACCTCGTCCAACCGTACACGCCACGGTATACTCTAGATCGCCATATTTAAGAAAACTTGAAAAAAATTGTATATATTATTTACAGATGTCTCTATCTTTATTGAAAAATTTTAATCGAAAAAAGTGTTTTTGTCATTTAGAAATAAGTTCCCTTGGATGCGGTATTTATTGTTGGGCCGAATAACAGGTAATTCTTTATGAATTTTGTACAAAAACGGCGCGACAAATTAATTTCGAGGTTTGGCAGGCTGTTTTATTGTATCTTGGGCTATTGTTCTGAATTTTTGTGTGGCAGTGAAAAAAAGATGACAGATACAGAGTGCTGACTAAGAAACGTTGAACAAAAATCGGGTGGTTCTGGCTTTGACGGAAAGTACTGCAAGGGTTTTCTGAAACACAAAAATGAAAAGAGATTCTTAATCTATATGAATGTGGTTATCTGTGGTAGTATACTTATTGCCGTATCTGTTACCGACCCTTTTGCATTTAAAGAAGTTTCCACGATTTTGGGGCAAAACCTTTTTCAGACTTAAATCACGGCCATTTTAACATTTTTTTTATTTTTCTTAATGCATCTAGCACCACAAACAACCAAATTCATATAGATTAAAAATCTCTTTTCCTTTCAGTGTTTCGGATTACCCTTACAGTACTTTTCGTCAACGCCAAGACTACCCGATTATTCTTCAACGCTCTCTCTGCATTTGCCACGTTTTTTTTTTTCACTGTCACACAAAAATTCAGAGCAATAGTTCAAGATACATTACAACAGCCTGCCAAACATCAAATCAATTTGTCGAACCGTATTTGTACAAAAAATTCACATATAATTACTTATTTTCCGGCCCAACAGGGCACAATCCCTCCTTAAAGAGATAGACATAGACAAGAGGATATTATTCGGCGTACAATTTGTGTTGAATTTGCGAGTTCTTTACTCACGCACGAGTTAAATTTTCTTAATTTTTCGAATTGTTTCATTAAATTTATTTAATAAAACTTTCTATTCAGAAAAGTAATGTGAAAAGTGTCGAGAAGCTCTGTGTCTTGATGTATACATTTAAACATTTTTAAGCATACGAACAAAAAATGAGAATTGGATGACGCGGGGATAGAGAAAATATTACATATTCTTTTTAGGAAGAAAAAATAAATAAAACTGATGGATTCCTTATTCCGGTTCCCATGATTTTTTCTCCATACCTTATTACTACCTACTTATATATCTTGCTCTACTTTAATGACTTTACTATTAATTCACGCCAAAAACACGGAATCTCACTATTCTCTACCGACGTTCAGATTCATAAAATATAGGTAACATTGAGATTTCTTCAAGCTATCATTCATGTTTCTACGGATGTCTATACAATGGACCGCCCAAGGAATCTGAGGATCGGAAATCGGTCTGCCTAAACGCAATCAAATGGGTGTCGTATACACCGAAACGAAGTAATCCATTAAACGATCGTTGTTGGAGAGGAGGGTGCGTCGAATGGCTGGAGGAAGTCTAATGAAAGGCACGCGCACTCTGACGGTCCGGCGTGAGAATAAAATAATTAGCTGTGCTGCCCTCCGTACCGCGAACCCTTCCTCTTCCTCTCGCGCTCTCTCTCTCCTTCAGCTAAGTGGGAACGTGAAACGAAAGTGCCGAGAAAGATGGAACGCGATAGAAATGCCAAGGTGGAAGGGGACGACTGCTCAGACCAGGTGGGGTCGTAAAGCCTTAGAATGATGCTCTAATAAATCCCACTGAAAAATTGCAACGCCCCAGGCACGTTGAGGAGTCTCTTCTACCATCTTCTTCCTTTTCCTCTTCTTTCGTCCTCTTTTTCACCGTCATTCGCCTGTTCCTGCTCGTCATCGTTGTCTTCTTCTTCTAGTTCGGAGATTTGTTCGGCGAATGTTTAAAAGTCGGGTCTCCTTAGCCGTTATGTTCCGTGCTCGTTCGTGAATTTAATGTCTCGAGAAGAGACGTAGAGCAGGGTTTAGCCATCGAGACGATAGTTGGAGAAAAATATGATTTCTTTCGTAATATCGTAGGGAATGTTAAGTCGAACACGACGAGCATCACAATGTAACACTTTTATTCATAATAATACTGAAATGAATTCAATACTGAAAAAGTCACCTCTCCACCAACACACTTCAACTATAAACACTTCCACTATTGTAAATTGTAATATTATTATGAAATACGTGTTACATTATGATACTCGTTAAATTCGTTTTCAGGGGTCTCCCTACGGTGACGGAAGAAAAACGATGCGAACTTTGGGAATTTAAAAAAATAAGCATTAAATATATTTAAGATGATATTGGCGCGTTGATTCGGTCACTGCACAACAATTTATTTTATTATTTGAAAATAAAATAAAGAAAACACAGCTATTTCGTAATTAATTATAGAAAAATCCGACGTTTCGGTTCTTGATTTGAACCATCCTCAAGGAAAGTGAGATATAAATTATATAAAATTACGCTTGCTGGTGGAAGATGTGTCGTAGCATTTATGAAAGCAAACGACACCTGAGTCGGTTGGAAGCAGACTGAAGTAACGAGCAACAACACAGACATAGCTAGAGGTGAGACAGACTGTGGCTGAAACAAAGCCGTTAGCAATTTGAAATTATCGAAAAACCCCAAGATTTTGAACAAACATACATTCAAGGCAACAAACCAAACATTGAGCTCATGTGATCAGATTTTAATAATTTTCATTAATATAACATATGTACTCATAGGTGTAGTAGAGCTGATACTTTTCTTGATACAATTGTCATTAGATCGAATAATATAATTATCACGAATTGGTATCACAAACCTAGTTGGTCGGGAAGATATATTAATTTTTGCTCCGCACATCCTATGCAACACAAGGTGGGTTTAATCAAAGGATTAATAGACCGTGCTATTTTACTATCTGACATAAAATTACGTTCAGATAATTTACTCATTATTAAAAACACGTTAAAACGGAATGGATATCCTATAGATATGGTGTCAGAGATTATTAAAGAAAGGATTTTTGAAATTTATCATCCACTTCTTGTTGAAAAAAGAAAAGAGTTATGAAAGAATGAAATAGGTCCTATTAGTTGGAGAAATACTGTCGTAATACCTTTTGTTAACAATATTTCTAACGATATTAGAAGAATTTTTAGAAAAGTCGGTATACACACCATTTTTAAATTACCATTTTATACTAAGCATCTATTTCCTTTGATTAAAGATAAAATTCCCTTGTCCAAAAATTCTAACATTGTATATTCTATTCCTTGTATGGACTGTAATCAAGTTTACATCGGACAAACTTCCAGACTTCTAGAGAGACGTATATACGAACATAAAAGAAATATTTTGTTATCCCCCTTACAACATACGGCTCTAACCAAGCATTCTGTAGAGTTTGATCATAGGTTTGACTTTAACAATGCTAAAATTGTTGATAAAGAAAATAATTTGAACCTGAGGATTATTTTGGAGACACTACATATGATTAAACAACCTAGCGTGAATCTCAGGTATGAAACACCTAAGATACAAGAATATTACGCAACATTACTAAAGAAGTAATGGGTTATGATGTGTCTGTCTATTTTACCTCCTTATGATCACTCTACTATTTACATATGATATGCATTTTATGTATTTTTACTAGCTCTACTACACCTATGAGTACATATGTTATATTAATGAAAATTATTAAAATCTGATCACATGAGCTCAATGTTTGGTTTGTTGCCTTGAATGTATGTTTGTTCAAAATCTTGGGGTTTTTCGATAATTTCAAATTGCTAACGGCTTTGTTTCAGCCACAGTCTGTCTCACCTCTAGCTATGTCTGTGTTGTTGCTCGTTACTTCAGTCTGCTTCCAACCGACTCAGGTGTCGTTTGCTTTCATAAATGCTACGACACATCTTCCACCAGCAAGCGTAATTTTATATAATTTATATCTCACTTTCCTTGAGGATGGTTCAAATCAAGAACCGAAACGTCGGATTTTTCTATAATTAATTACGAAATAGCTGTGTTTTCTTTATTTTATTTTCAAATAATAAAATAAATTGTTGTGCAGTGACCGAATCAACGCGCCAATATCATCTTATTTAACAATTTCGGTCGAGAATCTCAATTTAAAATTTATTAAATATATTTACTTCCAGCTTTGTGGCTTCATTTGTCAATTTTTAGAGAATATGAAAAAAATTGTATGTAAAAATAGTGGTTATATCCGGAGTTATAGTGCTTCAAATAGAGCGCCTTACAAAAAAAATATAGATACGCATTGTTAGCATAAAATTAGCCGTATAAGATGTCCGAAATAGAACATTTAAAAATTTGTGTAAGCTGTATGAGTGTGGCTGTCGCCTGAATTAGAGTAAATGAGAAATACTGAAAATAAAAAAAAAGATGGCAGCGTCTAAAACAGACATCGATTTCTGCAAAAAATTCTCTATTTTTTTCTAAGTCGCAAAAGTCTAATATTATAGAAACCGGCATAGTTTTAATACCGGCGAGAATGGATCATCCATTGAAGATATATGCCAAGTTTGAAGTAAATCGGGTGATTGGTTTTTGAGATATCATGCCAACCAATTCCAAAACATGATTTTGAGAAAAACGCGTTTACAGTTTTAGGTAATGTTTTTTTAATTGAATTTTTTTCCAATGTTGTCTAAATATGTACAAATATAGACATACAGTTTTTAATTAATATAATTTTAGGGTTTCCCTTAAAAAAAATCCCCAGTATCGCATTCTTTTCGGCCCCTACAATATTATGAAAGAAAAATCGTATGGTTCCATTTAAAAAACTGAAAAAATATTATTTGAGAAATGTTTGCTGTCGTTCCATGTTGCCCATCCAGCACAGATCAATTTATTTCACAACTTTTGTTATCATATTATCCTAAATTACTAAAAATTCGGGTGAGCCGTCAGAGTGAATATAGAGTGTATATTATAAACAATAAGATTTACTTATACAAATAGCATTTTATATTTGTTATTTAGCCCGATTTACGTAGCTCTAATTCTAATTGTAAGTGTTATTGCGCCCAAGGAATCCGTTCGTTAGCGGCTTCCTGCGACGTCGGGGAAAGAACTCGTGCCTCTCACATTTTTTATTCAAGGAAGCGAGGTCAGAAGTTTGATCCTTTCTGTACACGAGCCAAATCGCGCTCTTTGATTTGGACCGTGGAAAAAGTTAAAAAGGATCCTGCTATCCTGGTGAGCCTCGTGTTTCGTCACACTCCGCTTCTTTCGTGAGCGCGGATTGGATTCGGCCCGGTGTCGCTTGATCGCGACTTCCTCCCATTTACCGATTATGTGCCGTGTCCTCCTGTCCCATAGCCGCCTGTCCTGCCGCATTTTCGTGCCCCCGGTACTGGAGTTTACGATATTTCTCGTGATTTCTTTCGGTTACCTACCAGCTGGCCGGGAGACGGCCGTTGCGAATCCATAGAACCGAGAAAATCAGGGAACGCTCCCGAAGCCCTCCTCCTTTCTGGGAGTTCTACGCTTCTTCCAGCGCGAAAGGATGATCGAGGATAGTTTTATCGCGAACAGAGCAGTCCCACCGATGACACGGAAATTTTGCATCGACGATGTCCACAAGGACTTCAGGGACTTGGCCCCTTTTCAACACGATTTTCCACGAATCCACTGTGGAGCCTTCAATCTTCACCGTTAGCTTAGAGCTCGTTCAAACGAATGTTTACGAATTTCGTAATTATTTACCGACTTTAGTATGTTGCTAAATTGATTTTATTAACTGTTTGATGCTTATAGTTGATGGTGTGTCAAATTAAAAATACCAGCAGTCCATTTAAAAGTGAATGAATTACGTTTCGGTGTATATTCAAAAATTGTAAATACACTAAAGAAGCAATGTAATTGAAGAGTCCTTGTATAAAACACTGAAAGTGCCAAAAATCAAATTTTATAGTATAGTATTACCATTGGCACATAGAACATTTTACGATAATTTTTTTTTTTAATTTTGGCATTTGTAGTTACATCTGTTTCTTACTTGCTTTTTTTACGAATTACTTTTTTGCTTCCTTATTTTCCGAGTGTATCGCGGATTTTAAAACAGCTTATGTAGAGCTAACATCTATAAGCTTATTTAGAAGCCAAGTCTAATTGTAAGGGTTGTTCTTCTTGTTTCCTTTGCGTGGTGCTATTATAAACACGCTCAAAGTACGAATTCGTCCTAAAATAACACTTCTTGGAATGTAATAGCTGTCAAGGATACCAGGGAATTGTTAGTTTAACAGGTGTCAGTTTGTAGAAATCTTTCAATACACATTAAACAACTTTACTTAACACCTCCCAGGACTAAAAATAAACAGAGAATATTACGGAAGTTTACTATATAATATACATCTCTTTTTAGATTAATAAAATAGCACAGTGTGATCAAACAGATGTCATAAGAATGGACTTTATATTTATTTTCTAATTTTTTTTTACTTGCACAGATTGTTCATCGGTTGCAGTCTAAACTGCGAGAGGATTAATATGTGATTATAATCGTCGGCAGATTTTATGTTATACCTAATATAACATACAATATACTATACTATTACCTATAGTTAGTAATATCTTCTTTGACCTAGCATTCTGAAAATGAATTTGAATTAATTTTTCACATCGTCATGAAATCTTAGATACTGTACTAATTGTAAGGCATTTAATTAATAATAATAATTGAAAGACTTTTTAGATGCCGAAATGTCATCCTCGCGGTTAAGTTTTCTTCTATTTAGAACCATTCTCCACGCAATACACATATACGCCACTGCTGAAAAAATTTCATCCCCTGTTATGTGCACGTTTGAGAAAAAATGGAACTTTTTTTTACAATTTCGTGATGCAGTTTTAATGTCCCTTAGCACATTACAATCGTTGTACTTTGTCATCTTAAAAGTGGTTTTCAAGCGGTAGTTTCTTTTTTTTCACTATTTATTACCGATACTTGAATAATTTATAGTCAATAGTAGAAATCCTTCTTTTTTTCGGAAAACGACTGTTGATTTTGGTGGTACAAACAGGTTCTTAGCAAAGCAATTGCTAACAATGTAGTTAAACACAAAATGTAACATTACTAACACTAAAATAACATGAAACACTTTAGAAACGAAAACCTGACTACAAGTATAATTTTCAGAATTATCGTCTACAAAAATAAATGTAATCTTCTCAATTCCTTCATCCGTAAATTTCTTAAAATATAGGTAAAGTTAACTTCCAGCTTCTCTACCCACGTTAACCATATCTACGAAGATAGTATTAACTTTTCTGGCCACCAATTTCACAGCAAAAACATTGTCACAGGGAGTGATTATCGCCGTGGCACGTGCCAAAGAAATGTATTATAATTTTGAGAATTATCGTTTACAAAAGTAAAACTAAATACAAGTAATTAGGGCACTACTCCACAACTGGCGTGTCGCTGTTCAATGCCTCCAAGACGGAAAAACAGCACAAGCTTTTTTTAACAAAGTATTTCACAAATGAATATAATTTATGTGTATACAGTTTGTAGCTTCTACAGTGGCTCACACCAGCATCCGCACACTCTTTAAAATGGCAAAACATTTTTAAAATTGGTTCAAACGACTTGAGTTTTTTTTTAAAAGCTAGAAGCATTAGTTTACTAGGTGATGTACTACGTCGTTCTGAATAAAATTGCATTTGGACGGAATAGCGAAGAAAATAACGAAGGTCGTTTTTTCAACGTTTCGTTAACCGATTTAGATGAAATTATCAGCATGTATACAACTTACCTAAATCTACATACGGGATTTTTAAAATTTTCATTACAGGCTCAGATAAAAAGTTGAAAAAACGACCTTCACTATTTTCTTCGCTATTCCGTCCAATTGCATTTTTTCAGAACGCCGTAGCACGTCACCAAGTAAACTAATCTTTCTAGCTTCTCAAAAAACTCAAGTCATTTGGACCAATTTTAAAAATGTTATGCGATTTCAAAGTGTGTCAAATGTTTTATATATTTTCACTTGTGGTGTACCGCGGAATTCTGGGAAGAGCTTATGTGTGCCGAGGGTGAGAAAATGGTGCGAAGCACTGAATAAGGGCACGAACAGCTTAAACTCATAAAAAGTAACAATTATAGCCTTGTCCGTGGAAGAAACTATGTTACATTACATAATATAACAACATGCCTATTCAGTACTCATTACCTCGAAAATCGTTTCTGGGGAATGAACATCGGCTATTAACCACAAATCCATAATGTTCCATGCTTGAAAGGTTCGCTGTACATCTTGCCGCTCTGAAATTCGTTACTGGGGTAAGAGTCAGTTCGACAAAAATATTTCCTTCTGTACGGGAAGGGTTATCCGTTTACATGGAAAATCAAGGTGACATCTGAAGGGAGATGATAGACAGGAGAAAAAAGACGTTTGCAGAACAGCGGCAGATTATACGAGCAACCCGTGGCTACGGCTTAACCACGAGGAAGAAATGATCGAGGTGTTGTTCGCTGAGCAGAGGACCCCCCAGTAAGATAATGCGCCCTCTCGCTTTGAGACTTAGCTTCGTCTTAGCTGTTGGATAAGTCGCGAAGCTGACACTAACCCCGTTAACCGTTAGCTCCGTGGCTGCTGACTTTTTAAACCGTTGTTTATTTACTATCGAAACTGTGCAGAATATCCTGGCTCCGTGAAGATGAAGCCCCCTTTTCACAAAGCAGCGGCAGGCCCCGATTAAAGGGAAGAGGATTCTCCTTTCCGCGTTTCGACGTT
This sequence comes from Andrena trimmerana, assembly GCA_951215215.1. Lineage (NCBI taxonomy): Eukaryota > Metazoa > Arthropoda > Insecta > Hymenoptera > Andrenidae > Andrena > Andrena trimmerana. The sequence continues at coordinate 12,872,964 of OX578062.1, forward strand.
TCCAATAGAAATTTCATGACCTAACGAGATTCTCTGATGATTCAACTTCAACCTCCTATATAACAGATATTTTTTTTAATATTTAGGAGAGGTTGATCTTTAGGCCAAAGACGTGTTAGTGGGATTGTTTGATTTCACCTCTATGTGTTTAAAAGATTTAGAAATGTTTCACGCGTGGTTTAAATTTATCACATAGAAAATTGTCTGCACATAGCATATTCATATGAGCAATGATATATGTATTGTATTAATATTACTGATTTCTCAATAATAGGTATCTATAGGTAATAGAATGTTCTTCCGTATTGAATTCAAGTGAACAAATATTTCTCAGATTAAACAATAACTTTAGATTATGTTTATACGTTATTGACAACAACTGATTTGTAAAATGAATTGTTAAGTAATGCACAATATTTGATTACACATTTGTAATGGTCTCTTCTATCTACATATTTCGGTATGTATTCTATAAACTTATTCACCTGCCATTTCGTGTTCATGCACACGTATTCAGTAGTGAATTTATTTTCAAATATTTAAAAAACGAACTTAAATACGGTTATTTAATATCGTCGTAAATGTTCAAATATTAGAGAACTTGTTTGTGATTTATTTGATTGCCACATAGTTTCTACTTATTGTCGACTCTACTTATAATTTTGACCTTTTACTTTCCATTTAAACAACCCGTCAACTATTATTATTACTACATTATTCTCTGAGTTCGGCGACACAGCACGCAGCATTCATTAACATTTGTTTCAACATAACATCAGTTTAATTTTTACATTCCATATTCATTAATAGTATTGTCTTCGAATTTATATCTACTATTATCGAAAAGGGGATATTGATTTTGCATGATATTGCACCCCTCAATATAAGCACAATTTTTAAGTAGGTAGGTAAAATTTCAACCGAAAATTTTACATTTTACTCTATCTCTGTGAATGTTCTCATCAGTCCACACAGTCTTTCGTACATTTTAATTTTTATTTTCCCGTCGAACGAAAAAGAGTGTTAAGGTCAATATCGTTACGTCTGTAACGTATCTGCTCAGTTCCGTGTCAGTGACGAACAATATCGTTGTCGTGGTTTTAAATGGATACGTTTAAAACGTCCTATTCAATGCCATATTTTGTAGAGCTGGGACTATTCGAATAATTTAATTTTCGAATATTTTACCTATATTCGAATACTATTCGAATATTTCAGTGTTCGAATACTATTGTATTGTCATTGTAAAATGTATTGCATTGTTATCGGAACTATGTATGTCTACAAAGTTTCAAGTCGATCGGATATGTTGAAATGGGTCGAAATTAACTTAGATAAGATTTCACCCTGACAAACTAACGAACTCACAACCGAAACTAAATAAAAGCTTGTAAAAAAACGAACCTTAAGAACTTGATTTTATAATTCACACTATACTATTCGAATACATCAATATTTGAATAATATTCGAATAGTATTTGGTTACTTGAATATTCGAATTATCTTCGCCAAATAATTGAGCAACTGCAGTAATCGAATATTCGAATATCGAAAAATTCCACAAATAGTCCCAGCCCTAATATTTTAATCTTCAGTGTCAGTTCCGTATCTATATCGTCCATTAGGAATTTGTTGCTAACGATATATTTGTTGTTTCACTGACAAGTCACTGATGATTTTTCCGAATTTTTTAAAAATTCTCCATATTCTTACATAAAGTTTTCACAGTTTTTCCCGTTTCTTCAATTCGAAATGATTGATGAACAATATCCAGTTCGCATCATATTCTTATTTTTTCTCGCCGATATTCTCCAAAAAACGAGTCATACTGGCGAGTATTAATCGTGAACTGTATGTAGAAAGCTATGATGGAAAAGTCTAAATAGTCGTCAATGTAGTTCAATTGATGCTAATAACGTAACCATTTTTTGTTTCGGCAATGAAACGGTCTTAGGAACGAAAACACCCCTTTAAAGAAATTATAAATTTTCATATTAAAAAAAGTTTACTACAAAGTTTTATACTTATTGATATTTTATAATGCGGTGATAAATATATTCCAGAAGAAATCATTTTTTCAAAATTTAAGCCCGCCACCATTTTTGAAAATTCTTCATCACCACATTCAGGATATCAAAAACCACAAAACTTTGAAGTAAAATTTTTTCCGATATCTTGTTGGGTTTCGCAAATATTCAGGATATGTTATATGAAAACTCATAACTTCTATCACGTGATGTTTCACTGCTAAGACTGTTTCATTGCCAAAACAAAAAATGCTTACGTTATTAGCATCAATTGAACTACATTTCTGCAAACTTTCAAATTTTTGTGGGATTTCGGTTTGCCGAATATTCCTTGTGAGCTGATATGTCATACATGTCTGGAAATAGACCTTTAATTATTCAAGACAAAAGATTGATTATCATATCATAGTTTTGTCATCTTTAACTGATTAGTTACGCGCTCGATACGCTAAAAACACCTCTATATCTATTTCTAACAAATGCGAAATTACACGACAATAGGTGAGTCTCTGGAGCTCAGGAAGTCAATTGGATTGTCTGAACAGACCGGACAGACCGTATAAAAAACTGTAGAAACAAGCGAATCAAACCGATTGATTTGCCTGACTAACTTAACGAACAACGCCGAATCCCCGTGTCCACATCTATATCATCGTTGTAACCAAACCAGACCTAACCCCAGCAGACCGTCTTAACTAGCTTCACTAAAGTAACAAACGCTCGATGTTACCGTGTCCGTAATTATCCACGGTCCCTTCCATACAGTTTTCCTTGCGTATTCAACCACACAGCACCTATTCCGTTCTGGTACGCGTGTACGTGTACGCCTATTTAGTTTAGCTGTATTCGCGGCTGCCGAACTAACCAGCTCGCTTTCGTCGAGCTTCGTCAGGGGCAGAAAAGTACTATCCCGTGACTTGGTCGAACCACTCGTTCAACCCTCGGTTGCTGCACGCTTAAATCATATTTGTATCAGTTGTATTCTGTATGCAACGGCGTGTAGAGGGTCGAACGGAACTGACAGGGAGGAAGAACCGGGCCCTTTGACTCGCTCCTCGACTAATGCCGAATCCCTCGGAGTTTCACGCTTTCGTTACAGATTGTTGCATTTTCACGCGTCGACGTTTGGTCCACGTCGATACGATCACGAGACCTTGGACAAGTGATTCGGACTGACGGTCGCTATGGTCGACACCGCTTGGATGCTTGTAATCTTTCAATAAATTTTATTTATACTTTTCGTTTTTCTTTTTTTTTTGTTTAGTCATATAAGCCGCACGTCCACCGCTGCAACCCCAATTTGACCAAAAAACGATTGCATGCAATGTCGTAACTTAAGGAATTTCGTCAGGTTTTTCCTTCAACAGGGCAACGAGTGCGAGGGTGATTGCTTGTGTCACATGCGAAAAAAAGTTGCGACGATGTAGCCAGTTGCGCGTTGCCAAAAACTTGCCTCACAAAGGACGTCCGGCAACCCGCAAACTTAGAAAATTATGAAACTTGGTGTACAAGTGCAGTAGTTCATCCGTAACGCAACCCTATTTTTCGTTGGAAGTAAATCGCCAACAAATAAAAATTTTTATAAAAAATGGAAAATTTCATAGAAATTGTATACATTGGTGCCAATGCGCAACCTGAAAATAAAGTCCCAGAAAGAAGTCCTTTCAAACCCGGATTATGGACCACCTTGGGCAACTTTTGACACCTACATCAATATTGTATCTGAAAAATATATATTTTCGCTGCACCCTAACGCACAGTCTTGCTTGAATAATTAAAAGCTGTCTAAACTTTATATTAATAATAATTTAAATATTGTTTTAAGAAACCATTTTATTAATGGAAACTGCTAAAATGGACTTCAAATTCGATAATAGAGGTTTTATTTGTTTACAAAAAAAAAAATATAACACATAAACTATTTATATGTATGAAAAGAGATTATCCGGAGGTATTTCAGCAAATATTTATAAAATATAAAAACTTAATTTTAAGGGTTGGTGGTGGGGATAACTTGATAAATCCATATTTTTCGAGAATTATTTTTACGTAGTCTTGTAGATATGAAAAAGGGATGCAACTATTGTTTAAACTCCTTTTCTATATATCTCCTTTTCCAGTTCTCGAGATATTCCGCGGAAAAAAAATTCTGCATTTTTTTCAAGGTGTGATTTCACTCGCAAAAACTGCACTATGGCGCCAGCAAAAATAGGGTTGCGATGATCTACTCTACTTGCACACCAAGTTTCATAATTTTCTGAATTTGCGGATTGCCGAACATTCCTTGTCAGTGGAATCCCACCTGACGTGTTGACGAGAAGCAAAACCCTGCGAGCGATTGACGCAATTGCATGCAATGGTTTTTTGGTAAAATTTAAGTTGCGTTGCGGCAGCGGAAGAACCGCTTTACTTGATACGAAACTAATTTAACAGGTTTACCACTATCGTACATTCGGAAAACCGCTGCCACAGATTATACTATATTTTTAGTATCCTTGTTTCATACAGTGTAGGGGAGAGGTGCTATAAAAGGGACATATTTATTTAGCGTCCACTTCTGATAATATCATGATAGGTATTTAAAACACAAGTCCATTAATAGGAAGAAAGTAAGTTTATTGACCATCAATAAAAATATTTTGCAAACTCATTATTGATACCAGAAAATAACAAAATCTTCGATTTTCAAATAAGTCGGAAATGTCGCTGTCACGACTAGTTAGTCAAAAAAATGGGACATTAGACGTCACGAAAGGGGCACGTTAATGAATATAAACAAAATGAGAAAATATCTTTAATAGCACATAGAACAAAAAGAAAATTGAATATAACCTTTATTCCGCATGACTCATTGGCTCATTTTTCGTAAATGTTACGTACGTTGGAACCAATCTTCTTTACAGGTAGCAAAGTTTTCTTTACAAACGCAGCACTCATTATTTTTAGAATTATTTGTTAATTGTCTCGTCAGTTTTCATAAGTCCATGCTGCAGTCAGAACAGTCATCCTACATAAGTATGAAAGGGACAGTCATGAAACGCACGTCCCATTTAAGACTTGTTATGTTTCCCCATTTAAGATTATACGGGAGCATATTATAAAACAACTACAAAACAAAGCAAATAATCAATGGAGTTTACTTGTTATATATTCTTGTTTCAAGTGAATATTGGCTCTTTTAATGATATAAGACTTTCACACTTAGTATACATATAATTGTATTTCACTAACAAGGGAACATCCCGAAATCGAAAATTAAAAAAATTCTGAAATTTTGTGAATATGTAGGGGATTTTCTCCTGATAACAACGCGATTTTTGTTTGCTGCCCAAATTCACTCTAAACGGGTGGAATTAATCCCCGAAAATTTGGCTATTGTCAGTTTTTATTTTGTAACTCGCAATCTGTAAGAGATAGGAAAAATATTTCAAGACAAAAGTTACTTCTTTTAATTCTATCATTTGGTAACTTACAGTTCTTACAGTTCGTTAGTTATAACAGAAAATCGGAAAATAGCCGGATATTAAGGGGTCAATTCCAACCCCTTAAAGTGAATTTGGGCAGCAAACAAAATTTTTTTGAATTTCCGGTTTCGGAATGTTCCCTTGTAAGCAAACAGCTCCAGAAAACTAAAGACATTTTTCCTTTTAGGTATATCAGAAAAACATCAACCGCGGATATGATCTGTTGCGACTGAGACCGCGGTGAAGTTTACCTCAAATGACTAGACACCACTTAGTGTTACCTTAAATAAGAAAATAACTTGTATGTGTAATACATTTAGAATATTGGCAATATGATTTATCCTATTTAAAACCTGTCCCAGTTATCGCACCTCTGCCGTACACTTTTAATTTTATAAAAAAAGAATGTAATTGAAATCCAGCTCGTATTTGAAATATCCTCTAGATAAAATGCATATATTATCTGTGATTTGTATGTGACACTGATAGCAAACGTGTTAACGGTATTGGCGATATTGGCTTGCCCGTTAAATGGGGTAAGTAACAGTATATATGATCACAACTTGTGGTACATATTCAGCAGATAAAAATGTCATCCTAAATGTAAATATAGGTATTCACCTATATTTACAAATTCGTACATTATTTCCAAAATTCACAAATTCCAAATCCATTATTTACAAATTTGTACATTATTTATACATTATTTCAAGAGTTCATTTCTGATTTAGATGTTTCCTGAACTATGACATGCGCATACAGTTCAATAGTATATCTGTAACATAATTTCATATCTTCTGAATATTATAAATAATATTACAGCGAGATCGTGAAAGCAGTCATAAAGTATTGTGCAATTTTTAAGGGGCCTTCCTGGTGTGGTGGCTCAAAAATATAGGATTTCTAAAAAAATCTATCAAATTTCTCTAGACATTTTTCTTTGGGACACCGTCATTTTGTTATTTTTAAAAATATTTTCATTTATTTCAGTATCGCCTATACTTAACCATACTCATACAGATTAAGAATCTCTTTGAATTTTTGATATGAGACAACTTGGACAACTGATATCATGGCAGCCAATTTTGACAAGCCATTCCTTTCATTTATTTATAACTTTTAATAAGATCATTATTTTTACTTAAAAGAAATAGGTGATATTCTCGAAATATCGTATAAGCAATTGACAAAGGTTTAATTTCTTAGGAATAATTTCCGGAAAAGGAGACCCCTCAAGCCACTTAAATTATCTTAAAAATTGTATAATAAGGTCATCAATTGTTAATGATGTACATATTAGTGTGTCATTTATTTGCTCTACTTCGTAAAGTGAGCAACTGAACGATGCTAAAATACTTTTCGCATCAGGCTGATTTCAGTCCTTACAATACTTACAATTTTGACAGAAATCGAAGATTATCTTTCTAAATCTTTAACATAAAACGCTGCCACTGCAAAGGAAAGATCCTTTCGGGAAAGGGTTGTAATCCCAAAGGCGCTGGCCTAGTACCCTTAAGCTTGTCCCGCCTACTTCGGTGTTTTCACATGCTTCTACGGGGTGCCTTTCGGGTGGATTTCAATCCCTCTACGGCTGTTCCCCCAAAATCCGTACATTCACATGGCACGGCATGCTTAGAGGCGATCGCATGTTTTGTTTAAAAAATCTGAGTTAAGTGGATTTATGCTTCGACCGGAAGAAGTTCACAAAACTTAGAATCGAACATCCGTAAAGCCTCGCAGGTTGAAACATTCAATGATTTTTAAAATAGGTATCTATTTTCTAAATCTGTCTAGCACTTCAAGTATGAACAATCGGTAAAATGTAAAAATTTTACTGTTTTATTCATTTCTGTTACATAAAATATTGGTTTCAGTCTTGTCAATGCTTTTTCTTAATATTAAATTTATTAGAGATTTTCACCGGGATCGAAAAAGTTTTGGAACTCCCGTTTGTAAAAAAATTCTATTAGAACTTATAGGGGAGGATTGCCTATATCGTACCACTTAAGACATTTTACGTTATATTTCATATTTGGTACTAATTCGAACGCAAATGACTATTGGATATTGTAGCTTGATCTTTTAGGCACCTACTATTATACGCTTAACCTTTTGTTCAAAACAAATTAATTTGTTATTAATCGTTTTGTCACATACTGTAAAAGGTACGATTTAGGCTGAGGGCACACGAGCGTTTTTTTTACGGACGTTACGACAATACATTGAAGTATATTAGACTTACGCTTGTGTGCGGTGTATACGCACGTCCTCAAAATTTACGTCCGTCGTGACGGACGTTGAAAGAAACGCTCGTGTGCCCCCAGCCTTAGGCAACCGGTCTCCTAAATCGTACCTCCACTAAAAATATTATCAATAACAAATAGAGTAGCAAATATTCAACATAAAGTAATGATTATAATATAATTACATATACACATGTATATGGATCACACACAGGCCGTAATAACCTACGAATATGATATACGTACATAACCTATATAACATACGAGTTGTCAAATCCTACTGGTACGATTGTAGTGATACGATTTAGGAAACATGGTCAATTTATTTATAAATATCAACTTAAACTTTATAATGAATGTAATATTTACTTAAAATGAATGTAAAATATTCTACATTAAACCCGTATTTAGAAAAATACAACAATACAGGACAAAATTGCATTGTTTGATTATTATCAGCTAAAATAAACAGGTAAAAAGTTACATCAATCATACCTGATTTTTTTAAATGTTTATAGCACGCAGAAAATAGGGTGTAAGCCCAAAAGGTTTTGTTTCTATTTCTTATTTCCCATTTACTTGATATTTTTATCATCAGATGTCATTTATATTCATTAATTACTGAGAAATTGATGATGTACGATTTAGATGATCAGTACGATATTGGCAACTCTCCCATATGTTTCGTGTAAGAAAATGTCTGTTCCTGTAGAATTTTTATTTCAAGAAATGGTACCCTTAGGAACCACTTTAAAAAGTGTTCTCATGGAACAGATATTTTGGAACTTATATAATAAAAGTTCCATGGAAACAAGTTATATTAGAAAATTTATTGAAAAAGGTTCCACAAAATAAAGAAAAGTACCAAACTATTAGGTAGTAGTTTCATCCAACAATATAATATCATGTTCTTCATGTTTATTTAATAAAAGGTATGAAAATCATAACATAAATAATTAATTGTTTCATAAGAAGTACTGAACAGAAAAGAGAACTTGTAAAAAATAATACGTAAATAACATTGTTTTATAATTCACATGAACTAAAATACATCAAAATTACATAATATCTGCGTTGAAATTATCTACGTAGGTAAATATTGCAAATAAATATGTAACACAGTCAGAATATCAATTTAACTGTAATAATTATTTATTATTGTTCTAGTACTATTCATTGAATAGTACCTATTCAGTATTTTTTACAATGATTGGGACTTTGAAAAGCAATTGAGAAGCAATAATTTTATTACTTTTATATTTTTTATTTACTGTAGAAATGTAGTTTAATAAATAGAAAAAAGTTTTATTTCATTACTATAATTATTTTCGTCGCAATAAATTCCGTATAATCGCCGAATTTATCGGCACGCTAACCGGAATAACATCTTAAATTCAATCTATTGAGAAGTTCCAGAACACTTTCGAACCCCGGATTTTCATCGTCTCGTATTTACTTACTATGTTATTATATTATTTCCACCATCAAATAGTTATGTCTCTGAATAGTAAATAAGCGCTACATACACATTGCAGGTCGTTCGACAGATTCCGAATATGATAAATATTAACAGAATAATTTTTTAGAGCGGGATAAAATGCAGTATTAAAATTTGTTAAACTATTTTTATTAGCTGCCTGCAATTCTAAAACTAATTTACAATATGTATGACTATATCCCGTGTTTCGTTATAGGTAGTAAACCTTTTTAAATGTAAATATAGAACACAATTTTTTAATATCAGGCTTCTTTTACGAGAAAATTGGCTTTGAATTGTAGTCCAGTACGCGTACGTACTTACACCGAAGTACAGTTTCAGGCGTCTAGGGCACGCGCAGGTAAGGGGAACGCGTTGCGCTGTCCGTAGGCGGCGTAGGCCGCGCCGCTTACCTTCGCGTACCGCTCAGACAGAGTTGGGTATTAAGTAAATAAATATTTATTTAAATAACGGGTCGAATAAAAGTTATTTTAACATTATTCGTTATTCGACAAATTTTTTTATTGGTTAACCCGAGTTGACTTTATTCGACACATGACGAATAATCTTTTTAACTTTTATTCGTTATTCGAAATTTTTATTTAAATAAAATTTGGCCCATTTCTGCCCTCAGGCGGCCTGACACAAAACGGGCTTCATACTACTACGATTCTGCACACATCCATATCGTCGTGTCCCTCACAGACACACACATATATTATAAAACGTTATTTTTATTTTTGGCCCATCTGCCCAAAACGTTGCGGGACCATTGCTGTAAAATCTTCGCAACGTTGCGGGACCATTGCTGTAAAATCTCCGAAACGTTGCGTGACCATTGCTGTAAGATCTTCGAAACGTTGCGTGATCATTGCTGTGAAATCATCGAAACGTTGCATCACCATTGCTGTAAAATCTTCGAAACGTTGCGGGACCATTGCTGTAAAATCTCCGAAACGTTGCGGGAATACACTCCTGCCCAGGGTGGACGTAGGAGTGAACCTGCAACGTCTTTGCAATGATGCGGTGCAACATTGCAATCTTGCACGGCAATATTGTCATAACGTTGCTTCAATGTCATGCTGTTGTGTGGGTTATGATGCGAATAATTTATATTTCTCAATGACTCCCGATCAAGTTTATGTACCTATTTATTTTATTTTTCATGTATCATTTGCACAAAAAGTACAGGAAGCAAGCACTATAGAAGTCCTAAGAAAAGCATAAAACGTAAATTTATTATTATAATGCATAAAAGTGTTACCTACATTATAATATTCGTAAAATGAGTTTTAATGTTCCCTACAATATTACGAAAAAAAATCATGTTTCATTTAAAAAACTCAAAGTGTTCTTGGTTTTGCAATTACAAAAAGTATTACTGAAACGTTTGTTGTCGTTCTTTGTTACTCATTTAACACAGATTAGTTAATAACTTTTTATCACGTTATCCTAAAGGGTTAAAAATCAAGCGGAACGTTAGACTGAACACCCTGTATACAACACAATATCTAAATCCTTAGCCATAGAACCCGAGTACCGTCGGCAACGGCCTCGTAAGTCGGTACGCACTGCGCTGTTGGGCGGCTGATTGTGACGGTAACTTGCAAATGAATATTCAGTAGAGAAAAATTCAAACAATATTTCGATCTTCTCCGATTTTTAGAAATAGGTTTTTGCACTGAAAACTGCAAAATAAAAATGTATTCATAATCTTTTCATTGTAAATATGGCATTGCGTCCTAAAGAAAAAAATTGTGAGATTGCCTGAAGTCTCTTAAATCAAATTAAAGTAGAAATATGTTAATACGACTGTCCCGAAGATAAAAATTCATGTAGGACACCATGACGCCAAAATTACCTAAATTTAACTATTTTGTATAATAATATCTTCTTAACTATTGATTCGCGAACCTGTCCTTACAGATATAACATTTCTGATTCAGAGTTACTTTTATCGATTGAAACATTTTTGCACGAAAGTTCGCGGGCACACTGTTTTCCTACCTAAAATATTTAGAATTTCATTTTAGTCTTCGTACATCTTTCAAAAACATCTGAAGAAATTGCAGGATAATAAGTATTGTAAAAATATGAAAGTAGTCACTGAATAACTTCAATGAAAAATCGGTATGTTTGATGTTTATACTGCTTAAATTTTTGAAAATTCAGAATTTTGCAATTAAAAGATCCGAAAATTTTTCTAACTTGTACTCTCGATGATTACAACATATCTGTCTTTCTTGAAAATGAGTGAAAATGACTGAAAATGATAGAAAGATAAAATTTTGTAAAAATTGTTTTCCTCTGGAGAGCTAACAATTAATATGCATATAACAAATCCAATAGATCCAGGGTCACTTTTCACGTAAGTACTCATCCAGATAATGTTTTAACGTTCAAGAATTTTTCGCCGAATTTTGAAAAAATCACTAACATTTAGTCGATCAGTCAGTTTATTTGACTGTGATTTCGAGATGTAATGGAGTCACAGATAATTTCTCTCAAATACGTTTGGCAGGCAGTTCATCTTACGAATTTGTGGATATGTAATAAAGTCTGTAGGTAAGTGTCAACGGATATTGCTTGATAATGGGAATCGTAGAATCAAAAGAATTCCTTCGGCGAACGTAACTGCAACGTTTAATTATGTTTCGTGAGTCGAGGGGTACAGATAAAGCTTTTCATGGCTCACTAAATGCCACTCAGGATATTACGATTTTATGGAACACGGGGTCTAAATGTCCCTGCCGTTGCTGCGAACCCGAGGTTCCCTTGAAAACGATAAGATGAAATAATAATTTCAATATAAAACAATATGAAACGCCAGTTGGTTTTGATTTTTTTGAACAAAGTTGACTCGGCGCTGAATTTCGTCGTGAATTTCCTGTTATCTATGTTTTCGTTTGTTGATGTATTATTATTTCATGTATGTTCTCTGATTATTTATCACAATCTTTACAGTATTATTTTTCTATTTCTTGGAGGGGAATATGATGGTGTTATTTTATTTTATTAATTAATAAAAAATTCATAAAGATTTTAGTTCTAAAATATTAAGTTTATCCGGACTGTTAATATTTCATTGTGATGTTGTGAAAAGTACCCACAATTATAATATACAATTCCCTCTCGGGGAGATCATTTAAATAAATGTATTAGTTACTATTCACTTAAAGTAAGTTGTTCTATCATAAAGAGTAATTAACAAGCTACATTAATTGATGTACACTGCATTCCATATAAAAGCATACCGACGCCCCTACCGATTTGCGACCGATCTGCGCAGCTCCCACTACTACCCACAATTTGAACCGCATGCGATTGATCGTGATAATTTCCAAGGAATAACTGTTACATCCCAAACGCGGGACCTGACCGTTGTCAACGTAAACAGTGGACGAAAAGTTAACAGAGAGAGTAAGTAGAGGGCCGTGCGACGGAAAAAAACATAGGAGTCGAGCGTAGCAACGCCTCCTGAGGGTCGTGCCTGCGCGAAATCGGTATGCTCTAATGTGGAATGCAGTGTAGAAAAGTTTGTCCGCGTTTGAGAATAATGAAAATGATATACATAGAAATACGCAAACTACGAAATTAAAAAGTTTGTCTGTTTACATGTTTACGTACTTCATCCACTATAAATATACATTTCTAATTGTCATATGTAATGGTGTCCCAGGATGACATCACATGGGCCACCACTTATTAATTAAATATGAATTGTACCTTTAGTAACATTGTTACGAATATACCAGTTAGTAATTGAATTTTTGTTCGTGTATGTTTTCATATTCGTACCTATACCACAACTTTATAAAATGTTTGTCGCCGCAAATTAAAAATAAAGAAATAGGAAAAAAGGATTTGTTTCGATGAATTGATATAAGATTTTTATGTCGCTTAACTATTGAATAATATGTTTCTACGTAAGGAAAACACCGTATTAAACTCTCCTATACAGGGTGTTAAAAAGAAAGGGTCCAAGATTCTAGGGGCTTATAAATAGTTCTCACCGAAAGGAGTGAAAACTATAAAATCAACATAGGTCTCTAGACTCTATTTTTTAACACCATATATATTAATGTGTACACCCCCGGTCAAAACATTCCATGGGGATTTTCAAAAATCATATACAGTTTATGTGTATTATGTGTTTAGTAGGGTGAGTGGGCAAATTTTGGGAGCACATTCAACTCACGATAAAAACAGATGTGGGAGTTACTTACACTTTTTTTGGGGATGATAAAACAAGAATTCCTACACAATAAAAAGTGAAATTATTTTACATGATCATAGGAAATATTGTTATCATTTACTACTGAAGTAAAAGGAACCGATCATTGTTCTCATATCTCTACCCTTGTCAGGCATCTTTACAAAACTCTACCGAAGACAAAAAATGTTGTTAAGATGTGTAGCATGTAATTTCGAAAATATAACGATACGATCGTCCCTCACCCTCAAGGTGAGTAAATTAAGTTTCCAAATATTAACCACTGATTACTGTCATTTTTGTACCTATGTCGTTTATTACTATTACATGCAGAATTCGTGTACGTTTTATATGTATTTCCTAATAGTAACAACATGGGAGAGATAGAGATGATTATTATAATATTAAGGCGGTGATAGACTAAATTGTTGAAACTATCATCAACGATGTTGAGAGCTGAATCGATACACGTTACAAGCATCAGCATAAACGCAGCATGAATCCAATAATTTTGTGATCTTTATTTTGCAAAAGATTACCAACCCATAGAACAACTCTTACACCATACAATTATTAAAACTACCAAGCCATAGTTCCATTTCAGGCTTAAAAACAACAGCTACAGAAAATTTAAAATAATATTAATTATGCTACCCAATATTAAATAATCCATTAAGAAAGATTGTAAAACAATAACAAGAAATAAAATATACCCAATAAAATACAGCTACTTTTCTTTAACAAATAAAATCTTCAAACTAAATTTATTCAGTTTCAAATCATTTTGCGGGAGGGTTGGTAGCTTTCTGCATAAATAGGCCCAATTGCTGTTTTCATTGATAATATCTTTCCAGTATTTTTTCTTTTTGTTTAACTTTCCTTGAGAAGGTCCTAATCATTGACCGAAACGTTGGAATTTGATAAAAATTCTTATAATTGCAAAATATATTTTATTTCATTATTTAATAGACCGAACCAGTGCGCCGAAAGCATCTCTCTTAATTAGAACAATTTTGACGGTCGATTTTCAATCTAAATTATATAATATCTTTACGCTTCATTCCGAAAGTTATTAATGCCTACGATTGAAAAGATTGGGCATTTTGTTCTATTAAATATTTAGTGTGTCCGAGAACAGAAGCCTGAGAACTGAACTGATCTCTCATGACTCCATCGCAACGTGTATATGTTGTTTGGTAGTTAACACAAATCTCAGACACGTGTATCGATACAGATCTCAATATGTATGGTGCCCTTAAGGGTCTAGTTTGTTCTGACAAGCGAGCAAAATGGCTGGCGCAATAGCTGCACATACAGACGAGGGGGTCGAAAAGTATTTTGGGCAGAACTAAGTTCATAACGCGTGATGACATGCTTACTTACGGCAGTGTTGCCTTTACGCTTTTCGTCTATCACGATACCAGTGGAGAATTTGATTAGGTCAATTATGTGGCGCCGATCGAATCTTCACGCGGAATTAGATTGGCCACGACGGTTATTACGACACCAACTACTTACTTAGTCTTTTTATCTCGCACGAACTTCACGCGTATTATCACGCCTTGATATTCATCCCTCTTACTTATAATCCATTTCGATACGTATATTTAATAATTATAACTTAATATTTTATGCATAATTATTTTCGTATACATTTCTATCATATGTTTGCTTTCAATATGCGTTATCTTTCCTTTCTTAAATGATAAATTACACTATAAACATTGTGGCAAATACTTACTTGGTCTTTTAATTGGTGCAGGTCATTTATGTTCAAAATAAAGTAGTGGAAAACAATTATTGAGAATAATTTCATTAGAAGTAATTAATAGAAGGAAATAAATTTCAAAATATTATTTGCTGAATATAAGGACTTTCTAAAATACACATCCCGATTTGTGTTTTAAGAACTATTAATCATTTTTTGTAAAATGATACCTTTCTTGCGTTTGTAGTGATTTATCTCATACTACTTCCGTAAAAATAAGTCGATGGACCTCTTTTTTAAATATCTATAATTTTTCGCGAGATACTTATCCTCGAATAATTATTTCATTCATTTCGTAATTAACAAAACAAAATTGATTCCGTAAATCATAAAGATTCTATTAATAAATATCCTATTTATTTGTCTATTTCAAATTACTTTTTCATTTTCTTAAAAAGACCGAAGAATGTCGTGAAAAATGCAATTTTCTTTTCGGTGCTTGTTTTTTTATTTGTTTAAGCTTTCTTTACAGTAAAAAAAAACCTTGCTTGGAGGATAATTATATCTACAAATTTCTTGGACACGGAATCTAAGCGAATTAATGTAGATGCAAGATATTGGAAATTCATGCCATGGTCTGAAATGGTATAAGAGTAGAGCTTTTCGAGTACTCGAAAAAAGCGAGCCGAGCCTGACTCGGCTCGAAGAACCGAGCGGCTCGAAGAGAACCGAGTACTCGAATTTTTTCGGGCGGTTCGAAGAGAACCCAGTACCCGATTGTTTTTGGGCGTCCCGAATGTACTTCAAGCAGATCACAATTTTCGAGACTGTGCGAAGTAACTTGAAGCTTGAACGTTTCGAGCAGTACGAATGTTTCGAATATTTTAGGTTAGGAAATGTGTATCTACTGGAATATAAATAATGGTTATTATTAATGTATCTTATTATGTATCACATTATGCCATATTAAACTAAAAACAACTTTGACATATCATGAATTGCTACTTCTCTTTTTTTGTAAACTACACGGTGTAGAGATATCATATTTTGCGGACAATTAGATTTCATCCAGAAACACATGGAAAAACACATATCTTAATTTTGACTATACTTAATCTGTACTTCAAAATTGTTTCTTTATTTATTTATACTTATAAATTTTTTATTAACCGGTAACAGTGACCCGACAGAAATCCATATACGTATAATGTATACGAAAGAGGCAAAAAGTAAAGCAAAAAGGAAAAGTAACAAGAAATGAAAGATAAAATAAAGAGAAGTATATAAATACGTTCGTGCATACATGAAAAACATGAAAAAAGAGAGATTCGAATTTAATACTTATTTTCAACAGTTGCAGAATATTATTATTCGCAGTTTACATTTCAATTATTCACATTATTAAGGTCCATTATTCAGGCATTATTTACATTCCAGTAGATACACATTTGCTAACCTAAAATATGCGAAACATTACTCGTCACAGTCGGGTAGCTCGAAAATTTCGATCCGTTCGAAGCACATTCAGGCTACGCAAAAAAATTCGAGTACTCGGTCCTCTTCGAGCCGCCCGAAAAAATTCGAGTACTCGGTTCTCTTCGAGTATTCGGCTCGGTTCGGTCCGAATTTCAAGCTACCCGAATTTTTTACAGCCAAAGAGTTGATAAGGAATCAAAATGTTCCTATCCTGGATGTCTGCCTTGCTACTCGCAATCTATTACGACCAACGTAGAAATAAAGAATTTGTTAAACACTATGTAGTGAATTATTCTTACAACAACAAGTCCTCGAGAATCTCTGTCTCAGCTCTATGCATTGCACGTCTATGGAACTCACCAAATCTTTCGAAGCCCTGTCTTATTAACAAAGTATACCTATAATATATTTTGATGTTCTTCTTGCACATTTTACCGGGGCGACTGAGAGAGAATGGGAGGGAGGGTGGGGGGGGGGGAGTAGGAAAAGGGAATTTTCGGGTGGCATTGCATGCTGTATAACCAGGGTCTTGATGAATGAACCGGCTGGCTTGGCCCGCACGGCAGCTGGCTTCGCCGCGCTGATTAGACGCGCATCACGCCGTGTTTGTGGATCTTTTGCCAGTGGATCCGCGCATAAGGGTATCCGCTGCCCTACCCAGGACCCCCGTAGACCGGTGTCGTTGTTCTGTACATCATCGGATGCCGATCCTACGATCCCGATGATCGCCATTCGAATTCCGTAAATCAGTTTTCCTGCGCTGTGTACCAGTGGCAACGTACCTATTGCCGAATTTCGATATGTTTCCTTGGATATGCTCTGCGTTTAAAACACTTTTATGCGCGCACACATTTATTTCCTTGCCTTTTTCCTAATTATTATTTGGTCTTGTTTTACGAATTTATTCAAACAAAATCAGGGGAATTTTATAACTCTGAAAGAAATTCTGTTGATAGATCATTAAGAGGTCATTTATTTTCTCCTAATATATATTATACCGGAAAACCCGTATCATTTGGGGGATAATCTAATACAGGTAACCCTCGCATAACACGGATATTCCGCGTTACATAAATCGCGTTATGCGAGACTCACAATCCGCACTTGCAAAAACCATTTTGCTGCTAGTAACTTCGGTGACACAGCACATGCTATATATTTGAAAATATATACAGAATGAAGAGATAAAAATCTAAAAAATTTAAAACCGCGTTGTTTGAGTACCTACCAAGTTATGCAAGGGTTGCCTGTATCTCCGTGTAGTCAGATGAAAAGCTTTATCTAAACAATGTAATGTATGTTCAAAAATAACGAATTTTATTGGTGAAGCGCAACGTGATCGCAGAACAAGCATCCACGTGTAACATCCTGAACTATGAAATAATAGTACTCCATTTTTTTTATATGCACGTTATCTTTTTTACAGGGATTTTTCGGAAACGTATCTATCGTGTACAGACAGGATTAAGTATTAGACAGCTAAAATCAACGGTTGCTTCTAGGCTAGATTGTAGAGCCAATAATAACTTGAACTATTTGCTCTTTTAACAACTCTTTCTTAGGGATATAAGACGTATTTTCAAATAAGTATGTTTACATAATATTAAAAATTAGTTAGTACACAAGACATCAAAGTGAACACGATTCCGATTGACCGCCTGATCTAAAAGCAAAATTGCTGTATATGAGGAATCCTCCATGCGAGACTCAGTCGAAAAATTTAATAAAAATTCACGAATTTGTACAACAAGTATCAACTTCGAAGGGTTTTACTGAAGTAATTCTGTGATAAATGTTGTCTTAAATGTTGTTAAAGTTATGCGATCTTAGTGAACGATTTCCATATTGTAGATAAAAGTGTTTTGTAGGTGCAGTTAAAATTTCAACAAAAAATAGCGATCCGTTCTCGAGTTACGATGCTCACCGTCTTGAGGGCCTAGACCTAGGCACACGGCGCATTTTTGCAGCGATACACTCGCAGAGGCCGCGATGCTAGGGCGATGCAGTCGCTGCCCGTCTATCATTGCATACTTGCGTTTGCACAGTCGCGATGCAGCAGCGATACAGTTCACAAGGTCCATCGGTTCATCACCCGTTTGTTCTTCACAAAAATGTCTTACATTTCAAGGCCAATCACAAAATTATTAATTATTAACTAAATTCCTATTCGCTGATTCATTTCCTCTTGGTTATTGATTTTTAAAAAAGTTTAACAACATTGCGCTGACTTTGTACACTAAGGAGAAGGGATAAAAGTGGACTTAATTTATTCAAACATCTGTTTCCAGGTAGATATTGATTATTTATAATCCTGAAGCATATTTATTAAAAGAATTCTTAACTGATTTCAAACCCCTCCAACTCGCTGACTTCACTTGGTTCTCTTCCCTATTAGTCGCGCGTTTGCATCGATACAATCGCTGGCAATTGTATCAGTTGCCCTTCTGCAGCGATGCAGTCGCGCGTTCGTGTGCCTAGGCCCTGAGAAGCACAGCTTTGCATTGTACCTGTATTGGCCCGCCCGTTACTTCTTACGCTGTAACTCCCACAATTTTTCGAATTTTTCAATGAAATCTTTTTTAAAATACTTCTAAAACTTGTAGCTATAATAAACATTCGAGGAAAAATTTGATTCTTCGATCTCGAAATACCCACTTCCGTCTACTAGAGCTGGGACTATTTGTCGAATTTTTCGGTATTCGAATATTCGAATACTTCAGTTGCTCAATTATTTTTCGAATATCCAAGTATCCAAATACAATTCGAATATTTAAGTATTCGAATGGTATTTGAATCTTTAAGTATTTGAATACTGATGTATTCGAATAGTACAGTGTGAATTATAAATCAAGTTATTTAGGTTCATTTTTTTACAAGCTTTTATTTAGTTTCAATTGTGAGTTCGTTAGTTTCTCAGGGAGAAATCTTATAAGTTAATTTTGACCCACTTCACATATCCGATAGACTTGAAACTTTGCACACACACATAGTTCCGATGACAATACAATATTTTCACTAAAAAGCATGAAATACTTTAGGGTAAAATATTTTTTTGAAAAACAAGCTTTTATTAAAATGTCCTAAAAAGGAACCAATGATTTTGATACCGGCCCAAGTGACTGCCTGAGAAGAATTTCCTCATATGAATAAAAAGATTAAGTATTCGAATAGTATTCGAATACTTAAATATTCAATTAGTATTCGAATACGTAATAATTCGAATAATAACACTCGAATACGCAAATATTCGAAGTTTATTCGTAGCATTCGAATACTTGTAAAAATATTCGAATAGTCCCAGCCTTAATGTCTACACACTTTTGTTTGCGAATGCTCAAGGTGACTTTAGAAATCTACGAAACATCCGGACTAACGATGAAACGCGTGTCCGCCATGCCCGCCATGCCCGCCGGTATCGTTAAACGTTGTTAAATTCGCAACACTACGCGTTCCCATAGGTCTTTCCCATGATTCTCTATGTCAACGCTCGAAGGGTTCTCAGTTTGTCCTGCGCGCGCGTCGTAACGGGCGAGTGTGCAGCTACGGCTTCTGCATCCCCCACGCAAGATTTGCACGGCTTTCATTGGCTCGATTAAGTTTGATTAATCTATTCGAGCGTGCCATTGTTCGAAGTATCGCGGCCTACCCCATTGGCCGACGAGCATACAGTACGGATTGCATGGGAAGAGCTGCATTGCCATTAGGGGGAGCAGTCATGATGTCTGCATGTACTGGTTTCATGTATTTTTCGCTCTGCCTGCTTTATTCTCACTTCCACGTCCGTTGAAGCCGGCGATGATTTGTGCCTTGCCTTTTCGCTCTGACCGAGGACACTGTTTTGAAATGCTTCTGCCCTCTCCGCGATCGATACTATCACTGACTTGGAATAATAAATTAATGAATGCCATTTAGGATCGCGTGTTGACAGAATGGCTTCTATATGTACAGCGGAATGTAGTTTTAATGGTAGCTTTCTTGATAATGTTGATCTTTCATTGCATAGGGGGTGTGCTTTTACAATTTTCTGTGTTTTTCATTTTCGGGTAATTAAAATGTATTTTGAACTGTATTTCTATAGAAGTGCCTAAGATTATATTGTACTGTATAACACTTTCTTCTCTTAACCCTTCGTAGTCACACCTGCTTGTAATCACCAATTAGTCACATGGAATTCACTGCACAACAGCGTCAGTTTTGAGTTACCTTTTTCGTATTTTTGAATCTTTTAACTTTTGGGTGATAATTGTACATTCGTAATTATCATACAATCATGCTCTAATAGTCCATTTCTAGAAATGTAAATTTTGATATGATGTGTAGTTGAAAAAATAGTTGTGGGAAAACGATTTTTATGTTAAAATCCACCTCATTTTTAAATTTTAATACTGAACTATTCTTTGGCTTCTTCGACCATTGTTTACCATTTCGCGCACTCATAAAATTTTCGTTTTTAATAAATGGACCCACATCGCTGTCGCTGGAATGAGCACTATCGCTTTCAGACATTTCTATGTAATCAATATCACTATCACGAATATCTGAAACATTCGAAATGTCACTTGATTCTGATCCAGCATACGAAGATTCATCAAGCCACTGATAAAAAATATTTTCGACATCAGGATCACTAATAAAATAGAAATATCGTTACAAATAAAGAACAAAACACGCACCAAGATGTAAAAGAAATACAGGAGACACTCTTTAAAATCGCGTAACTTTTTTAAAATTGGTCCAAACGACTTGAGTTTGAAAAAAAATGCACTTGGTCGGAATAGCAAAAGAAAATAGTAAAGGTCGTTTTTTAAACTTTTTTTTGTGAGCCAGAAATGAAAATTCAAAAAAACTCGTTTGTAGATTGAAGTAAGTTGTATACATGCTGAAAATTTCATCTAAATCTGTTAACGTTATTCTGAGCTATAAATGCTTAAATCGCGAAATTCCCGAAATCAACTACTAACTATTAATTTCTACTTGGGAAACTTTCAACATCGTTTCATTTAGACAAATGCGAGTTTTTAAAGTTGAAGGTAGCACAGCGCGTTGAGTATATGGGCATGGTGGACAAAAATCAGAATTTCGCCTTTACAGTACTAATTGTTTATTCTGTTATGCAACATATTGTTGAATTAAGCTTCAACATACATATGTATGTAAAATAATATCAGAAAATAAAATGGCAAGGTTTAAAACGTTTAACTATGTACAAAAATAGAAAAGAGAAACACTAAACAAATAATATTTTTTTGTCTGATTATATTCCTATTAATATATGTATATCTTATATATAGTTTACATAATAAAAAAATGTTTACATACGTATGGAATGTAATTTAGTGATTAGTATAAAAGTTAAATGGAATAATTCAATCTAAATCTTCAACAGTGTCAACAATAAGTCTAGATTATTCAAAATAGATTAATTCGCGGCATTATTATTCGAACAGGAATAATCGATAGTAACAAAATAGTTTTTATATCTAAACATAAAAGGTCACAATATCTTTCTAAGCTGTCATAAACTTTTTCCGTGCGATCATTTAACTAAAATAACTTTCAAATTAAATGAAGGACTTCTATTTCTTTTGTCTCTTGGTGCAGAATAAAACCATTTTTCAAAAATTTCTTCGTTTGTTCTCAATGGACGTATTTCTAAAAAAAAAATTATTCAAATTATAGGGGCATACTTGAGCAAAAAAATTGTGTAATAATGCCGAGGACTGTTCTATTTAGGAATAGTTTCCCACATAAATCTGAAGACAGGTTTTACATTCTCGAGAACAGTTAGGTTAAAATTGGAAAACGTATGATTTAGCAATTTAATGTAGCAATTTAGGAATTTAAAATAAGTAAAAAAAAACCGTTTCACAATTAAAATAAATTTCATTCATTATCCATTGTAAGTTATTTTCATTTATGCTGAACTTCAATAATTTGTTGGTGGTGTTCAGATATAGGCAGAACTAAACAAATGAAGGAAGTGAGTTAAATCGATTCTATCAATACTAACGTGTTTTCTGAGTGTTGTGGGCTTTTATTCTATTTTCTTTCAACTGTTCGTATGCAAATAAAGGCTCTGGGTCACGACTCACGTTACAAATAATCGCAATAAGAAATATAGATTTTTAGATTTTTTCCGTTGAGCGATGCACTGTGCGCCGTGGCGTTTGTAATAATTTTACACCATTCAGCAAGAACATCCCTTGCAAGGAAATTTCCGTAACTCCCCTGTCTGGAGTATTATATAGGTATACTGGTAATGTGCAGCAGAATAATTGCACGAAAGGAACTGCGGCTGATAAACTTCATGGACCGCATAGCTTTATCGTCTGCAGTTATCGCTGCATGATATTTTACGGTCCGTGAGGATGTTCTAATTTTCCTTACGGACTGCGCACCTGGTAATATCAGAATAGTATTGCTGATAAATGTTTCACGATGCATTTTATTTGAATGAAATGTTTTACAAATGCTCGTTGAAATAATATATATTTACCTTTGTATATTATTCTATTTCAACAAGCATTATTTCCATTTTGAAACTAACTTAATGAATGTAACCTTGTTTCGTGCCAAGGCCAAATAATTTTTTATTTCAGTGAAATGTTTGAAGTAACGTAACAAATGAGGTTTAGTTTGGAAAATAGTGTTTTAAGTGTGCCTAAAACAGAAGTACCTATAATATTGTATGCAAATAACAATATTGATATTACGAAATAGTAACTTCATTTAAAAATTGACTGATCTGAATTTAAACATTTCGCCTGAAAGACAATGATATTTGAAATCATTTGCGAGTTTATTTCAGGACACACTTCTTTAAGCAGAGCACATTTGATTATATTAGCGCTGTCCAGCGTAGGGGCCCCTCACGCGTCTTCCAACTTTTCTTTCGAGCGGCGTGACTTGTTGTCAAGGAAACCTCGCGACGCTGAAAAGGAGATTGTGATAGTTCCGTTGACAAGGAAACTCAGACGCCACGCACGGCATCGACGTTCACTGTTAGCTTGACTCGGCGGCGTCTTTGAGTCATGGCAACGGCGGACCATGCGAACATAATTATTCAGAGGAACATCGTTTGCTTCTTCAAATACAGTACGTACCTAACGTGTAATTATTTGAATATAACCTCCAGATAAATAAAATTATATACCTACTTTTTAAATAAGTAATCATTGGTAAAATATTTTATATAAGTAATGCCCAAGTCTATGCAAGAATTCAATGGAGATTGTAATAATATTTTCGTACAGAAAATTCCAGTTTACTAAGTTTACTAAGGAAATGTAAGCACTCAAGTTCTATGAATTTTTCATGCAATCCGAACGGTAAGAAGGATATAATATGTAGAATATGTAAGACATTACATTCTTTTTACATTTATCTAGAATATGTAAGACAAGTTACTACACGTCCCGATAGGAATTTACCACGTTAATGTATTTTATAATTAAAGAGACAATATTTTTCAACGCAAACAGTGAATACTGAAGTCGTTAGAAATGTTTAGTTTGCACAATATACATTAATTCAATTTGCCATAATCGCACATAACTGGGTGCGATAATTTTATGCGATGTAGTTTTTCGTCATGCGATGAAAAATGTTGGCCTACTTTCTCTCCCGAAATGCATATCACTTGCATCCAAACGAAAATTAGCTCGATATTGTTGCAGTATTACTACAAATATATTTTAAATGAACGATCTATACCATAATAGGTTCAACACATTTATTGTTTAAACTTCATAGAATGTTAAATAGCTCCACAATTTGGTAATTTTGTCTATAGTGAGAGTAAAGTCTGTTTTCTTTAGGGTGAATTGTTATATAATATCGATAATATGTAAGAAGAGATAAAATATATCTAACAGGCTTTCCTGAAGACTATGCAGTGATATTCAAATTTAAAAAAGGATAACATATTATCAATTTTATTAAAACATTGCGCATTTCTGTCTTCTGCCATCAGTGTTTTTTCATGCACACAATTCTTGGTACCTTTATTTGTAACAATAATTTTAAAAACGGGCTTTGTACGCGTGCCAGAATATTATAGACGCTATGTCAACTAAATGAAAATACTACCGTATTCATTTCGTGTCCATAATTTCGTTTCAACTATATTGGAATATTTATTTATATTAGATTATTTATATTAGAAGAAATATTGTGGTTAACATATGTCGCATTCTTATTGTTCACCGAAACAAAAGAGGAAGCCTGTCTGAAAAATCTAAAATATGCCAATTTATTTAACAACTTCGTAAAACTTGGGAATGAAAACCTAAAAAACTCGGATGTATGAAATTTCTACATAAATGTATCAACTATGCGCAGTAGTGCAACAAAACATCAAAATCACGGGACGCATGCGTTCGCACACGCAGAAGATTGGTGACGACACCACCCCTAGGTCTCCATCGTAAGGGTGCGGCTTAAGTCTGGGAGGTCGTCACACCTATCAGCTTTGTTGTTGCCGATACATCTGTCCTGGTTACCATGCTGAAAATCCACCGGCATTTTCTGAGGAACCGTAACGTTGGAATGTTTGAATATTTCCTTCAACAAACCGTACATTTACCAGGTCTAAAATCTCTTATAACATGTTTCTATTATACATATTTTGAAGAATTTATATAAAGCCTTGCATATGTGGAGCATGTAACAAAATCCGTTTAGTTGTATAATACATCATTGCATTTTTACAACGTTCTGCAGTCCTCATTTCGATTTTCGGCTAAGAAAGACTACTGCGCACTCATTCATTATTTTATTGATACGTCACAGAGTTCACTACTTTTCAAATTCACGTATGGAAAGCTTGGACCAAATTAAATAGCAGGTAGGGGAAAGTTAAACATAAATCGGAAACGTTTTGATAGTTTTGAGCAGAAAAATTTGAGAATAATTTTCAGGGTTGTAATTGATAAATCTAATCAAACCGACTGAAACGCTGTGTAACTGGTTACAAGAAATATTTTCAAACTAGTGTTACTGGTACAATCTAGGAAACTGGTTTCCTAATTTGGACCACAGGTATCCTAAATTGGACCAAGTCTATTTTTCATTATTTTAAGTAACAACCTTTATTTAAAAATATACTTACACTTTATAGACAAAATAGAAAATCACACTGAGAAATATGCATTCTAGGAATATGCAATTTAAGAAACTAAGCTAAGTTTAACGGTTAGGTGTAAAAGACAGAAACTAGTGCAAGTATCAAACAAATGCTATGATAAACATCCTTAATTAAAAATTGCACCCATAAGAATTCCAAATTTACTTACGAGACAAAAGTTACAAATGGAGACAAAATTACATCAACCAGCATGAACACAAAACATTCATCACGCTGCAGTTGTTACTCATTCCACAGTGTTTTGTTTCTGTGAGGTTAGTAAACAACATGTGAGCTACAATCCCATGCTGCGGGTTGCCTATGTCAATTGATATGTGATTAAAGAGTATGGTCCAATTTAGGAACCGGTCTATTAAAACATCAATTTGAGAAATCATAAAATGAACAAATAAATAGCACTTGCAGATGAAGGATATCTACAAATTTCAATCTTCAATCACGAGTAACAACTAAATATATTGTTTGATTAATCTAACGTCAATAGTATCTTGTAATTTCAACCAACAACTTATCCAAGCAGGGATAAGATCTACAATTTATCATCGTCTTAAAAATCACGTTTATTGCAAATAATTATCAACCATTATTTGATACACATCAGCGTATAAAAAATAAATCAAACTGTTAGATACAAATGAACGATGAGCACAAATAGAAACTCCAGCAGAGAATTTAAAAAATATTTTAGAAATTAGTGAAGAATATGAAAAAATATATATGAAAGATTTATTTTTTTTCAAATTACCTACATTATTTAAATATAAACCCAATTAAATATCGTTAGCACTGGGCAGAGCGCGTTGATCTTTCAGTTACAAACTCGGAGCAACGTGCCGAAGCCGAGTACCCTCGGGACCCCACGTATCGTTTCCATCGTGATTCGCCAGTGAATGGTCCCCGCCCCATACTTTAACTTCTATGGGTGTGCTACGGAGTGGCTTTACCGGCTGCTTCCTTGTATCCCTTCGTTCTGGCCCCTATTGGCAATCATGTTTAAAACATTCTTGGCCAATCTGTGTGCCCCAGAATTCTTTTGCCTGCGTCGTAATGCGGTAGGTCAAGGGTGGGGGTTGAACTCACGGCAGTGGGGGCTTGTTTTAAATCAACCCTGAGAATTTCAAAATGGTCGTTTTTCGTTACACATCTATCTTCGTAAATTCTGTTCTTCAATAGGTATATTCAAATACAGCTCGTGGTAATTTTTTATATAGGTACCTATTTTATTTCCTTATATGCACACAGAAGAACAGAAATATACATAAGAATATGTGTCATTTTTTTGCGAAATTCTTCTCGTAAAAAATATGAGTCACAGTGGTGAAATAAATATTATTAGGGGAGAGTCATACAGTACCGGCCGTTTTCAGTTTTTGTACTATAACTTGGGCTGTTGTTGGTAAAAATCAAATTTCAAAAAAGTAATTTGCAGTACAAATTGTGCTTAATAAAAGAGGATAAATTGTTTTTATTGAATTTTATCACAAAGATTAATAATTCGCTGGATTAAAAAACTTGTAATTCGCAGCGAACAAAAATAACTTTTGTCGTCCGAAACACTAGCGTAAACAATATAAATGCTTAGAACTCTGGTAATACTGAAAGAAAAAGAACGTCGCCGGAATATGTTGCTACGGACTCTAGTATTTATTTATTTCTCCATCAATAGTACAGTTAACTAACATTAAAAGCGAGATCCAGCTTTGGCCGTTACTGTATGACTCTCCCCTAAACATATTAGTTTTGGTATAGAAATAGTTCGTAATTCATTTAGTGATATGTAGGTACAATTAACCCTTCGATGACACGCATCTTTTTTCGATTAATTTTTACATACTAGGTGGTTCACACCCAGAGCAATTTTTGAACGACTGCCGTTATCATCTAAAGAATCCAATCGTTATGAAAACGTTTATGTGCCAATTTCAAGATCTCTAGAATGTATTCCAATAATTTTTTGACTGAAATTTTATCACAGTTTTTGGAAAAAAATTCTAGATTACCATATGTCGAGAAAAAACGAAGAGGATCTTCAACAAATTTCAATATTAGAAGCTAAAAATCTACAGGATGGTTGTTCACATATAATATTTCGAGAGAACAAACATAGTTTGTAAGTCGGCTTTGGTAAAAGGCATTTATTTTACATATAGAAGGTAGGCTATTTCGGTAATTGAAAAAACAGATATTCCACGAATATTCACGATATTCTACGTAGACTCTACGTATTGGCAAAAGTACAGAGCTTCAAAATCGGCTTGTGTGTGGCTCACACCCAGAGTGTCAATGAAGGGTTAACCAAGAAGGGTTAACCTTTTACAATTGCTTTTGCTTACAGAAGGATAGTAAGATCTGAAATTCAGGTATTGGATAAACAACTTGCTAACCTGATTGAAGATTTAAGTTCTCAAACCATTAATTCGAAACGCGTCCCTGCGCTTTTCTTTCCTTATTTAATTTCTGATGTGAGTATGAAGAATAATTAGCAGTTTTTACTCTAATGAACTTGAAGCTGAAGTTGTGCTACAATTTATGTTAAGAATCTTCATTAGAAGACTGCAAAGTCGTGCAGTTTATTCTCTTTCTGTAGATTAAGGATCATCCTGGAAGGTATCAATTTGAATGTTTTTCGCATTGGCAATGAAAAAAATGTAAGAAGAAAGTTCACTACGTTTTGTAAACAACACGATTGGTTAAATTAATCTCATAAATTTGTAATAAGGTTTAAACGATGAAAGTGACCTTTAATTCTTTGAACGGAACGTTATCTATTATTTTGTATGATACGAAAGCGACTATGCCAGTCGCTTGCCGTCGCCTAGCCGTCGTATTCATCAGTAGAAGAAGTGCAGTATATTTGGAATACCAGTTTGTTTAAGCCGAATAAAAAATCACGGCAGCGGATGGAAACATATAAAACTGCATAATATCATAGGGAAACTAATAAACTTTTGTATTCCAAACTAGGGCTGGGACTATTTGTCGAATTTGAATACTTCAGGTGCGCAATTATTTGGCGAATATAATTCGAATATCCAAGTATCCAAATACTATTCGAATATTTAAGTACTACTGAAATATTCGAATCGTATTCGAATACTTAAATATTCGAATAATAACATTTGAGTACTCAAATATTCGAAGTTTATTCGTCGTATTCGAATACTTGTAAAATATTCGACTATTAAATTATTCGAATAGTCCCAGTGCTATTTCAAATTCTCAGTAATAATAAAAAACAAAAAGCAGCTGCAACTTTGGTCTCAATGAAAAATGACAGGAAGTAGGAGAAGTAGGGGCAAAACCGGGACGGTAAGGATCAAAGCTCATAACTTTGACATTATTAATGTAAAAAAAAAAATCGAAATTAGGATTCATTAGAATAAACTCTTTTTTAAATAATAGTATATATCCATTTTTTTTATAACAAATATAAAAAATTACGATTTAAAATATGGTCCGTTCTTACGGTTTTACCCCATGACCTGGGTAAAACCAGGACCATACTAAAAATTGGCCCTAGCACCTATAATAACGGAATTCGTCCAATTCTTCAATCCCCCAATCAGTGCAACCTTCGTGAGCCCACTTACAGCAAGCTGTACACTGCACCTAACCTTCATTCAATTTGGACGAACCATAGAATTCTTGGACTTAAATGTAAATATCTTCACCGTCTTCATCACCACTATTATCATTATTCTTCCGTATTTGGTTTAATTTTGTGGTTTTGTTTCTCTTTAGTTCTCTTTTTCGTTTCTTTGTTATACACATTTTGTCCCGTACGGATTTGCCCCAGCATAAAATTTAGTAAATATTACGAATTATCAACAATACCAGTACGAAGTACAAACAAACTGTCTTAGTTATTTACACCTTAATATGCAACAATTAACCTAATTCATACAAAAACGTACTTACCTGAACACTGTCAAAAATGTTGAAGTTTCTTAACTATCGAAAATTAGATCAGAGCATTCAAAAACACACAAGACGATATAACCTTACTATGAAACAAAAGAAGACGATCGTCTTTTGCCTTTACTTTGTAAACTTAAAAAATAACATGTAGGTAATAAAATTATTTTCTTTTATGATCTGATCAGGCTGAAAAATCACAATATAGGAACAATCGTAGGTAAAGTAAATCTGGGAGACGCGGTCGAGCCGGAGAGTTGGTCGAGTCGCTATATTTCAGACTCTAATGCATTTTTACGTATAGTTAAAAATGCATTAAAGTGCAGACCAATTACTTCTCTAGAAGCCCAACAGTTGAATGAATCTGTGTTTTTCTGGATTTATAGGCTTCATCGCTGCAAAAAGGAGAGATGGTCGAGTTATGATTTTTTATTTTTATTTTTGTTTATTTTTTATTTTTTGATATTATTTTATTATTATTTCTGTTTATTTAGTTTATTTATTCACTTTCGTATTCATTTGCCTTGCTAATCGCCAGTAGGTAGTTCACTTTTTCTTTGATGTGTTCTTTACTTGTTTAGCGTAAAC
The DNA here is from genome assembly GCA_951215215.1 of Andrena trimmerana. NCBI lineage: Eukaryota > Metazoa > Arthropoda > Insecta > Hymenoptera > Andrenidae > Andrena > Andrena trimmerana. Next base: position 12,903,220 of record OX578062.1, read on the forward strand.
CAATTTATTAAGCTGTAGTTGTATTCACTCATAAATAATTTTGCTTTATCCTTTCTTAATTTTCCATGAATATTTATGTGAGTGGTCTCTGGCAACGACGAAAACCATTCCTCCCGGCACCTCGGGAGAGGTGGTCAGATGTCATGACTTCAGTTTTCAACCTGACTTACAGTAAATATTTTCTTAAAGCACATATCGACCAGTTTTTTCCGAATCAGCATAACATTTTTAACATATAGGTTTGTTCTGATAAAATAAGTAATATCTATATTAGTTTTTATAGCCATTTTATATTAGGTCGACCGCGTCTCCCGGATTTACCCTAAACATAAATGGACAGCGCTGGCCCAAAAACCCGGCGGCAGCCGTTACACGTGAAACAAAAGCATCGCTAAGCTGTGGAATATTTCAAGTTACATTCACCTTCGGTATTCCGAATTAGCAACATGCCATTGAAACCTAAAATTTCATGTTACACTTAGTATTCTCGAAATTATCGCAAAACTGACACGGAACCATAGAAGGAGCATGCAAATGAGTAGATTAAGTGTTTAACTCTAAAGTTTTGACATATTTTAACCATGATTGGAACTATTGAATACTTGCTGAAAAAGTTTTGCAGATTGACGTTCTCTTATTCTGCAAATTAAGTCGAAAATGTCAAAATTGATGCGGTTCTCATCCACAAATATTATTAGTTAACAGGTCATTAGCCCCTATTAATTATCCACGGCGTTACAAATTAGACAACGTTAGTAGTATATTAGAAACTTCGGTATTCCAAAGTAATAACAGTATTCCAAATATGCTGAACTTCCTCTACGAGATGCAGTCACGTTCAAAGTTACATGGGATCAGCTATAAAAGAAATAATTGGAACATTTTATAGTTACATACGCTATGTAGCCCTATCGAAAAGAAGTATTTACTTACTATGGGTAGGTATAGTAAATACATTGTTATGGAATATTCAAACTATTCTTTCCATTCCTGATCTCATACCACTTTGACCGTTGTTATGGTTTATATGGTTGAATTCATCTTAACAGTCACCATCCCATCATTTAAAAGAATAGGTATAGCTTTTCACTTAAAAAATGAAAGGTTACTTTCGTCATTCTAAAGTTACTCTTTTAAGAAATTGGTGTAACAACTCCTGTTGCTTCCTTTAAAAAGAAACATTTTTGTCCGCATATACTGGTTCGTTGCGTGGAAAACGCTGGATAGTAATAATGGGAACTACACTAAAATTTTTTCGCGAGAGTCATTTTGCGAAAAGAAAGCTCCACTGGGTAATAGGAGTTTGTAGAATAAAGTGTGGATTTTAATCGAATTAGTATTTTCCTTATGAATTACGTGAACCTCGACGAAACGGTGGCGAGGAGACCGGAGAAAACGGGAGAAGAATTGTCGTAAAGAGAGAAGGCATCAATAAGATTATTTAGCGGTTTATCGTTCGAGGTCGAAAGTCAAAAGGACCGAACGAATGATTGCCCCGTGATAGCTTTGTACCAAGAAGGCAGAAAGTGGGAAGGCTGGCCACCTACTTGGACGGCACAATGGGCCACAAATGTGTGGCGACAGCAGTAACAGATATACGACAGGCTGATTGTTTGTTGTCGCTGAACGTTGGATTGCTGGCTCTACCTCTGGCGAAGTCTCTCCTTGCCGAAAGCCAGTATCCCGGCCATGGAACAGATCAGAGTTTTTTTCGACCGGGTTACTCAAAAGCAACGGGCGAATCAAGAACAAGTGGCTCCAATTTGATTTAATGGTTGCAACTACGCAGTCAAACAAAACCAAACACAGGGAGGTGTAATCCTTTTTACCAGAGATCAGAACTGTTGTAACCCAAATTTTAAAAGTTATGGTTGGTGAAAGAATTAATATCTTTGTTTAAATGATTTTGGTTACGAATAACCATTATAAGTGATTATAATTTTGTGCTTGCCGATAATCATTACGAATGGCGAAATTTTTTTTTGACCTTTGTTCATTATTGTTATTAACATTATGTACTGGATATTAGCACCCATCAACAAAGAATAGAATAAAAGATATTCAAGTTCTATATTTTTATTTAACACTTTTTATATATATATATATTAATATATATATAATATATATATAATATATAATGTAAATTTGTTGCTATTAAGTTACATTGTTGGTCGTTCAGTGTCAGTTTAGTAACATACGATCTTTGAAATTTCAATCCACACTGACTCTGGACGAACACTTTATCTCCAACACAAAAACTTATGTTTGGAAAATTGAATGCAAAATTGACACGTTAAATATTAATATATATATTAAATATTATATATATATATTAATATATACACATATAATATATACATATATTAATATATACATATATAATATATACATATATTAATATATACATATATAATATATACATATATTAATATATACATATATATATATATATTAATATATATGTCAATTTATTTGGTATTGGATGTGCCATGATTCGTTCAAATAAAAAATGTTATAGATTCGTTTAAAAAAACAGAAGGTAAAATCCATATCTCCGAAACAATGCAGATAAAGGAACTCTGGTTCTCCGGAAATTATGTACACATAAACATAGCTCAACTTTTGTCTAAAACAACTTTTTGTAAAGTTCCAGGAAAGTCCTGAAAATTCGTGGCGACACTTACATGGGACACCCTGTAGAAGTTTGATTATATAATTTTTTGTTTGAACACAACCGCTCACAGGTACCAAAAAGTGCACTCTGGTAAGGCGGGTAACTGTATTTTGATATAGAAACTGCTTGGAATAATATTACTGTAGACGAGTGCAAAAAATTAATAGATTTTATGCCAAGATGTGCTGAGGTGGTAAGAAATAAAAGATATTGGACGAAATACTAATTTACAACACGAATTATACCTACATGTTTTGCATTACAAACTCTTCTCTTATTCGTGGTCTTAAACATTTGTCAATGATAATATAATACATATTTACTGTAATTTTCAGTATTTTATTTAATATGTCTAGAAACACTGTACCAACCTTTTAATAAATATGTAAATAGTTACTACAAAAAAATCTCACTGTCTTTATGCCTTTCAAATAAAATGAATAATTATTTCTTTCTTTCTTGCCTTTAGTCTCAAACTTTTACCCGGTACTGTACGCACTATATCCACATAGTTATATTTAAATAAAACTGTCCGTAACATACAAGTAGCAGGTATATTGTACAGTACCTACCCATAAAATCACTTTAATACTAATTCTTTCATATCAACTAGCTTAAAGATCCCAGCGTTGCCCGGGTTGAATCTGGGCGAAGGGGAGGGGGTTATTAGAAAGATTTCTTAGCGAGCACCTACGGGCTAAGAGGAACCTACCTACTAAATTGCATGGTCATAGGACCAGTGGGTCCAATGAAATCGTGATGAGTGAGTGAGTGAGTGAGTGAGTCAGTCAGTCAGTCAGTGGGTATCTGGATTTTATATCCATAGATAGAAGATTAATTGATCATAAAGAATTTCAAGAAGCATTTGTACCGCAAATTCATTTAGGTACCTTCTATATTTAAGCGATACGTCTCGAAAGTCAAATTATACGAGGTGTGACAGAAAAGTAGTGAGGCTATCACTAAAAAATTCTATATTTGAATAAGATTTACAAATATTAGGAAACCACATAATTACCTTCAAAGTAGTTCCCTTCAGAGGCTACGCCGTCGGAAATACTGCTCCCAATCTGTGTAGAAGTGTTGGAAGTCGTTTAGTGTTATCGCCCTCAACTGGTCTGCCACGGTTCTTTGGATGTTGTTCACATTATCATAATGATGGTCTTTCGGGTTGAATTTCAGTTTGGGGAAAAGAGAGAAGTCTGCAGGACTGAGATCTGGTGAATAGGGGCGGTGGAATTGCTGGAATTGGGCATTGTCATAATGAAGCATCTACCTGTCTGTAATGGTTGGCCGGACACGCCGAATTTGTTTCCGTAGTCTTTCAAGCCCTACACTTCTTTTCCTGCAAACTTCTTTCTTTTTCTCAAACCAAAATTCAAACGACAGGCCATCATTACGGTAATGTAAAGAACATCCAAGAAGCCATGACAGACCTGTTGAAAGCGATAACACAAAATTACTCAAATGCGATTCTAGCTAAGCAAAATTACTTTTGCCATTATTTTATCCTGCACGTATATACACTTTATAAAGTATTTACTCGTTTATTATTTTTAATGTTATTTCTACATATTTATGATTATTTTTTGTTTTACACAATCAGGTAATATTAACTTTTATCGAGAACACTTGTATTTTTACTTACACGCAAAAACAAGCAAAAAATATTCATTAATAAGTCAAACTAACACTAAAAATAATAAATGTATATAAATACTTTTAAAGTAGGTATACCTATAGGCATACGTACAGGAAAAACTAATAACAAAAATAGTTTTGCTTGGCTAGAATTTAATTTTAAACCATTACTTATTTAAAGAATTACTTTGAAGGCTTCATATGATTTTGTAAACTTCTTTCAACTACAGAGTTTCCTAAGAACAGTCTTATTACTTTTCTGCCACACATCGTAGAGCTGGGCAATACATTCTTATAGTGTCGGTGCTTAAATGAAAAAAGAAAAAGAGGGACTTTTGAACTTTCTATAAAATAGATTTCTTTTTAATACGCGTTAAATTTTCCCTAACATTGAATTTAATTTTCCCCAAACATTTTATATGGGTTATTAAATTGATGCATGAAATATACCATGTGAAAACGAGAATTGATTTCTAAAACTGCTGTTGAAAGTACGATACAGATCAAGTGATTGCGACTACCAAAGTATGTAAATACAAGCGCGGGCTAACCCGATTGAATTTATTCTAATCAATTTCAGGCAAGTTCTTTCTTTAAACAAAGTGACGTTTGGCAAAGTAGTTACATGGGTATATAGAGTTTTGGATGACCTGATGCATGTACGAATGAATGTGTATTATGTAAATGAATTAGAAGTCATGGAATACATAATTAGAGTCAACTAACGAAAGAGTATTTAGGAGGCCTAGCGCATACCATCTTCTTGTCATCGATCAACAGTTAGTTGATGTCGCAAATGGTATCGGCTCATTTGGAAATACGGATACTTGTCGGTTGCTCATCGACTCAAAAATACAGTCAAACACTGATGCTCGACCGTATTTGGACAAAAAATCCGAGCAATTATTAATTGACAGCGAAATAACCACATGACGCTATTGACGCGTGCATAGTATCGACTAATTTCGAATTTCAACTTGACTAATTGTGAGGTTCGCCCGTATCTGATTCCATTTCTAGAGGCGCCCCAAATTTTGCATCAGCTTTGTCCTTGTTTCTAATACTAGTCCTCGCGGCTTCCTGATTTTGCGTCGGGTTCGTCTGCGCCCCTAAATAACAAACTGATAAACCGTATTCTTTTGAAAATACTCTCTCTCTCTCACCGTAGCTCTTAACGATTGCTCGTCTAAACTTAACTAATTGTTTTGTTGATTAGAAATCGTAGACAGTGCTCGATTTGACGCAACAGTTTTGTCGATTTAAAAATCGGTAGTATGCGACGAGCCTTACAATTAGAGCATGCATGCAATACCAGTGGAAGAAAATGTGTTGGAAGGAATCATTGTATTTGCATTTGTCTCGTTGGTATCATTTTATATTTATTGTCTAGGATAGAGCAATTGAAATTCCTACTCTGTCTTGCATTAATATTATTATCTCCAGCGAAAACTGTGTAAAACAGAAATTACATGACTTTAAGAGAATACAAGTTGGATCACACCTCATCTTTCTAGCTCATGGCGTTTAAGAAATCTGAAGATGTCTTTTTTTTTTTTATATTGAAATATACATATATTTTTGTTTTATATCAGCACACGCAAAAAGAAGAATATATATCGCCATAAAAAAGGCCAGCTTACAGCGTATATGGGACACATTTATGCCGCTCCGCATAAGTATCAGAAATGGAAGGAGTAGGTATCAGATATATTGGCCGGTGAGTTTCGTGAGGGGTATTCTCCCACCACACCGTTGGCCTGCCTCGGTGCCCCTTTTCTCAACGTTTTCCGACTCGCTCTCGTTCCATCTCGTTCTCGCCTTCGCCGAACAAGAACGAGCCAGAAGTGGTGGGGATAGTGCCAAGCTTCTGGCGCGTAGGCCAACCCGAGCTGTCAGCGTAGAAATACACACATCAGAATAGGTGTGCGTTAGCTCCGAAAAAATTCAGGAGCTTTATTGGTGAGAACATTGATTCTTTCTCGATAGCTTCATTTCGTATTGGTCTACGCATAGACTATATATAAATATAACAATCTTTATTTGTGATAAAAATGCGATAAATAAACACCCTTCCGTTCCGCTTTCTATTCATTAGTGTTAATTCCATCACTGGCAAGGGGCGATCGGTAAGTAATACACGCCCGATATTAGTGAAACTATGCACAATTTTGTATCGCAACAACCTATGAAATTTTAAACCAAATTTTGCAATTTAATAGAGAATTCTTTTTACATAAGCTAAATTCCCCCTCTTTCTCAGAATTTTTTTATATTTTTTTGCATGAATATAGGCTTATTTTTACTCTAATGCCAAATGTCAAATGATCGCTCTAATTTTGTTAGGCCCTAATGAAGACAGAATAAGTAACGATTATAGATCGTAACATTAATAATAAGGATATAATCTCACGTAAACAGTAATAGCGGTGAATATCGGAGTACAAAGATTAGATACTACCCATACAGCACACTCCGTTGCCCGAGGCTTGCAGGAAGGTTCCATGGGGGTTGCCGTGGAATGTTGCCTCGGTGCGGACATAGGAACCTTCCTTGAACATTCCAGCCATGTGGCGGTGGAACATTGCCACTTGGAACATTCCTGCCAGCCTCACGGAACGTTCCGGACTTTCTCTGGCAATGGTCACGGAGTGTTCAAGACATTCTCTGGCAATGGTCATGGAACGTTCAGGACATTCTCTGGCAATGGTCACGGAGCGCTCAGGACATTCTCTGGCAATGGTCACGGAGCTTTCAGGACATTCTCTGGCAATGGTCAAGGAACGTTCCGGACATTCTCTGACAATGGTCACGGAGCGTTCTGGACATTCTCTGGCAATGGTCAGGCAACTTTTCGGACATTTTACAACAAAGGTTCCAGAATCGATTCTTATATCGACTTTTCCCTAATTGATATCAATAATAATTATTGTTGGTGCAGATTACTGTATATGTACATTTTTTTTACAAAATCCTTATGGAAAAAGGAGAAACATTTATACACACCATTGATTTGTTAAATAAATCGGCTACACATTTTTTACATTCACACACACTATATTATTCAGAGTAGGAAGTTCAAAGTTTCTCCTGTATATTAGGTTACGCTTTGTGTAGACGATGTAAGGTCAATTGTTGTATGCTTTATGTAAACTATGGGAGTATTCCCGTTTATAATAATAACAATAATAATAATAATAATAATAATAATAATAATAATAATAATAATAGAGTAAACCAACCAGTAATTGACCGCAGACCAGTGAATGACCATTAGGCAAAGAAATGTAAATTATAAATTTAAAAAATACTATATGTTTATAAATGGAGTGTAGTTGCACTTTTAATATTCCATATTTTTAGTTATGCGTATTAAACAAACATTAATAAGTACAATTCTTAATAAAAGTGTGCGGTCATTTGCAGGGCTTCTCATTCAACAATTCGGTCATTCACTGGTTGGTTTACCCTAATAATAATGTCAAAACGAGTCTTCATTTTTTAATAATTTGAGTTTAAAGTTATGCACGGTAGGAGGTAAAGTTCGAATACGTAAGCAATCCTTTCAATCAATGGTTGTAGCTACAGCGGTAAAGTGCTCGTCTACGGTGCTCGAGGTCATGGGTTCGAATCTTACTGAGGTAAAAAAATTTTATATTTATTATTAATGACGTACAGACGTTATACTACTACGATTCTGCACACATTCATGTCCCCGTCGTGTCTCTCGCAGCACAGTATAAAATAATATATACTATCGATATTTTTATTTTTGGCCTTACTGTTCGGAACGCTCCGTGAGCATTGCCAGAGAATGTCCTGAACGCTCTGTGAGCATTGCCAGAGAATGTCCTGAACGCTCCGTGAGCATTGCCAGAGAATGTTCGGAACGCTCCGTGAGCATTGCCAGAGAATGTCCTGAACGCTCCGTGAGCATTGCCAGAGAATGGCCGGAACGTTCCGTGGAATGTTCCAAAAGGGCGGACATAGGATTCTTCATGGTACGTTCCATCAATGTAGCAGGAAGGTTCTGGTGCTGCACCGGAACCGTCCTGCTACATTGATGGAACGTTCCTGCCATGGGAGTGTGCTGTATGGGTAATAGTATGTAGTACTTATATAAGAGTAAACCATAGGCAGTTAACTACTTTCGAAAGAATAATTAACCGTTCTCTTCGAGCAGTGCGCCCGTTTTCACAAAATGATGTTTATGAATCTTGCAACTGTCGTTGGGTAATTTGCTATTGACTACAGCACACTTCTCGCATTTAGCGCTGATTCCAATAAATTACGAAAAAGTTGCATTATGCGAAATACTGGAGGAAATTATAATATGAAGCATTGAACACTTTCATTATTTTGCGTTTTTAAATAATTCTTATTCAATGACACCTTGACCTTGCCTGGCCACGCCAAGTATTTGACTTCCAGGCCAGGGACATTTTTTTGTTTGTCTTTTGTTGTGTCACACATAGTGTTCCTGGTTTCTCGATATTTTTCGCATCTCGAGAAATGAGAAATCAGATTATATTTCTCGAGAATTCTCGAGAATTCTCGAGAAAAATATTGCAAAATTTATATTTTTGGAATAATGTTGATAATATTTATCTAAATTTTCATTCGTGTCCAACTTAGACAAAACTTGTGTAAATGAAAAAAAACAGATATTAAATATAATTGATAAATTTATATATTTAATATAATATGTGAGCAAGGCGAAACATTACTTTTTTGTTTTAAATTTTTTTTCAAAAGCACAATGCATCTAATGTCGCGTCAGCCAATCTACTTCTTTCTTTTTGTTACAAAATCTGCGGCTGTAGAAAAATTTCTTTCATTTTGAGTGGATGTTGGTTTAATAGTATATAGAGCATCGGCGATACGAAGAGAAAAGTTTAAAAAGTTTATAAACATTCGCGCAATTCTTCGAATATATTGCTAACATTTATTACTGATTGTAGGTGTATTTATATGTTCGCGATTAACACACAATTTGAAATAACCGAAAATTAATTTCTGAAAACAAATGGGATTTATAATAATTTTCCTGCACTGAAGATTCTCGAGAAACACTGTAATTTCTCGAGAAATGAGAAATAAGAAATTATGAAATTTCTCGAGAAATTCTCGAGAAAGAATTCTCGAGAAGGAACACTAGTCACACAGTGTCGCCTTTATGTACTTGCAGCTCGCTTTGATTTCACATCTTTTTTACTTTGTAATTATTATTATCTTCTACTTTTTGTGGTTTTTATTTATATCATGTACTTGGCGTAATTTTTTTACTTCTTTGAAGTTTTTTATGAGGATCTCACTTCTTTTTACAAAGATAATTTGCATAGGGCAGGCCTTCCCAAGTAGGGGAAATCTGCTCCCAAAACAGATGTTTCGGTTCTCCCTCCAACGCTGCGCCTTAGCTGCTAAGGCCGCTAAGGTGGGACGAGTTCTGCTACCCTCTCCCCGAGGGCACAGTAACGTCGCTGGGAAGCATGTTGGGCGCTTTGGGGCGAAAGTACCAAATGTGTCAAATTTTTATAGGAAATTTCATAATGACTCAATATTTATAATCTGACAGAGGAAAAATGGCAGAAACGTTTCTCGCGGAAACGTAAAGCCTAAAAATAATAAAAATTTGACACATTTGGTACTTTCGCCCTAAAGCGCCCAACATGCTTCCCAGCGACGTTACTGTGCCCTCGGGGAGAAGGTAGCAGAACTCGTCCCACCTTAGCGGCCTTAGCAGCTAAGGCGCAGCGTTGGAGGGAGAACCGAAACATCTGTTTTGGGAGCAGATTTCCCCTACTTGGGAAGGCCTGGCATAGGGAATGACCCCAGATAATTTTTAAAATATTATATGATTATCTTCTATTTTTTGTGATTTATTTGATAATACTCTTTTCCGTCCACGACACTTTCATGTACTTGGCTTTTTTTTTTTACTTTTTTGAAGTTTTTTATGGGGATTAATTACTTCTACGCTCTGCAGTATCAAAGAGGTTACAGATCAAACAATTTTATTCATTACTGCTTCAATATTTTGTCGAAATCGACTATAAATTTCTTTCATTCAAAGTAACGAATGAAAATTATCATTTTCTCTTTTTCACTTCGCTTCTTCGTCTTCTCCCCTTTTCTCTACGTAGGTATATGTATAAAATACTTCCGCTGTCACCTTACCTTACCTCAGAGTTACTTTATCACTTACAATCGGGAATTAATGGATCAATTTTGATGCAGTTTTGTTAACGAGCAGCACAATAATGAAGGGTCGGATGCAATAAGGGGACTAGCGCTCGAAAATGTGAAAAATTATTGTCCAAACGCTAAAAAGGATTGGAAAATTAAATGTTAATCTGTATTTTAAAAAATATAGTGTTATAAAGCTCGTCACAACACACATTTTTTCTATTTACAGTTTCTTTATCCAATCATTAATATTCGAGCTAAAAATTATAAACAAAATATTTCCCATCGTCCAAAGTCAATATTTCTTTAAACATAAATTGCAATAACTTGAGGAAATATTCACGGATCGTTATGAGACTAAAAATGTAATTTCACAAAACTCTAGCAAAGCCGCAAAGTGTATGTTAAAAAATGTAATAATATTTAATTAAAAAGTAATACTGGTTTGTGGTTATATGCTGATTGCATATCGATTGAATTGATTTGATTTGAGGTTACAGGCTGATTTCAAGTCGTTTGAATTTGTGGTTCTGGGTTATATTTATGATATACAAACAGAACGTAATTCAAATTTGGCCAACGTACCTTGTGTTTGAGACTGCATTTTGGTTGCAATTCAATGGTACAGCGATATATATTTGTAAAAACACTCAAATTTTGACAACCTACCTTATTTGACACTCGTCAGGTTATAAACTGACTGTAAGCTGTCAAAATTTGCAGTAGATTGCATAATGAAGATAGCGATTGACGAACGAAACATGTATTAGTTCGTTTTTATACAATGACGGACGACGATCCCTGCCGAATAATCCCGAGACTCGATGAACGAAGAACGAAACATGTGTTTGTTTCGTTTTGGCTGAAGGCGTGCGTGTAACGCGTATACGTATTATGTCGACAAAATTTGGTGGGAGAAGAAGGAGAATCATAAGAAAAATCTTACCGTTTTCGACAGATCCATGAGACGATATTACGATATCTCTGTCATGCGTGGACCGATTTTATTGAAATTGGTCTTATTCGAAAGCTTACATGCGGTTTACACGAGAAAAATGCCATTAAATATAGAAAATATTGCAGGCGTGATGAGATATTAATGAAATAAGTTTCAGATTAGGTTGGAATAGCTGTGCTTCGAGTAAAGATACACGGCAGCGACAGGCATATACAAGGTGTCTTTTCTCTCATGTACTTGGCGTCGAGACGCTACCGCGTCTCTAGATTCATGCCTAGAATTTCAGGAAATTGATTTTTATGTATACAACTTATTTCAATCTACAAACGGGATTTTTGCACATTCATTACAAGCACACAAAGAAAAGTCTGTCAACGGTACTCCGACCAATAGCATTTTTTTTAAAAACGACGAAACACGTCACTTAGCCAACTACTTAATCCTTCTAGCTTCTAAAAAAAACTTTGCGTTTAGAAGAATTCTAAAAACGTTATGCGATTTTAAAGGTCGTAAATTTTCTTTCGTCCGCCACTGTACATCGCTGGATTTAGAACAAAAAGAAGCCTTTATTCATCGAAAAAAAATTTAAATTTCTGACGAAACAGGGAAGTAAAAATTTAGTTTTCGTAAGGAAAATTATTCTTTACGCTTCATTTGCATAAATGAAAGGGACGATTCGGATAAAAGGAGTGGTTTTTCCCTTAATGTACAAAAGTAGCGCCAGTCAAATACGGCACAATCCTTAGGCTGGACCAATAAACAATAACTGTGCATAGTTTCATAAAAATCGGCATGCGTCACTTATTACCAAACGTCACTTGTGAGCCAATTTGATAGTTCATAAAAATAATAAGCAATATCGTATTCTTTTGAATATTCCTTTATTCCATAACAATCAATTATACAAGGGAGTTATAGTTAATAAATTACAAGAATATCATGTGTGTTAGACGAAGTCATGGTTGAACGCCAGATTAATCAACTGACCAATTAAATCATCTATTTAATTGACGAGAACACAATGACGTCTTCTTTTGTTACGGGTATTTTGTCGAGTATCTTTCGATACTTTTACATTGTTTCTTGTTAAATACGTGTGTATATGTACAAACTTACTTATCAAATGTACTCGATCCACTCGTTCACAAATATATAAATTCTCGTATGAGTCTAATTTACTAGAAGAAGGCAGTTGTTAAGGCATTGAATTACACGGAGGCACTGCGTTTACAGTGATTGGTATAACTACTAATTACCGCAAAGTATAAATTTCTCCTTTTAACGTCGGTGGATTATGTGATACCAGTGAGCAGTTTACATTTACATGAATGGACGTGTCCTTATCATAAGTACTCGGTTAGTGCTGATGTAAAGGTACGAAGTTTATTAGTCATGAAACGAAATGTTAATCCAACATGCATCTGTATCAATTATTTACAGTATCGTAGTGTGAAACGTGTAGCGCGCTACAATTTAAGGAGAGGCACTTACGATGTTATTGAATAAAATTTTAAAACCTGTGTAACATCTCGGATTAAAAATATAAAACGGATTACACTTAATGGGCGTTATGAAAGAAGGGTTAAGTATCATCGTCTGTTGGATTTCGTATTAATTCGATGCAAAGTAAATCACGCCGCCATAAGTTACACGCTATCATTTAATTTTCTTACATGTTTATTCCCGTGATACAAACGCGTTTTAAGGTATAATAAATCTGTGAAAAGTATTTTATTGCGAACAGTATATTGCAAGGCTAACCCAGGATATAATGGATTATTAAATCATGCACGACTTACATGCATGACGTCTACAGCTACGTGAAATCTTAAAATCGAGCCAGCCTACTCGTGTAACATGTAAATGTCACTTGAAATTATTATGAGATAAAAAAGGTGTACGTGCTCTCTGTATTTGGAAAACAAATATATGTAAGTAGAAAATTTACTTTACGTTCTACCTTCCGAATGAAGCTTAAATAAAATTTTAAATTGTTCATGAATAAATGCAAGGCCAAAATAAAATAGATTACCATTTCGTTAGAATGAATTCTAACCCTGAAAGCAATTTCTTAACCTTTACTCTAATTTCTGTAATTGATGAATAAAATTAAGAGCTCTGCAACATATATATTCATAGTAAATTGTTTTCAAGAATTTATTGCACTCCGAAAATAAGATCTGTTATTATAACAGATTCGATATAGTAATAAATAGCTTTTTTACAGTGCAATCACCTTTAATGTCCGATTTGAGATCCTACCAATAACAACATTGTCAACGAAATGTGAAACCTCGTCACAACGTCTACATTCTAATGTTTTGTAAAAATAATTTAAGGTGCAAGCTTTTTATTTGTAATTGGTAATTAAATATTATACAATATTATTAACCCTTCGACCGTTTGACTGCCATTGTAAATTTTATCCTTACAAGTTATAAACTATTTTTATCTGGTACCACTGACGAGGTATACATAGGTAAGTATATCCTATACCTCGTCAGTGCTTGTGCTTTATTGTTTCAAGTTAAAATCTTTTCATATAAAAATTATTAATTACCATTTTCTTATAGCATCTGATTGCCAAAATAATGTTTAATATTGGTTTATACGTATTATTATGAATAAATATACATTTTTTAAATTTTGAAGGAAATAACTTCGAAGTTTTAAGGGGAGGTTCCGGTCTAAAAATCGATTTTTTTTTATTTCATTTTTCGAATGTTCAACCTATTAGGAATACGTGTTTAAAAGGATTTGTTGAAATTCGTAAAATTCCTGAAGTTATAGGCATTTGAGTAGCGGCAAATGCATGGGTAACACCCGGCCACACGGCACTCACGTAAAACTTTAAACGCATTTTTCTCGAAACAGAGTTCTCAAACTCGGTGAGACCTGTATCTCCAAAAGTTATTATCCGATCCGACTGAAACATTTTTTATTTTGAAGAATATTCTTCAGGCTAGGGGGAAAACCAGTAAAATTTAACAAACTTGAAAATTTATAATTTTTAAAGGCGTTGAAAGAATGAAAAATGTAGGGAAGAAGTGATTTCAAACTTCAAGTATCGATATTTTCTAACAAATATTACTTTTGTAATTTTTTCTGCCCCCCTGCCCCCTCCCCATAATCAGAAATATATTCTTCAAAACAAAAAAAGTTTCAGTCGAATCGGATAATAACTTTTTGAGATACAGGTCCCACCGATTTGGATCAATTTTTTGACGCCTCGATTTCAACAACTCCCCAGTGCCGTCTGCAATGATTAATTATAAAACAAAAAATATATGTCTATAATTTAAGACACTCTTAATACACTGCAAAAACTCTCATTAAATAATATGTAGTAGTTTTCCTTTAGTTAATTCCTAAAGATCACCTATTTTTATGGGCTCTAGACCGGAACAACCCCTTAATAGGGTTATGGGAGTACATTAACGCTCAATAAGTATTATGTATTCACTTCAGATCCTCGTGAAACGTAAACATTTGATATAGCAATAAAATTATATTTTTTTATGTACATATTTGCAATATAATAGCATTAATATCATAATTTGGGAATTCAACACAAATGATTGAATTTTCTTTAGCGCCATTTCAATTTACCCAATGATATCTAATATTAATGTATCCGAAATTAGTTTCCTAAAAATATTAAATAGGTATTGTAACACGCTTAAGCGCGTGCTGCTCAAAACAATATATCTACAAATACATCGCGTGCATTACTTTCTATTAAAAATAGTGCTCTATAATTATTCCTACAATTGAATTATTTTCAGTCCTTTGAAAGCTAGTCATGCCTTTGAATTAAGAAGGCACTTTGATACGCTACCTAAGCAATTTCTCTAACATCATTTTCCAATGCCTTTTCTGTTCCCGTTCTTACCACATCAGTAAGACTGTTAACATCGTATGGTTACTAATTTAAGTATACCTTGGAATTCAGTGAACTCTACCGCAAACCTGGGACTCTATTCCGCCCAAATAAGGGTAGCCACTTTTGGCCTCGCTGGGGCTGTGTGGCGTTACGTGGTGGCCCATTCCTGTTGGAGCCGACACCCCCGAAGATGCACCCTGAGCCATGCATGCGCTCATGTTTGCTGTTGTAGGACTGGCGCTGCCACCAAGACTGCTCAGGTTCAAGTTATTCGAAGTCAAATTAGATGCGAGATTACTACTACTGTAATGAGAGGCGTTGAATAATCTGCAACAAAAAAATAATACGTGTCTCAAATTAATATTTCATCACTTATGTTCCGATATTTATGTGAGTTGTTCAGACGAATTCCTGCATAGTATTCAGGGTGCGGGCGAAATGGTAGTACAAGCAGAGATGGAGTGTCCTTGTGCAAAGCTAAGACAGAAGTTTTTTCTCTAGCCATGTCTATCAATTTACTTTCAATCGTAAGACAAGAGCTTGACTCACACTCAAGAAATATGATCAGGTGTTCCAAATTATCAGTTATGTACACATTGTACTAATTCCACAATGACAAATGACCATAAGAAAAACAATAAGTTCCATACAAGTAGACTTCTACAACTATACAGCCAAATGTAGGGGAGACCGGGGCAAAGTGAACCTCGGGGTAAAATGAGCTTCCTTAATTTATTCTTTAGTGTGTAATACCACAATGATAATTATGCATATTTAGATATCGAAAAATGGAAATTCATTTAAAAAATTAAAAATGAAGTTTTAGAGACTTCCAATTGGTTTTCTTTTCAATTTACCTTTTTGGATAAATGGGTCTTAAATGTGTTATTTTAACTCCAAATTTTTACTGCGTGTTTATAACAAGCTTATAAACATACACGTACACGCGTTTGAGAAAACATTAATACTAACATTATTAAATAATTCATTTTCCACTGAGTACGCAAACTGAGCTGCAAATGGCTGCTAAGAGCCAATGCGCAAGTGATGTGCGCAATATCCCTAACCTGTCAGCTGACTAGAAAACCACGCGGCGTGATGGAACACAACCTAACCTTAAAAAAATGAAACATCTGCCACAGTTTTTGACAACCACGGTGCAAATAAGCCAGCAGCTGCCGTGCTACACACGTCATTCGAGCGCAAGGGGTTAATATTTACCTATATCCTTAATTAAAGTTCTTATTTTGTTACACCTCACTTTACCCCGGATAGTAGCTCATTTTACCCCATATATGGGGTAAAGTGGTCACTTTTGGCATTTTCTGTTCAAATTGAATATTAATATACTTTAAGTTTATTTTAAGTATTGCTATTCGTCACTTATCAATAGTAATGTTCAAAGTATGTTATAAATCTATTTCCACACATTTTTATTGATAGGGAAAAATTTTATTCGACTTCAAACTTTTTCCGGCTCACTTTGCCCCGGTCTCCCCTAAGTGTGAGGTCATCCCATAATTAAGGAGGTTCGACACCGGAGAAAAAATGATGAGAAATGTTTGAAAAGTGTTTTAATCTAATGCTCAAAGTGTAGTCCGCATTGTATTAAAAATTCAAGTCGATTGACTGCACGGTTTTTGAAAAAATTGAAATCAAATTTGCACTCTTATACACAGGCTGTTACGATAAAATTTCTGTAAAATGTTACACAGTGTCAACAAAATTTAATACCAAAATGGTGGGACCAAAAACGGGCAATTTCTTGAGTCACTCTTTCGAGCTGAGGACTATAAGACTCGAAGATGAACCTGGTACATACACACGGCTTAAACGACTGTGGCCGTTCGAGATTCGATTGTGGGATAGCTTACCATGGTTGCCCTGTTTTCGCCGCTAACATTCTATTGTATTTCATGAGCATAATTTAGAGCACTGTAAAGTCACCGATTCCCATCTAAAACACTTCTAGTTTGTGAGGAAACATCACTGTGACGCCATCTAATATGAGACACGTTAACGTGGTCCAGATACAAATTTTAATTTACATTGCTACGGTTATGTTTACTTTCCCGTTGTTAACATGAAATAACGGATAGTAGATTTGGAAATGAATGCATATTTGTTTGCCCTACAGATTTTTTCCACTAACAATGAGCGCTTTACATTTTAATCTAAAAAGACTGCTACAAATAAAATAGAAGAAGACCTTATTCATCCCAGTATTCAGGTTGCCTAACCCCCTACTAGCCCTACGAATACATAACATTCGTTTCCATTCTTTTCATTATTACTCTATTTTCCCGCTTTATTTATTTGTGTCTTCCGTTATAAATCCGTTGATTTATTTACTGTGCACATTACAAGTTTATCGTTTGCGATTCATCGATTTCATTTTCATTTCAAACAAGGTCGCCAATATATGTATGAACGACATATGGTGCTTCTACGGAAATTTGATGAGTGATACCTACTTATTAGCGAGAAGCATAAAATTATTATCATTTTTCTTGAAGTTCATTGGAATAAAAATTATTTTACATTTATTCTTGGCATCATTTACGCTACAGCATCGAACAGAGCAGACCGTGAAGATTTATAATATAATTATGATAATGCAGATGTCGTCACAGTGATGGTTCCCTCACGAAATAGAAGTGTTCTAGACGGGAATCGGTGACTTTACAGTGCCCTAAACCATGCTCATGAAATACAGTAGAATGTTAGCGACGATAAAAGGTCAACCATGGTAAACTAGCCCACAATGGAATCTCGATCGGCCGCAGTCATTTGAGCCGTGTGTACCGAAATGCCTGAAGAATTCGATAAAGACGTTTTAAGGGTTACTGTTGAACAAAATCCAATATTGAAGCAAAATCCACTGTTGAAGAATCAGCCCAGAAGTTAGATCCGAGTCATTTTACGATCCATCGTCACCTAAATAGAAAGACTTGCAAATACGGACAATGCAGCGAAAAAATCCGCATTGCTTATGGGATGACTTAATAAAATTTTCGGAAACCTCTCGAGGATCACCGGTGTAGAAAGTCAGAAATTTATGCGTGTTTTACAGTGAATGTAAAGCAGGTCGGCGATGTTGCGCTCCTTGACTGGCGCGACCGTATCAAAATATTAAAGTGAGGCAGTTTTACCTTCATAACCTCGAGATGAAATTCTTTTTCCGTTTCGCGAGTCTCAAAGTAACCGCCGACAAACGTCTCTCTCGTTTTGCCGTGCAATCAAAGTTCGCTGCTTGTTTGCAAGCCGATACCGCACGCATACGAGCGCGCGAGAAAGCTTCACGCTCGCACACGTATAAATAGGAATCGTTTAGGGCGTGTCGAGACTGCCAACAACCGATTTCAAAACGGAGTAGCGGCCCTTTTGACCGTTTCGGCACAGCAGCACGGTTAAGGACCCTAAAGCGTACCGATGCTGGAACCATTTAATTCCTCTCTCTCTTTCCTCTCTTTCGCTTATTCACTCTCTCCCTCCCGTGTCATCGTTTCCTCCCTTCGTCTGGTCTCGTCTCCTTTTAATTCCCTTCGAGAGCGAGTGCAGAGCTTGGCGGAAGCTCGAGGATTTATCGACTGTCCCTGTTGCCGCTCTACGAATCTATTTTCTCCTAATCAACCATAGCTACAAATCACATTCATTTCTATAGAAGTGTTAATGAATTCTCGCGAAGTTCAGGTGAGACGAACAATTTATATTCAAAGCTGACCGAAATTAAAGATTCCAGCGGCAGGAGAAGAAGAGCAGGCCAGTGACTATATGCGCTTAATTGCATGATTTTCAGATTGCATGAATTTTATTTTATTACTTGGCAGCCTGGTATTATTATGCTTTAAACAATCAGCAATGTTAATATCATTTAAACCATTTAAATCCCTTTTGTTTTTAATGCCTAAGAATATTGCGTTAAAGTGTATTCAAAAGTATATTCTTCGCTTAGAAATGTAAATCCTATTTTATTAAACGATTTTTTTTGTTATGCATATCCCGTACTTTAAAACATTTTATAATGTGAAACGTAAGTTACTTTCAAAATATTATCTATCGTCGTTTTAGGTCGTTGTTTTTGCAGCTTTTCATCATAGAATGCTCCTTGTTTAAACAATTAAGGGGGATTCTCCTGTAACAGCCCCCAAAATTGATAATTTTTTTTCTAAAAACTATTGTTAAAATTGCATTAAACTCTTTCGGGATATAAAAAGGCATCTTTAAACTTGCAGAAAATATTTTTTATGTCGATCTTTCTTATTATTTATTAATTATTGTAAACCTCCCCGACGATGTTGGCGGCAAATGTAGCACCTGCCACAGTCATCGAATTGCAAAAAGTTAAAGTTAAACAATTTACGCTGGGACTGGATCTAATATTCTAACTTTACTTTTTATTTATAATACTTTTTTCGTCGATATAAAGAATAATATGCAAAATTTGTCTCAGGAAAAAATTTACTTTTCCTTTCAAATGCTATAACTCTTTCAATTTTTCATTTTTTGTCTTCAAAATTGACCAATCCCAGCGTAGGCTATCTAACTTTAAGAAACTTCTAATTTTGTTTGCAATCGAAGGACTGTGGTAGGTGCTACACATCCCGCCAACAGGAGTTACATCGTCGAAGAGGTGGACAAGATTCCACAATAAATTAATAAATAATAAGAAGGATCGACACAAAAATAATATTTTCTGCAAGCTTAAACATGCCTCCTTATATCCCAAAAGAGTTTAATTCAATATAACCAACGTTTAAAAAAAAAATTAAATATCAGTTACTTTTGGGGCTGTTAGACGATAAAAAATAATATTTCTTTACTTTCAATAATTCTTCACACACACACACACACACATAAAATATTATATCAATGTAAGAGTTATTATATTATTCAATACAACTTTCTAAAAAGCTTGTATGATAAACGTAAAAGACGTAGTTATATTTTATAGAAATACTAAATACTAAAACATTTAAGAGCTGCTTTAGAGATACTAAAACACAAAGAAGTAGATACTCTTAGCTTTAGTCACTGAAATGTTCCGCATTGAGTTTGTCTCAAAAATGCATCATAATTTGACATTCTCGCGCTCTTTTAGCGATTTCCAATCCTCAGGTATAATTTTATTTTTTCTCGGAGTAATTAAAAAAAGTATGCAGCATGGTTCACACCAGGTGATTCTAAACTTCACAATCGGTAGAGATCTTTTAAAAGACTATACAGCAAAGTTAACCTTGATCTTGAAACTTAAGGTCAAATTTTATTTATTTAACAAGGAGTACCCTTTAGTTACAACAAAGTAGGTATATAGCCAAGTAAATACGAGGTAGTCTATAATAAATATCCTATACGTATAACGGAATATACACAGCAAAATAGTAGCAAAAATAAAAGTAAAAGTATCGCTATGGTATACTACGCTCTAGCTTTATAATAACTTGTGTCTTGAGTCGTTGAGACGATTTATTAAAAAAATTTGTTCACTGCAATATGTTCGCCTCACTAACACGAGATAAAATGTCAAGGGACGTACCAACATATCTTTCAAACAATGACCCATAAAAGTGGTTCCTCTGACAGTTTTTATTCTCCCAAGAACGAGAACATATTAAAATAAAATAAAAATGTATCTTGTGCTTCGAGGTCAAGAACAATTTTGCGGCAGATTTTTTTAACAGATCTCCACCGATCCAGAGTTCTAGAATCACTTGTGTGAATCATTACATATAATTCTTTTACATCCTGCAGATATACACAAAATTATTACTTGTAAAACGTAAGTGGACGCCATGAAAAGCAGGTAGCTTTAAATACAGCGCACTGTAGAAAGAAAAATTTAAATAACATTAGTTGTCGAATTGCATCGAGCGTAATCATACTCGATAATATTCCCGTGCATGAATTTAAGTATCAGTTAAAAGTAATGAAAAACCTGCGTGGCAACGTTTTGGCGAAAAGAATTCTTAGAGCTACTGAGAGTCGAGGTCGAATCGCTTCCGGGGTGAAAGAAAGGCCACGCAGACGCCGGTTAAAGCTGGATCACCGGCAAAGATCAAGACCCACGTTGGATTATTAGCTGGTAGCGTTTCATTACGAGAGCCGAAGAAGCAACATAATTGAGGACCACACAGAAAACGTGTCGGTGGGCCTCGACTGTTTCACCGCACTGAACCAACAACTCTCTTTATCTTCTTCGTCTTCCTTTCTCCCCCTGACAGTCCCTCTATCCCACCTGTTCTCTTTTCTACTTTCGTCCCTTTTACTCTTACCTTCCTGCACTCTCTCACGGCGCACCTCACACTGCGCATCCTCCTTCGTTTCCCATTTTTCTTGTTTACCTGCATTTTCTTATTTTCATCTCAATATCAGGTCTGTTTGGAAACGCTTGTCGCTTTTCCCCATTTACGTCTGCTTTGGTATGTATAACTGTTCAAAGCCTTCATTTAGAAATCTTTACTGTTCCTACTTTTATTATTCTAATCGCAAGTATAAAAGTAAGCGAAATTTGGCAGATCAGTATTAGTTTCACAAAATTTAAAATTAGAGATTTACACCTGAACCTTAAGATGAACCTTGATTAGGCAGGTCATCGAATATTGACATCGCCAATGTTTTGTATTCTTTATTACAGGAAAAGTCATATTTTACGTCAAGTGATATCACAACGAAAATTGAAGTTTTAGACTTAACCGCTTCAGAACTTGAGATTTGTTGTAAAATATCTTAGATGGATACCACAACCTAAGCGAAATGAACCTGACTGACCGCATGCAGACCAGCTTCTCCTTACACCGATTAATTACTGGCGATAGAAAATGGATTCTATACCACCTCACGTAAAAGGGTAAATATAGTGTAAACCAGGGCATCTGACTCGCACTGCACAAAAATCGGATTTATATTATAGATGAAAAGAATGTACAATGAAAGTGAAAAGGACTGATTTATTATACTCAATTAAAAACCAATGAAATCAGAAGACAGAATAAATTCTACGACACACTACAACTGAAAGATCTTTACATTGAAATCAAAGAAAAGTGGCCAATCTTTGAGACCAGAAAGAATATTACCATTTGGCACGATAAAAATTCAAGAAATTTAGGTGGTAAATTCAGAATGACCCATATAATTCACCTTGTATCCATCGATTACTATCCAATAGAGGTCGTGGCTTTTCACGTGGAATTAAAAACACGTGTAACGCGTATTAAGGTATTAAAAATCCGTGTTCATAATACACGTGTACACGGATAGCCGTGCATTTTTGTTCACGGATACCCGTGTATTTCTATTATACGTGCGCACGTGTATTTCTAGTATACGTGAGCGCGTATATATAAATTGGTTCATCACGATTAGTTATGCGTTTGCTTAGTTGGTATATCTCTTTTGTTTGTTTAGTATTGCATGAATGATCTTACAGATCTAAATATGCGACACTGCAGTCTGCACGCATGCAAGTACTTACATACCTCCATCGCATCACACTGAAAGATGCGTGCGGTCCTGAGTTCGACGCCATAGGAAAGTTCGAGGTGTCGATAAATAAGAATTATTTAAGAACGCAAAATAATGAAAGTATACTCATATTGCCAGAGTTTTAAATTGACCAATTATCTGAAAGCCTGTGGAAGAGAGGGTATGGGTATCGATGATCTGAAAATATCTTGCCTGGCCATGCCAAGTATTTGACTTCCAGGCCGCGGAGATCTAGACACATGTCTAGATGTTACATTTTATCTGCACATTATTAAAATGTCCACGATATGAATAATGGAATGTATGAACACAGCATTTTAGCTGCGTATTTGTATTTGGGTCATCTTAAGCGCCGTAGGAAAACACCTTTATGTACTTGCAGCTCATTTTGATTTCACATCTTTTTTTACAATGTATTTTTTTCTTCTATTTTGTTGCGATTTACTCTTTTCCGTCCTCGATTTTTTCATGTATTATTATTATTATTATCATTTTTGTGATTTATTTGATTTCATGTACTTGGCGTAATTTTTTTACTTTTTTGAAGTTTTTTTATGGTTAAAAATTACACGGATTGAAGTTCGGATACGTTTACTACACATGTACACGTGAAATAGGGACCTCTGCTATCCAATCAATTACTTATTCTCTATCATTGAGAAAATTCCAATAATGCGGTTTTCTAGAGGACAATCGGAAAATATTTTAGTAATAAATGGATAAAGTCCTACAATAAAGGCGTTGAGAAATTATCAGCTAAATGGAGCGTGGTCATACAAAATAGTGATCATTATATCAACGATTAATATTAGAAGGTAGTTATATTTTACCGCGGGTGGGATAAAGGGTACGAAAAACGACGAAACTTTCTGACAGATCTAATAATATTATCTGTTTTACTGCTCCTCAATGGCTAGTATTTTCTCTGCTCTTTTCCTTAAAGTTTCGTTGTTTCTAATCTACGCTCACCCGAATTGGCCACTGCACTCAGCATGTAACCACATAATGCAGCAGGCCAGGCATTTCGCCAACCTGTTATTACACCACAATGGCTGAATTAATTGTTCGAAACACCCTGTAAGCAAAGGCTTCATAGGTGCCCGTTCTTTTTTTCGACCGCATACCTCTCTGCTTTCTCTCATTTTTCCTTCTACACTTTCCTCTCTAAGTGGTTCGCCCGGTTTAAACGTCTGGGATAATGTATCTCTACCTTGACGGTGTACGCTTTGCTCCTACACTAACTCCGTCTCGCGGAGGTTCCAGCTTATCTCTCTAATTTCAATGAAACCAAATTCTTTTCGAGGATTTTGCAATTTATTGCTTTTGTGATCCATTGTTAAACTCTTAAAGTAGTAAGTCATTAATTTTAATATGACGACGTCTTTCCATTCTATCAGCACAATCTTGGGTTTCAATGCAGATGTTGTTTAATACTGAGGAGTATTACTTGTAAATTAGTTTTAATTGTGGGGATAATAAATCTTTACGTCGGGGATAAATTCGTTAGCTTTTGACAGATTTACATTTTTGTATACAAAGGAATAGTAATAACAATAAAAGATTTTGCACTAATTATTATGTGGTATATACTGAAACGCTTTTAATAGCTACTTTTCAGAAGAATGTTTGTTAGACATGGAGCAAAAAGTGAGACAACGTATGATTTTGCGGAAGCCAAGAAGTAGAACAATTAAGATATGAAAGCTGTGCATACAATGATAACGAGAAAATTTGTCTCGCAAAAATTCATCAGGAGTTTATGTGAAAGCTTTTGGTATTCCTACTTTAAATGGTCATAAAACGAATAAAAAAGTCCCTGTTAAAAATATGCAGCGTTACGCTTTCTTTAAAAGCTTAAATTGTGTGTAATTCTTAAAATGGGAGATATGTGTAATTTTAATCTATTTAACAAACCGTACGAGGTAGTTATCTAAACAGGCAATGAGCAAAACTATATCCTGTTTACGCTATTTGTTAAATAAAACATTAAAAATACTTTATTCCATAGTATTGCAGAAAGTCTCTATTTTTCAATGCCCCTATATTTTTGTACCTACACAGCATAAAAAGAAAAATCCAATTATGCAAGTAAGTATGGTATCATTGGAAAGAAAACGTAATTGTGGTTACGCCTTGCATATTTTCATCATAATCATCATTTTCTATCATTAGTGCATCTTTTGGAAAAAATATATTTATCCGAATAAATGAGGAATTCGTTATCACTAAATAAAATGTTTCGAACCATTAGAAAAATTAAGTTCTTTTATGTTAAACTAGCTTTATTACTCGATTTTGCTAGAAATTTATATTCTGATTTAATTAAAAAAAAATTTTTTTGTGAAAATAATCACATTCATCTGGATTAGCTAAACATACTGAGCTGGAATACATTTCGTGACTCTAGAGTTTACCGTTCGAAAGTTTTTAGGCGACAGACAAACACACAAACACTTTCTGCTTTATGTATTATGAGCACCGCTGGGTTCACTAGAAAATAAAAGTATTTATTAACAATAAGACTCACCCATAGTTCTCTGCAGTTGGTCTTGGCCATTGTTGCGGAGCAGCATAGTAATTCTCACTGTAGTTGTAGTGCTGAGGATAACCAGCCGTAGTTGCTGCGGCAGCAGCTACCGAAGCTTGACCGTAGCTCTGATAAGTTTCAGCACTACCGTAGTGCTGAGTCTGAAAGGATTGCAAACTCATTGTGTTGAAAGCGTTCAGTTGTTGACTGTTTAGCTGCTTGCGAAGCCTAGCTCGTCTGTTGCTGAACCATACTTGCACACGTGCCTCTGTCAGATTTGTTCTGGAATGATAATAACAAAGCGACTTAAAGCAGCAATTTTTTAGAAAATCAAACTATCAAGGATTTAGTATGCCGAGTAAGATATCCTGATGAGATATTGTTAAACCAATCTACCTAAGTCGTTGCGCTTTTTTAATTTATTTGCACTGTATTTGCGGTTAGGTACAGGGTGTAAACGGGGGTTGCAGAGGTGATCTGTTAAGGGGAGGTTCTGGTCTAAATGTCGATTTTTTTTTTATTTCATTTTTCGAATGTTCAACCTTTTAGGAAAACGTGTTTAAAAGGATTTGTTGAAATTCGTAAAATTCACGAAGTTATAGGCATTTGAGTAGCGGCAAATGCATGGGTCACGACCGGCCACTCGGCGCTCACGTAAAACTTCAAACGCGTTTTTCTCGAAACAGTGTTCTCAAAACGGTGGGACCTGTATCTTCAAAAGTTATTATCCGATTCGAGTGAAACTTTTTTATTTTGAAGAATATACTTCTGGCAAGGGGGGGAACTAAAAAAAATTACAAAAAGTTGAAAATTTATAATTTTTAAAGGCGATGAAAGGACGAAAATTACAGGGAAAAGTGATTTCAAACGTGAAGTGTCGTTATTTTCTAAAAAAATGTAATTTTTGTAATTTTTTTTTAGTTCCCCCCCTAGAAAAAAGAATAATCTTCAAAATAAAAAAGGTTTCAGTCGAATCGGATAATAACTTTTAGAGATACAGGTCCCACCGATTTGGATAAATTTTTTGACGCCTTAACTTTAACGACTCCCCAGGGCTGTCTGCACTGATTAATTATAAAACAAAAAATATATTTCTATAATTTAAGACATCTTTAATACAATGCAACAAGTCCCATTAAATTATATATAGTAGTTTTCCTTTAATTAATTCCTAAATATCACCTATTTTTTGGGGCTCTAGACCAGAACCTCCCCTTAAGGTAGGCTCTCTTCTTTCCGCAATCACATCTGGGCTCGCATCGCCTCGGTTTTTCTGCATCTGAAGTTATCTGCGCGTGTCTCGGTTCATGTGTTTGGTCAGATGCTCAGAGTACCTCTTCCTGTGCAGTCGTCAATTCAGTAGGCTCACACTACGCCTCGCCTCGTCTCTCTTCCTCAAAATATTCTCGAGGAAGAATCTGCGGCTCGGAGTCACGTCGAGGCGTGGCGGGGCGCAGTGTGAGTCAAATTGTCGAACTACATAAGAAAAGCATAGAAAGAATAAAATCAGCCGAGGCGAGGCGTAGTGAGAGCCTACCTTAGATGATTATGCCTACCTGTGAGGTCTGAGAAAACATGTATATTCGGGAATTTTTTGGGGAAAAAAACTTGAAGGCTTTTTTGATCAAACCTTTATGCATTCCAAAGTGTAGGGGAGACCGGGGCAGATTGTAACAAAAAAGTTTTCACAGTTTTTTCTCGCAAGTGTTTACCTCAATCAGGAAATTGTGTGGTGACCTGTTTGCGTGAAAGTACGTGACAAAATCTTGGACACTTAGACTTCTAACTTCAACTTAAACAAATCTGAACCTTTGCTACGATGTGCCCTAGTCTGGGGTAAATTGTAACACATCTGTTTTACTTATTTAAATACCAATATGCACACAAATAAACATTTCTAAAAAATATAAATGAAAACACAGATCATTATTAAACATTTGATATACATGGTATACTTTTACGGTTATACTTTTTCTTTCTACTTTTTGGATTTCCAATTGTTCTGTTGTTCGTCTAGAGCATCTTTATCCGGTGTGGCAGCAAATAGTTTGCTTTACCACCATTTAGAGCGGAGTAAGTAGTAACATGTTACAATTTACCCCGAGCTTGAATTTTTGCGTTTTATCTCAGCACACGAGAAACTAAACATCAAATTACTTAAATGCGTACACATTATAATAAACCAATGTGTAGTGATTCTTTTGCGATAAAGAAGCAAAAATTCAAACGGTTTCTAATGACGGTTAATTGAAATAAAAATGCTAAGACAACATTTACTTACGTGCTCTAAATACTAAAATTCTGGGCTATAACCACGAAATGAAGACTAAAACCGATGGTGCTAATATCGTCAAGCAGCTCTCGCGTGCTGTGGGTTACCAGATTCGTCGTTCAAAAGATTTTAATTATGTTACAATTTACCCCGTGTTACAATCTATCCCGGGCTCCCATAGATGTTAAAACTCTTGTAGTAATTTTTGCGATGGAAAATGTAAATAATTAAAGAAATATCAGCGATCTCATAGTAGCGATTTTTTTCAGTAGTTTGCGGTGACCACTCTAATTTTGACTTGGTTCATCTGAAATAAAAAATTCGCGGGAATTTAGTTAGTATATTAGATTATCTGGTTCTTAATCGTTCATTATCCCGAAAAATTAATTTGCTATACAATAGCGGCTTCTCATAGCAAAAGTATCGATTTTCGCCACAGAATCGCGCTCATTTTTTATCATTTTTCATATATAAAATAAAAACTACGCAACAGAAATGAAAAAGCCACGATTAAGGATTAGATAATCTAATATCGTAATTTGGTTGAATTTTTTATTTCTGATGAACCAGGTCAAAGCTACAGTGGTCACCGTAATAAAAAGCCGCCGCTGTGAGATCGTCTATAATTCCACTATTTATTTAGATATCGCATTGCAAAGAAAACTACAACAACTTTAAAATATATACTTTCGAATATACAACCGTTTATTTAAAAAAAATCTGTAAGTTTTTAAATAAAAAATCCCGAAAATACTTGTGTTTTCAAACCTTGTAGGCATAACCCCTTAGACCGCGGTCACACGAGCGTCGCGACGGACGTCGCGGCTGACGCCGTAGCGTAAAGACCTGCGCGCACATATCAGTTCCGTGTCAGTGCCGTTCCGGCGTGCCAGTAGTAAGAAAAAGAGACCCTCTATGCCCCTCTTCTTCTTACCACTGGCACGCCGGAACGGCACTGACACGGAACTGACAAGTGTGTTTAGACCTTAACATTGTAATGCGTAGAACCACCCACACGAGCGCCGCGTGTCAAACTTAGGCTGGGGGCACACGAGCGTTTCTTTCAACGTCCGTCACGACGGACGTCAATTTTGAGGACGTGCGTATACACCGCACACTAGCGTAAGTCTAATATACTTCAATGTATTGTCGTAACGTCCGTAAAAAAAACGCTCGTGTGCCCTCAGCCCTAACGTTCGTGCAACGTCGGCGACTGACGGCAAACGCTACGACGTCCGTCGACCAGTCGGCACGAACAGTGTTGCATTGTATGAACTGCTGCCGAACCGGTCACACGAGCGTCGAGTTGTCGTCCGTTTTCAGTCAATTTTATTACTGCTATATTGGATATTGACGTTCTATTATCTGAAATTCAAAAACGACCTATTCTATGGAATGCTTCAGATTCTGAATATAAAAATAATTTTTAAAAAAACGAAGTGTGCAGGTCTCATATTAGTGTCTCGACGTACTATTATTTGTTTTATTTTGTTTAGTAATTCATCAAAAGATGACTGGGGCATGCGGAAATAGTTGAAAATTTTCATTTTATCACTGCGTAGCTGTCTATAAAGTGTATAAAATGCGCCTTCTAATAATCGCGTATTATTTATGGGGTGTACCCAATATTTTCTTGTTTTCCGTTTTCTCTTTTGTATTTTCAATGCAGTACAAATAAAAATTACGACTTCCGTATCGTCCATCCCGTTTGTACGGATACCTACCGTCGACTGATGTGAGAGACTTTTCTCAGTTACGGACAATAAAGTCAACGCTCGTGTGACCGCGGCCTTAAGAATCAAATGAGCCGAGGTGAGGCGATGCGAGACGTAGTAAGAGCCTGCCTTTAAGATATTGTGCCGTAAAATTGATTTTGATTTTTTATTTTAATGTGTTCTACTCATTGGGAGGATAGAAAGTGTCAAAGGACAAATTTGTGTCGTTCGTTATTTGAAACACCCAGTTTCTCGTTTATTGCTAAACACGTTGGAATACAAAAAGTTGGTCAAGATCCATTTTACTTAACATTTTTTTAACAGATCTTCACCGATTTAGCGTATAATCACCTGTGTGAACCATGACATATAACGTTTTTCCACATTGTACGTATAGTTGGTTAAGATTAGCAATGCGACTATTTAAATGCGCTTAGATCAAACGCAACAACTAGGAATAAAATGGAAATAAAATTCTATAGATGTTAACGACACTTAAATAATAAAAAATAAGAAGAAAATTGTAAATTGAATAATTATGGTTGTAACTCCGTTTCATTTCTCAGTCCATGTATAAGTATATCTAACAATAGTGAGGTTATGTAGAATGTGTTACGAGGAGTGAGTGGGAAACAATAGTAATGTTTCGATACTAGATCACTTGTCAATCCTCGAATCTATTTAGTCATCGCTTTCCTCATAGAATTTGCACTGTAGAGTGGAGGGGGCTGACAGCTCCACCTACTTCTATGTTCCACTCATCTTCTGTTTAGTCATGCGCATTGGAGACCTCACTATTGCTCGGTATACCTATGCATAGATACAAGTTAGTTTAGCGTTTATGTACATCGTTATATTTTCGTTCCATTATATTACGTAACAAACACTTTTCTTAGTTGAGATAAAATGATCCATGACGAAAGCATTATCAATCTCATTTCATATAACCAAGAGTTGTATTTATTGTTTTCATTCTGGTACTGTTGATATTGCTAATTTTACGAAAAAAGAGAAACCCTGTATTCCTTTATACTTTTATTTTGAATTATAAAATAATGAAAATTATTCTGCATGTCATTTAATATTAATTACAAAATAACCTTCTTTCGCAGATTCAAACATCATTTTAGTAAAAGATATTTGAATTGTTTAAATAAGTAAATATAGTTAACAAAATAATTTCCCTTATTTTTATATCATTTTCGGCCTCGCTTTGTTAGGGTCAGTGTTTTAAGCTATTCTCATTGAAGATGGATGAATAAGAAGACACATTTGTCAAGCAGAATGAAATGCAAAGCTGGGCTTACTTTTGAGCCAGTTCTTCTCTGGTGTAAACGTCTGGGTACTGCGTTCGGTGAAAGGCTGCTTCCAGTTGTTCAAGCTGTTCACCGGTGAACGTGGTCCTGCTTCTGCGCTGCTTCCTCTTCAAAGCAATCCCTGGTTCGCTTTCTGTATCTGAATCGTCACCACTGCTTCCACCTGAAGCATGCAATATAATGCTACGCGTAAGTAACGTGACAAAGCAGGAGTAGATAGGTATATTGGGTGTAGGAGAGAGTTCTGTGCTCTTGACAGCAAAATTCGATTTTCATTTTAAAAAGAATTGAAATAAGCTCAATCGTTGAAACATTCTTCATTGTTGTCAATGACTTTCCTGCATCTTGCGGTGAGCATGGGAACTCCATTGTGGTAGAAAGTCAGTGGCCTGGACGCGATAAAATCGTCGATAGATTTTTAGATATTGTCTACTGTGTTGATGTGTGCATGGGCAAGGCATTGTTGTAATGGCATATGCAAATGGTAAACACTTGGAGCTAAGTCTGGTGAGTGCGCCGCGTGCTAAAGAATTTCCCAGCCCAAGCTGAAGATTACTTCTTTCGTCGCTTGAGCAACATGCGGTCCGACGTTGTCGTGCAGCCACATGGCTCTGCTGACCAGACTAGTTAATAGTCCCTTTTTTCTCAATTCATCACATTAATTGATCAACTGATGTTGATATCGCTTCGTTATAGTAACAAGTGAATGCTAACGATGTAAACAACCTAAAGAGAAACACGGAATTACAAATTCCTTCCCTACACCTAATAAATAAAGAAATGAATAACACATATAGGTAAGTATTTTAAATTTTGTTATTCTAAAAGATCACTTCTTCCTTAATCGCGTAGCTGGTTCTCCGAGTTAGAACGTTTGGATGGGAGTGATTGATCTCGGGAAAACATGATATAATCATGATTTTCAAGAACATTGCATCACTACAGGAAATTAGGCCATATCCCATCATTTTTCTAGCTCAACTGCTGGGTATCTCAGGGTGTCCCAGTAATTGTAACGCAGCATAGAATGCAGGTACATTCTTCATGCGGAAATAAATAAAAAAAATATACACGCAACAAAATT
Organism: Andrena trimmerana; assembly: GCA_951215215.1. Lineage (NCBI taxonomy): Eukaryota > Metazoa > Arthropoda > Insecta > Hymenoptera > Andrenidae > Andrena > Andrena trimmerana. The sequence goes on from OX578062.1 coordinate 12,934,958, forward strand.
TTTAGTGGCCTCCTGTTATGGAGAGGAACGACATTGAAAATTTGTCTATGGTGTCTTATGAAGCGGATAATAAAAATATTGAGGAACTGAACGGAAAGGTTGTTACAGCATTCCAAAAATTAAAGAAGCATAAGATATTGCAGAGTGTGAACAATAATTTAGTACGTAGCAACGTGGGCAGTAGTTTAAGCCAATTTTTTCATAAAATTCATGTTACAAGGTGAGTATCTTATCCCCATTTGTGAAATTATTCAAATACAGTCTCTACTGAAATGCATTAGATTGAGATTTGCAATTACGTATACCCGACAAACTTTATTCTACAATCAGGATTTTTTTATAGATAAGACACTCTTCTCACAAGAAACATCACCCAACTGTTATAAGCCGATTTTGATAAAATTTAGGTAGATTATTGTTATCGAAAAAAAATTGACACGTATTTTTTTTATCGGCAAACATCCATATCTGGGGGTTGAAATCAGCCCCCAAAGTTGAGGGTGAACAACGCGTTTGTCCCAATATGTCGGAAACTATGCACTATAGAGAAAAATTTTGAAGACGTTTATAATGCATTTTTTTATAATAGGTAAATTCACCCACGTAATCGGATTCGTAATGCTTCAATTTGTTTAAACAATATAAGTTTGTTAAACAATACTAAAAAGTAGTAATTTTTCGGTGAATCTGGTCACGTGCTTGAATTTGTTATAAAAAATGCATCGCTTTTGTCTAAAAGATTTTTCTCTATAGTGCATAGTTTCTGAGACATTGGGATAAACGTGTTTCTTACCCTTAACTTTGAGGGCTGATTTCAAATACATGTCCCTTGTCAGTTGTACTACGATTAGTATACATATAGCAGTGATTCCCAACCGGAGGGTCGCAAAGTGTTTTGAGGGGTTGCCACGGTTATTTTTTTGAAATATTATTAAGTTAGAATTATAATCTGAGATACCTATTTTTAATTCAATTACTGTTACCTATGCCGTATTTAAAATACTGATAGTGAATCTTGCATTTTTCAATGAATTAAAACCGAAGACGACTGAACGCGTTTCGTCGAAATTGATAACTCCAGTTAGAGTTTAATCACGGCGGTCATAAGTGGTCCAGTGGAAAAAATTAATCCTATAGACCTAACCCAGAATAAAGTTTCGATTTTAAAACAGAATATACAGGTAGGTACTCACAAAAGTTTCCGCCCCCCCCCCCCCCCCCTATATAACACATTTTACACATTAATTGACTTCAAAATAAGAATTCGCAATTCTAGTTCACATTAATATAAACTTTCATAAATATAGGTACTCTTGATTTGAGTGCAGTCTACTGAAAAATTGTACACAGTTTGTTAAAAAAAAAGTATTATCCGTGGAGGTACCAATGATCGTGCAAACAATATTCGCCCAAATTCAATATTTAATTTATACAAACGTAATTACAACAGGTTAATATTCTTTTAATATTCCTGCGATTTTATTATACGCTTTAATCTATTATGCATAGATGCAACTAATTTTCTGTGAAATTGGGGCTTATCTTGTTCCGTTCTTCTAGCAAAAAATATATAAGTGGTTCTAACGAAAAATATATAAATCACAAAATACCAAACGCCAATCCTCAACTTTGAAACGGCTTCTGATTCATAACTAGTAATAGTAGCCGTAAATTTGTATTTTTTCTGTTCTTAGAAATATGAGACATTAACTAATCAATTTTAGTTGTTGTGAGGATGTGAGTTTTTTTGTAAATATAAACATTGGACATCATTTCTGTCGAGCATTCAAATACCATTTATATTATTTGGATTTACGTTTTTTGCAGGTTCGATTTTTATTTGCCATTTACATTCAATTAATTCGAGAAATACTTTTTAAAAATAGGGATAAAAAACATTAAACTTATTCTGTGATAAAGTTAAATTATTCAAGGATATAGAAATAACGTGGTAATACTAATCATATATCTGTAGTTTTATGTAAACACTAAAAAATACTTGTCATACGACATTCGAAAATGAAAAGGAATCATTATATAATTACGAAAAGAATTTTCATATGATGAAGTAAAGGGTATTTCAAATACCTTAGTAAAAGTGGCATTCACAGAAATTGCAAAAGAATTGAAATTGTAGGTACTGTGGAACAATGTGAGAATATTGGTGGTTTGTAAACAAACTAGAATGGTCGAAAGTGACAAATATTGCAAGAGATTGAATAATTCAATTGATTTCGAAGAAAAATAGATGCCTTAGTTATCTTGTAACAATATTATTTTGTGACAAAAAAAATACAAGTAAACTAGGATATTGTAAAACATCGTTAAGTTTTCAGAAATTATCATGAAAGTTTAGAGAATACACATTTTTAATTAGCGAACATATCGTAAAGTTGATCATATCATACGAAAGGAAGAATTGGAAATTTCTGAAAGCACGCGAGCGAGGCGTCTTATCGGAGATAGAAATCGATGGTAACATTAAGATCCAAGAGATGTTACTGACCACGCTTCTTAATAGCGGCAAGAAGGTCTCCCAGTCCAGCACGTGCTGCACGTCAGATACCGAAGATAGGAAGCGAGTCGTTCACGCCCACAGTTCACACGCCGGACTCCGCAACCCACCATTAAGACCCTTTTGATTACAGCCGTACCAGCCGAACCTATACTAAACTAAAACACTGGAGAAATTAGGGTCCGCCAAGAAGAAATTAAGTTCTTTGACATGTCCCGTCCCACACGAGCTAAACGAAAGCCTGTCTCAGCATCCCCAACATCCATCCTTTTGTCTACCATCGCGAGCTCTCGTTTTCTACTAGAAACTTATCGTTCCTTTAATCGACGTCAAGTTCCATGACAACGTGATCGCGTGTCCGTTGCAGTTAATTAATTTTCAATACGATATACACACGTAAACATCCTGAACATTAATTTGTCTTCTGTTCCTTTTATTTTTGCTTGCGACTCCACAAGATATGTTTTAATTTCCCGCAAGGCAATTTGCTGATAAAAATGAATGTTTAAGTCAATATCACTTGCGTCGATATAAATTTTAAAGAAATCGAAGATTGGTAAGTACATAGCGGGCCTTTCAAAATTAAAGACCACATCGTAGCTATAAATCTGGACGACAGTTTGAGGGGAACACCTACACCGCTTGTTGAAGCCTCAACGTTTTTCCACGACATGTGAACGCTTGACAGCATCATATTATATTTTAATAAACGACGAAAAAAACTTTGGTCAGTTAAAAATTTACCTAGCAATGTACCAATTTATTTAATAGACAAGCGTTTCTTGTTCCGACGAGGTACTTTCACCGCTTCAATGCCACAGGTTATTGCAGAAATAAAGTCGAAAGGTACCGAGCGGTCCGATCGCGCTTCTGTCGCTTCATGTCGAAAAGTGCCAAGCAACTCATTATTATTATGACATAGTATCGATTATGTGCATGATTTTCGCTCATTTGTTTGTTAAAAGCTGTGAAGATTGCATCAACCTAAGAATTAAATGGACGGAGCACAAAGCTGCGGGGTGTAAGCTTAGAGCATATACTATGGAGGTCTCATTGAAAGCTTGAAACTGTCGCCAACATGGTGCGAGAGAGAGAAGTATATGTCCTATTCGACCGTAATGCGCAAGCGCCGATATCGTGCGAGAGAGAGAGAGGACATATACTTCTCTCGGTCGCAAGATGTCTCTCTCTCGCACGATATCGGCGCTTGCGCATTACTGTCGAATAGGACATATACTTCTCTCTTTCTCTCTCACGTGATGTTGCCCGACAGTTTCGAGGCAGTCACTCTAAGGCAATGATACCTCCATGTATATATGCCCTAAGGGTGTAAGCTCGTGTCAGTAAGAGGGGTGCATGATACTGCGCATGTGGTGGTGGACGATCGGTGATTGGTTGATGAAAGTGACACATCATCGGTAAGAGGCATTGCCTCTTTTATATTTTTTTATGGTTAAGTTTGTCGTTGAGTTTAAAACGTTAATACGTAATTGCAATATTATATTTTGGTTCCTTAAGACTTGGTAAAACTTATGCCACTCGTCAATTGAGAGGCTCATATGTAAGTACATACATATAAGTAATATATATGTATATATATCTATTCTCTCCTCCCAATCGACTGGCTCGACCTCCTCGTCTATGTTGAGACTTTATTGAGTTCCAAATCACTATGCTATATATTTTTTCTACTCCACAGTTTAGTATCTAATAAATACAGCATTTACCAAACCAGTTCTGACTAATTTGCGGGTGAATAAGTCAGAGTACAACAATATGTCTGTTTAATATACAGTGTACCTATCTCTAAATAGTTGACTAAATCTACTTTACTACGTAGGTACTGTATTCTATTAATCATATCATATAAACTTCTTGCAATGCGATCATCAAGATCCAATAGATTGGCTACTGATTTTTAATAAGTTGTTTAAGGCTCTATCTGAAGTTGAAGAATTTTTAAATGCCAAACGCAAGATTCGCGGCCCCATATCAAAACGACACAGTACAAAACTACACATACAATTTAGGATACATCAGAATAGTACACAGAAGATAGTGCACATACAATTTAGAACACATGAGATTTACAGTGCACATAAAATTTAGGACACATGCGATTTAGGACACATACAAATTAGGACACATGCGATTTAGGACACATACCATTTAGGGCTCATGCGATTTAGGATACACGCGATTTAGGACACATGCAGTATAACGCTCAATTTTTTTAGTACGCATCAGGATAGCTCACAGCATGGTTTCACACAGAAGATAGTGTCCATACAATTTAGAACACATGCAATTTAACGCACATTTTTTTAGTGCACATCAGGATAGCACACTCCATGATTTCGCGCACAACCATCTACTCGTCGCCCTTGACTGTTTCACAGTTTTTCATATGTTTTTGACAACATATGTAAAAATCATTGAAATCGGTGAGGAGGTAGCTTTCAATATGTTATGCCGAAAGATTTTTATTAATATCTCCGAATCTAAGGCCGACCGCCAAAAAGTTTAAAGGGAAATGTTATTCAGAATGACGACCTTGACAACATATGTGAAGATCATCGAAATCGGCGAGGGCCCAGTTCACCGGCAAGTTTACCGTGCTATCAGTTGTACACTAAATAAATTGTGCGTTATACTGCATGTGTTCTAAATTGTATGTGTCCTAAATCGCACATGTCCTAAATTATATGTGCTCTATAAATCGCATGTGTTCTAAATTGTATGTGTACTACTTTCTGTGCACTATTCGGATGTGTCCTAAATTGCATGTGTAGTTTTGTACTGTGTCGTTTTGATATGGAGCCAGATTCGCGCAACGGTGCTCCCCCCTCTACTGTATTTAGTGTTCACGATGATTTCTATTCAAGATCAATCAAATAAAAGTGGCATAATTTTTCCTAAATTGTAGTACCTATATGCATTTTTATTTATAAATTCGAGAGGAAAAACGCGAAATCCCCGGCTATTCCATTCTATGTTTATAGCATCGCAAGACAACATCATAATACTTGTGTAACACGGGATAAATGTCGACAATGTACATACTCAGAGATAACCGCAAGGTTTTTACCGCCCGAAACCATGTAAACAATTACTAGCGAAAGTGCTACTTTAGATCAGCGGAACATCTAAATCAATAAAGCGGTCTGTTGCTCCCCGAAGAAAACGGCAGGCTGCCTTTGGTGTTGGCGGTTTGTAAGATTAGAGGCAGTCAGACAGACCACACGCCGCGCGCGTACGCGCTCCACCTTTTTCTCTTTACGTCTTCCCTTTCCACGGACTTCCTTCTTCGACACCGTCCCAACAACCCGCTGCATTTACCTTTTCTTTTCTTCCTTCAATTTCGTCATTCATTTTACTTTCTATCATTCGATTCTGCACATTCTAGTCGTTTAATTGTGCAAGGAGAATGAATGTGTTTACAGAAGGACAGGTTTGTATTTGCCACGTTCAAAAGTCTGTGACCAACAGTTTCTGTTAAAGGAATTAGCGAAACTTTCGCTCACGACGTAAGATGTCACGTTCTCTTATATTTAATTCGTAGGTAACAGAAAATATAGGACACTTGCTTAATATTTATATAAATCAACCTGACACAATTTTTTTTTCAAAGTGTGTTGTTCGTTTTTTATTTGCAATTTCATCAAGTCCCTCTTACAATTTTCTATAACAGTTATAATTTCTTTTCGATTTTATGTTAATTGTCTCATTTACCTGTAGTTATATGAAGTTTTACGGCTTGATAGCAATATTCTACTGATGCATTAAAAAAGAAAAGTGTTTAAATGATTCCCACCCCATTCGTGTTACAATTAAATATTGAAATTGTCAAGAATAAACAGTCACAAGCGTAAATACAGTAAAATATTTTCAACCGCACTGGTGACTTTCAATAAATATGAAAATGAATAACTTTTTAACGCTAATAATATTTTTAAAAAATGGTTGTGTTAAATTTGATCGAATTTGTCAATTAATTCTATAATTACACAAAACTGTTACATTTTAGTGTAAGTTAGACAGTACTAAAAATTACACAATATGAACTGGTAATAAATAGATGTTTGTTAAATGAAATAATGGGTTCAATAACTTTAGTCAACGCTTACTCTATTCTTATTATATAGTAACATCTTCACAACTCTTTAAAACAAATCAAGCCTTCAAAAGACTTCATTAATCCGACATTAAGTGGAATTAAAATAAGAAAATCTTTGAAGGATGTGTCTCTGTTGAGGCGCACATATAAAGTCTTCTTCATTCCATGCCGCATGTAACTTATTATATATTGGTATAAGAGTGAAAATGACACATACCTATTAGCTGGCTGCATAAGTTCTGTCTGCTAGCTAGAGTACTAGCTAAGTTTTGAAAACAGCTTATATTTACTTCAAACTATGTAAATTTATAATATTCCATAATTATTTATGAGAGTTTCTCATCTATGTGAAAATTGTGTTATGCTTCTTCTATAAATTTGTTGGGATTTGTCATTAAAAAAAGAATTGATTGCACCTACTTTTGTCTAAATTGTTTTGTAGGGATCGAAAAAGGTGAACAATTTTTGTGCATTATTATCTCCACGTGTGGTGTCGCGTTATTGTGGAGGTAGAGGACGCTTCTTCGGTTCACAAGGGATGGACTTTTAATTTGCAGTTCTTGCTATACACTTTCAGGTGTAGGACAATATAACTCGGCATTGGCAGTTGTAAGTAACTCATAATACAAACGGACTGACGGACGGAACTTATGCAGCAACCTATATGTACAATATCCGGTCCCAGGGTGATTCACCCCAGGTATGTCACCCAAATTACTTGTTTGCTACACTTTGTGTTATATGAAAAAATGGTTCATACAGAAGTTGTATGGTATCAAGAGGGGCGTACAGTGTAATAATTAGTGTTTTGCTATTTTGCTTTTTTATCGAGACATGGAGGTCACCTTGACTCTTTTAATTGTAATGAGTAAAATTTAACCTTGTAATTGGAAAGAGTGTTGAACGCTGAGTAAAAGTCTATTAGTGTGTATGGATCCAAAAACTAATAATTATTGAAATATTCTTTAAATAATTTTTAATGTATCAAAATGCTGTCCATTACAATCAATACAAGTGCGTAGTCGATTAATAAGTGCAAATGACTAATTATGTTCAAATGACTACTTTTGTTTGCACAATTGTTTATATAACAAAGAGTTTACAAGTAATTTAGGTGGCACACTTGAGTGAATCACCCTATAATACACATTATCTTACTTCGTCCTTGGACGAACAACCACAGCATTTAATTAGTTACATTTTGGAGCTCATAGTAACGACTCATATCGGCAAGTAAGATAGATAAAGAGATTATATATTACCGTTGAGTTAAATTTCATTCACCATTTTATTGGTATTTCTGGCAAAATTTACTCGCGCATAGTTACGTACTTTATATTAAATTAATTCTACATGCAATAAGCATTAACTGAAATGTCAAAACATTAACTTATTCAAATTATATTATTTCTATTTGCTACAAAGGCAGGCAAAATGATTACCTGAAAAATATTTCTCGGAAAAATTGATAAAAGAAGAATATTATGTAGGTTTCAAATATGTATAATGAGCTAAAATAAAATGAACAGTTAATAACTATTAGTCACAGCTACTGAAGAATACATATAAATAACTTTAAACATCTTACAAAATGGTTTTCATTTATAAATATCATTTGTCGTTTAAGAGATAACTTTCTTTGGAATGTGATAATTTTAATTATTATTATGATTGTACACTTTAAAATATATTTCTATAATACTAAAGAAAAGCTTTGGTTCTAAATACTGTAGTAAAGGTCCGGCATTAGGAAAAACTTAGGTACATATATAAACATAGATAAAAATCTATGTCACTATAAACTACAAGTAGCTTTAACGGTTGTCTAATTTTTCACACAAACAAATACATTTTCCATTACATTCATTCATGATTACTGTATCTAATCATTTTCTCGTAAGTTTGCAATAAAGTATCGATAAAGAAAATTGCCTACAGCGTTATTTGATTAAGATGGAATAAATGAAGATTTGTACAAGTGGTGAAAACTGCTCAACAGGTAGGCCACATTCGCGTTCCTAGATCGAGTTGCAATTCCCAGTGTACGTCTAATCAGAACTAAATCTTCCCGACAAGATAATAAACTCGACACATCTACGCGCCACGGGACGCCTAATATATCATCGTGGACTTCGCCGTCACTGATAAATAAAAAGGAAAGGAACTCCCTTTGCGCCCGCCGACTGAACCTACATTTTTGTTCATTTATTTCTGCCCTTCAAATTATTCAGTTTCTAAAGAAGAAAAAATTCCTTAATACCATTGTCGTTGCGATTCTATTAAAAATATGCGCGGTAGACTGTGTGAGTGTTTGACGTCCAAAATTCATATAGACATTTATATAAATTACAAAACTATACATGTAAATAAATGTATATTCTTATTGCATAATAGGCTTTCAAAAAAGATGGCCTGGGTTCCTATGAATACAGTACCTACCTATCTACAATCTGAATTTAATCAGATCGATGTTATAAAAAAAAACTACGGAGTGTAGCAATGCTCTATATCGAAATACGTAAAACTCTAGAATAACAACGAGACATTTATCACTGATCGTGAGTTTCAGCGTACCAAAAGGTTTCGGTATCCTATAAGTCATTGAATCCAATCCATCAATTTCCAGCTTTGCATGTTATTGTTAATTTTTAATTTTGACTTTAACATACAAGTTATAATGATTTTTTATATTTCGAATATTCAATATAAACAGGACTGCAACGTTGATTTGGGGTGGCTGCGTTTATCTTTAACTGTGATGTCAGTATCCGACGGTCGATTGGAAATCTGCATATATGTACAATTTATATGCATTGTGTAGAAACAATGTTCTGTGAATGCTCGGGCTCATAAATTTTGTGACAATCTATTTAATCTATTTTATGTACCAGACTGCCTTTCAAGCCACAAACCCCCCGATTTTGCAGAAAGTCATTTCAACATGAGAGCCTTCCATTATATCACTATTTTAATAAAAAAAAAAGATTATTTGTGTCAAGAAAGGTACTAGTTTTTTCAAAGTTTCTGTACTTATATACTTTGATGCCATTAGTAATATTATTGATAGAACTTTTGTCACGAAATTTGCACTTTCAGAACTGTATAATTGGCAGAATTCGTTTTGCTCCACTTTATGAATCGAAAATATATATTTTTATACATCTATCTGTTGAATAGACCGCACAAATATCAGTTTGTTAAAATTTGAAAATCCTGTATACATAATTTGGTACTTCAATGTTTTATTAACATTACATAATAGTTACGTGTAATATAATTAAATTTATTCTGATACTGTTTATAACAATTTTTTATAATGATATCTAGTATTAAACCTACTAAAGTCGTTTGATGATCGTGTTCTTAGTTTCGTAACAATATAATTCACTCCTAAGAGAGTTATGAACATCGAAAGAATCGAGACTTAAGAACAAAAGGAACTGAAACTCGTACATCTTTCTCGTCCACCACAAAATACTGCCAATATGCATGCAGCACTTATCGTTACAGTCCTTAACTCAATTAACTTAACGTAGCTGTACGCTGTAATTACGCTTATCGCTCGATTACCTCGAGCGTTTCATTTATGCCCGCTTAATGGTTTATGCGGTGCTAAAACAACGGCGCTGTTCGCGAATTTTGCATGTATCGTTTTTGAAAATCTCTTTAAACGGCAGCCCATTGATTCCGTTGTCGTTAATTCTTTCATGTAAATCAACTGAACCGCTCGGACGGGGTTACAGATTGAATTTTTAAAGAATGTTCTGCACCTTTGTGCGAAATTCGAATACTATATAAATGAAAATAATAATTCTTCAAGAAATTATTATGTAATACTTTGAGGAAGTGAAGTCAAGGATTAAGCCATTTTTATCAAACATTAAAATATGTTTTTATTACGAAGTGATACCTACTAAAATATATTTAAATTCTTTCAGATTTCGCGAAGTTTTATTGATGGTTTTCCTTTATTTAGGATTATTAAAAAATTGTTAGAAACACCCACTGCTCATATTTTTGTTTCATGATTTCGTTAGCAGTCTTAGGATCGTAAGTGTTTTTGTAATGAAAGTGTATTTCTAACATTGCAATTTTTAGGAATTTCAAAAAGTAACGCACTGCAACTAACACAACCAACAGTTTTTACACTACTTTTGGTTTGAGTCTCCTGACAATGAGCATGCAGAAACTCAGTGGTAGTTTACTAAAACGATTCAAAATGCAAAATACATGCAAATCTGGAGTTATACATATACCTAATATTCGTTCTAAATAACAGATTAAAATCATTTTACCGATATAAAGTTAAATTTACGTATATTTCTAAATGGTGTGTGAAAAAGTAGATAACTAAAAAATTTAATTTTATAACTTCATCTGTATTCTAAACAGAAGGAGTACCTTGGCGTAAACGATAATTGCAAAACTGATAATTTCAAAACACTTGTATGATCTAAAACTAAAATAAAATTAGAGAAAATATATATTTTATGGAAATGCGTTGTTTTATTTCCTTAGAATGTCGCTACAGCATGTATTTAACCAGAGATAAGAGACTCACCGAGAATTCCATCGATAGAATGATTTCTTCGGGGATCGTCTCCAGGGCGAGTTTGATTCGTAGGTCCACGTAGAAGCCTCGAGATACTGGAAACCGATGGTGCTGATGCTTTGTCACAGACACCATCCTGCTAGCAGAACCATATTGGACAAGTTAGTATGACAGTGAAATATAACAAAAATTTATTGTTCAGAACCCAAAAATATTTTTTATATCTTGCCTACGGGTACATACGAACTTGAGAAAAAATAAATCGCTTAAACGAGAGTTAAAGTCCTACCTCTAAAATAGTAACTCCAATGCAACTGACACCTGATTTTTTATATTCATTAAAACACACCAAGCTAAGGTGAACCTTGAAAGCTGATATACAGTGTGTCTGAGTTAACCGAGAACAGTTAAATATTTCATAAGCGAGTAAAAGTATGAAAAAATTATTCCTACAAAAGTATATAATCTTTTTTCGTAGGTACAGTGGTAGGGGAGATTTCAAGATCAACTTCATTTTTTTAAATGGAATGCTGTACTTTTCCACTTATAATATGATAGCATTTTTTGTAACTAATTCAACGAAATACTTTTCAATTTTGCATACAGAATTGCTGTTGATTCAATCTTTATTCTAATTGTTGAAGGACTTACTCAAAAATTGGGCTCAAGTCTTTCTGGAATCCACTGCTACTTATAAAATACTATAGGGGAGACCGGGGCTGATTGTCTCAAGGTGTAGGTTGACTAATTGTTAATAACTTTGCACCGACATATGCTCTACTGCGGAAAGATTCACTGCAGAAAGAAGTCACTTCTACTATGCCATGCATTTATGTCCGACCCCGCGATCGCAAGTTCTTTAACAGTTACACACTACAGCAGCCAACCGGACTTGTAACATTCAATGGCCGTTTCTTATAGGTTTTCGTGCCCTGAAACCGAATCCGCAACCCGTTTGTCGCCATCACCCTCAGTTTTTGAGAAAATCGATTTTGAAAAAATCTGCAAATTTTAAACTTTGAACATTTCTTGTGTCGAAATGGTAATAGTTATTCGATTGTTCGTTGCGTCAAATTATTCTATGTACCCTCCCGAATACAACGATATAAGTTATTTTTGCATTATGAACATTTAAATATGTTTAAACAACGATCAAAGGGAAAAGGATACCCGAAATGCACCAATTTTTGCGGATATCTTTCAATTTATTTCCAAAACTAAGGGTCTGAGGCGAAATATGACCATCCCACGCGATGCAGCAGACATTGTTCCTGCGGAAAACATCGACGGAAGTGGTAAGTCTTGTTTTGTTTTCAATACAGAAGCGAAATAGTTTGGCAAGACGCGCGGAGCCGACAGTGGTAGTCAATGGCGCGGCGGACGCGCGGCGGCCAGCGTAGGTAGGTAACCACAGCCGCTCACGGTAAACCTCTCGCAATGCTAGTACAATATTGTATTTGTTATTTGTAAATTATTTAATAAAAAATTATTAACTATTGCATAATAAACTATGTAGGGTAAACCAACCAGTAATTGGCCGCATACCAGTGAATGACCATTAGGCAAAGAAATGTCAATTATAAATTTAAAATATTTATATGTTTATTAATGGAGTGTAGTTGCACTTTTAATATCCCATATTTTTAGTTACGCGTATTAAACAAACATTAATAAGTACAATTCTTATTAAAAATATGCGGTCATTTACTGGGCTTCTCATTCAACAATTGGGTCATTCACTGGTTGATTTATCCTATTAATTTCAGTCTTCTTACTTTTACTAGAAAATAGGTTATAAATAACAAATATAATACTGGAGAACGGTAATATAGTCACGTGCGATATGCACTTCTGTTACACTGACGTGTTTAAAAATAATAGTGTAAAAAAAACACCTTCGACAATGAATTTACCCCTTCGTATAGTATGACACTCACACGAACAATTCTCTTGAGTTTTTAATACAGTGGGAACTGATGTAGGTACCTAACTGTACACACATAGCGCCGACACCTTGCATATTCAAAAAATCAAAGTTTGAAATTACAGAAAATTATTACATAGTTTATTATGCAATAGTTAATAATTTTTTATTAACTAGTTTATAAATGCCAAATACAATATTGTAGCACTGTGAGAGGCTTACCGTGAGCGGCTGTGGTTACCTACCTACGCTGGCCGCCGCGCGTGCCGCCGCACCGTTGACTACCACTGTCGGCTCCGCGCGTTTTGCCAAACTATTTCGCTTCTGTATTGAAAACGAAACGAGACTTACCACTTCTGTCGATGCTTTCCGAAGGAACAATGTCTGCTGCATCGCGTGGGATGGTCAGATTTCGTCTCAGACCTTTAGTTTTGGAAATAAATTGAAAGATATCCGCAAAAATTGGTGCATTTCGGGTGTCCTTTTCCCTTTGATCGTTGTTTAAACATATTTAAATGTTCATAATACAACAATAACTTATATCGTTGTATTCAGGACGGTACATAGAATAATTTGACGCAACGAACAATCGAATAACTATTACCATTTCGACACAAAAAATGTTCAAAGTTTAAAATTTGCAGATTTTTTCAAAATCGATTTTCTCAAAAACTGAGGGTGATGGCGACAAACGGGTTGCGGATTCATTTTCAGGGCACGAAAACCTATCAGAAACGGCTATTGAATGTTACAAGTCCGAATAAAGTCAAAATTTGTTGTACTGTGTTATCAGCGTTTGTTGAAAAATTGACAATTTTTTCTTAAAGATTTTATTTTTTCACGCTCTATATAGTTAGAATAGAATAAATGTTAAGGGACCATTTGAAAGTTTGTTTATTAGACGATCTATTGACATAGTATTTTTGTTTATACATAAATAATTGAAAGTTATATAGATTATTGAAGTCAAAATGATCGGTTGGGGCTGGTTGACTAATAAGGTTTAAATTGTTATTTTGTTATTCATAAAGCGATTTTTATTATTTTTTTAAAGGGTCTAGCCGGGTTAGCATAGGGAAAACGGCCCCAGCACAAATTTCAGTATTCATATGTACCACATAATGCTGTTTGCCTAAAAAAAAACACAGAGACATTTCAGATCTCTACCCCCTTTCGTTAGGGTGATATGGGGATAACAACATTAAACTTTACACTATGTTATAAATACATTATAATTAATGTTTAAGTTGAAAAAAATTTCAGCTTATTATTAAAATATGGAAGAAAGAAATTAATATTTTATAATGAAACAACTCTTGTGACATTGTGTTATTTTATTTTATTACCACTGAGATAAGTTACTAATAACATTTCCTTAACTGATTGTACCTACATATAGTCAACCTACCCCATACTGTAAGTCAACCAACCCCGATCATGGAGCTGGTTGACCAGCATGGAAGGTGTTAGAAAAACATTAAAATAGGGCAGATGTATGCCCTATCAAATGTACTAACTGGTTTAATGATATTTCGCCCACATAATTTATGGAAAATCAAAAACTGAAAAACTGGCCTACCAGCCCCGGTTTCCCCTAATCACTTGAAGTTATGGATAGTGTGCCGTGAGATCTACACAAAGATCGCGATACAAAATCGTTCACACAGAAAAACCAAACTATAAATAATATTATATAGATAATATCAACTGACCTTTATCAGTTTCTCGCGAATTTCCCAGCTAAAAATGCCAGGATTTTGCCTTTTCATGTCTTCAATTTTCGCTTCGACTTCGGGCGTAGCCACTCGCGGTTTGCTGCCGCCGATCACGCCCGGCCTAATCGATCCTGTTTCTTGATACCGATTCAAGATTTTTGACACGCAACCATGCGAGACTCTTAGCTGCCTGGAGATTACGCATGGCCTGACACCGGCTGCGGCCATTTCTACGATTTTTAAACGAATATGATTTGGCAGTGGACGTCCGTTAATAAACACACCCCCCAGCTGATTCACGCGCCCTTGTCCTGAAAGCAAAGAAACAAGAATGCATATTTTTTTTATAGATATTTGCAAGCAGAATTACATAAATACTACGAGAGCAGAAAATTACAGGCTCACTTAACATAGGGGAAATTAGGACAAAACCGGGTACCTGGGTAAAACCGGGACGTGCTACTATTTTTAAAACTGCTTTAATTTTTTCCGCGTCGTTGCAGCGACATATTGTCACGATGTGCATTGTTTCATCAACAAAAGACGATCGTCTTACAATCATGCATAGTAAAGTTATATCTTTTTGTGTGTTTTTGAAGGCTCCGATCTAATTTTCGATAGTTAAGAAACTTCAAACCCTTTTGACAGTGTTCAGGTGAGTACTTTTTTGTGTGAATTATATTAATTGTTGCATATTAAAGTGTAAATAACTAAGACAGTTTGTTTGTACTTCGCCCTATTGTTGATAATTCGTAATATTTACAAAATTGTATGTTGGGGCAAAACCGTACGGGGTAAAACCGGGTACCTGGTTTTGGACAAAATGTGTATAACAAAGAAACGAAAAAGAGGAAGTTATCAACATTAAACTACATCTTAATAAAAGACTACAACTAAAGAGAAAGAAAACCACAATATTGATAACAGTGGTGATGAAGACGGTGAAGACATTTGCATTTATGTCCAAGAATCCTATGGTTCATTCAAATTGAATAAAGTTTGGGTGCAGTTACAGCTTATTGTAAGTGAACTCACGAAGCACAGTGTCGCGGCACGTGTTCAAAAAGCAAAAATTTGTGTTTTGAAATTTTGTATATCATTTCATGGAATTGATAGTAAACAGTCCTCCAATATAAGAACATCATAACTTAGTAGCATAAATAACGGATTTAAGGTTAGTAATTACATTCAAAGTCGAATAACCAAACGCAAGCTGCCACAGACTACGCATAGGAAACATTTACTCACTGCATTTATGTTGTATTTATATGTTCTTTTCTTTCTTTTTTTTTTGGGAAATAAGCAAAATATATCCTTATTTCGTTTTATTAATTACAAATTCTTGCATTTCAAGATACGGATACGTACCAGTGGCTGAAATTAATGCATTTTTTGTCGCATCTTCTAAATTCTGGAGAGAATTAAAAAATAACGAAACATATCGGTTCTTTCATTTTTTTACTATAATTAGTTCTTTTTATGCCCTTTAATATGGTATAAATTTTGAGTGCCCCAGATAAGCAAAAATACACATAATAAAACGAAAAAACTAGGCAAATCTGTGCTCGAATATTCATTTTTAAAAGACACTGAGGTTTGAATTCCTTCAGATTCAACTGATAGTGATGAAGATGTATAATAAGAATGAATAATTTAAAATTTCTTATCAATATGGATTATTTAAAAAAATAATTTTATTTTTTTATAATTGTTTCATATGTTTGTTATTAATTTGTGTTTAAATGTATTTAAATATATATATATTTTATTGGTTTTACTTTTATTATGTTCAAAAATATATTTTAATGAATTATTTTATGTAAAAAATTTTTTTTTGGGAATAAATATGATTAACATATCAATAACGTGTAAATAACTGTATCTTAATGGAAATTTGATTTTTAATTTTTTTCCCTATATACTCGTTACACTGCGAAAGTTGCACTGGTTGGGGGACTGAAGAATTGGACGAATTCCGTTGTTATAGGTGCTTGGGCCAGTTTTTAGTATGGTACTCGGTTTTACCCAGGCCATGGGGTAAAACCGTAAAAACGGACCATATTTTAAATCGTATTTTTTTTGTATTTGTTATTGCATTTAAAAAAATGGATATATACTCTTATTTAATAAAGAGTTTATTCGAATGAATCCTAATTTCAATTTCTTTTTTACATTAATAATATCAAAGTTATGAGCTTTAATCCTTAACGTCCCGGTTTTGCCCCTACTTCCCCCACCTACAATTACTCTCTAAACTATCCGTCCACCCTACATGTAACATATTTTGCATATTAAATCGGCTTCAAAGTAAGAATTCACATTTCTAATTTTCATTCATATAAATTTCGACTAATATAGTGTTGGGTGCATTTAATTGAATTTTTTTATAGGTTTTTACCGGCGACTAGTGTTCCTTCTCGAGAATTCTTTTTCGAGAAATTTTATAATTGCTTATTTCTTATTTCTCGATAAATACAGCTTTTTTCGAGAAACAGAAGTCTAGGAAATCGCAAACGTATAAACACATCTACAATTTATAATAAATCCTATTACTAACATTAGAACCTATATGAATTGCAATAGAAAATCTCAGTAAAGAAGATTCAACATTATTGACTGATGAAGGTGCTCTTAAACTCTTATTTAACAATTTAGAAAAATTGCATGCTCACTGAATTAAGTAATGAGTTTCTTGTCTATTAAAGAAGAAATATCGAAAAGAAAAGACAAAGCTTTATAAAAATTTTGCATAGGTAATCCAGAATCTCTTCAAAAAGATTGAAAAGATATGTTTTTTTCATTTAATATCCAAGACAGATATGTATAAAACGGCAAAACAAATTCTATTTAAGGTAGTTTCTGAATAATCTACTAAATTCAAGAATTCTTTCAAATTTCGTTCAAAACTAATTTGGAATACAAGAAACCCTTGTACAAAGTTTAAAATCGATTTACCACATAGTTATCGAGAAATTGTTAATTCAAGTTGATGCATTTTAACACAGTGGCATATGGCAGAGTCGAGAAAAGAGGATTGTAGTTTCAGTTTTTCTGCTGTAACAGGAAAACTATGTTCAAGCAGGGTACCAAAATTGGCACCAAAGTACATCGAAATGTCACGAAATGAATTTATTTATTTCAGCGAAACTGACCACATGGTTTCTTCGTAAATGCCCATAAAAAATACGTTTACGTGCAAATTTTTTAGAAACTACGTAGAGCAGTAAACATGGCAACGTCGCACAATCGATATGTTTAGACATTTAAATATCGAACAAAGATTCAGATTCATATGAACATTTTTTCTGACATTTTGGTTATAAAAGACGCTCAAAATGAATGCGACGTTGTTAGATCTGCGGCTCCAATTCACTACGCTAACTAATTACTTAGTAATATTAAATTAATATTCTAATTTCGTATTACAATTATTTAAAATAACATTGAACTGTTTAAAATATATATACATGATGTTAAAAATTATTATTATTATTTCCATAGTATCATACTACTTTATATTTGTCGTTTATTACCCAACACGAATTTGACTAACATAGTTGGTTAGGAACTACCTTAAGTAGCTAGACTTATCGGAAAATATAACAGTAAAAAAAGTAAAATAAATTTATCAATTATATTTAATATCTGTCTTTTCATTTATACAAGTTTTCTGCTTAGACACGAATGAACAATTAGTTAAAGTTTTCTTGTGTTTTTGATAAACATTATCAACATTATTCCAAAAATATAAATTTTTCAATCTCTCGAAAATTCTCGTGAATTCTCAAGAAGTATGATCTGATTTCTGATTTCTCGAGAAAGAAAAAATATCGAGAAATCAGGAACACTACCAACGACTGACAGTCAAATATATGCACAAAAAACTGTAGTTAACAAATGTAAAAACCATTTTAAAAGTATGATCCAAATTGCTCATGCTAATGTGCAGATTTAGTTACCGTTGAAACTGGTGCCGAAATAATTCTGTTATCGTTTTATGATAAAATTTATAATACCGATTTATTAATTGATAATAACAAACGTTGTCACATAATATTTGAATAATATGATTTATATCCGACATATGCTATTACGATCTTTTCTACGTTTAAAATTGCCTTAACTTGTATCAAATATGAATTACAGTGAACCCCCATTATATGAACACCAGTTATCGGAACGTTTTGTCATTTGAACCGTCTACTATCAGAACAGTGTATCCAGTTTCTTTCATGATTATTATATGTACCTACAGTAAGGACCATAAGAAAGTTTAAATTGTGAAGGGTAAGAAAAATATGATACTTCCATTTTAAAGAATTATATTTTGAGACCAGCAAAATATACCCGCGCTTCGCTTCAGGCCTAAGAGATATTAAAGACTCCATGAAAACCCATTTCACCCTTTTTCACCACCCCTTAAAATTGGTTTTTACGCATTTATGTGGGTAACCTTTCTAAGTAAAAACCAAGTTGATATCTAATCGAGTCTAAGAGATATTGAGGAATCCGTGAAAATACATTTCACCCCTTTTCACCACTTTAATTGGTTTTTAGGCATTTATGTGGGTAATTTTTGTGAGTAAGAATCACGTTGATATCTAATCGGGGCTGAGAGATGTTAGGGAATCCGAGAAAATATATTTCGCCCTTTTCCACCTCCTTGGGGATGGAATTTCCAAAAATTCTTCCTTAGTGGGTGCCTACGTCATGAGAACAATGTACCTTCAATGTAAATTTCACGTTCCTAGGTTAAATGGTTTGAGCTGGGCGTTGACGAGTCAGTCAGTTAGGACTTGTTTTGTATATATTTAAATAATAATAGATAGATTGATATTCCATAGATTGGGGAGTTGCCAGAGTAGACTCGTGACAACAATATAATACTTATAGCCTAGTATTAAGTTGACCATGTAGACATGTAAAAATATGAGTTTTAAACTTTCTTTTGATCATCACTGAATGTCGTATATTATCGAAACAGATACGAAAGTAGTACTTCCATTCTGCCATAACGATCAAAGGATATTACATATTTTTATGAAATTTCAAATATAGCAGAAATATTTCAGGTGATAAGGTTAGGTGAAGCACCCCGTATATTTCGGGACATATTACGAAAAGTAAACACCTAAGGTGTATCTCCCTTTATTCATTTCATCGTGTCAACACATTTTGCATTAATACATTTATTACATCTCTCAACACGTATTTTGCGAGATCCTGTTTATATTTTAAATACAATCTTTAAAACACCTGTCAAATACACAACATAGTTGCCAAGTCACCGTAATGAGAATACACGATAAATATATTGCCCAGTGGAACGAAATATCATGAAGTACCATCCAGGCTTATAAAAGACACGAAATGAATGAAAAGCGAACGACGAAACTTCGAACTCGTACCAGAACAAGACGAATACTTTCCAGTACAGGCCTGGAAAGATCAGAAAGCCCGGTAGCACGGAAGGTATCATTCAAACAGTTTTAATTACCGGTCATTAGTCTGCCTTTAATTAACTTAATTATAATCACGAAGTCAAACAAACCGCGTCACATAAGTGGCAGAAAAATGTAAGTGGAAAAGGTCTCAGGAAGGAGCGGCGCTTTCTGAAAAAGGCTCCGAAGGATGGAAGCCCAGAAGAAGGAAACAAGCGAAATGAGATGTGCCTTAGTAGTAGTTGGACTCGTACCCTTTTATGAGGTCCACCTTACGACTTTGCAAAGGAGGGACTTTCCGTAAGGCAGAGATCACGAGACTATGAAAAGGACGTGTCACGAGTTACGGCCCCGGTTTTGCGCCGAGCAGTAAAAATCAGCAGAGACTGCAAGGGGGTTTAACCAAACAGATCCCTTCTCCTGAAAATTCACACACGTAAAACCTAACTCCGTTCGAGACACGCTTGCCAGGACAATGACGACCATTCCGCGTTTACGTGTATTTACATAAAAGAACGTTTGCATAAGAATCGCTACCGAAATGGGATTTGTGCATGAGCTGCATGTACGGAACCGCGACTGCGTACATTACCGCTAATTTTTGCTTCTGAAATCTTCTAATATCATTTTCGTCACTGAACTAATGCGCAAAGAATAGCACAGGGCTTTGGAAATATGGATGTCCAAAACGTCATCACACTTTCATTCACAATTTCATCACTTTTTCCATTATAAGCTAATACGATATTTTAAAATTATACATCCTTGATCTGTGTTAATAATTTTGTAAGGAACTCGAAGATCTTTGAAAGCATTTGATTATTCAATGTAATGTTTTAATACTATTCACTAGTAATTATAAGATAATATTCAATATAATTGTTATATAATTTGTAATTTTTAACGAAATTAATACTTATAGTTAGAAATATATAGGTGACTGCTTTATATTAAGTCATGAAGTTTACTGGTCCATCATTCAATAAGAAAAGATAATCTTTACTCATTCAAAATGAACGACATTCTCTAAATCTCTGATGCATATAAATAATTTCATTCATAATTGTTTCAAATTATCCATACCCGTTATTTTTTATTTTGACGAAATGGATGACTATACATCATCGTAAACTATGCCTAAGTGTAACGAGCAGTAGTGACGCATCTTAGGAAGAGTAAAGAAGTGGGTGTAGAAAAAACCACCCAATAGTAATGCCACCAAAATAGCTGGGCTCTCATAGACGTGCTGCCAAGTTCTCTCTTTTTTATTCGAACTTCAAAAACCTCTGTTTCGGACAAGTTGTTCGAGGGTGTTATCCCGTTACGTAAGTCAAACCTGACTAAGATATACAGAACTTCATCCGAATAGTAAAATATTTGTTTACCTCCAAAAGTAACAATCATGTATCCAATTTCACGTCGATCTCACTTTTCCGATGTGATGCAGTGAATGCGCAAGAGCAGAGTCTCCGCGAGACACAGTTAACTACCTGCTCACTAAAAATTGATAATCATATCGACGAAATAATGGACTTGTCGTTATACGAGTCGTTCGCAACACCTGCTATAAAAACTCCTGCTAATTACCACGGCATAATTCAAAAAGGGACAAGCTCCAACCACTCCTCTGCCCGTGCCCGATGCTGCTAAAGTAGTCCCGTTTCGTCATTCATCAAATCCGCAAGATTTACATCCCCCCACCCTGTGGGACCCCAATGGGCCCGCGAGGACATATCCACAGGCACGCATCGCACACTTGCGGGATACCGTCGCGTACGTACGACTCTTAGACACCTCTCATGACGTCAGTCAGGCCGCAGGGCCCGACGGGATTACAGGCAAGATCAAAAGGCGCCGAACGCCGCCACCGGCTCGATCTCTCTCCCTCCCCTCTCTCGCTCTCTCTTTCGTGGTAGGCGCAAGGAGAATCGCACAGACCCCAGAACGAGTTCGAAACGAAAGGGCCCATACAGTCACGGGGTGAGCCTCTTCGTCGGGCTCGACTTCTTGTGCGACAATACCTGAAATTCTATGTAACCGACTACCATGCTCCATTACGACACATGCGCCTAAGTTATTCGCTTGAAAACGCGAACAAACGGATTAATTCGTAGTAGGTGTTTTGCTCCTTGTTTACGTCAACATCTCGTGATAGTTCCTAACAACGGTCACATAAGAGCGGACGATACCTACTGCGACCGAAACCCATGAACGCGGGCATTGAATTGATCAAAATTTGATAAAAGGAACTCATTTTAAGCTTAAAGTTTCAAGGACTTTACAATCGACAACCTGAAGACGAGTTGCAGCGATGCATGCGATATTTACAGGGCATGCTTCTCATAAATGCATGTTTGTAATCTTTAACCCTTTAGCTACTGGTATATATTCACAAATGTGTCTGTCTAAACGCAAAACAAAAACAAAAGGAAAGTTAGTACAAATGCTGATACATTCATTTTTTATCTATATATGATGATAAAAGTCAATAAGCGACCCCCGTTGCCGGCATAATTCATCAAATCGCTTATTGACGACGGCCGTATCTCACGAAAGTTTCGTACTGTCGTCTATTGACAACAGCCGTAGTTAAAGAATTAAAAATAATAGGCGTTTCTCATCAGAGCAATTTCCTACAAAAATAAGTGGGAATATTTTGTTAGAATTAAAATTAAGTGAAGATTTTTATAAAGAAAATTTATCAGACTGT
This sequence comes from Andrena trimmerana, assembly GCA_951215215.1. Taxonomy (NCBI): domain Eukaryota; kingdom Metazoa; phylum Arthropoda; class Insecta; order Hymenoptera; family Andrenidae; genus Andrena; species Andrena trimmerana. Next base: position 12,957,932 of record OX578062.1, read on the forward strand.
GTTTGATCAAAATAAATCGTGCAAAAAGAAAATTTAATTTTTTTCCAGACCATATTAAATCAAAAGCATGTAAAAAGGAATTAAGTTACACTTACGAAATATATGCATGAATACCTACGTCAAGTTGTATTTGTTGAGAAATTACGTTAGTTGATTCATAAGAGCTTAACGAATTGAATAATCGTTTGAACGTTATCTGGCTGAATGATATGTTTGAAGTACGAACAGCATTGCCTTTGTGATATAAAATATGTATAAATGCTACACTTTGGACAACACTAAGGTCGGTATCAGATATATTGGCCGGTGAATTTCGTGAGGGGTATTCTCCCACGACACCGTTTGCCTGCCTCGGTGCTCCTTTTCTCAACGTTTTCTGATTCGCTCTCGTTTCATCTCGCTCTCGCCTTCGCCGAAAAAGAACAAGCCAGAAGTGGTGGGGATAGTGCCAAGCTTCTGGCGTGTAGGCCAAACCGAGCTGTCAGCGTAGAAATACACACATCAGATAGGTGTGCGTTAGCTCCGAAAAAAATCAGGAGATTTATTGGTCAGAACAATGATTCTTTCTCGATAGTTTCATCTCGTATTGGTCTACGTATAGCTTCGTAACGCACACAACTATTACGCTAAGAATAAATAACAGCCAAATCGCTAGGTTCAGGCGGATCTGACCAGCGGTCCCGTTACCCCACCATACTCTGCGAGGGCCGCGCAACTCCAACTGACAAATCCACGCTCGTCAGATGGTGGTGGCTGATTTTTCCTCGATCGCTGCTCGCGAAACCGAATTCACCGGCTAATATATCTGATACCGGCTTTAGCAATTCAGTTTTAAAAACAAAACTTACAAGGGGAGATCCCGAACCTGAAAATTCAAAAAATTCTTAAACTTTGCGACTATGCAGGGTATTTCTTCCTGATTACAACGCAATTTTTGTTTGCAGCCCAAATTCACTCGAAGGGGGTGAAATTGACACCTCAAAATTCGGCTATTTTACGATTTCGTGTTATAACTTGCGAAAACTAAGAGATAAAAAAAAGTTTCAAGACAAAAGTTACTTCTTTTAATTAGATCTGTCATGCGGTAAAAAAATTATTTTACAGTTCACGAGTTATAGGGTGACGTGTCCAGTGAGTGAACACTTAAGCTGCATGTCTCTTAAAATTAGTATTCAAAAGTTATTATTTAATCCCCTGAATGATATTGCTGTAAGCGAGCTGTTTTATTAATAAAGTCAGACATCCCGGAACACAATTCTAGCAATGTTTGATAGTTATAACTTTTATTAAAAGTCTGGCAGAGGATTAAATAAAAAATGGGCAAATGACCAGTGAATGAACATAAATTTCTAGTGAATGAACAGGGGTACCCCAGTGAATGAACGGGATAATAACTGTGGTTAGGTTTCCAATGTATTTAAACGATTTTTTGTGTAAATAATTTTTCATACTCCAATTGCAGTAATATTGTTGATTTGATACTTTACCAGTCTTATAAGATCATAATTGCGCATAGTTGAAATTTAATTTCTGGGGTGGGTTAACCTAATCTCCCACACTGGCGGCGAAAGTGTCAAAAGAAAAAAAGACCGGGTAAGCTGTTCATTCATTGGTAAAATAAGAAATGCCCAGTGAATGAACGGCCGTTCATTCATTGGTATTCACTGGTATCTCCCATCCAATGCATGAACAGCTAAGAAACTCGACAAATTCTTAGAAATCCGTTATTTTATACAGTATTTTTCGTTATAGGAACATATAACAATGTAATTATAACCGCAAATTTATCATAGGACCATTAAATGCACCTCAATATACAAATTGTGGACATCACGTAACAAGCCTTGCCTTGAACTTGTGGGACGCCATGAGGACAACTGTTAAACAAACGGAATTAATACCGTATCGGTTATAATTAAACAGAAAAATGCTTTTGCGCGATATCTGTAGGTCTCCAATCTATATGTCAGTGGCAGTTTCAACGTGAAGTGAGCGCGATAGGCGTTAATTTTTCGTATTATATGAGCAACGTTCACTCACTGGGGGGTGTTCACTCACTGGACAAGTGACCCTAACACAAAATCGGGAAATAACCGAATTTTCAGTGGTCAATTATACCCCCTAGAGTGAATTTGGGCAGCAAACAAAAATTGCGTTCTAATCAGGAGGAAATTCCCTACATATTCACAAAGTTTCAGAATTTTTTGAATTTCCGGGTTCGTGATCTTCCTTTGTTAGATCTCAACTTATATAATGCAACTAATTTTTGAAGCAGAGTTTTTAATACAAAACTATATTCATTCATAAATAACATAACAAACTGGTTTTTCCTTTCCTGTTTCAATTACTTGCATTTTACATATATTGCTATGCTTGCCGGTGTTTTAATTTTGGTGATATTATGCGTTTAGGTATTTATGAAATTCGAATACGTTTCTTGATTCAGTGAAATCGTTACTTATAGTATGCGTAAGTTTATGAATCGAACGAATCGATAAGAATAACAATAACACTGCTATTTATACCTTAAATAGAAGTGGTATCTGAAGTAATTAATGAAAATCGGGAGTCCGCGCAATGGGAACAAGAGAAGTACCTATAAAATTCTCATTTGTTGTGAAGTGTTAGGCCGGGTACAGACTTGAGCACGAACGCGAACGAGGCAAGCCGAGGCAGAATGAGCATACAAGTGTTGTACGTTCGTGAAGTTCACCGACGTGCAACACTTGCATACTCATTCTGCCTCGGCTTGCCTCGTTCGCGTTCGTGCTCAAGTCTGTACCCGACCTTAAGTGAACCTCGGGTTCCGTGGCTGTACGGCGTGCATGGATCTTTTTATAATTGTGTAGCATTCTGCTTGTGCATCATTTCATTACTTGTGCTCAACACACATTTATGGACTTTAACACTTGTAATTCGAGTCACGGATCTGAATGTTCGACGCTCATTGTCAGCCGTGTGAACTGGACTTACGGTTCTGTTTTCATTTCTCATTGTAAATTGTAATACACATCGACGGGACACTTTGTCAATTACTTTATGCATTTCAAGTAATTGACTTTATTTACAAATACCTTTACAAAAATCAATACTTGTTGATCTTTAAAAGCACCAAAGACATAAAATAATCAATGAAGCAATTTATGTAAACGATATTGGAATAATCATCATTACAGTTAAATCTGTATTGATGTCAATATAGTGGTGTTTTTTGGTTGGAATTTAAAATCAGAATCATCGAATTAAGTGTTATTCCGTTGTAAGTACATACTTACATACATAGCGTAACACGCATTTGCTACGTGCAAAAATTTACATAACGGTTCTTTTTTGTAAAACACAGTTACATTATTTATTAATTCTAGTTTATAAGGTTATTGAACTACATATTATACGAGGGACTAGAGTTCGTTGGGCTACATAAGAAATTTCTAGAAATGCCACTTTTGGTATAAGATATGTATTTTGTGCCAAAAAAAGAATAAACCTAACCTACATATTATACCTATAGTATTATAAAATCATCTGGACGTGTTGCGAACATTGAAATGAATTGCTTTAACCATTTTTTATGTTTTCATTTCTTAAAAATGATATTATGTTAATAGTATTGTCGTTCTACAGTATGGAATTGCAATAACAGTGTTAACTATAACATATACGTTCCAATACGTTCATTTCGCTACCTAAGTGTGTATTTTGAGTGTGTTGAAGTGTGTGTGTTTTTTTTTACATTAAATACAACAAATAGATCGCGACAAGACAGTAAACTTAGTAATCACTTAAATGGTGTACAAGATAAGATGAGCATAATTACATAGTCCTGTTAAGTAACTTGCTTTCAATGGTATTTTATTCTTAAACATTTAAGAACTTTTCGTTAAAAGACTTCATGTAGTTGAAATCGTTATCATTAAAGAGATTTCATGTAGTTGAAATCTATGACGCTAACGAGTTTAAAAACGGTAGGATAAAACAAACTTTGCGAGATTCATCTACATGTTTGTTAACATTGTACCTCATCACTCATCAGAAACGCAAGACCACCCTGTAGCAAAAATAGAAGGGGCTGATGTGCTTGGAATGATCGAGAAAATAATTTTCAGCATGAATTATTGATAACAGGTAATTGATTGTAGGCGATCACGCTAATATCCACGATCGTGCCGATATAACGCGATAGGGGCTTCTCCGATTTTAATTCGCTCGACGCAACTCGCATGAATAAATTTTACCCTCCAGGCAACGGTTCCAAGAGTAATGGTATTTGTTAGGCCGTTTACCTAAGAATCATTGGAGTAACTACTGTTAAGGTTTTATGGACAACAGTAAATACTTATTCTACCGTAAGCATTTAAAATTTTGTTGAATTCCCTTTCATATCATTTTACCACAAAATTGGAGTAAGAAATATAAAACGTAGAATTCTAAGACACATATATTATGCATTTACGTAACTCTATACCTATTATCTGGATATCTATGTTTCATTTCTTGCTCACCAACTGTTAATACATTTTGCTTTATACTTAGTAATTGATACATATACGCTATTATTAAAGAGATTGCAATTTTAATATCTATGTTGGTGTGTAATAAATACTTCAGGTTTAGCTAAATTCTCAAACTAAATTCTCCAATCTGTCATTGAGTATTGCTTTTCGCCATAAACATGATAACAGCTTACAAATTCTAAATACAATCATTGTTTCTTTATAACGTACTTGCTCAAAATACATGCTCAAAATAAAACTATTGAAGGCTTAAATTTTCAAATCAACAAAAGCTTAGATATCCATCTTTGTAAATACCCCTTAGTCAAGTGTAAACGCAGATTATACACAAAATCAATCTTACTATAAGGTTACTGTAGTCGTCGATGTTTGTACACTGTTATGTTTTCGTTATTTTTCTGTTTATTTTATTTTTACGTTATTTTCTATGTTTTTTGCACTAAACTGTTCAAATTTTTGTAATCTAAAGGGTTCTCCCGTCGAATAATAATAATAATAATAATAATAAGGATAATTGTATAGAGTATAATAACATATGTAGTCTACTATCCCCATTTATAGTGCTGAGACTTCCAGAAGCTGCCTTGTAAACGTGTTGAACAAATTAAGAACACGGAGTTTCGAGACAGTTTGAAATTCTATTGAAAGTATTCCGATTTTTACGCCCCAATCCAGCTTGTGAATATTGTTATGATACTGAAAAATTTGCTTGTGTTTATATTACAGATTATGTAGTAGCATAACGCAATCAAAACGAACGAGAAGGAGAACGACAGCAAAGCACTAAACATTGAAAACTCAACAATTTCAAGACAATCAAGATTTTCAAGACACTCAATATTTCATAAAATTTGCAAGATTGTGCAAGACTACCAATCACAATGCTCTTGCAACTGGTTTGGAATCGTCTAAAACCTCTTGCCTGCAATTCTACTAAAACCAGCCGCAGTGTGTGAATAATTTTTCAAAGCGGCATTACTAAAACAAACCACTCGTTAACTGTCTCTCTCGTGCAATCAAGAATCAATCATCAATTTTGTTCATTCCGAATTTACTTCGTAGCCGCATGATAAATGACGAATTGCGCAAACAATCGGGTGGACGGGCCCTGGCGTGTCTCGATCGGTCCCGCGCAGGCGGCCCGAAGCAAAGCCGAGGGGAACTACGTGAGCTGAGAGGAGGAAGAGGTGCGCGAGTACCTGAGTGGGAGTATCCGTATGTACTAAGGGGATGCATGTACTTAACGTTCAGTGTGAGTTCCGAGTTGCAAAGGCTTCAATCAACGTGCCGTCGCTCGGGGCATTTCCGATATCAGACATTAGGTACCCACGGCTTCAGCTACGTACTTCAACTCTTTCACGTTCCGACACCCACGAGAGCGGCTGCGTGCCCTGTTTTGCCACGGAATCGAATTTTTCTCATTCTGGAATGCTCTCTTGTGAGAAATCACCGTAAACTCATTTCTTAATTTCAATATAGAGACTGCGGCTTCATTCTTGATACGATCGAAAGAAGAGTGATTTTTTTTGTGTCAAAAGGATACACCGAAAATCGAGAGTAAAATATTTTCGTAGGGTAAGCTGTACAATGATTGACACCCTAAGCGGAAATCCCAATTGGAATGTCTATATTTTTTTCTGAAGTTTTTGTATGGTCTGAATTTTCAGTTATTATTAATCATTATGGATTTCTCATTAAACTAAGACACCTCGAGTACCTATTAAGTATTTTATTCAATGAAAAACAAAAATAGGCATAAAAGTGCAATCATTGACACCCTAAAATTTGAGGTTATATAGAAAAACATATGTAGTTAAAAACGAAGTTTAAAGTGCTAAACAGACTACTTAGTTCATTCACTATTAAATACATATAACACTTAGTAAATCTGTATTTCAATCCATTACTTAGTTATAAAACGACAAATTATACTTACCTACCCCTTATCAAAATTTTAAGAGAACGCCTAAAACTCAGCCCTTTGTCCCACTTTGTGGTGTTGCCAGATTTAAAATGTGTAGTTCCACTACGGGGCTTTGTAGTGTTATAGTGAAAAAAAAAAAAGAAATTGTAATAAAGTTTGTACTTCTTAATATTAGACTTTTTAATCAGGAGTGCCAATGATTAGTGCAGCGTCAGACATGAGTACAGTTTAGGTTTGTAAACATTGACGGCAGTACCTATAACATAGATTGTAGATAATAAAAAGTTGTTGGCAATGTCGCCTGTGTTGCGATATAGGTGCAGAGCCAGGGAGTTAAAAATAAATGAACAGATATACAAATACTACTTAATATATTTCCATTTCTAACTTTCCAAATCCTTACGCATTTATAATATCTACATATTTGCAGATTATGTCTTTAACACAACCCCATAAACAGAAATTAGGGGGTGAAATGTCTAGCGATCTTGACTATCAAGGAAAGGATACTAACCCGAAAATTCTGATTTTAATGAAACTTCGTGCGAATGTAGAGCATATAATAATTTTTTTGCGGAGATTCACTCTGAAGGGGGGAAATCTATCCTTAAAGTTACGGCGTTTTGCATTTTTTTAATATAACTTTGTAACAGTGCGAGATAGAACAAAATTTTAACTACCTATAAGAATTGTTCAGTTTTTTATGTTCTATCACACTACTGCACGAAAATTAAAAAAAAACTAATAAACAAAATGTTATATAAGTATAAACTATTATATATATAAGTATATATTATATTATATAAGTATAAACTCTTAACCATAAGGGATAAAGACATTTTTTATGCAGAAAATTTACAATCCTCAAAGGTTTACTGAAATATGAAAGTACATAATTTTTTCCCTTATTTTCAAGAAACAATTTTTCAATTTTGTACTTATATTCCCATGCTTATAAGTGATAGGTACCTTACTTCGTTCACATTTTGCAACTTACAGAAGGCCTTACTTTTGTTATATAAGGGAAGGACATTAGCTTTATATAAAAGAAAACGTGATAACTTTAATGGCTGATTGTACTCCTTCACAGTGAATATGTATATTCCGATAGGTTTTATATTCACACAGAGTTTCATTAAAATCAGAATTACCGGGTTGGGAGCCTTTCCTAAAGCTGCGTCTCCACTAGCGTTCGCAAACTGTTCACCAACACTATGGGAATTGAATTTCCTAGAAATCGTCGGTTCGCATACTGTTCCTGAATTGTCGGTAATGACGATAATAATTATGAACATTTCATAAACGCACTGTTCACAGACATTTTATAACCACTACGCAATGTTTTCGCAAACACTGGAATTCCAATGAAGCAACGCAAGACAACATGTCGTGTGCGATGAGTGCGATAGTGATTGCATGTGTTGCATGCGAAAGAAAGTTGTGACGATGTTGCTGGTTGCCGGGAACTGATTCCTCAAGAAGCTGATAGGCTGGTGTAACAGAATATTTATAACTGTTCGGGAAGTCTTCGTGAATTCTTTACACGAGCAATCTTCGCGGAAAGATCGAGTAGTCGTTAGGTATACAAAGTTTGCGAACTGTTTGCGAGCATAGTTTTCGAACATCCATCTGACAATGAGCATAATATTTAGCATATGCGAATAGAGGTAGTAATTACTTGCATTCTTACTTCAGAGGGAACAGTAAACTTCATTGTTTAAACAAATCGTGACAAGGGATAAACAATGTACTTTACAGAGCAATCAAATGCGGAAAAGGAAATTAGTACTGCTTCCCGATCATCACAGAATTTGTTCATTAATCTCCCTAAAATTCTGACGAGGATTTATAATGCGTCGTACCTATATCAAATTGTAGGGCTCGGTGAGCCGTTCAAGAAACACACCCCCCCCCCCCCCTTTTGGGGGCAACTGATCATTGTTTTTTTTCGAGATTTTTGCGTTTAAAAAATCGGTTATAATAGTCGACACACCGAAGTACCATTTGTCTGAATTGCGCCAAACTGGATTCGATTAGCGATCTCCGGATTTTGGAATCAACGTTCTACGCGCACTTCCACCGTATTATGCAGGCAAATATTAGTTCCTAAATAGTATCAACTATGATAACCGATTTTTTAAACGGAAACGTCTCGAAAACAAATGACCAGTTGCACCCAAAAGGGTGTGTTTCTTGAACGGCTCGTCGAGCTCTACAATTTGATATAGTACATACCTATGACTCGTGAGTAGGGATCATGGCATGCAATTGGACAGATGCATTTACAGATAGAAGAAAATCAGCTTGCAATAGTGACCATGTGCAAATCAATATTGCTTTATAACAACGCGTAAAAAAATGACAATGAAAACTTAGAATTAAAAAATCAAGATATGTAGTTGCAGTGCATTTCTTCTATATTTTTGATTATTCAATACGAAATCTTTAATATTCTCAGCATTTGCAAGATTTTCATCAAAGTTAATTGCGTCAAAATCACTAAACAGACTCACATGGAATCTAATGTTATTGATTAAACATTACTCAAAGTGAGCATTTTTAGTTATTTCTGCGGTGCGAGAACTTCCCATAACTTTTAGTTACACTATTTAAAATTTTTGAAAAATTATCGATTATTGTTGTTTTTAAATATGACTTTATTGTCGCGTGCGCTTTTAAAGATATTGTAAAATGTTGAGATATTCGGTAATATATTTTTATATATTTTTACATATTGTAGTAAAGGTATTGCAATGTTTATTATAATGGTTTTGGGGAATCGATATCGATATTTCATGATGCCTTTAAAATATTTACTGGCATCGTTCGAATAACCCATTTGCTATTTTTTGTTGCAGTTCATTAACGCCATAAACCTGCCGTAGGCAGACATTTTTTCGCACCTTCCGTGGGCACACTGGGTCGTTTATGTCCATGGCTGTTTTTTTACGGTTTTTGCCGTCCAAAAAATCTGAAAAAATTATGGGATATTCATTGAAGCCTCTACTTTAATATAAAATCGTTCTGTAAGTCAAATGATTAAAGGATTAATTAGGAAAAATAAAAATTCGGAAGGATGTTTAGAAAGGAGACAATTTGCCTGGACATAAACGACACAGTGTGCCCACGATGGATTAATTTGTGCACCGTACCTACATGGTACATTTTGAATGTACCTACCAATAAATAAAACCATAACGGACTCGTAGAGAATACATGGAAGTTATTTCATAAATGCAAAAACTGTATTGTGTATGACCTACATTAATATAACGTTCTTTACTTTCTTTTGGGTCGAGATTCACACATAGAACTATTGACATTCATGCTTTGAATTTTGCATTTTCTATGAATTTCATCAGTTACACCAATAAACATTGTTACAATTTTATTGTATTTCCTTTGCACCATTGCACTAGGGACACCTCGTGAAAATACTGTCAAAAAGTTGTCAACAATATTACAACGAGCGGTATTGGTTGACCACTCATTGCCAATCATAGATAGGTACTTCTCTAAAAACGAGACTTTATGATTACTATAATGTGTGTCATTGCGGTATCATATTAAAATATACTTCACGAATAATAAGTAGTACTTAAATTCTTCCATTACAAACATAATTGTTTGCTGGTCGCTACCTGAATATATTGCCAATTTCTTGACAATTCCCCGTTTTCATTTACACTGTAATTCTTTTATCAGCAAATGTTATTTTTTCTCGTTTCGAATGTATCCACATAGTATATTTTTCACATCCTTAAGGAATTATTCTTGTTTTTAGGTATTCATTCAGATTATTTAATATGTATAGCTCCTGCGCTTGCTGGTTAACAGTAAACTGGCACGTAAACCACACCTATTGATATTAAAAGAAAATCATCAGACCTCAACCTCTGAGATCTGATTGTACAAATGCAAAACGTAACTTTGCGATAGTTTTACAGTTATATTAGAAAGCTATTTATTTTGAGAGTTGTAATTTTAATTAGAAGATTTCAAATGCTTATTTAAACTTAAAATTGCAAACCGTCATAGATTAATGAGTGATTACACTGTAACCATGCAATTAAAATGTGATAGTATTACCATAGTGAATATTAGCGTAATTAAAACCTTAACGGACGAAATAGTTTGATACGTCTAACTTTTCAAAAATACATGTCTATACCTGAAAAAAATACTGAAGTATTTATTATAAAACTCTCCGAAATGGGTGTGAATAAATATGGGTTCGTGGTGTTTGGTAGTAACACTTTACAGAATGTTGATATAAGCTTGACAAAGCATGAAAAGGCAGTACAACCTTCGTATCGAAAATAAAAATTTTCCTTGGCGTTCATTGTTTAAATTGTAAACAATGACATAAGGCGGAGAACTATCACAAATGGAGCAGCAGCGAATTTTGGACCTGTGACGTCCTGGAACGATACAGCGAGAGATCCCTAGTGATTTACAGAGACCTCAGAATGCAATGAGTAATTTTTTTAAAAAAGGGAAAGGAAGATTATGGAGAAAAGAAGCGATCCGGCAGACCGTCAAAGCGGGTAGTAGAATATGGTTTTTATGGTTCTTCTGACATCTGAGATATTAGTAGGGGATAATTCTATAGGTCCCAAAGAATTATACAAACACAATTGTTATGGCAAATACGGCGGGAAAGCTGTAAAGAATTCAGATAAAGAAGAAGGTGCATCCGGCGACAAATTGGAAGTTATTGACATCAAATGATCATAACTTCGAAACAAATGCATGAAATGCAACAATTCGAACGCTATTATGTAAAAAAAGTCGATATTTTTACTGAACCTATGTATAAGAGTAGCGTAAAAAAGGGTAATTAATAATCATAGAAAGCGATAAATTAACGATGCACCTATTCGCGGAAATATGTTTAGAATTACAGTAGCGGACAAAATAGTTACCACTTTTTCCTTTTGCTTTATTTTTGTTATTTTTTAATATCAACATGGAACTGTGATTTGAACTGTGGAACTGTGAATTGAAAATGTGAATTGAAAATCGTATGAAACCCAGTTAAAATTGAATTTATGTAACTAAGTAACAAAAAAAATTTATGACATTGAACGGGATAACACATTTTTGGGGCCGACAAACTTTTGGTATTCTTTTAGCCCGTCCTGAAAGCAAAAGATGCCCTCATGAAATATCAGATTTTGTATTACTTTGCAAAAGTGGTAACTTTTTAACAGCTTGAAAAGGGTGTTGTCGTGTTTAATGTTATGTAGGAATTTTGTTTATAATCTAAATAAATTCAACTGTAACTGGGTTTTATACAGTTTTCAATTCTCTATCAGAATATTTATATGGGGTACATACTGTAGTTTTGAGTTGATGTTAAACAATAATACAGGCAAAGTGGATCGAAAAAGTGGTATCTTTTTTTACCGCTACTGTACCAATACTTATTCCAATTTACGTGTAAGACGAAAGCTAATACGTTGAGCGCAAAGAAGAATTATTATGATTCGTTTTTCTCTTTTTTCAAATGATGGTTCTTCAGGATAATAATCGTTCATGAAGCTTGCGTGTGAATGTAATAGAAGGTTGATGTCGAGCAAATCTGAAGAACCATTAATAACCATTATTATTCTGTTAGACGGAAGTTTTTGCAGAAAAGTTACAAAATTTCGTTTCAACGCGTGACATATTCTACATACAAACATCGAAACCTAATAAAACTTATGATGGCAGTATTAAAGGATGGTCATATGGCTAATGTTTGTGGATCTTAGTGTTGTTAAAATGAGCTTCGAGCCGTGAGCTTCGAGAGCTCGAGTCGCGGTTCAAACCCTAAAGGCTCGAACCCTTAAGCCTCGAACCTTGTAGCTTTGAGAGCTCGAGCCTTTAAAGCTCGAGTCGTATAAATTGTATATAGTGAAGTGATGTAGGTACAAAGCTCGAGTTTCGGAAGTCTTTTTATAACTTTTATAATGTTTCTGCTCACTATATTCTTTCTTCAAACGTTCCTCAACACGAAACTAAATGAAAATAATCGATATCGCCAGCGTTATGTACTTTGGTTCCCTCGACGATTAAAATAAAATCGGTTAAATAGCTTTTATGATCTGCTCGGTTAGCTCAGTCGGTATACTGGTGTTGTAGGACAATGATCAATTAATTTTATGTTGAGAAACGTTCAAACCAAGAATGTAGAGAGCAGGAACACTATAAAAGTTATAAGAAGACCAGATAATATACTGAAATTTATATTATAGTGATTGTGTTGTTGTTTTCTGTTTTATCATAATTTTATCAAAGAGTTTTGTTACAAATGACTACAATTAATCCAACCAATTGGTGGAACCATTAAAAAGCATCTTTCTATGTGTTCAATAGTAGTTGCGCAAAATAAGATATAATATCAAGGACTTGGAGTTAACTTCATTACTATTAAACACTCGAGCTTCATATGATATTAGCCTTAAAAGCTGAGTCTTTAAGGTTTAAAGCTTCGAAGACTCGATCTTTATACAACACTAGTGGATCTTATCCTGGAAGTAAAACCAATGTTTTAATTCTGAAAGAACTTTTCGAAACTAATATATGGGATATATTTGTTATTAGTCGTGGCTTCCAAAGTTGTATAAATAAAATTAAAGGAAAAGGATCTGTGGGTACACTATAATCATTTGCAGACTCACCTCGAAAATCTTCAACGACAAAACAGGTGAATCAATCACCACGATCATTACAAACACCCGATATGCTTTGGAAACGATTAATGGACAAATAAAAGAACGTTATAAATATTTCGATAAAACAATTCAAAACACCACAATGCGTTCCCTATTTACTGGCTTTCAAATCACTTGTGCTTTACTTAACTCAACACTTGAAACAGTACCTACGTCACATCTTGACGAATTTATTATCAAAGGATACTTGAGTATTCAACTAATGATAACTATCTATCAGAATTAGTTCGCAAGAAAAGCATGAATGCACGTCGGTCGCAATGTCAACGCATTGAAGTTGCGTCGCTAGATTTTTCCCACAAGTAACAAAGTGTTACTGATCTCAGTTTAAACACATCTGGATATTATGAAGCAAAAAAGCTGCGGAAATCGGAATTCAGAAAATTATGCAACTTCGTGTGCAAGTAGAGTAGTTTATCCGTAAGATAAACCTATTTTTTCATGGTGCAATAGTGCGTTTTTAAGAGGTGGAATCAACTCTTGAAAAACATGCAAAATTTTATTTTTCCTGGTATATCTCGAGAACGGTGAGAGATATCGAGAAGAAGTTTAAACAAAAGTTGCATCTTTCTTTAACCCTTTAGCGCCCGCACCTAGATCGCGTGGAAGAAAAAATATCCCGTTTTGTTTTTATCGTTAAAAATGGTCTGAATTTATATATTTTTTTATACAAAAAATTTTTTTTTTACTTTTTTTAATCAATTTTTTTCAGAGATCAAAATGCATAAAACCAAAGAATACAGGGTTCAGGTAGGTCCAACTTTCTTCAGTAAATAAAACTACGCTAAACATGTATCACTTAAACTGTTGCAAACAGTGTAATACGAATGCAAACGGCGAAACGGCAAAAAAAGGAATGTATCATATATGATACGTTTGGCGCTAAAGGGTTAATATCTATAAAACTAAGTTAAAATAATTATCAAAAAGTCCATAATTTTCAAGTTATCCCCATCACCAAATCTTAATTCGATAATCATTTTTACGCAGTTTTGTATATATAAGAAAAAGGTGCAACTTTTGTTTAAACTTCTTTTCAATATGTCTCACCATTCTCGAGATATTCCACGAAAAAGAAAATTCTGCACTTTTTTCAAGGGGTTATTTCACCCCCTAAAACCATACTATGGTAACAACAAAAAATAGGGTTGTCTTCCGAATGAACTACTCTACTTGCACACAAAGTTGTCTAACTTCACTTTTGGATCAATCTGGTGAGTTTGAGTTGCATATACCAGCCAACAACTTCTGGATCCAGCAATTATTGCAGATACCAAATTGATCTGGATTTCGTCAACAGTATTCTATTTAAAACACAGTTGCACTCGCGTCACACCCACACTGTGAAGTATTTTGTTTGTGTAGCTGTTATTAGATAAATCTGAAAATGGGGTTGCTTCAATTATTAAACATACTTGCGGATGCAGAGTTGGCTAATATGTTGTGGGATGTTGTTTACATATAGCAAGACGATTGCTGTTCTTCGAGTTTGCTCGAGATCAACCATTTATATACAGTGGGGGATAAAAATATGTGGAAACCATTTAAAACAGAATAACTTGTTTAAAATTAGTCCAAACTACTTAAATTTCTTTTAGAAGCTAGAAGGATTATTTTCATGGGTGGTGTGTTTCGTCGTATTGAAAAGATTGCAATTGATCGGAATAGCGAAGAAAATAGTGAAGATCATTTGTTCAACTTTTTTATCTGAGCCTGTAATAAAAACTGAAAAAATCCGTTTGTAGGTTTAAGAATAGTTAGATACATGCTGAAAATTGCATTGAAATCGGTGAACGCAGCTATATGCTACAAATAATAATTAAAAGTAGTGGAAATCGCAGTTTTCAGCAGTTTTCGGCCTATAATTGTAATAAACCTAAAGATTTATTTGCATAATAATGTTCGAATGATTGCATTTCGTACATTCTTTTCGAAATTACGATTATTTAAAGTTAACAAGTTTATTTGCATTCTTTTACCACTTTCCTATTTTATTTTCCGTAAACAAAGATGCTTTTATAATTCCTTGGGACTTATAGAATTGAGAACTATAAAGCCTCCCCTCTACCGCACCGTTAAACTGGCGTGTTGTTATGAATCGAGAACGCGTGTTTTATCGCCGCAAATAGTGCAACGATTTCAGTTGAAATGTGATCCAAGTCTAGCAAGCACCATTCAGCAACTGTCACATGGGGCGCCGTTTGAATTTCACAGAAAACTTCGTGTCGCAATCAGAAATATGGAACCATGTTATAGGTATTCAGCGACGAAAAGAAATTCAAATTGGACGACAATTTTGTTGAGAATAATTCAGGCACTACGCTGTCTGGTAATGAGCGTGAGAAAAGGAGAGGGGAGTGTGCGAGAGAGCATAGAGTGGGGTAAAAAGAATAGAAAAGGGTGAAAAACTGAACGGAGAGCACGTGAGCGATGAGAGAGCATCAGAGAATTAAGAAGCATCTTTTAGTGCTAATTCATTTATTTAGATAGGGTTATCATTTTTTTTCACCAGCAAACCGGAACAAGTAAAAAACGGGGACAGAACGAAATATTTTTCTGAAAAAATAAACTACATACTTTTGATGTAGTGATTAAAAAATGGCTTACAATGAAAAACACAATAGTCAGTACAAGTGAAGCAGCAATCTATTTGGGAGCCAAGTCATATTTTTCTGTACGTAAAACATTCTTCAGAAGTGTTTCATTATTCTGAAATACCTACTTCATAGAATTCCGTATAAAATGAAGGAATAAGAAAACCGGGACGTATTTGTATACCGACCAGGACACCCATGATGAGGGTTAAAAACTGAGACGTATGATAACGTCCCTACATATAGATATCTATTGTATTAGGTTAATAAGAGCAACAAACTAACTTTACGTAGTAAAAAGTAACAGTTTTTAATTATTACTAACGCAATTTGCGAAACGAAAAAAGATCGCTGAGTTATGGCGAGGCCAGAAATTAAAAAACGTGAAAAACAGAAATGCCTAGCATTCATAAATGGAAAAACAAAACGCAGGGAAATATCAGAAAGTACTAGAGGAAGATCAGAGTTGGGCAAAATGTAATCTAATTACAACTTACAAATTACGATTAAAATGTAATTGTGTAGTTGATTACACATTATTTTCATTAATCGTTCATTTAGGTAATTGACGAAACCAAATGGTCAACTACCTAAATTAACGATTGCAGAAAATAATGTGTAATCAACGACGCAATTACATTTTAATCGTAATTTGTAAGTTGTAATTAGATTATATTTTGCCCAACTCAGAGGAGGATGTACTACTATTTGTGGCGATCATGGCTGTCGAAAATGTGCTTTTCAGCAAGGAAAACGGTACATGCTACTGGTTCCACTAAAAACTGGTCTCCTCAACTTAGAATTCAACTTTTGAAGTCGTCATCTTTGGGCAACATTACCAAAAATGTTTATGACAAATAAAAGCCAGATGTTTATATGCAAGGCGAAGTGATATTGGGGATTCAAGCGGCGTGGAAAGACATTGCACAAAACACTATAAACATCTTAATTAACAGCGTACTACGATGATTAATCGATGTAATATAAAACAAAAGACGCTAGATAATAAAACTTTTAAAGGAAA
Source organism: Andrena trimmerana (assembly GCA_951215215.1). Classification (NCBI taxonomy): domain Eukaryota; kingdom Metazoa; phylum Arthropoda; class Insecta; order Hymenoptera; family Andrenidae; genus Andrena; species Andrena trimmerana. The sequence goes on from OX578062.1 coordinate 12,974,707, forward strand.
CTGTAATTTTGAAACTTTTTAAGAAGTCCCCATCGAAATCTACACCCCTATCGTTTCTAAGCAAAATATAATAGAATTTATATATCTCATAATGTAATTTGATTATAACTTATGTAGATATTCAATCAGAAAACCCTGTCAAAAATAAAAATATCATTAATAAGTCTATTAATTACACCGCTCATTGAAATATTAGGTTATTTCTACGTACAAAAAGATATTAAAAATACATTCACGACTGCGAATTAGAATTGTAAATAACGGTGACCTCGTTCACGATCGTTCGTTTAAAAACTTGAAAATCCTTCGCTGTTTCCGACGGGAAACGATGATTTTCATACTTCTGTTACCATGCATCAATTCCTTGTAGCAGAATTCAATTCGACTGTTTTTGTAAAGGCGAAAATGACTTTATGAAGAAAATCATTCGATGAAGGAAAACATGTACAACGGCCCATAAAAAAAATGTAGCAGACAGAGAATAATTCATTCAAAGCTCAGCGTAAAACCAGTAACGTAGGTTGTAAAAGTTCTTTCTTATATGTGTAAGACCTTCGGGTATGACGTCAGTGCACGAAATGTTTACCAACCTGAATCCTGTCTCGTTGCTGATAAACAACCTTTCTTTCAAAAAGTTGAAACCTTGCAATATACACATAGTTAGAGATAACGTCTACAATACTAGTCCAGCAATACGTATTAACCGAAGCGATCAAGTAATTTTAACCATGCTAAAAATTCGTGATAATTGACTCACTCCTTCATTATCACCAAAGACAACCCAACTATCTGTGACATGTGTGACACAAACATTTACATTGAACATATTCTAGGAAATTGTTCCAAATTCAAAGTCAAGCGGTGCAACATGATGTCTCGATGAACTCGCTAGACATGCTAAAAGAAGAAAAACCTTGCAGATAAGTCTTTAATTTCTTAAAAGGTGTTGGTCTATTCCGCTTCATTTGACATACCAATTCACTTTCACATCGACGCACTATATATACTATTACCTAATTATCGTAAAATAAGATTCGACATGTATCTTCTAAATTAATTACACCTTGGTCATGGAATGTGGGTATATATAACAACTTACAAAGGCGCAGAGACCCTAAACATCTAATAAAAAAAAACTTTTTATCAATCGAGTAAGTAGTAGTAGGTATAAAATAGTTTGAGCTTATGCAACTGTCGACGACCGGAACGATTCTTGAGAATCTTTCGCCTGTTGTATTCAATCACTCCTCAATTTCCAAAAAATACTAACTGATTGCTGTTATTGACTAAATATATTAGTGTCATATTTGTACATTCAGTTTACTAAATGCAGTAATACAGTGCGCTTCAATAAAATGACGCAGATTAGGTAATTCCTAAATATAAGATTAAACAACAGAGAAAAATACTGTCACTTCAGAAATACTGTAAACTATCTGTGGTGTAAATTTTGACCGTTTCATTGTTTCTATATTTCATTCCATTTGTATTTATATCTTAGTAATGTTAGATTTGACAATAGCAAACGGTAGTTGAGTCCAGCTACTTCTGATATTTAATTCACATATAAGTAGTGTCTTAACGGGGTATAACCGTTTGAAAGTGTCAAATATCGGATTTCTTTTTACATATTTTCATAGATTTATAGGCATTTGAGTGGAACAATCCAGGTAGCATGGGGCGGCACCTCGACCGATCGTAGCGGAATTATATTTTTCATTACGGTGGTTCTAAAAACTCGCGTTACGTTCAACCAATTCACTTCCAATTTTGCACGCAGAATCGTAATAAATAAGATTCCATATCGATCTACGATGCCTTTTTTATTCCGATTCCCCGTTTATTATTTATAAGGAAAAACGTGAACTTTTCTCATAGAAAAATCTAACTTTATCATTACACATATACCATTTCTTTATTTTTTTAAATTTTCAAAATCGGCGCCGTAGCTCGATAGCTATTAACATATTTTATAAAAAAAATGTACTGTTTTTGATTTCACACACGACATACGGTTTTTTTTCAGGGCCACCGTGTAGCCGTCTAAAATCGAGAGAGTTAAGGATATGTATCCATAACTTCCGAAAAACAATAGTTTTTTAACTGAAACTTTTTTTATGGAGTTCATAATACTATGTAAACATAATACGAAAACGGAAAATCATTATCAAGTCGCTGATTTGTAAAAAATCCACATAATATACACATTTACTTAAAAAAATAAATAACAGAAACAATACATGACACTACGTGTTTCGGGGTATAGGAAGACATCAATTTTCATCAAAAAGATGACTGAACGCGCAGTGTTACATTAGTAATAAATATACTGTATGGAAGTGATGCTATAAATATCGAATTTAGGATCCTTAAGTTACCAGTATTTTGAAAAATATAACAACGTTATAACTCCAGAAGAATGCTCCTGAATGCGCTAATTTTTTTTATTCAGGAATCAACAGAAGGTTAACGAAGTAAGCTAGATTCCTGCAACTTATTGACATTGCTACACTAAGTTACGTAAAATGTAGTCAATTTAATAATATCCGCTTTTTCTTTTTTTAAATTTTGTAGAAGGATACTTGAAAAAACGCGTTTGTAGAACGCAACAGTTTCAAACAGTGAAATAAATATAATTTACTTATGTAATTATTTGGTGTTTATAGTAACATTAAGATGAACTTATTTTTACTGTTATGTCATCAGAGAAATTGATGTTTCAGCATGCAGAGAGACACGAGGTGTAAGTAAACCGAAAATGATGAATGACGATGATTAACATGCGCATATTATTCAACAGCTTCATAATCCGCTGTATGTGTAGAACTTGAAGGAATCAAATATTTCAGAACGCGTTACATGATTTTTCTAGAGAAGCTGTTTTGCAAATCTTTGTCTCCACTTTAATAAAAAATTATTATGAATCAACTAATGTAATTTACTGCTTGTTGAGTTTATTACTCTCTACATTATTCCGTTAAACAAATGGATCACCACTAAGCGTACGCGATTAATAATTATCTAAAATTATACAGCCTTAAACATCAGCCTTTTATGCTTCCATTCGTCCTAATTCTAGAGTTGAAAGAGTACACTTTTCTGAGCCTCTAATAAATTGTTGGGTTTTATTTCAATTCAAACATAAATTTAAGAATTTCGTCGTAAAATCTACCTATTACACGTCAGAGCGTATTTATGACGTAGTTACTATTTAGAAATCTTTAAATAACCACATCTAATAACAGATTCCGTATTTGTGTTTGTTCTTAAGCCATGAAACTGCTACATCAAATAACATTTTATTCTAGTGTTATTATAGCATTCCTTTCTTAAAAAAAAATTATTAAAACAATAAAACAACTTTTTTTATTATATCTCTTCAAATCGTATAAATGGTGATCCAAACATTATAGTTACATGTTAAATTTAAAAAAATTCTAATTAACATGCTCGCGAAACCTGATCAAGATTTAGATTGAGATTCGTTTGGCGAGTAGATTTCAAGTTAGTTCACAAATACTTTTCTACAATTACAAACGATTTTACGTATTTCCTTAAAACATTCACACTTCGATTTCACATTTCAACGCTCTCAAATACCTATAACATTAAATTCCATCGCTTAGGATTTTATAATTATTTAAATGTCTCTCAGCACACAGTGCACTCGTTCTATGAACACGTACATTTGTAAATGAACTTCCATAGCAGCTATATGATTCAGACAAGAATGAGATCCGTAAAAGTAAGCATTGGCTATTTTTACGATAGTTCGCAATACCTATGTATCTAATCCATAAACTTCTCCTGTTCTCACTGTGTTATTTAAGCGTAACACAAATATTTTCCGTTATCATGTTGTAAATGAAACAATTATTAATATCTACAATATTTCCTCTAGCGGTTTCTTTCATGTTTATCTCCAAAGTAGTTAGATCCAAAAATTCAACTGGCAAGGGAAATAATCGCTAACTTTTTCTGTTTCAAAATTTTTCCATTTACTGTTCAGAACAGGACGTTAAGTAACGATTTAAAGACTTTATGTTTAAAGTGCTGGAAAACTATAAATCATCTATAGAGCCTAGGAAGACTATGCACTCAACCAGCGACGCACTTCATAGCAATGAAAAGCAACGAATTAAACGTCGCTGACTGTTCATTTCAAAAGTGTTGCATATGGGAAATTTATTCCACGCAACATTGTAAGCGAATGTTCGCGCTACAAGTGACTGTTTCCCTTGGCTACACTCGTAGAAATTATTCTAGCACAGAAAGAACGAGGGTATGGCTTACCTTGGAATGGATATCCAGTAAAGTACGGTGCCATGTTCAGGGTGCTGACTGCCATCTAGCTAATCGCTTCTGTTCTCCACAGTCTTTCAGCACCAACTCACCACAGAAAACGAAAAAGAAAGGAAACAGAAAGAGAATTGTTTTTCCGCTCGAATACTTCCACTTATGCCAGATCACTTTCTCGACCGCGGTTGGCAGAATGCGATCGAGTCCGCACTGAGACTCCGTTGGAACGAAGACGAGCTGGAGAGATGTCCGAAACGGTGCACAATCGCCGCGAGACGGTCAGGATGTGGCGAAACGACAGAAAGGGATGGTCGGTGTTTTACCGGGTGCAAGTGGAACAATCGTGAGACCTGTTTGCTTCTCGAGGTCCCGACTCGAACTGTTCGGTTGCCGATTCCGACGAAGGCTGGCAGGAAGGGAAGGTGAGGAAAAGAAAGGACAAGAACGGCACGTTGGCTGAAGGCAAAGAAGGCTCCGCCTTCGTCGCGGGCCCCTGTCAAGGAGGGAATATCTGGGTCTAAAAGTACCCTGATGCTTCTAGTCGAGCAGTGCATTGGTCACCTCGAAGGTGATCCCCAAGAGGTGGAGGTGGTCTTTCCCCTGGCTCCGCCCGACCTTCTCTTTTCCTCAGCGAGCACAGCCCTCTATGTCTTGCCCTCTATGCGTTTCCTTTCATCCCTTTGCGACAGAGGAAAGATCACTAACTGGACAACGAAATATGTAATGACGTTCGATCGATTAAGCATTGAATGATCGTTGCTCGGAGGCCCGATACTATCCGTCATAATATCGATCATTGGCCGCGATTGCTATTAGGGCTGGGACTATTTGTCGAATATAATTCGAATATCCAAGTATTCAAATACTATTCGAATATTTAAGTAAATTGTATTGTCATCGGAACTACGTATGTGTGCAAAGTTTCAAGCCGATCGGATATGTTGAAATGGGTCAAAGTTAGCTTACAAGATTTCACCCTGACAAATTAACGAACTCACAACTCAAACTAAATAAAATCTGGTAAAAAAATTAACCTAAAGAACATGATATATAATTCACACCATACTATTCGAATAAATCAGTATATTACATCCGAATATTATTCGAATACTTAAATATTCAAATAGTATTCGAATACTTAAATATTCGAATAATAACATTCGAATACTCAAATATTCGACGTTTATTCGCAGCATTCGAATACTTGTAAAATATCCGAATATTAAATTATTAGAATAGTCCCAGCCCTAATTGCTATAGCGTGGAACGTTTTCAATCTTTTCCAATTTGTAGCTTCAGGAAACACTTATATTTATTAAATGCAAGTAGTAAATTTATTTCGTGCTGTATATTCAGGCATGAAGATTTTGAAGCTATAGTGAGTGTCCCACATTTTTGCGACTATAAAAGTTCAATTTAGGTTATTACCGAAGGTACTGCAGGCATTTCTGCAGCACATGTATGCATGGATTTAATACTGGTATAATAAAAGCACGCTATTTTGAGAAAATAAATACCTTTTAATTTCCACGTAAGAGCAGTAATTACTATAGGAACTGTTCTGGAACTTTTCAATAGGTTCTATTTGAAACATGAACTGTGGAACTTTCATATAAGTTCCCATGAGAACTGATGATGTAAAAATTCTTGAAAATAAGCGTTCTAGTTGGAATGGAACATATAAAATATAAAAATAAAAATTTCTCTATAACAGGAACAGATATTTTGTTCATCAATATTAAAAAAATTCTCAATCGTTGTAACAAGTACTGAATAGGTTAGGCTGGGGCTAAAAGTCCCGTTTTTCGTATAAACCTATGTAAAATTTAGTATTAACAATCTAGAGATATCTGGTGTTATTTTGTATAAACTATGACTATTATGCTTTACGTTCACGAAGTTCGTTTGTTGATACTGGTATTTTCTCTTGAGTTATACCAGAACATGGTTGTCAATGCAAAATGGACTTCTTGCCCTACGCACGGGGCAAAAAGTCCATTGCGTAGGGTAGAAAGTCCCTAATATCTTTTCGTCTAATATTAAACTAAATAAGTAAAAAACTCTTTTCAAATCATCAAATATTTATTAAACCAAATCTTTTTGGTACACAATATTGAAAGGAAAGCATGTCTTCTTTACCAAAAAGTAAAAATATAAGTCAGAGGCTCACTTTGAACTAAAAACTAAAAAAAAAACGCTCAACTAAAACAAAATCGCTATTTAAATACTTTGGCATCATTTCTTTATAGTTTGGACATCTTATTATGAAAACAAATAATAAAAAATATATATATTTATAATACCTTCAGTCTGAGGGACTTTTTGCCCCAATGGTACCTCTGTAGCTGCTGCGATATATACGTAAGAAAATGTTATCATTCAGCAATAAACAATATCGTGCACTCATTACTAAAGGAACATACATTCTTAACGTACTTGGCTGATAAGCTTTTAAACTGGGGTTTCCTTCGTATAAAACAACAAAGGCGACGTATTTCTTTTACTTTTCGACACATAAAGTAACGAAGGCGTCGTGTACTTAGTATCTCCATAAAAAACTTCAAAAAAGTAAAAAAATACGCCAAGTACACGATAAAATCGAGGACGGAAAAGAGTAAATCACAAAAAAAAATAGAAGAAAATATACATTGTAAAAAAAGATGTGAAATCAAAATGAGCTGCAAGTACATAAAGGTGCTTTCCCGCAGCGTGCAAAGGCGACACTGTGTAACACAATAAAAGACAAAAAAAGATGTCCGCGGCCTGGAAGTCAAATACTTGGCTTTGCCAGGCAAGGTATTCTCAGATTATCGATACTCATACCTTTCCCCTCGCAGGCTTTCAGATAATTTGTCCATTTAAAACTCAGACAATATGAGTACATTTTCATTATATTACGTTTTAAAATAATTGTAAGATCATTCATCGACACCGATACCTTTCCTCTCACAAGCTTTCACATAATTTGTCAATTTAAAACTCTGACAATATGAATACACTTCGTTACCTATTTTGCGCTTTTAAATAATTCTTATTCATCAACAATCACGTCAAGTATTTGACTGCCAGGCCGCGGACATCTTTTTTTGTCTTTTATTGTGTTACACAATGTCGCCTTTGCACGCTGCGGGAAAGCACCTTTATGTACTTGCAGCTCATCTTGATTTCACATCTTTTTTACAATGTATATTTTCTTCTATTCTTTTTTTGTGATTTACTCTTTTCCGTCCTTGATTTTATCATGTACTTGGCGTATTTTTTTACTTTTTTGAAGTTTTTTATGGAGATCGCACTTCTCTTTACAAGGTATGTATGTATGTATTATATATGTATAGTACTTTGTGTACAGTACATCGTGCGCGAAGCAGCTTATAGCGCTGAACGTATTTAACATTGAACTGTATTCACAACCACAATTATTAACACCTTTCGGAGAAAAATATATATGCATTTTTAGCATTTCGTGGCCAAGCTTGTTTTTCTACTCGTAAATCATCAACGGACACCCAGGTTGTGCCCTTACCCCTTACCATACTCGTGTAATGACCATCGTTAATACTTTTACCGTGGTCTTCACTTGAAGATCATGTAAACGTACAAAATCTTTTTTTTATCATTTAAATTAAAAAGTATTCATTTATATATATATATATATATATATATATATATGTAAAAACACGTTTATAACTTGATTATAACTTGACGGTAAGCTGTCAAAATTTGGAGTGGATTACATAGTGAAGATAGCGATTGATGAACGAACCATGTATTAGTTCGAGTGGATTGCATAGTGAAGATAGCGATTGACGAACGAAACATGTGTTAGTTTCATTTTGGCTGAAGGTGTGCGTGTAACGCGTATATACGTATTATGTTTGACGAAGAATTTTCTGAAGAATCCGAAGAAGAAAAATCTTACCGTTTTCGACAGATCCATGAAATGATATTACGATATCTCTGTCATGCGTGGACCGATTTTATTGAATTTGGTCGCATTCGAAAGCTTATATGCGGTTTACATAAGAAAAATGCCTTTAAATTTGGAAAATAATGCAGGCGTGATGAGATATTAATGAAATAAGTTTCAGGTTAGGTTGGATTAGCCGGGCGACGAGTAAATGATAGCGGTAGCGACAGTCGACATATGCAGGGTGTCGAAACATGTACTTGGCGTCGAGACGCTACCGCGTCTCTAGATACTGCGAAACTCAATACATTGTTTAGGAATAGAGATTTTGAATTCGGGACTTTTTACCCGCCGGACTTTTAGCCCCACCCTTCCCTACCACAAAATGTGTGGAATCTCCACAAAATTAGCCTTTTTAAAAAAAAAAGTACAAAAATGCGCCCCAAGTATATGCGCGCGAAGACGATGTCGTAAATTTATTAACTCATTTAAAAGAATCCCATTTAAAACTATTTATACAAAGAAAAAATGCATTAAATAATATTAAGCAGATACATTTTTATACAAATAAATATTTCAATACGAATAAATATTTTATTCAATATACTTGGCGCTGCGCCGAATTGGTGTTGCTAAACTGTATAAATATGTATAAATTGCATTAGAATCTTTTTCTTTCTATCTTGTCTTAATGGTATCTTGTTTTGTTTTATTTATTAACCAAGCCAATTAACATTTTTTTGGTTTCGCAGCGCCAAGTATTTTGAATAAACTAATATATATATATACTAATATATCTGCTTAATATTATTTAATACATTTTTTTCTTTGTATAAATAGCCATTGTTATAATTGGCGCAATTTTTGAATATCATTAGTGTTGTAAAGCTATAAATTTACGACAATGTTTCTACATGGGATTCTATTTAATGAATTAATAAATTTACGAAATCGTCTTCGCGCTTATATACTTGGGGCGCATTTTTGTACCTTTTTTTAAAAAAGATAATTTTGTGGATCTATTCAACCATGAATTCAGTACGCTTTTACATTTCTGCTACTATAAACTAAGTAGTACTTTCGATATGAATAATAAATATCATACATACCATAAGTTTATTAATGAAAAGTGTAATAGATAATCCGCATTACCATTTTTTTACCATTTGTTTCTGTCTCAAACATACATGACACATAAATTAATATAAATGTAAGAAGATCGTTTAATTTATCGATGCTCAAACTTTTGATCCTTTCTTTGGACATTAGACAGTTTTGGCTGATTCCCTGCTGCGATAAAGGCATCTCCTCTGAATTGCGTGTAATCACCATGGAGATTAGCCGAAAAGGAAGCTGGAATCATCTGGACAAGCGTTATAATCCAACACAAAGGGCCTTACAAAGGCGTTAATACGCAAAGTTCGTACAAGGTCATTTACAGCTTTACTTTTTCCAAACTATGAGCAATACCGTATTGTCATCAAAATTGTAATATCCATGAAATAACAATGATTAAATCGGTCAATTGTTTTCTAGAGATAAAAAAAACAGCCGAATGATCAGAGTTCTATAATTCATACAATTATATAGATGAGGATTAAAGATGCCCCAGAAATTATTGTTATACATTGAACTTTGTTATTGGAAGGTTATTTCTAAAAGAGTTACTACATAAATGTTTTGTACAGGAATAATATTTATACATATTACATGTGTCTATTAAATCTAAACTGCGTTCCATATAAGAGCATACCGACGCCGCGACCGATTTGCGACCGATCTGCGCAGCTCCCATGGATGTGACACACGCGATTGGTCGTAGCACTTTCCCTGCTGGTTTACTACCAATGAACAGTATATCCCTGCGCGAAACGAGTATGCTCTTATATGGAATGCAGTGTAGAGGGTCTCTTCTTTTTACTACTGGCACGCCGGAACGGCATTGACACGGAACTAATATGTGTGCGCAGACCTTAAAATGTCATGTAACAAAAAGTCCATAAATGCTTTATTAAAAAGCTATACAAAATATGAAACGTGAAGTAAATGTCTGTACTCTACATCGAAAGAATTGATTTTATATGTTGATTAAACATTTCTCACATCTCTCCGAGAGTGCTATCAGCCTCTAAAGTCTTAGACTTTTTTTCAACATCTAGTGTATGATGATAATTACATTGCACTGTAAAGTTTTATAGATTCATTTAGCTAATAATTTCAGATTGTAGGGGAGACCGGGTTGGTTGTCCCAAGGGGTAGGTTGGCTAATTGTTAATAACTATGCATCGACATATGCTGTTCTGCGGAATGATTTACTGTAGAAAGAAGTCACTTCTACTATGCCATGCATTTATATCCGACCCCACGATCGCACGTTTTTTAACAGTTATCAGCGTTTGTCGAAAAATTGACTGCGTAAGTAAATATTTTTTCTTAAAGATTGTATGTTTTCACGCCCTATATAGTTACAATAGAATACATGTTAAGGGACTACTTAGTTTAAAGTTTGTTTAGTAGACGATCTATTGGCATAGTATTTTTGTCTATACATAAATAATTGAAGGTTAGGTATATAGATTATTGAAGTCAAAATGATCGGTTGGGGCTGGTTTACTAATAACGTTAATAAAGTTTAAATTCTTATTTTGTTATTCAGAAAGTGATTTTTATTTTTTGTTTAAATTTCACATGTTATAAATACATTATAATTTATGTTTAAGTTGAAAACATTTTCAGTTTATTATTAAAATATGAAAGAAAGATAATTAATAATTTATAATGAAATAATTCTTGTGACATTGTGTTATTTTATTACAATTGAGATAAGTTGCTAATAACATTTTCTTAACTGATTGTACCTATAGTCAACCTACCCCATACTGTAAGTCTACCAAATCCGATCTTAGGAATGGTTGACCAGCGTGGAAAGTGTTAGAAAACATTATAATACCTTAATTCTTATCACATTGAGTCAACATTAATAATTTAATCAGATAGCCAAATGTATGAATCCTATCAAATATACTAACTGGTTTAATGATATTTCGTCCACATACCTAATTTATTAAAAATCAAACACGGGAAAACTGCCCTACCAGCCTCGACCTCCCCTAATATGTTTAATAATTTCGATTCTTGAAGAACTGATAAATATAAGAGTAGGTTGCGATATTATATGTATAGAATAGTTATTCATATGTATCAATTCCAGTTCGTATACAAGAAAATGTTTAAAAAATTCTAATTATTATAATTTCAATTTCTAATTTTAAATAAATGAGCTAAAATAACGGGGACAAAGAATTTTCATATCGTTAAATAGAATGACTACTACTTCGGTACGTTTTATTTGGTCAAAACTCAAGAATCATTTCACCATCATTATTTCATAATTCCAACGATTATTAATATTTATAACAAGAAATTAATTTCGTTTGAATTTTTGAATTTCGGAATACATACATTTGCTGACTTTCCTTACTGATGTTACGTGCCGACCATTTTTTCCTAAATTTACATATGCCATCATTAACATTTGATCCAACCATTTCGTGTTTTGGGAGTTTCCCTCAATCAATTGTTAATGATCTACAAGCCGAATTTCTACGACAATAATTTTATTTAGTTTCTTGAAGCCTGTCACGCCATGACATTTTTCCCACGCAAGATTTGGCAACAACAGTCTTCCAACAGTTCCAACGTTGCGCGACGTTCCTAGAACACCGGATGCGATAAGCATTTCGAAAATCTAAGCACCGAGAGGCTGAGAACGGTCCGAGGCGACGACGTGTGGTCCCCGTGTGCATGAGGTCCGGAGTCAGCAATTTTGGCACTCTTTGTTCAAAGTCCCAAGTGCTCGGGCCTACCCTGCGTTCGTTCGTTATAGTCGGCTAGCAAGTCGCGTAGTGCGCGGTCGTTTTGTCCGAGGGACATGTTGCCATATTGTATAATAGGTGTTTGAGCTGGAGTTCCATTGTGTCATAGTGAACGTGCAAAAACTCAGTCCCCATAGAGACTCATTTAAGTTCTACTGTTTAAATCATACTTATTTTAACCATTTCTTGTTTAATTCTCATATTTTGCGTTTAACTATTTAAATCCACCTTCTATACGTAAATATCAACGTCAGTGTACTGTGCGAGGTGTCCTGCGCTTCAACATCCTGTATCGCAGGCCCCTCCAGGTCACACAGAGAGAGCGACAGAGAGAGAGAACGACAGAGAGAGAGAGAGAGAGGGGGGGGGGGGGTCAGATAGAGCGACAGAAAGAGAGAGTAAGCCGTTCCAAATTTAACACTCTTCTAATACCGAGTCGGTGAGTGATTCAAAGTACCTATGATATTGTACGGAAGCAACAGTTGATCCAACCACTTAGTGGGTTACGGGATTTCCCTCAGTCAACTATTACCTTCCTTTCGGCGTGTACCGCGTTTTTGAAATTTCCTAATTTATGTAATACAAATCGTCGATCACATTACCCTTCTAAATTATTCGCCGTGAATGTATAACATCAAACACAAATGCGATAATTGATCTAACCACTTAGTGGGTTAGGGTAAATCGGGGAGACGAGGTCGACCTAATATAGAATGGCTATTAAAACTAATACAGATATTACTTATTTTATCAGAACAAACCTGATATGTTTAGAATTTTATGCTGATTCAGAAAAATTGGTCGATATTTGCTTTAAGACAATATTTACTGTAAATCGGGTTGAAAACTGAAGTCATGACATCTGACCACCTCTCCCGAGGTGCTGGGAGAAATGGTTTTTGTCGTTGGCAGAGACCACTCACATAATTATTCATGGAAAAATAACAAGGATGACAGCAAAATTATTTATGAGTGAATACAACTACAGTTTCATTGATATTTAATTTGTTTACGCTAAACAAGTAAAGAACACATCAAAGAAAAAGTGAACTACCTACCGGCTATTAGCAAGGAAAATGAAAACAAAAGTGAAAAAATAAAATAAATAAACAATAATAATTACAAAATAATGATAATAAATAAAAAAAATAAACAAAAGTAATAAAAAAATCATAACTCGACCTCGACTATCTCTCCTTCCTGCAGCGAGAGGTTGTTTTCTCGTTAGTTTTGAGAGGAAGAGTTAATATGGCCAAATACTTTGGCTGCATTGTCCCTCGATATCTCTACTATCTTATTATCTCAAACATTAAACGAAAATAAACTTAGAAGTATATTTTAAATACGATTCTGTACACCGCTGTTTGACAAAAAAGGTGAATGTAACCTCAATTTACCTTTTACAGCTTATAAATCCAGAAAAACATAGAAGCGAAATGGCGCTATTCATTCAACTATTTTTGGCTTCCAGAGAAGTAATTGGTCTGCACTTTAACGCATTTTTGCGTATAGAGTCTGAAATGTAGCGACTCGACCAACTCTCCGGCCCGACCGCGTTTCCCGGATTTACCCTACGGGATTTCCCTCGATCAATTATTGTCGATCAATTATTGTCCATCGTCTGGCGTCCACGCCAACATGTAAATGGAACTTCCGAAATCGAATAGCATTCTTTGTAATCTGTTGTAAAATCCTACATATCGAAATTGAGCTTTTATATTGTTTAACGCAACATAAACCTATGTAATTTCCCCATTTTGTACCACCTTTTGCTTTTCCTTTGCATATTTTTGTAATACATGGTAAATTTAATATAAATCCGTCTCACTTTGTTTCGAACCAATCTCTCCAAAGTACCGCATCCTGATTGGACAACCTGTATAGGTTGTAGACAAAAGCCGTACCCAGAAATAATCCTGATTTTTGCGTCTGATTTTTGCATCTGATTATGTCAATATCCTTTAAATTCGTTAAGCGTTGCGTGAGAAAATTAGACTCACCGCTCGGTCACTTAAAAATTAATGCCCTCACGTAACACTAACAAGGGGAGTATGATAACTTAAAAGTTAAAGAAATATCTGATACGACCATTTTTTGTCTCGACAATAAAATGGATTTAACAGTGGAAAATACATGCCTAAAAGGAATCGAAGACAGGTAAATAATACAAAGTTTTATGGTTTTTAATGACATACAACGTAGTGGTAAAGAATTTGGCAAACAAAATTATTTTGTCGAAATTTAATTTTTTTAAGAGATATTCATACCTGCAATGGGCAGTTAAGATGAGTCAACTCGTTTTTCGTGATTTGTCAGTAGACAGCTAAGGAGCATTTTGGATCGGAAAATGTGCCGGTTAACAGGTTAACATGGGTCCTGAGTAGGGCTGTTCGAGTACTCGCATATTCGAGTAGCTTGAAATTCGAACCGAGCCGAGTCAGGCTCGGCTCGCTTTTTCCGTGTAGTACTCGGACAGCTCTAGTTCAACCTCGAGTGTTAGGACAAGAGTGTACGAAATACTCCCCGGTAATGCCTCGCAATTGTCACTTTGCATTTCTAATATTCTGGGTTCATGTAGGCTCTAATTATTTGTTCTATTTTTTGTACTTTTTACTAGTTTTCCGTTTTCATTGTTTCTATTGTTTATATATCTCTGCGGTAGCTATTTCTATATTCGTACTATTTTTCTTGTTTTTTCTTTTATTTGTATTACAATAGGGTCATACCCGTATATTATATTGAATAAATAAGAAATATAATTATTATTTATGTATGCGCAGATAAGAGTTCACGATTCAGAACTTCAACCAGAACAACTGGATTCCACAATCGCCACAGGCAATGAAGAACAATTTTATTGCGTATTACATAGAAAAGGAAGTAACGGAGAATGGAATAAAAATTAGGGAAGGCACTGAACTAATTAATTTAAAAGAACCGATGCAACACGGTTTCACTTTAATCAGCCGAGACTGAAGGAAGTTGTCGGAGAGGCATTTTAGGTGAAATTTATGTGCCCCCTCGAAGAAGCAAGAACGAAGCGCGGAGTCGACAATCGGACACGCTTTTGCACAGTGCTGCTCGTCATTAGAGGGATAATGCATATCTTAATGATTACGAAACGAAACACTGACACTGCGGTAGATACGTAAGTACACCAGTGAATGGCGATGGTGGCTCGCAACTGAACCCATCCACAATCTTGCAACCGTCCCACGCTCCTGCAATCAGCTCCCCATAAACTACAATCACGACATGTGCTATCCTTCCATGGCACCCTGCGCTCCCTGTAAACAGGCAATAGCTGCGAAGAATTAAATCCCCTGGGATATGAATTCAGAACGCTTATGAAGTATACTGAGCCACAGTGAATATGGCGACACGATGCAATTAATAGTAGTTCGGTAGACCCTTTGACAGTGATGAAATGATAAAGTGATGGGAACTGTTTAAAAACTACGTATTCGTTCAATGTTTTGTGCGTCTAAAGCCGGATCCAGACTTGAATGAGTATACGCTGAGCAAGGCTGAACGCGTACGAATATTCCGATGTGGACAGGTGAAACGATAGCCAGGTCCCCATGCTTCTACGTCAGAAACGGTGAGCGTGAACGCATGTGTTCGTGTGGACGTGTCATTCGTGGTGACTCGACGCATGCGACCCGACTCGCGAATGCCGACGAAGGCACATGGGCTGAGCCGACCGTTGTCGGTTTTCTTCCACACATCAAAGGAAGTTTGGAGTGCATTGCGCTCAGCGTGGATAATAGAAGCAGATGAGATCCTATTCTCAAATCCTCGATGTCCCGGATTTTCATGATATTGAAATAAATTGTAGTCCATATGAAATTAGAGAGTACTCATTTTCTAGTTTCGAAATTGTTTAAAAAATACAAATCTTCGAAGTTCCCTGTTTTCGGTGATTTTTACGAAACCCGCCTTCAGAAATGAATTTTAATGACATAAATTATCGAAGGCATGAACTTGCGTCTTTTTTTTTAATCATGTAGGATGGATCTATGTGAATAAATTTAGTCCATTACTAATATTGTCATAAACAGTTAATGAAAAATAATAAAATTACATTTTTAACAATATAATGCATTTACCACAGCGCCTTCCAACTTGCCTCTTGAGAGGCAAAAGCCGTCCCTCACTACCGTCCGTCGTCACCATGGCGCGAAGTCGCGGCCGAGTCAAAATAACTAATGCGATCTCTTCTTCCATGAATACAATTATCGTCTTTTGTTTTGCGACTCGCGCATTCAACACAGCGAGAATGATTGTCATACTATTTGCTGTGACTGCTATCTGTAGACGCGTAGAGCTAATAGATCCATTGCTAATTAAAGCATTATTTTTAAAGGCTTTCTGTAATAATTTAGTAGTGTGTGCTTGGTCTGTGTGTTTACTAACGTGCTCAGTGTGTGATTGTTCTTTCATATTTTTTAATTTTACTTTAATTATAATGCCTAAAGTAACTACAGGTAAATATAGATTTTCTACATTGGACTTGGAAAGTGATCTTCTGTTTGTTAGAGAATTCGATAATTATGTTAAATGTATAGTTTGTAAAACTGTTCTGCAGTTTAAAAAAGGTTCTAATATTTCGCGACATTATTCTACATATCACGAAGCCCAATATAAGAATTATTCGAAAGAACAAAGACTGCAGTTACTTAAAGCATACAAAAATGAAAACGGTGATTCAAATGAGCAAACTCCTGTTGATAAGACACAAAGTCTAAGTCAGAGCCAAAGCATAAGTGCTTCGTACCAACTTGCATGGGAGATTGGCCGCGCGAAAAAAAGTTTTAGTTTACCATATGATAAACTTTAAAGCTCTATTTTAGTGAATAATTCGTATTTCTTTTCTTCACTACACCCTGTATTGTTTTCAATTCATACAACCTGACCGACTCGCTGTTGTATTAAAAAATATGCTTCGTGCAGGGACGCAGGAAGGAAAGGGGTAATCCGCTGACGGCGCGTGGTTCCGCCTGCGTCGTCCTTTCTTCAAATTGAACACGGATCCCTTATCTCTCGAGTATAAACAGGCACTTCCATTTCAATTAGGGCTGTAACTGTGGACCGAGTACCCGGGGTACCCGGGTACCCGTGAGATACCCGGGACGAAGAAAATTCCCGGGTAAGCGCTACCCGGGAAAACTACCCGAGACTCTCGAGAATCTCGAGAACTTACAGAGTACAGAACGTAATTCTGGAGCGATGCCTGTCAGAAAGATGCCGTCTGGCACCCTGTGGCGAGGTCAACCCCCTGCGGTACCTGCCTTCGACCCAAAGGCCATGATGCTCAGTGTGGCTACAATTATGGAACGGTACTCTATGAGATCTCGAGACTCTCGAGTATCTCGGATATTTTACCCGGGTAGCGCCTACCCGGGAATTTTTTTTTTCCCGGGTATCTCACGGGTACCCGGGTACCCGTTCTCCCGGGTATCAACAGCTCTAATTTCAATACCTTCGATGCGGAGTGGGCTAAGCTAAGCACAGAAGTTGGTGACGAAAGACACTTTCGACCCCTCCGCATGCGTCATTCGTACGCGCTTCGCCTTGCTCAGCGTATACGCATTCAAGTTTGGTTCCGGCTTTATGCGCACAAAATATTATTATTATTTTCTTTTCAATCATTTTTTTGTAAGAACAAAATATAAAGATCTTTAGCGCCTTTGGACCATTGCCTTTTTTGTAATTTGCACGTCATCAGCTTCAGTCCAACTACTAAGTAGTCATTCCTTCTTCTTTACATATACTGGTGTAATGGTCATCCTCAATACATGAACCACTATGAAATATAGCATTCATAACTTTATATGATTGTCCAGCTATTACAACTTTGGTTGTGGGAATAGTACATATATTAAATTTACGTGTTGCTTTGACTATTTTATTATTTTGTAATGAAAATAATAGTAAACGAATAATAACTGCATAGGGTAAATCCGGGAGACGCGGTCGGGTCGGAGAGTTGGTCGAGTCGCTATATTTCACACTCTGTACGTAAAAATGCGTTAAAGTGCAGACCAATTCCTTCTCTAGAAGCCAAACAGTTGAATGAATAGCGTCATTTCGCTTCCTTCTGTGTTTTTCTGGATTTATAGGCTTTAAAATGTAAATTGGGGTTACATGTAACCTCTTTTGTCAAACAGCGGTTGTACAGAATCGTATGTACAATATACTTCTAAGTTTATTTTCGTTTAATGTTTGGGATAATAAGATAGTAGAGACATTGAGGGACAATGTAGCTAAAGTATTTGGCCATATTAACTCTTCCTTTCAAAGCTAACAAGAAGACCATCTATCGCTGCAAAAAGGAGAGATGGTCGAGTTCTGATTTTTTTATTATTTTTGTTTATTTTTGTATTTTTTTTTATTATTTTATTATTATTTTCGTTTATTTAGTTTATTTATTCACTATTGTATTCATTTGCCTTGCTAATCGCCAGTGGGTAGTTCACTTTTTGATTGATGTGTTCTTTACTTGTTTAGCGTAAACAAATTAAATATCAATAAATCTGTCGTTGTATTCACTCATAAATAATTTTGGTTTATCCTTTGTTAATTTTCCATGGATAATTATGTCAGTGGTCTCTGCCAACGACGAAAACCGTTTCTCCCGGCACCTCGGGAGAGGTGGTCAGATGTTATGACTTCAGTTTTTAACCCGATTTACAGTAAGTATTGTCTTAAAGCAAATATCGACCAGTTTTTCTGAATGAGCATAAAATTCTGAACATATAGGTTTGTCCTGATAAAATATGTAACGTCTATATTAGTTTTAATAGTCATTTTATATTAGGTCGACCGCGTCACCCGGGTTTACCCTATATCTTTCGTCAATATTAATTCATTCTTAAACATAATATCTTTTCCTGTACACTGTTCACATCATCCGTTATCTGATTCATACCAATGTGAAAATGTAACATTTAATAAATCGTTAAGATTATAGCTTCTTTTTTTCAAATTGTTAATAGGTATTGAAACAACTAAGTTATCAGAAGTAATTCTTTTTGTATAATCACAAGATTTGCATCGAGTTGTAGAAGTTACTTGATGCTCTACCAATTGTCTTATACAATCATATTCTGTGCACCGGGTTATAAGAAATTCGAATACATCTCGTTTTACGTTTATTGAAAAATGTTCTCCTAAACTTTGCCGTACTGTAGGGTAAACCCAATAGGGTAGACCCAATTACTGACACATTAAGCGTTGACGCTGACATTACTCTATAATTATGTACTTATAGACTAAAAGTATATGTTGTTGTTGTTATTTATTATTGTTTAATATGTTTACTTGATGAAAAAAATTGGTGGATCTTAAAACTTCGATTTTTATGTATAAATTCATCAATTTCTAAAATTTATATGGGAATCCATTACTGATACCCTTCAAATGTATTTGACTGATTTACTGACACCCCAATTACTGCCAGCTAACCTAATACCGTTGATGTCATTTTAAGGTTACGTCGTGTTATGTACATGAGCAACTATTACTGCTATGACAGTAATATCAAAATGCTTGAAACGCTTGTACCAATCACTGTCACCCAATTAATAAGTAAAAAGACTTAATGAATTGGTGAATTCGAATCTTTATTACTTTCTATGATGCTTATATTATTTAAAACATTATATTTTGTTATGTTAATAGCTTAAATATTACAATTATGGCATTTTCTTTAACGCCCTGTTTTCTCTTTCGCTAGTAAGGAAGTCATCGTTTCCATTCTCCTAATATTTGCTTAAAATTTTGTATCGTTTTATTCAAATTAACGAAGAGAAAGTTAAGTACTGTTTTTGTATCATAGAAATAACAGTTTGAATTGTATGCTAAATTTTTTTAATGCATAATTTTATAAGATTTATTCGTTATTTTACGTAAAACAGCTTAGGGTGACAGTAATTGGGTCCTTTGCCCTACATGTATTTAAATTGCGCATTCCATTTTCATACCGATGCATTAATATCTTCAAAACATTTGTTGTAGGGACAAAACGAAGACACTTTTCTTATGTAAATCAAATCCAAGCTATCCATTAAGACCATTCAAAATCTAACCGGATCAGCCGTTATTGAGATTCGGAAATCTCAGGGTTCTTGATAGCGGGTTGTGGCGTAATAGAGCCACTCTGTGTCTCGCGCTGCTCATATATATATATTATACTTGGCGCGAGACACTACCTACCGTGTCTCTTGATTTTTTTGCCAATGTGAGCCTACTATTCAAATGTAGAAATTGCACATATGCGTTTTATATATAAGGCGTTGCAGGTAACAGCGAACTGAATATTTTGTCAACATTTTTTTATTTTACCAAATTGATCTACGGCAGCCAACACACCTATGTACCCATGGATATATTTTGTGGAGTCCTCCCTTCTTTTCAAGTATAAAATAAGGGCCTATAGAAAATGACAAACACTTTTGAGCGTTCACACTAAATAGTTCATAGTGTCGCCCCGATAGTAAGGGCGAACTCTGCAGCCCACACTCTGCCCATCTCTGGCCGAGCTACCCTTTCCAGTCCCTTCCGCGCGCCAAACTGCGGCCACAGGTCACAGTCGTCATTTTCTTTGAAGACGTTTCATTAATTAATAATGCGAAGTGGTTGTGTTTTAAAAATAATGATTATGTCAAGTAGTTTAATCTTTCTTGGAGGTTCATTGATGTTCATTCCCACACTGCACATATATCTACTTTAAAAGAAAGGTGGAGGGAATATTTTGAATTCACAACTATTTTTTAGGTACATTTATTATTCCTAATATTTAAAGAAATCAAAAACTAATTTCTAATACATAAAATGGGGTACAAGAACTGTTTGTCGAGTGCGCCCTTATGGAAAATAATTGAAAAACTTGCCGATGAACTGGGCCCTCGCCGATTTCGAAAACCTTCACATATGTTGTCAAAGTTGTCATTCTAAACAACATTTCCCTTCAAACTTTTTGGCGGTCGATCTTAGATTCGGAGATATTAATAAAAAACTTTCGGCATAATATATTGAAATCTGTTTCACAGCCGACGTATTAGTATTGGTTGAGGCTTGATTAGGGCGGGAGGCGCGCGCTCACTCGCTGGCGCGTAAAGCATGGCAGCGAACCGATGTGAGTATGCGTTAAACTCGGTAATTCTAATGTTAAGTTAAGTTTTTTGCGAATATCTCGTAAACCAATGCCGACCACCAAAAAGTTTAAAGGGAAATGTTCAGAATGATAACCTTGACAACAATAGCGATATTGACGCCATGGCGCGATACTGGTAACCGCAGTCTCGTTTTGAACATCCTCAAAGTCACATCGGTTCGCTACCATGCTTTACGTGCCCGCGAGTGGGCGCGCGCTATCCGCCCTAATCAAGCCCCAACCAATACTAATATCGTCGGCTGTGAAACAGATTTCAATATATTATGCCGAAAGTTTTTTATTAATATCTCCGAATCTCAGGCCAACCGCCAAAAAGTTTAAAGGGAAAAGTTGTTCAGAATGACGACTTTGACAACATATGTGAAGGTCATCGAAATCGGCGAGGGCTCAGTTCATCGTCAAGTTTACCAAATCATTAAATCGCAAGTGTTGGTCCCAGGACTAGAGCTGTTCGTGTACTCGGAAAAAGCGAGCCGATCTGAGTACAACAAATCCTCGTTATAGCCCCGTTTCTACCATGCGTAGTACGCCCGGTGACTATCCCCACCATTCCTTGGAATCTTTCGGTCAAGGTCAAGAGTTAGAGAACGAAAGAGTCGACAGCAACTTCGTATCAACTGTTTCGTTCCCTCTCGCTCGCGCTTCGGTTTTCTCACTCGCGGCATCGGCCGCACGGAATAGTGTCCGCAACGCGTCGTACGCCCACCGCCACACAGTGAGTCGACGCGTACAAATTCCCGGACATTGGCGAAAATATGAAGTACCTTTTTTTATTGATATAATTATATGAGCATTATCCTTGAGTACTAATGAATACGAAGTTATGAAAAAATAAACTTTTTAAACATTCTAAATCCCGAATTTTTAACAGTAAATACGTTCACTTCTAGAAACGGCTGTCATATGAATGTAAATAATTAGTATTAGAATAATAAAAAAAATTCCACCATCATACTACACATTGGGGTTGATTGTTAAGAAGTTGTTTATTTGAAAAAAACCCAAAATTTAATGATGACATTTATGTTTTCCAACCTGTAAAAAAATTTGTTTTTTTTTCGATTTAAAAAAATGTCCAAAATTGTCAAAAAAAAAATTATACCCATATACTCACTAAACATTCTAGTTTTAGAAAATCCAAACTCCAGTTGCGTGAATTTGCGACCTTGAGCAGAATTAATAAAATTGTGTACGCATGTGGGACGAAACGAGTAAATATGTATCTATATAGACATTCCTTTTCTTGTACCCGATTGATTATGCCTTGATGATGTCTTTATGGAAATAAATATAAATATGATATAGCGAACCATAATTCATAAAATTAGGTTGTTATTATTATTAAAGTTAGTTAAACCTTAATAAATAAACGACGAAGCATCGTATCGCTTTCTTATCTTCTTAAAAAGAAATATATGTTTTAGAAATAGATTTGGGCAGTCGAAATTATGATCAAACGTAATATTTATATAAAATACTATGCATAAATTGAGACAACAAAACACACTTTTCAATATATGTAGTAATTTCCGTCTCATATAAATACTGGTTCTATGTAGTTCCTTTTTAAGGCTTGCCGGTTTCACTGTCCGTGTCTACATCACATTCTGATGTGTTCTAAAACAATATTGTTACTCAAGGAGAAGACAAATGAAAGGAGTACAGAAGAATCGGTGGATGCGGTACGCTCTCTACAAAGTGATTTGGATAGTACATCGGAAACATTATGAAAGCATTTTTGTACGCAACTTTTCTTATTTATATCACTATACGTATTTATCTTCGATATCTGTTTTTTGACCGGTTATTAGTTCAAGATCAACAAAAAATGATAAGATTAAAATAGTTTATGGGTGTAATATTTATGCCAATTTTGATAAAGATACGATAGGTCACATACAAGAAGTTTGAATGTCCAGCAATTTATACGATTCGTCCCACTGTCTGTTTTAACTTCCTTTCTCATATTCATTTTTGCAGAAAATAATAGTACATCTCCTGAAGCCCTTTATATTTGCACTGAAAACCGGACAAAACTATTTTAAAATTTGTTAAATTTTCAAAGTCTCATAACATTGCTAAAATTCATCCAAAGTTAATAAAACAAAAACCATTTTAAAGTTTGAACTTTCTACTTATCGACTCGTTGAATCACATTTATCGATATGGGTGTTCCGGGGGTAAAATCCGCCCTCAAAAAAGAGTGTACCAAACTGCAAAAATTTGTTGATGTTTGTCAAATGCTAGAGAGTGCAAACAATATTTTTTGCAATTTTTATGTTCACTGTCGGAAAGTATGATCATTTGCCTTTAAAATAAGTTGAACCTCATCAAAATAGGATGTTTTTTAACAAAGATACGGCCGGGTCCAGAGATGTCTATGTTTCGTCCCACTGTGCGCCAGCCCCGTTCGTCGGGTTTAATACGAATGTTTACTGTACTCGAAAAAAGCGAGCGGTTCGAAAGAACCGAGTAGCTCGAAGAAAACCGAGAACATCAATTTTTTCGAGTGGCTCGAAGAGAAAGGTTTTGAAAAAAATCGAGTTCTCGGCTTTCTTCGAGCTACTCGGTTCTTTCGAGCCGCCCCCTTTTTTCGAGTACTCGGCCCGGCTCGGCCCGAATTTCAAGCTACTCGAATATTCAACTACTCGAACAGCCCTATATAGGTTGAACCCAAAAAGAAGTCTAGCTTCGTACAATTTGCATTAGCAAGGTTAGAGATTCTGTCTAATTGATTCTGGTTCTTGATTTGAATGAAGCAGAAAAAATTTTGCAGGATTTATTTTAATTGCTGTATTGTTTTTAACTTTTGTTTCTTTCAGCTTTTTAATAGTTTACTTTTTTAAATAGGTTATTTATTGTTTATGATATTATTTTAAAATAAGGTTTCAGGGTAATACGTGTAATTTCGGGTTCTAATTTTATGTTTTATACATTTTATGGCAAGGAGCATTAAAGTATAAGTTATTTAAAAGACACATTATTTGGAGTGTCATTGATCATTTTAAGAACGAAAAGCAGGTCCGCAAAATTTCTCCCGAATTCAAGCGAGTGAATATTAAGCAAGTGCATCATAGGAGGATTGCCATGATCGAAACGTCCAAGTGGCTGTACCAGTTTAAATAGCAAGAGTCTAATACATTTTTGTTATAGGTTCTCTATCAATATTGATTTTGTGAGGGGCCACATTATTATTTAATTTTTAACGTATAAAAATTTTCGTAAGAATGTATGCTGTGGCAATTACAAATTTTGTTTTTTTGAAACTTCTAGATTAATCAATCGACGAAAAGAAATAACACTGTATATCATTGAATTTATAAGTTTTATGAATGATAACAAATTATGTATTTGAAGACTTAATTAGTATGTATAGTATTAGTTGCAATTTAATTCTAATTTGGTGAATTTTAACAGTTAGTAGTGTCATATTAATATATCATATTAATTTCGGAACTGTAAATCATAGTTAAAAGATGTCTAAGAACAAAAAACTGGATATCATAAATTCTCATTAAAATATCATAATTATGTTTATTATTAGTTGACCCGACACATGTTTATAGCGAAAACAACAACACTTTATATTCCACTTTGCATTTTCTTGTCCGTAGGTATATCAATATTTTCCTAAATTAATTACCAAAAGAATAATCGTTATATTTTCTCCCACAAAGCGTTCATTACAGAAACGAATCCGTAAAGTTAGTCTTCAATAAAAAGATTAGTTAAAACAGGAAAAAATACTTGAAACGTATAATTTATCTTATGATAAAATGATGAAAAATATATTGAGTTGTACTTACATGCAGAACTGGACATAATATCCATTTAGGAAATTCTTAATTACGTCCCGATGCTAATATAGTACCAGACAGTGAGTACCTATAACTAATTGTAGCGTGAAAATATTCGCAATTAAAAATTAATAGTAAACTCAAGTTTACATTGCGTTAAAATTCTGATAGTAAAATGATTTCGATGCTTCGTGGGACTGAAAGTGTCTTTATTACTCAAGATTCTGAGAAATTGTCTAACAGTCAATATCGAGACAACAGGACAATTTAGCCGATTAACAGACAATCGAGGTAGAAATCTCAGGAGCAAGTTCCATCACCAGTGAACAGAGCTCTTTCAATTTGGAAGTCAGGCCATCAATCCCCGGAGTGACTACTAAAGAAGCTCCCGGATCTTTGCGAAGACTTTATCCAGAACCTGACAAGATCTTCAGGCACCTGTAGCTCAAATGATCAATTGGTCTGTCGGGAATGGTTCACCAAGTGTTGGGAAGTATGTACCTAGGATACGTGTATTGTGACTCGGTATAAACCGTGTGTTCACAGAAATGTGTAGAGTAGGGTGTATACTACAGTATAAACCAGAATGTGTATAAAAAAAGAAAAATTTTGTGGATTTATTTACCACAACTGTAAAGGGAATCCCTTATGCATCATTTACAAATATGCAATTATTTATTTAACAATATTTTTCTGCACTAATTAAGTGTTAAAGAATCGTATGGATGAAAATTTCTTTAATAAATGTCTGGATATCAATTTCAAGATGATATTACGAAAGTACGCTCTGGTTAATAGTTACTATGATCATAAAGTGGCGCAACTTATACGTAGTTCTTAGCATAAAGTAATGACGAATAGAATAATTAATAAGAATAGAAAATAAACATTAAAAAAAATCCTATTATAACCATACACAACTATATCAGAAAACTAGAAGGATCCTAAACGAGAATCTACAGTTGAAAAAAAGTTTAAACATTTTAATTTTGTACATACGAAAGCGTCTACATTCTATGTAGAAATGTTTTTATGCATGATATCGTCAATGTAGGTGCGTAGATACGTTTTCTGTAGCGGTTACTTACAGAAACATTTGTTATTTATAAATTAAGTTCACTTCTAATAATAGATATGTTATATTAATGAAATGTACAATATTAATATTGTAATCGGTTATTTGAAGTTATTCTTTGTTGGTTATTTTCCTGTAATTATCAGTTATCTTTAAAACAAATTAAATGAAACTGCAGTTAAGTATAGTAAAACAAAGAAATTAATGTAATTACAATAAATTGAACTTACTACATGTATATATCTAAACATATTTGCCCGTATTCCTTTAGAAAACTAGAATTTATTAAATCAGAATATTGAATATCCATAATGTGTTTTGCTAGAATCTAATCCAATACCTCTACTCATTCAGGGCGTCAATGTTTTGTACATCAATGATTAGAAATATGGTTCATCGTTTGCTTTGAATAATGGCCATCTATGCAGAATTCTTTCTACAAAAACCGTTTTAAAGTTGCCTCGTTACAATACATACGAATCGTTCTCTCGATTTTTCAAAAACTCCTGGTCTCATAAAATTAATCATTGCCGGAATTACGCCCACCATCTCCTTGCGAGCAAATTGTTCAGAACTATGGCCGCACCAGTAGGAGGGTAAACTGTCTCAATTATGTGACACCGAGAGACTTGTCAAAATACGTCAATGCATGAGTAATAGTGCACGTCCTGTATCTTTTCGAAGCGGGGTCCTTGGAGAAAAGGGGAGAACGAGCCGCGCCCCCCACACAAGAAAAGAGGCGAATTGACAACAATTAGGTGGATCATGGTCCGTCGGGAATACTTTCACGAGCAGCCAGCTCTGTCCTCCGAGATTCGAGGATTTCGAGGGAATGCAACAATACTGGTGACAAACGAGGACCAGATGTTCGATTATTGACACGAAAAGGTAGTCGTGTTCTCCTGTTGAAGTAGGGAAAGCTGTTCGAAATGAACATCTAAATCGTGTCCTTACAAGTTGCTATATAACTTGTCGGATTTTAGTGAATGAGGTCTTTGTACTCCGCGGTTAGAACGATAAACATGTTTTGATTGCTATTGACGGAACATTGACATAAAAACTGTTGTAACGCAACAATCTCAAAGGTTTCCATGGACAGCAATTGGTTGTAGTGCTCTAGTAGATTGCTGCAAGTGAATTTTGCATATTCTTTTAATTTTTCTCATCCCAATGTCTGATTGTAAGTGACGACCGCACATTAGGTACATTCGCGCGAGAATGAGTTTGTATTCTTAGAAGGGAAATTGCACCTTTAAAAGACATGAATCAAAAGCCTGAGCTTTTCACTGTTGTTCCCATTCCTCAACTTTTTCCTCTGTGTACTATTTTATTCAAATTTTCGTATTCATAATACTGATGTACAGGTAGTCTATTGTGGACACTTTCGGTTATGATGACCACTAAATTACCTTTTTTAAAAAAAGGTACAAAAATGCGCGTCAAGTATACGCGCGCGAAGACGATTTCGTATTAACTCATCAAAAAGAATCTCATTTAAAAACATTGTTGTAAATGGCTTTACAAAATTAATGATATACAAAATATGCGCCAATTATAACAATGGCTATTTATACAAAAAAAATGTATTAAATAATATTAAGCAGATATATTTTTATTCAAATGAATATTTTAATACGAATAAATAATTTATTCAAAATACTTGGCGCTGCGCTCCGAATTGGTGTTGCTAAACTGAATAAATATGTATAAATTGCATTGATCTTTTTCTTTCTTTCTTGTGCGTGCGTTCGTGAATGCTTGTATGAGTGCGTGTGCATATGCTACGTATGATATTAGAATTAAATATATGTAGAATAAATCTGACTGCGTTTCTAATATGTATATGTATATGTTTATGTATTTTAGATTGTAAGGGAGTTATTGTAAATTAGTAATACTAAGATAATTAACATTTTTTCGGTTGCGCAGTGCCAAGTATTTTGATTAAAATATTTATTCGTACTAAAATATTTATTTGTATAAAAATATATCTGCTTAATATTATTTAATACATTTTTTTCTTTGTACTTGTATGATGTACATTTTTGTATATCATTAATTTTGTAAAGCTATTAATTTGCGACAATGTTTTTAAATGCGATTCTTTTTGATGGGTTAATTAAAATGTCCGCGATATGAGTATTGGAATGTATGAACACAGCATTTTAGCTGTGTATATGTAGTTGTGTCATCTTAAGCGCAGTTGGAAAGCACCTTTATGTACTTGCAGCTAATTTTGATTTCACATTTTTTTTATTTTGTAATTATTATCTTCTATTTTTTGTGATTTATTTGATTTCATGTACTTGGCGTAATTTTTTTACTTTTTTGAAGTTTTTTATGGAGATACAATTTACGAGGTTCGAGTCACCGATTGAGCTCAACGTTTTCGCACAATTTCTGTATATCTTGGGTAATAATGTATTAAACGCGTAAAACCGGATCCAGACTTGAATGAGTATACGCTGAGCATGGCTGAACGCGCACGAATATTCTGATGTGGACGGGTGAAACGGTAGCCAGAGCCGCATACTTCTACGTCAGACAGGGTGAGCATGAACGCATATCCTACGCAGTGTGGACGCGTCATTCGTGATGACTCGACGCATGCGACCCGACTCGCGAATGCCGACGAAGGCACATGGGCTGAGCCGACCGTTGTCGGTTTTCTTCCACACATCAAAGGAAGTTTGGAGTGCATTGCGCTCAGCGTGGATAATAGAAGTAGATGAGATCCTATTCTCAAATCCTCGATGTCCCGGATTTTCATGATATTGAAATAAATTGTAGTCCATATGAAATTACGGAGGGCTAAGTACTCATTTTCTAGTTTCGAAATTGTTTAAAAAATACAAATCTTCGAAGTTCCCTGCTTTCGGTGATTTTTACGAAACCCGCCTTCAGAAATGAATTTTAATGACATAAATTATTGAAGGCATGAACTTGCGTCTTTTTTTTTTAATCATGTAGGATGGATCTATGTGAATGAACTTAATCCATTACTAATATTGTCATAAACAGTTAATGAAAAATAATAAAATGACATTTTTAACAATACAATGCTTTTACCATATGATAGACTTTAGAGCTTTATTTTAATGAATAATTTGTCTTTCTTTTCTTCACTACATCCTGTATTGTTCTCAATTCATACAACCGAACCGACCCGCTGTTGTATTAAAAAATCACACGAGATTACTCGCGGGGAACGGCAATACGCTTCGTCGAGGGACGCAGGAAGAAAAGGGGTAGTCCGCTGACGGCACGTGGTTCCGCCTGCGTCGTCCTTTCTTCAAATTAAACACGGATCCCTTATCTCTC
The DNA here is from genome assembly GCA_951215215.1 of Andrena trimmerana. Taxonomy (NCBI): domain Eukaryota; kingdom Metazoa; phylum Arthropoda; class Insecta; order Hymenoptera; family Andrenidae; genus Andrena; species Andrena trimmerana. Next base: position 13,004,159 of record OX578062.1, read on the forward strand.
GAGTATAAACACGCGCTTGAATTTCAATATCTTCGATGCCATCTTAACGACTGCGGAGTGGGCTAAACTAAGCACAGAAGTTGGTGACGAAAGATACATGTCAGTTTCGAGTGTTTCGATCCATCGGCATGCGTCATTCGTGCGCGTTCAGCTTTGCTCAGCGTATACTCATTCAAGTCTGGATCGGGTTTAAGATGCACTACTCAAGAATTTGCAAAACAAATCGAGTCGAAAGTTTTGCTTTGTCAAAAACTTTGTGACTTGTAATAAAGTCAGTACAGGCACTAATTAGAAAAGATGATATTTCGAACTAGATTTTCTCCGATAGTTTTCGGTAGTGTGGCCTATGTGCCTAATGTATTACTACATGTATATGAAATGGACAAACTATATGCAGCGATTCGAATCTCATACACTCCTCTTCTAATTGTAAGTCCTAGCGCATACTACACTTTTTGTCGATCGACAGCAGTATACGTATTTTTTTACTGTTGATCGCCTCGTCAGGATAGCCTACTCGTGGACGCTGTTCGATTTGACTAAGCAGCTCAGCGAACGGAAGACCAATAGTATGCGTTAGTTTTAAGGGAACGTGAACATTTATGATAGATTAAATGATACAAAATAATCGCGCGCTCTCTCAACCCCGCTGGATCGTTGAAATGACTTGTTCCACGATTGCATTTTCTCTTTCTCTTCACCAGTATGACCAGCTAATATCTCAATCGTCAAAGTGGTTTTCGACGGTGCTTCAGCATACGCCTATCCGTGTATAGGCACGAGAGTACAGCTGGATAATACCCACCTATTTTCATTTACCGAACACGTAAGCCACGCAAGCTATGGAGGTAGGTGGATACGTGTACATTGGCAGTTTGAACTGGTACATACATAGGTAGAGGCAATCGTCACAAAAGCACCGGTCATTACGAATGTTACAGCGGCGGTTCGCGCGGCGCGTCAAAGAACGCTCATTAAATGCTGGCAATTAACTGCGGGGCCAAGCTCTCGAAGGCTCGCTCTTTCCATTCGTCTCTTTTCCTTCGTTCCACCTGGTAACCTGGCCTCTCTCGCACTCGCGCTTTCCACGCTGCAGCTCGCGGCTGTAAAAGCGAGTCAGCTTCGAGTGTTGGACCCATACGCTTTAATGAGCCGCCTTACCAACAAGAACGATCGGCATGCGACCCATCTATCACTCTGCGACGCTGCTATTTAATGCTTTGCATCTAGACATGCTTGCACCTGAAATTCGTATTATGCCTTTGAACAAACATTAGCTCAATCGCAATCTGTAAGCGTGTAGAATTATTTGCAAAAATACAGGGCGCGGTCAAAAGGATGGTACAAGCGGCCAGGGGGTGATTCCTTAAACAAAAATAAATACAAAGTGTAGAATAAAATTTTTTCATACCAGGCTCAGTTTTCGAGAAAATCGATTTTGAAATTTTGTTGGGCACGTATGCGCCTCACTAAGAATTGGTAGAATGCAACAGTAGATGTGGTACAATAGCTATTTTTAAATAAGACATTGTTTCAAAGAAAATCGAGTTTGAAAATCTAAAAATCGTTGCCACCTTCGAATTGATTTTTTCGAGATCAAATTCTATTTGATGGAAATTATTCTACAATTTCGACATTTTTATTTGTACTGTTCCTTTCTAAGGGGTTGTCCTTAAATTACGTAAAGCTTTGGGGGGGGGGGGGGGGTCGCGAATTTCTTACGATTTCTTACAAAGTGCGGAGACGGACTCAGGCAGCGTCTTACGTAATATTTGTTTAAGCTAAGTTCCAATATGAATAGACCCACACGAAGCCGAATTAAATGAATTATACAAGCCTTTAAAAGAATTTTAATAACTGAAAAAATGCACTGTAAAATATATTACATAAGGAAGGGTGGAGAAGGGTTGGAATATAAAATCTTACAAAATCTTATACTGGGAAGCGAGGGGGTTAGAAATCGCCAAAATTACCCTTACGTAATTTAAGGACGGTCACTAATCGAGTGCACACGTAAGCTTCGGATAAAAAAATTTTATTGTCAATTTTTTATTTATTTTTGCATAAGGAATCACCTCATGCCCGTTTGTACCGCTTTTTCGGTCGCACTTTGTATCTAATCCTTTGGTAGGGTGAGGGGTTTATTACAATTTCATCCTGATCAAAGGAACTTAGTTGTAAGCGAAACATAGTGGTTAAGTAGGAAATAACATTCTTTATTTTTGAGTATTTTATTACAATTTTCATAATTTAACAATTTGGGAAAGTGCTAGATACAGGGTTGGACAAAATGTAATCTAATTATAACTTACAAATTACGATTAAAATGTAATTGTGTAGTTGATTACACATTATTTTCTGTAATCGTTAATTTAGGTCGTTGACCATTTGGTTTCGTCAATTACCTAAATGAACGATTACAGAAAATAATGTGTAATCAACTACACAATTATATTTCAATCATAATTTGTAAGTTGTAATTAGATTACATTTTGCCCAACTCTGGCTAGATACTACCAACGTCTTTCAAACAAAAACGCGTGATACAAAATATCCAACTCCCTTTTAAGCAACCCATCTGCGCTCCTGTGTTGAGGGTACATTGAAGAATCCCTGCAAAAGACACTGTAAATGACAAAATTATAGTAAAAAATTTTATCGGAAAATGTTGTACGTGGCAGTAGTAATGCTCTAGTATAGTACCCCTAAGCTTTTCAGGCTCTGTATCCATCTCAGAGTATACGGGAGAATGCAAAAAATTCCTGAACAAGTTAAGAGGGAACACCACTGTAACAGCCGGAAAAGTAAGCCGTTTTTAATAATTTTTTTCAGGATTAATTTACAGTTTTCATAGAAAATTGTAAACATGGTGCGCTTTAGAAGAAAAGATGAGGAACATGCGCAAATAAAATGGGCAGTTTTTCGAGCGTATTTCAAAAAAATTGTTTTTAATCAAAGAATCCGCACATGCGGAAACTACACTCATATAGTTTATAAAAAAAAAATTAAATTTGATTTCGGAGCTGCTGTTCCATAGATACTGTTACCCGGCGGAAAGAAGACTCCTGGCAGGCGGTCTCGGGCGGAAAAATTTCCTTATTTTTCACAATATGTTCAGGAAAGTATTATCCTGAAACCAAACCAATGATAATACTTTCCTGAACATATTGTGAAAAATAAGGAAATTTTTATGTTATCTAGAGACGCGGTAGCGTCTCGACGCCAAGTACATGAAAGAAAAGACACCTTGTATATGCCTGTCGCTGCCGTGTATCTTTACTCGAAGCACAGCTATTCCAACCTAACCTGAAACTTATTTCATTAATATTTCATCACGCTTGCAATATTTTCTAAATTTAAAGGCATTTTTCTTATGTAAACCGCATATAAGCTTTCGAATGAGACCAATTTCAATAAAATCGGTCCACGCTAGACAGAGATATCATAATATCGTTTCATGGATCAGTCGGAAACGGTAAGATTTTTCTTCTTCTGATTCTCCTAGAAATTTTTCGTCAAACATTACGTATATATATTTTCGTCAATACGTATACGCGTTACACGCACACCTTCAGTCAAAACGAAACTAACACATGTTTCGTTCTTCGTTCGTCAACTCTCGGGATTATTCGGCAGGGATCGTCGTTCGTCATTGTACAAACTAAAATTTTTAAATACATTGAACTTTGTAACCTACCAATCTTAACCTTCCAAGTGTCAAATAATGTAAGTGGTCCAAATTTGAGATGTCAGGAGTTTTTACACAAAATAGGAGACGGAATTATTGTCTCAATTAACAAGGTAAGTCGCCAAATTTATTTAATAGATTTTTTAAGTAGAGTCGCAGACTTGGAAGTTGTCCGGAGAAGGTTCGACAGACAAGCACCTTCTTTCGCATAAGTTTCTAGAAATTTGTACCATGTTTGTACAAAATAATATATTGTAGTAAAAAATTGCATTGAATTTAAATTGCCAGATATTTGTATTTGTATACCAGCAATTTAGAGTTTTTATTTTATGTAAATATATAGAAATGAAGGGGACGCACAGGACTTCGATAAAAATGAAGGAGACGCACAGGCTTGGATGGATAGAAATGAAGGGAATGCACAGGCGTGGAGGTTGTCCGGAGACGATTAGATAGATAGAGAGAGCATCTTGTTTCGCACAAGTTTCTGGAACTTTGTCAAATAAGGTAAATTGACAAAATTTGTCTAAAGACATAGCATTAAGAATTATTAAGAAAATAGATTATGGTGGACTGCTTGCAATATAAAGCAAATCACATTAGTGAAGAAAGTACACTGAAAACACATCTCCGTTGATGCTTTTCAATCTTTTGTGAAAGACATACGTAATACTTTAATTAATAAAATCCACAGTAGTTTCTACGCTATTCATTAATTTTACTAGTTTTCCATTAACAATATTTCAATTCATCAATAAATATACTAAACCAACACCAATAAAAATATTGAATCTCTTCATTCATTTTGGCTAAATTACCATTAGCATTTTTTAAATATCCTCCAACAAAACTTTCTACCATATGTTCTCACCACCTTCGGACACATTATATAGTCTCTACACTCACTAGAGCAAAAGGCTACTCTATAAGTAAGTTCTACATTAAGTTGTATATCACTAAAATGTGGTTTTTATATTTATTTACAGATAATCGAAGCAGAAGATGATGCAGTGCGATCTACGTCAGAGAAAAAAATTTATTGAATTCAATTAAATGAGTTTATTCATATGCTTGCTTTATATCTGAAAATTCAAATTTTTAAATAAACCAATTCCACCAATCCCAATTATCCGAAGTTTATTTGTAGTTTGATAATTATCCTTAATCGAAAAATAATAAAAGTACACTCGCTGAGCTGCTTTACGCTATTCCGAGTATTCCGAGTAAGCTTTACTGGCTACAAACGCGCTTTATCTTCTAACATCACTCGATAGGCTGCAGTGCGCCGTAAACGCGTGGACGTGTAACGAGGATAGATCAGAATTTATAATTTATTGGGATTTCCTTACTTTATCCTTACTTTTAGTACCCGTGACAGTGAAAAATTTGTAAAAAAGAAGAAGCTGAAATTCTGAATCCCAATAAAAAACTTCAAAAAAGTAAAAAATATGACGCCAAGAACATGAATTATCTTTGTAAAAAGAAGTGAGATCCCCATAAAAAACTTTAAAAAAGTAAAAAAATTACTCCAAGTACATGAATTAGCTTTGTAAAAAGAAGTGATATCCCCCCAAAAAAATTTAAAAAAGTAAAAAATACGCCAAGTACATGAAATGTCGAGGACAAAAAAAGTATTATCAAAAATTATAAAAAAAAAGAAAATAGTATACATGAAAAAGTCGAGGAACAAAAAGAGTATTATCAACAAATAAATATAATAATCACACAAAAAAAAGAAAATAATATAATTACAATACAAAAAAAGATGTGAAATCAAAATGAGCTGCAAGTACATAAATGTGCTTTCCAACTGCGCTTAAGATGACACAACTACATATACACAGCTAAAATGCTGTGTTATTCCATTACTCATATCGCGGACATTTTAATTAACCCATCAAAAAGAATCCCATTTAAAAACATTGTCGTAAATTAATAGCTTTACAAAATTAATGATATACAAAAATTGCGCCATTTATAACAATGCCTATTTATACAAAGAAAAAAATGTATTAAATAATACCCATCAAAATGAATCCCATTTAAAAACATTGTCGTAAATTAATAGCTTTACATAGCTTTACAAAATTAATGATATACAAAAATTGCGCCAATCATAACAATGGCTATTCATACAAAGAAAAAAATGTATTAAATAATATTAAGCAGATATATTTTTATACAAATAAATATTTTAATACGTTTAGTTTTACGTTATAGTTTTTTTTGGTATATATTAATGTTTAACCGTCTGAGATGCCAACGCTTTGGCGTTCGTCGGTCACATCGCTTTATCCCACTCAATCTCGATGTGTTTCGTTCGCTCCCTTCGTCGTGCGGTGCGACAATGTATGTGGCTACTTTAGCCAATAACCAAATACGTGTGTCCCGTCTTTAGAAGTGTGCCCAAATAGGTGACTCGACCAATCGTCACTTTGACCAAAAATTCCTCTCTGGCGGGAGTGATTTAAGGGGGTAGACACGTCACGTGACCTGGCCGATTCGGCAGGTCGGTATTACAGCAAGTTTTTTCTGCACTAGTAATATCCATAGATACGCCGCTGCCTGGTGCACGCGAGAGGGAGCTGCTTGCTATTTCCGTATTCTATTCTGAATAAGGAAAGAAATTGTCAGCCGTTGCGTTGTACTTATAAAAATTTAAACGGAGGTCGGCTGGTACTGCAAACGTAGAAAATTCATTGTACATTTTAATTACTTGAAATGTGCTTATGCTACAATATTCTACGTTAGCAGTAAGGGATTATAAGTGAAAAGGGAAAATAGATGAGGGGATGTCCCCAGAAAATGAAGTTTGTTAGGTTAAACATTTTTTTACTAGCAAAGCACCGAAACAGAACATGAAATACACTTATTACACGTCCTATGCCAGCGCTGGGCAGCGGTGGGGCCCCTCACGCGCCAGCTTCCCCTTCCAATCTGTCTCTCGCACAGCGTGCCTTCCGTCGTCAAGGAGACCGCGCGACGCTACGAAGGCTGCCATGACGGGCTAGCCGTGCTAGCGTCTTCGCGGTTAGCGTCGCGCGGTATCCCTGACAACGCGGACGAGAGTGGGAGAACCCCGAGCTTACGCGTAAGCGATTTTGCCCAGCGCTGTCCTATGCAGAAAGCAGTTATGAACAAACATTATATATAAAATTGTAAGGAATCGATTGACGTCACTTTTGCAAAGATCTGATTACAAATTGCCGAACTTCAGATTCGTCACTGCTTAGCGTGCAACATTGTATATTCCCCCTGGTTTCGAGCGTCGAAGCCCACGAAACTCAGCGAGATACATGATTGTTGGCGAGCATCGCGTTTGACGACTCTAGCTAGAGAATCATCCCGTATAAATACTAAGAAACGATAGTGTGAAGCGGCGTGCGTTTCAACTGCACATTGACAATATCGTAGATTCTAGGGCCTACAATATTAGCTCCGTAATATGATGTTCTTCACCAGAGCACTGCATTACTGATGAAAATGATGCCAAACATGGAGCAATTCGGCATATTTTTAGTGAACGTAGTGTGTGTGTGTCCTAATCATGTTTACATAAGAAAAAATAGACCGAATTGCTTCGCAACTCGACTTATTTTCGTGGACATAAACTCACCAATCCATCGGTGGTAACACTCTTATCAAGGTGTAATGAGAAATATGAACATATTCATATTCAGTACAGGATGACTCAAGTCGCCGTCGACCGAGGGCTCTAATAAATGTGCATTTATTTGGGAAACCAAAGCCGCGTCACTCGTGACACCTACTCGCGAACAGATATATGTATGTACGAGAAGAAGCAATGCAATTTCCCGATGACTTGAAGCAACATTTCAATAGGTAAATGCATGAAACTCTGGGATCAGGAATTCCCAACCAAGTGATGCATATGTAAGAACTGGCGAAATTCAACAATAGTTTGTCGTCTAAATTTTACAATTAAAGTATTTATTTGACGCGAATATACATATGTAAAGTTTGTCAGCAAAGTTTTTCTCGATTTGAATTCTATAGAAGGCTGACTTTCCTTCGCCATGCAAAGTCCATTGTCCTTCACGCTGGCAATCATGCAACTCGCTCAGTTTCGTGGGTTTCAACGCTCGAATCCTGGGGGGCCATACAATGTTACGCACTAAGTGACAAATCGTGAGTTCTGCATTTCTAATTAGATCTTTGCGAAAGTGACGTGAATCGATTCGTCACGTTTTCTCGATCAAATTGGCCCCAAAAATGATATTATTCGGACAATAATTAAGGAAATTACGTGAAAATTTGTTTGCAGAACTGGAAGCCCGTTTCGTTAAAAATAGTCTGATTTAAATTATTTTCTGTCAATTTAATCGGGAGAATGCCAAGAATCCATTTGTGTCACTTTCATATTGATACGATGAAAAAAAACAAATTCTGTTTCTATATAATCGATGACACATCGCCGAGCAACGGCGATCTCGTGCGGCTCGGGCAACAAAGGTTCTCGTCGGTTATTCGAGCATCTAAGATCGTTACGGGCTCGGTTTGGTGTACACGATACGGACTTTTCGCTATCCCCACCACTTCTGTATCACTCTTGTCCGCCGAAGGCGAGCGCGAGATGGAAAGAGAGCGAGCGAAGGCACTGAAATAGGGTTGATTCGATACCACCATGTAGTGATGGGACTCCGGAGTCGGTTCCAAGCCCTTCGAATCCGTCTGAGTGTCAAGCGACTACTTCGAAGCGCTTCGAAGCATGATTCTGAATCGGACTAATCGATATAATTCAATTTTTCATGGAATTTCCTTCATTATGGTCGGAATTACGTCGTTCTTGGTGCTAGTTTCATCTGCGAAACATAAGGAATCGATTGGCGTCGTTTTCGCAAAGATCTGATGAGAAATTCGGAAATCCTTAATGGTATTCAAACCCCTTCGAGGGTCGAAAGCCATAAAATTTGGAGAGACACTGGGGAGTTTTGTCCTCGCCACGGGGTGCCAGCCGGCATTCTGTAAGTACGGATCCGAAAGAGATTCGAAACTTCGGAGCCGACCAAGACTTCGAAGCCGACCAAGACTTCGAAGCTGACCAACGCTTCGAAGCCGACCAAGGCTTTCAAGAGCTTCGAATCAGGTTCGAAGCGCTTCGAAGTTTTCGTCATATATATAGATTCGAAGCGCTTCAAATCCCATCACTACCACCATGGTATCGATACTTGTACTCGTTACTTGGATCGGAATAAACGTATCGATACTACTCGGGTATCGGTGGAAAAGTATCGATATCTTTAAATATCGGGATCGAATAGACTATTATTTTTCGTAAAGAAACTACTTTTACTTCTGCATTATCCATGGTGCCTAGATTCTTCTAATCATTTCCTTTTACATTGCAAACCACTCCAAAAATAATAAGAATCAACAGAAAAAAATTGTCGTTCAATATGATTACAAATTACAAAGCACAATGTACACTAATGGTAAATACCATTTATTAATATACTATCAAAGGGTACAAATAGTTTCATATGTGGGGCAAGTTTTGTATAGGTTGTTTTATATATTTAGGTCGTGTGTTTATTAACTTTTATTAATAAAATAAGAACAACCGACTGAATACTTCTGGAAATGCTGCAAGTAAAGTTCCTTACCTGAAAACGGACTTCTGAACACGTGTGTCACCTACTTTAGACACCGAGGTGCCATGGGTTTTTGCATGTTTAAGCAAGTTTGTCGTGTTACCGCAATATTTAATTATTCTAAAGCACAGTTTGCATTTAACTGCCTGTTTGTCATTTTTATCGAAATATTTCCATATCTCAGATTTAAGAGTAGCCCTTTTCTAACAATCAGCTGCGTTCATACGCAGCAATAGGTAAAGATGCCAGAAATTTCCGTGTCGTAGTGGAGGAGGAACATCAACTTTACCGATGATTTGGTTTTTAAAAGACTTCATGGCGTGACATCACGCGCATGCGTGTTGTGTTCCTCCTCCACTACGACAGGGAATTTCTGGTATCCCCGTTAATACGCATTCGATTCTATTCGATCCAAGTACTTTTCTTTCGATACCTCATAAGTATCGCACGGTAAGTATCGATACCAAAAATACTCGGTATCCAATCGAAAGTATCGATACTGTACTTGTATTTACTAGTATCGAAACAACCCTACACTGAAAGCGAGCGAGGACAGTACGAGATAGACGACGCGTTGATATTTTGCCTCGCTCAGTCTTTTGTGTGCGCGACGGGCGTGCGCGATCGTCGCAAGCGCTTACGGTGAGCACGGGACCCGCTTCGCAAAATCTTGACGTAGGCCGGGCGTAAACCTTTTTTGCGCCCTAAGCGAACTTGTCAAATTGCGCCCTTTATACTATTACATTTATTTGAGATTATTTATGACTTTACTCTGTAAAATTAGGCACCTGCTAGGACGTAAAGTTGACAAGAGGCGCAAAATGGCCTTTTCATTGTTGGCATTGTTGAAAATAAATTTTTAAATGAAATACTACAAATTATATTACGACGGTTTTAAACTACGAGTAAAAGTTTAGAGTAAGGTCATGAAGAAGCTGAATTAAATGTTTTATAATAAATGGCGGAATTTGGCAAGCTCGGTTATGGCGCAAAAAAGACTCGTGCCGTGCCTGGCTATCTGACCGTGGCGCGCATGCGTCGAACAGTCACGATTCCATCTGAGCGCTCGCGCCAGTCGCGCACGCAAAGCGTTCCATCCCGCTCCCCCCTTCGGCCAGAAAGAAGCGAGAAACTCAGCCTCGGAATTAGGGCTCCGTTCATGATACGGGCTCAACGCCGGTCCCGACCAGCGCGCGGCTAACGAGACTTTACATTCAGATATATTGGCCGGTGCGTTTCGTAACGCGTATTCTCCAACCATAGGTATCGCTTGCCTGCCTCGGTGCTCCTTTTCTCAACGTTTTTTGACTCGCTCTCGCCTTCGCAGAACAAGAGTGAGCCAGAAATGGTGGGGATAGTGCCAAGCTTCTGGTGTGTATAGGCCAAACCGAGCTGTCAGCATAGAAATACACATCAGAATAGGTGTGCCTTAGCTCCGAAAAAATTCAGGAGCTTTATTGGTCTGAACATTGATTCTTTCTCGATAGCCGTCTGGATTCCTTGGATCCTTCGTGGGGAATTTGGCGAGGGTCGATGCCCGTGGAGTGCTAAGGCACTCTGCTCCTTGGACGCTGATTATTTTGGTGTTAAATATAATGAAAACGATAATAATAAGAACAGAATAAAACGATTTGAACACAATAACTTATAACTTTAATGAATGAAATAAAAGTTTGTAACACAATATCGATTCTAAAGAACTTTTTTATGCGACTGCTCGTTACAGCTTTTGGGGCTCGAGTGACGCTTCCGAAAAACCCTTCGCTTTTCCTCTTGTTAATTTCAAAATGGCTTGGTTACCGAGAGCCAATCGCAAATTTACTAATTAGCTAGCTAAATTCTTATTCGTTGATCCGATTCCTTTCGGTTATCAACTTTTACGAAATCAAGCGTTTAACAACGTTGCGCTGGAATCGCACACCTAGGAGAAGGGAGGAAGGAGAAGTTCATTTATTCAAACACCCGTATCCAAGAGGGTATCGATTAGTATCGACTAGTATCGATTAGTTTATAATCTTGAGGTTCCCTTATTAAAAGATTCTCTAACTATTTTCGAACACCTCGGCCTTGTACGAGCTTCACCTTGTCTCCCTTTCCTATTACATTTAGGTGATTCAATCTGAACTCCGCGCTTCAGAAGCTTATACTGCACGCCGCTAGACGGGAGTCGCAACACTTCCCCCCTTATTTAAAAGATGTTTCCCAATAGGAACAGCTTTTCCAAAAATATGCTTATCGATTTTAATTTACATTCTTAATTTAGTCTATCCATTAACTTCTCACAGCGAAACTTTTTCGAGCCTCCCCCTCCTCGCCCTCATCACGGTAGCCAAGCTACTCGGTCCACCCGGTTTCCCGCGAAGAAAGCGATTCGAAAGATGCAACAGAACGTTCACTGTGTTATAACTACTTACAATTTTGTCTCCAAGACACGACGTCTCCAGATTGATTCTGGGTAGTACATGATAATACAGGAAATTTTAATTTAGAACTAACGTGGCATCGAATTCGCAAACAGATGGAACAAAGTAGTGTGGGTTATGCTAAGGTGGTATAGCCCATTCCAAAATAAGAAATACAAATAGAGGTAACAGTCTATGAGGAATTTACACTTATGCAGGCTAATTTTAATTTATTGACATGAACGATTTTAGTTTTATTATGTCCTATGCCTATTTCTGCATTTAAATCGTTGAACATTTTCAGAATTTTGTACGGTCCTAACCAGCTAGAGTCGAATTTTGATGTTTTTGGTTCCCTCAATAAGTACACATCGTCGCCTACAGAAAATTTACAGGTATTTATTTTCGCATCATAAATGAGTTTGCTTCTTTGCTTTGCCCTTTCCAGATTTGTAGCTGCTAATGCCTGTGTTGTGGTAATTTTTGAAAATAGGTTATCTAAATAGTCGACAAATGTTCGCGGAATCTGATGCTTGATAAACCCTGAGGGAATAATAGCCTTTACGCCAAACACAAGCTCGTGTGGAGTGAAACCAGTAGCCTCATGGACAGACGTATTGTATGAGAATATTCCAAACCGAATCCAATCGTCCCAATCAGTTTTAGTGCAATAATGTTTCAGGTAGTCTATAAAAACACGATGTCCCACAATGTCCATCTGCACCTTTTCAAATGCTCTTTTAGGAGTGTCGGTTATTCGCATGGGTTGTTTAGTTTTAGCACGAAGGATTTTATTTTTCTGACAGCTTGAACAAGAACGAACAAAATTTCCTATTTCCTTTCCCATTTGTGGCCAGTAAAAGTTTTCTCTGATTCTATCGAAGAGTTTCCGGGCGCCTTGATGACCACCTATAGCAGATTCATGGAACTCTTTCATGATAAGGGGCCTCCTAGATGGAAGTGGAGTAACGACCTCGCCAGTACAAACAGTAATAGTATATTGTGGATTATTTAACTCTTGTTTTAGGAGGCCTTCCATGAGATCCCAACTAATCGGCTCGATATTATTATCTTTTCTAGAAATGCTAACAGTTTTGAGGTCTAAAGAGTCCATAAGATGTTTAAGGGAAGCTATTGAAGATTCCAGATGGACGTGATCTACTGATTCCGTCGACAGGGACTTGACATAAAGGTGAAAAATATGGGGTTTCGCATTAGGGAAGACCATAGTTTCTCCGACATTTAGTTTATGTTGTTTAACCTGTTCAAGGGAAAATTTATTGTGAGTCAATAAATCTTTAGTCGTTTGAGATACGACTTCATTATCAAGGGAGAAAAAATGAATAGCATGATCTCTGCGCATATAAAGATAATCCTTGGTATAAACGATATTTGGAGAAGAAGAGTAATGAATGATTGGCATTAATGAAATCGTCTCTATTGTTAAAGCTCTATTATTACTTTGTTCAAGTAGGTCACCATTTCCTGAGGTCATTTCAACGGAGGATCGTGTCTCATCATCTACGAACTTGGTCTCAAATAAAAGCCGGCATCTTTCAGCCTCTAAATTTGGCGTCTCAGCCCCTAACCAGACACAAGCCGCGGGTGCCAGGCCGTGGACCTGGGCGGGGTGCTTAAAGCCTATCCGATGTCCCAGGTCAGACGTATCCTGCTCACCCTGAGGTACGTGGGCTGCCCCTAGCGGGTTCTGTGGCGGGGTGCCTTTAAAATCAGCCTTTCCGATGTCCAACAGACAGCCGGGTCGAAGCTCATCCACACTACCTCTCAAGAACGATCCTCCAACCATTACATTTTTTGTTGGGACTCCACCTCTTTTAGATATTTCTGTCGTAAGAGAAGGTGACATCTCTTCGTCTGCAGTAAAGTAAGCGTCGCTGTCAATTGAACTATCATCTGAATGTTCAGTTTCAATGGAGACCTCAGGTGGACCATCAAAAATTGTTTCATGGGTGAGAAAAATAGTAGCTATTAACTTCTCATTATTTTCCCATAATCTGTCATAGTCTATACCCTCTTCCTTTTCAGAATCCGCAAGTGATGCGTCGTTGGCGCCTACGACTACCCTTTGCAGACGCTTAGAAGGAGGGGTGTCAGTATAGTCCGTCTCAGTATGGTCGGCAGTGAGTTTTGTGATCGGAGAAGAATTTTGATAGAGATGGGTAGAATCAGAGGGGTTGCGGGACAGCGCATCCGCATTTGAATTTACTTTCCCAGGTTTGTATACTATATCATAGTCGTACTCATTTAACTTGATTCGCCATCTCATAATGCGAGAAATCGGATCCTTTACATTATGTAGCCATACCAAAGGGCGATGGTCAGTTACTAATGTAAATTGTTGACCATACAAGTAGGGTCGGAAGTGGTCAACTGCGAAGACAACGGCAAGTAACTCCTTTTCGATGGTGGAGTAGTTGGTTTCTGCACTATTAAGCGTTCTCGACGCGTATGCGATAGGAAGATCTTTATCAATTTGGCCCTGGCTCAACACAGCCCCCACAGCATAATTCGAGGCGTCAGTCGTTACAAGGAAAGGTCGGTTAAAATCGGGAAATTGCAGTAAAGGTTCGGAACAAATTGTATCACGTAGATTTTCAAAGGTGGATTGAACATCGTTGTCCCAAACAAAAGGGGCGTCTGCTTTTAATAATCGCGTTAAGGGTTTGGAAATTTTTGCCATATCGGGAATGAAGCGTCTATAATAGCCGACCAGGCCCAAAAATTGTTTGATATTCTTTTTATTTTTAGGAATAGGGAAAGATTTTACGGCTCTGATTTTCTCGGGATCTGGCTTCACTCCTTCACTAGAGATATTATGCCCAAGGTAAGTAATTTCTCGTTGTAAAAATCGACATTTCTCTGGTTGTAGTGTTAAGCCTGCATTTTGCAACCTGGCTAAAAGTTTCCTTAATTTTTCAGAATGTTCTTCTATAGAATTGGCATACAAGACAATGTCATCCATGTAAACGAACAACTCAACCCCCTGTAGACCAGACAGCACCAAGTCCATGCACCGTTGGAAAGTGGCCGGGGCGTTTTTTAGGCCAAAAGGCATCTTGTTGAATTCATAATGACCGTTGAGAGTCGAAAAGGCAGTTTTGGGTTTGGATTTAGGATCCATGGGAATTTGGTGAAAACCTGAGACTAAATCAAGAGTGCTAAAGTATTTCGCTGCTCCGAGTTGATCTAATATTTCCGTTATATTAGGGAGTGGGTAAGCATCACTAACGGTTTTTTCGTTCAACAAGCGATAATCGATGACCATGCGCCAACGTCGTTTTACAGCGGAATCTACTTTCTTTGGGACCACCCAAACGGGTGAGTTATATGGAGAAGTCGACTGTTGAATAATACCCTTTTCCAACAACGCACTGACCTGATTCCTTATTTCGTCTTTATGAATAGGGGGGAACCTGTACTGTTTAGTATTAATTGGAGTCTCATTTACAGTTTCGATTGAATGCTGGATGGTATTTGTGGAGTGCAATTTGTCAGATGGAAGGTAAAATTGATAAGGGAATTCCCTAATAATTTCCAAAATACTACTTTGCTCGTCCTCGTTTAAACCATCTAATTCCAATATTTTAGCTATCTGGATTAATCTGCTAGAATCGGCCCTCGATTTATCAACATTAGGATTGCCTGTGCGGGACGAACGCGGCGAAGGTGGGAGCTCTATGAATGCTTCCAATTCAACAGGTGGAATAGTTACGGTGACGGGATTTGGAGTAGTATTGATTGCGTATAACTTGGCAGACCCATTTTGTTGTCTAACTAATGCTTCCCCCATGAAAACGCCTGGTTGAGTGGTCAATTTCTTTATATAACCTTCTTTAATTCCAGGTTCCTTAACAGGCAAAGCTACAAGAGTTCTACTACGGGGTGGTAATCGAAAGGAGGACGACGAGAGAAGGAAAAATTCTTCGTCACCGATTCGAAGACTATTAGGTTCGTCGTTCCCGAATTTCATTATCGCGTTCTGGTTTTCTAAAAACGGCATTCCTAAGATCCCTGATTCAGGGATAGGAAGATCATCACTAACGGTTTGGAATTTCGCATCAATGAGATTGACTTTAATAACGACCTCGCCACAAGTACGTATACTTCCTGAATCGATACCCGTAATATTGTAAACGATGTTGGTATTTACAGTTGTGCTGGGAATTATACTGCTCCGTTTGATTATATTGAGTTGAGAACCAGTGTCAACAAGGAAGTGGCCGAACTTCTCTCGGAAGCAATGATGATTTAACTTCATTATTGGTAAACTACCGGATCGATTTACTTTGACTTGGAAGCAGCCTCGTTGGTTTTGGTGCTGGCAATTAGGGGTTTGTTCCACGTGGCACCCGCTCGCGGGACCCATTGCGAGTTTAAAGCACTCTGCTGAGACGATTCGCCGTGAGATAGACTAACACCCTGATTTTGTTTTTTGTAGCAATGAGCCCCAAGATGACCTGTTTTCTTGCAATAGCTACATCTAATCTTTCCACGGTCTGGAGGATTCATTTGAGATTCCCTAGCCTTAGGACAATCACGGCGTAAGTGTCCTGTTTGATTACAAAAGTAGCAATTGCGATTCTCAAAGTCGGCTTTAAAAATTTTTGCGCTTGTGATACCAGATTGGGAGGATGCAAGAGCAGACGACCCAGGATGGCTGACCATTTCAGATTCGATTTTACTCGCGATGGAGATAGCGGTCTCGAGATCAGGTAATTGCCCGTTATCCTTCTGCCTATTTAAGTAAAATCGCGCGGTTTGATTCTGGAGCCCCTTAATAAAACTAATGATTGACGTGTTCTTCAACAAATCGATGACGCCGACTAACAGTTCCGGGTTATACGCATCTCGGGCGGTCTCTAACCCACTATTTAAAATTTCGTTTATTCGGGCCCCGAATATCTCTACCGTTTCATTTAAGTACTGACGCGTATTCATCAGTCCCGCGTTCATGTCATGGACATTGAAGGACAGGGCAAAGATCCCTTTTAATAAATCTATCAGTTCGTCTAGAGTCGTAGCTTCGCGCCGATTAGACAACGCTAAATTAGCGTGTCCTTCAATTTTTCCCCTAATAAGGAAAAGAAGATTTTCACGGTCGCTGGGCTTTACTTTCGAGTTAAGTAGTCTACATTGTTTAATGAACTTGATCAGAGAGTCGGATTTTCCGTCAAATTTAGGAATTGAGTCTTTTACCAGTTTTAATGAGAGATAAGACTTAGGTGGGTCTGTGGACTTTACTAAATTCGGTTGAGAGATGACGTTTGAACAAAGCGATTGGCTACTTGATTCAGATAAGTTAACAACAGGAGGATCGAGTCGCGTCTGCACAAACTTTAAGTCGCGCGGCCGTGATTCACCACCCGAAGCTTCTGAACTCACAGCAATAACCGCGGTTGGACAGGGCAAAGAATCTCCTAACCTAGCCGAATCAACGATAAGGTCATCAGTTTGTGTTGTTTGAGATTGTGAAGTAGCCATAGGACGTTCTACTTGTACAGGTTCAACACTTAAACCCTCTATTTCGGGTACCTGTACGCTATCCGAACGTAGCTGTCGTCCCTTTCGTTTAGGCAATTCCTTACGTCTACGCGGCATTTTCGTAATGCAAATACTAAGCTCTTAATCTT
This sequence comes from Andrena trimmerana, assembly GCA_951215215.1. Lineage (NCBI taxonomy): Eukaryota > Metazoa > Arthropoda > Insecta > Hymenoptera > Andrenidae > Andrena > Andrena trimmerana. The sequence goes on from OX578062.1 coordinate 13,021,512, forward strand.
ATCAACTAATAGCTAACACAACGCGATAATAATTACAGCACGCAAATTTTACAATAGAACCATAAATTGTATATTATAATTGAACTTCAATCTCTCACGAAATTGCAGACTTCGACGTCAACGCAGAAGATCCCCTGGCTGAAGGTGTACGGTTTCAGGAAAGATTGATTCGATCGCCTGCAGTTGCTCTCCTCCGGATTCCTACGACGGTTGCTCTACGATTCCTGCGTCCACGAGCCGGCAAAATTTGCAGTATCCCACCGCTGTCACCAAATTTTTGCGTGGCCGTCTGGATTCCTTGGATCCTTCGTGGGGAATTTGGCGAGGGTCGATGCCCGTGGAGTGCTAAGGCACTCTGCTCCTTGGACGCTGATTATTTTGGTGTTAAATATAATGAAAACGATAATAATAAGAACAGAATAAAACGATTTGAACACAATAACTTATAACTTTAATGAATGAAATAAAAGTTTGTAACACAATATCGATTCTAAAGAACTTTTTTATGCGACTGCTCGTTACAGCTTTTGGGGCTCGAGTGACGCTTCCGAAAAACCCTTCGCTTTTCCTCTTGTTAATTTCAAAATGGCTTGGTTACCGAGAGCCAATCGCAAATTTACTAATTAGCTAGCTAAATTCTTATTCGTTGATCCGATTCCTTTCGGTTATCAACTTTTACGAAATCAAGCGTTTAACAACGTTGCGCTGGAATCGCACACCTAGGAGAAGGGAGGAAGGAGAAGTTCATTTATTCAAACACCCGTATCCAAGAGGGTATCGATTAGTATCGACTAGTATCGATTAGTTTATAATCTTGAGGTTCCCTTATTAAAAGATTCTCTAACTATTTTCGAACACCTCGGCCTTGTACGAGCTTCACCTTGTCTCCCTTTCCTATTACATTTAGGTGATTCAATCTGAACTCCGCGCTTCAGAAGCTTATACTGCACGCCGCTAGACGGGAGTCGCAACAATACACACCAGAAGCTTGGCACTATCCCCACCATTTCTGGCTCACTCTTGTTCTGCGAAGGCGAGAGCGAGATGGAACGAGAGCGAGTCAAAAAACGTTGAGAAAAGGAGCACCGAGGCAGGCAAGCGGTACCTATGGTTGGAGAATACGCGTTACGAAACGCACCGGCCAATATATCTGAATGTAAAGTCTCGTTAGCCGCTCGCTGGTCGGGACCGGCGTTGAGCCCGTATCATGAACGGAGCCCTAATTCCGAGGCTGAGTTTCTCGCTTCTTTCTGGCCGAAGGGGGCAGCGGGATGGAACGCTTTGTGTGCGCGACGGGCGCGCGCGCTCAGATGGAATCGTGACTGTTCGACGCATGCGTGCCACGGTCAGATAGCCAGGCACGGCACGAGTCTTTTTTGCGCCATAACCGAGCTTGCCAAATTCCGCCATTTATTATAAAACATTTAATTGAGCATCTTCATGACCTTACTCTAAACTTTTACTCGTAGTTTAAAACCGTTGTAATATAATTTGTTGTATTTCATTTAAAAAATTATTTTCAACAATGCCAACAATGAAAAGGCCATTTTAAAGGCAAAAAAGACTTATGCGCGGCCTGCGTCAAGATTTTGCGCGGCCTGCGTCAAGATTTTGCGAAGCGGGTCCCGTGCTCACCGTAAGCGCTTGCGATCATCGCGCACGCCCGTCGCGCACACAAAGGACGGAGTGTCAGGCGTGCGAAAGACGGAGCAAGACAAAATATCCACGCGTCGTCTATCTCGTAGTGTCCTCGCTCGCTTTCAGTGCCTTCGCTCGCTCTCTTTCCATCTCGCGCTCGCCTTCGGCGGCCAAGAGTGAGACAGAAGTGGTGGGGATAGCGAAAAGTCCGTATCGTGTACACCAAACCGAGCCCGTAACGATCTTAGAAGCTCGAATAACCGACGAGAACCTTTGTTGCCCGAGCCGCACGAGATCGCCGTTGCTCGGCGATGTGTCATCGATTATATAGAAACAGAATTTGTTTTTTTTCATCGTATCAATATGAAAGTGACACAAATGGATTCCTGGCATTCTCCCGATTAAATTGACAGAAAATAATTTCAATCAGACTATTTTTAACGAAACGGGCTTCCAATTCTGCAAACAAATTTTCACGTAATTTCCTTAATAATTATGGTCCGAATAATATCATTTTTGGGGCCAATTTGATCGAGAAATCGTGACGAATCGATTCACGTCACTTTCGCAAAGATCTGTTTAGAAATGCAGAACTGACGATTTGTCACTGCTTAGTGCGTAACATTGTATGGCCCCGCTGAATTCGAGCGTCGAAACCCACGAAATTGAGCGAGTTGCATGATTGCCAGCGTGTAGGGCAATGGACTTTGCATGGCGAAGGAATGTCAGCCTTCTATAGAACTCAAATCGAGAAAAACTTTGCTGACAAACTTTACATATGTATATTCGCGTCAAATAAATACTTTAATTGTAAAACTTAGACGACAAACTATTGTTGAATTTCGCCAGTTCTTACATATGCATCACTTGGTTAGGAATTCCTCATCCCAGAGTTTTATGCATTTACCTATTGAAATGTTGCTTCAAGTCATCGGGAAATTGCATTGCTTCTTCTCGTACATACATATATCTGTTCGCGAGTAGGTGTCACGAGTGACGCGGCTTTGGTTTCCCAAATAAATGCACATTTATTAGAGCCCTCGGTCGACGGCGACTTGAGTCATCCAGTACTGAATATGAATATGTTCATATTTCTCATTACACCTTGATAAGAGTGTTACCACCGATGTATTGGTGAGTTTATGTCCACGAAAATAAGTCGAGTTGCGAAGCAATTCGGTCTATTTTTTCTTATGAATACATGATTAGGACACACACACACTACGTTCACTAAAAATAGGCCGAATTGCTCCATGTTTGGCATCATTTTCATCAGTAATGCAGTGCTCTGGTGAAGAACATCGTATTACGGAGCTAATATTGTAGGCCCTAGAATCTACGATATTGTCAATGTGCAGTTGAAACGCACGCCGCTTCACACTATCGTTTCTTAGCATTTATACGGGATGATTCTCTAGCTAGAGTCGTCAAACGCGATGCTCGCCAACAATCATGTGTCTCGCTGAGTTTCGTGGGCTTCGACGCTCGAAACCAGCGGGACTATACAATGTTGCACTCTAAGCAGTGACGAATCTGAAGTTCTGCAATTTCTAATCAGATCTTTGCAAAAGTGACGTCAATCGATTCCTTACAATTTTATATATAATGTTTGTTCATAACTACTTTCTGCATAGGACGTGTAATAAGTGTATTTCATGTTCAGTTTCAGTGCTTTGCTAGTAAAAAAATGTTTAACCTAACAAACTTCATTTTCTGGGGACATCCCTTCATCTATTTTCCCTTTTCACTTATAATTCCTTACTGCTAACGTAGAATATTGTAGCATAAGCACATTTCAAGTAATTAAAATGTACAATGAATTTTCTACGTTTGCAGTATCAGCCGACTTCCGTTTAAATTTTTATAAGTACAACGCAAAAGCTGAGAATTTCTTTCCTTATTCAGAATAAAATACGGAAATAGCAAGCAGCTCCCTCTCGCATTTACCGGGCAATCGGCGATCTATCGGTATTACCATTTCTGTGCAGAAAAAACCTGCTGTAATACCGACCTGCCGAATCGGCCAGGTCACGTGACGTGTCTCCCCCTTAAGCTCACAGACTCATCTGAAACAAAAAAAAACAGGTGCCAGAATTAGTCACGTAAGTCAAATTTTAACAAAATTGCGCGTATTTAAACTTCATGTCGCGAAATTTTCGATTTTTACTTGAAGTTTGAATGCGCGCAATTTTGCTAAATTTTGACTTACGTTCCAGATGAGTCTGTGAGTTGATATCACTCCCGCCGTCTTTTCAAAGGCGCGATTTTTAACTCCAAATAACATTGGAAAACGCAATTAAAAGTGCATTTCAAAAATTGTTCCGTATATATTAAAAGTAGCCTAATAAATGAAAGAAAAAGTTTGTCACTGGTATTCATTGTATTCACTGAGAAAAAAAACCTGAATGTTGCTGAATTGAATGAATGACCCCTTAAGACATTGTATTAAAGGTAGGTAATACAAATTGTATACGAAAACTGTAAATTATTCCTGAAAAAATTCTTAAAAATGGCTTACTTTTCCTGCCGTCACCGTGGTGTTCCCCCTTGAATGAAACATGAATTGCTCAATTTGTAAATATTTTACAACATTTTATTTAGCTTCACATGTGAGATCGTTAGTTAGTTTGTTACGGTGAAATCTTATAAGCTAATTTTGACCCACTTCCGTAGATCCGTTCGACAATACAATATTTTCACTGAAAACAATGAAATACTTTATGCTAAATTTTTTTTTTTAAAAACAATCTTTTATTAAAATGTACTAGAAGGGAACCAATAATTTTGATACCGGCCCATAGGGATAAAGAGTACAGTGGTTGGCCACCTGACAGTGATTGGCCCTATTTTGAGAAATAAAAGAATATAACGAAATACCAATGTTATGATATGCCAAGGTTATATTATGTGTCAAATAGCGATCAATCACTGTCGAACCGATCGGACAACTACTGTCACGAACATGCCAATAACTATATTTCTTCGTAGTCACCACATTTTTTTTATATTTCTAAAAATTCTTGCTTTTTTTATAAACTCTATTTATTTTTAGATTATTAGGGCTTTTTCGCACTTATTTATATTGATTTTCATTTCAAATTTACTAAATTCACATTTATAATTCACTATTTATGTGACACTCTTACTTAAGTGGCCAACCATTGTACTCTTTACCCTATGACTGCCTCAGAAGAATTCCTTCATATGACTAAAAATAAACGCGTGAAAGTATTGTATTGTCATCGGAACTACGTATATGTGCAATGTTTCAAGCTTATCGGATATGTTGAAGTGCGTCAAAATTAACTTACAAGATTTCACCCTGACAACGTAACGAACTCACAACTGAAACTGAATAAATGCTTGTAAAAAAATGAACTTAAAGAACTTGATTTATAATTCGCACCATACTATTCGAATACTTAAATATTCGAATAATAACATTCGAATACTCAAATATTCTAAGTTTATTTGTAGCATTCGAATACTTGTAAAATATTCGAATATTAAATTATTCGAATAGTCCTAGCCCTAATGTATATCTAAGTTACTGATAAAAAATTCGATGTCAGATTAGAATTATTTACGTCTAAATAGATTACAAAAGAGACGTATCTTCTCCATTTGTGTATGCTATAATCCTATACAAAACTTTTATCTTCAACACTAATAAGATAACAACAAAGTAATTATTCACGTACGCATCAAAAACAATTACTGAATCCTAAGACAATTCTCTTATCTAATCTTTTATAATAGAACAGAGAAAACGAATTGTCGCAAATAAATAACAGTGGTTTCTTTATTCATAAAACGGAATGTTAATCAGCATAAAATTAAATTTGTATTCTTCCTATGGACTATTAACTATGCACTCGATCCTGCCTTTCCTTATTTTTCAAATTCTCACGGTGTTTGATAAATAGGAACGATTTCGACCATTGACAATGCGTTTCGGACAATGGGGATGGACCACACGCAGGAAGAAAGAGTGAAGTAGCTGCGGCGAAGTAGCCTCTTCCTGACTGACCTTTCAGCGAGGATATGTCGTTCCACAACAATTGGACCCGTTGACAATTGCTGGTAGTAAATCAGGATGGCAGCACTTTTGTAGACCCGACAAGTCACACAGAGAAATGGTGATGCGGTCACAGCAAAGTTTTGCTCCAACGCCGCCTCTATTGTACCGCTTGCGTTTTAAGTGGTGTTCAACACCGACTACAAGGTGTAACTGTAATTTAACAGAAAAAAAGGAAACTGGAAGATGAACTTTCCTGTTTACTCGCCGACAAACACTAAACGATGGGCACTGTTATTTGTGGTAAATAAGTTTCTTTAACTAGATTGCTACTACCTTGTTAATGCGTTTAGTGCTATAACATGTACAGTCGGCTGAGTGTGCAGATACTTACTGATACTCTTAACACGTTAAGCGCGGCGTCAGTCCGTGGGGACTGACAGTGAACATTTCGTTTGGGTGACGTCGGTCCGTGGTAGTATCAAGGTTAGAAAATAAATGTTATAAATCTTCTGTTTATATTTTATATACATCTGCATTGGCTGCAACATTCTCATAGCCCAAATGATGGTGAAACAAAATTGTCACCGCGAGGTATGTGTTATCTTCTATTTATACTTTGTAACCGAACACCTCGCGGAGCGATCGCCGCTGTGTCCTGGCTGAACGGAAAGCAGATCAAAATCGACTCCGCGCTCAACGTGTTAAATTGCTTGAGTATTACAAATTGGCTGATTGTCGGTATACAATGTTTTCAGCGATTATTTCCCAATCCGTAAACGGCTTTAGAATGGTTATGTTATTTGCCGTATGTAAGGTACACGGGGAGGAAGAGGTAATCGCGAAAATCAAAAACTATACAACCCGCGGTTTTATATACTGGAATTTTACTGGTAGCTTCAGCCGTCGAAATACACGAAAGTCTCCTGTCGATATTGAACAGCGAATGAACCTGAGATCACAGCGCCCTTGCTTTGCGTGTGTCTTGTTTATATCCCGCCATCCGAGGACTACGTGACCGATGGCGAGAGGGGTCTCTCTTCGTGGAATGAAAAGTAACGCTGATTACGTCCCGCCGCAGTTAGGCGAGATCTTCTTACGCTCGCCTTTCGGATTACGCCTTCTGGACCGTATTTATTCGATTCTGATCTTACACGTACTTGCTATAATTCACTTCAGATTGGACTCATTAAGCAACTGTTTCTCAGAGACGACTTCGAATTAAACTGAAATGGATTAAGTAGTAGGGTACAGATTAAACAAAACTCGAGTAATCGAGACGAATAAGTGAATAATAAATGAAAGACGACTGACTCGACGTATTAGTCAAATAATTGATAGTAAACATTTTTATAAGTATCAGTTGGAGGGCTGTAAGTTAATCAGTGTAAATCCATCAGCATTCAAACCGAGATAAATATGGTTTTTACAAATTAGTTGTAAAAAAAATGTTAATGATAGTAAAGATGCATAAAACGATTTTTGTTGTAGATATGATATAACCCATACAGCACACTCCGTTGCCCGAAGCTTGCAGGAAGGTTCCATGGGGGTTGCCGTGGAATGTTGCCTCGGTGCGGACATAGGAACCTTCCTTGAACATTCCAGCCATGTGGCGGTGGAACATTGCCACTTGGAACCTTCCTGCCAGCCTCACGGAACGTTCCGGACATTCTCTGGCAATGGTCACGGAGCGTTCCGGACTTTCTCTGGCAATGGTCACGGAGTGTTCAGGACATTCTCTGGCAATGGTCATGGAACGTTCAGGACATTCTCTGGCAATGGTCACAGAGCGCTCAGGACATTCTCTGGCAATGGTCACGGAGCTTTCAGGACATTCTCTGGCAATGGTCAAGGAACGTTCCGGACATTCTCTGACAATGGTCACGGAGCGTTCTGGACATTCTCTGGCAATGGTCAGGCAACTTTTCGGACATTTTACAACAAAGGTTCCAGAATCGATTCTTATATCGACTTTTCCCTAATTGATATCAATAATAATTATTGTTGGTGCAGATTACTGTATATGTACATTTTTTTTACAAAATCCTTATGGAAAAAGGAGAAACATTTATACACACCATTGATTTGGTAAATAAATCGGCTACACATTTTTTACATTCACACACACTATATTATTCAGAGTAGGAAGTTCAAAGTTTCTCCTGTATATTAGGTTACGCTTTGTGTAGACGATGTAAGGTCAATTGTTGTATGCTTTATGTAAACTATGGGACTATTCCCGTTTATAATAATAACAATAATAATAATGATAATAATAATAATAATAATAATAATAATAATAATAATAATAATAATAATAATAATAATAATAATAGAGTAAACCAACCAGTAATTGACCGCAGACCAGTGAATGCCCATTAGGCAAAGAAATGTAAATTATAAATTTAAAAAATACTATATGTTTATAAATGGAGTGTAGTTGCACTTTTAATATTCCATATTTTTAGTGATGCATATTAAACAAACATTAATAAGTACAATTCTTAATAAAAGTATGCGGTCATTTACAAGGCTTCTCATTCAACAATTCGGTCATTCACTGGTTGGTTTACCCTAATAATAATGTCAAAACGAGCCTTCATTTTTTAATAATTTGAGTTTAAAGTTATGCACGGTAGGAGGTAAAGTTCGAATACGTAAGCAATCCTTTCAATCAATGGTTGTAGCTGCAGCGGTAAAGTGTTCGTCTATGGTGCTCGAGGTCATGGGTTCGAATCTTACTGAGGTAAAAAAATTTTATATTTATTATTAATGACATACGGACGTTATACTACTACGATTCTGCACACATTCATGTCCCCGTCGTGTCCCTCGCAGCACAGTATAAAATAATATATACTATCGATATTTTTATTTTTGGCCTTACTGTTCGGAACGCTCCGTGAGCATTGCCAGAGAATGTCCTGAACGCTCCGTGAGCATTGCCAGAGAATGTCCTGAACGCTCCGTGAGCATTGCCAGAGAATGTCCTGAACGCTCCGTGAGCATTGCCAGAGAATGTCCTGAACGCTCCGTGAGCATTGCCAGAGAATGTCCTGAACGCTCCGTGAGCATTGCCAGAGAATGGCCGGAACGTTCCGTGGAATGTTCCAAAAGGGCGGACATAGGATTCTTCATGGTACGTTCCATCAATGTAGCAGGAAGGTTCCGGTGCTGCACCGGAACCGTCCTGCTACATTGATGGAACCTTCCTGCCATGGGAGTGTGCTGTATGGGAACATATATATGAACTTAACTGCAAGTTTCATTTTACTTACCATCATCACAAACAGACAAAATTTGTTCATTCATTGTTCAATTCAGTTGTTTATCAGGTGAATATTCGGATTCACTATCAGAAAAAAGGTAACTTTCTGATAACAAAGAACGCGTATTTTCATTTTCTTTCACTCATGGTGTAGGTATGACGGCCCCGTATAATTATTATTAAAATAACAAACAATAAACTTGTATATACTTGGCGCGACTTTAAAGTGACTTACACTGATTGTCCTTTGAATAATTTTACTTACTTACAATGGAACATTCCGAACCCGGAAATTCAAAAAATTCTGAAACAGTGAATATGTAGGAAATTTCCTCCTGATTACAACGAACTTTTTGTTTGCTGCCCAAATTCATTCTAAGGAAGTGTAATTGACTCCTGAAAATTCAGTTATTTTCCGATTTTGTGTTATAACTCGTGAACTGTAACATAATTTTTTCATCAAAAAATAGACCTAATTAAAAGAAGCAACGTTTGTCTTGAAACTTTTTTTCTATCTCTTATAGTTCGCGAGTTATAACACAAAATCGGAAAATAGATGAATTTTCAGGGGTTAATTTCAGCCCCTTCGAGTGAATTTGGGCAACAAACAAAATTTGCGTTGTAATCAGGAGGAAATCCCCTACAAATTCACAAAGTTTTAGAACTTTTTGAATTTTCGGGTTCGGGATCTTCCCTAGTTAGTAATTCCGTGGTCAATATAAGTACCGCCATCTATCGCTCACGTATGAAAGTAGTGACTTAATTCATTTATCAACTGAAAGTTTTCAAAATAAAGAGGATTTTACATTACCTAATTTATTTTTATGAAAACTTGGACGTACACTTATTAGCTTCAGGACCCTCCTCTTAATTCTAATAATTCATAGGTGTATACGGTGCGACAGGTGCGATATCTAAAACAGTCCACATGAATAAGGCTATAGTTATGTCACGATACCGCGTGGTAACAGGTGAACATAGCTTAAGCACAGACGAGGTACAGGATAGACCTATCAACCAATGTATTTTTCTGTCACCGGTTTGGGGGGTCGTAGGAACACCTTACCATTTTAGTGTCGCATGCAACGTTACCGGTGAAGTCTCGAAACAGAGTGTAACGCTACGCGTGGTAGGAATTAGAATTCAGTACGGATAAAACTAAGTAGGTTACTTTTTGAGAGTCGAAGCCCGCGATTTACAAACGTTTCTGTTACAGTAACAATTTAAAAATCGTCTTATGAATATATTCCGTTCAACGGAAGAGAAAGGAGGAGGAAAATAAAACGATATCACATTCGCTTTTAATCCTCGGAAGACGAATGGTGGATATTGGCAGACCTCCAAGTGGAGGATAAAACGTAGCAGACCTCGATGAAAAGCGCAATACGTGGTTTACGCGCTCTAAACACATGATCGCAGCGGTTAAATACTCTGGGTTAATTTATTATTTTTGTACTGTGCATCTTTACTTCTTTACTAATATATAAAAGTGAAACGTTGTCTGTTTGTTTGTCCGTCTATCACGCCTAAACGGCTGAACGGATTACAATGAATTTTTGAATATACATTACATACGTCCTACATTAGATTATAGGCTATTTATAAATAACCTATATAAAATTATAATAATAAATAAATATAAATAATAATTATAATAATTCCCGGGTGAAATCGGGTAACGGGTCAGCTAGTTTCATATACTTATTGTTTACTCATTTAATGAACGATATGCAAAATGGCAGACCTCCAAGTGGAGGATAAAACGTGGCAGACGTCGATGAAAAGCGCGATACGTGGCTTTCGCGTTTAAGGGGGTAGACACGTCACGTGACCTGGCCGATTCGGCAGGTCGGTATTACAGCAGGTTTTTTCTGCACAGAAATGGTAATACCGATAGATCGCCGATTGCCCGGTAAACGCGAGAGGGAGCTGTTTGCTATTTCCGTATTTTATTCTGAATAACGTAAGAAATTCTCAGCTGTTGCGTTGTACTTATAAAAATTTAAACGGAAGTCGGCTGGTACTGCAAACGTAGAAAATTCATTGTACATTTTAATTACTTGAAATCCGCTTATGCTACAATATACTACGTTAGCAGTAAGGAATTATAAGTGAAAAGGGAAAATAGATGAGGGGATGTCCCCAGAAAATGATGTTTGTTAGGTTAAACATTTTTTTACTAGCAAAGCACTGAAACTGAACATGAAATACACTTATTACACGTCCTATGCAGAAAGCAGTTATGAACAAACATTATATATAAAATTGTAAGGAATCGATTGACGTCACTTTTGCAAAGATCTGATTAGAAATTGCAGAACTTCAGATTCGTCACTGCTTAGAGTGCAACATTGTATAGTCCCGCTGGTTTCGAGCGTCGAAGCCCACGAAACTCAGCGAGACACATGATTGTTGGCGAGCAACGCGTTTGACGACTCTAGCTAGAGAATCATCCCGTATAAATGCTAAGAAACGATAGTGTGAAGCGGCGTGCGTTTCAACTGCACATTGACAATATCGCAGATTCTAGGGCCTACAATATTAGCTCCGTAATACGATGTTCTTCACCAGAGCACTGCATTACTGATGAAAATGATGCCAATCATGGAGCAATTCGGCCTATTTTTAGTGAACGTAGTGTGTGTGTGTGTCCTAATCATGTATTCATAAGAAAAAATAGACCGAATTGCTTCGCAACTCGACCGATTTTCGTGGACATAAACTCACCAATCCATCGGTGGTAACACTCTTATCAAGGTGTAATGAGAAATATGAACATATTCATATTCAGTACTGGATGACTCAAGTCGCCGTCGACTGAGGGCTCCAATAAATGTGCATTTATTTGGGAAACCAAAGCCGCGTCACTCGTGACACATATTCGCGAACAGATATATGTATGTACGAGAAGAAGCAATGCAATTTCCCGATGACTTGAAGCAACATTTCAATAGGTAAATGCATGAAACTCTGGGATCAGGAATTCCCAACCAAGTGATGCATATGTAAGAACTGGCGAAATTCAACAATAGTTTGTCATCTAAATTTTACAATTAAAGTATTTATTTGACGCGAATATACATATGTAAAGTTTTGTCAGCAAAGATTTTCTCGATTTGAGTTCTATAGAAGGCTGACTTTCCGTCGCAGTGCAAAGACCTCTATTGTCCTTCACGCTGGCAATCATTCAACTCGCTCAGTTTCGTGGGTTTCGACGCTCGAATCCAGCGGGGCCATACAATGTAACGCACTAAGCAGTGACAAATCGTCAATTCTGCATTTCTAATCAGATCTTTGCGAAAGTGACGTGAATCGATTCGTCACGTTTTCTCGATCAAATTGGCCCCAAAAATGATATTATTCGGACCATAATTAAGGAAATTACGTGGAAATTTGTTTGCAGAATTGGAAGCCCGTTTCGTTAAAAATAGTCTGATTTAAATTATTTTCTGTCAATTTAATCGGGAGAATGCCAGGAATCCATTTGTGTCACTTTCATATTGATACGATGAAAAAAAAACAAATTCTGTTTCTATATAATCGATGACACATCGCCGAGCAACGGCAATCTTGTGCGGTTCGGGCAACAAAGGTTCTCGTCGGTTATTCGAGCATCTAAGATCGTTACGAGCTCGGTTTGGTGTACATGATACGGACTTTTCGCTATCCCCACCACTTCTGTCTCACTCTTGGCCGCCGAAGGCGAGCGCGAGATGGAAAGAGAGCGAGCGAAGGCACTGAAAGCGAGCGAGGACACTACGAGATAGACGACGCGTGGATATTTTGTCTTGCTCCGTCTTTCGCACGCCTGACACTCCGTCCTTTGTGTGCGCGACGGGCGTGCGCGATGATCGCAAGCGCTTACGGTGAGCACGGGACCCGCTTCGCAAAATCTTGACGCAGGCCGCGCATAAGTCTTTTTTGCGCCCTAGGCGAACTTGTCAAATTGCGCCCTTTATTATATTACATTTATTTGAGATTATTTATGACTTTACTCTGTAAAATTAGGTAACTGCTAGGGCGTAAAGTTGACAGGAGGCGCAAAATGGCCTTTTCATTGTTGGCATTGTTGAAAATAATTTTTTAAATGAAATACAACAAATTATATTACAACGGTTTTAAACTACGAGTAAAAGTTTAGAGTAAGGTCATGAAGATGCTCAATTAAATGTTTTATAATAAATGGCGGAATTTGGCAAGCTCGGTTATAGCGCAAAAAAGACTCGTGCCGTGCCTGGCTATCTGACCGTGGCACGCATGCGTCGAACAGTCACGATTCCATCTGAGCGCGCGCGCCCGTCGCGCACACAAAGCGTTCCATCCCGCTGCCCCCTTCGGCCAGAAAGAAGCGAGAAACTCAGCCTCGGAATTAGGGCTCCGTTCATGATACGGGCTCAACGCCGGTCCCGACCAGCGAGCGGCTAACGAGACTTTACATTCAGATATATTGGCCGGTGCGTTTCGTAACGCGTATTCTCCAACCATAGGTACCGCTTGCCTGCCTCGGTGCTCCTTTTCTCAACGTTTTTTGACTCGCTCTCGTTCCATCTCGCTCTCGCCTTCGCAGAACAAGAGTGAGCCAGAAATGGTGGGGATAGTGCCAAGCTTCTGGTGTGTATAGGCCAAACCGAGCTGTCAGCATAGAAATACACATCAGAATAGGTGTGCCTTAGCTCCAAAAAAATTCAGGAGCTTTATTGGTCTGAACATTGATTCTTTCTCGATAGCTTCATCTCGTATTGGTCATAACAGCCACACGATTACGTTCAGACGGAACTGAGCAGCATTCCCGTTACCCCACCATCCTCGATCGCTGTTCGCGAAAATGAAATGACCGGCCAATATATCTGAATACGACCTTAGGATAAAGATATAATGAAAGATGAAAAATTATTCGAAGCCCAAGATGAAAGGCCTTCGAATAAACAAAGGAAATTAATAAATACCCGAAGCTAAATAGAATTTTAGATTTAGGGTATACACACCCTACCCCAAACCTCGTGTCGATCAGTCACTGGGGCCATTCGAAAGTATATTCTTTTATTTAAATAATGCCCACCTCTGCATAGGACCGTAAAGAATTACAAAAAAAATCAGGGAGTCAACTGTTGACTGATTTGGGGACTTTTCCTTGTTGTATGTTATATACAATAGTCGGAAGAATAATAATAAGAGCAATAATTGCAAATAATTGCTGTAACTTCCACATTCTGAAAATATGATAGCAGTAAATCAATATTTCCAGTATTAGTAAAAAAGTTCCAATCTCTTTTTTTATTTTAAATAATGTGGCCATATAATTATAACATAAATTCGACAGCGATTTCAAGTGATGTATGTGTTACAATAAAAGCGTTAATTTAGTAAATGTACACAGTTCCCAACAATTATATGCCTAAAATGCATATAACCTAACCTACAATCGTCCGAAAATTCATACTGTGCTCCGATGGAAAGATGAAACTCGAAATGTCAGGGGGGCGAGAGGGGTTCTTCGCTCCCACCGCCTCACTCTCTCGCGCGACACTCCTCAAATCCCCACTCTTAGGTTCTTAGCGGCACACGCTGCATAGTCGTAGGATGCCCGTATCTACGGGGGATACGTTCCATACGGGAATCATATTGAACTAGCAAAACGTGACTATTGTCACTTCTATTTCACAAAATTAAGCGTATCTTTAATATGTACATGAGATATAAGCACGGAGAAATAAAATTATGACATGAACATTATTTTTAATGTTTTTATGTTTATATGTTTTTATGTTCCGTAGCTACCTGTGCCGACTATGATAGGACTCGCCCCTATCACCTTATATATTAATATACCATTTATACTAAACGAAATGATACATTTTTATGTCATTAGACCATGCATACAGAATACATCTTATTTATAATAACGTGAAGGACAAATTTTAAAGCAAATCATGATATTCGTTGAAATGACTCCGATCGAAGCCGCCAGGCCGAAACTCTTAACTTGTATCCAATTGTGGGCAACATTGTTGACAACTTGTGTCCAAGCAATTGTTGCACGGTTGAATTTGACTAGAGTGGGGAAAAATAAATGACTTCTCCAAGATCACTCCACTGCCAGAAGCAACAGTTTTGTCAAAGCAATCTGTCTGTGAACGTGGTTGAGCGATTCAAAATATTCTTTTTCAGTTTTACTTCGATATTCGTAGTGTTAAAATTTAGTTTAGTATTAGTTATAATACTATAAGTTATGTAGTTCAGTTTAGCTACGCTATTGCTTTTCGTCGGGTCCGTGGCTATAGCTCTATTTCTCTCGAACTCTGGGTATTTCGCTCGCTCTCTTCGTCACGCGATGCTACTGACCGATTCGGCGATGGTGTCGCGTCGCCCAATAGCGGCAATACGTGTGCCCTACCTCTACGATTTTGCTACAGAACGCGGGCCTATGGGGATAAGCCATTTAGCTCTAGAGTTTCTCAAGTATCTTCTTTCCATCGGGGCACAGTACATTGACTGCATCACGCTTTTACTCCACGTCGGCAGTCCTCCCGAGTAGGCGCCATCTCGTGTCCACTAGCTGAACTAAATTTGTCACGTGACTTGCTCTGTATTATCGCCAATATGGCGGATCTCGTATTTGGGATTGAAGTCACGATTTTTCATTATTCGTTCTTAAAGGGGCAAATTTGGAGCTGGTTTAGGACTCATTCGAAAGAGGAAGGTTCAATGCAGAGCGCTCTTCTCACCGTTTCAGTCACAAAGCTCTTTTAGTGACCTAAAAATACTTGGATTCTGCGGGTGTATTTTGTCGACTTTTGCTCTACTTTGGACACTCATATTATTAGATATCAACACAATCTCGTTGAATCATGAGAAGAGCGCTCTGCATTGAACCTTCCTCTTTCGAATGAGTGCTAACCCAGCCCAAAATCTGCTCATATAAGGACGAATGATGAAAAATCCCAACCCCCTGTTTCGGGCCAGATTGTGTCGGTATACAGCGCGCTGCATTACCCGTGTCTACCCCCTTAAGCGACAAGCGGACAACCACGATTCATTTTGTCATTTTTATTCTTTGGTCACTTAGTTTTACAGTGTCATTTCTAATTCTTTTTAATTTTTTCAAAATTTGTAGTAAAATTGTTAGTAAAAACGTAAATTGTAGGTATCATGTGCACTCTTGCATGTGGATCAACTTTACGGAATAAATCGTCTTGAACGATCTTTTTCATGCTTATAATATTCATAAATATTTTAAAAATAGGGTCATCATTTAAATCATATAGTCAAGGAGCTGAGGTAAAAAATATTAGGTACTTCTTGCGACAGGAATTATTTTTATTTGTGTTTGTATTCATTAGGTGCATCATAACCAACGTCCTCGTCGCTATCATACTGGTCGGTTTCGTCAGTATCGGTTTCAGCTTCTGGGCTAGAAACTGGAAATAAATTATAAAACGTTATGAAAACAATATACCTAAATAACAATCTGAAATAAACGTATATGCATGTAATATTTCACCTTCAGCATCTTCGATGTCCAATAATATGTCCTTTACAAATGACGGTAATTGTTGTCCGTCAAACCATTTAAAATCATAGTTTCCATCATTGACGATCCAACCACAAAGTTCTGGCTTCAATTCAGTTAAAATTTTCGTGTATGAGTTCTGCCACATATTGGTAATATAATAGGATCTTAAAAATTGTTGCCATAATTCTGTTTCGCATGGCGGTAAACTCGAAGCATCGAAATTTTTAATGTTTTTCTTTGCAAATTTTTCGTGAATATTTTGTATTTTATATTGGGAAGAAAATAAATGAAATCGATCTTCATTTACGTCATGGACAGTTCGTATACCGTAAATTTCGCAAATAAATTTCTCTAATATTGAGAATATGACATTTCTGTCACATGAGACATCACCCAAATCGGAAAAAGCCTGTTGGTATTCTCCTGATTTTGATAAAAATTTTAATGGTCGCTGCTTCCCTTTACGAGGTGATTGATATAATTCGTTAACATGGATAAATCTTCTTTTGCATGAAATTCCAGTTTCGATCCAAATATTTAATTTACTTTTTAAGTGGTGCATATTTCCCAGCATTATAATTAGAATGTCGGTATCGGAGCATTTAATTAACATATTTGCGTCGTAATCGATATTACAAGCGTGAAACACAATCTTTGTGTCCGCTTCTTCATGGCTGTTACATGATAATTATTGTTCATTAATAGTTTGAATAACATGTCCATTTTCAACTTTATAACTGTCACATTTATCAACATTCAGAATAATAGTTTTAATGCCATTAAACTGTGCCATTTCATCCTTTCTCCAATGCATAGTTAAAAAGCCGACAAGAGCTTCCTTAAGGGGGTAGACACGTCACGTGACCTGGCCGATTCGGCAGGTCGGTATTACAGCAGGTTTTTTCTGCACAGAAATGGTAATACCGATAGATCGCCGGTTGCCCGGTAAACGCGAGAGGGAGCTGTTTGCTATTTCCGTATTTTATTCTGAATCAGGAAAGAAATTCTCAGC
Source organism: Andrena trimmerana (assembly GCA_951215215.1). Lineage (NCBI taxonomy): Eukaryota > Metazoa > Arthropoda > Insecta > Hymenoptera > Andrenidae > Andrena > Andrena trimmerana. The sequence continues at coordinate 13,038,964 of OX578062.1, forward strand.
TGTTGCCTTGTACTTATAAAAATTTAAACGGAAGTCGGCTGGTACTGCAAACGTAGAAAATTCATTGTACATTTTAATTACTTGAAATGTGCTTATGCTACAATATTCTACGTTAGCAGTAAGGAATTATAAGTGAAAAGGGAAAATAGATGAGGGGATGTCCTCAGAAAATGAAGTTTGTTAGGTTAAACATTTATTTACTAGCAAAGCACCGAAACAGAACATGAAATACACTTATTACACGTCCTATGCAGAAAGCAGTTATGAACAAACATTATATTTAAAATTGTAAGGAATCGATTGACGTCACTTTTGCAAAGATCTGATTAGAAATTGCAGAACTTCAGATTCGTCACTGCTTAGCGTGCAACATTGTATAGTCCCGCTGGTTTCGAGCGCCGAAGCCCACGAAACTCAGCGAGACACATGATTGTTGGCGAGCATTGCGTTTGACGACTCTAGCTAGGGAATCATCCCGTATAAATGCTAAGAAACGATAGTGTGAAGCGGCGTGCGGTTCAACTGCACATTGACAATATCGTAGATTCTAGGGCCTACAATATTAGCTCCGTAATACGATGTTCTTCACCAGAGCACTGTATTACTGATGAAAATGATGCCAAACATGGAGCAATTCGGCCTATTTTTAGTGAACGTAGTGTGTGTGTGTGTCCTAATCATGTATTCATAAGAAAAAATAGATCGAATTGCTTCGCAACTCGACTTATTTTCGTGGACATAAACTCACCAATCCATCGGTGGTAACACTCTTATCAATGTGTAATGAGAAATATGAACATATTCATATTCAGTACTGGATGACTCAAGTCGCCGTCGACTGAGGGCTCTAATAAATGTGCATTTATTTGGGAAACCAAAGCCGCGTCACTCGTGACACCTATTTGCGAACAGATATATGTATGTACGAGAAGAAGCAATGCAATTTCCCGATGACTTGAAGCAACATTTCAATAGGTAAATGCATGAAACTCTGGGATCAGGAATTCCCAACCAAGATGATGCATATGTAAGAACTGGCGAAATTCAACAATAGTTTGTCATCTAAATTTTACAATTAAAGTATTTATTTGACGCGAATATGTAAAGTTTGTCAGAAAAGTTTTTCTCGATTTGAGTTCTATAGAAGGTTGACTTTCCTTCGCCATGCAAAGTCCTCTCTTGTCCTTCACGCTGGCAATCATGCGACTCGCTGAGTTTCGTGGGCTTCGGCGCTCGAATTCAGCGGGGCCACACAATGTTACGCACTAAGCAGTGACAAATCGTCAGTTCTGCATTTTTAATCAGATCTTTGCGAAAGTGACGTGAATCGATTCGTCACGTTTTCTCGATCAAATTGGCCCCAAAAATGATATTATTCGGACCATAATTAAGGTAATTACGCGAAAATTTGTTTGCAGAATTGGAAGCCCGTTTCGTTAAAAATAGTCTGATTTAAATTATTTTCTGTCAATTTAATCGGTTGAATGCCAGGAATCCATTTGTGTCACTTTCATATTGATACGATGATAAAAAAAACAAATTGTGTTCCTATATAATCGATGACACATCGCCGAGCAACAGCGATCTCGTGCGACTCGGGCAACAAAGGTTCTCGTCGGTTATTCGAGCATCTACGATCGTTACGGGCTCGGTTTCGTGTACACGACAATACGGACTTTTCGCTATCCCCACCACTTCTGTCTCACTCTTGTCCGCCGAAGGCGAGCGCGAGATGGCAAGAGAGCGAGCGAAGGCACTGACAGCGAGCGAGGACAGTACGAGATAGACGACGCGTTGATATTTTGTCTCGCTCCGTTTTTCGGACGCCTGACACTCCGTCCTTTGTGTGCGTGACGGGCGTACGCGATGGTCGCAAGCGCTTACGGTGAGCACGGGACCCGCTTCGCAAAATCTTGACACAGGCCAGGCATAAGTCTTTTTTGCGCCCTAGGCGAACTTGTCAAATTGCGCCCTTTATTATATTACATTTATTTGAGATTATTTATGACTTTACTCTGTAAAATTAGGCAACTGCTAGGGCGTAAGATTGACAAGAGGCGCAAAATGGCCTTTTCATTGTTGACATTGTTGAAAATAAATTTTTAAATAAAATACTACAAATTATATTACAACGGTTTTAAACTACGAGTAAAAGTTTAGAGTAAGGTCATGAAGAAGCTGAATTAAATGTTTTATAATAAATGGCGGAATTTGGCAAGCTCGATTATGTCGCAAAAAAGACTCGTGCCGTGCCTGGCTATCTGACCGTGGCGCGCATGCGTCGAACAGTCACGATTCCATCTGAGCGCTCGCGCCCGTCGTGCACGCAAAGCGTTCCATCCCGCTCCCCCTTTCGGCCAGAAAGAAGCGAGAAACTCAGCCTCGGAATTGGGCTTCATTCATGATACGGGCTCAACGCCGGTCCCGACCAGCGAGCGGCTAACGAGACTTTACATTTACATTCAGATATATTGGCCGGTGCGTTTCGTAACGCGTATTCTCCCACCATAGGTACCGCTTGCCTGCCTCGGTGCTCCTGTTTGCAACGTTTTCTGACTCGCTCTCGTTCCATCTCATTCTCGCCTTCGCAGAACAAGAGTGAGCCAGGTGATGTGGTTAGCGCCAAGCTTCTAGTGTGTATAGGCCAAACCGAGTTGTCAGCATAGAAATACACATCAGAATAGGTGTGCCTTAACTCCGAAAAAATTCAGGAGCTTTATTGGTCTGAACATTGATTCTTTCTCGATAGCTTCATCTCGTATTGGGCATAACAGCCACACGGCTACGTTCAGACGGAGCCGAGCAGCATTCCCGTTACCCCACCATACTCCTCGATCGCTGTTCGCGAAAACGAATTGACCGGCCAATATATCTGAATACGACCTTAGGATAAAGATATAATGAAAGATGAAAAACTATTCGAAGCCCAAGATGAAAGGCCTTCGAATAAACAGAGAAAACTAATAAATACCCGAAGCTAAATAGAATTTTAGATTTCGGGTACACACACCCTACCCCAAACCTCGTGTCGATCAGTCACTGGGACCATTCGGAAGTATATTCTTTTATTTAAATAATGCCCATCTCTGCATAGGACCGTAAAGAATTGCAAAAAAATTCAGGGAGTCAACTGTTGACTGATTTGGAGACTTTTCCTTGTTGTATGTTATATACAATAGTCGGAAGAATAATAATAAGAGCAATAATTGCAAATAATTGCTGTAACTTTCACATTCTGATAATATGATATCAGTAAATCAATATTTCCAGTATTAGTAAAAAAGTTCCAATCTCTTTTTTTTATTTTAAATAATGTGGCCATATAATTATAACATAAATTCGACAGCGATTTCAAGTGATGTATGTATTACAATAAAAGCGTTAATTTAGTAAATGTACACAGTTCCCAACAGTTATATGCCTAAAATGCATATAACCTAACCTACAATCGTCCGAAAATTCATACATTGACTGCATCACGCTTTTACTGTGGCTTGTGTATCCAGCTAACGCTTCAGTTTTGCTATGATTCCACGTCGGCAGTCCTCCCGAGTAGGCGCCATCTCGTGTCCACTAGCTGAACTAAATTTGTCACGTGACTTGCTCTGTATTATCGCCAATATGGCGGAACTCGTATTTGGGACTGCAGTCACGATTTTTCACTATTCGTCCTTATATGAGCAAATTTGGAGCTGGTTTAGGACTCATTCGAAAGAGGAAGGTTCAATGCAGAGCGCTCTTCTCACCGTTTCAGTCACAAAGCTCTTTTAGTGACCTAAAAATGCTTGGATTCTGCGGGTGTATTTTGTTGACTTTTGCTCTACTTTGGACATTCATATTATTAGATATCAACACAATCTCGTTGAATCATGAGAAGAGCGCTATGCATTGAACCTTGCTCTTTCGAATGAGTCCTAACCTAGCCCAAAATCTGCTCATATAAGGACGAATGATGAAAAATCCCAACCCCCTGTTTCGGGCCAGATTGTGTCGGTATACAGCGCGCTGCATTACCCGTGTCTACCCCCTTAAGGGGGTATTCTGGTCTGACGAGGCGTTTTCGTCGCGTTATTTCGGAATTTTTTTACAAAGAGTTCATAAATTTTATTATTATTTAATTTATTGCTACATGTTTATTGATGTTTCAACTATCTTTACCGATTTTGTCAATAGCAAAAAATTAAAATCAAACGCAGTTGACTGCTTTAAAGTAATGGTGAAAAAAAACATGGAGTCACGGTGCCCATGATTGGGCTCGTTCTAGTGATCAGAAACAAAAAATGAGAAGAGATTCTTTATCTGTATGCCTGTGGCTATCGCCCCTACCAGAATAATAAAAAAATATTGAAAATTAAGCAAATGGCGGCGGTTTGAAAATTAAGTTTCGATTTTCGCACATTTTTTCAACTTTAAAGGTTTGTGAAAATTTAAAAATAAATTATTTTATCATAATTCTGGTAGGGACGATAGTCACAGGCATACGGATAAAGAATCTCTTTTCATTTTTTGTTTCTGATCACTAGAACGAGCCCAATTATGGGCACCGTGACCCCATGTTTTTTTTTTCACCATTACTTTAAAGCAGCCAACTGGGTTTGATTTTAATATTTTGCTATTGACAAAATTTGTAAAGATAGTTGAAACATCAATAAACATGTAGCAATAAATTAAATAATAATAAAATTTATGGATTCTTTGTAAAAAAAATCCGAAATAACGCGACGAAAACGCCTCGTCAGACCAGAATACCCCCTTAAAACTGCTATTTCTCAATTCTTTTATAAAATCAGCGGGTCTTGTTTGCTCCGATCCAGATATAATGTATACACGGTCTGTCGAGCCACTTCTGCAAGTGCGTTCGTAATCCTTTATTGAAGGCGAAAAATAGCGATAAAAAATTAAATGTATAACAGATGCTTGAAAATTTGTAATAATCTGTAATATTTTTTGTGAGATCTTTCCGAATAATTTTGGAACTTCTTTTATAGAATGCAACATAAAAAATCCATCGAGTATTACGACATCAATGTTTGGTGATGGATGGCCTTCAGTGTTATTTTCCAATGATTTCATTAGCATAGATTTATCTGTTTTTTAAATGCTTCCATCTATGTGGCACAAAGACATTGGCACTGGAGTCAGAGGATACGATAAAATCTTTTCAATATTTGGATTATGTCTCATGGATATTCCCAATATCCTTCCAAATAAATCCCTTTGAAGTCGGACTTCCTGCACTTTATTATTGATAACTAATTTCTTTTTTTCAGTAGAGCATGAAAAATTCATGATTTTATTCTGTTTAATGGTTTTTTCAAATTTGTCTACTGACGTAGCACATTCAGAAATGAAAATCTCTCTCAAACTATTTCCAGTACTTACAACGTTTAAAAGAAAGTCAGAAACTTCGTTTGATGTTGCACGTCCAGTATTAATATTATATAAGAGATCTTTATCTAGTTCTATGGAGTCAAACGGATTCATATTTTATTTTATAGTATATACGAAATTTTGTAACTGAAGAGAGTCTTTATTAATTTGGTGTTTCTTTAAATCTGCGGTAACATCTTGAGCCCTTTTTATACCAGTTTCTTCATAGGTGTGAGATGTTACGGTAGCTCTGATGCTATGACTTTTTGACCATCGCTGTCGAGCAGATATAGAGTTTGTGAAATGTATAAAACCTATCCAAGGAAGAAAACAGAAGACAAACGTTAAAGGGTTGACTGACAATAATATGAAAACTGAATCACTATTAATTATATAAAATAAAGATGTTTTTCTGCAAGTTTTACTAACAAATATGAATATTTAGTTTTGAATTCTAGAATCAAAATTGATATATAAGTTTTCTAAGACATAAAAAGCAGCATTTTTTAAATTTTAAACATTTAAGAAATATGATCTTGAAGAAAATGGCTTTGTATCTTAGATACTCAAATACATTATAATGTCATTAACAATTACACAACTATTAAAACATCTATAATTTATATGTAACCTTAACTTTTATAATGCTCAGAATGAGGTTTATAAATAATAAAAATAATAATATGATACCTGTCAATCTTCGCGCAGCGTCTGCATTTATCGTTTGTTCCAGCGTGAAATCTATCGGCATCCTTGAAAAAGGCTTGTCGGTTCTTTTAATGCCAAAATATCCCATTTTAAAATCATTTTCTAACCCTGGATGCGTTTGTTCAACTTTTAATATATTATCGTAGTATTTGAGTAGCCAACGTGAATAATTATTATGATTAAACATAAAAAATAAATTACAAAGTTTCGGTATGATGTATTTGTAAAGTTGAAAATCTCCAGTACGAATACTTCTACTGAAAATGATATAATAATTTATGAAGTTGATGTACATCATATAGAATTGTGCAGTTTTGCCAAAATTTCCATTTAATGTCTCTTCTTGATATTTCAAATATTTGGATAAAATGACGTCAAGATCTTTATTTTCAATACTATTACTTGACAGTTGTTTTGACTGAAATTTTTGTATTGCTTCAAGTAAGTTATCTTCAATCTTTATCTGTTCTCGATTTAAAAAAACTTCAAAATGTAGAATTTGTAGTCCTAATGCTGCCATAGGATGCAGACGCTTGCATCTGTTAAAATGTTATCCACTTATAAACCCATTTACTGAACCACTTGCTAATAGTTCACTCTCAACCATCACGTGAGTTAATCCACATTCATCAATGAATTTTCCTACAGCTTTAAAATAAGCCATCATAATATGGAAAGAGCCCAAATGAATAAAAAGATTGTCGAATTGTGGTTTTTCAGTTGACTGAATTTGAAAAGCTGTTTTAGCAATAGCTAAATCATATGTAACTTGTATGTATCTTTGTTGGTATATTTCAGCAACTTTTTGACTTTGTCTCATTGTTTCATACACAACGGATATATCTGTCGGTGACTGATTGATTGGCGTGAGGTAAAATATTTTTTGTTTACAATTACTAATTTGTACTATTTTACTATTGAAGCCTACCCACATAGGCGTGTCCGGTACTTTCAAATAATGGGATAAAACCCACCTAACATCAATATTTTCTATAAAATCATGAGTACTTAGACTTATTTGACGCAATTCATCATCAATTGCTAACAAATGTTCAACAACATTAGGTCTTTTAGTATACGATACTAACTCCGGAACAATGGTATCAAACGTTCTTCTTCTTTTAGAAGCTAGAGGTGCATTATCATTGTTATTATCACTGTCGCATATATTATTATTATCGTTTGTATGCACATTTTGATATAAAATTCCAACCGTGTCGTGTAATGTATCTTTACCGCTACAAGTTTCCACATATCGATCGAAATTATCAAAGGCAACGCCTGTACAATAATCAGGAGACAATTTGACACTCTCTGGGCAAATATTTGATCTGCTACAAGAAGCAAAAGTAGTTTCAGTTTCGAGCTTCTCAATAGTATTGTAGCTGCAACAGTGTCCATATTTGTTTATAATGTCGATAACTTTTCTACTACTTGTGATGCTCTTCAAAGTCAGGCCAAGCGTGATATGTTTAGATGTTTTAATTCTACCGTGAGTAACTGCATAAATTAAATCCTGCGATAAAGAATTAACTTTTCGCGAGCATTCAGTACTTTTCAGGGTTCTTCGATCACTACCACAAATTAAAGTTCGTAAAAACTCTGAAACCTCGTCGGGAATGTCACATTCTCCAGCAATTAAGTCAGTTGTTTTTATATTAGTCGGTGTTACGTCCGAAATCGAGATTTGAGATTGATGATTGACTTCGCAACGTAAAGAGGGGATCTTGCCCCGTCGCCTCCACAGCACAACCGTAATCCCTAAGGCCGATCACGCTTTTTAGAGTAACTGTGCGGGGCAGGTGGATTGGCAATTTAAAAACATGGAAAAGGAAAAGAAGAGATGTGCGTTTCGTCTTGGGACCGTCAGCTAGACTCTCATCAGTAGGGCTATAGCTGACGGCCCCGTGCCCTAGACACACGGGGACTAAGAGGGAGAGCATGAGACTGAGACCGGTGGTATATTCGCTCCTATTAACTCGCAATTCTTTCTGGAATTTAACAGTTCTTCCAAGTGTGCAAAGTGATTTTACTGGTACGGTGCTGTTCGCGATTGTGAAATTTGCATTTCCACAAACTCGGATGCGGGCTGAGCCCCTCTTTATTAGTATTTGGGGCCGAAATGTCCGGGCCATCGGGGCAGGGCGAGAAGCGTCGCCTTTCACCCACAGGCGAAAACAAAGAAAATGAAGGAGACAACATGATCCTAAAACGCAGAGTTCAAAAATCACGGAAGTCTCAACCAATACCGCTGGACCGAATGCATAAAGACTTTCTTAAAGAATTCGGTGCCCACAGGCCTCCAAGGTAAGACCTAACCTCAATATAGTACGCAAAAGCGTCTCCGGAACGCCACCCGACGCCAGAGCGGGAGGTTCTGGTACTTCCCAGCCTCACAAGTTACCGACAGATGGATGGGAGCTCCCCAAGAAGACGCAGAAAATTCTTTCGACCCAGGAAAATACACTCTTGGACGATAACGACTCAAACCGTTTTTCTTCTCTCTCTGAAGAAAACGACATGGATATTGATAAGGAAGAAAAGGATACTTCCCGCCCAAACCCATCACTGAAAAAGAAAATTCTTAAACCGCCTCCAATCAACATTTTACAATCTACGGTGACCGAGATCATCAAGATTTCCTCTTCTCTGAACATACCCAAACCAGCTTTTCTAATTAAGGAAACTGACTCGGGTGCCCATACTATATACATAAATAGTTTGGAGCACTTCACCTCTATATGTTCCAAACTAACTGAGCTAAATATTCAGTATTATACTTACACCCCGAAGCATCTCAAACCCAAATCCATTTTGCTTAAGGGTATAAGAGGATCATTCGAAGCAGATGACATCAAGCAAGAGATCCAGGAGTTAAATATCCCGGGTCTAGAAATAGTTAACCTCACAAAATTCATCTTCGACAAATCCCAGCCAAATAAGTATCATTTTTTGATACAAATTTCAAGTGAGAGTAAATCCTCAGAGCTATTTAAAGTAAAGGCCATAGCATATCAAAGGGTCAAATGGGAGCATCTCAGAAAACCGGACCTTTTCCAGTGTAAAAACTGCCAACGATTGGGACGTTCAAAACACAAGAAAACAGACCCGCACTTAAATGTGCCAATTGTAATCAGATGGGACACCCGGCTTCCTATAAAGGTTGCCCTTTTATAAAATATGCTTTGGCAAAAAAGAAGGAGTTTAAATCCTCCAAATACAACAAAAAACTACAAAACATTAATAAGATCTCGCACGCAGTCAGAGAAAACGTGTCATATGCCCAAGCTGTGGGCCTCACTACGCCACAGACTCAACCCTACAATGCATCAACATCGTTACCACCACGGCCTAGAAGAGAAACCTTTCCCCCTTCTGCAAAGGAGAGTCTACCTCAACAAGATGACAACGCCAATTCTTCAACCCCTCCCAGCTGGATCTCTAACCTGAAGGAAGAAATAGCAGTAATGGTCACAAGACAGTTTCAAGCCCTCGCTTCCCAAATTGCTGCGAACACAGCACAGATAGAATTTATTCTTAATTCACTCTTTGCCAAAGATAATGTCTAGCGATCCTAATGTTATTAAGCAAATTAGAGTAGCAGCAATCAATGCCAATTCTTTAGTTGCTAATTATAGGAGGTTGGAACTTCTTCAATTTCTCAAAGACTACAACCATGATGTCATTTTTGTTTCCGAAACGAAGCTAAATCACTCTCATAAATTTACACTCAGAGACTATAACATTATCAGAAACGATAGACTGAATGCGATCCAAGGTGGGGGCACTGCCATTGTAATTAGGAATGACATCCAGTACGAAGAATGCTTTCTCCCGTCCACTACCCCGAATGAAATCCTTGAGTATTCGGTCATAAAAATCCCATTTACGGGCGGCAACACTTTAATTTTGATAAGTGTGTACGCCAAGAATGATAACAGACGTCTTTTTGTGGACGAATTAGATAAGCTATTCATTAATCTTAAGCTGTTCGGTAATAATACCTACTATATTATAGCTGGAGACCTTAACGCTAGGAGGAAGGTCTGGGGCGATAGGGCCAACAACCCTAGAGGCAGATATCTAGGGCAATGGCAATCTCTGATAGACTTGGATTACAAATTAAATCTAATCACATCTGCAGTGCCCACCTTCAAACCGGCGCAAACGTTTTTAGATGTATGCCTTGCGGACTCAAGACTGAAACTGCTGAATGGTGTAAGTGGCAAGGCCCACACCCTTCCATATGACAGTGATCACCTAGCGTTATCTTTAACTTTCGAACTGCCTGATAGTGGCGTCCCTCTGGCCCATGGTGTAGTGGGGTCACATCATTACGATTTTCGCAATGCTAATTGGGGGGATTTCACAAGTATTGCGGAAAAAGAATTCGCTTGGGTTATCCCGGATGATCGGAATCTATCTATTGCAGAGATTGATGAGGGTTTGCTTCACATTAGTGACGCTATCTCGAGTTCGATTTCTAAATCGGTCCCGATATTTAAAACACGTAGCAATACTATGAGATATATTAATCGGAATATTCGAAAACTTCAGCGGGATAAGAAAACGGTCGTTTCACTTTTGCACAGACTCCATATTTCTGACCCCCAAGCACACTGGACCATCACAAAAAATGCCAAAATAGCTCATAAAGCTCTGGTAACGGCTCTGAAATCTGAATTTAAAAGCGCTATTGATAAATACTGGAGTAATGTGATTAAGAGCATTGACTTCCGAAACTCAGAGACTTTTTTCCGAGAATCAACTCCATTTTTCGACCGAAGCAACAAATGGGGATTAAAGAGCTTCATGTTAACCGTAACAATGGGCCTATGTTGGCTAACAGTGGCTGTGACCTGAGGGGAGTGAACCTAGTCGAAGACAATTATGTATTCACAAGTCCTAACGATAAACTGAACGTTCTGGGAGCCTACTACGAATCAATCAATTCTCCCAGGCACCTTAACACCGATACACGTCTTGGGAAGTTGGTGAACAAGTCGATCGCCCCCCTCAAACAGGGCTTCGCGGATTTTCGGACTAACGGAGAATCAATTACAAATTTCGACGAAAATAACCCAGCCATTTGCCCTATCACTGTGGACAACTTCCTGCATCCCTTCTGCAGCCCTCCGGATGTTGTTCTTATTTTGATAAAACTTCCTAACAAGTCTTCAAGTGGCTTAGATGGCATACCGCCAATCTGCCTAAAACACCTCCCAGCAAATATTATTATTGCCTTAACTGCTCTTTTCAATAATTCTATCGACCTCTGTTACTTCCCTACGGCCTGGAAGTCTGCAAAGGTCTATCCTATACTTAAGAAAGGAAAAAAACCTGAAGACCCGGCCAGCTACCGCCCTATAAGCCTTACGCCGGCCATTAGCAAGGTCTTTGAGGCAATAATAAATAATAAAATTTCTGCCGTATGTGATGCTTACGAAATTATCCCTACCCATCAATTTGGTTTTCGACATCACCACTCAACCACTCATGCGATCCACAAACTAGTTTCAGATTTGAATAGAGATGTAGACAAAAGCCATTTAGTAGCCGCAGCCTTTCTTGACATCGAGAAGGCATTTGACTCGGTTTGGCTGGATGGGCTGATTTATAAGCTCCACAAGAGAGGGTTCCCACGATGGTTGACCTCTCTCGTGTGGGACATGATTTCTCACAAGTCCTTCCGTACTTGGGACGGACTCATCCTTTCCACCGCGGAATTCCCAATCCAAGAGGGTTTACAGCAGGGCACGGTCAATTCGCCCATTCTGTTTAACATCTTCCTGAGTGATCTACCAGGACTATTTAACTTTAATGAACCCAATGGCGCCGGTTTTCTGGCTTATGCCGATGATGTGGTGGTATATGTGTCAGGGAACAGAGTGGAGTCGGTTCAAAATAGATTGGATTCAGCGGTGGATTGCATTAACCGATTTTACTCGTCCTGGAACCTCCGCCTGAATCCACAAAAGTGTGAAACCATCTTATTTAAGAAGCCGGTGAACAGTCTCACCTCTAAAACAAAGGCGGGTAGTACCCGGTTTCAGATTTCGGCTACAATCCCGGGCACCTGTAATAAAGAACTGATCCCGCACAGGAAGGTAGTTAAGTACCTGGGGGTACACCTAGATTATTTATTGCGCGGAAATAAACACCTTGATATTCAATTAGAAAAGGCAAATAAGGCCTTCCTTATCCATAGTAGAATGTTTTACAATAAGTTCCTTTCCAAAAAAGCCAAACTGATTCTGTATATGTTATTAGTCAGGCCCATAATTACATACTCGGCACCTGTCATATGGAATTATAACCACACCTCGATGGAACGCGTAAGGATTCTAGAAAGAAAATGCCTTAGAGCGTGCCTCCGATTGTACCGTACACCGGACTCTGATTGGCAACACTATGTAAAAAACCAAACCCTATACGACACCGCCAATATTACTAGAATTGACTCTTTTCTGATATCACTAACCCGGGATTATTTCAGCAAGCTTACGGAAATTGATAACCCGATAATTCAATCATTGGCTTTCCAGGACGTTCGCATTACCATAAATCAGCTCTCCACAGGCTATCTGTCCCCACAGGCTTTTCCTTTCTGCGACCATCTGGGCTTGATCCAAGATGCAGCCAACATACCGCTCATTTACCATTGGCGCCGAAACAAGGCAGATAAACGAATTGCGTTTTCGCCAGACGATTTATATGATAGAAGAGATAGGTTTAAATTCTCCATGGCGATCCCAAAATTGGACAGTCTGAATTTCAAGCGACTGAATTTCGAGAAGTTTTGGTGGCTATCAGCGGATAGCACACACATATTAGAATTAGCAGACCGCCGTGCCATTACATCAGGGAATTGAACCTGATTTTTTCTTATTACTCCAAGACTGATTAGCATAAACTTATTGTGATCTCTAATAGTTCCTACGGGTTCTGATAGAACCTACATTGTATATATTAGTCTCTTAAGGTAGTTATAAGATTTTCATAGTTTTTATTTATTTTACTCTTCTTAGTTTGTAAGTCTACAACGGGTAAAGGGTTTTTTTTCCTCCCCCTGGGATGAAATTTTTCCCCCTTTTTTACTCTTTCCACAAGAGATTGTGGTATAAAATGGTGCAATTCGTATTGAATATATCAAAACCAAAGATAAGACACCAAAGAAATTAGCCGACACAGTTTAATTAAGAGTTTCCAACATAAGGAACAATTAATTATTATATCAATAAGTTACCGCATAGCAATTTTTTATTTTATGTTTTTGATGCTAAAACACATGTACATAATGTTCAGATACAAAACAATAAACATATTTTTAAAAAAAAAAAAAAAAAAAAAAAAAACGGGGACTAAGAGGAAATAAACTTGGAACTTGTATATATACGATCAAGAGTAGACAATAGGACTTGCGAGAAGAGTAGACCTCTACCGGTGCCGGCGGAGACGTACCGGCGCGACCCATGGTGGGGCCGGGACGTCACAGTCGGCAAAGGTTTTTTTGTGATTGATAAAATGTGTCTTCTTAAAAGTAAAGCACTACGCTGTAATACTTCTGATTCTTGTAATTTTAAAAATCTAGCTTCATTGATAACGCACTCTTCCTTTGGTGCAACAATTTTTGCCTTATGCATTGTTATGATTTGAATTTGGTTAGCGAAAGTTTTCATTAATTTGTTTAGTAAATGCTGAGGAGTAAATATAGTCTCAAAAGATTCAAATTTATCAGTAAACAGTTTTTCTAATGTGCTTTTATAATAATCTGTGAGAAGATTTAATAAATAACAATTTTTGTTGTTGATGATGTTTTCCTGCACAAAATTGCAAGTATCTTTATATGCTAATTCATGAAAATTTCTCTTCGAGTGCCAATCGGCATGTTTTGATGTAGGCGTTGCTATGTATTTATTAAAATAAGCTGTTTTGCAAATATTATGATAATAAATGTTATCATTCACCGCAATTGCGTTAATTTTTTCTAACATAGAAATATCACTCAAAGCAGTTGCATTATCTTTCACTTTTTGCTTGAGAATTGTTTCTTTAGAACTATACAGTGGCAACAAATTATAATTGCGTTTTTTACGAGCTTGATCGCAAAAGAAGCAAACATCGATATGTTTCTTAATTGTTAAATCTTGCACTGACGATGTCGATTCTTCGATCAATTGCTTTTCTGACCCTGATGCTTCACATATGTAGTATTTTTAGTCGGGCCCGATCGCCCGATTGCTGTTTGATCGGTACGCCACTGGGCGGACAAAATACGCGAGTAGCGTGGCGACGTTCGCGCGATTGGCGAGGCGTCATTCGTGTGGCAGCGAGCGCGAGGAAGCAGTACTCACGTCGCGTCTTTTCGTTAATCATTATTCTACAAGTTTACCATTAACACTGTAACTAACCACTCATATTTCAATTAAAATAAACTATTTGTTTCTACCATACATACTACCTCGTCTCCTGCTGGATTCGTTGCTTCAATTCCTGAAGCTTGATTATCAATGGACATCGGAGATGGCTGCGATGATACTGACTCTTTATACTTCTCGACATATTTTTTTTTAATGGCCGTGAAAGTCTTGTAACATTTCACGTGGTATCCGTGAGTAGGCACAACACTAGCCGGTAAAATAATATCGTTGTACTTCAAGTTACAGACGACACGTACTTTCAGAATTTCAGTACACTTTTTTAACGATTTTTCAGTGAATAAAATAATTTGATCACTTTCATCGTTACAAGAAAAAGCACAAACTGGCACAAAAGCCATTATTCTTGACGATGTATCGCGATGTGAAATAATATCAGCAAGTAATAATGGCAACAAGAACGTTTAGGCGAAAACGACAATGATTCCACGAGAAACGCACGCAGCGGCAGTTTGGACTATTCTGACAATCTTCCGTGGATACGCAACTTCGGTCGCTTGGAAAAAAGTAATGGAGGAAAAATAACTCTCGAAGCTCGAAGACATTGCCACTTGAGGTCCTTTCTTTGAAAACTGGAGCTCGGTCGCACGTGGCATGCACTTGGTAAGAAGAGTTCAACCCTGGGAAAAATAAAATTTCTCCCAAGTCCACTGTCCGCTACGCTATTTACCTTCTTAACAGGAAAATACTAAGCAATGCACGGTACAAAAACAATAAATTAACCCAGATAATTGAATCGCTGCGATCGTGGGTTTAGAGCGCGTAAGCCACGTATCGCGCTTTTCATCGACGTCTGCCACGTTTTATCCCCCACTTGGAGGTCTGCCATTTTGCATATCGTTCATTAAATGCGTAAACAATAAGTATATGAAATTTCAGAACTGCAAGAATGACGTTAATTTTGCCGAATATTTTGCAGCTTTGCTTTGATCTGCCGGCCATTTCTCCCCTGTCTAGTGGTCTGCCAATAGTTACACGCTCTTCGTACCATCTTGTACTATGTATACCAGAATTTTCAGGACTGCAGAAATGACGTTATTGAGCTAGAAAATTTTACCTGTTTGACGTCCATCCCCGCCGTTAGTTCCCCGGACTGATGCGGCAGACCGGCGATTTCGTATTCGGCAATACTAATCCAACATTTTTAAATAAGAATGGTGACTGCATTGAGTCACGTTAAACCCTGTGTAGCCAGCTCTTAGACTATAAGTTTATACAGTATGTCCGACTTGTTCGTATATTATTTTTCACACGCTATTATTTTTTTAAGTATTGAAAAAGCAAAAAAATGTTTCATATGAAAGTTTTTTTAATTGATGGAGGAAACTGAATAGTATAGGAGCGGAAAGGAGTATGGTATTTAGAATGCAAGAAGTGAATATATTTAAGGTTTGAAATACATAAAGTGCTTGACACGACCGTCCTATGCGAGCGACTGCAGGAGACCAGAGATGGGCAAAATATTATTTGAAATAGAAATTTGTGTACGAAATTTTTATTTAAAATAATTTTTTGCCAATCTCTGCAGGAGACTGCCTTCGTTAGTCGCCGGTCATTTCGTTCTTTTGTCGATGTCGACGGGCTCAACGTCACGTTTTCGGCCACGTCCAACAATGCGTTTCCAGACCTCATAATCTTTTATTCTGGTTTTCTCGATTTCAAAAAAATAAAAATGCGATAGAAAGTAAAATATAATTTTGTTCCTTGTTTAATCTACGACACTCAATTGTTTGGTAAGCTTGTCGAAGAGCTACCTGTCACCGATCTCAATAAGGTTTGAATATGTTGTAGAAGTTAACATTCTGAACAACTTTTTTCTTTGCCGAAAATGGCGGTCAGCTCTAGTTTCCGAGATATTCGCAAAAAAATATAGTAGTGTAGGTAAATATTTTTTTATTTTCATTATGAAAATAATAAATTTACTAATACAAAATTTTACGTAGTAACCGCCGTCTGCGTTATTTTGTAAATCGGATATTTGAAACTCGGCGACTTCATTAAAGAAAACCTCAATTCTACTAAGGTCGGTATCAAATATATTGGCCGGTGAGTTTCGTTTCGCGAGCAGCGATCGAGGGGAAATCAGCCACCACCATCTGACGATCGTGGATTTGTCAGTTGGAGTTGCGTGGTCCTCGCAGGGTATGGTGGGGTAACGGGAACGCTGCTCGGCTCCGCCTGAACCTAGCCGTTCGGCTGTTATTTATTCTTAGCGTAATAGTTGTGTGCGTTACGAAGCTATGCGTAGACCAATACGAGATGAAGCTATCGAGAAAGTGTCAATGTTCTAACCAATAAAGCTCCTGCATTTTTTCGTAACTAACGCACACCTATTCTGATGTGTGTATTTCTACGCTGACAGCTCGGTTTGGTCTACACCCCAGAAGCTTGGCACTATCCCCACCATTTCTGGCTCACTCTTGTTCTGCGAAGGCGAGAGCGAGATGCAACTAGAGCGAGTCAGAAAACGTTGAGGAAAGGAGCACCGAGGCAGGCAAACTGTGTGGTGGGAGAATACCCCTCACGAAACTCACCGGCCAATATATATGATACCGACCTTAGTTCGACTCCGTCTTGGGGGCGGAGGCTGCCTGCTGGTTGGACTCCGTTCCCCAGATGGAGTCACTTACTTTTCTCCTTTCGGATTCGCTTCTTCTTTGCCAGACATCTAAAAACGAGTTGAAGAAACATTGAAATTATTGAACACAATTAAAATGGATTTGAAAGTGCAATAGAAGAGTCAGAGTTGGGCAAAATGTAATCTAGTTACAAATTACAACTTACGATTAAAATGTAATTGTGTAATTGATTACCTATTATTTTCTGGAATCGAATTTAAGTAGTTGACCACAATTTTGTCAACTATCTAAATTAACGATTGCAGGAAATAATTTGTAATCAATTGCACAATTACATTTTAATCGTAAGTAGGGAATTTATAACTAGATTACATTTTGCACAACTCTGAGAAGAGTACACGTTTATCAAGTTGGTACATTTGGGTACAATATAGGCTTCCTTTAACCAAGATTTAGCGCAGGAGTAGAATCTGCAGATTTCTAAATGCTGGTATTTCCAAGTTCGAAAACTTTAAAATTCATACATTTCCAAAATTTATAATTGTGAGGTTATCAAGTTTCAAAATATTTGTATTTTCAAATGTCCAACATTTGTTATTATAAAATTTCCGATTTTTAGTAGGCGTGCAGTAAAGTGAATATTCGGTGCATTAACCCGGACGCACTTGATGTTGCGACCCTTAACTTTGGATGGTGTCGTGTACCTGAGATCAGCTGTGCACTCGGCGCGTTTGTCGATGACCAGGATCGGTTCAGTGACCTAGTGACACAGGTTTTCAAGCTGCAGGTGAATTTCCGAAAGAGTGAGTTTTAGTTACATCATTGGCGACTATTATTTTTTAAGCCTAACGCAGGCTATGGCTTATTTCCGGCGATAATTCTCCAAATTTCCGTACGTAAATTTTTCTCTGCAGTTTTTAAACGGATTTATTCATTATCAACAACAGTGTTGGCTGTTATTGAACTACGGATTTTTATCACAATAACGAACTACGATCACTTTTCACTCGTTCCCTGTTGCATTACCTTTTCGTTTGTACGTTATTAAAACAGGAAATTTACGTGTTCCTTATCCTCTCACTCCGAATAATTATTATTTTCGATTCTTCTAAAAAAAAAACAACTGTGTATTCGTCTTTTTACGTTACACGTGATTTTCATTCATTTATCCTTTTTTCATTGTTCACTTTAAATGGCAAACAAACCATGGCAAAAGTTTCGATTTTTTGTTACGTCTTTTTCATTTGCCATTCTACGCAATTTCCTTCGGTGCATGCCGCCTTGCTTGTTCGTAGTCGCAGCGCGGCCCGGCGCGCGTCCACGCTAGCGCGGGAGCTCCAGCGGAAGGCTCGCGCTCTGATTGGTCGGTACTTTTTGTTAATATCTCGTTAACGAAACCTCGGAGAGAATTTTCGCAAAGGAAAAAGTTGTTTGCAATCACCTCCTGAATCGCCCCCTTCAAGGAACCGCAGCATTTTTGGGACACCCTGTATATGTATTTCAAAGGATTTTTAAAAATGTTCAAAATTGGGGAAATTGACTTTCTGTCATTAAATTATAACTGTTGAACAGACAGATAAGATTGTTTAAGAAACAGATAAGAATGAGCTTTTGGGTGCTTACACTGGGGAAGTAAGAGTACCAAATAAAAATTATTTCACTGAAAGGAAATAAATTTTTGACCGTTTATTTTGCAATTGTTCTAAACAAATGCCATGTTTTAATAGTGGGGCACTATTTACAAATTTGAAAAAAATGAGGGTATAGTCGTATTTGTCCCCTTTACGGGCCCGTTTTCAGAAATACGGACACTTTAAAATGTGCCCCAATGGAATTTAATTGAATGTGACGCTGCGTCGCCCAATACCGACTGGACTGGCTAAGCCGTGCGGTACTAGCACCGGCCAAGCAGCTATATCTGATATTGTTATATAGGATTCTCGCAAATGGTAAGTATTTGAAAAAAAACTAAAACAGGAAAACTTTTACCCTTTTTTATACCCAACATAATACGGTATGTCAACTTTTGGTGTTTGCCATATTTTCCGTGAACCGAAGGTGAACTTAAGTTTTGGAATGCTACATATTTGATTACCCGATATGAAAGTGACTGTCAAGACAAATTCAACTATATGATATACTATAACTTTCAAGGCTACGCAAGATTAGGAATGAAAGACATAGATAGTTCAATATTGTAGCACGTACGGTTTATTGTTAGCCAGTCCAGCCGGTATTGGTCGACGCAGCGTCACATTCAATTAATTTTCATGCGACCAATTTTAAAGTGTCCGCGTTTCTGAAAACGTGTCCGTAAAGAGCACAAGTAGGGCTATATCCTCATTTTTTTCAAACGTGTAAATAGTGCCCTGCTAGTATAAAATTGCATTTGTTTAAAACAATTGCAGCATAAATGGTCTAAAATTAACTATACGCATACAAAAATGAATATTTCCTGGCTGTTTCATAGTAACAACAATATACAGGAGGCGAATATTTTATTATTTCAAATTAACGTGTAAGAAACATAATTTTTCTATGTTCTCAGGTAATAATTTTAATCTATTACTGGTAACGATATCGTCCGATCGCGTCCGAGTTTTGCCGAGCCGACCTGAAATCAAATTGCCCGCTCATGGTTGTAGCCTGAATCGAGTCTCGGGATGCCGAAACTGTCGGGATCTCGAGCAATACGAAAGTTTCGGTACCGTCCTGAGCCCGAAAAGTCGGGTACCTGCATACCCCTGGTAATAATATAATTGAAATGGTACAACATTGTATGCGACACACAGTACCACATTTATAATAAATTATAACCTGAAGGAATAAAAATATTGCTAAACAAACATTATGTCCTTTTGCGCTTTCAGACATTAGTTTCCGAGATATTAATAAAAAACTTGTAGTATTTCTGTTGACGTATTCCAACATATGGCATTCCACTTTCCAACTTGTTCTAGATATTAGCATTGGTTGGGGCTAGATCAACGCCCCCCCCCCCCCCCCCCGCTTGCGGTCGCGAAAATCGTGGTAGCGAGCCGCTGTGAGTTTGCAGATTTTAATCAGAAACACTATTATACAGGATGGATACCTGTTACTCTATTGATAGTCAATACTCTAGGGGATGGTTCTATGCGCCAAAATAAGACGAAAATACATATAGAATACAATTTTTTAATATCGCGTTTCGTTTTCGACTTTGAATTTTAGCTAAATACGTGTGCCATTTAGCCACCTGAGGGGCACGCGGAGGTAAGGGGGGCAGGATGGATACTCGTCCAGCGGCCCGTAGACGTTCAATATTATTGCGCAATATTCAATATTAGTACTACGTAGGCTGGTTTAGGACTACCTGTATGCAGTTCCAAAAAATAATTTGTAAAAAAGTTAACAATAATTTCTGATTAATATTTCGGAGAGTCATAAATACCCGAAGCTACAATTTTAGTTTTGGGGTCCACCCCCCCCCCCATCCCTCCCCTCGAACCTCACGTAGATCGGCCAATGGGGCCATTCGGAATTATATCCCAAATCATTATCATATTTTTAACGTTGTATTTCTTAAAATTCAACGAGGGGCTGCAGGGTGGTATTTCGCTTTATGGAACGTTGTAAAACAACTAACAAGGGAACACCGCGAACCCGGACTCACCGATTGGAACGCAACTTCGTGGGTTTATAGAGTGACTCAAAACAAGAACAACGGTGTGTTTCATTTGGGCCCTATCGCCCTTTAAGGGGGTATAAACTAACCTCAAAGTCAAATTGGAACTTCCACTTTTTCGCGTATAACTCTCAAAGTACAAGAGACAGAAATAAATGTTTCAAACAAAAGTTGAAGGGTGCAATAAGCGCTGCAACCTTGTGTTGACAAAATTTTGAAAAAAGTTTTTTTCAGTTCAGGTATTTTTTTTAAATCTCTTTTCAAAATTTTGTTAACGCAAGTTTCTAGCGCTTACTGCACCATTCAACTTTTGTTTGAAACCTTTTTTGCTGTCTGTTGTAGTTTGAGAGTTATACGAGAAAAAGTGAAAGTGCCAATTTGACTTGGAGGTTAGTTATCACCCCCTTAAACGGCAATAGGGCCCAAATGAAACACACCCTTGTTCTTGTTTCGAGTCACTCTGTAAACCCACAAAATAGCGTTCCAGTCGGTGAGTCCGGGTTCACGGTGTCCCCTTGTAAGAAACGAAGGGTCCGATAAACACGTGTCGTGTGCCTTTCGTGAAGTAAACGCTACTTGACCGTGCCGATAACAGAAATCAGACGCACTCCATTGTTAGAAACATTTTCTGCAAGCAGTTTTTCAAACTATTCACAATTGTATAAGGAAGTCATAACGCCCAATGCGGGAATATTGAAAACAACACTGGGTATCACTCGCCGTCTTGGAAGGCGAGGCCGAGGAGGATGCATAAAGATGCGTATCAACGTTACGGGGCTTGCGCGCGAGGCACGTCTCGCGTAGTGGAGAGTCTGGAGACTACCTCGACGTGATCACTTTGCGAACCAAGGTGATCATGTCAAGGTAGTCTCAAGACTCTTCACTTTCGCGAGGCGTGCCTCGCACGCAAGCCTCGCAACGTCGATACGCACCTTTAGGTATACAATGTCGTTTCGACGCGCAAGGAAGGCCGATGATGTCAGGGTCAACGACGAGGGTTAGAGAGGGATTCGTTTCGAGTCATATGTTACGTACGCAGACTTATCTTTGACTTTCTAACCCTTTCGGGTGTCCGGAATGCACGTGACCCGACGGGGTCACCGTTTCCTGCGGTGGTGTGATGCAACCAAGTTTTCCCCGAAAACCTTATATTCAATGGAGGCACTCATGTCCCCACTACTTTCTAAGCCGAATTTCACTGTATAAAAAGGGCCACGAATTCACACTCGGGGGCTCATTTCAAATCTAGTACGCATAGACGAAAGAGGCTTATTTACTTCAACTTAAACCAGACAGTACGTAGAGTTGCTAATAGGTGTTGTTACATTTAAACTCTTTGAGACCCCCGCAATTCTCAGTGCGTCAAAACCGAGAGGTGGACTTAGGTACCGCGACAATTAAACACTAAAACATTTGTAAAAGACTGAACTTATAGAATATAATTAGTTATTTCTAACCCAGAGTTCTTTTATTTAAATTAATCATTATCTGAATTTCCTCTTCGAGATAAACCCACATAGATACTCCTTTACCGCTCAAGGTGTATCACTTTATAAAGTTACGAGGCTAAACTAACATTTCCTAGTGGCTCCCGGGGATACCAGACCCCGGTTCGTCCACGACAACCAACCTCCTAGTGGCTCCCGGGGATACCAGACCCCGGTTCGTCCACGACTTCCACCTTCCTAGCGGCTCCCGGGGATACCAGACCCCGGTTCGTCCGTGAAAGCTTACCTTCCTAGTGGCTCCCGGGGATACCAGACCCCGGTTCGTCCACGACAACCAACCTCCTTATAGCGGCTCCCGGGGATACCAGACCCCGGTTCGTCCGCTACTAACAAACTCCAAAAAAGAAACTCAATCCTCGGCCTCGCAGCCGCCATTCACATTGCCCTCAGCCTCGGCTCGTAACACATAAAATATCGAATAAATTCTGTTTCGAATAATATTAGAATAAAAGTTACGAATGAAATGAAGTTATTCAAGAATAACGAATAAACGTTTATTCGAATAAGAATTTATTGGAATAAATCGACGAATAATAGATGGCCGCTACGGGCAAACTGCTAACATATTAATTAAAAAACTTGGGGTTTCTTAGAATGCAGAAAGCGAATATGAACTGTGTTTTGGAGCACGTTATTTAGAATGAATTATACATTTTAGCGACTAACATCATCAGTTTTGGAGATACAATTATTTTAATTATGTATAAAAACTATGTAGAGTTGTAAATATTTGCCGCTATAACTTTTGAATATGTACTCTATAAAGCAAATAGAACAAATAGCAGAAAAATCTTCAGGTTCCACGAGGTTCCTGGATATCTAGAGCTTTTCGAACGAAAGTTATTGAAAAATTCCGTTGGTAATTAAAATACTCATGGCTGATTTACTACTTATTTGTACTTCTGCAATCCATTATTCGAAATACTAACAATATAAATCGCGATTCGCGATACAATTGAGCACTTTTGATATATAGCTGATACTGAAGCATTCTAACAATCGGAGTTACTATGTAAGCGGCCGACTCGCGCTCACCAAGCCGACTCGCCGAACTACGCGCCCTCTGATTTCACCTGCATAATGGGCGTTTCAATGAGACAATTTCGCTAATGGTACACATATGGACGTACATATTGCGGTCAAAATACACAAACGAAGAAGCAATGTGTACATATTTCGTATTCAACAAGTAACTACACATGCTCAACATCGAATCGCAAAGCATTGATGACTGTTGCTAATTTTAAACATCTAGAGACGCGGTAGCGTCTCGACGCCAAGTACATGAAAGAAAAGACACCTTGTATATGCCTGTCGCTGCCGTGTATCTTTACTCGAAGCACAGCTATTCCAACCTAACCTGAAACTTATTTCATTAATATCTCATCACGCCTGCAATATTTTCTATATTTAATGGCATTTTTTTCATGTAAACCGCATATAAGCTTTCGAATAAGACCAATTTCAATAAAATCGGTCCTCGCATGATAGAGATATCGTAATAACGTCTCATGGGTCTGTCGAAAACGGTAAGATTTTCTTCTTCTTCTCCTCACCAAATTTTCGTCAACATAATACGTATACTCGTTACACGCACACCTTCAGCCAAAAGAAACTAGTGTATGTATGTTTCGTTCGTCGACTCTCGTGACGTTCGTCGACTCTCGGGATCATTCGGCAGGGATCGGCGTCCGTCATTGTACATATACCTATGTATATACTATTGAATTATAACCTACCAAGTGTCATCGCTTTATAACCTAGCAAGTATCAATTCATCATAACCTGCCGAGTGTCAAATAAGGTAAGTTGTCCAAATTTGAAATGACACGAGTTTTTACACTACATGGGAGACTGAATTATTGTCTCAATTAACAAGGTGGGTCGCCAAAATTTTTTAATAGATTTTTTATGCAGAGTCGCAGACTTGGAAGTTGTTCGGAGAAGGTTCGACACAGAAGCATCTTCTATCGCATAAGTTTCTGGAAATTTGTACCATGCATGTACAACATATATATATTATAACAAATTGCATTGCTTTCAAATTGACAGATATTTTTATTATACCAGCAAATTATTTTTAATTTAGAGTTTTTATGTAAAGCTTATAGAAATGAAGGGGACGCACAGGACTTGGATAAAAATGAAGGGGACGCACAGGCTTGGAGGTTGCCCGGAGACGATTAGATAGATATAGACAGAGCATCTTGTTTCGCACAAGTTTCAAGAAATTTGTCAAATAAGGTAAATCTACAAAATTTGTCAAACGACATAGCATTAAGAATTATTAAGAAAATAGATTATGGTGGACTGCTTGCAATGTAAAGCAAGTCACATCAGTGAAGAAAGTACGCTGAAAACACATCTCCCTTGATGCTTTTCAATCTTTTGTGAGAGACATTCGTAATACTTTGAATAATAATAAAATCCACAGTAGTTGCCACGCTATTCATTAATTCATCAATTTTTTAGATTCCTATTATTTCAATTCACCAATAAACATACTAAATTAGTTTTATTCCAATACCAATAAATTGTGCATTAAAAATATTGGATCTTTTCGTTCATTATCGCTCAATTATTACCATTAGCATTTAAATAAACCTCTTTTGGACACATTATTTAGTCTCTACACTCACTATAGCAAAAGGCCACTCTATTTCTTTAAATAATACGTTCTACGTTAAGTTGTATAACTAAAAAAAATGTGGCTTTTATATATATTTACAGATAATCGAAGCAGAAGATGATGCAGTGTGATCTACGTCAGACTATGTACGCACATATTCTGCTGCACGAGCAAATGTAATAAGTACATTTTCATGTATATGTATAAATATATAATACATTTTCATGTATATGTAAAATATAAAATAAATAAAAAATTTATTTCTTTAAAATTATTACCAAGATAGATCAAAATTTATAATATATTGGGATTTCCTTACTTTATCCTTACTTTTAGTACCCGTGACAGTGAAAAATTGGTAAAAAAGATGAAGCTGAAATTCTGAATACCCATAAGAAACTACAAAAAAGTAAAAAAAAATGACCCCAAGTACATGAATTATCTTTGTAAAAAGAAGTGAGATCCCCATAAAAAACTTTAAAAAAGTAAAAAAATTACGCCAAGTACATGAATTAGCTTCGTAAAAAGAAGTGAGATCCCCAAAACAAAACTTTAAAAAAGAAAGAAATACGCCAAGTACATGAAAATGACGAGGAGAAAAAATAGTATTATCAAAAATCACAAAAAAAAGAAAATGTTATACATGAAAAAGTTGAGGAAGAAAAAGAGTATTATCAAAAAATAAATATAAAAAAAAACACAAAAAAAGACAAAGAAACGTGAAAAAGTCAAGGACGAATAAAGTATTATTATCAAATAAATATAATCACAAAAAGAAAAGAAAATAATATAATCACACAAAAAAGAAAATAATATAATTACAATATAAAAAAAGGTGTGAAATCAAAATGAGCTGCAAGTACATAAATGTGCTTTCCAACTGCGCTTAAGATAACGCAACTACATATACACAGCTAAAATGCTGTGTTATTCCATTACTCATATCGCGGACATTTTAATTAACCCATCAAAAAGAATCCCATTTAAAAACATTGTCGTAAATTAATAGCTTTACAAAATTAATGATATACAAAAATTGCGCCAATTATACCAATGCCTATTTATACAAAGAAAAAAATGTATTAAATAATACCCATCAAAAAGAATCCCATTTAAAAACATTGTCGTAAATTAATAGCTTTACAAAATTAATGATATACAAAAATTGCGCCAATCATAACAATGACTATTCATACAAAGAAAAAAATGTATTAAATAATATTAAGCAGATATATTTTTTTTTTTTCAACTTAATCTAATAGTATATCCCTATTGGCTGGCGCGACAATATCGACGAATACAAATTACGTAAACGGGACACGGACGGCGGGAGCCAATGCGAGCGAATAAACCCTCTCGCCCCTGCGACATTTCGACCGATTTCTTTTCATTGGGGCACAGTATTTAAAGTTGGCCTTGATTGGTTGAAAACGCTTATCTTCCCTGAACCGATGGTGACATGAGTAGTCTGAAAAAAGGTGTTATATTGATTACTGTGGAATTTAATGTATAATGTTTCATTCAAATTCTTGTTCAAGATGCTGCGGATGAAGCAAACATAGGACAATCCAAAAAGGAAACAGGGGAGTCAATCCAGAACTAGTTGAAGAGAGGATTTTAATGGAAATTTCATTTCCATAGTGTTATGTTCTTCGGGAGGTAAATCAACCAACTCGCGGGTAACACATATTACCAATACTGTAAGTATATTTCCTGGGGGTGAAGATACCCGAACATGTAGCTTTACACAACCAAAACGGAGGCTCAACAAATACTGAATCGGTAGTCGTCGTCTTACGCCATGACACCGTGCGCGCCCTGTACTTTTTCAAAAGCCCGCTCGCTTCGCGGTGGCGCTGTCGGTCGTCTCTTAATATTACTATATACAACACATAGATAGTATGATATAGTGAGGGAGTAGCTCGATCTTGATGGGATCTGAAGCACTTCCAAACGCTTCAAATCCGTATATATGACGGAACATCTAATCACTTCGAACATGATTCGAAGCTTAATACTCTTGAAAGTCTTGAATGTTTAAAGTCTGGATACGTCTTGAAAGTCTTGATCGTCTCGGAAGTCTTCAAAATCTTGATATGTTTGACAGATGAAGACGATCAAGACTTTGTCTCTGTCTTTGTATGTAATAATACAATGTGTCCGTATAACATAAAGATAATTTAACATAAGTATAGCAATTGTAATTGTAATTAAATAAATAAAATGAATTCTTATTAAGTTCGATCTTATTTTGAAAGCTATTTACTTGGTTAAATTTATATTCCCTGATAACCAGATCTGGGGTGCAGAGCCTGACGTCAGATCCGTAGTCATCTGTGTCCGCATTAGGCTGCGGTTTGAGGTACAGAGCCTGACGTCAGATGAGCAGCACACAACCGACTCTAGTACTAGCCGTGCTGAAGGCAAAATGGCAACACCGCGAGAGTCCGGCTTCGATATACCCAACCCAACCTACCGTATCAGCCTCTCAGCCTCTCACTACCAACCGGCCTCCCGGCTACACAGTCTCCCTCTACCGGCGTTTCGGTCTCCCGCCTATCTTTCAAATGTTTCAAATATTAATGTAGTCTGAAGCCCAATAAACGTGAGAAACGGAGCAATAATTCAGGTGTTTCATTTATTTATATTAACTCTACAGATCCTTATTTTTGTGTGTAGCACATTTATTTAATATAATCTATAGCATTTTTGGACATTTTGTTTCATATACATTTTTTTTATAAATTTGAAACAATCATTAATAATGCCACGGCGTTGCTGCGTTCCCAATTGCAAGGGAAATTATGATAGTACTTTGAAAGATAATAATTACAATTCTATATTTTTATTCCCCAAAGATGAGGAATTGCGGGAGAAATGGATGGTTGCTATTCTTCGTAAGAACTGGACACCATCAAAATATTCTGCTGTCTGTAGTCTGCATTTTACAGAAACTGATATTGAAAGGTATCAGGGTATTCTATCAGCCAATGGTGTACTGGAGAATGTTTTGTTGAGATGTCCAAGGCTTATAGCGAATGCAGTACCATCCATTTTCCCCAATTTAAACTTGTCCGATTGTGTTGTAGACGATTCCATTAAAATTTATATATCTGGTTACGGGTCCAATTAAGTTGCTAAAAAATTAAATTGCAATATTTGTCGATTATTAGTTGTGGAGGATAAAGGTAAAACTGTAAACGATGTATATTTTGATCACTTACAAAGAGGGGGCCTTTCTGTTCCTACTGAAGAAGTGATAGCCCCATTTATTCATATGTATGCAATAATCGAAGTTCGAGGTTCGACCCGCGACCGAGAGCCGCGGAGGAGGCAATCAAATTCGGCAGCTCGAACTAGGAAGTCACGACGAGCGAGAGAGCCGTCTAGAAGCCGCGACGACTTCTCCACGTCAAGTCCGCGAAATACGTACGGCCGTCAATAAATCGTGCAAGGGTATCTCCATCCGATATACCGAGAAACGGCCTCGCCGGGAGAGCCCTTGCGCGTCACTCGTGATCGACGTAGGAACGTGTAGAGCAAACTTCGATTAGAGACAGTGCGATTCGACGGTCCTCAGGCGACCGACTTCCGTGTGCTATCCGAGAGCACAGCGAGCGACACGACCTACCCCTGGGTCAGCGACTCCGCAAGCGAGCGAAACGCTAGAAGGCAGGCGTGCCGTGCGATACAGTGAGCGACAGCTGAGACGGAGCGCCGTCTCAAGGTAGGATAATTCAGTATCATTTATGTAACAATATATTTTACTCTATTGTTTTTCCCTTATATCCCTTGTACTCTTTGATTTGACCCCTAACTACCTTCCCGATCCTTGGTAAGTATAGTCAAGGCGTGCTTTAGCACCTTAATAGAGCAGCGAACCCTGTAAATCACCCTAACCGCTCGGGGCGATTTACAAAAGTCCCTTCAGGACGTAACATGTACAAAAACATTATGAAAGCTATATAAAAAATGTATGAAAACAATATAAAAAATGTATAAAACCTGTTTGCAAACATTCGGTCAAAAACATTTAAACAAATGTATCT
The DNA here is from genome assembly GCA_951215215.1 of Andrena trimmerana. Taxonomy (NCBI): domain Eukaryota; kingdom Metazoa; phylum Arthropoda; class Insecta; order Hymenoptera; family Andrenidae; genus Andrena; species Andrena trimmerana. The sequence goes on from OX578062.1 coordinate 13,067,909, forward strand.
GTTTTTATTTTCCATTGTTCTGGGAGCAGTCATAAACATTTGTACACTCAGCTCAAACGATTGTGGCCGTTCGAGATTCGATTGCATTCGAGCTTACTAGGGCTGGCTTTTTTGCTTCGCTAACATTCTACAGAATGTCATGAATATGGTGCGGGCACTGCCAAGCCACAGGTTCCCGTCTAGAACACTTCTATTTCGTGAGGAAACATTACTGTGACGCCATCTAATATAAGACATATTCGCGCAGTCCCGTCACAAAAGTTAATTTACATTGCTTCGGTTATGTTTATTTTCCCATTGTTAACATGATGTAAGGACATAAGGTGTGCTCGACCGGCAGCTCAGTTCCGTCTTCTACTGCGCCTTCCCACTTTCCGCCATGTTAAAATATGGCCGCCTAGTTACATTATGGGGTTTATAATGTACTACCTAACTTCGTGTAGCGTAATACTTCATTCTACAATAAAACATATCGTGACGAGACTCGCAACAGTATGGACTGTTACGTTACCAGATTTGAATGCAACTGTCGTATTGGTTGACAATCCAATATGGACGATCTTGGGAAGGGCACGTTATTGGCTAATTTGGAAGGCTGCGCACGAGCACACCTTATGTCCTTACATCATGATTGTTAACATAAAATAACGGATAGTAGATTTTTAAGTAAATGCGTATATCTTTGATCTACACATTTCCACTAATAATGAGCGTCTTAGATTTTAATCTATGAGGACTGCTAGGAATAAAATACCACAAGACTTTATACATCTCAGTATTCTGGTTTCCTAACCCTTGCCATCTCTACGAAATATATAACATTCGTTTCTATTCTATTCTTTATTACCCCATCATCCCGCTCTATTTATTTGTGTCTTCCATTATAAATCCATTGATTTATTTATTTTGGACATTACAAATTTATCGTTTACAGTCTCAAAATTATTGATTTTTTTTTAGGTTTATTGTAATAAAAGTCATTTGACATTTATTTTTGGCGTCATTTACGCTACAGCATCGTGAACAGAGCCGATCGCGCAGATTTATATAATTATGATAATCACAGTCAAATGCCGCCACAGTGGTGTTTCATCATGAATTAGAAGTGTTCTAGACGGGAACCCGTGGCTTGGCAGTGCCCTCACCATGTTCATGAAATACTGTAGAATGTTAGCGATGTGAAAAAGCGGACCCTGGTAAGCTCGAATGCAATCGAATCTCGAACGGCCACAATCGTTTGAGCTGAGTGTATGTATGTAGATCTAATTACGCTTTACCTGTTCGATCTATCCATACTTCGTGGATGGTTTGGGTTATTTACGGCCGATTTCTTCACCTCTGACTAAAGTCCCGATCAGTTAGTCGCTAGTCAGATGCTAGACAATGGTGGGTAAAGACACGAAATTTCTATTTTATACACGACACGTGTCTTAAATGTCGTAAATCTGTCGTAAATGTCGTATATCTGAAATGAAAACAACTAACCTATAATACATTTTTCGTATAGGTTATGAAGAAGTACGAATTTATTAATAATTATAATTCTGATTAAAAAAATTAAATTAAATTAAGTTACACTGACGAAAAATGGATATTGAAAGCTTAGTAAAAGAAATGCATATTGGGAAACCAAGAATTTCGATACGCCAACTAGTGACAGAAAATTGAACTACTACAACAATTAACACTACGCTTTTGAATACTTTTTTGGGGTTAGGGAAGTGACGATTATATGTAATTTTCGACGTATTCTACAGTATTCTATAGAATTCGCATGCAACCAACGAGCGAGTCAGAAAGAACTATATTTTTCCAACACTGTAATTGTTGAAACCTTAAAATAATGAATATTTCTATTTACCACATTTGCGACAAATGACACGTATAAAATGCGCTTAAAAACGACATATTATACATAGATTTGCGACACGTCGGAAATGCATTTACGACGCGGTGTAAAATACCGACCCACCACTGATGCTAGGTGGTAGTTAACTGTCGCGCGTGTTTCTTTGCGCTATTGGATCCTATGGTTAAGTGACTGAAAGGTTTGACGCGGCAACGCCGCAAAGGCGGTAAAGCGAGAACTTCATTGTGTAGTAGTTTAAAAGTGATTGTGAGTTGTGTCGGTCTCGCTAGAGCACGCCGCCTATGCTTCAGCAACGGGCGCCCTCTTGTGGAAAGAGCAATCATCCTTTTCGCGCGTGTGTGAACCGCGATTACTACAAAAAAGTCGTCGATACTTCATTGATTAGCCATATTGGTTTATCCAGTCCTTATAAATAGTGTTTTATTAAATTATTTAATTCAACACTTTAATTCAAATTTAAATTTTTGGTTATATAGTTTCGCTTCGCCCTAATATTCACATAATCAAAATACATACATGTTGCAAGTAACCTGTAATCTCCCTTCAATGGCTTGTTTAATTATAATTACAGTTTCTTTTTTTAACCGAAAACGACAGCGAAAATCTAAGTCACCCAAATATCTAAACGGTCTCTCGTACCAAACAATTCATCATCTTCCTCATCTTCCACATGCTCAAAAATGGCCAAATTTACGAATCTATTATTCCTAGCCATTTTTCCTTTTTCCTTAAAAGTAAAATCGCTGGGTATACGTAGATATATATTCCTATTTCCCCCTCTACCGCAAACATGCATTAACTGCCACTTCTGGCAGTTAATCGGTGCCTGAACCTCCGGTAAAGTTAGGCCGGTATTCATAGTCGCTACTTATTCTTAAGCAAATGCTTAAGCATTCGACATCCTTTACGCGCTACTAGGTTAGTAGAGGATGCCGCATGCTTAAGCATTTGCTTAAGAATAAGTAGCGACTATGAATACCGGCCTAAATCTGGAGATTAACTGGCAGATCACTCTTAATCAGAGGTGAGGAAACAGGACTGTGTCAGTTATGTGGAACATAAGTCTAATCCGAAGATTACCGGAGGTGAAGAAATCGGCCGTTAGACAGCGGTTACAATCCCTTGTTTCCTTTAACTGATGTATCGACATTTCTAAAATAGCACACAAACGGCTCAAAAATTTCTTTTAAACGCCTCTTCCAGACCTAACCAAGACGTCTTAAAGACTTCTTAAACACGTCTTAAAAAACCTGTTTCGGACCTAACCAAGATGTGTTCTGGACGTCTTAAAGACATATTTTGCAAACGTTTTTAAGACTTCTTCTGGACGTTTTCTGGACGTCTTTAAGGCGTCTTTAAGACGTCCAGCAAATGTCCAGAAGACGTCTTAAAGACGTCCATTTTCACAAATCAAGATGACAGGCGTTCGGACCCGTGCTATCTGGATTTGCTGGTTGTGAATTCATCTCGTCTTAGAGACGTATAGTTTATGTCCATTTTAGGTCTGAACGTCTTGATTTGTAACAAGACGTCTTTAAGACGTTTTTAAGACGCCTTTTGGACGTCTTTAAGAGTTTACCAGACATTGTGCTATCTGGGTTTGTTTAATTTTTGCCTATTTGCATGAAACCTAGCTGTGCTTATGAATTTTTATCTCGGAAACTCTTTATCGTATTGAATTCATTATTTTTTTTTATCTAGAAGGTGCGTACTATTCTAATAATATTTTTTTAAAGTGAAAAATTAATTCCGTAATTTTGAAAATTATGACCAAAATTTTACTTTGCAAATTTCTCCTCGAAGGTCGCTTGTTTCTCAGTGTAAAAAAAATATGTCTATATTTCTTCAAATAGTTTTACAATTTCGAATTTTTATTCTGAAAGATTCATTTTTTGAGTTAAAATAAAAGAAAATTAACCCGATGCTGTTGACAGTTTTTGAGATAGAAATTCATAAGCACAGCATCTTTTCACGAACATAGGCAGAAATCGCACAATTCAAAGTCCTATATTTTGTAACCAAGTTCAAAACCCGTTAAACAATGACTCAAACCTTTCCATAATTTCACGTGATTCACATAATACATATTGCATTCTGATCAATTCTGATCAAAGTGTCTAAAAATGTGATCGATTTGGCGTGGATAGACTTGTACATGAAGGAATCTGTTTTATCGAGCCATTGAGAGAGTCACAGTTGCGCTTGAAGACAGAAAGAGACTTCTGATCTGTTACACAACGTGACAATGTCGCACGAAGTACTGAGCGGGCATTGGGTCTCTCCCGAACTACGCGCGCCGACCGACGGGCCGCCCAGGTGCCTTCTTTAGAAAATCAGACTATAAACATAGCAAGTCTCGCTAATTCCACTCTTATCCATGTGGCCATACTTTCTCACTATGCTTTTCTCTATCACAACGGTCCATGGCCTTCCAAAGAAACTCCTTGCTAGTGCAACACTTGCCACAAATGCAATTGCATTTGAAAAGCACAGGAAATCATTTTTAGTTTACTATTCAATTTATCTGAAGAATCTCAAAAAATAAAAATTCATGCAATTTTTGATATATCATACTTACAATTTACTGTGAGTTAAATAAGAATTTATGTTCCTTCTCCTCTTTCTTTAGTTTTGTTTGTGTTTATATATGACATAAATCATTTTGTAAAGCGTAAATTTATAGACATTCTAATAGTGCTAGTCTCTTTTTGTCCTTATAAGTAATACAAGAAGTGAGAGAAATAAAGATAAGAAGAATCAAAGAAACACAAGAATGGAGTGCAGAGAATTTACAAACATCACAAAACTCCATCACATGTTTCAGTATTGTTGGGTATTTCACCATCAAAGTTCTTTTTCTGTGGTGTTTTCCTTCCTCATGACAACTTTGTTCGTTATTAGTGATAAAAGAGAAACAATTAACGCAACACAATGTATTGCGCAAACTACATGAAACAAAGCTACCTATATACTTCATGGAAAGTACCTGTAGAATTTCTTTTTACTGATAAGATAAATTTATATTTATATTATTTTAGAGTTGTGTTAATTTTATTATTATTAATAACGGTTTAAATAATGTGAATTATTAAATCAACTGCTAAAATTGAACCAAAATTTCATTTGGAGAGAGAATTTGGGAAAAGGTGATATCCAAAAATATAAAATACAAACGAATAAAAAAATGTGCTACGAATTTATTCTATTTCCATGGAACATATTGTCGTCTGATTATTCTTAGTTAAAACTGTCAATGTAATTGAGGGGGTTTTCTCAGCACATTCAGATACAACTTCTCTGGGTGGCTTTTCTGGTTTGTCAGAAATTTGTTCTTTTTTGTTCGTGTGAACTTTTGGCTGTTTGTTTGCTTCCTGTAAAGCATCATTTAAATGTTTCTTGGAGAATCTTGTAAATTTAAAATTGGGTAAATATCTTAACTCTCCATTCCAATTTTTTAACATTTTACATTGCGATGAAGTTAGAATATCTGGAATTTCTGAAATACAGAAAAATTTCATACACTTGCAAACGTTAGTTCATTAAAAACAGTTAAAGCATTTGATCGTTTACCAATTCCACAAGTATTGTACTCTTCTTTTTCACGTTCCTTTGTCATTCTAATGATATCTTCCCTGCTAGCATGCTGCCTATTCCTCTTACTACCTACAGATCGCTTTATAGTAATTTGTTCCATTTCTTCATCATGCCTCGCTATATACCTTTAAATCAAACATACAATTATAAGTTGCTATGGTTCCAATTTACATTCTCCATTTACCTACGTTTCTAATAACCTAGCAGTTAACTCTGGATTGTATGGACACACATCTTGTACCATGTGTTCTTTGATCCACAGTATTTTCTCTCCTATTAAGTTTTGCTTTATCAAGCCACATAGTTTTGCTTTCTGCCTGTTTGATATTCTAAAACAAAACACATTGATCGTCTCTTTTCATTAAGCCTTTAAAAAATACATTAAACATAAAACATTCATGTAATTTAATTGTAATCCAATTTACTTTTTGGCTTTTTTTGCAATGGCAATAGATTTCCTGCTGTTTGGATGTGCAATCTTTTTTGCTTTTAGAAACTCCTTTCTCATTGCAGTAGACTATTAAAGTAAAACGAATATAGTTAAGGCTGAATTCAAGAAAACATGTTATTGTTTTGGTTGAATTTGTAAATACAAATTGATCAAATCTTACCATATCACTGCTTTGTTATACTTTATAGCGGATTCGGTAGACACGCACTGGCACTGCACTGGCGCAGTTTCGTGTAGAGACCCTATAAGTAGAGTCCAGGGGTGGTCCACTACGTGTATTATTTTGTTAGCACAGCATTAATACCCTCTAGCGGGTTGGATATGCACTATATTACTAATGGCGGGCATTTCAAACTTTGAATTCAATGCATCCCTTACTTATGACTAAATGTGCCGGTGATTATGAAAGTGGTGTTAGTCAAAAATTAAAAAAAAAATTAATTCATCACTTACTTTATGTTATATTACAAAATAAGTAATAAATTCAATTTTTTAAATTTTTGACTCACATCGCTTTCAAATTATATTTTGAGAATTAAAAATTTCCAATTGCATACACGTATAAAATACAATATATTTATATAATATTACATTACAATTTATTTGGGAAATATTAAATTACAATTTGTTTGGAAAATATTAAATTACAATTTGCATAACACGATGTACACTTAACGATGTCCAGAAAAGAAGAGAGCGATGGAGAGCAAGTGTCCTCAAGCGTCCCGCAAAATTTCAGAAACAGGATATGATTTATGATACTACCCCCACTGCATTATAGGGATTACAAGCATATTAGTAATTATAGCAGGTCCTACTCCTGCAGGTGATGTGCACGATGTACACCGAAGATTGAGATGGACAATGATCACTCTTGGTTAACAATAAAAAATATAAATGTATTTGAGGTTAGACTCTTGGACGCGTCTATCTTAGCTTGGTTCGCGAGAGTGTTCCCCACTCTTCGGTCTCGGGAGGAGGAGACAGCGTTTTCCACAGAATAATGCTGTGAGTGCCACCTAGTACAAAATCCGAGAATTAATACTGCTTTCAGAGACCTCATGCGGCTTGGATAGCTACTAAATCCGCGTTAACAGTGCTCCTATGTAAGTGGACCACCCCTGGTAGAGTCACGCAATCACGTCTAAGTTAGGTCGGTTTGACGCCATGTTTTGTCAAAGGTGTGAAGAAATAAATGTCGGCATAGTGGCGGTATATACGAAATAAATTAATAAATAAAAGAGTGTACTTTATTTTATTGAAAAAATGAAGACTGGACACCAAAACTAACCTCGCAGAGAAACGAAGAATTGGTTGGACTCCAATTCTTTCGTCCTACATTAGCAGCCCATTCTGCTCTTCTTTTAGGATCACGGGGAAACACTTTCATAATAAAGCCTTTCTGTGACGAGTGCGTACAATCTTCCACACAACATCCAGGCATTTTTCTAAAATATCATTTTTGAACTTCTTCCAAGTAACGTTGTTTACGTATAGAAGAGTTGTATGGCGCTATACTACACCACCATTTGTATTTTCACACCTTTGACAAAAAATGGCGACACCAATCAAAATCGAGGATGTGTTTGCATGACTCTACTTATAGGCAGAGGTGTAAGATGCGAAGATTTCCGACTGCAGCGCCGCCTGCGGTGGAATAAGGAATCTCAGCTTGTGATATCTCCGCTCTATAGAATAATATTCTTTGGTAGTTTCGTGCTATGCAAGATACAGGGTCATTCGTTAAAACTGCAACCCACGCGCGCGCGAACAGGTAAATTTGGCAACACCGCCTCACAGACGCATTCCACTACAACCATGCGCCGATACTTCCGCCATCTATGAGCCAACGATGAAAGTGTAGTCTTTCGCCAGAGAATATTAAATTTGACGTAGTAGACGGGTAGGAGAACGGTAGCCATTTTAAGAGTGCAACCGCGCCGATCCGGTTATCTACGTATGCAATGGTCCAGCAGCGATATTAGCTCAGAGTTGGGCAAAATGTAATCTAATTACAATTTACAAATTACGATTAAAATGTAATTGTGTAGTTGATTACACATTATTTTCTGTAATCGTTAATGTAGGTGGTTGACCACAATTTTATCAACTAGATAAATTAACGATTACAGAAAATAATGTGTAATCAACTACAGAATTACAGTTTAATCGTAATTTGTAAGTTGTAAGAAGATTACATTTTGCCCAACTCTGTATTAGACCACGCTGACGCGTTGGTGGCCCGGGTTGAAGAATTTGGGGCTGTTTTCGCATAACTTTTGAACTACAAAAGATATCGGAATGCAATTTGCGCCATAAAATGGGGACAAATTATCCCCTTCTAATGGTGGAAAATTTACCAAATTTTACGTTTACTTAATTTTTCTTTTCTTAATTTTTTAACCATAATTGTTGCGAAAAGCTTTTGGAAACTGTTTATTTAAATACTTTATATAATGCTCTTTTTAAAATTCATGGCGCCGATAAACAATAGGCTAGTTGTCCCTGTATCATTACTTTCACTAATTGAGGACATAAATTTTTATTCAAATATATATTAGTTCTGCAGCCTCAGAATCTAATTCTCTGGTTTCCTTTTTCGTGATTTTATCCTTAATGTAGTGCATGCACTACAGATCGGAAGTAAGGTGTAACTAATGGGATGTGTCGCTGTTTCTAGCAGTCTTTGAATTTTTTCTACAATTTTTGTGACTGAATGTTTAATCCCTTTAGCTATTAAACGCCACACCTGTAGTGGCTTCTGTTTATGTCATCTTTTGGAATGGCACATGAAAATGCGCAGGTTGGATGCGCGTGATTATTATGTGCTCCCCTCCTCGAAGTGACAGAAAATATAACCTATATGCTATACCAGATTTCATAAAGATACAGTTGCGGCGTAATAATAATATCTTGGAAGGACGTTAAGTCATACATAGTTGACAAATGTAGCGTAGAAGAACGAAATAGCCAATAAATATTTATCGTCGTGTAGCATATAGGTTATGTTTTCTGTCACTTCGAGGAGCGGATTTTCTGTCCCCGAGGAGCGGATTTTCTGTCCTCGAAGTGACAGAAAACATAACCTATATGCTATACCTGATTTCATAAAGATACTGTTGCGGCGTCATAATAATAATTTGGAAGGATGTTAAGTCATACATAGTTGACAAATGTAGCGTAGAAGAACGAAATAGCCAATAAACATTTATTGTCATGCAGCATATAGGTTATATTTTCTGTCATTTCGAAGAGGGGACCACATAATAATCACGCGCATCCAGCCTGCGCATTTCACTAGAACGGGCGGCCGCATGGAAGGGTACCTTCCCCAGCCTGCATTAATGGTAGTTAGAATCAGAGATGGGCAAAAAATTATTTTAAATAAAAAATTGGTTTTGTATAAAAGGCAGAAATTTTAATCGAAACTCACCAAATATAAATAAGCCGGAGTTATTTATTATTCGAAGCGCCGTAAATAATGTTTTCATTCGACGGGAATTCATCCGAAGCTTCGAATAATGTTCTCCCTTTCATTTATATTCATATCCGAATGTTATTTCAAGCTTGGCGAGCCTTGAGCGCCTTTGATCGAAGCCGTCGGCTCCTCGAGCCGAGCGACATTGTATCGTTCACCCGTCTAATCTGCAGCGCGAGGTTGCTCGGCGATGTGTCATCGATTATGCAGAAACGGAATTTCATTATTTCTCATCGTATCAATATGACAGTGGCAGCAATAGATTCCTTGCATTCTCTCGATTAAATTGACAAAAAAAAATTTAAATCGGATCACTTTTAACGAAACGGGATTTCAATCCTGCAAACTAATTTTATACGCAATATCGTTAATTGTGTCAGTGAGGGCAAACAACGGACTAACCCACATTCTTTTCGAAATTGAGGCGGTTGCAATAACGTATTCCAACTTGGAACCATATTCGTCAGCCCGATGTACGCCACTATGGGGTGACTTACGTTAATATCCTCTTTTGAAACGATAAGCCACTGTGGTGGCTTTCACACGCAGGTGGCGAAAAATCAAGCCAACCCTGTCGTAGCCAAAATTTTTGAAATTGAGACGGGTACGAGACTAGTCGACTCATTGTTTGCAAACCTCGTTACAGTAATCTGGGGTGCGAGTGGTAAACCGGCCGTAAAAGGGGAGCCTGCGGCTCGCTTACCTGAGCCGGGAAATTCCGAATAGCTCTTTGCGACGTTAATTTGAAAGAAACCATCCTAAAATTCTCGTAGCTCGGGCATCGCTGCTATCCAGCGGTCGCTGGCAGCTCTGAACGCCAGGCCGGTACGAGAAGTGGCTTCTCGCATGCTTCGACATTCAATTTCTCTTACAAGCCTATCATTATTTTTTCCTTAAATTGATTCCGCCCTTATCGTTGATTTCGTCATATTCTTCACCTACACTAACTACTTTGCTCTAGGTATTATCGGTTTACTCGCCCGCTTCTTTGCACGTTAGAATTTGATCTGAAAACAATCGCACGGAACAGTCTTCCGTGTAGACCTCCTCGCGCCTCAGTTTTTCATATTTATTTCATATTTATTTATTGTGGCTTTCACACGCAGGTGGCGAAAAGTCAAGTCAACCCTGTCGTGGCTAAAATTTTTTAAACTCAGATGGGTACGGGACCAGTTGATATTGTTTTCAAACCTCGTTACAGTAATCTGGGGTGCGAGTGGTAAACCGGCCATAAAAGCGGAGCGCGCGGCACGCGCGGCTCGCTCACTTGAGACGGGGACCTCCGATTCACTAATAGCTGTGTGCGACGTTAATTTGAAAGAAAACATCCTAGAATTCACCTTATTTTCTACGTAGCGTTTCTAGCAATGGTTTCTGTTTATATATGTATGAAAAAGGCATACGACTAATATCGTGCAACAACCAGTTGTAGCTTCGACTGTTATTCGAATGAGGTAGTTCTGGGCTGTTATTTCAAAACCACCGTCTATTCTACACAGAGACACAGAAAATAATTTATTTTAAAAGTATTAACTAGTTTTACCACATTGGAAGAAAGACTGAACTTTTTTTTTTTTTTTGTTTTATAGAGGGGGAAAATGCATTAGGCATACCCCAGCATAACCTGCTGGGGTTATGTGGGACTCCCAGATCTTGGTATACCCACTAAAAACCCCCTCTCGGATATTCTCCTTATCTGTCTCCCCTTATCTCTCAAAGGTCCTCTAAAAAAAAGGCTTCTGCGGTGACCACTGTTGTTCGAAAGTCGATCATTTAAATTAAAAAATTCAAAAGAATTTACTTAGTATATTATATTATCTTGTCTTTGATGCTTAGATTTCTTTTAATTGGCGAAAGTCAGGCACGATTTATGATGAAAATTGAAACTTTTACTTCAATCAACCGCCATTTTTTCCCAAATCAATATTTCGAAAAATCCTTCGTTCAAAGACAAGATAATATAATATACTAAGTAAATTCTTTTGTATTTTTTAATTTAAATGATCGACTTTCGAACAACAGTGGTCACCGCAGAAGCCTTTTTTTTAGAGGACCTTTGAGAGATAAGGGGAGACAGATAAGGAGAATATCCGAGAGGGGGTTTTTAGTGGGTATACCAAGATCTGGGAGTCCCACATAACCCCAGCAGGTTATGCTGGGGTATGCCTAATGCATTTTCCCCCTCTATAAAACAAAAAAAAAAAAAAAGTTCAGTCTTTCTTCCAATGTGGTAAAACTAGTTAATACTTTTAAAATAAATTATTTTCTGTGTCTCTGTGTAGAATAGACGGTGGTTTTGAAATAACAGCCCAGAACTACCTCATTCGAATAACAGTCGAAGCTACAACTGGTTGTTGCACGATATTAGTCGTATGCCTTTTTCATACATATATAAACAGAAACCATTGCTAGAAACGCTACGTAGAAAATAAGGTGAATTCTAGGATGTTTTCTTTCAAATTAACGTCGCACACAGCTATTAGTGAATCGGAGGTCCCCGTCTCAAGTGAGCGAGCCGCGCGTGCCGCGCGCTCCGCTTTTATGGCCGGTTTACCACTCGCACCCCAGATTACTGTAACGAGGTTTGAAAACAATATCAACTGGTCCCGTACCCATCTGAGTTTAAAAAATTTTAGCCACGACAGGGTTGACTTGACTTTTCGCCACCTGCGTGTGAAAGCCACAATAAATAAATATGAAATAAATATGAAAAACTGAGGCGCGAGGAGGTCTACACGGAAGACTGTTCCGTGCGATTGTTTTCAGATCAAATTCTAACGTGCAAAGAAGCGGGCGAGTAAACCGATAATACCTAGAGCAAAGTAGTTAGTGTAGGTGAAGAATATGACGAAATCAACGATAAGGGCGGAATCAATTTAAGGAAAAAATAATGATAGGCTTGTAAGAGAAATTGAATGTCGAAGCATGCGAGAAGCCACTTCTCGTACCGGCCTGGCGTTCAGAGCTGCCAGCGACCGCTGGATAGCAGCGATGCCCGAGCTACGAGAATTTTAGGATGGTTTCTTTCAAATTAACGTCGCAAAGAGCTATTCGGAATTTCCCGGCTCAGGTAAGCGAGCCGCAGGCTCCCCTTTTACGGCCGGTTTACCACTCGCACCCCAGATTACTGTAACGAGGTTTGCAAACAATGAGTCGACTAGTCTCGTACCCGTCTCAATTTCAAAAATTTTGGCTACGACAGGGTTGGCTTGATTTTTCGCCACCTGCGTGTGAAAGCCACCACAGTGGCTTATCGTTTCAAAAGAGGATATTAACGTAAGTCACCCCATAGTGGCGTACATCGGGCTGACGAATATGGTTCCAAGTTGGAATACGTTATTGCAACCGCCTCAATTTCGAAAAGAATGTGGGTTAGTCCGTTGTTTGCCCTCACTGACACAATTAACGATATTGCGTATAAAATTAGTTTGCAGGATTGAAATCCCGTTTCGTTAAAAGTGATCCGATTTAAATTTTTTTTTGTCAATTTAATCGAGAGAATGCAAGGAATCTATTGCTGCCACTGTCATATTGATACGATGAGAAATAATGAAATTCCGTTTCTGCATAATCGATGACACATCGCCGAGCAACCTCGCGCTGCAGATTAGACGGGTGAACGATACAATGTCGCTCGGCTCGAGGAGCCGACGGCTTCGATCAAAGGCGCTCAAGGCTCGCCAAGCTTGAAATAACATTCGGATATGAATATAAATGAAAGGGAGAACATTATTCGAAGCTTCGGATGAATTCCCGTCGAATGAAAACATTATTTACGGCGCTTCGAATAATAAATAACTCCGGCTTATTTATATTTGGTGAGTTTCGATTAAAATTTCTGCCTTTTATACAAAACCAATTTTTTATTTAAAATAATTTTTTGCCCATCTCTGATTCTAACTACCATTAATGCAGGCTGGGGAAGGTACCCTTCCATGCGGCCGCCCGTTCTAGTGAAATGCGCAGGCTGGATGCGCGTGATTATTATGTGGTCCCCTCTTCGAAATGACAGAAAATATAACCTATATGCTGCATGACAATAAATGTTTATTGGCTATTTCGTTCTTCTACGCTACATTTGTCAACTATGTATGACTTAACATCCTTCCAAATTATTATTATGACGCCGCAACAGTATCTTTATGAAATCAGGTATAGCATATAGGTTATGTTTTCTGTCACTTCGAGGACAGAAAATCCGCTCCTCGGGGACAGAAAATCCGCTCCTCGAAGTGACAGAAAACATAACCTATATGCTACACGACGATAAATATTTATTGGCTATTTCGTTCTTCTACGCTACATTTGTCAACTATGTATGACTTAACGTCCTTCCAAGATATTATTATTACGCCGCAACTGTATCTTTATGAAATCTGGTATAGCATATAGGTTATATTTTCTGTCACTTCGAGGAGGGGAGCACATAATAATCACGCGCATCCAACCTGCGCATTTTCATGTGCCATTCCAAAAGATGACATAAACAGAAGCCACTACAGGTGTGGCGTTTAATAGCTAAAGGGATTAAACATTCAGTCACAAAAATTGTAGAAAAAATTCAAAGACTGCTAGAAACAGCGACACATCCCATTAGTTACACCTTACTTCCGATCTGTAGTGCATGCACTACATTAAGGATAAAATCACGAAAAAGGAAACCAGAGAATTAGATTCTGAGGCTGCAGAACTAATATATATTTGAATAAAAATTTATGTCCTCAATTAGTGAAAGTAATGATACAGGGACAACTAGCCTATTGTTTATCGGCGCCATGAATTTTAAAAAGAGCATTATATAAAGTATTTAAATAAACAGTTTCCAAAAGCTTTTCGCAACAATTATGGTTAAAAAATTAAGAAAAGAAAAATTAAGTAAACGTAAAATTTGGTAAATTTTCCACCATTAGAAGGGGATAATTTGTCCCCATTTTATGGCGCAAATTGCATTCCGATATCTTTTGTAGTTCAAAAGTTATGCGAAAACAGCCCCAAATTCTTCAACCCGGGCCACCAACGCGTCAGCGTGGTCTAATACAGAGTTGGGCAAAATGTAATCTTCTTACAACTTACAAATTACGATTAAACTGTAATTCTGTAGTTGATTACACATTATTTTCTGTAATCGTTAATTTATCTAGTTGATAAAATTGTGGTCAACCACCTACATTAACGATTACAGAAAATAATGTGTAATCAACTACACAATTACATTTTAATCGTAATTTGTAAATTGTAATTAGATTACATTTTGCCCAACTCTGAGCTAATATCGCTGCTGGACCATTGCATACGTAGATAACCGGATCGGCGCGGTTGCACTCTTAAAATGGCTACCGTTCTCCTACCCGTCTACTACGTCAAATTTAATATTCTCTGGCGAAAGACTACACTTTCATCGTTGGCTCATAGATGGCGGAAGTATCGGCGCATGGTTGTAGTGGAATGCGTCTGTGAGGCGGTGTTGCCAAATTTACCTGTTCGCGCGCGCGTGGGTTGCAGTTTTAACGAATGACCCTGTACTGTTACGCTATCGCTTGAACGTGGCTGGCAGTGGCTGGGGGGATTGTATGTAATCGATATGTAGAGCATGTAGGAGCGAAATTTGAAAAGGAGGACGAAGAGTTCATTATCAGGATCCATAAATACGTAGAACGCGTTGCGTTTCTCGAAGGTTTTTCCCTTAATAATTTCTGTACGTGTCCTTACAATGCTAGCAGCTGCATTCAATAGCTTTTGCATTACAGTTAGGCCAGGCGAGGATAGTAAATAGCTTAACCTTTTCTTGCACATCTGCGTGCCAAGTTTATTTGAGCGGGCAGCTGTCCGTCTCGTAAAAACATCTAGTATTCAGTTTTACCTTTTTATAATTGCCGACGTCCGGTAGGGGTGGAAACTCCGGTCGGTAGAGGCTGAAAGTCATAAACTCATAAACTTCGTTCGGGCGACGTCACCTTGACCCTGAGGGTCGCGCTTACCTGTAAATATGTATATACTGTATGTAGCCTAAGTAAACTATGTACTTGGAAAGTGTGCCTCCACCACCAGCCGAGAGTGAAGGAAAGTATGAAGGAAGGGGGCAAGGACGAAGAGATGGTCAAGGACAACCCACTAACGAAGCTTAAGGGATGTCACCGTCCTGATTGGACAACAAGGATCTATGGGAGGACTAAGGGAGGCTTGTCAGCGACTTCGTCGTCGAGCTCGGAGCTCCCTTCAACACCTTGTTCACTCTGTTACAAACCAATCTAACGAACAGTCGAAATATACTTAGTAGTCTCCCTTAAACTTCATTCTGTCGACTTGTGTATTATTTCATATTACCCGCACTTCATCGAGCAGAGTGCTTCAGCGCTCCACGGGCACGGGCCCACGACGTCTCATAGAATTTCCCACCAGAAATACGTAACAAAATTGGTGACAGCGGTGGGATAGTTAAAATAATTTGTGGGATTTTTGAAAATATTTCGCGAGAAATTTACTAAGTGACTTTGTATAGAGAGAACTCAAAAATTGCTGAGAATAGTACAGTTTATTGAGAGAGAGAAAATAGAGGCGATACAATAGATGCGTGACGATTTCGAATGTTGTCGAGATACTACTGCTCTGTATAACCGAGCACTCGGGTCGGTCACGAGAGCATGAGTGTGTGAGTGAGTGTATGTGAGGTGTTCTATGGAAGAGTATGTATGTATAATGTCTCGATAAGTAAATAAGAAGTCCATCAGCTGTTAGAGAGTGTTCTGGTTGTCTTGTGGCTGATATTAAAAGGAGAAAGAGAGAGACAGAAAGATAGAGAAATTGAGCTGGATAGAGAGAGAGATGATTCTGCCGAGACAGACTTTGCCGGCTCGTGAGTGCGATTCGAAATAATTCTACGGGAATCACTATAAACTTTTATTAAAATTCTTTTGATCGTGCAATCGGACACAAATATCATAAGTTATTAAGTGCAGCCTCTCTCTCTTGGGTTTTGCGCGGTTTTCCCAACAGCAAGGGTGAATACCGGAGACGGGTGATTTCAGTGGCCGTGCGAATAATCACCTGGAATCACATGCACTCGGTCATTATCCGCATCATTTGCTGAGATAATTGTAAAACTTCCCGGACGATTAAGAAAAGGACTCGAGGACTCGGACATTCGGAAGATTCCTTCACGGGGTTGAAGTCAACTGGATCATTGAGGTACACCGGATCAACAAAGTCAGCACTGGACGTAGCTGGGACATCCATATAAGTACTGGAGTACTGGACGGAGCGACGATTCACAAGCGACGTTATTCCTGAACTGTTCGTGAACATTATATTAATTGTAAGTCTCGATTATAAGCATTTAGTCTAATATAAACGGGCGTATTGTTTATTAGAGGTACACGCTTATTACCTGTGAAAATGCCGCCGTTTATTAAGAAATACAAGGTATTAAACGCAAGCGAGGATTCTAGTTCGAGTGGTGGTAACAACTGTGAAACAGAAGAGTTAATCGTAGAAACAACTAGTGCGGTGGTGGCCACTTCCGAAATTCAACCCCACGATTTACACTTGGTGCCGACACTATCTACTCCGTTTCCAGAATTAGATACGTCCCTTCCGCAGAATAGATCGATTCCATCCAATAGTACGATGATGACAGATGGGTCTGGGTCATCTTCCGCGGCTCCTAAGGCTAGATTGCGGATGTCGTTCGATTTCATTGCAAATTTAATTTCACACTTTGACGGGAAACCCAATTCCATAAACAATTTTATCAGCCAGTGCAGACTTGCTGACTCGTTGGTTGGACCTGAAGATAAAATATACTTGTTGGCCTTAATACGGAATCGAATGCAGAAACGTGATTATAGCAGAATAATCGATGGGCAGGAACCAGGGACCGTAGGAGAATTGATTGATTTAATAAAAGCCGCATATGAGCAAAGTTTTGACATTAAAAGCTCACGAAATGAGTTTAAAAATTTACGTCAGAAAGAACAGGAAACTATTGAGGAGTTCGGAACTCGGGTACATGAAACTTTAGATCAGGGAATAGAAGCTGGGCGACTAAAATATAACAATGAAGAACTTAAAGTAATCAAAGATTTACTTATTGAAGAAGCAACAGATGGGTTTTTAAATGGACTAAACAATGATTCAATTATGCTATTACTTTCTAAAGATGACATAGGTAGTTTAACAACAGCTATTAAACTAGCCTCTAAATTGGAACACAAAATTAAACGTAGAAATGAGCCCATAAATTCGAAAATTTCAGCAAATAAGATAGGGGTATTTACTGTAAATGCAAATGAGCGTAGGTGTTTCAATTGTAACGGAGTTGGGCATTTTCGCGCAGAATGCCCCACGCGAATAGGTAGGTTAAAACAACCGAATCGCGACAGGGTTAGATGTAACCATTGTAAAAAAACGGGCCATACAGAATCACAATGCTATACAAAAAACGCTCGTCATACTTGGAAGAATACGCGACCCCAGGTTGATACAACTTCTGCAAATCAACAGAATTTAAACTCGAAGGGGGATCTGCAGTCGGGTCCAACGCAGAACGAGCCCCTGATTGCTCGCGCCGGATCCATCGTGTCTGCTACAACCTTAAAGTAATTAGTGCTGTGCAGCCTCTGGTTATTCCTCTTGAACACGATTATTTCTGCCATGAAACTGCTAGTTTCCTTATAGACACTGGTTCGCAGCTAAATTTAGTGAAACGACAGGGGTTAACTTCAGATCTTCAAATCAATTCCGATATAGTCTACGACCTTACTGGAATTGGCTCGGGAATGATTCGCACTCAGGGTGAAGTTAGGGTCTTCATTTATGACGTTCCTGTTCATTTCCAAGTCGTAGACAATGATTTTCCTATCAAGGAAACTGGCATTTTAGGATTGTCATTTTTAAAAAAACAGGAAATAACCCTAAGGTTTAGGGATACTTTACCAGATAGCCTACAGTTTGGGAAAGGAGAAACCCTTTCTTGTGCGTCGTCATCCCATGATTTACCTCCTCGAACTAAAGTTTTAATTACGGTACCAACTAACAGTAGTAACGCATCAGGTTATGTTAGACGAATTGATGCGGGTCCTGGTATTTTTGTGGGTGAAGCTCTAGTGAGTCAAGAAAATGGTTTAACAAAATTATATGCCATAAACACCACTGTCGATCATGTTGTTCTCACCATACCTTCAATTGAGTTGGAGGAAATTGATATTGGGCCTCCTGCTTCTCGGTCATGTCGGACGGGAAATCCTGACGTAAATCCATCTAAGGACCGTGCTCAGAGGCTTGCTCAGTTAATTAAGCTGCTAGATTTGAACCATTTAAATGAGAGTGAGAGGACTAGCATTCTAGAAATCATTAACGAGTTTTCACATCAATTTCACCTTTCCGCAGACAGGTTAGGTTCTTCAAATGTTACCAATCACACTATTATTACTACTGATGAAATCCCCATAAATACCAAGCAGTATAGGTTTCCTGAAATCCATAAAACAGAAATAGAAAAACAAGTAAATTCTTTACTCAACAGCCACATAATCCGACCATCTGCATCCCCGTATAATTCTCCCGTATGGATTGTTCCCAAGAAATCAAATTCTTCTGGAGAGCCACGATGGCGAATGGTCATTGATTATAGAAAATTGAATGAAAAGACTGTAGGGGATGCCTACCCCCTTCCTAATATAACTGAAATACTAGATCAATTAGGAGGGGCCAAGTATTTTAGTACTTTAGATTTAGCTTCTGGGTTCCACTAGATTCCACTAGACCCCACATCTAAGGCAAAAACAGCTTTTTCTACCCCCCATGGCCATTATGAGTTTAATCGGATGCCTTTCGGGCTCAAAAACGCGCCAGCAACCTTTCAGAGAGTAATGGATTTGGCACTGACTGGGTTGCAAGGAATAGAGCTTTTTGTTTATATAGATGATATTGTTATTTATGCTGATTCACTTGAGGAACATGCTCGTAAAATAAAAACACTTTTAGAGCGTTTGCGGAATTCCGGTTTAACTCTTCAGCCTGAGAAGTGCCGTTTTTTGCAGCGGGAGATATCTTATTTGGGACACATTATTTCAAATGAAGGAGTGAAACCTGATCCTAGCAAGATTCGTGCTGTTAAGCAGTTTCCGGTACCTAAAACAAAAAAAAATATAAAACAATTTTTGGGACTAGTGGGTTACTATAGGCGATTTATTCAAAACATGGCAAAAATTGCAAAACCCTTGACAAGGCTCTTAAAGCAGGATACTCCTTTTCGTTGGACTTCAGGAGCTCAGGCCGCGTTTGAAACTTTAAGGGATATAATTTGCTTGGAACCTCTGTTACAATTTCCAGATTTTTCGCAAACATTCCTTGTTACTACTGACGCTTCAAATTTTGCTGTGGGAGCCATCTTGAGTCAAGGGTCGATTGGGAAGGATTTGCCTATAGCATATGCTTCTAGGACTTTGAATGATGCTGAGATCAACTATTCCACTATAGAAAAGGAATTATTAGCTATTATATTTGCAGTTGAACATTTTCGACCTCATTTGTATGGACAACAGTTTACCTTGGTCACTGACCATCGTCCGTTAGTGTGGCTACATAATGCCAAGGATCCTACATCCAAAATAATGAGATGGCGAATTAGACTAAACGAATATGATTATAACATAGTCTACAAACCTGGTAAAATCAATGCTAATGCTGATGCACTGTCACGAAATCCCGTTGATTCAAACCCGAACTCCGATTCCCAGTCATTACCCGTATTGATGGACACGGATTCCAATTCTGATTCAAGGGACCTGGAAAGGCTGCTTATCTGCGCAGATAAGACACCAATTGTAGGCTCCGAAGTGGACAGGATGGATGATGAAGTCTTATGCTTTGAAAATGAAAGAATTGTGGCATCTGTTTTCCTGGCGCGCGGGAAAGCAGTAGCTGAGAGTAATGAGGTCATAAATGGTTTGCGAATAACTTCAGATTTAGTAGTATCACCTTTGCCTGTGGGAAATGGAATTTTTGGAGGATCGCCTCAGTCGGGCACGATGCATCGACTCGGTCGCCTGTTGACATACGGTAATTCTCCATCCCGGGAACCCGCTTCAGGAGCCGTGAGAAGTATTCTGTGCTCGGCAAGGGTGCCTGCGCTCTGTTCGGCCCTTGAGGGAACATCGCAGGGCTCGCAGTATCTTGGCTCGTGGCAGAGGTGTGGGAAGCCTATTGAGGTTGTGACTGATGTCGTGGGAGAGGCTGACGAGCCCAATGTTGTGACGCCTGGTGCTATGGCGGAGGCGGTAAAGCCTGGTTTTGCGACCAAGACTGCACGAGGGATCCTCAATGAAATGACCTCATTAGAATCTATAAAAGAGCAGTTAAGTTCAGCAGATTGCAAGACTAAGGAAAGTAGAGTCCTTGTTAATAATGTAAATCCAAACAGAGTGATGACTAACCCTTCTCCAATCCCCACCATCCTTAGCACAAAAGATCACCTTTTTATGCGAAGGGATAATCTTGTTCATTTTATGCCACTGAACGATGATATTATTTCTCAAACTAGTAAGGATCTTTTGGATCGAAGTAAAATTTCCCTGGAAAGAAGAAAACAATATCAGGTTAATATTGGTGATGCTATGGCATTCCCAAACGATAAGCATTATATTTTCTTATTGTTCTGCAAGGGTACTTCTCGGGAGAATCTGAATTTTGCTAACGTTGAATCCTCATTAAAATCTTTAAAGGCTCTTACCGATTCTTTAAGTCTCAAGGTCTTTAGCATCTCAAAAGATTTGGATAGCTTCAATATTTCTGAGTGGAATCATGTAGAGAATTTATGTAAGCAGACTTTTAGTGACTCTCAGTATATAATTACGGTGTGTACCGGTGAAATTGTAACTCCATCAAAATCAAGTCGTCATCAAATTATCCAGGAATGTCATGAATCCGCTGTTGGAGGTCATAGGGGCATGTCTAAGCTCTACAGATATATTCGGGAACACTTTTATTGGCCTGGGATGGGGAAAGAAATCACTGAATTTGTCAGATCTTGTTTTACTTGCCAGAGAAATAAAATCCATTCCGCAAGAACCAGGCAACCAATGCGCATCACAGATACCCCAAAACATGCCTTTGAGAAAGTCCAAATGGACATCGTTGGGCCTTTGCCTGTAACAAAGAAGGGTAATAAGTATCTGTTGACATTGCAAGATAATCTAACAAAGTATTCTGATGCAATTCCCATACCCACCATAGATTCGATAACCGTGGCTCTTGCTTTAGCAGAACAGTTTATTAGCAGGTTTGGCTGCCCACGAACTATTCATACTGACCAGGGAAGAAATTTTATTAGTCAAGTAATGAAGAATTTCTGCAGAATCTTTAAAATTCAGAGGATAACCTCCACCGCTTTTCACCCACAATCTTTGGGGTCGCTAGAAAGGGCACATCGGGTTTTTGTTGATTACTTAAAGCACTATTGCACAAAGTCCGATTGGGACGAGTGGATTAGATTTGGTATGTTCTCATATAATACCTCAGTACATGAAGCCACGGGCTTTACACCATATGAATTGGTTTTTGGCGTTAGGGCACTCATACCTTCTGAATTTGCAAAGGAACAGATATCACGCACTTTCGTACAGCATTTGGACGAGTTATTTACTAAAGTTACCACCACACAAGCTAAAGCGGCAGAAAATCTCGATAAGGCTAAGGAGAGAAGCAAAATGTATTATGATAGGAATCGTAATCCTCGTGGATTTAAGGTAGATGACGACGTTTATTTACTTAAAGAACCGAAAACTTCAAAGTTCGATTATAATTGGTTAGGCCCTTATAAGATTAAGCGAGTGTTTGACAACTTAAATGTAGAATTAATATTAGGAATCAATAAGTATAAAATAGTACATACTAATAAACTAAAATTAGCATGTATAAGAGCAGATATTTCTGCCTAGGAGAGCTAATGTAAGCAATTATTATATAGTATCCATCCCATGTTTGGGTTGTTTTATGTGTATAACATTTAAAATTTTTTATTGTATAAGTACAATTATTAGGTTATGACTCATGACTATTTTATATCGAATAAGGATTATAGCGTTTTTGAGTGAAATATTTAGACAAGTTTAGTTAAGATGTTCAATCACTACTAAATATTAATTATGCGTTGCACTACAATCAACTTAATATTGGTTAGTAATAGAGTAATGTTATCTTACTACTATAAAAAGTTGTGATGTAACTATCATTCTTTAACTCGTGTTTCCTGCGGGACAATGGGTGGACCGAGTAGCTCATTTACCGCGGGGCTGGCGCGGGAAGAGGAAGCGTAGTTATAATCATTGTTATTAATTATGTACTGAAAAGCTGTTTCATGGAAACACCTTTTTGTATAAGGGGGAAGGTGTTACGCTATCGCTTGAACGTGGCTGGCAGTGGCTGGGGGATTGTATGTAATCGATATGTAGAGCATGTAGGAGCGAAATTTGAAAAGGAGGACGAAGAGTTCATTATCAGGATCCATAAATACGTAGAACGCGTTGCGTTTCTCGAAGGTTTTTCCCTTAATAATTTCTGTACGTGTCCTTACAATGCTAGCAGCTGCATTCAATAGCTTTTGCATTACAGTTAGGCCAGGCGAGGATAGTAAATAGCTTAACCTTTTCTTGCACATCTGCGTGCCAAGTTTATTTGAGCGGGCAGCTGTCCGTCTCGTAAAAACATCTAGTATTCAGTTTTACCTTTTTCTAATTGCCGACGTCCCGTAGGGGTGGAAACTCCGGTCGGTAGAGGCTGAAAGTCATAAACTCATAAACTTCGTTCGGGCGACGTCACCTTGACCCTGAGGGTCGCGCTTACCTGTAAATATGTATATACTGTATGTAGCCTAAGTAAACTATGTACTTGGAAAGTGTGCCTCCACCACCAGCCGAGAGTGAAGGAAAGTATGAAGGAAGGGGGCAAGGACGAAGAGATGGTCAAGGACAACCCACTAACGAAGCTTGAGGGATGTCACCGTCCTGATTGGACAACAAGGATCTATGGGAGGACTAAGGGAGGCTTGTCAGCGACTTCGTCGTCGAGCTCGGAGCTCCCTTCAACACCTTGTTCACTCTGTTACAAACCAATCTAACGAACAGTCGAAATATACTTAGTAGTCTCCCTTAAACTTCATTCTGTCGACTTGTGTATTATTTCATATTACCCGCACTTCATCGAGCAGAGTGCTTCAGCGCTCCACGGGCACGGGCCCACGACGTCTCATAGAATTTCCCACTAGAAATACGTAACAATACGAAGAATTGAAGATTTTCTACTTCAGCGCTCCGCTTGTACATTGTTGGTACTACATTACGCGGGCTTTTTTGGCGGGATACCGTAACGGACATACGCGAACGTAGAGTAACCGTCATTCGTAGTGCTGTGTACACTCGGGGACGAAATCGGCTTCCCTCCGGAAATTTGGCAACGTTGCATGTCGGGTCCCCCTGTGTCGAAGAACCACTGAGTTATACCTAGTGACAATGGTGACAATTTTACAAGTTATTACTTAGTTTGCTAAAATGAATTGTGCTTGATAAAACATTACACGTAAGAGGATGATGGGCTCGATTCCTAATCTATTTGGCAAAGAAGTAGCATGTATCGTAAGTAGAAAGTTTTTAAACTGCCAGGCCGAAGTCTAGGTAAACGCACAAAATCCCCATATCGGTGTTCCAGCACGGGAAGGCGAGGGAAGGCGTTTTGTTCGCCGCGACCCCAAGGTAGCCGTCGTCCGCATAAGACCCTCTCACTTGCACATAAAGCCCTGTCCTTGTTTAGCACCATCCCTGTCTACCGCATGCTCTCCGTCACTCCCGTGCAGGCAATTGGCGCTAAGAGGCTAGTTATTTCTAACGAAGGAGCAATATCGATGGTCCTTTTGTTTGACTTTAGATATCTTAAAAGTTTCTTCAATAAAATGTCTTTAATATATTATTCAAGTAAAATTCGTAAACTCTTCTCAGAATCTTATATATGTATAAATACTGTTTCTATATGTTCATTACTTCTCATATTTTTGCATTTCTTAATTTTTTGAATATTATTTCATTTCATTTCTTCTCATACCTTATGAACTCTTTTTGAATTCAAGATATTAATTTTAGTCATTCTTTTTGATTTCTCCCCAAGTATATGGAATTTTAAATGAATGTTTTTAAAATTGTGTCCCAACTATTGATGCTGCATGAACTTTTCCGTCCTCCCTACTGTGATATTGTGGACAAAGCATGTGACATCATTTTTTCCCTCCCTATGCGTCTCTACCTTGTCGTGGTGGGTGGGCTTACGGTACGCCTTATATTTTCCATATTACCTTATAATTTTTGGTAATGTTGTGTGATGCATCATGGGCATGCAATGACTCTCTCAGAGATGTTTTATTCAAGTTATTGCAGTTAGATATGTATTTTGTGAAATGCATGGACGTACTTAATTAAAAGATGACGCTCGTTTGCAATTATTTGAACAGTATGTACAAGTATTACATATTATATTAGATTATATTGTAATAATTTTTTTTAGTTACGAAATAGTCCTGGTATGGCTGACATCCACAACAGCAGTAACAGAACAAAAACCGAGCACAATAAATGGTTACGAAAATGCAATGGAAAAGCATATTCTACAATTTGTAAAAGTAATTTTAAAATTAATAACATTCCGCGGCACTGAAAATCCAAAAATCATATGCGTAAATTATTGAATATTGGAAAAGTGAATTTGCATTTACCTGATTACATATCAAAATGTACCGAAGACAAAAATTTGAAAAAATCACTCAGTGGTATAAAAAAAAGTTCAGCAGATTGTTGATAGTGAAACCTCAAGAATTTGATATAGTGGATGCAAATAGCATTAAAAATATGTATGGAATAGTTTTATACGACAAATTATTTGAACTGACTAGAAATAATTGAAGGGTTGGATGCAATAAGGGGACTAGCGCTTGAAAATAGGAAAAATTATTGTCCAACCGTTAAGAAGGATTGGAAAATTAAATGTTATTAAACTGAATTTTTTAAAACATACTGTTGTAAAACTCATCACGACACACATTTTTTCTATTTACAGTTTGTTTATCCAATCATTATTATTCGAGATAAAAATTATAAACTAAAAATTTTTCATCGTCCGAAATCATTATTTCTTTAGACAAAAATTGCGATAACTTGAATAAATATTAACGGATCGTCATCAGACTTGAAACATAACTTTAGAAAACTCTAGCGATGCCGTGAAATGTGTGCACAAAACCCTTATGTATTGTATGTATTTATTTACTGATCCCCTCAGGGTTACAGGCTCTCTTATCCTCTACGCCACTTATCGCTACTACTTAGTACTTATTTCGTCCGCTATCCTAACTTGCCCCTTACATGCTATCCGCTCGCTTATCCTAAACCGTAATCCGCACCTTGCTCCATCGCCACCGCCAACGCACCATGCAAGCGCCAAGCTAACGCAATTAACAATTAAAATTAACATTAAAAATAAACATAAAACATAAACTAAGCCATAGCATACCCGCAACGCCATCCGCACCAATGAAACGCGTAAATTCATACCTCCAAAACGCACACGCATACCCACAAATGCAAACGCAAAACAAAATAAATTAAAATCGCAAACGCCAGCTCAGACGCAAACGGGTCTCTCTCTCCCCCACCCCCCCCTCCCTTCCCCTCTCCGTCCCTCCCTTCGACTTCCAGTTCCTCATTCACTCCATTCATCCTTCTCTTTCGTCCCCTATTCTCACCGTCTCCTCTTTGTCCCTCTCCTCTCCTCTCATTCTCTCTATTTCTTTCATCCACACTTCCCCCTCTCCTTCCTCTCCCAGTATCACTCCCACATTCTCTTGCTATCCGCCTATTTCTTCTCCCCCTCTCCTACACCTTTCCCATATGTGCTCCCATGTTTCCAACTCTCCCGCACACACCCTACAGGCTCTTTCCTCCGCACTCAACCAATACCTCGCTTCCCTTACCTCATTTCCCATCCTAAATCTCACTATTCTTTTCCACCTAGCCTCAGCCCAACCTCTCCTCAGATATACCGGCACCCCCGGTCCCTTCACCCACTTGTACCATCTATTGTACCTGGCCGCTCCTATCCTCTCCCACCTTTCCTTTTCTTGCCTTCTCTTATCCTCTCTCTCTATCTCCTCATATCCCATTTCCCCCACTTCTCTCCTCTTTCCTATCTCCCCCATTCCTATTCCTCTTTCTCCGAAAAATCCCTTTCTTTCCTCCTCCCACTTCGTCATCCCACCAACCCACCCCTCCCTCACCGTTATCACCTCCCAGCATCTCCTCGCTAATTCCCCCCCCCCTTTCCCTCCCACATTCTCCTCTCGAAGCCCCACGCCCTCTTTCCCGCTCTCGTTCTCAACTTTTCCCTCTGCACTTCTTCTCTTATCATGTATCCCGGTGTACACCAGTCTACCCCCAGCGTCCATCTCAGGTATCTTTCCTGCATTGCCTCCACCTCTCCCCACTCTCTCCACTCCCATATTTCCGCCCCATATCCCAGCACCGTCCACACTAACCTATCCCAAATCCACAATCTTCTCTCCCAGTCTTTTCCAAACCTCCTCTTCCATATTCCCCATACTTGTCTCATCACCACCCCCGCCCTTCTCACCCTTTCTCTCACGTGTGCCGTGCATCCTCCGTTACGCATCAGTGTGAATCCCAGATATTTGCATTCCTTCACTTCCTCCAGTTCTCTTCCCTTCCACATCCATCTTACTTCTTTCCACCTTCCTCCTCCCTTTCTAAATCTCATGACCTTCGTTTTCTCCGCGTTGAGTACTAATCTTTTCCCATCTAGGTACCTCTCCAGTCTTCTTATCATTACCTCCATTTCCTTCTCCTCCTCGGCTAGCAGTACCACGTCGTCCGCGTACGCCATAGTGCATATCCTACCCATTCCCTCCACCTGTACTCCTCCCTTTTTCCCTTTCCGTAATTCCTCCTCCATGTCTGCTGTCACCAGATTGTAGAGGTATGGGCTCATCGGGCACCCCTGTCTGACCCCCCTCGCCGTCCAAAACGCCTCCGTTGTTTTATTACCCACCCTCACTCTACTCTTTGTCTCCCTTATCACCTCTCCTATTCTTTTCCGTAAACCCTCCCTTACTCCCCTTTCCACCATCGCCCTCTCCAATACCTCCCTGTCCACCGAATTAAACGCCGCCTTCAGATCTACGAACATGGCGATCATCCTCCCCTTTTTTCTGCTTATCTGCCTCTGTATCACATAATTTATCACATATATGTTGTCGATCGTCCCCATGCCTTCCCTGAAGCCCGTCTGATTCGGTGGCACCATCTTCTTGCTCTCCATTTCCTCTTTCAGCCTATTCGCCAACACCGCCACGTAGACTTTGTACAGCGTCGGCATTAGCGTCACCCCCCTATATTCCTCCCTTCGCTTCCCATCTCCTTTCTTTACTATCGGTACTATTATCCCTTCCTTCCACTTTTCCGGCCAACCTTCTCCCTTCCAAACCCTATTGCATATCTTCCATGCCCATTCCTCCACTTCTGCCCCCCCATATTTCCATACCTCATTCGGTATTCCGTCCCCCCCTACTGCCTTTCCATCCTTCAACTTGCCTATTACTTTCCGGATCTCTTCTCTGCTTATCTCCTCTTCCTCATCTCCCTCCCTTCCCCCTCCCTCTTACTACTCTCCCCTCCACCCCCCCCCCTAGTAACTCCATAAAGTATTCCTTCCACTCTTCCATCCCTATTTCCTCGTTCACTCTCTTTCTTCTTTTTCTTTCCCT
Organism: Andrena trimmerana; assembly: GCA_951215215.1. Taxonomy (NCBI): domain Eukaryota; kingdom Metazoa; phylum Arthropoda; class Insecta; order Hymenoptera; family Andrenidae; genus Andrena; species Andrena trimmerana. The sequence continues at coordinate 13,096,116 of OX578062.1, forward strand.
GTTAACCATCTCCCATACTTCTCCTTCATTTCGTATACCGTCCACTTCTTTCTTGAACCTCTCTCTCTCCTCCCTCCTCTTGCCCTCACACAGTTCATTGTATTCCCTCTTTGCCTCTCTATACTCCTCTTTTCCTCTTCTCCCCATTCTCCATCCCCTCAGCATCCTTCTTACTTCCTTCTTTTTCCGTTCGCATTCCCCATCCCACCACCCTCTTTTCTGTGTCCCCTCCCTTCCCCCTTTCCCTCCTGCAAGCCTTTCCTAAACTCCTTCATCCTCTCCTCTAGCTCTTCCTCTATCCCTCCCCCTTCCCTTCCTCCCCATTTTATTCCTGCTCTAAACTTCTCTCTCCCTTCTAACGTCCAGTCTCCCCGCGCCACCGTTTCACCTTTGTTTTCCCTTCCTTTCTTCCCTCTCCCCCCCCCTTCATCCATATTATTATTGGGTGGTGGTCCGAGTCAATCTTGTCCCCTATCTCCAGTCTTTTTACCCTCTCTTTTACCTCCCCATCCCCTATCACGTAGTCTATGACCGTTTCTCCTCTCGCCCCTGTATATGTGAATTCCCCCTCCTCATCCCCTTCCGTATTCCCATTCAGTATCGCCCATCCGGTTTCCCGCAGTTTCTCCAATAACTTCTTCCCGTTCGCGTTTTGTTTTTTGTCCTTCGACTTCCTTCCCCCTTCCTCCCCGTCATCCCCCGTTATTGCCCCCCCCCCTTTCTCTCCAGTCCTTGCATTTACGTCCCCCCCGTATGACCGTCTTTCTCCCTTCCTCTACCCCCTCCATCCATTCTTTCATTTCCTCTAATTTCCTCTCCATGTGCCCATTCACATACGCCCCCACCACCCTCCACCTTTCTACCCCTACCATAAACTCCGCCATCATTATCCCCTCTTTCTCCTCCTTCCCCCATATCCTTCCTTCCCCCTCCATCATCTCCTTCCTTACTCCTATTATCATCCCACCCATCGCCCTTCCTTTCCTGTTCCTTCTTTTCGCTGCCTGCGCCTCCCATCTGTACCCCTTCGGTAGTCTTTCTTTGACCCTTTCCCACCCCTCCTCCTCTCCCATTTCCACCTGTCCCCCTCCTCTCCACCCCCTCCCTTTGTCTTCCTCTGTATTCTTCCTCCCCTTCTCTTCCTCTCCTATCCCCCTTTTCCCTGGGTCCCCGCCTCCTCTTCCCCCTTCCCCTTTTCCTCCTCCTTCCTCACCCCCCCTCGTCTGTCTCTTAACACCTCTTTTTCCTCGTCCCATTTCCACCATTCTTCGTCTATCCTTATTCTCCCGTAGCTCACCCATACTCTTCTGCCTTTTCTTTCCTCTCTCTCGGCTATTTCTTTCAGCAACCATTGCATCTTCCTCTCTTTCCATGTCCAATCATCTGTTATCCTCACTGCCCTTCTCGTTAAGGCCCTTTTCTTTTCCATCACCTCTTTTTTATTCTCCATGCTCCCCAGTTTCGCCACTATAATTCCCTCCCCCCTCCCTTGCCCCCCCCCCCACGCCCACTCACCTTGCACTAATTATGTCCACCTTTACTCCTATTTCCTCCATAATGCTTTCCACCCCCTCTCTTGCCTTCCCCCCTCCACCTTAACTCCCTTTACCCCTATATTCTTTCTCCTCTCTTCCCTCTCCTTCTTCTCCAGCGCTCTTTCTATTTTCTGCATTCTTCCTGTCACCTTTTCCCCTACTTCCTCACCCCCCCCTCCTTCCTCTCTCCATCCCACTGATCCTTTCCTCTAGCTCCTTCCATTTATTCTTTTCCTCTTCTCCTCTCTCCACTACCTCCAGTCTCTCTCCCAACCTCTCCAGCCTTCTCCACATCTCCTTCCTCTCCGTTGCCCACTTTTCCTCTCCCCTCCTGATTTCCTCCTTAATCTTCTTCATTTCCTCTCTTATCCCCCTTCCCTGCCCCTTCACTTCCTTTAATCCTTCCATCATCTCCTTCCTCATTTCTAACAGCAACTTCTCCAGCCCCCCCCTTTCCCCTCCTTGCTTTTTCTCTGGTGACCTTCTAGTCTTCTTGCTGCTCTCGAACACCCCCTCCCCCGTCTCTTCCATCTCGTCTTCTTCCCCCTCCTCCTCCACTCTTTTTCTTTTCCACCATTCCGCTATACTCCCCGTGCTGCCTGTGCTTCCTGTACTATTTATCCTTTCCCTCCCCAGTCTCTCGGCATTTGTCGGTCTTCCCCTTTTCTTTCCCTCTTCCCCCTCCTTGCCTGCCTTACTGCCGCCCGATGACATCTTCCGCAGCTCACTTATTTCTTTCCCTTCGATGCTTTCTTTCTCCTCCCTTTCCAGCTTCTCTTCTGCCTATCCCGATATTTGCCCCAATTCCTTTTGAATCTTCCCGCCTACCCGTTCGTTTTCCACCCGTCCTCCTGGTGTCGCCACCTCACTCTCGCCTGTAGGGATCGAGGTACCTTTACCAATCCCCGTTGATTGCCTTTGGCGTTGATTAAATGTTCAGACAAATGCAGGTAAGATTCAGAGGGTAATTCTCACTTTATTGTGAAGAGACTGCAAGGGTTAATCCCTCAACCACCAAGTGGTTATACCAAAAAATGGATTGCACTAACACGTGCATAGATCCACGATCTATTCGGAAATATTTCAGGAGCGATAACTCCACTCGCTTACGCGATCGAACAGGCAGTGATCGCATGGCGACGCAACGCATGCCCGCAGCAGCCAGCTCCCCACTCCCAGGACAGTCCCCTGTGGAGAGGGTACGGCTCCCTACACACTCCCCCCCGAGTGCAGATGCAATCCTGCACGACTTAGTCTAATTAAATTTATATAAAATATAATATTTACAAGATATTTACAAATATATACAATATGTACAAACGCATCGTTGCTGCGAGGATGGCAGTGTGTTTGAGATCATGAAAAGTGGTTCTGTTCAAGGTGCGAAAGTGATTTTTTTCTTTCGCTGGTATGTTCGAAGTGTCGGACGTGACGGTACGTCGGCTGACGCGGGTGCCTGATTTGACGGTCTTGCAGACGCAAGTGGAATTTCATCCATATCTTCGGATAGGAAATACGCTGGTTTCAGTAAATCAGTTGACACATGACGTGTTGCGCCGTTGACTATTATTCCGTAAACCGCGTCCGATATGCGTTTTTCGACTTTGTATGGACCGGAATATGGCCGTTCCAAAGCCTTTTTTGCTACATTTCTCAAAAATACATGAGTGCATGTTTTTAAATCTTTGAAAAAGAATGCGCGCTTTTTGTAATTATGCGTTACGGGCACTGGTCGAACAATACGCATGTACTCCCTAAACTCTTCGATGAAGATGTTCGGATTTGGCATTAAATCATCCGGCAGAAAAAATTCTCCCGGCAATCGCAATGTTGTGCCAAATAGGAATTCCGCCGGTGATGCACCGGTGTCCGCACGTACATGTGAACGCAGTCCTAAGAGAACAGTAGACAATACCTGAGTCCAATTTTTATCATTGTAACACATGATTGCTGACTTTAAAACTCTGTGCCAACGCTCAACAATCCCGTTGGAAGCGGGATGGTAAGGAGTGGTGCGAATTCTTTCGCTACCTATCAAATTTAGCAAGGCACTAAACAGGCGGGACTCGAATTGGGCTCCTTGATCAGTTGTAATCAAACGAGGTGCACCATATCTAGAGATCCAAACATCGTAAAATGTTCTAGCTATTGTTTTTGCGGAGGTCTCCACTAAAGGAACGGCCTCTATCCAACGTGAGAAACGGTCAATCATTGTTAGACAATAACTGTATCCGTTACTGATTGGTAGCGGACCAATTATATCAATATGAATTTGATCGAAACGACCGTCTGGCGCTACGAAATGTTCGGGAACGCGTCGAACATGACGCGATATTTTTGATTGTTGACACGAAATACATGCTTTGCACCATCGAGTAATATCTCGATGCATGTCGGGCCATACATATCGCTGCCTTATGGTGCGATCAGTTATTTTTGCGCTCGGATGAGCGGGCTTATGGAACATTTCAAATACTTTTTCTCTAAGAGACGCTGGAACATATGGACGAATGGCTTCTCCAGATAGTTCGCAACTGACTGAAGTATGGGTCGGACCCCATTGCAGGTTAATTAGTTTCAACTGAGGATTTGGTGTGATTCGCAATTGCGCTAATTCACTATCGTTAGCTTGACTTTCTGACAACTCTTTTAAACTGATTTCGAGAGGAAGTCTCAATGAATCTATTCTGGATAACGGATCGGCGACCACGTTATCCAAACCCGGCACATGTTCTATTACTGTGGTAAATTGTGCGATATATGACAGCTGACGAGTCTGTCGTGGGGAAGTTTTGTCCGAACGTTGTATGAAAGCATACATTAACGGTTTGTGGTCCGTCAGTATTTTGAAAACTCTACCCTCAACAAAATATCTAAAATATTTTATCGCCTCAAAAATCGCGGTAAGTTCGCGATCATAGGCACTGTATTTCGTCTGTGCTGGCGAAAATTTTTGAGAGAAAAAAGCTAAAGGCTCCCAAACATCTGAGACTGCCTTCTGTTCCAAAACTGCGCCCATTGCAGTATCCGACGCGTCAGTAATGATACGCGTTTCCGCATTAATACGAGGGTGTACTAACAAGGTAGCGTTCGCAAGAGTTGCTTTTATTTTGTTAAATGCGTTTTCCGCTTCGGTTGACCAAAGTATTGGTCGTTTGTCATTTTTCTTTGAATCTTTAAGGTAATTATTTAAAGGGGCTTGCAATTCCGCTGCATGCGATATGTTCAAACGATAAAAATTCACCATTCCTAAAAATCGTCTCAGTTCCACAATTGTTTTAGGTTTTGGAAATGCATTAATGACCTCTACCTTTTTAGCAGTAGGTCGAATACCCTTGTTATTTATCTGATATCCGAGAAATTCTATGTCGGAGACACCCAAAACACATTTATTTAAATTTAGACGAAGGTGGGCCTTTTTTAGACGATGGAAGACCGTCCGAAGATGCTCAGAATGCTCTTCCTCGGACGATGAAGCAACCAATATGTCGTCCATATATGTAAATACATAATCTAAGTCTCCCAACATACGATCTACATACCGTTGAAAAGATTGCCCTGCATTCCTTAACCCGTACGTCATATAGACGAATTCAAACAAACCGAATGGCGTGGTTATTGCAGTTTTTTCAATATCCTCTGGCGCCATTGGGATTTGGTTGTAAGCACGGTATAAATCTAATGATGAAAAAATTGTTTTGCCCGATAAATTAGTTGCACAATCATGCAGATGCGGAGTAGGATACCTGTCGGGAACTGTTACTGCATTTACCCGACGAAAGTCCCCAGCGATTCTCCAAGTACCGTCTTTTTTTAGAATCATGTGAATTGGGCTAGCCCACGGGCTAGACGACCTTCTACATATACCTGCGGCTATTAGTGCTTTTATTTCTGCTTTTGCAGCTTTTAATTTATCGGGGTTCAAACGCCTCGGGCGTTCAAAAACTGGAGGCCCTTTTGTGATTATATGATGATGCACATCGCATGCGAACGGATAATATATTTGAGTAGTTTTGGTGATTTCTGGATATTCCAATAATATATGCGAATACTTCGAGGCATTGTCGACTGAATTCGCGGAAATGAAATCAACAGTTTTTAATATAGGTTTTATGTACATCCCTGTCAAGGGATCGAGTAGGCAACGCCTACGCAGATCGACCAGTAGCCCGTAATGCGATAATATGTCAGCACCCAATATTGCATATGGAACTGCCGCTATTGTAAAGTTCCACTTAATTTCGCGGCGCAAACCTATATCTAAAGTGCGGCTCGACTCGCCATATGTATCGATGAGAGAACTATTTGCAGCAAACAATTTAAAGGTACTGGGTTTACCGTGAATCGTTGGAATAGCAGGAAGCAGCGATATATCCGCTCCTGTATCTATTAAAAATGTTTGACCGGATAAACGATCGCGAATATGGAGACGTTTTGAAACATATTGATCCTCCATTTTCGTCTCCGCAATGGAGGATCGGCTTAATTTCCCTGTTGCCAAGTTTTATACTTTGGACACGACGGCTTACAAGATTTGGGATTGTTCGGATACTTTGTGTGCGCGAAGCATAATTTCTCGCGCGCACGCTCGACTGAACGATTGTTGTGCGACTTGTTTCGCGAAACAGAACGATCGTTACGCGATCCATTTCTGTGCTCTACCCGCTTGAGTCGCAATGATATAGAATCTAGACGATCTGACAGACGCTTTATCTGATTAGCTAAGTTGTCTGAAGACGAAATGGATTCATCAGAGGAAACTGCTGATGACGCTATTACAACATCGGGAGTCGTGAGATTCTCCGCGATTTTATCGGCCATCTCCGCTAATTTATTTAGATCGCTTGAACCTCCGACAGCTAAAATTGCCCGTGAATTTACTGGTAATTGTTCGAGAAAGATGGTTCGGATGACCGAATCATCACATCTTCCATCATTTAAACCACGCAAACGATTCAGTACCAGCGAAGGTTTTCCGTCGGTGAGAACCTGTCCTTTCAACAATTTTCGGAGATTAGATTCTTCTGATTCTGCAAAGGTAGCAATAATACGACGCTTAATCTGCGTATATAAATCCTCCGGACGAGGATTTTGCTTGATTAAATCTTGAATTACCGACACTGTCTCTAAATCAAGCGCAGCTATGACTATGTCCGCTTTTGTTAATTCAACAGTTATTTGCGCTGTACGCAATGTCGATTCTACTTGATAAAACCACAATTCAGGCTTTGAGCGAAAGAATTGTGGGATCTTAGGTACGCGATAATGGTCGATTCGCAGTTGATCATTTGTCGCAATAGACGACTTGATAGACTGTTGTTCGTCGTTGAGAGACATTTTGCAATGACTTAATACTAATGCTATAATATAATACAATATGCTATTGTTTGAGCGTTTGACCGTTGGCCACGTGAGTGATTACCGGTTTGAGGTTAGGCGCAGTAATAAAGCACAGCGTGTTGAGAAATGCACAGAGTCAATGTTTATTGCACACTCGCGGAGTGAGTCTGATCGTAAAAAGTGTTACACGTGAGTGAAAAAGGGCACGTAGTGCAGGTAAGAAATTATAGTCTCGCTGAGACGAGTCGCGATTAACACGTGGCCGCGCACTTTACCACGATCCACAATCAAAAGCCGCGATGAGTTTGAGAAAGAGAACTCATGTGTGAGCGGTGAGAAAATGTGATGTGAGCACAAAAACGAGCAGTTCCTTGAGAATTCACGAGTTACTTGAGACGAAACGTTCAGTGAAACCGACGCGTCTACTTTGGTACTCTACGTGAACGAGAATGAGAATCAATATGGCCAATCGATTTCCGTTAGTCGTCTTCTCCAAAGTCTGGAGGATCGCGCGACGTGGGGAAATGCGATTGGCTGAGCGTTCTGTCGCTGACAGCTGATTGGTGCATTGATTGTGGATCGGGCTTGTCGTTCCGCGGTCCAGGAGGTGCTGCGGTGAGTTGGGTGAGGCGGAGATCGGAACTACCGAATCTCAAACATTCTCCCGGCCCTCAACAGCTGGAAGAAGATGTTGATGATGAATCTGAAACATTCAATATAGCCAATTTTGCGATTGGCCTGGTTAAGATTGTAGTGGCGGTCTTGAGTGTCACCACCCTGGTCAGTCCGTCCTTCCCTGGGTGAAGGGTGCGAACCCGAGCAAGTGACCACTTGCTAGGGGGAAATCGCTCATCAGTGATGAGCACCAGAGAGCCGACCTTGATGGCGTTGGATGGATGATGCCACTTCGAGATTGAGAGCTGACGTTGCAGATAATGAGTTGACCATTGAGTCCAAAATTGTTGAGTCTTCTGTTGGATGAGTTGCCACCGCGCTGATGGTGAGATGGATGTGTGTTCCACAGAAGGTTCAGGTAGAGCTGAGAGCGGGTGGCCAATGAGGAAGTGAGCAGGAGTGAGTGTTGCGACGTCATCAGGATCGTCGCTGAGGGGCTCGAGAGGTCGTGAATTTAGCAGGGCCTCAATCTGCGTGAGAAGTGTACTGAACTCTTCGTAGGTGAGTGCTGTTTCACTCACTGTTCGCCGAAGATGGTGTTTGGTGGATTTCACCACAGCCTCCCATTTGCCTCCCATGTGTGGTGCGGCTGGAGGGTTGAAACACCAGCGAGTGTTATCGTTGACAAACAGCTGAGCAAGAGTTTGTTGATCTTGAGAGCCCTGAGTGAACATCCTCTTGAGCGTGGCATCGGCTCCGATGAAGTTGGTGCCACAATCTGAGTAGAGTGAGTGAGGGATTCCTCTCCGTGAGATGAACCGTCTGTAGGCTGCTATGAAACCTTCCGTGGAGTAGTCGGTGACTAGCTCGAGATGAACCGCTGATGTGGTGAGACAGACGAACACACAGATCCATCCCTTTTGAGTCTTGGCGCCTCGCCCCTTCCATGTCCGTAAAGTGATGGGACCAGCATAATCCAGTCCAGTGTTGGTGAACGGGCGTGTAGGTGTGACTCGTGAAAGAGGTAGTTGGCCCATCAGTTGATGGGCACGGATCCCCCTTTGCCGAGCACACACAACACACCGTAGAATGTGAGATTTCACTGGAGCCCGACCACCGATGATCCAATAGGTCTGTCTGATTTGAGCGAGTGTGAGCTGAGTCCCTCCATGGAGAGTTTGTCGGTGAGCTTGATCTATAATCAGATCGGACAGACGTGAGTGGCGAGGCAAAATTGCAGGATGCTTACTTCCATATGCAATGTGAGCGTTGTTGAGTCGGCCCCCGACTCGGATCACTCCTTCTTGATCGATAAAGGCCGTGAGACGATTGAAGATGTGAGACGATGGCAGCGTTGCGCCAGAGCTGAGCATCCTTAGTTCGTGAGCGAAGTAAAGAGACTGCGTCGCTTTAATCCAGAAGATCCTGGCCCGCTCCAGATCCTCAGGCGACTGTGAGATGATTGGTAGGGAAATCGTTGACCTCCTTAATCTTGAGAGAATTCTAAAACAAACTGAAGTGATACGAAAGAGTTTGTTTAGAGATGAGTATTTGTAAATGAGGTCCCAGTGATATTCGACTTTTCGAATGTTGAGCAGATTTGAGACTCCAGGACGAGCTTCCTGCATGCTTGGACTGTCCTTCAAAGTAGGTTGAGAGGGCCATGAGTCACTGGGGTGAGTGAGCCAAGATGGTCCCGTCCACCATAGCTCGTGGTGTTCAAGCTGTGTTGTTGTTAAGCCTCGAGAGGCACAATCAGCTGGATTCGCTGTCCCTGGAACGTGTCTCCAATGTGCGTGTGGGATGAGTTCTTGAATTTGGGAGACACGATTCCGTACATAATCCTTCCAGCGTGAAGCATGTGATTTGATCCATGAGAGTGATATTTGAGAATCCGTCCACAGATGAGTTGTAGAGATGTTGAGTTGAAGAGTAGCTTGAACATACTTCGTGAGCTTTGCAAGCATTAAAGCTGCCGTGAGTTCGAGCCTTGGGATTGTGAGTTTCTTGAGTGGTGCTACCTTGGTTTTGGAGCACACGAGTGTCGACACTTTGTGAGCTGTGGACGGTGAGGATACGATAATGTAAATTACCGCTGCCATGGCGAGCTGAGACGCATCAGAGAATCCATGTAATTCCACTGTAGAGTAGGAGAAGGTGTTGAACCACCTTGGTATTGAGAGTCTGGCCAGACTTGTGAGATCTTCTCTGATGGTGAGCCAGTGAGCAGTGACTTGGGAAGGCAGTGGATCGTCCCAGTCGAGTTTGTGCAGCCACAATTCCTGCAAAAGTGCTTTTGCCCGAATTATGACTGGAGCTAAGAAGCCGAGTGGATCAAATATCTTGGCTACTTCTGAGAGAATGAGACGTTTCGTGAGTATTGAATTGCTGAGAGGTTTTGTTGAGAATGAGAAATTGTCGTTGAGAGAGTTCCATTGTAATCCGAGGATTTTGGTATTGCAGTCGTCTAATGCAATGTACGAGTCGATAGCTCGCACTTCTTGAGAAATTGAATCAAGCAATGGGGGGTAGGTTGTCTGCCACTTGGCAAGTGGAAAACGTCCCGCCTTGCACAGGTCATTTAATTGTTGAGCAATTGTAATGAGTGTCTCACCCTTGTCGGCGCCGCCGAATATGTCGTCGACGTATCTGGCATGAGTGATTGACGGTACTGCAAGGGGAAAACGATGCCCTTCGTCTTCGACCAACTGCAGTAGTGCTCTGACAGCGAGGAACGGCGCAGCCTTGGTTCCGTACGTGACCGTGGTGAGTTTGTAGGGCACCTCCTTTGAATCCTCGTCAATCCACAGTATCCTCTGGAGATCCTGGTCGTCTTCGTGAACCTTGATTTGTCTGTACATTTTTGTCACGTCTGTGGCGAAAATGTACTTGTGCTGGCGAATCCACAGCAGCACATCCGTGATGTTGAGTAGAAGGTTCGCACCAGTGTGCATGAGATCGTTGATCGAGTGCCCCGATGTGGTCGGGCTTGAGCCATTGAAGACGACCCTCAACTTCGTGGTCTGACTGTCGAGCTTGAGTACTCCATGATGTGGAAGATAAAAAACAGAGTGAGTATTAGGTGAGAGTGAGGGAGCTCTTACCATATGATGGAGTGCCTCATATTCCTTCATGAACCCTTGGTAGAGATTTCGATATTCAGAATCTTTGTTGAGCTTGTTGAGTGTTCGCTTCAGACAGGCATGGGCTGTCTGGTAGGAATTGCCCAATAGACTTCGAGATGACTTGAGAGGGATGCGTACGATGTACCTTCCTGTAGAATCACGAGTGTGTGTCGCCCGAAAGTGATCCTCACATTCTTGTTCTTCAGGGGTGAGCGTTGAGGGCGTATCTGTCGGGAGCTCTTCTTGAATCCAGAATTTAGTCAATAAATCTTGTATTGTTTTGTCGCTGTGCTGCATGACTGCAGCTGTGTGCGACGAACTGAATTGAGACTGAGATGTTTTAACTGGTCCAAGAATGAGCCACCCAAAGATTGAGAACTGGGCAATTGGCATTGAAGGGTCGCCCTTTTTGAGGTTAGGTTTTATAATTCTGCCATATGAGTCTGCACCAATAATTATGTCAATGGGCCTGGGTTTTAGAAAATCTGGATCAGCTAACCTTAACCCTGTGAGATGTGGCCATTCCTGACGTGGCGCTTCAACGGATGGCAGACTGGAGGTGAGTGTTCGCAGAACATGAGCTTGAGTCGAGACCGTAGAGGAGTCGTAGCTTGATCGTAGAGTGATTGACACGACGCCCCGAGTGTGAGTAGTCTTGTTGCCTCCAATGCCAATAATTGAGATGGATGAGCGGGTTCTTTGAAGGTTGAGTTGAGTGATGAGCTCCTCCTTGATGAAGGTAAGCTCAGAGCCTGAGTCGATGAGGAGCCTGACTGGCAGCGAGGCCACCGATGAGATGAGCTGTGCGTTAGCTGTTGCTAACAGGGTGAGCGTGTGAGAGGTAGCGAGGCCACCTGAGGCTGAGTGTGAGAGAGATGAGCGAGTATGACCTGTTGTGAGTGAGTTGTGAGATGTGGGTGAGTATGAGTAGACGACTGCACCGGTACTTCAGATGTGTGCATCCTCTTCGGTGCTTTTCCCTTCTGTTGGAGGGGCTCGTTGAGCTTGGCTTGCTTCGGCCGTTGACCTAGGCTGAGGTTGAGCTGAGCCTTGGCCCGATGAGGTCTGAGGAAGATGCAGCATTGAGTGGTGTTTGGCACCACAATTCTTGCACCGGTGTGCCGACTTGCACACATCTGTGTCGTGGCGACCACAGCAATTTTTGCACAAGTTGTGTGCTACGACAAACTTGCGACGATCCGTGATGGATTTCTCCCTAAATCTGGGACACACCACAATAAAGTGATCTTCAGAGCAACAGTCGCAAGGGTACCTTGTTGACTGCGCCTTCACTGAAGCTTGAGCAGCAGGTTTCCCCTGCGTCGCAGGGTGAGCTGTGGTCTTGCGCTGAGCTGAGCGTGTGTTGGAGGCGGCAGGGGCTGATGGCTTCTTCGTTGAAGACTCCATCTGCTCCAGGGCCCCACCCTTCTTTTCCACGAAGGCCAACAGATCTTGATACCGCGGGCACTCAGCGGAATTGGAAAGAGAGGTTTCCCAGGCCTCTCTCGTAACCTTGTCGAGGCTGTTGGTCAGAACATGCACCATCAGACAGTTGTGCATGTCCTGATCAGCCTTCAATGCGACCAACGTCTCATTGACCTCCGTGAAAGTTGCTGCCAGGTCTTTGAGGGCAGTCGCGGACCGCGTTGTGATTTGATGAATGGTGAGCAGCTTGTCAAGCTGCTCCTTAATGAGCAGTCGCTTGTTTGAGAAGCGTTTGTTCAAATACTCCCAACACGCGTGGAATGATGAGCCCATGAGTGGAAACGCATTGACGCGTCTTGATGGCTCCCCTGCTAGACTGGCCCTCAAGTAGTATAGCCTGTCAATGTCCATGAGTTGAGCGTCTCTGATTATGAGTGATGTGAATAACTCACTGAATGCTGGCCAGTCTACATAGTTCCCCGAGAACTTGGGGATGGCGAGCTCCGGTAATTTGGTGGCTCTGCTCGTCGATGGTGTGGCCCTTCCATCGGACGTGCTGGGATGAGAAGTGTGTGAGTTGTGAGCGATGAGACGTCGAAGTGAGCGTCTGAGCGATGCCACGAGTCTCGTCTCTTGAGCTAGTAGGCCCGACGCGAAGTACTCGTGATCCAAGCACTTCACCGGCCAAAACTCCTCTATATGAGCGTGTTCGGATAGGAACATTTTGTGCAGCTCCTCGACGCTGTCCAGGAGTGACTGCACTTCATTGGGAATCGTCGACTCCATGTTCTCTGGAACCTCAGACTGCAAGTCTTGCAGGGTTTTAAACCGACAAGCTTGGGAGTGAGCCTTCACAATGAGCGGTGCCGGCGTCGTTGACGGCGACGAGGACCTCGTTTTGCCGGAGGCTTGAGCTGGCGGGTTCTGAGGAACCTGGAGCGTTCCTGTCGGATTTGGAGACGTCGATCGCGACTCATGACTCGACATGGTTGAGTCGTTCACTTCATCCTCCATGGTGAGCACTGAGAGTTGAATGAGTCTTTCACAGTGAGCACTGCACTGAACTATGCACCCTCTCCGGCTCGAAGGACCAAATAAATGTTTGAGCGTTTGACCGTTGGCCACGTGAGTGATTACCGGTTTGAGGTTAGGCGCAGTAATAAAGCACAGCGTGTTGAGAAATGCACAGAGTCAATGTTTATTGCACACTCGCGGAGTGAGTCTGATCGTAAAAAGTGTTACACGTGAGTGAAAAAGGGCACGTAGTGCAGGTAAGAAATTATAGTCTCGCTGAGACGAGTCGCGATTAACACGTGGCCGCGCACTTTACCACGATCCACAATCAAAAGCCGCGATGAGTTTGAGAAAGAGAACTCATGTGTGAGCGGTGAGAAAATGTGATGTGAGCACAAAAACGAGCAGTTCCTTGAGAATTCACGAGTTACTTGAGACGAAACGTTCAGTGAAACCGACGCGTCTACTTTGGTACTCTACGTGAACGAGAATGAGAATCAATATGGCCAATCGATTTCCGTTAGTCGTCTTCTCCAAAGTCTGGAGGATCGCGCGACGTGGGGAAATGCGATTGGCTGAGCGTTCTGTCGCTGACAGCTGATTGGTGCATTGATTGTGGATCGGGCTTGTCGTTCCGCGGTCCAGGAGGTGCTGCGGTGAGTTGGGTGAGGCGGAGATCGGAACTACCGAATCTCAAACAGCTATAATGCAATAATATAACTAATATTATAAATATAGATGTGAATATTAGCATAAGATAGTGCCTGTAACTAACCAGTTAAGCTAATATAATATACGAGTACATCCCCATTGTTGTGGGGCCGAACTCTCGAAACGAACGATCTAACAACGCTGTCTGCCCTTGAAAGAAAAATCAACAACGCCTGGGAAAGAACACGCAAAAGAATCGGCACGCGTCGATGTCAACAAAAAAAACGCTGTTGCCAAACGTCCAAGCCACGCAAGAAGCTCGTCGAATTCTCGGAAATATCGTGAGATCCGGCAACGCCGAAATTTCTATGCCGTTGAGCGAACACGTGGGTAAGAATTTCGCGAAACAAGGAATTTAACACGCGAGAACAGAACCACAAATTACTCATTGATTACAAAAATTGAAGTCAATGCCATCTCGCTTACCGCGCGCTGCAAGTAGAATCTTGTAGTTTCGCCCAAGAACTGCGATCGGACCATGGAAGATTCTCCCGATGATGTCTCGTCTCCCTTGCCCTTGAAAAGGATCTCGAAGACTGGGTCGTTGCAAACGATGTCTCAGCAACTTCCGAAATGGAATGTTGTCTCTGGAACCTCTCGATAAGACGTTGTCTCTGCAGTCTCGGGATAAAACGTTGTCTCTGCAACCTCAGGATAACACGTTGTCTCTGCAACCTCAGGATAACACGTTGTCTCTGCAACCTCAGGATAACACGTTGTCTCTGCAACCTCAGGATAAAACGTTGTCTCTGCTACCTCCTCGTTGTATCAATTGTTTCGTCTGACCTCTCAAACGCCGTTGAAAAACAATGGCAAATTTGACGATCACGTCGGGGTCACCAATGTAGGGATCGAGGTACCTTTACCAATCCCCGTTGATTGCCTTCGGCGTTGATTAAATGTTCAGACAAATGCAGGTAAGATTCAGAGGGTAATTCTCACTTTATTGTGAAGAGACTGCAAGGGTTAATCCCTCAACCACCAAGTGGTTATACCAAAAAATGGATTGCACTAACACGTGCATAGATCCACGATCTATTCGGAAATATTTCAGGAGCGATAACTCCACTCGCTTACGCGATCGAACAGGCAGTGATCGCATGGCGACGCAACGCATGCCCGCAGCAGCCAGCTCCCCACTCCCAGGACAGTCCCCTGTGGAGAGGGTACGGCTCCCTACACGCCTTCGTCTCTCTTTCGCGTCTACACCAACCGCCTCGCTAACCTCAAAGCTACGCTCCTCTTTTCCTACTCACTTTCCGCTCCCTTCACTCACCTGCTTCTCCTACCCTTCACCCTGATTACTCCTCCCTTCTCGCTTTCGCTCTCCTCACTTCTACCTTCACTCCCTCACTTCCTATCACACTTCCAAATACACTCTCTATCGCACCTGCCTGTCACCACATACACGTCCGGAACCGGAAGCCCACAAAACCCTTATGTTAAAAAATGTAATAATATTTCATTAAAATGTAATACTGGACATAACCCAAATTTTTCAACGTTCACCGTTAAAAAGTATCGAGGCAATTTTGAGGTACTTATAACTTGCAGCGACAAAGTTTTTCCTTAATATACAAGCAAGATTTTCACCAATTTTCACGCTGATTAATAAATAATTGTAGAAGATACGGCGATATGTATAAATCCCGCGCATCACCAATAGTCGACGCGACTGCTAAAACTGCTAAATAGCGCATTACACGCGGCTACCGACTGTTGGTGGCGCGCGAGATTTATATATATCATCATATGTTCTACAATTATTCATTAATCAGTGTGAAATTGGTGAAAATCTTCCTTGTATATCAAAGAAAAACTTTGTCGCTGCAAGTTGTATGTACCTCAAAAATGCCTCGATACTTTTTAACGGCGAACGTAGAAAAACATGGGTTATGTCCAGTATTACTTTTTAATTAAATATTATTACATTTTTAAACATAAGGTTTTTGTGTATACATTTTACGGCTTCGTTAGAGTTTTCTGAAGTTATGTTTCAAGTCCCATAACGATCCCTTAACAGTTACTCAAATTATCGCAATTTAATTTTAAAGAAATAATGATTTCGGGCGATGAAAAATTGTTTGTTTATAATTTTTAGCTCGAATAGTAATAATTGGATAAACAAACTGTAAATAGAAAAAATGTGTGTCGTGACGAGCTTTACAACACTATATATTTAGAAATGCAATTTAACATTTAATTTACCAATCTTTCTTTGCGTTTGGACAATTATTTTTCCAATTTCCAAGCGCTAGTCCCCTTATTGCATCCAACCCTTCAATTACTTTCATATAACTATACAACGTATTTGCAATGACGTCCATAAAATAAAATATTTTATCAATGCTACAACTCTTTCATTACATTCATTTGATAGGTACGAAATCGTAATTGGTATTTATGATATAAACGACGATTGCATTTCGAACGATACATTGCAACAAATTTTGAAATGTTTATATGGACATAATCTTTTATGGGAAAACATTGTTGGGTTATTAGTACTAAATAATACGTGTATGTCAGAACAGTTGCGTACAATATACCCGAATCATCCAACGAACATAATGAACATTTGTTTCCAAAAGTCTTGTAAATTACACCACAATGCAGATATTTCTGATTTATTTATTGCACTAAGCGTTGAAAAAGTTTTATATGAAACAGATAGAAAATGTGGATATCCAATTCTTGAATTTGCTTCTAATTTTAAAAAAATTAATTTGAGCTTGCTAGAAATTGAATGGCGACAACTGTATTCTTATTTCGATGAAAGTGAAAAAGCGAAATATAAGCGTTTACATTGCGATAAAATGTGGAAAGAAATTTGTTCAAAGAAGAACACAAACAATGATTACGACTTCCCTACCCTGATAACCATCTGACGCCAATCTGACATCAGATTGGCGGCAGGGTCTGCCGTGAGAGCGCAGAGCCTGACGTCAGATCCGTAGTCATCCGTGTCCGCATTAGTCTGCGGTCTGAGGTACAGAGCCTGACATCAGGGCCTGACGTCAGATGAGCAGCAGATTCGCATCAGATCCTGCCGTTCGCCTGACATAGTGATCCTCTAGAGAGTGATCGGAACAACGTATATCGTCGCTGATTGGTTGCCGCCATTTCGGTCAAAAGCGGAAGTAGAGAGAGAAAGAAACTGTAAAAAAGAAAGAGACAGAAATACGGATAGAAAAATTTAAACAAGCAGCCTGGAAAGCAGGTAATTCTTTGAATTTTGATATTTTTCGTGAGAGCTTTTTAATAATTATTATATATAGTGATTATTATAGCTGTGTATAATTTAAATTGGATTACGACTTGACAAACATTTATGATAGTAATTTAGTGTTTTTTGTGTATCATAATTTGGTTAGTAGAGGTTAATATATCAATAAAATATACTCTAATACATTTGAGAATTTATTATTTAAATACTGCATTATGTATTAACCTTTGGTAGTTTCAATTTTTTTTATATATGTAAAACACCAGCAAGTAAATTCTAAAATTTATATTTACAGTTATTCAAACTTCCCATATATTTCTGTTGGCAAAATCAGCACCCTCTGGTGGATTGTGCCGCTCACTAAATCATGAAAAGCGGCAAAATTGAATCCTGGAATTATGGTATTGGTTACAAGAGAACATGTGGAACCCGCACACGCCAATTTTAATGTGATTTTTGTAAGAAGTTATTCTGTGATGTCCCACTAAATTTTCGCGCAATATTATCCTAGAAATCAAAACTTACTGTCAAAATCACTCCACCAAAGCTCCTCAAAATCAACCAATTAACCCTTTGTCCCCGACCACTGACCGCCTTGACGATGTACCTTAGCGGTCCCCATCTCATGACGATCGGTACAAAACCTCCTTCAATTATTCGCCCTACGAGGCACAAACTCCCCCTATTACAAAATCTAAACAAGTCCCTCGTCCCAAAAACCTCCTAAATCGAGACCACGTCTCACCCCTCGTCTAAGACCCTTCAAATCAAAACCACGATCACCCCTTTCCCATTAACACTCTTAAAATCAATCCGAGGAGGCGAGCATCTCCAAACCACGTGTATAAAAACCCCGGAAGACAAAATTTCCTTGTCTTCCAATTCTAAATACAGACCGACCTTTGGTCCTTGCAAAAACCCCGGAAATGCTGCTGCGGCACGTGTTCGTAATTAGGCTAAGGTAGATACTGCGCACCCCCCTTCGTACCGAAAAATATTGTATAAACGGGTCAAAGTCCATACCGCGCGTTACCCCCACAACCCCTTGTAAAGTCACATAAATACAAGGGCCCGCGGGACAGACTGCTTCTTCGACGGAAATCTCTTCCACAAGAACCTCCCTACGAAGCAAACAGTATTCTTTCAAAGATTTCACTTGAATTAACTTCAGTGTCGAAAGTGATTCTACTGCAACAACTGTAAGAAATTATAATTATCATTTATACCACGGTATATCATCCACATCTATATTTTCCTATTGTTAACGCATATTGCACTCTATATATTATTTTTCATTTAATAACGCTTATTGCTTTTATTATTTTCACGTACTAACGTCTACTATTTTTCGTGTTATAAACCTTACCAAAGCTTGTCGCATCGTTGTATTATTATCATTGCTAACGTTTAACACTTTGTGATGTTCCATATTATTACTCATCACTCAACGTTTTAATTGTTAGCGTATCAAATTCATATAAAACCAGGCATAACATACTCATATACACCTAAGATTATTTGTTATCATTTATACGCATTATTATAACTGAATCCTGCTTTAACGGTGCTCGACATATATTCGTGCCGCTAACACGATAAACAGTTTCACTTTAAATCACCCATCGATTTATTGCATCATTCCATCGACTACGAATATTCCCCCAACCAATACAGGCTACAGGAACAGCTGATCTCAGTTCGCGAACGCAAGTGCTCCCTCAGTGTTTACAAACGTTATTTTGCATAGCCTACGTATAGCCGTAAGTCTAGACGTATTTCGCGGAAACGTTACATTCGGCTTTCTTATATTCATGCAACGATAAATCCGATTACTCAGTAAAAACTACAAGTGATCTAACGGGTGTCTCCTCAGTGTATCTATATCCTAAACTTCCCTCTAAATCAGCGTGTAGGATTCAAGATCCTCGCCTAAACCTCCCTCTACCCCAGCGTGCAGGATTCAAGATCCTCGCCTACTTTCCTTCCAACCCAGCGTGCAGGATTCAAGATCCTCGCCTACTTTCCTTTCAAACCAGCGTGCAGGATTCAAGATCCTCGCCTACTTTCCTTTCAACCCAGCGTGCAGGATTCAAGATCCTCGCCTACTTTCCTTTCAAACCAGCGTGCAGGATTCAAGATCCTCGCCTAAACTTCCCTCTAAATCAGCGTGCAGGATTCAAGATCCTCGCCTAAACTTCCCTCTAAATCAGCGTGCAGGATTCAAGATCCTCGCCTGGACTCCCAAAAATCCCCCTATGTCATTGTTCCCCTAAGACCTACACCCGGGACGTGACAATTCTCAAAATATTTTTCTGAGAACTACTTCATACAAAAGCCCCATTAAAATCGACGTGTGCGGGTTCCATATGTTCCCCTTTTATGCAATGTTATTACAAATAGGAAATAAATTACTGAAATGCAATTTTCATTTTGATTTATAGTCTTTATTATAGTCTAGATTCGTCGCAATCTACATATGGTATGAGTAACATTTCGTAAAATATTACTGAGCATAATTTATTAGTGCACAAATATTATATGTCCACCTTTTGTGTTTTTGAGAAAAATAGGTTTAAACATGTCAAGAACTATTTGTTGCATATAAAAACTCAAATTTAACAAACAGTGGATATACAATGTGCACTCAGCAGTCGACATCGTGTATTGTAAAATTGAAGAAATACAATAATTAACTGTTTGGCGATGGAAGCTGAAATATGTAAACCTTTGTACTGATTTTTACTTACATTGACCAGCTTGAACTGGCAAAGGCAATTTCTAATTTATAATATTGATGTTGACACTGACGCTGATGCTGAGGTTGATGCTTTTTGTGTTGATCCTATGAACAAAAAATTTAATAATGTAGCCATTGTTTGTTTCTATATCCTTTCCAAAAATAGTTCTGTGGGTGGTATTCTCAGTCGTTGCTTATTCTTAAGATCGTCTTAAGCATACTGCATCCTTTACTAACCTCGTAGACTAGTAGAGGATGCAGCATGCTTAAGACGAACTTAAGAATAAGCAACGATTGAGAATTACCTCCCTACATCTACGCATAGTGTGCAGAAGCAATACCTGTGGCAGGTGGTAAATTGTGTATAGGTATTGCTGTCCGTACCAAGAACATGTTTGAGGACTTATCATTCGCAGTAAAGTGTTGATGACACACGCTATAATTGGTAAATACCTGTTTGGGATCCAGCTCAAGTAAATTTGGATTCTGAACAAGTTGAAGCCACACGTCAAAACGTTTTCTGTCTTTATCTGGATTTGGAAATCGATGTCCGGTTGAATGTGTATCTGAACATCCAGGCACAGCACATACATGCCAGGTACGACGACCCATCTGGTATCTGTGACCAATAATTAACGCGGCGTTAATAATTGGAGGGTTCAATTACTTACTTTGTTAATAGTTTATTTCTTACCTCTCAATATGATGCTTTCCTGCACTCTCCTGTGCTGATTATGTTCTATTCCCGCCACAAAATAATCTCATCAGCGCCATCTGTTACCAAATATTTTCAACTTTATTGATCCCAGCGCCTCTGGTGGATTGAGCCGCCCACTAAATTTTGCCAACAGAAATATATGGGAAGTGCCCACCCCTGGTTATACCGATCACTCCCTTGAGGACTTAGAGCTATGCTCTAAGCTTGAGGATCACTACAGTCACTGGCAGTGGCAGTCAGTGCTGGCAAAATTGAAGAATATTCCAAGTAATTTCGTCCATCAATATCCAGACAAATCATCTCGACGTATCCAGAAGGCAAACGTAATTATGCAATTGAATAATTTCCAATTATCTACGTCGCGAAAATCGAGTTTCACATTATCTGCAAGACAGAAAAGTATGGTTATGCACGAAGTGCGAATGTTTAGCGTCTTGTTTAGTAGATAATAATTAAACATATGTTTTATTATAAATGATAATGTTCGCAGGAGCATGCATGATCGCTTGGGTGTGTGCTGTGCGGAGATGGAGCTGAAGTAAGTATCGCATGTATCCTGTTTATTCATACGTTACGTTTAATTTTATACTAAGGTTCTATTTGTTTTCAGCGCTAACACAATACGGAATGTGGTGATTCTACAGCAAAAAGAAGTCGAAAATAAAGGAAATTTTCTGATATTGCACCTAATAGGTACCACTGGTTACGGGACGTATTGTATATGGATTTATAAATGTAAATATTGAATGTTCTTCCTCGAATTTATATGCGCTATTTATATTATTTTGTAACAATTGTAATCACCAATCCTGTATATTATTAAATAAAGAATAAATCCTTTTTGAAATTAGTAGAATTAATTATTTAATAAACTGTAGAATCTACTAGCTTACTATGTGGGAATAGGGATACACCTACAGCAATAACGCTACATTTGTGTGGGTGTGTAGGGACGACCATGTGACGTAACGCGTAGGGAATTGTTTGCCAATTCTGACCCCCAGATGGCGCTGTTACACGTGTCAGGCTAGTGATCCTCTAGAGAGTGATCGGAACAACGTATATCGTCGCTGATTGGTTGCCGCCATTTCGGTCAAAAGCGGAAGTAGAGAGAGAAAGAAACTGTAAAAAAGAAAGAGACAGAAATACGGATAGAAAAATTTAAACAAGCAGCCTGGAAAACAGGTAATTCTTTGAATTTTGATATATTTCGTGAGAGCTTTTTAATAATTATTATTATCTGGCGGTCAGAATTGGCAAACAATTCCCTACGCGTTACGTCACATGGTCGTCCCTACACACCAACCCAAATGTAGCGTTATTGCTGTAGGTGTATCCCTATTCCCACATAGTAAGCTAGTAGATTCTACAGTTTATTAAATAATTAATTCTATTAATTTCAAAAAGGATTTATTCTTTATTTAATAATATACAGGATTGGTGATTACAATTGTTACAAAATAATATAAATAGCGCATATAAATTCGAGGAAGAACATTCAATATTTACATTTATAAATCCATATACAATACGTCCCGTAACCAGTGGTACCTAATAGGTGCGATATCAGAAAATTTCCTTTATTTTGGACTTCTTTTTGCTGTAGAATAACCACATTCCGTATTGTGTTAGCGCTGAAAACAAATAGAACCTTAGTATAAAATTAAACGTAACGTATGAATAAACAGGATACATGTGATACTTACTTCAGCTTCATGCTCCTGCGAACATTAACATTTATAATAAAACATGTGTTTAATTATTATCTACTAAACAAGACGCTAAACATTAGCACTTCGTGCATAACCATACTTTTCTGTCTTGCAGATAATGTGAAACTCGATTTTCGCAACGTAGATAATTGGAAAGTATTCAATTGCATAATTACGTTTGCCTTCTGGATACGTCGAGATGATTTGTCTGGATATTGATGGATGAAATTACTTGGAATATTCTTCAATTTTGCCAGCACTGACTGCCACTGCCAGTGACTGCCACCTCGAAAACGAACGCAAACTGGACGTAGAGTCTTGACCAACGCTCTTGAATCGACGCTCGGATTGGCTGCGCCATAGTGCCGAAATTCGTGGTTGGTCAAGACTCTATGACCAATTTGCATTCATTTTCGCGGTATGAGATGACAGTCACTGGCAGTGGCAATCAGTGCCAGCAAAATCGAATAATATTCCAAGTAATTTCTTCCATCAATATCCAAAAAATCATCGCTACGTATCCAGAAGGCAAACGTAATTGTGCAAATTAAATAATTTCCAATTATCTATGTCGCGGAAATCGAGTTTCACATTATCTGCAAGACAGAAAAGTATGGTCATGCGCGAAGTGCTAATGTTTAGCGTCTTGTTTAGTAGATAATAATTAAACACATGTTTTCTAATAAATGTTAATGTTCGCAGGACTATGCATGATCGCCTAGGGTGTGTACTGTGTGGAGATGGAGCTGAAGTAAGTATCGCATGTATCATGTTTATTCATAGGTTACGTTTAATTTTATACTGTTACGATCTCATGTGGTAACACATGAACATAGTCTAATATTAGATGGCTCTGCATGGTCAGGTTAGACGCGCCAAATTTAAATTGTTAAACGAAGCAACTGAAATTATGAACAAACCATTCCAAGGAATACTACTTGGAGACGCTCGTTAAATAATATTGATTAAATATTGGTTTCGGTTGCTTTGCCATAAAATCACGGATACTACAGGAACCGCTCGTTCTTAGTGAACGAGGAACCAATCAAATAATTTGTTAGATTATTAATTAAGAAACATTTTGTATAATTGGATATCTTTATTAACAAAAACATGTTACATTTCGATCCCGAACGACGACATCTTTGTACACTCATTCGTTGATCAACGTTTAAAGCAATCAGACGCATTTTCTTAATCGTCCTATCTTGAATTATAAAACTTAAACCAAGTAACAACAGAAACTAGTCTCAGTTTATTTACCTACTTTCTTGCTGATCATCACACGAAGAAATTGGTGACAGTTATCAAGAACGAATCCGAGCAGAGCGGATCAGCGTTCCACGGGCAGCGAACCCATCTACATCTTTCGAAGATAATCCCTGTTACAACTCGTAACAATACTAATAATGTATTTGTTTTCAACGCTAACACAACAGGGAATATGATGATTCTACACAAAAAAAGAAGTCTACTACTAGGTACACACGGCTCAAACGATTGTGGCCGATCGAGTTTCGATTGCATTCGAGCTTACTAGGGCTGGCTTTTTTGCATCGCTAATATTCTACAGTATTTCATGAATTTGGTAAGAGCACTGCCAAGCCACTGGTTCCCGTCTAGAACACTTCTATTTCATGAGGAAACATCACTGTGACACCATCTAATATAAGACACGTTCGCGCAGTCCCGTCACAAAAGTTAAATTACATTGCTTCGGTTATGTTTATTTTCCCGTTGTTAAGGCTGCCGTCTCCTCGGGCGTTGAATGTGTGCGTACTCGCACACAAGCTAGGAAAAGCGTGTACGTATACGCGATGTAGTAAACAAACCGTTTCAACCAACTTACGTCGTGGAATCGGCAAGAAGGAAGCTTTTGCGGGTATAGTTGGCTGCAGAAGACATCCGTGGAGGCGGGTCTGGTGCGTTTGAACGCTAATAAGCACCGTACGTTGAAATAATAATGAATTTATGACTCGAAAACTGACAGAATGAAGCTTCAAGGCTTCTCCGTCACCGGCGTTGGTGGTATATTCGAGCCAGCGTAATACATATATGCGACGAAAGTAAACAATCCGTTTCATCCAACTTACGTCGTGGAATCGGCAAGAAGGAGGTTTTTGCGGGTATAGTTGCCTCCTGTAGACATCCGTGCAGGCGGGTCTGGTGCGTTTGGACGCTAATAAGCACCGTACGATGAAATAATGATGAATTTATGACTCGTGTATTGAGACAGAATGAGGCACAGACTCGAGAAATGACAGAATTATGCTTCAAGGATTCTCCGTCACCGGCGTTGATGGTACATTCGCGCCATGTACCGTCAGAATCGGTGGAAGTCCATGCTAGCCGATAAATGTAGGAAAGACATAGTTGCCGATACGTATCGAGAGTCATATCGCGTTGTTGCCGCATTTCCCCTATTACTATTTCATCATCAGGAAGGCTTGAATGAATCACGGCGAAGCGGCTGGAGAACAAAGATGGGCAAAGATAATTTCTGGATAAATTAGAATAAAAGATTCTTTATGTTTATCCGTTATCTCTATTCGAGCTGAGGATTTGGGCTATTCGGCGGTTTCTAATCTCGGTTCGAGAGGCATATAGTGTTGCTTGCGGTGAATTTTGTATTAATAAAATGTAAAACGTAATGTTTTTACACGACTGCGGCACGTACAGGAGGGTATTGTGTTTATCAGGCTATGTTTGTATGTCCAGATGTTACGCTCTAGAACCTGTACGGACACACCGATTTGGACAAATAAGGTGTCTTTAGAATTGTCCTACGATATATAATTTTCAATTGCGAGATAGAAATAAAAAAATTGGAAGGTCTCGTAAGTAGTGATCTGGATCCGTGGAGTGTTTTTAACATCCCTCACTACAAAGTTTTCCCGAACTAAACAGGCTACGGCTCTTGCCATACAATATTGCTATATATAACTAAAAAGTAAAAAATAAAAAATAAATAAAAAACCCGACTGTTTAAAAAGGGAACTAAAGTGACAAAGACTTATTTATACATGGTATATTATTTATCATAAATAGGATAATAATAAGATGGCAATTTAAATAATTAACTCATCTTTTGATGCTCTTCTATCCCATGCATGTACCGCAATGACTAAAGAAAGTGTTTCAAGCTGGTAATAAAAAGAAGTGGAGAACATCAATGCAAATTCATGCTTATACAGTGACATTTCAACTTCAGCGTATTTTGTAAATTATATGTTTCTCCCTTTGTCCGTATGGGGAGTGTAATGTTCGAATGTAATTATATCAAATCATTTATGATAAATAATATACCATGTATAAATGAATTAAGTCTTGTTTTTGTCATTGTAGTTCCCTTCTTAAGCTGTCGGGTTTTTTTAAATTTTGTTAATTTTTAGTAACATACTGCTGAGATTTTCCAGATTAAAATGATTTGAAACACGGTATAAATCAGTTTATTTCTAGAACTGTACTAGAAAATTAATTATAAATGTAATATTGCTAATCTGATAATGCTAAACATAATCCGATTTATACCGTGTTTAAATTTATTTTCATATGGAAAATCTCAGCAGTATGTTACTGAAACGTTCATGCCGATACGATAGAAACTGAATATTTTTCATTCTATTAATGCAAACAAAATACAATGATTAAATATTTTAATTATTTATTTATATTATTATTTATTAATGTTACTGATAAATAGTAATATTTCCCCTCTGTCCCCCCCTTCCACCACCCCAGCCGCCTCCGCCGCGCCTTCCTCCCCAGCAGCCCCCGCGCCATCCTCTTGGGCCACCTCCGCGCCGATATGTGAGGCGTTTTAGTGCCTTTTTTATCTGGAACAGTAACATAATAATTACATTTTCATAAAATTACATAACATAAAAAATACCGGGCACAAACGAAATAATATTCACATCAGAGTTGGGCAAAAAGGAATCTAATTACAAATTACGATTAAAATGTAATTGCGTAATTGATTACACATTATTTTCTGTAATCGTTAATTTAGGTAGTTGACAAAATATTATGTGTTGAAAATAATGTGTAATCAATTACACAAGTACACAAAATATTTTGTCAACTACCTAAATTAACGATTACTGAAAAGAATGTGTAATCAATCACACAATTACATTTTAATTGTAATTTGTAATTAGATTACATTTTGCCCAACTCGTATTCACACATATGCTATCGCGGTCACATAAACCACATTCCACATAATTAAGTACTTGTTGTAATTCCGCCCTCATCGCGGTGTACTCCCTCTCCTTTGCTTCTTCTTGTGCCTCTGCTTCCTTCGCCTTCCTTTCCTCCTTTTCCTTCGTCCCCCCCCCCTCTCGATTCGCTTCATTGAGCGCTTCTTTCATCTGGAAATGAATATAAATAGTACAAGTATATCGACGCGCGTTACGAAGAGTAACATGTTTCACTTTTTTCTTACGGACAACTGCATGTAGAAAGAATGAAACGTGCTATTTTTCGTAACGCGCGTCAATATGAACATGTAGGGTAATTCTCTCGCTAGAGTCCTCACATATAATACCGCCAATAAGCCGCGCCTCACTGAGTTTCGTGGAAGTGACGAATTCCACGTTCTACTTTTCTCAACAGATATTTGCGAAAATGGCATCAATCGATGTCGTGCCGATGAAAATGGCCCCAAGCCAACTCCGTTATAAATAGTCCGATTTATATGACATTTGACATGATTTTAATCGGCAGAACGCCAGGAATTCATTAGTATCACCGCCATATCGATTCGATCAATAATTAAGAATTTTTTAACATGCCGTAGTGAATCTCGTCTCGAGCGTCGAAATCCACGAAACTCAGCGTGACGCGACTTATTGGCGGAGTCGCCTGTGAAGACTCTAGCCAGAGAATCACTCTGTATAACAGTATACAATATAATACTTACTTTATTCATATTGTTCATTCTTGCGTCCGCGTCGTTTGCGTTCTTTCAACAGAATGACTCTCTACGCAACGGACTGTTTGCGCCGTTGCCTGGTTTGTAGAGCGTCATTTGTTTCAGAACGCACCAGATACGAATCTTCGGATTCACATTTCATGTTCACGGTTCGCGTTTACGTTTTTTTGCAACGGGCACAAGGATTTTGAGTTGTGTTGCGTTGTGTTGTATTGTGTTTGTGTTTGTGTTTGTGTTTGTGTTGTGTTTGTTGGTTTAGTGTAAAATGAGTGATACTCGAAATGTGGATATGCAGGACGTGCCGGAAGATATGGACAATAATTCTCCGTTTCGATCGCGACATTTACGTCCGTACGCAAAGAGATTTTCGAAACGGAAAGGACATCGCCAAAAGCGAAGGACGTTAGCCCTTCAGAAGAAACAAGAAAGCGCAAAAACGGCAGACGACACTGCCTTAGGACAACATCTAGAAGAAGTGGCCGAGGAGCGTATAGTAGAGGAACCATCAACATCCGATGGACGAAATCATACGCATCAAGAGATAATGTACTTGCAATCTAATGAAGATACTGATACGGCCAGTTCGGAAGAAACTGAAGAGGCGCTTGAAGACTTTGATATACAAAGTAACGAAGAAGAAAACTTCGTTATAGAAAAAGTTGCGAGCTGCAATTGCAAAAAATAGGTAAGCATGCAAAAGATAGGGAAGACTGTGGCATTGAACACCAACGAATAACTGGTGTGAAACGGCGTGGCTTCAAGAGCACCTTCAGCGTAATGTGCATTTTATGCCATTTCAAAGCTGAAATCTGCAATCAATCGGACGAAGCCGAAGAAGTGGATTGCAATAAGGGCGCCGTTAATGCAACAATTTTATGTGGAGGCAGCTATGCCAACTTGGAACACACTTTTGCAGGAGTGAACATACGTTGCATGTCGAAGAGAGATTTCGTAAAGAATCAAGATAAATTCATCAAGTCCGCTATTGCTGCTGCAGAAGAAAAGATGTTAGCAGCGGCTGAAGAAGAAAAACGTTTAGCAATTGAAAGAGGCGACGTTTTTCCCGGATCAGGGACCCCTCACATCCCCGTTGTGGCCGACGGAAGCTGGATGAAAAGATCCTATCGCAGTGGATGTTACGATTCTGCGTCTGGAGTCGGCGTGATAGTTGGCTATCATACGAAGAAAGTTTCATTTTACGGCGTCCGAAATAAAGTTTGCAGAATTTGTCGGATTGCTGCGAAAAACAAGAAAGAACCTCAAAAGCACACATGCTTCAAAAACTGGAGCGCAAACCGAGCATCGACTGCTATGGAAAGCGATGCTATAGTAGAAGGATTCAATACCAGCGTAGAAAAACGTGGGCTCGTTTATTCTACTCTGATTGCTGATGGGGACAGCAGCGTGTATAAGAAGATTATTGATGCTGACCCATATAAGAGACAGATTCGTGTAAAAAAAATTGAATGCACGAATCATTTGTTGCGAAACTTCTGCACAAAACTGAAAGCGATTGTGAAGAAGACTACACCTGGACCATTGAGGCAAGCTGTGGAAAGTAGTATTCGCCGGATGCGCACGGACATCGTAAAAGCCGCAAAGTTTAGATACAATCAGAATGTATCAATCGACGAGAAAACGAAGAATTTGTATGGTGACATACAGAATGTTCCGAGCCACGTGTTTGGTGAACACAAAGAGTGTGCACAACTAGAATATTTCTGCGATGGAAAGAATAATGAGAAAGAAAGAAACATCGTTCCAGAACTGATGAAAATTGGAGTGTACCAGGACGTAATAGAAATACTTCGTCCACTGTTAGCTCATGCGGAGAGCTTACTCTATAACACCAATAATAACGCGGTGGAAAGTTTAAACGCAATTATTGCCAAGTACATTGGCGGAAAAAGATTAAATTTCGCCGAAAGAGGATCGTATACAGGAAGATGTGCTGCTGCTGTCATGGAGTAC
This sequence comes from Andrena trimmerana, assembly GCA_951215215.1. Classification (NCBI taxonomy): domain Eukaryota; kingdom Metazoa; phylum Arthropoda; class Insecta; order Hymenoptera; family Andrenidae; genus Andrena; species Andrena trimmerana. The sequence goes on from OX578062.1 coordinate 13,125,181, forward strand.
AACAGTAACCAAGTGCACTCGCGATTGAATGCGGTTATGAAGAAGAAAACGCCTGAGGTTATTCGCCAAATAGAAGAAAAGAAGAAGAAAGATAAGGAAAAGAGAGCTGCAAAACAGAAGGAAACGAAGGCTGCGCGTTATGTACGCAAGCAATTGCCCTCGCAAAAAGATTCCGATTATGGACAAAATGCACAAAAGCCAGACATGCCATCCCAAATGTATGAACTGGAGCGGGAAGAGCATATGCAAATGCTCAGTGACTGGCAAGAGAAAAGACACGCTATTGAAGATGAAACCATCGGACAAGCAAAGAACCGCAGATGGTTGCAGTACAGGTCCAAATTGTTGACAGCATCCAATTTTGGACAAGTGTGCCGCCGCCGACCTGACACGCTTTGCGCAAATGCAGTAAAGTCATTTCTGTATCCGAGGATAATTAGTGCACCTGCGGTGGAATACGGAAAAGAATGCGAGAAAATTGCTCGCGAAGAATTGAAGAAGCAATATACAGATATTGCAGAATGTGAAATTTTCATCGACAGCTGCATCCCCTTCTTAGGAGCTTCACCGGGTGGAATCATCGGTCAAGAGGGTATTGTGGAAATCAAATGCCCCAAATCAGCGGAGAACTTTTCACCGGACGATGCTATTGAAAAAGTACCCGCTGTCCGGCGCATGTTCACACGTAAAACAGGTATTTCAATGAACAAAACGCATCACTATTTTTATCAAGTACAAGGTCAGTTACATATTACTGACAGAAAGTTCGGTATATTTTGCGTTTGGACCCCGAAGGGGCTGAAATCTATAAAAGTAGAGAGAGATGATGCGTTTTGGAAAAGAGAAATGGAGCCAAAACTGGTTCAATTTTATTTAGAATGCATGCTACCCGAATTAATAGATAGTCGGTACAATAGGTGCATGCTTATTCGGGAGCCTCAATTTATATTAGCAGAAAGAGCGAAAGAAAAAGCAAAAAACTTGAAAAAGCGAAAAAGGTCTCCCTCTGAAAATATTGAAACTATTGCATCGGTCCGACCTCGCACCGTACTGTAATCACGCGAGTCAATTCACGCCGGCGTAACTTTACCAAGAAAATGAAGCAAGTAATAAATTTTATCAGACTTTGTCAATGGTCACAAGTGCCAGCAATGGCACTTGTACTCGCGGATCATACGATCACGCGAGTCAATTCACGCCGGCGTAACTTTACCAAGAAAATGAAGCAAGTAATAAATTTTATCAGACTTTGTCAATGGTCACAAGTGCCAGCAAGAGCACTTGTACTCGCGGATTATACGATCACGCGAGTCAATTCACGCCGGCGTAACTTTACCAAGAAAGTGGAAAAGGAAATAATAAATTTAATTCACTCTTTAATTTTTTCAGACACATTTCTAAGTTCACAGGAGCAGACAGACGGAATCCGGTTCGGTCAGAGTGCGCCAGGCTGGTACATACGGGCGTCGCAGGTATGCATGATGTTCGACGAATTATTGAAACAAACTTTTACTTTTATACCAAATTTACCGAAATGTGTGCGATCATTTCTTACAGGCGGACTTTTTACAAAATTACTGCAAACGTGGTGTTATGGGACAGTAATGTCGGGGCAAATGGAATAATAGGCACCATATTTCAGGTAAAATTTGACACATAAATCTACAGTAAAATTTTGAAGGCTTAGGCCGCGTACAGACTTGAGCACGAACGCGAATGAGGCAAGCCGAGGCAAACCCGAATGCCTCGGGTTGGAAAAATTGTGATTTTTGTCCTGTGTGTCCCGCACGAGGCAAGCCGAGGCAAACTGAGGCAAATTGAGGGAATTTCTCGATGTTCCTTCAGTTGTTCGCGGACCACAGAACGAAAATGTCGGATCAGGATATTGCAGTGGCTTGTACAAGCTTCGTTATTTTGCAAAGGTTACTGAAAAAAAAAGAAAAAAGTGCGAAGACGTTGGTGGTCGTCAGAATTATATATAAACAGAAGGCGATTAAATAACGTCAACGACACATTTTTATTGACGGATGTGTTAGCCGATGCAGATAACGGGAAATTCAGGAATTTTGTTAGAATGTCCGAGGGAGATTTTAGTATTCTGTTAAATGGTGTAAAAGAGAAAATACGAAAAAGTGATACTACTTTTCGTTTAGCTATTCCGCCTGAGGAAAGATTGGCTATAACGTTATGCATTTTGGCAACTGGTGATTCTTTCACAAGTTTGCAGTATTTGTTTAAAATTTCGAAACAATTAATATCACAAATAGTGCCAGAGGTATGCCAAGCATTAATAGATTATCTCAGCGATTACATAAATGTAAGTAAAACTATAAGTACCTAAATAATTTTTAGGTAATTATGCATAAAGGGGGCCTCAACTCCACTTTTGTTGAATTTCAGATATGTTATAGAGGGGAGGGTCTTGACTAATATGCATTTCGTCCAACGTGAGGGACGATCATCCAACGCTTCAGACAAAGAGTATGGCACTCAGAACTTTCCCCTCTACAACACATTTGATATTGAACAAAACTAGAGTTCAGGCCCCCTTTTGTGCATAATTATGTACCAATGTTTATTAATATAATACAATATGTTCAACAAACTCCAAATAAGTATATACATATATATATAAAAGTATAAAAAGCTGAGGAAAATACAAAGTTACTCTATTCGTTGTAACCTGATAAATAATAATTAAAGGGGTTGAATAACGTTTGTGGAGGCACGGCAGCAGTAATCGGAGCGGATGATGTGAATGGTAGATTTGTTAATAGGGGAGTATATGTGGTCTGTTCATGCTGACTCATCGAATTCATCTCCATTTCAAATAATATGGTATTTATTCTTTGCATTGCAATAACACGTTCCCGTTGAGGTAGCGTTCGTATCTTGTGAACTATGTATTCTCCGAAGGAAGAATATAGCAACTCGACCAACTCTCCAGCCCGGCCACGTCTCCCGGAATTACCCTATGCATATTCACATATCATATGTATATGTATACGTGTATATGTATCCAAAGTTATCGGTTCGGCCCAAGGCATGCGGCGAATGGTGCCGCGGCACGTCCTGCCTCGGAACGACACCCGCAATGAGCACGAATTAATTTTTTGCGACCGATAGCGTGCGGCGAAAAGCCCCGAGGCAGCGGCGAACGGCCCGAGGCATGCGGCGAACGGCTCCGAGCAATTCACCGACGTGCAACACTTGCATACGCATTCTGCCTCGGCTTGCCTCATTCGCGTTCGTGCTCAAGTCTGTACGCGGCCTTATAAAACAACAATTAAGTATTTCCGTTACAGATCTACACTGCATACGTCACATTTCATTACGTGCGACCTGGCAAAATTGTAGGAAAACCGTAATTGGAGAAGAGGAATTACACAAAATGAGAGAAGATAATAATCTCCAATGAACAGACAATTCTTGTTCAGGGAAAATATAATTTGATGTATAGCTTGATAAAAAAAAACAGCGTCATATGTTTTTAGAAGCATTATAGCATTCATACGATTTCATTACGATCGGCCTGTTACACTTCGGTGATGTACCTTATTCAAATTGTATGCTTTGAAATTGAAGGGTCGGATGCAATAAGGGGACTAGCGCTCAAAAATGAGAAAAATTATTGTCCAAATGCTAAGAAAGTTTGGAAAATTAAATGTTGTTAAACTGTATTTTAAAAAATATAGCGTTGTAAAGCTCGTCAGGACACAAATTTTTTTTTCTATTTACAGTTTGTTTATCCAATCATTACTATTCGAGCTAAAAATTCTAAACAAAAAATTTTCATCGTCCAAAATTATTATTTCTTTAAACATAAATTGCGATAACGTGAGTAAATATTAACGGATCGTTATGAGATTTGAAATATAACTTCAGAAGATTCTAGCGAAGCCGTAAAATGTATGCATAAAACCCTTATGATGAAAAATGTAATAATATTTAATTAAAAAGTAATACTGGACATAACCCATGTTTTTCAACGTTCGCCGTTAAAAAGTATCGAGGCAATTTTTAGGTACGTATAACTTGCAGCAACAAAGTTTTTCCTTAGTATACAAGGAAGATTTTCACAAATTTTCGCACAAATTAATAAATAATTGTAGAAGATACGATGATATATATAAATCTCGCGCGTCACCAACAGTCAGCAGCCGCGTATAATGCGCTACTTAGCAGTTTTAGCACTCACGTTGACTGTTGGTGCCGCGCGGAATTTATATATATCGCCATATCTTCTACAATTATTTATTAATCAGTGTGAAAATTTGTGAAAATCTTGGTTGTATATTAAGGAAAAACTTTGTCGCTGCAAGTTATACGTATCTCAAAATTGCCTCGATACTTTTTAACGGCGAAGTTGAAAAACATGGGTTATGTCCAATATTACTTTTTAATGAAATATTATTACATTTTTTAACATGAGGGCTTTGTGCATACATTTTACGGCTTCGCTTGAGTTTTCTGAAGTTATGATTTAAGTCTCATAACGATCCCTTAATATTTACTCAAGTTATCGCAATTTATGTTTAAAGAAATAATGATTTTGGACGATGAAAATTTTTTGTTTATAATTTTTATCTCGAATAGTAATAATTGGATAAACAAACTGTAAATAGAAAAAAAAATATGTGTTCTGATGAGCTTTACAACACTATATTTTTTAAAATTCAGTTTAATAACATTTAATTTTTCAATCTTTCTTAGTGTTTGGACAATAATTTTTTCCAATTTCGAGCGCTAATCCCCTTATTGCACCCGACCCTTCAATTGCACAATGATTATACAAAATATTACATCCTTCTACGTATAAATAAAAAATATTAATACGCAAATTAGTATTGTTTCATTGACATGTTTCCTAACTTCACTACCCAACCTCTCTATCTTTCATTATTGCTATCCTCCTTTACGTTCAGCGAGGCTCTGACGCTAGACGCAGCTCTCGTGCCGTATTCTTTCAAGACTTCTCAATAGAAAGAGCTTTGGCAACAGCGCGGCAGAGACAGAGAGAACAGAATATGTGGCAACTATGCGTAAAAAAATCGTCTACATAGAGTACCTGGAGATGTCACCTATGTACAACTTCTTTTTATCGACCGCAGTAGTTTCATTAGGATCCGTCTGTTTACAAGGGACGCTTCGATCGAATTCGGGCCAAAACAAACTTGAGACGGCAGCCTTAATATAAAATAACGGATAGTGGATTTTGTAATAAATGCGTATTTCTTTGCTCTACACATTTCTACTAATAATGAGCGTCTTAGATTTTAATCTATGAAGACTGCTACGAATAAAATACCACAAGACTTTATTCATCTTAGTATTCTGGTTTCTAACCCTTGCCATCTCTACGAAATACATAACATTCGTTTCCATTCTTTTCTTTATTACCCCACCATCCGGCTTTATTTATTTGTGTTTTCCATTATAAATCCGTTGATTTATTTACTTTGACATTACAAGTTTATCGTTTATAGTGTCAAAATTATTATGATTTTACTTGAGGTTCATTGCAATAAAAGTCATTTGACATTTATTCTTGGTATCATTTACGCTATACAGTATTGTCTCCGTATGTACTCACTGGTCGGGACCGGCGAGTAACCCGTATAGTGAACAGCGACCCTAATTCCGAGTGTTCGTTTCTCGCTTCTTTCTGGCCGAAGGGGGGAGCGAGATGGAACGCTTTGCGTGCGCCGGAGTGACACGGCGTCCGAAAGACGGAGCGAGACCACTGGCTTTCGCTCGCTCTCGTTCCATCTCGCTCTCGCCTTCGCCAGACAAGAGTGAGAAAAAAGTGGTGGGGATAGCGAGTAACCCGTATCGTGTACACCAAACCGAGTACATACGGAGACAGTACTGTACATATATATGTATGACTGTAGATCTAATTAGGCTTTATCTGTGCGATCTATTCATATTTCGTGGATGGTTTGGGTTAGAGAGCGGTTACGATCCCTGGTTTCTTTGAACTAATGTATCCTAATCTATCCACATTTCTCACTTCCCAGATAGCACAGGACGTTTTAAAAACGTCCAGTTTACGTCCATTTTATGTCTGAACGTCCACGGCTTGATTTGTGTAAATGGACGTTTTTAAAGCGTTTTCTGGACGTTTTTATAACGTTTTCTGGACGTTCTCAAAACGTCCAGAAAACATTTTAAAAACGTATTTTACGGACGTTTTAAAAAGGTATTTTGCGGACGTTTTAAAAACGTATTTTGCAGACGTTTTAAAAACGTACTTAGCAGACGTTTTAAAAACGTATTTTGCAGATGTTCAAAAGAGGCTGTGCGCCATGTGAGAAATGTGGATAGATTAGGATACATTAGTTCAAAGAAACCAGGGATTGTAACCGCTCTCTTTTTTTTTTTTTTTTTTTTTTTGACTTGGTGGAAATCCCCACGGATACCCCGCGCCCGCGGGGGCTGGCGGGGGGTTATGTGGGACTCGAACCCACTAAAACCACCAAGGTGATCGTCCTCGGAGGGCGGAGTTGCGTGCCTGCAGGGGGGGACTTGTGCGAGAGCATGCGAGTGATTCACTCGCTTGCCCCCCCTTCCGGCGCTTTGCAACGCCGCCCTCTACAACCCCGGCTATTATGGCTAGCCGGGGTCTTCCCTGGGGGGAGTTTTCATCTCCCCCCCCAGATTACTCCGACGACGCGCGACGGATCACACGTCCGCGTCGCCTCGGGGCCGCTTCTGCTAGAGTGGGTGGGAAACCCCCGTTCCCCCACTCCGCGGCCCCCGGCGATCGAGCTCCGAACTGGTCGGCCCATGAACTGTTGCAGTTCGGGCCGAACCAGGCGGGGACGCGGGCGTATAACTGCCCGCTTGCCCCCGATAATTTGGGTGGAGCTCGATCGCCCACAGGGGAGCGGCTTTCACTGCCGCTCCTACGCGAGGGGGAGGGCCCTCGAGAATGTAGGTGGGGCCCTCCCGTGCCTCGGCTTCCCCCTGTCGGGAGGGGACGGCCCAACGCTGGTGGGGGGCCGCCCTCCTCCTCCTTCCCTTGCTCTCGCTCCCCCCCCCTCACGCTTACTAGGGGGGGGGAGGGGCACGCGGCCGAGGGGTGCCTTGCTGATGACTGGCCCCTCGGCCCTCCTTCCCGTCCCCCGGCCAACGATTCGGGGGACTCGCGGCGGCGCGGCCTGAGCCATAGCGGGGGGGAGGGGGCGACTAGTTACGTCGCCGCACTATCCCCCCCGGCTCCGGGTCATCTATCCCGCGCTCGCCGCGCTCGCCGCCTCCTGGATGCCAGAATACGGGACGGGTGCCCTTCCCGTACTCTGTCCCTCTCCGCCTCTTCCTTGTCGAGCATGATCTGCTCGGCGAAGAGGGACATGGCCACCCAGCAGCCCCGATCTCTCGCCATCCGACGCAAGACAGTCGGAAGGTCGAGGTCGGGGCCCAGCCGCGCCTCGAGGACCCGGCGGTCATCGTGCCACTCTCGGCAACGTGCCAGAGTGTGATCCGCCGAGTCCTCGTCGCCCGAGCCGCAGCTGTGGCACCGGGACGTCGCCTCCCGCCCGATGCGACACAGGTAATCCCCGAAGCAGCCTACTCCGGTGATCACCTGCGTCAGGCGGAAGGTGAGCCTGCCATACCCGCGCGACGCCCATTCACCGAGAATGGGCAGAAGCGCCCCGACAACGCGGCCCTCCCGATGTTCTGGGAGGGAAAGCCACTGGAGCCATTTGGCTTCCATGCGCTGCCGGGCCTGGCCCCGCGCCACTTCGCGTCCGACTGCTGCAGGGTCCCCCGCCTCGCGGAGATCGCGGACGGCGGAGTAAACCTCCGCCTCCATCTCCGCGAGGAGATGAAATGGGGGGGACGCAGCCAGAGCGGACAGTTCGGCGTGTGACACCGTGCGATAAGCTCGCACGGCTCGGAGGACCGCGCGGCGATGAACTCTTGCCAGTAGTTCTCGCCCAACGCGGCAGTCCTCCAGGACGTCGGCCCATATAGGGGCGCCGTAAAGCGCCATGGACCGAACGACCGTCACGTATAGTCGCCGAACACCCTCGTGAGGGCCTCCCAAGTTGGGCATGATTCGCCCGAAGGCGAATACCTGCCGCTCCAACCTGGGGCCGAGGGTTCTGAAGTGACGCGTGAATCGCCAGTAGGTATCCAGGGTGAGACCGAGATACTTCATCGATCGGCCCACCCTGATACAGGCCTCCCCGATCCTCAGGGACGCTCTCTTGGGGACACCACTCCCAACACGGTCCGCGAGCCACATCGCCTCGGTTTTCTCCAAGGCGACTCGCAGACCGAGCGCCCGGATCGCGAGGATGACGCGTCGCAGTGCCTCTTCCGCGCGAGCGATGGCCTGCCGCCAATTTCGCCCGGAGGCCACCACCAGGGTGTCGTCCGCGTAGCAGACGAGCGACACCTCTGGCGATGGCATCTCCACCCGCAGCACCGCGTCGTATGCTATGTTCCATAGCAGGGGTCCTAGCACGGACCCCTGCGGAACGCCGCGGTGCACTACGGTCGCGCCGTCCCCGTCCCGGCCGACGTATGCGACCACCCGTCCGCGGAGATAGTCCCGGATCAGGCGGCGAAGGTAGAGCGGGGCGCTGTGGTACAGCAGCCCCCGCTCAATCGCCGCCCAGGAGACGGTGTTAAACGCGTTGGCTATGTCGAGTGACACAGCCACGCTCACACCGCCCCCCGCGGCCGCCCCGCTAGACAGCGCTCGAACCAGACGAATGGCGTCAATGGTCGAGCGCCGCTGTCTAAAGCCGAATTGGCGGTCGGAGAGATCCGGGGCCACGGCTCCTAGGTGGTCGCGGAGGCGGGCAGCAATGATACGCTCCAAGAGCTTGCCCGCCTCGTCCAACAGGCATATCGGCCGGAACGACGAGGGCGACTCGGCGGGTTTGCCGGGCTTGCGCAGCAGGACCAGCGTTGCCTCTTTCCACACCGGGGGGAAAATCCCGGACTTCAAGACGGCCGTAAACAGCCGCTTGAGCCCGTCTCCTAGGGCGCTCAGGGCGCAGGCCCATACACGCCCGGGCACTCCGTCCGGACCTGGAGCCGCGTTCCTCTGACGCATGCGCGTGATCGAGGAAGCGAGCTCCTCGTCGCTGACCCCGGGGGCGTCCGACGTATCGACGCCCCGGATCAACCATGGATCCCCGGTCTCGTCGACGCCGTCCTCCCCCGGAACAGGGGGAGGGGGAAAGAGCGTCGACAATACCTCGGTGAGGAACCGGGGATCCAGGCCCTCGGTGACTGGGGGCGCCCAGGGACCGAGCTTGATGGAAACTGCTCGGTATGGGCGACCCCAAGGGTCTTGGTTGAGGGTCGCGACGAATTCGTCCGCCGAACGGGCTTTGGCCCGGGCGATTTCTCCGCGGAGCTCTTTGCGCGCCGCAGCGTGCGCGGCGCGCAGCTCCGGGAGTGCCCCCTCCGGCACCCGTCGCGGATCTTTGCGACGGGTGTTGGTGTATCGGCGACGGGCGACCTGGTTCGTCGAGCAGAGCTCGGCGATTTCGGTCGTCCACCAATACACCGCCTTCCGACCCCCGGTCGGCGGCCTGGTCCGCGGCATGGTTGCGTCGCAGATGCTCTGCAACGCGCCGCGGAACCAGACAGCGCCACTAACGGGGTCGTCCAGCACGTCGCACGGCATAGGAGGCCAGGCGACCACGGAGGAGGCTAAACGGGCCGCGTCGATGTCGAGGCGCCCGAGCGCCCAACATGGGGGCCGCCCGCCAGCTCGAGGGGCACGCGGAGGCGCGGCGGCGGAGGTGTCCGTGAGAACGTACAAATGGTCGGACAACGTCTCGACCTCCTCCGCCACCCGGCAGCGTGACGTCTTGGCGGCGGCCGCGGGGTTGACCCAGACCAAGTCGATTACCGACTCGCCCCGCGGGCCGCGGTACGTCGTCACGCCGTAGGGGTTCTTGAGCGAGAACCCCCTCGCCTCCGCCCACTCGAGTAGTTCCTCGCCCCGAGAGTCCGTCCGGGGAGACCCCCATTGCACAGCATGTGCGTTGAAGTCTCCCATTAGGACGACCGGCCGAGATGTGTGGGGGGCGATAAAAGCCCCCATCTCGTTTAGCCGGTCTTCGAACTCCGGGACGCTGAACCTTGGCGCGAAATAGCAGCCCACCACGAGGAATTCCCCCCAGCGTGCGGCCATCCAGCCCCGCCCGTGTCGGACGACCGAACACGGCGGGGCGCCCCTTCCCACCTCCCACATCATCGCCACCTGCCGATCCGGGTTGGTGGACCGAGAGCATCGGTCCTCCAGCGGATACGGCTCGGCGGCGACGACCAGCCCAACCCCCAGCTCCACGCGAGCCTGCTCCAGCAGGTCGTGCGCTCGCATGGAGTGGTTGAGGTTAGCCAGCAGGAACGGAGGGCCGCGGGGCATTAAGTTGCCTTACTGCCGGCCTCCTCCGGTTCCTGCCCGAGCTGGATTTTCTCCCCGTCCACGGGGGGCGGTCCAACCGCGGTGTCGCCCGTCTCGGGCGGGACGGATCCGCCCCCGTATGACGCCGCGACGGATTGCGCCAGCACAAGCGCCTCCTTGCGCGCCGCGTCGCCGACCTTCCCGGCTCCCTCGTCCAGCTTTGGGGGAGGCGCCTCTTTCCTCGGTTTGAGGAACGCCTTCCTCCCGCTGGTTTGGGGTCCAGAAGGAGGGGGGAGCTCTGGGATGCTCCCACCCTTGCCCTTCTTCTTGCCGGACCTCTTCAGGGAGTTGCCCAGCGTCGGCGACGAGGCGCCGCTTGCCGGGGCGTCCGACTCCTCTCGCTCCTTCCTCTTCCCCGCCCCCGATTTCGCCGCGGGCGTGGAGACGAGTGCGTCCGTCTCCATCACGGCCGGAGCCCCCGCGGGGGTGGGGGGGGGGAGCGACAGGCGCCTTAGGCGCCGCGGGCGGGGGAGCTTCTGGGGCCGAAGCCCCGCTCCCCTTCTCCTTCCGGGCCGCCTTCTTCCCCTTGGAGGGGGGCACCCTCGCCGGGGGGCGACACGCCGGGCCACCCATCCTGTGGCCCGCAGGACCGCCAGCCGCGGTGCAGAGCGGGCACTTCGGGGCGGCGGTACATTGCCGGGCCCTGTGCCCCACGCCGCCGCACCGGTAACACGCGGCGCTCCTGTCCACCGGACCGCTGCACTTCGCCTGGACGTGCCCGAACTCCAGGCAGCGGAAACACTGCAGTCTCCGCTGCGCAAGGGGGAGCACTCGGGCCAGCAGAGCGTCCACTGTTAGAGTGGACGCCCTGACCAGGCGTACAGCAGCCGCCACGGGTGCGCGGACCCAGAGGGAGAAGAACCCGGCGGCGTCGCGGCGCTTCTCGCCTAACGCGATGTCGTCCGCCGGACAACCCCCCTGGGCCGCTATCGCCCCCCGAATGGAGTCCTCCGACGCCAGCTCCGTCAGGCCGCACACCCTGAACTCGGCCGTTTTCAAAGGGCACTGGACTTTGATGCCAGTACCCTCTAGCTGCTCCGCAAGCCTCAATTTGAGGGCGGCGGCTTTGGCCGAGCTCTGGGATCCCGGGATTTCCAAGACCAGGGCCCCGGTGACGGCGCGCCTTGGCCGCATGGCTGCGATGCCAAGGTCGGCGACTTTAATCGCCGCCATCGCGCCGGTGACCCGCGCGGAGAAATCACTTTCTCCCCCCACGGGGGCGGTGATCGTCACCGCCGCCGTTCTGGGGATGCGCGGGATCAGCCCCGGGGGCCCCCCGGGTGCGCCTGACTTAGGGGGAGCCGGCGTCGTGGCGCCTCTCCCCTTCCCCCCTTTGGCGCGGCCACTTTTCGTGGCCGCCGCCTTAGCCGCCTGTGAAGCCTCACGGCCGACCACCTGGGCCCATATACTCCGAGGAGCATTATGGGACCCAGGGACGCCTTTCTGGCGGCTATAGCGGCCCTCCTCCGCTGTCCCTTGGACAGCTTCTTCGGGGGCGGGGGTGGAGCATCGGCCCCACCCTTTTTCCCCCCCGCTTTGCGCCCCTTAACCTCACCGGGGGCGACCGGGGGAATTTTCTTCCCCTTCGCAGCCCCCCCCCCCCCCCGGGCCGATCGGCGCCGATGACGCGGGCGGCGGGGCAACCGCCGACCCGACGGCGGGGACGCCCACCGGGCGACCAGCGGCGCCGGCCGCGCGCTTCTCCGCGCGTCTCGCCGCTTTAAGCGCCTTGCGGGACGGGGCCTTAGTCCCGCCCGCAGCGGCGAGCCCCTCCTTGCCGATCTTGGCCCATTCCAGGGCGAGGGGCGTCGGCGGCTCGGTCGGCCCAAGTGCCGATGGTGCACCCCGGCCGAGGACCTTTCCCAGGGAGAGGAGGCGGTTGTCCACCCTCCTCTCCAGTTCCTCCATGCGGCGCAACACAGCCTCCCACGGCTGTTCAACAGCCGCGGAGCCGGCGCCGCAGGGCTGGGAGCCCTCTGCCGGGGGCGGGCGGGGGGAAGCCACCCTCCTCCTCTTCTGGCCCTTTGCAGGGCTCGCGTCCCGCAAGGGCGCAGGCCTCGCGGCCGACGAGGGTCCCGCCGTGGGCTCCACCTCCACCTGGATGCAGGAGTCGCTCCAGGGGGCCACGCAGGACGGGAGGAGCTCGCTGCGGGTGGGCAAGGGGGCGCGGGGTCGGAAGGAAAGCTCCTCCGATTCCCCAGCGTCCAGCCCCGCGAGAGACATGCGCGTCTCCAGACGCGCGTACTTGCCCCGCAGGAACTCGAGCTCCCGATCCTTGACGTGCAGGGACTCCCCCAGGGATTGCGCCTGGTCCGTCAAGACCCGCACCTGCGTGGAGAGTTTGTGGGACCTCCGTTCCCACGCACCCTGGCGGAACACCACCTCCCTCGCAGGCCTATTGGGGTTTTCGCCCCTCTCCGCCCTCCCGGTGAGCTCGGCCGCGACGGCGGACGCGCGGCGGATCGCGATCCTAACCGCGCGGGTGTCCGTCGTCTTCAGGTGCTTTGCAGCACCGACGACCGCCGCGACCGCGTCGAGCTCCCTCTGGGCCTGTCCGGCCAGGCCGTCGACCGTCATGGTCTCGGCCCAGTTGCGGAGCTCCGCTTGCCCCGGAAGGGCCTTCATCCCGGGGCCCAGACGCTTCGGGTCCGTCCAGACCCCGGGCTTCCTCCCCCGCTTGCCGGGCACAAACCCGGGCCTCCCACCCCCGTCGGTGCCTCCGTCGGACGATGGTAGGGGGACGTCAAGGGGGCCACCCCCGGCGTCATCCCCGTCCGAATCGGAGGGCACCGCTGCGCGAATCCTCGCGCCGCCCCTCCGTCGCACCACACCGCCGACGGGACTCTCCCCCTCGCTGTCCTCGCCGGCGGCACTGCCCGCTCCCAAGGCCGGGGCGGCATCGGGTGGGACAGTCCCACCCTCCGACCGCGACTCCCGGCCGTCAGTGGCCATCTCCTCGTCTTCCTGGTCGGAGGAGACCACCACCACCACGTCGTCCCCCGCCGCGCTCCCCGGTGCCGCGATAGCGTGGCAGCGCTCGAGGACAACCCGGGCGACCCTGATAGCCGCCCCGGGACGGGCAGCCGACACCCCCAGCTCGGCGGAGCCCTCCGGTGTCGCGCTCCTAGTCAGCGGAGTGATGGAGACGGCAGCGGGATCGTAACCGCTCTCTAACCCAAACCATCCACGAAATATGGATAGATCGCACAGATAAAGCCTAATTAGATCTACAGTCATACATATATATGTACAGTACTGTCTCCGTATGTACTCGGTTTGGTGTACACGATACAGGTTACTCACTTCTGGCTCACTCTTGTCTGGCAAAGAGACATATAAATGTTTATGGGAGGTATTCATAAACATGTCTTAAGATTAAGCAAATGCTTAAGCATGCGGCATCCTCTACTAACCTAGTAGCATAGTAAAGGATGCCGAATGCTTAAGCATTTGCTTAATCTTAAGACCCGTTTATGAATACCGCCCTATGAACATTTGCTCAAAGAAGCAATGGAAAACTAAAAACACAGAGGCATTTGTTTAAATGTTTCTGACCGAATGTTTGTCAACCGGTTTTATACAGTTTTTAAATTGTTTTCATACAGCTTTTATACAGCTTTCATAACGTGTTTGTTGTTACGTATGTGGAATCTTCCCATACACCACTCTCAACCACTTTCGAGCTCGCTTCCGAGAAAGGCAAACGCCCTGAAATCTTTTTGCTTATCATACAGCACTAAGGGGGGTCATGATCTCGACCATCTGGATCACGACCATGGGAACGGGAGTGACACGACGACGATCCCGAAGGATTTCTTTATATGGAAACTCCTAATGAATCCCCACTCATTTTTGGGACTATATAAACCCTTTGGTTTCTACCCTCGTTGGTTCAAAGCAGTACAGTCACGCGTAGAGTAACGTCGTGTCACGCTCGTACAGAGTTGGTCAAATTTAGTAAGATCGAGCTAAAGTCTTCGTCAGAATCATAGTTAACCTCATAGAATCCGCGAGTTCGGTTTATTCTATTTGGCACTTTTGAAATAGTCACTCGTACGTCCCAGCATCGCCACTGCGTCAACACCGTGCAACTAGTGGTAATTAACTACACTATTTATTATTTCATCGCGACACTTACATTTGTATCATACTTGATTATTCAATATATGAATGGTGTTCTCGTATAAATCGAGTAGATTTGTTAAACCCATCTTTTACCCAGCGATCCTTATAATATTAGTAGCACTCACCCACTGATACAGCTTTACCGCTCGAGTTGTATCAAACATAAATTAAGAGTTACGAGGCATTACTAACATTTCCCGCGACTCCCTGATCTAGCATCAGGTTCGTTCGCAACCCTTCATCCAAAACAAAGCATCTTCTCCAACCCAGTGGCTCCCCGATTTCGCATCGGGTTCGTCCACGAAACCTTACCCTCCTACGGCTCCCTGATTTCGCATCAGGTTTGCCCGTATCCTACAGCTCCCTGATTTCGCATCAGGTTCGTCTGTAAATCTATCAACTTCCGAACAGCTCCCTGATTTCGCACCAGGTTCGCCTGTAAATAATCCAACCTCCTAACAGCTCCCTGGTTTCGCACTAGGTTCGTCTGTGAACTCTATCCTAGTGACTCCCGATTTCGCATCGGGTTCGTTCACGACGTTTCACCCTCCTGTGGTTCCCTGATTTCGCATCAGGTTTGTCCGCGTGTGACTCCATTCCTAGAGGCTTCCTGATTTCGCATCAGGTTCGTCCTCGCCGTCAACAATCCTAGCGGCTCCCTGATTTCGCATCAGGTTCGTCCGCGCACCTAACTAACAAACTCATAAACCATTTTCTTTGGGAAATACCCTTCTCGCCGGCCTCTTGTGTTGCCGCAGCCCCGGCTCGTAACATTGTACAGTTTTTGTCTATTTCTTTCAGTATGTGCGGTCAAAGGCATGTAGTTCTAGGTTGGGGTTTGAATAATTTTTCAATTTTAGGTTAACGAATTGGCAAATTTTTATGGTTCCAATCATTATAATTTTGTGAAACGGGTGCTAACGTCGTGATGACCAATGGATGTTGATTTGTTATATAATTGGTCTTGGCAGAAAAGGGAAAGATTTCCATATATTAAACGTAGCAACGGTTTTAATATGTAACTATCACCCTTATTTTACTGTTCCCAATATTGATTACTGTAAAATTCAATTTAATGTGTCCTCGAAATTCTTCTTTAAGGCGCAGCAGAACACAGGGAAATGTCAGAGAATAGAAAGAATACGGAGCTATCTGTTTAAGTGCACATTCATATGTATTTTAAATGTATATCCTGCATAGTTTGTATATTCTTGTATATTGGACCTCGTACTATCATGTTCTTCTATCTATTGTAAGTGCATATATTCTGCATTATTGCTAAATTCAATAAATGAAATAAATTGTTCCCGAGTTTGATCTTATTTTGAAAACCATTTACTTCCTTAAATTTTTATTAAATCCAACCAGTACCGTCGAACGTCCCAAAAACGTCCTGAAAACGGTTTAAAAGCGTTTTAAAAACGTCCAGAAATCGTACTGAAAACGTCCAGAAAACGTCCTGAAAACGTTTTAATACCGTCCTAGAAACGTACTGGTTTGTGAAAATGGACGTTTTTAAGACGTTTTCTGGACCTTTTCTGGGCGTTTTTAAAACGTCCTGAACGTCTGACCTGGACGTTTTTAAAACGTCTTTGTGCTATCTGGGATGGCGCACAGCCTCTTGTGAACGTCTGCAAAATACGTTTTTAAAATGTCTGCAAATTACGTTTTCAAAACGTAAAATCCGTAAAATACGTTTTTGAAACGTCCAGAAAACGTTTGAAATGGACGTAACATTTAAAAATGGACGTAAACTGGACGTTTATAAAACGGGTATAAAATGGGTGTTTGTGTCTCAAGCGAAACTGTTTTACCGACCTGTAATTTTAAAACTGAATTTAGCGTCCTCTACTCATCAACAGCGTCTAACTCATGAACTACTCTAAAGTGTGTGAAATGTTGCATGCGTGCTGCACGCGTTATACTAGGTATTATTGTTTTCTGTCTTCATTAAGCGAGTTCTTAGAGCATATACTATGGAGGTCTCATTGAAAGCTTGAAACTGTCCGCAACATGGTGCGAGCGACAGAAGTATATGTCCCATTCGACCGTAATGCGCATGCGTTGATATCGTGAGAGAGAGAAAGACATGTGCGAACTGGTGCAACAGAGAGAATCTATACTTCTCTCTCTCGCACCAGTTCACACATGTTTTTCTCTCTCGCACGATATTGGCGCATGCGCATTACAGTCGAATGGGACATATACTTCTCTCGCTCGCACCAGTGGCACATGTCTTTCTCTCTCGCGTGATGTGGCCGACAGTTTCGAGGCAGTCACTCTAAGGCAATGATACCTCCATGTATATATGCTCTAAGAGCGAGTTACGTGTTCCGCCATTACGGTCGATTAAGAGTGTATGGGTAATAGAGCTGCTAAATACTTAAAAAGTTCAAATATGTGAAATTCAAACCGAGTAAAATTCGTTTTTTTCTAAGCGAGCTAAGTACTCGGTTAATCGAATAGTTTGGAATGATACGAGTAGTTTGTTGCTTTTCAAGTACCTTGAAGAGATTTGAGTAATTATTTCAATTCGAGTAGCTTCCCAGATAGCACAAAGGCGTTTTAAAGACGTCTTCAAAACGGTACTGGTTAGGTGTAATATAAATTTAACCAAGTAAATAGCTTTCAAAATAATGTCGAACTTAATAAGAATTCGTTTAATTTATTTAATTACAATTACAATTGCTATACTTATGTTAAATTATATTTCAAGTCTCGTTCTCCGGGATTACACATAGGTAGTACCGCTACTTCCGCTAGGCTGAGTCACAACATTTAGAGAGTATAGAGTAAATCTTTCTATGGTACGCGTCCGCGTACCTTGACGATCGTCATATCTTCATAACGTTTCTTGTGCTCGACAGAGACACATCGAAAGAGAGTTTTTTGCCCTTGTCAACAATTTTCCTTCGAAAAGTGTTTTCCAATTTCTCTAAAAAATGGGAAAAGGAAAGAAGAGAAGTAGAGACAAGGAGTCAGACGAGAAAATCCTCAAAAAATTGAGGAGGTTAGAAAAGAAAATCAGACGAAAACAGTCTGTCGACGTATCCGATTCAGGTAAATCTGTTCCTGTTCTTTGATATATTTTTCCTTGACGTATTGGCTTCGTGTTCTCGCAATGAATGAGACACGTTTGCGCTTTATGGCTGGTGACTTTTGCACGAAGGAGGCAATAACAACCAGTGCTTTAGTTGAATCTATGTCTGTTTTCAGACGATTCAGCCCTCAACTCGAATAATGAAAATCGTCCAAATAACAGACAGGTCGATAACCTCCCTGTACATGAAGCATCCAATGACGATTTAAAAAGCAATTTTTCGTCCAAGGACGACGATGCTAACGGACAGGTATTGCGTGATCAGTCCAAATCAACGGCTCAGGCCCCAGACGCCGAAAGTGAGGTTATGGAAGTAATTTCGACACTTTCGGGACAGACGTCAGATGAAGTTAACAACACGGTCGTTGAGACAAAACAGTTGGATGAAGAGACAAGAAAAGTTCTTGGGGAAGACCCAGAAAGTGGAAAACAGAAAGACATTGATCTGCATCCAGATTTAGTATCCAGATGGTCAAAAGGGGTGAAACAAGGCTTGGCCAAAGAAACAAAAACGGAGGTTCTGGCCAAATATTCCAGAAAAGGAAATCTTTTCTTGGAAGCTCCTGCGTTAAACGCAGAAATCGCAGCCACGTTGAATGAAGCTGGCACTAAAAGAGATAATTTGTTTATTCAAGAACAAAATTTTGCTGGGACAGCACTCGCAGTCTTAGAAGAAGCAATTACAATGATTCTGAAGGATGAAGAGGAGCCTATTGATAGGATGAAGTTGTTGGAACGACTAGCTGACACTGGGAAGTTGTTAACTCAACTTCATTTCCAAATTTCATCAGTCAGAAGAGCGTTTATTGCTCCCGTGTTGACTAAACAAGTCAAGGATTTGCTTCAAAAAACCACCCCGGGTGACTTTCTCTACGGAGATAAACTAGGAGAAGTAATTAAGTCTGCAAAATCTGTGAAAAAACTTGGAAAAGAAATTAAAGTCCAGAAGGCCTCTGTATCTTCAACTATCTCCAAAAAACCCAATTTCAAGTATACAGGACGTACTTTAAACTGGAGAAGCCCTTATTCAAGACCGGGAACGTCGAACCAGGGCTACAGGACGTCACAGACGTCCTCGAAGTTCTCGAAAAACCAACAGTACAACAAACCAAAACAGACTCCTCAAGCCAAGATTCAACCCACCCAGCCAGAAAAACAACAATAGTTGAAGACGTACGATATACTGCTGGACGTTTAAAAAATTTTTATCAAGCCTGGGCGGCGATTACACGCGACAAATTTGTTATTGAGTGTATTAAAGGATATAAAAGAATCCTTAATCATCCTGTTTATCAAAGTAGAGTTTTCACTGGTAATAATTTTTCGAAAGAGGAAGAAAAAGACTTAGAAGAGGCAATTTTTAAATTAGAAGCTAGTGGAGCTATAAAAAAATGTAAACCAAAAAATTCAAGGTCAATTTATTTCGCCCTATTTTTTAGTTCCAAAACCCAATGGTTCAAAACGTTTTATCTTAAACTTAAAAGGTTTAAACAAATTTATTAAAACGTCTCATTTTAAACTTGAAGACTTAAGGACAGCAACAAAGCTTATCTCAAAAAATTCATTTATGTGCACGTTAGATTTGAGAGAGGCGTATTTTCTAGTAAATATTGATAAAAATAGCAGAAAATTTTTACGCTTTATTTTCAAAGGTACGCTTTACGAATTCACGTGCCTCCCTTTTGGTTTATGTACTAGTCCATTTGTTTTTACCAAAGTAATGAAACCCGTGGACAATATATTAAGAGAACAGGGTTTAATTTCAACAAGGTATCTAGACGATATTTTTTGCATAGGATCAACTTACCAATCTTGCGTGAAAAACGTAACTATCACTAAAAAAGTGCTTGAATCTTTGGGTTTTTTGATTAATAAAGAAAAGAGTATGATTTTTCCGGTGACGCAATGTAAATTTTTAGGATTTATTATTAATTCGAGTCAAATGACCATAGAGTTAACTCAAGAAAAAAGGAAAAAATTAGTAAGCCTAATAGAAATTTTTTTACATAAGAAGTCTTGTAAAATACGCGATTTTGCGAGTTTAATAGGACTATTGATAGCTGCTTGCCCAGCGGCTCCTTATGGTTTACTCTATACTAAGGTATTAGAAAGAGAAAAATTTATGGCGTTAATTGTACAAGATCAAGATTTTGAACAAACCATGTCGATATCAAATAGTTCACATTTAGACTTGAAATGGTGTAAGAAGAATATCCCTACGGCAAAACAACCGATAAGGCACCTTAAGTTCGAAAAGGAAATTTTTTCAGACGCCTCTCTTACAGGCTGGGGGGCTAGTTGTAACTATTCTCATACCAATGGGTTTTGGACAGCGTCAGAACGAAAACTACATATCAACCACCTGGAGTTAATTGCAGCTTTCTATGCCTTAAAATGTTTTGCTTCAATTTGTAGTAAATGTGAGATCTTGCTCAGAGCGGACAATACAACTGCCTTAGCTTATATAAATCGAATTGGGGGGCATTCAGTATAGTACATTAAATCGTTTAGCTAGAAATATTTGGCAATGGTGCGAAGAAAGGGAAATCTGGATAGTCGCCTCTTATATACCCTCACAAGAGAATACAGACGCGGATAGGGAATCGAGAAGAATAAACATTGATACAGAATGGGAATTGGCAAATTCCACATTCAAAAAAATCGTGAGCAGATGGGGTTACCCAGAGATTGATTTATTTGCCTCAAGAAGTAACACGAAAGTAAATAAATTCTGTTCTTGGAAAAGAGATCCAGAAGCATGGACCATCGATGCGTTTACACTAGATTGGAAAAATTTGGAATTCTATGCCTTTCCGCCCTTTTCCGTAATACTAAAAGTATTACAGAAAATAAGAAATTATAAGGCGTGTGGTATTTTAGTTGTACCAAATTGGCCTTCCCAGCCTTGGTATCCTGTATTTGTGTCTATGCTTATGGAAAAACCAGAAATTTTTTCACCATCACCTGATCTCTTATTATCTCCCTGCAGATCCCTGAAACACCCCCTGGCAAGTCATCTTTCCCTGGTTGCAGGGAAATTATCCGGATAGCATACAGAAAGAAGAACTTGTTTGAAAATGCCATCAATATTTTGATTTCATCCTTAACAGATTCAACATTACGTCAATATAATTCTGGCTTAAAAAACTGGTAGAATTTTTGCAAAAAATTAAGATTGGATGCTTTCCAGGCGGGTATTGAACCCAAGTTACAATATTTATCTCAACGATTTAACAATGGAGCCTCTTACGGTACTCTCAACACCGAGAGATCTGCAATATCACTCATCAGCCTCGATGATTCCTCGAACAATCCAATAATGACTCGTTTTTTCAAAGGTGTATTCAAATTACGACCTACAAAAGCAAAATATGAATCCATTTGGGATATTGAAGTAGTTTTGAGATGGGCAGAAGAGTTGGAACCTCTCGAAACCCTGGATTTAAAACAGTTGACCTACAAACTAGTAATTCTAATGGCACTGGTAACCGCACATAGAGTTCAGACCTTGGCGTTAATAAAAATCAACAATATCTCTACCTCAAAAGAAGGAGTTCAGATAACAATAATGGAGACAATTAAAACTTCGAAAGTAGGAGTGGACCAACCAAAGTTCTTCTTGCCTTTCTTCAAAGAGAGATCAAAGGCATGTGTGGCAAGAGCCATTATTCGTTACTTGGTAGTAACCAAAGACTTGAGGAAAAGTGAGAAGAAATTATTCATTACTATAAATAAACCGCATCAGGCGGCAAACTCACAATCCGTCAGCAGATGGATAAAAGAGTGTCTTAGACAAGCTGGAATTGACACACGATTCACAGCTCACAGTACACGACACGCGGCGACGTCGGCAGCCGATCGAAAAGGAATAGATATAAATATAATACGTAAAACAGCCAGTTGGTCAGGACAATCAGAGGTCTTCGCCAGATTCTACAAAAGACCGATTTCTTCTGATCGAGGTGTGTTCGTTTCAACAGTTTTAGGAGATCGTTAAAATATATATATATATATATATATATATATATATATTTCTCGAAATTTTTCCACTTTCTTTTTTTTTTTTTAATAAAGGAGAATTAAAAAGGAAAGTACATATATATATTTCGTTAAAGTTAAAATTGCAGCTCTAAACATCTACCTATGTGTAATCCCGGAGAACGAGACTTGAAATATAATTGAAAATCAAACGAACTTACCTGTAAGTGACGTTCGATTGTAATTATATGAGAGTCTCGTTCGAAGGGATTACAACCCACCCTTTAAAACCCTCCCAATCACGAACTTTTCCCCTTTCTTGTCGACAAGTGTCTATATAGCTCTGAAAATTATGAAGATACTAGCTGTACCCGGCCACGCGTTGCTGTGGCTCAATCTAGTTAAGTCGAATAGAAAGAAAAGAGAAAGCGCGCGTTTCTAATATGTTTAATTTCACAATACTTGTAGGTATACAATATTTTTTGTTGTTCCATTGTCTGTGTAGATATAGAGATTGTCTGGTTTGCCGACTCTAGAACACGCAACATATAATTGTCCATGTGAGAAGCAATCCGTGTCTAGATCTAAACCGCACAATTCTAAAGATTGGCCCTGAGCTTTGTTTATGGTGATTGTAAACGCCAATCGAATTGGGAATTGCAATCTCTTAAATTGAAATGGCATATCCGTTGGAATCATAGGAATGCGAGGAATGAGGACATCTTTACCTTTGAAAGGTCCTGTCAAGATTGTTGCTTCTACGACGTTGCTCATTATTTTTTTTACTGCAAGCCGCGTGCCGTTACAAAGCTTTGGCTGGTTGATATTTCGCAACATGATAATTAGCACGCCGATTTTTAATTGCAGTACGTGCGGTGGCATCCCTGGCAGATCGAGTGAATTCAAAAATTCTGTTGGATAATTAATTGCTTCTTCTGCTTCCACAACAGTGTCGACGGACTTGTATGTGACTGCCTCGCTTTGAATGTTTGACTGAATAATATTGTTAAGTTTGTAGACGTCTTTGTTCTTGGGCGCAAGAATAGCTCGTTCACTCAGCCAATCGTGATTCTTGTAATTGGTTTGAATGTCGGGAAATACTTTTTCAACCAATTCTTTTTTTGATGTCACTAAATTGCAGAAGTTATGAGGCAATGCAATTCGTCCTGAGGCCAGATCAATCGGCACCTTTCCGTTCCCAATTTCCAGCAATTGATGTGAGAATATTTCAGCTGATCGATCGTTTTGCAGCTGGACACGCATATTTATAGTTAATTTTAACGTCTTTACGTGTCGCCACAAAGTAGAGTATTTCAGGCAAGCATTTATTTCGTCCGCTGGTGTCGATCGAGGAACTACAGGTAATGTTTGCCTAAAATCTCCTGCAAGCAATATTAGTGCGTTCCCAAATGGTCTGATGTTTCCACGCAAATCTTGCAATGATCGATCAAGAGCCTCGAGCGATTTTTTGTGTGCCATTGTGCATTCATCCCAAACAATAAGTTTGCATTTCTGCAATACTTTTCCTATGCCGGATGCTTTGGAAATGTTGCACGTGGGAGTTTCAATGAATTGCATGTTCAATGGCAATTTCAAAGTGGAATTAGCAGTTCTTCCACCTGGTAGCAATGTCGCAGCTATTCCGGACGACGCAAGAGCTAAGGCTATGTCATTTTGGGATCGAATTGCTGCCAGAAGCAATCTAATTAGGAACGTTTTACCAGTTCCTCCTGGCGCATCTAAGAAGAAGATTTCTCCAACTCCGTTATTGACAGTTTGCATTATTTGATCGTAAATGCCTTTTTGCTCAAGCGTTAGCTTAGGAATATTTGATTGCACATACGACAAAAGATCGCTCGTGTTATAATTTTGTTCACGACGGAATTCTACATCGAATGAAGCAGCAGCAGATCGATTCGGTGATGACATTCCCAATTGCTTCAGAACTTTGTTCGCGATTTCTAAGCACAAATCTTCAATCATTATCAACGCTTCGTTGTAGATTTCTGCTGTGAAATCCATGTTCATATTTGAATTTTCCATGCATGTTCGATGTAAAATATCTTCAGCCATGTGCGATTTATATTTCTCCCATAACTCTGTTGGAGATGAAGGAGAGCAGGCGGTCAATATGATTGCAAACAATGCACGAAGTTGATTTGGATGTGACGTGTTGCACGCGTCATTAATGCATACATCCCAGTGTCGGTCGTCCTCTAATAAATTCAGAGCTTGACATGCTCTGCGGAAAGTAGCATGTGTAACGCCGTTAACAATTCTCAATTGTTGGAAAGACGTTGGACCGGGCACATTTACCAACAGCATGCGAAGAAAGAAGCATTCATCTTGATTGGGATGCACGGTGTACAGTCTGCCTATCGTAGTTTCTTTGAATATGCCAGGTTGTCCGTCAACTCGCTCTCCTCGTTTGCGTCGTTCAAATGATTTTCTACTCGCATTCCATGTGTAATACGCAGGCACTTCCGAATATAGCAAACGCGTCATTTTGACATAACGTGAAGAATGCAGTTAACGTTGTATCCCGTGGATTCAGGGCTATTTGTTGCACATTTGCAGCTGTGAAATAATCGCGCTGTCCATTTTCTAGATGTACTGCTAAGTGAACAACAGCTGGACTTCGTTCATGTATGGGAAATGAGAGAATTCGCCATACAGCTTCATTGCTGCTTATGTATCTTCCAGCCTGATACTGTGCGATTTCATCTATATGTATGACAGCATTCCTACCACTTCTTTCTGGTTGCACGCCAAAAACTGCCGTGTCGCTGCCTTTATTCACGTACTTACAAATGTATTTGATCGATTTAACGGAGTTACAGTATTCCACGTTTATGTGCGCTTTGTATGTTTTTGATAGCAAAGGTTAATATGGAACAAACCACCGGTTATCTACTTCGATGTTACCGTTTCGTATTTGTATGGTTGCTAATTTACCGCCATCTTCTGCTGATCTTCTTCTGTATAAAGGATATCCATCGTTTCCTGTAACTGTGTTGGATACTAATGCTCGAGGATATCGCTTAGAGCATTTTCCGTCTATCATGCATGGTGAATTTGGATTTAGTGTACCGCAAGGTCCATGTATCATATTTTTTGTCACAACTTCATGCAAATCCTTATCGATGTTGACATCGGGTATTTCAGCACATATTACATCGTCGATTTCGTTTGAAGTGATTTTGTTATAGAGCCAGATTAGTATATGTGCGTGTGGTAATCCTCTCTTTTGCCATTACACTGAGTACATCCAGCAGCGCACAGACCCAAACACTTCATGTTTTACCATGAAATTCATCAGCGATTTCAGCTTTTGTCTGAAAACACGTGCTGTGATGTCATGCCTATCTACCGGCAATTGCCCAGGAAGTAAGAGCTGTTGTATATCGTCCCAAGCTGGATTACATGTGAATGTAATGAATAGCTCTGGACGCCCGTAGTGACGAACATACGCAATTGCATCTTGAGCGTACTCATGCATATGACGTGGACTGCCTGTATATGAAGATGGCAAAATCGTTAGTCTTCCAACGTTAGTTGTATTACCGTCATTTACAACTGCATCTCGCAAATGAATGTATTCTTCAGAGCGAAGCTTGTTCTGATTCAAACGGATGAATATTAATCGTTCTGTTTCGATTTTTGCATACATATCTACGATGTATTGGTGAAACAATTGACGGCATTTCAAAATGTGATTGTCTTCATTCTCCCGAATCATTAATCGGTATGAATAATAGTTCATTGCGCTGCATTTCTTATTTGTTTCTTCGCCACTGACTGGATTTATCATCTTAACGTTGAAGTGATATCCATCGGCACCATCCCAAAAAATGATTCGATATTGCAGGGCATCGTAGCATCGATGAGTTTCTGCAACTCTGTCAATTGATCGTTTCTCCGATGAAGAACAATATCTCTGGGTTGGAATTGATCTCCGACTATAACAATTGCCACTTCGTCTATAGTTGGAGCATTGAATCTTCGTACATGTTCTCCAGCAGGCGTTTTGTCAGCATGAATAACAATCTTGTGTGTATCAGATGGCATCATGTCAATTGCTGTTTTGAACAAACGCACTAAATTGTTTTTTTCGTGAAAAAGCTCTTGCAGTTGGGAAACGATGGACCTCTTTATGCCGGTAGAAATTCCGCAGCGTGCATTCAATTCATCATTGCTATCACCGATGAAATACATTTGTAGGAATTTATGTTGACCATCTGGAAAAGGAAGCAGGGAGCCGGCTTTATGATAAATTTGTCCTTTCACTTTGATAGTTGACATGAATTGAGCTGTTACGATTTCTGCGCCGAATGACGTCATTTGGAAGCATGAGTTGTATTTCCTGATGTTAGATAAGAAATACTTTGATTCGATAGTATATCCGGCAACCAAAGTTTTTAATGGCTCTGGTGGTTCTCCAAGTTGAGGAAGTTCTCCATTAAATTTCAGAGCCTTGCAATAAGGACACACTTCAGTCATAGTGCCGATGAGAACATACCGGCTCAAATTATAATCATCAACTGGGTTGTATCGGAATGCAAGACGATTGTAATCGCGTGATTGCCGAGCACGGAGTCGTGTTTGACGTTGATCTGCTGTTTCTCGTTGACGTCTTTCGGCCATTCACAGCTTGTCGCGTTCATTCTGTTGAGAACGAAGCAGATCTGAAACTGGCGAACGCGATCGCTGTGCTCGCAACCGTGCATCCTCAAGTCTGGCTGCACGTCGCTCTGCTGTTTCCTCGACACGTATTTGAGCCATTCTTTGCCTGTTTCGCTCGTTCGATGATGCCCGTTCTTCCTCAGTTTGATTTGCAATTACTCGTCGCACTGCTTCTGCTCCGCGAGTTCGACGACCTAATTTTGATCTTCTGCGAGGCATTATTTGGTTGAACTAAAGCAGATCGATCTTTGATAATTGAAATCGGAACAGGTCCATACGCGCATAGGTAGAATCTATATAGTGTTCTGCGCTCTGCGCGAAAGAGATGCGCGTGACGGTTGCCCGTATAGTGGTGGGGATGCGCGTCCCATCGTTAGCTGTTCTGTGAGCGCTGCGATTCACGAAAACCTTGCTTCACTAAAATCGTCATTGCTCGGCTTCTATTTGTCATAGCTTAATGTCGCATACACATAAACCTTCCTCGAGAAATGCTTTACACAACGGTGCAACCCGCATCACAATCCGTCCAGTGGTTTCGGAGTTTTAAGATTTTGAACAAACGAACAGTTACATTTTTATTTATATACAGGGTGTCCGCGGGAAGACTGGACAGCCGGTTTTCTCCTAAACTATAGGAGATAAAAATATAAAAAAAATAGGGAATTGCATGGTTCGAGGGGGCTAATTTATTAGCGCGAACGAATTTTGTTTTCGATTATTATTTTAAAAGATACGATGGTCAAGTTCGGGTTTTCAAATGGAACTACGTTTTCTGAAGACCTGAGTTGATAGTGCGTTCCAAGACAAATTCAATAAGCATTAATGTATACACTTTATTTTCACTGGTTTTTAAGATATTGCGCTTGCAAATTTACTGATTTTCACTGGAAGAAAACTGTCTGGTATAGCACGGACCGGGGACGGTCTTACTGGCGTCACGGGTAGCACTGCCTGTTGAAATAGATACCTACCTGCCAAAGGTCTGCGCCAGGAATGGCAGGCCCAAAGGCTGGACAATTCTTTTCCGCCAGAAATGCTACTTAGGTAGGTAAGGAAAGTAGAGACATGATGGGGAAGCTAAGGAAAAATGCAAATAAAGTGGTGATTGTTGCTATTAATTAAGTCTTTATCACTCCAAATACAACTATAAGTTAATGATTTAACATTTTTTACACACTTTGGACTATCTGAGGTCCGGCGTCCAAGTGATTAAACTTTACAAAACAGATGGGAAAAAACCGTCCTCCCCCACTCGCTTTCGCCGGCGACCACACTATTATAACACAGTGGCTTCCTAGTGATGTATTTGTCACCTGCCTAGCATCTTTTAATTAGGGTTTAGGGAGATGCCCCATCTTAACTCGCTCCCCGTCATACTTGTCATACGAAACAAGCCGCGATCCACGAGCCTTCTGATCGGTCATGGCTCCACTCGTCCGGGCTCGCCAAGACGACTTGACGAGCTAGACGAGCCGAGCTGGTTCGCGGTGCCAGGAGCCGTCTGATTCCACCTGGAGAGTAGTCGGGTCACACACTGCACAAATGATACAGGGTGATTCTGGAGCTACGCCCATCGAAGGATGCGGCCTGGTACCCCGTGGCCAGGACAACCCGCCCGCAGTGCCTCACCGAATTTTATGGCTTTTTACGGAAAAAGGTACGAATCCTGGGCCGAACGTAGCGAATTGAGGTCGAGTCCCCGCAGTCGAGTGTGAAATATTAATTATAGCGTATTAAGAAATTCTTTTCTTCATCGTATCGCAAAGGAAGTGACACCAATGGATTCCTTATGTTTTTCTGATAAAAATCAGACCAAATATCATGCAAATCGGACTACTTTGACACAAGCTATTTGTATTCCCTATGTAAAAGTTGTCCGATTTACACGACATTTGTAATGATTTTCAGTGGCAAACCCTAAGGAATCCATCGGCGACACTTACATATCCATACGATAAAGAATAAAGAATTATTTTATTTCCTAAACAGACACAGGGTAATTATGGACCTACGTCCGTCAAGGAGATGCGACGGCCTGGTACCCCGTGGCGAGGATAACACCCCGCAGTGTCCATCGAATTTTATGGCTTTAGACCCTTGAAAGGGTTTGAATACCATTAAAATCTGAGGAATGTCTATGGTTTCCGCATTTCTCTTCAGATCTTTTCGAAAACCACACCCTTCGATTCCTTATGTTCTGCCGATGCAATTGACACAAAGAACGACGTAATTCGGACCATAATGAAGGAAATTAAAAATTCATTTCCATAATCTCAAGCTAATTTCATTAATAATAGTCCCATTTGCATGATATTTGGTATGATTTTCAGCAGAAAAACATAACGAATCCATTGGTGTCACTTCCCTTATGATACGATGAAGAAAAGAAATTCTTAATACGCAATAATTGATATTTCACCCTCGACTGCGGGGATTCGACCTCAATTCGCTACGTTCGGCCCAGGATTCGTACCTTTTTCCGTAAAAAGCCATAAAATTCGGTGAGGCACTGCGGGCGGGTTGTCCTGGCCACGGGGTACCAGGCCGCATCCTTCGACGGGCGTAGCTCCAGAATCACCCTGTATCATTTGTGCAGTGTGTGACCCGACTACTCTCCAGGTGGAATCAGACGGCTCCTGGCACCGTGAACTAGCTCGGCTCGTCTAGCTTGTCAAGTCGGCTTGGCGAGCCCGGACGAGTGGAGCCATGACCGATCAGAAGACTCGTGGATCGCGGCTTGTTTCGTATGACGAGTATGACGGGGTAGCGAGTTAAGATGGGGCATCTCCCTAAACCCCAATTAAAAGATGCTAGGCAGGTGACAAATACATCACTAGGAAGCCACTGTGTTGTAACAGTGTGGTCGCTGGCGAAAGCGAGTGGGGGAGGACGGTTTTTTCCCATCTGTTTTGTAAAGTTTAATCACTTGGACGCCTGACCTCAGATAGTCCAAAGTGTGTAAAAACTGTTAAATAATTAACTTATAGTTGTATTTGGAGTGATAAAGACTTAATTAATAGCAACAATCACCACTTTATTTGCATTTTTCCTTAGCTTCCCCATCATGTCTCTACTTTCCTTACCTACCTAAGCAGCATTTCTGGCGGAAAAGAATTGTCCAGCCTTTGGGCCTGCCATTCCTGGCGCAGACCTTTGGCAGGTAGGTATCTATTTCAACAGGCAGTGCTACCCGTGACGCCAGTAAGACCGTCCCCGGTCCGTGCTATACCAGACAGTTTTCTGCCAGCGAAAATCAGTAAATTTGCAAGCGCAATATCTTAAAAACCAGTGAAAATAAAGTGTATACATTAAAGCTTATTGAATTTGTCTTGGAACGCACTATCAACTCAGGTCTTCAGAAAAAATAGTTCCATTTGAAAAACCGAACTTGACCATCATATCTTTTAAAATAATAATAAAAAAAAAAAATCGTTCGCGCTAATGAATTGGCCCTCTCGAACCATGCAATTCCCTATTTTTTTTATATTTTTATCTCCTATAGTTTAGGAGAAAACCGGCTGTCCAGTCTTCCCGCGGACACCCTGTAGAAGAAGATAGATGACGATCGTCAAGGTACGCGGACGCGTACCATAGAAAGATTTACTCTATACTATCTCTAAATGTTGTGACTCAGCCTAGCGGAAGTAGCGGTACTACCTATGTGTAATCCTTTCGAACGAGACTCTCATATAATTACAATCGAACGTCACTTACAGGTAAGTTCGTTTGATTTTCAATTATCTTTATGTTATACGGACACATTGTATTATCACATACAAAGCCAGAGACAAAGTCTTGATCGTCTTCATCTGTCAAACATATCAAGATTTTGAAGACTTCCGAGACGATCAAGACTTTCAAGACGTATCGAGACTTTAAACATTCAAGACTTTCAAGACGTATCGAGACTTTAAACATTCAAGACTTTCAAGAGTATTAAGCTTCGAATCATGTTCGAAGTGATTAGATTTTTCGTCATATATACGGATTTGAAGCGATTGGAAGTGCTTCAGATCCCATCAAGATCGAGCTACTCCCTCACTATATCATACTATCTATGGAAATGAAATTTCCATTAAAATCCTCTCTTCAACTAGTTCTGGATTGACTCCTCTGTTTCCTTTTTGGATTGTCCTACGTTTGCTTCATCCGCAGCATCTTGAACAAGAATTTGAATGAAACATTATACATTAAATTCCACAGTAATCAATATAACACCTTTTTTCAGACTACTCATGTCACCATCGGTTCAGGGAAGATAATCGTTTTCAACCAATCAAGGCCAACTTTAAATACTGTGCCCCAATGAAAAGAAGTCGGTCGAAATGTCGCAGGGGCGAGAGGGTTTATTCGCTCGCATTGGCTCCCGCCGTCCGTGTCCCGTTTACGTAATTTGTATTCGCCGATATTGTCGCGCCAGCCAATAGGGATATACTATTAGATTCAGTTGAAAAACAGTCCCTTACTGAACTTCGCCTTTGCTTTTGTCGTTGTTTACTTTCTCTTCGTTGTTTTCTGCTTGTGTTGTGCAATAAAGACGTCTAATAATAATAATAATAATAATAATAATAATAATAATAATAATAATAATATACTATTCGGATCCTGATTCGGACCCTAGAGTTTCTCATCAGACTTCTTTTCATCGGAGCACAGTGGTTGTTTGTATAGTGTATATTAAGTTCTATTCATTAAAATGACACACGGCGTGACAGTACGATGTAGCATTTGCAACCATATTATAAACATCTATTAGTAAGTGCAAATATTTTGCATATTCTGTATATTTTGAATACTTTGTATAATCTATGGCCGGTATTCTTAGTCGCTACTTATTCTTAAGCAAACGCTTAAGCATTCGGCATCCTTTACTAGCTACCAGGTTAGTAGAGGATGCCGCATGCTTAAGCATTTGCTTAAGAATAAGTAGTGACTGAGAATACCGGCCTATGGGCGGTATTCACAGTCGCGTCTTGAACAAATGCTTGAGATCATCTTCTAGAAGACGATCTTGTTTGCCTGAAGACATCAGGTATTCATAGTCGTGGCTCAAGATGATCTTAAGCATTTGCTTGGAATAAGCGATTGCTTATATGGCGTATCCATTTACTTTATAAAGCATTTGCTCAAGCATTTGCTCATTCACGTTCGGAAACTTTCGGAATAATTCTGTTAGAACAACCAATGATAAAGGATATTCCGTTCGTTCTTTGGTGGATGACGGAGTAGGCTACTCGAACGTGAGTGAGTGATGCGTGTGACCGTCGAGGTTATATTATAGCGATGCCGGGGGACAGTTTATCGGAGAGACTCCGGAATGGCGAGGATAACCCCTCGCGGTGCTTTATGATTTCAGGAACAACGTAATTCGGAGCATAATCAAGGAAATTAGATGTAAAATTGATTTATATTGATTTATGTAATGAACTAATATATAAACCCAACCACTAAACTGTAATGCGTGTGAGCGTAAAAGTTATATTATAACAATCCCGGGGGAACAGTTTATCAGAGAGACTCCGGAATGGCGAGGATAACCCCTCGCGGTGCTTTATAATGATTTCAGGAACAACGTAATTCGGAGCATAATCAAGGAAATTAGATGCAAAATTTATTTATATTGATTATATTGATACGATAGAATAAAGAATGTTGTTTTTATGAAACAGGTATCAAGGGGGGCAATTATGGGATGGTGGTAGAGAAAAATATATACCCTTCTCGCTTTTTAACGTTTTGTAGTACCAATTTAATTAAAAACTTAAAACCGAAATTGAAAAGTATTCCCATTTTTAGTATAAACTTAACAAAGATCAATTTTGAAATATCGCAATTCTTTCTCAAAAGTCCAGTTGCTCCAGGAACACCCTGTTACATGGGTGATGGAATCGTCACGGACACATACGGCCACTGCCGTAGATGTTCCCCCCCTACTTCGGACATTCTTCTGATGGAATCTCAAGACGGTCTCAAGACATGTAAAACGTCTTCTTGAAAATATAACCTCGCTTTACCGTCTATTTTGACACATGTGACGTCATACAAGGATTTACTTATTTGAAAAAGATTTTCCTCAGGCAAATGCTCAAGACACGACCTCAAGACGCAACTATGAATATAGGCGGCATCTTAAGCAAATGCTTGAGATGGTCTTGATCTCAAGACACGACTGTGAATACCGCCCTATGTGTACTACTTATATGTTCTGCATAGTTCATGCATTTTAAGTGCACATCCATATCTATTTTAAGTGTATATTCTGCACACCTGGTATATTCTGTCAATATTCAACCTCGTACTAACATGTTCTTGTATTTATTGTAAGTGTATAAAGACGCGTGTTACGAAGAGTAGCACGTTTCACTTTTTTCTTATGGACAACTGCATGTAGAAAAAATGAAACGTGCTTCTTTTCGTAACACGCGTCGATATATTCTGCATTATTTCTGACTTAAATTAATGAAATAAATTGTTATCGAGTTTGATCTTATTTTGGAAACCGTTTACATCCTTAAATTTTTATTAAATCGAACCAGTATCGACGAACGTCTTAAAGACGTCTTTTAAACGCCTTTTTTTTCTTTTTCCTTGGAGGTAATCCCCACGGATAGCCCCCACCCGGGGCGGGCAGGGGATTATGTGGGACTCGAACCCACTAAAACCTCCAAGGTGGTCTTCCTCAGGCGCGGAGCCGCCGCGCAAGGAGGAGGGACTTGATGCGGGAGCAAACTAGCGATACGTCCGCTTGCCCCTCTCCAGACGCAAAAGACGACCCCGCGCACAAGCCCCGCGTCAGGGTCGTCCCTGGGTGGGAGTCGAACCCACCCACTCCCCTGGCGACGCGCGACGGACCACACGCCCGCGCCGCCACTTCTAGGCCGCTGATACTAGGGCGAGTGGTGCCTCCCGGCACCACCACCCCGCGACTCCGCGGTCGATCGCGCGCCGAATGCGCGTCGAGGTGCGCTTTCCGGCGTCGACCCCGTAGAGAACGAACGCCGGGCGGAGGCGGTCGGCTGGCCAGGAGGGCGCCCAAACACCACAAACCCCGGGGGAGGCTTACACACCGGCCGTGGACCCGAAGGTCAAAACCCGGCTAGCCCCGGGCGAGCAGCTGCCTATGCCATAAGGGCAGCCCAACTGCCGAACTCACCCCGCGCGCGATCGATCGCAATTTGGAGCGAAACTGTTTGGCCGCTCCCGGGAGCCCTCTATAGCCGAGGAACTCCCTACCTCCCCCCCCCCCCCTACAACGGCACGCACACCGCCCCAGTGCGAAAACCGCGGACCCCATGCCCAGTACAGCGGCCCTTGAGGGCCGCTCCCACCCATACAAACCCACCCGGAGCGGTGAAAACGCGCGCGCGCGCAACTCAGAAGGGGCGGAAACAGAGCCAAGCCCGCGCCAGGCCCGGGCTAGGCACCACGCGGATCGGCACGCAAGCTGAGAGGGCCGAGGGCCCACGTTACCGGCGCGGATCGTTAAAGCGAGTTGCGGCAACTTCCCCGGGCCCGGGCGTCCCATCCCCAAAGGAGCCACTCAAAAGCTTCGGGGAAGCCAGACCGACTGCAACCGCCCCGAGATCCGCGGGTCGGGGCAGCTCGACCACCCACGCCCGCGCGCACCCCACTAACACCCAACACGGACCCAACCCCAACGCCCCAACCAAGACACGTGCACGCGCCCCCGAGGGGGGGGGGGGGGGCGGTTGTTTGGTCGACCCTTAGCCAGGAAGGCAGTATCCTCCCACGGCCCCTGGGCAAGGACCAAAGTTCCTCACCCAGCGCCCGACAGAGGACATCGCCGCTTTCCCAGAACCCCCTCACCACGCTCAAGGTGGTCGGCCCTGGAGGGGGCTTTTAAACGCCTTTTCCAGACCTAACCAAGACGTCTTAAAGACGTCTTTTGCAGACGTCTTAAAGACGTACTGTTTTGTGAAAATGGACCTTTTTTTAGAACTTGTTTAATGCCTCTTCTGGACGATCGTGGACGTCTTGAAGACGTCCTGAATGTCTGGCCTGGACGTCTCTAAAACGTCTCACAAACGTCTTTGTGCTATCTGGGAAGTGATGACTGAAACCCTCCTAATATTTCAGATTGAACAAAACTCCTGACATCGAGTGCAAAAAGTGATCGATTTGGCGTGGAATGACCCTAAATGGAATAAGAATCCTATGAGCCTGTAGTCCTCGACTTGTCCGCCATTCATTCCGCCAATCATCTCTCTCCAGAGGACCCAATATGGCGGATGCGCATACCCACCTCTTTAGTGCTCTATATCCGTGCATTCCCAGATAGCACACCTTGTCTTAGAGACGTCTAGTTCATGTCCATTTTAGGTCTAAAAGTCTGAACAGCCAAAGTCGTAACATGGCCGTTGTGAAGCCGACTCTTCGGTGCCTCTAACGGCTGATTTCTTCACCTCCAGTAATCTTCCAGTTAGAGTTACGTTCCACATAACTGCCATATGCCTGTTTCTTCACCTCTGGTTAAGTGGGTAGACACGGGTAATGCAGCGCGCTGTATACCGACACAATCTGGGCCGAAACATTGAGTTTTGTGACTTAAACGATGACCAGAGCGCGCTGCACTGAACCTTCCTCTTTCGAATGAGACCTCACCCAGGCCAAAATTTGCTCATATAAGGACAAAAAACGTAATTTCGCGACTGCATTCCCAAATACGATTTTCGCCATATTGGCGATAATACAGAGCAAGTCACGTGACAAATTTAGTTCAGGTAGTGGATCCGAGATGGCGCCTATTCGGGAGGCCTGCTAATGTGGAATCATAGCAAAACTGAAGCGTTAACTGGATACATTTGCCACAGTAAAAACGCGATGTAGTCAATGTATGCAATTTCGTACAATTGTAGGTTAGGTTATATGCTATTTAGGCCAGGAACTGCTAGGAACTGTATCATGTCCCGCGACGTGGAGTCTAATATTAAATAACATTTTAAATCAATAAACTTACTATTTCGTACTCTGAGGTATTGTAACCACCTGATATGAATATTATACAAATATTGTGCAACAAATAGCCGACACGGCATTATCACTATAAATAACGATAAGAAGAGATCGAGCGAAGAAAACACGGACGGCAGCGAGCAGGACAGCCAGATCGAGGAGGTGGCGGACAGCCAGCTGTATATCAGGTAGCTGACCGCACAAACACCAAGAAGACCCAGTTAATACCAGCTGATGTCCAGCGTGGTACACAGGCCCATATCAACCAGCGGAGACAACACTACCTTCGCGGAGCTGTGCCCCTGGTCCTCGCTAGAAGATTGCCCTCCCGTTATTTCCCGTAAACCAATCTCCGAAATAATATGCTTAACTTCAACCCCTAGTAAATAAGCTGTACGAAACCAATCGTACGGGAAATATAAATCAAATGCGCATTTATGTAAGAATCTTGCTATCGTCGCTGCTGGGAATCAGTTAAATGGAACGTGTCTAAGTAGTAAACAAAACTCCCAGAATAAAACAATGGGAAGATTCTTCCTGGAAGATTCCAGGTAGAGGCTGTGGGATGGGGTCTCCCACCTATGATTTGTCATGTGACAAATCCTAGAGAAGGAGTGACCGATTGCCCTATAAAAAGGGATCAGACCACCCACGGAGCTCATTACCACATTACCATATTATAAAAAGTTTAGAAAGCATCGTTACATTCATTATAACCAATCATTAAGAAAACTTATAAAAGTGTTAAATTCACAAAAGTGACAATAAAAGTGTTAGTGAAAAACAACAAATAAGTGAGTGAAGTTTTACCTTTTTTTTTATTTTTTATTTATTTATTTTTTTTTTAAGGAGGGGGAAAATGCATTACGCATACCCCGGCACATTAATTTGCCGGGGTTATGTGGGACTCACCGCGGCATGGCGGCCTACCCACTAAAAACCCCCTCTAGGTTGAGCCTCCTTTTTCCAGCTCCTTGGGTGGGTTCGGAACATCTTGGTAGTACTTCGTACCACCCTGCCCACGGCTGGAGCCAACCCCTCGGTGGCGCTTAGCCACCAGACCCAAATGCCGCTCTATAATAGCAGCTCTCCTCAAGTAAGTATAAAAAAACTCTCCGGTTACAGCCCTAAGGCACTCTGGTTAAAATTCTTATGTCTACGTGCTGACGCGACCATTCGCTGGTCCGCATCGGGTGGTAGCCCTGACGCAGACGGCCACGCCTGTCCATAAAATAAAAGTAAAATTTATACCTGGGGTCCCTACGAGTGGGTCCCGTTACCGAATCCTGGTTGCCAAGGCACCCGGCTAAAACTTATTCTAGGTTAAAAATCGCCTTTAAAATTGGAATAAAAACCACTATCCTGGAATAGGATCCCGGGAGCGGTACCTCCCCTCCTTCGGCCGACCAGCGGACCTAATATGTATACTTAAAACTACATGTAAAATTCGTAAGGGGGGTGTCTGAGGTTATCTTTTCCTCTTCCGCCCCTTCCTCCTCCTTTCCAACACCCTTGCTCTTGCCGCCTCTCTACTCGCGGCAGCCCGGGCTTCCCTCAGTCGTGCCTCCTCAGCCCTCTCTTCTTCGAGGCGGTCCTCCATAACTACTCTGGTGAATCGTTTGAGGGCCATCCATTTTACGGGGTCAGCGGTCGCCACCCCTATGATGTTGGTGGGGTCGACCTCAGTGCCCAGTGCCTCCACCAGCACGTTACGAGGTCCTCCGTATTCCGGGCACTGGACGAGGACGTGCTCGGCATCGTCGACCGCCGCCCCACAATCCTGGCACTTAGTGTCCGCCGCCTTGCCGATCCTACACCGGAACTTCTGGAAAGTTCCGTGTCCCGTGAGGATCTGCATCATCCAGTAATCCGCAAGGGGAGTGGGGCCGGTGTTGTCCATGAACATGGTCACCCTGGGCACCATGATCTTAGCCCACTTGGACCACTCAGTTGCCTCCCACTCCCCCCGTCATCTGGATGCCGCCGCCTCGAGAGCCTCCTTTTTGTGGGCCTTGGCCCTCTCCTTCCTCTGAACCTCGGTGAGGGCTAGGTCCCTCCTATCCCGAGCCTTGGCCTCCCACAATTGTCGGCCCATCTCCACCTTCAGAAGTACGGGCATCCGGCCTGCCATCACGCACAGCGTGAGGTATGCAACCGTCCTGTACGCCGTCGTGGTTCTGACCAGAGCCGACCTTTGGGCCCGTCTAAGCGCCTCTTTGCTCTGGGCCCTCAGCGCAGACGAAGCCCACACCGGGGCCGCGTACAACACTACCGATTCCCAGACCAGGTAGTATAGTCGTCTGGCCTGGTGGGAGGGGCCCCTGGCGTTTGGCAGGAGCGCCGCAAGGGCTCCGGCGACCTACTCGGCCCTGCCGGTTACCTCATCGATGTGGCCCCCGAAGTACCTCCTCCCATCTATCCCCACCCCCAAGTACGTGGTGTCCCGCACCGGGGGCATAGAGGTTCCCATTATACTGAACTCCCACGCGGGATCAATCCTCTTCTTCGTGAGGAGGATAAACGGTTTTTTCGGGGGCCAGGTCGAGGCCCGTATCCCGAAACCACCGGGCAACCCTATTCATGGTCGGGGTCAGCTTTCGCCTTAGCTGGTTAACGTCCCGGCTCCATATCAAAATGACAGTACAAAACCACACATGCAATGTAGGACACATCAGAATAGTGCACAGCAAACAGTGCACATGCAACTTAGAGCACACGAAATTTACAGTGCACATACAATTTAGGACACATGCGATTTAGGACACATACCATTTAGGACACATGCGATTTAGGACACATTCAATTTATGACACATGCGATTTAAAACACATGCAATTTAGGACACATGCAGTTTAACGCACAGCAAGATTTTACACACAAGAGAGTACACAGAAAATAGTGCACATACAATTTAGAACACATGCGATTTATAGTGCACATACAATGTAGGACACAAGCGATTTAGGACACATACGATTTAGGACACATACAATTTAGGACACATGCGATTTAGGACACATACAATTTGGAACAGATAAAATATTTTAATTAATTGTAGTTATAATTGGGGGTATATTCAATTTGCTACACGATAAGATTTCGTACAGTAGAAGCAAGATGGCGCGGTATGCAATTAAGCCTACAGTATATTTAAAATTCGGCGCGCGTACATTTTTGCTTTGAAGCAGCAGTTTAATATTAATATTGTTGCTGCTGTGATGGACGAAAGAAAGTTTACAATTTTCAAAATCGCATAACTTTTTTAGATTGGTCCAAACGACATGAGTTTTCTTTGAGAAGCCAGAAGGATTAGTTTGCTGAGTGACGTGTTTCGTCGTTTTGAAAAAAAAAATGCAATTGGTCGGAAAAGCAACAAAAATAGTAAAAGGTTGTTTTTTAACCTTTTTTTGTGAGACTGTAATGAAAATTCAAAAAACCTGTTTGTAGATTGAAGTAAGTTGTATACGTGTCTAAAATTTCATCAAAATCGGTTAACGTTGGTCTGAGCTACAAACTTTTAAAGATCGCAGAATAAGGTTGTTACGTACGCAGTCTTATCTTTGACTTTCTAACCCTTTCGGGTGTCCGGAATGCACGTGACCCGGCGGGGTCACCGTTTCCTGCAGTGGTGTGATGCAACCGAGTTTTCCCCGAAAACTAATATTCAATGAAGGCACTCATGTCCCCACTACTTTCTAACTGAATTTCACCGTATAAAAAGGGCCACGAATCTACACTCGGGGGCTCATTTCAAATCTAGCACGTTTAGACGAAAGAGGCTAGCGAGATCGAGTAACGTTCTTCTCCAAGTATTATTACAACTTAAACCACACAGTACGTAGATTCTGATAGGTGTTGTTAATATATTAAAGTCTTTGAGACCCCCGCATTTCTCAGTGCTTCAAAACCGAGAGGTTGGGCTTAGGTACCGCGACAATTAAACACTAAAAACATTTGTAAAAGACTGGACTTATAGAATATAATTAGTTATTTCTAACCCAGAGTTCTTTTATTTAAATTAATCATTATCTGAATTTCCTCTTCGAGATAAACCCACATAGATACTCCTTTACCGCTCAAGGTGTATCACTTTATAAAGTTACGAGGCTAAACTAACATTTCCTAGTGGCTCCCGGGGATACCAGACCCCGGTTCGTCCACGACAACCAACCTCCTAGTGGCTCCCGGGTATACCAGACCCCGGTTCGTCCACGACTTCCACCTTCCTAGCGGCTCCCGGGGATACCAGACCCCGGTTCGTCCACGACTTCCACCTTCCTAGCGGCTCCCGGGGATACCAGACCCCGGTTCGTCCGT
The DNA here is from genome assembly GCA_951215215.1 of Andrena trimmerana. NCBI lineage: Eukaryota > Metazoa > Arthropoda > Insecta > Hymenoptera > Andrenidae > Andrena > Andrena trimmerana. The sequence goes on from OX578062.1 coordinate 13,164,795, forward strand.
GAAAGCTTACCTTCCTAGTGGCTCCCGGGGATACCAGACCCCGGTTCGTCCACGACAACCAACCTCCTTATAGCGGCTCCCGGGGATACCAGACCCCGGTTCGTCCGCTACTAACAAACTCCAAAAAACAAACTCAATCCTCGGCCTCGCAGCCGCCATTCACATTGCCCTCAGCCTCGGCTCGTAACAAGGTCGAGAATCGCGGAAATTCCCGAAATCAGCGATTTTCGACCTTATTCTGCGATATTTGAAGGATTGTAGCTCACACCAACGTTAACCGATTTTGATGGAATTTTAGACACGTATACAACTTACTTCAATCTACAAACAGGTTTTTTGAATTTTCATTACAGTCTCACAAAAAAAGGTTAAAAAACAACCTTTTACTATTTTTGTTGCTTTTCCGACCAATTGCATTTTTTTTTTCAAAACGACGAAACACGTCACTCAGCAAACTAATCCTTCTGGCTTCTCAAAGAAAACTCATGTCGTTTGGACCAATCTAAAAAAGTTATGCAATTTTGAAAATTGTAAACTTTCTTTCGTCCGCCACAGCAGCAACAATATTAATATTAAACTGCTGCTTCAAAGCAAAAATGTACGCGCGCCGAATTTTAAATATACTGTAGGCTTAATTGCATACCGCGCCATCTTGCTTCTACTGTACGAAATCTTATCGTGTAGCAAAGTGAATATACGCCAAATTATAACTACAATTAATTAAAATATTTTATGTGTTCCAAATTGTATGTGTCCTAAATCGCATGTGTCCTAAATTGTATGTGCACTGTAAATTTCGTGTGCTCTAAGTTGCATGTGCACTGTTTGCTGTGCACTATTCTGATGTGTCCTACATTGCATGTGTGGTTTTGTACTGTGTCATTTTGATATGGAGCCTAGCAATATTTTTATAGCAAAAAAAGAAACATGTAAATTTACACATTATCAGGAGGTTGAGTCGGCGCTGTATCATGCTGCGACGGCTCACTGTAGATCACAGTGGCGCGTGCAGACGTTGATGTCCCTGGATCTGCGAATCCTTCCAGGACAGGAACATTGACCGCATCAGTATCCTGAAACACAGAAATATTGGGGTTAACACTGGGAACACCCTGTGTCGATGTTGAACCCTGTTCCTGCAGGACCATCCTCAAATCATGGATGTCCTGATCGATCGTTGGTCTCGGCGCGGTCGTCGTCCTTCGCCGTTTCGGAGTTTCCTCCTCCGAAGAAGTTGTTTGATAACGTGTGGGTTTCGCGACCACACGTTTCTCTCTTTGGCTCATGGCCTGTAAGTAAAACAAGTACATGTTACAATACTTAACAAAGGCGTGTTAGCTGTTTTTTACATTTTACATGCAATATTTTATGCACCACCTATTCAAGACGAACCTATATAACGTGCTACTCAATAAGTGGAGTATAATTCGACAAAGGCTACAACAGTAGAAAACGTGAAAATGACCCATGCAGAAACATTCAAACCAAACGATAAAATAACTCATCACCAGAGATTAACAAGGATACATGTAAGTATGGTTTTACTTGTGAAGAGCAGTACAAAAGAAGAAAATGTAAATATTATAACACGTCACTCACCGGAAAATAGTCGTAACTTACCAAAAACAGGAGACGAAACTAAATAGGGAAAACGATTTTTTTTTTTTTTGCATGGTGGAAATCCCTAACGGATATCTCACCCCCGTGGGAGGGGTGAGATTATGTGGGGCTTGCACCCACTAAAACCACCATGGTGACTGCCTTATGCGAGACGCTTACACAAGGGAGAGGGACTGGCAGCGAGATACTTCTAACGATAATAAAGATGGAAGAATTTAAACACTACGGCTTCTCGCTGTGTGTAATAACGGCAACAACATAACTACGAGTTTCTAAGGGGATGGGATCGTCGTTATTGCCAGTGGGCATATTACCGTGAAAAGGCATTCTAAAACATTTGGCGCGAACCTGATCGGGGGAGATATATAAAATGTCTTGGCTCAATGTAGCGCATTTATATACGCCAAGAGCCGAAGACATTATGCTGAGATCATAAAAATCATCGACCTCTAGAAATTTTTTAATACCTAAACTATAGGAGTTATCGGAGGACATGCTAATATTAAAAATTAAGCAGATGGAGCCGTCGACTGAGATGAAACAATTATCGCGAACATTTATGTCCAGAGAAATGCCATTGAACTTTATCTTACGGTATTGAGAAGAATTGGTGTCGTTACTAAGCGGTCTAGATACGCGAATAGAGGAATCGATATTGCAATGAATATTTGTGCCATGAAGTTGTCTCTCCCTCATCCTATTGGAATATTGTTGGAGAGGAAGACTTGGCTTTCTAAGAAATTTACTAAAAATGGACATGTTATTTTCATAAGGAAAAGCAGAATATGAATCTAAATTACCAAGACGTCTGACATCGTTGGTTAAATGAAGAAGGCCATGGACGTTATAGCTATTAAAAGTTGGGCCATAAAGTTCTTCGTTACGAAGAACAAATTTCTGCAAAGCTAACTCTGCGAAACTCAAGTGTGGGATCGATGGGGATTCTGAAACTAAAACCCGTATGGCCGCGTGTAATAATAAAAAATGCATGTATAGGGTTTTCTCCAGTACACGATTCAGCATAACTGGCCCTGTATACAGAAGGAACTGATGAAATTCGGTGGCTTTATATTTAGAGCATTGTTCAATAGCTCTGGGACGTCTAGCAAAGTCTGAGGGGCAATATCTGCTAAGACTATTCAATCTCGCAGACAGTAAAGAAATGTCTGCGCGGCGCAATTTTGAGAAAGGTGAATAGTCTCCATGCACCCACGCAGACAACAGTTTCTTCACTACGCCCAAACATACAAGATGCATATACTCGAAAGGTACTTGCGAAACCATTCCCATCGGTAGCGATGACAATGGGCTTGTATCTTCCTTGTGATGCTTCTGGTCTAATCGTCTAATGCAGGGCTGCACAAGGAGCTTTTTTCGGCGCCTATCGGCGAGCAACCCACCTGTCACGTTGCTAAGGTTAGAAGCGGTGATTATGATTATGATTTATTATTATAAAAGCTTATAAAAAAGAAAGCTGTCACGTCCCGGGTGAGGTCTTTTGGAGACAATGACATGTGGGGTAGAATGGACTCAGGCGCGAATCTAAAATCCAGCACTCTGAGATTTTGTGGGAACTTAGGCGCGAATATTAAATCCGTCACTCTGAGGGTTTTTGAGGAATCAGGCGCGAATCTGTAATCCAGCACACTGAGGGTTTTTGAGGAATCAGGCGCGAATCTGTAATCCAGCACACTGAGGGTTTTTGAGGAAAGCCAGGCGCGAATATTAAATCCGTCACGCTGAGGGTTTTAGAGGAATCAGGCGCGAATCTGTAATCCAGCACACTGAGGGTTTTTAGAGGGGTCAGGCGCGAATATTAAATCCGTCACGCTGAGGGTTTTAGAGGAATCAGGCGCGAATCTGTAATCCAGCACACTGAGGGTTTTTGAGGAAAGCCAGGCGCGAATATTAAATCCGTCACGCTGAGGTTTTTAGAGGAATCAGGCGCGAATCTGTAATCCAGCACACTGAGGGTTTTTGAGGGAAGCCAGGCGCGAATCTTACATCCTGCACTCTAAAGCTAAAGGATAGATCAGGCGCGAATCTGACATCCAGCACACTAATCGACCAGGGAAGGTTTAAAGGCGAATGGTATCCGGGGACACCCGTTAGCACTCTTGTTTTGATTTTAACGTTGCATTTATGTAGAGAAAATCACTTATAATATTTCCGTGAATAGCACGGCTCGTGCAATAGTATGTTTGTAAACACAACTGGGGCTTTAGCGTTCACTGATCGAGATCAGCTGTTGCTGCAGTTTGTTTTGGTTTGAGGATATTCGCAACCGGAGATTAGACACAATAATTCAAAGCGTGATTTAAACAAGAACGTTTGTTTATTCAAGGTACGATAATATGCCATGCATCGTTAATGCAAAAGCAGTTAATTGTTATAGAAATGCGTTTGACAGCGAGCATTAGCACATGACATTTATATAAATTGTGATTAGTACAATATAAAAGTATGAATATGAAATACAATATGCGATAATTAAAGGAAATGATTACAATAAGCACATATATAGAAAGTAGTAATAGTAATAATACAAAATATAAATGATCGCAATAAGCGTATAGAAAAGTAGTAGTAATTCAATTATATATATATATGATAAGCTTTAAGTAAATAGAATAATATGAAAATAATAAGCGTTAATACGCGAAAGCAATAGACGAAATGAAAGTTATAAATACAAGATAATAAGTGAACGCAATAAGCAATAATAATACGAAATTATAAATGGGAATGATATAAATAATAATAATAATAATAATTGATTGCTTACGGTAGAAGCCGTAGGTAACTGATTTTAATGGTTTCACTATATAATTTTCACTAAATGAATACTTTTAGTACTATTGAAAATACTGGTGATAATGATCTTGAAAATATCGGTAATAATCATGAACATACTGGTAATAATCATGAACATACTGGTAATAATCATGAACATACTGGTAATAATCATGAACATACTGGTAATAATCATGAACATACTGGTAATAATCATGAACATACTGGTAATAATCATGAACATACTGGTAATAATCATGAACATACTAAACTCCGGCCTCTCAGGACCTCGTATTTATATGTTTGTTGCGGGGTACGTGCGGTATCGGCCTTGACACATTTAAGAATTTAGTCGCAGTAGGACTTCCGGGGTTTTTATAAACTGAATGTCTATTAATAGACATCTTTCTGTCACGTACGCCGAATATGCGTCGCAATTAGATTTCTTGGGTTTTTATGAACGGTATTTGGAGATATTCAACCCATCGCATGGATTTTGGGTATTTTAACGGGAAAGGGGTTTGAATGGCTTGGATTTGGAGGGTCTTAGAGAAGGAGTGAGACGTGGTCTCGGTTTAAGAAGATTTTGGGGCGAGGGACTTGTTTAGATTTAGTTTTGAGGAGGGAATTCGTGCCTCGTTGGGCGAATAAGTGAAGGAGGTTTTGTACTGACCATCTCGAGATGGGGACCGCTAAGGTACATCATCGAGGTGATCAGCGATTGGGGAAAAGGGGTAATAATTGAATTTGAGGGACTTTGGTGGAGTGATTCTGAGATTTTTAATAGATTTTCTGAATAGTACCGCGCGAAAAATGTTGGGACGTTACACCTTCCCCCTTATATGAAGAAATGGGTACATTTCTTACCATAAGGTACGGGTGGTTTGTTTTGTAAGAGGGGTCTATACGGGGCGAAGGGGTAGTGTCTTCTTGGAGCTGCTTTCAGTTGACTGATGTTGGTGGAGAGGGAGTCATCGATGGTGATTACTGTCTGCGGAGACGCCTCCCTGATGATGATATATGAGATGACTTTAGGGAGGAGGGATGTGATTTTCCTTCCTTCCTTTGGACGGCATAGCCGCGTATTTAATGGTGGTTGCAATAAATGTTGCAGTAGTAACTATCTATGATAGAAAAATGATTAAAGTTTGTGTTGACTTGCGGTCAACCGGGACTCTCGCGCACGTGGGCAGGGTGATCATAATGTCTTTTATTTCGCAGTTTCTTACTCAGTTTTGAAAGGCAACCAAGATATGTTTCATTTTCATTGACTTCCAGAACCGGGGTCCGGCTGGGTATTGCAAATTTCGCGAAAAATAGTTCATGCTTTGTGTATCCAGTGCCCTCGTGGACACCAGTATTATATGAGAATGCGGACAAGTTAATCCATTCGTACCAGTCACTGTATCTACCGATTAACAATTTTAAGCATTCGGTCACAATGAGATGCAATCTCTCTAAAGAGCCGTTTGTCTGTGGGTGAAAGTCTCTGGTTCGGAATTGTTGCATTTTACATTCCCGTGGTACTGCTTTCGTGAAATTGCGAGTATTTTGTGCTGCTTGGTCGGTGAGAATGGCTCTAAGAGCTCCGAAGTGATAAATGAAATTTTTAATGAATACATCAGCGGTCTTAATTAATGTTAATAGGCTGAGAAACACGCACACTAAATATTTTACGAATAAACCCTGTATGGGTAATTTATAAGTGTTGTTTGCTTTTGTTATAGGTAGTCGTTCACGTATGTTTTCTGGGGAGATTTGTAGTGGAATTTCTGCAGATGATGTTTTCCGGCGCATCTTTCTGTGCAGTTGAATCTTTTTACATTTTCTTCTAAAGTGAGCGTTGGATGTGGGAATTGCAGGGTCGACGGGGTTGCTTCCACTCGTCGCCACATGGACCGGGGAACTGGAGAACCGAGGCCGCTTGGGGTTGCTTGGCCTATGTTTTGACCTGTCTTCTAAGTCGTCGTCCGATTTTTCGCGTGGTCGTTTGGAGCATTTTCCGCTTACAGGAGGTTTACGAGGTGAATTTTCAGTGACTTTATCGCTTTTCCCGGGATTCGGGTGTTTTTCGGAGATTGATCTTTGTAAAATCTTCTCGTTATTTAAGATACAGGGGGTGTAAACGATTGGCAGGTTCTTTTTAACAACTGCCTGGTTTAATATCCCTCCTATAGTATTTTCAGAGGTACGGAATTCCAGCTCAAAGTTCGGATATTGCAGGATTGGTTCCTTCCGCAATGCCGACTTTAAGTGGTTAGAAGCGACTTTTTGGGACGATCCCCAGTCAAATGGAGTGTCCTTTTCCTGAAATGTGGTCAAAGGCCGAGTCGTTCTAGAGAATTCTGGGATAGACGTTATGTAATATCCGGTCAGTTCGAGGTAAATTGTAACTCTTTTGGGTTTGCAAGGTGCTGAGTAGTTCAGGACGGTTTGGATTTTCTGTCGGTCTGGTTTTAGTGTAACCGCGAGAGACTTATGGGAGGTTATGGGAAGGGCTGATTTTGCGTAATGCAAAAGGGGTTTGAGTGAGTGCACCTTCACGGATGCCTCTATGTGGTGGATCGACGGATCCTGGGGTAAGAGGGGCTTGATTTTTGTTAGGGCTGGGATAGGAGTGACGCATTTAGACGTCTTAGTCTCTTTTGGCAGTACCCTTATTGTTCCAAGGGTGGAAACTGGGTCCAGAGAGGTGCCACTTAATAGCACTTGCGTCGGATTGATGTCCTGAAATTTTGGCACATTTACCTCAGTATTTTTGTTGATTATGAACTCGGGTGGTTTCCGAAATTCTGGTGAAAGAATTCTCACAGACGGGGCCTGACCAACTGTTTTCATTTGAATGATACCGGTTTTTACGGTATTGCTGGTGTTTTCGACTGAATCATAAGTGGGTGCGCTCCTGGTTGGCCTACTCCACGGTTCGCATCCGTCGGTACCCGACGGGGTATTTTTTGACTCTATTTCCCACAAACTTCTAGGATCCTTATGGATGGGCTTGATGCGTTTTCTGCATTCTGAGATCGCGTGTCCAGGCTTCTTGCAATAATCGCAGATACGCAATTCTGTAGGTCTTGAGGGAGGAGGTCGAGTTTTGTCCCAGTAAGGGAGCAAAGGATTAGGGGCCTGGTTACCATATTCCGTGGCTCGGTTTTGGGGATATCTTTCGGAAGGTTGGGAGGCAATTCTTTGGTTACTCCTACAGGACAGTGCGTCGTGTCCTGTCTTATTACAAATTTGACATATTAATTTAGGAGCCTCTTGTTCGGAAAACCTTTGATGGTCCCTTTCAATCTTCTTATCCACGAGTACAGCTAGCTCGAAAGCTTCATCGAGCGTTTCGAAATTATGTTGGAATAGTCTTGTTCGCATATGGGGAGGAAGGCCATCCACAAATGAGTCCAACGTTAAACGATCTAAGTCATCGGTGTGATTCCGTGCGAAGTCGCGATAATATTCTCTGTCCTCTTCCAAAATAGCGAATCGGAGATCCTTAACACGCGAGATGTATTCTAGTACGTGTTCGTTAGGTCCTTTAATAATATTGGCAAGTTCCCCACGATAGTGGTCCGAAGTTTTCGCGGGGGAGAATGTTCGTTTGAGTTGTTTTATTAAATCATTCACGGAGTCAAAAACCCTATCCTCAACGGCCAAGCAAGCGTGGTCTTGCAGTTTATTTGTCAACAACCTCGCTAGCTGGGGTTCGGCTTGCGAGGGAATCAGAGCCTTAGCCCTATTGCAGGCTCTTGCGAATTGCAAAACGGATATGTTGTAACCGTTAAAATTAGGGACGGTTTCTATGGCGTCTTTTAACGTGATCTGGGGTGTTGGATCCTGGTCCGGAATATTATTATAATTTATTATTGGTTTCCTATCGAAACGTGAGGAACCAGGAGTGGCAAAATTATTCGCCGTTGGCGGGGGTGCAAGAAGTTTTTCCATCATTCCGCGAATGGTTTGAATCCGCCTGGAGAGACCTTCCAACGCGGGGCCGTCCGAACCGGAGACTACGCCTGAACGCGTATTAGATTCCCGGTCTACGACAAATTCCGCGTACAAGTTTTCAATTTCGGCTTGCTTTTGCTGTATTAATTGCACCTGCTCCCTTTTTTCAGCGATTGCTGTAACTACAGTGTTAGGGGAAGGACCCGCGTTTTGAGCCATAATGCGAGAGTCCTCGGTATCGCCGTACAAGGACATGATACTTTGTATTTCTTAAGTGGCGTTTTGAAGGATTTTAATACTTTCGGCGACCGGCAGCCGTTATTTACAAATCGGGGTATAACTATAGTTATTCTTGATAATTATCGAACCGACGGTAGCTCTTATTCGAGAGCAAATAACTTTCAAAGCACTCGATGCAGTTTCTTATTGGGCGTTCTGGAATTAATGATTTTCTGCACCGAGGGCAATAGACAGGAGTTCTATACGTATAATAATAATGGGTCCAGTATACTTCTACCGTATCCGTGGGCATTAGGCTAGAGCACTTTAGGCAAATCTCGCTGCCGTCAATGGTTGTAGCTACGCCTCCCGAAATGCAGGTTAGTGCGTTTAAATATGCCGTCAAACTTTGTAATCTGCGGCTCCGGTAAGATGGTTGACACCGACTAGGGTGTTCAATGCACATTTTAAATAGTGGGACTTTGTGGGTACCGCGTCACAGAATCTATTTCTTATCAACGGTAAACGTAAATCCCACACCGCTGTCACCAAAAATATGTCACGTCCCGGGTGAGGTCTTTTGGAGACAATGACATGTGGGGTAGAATGGACTCAGGCGCGAATCTAAAATCCAGCACTCTGAGATTTTGTGGGAACTTAGGCGCGAATATTAAATCCGTCACTCTGAGGGTTTTTGAGGAATCAGGCGCGAATCTGTAATCCAGCACACTGAGGGTTTTTGAGGAATCAGGCGCGAATCTGTAATCCAGCACACTGAGGGTTTTTGAGGAAAGCCAGGCGCGAATATTAAATCCGTCACGCTGAGGGTTTTAGAGGAATCAGGCGCGAATCTGTAATCCAGCACACTGAGGGTTTTTAGAGGGGTCAGGCGCGAATATTAAATCCGTCACGCTGAGGGTTTTAGAGGAATCAGGCGCGAATCTGTAATCCAGCACACTGAGGGTTTTTGAGGAAAGCCAGGCGCGAATATTAAATCCGTCACGCTGAGGTTTTTAGAGGAATCAGGCGCGAATCTGTAATCCAGCACACTGAGGGTTTTTGAGGGAAGCCAGGCGCGAATCTTACATCCTGCACTCTAAAGCTAAAGGATAGATCAGGCGCGAATCTGACATCCAGCACACTAATCGACCAGGGAAGGTTTAAAGGCGAATGGTATCCGGGGACACCCGTTAGCACTCTTGTTTTGATTTTAACGTTGCATTTATGTAGAGAAAATCACTTATAATATTTCCGTGAATAGCACGGCTCGTGCAATAGTATGTTTGTAAACACAACTGGGGCTTTAGCGTTCACTGATCGAGATCAGCTGTTGCTGCAGTTTGTTTTGGTTTGAGGATATTCGCAACCGGAGATTAGACACAATAATTCAAAGCGTGATTTAAACAAGAACGTTTGTTTATTCAAGGTACGATAATATGCCATGCATCGTTAATGCAAAAGCAGTTAATTGTTATAGAAATGCGTTTGACAGCGAGCATTAGCACATGACATTTATATAAATTGTGATTAGTACAATATAAAAGTATGAATATGAAATACAATATGCGATAATTAAAGGAAATGATTACAATAAGCACATATATAGAAAGTAGTAATAGTAATAATACAAAATATAAATGATCGCAATAAGCGTATAGAAAAGTAGTAGTAATTCAATTATATATATATATGATAAGCTTTAAGTAAATAGAATAATATGAAAATAATAAGCGTTAATACGCGAAAGCAATAGACGAAATGAAAGTTATAAATACAAGATAATAAGTGAACGCAATAAGCAATAATAATACGAAATTATAAATGGGAATGATATAAATAATAATAATAATAATAATTGATTGCTTACGGTAGAAGCCGTAGGTAACTGATTTTAATGGTTTCACTATATAATTTTCACTAAATGAATACTTTTAGTACTATTGAAAATACTGGTGATAATGATCTTGAAAATATCGGTAATAATCATGAACATACTGGTAATAATCATGAACATACTGGTAATAATCATGAACATACTGGTAATAATCATGAACATACTGGTAATAATCATGAACATACTGGTAATAATCATGAACATACTGGTAATAATCATGAACATACTGGTAATAATCATGAACATACTAAACTCCGGCCTCTCAGGACCTCGTATTTATATGTTTGTTGCGGGGTACGTGCGGTATCGGCCTTGACACATTTAAGAATTTAGTCGCAGTAGGACTTCCGGGGTTTTTATAAACTGAATGTCTATTAATAGACATCTTTCTGTCACGTACGCCGAATATGCGTCGCAATTAGATTTCTTGGGTTTTTATGAACGGTATTTGGAGATATTCAACCCATCGCATGGATTTTGGGTATTTTAACGGGAAAGGGGTTTGAATGGCTTGGATTTGGAGGGTCTTAGAGAAGGAGTGAGACGTGGTCTCGGTTTAAGAAGATTTTGGGGCGAGGGACTTGTTTAGATTTAGTTTTGAGGAGGGAATTCGTGCCTCGTTGGGCGAATAAGTGAAGGAGGTTTTGTACTGACCATCTCGAGATGGGGACCGCTAAGGTACATCATCGAGGTGATCAGCGATTGGGGAAAAGGGGTAATAATTGAATTTGAGGGACTTTGGTGGAGTGATTCTGAGATTTTTAATAGATTTTCTGAATAGTACCGCGCGAAAAATGTTGGGACGTTACAAAGCTAATAATATAATAATAAAAGCTTATAAAAGTGATAACTTTTTTCTGTTTATTAGCTTCACTTATAAATTCGTTCGTGAATACACTTACATACTCCATCTCGTATTCTTCATGAATTCTGCGTGTATTGTTCAGTGTATATTAGGGCTTTTACTATCCGGATATCCGGATCTGAGTATCCGGATACTGAGATACTTCGATCCAGATTTCGAGTTATAACGAGCAATCTGGATACTCGGATACCTAGTACCTACCTAGTAGGTAGTAGGGCTCTTACTATCCGGATATCCGAGTATCCGGATTGCTCGTTATAACTCGAAATCCGAATCGAAATCCGGATCTGAGTATCCGGATATCCGGATAGTAAGAGCCCTAGTGTATATACATGTATATACTATTATGTATATAAGTTTGCAATTCAAAAACTATTATTATATGCGTACAGATGCGTAGGTACTGTACATATGTATATATCGTTATTAGTAAATTATCTGCTTGTAAATACATGTATATATTTATTACTTATATAATTTTGTACTTGTAAATAATATGTATATTGGTTTTTCCCGATAAACAGAGTTGTAAATAATGCTAAGTGCAATTGTGGGCACAACATGCGTGTACATATGTGTATAAATGATACATATCGTTACTTAAAATTTTGTTTTCTTTGTGTCCGAGTTAGTTATTTGTATAGTCTCAACCTTCTAATTATCTTATGTGTCGCTGAAAAGATAAGTATTATTAGCAATAAATGTTTCATTATCAGTAAAATCGAACCGTCAAGTTATACCAAATGCCGGCAATAGTAAATGTTTTGAAAATTTCATGACCCCCTGAATTTTATTACGGGATCTGTTCTGCACTGGGGCCCCACAACGAACCCAGCCATATATACTTACGCTACGAGCCTACGAGCACGCACATACACTACTGCAGTTCTCCTCACCGATTCTAACCTTAGCAACGTGACAGGTGGGTTGCTCGCCGATAGGCGCCGAAAAAAGCTCCTTGTGCAGCCCTGGTCTAATGTAATCCTCGTCGGTTCGAGGTGAATGGTTTATACCGTTCAGGGTACCAGAAACCGTACATTTGGAACAAGGACGGATAGACATATGCCCACGATGATTTAACGCAAATGCTCGAGCTGGTGCATCAGCAATGAAACACCTCAGTCGTACGGGCAACTTAATAGAATGCAAATTTATGCCTCCGTTGGACATGATGGCCCTGACGTCAGCAATAAATTTCTTAAAGAAAATATTGGGGTCGCATGGTTTTTGGGGACCTTTATAGATGCCTACCACTATCGGCTTTATATGTGGAATATTTGCAATCCTACATTGGACAGGCCAAATATGAATGGAACCTGATTTGTCCAAACTACATCCGTCGGTATGAAAATCTAATTCTAACTGTCTAACCAAAGATACCGACAAAGTGTTAGGGAGACTTTTAATAATTTCTGTTTCCAGATCGAAATGAATGTATTCTCCTGGTGCCACGACGAATGTGACAACAGGATTACGTGGCGTAGATACAAGTGTTCTAACATCCTGAGGCAACTGGGAGAAACAGGAATGTGTTCGAAGGAGGGATAATATATTATTTCCTTGAACGTGTGTCAAATTGTTGTCTACGAAACAAGACGCTAACCGTTGACGAAAAGATGCCTCGGAGGAAGTAACACAGGGCAATGGAAGTGTATCATGGATATTAGAAACACGTGACGTGGAAGTAGAAGGACCGGCGTCTTCTACATTTATATCGCGCCTAGCACTGAATCTATCGGGGATTAAATTAACAGGAGTGGACGAACTACAACCTGCTGATGTGCTAGCAGCATCTTGCACGTTAAAAGTATTATCCGCGACTCTACTGACGGTGTTAAGTGCAGCACGGTATCGCAAGCGTAAGTTGCTTCGCACTTCGCGCATAACCCTGCTTCTTTGCCTCCCCGATAGTACGTGTCCCGATTTCCGCGACGTAGATAATTTGAATTTATTAAATTCCATAATTACTTAGGTTCTGTGGATGTCTCGGGAAGATTTTCGTAAAGCTCTCTCTCTGGAAATTCCTCGGTACCGCTGTTGATGGCTGTCACCTCGGAATGAACGAGAATTTGAAACAAACGCGAACAGGGAAGTAGAGCCTCGACCAATCACGAATGTTCGCAAGGCGGCGCAGCCAATCCGAGCGTTCGATTGCGAGCACAAATATCGAACAATGCTCTAAATATAAAGCCACCGTGTTGCAGCCGATATCCACCGATCAGCTGTCGCGCGGATTTAAACGTGCGTGCGAGAGCAGATAAACACGGTGACACACCGTCCGGTAGGACGGTGACATACGTCACGCGTTTTTGCACGGATTCGAGCGTTGCGCGGTTCTAAGAATCCGTTAGTCGCTTCCAAGTTCACGTTCGACAACAACACGCTCCCGCACGCACCTATTTTAAATCCTCGTTTTGTCGCTCTGCGACCCACGAGTCCAGTTTCACGGGCATTTCAAACCGGCCCTTCGAGCCTTTGCGCCCAGCGCACTTGTACATAGTTTGTACATATTAGTGTTCCGTGTAATCGCGTATTTTGTCAGTCGTGCGTGTCCGTCCTGTGATTCTGTGGAGTGTTAGTCCGTGTTGTACCGACGCCCACCGTCGACTTAATAAACGTGGCATCTTCTCAATTGGTGAACTTATTCAACACCCGTGGAGCGCAGATCTTCTCTGGCCATACCAGTGGCAATCCACCTGCCGTCCCAAGGCATTCGCTTAAACACTTGGTCCTTCGAGCCGGATTGCCTTGAAGAATGGCTCCACCGTCCCGGGAGAGCGAGGACACCTCGACGTCACCTCCAAGATGGCACTCGTTGGTGAAAGAGATTCGGGTGCTTCTCCAAGGGTCCGGTCGCCTCCTCGCCAACTTCAAAAAGATGGGGAAGGCGAAGTTCACCGAGGAGAACACGGAGGATCGGTTGGCCAAACTCAACGAGACGTGGGCTCGGTGCGAGGCCCTCAACATGGAGCTGGAAATCCTGCTCTCGGACGCCGAGCGGACGGCGTGCCCGTTCGTCATGCAGTCGGAGTTTGCCCTGGCGGAAGAGGAGTATTGGGCTGCCCGGGACTTTTTCCGAGAAGTCCTGAAGACGTTCCAGACGCCGCCTACATCGGGATCGTCACAAGGGACGTACGAGGGACTGAGCAGAGGCCTTGCGCGCCTTCCGACCATCGCGCTACCGAAATTCTCCGGTGAGTACACGGAGTGGCCGAGTTTCCGCGATCTGTTCACGTCGTTGGTTATAGGCAACGCGACCCTCAGCGACACGACGCGGCTGCAGTATCTGCAGTCGGCGGTGGAGGGCCAGGCGGCCGAGACGATCGCTCACATTACCGTGACCGAGGCTAATTTCAGCACTGCGTGGGATCTCATGACCCGCGAATTCGAAAACAAACGAGCGATCGTCTCGGCACACCTGCGTGACCTCCTCACCTTGCCGCCGATGGCCGGTGCGTCGGCCGCGGAGTTGAGACGGTTGCGTGCCCCCACCAATCGGGCGCTCTCCCTCCTCGCGAACCTAGGCCGCCCCACCGAGCACTGGGATGACATCATCGTCGCTCTGACGACGATGAAGCTCGATCCCGAGCTCATGGAGGAGTGGGAGCTCTCGCTTGGCGTCAGCACCGACCCCCCTTCCTACGCGACACTCGACGAATTTATGAGGACTCGAATTCGCTCGCTGGATGCCTCGCGACGCGCGAAAGAGGCCGCCGCGCCCGATCGTTCCACCGCCGGGGAACCATTAGACAGCTCCGTCGCTCGGGTGTGTACCACGACCCCCGCGTCAGGCCCTTCGTCGTCCGGGACGAATTCCCACTGTCCTGTGTGTCGGGCGCGACACGCGCTATACCGATGCGCGGCGTTTAAAGCGTTACGGTTCGATCAACGCCGCGAAGTCGCGGCGGATAAGCGCGTCTGTTTCAATTGCCTCGCGCCCGGCCACATGGCCCCGTCGTGCCCCGTCACAACCAATTGTTCGCGATGCAGCCGGCGGCATCACTCGTTGCTCCATCCACCGACGTCTGTACCGGCAAGCGGCACCGATGATGCCACCGCGGCTCCGTCGGCCAGCGGCGATCAGGCCCCCGCGGCCACTGTAAATTCCATTGCGTCACCCGCCACCATGGATGGAGCGCCAGTGGTGCTGGCCACCGCGATGGTTGGCGTCCGGTCATCGGGCGGCGACTTACTGCCCATTCGGGCACTGCTGGATCAGGGAGCCCAGGTGTCCCTGGTATCCGAGTCCGTGGTCCAGACGTTACGGCTCCCAAGGCAGGCCAACGTCCTCAATTTTGTCGGCGCTCTGGACGGCAAACTGGGTGCCTCGCAATCGACGGTGAGGATCACATTGGCGTCGCTTTCTGGAGCACCCCCGGTGGCCATCACCATCACCGCCCATGTAGTGCCGAGGGTGTCGTCCTATGTTCCCGAGTGGACCCCGACCAACCAAAGGAAGGATTTCGCCGGCTTGGACTTTGCGGACCCCGACCCGTTGACCCGCCGCCCGATTGACCTGATCGTCGGCGCCGATTACTTCGGAGCTCTGCTGCTCCCCGGGCTGACCCGCGGCAATCCCTCCGCTCTGATTGCCCAACAAACCATCTTCGGATGGATTGTTTCCGGTCCGACCTGTCGTTCGCCCGCCGCCGGTGCGTTGCACCACGTGACGGCCCAGCCCGTGGCCGCGGAGGACGACATCAGCGTCCTGTTACGAAAATTCTGGGAGGTCGAGGAGGTCACCGCACTCACGACTCTCGCCCCAGACGACGCGCGCTGCGAACACCATTTCGCGAGCACGCACTCGCGCCGGGCGGACGGTCGGTACATCGTGCGACTCCCCCTAAAGGCCGGACATCCGCTCGATGTCGGCGAGTCCCTGGGGCGCGCGACCACGCTCTTGCGCGCCCTCGATCGGCGTCTCGCGAGGGACGCGGCCTTGGAGAAGCAGTATCACGAGTTCCTATCGGAATATGAAACGCTCGGGCATATGGAAGAGGTCGGGGGCCCCCAGAGGGCCGACGCAGCACCCAAGCTGGTATACTTGCCTCACCACGCCGTCGTGAAGCAAGTTCCGAGCGCGGCCGCGAAGCTACGCGTCGTCTTTAACGCGTCGAGCCCGACGTCGAACGGGACTTCATTAAACGACCATCTGTTGGTCGGCCCGAAATTACAACGCGATATTATGGCCGTTCTTCTCCAATGGCGCCTCCCTCGCTTCGCTCTCAAGGCCGACATCGAAAAGATGTACCGGCAAATCCTCGTGCACCCGAGCGACGCCAACCTCCAGTGCATTCTGTGGCACCGCAGCCCCGACAGCGCGCCCACCACGTTTCGGCTCCGGACCGTCACTTACGGCACCGCCTCCGCGCCCTATCTAGCCTTGCGTGTCTTGCAACAACTGGCCACTGACGAAGGAGGGCGACATCCGCGAGGGCGACGAATACTTGAGACCCAATTCTACGTCGATGACGTCCTATTCGGAGCGGACGAGATCTCGTCGGCGCTCGCGGATCGCGATGAGCTCTGCGCTTTGCTTGCGCGGGGAGGCTTCGTCCTGCGAAAATGGGCGGCCAATCACCCGTCCCTTCTTCCGGACAACGCCACGTCCGCCACTTTCGAGTCGCCGGTACCCTGTGCCCCGGAGGTCCAATCGGTTTTGGGCATACACTGGATTGCCCAAGTGGACGCGTTCCGGTATGTGATTGGCCCCCCATCCAACCCCGCGACGACGAAGCGCACTATCCTGTCGGTGGCTGCGCGTCTGTACGACCCGCTCGGCTGGATATCGCCCGCGGTGGTGGTCGCGAAAATGTTATTACAGGACCTGTGGCTGCGAGGCTCGGACTGGGATGCCCCGCTTCCGACGGACGTGCTGCAGGGATGGCAGGACCACGTCTCGGCCCTTCCCCTCCTGGAGTCGCTGCGCATTCCGCGCTGGTGCGGACACGATGCTTCCGTCGCCGTCTGTGAGCTGCACGGCTTCGCCGACGCATCCTCAAGAGCCTATGGCGCGGTCGTGTATTCTCGGATCGTTCGCCGGCAGGGAGAGGCAGCACGCGTCACACTCCTTGCCGCCAAGACAAAGGTCGCGCCGGTCCAAACAATGAGCATTCCTCGCCTCGAATTGAGCGCCGCCGTCCTCCTTACGCGCCTTCTCCTACGCATCAAGTCCGAAGCCCCCTGGCCTCGTTCGGCAACTCACGCTTGGACGGACTCCAGCGCGGTGCTTGCGTGGCTACACCGTCACCCCTCCCACTGGAACGTGTTCGTCGCGAATCGCGTGGCGGAAATACAGTCCTCGCTGCCGGCATCCGCGTGGCGGCACGTCCCGACGCGTGACAACCCGGCCGACTGCGCCTCGCGAGGCATGCACCCCCGCGACCTGCTCCTCCACGAGCTCTGGTGGAAGGGACCGACATGGCTCCTGCTGGCGCCGTCGGAGTGGCCGGCGAGTCCGCCGTCGGAGGACTCGCGACCGGCCGAAATCGAAGCGCGACGAACGGTGACCCACGTCACAACGTCGCCCGCGCCTTGCCCGTTGGCCCCGCTGCCGGACAGCGTTTCCTCGTGGCCGCGACTCCTCCGAATCACGGCCTACGTCTTGACCTTCGCGCGGCGGTCCCGTCGCGAAGTCGCGGGGGGTGGGGGGTCGCGATTGTCGGGAGTGCAGCGCGCGCGCGTGTGGTGGCTCCGGTGGCTTCGGGGCACGGCCTTCGCGGACGACATCTTCGCGATTCGCAAAGGGGACCCAGTCCGCAGGGCCAGCCCGCTCCGCCAGCTGGCCCCGTTCGTTGACGAAGACGGTTTGATTCGCGTAGGGGGGAGGTTGCAACATGCTCCACTTCCGTATGACGCGCGGCACCCGATAATTCTTCCGGCGCATCACGTGTCCGCGCTAATTATTCGCCACGCGCACCTCCGGGCGCTGCACGGTGGGCCCCAGCTCACCCTCAGCGTTCTGAGGAACAATTTTTGGGTGCTCCGCGCGAGGGAAGTGGTACGCGCAAGTGTGCACCGGTGCACAGTATGCGCCCGGTTTCGGGCCACCACGGGAACACAGATCATGGCTGACCTTCCCGCTGCGCGAGTCTCGCCGTCCCGGCCATTTGCCAACACCGGAATAGATTACGCGGGACCGGTAATGGCCCGACCGGCCAAGGGGCGCGGATATAAGGCCCATAAAGCGTACATCGCCCTCTTCGTGTGCATGTCGACGCGGGCCGTGCATCTGGAGCTGGTGTCGGACTACACCACCGCGACCTTCCTCGCCGCGTTTCAACGGTTCGTCTCCCGCCGCGGCCGTCCCCAACATGTGTATACCGATAACGGCACCAATTTCAGAGGCGCCGCTCGAGAGCTCGGCGCTGCCATCCGCGGCGCGGTGGGTTCGTCGGACCTCGCTGCATTCTCCGACACCGAGAACATCGCGTGGAGTTTTATTCCTCCGGCCGCGCCGCACTTCGGGGGATTGTGGGAGGCAGGAGTCAAAAGTGCGAAGCACCACCTGCACCGAGTCATCCGCGATCACACCCTATCGTACGAGGAGCTGACGACGGTGCTCTGCATGGTCGAGGCGTGTCTCAATTCGCGCCCTCTCGTCCCCGCGCCGAGCGGCGACGATGACCTCGCGCTCACCCCCGCTCACTTTGTGACCGGCGCGCCCCCGTTGGCGCTGCCCCCGGTTGCGTCGGCGACCGGTCCTGCGTCGCTCCGGACCCGATGGGAGCTCGTCCAGCGGATGCGTGACCACTTCTGGAGGCGATGGCGCTCGGACTATCTCCACGCTCTGCAGCCGCGGCGTAAGTGGACCAGCCCAGAGAGAAGCCTCTGTGTCGGCGACGTTGTCGTTCTTAAGGGCGACGACGCCCCGCCGGCACAGTGGCGACTCGGCCGCGTTTCGCGTGTCCACCCCGGTCTGGACGGTCGAGTCCGGGTGGTGACGGTGCGCACCGCACAAGGCGAATCCCTGCGACCGATCACCCGCGTTGTATTACTCCCGTGCTCCCCCGCTCCTGCTGACGGAGACCACGACGTGAACAGTGCTTGTACCACCGCACAATAATTGTACCGCGCCACTCCGGTCCACCTCGTAGAGTCACTGCGTGTCACGGCGGGCGGACGCCCTGCGTCGGCGTCCGCCAAAGTCGGTCCGGTCCTCCGAACCGAGGCGGGCGGAATGTTGCAGCCGATATCCACCGATCAGCTGTCGCGCGGATTTAAACGTGCGTGCGAGAGCAGATAAACACGGTGACACACCGTCCGGTAGGACGGTGACATACGTCACGCGTTTTTGCACGGATTCGAGCGTTGCGCGGTTCTAAGAATCCGTTAGTCGCTTCCAAGTTCACGTTCGACAACAACACGCTCCCGCACGCACCTATTTTAAATCCTCGTTTTGTCGCTCTGCGACCCACGAGTCCAGTTTCACGGGCATTTCAAACCGGCCCTTCGAGCCTTTGCGCCCAGCGCACTTGTACATAGTTTGTACATATTAGTGTTCCGTGTAATCGCGTATTTTGTCAGTCGTGCGTGTCCGTCCTGTGATTCTGTGGAGTGTTAGTCCGTGTTGTACCGACGCCCACCGTCGACTTAATAAACGTGGCATCTTCTCAATTGGTGAACTTATTCAACACCCGTGGAGCGCAGATCTTCTCTGGCCATACCAGTGGCAATCCACCTGCCGTCCCAAGGCATTCGCTTAAACACACCGAATTTCGTCAGTTCCTTCTGTATACAGGGCCAGTTATACTGAATCGTGTACTGGAGAAAACCCTATACATGCATTTTTTATTATTACACGCGGCCATACGGGTTTTAGTTTCAGAATCCCCTTCGATCCCACACTTGAGTTTCGCAGAGTTAGCTTTGCAGAAATTTGTTCTTCGCAACGAAGAACTTTATGGCCCAACTTTTAATAGCTATAACGTCCATGGCCTTCTTCATTTAACCAACGATGTCAGACGTCTTGGTAATTTAGATTCATATTCTGCTTTTCCTTATGAAAATAACATGTCCATTTTTAGTAAATTTCTTAGAAAGCCAAGTCTTCCTCTCCAACAATATTCCAATAGGATGAGGGAGAGACAACTTCATGGCACAAATATTCATTGCAATATCGATTCCTCTATTCGCGTATCTAGACCGCTTAGTAACGACACCAATTCTTCTCAATACCGTAAGATAAAATTCAATGGCATTTCTCTGGGCATAAATGTTCGCGATAATTGTTTCATCTCAGTCGACGGCTCCATCTGCTTAATTTTAAATATTAGCATGTCCTCCGATAACTCCTATAGTTTAGGTATTAAAAAATTTCTAGAGGTCGATGATTTTTATGATCTCAGCATAATGTCTTCGGCTCTTGGCGTATATAAATGCGCTACATTGAGCCAAGACATTTTATACATCTCCCCCGATCAGGTTCGCGCCAAATGTTTTAGAATGCCTTTTCACGGTAATATGGCCACTGGCAATAACGACGATCCCATCCCCTTAGAAACTCGTAGTTATGTCGTTGCCGTTATTACACACTGCGAGAAGCCGTAGTGTTTAAATTCTTCCATCTTTATTATCGTTAGAAGTATCTCGCTGCCAGTCCCTCTCCCTTGTGTAAGCGTCTCGCGTAAGGCAGTCACCATGGTGGTTTTAGTGGGTGCAAGCCCCACATAATCTCACCCCTCCCACGGGGGTGAGATATCCGTTAGGGATTTCCATCATGTAAAAAAAAAAAAAAAAATCGTTTTCCCTATTTAGTTTCGTCTCCTGTTTTTGGTAAGTTACGACTATTTTCTGGTGAGTGACGTGTTATAATATTTACATTTTCTTCTTTTGTACTGCTCTTCACAAGTAAAACCATACTTACATGTATCCTTGTTAATCTCTGGTGATGAGTTATTTTATCGTTTGGTTCGAATGTTTCTGCATGGGTCATTTTCACGTTTTCTACTGTTGTAGCCTTTGTCGAATTATACTCCACTTATTGAGTAGCACGTTATATAGGTTCGTCTTGAATAGGTGGTGCATAAAATATTGCATGTAAAATGTAAAAAACAGCTAACACGCCTTTGTTAAGTATTGTAACATGTACTTTTTTTACTTACAGGCCATGAGCTAAAGAGAGAAACGTGTGGTCGCGAAACCCACACGTTATCAAACAACTTCTTCGGAGGAGGAAACTCCGAAACGGCGGAGGACGACGACCGCGCCGAGACCAACGATCGATCAGGACATCCATGATTTGAGGATGGTCCTGCAGGAACAGGGTTCAACATCGACACAGGGTGTTCCCAGTGTTAACCCCAATATTTCTGTGTTTCAGGATACTGATGCGGTCAATGTTCCTGTCCTGGAAGGATTCGCAGATCCAGGGACATCAACGTCTGCACGCGCCACTGTGATCTACAGTGAGCCGTCGCAGCATGATACAGCGCCGACTCAACCTCCTGATAATGTGTAAATTTACATGTTTCTTTTTTTGCTATAAAAATATTGCTATATAGACATTTTCTTATAAATGTTAATGTTCGCAGGAGCATGGAAGATCTCACGGGGCGTGATCGGATCGAGGCCGAGCTAGTGTAAGTATCGCGTGTATCGTGTTTATTAATACGTAACGTCTCCATCCGTTCTGTTTGCAGAAGAATGAATACTCTGTTGATGAGTATTCAGAAATCTATCCAGGCCACCCACGCTGCTTCAAGGAAGCACTGCCGGACGACGTAACATCTTCATTTACCTGGTTTGGCCGCGAAGGACTCAGATCCTTCTATGACACCCGCATTGCGAGGGCGATTTTTGGTACGAAACAATAAGCACTTTTTATTTTTTTACGTAGAATTATTGCTACTATTACTGTATGTTCCACTGATGCTAACGTACTTTGCATACATTTCTTTTTCAGACGGTGTGGCTCAAAATCAGAAGTTCCGCAAGCCAACTCGGTCGGACTTCCAGTTGCGGATGCAAGCAGAGCTCAAGGCAGCAAAGGAGACGGTACGCTGTAGGAAGCGTCGTCCAGCATCGTCAGCCCAGGAACTACGAATGCCCCGCGATTTCTGGAGCGACCAGCAGCCCGAAGAAGAAGCTGATGACCCCTGAAGAAGGTCCGTTTTAACATAACATTAAACATCACGACATTTAGTGTCACGACCGTAAAAGTCACAATTTATATTTTATATATTTCATTTTGTAATATTTTATTTTTCAGAAATATGCCCATTAAAAGTAGAGATGTGTCTCCTTTTACAGTGGCGAAGAAACCAAACGGTACTTTTCAGTGCCCATTTTAAACGAGTACAACGGGAACTGCCCCTCGGCGTTCATAAGGAACAACAATCGGCACTTTTCAGCGCCAGTATTTTTAAACGTACACAACCAAACAGTACTTTTCAGTGCTCACTTTACTTCAGCATCACTGAAGCAAAGTTTTTAACTCTCGACGTTCGCAATGAACACCATTCGGTACTTTTCTGCGCCTGTTTAATAAATTACTCATTGATCGGTACTTTCCCAGTATCGTTTCAATTTTATACTAATATTGTATTTGTTTTCAGATTCAACACAAGCGAAGAAGAAGTGGTGATTCTATGCAAAAAAATAAGTCTAGAATATAGTATAAAAGTTTCTGATATCGCCCTTCGTTCTCAAAAACATTGACTTATGTTTGCATCTAGAATCACCACTTCTAAATGTAAATATTGAAAGCTGATTTATATGTGCCATTTTTATTATTTTGTATTTGTAACCATTGTATGTTTTTAAAGACAAGTACATACCTTTTGAAATATGTAAATAGATAACTTATTTAACAAACTCCAAAATCTGCTCGCAGGTTATGTGAGCAGAATCCACTGCTCCATTTCTCCCATCTATCAATTATTCACGTGTAGTAGAAAGGGAGGGGATACACAAAGCAATAACGGTACATTTGTGTTGGTGCGTAGGTCCATCTGACGTCACGTGTAGGGAATTGTTTGGCAATTGTTGCCTTTAGATGGCGCTGTTCGATGTGTCAGGCGGGCGGCAGGATCTGCCGTCGATGAACCGTAGCTGAATGCGGATGTAGGCTGCACCGCAGCTGCCGGCAGATCCTGCGTTATCCTGGCAGACCCTGCTGTCCATCTGCTGGCAGACTGCAGGCAGATGGTTAGCAGGGGTAATTACAGTAGAATACATTCAATAAAAGACGAAAGAAAAGGAACCCATAACCCATGTATATATATATCCTTTCATTGTATATATATATCCAAACAAAATCGAGTAATAAATAATTAAGTTAAATCTGATAAATCACTAGCATTTATCATTATTCCAGAGCTGAAGCTCCCAATGGAAGAATGCGAGGAGGATTTGGAATTTTATGGGCCAATTGATGGAGTCCTCCCCCACAATCACCCCGAAGCTTACTATGAATTATTAACGATGTATTGCGTAATTAAATCGATAGTAAGAATCTATACATTGGATGAGTTGCGGATTTGTCAAAATTGCTATGAGGAAACACCGGAGGAACAAGAATACTATGAAGAAGGAGGGTGGCATTGCATATGTTTTTATACTACTGCAGTTGCAGCATCAAAGTGCTTCAAATGTAATACCTCAATAGCCACCGTAAAGGCTGCAAGTCAATGCCGAGAATTTATAAAGGAATATTTTGAGCTGGATCAGGAAGGATGGACACAATTATATAAGGGACAATGTATAGATGTTATTACGCGTTGGTAACCAAGAAGGGGATTGTTTAAAATATTAAACCCCAAAAATGTAATATTTAAGTAAAATATGTATATATATTGTTCTATTTATAAATTACTAAGAGTAAATTAACTAACCCTCACATACGATGCAGAGAAACAATTTAGTAATAAGAACGAACACCGGAATGATTACAGAAAAGATCAAACCACATTTAAAATGGGAGTGCTTCACGATCCTAAACAACCACAAGACTACGTGCAACATCGTGGCCCCATAGACGGAGTTCTTCCCGAAAATCATCCTGAAACCTATTTATCATTACTATCATTATATTGCGTCCGACAAAATAGATATTTACTCTATGTACCCGACACAATGTGCATATGCGCGGAATGTTACATACAAATAATAGGAGAACCCGAAGGAAAGTAATCGAAGAACACTTACATGCCCTTTGTGCTGAAGAAGAAGCTCAATTAATTTCCACTTGCGATAAATGCGATGAGGACATTGCTTGGATAGGCGCCGCAACAGAATGCGCAGGATGCACGGAAGAATATTTGAATTTAACAACTGAAGAATATAATGATTTAATAAGTGGAAACTATAAAATCGTAGAAAACAGATGGTAGGAATAGAAATAAACGATGAACTCGAAATAAGTTGATTAAACGTTTTAATATATCTATTTTTATACAAAAAGGAAAGGAAATCTGAAATTTTAGAAAATATATATACACATATCTAGAATAAAGTAAAAGATTATTTTTCGAAATGTATACGTATGTCCCCCTGCACTCTGCAATAAAACCGTTCATATAATTCCACGGGTAAAGTGCCGGAAGGAACATTAATAGAGGCGCCAATAACCACCCATGAATTTCTGGGGTGGGCCTCTAAAAAGGCGATCTGGCGTTTTTTTATCTTTATCAAACGCCGCATTCGCACAATCCACGCATCTGAGACATTTGCCATCTACAAAATGTGAATTATAAGTAAGAAAGAAAGAGAAGGAAAAATAAATGTTTAAAAATAAACTCACATTGTATTTCTTAAAATACACCACATGTAAAATAAAGTCAGAATATCCACTACGGTGGTCGCTAACGAAATGAAGAGGCTGCATATGATTAACTGTCGAAAGAACATCATCGATGATCGATGGAAGGGAGACAGGATCGATGTTCCACATGAGCAAGGGGGGGGGGGGGCGCACGACGCGTCACTACTCCATGATCGCTTAAGATCGAGAGATGGCACAATAAGTACTATTTCTCCAACATTTCCCGCCCGCCATTCATCGGCCCGATGAATGAATGCCACTGCAGACGTGATGCTGATCGGTCCTATAGCTATAGCGTGATCAGTTCGCGGCTAGCGTCGTCGCCGCCCGGCCCATGTGGAGATCGTCTTTCCAATTTGATCGGTAGTGATAGTTAGTTCGGTGTATCAGTTGACACGTTGGCCTGTACATAAGGTAAGTAAATTAACTTTACAATTGGTCTTACAAATTCCGAACGCGCAGTTCTTACATGGGCCACACGCGTCAAACCGTCCGGCCCGGGGCACAATCGCGTGATACGAGCGAGTGGCCACTTGTTGGGAGGCAGAAGCTCGTTCCTCAAAATGCACATGTCCCCAACACGTGGCTGTGGGTGTGGCCGCATCTATTTATTGCGAGTCTGAAGAGACTGCAGGTATTCCCTCGACCAGCTACGCCAGAACTGCAGTCTCATCTGTTGTAGTAGGTGTCATCTGTATAGGCGCGAACTGGGGACGTCCTCCACAGCTGGATCTGCTACGGCGAGAAGTGCATCGCCGATCAGAAAATGCACCGGAGTAAGGGCCGTGACGTCTCCCGGGTCATCGCCCAAGGGTTGCAGTGGGCGAGAATTCAAACACGCTTCAATTTGGGTGAGCAGCGTCGTCATCTCCTCAAACGTCAGATGCTGGTCGCCGACCACCCTCCGCAGGTGATGCTTTGTGGATTTAACGGCTGCATCCCAAATACCCCCAAAGTGTGGAGCAGCCGGTGGATTGAATCTCCATGTTATGTCTTCTTTCAGTAAGTGAGCCTGCATAACCTCACTTTTGCTGCAGATCGGTCCCAGGTTGTCGCGTTGCTCCCGTGCTGCGCCCACGAAGTTGGTGCCCCGGTCGCTATATAAAGGATGGAGCAGATGCCTCGCCTTGAAGTAAAGCGCCGCAAGGAATGCTTCTGTGCTATAATCAGAAACGACTTCTAGGTGAACGGCTCGGGTAGTTAGACACAGGAACACGGCGATATAACCCTTGTGCGTGCGTTGGCCCCCGCCCCGAGAAGCCAACAGTGTGAACGGTCCGGCGTAGTCCAAGCCCACTTGCACGAAGGGCCTGGCTGGAGTGAC
Source organism: Andrena trimmerana (assembly GCA_951215215.1). Classification (NCBI taxonomy): domain Eukaryota; kingdom Metazoa; phylum Arthropoda; class Insecta; order Hymenoptera; family Andrenidae; genus Andrena; species Andrena trimmerana. The sequence continues at coordinate 13,191,217 of OX578062.1, forward strand.
TCGGTACGCTGGCAGATCCCCCATGAGCTGCTGTCCTGGTGCCGCCCTCCACCGTATGCAAGTGACGCAGCGGTGAATGTGGGTCTTGATACGCTGTCAACCCTGTAGTATCCAATATCTTTGACGTAATGCAGCCAAGGTAAGTTGAGTTCCACCGTGTAGGGTTCGCCGGTGGGCCTCGTCAATCAGTAGCTCAGTGAAGTGTCCCTCATTTGGCAGGATGATCGGGTGCTTCTCCCAGGAAGGGAGCGAGGAGTGTTTCAGGCGACCCCCGACCCGCAGCAGCCCTTGGGAATTTAAGAAGGGTGTGAGTCGTAGTAGCTTACTGCGATTCGCCATTGGGATTCCGCTCTCCAGTCGTCGACAGTCATTTTGGAACTCCTGGCGTTGAATCACCTTGATCCAATGCGCACGTGCTGCTTCCAGTTCTGCAATTGCCAAACAGAGTCCTCCGTCTGGTCGAGGCTGTCGACGTTGTGGCCAGCGTCGGCACCAAGCCGTTATCCGCAGGAGCTTCTGGATAGAGGAGTAATTAGTTAACAGGTAATTAGGTGCTGCCTTCTTAGCATTGGTGGTCAAGCTGGACACGGCCCTAGCCTCCAGGTAGGTACTCTCCCCTTGGTTTACACCAGTGAGGGGATCCCGTGAGCCAGGCTGACCCCTTCCATCATAGCTTGAAGTTGGAAAGTTGGTTGGGCGGCAGCCCTCTGGATGCGCAGTCGGCAGGACTCTCGGTGCCCGCCACGTGATGCCAACGGGCCTCTGGTTTCTCCCGTTGGATTTCTGCCACCCGATTAGCAACGTAAGTCTTCCATCTTGATGGATGGCTTCGAATCCAGTCCAATACTACTTTGGAATCGCTCCACAGATAGGTCTGGACGCCGTCCAGTTGCAAGGTCCCTTTCGCGGTGGTCACCAGTCAAGTCAACAGTGCCGCCGCGCATAGTTCGAGCCTTGGAAGTGTGACTCGCTGCAGTGGTGCCACCTTGGTCTTGGCTGTGACCAAATACGCCTGCGCACTTCCGTCGTGGTCCACGACGCGTAGGTAGATGACAGCGGCAAAGGCCCTCTCCGAACCATCCGCGAACCCGTGGAGCTCGATCTGCTGGACCCTGGAGTGTAGTCCCAACCAGCGTGGTACGCGGACATCTGCCACGCTTGGCAGGTCCGCCAGGAACTGAGTCCATTCTCGCCCATCGGCTGGTGGCAGCGTGGTATCCCAATCTATTTTTAATAACCAAAGGGATTGTAAGAAAATCTTGGCTTTCACAGTTGCCGGCGCCAGCAGTCCGAGCGGGTCGAAAATTCGAGCGACGCGAGAGAGGACCGTGCGACGGGTGACCGGTGCGATGGAAGTATCCTCCGCCACCTGTACTCGGAACACGTCCCCTCGCACGTTCCAGTGGACACCCAGTGCCGTGTGTAGAGTGTCCTTCTCCCAGTTGACGGCCGCTGGTACCTCTTCGCCTGGGAGTCCCTCTAATAAGGTGGGTGTGTTAGATACCCACTTCCTTAGGTTGAAGCCGCGCCGCCCTGCAGAGCAAGCGCAGCTCCGATTGAATCTCTCGTGCTTCTTCTTCGCAGTCGGCTCCCTTCAATACATCGTCCATGTACACGTCTGTTTCCAGTATCGTCGCAGCTCGTCGAAAGTTGGAGCGTTCGTCCTGTGCCAGTTGCCGCAGCGTGCGGATGGCCAAGTAGGGTGCACAAGTTAATCCATAAGTGACGGTCTTCAACTCAAAGTCACTTACGTCGTCCTCATCCTGCCGTCGCCACAGGATTCTTTGGAATCGCCGATCCCCCGGGTGCACGAGTATTTGGCGAAACATCTTCTCGATGTCCGCAGTTAGGCAGATGCGATGCGTCCTCCAGGGCAGCAACACTTGCGGTAAACCCGGTAGCAAGTTGGGTCCCACCATGAGGAGGTCGTTCAGGGACTTCCCGGAGCTGGTAGCGTAGGAGCCGTTGAACACCACCCGAAGCTTCGTGGTAGTGCCGCTCGCCTTGTAGACTCCGTGGTGTGGCAGGTAGTAGCCCTCATTATCTGGGTGAAATTCATTTGCTTTAGTCATGTGCATTAGCTCCTCATACTCACGTAGGAATGAGGTGTAGGCCTCCTTGAAGTTGGGGTCCCGGCCGCACTTGGCCTCCGTACGTTGAAGGATTCGGGCAGCCCCGGCTCGAGATTCGCCCAATCCTTGCGTCTCCTTGAAGGGGAGACGCACCATATAGCGGCCCGACGGTAGACGCTGGTGAGTATTAGTGAAGTAATCTTCACGCTCCTGGTCCTCAGCATTGAGGGTAGTAACCACCCTCACCTCTTCTTGCTCCCAGAATTGTTGGACCATAGGCACGAGGTCGCGCTCCATCGTGCACTTGAGCGTGACGAGTCCAGCCGATGCACATGATTCGTTTCGCTCCAAGGGCATCGCGAGTCCAGAAACTATCCAGCCCAAGATCGTCTTTTGGGCAATGGACTCGCCCTCTCGCCCTTTGCGGAAGCCGTCCTCCAGAATCAGCAAATAAACGTCGGCACCCAACAGCACATCGATCTGGGCGCCATCAGTGAAGTTCGGGTCGGCCAGAGGCAGGCCATGCAGGTGAGTCCAAGCATCCCTGTTCTGACTGATCTGCGGAGTGTAGGCAGCACCATCGCTGTGGTTGTCCGCCGTGGTCCGCGACCTCCGTCTGGCGTGAATTCCAAGTGGACGCTCCCCCGCACGCGCTCCGCCCGCTGGTTGCCGATGCCGACTATGTGTACATTGGATGGTTTCCTAGGTAGTCCCAGCAATTGTACCAGTGCCTCCGTGGCCAAAGAGGCTTCGCTCCCCTGATCGATCGAAGGCGCCTGTACAAGGACGTCTTTTAAACGACTGTGTTAAGACGTCTTTAAGGTGTCTGTACTAGGACGTATTTTAAACGACTGAGTTAAGACGTCCTTAAGGCGTCTGTACCAGGACGTAATTTAAACGACTGAGTTAAGACGTCTTTAAGGCGCCTGTACCAGTACATCTTTGAACCAAAACAAAACCCCACAAGGGATCTAACGGGTGTCAATTAAGTGCGTGATTACTGTTTCAACTTTCCCTGGTCGATCAAGTGTTACGAATCTCGCATTCGAGCCTAATTTCCTTCCGACCCTCACAGTGCAGAATCTCGCATTCTCGCCTGGCTTCCTCAGAACTTCAGTGTGCAGAATCTCGTATTCTCGCCTGGGTTTCATACAAACCCTCAACGCAGCAAATAGAGAATTCGAGCTTAACCATCCCAAAACCCCCATATGTCATTGTCCCCTAAGACCTCTACCCGGGACGTGACACTAGTGTGAATATTATTTCGTTTGTGTCCGATATTTTTTATGTTATGTACTTTTATACAAAATGAAATTATTATGTTACTGTTCCAGATAAAAAAGGCACTAAAACATGGAGTGGTGGAAGGCGCGGCGGCGGAAGGGTGGGGGAGGGGGCCAAATAATTATTTACCAGCAGCAAAATTATATAAATAAATAAATATTTATATAAAAAAAAAATATATATGTAAGTTTGTACTTACGCGCCAAACTTGGTCGCCGGACTCTGACGGCCCCACGACCAGGGACAACGCTCGCGAGGCGACGCGGTAGACGTTAAAACTAACGAATGATAAAGACACGTGCTTCAGATAAAGTTAATGATTATTAAGGACAATTGTATTGATTCAGGTATGTTAGTAATTATCTTTTTGTAAATACGTTATTAGCCTTGAGCTAATCTGTAAATATGTTTATTTTTAAAACAGTTGTTTTTCTGCATCAACGATTGTCAACTTAATAACCTACAAATCCGAATCCCTAATCCGTGAAGTCTTGAATACGGACTTACATATATTAAAGTGTATTTTGTTTGTTTTAATAGAATGTAAAACGGTCACATTTTCTATCATATCGGCATGAACGTTTCAGGAACATACTGCTGAGATTTTTCAGCTGAAAATAAGTACACGGTATAAATCGGATTATTTTAAGCATTATCAGGTTAGCAATGTTACATTTATAGTCAATTATCTAGTACAATTCTAGAAATAAACTGATTTATACCGTGTTTCAACTCATTATAATCTGGAAAATCTCAGCAGTATGTTACTAAAAACATTACGTTTTACATTTTATTCATACATAATCCACCGTCTGTATGCCTCTCGAACCGAACATTTATTCTAATTTATCCGGATATTATCTTTGCCCATCTTTGTTCTCCAGCCACTTCGCCGTGATTCATTCAAGCTTCTCTGACGACAGAATAATAATAGGGGAAATGCGGCAACAGCGCGATTCGACTCTCAATACGTTTCGGCAACTATGTATTTCCTACATTTATCGGCTAGCTTGGACTTCAACCGGTTCTGATGGTACATGGAGCGAATATATCATCAGCGCTGGTGACGGAGAATCCTTGAAGCATAATTCTGTAATTTCTCGAGTTTGGCTCAGTACACGAGTCATAAATTCATTATTATTTCAACGTACGGTGCTTATTAGCGTTCAAACGCACCAGACCCGCCTCCACGGATGTTTTCTGCAGACAACTATACCCGCAAAATCTTCCTTCTTGCCGATTGCCCGACGTAAGTTGGTTGAAACGGTTTGTTTAATCGCGTATACGTACACGCTTTTCCTAGCTTGTATGAGTGTACGCACACATTGAACGCCCGAGGAGACGGCACCCTTAAGACAATATTTACTGTAAATCGGCTTGAAAACTGAAGTCATGACATCTGACCACCTCTCCCGAGGTGCCGGGAGAAATGGCTTTCGTTGCTGGTAGAGACCACTCACATAATTAATCATGGAAACTTAACAATGGATAAAGCAAAATTAATTATGAGTGAATACAACTACAGATTCATTGATATTTAATTTGTTTACGTTAAACAAGTAAAGAACACATCAAAGAAAAAGTGAACTAACCACTGGCGATTAGCATGGCAAATGAATACAAAAGTGAAAAAATAAACTAAATAAACAAGAATAATAATAATAAAAAATAAAAAATAAACAAAAATAATAAAAAAATCACAACTCGACCATCTCTCCTTTTTGCAGCGAAAGATGGTCTTCTTGTTAGCTTTGAGCTGAAGTGTTAATATGGCCAAATACTTTGGCTGCATTGTCCCTCAATAATATTCTACGTTTATTTTCGTTTAATGTTTGGGATAATAAGATAGTGGAGATATTGAGTCAAACGAAAATAAACGTAGAAGTATATTTTAAATACGATTCTGTACACCGGTGTTTAACAAAAAGGTGAAATGTAACCTCAATTTACCTTTTATAGCCTATAAATCCAGAAAAACACAGAAGGAAGCGAAATGACGCTATTCATTCAACTGTTGGGCTTCTAGAAAAGTAATTGGTCTGCACTTTAACGCATGTTTACGTATAGAGTCTGAAATATAGCGACTCGCCCAACTCTCCGACCCGACCGCGTCTCCCGAATTTACCCTATTGGCGGTATTGTCATTGAGGACTCTAGCGCGAGAATCACGCTGTGCAATCTTACTATTTGCCATAAAATAATACATTCATCATTTCATTTCCAGCTGAAAGATGCCCTCCCAAAGCAGGGAAACAAAAAGGACGAGGAGGAGAAAGAGAGAGAGAGAAGGAGAAGAACAAAGAGGTAACCGAGGCGGAGGCAGTGGAAAACAAAGAGGCAGAGAATGTGAAAATTCGAAAGGATGCGGCAAAAGTAAGTTATGTTGAATGTGTGCGTGTTTCTCTGAAGTTTATTTGGTAGGGTAAACGCACCAATAAATGAACACTTAAGGGGGTAGACACGTCACGTGGTCTGGCCGATTCGGCAGGTCGGTATTACAGCAGGTTTTTTCTGCACTGAAATGGTATTACCCATAGATACGCAGCTGCCTGTGCACGCGAGAGGGAGCTGTTTGCTATTTCCGTATGTTATTTTGAATGTGGAAAGAAATTCTCAGCTGTTGCGTTGTACTTTTTAAACAGAAAATCTGCTGGTACTGCAAACGTAGAAAATTCATTGTACATTTACTTGAAATGTGCTTATGCTACAATATTCTACGTTGGCAGTAAGGAATTATAAGTGAAAAGGAAAAATAGATGAGGACATGTCCCCAGAAAATGAAGTTTGTTAGGATAGACATTTTTTAATTAGCCAAACACTGAAATAGAACATGAAATACACATCCTATGCAGAAAGCAGTTATGAACAAACATATATAAAATTGTGTTTGATGTTGAATCCAACGCGTGATTGTTACGTGGTCCCTCCTCGAAGTGACAGAAAATATAACCTATGTATATGCTATAAGACAATAAATATTTGGCGGCTATTTCGTTGTATTACGCTACATTTGTGAACTTTTCATCATCCTTCCGAAACATTATTATTACGCCGCAACAGTGTCTTTAGGAAATCGGGTATAACATATAGGTTATATTTTCTGTCACTTGGAGGAGGGGACCATAGACATATATAGACGGCGGAGCGTAAGCAGAGGAGGTTGGCAAGGTTCGCGGTAAGGGGAGCGATACGAGTAAATCTTATAACGCTGTGGTTATGCATGCCGAATGCATCCGAAGCTAACCGACGTGCCTGTATCTGAACCTATGCCTTTACCCCTCCAAGCCTTCCTTCCCCACGCCGATAGTCCCATCTTCTGATCCGTCTATATATGTCTATGGAGGGAGCCACGTAATAATCACGCGCATCCAGCCTGCGCATTTTTTTTATGAAAAAATTATTTAAATCGGACTATTTTTAACGAAACGGTGTTTCAATTGTGCAAACAAATTTTTCACGTAATTTCCTTAATTATGGTTTGAGTTGTATCATTTTTGGGGCCAATTTGATTGAGAAAGTATAAGGAATCGATTGACGCCACGATCGCAAAGATCTGATTTGAAATTGCAAAACTTCAGATTCATCAGTGCTTAGTGCGCAACATTGTATGGCCCCGCTGGTTTCAAGCGTCGAAGCCGACGAAACTCAGCGAGACACATGTGTAAAATAACATATTTGCAGTTTTATAATTGAAGATGCAGTGAACGTTACAGGACTGTCTTTATATATGGCTATCACAAACAAAATCGCCTGACTTGTTAGACATGAAACCGGGCATACAAATGGTTGCGCATATCGCCGAAAGCATCAGAAAGAATATGTACAGCCTTCCAATGTTTCAATTGTTGAGAAGCCTTTGGGCTCAGTTTATCGGGAAAGACCTACCCACCCCACTGTTTTGCTTTCTCGTTGCGAGCGTGGACCTTCGGGTCCTAGTAGACCGCCTGTTGACAGCCGAGAACAATAAAACCGACGAGCTAGATAAAATACCCAGTACAGAAAAATAAAATATTCGTGTTTTTGATAAGTATTGATGAAAGTATTACTGATGAATTTTTTAGGATTTCCCGATGAAAATGATATCAAACATGGAGCAATTTGATCAATTTTTATTGAACGTAGTGTGTTCTAATCATGTATTCATAAGAAAAAATAGACTGAATTGGTTCGTGTCTTGACTCACCAACAATCCATGAATGGTAACACTCTCATCAAGGTGTAATGAGAAATTATGAACATTTCGTATTCAGTACTGGATGACTCAAGTCGCCGTCGACCGAGGGTGTACCGCTGCTGCGCTATTTCACTCGCACTCGGTTCACATCGTTCGGTCTCCTTGTCAAGCGGTTCGAGCGAGGGCCCTGATAGGGGTGAATTTATTTGGGAAACAAAAGTCGCGTCATTCATGACACCTACTCGCGAACAGATATACATATGTACGAGAAGAAACAATGCAATTGCCCGATGACTTGAAGCAACATTTCAATTGGTAAATGCATGAAACTCTGGGATCAGGAATTCCGAACCCAGTGGGGCATATGTAAGAACTGGCGAAATTCAACAATAGTTCGTCGTCTAAATTTTACAATTAAAGTATTTATTTGACGTGAATATAAAGTTTGTTAGCAAAGTCTTTCTCGATTTGAGTTCTGTAGAAGGCTGATTTTCCTTCGCCATGGAAAGTCCCCTCTTGTCCTTCTCGCTGGCAATATAACCGAGAGAATGCCAAGAATCCAATGGTGTCACTTTCATATTGATAAGATGAAAAATAAACAAATTCTGTTTCTTTATAATCGATGACACATCGCCGAGCACGGCGATCTCGCGCGGCTCGAGACACAAAGGTTCTCGTCAGTTATTCGAATTTCTAAGATCGTATTCAGAATTATTGGCCGGTGAGTTTCGTAACTAGGGGTGTGCGGTTACCTGATTTTTCGGGCTCGGGACGGGCCGGCAACTGTCGGGCGGGATCGGGCGGGGTCCCGATACTTTCGTATTGCTCGAGATCCCGACAGTTTCGGGACCCCGAGAATCGATTAGGGCTACAAGCATAGCCGCCATGGGCGGACAATTTGATTTCAGGTCGGCTCGGCAAAACTCGGACGCGATCGGACGATATTGTTACCAGTAATAGATTAAAATTATTACCTGAGAACATAGAAAAATTATGTTTCTTACACGTTAATTTGAAATAATAAAATATTCGCCTCCTGTATATTGTTGTTATTATAAACCATCCAGGAAATATTCCTTTTTGTATGCTTATAGTTCGTACGTTTTCTATTTTAAATCTGAACCTATCCGGAAAAAGATAATACCCTATATATTCCCTTTACATAAAGTACTAAGTGTGAAGTATATTTTATTCAGATTTTAAAATATTGTCGATATAAAAATAGTCTCCTTCCCAAGTTCTGAACATGGTATTTATTTAAGTACGTATATGGACGTATTCAGTATTCACAGACTATTTGGTAGCAATGAAAATACATATATATGTAAATAAATAATAAGATACAAATTATGATTCAACAGGAGACAGAAAGTAAAAACTTAACACTCTGGTATCGATATAAATGATATATATAATTCTTTCCGTCTCGGTCCCCTCGTAATAGCTGGCTTTCGAGCCGATCGCGTCCGAGTTTTGCCAAGCCGACCTGAAATCAAATTGCCCGCTCATGGCGGTCATGCTTGTAGCCCGAATCGAGTCTCGGGATCCTGAAACCGTCTGGATTTCGAGCAATACGAAAGTATCGGGACCCCGCCCGATCCCGCCCGAAATTTTCCGACCCGTTCCGAGGGCCGAGAATCCGAGCCGCGGGACGATCTGCACACTCCTATTCGTAACGCGTGTTCTCTCGTCATCGCAGAACACGAGTGAGCCAGAAGTGGTGGGGATAGCGCCAAGCTTCTGTCATGTATAGGCCAAACCGAGCTGCAACGTAGAAATGCACGCATCAGAATAGGTGTACCTGAGGCCTTAGCTCCGAAAAAATTCAGGGAGCTTTATTGGTCAGAACATTGATTCTTTCTCGATAGCTTCATCTCGTATTGGTCTACGTATAACTTCGTGACGCACACAACTACATATGTACTTCGCTGACAATAAGAATAAATAACAGCCACACGGCTACGTTCAGACAGGGCCGAGCAGCATTCCCGTTACCCCACCATACCCTTCGGTGGCTAGGGAACTCCAACTGACAAATCCACGATCGTCAGATGGTGATGGCTGATTTCTCCTCGATCGCTGTTCACGAAAACGAATCGACCGGCCAATATATTTGAATACGACCATAGGATAAAGATATAATGAAAGATGAAAAATTATTCGAAGCCAAAGATGAAAGGCCTTCGAATAAACAAGGGAAACTAATAAATACCCGAAGCTAAATAGAATTTTAGATTTAGGATACACACACCCTCCCCCCAAACCTCGTGTCGATCGGCCACTGGGGCCATTCGGAAGTATATTCTTTTAATTAAATAATGCCCATCTCTGCATAGGAGCGTAAAGAATTACAAAAAAAATCAAGGAGTCAACTGTTGACCGATTTGGAGACTTTTCCTTGTTATATGTTATATACAATAGTCAGAAGAATAATAATAAAAGCAATAATTGCAAATAATTGCTGTAACTTCCACATTCTGAAAATATGATATCAGTAAATCACTACTTCCAGTGTTATTAAAAAATTCCAATCTCTTTTTTTATTTGAAATAATGTGGCCATATAATTATAAAATATATTCGGCAGCTGTGATGTATGTGTTACGGTAAAACCGTTAATTTAGTAAATGCAGACAATTCCCAGCAGTTCCTAGTCAATGTATGCCTAAAATGCATATAACCTAACCTAAAGTCGTCCGAAAATGCATGCAATGACTGCATCACGCTTTTACTGTGGCTTGTGTATCCAGCTAACGCTTCAGTTTTACTATGATTCCACGTTGGCAGTCCTACCGAGTAGGCGCCATCTCGTGTCCACTAGCTCAACTAAATTTGTCACGTGACTTGCTCTGTATTATCGCCAATATGGCGGAACTCGTATTTGGGAATGCAATCACGGGGATACGCTTTTCGTCCTTATATGAACAGATTTTACGCTGGGCGAGGTCTCATTCGAAAGAGGAAGGTTCAATGCAGTGCGCTCTGGTCATCGTTTGAGTCACGAAACGCTTTTAGTGACCTAAAAATACTTGGATTCATGCGGGTGTATTTTGTCAACTTTTGCTCTACTTTGAACACTCGTATTATTAGATATCAACACAATTTTGTCGAACCATGACCAGAGCGCTGTGCACTGAACCTTCCTCTTTCAAATGAGACCTCATCCAGTCCAAAATTTGCTCATATAAGGACGAAAAGCGTATCCCTCCAAACCCATGTTTCGGGCACATTATGTGGGTATTACAGCGCGCTGCATTACCCGTGTCTACACCCTTAAGGCTAATGAATGAACACTATTATAAAATTGTGTTTGCAGCGCGACTGATTCCACATGCTGGAAAAATTGTTTGGATACTGTAACGTCCCAACATTTTTCGCGCGGTACTATTCAAAAAATCTATTAGTAAACCTCAAAACCACTCCATCAAAGTCCCTCAAACTCAACTCTTACTCCATCTCCCCAATCGCTGATCACCTTGATGTTGTACCTTAGCGGTCACCAATACGAGATGATCAATACAAACTCCACCTCGATGATATATCTTAGAGATCCCCATCACGAGATGATCGTTACAAAACCCCTTCACTTATTCGCCCAACGAGGCACGAATTCCCTCCTCAAAACTAAATCTAAACAAGTCCCTCGCCCCAAAACCTTCTTAAACCGAGACCACGTCTCACTCCTTCTCTACGACCCTCCAAATCCAAGCCATTCAAACCCCTTTCCCGTTAAAATACCCAAAATCCATGCGATGGGTTGAATATCTCCAAATACCGTTCATAAAAACCCAAGAAATCTAATTGCGACGCATATTCGACGTACGTGACAGAAAGATGGCTATTAATAGACATTCAGTTTATAAAAACCCCGGAAGTCCTACTGCGACTTAATTCTTAAATGTGTCAAGGCCGATACCGCGCGTACCCCGCAACAAACATATAAATACGAGGTCCTGAGAGGCCGGTGTTTATTATTATCCAGTATTCTCAAGTATTCGTTTCGACTATTGTTTTCGCGTATTAACGCCTATTATTTTCTAGTGTTCAGTATTCGTTTTAGTGAAAATCATATAGTGAAACCACTAAAAATTAGTTATCTACGGCGTCTACCGTAAGCAACTAATTAATTATTATTATTATTCCTTATTTAATCCCCGTTTATAATTTCGTATTATTATTGCTTATTGCTTTCTCTTATTATCTTGTATTTATAACTTTCATTTCGTCTATTGTTTTCGCGTATTAACGCTTATTATTTTCATATTATTCTATTTTCTTAAAGTTTATCGTATATATATATATTATTGAATTACTACTACTTTTCTATACGCTTACTGCGATCATTTATATTTTGTATTATTACCATTACTACTTTCTATATATGTGCTTATTGTAATCATTTCCTTTAATTATCGTATATTGTATTTCATATTCATACTCTTATACAGGGTGTCCCACCTAAGACTGGACAGCCGGTTTTCTCCTAAACTATTGGAGATAAAAATATAAAAAAATAGGGAATTGCATGGTTCGAGGGGGCCAATTAATTAGCGCGGACGATTTTTTTTATCGATTATTATTTTAAAAGATACGATGGTCAAGTTCGGTTTTTCAAATGGAACTATTTTTTTTGAACACCTGAGTTGATAGTGCGTTCCAAGACAAATTCAATAAGCTTTAATGTATACACTTTATTTTCACTGGTTTTTAAGATATTGCGCTTGCAAATTTACTGATTTTCACTGGAAGAAAACTGTCTGGTATAGCACGGACCGGGGACGGTCTTACTGGCGTCACGGGTGGCACTGCCTGTTGAAATAGATACCTACCTGCCAAAGGTCTACGCCAGGAATGGCAGGCCCAAAGGCTGGACAATTCTTTTCCGCCAGAAATGCTACTTAGGTAGGTAAGGAAAGTAGAGACATGATGGGGAAGCTAAGGAAAAATGCAATTGAAGTGGTGATTATTGCTATTAATTAAGTCTTTATTACTCCAAATACAACTATAAGTTAATGATTTAACATTTTTTACACACTTTGGACTATCTGAGGTCAGGCGTCTAAGTGGTTAAACTTTACAAAACAGATGAGAAAAAACCGTCCTCCCCCACTCGCTTTCGCCAGCGACCACACTATTATAACACAGTGGATTCCTAATGATGTATTTGTCACGTGCCTAGCGTCTTTTAATTAGGGGTTAGGGAGATGCCCCATCTTACCTCGCTACCCCGTCATACTTGTCATACGAAACAAGCCGCGATCCACGAGCCGTCTGATCGGTCATGGCTCCGCTCGCCCGGGCTCGCCAAGCCGACTTGACGAGCTAGACGAGCCGAGCTAGTTCGCGGTGCCAGGAGCAGTCTGATTCCACCTGGAGAGTAGTCGGGTCACACACGGCACAAATGATACAAGGTGATTCTGAAGCTACGCCCGTCGAAGGATGCGGCCTGGTACCCCGTGGCGAGGACAGCCCTTCGCTGTGCCTTACTCGATTTTTATGGCTTTTTCCGGAAAAAGGTATGAATCCTGGGCCGAACGTAGCGAATTGAAGTCGACCCTCCGCAGTCGAGGGTGAAATATCAATTATAGCGTATTAAGAAATTCTTTCCTTCATCGTATCGAAAGGGAAGTGACGCCAATGGATTCCTTATGTTTTTCTGATGAAAATCATACCAAATATCATGCAAATCGGACTACTTTGACACAAGCTATTTGTATTCCCTATGTAAAAGTTGTCCGATTTACACGACATTTGTAATGATTTTCATCAGAAAACCCCAAGGAATCCATCGGCGACACTTCCATATCCATACGATAAAGAATAAAGAATTATTTTATTTCCTAAACAGATACAGGGTAATTATGGACCTACGCCCGTCAAGGAGATGCGGCGGCCTGGTACCCCGTGGCGAGGATAACACCCCGCAGTGCCCATCGAATTTTATGGCTTTAGACCCTTGAAGGGGTTTGAATACCATTAAAATCTGAGGAATGTCTAGGGTTTCCGCATTTCTCTTCAGATCTTTTCAAAAACGACACCCTTCGATTTCTTATGTTCCGCCGATGCAATTGACGCCAAGAACGACGTAATTCGGACCATAATGAAGGAAATTAAAAATTCATTTCCATAATCTCAAGCTAATTTCATTAATAATAGTCCGATTTGCATGATATTTGGTATGATTTTCATCAGAAAAACATAAGGAATCCATTGGTGTCACTTTCCTTTCGATACGATGAAGAAAATAATTTCTTAATACGCTATAATGGATATTTCACCCTGGACTACGGGGGCTCGACCTTAATTCGCTACGTTCGGCCCAGGATTCATACCTTTTTCCGGAAAAAGCCATAAAAATCGGGTGAGGCACAGCGAAGGGCTGTCCTCGCCACGGGGTACCAGGCCGTCGCATCTCCTTGGCGGGCGTTGCTCCATAATTACCCTGCATCTGTTTTAGAAATAAAATAATTCTTTATTCTTTATTGTATGGATATGGAAGTGTCGCTGATGGATTCCTTAGGGTTTTCCGATGAAAATCATTACAAATGTCGTGTAAATCGGACAACTTTTACATATGGAATACAAATAGCTTGTGCCAAAATAGTCCGATTTGCATGATATTTGGTATGATTTTAGTCGACGGAACGCCAGGAATCCATTGTCATAACTTTCCCCTCCGATACGATGAAGAAAAGAAGCAAACATTTGAAATCCTGAATATTTCTCACTTCTTAATGATATTCCAAACCCTTCGAGGGTCGAAAGCCATAAAATTCTATGGGCACTGTGGGGTGTTGTCCTCGCCACGGGGTGACGGACGTAGCTCCATAATTACCCTGCATCTGTTTAAGAAATAAAATAATTCTTTATTCCTTATCGTATGGATATGGAAGTGTCGCCGATGGATTCCTTGGGGTTTTCCGATGAAAATCATGCCAAGTGTCGTGGAAATCGGACAACTCTTACATAAGGAATACAAATGGCTTGTGTCAAAGTAGTCCGATTTGTATGACATTTGGTATGATTTTCATCAGAAAAACATAAGGAATCCATTGGCGTCACTTCCCTTTCGATACGATGAAGAAAAGAATTTCTTAATACGCTATAATTGATATTTCACCCTCAACTGCGGAGGGTCGACTTCAATTCGCTACGTTCGGCCCAGGATTCATACCTTTTTCCGGAAAAAGCCATAAAAATCGGGTGAGGCACAGCGAAGGGCTGTCCTCGCCACGGGGTACCAGGCCGCATCCTTCGACGGGCGTAGCTTCAGAATCACCTTGTATCATTTGTGCAGTGTGTGACCCGACTACTCTCCAGGTGGAATCAGACTGCTCCTGGCACCGTGAACTAGCTCGGCTCGTCTAGCTCGTCAAGTCGGCTTGGCGAGCCCGGGCGAGCGGAGCCATGACCGATCAGACGGCTCGTGGATCGCGGCTTGTTTCGTATGACAAGTATGACGGGGTAGCGAGGTAAGATGGGGCATCTCCCTAATCCCTAATTAAAAGACGCTAGGCACGTGACAAATACATCATTAGGAAGCCACTGTGTTATAATAGTGTGGTCGCTGGCGAA
Source organism: Andrena trimmerana (assembly GCA_951215215.1). Taxonomy (NCBI): domain Eukaryota; kingdom Metazoa; phylum Arthropoda; class Insecta; order Hymenoptera; family Andrenidae; genus Andrena; species Andrena trimmerana. The sequence continues at coordinate 13,206,321 of OX578062.1, forward strand.
AGCGAGTGGGGGAGAACGGTTTTTTCCCATCTGTTTTGTAAAGTTTAACCACTTAGACGCCTGACCTCAGATAGTCCAAAGTGTGTAAAAAATGTTAAATCATTAACTTATAGTTGTATTTGGAGTTATAAAGACTTAATTAATAACAATAATCACCACTTCAATTGCATTTTTCCTTAGCTTCCCCATCATGTCTCTACTTTCCTTACCTACCTAAGTAGCATTTCTGGCGGAAAAGAATTGTCCAGCCTTTGGGCCTGCCATTCCTGGCGTAGACCTTTGGCAGGTAGGTATCTATTTCAACAGGCAGTGCCACCCGTGACGCCAGTAAGACCGTCCCCGGTCCGTGCTATACCAGACAGTTTTCTTCCAGTGAAAATCAGTAAATTTGCAAGCGCAATATCTTAAAAACCAGTGAAAATAAAGTGTATACATTAAAGCTTATTGAATTTGTCTTGGAACGCAATATCAACTCAGGTGTTCAAAAAAAATAGTTCCATTTGAAAAACCGAACTTGACCATCGTATCTTTTAAAATAATAATCGATAAAAAAAATCGTCCGCGCTAATTAATTGGCCCCCTCGAACCATGCAATTCCCTATTTTTTTTATATTTTTATCTCCAATAGTTTAGGAGAAAACCGGCTGCCCAGTCTTAGGTGGGACACCTTGTATTGTACTAATCACAATTTATATAAATGTCATGTGCTAATGCTCACTGTCAAACGCATTTCTATAACAATAAACTGCTTTTGCATTAACGATGCATGGCATATTATCGTACTTTGAATAAACAAACGTTCTTGTTTAAATCACGCTTTGAATTATTGTGTCTAATCTCCGGTTACGAATATCCTCAAACCAAAACAAACTGCAGCAACAGCTGATCTCGGTCAGTGAACGCTAAAGCGCCAGTTGTGTTTATAAACATACTTTTGCATGAGTCGTGCTATTCACGGAAATATTATAAGTGGATTTCTTTACATAAATGCAACGGTAAAATCAAAACAAGAGTGCTAACGGGTGTCCCTCAAATACAAATTCACTGTTAAACTTCCCTGGTCGATTAGTGTGCTGGATTACAGATTCGCGCCTGACTCTAGAGCTGTACGAGTACTTGAATATTCGGGTAGCTTGAAATCCGAACCAATCCGGGACTCGGTTTCCAAGCCGAGCCGGGTACCCGAAGGAACCGAGCGACTCGGATAGAACCAAGTACTTGAATTTTTCCAAGCAGCCCGAAAGAAACCGAGCGGCTTGAAAAGTAAGCGAGCGGGCCATAAGAAAACCGGGTGGCTTGGAAAGAAACGAGCGGTCTGCTCGACCTTCATTCGGACCGTTCGTTTCTTTCCAAGCCACCCGGTTTTCTTACGGCCCGCTCGCTTCCTTTTCAAGCCGCCCGGTTTCTTTCGGGCTGCTTGGAAAAATTCAAGTACTTGGTTCTATCCGAGCCGCTCGGTTCCTTCGGGTACCCGGCTCGGCTCGGTTTGAAAAACCGAGCCAGGCTCGGCTTGCTTTTTCCGGGTACTTGAACAGCTCTACCTGACTCCTCTAAAAACCTTCAGAGTGCTGGATTTTAGATTCGCGCCTGAGTCCTCTCAAAACCCTCAGAGTGCTGGATGCAAGTTTCGCGCCTGATCTATTCTACCCCACATGTCATTGTCCCCAAAAGACCTCACCCGGGACGTGACAATACGAAGCAAGAAATTAAATGAAGTCTCTGATTAATTAGTTGCTTATTTTAATAATTTATTTTACTCATTTTAATGAAAACTGGTCATTCACTGGTACGTGTTCATTTACTGGTACATCCACCCTATGAACGGAAAATGTTTTTCGGGTCCGAATATTTTTGGAATTCACTATATGAGCCGTTGTTTTTGGATGTGGTATAAGTCCATTTTTTAGAAAAAATATTTCACTATGCTAAGTGTAAAGGAGAAATAAGATTGAAATATTAATGAGTTTGTTATTATTAGTTGTCTTGGTGAAGTCATTTTCTTTTCATACTAGTTTATTTATAAATTCATTATAATATAACTGAAATTATTTCTTAATAAACTCGACTATTAGTTTACTTGTAAGTAATGAAGACACGTATGTCTTCGTTTTAATTATTATTTTTTACATTAAAAAATACATTTCAGAAAAGCGAACTTCAATTAAAATATAAATTTCCAATTGCTACTGGTTATATTTTTCATAATATATTATTATTGAAAGTGGTACAAGACGATCTGTAGCTAAAAAATCGTTTATTGTCTTCAACATTTTTATTGATTATTATTCCATAATAGAATTTAACAAGTTTATAGTTTTAAAAACATTACCCGATTTGATTAACGAATTCCAATATTTTTAAGCTGATCTGGACGCAAACCCTTAAATATCTCAATGTATGAATAAATGGACTTATACCACTTTAAAAAATAACAGCCTATATTTACGGGTAGAACTAGAAAATGTAATTTTTATGATACTGTTTCAGATGAAGAATGAGCTAAAGCGCCTGAAATATGCCGAATGGCGCCGCACAGTGGGGCAAAGTGATGAAGTTTGTGTCAAAATCAAAGAACTTTTGAGAGAAATGAGATAGAGCAATGATTTTTTTTTAATGTTAAAGCTGAAATATTGCACAATAAGGGAAAATTAGAGAGATTATGGTACGTACGTTTTTTAACTTTGAAAATCTGTGTCAAACTTGAAATATTACAACAAAATTGTGATTTATCCAATACTATGTACGGTTAGATTTTTTTTCTTGACATGTTGTTCATCATTTCCTGTAGATTTTGTCACGCTGATTTCAAATCCGTTCGGAAAAAATCGATTTATGCGAAAGAAACTAAAATAAAATCATAATTTTTTCGTTTAAATGATTTGATAACCCACTGGTTTGAATGTATATTGTATTCCCATATATGGAACACAATCAAAATAAGAATAATGAAGTATTTGAATGTTTCGAGTTACTTACAAAGCATGAAACACTTCACGTCTCCTGATCACTTGACGTATTGCTGTCATTTTCAGTGGTATGCTCTGTAGGCTGTGTGTGGCTGCAATGTAATTTAAATTAGATATCTATTTCACATAATTATATTTTCATTTACACATGAAGTAAGGTAAGTATTTAATCTTCTTAACTTACGTCTTATCAACGAATTTTTTAATTTCTGGTGATACATTATTTTGTTTGTACAACTTTATTCGATTTTTCATTAATATAATTGAAATTTTCGGGGCGGTTAAGTATATTGCCCGATTAAAAACATCTAACATTCTATTCCTTCGATTATTTTCTTGTGAATGCAGTATCATATTTTTCCTATACAGTTTATGCCAGGATTCATTTGCATCTTCTGCATAGTATGCTATTGGTAGTGGAAACTGTCTTGCTACTTCGCAACCCCATGTTTTCCCTGATAGCCAGATTTTGGGAGCAGAATCTGACGTCAGAACCGTAGTCGTCTGTGTCCGTATTTGGCTGCATTCTGAGGTGCAGATTCTGATGTCAGATCCTGATGTCAGATCGGCAGCAGATGGACAGCGGATTCTGCCGTCTGCTAGGCATAGAGACCCTTTAAGTAGAGTCACGCAATCACGTCTAAGTTAGGTCGGTTTGACGCCATGTTTTGTCAAAGGTGTGAAGAAATAAATGTCGGCATAGTGGCGGTATATACGAAATAAATTAATAAATAAAAGAGTGTACTTTATATTATTGAAAAAATGAAGACTGGACACCAAAACTAACCTCGCAGAGAAACGAAGAATTGCTTGGACTCCAATTCTTTCGTCCTACATTAGCAGCCCATTCTGCTCTTCTTTTAGGATCACGGGGAAACACTTTCATAATAAAGCCTTTCTGTGACGAGTGCGTACAATCTTCCACACAACATCCAGGCATTTTTCTAAAATATAATTTTTGAACTTCTTCCAAGTAACGTTGTTTACGTATAGAAGAGTTGTATGGCGCTATACTACACCACCATTTGTATTTTCACACCTTTGACAAAAAATGGCGGCACCAATCAAAATCGAGGATGTCTTTGCGTGACTCTACTTATAGGGTCTCTATGCCAAGCAGACGGCAGAATCTGCTATCCATCTGCTGCCGATCTGACATCAGGATCTGATACCAGAATCTGCACCTCAGAACGCAGCCAAATGCGGACACAGACGACTACGGTTCTGACGCCAGATTCTGCGCTCTCATGCCAGATCCTGCTACCAATCTGATGTCAGCTTGGTAACAGATGGTTATCTGTGTTAATAATTCGTGTAAGGTAGGACTCGAACCCACGGAAATAATTTGTAATAAAGACAATATGTCTCCCAGCAGAATTCCTCGAGTTCCTTTAGCTTTAATGGTTTTTTACATTTGAAGACAGACAATATTGTAGTGTTACGTACGTGGAATCTTCCCATACACCACTCTCAACCACTTTCGAGCTCGCTTCTGAGAAGTGAAAACGCCCTAAAATCCTTTTACTTATCATACACCACTAAGGGGGGTCATGATTTCGACCATCTGGATCACGACCATGGGAACGGGAGTGACACGACGACGACCCCGAAGGATTTCCTTATATGGAAACTCCTAATGAATCCCCACTCATTTTTGGGACTATATAAACCCTTTGGTTTCTACCCTCGTTGGTTAAAAGCTATAGAGTCACGCGTAGAGTCATGTCGTGTCACGCTCGTACAGAGTTGGTTAAAGATCGAGCTAAAGTCTACGTCAGAATCAAAGTTAACCTCATAGAATCCGCGAGTCCGGTTTATATTCTATTTGGCACTTGTTAATAACCGCTCGTACGCCCCGCATCGCCAGTGCGTCAACACCGTGTAATCTAGTGGTAACTTACACACTTTTATTTATTATTTAACCGCGACACTTACATTTGTACAACAATTAGTTATTGGATACACGAATGGTGTTCACGTATAAATCGAGTAGATTCGTTAAACCCATCTTTACCCAGCGATCCTTATAATATTAGTAGCACTCACCCACCGATACAACTTTACCGCTCGAGTTGTATCAACTTTAATTAAGAGTTACAAGGCATTACTAACATTTCCCGCGACTACCTGATTTCGCATCAAGTTCGTTCGCATTTACCATCCAAAACAAGGAATCTTCACCAACCTAGTGGCTCCCCAATTTCGCATTGGGTTCGTCCACGAAACCTCACCCTCCTACAGCTCACTGATTTCGCATCAGGTTCGTCTGTAAATCTACCAACTTCCGAACAGCTCCCTGGTTTCGCACCAGGTTCGTCTGTGAATAATCCAACCTCCTAACAGCTCCCTGGTTTCGCACCAGGTTCGTCTGTGAACTTCATCCTAGTGACTCACCGATTTCGCATCGGGTTCGTTCACGACGTATCACCCTCCTGCGGCTCCCTCATTACTAAAATCAGGTTCGTCCGCGTTTGACTCCATTCCTAGCGGCTCCCTGATTTCGCACCAGGTTGGTCCTCGCCGTCAATAATCCTAGCGGCTGCCTGATTTCGCATCAGGTTCGTCCGCTTACCTAACTAACAAACTCATAAACCATATTCCTTGGGAAATACCCTTCTCGCCGGCCTCTCGCGTTGCCGCAGCTCGGCTCGTAACAGTAGAAATGTTATTCACGAGTTGCTCGTCGATTTCCAAAGCTTCTGCAAGTATTGCCGGATTTTCAAAACTCCTTCTAGCAACATTTCCCCATACTTACCTTACTTCATGTGTAAATGAAAATATAATTATGGAAAATAGATATCTAATTTAAATTACATTGCAGCCACACACAGCCTATTGGGAAACATAGAGGAGGCTTGGCTTAGATTTCAGCGCTGTGGTGGTCACTTGGAAAACTATTGAAAGTAGGCCCGGATCCCAGCAAACATTCCGAACAAGTACTCAGCAGTAATAGCTTTTAACAATTTAAAGATCTCTTAATTAAAAAAAAAAGGGAATTTCTATTCAGGAAATTTGTAAATTCGCGTGTGCTACACCTCAGAGCAAAAATTGTAATCGTGTTTGGTTGCGGAACGATTACCGGTGGGACGGAGAAGGGATAGGTTGCCGACTCAGTCGGTAAGGCCGGGTTCGGCGAATGAGCAACGCTGTGGTTAGAATAAATAAGTATTTTTATTCCCTTATAGGCTGTGTCAATTGCTTTTGTACATAAATTCCGAGCGCGCGTCGGAAGAGCTACGGTGTTTCGGCGCGTCGTTTCGCGGCGGCGGCGAGGTTTCGGCGAGCGGTAGGATCGGGGATGCGGTGTAGAGAACGTTCTGCTCGGGACGGCCTTAGGAGGCGCGTCCGTCCGAGAGTCGTATAGCGGAGGTTCGAAGTGCAATAGGTCTCTGGCCTAAGGGGCGCAGAGATACCTCTTCGACGTGGGTAGGGCGCAAGATTTCTCTCGGCCTATATCGGAACGAGGCACGGATATCAAAAATTGTGAGCGTCTTAACGTACGGTACGGCAGTGTGAACGGCTAATTCGTGCGGAACAAGAGCTGTCAATCTCGCTCGCCGCGGTCCTTATAAGCGCAGGCCGCGTATCTTCACTCGCGAGAGGCCACGCGGGGCCGCGGCCGCCAAGCGGTCGCGGCGCGAACTAAAGCCTTGGTTTCGGCGTCGGGCGTTCGGACGGCGCGTGACGTGACTTCGTCACAAAATTTTATTGGTGGTGAAAATATAATTAATAGTGTCACCTGTTGAATTGTGGAAAAGTGAATGAAGAAGATAACAATGATGTTGTCTAAATTATTGCATTTTGTCTACAAACTGCAAATGTAAGAGATGATCCTCGTGAGGGAAGCATGTACTGAAATATGCGAAAAAGATAAAAACAAAATTTATTTATTTTCAGTGTTTGATGTTTTGAATGTTTCCTGAAAGTTTGGGACCGAAATTCACAAAATATCAGATATAGACTCAATTTTAGGACCAAAATTCGCAAAAATATCGAAAATATAGTCTACATCTTCGATATTTTTGCGAATTTCGGTCCCAAACTTTCAGGAAACATTCAAGACATATTAAACACTGGAAATAAGTAAAAAAAATTGTAATCTTTTTCGCATATTTCGGTATATGCCTCCCTCTTAAATGTTTAAAAAATAGTCCTCGAAAATGAAAATTTCATTTTTTTGTTCGTCTTCGTAAACAAAAAGTGTTCCAGAAACATCCAAAATTCTGTAAGGACAGTCCCCCGACACCTCGTCCCTCGTCGTGGGGTATCGTGTTCTCTGAAACAGACTCAAGAATGGGGGCCGGGCTGCGTAGGCAGTCCCCGCAGCCCAGTCCTCTGGATTAGCTTCAACCAATCTTCCTTCTTGAGTCTTCGCGGCGTGGGTATCCCCCGACGTCTTCAGTCCCCTTGAAATTGTCCCTCGTATTTCGCAAGGCGGCGGACGTGGATCACCTTGCACTTCTTTCTTGGTGAGCGTTGAATCCTATAGACGACGTCGTTGATCTTGTCCACCACCGTATAGGGCCCTTCCCAGTCGGATTGCAATTTCGGGCACTTCCCCGTCACTCTTCGTGGCTGGAATAGCCACACTCGTTCCCCAAGCTGGAATTCCACCGCGTTAACGTGACTGTCGTACCACGACTTCATTTTCGCACTGTAGATGTCCAGACGGCGTCGAACGAATTCATGGATCCTCTTCATCTTCCCCCGGACCCATTCGGAGTACCCCTGCTCGACGTCCTCGTCTTCTTCCACTTCCGGGGGCAGTCCTCTCCAAAGTTGCGAGGGTAGGCGTAATTCCTGGCCACACAGGATCATCGCTGGCGTTAATTGCGTAACCTCATGACGAGCCGATCTATAAGCGAGGAGGAACATGGGAATCCACTCGTCCCAATCTCGCTGGTGTTCTGAAACAAACATTGCAAGATATTGGAGCAATGTTCTATTCAAGCGTTCCACCATCCCGTCAGACTGAGGATGCAGGGGAGTTGTTCGTATTTTCCTGATCCCCAGCAGCTTCATCAATTCTTTGAACACGGAGGACTCGAAGTTCCTTCCCTGGTCCGTGTGTAGCTCCAACGGAACACCATGACGGCAGACTACGTTGTGTAGAAGAGCTCTTGCCACTGTGACAGCTCGCTGGTCCGGCATCGCGATTACCTCCGGCCACCGGGTAAAGTAATCCGCCACGACCAACATAAACCTGTTCCCGGCCCGGGACCTCGGGAGCGGACCCACAACGTCCAGGGCAAGTCTCTCGAACGGAGCTCCCACGTTGTACACTTTCAGGTTCCCCGCTCCCCTCTGACGTGGTCCCTTCTTCGCCGCACAGGCGTCACACCGCCGGCACCACTCTTGAACGTCCTGTCGACATGTAGACCAGAAGAACTGTTGGCGGATCTTCGCCAAGGTCTTGTTTAATCCGAAGTGTCCAGCTGCCGGCGCATCATGGAACTCCCTCAATACTTCTGCAACCTTCTCGCGCGGCACCACCAAGAGCCACGAGGTCGTTGCGCCATCGTGGGACTCCCATTTCCTAAAAAGCAAACCTTCGTGAACTTCCCGCGAGTCCCAGACAGACCAGTAATACTTCAACTGCGGGGAGAAACGAGCGACATCTTGCCAGCCGGGCTTCTCCCCTTCCCCTTCCACTTAAGGGTGAAGCCGATCTTCTCATCCTCCTCCTGGCTTCGTTTCCACTCGCTCTTTTTTTCATCGCAAAATATCCTGCGGACCCTCTTCGGGGTAGGCTCCTCCGCCTCCCTCCTCTCCAAACGACTGCAGTTCCCACAATCTTCTTCGATGCAGGGTCTTCTTGAAAGTCCATCGGCGTTTCCGTGGGCTTTTCCAGGGCGATGGCAAATCTCAAAGTCGTATTCCTGTAGCTGTTCGATCCAACGGGCGACCTGCCCTTCGGGGCGCTTGAAGGTCAGCAACCAACGAAGCGCCGCATGATCAGTCCTTATGAGAAATCTCCGTCCGTAGAGGTAGTGGTGGAAGTGTTCGGTGGACTTCACTACTGCCAGCAGTTCTCTCCGGATGACGCAGTAGTTCCTTTCGGCTTTTCCCAGGGTCTTGGAGAAGTAGGCTACGACCTTTTCCTGCCCTCCGTGTTCCTGTGAGAGGACGCCACCTACGGCGAAATTACAGGCGTCCGTGTCCAAAATGAAGTCCTTGTCGATCACCGGGTAGGCGAGCACCGGGGCTCCGGCTAATCTCCTCTTCAGCTCCTGGAAAACTTTTTGGCAAACTCCTGTCCATATGTAATGTTGTTTGGCCTCGGTGAGACGATGCAGGGGTTTGGCGATCCTAGAGAAATCCTTTACAAATTTCCGGTAGTACGTGCACAATCCTAAGAAACTTCTTAATTCAGTGACGTTCTTCGGCTGCGGCCACTCCGAAATCGCTTTGATCTTCTCCGGATCCGTCTTGACTCCGCTCTCGGTGACGATGTGGCCCAAATATTTCACTTCCTGGCAGAAGCAGGAGCACTTCTTGGAGCTCATCAGCAATCCGGCTTGACGTAAACGTGAGAACACCGTCCGTAGGCGCTCGAGCTCCTGCCCAAAATCGTTCTCGTAGATGATGATGTCGTCCAAGTATACCAAGCAAATTTTCCACGTCAGATCCCGGAGTACGTCCTCCATCAGTCGCTCGAATGTCGCAGGGGCGTTGCAGAGTCCAAAGGGCATCACCTTGAACTGCCAGAGTCCCGTTCCAACTGAAAATGCAGTCTTCTCCCGGTTCTTCTCGTCCATCGAAATCTGCCAGTATCCACTCTGCAAATCTACGGTAGAAAACCACGACGAAACGGCGAGGGCGTCCAGGGTATCCTCGATATGGGGGAGAGGATACGAGTCCTTCTTCGTGATCTCGTTCAGGCGTCGGAAATCCACGCAGAACCTTATGGTCCCGTCCTTCTTCTTGACGAGGACGTTCGGTGAAGACCAAGGGCTCTGAGATTCCTCAATAACGCCCTGCGCCAACATCTTCCTGAGTAGTTCTTCGACTTCCGCTCGACGATGTAGGGGCAACCTCCGCGGTGCCTGCTTGATCGGCCGGTGATCCCAAGTGTCGACGGTGTGTTTCACCTAGTCACAGTTTCCGAGCTGAGACGCATACACGGCGAAAACGTCCTGAAACTCGTGAAGCAGCTCAGCGAAAAGCTTTTTCTGCTTCTCCGACAAACCTGATAAGCAACGTGTATATAGCTCCTCCAAATGCTGCGGGACGACCGTTTCCCCCTCCCCTTCCACTTGCTTCTTCTCCTCGGCGGTCGGCCCACCAAAGCGTATCTCCGGTCTGCCGGGAAGGCACAGCACATTCCGGGAAAGGTCGATGCTGCAACGGTGCTTCTGCAGGAACGCCGCTCCTAAGATGCACTTTTCCACCATCTCGACGACGTAGAATTCTTCCACGCTCGAGAGTCCTCCAACGCTGATTTCCGGGTTCCTCTTCCCGAACACTCTCATTTTCTCTCCAGTAGTGGAACGAATGTCGACCTTCGTCCCGGCGATGTCCCTCGCCGGGCACAGCTCCTTGTCCAGAAGGTTAATGGGAGAACCTGTATCTAAGATAATCTTAGACGGTTTTCCATCGACTTTCCCACATACGTAAACCTCGTCGGCCGGATTCCCTTGTCGCCCAGTCGCCTCCTGCATCGCCACACTCCTGACGACCGGGGGACTGTTCCTCACGGACGGGCGACTCCCCCTTACGCCGTCCTCTTCTCGTTTCCCTCGTAGGGCTTCCTTGCAGGAGCGGCTCCCGCCCGGCCGTTCTTGGCCTTGAAACAATCCTTTTGCAGGTGCCCCGCTTTCCCGCAGCTCCAGCACTTCGGCATCCTCGGCGGGTCTTCCGTACGATGCACGGGCTCGTCAGCCCTCCACTTCTTCGCCGGGTACCTTTCGAAATTGTCGGAGGGTTTAGCTTTCCGTTTCTCAGAGTCCCGTCCCCGCGACTCGGCCGCGGGGCCGCGAGACATCGCCTCCACGGCCTCGATTTCCAGAGCTCTGGTCACGGCAGCTCTCAAGGACGCGAAACCGCCGAGTCGCAGTTCCCGCTGCATAACAGAGCTCGACAAAGCCGTCACGAATTGGGACGCGGCGAGTTTGTCGCGAGTTTCCGCCGGACAGTCGGCAAACGCGGACTGCGCTAAACGTTCAATTTTGGTGGCGAGCGAGGAGATGCTCTCATCTCTCCGCTGCCTATGGCTCTGGAAGAGCACAAAATTCAAGTTCGAAAGATTTTTCGCTCCCTAGCGGAATTCAAGTGCCGAAACCAAGTCCGAGAAATTCCCGCATTAGGTGGCGGAGAGAGTCGTGAGGACGCTCCTCGCCAAACCCCCAAGGGAAGCGACCAAGGCCGTAGCCTTTTTCTCGTCGTTCCACCCGTTCGCGCGCGCGATTGTCTCAAATTGCACTTTGTACTCCTCCCAGGAAGTTCTCCCGTCAAACACCGTGGGTTTGACCGCGTACCCTAGACTGAGCGTGCGGGGCTCCGACAAAGGAGCGGTGGCGGGCGCACCGGCGGGGAAATGATTAGGAACACTATTTACAATACCATTTTCAACCCCATCGCGAGGGCCCGGGCCGCCACCAATGGAACCCCGGCCGTTTCGAAATAGAGCGGTTACGACCTGTATCTGCTCCTCCATGCTCGACATGCGCGCCTCGAGGGCCGCCTGGGTCCGCCGGTCCTCGGCGCCCTTCTCCCTCCTTCGGGCCTCGTCGTCCCTCCGCTGCTCCTGCAACTGTCCCACGATGCTAAGCTGGAGGGTGGCGAACATCTCCTGCAGGGTGGCGTCGCCCGATGGCCCAGGGGAAGGGCCCACGGAGACCGCGCAAGTGGGCATCCCACTTCTGACACCAATGTTACGTTTCCCACTCGGCATAATACAACTCAGTAGTAACTCGAAGGGAACAGAACATCAACACAGTAACGAACAGTAACGGGAATGTAATATAACGTGAACAACAGGGTACAGCGGGAATATGAGAGGGATCGTTATGTCGGTTCGCTATGGCGGCTGACTCACGAATGACAGCTTGACAGATGATCGATGCGACCACCTTCTTCTCGCTGTCTCTTGTTATCGTCGCGAGCACCATCGGGCCATGGATTCCATCCATAGGGTGCTCGCAACAATATTTTTTGCCCGGGTGTGAAAGTTTCTGAAAAGTGTATTAAACAGTTAAATATTGTAGTAAAGGTATGTTACCAAGTATTATTTTGATAAAATTTATCGTTAAATATGTGTGTTCTTGATTATTCAACAATAGTTTACCAATAAAGTTTCTTTCTTCTTAGTATAATTCTTAATTTCTTGTCGGAACAAGTGGGTACGTAATATGGAACATACCGAGTAACATAGATGAAGTTGATAATGACGATGACGACGATGATGCGGAATGCTTATTTTGCGATGGAAATTATAAAAATAATGATAATGAAAAGTAGACCCTATGTGTTCGCTGCTTTCACTGGGCACACGAAGAATGTGGGGCTCCCGACCTATTATTAACGTGCCCAACGTGTAGGAGACGCAGAAAGCAGGAATGAATTCCAAAAATGATGTATATTTATTCATTTATATCTTCTACTTAATAAATCTTAATTGTTAGTAAAAAAAGAGTAAAGATTTTTAGTTTTCTTTACAAATTTCCTAGGTGTTCCATATTAGGACCCATTTTTTCGAACGGCCGATTTTCACACTTTTCAGTCTTTTTATTATAATTGCAAAACAATTGATTTTTTTTTACATTTGACTATGTAAATATGATTATGTATTATTTCCTTCATCCCCTCATGTCAGTTTTATTAAAAAAAAACAATTCCCCTACTTTTGACAAACTTTTGAAATCAGATGTTTCATATTACATGCCTTTACCCTATATACCTTCAAAACAAGTGGGTTATCAAATCATTTCAACGAAAAAATTATGATTTCATTAGTTTCTTTCACATAAATCGAATTTTTCCAAAATCCTGAGGTAGTAGACAAGTTTTGCGAACGGATTTGAAATCAGCGTGCCAAAATCAACAGGAAATGATGTACAACATGTCAAGAAAAAAATCTAACCGTACATGGTATTGGATAAATCACAATTTTGTTGTGATATTTCAAGTTTAATACAGATTTTCAAAGTTAAAAAACGTTCGTACCATAATCTCTCTATTTTTCCTATATTCTGCAATATTTCAGCTTTAACCTAAACAAAAATCAACGCACTATCTCATTTCTATCAAAAGTTCTTTGATTTTGACACAAACTTCATCACTTTATCCCACTGTGCGCCGTGGTAGGCACTGTGGAGGGCGCCGTGGAGGAGGTCGCTCTAGAATTATTCGCCGCTACAAGAATAATAAATTTTATATGTATGGGATAAAAACATAATATGATTGTTTAATGATTGTCTATTTTGTTTGTTTTAATGGAATGTAAAAATTTCACATTTTCTATCGTATCGGCATGAACGTTTCAGTAACATATTGCTGAGGTTTTGCAGATGAAAATGAATTTAAACACGCCATAAATCGGATTATTTTTAGCATTATTAGATTAGAAATGTTACGCATTTATATTTAATTATCTAGTACAGTTCTAGAAATAATCCGATTTATAGCGTGTTTGAACTCATTTTAATGTGGAAAATCTCAGCAGTATATTACTGAATACTGAAAATGTCACATTTTACATTTTATCAATACATGATCCACCACAAGCGACGGGCGTGAATGCAAAGGACGGAGTGTCAGACGACCGAAAAACTGAGCGAGACAAAACATCAATTGGTCGTCTGTCTCTTACCGTCCTCACTCGCTTTCAGTGCCTCTCGCTCGCTTTCGCCTTCGCCGGACAAGAGTGAGACAAAAGTGATGGGGATAGCGAAAAGTCCACGTTGTGTACACCAAACCGAGCCCATAACGAGACAATACTGTAGTATCTTTTATTTTAGTTTATCCAGATATTATCTTTGCCCATCTCCGTTCTCCAGCCGCTTCGCCGTGATTCCATCAAGCCTCCCTGACGACAAAATAGTAATAGGGGAAATGCGGCAACAGCGCGATTAGAGTCGCGATACGTGTCGGCAACTATGTCTTTTCTACATTTATCGGCTAGCTTGAACTTACACCGGTTCTGGTGGTACATGGCGCAAATATACCATCAGCGTCGGTGACGGAGAAACCTTGAAGTTTCATTCTGTCATTTTCTGGGCTGTCCTGAGTACACGATTCATAAATTCATTATTATTTCAACGTACGGTGCTTATTAGCGTTCAAACGCACCAGACCACCCTGCACGAATGTCTACTGAAGGCAACTAAATCCGCCAAAACTTCCTTCTTGCCGATTTCAGGACGAAAGTTGTAATTTACGGTTTGTTTACTACACGCATATACGTACACGCTTAACTTAGCTCGTGTGAACGTACGCACACATTCGAGGCCCGTCGAGACAGCCCCCTTAAGCATAAAATTACAGGGTGATACACCATTAATAAAACACTTCACGACTTTTGACAATCTGATTACAGAACTGTTAGCAGCTGGGGCAAAATTAGAAGAAACGGATAAGGTCACATCTTTGGTTAACTCTTCCTACGTCTTATGATGGAGTTATAACCGCGATTGCGACTCTGTCGGAGGACAATATGCATTTGTTAAAACTAGACTATTGGGATCATGAGGTAAAGTTAAGAACTAAAAGCAGTTCAACAATTGCTTCAAGAGCAGCAAATGAATGCACGAACTTTGAGAGGCAACAATTATGAAAATCCAAAATCGTTTAAAAAACAATGATATCAAAAGAAAAATAAAAAACAATTTTCAAAATCGATCATCGGCTATGCAATGTCATCACTGTGGAAGGAAGGGCCACAAAATAAAAGATTGGTTTTATTACAAAGGGAGCCTTCAGTACAACACGAAAAGGAAGAGAACTGTCCAGACGCACAGTGGCCCTGCAATATTTGACCCTAAAAGCTGGCCAAAATTTTTTTTTGTTTTAGTGCAGCCAAATGTACTTAGAAATGACGCAATGTAAATATTTCATAAAATTTTACAAATATGCACAGGACGTAAAAAAATTTAGATATATATGGCACGTCCCGGGTTGAGGTCTTTTAGGGGAATGACATTGTTGCGGTTGGGGTAGGTTGAGAGGAGGACCGGACGCCGTGACCGCCACGGCGTCCCCGGGATGTGAAACGCCCGCGAGCTCCGTCCTGTCGGAGGCGCCGATGCCGCGCGCCGGTTCGGCGATGGGGCAGCCCCTCGTCCACCTTGAGAGATGCGACGCGATCCTCGCGGGTGGCGGGTCGGCCGCGATTTCCGCCGATGGCGTGGAAGGGAAGGAGGAGGAAACGGGCACCGCGGGACTCGGGCCCTGGGGGGAGGGCGCCGTGGAGACGCCCGATGACGTCGCGGGGATGCCGATGGAGATAGACGCCCCGACTGGCGTCATCCAAGACGACAGCGGCGCTGTCGGGGAGGAGGTCCCACGCGCGCCAGGCTGATGCCTGGCCCCGAGCCGTATCGGTCGCGGATGAGGGGGGTTGTTTGGACGCACCCCTACCATCTTCTGACGGGGGCACGGACGGGGGTGGTAGACCCGGATTCGTCGCGGGCAAGCGCGGGCGGAAGCCCGGCGTATGGACAGACCCAAAAATGTTGGGTCCGGGCATGAAGGCCCTACAATGTCGGTCTGCGGTCTGGCGGGGCAGGCCCAGCAGGAGCTCGACGCGGTCGCCGCGACTATCAGCGCGGCGAAACATATGAAGTCGACGGACATGCGCGCTGTCCGAATCGCGATTCAGCGCGCGTTCGTCGTCGGCGCGGAGCTGGCCGGCAGGGCCGAGAGGGGTGAGAACCCCAACAGGCCTGCGCGGGTGGTGGTGTTCCGCTAGGGCATGTGGGAGATTAAGTCCCAGAAGCTGGCGTCGCAGGTGCTCGCACTGACGGACCAGGCGCACTCCCTGGGGGAGTGCCTGCGCGTCAGAGAGAGGGAACTGGAGTTTCTGCGCGGGAAATACGCCCGCCTCGAAACGCGGGCGGCTCGTAAGGGTATGGACGTAACGGAGTCGGAGGTCTTGTCCTTCCATCCGTCCGTCCCGCTCCCCACTCGCGCGGAGCGCCTCCCGGAGTGCCTGCCCCCCTGGATGGACGCCGGCGCCACACCATCGTCAGCGGTGGCGCTGCCCGGGCCCTCGTCGGCCGCGAGGTCCGACCCCCTGCCGGGGTAGACGACTGCCAGCCGCCCGGCCACCAGAGGGAAGAAGAAGCGGAGGCGGGAGGCGTTACCCCCGCCCACAAGTCCGGGCCCCCCATCCCTAGGCGCCGGCGTTACTGCTGCTGAGCAGCCGTGGGACGCCGTGTTGCGCCGGATGGGGGAGCTCGGGAGGCGGGTCGATGTCCGCCTCCTGACCCTGGGAAAGGTCTTGGGGCATGGCGAGCCGACGTCGAAGCCGGCCGCCGAACCGACGCCACTGGCCCTGAAGTGGACCAAGGTCGGCAAGCCCCCCCCCCCCCCTCGGAAGGAGAAGGGGAAGGCGAAGGGGCGGGCGGGTGCTAGCGGGTCTGTTGGTGGACCAGCGGACGTGCCTCCGGCCAAGAAGGGGGGTGCTCCCCCCTCTGCGCCACCACCGCCTTCTTCACAGAAGAAGAAGGCCGGGCCTCCGCCGCCCCGCGATCTGGCGACGGCCGGGGCCTGCAAGAAGGGGAGTGCGCCGCCGAAGACCGCTCCCCCGACGTCCGCTGCCGTTGTTGGAGGGGCGGGTTACCCGCCCCAGTCAACCCTGGCGTAGCCCGAGCGGGGGAGCGGGGCCGTGAAAGCCGCCAAAAAGGCCAGGAAGGCTGCCGCGACCACTCCCGCGTCGAGTTCTGCCGGCGCGTCGGGCACCCAGGCCTCGGCCCCCGGGTCCCAGGTTGTCGCTCAAAGCACCTGGGCCCAGGTCGTCGGGCGCGGGGCCAACAGGGCGGCGAGAGCGACCGCCAGGGGCGGCGCTAGAGGAGGAGCAACGGGGGGAGGGCTGCCGCGACGTCAGCTCTCCAGCGGAGGGGCACACCCGGGCGAGCCGCGGTGTTGATCCCGCGTGCTCCCAGAACTGCGGCGGTCACCATCACCGCCCCTGCTGGGGGGGGGGGGGGAGAAAGATTTCTCCGTGCGGGTCGTCGGCGCGATGGCGGCCATCAAGGTTGCCGACCTCGGTATCGCAGCTATGTGATCGAGGCGCGCCGTCACCGGGGGACTTGTTCTTGAGATCCCCGGATCTCAGGGCTCGGCCAAGGCTGCCGCCCTTAAGGCGAAACTGACGGAGCAGCTTGGGGACACGGGCATTAGGGTGCACTGCCCACAAAAACTGGCCGAGTTTCGGGTGTGCGGCCTCACGGAGCTGGCGTCCGTGGAGGCGGTGCGGGGGGCGATCGCGGCCCAGGGTGCCTGCGCGGCGGAGGACGTTTTGGTGGGCGTGAAGCGCCGATACGCCGCCAGGCTTTTCTCCCTCTGGGTCCGCGGGCCTGTAGGGGCTGCTGCCAGGCTTGTGAAGGCGGCCACGATAGTCGTGGACTCGCTGGTGGCCCGCGTCGTGCCGCTCGTGCAACGGAAGCTGCAGTGCTTCCGATGCCTCGAGTTCGGCCACGTGCAGGCCAAATGCAGCAGCCCCACCGTCAGGAGCGGCCTCTGTTACCGTTGTAGTAACGAGGGGCAGTTGGCACGCTCCGGCGAGCGCCCCCCCCCCCCGACTGCCCGCTATGCGTGGCAGCCGGACTCCCCAGCATCCACCGGATGGGCGTACCGGCCTGTCGGCCCCCACCCACGACGATGGAGATGGAGTCCGTATAGAGAGAACTCAAAAATTGCTGACAATAGTACAGTTTATTGAGAGAGAGAGAGAAAATAGAGGCGATACAATAGATACGTGACGATTTCGAATGTTGTCGAGATACTACTGCTCTGTATAACCGAGCACTCTGGTCGGTCACGAGAGCATGAGTGTGTGAGTGAGTGTATGTGAGGTGTTCTATGGAAGAGTATGTATGTATAATGTCTCGATAAGTAAATAAGAAGTCCATCAGCTGTTAGAGAGTGTTCTGGTTGTCTTGTGGCTGATATTAAAAGGAGAAAGAGAGAGACAGAAAGATAGAGAAATTGAGCTGGATAGAGAGAGAGATGATTCTGCCGAGACACCGGTCCCCTGGCCTCGACATCTGGGGTCGGCGCTGGCGCCGGCAAAAGGAAGGAACGCGAGGAGTCGGACTCCCCGACTAGCGGTCCTCATCTGTCGGCGTCCGAGGGGTCCCCGAAGGAGAGGAAGAAGAAGAAGAAAGGGAAGAAGGAGGGGAGCAGCCCAGAGCCCCCCCCCCGCCCGGTGGACCTGGGGCGGCCGGGAGGGAGGCCTTTTTGAAGGTCCCTCCACCGCTGAACGGAGCAACGGAGGAGGCGAGCAGCGAGGAGGCGTGCGAGTTGGTGCGTTCGGTCGCGGTCTCGTTCGGAGGTGGGTCCCACCTCCCAGGCGACGAGACGGAAGGTCGCGAGCCCCTCAATACCACCGGGGGCGCAGCCCGACCTGCGGGAGTATCAGAGGAGGCCGACATTAGCACCGATTAATGTCACGAGGCCCTCCGATACTGCTCAAGAACCTCAACCACTCCATGCGAGCTCACGACCTGCTAGAGCAGGCTCGCGTGGAGTTGGGGGTCGGGCTGGCCGTCATCGCCGAGCCGTATCCGCTGGGGGACGACCGGTATTATCAGTCCACCAACCCGGATCGGCAAGTGGCGATGACGTGAGAGGTGGGAAGAGGCGCCCCGCCGTGTTCGGCCGGCCAACACGGTCGGGACTGGATTGCGGCGAAGTGGGGGTACCTCCTCGTAGTCGGCTGCTACCTAGCACCTAGGTTCAGCGTCCCGGAGTTCGAGGACCGGCTGAGCGAGATGGTGGCTTTTCTCGCCCCCCAATTAGCTCAGCCGGTGGTCCTATTGGGGGATTTTAACGCCCACGTTCGCGAGTGGGGCGCCACCAGGATGGACTCCCGGGGCGAGGTGCTGCTCGAGTGGGCGGAGGCAATGGGGTTCATTCTAAAGAACCCCTACGGAGTCACGACGTTCCGCGGACCGCAAGGCGAGTCTAAAATAGACCTCGTCTTTTTTTTTTTTACTTGGAGGAAATCCCCACGGATACCCCCCGCCCGCGGCGGCGGGCAGGGGGTTATGTGGGACTCGAACCCACTAAAGTCTCCAGGGTGGTCTACCTCGTGTGCGCAGTTGCGCGCCTGAGGGGAGGGACTTAACGCGAGAGCAATCTAGCGATTCGTTCGCTGCCCTCCCCCCCACCTGCGCTTTGAAAGCAACTCCGCACACAGCACCCCCTTCAAGGGGGGCCTTCCCTGGGGGAGTATTAATTCGCTGCTACTTGCCGGGGCGTAGACGGCCACACGGGCCGCTCTAGCTGCCGCGCGTCCCGAGGGGCCTTTAAGGCGGTCGGGGAGTAATTCCCCGACGGCCATCTCGGGCGGGCGGCTGGCGATGTGCGCCTACAGGGCGGTCCGTTATCAGCCGCCCGCTTATGCCACGGAGCTCGATCGCACTATGGGGAGCAGCATGACATCGCCGCTCTCCCCGGGGGGGGGGGGCCTAGATCGTGAACCCCCCCCCCCCCCCACTGTCCCTCCCTGACATACAACGGCCCAACCCGATAAAAAAACATGGCGGGCCGCCCTTCCACCTCCCCCACACATCCCCCCGCCTACACGCCTACTCCCTCTCTCGCATGGAGGGGGGCATACGAGGGGTCTGTCGCTGCACCCGTTACGGGGTGCGGCCCCCTTCCCACTCCCCATCGGGGAAGTGATGGCGCGACCCGGGGCTATTTAACCGCGGGAGCCGGGCGACTTTCAGAATTAAATCGCCGCACGACCTCCCCCGGCCCCGGGTCATTTGACGCGCCGCCTCCGAGGGACCGCGCGGAGCCTAAGATCCGCCCTGATGCGGTCCCCCTCAGCCTCCTCCTTCACCAGCATGACTACTTCGGAGAAGGAGGAGACGGCCTCCCAGCAGCCCCGATCCTCCGCCATCCGACTCACGACAGTCGGTAGCGAGACCCAGACTCGCCCGGGCACTCCGTCCGGTCCGGCTGCAGCGTTCTTAAACCGCATTTGTTGCACCGCGGACGCGAGCTCCTCTTCCGCGACCCTCAGGGCATCCGGAATGTCGGTGCCCCACGCTAACTCCCGGTCTCCCGACTCGTCGGCGCCACCCTCCCCTGGAACCGGGGGAGGGGGAAACAGCGCCGACAGGACGTCGAGGATAGGCCGAGGTTCCAGGCTCTCTGTAACGGGGGGCGCCCAGGTTCCGACTATGATGGACACGGCCCTGTACGGGTGCCCCCAAGGGTCCTGGTTGAGGGTCGCGAGGAACTCGTCACACGAACTGGTTTGAGCCCGGTCGATGACCCCACGGAGCTCCTTGTGCGCCGCGGAAAACGCAGAGCGGAGTTCCTGAAGCCGGTCCTCCGTGATCCGCCGTCGATCCCAACGGCGGGCCTTGGTGTACTGGTGTCGTGCCCGTAGGCTGACGGCACAGAGATCCGCGATCTCCGTCGACCACCAGTACACCAACCACCAGTACACCGACCTCCGACCCCCACCCGGCGCCCGGGCTCTCGGCATTGTGGCGTCGCAAATAGCTTGCAACGCCCGCCGGAGCCAACGGGTGCCAGTAATGGGGTCGTCGAGGACGTCGCCCGGCAAAGGAGGCTAGGCGACTACGGAGGACGCCATCTGGGCCGCGTCAGCATCAAGCTGATTGAGCACCCAACGCGGCGGCTTTCAACCAGCTCGAGGGTTACGGGGAGGCGGGTTAGCGGAGGTGGCCAGGATCACGTACATGTGATCTGAGCCTGGCTCCGAATCCTCCGCCACCCAGCAGTCCGACGTCAATGCCGCGGCCGCAGGGTTGACCCTGACGAGGTCTATTCCCGGAGTGGCAAGATGAACGCCGGGTCCTGGAGCGGCAGCTGGGTCCCGACCTCTCGCTACCGACTGTCGTGAGTCGGATGGCGGAGGATCGGGGCTGCTGGGAGGCCGTCTCGTCCTTCTCCGAAGTAGTCATGCTGGAGAAGGAGGAGGCTGAGGGGGACCGCATCAGGGCGGATCTTAGGCCCCGCGCGGTCCCTCGGAGGCGGCGCGTCAAATGACCCGGGGCCGGGGGACGTCGTGCGGCGACTTAATTCTGAAAGTCGCCCGGCTCCCGCGGTTAAATAGCCCCGGGTCGCGCCATCACTTCCCCGATGGGGAGTGGGAAGGAGCCGCACCCCATAACGGGTGCGACGACAGGCCCCTCGTATGCCCCCCTCCCTGTGAGAGAGAGGGGGGGCGTGTAGGCGGGGGGTTGTGAGGGGGAGGGGGAAGGGCGGCCCGCCATGTTTCTTTATCGGGTTGGGCCGCTGTATGTCAGGGAGGGAGAGTGGGGGGGGGGGTGTTGCGGCCGCGATGTAACGCGCCGCTCCGCGTGATTTAAATGTGCGTGCGAGAGCGTGTCAACATTATGACGCACGACCGTTAAGACGGTTACGCGGTTCCCACGTTTTTGCTTGGGGAATTCGAGCTCTTCCGGGTATCCGGCAGTTAGTACCACGAATATCGTTGAAATTATAACAACACGCTCCCGCACGCACGAACGGCCTTTTCTTTGTCGCCCCGCGAACCACCGAGTTTTAAAACCTCGATAAAACGGCCCGTCGAGCCACTCGCGCCCAGCGCGTATTGTATATAGTTGTACAGATCCAGGGTGGCGAGGAAACTACCTGCAGCGGTAGTAGGACGAGAGTGGGGTCTACTACCCACGTCTGAACCAATCACGGCCAAGAGGAAAATTCACCGACGCCAGCGCCAAGCCAAGCCGAGTGGAGTGTAGCCAAGTGAGGCCGCAGCCAACCAGTGTCGCCGGGGACTCGTTGACGAAGCTGGTTGGCTGCGGCCTCACTTAGCTCGGCTAGTTGGCTTGGCTTGGCGCTGGCGTCGGTAAATTTTCCTCTTGGCGTTGATTTGTTCAGACTGGGTAGTAGGACGAGAGTGGGGTCGACTACCCACGTCTGTGACGTCACTCGATCCGCTCCGCGTTCACGCCAATTGGCTTGGCTTGGCGCTGGCGTCAGCGAATCTTCCTCTTGGCCGTGATTGGTTCAGACGTGGGTAGTAGACCCCACTCTCGTCCTACTACCGCTGCAGGTAGTTTCCTCGCCACCCTGTACAGATCTCTGTTTCGTGTTTTCTGCGTGGTTTGTGTAAGTCGTGTTTTGTTCGTGGTCAAGATCTGTGTGGAGTGTTCGTCCGTCATTGTAAACGACGCCCACTTAGGCATAATAAACGTGCCGTCTCATCAACCGGTGGAATTCTTTGTATTCATTGGAGTGCATCCCTTCCCTGGCCACACCAGTGACGATCCACATCGCCTTCCCAAGGCAAACGTGTGAACATTTTGTGGTCCTTCGAGCCGGATCGCCTTGAAGCGTGTTTACACGCTCTCGCACGCAAATTTAAATCCGCGCGACAGCTGATCAGTGACTTTTGGCTGCAACAGGGGGGTCCACGAACTAGGCCCCCCCCCCCCCCGGGGGAGCGGCGATGGTACGCCGCTCCCGATAGTGCGATCGAACTCCGGGACGTAAACGGGCGGCTGATAACGGTCCGCCTTGTAGGCGAATTATTGCCAGCCGCCCGCCCGAGGTGGCCGTCGGGGGTTTAACTTTTCCGACTGCCTTAAAGGCCCCCTCAGAACGCGGCGGCATGGGAGGCCCTTAAGGCCGTCAACGCTCCGTCCCGGTCGCGACCGTAGCATCGTCGCGGCCGGGTAGTAGCTCGATCATGGGGTCGTGGGGCGGGGGTGCCAGGGGGCACCACACGCCCTAGTAGCAGCGACCCCGGAAGAGGTGGCGCGGACGCGTGGTCCGTCGCGCCGCCGAGAAAGGTGATAGCTCGGGGAGGTATTGATACTCCCCCAGGGAAGGTCCCCCTTGAAAGGGGTGCTGTGTGCGGAGTTGCCCCTAAAGCGCAGGGGGGAGGGCAGCGAAGGAATCGCTAGTTTGCTCTCGCGTCAAGTCCCTCCCCTCAGGCGCGCAACTCCGCACACGAGGTAGACCACCTTGGAGGTTTTAATGGGTACGAGTCCCACATAATCTCCTGCCCGCCCCCGCGGGCGGGGGGTATCCGTGGGGATTTTCTCCGGCACAAAGCAGGGTAGGAGTCTTGGCACGAAAGTTGATTTCGCGACACAAGGCAAGAAAGGATGTTTCGGCACGAAAACCAGGTTCGCGACACACAGCAAGAAGGGAAGGTTTTTGGCACGAAAACCAGTTTCGCGACACAAGATTTGGACTGGAGGTTTTGGCACGAAAACAAGTTTCGCGGCAGAAGGCGACCAGGGAAGGTTTGAAATGATTGTTGTGTATTTGAATGACACCCGTTAGGACGCTAATAGTTTTGTTTGGATTTACCGTTGCATCAATCCAAGGAACCGCTCGCAATATCCCGCGAAATCCGTTTAGACATATGGTCTCAGAAAAGTCATGCGAAAGTAAGCATTGTAAACATTACAAGAACTCTCGCGTTCGCGAAACGAGATCAGCTGTTGCACTGACTTGTTATAGATTGGAATCTTTATAGTCGAAGGATCGACGCAATAATTCGAAGCGTGTAGTTTGTAAATAAGAACGTTTGTTTATTTTCAAAGTACGAAAATGTGGCTTGTACCGTTATGCAAATGCGGTTTTAAGTTTTATAATAATTCGTAGGACAATTAGCGTTTGAATGTATATAGACAGTTATATGAGTACATTTATGTATGAACATGATACACCTGAATATTAGCAATAAGCAAATAATACAAAAATAAGCCAATAAGCTTAAGCAATATGAAACAATATAAATGAATAAGTGTTCGCGAAATGCGACACTGTTTACGCCATCTCCCAGGCCCACCGGTAATTAGACAATGCTAACGGCCCGCTGACTCATGTGGAGCGTCGATCAGTGCCCCTTCCATCAACCTGCGATCGATGGAAGGGGGACTCTTCTTACTTCCAGGAAATCACTGCCGATTTCCTGGATTTCAGTCGTTCTCAGCTAACGTATACCTCTGCTACGCACTTTGCTTGCGCTATACTTTCGACATTGCTTCGAATCTTATCTTAATAGGCTTAGCGACTAATCGCCTCGCGTGAGCTTAATAATAGTTCTCTTATTAATTGTGTTTGTTAATAACTAATAAGTTTGACTAATTGTGCTTGACTTATAAATACCATTAAATTATACACTTTCAGACTGCGTTAATGTGCTGTGAATAAATAGGTGCTTCGTTAATTGTGAAAGAACTTTCCTTGCACCGATCCTTAAACTATACTAAGTAACAATAAGTAAATAAAGTGAAATATACGCAATAAGTGTTAGTAATACAAGATAATATGAATGAGGATGATGTACAATGTTTATAATAGATAATAATAATTGTTTACAATGAATGCCGTAGAAAGGCGATCCTTCCTAGAGGAGTTGCACTGATTTTATGAACAATAATAATGAATAAGCACAGTAATGTTGTTTGAAATATAATAATGGTAAGATCTTAGTCACACTGTTCGCAAAAATGGTAATGAGTATAGTCACACTGTTCGCAAAAGTGGTAATGAGTATAGTCACACTGTTCGCAAAAATGGTAATGAGCTCCGGCCTCAGGGGCCCTTGTATTTATGCTATTTTCAAGATTGTTAGGGGTGAAGGGTGCGCGGTATGTACCATGACTTGTGTACGAAAATGCGTCGCAGTACAATGTTATTAATAGAATTAGTCTTCCGGGGTTATTATGTGGCCTTGTACGAAATATTCGCCGCAAGGACTTCCGGGGTTTTTATGTGGGCTTTTGAAAAGAGAATACTCAGCCCATTTGATGGATTTTGGGTGGTGTGATTGGAAAGGGGTGAGTGGGGTTTTGAATTGGAGAGTCTTAGAGAAGGAGTGAGACGTGGTCTCGAATTAAGAGGGGTTTTGGGACGAGGGATTTGTTTATAATTAAATATGAGGGAGGAGATCATGCTTTGTAGGGCGAAGGGGAGATGGGGATTTCATACTTGACCATTTCGAGATGGGGACCGCTAAGGTACATCGTCTAGATGGTCAGTGGTTGGGGAAAGGAGTAAAACTTAAGTTCGAGGGATTTAGCGCAGTTGTGGAGTGATTTATGAGGGAGACTTGAAATAATACCGCGCGAAAAATAGTGGGACGTCACATATAAGTCGATGTATTTACGTGATTTATTTTATTGAGTCATTCACTTACTGAGATTTTTGTATTCAGAGTTATACAGGGTGTCCGTGGGAAGAATGGACAACCGGTTTTCTCGTAAAGTATTGGAGATAAAAAAATTTTTTAAATATGGAATTGCATGGATCGAGGGGGCCAATTTATTAGCGCGAACGAATTTTGTTTTCGATTATTATTTTAAAAGATACGATGGTCAAGTTCGGTTTTTCAAATGGAACTATTTTTTTTTGAAGACCTGAGTTGATAGTGCGTTCCGAGACAAATTCAATAAGCTTTAATGTATACACTTTATTTTCACTGGTTTTTAAGATATTGCGCTTGCAAATTTACTGATTTTCACTGGAAGAAAACCCTCTGGAATAGTAAGGACCTGGGTCGGTCTTACTGGCACCACGGGTGGCATTGCCTGTTGAAATAGATACCTACACTGCATTCCATATAAGAGCATACCGACGCCCCTACCGATTTGCGACCGATCTGCGCAGCTCCCACTACTACCCACAATTTGAACGGCATGCGATTGGTCGTAGTAATTTCCAAGGAATAACTGTTACATCCCAAACGCGGGACCTGGCCGTTGTCAACGTAAACAGTGGACGAAAAGTTAACAGAGAGAGTAAGTAGAGGACCGTGCGACGGAGAAAAACATAGGAGTCGAGCGTAGCAACGCCTCCTGAGGGTCGTGTCTGCGCGAAATCGGTATGCTCTAATGTGGAATGCAGTGTACCTGCCAAAGGTCTACGTCAGGAATGACAGGCCCAAAGCCTGGACAATTCTTTTCCGTCAGAAATGCTACTTAGGTAGCTAGGGAAAGTAGGGACATGATGGGGAAGCTAAGGAAAAATGCAAATAAACTGATGATTGTACCTATTAATTAAGTCTTTATTACTCCAAATACAGCTATAAGTTAATGATTTAACATTTTCACACACTTTGGACTATTTGAGGTCAGGCGTCTAAGTTATTAAACTTTACAAAACTGACTTTACAAAAACCGTCCTCCCCCACTCGCTTTCGCCAGCGACCACACTATTATAACACAGTGGCTTCCTAATGATGTATTTGTCACGTGCCTAGCATCTTTTAATTAGGGTTTAGGGAGATGACCCATCTTACCTCGCTACCCCGTCATGCCCCTATTTCCCCTACATCTGCGGTATCGAGAAGCGCATCGTTACTTTTATTTCGCACTTGCTTCTACGCTCGGATAGCCGGTTCTTTTGGGGAGGGATGCAAGTTCGATTGGTTAGGTTAGGAGGTGTGAAAGTTGCTAGACCAAACTTCAACCATAGGGAACACATTGTATCAGAACGAATCGGATTTACATCCCTCACAAACGGCTGCTCTCTTGAAGAGGCCCTCTTCTCAGCAATACCTCCTCCCCAATGCCCACCTTCTCTCGCAGGGAATACGTCAACGCATGCTTTTGTTTTGATATCGGAGCTCGTGTTTATACTCGAGAGATAAGGGATCTGTTCGAATTTTTATAGAAGACCACGCGTCGACAGCGGGCTACCCATTTTCTTCCTGTGTCTCTCCACGAGGCGTATTGGCGGTGGATTGTAGGAGCGTAGATGTCTGGATGCCAGTTATTGAATTCAGACGACGATAGAAACACTTTATTACCAAACACACATGTACTATAATTAAAGTAAATCGTATTCCTCTCGGGCAGGAGTACTGATAATGATCGCACTTGCGCCCTACTTCGCGCAGACCGATTACACGGAGGGTAGTCGGGTCACACACTGCACAAATGATACAGGGTAGTTATGGAGCAACACCCGTCAAGGAGACGCGGCGGCCTGGTACCCCGTGGCGAGGACAGCCCTTCGCTGTGCCTCACCCGATTTTTATGACTTTTTCCGGAAAAAAGTACGAATCCTGGGCCGAACGTAGCGAATTGAGGTCGAGACCCCGCAGTCGAAGGTGAAATATCCATTAGAGCGCATTAAGAAATTCTATTTTCGTCGTATCGAAAGGGAAGTGGTGCCAATGGATTCCTTATGTTTTTCTGATGAATATCATACCAAATATCATGCAAATCGGACTACTTTGACACAACTTATTTGTATTCCCTATGTAAAAATTGTCCGATTTACACGACATTTGTAATGATTTTCATCACAAAACCCCAAAGAATCCATCGGGGACACTTTCATATCCATACGATAAAGAATAAAGAATTATTTTATTTCTTAAACCGATACAGGGTAATTCTGGAGGTACGCCCGAATGTCTTAATACGCTCTAATGGATATTTCACCCTCGACTGCGGGGTCTCGACCTCAATTAACACATTTAAAAAGCAAACATTGTACAGATTTAAAGTCACAATCGCAAGTATCAATATCGAGAAAGGATCCATGTAATGAATCACAAATAGCACCACAGCCCCAGATTGTCGACAATTGCGAAAATGTAATACCAAAAAAGAAGGCCAAAACAATTGACAACATTTTCGTTAAAGAAAATTCCATGGAAAAAATGATATCTCGAATGATTGCTAAGGATGGTTTCACTTTCAATACTTTCTGTAAATCTATAGACTTAAGAAGCTTGTTTCTGAAAAGTGGTTTTAAACTTCCAACTTCTCCTAATACAATAAGATCTATAGTTATTACATTCTCAGATTCAGTAAAAGCTGATATGATAAATAAATTTACAAGACTTCAAGAACAAAACCAAAAGTTTTCATTAACATTTGACGAATGGACATCTCGAAAGAATCAGAGTATTACGGCAGAGCATTGCATCAACCTAGTTGAAGAACATCTGAAGAGCTTCAATCTAGACATTAAAGACGATATTATTGGTATAACTACTGATGGAGCGAGTATGATGGTAAAAGTTGCTAGACTTGTACTTTGCTATCAACAACTTTGTTATGCACACGGTATACAACTTGCCGTTATTGACGTTTTATACCAAAAAAATTCGAAGCAAAATTCATCAGAAGAAACACAAATACAGTTCAATATGACTGATGATGAGGGCGACAACATTGAAGATGATGAGGGTGGCTTATCTGTAACTTTGAGTCTTCCATCCGTAGAAGTAGTTTCAAATTATAAAGACCTTATTGCGATAGTGAGAAAGGCTGTGAAAATTTTTAAAAAGTCGCAGACAAAAAATGACATTTATTTGCAGAAATATGTGCAAGACGAACACGGCAAAAGATTAGAATTAATTTTAGATTGTAAGACTCGTTGGAACAGTCTACTTAATATGTTAGAACGCTTTTACAACCTAAGATTGTGTATAAGCAAAGCTTTGATTGATGTAGAGTCGGAAATATATTTCACTGATGAAGAGTGGTCCAAAATAAATGACTTAAAGTTATGTCTGGAACCAGTTAAGCTGGGCCTCGAAGTCATGTGCAGAAGAGATTCAACTCTGATCACCGCAGAAACAACTTTTCGTTTTATACTGGAAAAATTGGTTAAGCAATCTACTCTTCTCAGCACTGATTTAGCCATGGCATTTCGTGAAAGGATAGGACAAGGCCGCACCGACTTAAGTGGAACATTAGTTTATTTACAAAATCCGAATAAATTTGAACATGATTTGAAAAATTTCAAAAATACTACATCCCATACAGCACACTTCGTTGCGGCAAAGTTGCAGGATGGTTGCAGCAACCTTGCACTTGGTTGCGATGTTGCATAGTTGCAGCGAAATGTCGATGTATGGTTGCTGCGACGTTGCCGTGCAACATTGCACGGGGCGGACATAGAATTGTTGCTGCATAGTTGCTGCATATTTGCGTTGCAATAATGCACTGCAACTTTGCCGCAACTTTGCCGCAACTATGCCGCAAGTTTGCCGCAAGTTTGCCGCAAGTTTGCTGCAACTTTGCCGCAACTTTGCCGCATCTATGCCGCAACTATGCCGCAAATTTTAAAACATAATATCTCCAAAACCGGCGGAAATAAAGTGTATACATTATACCTTATTGAAATCGTCTTGAAACGCACTATCAACTGATCTATAAAAAAAAAAGAGTTTCGTTTAAAAAAAAAAATTGGTTCATCGTATTTCGTAAAATAATAATCAAAGAAAAAAATCGTCTGCCCCAGTAAATTTGCCCCCTTCAACCATGCAATTTCATATAAACAATTTCTTTTATATCTCGAATTCGTTAGGAAATATCCAGGTGTTTACTGTTCCCGCGGACATCCTGGATAATGAACTAAAATATAAAATATATGTCGGAGAAGGCAACCATTTAATCAGTTCCAAGCATAAGTCAGAATCTACTTTACTGGTGCCATGTGTCAAGCTGATGTTTCCATGAAGGCGAGCACGCCGCACAGTGAGACAGATCGGGTCGAAACGCGGCACTAACAAGGGGACCTTCAGGACTGTCCATCTCAGAAATTGTTTATACTTAGTGTACGCGAAGGTCTTCACTCGGACTTTAATTTTCCAAAGTAGTAAGAATTCAGCCAAATTCGAGAAAATCGACTTTGAAAAATGTGGAATTCCCTTATATACATTTGATTGAAAGTAATGACCAACGAACAGCGTGGGCGAGTGCCTAGCACTCCCGACTAGTAACCATGAGGTCGTCAGTTCGCATCTCACTGTTGGCATTATTTTTTTTTTTTCATTTGTACCTATTGCCTCAAAGTTGCCGTGCAAAGTTGCC
Source organism: Andrena trimmerana (assembly GCA_951215215.1). Classification (NCBI taxonomy): domain Eukaryota; kingdom Metazoa; phylum Arthropoda; class Insecta; order Hymenoptera; family Andrenidae; genus Andrena; species Andrena trimmerana. The sequence goes on from OX578062.1 coordinate 13,236,250, forward strand.
TCAAAGTTGCCGTGCAACTTTGCAGCAGGCGGACATAGAATTATTGCTGCATAGTTGCGGCAACGTTGCGTGCATCGTTGCAATCTTGCACCGCAACTACGCTGCAACTATGCTGCAACGAGAGTGTGCTGTATGGGATTTGAAATGCCTAAAAAAACTATAAAATAAATTGATTAGAATTTCGACCGTATATATGAAATAATTCAAATTTAAAGTGGTTTCAGCGCACTGGTTCGGTCAATTCAATTTTTGTGTTGTCATCTGTGATTTTTGTTAACCCTGACTCTATTAAAGCAATAAATCTTGGAGAAGTAATGAAATTTCTTGGGACAGGTAGAGCATGTTTAGGTCCTAAAGTTTATACCTTTTTAACATTAGGTGGAATATCAACGCCAGAGAGATTTTTTAACCAATTGTTATCATCAGAAGCAATGTTGTCAAATGAAATAAACCCATATGGTCCTCACTGAAGTTCCTATCTCTAACTTCCATCAATTTGTTGAATTTTTTAATACATTTGTTTTTGTGAATTTTGAACAATCTATTGTATTTTTTATTTTCAAAAGCGCAAAATTTTTCAAAAACGTGTAAGGGGAGGATAAAACGGATTTCGTCGTTCAATTGTGTTATTTTGTTAATAATTGAATTCTGTGTGTTATGTGTATCCTTAATAGCAATGTTTAATAATTTTCTAGAAAATCTAATTCGTAAGTTCAACAACTTGTTGGAAGCAGAAACTGAACCCATGGCATGTTAGAAATTATGTGATCTATATTTTAATAAAAATAACTTCCTACTACTTATCTTAGATAAACTCGATTTGTTGCTGGATAAGTCCTTGAGATTTTTCAAAGCTCCAGGTCCAAATCTTCTTGACACTGAATCGAAGAAACTTTCCTTTGCTGTGTGTGTGAGATTTTCGCCATTCATTTTAAAATAAATTGATTAGAATTTCGACCGTATATATGAAATAATTCAAAATTAAAGTGGTTTCAGCGCACTGGTTCGGTTGTCACGTCCCGGGTGAGGTCTTTAGGGCTGTGGCATAGATGGGGTAATACTTGAGGGAACGCAGGCGCGAATGCCAGATTCGTGGCTCTGCGGAAGGTAGGAATTCAGGCGCGAATGCCAGATTCGTGGCACTGAATGTTTGAGGGAATGCAGGCACGAATGCCAGATTCGTGACACTGCGGAGAGTAGGATTCAGGCGCGAATGCCAGATCCGTGGCACTGAATGTTTGAGGGAATGCAGACACGAATGCCAGATTCGTGACACTGCGGAGAGTAGGATTCAGGCGCGAATGCCAGATCCGTGGCACTGAATGTTTGAGGGAATGCAGACACGAATGCCAGATTCGTGACACTGCGGAGAGTAGGATTCAGGCGCGAATACCAGATTCGTAGCACTGAACGACCAGGGAATGGTTAGATTGTTATGATTTGGGGTAACACCCGTTAGCACTTTATTTTGGTTTTGCCTAATTGGATTTACTGCTGCATAGGCACAAAAAGTTACTCGTAATATTTCTGCGAAATTCGTCTGGACGTGCAGCTATACACAGGCTATGCAAAGATATGTTTGTAAACACAGTCACTGCTCCCGAGCTCGCGAATCGGAATCAGCTGTTTCACTAACTCGTGTATTTGGATTTTAGATGTTTCGTACCAGTGGTTGAACACAAATAAGTTGAAGCGTGATTTAAAACAAAGCGGTTTATTAACTTTGTTAGAGCGGTTATTATGCGTGGGGTTTTAGCATTCACATATAATATTTATAATATGATTGTAACATTTATATGTATGTATGGACATGAGGTACGATATAAATCATAGAATAATATGTGGTTATAAGACAAATATATATAATCAAAATAAACGTTAACAAGATTATATAAAAGTAATAGTATTAGTAATACAAAATATATATGATTGCAATAAGCATAGATAAATGAAATAATACGGAAATGTTATTGCAATAAGCATAGATAAATGAAATAATACGGAAATGTTATTGCAATAAGCATAGATAAATGAAATAATACATAAATGGTATATGGTATGGAGGCGATATGCACAATAATAGATAATAATAAATGCTTACAGTATTTGCCGTAGAGCACTGAATTTACACTTTGTATAATTATATTTTTATAAAAAGATACTTTCGCAGTAATTACTGTCGAAGAAGAGAGCTCTGGCCTCTCGATCCTTCGTATTTATATGATTTACGCGCGGTCCTTGCGGGGGTTGTATGCGGTAAGGACCTTGACACAATTTACGAATAATGCGTAGTAGGACTTCCGGGGTTTTTCTATAATATTCTATTATTAGAATACATTTACGGCACGTACGCCAGGTATTCTTCGCAGTTAGGCTTCTTGGGTTTTTATGAACGGTATTTGGAGATATTCAACTCGTCGAAGGGATTTTGGGTGTTTTATAGGAAAGGGGTTAAAGTGGCTTGGACTCGGAGGGTCTTAGAGAAGGAGTGAGACGTGGTCTCGGTTTAAGAAGATTTTGGGGCGAGGGACTTGTTTCGATTTAGTTTTGAGGAGGGAATTCGTGCCTCGTTGGGCGAATAAGTGAAGGAGGTTTCGTACTGACCATCTCGAGATGGGGACCGCTAAGGTACATTATTAAATAGGAACGTGCGAAAATTAGTGGGACGTCACACGGTCAATTAAAAAAAAAAAACATAATACTAAAAAAGCTATAATACGCAAAGAAATAAAAAATCTATTAGAAAGAGTCCTCAGTAATACACGCGAGGCTCCCTCCAGGGTCAACCACCTTGAGCGTGGTGGGGGAGCTCTGGGAAGGTGGCTATGTTCTCCTTCGGGTCCTAGGTGGGGGATTTCTCGCACCTAGGGGCCGGATGGGGGATGCTACCTTCCTGGCTAAGGGTTGACCACCCTCCGTACGGTCCTGTTAATAGGAGATTTTTTGTAAAACATCCGTTCCTCCGGGTAGGGATGGTGGGTGGGCGGTGCGGCCACCATCTGATGTCCCCTCCGCCTCCGCGGGGTTCCCGGGTGACCTTGAACAGGGTTACCTGGGCCCCGTGGCTAAAAGATCAGGAGGGGGGGGCATGCATTCAGATGGTGGGCCGGTTTTTTCTTGACCCTTACTTACCTGTCCTGGGGCTCCTGGGCTGGTGTCCCGGGGCCCGTCCGTCCTTCCGCTCCGCTCGGCTGCCACAACCCTGAAAAAAAAAGGGGGGTTGTTGGTGGGTGCACGGGGCACCGTATAGGGCTGGGTAGCCCTAACAGGCCCCGTGCGGTGGGGTATCCACCACATCGGTGCTTGTGGTGGTGGTGGTGGTGGTGGTGGTGGGCGGGTCTTGGAGGGGCACATTGTTTAAGGGAGGGATTGGGGGCCCCCCATGGGCTTAACATCTTCCCATGGGGGGTCTCGTTCTCCGCTTTTTGCGGAGATAGGACCAGCGGCGTTAGGGTCCCCCCGGCATTTGCCGGTTGCGCCGCGGTGGCCGTCCATCGGGGCCACGAGATGGGTGAAATCCGTTGGGCGGTGGGGCCGTCGCCCTTTAAGACAACTTATGATTATTATGTCTCTCTCAAGCCGCGCCTCGGATGACCATGCGGCGAGGTCTGATGTAAGATCAGACCCTGTGAGTGTTGTCGGCAGCTCACAGGGTACGAATAAGTCCGATGGCACTGAGCTGATGCGGCGGGCCAGTGCCACCCCGGGTGGCGGTAGTTTATTACCGCCATTGCACCCCGGGGAAAAAGCGACAGCGGCAGGACCGGGCAAGTTCCTTGATGACGAGATGGTCTTGGACTGGACCCATGCGCATCCGGAGGGGTCTCCCCCCCTCGTTATCCTGGGGGAGGACTCCCCGGAGGTGGTGCATGGGGTTGAGGTGGAGGCGGAGCCGGGCAGCGGGACCGAGTGGAGGAGGAGGGTCGCGCTGCTCGAGGCGGTGGGGGTTACACTTACCCCCCCCACTAACAAAGCGACCCGGGAGACCGTAATCCCGGAGACCCCCACTACGCCGGCGGATACCGGCATAGTAAGGGGGCGGACCCTGGCGAGGACCCCTCCGGAGCGACGCTCGCAATCGGAGGGCCTCGTCAGGAGCGGGGCGGCTGCAGCACCGAGGCTGCAGCCGGAGCCCGATAGTATCCACCCTATGGGTGGGACAGAGGAGGGAAACCCCCATAATCGGCCCTTTTCAGGGCCACTGGGGGCGCCAGTGGGTGGCCCCACTATCAGGAGTGTGGAGGTTCTGGGGGGGGAGGGGTGTGATGGGGGGGGCCCTGTATCAGGGTCCAATCTCCCCAAGCCACCCCCCCCGTCGACGTCAACTCCGATGTCAGAGGCGCTGCCTCGAGCTAAGCGCATGACATCGGAGGAAAAACTCGAGGCCCGGCTAGAAGAGGTAGGATCACTCCTCAGGGAGTTGGTCCGCGAATGCCGGGACCTCAAGGCCACCGTCGCAACGGGTAAGGTGACGAAGGCCAGGGTAGCTACCCTGACTGACGGAATCATCGACCGTTGCGAGGTGGCGTCGACGGCCGTAATAGAGGCCCAGGGCTTCCACGACGCCGTAGTTTCAAAGGCCAAGGGTAAGCCGGCCAAGAACCAGCCGAAGGGGCTGGTTCAGTCTAGCTTGCTGTTTACCCGAAGGCCTAAGACGGCGGATATGGCCACCCAGACGGTGGAGGTGTTGGACCCTCGGGGACCGGGTATCTCGGTCCCCGGGGAGGCCCAGGGTGCCAGCCCCAGGATTGTGGAGGGCAATAAGACCCCTCCCCCTAAGAAGGGGGGAGTGGCGAAGACCCCGCAATCTAAGGGGAAGGGGAAGAGGCCACGGTCCTCCCCCAACGAGGTGGCGACGGAGGGTACAAAGAGGAGACTCTTCTCTGAGGCGGTGACCTCGGCCCCCGTCGCTACCCAAAAGACCTCGGGCCCTGGGCTGATGAGCGCCCCCCCCCCCCCGGGTTGGGAAAGGGGCGGGGCCTTCCGGGAAGGTTGGAGGTGGCCAGCCACCCCCCCCCCCGCTGAAGGCGTGGTGTCGGACCCAGTAGAGGGTGGCCTCCCTCGTGACCTTCCTTTTGAGAAGGTCACGAGGAAGAAGAAGAAAAAGAGGAAGAAGGACAAAGGGCCGGTTGCCCCCCAGAATGGGGCTTTGGGTACCTCTGTACCGGGGGCGCCTCGGAAGGTGGGGCCTAAGGGGAGCACTCCCCGTCAACCCCCCCCGAGTGGGAAGAAGTCGGCCCCTGCCTCGAATATTGGGAAGGCAGGTACCCCCCGCCCTGGTGTGGGGAAGACGGGGGCTCCCCCCCCTATTTCCGCCGCGAAGCTTCGGGCTCAGGCCGCCCCGCCCAAGAAAAGGGCGAGGCCGGCGAGAACCCGCCCGGAGGCAGTTTTAGTGAGGGTTAGGGAGGGGGGTCAGTTTATAGACACCTACCGGACGACCGTGACCCTGGGGCGTGCGGCCTTGACTGATGTCAGGGCCGTGAAACGCACGCGCCTGGGGCACGTGCTTTTAGAGCTCGGTCCCAAGGTCAGTTCGACCTTGGTGGCCAAGGAGCTCGCGAAGCTCTCGTCCGGTAAGGTGTCATGTACCCCCCTCCAGGACAGGACGGCCCTCGAGGTTAGGGACATCGACCCTATGGTCGATGCCCCGGCCCTCCTGGAGGACTTTGGCGCGGCCCTTAAGGTGGAGGTGGCCGGTCTGGCGGTCCGTTCGTTGAGAACTACTCTCAACGGGACCCAGACCGCGGTGGTGGAGGTGCCCACCACCGCCCTCCCGAAGGGCGCGGAACCCGTCCGTTTTAGGACGGGTTTGACCGTGGTGCGAGCCAGACCCCTGGCAAAGAGCACGCGATGCTTCGCGTGCCATCAGCTGGGGCATCTGGCCGCCGCATGCCCCACGGTCCCCAAGGGGAGGGAGCTTTGTAGGAGGTGCGGGGCCTCGGACCACGCCATTGCGGCTTGCAAAGGCGTGGCCAAGTGCCTTATTTGCGAGGCGAAGGGGGTAACGGGCCCTAAAGCGGCGCATGTCACTGCGTCGCTGGCCTGCCCTGCCATCAGGGCGAATTCGGCTGCGGGGGGGCCAAGATCTGGTAGACCCGGTCAATGATCCAGATCCTGCAAATCAATCTCGGCAGGTGCAGGCTAGCTCAGGATCTGATGATCCAGAATGCCTGCCTGCTTGGGGTTGACCTCGTGGTCATCTCCGAACCATTCAGGATGTTACCTGAGTGGATAGGGGATGCCACGGGGGATGCAGCGATCTGGGTGACCGGGTTCAAGGGTAGGCATGCCTCCCTTACCCCCCCTGCTGCTGCCGAAGGCATAGCCACCGCGATCGTGGATAACACGGTCGTGGTGAGCTGTTACTGCCGGCCGAGCAAGAAGGGCCCCGCCTTCCTGGGCTACCTCCAGGAGCTCGAGGCGTTAATTTTAAGTGTTTTAACCCCGGGGAGAGGGGTAATTCTTGCGGGGGACCTTAATTCCAAGTCCCCTGCATGGGGGGGAAAGACTGCAGATAGGAGGGGCCATGCGTGCATGGCTCTGCTGGCGAGGTTGGGCTTGGTGCCCATTAGAGTTCCGGGACGTTGCACGTTCCGGACGGGCAGGGGCTCGTCCTTCATTGATGTTTTGTCCGTGGACAGGAGTCTGGCCGGGTTGGTTCGGAGGAGCGAGGTGCTTCGGCACTTTACTGCCTCCGACCATCTTTACGTCCACCACACCCTGGCCAAACCGGGTGTGGCTCGCCGACCACCTGGCGACGGCTGGACTCCATATTCAATGAAGGATGTTGCCCCGGAGTCGATTCTGGAGGGTTTCCGCGTTCTTCGGAACGCCCTCCCGACTCCGCCCTCCTCGCTGGCCACGCCTGTGGGCGTGTCTGCCCCTCCCCCTCCGCCGGAACCGTCCAGTTTAACGGATGAGATTCCGAAGGCGGAGGGTCTGCAGCGACTCCTAGAGGGGGTCAGTGCCCGGGTCCTCAGGAAGAGGTGTCTTCCAAGGGGGACCCGGAAGCCCAACCGGTGGTGGAATGCGGAAATCGCCGAAGCTCGCTCTGCGATGCATCGTGCCCGTAGGCTCCTCCAGAGAAGTAGGAGGAGATTAGATCCCTCCTCCCCCCGCCTCGAACAACTGAGGCGGGACTTCTCCTTGGCGAGGCGTGCAGTTCAAGTTTTGATCTGGCGCTCCAAGGAGAAGCTCTGGAGGGAGCTGTACGGCACGGTCGATGGCGATCCGTGGGGGAAGCCATACAAGATAGTTATGGCTAGATTGGGGGGGAGGAAACCAAACATGGTTATGACGCGGGAGCAGGTTGGCGGGGTACTTGATACCCTTTTTGCCACTGCCCCGCTCCCTCCCCTCCCTTCCCCCTCACCAGTGGTTGGGCCTGCGCATACGCACGCCCCCCTCTTGTCGCGTCCCCTCCCTATGCGACCCCTCTCCTCGTTTTGGAGGGGAATCCCGGAGGTTACGCCCGAGCAGGTCGACAGGGCCCTCTCGCGTATCAAGCCCAACAAGGCCCCCGGACTCGACAGAGTCCCATCGGGGGTCGTGGCCTGTGTGGCCAGGGCACACAAACATCTGATACGCGAGATGGTTGCCGACACTTTACAGCGCGGTGGAATCCCGGCTTCGTGGAAGATGGCAAGGGTCATCTTGATCCCGAAGCCGGGAAAGGATCCCCTAAGTCCGAGGGCCTACAGGCCGATCTCCGTACTCCCAGCCTTATCTAAGGTATGGGAGTACGTCATGAAGGAGATCCTGGAATCCCAGCTCGGCAGGGATCCATTCCATAAAAACCAGTATGGTTTTCGCCGCGGTGTTGGCACCATGGAGGCGGCCACCGAGGTTGCTCGGTTTGCCGAACGCTCCAGGGCCCAGAACAAGATCTGCCTTCTCCTGTCCTTCGACGTTCAGAACGCGTTTAACACCCTCCGTTGGGAGGTTGTTCTGAACGAGTTGGATAGGAGGGGTGTCGACCGATATGTTCGGGCGCTCCTCCGGGAATATTTTAATAATCGTAGGATCACGGTGCACTCTTATGAGGGCACCGTGGTCCGTGATATTTATGCGGGCGTTCCACAGGGGTCCGTTCTAGGACCCTTTTTGTGGAACGCCGTGTATGATGGACTCCTCACCGAGTTTGATATGGGCGGGGCGGGGCGTGCGATAGCGTACGCCGACGACCTCGCCCTATTGTTTTCGGGTAGGGACCTCCCGCAGGTCAGGTTGCAGATGGCTTCCGTGCTGCCGAGGATTGGAGCCTGGTTCCAGAAAACCGGCCTTTCCTTAGCAGCGGAAAAAACGGAGGCCATCCTCCTGACTGGCCACAGGATCGAGAAGACAGTAAGTCTTCCGATCCTGAATGCCACTGTCACCACGGCGGCCAGGGTCCGGTATTTGGGGGTGATTTTTGATTGCCTCCGTAATTATCGGGCCCATCTGGGGGAGGTTTCATTAAGGGCGGATAGGGTCTCAGGAGCGCTTTCAGCGATCCTGCCTAACACCAGGGGCCCATCCGTCCATGCCCGGAGACTCTACATCTCGGTGTGGGAGTCCATCATTTTATACGGGTCGCCGGTCTGGGCTGTTGCGCTGGTCAGGGAGAATGCACGTGCAATTCTCCGCCGTGCTCAGCGCACAGCCCTGATCCGATGTACAGCGGCATATAGGACTGTGTCCTTTGCTTCGCTCTGCGTTTTAGCAGGGCGAATGCCGCTGTACATCAAGGCCAAAATGGGGCGCGCAATTTTTTGCGCAAAAGCGCAAGACAGGGATAACCCCACCCTTGGCGGCGACCCGGGTATTTTAAAGACGCGTGCCCAGCTCCATAAAGCCGCTGCGTTAACAGCGGCTATGGAGGAGTGGCAGGCGGAATGGGACAGGTCCCCACCCACTGGGTGGGTGAGACGCCTGGTCCCGGCGGTTAGCACGTTCGTCGACGCCTCGGGCCCCGCAGCAATGTCGGACTATTGGTCCCTACAATTGCTGACGGGGCATGGGTCTTTCCAGAAATTCTTACACCGAATTGGGAAAGCACCCTCCGAGGCGTGTCTGGTCTGCGGGGCGGCCCGGGATGACGCGGAGCATGTGCTCATTGCATGCCCGGAGTACGCCCCCCAGCGCGAACTGCTCACCGCCTGCCTCGGGGCACCGGTGGAAGTCTCCACGTTGGTGCCCCTTGCCACTTCCTCCCCGGAGAGATGGGCCGCGTTCCGGGAGTTTGCGGCCTCCGTCATGGGGGCACGTCAAGCGTCGGAATTGGAGGCCGACCGCCTCTTTCGAGCGGAGCGCGTGCGGATGGCCCAGGAGGCTGCGGCCGAGAGGGCCCGCGCGCGCACCAGGCTCGGCAGAAAAAGAAAGAGGGTCGGCCCCCGATGATCGCGAGGGGGGGGTGACATCCCCCCCGGACGGTGTCCCCATGCGGGGAGCCGTTTTTCTTACCGCGTGTTTTTATTGCGTTTTTGTTTTGTTTTATCCGGGTTTTATCGCGTTTGTTCGCGTTTTTATCCGGGTTTTTATGGTGGTGGGTTTTTATTTTTTTATGGTTTTTATTTTTTACGGTGGTGGTGGTAATTTAAGTTAGTTTTAAGCTAGCTTAGGTTTATTTATTTGAGCGTGACGCACGCACTAATAGTGCAGCGTTTTGAGGCCGGGGAGTCCACTCATATTGAGTGGACACCCAGTCGGTGGTTTCCCCCCCTCACAAAGCTTAATTTGGGAGTGGGGGGATGTTAGCGGGGCCTCATTGGTAACAATAGCGGCGCCCGACGGACTACATCAGAAGTTCCGGGCGCCGCCATGAGGCCCACCATGGAGACCACCAGAGGGGGTTTTTAGTGGGTATCCCGCCTATGTTATAGGCGGGGAGTCCCACATAACCCCGACAACAAATGTCGGGGTATGCGTAATGCATTTTCCCCCTCTTCAAAAAAAAAAAAAAAAAGTAATACACGCGAGGATAATAATGTAAATAAGATCGATACTGCATCCAACAACTTCGAGGAAAACCAAGATCAAGATATTCAACAAAATGAACAACAGCCTAATTTATCCTTACAAGATAAGTTCAAATTGCAAAAGGACTATTCCCAAGTAATTAAATCAAAGGGTTTGTCAGAAGATATGGATAAAATTTTAAAGAAAGAGATGAGTGCCTTTGAAAGTGACGGCACAAAAGGAAAATATTTACACCTAGCGTACGAATATTTAATGACTATTACTCCTACAAGTATTGAGGCTGAACGAGCTTTTTCCGCTGCAGGATATCTTTGTAATAACTTAAGGAGCAGCCTGGGAGATGAAACAATTAATAGTCTTTGCTTTTTAAGATCATATTACAAAATTCTACAAATTAAAATTTTATTTTGTAATATGAATATTTGATTATTATTGCTGAAAAATTTATTAGTTTATAGTTTGAGAACAGAAGACTGAAAAATTTCTGTAATAAAAAATAATTATTGAATTAAGATTTTAATGTGTTTCCTTATTAAATGTATATAGATGTAACAACCAAATGCTTAATCCCGCGGGATTGAAAAGAATCCCGCGGGATTGAAAATAACGCGGGATTGCAACCCCTAATTGGGGAGGAGGTATTGCTGTGAAGAGGGCCTCTTCACGAGAGCAACCGTTTGTGAGGGATGCAAATCCGATTGGTTCTGATACAATCTGCTCCCTATGGTTGAAATTTAGTCTAGCAACTTTCACAACTCCTAACCTAACCAATCGAACTTGCATCCCTTCCCAAAAGAACCGGCTATCCGAGCGTAGAAGCAAGTGCGAAATAAAAGTAACGGTGCGCTTCTCGATACCGCAGATGTAGGGGAAGTAGGGGCATGACGGGGTAGCGAGGTAAGAGGGGGCATGTCCCTAAACCCTAATTAAAAGATGCTAGGCACGTTACAAATACATCATTAGGAAGCCACTGTGTTATAATAGTGTTGTCGCTGGCAAAAGCGAGTGGGGGAGGACGGTTTTTTCCCATCTGTTTTGTAAAGTTTAATAACTTAGACGCCTGACCTCAGATAGTCCAAAGTGTGTAAACAATGTTAAATCATTAACTTATAGCTGTATTTGGAGTAATAAAGACTTAATTAATAGGTACAATCATCAGTTTATTTGCATTTTTCCTTAGCTTCCCCATCATGTCCCTACTTTCCCTAGCTACCTAAGCAGCATTTCAGACGGAAAAGAATTGTCCAGGCTTTGGGCCTGTCATTCCTGACGTAGACTTTTGGCAGTGGAAATAAAGTGTATACATTAAAGCTTATTGAATTTGTCTTGGAACGCACTATCAACTCAGGTCTTCAAAAAAAATAGTTCCATATGAAAAACCGAACTTGACCATCGTATCTTTTAAAATAATAATCGAAAACAAAATTCGTTCGCGCTAATAAATTGGCCCCTTCGATCCATGTAATTCCATATTTTTAAAATTTTTTTATCTCCAATACTTTACGAGAAAACCGGCTGTCCAGTCTTCCTGCGGACATCCTGTATATGTATAAAAGAATACAAGGGTTTTATATGAGGAAATGGTGTGATCATTTAATATACTTAACAACGAAATATACCAAAAGTAAAGATTTTAGAATCTGTCGTCTTACTCTGGGATTAAAAGCTGCAATGCTTCACGTGAAAATCGCTTGGTTTTTTTTGTATTTTAGGTCTGGAGTTAGTTATTAATGGGTCCACAGTTAATAATAACCGGTTTAATACATCTCTGTTGCAAGATTCTCTTTAAAATTTTCTTGCAAAATTTTGTTTCTGGCTTCAGCAGCTTCCTCTGACAACTGGCCAATCGGTAGTATTGCATGTGAAATTATCGTTCTTCCATATATAAAATTGTTGTGCATTGTCAGTGACATTGGGGGCCAGCCATACAATTTAACATAGAGCTCAGCTGTTTGTAACAATCGCATACATTGAAATTTTGTCGAAGTCAATATTATGGCCACTTGATATCACTTCTATAACTACTTTCAACTTGCCGATAAGGTCGATGTCTAACCCAGTACAGTATTGTCTCCGTATGTACTCACTGGTCGGGACCGGCGAGTAACCCGTATCGTGAACAGCGACCCTAATTCCGAGTGTTCGTTTCTCGCTTCTTTCTGGCCGAAGGGGGGAGCGAGATGGAACGCTTGCGTGCGCGACGGGCGTGCGCGATGGTCGCAAGCAGTTACGGTGACCACGGGAACAGCTTCGCAAAATCTTGACGCAGGCCCGGCTCAAGTCTTTTTTGCGCCCTAGGCGATCTTGTCAAATTACACCCTTTATTATAATACATTTATTAGAGTTTATTGATGACCTTACTCTGAATTTTTATTCGTAGTTTAAAACAGATGCAGTACAATTTGTAATATTTCATTTTAAAGTTTATTTTCAACATACAGGCAATGAAAATACCATTTTGCACTTCTTGTCGACTTTCCGCCCTAGGCAGCCGTCTAATTTTGCTTATAGGGACCAGCCAGGCTTACAGGCAGCGATCATTGCGATCACTGCATTTTTTATTGTAAATACAATACCTCGATGGACTGTTACAAATACAACATTAATGACAGTACATCAAATTACATATCTATGACTGTATTCGCTGCCTGTATTGTTGAAAATAAACTTTAAAATAAAATATTACAAATTGTACTGCATCTGTTTTAAACTACGAATAAAAATTCAGAGTAAGGTCATCAATAAACTCTAATAAATGTATTATAATAAAGGATGTAATTTGACAAGATCACCTAGGGCCCAAAAAAGACTTGAGCCGGGCCTGCGTCAAGATATTGCGAAGCGGTTCCCGTGGTCACCGTAACTGCTTGCGACCATCGCGCACGCCCGTCGCGCACGCAAAGGACGGAGTGTCACGGAGCCCGAAAGACGGAGCGAGACAAAACATAAACGCGTTGTCTGTCTCGTACCGTCCTCGCTCGCTTTCAGTGGCTCTCGCTCGCTCTCATTCCATCTCGCTTTCGCCTTCGCCAGACAAGAGTGAGCCAGAAGTGGTGGGGATAGCGAGTAACCCGTATCGTGTACACCAAACCGAGTACATACGGAGACAATACTGTAATTCGCATAGAAGTTTCTGGATTTGAGAAAAATCTTCGTGGCGTGTTGCCGTTATTTGTATTCCCAAATCCTACTTTAAGTACATCCACTAAGTCCATTTCTTCCTTGAAAGATTTTTGTATTGCCTTTTTTCTTTCAGAGATTTTTAACCTCCAACGTTAAAAAGGTAATAAAGTGCATCCAAAATGTGTAGAGTGTGTTTGTAGGGAAGCCGCGAGAAGAGAGAGAAAGAGAGTGAGTGAGAGAGAGAGAGAGAGAGAGAGAGCGAGAGAGAGAGAGGGAGAGAGAGAGTGAGAGTGAGAGAGAATGGAGAGCGAATGATAAGATGTGATAGGCCGATTGGCATGGGAAGCGGGAACAGGTGAAAGAGAGGGAGGAGAAGGATATGAACGAGAGACCGCAGAAGAGCGAGAGCCATAAAAAGTGTAACAGTCTAAAACAATATTTGTAGCGTGTAGTAGTAATAAAGTTACATTTGTTCACAAAAAGACACGACAGAAAATCAGAATTGGGATTAGTTGATCTACGTTATCCAAAGATATTTGTGGTCGACAGTTGTGAAAAATAAAACGGAATTGGAAACGGTAGCGAGCACGTGGCTAGCGAACAGGATTCGCCACCATTAAAGATTCGGGTGTGATAACGTGTCTACGCGAGTTTTCATTGGCGGGTTTCGGTCAAGAGGACAGCGAAACTCAAGTACCGAGAGGATTGAGGCCGAATAAAAAGGCAATTACTCAATTTTGTGATAATGGCCGTCGGAACACAGGCTGTAGAGGAACATCGCTTCCGGAACGTGCTTGACGTGCTCCCAATATTTGATCCAGTGGCTACCACTCTCACCGTGGATGAATGGATCGAGAAAATAGAAGAATACGGAGACTTGTATCGATGGGACCAAACAGCGTTGAGACATTATGCATTATACACACTTTCGGGTGTAGCGCGACGGTGGAGGGATAGTCTCCCGCGACACGAACGCATATGGCCGGAATGGAAGGCCGTGTTGCGACAGGATTTTCCGTACCGAAGAAGCGCCGTTGATACGCGACTAGAAGCTCAAAATTATAAACAAAGGGCCGGTCAAAATATCATAGAGTATTTTTACGAAAAGCTGTCCAGGTGCAATCGGGCGCTCATGACCGATACCGAAACTATCGAGTGGATTGTAAACGGTTTACACAATTCAGGATTCAAAGATTTCCTGGGTCCGCTTAGTCCGTATACGAAACCAAGCGAATTGTTGCTCGACCTTGAAGCTGGCTCTACGTACACACGGGTAGTGATGGGCTCAAGACCGATCGAATCGCTTCGAATCTATGATACTAAGTTTCTAATTGCTTCGAATCTCATTTGTCATGGTCGCCAAGCAAATCGAATCGCTTCGAATTCTGGACAGAAGTTTCGAATCGCTTCGACTGTTATTCGAAACAAACATTTCTTGAAAGTCTTGATTGGTCTTGAAGGTCTTGATAGGTCTTGACAGTCTTGACAGTTCGAGGTTCGGGAAGCCGAGCTTCGGAACGAGTCGGAAATATTCGGCGGATCGGGTGATATCTCGATACTCTCGAGTCGAGTCGCGAGATTCTCTCCATATTCCGGATGAAAGTTTCGGATCGCTTCGACTGTTATTTGAAATAGGATGTTGTGGGACGTCTTAGACGTTTAGTCTTTCTTTGAATGTTGTAAAACTTGCTAGTACTTTTAAAATAAAAGTTTTAATCATTAAGTAAAATTTTTTTTGTATGTCTCTGTGGAAAATGGGGGCAATCCATCCGCATCACTTCCAATACTTCCATATTCCAGCTTTCGGACTTCTAATTTCTTGACGCTTGCGTTTACGTTTCGCAGCTTTTGGACTTCCATGTTTGAATAACTATTAGTCTTCAAGTGTCAATTAGTTATTTATTAAATGTAAAAAACATATTATCATTATTATTAAGTGTATATAGATAAGATTTGCATTAGCATTCACCAAGTTAACCTTCAATACCTAACAGTAAGTACACAATTCTTTCCGGTAACAAAATACAATTATTGGATTATATTATCGTCTTGTAATGTACTAGATGCCAAAACGTTCATTTGTATGGAGATATTGTAACGAGACTGATGACGATTTCACAAATTGCCAAATCTGCGATAAAAAATTTAAAGCAAGCAAATCTACAACCGTTTTAATAAAACATTTATTGAATGCCCACGGAATTAGTAATGGAGAACAATCTTCGCCAAATTCGTCCCAGATTCCATATTCTGGTACGTACGCGTGGAAGCGGCCGCCTCTGCTCCATCGCTTATCGCTATCCCGATAAAATTATACCCAACATCGGTAGTGCTACCATGTATTCGAATATATTGAGATACTTAATTAGTAATGACTCTAATTATTTAGATACTGACATTAAAAAAATTACAATTGACAAGTTGCTTGTCGATTTAATCGTACTGGACCTCCAACCACTGAGCATCGTGGAAGATACAGGTTTTCAAGCATTAATAAATTATCTGGATCCAAAGTACAATATCCCCAGTAGGAAAACAGTAAAAAAACTAATTGAAAATGCGTATAATGAGAAGAAATGCAGAATCCAAGAAGAACTTGCTGAAGCCTCCGATGTCTCCATCACAACTGATACGTGGAGCAGTATGAATAAGGATCACTTTTTAAGTACGACGTGCCACTTCACAAATAAAAACTTGGAATTAAAAACATATATACTGCAGACAGACCAACTGAATGGAAGTCATACCAGCGATGTAATAAGTAATGCGTTAAAAAATACATTTTCGGAATGGAACGTAGAAGGAAAAGTAAGAGCTGTTGTCACTGATAACGCAGCAAATATGCTTGCAGCAGTACGAATTTTGGGCAATTCGATATCTAGTGTATCTTGCTTTGCACATACGTTAAATTTAGTGATCAAGAAAGCTATTTCTTCCGTGAATGATTTAGTTACTGCGCGTAAAAAATGTCGCAGCATCGTAACTTTTTTCAAACAGAGTTGTTTAGCCAAGGATAAACTATTCGAAATGCAAATTTCCTGAAAGTGCCAAATCATAAATTAATTTTAGAAGTTGACACTAGATGGAATTCGACATATGAAATGATATCCAGGTTATTAGAACAAAGGCAAGCAGTAACGTCAGCATTGTCATATTTTCCTGAATCTGAAGAACGTTTAACTGCTGGCGAGTGGCAACTGCTATTAGACTCTACTCCGATAATGAAACCGTTTTACCTCCTGACCACTGAAATGAGTGCAGAATCTAATATAACAATTTCTAAGGTCACATATATCGTGCCTGCCCTACAAGTCGCAACGAAACAGGAGGCGACCGAGCTGTATCGAGCACTACCACCACCTCAGGATCAAAAGAGCAGGGCGGAACGTTGACGGTGATGCATGTCGCCCAGGACACGCACCGAAAATACTACAAGAACGCGCTGATCAACGGACATCCTGTAAAGTGTTACGTTGATCTGGGTAGCAGCGTGGTCGCGATGCGTCGAGACATAGCGGACGAATTTCGTTCACGTATCACGAGGCCACGTTGGCTCCATTCGCTGGATACGGAGCATTGCAAATACATCCAATTGGCATATTTACCGCTAATATTAGTATTGATTCTGTTGAAGCGCGAGTAATGGTGCACCGAGTGGCAGCCAGGCAATACCATTACTGGTAGGGCATCCCTATACGGAGAGTGAGGGTGTCGTCATCCTCAGCAGCGCTGGAGATTTAACGATTGCCTCTTCGTTGGACAACGCGGTCTAGGTGACGTCAACGGTGCCCACACGGTCAGTACTCCGGTCGGAGGAACTACAGGTGATCCCGAACAATTACTTGGGGCACATCACGGTGACTACGAAATCAGCAGCTGAGCATCTCAAGGTGTATCCTGTCCACGGACGGTGGAGGACGAACGGTGTTACCAGTCTTGAACGTTACGGGTCAATCCATTACTGTACACGAGGGCGATGTGGTCGCTCGAGGTGAGGCGTGCGAGGACCTCACGACCAAGGGCGACAGTGCAGCCAGCTCGGCGATACAGGTGAACGACGATCCGATAGCGTTAGACGATGTACATACGTGCCTCGTCGGCGAATAAGCGGAGCGACTCATAGTCTTGCTAAATATCAATCGCGATCTGGTAGCGAAAATTTTTAAACATTTGTGAGGAACGAATCGGGTAGCGATGAAAATAGAGCTTACTTCGGATAAGCCGGTTGTGTACAGGCCATATCGATTGTCGCATCACGCACGGAAGCAATTAAGTGGTATAATGAAGTAATTGAAAGACGCTGATATTGTCGAGGAGAGTCAATCGCCTTTCGCGAGTCGGATGATATTAGTTAACAAACCAGACGGCAGTGTGAGGGTATGCATAGATTATTGCGATGTAAATAAGATTGTCGTTAAGGATAAATATCCACTACCGCGCATTAACGACCAAATCGACGCATTACACGGTTATAAATATTATACCACGATCGACTTGATTAGCGGGTATTATCAAATCCCCGTAGAGCCGTCATAGCGAGAGAAGACTGCGTTCGTAACGCCAGGCGGGCACTTCCAGTTTAAAAGAATGCCTTTCGGTTTAACTAACGCGCCAGCTGTGTTTAACGGAATGCCTGATGAGGCGTGTGGATTGCCACTGGTTGGCCAGAGAAGGGATGCACTTCAACGGTGATTGACGTAGACTTCTTTATTCGGCCCGTGGGCGTCGTTCACAAGGATGGCGAACACTCCACAGATATACAGCACGAATAAGCACGACTCACAAAACACGCAATTCACACGAACAAAGATATGTACAACTATGTACAAAGCGCAGGGCGCGAGGGCTCGTGAAGCCGTTTTAAAGTCCGTTATAAAACGTGGGTCGCTGGGCGACAAATAATAACGGTAATCCGTGCGTGCGAGAGCGTATTGATGACAACAAAGTGTTCGAAGAACTAACTGCCGGATTCCTGGAAGCGCACAACGCTCGAATCCGGGCAAAAACGCGTGACGTCGGCAACCGTCTTACCGGACGATGTGTCACCGTGTTTAAATCCGCGCGACAGCTGATCGGCGGATTTCGGCTGCAACAAGCTGTGTTCCAGCGACTCATAAATACCGTGTTAGACCTTTTGCGGGAAACCAGGCTGAGAATCAATTTGCGAAAATGCCATTTTTTGAAGAGCGAAATTGAATATTTAGGGTTTGATGTATCTGCCGGTCGTGTACGGCCAGGGCAACGAAAGGTCGAATGTTTGAAGCGTTACCTGACACCGAAAAATATTAGGGATGTACGCGGGTTTATTGGTCTGGCCAGCTATTTTCGGTGATTTGTAAGATGTTTCGCGATGAATGTAAGACCGCTAACTGACCTATTGAAGAATGACGCGACTTTCGTCTGGGACCAGAACAGAACGACTCGTTTAATGAAATAAAAGGGCTGCTTTCTGATAGACCGGTTCTGGCAATTTACCAGCCCGACGCGGAAACGGAAGTACAAACCGACGCATGTGCCATAGGATTGGGCGGAGTCTTGCTGCAAAGACAGGCAGACGGTACATTACATCCCATCAGTTTTTACAGTAGAAAAACCACGCCTGAAGAGGCGAAGTACCATTCGTACGAGCTGGAGGCATTCCGCGTATATCTTATAGGCATACACATTATAATCCGAACAGACTGTAACAGCCTGAAAATGTTAGCCGATGAACGTGAATTAAATCCGCGAATTGGTAGGTGGTTCGTTCGTCTTTCTGAATTGAATTACACGATCTACTACCAGAGTGGGAAACAAAATCAAGTCGCAGACGCGCTAAGTAGGAATCCTGTTGGGGAGGCTGAAGCTACGGAGGTGATTGGATTACCGGTGTTAGGAATTACAATGACAACCGATTGGGTTGCGACAATGCAAAGGGCAGATCCAGACATTCTACGCGTACGGGACGCACTAGAGGACGGTGACGGTGAGGTACATGACAAATTCACGATGTACAACGCGAGAGTTTATAAAGTCAGTAAGGACAGGTGGAGATTATATGTACCATCAGAGTTAAAGCACGATATAGTGGCAGAGGCACATAGATCCCTGGCGCATTTCGGTATAGAGAAGACACTTACGAAACTAAAGCAGTAATATTATTTTCCCGGAATGAAGGAGTTTGTTACACAATACGTGAATAGATGCGTGCCTTGCCTTTATCACAAGACTCCGCCTGCTAAGAAACCTGTCTTTCTGCACCCTCTAGATAAGGGTGACAGACCATTTCAGAGCGCGCACATAGACCATTTAGGGCCTTTGCCAACCACAGAGCGAAACAATAAATATGTTGCAGCTATAGTATGTGGCTATAGTAAATACGTAGTCTTAAAAGCGGTGGAGGACGTAAGCACGGCAGCTACACTTAGATTTTTTATCGAATTCATGGCACATTACGGGAAACCGGTGCGTGTTATTAGCGATCGGGGTACGACGTTTACTGCTACTAGCTTTGCCGAGTTCTGCCAGGAGTATAGTCTCCAGCATGTAAAAATCGCCGCGGGTACCCCACGCGCGAACGGACAAGTAGAGAGAATAAATAGCGTTATATTAAGTTGTTTGTCCACCACGACACGAGAAATTGGCGGGGGGGGGGGGGGAGGAGGCTGGGATCAGATACTCCACGACGTGCAGTGGGCCATTAATAGTAGTTGTCACCGAGTTACACGTCGCACACCTCACGATACCGTTTTTAATTATAAGACGACCGGATGGCATGAAAGTCCTCTAACTTTACAGATTAGGGAGGTAAATCGCGAACTAGGCGCTGAAGAAGAAGGCCGCGAAGTGTCCGAATTACTGCGTGAAAACCAAGACGCTATGAAGCGACAGTATGATAAGAAACGCAAACAGCCAAGAATGTATAATAAAGACGACATTGTACTAATTAGAAGCAAGGCCCAAGCGACGGGCGAAAGTAGGAAATTAGCGCCAACATACCGCGGTCCATACGAGATTTCCGAGGTGTTAGAGAACGACAGATATGTAGTCCAAGATTTCGAAGGCGAGCGACAAACTCAGCGGGAGTATTCGAATATAATCTCTGTCGATCGGTTAAAATATGTGGCATCGGCGGGCAATTACACAAGCGGAGGTACCACGCGATCGAGGAACACCCCTGTAACCGACAAGGTTGCGAACGCTCTAACTGGTGCGAAATAATTGTAAAATTCACCTCGACGAGGACGTCGAGAGGCAGCAGGAAAGGCCGAACTGTAGAGTGTGTTTCTACGGAAGCCGCGACAAGACACAGAAAGAGAGTGAGAGAGAGAGAGAGAGAGAGAGAGAGAGAGAATGGAGAGCTAATGATAAGGTGTGATAGGCCGATTGGCATGGGAAGCGGGAGCAGGTGAAAGAGAGGGAGAAGAAGGTGCTACGTGCCGGTTACTTTACATCATATTTCTACACAGATGTCGACGATTGATTCAACCATTATGTGTTATGGGAACTTCCCTCAATCAATAGTCGATTATCTGTGAATATTCTTAATAGTTGCAATCGAAATTAGCTTCAAGCCTGTCACGCCACGGCATATACCCGTGGAAGATTATTGTCAGCGATCTTCAAACGCCGTCGACGTTCTTAGAATGCGCGCTGTGATAAGCCTTCTGCAACTTACAGCATTGTAGTAGAGTACCTCATATTTTTCTTCTCTGTTAAATATAATAATTAATCCTATATGAGTCGCTGCGCCACTGCGCTCTTCCATGAGAAAATCTCTGACACCGTCAGCGATCTTAGAACGCCGGGCGCGATAGCAACCTGGAGGCTGGGAACGTTCCGAGCGGTGGGGGTTGGGCCCGTGTGCACGAGGTGCAAGATCAGCAACTTTGACAAAGCTCGGGCCTACCCTGTGGCCGCTCGTGGCAGTCTACCGTCAAGTCGCATAGTGCGTGGTTGCTCTGTCCGAGGGACATAACTATTTGTTAAAGTAGTCGTTGAGCCGGAGTTCCTGTGTTGTTTGTAGTGCATGGAAGGACTCAGTCCCCGTAGAGACTATATATATATATTTATTTTGCGTTTCCACTGATTGAAATTCTACCGTTTAAATCTTTATTTATATTCTTGCGATTAATATTTAAATATAAAATTTTGGAGACTCAACATCGACAACGGTGTAGCATGTGAAGTGTCTTGCGTTTCAACACCGTGCATCCCAGGTTAACATCCAGGAAAGAGAGAGAAAAGAGAGAGTGAAAGAGAGAGAAAAAGAGAGAGAGAGAGAAAGAGAAAGAGAGAAAGAGAAAGAGAGAGAGAGATACAGCTCACACTGAATGAGAGTAAGCCGTTCAAAACCCTAACAACCTTCGTGTAAAATTGGTGAGTGAATTTTACTATAACATTCCATGGAATAGACAAATAATCCAACTATCTAATGAGTTGTGGGTTTCCCTCGATAATTTGTCTAATTCCTTCTTGCACGTAAATTAATCGAATTCGATTATAGTAAACCGCTTTCTTACAATTTTGTAAAACTTGCGTAATTATTGATCCAACCTCTTAAGAGAGTTGTGGGGTCTCCCCTCGATCATTTATCGTAACGAAACAGCGCGCGTCTTTGCGAACCTGTTATAAAACCATGTATAAACTCCCAATTATTGTGCTACCTTGATTTCCTTTCTTTTTCTTATTGTAATACATGGTACATATTCATATAAATATTGTCTCATTTCTTATAAACCAGTCTCCCTAGAAAGTACCACCTCCTGACGGGTCAACCTGTATTGGTTATAGCAGTTACGTATCCCATAAATAAAATCTATTAAATTCGTTAAGCGTTACGTGGACTAAATTTGACAAATCCGCTCGGTCATTCAAAAATTAACGCCCTCACGTAACAAAGGATATGAACGAGAGACCGTAGAAGAGCGAGAGCCACAAAAGGTGCAATAGTCTAAAACTATATTTGTAGCGTGTAGTAGTAATAAAGTTACATGTGTTCACAAAAAGACACGACAAATGCTTTTCTTTATGCCACATCTATCGGCTTTATACGTTTATTGGCATTGCGTGTCTTCGTATAAAGTTCTGAGATTTGCGGACGTTTATGGCTGTTAGTAGGAAAGCAGATGCGTACAAAATTTTTAAAATGACTTATGGTTTCGGCAGTAAATATGATCAGTAAACCTTCAACAACGAAGAGTACGTATAGGTAGTAATAATAAACTGGTATAAAAGTACAGCTAGCAGTGGGCAACGCGAACGCAACGTAGTATGCAATGTGACTGCTCAGTGCGTTGCGACAAAGAAAATACTGAGAAAACCGTATAAGCACGAGTTGGCAGCCAATTCTATCTGTATTATAAAGAGAAACCTTTACTGATTTTAATGACGTCAAATCAAGTATCGGGACTCGCTCGGAAGTGTAACAAAATTATTAATGAAATGTTCGAACTGTAATATACCTCATTGAATTATTGGTCATTTTCAAACATCAATAGTATCAAAAAGTTAGGTAATAAGGAAGTAAAGATTATTTGAAAGTGTAGTGCATACCTACCCGAAAGACTTCTGTAAGAAAAAACTTAGCCCAATTTGTTTACGACATACAAAAATTACTATTTAGCGAACGGTGTTTCAGAGACTGATCAAGAGAGAAACGTATACTATGAAAACTCTTTTCTTCTGAAAAATAATAACTCTTTATGAGTGAATAAATGGTAAAAAAAATATTGGTACATTGTTTGTCATGCATTCAACTATCTGAGGAAACAAAAAATGCTTGAACAAGAGCTTGAACAAGATTTTTCAAATCAACTTTTGGCCAAATTTTCGGGCCAAATATTCCACTGTGCGACGGTTCAAATGACTGATCCGATGTCAACAGAAGTCAGCACATCTGGATTTGCTTTTATGGCTGAGGATCACCGCTTCGAAGATAATGAAAAATTAACTTTCCTTTTGGACTCTGCAGCGTCAGACCACCTTGTGAATAATGACAACTTTTTCACCAGTTTTGTTGAATTGCAGCCACTAATAAAAATTTCAATAGCGAAAGCTGGAACATTTATAACGGTAACAAAGAAAGGAAGAATTCACGTTACTAATAATATGGGAATACAGCATTGTCTCGGTATGTGCTCGGTTTGGTGCACACGATACGGGTTCCTTGCTATCCCCACCACTTCTGTCTCACTCTTGTCTGGCGAAGGCAAGAGCGAAATGGAACGAGAGCGAGCGAGAGCCACTGAAAGCGAGCGAGGACGGTACGAGACAGACGACGCGTTGATGTTTTGTCTCGCTCCGTCTTTCGGGCACCGTGACACTCCGTCCTTTGCGTGCGCGACGGGCGTGCGCGATGGTCGCAAGCACTTACGGTGAGCACGGGAACCGCTACGCAAAATCTTGACGCAGGCCCGGCTTAAGTCTTTTTTGCGCCCTCGGCGAACTTGCCAAATTGCGCCCTGTATTATAATACATTTATTTGAGATTATCTATGACTTTACTCTGCAAAATTAGGCAACTGGTAGGGCGTAAGGTTGACAAGAGGAGCAAAATGGTCTTTTCATTGTTGGCATTGTTGAAAATAAATTTTTAAATGAAATACTACAAATTGTACTACAACGGTTTTAAACTACGAGTAAGAATTAAGAGTAAGGATACGAAGAAGCTCAATTAAATGTATTATAATAAATGGCGGAATTTGGCCAGCTCGCCTATGGTGCAAAAAAGACTCGTGCTATGCTAAACCAAATACTAAACCAAAAGTTTTGTTGGAGTTTCCACCTCATTATCTGCCGGCAGCTGCGGTGCAGCCTACGTCCGCATTCAGCTATGGTTCTGCTGTCAGATCCTGCTGCCCCTCTGACATAGAGACACTATAATGAGAATCTGGACACGAGCCACTGTCCGCCATGTTTGATCGAAATCCCACGAGGGAGAAGGAGATATACACCATTTCACTCTTAACCACTCTCAACAACTCTTACGTTTATGGCTGTATTTTAAAATTTATTTTAAAATGTATTTTAAAGTATAATAAAATAACATATATCAAATAGAATCACAAGATTTGGTTTTTTACTTTATATCTTTTTGGGCGAACTGTGTGTGTCTCGGCAGAATCCGGTATGGTCTAGTGGCTAGGATACCTGGCTCTCACCCAGGAGGCTCGGGTTCGATTCCCGGTACCGGAACCAAATGTCTCGCCAGAATCATCTCTCTCTCTATCCATCTCAATTTCTCTATCTCAATAAACTGTACTATTCTCAGCAATTTTTGAGTTCTCTCTATACATTTTTTGGTCCTTCGAGCCGGATTGTTGTGAATAGTGCAGTCTCAGTAAAGTGAAAAGTGTAAACTCGTTCTCCAAACTCAAAGAAAGTCTCGTGTGTGTACGGCAACAAGAGTCAACGGTTATTCTCTCTCACTCCTGCCTTCGCCGCGCTCTCGTCTCGTCTCTAAAGTCTACGTTCGCGCGCTCTCTCAATAGTCGTGATTTTCGTGCGTGTAAAGTAATTCGTGTACGTGCGTGCTCTGTAAAAACCTGCTCATCGTGCTCCGGAAGTGTCGCGAAGTTGTTAAATCCGTGTGCTAGTACGGTACAAACGATTTGAACCATGTCGGATACGGTCGCTGTTGTTGTTGACAGACAGGCCACTCAATACAGCCTGATCAGT
The DNA here is from genome assembly GCA_951215215.1 of Andrena trimmerana. Taxonomy (NCBI): domain Eukaryota; kingdom Metazoa; phylum Arthropoda; class Insecta; order Hymenoptera; family Andrenidae; genus Andrena; species Andrena trimmerana. The sequence continues at coordinate 13,260,987 of OX578062.1, forward strand.
CGTGCCGTTACCAACGTGACAAACTAGAAATCAAAAAGCGCACTCCCGAGCAAATACAAACCAGAATCGAAATTCTCGACGGCAATTGGAAGAAATTCCAAGAAAATCACGTTCTTCTCTCGTCCTTGAATGCTGAAGAAAGATCCGCACTACCATACTTCACAGATCATCAGTATGAACAATGCGAAGAAATCTATGCCGACCAAAAGAGTGAACTTCTCTCGTACCTCAATCAACTCAAGAGCAAGATAGGTCAGTCGGTGTCCACTGCATCAAGTGCCCAAAGCTCATCTCGTGCGACGACTTCTCGAAAGCTCCCTCAACTCAACGTGCCCAGTTTCTCAGGATCGTATCGTGAGTGGCGACCTTTCCGTGGTCTCTTCTCAGCGATGTTTGTCAAAAACACAGAAATCCTTGACGTCGAAAAACTGCAATACCTCAATATGAGTGCCACCGGCGAAGCAGCTCAACTCATAAGAAAGTACGAAGTCACCGATGAAAACTTCGCGCGTGCGTGGCAAGAACTCGTTGACCGCTACGAGAACAAGCGAGTGCTCACCGACATGCATCTCTCCACGTTATTCTCACTTCGAAAGGTAACTCAACAATCGTCCACCAGGCTTAAAGCTCTGGTCGGCGAAGTTAAAGAACCTCTGGGAGCTCTCAGCGCTCTCGGGTGTCCTACAGATGCCTGGGACAATATCATTGTTTACATGGTGACGCGTAAACTCGATTCGGAATCTCTGCTGGATTGGGAAATGCAAATCGGCGCCACGACCGAACCCGCGACATTCGAAAAACTCCAAACGTTTATCTCAGGTCGGATACACGCTCTCGAGGGTTTCGCACGCGCAACCGCGACTCAAAAATCGCGTTCGGCCGCTCCCGTAGCAACGAAAAATACGTCTGGCGCAAAATCACACCAGACTACCGCGCCTCTCAAAAGCGACAACTCTCCGAACGCTGCAACAATCTCATCCTCGTTCACCTGCTCGCTATGCAATGCCGCGCATTATCTATCAGCATGTCCAATGTATCGTGGCAAACCGGTCGCAGAAAAACTAGACTTCCTCAAACAAAAAAATCTCTGTTTCAACTGCCTCGGTCCGCATCAATTTCGTAACTGCCGCACAGCGAAACGCTGCAGAGTCTGTGGGAATCCTCATCTTACGTCGATCCATCGGACCACCAATTCGTCCGACGGTCCAGCTCCACGCGCGTCAGCCACTCAAGGGACGAGCTCACAACCGAAACAATCGGTACCCATCGCTTCCGGGAGCCAAACAAGTGCATCCGCGTTTCCGCGTCGCGAAGATACTGAATCGAGCGTGCCGGCTTCGACCAATGTCGCTTTAACGTCCTCAACAAAGTACATGCCAGTGTTGCTTGCGACAGCGCTCATCAAGGTCACGTCATGCTACGGTGACCAGTACGAAGTTCGGGCCCTTCTCGACCAAGGATCAGAAGTATCGTTCATCACGGAATCTCTCGCTCAACGTATCAATTTGCCGCGTCAACGAGTCTCACTCCCAATCCACGGGATTGGTGCGCAACGGTCAAGCGTCGCTCGCGGATTTATGAATCTCAGTATCCCGTCACGTGTCAATCCTACATTCTCGCTTTCGATAGGTGCGTACGTGCTTGCGAAGCTCACCTCCTATCTGCCTTCAATCCGAGTGGTAAAGAAACCATGACCACATCTCGACGATCTCGAGCTCCCTGATCCAGAATTCTCGTCAACAACTCAAATTGACTTGATTCTCGGCGCTGAAGTCTACAGCCTGATTCTCGAAGAAGGGTTACGCCGGGGCGGCCCCGGGACTCCAATCGCTCAGCAAACCGCTCTAGGGTGGATTCTATCAGGATCCGTCGCATCCGAATTGGCCCCAGATCAGAACGCTCGCCCTGCTCAGGGTCTACAGTGCTCAGTCGATCACGACCTTCTCGATCTCGTCCAACAATTTTGGACACAAGAAGAAACGAACGTTGAATCGAGCAGTACTCAGTCGGACGCAGAAGCCCAGTGTGAAAAACACTTCATGGAAACTCACTCTCGCCAGCAGGATGGACGCTACGTCGTCCGGATACCTCTTAAACGTCTTCCAGAAGATCTCGGCGATTCGTATAAACCCGCGTTCTACGCTCTCTCGCGACAAGAGAAAAGATTCATTGCAAACTCATCCTTGAAGTCGGCATATTTCGAATTACTCAACGAATATGAAGCACTCGGTCACATGGCTCTCGTTCCGAAATCACACGTTCCACCGCGTCGCGTATTTTATCTTCCTCACCACGCAGTAGTGCGGGAGACCAGCTGAACCTCAAGAATACGCGTCGTCTTTAATGGATCTCATCGTACCAACTTCGGAATTTCAATCAACGATCTGCAACACATTGGGCCGAAACTTCAAACTGATCTCGCCGATGTCATTACTCGCTGGCGCCGTTACGCGTACGTTTTCTCTGCGGACATCGAGAAAATGTACCGTCAGATTCGCGTACACCCCGAAGATTGGGACTTGCAAAGAATCCTATGGAGGGACAATCCAGAAAATCCTCCACTCTCATATCATCTCAGCACCGTAACCTACGGCCTCGCAAGCGCTCCATATCTCGCCATCCGTACACTTCAGCAACTCTCAATTGACGAAGAACAGCGCTTTCCTCTTGCGACGAGCATCATCAAGCATGAAATCTACGTTGACGACGTGCTCTCAGGAGCCGACGACATTGCAGAAACGCAAGAGAAAATTCGACAAATCGATGAGTGTCTCAAGGCCGGATGTTTTACACTGCAAAAATGGACCGCCAGTGACGAACAGTTGTTGGCACTCATCCCGTCAGAAAGACGAGAGAAGTCATCATCAGTGCTACTCGAAGACGCTCAACTCTTCCGCGCTCTCGAACTTCTCTGGCAACCTCGTACAGATTCGTTCGTGTTTGCCTCGCGCAGCTGCGACGAACCGCCTCGTATCAGTAAACACACCGTGCTATCGCGTGTCGCTCAACTCTTTGATCCTCTCGGATGGATCGCGCCTGTCGTCGTTCGCGGAAAGATCTTCATCCAGGAACTCTGGTCAGCGACGCTCGGCTGGGACGACCAGCTACCTGAAGAACTCGAATGCCGCTGGAGAACTTTCGACAAGGATCTGCAAGACGTCTCTTCAATCTCAGTGCCCCGATGGCTCGGGTCTCGCGCATCATCGTGCGCCATGGAGTTGCACGGATTCTCAGACGCGTCTCAAGTTGCTCTCGGTGCAGTGATCTATTTACGCGCGATCGCGGATCTCGACGATGTTTGCGTAACAATCGTCGCCGCGAAAACTCGAGTTGCTCCTCTAAAGCCAGTGACCATTCCTCGACTCGAACTCTCAGCCGCACTGCTCTTAGTTCGAACTATCTCACACGTACGAAAGACTCTCGATCTGGAAGAAGCTCCGATTCATCTGTGGACGGATTCCACGGTCGCGCTCGCGTACGTTCGCGGCGATGCCCGCCGGTGGGCCGATTACGTTCGAAATCGCGTAACGGAGATTCAGGAGCTCTCAAACTCTCAGTGGCACCATGTCCCAGGGAAGGACAACCCTGCGGACTTTGCATCACGTGGACTCTCTCCTCGACAACTCAAAGACGAGACTCTCTGGTGGAACGGCCCAAGATGGCTGTGGAAACATTCCACATCTTGGCCGTCATCGAATCCATCGCTTGATACGGACGTCGCTCTCGAAATTCGTAAAACGTCGGTCGCGATCGCTAATAAAGACGAGCCTCCAGAACTGTGGGCTCTCGTCAAGCGGTTCTCGAATCTCAGGACTCTTCTTCACGTGACCGCGTTGTGTTTTCGAGCCGTTCACAAATTCAAACGCATCCAGGGCACTCCGGATCGAGCATCGCCATTTACTCCCGAAGAACTCAACACCGTTCGACTTTTCTGGGTAAAGAAAACTCAAGCCGCGTACTTCGGGAACGAAATTCATCAACTCTAACAAGGCAAGCAGCTCTCGCTTCAGGACTTTTGCGCGTTGGAGGCCGACTCCGAAACTCTCTTCTCGACTACGACGAGAAACACCCTCTTATTCTACCTCGAGAATCCGCACTCACGACTCTTATCATCCGTGATACACATTACCGCACACTTCACGGAGGAACGCAGGTCACTCTCGCTACGTTACAATGTCGATATTGGATCGTGGGAGGCCGTGTGCCGATTCGTGCATTCATACATTGCTGCATACCATGCGTTCGACAACGAGCCGCTATCAGTCAGCAACTCATGGGACAGTTACCAGAACCTCGTTCGACTCGCTCGCGACCGTTCCTCCACTCCGGAGTCGATTACGCTGGGCCTTTGATCCTCCGGACGTTCCGAGGACGGGGCGCCAAATCTTACAAGGGATACATCGTCGTATTCATCTGCTTCTCATCATCCGCCGTTCATTTGGAAATAGCAACCGATTATTCCTCAGAAGGGTTCCTCGCCGCGTACAAACATTTCACGAGTCGACGCGGCATCTGCGGAACGCTCACGAGCGACTGCGGAACAAATTTCGTCGGCGCTGATAAGGAATTACGGAAACTCTTTCAAGCCTCATCCGAACAGATGAAAGATCTCGCTAACATCCTCGCTAATGACGGCACGAAATGGAAGTTCAATCCGCCATCATGACCCCATTTCGGCGGCAAGTGGGAAGCCGCCGTTAAATCAGTTAAATTCCATCTCAAGCGCGTTATCGGAGACACCGGACTCACTTACGAAGAATTCTCAACGCTTCTCTCACAGATTGAAGCCGTCCTCAACTCGCGCCCTCTCTGTCCACTCTCGGATGATCCAAGTGACTTGACCGCGCTCACCCCGGGTCATTTTCTCACGGGCTCTGCTTTAAATACGATCCCAGAACCTACTCTCATTGATCCGCCAAAATCTCGACTCTCTCGTTGGCAACTCCTACGTCAAATGTTGGAACACTTCTGGCAACGCTGGAGCATTGAGTGCCTCCAACATCTTCAAACAATCACGAAGTGGCAACAACGATTCCACTCCCTCAAGATTGGATCGCTGGTTCTCATCAAGGACGAACGGTATCCTCCATCGAAATGGGCTCTAGGCAGAGTCACCGACGTGCATCCCGGCCAAGACAACCACGTGCGCGTCGCCACCGTTCGGACTCAACATTCGGTGTATCGGCGGCCAATCGTGAAGCTCATCTTACTGCCAGTCTCAACTAACGAGGACAACACCTAGTTTCTACGCATTCGATCGATGATTCATTTCACTGATCGCCAATCTACCTAAGATTGGCACGGCGGGCGGAATGTCTCGGCAGAATCATCTCTCTCTCTATCCATCTCAATTTCTCTATCTCAATAAACTGTACTATTCTCAGCAATTTTTTAGTTCTCTCTATACAGTGTGCCCAAGAAAAAGGAAGGATGCTTTTCGTCCCGGGTCCGCCAGTGGACTCATCAGTAAGGCGCCTTTTTTTTTTTACTTGGAGGAAATCCCCACGGATACCCCCGCCGATAGGGGGTTATGTGGGACTCGAACCCACTACAACCTCCAAGGTAGTTTACCTCGTGTGCGGAGTTGCGCGCCTGAGGGGAGGGACTTGACGCGAGAGCAAACTAGCGATTCGTTTGCTGCCCTCCCCCCCTGCGCTTTAGAGGCAACTCCGCACACAGCACCCCCTTCAAGGGGGACCTTCCCTGGGGGAGTATCAACACCTCCCCCAGCTTTCTCCTTTCTCGGCAGCGCGACGGACCACGCGTCCGCACCGCCTCTTCCGGGGTCGCTGCTACTAGGGCGGGTGGTGCCCCCCGGCGTGACATCGCCGCTCCCCCGGGGGGGGGGGCCTAGTTCGTGGACCCCCCCACTCTCCCTCCCTGACATACAGCGGCCCGCCCCGATAAAAAAACATGGCGGGCCGCCCTTCCCCCTCCCGCACACAACCCCCCTCTCTCACAGGGAGGGGGGCATACGAGGGGTCTGTCGCCGCACCCGTTATGGGGTGCGGCCCCCTTCCCATCAGTAAGGTGCCTGGCGGAACCCTGCCTTAGACGCTGGGGTGTCAGAGCTAGGACGGACCCTCCTAATATATGAAAGGAGTGGTTTATGACCACTCGCAAGAGAGCCGTCGGGAGTTGGATCGCTGACTGGTCCTCTAGTGGAGAGGAACCGTCACTTGTAGACCGCCAGATCTTCGTTATCTTGGTATAATTGACAGATTTAAAAATCAGCGGCAATAGATGAAAAATGACGGGCCAATCAAAAACCCAAATGCACATTTTCAGATTAATAGATAGTGTTGCGTGGATCTTCGGGAACTTGCGTCCAATTCCAGGGGGTGGGGCCAATGCCCGTGGAATGCAGAAGCACTCTGCTCGGAGGATGCGTTCGGATTTTGAATTCGGGAATTAAAAGAATTAAAAGGAAACTTAATATTCAATGTTGAACGTATATATATATATATATAAAAAAGCCAGCCATATATATATCCATATATATATATATATATATGCGATGCAAAAAAGCCAGCCATATATATATCTATATATATATATTTAGATATATATATGGCTGGCTATTTTGCATCGCTAACATTCTACAGTATTTCATGAATATAGTGAGAGCACTGCCAAGCCACAGGTTCCCGTCTAGAACACTTCTAGTTCATGAGGAATCATCACTGTAATGTCATCTAATATAAGACACATTCGCACAGTCCCGTCACAAAATTTAATTTACATTGCTTCGGTTATGTTTATTTTCCCGTTGTTAACATAAAATAACGGATAGTAGATTTTGAAATAAATGCGTATTTCTTTGCTCTACACATTTCGACTAATAATGAGCGTCTTAGATTTTAATCTATGAAGACTACTACGAATAAAATACCCCAAGACTTTCCATTCTTTTCCTTATTACCCCACCACCCCGCTTTATATATTTGTGTTTTTCATGAAATCCAAATTTGGATTTCAAAGTCGCATGAAAATCCAATCCGGCGGCGGGGCGGGCGGCTGCGGATGACGTCATAGGGATGGCTGAGTGGTGGGTGTATAGCGTGAGAACCGATATCAAATCCAATCGATACCGAACCGATACCGAAGAGAAGTGCATCGAGGAGGAACCGCGGGTGAAGGCTACTCTGGAGCGTGGTATCAACCACTGTTGGTAAGGAAGGAAATATTAATTGAAGATATTAATATAAATGAAAAAAACAGAATCTCCGGCGACGGGGCTCGAACCCAAGACCTCCGCGGTACGAGTCAGCCGCCAAACCAACTCCCCCAACGCCAGCTCTCCGACATTAGTCTTTCCCGAATGGTATATATGTCGAGCGTAATAATTTTTTTTTATCGGACGAAGTCGGAAAAGATCGGCTTTTCGCAAACCACGTATTTGGAGGAGGGAAAGAGAGAGAGCAATACTTTAAAAAGCTAAATTCGGAGAAGGGAAAGAGAGAGCGCTACTTAGTGGTACAGTCGCTTTTGTTCTATAGATAGCAGTATTTCAAGCGTCGCAGCGTCTCGCGCGATCGCGTGTAATTCGATTCCTCTGGCGCGGTCATGCAGTATGATGTCACATGGCGGCGCGAAGAACGAAATAAAATTACGCGGCGTCAGCAGAAATCTTTTTTTCAACGCCGAGAAATAATAATTATGAAAACGACGAATCTTAAAGTTACATGATGAGGAGAGAAGGAACAGGGGTAAATAAAATTGAGAAATAATATACGTTTAAGAATATATATTGTTAGAAATCATAAAATTAAAAGAATATAATTTAAGATTTTGTACTACGAGCATCATCCACAATATGATTGATTGCACATGCTAACAATTCACAATCGATCAATGAATGCTGTTCGAAGTGTTCGCTTTCAGAAATTAATTTTACATAATCTGTTGGCGCGGTAGCGCTACGTAGAACGTCTACGAAAGTGGCATATTTACTGCTTACAGAGTACATATTTTCAGTTAGCCACGTGTACATATGTTCAATGCAATGATTGTACGTGAATAGTTTACACATCGTGGCTTCAGTCATATATATGACAACGCGATGATCGGTGATTTTAATAAGTTGATCATCATGCATACGCGTGAATTCGATTCGTAAATGATCAATTTCGATGTGAGTTTGGGGCGATGTTGCGTTGCTGCGTAATCGTTGGAGTATGTCCACCTCGTTTTGTAGCAGGAGCTTCCACGTAGACATTGAAAAGCTTAACTCGCTGCCTTTATTGTCGGCTATGGCGATCTCGACGCGGCACGAATCCATACCAATGCAAATTCCAATAGTTAGACGTTTATAAGCTGTTGCGGTCAGTGGATAATCGCGTCCCAGGATCCGAACGATTGATGGTTTCGGTGTTTCCATCGTTTTTAATGATACGGATCCAGAACTGTAAGAAACAAGCACATGAAATTGATACTTCGGTCGTTTGCGTTTACAGTGAATGAAGTAAATGAAAAGTGTATAGTAACGCGTACATACCTCATATTGGATTGTTGTTGTTGTTGGCATTTATTTGGAAACCCACCATCGTTGCCGGCTGCGCAGGATGAATCGTTTAAGCTGCGTTTGTACATTCTTTGATGTGCACTATATTTTTTATGGAGTACCGGCTGTTCCGTCAAAGTCACTGAGCGATTGATGGAATAGCATCCGAGAGCTCGGCTTAAATAGAGGTGCAATTGCTTCCCCCGCCACAGCATTTTATTCTAAAACTACCAACTTTTCCATAATGTTTTTTAAGGATAAAAGGATAAAAGTCTCGACACGTGTTGAATGTAATATGATACCTGTGGAAGCGTCGAATCTTAGAATTATGCGATGTCAGCAGAAACTGTATCGAATGATCTCGCGCGGTAATTGGTCATTCGCATGAATCATAGACAGAATTATGCGATATCAGCAGAAATTGCTTCGGGGGAGGGGGTACGTCAAAAGAGTCAGACAGAGAGAGCAAATCTGGGTATAAATATGCGCTCTAAACTGCACAAAGCCTCAAATCGTAGCAACGTGTTGCGCGGAAAAAAGACGCTACATTTTACATTCCAATTACGATCATGGAAGAATTTGCGCAAGTAGAACGTCAATTGTTGGATCAATCTGCACGATTGATTTCCCAAGAAGAGTACCTCGCGTGGGAAGAACGGTGCAACGAGTGCATCGAATCGTTGGAAGAACAGAGCCGCGTAAAACGTCCTCGATTATCGATCGGTGTTCGACAATCCGTGGTTGCTCGAATCGCGCGTCTCGAAAGATTGAAACATTCGTTGCGCGGTCGTTTCGTGCGCGAAGGTGCCGGACATTCGAGCACAGGACTTTTGTGGCGTGAAATAGACGCTGCGTTCGAAAGCCGCGTATTAACTGGTGCCGTGTTAAATTCGAACTACATCGAGCCGCGCAACTTCCTTCAGGATGCGGCGACCATCGTGCTGGAGCATGTGCAAAGTGCTCTGAGGAAACATCGAAACCTCAAAGTGAACACGGTGTTCAACGGCGAATTTGTGACGGGTGACAAGCATGCTTGTAAGAACATCAATACCCGGAACTGCAAACTCTTCCACACATCCGATCTGCAGGAGTGGTATCAGCGATGCGTCATCGAACCCACCCTGGCATCGCTGGAAGAGTTCCAGGAACGCGGCAGCGGATGGGCATTGGCGAGGATTGTCAACCTCATCATCAATGTCAATAAGTACAATCCGCTGCGCGCGGGATGTCACTGCAAGTTGCCGCGGGAATTGTTGCTGAAGAAGGCTACGATTAGCGTGCAATCTCCGGACAATGCGTGTTTCGCGTGGGCGGTGGTCGCCGTCCTCCATCCTGCCGAACGAGACACCGCGCGCCCAAGTTCATACACCGACTATGCGTCCGTATTAAATCTCCAGGGCATTGAGTTCCCGATGTCTCTGGGACAGATCGGGAAGTTTGAACGGCAGAACGGCATCTCCATCAACGTGTACAGCTTCGAGATGGAGATGGAGAAGCCGAAGAAAGGCTTCACAGTCTTCCCGCTGCGCCTCACCAACCAAAAGAGGGATCGGCACGTCAACTTGCTCTACACGCCGATTCAAGAGCACGGTGATGTAGGACATTTTGTATGGATCAAGAACTTGTCCAGGCTGGTGGGTATGCAGCTGAGCAGACACAAGGCAAAGAAATTCATCTGTGATCGGTATGTATATAAAAATTATGAAATGTTGAAAAAAATATTGCGCGAAAAAAAAATTAAATAAAAAATTTTGGGTTTACAGCTGTATGCACTACTTCAGATCTACCCAGAAGTTGGAGCTTCATACAGTGGACTGCGGCAAGATGAACGATTGCGCCATTCTGTTGCCCAGCGAAGGCAACAATTTGCTGAGTTTCGGCAACCACGGTATGAAGGAGCGGCTCCCCTTCGTGGTGTATTCAGATCTCGAATGCATCATCGACAAAACAGAGGACAGCCGCCAAATTGAAGACAATAAATTACACACGTATCAACACCATAAAGTTCATAGTATAGCCTATTATATACATTGCTCGTATGATACATCGCTGTCGACGTATCGATGTCGCCGCGACGCGGATTGTGTTTCATGGTTCGTAGACGAACTAAAAAAATTTGCAAACTTCGCCAAACCCATCTTGACCAGCAATGTTCCCATGCTGGATTTAACTCCTAAACAGTGGACGACATTTCGCGATGCAACACACTGTCATATTTGCGAAGAACCATTCGAGGCTAGCGATGTACGAGTTCGCGATCATTGTCATCTCTCCGGACGGTTCAGAGGCCCAGCACATTCGGAGTGCAATTTAAATTATAAAAACGCGTTTTACATCCCCATAGTTTTCCATAATTTATCCGGCTACGATTCGCATTTCATTATCGAGGAAATATCTACCGCTTTTGAAGGTCACGTTGACGTATTGCCTATAACGAAAGAAAAGTATATTTCCATCACAAAAAATGTCGAAGATACGGCTGAATCAGACTCGCGAAAGTATATTAAATTACGATTCATCGATTCATACAAATTTCTCAATACCAGTCTCGACAAATTAGCATCTTTTCTTAGCACAGATCAATTAAAAATTTTACGATCCAAATTTGAATCATTATCCACCGAGGATTTCAATTTATTGACGCGAAAGGGTGTCTTTCCATACGAATACCTTGATTGCGCGAACAAGCTGCAGGATCCATGCTTACCACCGCGCGAGTCATTTTACAGTTCGTTAACGGGTGAGACTGTATCCGAGACCGATTACGCGCACGCTGAGACTGTCTGGCAGCGTTTCGGGATTAGAACCTTGGGCGAATACAGCGACATGTATTTGAAAACAGATGTCTTGTTATTGGCAGATATTTTTGAAAATTTTCGCGAAAGTGGTATCAAGAGCTACGGATTAGATTCAGCACATTATTATACTTTACCCGGTTTTACGTGGGATACCATGCTAAAACACACCAAAATTACATTCGAATTGCTCACAGACATCGATATGGTCATGTTTATCGAACGCGGTATACGAGGTGGTTTAAGTCAATGTTCCGGAAGATACGCACATGCCAATAACAAGTACATGCCATCTTACGACGCATCGTCGTACTTGATGTACTATGACGTGAACAATTTGTATGGATGGGCAATGTGTCAGCCCCTGCCATACGCTAAATTTCAATGGGTCGAAGATGTTACAAATTTTGACGTGTCTTCGATCCCAGTCGATTCACCCACGGGATACATTCTCGAGGTAGATCTGGAATATCCGCAACGTCTGCACGATGCTCACGCCGATCTACCGTTCTGCCCGACGCGTGCCAAACCACCTGCCAGCCGACAGGACAAGTTACTCGCGACGGTATACGATAAGCAGCGTTACGTCATCCATTATCGCAACCTGCAGCAGTGCACGCGTCATGGTCTTCGTATTACAAAGATACACCGCGTGCTTCAATTCGCTCAATCTCCCTGGCTCCGCGATTACATCGAACTAAATACACGGTTTAGAACAAGCGCGACAAACGACTTTGAAAAAAATTTATACAAATTGATGAGCAACGCGGTATTCGGTAAAACTATGGAAAATGTGCGAAACCACGTGGATGTAAAACTTTTAACACATTGGGAAGGGCGATATGGCGCGGAGGCAATGATCGCGAAACCGAATTTCCACAGCAGAAGTGTTTTTTCGGAAAATTTAATAGCTGTTGAATTGCGAAAACTCGAGGTGAAATTCAACAAACCGATATACGTGGGTATGTGCATTCTGGACATATCAAAAATTTGTTTGTATGAATTTCACCACGAGTACATGTCTCCCATGCACGGACCAAATTGTAAAATTCTATATACCGACACTGACAGCCTCATTTATCACATTCGATGCGACGACATCTACGAGACCATGAAACACAATATCGATAGATTCGACACAAGCGATTATCCCATCGACAATGTATATAATATGCCGCATGTAAATAAGAAGGTTCCAGGGCTGATCAAGGATGAAAATAACGGTGCGATAATGACTGAGTTCGTAGGTCTTAGAGCGAAAATGTATGCACTCCGCGTAGACGGCAAAAAGATACGAAAAAGGCGAAAGGCGTCAAGACCAACGTCATAGCCCGAATGATAACTTTCGACGACTACGCGCAGTGTTTGCAAAGGGAGATCGAAATGGTCCGCAGACAATCATGCATACTGTCTAAATTGCATAAAGTGTACACCATTTCGGAATCTAAAATCGCTCTAAGTCCACACGACGACAAGCAGCATATCGTACCCGATTCGACCGACACTCTGCCCTGGGGACATTACAAAATTCCATTGTAAAAATATCATTGTAAAATAGAAATTATAAATAGCGGAATTAATGTGTAAAAATAAACTGTTCACTCATATATATGTATCATTGTATTTATTGAACCATGTATTATTTTACAATACATTATTTTTATTTATCCAAGAATTGTGTGATTTATCAAAGCCCAGCCACTTGACGTATACCTTATCCCCCTTTTTACGCAACACTTTTTCCACTAGATACACATCAGGATCGGTGACGCGTTGCAGCTCGTGTTCATAGAATCCTCCGGCACCGGGTTTTCCGCGGGAATCGACGATCAGATACATCGCGGGATTAGTTGCCTGTACTTTGGCTATCTCGAACACCTCCGTTGTCCAATTCGGTGTATAGCCTTTATCGAAGATGGTTTTAAATTTGCTCACGCGCACAACTCGCCCAACTTGAATCTCGCTGGAGCAGCGATCTTTATGTTGTTGTACACGGTGGCTAGCAGCCTGTCGGCGATCGCAGGGGTAACATCGCAAGGACGCATTCCGATGGTTCTATGTTTTCGTGCGTTATACTCTGCAAGTAGACGCGGTAGCGCATCGGTCCATCTGTAGGTTCCATTGAGCGTAAACATTTTCCACATATTGTTCTTCAAAGTTCGATTGAAACGTTCTACGACTGAGGCCTTCATCACCGAATACGTCGAATAATGATTAATGTCGTGCTTTGTCAAGAGTTTCTGCACATCGGCGTTGTAAAATTCTTTTCCATGATCGGTTTGCAAATTTTTCGGATATCAATCTCTAAATATCTTTGCAAACGCTTTAGTCACCTCAGCGCCACTTTTAGTCTTGAGCGGCAACGCCCACGCATACTTGCTCAACACATCGATGACGGTGAGTATGTAGTGGTGACCCTGGTTGAATCGCGAGTATGGACACATTTCTATAACGTCAGCTTGCCACAGATCGTCGTATCCGTGCACTATGACGCGCCTCCGTGGGAAATGTCTTCGAGCTGGAGCGTGCAATTCCTCAACGAGTTGTCGCTTTTTGTGGCTATGGTTTTCTTTACTCTTGGATTTCGATAATGGCTGCATGCTTGATCGCAGAGGTGTCATGGACACGAATGATGCGATAATTATCGCGTACGTGCATTATGTGCTTCCCTTCGGTCCCAGGAAATTCTGGACAAGTTGCTGCTCCGTAGCAAAAGCGGTTATAGCCTCTTTAACTTTACGAATCTCGTTGGCCGGCTGTGGGATAGAATTCAACGCCTGCGATATCTTTTGAACGCTATTTTGCAATGTCAGCATATTTTCTGAAACACGACCAGCTTCCTCTCTAATTCTTCCTGCTGCTCTCTAAAAAATTTAATGCTCTTTTCCACGTATAGTTTATTGGCGGCATCGATGTCAACCACCGGCTGAGCTACGCGTCGTATCTTGCGTGATTTTGCATCAAAGTCGGCACCAACCACGCAAAGAGCGTTATCTCGCATGTAATTTCGAAGCACACCGTTCCATTTGTAATAGTCCATTCTAGCTGCTCCACTCTTCTCGAGCGATACCCCAAACTTGTTGATCGGCATCTCGACGCATACTGTGTACATCATCGGGGTGCAGTTTAACTTATATAATGGGCCTATCTCGCGGAGTTCCTCGTGAATAGATAGAATTTCAGGATCATGAGAGTTGTTACCCGCCTGACGCGACGCTTCCAGCAAACGCAACCGATCCACTAGCTCGTTGGGATCGTCCCAGTGCACGTAATCGATCTTGTTATCGTTTACCACCATGGCTCACGGTGTCCTTAGACCTTTCCCTGCTCTACTAGCCGATGCGCTAGGGAGTAGCGGTGCAATTACATGTTTGTACTTGTATCCCTTGTTGCTCAATGGGGGCTTTTTAGCGACATGATCGCGTCTGTGGGCATTCGTCGCCAGCAGTATACTTTTGTATTTTTGTTTATCGGCATCGGTGCATACAGTATCGTCAGGAATTCTCTTGAAAATCAGTTCGTAAAGGCCGACTGTTCCTCTGTATTTTACACCATCTATGATTATATTGTCATCCTTGTCTATGTCGAAAGCCTTATCCCCAAGCATCGTTTTACTATTGCTAAAGTATACACCGTACACATAGTCCATTGTTGTGTCCTTATCACCACTTAGGATTGCGCTCATGTATTTTTGCCCCAGCGGACCGAAATGACTGCGAAACGTTTCTTGTCCTTCAGATGTTTGGAGTTGCTGTCTAATAGATGTTACAAACGACTCATTGGGACCAGTTTCGAAAACGTCATCATCAATGGTTGAGAGCGATTGTACACGAGGAAATGTATTTATTGGCGCGGGAGGAACGGGAGACTCGTTTGGTGTAGCATTGTGCCGTTTCCGCTTCGATTGAACCGGTGTGGAGGTTACGGGTGAATATTCCGATAACGTGTGTCGTTTCCTCTTTGCCTTACGCGATGTGTTCCCTTTCGATGAGATTTTTGTTTTAGGCGTTAATGTTTCATTCTCTTCAACGTCTGTGCTCATCAGCGGTGATGTGTCAGCTTCTGTCGCTGCAGTATTTTCCACAATATGCTTTAAGGGTTCGACGATAGGTTTGAAGTATCTCTCCAACGCGACATCTTCCTCCATCTTGCCAGTCCTCAAAGCCTGATGTTTCCGGCGAATGGCTTCGCTGGTTTTTGCAATTTCCTTCGCTATTCTCTCGCGATCCTTAATCTCCAGACTATCGATATCAATCATCGTTGTACCGCAGATGTTGCTTTCCCACCGACGTGTTGATGACAATTGACCATCTCACGGTACCGCAAACTCGTTAAATCCCTTTCTATAACGTCCATTGGACATCGCGCTATCCTTGTCTATCACCGCGAAACCATACTCCCGTTGCCAACAATTACGACACAAACCGCAGAAATCCTCATAAGTCATGTCAGTGTTTACGTGATCGTTGTACACATGTTTCAAGTTGGTACCATCCTGCTTAAACAGAATCAGCAGATTTGCATTGTCGCGTATAAGATGTTTGGGAATCTTTGCATACGTCTGACAGAGATAGAAACAGTCAACGTTCGAGTGGCGCCCCATTGCAAAGTATTCCCTTATCGTATCTTGCTTATCGCATGCCACGTCATCGAAGATAAAAATAGAATTCGGACGCGATTCGTTCGGTGGGATGACGTCACTGTTATTCGAAAACGTAAAGTAGCCAATTTCATCTATCGGAGTCAATAAATTCTCCAAATACTGATATTTCGGCTGTTGCAACGACTTGGAATACACGTACACGTTCTCAAAGCGGACGCCGTGTGGACTTTCCAACAAGCTCACCAGCACGTTGGTCTTTCCACAATTCGATGGACCGCAAATTAGGCAGCGGATAGTGTTTAGTAGCATGCTACCATGTCTGCGTCTTGTTTTCGGGGACATCATTTGCGATTTATCATCAAAATTTGTCACGCGTATCGTTACAGGTTGTCGCACGAATCGCATCCTCTCCGTGAACTGTGAAAAATGATTTTGATACGTCGAAGCGGCGCCGCGCCCTATTTATAGGTCCGCGCCGAAACACGACAGCTCAGTATTCAAAATGCTTCTGATCCTGTCGGATAATTGCGATTTTCGAGACCTAACCTCTGAACAGTTGAAATATATACCAATGATTATTCTACTGCGCGAGATTGGCAGACACATTGACCAGTTGTGGGACCGACTCCTGGAGCATATAAAAGCCGATTCTGAGGTTCAGCAGTATCGTCGGTGCTTGGAACATTATAACCGCCCCTGGCAACGAACGCATATCGACGGTCCAGCACCATTGATTAAAAACTGTAGCGAATGTCACCGACGAGAGTAAAGAAAGGTTGTGGTCTGTTAAATCGGGCGATAAACGCGCTACCTATCGAATTACATATCCCGGGATACCAGTTTTGCGGTCCAGGAACTCATCTGATAAAACGATTGGCTAGAGGTGATCGAGGCATCAATCCGTTGGACGCAGCGTGTCGCGAATACGATATTGCGTATTCGCGTAGCAACGACCTCGGTGAAAGGCACGCGGCAGATAAAGTTCTCGCTGACAAAGCACGAAAACGCATCGTGGCGCGAGACTCGACTCTGGGCGAAAGAGGTGCTGCTACAGCTATTTGGGCAACTATGAAGGCCAAGACGAAAATCGGAATGGGGATGAAAACAAAAACCCACAAAAGGACTCCAAAGAGAGCATCGCAAAAGCGGATTCTTCCGGTGGCAAAACGGGGTGGTATATTACCACTTCTCCCGCTGCTAGGTGTTCTCGGATCGTTAGCTGGCGGAGCGGCGGAGATCGCCAAGGCGGTAAACGATAATAAGGCGGCGCAGCATCAGTTGCAGGAAATGCAACGTCATAATCGCTCCATGGAAGGCCGTGGACTTTATCTCACGCCATACAAGCGTGGACAGGGAATATCGAAACGAAAAAAAAACGCCGAAAAGAAAATAAAAATACCCGCGGGCGTAACTACCGATGTACAAGTGGAGGAGTTGGCAAAACGAATGCGTATTCCATTCTTTAGAGGTGTGTTTATGCGCAATGCACTACCAGCCGGAGGAGTACGCCGAAACGAGAGCGGTATCGTAAATTTGGATAATGTCGAGGGGCCGGGGACTGATTGGGTGGCATATGCGAAGAGAGGGTGTCGAGCTATATATTTCGACAGCTTTGGGAATCTTCGACCGCCTAAGAAATTGGTACAATATCTGGATAAAGATGTTGTGAAAATCGCATACAATCGAACATCTTATCAGAAGTACAATCAGAGCAATTGTGGACAACTATGTCTACGTTTTCTACAAACGATCGACACCAAATTTAAGCATTGACTTCCCACCACTCTGATTCAGTACTAGTCGAGCCGTGCAGCTCTGAATATGTCGCTAACATTCACTCTAATCTCTAACTATTTTCAAGCCCCTCGGGCTTGTGCGAACTTCACTTTGTCTCCCTTTCCTATTACATTCGTGTAGTTCGATTTCGAACTTCGCGTTTCTGAAGCTTATAATACACGCCGTTAGATGGGGGTCGCAACAAGAGACACTGTGGGGTTTCGTGCTAGTACGTGGTATGCCTGTTTGCGCGCGACTTTATAACATATCGATTGAATGAAGATTGAATGAAGTGAGCTATTAATTGTTCTCCTGTTTATTACTTGCTAAGAATTTTATTACACTGTCTTGAAAATATATTATATTCAGATCTCTGTTCTAACGGACGTGTTCTTGAGTTCCTCAATTAGTCACGTAATCTTTCTAATCGGATATCCCCCGCAACACTATAATGCGTACTAGGCCGCTCTTCTTTCCGAGTATTCCAAAATATTACCACTATGCAGTAGACCCAATTAATAGAGCGATGATCGTAGCCAACGAAATCTTCAGCGGCGTTGACCCTATTTTGGGGTCCCTAAATTCGCTAAGGACGCCGTTACATATGCATACAGAGTAACAATATCTGGTATCAACATCAGCTGTGTTGCCTGTGATGCCTAGGTGTTCCTCAAATGCTTACTGACTAATCCTATTACACACTCAATACTGTTTAAATATTAGTGCTCGGACTCTGTAATTTCACTGTATAGTAATTTGTATACTATGGGTTTTTCTGTATATTAATAATAATAATAATAGTAATAAGAGTCTGGACACGAGAAAGCCACTTTTTGATTGGTCCGCCATTTTTTATCGAAATCCTGCGAGAGAGAAAGAGATATACACCGTTTCACTCTTAACCACTCTTAACAACTCTTACGTTTATGGCGGTATTTTACTATTGTTGTGTTACGGTACACTCAGCTCAAACGATTGTGGCCGTTCGAGATTCGATTGCATTCGAGCTTACTAGGGCTAGCTTTTTTGCTTCGCTAACATTCTACAGAATTTCATGAATATGGTGAGGACACTGCCAAGCCACAGGTTCCCGTCTAGAACACTTCTATTTCGTGAGGAAACATTACTGTGACGCCATCTAATATAAGACACGTTCGCGTAGTCCCGTCACAAAAGTTAATTTACATTGCTTCGGTTATGTTTATTTTCCCGTTGTTAACATAAAATAACGGATAGTAGATTTTGAAGTAAATGCGTATTTCTTTGATCTACACATTTCCACTAATAATGAACGTCTTAGATTTTAATCTATTAAGACTGCTAGGAATAAAATACCACAAGACTTTATACATCTCAGTATTCTGGTTTCCTAACCTTTGCCATCTCTACGAAATATATAACATTCGTTTCCATTCTATTCTTAATTAGCCCACCATCCCGCTGTATTTATTTGTGTCTTCCATTATAAATCCATTGATTTATTTATTTTGGACATTACAAATTTATCGTTTACAGTCTCAAAATTATTGATTTTTTTTAGATTCATTGTAATAAAAGTCATTTGACATTTATTTTTGGCGTCATTTACGCTACAGCATCGTGAACAGAGCCGATCGCGCAGATTTATATAATTATGACAATCATAGGCAAATGCCGCCACAGTGGTGTTTCATCATGAATTAGAAATGTTCTAGACGGGAACCTGTGGCTTGGCAGTGCCCTCACCATGTTCATGAAATACTGTAGAATGTTAGCGATGTGAAAAAAACGGACCCTGGTAAGCTCGAATGCAATCGAATCTCGAACGGCCACAATCGTTTGAGCTGAGTGTACTACATAGAGACCCTATAAGTAGAGTCACGCAATCACGTCTAAGCTAGGTCGGTTTGACGCCATGTTTTGTCAAAGGTGTGAAGAAATAAATTTCGGCATAGTGGCGGTATATACGAAATAAATAAATAAAAGACTGTACTTTATTTTATTGAAAAAATGAAGACTGGACACCAAAACTAACCTCGCAGAGAAACGAAGAATTGGTTGGACTCCAATTCTTTCGTCTTACATTAGCAGCCCATTCTGCTCTTCTTTTAGGATCACGGGGAAACACTTTCATAATAAAGCCTTTCTGTGACGAGTGCGTACAATCTTCCACACAACATCCAGGCATTTTTCTAAAATATCATTTTTGAACTTCTTCCAAGTAACGTTGTTTACGTATAGAAGAATTGTATGGCGCTATACTACACCACCATTTGTATTTTCACACCTTTGACAAAAAATGGCGGCACCAATCAAAATCGAGGATGTGTTTGCGTGACTCTACTTATAGGGTCTCTAGTACTACACTGTTGCGACTCCCGTCTAGCGGCGCGTAGTATAAACTACAGAAGCGCGAAGTTCGAGGCGGATCACACGAATGTAATAGGAAAGGGAGACAAGGTGAAGTTCACACAAGCCCGAGGGGTTTGAAAATAGTTAGAGATCTTTTAATGAGAGGACTTCAGGATTAAAAACTAATCGATATCCACTTGGCAACGGGTGTTTGAATAAATGAACTTCTCCTTCCTTCCTTCTCCTAGATGTGTAATTCCGGCGCCATGTAGTTAAACGCTTGTTATTGTGCCAAATCGACGAATAGGAATTCAGCTAGTTAATTAAGAAATTTGCGATTGGCTCTTAGAATCCTAGACATTTTGAAATTAACAAAAGGTGTACAAAAAAACGAGGGACCTTTGGAAGCGTCACTTGAGCCTAGAAAGCCATTACGAGTAGTCGCATAAATAAAAGTTCTGTTCAGATTGAAAGTGTGTTTAAAATCGTTTATTTTCTTCCATTACAGTTACAAATTTATTAAGTTCAGGTCGTTTCATTCCGTTCTTATTACTATTTACGTTATATTTACCATTCAAAAATCCGCATCCAAGGAGCAGAGTGCCTACGCACTCCACGGGCGTCGACCCTTGCCGAATTCCCTACCAAGGATCCAGAGGACCCAAACGGCCACGCAACAACACTCAGCTCAAACGATTGTGGCCGTTCGAGATTCGATTGCATTCGAGCTTACCAGGGTCCGCTTTTTCACATCGCTAACATTCTACAGTATTTCATGAACATGGTGAGGGCACTGCCAGGCCACAGGTTCCCGTCTAGAACACTTCTAATTCATGATGAAACACCACTGTGGCGGCATTTGCCTATGATTGTCATAATTATATAAATCTGCGCGATCGGCTCTGTTCACGATGCTGTAGCGTAAATGACGCCAAAAATAAATGTCAAATGACTTTTATTACAATGAACCTAAAAAAAAATCAATAATTTTAAGACTGTAAACGATAAATTTGTAATGTCTAAAATAAATAAAACAATGGATTTATAATGGAAGACACAAATAAATAGAGCGGGATGATGGGGTAATAAAGAATAGAATGGAAACGAATGTTATATATTTCGTAGAGATGGCAAGGGTTAGGAAACCAGAATACTGAGATGTATAAAGTCTTGTGGTATTTTATTCCTAGCAGTCCTCATGGATTAAAATCTAAGACGCTCATTATTAGTGGAAATGTGTGAATCAAAGAAATACGCATTTACAGTGGCGGACATATACTTATGAACACAGCGATAATTAAACATTCAGGAACTGTATCATAAAAGTCATATTAGATTTAACGATTTTCATCAAGTACTTTGAAAGTGTAATTTATATAATGGTTTCCTGAATATTTGTGATTCGCCAAGGTGAACATAACTCGAAATACTGGAGTTTGTAATTGTTAGAGATTGAGGGGTTTTTTTGATTAAGATTTGGGAATTCTTGATTATATCGTTTATTGCGTTGTTTCTAGCTTGGCAGTAGATTCGAAACTGAGGTGTTAATAGGAGACGTTACGGAGACAAAAGAGGCAAGAAAGAGAAAGACAACAAACATACAGCGGAAAGGCAGGGACAGAGAAAGACGAGAACGGGGATAGGAACAGCTGACGCGACTCGATACAAACAGCCGATGACAGCGAACCTTAACTGCTAGCGTTTTGAACATTCCGCCCGCCACGACACTGAGTGCATTGCGCTTGAGTCAGTGTCGTCAATGAAACTTGTTGCAATGTAATTTTCTCGTAGCGACGATTAATTCAGAGGTGATGGTTCGATTGGTAAGACGCAAAGTTTTGCGATAGGTCGACGACATGTCGAGGTGGCTGTGCGCACCGTGACCACTCTAGTTAACCCGTCTTCGCCGGGATGCAACTTGACTATTCTAGCGAGCGGCCACTTGGCAGGTGGATACCGTTCATCGGTGATAAGGACGAGAGCGCCGAGTTTTATCGAGTTGTCGCGAAACTGCCATTTGTGTACGCATTGTAAAGACTGTAAATATTCTAATGACCATCGCTTCCAGATATGCTCTGTCATCTGCCGAATGAGTTGCCACCGTGATAAACGATTGGATGGCTCGTTGATTAGAGCAGGTTCTGGCACGAGATTAAGCGGTTCGCCGATTAAAAAATGCCCGGGAGTGAGGGCGTCCAAGTCTTCTGAATCGTCCGACAGAGGACAGAGAGGTCTGGAATTTAAGATTCCTTCTATTTGGGTTAGCAACGTGTTAAATTCTTCGTACGTAAGCAAAGTCGTTCCGATCGCGCGACGTAAATGGAATTTCACAGATTTGACCGCAGATTCCCACTTGCCCCCGAAGTGTGGAGCCGAAGGGGGGTTGAAATGCCATTGCGTTCCGAGAATGGCCAACTGATCCTTCAATTGTACAAACTCGCGCGTAGCGGCGGTAAACAGTCGGCGTAGTTCGTTATTGGCCTCGACCAAATTAGTGCCGCAGTCGCTCGTGATTGATGCGCTAACGTCTCGTCGGCCTGAAAATCGCCGGTAGGCGGCGAGGAACCCTGAGGTAGAATAGTCGGTTGCGAGTTCGAGATGTACCGCGGACGTCGCGAAACAAACGAAAACGATTAGGAACGCCTTGTACGTTTTTGCAGATCGTCCCCGCCACGTTTTTACAATGAATGGGCCTGCGTAATCAACCCCAATGTTTAGGAACGGACGAGTTGGAGACACGCGGTGTCTTGGAAGCTGTCCCATTAATTGGCTCGAGGTCCGCGCTCGTTGACGAGTACAAGTTACGCAACGCCGGATATATGATTTAACGGTAACGCGCCCACACAGTATCCAGAATTCGCGTCGAATTGTCGCGAGGGTTAATTGGACGCCGCCGTGGAGTGTCCGTCGATGTGCTTCATCCACCACCAAGTAAGTTAGCCGAGAGTTCCGCGGTAAGAGCGCGGGGTGTCGAGTGTCGTAATCAAGCGTGGCGTTCTTGAGGCGACCTCCGACACGTAGAATTCCTTCGACAAGGAACGGTGTCAGTGTTTTTAGGGTGCTTGATTTGGTCACTTCTCCTTTTTTGACGAGCCTGGCAATGTCTTCTGAAAACGCTATGGATTGGGTGAGTTTCACCCATACCTTACGCGCAGCGGCCAGCTCCCTTGCAGAAATTGAGATGTCGTTTTTGGTGATTGGGAGATTGTGACGGAAACTAGCGACGGCCCGAAGGACGTACGCTGTTACTCTTAACAGCTTGTGGAGAGTGGAGTACCTGTAAATGATTTCCCACTCTGAGGTTAATGTGCTTACCGGCATGGTGACGACGGCGCGCTTTCGTTCTTCCAAGTCGGATTGTGACGCGAGTACTGGCTTTGCGCTAGGCCATCGCGTAGAGGCTTTACTTAGCCATGGTGGACCTTGCCACCAACGCGTGCAAGACTTTAGGGTGTCTGCGGAGATGCCTCTTGATGCGAGGTCGGCGGGATTATTCTCTCCTGGAGTATGACGCCACTGAGCTCGAGGCATCAATTCTTGGATGGTGGTGACCCGATTCGCCACGAAGTCCTTCCACCTTACTGGGTTGTTTTGTATCCAGATGAGAGTTACCGTGGAATCCGTCCATAAATGTACCGGGACCGACTCCATTTCAAGACTGGAACAAACACTGTTAACTAGGCGTGCTAACAAGAGTGCCGCAGATAGTTCGAGTCGAGGAACTGTCATGCGTTTGAGGGGTGCGACCTTGGTTTTCGCGGATATGAGAGTTATGTGACTCTGGTCGTAGTCTTCCCCGTGAACTCGTAGATATACGCAAGCACCCATTGCGTCGAGCGATGCGTCTGAAAACCCATGGATTTCCATGTTTGCCGTGGATGACTGGATTCCCAACCATCGCGGTAGGGAGACGTCGATGGACTGCAACTCTTCCTGGTAGTTTGTCCATCTGATCGCGATGTTGGCTGGCAGCGGATCGTCCCACCCTAATTCTTCCATCCACAGTTGCTGGAATCGAATCTTTGCCACGACGATAACCGGAGCGAGCCATCCGAGCGGATCGAAGAGTCGTGCAATAAATGAAAGGGCTGTTCGTTTTGTCCATTGAGAGGGTCGGGATTCCGACTCGCCCTTGAAAACGAACCGATCGTCGACGACTCGCCAACGAAGTCCCAAGGTCCGATGAATGAGCGTCTCAGCGATCGAACGATCGATGAGTGGTCCTTGGCGCGATGATTCGATAGGATCGAGGACAGAGTTCGTTTTGGCGGCCCATTTTCGCGCGACGAAACCGCCCGCCTTGAGAAGCCCGTCGATTTGGCGGATTTTATCGCGTGCCGACTCGACCGTATACGCGCCCGAGAGTATGTCGTCTACGTAGATTTCGGATCGAACCATATCGGCAGCGAGTGGGTATCTTGCACCCTCGTCTTCCGCGAGCTGCTTGAGGACACGAAGAGCCAAGTATGGAGCTGAGGTGAGACCGTACGTCACGGTTGTCAAGTGATAAGGCACCGGGGTGTCGCCTTCGTTGCTTGACCAGAGAATTCGCTGATAGGCCCAATCGTCGCGGTGCACGCAGATTTGTCGGTACATTTTCTCAATGTCCGCACTGAAGACGATGAGGTACCGGCGCCAGCGGAGGAGGACGGTAGTAAGATCAATCTGCAGCTTCGGCCCTGGGAGCAAATATTGGTTTAATGCAACTCCGAGACTTGTTTTTTGCGAGCCGTTAAAGACGACCCAGAGTCGGGTCGTTGAGCTTGTTTCTCGCAATACTCCATGATGTGGTAAATAGTAGATAGGTTCAGGATTTTCGTCCGGCATAGGAACTCGACTCATATGTCCGAGAGAGAGGTACTCCGCGAGAAACGTTGAGTAAAGTTGCTTGAAAGTATCATCCTTGCGACCACGCTGATGAACGCGCTGTAGCGCTCGAAAAGCTGCAGTGTGCGAATCCCCGAAACTCTTGGGTCGTTCCTGAAAGGGCAAACGTACTACATATCTCCCTGTTGAGGTGCGGGAATGCGTCCTGATAAAATGTTCTTCGCATAGCTTTTCTTCCCTTGTCAGCTGACTAGATGACGATTGAGGAACTTCTTCTAGTTTCCAGAATCGTTCGACTAACGAACGGAGATCTCCTTCCTCGCAGCTAACATAAAAGGTTTGATGAGGACCTGAAGTAGTGGGCAGTGATGATGTTGGGCCCGAAATGATCCACCCGAATATGGTTTCTTGTGCCACGGGAGTGCCTTGAGGTCCCTGCTTAAGCCCATCGAGGAGAAGGCTTCCGTACATGTCGGAGCCTAGAATGATATCTATTTTTCCAGGCCGAGCGTAATCGGGATCGGCAAGCTCTAACCCGTCGATGTGAGGCCAGCTCGAAGACGCAGTTGTTCAAGAGGGGATCTGCCCTGTTAACTGTGGAAGGATAAACGCTTGAACAGAGCAACCGGAACTTTGATCATATCGTGAGCGTAATGTTAAATTGACGACGCCTTTGGTCGTGTGATTCCGCTGCGCACCGATTCCCATGAGTGGAATTGGCGCGCGTTGCCGCGAGAGTTTTAGTGTCTGAACCAATGATTCTCGAACAAAGGACATTTCGGCACCTTGATCGAGTAGGACTCGAGCCACAAACGGTGGTCGATTTGAAATTAGAATTTCAACCGATGCTGTTGCCAGCAAGACCTGACGAGGGGTCACAATATTATCAACAGCGACTACGGCTTGGTCAGTAGCTGCATGATTAACGACTTTCGCCCCCCCTTCCACTTGCGTGGTAGGGTGAACGGCTGGATTTTGAGTAGGCGACGATCCTTCGGATGTTGTTGTCGCTGTTCCGTGGATGGAGGTGTGGTGAGGTTGTTGACAAACGCGACACCTCTTTGCTGATCTACAGTTTCGCACTTGATGGTGCCCGAGACAATTGTAACACAATTGTTTGTTGTTGACTATGGCTCGTCGCTGCTCGATTGTTTTACCTCGGTATTCCTCACACGCCGAGATATAATGATCCGATCCGCATAGTGAGCACGACGATGATGCTGTGGCTGTGACATGCGCTTTTGCGCTAGCTCCCCTTTTTAATGGTTTGACAGGGTCCGACGGACGAGGTTTGTTCGCTCCCGCTCGAGATGCGAAAGCTTCGCGAGCCCGAATTTGTGTCTTAATAAAGGACTCTAGTTGCGCGAAACTTGCAGGTTCCGAACTCGATCCGAGTTTCTCTTCCCATGACATGTGCGAGCTTGCGTCTAATAAGCGAACAATGTGGTGATTGAGAACCCAGTCCCAATACTGAACAGGTGCCCCAGCTGCTTGAAGACCGATAAGCGCCTCTTTTATATTAGCGAACAACGAGTTGAGTTCCGCGGCCGATTCGCTTTTCATCGGTTTCTGACTAAAGATAACATCTAGTTGCGCGCTCACGATCAACCGTTTGTTTTCGAACCGTTCTCCCAACGTCCTCCATGCGGGCATGAAATTTTCATTCGTAACGGCATAATTTGAAATCAGCTGTTTTGCCTCACCTGTAACGTGCGTCCGAAGATATTGGAGCCGTTGGACGTCTTCTAGGTCCTTTTCTTTATGAACCATGGATTTGAACAGGTCTCGGAATGACGGCCATTCCTGATACAATCCAGAGAATCGCGGCAGATCGATTTTTGGCAACGCTCGAGAACTCGCTGACACTTTGTTTTGTTCCTTGGCTTCCGATGATGTATCATCACTTTTTGAACTTAATTCTTCCTTGAGCGTGGCCATTTGATCGTGGTACGCCTCTTCGCATTTTGAATATACAGGGTGTCCCACCTAAGACTGGACAGCCGGTTTTCTCCTAAACTATTGGAGATAAAAATATAAAAAAATAGGGAATTGCATGGTTCGAGGGGGCCAATTAATTAGCGCGAACGATTTTTTTTATCGATTATTATTTTAAAAGATACGATGGTCAAGTTCGGTTTTTCAAATGGAACTATTTTTTTTGAACACCTGAGTTGATAGTGCGTTCCAAGACAAATTCAATAAGCTTTAATGTATACACTTTATTTTCACTGGTTTTTAAGATATTGCGCTTGCAAATTTACTGATTTTCACTGGAAGAAAACTGTCTGGTATAGCACGGACCGGGGACGGTCTTACTGGCGTCACGGGTGGCACTGCCTGTTGAAATAGATACCTACCTGCCAAAGGTCTACGCCAGGAATGGCAGGCCCAAAGGCTGGACAATTCTTTTCCGCCAGAAATGCTACTAAGGTAGGTAAGGAAAGTAGAGACATGATGGGGAAGCTAAGGAAAAATGCAATTGAAGTGGTGATTATTGCTATTAATTAAGTCTTTATTACTCCAAATACAACTATAAGTTAATGATTTAACATTTTTTACACACTTTGGACTATCTGAGGTCAGGCGTCTAAGTGATTAAACTTTACAAAACAGATGGGAAAAAACCGTCCTCCCCCACTCGCTTTCGCCAGCGACCACACTATTATAACACAGTGGCTTCCTAATGATGTATTTGTCACGTGCCTAGCGTCTTTTAATTAGGGATTAGGGAGATGCCCCATCTTACCTCGCTACCCCGTCATACTTGTCATACGAAACAAGCCGCGATCCACGAGCCGTCTGATCGGTCATGGCTCCGCTCGCCCGGGCTCGCCAAGCCGACTTGACGATCTAGACGAGCCGAGCTAGTTCGCGGTGCCAGGAGCAGTCTGATTCCACCTGGAGAGTAGTCGGGTCACACACTGCACAAATGATACAAAGTGATTCTGAAGCTACGCCCGTCGAAGGATGCGGCCTGGTACCCCGTGGCGAGGACAGCCCTTCGCTGTGTCTCACCCGATTTTTATGGCTTTTTCCGGAAAAAGGTATGAATCCTGGGCCGAACGTAGCGAATTGAAGTCGACCCTCCGCAGTCGACGGTGAAATATCAATTATAGCGTATTAAGAAATTCTTTTCTTCATCGTATCGAAAGGGAAGTGACGCCAATGGATTCCTTATGTTTTTCTGATGAAAATCATACCAAATGTCATACAAATCGCACTACTTTGACACAAGCCATTTGTATTCCTTATGTAAGAGTTGTCCGATTTCCACGACACATGGCATGATTTTCATCGGAAAACCCCAAGGAATCCATCGGCGACACTTCCATATCCATACGATAAGGAATAAAGAATTATTTTATTTCCTAAACAGATACAGGGTAATTATGGAGCAACGCCCGTCAAGGAGATGCTGCGGCCTGGTACCCCGTGGCGAGGATAACACCCCGCAGTGCCCATCGAATTTTATGGCTTTAGACCCTTGAAGGGGTTTGAATACCATTAAAATCTGAGGAATGTCTAGGGTTTCCGCATTTCTCTTCAGATCTTGTCAAAAACGACACCCTTCGATTTCTTATGTTCCGCCGATACAATTGACACCAAGAACGACATAATTCGGACCATAATGAAGGAAATTAAAAATTCATTTCCATAATCTCAAGCTAATTTCGTTAATAATAGTCCGATTTGCATGATATTTTGTATGATTTTCATCAGAAAAACATAAGGAATCCATTGGCGTCACTTCCCTTTCGATACGATGAAGAAAAGAATTTCTTAATACGCTATAATTGATATTTCACCCTCGACTGCGGAGGGTCGACTTCAATTCGCTACGTTCGGCCCAGGATTCATACCTTTTTCCGGAAAAAGCCATAAAAATCGGGTGAGACACAGCGAAGGGCTGTCCTCGCCACGGGGTACCAGGCCGCATCCTTCGACGGGCGTAGCTTCAGAATCACTTTGTATCATTTGTGCAGTGTGTGACCCGACTACTCTCCAGGTGGAATCAGACTGCTCCTGGCACCGCGAACTAGCTCGGCTCGTCTAGCTCGTCAAGTCGGCTTGGCGAGCCCGGGCGAGCGGAGCCATGACCGATCAGACGGCTCGTGGATCGCGGCTTGTTTCGTATGACAAGTATGACGGGGTAGCGAGGTAAGATGGGGCATCTCCCTAATCCCTAATTAAAAGACGCTAGGCACGTGACAAATACATCATTAGAAAGCCACTGTGTTATAATAGTGTGGTCGCTGGCGAAAGCGAGTGGGGGAGGACGGTTTTTTCCCATCTGTTTTGTAAAGTTTAATCACTTAGACGCCTGACCTCAGATAGTCCAAAGTGTGTAAAAAATGTTAAATCATTAACTTATAGTTGTATTTGGAGTAATAAAGACTTAATTAATAGCAATAATCACCACTTCAATTGCATTTTTCCTTAGCTTCCCCATCATGTCTCTACTTTCCTTACCTACCTAAGTAGCATTTCTGGCGGAAAAGAATTGTCCAGCCTTTGGGCCTGCCATTCCTGGCGTAGACCTTTGGCAGGTAGGTATCTATTTCAACAGGCAGTGCCACCCGTGACGCCAGTAAGACCGTCCCCGGTCCGTGCTATACCAGACAGTTTTCTTCCAGTGAAAATCAGTAAATTTGCAAGCGCAATATCTTAAAAACCAGTGAAAATAAAGTGTATACATTAAAGCTTATTAAATTTGTCTTGGAACGCACTATCAACTCAGGTGTTCAAAAAAAATAGTTCCATTTGAAAAACCGAACTTGACCATCGTATCTTTTAAAATAATAATCGATAAAAAAAATCGTTCGCGCTAATTAATTGGCCCCCTCGAACCATGCAATTCCCTATTTTTTTATATTTTTATCTCCAATAGTTTAGGAGAAAACCGGCTGTCCAGTCTTAGGTGGGACACCCTGTAGATCTTCCTTGAAGTACTGATGCTGGCGGGTCACTTCATTCCTCGCCACTGCCAGTTGGTCGTGCTGAGTTTGAAACTTCAGCCAGTTCTTTTCGAGAGTATCAATGCGCGTCTCGATTGCGAATCGCGTTTTCTTTTTGCTACCAAGCTTATTGAGATTCGACACTGTGCGCACTACGTAACCGTATAATTCCGTTTGGAGTTCGGCGAGAGAGTCAAAGGTCGTCATGGTGGAATCGTGAGTTATTGCGCACTTGAATGATGGCAATGGAAACTGGTCACTGCTCACTCTTCTCACTAGTAACTGAACCTTTCGTATTTTAAGCGCGCATCCGGCTCGAAGGACCAAAAAATTTATGTTAGAGATTGAGGGGTTTTTTTGATTAAGATTTGGGAATTCTTGATTATATCGTTTATTGCGTTGTTTCTAGCTTGGCAGTAGATTCGAAACTGAGGTGTTAATAGGAGACGTTACGGAGACAAAAGAGGCAAGAAAGAGAAAGACAACAAACATACAGCGGAAAGACAGGGACAGAGAAAGACGAAAACGGGGATAGGAACAGCTGACGCGACTCGATACAAACAGCCGATGACAGCGAACCTTAACTGCTAACGTTTTGAACAGTAATGTTTACCTATGATACATCGGCGGACACATACTTATGTAACGTCCGGCTGTCCGGGGACTACTGGTACGCTTCAGGTTCTCGAGAGGAGAGCGGCGTCCCCTCGAGTATAGGATAGGTGGGGGTTCGTTGTCAGAGTTAAGGAGTAAAATCCAACTTAAACTTAACAATGTCTTTATTCAAAATAACACTTAATTCTAATAATGAGTATAATATTGCTTACGACTACGATTATATATATATGTGTTTTTTATGTTTTTGGTTTTTTTATGTTTTTATCTATGCTAATTGCGCTAATATATGTTAAAAATGTAAATATAAGTATATGGCTTCTGCTGTGAGGGCGGCCGCTGCCGTTTCCGGAGCGGTTCCCGACACTCGTGGCAGGGTTTGAATTCTAGTGTTCCGTAGACCTTGCCTTCGCTAAGAAGTTAAGCTGCTACCTACTAATAGGAGCAACGCTTGAAACCTCCGTGAAGACAAAGTTCTCGACCTTGAATGAAAGATCCAAAAAGGAGCACCCAGTACCTTTGTACACTGAGAACCAGTCGCTGCCGTTTCCGGAGCGTGCTGAAATTCTGCTGGATAGTACGTAAGCTGCCTCTAGGAACTAGCATTCGTTGGTCGCAGGGACGTTGATTGTATTCGAATGAGCGCTCTCGGTTTTTTTTTATTTTTTTTTATAATTAATATCAGTAGGGGGGGGGGATGACCTCCCCTCCTATGGGCCGTCCCTCTAGGCTGAAGTCTAGTTACCGGCCAATGTTATGCTTGGTATTACCAACAGAAAGTAAGAGCCGTAGCTAAGAGTATGTCGCGGAAAATTTTCAAAAAACCGCACGAGGCTGGAAGCTGTAAGCAATGTTGCGACAAGCATGAGAGATCAATAGGCACTAGATCATGCTTGCTAAGTGAATATGCTTAGTAATATGTGCCAAGCACTCCCATGAGATGTGTCCATGTGAAAAAGTTAGATATCCAGTCATGAAAGTGGTAATCATCTGGTAAGAAAGAACTAGAAAAATGAAAAACATATTTTAGATAGGGGGGGGGGGGGAAGGGAAGGGTTGGGGGAAAAGGTGAGAAAGGTAAGAGGGAAAGGGAAAAAGAGGTGGGGTTAAAAGGACATGGGGAAAGGGATTTTAACTTTGTAGGGAATCTTATTCCGATCGTATGTCCCGGTAAGGCGAACAAGGGGGTTATCGTGGTTGGAGACCAGATACCTGAGGTTTATTCCACTAATAAATTCACTTATTTGGGGAATTTTGGAATCACTATGGAGGTTCTTAGTGGAATATTTAAACGGGGGGTTTAAAATGATTCTTAAAATCTTATTTTGTATGCGCTGTACTTTACTTTTATTGAGTTTAGACGTGTTCCACCAGACCTGTGCCCCATACGTGAGCACGGGCCTGATGCAAGTTTTAAAAATATGGAGTCGGATATGCGAGTTAAGAGGAGATTTGTGGCAGATGTGCCTGTAAAGGCATCCTGCCACTTTAAGAAATATCAAGCCCAGGTATCTGACCTCATTTGACCAGGGTAAGTTTGTGTTTTTGATTCTGATATTTAAATTTCGCCTTTCAACGAGAATATTTGGATTGCGCGAGAAGATGATAGCCTCCGTTTTGCTTGAGTTAATTTGGAGTTTCCAGTCGGAGATATTCGAATGAGCGCTCTCGGTGCTGCGCACGCCTCTTTTTATACTAAAAAATTGGCGGGCTGGCGCATGCGCAGTATGTCTTTTCTCGTTATTTTGTATTTTGCTCGCTTAATACATATTATTATGTGTTGCTCTTTTGACAGTATGTCTAATTAATTATTCTTAACATTTCTATAATATTTGTTTCTCTAATATTTGCTTAGATTATAATTTATATCTTAAAGTATATACAATGCTTGTGCGCGGTAACATAGGTTGGCTCTGCGGTAATGTAGTACAGTTCTACTTTATCGACGGTCGGTAATTACCGGTTCGAGTCCCCGTGGGACGTTACACTTATGAACACACGAACTGAACGACTTTCTGACAGTGTAAACAATCAATGCTCAGTTTTCGTTGTGCCAGAAACGATCGTGGTTGTTCTGTACATTACACGGTATACGTTAAAATTATTTGAATTATGAGTAAAGGTAAAAATATTACACCAAAACGACGGCTGCAAATACAGCTGCTTCGAAAGCACGGTAATACATATCGAAGCATTTCTAAGGAATTGGGAATATCTGTTGGAGCTTGTTACGCATCTATAAAGCATATAAAAGTGAATAAAACAGCAGATAATGTTCCTCGGAAAGTAAAACCACGTAAAACGGATGTTCACACGGACCGCGTGATTCACCGAACCTCCAAAGCTGATCGTTTTAAAACTGCTGTAGACATTCATAATGAAATATCGCCGTATTTGAATCAAACAATAAGTGTAAGGACGGTTCAACGTCGCTTAAATGAGTTTAAGTTGATGGGGAGAGTAGCCCGAAAAAACCTCTAATATCCGAAAAGAATCGACGTACTAGACTTCAATTCGCAAAAACTCATATTAAATGGACGGCAGAAAAATGGTCCAAAGTTGTGTTCACTGACGAAAGTAAGTTTAACCGATTTGGTACTGATGGCAAATCTTATGTGAGACGTACAGCTGGAGAAGAATTTAATAACAATTGTACAAAACCAACCGTTAAAGGTGGAGGCGGGTCAGCACCGGTTTGGGGGTGTATGCGCATGAATGGTACTGGCCCAATACATTGGATTACAGGAATTATGGATCGTTTTGTTTATTTAGATATTGTAAAGAATGTTCTTCTTCCATTTGCTAAAGACAAAATGCGTAAAAATTGGATTTACCAGGCAGATAACGATCCGAAACATACGGCACTTGTTGTAAAATAATTTTTAGCAAAGAAAAAAATAAATGTTATGAAATGGCCTGCTCAGTCTCCAGATCTCAACCCAATAGAGATGCTGTGGATTGATGTTAATCGGGAAATAAAACAGCAGAAACCGAAAAATATCCAGGATTTATTTAATACAATCGAAGAAGCCTGGAAGTCCATTCCAATCGAGAGGTGTATACGTTTAATTAATTCTATGCCACGACGTTGTGCCCAAGTCATCAAAAATAGGGGGAGAGCTGCGAAATATTAGCAAAGAGGAGGTATAATAAGAGGAGTCACTCGACAAGGACAGACATAATCTGGGGAAATCACTAAGCCAACCAATTTAAATGCCCATTCGGCAATAATCGGTAAACTTCGGGAATAATCAGCAAACTGCGGTAAGGTTTAAATATTTCATATACCTACTTTCTGTTTGCCGTGCCCGGTGATTAATGCTAAAACGTTTGTTTTCTCTCTTTTGTGAAAAAAATGCGAACTATCGAATATGTTAGAAACATTTCCGGTACGTACGCCTTGCAAACGAGACGGGGTCCGGGCGATCCGGGCCGGTCCGGGCTATCATAAACTGCAATAAACTGGGAATTAGCGTCGTAAAGGGGCAAGTTTGCCTTTCAGCTGTGGCACGATCATTCCTTTTGGAAACTCGTGTGTATTGTTTCGCGTGTGTGCATTTAAATTCAGTATTTTCCTATATTTTATTTTTACTTTCACTTTTTCTTTTCTTTAGTGCAGGAGCCTTTTCCTTTCTGAGTAAGGTGCTATTATCCTACACTTTCTTTTTCTTTTAATTTCTTTAGTACATATGTATTATTGTTCCTTTACCTTAGTGCATCAATTTCTCCTTTCTATTTAAATATTATATTCTCCCATTGTGTTTTTTTCTCTAATACATATTACTATTTCTGCTTTCTTTTAAGTACTATTTTCTTAAAAGAACTCTTTTTTCCTTTCTCTTCATTTTTTACTGCCCTTAT
The DNA here is from genome assembly GCA_951215215.1 of Andrena trimmerana. Classification (NCBI taxonomy): domain Eukaryota; kingdom Metazoa; phylum Arthropoda; class Insecta; order Hymenoptera; family Andrenidae; genus Andrena; species Andrena trimmerana. The sequence goes on from OX578062.1 coordinate 13,295,253, forward strand.
TACACCATTGTAATGAGTCCCAAAAAGTGGGGTGGTATCGTATGCTCTTACAAAAATTGTAATAATGCATTTAATCGCCAAGAAGAAGGAACTCAATTTTTTAGATTTCCTAAGGATGAGAATTTGTGAGTAAGTAGGTAAGCTAAGGGAGTTCTGGACCAAATGGTGGCGAGGGGGTGAGGCGGTGCGGGGGGTACCGGCCGATGGCGCGGGGGCGAAGTGGGGAGGGGGGTACCGCGCTCTTCCGCGCGATGGGTGCGGAGGTGAGGCGGGGAGGGTGTACCGCGCTCTTCCACGTGATGGGTGCGGGGGTGAGGCGGGGAGGGGGTACCGCAGTAGGTATAATAGGCCGATTCTGGATCAAGGAGTGGCGAGGGGGTGATGCGGGGCGAGGGGAACCGCACCATGGGCGAGGGGGTGAAGCGGGGCGAGGAGGAACCATACCTTGGGCGAGGGGGTGAAGCGGGGTGAGGGGGGAACCGCGTCGTGGGCGAGGGGGTGAAGCGGGGCGAGGGGGGAACCGCACCGTGGGCGAGGGGGTGAAGCGGGGCCATGGAGCCGGTGGAGGGAACGCGCTCGCGCGCACGCACGCACACACACGCGCGAGCGTTCGCGACACACACGCGCGCGCGTGCGAAAGAGGTTGGGAGGGGTTCCACCGATGACTCGGACGCGTCGTAGGAAGCGATCCGCAACCCTCTTAAGGTAGGATTTCCTAGACACGATTCGCCGCGGCGGCGGTGAATCTCGGCCAGTCGCCGCGGCGAGCAGACCTCAAGTACCGCGATAAGGGACTCAGTTGGGTTCGAGCACTTAAAAGGGTCCATTCTAACGGTCGGTATACCTGTTTCAGAAAAATCAGATTGTTTATTGTTTACCATATCGATATGAAAGTGACACCGATGGATTCCTCACGTTTTGCCGATGAAAATTATACCAAATTTCATGTAAATCGGACTATTTATAACGAAGCTAGCGAGAAATTATATAAATGATTTTTTCATCTAATTTCCTTCATTATGCTCCGAATTACGTTGTTCTTGGTGTTAGTTTCATCGGCGAAACATAGAGAATCGATTGGTACCGTTTTCGCAGAGATCTGATGAGATATGTGGAACTTGGATTTTTCCACTTTTAATGGTATTCCAAACCCTTCGAGGGTCGAAAGCCATAAAATTCGGTGCGGCATCACGAGTCGGCGGTTAAAAACGGCACGCGCAGGTCCGAAGTCATCGCATGTACCTACTACCCACCGGCAGAGCAATATACGGATTAACTCAGATTGAAGAATGTCTAAAATTCTTAAAGACAGCACGACGGTCATGATTGCCCTTTTGAAATGCTGGCAAACAGATGTCCAAACGTTCTTGGGAAAATATGAAATTACGGGTCAAAAACAACGAATGAATTCTCGCTGAGCTCTGAGCCCCCTATGTTCCAACACACAATGGGCGTCAATCTCAAGAGTAGAGAAAAAAGTGGACATGCCATTTTTTCCAATCAAAATGCCGAATCATATCAAGCTAGTTTATAAAAAAAGTTTTTTTGTCTTTTTTTGGCGAAGATACCTTGAAAACTAATCTACTACTGGATCTCAAGAAGTCGATAAAAGGTTTAAAACTTCTTCGTTTGTATTGCAATGAGACTATTTTGTACGTAAATACAATCTTTTCTATACTTTTTAAAATCTTCATTTCTGGCGTCTTGGGTCCCTTCTCCCAATTAGCCGATTGGAAGCTTGCCCAAATATTATATAATTTCGTAGGAATGTCTTAACACTTTGTGAACAGTACCTATTTATTTAGTAGGTGGTACCGGGATAACATGGATACAGGTTTACAATTTTTCTGCACATTCCATAGTATGTATATTTATCAAATTCTTTTAGTTTTATTGGAATTATTAACGTTATTTTTTTAGATAACGTCGAACCTTCGTATGAGTTGTATGTTAACTCTTCCTTTATGAACTTCCTGCATAATGTTCGTCATTTTTAGTGCTAAAAATGGGATGTATATTTCCCGTATTTATTGGGATTCTGTCCCACGGTGCGACATGGAATACAAGTAATTACTCTATGATTGGCAAATATTGCCAAATCTTGTGTTCGCAGTTGCAAGGACAAGTATATGTTGATTATAAAACAAAAAATAAATTTGCTTAGAAGTTCCCGGAGGTTAACTAAAAGGCCGACAATTGCTGATATTTTTTCTATCGGTTTCTTATGGAAAAAACTATATGTAACTAATTATTTGCTACTGCTTATCGAAAACGATACTACTCATTTCGGTTCCCAAAATATTTTTCTTTTATATCATCGAAATTCAAAAGCCTCGACTTAAATTTTTCCACAAAATAAAAACATACAAACTTTGACACGTGTTTACACACAGATCAGAAGTAGCCGCCATGATATTTTTTCCTTTTGTAGGTGCTCATATTATTAATTTACAAGAAATATATAAAGAAAACATAATCCCATAACTTTTGGATTCCAACTAGTTTCCATATTTCTTGGGATTCTGTCCCACTGTGGAGATGGATCGCGCGGCGGTCTCCGCTAGACTCAGTTTGGAGCAGTCAAGCTTTTGACCGCCACGATTAGCCGCCCGCCAGGAGATTCCGCCATAATGGCGGAAAACAGACACTCCTCGCATTGTGTTGCGTCTCGAGTAGCCTAGGTAGCTGCCTAGACAGACGCACTGACACAGCGGTTGGAAAACGCGCCTAGGAAAACAGATACACGCTTCTCCATAAGAGCGGTGCTTAGGATTCGCCGCCGCGATCCGCCGCCGCGGCGAATCGTGTCTAGGAAATCCTACCTTTATCGCCCCAAGGCCAGATCGCGCCCCGATATCTGCGACATTCGAACCAGGTGTACGAGAGGGAGAGAGAGAAGTACGATATTTTCGTATATCTCTCTGTCTCTGTTCCTCTCCAGGACCATGGTCAAAACGTACGAATGTGGAATGTCAATTTCCTAGAATAATGCGCTGCATCGGTGCGCGCACGCGACACCCGAACCGCGAAGATTCAAAGCGCACCGACGCGCTTGTAACTATCGTCGTCCAAAGGCGCGATAGCGGCGGTGGCTGTGGAGTTCGAACAAGGTATACGAGAGGGAGAGAGAGGTACGATATTTTCGTATATCCCTCTCTCTCTGTTCCTCTCCAGGAGCATAGGCAAAACATACGGCGACACGACGCGGTGAAGATGCAAGTCGAAACCTGATGCGATAATCGCGCTACCGAAACATAGAACCGTAACGATGGAAGGTACACTTCCGAGAATAATACGCAGCACCGGTGCGCGAAAATTCAAAGCGGACCGACGTTTCGTGAAGAATATGATACGTACAAGCGTGATATGACTTAAGCTATAATTCTATATAGCACATCGAGGTGCAAGGGTGTGGGAGATGTTAGGTATGCGGATATTCGTATATTTAAGGCAGCTCGCATCTTCGACAGGACAAAGTCGCGAATGGTAACGCGTCGGGAAATTTGTTTCGATCCGTGGGAATTACACAAGGGTCATTCTGAAAAGTGACGCCACGCCAAAAGCCACGTGAAAATTTCTCTAAAAGAATAAAAAGTGAAAAGAAGCTAGGAAAGAAAACAGAACACAAAGAAATTAAGGTAGGAACAGCACAAAACACATATTAAATTATAGAAACAATAAATTATTATAAAGAAAATCGAATCATTGAAACACGTGGTGTGCCGGTACAGAAATTATGTCGATTAAATCACCCGACGAAGAGTGGATTCATCACCCTCGCGAGACAGAAGAGGACCCATACTTAAAATTACTCCAGATGGTGTGCTTGACAGCCAAATGGCCGGATTTCCGAACAGACCGCAGTGACCTGTACAGGAGAAAAATCTGCGACCACTGCTACAAGAATTTACACGCCGAGGAAACTAGATATTACACCCTCGCGAGCCACCATCTCCTGACCTTACGCAGGAACTTAATAAACTTTAAATACTGTATGATTTGCACCCGGGAGAGTTACAACGTTGGAATAGCGGCACAATGTACCGAATGCATTGAAGCATTTATGCACATAAGTGTAAATAATGAGGAAGCCCTAGACTTGGGGTTATCTTTAAATGTATTAGAAGCTCATGAACGGGCCCAACCACAGTCCGAATAAAATTCTCATGTATTTTTTTCTCAATATATTAATTCTCAACACATATTTCGAACCTACCTTCGTATTCCTTAAGGTTTTTCTTAAAATATATATATATACGTATCTATACTATTAAACATTCAAGGAAATTATGTACATGTATCGTCACATATTGTTGCTTTATTTGTGTTTTAAAATACAGAGAATCGAATAAACGTATATTTATGTAAGTGATAAGAATAAGGAGTCCTTCTTGTGTCACAGAACATCCTTTTCCTGTATCCACGAGTTCTTGGACGAGTCGAATCCCCACTATTTCACGTACGCTCGATTCCCCTTGCAACGAATAATCGTCTCGATCAGATAGACGTCCGGATTCGCGACCGAATGCAGTTCGTGCTCGTAGAATCTACCCGAGATCGGCTCTCCCGCGGAATCGCGTAGAATGTACGTTACAGGGTGCGTTCGTTGTACAGCGGTGATTTCGAACACCTCGGTCGACCAGTTTGGCGTGTATCCCTTCTCGAAGATCGTTTTGAATTTGCTCACGCGTACTTTGTCGCCGACGTGGAATTTCGCGGGTCATCGTCGTTGTCGTTGCTCGACATCCGATAACGATACGGACATAAATTCTATTTTAAAAATATGTACAAACATGTTAAAAATATCTGCCGCTCTTGCGAAATTTGTATAGAAAACAAGTCAAGAATTGGTTGTTTCAAAGCGCCGCTGTCACAGTTAGGTCCAGCGAAAAGACCATTTGAAATTATGTCCTTGGATACTATAGGAGGTTTTAAAGCTAACAAGAGTTCCAGGAAATACCTACATTTAATCATTGATCACTTCACAAGATACGCCTTTATAAGCACATCAAAAACACAAGTAGCCAAAGACTTTATTAAGCTGAAAAGAAAAAGAGGGAAAAATTGAAACATTATTAGCTGACCAATACGCTGGCATAAATTCTGGTGGATTTAAGCAATATTTAAAAAAACAAGAGATAACGTTAATCTTCACAGCAGTTGATTGCGCTTTTTCGAATGGCTTAAATGAAAGAACAAATCAAACAATAGTTAACAGAATAAGATGTAAAATCTATGAGAATAGAAACAAACCATGGCCAGTGGTGGCAGAAGAATGTATCAAGGAATATAATAACACCATACATAGTTCCACAGGTTTTACTCCAAATTATCGGCTAACTGGAATAGACAACTCCATCTTACCCGAACAGCTGGATGAAAATAACAAGTTAATTTTAAAAAAGAACAGAGAAATAGCCGACGCGAAGTCAAAGAAAGTACATGATAAGAATAAGATTTATTATGATAAAAAGGTAAAGAAGTTAGAATATAATATAGGAGATCTAGTCTACGTCCAAAAAAGTAATAAATCGAACAGAGGAAAATTGGATATGGTCAGAACAGGACCATTCAAAATAAAGAAAAAAATATCTGATTTAATATATGTTATTAATAGCGGGTTTAAGAAGAATGAGTCAAACTTATTTCACGCCAGCAAGTTAGTTCCATATTCGGTAACAAATTAGCCCTCGGTCAGATGAAGGGGGGATGTAAGTATGTACTTACGCGCCAAATTTGGTCGCCGGACTCTGACGGCCCCACGACCAGGGACAACGCTCGCGAGGCGACGCGGTAGACGTTAAAACTAACGAATGATAAAGACACGTGCTTCAGATAAAGTTAATGATTATTAAGGACAATTGTATTGATTCAGGTATGTTAGTAAATATCTTTTTGTAAATACGTTATTAGCCTTGAGCTAATCTGTAAATATGTTTATTTTTAAAGCAGTTGTTTTTCTGCATCAACGAGTGTCACCTTAAGGGGGGGGGGGGGGGGGGACCACTGTGACGGTCCGAAATGTAAGGGTGTATTCGGGAATTTATTTCAACCAAATAACGCATGTAAATCAATTGATTGCTCAGTATAGTTAATAGTGTACATATCGAAGGGTAAGAAATTTTTTTTCAATAAAATTCGTAAATCCGTTTCCTGTCAATTCTTCGTCAAAATTTGCGCTGCGGCAAAAACATGCTAGTCGCGTTGACAGTGCCCAGGCCATATGGTTAATCCAATTTAAAAAAAACAACTAATATTTAGAAACTAGAAGCTTGCCTCTATTACGTGACGATCGAAAAAAGTCAAATTTGTAAAAAATTACAAAATGGCAGACCACTGAAAAAAACTTATGTTTTCGGGGTCTAAAATTGGGGAAATGTTAATTAAAAAAATGGAAGCAGGTCGAAAATTGAAAAAAACTGATCGTCACGTAATAGCGACGGGTTTTCCGTACAATAAATGTCCTTGGTCATGTTAATTGGACGTATAGTTTTCTCTGTAGACTGTCAACGCGGTTGAAAAATGTCATTCCGAGGAAAACGCGTTCAATGTTCCGCGCGGCTCAGTCTCGCGTTTGACACCGCTTCACGGAAAACACCATGTCTCCGTAAATTTTGCGAATTTCTTCATAAAATTTGGAGACAGCATTCTTGAAACCTACGTCATTCAGAAAATGTAAAAAAAATCGATTTTTCAGATTTCAGACAGTGGTCTACCCTTAATTACTACCTAGTTAATAACCTACAAATCCGAATCCCTAATCCGTGAAGTCTTGAATACAGACTTACATATGTATATATTTTTTCCTTACTTTATTATGATTAATTGTACGCATATACGAGATGAACAAGGAGAATATGAATACTTGAATAAACGGACAATGTATATATATTTATATGTATTTATTTTTATTTATTTCAGTAACATATAACGCGTTTATAATCGGGAATCATAGAATATCCTTGCTGCTTATCCACGAGTTCCGTGACGAATCGAATCCGAGCCACTTAACGTACACCTGGTTTCCCTTGCGACGAATAATCTTCTCGACCAGAGAGAGACGGTCGGATTCGCGACCGAATGTAGTTCGTACTCGTAGAATTCACCCGAGATCGACTCTCCCGCGGAATCGCGCAGAATGTACCTCACCGGGTACGTTCGTTGTACGGTTACGATTTCGAACACTTCGGTCGACCAGTTCGGAGTGTATCCCTTCTCGAAGAGGGTCTTGAACTTGCTCGCGCGTACCTTGTCACCGATTTTGAATTTCGCGTGCCCCTCTGTTATTATCCCGTTAATTCACTGGTCATTGGTACATTTTTTTATTTAATCCTCTGCCAAACTTTTAATGAAAGTTATGACTATCAAATATTCCTAGGATGATGTTCCGGGTTGTCTTACTTTAGTAATAAATCAGCTCGCTTATAGCAATAACATTCAGGGGATTAATTAACAACTTTTGAATACTAATTTTAACAGACATGTAGCTTAAGTATTCATTCACTGGACAGGTCACCCTATGTATGTACGATTCACGTTAGATTCCACGATGTATGAACTACCCTATTTTCTGCACGTTTTCTAGTGCACACATATCATTGCGTTTTTCATGGAGAGTACATCGTACGGTGTTCATCGCAGACATTGCTTTTAGGGAAGGAACAGCTGCGGCAGGTACGATTCCACAATAATCGTTAACAACATCGTATCCACTGTCGTTATCGACGTCGCTAACGTTGTTGCTATTGTTGTTGTTGTTGTAGTCATCAGACAGTCTACAGAGAAAACTATACGTCCAATTAACATGACCAAGGACATTTATTGTACGGAAAACCCGTCGCTATTACGTGACGATCAGTTTTTTTCAATTTTCGACCTGCTTCCATTTTTTTAATTAACATTTCCCCAATTTTAGACCCCGAAAACATAAGTTTTTTTCAGTGGTCTGCCATTTTGTAATTTTTTACAAATTTGACTTTTTTCGATCGTCACGTAATAGAGGCAAGCTTCTAGTTTCTAAATATTAGTTGTTTTTTTTAAATTGGATTAACCATATGGCCTGGGCACTGTCAACGCGACTAGCATGTTTTTGCCGCAGCGCAAATTTTGACGAAGAATTGACAGGAAACGGATTTACGAATTTTATTGAAAAAAAATTTCTTACCCTTCGATATGTACACTATTAACTATACTGAGCAATCAATTGATTTACATGCGTTATTTGGTTGAAATAAATTCCCGAATACACCCTTACATTTCGGACCGTCACAGTGGTCCCCCCCCCCCCCCCCCCCCTTAAGGTGACACTCGTTGATGCAGAAAAACAACTGCTTTAAAAATAAACATATTTACAGATTAGCTCAAGGCTAATAACGTATTTACAAAAAGATATTTACTAACATACCTGAATCAATACAATTGTCCTTAATAATCATTAACTTTATCTGAAGCACGTGTCTTTATCATTCGTTAGTTTTAACGTCTACCGCGTCGCCTCGCGAGCGTTGTCCCTGGTCGTGGGGCCGTCAGAGTCCGGCGACCAAATTTGGCGCGTAAGTACATACTTACATCCCCCCTTCATCTGACCGAGGGCTAATTTGTTACCGAATATGGAACTAACTTGCTGGCGTGAAATAAGTTTGACTCATTCTTCTTAAACCCGCTATTAATAACATATATTAAATCAGATATTTTTTTCTTTATTTTGAATGGTCCTGTTCTGACCATATCCAATTTTCCTCTGTTCGATTTATTACTTTTTTGGACGTAGACTAGATCTCCTATATTATATTCTAACTTCTTTACCTTTTTATCATAATAAATCTTATTCTTATCATGTACTTTCTTTGACTTCGCGTCGGCTATTTCTCTGTTCTTTTTTAAAATTAACTTGTTATTTTCATCCAGCTGTTCGGGTAAGATGGAGTTGTCTATTCCAGTTAGCCGATAATTTGGAGTAAAACCTGTGGAACTATGTATGGTGTTATTATATTCCTTGATACATTCTTCTGCCACCACTGGCCATGGTTTGTTTCTATTCTCATAGATTTTACATCTTATTCTGTTAACTATTGTTTGATTTGTTCTTTCATTTAAGCCATTCGAAAAAGCGCAATCAACTGCTGTGAAGATTAACGTTATCTCTTGTTTTTTTAAATATTGCTTAAATCCACCAGAATTTATGCCAGCGTATTGGTCAGCTAATAATGTTTCAATTTTTCCCTCTTTTTCTTTTCAGCTTAATAAAGTCTTTGGCTACTTGTGTTTTTGATGTGCTTATAAAGGCGTATCTTGTGAAGTGATCAATGATTAAATGTAGGTATTTCCTGGAACTCTTGTTAGCTTTAAAACCTCCTATAGTATCCAAGGACATAATTTCAAATGGTCTTTTCGCTGGACCTAACTGTGACAGCGGCGCTTTGAAACAACCAATTCTTGACTTGTTTTCTATACAAATTTCGCAAGAGCGGCAGATATTTTTAACATGTTTGTACATATTTTTAAAATAGAATTTATGTCCGTATCGTTATCGGATGTCGAGCAACGACAACGACGATGACCCGCGAAATTCCACGTCGGCGACAAAGTACGCGTGAGCAAATTCAAAACGATCTTCGAGAAGGGATACACGCCAAACTGGTCGACCGAGGTGTTCGAAATCACCGCTGTACAACGAACGCACCCTGTAACGTACATTCTACGCGATTCCGCGGGAGAGCCGATCTCGGGTAGATTCTACGAGCACGAACTGCATTCGGTCGCGAATCCGGACGTCTATCTGATCGAGACGATTATTCGTTGCAAGGGGAATCGAGCGTACGTGAAATAGTGGGGATTCGACTCGTCCAAGAACTCGTGGATACAGGAAAAGGATGTTCTGTGACACAAGAAGGACTCCTTATTCTTATCACTTACATAAATATACGTTTATTCGATTCTCTGTATTTTAAAACACAAATAAAGCAACAATATGTGACGATACATGTACATAATTTCCTTGAATGTTTAATAGTATAGATACGTATATATATATATTTTAAGAAAAACCTTAAGGAATACGAAGGTAGGTTCGAAATATGTGTTGAGAATTAATATATTGAGAAAAAAATACATGAGAATTTTATTCGGACTGTGGTTGGGCCCGTTCATGAGCTTCTAATACATTTAAAGATAACCCCAAGTCTAGGGCTTCCTCATTATTTACACTTATGTGCATAAATGCTTCAATGCATTCGGTACATTGTGCCGCTATTCCAACGTTGTAACTCTCCCGGGTGCAAATCATACAGTATTTAAAGTTTATTAAGTTCCTGCGTAAGGTCAGGAGATGGTGGCTCGCGAGGGTGTAATATCTAGTTTCCTCGGCGTGTAAATTCTTGTAGCAGTGGTCGCAGATTTTTCTCCTGTACAGGTCACTGCGGTCTGTTCGGAAATCCGGCCATTTGGCTGTCAAGCACACCATCTGGAGTAATTTTAAGTATGGGTCCTCTTCTGTCTCGCGAGGGTGATGAATCCACTCTTCGTCGGGTGATTTAATCGACATAATTTCTGTACCGGCACACCACGTGTTTCAATGATTCGATTTTCTTTATAATAATTTATTGTTTCTATAATTTAATATGTGTTTTGTGCTGTTCCTACCTTAATTTCTTTGTGTTCTGTTTTCTTTCCTAGCTTCTTTTCACTTTTTATTCTTTTAGAGAAATTTTCACGTGGCTTTTGGCGTGGCGTCACTTTTCAGAATGACCCTTGTGTAATTCCCACGGATCGAAACAAATTTCCCGACGCGTTACCATTCGCGACTTTGTCCTGTCGAAGATGCGAGCTGCCTTAAATATACGAATATCCGCATACCTAACATCTCCCACACCCTTGCACCTCGATGTGCTATATAGAATTATAGCTTAAGTCATATCACGCTTGTACGTATCATATTCTTCACGAAACGTCGGTCCGCTTTGAATTTTCGCGCACCGGTGCTGCGTATTATTCTCGGAAGTGTACCTTCCATCGTTACGGTTCTATGTTTCGGTAGCGCGATTATCGCATCAGGTTTCGACTTGCATCTTCACCGCGTCGTGTCGCCGTATGTTTTGCCTATGCTCCTGGAGAGGAACAGAGAGAGAGGGATATACGAAAATATCGTACCTCTCTCTCCCTCTCGTATACCTTGTTCGAACTCCACAGCCACCGCCGCTATCGCGCCTTTGGACGACGATAGTTACAAGCGCGTCGGTGCGCTTTGAATCTTCGCGGTTCGGGTGTCGCGTGCGCGCACCGATGCAGCGCATTATTCTAGGAAATTGACATTCCACATTCGTACGTTTTGACCATGGTCCTGGAGAGGAACAGAGACAGAGAGATATACGAAAATATCGTACTTCTCTCTCTCCCTCTCGTACACCTGGTTCGAATGTCGCAGATATCGGGGCGCGATCTGGCCTTGGGGCGATAAAGGTAGGATTTCCTAGACACGATTCGCCGCGGCGGCGGATCGCGGCGGCGAATCCTAAGCACCGCTCTTATGGAGAAGCGTGTATCTGTTTTCCTAGGCGCGTTTTCCAACCGCTGTGTCAGTGCGTCTGTCTAGGCAGCTACCTAGGCTACTCGAGACGCAACACAATGCGAGGAGTGTCTGTTTTCCGCCATTATGGCGGAATCTCCTGGCGGGCGGCTAATCGTGGCGGTCAAAAGCTTGACTGCTCCAAACTGAGTCTAGCGGAGACCGCCGCGCGATCCATCTCCACAGTGGGACAGAATCCCAAGAAATATGGAAACTAGTTGGAATCCAAAAGTTATGGGATTATGTTTTCTTTATATATTTCTTGTAAATTAATAATATGAGCACCTACAAAAGGAAAAAATATCATGGCGGCTACTTCTGATCTGTGTGTAAACACGTGTCAAAGTTTGTATGTTTTTATTTTGTGGAAAAATTTAAGTCGAGGCTTTTGAATTTCGATGATATAAAAGAAAAATATTTTGGGAACCGAAATGAGTAGTATCGTTTTCGATAAGCAGTAGCAAATAATTAGTTACATATAGTTTTTTCCATAAGAAACCGATAGAAAAAATATCAGCAATTGTCGGCCTTTTAGTTAACCTCCGGGAACTTCTAAGCAAATTTATTTTTTGTTTTATAATCAACATATACTTGTCCTTGCAACTGCGAACACAAGATTTGGCAATATTTGCCAATCATAGAGTAATTACTTGTATTCCATGTCGCACCGTGGGACAGAATCCCAATAAATACGGGAAATATACATCCCATTTTTAGCACTAAAAATGACGAACATTATGCAGGAAGTTCATAAAGGAAGAGTTAACATACAACTCATACGAAGGTTCGACGTTATCTAAAAAAATAACGTTAATAATTCCAATAAAACTAAAAGAATTTGATAAATATACATACTATGGAATGTGCAGAAAAATTGTAAACCTGTATCCATGTTATCCCGGTACCACCTACTAAATAAATAGGTACTGTTCACAAAGTGTTAAGACATTCCTACGAAATTATATAATATTTGGGCAAGCTTCCAATCGGCTAATTGGGAGAAGGGACCCAAGACGCCAGAAATGAAGATTTTAAAAAGTATAGAAAAGATTGTATTTACGTACAAAATAGTCTCATTGCAATACAAACGAAGAAGTTTTAAACCTTTTATCGACTTCTTGAGATCCAGTAGTAGATTAGTTTTCAAGGTATCTTCGCCAAAAAAAGACAAAAAAACTTTTTTTATAAACTAGCTTGATATGATTCGGCATTTTGATTGGAAAAAATGGCATGTCCACTTTTTTCTCTACTCTTGAGATTGACGCCCATTGTGTGTTGGAACATAGGGGGCTCAGAGCTCAGCGAGAATTCATTCGTTGTTTTTGACCCGTAATTTCATATTTTCCCAAGAACGTTTGGACATCTGTTTGCCAGCATTTCAAAAGGGCAATCATGACCGTCGTGCTGTCTTTAAGAATTTTAGACATTCTTCAATCTGAGTTAATCCGTATATTGCTCTGCCGGTGGGTAGTAGGTACATGCGATGACTTCGGACCTGCGCGTGCCGTTTTTAACCGCCGACTCGTGATGCCGCACCGAATTTTATGGCTTTCGACCCTCGAAGGGTTTGGAATACCATTAAAAGTGGAAAAATCCAAGTTCCACATATCTCATCAGATCTCTGCGAAAACGGTACCAATCGATTCTCTATGTTTCGCCGATGAAACTAACACCAAGAACAACGTAATTCGGAGCATAATGAAGGAAATTAGATGAAAAAATCATTTATATAATTTCTCGCTAGCTTCGTTATAAATAGTCCGATTTACATGAAATTTGGTATAATTTTCATCGGCAAAACGTGAGGAATCCATCGGTGTCACTTTCATATCGATATGGTAAACAATAAACAATCTGATTTTTCTGAAACAGGTATACCGACCGTTAGAATGGACCCTTTTAAGTGCTCGAACCCAACTGAGTCCCTTATCGCGGTACTTGAGGTCTGCTCGCCGCGGCGACTGGCCGAGATTCACCGCCGCCGCGGCGAATCGTGTCTAGGAAATCCTACCTTAAGAGGGTTGCGGATCGCTTCCTACGACGCGTCCGAGTCATCGGTGGAACCCCTCTCAACCTCTTACGCACGCGCGCGCGTGTGTGTCGCGAACGCTCGCGCGTGTGTGTGCGTGCGTGCGCGCGAGCGCGTTCCCTCCACCGGCTCCATGGCCCCGCTTCACCCCCTCGCCCACGGTGCGGTTCCCCCCTCGCCCACGACGCGGTTCCCCCCTCACCCCGCTTCACCCCCTCGCCCAAGGTATGGTTCCTCCTCGCCCCGCTTCACCCCCTCGCCCAAGGTATTGTTCCTCCTCGCCCCGCTTCACCCCGTCGCCCATGGTGCGGTTTCCCTCGCCCCGCTTCACCCCCTCGCCAGCCCTTGATCCAGAATCGACCTATTATACCTACTTACCCCGTTCGTGGGTGAGGGGGTAACGTCACAGGGGAGGAGGATTTCAACATGACGTCGACCGAGTTCGTGGGTAAGAGGGACACGCCACAGGGGAGAGGGGGATGCATTTTCAAAATTTAAAATGGTGTCGCGCGCATTTTATATTGACACCATCTGCCGGATGCTTAAGGTACTTTGAACACGTGTCGTTACCGCGGAATTTTCGTACGCGTGCGGGGATCGGCGCGCAGGCGCGAAAGATAAGGCGCGAAAGATAAGGCGCGAAAGGATCTAACGTGGATGCTGTAATTCAACACCGATAACTATTCGAGATTAATTAACCTAAATAACGCAACCGTCTCACGAAAGAATGCAACACCACTCCATATAAACATCCGTCGACGAAATATAATTCGACGCGCTGTCGCGGTAACTATTCGAGAACGATTAATCTAAATAACGCAACCGCTTTACAGGGAAGGTGGAAGATAGGTAAGTAAACCTGACATATTAATGATTAAGATTTTCAAGATTGAATAATTTATTAAACTTAATTCTCCCACTCAACTACATCGCCAGCAAATAGGGCACTATCCTCGTCGTCGATAAAAATAACATCATCGACGATTTCACCGAGTACATCCCTATCGGCATAAAATGTACCATCGTCAATTTGATCGGGCTCGGTCTGAATTGCAATGTCGCAAGCGTAAAGCCCCGATACTGCATTCGTATAAACTGTGTCAAAATTAATTTTTTTGGTATTGACACAGTTTCGCTAAACCACGCTCTGTGGAGCACCCGCACGATGCCGCTGATATATATTTCCAAATATATCATTATCATCATCATCGTCGTCATTTAAAAAGTATGTCTGCTAAGCATGTCGATTCAGCCAAAATTGCTCATCCCCGTAATGATCACTCGGTGGTTCATCAATTGCGGTGTCTGCATTATGAAAAACTTTTCAAAAAATATCGCCATCGTGAGCAACTTCAGCCTCGTGGACGATGTCATTCGGAATTTCTTCGGTTTGAACTTCAACATTCTGACACGTAACATATACTTTTGGGCTAGACGTATGGATCGGTATCACAGCAGAGGTGATCATACCGGAAGCTCGACGATTCAAATTCACGGGTAATGACATAATCTGAAACCAATTTTTCTTATAATTCTCAAAGTTACTAACACAACGATTCACTAAAATATAATAATGGAAACTTACGGTATAATCGCTTGTATTTCCGTGCGTTGAACGACTGACGATATCCTTCAAAAGCAGGCTCCTTCAAAATTATGCACTTCCAAAAATAATCCACTTCAAAAGCGATTCACTTCGAAGCAATTGCACGTAAGGTACGCAACTTAGATATGATAAATTCTTAAAACGTTTCTCGCGGTAACGTATGTCTTGACTGCCGCAGTAGCATTTGAGAACTGATTTTAAGGGACTGCTTCGCGATCACATGCATACGGAAGTATAGTGCGATAATTACTCGGGCAGCACCCAACGTATTTTGAAAATTGAGACCACCGTGATGGGTGTAAACACCCTTATCACGAAAGCTGCAATTCAATACGCGTGGTAACGCATCGAGCAAGCGCTACATCACGTCACCTGATTGAAACGTTGAGGGTGAGAGAGTTCGAAGAAAAGAATTCGGAGCGATAACGACTCATGAATCTTGGCTAGGGTAGGTGGTTAGTACATTCAATCAGAGTCACGCAGTCGTTCGATAAACATCTTCGCGATCATTTTTCCCCTGAGTTTTCGATATTTGGATCAGAACCGTACCAGGTGGAAGAGTTGCATCAACCACTCGTACCTGCTAGTGCGTACCTTTTAATTGAATATTAAAGCAGAAGAAGTAAACATGGAGGTATTCATGGACACGTACGGGGTTTTGTCCCGAATATCCGGACTTTTACGCAGTGTTGCGGAATTCCGAGACTGGGTGAATCAGTGTGACACGTGCTTGCGATTCATCATCGAGTATCAGTGCGGCGAAGGAGTGTCAATGGCATCGAAGCAGCGTCTGGCATCGCTAATCGCGCGTATCAAGACATTACGTACGATCGTGCGGGTACGGTTTTCGCGAGTAGGACTCGGAGTTTCGGGTCGGTTGGCGACACCTAAGGTCGTATGGGAGGATGTGGAAACCGCGTTTCGGAATCGTATTTCAACTGGTGCGGTCATTAACGTGGGTTACATCGATCCGCGTCAATTTTTGGCAGGGGCCCGACGAATGGTGCTATCGCGCGTGACAGACGCTATCAGAGAACATTCTGGTGTGGTCGTGAATACGGTCCTGAACGCGGAGTTTATGTTAAACGCGAATACCGATACGAAAAGTTTCGGGACGCGAAATCGCGTACTGTTCAGGACATCGAACGTGCGCGAGTGGTATTCGCGGTGTGTGGTCACTCCCACGTTAGTGGCGATCGAAGAGTTTCAAGATCGTGACAGTGGATGGACCCTAAAGGCTGTGCTAAATATTCTAGTGAATATTAATAAGCATAATCCACTTCGAGCCGACTGCGACGTACCACTTCCGCGCAAGATCATCCTTAAAAGGGCGGTGGTGAACGTAAAGAATAGAGACAATGCGTGCTTCTTGTGGTCAGTCGTCGCTAGTTTGTATCCAGCTGCTACGCATGGGGATAGGGTCGCATCGTACCCACGCTACTCGGAGGTGCTTCGCACGGACGATATGACTCTTCCCGTAACGTTGAACCAGCTGGCGAAGTTCGAGAGGTTGAACGACGTGTCTGTAAACGTGTACACGTGGTCCGACGGAAACTGCGCGCCTCTGCATTTCACCGAGGACAAGCGGGAGAAACACGCGAATCTGCTACTGGTGCAGGATCCCAAGGACTCCCAGCATTATCATTTCACGTGCATTCGCAGCATGTCAAGGCTCATATCAAAGCAACTCAGCAACCACAATGGTCAAGTATTCGTTTGCGAAAGGTGAGTCAAATATGGAATTTTCAATTGATATATACTATTTATTCTTTTTGTTTGATTATTATTAATACTATTATCGTTGCAGATGTCTCAGCTTCTTCCATTCGTCCGAGCAATTGACGAAGCACAACGTGGACTGCCAACGTCTGAACGAGTGTGCCGTCGAATTGCCGTCCGCGGAGGATAAATGGTTGCAATTCAAAAATTTCAAACATAAGGAACGAGCACCATTCATCGTCTACGCGGACTTCGAATGCATGCTGGAAGACGTCGAGTCTGCGGAGCGGAGTCGGACGTACGCGTACCAGCAGGACAGAGTGTACAGCGTAGGATACTACATCCATTGCTCCACCGACGCGTGTCTGTGCCGTTATCGGGCGTATCGTCACGAAACCGAGTGCGTGAAATGGTTCGTGCAAGAACTTCGAGACTTTGCGGACAATGCGTATTCGTGGTTGCGGAACGCGAAACCAATGAACTCGTTGACGGATCAACAGTGGCAAAGTTTTAACGAAGCAATCGCGTGTGACGTGTGCGGACAACCGTTCGTCGATGGGAATAAAAAAGTGCGCGACCATTGCCACTCGACGGGCGAGTACCGAGGCGCGGCCCACGTGTCGTGAAACTTACAATTTCAAAGATCGTACACGATACCGGTAGTGTTTCACAATTTATCAGGCTACGACGCGCATTTCGTAATTAAGGAGTTGGCGTCCGCGTTCGAGGGGCAGATCGACCTGCTGCCAGTGACAAAGGAGCGGTACATATCGTTCACCAAACATGTCAAGGGAATCGACGCCGAGAGCAATGATTGGAATAGGGGATTGAAGTTTCGTTTCATAGATTCGTTGAAGTTCTTGACCGCTAGTCTGGAGAAACTCGCTTCGGACCTCGGCAAAGAACGACTCGCGATTCTACGACGCGAGTTTCAATCCCTATCGAACGATCAGTTCGATCTCCTGACCAGGAAGGGCGTCTTCCCGTACGACTATGTATCGTTGTACTCCAAACTGAACGATACGCGTTTACCATCCCGCGAAGCGTTTTATAACCAGCTGAACGATCATGCCGCGTCGGAGCCTGATTACGCGCACGCCGTGAACGTGTAAATTCCTTTCGCGTGCAGACATTGGGCGCGTACAGTGATTTGTATTTGAAAACAGATGTGCTGTTACTCGCCGACGTATTCGAAAGTTTCCGCACCGACTGTATCGCGAGTTACGATTTGGATCCTGCGCATTATTTCACGCTACCAAGTTTCACGTGGGACGCGATGCTCAAGTACACCAGTGTACGATTAGAACTTCTGACGGACGTGGACATGCTACTGTTCGTGGAGCGTGGCATACGCGGTGGTCTGAGCCAGTGCTCGCACAAGTACGCGCGAGCCAACAACGAGCACCTGCCTGCGGGGATGTACGACGAGTCGAAGCCATCGACGTATCTAATGTACTTCGACGTCAACAACTTGTACGGCTGGGCGATGTCGCAGGCTATGCCGAAAGGAGGGTTTCGATGGCTGGATGATGCGACAGTGGCCGCGCTCGACGTATCATCCCTACCCGACGGCGAGGACTCCGAGGAATCTGAGGGATACCTGCTGGAGGTAGACATCGAGTATCCCAAGGAGATCCATGACGCCCACGCTGACCTTCCATTCTGCCCGGTGCGCGAGCACGCGCCAGGAGGAAAACGGACCAAGCTGCTTGCCACGCTCGACGATAAGGAGCGATACGTCATCCATTATCGCTACCTGAAACAGTGCATCCGACACGGTTTACGCGTGACGCGAATTCATCGAGTGTTACGATTTGATCAGTCGCATTGGTTGCGCGACTATATCCAATTGAACACCGGTTTGAGGACGCGAGCCACGAGTCAATTTCAAAAGACGCTATTTAAATTAATGAATAATGCGGTGTACGGGAAGGCAATGGAAAATGTTCGGAATCGCGTAGACGTGCGACTGGTGACGCGATGGGACGGTCGTTACGGCGCGGAAGCGCTGATCACGAAACCGAACTTTCACAGTCGCACGATCTTCTCGGAGCAGTTAGTGGCAATCGAAATGCGTGAACTGAAAGTTAAGTTCGACAAACCGATATACGTGGGTATGAGTGTGCTCGACGTATCGAAGGAAGGTCTGTATGCATTTTAGTATGCATATATGCGCGCGGAGTTCGGTGATCGGTGTAAGGTTCTATACACCGACACCGACAGTTTAATGTATAGTGTGGAATGCGAGGATGCGTATGAAAGGATGAAGCGTGACGTTGCCCGATTCGACACGAGTGATTACGCGGTGGACAATCCGTACGGTATGCCCCGCGTAAACAAAAAGGTTCCGGGACTCATGAAAGATGAGAATAACGGCGCCTTGATGATCGAGTTCGTCGGACTGCGGTCTAAGATGTACGCGACTAGAACGTTTCACGCGGCAGTGGGGTCTACGAGTGAGACTAAAAAAGTGAAGGGTGTGCGGAGACACGTGGTCGCGAACGATATACAATTCGATGATTACATTCGTTGTCTCCGCGATCTCACCGAAAAATCGATTCGACAGAACAATATTCGCTCCAACCAGCACGAGGTGTATTCCGTGAGTGGGGAAAAGAACGTGCTCAGTCCGTTCGATGACAAGCGATATATTTTAACCGATCGGGTCAGCACCCTTCCGTGGGGACATTATCGAATCCCCGAGCTCGAGCTTGAGCCCGACGAGTCCCTCGAAAATCCCATTGTATAGAATGCTTGTATGTTTGTATTTTTGCATGTACATATGTTTCTTTTGTATATGTTATTTATTTATGGATATGTAATATATGTATAGCGTAAAATATATATATATATATTCTATGCTCACGCGTACCTTGTCACCGACGTTGAATTTCGCGCGGAGTCGAACGCCTTTCGATGCAGAGGGGGAGGGGGGTTCATTCGCGGCGAATGACAAACGCGTCACGGGGGTCACGTCAACGGGTCGGGCGTTGATCGTCCGATGCTTGCGATGATTGTAGGTGCGTACGAGCGTAGGTAACAGGTCGACCCAGCGATAGGACGCGTTCAAGGAGAATTGTTTCCACATGAGGTTTTTCAGCGTGCGATTGAAACGTTCGACGATCGACGCTTTCATCACGCTGTACGTGGAGTAGTGGTTGATCCCGCGCATCTTCGCGCATCGTTAAAACTCCACGTTGTAAAACTCCTTTCCCATGTCGGTTTGTAAATTTCGCGGGCATCTATCGCTCTGCCGCAATACGGTCGTGAACGCCGCGGTCACGCCGCGTCCACCTTTCGTTTTCACGGGTATGGCCCACGCGTACTTGCTGAACGTATCGATGATCGTTAGTATGTAATGATATCCACGATTTTGCTTCGCGTACGGACGCATCTCCACCAAATCGGCCTGCCACAAATCATCGTAGCCGCGAATCACGACGCTACGCTGTGGGAAATTCCGTCTAGCCGGGGCGTGTAATTCGTTCACTAGTTGTACTCGGTCGTTGTTCATGCTTCGCGGGTGGTCGGGGATGGTCGCGACGTTCCAAAGACGTTAGAATTAGTATCAGTTCCTCGAGCGTACGTAAAACGCAATCGGTGCACGTATTTCGCGATCGTTCGTTATTAGTCGTTTCGTAGTCGTAGCCGATATTGTCAGAATCATTGATCATCGTCATCGTCGCCGTAGACCCTCGTTTGCTTTTCGTTTGTATCGATCCGTGGTTGTTATCGCAGTCGACGACGTCGTGAACTCTTCGAGTCTGTCTTTCAAGTGATCGAAGCGTCGTTCCATCGTGGTATTTAAATCTTCCTCTAGTTGGGACAATTGTGCGTTAACGATATCCGACATCGTTCGATGTACTCGCGTCTCGAGTTGAGATTGTTGATACGCGGCGTCCAGTCGTGCGCTTGCGATAGCCGTTTCAATTTTTTGGGTAAAGCGTTCATTCGCCGAGGACAATAGTCTCGTCATTGTCATCGTCACTTCGTTGTTATTGATGTTGTTGTTGCTGTTATTGTTGTTATTACGTAAGGAGGTGCCAAACTTGTTCACCGACATAACGATCCGTGCGCGCGAACACTACTGACGCGACGATCACCAGATCGTTCAATTTAAGATGCGTCCATCCTCGCGAAGTTCCTCCACGATGGATGCGATTTCGTTATCGTGACCCGTGTGACCTGTCGCGCGCGATGCTACGAGCAATCCAAGCCTATCGCCCAATTCGTTCGGATCGTCCCAGTACACGTAATCGATCGCGTTATCGGTGACCGTCATCGATACCCCTAACGCGTCTGACATTCGATGTTCGCACCCCACCGATCACCTGGGATATAATTTTCGTATACTTGTACCCTTGTTACCCAGCGTGCGCTTGCTCGGCGAATGGTTTTGCTTATGCACGCTCGTCGACAACAAGATGCGTCGGTACGAGCGGAAATCAGCGTCCGAGCACGTCTGCTGGTTGGGTTCTCGCACGAACAACAATTCGTACAAACCCCGAGTCCCCGGGTATCGCGTCCCGTTCACGCGAATGTCATCGCCGTCCGCATCGATGGTGAGCACGGAATCGCCGATCATTAGATCTTCGTCGGGCCCCAAGTATACACCGCACACATCATCGATTAGTCTCCTGTTGTCGGTGAAGAACAGTCGTAGGTATTGTCGCGACAAGGGTCCTTTGGCATTCCGTACATACACTTCGATATCATCGACGGGTTTACGCACCATATCCAAATCGTACGTCTTTACTAACGACTCATCATCATGATTTTTTCCATTGTCTTCATCGACGATATCATCAACAACATCATCGACAACTTCGTCAACATCGTTGTTGTTGATGTTATCGTTGTCGTTGTTGTTATCGTTGTTGGTGTTGTTGTCGGTATCGTTAGCGTCGTCGTCGTCGTCGTCGTCGTCGTCGTCGTCGTTGTCGTCACTAGAATCTGGAAGGTTATTCGGATGTTCCTTGATTATCGACGGAGTGATGGGTTGAAATCTCTTCGATGATTGTTGTTGATCGTATTAGTGTTTCCTATTCACGGGTCGCGATCGAGGCATTGAGTGTGTTTTCGACGCGGACGCGTTCTCGATCAATCGTTTCAACGGTTCAACGATGGGACGCGTGGTCGCATCCACAGCCGTTTCCGTATCCATTTTTCCAATTTTCATGGCCATGCACTTTTTACGTATAACGTCGCTGACTTTGGCGATTTCCACCTTTGTGTTCGCGGCCCGGCGTTTCGTACCATTTTGGTTTCGTTCCTTTTTGTCGATGACATCAGTGATGTTTTTGCGAATGCTTCGCGTCAACGTTGCTCGTGGTTATCGGCGTTGTCGTCATCGTCGGTTCGTTAGACATTTCGTGTTGCTCGATGAACGACTCGCGATTTACTAATGTCCGCGAGCTACGACGAACTCGTTAAATCCTCTTCGATACCGACCTTCGTACATGGAACTATCCTTATCGATCACCACGAAATCGTATCGTCGACGCCAACATCTCGCACACAAGTCGTTGAACGACTCGAACGTCATGTCTGTGTTCACATGATCGTTGTACACACGGCGCAAGTTCGTGCCGTCTTGTTTGAATAGCATGAGAAAATTTGCGTTGTCCCTGATCAAATGTTTAGGTATTCTAGCGTACGACTGACATAAATAAAAGCAATCCACGTTCGAGTGACGACCCATAGAGAAGTATTCGCGTATCGTGTTCTGTTCGTCGCACGCCACGTCGTCGAACACGAAGATCGAATCGGGCCGAGCGTCTCTCGGTGGAACGATCTCAGTGTTGTCCGAGTAGGGAAAGTATTCGATTCCGTCGACCAGCGACAACACCTGCTCGAGATAACGATACTTTGGCTGATGCAACGATTTCGAGTACACGTACACGTTCTCGAAACGCAAACCGTTCGGACTCTCTAGCATACTTAAAAGCACATTCGTTTTTCCACATCCTGACGGTCCACAAATCACACCTCGCACGCTATTCGGCAGCAACGGGCCGTGTCTGTTCGCTCGACACGCATCCCTATCATCTTCGATCATTCGATTCGCGGTTACGCGAATAACGTTCGACTGTTTCGCGAATCGCATGTTCGCGGGGTTTCTCAGGTACTCGCGCGCGTGTGACGAAGGATGACTACTTATATTCGTGGCACGCGTCGCGCAGGTCACTATCACTGTGATCGGTGAAGCGTGCGTACGCGTCTATTATTGTAGTAGCTATCGTGATTATTCTAACGTATATGATAGCATCAACGACTGCGACATCATACAAGAAGAAGAAGAATCTGAAGTAGAAGAATCTGAAGAAGAATCTGAAGAAGAATCTGAAGAAGAATCTGAAGAAGAATCTGAAGAAGAATCTGAAGAAGAATCTGAAGAAGAAGAAGACTGGATCGGGTCTCGTGAACGGCATCATAAACCGTCTGCCATTCGAACTACACGTTCCGGGTTATCAGTTCTGCGGACCGGGAACGCGTTTGCTAAAGCGATTGGCTCGTGGCGATGAAGGTGTGAATCCCCTGGACGTAGCGTGCCGCGATCACGATATCGCGTACTCTCGTCGAAAGGATTTAGAGGGAAGACACGAGGCTGATCGTGCGTTAACCGAACAAGCGCGAGAACGAGTGTTCGCGAACGACGCGACCTTTGCCAAAAAGCAACCGCGACTGGAGTGTGGGCAACGATGAAGGCTAAGACTAAACTCGGCATGGGTATGAGAAGGACGAAACGTAAACAGAGAAAGTCTGGAAGGAAACATCCGCAACGGCGACGACGACATCGTAATCTGTCTGTTCTCAGCTGTTGACGTGACAGGTTGTCTAGTTTGTTTACTTTTGTGCTACCGCGTTGTTTGGCCGACATCGGTTAGACAGCTGAGCCGTTGGAACGGGCGGAATCTCAATTCTCTTTGTGCTTCCCGTCTTACTAATTTCGTTAAGCCCTGTTGCTTACGCTAATTTGGAATAATCTAATTCAGTAATCAAGTAGTGCTTGTGCTGAGTTGTGTTGGGATTGCGTGTCGTGGCTGCTGTTTGGTGCCGTTTGAAATGTCACCGAGTTTAAAGAAATGCAAAGGTTGCTCGGCCCCTGTTGCAAACCCAGTCACCTGTCCAGGATGTAAGGTGATCAGCCATCCTGGACCCTCATGTCTGACCCGAACGGGTCATCCTTGTACGGAGAAGGGGCTTACAGATTGCCGTAAAGGTTCCTCAACGTCTCGAACCGCCGTTAACCAGCCCATTGTTTCGTCGGACCAATCACTAACGGTTATACCGACCGCTACACTCCAGTCAATTTCTGCCTTACCCTCAGCAGATAAGATTAAGGACATAGTGGGGAACCTCATTGATTCGAGGCTTGCTGCCTTTAAAGAGGATATTCTGTCCTGTTTAAGAGCTGAACTGGGTGTTTTGAGGTCGGACATTAATTCACTGTCCGAAAGAGTCCTGGCATTAGAAGAGAACCCGGTCATCACTGCTGCTCAGGTGCCCTCTCCTACGGTCGATGACATCATCGTGGAGATGAAAGAGAGGGAATTACGGTCTAAAAACGTAATTATCTTCGGGATACCGGAGCCTCGGGAATCTGCACCTGAAATTTCAAGATCAGCAGAGGTGAACGCTGCACGTGGTGTTCTGGCTGAGATCTGCCCCCTCGTCACGCAGGATTTTGCTGTTCATCGCCTCGGTAAACCGGGTAAGACACCCTGCAGGCCTTTATGTGTGCGGCTCGACTCAGCGGCTGAAGTGAAAAGGATCCTTCAAAGTAAACATCGCTACAAAGGCCCCTATAAAATCTCCGATGATAAGACCGCGCAACAACGTGGGACGCTTACACTGCTAAGGGAGAAGCTCCGGGACCTGCAAGAGTCTGGCGAGACGCATATGACCATCCGCTACAATCGTGGTGTTCCCAGGATCGTGGCGGGTAGACCGCGTAATGATACTTCTCAAAAAAACTAACTTTGAACCCTTCTGTGTACTTTCAAAATGTCCGTGGTCTCAGAACAAAGTTAAATACTCTCATTAACTCGTTACTTACATCGGCAGTGTCTTACGATGTTATAATATTTGTCGAAACCTGGCTTACGTCTGCAATATCATCTAATAAACTTGGTTTACGTAATTATGCGATTTATAGATGCGACAGATCCCAGAGTACTAGCACTTGCACGAGAGGAGGTGGTGTCCTCATTGCTGTCAAGGATTCGATGCCTTCCTGCTCTGTTACAGTTGGCTCTTCTCAGGTTGAGCAACTGTTTGTCAGAGCTCAGCTTCATAAAGACAAACATGTAGTATTAGGTGCTGTTTATATACCACCTGCGTCTTTGCCTGCGCTTTATGCTAGCCATGCTGATACAGTCTCGGAAGTGTTTCTCAATTATAGTGATGACATTTTTTGTTTGTTCGGTGATTTTAACCTTCCGCATGCTGTCTGGCTCAATAACTCGGTGCAGAGGTGCTTTAGAGGATCGGGTGTATCGTCGAACGAATCGACTGCCATTGACCTTCTCCTTGGATGTGTAGGGTACTGCAACCTCACCCAAGTTAATACGGTTTTTAATCAATTCCAAGTGATGTTAGATCTCATCTTTGTCTCTTGTCCCAATGTCACGGTTGACCGGGTAATTGATGCCCTTATTGTACCTGACGCGTATCACCCACCCCTGCATATTGTGTTAAAAGGCTTGGCACCTGCCCATGTCCGCGGTGGTGAAAACTTTGAATACAGGGATTTTAAGCGGTGCGATTTTTCCAGCGTGTGTGAATTTTTAAACCAAATAGATTGGGACAAGGAGACTGGTGACATCGAGCCTAATGTTGCCCTCGAGCGATTATATGGTCATATCAATCAGGCAATTGATGCCTTTGTTCCGATGAGGTCAGTGATCCGATCCACATTTCCGCAGTGGTTCTCCCCTAGCTTAAGATCGCTGATACGACAAAAAAAAAGGGCACATATTGCTTTTAAGCGGTCTGGCGCATATAGCGATTATATTAATTTTTCAAATCTTCGTGCGAAATGTAAGCTGACCCTTTCCCGTGATCACAGTGTTTATATTGACAGAGTTGAGACTGCGGTTGCTGATGATGTTTCCTGCTTTTGGAAATTTGTAAATACTAGGCGTGCGGATCAAGGTATTCCTGGGAAGGTGCACCTTGATAGTAGTTATGTTTCGACGTGCTCGGCAGCAGCTAATCTTTTTGCCGTTTTCTTTGGCTCCGTTTATAGTCCTCAAATGGGTGGGTTGCCTGCCCTGGATTCCTCTCGGTCCTCGTATAGCGACGTAAATATTCACTCTCTATCTATCACTATTGGACAAATCTATACAAAGCTCGAGTCTCTAGATGTGTCAAAGAGCCCAGGCTATGACGGGATTCCGCCTCTGCTGTTAAAGGAGTGCCGCTTCATTCTGGCTAGGCCCCTTTGGCATATATTCAACTCCTCATTATCTAAAGGTACTTTCCCAGCAGCGTGGAAGACCACTCTAGTCACCCCGGTTTTCAAGGCGGGCGACCACTCGGACGTTAGAAACTATAGGCCGATATGTAAATTATCTGTTATACCAAAAATATTTGAGCAAATTGTCACGGAGTATCTAATGCCCAGCCTTTCGAACGTTATTTGCGATGAACAGCACGGTTTTGTTCCTGGTCGTTCGACGACAACCAATTTGGCGGTATACCACTGCTTCGTCTCTGCTGCTCTGGATGCGGGCCTCCAGGTTGACACGGTGTACACTGACTTCCGGAAGGCATTTGATTCGGTGGACCATGGTATTTTGCATCTTAAATTGGTTTCAATCGGGATCAATGGGCCGCTCCTTGCCTGGATTGTTAGTTACCTTGAGGGCCGTGTGCAAGTTGTAAGGGTCAGGGATAAATTTTCTAATCCAGTCCTTGTGACTTCTGGTGTCCCTCAGGGATCGCATCTCGGTCCTCTCCTGTTCATTCTTTTTATTAATGACCTCAGGGATATTTTCCAGCATAGTAGATTCCTTATGTACGCGGACGATTTAAAAATTTAAAAATTTTCCGCACTATCAGTGGTGCTTCCGATGTTGAACAGCTGCAGGTTGATCTTGGAAGGTTTGAGCAGTGGTGTACCGCAAACAGGATGAAGTTAAATACCGCAAAATGTGTGATACAGAGGTCTCATAGGGCTGTAAATGGAATTCCATCGTGCTATTGGCTTGGTGATACCAATTTGACTGAGGTTGCGGATGTCCTAGACCTCGGAGTTACTTTCTCGACGTGTCTCGATTTTCGCAACCATTATCGTAACATAGTTTGTAAGTCAATGAAGACCCTTGGGTTTATCGCCCGTTTTGCGAGGCACTTTAAACGGATCAGGACACTGAAATTGTTGTATGTCGCACTCGTAAGGCCACAGGTGGAATATGCGTCGGTTATATGGAGCCCCAAGCATAAGCTATATGTCAGTGCAATCGAAAGGGTACAACATAAGTTCCTTAGGATAGCAATGAGGGCAGCAGGCAGTCCGATGCGGTTCGACGATCATGATTACAACCCAGCCCTATATAAGTTAGGGCTCAAAACTCTTAGAGATCGCCGGGTCTGTCTGGACCTTCTATTCTTATATAAGGTGTTCCACGGTCAGATAGATTGCCCAGATCTTGTATCCCTGATTTGTTTTCTTGCGCCGCAACGGTCACTGCGCCCGAGGCCTCTTTTTGTATCGTGCGTCCCGGCATACCAACATTGCACTGCTGATCCCATAAACCGCGCTATGGAGGAGTTAAACCAGTGTCCCGCGGCCATAGACTTATTCGTAACCTCCCTAGCGTCGTTTAGGGGGCAGCTGCTAAAGAGTTTGCCATCAGCGTAATCTCGTCACCTGTTACTCCGCTCGGATTATTGTTCTACGGTGTGTCGCTGACATTAATAGTTTATGTTATTGCTGTTTTTGTTGTTGTTTCTGTCTTGTATTGTTTCTTTCTATTTTCATTTTTATTTTTAGTTTATTTTTATTTTATGTTATTTTTCTATTTTCTGTTATACTTTATTAATTGTTATTTATCATTTCTACTCACATGTAATAATATGTACACTAAAGGGTTCCCCCGTTTACTTAATAATAATAATAATAATAATAATCTACGAGTGGCGAAACGCGGTGGCTTTCTTCAATTTCTTCCGTTCGTATTGCCTGCTTTATCAGCTATCGGTACATTGGCCGGTGGAGTGGCTGGTATAACCAAAGCGGTCAACGATTCGAAGGCGTCTCGAAAACAGCTGGAAGAGACGTTGCGTCATCATCGTGCGATGGAAGGGCGAGGAATGCACCTGACACCGTACAAGCGAGACGCGGGCTTGAACCCGAGACGGCGGCGCCAACGACGAGTGCAGACGAAGAAAAAAAAAACGCCGATCGCGTAGGCGCATGGCGACGGTGGCGGCGATAAACCAACAACCTATGACGAACCTGCAATTAGAGGGCGAGTGCGCCAGCATTCCGTTCTTTCGAGGGGTGTTTATGCGTGACACGCTTCCCACGCGCGCACGCAGCAACGAATGCGGTATCGCGAGTCTGGATGAGAATCGAGGCACCGGTACACACTGGGTCGCGTACGCGATACGCGGTTCACGAGTACAGTACATTGATAGTTTTGGGAATCTGCGACCACCAACGGAATTGATCCACTATTTCGGACGCGGTACAACGATCACGTACAATCACAATCGTTTTCAACGTTTCGACGAGATGAATTGTGGTCGCTTATGCATGCAATTTTTACAGCAAAAGTCTATGGAATTATGGCATACGTACTAATAACGGTGTGTACTAAGATTTCGTTTCAATGTAACCATGCGTAATGGTAATCCATATTTTCTTTAATAAAGATACATAATATCGATAAATTGTCGAGTATTTGTACGCGCACGTCACTCCCTTTCTCTCCGTCTCGCGAGTGTAATCTATGATATGTCGTTCACGCTCACATTAACGGGTCGCAGCAACGTGCTCGCGGTAAATTATTTCCCACCGATAGAGTTGAGTGATGGTCAATACGAATTAGGACTCACGGACATGGAGACGTTTCACACGATACCAAACATCGACTCGAGCAACGATAAATTCTATTTCATCGTGAACTACGACACCGAAAACAACTTCGTCGTCGACGCCGCTCATGAATACATTACGATCCCCCACGGTTCCTACGAGTTAGATGCTATCGCAGAGTATCCGAAACAACGATTACTCGATCGATATCCTCGAAAACGCGGTAACAACTGTTGAAAAACTACTTTCCTAGTGTTAATCACTTCTTGGGTGTTTAAATAATTATACTCTGATTTATCTGTACTTGTAACTATAATTAAAAGTAATATAATACACGCAGGTTTGGAAAAGAATATCGCGACGGTTGTCGATACCTCGTGTTCAAAACCACGACTAAACTTCGATCGGTTCCGTTGACGACGAGCACAAACAGTCCGGGGCACCTTAAGAAAAAAAAAAAAAGAAACCGAGCTACGCCTTGGCTTGCGCGTCGATCCACGCGTGGCTCTCAAAAGAAAACACGAGTATTGGAATATACATAGTTTAAATATATATATACATTTCCAATACTCCCACTTATTTAAACTATTATTCCGATTTCATTTCTTAAGTTTTCGAACCGTTGCTTAGCTAAAGGTTTGGTGAGTATATCTGCTAACTGTTTCGCACTTTCAACATATTCTATAATAATATCACCTCGATCGTTAATATCTCGCACAAAATGATAACGGACATCGATATGTTTGGTCTTTGCATGGTACTCAGGATTGTTTGCCAGTTTAATCGCAGACTGATTGTCCACGTACATCGGTATTGTTTCACATTTCTGATCTATTTCTTGAAAAAATCTTTTCAACCATACAGCTTCCTGAGTACCTTTCGCTAGTGCAATATATTCCGCTTCTGTTGTCGAAAGTGCAACTATGCGCTGTCGTTGGCTAGACCATGAAACTGCACCGCTATTTAACATAAATACAAAACCTGTTGTCGATCTACGAGTACCTATACATCCTGCATAATCTGCATCGGTATATCCTTTTAATATACAATTACTCCCACTGTTTCCGTAAACAATTCCATGATCTGCCGTTCCTTTTAAATATCTTAGAATCCGTTTTACAGCTTGCCAATGTTCTTCCCCGTGATTTGTTAGAAATTGGCTTAGTTTATTCACAGCAAATTCAATGTCTCGCCTAGTAACTCTAGCAGCAAACAGGAGTGAACCGATTACTTCACGATATGGTACATCATGCATTTTAACATTTTCTGGTTTTTTCAGATGCTGCCCGGGCTCAAACGATATATTTACCCGCTTTGCATCTTCCATTTGAAATTTATTAAGCATTCTATTGATATATTGTTCCTGCTTTATTTTAATAGTTCGATTTTTACGGTCGCGTTCGATTTCCATACCAATAAAATGCTTAACATTTCCAATCGTGATTTGGAATTCTTCTTTCAATTTCTCTAGAACTAATTTAACTGCGTCCTCCGATTTAGATAACACTAGTCCGTCATCCACATATAAAGCTAGAATTACTTTCGCTGAATTTAATTTACCTACGAAAACGCAATTATCGCTTTTACTCTGACGAAAACCATAACGTTTCATAAAATCAGTAAATTTTGAGTTCCAACAGCGCGGTGATTGTTTAAGACCATACAAACTTTTTCTTAATCTACAAACCGCTTGTGGATAATTTTTTTCAATGAAACCTTGTGGCTGTTCCATGAATATTGTTTCTTTTAACTCACCGTGAAGGAATGCAGTTTTCACATCAAACTGGGCTAATTCTAAATCATCCGTTGCTGCAATAGCCAAGAGCATTCTAATCGACTCGTACCTTACAACTGGTGCAAAAGTCTTGGAAAAATCGATTCCTTCGCGTTGAGTGTATCCTTTCGCTACAAGTCTGGCTTTATAGCGTTGTACATTTCCATCAGAATCCAATTTTTTCGTGTATACCCATTTGCACGCTATTGTCTTTTGATTTCTCGGTAATTTTTCAAGTGTCCATGTGTTGTTTTCTCGGAGCGCACTTAATTCTTCTCGCATCGCTCTTTTCCACTTTTCTGTTTCTACACTAGACACTGCATCTTCATATGTTAGCGGCCCAGCATCTGCTAACGATGCATAACCGAACTCACTGTAACGATCAGGTGAACGCAATGCTTCTCTGTTGCGCAGTTGTCTTTCGGTTTGTTGCACTTCCTCTTCACCATGATTTTCACTAGATGGCTGCTGCATTTCTCGAACATCGTCCTTTGATGACTCATCTGCTCCAGATTCTTCTTCCTCCTCGTCGATAGGCTCGTCATAATTTCCAAAATCCAGCGTTATTAGCTTCTGCTCACTGGACTCTTCTTCAGCGGTCACCTTTCCATTTTCTTCATTAAAAGTGACATCACAACTTACATGTACTTTTCGTGATTTTTCGTCCCACAGTCTGTAGTTCGTTGACTCGCCTTCATAACCGACGAAGACCATCTTATCGCTTTTTCGATCTAACTTCTTCCGATTTACTTTAGGAATATTTTTGTATGCTGTACTTCCAAATATTCTCATGTGTTGTAATTCCGGCTTTCGTCCGAACCATTTTTCATACGCGGTTTTACCGTCTAACTGCTTAGTTACCGTTCGATTCAGAATATAGGCAGCGGTCTTTATTGCTTCTGCCCATAAATACTTCGGCACATCTTTTGCAATTAACATCGATCGTGCACTTTCTACGAGAGTTCGCATCTCCCGCTCTGCTCGTCCATTTTGTTGTGGGACGTACGGTGTTGACCTCTCATGGATTATTCCTTTTGTTTTTAGAAATTCTTGAAATTCATTTGATACATACTCTTTTCCGTTGTCTGTCCGTAGAATTTTGATTCTGTTATTTGTTTGCCTTTCAACTAAGGCCTCATATTCCTTCAACTTACTTAAAACCTCCGATTTATGACGTAGGAAATAAATTGTTCGATAACCTGTACAATCGTCTTTAAACAGTAAGAAGTATCGTGTACCACTTGGAGATTCCACGTTTATCGGGCCGCATACATCTGAATGAATCATTAACCCTGGTTCTTCCTCTTTCGGTTTTTCACTCAAGAAATGTGGTTTGCGTGCTTGCTTTCCTAATGTACAAGCTTCACAAAAGAACTCAGCTTTATTTTCAATTTTCATTTCACTCACTGCATTCACTTCGTTAGTTTTCTTGATGGCACTTACGTTAATATGGCCGAGTCGCTCGTGCCATAACTTCAGCGAGTTCTCTTGCACTATGTTACATTCTATAGGTGTCTTTGTTTTAAACAACATTTTAAACAGTTGCCCATGTCGCTCTCCCACTGAAGATAAAGAGCCACTGCTACTTCGAACCTCGCATCGTTCATCAGTTACATGGAATGAGAACCCCCTTTTTGTTATTGCGACCACCGAAAACAAATTTTGATGCAAGTTCGGCACAAGAAGGACATCTGACAGTTTCCGGTCCTCTTCTTTATTATTTACATATGCCGTAATGTCTATCGTTCCTATCCCCAACACAGGCAAAACTTTTCCTCCGGCGACTTTCACATACCTTGTTTTATCCGGTGCTCGTAATTCTCGGAAAATGTCTTTGAGTGGCGTCATATGCATAGACGCTCCCGAATCTGCTATCCAGACAGATTCGATTTCATTCGGCGATTCCGACGACAAAACCATAGCGTTATATGTTTCCTGTAGATTTGATGGCTTGTCCGCTTTCCTTTTGTTTATTTTGTCGGTAGCACGCTTCTTACACTCATGAAACCAGTGTCCTTTTTCGTGACAGTAGTTACAAGGAAATTTCTGTTTCATTTCGTCAACATTATTTTTCTTCTTTGCCTTCGCTTGACTGCTTGAAACTGCTTCATCTGTGCGCTTCTTGAATTTTAAATTCTTTACTTTTAATGCTAGTGATGATTCTTCCTCTTCGGTCGATGTAAGACGTTTATCTTCTCGGATTATTCTTGCAATTAAATTCTCTTTTTTTCTTTCCTCTTTGGTTGTACTTTCCCAGGCCATTCTGAACGTAGAGAATTTCGATGACAAGCTATCCAACAGTCTCGACATCACTGCACTCTCGGAAGGCTTATCTCCTGCATTGTCTAGCTTCTTACAAATAGTTTCAAACTTCTCAATTTGCGTCGCGACTGGTTCACCATCACTAATGCGAAATTTATAGAAGTCTTGCCAATTACATTGCTTCACATCTTCGCTGGTGTCCCCATATAAGGTATTCAGTTTCTCCCAAATCTCTTTCGGTGTCGTGCAGTTTATTAAATTCGCATGTAACGACGTGTCCACTGAGCTAAGGAGAATTACTGATGTCTTAGACTGCATCTTTTTCCATTCCTTCCAATCCTTTACTGCACTTGTCTTAACTGGCTCTGTGTCCGTTCCTCTTACAAAATCCGTTAAATCTTGCGCTTCAAGCACGATCGACACACTAAATTTCCATACAGCGAAATTTTTGCCGTCGAATTTTGTAAGACTGTATGTATCCTTATTTGCCATTTTTCCTTATCACCTTTTCACATTTATCAAAGGAAAACAACGGAAACACACTTCGGATCACTACAGTATTTCGACAATGTTCAAAGTAACTCACTAAAAACACCAAGACACAAAAGAATCCGTTACGCAGTGGAAGCGTGCTGGGCCCATAACCTGTTGAAAAACTACTTTCCTAGTGTTAATCACTTCTTGGGTGTTTAAATAATTATACTCTGATTTATCTGTACTTGTAACTATAATTAAAAGTAATATAATACACGCAGGTTTGGAAAAGAATATCGCGACGGTTGTCGATACCTCGTGTTCAAAACCACGACTAAACTTCGATCGGTTCCGTTGACGACGAGCACAAACAGTCCGGGGCACCTTAACAAAAAAAAAAAAAGAAACCGAGCCACGCCTTGGCTTGCGCGTCGATCCACGCGTGGCTCTCAAAAGAAAACACGAGTATTGGAATATACATAGTTTAAATATATATATACATTTCCAATAACAACGATGACGACGATAACGACAAGTACCCTCTAATGCTACGAGCTAACAACAACACCATGAAAAGCGAGATGTACTGTTCGTTCTTTGTAGACTTTACGAAACCCAACAATGTAGGATCGTTGTTAGGATTTTCCCCACATACTAACCCACACTATCCACGAATTTTCACCTCGCGTGCCGCCGGGATATAAGATATCGGAAACTCCGCGACACGTCATTTACCTGCCGATCGTCGCACGAGCAATACACGATCTAACGCTACGCATCGTCGATCAATACGATCGTCCTATAGATTTTCGCGGCGAAGAAATAACGATTCGTTTGCACGTTCAACGACGTCCGCGCGATAGGTAACGTGACCGCACGCGTATACGCGCGTGTGTAGTATGTTGGTGTTAGATCACACGTACGAATCATCAATCGTCGCTGCCGCTGCTACTCCAGGCGTCTCTGTCTCGCGTCATCGGCGCGACCCTTTATCGATAGGTGAATGTAGAAGAATAAAGACTGGTGGAGCGGTAAGAAGAGGACCCATAAGGAGAAGCAAGCCGTTGACTCGCCGAAACGCACGTTTCCTACTATCGCTAGGATTCATCGTTGCCTATTAGACACGCAACCACGATGTCAATTATTCTGGATGTGGCGAATACGCCAACCTTCGACAATCGTATCACAAAGATCGAGTTACACACGTATAATCCATACGCCAACACGACGTTCGACAATAGCGACAAGATAAGAATCCCCATACAGCAACAAGATCTGTACACGCTTCCGTGCGAAAGTTTTCTCTACATCGAAGGTCGTGGCACGTTGACGGCACAGAACGCGACAGGTCCGGCAACGTCCACGACCGCTGTTCTAGACAATAATTGCGTCGCGTTCATGTTCGATGAGATTCGATACGAATTGAACGGTGTCGAGATCGATCATTGCCGAAATCCAGGAATCACTACCACGTTGAAAAATTACGTTTCGTTGTCAGCCGATAGAAGCAAAGTGCTCGCGAATGCTGGTTGGAATTATGCCATCGATTACGATAACGACATTTTTCATTCGGGTGCTTTCAATTTCTGCGTACCCCTGAACGTGTTATTAGGATTCTGCGAGGATTACAAACATATCGTGATGAACGCGCGGCACGAGCTGATCCTCATACGATCACGAGTCGATACGAACGTGATGCACTGCACCTCCGCCACTGCTTGGCCGAAACTGGAGATACGCAAGGTGCAGTGGCGTATGCCCCATGTCGTTTTGTAGGAAGTGAATAAACTATCGATGCTGCGTATCCTGGAAAGCGGTCGTCCGATCGCGATGAGTTTCCGATCGTGGAGCTTGCACGAGTACCCGTTACTGCAAGCTACAACGAAACACACGTGGACCGTGAAAGCTACGTCGCAAATCGAGAAACTTCGATACGTGTTATTCGGCACGCAAACTGATCGAAAGAATTGGATCGAATAATCTCACGAACCTTCGACTCTACCTAAATTCCGAAGCGTTTCCGTACGACGACTTGAACTTGGATTTCGATAAGAATAAATACGCGCTCCTGTACGATATGTACGCGAAATTCGGTCGATCGTACTATGGTCACGGAGAACCATTGCTGAATGCGATCGAATTCCATAAATACGCGCCTATCGCGGTCATAGATTGTTCTAGGCAAAACGAGTCGTTGAAGAGCGCCACGGTGGACGTGCGAATAGATTTTGAATTCAAAGAAAATGTTCCCGCTAATACTACCGCGTACTGTTTGATGATACATGATCGTATAGTCGAATACAACCCTTTAACCAACGTGGTACGCAAACTAATATAGTGTGCGTGCGTGAACGATTATTATTACTACTACTAATACTGCTACTACTACTGCGGATACTGCTACTGTTTTAAAACGATGATGTGGATGTCAAAGTCCGCAGTTACTGATTCGTCACCGACGCTACTACTTATACGAATAATGATGTTCGCCGTTGTCGACATGCAAGGTTTCAAAACCGAACGTGATTTCGTCGTGAAAGAGATCGCGATTCGCACAAGCAACAGCAGCAGCAATACCGATGAAACGTCGACGATCAGCCACTGGATCTTCGAGCCGCCATACTTCTGGAATCATCTGAATTCGTTCGAGAAATGTCAAGCGTCCTGGCTCGCGAAGCATCATCACGGTCTCCGCTGGTCGGATGGCTGTGTTCCATACTGGAAATTTCTGGAACTGCTCGCCAGCGCAATCGCAAACATCGACTTCGCCATCGTGAATGGTGCGGAAAAGAAAACCTGGATGCTGCAACTACTACCGGACATAATCGTCGAGGATATCTGCGATGTGTACAAGCCGAAGGGGAAAAAAATTACCAACGCTCGAACCGTTGAGGACGACGGCGGCTACGACGTTGACGATGATTATTGCGGTATCACGCCTGACACCATGGATCCCGACGTTCCTAACCTGAAGTCTATGGCT
Organism: Andrena trimmerana; assembly: GCA_951215215.1. Lineage (NCBI taxonomy): Eukaryota > Metazoa > Arthropoda > Insecta > Hymenoptera > Andrenidae > Andrena > Andrena trimmerana. The sequence goes on from OX578062.1 coordinate 13,331,709, forward strand.
TCAACGAATACCTCACGATGCGCGTTTCACAACGACGACAGTGTTTGCGCGCTGGAGAATGTCCATAAAGTATGGAATTATATACGTAGCAACACCTAATGTAAGTCATACACACGCATTGAGTAGTAAGAGTAAGCCGATTCTAGACCAGGTCCTCTGAGGGGAGCGCGGGGCGGGGGGAAGTGAGGGCGCGCGGGGGAGCGCGGCGGAGGGAAACATGGGCGCGGGGCCTGCGGGGAGAGGAAGACAGGTTGCGCGCGCACGAGCCGCGGAGTGCGGGAAACCGCGATGATGGAGGGGATCAGTCCGGGCCGAGCCGCCGCGGACACCTCTCCAGACCTAGCCCACCGTCGGAAATGTTTTTTTTCAGAGGGAGGCATTGACCCCCGAAAAAAATCTCTTACAGAACTTGGCCCACCCGAAAATTTTTTCAGACCTAACCCAGGGAGGGGACGGCCCCAGAATTTTTTTTTCAAGCCAATATGCAGCAGAAATTGTTTCGGACGATGTCGGGAGAGATCGGCGTTTTTCGACACCACGTCTTCGAGGGAAAGAGAGAGAGAGCATGCATTTTAAAGCTAAAATTCTGGGGAGGGAAAGAGACAGTGATACTTGGTGGTACAATCGCATGCATTAGGAGGGAAAGAGACAGAGAGCATGCATTCCAAAGCTAAATTCGAGGGAGGGAAAGAGACGCCACTACATAGGGGATAGAATCGCATGCATTCTATAGATAACAGTATTTCAAGCGCCGCAGCGTCTCGCGCGATCGCGTGTAACACGAATCCTGAGGGCAGGCGCGCAGGGTGACGTCATTTAGCGGCGCGAAGAACGAAATAAAATTACGCAGCGTCAGCAAAAATGCTGAATCTTAAAATTATGTGGCGAGAGGAGGAGGAGGAAGACGGGTAAGTAAAATGTAGAAATAATACGTTTAAGAATATGTATTGTTACAACAAAAGAAAAAGAAAAATGAAAAATATGAATAATAAAAATAATAATAAAGAAAATAATAATGATAATAATATTGATAATATATAAAGAATATAAAAAAGAATATAAATATAAAAGAAAAATAGAAAATAGAAAAAAAAATATATAACTATAAAATATATAAATATAAAATATAGAAAAAATAGAAATATAAAATATAGAATAATAATATATGATATAGAATATATAAAGAAAAAATATATAAAAACTTAAAAATTAGGGAGATGGTGGCGGCGATGGGGGCCGCGGCCGTCGGCGCAGGCCCCCCGGTATTATATATGGGTGCAGCCGCGCGGCCCCATATGCCGGTTCCTGCTGCAGAAGCCACCGTAGTCGCGGCGCAGGGTGCAGCAAGTCCTAGAACATAGAAACCCGCGATTTAATATTAACACGATCTCAAATGTTAACGCGATAAATGTCAAACATTATATGAAACATGCATAAAAGCAATGCAAAGTATTACATACCAGCGGCGGGGATGGCGGTGGCGGCGACTGCGGCGGCGATGGGGACGGCGACGGCGACGGAGACGGCGACGGCGATGGCCAGTGAGGTGGCGGGGGAGGCGATGGCGGTGGTGAACGCTAGAACATAGAAACCCGCGATTTAATATTAACACGATCTCAAATGTTAACGCGATAAATGTCAAACATTATATGAAACATGCTGTTTGAGATTCGGTAGTTCCGATCTCCGCCACACCCAACTCACCGCAGCACCTCCTGGACAGCGGAGCGACAAGCCCGATCCACAATCGATAGACCAATCAGCTGTCAGCGACAGAACGCTCAGCCAATCGCATTTCCCCACGTCGCTCGATCCTCCAGACTTTTGGAGAAGACGACTAACGGAAATCGATTGGCCATATTGATCAATCTTGTTCACGCAGAGTACGAAGGTAGACGCGTCGGTTTCACTGAACGTTTTCTCAAGTAACTCGTGAATTCTCAAAGAACTGCTCACGTTAGTGCTCATCCCATACTTTCTCACCGCTCACGCATTTGTTCTCATTCTCATTAGCATCGCAGCTATTGATTGTGGATCGTGGTCAGGTACGCGGCCACGTGTTAAACTCACCGCGACTCGTCTCAGCGAGACTATAAATTCTCACCTTTAGCACGACGTGCCCACGCTCACTCTCACGGGTAAATTTTACTGTTCGACTCACTCCGCGAGTGTAAAATAAACTTTGACTCTCTACTCATCAATACTGTGCTTTATTTCCCGCGCCTAACCTCAAACCGGTATACGCTCACGTGGCCAACGGTCAAACTCTCAAACACATGCATAAAAGCAATGCAAAGTATTACATACCAGTGGCGGGGATGGCGGTGGAGGCGACTGCGGCGGCGATGGGGACGGCGACGGCGATGGCCAGTGAGGTGGCGGGGGAGGCGATGGCGGTGGTGAACGCTAGAACATAGAAACCCGCGATTTAATATTAACACGATCTCAAATGTTAACGCGATAAATGTAAAAAAATATTATTGTGTACATACCTCTGGATCGCACTCTGGCGCTATACGATGAATACCCATTTTTACAGAAAAAAGTGCCACACAGAACAAGTCACTCAAAATTGCATAAAAATTGGACTGCTGTCGTTGCCACGGTTTGAAGACAAATGGTCTCGCTGCATCTACAGGCTCTCGCATGCAAATTCCTATCATGAAACCGACAAGTGCGTAGCTTTGCAGAAGTAAGATGCTGTTGTTCTCCACATTCGTTTTCGCTGACCATCCTCTCCTTATTCACACGCATCTTCTTTCCCTTCTTCTTTGGACACATCATTCAACTACATCATACCACTTTGATCGTGTATTGGACTTCTATCAAACGTCTATCGTACCACTTTCAACGCCTAACGTACCCCTCTGAACCACTATCAAACGGGTATTGAACGGCTTTGAACATGAATCGAACGGGTATTGAACGGCTTCGAACGTGAATCGAACGGGTATTGAACGTGAATCGAACGGGTATTGAACGGCTTCGAACGTGAATCGAACGGGTATTGAACGTGAATCGAACGGGTATTGAACGACTGTGAACGTGAATGGAACGGGTATTGAACGACTTTGATCAGGTATTGATCAGGTATCGAACGTGAATCGTACCACTCTGAACGTAAATCGAACATGAATCGTATCACTCTGAACGTGAACCGAACGGGTATTGAACGGCTTTGAACGTGAATCGAACGGGTATTGAACGGCTTCGAACGTGAATCGAACGGGTATTGAACGTGAATCGAACGGGTATTGAACGGCTTCGAACGTGAATCGAACGGGTATTGAACGTGAATCGAACGGGTATTGAACGACTGTGAACGTGAATGGAACGGGTATTGAACGACTTTGATCAGGTATTGATCAGGTATCGAACGTGAATCGTACCACTCTGAACGTAAATCGAACATGAATCGTATCACTCTGAACGTGAACCGAACGGGTATTGAACGGCTTTGAACGTGAATCGAACGGGTATTGAACGGCTTTGAACGTGAATCGAACGGGTATTGAACGGCTTTGAACGTGAATCGAACGTGAATCGAACGGGTATTGAACGACTTTGAACGTGAATCGTATCACTCTGAACGTGAATCGAACCGCTTCTACATAATAATTATAACTATCGTCTTAATCTAGCGTACATCGCATATAGGAGGTTATGTTGAGGAGGGTGAAGAAAAAAAACATTTTCATATACATTAAAAATTGATTATATTTTATGTAAGCATTTCTCTCTGGTGTTTAGACCACCAGTTGAATATTTTAAATACATTTTGCATGGCACAGTGCTTTGCGTGTCTGCCACATCGCAGAGTATTAACTACATTTAGCTTATTTAGAGATTTGATATCCTATACACCGTGTCCAACGGATTGATGCCTCGATCATCTCTAGCCAATCGTTTTGCCAGATGAGTTCCTGGACCGCAAAACTGATATCCCGGAATATGTAATTCGATAGGTAGCGCGTTTATCGCCCGATTTAACAGACCACAACCTTTCTTTACTCTCGTCGGTGACATTCGCTACAGTTTTTAATCAATGGTGCTGGACCATCGATATGCGTTCGCTGCCAAGGGCGGTTATAATGTTCCAAGCACCGACGATGCTGCTGAACCTCAGAATCGGCTTTTATATGCTGCGGGAGTCGGTCCCACAACTGGTCAATGTGTCTACCAAACTCGCGCAGTAGAATAATCTTTGGTATATATTTCAACTGCTCAGAGGTTAGATCACGAATATTGCAATTATCCGACAGGATCAGAAGCATTTTGAATACTGAGCTGTCATGTTATAGGCGCGGACCTATAAATAGATCCATCCCGAATAACTTCCGCCTCATACAGTTCCTCACATCGAATTTCTTCGGTTTGAACCGCAACATTTTGGCACCCAACATATACTTTCGGGCTGTATGGATGGAAAATCGTAGCAGTAGCAGTAGCTGAATGATTCAAATTGATTGGCAACGACATAATCTGAAACCGATTGTTTTCTTATAATTCTCAAAGTTACTAACACAACGATTCACTAAAAATATGATAATGGAAACTTACGGTATTATTCGATTGTATCTTCTATGCGTTGAACGATTGATGATATCCTTCAAAGCAATTTCACTTAGCTCAAAAATGAAGAGTGTTTAAAAACTGTCAAAGTGACTGCACGTCGACCACGATTTTGAATGCAACTGGTCATGATGCATCTCCCGGCTCTCGCATGTCAAAACCCCCTCCTATCACAAAATCGGGAAGTGCATAGCTTTGCAAAAGTAAAAGTGCGGGATGATATCATTTAGCAGCGCGAGGAACGTTCGAGCGAAATAAACGCTGAATCTTAAAATTAGGCGTCGAGGAGGATGACTGATAAATGAAATGGAGAAATAATATGTTTTAAGAAATTTATTTAAAATTAAAAGAATATAATTTAACATTTTTGCATACGAGCATCAGCTAGAATTTCGTTGATTGCACATCTTTGGTATATATTTCAACTGTTCAGAGGTTAGATCACGAATATCGCAATTATCCGACAGGATCAGAAGCATTTTGAATACTGAGCTGTCGTGTTTCGGCGCGGACCTATAAATAGGGCGCGTCACCGCTTCGACGTAGCAAAATCATTTTTCACAGTTCACGGAGAGGATGCGATTCGTGCGACAACCTGTAACGATACGCGTGACAAATTTTGATGATAAATCACGAGTGATGTCCCCGAAAACAAGACGCAGACATGGTAGCATGACAATTCTTGGATAAATAAAAATAATGTATTGTAAAATAATAATACATGGTTCAACAAATACAATGATACATATGTAAATGTGCAAACAATTTTTATTTTTACACATTAATCTTGTTATTTATATGAATGAGTTAATAAATACAATAATACTTTCTATACAGTTGCGAACAATTTTATATTACGCAATAATTCCACTATTTATATGAATGAGTTAATAAATACAATAATAATTTCTATACATTTGTGAACAATTTCTATACATTTGTGAACAATTTTATATTATACAATAATTCCGCTATTTATAATTTCTATTTTACAATTTCTATTTTACAATGGAATTTTGTAATGTCCCCAGGGCAGAGTGTAGGTCGAATCGGGTACGATATGCCGCTTGTCGTCGTACGGACTTAGAGCGATTTTGGATTCCGAAATGGTGTACACTTTATGCAATTTAGACCGTATGCATGATTGTCTGCGAACCATTTCGATCTCCCTTTGCAAACACTGCGCGTAGTCGTCGAAAGTTATCGTTCGGGCTTTGACGTTGGTCTAAGACCTACGAAGTCAGTCATTATCGCACCGTTATTTTCGTCCTTAATCAGCCCTGGAACCTTCTTATTTACATGCGGCATATTATATGCATTGTCGATGGGATAATCGCTTGTGTCGAATCTATCGATATTGTGTTTCATGGTCTCGTAGATATCGTCGCATCGAATGTGATAAATGAGGCTGTCAGTGTCGGTATATAGAATTTTACAATTTGGTCCGTGCATGGGAGACATGTACTCGTGGTGAAATTCATACAAACAAATTTTTGATATGTCCAGAATGCACATACCCACGTATATCGGTTTGTTGAATTTCACCTCGAGTTTTCGCAATTCAACAGCTATTAAATTTTCCGAAAAAACACTTCTGCTGTGGAAATTCGGTTTCGCGATCATTGCCTCCGCGCCATATCGCCCTTCCCAATGTGTCAAAAGTTTTACATCCACATGGTTGCGCACATTTTCCATAGTTTTAGCGAATACAGCGTTGTTCATCAATTTATACAAATTTTTTTCAAAGTCGTTTGTCGCGCTTGTTCTAAACCGTGTATTTAGTTCGATGTAATCGCCGAGCCAGGCAGATTGAGCGAATTCAAGCACGCGGTGTATCTTTGTAATAACAAGACCGTGACGCGTGCATTGCTGCAGGTTGCGATAATAGATAACGTAACGCTGCTTATCGTATACCGTCGCGAGTAACTTGTCCTGTCGGCTGCCAGGTGGTTTGGCACGCGTCGGGCAGAACGGTAGATCGGCGTGAGCGTCGTGCAGACGTTGCGGATATTCCAGATCTACCTCGAGAATGTATCTCGTGGGCGAATCGACAGCGATCGAAGATACGTCAAAATTTACAATATCTTCGACCCATTGAAATTTAGCGTGTGGCAGAGGTTGACACATTGCCCATCCATACAAATTGTTCACGTCAAAGTACATCAAGTACGACGACTCTTCCGATGTGTCGAAAGATGACATGTACTTGTTATTGGCATGTGCGTATCTTCCGGAACATTGGCTTAAGCCCCAGCGTATACCACGTTCGATAAACATGACCATATCGATGTCTGTGAGCAATTCGAATGTAATTTTGGTGTGTTTTAGCATGGAATCCCACGTAAAACCGGGTAAAGTATAATAATGTGCTGAATCTAATCCGTAGCTCTTGATGCAACTTTCGCGAAAATTTTCAAAAATATCTACCAATAACAAGACATCTGTTTTCAAATACAAATCGCTGTATTCGCCCAAGGTTCTAATGCCGAAACGCTGCCAGACAGTCTCGGCGTGCACGTAATCGGTCTCGGATACAGTTTCACCCGTTAACGAACTGTAAAATGACTCGCGCGGCGGTAAGCATGGATCCTGCAGCTTGTTCGCACAGTCAAGGTATTCGTATGGAAAGACACCCTTTCGCGTCAATAAATTGAAATCCTCGGTGGATAATGATTCAAATTTGGATCGCAAAATTTTTAATTGATCTGTGCTCAGAAAAGATGCTAATTTGTCGAGACTGGTATTGAGAAATTTGTATGAATCGATGAATCGTAATTTAATATACTTTCGCGAGTCTGATTCAGCCGTATCTTTGACATTTTTTGTGAATGAAATGTACTTTTCTTTAGTAATAGGCAATACGTCTACGTGACCTTCGAAAGCGGTAGCTATTTTCTCGATGATGAAATGCGAATCGTAGCCGGATAAATTATGGAAAACTATAGGGATGTAAAACGCGTTTTTATAATTTAAATTGCACTCCGAATGTGCTGGGCCTCTGAACCGTCCGGAGAGATGACAATGATCGCGAACTCGTACATCGCTAGCCTCGAATGGTTCTTCGCAAATATGACAGTGTGTTGCATCGCGAAATGTCGTCCACTGTTCAGGAGTTAAATCCAGCATGGGAACATTACTAGACAAGATGGGTTTGGCGAAGTTTGCAAAATTTTTTAGTTCGTCTACGAACCATGAAACACAATCCGCGTCGCGGCGACATCGATACGTCGACAGCGATGTATCATACGAGCAATGCATATAATAGGCTATACTATGAACTTTATGGTGTTGATACGTGTGTAATTTATTGTCTTCAATTTGGCGGCTGTCCTCTGTTTTCTTGATGATGCATTCGAGATCTGCATACACCACGAAGGGGAGCCGCTCTTTCATACCGTGGTTGCTGAAACTCAGCAAGTTGTTGCCTTCGCTGGGCTGGCATTTTAACATTTCACAAGTTTTATATACGTACCGGTCACAGATGAATTTCTTTTTTTCTTGTCTGCTCAGCTGCGCGCTCACCAGCCGGGACAAGTTCTTGATCCATACAAAATGTCCTACATCACCGTGCTCTTGATTCGGCGTGTAGAGCAAGTTTACATGCCGATCCTTCTTTTGGTTGGTGAGGCGCAGCGGGAAGACTGTGGAGCCTTTCTTCGGCTTCTCCATCTCCATCTCGAAGCGGTACACGTTGATGGAGATGTCGTTCTGCCGTTCAAACTTCCCGATCTGTCCCAGGGACATTGGAAACTCAATGCCCTGGAGATTTAGCACGGATGCATCGTCGGGATATGAACTTGAGCGATCAACGTGTATTCCGGCAGGATGGAGGGCGGCGACCACCGCCCACGCGAAACACGCATTGTCCGGAGATTGCACGCTAATCGTAGCCTTCTTCAGCAACAATTCCGCGGCAACTTGCAGTGACATCCCGCGCGCAGCGGATTGTACTTATTGACATTGATGATGAGGTTGAGAATCCTCGCCAATGCCCATCCGCTGTCGCGTTCCTGGAACTCTTCCAGCGATGCCAGGGTGGGTTCGACGACGCATCGCTGATACCACTCCTGCAGATCAGATGTGCGGAAGAGTTCGCAGTTCCGGGTATTGATGCTCTTGCAAGCATACTTGTCACCCGTCACAAATTCGCCGTTGAACACCTTGTTCACTTTGAGGTTTCGATGTTTCCTCAGAGCACTTTGCACATGCTCCAGCACGATGGCCGCCGCATCCTGAAGGAAGTTGCATGGCTCGATGTAGTTCGAATTTAACACGGCACCAGTTAATACGCGGCTTTCGAACGCAGCGTCTATTTCACGCCACAAAAGTCCTGTGCTCGAATGTCCGGCACCTTCGCGCATGAAACGACCGCGCAACGAATATTTCAATCCTTCGAGCCGCGCGATTCGAGCAACCACGGATTGTCGAACACCGATCGATAATCGAGGACGTTTTACGCGGCTCTGTTCTTCCAACGATTCGATGCACTCGTTGCACCGTTCTTCCCACGCGAGGTACTCTTCCTGGGAAATCAATCGTGCAGATTGATCCAACAATTGACGTTCTACTTGCGCGAATTCTTCCATGATCGTAAATGGAATGTAAAATGTAGCGTCTTTTTTCCGCGCAACACGTTGCTACGATTTGAGGCTTTGTGCAGTTTAGAGCACGCTTTTATGCATGATTTGCTATCTCTGTCTTACTCTTTTGACGTACCCCCTGCCCCGAAGCAATTTCTGCTGATATCGCAAAATTCTTTCTATGATTCACACGTATGACGAATTAGCGCGCGAGATCGTCCGACACAGTTTCTGCTGATTTCACAGAATTCTAATATGCGACGCTTCCACAGGTATCATATTACATTCAACATGTGTCGAGATTTTTATCCTTGAGGGTGGGAGTCAAATTACATGCGATACGCTAAGATTGAAAAACATTATGGAAAAGTGGTTGCTTTAAAATAAAATGTGATGGTGGGGGGAAGCAATCGCACCTCTATTTAAGACGGCTCCCGAACGCTGTTCCATCAATCGCTCAGTTGCCTCAGTGAATTTTGGTGGAACAAATAGTGCTCTGAAAAAAAATGTCCAGCGCGAGTGTTGAAGGAAACGTTGAACGCATGAATTATTACGTTCCGATCGGGCAAGATGATGCTGTAGTTCAATGCGGGAAGATTACAGTTGCTTGGTAAGGCATAATTTTCACATCTCAAAACTTTTATTCCTGATACGAGCGGACCATCGCGTATCATGGTTAGAAGATACGCATTAACATCCATGGGTAGCAAATATTTGGAAATTGGAATCGATGTAGGACCTATGGCAGATGTAGAAGTTCTTCTCGGTGACAATCATGGAAATCATCTCATATTATCATGGCATACATGGGGTATGCTATTCGATAACCGTGAAACCATCGAAGAACGTGCACAATTACCTGGATCAGAATCGGTGGGAATGGATCAATTATTGGCGCAATTTTTTCGGATTTCGGATTCACCAATTATAAAGATGTCAATGGATGAAATGTCGCTGTATTTCACACTGGACGCAGCAACATTATTATTTAATCTTCAACCATGTATAGAGTATAAGTATCCGCGATTGTATCAAACTGCAGAAGATGTGAGGATAAAATATAAAATTTTTGTTAACGTGTTGCAACAGAGCGATGTCGCCTGTGAAACATTAGATACGCCTCGTGCTGCTACAATCATACGTGATAGCGAACATTTCGACGAAGAATCTCTTGTTGATTGCGAACTGTTAGCATGTGCAATCAACGATATTCTAGCTGATGCTCGTAGGAAAAAATGTTAAATTATATTCTTTTAATTTTAAATAAATTTCTTAAAACATATTATTATTTCTCCATTTCATTTATCCGTCATCCTCCTGAACACCTAATTTTAAGATTCAGCGTTTATTTCGCTCGAACGTTCTTCGCGCTGCTAAATGATATCATCCCGCACTTTTACTTTTGCAAAGATATGCACTTCCCGATTTTGTGATAGGAGGGGGTTTTGACATGCGAGAGCCGGGAGATGCATCATGACCAGTTGCATTCAAAATCGTGGTCGACGTGCAGTCACTTTGACAGTTTTTAAACACTCTTCATTTTTGAGCTAAGTGAAATTGCTTTGAAGGATATCATCAATCGTTCAACGCATAGAAGATACAATCGAATAATACCGGAAGTTTCCATTATCATATTTTTAGTGAATCGTTGTGTTAGTAACTTTGAGAATTATAAGAAAAAAATCGGTTTCAGATTATGTCGTTGCCAATCAATTTGAATCATCCAGCTACTGCTACTGCTACTGCTACGATTTTCCATCCATTTACGAATCGAATTCACGCGTATGCATGATGATCAACTTATTAAAATCACCGATAATCGCGTTGTCATATATATGACTGAAGCCACGATGTGTAAACTATTCACGTACAATTATTGCATTGAACATATGTACACGTGGCTAGCTGAAAATATGTACTGTGTAAGCAGTAAATATGCCACTTTCGTAGACGTTCTACGTAGCGCTACCGCGCCAACAGATTATGCAAAATTAATTTCTGAAAGCGAACACTTCGAACAGCATTCATTGATCGATTGTGAATTGTTAGCATGTGCAATCAATCATATTGTGGATGATGCTCGTAGTACAAAATCTTAAATTATATTCTTTTAATTTTATGATTTGTAACAATATATATTCTTAAACGTATATTATTTCTCAATTTTATTTACCCCTGTTCCTTCTCTCCTCATCGTGTAATTTTAAGATTCGTCGTTTTCATAATTATTATTTCTCGGCGTTGAAAAAAAGATTTCTGCTGACGCTGCATAATCATATTTCGTTCTTCGCGCTGCCATGCGACATCATCCTGCATGACCGCTCCAGAGGAACGCTTTTCATAATTATTATTTCTAGGCGTTGAGAAAAAGATTTCTGCTGACGCCGCATAATTCTATTTCGTTCTTCGCGCCGCTAAATGACGTCACCCCGCGCGGCTGCTCCAGAGGAGTCGAATTACGCATGCTATCGCGCGATACGCTGCGATGTTAAATCGGAACGCTTTGAAATACTGTTAGCTTTAGAATGCATGCGATTCTATCCCCTATGTAGTGGCGTCTCTTTCCCTCCCTCGAATTTAGCTTTGGAATGCATGCTCTCTGTCTCTTTCCCTCCTAATGCATGCGATTGTACCACCAAGTATCACTGTCTCTTTCCCTCCCCAGAATTTTATCTCTCTCTCTTTCCCTCGAAGACGCGGTGTCGAAAAACGCCGATCTCTCCCGACATCGTCCGAAACAATTTCTGCTGCATATTGGTATGAAAAAAAATTCTGGGGCCGTCCCCTCCCTGGGTTAGGTCTGAAAAAATTTTCGGGTGGGCCAAGTTCTGTAAGAGATTTTTTCGGGGGTCAATGCCTCCCTCTGAAAAAAACATTTCCGACGGTGGGTCCGGTCTGGAGAGGTCTCCGCGGCGGTTCGGCCCGGACTGATCCCCTCCATCATCGCGGTTTCCCCCACTCCGCGGCTCGTGCGCGCGTAACCGGTCTTCCTCTCCCCGCAGGCCTCGCGCCCATGTTTCCCTCCGCCGCGCTCACCCGCGCGCCCTCACTTCCTCCCCCGCCCCACGCTCCCCTCAGAGGACCTGGTCTAGATCCGGCTTACTCTTACTACTACGTATTGCATCTACTTTACGCGTCATATGCAGAGAAACGAATATATAACAATTTTTTTTCTTCTATTTTCTATAGCGATGAGAACCGCAGCGAAGACGAGTACAACGGCGAAGATGAGTACAACGACAGCGGCGACTGCCCCCTTTACCCGCGAGCAAGAATATCCCTCCCATACGAACGTTGTTAGACGCGAATATTGGCTTTATAATTTAAGTATACATGCATGGATGGTCATTGATAAACATACACTATTTTATAAAAAAAAAAAATATATATATATATTAAAAAAAAAAGGTTGATCTTAATTCCTGCAACATACAGAGAAAACACCAAATTATTATTATTATTTAAACGCTGGTATTAGCGTGTGTAACATCAAACAAATACATTTCACTTATACTCACTCCTTAAATAGGCGAGGCAAACCCCAAAAATCTCACTCAAATGATGCGAAGTCTACATTCAATATCACGCCAGATATGTCGTGCTGACTGTATACGTGCACGCAACTCATGGCAAATCCGCCCGTCAGCGCGGGCTTCGTATTCTTGATGCTGAAACAACCACATAACTTAATTAAACTACCGTCGAATGGTATACGTATACCAATATGATTTGAGCAAAATAATACTTACGAGTAGTTGGATGATGGCGTCTATATCACCATCCCGCGCGTGCTCCACGTCATGGCGACGCTGAAACAAACGTGCGATTCGATTAGAACATCATCGAATGTGTGTGTGTGTGTTTTAGTATAATTTCCATAAAATGATACTTACGAGATGTCCCAGCATTAATAAATAGAGATCGCTCTACGACCGCATCGCCATTTCTTGTTGGTACTGCAATAAACATTCGATTAGTTTAACCACTGTCGAAAGGTTGCGCGCACCAGTACAATGTTTATGAAGCCACTTACAACAGCTGTCAACATCCATTGACGCTCCACGCGCCCGGCATCTAAAAGCCTACGATGCTGGTGCTGAAACAAACGTACGATTCGATTAGAACAGCTTCGAATGATATGCACGTTAGTATAATTTCCATAAAAATGATACTTACGGGGCATCTCAGTACCCGGCGGTCACTCAGCGATTGCACCGCCATGTCCTGCTGATACTGCAATAAACATACGATTAGATTAAAACACTGTCGACAGATCCGCACGTACGGATACAATTTCAGGAAACGTCACTTACAACTGTTGTCAATATTCTGTGACGCTCAGCACGCCACATATTTATTTGTTCACAATGTGTGCGCTGAAACATACATATAAACTGTTTAAAATGTTATCGAATTAAATACGCGCACCAATTTAATTTTCACAAAAAAAAAAAACTACACTTACGATGCACCGGCACATTTCATATGCATTCATGTGCGTCATGATTATATTTTGACCCGTGCAGCGGCGGTCGACGTCCTTATATGCATTTCGGTTCTCTAGGCTAGAGGGCTAGCCCTGCACGTTGCAGGGTAGGGGTAGTTGTGGAGTAGGCGTGGTGGGGTCGTCCGTATCACAGTTTCTTCTCCTTCAATGATTTGATACTAACTATTCCAGCTTATAGTACACTTTTATGGTTCGTACCGCGAATCATCTTCGACTCTTCTCCGACACATGTGCATCTTGAATTTAGCGCGTACGCTATTTGAATCTGCCGCGCACACCATCCGAATTTATCGCGCGCTATTCATATTAATGTTTGTGCCGTAACAAACCATGATCATCACAATCATTGATACAATATTCTCTTGCATATTGGTGTGTGTACGTGTACGTGAATCTGTATAAAAGCGACGTTGGTCAGTCCTGTGATCGTCATTACACCACGTTCGCTCGAGTGCTAACAAGTATCGTTCGCGTCAATTTCTTCATCGATCAGTATAATCGTACATAGCGCATATCAAGATGTACAAACGTAGCTTCAACGATTCATCCTACGCATCCGCCATCAATGGTGATTACCCCAATAAACGTCAGCAGCAGGAACATCCTCATCAACAATCCAATATGAGGTACGTACGCGTTATTATACACTTTTTACTTTTCACTTACTTCATTCACTTACTTCTTTCACTGTAAACGCAAGCGAACCGAGTAGTAATTCCGTGTATACGTTTCTTACAGTTCTAGATCCGCAACGTCAAAAACAGCGAAAACGCCAAAACCATCAATCGTGCGAATCCTGGGGCGGGATTACCCGTTGACCTCAACAGCGTATAAACGACTCACGATAGGAATTCGCATTGGCATGGATTCGTGCCGCGTCGAGATCACCATAGTCCACGATAAAGGTGGCGACTTGAGCTTCTGAATGTCTACGTGGAAGCTCCTACTGCAAAATATGACTGACATTCTTCAAAAATTACGCGACAACGCAACAACACCCCAGACCCACATCGAAATTGATCATTTGCGAATCGAATTCACGCGCATGCAGAATGATCCACTCGTCAAAATCACCGATAATCGCGTTACCTTATACATGACGGAAGTCACGATGCGAAAACTGTTTGCGTATGAACATTGCATCGATGGTATGTTCACTTTGTAACGTCCGGTTGTCCGGGGACTACTGGTACGCTTCAGGTTCTCGAGAGGAGAGCGGCGTCCCCTCGAGTATAGGATAGGTGGGGGTTCGTTGTCAAAGTTAAGGAGTAAAATCCAACTTAAACTTAAGGGGGTAGACACGTCACGTGACCTGGCCGATTCGGCAGGTCGGTATTACAGCAGGTTTTTTCTGCACAGAAATGGTATTACCCATAGATACGCAGCTGCCTGTGCACGCGAGAGGGAGCTGTTTGCTATTTCCGTATTCTATTCTGAATAAGGAAAGAAATTCTCAGCTGTTGCGTTGTACATTTTAAACAGAAAGTCTGCTGGTACTGCAAACGTAGAAAATTTATTGTACATTTACTTGAACTGTGCTTATGCTACAATATTCTACATTGGCAGTAAGGAATTATAAGTGAAAAGGAAAAATAGATGAGAGCATGTCCCCAGAAAATGAAGTTTGTTAGGATAGACATTTTTTAATTAGCAAAACACTGAAACAGAACATGAAATACACATCCTATGCAGAAAGCAGTTATGAACAAACATATATAAAATTGTGTTTGATGTTGAATCCAACGCGTGATTATTATGTGGTCCCTCCTCGAAGTGACAGAAAATATAACCTATGTATATGCTATAAGACGATAAATATTTAGCGGCTATTTCGTTGTATTACGCTACATTGGTGAACTTTTCACCATCCTTCCGAAATATTATTATTACGCCGCAACAGTGTCTTTAGGAAATCGGATATAACCTATATGCTAGACCCGATTTCCTAAACATACTGTTGCGACGTAATAATACTGTTTCGGAAGGATGATAAAAAGTTCACAAATGTAGCGCAAAAGAACGAAATGGCCGCTCAACATTTATTGTCATATAGCGTATACATAGGTTCTATTTTCTGTCACTTCGAGGAGGGGACCATAGACATATATAGACGGCGGAGCGTAAGCTGAGGGGGGTGGCAAGGTTCGCGGTAAGGGGAGCGATACGAGTAAATCGGATAACGCTGTGGTTATGCATGCCGAATGCATCCGAAGCTAACCGACGTGCCTGTATCTGAACCTATGCCTTTACCCCTCCAAACCTTCCTTCCCCACGCCGATAGTCCCATCTTCTGATCCGTCTATATATGTATATGGAGGGAGCCACGTAATAATCACGCGCATCCAGCCTGCGCATTTTTTTTATGAAAAAATTATTTAAATCGGACTATTTTTAACGAAACGGGCTTTCAATTCTGCAAACAATTTTTTCACGTAATTTCCTTAATTATGGTTTGAGTTGTATCATTTTTGGGGCCAATTTGATTGAGAAAGTATAAGGAATCGATTGACGCCACGATCGCAAAGATCTGATTATAAATTGCAAAACTTCAGATTCATCAGTGCTTAGTGCGCAACATTGTATGGCCCCGCTGGTTTCAAGCGTCGAAGCCGACGAAACTCAGCGAGACACATGTGTAAAATAACATATTTGCAGTTTTATAATTGAAGATGTAGTGAACGTTACAGGACTGTCTTTATATATGGCTCTCACAAACAAAATCGCCTGACTTGTTAGACATGAAACCGGGCATACAAATGGTTGCGCATATCGCCGAAAGCATCAGAAAGAATATGTACAGTCTTCCAATGTTTCAATTGTTGAGAAGCCTTTGGGCTCAGTTTATCGGGAAAGACCTACCCACCCCACTGTTTTGCTTTCTCGTTGCGAGCGTGGACCTTCGGGTCCTAGTAGACCGCCCGTTGACAGCCGAGAACAATAAAACCGACGAGCTAGATAAAATAGCCAGTACAGAAAAATAAAATGTTCGTGTTTTTGATAAGTATTGATGAAAGTATTACTGATGAATTTTTTAGGATTTCCCGATGAAAATGATATCAAACATGAAGCAATTTGATCAATTTTTATTGAACGTACAGTGTGTTCTAATCATGTATTCATAAGAAAAAATAGACTGAATTGGTTCGTGTCTTGACTCACCAACAATCCATGAATGGTAACACTCTCATCAAGGTGTAATGAGAAATTTTGAACATTTCGTATTCAGTACTGGATGACTCAAGTCGCCGTCGACCGAGGGTGTACCGCTGCTGCGCTATTTCACTCGCACTCGGTTCACATCGTTCGGTCTCCTTGTCAAGCGGTTCGAACGAGGGCCCTGATAGGGGTGAATTTATTTGGGAAACAAAAGTCGCGTCATTCATGACACCTACTCGCGAACAGATATACATATGTACGAGAAGAAACAATGCAATTGCCCGATGACTTGAAGCAACATTTCAATTGGTAAATGCATGAAACTCTGGGATCAGGAATTCCGAACCCAGTGGGGCATATGTAAGAACTGGCGAAATTCAACAATAGTTCGTCGTCTAAATTTTACAATTAAAGTATTTATTTGACGTGAATATAAAGTTTGTTAGCAAAGTCTTTCTCGATTTGAGTTCTGTAGAAGGCTGATTTTCCTTGTCCTTCTCGCTGGCAATCATGCGACTCGCTGAGTTTCGTGGGCTTCGGCGCTCGAAACCAGCGGGGTCATACAATGTTGCGCGCTAAGCAGTGGCAAATCTGCAGGTCTGCATTTCTAATCAGATCTTTGCGAAAGTGGCGTCAGTCGATTCCTCATGTTTTCTCGATCAAATTAGCCCCAGAAATGATATAATTCGGACCAAAATTAAGGAAATTACGTGAAAAATTGTTTGCAGAATTGAAAGCCCGTTTCCTTAAAAATAGTCCGATTTAAATTATTTTCGGTCAATTTAATCGGGAGAATGCCAGGAATCCATTTGTGGCACTTTCATATTGATACGATGAAAAATAAACAAATTCTGTTTCTTTAGAATCGATGACACATCGCCGAGCACGGCGATCTCGCGCGGCTCGGGACACAAAGGTTCTCGTCTGTTATTCGAACTTCTAAAATCGTATTCAGATTTATTGGCCGGTGAGTTTTGTAACTAGGGGTGTGCGGGTACCCGATTTTTCGGGCTCGGGTCGGGCCGGCAACTTTCGGGCGGGATCGGGCGGGATCGGGCGGGATCCCGATACTTTCGTATTGCTCGAGATCCCGACAGTTTCGGGACCCCGAGACTCGATTCAGGCTACAAGCATAGCCGCCATGAGCGGCCAATTTGATTTCAGGTCGGCTCGGCAAAACTCGAACGCGATCGGACGATATCGTTACCAGTAATAGATTAAAATTATTACCTGAGAACATAGAAAAATTATGTTTCTTACACGTTAATTTGAAATAATAAAATATTCGCCTCCTGCATATTGTTGTTATTATGAAACATCTAGGAAATATTCCTTTTTGTATGTTTATAGTTCGTACGTTTTCTATTTTAAATCTGAACCTATCCGGAAAAGATAATACCCTATATATTCCCTTTACAGAAAGTACTAAGTATGAAGTATATTTTATTCAAATTTTAAAATATTGTCGATATAAAAATAGTCTTCTTCCCAAGTTCTGAACATGGTATTTATTTAAGTACGTATATGGACGTATTCAATATTCACAGACTATTTGGTAGCAATGAAAATACATATATATGTAAATAAATAATAAGATACAAATTATGATTCAACAGGAGACAGAAAATAAAAACTTATCACTCGGGTATCGATATAAATGATATACATAATTCTTTCCATCTCGGTCCCCTCGTAATAGCTGGCTTTCGAGCCGATCGCGTCCGAGTTTTGCCAAGCCGACCTGAAATCAAATTGCCCGCTCATGGCGGTCATGCTTGTAGCCCGAATCGAGTCTCGGGATCCTGAAACCGTCTGGATCTCGAGCAATACGAAAGTATCGGGACCCCGCCCGATCCCGCCCGAAATTTTCCGACCCGTTCCGAGGGCCGAGAATCCGAGCCGCGGGACGATCCGCACAGTCCTATTCGTAACGCGTGTTCTCTCGTCATCGCAGAACACGAGTGAGCCAGAAGTGGTGGGGATAGCGTCAAGCTTCTGTCATGTATAGGCCAAACCGAGCTGCAGCGTAGAAATACACGCATCAGAATAGGTGTACCTGAGGCCATAGCTCCGAAAAAATTCAGGGAGCTTTATTAGTCAGAACATTGATTCTTTCTCGATAGCTTCATCTCGTATTGGTCTACGTATAACTTCGTGACGCACACAACTACATATGTACTACGCTGACAATAAGATTGTGATAGCTGATTTCTCCTCGATCGCTGTTCACGAAAACGAATCGACCGGCCAATATATTTGAATATGACCTTAGGATAAAGATATAATGAAAAATGAAAAATTATTCGAAGCCAAAGATGAAAGACCTTCGAATAAACAAAGGAAACTAATAAATACCCGAAGCTAAATAGAATTTTCGATTTAGGGTACACACACCCTCCCCCCAAACCTCGTGACGATCGGCCACTGGGGCCATTCGGAAGTATATTCTTTTAATTAAATAATGCCCATCTCTGCATAGGAGCGTAAAGAATTACAAAAAAAATCAAGGAGTCAACTGTTGACCGATTTGGAGACTTTTCCTTGTTATATGCTATATACAATAGTCAGAAGAATAATAATAAAAGCAATAATTGCAAATAATTGCTGTAACTTCCACATTCTGAAAATATGATATCAGTAAATCACTACTTCCAGTGTTATTAAAAAATTTCAATCTTTTTTTTTATTTGAAATAATGTGGCCATATAATTATAAAATATATTCGGCAGCGGTGATGTATGTGTTACGGTAAAACCGTTAATTTAGTAAATGCAGACAATTCCCAGCAGTTCCTAGTCAATGTATGCCTAAAATGCATATAACCTAACCTAAAGTCATCCGAAAATGCATGCAATGACTGCATCACGCTTTTACTGTGGCTTGTGTATCCAGCTAACGCTTCAGTTTTACTATGATTCCACGTTGGCAGTCCTCCCGAGTAGGCGCCATCTCGTGTCCACTAGCTCAACTAAATTTGTCACGTGACTTGCTCTGTATTATCGCCAATATGGCGGAACTCGTATTTGGGAATGCAATCACGGGGATACGTTGTTTGTCCTTATATGAACAGATTTTACGCTGGGCGAGGTCTCATTCGAAAGAGGAAGGTTCAATGCACAGCGCTCTGGTCATCGTTTGAGTCACAAAACTCTTTTAGTGACCTAAAAATACTTGGATTCATGCGGGTGTATTTTGTCAACTTTTGCTCTACTTTGAACACTCGTATTATTAGATATCAACACAATTTCGTCCAACCATGACCAGAGCGCTGTGCACTGAACCTTCCTCTTTCGAATGAGACCTCATCCAGCCCAAAATTTGCTCATATAAGGACAAACAACGTATCCCCCCAAACCCATGTTTCGGGCACATTATGTGGGTATTACAGCGCGCTGCATTACCCGTGTCTACCCCCTTAACAATGTCTTTATTCAAAAATAACACTTAATTCTAATAATGATTATAATATTGCTTACGACTACGATTATATATGTGTTTTTTATGTTTTTGTTTTTTTTTTATGTTTTTATCTATGCTAATTGCGCTAATATATGTTAAATATGTGAATATAAGTATATGCTTCTGTAGTAAGCTCGGCCGCTGCCGTTGCCGGAGCGGTTCCCGACACTCGTGGCAGGGTTTGAATTCTAGTGTTCCGTAGACCTTGCCTTCACTAAGAAGTTAAGCTGCTGCCTACTAATAGGAGCAACGCTTGAAACCTCCGTGAAGACAAAGTTTAGTTTGCGATAGTCTATCACCATGCGCCAGCGAGGTTTACCATCTGGACCAAGTTTTTTAGGGACAACCCAAACAGGTGAATTATAAGGAGAAGCATATGGCTGAATTATCTTATTCTCAAGCAGTGAGTCTATCTGTTTTTTAATTTGCTCTTTGTGAACTAGCGGAAACCGATACTGTTTCGTATTTATAGGTATTTCATCTGTAGTCACTATTTTGTGTTGGATTTTAGTAGTAGAATTTAATTGATCTGAAGGCAAATAAAATTGATATGGGAATTCCTTCACGATTTCTAAGATACTAGCCTGCTCAGAATCACTCAAATCCTGCATATCGAGAAACTTTGTCAACTGAACGAGCCTAGCAGCGTCAGCCTTGGACCGCTCCTGATTTGGATTTCCCGTCCGAGCTGAACGTGGTGAAGGAGGAATTTCAATAAACTCCTCTAATTCGACGGGGGGTATCGAAAGAGTCACACGATCGTGATTAGTATTGTTACGAGCCGAGGCTGAGGGCAATGTGAATGGCGGCTGCGAGGCCGAGGATTGAGTTTGTTTTTGGAGTTTGTTAGTAGCGGACGAACCGGGGTCTGGTATCCCCGGGAGCCGCTATAAGGAGGTTGGTTGTCGTGGACGAACCGGGGTCTGGTATCCCCGGGAGCCACTAGGAAGGTAAGCTTTCACGGACGAACCGGGGTCTGGTATCCCCGGGAGCCGCTAGGAAGGTGGAAGTCGTGGACGAACCGGGGTCTGGTATCCCCGGGAGCCACTAGGAAGTTGGTTGTCGTGGACGAACCGGGGTCTGGTATCCCCGGGAGCCACTAGGAAATGTTAGTTTAGCCTCGTAACTTTATAAAGTGATACACCTTGAGCGGTAAAGGAGTATCTATGTGGGTTTATCTCGAAGAGGAAATTCAGATAATGATTAATTTAAATAAAAGAACTCTGGGTTAGAAATAACTAATTATATTCTATAAACTCAGTCTTTTACAAATGTTTTTAGTGTTTAATTGTCGCGGTACCTAAGTCCACCTCTCGGTTTTGACGCACTGAGAAATGCGGGGGTCTCAAAGACTTTAATATATTAACAACACCTATCAGAAACTCTACGTACTGTGTGGTTTAAGTTGTATTAATACTTGGAGAAGAACGTTACTCGATCTCGCTAGCCTCTTTCGTCTAAACGTGCTAGATTTGAAATGAGCCCCCGAGTGTAGATTCATGGCCCTTTTTATACGGTGAAATTCGGTTAGAAAGTAGTGGGGACATGAGTGCCTTCATTGAATATTAGTTTTCGGGGGAAATTCGGTTGCATCACACCACTGCAGGAAACGGTGACCCCACCGGGTCACGTGCATTCCGGACACCCGAAAGGGTTAGAAAGTCAAAGATAAGTCTGCGTACGTAACAGTATTAATAGCGAATATCCTAACCAATCCATTCTCCTGCGAGACCAACACCTCACCTATATAAACACCCGGCTGTGTATCCAATCTCCTTATGTAACCTTCCTGTCTTTCAATGTTCTTAACAGGGACAGTTATAAGAGTTTTCATGCGAGGTGGGAAACTAACTGAAACCCTTGTACGAAGAGGTAGTTCCTGCCCCCCAACCCGGAGACTGTTTGGCATAATGTCTTTAAATGTTAATACCGCTTGTTGTTGCTCCAAAAATGGAATACCCAAAATTCCTATTCCCGAAATCGGAAAGTCATCGTTGACAATTTGGAATTTAACGCCAATACCGAAAATTTCTATAATTACTTCACCGAAAGTGTTAAGACCCCCTTGATCGATACCGACTATAGTATAAATAACATCAGTATTCACCAATAAGCCAGAAATAATACCTTTACGTTTAATTAGGTTAAGTTGAGAGCCAGTGTCAATTAGGAAATGACCAATTTCTTCGCGGAATGATTTGTGCGACAACTCTAAAATAGGCAGTCGACCAACACCTTTTACGTCGAAGTGCAAGCATGTTTGTCGATCTGAGGACGCGCAATTAAGGGTTCGCTCTGCGTCGCGTTTCCCCGCGGAGCCCCTTTTAATTCCTTGCGGATGCGGTTAACATCAAAAGTTTGTTCAAAAACTGTTTTTAGCAACTTAATAAATTCCTCTAATGTATTCGGAGTCAAATGATTTTTTATTAGTGATTTTGCATAGCCCTTGATTTTATATCTCATTATCGTCAGAAGATTTACACGATCTGTTGGCCTAACCTTTGGATAAATATCCCGACATTCGTTTATGAAGTCTGTTAAAGAACAGGATTTCCCATCAAAACAGGGAATCAAATCTGTCGCAATTTTTAGTGGCATAGAATCCAACCGAACAATACTGGGCAGGCTCACAATATTGGCCGCGCTGGAACAGGGCATTTCTCTTGTTTCTAAAACAGGTATTGGAGTGCTAGCGCGTAGAAGACTCAAATTATCGAAACGAGTCATATCAGAAGGAGACTGTGCTCGAGGTGTCTCTATCAATAAATTTTCGATTTCAAACTCTTGAATACTTTCTGAGTTTGTCTTCTCCCTCCAGCGTTTCCTCATAGCATTCCGGCTACGCCACATTTTGTCCGAATTATAATTGAACTCTAAATATATATATATCGGCTAAAATACTATTCCTAGGCCTTAATATACTCGCAAAAGAAAGTTACAATACGTCCAATATATATATATATATACAGCTTAAAAAATACTTATTCGCTGTCCTCAACAACAATGATCAGTCCAATCATCCGTCCGCTTCCTAGAGGCTTCGAAGAGTGGTCCACGAAGTCCAAGTCCAGTTGACTTTCCGCTAAAATAATTGAAACAGCAACTTCAGTACATGTGTTTTCAGAGTAGTGTGCACGGCCACTGAAAACACCCGCCTCCGGCATTCACCCTTTGCTACCTGGGAAAACCGTGCCAAAACCAGAGAGAGAGAGGTGTACTTCTTTAGTCGCCAACAGTTCTGTTTTCGCGAAACGGATTTTGATCACTGAATTCACAGCTAATTTAAATTAAGCGTCTTTTCGCGCACAGTTGTAAAGTTCCGTGTTCAAACACGATAGTCTATTTCAAAGCGCACCCGCGAACCGGCAAAGTCAAATGTCCGTAAACTTGAATTCACTGTTCCAGCCCACACTTTTAATCGCGTCAATGATTTTATTAAAATATCTATTAAGATATCCCACCGCTGTCACCAATTTTGTTGCGCGATTTCGTGTGGTGATTTACTAAAGACTGTGGGTCCGTGCCCGTGGAGCGCTGAAAGCACTCAGCTCGCGAGTTGGCGCGGGAATTTCAATAAATGAACTCTGATATTCTGAGAAAAATACTGTATATTGTTACAGGGTTGTCCTGCTGACAGGATAGATCTAACTTCTTACAAATAATCTCCTCGCTTGTCACCTTCGGGCGCCCTACTCCTTTAATTTCGGCGTCTTCTTCCGACTCCCTCCTCGGGTCCCTTCGCCCAATCAAGATGGTGTTGTCCCTCATGGTTCGTCAGTGGGTTGTCCTTCAGCCATCTCTCCATCTTTGGCCCTTCCTTCGCGCTTCCCTTCACTCTCGGGTGATGGTGGGATCACGCTTTGCGATTACATACTTTACGCAGGCTACGTACGGTACATACATTTCTACCAGGTAGGTAAGCGCGCCCTCCCCCAGGGTCAAGAAGACGTCGCCAGCGCAAAGTTTATGATTTTATGACTTTCAGCCTCTCCCAAGTTGAGTTTTTACCCAAACGGGACATCGGCAATTATTGCAAGGGAGGACAGAGTTTTAAATGGTTTTACAAGACGTGCAGCTGCCCGTTCGACTAAATTAGGCACGCAGATGTTTAAGGAGAAGTTAAGCTATTTACTATCTTCCTTGTCCCCTATTTCAAATTTGCTTAAGACCTTCCAGATGTGCCGCTCGCTTCAAATCTTGTTATAATATATCTGTCTTTCAATCAAAAGGAATTTGAATTTCGCTCTACATCTAACCTCGATATTTCTATATCTTATAGCTAACTTCACGCAATTCAACCAGCGGAACACGCAACAGTACAAGCAACCGAATAACTATTACTGTTTGAACACGAAATATGTTCAAAGTTGAAAATTTACATTTTTTTTTAAAACCAATTCTTCGAAAACTGAGGGTGATGGCGAAACATGGTTTGCGAATTCCTATTTAGCGCACAAAAATCTATAAGAAACGAGTATTGAATGTTGCAAGTCCAGATGGCTGTTGAATAGTTACAATTAAACTCTTACATGAGTTTGACTGCTCGTTCGGCCAAATCGTTTACTGCTAAATTATTTACTATATTTAATCAAATATTATAATTGGCATCATTTTCCCACTCTAGAGAATCCATATTTATAAAATCTGTTGTAACAGTGTACTCTTAATGAAATTATCGGTTTTTTTATTAAAATTTTGAAATCTGTTATTTATAAATATATGAAAAAATTGATTAGACAAAAGTAATTCTGTTAGCCAAGCTAAAAATAATACCAACAAAAAAGTTTTTTCTGAAGGTAAATTTATGGTACTACCCATATCGATCCCCAAAAAATATTTTCCTTTTATATCACCAAAACGACTCGATTTAAATTATGCACAAAAAACATACAAACTTTGACACATGTTTACGTATACATCAGAAGTAGCTGCCATGATATTTTTACCTTTTTAAGAGCTCATATTATTACGTTACAAAAAATATATAAAAACATAATTCCATAACTTTTGAATTCTGACTTGTTTCTTTATTTCTGAAGATTCTGTGTCGTTGGGGCGATGGGCTTCTGGAGCAGTGTAGCGACTGGCAGCCGCAGGCTGCCGAGCGGCTAGTAGATTCTACCATAATGGCGGAAAACAGACACTGATCCCATTGTGTTGCTTCTCCAGTAGCCTGGGCTGCTCCTGGAGCAGACTTGCATACACTGTAGCAATCTGCCGCCGCGGCGCGCGGTCGAAGTCGCAGATAGGAGAACAGATGAATGCTTTTCCATTGTACCAGTGTACCGCGGCGCACCGTTCGCCGCCGCGGCGAGCCGCGCATTGGAGATGGCACATTTATGTTCGTCTCTGTCCTACCTTTATCCCGCTCTCTCTCTCCGCTCTCGGCCTCATCACCTGTCTATTTGGGGCCTTTACACGGACGTTCCTGGCCGGCACTCCTGCGCGCCACACGCCACGCGCCACGCCATTTGGCGTGGCGCGTCGGAACGTCGGAAGGAGCGCGCTCCTTCTCGCAGGCCAGGAGGTCGTACCCGTCACTACTTAGAGACAGCGAGTTCGGGCTCCCATATCTACGTCGACTCCACATGCTTTTTCCAGGAACCAGCGCAGTCTTGTATTGTGTACTACCTGTTCCATGTATAATATTATCGATCAGCGAAACGATCGGCAAGACACGATCGCGATATACGTAGATTTGCGAAAAGTATACGAATTTCTCGATATACCTGGCTTATAGAGGATATCATAAATACTTTTACTGTAGGGCACACTGCAACATCTGTTTTTACGAAGCTACATTTGGTTTACCTGAAGGTGCTATAAATTATGGAAATGGTTTATTACTCAGTTATAACGACTATATTGCGATCTGCATTCTCCTTGCAGACGAAAACTTTCCACCTCATCGGAAGTTCTTGCTAGCATCTTGTGCGCGGTTAGAAGTGTGGCGCGCCGGAATGCCACGTTCTTGCGTGCGGGTAGAACCGTTGTCAGGCGTGTCGCGTCCAAAAGTGTGGCGCGCAAACCTCGACTCCAGAAAAGTTTACATAAGAGACAGAAAAGGTAGTTAGAAAAGGAAAGCGGCACTTGAAACCAAGGGTTTGGCGTGGCGCGTGGAATTTCCGACATGGCGGAAAATTCTGAGGCGCGCGGCGCGCCTGGCAGCCAAGACTCTGCAAGCCGCTACAAGCGGTAGGAAGTGAACGAGAAATTTTTTCAAACCAAAGAATTAAATATATTTACTTCCAGCTTTGTGGCTTCATTTGTCAATCTTTAGGGAATATGGAAAAAATTGTATGCAAAAATAGTGGTTACATCCAGAGTTATAGTGCTTCAAATAGAGCGCCTTACAAAACTCATATGCGCACTGTTAGCATAAAATCAGTCGTTGTAGTTGTCTGAAATAGATTAATATAGATTAAAATTAAATATGGATATCTTAATACACGTGAAACAGTATATTTCGATACATGTATACACGTGAATTTCAGTACACGGGTATTCTATGCACGTGTATGGAAGATACACGTTCTAAGAAGTAAACGTGATTTAAGAAAGGGTCAAAACTGATTTGACTGACAACTATGCGGGTGGTTAATTTCTGCCGATGTAAAAAACAGAACTTGACCATCGCATCTTTTAAAATAATAATGTAAGAAAAAAAATCATCTGGCCTAATAAATTTGCCCCATCAAACCATGCATTCCCATATAAATATTGTTTTTCTATCTCCAATACGTTAGGAAATATCCAACTGTTTACTGTTCACGCGGGCACCCTGTATGTACCCTTCCTTTATTACTTTCTGCCGTTTCTTCGTCCATCTACATACATACCTAGTTTCAAGGGTTCGCACAGGCCTGGTCATCGTCAGAAACATTTGGCGCCCAGGCGTTTACGAACCAAGGACACTTTCCTTATCCCACGCTTTCGCTTCACCCTGTCTATGTTTTTCTCTGTTTTGCCCCTTTCATCCCCGTTTTTGGCCTGTCACTATCTTTCTTCTTCGCTATCTCTAACTCTGTCTAGTCGTTCCTTTTTAACCGGCGAAAAATTCACGGAGCGGTCACTTGTTCTCGAACCGGCTCCCAGACTTCACTATCGCGCACGCATTTATCATTTTTACTGTTAATTGTTACTATTAATTATTACTGTTAAGTGTTACTATTACTTGTTACTATTAATTTTAACCGTTAATTGTTACCGTTAATTGGTACTGTTAATTGTTCTTGTTAATTGTTCTTGTTAATTGTTACTTTTGTTATTTTTAATTGTTGCTTTTAATTGTTAATTGATAAGTTGTGTTTGGTGACGTGTGTTCATTACACCGAACCACCTGAAAACGGGCGTGAAAACAGAAAAAAACACCTACTACCCACAGTTCTGCGTGGTGTGTGGAGGTTCCGGCAGTACTCCAATTCCTGTTCGGCGTGTTGGCAGCCAAGTGTGGTACAGTTCTTATAAAAACTGTGTGATGTTGGCGATAAACGACAATCGCCGCCGGAACTTGGCTATTGTTGCTGCTGCCGCTGCTGTATATTTAACAGAAGCAGAGCGGAGAAGAGACAGAAGAAGGAAGCGCCTTTGGATGAAACAATACCGCGCCAATTATAACGATCAAGCCCTTGTTCGAGAACTGAGAGAGGATTACCCAGATGATTATAAAAATTATTTGAGGATGGATTCTCAAGCGTTTGACGAACTCTTCAAATTAGTGAAAAACAGAATCACGAAACAGGACACAGTCATGAGACAGAGCATCACTGCAGAACAACGTCTTATCGCCACTTTAAGATTTTTGGCAACTGAACGTTCTTACGAAGATTTACAATTTACTACGGGGATATCAGCTCCTTCATTATCAAAGATAATTCCCGAGACTTGCAAAGCACTGTATCAGGTCCTACGAACAGAGTTTTTAAAGGTAAGCGTTACAAATTAATAATACGTATACATAGAATAACAATAACGCTTAATTAGAGGCGTTGGAAAAGTTTCTTTTCGTCGTGTACCATAGTGTCTGTTATATTTATTATAATACACTTGTTCATTACAATAATCCACCACTAAATTAACTTGGAATAAACTATCTACATAAGAAAACGAATAAGTAAAATATATATGTTACAATAGATATGATAGAACCGAGGCATGGCACAGTTTTTCGGACGAAAGAAAGTTTACAACTATTAAAATCGCATAACTTTTTTAGAATTGGTCCAAACGGCATGATTTTTTTGAGAATGTAGAAGGCTTAGTTCGCTAAGTGGTGTGTTTCGTCGTTTTTAAAAAAATGCAATTAGTCAGAATAGGAAAAAAAATAGTAAAGGTTCTTTTTTAAAATTTTTTTTGAGCCTGTAATGAAAACCCGTTTGTACATTGAAGTCAGTTGTATATATGCTGAAAATGTCACTGAAATCGTTTAAGGTTGCTCTGAGCTATAAACGCTTAAAGATCACAGAATAAGGTTGAAAATCGCTGATTTCGGGAAATAATTGATTATAATTGAAAAAAAGTTTAAAAAACAACCTTTACTATTCCGTCTAATTGCATTTTTATTTAAACGACATAACACGCCACTTAGCAAACTAAGCCTTCTAGATTTTAAAAAACATCATGTCGTTTGGCCTAAATCTAAAAAAGTTATGCGATTTTAAAAGTTGTAAACTTTTTTCGTCCGCCACTTTAGTCACGTTGTTACTGTGTACCTTATAAATAATTAAATGATACTTATTTTTAACGTTTTAAAATTATTCCTTACAGTCTAAACGTTAAAGTGAACATAAATTCATAATTGAATATAAAAAATCATTTATCAGGAACTAGTTCCCTGAGCTTCCTTCTATATTACAAAAATTCGATCTTGCGGTGCTTCCACTCGAGTTCGCCATGGCAATTACATTGCAATTATTGTCGCACAAGTCTGTACGCGGGTTTAAACTATTAAATAGACCCCGTCTTAAAACGGCGGTTATAATGGATTCCGCATAAATTGCCTGTTCTTGGTCCATTCTCTGCAATTGCTTGCCAACTTTTATACCAATGGCCTCAAATTCACTAATATCCACTTTGCTGATGGATGGCGCCTTCAATGCTTCGGTGCACGTTCGATAAAATTCAGTTGCATCTTGCTCCGGCTTCCTTTTCTTTCCACATTTTCTGGTAGACGTATCTGGCCGATTATTTGGGATAGGCAGTTCTTCTTCCTTAAAACAAAAAAAAAAATTAATAAAATAAGAAATAGCAAAGAAATTAAAAAACAATAAGTCCGTGTCTGTCTGTTGTTCATGAAACTTGTGCGGTGCGCAGGTCACGCCACAGACGTTTCCCTGCCAACATCATTTCTGTGCGCGCTAGCTATTTAATTTTTTTATTTTTGTATTGAATTTTTTTGTCATAGTTCGCGAATACCAAGGACGAGTGGAAGAAAGTAGCGGACGGTTTTAAAGACAAATGGAATTTCGTAAACTGCGGAGGTGCTGTGGATGGAAAGCACATTCGCATTGTTCCACCACCGGAATCTGGAGCGTTCTATTATAATTATAAGAATTATTACAGTATTGTATTAATGGCGTTAGTGGATTCAAATTATGAATTTATTTTTGTTGACGTTGGAAAAAATGGTAGAGTATCGGATGGGGGTGTCATGGAACATACCGAATTTTTGCGACGATTAAATAACGGTCAATTGAATTTACCCGAAAATCACGAAACCGTGAATAACCTGAACTTTGCCTTTTTAGGCGATGAAGCGTTTGGTTTAACGAATCATTTTTTAAAACCTTATTCACAAAGGGAACTGGACCACGACAAAAGAATATTCAATTATAGATTATCGCGAGCAAGGAATGTCGTAGAGAATGCATTTGGAATACTATCCTCGCGATTTCGAGTGCTGCATACACCGATAAATATGAAAGTGGAAAATATATGCTATGTGGTGTTGGCTACATGTGTTCTTCATAATTTTTTGCGAAGACGGAGTAATGCGTACATTGCGAACAACAGGAGTATGCAGATAGAGGGGGATGGTCAGAACGATGCGGTACAGATGCATAATTTGCAACCCGCCATTCCCAGGAATATCAACAACTCTGCCAAACAAAATAGGGATCGTTACAAAGAATATTTTGTAGGAGAAGGAAGTATTCCGTGGCAGGAAGATATGTTGAATGCAGGTAGAGCGTAAGTCTTTTTTGGGTAATTATTTACTTTGGCGATTCCTCACCAATTTTGATGAAATTTGGATATGTTGCCGGGGACACGATTCTGTACAACTTTTTCCTATACATTTACCCCCGCTCGGTCTTAGTTTCCGAGATATTCGCAAAAATATTTTTTGGTAATTATTTAGAAGTATTCCATCCTCACCGATTTCAATGATTTTTGGATATGTTATCAAGATCAAGATTCTGAACAACTTTTTCCTATACATGTTACCGCCGCTCGACCTTCGGTAATTTTTTTCAAAACGAGAGTAATTTTTTTCAATTACTTTTTCACGTGCTATCCACCTCGTGGCGCTTCGCGACAGAAGTTTTTCGTAAATATCTCGGTAAATAAGGCCGAGCGAGGGTAACATGTATAGGAAAAAGTTGCTCAGAATGTGGAGTTTTACAACATAGCCAAGTTTCATCAAAATCGGTGAGGAATCGCTAAAGTAAATAATTACCGACTTTTTTTAAATAAATGGCTGTGTATTCAAATGTATATATTTTAAAGCTCTTGTATTTTTATTTACAATGCAATAAATGTTTATATTTATCTTTCATGTCTGTACTCGGCTAACAGATATCGGTTAGCGATATTCCTTTTCTATTATTTACTTTTCTCTCATTTGTTGTACAAGCGAAATAAATGTGTTAAATAGTATTAATATATATATACGTTAATAATAATCATTTGTGTACACTGTACAGAGTGTTAAAAAATGAATGTTCACTAGTTTGGTGGGTGAATGTATACCTGTGATCGGTAGAGATTTGTAAACAAATTTGGCTACGAAATTGTTTATTACATTGGAAATTAATGTTTCAACGATTCGATTGTGTAGAGTTGCACGCAGAGGTATGGGTATACCACAACTCTGCCGCTTTGGTAGTATCTACCCAAACGATGGGGCCTGGCACAGTGTGTACACACGAACGTAAACAACCACAATACGACGTTTAAAGGGACAGAAGGTAGTGCAAGGTGCATTGACCTACTTAGGCCCACCAGGCCACTGTGCTAGACCCCACCATTGGGGTAGAAACTATCA
Organism: Andrena trimmerana; assembly: GCA_951215215.1. Taxonomy (NCBI): domain Eukaryota; kingdom Metazoa; phylum Arthropoda; class Insecta; order Hymenoptera; family Andrenidae; genus Andrena; species Andrena trimmerana. Next base: position 13,363,246 of record OX578062.1, read on the forward strand.
AAGCGGCAGAGTAGTGGTATGCCCATACCTCTACGTGCAACTCTACACAACCGAATCGTTGAAACATTAATTTCCAATGTAATAAACAATTTCGTAGCCAAATTTGTTTACAAATCTCTACCGGTCCACAGGTGTACATTGACCCACCAAACCAGTGAACGTTACTTTTTTAACACCTTGCACATTAAGTCAATCTATGCATGCGTTAATATAACTATTTCAATATGATGTAATTAAACTACTTTGTAATTATAATTTATGGAGTAATCAATTGTAATTCTGCACAACTCTGTACAATTATAGTACATAGTCAATCCAAGAGTGCGAAATCGGTTTAATAGAAAATAAACTATAATTTCATAAATGTTTACATTCCTTTTCTTGTGCCCATTGCAAAATTGTCAATAAAATATTATTCATTAGAAATTGTGTTTCATGTTTCCTTTCAGCCCTACATTCAAATGCTTTTTCTACGTAGTTAATACTTTTGGCTCGTATTAGTAATAATAATAAAATAAACAACTTACTCGATCATCAGGCTGGGTTGCACTTTCAGCGGGCTCCTTTTCAATTACACATGCCTCTGCGTCTTCTATATTGCATGTTGCTGTGCCGTCTACTTCCACCTCGGAAGATTCCTCCGTGAAAGATACTCTTGGAGCTTCGTCGATATTGGACATGCTGGTGCTTGGTGTCTCCTGATTTAGGGTAAATGACATCTGGTCATAATACCATAAGGTAGGGACGTATATTTCTTCCGTCCCCTTGCCTGAACGTTTCGACACCGTCACTTTGTTCATTTCCTTCCGGAAGCTTCCACGAAGGCTTTGTATTTTTTTTTGAACGAATTCCTTATTGCATTCCGGGAAATCTGATTTCACTAATGCGATCAGCTTGCCGTAACTCGCGGTTTTTAAATTCCTATTAGAATAGTCTTTGGATTTTATTTTCCACAGGCAAGGCATTTGTCTATATAAATCTATAAAATCGCTCGTCAATTTCTTGCCCCAGGAGTCTGCCATTTTCCTTGAATTTTTATATTTAAAATGCCACGGTACAACCACAATTCACTGAACTATCTAAGGTTCAAACACTTTGACTTGTCGTTTGATTCTGCCGCTGCTCAGTGTTTTCGGTTAAAAGGTAAACACTGGTTCCTCCCTCCGTAGCTGAAATTCTGGGTGGAGGTGGTTATAGCAAAATCTAATTGGTCAAGGTGTGACAAAAGGTGCTGGTGACCATCCCCCTGGGATTCGTAAGGTCTAGGCCAGCAATAAAAATTAAAAAGCCCATCAGTGAAGGCATCGCAGAGAGTCCCAGGATTATGGCAATTGAAATTGCCGACCCAGGTGTTCGCCAGGCGCAGGGAATACAGTAAAAGCTCGTTAGCAGCCCGTTTCTACGGCGCGTTAGGAGCTCGGCGACTATCCCCACCAGTTCTTCGAATCCTTCGGACTTCGTGTCGACTCTTTCGTTTCCTCTCGCTCCCTCGTTGGGTTTTCTCACTCCCGCAAGTGGCCGCGCGGAATAGTGTCCACACACGTTAGGAGCCCGCCGCCAGCCCCCGTTCGTCGGGCTGCTAACGAGCTTTTACTATAAACTCAAATATCCCAAATCTCAACAGTTCGGGTTAAAGGAGATATATATGTAGTCTTGGGAGCAAGGTAAATATAATATTGTTTTTCAGCCATTGATAATCTAAATTGAGTTTCACTATAAGTATGTGGGAATACACGTGGTTACACTGCACACCCTGTAATCAATCCGCCGCGTTCATCAGCAATCCACTGCTAATATATTTTTATAAATATACAGCTCACCCTGGAGTCCGACGAGAGTGAAACTTATCCAAAAGCATGATTAGATCGATGTAGACCCTGTGATCCCCCTCCAGGGTCGACCGCCTTGAGCGTGGAGAGGGGGCTCTGGGAAAGCGGCTATGTCCTCCATTCGGGCGATGTGCACGGAATTCGTTCTGGGCACACCGGCCGCTGGGGGATGCTGCCTTCCTGGCTAAGGGTCGGCCACGATTGTCCGGTGTCGAGCGGGGGTACCTGAAACAAAATGGGGACCCTGACACAAAGAATCCGAGTCCAACACCTGTGTCGGTACTTGCCTGATGGTGAGTTTTACTGTGTGTATGGTGCCAGGATGTCCGGCGGGGTAACCTGCAAAGAAAGAATAGTTGTTTGGGACCGTCTTTGGGAATGGGGAGAACCCCTGGGTGGTTCCCTCCCTCCCCATCGCTGTGGCGATGGGATGGGTGGGGCCCTCCGGGGGGGACGCGACATTTGAGAAGTGGGGTAGGGGGCTACCGATAGGGACCGGACAGGACCAAGCAGCCGCTTCGGGGTCCCTCCGGAATTTTTGTTCCAGTGGAAGGTTGCGGCCACAATATCGGGGTCAGAGTTAGGGGAGATCCGCCGGGCGGTAGGGCCGTCGCCCTTAAGACAAGTTTCATGGAAATGTCCCAAACTAGCCGAGCCTCGGATGTTAACTCGGCGAAATCTGGGCTAAAGCCAGACCCCTCTCGCGCTGTCGGCAGCGAACAGGGTAACCATAGTAAGACCGATGACACCGAGCTGAAGAAGCGGGCCGGTGTCACCAGGGCAGGCGCCAATGCGCCATTGCACGCTCTGGAAAAAGTCACAGCTACTCGACCAGGCAATACCCCGGATAATGATTTTGGAATAAATTGGAACGATGAAAGGAGTATTACGGACCGGGACCATCTCGTTTTGACCCCGAGTCGGAGTGATGAAGATGAAGCGGCAAAGGTGGCCCGTTGGAATGACCCTGGCGCGAGATGCACTGTGGGCCCCTTCCTTGATGCGCAGCTGGCCCGGAGTCTGGGCCAGTCTGCGGACGGTTCAGGGCCCGAATACCATGTGGGGGACGATATAATCGATTTGACTGGACCGATCCCTCCCCGTGAGAATGTCGCCGGGGGCGAACGCCCGCCGATTGGGCCCGAACAGGAGGTGCCTGCTGACCTGGGCATCTTTAGAGGCAATGCCCTGAGGAGGACCCCCCCTCCCGTGTCGAAGGGCGAAATGGGGAGGCGCGAAAGGTCTCTGAGCCTGGGTACTTCCGCCCAGAAGGGAGAGATGAGCCAACCAACGCCGTCAGCAACAACAACGACAACAACCGCAATAGCATCAGCAATAACGAGGGGAACAACGGCGGTGTTGGCGAGGGAAGCCATGGCGGCGAAGAGGAAAGAGGCCCAAGGGACCCACCTTTCCCGATCAGGGAAGGAGGGTACTCCCTTTAGGATTAGGTCGATTTCGGCCACCAGAGTTGAGAATGCCCCGAGGACGAGTAGTGGGGCCTCGAATCTCCCGGAGCATAAGTTCCTTACCCCGGTGATCCCCCGCCTAAAGTGTAAGGTGGAAGATAGGCCCCCGGTTGAAGGGAATACCCCGGGGGCCAGGACGGGGAGGCTACTTGCCAAGGTCGCCTCTCTCCTAAATGGCCTGACCAGGACATGCCAGGAACTAGCTGGGGCTGTGAGGGAGAAGAAGAGGGTCTCCTCCATCAGGGGGGTCTTGAAGTTTGCGGAGGGTATGGCGAGAGAGTGTGAGGAGGCCTCGTCATCTGTAGCCGAAGCAATCGCGTCCCACTCGATATCCCAGTGGATGGGTACCGCCGAGAAGGTGAATGAGCGGGGACATGCTAGAAAGGAGATAGCGTCCCCCCTCCCAACTCCTGTACCCACTGAGGACTCAGCTGTGAATCCCCCCACCACTAAAGCGGTGACTCGGGACTTTGGTACACAGACCCAAAGCCCTAAGGGTCAGACGGCCCCCAGGCCCCCTGATAAGGGCAAGGGTAAGCCTAAGAACGAGTACAGGGTAAATAACAAGAGGCAACGGACTTCCCCCCCTGAGAATCCTGGTGGGGACTCGAAAAGGAGGCTTTTCGCGGACGTGGCTCGGGAAGAGGCCCTCGCGGCGGGCCCCTCTCATGGTAGTCAGACTCCCAGTACCCCTGAAGGGATGGCCCCTCAGACAGGGCAGTCTGCCCCTCAGAAACCTCCTAAAGGGAGTGGACAGGATGAATGGGTCCAGCAGCTCACCCGGGGGCAGAAGAGGAGGGAAAAGCAGCTGAGGCATCAGGAGGACCGGCAGAACCAAAAGAATCGTGGTCGGGTGCAGGATCGGACACCGGCTCAAACACCATCCGGGCAGGGACAGGTGGCCCGAAATCCCCCCATTGAGCAGCGAAAGGCCCTGCCCCCCAAACAGAGGCAGAGACCTCCGAGGAAGAGACCGGAGGCGGTGTTAATCAGGGTTCCCCCTGCGTCAACCTACCTGGAGACGTATAAGACCCTCCTGGCCAAGGGCAAGGAGACGTTTGCAGCGGTGGTGGGGGTTAAGAAGACGCGGCTGGGCCACGTTCTTTTAGAGCTCGACAAGAGGGCGAATGCGAGTGAGCTAGTTGGCACCCTCAGCGGGAAACTGGGGACTTCTGGCATCGAATGTGCACCACTTCAGGACCGAACGGCTATGGAGATCAAAGGGATAGACCCTATGGTCGAGGGGCCAGAGATTCTCCAGGAGCTGTTTACTGCCCTTAAAGTAGGCCCAAACTCGGGGAGAGTGAAAATGCTGAAGATGGACCAGCAGGGCACTCAGACAGCGGTGGTCGAGTTGCCGACGAACGCAATCAGGAGTATTCCCCCGGGTCTCAGGGTTAGAATGGGCCTTACTATGGCGAGGTGTAGGATCCTGCCAAAGCTATCCAGGTGTTATCTGTGCCATCAGCTGGGTCACCTGGCAAGAAACTGTCAGTCCGCGAAAGAAGGTTCGGAGACGTGTAGGAGGTGTGGCGTGGAGGGACACCACATCGCGAAGTGCCCTAACTCACCTAGGTGTATAATCTGTACGAAAGCAGGGGTGACGGGCAGCAGGGCTGCCCATGTGACCGCCTCCCTAGCTTGTCCGGCTAACCGAGAGAAACGTGGAGCGGAGGTCCAAACGACGAGGGGTAGTATTAGACCGGCCCGATAAATGGCCAACTCGCGCAACGACACCCGCAACACCCTGAAGATAGTTCAGATAAACCTGAACAGGTCCAGGTTGGCTCAGGACATGATGGTCCAAAATGTCTCAGTCCTGAACGCCGACGTCGTAATAATCTCGGAACCCTTCAGACAGTCAGATGGATGGTACAACGACGTCTCGGGGGACTCTTCAGTGTGGGTTACGGGGTTTGCGGGCAAGTTTTCTACCCAATCCACCCCCCTGGCTGCGGAGGGTGTGGCGGTGGCCGTTGTAGGCGACCTCGCCTTTATTAGCTGCTACTGTTCCCCTCGCAAGAAGCCTGCCGAGTTTGGTGGTTTTCTCGATATTCTTGAGGGAATAGTGGCAGACGTCAGAAACGAGTGCCGAGGAGTAGTCATAGCTGGCGACCTTAATGCCAAGTCCCCGGCATGGGGAGGCAAGGTAATGGACAAGAAGGGTGCAGCATGCATGGAGTTCTTGGCCAGGCACGGTCTGATTCCAACCAGACTCAAAGAGCGGTCAACCTTTACCCACCACTACAAAGGGTCATCGGTCATAGACGTTATGGCCGCTGACCGTGTAACAGCGCGCCGTATCATCAAGAGCGCGGTCCTGGAGTTTTTCTCTTACTCGGACCATAAGTACGTTTCTCACACGCTGGTCCAGCCTAGGAGAACCGGGGCTCCCCCCCTCGAGGATTGGGCCCAGTTTTCGGTCAAGGACTTTAATCCGAACGAGATCCTGGCCAAATATCAGGAACTACGCCAGGAGGATGCGAACAACCTTGGGTGCAACCAACCCGCTTCGCAGGACCCCAACGTGGTACCAATGGCTGAGAGTTTTCAACGACTCCTGGAACAGGTCACTGAAGCTGTCCTGCCAAGGAAGTCCCTCCCTCGGGGGACTCGGAAACCGAACTTTTGGTGGACTCAGGATATTGCGGATGCTAGACGCGCCTCTCTCAGGGCAAGGAGGTGGTTTCAGCGTCGCCGGAAAAAGAGGGCCCCGGACGCCGATGAGGCCAGGAGGGAATATGCCCGGGCCAAAAAAGAACTTCAGGTGAGGATCTGGAGGGCCAAGGAGGCCCACTGGAAAGAGCTCTGTGCCATGGTGGACCTAAACCCGTGGGGAAAACCATACAAGGTGGTCATGGCCACCCTTAAGGGCCGGGCACCGAGGTCTGTCATGTCGACTTCCCAAGCCCGGTCCGTTATAAGCGGCCTTTTTCAAACGTCGCCTCCAACGATACCTCCGGCGAGTGTGAATCCGAGAGCCGTCTCGAGCTGGGTGACATACGGCATTGACAGCGAGGTCCTTGACGCCCTCGACGAGGACCTGATTAAAAACGCTGTGGCTAAGGTTAAGCCTTCCAAGGCCCCGGGACTTGATTCGGTCCCGTCGCAAGTGGTTGCTTGCGTCCTAAGAACCCACCAAGACCACTTTCGGGAAATGGTCGTGGATACCCTGCGTAGGGCTAGGATCCCCGCCTCATGGAAGACGGCGAGGGTTGTACTGATACCTAAACCGGGTAAGGACCTTAACTCCCCGTCCGGATTCAGACCTATCAGTATACTCCCTGCCCTGAGCAAGGCATGGGAGTACGCGATCAAGGGCCTGATCGAGAAATACGTGGGAACGGACCCATTCCATCGAGCCCAATATGGGTTTCGGAAAGGTGTAGGGACGGTAGATGCGTCGTTGGAAGTCACCGAGTTTGCTAGGGAGTGCGGCAGGAAAAACCGCCTATGTGCCCTGGTTACCATTGATGTCCGGAACGCGTTTAATTCCCTGAGCTGGGACGTCATTATGGAGGAGCTGGGCAGGAGGAGGATTCCCACCGTAATCCAGGCGGTGATAAGAAACTATTTCCAGGACAGGAGGATTGTCGTCCACACTGCGCAGGAGCGCATCGAGGCCGGGATATGGGCAGGGGTCCCACAGGGCTCTGTCCTGGGGCCATTCCTGTGGAACCTGGTTTACGACAGCCTCCTCAAGCTGCTAGACGCCGAGCGATTCGTCCGTGCGGTCGCATACGCAGACGACCTGGCGCTTGTCTTCTCCACGAGGGACCAGTGGCAGTTCAAGGAAGACCTGTCCCGAGTCATGTCAAGAGTGAGCCAATGGTTTTTAGACACTGGCCTTCAGATAGCGGTAGACAAGACGGAGATCGTCCTTCTGACAGGTCTGAGAGGGGACAAAATCCACTCCTATAGCGTTCTGGGTAAACAGATAACCTCAGTGGAAGCGGTGAAATACTTGGGGATCATGCTTGATTGCAACCGCAGTTTTAAGGCTCACCTTAAGGAAGCAGCCGGGAAGGGGGACAGGATGATGGGGGCCCTGGCATCCCTCCTGCCCAATGTTGGTGGCCCGACGACCTATGCGAGGAGACTTTACTACTCGGTGTGGGAGTCTGTGATGCTGTATGCGGCGCCGGCATGGGCCTCAGCCCTTAGACGTGATTATAATAGGGCAGCGCTGAGGAGGGCCCAAAGATCGGCCCTCATAAGATCCACGACATCGTACAGGACGGTATCGTTCCAAGCCCTGTGCGTGCTTGCGGGGAGAATTCCGGCGCACTTGAAAGTGGGGATGTGGGAGAAGGTGTTTTTGGCGAAGGTCGCCGATAGAAACAACCCGGCACTCTCGGGGAACATTGGGCTTCTGAAGGAAAGGACCACAGCCGTCAAGAGACGGGTCCTGAAGGAAGCTGTAGAGGAGTGGCAGGCAGCGTGGGACCGTTTCGACGCGTCGAACTGGACCAGAAGACTGGTGTCTTCCGTCCAGACTTTTCTCGGCGAAGCCGGCGAAGTGTTTCAGCTAGATTACTGGCTGTCCCAGCTATTGTCGGCGCACGGAGCGTTTAACGCGTTTAAGGTTAGGATTGGGAAGACACTTAATAGTGCATGCGACGACTGCGGGGGGACAGTGATCGATGATGCCGAGCATGTATTGACCAAGTGCCCTACCTACGATGAGGACCGCCGAACACTGGAACGGGAGCTGGGAGCCCCGGTCGAGGTCTCCAATGTGATCGCCCTGGCCATGGGATCGGAGGAGAAGTGGGCTGCCTTGAAGCTGTTTGCTAAGACAGTCATGAGAGATAGAGCAGCCAAAGAGCGGGCCAAAGAGGCGCTGGCTCGCGCGGCGAGAAATAGGGCCCTTAGGTCCCAGGCCGCCGCCAAGAAGCAAGAGGCTGCAAGGAAGAGGGGGAAGAGGAAGGGAGGAAACCACACCCACCTCCCTACCGCTCGACCGACTAAGAAGAGGAAGACCCAGGACCCTGTGACGCTACTGGGCATTGGATAACGGGTGACATGGGTGATTTATAAGTCACAAACAGTGTTTGTAGTTTTTTAATCGCGTAGTTATTTGAATTTTTAATTATGACGCACCAGTAGTGGGTTTTTAAAATTTTGACGAAGCCATTAGGGCAGTTAAGGTGGTCATCTAGGCAAGCAGCATTGAGCTGTTACGTCGCCGGTGCATTCAGGATGCCCCCCAGCATTGGAGGGTGAGGGAGGAGGTATTACCTAGGAGTACCCCTCTCATCCAAGGGCTCAAACAAGAAGGTGGCATCTCTGGGGGGGGGTTTTTAGTGAGTATCCCGCTCTTCTAGCGGCGAGTCTCACATAACCCCGGCATACCTGCTGGGGTATGCATAAAGCATTTTCCCCCTCCGCAAAAAAAAAAAAAAAAAAAAAAAAAAAAAAAAAAAAAAAAAAAAAAAAAAAAAAAAAAAAAAAAAAGACCCTGTGATCCGTACAGTGATCAAAATAATTGTTGAAACTTTGTTTTATGAGGGCTGCTTGGATTTCGTTGTCCGAACGCTGAGCAGATCGACCACAGAATCTTGCTGATTGGCCAAATTTTCCTTGGAGAGGAGGGACCTTCCCTTTGTAAGTTCGACGGTATAGGGGGGCAATCCTCCCCCTCTCGATAAGGTAGAGGTGCAAAAGTAGACATCTGCTTTCGCCAGGGTCGCGTTTTCTAACCGATTTGTCCCGCGGGTCTGCGGGGAAACCCTCCGATAGAGTAATATACGGATTAACTCAGACCGAAAAATTCTTAATACCTGAAAAACGGCACGATGTGGATTTTCCCTTTCCGACATCTGGCAGACAATAAATGGTTCCCGACGAAACCTTACAAAACAAGCAATTAAGTTCTTAGGTAGTTGTAAACCCGAGTTGACTAACTGGTGACTCGCGAGCCACCGGGGGCCCCTCCGCGTTGCTGTCACGCAGAACAGCCCCCCTCCATACCTACCAGACCCTGTCGATCGCAGTCGATTCCTGCTTCTTTCCTTCTCTTTTCGACTGCGATCGTCAGAGTCTGGTAGCTATGGAGGGGGGCTGTTCTGCGTGACAGCAACGCGGAGGGGCCCCCGGTGGCTCGCGAGTCACCAGTTAGTCAACTCGGGTTTACAACTACCTAAGAACTTAATTGCTTGTTTTGTAAGGTTTCGTCGGGAACCATTTATTGTCTGCCAGATGTCGGAAAGGGAAAATCCACATCGTGCCGTTTTTCAGGTATTAAGAATTTTTCGGTCTGAGTTAATCCGTATATTACTCCATCGGTGGGTTTCCCCGCAGACCCGCGGGACAAATCGGTTAGAAAACGCGACCCTGGCGAAAGCAGATGTCTACTTTTGCACCTCTACCTTATCGAGAGGGGGAGGATTGCCCCCCTATACCGTCGAACTTACAAAGGGAAGGTCCCTCCTCTCCAAGGAAAATTTGGCCAATCAGCAAGATTCTGTGGTCGATCTGCTCAGCGTTCGGACAACGAAATCCAAGCAGCCCTCATAAAACGAAGTTTTAACAATTATTTTGATCACTGTACGGATCACAGAGTCTACATCAATCTAATCATGCTTTTGGATAAGTTACACTCTCGTCAGACTACAGGGTGAGCCAGGAATCCATCGATGTCACTTCCATATCGATGCGATAAGAGAGTGTGTTTAAGAAATGCCTACTCCTTTTATAATTTGTATTGCTTGTGTAAAAGTACTCCGATTTGCATGAGATTTGTGATAATTTTAACTGGGAGACGCCAGGAATCCATTACTGTTACTTTCATATCGCTACGATGAAGAATAAAGAATTTCTTAATACACTGTAATGAATATTTCACCCTCGTCTGTGGGTCACCGACCTCGATTCGTTGCGGTCGGCCGAGGATTCATACCTGTTTCAGAAAAACTGTATTCTTTATTCTTTATCGTATCGATATGGAAGTGATACCGATGCATTTCTTATGTTTTTCAAATGAATATTATACCGAATTTCATGTAAATCGAACTATTTTTACCGAAATTTTGGAAATCAATTTATTATGAAGATTCCTTAATTACGATCCGATTTGTGTCATTTTGGGACCACTTTCATCGGGAAAACATAAGGAAACGATTCACACCACTTTCGCCAAGATCAGATGAAAAATATAGAATTTTTGATTCATCACTTCTTAGGGGGCAACATTTGTACGGCCCCCCTGGGCTCGAGGGTCGAAGTCCTTGAAACCCATCGAGGCACGGCTTATCGGTAGGGTTGCCTCTTGAGTCGAGGTTTGCGTGCGACGAAAATTCAAGCGCGCCACACTTTTGGACGCGACACGCCTGACAACGGTTCTACCCGCACGCAAGAACGTGGCATTCCGGCGCGCCACACTTCTAACCGCGCACAAGATGCTAGCAAGAACTTCCGATGAGGTGGAAAGTTTTCGTCTGCAAGGAGAATGCAGATCGCAATATAGTCGTTATAACTGAGTAATAAACCATTTCCATAATTTATAGCACCTTCAGGTAAACCAAATGTAGCTTCGTAAAAACAGATGTTGCAGTGTGCCCTACAGTAAAAGTATTTATGATATCCTCTATAAGCCAGGTATATCGAGAAATTCGTATACTTTTCGCAAATCTACGTATATCGCGATCGTGTCTTGCCGATCGTTTCGCTGATCGATAATATTATACATGGAACAGGTAGTACACAATACAAGACTGCGCTGGTTCCTGGAAAAAGCATGTGGAGTCGACGTAGATATGGGAGCCCGAACTCGCTGTCTCTAAGTAGTGACGGGTACGACCTCCTGGCCTGCGAGAAGGAGCGCGCTCCTTCCGACGTTCCGACGCGCCACGCCAAATGGCGTGGCGCGTGGCGTGTGGCGCGCAGGAGTGCCGGCCAGGAACGTCCGTGTAAAGGCCCCAATTGTCTTATCTCAAGTCAGTCAGTCGTTAATTATCAACCGGTAAACTCGAATGAAATAAATAGAAACGGATATTCTCTCTCTCAAACCAAACATCAGTTTATTTCATAAAACTCTGATACTTTTAGAACAGCTGAGTGATGCCAATGGATTCCTGGCGTTCCGTCGATTAAAATCATACCAAATATCATGCAAATTGGAATATTTTGACACAAGCTATTTGTATTCCATATGTAAAAGTTGTTCGATTTACACATTTGCAATGATTTTCATCGGAAAACCCCCAGGTATCCATCGGCGATACTTCCTTATCCATACTAGAGCTCTTACTTTTCTACCCGTCGGGTACCCGTCTACCCGACACAACTTCAAGCCGTTGAAAGTGGTATTGTTCGATCATATTTGGCTAACATCAGACTACACCGCAGACAATCACAGACAATACTACATTCAATTGCTTGAAGTTATCCCGGGTAATGTCCGGGTACCCGGTTACCCGTCGGTTCAAAAAGTAAGTGCTCTAATCCATACGATAAAGCAGCGCCTTCCAACTTGCCTCTTGAGAGGCAAAAGCCGTCCCCCACTACCGTCCGTCGTCACCATGGCGCGAAGTCGCGGCCGAGTCAAAATAACTAATGCGATCTCTTCTTCCATGAATACAATTATCGTCTTTTGTTTTGCGACTCGCGCATTCAACACAGCGAGAATGATTGTCATACTATTTGCTGTGACTGCTATCTGTAGACGCGTAGAGCTAATAGATCCATTGCTAATTAAAGCGTACACGCGTTTGCAGTCTAGATACATTCTCTCGCGACATCGCTAGGTGTCGGCTTACAATGTATGTAGAATATCTACAAACAATGTCTGTCAGTCTCGACTGGCCTCTACGCCACGGTTATGTTTGGTACATGAACATCGCCCGTTTATCGGCATCGCGCGTGGCGTCTGAGCTTCCTTGTCTACGGAACTGTCACGGTCTCCTTTTTAGCGTCGCGAGGTTTCCTTGACAACAAGTCACGCTGCTCGAAAGAAAGGTTGGAAGGGGAAGCAAGCGCGTGAGGGGCCCCTACGCTGGACGACGCTGCGATAAAGAATAAATAATTATTTTATTTCTTAAACAGATACAGAGTAATTATGGAGCAACGCCCGTCAAGAAGATGCGGCCGCCCGGTACCGCGTGGCGAGGATAGCCCTTCGCTGTGTCTCACCCGATTTTTATGGCTTTTTCGGGAAAAAGGTACGAATCCTGGGCCGAACGTAGCGAATTGAAGTCGAGCCCCCGCAGTCACGGGTGAAATATCCATTTGAGCGAATTAAGAAATTCTTTTCTTCGTCGTATCGAAAGGGAAGTGGTGCCAATGGATTCCTTATGTTTTTCTGATGAAAATCATACCAAATATCATGCAAATCGGACTACTTTGACACAAGCTATTTGTATTCCCTATGTAAAAGTTGTCCGATTTACACGACATTTGGCATGATTTTCATCGGAAATCCCCAAGGAATCTGTTACATGAGCCCTTCTGGCCCTTTCCGTGCTTGCTGTTCGCGCCTCGCCTTATTCCGTAGATGACGCACAGTGGGGCATTTCGGGTTGAAACGCGGCACTAAGTCCTTTTACAAAAATATTGCCAAACTGCAAATTTTTTTTTACAGGTAGTTGATTGTGTATTTGAGTGATAATGTAGCATGATTGTTTTTCACATTCATTAATTTTTAACGCGACTACACGGTTTTGAAAAGGACAACCACGAAACTCTTCAGAACTTGTATTGTTATTTATAGTTTTGTTGTTTGTTTAATTCAACTAATTTTTGGTGGGATTAAGTGTTGGGATATGTATTTGAAGTGTGCCAAATTTTATTTTGATATCTCTGATATTTTTGGAATTATGCATTACTGAATTTTTCAATTTTCATTGTTTATTTTGAATGGGAGTTCAGTGGAGTTCAGTGTTCTTACTAGTCACATTGGAAAGGGCGAAGCCTTACCTTTATCGTACAGAAAAAATTGGCTGCTACTAGCTGCTACTGGGGTAGTGAGAGGGGTGAGGTGTCTATGACGCGTTCTTTTTTACAAAAATGCCTTTCCTGCCATTGAAATTCAAAGTAAATGAAATATTTTTACATGTGAAAGATGCGGAGCTTTTTCCTATGTACAGTGTGCACGATATTGTCGGCAATTTGTACATAGCCAGTGGAGAAGTCCTCAGGGTGAAGCTGGTACGTGTCGTAGATCGGAAGGATCAGTCGCAACCATTGCTCCGTTTTCTTTCAGATACATGGCCATAAACATAATATGGCAGTAGGTAAGCTAAGGGAGTTCTGGACCAAGTGAGGGCGAGGGGGTGAGGCGGTGCGGGGGGGTACCGGTCGCAGGCGCGGGGGCGAGGTGGGGAGGGGGGTACCGCGCTCTTCCGTGCGATGGGTGCGGGGGTGAGGCGGGGAGGGGGTACCGCGTTCGTGGGTGAGGGGGTGACGTCACAGGGGAGGAAGATTTCAAGATGGCGTCGACCGAGTTCGTGGGTAAGAGGGGCACGCCACAGGGAGAGGGGGATGCATTTTCAAAATTTCAAATGGTGTCGCGCGCATTTTATATTGACACCATCTGCCGGATGCTTAAGGTACTTTGAACACGTGTCGTTACCGCGGAATTTTCATACGCGTGCGAGGATCGGCGCGCAGGCGCGAAAGATAAGGCGCGAAAGGATCTAACGTGGATGCTGTAATTCAACACCGATAACTATTCGAGATTAATTAACCTAAATAGCGCAACCGTCTCACGAAAGAATGCAACACCACTCCATATAAACATCCGTCGACGAAATATAATTCGACGCGCTGTCGCGATAACTATTCGAGAACGATTAATCTAAATAACGCAACCGCTTTACAGGGAAGGTGGAAGATAGGTAAGTAAACCTGACATATTAATATTAAGATTTTCAAGATTGAATAATTTATTAAACTTAATTCTCCCACTCAACTACATCGCCATCAAATAGGGCGCTATCCTCATCGTCGATAAAAATAACATCATCATCGACGATTTCACCGAGTACACCCCCATCGTCAATTTGCTCGGGCTCGGTCTGAATTGCAATGTCGCAAGCGTTAAGCCCCGATACTGCATTCGTATGAACTGCGTCAAAATTAATTTTTTTGGCATTGACACAGTTTCGCCAAACCACGCTCTGTGGAGCACCCGCACGATGCCGCTGATATATATTTCCAAATATATCATTATCATCATCATCGTCGTCATCTAAAAAGTATGTGTGTTGAGCATGTCGATTCAGCCAAAATTGCTCATCCCCGTAATGATCATTCGGCGGTTCATCAATTGCGGTGTCAGCATTGTGAAAAACTTTTAAAAAAATATCGCCATCGTGAGCAACTTCAGCCTCGCGGACGATGTCATTCCGAATTTCTTCGGTTTGAACTTCAACATTCTGACACGTAACGTATACTTTCGGGCTATACGTATGGATCGGTATCACAGCAGAGGTGATCGTGCCGGAAGCTGGACGATTCAAATTCACGGGTAATGACATAATCTGAAACCAATTTTTCTTATAATTCTCAAAGTTACTAACACAACGATTCACTAAAATATGATAATGGAAACTTACGGTATAATCGCTTGTATTTCCGTGCGTTGAACGACTGACGATATCCTTCAAAAGCAGGCTCTTCAAAATTATGCACTTCCAAAAAATAATCCACTTCAAAAGCGATTCACTTCGAAGTAATTGCACTTAAGGTACGCAACTTAGATATAATAATTTCTTAAAACGTTTCTCGCGGTAACGTATGTCTTGACTGCCGCAGTAGCATTTGAGAACTGATTTTAAGGGACTGCTTCGCGATCACATGCATACGGACGTATAGCGCGATAATTATTCGGGCATCGCCCAACGTATTTTGAAAACTGAGACCACCGTGATGGGTGTAAACACCCTTATCACGAAAGCTACAATTCAATACGCGTGGTAACGCATCGAGCAAGCGCTACATCACGTCACCTGATTGAAACGTTGAGGGTGAGAGAGAGTTCGAAGAAAAGAAGCGATAACGACTCATGAATCTCGGCTAGGGTAGGTGGTTAGTACATTCAATCAGAGTCACGCAGTTGTTCGATAAACATCTTCGCGATCATTCTTCCCCTGAGTTTTCGATATTTGGATCAGAACCGTATCAGGTGGAAGAGTTGCATCAACCACTCGTACCTTTTAATTGAATATTAAAGCAGAAGAAGTAAACATGGAGGTATTCATGGACACGTACGGGGTTTTGTCCCGAATATCCGGACTTTTACGCAGTGTTGCGGAATTCCGAGACTGGGTGAATCAGTGTGACACGTGCTTGCGACTCATCATCGAGTATCAGTGCGGCGAAGGAGTGTCAATGGCATCGAAGCAGCGTCTGGCATCGCTAATCGCGCGTATCAAGACATTACGCACGATCGTGCGGGTACGGTTTTCGCGAGTAGGACTCGGAGTTTCGGGTCGGTTGACGACACCTAAGGTCGTATGGGAGGATGTGGAAACCGCGTTTCGGAATCGTATTTCAACTGGTGCGGTCATTAACGTGGGTTACATCGATCCGCGTCAATTTTTGGCAGGGGCACGACGAATGGTGCTATCGCGCGTGACAGACGCTATCAGAGAACATTCTGGTGTGGTCGTGAATACGGTCCTGAACGCGGAGTTTATGTTAAACGCGAATACAGATATGAAAAGTTTCGGGACGCGAAATCGCGTACTGTTCAGGACATCGAACGTGCGCGAGTGGTATTCGCGGTGTGTGGTCACTCCCACGTTAGTGGCGATCGAAGAGTTTCAAGATCGTGACAGTGGATGGACCCTAAAGGCTGTGCTAAATATTCTAGTGAATATTAATAAGCATAATCCACTTCGAGCCGGCTGCGACGTACCACTTCCGCGCAAGATCATTCTTAAAAGGGCGGTTGTGAACGTAAAGAGTAGAGACAATGCGTGCTTCTTGTGGTCAGTCGTCGCTAGTTTGTATCCTGCTGCTACGCATGGGGATAGGGTCGCATCGTACCCACACTACTCGGAGGTGCTTCGCACGAACGATATGACTCTTCCCGTAACGTTGAACCAGCTGACGAAATTCGAGAGGTTGAACGACGTGTCTGTAAACGTGTACACGTGGTCCGACGGAAGCTGCGCACCTCTGCGTTTGACCGAGGACAAGCAGGAGAAACACGCGAATCTGCTACTGGTGCAGGATCCCAAGGACTCCCAGCATTATCATTTCACGTGCATTCGCAGCATGTCAAGGCTCGTATCGAAGCAACTCAGCAACCACAATGGTCAAGTATTCGTTTGCGAAAGGTGAGTCAAATATGGAATTTTCAATTGATATACTATTTATTCTTTTTGTTTGATTATTATTAATACTATTATCGTTGCAGATGTCTCAGCTTCTTCCATTCGTCCGAGCAATTGACGAAGCACAACGTGGACTGCCAACGTCTGAACGAGTGTGCCGTCGAATTGCCGTCCGCGGAGGATAAATGGTTGCAATTCAAAAATTTCAAACACAAGGACCGAGCACCATTCATCGTCTACGCGGACTTCGAATGCATGCTGGAAGACGTCGAGTCTGCGGAGCGGAGTCGGACGTACGCGTACCAGCAGCACAGAGCGTACAGCGTAGGATACTACATCCATTGCTCCACCGACGCGTCTCTGTGCCGTTATCGGGCGTATCGTCACGAAACCGAGTGCGTGAAATGGTTCGTGCAAGAACTTCGAGACTTTGCGGACAATGCGTATTCGTGGTTGCGGAACGCGAAACCAATGAACTCGTTGACGGATCAACAGTGGCAAAGTTTTAACGAAACAATCGCGTGTCACGTGTGCGGACAACCGTTCGTCGATGGGAATAAAAAAGTGCGCGACCATTGCCACTCGACGGGTGAGTACCGAGGCGCGTCCCACGTGTCGTGCAACTTACAATTTCAAAGATCGTACACGATACCGGTAGTGTTTCACAATTTATCAGGCTACGACTCGCATTTCGTAATTAAGGAGTTGGCGTCCGCGTTCGAGGGGCAGATCGACCTGCTGCCAGTGACGAAGGAGCGGTACATATCGTTCACCAAACACGTCAAGGGAATCGACGCCGAGAACAATGATTGGAATAGGGGATTGAAGTTTCGTTTCATAGATTCGTTGAAGTTCTTGACCGCTAGTCTGGAGAAACTCGCTTCGGACCTCGGCAAAGAAAGACTCGCGATTCTACGACGCAAGTTTCAATCCCTATCGAACGATCAGTTCGATCTCCTGACCAGGAAGGGCGTCTTCCCGTACGACTATGTATCGTCGTACTCCAAACTGAAAGATACGCGTTTACCATCCCGCGAAGCGTTTTATAACCAGCTGAACGATCATGCCGCGTCGGAGCCTGATTACGCGCACGCCGTGAACGTGTGGAATTCCTTTCGCGTGCAGACATTGGGCGAGTACAGTGATTTGTATTTGAAAACAGATGTGCTGTTACTCGCCGACGTATTCGAAAGTTTCCGCACCGACTGTATCGCGAGTTACGATTTGGATCCTGCGCATTATTTCACGCTACCAAGTTTCACGTGGGACGCGATGCTCAAGTACACCGGTGTACGATTAGAACTTTTGACGGACGTGGACATGCTACTGTTCGTGGAGCGTGGCATACGCGGCGGTCTGAGCCAGTGCTCGCACAGGTACGCGCGAGCCAACAACAAGCACCTGCCTGCGGGGATGTACGACGAGTCGAAGCCATCGACGTATCTAATGTACTTCGACGTCAACAACTTGTACGGCTGGGCGATGTCGCAGGCTATGCCGAAAGGAGGGTTTCAATGGCTGGATGATGCGACAGTGGCCGCACTCGACGTATCATCCCTACCCGACGGCGAGGACTCCGAGGAATCTGAGGGATACCTGCTGGAGGTAGACATCGAGTATCCCAAGGAGATCCATGACGCCCACGCCGACCTTCCATTCTGCCCGGTGCGCGAGCACGCGCCAGGAGGAAAACAGACCAAGCTGCTTGCCACGCTCGACGATAAGGAGCGATACATCATCCATTATCGCTACCTAAAACAGTGCGTGCGACACGGTTTACGCGTGACGCGAATTCATCGGGTGTTGCGATTTGATCAGTCGCATTGGTTACGCGACTACATCCGATTGAATACCGATTTGAGAACGCGCGCTACTAGCGAATTTCAAAAGACTCTATACAAATTAATGAATAACGCGGTGTACGGGAAGACAATGGAAAATGTTCGGAATCGCGTAGACGTGCGACTGGTGACGCGGTGGGACGGTCGTTACGGCGCGGAAGCGCTGATCGCGAAACCGAACTTTCACAGTCGCACGATCTTCTCGGAGCAGTTAGTGGCAATCGAAATGCGTAAACTGAAAGTTAAGTTCGACAAACCGATATACGTGGGTATGAGTGTGCTCGATGTATCGAAGGAATGTCTGTATGAATTTCAGTATGCATATATGCGCGCGGAGTTCGGTGATCGGTGTAAGGTTCTGTACACCGACACCGACAGTTTAATGTATAGTGTGGAATGCGAGGATGCGTATGAAAGGATGAAGCGTGACGTTGCCCGATTCGACACGAGTGATTACGCGGTGGACAATCCGTACGGTATGCCCCGCGTAAACAAAAAGGTTCCGGGACTCATGAAAGATGAGAATAACGGCGCCTTGATGATCGAGTTCGTCGGACTGCGGTCTAAGATGTACGCGACTAGAACGTTTCACGCGGCAGTGGGGTCTACGAGTGAGACTAAAAAAGTGAAGGGTGTGCGGAGACACGTGGTCGCGAACGATATACAATTCGATGATTACATTCGTTGTCTCCGCGATCTCACCGAAAAATCGATTCGACAAAACAATATTCGCTCCAACCAGCACGAGGTGTATTCCGTGAGTGGGGAAAAGAACGCGCTCAGTCCGTTCGATGACAAGCGATATATTTTAACCGATCGGGTCAGCACCCTTCCGTGGGGACATTATCGAATCCCCGAGCTCGAGCTTGAGCCTGACGAGTCCCTCGAGAATCCCATTGTATAGAACGCTTGTATGTTTGTATTTTTGCATGTACATATGTTTCTTTTGTATATGTTATTTATTTATGGATATGTTATTTATTTATTTATGGGTATGTAATATATGTATAGCGTAGAATATAACCAAAATTGTATTTTATACGTATTAGTATATATATTTTCGAATATAATTTATATGCACGAAGAAGAATGAGAATGCGAATAAACGGACAATGTATATATTTATATGTATTTTATTCATTCATTTATTCGTTCCAGTAACATCAAGCATGATAACGAATCAAAGAATATCCTTGTCGCGTATCCACGAGTTCCGCGACGAATCGAATCCGAGCCACTTAACGTACACCTGATTCCCCTTGCGACGAATAATCTTCTCGACCAGATAGACGTCCGGATTCGCGACCGAATGTAGTTCGTACTCGTAGAATCCACCCGAGATCGGCTCTTCCGCGGAATCGCGCAGAATGTACGTCACCGGGAACGTTCGTTGTACGGTTACGATTTCGAATACCTCGGTCGACCAGTTCGGAGTGTACCCCTTCTCGAAGAGGGTCTTGAACTTGCTCACGCGTACCTTGTCACCGACGTTGAATTTCGCGCGGAGTCGAACGCCTTTCGATGCAGAGGGGGAGGGGGGTTCATTCACGGCGAATGACAAACGCGTCACGGGGGTCACGTCAACGGGTCGGACGTTGATCGTCCGATGCTTGCGATGATTGTAGGTGCGTACGAGCGCAGGTAACAGGTCGACCCAGCGATAGGACGCGTTCAAGGAGAATTGTTTCCACATGAGGTTTTTCAGCGTGCGATTGAAACGTTCGACGATCGACGCTTTCATCACGCTGTACGTGGAGTAGTGGTTGATCCCGCGCATCTTCACGCATCGTTGAAACTCCACGTTGTAAAACTCCTTTCCCATGTCGGTTTGTAAATTTCGCGGACATCTATCGCTCTGCCGCAATACGGTCGTGAACGCCGCGGTCACGTCGCGTCCACCTTTCGTTTTCACGGGTATGGCCCACGCGTACTTGCTGAACGTGTCGATGATCGTTAGTATGTAATGATATCCACGATTTTGCTTCGCGTACGGACGCATCTCCACCAAATCGGCCTGCCACAAATCATCGTAGCCGCGAATCACGACGCTACGCCGTGGGAAATTCCGTCTAGCCGGGGCGTGTAATTCGTTCACTAGTTGTACTCGCTCCTTGTTCATGCTTCGCGGGTGGTCGGGGGTGGTCGCGACGTTCCAAAGACGTTAGAATTAGTATCAGTTCCTCGAGCGTACGTAAAACGCAATCGGTGCACGTATTTCGCGATCGTTCGTTATTAGTCGTTTCGTAGTCGTAGCCGATATTGTCAGAATCATTGATCATCGTCATCGTCGTCGTAGACCCTCGTTTGCTTTTCGTTTGTACCGATCCGTGGTTGTTATCGCAGTCGACGACGTCGTGAACTCTTCGAGTCTGTCTTTCAAGTGATCGAAGCGTCGTTCCATCGTGGTATTTAAATCTTCCTCTAGTTGGGACAATTGCGCGTTAACGATATCCGACATCGTTCGTTGTACTCGCGTCTCGAGTTGAGATCGTTGATACGCGGCGTCCAGTCGTACGCTCGCGATAGCCGTTTCAATTTTTTGGTTAAAGCGTTCATCCGCCGAGGACAATAGTCTCGTCATTTCGTTGTTATTGATGTTGTTATTGCTGTTATTGTTGTTATTACGTAACGAGGTGCCAAACTTGTTCACCGACATAACGATCCGTGCGCGCGAACACTACTGACGCCACGATCACCGGATCGTTCAATTTAAGATGCGTCCATCCTCGCGAAGTTCCTCCACGATGGATGCGATTTCGTTATCGTGACCCGTGTGACCTGCCGCGCGCGATGCTACGAGCAATCCAAGCCTATCGACCAATTTGTTCGGATCGTCCCAGTACACGTAATCGATCGCGTTATCGGTGACCGTCATCGATTCGTCGATGGGCAATCCTCGACCTTGTCGCATGCCCGCGCCGCCCACACCGCCCGCGCCGCCTGCGCTGCCCCTAACGCGTCTGACATTCGATGTTCGCACCCCACCGATCACCTGGGATATGATTTTCGTATACTTGTACCCCTTGTTACCCAGCGTGCGCTTGCTCGGCGAATGGTTTTGCTTATGCGCGCTCGTTGACAACAAGATGCGTCGGTACGAGCGGAAATCAGCGTCCGTGCACGTCTGCTGGTTGGGTTCTCGCATGAACAACAATTCGTACAAACCCCGAGTCCCCGGGTATCGCGTCCCGTTCACGCGAATATCATCGCCGCCCGCATCGATGGTGAGCACGGAATCGCCGATCATTAGATCTTCGTCGGGCCCCAAGTATACGCCGTACACATCATCGATTAGTCTCCTGTTGTCGGTGAAGAACAGTCGTAAGTATTGTCGCGACAAGGGTCCTTTGGCATTCCGTACATACACTTCGATATCATCGACGGGTTTACGCACCATATCCGAATCGTACGTCTTTACTGACGACTCATCATCATGATTTTTTCCATTGTCTTCATCGACGATATCATCAACAACATCATCTTCATCGACAACTTCGTCAACATCGTTGTTGTTGATGTTATCGTTGTCGTTGTTATCGTTGTTGGTGTTGTTGTCGGTATCGTCAGCGTCGTCGTCGTCGTAGTCATCGTCGTCGTCGTCGTCGTCGTCGTCGTCGTCGTTGTCGTCACTAGAATCTGGAAGGTTATTCGGATGTTCCTTGATTATCGACGGAGTGATGGGTTGAAATCTCTTCGATGATTGTTGTTGATCGTATTCGTGTTTCCTATTCACGGGTCGCGATCGAGGCGTTGAGTGTGTTTTCGACGCGGACGCGTTCTCGATCAATCGTTTCAACGGTTCAACGATGGGCCGCGTGTTCGCATCCACAGCCGCTTCCGTATCCATTTTTCCAATTTTCATGGCCAAGCACTTTTTACGTATAACGTCGCTGACTTTGGCGATTTCCACCTTTGTGTTCGCGGCCCGACGTTTCGTTCCTTTTTGTCGATGACATCGGTGATGTTTTTGCGAATGCTTCGCGTCAACGTTGCTCGTGGTTATCGGCGTTGTCGTCATCGTCGGCTCGTTAGACATTTCGTGTTGCTCGATGAACGACTCGCGGTTTACTAATGTCCGCGAGCTACGACGAACTCGTTAAATCCTCTTCGATACCGACCTTCGTACATGGAACTATCCTTATCGATCACCACGAAATCGTATCGTCGACGCCAACATCTCGCACACAAGTCGTTGAACGACTCGAACGTCATGTCTGTGTTCACATGATCGTTGTACACGCGGCGCAAGTTCGTGCCGTCTTGTTTGAATAGCATGAGAAAATTTGCGTTGTCCCTGATCAAATGTTTAGGTATTCTAGCGTACGACTGACATAAATAAAAGCAATCCACGTTCGAGTGACGACCCATAGAGAAGTATTCGCGTATCGTGTTCTGTTCGTCGCACGCCACGTCGACGAACACGAAGATCGAATCGGGCCGAGCGTCTCTCGGTGGAACGATCTCAGTGTTGTCCGAGTAGGGAAAGTATTCGATTCCGTCGACCAGCGACAACACATGCTCGAGATAGCGATACTTTGGTTGATGCAACGATTTAGAGTACACGTACACGTTCTCGAAACGCAAACCGTTCGGGCTCTCTAGCATACTTAAAAGCACATTCGTTTTTCCACACCCTGACGGTCCACAAATCACACCACGCACACTATTCGGCAGCAGCGGACCGTGTCTGTTCGCTCGACTCGCATCCCTATCATCTTCGAGCATTCGATTCGCGGTTACGCGAATAACGTTCGACTGTTTCGCGAATCGCATGTTCGCGGGGTTTCTCAGGTACTCGCACGCGTGTAACGAAGGATGACTATTTATATTCGTGGCACGCGTCGCGCAGGTCACACTCACTGTGATCGGTGAAGCGTGCGTACGCGTCTATTATTGTAGTAGCTATCGTGATTAATCTAACGTATATGATAGCATCAACGACTGTGACGTCATACAAGAAGAAGAAGAATCTGAAGAAGAATCTGAAGAAGAAGAAGACTGGTTCGGGTCTCGTGAACGGCATCATAAACCGTCTGCCATTCGAACTACACGTTCCGGGTTATCAGTTCTGCGGACCGGGAACGCGTTTGCTAAAGCGATTGGCTCGTGGCGACGAAGGTGTGAATCCCCTGGACGTAGCGTGCCGCGATCACGATATCGCGTACTCTCGTCGGAAGGATTTAGAGGGAAGACACGAAGCTGATCGTGCGTTAGCCGAACGAGCGCGAGAACGAGTGTTCGCGAACGACGCGACCTTTGGCGAAAAAGCAACCGCGACTGGAGTGTGGGCAACGATGAAGGCTAAGACTAAACTCGGCATGGGTATGAGAAGGACGAAACGTAAACAGAGAAAGTCTGGAAGGAAACATCCGCAACGGCGACGACGACATCGTAATCTACGAGTGGCGAAACGCGGTGGCTTTCTTCAATTTCTTCCGTTCGTATTGCCTGCTTTATCAGCTATCGGGGCATTGGCCGGTGGAGCGGCTGGTATAACCAAAGCGGTCAACGATTCGAAGGCGTCTCGAAAACAGCTGGAAGAGACGTTGCATCATCATCGTGCGATGGAAGGGCGAGGGATGCATCTGACACCGTATAAGCGAGGCGCGGGCTTGAACCCGAGACGGCGGCGCCAACGACGAGTGCAGACGAAGAAAAAAAAAAAAGTCGATCGCGTAGGCGCATGGCGACGGTGGCGGCGATAAACCAACAACCTATGACGAACCTGCAATTAGAGCGCGAGTGCGCCAGCATTCCGTTCTTTCGAGGGGTGTTTATGCGCGACACGCTTCCCACGCGCGCACGCAGCAACGAATGCGGTATCGCGAATCTGGACGAGAATCGAGGCACCGGTACACACTGGGTCGCGTACGCGAAACGCGGGTCACGAGTACAGTACTTTGATAGTTTTGGGAATCTGCGACCACCAACGGAATTGATCCACTATTTCGGACGCGATACAACGATCACGTACAATCACAATCGTTTTCAACGTTTCGACGAGATGAATTGCGGTCGCTTATGCATGCAATTTTTACAGCAAAAGTCTATGGAATTATGGCATACGTACTAATAACGGTGTGTACTAAGATTTCGTTTCAATGTAACCATGCGTAATGGCAATCCATATTTTCTTTAATAAAGACACATAATATCGATAAATTGCCGAGTATTCGTACGCGCGCGTCACTTCCTTTCTCTCCGTCTCGCGAATGTAATCTATGATATGTCGTTCACGCTCACGTTAACGGGTCGCAGCAGCGTGCTCACGGTAAATTATTTCCCGCCGATAGAGTTGAGTGATGGTCAATACGAATTAGGACTCACGGACTTGGAGACGTTTCACACGATACCAAACATCGACTCGAGCAACGATAAATTCTATTTCATCGTGAACTATGACACCGAAAACAACTCCGTCGTCGACGCCGCTCGTGAATACATTACGATCCCCCACGGTTCCTACGAATTAGACGCTATCGCCGAGTATCTGAAGCAACGATTACTCGATCGATATCCTCGAAAACGCGGTAACGACGATGACGACGATAACAACAAGTACCCTCTAATGCTACGAGCTAACAACAACACCATGAAAAGCGAGATGTACTGTTCGTTCTTTGTAGACTTTACGAAACCCAACAATGTAGGCTCGTTGTTAGGATTTTCCCCGAATCGTGTCTTAATACCGAGAATCTGGCACGAGTCCGACGTTCCCGTGAATATTATAAACGTTAACGTGATCAGAGTAGCGTGCAACGTAACTACCGGCGCGTACAGCAACGATAAACCGGTACACACTATCCACGAATTTTCACCTCGCGTGCCGCCGGGTTATAAGATATCGGAAACTCCGCGACACGTCATTTACCTGCCGATCGTCGCACGAGCAATACACGATCTAACGCTACGCATCGTCGATCAATACGATCGTCCTATAGATTTTCGCGGCGAAGAAATAACGATTCGTTTGCACGTTCAACGACGTCCGCGCGATAGGTAACGTGACCGCACACGTATGCGCGCGTGTGTAGTATGTTAGTGTTAGATCACACGTACGAATCATCAATCGTCGCTGCCGCTGCTACTCCAGGCGTCTCTGTCTCGCGTCATCGGCGCGACCCTTTATCGATAGGTGAAAGTAGAAGAATAAAGACTGGTGGAGCGGTAAGAAGAGGACCCATAAGGAGAAGCAAGCCGTTGACTCGCCGAAACGCACGTTTCCTACGATCGCTAGGATTCATCGTTGCCTATTAGACACGCAACCACGATGTCGATTATTCTGGATGTGGCGAATACGCCAACCTTCGACAATCGTATCACGAAGATCGAGTTACACACGTATAATCCGTACGCCAACACGACGTTCGACAATAGCGACGAGATAAGAATCCCCATACAGCAACAAGATCTGTACACGCTTCCGTGCGAAAGTTTTCTCTACATCGAAGGTCGTGGCACGTTGACGGCACAGACCGCGACAGGTCCGGCAACGTCCACGACCGCTGTTCTAGACAATAATTGCGTCGCGTTCATGTTCGATGAGATTCGATACGAATTGAACGGTGTCGAGATCGATCGTTGCCGAAATCCGGGAATCACTACCACGTTGAAAAATTACGTTTCGTTGTCGGCCGATAGAAGCAAAGTGCTCGCGAATGCTGGTTGGAATTATGCCATCGATTACGATAACGACATTTTTCATTCGGGTGCTTTCAATTTCTGCGTACCTCTGAACGTGTTATTAGGATTCTGCGAGGATTACAAACATATCGTGATGAACGCGCGGCACGAGCTGATCCTCATACGATCACGAGTCGATACGAACGTGATGCACTGCACCTCCGCCACTGCTTGGCCGAAACTGGAGATACGCAAGGTGCAGTGGCGTATGCCCCATGTCGTTTTGGAGGAAGTGAATAAACTATCGATGCTGCGTATCCTGGAAAGCGGTCGTCCGATCGCGATGAGTTTCCGATCGTGGAGCTTGCACGAGTACCCGTTACTGCAAGCTACAACGAAACACACGTGGACCGTGAAAGCTACATCGCAAATCGAGAAACCTCGATACGTGTTATTCGGCACGCAAACTGATCGAAAGAATTGTCCCGATAAATCCGCGAGCAGATTTGACTCGAATAATCTCACGAACCTTCGACTCTACCTAAATTCCGAAGCGTTTCCGTACGACGACTTGAACTTGGATTTCGATAGGAATAAATACGCGCTCCTGTACGATATGTACGCGAAATTCGGTCGATCGTACTATGGTCACGGAGAACCATTGCTGAATGCGATCGAATTCCATAATTACGCACCTATCGCGGTCATAGATTGTTCTAGGCAAAACGAGTCGTTGAAGAGCGCCACGGTGGACGTGCGAATAGATTTTGAATTCAAAGAAAATGTCCCCGCTAATACTACCGCGTACTGTTTGATGATACACGATCGTATAGTCGAATACAACCCTTTAACCAACGTGGTACGCAAACTAATATAGTGTGCGTGCGTGAACGATTATTATTATTACTACTACTAATACTGCTACTACTACTGCGGATACTGCTACTGTTTTAAAACGATGATGTGGATGTCAAAGTCCGCAGTTACTGATTCGTCACCGACGCTACTACTTATACGAATAATGATGTTCGCCGTTGTCGACATGCAAGGTTTCAAAACCGAACGTGATTTCGTCGTGAAAGAGATCGCGATTCGCACAAGCAACAGCAGCAGCAATACCGATGAAACGTCGACGATCAGCCACTGGATCTTCGAGCCACCATACTTCTGGAATCATCTGAATTCGTTCGAGAAATGTCAAGCGTCCTGGCTCGCGAAGCATCATCACGGTCTCCGCTGGTCGGATGGCTGTGTTCCATACTGGAAACTTCCGGAACTGCTCGCCAGCGCGCTCGCAAACATCGACTTCGCCATCGTGAAAGGTGCGGAAAAGAAAACCTGGATGCTGCAACTACTACCGGACATAATCGTCGAGGATATCTGCGATGTGTACAAGCCGAAGGGGAAAAAGATTACCAACGCTCGAACCGCTGAGGATGACGGCGGCTACGACGTTGACGATGATTATTGCGGTATCAAGCCTGACACCGTGGATCCCGAAGTTCCTAACCTGAAGTCTATGGCTTCAACGAATACCTCACGATGCGCGTTTCACAACGACGGCGGTGTTTGCGCGCTGGAGAATGTCCATAAAGTATGGAATTATATACGTAGCGACACCTAATGTAAGTCATACACACGCATTGCATCTACTTTACGCGTCATATGCAGAGAAACGAATATGTAACAATTTTTTCTATTTTCTATAGCGATGAGAACCGCAGCGAAGACGAGCACAACGACAGTGGCGACTACCCCCCTTTACCCGCGAGTGAGAATATCCCTCCCACCCATACGAACGTTGTTAGACGCGAATACTGACTTTATAATTTAAGTATACATGCATGGATGGTCATTAATAAACATACACTATTTTATAAAAAGAAATATATGTATTTATTAAAAAAAATATTCATTTATTAAAAAAAAATATTCATTTATTAAAATATATTAAAAAAATCTGGTTGATCTTAATTCCTGCAACACACAGAGAAAACACCAAATTATTTAAACGCTGGTATTAGCGTGTGTAACATCGAACAAATACATTTCACTTATACTCACTCCTTAAATAGGCGAGGTAAACTCCAAAAATCTCCCTCAAACGATGCGAACTCCACATCAATTGTATCTTCACGCCAGATATGTCGTGCTGACCGTATACGTGCACGTAACTCCCGACAAATCCGCCCGTCAGCGCGGGCTTCGTATTCTTGATGCTGAAACAAACACGCAACTTAATTAAACCACCGTCGAATGGTATACGTATACCAATATGATTTGAGGAAAATAATACTTACGAGTAGTTGGATAATGGCGTCTATATCGCCATCCCGCGCGTGGAGCTCCACGTCATGGCGACGCTGAAACAAACGTGCGATTCAATTAGAACATCATCGAATGTGTGTGTGTGTGTGTGTGTGTGTGTGTTTTAGTATAATTTCCATAAAATGATACTTACGAGACGTCCCAGCATTAGTAAATATCGGTCGCTCCACGACCGCATAGACATTTCTTGTTGGTACTGCAATAAACATTCGATTAGTTTAAACACTGTCGAAAGGTTGCGCGCACCAGTACAATGTTTATGAAGCCACTTACAACAGCTGTCAACATCCATTCCCGCTCCACGCGCCAGGCATCTAAAAGCTTACGATGCTGGTGCTGAAACAAACGTACGATTTAATTAGAACAGCTTCGAATGATATGCACGTTAGTATAATTCCCATAAAAATGACACTTACGGGGCATCCCAGTACCCGGCGGTCACTTAGCGATTGCACCGCTATGTCCTGCTGATACTGTAATAAACATACGATTAGATTAAAACACTGTCGACAGATCCGCACGTACCGATACAATTTCAGGAAACGTCACTTACAACTGTTGCCAATATTCTCTGACGCTCAGCACGCCACATATTTAATTGTTCGCAATGTATGCGCTGAAACATACATATAAACTGTTTAAAATGTTATCGAATTAAATACGCGCACCAATTTAATTTTCACAAAAAAAAAAACTACACTTACGATGCACCGGCGCATTTCATATGCATTCATGTGCGTCATGATTATATATTTTGACTCATCCAGCGGCGGTCGACGTCCTTATATGCATTTCGGTTCTCTAGGCTAGAGGGCTAGCCCTGCACGTTGCAGGGTAGGGGTAGTCGTGGAGTAGACATGGTGGGGGTGTCCGTATCACAGTTTCTTCTCCATCGATGATTTGATACTAATTATTCCAGCTTATAGTGCAATTTTATGGTTCACACCGCGAATCGTCTTCGACTCTTCTGCGACACGTGTACATCTTAAATTTAGCGCGTACGCTATTTGAATCTGCCGCGCACTCCATTTGAATTTATCGCGCGCTATTCATATTAATGTTTGTGCCGTAACACAACCATGATCATCACAATCATTGATACAATATTCTCTTGCACATTGGTGTGTGTACGTGTACGTGAATCTGTATAAAATCGACGTTGGTCAGTCCTGTGATCGTCATTACACCACGTTCGCTCGAGTGCTAACAAGTATCGTTCGCGTCAATTTCTTCACCGATCAGTATAATCGTACATAGCGCATATCAAGATGTACAAACGTAGCTTCAACGATTCATCCGCCATCAATGGTGATTACCCCAATAAACGTCAGCAGGAACATCCTCATCAACAATTCAATATGAGGTACGTACGCGTTATTATACACTTTTCACTTTTCACTTACTTCATTCACTTACTTCTTTCACTGTAAACGCAAGCGAACCGAGTATTAATTCCGTGTATACGTTTCTTACAGTTCTAGATCCGCAACGCCAAAAACAGCGAAAACGCCAAAACCATCAAACGTACGAATCCTGGGGCGGGATTACCCGTTGACCTCAACAGCGTATAAACGACTCACGATAGGAATTCGCATTGGCATGGATTCGTGCCGCGTCGAGATCACCATAGTCGACAATAAAGGTGGCGAGTTGAGCTTCTCAATGTCTACGTGGAAGCTCCTACTGCAAAATATGACTGACATTCTTCAAAAATTACGCGACAACGCAACAACACCCCAGACTCACATCGAAATTGATCATTTGCGAATCGAATTCACGCGCATGCACAATGATCAACTCGTCAAAATCACCGATAATCGCGTTACATTATACATGACGGAAGTCACGATGCGAAAACTGTTTGCGTATGAACATTGCATCGATCATATGTTCACTTGGTTGACCGAAAATATGTACGCTGTAGCTAGTAAATATACCGCGTTCGTAAACGTTCTACGTAGCGCTACCGCACCAACAGATTATGTAAAATTAATTTCTGAAAGCGATCACTTTGAACAACATTCTTTGATTGATTGCGAATTGTTAGTGTTAGGACTGCAATCCATGTTGCGCGATGTAAATCATGTACCACTATAGTACGCGTATATGTTTTAATAAATGGATGATTTTCATGTTAATACCTGTAACGATTCATTTATAATATCCTTTCCTACTAATACGGTGGATAATTACTTATTCGTAAAGCATTCGTTGGGGTGGGTATTTGTATGTCGGATGATCAAGAGGCAATCGACATCGTACCGTTTTCTTTGGGAATTTCGAGTATTTTTCACTCCGTCGAGTTGCCCTGTCAGCGGGTGGTAAGTGGCAACCTCGAAACTGTACATACCGCTGACTCGCAGAACAATGCGATCATAAACCGTAACCCTGGTAAGACGATCCGACCGTAGAATCGGGCTAGGTTTGTTAGCCAGATGTCTGGTTTTTTTCCGCCTTTAGCGAATGACAATTGTATTTTAGGATAGGTAGTATGGGCGGTCCTGACACTGGTCTGATGTAAATCAGATATCCATGAGTGTAAGGTTTCCTTAGACTTTGCTATCGGTTTAAGTACGAGTTGACGGTTACTCGACGTCTGGGAAAACTCAAGAGTTTTCGCCTCGAATGTTATCCTCGCGTGATTCACGAGTACCCTATTGACTGGTTGGCGGTTACTCGATGCCGGGGAAAACTCGAGAGTTTTAGTCTCGAATGTTATCCTCACGCGGTTCACGAGTACTTCATTGAATCTCTCTCTCTCTCTCTCTCTCTCTCTCTCTCTCTCTCTCTCTCTCTCTCTCTCTCTCTCTCTCTCTCTCTCTCTCTCTCTCTCTCTCTCTCTCCCACACGCTGTAGCATGCGTCCGATGCGTTACCACGTATATCGAATTACAGCGTTGGTGATAAGGCACCGGTCCCAAACTTTAAAATATTCGTCTACGGATGTTTATACAAGCGCGACGTTACATTCTTTCATGAGGCAGTTGCGCTATTTAGATTAATCGTTTCTCGAATAGTTATCGCGACAGCGCGTTGAATTACATTTCGTCGGTGGATGTTTATACGAGCGCGACGTTGCATTCTTTCATGAGACGGTTACGCTATTTAGGTTAATTAATCTCGAATAGTTATCGGTGTTGAATTACAGCGCCAACGGTTGCGCGCGAGGCGCCATCTTGAAATCCTCCTCCCCTGTGATGTCACCCCTAACCCACGAATGTGGTACCCCCTTCCCGCCTCACCCCCGCACCCATCACGTGGAAGAGTACAGTACCCCCGCACCCATCGCACGGAAGAGCGCGGTACCCCCCTCCCCACCTCGCCCCCGCGCCAGCGACCGGTACCCCCCGCACCGCCTCACCCCCTCGCCCCCACTTGGTCCAGAACTCCCTTAGCTTACCTACTTATGGCAAAAGGAAATAGTGTTTTTAAATGTTCCATTATAGCAGTATGTGGGAGAATTTTTGTTCGTTGATTTATGACGCCCTTGCAAAATTCTTTTTGACTGGACCGTTTCGAATTGAAGCGTCTCGAACGTGATTGCAGTGTCTACTGGTTGTAACAAGTAACACATTGCGAACGGATCATCAGAATTCTCATATTTTCATTGTTGTAACTATACGAAGCACAAAAATACCTGGCCCCTGGGTGTAGCAACTCTCAGAATACGAAACCGTTTCGATTTGCAAAGGTAGTTCTCCGGTAGTCGCATTACAATGTATCAATTTGAAAACAAGCGAAGATCGTGCGTTTTCGCTCTCGAAGAGTCACTCAAACGCAGTGTCCACTCGCGAGGAATACTCTCAAGAGGACTCTTAAGATTTAGCATTTAGGACAAGTGACACGTCAAATTATTGAAGCGTTGTTTCATTTGTGGTAACACATGTGTCGGAAGTGATATCTTTTTACAAGAGATACCTTGTGTGTTATCTTATTATACGATTTTGTATAATAAGACAATAAACGTGTTTTGTATCTGTTTGGGAATGAAAGTAGTTTCCCACGCCGCCACACTCATGCTCATGGCAGCACCTCGCGGACCGCGATTCAGCAGCGCTGATCGATTGGCGAGCCGCCAATCAGCGGCGATCGATCAACTGTCGCCGCAATCGATGAACCAATCAGCGAGCCGCGTCGAGGTCCGAGAAGAACGGAGAAGACGCGGTAGCGGATGTTGGCCATCTTTGGCATTCTCTTGTGTGCTCGGTACCAGGAACGTGCCTTTTGTAATCGCATCGCGAATTGTAGTATTTCCGATATCTTCTCACTCTCATCTCACCCATTTAAATCAGTGTCTTGCTCATCGCGCAATCATTGTAGTTCTCAGCTCATTCCGAACTTCTCATCGAACTCCGCCGATTAATATAATCGTGTGGAGGCCACGTGGCGTAACCTCGCGGTAACATTTTTGATCAGCTCAACCCTTGCAGTGCCGTGATAAATCTTATCAAGGCATTCGTATCAGTGCGCTCACTGTGATTTCAATAAACTGACGAAGTGTTTTTCACAGAAACTGTGCTTACATTCCTGTCTTAGACTCCTCTCATCTCAACACTCATCCCGTACACACTCTCAAACATTATTTGGTCCTTCGAGCCGGATCCTAGGACAGGGTGAAGTGAACTCTCAGTGTCGTGCAAGTGAATTTTCAACTCATAACCTCAAAATGCCGACCGACGAACAGCAGAAGGCGACGACTCGCGCGCAGACATCGTCGAGGCCACCAACGCCGACGCTTAACCTCCCAACGGGAACAGATGGAACTCTCACTCCCACTGGGGTACAGACGAGATCCTCGTCTCCGTGTGGCGTTCCATCGGAAATTGTCTCAAAGGCTGAGACTCAGCTCACCCGGCTGGAGTCGATGCGCTCGATAAAGCGCCGACTCCCTGAATGCGCCCCCAACACATCCATGGGGGAACTCAAGGTCTACGGACAGCAGGCGGATGAGCTCCTCAAGGCCTTCTATAAGGAGCACGCCAATTTTGAGGTGTCATGGCCCAGATCGCAGC
The DNA here is from genome assembly GCA_951215215.1 of Andrena trimmerana. Lineage (NCBI taxonomy): Eukaryota > Metazoa > Arthropoda > Insecta > Hymenoptera > Andrenidae > Andrena > Andrena trimmerana. The sequence goes on from OX578062.1 coordinate 13,396,627, forward strand.
GCGACCATCCCTACTATACGGAAAACTACCTGTACCAGATGCAGCAGTTAATCACCGATGTTAAGGTACAGATAGGGCGCCTCAGCGAGGAGTTGGCCCCGTACCAGCCATCACGCTCAACGAGCACGGCGTCGTCTCTAGGGAAGCTCCCTGAGCTAGCGCTACCGTCCTTCTCAGGGGACTACGCGAGATGGCCGGCTTATAGTGAGCTGTTCTCATCTCTCATCATCTCACGTAAGGACCTCACTGATATAGAAAGGCTTCAGTACCTACTCACCAGCCTAGCAGGCGAGCCGGCGCAAAAGGTAGAAGCTCTACCCTTGAAGGGAGCCTCCTTCACGCCAGCATGGGAGCTGCTCAAGGAGACCTACTCCAACAAGAGGCTCCTTATACAAGCTCAGCTGGAAAGGCTCTTCGAGCCGAAGCCAACCAACACCAAGGCCATCACTGCGCTGAAAGTGTTGGTGACCAATCTGGAAGGAGCCGAGACTGGACTCAGCGCACTCGGGGTCGAAGATCTGGGGGATAGCATCCTCACTCACCTTGTGGCTCGCCAAATGGACAAGGCGGCCAGGGAAGCGTGGGAGAACTCCGTGGGGTCTCAAACTGAGTACCCCACCTTCCAGAAGATAAAGGATTTTATCAATCAAAGGGCCAGGGCCTTGGAGAGGGCGGACGCTCCGCCACCCCAAGCCTCCACCAGCACAGCTCCAAGGCAAGGGAAGCCAACGGCTTCCAGAGCATCGGCACACGCTGCGAGTGCAGATCTCGCTGCTAAACGGAAAAGCTTTCCATGCGACCTTTGCAGAGGTGACCACTTCATAGTCATGTGCCCCAAATTCAGGGGAATGACGGTTGCAGAAAGGAGAAAGGTGGTAGCGAGCAACATGCTCTGTTATAATTGCTGCGGGCGCCATTCATCGGCCAACTGCAAGTCTCCCCACAAATGCAAGCAGTGCGGGATACAACATCACACTATGCTGCACGTCCCAGACAAAAGGCCCACTCAATCTCCACCTCAAACTGAGGCGTCAACATCAGATCAACAACAGTGAAGTGTCACCGCAGTCGTCAATTCATCAGCTCAGCTCACTCCTGCACACTCATCTCACGGTCAACCATCATCATGCAGCCATCTCACGCTTCTAGCAACTGCTCAAGCTTATCTCAGCTCAACAATGTCAACTCATCTGGTTCGTATACTCATAGATTCTGGTTCAGAGCTTACCTTCGTGAAGGAGGAGCTCCTCACTCAGCTCAATCTCAAGCGATCTCGGTCATCCATATCAATTATTGGCATTGGAGGGAAGAAGTCCACGCAGACAAGAGGCATCGCTTCATTAACGCTACATTCAATCTATCGACCATTTTCAATTTCCCTTCAAGCCCATGTTCTCAGATCAGTGTCTTCAAGGGTACCCTCAGCTGAGGTGCCCAAGCAAGATTGGCCACATCTTGCTGGGCTCACGTTGGCAGATCCTGACTTCTTAAAACCACGACCTGTCGACATCATCATCGGAGCTGACACATATGGACAGATCATAAAGCCAAATGTGATCAAGGGCTCTCCATCCATGCCGATCGCTCAACTCTCAATCTTTGGGTGGCTCATACTTGGACCAGTGGCTTCTTCCGACGCTCTCACCCAGTCATCATATCATACTTCACTTCTACAAGAAGGCGAGCCGTCCGTACGTGATTTGTTGGAAAGGTTCTGGATTCAAGAGGAGCTTCCCAGTGACAACTCATCTCAACTCAACTCTGAAGAGCAAGAGTGCGAAGAGCACTTTCGAACAACACACACCAGAGATGCTACCGGGCGATACATCGTTCGCATCCCTTTCAAGTCACCACCTAGTGCATTGGGCAATTCATATCAAGCGGCCCATGCATGCTTGAAGCGTACTCTCGTCAAGCTCAACAGGGACGATGGGTATCGTAAACTCTATCAAGACTTCATGTCAGAATACGAACGTCTCAATCATATGGTAAGAGCACCATCTACCTCATCTCATAACAACTCAATCTTTTACCTTCCTCATCATGGAGTGCTCAAGCCCGACAGCAATACCACCAAGCTGAGGGTTGTCTTCAACGGATCGTGTGCAACGTCTTCTGGGTATTCGCTCAATGATCTCATGCACACAGGACGTAACCTTCTGCTCAATATTTCAGACGTGCTGCTGTGGATTCGGCAGCACAGGTTCATCTTTGCAACAGACATCACAAAGATGTATCGACAAGTCCGAGTCCATGAAGACGATCAAGATCTCCAACGCATACTGTGGGTGGATGAGGACGGGGAGGAAATCTCATTCAAGCTCACGACTGTCACTTACGGTACCAAGGCTGCTCCGTTTCTGGCTGTTCGAGCATTGCTTCAACTGGTGGAGGACGAAGGGCACCGCTTTCCTTTGGCTGTACCTTCCATAACTCACGCACGATATGTCGACGACATCTTTGGCGGCGCGGACACAGGTGAGCAACTCATAAAAATTGCACAACATCTCAAAGGCCTGTGTCACGCGGGAGGTTTTCCACTCGCCAAATGGCATTCTACGCATCCTGCATTACTAGAAGAAATATCCTCCATCTCAAGAGCTGAAAGCTCAACCATCTCACTCGACGACTGCAATACTAAAATTCTGGGGTTGCAATGGAACAGTTTCCAGGACAACTTCACCTTCTCATCGAAACCTCTCAGTTCATTCTCTTGCCCAACGAAACGCATCATTTTGTCAGAAGTTTCTCAAATTTTTGACCCACTTGGTTTCTTATCACCAGTCATAATTCGAGCAAAAATGATTCTGCAAGAGTTATGGCTACACAAACTTCGTTGGGACGATCCACTGCCACCTCAAGTTACATCTCATTGGTATTCCATCAGAGAAGATCTCACACGCCTGGCCAGGCTCTCAATTCCCAGGTGGTTCAACACCTACTCCAATTCAGTCGTGGAACTTCACGGCTTCTCTGATGCCTCTCAGCTCGCCATGGCAGCGGTAGTGTACATTACCGTGATCTCACCGTCCACAAATCTCAAAGTGTCGACACTGGTGTGCTCCAAAACTAAGGTGGCACCCCTCAAAAAACTTACAATCCCGAGACTCGAGCTCACTGCAGCATTGATGCTGGCAAAGCTTGCCAAGTATGTTCAAGCAACTCTTCAGCTCAACATTGAATCTACTCATCTGTGGACGGACTCTCAAGTGGCACTTACATGGATCAATTCTCACGCCTCCCGCTGGAAGGAGTACGTCAGGAATCGTGTCACTCAAATTCAGGAACTCTCATCACATGCACATTGGAGACACGTTCCAGGCACTTCGAATCCAGCTGATTGCGCTTCTCGAGGCCTTACGACATCTCAGCTTGAACATCATCAGCTATGGTGGACGGGACCATCGTGGCTTTCTCAACCCAGTGACTCATGGCCATCACAATCATTGCATCAGGACGACTCGAGTGCACTAGAGGCTCGTCCAGGATTCTCGACCTTACTCAACATTCAAGAAATTAAATATCACTGGGACATCATTTACAAGTTCTCTTCTCTCAACAAACTGATTCGCATTACTTCAGCTTGTTTCAGATTCATCTCAAGGTTAAGAAAATTGCCTGTTTCATTGCCACTCATCTCACACACTCCAAAGGATTTGGAAACAGCTCGCATCTTTTGGATCAAGATGACTCAGGCAATCTACTTCAACCACGAATTGAAAGTTATCAGCTCAAACTCAATGTTGCCCTCATCTCATGCCTTCAGTCGACTCACTGCATTCATCGATGAACAAGGAGTCATACGAGTTGGAGGCAGACTTCGTAACGCTCACATTGGTTATGAAGGTAAACATCCTGCAATCTTACCTCGCAACTCACGTCTGTCCGATCTGATTATAGACCACTCTCACAAGCAAACTCTTCATGGAGGCACTCAGCTCACTCTCGCTCACATCAGACAGACCTACTGGATCATCGGAGGTCGAGCTCCAGTGAAGTCTCATATACTGCGGTGTGTTGTGTGTGCTCGACAAAGGGGGATCCGTGCCCATCAACTGATGGGCCAACTACCTCTTTCTAGAGTCACACCCTCACAGCCGTTCACTCACACTGGAATTGACTATGCTGGTCCAATCACTCTCAAAACGTGGAAGGGGCGAGGAGCAAAAACACAAAAGGGCTGGATCTGTGTTTTTGTGTGCATGACAACGTCAGCTGTTCATCTCGAGCTGGTAACAGACTATTCCACCGAAGGCTTCATTGCAACATACAGGCGGTTCTCATCGAGACGAGGGATTCCACACACCATTTACTCGGATTGTGGAACCAACTTTGTCGGCGCAGACGCAAGTCTCAAGAGCATGTTCACTCAGGGCTCACAGTATCATCAAGAATTGGCTTCTCTATTTGTCAACGACAATACAACATGGTGTTTCAACCCACCATCTGCACCTCACATGGGAGGTAAATGGGAAGCGGTCGTCAAGTCCATGAAGTATCATCTACGACGGACCGTCAGTGACACTGTTCTCACATTTGAAGAGTTCAGTACGCTTCTCACACAGATTGAAGCCATGCTCAATTCAAGACCTCTCGAGCCTCTCAGTGATGACCCTGAGGACCTCTCAACGCTCACTCCAGCTCATTTTCTCATCGGCAAACCGCTCTCAACATTGCCTGAACCATCTGTGGAACACTCATCACTCTCACCATCTGCAAGATGGCAATTTATCCAGAAGAAGATGCAACAGTTCTGGTCTCAATGGTCAGCTCACTACCTACAGCGTCAACAGTCCATCTCAAAATGGCATCATCCCTCCAATGACATCAAGGTCGGGTCATTGGTGCTCATCACAGACGAAAGGTTCCCCCCAAGCAAGTGGCCACTTGCTCGGGTTCTCACGCTGCATCCTGGGAAGGATGGTCTCACCAGGGTCGTGACTGTCAAGACAGCGACCACTACATTAACGAGGCCAATCGCAAAGTTGGCAATTTTGACTGTTTCAGGCTAACATCATCAACGCAGTTGCTGATGGCGGGAGGAATGTTTGGGAATGAAAGTAGTTTCCCACGCCGCCACACTCATGCTCATGGCAGCACCTCGCGGACCGCGATTCAGCAGCGCTGATCGATTGGCGAGCCGCCAATCAGCGGCGATCGATCAACTGTCGCCGCAATCGATGAACCAATCAGCGAGCCGCGTCGAGGTCCGAGAAGAACGGAGAAGACGCGGTAGCGGATGTTGGCCATCTTTGGCATTCTCTTGTGTGCTCGGTACCAGGAACGTGCCTTTTGTAATCGCATCGCGAATTGTAGTATTTCCGATATCTTCTCACTCTCATCTCACCCATTTAAATCAGTGTCTTGCTCATCGCGCAATCATTGTAGTTCTCAGCTCATTCCGAACTTCTCATCGAACTCCGCCGATTAATATAATCGTGTGGAGGCCACGTGGCGTAACCTCGCGGTAACATTTTTGATCAGCTCAACCCTTGCAGTGCCGTGATAAATCTTATCAAGGCATTCGTATCAGTGCGCTCACTGTGATTTCAATAAACTGACGAAGTGTTTTTCACAGAAACTGTGCTTACATTCCTGTCTTAGACTCCTCTCATCTCAACACTCATCCCGTACACACTCTCAAACAGTATCTTTATCAATACCGTGAAATTCAGTGATCAGTGATGGAATTAAGCCCACCAGGTATGTAATTAAATTTTATAAAATCACACTATGGCAGCACTGAACTTTTGGGTGTTACACCTTCTTGAATGTGTTGCATTTTCTTGTATTGCTTTCCTTATTTCAAGATTTAAATTCAAAAATAGGTTTGTAAATTTTGTTAGGTCCATCGGGAGCGAAAATTATGACCATGATGCAATTATATAAAATCATGCAACATCATCAAAATGGAAGTTTCGCCGAGAAACTGGATTTTTTACAAGCGACATTGATGAGTCGTGAAGGGTATTCCCTCAAAGAAAAGACCATTTTAAGAGGTAAATTGCGAATTTTTAAAAATCGTATTAAAACCAGATGGCAGGCAGCTAAAAGACGATCTGATTTATTCTTGACTCAAAATCGTAATTGGCTTACGCAAACTATAGATTTGCCAATAGCAGCAACTAAGCAAGGACGGCCAAAGATACCTTTTATTGAATTAAGTAAACGCGGGTAGCGGAAAAGAACAGAGCAAATCCGGAAATTGGAGACGGAACAATTAAGATTTGCTATGGAATCCAAATTACGGGAGTCAGGCGAATTAGATGCTTCCAAATTGATGCGAGATATTACTGCAACTCTAACTAGGGCGAAGAAATTAAGAAAGGCATATATTCAAAGTACGCAAAATGAACCAAAACGGTTATCCTTGTTAAATGCTCTAGCGATATATGTAGATGCTGACTTGTTGCGAGCACAATACGACATAATCCGCACAAGTGATAAGAAGCTTTTTCCCTGTTATAAAAGAATTCAAGCAGCAAAAAGAGATTGCTATCCAGTAGAAGAAGCATTTCGTGTGACAGCTACTTGTACCGAAGTACTTTTGCAACACTTGTTAGATCATACGGCAACCAGATTATTTACATATTTAAACGAAGTAGTTGCAAACTTGGCCAAAAGTGAGCGTGCTCCTTTTGAATTAATCAGCAAATGGGGATGCGATGGTTCTCAACAAATGCAGTATAAACAAAAATTTGATAATGAGGAAGATTCTGATAGTCAGATTATCCAAAGTTCGATGTTACCGTTGCGATTGATTTATGGTAAGTAATAGCAACCCTGCGAATGTAGAACGTTTTTAAGGTTTCAAAATATTTGTACTTTATACGAACATTTTCTTAAAACGTGGTTTTAATTTTTAGGAACAGATATTATTTGGCAAAATCCGTCACCGTCCTCACCTCGTTACTGCCGACCAATACGCCTCCGATTGAGAAAAGAAACGACCGACATTATTCGGGAGGAAACCGAATATATAAAAACACAAATTACAAACTTAAAATATACTAAAATTGAAGGTAATGAAAGAATAATTTGAGCAACTTTGAAATGATGAAAAAGTGATAATTAAATTTAACTTAATTGCTTCAAGTTGAAGGAAGTTCATTGTCGGTGAAGCATACAATGATATTGGCCATGGTTGATGGAAAAGTGTGCAATGCCCTCACTAATACGGCATCGACAATGAGATGCTATATTTGCGGGGCCACGTCAAAGCATTTTAACAAATTATCGTGAACACCTGAAGTTGATCTAAATACATTAAAATTTGGTCTGTCGATTTTACACGCCAGAATACGCTTTTTTGAAAGTTTATTGCACTTGGCGTACAAATTGCCTCTGAGAAAATGGCAAGTCAAAACTGAAGCCGACAAGAATGTCATGAAAGCGAAGAAGAACGAAATTCAGGACCAATTTAGAATACAATTGGGCTTGTTAGTTGATGTACCAAAACAAGGATACGGTAATACTTTGGAAAAAATTTATTTATCTGTATTAAAATAAGAATATTTTTTATAAAAATGAAGTTGCAAAACATGACTTGTAATATAATGTTTTAGGAAATACTAATGATGGGAATACAAGCCGTAGATTTTTTATGGATCCTGGACTGTCGGCTGAGATAACTGGTGTAGATATGCGGTTAATAAGAAGGTACAGAGTCCTGACCATCAATATTTTCTCTGTATTGCTTATCCACATTCCAATTTTATAAAATTTTATCCTTGTTTCATATTTTTAACACAATTCTTTCTATTTTTCAAAGGTTTAAAGTCATCTTAGAGGCCATATCAAGCGGCCGAGAGATTGACGTAAATAAATTTGAAGTTTATTGCAGAGGTACAGCCAAGCTATATATTCGTGTATATTCTTGGCACCCAATGACCCCAACAGTACACAAAATACTAATGCATGGGCCATTAGTAGTGGCAAACGCATTAGTACCAATCGGACAATTATCCGAGGAAGCGGCAGAAGCACGAAACAAACACATTCGTTCGTTTCGTTTACATCATGCCAGAAAATTTTCACGGGAACAATGCAATAGGGATGTTTTAAACAGGTACGATTACATATCGATACCCTGGCTTATGGCATGGCGCGTGTTACAACTGATTTTAACAATTGACGATTACTCATTTACTTGAATTATAAATAGGCTTTTACTCACTTCTGACCCACTGATCTCCAGTATGCGGAAGAGGTCAAATAAAAAATCGGAACCGTTCTTAAGAGAAACGAGGAAATTATTTGTTGCGACAGAATCTTCTGATGATGAGGACCAAGATGAAAATGAGAGCGAAGATGAAGATGAGGACGAAGAGGAAGACGAGGACGAAGAGGAAGACGAGGACGAAGAGGAAGACGAGGACGAAGAGGAAGACGAGGACGAAGAGGAACACGAGGACGAAGAGGAACACGAGGACGAAGAGGAACACGAGGACGAAGAGGAACACGAGGACGAAGAGGAAGACGAGGACGAAGAGGAACACGAGGACGAAGAGGAAGATGAAGAATGCTGAAGTAATTCAGCAAAGTGAGATAAGCACTTCATTACTGAGCAAGACTGACTTCCCGCTTATACCTCAAATCTGTGATAAATATCTTTCACTGTTTATATTAATAAATTATGTTTGTTAAATAGTTTTGAAGTTACGTAAATAAAGATTTTATAACTATTAAATATTATATGATTTAAATGTTCCCCAAAAGTTTATTTACAAATACAGTTAAGGGGGCATAGTACTTTTTTGCCCGAAAATTAACCAATCTTTGTGAATTTGTTTCTATATGAAATTGAAAAGCTAGAAAGATAGTGTTTGTTGCAAATGAAAGATCACTGATTGAAAGTATTAAAAAAATACACCATTCCTCCCCTCGCTATAAGCTCTCAAAGGTTGCTCGCGGAATAAGTAAAATTACGGTGCCATAAATTCCGCCTTCTATGCTTACCTGAAACATAAAAACAAATCAAGACATTAAACTTTATTACATTTTGTTTTGTTGACCGAGTCGATTCTTAAATTTCGCATTTCAAATAAAATGGCGCGCCATTGCGAACTGTCAAACCTATAGGGTGAAGCCACCAGTAGTCCACCATGTATCAGTAGTCGACCACTATCAGAAAAAAAAACAGGAAAAATAAGGTTTTTAGAAGTAACGACCTTTTGAACGAAGTGCAGTTCTCTAACTGCACTCTATCTACACTCTGTTCAAAAGATTGTCACTTCTAAAAACCTTATTTTTCATGTTTTTCTGAAAGTTCGACTACTAATACATGGTCGATTACTAGTGACTTCACCCTACTTTCAATGTCGAAAATCGATACCTACAGTTGTGACAGTCCGCCATTTTATTTTAAATGCGAAATTTAAAAATCGGCTCGGTCAACAAAAGAAAATGTAATACACTTTAATGACTTGATTTGTTTTTATGTTTCAGATAAGCATAGAAGGCGGATTTTATGGCACCGCAAGGGACCAACTTTGAGCGATTATAGGGAAGGGTGACAGGGTGCGTTTTTTAAATAAAAATTCTTTTAATACTTTCAAACAGCGATCTTTCATTTGCAACAAACCCCGTGTTTCTAGCTTTTCAGTTTCAGATAGAAAAAAAATCATAAGGACTGCTCAATTTTCAGGCCAAAAAAGTACTATGCCCCCTTAAATAAACAAATTTCATTAATTTTCCTGTATCAATAGGACCACAAATATACGCCCTAACTGAATGAAATAAAAAAATTAACGATAAAAATATGATTTCAGTCAGAAAATGTTTTGTGCCGCGTTTCGACCCGTAATGCCCCACTGTGCGACGATTGAGCGGAATCGCCTCGCGCGTGGCAGTCACGTTACGCTGAGCCGCGGAGCGACAGCCGTAGGGACAACGTGACCGCCGGCGGCCCGGGCCCGGAAATTTCCGACGCGTGCGGCGAGTGACAACTGCCGACGGGGCAGTTTCCCCCATTCGCGAGGATTGATCGGGGCACGGCCCATAACCGGGATTGATTGCTAATTCCTTAATACCGAAGCTGAAAATCTGAGCACTGAATTGATTTGTGGCCAATAAAGGAATGTCAAGTATAAACAGTAACAGAGGAATCAGTGTTCGAACGGAGAACGAGAATACAATTATAATTAGCAAAGATGATTTCACAATCTTTGCGTGAAAACTTTTTTTTTGAATTAAAGGGTTAAAGATACAATTGGAATTAGCAAAGATGATTTCACAATCTTTGCGTGAGAACTTTTTTCGTGAATTAAAGGGAATTAGCTTCTTTCATACATGAGTCATGTTTATGGGGGGGGATTTCATCACTTTTTTTCATAATTTGTGAATTTTTGTTGTGTTGATCTTATCAAGCTAATGTACCGCCGGTCACTTTCCAGGAAATTTCACCACAAAGAAAACGTATATGTGCGAGGAAAGAAATTTATTACTTAATAAATTATAAATAAATTAACAATATTAAGTTAATAAACTTTTCCGCCTTAACGGCTTTCCTCCTGACCGCCACGGCCCCGACCACGACCACGGCCTCGGCCACGATACTGTGCGTGGATATTAACGTATGCGAATTTTACATGTTCGTTTACGTTATACTCAGATATGTTTCTTTTTTTTAATAAGTTTATTAAATATTTTCTAATTAATCCTACCTTTAACCTTGATTAAATATGTAAATTATGTTATACGTGTGGTAATACGTATTCAGTGGATTGGTGGATTTTGTGTTAAATTCGAGTTTTCAGATATGTAGAAAACATACAAGAAGCAAACAGAGGATCGAAGCTGAATAAAATCGTGTGAACGTATGATTTCTTTTCAATTTTGCCGTTGCAAAAAAAGAATATACACGTTTTTTGCGTTTTTGGGCCATTTCGTTTGATTAATTTTGTCGTTGTCAATACATTTCCATGCTGATCTACCATCACGTATCATGCATGAATATGAACCGTATTGGGGATGAGGACCGTTATGAAATACGGCACTTAGTAATTTATATTTTTTATTACATATTGATATTGGTTGTGGAGCAGCGGTAATTTTACAATTAATTTCTTTAATAATGTTGCCATTTTCATCATAAGAGTACAACAACAATTGCATTATAATAATTATTGGCGGAGTAGTAATTTCAATTTTAGTAAATATTTGCTCAGAACATTGTTTGCACAGTTTTTGCGAACTCGATTTCCAACCAATCGGTAAAGCAATATTAACATAATCTTGTAAAGATGTACCTTTCTTTGACTTTAAAAACAATTCTTTAACTGTCAAGGGGAGAATATAATGGCTGTTAGTGGTTGTTTCTTTATGAGAACATTTTCTGCAGTGTACAGATGTTGTCATTTCAAATTGAACTATTTTTTGGAGCCCTTGCAAATTATTGCATAATGCTAAAAGAAATTCAGATGCGTCTTGTTGAATCTTTTGCAAAAATTTGCCTCCTATGAACCTACCGCCATTATCGCGCGAGATCTTCTTTACCATCGTGACGTTTCAAAAATGTTAACAACTAGCAGGTTATGATTGAATGACAGCCAAGTGACATTTATATAAATTGTTGCGACTCCCGTCTAGCGGCGTGCAGTATAAGCTTCTGAAGCGCGGAGTTCAGATTGAATCACCTAAATGTAATAGGAAAGGGAGACAAGGTGAAGCTCGTACAAGCCCGAGGTGTTCGAAAATAGTTAGAGATTCTTTTAATAAGGGAACCTCAAGATTATAAACTAATCGATACTAATCGATACTAGTCGATACTATGTATGTATGTATGTATAACTTTATTGTTTCCCCTAAGGGTTACATGAACTCCTCCTTGTCCTTACAATCTATCCTTACGTCCTTACTTTAACTTATTTTCTAAATCTTATCTTACTCCTCCGCACGCTTTCCTCCCCTCTCTCTTCCGCTCGCTCGCCTCCGCCGACTCCCTCTCTCGTATCCTACTCTTATGCTATTCTTAACTTACACGCTTTCGCTTCTTATTTCTACCTCTACGCCTCTGCTTTCGCTCGCATCCCTCGCCTTCGACTTCCATTTCCTTCCTTTCATTCCATTCCTTCTTTTGTTCCTTCCTACCTCCTTCCTTCATGCCCCCTTTTTCCCCCTTTCTTCCTCTCTCTCTCTCCTCTTTCCCTCCCACCTCTTCATCCATTCTTCCCCTTTCCCTTCTTCTCCCAGTATTTCCCTTATTTTTTCCCCGACCCCCTTTTCATCTCCCTCCTCCCCTGAGCATCGGTCCAGGACGTGTTCCCACGTCTCTTCTTCCCCTCCACACACCCTACACTTCCTCTCCTCCTCCTCCTCCCAATACCTCCCCCCCTCATCTCGTTCCCCAGCCTGAATCTAGCTATTCTCCCGTACCTCGCCTCTCCCCATCCTGCCTTCAGGTACTTCGGTAGCTCCCCTACCACTATTTCCCTGTACCATTTATTGTACCTCGATTGTACAATTTTCTCCCTTCTCTCCTCTTCCTGCCTCCTACCGTCTTCCTCCTCCCACCCCTCCCGTCCCCCTACCCACTCTCCTCTTTCCCTCACCCCTCTCATCCTTCTGAACTCCATCCTGTCTTTCTCCCACGCCGACAGTTCCGCTCCCCCTTCCCTTTCTCTTTCCCTTACTTCCTGTAGGCACCACCTAGCCAGCTCTCCTCCCTCTCCTCTGCCCAATTTCTCCTCATATCTCCATGCCCTTCCTCCCGCCCACGTCCTCAGCTTTTTCCTCCTCGTCTCCTCCCTCACCATGTATCCTGGTGTCCTCCAATCCACCCCCAGTGTCCACCTTAAAAACCTCTCCTGCATCCTCTCCATTTCTTCTCTTTCCTTCCACCCCCAAATCTCTGCCCCGTATCCCGCCACCGTCCACACCAATGTGTCAGATAACCACATCCTCTTCCCCCAGTCCTTCTCAAATTTCCTCTTTCCGATTCCCCAGGCCTGCCGCATTACTACTCCCGCCTTTCTTACCCTGTCTCTAACCTGTGCTTCTTGACCCCCGTTCCTCTTGAACACGTACCCCAAATATTTAAACTCCTTTACCTCCTCTATCCTCTTTCCTTTCCATCTCCAATCCACCTTTCTTTCCCTTCCTCCCCCCTTCCTGAATCTTACCACCTTCGTCTTCTCCACATTGACCTCCAACCTCTTTCCATCCATGTATTTTTCCAACCGCCTGATGATGCTCTCCATCTCTTCTTCGTTCTTCGCCAGCAGCACCAGATCGTCCGCATACGCCATCGAGCATATTCTCCTCCCTCCTACTTCTACCCCTCCCCACCTTCCTTTCCTGATCTCTTCTTCCACGTCTGCTATTAGCAGGTTGAAGAGGATCGGACTCAGTGGACACCCTTGCCTCAGGCCCTTCGCCGTCCAAAATCCCTCCCACCTTCACCCTGCTCGACGTCTCCCTGTATATTTCCCTCACCCTTTCTCTCAATCCCTCCCTTACCCCTCTCTTCTCCATTGCCACCCAGAGCGTCCTCCTGTCCACTGTATCAAAGGCCGCCCGAAGATCTACGAAGAGTGCCACCAATTTCCCCTTCTTCATTTGGACCTGTTTTCCAATAATGTAGTTCAGCACATATATGTGGTCCACCGTGCCTCTACCTCTCCTAAACCCCGCCTGGTTTTCTGGGATCATTCCTTTCCCCTCCACCTCCTGCTCTAATCTCCTTACTAGGATAGTCGTATATATTTTGTAGAGAGTCGGCATCAATGTCACTCCCCTGTACTCTTGTACCTTCGTCCCACCCCCTTTCTTCACCAGCGGTACAATGATGCCTTCTCTTCATCCCTGCGGCCACCCCTCCCCGTCCCATACCCTTTTGCAGATCTCCCACGCTATTTCTAACCCCCTCTCTCCCCCGTGCTTCCATGCCTCGTTTGGAATCTCGTCCCGACCCATTGCCTTCCCCTCTTTCAGCCTCCTCACTACCTCCCTTACTTCCTCTTTACTTATTCCCTCTTCCTCCCCCTTCCTCCCACCCTCCTCTCCTCCCATCCTTACCCTATTTTCCACTCCTCCTAGCAGCTCCATAAAATGTTCTTTCCATTCCTCCTTCTTTATCTTTTCGTCCACTCCTCTCCTTTTCTTCCTTCCCCTATTAACTATCTCCCACACCTTATTTTCTGTTTTTGCCTCTACCACCTCCCTTATCAGTCTCTCCCTCTCCTCCTCTTTTTTCCTTTCGCACAACTCCTTGTACTCTCCCCTCCTTCTCTTGTACTCCTCCCTGCTCCCCTTCCCGCCTCTCCACCTCCTTAACTCCCTTCTCACCTCCTTCTTCTTCTCCCTACATTCACTGTCCCACCACCCTTCCCCCTTCCGCCCCTTTTCCCTCCCCCCCGACTCTTCCCCCTTCCTCATCACCTCCTTTATCGTTTCCGTCGCCTTATGCACCACCTCCTGTATTCCTTCCCCTTCTATGTTCGTTCCCCCCATCCCCTTCTCGAACTCCTCCTTCATTCTTCCCGTCCACCTCCCTCCTCCCACCTTCCTGTCTCTCCTTTTCTTAACTCTCTCCCCCACTCCCCCCTCCCTCATCGTCACCACCATCGGATGGTGGTCCGACTCCACTCTCTCCCCTACTTCCAACCTTTCCAACCCCTCTCTTGTCCTCTCGTCCCCCAGCACGTAGTCTATTACTGTTTCCCCTCTTCCTCCCGTGTACGTGTACTCCCCCTCTTCATCCCCCTCCATGTTCCCATTCAGTATCTCCCACCCTGTCTCCTCCACCAGCTTGATTAATTTCCGTCCCTCCCCATTTATCTTCCTATCCTTTGATTTTCTCCCCTCTCCCTCCTCTTCCTCCTCCCCTCCTTCTACTCTGCCCCCCTGCCTGCCTGTCCTCGCGTTGAAGTCCCCTCCTATTATCACCCTACCTCCCTCTTCCTGCCCCTCCATCCATCTTCTGATCCTTCCCATTTTCCTTTCCATATCCCCGTTCACATATACCGCCACTATCGTCCATTCCCGCGCCCCCGCCATTACCCTCTCCACCATCAGCCCTTCCTCCTCCCCTACTAGTCGATACTAATCGATACCCTCTTGGATACGGGTGTTTGAATAAATGAACTTCTCCTTCCTCCTTTCTCCTAGGTGTGCGATTCCAGCGCAACGTTGTTAAACGCTTGATTTCGTAAAAGTTGATAACCGAAAGAATCGGATCAACGAATAAGAATTTAGCTAGCTAATTAGTAAATTTGCGATTGGCTCTCGGTAACCAAGCCATTTTTGAAATTAACAAGAGGAAAAGCGAAGGGTTTTTCGGAAGCGTCACTCGAGCCCCAAAAGCTGTAACGAGCAGTCGCATAAAAAAGTTCTTTAGAATCGATATTGTGTTACAAACTTTTATTTCATTCATTAAAGTTATAAGTTATTGTGTTCAAATCGTTTTATTCTGTTCTTATTATTATCGTTTTCATTATATTTAACACCAAAATAATCAACGTCCAAGGAGCAGAGTGCCTTAGCACTCCACGGGCATCGACCCTCGCCGAATTCCCTAAGAAGGATCCAGGAGGACCAGCCGGCCACGCAACAAAATTATGTTTTCGAGGCGACACCTACTGGCGTCAAGTGGAGGAGGAAAACGTGACGTCATACCTCGTAATTTTAAAAGTGTCACTTTTATAACTATTAATTCAGAATAAATCTTATATCTTTTAGACAAAAAGCTTGATACATTAAGTAAAACGTCATATGGGTTCGAAAAAAAAAATGATTCGCTCAATCATGTAAAAACACGGGCACTATGTCATAAAATAAGATAATAAGGCTAAAATAGTTCCGACGACCTGTCAATTTCGCTATCTTTCGTGTGTAGAGACACGGTCGCTCAGTGTGCCTATGGGTAGAGGGGAAGGGGGAATTAGCTTCCAGACGCGACCGCGTCTGTTGACGTGTCCGAAGGAGGTGAGAGCGTATGGCAGAAAGTCATGTTCGAGGAAATTTAAATGCTAATGGTAGGGTGAATTGACCAGTGAATGAACAATGACCAGTGAATGAACTAATTGACTTTTTTCGTGTATAACAAGAATACTATTTCATTGAGAACAATGATCTTATATTTAGAATGAAGGAAAATTTATTCAGATAACGGCGATACTAATATTTTTTTAATTTATGAACGTCTTGGTCGCTTATTAATTTTTTGTTTTGTGGTGTCTGGTGCTGCATTCACGTCGAGAAACCTAGTCAGAAAACACGTACGATGACAGTTAACCGAAATATTGTGTAAAGTGTAAAATAAATAATTCCCAAGGTATGTAATAGTTTTTTCAACTGTTAATATTATCAATCTTTAATTTCAGTGAAACATATTGAATAAATATTGTTAAATATTTGCAATTTATTAGTATTTATTCACTGGTTCGGGTTTTTAACCTATTTTCCACTGAAAGAACATAGACTTATTCAGCCAACCGAAAATTCATTTTATTTTAGATGATATCAAAAAAAAGCAAAATTGTTCCGTATAAACGGTTCAAATATACAGAGGAGGACATGCAAAATGCATTGGAATCAGTGAGGGGAGGAATGAAACTGTGTAAAGCAGCTGAAAAATATAACGTACCAAAATCAACTCTAAGTGCAAAATTAACTGGTAAAAATCCAGAAAGAAGAAAGATGGGCCCCTCTTCAGTCTTAACAGAAGAGGAAGAAAACCGATTAGAACACTGGATTTTGAGCAAGGCAAAACTAGGATTTCCAATGCATCCCGAGGAAGTCAAAGTCACTGTGCAACGTGTACTTAAGGAAGCACCTAGACATAATTTATTTATTGAAGATAAACCTGGGTATAAATGGTTTAAATTATTCCTGCAACGACATCCTCAAATTGTCAGGAGAAATACTGAAATTATTTCAAAAGCTCGGGCCGCCGTGACTGAAAAAGATATAAGAGAGTGGTTCGGCGAAGTTAAGGATTTTTTGCAAAAAATCAATGCTCTTGATGTGCTTACAAGGCCGAAAAGCATTTTTAATAGTGACGAAACAGGCGTCCAAATTTGTCCAAAAACTGGTAAAATGTTAGGACCGAAAAACGAAAAGAATTTTTACGAAATAGCCAGTGGAAAAGAAAAAGAATCAATAACTGTTCCGTCCCGATTATCGTGACTCCAACTCACGAATTCGTAAATCCCGTTTCTATTTACCGGAAACGGATTATCTACTGAACACTATTCTAATAGATGTATTTAGAGGATGAAATGAACTGTGGAATGCACTTAAAACACAAAGAAATATATTCTTATACACTAACTGAATAAATAAAACACTACAAAATTAAGATTACTGTTCTGACGTGTCGTAGTTGGCGGTTGTTAGAAGACTGACTCTTCGATTCCCAAAAAGCCTTCAGGTCGCAAGAAGGGACGTACTCGTGGGAGGGGGTGAAGATGTGCATTGTTGACCTGAGTGCAGGCATAAGCCCGAGTCAAGCTAGCTAGAGTCAGGGTCGGTACTCGAAACGCCGAAACCGAAAGACCGACGACCGGCCGGATGACAGCAATAAACCCCTTAACGGCGCAACACAACTACGTGGCTATACATTTTCTCTACCTAATTAGCAGAACGCCTCGGTAGGTGGTAAACCTCTTCGAGAGGGAACGGTTTGATGTTAAACAGATAAATAGAGACTGAACATGCCGGCCCCCGTTAAACCCATTGGTTTAACCGAGATAAAGAAATGTAATACGCTTCTTATTCTAAAATATAATGCTTAACAATAGACGCTATAGAGACGCGAACAAACACCGATATAATTAGTAACTATGTCTTATCATCTAAAGGCAACGGTGATAATTTTCTAACGTTACGAACTAAAGTGGATGTGGATGTTTTTACAGTAACTGTCCGAGTGATGCCGTCTTGCCCAAGGTGAGTTTGCGTGACTCGACCTAGTTTCCATTGTAAGGGTGGCAGATTATCTTCTCTTAACAAAACCAGCGTGCCTTCTCGAATCGCATGCGTCCCATGGGTCCATTTGTGCCGAACGGTTAGATCATTGAGATACTCCTTATGCCAACGTACCCAAAAGTCACGCCGTACCTTCTGTATGTGCTGCCACACTGATAAACGATTCTTTGGAATATCTCGGAAGTCCGAATCGGGCAGATCTGTAAATGGCTGACCTATTAAAAAGTGCCCTGGTGACAAGGCAGAGAAATCGTTAGGATCGGCGGAAAGCGCCGTCAAAGGCCGGGAATTGAGGACGGCTTCAATTTGTATGATAAATGTATTAAATTGTTCGAAAGTAAACAGCTCTTGACCAACGACCCTCTTCAAATGATGTTTCATAGATTTAACTGCCGATTCCCACAACCCGCCAAAGTTTGGAGACAAGGGAGGTATAAACGTCCATTTGATGCCTTCTTGAGATGAGAAACGATTAACGCTATCGAGGTGTGCTTCGGAGTTCCATAGATCATAGAGTTCCCTTAACTCATTCCTTGCCCCAATAAAATTCGATCCGTTGTCGGAGAAAATGTGACTACATTTACCTCTCCGCGCAATAAAACGTCGTAACGCGGCTAGGAAACCATCAGTCGTCATGTCACTGACAACTTCCAGGTGAACGGCTTTCACTACGAAGCATACGAACACAGCCACGTATACCTTGACCCTTTGACGATTACGGAGCTTCTTCTCCTTGATAAAAAAAGGTCCGCAGTAATCAACGCCCACGGTGCTGAATGGACGTGAGATAGTGATTCGCGTTGTTGGTAGATCCCCCATGATGCAGTTGCTGACTGGTGGATTGGTTCTGAAACATCTTACACATTGCCTGATGATCTGCCGGACCTGATTCCGGCCATTGAGAACCCAATATCGTTGTCGAAGGTTATGGAGTGTTGCTAAAACCCCTGTGTGCAGATTCCAGACATGGCACTGTCGTATGATCATGGATGTAAGGTGATGTGATCGTGGTAAAACTATAGGGTGCCGCTGATTGTACGAGAGATTAGAGTGTCGCAAGCGACCCCCAACACGTATAAGGTTAAACGAGTCCAGGAAAGGATTTAAAGAAGCTAGTCGGCTTTTTGGGTTGACACCACCGTTAACCTGGAGATCACGAAACTCCTGTTGGAAACATTCTCCCTGAACCAAACCAATAACTCGATCATGAGCGTTACGCAGTTCGTCCAATTGTAAAAATCCCCTGTTTTTACCAGGATTCCTGAAACGCAGACAATAAGCAAAAATTCGTATAAGTCTATTGAAATCAGAGTAACGATGGACAAGTTCATTTGGTGTGATGTCGGTGACTAAACATGCATGTTCCCGAATCTCAGGCATGCCGTCCGGACGCGAGACTTCGAGATGAGGCCAAGCTGCTTCTTCCAATACGATCCAGGATGGTCCAGTCTGCCACATTTGATTTTGGATAAATTCACCAGGGGACTGTCCCCTGGAAAGAACGTCAGCTGGGTTGTCCTCCGAAGGTATATGCCTCCAACTTGCAATATTTGTCTTCTCTCCGATTTCTGCGACTCGGTTCGCGACAAAAGTTTTTAAGAATACTGGTTGCGTGTTGATCCAATGTAGTGTGATGGTTGAATCCGTCCAAAACACTGTCTGATTGGCGTGGAGATTGGTTGCGCGGAGTACCGAATGGTACAATTTAGCCAGTAGAAGAGCACCACATAACTCCAAGCGTGGCAAGGAAACCACCTTAACAGGCGCGACCCTGGATTTCGCACAGAATAACGTACATCGAACCTGGTCTTTATTTGTCGTTCGTATATAAATACAGGCTCCGTACGCCCTTTCACTGGCGTCACAGAAGCCATGCACTTGAACTTCGAAGGAGTTCTTCAGGAAAACGTTACGAGGGAATGCCATGTTGTTCAAAAGATGTAAATCCGCGCAGAAAGTAGTCCAGATAGTATGAATGGTTATGGGCACTGATTCATCCCAGTTCAGTTTCAACAACCAAAGGCTTTGCAATAGAATCTTCGCCGTTACAATGATAGGTCCCAGCAGTCCAAGTGGGTCGAAGATTCTAGCTATCACTGATAAAATGGCCCGTTTTGTGATCCTGTCTCTAACCGAAATCGGAGTTACTGAATAAACGATAGCATCCGCACCAGAATTCCAAACTACTCCCAACGGTTTTAATGTTTCATCGGCGTCCGATTGCAACGACAAATTCACACTGCTACTCGGCAATCCATTCAACAAAGATTTCTCGTTCGATGCCCATTGTCGAATATGGATGCCGCCCCGCTGTAAGAGTTGAATGATCTCGTCACGTAACTGAATTGCTTCATCCCAAGTTTGTGTGCCAGTGATGAGATCGTCGACGTACAGATCGCGCTTGAGAATTCTGGATGCGGTCGGAAATGAGTGAGCTTCGTCGTCTGCCAACTGTTGTATGCAACGTGTGGCCAGGAAAGGTGCTGCAGATAAACCAAATGTAATAGTATTAAGTCGGTAGGTGGAAATTCCGCCGCTTTCGTTCCTCCATAGTATTCTTTGAAATCTGCGATCCTGAGGCCTGACGAGAAATTGTCGATACATTTTCTCGATGTCTCCTGTCAGGACATAATTGTGCAATCTAAATCGAAGTACTAATGAGATGATATCGTCCTGAATGCATGGCCCAACCATCAATGTGTCGTTTAATGAAACTCCGGTGTTAGTTTTCGCTGATCCATCAAATACTACGCGTACCTTGGTAGTTTGACTCGTTTCCTTAAACACAGCGTGATGTGGTAAGTATAATCCTGGCAATTTGATGTCTTCATCAAAGGACATGTGCCCCAAATTAAGATACTCTTGTATCACCGCTGTGTATTGTTTCTTTAATTCGGGATTGGATGCCAATTTTATGTCGAGAGATCGAAACCGTTTCAACGCTCTTGCATGCGACTCTCCTAGTTGGTCGAAATTCTTTCTAAACGGCAATGCCACCACATATCTGCCCTCTGGAGTTCTGCTAAAATTAGTCACAAAATGTTCCTCTGCTGCTATTTCCTCTAACGAACGATGAGGCTCCGTCGACCCCTCTTCGATTCTCCAGAATTTATCCATCTCTAACTGGAGATCCGCAAGGAGACAACTTTGTTGCTGAGATAATGTATCTTGGGGTGGTAGACTGGTCGCGTAACCCCCAAGAATCCATCCCAGCTGAGTCTTTTGTAATATCAGATCCGTATCTGGTGATGTCGATAAATTAATTTGTCCAACACTGAAGAATGACAATGACGCTCCTGCACTGATTAGCATTTGCACGGGCGCTGATTGATGAAAGTTCGGATCAGCAAGCTTGAGATTATGAGGTATCCGTAATATTTTTCGATTGATGGATTCGAGTGGTGTGAATTTTGCAATGCTTGGAACAATGAAGAAATAAAGATTCTTCACTAAGTTTGTGTGTCTTGACTTGATTGTAGCCTTGGTGAAGAATTTGGATATAGTTTGCAATGAATTTAGTGCCCCAATCGGGACCCAACAGCGTTTTTTATCGAGTTGTAGAGAATCGGCTATATCTTCAGTTATGAAGTTTGCTGTCGCGCAAGTGTCTAATAATGTCCTACAGTTTACCTCGGTGCCATATTTCCCACATACCTTGATCACAGCCGTGGCCATTAACTCATTTCCTGTGGTCTTAGCGATCAGAGAAATATGCTGTTGTGTCCCAGCTGGTGGTTGTCATGCCTGAACTTCCTCTGACGGTATCGGTTCTGATGTCTCTACGTGTAACAACGTATGATGAAGCCCTTCACATACTCTGCATCGAATGGACCGACATTGAGCGGCGGTATGCCCCTTTCTTAAACAATTATAACATAATCCATGCTGCTGAACGAGTTTCGTGCGTTCCGAGACCGGGACACTGCGCAACTTGTCACATTCGTATACCCGATGAGCGTTACTGCTGCAGATCGAGCATGGAATTATCACTGTGGTGAGCACTTGATTGTACCGCGGCTTCGTTGTTTTCAGTGCGTCCGATGGTGTCGATCTTGTGATGGGTTTAGATATGACGTTGACTGGAGTGGAGGAATTGTGAGCTGTCTCTAAACATCGCGCTTCATCCGCTAGAAAAGTTAATAATTCCTCTAAAGTAGGAATAACCTCCGATTTGAACGGTTTTTCGAATTCCATCCGCATATTTCTATCCAGTTTAGGTAGAATCGATAAGATGATTGCCGTGTCCCAAGTCTCTACTGGTTGGCCCAATGTTTTTAGCGAACGTACATGTTGTCTGATATGATTTATAAAATGTTTTAACGAAACAGAAGAATTTTTCTCGATCGGAGGTGCATTGAACAATAATTCGCCGTGACGCCATACCATTAACCGGTTGTTAGCATAGTTCTTCTTTAACAATTCCCATGCGTGAAAGTAGTTGTCATCTGTCGTGTCCATTGCGTCTAATACCTTCGATGCTTCACCTGACAGAGCTGATCTCAGGTATTGTAACTTTTGTACATTTGTAAGAGTTTCCTGACTACCAATTAAAGATGTAAACTGATCTTTAAAGGAGAGCCAACGTTCTGCTGTCCCATCGAATTGTGGTAAATCTACCTTCGGTAATTTCACGCCGCTTCCCCCGTTGAACAAGAATGAGGGAGATTCCCGGGGAATCTGCGCATTCGTGGCCGTTATCGCGGCCCTGTTGTTTAACAATTTTTGCGCTGCCGTGATTAAGTCGTCATACAGCTGCTCGATGGTTTCGCGTTCGACCGCTTGTGCACTGCTATCCCCCAATTGCTCGAGGCTTTGTTGAACGCCTTCAAAGGATTCAAAACTGTTGTTTAAACGCTTCATCTTAACCGATAATTTAACAGGGTCTGGCTCTTCCCGATAGTTAATTAAATAGGTTTTGAATTGGGTCATATGACCCTTAATTGTGCCGCGTTTGTGAACAAGGTCCTTGATTTCACTGGCTGACATTGTAGATCGTTGCAGGACCTCGAAGAAATTGACACTCAAAAGATCCGCACAACACAAAAAATAGATACTCCGGCTCGAAGGACCAAAATGTTCCATCCCGATTATCGTGACTCCAACTCACGAATTCGTAAATCCCGTTTCTATTTACCGGAAACGGATTATCTACTGAACACTATTCTAATAGATGTATTTAGAGGATGAAATGAACTGTGGAATGCACTTAAAACACAAAGAAATATATTCTTATACACTAACTGAATAAATAAAACACTACAAAATTAAGATTACTGTTCTGACGTGTCGTAGTTGGCGGTTGTTAGAAGACTGACTCTTCGATTCCCAAAAAGCCTTCAGGTCGCAAGAAGGGACGTACTCGTGGGAGGGGGTGAAGATGTGCATTGTTGACCTGAGTGCAGGCATAAGCCCGAGTCAAGCTAGCTAGAGTCAGGGTCGGTACTCGAAACGCCGAAACCGAAAGACCGACGACCGGCCGGATGACAGCAATAAACCCCTTAACGGCGCAACACAACTACGTGGCTATACATTTTCTCTACCTAATTAGCAGAACGCCTCGGTAGGTGGTAAACCTCTTCGAGAGGGAACGGTTTGATGTTAAACAGATAAATAGAGACTGAACAATAACTGTGTTGTGCACATTTTCTGCAGATGGTAATTACGTGCCACCCATGATTGTTTACCCCTACGAAAGAATTCCAAAAGAAATTTCAAATTCTGTTCCAAGCACATGGCCCATTGGTCGCTCTGAAAGTGGGTGGATGGTCTCCAAAACATTTTTTGAATACATCGCCAATGTGTTTTATCCGTGGTGTTTGGAGAATGAAGTGGTGTTTGCAATAATTTTATTCCTGGTTGGACACAAATCCCATTTAAGTTTGGAAGTGTCTAAGTTTTGTAGCCAACACAATATAATTTGTTATTGTTTACCACCCAACGCAACTCACATTATGCAACCATGCGATGTATCTATTTTCATGCCGTTGAAAGAAAAGTGGAAGAAGGTAGTTCTAGAGCACAAACAAAAAACACAGAAAGCCATTACAAAATCAACTTTTGCTCCACTCTTTCAAACGGCTTTCAATCAGTTTTATAAAAAAGAAATAATACAGAAAGGTTGTGAAAGATGTGGCCTATCGCCATTCGATGAAAATGCTATTGATTATAACAAATGTATCAGTACAAGACGTAATATGATTTTCAATACATCATCAGACGATTCCTGGCCGTCTCTAGAGGATTACTCAACAGCAAAGAATGTGATGGAGCATACGCGTCCCCCGTCACCGTACGACCCCCAGCGTAGATGGACCGAATGGAGACAACCGCGCGAGGAGGACTCGTATCACGAACCCCCTTCCCCGTACTCCGCTTATATCTCCCTCCGCTATCGAGACAAATATTATCGGGAGCCGTATTATCGCGATCCGACGGCGGAGTGCCGTTCAAAGGCCTTGCTGACGTGGCAAGGCGAACGCCCGTTGGATTATGAATGTAGGCTGTACGATCCCGGTGAAAGACCCCCATTTTGGAATAATAGGCAGTCGCGCCCACGCGGGGCTAGATCGTATCAACCTCGTGAATCTCGCAGACATCAGCCCCGCGAACCAGGATGGTACGAACCCCGCGGGTCGGGAAGATATGAAACTCGAAGATACGAATCTCGCGAAACTGAAAGGTATAATCCACGCGAATCCGAAAGATATCAATCTCGCGAATCGCCGGAACCTAGAAAAAATGAATCCCAAGAATCGCCAAGAACGGCAGAATACGAGTAGTACCCAGAAAATCGCAATCATTTAAACTCCCAGCGCGCCCGCCCGTTCGACCGGAACGAGGCGGGCGGGTCCTCTTCGCGGGCCCAAAGATCGCCTCCGCCAAGATCGCCTCGAAATCGGAGCCAACAATAGGACTCATACGCGCGGAGTCCCCCCGCATTCGAGTCAAGGCCGAATAAGTGGAGAACGGTGAGGGAGAATTCATCGTAGATACGGGTTCTGCATTGAATCTGTTAGAAATCGGGTCTGCAAGCTCAAGGGCCCTGGTTGTAAGTACGACACCCCTCGAAATTAACGGTTTGAACGGGAAGGTCATGACCTTGAGAACGACTGTACTAAAGGTAAACGGCAGCTGGGCGTTATTCCATGTATTGAGCATGCCCAATTTACCCGAAGGGATTGCCGGACAAGTCGGGAGTCCGTATCTGCTTCAGGGGGAGCCATCGTCTCGTACCACCAACGCACGATGGTAACAGCAAAACACCCAATCAGCCCCGTCGTTTTCTCCAATAATGAAGAATTAAAAGATACGTTGGCGGCATGCAAACAGAGCCATGAGGACTTTCCAAAACGCTTAAGCGAACCATTAGAATTAGAGTCAAACGGCGATCAAATAAACCTCTGCTGCCCTGAAGACCATGAGCGGGATTGCCCCTCCCCCTTTTTCGAAGAAGAGTTCGACGCTAACGAAGAGCAGAATTTGGGAAATTACCGCGTTGAACAAAAACTCCCGGAAGAACGATTACGACACATTGTAGAAACACTGAAGTTAGAAGAATTAGATCCGGAACCGCGTCGGTCAATCGAGGATTTGGTGGTAAGGCATTCTAACAGGTTTTTCGTATCCGGAGACCCGCTTGAGGAATTTGACTGGCCGTATTTACGCCGAGATGTAGAGGATTTCGTACGAAGATGCCAGAGCTGCCAAGAACAAAAGCTCGTACGAATCAAAACCAGGGAACCGATGCTAATCACTGATACACCAGCAAGACCTTTTGATAAAGAAGCCTTAGACACTGTGGGACCCCTTCCAAAATTTGGTACAGCGCTTAGACGAAATCCGAAGGACAACGCGATCAAACATGGACACGAGCAAATCGCGTTCGAAAAATATCTATGACCGAAAGAGTAACCAAATTATATTCGCGGAAGACGACCTTGTTTACGTACCAAAGGAATCTCGGCTCCATAAATTCGATCCGCATTACGTAGGCCCTTACAAAATAAAAGCAATCACTGATCAGAACAATGCAATATTGATTTCGGATGAGGGCCGGCAAATCATCAAACATTTCGATAAATTGAAACATGCTTATATTAAAGATAAACCACCTTGACGCCAATGGTGCGTATTCGAATGGTTTAAGGGGGTAGACACAGGTAATGCAGTGCGCTGTAATACCCACATAATGTGCCCGAAACATGGGTTTGGGGGGATAGGTTTTTCGTACTTATATGAGCAAATTTTGGGCTGCGCGAGGTCTCATTTGAAAGAGGAAGGTTCAGTGCAGGGCGCGCTGGTCATGGTTCGACGAAATTGTGTTGATATCTAATAATACGAGTGTTCAAAGTAGAGCAAAAGTTGACAAAATACACCCGCATGAATCCAAGTAATTTTATGTCACTAAAAGAGTTTTGTGACTCAAACGATGACCAGAGCACCCTGCACTGAACCTTCCTCTTTCGAATGAGACCTCACCCAGCTCAAAATCTGTTCATATAAGGACGAAAAACGTATCCCCGTGATTGCATTCCCAAATACGAGTTCCGCCATATTGGCGATAATACAGAACAAGTCACGTGATAAATTTAGTTCAGGTAGTGGATGCGAGATGGCGCCTACTCGGGAGGTCTTGTAGAATTATAGTTGGGGAAAACGTCGTATTTACGTCCCTCAGCGGTTCTACAGCCGCTATCGTGATCGATGGTGAAAGGTGATGGAAGTACGACTGGATGAAGACTAGGAACTTTATTGTTCACGGGCACGAACACGTGCACGTGGAGGTTGTAGTACGCACAACGGTGCAGATAGTTTAACACCCTCATAGAAGACCTATGAGGTACAAACAGTTGTTAGCCAACCGGCCACAATGAGGTACAAACAATCGTTAGGCGACCAATAATCGTATTCGCTGTATACCGCAGACAACACGTGGTGTCTTGAAATATACAGTCTACTCGACTGCACCAAGCGTACAAATTGACTAGTCAAAACGGACGGGGCGAGTCCGCACGGATGATTCCGCACGAGCTTAACGCGTCCCCACTCCTGCACAGTCCGCAAGGAGGGGGTAGCCCTATCCCCACACACTCCCCCCCCCCCCCCCCCGAGTGCAAACGCAGTTAACTGCACGACTTAATACTATTAATTAATAATAAAAATATATGTATATACAATGCAAGATAAAAAGAAACATATTTACATAACTATGTACAAAGTATGCATCGTGCTGCGCAGCACAGCGAAAGTGGCAGGGAAAAAAAAAGAAAAACGCAATCATTTAGATGGTTCTGTACCGGGCGCGAACGCTATTTTCTTACGCGCGTATGTTCTGAGAACAGGGCGCTGCGACGCAGTCGCCGGTACGCCAGTAGACGGACCCGCGCTATTCAAAGGCGAATCGTCTAGTTCATCTAACGTAAAGAACGCTGGTTTTAATAACTCCGTCGAAACGCTACGGATACTGCCGTTAACGACAATGCGGTAAACCGCCTCCGACACACGCTCTTCGACTTTATGAGGGCCTGAATACGGCCGTTCCAAAGCCTTTTTGGCCATGTTTCTCATAAATACATGAGTGCACGTCTTTAAATCTTTATAAAAGAACGCGCGCTTCTTATGATTGTGCACTACGGGCACTGGCCGAACCTGGCGCATAAACTCTCTGAACTCCTCGATAAACATCTTGGGGATCGGCGATAGATCCTCCGGCAAGAAAAACTCCCCGGGAAGACGAATTACCGCGCCAAACAAGAACTCGGCGGGCGACGCGTCTGTGTCTGCTCGCACATGCGAACGTAGACCTAATAGTACGGTCGAAAGGACCCGTGACCAATTTTGGTCATTGTGACACATTATTGCCGCCTTCAAAACACGGTGCCACCGCTCGACCATTCCGTTCGAAGCGGGGTGATAAGGCGTCGTTCGAATTCGCTCACACCCGATTAACTCGAGGAGCGCAGTAAATAATCGGGACTCGAATTGAACACCCTGGTCAGTCGTGATAACCATGGGAGAGCCGAAACGTGAGATCCACGTATCGTAGAAAGCTCTCGATATCGTCTGAGCCGAGGTCTCCACTAACGGAACGGCCTCAACCCAGCGTGAAAATCTGTCAATCATCGTTAGACAGTACGAAAATCCATTGCTCACTGGCAATGGACCAATGATGTCGATATGTACGTGGTCGAATCGACCATCGGGCGCGACAAAATGTTCGGGGATCCGCTTGACATGTCGCGATACCTTTGACATTTGACACTCGACACAATTTTTGCACCACCGCGCAATATCGCGGTGCATGTTGGGCCAAACATAGCGTTGGCGTATGGTGCGGTCAGTAACTTTGGCACCTGGATGCGCGGGTTTGTGAAACAGATCAAACACCCTTTCGCGTAATACCCCGGGTACATAAGGGCGCAAAGCCTCGCCAGACAATTCACAGAAAACAGAGGTATGGGTCGGTCCCCATTGCAGCTTAATAAGCTTTAAACACGGGCTCGTTGATTTATTTAATTCGGTCAACTCAGCGTCGCCAAGCTGTTCCTCAGCCATCTCTTTTAAACTAATCTCGACCGGAAGTCTGAGATCCTCAATTCTCGATAACGGATCGGCAACCACGTTACTCGAACCCGCCAAATATTCGATCGACGTCGTAAATTGAGCAATAAACGATAATTGGCGCACCTGACGCGGCGACGCCTTGTCAGAGCGTTGAGAAAAGGCATAAACCAACGGTTTATGATCGGTTACGATCTTAAATATCCGACCCTCAATAAAATAACGAAAATGTTTCACAGACTCGAATACCGCGGTCAATTCAGGGTCATACGCGCTGTAATTCAACTGTGCTGGTGAGAGCTTCCGCGAAAAAAATGCCAAAGGCTCCCAGGAACCCGAAAGCGATCGCTGCTCAAGAACCGCGCCCAACGCGAAATCAGAAGCATCCGTCACAATGCGCGTCTCCGCGCCATGACGAGGATGAGCCAACAAGGTGGCTTCCGCCAAACACGCTTTAATTTTGTCAAAAGCGACTTCCGCCTCCTCTGACCATGCAATAGGCCGTTTATCATTTTTTTTAGAATGCTTTAAATAAACATTCAAAGGGGCTTGCATTTCTGCAGCATGAGGTATACTGAGTCGATAAAAATTTATCATTCCAAGAAACCGCCTTAATTCCACAACGGTCTTTGGTTTCGGAAACCGAAGGATCGCTTCCGCCTTGGAAGCAGTTGGGCGAATGCCCCCACTACTGACAGTATACCCAAAAAATTCAATCTCAGGAGACCCCAATACACACTTGCTGACATTCAAACGTAGTTGAAACTTTTTTAATGTCTCAAAAACCGTGCGAAGGTGCGCAGCATACTCAGCCTCCGACGAAGATGCTACCAGAATATCATCAATATATACAAAAACAAAATCCAGATCGCCTAATGCGCGGTCAACGTACCGCTGAAAGGATTGACTGGCATTTCTTAAACCATACGTCATGAATAAGTATTCAAAAAGACCGAATGGCGTGATAACCGCCGTCTTCTCGACATCCTCCGGGGCCATAGGAATTTGGTTATAAGCTCTGTGAAGATCCAGAGATGAAAAAATTGTTTTGCCCGACAAATTAGTCGAACAATCATGCAAGTGTGGCGTGGGGTACATATCCGGGATCGTAAGTGCGTTAACCCGACGGTAATCTCCCGCAATTCGCCACGTACCATCCTTTTTCAACACCATGTGTATTGGACTAGACCAGGGGCTCGAAGACGGTCGACAAATACCCGCCTGAACAAGCGCCCTGATCTCCGCCTTAGCGGCCTTAAGCTTGTCTGGGCTTAATCGCCTAGGACGCTCCGAGACCGGAGGGCCCGTAGTAACAATATGGTGATGCACATCACTATTGAACGGAGGATCCAATCGCGTCGCTCCGGTTATTTCCGGAAATTCTAATAGTATCTTTGCGTACGCCGATGACGGATCAACCGTACACACCGTGACAAAGTCCACGGCTTTGACCGTCGCAAACGCGAACATGTCTGTTGAAGAATCAACTAAGCGTCGGCCACGCAGGTCGACCAGTAACCCATAATGCGTCAGTAGATCGGCACCTAGAATCGGATACGGAACCGCTGCGATAGTGAAATTCCATTTAATATCGCGTCTTAGTCCAATGTTGATTGTACGAAACGATTCTCCATATGTATTGATACGCGTATTGTTACGTCCTGAAGGGACTTTTGTAAATCGCCCCGAGCGGTTAGGATGATTTACAGGGTTCGCTGCTCTATTAAGGTGCTAAAGCACGCCTTGACTATACTTACCAAGGATCGGGAAGGTAGTTAGGGATCGAATTAAAGAGTACAAGGGATATAAGGGAAAACAATAGTGCCAAAATATATTGTTACATAAATGATACTGAGTTATCCTACCTTGAGACGGCGCTCCGTCTCAGCTGTCGCTCGCTGTATCGCACGGCACGCTTGCCGTCTAGCGTTTCTATCGCTGTCAGAGTCGCTGACCCAGGGGTAGGTCGTGGTCGCTCGGTGTGCTCTCGGATGGCACTCAGAAGTCGGTGGCCTGGAGCCCGTCGTGCCGCACTGACTCTAAACCTCGGATTCTACGCGGTCCTACGTCGATCACGATTAACGCGCAAGGGCTCTCCCGGCTAGGCCGTTCTCAGTACGTCGGATGGAGTTACCCCTTTTTACGAATTACTATCGGCCGTTCGGATTTCGCGGAATCTACGCGGAGACGAGGTCGCGGTATCTAGACGGCTCTCCAGTCCGTCGTGACTACTCAGTTCGAGCTTCCGAATAAGAATCCTTCTCGATCAATCCCGGTTCTGGGCCGTGCCCCGATCAAAACTCGCGAATGGGGGAAACTGCCCCGTCGGCAGTTGTCGCTCGCCACACGCGTCGGAAATTTCCGGGCCCGGGCCGGCGGCGGTCACGTTGTCCCTCTCGCTGTCGCTACGCGGCTCAGCGTAACGTGACTGCCACGCGCGAGGCGATTCCGCTGAATCGCCGTCTACGAAATAAAGCGACGCGCGGACAGCAAGCACGGAAAGGGCCAGAAGGGCCCATGTAACACCTCCCCACTTAGATTCGAAACGGCCTCGCGAGGCTGTTTCGTTCATGCGTGCGAAACTGTCCTGCGTGTTTTTCCGTCATACGACTTAAAACTAACGCTATGGTATTAAATCTAGAAGGGCGTAAGGTGCTTCGATTGAACAATTCATATTTAAGAGAAGAAAAAAAAAGGAAAAACCATATATTGTTATAAAAATCTTAATAATAATAATAATATGTATGTATATATATATATATAAGAAGGGGAGGGGGTGGTCCTAGAGGCCTGGGAAATAGTCTGTGTTCGGCTCGCCGGAACTCTGCTGCGATTTTAACGAAAAATGGAAACAATTATAATTTTGTCGCGTCACTTGTAAGTGATTACAATTTGGTGTTTATGATTTTGATAATTACCTATTATTATATTCTTATTCTGTGCCGGCCGGGAGAATCCATGGTACGTCCCTTGGTCGCGGTGGCTCGAGGGGTCGCGGTGCCTCCAGCACTGAGAGCGCAGGTAGATGTTGTGGGTTGGCTTCCAACATTGCCCGTATACATCCGGTGCAGTTCCCCGGGGTGGTCCATCGTAGGTGTCTGGTCCGGCATCTTGTGCATTTCGTGAGGGCTACCGCCCTTACTTGCTCCGCCAGCCAATGAACCGGGACTTTGCTGTAGTCTATGAAGTCCTCTGGAGGGTTGAGCCATGCGCAGGTGTGGCAGAGGGTCTTAGTTTTTTGATTTCTGTGGGCCCATACTTGTCCGCTCCCCATCCTGGTGTCCAATGGCCTTACGCAAAGCCTTCGTCCGAAGGGCGCGTGCAGGTGCCGTGGTAGTGTTACGTGCCGGTTACTTTTTCCAAATTCATTTCTAAATTCTACTAATTTTTACAGTCATTTCGCAGATGTTCTCTATTGATCCAACCGCTTAGCGTGTTATGGGAATTTCCCTCAATCAATAGTCGATTATCTGTAGATATTCTTAATAGTGCTTGACTTATTTCTGATTTATTTCTGCTTGAAGCCGGTCACGTCAGGGCAGGTACTCACGAAGGAAAATTATCAACGATCCTTCAACGCCATCGACGTTCCTGGAATGCGTGCTG
The DNA here is from genome assembly GCA_951215215.1 of Andrena trimmerana. Taxonomy (NCBI): domain Eukaryota; kingdom Metazoa; phylum Arthropoda; class Insecta; order Hymenoptera; family Andrenidae; genus Andrena; species Andrena trimmerana. The sequence goes on from OX578062.1 coordinate 13,428,721, forward strand.
TGATAAGTCTTTCGAGGCATTGTAGTAGACTACTTTATATTTTTCTTCCCTGTTAAAATTTTATTACAGTATCGTTGACATCTGATCCTACTATTAAATGTTGTGGGAGTTCCCTCGATCAATTGTCAATAAACCGATATGGTATACTAACCAATTTAAAATAATAATTGCTACGCCACTGCGTTCTTCCATGAGAAAATCTTTCATCAGCATCAATGTTCTTGGAACGCCGGATGCGATAGCACTCGAAAACCTAAGCATTGCGAGGCTGGGAACGGTCCGAGGCAACGACAGTTGGGCCTGTGTGTACGAAATGCATGCTCAGCAATTTGACTCTCTTTGTTCAAAGTCCCAAGTGCTCGGGCCTGCCCTGCGAACGCTCGTGGCAGTCGGCTGTTAAGTCGCATAGTGCGTGGTCGATCTGTCCGAGGGACATAACTATTCTCTAAAATAGTCTTGAGCCGGAGTTCCAGTGCATCCCAGTGATCGTGGAAGGACTCAGTCCCCGTAGAGACTTGTATATTCTTGTGTTTTTTTTTATTTATTATTTTTTTTTTTTACAATTTAAACTCCTATTAGTTTCAAACCGTATATTTAACTAAACATTAGTATCTTCGGGCTTTATTGTAAACTGACTTTCGACATTGTACGTGTGTGTTGTGCGACACTCCTGCGCTTTATCATCTCGGACGCGAGACCCTCCAGGTCATACAGAGAGAGAAACTCAGAGAGAGAGAGAGAGAGAGAGAGGACTTGAAAATGCGAATTAGCAATCTCTTGTACAGAGTTGGTGAGTGATTCGATCTGTCATGATATTGTACGGAGGCAGCAGCTGATTCAACCACCTAGTGGGTTATGGGTTTTCCCTCAATTAGCTGCTGCTTTCCCTTCGGCGTGTGACGCGTTTTAAAAATTGGCTTGTTTCGCGTAATGTAAATTGTAACCACATTAATTATTCGAGTGAATGTGTAAAATTAACAATACACACGATTATTGATCCAACCACCTAGTGGGTTGCGGGGTTTTCCCTCGATCAATTATTGTTGATCAGTCATTGGTTCAAATCCATGTAATTTTCACCATTTTGTTCCACCTTCGAAAACTCCTATATATATATATATATATATATCTATATTGTAATACATGGTATATTATTCCTTAATTTGTCTAATTTTGTTTCGAACCAGTCCCCTCTAAAGTACCACATCCTGATTGGACAACCTGTATGGGTTGTAGACGAAAGCCGCGCCCCCAAAACAATCCTGATTTTTGCGTAATAATCCTATTATGTCAAAATTATAAAATCTCTTCTAAAATTAACCCCCTCACGTAACAGTAGTATTGCCTCAGCCAGCGTTGTCCGCACGAATTTTGTATCGTCAAATCGCGGGGTGTCCATAATTGGAATGATTTTTTTTTTTTTCTTTTTTGGATTGAAATCACACGTCAAACTTTATAACGACTGTCACTCGCTTCGCTTAAGTGCTACCTTATATGCTATTATCCCTACCATCTAATTTTCGCAGCAGAGCGCATCGCGGGGGTCGGTCCTTAGCCTAACGCGCGGGGGTTTTTGCTGCTATCAGCAAACTAAGGCCTAGAATACTTCAAAGTACGGCTCGGAACCCGCGAAACTTCTCGCTCGTTCTACGTGGGTTCTCTCTCTTGTCCTCGTGGATGGTATAACGGGTAGGTCGGAAGGAAAAGATGTGATAGCAAGAGGACGGGGTCTGGAAATTATTTGAAGAGGAGGACGGGGTGGTACCATTTCTATGTTCCTTAAGGACTCGCGAAGTTGAATCCGGCGTGCCCTCAAAAAACGGTATCCAATCCAGACAATAATGATGATTATGAAGGTTCCTCCCAATCCTGGCAGTCCATAGGTGACGTATGTAGATAGATTTTCAGTTCGGTGGTGGGTGGCGATCTCCCTAGCCTGTCTTTCTATATCGTCCAATGCGATTGCGGTTGCCTTTGCATGAGCGTCTTGAAGGGTCCCCTGTGGTTCCTTTTCTTGATGGTCAGCTAATATTTTCACGTGATGTTCCGTGAGAGTAGGTAAGATTTCGGAAATATTTATGCCTATGGATGGTTTGTATATCGTTGTCAATGCTTCGGTGTCGACTCCGGACGCCCATATCTGATCGGTCCCGATTTTGGCCTGACAATCCCCCCTCAGTTGCAATATTCCAGCACCCTGGAGCATTTCATATCCAGCCGCGTGCTTATTGCATTGTACCTGCAGTGCCAGGGTATCCTTGATAGAATATAACCAGGTGTTGGGTGCGGCCATCTTCTTGAGGAAGGTTCGGCTTCCGGGAAGAGCTTGAATATTACAGGTAGGCCACTTGATGTTTTGTGGTTTTAATAAGGCATCCGTCTCGCAACATGGTGCCTTTTCCAGATCTTGGAGTGGCACACTGAGTTCGCACATGTACATCCGATGGTGTTTCCTGCATCCTGTGATGTAGTTCTCGTCTGGCATGAAGTACTGTGAGTTGATTAGGCTGATTGCCATATACGGTGTTCTTGGTTTAATAAATATTGGGGTAGAGACGTTGGTTGATATAGTTTGGAATGAAGGGCAGGGTTGAATGTAATAAAGATCGAAAGGAATTTGGTCTAATAGAGGGATGTCGAGTGACAAAATGATTCGACCCTGTAAATAAGCTACGTTTAATTTGGTCACCCCTTGTAGCTGTTCGGAGTTTAATTCTTCTGTAGTTAGCGGGAATTCATATGGCGTGGTTTCGCGGATTCGTTCGCAGATCTGCGCTAGCTGACTTGGGGAAAGAACGGCCGGATGTAGGATACCAAGTTTCGCAAATGTGAGCGCGTCGGTTATTACTATCAGTGCAATCACGTATTCGTCCACGTGCCTGGTCATTAGGAACGTCCACGACGAAAAAGCTAATTCCAATTCTACCTTTGTTTCGCGCTCGTCTAATTGACGGGTACCAGAGGCTATTTCCTTAATTCTGTTGCCCATGTTTTGCGCGGCGCCCGTTACAGATTTTAACGTATCGTGTATGTTCTGGAATTCTGATTTTATAATGTGTGTTTGATTTCCTAATAGTTCCGCGAGATGATTTTGATCTTTATACAGTTTATCTATTTCCTTATTATAATACTGCGCGTCGTCGTTGTCCAGAGTTCCGAAAAGGGCCTTACTCAGAGATCCAATGAATCCCAGTGGTACAGATCGTTTGTTACGTTGGAGCTGTGGTTTTCCCAGTATGTTCAGTAGCAATTCTTCGTATCGTAGGCCATCGCGGAGTTTTCGTTGCAGGGCCGCGTTAAGGTCTTCGGCCGGGCAAGACGTCCAATTATAAGTTGCGCATAATGCTTTCATCCTGTTTATTTGGGGTTGAGTTTGTGGTCGCGATGTTAATACTTCCGCGACTTCGATACCCGTGACCAATCTCCATTGGGTGTGGAAAACTCGGAGGGGTCGGATCTGTTCGTAGTACAGCCCCGGGTTGGGGTTTAGCGGCGCTATTCGATAATCTCCGTCAATATTATTAGTCGTGGCACCCGTCCATAGGAACGTGAACAAGAACAGGCCAAATCCGTCCATGGTGATCGTTAGTATTAGTAGGAAGATTTTCCGAAAGTGCCCTTTGTAAGTGGGGATTCTATTGTTTTAAGTAAAGGATCGCTGCAAATATATAAAAAGGTGAGAAAAAAAAGGGGGGAAAAGGAAGGAATCTGGTTAATGGAATGTGGGACCGCGGTTATGAGAATCTGCTAAATAAGCTCTCTTGCCGGTCCGTTGTAAGCTTAAACCTTTCGAATACGCTCCATTGGCGTCAAGGTGGTTTATCTTTAATATAAGCATGTTTCAGTTTATCGAGATGTTTGATGATTTGTCGGCCCTCGTCCGAAATCAAAATTGCATTGTTCTGCTCAGTGATTGCTTTTATTTTGTAAGGGCCTATGTAATGCGGGTCGAATTTATGGAGCCGAGGTTCCTTTAGTACATAAACAAGGTCCTCTTCCGCGAATATAATTTGGTTACTTTTTCGGTCATAGATATTTTTCGAACGCGATTTGCTCGTGTCCAAGTTTGATCGCGTTGTCCTTCGAATTTCGTCTAAGCGCTCTACCAAATTTTGTACGTATGTCGGATACGTTAGTAACTCGTCGCGGGGCATAGGCGTAAATGGGTCTCTAGCTAATTGTCCGAAAACCACTTCGTATGGAGTAAATTTTGTCGCTTCGTGTACCGAGGTATTATATGAGTACATGGCGAATGGGAGGAGCAAATCCCAGACTTCATATCTTTCTAGGTAATGTTTTAAATATTCGGTCAAGACAATGTGGCTTCTTTCTAGAGAACCGTTGGTCTGAGGTCGGTAGCCCGACGTAGTTACATGTTGAATTTTGAAGGTTTGAGCTATTCCCTGTATTATATTGTTAATGAAGCTCGTGCCGCGGTCCGTGAGTATCGCGCGTGGCGCACCGAAGATCGCGATAAAGTAGCGCGATAACGCGTCTGCCACGGTAACGGCTCGTATGTCGGGTAATGGCACGGCCATACAGAATTTAGATAGTTGACATTGCATTGTAAGTACGTGACGGTTTCCGCTAGGAGTAGGGGGAAGCGGTCCTACGGTGTCCAAGGCTACTTTATCAAAGGGCCGTGCAGGCGTATCTGTGATTAGCATCGGTTCTCGCGTTTTAATGCGTACCAGCTTTTGTTCTTGGCAGCTCTGGCAACTTCGCACGAAGTCCTCTACATCTCGGCGTAAATGGGGCCAGTCAAATAGACTGCGAATGCGTCGGTATGTTTTTGTTACGCCCTTATGCCCTCCTATCAAACTTTCGTGATAGTGGCGGATGATATTTTCCCGTTCGCTTTCTGGAGGTAATTGGATTTCTCCCGTACAAATTGTAATTGACATGGGCGTATGTTTAAAGATAATCTTGAAATAGTTTTGGAGTGTTTCGGCGTTGAATCGGTGTAGGGTTTCGCCATGCGCCGCTATCCGAAACGAGCGGATGCGATCGCATTCCGCGGCGCTCCTAAGCGCTGCTAGTGCCGACGGCAACTCGCTTTCTCGCATTTCGTGATAAAAACTGTTCGTTCCTACGACGCTAAAAACTTTTCCCTCTTCATTCCGGGTGACTATTACGCGGTTCTTGATTAATTCTTCGGATAGTAATTTCGTTTCGTCGAGTAGTCCTATAGCTTTCAGGGTTTTACAAATTGGACTAGTTAATATTCTATCCGATGATATAAAATGAGCATAATTGTCTCGAGAGGATGTAAGCGTGGTTTTTACGATTTTCACTTCACATTGCATTGTCTGTAATTCATTCTCCGAGGTGTCCGTTTTAGGGAGATTTGGTGGGACGGTGAATGGCCCGATGTTCGCTTCGTAGAGTTCTGTTGAGTCGGGCATTTCGATCACATCGGGCTTTGGACTCATGCTGGAAATTTTTAAAGAGGGCAGTTGGTCCTTGAGGTCCTCCATTGCTTCGCCCTCCGGACAAATCATGGTTGATTGCGGGATGTCCAGGGGTTCTTCATGTAGGGGTATACCCCATGATACTCGTTTCTTCGGGCCCGATTTTGGTTTTGTCCCTTTCGGACTGACCTTTTCGTGGGGATTTGATGTTTCTCCCTTCTCTTCTAGGAGGGACTCCTCGTTGAGACTCTTCAAGATGGTGATTTCCGCCTGGGAGAATGGGCCTTTGTTTGAATTGTTACTTCCAAACGTGGAGTCCATTTCGTCTCCCTCGTAACGGGGTGGTTCGTCAAGACTCCTCAGGAAAGTGAGTTGGTCCTGTGTTAGCCCTGCATACTTGCCTTCTGTTATCATGGTAGAGCCTTCGTCTCCTGTCTCTAGGAATTCCGGCATTCCCGTTCTTGCTTCACTTGTATCCAGGGCAGTTGAGTTCGCCCTACTCTCCAAATCGTCGGTGTTATCCCCCTTTGCTGATGGCAGCTCCTGGCCAACTTCCTGTTCTTCTAATGTGGAATCATCTCTGAAGTCGAACGACGGTGGTTCTTCATAATTTGGTCTTGGCCTACCTTGGTGACGCGCTCCTGCACGCGTAGCTATACCCTCATTATCACTTGTTGGTGGTGTTTCCTTTGCGGTAGTCGGAAAAGCGTGCGAGACTGGATTTCGGGATAGCGCGTCTGCATTTGCATTTACACGGCCGGGTTTATAAATGATTTCGTAATTGTAGTCGGCGAGCGTGATCTTCCACCGAGCGAGTCGCGACACCGGATCTTTTACCGAAAATAACCATTGTAGTGGCCGGTGATCAGTTACCAAGAAAAATTTTCGCCCATAGATGTATGTGCGGAATTGTTTTACAGCGTAGATTATCGCGAGGCATTCCTTTTCCGTGGTTGAGTAATTTTCTTGAGCGGGGTTGAGTACCTGCGAGGCGTACGCTATTGGCGGGTCCTCGCCTATTTTACCTTGACTTAAAATCGCGCCAACGGCTATGTCGGAAGCGTCGGTTGTTATGATAAATGGTTCGTCGAAATTTGGGTAACGTAAGACCGGCTCTTTACAGAGTACTTCGCGTAGATCCTCGAAACTTTCCTGCTGTTTTTCTGTCCAAAAGAATGGAATTCTCGGGCTAGTCAAACTTGTAAGAGGTTTAGCGCGTTTTGCCATATCTGGAATAAAACGGCGATAATACTTTACAAGGCCTAAGAATTGCTTCAAATTTTTTCGAGTTTTTGGCACGGGGAACTCGGCGACGGCCTTGATCTTTTCTGGATTAGGTCGTACTCCGTCGGCTGCTATTATATGACCCAAGTATATGACCTTGTCCTTTAAGAACTTGGCCTTCTCTGTCTGTAGGGTCAAGTTATGCTCACGTAAGCGTTCGAAGAATCTCTCAAGTCGGTGTTTGTGCTCCGCGAGTGTACGCGAATATACAACCACATCGTCTAGATAAACGAACAATTCCTTACCGATAAGCCCTCTCAAAACGTGATTCATTAAACGCTGGAAAGTAGCCGGAGCGTTCTTTAATCCGAAAGACATGCGGAGGTATTCGTAGTGTCCGTCGGGGGTGGTAAACGCTGTTTTTGCACGGTCCTCAGGAGCCATAGGGATTTGATGGAAGCCGTTTGCTAAGTCGAAAACTGAGAAATATTGGGCCCCACCTAATCTATCGAGGATGTCGGAGATTCGCGGTAAGGGAAAACGGTCATCAATCGTTTTTGCGTTCAAAATTCTAAAATCCGCTACCACCCTATAGCGCTTGTTTCCAGCCTCGTCGTCCTTTTTCGGGACTACGTGTAGGGGCGAGTTATGCGGTGACGACGAAGGAACGATTATTCCTAGCTCTTCCAGATTATGCATTTGTTTAGCGATTTCCTCGTCCATTAACGGCGAATGCGGGTATTGACGAGTGAACACGGGCGTTGAATCGGTTAACGGGATGGTGTGCTCTATAGACGTTGTTTCGCCTAGCGGGTCTCCGGATACAAAAAACCTGTCCGAATATCTTATAACCAGGTCTTCGATTGTCCGACGCGGTTCCGGGTCTAATTCCTCCAATTTTAGCGTTCCGACTATGTGTTGTAATCGCTCCTCGGGAGGTTTTTGCTCAACGCGGTAATTTCCCAAGTCCTGCTCTTCGTTAGCGTCGAACACTTCTTCGAAAAAGGGGAAGGGGCAATCCTGACCATGGTCTTCGGGGCAGCAGAGGTTTATTTGGTCGCCGTTTGACTCTAATGCTAACGGTTCGCTTAAACGTGTTAGAAAGTCCTCCTGACTCCGTTTGCATGCCGTCAACGTATCTTCTAATTCTTCCGAATTGTCGAAAACTACGGGGCGGATTGGGTGTTTCGCTGTTACCATCGTGCGTAGGTGGTACGAGACGATGGCTTCCTCCTGAAGCAGATACGGGCTCCCGACTAGACCGGCAATCCCTTCGGGTAAATTAGGCATGCTCAATACATGGAATAACGCCCAGCTGTCGTTTACCTTTAATGCAGTCGTTCCTAATGTCAAGACCTTCCCGTTCAATCCGTTAATCTCGAGGGGTGTCGTGCTTATAACCAGGGCCCTTGAGCTTGCAGACCCGATTTCTAACAGGTTCAATGCAGAACCCGTATCTACTATGAATACTCCCTCACCGTTCTCCAATTGTTCGGCCTTGACCCGGATGCGGGGGGACTCCGCGCGTATGAGTCCCGTTGTTGGCTCTGATTTCGCGGCGACCTTGGCGGAGGCGATCTTTGGGCCTGCGAAGAGGACCCGCCCGCCTCGTTCCGGTTGAACGGGCGGGCGCGCTGGGAGTTTAAATGATTGCGACTTTCTGGGTATGACTCGTATTCCGCCGTTCTTGGCGACTCTTGGGATTCATTTCTTCTAGGTTCCGGCGATTCGCGAGATTGATATCTTTCGGATTCGCGTGGATTATACCGTTCAGTTTCGCGAGGTTCGTATCTTCGAGTTTCATATCCTCCCGACTCCCGGGGTTCAAACCTTCCTGGTTCGCGGGACTGATATCTGCGAGATTCACGAGGTTGGTACGATCTAGCCCCGCGTGATCGCGGCTGCCTATTGTTCCAAAATCTCCCGCGTGGGGGTCTTTCTCCGGGATCGTACAGCCTACATTCATAATCCAACGGGTGTTCGCCTTGCCTCGTCAGCAAGGCCTTCGGACGGTACTCCGGCGTCGGGTCGCGATAATACGGCTCCCGATAATGTTCGTCTCGATAGCGGAGGGAGCTATAAGCGGAGTACGGTGAAGGGGGTTCATGATACGAGTCCTCCTCGCGCGGTTGTCTCCATTCGGTCCATCTACGCTGGGGGTCGTACGGTGACGGAGGACGCGCGCCACTAGTGTACCCATACATCTCATCGCGTGGCAAGCCAGTCAATTCTTGTTCTCGTCTTTGGGCGTGTAACGCCAAGTCGAATGCATCATCCAAAGATTCGGGATTTGACAAAGCTACTTTAGTCGAAATTCTTTGGGGTAATGCCGTGATAAACGAGGTCCGAGCCAATCGCTCCACGTCCCTAATGGTCCTTTCGACATTTTCTCCGATTAATTCCCTCGCTCTCACGGTCACCTGTCGGTACAAGCGGCCCACGCGATGAATAAAGTCTATTAGGCGCTCCCGGGGAAACATGCTTATACGTTCTAGCTCCAGTCTGAGCTCCTCATAACCGCGGCATGGGGAATATCGGACCCTTAGAAGGGAGAGCAGGTCGGACACGCTTTGACAACCTTTCCCCTCGACATAGTATCTAATGGGATCCTTTAATTTGTATACGAGCTCGGTCAGAAATCGTTCTTCCTGACCAGGTGGAACACGCTGTGTTGCACGCTGTATCGAGGCAGCGAAGTCCTCCAATGTTACGAAATCAGGATCGAAACGGGGAATACCGTCAAGTGCCCGATATACTCTCTCTTCATCTTCTCGGGAACGCCACACGTCTATTACAGACATTTCTGGGTCGTTCGTTCGAGAACCGAAAGATGGTCGACCGTTCAGGGCTGGCGGTAAGGGGGGAGGGAGCTCAGGGGGAACATTATCTGTGGTATGAGAATTGGAAGAACGTGATGGGGTGGTGATCTCAAAGTTCCACCCGTCATTGCAATGTAGTGGGAAGTGTAGTCAAGTTACGAGCAGATAAGATTGCGGCAGATCACAATAGGAGGCGACGTCGCGCTCTCTTCTTTGATTTTAATAGGAAATGAAAAAAAAGTATCCCACTTCTGACACCAGTTTGTTACGTCCTGAAGGTACTTTTGTAAATCGCCCCGAGCGGTTAGGATGATTTACAGGGTTCGCTGCTCTATTAAGGTGCTAAAGCACGCCTTGACTATACTTACCAAGGATCGGGAAGGTAGTTAGGGGTCGAATTAAAGAGTACAAGGGATATAAGGGAAAACTCAGAAGTCGGTGGCCTGGAGCCCGTCGTGCCGCACTGACTCTAAACCTCGGATTCTACGCGGTCCTACGTCGATCACGATTAACGCGCAAGGGCTCTCCCGGCTAGGCCGTTCTCAGTACGTCGGATGGAGTTACCCCTTTTTACGAATTACTATCGGCCGTTCGGATTTCGCGGAATCTACGCGGAGACGAGGTCGCGGTATCTAGACGGCTCTCCAGTCCGTCGTGACTACTCAGTTCGAGCTTCCGAATAAGAATCCTTCTCGATCAATCCCGGTTCTGGGCCGTGCCCCGATCAAAACTCGCGAATGGGGGAAACTGCCCCGTCGGCAGTTGTCGCTCGCCACACGCGTCGGAAATTTCCGGGTCCGGGCCGGCGGCGGTCACGTTGTCCCTCTCGCTGTCGCTACGCGGCTCAGCGTAACGTGACTGCCACGCGCGAGGCGATTCCGCTGAATCGCCGTCTACGGAATAAAGCGACGCGCGGACAGCAAGCACGGAAAGGGCCAGAAGGGCCCATGTAACAGTATCATTCGCGGCGAACAGCTGCAACGCGCTCGGCTCACCGCGGATTTTATTAATTGCCGGAATAAGCGATATATCCGCACCGGTATCGACCAGGAACATTTGTCCTGAAATACGATCTCTTACATGGAGACGCTTACTCTTGTTGTGACCCTCAACGCAAGTCTCCGCAACGGAGGGTCGTCCTATTTTCCCGAAGACCACGAATCAAACTTCGGACACCGCTTGTTACACGAGAGAGGGTTCGCGGGAAATTTCCAATGAGCGTAACACAATTTTTCCGATTTACCATCGCCCGACTGGGCGTTGTCCTGATTCGAACGCGCTTTGGAACGTGACTTGGCACGCGATTTAGAACGCGATGCACGCTGACTTGAGGTACGTTCTACACGCTTTAGTCGCACCGAAAGGGATTCAATGCTATTTGTCAGCCGCTTAATGTCGTTTTGCAGATCCGACAATGATGGACTCGACACCGACGACGCGCTCGCCGCCGTAGCGATACATGTTTCAATCGGAATGGAATACTCGGCCATTTTATCAGCCATCGCGGCCAATTTGTTTACATCTTCAATACCCGAGACCGCTAGCATTGCCCGAATGTTTACAGGTAATTGGTCCATAAATATTGATTTCATAATCGCTTCGTCACACTTGCCATCATTTAAATTCTGTAACCTATTTAGAATTAACGAAGGTTTCCCTTCCGTAACTACTTGTCCTTTCAATAATTTCCGCAAATTAGATTCCGGAGACACGGCAAACGTCGAGATGATTCGACTCTTTATTTGAACAAAAATGTCCGCCGGACGCGGAACTAGCGTAATTAAATCTTTAATCGCGGTTACCACTTCGTAGTCCAACGCCGCAATTACTACATCGGCTTTTGTGGACTCGACGCTAATCTGCGCGCTGCGTAGAGACGCCTCTACCTGGACGAACCATAATGCAGGATCATTTTTAAAGAAAATCGGTATTTTGGGTATCCGATAGTGATCAATACGCGCCTGACTAGCGGCCGAATCATATTGAGACGTGTCCGTATCGTCCCCGAGTTGCGACATTTTGCATTAAACTATATACTAAGTATTAAAAGAAAGAATATAACTATGCAAAATGTTTAAAATGCGTTAAAAGATTATAAAAATATTATGTACAGACTTATATTACAATATAATACAATGTGTTCGCAGACTTCGCCTACTGAAACACGACGGCGATGAGTCACCGCCTCTCGATACGCACGCGGACGCAGCCCGACGCGCGGGAAGAACAAAGCATGCGCTGTTGCGACCAACTCGCGCCTCGTGGTGACCACGAAATTCGCGGAAATCGGAACGACTTGGCACCGTCGCTATTCTCGAACATTCGATGCTCGCGCGATGCCTAAAAAAACTCGCATGTCGAACACAATGCTAACCACGAGTACAGAACCATCCGAAATGCGTAATAATGGTACAATTGCCACTTCGCTTACCGCAAATCCATGTTGATTCCGCCACAGCGAATGATGCCCGAATGAGCCGATCCCGAAGGGAAGACTCTCAGCAATCTGCGTGGCTCAGCAATGCAGAATCCACACCACAGCTTCGCGTAGAATACAGCCCAGAACAGCAAACAAACCAGCCGTTTCCCTCGACGAGGGCCAGTCCAAGGATCAGCATACGAAGGCGCTTATACGCCTGCCGGAACACAGCCGTCGCCAAGATGATCCAGGAAGTCAATCACCAGCAAATGTGCAGGGGACTAGATGACTGCCAGCCATCGTCCTCTCAGCCAATGTCGGGGTCACCAATTGTAGAATTATAGTTGGGGAAAACGTCGTATTTACGTCCCTCAGCGGTTCTACAGCCGCTATCGTGATCGATGGTGAAAGGTGATGGAAGTACGACTGGATGAAGACTAGGAACTTTATTGTTCATGGGCACGAGCACGTGCACGTGGAGGTTGTAGTACGCACAACGGTGCAGATAGTTTAACACCCTCATAGAAGACCTATGAGGTACAAACAGTTGTTAGCCAACCGGCCACAATGAGGTACAAACAGTCGTTAGGCGACCAATAATCGTATTCGCTGTATACCGCAGACAACACGTGGTGTCTTGAAATATACAGTCTACTCGACTGCACCAAGCGTACAAATTGACTAGTCAAAACGGACTAGGGCGAGTCCGCACGGAAGATTCCGCACGAGCTTAACGCGTCCCCACTCCTGCACAGTCCGCAAGGAGGGTGTAGCCCTATCCCCACAGTCTGCCAACGTGGAATCATAGCAAAACTGAAGCGTAGCTGGATACATGTGCCACAGCAAAAGCGTGATACAGTCAATGTATGTATTTTTGGACGATTGTAGGTTAGATTATATGCATTTTAGGCATACATTGACTAGAAACTGCTGGAAACTGTGTACATTTACTAAATTCACGCTTTTACTGTAACACATACATCACCGCTGCCGAATATATGTTATAATATATAAAGAGATTGGAATTTTTTAATAACACTGGAAGTAGTGATTTACTGATATCATATTTTCAGAATGTGGAAGTTACAGCAATTATTTGCAATTATTGCTTTTATTATTATTCTTCCGACTATTGTATATAACATCACAAAAAAAGAAAAAAGTATATATGAAAAAGTTGAGGAAGAAAAAGAGTATTATCAAAAAATAAATATAAAAAAAAAACAAAATAAAAGACAAAGAAACGTGAAAAAGTCAAGGACGAATAAAGTATTATTATCAAATAAATATAATCACAAAAAAAGAAAATAATATAATCACACAAAAAAGAAAATAATATAATTACAATATAAAAAAGGTGTGAAATCAAAATGAGCTGCAAGTACATCACAAAAAAAAGAAAATAATATAATTACAATATAAAAAAAGGTGTGAAATCAAAATGAGCTGCAAGTACATCACAAAAAAAGAAAATAATATAATTACAATATAAAAAGAAAATAATATAATTACAATATAAAAAAAGGTGTGAAATCAAAATGAGCTGCAAGTACATCACAAATAAAAAGAAAATAATATAATTACAATATAAAAAGAAAATAATATAATTACAATATAAAAAGAAAATAATATAATTACAATATAAAAAAAGATGTGAAATCAAAATGAGCTGCAAGTACATAAAGGTGCTTTCCAACTGCGCTTAAGATGACACAACTACATATACACAGCTAAAATGCTGTGTTATTCCATTACTCATATCGCGGACATTTTAATTAACCCATCAAAAAGAATCCCATTTAAAAACATTGTCGTAAATTAATTAATAGCTTTACAAAATTAATGATATACAAAAATTGCGCCAATTATAACAATGACTATTTATACAAAGAAAAACAATGTATTAAATAATATAACACAACAAAAGACAAAAAAAAAATGTCCGCGGCCTGGAAGTCAAATACTTGGCGTGGCCAGGCACGGTCAAGGTGTCGTTGAATAAGAATTATTTAAAAATGCAAAATAACGAAAGTGTATTCATATTGTCAGAGTTTTAAATGGACAAATTGTGTGAAAGCTTGTGAGAGGAAAGGTATGGGTGAAGATGAATGATCTTACAATTATTTTAAAACGCAATATAATGAAAATGTACTCATATTGTCTGAGTTTTAAATGGACAAAATATCTGAAAGCCTGCGCGAGGGAAGGTATGGGTGAAGATGAATGATCTTACAATTATTTTAAAACGCAATATAATGAAAATGTACTCATATTGTCTGAGTTTTAAATGGACAAATTATCTGAAAGCCTGCGAGAGGGAAGGTATGGGCATTGATGATCTGAGAATACCTTGCCTGGCCACGCCAAGTATTTGACTTCCAGGCCGCGGACATTTTTTTTTTGTCTTTTGTTGTGTTATATTATTTAATACATTGTTTTTCTTTGTATAAATAGTCATTGTTATAATTGGCGCAATTTTTGTATATCATTAATTTTGTAAAGCTATTAATTAATTTACGACAATGTTTTTAAATGGGATTCTTTTTGATGGGTTAATTAAAATGTCCGCGATATGAGTAATGGAATAACACAGCATTTTAGCTGTGTATATGTAGTTGTGTCATCTTAAGCGCAGTTGGAAAGCACCTTTATGTACTTGCAGCTCATTTTGATTTCACATCTTTTTTTATATTGTAATTATATTATTTTCTTTTTTTTGTGATGTACTTGCAGCTCATTTTGATTTCACACCTTTTTTTATATTGTAATTATATTATTTTCTTTTTTGTGTGATTATATTATTTTCTTTTTTTGTGATTATATTTATTTGATAATAATACTTTATTCGTCCTTGACTTTTTCACGTTTCTTTGTCTTTTATTTTGTGTTTTTTTTATATTTATTTTTTGATAATACTCTTTTTCTTCCTCAACTTTTTCATGTATACTTTTTTCTTTTTTTTGTGATTTTTGATAATACTATTTTTTTTCCTCGACATTTTCATGTCCTTGGCGTATTTTTTACTTTTTTAAAGTTTTTTTTGGGGGGATCTCACTTCTTTTTACAAAGCTAATTCATGTACTTAGCGTAATTTTTTTACTTTTTTAAAGTTTTTTATGGGGATCTCACTTCTTTTTACAAAGATAATTCATGTACTTGGCGTCATTTTTTTTTACTTTTTCAGCGGGTGTACTTTTATTATTTTTTGATTAAGGATAAATTCTACGTAAGTTTAACACCTACGCAAAAAAAACATGTGCACTGCATTGCCGATATGAATGTATAGTAAGGTAAATGTACCAATAACGAGCCATGCACCTGCAGTACCTAGCCATCTGTTGAAATATTAATAATTATTAAACTATGCACGTAAGATAAAATACATATTTAGTGTAATTTACATTATTTAATTGTTCGATTTGATATCTGAAGTTATCTTGTCTTGTTTTTTGTCTAGATATTTAGAAATACCATTCAAAGTCTCGAGGCCAGATATATGACGCGTTTTCAGACATTCGTTATGATATGGCTAAGAAGAGCGTGCTTCTTGTTAAGAGCATAATTATTATAGGATAATAGTTTTTTAGATAGACAAAAGGGTTTTAGAATCTTGAAAATATTTGTAACAAATAGAAAGAAAAAATTTGGATATGAAAATTATTTTTTATTTGAATATTTACATGGCTATTTATCGGTGCAAACAAATCTTGTTAGCCCAGTAACTAACCACGTGTTTAATAAATTGGGTGAAGTGAGTTGCAAGTGTTAATCGGTAACGTAAGAAAAAAATTACGAAAAATGTGTGAATTTCTGACTCGATATTTGGAATAAAGCCGGTATTTTGATTATAAATCATAATATAAACATTATTTTTCTAAATGTTTCATTAAAGTTTATGTATATGTACAGTCTAATGAATTTGTCGGTTGTTTTTGAGTCATATATAAAATAACCTAAACTTCTATTGATAGTGTAACTAAACTTATTGTTTTTTTAATTTAAAGAAATTTCAAAATGGACAAAAAGAAAGGGAAAAAAAGGATGGAAGCTTCTTATACACAGCAGGATGTTCATTTAGCATTGAAAGAAGTAAAAAAGGGGATGCCCACAAGAAGAGCTGCTGCAGTTTTTCACGTACCTAGAAGTACATTATATGCGAAACACAAATCCATGATCCCAGTTGAAGGTGCTAGAGGCCCTGCCACTTACTTAACTTCTGAGGAGGAAAATATTCTGGTACACTGGATTTTATATTGTAGTGAAAGAGGTTTTCCAATTATGAAGTGTCAATTGCTTGAGTGTGTTCAAAAGTTAGTGAATGAACTAAAAAGGCAAACTCCTTTTAAAGGCAATAAGCCAGGAAGGCACTGGTTTGAAAGTTTCTGTCGAAGACACCCACAAATCACTCCGAGAGTTGCTCAAAATTTAAGTGCAAGCCGAGCATCAGCAACAGAAGAAGTTTTAAGGCAGTGGTTTCAAGAAGTACAACAACATTTGGAAAAGTTGCAATTAATAAATATTGATCCATCAAGAATTTTTAATCGTGATGAAAGTGCCTTCTTTTTGGTGCCAAAGGCTGACAAAGTTTTAGCCCGTACAGGATCCAAGGCTGTTTACAAAGTAGTAAGTGGGGATGAAAAGGAAAGTTTAACTGTTTTGTTTACTGTAAGTGGTAACGGAGTTCTGTTACCACCAATGATATTATTCTGGTATGCGACAATACCATTCAGTGTGACGAGCAGTTTGCCACCAGGATGGATAGCTGGAAGTACAGAACGAGGTTGGATGACTGCTGAAAGTTTCTATGGCTACATAACAACCCAGTTTTATCCATGGCTAGTGAAACAGAACATTCAATTTCCAGTAATCCTGTTCTTAGACGGTCATGTATCACACTTAACATTAGATTTATCTCAGTTTTGTAAAGCAAAACAGATAGAGTTGATTGCTCTTTACCCAAATGCGACCCACATACTCCAACCATTGGGGGGGAACCACGTGACGTGCGCGAGAGAATAACGTGTGTCGGCAGACAGGTGAAAGGAATAGACGAAAAGTGTGGTAAAAGTGCTCAGAAAATTACGAGGTCGGGTGGAAAACGAGGGGATCAGACAAGGTTCCGGTGGACAGTATAATCGACAATTAATAAAGGGCCGAAGGGTGAGATAAAAGGTGAAGAAGAGAAGGTGTGAAACGAGTGCACGAAGTATGAGATACGTGGCAAGGATAAGTGACATCTAAGGAGTGGAAGAAGTGAGAAGACAAAGCGAAGACAGCAGTTGGTAAAGAAGAGCGGCGAGGCTAATGAACCAAGCAGGCGAAGGCGGGGAAGTGCAAAAGGAAACCAGGAGAAGGGGAAGACCATCGTTGGCAGAACAGCTGGGAAGAAGAAGAGCGGACAGCGAAGGCTCGATACTGGACTCATTTAAGAGGAAACGGGAGGACGAGGAGAAGCAGGAGAGGTTGAGGGCCGAAAGGGAAATAGAAGAAGAATTCTTAAAAGCAAGGAAAGTAGGGAGGTCGCCTCCGCTGAAGAAAACCGAGGTAGCCATAGGATCTGTGGAAACGTCGGACAGCCAGGAGACAGGGCAGGAAAAAGAAATGGATGCAAAATTAGACAAATTGATGGAAGCAGTGCTGGCAGTTAAGAAAGACATGGAAGAGTTGAGAAGAGATAATAAAGATCTAAGGCAGGGAATGCAGGATTTGAGGGACGAGTGGAAGAGTAGGGACGAGATATGGGAAAAGGAAAGGAAAGAAATGAAAGGAAGGATAGAAGTACTGGAGACCAAGAAGGTTCAGGCTGAGAGGCTGACAGAAAGAATAGAGGGACTAGAAAAGAAGGAAGAGGCTCGAGAAAAGAGAGAGAGAAGAAATAATATTACCCTAAGGGGAGAAGATCTACCACGTAAAGAGACGCCGAAGGATACGGTGGAGTATGTGTTAAAGCACGAATTGCAGGTAGATGCAGAAATCGAGGAAGCATACTGGGTAGGAAGAGGAGAGAAAAAAGGGCTTCTGATAGCGAAGTTAAGAAGCTGGCAACAGAAAAGAGCAGTAATGCTAAAGAAGAGTACATTGAAAGATAAGAGGCTGTTCATTGACAATGACCTGACGAAAAAAGAAAGGGAGATACAAAGAGATATTAAAGATATTGCCAAGACGGAAAGGGAGCAAGGGGCAAAGGTGAAAGTTGGGTACAGGAAAGTAAAAATCAACGATAAGACATTTATCTGGAAAGAAGAGGGTGGGCTGAAAGAAGTAAATTTTTGGAGTCGGCAAAGTTCTGTGAACCTCTAAATTTTTGGAGGATCGCAGAGCTTACAAGGACAACGAAAGCAAGACAAAAGGCAGTACCAACACTCGTTCCCCGCGCGTCTGCGGATGCAGATATGCGGGGAGAGAGGGTACACAGAATTGGGAAAGGAATAAGAAGCCAAAGAGAAATAGATACATTTAAAATAGGATACTGGAATGTAGCAGGATTACTCAGCAAAGACAAGCAGTTTTGGGATTTCCTAAAAGAAATCGATGTAATAGGATTAGTAGAAACGTGGATTGAAGAGAAACAATGGGAAGGATTGAAAGATAAATTGCCACAAGAATTCTCATGGAAGTGTAAATATGCCACCAGAGAGAGAAAAAAAGGGAGAGCGATAGGCGGAATTATCACAGGCATAAGAAAGGGCATAGAAGAGGCGGAATCGAACGCAGGAACGAAAAACATTCAAGAGAGAAGAATAAAGATACAAAATGAAAAATGGAGAATAATTACAGTGTACAGCAGAGATATGAAGGAGACAAAAAAAGAGCTAGACCAGATAATAGAAGAGATGGAGGTGGGGAAACTGATAATTGGAGGAGATTTCAATGCAAGAATTGGACAGGAAGGGGGCGATTGTAGAATAGAAGAAAAGCATGGCTTAAGGAGATCAAAAGACAAAGTTAAAAACTCAGAGGGAAAGCTGTTATTAGAGGTGGTTGAGGAAAGAGGATGGAATATTCTGAATGGGAATATGGAGGGAGACGATAAAGGAGAGTATACATACTCGGGGCCAAGAGGCAGCACAGTAATCGACTATATAATAACAAATGTCGAGGCGAAAGAAGAGATCAAGAAATTCACAGTGGAAGAGAGAGTTGAGTCAGACCATATGCCTCTGATTGCAGAACTATATGCGGGAAATAAAAGGGAAGATCGAGAGGGAAATCAGGAGGAGAGGTGGAGAGAGAGAAGAATTTGGACAGAAGAAGGCAGGAGAGAGTTTGAAATCGAATTAAACAAAATAAACTTTAATAGGACGGAGGTGAATGAAATGGTAGAAGAAATGATAGAAAAAATAAATAATGCAGTACAAAAAGAAGAAGTAAAAATTAAAAAATGGAAACTGGGCAGCTTTAAGTGGTGGAATTCGAATTGTACAAAAAAGAAAAGGGAAGCCAGGAAAGCATTGAGGAACTGGAGAAGAGGTAAAGGAGACAAAGAAGACTACCAGAAGAAAAGAAGGGAGTACAAAAAAGTGTGCGATGAAAGGAGAAGGGAATTACAAGAAAATACAGAAAATGAGATAATGCAATTAAAGGGAGAAAATCAAATATGGGAATATATAAATAAACAGAGAAAGAAAAGAATAGGAATCTCCAATAAAATAGATTTAAAAGAATGGAAGGATCATTTTAAAACATTGCTAGAAGGCGACGACTGTAAGAAAGAAGTAGGAGAGTTGGAAGAAATAGACAACACGGAAGGAGAAGAGGAAGAGGAAATAACAGAAGCAGAAGTAAAAGAACAAATCAGGAAATTAAAAAAGAAGAAAGCAGCAGGGGAAGACAAAATAGAAAATGAAGCCTGGATTTACGGTAACATGAAAATAGTAAAAAGGATCACAGAAATTTTTAATAAAGTGTGGGAGGGAGAAGGATTCCCGGAAAGGTGGAAAGAAGGGGTGATTTCACCAATATTCAAAAAAGGAGATAGAGAAAAGGTGAGTAACTACCGGGGGATAACGATCCTAAACACAGCGTACAAAATATATGCTATGGTTCTGGAAAAAAGACTAAAAGAGGAATTGGAAAAGAACCACATAATACCAGAAACACAAGCAGGATTCAGGAGCGGTAGGTCGACAATAGATAATATTTTTATTCTGAACTATGTAGCTAACAGAGAAATACAGAAAAAAGGGGGAAAGCTGTATACCTTTTTTGCAGACCTAAGCGCTGCATTTGATAAAGTGGATAGAGTAAAACTTCAAAACATCATGAAGAAAAAGGAAATAAGTAAATGCTTGAGGATGAGAATCGGAGAAATTTACAAAGAAACAAGAAATACTATAAAAGCAAACGGAGAAATGTCATCCAAATTCTGGACAACAAAAGGGGTAAGACAGGGATGCCCACTGAGTCCAACGTTATTTACAATATATGTAGCGGATTTGGAGGAAACCATGAGGAAAAACCAAGCGGGAGGAGTTAGAGTAGGAAAAGAAAAAATCTGGACTCTAGCATATGCGGACGATATAGCGTTATTAGCAAATGAACCAAAGGATCTTAAGGACATGATAAGAAGATTCGGAACATATCTTGAACGGAAAGGGCTGCAACTGAATGCAGAGAAGTCAAAAGTGCTGATTTTCCATAAAGGAAGAGGAAAGAAGAAGAGAGAAGAATGGGGCTGGCAGGGGCACAATCTGGAAGAAGTAAAGGAGTTCAAATACTTAGGGTATAATTTCCAGAAAAAATGGGGGCAGAGAGATGCATATAAGGGAAGTCATAAAGAAAGCAAGAATAGCAATGGCGCAGATATGGGGAATAGGGCAAAGAATGTTCAAGAACAATTTTGAGAGAAGAATGAGAATATTCCGAAGCATAGTGAAAAGTATCTTGCTGTACGCGTCAGAAATCTGGGGATGGATGGAAGCAGAAAAGATAGAGAAAATACAGGAGAAATATATAAGGTGGACTTTAGGTTTGGACTTCAATACACCAGCGTATCTAATCTTGGAGGAAACAAAAACGGACAAAGTAAGGATAGAAGCGGGAAGAAGAGCAATAAAATACGAGGAGAAAGCGAAACGGCTGAATAGGAATAAAATAGTACAAGAGTGCTGGAGGGAAATAGACGCGAAGCAGGCAGAGAAAAAGTCGAAATGGGAGGAAATGAGAGTCGCATACTACAGACAAAAAATGATGGATATGCAAGAAATGGAAATAGAAAGAAGGAGAGGAAGAGAGTTTGCTGAGGAACTAGCGCAAAGAGACAGGACAGAGCAGGTGCAATGGCAATACGAAAGAATACTAGGAGGCAGATACAACGCACATTACACAGAAATCAGAGAAGACCAAAGAGCAAATTACCTAGACGGAAACTACAGAGGCAGAGACCAAAGCATGATCGCAAGGTTCAGATGTGGGAATGAAGAAAGAGGAAGCAAGTACTGGAAGGAAGAAAAAGAGACAGTATGCAGACTATGTAACAGGGCTAGAGAGACCCTGGGCCACATGTTACAAGACTGTAAGGAGCTGAAAAGAGAAAATTCAACGATTAGAGGAATACTAAAGGGAGAAGCAGAAGGAGCGGAGTGGATGCGTTTGGTTCTGGAAAAAAGGAGAAGAAAAGAAGTCCAAGATGAAGGAAGAAGTCAAAACGAAAGCAGAACATGCAGTTAACAGTCCCAGAAACACTTACACACTTACACACATGTAACCCCATTTTGAGGCCGAAAGGCAAAAAATATACCTATTTACTACTACTCCAACCATTGGATGTAGCAGTATTCCATCCATTAAAAGCCAAATGGAAAAGTATTGTTGATGAGTGGAGAGTTGAAAATGCGGGACAGAGAATGAGAAGAGAAAATTTTGCTCCATTACTCAAAAAATCTGTGGATTCAATAAATAATCTACCACAAATAATTATAAATGGGTTTAAAACGTGCGGACTTTCACCTTTCAATGCAAATGCTGTCGATTTTAATGTCTTAAACAAAAAAAGTAAAACATCTGCAGAAATCACATTTGAAATTGAAAATTCTGCAGACATTGCAAAAAACAATCAAGAGGAAGCTAAAAAACATCTTCAGTTTTTAGAAAATATAATCAGTGCAGATGTTTTAGAAAATTTCCAAAATGCTGTTTCGAGTGGAACCTGGGAGCCTTCCAATAGTGATAATAAAGCACTATTCCAATATTGGCTGAAGACGAAGAGACTTTCTGGTTTAGTTATTAATTAGATTACTTATTTAATACATTTGATATATGAAACTGTTTCATAATATTAAATATAGTATAGAATTATAGATAATATAAATAATATTAAATATTAAATATTAGAAAACTTTTGCTTTGCAAGTATTATTATAAGATATTTAAAGAAAACAAATTTTTGTAGTTTGTTGGAAACTTCTTTCAAACATTAACAACTATATATAAGGTAAATTAGTTATTTGTATTTACTTAATATAGGAGAAAATATTAGTAATAGTCAATCCATTGAAGATGACTCTGGAGTGCACAAAAATGAAGACTTTGTTGATTCTGTGCCTGGTGTTTCTACAACACTTGATGGCGATTTAGATATTAAGAATTTAGAAATAGTTATCTTACCAGAAAAAAATGTAAATAATATACAGAATAATCAAGTTTCACATGTAATAGACACTGAAACTTGTAACTTAGTCGAAAATGAGATGTGAAACTTGTCAGTAGACGCTGATATATATCCTTTTAAAGATATAGATCAGGAGGAGTTACTCCAAGGTTTGTAAACTAATGTATATATATATATGTATACATAACAAAGAGAACTGCGTGCATGTGTATTAATATTCTTTATTTATATTATTCACAGTTGATCTGAATCTTGAGAACGATGAAAATAAAATCAAGAGTGACATATCGAATTCAAGTATAAAGAAAGTGACCAAAATTTTTGAAAGTTTAATGCAAGTAATTTAAATAAAACTGTGTTAGATGAAATTCAAAACAAAGTCTGTACATCTGAGAAAAATCTTAGTTTTGACAAATCTAGTATGGTTGAAACTGATACAGCAGGAGGTAAAAAAAATACTGATTTAATACTTATTTGAATTATATAGAGTTTGATAATAATATCTTCACAGTTTCTGCTGTTATGTGCAATCAAAATGTAGAAGTTCTAAGGGTTCCATTGCCCTTTAAGAAAGCTTTGATTTGGCCTAATGCAATTCCAAATAAAAAACCCAAAAAATCAAATAGGATCTCGACGATATTAACGTCTGAAGAATGGCAGACACATCACAAACAAATTCAGGAGGAGAAACTAAGAAAACAAATGGAAATAGAAGAAAGAAAAAGACTTAGAGATGAAGTAAAGAAAAAAAAAGTTGAAGAAAAAGAAGCCAAGAAAGCTATTGCCGAGGAAAAGAAAAAACTTAACAATGAAATTAAAAAATTAATAGCCCAAAAAAAGAAAATAATAAAAAAAGAAAAATAATTAAGTATATTTAATAAATTATAACGATATAATTGCTATACCATATATAAAACTAAATTACATTACTTGTAAGATAAATAAAATATTTATACTTTTATTTCCTAATCTGTTTATTATGGTTATTTATACAATAATTTTATATTTCTGTAGTTCTTAATTTTCCCTAACAGATTTTTCCATTTAAGACAAAGAATCAGTTATTAAAATAATTTTTACAAGATTATAAAACCTATGGCTAGGTACTAGGACATGAAAATCGGGACGCTGGGTCAATCGCGTGAGGTTGGCTATGTATTGGTACATTTACACCTACAAATATTCTTGTTTATTTTACCTTAAATATCAAAACAATAATTTTTTTTTATGTAAGTACTGATGAGAAACAACAAAATCTTTATGACTGAAAAAAGTTTCATTTAAATTGTTAATTTTATACGCGATATTCATTATACTTTGTCACCGTTTCCTTAAACGGCTAGTTATTGGTACATTTACCTTACTTTGTGTGCAGTACATAGTGCGCGCAGCAGCTTATGGCGCTGAAAGCAGCTTTTGGCGCTGAACGTATTTATATCATTGAACTGTAATAACAACCACAATTAACATCTTTCGAAGAAAAATATGTATGCATTTTTAGCATTTCGTGGCCAAGCTTGTTTTTCTACTCGTAAATCATCAACGAATACCCACGTTGTGCCCTTACCCCTTACCATACTCGTGTAATGACCACCGGAAATACTTTTACCGTGGTGGAAAATCGCTGCCTTAAGTTTATAACAGTGATCTACCAATTGTATTTTAGTAGTAGGCATTGCTTTGATGTTGAAATTTTCAACTTTCGTTGTTCCACTACTATCGTGATCGAACAAATGTAATTTTGCAATAAGAATTTGTTTGGAAGCAGTTATATCGATTTTCTTCATTGTATTTGAATTTGAATTATCACAATTATTGCAAGGATCTTTCTGATTTTTCCATCCTGTGAAATTGTGTTTTATTATACCTTGAAATTCAAATGTTTTTTTTTGAACATCTTGGGCAGTGCAAGATGTACCACACAATTTGTACTGATAGTAGTACAGTATTGTCTCCGTATGTACTCACTGGTCGGGACCGGCGAGTAACCCGTATAGTGAACAGCGACCCTAATTCCGAGTGTTCGTTTCTCGCTTCTTTCTGGCCGAAGGGGGGAGCGAGATGGAACGCTTTGCGTGCGCCGGAGTGACACGGCGTCCGAAAGACGGAGCGAGACCAGTGGCTTTCGCTCGCTCTCGTTCCATCTCGCTCTCGCCTTCGCCAGACAAGAGTGAGAAAAAAGTGGTGGGGATAGCGAGTAACCCGTATCGTGTACACCAAACCGAGTACATACGGAGACAATACTGTACTTGTGTAATTACACGCTAAACATCTTCATACTGTTGTTATTTCGTGTTGTACTGCATTCTTAATAAGAATCTCATGATCACAAAGAGAGGTAATAAACTCAGCTGCATCATGCAGCTGATTGTAAGCGTATTTTTCTCCTGCGAACTGCCGTAATGATATTATGTTTGGATTTTGATCCGATTTATATTGGTCCATAAAGACTTTTATAATATCATCAGCTTTTTCCGTCGAAAATAAGTTTTCTCTTATAGATGAACAATATAACATGCATTGGATTGTGGCATTCGCATAACAAGACACACCATCAGAATTCGGGAGACCTCTCACCAGAGATGGGCATTATTTAAATAAAAAATTATCTAAATAACTTTTTAAATAAAAGAGACTTTATCTGTATATGTCATAAATAAAAATCACCCAGAATTATTTATTATTTGAAGCGCCATAAATAAAATTTCGAATCGACGGGAATTTATCCGAGGATCCATAAATAAAATTTTAAATCGACGGAAATTCATCGGAAGCGCATAAATAAAATTTTGAAGCGACAGGAATTCATCCGTAGCTTCGGCCAATTTTCTCACTTTCATTTATATTTGTAGCGGAGAAGCATAAATAACTCTGGGCGTGGCTTGGAGGCCCTCGGGCCTCAAGCGCCTTGCTCGAAGCCGCCGGGTTCTCGAGGGCCTCGAGTCGAGGCGAGCGACATTGTATCGTTGACCCGTCTAATCTGCAGCGCGGAGTTAGGTACTCGGCGACGTGTCATCGATTATACAGAAACGGAATTTCTTTATTTTTCAGCGTATCAATATGAAAGTGACACCAATGGATTCCTTGCATTCTCCCGATTAAATTGATAAAAAAAATATTTAAATCGGGCCAGTTTTAACGAAACGGGCTTTCAATCCTGCAAATTAATTTTATGCGTAATATCGTCTCAGATCTTAACACGGTCAGGTACGCGTGTCTACACTTTCAACTGCAATATTGACAATACCTTCGATTCTACGGCCTAGAATATTTGCTCCGTATTGCGATGTTCTTAACCAGAGTTTCGCATCGATAGCAACTACTTAGTTACAATTAATGAGTTGTGCATGATTTTAATGACGCATAATTTAATTGCATGTTAGAAACTGAATTACTAATTGTAACTAAAAAAATACTTTACGACGTTTAACACGAATTTCACGATTTAAGACAGTTCCAATTTCATCGAATGAGATTGGTTGCGTTAATTGCGCGTATGGGGTATGTAGGGAAATAGGCAAAGGGAGGGAGAGGGAGAGGGGGAGAGAGAGAGGGAAAGACAAGGAGAATCGGCAAAAAGAATTTACCGATTGTGCCAAGAAGTAATTACATGCAGAGTACCACGAGTTTCATTATACATCCTTAATATTTTTTTTCAACAATTGTACATAGGGAAAGATGACAACAGACGATTCGTACATTCTTTTCCGTTAATATTAGGATTATTAGGTCGGTGCAGACGTTCGTTCGCTTCATTGATACAAAGTGATTATCAATAATAAAAATATATTTTATACTTTTGAAACGAAAACATTTTCCTTGAATATTTATAATTTTTGTCTCTTGGTAAAAGTTCAACTAGATCAACTTGTAAATTTGCCAATTATAACAAACCGTGTTTTGGAAACACATTCATTCCTTTATGTTTGTGTTTAAATGCGGTACGTCAACGTTATGTATTGGTGAGCAATTTTGTAGACAGCACTTCCAATACATTTAAAATTATTTTAACATCAGATACTTCAAATGATACATTCTGCTATTGTTTTTCAAATCGCCTTTTTATGTAGTATAAAAACATACGAAGAAAAATATACAGTGCTATTTGAAAAATACAAAATATATACCTCTAATTTCTTATGCAACACACATGATTTCAAAATTTTACTCATGTGAATAAATACTTCATGTTACGTATAGACACTGAATGCAAGTGTCGCCCACGTGAAGACGTGGCGTGGTCACATTTTTCCCAGGAAATCCTTAATCATGCATATCCCCAACAGTTTTAGGCCCAAAGTTTCCAGTATAAAAAGCATGCTCTGGGATTCATGTCTAGTGTAAAGCTCGTAGACGATAGAAGCATTAGTAATATCAGGTTCTATGCTTCTTGAAGCAGATTATACATCATTCCGGAGAGGCGAATTACCTAAAACACAAAACAAAAGCGTTTTTATGGAAAATCGCGTTTAAAGTTGGACATGAAGTTTTGTCGTACGCATTAATAATTGCTACCTACGGGTTTCAATCGATGCCTGGTCCATACATTACATCTTCCTCTGATAGATTAAGGCCTTTCTATGGCCTTTCTTTCTCTTCTTATTTCAATTCTGCCTTCTTTCGTTGGAAGTGAGATACGGCAATCAGCGGAAGTTATGCGAATATTGTTTGAAGTTTGGCTCCATTCCAGGGCGTTTGGACCACAAAAAGTGGTCTTCCGTGAGACTTTCCACACTTTACAATTGAAGCTTCCGTTTCGATTTTGAGAAAATCCTCCGAGACATCTTTCGAAGAGTTCTGTATTACGAGGCATAACTAACATTTCTCGCGTCCCCCTGATTTCGCATCAGGTTCGTCCACACCCCTAACTAATGAGCTGATAAACCATATTCCTTGGGAAACGCCCCTCTCGCAGGCCTCTCGCGTTGTTGCGGCCCTGACTCGTAACAATACCAACGAATTTGTGTTTCCAAACATTTTTCTAACTTCAACCAACTCAATTATCGTGGCGACCGATAAGAATTCCTTTTGTCAAAAAGGAGAGTCAATTTCCTTTTCATTTTTTTAAGTTGGCTTTCAAAATCACTCGCTTTTCAAACATTTCGTCAGAAAGTCTATTGCTCTTCGGGGAATTCGTTATTGTTGCGTATGAAAAGAGTCTTTCCACTGGAGCGGAGGATGGCAACGGAGTATTATATTTTAAGAATACTTTGTGGATGTTTGTATACTTTTTCAAAATGTCAAATTCTGTATCTTGCTCGCCAAAGAAATGTAATACCTGTAAGTAAAATGTCAACAGATTAGCAATACGTATGATCCATTATATATTAATAAATAATAATTATAATAATATTAAAAAATAATAATAAATTATATGGCTGTACTTCCGAAAGGGACCGGTGGCCGATCGAAATGATACTTGGTGGGTATTACGAGGGGTGTGGACAGACCCCAAATATAAAATTTTAGCTACGACAATTAATGCGTTCAAAAGATACAGAGGTTTATAATCACTTTAACACGGTCGCCCCTCTTAACAATATTTCTGTTTACTTATACCGACACAACGCATTCCACTTTCCAATTTGTCCCGGGTATTAGTATTGGTTGTACCATCGTCCAAAAAAATTTCCCAAAAAAATGAACAATTTTATATTAATATTTCAGAAAATAATAAATACCCGAAGCTACAATTTTAGATTTAGGGTTCACACCACTCCCCCCAAACCTCATCTCGATCGGCCACCAGTCCCTTTCGGAAGTATATCCAAATTATATATTTACGTAATGAAAGACAGTACTAACTTGGAGTGATGCTTTAGACGCATATTCTGCAGCTCCTGGCGCACGTGCATTTCCAAATTCGAAGAAACTGTGTCGATGAGTCGAAGTAGATGGCTGATTCTGAGAGGTTGCGGGGTCTTTGACAACAGCTTTCATTTCATCAATTATTGCGTGTTTAAGGAGCTTCTCCAGTTTTTCTTGGTCATCCTCCGAAATGCACGGGAACCACATATTTTTAAACTCCGGATGTGTTAAAGCGGCCAGGGCGGCATTGTGTGATTCCGGGGTGGTCAAATTGAAATGCATGTCGAATCTCGACTCCAACGAGTCGTGAAGGCACGTAGCGATTGGTTTGCAATATACCCACTCCTTTTCCGTCAATCGTATCAATTTTCGGCGTAGAGATAGCAAACATGGCAAAAGTATTCCATAAAAAATATTGTCGCCTTGTAGAATGTCAATCGCTTCCGCAATTGGCGCTGTACATTCTAGGTCCTCCTCTAAATAGTGGAAATCATTTTCCCTCAACACATTTTTTATTTCTAAAAGTCTTGTTAAGTCCGACATTTTCTCCTTAATTTGTACAATTTGTCCTAGAGAATCATACAAAGAATTCCACCGTGTCTCGCCCGGTCGTTTTAATGTATGACCAATGGTATCTTGAATTATTTCTGCGGATTTTGGCCTTACCGCTGCTTTCCACAACAGGTTGCATTTCTGTATGATGTCCTCATGAATGACAGATAGCGCTTCATCGCCCTTAATTGTCCGTACCATATCTGTTGTAATGCACAAATTGAGAGTATGTGCAGAACACCGTATATGGCGAGGCAGTAACCGAAGCGTATTCGCGATATTTGCGTTCACTCGTGTACTTTCTTCATCGCTGGATAAATCACTCGCACAATCGCCTTCACCTTCGACTGCAATGAGGGATGCCTGTACGCCAAAAGTTTTGAACGCTTTCACAAAGTTGCTGCCATTGTCTGTGATCGTTGCCACAATTTTGTTTCTACTTAAACCGAATTCGGAATGAATGCCGTGCAGGAAGTCAGTGATTGCAGAAAAATTATGTTCACCGGCAAAGCGACGACAGGCTAGAGCCATTGATTTCCTCTCATACGTTGTTGAAATCCAGTGTGCCGTTACCCCAAAAAAACTTCGTCTCCAGCCGGACCAAATATCTGCAGTCGTGCAGACAAATGCAACAGACTTCAATTCCTCTTTAAGTGCGCATATATTGTCTGAATACATTTTATCGATGTTTCTCCCCAGTTTACGGCGACTAATTGTATTGACCTTGGCACCAGCTCTTACATTATCAAATATTTCCCGAAAGGATATATCCTCCACCGCCTGCAATGGAATCATTGTGCGAACGACGAATTTGGCGACATCTTTTTCGAACTGATCTGGTGGCATAATCTTCGTTCCTTCCTTAGTCCCAGACGATCTTCGCTTACTTCTTCCAAATTCCGAAGAATATTCTTCAAAAGCAGCAGAATGTTTTCGCTTCAAATGTGAGAGAAAATTCGACGACGATGTTACCTGGCCTTTGATTTCAGTTTGTTTTTCTGGCAAACAAAATTGGCATAGACCAATAATGCAATTGTCATTGGATTTTTCCGGCACCAGTGAGAAATATTTCCCGTTTATAATGTTAAGATTGACACTATTGTCAGGCACTTTCGGCACACACTGCTGTTCCACAATTGAATCGCCACTTGCAGTCGACGTCGAAGCTAAAACACCGTCCGCGGCGGAAACGTTTTGCAATTCACTTTCACTGCCACTCATTTTAATAAACTTTGTACACACTACACTTATTCAATAGTATTAGATAAATATCTTATTTAATAGAAAAGTAAATGTTATAAATATGAAATAATACTTTGCTAAATATAAGTAATTTATACTAAACTAGTTAATAGTATTAGATAAATATCTTATTTAATAGAAAAGTAAATGTTATAAATATGAAATAATACTTTGCTAAATATAAGTAATTTATACTAAACTAGTTAATAGTATTAGATAAAAATCTTATTTAATAGAAAAGTAAATTTTGTAAATATGATATAATACTTGACTAAATATAAGTAATTTATACTAAACTAATTGTAAAGTGTAATATTATAAAGCCTTAAAATGGTTTGACAATAGAGCTGTTCAAGTACCCGGAAAAAGCAAGCCGAGCCTGGCTCGGTTTTTCAAACCGAGCCGAGCCGGGTACCCGAAGGAACCGAGCGGCTCGGATAGAACCAAGTACTTGAATTTTTCCAAGCAGCCCGAAAGAAACCGGGCGGCTTGAAAAGTAAGCGAGCGGGCCGTAAGAAAACCGGGTGGCTTGGAAAGAAACGAACGGTCCGAATGAAGGTCGAGCAGACCGCTCGTTTCTTTCCAAGCCACCCGGTTTTCTTATGGCCCGCTCGCTTACTTTTCAAGCCGCTCGGTTTCTTTCGGGCCGCTTGGAAAAATTCAAGTACTTGGTTCTATCCGAGCCGCTCGGTTTCTTCGGGTACCCGGCTCGGCTTGGAAACCGAGTGCCGGATTGGTTCGGATTTCAAGCTACCCGAATATTCAAGTACTCGTACAGCTCTATTTGACAACTCTGCAATTCTTTACGAGACTGATTCGAGAATGGTTATGACTGCGTTTCTCCTACGCAGAGCTTGCGGGCTTTTCCGTGCGCGTTGTGGAGGGGGGAGCACCTACAGTAGGTGCTCCCCCTCCACTACGCGTAGGGAAAAGGCCCACTCAGGCAGAGATGGGCAAAAATTAGTTTAAATAAAAACTTGGGTTCGAATAAAAGGCAGCAATTGTATTCAAAACTCAGGAAATAAAAATTCCCAGAGTTATTTATTATTTGAAGCGCCATAAATAATATTTTCAATCGACGGGAATTCATCCGAAGTGCATAAATTAAATTTTCAAACTGCGGATGAATTCCCGTCGATTGAAAATTTTATTTATGCACATTCGGATGAATTACTGTCGATTGGAAATATTATTTATGACGCTTCGAATAATAAATAACTCTGGGTGATTTTTATTTATGACACATACGGATAAAGCCTCTTTTACTTAAAAAGTTATTTATATAATTTTTTATTTAAATGATGCCCATCTCTGTGCATAATGTAGTCTGGTAAACCTGGCCAGGGTAACTCTATTTCCGCCAAAATGTTAAAATATTTACAACGAGATTGCTAAGTAGCGCATTAGGCTGTGGTTACAGTGGACGCGTTTTCGCGCGAACTGAGCATCGCGCGACGGCGCACGACACCGCGCGACGTCGTCGCGAAATTTCGCG
The DNA here is from genome assembly GCA_951215215.1 of Andrena trimmerana. Taxonomy (NCBI): domain Eukaryota; kingdom Metazoa; phylum Arthropoda; class Insecta; order Hymenoptera; family Andrenidae; genus Andrena; species Andrena trimmerana. The sequence continues at coordinate 13,460,300 of OX578062.1, forward strand.
CGAAAATTTGTTTTTCAGAAATACGTGGCTGTAATAAATACATATTTTTACTCGTATATGACGATAGCCAAAATGGATACATCGTTTTTTAGAGGTGCTTTTCCATTATCCGGGCGCCGCTGCCATCCCTAAATTAATGGGGCGAGTTTTGAAAAAACTGGAACTAAATGAAAAAAAAAAAATTTATTCATTTTTCGTTTGGTTTAGGTTTTGATTACCAATGATTGTTGTACAAACCAAGTAATTTTTCTGAATATTTTAGAATGTCCCAGACACATTCTATTATATTTTAAGCAGTGTAGAAACATAGGTATATTTGTAATGTGTCAAATTTTCGTGGCCAAGCAACACATCTACTTGTCATACGTCCAGCACAATAAACGTTGTAGCGAAAACAGAGTCATAAAGCATTCGAGTCACTGGTACGCATCAACCCTTATTAGGTTATTCCTGTCCGAAGGTAAGGGTGAGGCTGAAGGTGGATGGCCCCACGCTGTACGGCCTTCAGGGGTTTATGACTGAGACTTAGACTACGAGTTTTCCCGAATGGGGGTGCATGAGATTAAAAAGTCCTGGCGTCATGCGATGGCTGCCGACCGTTTTGGGTCTTCCAACTATTGGGTATCGAAGAGTTGCTTGTTTTAATGAAGAGATGGTTTAGATATGGCAAGCGGCCTGACGCCGTATTGCCAAAGAATAGGGACTCTGTTTCTGGAGGATCTGGCCACGTGAATGGGGAAGGCTATGCCTTTTGGTAAGAGAACTGTGATAGACCGCTCAGTGATAGCCGCGGTCGGCGGCGGCGGCTGGTGGCGGTTCCACTAGCGCAACGAAGACACAGCTGCATACTTCTCCATTGCACTAGTGGGACCGCCGCCGACCGCGGCTAGGAAACTCTACCTTAAGAAGGGAGCGCTTGACAGCCAAGAACCACGGGGCCATAAAAGACAAGGATAGTAGTGATTGCACTAGCCATTATGTAAGAACGGAAAAATCTGAAATTCCGCATTCGTCATTGGATCTGTATGAAAGTAACACCTTGTGCTTTCCCGGTGAAAATGATACCACACCAGACAAAATTTTAATTATAATTGAAGCAGTAAGAGCGACAACGGACCAACCCACATAAAAAAAAAATTTTTGCCTATTTTATACGATTAGTAGAGCCTATTGGAATACGTTATTGCTACTAACTCAATTTCGAAAAGAATGTGGGTTAGTCCGTTGTTTTTTTTGACTGCCACAATTAACGATATTACGCATAAAATTAATTTACAGGATTGAAAGCCCGTTTCGTTAAAACTGGCCCGATTTAAATATTTTTTTTATCAATTTAATCGGGAGAATGCAAGGAATCCATTGGTGTCACTTTCATATTGATACGCTGAAAAATAAAGAAATTCCGTTTCTGTATAATCGATGACACGTCGCCGAGTACCTAACTCCGCGCTGCAGATTAGACGGGTCAACGATACAATGTCGCTCGCCTCGACTCGAGGCCCTCGAGAACCCGGCGGCTTCGAGCAAGGCGCTTGAGGCCCGAGGGCCTCCAAGCCACGCCCAGAGTTATTTATGCTTCTCCGCTACAAATATAAATGAAAGTGAGAAAATTGGCCGAAGCTACGGATGAATTCCTGTCGCTTCAAAATTTTATTTATGCGCTTCCGATGAATTTCCGTCGATTTAAAATTTTATTTATGGATCCTCGGATAAATTCCCGTCGATTCGAAATTTTATTTATGGCGCTTCAAATAATAAATAATTCTGGAAATTTTTATTTGCTGATTTTCGAATAAATTTTCTGTCTTTTATTCGAACACAATTTTTTATTTAAAATAATTTTTTGCCCAACTCTGCCTCTCACGTTGTATTGAGTGGTATCCGCGATGTGATCATTAGTATTCTGACATTCGGAAACATTATAATTAGGTACTGCCCAAACAGCATCACGAACATTGCGAACGCGGTTTTTAGAAATTGAAATAGTCATAAGATCAGGTCTATATTTTTTTCGCAATCTATTGTACTCTAATATAGCCGATTCTTGTGCTTTTATGGAAGATGGATCATAAGGGTCTAGCAGGGTAAGTATGGGCAAACGGCCCCCACGCCGATTCCTGGAGGTGTTATTTTTTAAACAATGCTCCTGGCCTGAAACACCATTGTGTAAAGTTTTAGATCGCTACCCCCCCGTTTAAGGGTAATACGGGGGTGAACGCCCTTAACGTTATTATTTTTTATCTCGGTTACTACTTAAAATATTTGAATGAGAAAAATTTGAAAAAAAGCTACATACTAACTGTACTTCGTGTATTTTTCTCGAAATTGTAATGTCACGTCCCGGGTGTAGGTCTTAGGGGAACAATGACATAGGGGGATTTTTGGGAGTCCAGGCGAGGATCTTGAATCCTGCACACTGGGGAAGAGGGAATTTTAGGCGAGGATCTTGAATCCTGCACGCTGGTTTGAAAGGAAAGTAGGCGAGGATCTTGAATCCTGCACGCTGGGTTGAAAGGAAAGTAGGCGAGGATCTTGAATCCTGCACGCTGGTTTGAGAGGAAAGTAGGCGAGGATCTTGAATCCTGCACGCTGGGGTAGAGGGAGGTTTAGGCGAGGATCTTGAATCCTACACGCTGATTTAGAGGGAAGTTTAGGATATAGATACACTGAGGAGACACCCGTTAGATCACTTGTAGTTTTTACTGAGGTGCGGTAATCGGATTTACCGTTGCATGAATATAAGAAAGCCGAATGTAACGTTTATGCGAAATACGTCTAGATTTACGGCTATACGTAGGCTATGCAGAAGAACGTTTGTAAACACTGAGGGAGCACTTGCGTTCGCGAACTGAGATCAGCTGTTCCTGTAGCCTGTTTTGGTTAGGAGATATTCGTAGTCGATGGAATGATGCAATAAATCGATGGGTGATTTAAAGTGAAACTGTTTATTGTGTTAGCGGCACGAATATATGTCGACCACCGTTAAAGCGGGATTCAGTTATAATAATGCGTATAAATGATAACAAATAATCTTAGGTGTATATGAATATGTTATGCCTGGTTTTAAGCCGCAAAAGATAGATTGAAAGCAATATGAATTTGATAAGCTAACAATTAAAACGTTGAGTGATGAGTAATAATATAGAACGTTGCAAAGGGTTAAGCGTTAGCAATGATAATAATACAACGATGCGATAAGCTTCGGTAAGGTTTATAACACGAAAAATAATAGGCGTTAGTACGTGAAAATAATAAAAGCAATAAGCGTTATTAAATGAAAAATAATATATATATATATATATATAGAGTGCAATATGCGTTAACAATAGGAGAATATAGATGTGGATGATATACCGTGGTATAAATAATAATTATAATTTCTTACAGTTGTTGCAGTAGAATCACTTTCGACACTGAAGTTATTTTAAGTGAAATCTTTGAATGAATACCGTTTGTTTCGAAATAGTGTTCTCGGTGAAGAGATTTTCGTCCAAGAAGCAGTCTGTCCCGCGGGCCCTTGTATTTATGTGACTTTACAAGGGGTTGTGGGGGGTAGCGCGCGGTATGGACTTTGACCCGTTTATACAATATTTTTCGGTACGAAGGGGGGTGCGCAGTATCTACCTTAGCCTAATTACGAACACGTGCCGCAGCAACATTTCCGGGGTTTTTGCAAGGACCAAAGGTCGGTCTATATTTAGAATTGGAAGACAAGGGAATTTTGTCTTCCGGGGTTTTTATACACGTGGTTTGGAGATGCTCGCCTCCTTGGATGGATTTTAAGAGTTTTAATGGGAAAGGGGTGATCGTGGTTTTGATTTGGAGGGTCTTAGGGGAGGGGTGAGACGTGGTCTCGATTTAGGAGGTTTTTGGGACGAGGGACTTGTTTAGATTTTGTAATAGGGGGAGTTTGTGCCTCGTAGGGCGAATAATTGAAGGAGGTTTCGTACCAATCGTCATGAGATGGGGACCGCTAAGGTACATCGTCAAGGCGGTCAGTGGTCGGGGACAAAGGGTTAATTGGTTGATTTTGAGGAGCTCTGGTGGAGTGATTTTGATAGTAAGCTTTGATTTCTAGGATAATATTGCGCGAAAATTTAGTGGGACATCACAGTAAATGAATTATTAAGGGTAGAAAAAAAAAATTAATTTTTTGAGGGTGGTTTTTCGAAACAACCCTTTGAGTGACAACCTCCAAAAAAATAAAAAATAATGCTCTATTATGGTGGTATTATATAAAAAATCCTGGAGATGATCGAGTTGGTGGAACATAGTTAAATAATTTAAAGAAGATCATTATATTATAAAGGGTCTAGCAGGGTAAGTATGGGCAAACGGCCCCAACGCCGATTCCTGGAGGTGTTATTTTTTAAACAATGCTCCTGGCCTGAAACACCATTATGTAATACGGGGGTAAACGCTCTTATATTTATAATTTTTTTTCTTGGTTAAAGATATTTAAATGAAACGAAAGCGACAATATTTTTCCGGATTGGAAATGAATTATTACGGGTAGAAAAATATAATTTATATTTGGGGGTAGTTTTTACACACAACCCTATGAGTGACAACCACGAAAAAATTAAGAATAATACTCTATTATATAACTATCATGTATAAAAATGTAGAGTAGTCGCGTTGGTGGAAACATACTTAAATAACCCCTCAACGACGGCGACCGCGTCCCAATATTATTTTTACGCGAACGGCGCGGCGCGGTGAGGCGGACGCGTCCCTCTATTCACCATACGACGACGTATCGACGTCGATATTGAGGGATTGAATAATTATAAACAATAAAACTTTCAATATACGTATAGAGAATAAACATTTATTTTTATAAGTCCACAACAAAAAGTTGGTTTAACGAAATAAATGCGTGGGTAAATATATAGTTTGGATTAAGACAATAGATAAAGAAAAAAAAACAAATAATACTCTCTAATTATACCATTATAATATAATGAACTCTTATACAAAAATGGATTTAATCTTCATCACTGTTTTCTTCGATAACTGCGGTTGTACCATCTGTTACATCGAATAGATGTGTCAATGTTTCAGACGGATTAACAATTTTTGATTTATAACGCCCGTGTGACAAATAATAAATAATAGCAGCAACGTGTGAACAGCAACCTACTGTCCTATTGCCATTTGCACAATCACATGTATATCGTTTTATAGATGTGTAGCTGGTAGAATTTGGTACGTAGTCAATATAACACTGATAACTTTTTCGATTAATGTGTCTTGAGCGGACCTTCATTTTTATGATATGACTATTTTCTTTTAAATATTCGACATTTAAAGTGTTTCCATTGGTCATTAATTCCGAAAGGTAGCATACCGCTTGCGACAACTGGTACGTACCTGTGAATAGTATTTTTAAAACATTCTCAGTGAGTTCAGGAAAATCCATTAGACAGCTACCAGTCATTAGCGTTATAATTGGTATTTACCGGTGAATAGTATTTGTAATTCATTCATAGTGAGTTCAGGAAAATCCATTATAGAGCTGGCGGTAATTGTCGTGAAAGGTTTTTTACGGCGACTTAATCTCTGGTGCTCTACTAATTCCTGTAGCGTATTCTGTTGAGTTTGACGTTGTTTCATGTAGTCAATAATTATGTCTGCGAGTTCCAGATCTGAATTTAATCTTTTGCCAAACGTGTTATGTAAAAATGAAGCTATTCGACACAATGATTTAAGACTTGGCAACAATTTGTTGTCCATTTTATGGTGCAATAGACGATATTTTTGCCCTATAGCACCGTGTACAGCTTCGACTACCCAACGTATTTTGGTAATAAATCGTGAGGAATTTGCTTCTTCTGTTGTTAACTGCATCCGCTTCCCTTTAGATGCCGGCATTAAAACATTGTATCCTTGGTTCTGCATATATTCCACAACATCTCGAAAGCCACGGTCGACAATGCAGAAATCACCTGGTCGTAAAAGTGTACTTATTCCACTAGGATCTTGTAACACAATTTTCATTATTGTCGCGTCGTTCATAGTTCCATTAAATGGACCTACTGTGTCAACAATATAGCCATTTGTTGTACAGATAGTAAATGGTTTGCACAGTGATGTTTTCTTCTGTCCTGAGTACGATTTTCTTTGATACTCATTGTTTTTGCTTTTTTCATGTTTAACATACGTTCCATCAAATATCAAAGCCAATGTGGATTGCCCCATATCAAAAAGCTTTTTTGTTACGTATGCGGTTTCATTTGAAATGAGATGATCTCTAAGTTTTGCATTTATTCCAAAATTGATGGGTGAAATGTCCTTTTCGAATGCATCAATTATTTGATGAAAATATTCTGAAACCTGCTGTTCACGTTCCAAACCGAATATTGTTTGAATTATTGCGTTAGAACTACCGCTTCTAATCTTAAATAAAAATATAACTAAGGCTTGTATCACAGTTCGTGATTCGCTATTTCTCATACTGATCAGCATGTTCTCCAGTTTCTTAATATTCTCCCAGTTAAGACCAGTAAATGTATTAAGCTGTTCTTCGCTTAAGGAAAAGTCACCAATTTTATCAAATAATGATGAATCCACATTACTTGCCAATTGGTTTAAAAACAACGAAACATCTGATATTTCTACTGAGCTGCAAGTAGAATGGACACGTAGCATCTGAAGTTCGTCGGTAAAGAATCGTTTCTTAAATATATGCGTAGTGCAACAACGATTGCCAGTCGGTATGTAAATTCTTTTTTGTTTGAATGCTTGGAGGCGTGCTTCGAGTGGTATCACGATGAGTTGACTGGTTGACTGACACAGAATACAATATTTATGAGTAGATACAACTCTTTTGAACGGTAGTTCTACAAATGTTTCCGATATTCTCGTACTGTCTCTGACGTGGAAGTCTGGATCCATTGCAATGTCATTGGCATCGCTATTGTTTTCATTTTTACACAATTGCTGTTTCCTATAAACAATTAATCTACATTTACAGCAAAATATACAGCCAATTGTCACAGTTTTGGTACAGTGTGCCTGGTATTTGATTGCTTCATCCTCAGAAACAATCCGTTTCACTGATCCAGTGAATTTTTTGGCAGAAAGATTACAATTAATGCATTTATCACTACCGCTTGCAGACATTTTTCTAAATAATACGGGTGCTAAATAAATCCGCGGGGATTAGTACAGGGAGATACGAAAATAATGCAATTTATTCTTAGCTTAATTATTCGAGAGCAGTCTAGAAACAGTATTTATCAGTTTGCGGTCCGTTGACGCCATGATGCCGCCGCTGCATTATCGACGTCCCGGTCCGCCGACAGCACGGAACCGTCGCTGTTTTATCGACATTTTGCTTGCGAGTTTACTAATAGAGAAAATCATGAATATTACGATAAAAATTGTTTGAGTGCTTTATTTAGCACCAGTATTATTTAGAAAAATGCCTGAAAGCAGTAGTGATAACTGCATTATTTGTCATTTTTCTTTAATCGATTATAAGTTATCAGCGTTTATATAATCAGAAAGACAGCAAAATACGCCTGGCTAAGTACGGATTATCCCTTCGATATGTGCAAACAAATATAAGCGATTATCATGACAAGGGGTTGTCATTCATAGGGTTGTGTGCAAAAACTACCCCCAAATATAAATTATATTTTTCTACCCGTAATAATTCATTTCCAATCCGGAAAAATATTGTCGCTTTCGTTTCATTTAAATATCTTTAACCAAGAAAAAAAATTATAAATATAAGAGCGTTTACCCCCGTATTACATAATGGTGTTTCAGGCCAGGAGCATTGTTTAAAAAATAACACCTCCAGGAATCGGCGTTGGGGCCGTTTGCCCATACTTACCCTGCTAGACCCTTTATAATATAATGATCTTCTTTAAATTATTTAACTATGTTCCACCAACTCGATCATCTCCAGGATTTTTTATATAATACCACCATAATAGAGCATTATTTTTTATTTTTTTGGAGGTTGTCACTCAAAGGGTTGTTTCGAAAAACCACCCTCAAAAAATTAATTTTTTTTTTCTACCCTTAATAATTGATTTACAATTTCGAGAAAAATACACGAAGTACAGTTAGTATGTAGCTTTTTTCAAATTTTTCTCATTCAAATATTTCAAGTAGTAACCGAGATAAAAAATAATAACGTTAAGGGCGTTCACCCCCGTATTACCCTTAAACGGGGGGGTAGCGATCTAAAACTTTACACAATGGTGTTTCAGGCCAGGAGCATTGTTTAAAAAATAACACCTCCAGGAATCGGCGTGGGGGCCGTTTGCCCATACTTACCCTGCTAGACCCTTTATAAGATGCAGTCCTTGTAATGTGGTCACCCGTGAAAGAGCAACGTAAATTTGTCCGCAAGTAAATATTGAATTATCTGCTTCTACGACAGCATTCTGCAAGCTTAGTCCTTGACTTTTGTGAATAGTTATACCATAGCTGAGGCAAATCGGAAATTGTTTTCTAATAACGAACGCTCTATCCATTACTTCAAATTTAACACATACACGTTCTATTATATGTTCTTGCCCAGTGGGTAATATAATTTTCAATTTTTCAACGTCATTATCAACACCTCGTGTAACTGAAACAAGTTTAGCTATGGTACCGTTAACAAGACCTAGCGTAACATCAATATTTCTTCTAATCGTGATTTGCACTATTACTTTAACAATTACGACCCTTGCAAGTCCCGCCGTTCTGGAGCTATCGTCGTCATTATTGTTTAGTACCTTTGACACCTTTTTTTTCAAGTACGGTGCACAATTCATTGTATCATGAGCGATCAAATGGATTTCTTCAAAACATCACACTGAACACATGTGGGAAGTAAACACACCGTATTAGATCCCACATTAAGCATGTAATCACATAATTCGTTTAATCGGTCATTACAACAATTTGTCGCTTTGAAATTTAATTTCCTCGATTCTAATAGCTTTGTATCCGAATCGGTCACTACTCCGGTGCGAATTCTCGACAAGATGTCTTTGTAAATATTATCACCCTGCTGTCGCATGTTTATTGTCAATTCGTCATAGCTAAACAAGGCAGACCATAAATTATAAGATCCTAATCCTCCAACATTTTTCTCCATACTCTTTTTGGATAATTGTATAAAAGCAGGTTCTTCGTGAACAGGAGGAAGTGTTAATTATTCAAGGTGGATATGAAATGTATCGTGAATACTTTATTACCAAAGGTGGAGTATGTAACAAAAGCGTGCGAACACATGTGCTTACTTTAACGGAAGAGATTTACATAAATTGTGTGAAGTACAGGTGTCTCTACGACGGTCGATATCGACACTATAAACTAGCGACTTATTTCCTACAGGTGGTAATGCTGAAACCAATCCAACTTCAACACTCCCACTTTGGTTTCTGACATTATCCATCATTAGAAAAAAAATATACATATATATTTTTTTGTTCTCGAATTACTGTTTAGTAAACCAAGGTTCTTACTTACAACTAGTGACTCACTTACACCTAGTTATCACATTTATGTTCCGGTAGATATTGTCAGTCTTTGCTTTATTCAAGTAACAATAGTTATGGCTAATCAGTTAAGTAATTTGTAGTATCTATTACTCCAATCAGTTCTCTGATTTGTTCAAAATGTTTCCTAGCCAACGGTTTAGTAAAAATGTCAGCTTGTTGACGCTCTGTTGGAATATAACTTGGAGCAAATTCTCCTCTTTCAAATTTATCAAAGATGAATTTATATTTTATATCTACATGTTTTGCCCTTGACCCGAATTGACCGTTCTTGATCCATGAGATAGCACTTTGGTTGTCAACGTGCAATATCGGAGTCTCAGCTTTGTTATTTAACAATTGCTTGATCAGCGTGTTTGCCCAAATCAAACTTACTGTGGTATGACATGCTGCCACAAATTCAGCCTCGGCTGTTGACAAGGCTACGGCCTTTTGCTTTTTTGAACCCCAAATTACTGGTGAATTACCAAACTTTAATATGTATCCTGTCACCGATTTTCTAGACACCGTATCCCCAGCAAAATCTGAGTCAGAGAACCCCTCAATTCGAGTCAATTTTTCCCCTACATTGAATTTAATTCCAAAATTAACTGTTCTCTTCAAGTACTTTAGAATTCTTTTTATCGCATTCCAGTGGATTTTTCGAGGATTTGAACAATGTTGGCTTACAGAATTTACCGCAAGGGATATGTCAGGGCGTGTTATCATTGACAGAAACAGCAGGCTCCCTACGGCCTCTCTGTATGGTACGTTGAGTTGTTGATCTTGATCATCTGGGGCTCTCGATATGTTCAAGTCCTGGTGATTGTCAGCAGGGATGCTAACTGGATTCGCCTTTTCCATGTTGAATCTGCTCAAGATCTTTTCCGTTTACAGGCTTTGATTTGCTATTATGGTCCCGTCGGATGTTCTCGTCAATTGTATACCTAGAAACGTACTCAAGGGAAAGTCTTTAATTTCGATTTCTCTTCTTAAAGGTTCAAGAAGTGTTTTAACTTTCTTGTTGTCTTTTGAAATAACCAGTCCGTCATCAACATAAACGACAAAAATTACGCAGTTGTTTATGTCTCCGGGAGATTTGAAGACACATGGATCTGCGTCTGTTGGTTCCATGTCAAACTTCTTGAGGCACTCGACGAATTTTCGGTTCCAACATTTTGGTGCCTGCTTTAGTCCGTAAAGGCTCCTCTGCAGCTTGCATATCCGATCGCTTTCATCTTCAAATCCCTCAGGTTGTTTCATGTACACTTCTTCTTGAAGTTCGCCGTGAAGAAATGCAGTCTTGACATCGAATTGTTGTACAGACATTTTGTTCGATGCGATAAGTGAGAGGACCATTCTAATCGAGTCGAACTTAACCACCGGACTAAATGTCTCTGAATAGTCAAGGCCAATTCTCTGTTGGCATCCTTTAACGACTAGCCTTGCTTTATATCTCTCAATTGTTCCATCTGATCGGTGTTTCAGTCTGAAGACCCACCGATTTTTCAAGACATTAGCTTCTTTAGGCCGTTTAACCAATGTCCAAGTTCGATTTTTCTGTAGTGCTCGCATCTCTTCTTCCATGGCTTCAAGCCATTTTTGCGAATTTTCATCTTCTTTTGCTTCCTTGAGTGTAGCCGGTTCTCCGCACAGAAGTAGCTTCTCATCACACATGCTGCAGGTGTATGGTTCATTCTCTGGGATTGTTCCTGGTGCAACATCTACACATGGCATGTGAAACCACCTTTCACACGAATCGCATTGGATCCAATCAAGCAATGCGGTTTTTGGTTGGAGGCATCTGATAGCTTCACAGTCGCCGTCTTCGTCGATTGTTCTTTGTTTGTTTTTGCTGGGGCTTTGGTCTTCCGCGCTGCCGTATCCGTCTGCATCGGAATCGTCGTTCTCTTCGAGTACATCTCGACGATCCTGATGGTCTTGATCTTCACTTGCTGTTTCTTCATCAGTGTCAGTTTCATCAACAGTACCTGTTTCATCAACATGTGTTGGCTCTTCCTTGAATGCTACGTCAGAATGTGTTTCCACCTTGTTTTTGTCAGGGAACCAAATTCTGTAACCTTTAACGGTGTCACTGTATCCAACGAAGATCCCTTCTTCAGCCTTTCTGTCCCACTTCTTCCTTTTCTGTTTTGGAATATGGACGAGAACTTTTGTGCCAAATACTCTAAATTGGTTCATGTTGACATCTTCTTCTTTCCAAAGTTCATGAGGAGTCTTGTTGTCCAGAGAACTTGTTCCAGTTCTGTTGAGTACGTAAACTGTTGTGTTCACAGCCTCGGCCCATAATGACAGAGGAAGATCAGCGCTGTGGAGCATCGTTCTAGCTGCTTCCACAATTGTTCTATTTTCCCTTTCTGCTCTGCCATTTTGTTCCGGAGTGTATGGAACCGTTTTTTGATGCTTTATTTCTTCTTTGAATAGAATCCTGTTCATGTCACTATTAACGAACTCCAGTCCGTTATCTGACCTCAAAATATTGTTGCGAGCACCGGGTATAGGCCCGTGCATAGCCTGCTGGTGCTCGTAGCTGAAGACAGAAGAGGGTCAACCCCCCTTCGAGAAGACTATCAGGACAACGCCGTGGACTGTCTTGTACCGAACGCCATAGCGTTCGGACGCGCGGGTTGTACTGTCATATACCGATTGTCCTGTATCAAATATAGTGGTGTCGTGCAACCCCGTGTTATCCTATTCCTATGCGTCGGGGTGGCCTGCGATGGAAACGCCCCGGCGCAACATTGGTGTCAGAAGTGGGATCCGTGGCCACGGATCCCGAAGAAACGCAAGGAGCTGTCGCGCGCGATACGCGAGGAGCTGTTGCGTACGAGACGCAAGGAGCTGTTGCGTGCGATACGCAAGGAGCCGTTGCGTACGATTCAGCCTGCGGCAGGACAACGGGGGACAGCCGCGGAAGCGGCGGCGGCAACGAGGGATACCCACAGGAGCAGCGGAGGGCGGCGGTCGAGGCCCGCCGACATCGAGGGACACACGCGGGAACGGCGATGGCGGTCGAGATTCGCCGACATCGGAGCGATTTCGAGACTTCAGCGGGGATGCTGAGGGAGAGCAGCACCAGGAGGACATCGCTGGGTCGGCTCTGGGAGCTCGGGAAGCCGACCTAAGAAAAGGGAGCCGAATTCTAGTTGTATCGTTCTGGTTGGGTAACGTAGAAAACGGCCATATTCGGTCATCGATACAGTTTATGAGAGAAACGCGCACGTTCCGTTTGACAGGAGCGCGTTGAAGTTGGCTCATCGACGAGCCACACGCGGCGTCGTCTGACGTAGGGTGTTTGTGACGGTTACAGCACCTTAACCTGAGACGGGGGGTCTACGTATCCCCGATATGTTCCCATTATGTTCCCTAATATGTTTTCCGTTGGCTCTTTCGCGGGTAACGGGCAAGATCGACGGTTCAACACATTGACGCTTTGACATTGACGTTTCGTCTTCTCCCGACACGGGGAGAACGGTTGTCCGCGAGGACGGCGTGAGTCGTTCGACGCCATCCGGGAACGACGTTCTGGAATGCCGATTCGACTTGGAGCTGCAAGAAGAATCGAGGGGCTCGTCGGATTTGGGGAATTGCCATCTCAAGAGGCCATGTTAGGACGCCATAGAGGGAGCGTCGGAGTTTTGGTGGTGGAGGGTGCGACTCCGGCGGAGACGCAGCGACGTCCGGGAGTACACGGACCACACCATGGGTGGGTGCGCGGCTCTGAGTGACGGCCGGGGATCCATGCAGTCGTGTTGCTGGCGAGCGGCGTCCTCAGGAGTGCGGCACCGCCGTAGCAACGTGGAGGCGCCCGGAGTGCGCAAGGTTGCTGAGCTGCGGCGAAGGGAGTTCGAGGGCGAACATCGTCGCAGGATGGCCGAATGCGAAGTCGCGACGGAGGGAGTTCGAGGGCGAATACCGTCGCAGGAACGCCAAACCCCCGAAAGAGGAGCCCCGAAGAGTGGAGTCGTTAGCCGAGATGGGCCGTTCGATGACTGGGAGAAGTCTCTTGCTCGAGAAATGTCGCGGACGTCAAGGTCACCGCGGAGAGAGGCTGAGGATGGAAAGCAAGAGTCCAAGGGTCAGGTTTGAGTTAACCAGTGGACTGGGCTGCGGAGGCTGCCTTCGTAGCCCGGCCCCCTTTCTTGAGTTGTTTCAGGGAGCCGAGCCCGAGAAGCTGCGACGTCGGAGCGATGGAGCCGCCGTGGGACGTTCCGGAGCGGAGTCCCAGGGACGTCGCGGAACAGGAAGCAGAGGCGTTCCGTCGAGGGAGGATTGGAGGACCAGGCTGCGCCTGGTTGCTGGGCCGGGGTCCTCCGGGAATTTCGCCGTCGGACAAGGAGCTGCAGGGTGGCAGCGACAGCGTGGGACAAGGTGCCGCGGAGCTTCGAGAGCGACGTTGAAATTTCCCGTGGACCACGTCGCTGGAGATTTTCGTCGAGGGAATTTCCGGACGCAGTATCGGAACGGCGGAGCTCCAGAGGCGACGCGGGATAAGGAGCTGGGACGCCGGCAAGGACAACGCACCGGACGGAGACTCGCCGGAGGACGAGGACTACCGGGAGGGATGACGTGGGACAGAGAGCTGGAACGCGCCACGGAAAGGAACACGACGAGAGGATTTCGTCAGCCACCCCGTCTACCCACGCTTTGCCCAGGGTTTTTGGGTGGTTTTCCCTTGGGCGTGAAGGCGAATGCCGAGGCGGCGGTCTGGAGGGGCCACGCGGCCAACACGACCCACTTCTTCAGACCAGGGTACGAAGATTCCCGAAGAGGAGCCAACGCGGTCGGGACGCCCGCTTTTTCCAGAGGGGGGAGCAGTGTTGCGAGCACCGGGTATAGGCCCGTGCATAGCCTGCTGGTGCTCGTAGCTGAAGACAGAAGAGGGTCAACCCCCCCTTCGAGAAGACTATCAGGACAACGCCGTGGACTGTCTTGTACCGAACGCCATAGCGTTCGGACGCGCGGGTTGTACTGTCATATACCGATTGTCCTGTATCAAATATAGTGGTGTCGTGCAACCCCGTGTTATCCTATTCCTATGCGTCGGGGTGGCCTGCGATGGAAACGCCCCGGCGCAACAATATTGATCTCCTTGCCTGTTTCCTTTTTTACTCTAAGTATAAAGTTTTCAAAACATGTCGAGACTTCACTTTTGGCTTTAAGGAAATACACATGACGAAAGTGTGAAAAGTCGTCCTTGAATAATAGAAAATACCTTGCATTGCCCAGTGACTTTATTTCCATGAATCCGCAGACATCGGCGTGGATAAGTGCACCGATTTCAGTTGCTTTATTGCTGCTTTGTTTGTATGACTGGCGATGCATTTTTCCCAGGATACATGACTCACACTGTTTTCTTTCACCTGTGACTTCAATATTTCTTGCTTTCAGCAATTTTTGTACATGTGCGTAGTGCTGATGCACCAGCCTTTCATGCCACTTCTGCAAACAGAGAGATTTCTCAGCTGCCTTATTTCCTGCAAGAGCAAGTTCATTGTTTAATTCATTTTTCGGAGGGATTACTTCAAACTTCATCATGTAGAGCTTTCCTTCACGTTCTCCCACTGCAACGGTGCTGCCATTCTTGATTATTTTGCACTTTTTAATCGTTGATGACATGGTGAGACCTTTATCTAGTACTGAGCTCAATGAGAAGAGATTGTATTTGAGATCGGGAATATATAGCACATTATCCAGGTGTTTATCAACCCATCTTTCTCCATTGTATGCACGAATATTAATGTAACCCCGTGCTTCTGCATAAATTATTTTCCCATCTCCCACTCGAATAGATATTTTTGGTTTTAGACTCACCAATTCTGAGAACCAGTCCTTCCTTCCAGTCATGTGGTTTGTGGCTCCTGAATCGAGACACCACTTCTCTCTCATAATATTGGTCCCAGGCATGGTAAAGAGTATTTCTTCCACAAGTGCTCCGCCAAGTCCCCCAGCCTTTTTGTTCGCAGATGACTTCGACGAATTTTCATTGTTGCCTGTGTCCCTCTGTTTTATTCGGCATTCTCGTTCCCAATGCCCTGGTTTCTTGCAGTAGTTGCAGTTTCCTTGTCGTGCAGGACGTTTTCCTTTCACTTTTTCTTGGCGATTCTTCTTTGTGAATAATGCTTCACCGACTTCATTCGTCACTTGGATTCCGAGTCTTGTTTCCTCCATCACAAGGCGAGCAGTTAAGTTTATTAGAGTCCGATCAGCTACCGCTGTCGACTCCCAGGCTGTACAGAAATGGCGAAACGTGGGCGGAAGGGTTAGGAGAATTTTCATCATAATCATGTTGTCTGAAACCATCTCACCCATTGCCTTCAATTTGTGTGCCAGGTCCTGTACTTTTGAGATATGAGTTGACATGCTATCTGTTTCATTCTTGACTAGTGTGAACCACTGTTGATTGAGCATATGTATGCTCGTTTCACTTTTGTTCTCGAAGATTCCAGTCAGCGTTTCCCACATGTCCTTGGCTGTTTCACAGTTCATGATGTGAAGCATCACCGACTCCGTTAGCCTTGTTGCGATCAGGCGTTGAGCCTTGCCCTCCAAGCTCTCCCACAGTCTGAGCTCAGATCGGTACTTCGTAACGTCGGCAGATGCAGGTGCAGCTCCATTAGCCCCAACCGGCTCTTTCGGTCTTGGATGTGTTCCGGTTACCGTGCCATAAGCATCTATGGCCATCAATCCAATTTTTATCTGGAATTTCCACGTTGACCAATTTTCTACTCCTGTAAGTTTCGTAATCCTCGTCGATTCCTGGCTATCTTCCATTTCGATTTGGGTACTTGCACTTTTGCACGTGGGCGGCTAACCTCAAAAAGAATTTTAGATTCCGATTTCTCGACTTTTACGAGTTTGAAGATAAAGATTATTTAGATACGGATCCACCTGGGCCCATAACCTGTTAATTATTCAAGGTGGATATGAAATGTATCGTGAATACTTTATTACCAAAGGTGGAGTATGTAACAAAAGCGTGCGGACACATGTGCTTACTTTAACGGAAGAGATTTACATAAATTGTGTGAAGTACAGGTGTCTCTACGACGGTCGATATCGACACTACAAACTAGCGACTTATTTCCTACAGGTGGTAATGCTGAAACCAATCCAACTTCAACAGGAAGTTGTAGTAAATCACCAAATAGCAGCATAGGCTTTTTTCCGAACCAAGCATCATCGGAATCTGTAGTATCAAATATTTCTGTAAGTCGCAGATGTATGTACAGGAAAGTTACGTTAGAAACCATCGAAATTTCATCGATGATTACTAAAGCAACATTTTTGAGTTGATCTCGTACAATTTGAAGGGCTGCATCGCTAAGTTGCTTATACTGGGCTGTATGCCCATGTTCTACGGGTAATTGTAATAATCGGTGTATGGTAAGACCTTCGATATTAAAAGCTGCGATTCCAGTAGGAGCGGTTACTGCTGTGTCTTTTCCGATAATCTGCTTGATCCACTGTCTAATCGTTTTTATTAAAAAACTTTTCCCAGTGCCACCTTCGCCACTCACATAAAGTCTGAGAATGTTATCGTTAGACGTCAAGGACTTAGTAACTTTCTCAAATATCTGCTTCTCATCATGGTTCAATTCTGAAATCATTTCTGCAAGATCACCACTATCAAATTTGTTTTCCGCGTCTTTAAAATCTTTCATAGCACCAACAGTTTCAACGGGGACACACTCTATTGGGTGTTCGCCTTGATCATTTTCTTCTTGTTCTGCAGTATTCAACACGTTCTTTTCAATTTCTTCCTTTATATGATCACGTGCTTCTTGAATATCCGTTATTCGTTCGTGATATTGAACTGCTTCTGACAATTGTGATTGTAGCGACAAAAAAGCTTCCGTATATGTGTTAAATCCATTTTTCAATTCGTCGGTGTTTCTCCAAGGTTTGAATAATAATAATAATGAGAAATAATAATTCTCAGGTTGGGTTTGAACATTGTACTTATAATGATTGATAAGATAGCCTCATTTCCTTTTTTTCACAAACAAACATGCACGGATTTCATAATATTCAGTTTTTTCAGACGGTCTAATTTTAGTAACGTCATACCACATAGCAAAATCGTACAGATGCTTAGATTCTAATTCCCTAGGTCTGTTAGGATAGTAATCATCTATGAGAGATGGACAAAATATGTCTGTGGATTCACCTTCCAGATCTTCAATCTCTTTGCGAGTTTTCAATTTCCTACTTCTCATTATATTTACATCCAACCATCTAATAGTAGTACTGTAGTCAGTTCCATGCAATGATAATCCTAATAGAGTATCAGCGCATTCAGGCGCTCCACATTCTCTATGATTTAGCATGCGCATTCCAAGGTTGCATAGAAGACTAGCCAATGACTTAGTAGAATTTATTGCTGCCATAGTGTCCGTAGCGTAACTTTTTTCCGGCTTTGACACATACTTAGTACAGTAACATGTTACCAACCCTGTCTTTTCCCCAATATATTGTATATCCATGTTACCTCTCCAAACCGTGAGAATGGGAGCATTAAAATCATTGATACGGACTTCCTTTATTGAACGTGGAAGATCATAGAGTCTACCTTTTGCTTTCAATTGTTTTCTAGCACTTATAGAAACAGCCACATCCCTTATTATCAAAGTATCTGTAACTGGACGTGGAAATGAAAATCTACATACTTTACAGAAGGAATTTTTAGTTTTTTTGTTGCGTAGACAGTAACTATTGCATTTATGCATTTAATGTGCAATTACTCGTCTATATAATTCTGGCGACACATGCGGTGATGGTAATCTTCAAGTGATGTATTTCATTATGAATGCTGCTACTTCTTCCTTCGTTGATTTATCGATTATGGGAGCATCTTCAATCCAAATTAAAAGATGAAAATGTTGTAATCCCCTGCTTTGATATTCTCTGCGCCAAAAGTAATGAGTGACCTTGCCAATCGGATTGTCGGGCGAACAAATGAAATCCAGCATAGCGTGGAATGTATTATCTATAAATCGAACAGTTGAAACGGGATCAGAAGCAATGAGTTCGTTCGGGGACATTTTAGCCACCGATGGGCCGTTTACTTCACGAAGATATTCTATTAAATCTGTCCATAACCATTCACTTGGACTGAGCGTGAGGAACCATGTAGCTGGTCCATAATGGTGTATCATACAGTTCAAATCATTTCTCGGTTTTCGCCAATACTGTGCTGTATTACGTAATCTGGAAAAAATAGTGTTCAAGTTCGTTTGTAGCTGATCTTTAGAGAGTTGCTCTAGAAAACCAGCAGCTGTGTATTTTTCACGTGGATTTACGACGTTCATTTTGTGAAAAATTCCAGCGTTCAATTGCCGCATATTGGTATCGTGTAATAAATGAAAAATATATTGCATGTTCAATCGAAATTGCGAATGCTTGGACATCAGTTTGGACTTAATGAATTCATGATCAGTCAAACGTACCAATCTTTCTTCATGCTGTCCATTCACCCCATAAGGATATAAATCTGGGAAACATTTCACATCTAAGTGTTCAGCACGATGGCCCAACGGAATGTCATGAACTTTAAGCATTTGATAGAGTGCGGTAGCTGATTCATTAACCCTTTTGTCGTACATTGGATAAATCGTAAACTGCTCATAATATGAATCAGATTGTGACATTTGCGTCAATAATGCACGTTTCTGGTTTTCGTCGATATTAAGTGTTTCACCTTCAACGTCCTCAATAGATTCGTTATTATCATCATCATTGGCAACAACTTCTTCTTGAAATTCTGTATCTGGTAATTTGGCACTCAGCAATAAATCGTGCGATTGTGGTAAAACAATTTCTGAATATAGAGGATTATTGGCTTTCAACCATATTAAGGCATTCCATACTTTCTTCAAGTCAACTAACTTTTCCCAAACAATTTTAGATTTTGTTGGAACGCCCCGCACCAATATGTATAATTCATGATTTTGATTTAAAGGTTCAGTCGGAGGACAGATTTTTTAAAAATTTTCTTCTAACGGCAAAGGAAGGTGAAATGTTCTCCCCTTTACTTTTAGAAACATATGTTTATGTGGCATATTTTTACGCATTACTGTATCCATTCTCACAATCGTTTGAAACGGTTTAGCTCTTTGAATGACAATTCGCTCGTAATCGTTCAACACTGCTATTTCTGGAACTGAACGTACATCAAGCTTATTTAAAATACATTTGGATGGTATGGAATCGTTGCGAATTTTATCGTGACAATATCGGCAAATATAATGCATGTCACCAACTTTGTATCCAATATGATTTAACAACGTTTGCAGTACATTTCCCTTATATGTTCTCTTAGAAATATCAAGCTTACAAACCTCTCGTTGAAAACAGAGTTTCTCGCAGGAAACGCACGGGATGCGTGGTGTGTCCATAGACCGCTTTGTGAAAGCTCTAAATGCTAAATAATATCGAGATATAATCTCTTCTTCGTTCAAGCTTATTATTTCGGTATTATTTTTTTGTAACGCTTCAGTTTCTTTCCGAGCTTGCAGTGTTATTCGTTCAAGTGTTTCAAGGTCATTATCGTTCAAGGCTTTGTCTAAATCAGGCATGGAACTAAAGTGAACGCAGCGGCCGTTTTTCGGAGGCAATGCCTCCTTTCTCCCGCCGCGCGTCTTGGCCCCCGCGGCGGGCCTAGGAGCTTCAAGCGCCTCAGACCCGTACCATATGAACCGCGCGTGGCGCATTGGGGCGACACCCGTATCAATAGATTTCCGCATACTATTGCCGGTACTATAATCGATGCGTTTTTTTTTTGTCAGTGGTATAGCCCCCTGTAGGCCTATTCCACTGTGTCACGCGATAAAAATGGATAGGGAAAACGCGTTTTACTATCAAAATTTTAAATACGTTTGGGAAAACTTAATTTTCGCGCACGTTTAGACGTGCTGGGCATATCTAAAATATCAACGGGGAGGCTGGTCGACGTTGTACGTATTAAAGTTGAAAGCGAGGAATCGCTTAGCCATGTGCGCTGTTCTGTCTTAATGGCACGCATTTTTGAGAACGAACATTCGCACAAATATGTTGACCCGAACATGAAACAAATTCGGAGCGCGAAATTTCTAAGTTTAGGGTATGTCGACAAAAAAAACGCATCGATAATAGTACCCCATGGGTGATGCGGAAATCTATTGATACGGGTGTCGCCCCAATGCGCCACGCGCGGTTCATATGGTACGGGTCTGAGGCGCTCAAAGCTCCTTGGCCCGCCGCGGGGGCCAAGACGCGCGGCGGGAGGAAGGAGGCGTTGCCTCCGAAAAACGGCCGCTGCGTTCACTTTAGTTCCATGCCTAATATATATAAATCAAATATGTATCATAATAACAGCAAACCCAATGGCCACCTGTGCTATCAGACCAATTTTCGGTCGCTTGGCTGTATAAAATTTGTATATGTTCTTTCGATTCGTCTACTGGGATTATTGCATCTGGATATTGTAGTAAAAGCGGATCCATGGGTTCATAACCATGAAATTGTTGCAGAATATTGTGAAAATGGCTTATATGCGTGTCTTCTAACCACTCCCCTATCTGAATGATCTTTTCATCTTTTTCTGACAATTCCCTTTTTCTCAATTTCATCGCTCGTGGAATTGCTGTAGAGTTATTTGTTCTCGAAATCAAATGCTTACAAGAACGTTTCAAATCAGTTACTATTTTATCATTCATAAATTTATTCTCATCAGCAAACAGTTTTTTGTTATCCTCAGTCATTATATTACCGTTGGATGGCTGTCTAACATCTACCTTGATTTTTCGATTTCGAATATTTTTGCGTAACCTTTCGTAACATTTTTTCCGTGCAACTTGTAACGGCAAAACTTGTTGAGGAGTTGTAACATTAAGATCTTGCGGAAAATGTTCGAACTGTATTTCTTCCGTCAACAATTTCAAGAGGTGATTTCGCATAAGTGTCGTATTATAGTGAACATTTTGTGGTTTAATACCAAATGTTAATGAAACGGCAATTGCTATAGCCATGACTCCACAATCTCTTGTATTTTTTTGTGGTTGGACCATCGGAAAACGCACGGTTTTTTCCGTAATTGTAATATGAGGATACAATTTTTCTAAAAATAGTTTTTGCTCTTTATGTAATGGATCCGCAAAATTCTGCAGCGTATCGTATATATAAATATTTGTCCCGTCATAGTAAGTGCATGTCCAACAATGTTGTGGACGATGCAAAATTTGAATGTGATCTAAATCTTTCCTAACGGGTTTGATTTCTAAAAGGTTATGTCTAAAATAGGTAGGTCGAATTTCGTAATTAGCGACTTTGTACAATAAGTAAGAAAAAACCGACATATGTGAATCCTCAAGCCGGCCATCGTTTGACTCACATCTTATAGCTTTCTTATCCTCTTCGGTTAAATATTTCTGAGGGACATTAAAATTTAGATCCTGTGTTCTAGATATCAGATCTTTATTTTCTACATATACATACATTTTGGTATTTTTATATATTAACTACCTTTAAACTTTATTAAAAGTTTTTATATTCGAGACTTGGCGCACTGCAGCCTATCGAATGATGTTATAAGATAAGGCGCGTATGCAGCCTGTGTAAAGTTTACACGGAATAGCGCACAGCAGCTGACCGAGTGTACTTTATTTAATTTGGAAATATTCCAACCTGAAAAAAACAAAACATTTGTAATAAACACTATTATATATCATACGTATTATTATTCATAAATGTAAAGGTCACTTACCAAATATAATATTTGTACTTTTATTTCTCCTACTGAGATGAATAGAATGTCCTTCCAGGGGACTTGATACTAAAAAGATACACATTTGAATAGAGAAACAGGTTAGTAAAAATATGCGCAGACTATTATTTGACTGCAAATAAATCTGTATACATGTATAATGAAACAATAACCCATTCATTGAAAATATGTTCGTTTCATTATGCATAGAGCTTAATTAAAATAATAATGAAGCACACTTACGTGTAAGAAAATAATGAAGATTTTTCGAATGCCAGGACATGTGTCTGTCGATACGAAAAAGAATAGAGCTCCAGTCACCCGCTTCGTTTTGTGTTTCGCGCGAACCTAGGCTCACATGCCCGTCGGTAAGAGCGAGCCCTCTACGTTCCAAACAAACCGCTATCGCGCGAGATCTTCTTTACCATCGTGACATTTCAAAAATGTTAACAACTAGCAGGTTATGATTGAATGACAGCCAAGTGACATTTATAAATTATGCTTTCGAGGCGACACCTACTGGCGTCAAGTGGAGGAGGAAAACGTGACGTCATACCTCGTAATTTTAAAAGTGTCACTTTTATAACTATTAATTCAGAATAAATCTTATATCGTTTAGACAAATAGCTTGATACATTAAGTAAAACGACATATGGGTTCGAAAAAAAAAAATGATTCGCTCAATCATGTAAAAACACGGGCACTATGTCATAAAATAAGATAATAAGGCTAAAATAGCTCCGACGACCTGTCAATTTCGCTATCTTTCGTGTATAGATACACGGTCGCTCAGTGTGCCTATGGGTAGAGGGGAAGGGGGAATTAGCTTCCAGACGCGACCGCGTCTGTTGATATGCATTTCATTCCACATAGTTTTCACAGGCATGATGTTGATCAAAAAAATGTTCTATGCATAGATATTTTTTACACCAAGCACATCTTATAATAGCAGGCTTATTACACAGATGACAGCGTGGCAAGGTATATGCATCAAGAAAATTGAAAGAAAAGTCTACTGGATTTTCAAACCGCGATGGTCTGTGTTCAAGGTATCCACTTTTATACCAAGCGTATTTAAATAATTCCTGAAATCTCGGAGAAGACAATTGAATATGTGTGAGAGATTGCAATTTGATGATATTATTTCGCAAATCTAAATTGACGTCAAGATTGTATAGTAAAACGCGGTGTGAAAAAGTTCTTACAAAATTTTTCCATATCCGAAATCCAAAAACGTCCAGCGGTTGTATCAGACCTGTTGTTCCTTTCGGTATGGTTAACGCAATAACTTGTTTGTTGGCCGGAATATTTTGTTCAAAAGTGGAAGGACAGTGGCCGCTCCATGCATCAAGCAACAGGACACTTTGAGATCCAGTCTTCGGTAAAAAGACTTCTGTTAACCAAATGTTAAAATGGTACGATGTCAACTTCCCAGATTTCGAAGCAGTCAAGAACACATTAGCCGGTGTTGTGCCCTGCGTGATGGCTCGCAAGGCTGGTAAGGGATTTGGCGATATCGTAGGTTCGGGAGTGAACAAAAGATTAGGATCTACTGGGTGAACAGCACCAAGTACGTTTAAATTCAGAGACTAAGTCTTTATTCAAACTTTAACTAAACTAGACTGAGGTGTACAAAAGTTTTAGCCGTGTTAACAGGTCGAGAGCCGAGTCTAGAATCCTCGTTTAGCGGTGTCGAATTGGTTTTTATGTCCCTCCTGGGCGTGGTACGCGTTACCATGCCCGGTCGCAGCGATGCGTTCGCATATTGCTGATTTTGCAGATTCGGTTGTTTAGCGGCTGTCTTAGCTTGGAAACGTCTCGAACGTTTCGTAACGAACGTAATATAATATGTATAATGTATAACGGTGACACGTGTGCTTGGGCGTTGCCTGGGCACAACATCCCTTCCCCCTAAGGGAGGAAAAGAAATAGCTTTTCTTAGCGGTTTGTTAACATCGATTCTTAAGCTAGATTACAATAGTAAATCGGTGTGTACTAATGTTAGTTTACATTTGGTAATACTTGTATAATAACATTATAATTTTTGTTGATGATTACGATTTGTACATAGTGGTTACAATGTTTCAAAGGGAATTGGTGGAAGACGTTCCTTCCTTACTAACTATTTTAATTATTGCTTCGGGTTTTTGTGTGGTTTTGTCGCGGCTTGTGTTGTCCGTTGTACAATGTCGTGGTGTTTTCGCTTTGAAGTGTACAATACATTTGTAGAGTGTAAAGATACATAGTGTAATTGTTATGATTCCCGTTATCGAGGATAGTGTAAAGAAACTGTAGTGATACTCGGTTGGTATAATCTCGGGTTTTTCTAAGTCGTTTTGTAAGTCGTCTAATTTTTTGCTGACTTTATTTAGTTCTTCTGGGTGTTTAATTATCCTTTTTAGTTCGAAATTTGTGTTACGATACGAGTTTACAGTGGTCTGTGGAAGTGTGATTTCGTCTAGCGACAAATTGTAACCAGGTAAGTAGTTCCATGTGTTTTCTATTCCGTATTGTTTTCCGGTTTCTATTGTAAATTCGGCGGTAGTAATAGTACATTTATTTCTTATCGTTATTATACCAGAGTCCTTAATACTATACATATTTGTGCCCTTATCGTCGCAAGTTGCTGCTAATTGTATCGGGTTTGGTGCAATATAAATCCATGCGCCTGGTTGTTGTAATTCTATCAGGATTGTGTGGTTCAATGTCATAATTCGTATTTTATAATTGTTCGATTTTTTTGTTCATTTGGTGTACAACTGTACTTCGCATGGTCCGTATGGTATCGCTTTGAATATCGGGTGGTTAGAGGTACAGAGGTATAGATCGTTTATAGTCTTACATTTCGATAGGTCCTGCTGGCTCATCTGTATGTAATCTTGCACCGAGGTGTCAAGTACTACGTAGGAGCCGAGGGGTTCTATGTACGCGTAGAATGATTCATTTATCTTTGTGGGTACTGGGTGTACTTTGCTTAATTTGAATTTTTTCGCGTTTAACAGCGGAATATCTAGTATCACAGTAATTGATTTGGTATCCGAAAATGCAGAAAGTGTAAGGATTTCGTACAAAACGTGCATGTTTTCTAACTTTATTCCGATGGGGAAGTTTAGTCCTTGCGGTATGTGTGCTAGCGCGGAAGTGAGGTAAGTTATGATTTGTGCTGGTGGTATCAGTCGTGGGTTTAAGACTCCTTTCTTTATATCCATAATGAATTCTAATAAGTCTTGAGTGTCGCGCAGAAGTGTTTCCGCGACGCTATTTATTAGTATGAGGTGTTCGTCCATTGTCTCTCGAAATTTAGTAATGTCAGTCGTCTGTTGGAGTAGGTATTGAAGTTGCCAAATCGCGTTTAAAAGTGTTTTTTCGTTTTCCTGTACGTTTTGTATAGTTTCATTGAGGAGCTCGGCGTTAGCTCTTACAATTTGCATTTGTCCCTTGATTGTATTTTTTAGTCTACTGTCCTGCCTTTTTAGGAGGTCTATTTGATTATTGATTTTCTTTCTATCTTCTGAATCCATTAGCCCGAATAGTGATTTGCCTATGTAACCTAATCCATCTATTAGTCCGCGACGCTATTTTGGAGCGGAGCTTATGGTTTGTTGGACGTAAGTAAGCAGTTGGGATACGCGGTCTACTTTGCTTTGAATTTTCGTGCCGAACATTTTATAGAACTTTTGTAAGTTATTGGTAGAAGGTGTTTTACATTGAGCAAGTATGTCATATAGTGCTGCCTGGAGATTTGATTCGCGTTGGTAAATGTAAGATATGTCTACGTGTAATATTAATTTCCAACTATCTCGGTAAATCTGTAGTTCGCCTATGTTTTCGAAGTAAATGCCTGGGTGGTCTTGAAATTCTTTTATGGCGAAGTCTGTGTCAGGGGTTGTCCCTCCTACGAGTAGTATCATCGATTGTAGGATGGTTATCCTGTAAAATATAATGTCGAGGTGTAGTCGGCGCTTCGTTTCGTTAGTCGTGAATTCTTTTCGTCGTGCGAGTGCTGTGCGTGTGCGAGATAAAATTTTGCTAACGTAGGACAGTTCGTCTTCGTAGGGACTCGATTGTCTCGTCGCTTCTTACTTCGTTTCATTCTTCACTATGTTGTCGCTCTGGGATTTACCGCGCGAGATCGCGATGTTTCTATTGGTGTGTGTTATACTGTTTAGTGTATCCGTGCGTGTGGTTGAGGTGGTTGTATTAATTGTTTTAAATTTTTCCTCTAGCGTTTGGAGTATCCGGCCCCGCCGGGATTTATTAACATAGAATATAGGCGGGCGGTACGAGAGTACCGAACGAATCGACGTTTATTTGAGGCGGAGAACGCCGAGTTTTTGGACGGAGATGACGCGTGGGGCGTGCGCGCCTTATTTAGTGAGTTTCTTTTTATTTATTTTTCGTTACTTTGTGTTGTTTGTGTTTAGTGGGATTTTCTATTTTAATTCATTCGTATCCGGTTTTTGTTCCAGAACGCCATGGAGATTGGTTCATCGAGCCCGTTCATCGGCGCGAAGTTTGGGCGATGTTTGACCTATAGTCCTCATTTTATATATATATTATCTTCCCCCTTCCCTTTTTTTTTGTTTTTTAAAATATAATTAACCTTTTTTTTTTCTTTTATTTCTTATAGTTGTTCGCGTACCGTTACTTCCCTTCAGAATTGCGACCATTTCCTATTCCTGCCCTATTCGATAAAATGCTTAAGTCGGTTTGCGTGTACGCGAAGCGTTCGTTGTCCCTTATTAATAGTGTAGTTATTATTATCGTGCGTGTTTTGGATCGTGTACGGGCCTATCCATGGCGGCCGTTAATTTCTTTGATCGTCCGCGTCTCACAGTCTCGTCGTGTAGTAGCACTTGGTCCCCGATTTTGAAGGATCTGTCTGCTGTCTTTTTGTCGTATTGTGTCTTTGACTTGTCCTTATTAATCCCTATTGTATCGCGCGCAATGCTATTTGTAGACCGTAGTCTTTCTCGTAATTCTTCAGCGTATTGGTCATAGGTATATGTTAATCGCGGTGCCTGGTTTAGTGAGGTCGGCAGGGTAGCTTGCCTCCCGAAAACGAGTTCGAATGGTGTGTAGCTAGTGGACGTGTGCGGGGTAGTGTTGTAAGTAAACATCGCGTATGGTAGCCACTCATCCCAAGCAGTCTGGTCTTCCGCGATAAAATTTTTTAAGTATTCTGCCAGTGTACGATGGCTTCTTTCTAGCGCTCCGTTTGACTGTGGGTGGTAGGCCGTGGTTTGAATTTTATCAATCTTGAGCAATTTGCAGACATTTTTGAATATTTGGCTTAGGAAATTGGTTCCTTGATCGGTCAGCACTCGTTGTGGTATACCGTATTCGCAAATTATCCTAGTGACGAATTCCTTTGCTACAGTGTTTGCTTCTTGATTCTCGAGGGGTATGGCTTTACTGTATTTGGTTAATAGATCTTGAAAGGTTAGTATGTATTTGTTTCGGCTGTTTGTCTCGGGTAAAGGTCCTACTATGTCTAGTGCGCATTTCTCGAATGGTTCCATGGGAGTGTCTGTAATTACCATGGGAGCTTTGGTTATTTTCGTTAGTTTATTCTTCTGACATTTTTCGCATCTGGAGATATACTTTTCTATGTCTTGCCGCATACCTGACCACGAATGATTTAATTTTATACGTTCCAAGGTCCGTTTTACCCCTAAATGTCCACCTAAGGGAGTGTCGTGGTATTCACGTAGTATTCTGTTTTTATCGTCTTCCGTATATGTCGTATCGCTCGTTTCTTCTTCTGATCGGGTCTCGTCTTCTTCGCTAGTGCGTTCACTGGCGCCGGTTAATGTTTCTGTGCTGAGCTTGCGTTTTGTTCCTCGCGTAATCGCGAACATTCTACTGAGGGCGTCCGCGTTTTTATTTGTCTTTCCCGTTTTATATTCTATGGTATAATCGTACTCTGCTAATTTTAATTTCCACCTCATTAATCTAGAGCCGGGGTCTTTTACGTTAAAAAGCCATGCTAGTGGTTTATGATCTGTCACGATTTTAAATTTAGTGCCGTATACATATGGTCTGAAATGTTGTGTCGCCCATACGATGGCCAACAATTCCTTTTCAATGGTACTATAGTTCTCTTCCGCTTTGTTTAACACCCTACTTGCGTACGCTATTGGCAAATCTTGTCCTATCTTTCCCTGCGATAATACTGCTCCTATTGCCTTACCGGAAGCGTCTGTTGTCAGAACGAAAGGTTTCGAGAAATCAGGGTATTGAAGTATTGGTGCCGTTGTTAATTTTTCCTTCAGTATCTCGAAGGCTTCTTGTTCCTGTGCGGTCCATCTGAACGTTTGGTCTTTCTTTAATAATTGTGTCAAAGGCTTCGCGATTTGTGAAAAATGGTCTATGAATCTCCTATAATATCCAGCCAAGCCTAAGAAAGATTGTACGTCTTTGACTCTTTTAGGTATCGGAAAGTTTCGTACAGCGTCGAGTTCTGAAGGGTCCGGCTTGATGCCGTTTTCGGTGATCACGTGACCTAAGTACACGGTTTCTTTTCGTAGAAATTCACATTTGTTAGGTTGAAGTTTTAGGCCACTCTCGCGTATACGTTCAAATACCTGTTCTAGACGATCTTGGTGTTCCTTCAACGAGCGTCCATAGACGACTATATCATCTAAATACACGAAACATTTTATTCCCTGTAGGCCCGATAGTATGGTGTTCATTAATCTTTGGAATGTTGCGGGAGCGTTTTTAAGCCCAAACGGCATTCTATTATACTCGAAATGGCCATAAGGTGTTGAAAATGCCGTTTTCTCTCGGTCTTCCTCTTTCATAGCTATTTGATGGAATCCTGACGCTAAATCTAAGGTTGAGAAATATTTTGCTCCGCCTAATTGGTCTAAAATATCTATTATATTTGGCAAGGGATACGAGTCGCCTATCGTCGCGTCGTTCACTTGCCGAAGATCTGCCACCACCCTGAGTCTGCGTTTTCCTGAGGCGTCTGGTTTTTTCGGAACTACTAGCAAAGGGGAGTTCCATTGACTGGCGCTTGGTCTAATTATTCCTTCTCTTACCATTTCCTGAACTTGTCTATTTACTTCTTCCTTATGTGCTTGTGGCAATCTGTACGGCTTTACGTATATAGGTTTAGTACCTGGGATTAGGGTAATCGAGTGCTCCGCCTTCGTGGTGTACCCTAACTTGTCTCCTTCTAAAGCGAATATTTCGTTATACTTTTCGCACAGCCCGCGTAGGCTGACCTCCTCTTCCTTATTCAGGTGTTCCGTTCTAAGATTTTCGCGCAAGATTTGCATTCTATTTCTCCCGTGTACGGCGTGTACCACGTACGTCGGTGTGTTGCTCTCCTTGTCGCTAGTCGCGTCTGTCGGGTCAATGTCATCGCTCGTCAGCGTTTGTAGCGTCACGGTTGGTGTGTTGATAAGGACTTCGTCCGTAGTAGTGTTTAATACGCTTATTACGCATCTCCCGTTTCGGCCTACTGTAAGTGTATTTCCTATGATCACTCCTGGCTTAATAGATTGTCCTTCTACTATACCTTCACCCTTATCTGTCGTCCTAGCTAGAAGAATGGTCTCTGATCGCGGTTTTAGAGTTACGTTTCCTCCTCCTGAGTAGGGAAATTGTATTCCGTACAACTCTATTCCTAGGTTCGCTCGGATGCAGACGTCGTGTTTAGCCATAAAATCCTGTCCTAAGATTCCGTCTGCTTCTAAGGGGAAGTCGTCCTTCATTAACCGGCAAGGGTGCGTTACCGTTTTATTTCCGACTTTTATGTTTAAATGTACTAGACACAGCGTTTTAATTTCCATAGGGGCTATGCCTCGCAAGGAAACTACTTCGTCCTCGGCGCGGACATCGTCCAGCACCTTTCCTATCTTTATTAACGTAATGTCGGCACCGGTGTCGACTAACATATTTGCCTTTTCTTGTATTAATTCCGGCGCTCTAATTTCGATTGTGTTTTCGAACTGTGATGTCATTACCACGTTCGCTCGATATGATTCTACTCTAGGTCCTGTGTTTGTTTATCTATCGTCGGTTGTTCCACGGCTCGCGGTAGGAGAATCTTGATTTTCGTTAGATTGTTCTCGACCCGGAGTTCTGGTATGATTCTGTCTGGTATCTTCACGTCTGTAGTTTGTATTCGTATAACGCGGTCTATATTCTCGTCCGTTTGCTCTTTCTCTAGCCCTGCATTCTCGGATTTGATGTCCCGGTTTTTTACAATAGTGGCAGACCATGGTGACGCGCTGTACTTCTCTTTTTATAGTCGTTTGTTGCGTCGGATAGTTTTCTCGCGGCATGCTTAACCGCTTATAGCAATTCCTTGCTAAATGTCCTAACTTATTACAACGATCACAGCGCGGTACGTTTGTTCCTTCCCTTCCTTTAGGCTGATTACCGAATTTCCTGTAATTTCGCGCGGTGTTTAGACCCATCGCTTGTTCCTCCTCTATAGCGGCGGCTATAGCTGCATTTAACGTTGCATAGTTTCGAGACCTTATGATCGTTCTTAGTTTTATATTCAACCCGAGGGTGAAAACATCTAGGGCGCGTTCTTGCACAGATTCTGTTAACGCGTTATTTACTTCGTCACTGTTCTCCGGTTTTACTGATAGTTCGGATAATTCTCCAGCTAATTCTTCTACTCTGCACCCGCTTAATTTTACGTTTTCGCCTTCTCGTTGGTGACAGGCATGAAACTCTGCACCAACTGCTCCTATTGACCTTTTGTCTACAAATAAGGAAGTTAAGATGTCCTTTAATTTATCGAAAGTACCTACATCTTTGTACTCTAATATTTTGGCTGCTTTGCCTTTAATTTTCGATCCTATCACTGTTTTCAAGAATCGTGGTAATTCATTCGCGGGGACAAACTCCGAGGCACTCGTATAAGACTTCAAAAATTCTGCAAGTTCGTCTGACGATTTTCCTACGAATTTATCGACTAATGACAGCGCGGTAGATAATATTTTCACATCCGGTGGCGGTACTGGGAGGCTAGTTTCCCTATTTAGCGACATTTCTAGTTCTTCCGTTTCTTCCCTGTCCAACAAACTAAAGTCCGCTAACACAATCGGATATTCTCTATTTGGTGTTACAAAGTTTTCTGGGGACGATTCGGCGCTGGAATCGTCCTTTTTTCTAATGCTTAATCGCAACGGCGACGGTCGAAGTGCTCGACGAGACGGTCTTGGATGGTCTATAGAAGGTAGAAGATCTAGTTCCTCTCGTACAAAGGTTAATTTTTTATCGAAAAACGACTCGAATGATCGCGACAAGCTTCTTTGGCCCGGGAGTTTAAATTGATTTGCGCGTTCGTCTTCTATAGACATGCATGTACCGTTTCTAAATTTCTATAGGACTCTGGTTTACAATATGTAAGTTCGCGTTCTTTTATTCCGGACTCAATATGCGCTTTTATTTTACTCACAAGGCTGCTCGCAACCACATGTCGTCAGCTCGGTTAGGTGTTCGCTCGTCCGTGAATCAACGGCGGTGATTAGATGAACTGGATCCAGCAAGGTCGATCCTTACAGCTGTTCACTGCGTGCTCTGACGGCTGCTTCCCTCGTACGGTTCTCCGTCCGTCCTTCAGGAGCGGCTTCCACTCGTTTCTCAGTCCCCAAGTCCTCTCGCGCGTCCTGGTCCTCGGATCAGCGACGTCCTCGTAGATGGATTTGGTGTTAGGTAAATGGTTCTTTCACCCGTTCACTCTCAGGCCTATTTTACTCGTCTCCAGGCTCGTCTTCGTTCGGACTGCGTCGAATGTTTTATCAAAGGCCGTTCCTCGGTCCACTGTGCTACCTCGGTAGCGACGATAGCCTGTTCCAGCCTATGAGACTGCGATGATCCAATAATCTAGTCGAGAGAATTTAATCTCAGACTATGTCGATCAATCGGTTACAACAAGGCTCGGTAATATTTTTACGATGAACAATCCAATCCCACCGCTGCCACCAATTTGTTGTGCCCTGCGTGATGGCTCGCAAGGCTGGTACGGGATTTGGCGATATCGTAGGTTCGGGAGTGAACAAAAGATTAGGATCTACTGGGTAAACAGCACCAAGTACGTTTAAATTCAGAGACTAAGTCTTTATTCAAACTTTAACTAAACTAGACTGAGGTGTACAAAAGTTTTAGCCGTGTTAACAGGTCGAGAGCCGAGTCTAGAATCCTCGTTTAGCGGTGTCGAATTGGTTTTTATGTCCCTCCTGGGCGTGGTACGCGTTACCATGCCCGGTCGCAGCGATGCGTTCGCATATTGCTGATTTTGCAGATTCGGTTGTTTAGCGGCTGTCTTAGCTTGGAAACGTCTCGAACGTTTCGTAACGAACGTAATATAATATGTATAATGTATAGCGGTGACACGTGTGCTTGAGCGTTGCCTGGGCACAACACCGGTCTGAATAAAGTTTTTTCCACCCCGGGACCAAATTCTCCGGTAGTGTCTTTTAACACCATAAACAGGGGTGACAGTAATTGACCGCTCGCAGAAATCGTAGGGAGAATCGTATAACTATGTGTGATTGAGGATACTGACTGCACGGATGCATCTATTGTCTTTCCACCACGGGGTGTCAACGTACGACCGGAATGGATTTCTTAATTAAATCCACTCTCATCTGCGTTGTATACATTACTTGGATTGTGTGTAGCAATGTATGGTTTTACCTGATTTACGAATTCGGAAGAATTTAAATGTAAATGTTGCTTGTCTTGCCGTGCGGAACGGCTGACGAATTTTGTAACTTTTCTCGAAACGATTTTGTGCACTTTTTTGAAATTCATGATCCAGGTATGGCCTGCTTTGAATGTAGGAAGATTGACCTTCTCTTTTGCTTCTAGCGCCCATCTTCTTATATCAATGTCATGTATCAATGAGCCCTGATCGATAGCAGTTTGAAATTTGTCCAACACATATTGCACGATAGATAACAGCTGTTCTCTGCGTGTACCACCATTCGCCAACGCTGCTTCCCAGCGATACAATTGTTGAATTGATTTAACTTTCCTGAATTGATGTTGCACACTGCCGAGAGGTTTTCTATCTTTTGAGCCGCTTCTCCAAAACTCAACAGCTCGAATTTTATAATTTAAATCTACGTTACCACTTTCACCTGGGACACAACACACATCATCAAATTCATTGATAGTAAGTTCTTCGTCTTCCTGGATATTATCGTCTTGAACAAACTCACATTCTTGGGGCCGCGCTAGATCTTCAAATTCTAGGGTTGTAACATAGTCGGTTGTGAATGAAACGTCATTCTTACTATCAACTATTATGGCATGTATAATTTCTGATAATTCGACTTCTCTATGATTAATAGGAGACGGCGGTATTCTAGATGTATGTAGAGCAGTTATCTGTAAATTAATTACATTCGCCGGATTTATGTGCACCATTTTATCGTTAACTTGCACTGCTTGCAGTTAAAAGAATGCCAGTGACAACGAGTATGAAGTTGAGCTGCGAAAACTTGGTATTTATAATAAGGCAGAAAGATAAGGACACAAGGATGTCTCATTCAAAATAAGTTTGTTTCTTCAAAAACGGCATGACTAGTTAATCTTATGCATTAATAACGGAAACTTTACAAACAGTCATGCGAAATTATCAATAATTAACCATACACTAGAAAACACCTCGTGCTAAATGTACCTCGTGCAAAACAAATATGATAATTGTATCAACACTTTTATCAAATGATTAAATATACCTTCTACAAACAAATATGTATACCGCTAAAAATAGCTCGATAAGCTTCTTTATTTTATAAACAATAAATTCAGAGTTGGGCAAAATGTAATCTAATTTAGGTAGTTGACCATTTGGTTTCGTCAACTACCTAAATGAACGATTACAAAAAATAATGTGTAATCTAACCTGACACTACACAATTACAGTTTAATCGTAATTTGTAAGATGTAATTAAATTACATTTTGCGCAACTCTGAATAAATTATACATAATACACTTTAGCATGTTTGAATATTATCACATTTGTCACCACCACGTATTAAGGGTTGCAGCAAATAGAACGAGTCTTATTATGCAACTTACTATGTGTTGTGAGCGCGCAACCGTGCGAACCGTGTACTTGCCATCATGTAACTCCATAAGCCGATAGTGCATTATACAATTCATATACACGGTTGAATTCACAAAAAATCACCCTATATTTTTAGTTATTATATAAATGGAAGAACTGTTAAAAATAACGCGAGGTAAAATTTTTTTCTTAAGAAAAAAAATTTTTTCAAAAATTTTGTTACCGTTATTTTCTAGCGCTTATTGCACCATTAAACTTCTGTTTGAAACTTTTTTT
Source organism: Andrena trimmerana (assembly GCA_951215215.1). Classification (NCBI taxonomy): domain Eukaryota; kingdom Metazoa; phylum Arthropoda; class Insecta; order Hymenoptera; family Andrenidae; genus Andrena; species Andrena trimmerana. The sequence goes on from OX578062.1 coordinate 13,494,877, forward strand.
TCTGTCTGATGTACTTTGAGAGTTATACGCGAAAAAGTGGAAGTGGCAATTTGACTTTGAGGTTAGTTTTCACACCCTTAAGGGGCGATAGGGCACAAATGAAACATACGGTTGTTCTTGTCTTGAGTCACTCTATCAATCCACAAAGTTGCGTTCCAATCGGTGAGTCCGGGTTCGCGGTGTTCCCTTGTTAGCGTGCAACATTGTATAGTCCCGCTGGTTTCGAGCGTCGAAGCCCACGAAATTCAGCGAGACACATGATTGTTGGCGAGCATCGCGTTTGACGACTCTAGCTAGAAAATCACGCCGTATGAATGCTAAGAAACGATAGTGTGAAGTGGCGTGCGTTTCAATTGCACATTGACAATATCGTAGATTCTAGGGCCGTAGAATATTAGTTACGTATTACGATGTTCTTCACCAGAGCACTACATTAATGAATTAAAAAATAAATGAATAGGTCAATTAGTTAAAATTAATGAACTGTGCATGATTTTAATGACGCCTAATTTAATTGCACTTATATACTGAATTACTAATTGTAATTTAAAGAATTTTTTGACGTGCAACATGAAGCTGCGCGCGCAAATGATTGGACTCGGATTATCGGGAAAGACCTACCCATCCCACCGTTTTGCTTTCTCGCTGCGAGCGAGGACCTTCGGGCCCCAGTAGACCACCCGTTGACAGCCGAGAGCAATAAAACCGACGGGCCAGATAAAATGTTCATGTTTGATAAGTGTTGAGGAAAGTTTTTCCAATGGAGTTTTTAGGGTTTCTCGATGAAAATGATGTCAGATATGGAGGAATTCGGTCCATTTTTAGTGAACATAGTGTGTGTCCTAATCATGTATTCATAAAAAAAAATAGACCGAATTGCTTTGCGTCTCGACTCATGTTCGTGGACATAAACTCACCAATCCATCGGTGGTAACACTCTTATCAAGGTGTAATGAGAAATATGAACATTTTCATATTCAGTACTGAATGACTCAACTCGCCGTCGACCGAGGGTCTCTCGCTTGTGCGCTATTTCACAAGCGGTTCAGACGAGGGCCCTGATAAATGTGAATTTATTTGCGAAACCAAAGTCGCGTCATTCGTGACACCTACTCGCGAACAGATATATGTATCTACAAGAAAAAGCAATTCAATTTCCCGATGACTTGAAGCAACATTTCAATAGGTAAATGCATGAAAAGGTGGGATCAGGAATTCCCAACCAAGTGATGCATATGAAAGAACTGGCGATATTCAACAATAGTTTGTTGTCTAAATTTTACAATTAAAGTATTTGTTTGACATGAATATAAAGTTTGTCAGCAATGTCTTTCTCGATTTGAGTTGTATATAAGGCTGACTTTCCTTCGCCATGAACAGTCCCCTCTTGTCCTGCACGCTGGCAAGAAAACGACGCTCGAAACCAGCGGGGCCATACAATGTTGCGCGCTAAGCAGTGACAAATCTGCAGTTCTGCATTTCTAATCAGATCTTTGCGAAAGTGACGTCAGTCTATTCCTCATGTTTTCTCGATCAAATTGGCCCCAAAACTGATATAATTGGGACCAAAATTAACGAAATTACGTGAAAAATTGTTTGCAGAATTGAAAGCCCGTTTCCTTAAAAATAGTCCGATTTAAATTATTTTCGGTCAATTTAATCGGGAGAATGACAGGAATCCATTTGTGGCACTTTCATATTGATACGATGAAAAATAAACAAATTCTGTTTCTTTATGATCGATGACACATCGCCGAGGACGGCGATCTCGCGCGGCTCGGGACACAAAGGTTCTCGCCGATTATTCGAACTTCTAAGATCGTATTCAGATTTATTGACCGGTGTGTTTCGTAACTAGGGGTGTGCGGTTACCCGATTTTTCGGGCTCGGCACGGGCCGGCGACTTTCGGGCGGGATCGGGCGGCGTCCCGATACTTTCGTATTGCTCGAGATCCCGACAGTTTCGGGACCCCGAGACTCGATTCGGGCTACAAGCATAGCCGCCATGAGCGGACAATTTGATTTCAGGTCGGCTCGGCAAAACTCGGACGCGATCGGACGATATCGTTACCAGGAATAGATTAAAATTATTACCTGAGAACATAGAAAAATTATGTTTCTTACACGTTAATTTGAAATAATAAAATATTCGCCTCCTGTATATTGTTGTTATTATGAAACATCCAGGAAATATTCCTTTTTGTATGCTTATAGTTCGTACGTTTTCTATTTTAAATCTGAAACTATCCGGAAAAAGATAATACCCTATACATTCCCTTTACATAAAGTACTAAGTGTGAAGTATATTTTATTCAGATTTTAAAATATTGTCGATATAAAAATAGTCTTCTTCCCAAGTTCTGAACATGGTATTTATTTAAGTACGTATATGGATGTATTCAGTATTCACAGACTATTTGGTAGCAATGAAAATACATATATATGTAAATAAATAATAAGATACAAATTATGATTCAATAGGAGACAGAAAGGTAAAAACTTATCACTCTGGTATCGATATAAATGATCTACATAATTCTTTCCGTCTCGGTCCCCTCGTAATAGCTGGCTTTCGAGCCGATCGCGTCCGAGTTTTGCCAAGCCGACCTGAAATCAAATTGCCCGCTCATGGCGGTCATGCTTGTAGCTCGAATCGAGTCTCGGGATCCCGAAACCGTCGGGACCCCGCCCGTTCCCGCCCGAAATTTTCCGACCCGTCCCGAGGGCCGAGAATCCGAGCGGCGGGACGATCCGCACACTCCTATTCGTAACGCGTATTCTCTCGTCATCGCAGAACACGAGTGAGCCAGAAGTGGTGGGGATAGCGCCAAGCTTATGTCATGTATAGGCCAAACCGAGCTGCAGCGTAGAAATACACGCATCAGAATAGGTGTGCCTTAGGCCTTAACTCTGAAAAAATTCAGGAGCTTTATTGGTCAGAACATTGATTCTTTCTCGATAGCCTCATCTCGTATTGGTCTACGCATAACTTCGTGACGCACACAACTACATATGTACTACGCTGACAATAAGAATAAATAACAGCCACACGGGTACATTCAGACGGGGCCGAGCAGCATTCCGGTTACCCCACCATACCCTTCGGTGGCTAGGGAACTCCAACTGACAAATCCACGATCGTCAGATGGTGATGGCTGATTTCTCCTCGATCGCTGTTCGCGAAAACGAATCGACCGGCCAATATATATGAATACGACCTTAGGATAAAGTTATAATGAAAGATGAAAAATTATTCGAACCCAAAGATGAAAGGCCTTCGAATAAACAAAGGAAACTAATAAATACCCGACAGTAAATAGAATTTTAGATTTAGGGTACACGTAACCTCCCCCCAAACCTCGTGTCGATCGGCCACTGGGGCCATTCGGAAGTATATTCTTTTAATTAAATAATGCCCATCTCTGCATAGGAGCGTAAAGAATTACAAAAAAATCAAGGAGTCAACTGTTGACCGATTTGGAGACTTTTTCTTGTTATATCTAGAGACGCGGTAGCGTCTCGACGCCAAGTACATGAAAGAAAAGACACCTTGTATATGACTGTCGCTGCCGTGTATCTTTACTCGACGCAAAGCTATACCAACCTAACCTGAAACTTATTTCATTAATATCTCATCACGCCTGGAATATTTTCTATATTTAATGGCATTTTTCTAATGTAACCCGCATATAAGCTTTCGAATAAGACCAATTTCAATAAAATCGGTCCACGCATGACAGAGATATCGTAATATCGTCTCATTGATCTGTCGAAAACGGTAAGATTTTTCTTCTTCTGATTCTCCTAGAAATTTTTCGTCAAACATTAGGTATATATATTTTCGTCATACGTATACGCGTTACACGCACACCTTCAGTGAAAACGAAACTAACACATGTTTCGTTCTTCGTTCGTCGACTCTCGGGATTATTCGGCAGGGATCGTCGTCCGTCATTGTACAAAATAAAAATTTTAAATACATTGAACTTTATAACCTACAAATCTTAACCTTCCAAGTGTCAAATAATGTATACTCCAAGTCATTTAAGAAGTATCTTATTCGCGCATGTAGAATGAGCTCTTCGACTTTCATGAGGTCTCTGTTCCCCCACTTTACCACCCAGGCTTCCCTCTCTCCATGCACCGTTCCGATTCTCTTTCATATACCGGGTATATGGGTTTTCTTACCCATTTTTATATTTGACATTTGCAGTATAAAAAAGACAATCAAAACCGACAAAAAGTCGAAACACGCGGTATATACGAAAGTGGCGCCAGGCCAATGCTTTCGGCGCAGACTGGATGCGCAGCCGAAAGACCATTGGTGGTGGCATAGCCAATGAGCGCCAATATGCGCAGAACCGGTCTAAACTCGTCGGTCGGCAAGATACTTCTTAAATGACTTGGAGTATAAGTGGTCCAAATTTTTTGAGATGTCAGGAGCTTTTACACAACATAGGAGACGGAATTATTGTCTCAATTAACAAGGTAAGTCGCCAAATTTATTTAATAGATTTTTTATGTAGAGTCGCAGACTTGGAAGTTGTCCGGAGAAGGTTCAACAGACAAACACCTTCTTTCGCATATCTAGAAATTTGTACCATGCTTGTACAAAATAATATATTGTAGTAAAAAATGCATTGAATTAAAATTTCCAGATATTTGTATTTGTATACCAGCAATTTAGAGTTTTTATTTTATGTAAATATATAGAAATGAAGGGGACGCACAGGACTTCGATCAAAATGAAGGAGACGCACAGGCTTGGATAGTAGAATTGAAGGGGACGCACAGGCTTGGATGGATAGAAATGAAGGGAATGCACAGGCGTGGAGGTTGTCCGGAGAAGATTAGATAGATAGAGAGAGCATCTTGTTTCGCACAAGTTTCTGGAACTTTGTCAAATAAGGTAAATCGACAAAATTTGTCTAAAGACATAGCATTAAGAATTATTAAGAAAGTAGATTATGGTGGACTGCCTGCAATGTAAAGCAAATCACATTAGTGAAGAAAGTACTCTGAAAACACATCTCCGTTGATGCTTTTCAATCTTTTGTGAAAGACATTCGTAATACTTTAATTAATAAAATCCACAGTAGTTTCTACGCCAGGCATGGAACTAAAGTGAACGCAGCGGCCGTTTTTCGGAGGCAACGCCTCCTTTCTCCCGCCGCGCGTCTTGGCCCCCGCGGCGGGCCCAGGAGCGTCGAGCGCCTCAGACCCGTACCATATGAACTGCGCGTGGCGCATTGGGGCGACACCCGTATCAATAGATTTCCGCATCACCCATGGGGTAATATTATCGATGCGTTTTTTTTTGTCAGTGGTATCCCCTGTAGGCCTATTCCACTGTGTCACGCGATAAAAATGGATAGGAAAAACGCGTTTTACTATCAAAATTATAAATACGTTTGGGAAAACTTAATTTTCGCGCACGTTTAGACGTGCTGGGCATATCTAAAATATCAACGGGGAGGCTGGTCGACGTTGTACGTATTAAAGTTGAAAGCGGGGAATCGCTTAGCCGTGTGCGCTGTTCTGTCGTAATGGCACGCATTTTTGAGAACGAACATTCGCACAAATATGTTGACCCGAACATGGAAAAAATTCGGAGCGCGAATAAGTTTTCCCAAACGTATTTAAAATTTTGATAGTAAAACGCGTTTTTCCTATCCATTTTTATCGCGTAACACAGTGGAATAGGCCTACAGGGGATACCACTGACAAAAAAAAACGCATCGATAATAGTACCCCATGGGTGATGCGGAAATCTATTGATACGGGTGTCGCCCCAATGCGCCACGCGCGGTTCATATGGTACGGGTCTGAGGCGCTCGAAGCTCCTAGGCCCGCCGCGGGGACCAAGACGCGCGGCGGGAGAAAGGAGGCGTTGCCTTCGAAAAACGGCCGCTGCGTTCACTTTAGTTCCATGCCTGATATATATGATTCTTTGAACAAAAGAATTGTACATCGACACCATGAAATTATCCTAAAACGATTATTTCCATTTTATCCTTTCGAAGAAAAACGTGTCATTCTTCACTCGGTACAGATGCAAACAAATTTCAATGATTGTGGCGTATACGCAATAGCTAATGCCGTGTCACTAGCATTAAGAGTAAAACCTACAGAAGTACAATATGATCATAATAAAATGCGTGACCATTTGATCAAAATGTTAAAAAATAATGCCGTAGACATGTTCCCTGTACTTCAATATTGTAATGATCAAAGAAACATTGATAACAAATTAATGGAGACTCCTTCTAATATGGTGGAACAAATTTTGCAAACTGATTCACAAAAAAATAATCCCGAGATTAATGATAGAAAAAATCATGATCGCAACTATTATAGAAAAAAAAAATACGATTAAAATTGCTGGAAAAAAATACAATATATGCAAAAAACATCGCATTGCACAAGTCGGAAAGATACGAAAAAACAATTACACCATAAAGTTTCATCTTTCTTCTGACAGATATATAAAGAATATTTCCAAATCTCTTCTTTCAGAAATGAAAAAGAAATGTGTAGTGAGTAGTCGATTTGAAGCTATGAAAATGTATAATTGGTGTTTGCAGAAAAGGAAAAGCTACTTATTCTATTTGAGAAAAAATATAAGACTCTTGAAAGAAAAAGCTGAGGTTGCTTTGACTCGAGCTAACAATTGTCCAGAATGTAATATTTCGGATAAAACTGAAGCATTATGTGGATTTTCAAAGCATTTGCCGTCTTCTGAACCGTACTTTTATGAGGCGGCATACAAACACAAATTCCTGATAAAGAATTCTAAATGTGATTCTCATCAGAAAGAAAAAAACGAAAAGGACGACGACATAGAGGTAAATGAACATGAAAATAAATTTACACAATTGGAAGATCAAACAGAGACGAAAAAAGCAAATGATGTGAATATTGACAAAGTTTTAGAACCTCTGCCAATTGAAACTAAACTTCTTATTCTCAATGAGAAAGGCCAAGTTACGAACGTATTACCATTATTAGACGACAATAACAAAAAACAAAGAAAAATATGGATGTGTGATGATATTTGTAAAATTGATAACGAATCCATTATACAAAGATATCAAGCATTGTTGAAGACTGCTGACAGGCTCAAAGTAAAGAGTGTTTATAAATTTGCCAAAAACTTGTTATCTTGCAGTAGAAGTTACATGTCCCGCAAATTAGGACATTCATTTCTTTGTTATGTTGAACCTGATACATGCTCTTCGACATTTTTACCAGTTTTACTTTTAGCTCCCCATTTTGTCAATGTAAGAGTATTAAAGAGAATTATTTGTAGAATTTTGGAACAGTGCAATAATATAAAGAATCTTGACAAGAGTTTAGATGACACTGATATAGAATATCTAAAAAAAATTAGTAAAGAAGCGATAGAGAAGAGTAGAACTACGATACCGAAATCGTACGAAATAAAAAATCTAAATGAACAAAACATAATGTCTAAATATAAAAATGCTTTTAAACAATTGACCAAAAGAACATTAGATACTGCTAAAAATGCGTGCATTTCATGCGAAAAATTGTGCTACCGTAAAGAAGTGATCAAAATTACAGATATGAGGAAGCCCTTGACATCAAAATCATGGGAAAACTTTAGTGTTTTCGCAGAGAAAAACGGATTGTACAGTGATTTCATATGCAAATATTGTAAGGAAAAATTTCAAAGGAATCAAATACCTCCAACTTGCGTTAAAAATAAGTTATATGTTGAAGAAATGCCAAAAGAAATATCTGCATTAAACGAGTATGAAAAAATGTTTATACAAAGAGCAAAAGCATTTCAAGTTGTCCAACGAATGGAAACTGTCTCGAAAGCCAAAAGAAATATACCTCATCAACATATGATGCAGAAAGTAAAAGGAAGAACATTTCATTTGCCATTGCCAATAGAGGAAACGCTCAAAAAGATTTGTAAACCAACAGATCCAATCAATATCAATCCAGAATTTTACATATTGGTGCGTAGTTTACCCACAAAAGCGAAAACGGTTTGGGAACATCTTGTAAATGTAAAAAACGTGTATAATGCTTTGGTACGTTTGAAACAGATAAATCGCCTATATGAAAATATAATTTTGCCTCCAAATCCAAATGAATTATTAGAAAATGATTGGCCGGAAGTTGAATATAAAATAGACGACTCCGACGCACAAAAAGAAAACAAAACAGCCGAAAACACTGATAAGCAAATCAAATTACCTGCATTGGTAAGTCAAGCTGATAAAGACGATGATATTTACGAACAATACACAATTTATCCATTATACGAGAAAAGGATTAATGAAAAATCGACTACATTATATCAGCAAAAAAAGGTAGAGGACGCGCCAATTGATATTTACTGTAAGACCGTTGATCTCCAATGCTTCCCACATTTGTATCCTTATGGAATGCATGGAGAACATGAGCATAGAGAAGTCTATTTGTCTGAATATGAATATATTAAAGCACGGCTTAAATCTAAACATTCTCAGTTTCGACTGGACGTGCAATACCTATTTTTCTTATTGAATCAAACAAATATTAGACGTTTGAAAGCTGGTATTTATCAAAAATTGAACGTAATTAATTCAAAAGAAAAATGTACAGCAAGTACATATTTGAATCTAATACAGAAGGACCTTCTAGAGCGTAACTTAACGACTATATTCTCTCGAATTCCAAATACAGAACCGTTCTGGCATATACCTAGAAGTAATTTGAGATGCATGCTGGAATATTATGGGCCAGCTACCTGGTTTCTCACTCTCAGTCCATCTGAATGGTTATGGTCAGATTTAATTGAATACGTTAAAGAAGTAAATACGCCATTTATGGATAAAATGTCGACTAATGAGATTCTAACAAAAGATCCAGTATCCGTGTCAAGATTTCTCGATAACAAATTTCACGCGATGCTAGAGTTTCTTTGTTCTATCGATAATCCAATCGGGCACGTGGTACATTATTTCTGGAGAAGAGAATACCAAGGTAAAGGATTGCAACATTTCCACCTATTAATATGGATCAAAGATGCTCCTATTCTAGGCAAAGATTCAGATGAAATAGTAGCTGCTTTCATACAAAGATATGTCACATGTGGACTTCCACATCCAAAAATCTCGCCTACTTTGTATAGACGTGTGAATACCCATCAAAGGCATCATCACAATTCGTATTGCATGAGAACAAAAAAGAACAATAAAAATCGCATAAAGCGAGTGTGTCGATTTGGATTTCCTAGACTTGTTACAGAAAACATAAAGATGAGAGACGTAGCTACATCTATAGCTGGTAGAAAGCAATTAAGAAGTCGCAGTAGATTATACGATTATAACCCAATTGTCTTAACCGCATGGGAAGGAAATATGGATATCCAATTTGTAGGTGAAAACTCAACTACTCTGTGTTGGTATAGCACTAAATACGTGACAAAACATGAGAAAAGTTATGCAGCTGAAATGTTTGTAGACGTTGAATCAACCAAATCATTATGTGCTCGCTTATGGAATATTGGAATGCAAGGTTTAAATAATAGAGAATGCGGTGCTCTTGAAGCTGCCGATACTTTGTTAGGAATATCTTTATACGGTACGGATAGCGAAACAACTATTAGATGGTTAGACGTCAATGTAATCAGAAATCGGAGAGTTAAACGCAAAAAAGAAATAGAAAACTTGGATCCTGAATCGACTGATATATTCTTCCCAAATATAATTGACGATTACTACCCAAACCGACCAGTCCAACACGAATCGCTGAGTTTGTACGAGTTTGCTAGATGGTACGATACGAAAAAGGCACTCAACAATGATGATTGCAATAATGACGATGATCAAGATAATAATGATGATTCCGAACTCCAATACTTCGAAATAGGAAATAAGTATTTCAAAAAAAGAAAAATACCTTATTTGGTAAATCACTACAGGAATAATTCGAAAACTCAGCCAGAAAGATATTTCTATGCCCTACTATTGTTGTTTCAACCTTGGAGAGATATAGATGAATTGAAAAATGGATGTGATACGTACTCAGAGTCTTTGTTAACAGTACAAACTATATTAAAAGAAGCAATGAATTATCATAAAAAGTTGACTGATTTAGAAGAATGCATTGAAGCCGTTAAGGAAATGGTAAATCAAAAAAAAAGGAACCATCTCAAAATAATCCTAATGACCGTGATGAAAATGCATTAGAATGTGAACCTTTCGAAATTGGCGATGCGATGAAAGATTTTCATGACGCTGCTAATAATGTTAACGGAGATGAGCTTTCGGAAATGATTGCTGGCTTGAATATTGATCAAAAAAGTATTTTCGATAATGTAATTTCAGCTATAAATTCAGAAAAAGAAATTTTGTGACTGTTTGTCAATGGAGAAGGTGGTACCGGTAAGAGTCGCTTGATTCAAGCTCTCCAGGGTTATATAAAACAAAATTTGGGTAAAGAAACGGCTGTAACGGCGCCTACCGGAATCGCAGCTTTCAATGTTAACGGTTTAACAGTACACAGACTGTTTCAATTACCTGTCGAACATGGCGGTACAACAAAAAAATATAAACAATTGTCTAACGCCGTTCTCAAAATATTACGAGATGAATTGAAAAATATTTCATTAATAATAATAGATGAAGTATCGATGATATCAAATGTTACATTGATGTATATAAACTTACGTCTCATGGATATATTCAATACATATGAATGTGACGAGGGCTGGTTCGGTAAAAAGCATATACTGGTAATCGGAGATTTATTACAACTCCCTCCAGTTCGCGAAGGTCCTTGTTACCTGCAAATGTCTGGCGAACAGGTACAAAAGTTTCTAGGATGCTTAGCAGGTCACAATTTATGCTCTTTATTCCAATACAAAGTATTAACGATAAATATGCGTCAAAAAGGCGATGAAACATACCGTCAACTATTATCGAGAATTCGTTTTGGCACACTGTTGACTTCAGATATGCAATTGTTGCAAAGGAGACAACTAAAATTCAACTCGTCAAGTTATTCAATGAAACTTGATGAATTATGTGAATACATCAATCATTTGCCTGCTGACACTGTGTGCTTGTTACCTACATGCCACCTGTGTGAAACTCTTAACAGTGCAATGCTTGAAAAAATTGAATCTGAAAAGATCGAGCTTATTGCTCAGGACCAGCTGAATTGCTCTAAATTTTTAAAAAATAAAGTAACGAAATTATTAAATAAATACGAAGAAGATCATTCACGAACTGCTGGTCTAGCCAAAAGTATAACAATAAAAATTGGAACGAGAATTATGATTCGTAGGAACATCGACGTCAGTTTAGGACTCGTTAACGGTACTATTGGAACAATTATTTCAGTCACCCGATCTATTGACAAAAAAGATGATATCGACAAAATAACCATTGTCCTTCCAGGAGGCAAAGAATGCGCTTTAGAAAGAGTTTCCGTTAAATTTGAAGTAATGGAAAAGGTGTTCGTTGTTAGAAAACAATTTCCCATATGTCTTAGCTATGGTATCACTATACACAAAAGTCAAGGCTTGAGTTTGGCAAATGCTATCATTGACGCTGGCAACAGTGTATTTTCTACTGGGCAAGTTTATGTAGCTCTCTCAAGAATCACTACTTTGGAAGGACTTCATTTGATTAACTTTGACCCGCAATCTGTGGCAGCTAGTGAATCGGCAATTCTTGAATATAACAAATTAGGGGCTACTCATGATCCGCCACTTCCAAGTAACGAAATTCGAAACATCAAACATAAAAAAATTGGAGACAATTTGTGGGCCGTACCCAAAGGAGTGCCAGCTCATCAAATTCCCATTGAGGATAATTATTATTATTATTATTATTATTTTATACGGGAAAAACCCTTTAGTGTACAAGTAAACATAAACATCAACAGATTACAGAGTAATAAGCATACGGTGATCGGAACCAAACACATAGGCTCAGCAGACATTCCAGGGGACGGGTTATAACGACGGATTGTTGAGACAATAGAGCAATTTGTTACGGAACGAGTCGCGCGATGTAGAGAACAAATCAATGCTCATAAGGTAATGGTTAGCTGTTTCCATAGCTCTGTTAATGGGATCCGCTGTGTAGTTTAGGTACAGTGGCATCTTGGAGTCGAACAAGGGCCTAGGACGCAGTTGCCGTTGCGGAGCATGAAAACGTACTGCTGCCAAGAGCTCCGGGCAGTCGATTTGTCCATGTATTATTTTGTATAGAAACGTTAGATCAGAAACTATCCTCCGGTCACTAAGGGTGGCAAATCTAATTTTCTGCAGTGCAGGACCATAGTCATGATCATCGAATCTCATTGGACGGCCCGACACCCTTGAGGCCAGTCTTAAAAATCGGTGCTGAACCCTTTCTACGAGACTTATATATATCTTATGTCTAGGGTTCCACACTACCGACGCATACTCTAACAATGGTCTAACTAGTGAGACATACAGGAGTTTAAGTGACTCAACCCTTCTAAATTGTCTACCGAATCTAGCAATGAGACCCAGGGTTTTAAACGCTTTACTGGTTGCCGACCTGTAGTGATTACGAAAATCAAGGTTTGGCGCTATCGTAACACCAAGATCTCTAACTTCAGCAACTTCTATCAGGGGAACGTCACTCAAAATATAGGACGTTCCCACACAGTTAACAGCCCTGTGTGCTTTCATTAAAACGCATTTAGCAGTATTTAGCAGCAACTTGTTGGCAGAGCACCACCTCCCGAATCTATACAGGTCATCTTGCAGCTTCTCACCATCCTGAACACAGCGAATCGTACGGAAGACTTTAAGATCGTCAGCGCAGAGAAGGAATTTACAATTCTGGAAAATGTCTCGAAGGTCATTTATAAACAACAGAAACAGAAGAGGTCCAAGATGCGACCCCTGAGGTACGCCCGAGCTTACATGAACAGGGGCAGATAGTTGGTTATGAACCTTAACCATCTGCACCCTTCCCGTCAAATATGACCTGATCCAAGAAAGGAGTGAGCCACCAAAACCAATAGAGAGCAGTTTATTTGTTAGGATGTCATGGTCTACTGTGTCAAATGCCTTCCGAAAGTCCGTGTACACAGTATCAACTTGCAGACCTTTATCGAGGGCAGCAGACACGTAACAGTGGTACACCGCCAAGTTCGTTTCAGCTGATCTGCCAGGGACAAACCCATGTTGCTCCTCACAGATAACATTAGTAAGTAAGGGTGTTAGTTTCTCCGTTACGATAGCCTCAAACACCTTCGGTAGGGATGACAATTGACATATGGGCCTGTAGTTTCTAACATCAGAGTGGATACCTGCCTTAAACACTGGGGTGACTATACTATTTTTCCACACAGTAGGAAAAACACCACTACTAAGTGATGAATTAAAGATATGCCAGAGAGGCCTAGAGAGAATAAAGCAGCATTCCTTCAAAAACCGAGGCGGAATTCCATCGAAGCCTGGACTTTTATTCACATCAATCAAGTTTAGCTTGCTATAAATCTCACTAATAGAGATGGAAAGTGAATTTATATTCAACCCAGTGTCAGAGGTCAGATCCGGATTCATGCCAGGTCCCACACCGGAGGGAGGAGCATACACAGAACCGAAGTATTCTGCGAAAAGGTCGGCAACCGTTGACGGTGTAGTCGCCGTGGTTGTCTCAAGTACCATATTACTAGGAATCATATGACCTCCCCGCTTCGAATTGACGAAACTCCAGAAACTCGTGACATCGTCCAATAGAGAATTCTCGACGCTCTCGATGTAAACACGGTGATCACGATTCAAGAACACCTTACACTGCGCCCGGAGTGCTGAAAAATTAAGGTAATCGCTATATGCCCCCGATTGCTTATAATCCTTATGCGCTCTCTTCTTAACCCAGATAAGACGTTTTAACTGAGGAGAAAACCATTTCGGATAGGTGGATCTAAAAACAGCCTTAACCGGCACAAAGGCATCTATGGCTGTGTTAATGTGACCATACAAACAATCCATAGCAATACCAGGATCGATGTTACCAGTCTCCGAGTCCCAGTCAATTGCATTTAGATATTCCCTTACCCCGGAGTAGTCCGCTCGTTTAAAGTCTCTATACGTAAAGCTTTCAGCCACCGACCCAGTCGAGGTAACAAGCCCCTCAAGCATTGTGTACAGGGGAGGGTGGTACGCATCGGGTACAATTAGGGGATCAATGACCAGATCGACAACTACATTGGGGTCGCTCGAGAGAATAAGGTCGAGCATGCCATCGTGTGAATTGAAAACTGTGTTCATTTGAGACAGATTGCAATAGTTGAAACAACCAAGGAGGAGATCAATGGCCTCTGATTCACACGATGACACCCCCGATTTCTTGAAACATGACAAACCATTGTCATTGAACCAGACCGCGTGCGGGAGATTGTAGTCTCCATAGAGCAAAATTATGTCATCGCTATACAAGTTATATAATTCCGAAACGCAGTCTACGTAACTAGTATACCGAGCCGCTCGAGACCCAGGCGGGATATAAATGGCCCCGAAAAGTATATATTTATTATTATTGAGAAGAACTCTTACAAAAACTTGCTCATTGTCGTCGCTGCTAAGCATAATAAGACGGCAAGGTATCAATCTCCTTACAGCTATAAGAACTCCTCCCCCCCTAGATAGGCAGCTGGTGCTAAGAGTTCTGTCACATCTAAACACAGTATAGTCCCTCAATCCGAGTTCGACAGTGGAAATGGAAGAATTTAGCCACGTTTCGACAAGAATGATTACGTCATAAGTTAATGAAATTGTGTGGAGCGAATTAGAAAGGGTACTGAGTTTTGTGCGCAGGCCCCGAACATTCTGGAAGTAAACTAAAGGGAACTGCCCACGTTTTTTGGGGAGGAGTTATGACGGTGAATTCCACGCACAATTTTCGGGACACCGCGAATATAACGAATTGTCATATCAGATTCTCCTTTCTTGTGGTGGTCACGTAGCTTCTCCCTGAGCAGCTTGAGCGATGCACGTTGCAGCGGAGTCTTATCATCCGAGATCTTGCAGGGCCCTTCGTATCGATGCTTGTTTTGGAGAATCCGCTTGACAGTAGCGGATGAATCAAGGCCCACACATAAGGGCCTACTCTTTGAGCTACTAGACTTTCCCAAGCGATGGACAACCAAATCATGAGACCCCAGGGGGCATATCCCTTGTAGTAAGGTCCTAGCACACTCCGCGTCAGTGGTCCTGGCTTGCTCCAACGACACATTTTGGGGCTCAGGCAACTCAAATATAATAATATTTCTGGCGCGGGCCACCCGGTCGTTCAATTCTTCGATGACATCATCCGTGCCAGCTGGGCAAGGAGCTGCCTCAAGTTTCGAAATCCTCTGCTCCTGCAGTGCACTATGCGTAGCAAGAGTCTGATGTGCAGCCGTGACGGCATCGACCCGGTTATTTAGATCCTCCACCTTGACTTTCAACTGAGCGAGTTCAGATAGACACAGATCCAGTTTATTGTTCATCTCAGAGAGCCCACTGAGTTTCGCGTTGATGTCGGCAAGAATGTCAGAAAAGGATAAAGAACTGGGGCTGTTAATGTCGATGATCGGAACAGTGTCAGGACCAGATGAAGAGCCAGTCGCTGAGACACTCAGAAGGCTGGGACTCTTGGCGGGATTGGTCACAGGGCAGGCATTGCACACACCACTTTTAGGCAAAAATTTCGAACATTTCTTGCAACGATTCATTTTATTACGAACACAGCTGCCACAGTCGATGAGGTAGGCACTGGAATACCGGGCTTGCCAATAGATGTCCTTAGTCGCTATAGTTAATACTGTTGATGACAGTATGGAGCCAGAGCCTCGGAGGATCGATGCAAAAATTTGGGCAAAAACTCCAAATCTATATAAGTAACGGCTCGGCAAATTGGCTTAAGTCGATGACAAAGGAATGAAATCACTTAATTTATCGTTCTTAGGATAACTTCAGAAACGAGCTCTTGCGGCTAGCACCATATAAGCATATGAAGAAAACTTTGGCACTGCACAGTAAGTGAAGAGATATAAGCACTGCAGGAAAAACACGATTTGAAGCGGAGCGAAATAAACCACGCGCACCTTGACTGACAGTAAACTCCGTAAATAATGCTGAAGATTGTATAGAAATTCGTGGAATACCTAACACTGATCAAATATCAAGTTATGCAAATGCTATCATGCAATGTATTGTACAATGTAATGTAATCAAAACAAAATTATTAGACTTTACAGAGTTCCACGAAATTCGAGATTTCATAAATGATTACTCGGAACAACATAAAAAAATAACTACTTTGAAAATTAGAAGTTTCATAGGAGGCAAATTTTTGCAAAAAGTTCAACAAGACGCATCTGAATTTCTTTTAGCATTATGCAAAAATTGACAAGGGCTCCAAAAAATAATTCAATTGGAAATGACAACATCTGTTCAGTGCAGAAAATGTCCTCATAAAGAAACAACCACTAACAAGCATTATATTCTCCCCTTGCCCGTTAAAGAATTGTGTTTAAAGTCGAAGAAAGGTATACCTTTACAAGATTATGTTAATATTGCTTTACCGATTGGTTGGAAACCGAGACCGCAAAAATCATGCGAACAATGCTCGGAGCAAATGTTTACTAAAATTGAAATAACTACTCCGCCAAAAATTATTATAATGCAACTATTGTTGTTCTCTTATGATGAAAAAGGCGACATTATTAAAGAAATTAATTGCAAAATAACAGCTGCTCCAAAACCGATATCAATATGTAATAAAAAATATAAATTACTAAGTGCCGTATTTCATAATGGTCGTCATCCTCAAAGCGGTTCATATTCATGCATGATACGTGATGGTACATCAGCATGGAAATGTATTGACAACGACAAAATTAATCAAACGAAATGGCCCACAAACGCAAGAAATGTGTATATTCTTTTTTTGCAACGTCAAAAATGAAAATAAACCATACATTTTAAACGATTTTATTCAGACTCGATCCTCTGTTTGCTCCTTGGACGTTTGCTTCATATCTGAAAACTCAAATCTAAACCAATTCCAGCAATCCAATTGTCATGAAATTTTGCAGGCGAGCGTAGTTCGGATGACAATACAATATTTGAAAAACCAAATAACCCTGAGGGAGTGAAAAAAGCATCCAGGCAGCAAAAAACAATAAATATAACCCATAACCAGAAATCCAAACGACTTGAAATCAGTCTCTCGTGGTTTTATGAAAAAGACAAAAAGCCGCTGCGTTCGGGTCGCTGGTCATATACAGGGTGTCCGCGGGAAGACTGGACAGCCGGTTTTCTCCTAAACTATAGGAGATAAAAATATAAAAAAATAGGGAATTGCATGGTTCGAGGGGGCTAATTTATTAGCGCGAACGAATTTTATTTCCGATTATTATTTCAAAAGATACGATGGTCAAGTTCGGTTTTTCAAATGGAACTACGTTTTCTGAAGACCTGAGTTGATAGTGCGTTCCAAGACAAATTCAATAAGCATTAATGTATACACTTTATTTTCACTGGTTTTTAAGATATTGGGCTTGCAAATTTACTGATTTTCACTGGAAGAAAACTGTCTGGTATAGCACGGACCGGGGACGGTCTTACTGGCGTCACGGGTAGCACTGCCTGTTGAAATAGATACCTACCTGCCAAAGGTCTGCGCCAGGAATGGCAGGCCCAAAGGCTGGACAATTCTTTTCCGCCAGAAATGCTACTTAGGTAGGTAAGGAAAGTAGAGACATGATGGGGAAGCTAAGGAAAAATGCAAATAAAGTGGTGATTGTTGCTATTAATTAAGTCTTTATCACTCCAAATACAACTATAAGTTAATGATTTAACATTTTTTACACACTTTGGACTATCTGAGGTCCGGCGTCCAAGTGATTAAACTTTACAAAACAGATGGGAAAAAACCGTCCTCCCCCACTCGCTTTCGCCAGCAACCATACTATTATAACACAGTGGCTTCCTAATGATGTATTTGTCACGTACCTAGCATCTTTTAATTAGGATTTAGGGAGATGCCCCATCTTACCTCGCTACCCCGTCATACCCCTACATCCCCTACATCTGCGGTATCGAGAAGAGCACCGTTACTTTTATTTGGCACTTGCTTCTAGGCTCGGATGGCCTGGCTCGTGGAGCCGCGATCCACGAGCCGTCTGATCGGTCATGGCTGCGCTCGCCCGGGCTTGCCAAGCCGACTTGACGAGCTAGACGAGCCGAGCTAGTTCGCGGTGCCAGGAGCCGTCTGATTCCACCTGGAGAGTTGTCGGGTCACACACTGCACAAATGATACAGGGTGATTCTGGAGCTACGCCCGTCGAAGGATGCGGCCTGGTACCCCGTGACGAGGACAACCCGCCCGCAGTGCCTCACCCGATTTTTATGGCTTTTTACGGAAAAAGGTACGAATCCTGGGCCGAACGTAGCGAATTGAGGTCGAGTCCCCGCAGTCGAGGGTGAAATATCAATTATTGCGTATTAAGAATTTCTTTTCCTCATCGTATCGAAAAAGAAGTGACACCAATGGATTCCTTATGTTTTTCTGATAAAAATCAGACCAAATATCATGCAAATTGGACTACTTTGACACAAGCTATTTGTATTCCCTATGTAAAAGTTGTCCGATTTACACGACATTTGTAATGATTTTCATCAGAAAACCCCAAGGAATCCATCGGCGACACTTCCATATCCATACGATAAAGAATAAAGAATTATTTTATTTCCTAAACAGATACAGGGTAATTATGGACCTACGTCCGTCAAGGAGATGCGACGGCCTGGTACCCCGTGGCGAGGATAACACCCCGCAGTGTCCATCGAATTTTATGGCTTTAGACCCTTGAAGGGGTTTGAATACCATTAAAATCTGAGGAATGTCTAGGGTTTCCGCATTTCTCTTCAGATCTTTTCGAAAACCACACCCTTCGATTCGTTATGTTCCGCCGATGCAATTGACACAAAGAACGACGTAATTCGGACCATAATGAAGGAAATTAAAAATTCATTTCCATAATCTCAAGCTAATTTTGTTAATAATAGTCCCATTTGCATGATATTTGGTATGATTTTCAGCAGAAAAACATAAGGAATCCATTGGTGTCACTTCCCTTTCGATGCGATGAAGAAAATAATTTTTTAATACGCTATAATGGATATTTCACCCTCGACTGCGGGGGCTCGACCTCAATTCGCTACGTTCGGCCCAGTATTCATACCTTTTTCCGGAAAAAGCCATAAAAATCGGGTGAGGCACAGCGAAGGGCTGTCCTCTCCACGGGGTACCAGGCCGCCGCATCTCCTTGGCGGGCGTTGCTCCATAATTACCCTGCATCTGTTTTAGAAATAAAATAATTCTTTATTCTGTATCCTATGGATATGGAAGTATCGGCGATGGATTCCTTAGGGTTTTCCGATGAAAATCATTACAAATGTCGTGTAAATCGGACAACTTTTACATATGGAATACAAATAGCTTGTGCCAAAATAGTCCGATTTGCATGATATTTGGTCTGATTTTTATCAGAAAAACATAAGGAATCCATTGGTGTCACTTCCTCTTCGATACGATGAAGAAAAGAATTTCTTAATACGCTATAATTGATATTTCACACTCGACTGCGGGGACTCGACCTCAATTCGCTACGTTCGGCCCAGGATTCGTACATTTTTCCGTAAAAATCCATAAAATTCGGTGAGGCACTGCGGGCGGGTTGTCCTGGCCACGGGGTACCAGGCCGCATCCTTCGACGGGCGTAGCTCCAGAATCACCCTGTATCATTTGTGCAGTGTGTGACCCGACAACTCTCCAGGTGGAATCAGACGGCTCCTGGCACCGCGAACTAGCTCGGCTCGTCTAGCTCGTCAAGTTGGCTTGGCGAGCCCGGGCGAGTGGAGCCATGACCGATCAGAAGGCTCGTGGATCGCGGCTTGTTTCGTATGACAAGTATGACGGGGTAGCGTGTTAAGATGGGGCATTTCCCTAAACCCTAATTAAAAGATGCTAGGCAGGTGACAAATACATCACTTGGAAGCCACTGTGTTATAATAGTGTGGTCGCTGGCGAAAGCGAGTGGGGGAGGACGGTTTTTTCCCATCTGTTTTGTAAAGTTTAATCACTTGGACGCCGGACCTCAGATAGTCCAAAGTGTGTAAAAAATGTTAAATCATTTACTTATAGTTGTATTTGGAGTGATAAAGACTTAATTAATAGCAACAATCACCACTTTATTTGCATTTTTCCTTAGCTTCCCCATCATGTCTCTACTTTCCTTACCTACCTAAGTAGCATTTCTGGCGGAAAAGAATTGTCCAGCCTTTGGGCCTGCCATTCCTGGCGCAGACCTTTGGCAGGTAGGTATCTATTTCAACAGGCAGTGCTACCCGTGACGCCAGTAAGACCGTCCCCGGTCCGTGCTATACCAGACAGTTTTCTTCCAGTGAAAATCAGTAAATTTGCAAGCCCAATATCTTAAAAACCAGTGAAAATAAAATGTATACATTAATGCTTATGGAACGCACTATCAACCCAGGTCTTCAGAAAACGTAGTTCCATTTGAAAAACCGAACTTGACCATCGTATCTTTTAAAATAATAATCGAAAACAAAATTCGTTCGCGCTAATAAATTAGCCCCCTCGAACCATGCAATTCCCTATTTTTTTTATATTATTATCTCCTATAGTTTAGGAGAAAACCGGCTGTCCAGTCTTCCCGCGGACACCCTGTATACTCTAAGCAAAATTTCTGTAAATACACCATTTATATCGAGAAATGAGTCGTGTGTTTTTGATAGCCTGCTGAGCGATTCGCAAAAAATATGCATATTCGATTGCTTTTTTATTCTGACGAAATTAATTAATACATGTATTTATATTCCAACAAATCGATAACGATTAGTCGAACAACTGCATCTTCATACCACAGGGTAACGTCACAGTCCAGATTCCTTGGGAGGAAAGTAAGAAATTGCGATTACGCATGCGCGTAAAGTATTTTTCCATTGGGAAAAAAATTTTACGCGAATAGGTCTGAAATTGGTCATTTTGCTCCCGCTCAGCAGGCGTAAAAAACACACATTTTCATGCAGGTGTGGAAAAAATATATATTATTTATTATAATATATTATAATTAAATTAAACAATTTATAAATGGTTTTTTTAACAAATTACGGTCCCCACGGCCGCCACGGCCACGGCCACGGTACTGGGCCGCAATTAAATCTTGTAAGGTTGCAGCTTATGACCGAAAACTCACGACCTGAGCTCGCAACGTCTGGAGGGTGGCCCAATGACCAACGTCAAGGTGGAATCAGACAGCTCGTGGCTCCGCGAGCCGGCTCGCCTCGTCTAGCTCGTCTAGTTGGCTTGGCGAGCTCGACTCGGCAAGCCATGACCGATCAGACGGCTCGTGGCACCGCGAATTGGATTGGCTCGTCTAAAGCCGCTGCGTTCGGGTCGCTAGTCGCAGTGTCTGTGAATGATACTTAAAGCAAAACATAATGAAAAACTTCGATAGATCGATATTTACTAAGAAGTATTCTTTGATCGTCAAATCTTAACTTGGCATCTAGGCCAGCTTCATAGAAAAGCTAGAAATCAAAAGTATAATGGCTGACGTGAACATGGAGACGGATGCAGAAACTGTAAGTAATAACAAAAAATCTACTATTATTATTATTCATAAACTCATAGCAGAGTTGCACTTGGCCAACGGTATCAGCGGACCTAGACCATAACTGTATAAGAACAATACAACTAGAAGAAATTAGACCTGTAACGCCAACGATTAGAAATATAAAACACATCTGAGTTAAAATATGCTTCTATGTATCCAATATGTTCTTGTTGCATTACTTGTTATATAGTTACGGTCTATATCCACTGATACTTAACATATATCACTTTCTTCTATCATACGCCACTTTTAAAAACTCTAGATCATTTTGGATAATTAATTGTTTATTAATTTTAGCAGAAAATACACGAGGACGCCCTTCTCGATGGTAAGTTTTAGTAACGGTAAACATACAGAAGAATAAAATAATAAAAATTAAAAAAAAAACATTTTGCCAAATTAATTTTTCCAGACTAGAATGATGCTGCCATTTTAATGGCAGCAAACAAAGTGTCGGGAAGCCAGCCCGTTTGGAGGCCGCTAGCAGCCGGAACAACGGCGCCGCCGCTGTCAGCCGCATCTACGGCGCCTCCGCCGCCACCAGCACCCTGTCCCCCCCAACAAACTATGCAGGGCTCGGCCACGGCAGATGGTATTATTTCTTAATAATTATATAAAGACCTCTTTAGGTTTTAACAATATAAAAATTGACCGGTTTAGCCTGTATCAGGGGAGGCGAACAATTTTTTCTGGGCGTGCAAAAAATCAATAAAATTTTATAATATTATTGTTGACATTTATTAAAATACAGGAGGATATAAGACAAAAAGGCACCAGAGGAGCGGCTGGAAGGTGCGGGCCCGCCAAGAGGCGTGGGCCACCCTCCAGATGGTGCGGGCCCAGGCCATAAGTGCAGGAGCTGGTGCGAGCCCAGATTTATGGCCGTGGCCGTGGCCGTGGCGACCGAGGCGGCTGTGGCGGCCAAAATTTGTAAAAAAAAAAAAATTTTTAAGTTTAAATAAATTATAAAAAAATTATAATAAGAAAAATAGTAGAGTATTTTTTTATATTACTAAAGTTTCTGGATCCATCTCCATGTTTGCGTCAGCCATTATCCTTCTGATTTCTAGCTTATCTATGAAGCTGCTCAGTGCCGTGGCTGTGGCGGGCGTATTCGCAGCGGCTTTTTGTCTTTTTCGTAAAACCGCGAGAGAAAGATTTAAAATCGTTTGGATTTGTGGTTATGGGTTATATTTATTGATTATTACTGATTGGGTACAATTTTTACCGCCTCGGGGTTATTTGGTTTTTAAAATAGCATATTGTCATCCGAATTACGCACGCCTCAAAAGTTTCAAGAGAATTTGATTGGTGAAATTGGTAAAAATTTGAGGTTACAGATATGTAGCAGACGTACAAGAAGCAAACAGAGGAATCGAAGCTGAAGAAATTCGTTACAAAAATACGATTTATTTTCAAATTTGACAATACAGAAAAAGAATATACACATTTTTAGCGTTTGGGGGCCTTTCGTTTGACTAATTAGGTCGTTGACAATACATTTCTATGCTGATGTACCATCACGTATCTTGCATGAATATGAACCGCTTTGAGGATGAAGACCGATAGGAAATAGGGCACTTACGGCCGATTTCTTCACCTTTGACTAAAGTCCCGATCAGTTAGTCGCTAGTCAGATGCTAGGTGGTAGTTAACTGTCGCGCGTGTTTCTTTGCGCTATTGGATCCAATGGTTAAGTGACTGAAAGGTTTGACGCGGCAACGCCGCAAAGGCGATTAAGCGAGAACTTCATTTTGTAGTAGTTTAAAAGTGATTGTGAGTTGTGACGGTCTCGCCAGAGCGCGCCGCCTGTGCTTCAGCAACGGGCGCCCTCTTGTGGAAAGCGCAATAATCCTTCTCGCGCGTGCACGAACCGCGATTAATACAAAAAAGTCGTCGATACTTCATTGATTAGCCATATTGGTTTATCCAGTCCTTATAAATTGTGTTTTATTAAATTATTTAATTCAACACTTTAATTCAAATTTAAATTTTTGGTTATATAGTTTCGCTTCGCCCTAATATTCACATAATCAAAATACATACATGTTGTAAGTAACCTGTAATCTCTCTTCAATGGCTTGTTTAATTATACCCACACAGCACAACGTCCCAAGGACGTCCCGGGGACGTCCTGTTACTATTCAGGACGTTGAATGTCCTTATCAGTAACAAGACGTCCCTAAGACGTCCCCGGGACGCCTGCGCGACGTCCTTGGGACGTTGTGCTGTGTGGGTAATTACAGTTTCTTTTTTTAACCGAAAACGACAGCGAAAATCTAAGTCATCCCAAATATCTAAATCGTCTCTCCTCACTTTAATAGTATATGGCCGTCTTGGACCAAACAATTCATCATCTACCTCATCTTCCACATGCTCAAAAATGTTCAAATTTACGAATCTATTATTACTAGCCATTTTTCCTCTTTCCTTAAAAGTAAAATCGCTGGGTATACGTAGGTATATATTCCTATTTCCCCCTCTACCTCAAACATGCATTAACTGCCACTTCTGGCAGTTAATCGGTGCCTGAACCTCCGGTAAAGTTAATCTGGAGATTAACTGGCAGATCACTCTTAATCAGAGGTGAGGAAACAAGAATGTGTCAGTTATGTGGAACATAAGTCTAATCCGAAGATTACCGGAGGTGAAGAAATCGGCCGTTAATAATTGATAACAAATTATGAAAAAAGTGATGAAATCCCCCCCCCAAAAAAACATGACTCATGTATGAAAGAAGCTAATTCCCTTTAATTCACTAAAAAAGTTCACCTGCAAAGATTGTGAAATCATCTTTGCTAATATCAATTGTACCTTTAATTCACGAAAAACATTAAAAAAGTTCACACGCAAAGATTGTGAAATCAACTTTGCTAATTCCAATTGTATTCTCGTTTTCCGCTCGAACACTGATTCCTCTGACACTTTTTATACTTGACATTCCTTTATTGGCCACAAATCAATACAGAGCTCAGATTTTCAGCTTCGGTTTTAAGGAATTAGCGGGCGTTGTATAAGAAAAAAACTATGAAGTTGACACAAAAACAAAATGATTCGTATTCTCCGCAGCTCTCTTACAGCGTATTCGGACGGTTGCAATGGTGCGCACTAGGTGCGAATTTTCGCCAATTGGAAGCGAAATGGAAGAGACATTTCATGGAGGTCTTAGGGGGGAGAGAGGAGAGGGTCGGAAGAGAGTGGGGAAAAGAAACGCGGAATAGGGAACAAGTAGAAGAGATCGGGGTGGAGGAGGTGAGAGAGATCTTAAAGGAGCTAAAGAAAGGGAAGGCTGTGGGGGTGGATGGTATGCCGAATGAAGCATGGATGTATGGAGGAGAGAATGTGATAAGAGCAGTGTGGAGGATTTGTAATGGAGTATGGATGGGGGAAGGATGGCCGGAGGAGTGGAAGGAAGGAGTGATTGTGCCCATTGCGAAGAAGGGTAAAGGGGAAGGCGCCAGGGACTACAGGGGAGTGACGTTAATGCCTTCATTATACAAGGTGTACATGAAGCTCCTGGCGAAGAAGTTGGAGAGAGAGATAGAGGAGAAGGGAATAGTGCCCGATAACCAGGCAGGCTTCAGGAGGGGGAGAGGGGTTAGGGAGCAAATATATAGCCTAAATTATATTATAGGGAGGCAGATAAGTGAAGGGAAAAAGTCAATGGTGGCGTTTTTTGTGGACCTGGAGGCGGCATTCGACAGGGTAGAAAGGGAAAAGTTGGAGGAGGCAATGAGGGAAAGAGGAGTGAATGGATGGCTGAGAGAAAGGATAATGGAGGCGTATGGAGAGACGAAATGTTGTGTGAGAGTGGGAGAGAGTGTGAGCGAGAGTTTTTGGACAGAAAGAGGGGTGAGGCAGGGGTGCCCGCTAAGCCCATTGGTGTTTAATGTGTGTATGGCTGACCTGGAGGAGAGACTGAGAGAGGAAGGATGGGGAGGGGTAAAAATGGGAGAGAAAGTGTATGAATTGGTTATGCGGATGATATAGTGTTGATGGCTGAGGATGTAGTGGGGATGAAAATGATGATGAGAGTGTTAGAGAGGTATATGGATGAGAAAATGCTGAGAGTGAACGTGGATAAGTCCAAGGTGATGAGGTTCAGGGCAGGAGGAGGGCGTTGGAAAAAAGTAGTATGGGGCTGGAAAGGGGTGAATGTGGAGGAGGTGAAGGAATTTATATACCTAGGGTATAAGATTGAGAGGAATGGAAGGCAAGGAGCGCATGTGAAGGAAAGGGTGAGGAAGGCAATGGTGGTAATGAGAGAAGTATGGGGGATTGGGAAACGGTGGTTCAGTGGAGATTGGATACTGTTTGATAAGCTGGTGGGAACAGTGTTGCTGTACGGAGCGGAAGTGTGGGGGTGGTGTGAAAGGGCGGAAATAGAAAGAGTCCAGGAGAGATATATCAGATGGGTGCTAGGGTTGGACCGATACACACCTGGGTACATGATAAGAGAGGAAACAAAGAGAGGGAAGCTGAGGACAGGGGCAGGAAGGAGAGCTTTAGGAATGCGAGAAGTGGAAAAGCGGGGGGGATAGCGAGGAGGTGTATGGAGGAAATAAGTAGGAAGGAGAGAAGGTGCAAAATAGAATGGGTGGAGGAAAGGAGGAAATTCTTCGAGGAAAGGGGGTACGCGCCAGGGGAAGTGGAGAGAAGGGTAGCGGGAGGATTTGAGATGAGGACGGAGCTGGAACTAAGGGACAAGGAAATACAAGAGCAGGAAATAGAGGGTAGAATTAGGGGAGGGAGGTTCAACGGGTGGTTTAAGGAGGTGCGAGTGGGAGGACTGCCAAGGTACCTAAAGAAAAATGGAAAAGAGGAGAAAAAGATAAGGGTGGCAAGGTACAGATTGGGAAATGAGATGAGGGGGGAAAGGTACTGGATGGGCGAGGACGCAAACAGGTGTAGGATATGTGGATGGGAGCAAGAAAGTTGGGAGCACGTGTTGGAGAGGTGTAGTCATGGGGGAAGAGGAGGGGGGCGGGAAAGAATTAGGGAAATTCTGGGGGAAGAAGGGTTTGGGGATCAATGGATGAGGAATCTGGACAACGAAAGAAGGGAAGGACTGGAAAGGGGAAGGGAGGCGAGGGTGGGAAAGGGGGTGTAAGAGATGGAGAGGGAGGGGAGGCTGGGAGGGGGAGGAGAGAGAGTGGAAGAGAGAGTGGAGGAGAGAGTGGAGTGACAAGATCGAGCGAGCGTGCGGTAGCATAAGGCGGGGGGCGAGAAGGCACGGCGAGCGAGGTTTGGCGAGCGGCTGGCGAAAGCGTGGCGGCGAGGTGGCGAAGGATATCGGCGGAACACGATGCGCTTAGATTAAGAGTAATTTAAGAGTAGAATAAGATAGAATAAATTAGTGGTAAGTTAGATATAAGTAGGATAAGATAGTCGTAAGGATTGTAAGAGGAAGAGAGGGAAAGAGGTGAAGCCATATCCCAGCAATGGGGAAGGTAGAAATAAAATACATACATACATACATACTTTATATTTTGATATTTTTATGTTATCATATTTGGCACCGTCATGTGTTAAGGCCTGCAGCAAATAGAACGAGCCTTATTATGCATCTTACTATGTGTTGTGAACGCGCAACCGTGCGAACCGTGTACTTGCCATCGTGTAACTCCATAAGCCGATAGTGCATTATACAATTCATATACACGGTTGAATTCACAAAAAATCACCCTATATTTTTAGTTATTATATAAATGGTAGAATTGTTAAAAATAACGCGAGGTAAAATTTTTTTCTTAAGAAAAAAAATTTTTTCAAAAATTTTGTTACCGTTATTTTGTAGCGCTTATTGCACCATTAAACTTTTGTTTGAAACTTTTTTTTCTGTCTGATGTACTTTGAGAGTTATACGCGAAAAAGTGGAAGTGGCAATTTGACTTTGAGGTTAATTTTCACCCCCTTAAAGGGCGATAGGGCACAAATGAAACACACCGCTGTTCTTGTCTTGAGTCACTCTATCAACCCACAAAGTTGCGTTCCAATCGGTGAGTCCAGGTTCGCGGTGTTCCCTTGTTAGTACGAGGAGGGCTCGTTTTGACCGATGGGGACGTGGGCCTAGGATCGCACTTTTTTTTTCGTATATAGCCAGAGGCACGCATCTCCCAGCATCCGAAAATTCTTCCTTATTTGTTTACATGTAAGTGTGCTTCACTATTATTATTTTTTAATTAAGCTGTGCGCATAATGAAACGAACATATTTTCAACGAATAGATCAGTTACTGTTTCATTACACGTGTATACAGACATTATTATTAATTTAGCTGTACGCATTAGAGCTCTTACTTTTCTACCCGTCGGGTACCCGTCTACCCGAAACAACTTCAAGCCATTGAAAGTAGTATTGTTCGATCACATTTGGCTAACATGAGACTACACCACAGACAATACTACATTCAATTGCTTGAAGTTATCTCGGGTAATGTTGTTGCGTGGCCGTCTGGATTCCTTGGATCCTTCGTGGGGAATTTGGCGAGGAACGATGCCCGTGGAGTGCTAAGGCACTCTGCTTCTTGGACGTGGATTATTTGAGTGATAAATATAATGAAAATAGTAATAAGAACGGAATGAAACTACTTGAATTTAGTAAATTTGTAACTGTAATGGTAGAAAATAAACGATTTTAAACACAATTTCAATCTGAACAGAACTTTTATTTATACGACTACTCGTGATGGCTTTCCAGGCTCAAGTGACGCTTCCAAAGGTTCATCGCTTTTCCATCTTTTGTTAATTACAAAATGTCTTAGTTTCTAAGAGCCAATCGCAAATTTACAGATTTATTAGCTAAATTCCTATTCGTCGATCTGATTCCTTTCGGTTATCGATTTTTGCAAAAACGAGCGTTTAACCACATTGCGCTGCAATTATACACCTAGGAGAAAGAAGGAAGGAGAAGTTCATTTATTCAAACACCCGTTGCCAAGTGGATATCGTTTAGTTCTTAATCCTGAAGTCCTCTCATTAAAAGATCTCTAACTATTTTCAAATCCCTCGGGCTTGTGCGAACTTCACTTTGTCTCTCTTTCCTATTACATTCGTGTGATCCGCCTCGAACTTCGCGCTTCTGGAGTTTATACTACGCGCCGCTAGACGGGAGTCGCAACAATGTCCGGGTACCCGGGTACCCGTCGGGTCAAAAGTAAGAGCTCTAGTACGCATAATGAAACGAACATATTTTCAATGAATAGGTTATTGTTGTTTCATTACACGTGTTAAATAATAGTCTGCGCAGATTTTTGCTAAACTATATTTTAATTGAAATGTGTATCTTTTCAGAAACAAGTCCCTTGGAAGGAGACCTTGGAATTTATTTTCCTTAGTAGGAGAAACACAAGTAAAAATATTATATTTAGTAAGTGGCGTTTACATTTATTTATTTATAATAATACGTATGCTATTAATGTTTATTACCCAGATAACCATCTGTTGCCAATCTGACATCAGATTGTTAGCAGGCTCCGGCACGAGAGCGCACGGGCAGAGAGAGTCTGCACGTCAGAACCGTAGTCGTCTGTGTCCGCATTTGGCTACGTTCTGAGGTGCAGAGCTTGATGTCAGAGCCTGATGTCAGATCGGCAGCAGATGGACAGCAGATTCTGCAGTCTGCTAGACACAGCGAACAGCGCCATCTGAGGCCCAGAATTACCAAATAATTCTCTACCCGTGACGTCACATGGCCGTCCCTATGCGTAACGTCACATGGCGTAGCTACGCACCAACACATGTGTACCGTGTTTGCTATAGGTGTGTCCCCCCACCCTTTCTATTGCGCGCAGGGAATTTGTAAGCAGCAGTTTCGGAGCAGATTATGTTCACATAACCTACGAGGTTTATTAAATAAGTTCTAAATTTATTTATAAAGTTATGTTTTCTTTATTTTTGATAATACAGCGATAAGTGGCACATATATATATATATATATAATTAACTCTGAAAATAAATACAATATTAGTATAAAATTGAATTGATACTGGGAATGTATCAATCCATGATTATTTTATTAAACGGGCGCTGAAAAGTGCCGATTGATGTTCATTGTGAACATCGGGAGGTTGTTTACGTTTGATTCGATTAAAATGGGCACTGAAAAGTACCGTTTGGTCTCTTCGCCACTGTAACAGGAGACACATCTCTACTTTTAATGGGCATATTTCTGAAACATACAATTTTTACAGTATTTATGGATCGTTTTCACGCTACAGTAAATCGTGACTTTTACGGTCACGACACTAAATGTCATGATTTTTAATGTTACGTTAAAACGGACCTTCAAAGGTCATCAGCTTCTTCTTCGGGCTGCTGGTCGCTCCAGAAATCGCGGCGCCTTTGCAGTTCATTATTGGGGGCTGCCGTCGAGCGTGGACCACGCTTCCTGCTGCGCACCCTCTCCTTCGCGGTCCGAAGTGCCCGCTGCATCGACACCTGGAAATCCGATCGGAGCGGCTTCTCGAAATGCGGATTCCCAGACACCGCTTCTGAAAAAGTAATGCACGCAAAGGACGTTGGCATAATTATGTATAAAAACATGAAAATGCTTATTGCTTCGTACCGTAAATCGCCATCGTGATCCGGGTGTTGTACAGCGGCCGTTGTACTGTTCGGCCGAACCACGTGAAGGATGTTGTCACATCATCGACGAGGGCTTCCTTCATACAAAAGTCGACTGCAATCTTCAGGCTGAATCCACCCATATATTTTAAATATTGAACCTAAACAAAGTAAGTAATGATTGATGTATGTATTATATAAAAGTAAATAAAAGCATAATTGGGTTTTCACTTACAACATTGGAATAAGTTTCGTCATCGATATCCTCGAAACAGTCCACCTCCTCCGGTGACGACAGAGGAATGACCGCTGGTTTTCACGGTGGACCGTTATGGGTGGGTCGAACACATTGGAGAACACTCTCCAACAGAGTGTTCATTCTTCTGCAAACAGAACGGATAGAGACGTAACGTATTAATAAACACGATACATGTGCGATACTTACATCAGCTCCGCCTCCATGGATCCTATACGATTATGCATGCTCCTGCGAACATTAACATTTATAAGAAAATGTCCTTACAGCAATATTTTTATAGCAAAAAAAAAGTGTGTTTGAGAATCACCTAGTTCTCCTCATCACCGCACCCAGTTCACCGCAGCACCTCTCGGACAGCGGAGCACACGACTGATCCACCGATCGATCGGCCAATCAACGCTGTCTCTCAATCAATCAGTCAATCATTGTTTTCCCTCAATAGATCAGCTAATCAGATCTCACCGCGCTACTCGATCACCTAATCAGATTTCCCCACGTCGGTCGATGCTCGAGAATGTTCGAGTGGACGCCGGTAACGGAAATCCGATTGGATTCTTCTTCACATTTTGTTCACATTGTGTAGAGTAGAGATGTGTCTTGAAATTCTCGTGCTTTAACCTTGTGTGCATCGCTTCTCATTGCTTCATAGCTTTTGTAGTGCTTCAGCTATCATTTCATTGCTCATTTGCGCGTTTAAATCACTGCTCTCATTAATCAATCTCAATCACTTGTAACGCCGTGTCGCGTGCCGGTGAATTCTCATCTTCTCACCACGTGCATATCTAAACTGCTAGCATATCATCGCTCACGCTCACAACATTCTCTTTTAATAAAGACTACGTTCATTTTAATACTGTGCAGTGCTTCGCTTCCACTTTCTTATCGTCGACCATAAACTCAAACTCTTCCAGCGCGCCTAACCAGATCAGACTCTCAAACAAAGTGTAAATTTACCCATTATCGGGAGGTTGGGTCTGCGCTATAATCTGTTGCAACGGCCCTCTCTGAATCACAGTGGCGGGTGCAGACGATGTCCCTGGATCCTGATGATATGTGAATCCTGCGGGGGCAGGAACACTGGCAGCAGAGGTCTCCTGAAACATATAAATGTTACTGGGATTAGAAGCAGAAAAACCCGTTGACGTTGTTGGAATGTCTGCCTGTAAGATCTCCCTCAGATCTTGGATGTCTTCGATAATCGGTGGTCCCGGCGCGGTCGACGTCCTTTGCCGTTTCGGGGTTTCCTCCTCCGAAGATGTTGTTTGGTACCGCGCTGGTTTCGCGACCGCACGTTTCCCTCATTTGTCCATTTCAACCTGTAAGTAAAAGTACATATTACATTACTTAGCAAAGGCGTGTTAGCTGTTTTTTCAGTTTACATGCATGCATGCATGCATACATCGCAATATTAACGAGATTTAAGATCACAACTTGGCAGCAAAAAAGTGCAATATTTTATGCACCAACTATTCTCACCTCCTCCATATTATATTTGTATGTAACATAATTATACGAAACCTCAAGACGAACCTATACAACGTGCTACTCAATAATTCGAGTGTAACTCGACAAAGGCTACAACAGTAGAAAACGTGAAAAAATGACCCATGCAGAAACATTCGACCCAAACGATAAAATAACCAATCACCAGAGATTAACAAGGATACGTGTAAATATGGTTTTACTTGTGAAGAGCAATACAAAATAAGAAAATGTAAATATTATAGCACGTCACTCACCAGAAAATAGTCGTAACTTACCAAAAACAAGAGACGAAACTAGAAAGGGGAAAAGATTTTTTTTTTTTTACATGGTGGAAATCCCTAACGGATACCTCACCCTCCGCGAGAGGGGTGAGATTATGTACGGCTTCTCGCTGTGTGTAATAACGACAACGACATAGCTACGGGTTGCTAAGGGGATGGGGTCGTCGTTGTTGCCAGTGGGCATATTACCTTGAAGAGGCATTCTAAAATATTTGGCGCGAACCTGATCGGGGGAGATATATGAAATGTCCTGGCTCAATGTGGCGCATTTATATACGCCAAGGGCCGTAGCCTTTAAGGCGATACCATAAAAATCATCGACCTCTAGAAATTTTTTAATACCTAAACTATGGGAGTTATTAGAGTCTATGCTAATATTGAAAATTAGGCAGATCGAGCCTTCGACTGAGATGCAACAATTATCGCGTACACTTATGCCCAGAGATATGCCATTGAAATCTATCTTATGGTATTGAGAACAATTGGGGTCGTTACTAAGCGGTCTAGATACGCGAATAGAAAAATCGACATTAGAATAAATATTTGTGCCATGAAGATGTGTCTCCCTCATCCTATTGGAATATTGTTGGAGAGGAAGACTTGGCTTTCTAAGATATTTTCTAAAAATGGACATGTTGTTTTCATATGGAAAAGCAGAACATGAATCTAAATTACCAAGATGTCTGACATCGTTGGTTAAATGAACAAGGCCATGGACGTTATAACTATTAAAAGTTGGGCCATAAAGTTCGTCGTTACAAAGAACAAATTTTTTCAAAGCTAATTGCAAAATTCAAGTGTGGGATCGAAGGAGATTCTGAAACTAAAATCCTTATGGCCGCATGTACAAATAAGAAATGCTGGTATACGGTATTTTCCAGTACACGATACAGTATAACTGGCCCTGTATACAAGAGAAACTATAGAAATTCGGTCGCCTTATATTTAGAGCATTGTTCGATAGCTCTGGGACGTCTGGCAAAGTCTGAGGGGCAGTGTCTGCTAAGACTATTCAGTCTCGCAGACAGTAGAAATTTCCCTGCGACGCAATTTTGAGAGACGTGAATGCTCTCCAAATACCCACGCAGTCAAGAGTTTCTTTACTACGCCCAAACATACAAGATGCATATACTCGAAAGGAACTTGCGAAACCATTCCCATCGGTAGCAATGACAGTGGGCTTGTACCTTCCTTGTGATGCTTCGCGCCTGACCGTTTAATATATTCCTCATCGGTTCGAGGAGAATGATTTACCCCATTGAAAGCGTAATGCTTACCGTTCAGGGTACCAGTAACAGTATATTTAGAACAGGGACGGATAGACAGATGCCCACGATGATTCAACACAAATGCTCGTGCTGGTTGCGTCAGCTATGAAACATCTCAGTCGTACGGACAACTTACTGCCATGAAAATTTATGCCTCCGTTGGACATGATGGCCCTGACGTCTGCAATAAACTTCTCAAAGAAAGTATTGAAGCAATAAGCATTTTCATGTTTTTATACATAATTATGCCAACGTCCTTGGCGTGCATTACTTTTTCAGAAGCGGTGTCTGGGAATCCGCATTTCGAGAAGCCGCTCCGATCGGATTTCCAGGCGTCGATGCAGCGGGCACTTCGGACCGCGAAGGAGAGGGTGCGCAGCAGGAAGCGTGGTCCACGCTCGACGGCAGCCCCCAATAATGAACTGCAAAGGCGCCGCGATTTCTGGAGCGACCAGCAGCCCGAAGAAGAAGCTGATGACCTTTGAAGGTCCGTTTTAACGTAACATTAAAAATCATGACATTTAGTGTCGTGACCGTAAAAGTCACGATTTACTGTAGCGTGAAAACGATCCATAAATACTGTAAAAATTGTATGTTTCAGAAATATGCCCATTAAAAGTAGAGATGTGTCTCCTGTTACAGTGGCGAAGAGACCAAACGGTACTTTTCAGTGCCCATTTTAATTGAATCAAACGTAAACAACCTCCCGATGTTCACAATGAACATCAATCGGCACTTTTCAGCGCCCGTTTAATAAAATAATCATGGATTGATACATTCCCAGTATCAATTCAATTTTATAATAATATTGTATTTATTTTCAGAGTTAATTATATATATATATATATATATATATATATATATATATATGTGCCACTTATCGCTGTATTATCAAAAATAAAGAAAACATAACTTTACAAATAAATTTAGAACTTATTTAATAAACCTCGTAAGTTATGTGAACATAATCTGCTCTGAAACTGCTGCTTACAAATTCCCTGCGCGCAATAGAAAGAGTGGGGGGACACACCTATAGCAAACACGGTACACATGTGTTGGTGCGTAGCCACGCCATGTGACGTTACGCATAGGGACGGCCATGTGACGTCACGGGTAGAGAATTATTTGGTAATTCTGGGCCTCAGATGGCGCTGTTGACTGTGTCTAGCTAGAGACCCTATAAGTAGAGTCACGCAAACACATCCTCGATTTTGATTGGTGCCGCCATTTTTTGTCAAAGGTGTGAAAATACAAATGGTGGTGTAGTATAGCGCCATACAACTCTTCTATACGTAAACAACGTTTCTTGGAAGAAGTTCAAAAATGATATTTTAGAAAAATGCCTGGATGTTGTGTGGAAGATTGTACGCACTCGTCACAGAAAGGCTTTATTATGAAAGTGTTTCCCCGTGATCCTAAAAGAAGAGCAGAATGGACTGCTAATGTAGGACGAAAGAATTGGAGTCCAACCAATTGGTCCAACCCTTTCGAATTGAACACAGTCACATTCGGACTGTCTTCAGCACCGTATCTCGCCATAAGATGTGTGCATCAGCTCGCGGACGACGAAGAAGACTCATTTCCAAAGGCGGCATCCATTTTGAAGCGGGACATGTACGTCGACGACTTGTTAACCGGGGCCGACACATACGCGGAAGCCAAGGATCTACGCGACGAGGTCATCAACCTGCTTCACCGAGGAGGACTCAACATCAGACAATGGGTCTCCAACGAGCCTGGACTTCTCGATGGGTTGACGGAAGAACAGATCCATCCGAAATTCTTTGGCGATTCAACGGTGAAGACGCTCGGGGTATCATGGGACGCGCGAAACGATACGGTTACGTACACCGTTGACCCACACGTTGCCACGAAGGTCACGAAACGGACGATACTTTCAACCATCGCGAGAATTTTCGATCCGTTAGGGTTACTCGCTCCTGTTACCGTCGTCGCGAAAATTTTGATGCAGCGTCTCTGGCATCTTAAACTGGACTGGGACGAATCATTGCCAGCCAGCCTCCATACAGAGTGGACAACTTTCGCGAACGACTTCAAACATCTCCATAATGTCTCCTTCGGTCGAAACGTTACTCAGCGCGCAACTCGGAGGATCGAGCTTCACGGGTTCTGTGACGCAAGTGAACGGGCATATGGAGCATGTTTGTATATACGCTCAATCGACAAATGCGGTAAAATTAACGCAAATCTATTGTGCGCGAAATCTCGTGTCACGCCGCTTAAAACGATAAGTCTCGCCCGTTTAGAACTGTGCGGTGCAATTCTCCTGGCTTCGTTATACGCCACTATTCGAGAGGCCATCAAACGCGAAATCGACAGCACTATCTTTTGGACCGATTCTACCATTGTGCTGAACTGGTTGCATAAAGAGCCGTGCACTCTGAAAACATTCGTCGCGAATAGAGTGTCCGAAATTCAAGCGAAAATTGACATCACCGCATGGTGTCACGTTAGATCTTGCGACAATCCGGCAGATCTACTTTCAAGAGGACAATCACCGGTACAATTTCTTCGCGATTCCAAATGGCGGCACGGACCGCATTGGCTCTCAAGCATCGAATCGGCTTGGCCAAAGTCAAGGTTTGAAATCGTTGAAGAGGTTCCGGAAATCAAGCCTCTCACCTGCTTTATAGCCGCCACGATCAATAATGACGAGATCTTGAATCGTTATTCAAGTTTGTTTCGCCTCCGACGAATCATCGCATATTGTCTGCGGTTCAGACTACCTCATCAGTTCAAGGGACCTCTGACCGTAGAAGAACTACACGCAGCGAACGATCGTGTGTTACAACTTGTGCAATCGTCTGCTTTCACACAAGACCTCCACGATCTCAAGAGCAGAGCAGGACTTCATCCGAAGAGTAAGCTTTTGCCGTTACACCCCTTCATCGACGGTAAGGGAATATTACGGGTCGGAGGGCGATTACAAAACTCCACTTTGCCGTATGAACAGAAACATCCGATTCTCCTACCGAAAGATCACCGTATTACCGAGCTCATCATTCGCGAAGCTCATTTACAACATCACAATGCAGGTATCAACTCGACTCTGTACGCCGTTCGTCAAACGTACTGGCCGATCGACGGTAAAAACACGACGCGAAAAATTGTCCGGCAATGTGTAAGATGCTTCCGCGTTAATCCACCTGTCACCGACTACGTCATGGGCAATCTACCTGCCGCTCGAGTCACCGAAACCCGACCGTTTTACAACTGCGGCGTGGACTACTGCGGTCCGTTCTATATTAAGGAGCGACGTTTCCGTAACCGCACCCGGATCAAGGTCTACGTTGCACTTTTTGTATGCCTCGCAACAAAGGCCGTTCATCTCGAGGTCGTCAGCGACATGACGACCGAAGCATTCATCGCTGCGTTACAACGGCTAATTGCACGTCGAGGGATGTGCCGTAATATGTATTCGGATAACGGTTCGAATTTCATCGGCGCAAATAATGAATTGCGAGAAATTCATGAAGATCTCCTGAAGGATGAAAGGGTGCAACATTTCCTCGCGGACAAGGGAATACCGTGGCATTTCATACTAGCCCTATCGCCGCACTTTGGCGGACTTTGGGAGGCTGCGGTAAAATCGTTCAAGCACCATGTAAAACGCGTTGTTGGTGAAGAACTGTTTACGTTCGAACAATTCAATACATTCGTTATTGAGGTCGAAGCGATTTTAAACTCTCGTCCTTTAACACCCCTTTCCTGTGATTCCAATGATCCTATAGCCTTAACCCCTGGTCACTTCTTAATTGGTAATTCTTTAACGAGTCTACCGGAGACCGATTTCAAGGCAACAGCGACAAATCGGTTGTCAATTTGGCAGCACATCCATAAGGTTAAACAGGACTTCTGGTCCAGATGGTACAAAGAGTATATTCACCATCTGAACGTGCGCCATAAATGGGCTCCCATACGATCAAGGAGGGCACCATCGTGATCATGAGGGATGACCAGCATCCACCGCTACAGTGGCATCTCGGCCGTATCGAGAAGGTTCTTCCCGGGAAAGACGACATCATACGGACTGTCACCGTGCGGACATCCCGCGGTGTTTACAGTCGCAACGTGAAGCAACTGGCGCCGCTACCAGTTCCTGACGAGGCCGGACAACTCGTCACATAAACAAAGACTTTTAGTTTAATCAATATCGTAGCTTTAAGTGTATCATATTTTCATTCGGTTATGGTATATGTAATTGATCGACTGAGTCTCTCAACGGGGGGAGCATGTTCCGTCTTACCGGAACTAAAAGGGGCTCAGAGCGAGGCGGTAATTTTAACAGTTCGATATTGCCAGGCAATTGCTTATCGTCGAAGCCTTTTAGGAAACATTTGCCTGCCAGATGTCTAATAGGCGGCAATCGACATCGAGCCATCTTTTTTGGACAGCTCGACCGTCCTCGCTCTGAGAAAATCCGTTCATTGTTTTGCCAGCGGGGTATACCGTAACCTCGACTCACTGCTGACTCGCGGGACAATACGGTCGTAAACGGCGACCCTGGGCGAAACTCTTCGACCGGTCAACTTGGCGAAGGTTTGTTCGCCAGATGCCCGGTTTTTCCCGCACTACGTCACCAAGAGGGAGAGGGTTCCTCCACCACCGACATCACAGAGGGACGATTCCTCCTCTTCCACCGAAATCTAAGAGGGAAGGTTCCTCCTCTTCAAGGGCAGCGGGGCCAAACAGACATTATGGCGCCTCCCAAATTCCAGGTCTTGTGTACCTTTGACATCGCAAAGCTAGCCAAGTCAGAATTCATCCATCTCACCAGAAGCGAGGTTCATCTGCTTGACCGGGTCACCATTCGGATCTTAAGCACGAACATAGACATTCTAGTATCCTGATCATCGTGCGGATCAGAGTCTACTTCTTCGAATCACTTACAAACAGTCATCCAATATTAGTTTGGCGGGTGATACGCTCGTCCGATACACGCGTTCTGCAAAAGGTGAATCGGGCTTTACAACCCCGAAAGTAATATCGAAATTCACGCGCGTGTCGGTGCGAACAATTAGCGCCCTGAAGCAGTGATGCCAGAACGGTTTGCGCCCACGGACCTTACCACCACTCCACGACCAAGCGTACCCCCTCCTAGCGCCTGTACCGCACCACGCAAGCATACCCGTCCCTCCATCCGTGTGCCGTACGCGCTGCCTGGCCGGCGCTCTCCGGCGAGAATTCGTTTTCCCGACATTGAAGCACTTGGGTTGCAAGCAAAAAGTCAAGAGTTCAAATCCCGGTGCGGATATTCTACTTTTTTTCTTTATTTATTCTCTAATTTCTCTTCCTATGTTCTCAGAAGACTAAAGACTAGAAAACTATTAATTTACAAAACATTTTCGAAGTACAACTTGTAGTGGTGCGGTACAAGCCAGAAGGGGATCGCATCTTTAATAACAAATCAAGCATCCAAAATATTTAGTAAATTAATAGTTTTCAAGTCTTTAGTCTTCTGAGAATATAGGAAGAGAAATTAGAGAATAAATAAAGAAAAAAAGTAGAATATCCGCACCGGGATTTGAACTCTTGACTTTTTGCTTGCAACCCAAGCGCTTCGATGTCGGGAAAACGAATTCTCGCCGGAGAGCGCCGGCCAGGCAGCGCGTACGGCACACGGATGGAGGGACGGGAATGCTTGTATGGTGCGATACAGGCGCTAGGAAGGTCCGTGGGCGCAAACCCACGGTGTTGGCATCACTGCCCTGAAGGAGCAGGCCACCTCCCTTCGGGCCTGGGCGGTACATCAGTACCGACAGAGCCATGGTGGTGGACGCGGCCGTGGCGGTTAAAATATATTATAATTAAATTTATATTATTTCAAGAGTAAAAATATTAAATAAAAATAAATTCTGTTAATAAAAGCGTGCAGTTTAAGGGGGTAGACACGGGTAGGTTGGAGCGACAGGTGTTCGCCTTCGGGCGCATCATGCCCAACCTGGGAGGCCCGCACGAGGCGGTTCGGCGTCTATACGTGACGGTCGTCCTGTCCATGGCGCTCTACGGAGCGCCGGTCTGGGCCGGCGACCTGGAGGGCTGTCGCGTTGGGCGAGACCTCCTGGCGAAGGTTCATCGCCGCGCGGTCCTCCGTGCCGTGCGGGCGTACCGCACGGTGTCACGCGCCGAACTGTCGGCGCTGGGTGGGTCCCCTCCATTCCACCTGCTCGCTGAGATGGAGGCGGAGGTATACTTCGCCTCCCACGATCTCAGCGGAGCGAGGGACCCCCAGGCGCCTTTGGGATCCGACGCGCGGGACCAGGCCCGGCGACGCATGGGAGTCAAATGGATAGAATGGCTCTCCCTCCCCGAATATCGGGAGGGTCGCGTCGTCGGGGCGCTCCTGCCCATACTCGCCGAATGGGTGGGGCGCAGGTACGGCAGGCTCACCTTCCGCCTGACGCAGGTGATCACCGGTGTAGGATGCTTCGGGGATTACCTGTGTCGAATAGGGCGGGAGGCCACGTCGCAGTGCCACAGCTGCGGCCGGGGCGTCCAGGATTCGGCGGACCACACGCTGATGGACTGTCCGGAGTGGCAGGACGACCGCCGAGTCCTGCGGCTGCAGCTGGGCCCCGACCTCTCGCTGGCGACTGTCGTGCGTCGCATGGCGGAGGATCGGGGCTGTTGGGAGGCGGTTGCCTCCTTCTCCGAAGTCATAATGACGGAGAAGGAGGAGGCGGAGAGGGACCGCGAGAGGGCGGGTCTTCGCCCCGGTAACGCGGGTCGGGCGAGACGGCGCGGCAGAAGATAACCCGGGGTTGGGGGAGGTCGGGCGGCGACTTAGTTGCGTAGGTCGCCCCGCTCCCCCGGTGGTTGTTACCGCCAGGCCCCCGGGCCGTGTCGTGCCGCTCCCCCCCGATAATGGGGGAGAGGGAAGGGGCCGCGCCGCGCAAAGGGCGCGGCCGTTATGCCCGGTGCGCCCCCTCTGTGAGAGAGGGGGGCGCGTGCTAGCGGGCGGTGGGAGGGAGGTGCGGCGGCTCCGGTTGACAGGGGCCGCCGCTGACTGCGCGACGAGACAGTGTCGCAGGGGGTGGATAAACGGGGGGGTCCAAGTTAAGGGCCCCCCCCCCCCTGGGGGAGCGGTGGTTTAGACCGCTCCCCGTAGAGCGATCGAGCTCTCGGGGCGCGACGGGCGGCCGGTGTCGGGCCGCCCCGTAGGCGTTCTAGCCAGCCGTCCGACCGACGTCAGGCGGCATGGGCGGCCCCCCCGAGGGCCGTCAGCGCCCCGGCCCGGCCGCGATCGTACCGTTAATCGCGCGAAGCGGCCGGGTAGGAGTTCGATCGCGGGGTCGCGGGGCGGGGGTGTCGGGGGACACCACTCGCCCTAGCAGCAGCGACCCCGGAAGAGGCGACGCGGGCGCGTGATCCGTCACGCGTCGCCGGTCCCGGAGACCATTGCTGGGGGAGGTTGTGATACTCCCCCAGGGACGACCCCGTATTTAGGGGACCTCGCGCGGTGCCGCACGAAGCGCAGGGGGGGAGGGTAGCGAACGTATCGCTAGCTTGATCTCGCATCCAAATCCCTCCCCTCAGGCGCGCAGCGCCGCGCGCGAGGTAGATCACCTTGGTGGTTTTAGTGGGTTCGAGCCCCACATAACCCCCCGCCCGCCCCCGCGGGCGGGGGGTATCCGTGGGGATTTCCACCAAGTAAATAAAAAAAAAAAAAAAAGGTAGACACGGGTAATGCAGCGCTCTGTATACCGACATAATCTGGCCCGAAACATGGGTTTGCGCGCTGACGTTGTTTGTCCTTATACGAGCAAATTTTGGACTGGGCGAGGTCTCATTCGAAAGATGAAGGTTCAATGCAGCCCGCTCTGCTCATGGTTCAAAGAGATTGTGTTGATATGTAATAATACGAGTGTCCAAAGTAGAGAAAAAATCGACAAAATGCACTCGCAGATTTCATGTACTTGTAGGTCTCTAAAAGAGTTTTCTGACTCAAACGATGAGCAAAGCGGGCTGCATTGAACCTTCCTCTTTCGAATGAGACCTCACTCAGGCCAAAATTTGCTCATGTAAGGACAAACAACGTCAGCCCGTAATTGCATTCCCAAATACAAGTTCCGCCATATTGGCGATAACACAGAGCAAGTCACGTGACAAATTTAGTTGAGCTAGTGGACACGAGATGGCGCCTACTCGGGAGGACTGCCAACGTGGAATCATAGTAAAACTGAAGCGTTAGCTGGATACACAAGCCACAGTAAAAGCGTGATGCAGTCATTGCATGCATTTTCGGACGACTTTAGGTTAGGTTATATGCATTTTAGGCATACATTGACTAGGAACTGCTGGGAATTGTCTGCATTTACTAAATTAACGGTTTTACCGTAACACATACATCACCGCTGCCGAATACATTTTATAATTATATGGCCACATTATTTGAAATAAAAAAAGAGTTTGGAATTTTTTAATACCACTGGAAGTAGTGATTTACTGATATCATATTTTCAGAATGTGGAAGTTGTATTGAGTGGTATCAGCGATGTGATAATTAGTATTCTGACATTCGGATACATTATAATTATGTACTGCCCAAACAGCATCACGAACATTGCGAACGCGGTGTTTAGAAATTGAAATAGCCATAAGATCAGGTCTATATTTTTTTCGCAATCTATTGTACTCTATTATAGCCGATTCTTGTGCCTTTACGGAAGATGGATCATAATTGATAAGATGCAGTCCTTGTAATGTGGTCACCCGTGTAACGTACCGCTACGACCGCCATAAATTTTTCCTTTGTTGTACACAAATTGTTAATTATGTTTACCTTATATCTAAGAGAACGCGTTCGAACAGCGCGCGAGTGAATCCAGTAACGCGCAACGCACGCGCATAACCCCCTTTCAAACAACTGAACTCAGTGCCGCGAGTGAACAGAGCGCGCGTGCGTAGACAGCACGATCAACCGGACGCCGAATAAACCGAGCGTAGTACGCGAGTGGCGCGAACCGGACGTTAATTATAATTGGTGCGCGTGATCGCGCAGCAAGTGATTGGCGCGGGCCAAGCACCAACAACGAGTATAAATACAGGCTCGCCAGCAGCAGAGACTCAGACTAGGTTCTGCCACCGAACCACGAAGAATAGACGAGGTTCTGCCACCGAACCAGGACACAAGAAGTTTTTCTTTAAAACCCAAACTCCAAAAGACTTCCTCTCGAGGTAGCTTTAATTAGCTCCTCAATCTCCTCTCGAGGTAGCTTTAGTTAGCTCCTCAATTTCCTACCGAGGTAGCTTTAGTTAGCTCCTCAATCTCAAACCGAGGTAGCTTTAATTAGCTCCTCAACAACCTACCGAGGTAGCTTTAATTAGCTCCTCAATCTCAAACCGAGGTAGCTTTAATTAGCTCCTCAACATCCTACCGAGGTAGCTTTAGTTAGCTCCTCAACTTCCTCGAGGTAGCTTTAGTTAGCTCCTCAACTTCCTACCGAGGTAGCTTTAATTAGCTCCTCAATCTCAAACCGAGGTAGCTTTAATTAGCTCCTCAACATCCTACCGAGGTAGCTTTAGTTAGCTCCTCAACTTCCTCGAGGTAGCTTTAGTTAGCTCCTCAACTTCCTATCGAGGTAGCTTTAATTAGCTCCTCAATCTCAAACCGAGGTAGCTTTAATTAGCTCCTCAACTTCCTACCGAGGTAGCTTTAATTAGCTCCTCAATTACACATCCAGGGCATACTTACCGTTCCCTACACCACATACTCCAAAGCGTGGGCCAGCTAATAGGCACCAGAAGCCATTACCAAATCCGAAGGAAGAAAGCCAAATTCAACTACCATCTGAGACCGCTTACACTAGCACTCAGCTACCATCCTAGAAAGCGTGGGCAAGCTGATAGGCAACTGGAAGCCACCACGATACAGAGAGAAGGAATCCTCTCGATATCTCAACTCAGCATCACTAAATCGACCTAGCGTCAAAACCTGTATTACACATTATCCAGACCACGCGTCTAAAACTTTATGTTCAATTACGATCTAGAATCGTATCTTTAGTATAATTAACGCAATACTCGTAATTACCGACACAGGGTCGAAACCCCAACCGAGCGATATTCTTTGTTACCGACCGATACGTCGTTACGCGATTACTTTATAAAAGAATCTAATTGTTTTATCGGCCGAGCGACCAAAGGTCAATAACCATTAATTTGAATAAACATTTGTTATTTGTTTGCTAAAGAAGGACTCTCGTATCTTGAAATTCATTTCTTAATCGCACGCCACCCGAACCAATCCCACAAATTCACAGGTAAACCGCTCTACTTGTGAAACTCCTGTAAGAACGACAACGTCTCGTTCGAGAACGTTACACCCGTGAAAGAGCAACGTAAATTTGTCCGCAAGTAAATATTGAATTACCTGCTTCTACGACAGCATTCTGCAAGCTTAGTCCTTGACTTTTGTGAATAGTTATACCATAGCTGAGGCAAATCGGAAATTGTTTTCTAATAACGAACGCTCTATCCATTACTTCAAATTTAACACATACACGTTCTATTATATGTTCTTGCCCAGTGGGTAATATAATTTTCAATTTTTAACGTCATTATCAACACCTCGTGTAACTGAAACAAGTTTAGCTATGATACCGTTGACAAGACCTAGCGTAACATCAATATTTCTTCTAATCATGATTTGCACTCCTACTTTAACAATTACGACCCTTGCAAGTCCCGCCGTTCGGGAGCTATCGTCGTCTTTATTGTTTAGTACCTTTGACACCTTTGT
The DNA here is from genome assembly GCA_951215215.1 of Andrena trimmerana. Taxonomy (NCBI): domain Eukaryota; kingdom Metazoa; phylum Arthropoda; class Insecta; order Hymenoptera; family Andrenidae; genus Andrena; species Andrena trimmerana. Next base: position 13,539,194 of record OX578062.1, read on the forward strand.
TTTCAAGTACGGTGCACAATTCATTGTATCATGAGCGATCAAATGGATTTATTCGGATGGAAATCGACTTAGCATTGCAGCATTCAAAACATCACACTGAACACATGTGGGAAGTAAACACACCGTATTAGATTCCACATTAAGCATGTAATCACATAATTCGTTTAATCGGACATTACAATAATTTGTCGCTTTGAAATTTAATTTTCTCGATTCTAATAGCTTTGTATCCGAATCGGTCACTACTCCGGTGCGAATTCTGGACAAGATGTCTTTGTAAATATTATCACCCTGCTGTCGCATGTTTATTGTCAATTCGTCATAGCTAAACAAGGCAGACCATAAATTATAAGAACCTAATCCTCCAACATTTTTCTCCATACTCTTATTGGATAATTGTATAAAAGCAGGTTCTTCGTGAACAGGAGGAAGTTGTAGTAAATCACCAAATAGCAGCATAGGCTTTTTTCCGAACCAAGCATCATCGGAATCTGTAGTATCAAATATTTCTGTAAGTCGCAGATGTATGTACAGGAAAGTTACGTTAGAAACCATCGAAATTTCATCGATGATTACTAAAGCAACATTTTTCAGTTGATCTCGTACAATTTGAAGGGCTGCATCACTAAGTTGCTTATTTCTGGGCTGTATGCCCATGTTCTACGGGTAATTGGAATAATCGGTGTATGGTAAGACCTCAATATTAAAAGCTGCGATTCCAGTAGGAGCACTTACTGCTGTGTCTTTTCCGATAATCTGCTTGATCCACTGTCTAATAGTTTTTATTAAAAAACTTTTCCCAGTGCCACCTTCGCCACTCACATAAAGTCTGAGAATGTTATCGTTAGATGTCAAGGACTTAGTAACTTTATCAAATATCTGCTTCTGATCATGGATCAATTCCGAAATCATTTCTGCAAGATCACCACAGTCAAATTTGTTTTCCGCGTCTTTAAAATCTTTCATGGCACCAACAGTTTCAACGGGGACACACTCTATTGGGTGATCGCCTTGATCATTTTCTTCTTGTTCTACAGTATTCAACACGTTCTTTTCAATTTCTTCCTTTATATGATCACGTGCTTCTTGAATATCCGTTATTCGTTCGTGATATTGAACTGCTTCTGTCAATTGTGATTGTAGCGACAAAAAAGCTTCCGCATATGTGTTAAATCCATTTTTCAATTCATCGGTGTTACTCCAAGGTTTGAATAATAATAATAATAATGAGAAATAATAATTCTCAGGATGGGTTTGAACATTGTACTTATAATGATTGATAAGATATCCTCTTTGCCTTTTTTCACAAACAAAGATGCACGGATTTCATAATATTCAGTTTTTTCAGACGGTCTAATTTTAGTAACGTCATACCACATAGCAAAATCGTACAGATGCTTTGATTCTAATTCCTTACTGCTAACGTAGAATATTGTAGCATAAGCACATTTCAAGTAAATGTACAATGAATTTTCTACGTTTGCAGTACCAGCAGATTTTCTGTTTAAAAAGTACAATGCAACAGCTGAGAATTTCTTTCCACATTCAAAATAACATATGGAAATAGAAAACAGCTCCCTCTCGCGTGCACAGGCAGCTGCGTATCTATGGGTAATACCATTTCAGTGCAGAAAAAACCTGCTGTAATATCGACCTGCCGAATCGGCCAGACCACGTGACGTGTCTACCCCCTTAAATGAATTAGATTATAGCTTTTTAAGCGTAGCAGCCAGTGATGAGATTCGGGCGGATTTTCTCGCGTATGCGCGGCTTTTGCATTGCCGTATCTATGTTGTGGCGCAACTAATAGGTGTAGTATTATTAGCGGGAAAGCAGCAGGGAGATCAAGGAACCCCATTTTATCGAAACTTGTACTATACTGATGCTAAAATAGCCGCGCATGCGCGAGAAAACCCGTCCGAAATCTCATCACTGGTAGCCAGTGATGGGTAAATCATTAGAAAGCAATGTAATTTACGTTACATGACAAACATGTATAAAACGTCCAGTGGACCTGCTCCGGCAATATAAGAGCCTAATAAAGCTTGAAAAAGATGTGGGAACTTCCCTCCTACGCTCTATATTGCCGGGGCAGGTCCACTGGACATTTTATACAATAAATTTATACATGGTGCAGATGGAACAATTTTGTAATAAATTTAATGGAGGGAATTATTTAAAGCAGGCATGGGACTAAAGTGAACGCAGCGGCCGTTTTTCGGAGGCAACGCCTCCTTTCTCCCGCCGCGCGTCTTGGCCCCCGCGGCGGGCCAAGGAGCTTCGAGCGCCTCAGACCCGTACGATATGAACCGCGCGTGGCGCATTGGGGCGACACCCGTATCAATAGATTTCCGCATCACCCATGGGGTACTATTATCGATGCGTTTTTTTTTGTCAGTGGTATCCCCTGTAGACCTATTCCACTGTGTCACGCGATAAAAATGGATAGGAAAAACGCGTTTTACTATCAAAATTTTAAATACGTTTGGGAAAACTTAATTTTCGCGCACGTTTAGACGTGCTGGGCATATCTAAAATATCAACGGGGAGGCTGGTCGATGTTGTACGTATTAAAGTTGAAAGCGGGGAATCGCTTGGCTGTGTGCGCTGTTCTGTCTTAATGGCACGCATTTTTGAGAACGAACATTCGCACAAATATGTTGACCCGAACATGGACAAAATTCGGAGCGCGAATAAGTTTTCCCAAACGTATTTAAAATTTTGATAGTAAAACGCGTTTTTCCTATCCATTTTTATCGCGTGACACAGTGGAATAGGCCTACAGGGGATACCACTGACAAAAAAAAAACGCATCGATAATAGTACCCCATGGGTGATGCGGAAATCTATTGATACGGGTGTCGCCCCAATGCGCCACGCGCGGTTCATATGGTACGGGTCTGAGGCTCTCGAAGCTCCTTGGCCCGCCGCGGGGGCCAAGACGCGCGGCGGGAGAAAGGAGGCGTTGCCTCCGAAAAACGGCCGCTGCGTTCACTTTAGTTCCATGCCTGATTTAAAGAGATAATACATCGGGTAGAATGCATATTTTATTTCAAGATACTTATTAACAAACAAGTGTGGTAAAACTATACAAATTAACGTTTACAGAATTGGTGTTATATGGATAAAGTGTTAATAGTTTTGTTTTGCTTTGGGTTAATACAAATATGATTTGCTAACGTTGCTGTCTCAATTCCTTTTTCAATTCGAATTCCAAAGAAATCAGATGATTAATATTTATACGCCCATAATTTGGTGGGAATTCGGTAACTGATACGGTTGTCCGCCAATATCGTCGATGTGGAAGCCCATAGGAAATAAAACTGCCGCCAGGCAAAACAGCACCATTGAAATCCATCCAAGCGTGTGCGTCCCCTTCAATTCTATATCCAAACCTGTGCATCCCTTTCATTTTTATCCAAGTCCTCTGCGTCTTCTTCATTTAAAAAAATAATATACAGGGTGTCCGCGGGAAAGCTAAACAGCCGGCTACCTCCTAAACTATTGGAGATAAAAATATAAAAAAATAGGGAATTGCATGGTTCGAGAGGGCCAATTCATTAGCGCGAACGATTTTTTTTTTATTATTATTTTAAAAGATATGATGGTCAAGTTTGGTTTTTCAAATGGAACTATTTTTTCTGAAGACCTGAGTTGATAGTGCGTTCCAAGACAAATTCAATAAGCTTTAATGTATACACTTTATTTTTACTGGTTTTTAAGATATCGCGCTTGCAAATTTACTGATTTTCGCTGGCAGAAAACTGTCTGGTATAGCACGGACCGGGGACGGTCTTACTGGAGCCACGGGTGTCACTGCCTGTTGAAATAGATACCTACCTGCCAAAGGTCTACGCCAGGCCCAAAGGCTGGACAATTCTTTTCCGTCAGAAATGCTACTTAGGTAGGTACATCTGTGGTATCGAGAAGCGCACCGTTACTTTTATTTCGCACTTGCTTCTACGCTCGGATGGCCTGTTCTTTTGGGAGGGATGCAAGTTCGATTAGTTAGGTTAGGAGGAGTGAAAGTTGCTAGACTAAATTTCAATCATAGGGAGCAGATTGTATCAAAACCATGCGGATTTGCATTCCTCAACAAACGGCTGCTCTCTTGAAGAGGCCCTCTTCACAGCAATGCCCACCTTCTCTCGCACGGAATACGTTAATGCTTGCTTTTGTTCTGATATTGAAGCTCGTGTTTATACTCGAGAGGACCACGCGTCGACAGCGGGCTACCCCTTTTCTTCCTGTGTCTCTCCACGAGCCGTATTGACGGTGGATTGTAGGAGCGTAGATATCTGGATGCCAGTTATTGAATTCAGGAGACGATAGAAACATTTTATTACAAAACACACATGTACTATAATTAAAGTAAATCGTATTCCTCTCGGGCAGGAGTACTGATAATGATCGAACTTGCGCCCCACTTCGCGCAGACCAATTACACGGAGGGTAGTCGGGTCACACACTGCCCAAATGATACAGGGTAATTCTGGAGCAACGCCCGTCAAGGAGATGCGGCGGCCTGGTACCCCGTGGCGGGGACAGCCCTTTGCTGTGCCTCACCCGATTTTTATGGCTTTTTCGGGAAAAAGGTACGAATCCTGGGCCGAACGTAGCGAATTGAAGTCGACCCTCCGCAGTCGAGGGTGAATTATCAATTACAGCGTATTAAGAAACTCTTTTCTTCATCGTATCGAAGGGGAAGTGACGCGCAATGGATTCCTTATGTTTTTCTCATGAAAATCATACCAAATGTCATGCAATTCGGACTACTTTGACACAAGCTATTTGTATTCCCTATGTAAAAGTTGTCCGATTTACACGACATTTGGCATGATTTTCATCGGAAATCCCCAAGGAATCCATCGGCGACACTTCTATATCCATACGATAAAGAATAAAGAATTATTTTATTTCCTAACCAGATAATACAGGGTAATTATGGAGCAACGCCCGTCAAGGAGATGCGGCGGCCTGGTACCCCGTTGCGAGGACAACCCCTCGCAGTGCCTGACCGAATTTTATGGCTTTCCACCCGCGAAGGGGTTCAAGTGTTTAATAAGAAGTGAGAAACCTTCGACTTGCGCATTTCTCATCAGATCTTTGCAAAAACGACACCTATCGATTCCTTATGTTTCGCCGATGAAGCTGACACTAAGAACGACGTTATTCGGACCATAATGAAGGGAATTCCATGGAATATCGATTTATATCATTTCAAGCTGACTTGACTTGGTTAAAAATAGTCCGATTTACATGAAATTTGATATGATTTTAATCGACGGAACGCCAGGAATCCATTGGCGCCACTTCCCCTTCGATGCGATGAAGAAAAGAAGCAAACATTTGAAATCCTGAACAGTTCTCACTTCTTAATGGTATTCCAAACCCTTCGAGGGTCGAAAGCCATAAAATTCGATGGGCACTGCGGGGTGTTGTCCTTACCACGGGGTAACGGGCGTACCTCCAGAACTACCCTGATGAAATAGAAGTGGAGGATGCCACATCTGGTTACCAGAAACTAACCGGACTGATCGGCCGCGGTGTCTTGCCAAAGTCGCGGTTTATGAGCGGATTTTCCGTGCGTCGGCGGTAGGCAACGGTACATAGTATGGGTCCGAAGTCATCGTACACACTACCCATCGACAGAGCAATATACGGATTAACTCAGACTGGACAATGTCACCACGTTTTTTATTGGCCTTTACAAATTTGGCAAACAGATATTGTCGAAACGTTCTTGGAGAAATAATAAATTATCGATCGTAAAGAGCGAATGAATTTTCGTCTGGCTCTGAGTTCGCTTTTGTCCCGACGCACGCGAGAAAGATGCCCCAAATATAGGAATGGAAAAGTATTATCCACCGTCAATACACCTCGTGGAGAGACACAGTAAGAAAAGGGGTACACCGTTGAGTGCGCGTGGTTCCGCCTGCATCGTCCTCCTTTCAAATTAAACACGGATTCCTTATCTCTCGAGTATAAATCCTTATCTCTCAAGTATAAACACGCGTTGGAATTTCAAATCTGGTTAGGAAATAAAATAATTCTTTATTCTTTATCGTATGGATATGGAAGTGTCGCCGATGGATTCCTAGGGGATTTCCGATGAAAATCATGCCAAATGTCGTGTAAATCGGACAACTTTTACATAGGGAATACAAATAGCTTGTGTCAAAGTAGTCCGAATTGCATGACATTTGGTATGATTTTCATGAGAAAAACATAAGGAATCCATTGGCGTCACTTCCCCTTCGATACGATGAAGAAAAGAGTTTCTTAATACGCTGTAATTGATAATTCGCCCTCGACTGCGGAGGGTCGACTTCAATTCGCTACGTTCGGCCCAGGATTCGTACCTTTTTCCGGAAAAAGCCATAAAATTCAAGGGGCACTGCGGGGTGTAGTCCTCGCAACGGGCGCAGCACAAGAATCAGCCTCTACCTACCTTTTTAAGGAATAAAACAATTCTTTATTCCTTATCGTATGGATATGGAAGTGTCGCCGATGGATTCCTTGGGGATTTCCGATGAAAATCATGCCAAATGTCGTGTAAATCGGACAACTTTTACATAGGGAATACAAATAGCTTGTGTCAAAGTAGTCCGAATTGCATGACATTTGGTATGATTTTCATGAGAAAAACATAAGGAATCCATTGGCGTCACTTCCCCTTCGATACGATGAAGAAAAGAGTTTCTTAATACGCTGTAATTGATAATTCACCCTCGACTGCGGGGACTCGACTTCAATTCGCTACGTTCGGCCCAGGATTCGTACCTTTTTCCCGAAAAAGCCATAAAAATCGAGTGAGGCACAGCGAAGGGCTGTCCTCGCCACGGGGTACCAGGGCGCCGCATCTCCTTGACGGGCGTTGCTCCAGAATTACCCTGTATCATTTGGGCAGTGTGTGACCCGACTACCCTCCGTGTAATTGGTCTGCGCGAAGTGGGGCGCAAGTTCGATCATTATCAGTACTCCTGCCCGAGAGGAATACGATTTACTTTAATTATAGTACATGTGTGTTTTGTAATAAAATGTTTCTATCGTCTCCTGAATTCAATAACTGGCATCCAGATATCTACGCTCCTACAATCCACCGTCAATACGGCTCGTGGAGAGACACAGGAAGAAAAGGGGTAGCCCGCTGTCGACGCGTGGTCCTCTCGAGTATAAACACGAGCTTTAATATCAGAACAAAAGCAAGCGTCAACGTATTCCGTGCGAGAGAAGGTGGGCATTGCTGTGAAGAGGGCCTCTTCAAGAGAGCAGCCGTTTGTTGAGGAATGCAAATTTGCAAGCGCAATATCATAAAAACCAGTGAAAATAAAGTGTATACATTAAAGCTTATTGAATTTGTCTTGGTATGCACTATCAACTCAGGTCTTCAGAAAAAATAGTTCCATTTGAAAAACCGAACTTGACCATCATATCTTTTAAAATAATAATAAAAAAAAAAATCGTTCGCGCTAATGAATTGGCCCTCTCGAACCATGCAATTCCCTATTTTTTTTATATTTTTATCTCCAATAGTTTAGGAGGTAGCCGGCTGTTTATCTTTCCCGCGGACACCCTGTATATAAGCTTTACAAAAATCTCTAAATTGCTAGTATAAAAATATCTTGCAACTTACCTTGTTAATTAAGACAATAATTCAGTGTCCTATTTGGTGTCAAAACTCGTGACATTTCAAATTCGGACAACTTACTTCATTTGACACTTAGCACTAGGTAGGTTATAATATCTCTGTCTAGCTGTCACGTCACAATAAAATTTATTAGGCGATTGGCCGAACCCGCATCTAATGAACGACGTGCCTGAGAGACATTTCCACACCCTTTCATATTCCCCTCTTGCCTAGAAGTGTAGGACGATGACGATGACGATCTTAATTTTACGAACATGAAATTCGGCAAATTGCCACTTTACATCGAAATATCTCAGCTCATAAGGTCCGTAGGAACAAAACGAAGACACTTTTCTTATGTAAATCAAACCCAGGCTATCCATTAAGACAATTCAAAATCTAATCGGATCAGCCGTTATTGAGATTCGGAAATCTCAGGGTTCTTGATAGCGAATCGTGGCGTAATAGAGCCACTCTGTGTCTCGCGCTGCGCATATATATATATATATACTTGGCGCGATACACTACCGTGTCTCTTGATGGAAAAGAAAATAACACAGAGAAAAAAGACATATATGAATGAAACTCGAAAAGGGAAGAATATCTAATTACAGTAGTACTAGATAAAGAAAAAATTGCGACAACAAAAAAAGGTAACCTCATAAAAATTTATAATTCTTTGTTAAAGACAGGAATCAGAATCGAGGGACTAAAAATGGTAGGATTTAACAGAGCAGAAGTGAAATACAAAAATAAGGAAGACGCGAACAGGATGCTAACGGAGAACAGACTAAAGCCAGCAGGCTATACTACATATATTCCATCAAGATGGTGTGACGTCCCACTAATTTTCGCACGTTCCTATTTAATAATACACCAGTAAACCTCAACATCACTCCATCAAAGTCCCCCAAATTCAACTCTTACCCCATCTCCTCGATCGCTGATCACCTTGATGTTGTACCTTAGCGGTCACCAACACAAGATGATCGATATAAACTCCACCTCGCCGATGTACCTTAGTGGTCCCCATCGCGAGATGATCGTTACAAAATCTCTTCGCCTATTCGCCCTATGAGGTACGAATCACCACCTCCAAAACGAATTCAAACAAGTCCCTCGTTACAAATCCCTCTTAAATCAAGACCACGTCTCGATTCCCCCTTTTCGACTCACAGAGTCCAAGCCACTTTAACCCCTTTCCTATAAAACACCCAAAATCCCTTCGACGAGTTGAGTATCTTCTTAGCAATAGCCGAACAGAATCTTGAGAATCATATTGCGACGCATGATTCATAAATGTAGTCTAAATATAGACTAATAGAAAAACCCCAAAAACCTAACTGCGAAGAATACCTGGCGTACGTGCCGTAAACATAGTCTAAATATAGAAGATTATAGAAAAACCCCGGAAGTCCTTCTACGCATTATTCGTAAATTGTGTCAAGGTCCTTACCGCATACAACCCCCGCAAGGACCGCGCGTAAATCTTATAAATACGAAGGATCGAGAGGCGAGGATCTCTCTTTCGTCGACAAACCAAGAGACTCTTTCGTCGACAAACCAAGAGACAAATTTCTACGAAAAGTATATCTAAAATTATTAAACTCAGTGCTCTACGGCAACCAACTGTAAGCATGAATAATTATTATTATATTACAGTGCATATCGCCTTCATACCATATAATATTTCATTTATCTACGCTTATTGCGATCATAATTCCTTATTATTTCATTTATTTACGCTTATTGCGATTATATATATTTTGTATCACTAATACTATTACTTTTGTGTTATCTTGTTAATGCTTATCTTGTTTATATATATATATATTCTGTCTTATAATCGCTTATGCAAACATATTTTTCTACGTTATTAACTATCTATACTAAAAACGTATTATTCTATGATTTACATCGCACTTCATGTCCATACCATATACAAATGTCATAATTATTTTATAAACGTTATGTGTGAATACTAATACCCCACGCATAATAACCAAACCAACAAAGTTAATAAACCGCTTTGTTTTAAATCACGCTTCAAATTATTTGTGCTCACCCATTGGTACGAAACACCTAAAATCCAAATAAACGAGTTAGTGAAACAGCTGATTCCGGTTCGCGAACGCGAGAGCAGTGACCGTGTTTACTAACATACCTTTGCATAGCCTGTGTACAGCTGCACGTCTAGACATATTTCTCAGAAATATTACAAGTAACTTTTGTGCCTATGCAACGGTAAATCCGATTAGCCAAAACCAAAACAAAGTGCTCTAACGGGTGTCACCGGTGGGATCATAACAATTTAACCATTCCCTGGTCGTTCAGTGCCACGAATCTGGCATTCGCGCCTGTATCCTACTCTCCGCAGTGTCACGAATCTGGCATTCGCGCCTGCATCCTACTCTCCGGGGTGTCACGAATCTGGCATTCGCGCCTGCATTCCCTCAGACATTCAGTGCACGAATCCTGCATTCGAGCCAGAATTTCTATCTTCCGCAGTGCCACGAATCTGGCATTCGCGCCTGCGTTCCCTCAAGTATTACCCCATCTATGCCACAGCCCTAAAGACCTCACCCGGGACGTGACAATGGAAAAAGAGGAAAGGAGTAATACACGAATGGGAAGGAACGATAGAAGAGCTAGAAAAACAACTGGAAATGGCACCATATCAGGGTATATATACACTATGTTTGAGATGAGAACGGGGTGAGCTTGATAAGAGAGGAGTCTAAGACAGGTTAGAATCACTTGATAACTTTTGCGGTGAACACTTTGTCAATTTATTACAAAGCAGTAATGTCAATACACGAGAAGTCTGATGCAGTGATATTATTTATCACCGCCTGAACCGAAAGCGTGAGAAATGAAACCGCGTGAGAACACCACATGGCGTCCACACGATTCTACTAATTGGCGGACTTATGAGCGTTCAAATGAGCTGCGATATTACACAAATTATTGCGCGATGAGAAAAGCACTGAGAATAAGGTGAGCTGAGTGTGAGAGAAGCCAAAAATGTAACAATTCGCGGCGCGATAATACAATGAACGTTCTTGGTACACAGCACAGAAGAGAATGCCAAAAATTGCCGACTTCCGCAGCCGCGTCTTCTCCGTTCTTCTCGAACCTCGACGCGGCTCGCTGATTGGTTCATCGATTGCGGCGACAGTTAATCGATCGCCGCTGATTGGCGGCTCGCCAATCGATCAGCGCTGCTGAATCGCGGTCCGCGATGTGCTGCCATGAGAATGAGTGTGGCGGCGTGGGAAACTATTTTCATTCCCAAACACACTAGAAAAGCTTAAAGAAATGAGAATAAGGGATGGCAAAGCCGTATGGGAAGAGGGCAAAGCCATCCTAATAAATATGAGAGGAGATTCTCTCCCGACAAGACTATTAATTGGATTCGGACATGTGTGGCTTAGAATCGAGCCCTTCGTGGAAGCAGTGAAACAATGTTTCAAATGCCTTCGATTTGGACACATACAGGCAGGATGCAGAGTAGCGCAAAGAAAATGCTTCGTGTGCACGAGAGAAGTGCACGGTAGATGCGAAGCAAAACCAAAATGTACGAACTGCGGAGGGGAGCATTTAAGCGTGGCTAGATAGTGTCAAGTCTTCCAAAGAGAAACGGCAATTAAGAAAATTATGGCATATAAGAACCTTTCATACAGGACAGCAGAGGAAATAATAAGAAGTGAAGAAAGATTAAGTAAGTTCGGAGAGGAACATCTGAGAGGACGACGAAGAATGGAATAGAGATTTCCCAGCACACAGAGGGAAAAAGAAAATACAATATTGGGAAAATCTTCCAATACCAATGGAACGAGAAATAGGAAAATTGAAGAAAGCATGGGCGACAATCAGAGGAAATAAGTCACATGGATGGGAAGACGAAAGATACGGAAAGGATCAGAACAATACAACAATAGATAGAAGACCAGAACAGCAAAGATGGGGACATGGGAGTAGAGATTGCAGGGAAAGGGAACCCATACAAAGATGGAATACAACCAACAGGGAAGCAGAACAAAAAGAATAAGTAACAATGCAAAAAAGAGGTCATCGGGGAAACGAAAGGGTAAATCACAAAGGAATCCTTTACCAGGAGGAAGACAGAGAAGAAGAGGAAAACAGGAAACAAAATAATAACTCAAGAATGTACAAATGGAACAGAAAAAACAGATGGAATCAAAGTCAAGAAGGAAAGTACAAAAAGAATAAGACAGAATATAACCAAATAGGAAGAAAGGAAGGAGGAGAAAGTATAAAAAACATAGAAGTAAAAAAAAAGGAAAAGAAGACCTAATAGAGGAAATAGTAAGAATAATAAAGGACAGAATATATTGGCAAAAGTTATGAGAAAATTAGTAGAGGACCAAAGAAACTCAGAGGAGACGGGGAAAACGATAGAGGAGGAAGAAGATTGGAATGGAACGGATACGCGAGAAGCTGAAGAAAATACACAGAAAGTAGAAGGTAAAACAAAAATGAAACTAATTAATAGAAGTTTTACAAAAGAAGAAGAAACTGAATTAGAAAGGAGAAAAAGAAAAGAGACAGTAGGAAAAGGAAGGAAAAGTGAAACAACACAATTAGAAGGAGGGAAAGAAAAGAGTGAAAAAGAGGAGACAAGAGTAGAAGACGCAGGAAACGAAAAGATAGAAGAATCAACGATCCTGGGGAAGGAGAAGATAAACGAAGAGAGGAAGGGAAGTATAGAGGAGAAAAGTATATTGGAAACAGAAGATTGGAAAAGTGTGAAGACGGATAACGAGGAAGAAAGCACAGGAACAATAGAAAGGCTAGAAGAAATGGAGAAAGAATAAAGGGACACAATGAGCAAAGAACTTGGAGGATCTGAAACTGAAGAGATGAAGGAATGATCAGAAGAAGAGGAAAAAGAAGAAGGGAACAAATGCATGGAAGCAGAGGAACAGCAAGACGCAAGAATTACCCAAGAGTAAATTTAAGATAGTAAACAAGAAGCAACGAGCAAAAACAAAAACAAAAAACAAAAACAAGAACAAAAGGATAATATGAACAGAAACATGAAAGGTAGCAAGATAGCCTTATGGAATGCTAGAAGCGTTAAGAATAAAATGGTGGAACTGAGAAAAAAGGTGGGAAAATACGACATAATGGGTATCACAGAAACCTGGTTGACAGAAGAAGATGGACTTAGAATAAAAGAGTACAACGTTTTTAGAAAAGATAGAAAAAACAGAAGGGGAGGAGGACTATGTCTACTGGTTAAAAAAAAACATCCGAGTGAAGACAAGAGAAGAGGTAAAATGGGTGGAAAATAAGACTGAAATTACAGCAATCACAATAATAATGGAAAACAAGGAGCTGGATATCATTCTAGCATACAGACACCCTGGAAATATGCTTGGTAAGAAAGAATGGGAGAAACTTTTTGGAAACCGAAGAATAGGTGTAAGCATGATAGTGATGGGGGATTTCAATGCACACAACAAGGAGTGGAACTGCTGGATGAATGATAGGGAAGGAATCATCTTAGCAGAAGTAGTGGAAGAGCAGGACCTATTCGTCATAAACGACAAAACCACTTCTAGAACGGGATCGGGAAAATATAGACCGTCAAATCTAGATCTTGCAATAGCACCATTTGAAATTTATCAAGACACAAGGGTAAAAGAAGAAGGAGAAACGTTGGGATCTGACCATCAGGTAATCTAACTGATAATTAAAAGGGAAACACATACGTGGGAACCAAACAAGTATACAACCAGAAAATACAACACAGAAGAAGCAAACTGGAGAGAGCTAAAAATGACTTGGATGAGAAGGGAAGACAAAGTGAGAGAAGAGATTAATAAAGTGGGATCGATAACAGAGAGATATGAAGTTTTGATGCGAGGAATATCTGATGGAATTGGGACAATGGGAATGGAAAAGGGAAAGGAAAATGTAAGGACAAAGAAGGATAACCACAACAATAGCAGGAACACAAATAGAAACAAAAGAACAAAACAGACAACAATGTAACCTCGTTCCGTGAACGGTAGCAATCGAACGGAGGTTCGGGGTGGTCGAGCGAGTGAGACACAGTGTACTGGGTAACGGTTCTTTAACACGTTGCGTCCGGGCGACGTGTACGGTCACGTCATGGGGAATCCCTATCCTACGGCGGGTGACGCGTACGGTCACGTCTTGGGCCTGGTCCCAATAAATGGGGAAGGGGAAGAAGAATTTTTCAAGTATCGCGTTTTCCTTTTGCATACGCCTTCAGTACGAACGTGTTCATCAGTGTGTCGAGCCGTTACAAATTTGCAGCGTTTTTCACCATTCTGCAACTGTTTTTTGTATTTAACAAGGTAAGTTGTACGTTGCGTCCGGGCGACGTGTACGGTCACGTCATGGGGAATCCCTATCCTACGGCGGGTGACGCGTATGGTCACGTCTTGGGCCTGGTCCCAATAAATGTGGAAGGGGAAGAAGAATTTTCCAGGTATCGCGTTTTCCTTTTGCATACGCCTTCAGTACAAACGTGTTCACCAGTGTGTGCAGTCGTTACAAATTTGCAGCATTTTTCACCATTCTGCAGCTGTTTTTTTGTATTTAACCAGGTAAGTTGTATTTTTTCTGTCGTATTCTACTTCCTATCAATATTTTTATTCAATTTCTATATTAAATATTATGAAATATACAGTTTTGAGGAGTAAATATCGCGAAAAAAGTGTAAAATGACAGAATTTTCGAGTGTTCCGTGTGTATTGAACGATTTTGTGATTACTTACGCGGGGTGTTCAACGTAATTTCTAATCATTTATTCCATTTATATTTCGTACACTTTCTTCATCTATTGTTTCGTCCATTTTCATTACTATTATAAGGAAATGAAGACTTGGTTGTCTAAAATATTCTAAAAAATCATATTTTATTATTTTTCAGCCGTAATATTTTGTCAGGAAGAGACAAATCTTTGAAAAGCGAAAAGTATTCGCCCTTACCAAAGGTAATTGCTTTTCAAAATTACGTCTTAGTCATATATTTTTGTGGGCATATTTTCATAATATTTTGTTTTACAGTCATGTCGAAAAGGAAATCGACGGAATGCATCGATGCTCCTTCACCCCCAAAAACACCTCAACCGTCGACATCTGGGTTCAGAAGATGCACAAGGAGTTCCACGAATGTTGAACCGGAGGAAGCGCAAGACTATTTGCTTGACAGTGGGAGCGACGAAGATGTGGAGTTGGATTGGGGCTCTTCCACGGCGGATTCCTCAGAGGAGGAAAGTGAAGAAAGCGACGAAGAGTCAACACCTTCTGAATCTACCTCGCGTTTAGTGGAACCAGGTACTACATGGAGCTCCGTTCAGTCCATTTCCTCAAGCATACCGTTTACAGAAAATACCGGACTTATAACTGAAATGGCGTCCAAAGAGCCTATAGATTTCTTTTTTTTACTGGCCAATGACGAGTTATTTGATACCGTTTTACGCGAAACGAATTTTCAAGGGCGTAAATTGTCACGGTCCGCCACTAACTCCAACTCGCGATTAAAAAACTTTAACCAAGTAAAAAGAGAGGAGCTTGAGGTTTTTCTAGGGCTAATATTTTTAGGGGGTAATATTCGTGTCCCCTGTTTTGCCCATTTTTGGAAAAAAAATGATTTATATCAATTCCCCGCGTTTGTCAACGCAATGTCAAGAGACAGATTTCAAACTATACTGGCGGCTTTACACTTTTCTCGAAATCCGCAAAGGGGACAGCCCAAACCGTCTGATCCCTTGTACAAAATTCGACCACTTCTCGATCATTTCACCAATAGAATGCGGGAAATTTATTATCCGGATAAAAATTTAAGTTTAGACGAATCCATGCTATTATGGCGGGGCCGATTATACTTTCGTCAGTATATTAAAAATAAATCGCATAAGTATGGGATAAAATTTTATATGCTGACCGAGCCCAACGGAATTGTCCTGCGTAATATAATTTATTGTAGCTCACGAGATTTGGATGTTGGAGGTGTTGGGCATACCGAAAAAGTTGTACGAAAGCTGCTAACAGATTGTTTGGGAAAGGGGCATTCGGTTTTTTTTGACAATTTTTATTCGAGTGTAGCATTAGTTAGGGAATTGTTGTATGACAAAACTTATGCAACCGGCACTCTCAGGGCGAATAGGAAAGGTAATCCTCCCGCTGTAACTCAAAAAAAACTGAAAAAGGGTGAAGTAGAAGCACGCTATACTCCTGATGGTATATGCGTGCTAAAATGGCATGATAAGCGGGATGTACTAATGATTTCGTCGGAATACCCACCAAACCTCGAGAAAATAAAAACGAGATCTGGTAGAGATGTGGAAAAGCCAGAAATGATAAATAAATATAATAATAGCATGTGCGGAATTGATCACAGCGATCAATTTTTAGCATACTATCCGTGCGAAAGAAAAACCATTCGTTGGTACCGGAAGGTTGCATTCCATATATTTCACATTATGATGAACAATGCATACTTATTACATAAACTAAATTCAAATAAACCGTTAACATTACTCAAGTTTAGGGAAGCGGTTATTGACCAACTTATTTATAAGAACATAAAACGCTTAGACACAATTCCGATACCAGCGGATAACGAAGTACATTTACCGACAATGTCAGGCCTGGAGGGAGAAAAGAAAATGCGAAAGAGATGTAGGGTGTGTTTTGGAAAAGGGGTAAGAAAAGAGGGATTATTTTACTGTCCGAGGTGCCCAGATAAACCGGGCCTCTGCCTCAATAACTGCTTTGCGGAATACCACAAGTATATATAAAAAATAACTCCCACCAATAGTTTAGGTTAGTTTAGAAAAATTATATTACTATTGTAATAGTATTTGTAAATGTAACTGTAAAAATTAGTGAATATATATCATTTTTTATACAATATTAATTTTAATATAATTTTTTTTGTTGTTCTTCCCAAAACCTTTATTAACATCATAATTTATAGCCACATATTAAATAGCAAGCCGAAATTAGAATGAAATACGGGTTTGTCAAATTAAACCCCTATCGTATGCCGGGTGACGTGTACGTCGCGTCATGCCTTTTTTTCTAACAAAAACAAATTATTTTTGGTTAAAATGTTATTAAATGTCAAAAGTAGCATAAAAGGGTGCACCTTATACAAAAATCTATTTCCGGCATCTGGGACAGTCAACTATTTTTGGTGCCGGACGCAACGTGTTAATGTTAACAACTAGGTACAAAAGACTTAGCCTAAGACTTAGCCTTAGGCTTAGCCTTAGCCTACCGCGGCGTAGTGCGGGCGGCGCGTCGCGATCGCGTTCGCGTGTTCGATACGAGAAGGCGGAAGAGGTAGGAGTGGAGGGTGGTGGTCGTTCTGGCGCCCTGGCTGTTATCTCCACCAGTGGCCCTGACCGGGAAGTCTTGAGTCCGTTCGCCCAGTGGGTATAACCCGCGGGAGAAACGGAGACTGTGGGAAGTCCTCTGGGACAGGCAAAGCCTGAACCTAAGATTGACGGTGGATATCGACCTGCGTCTAGAAGTCGGCGAACTCGCGTTCTTCTAGGAGCCGTGGAGGTGGGGGAGACCAAAATCACGCAGTAATACACCTTGGTTATACAAGAGATTACTGGGAGAGCTCTGACCGTTTGCCTGTAACGCTCGTGGTAGACTCTGCCTAACGGGCCCATCGCGCGGGCCTATATGCTGCGCCGCGGCATCTTCGCGAGCGAGAGAGCCGCTCGGCGCGCGGCCATCTCGCGGCCGCTCTCGGCAGCGACGGGCCGCGCCAGGCGCGCTTGGTGGGGGGAAGATTCGCGTCCCACCGTAACTAACTCGTTACAACAACAACAGGAAGACATTACCCCTGTTGGGACGAGGAATGTAGGGAAAGGAAAGAGGCGAGGAAAAAAGCGGTACCAGACTTCGTCAAAAATCCTAAAGAAAAAAATTGGAATATCCTGAAAAAAGAAGAGAAGGAAATGAAAGAAGTAATAAAAGCCAAGAGAAATAAGGCCTGGGAGGAAACGGCTACAACAGTAGATCACCGAACGAAAGGTACAGAGATATGGGTAAAAATTAAAAGACTACAAAAAGGATTTGATATAAGAAATAACGTAAATATGACCATAGAAGAAAGAAGACAACTAGAAGAAAAAGAAATAGACAAGATATTGAAGGAACAAGCGGAAGAAAAGGAAGATATGGAGAGGGAAGAAGAAGAAGAGGAATATATCGAAAACGAGGACCACATAGAGACAGAGGAGTGGAATCAAGAAATCAGTCGATGGGCAATACAAAAATCCAATGTAAAGTCAGCCCCAGGAGAAAATGGAATAGATTATAAGATACTCAAAAACCTAACGGATGGATATAAGGAATTGATGAAAAACATATTCAACGAAATCTGGAAACAACAAGAGATTCCAAGGGATTGGAGGAAAGCTATAATTATATTTCTAGACAAAACAAATAAAAAATCTCTTAGACCGATATCCCTAACGGATTGCATGGGCAAGATAATGGAGAGGATAATATGCAGAAGACTCACAGAGTGGGCAGAGTATAATAACATAATGGATGAAGACCAAAACGGATTCAGAAAAGGGAGGTCGACGATAGATAACCTGGCGATTTTAACAACAGAAATCAAGAGAGGTTTCGAAAGTAGAAGGGAAACACTATCAACATTTGTGGACGTAAGAGGGGCCTACGACAATGTAGACCATAAGACTTTAGTAAATATCTTAAAACGAAAGAAATGTCCAAGAAGAATAGTAATGTATATTGAGAAATGGATAAGTAAGGTAAAATGCATGAGAAGATATGATAATCCCATAGAGGGAACCTATAGAAAAGGACTTCCACAAGGAGCAATCTTGAGCCCAATTCTATACAATATATACACCGCGGAGGTGACAGAAGGAGTCAAAGATGAATATGTTAAAGTAATGCAGTATGCAGACGATATAGTGATGTATACGACAAGTAATGCACCGCACTTAAGTATAGAGAGAATAAATGAGGCAACAGAGAAGTTGACTAGAAATTTAAAAAATATAAAATTAGATATGGCGGAAGAAAAGACTAAAATAGTGAATTTCTCTAAAAAATATAATACAAACAGAAGAGACAAGATATCGATAGATGTTGAAAATCAGATAATCACAGAGGAAGAAAGTATAAAATTCCTGGGGATAATTTTAGACAGAAGACTCCACTTTGAGGAACACACAGATTCAGTAATCCAAAAATCAAGAAAAAGGTTGAACATATTAATGTTACGCTATCGCTTGAACGTAGCACCAGAAATGTATATAATCGATGGTTAAATCAGGAGCGAAATTTAAAATCCTTTTGTAATGAAAGATAGACATATGATAATTAGATTCGAAGCAAACGGCAAATCTAGAAGGTCTTAAGCAAGTATGAAACGGGGGACAAGGAAGAGTTTATTGTCAGGAATCATAAACACGTAGAGCGCGTTGTGCCCTTCGAGGGTTTTTCCTTCCGCATCTGCGTGCCAAATTTCGTCGAGCGGGCAGCTGCTCGTCTCGTAAAATCATTTAAAACTCTGTCCTCCCTTTCAATAATTGCCGATGTCCTGTTAGGGTAAAAACCCAGCTCGAGAACAGCTGAAAGTCGTAAACCGTGCGCGGGCGACGTCGTCTTGACCCTTGGGGTTGCGCGTACCTACCTGTTAGATATGTATGTACAGTACATATGTAAGCTATGTACTCGGAAAGCGTGCCTTGACCACCAGCCGAAAGTGGAGGGAAAACACGAAGGAAGGGCCAAGGACGGAGAGGTGGCTGAAGGACAACCCTCTAACGAAGCTGCAAGGACTACACCGTCTTGATTGGACGAAGGGATCCGAAGAGGGAGTCGGAAGAACGCGCCAAAATTAGAGGAGTAGGGCGCTCGGAGGCGACAAGCGACGAGTTAATATGTACGAAGTCACATCGAACCTGTTAGCAGAACAGACAACAACCAGTTACGAATAAAATCCAAACATAGCATTTTATCCAGAAGTGTTTCATTTCATACATCGAAATTCCCGCGCAAACGTACTCGCGAGCAGAGTGCTTCAGCGCTCCACGGGCACGGGCCCACGACGTCCTATAGATATTCCCACTAGAAATACGTAACATTAAGATATATTGGACACGTCAAGAAGGGTGCAAATCCTGAAACAATGGTAATGCTGTACAAGGCATTGATAAGGTCGATTATAGAATATGGAATAATAATATATAATACAAATAATAAAAAGATGAAACAAAAGATAGGAAAAATACAAAACGCAGGTATAAGGACAACTATGGGATATAGACTCTCTACACCAATAAATGTAATGATGGTGGAGGCAGGAGTAATGGATTTGACAAATAGAATTAAACTGATGGCCAATAGATATATTGTAAAACAAAGGAAGAAAAAGACGAGTAAAGTAATAGAAACCATAAGGGGACAGGGAGGAGAACGAGAAGAGGAAACAGAGGAAAAACAAGAACTGAAAAAAGCCTACAGAGATACAGAAGATGTAAAGGAAGTAATGGAAAGGGACACGGAAGAGGAATGGTTAACCACGAGATGGGGAGAAGAAAAAGAGAGGGAAATAGAAGACGAAGGGGAAGAAGAAAAATGGAAAAGAATAATTGACTGGGAGGTGGGAAGAAGTTGGAAAGAGATGGAAGGGGCCAGAAACAATATCCCAATAATAAGGGAAATCAAAGAAAGGTTGGGGAAATACAAGGAAGATACAGTAGAAATATACACTGATGGCTCTAAAATTCCAGGAGCTAAAGCCAACGGGATCGGTATAATAATAAAGAATGCAGATACAGAAGAGAATCTATGGCAAACCAGAGGAATCAGCATAAACAGGATGGGGTCTATTTATACAACAGAGGCTGTTGGCATAGAGAAAGCCATTGAGATAGCAAATAAGGAAATGAAAGAAAAAGATGTCATAATATTCACAGACTCCCTGAGCGTATTACAGAGAATCAGAAGCCAAGAAGAAAAGGATAATTATAACCCAGATGAATATGATGAAAGAATAGGGAGGATTAGAAAAGAGCTAGAGAAGAGAGAGAAACAAAACAGGAGAAAAGAGGGGAGAAACAACGATAGAATAATAGGAAGTCTGCAGATAGCCTGGATCCCAGCACATATGGGTATATAAGGTAATGAAAAAGCAGACACAAAAGCGAAGGAGCTTACAAGAGGAGAACCAGAGAAAGAGATAAAGATACCGTGGAGGAATATAAAAGTGGTGTTAGAGGAAGAAGCGTGGAAAGCATCAAGGGAGGATATGAAAATGGTCGGAGAGGAAAAAGGAGTAAAATACTTCGCAAAAGAGGAAAACAACATAGGGAATAGAAAGCCATGGTTTATAAAAATGATAGGAATGGAAAGAAAATAAATAAATGTTTTAAGTATGTTTGAGAATCAATTAGTTCACCCTAGCGCCGCACCCAAGCCTGGCGCAGCACCTCCTGGGCAGCAGGCTCACGGCTGATCGACGATCGATCTTCGATCGATACTCACCGTCAGGCGTTGAGCCAATCAACATTCACCACTTCTTCGCAATCAACCAATCAGATTTCCCACGTCAGTCGATGCTCGAGAATGTTCGAGTCGACGCCGGTTACGGAAATCGGATTGGAATCACACTCTTGTTCTTGTCGAGTAGAGAGAAAGTCATATCAATTTTCTGCTTTAACGATTTGAATATCTTTTGTGCTCACTAAGTAATTAAAAATCAACTCAGCTCATCCAGCTCACTCTTTCTCAATCATCTTGTTGATATAAGTCATTATTGTACGTAGTGTGATTATATATCGGCGGGCTCACGTGCTCACCACGTGCCGAGTGTCGTGCATTGTGTTTCATTTGGTGTAAGAGGGCTCAAGGCTCAACAAATTCTCAATTTTACCGCCTCATAATACCAGTGCGGTGTGATTTTAATAAACTGACCATCTAGTTTAAACGAAGATCTTCACTTGCACCTTTCCCACCGTCCTAACCTCACTTTCCACCAGCGTGCTCAAGCACACTTAACAGTTTTCGAAACAAAGTACAATAAGAGCCAACCACTATAATCTTGCAGAATCCCTTTTTAGGAAAGGAATGGTAGAAACGCCTTACTGTGAGTGTGGTGCAGGGATAGAAGATATAAACCACATCTTCTGGGACTGTGATAAATATATAGGAGAGAGAGGAAGACTACAAAGAGACATGGAAAAAGTAGGAATACGGGAAGGACAAGACATAGCGGAAGCGATTAAGGGAAACAAGAGAAGCACAGCGAAAACAATAACGGGATACCTAATCAGAATTAAGAGAGACATATGAAGTGAGATAGAGAAAGCTAAAAAAAGGAAAGACTGACAAAACGGAGGAAGAGATGAAATGAGGAGAGTAGAGGGGAGGGAGAGCGGAAAAAGAAGGAAGGACCTGCAGGCCGGGGAGACGAGAGGGAGAGATGACAGAGAAGACCGAGGACTGGAGCGGTCAAGTCAAGCGAGGGAGAGAGAGGGATGAAGGAGTGGAACAGGTTGAAGAATTGGAATAGAAAAGGCCACAGAGAGAACTACGAAGACAATGTATAACGTAGTGATAAGTGACATCCCGCCGCTGGATGTTTGATCTGACGTGATATTTGATATGTGATACAAAATGCTCTATATAAGACAATAAGCTCTAACTTGATTGAACTGGAGTTTGAGAAAGGTCAGGAGAGGAGAAAAGAGTCCTAATAATGTTATATTATGTTGTATTGTGTTATACAATGTTGTATTATGGCTGGTATTCATAGTTTTATAAGTACAAATATTCCAAAGTATGGATGGATGAATGGATAAAAGAGTAAATGAGAGAGAAAATGATGGGGATAAAATGAAGCGAGAAGGGAAGAACTAGAGGACTACAGTTCGTTGGGCTGTATAAGTGGAAACTTGAAATGCCACGTTTGGTATAGGGTTTGTTTTTTTCCTAACTATGCCAAAGGAAGAATAAACTTAACCTAACCTAACCTAACTATTGGGATTGCGGAGTTTTTGCGATTGCATTTGCTATCTCGTTATTATTCAAAACATTACCAGACAGAGTAACGTACACCCATGCGTTGATGCGTCAACATTTGATCCAAATGTTTGAAACTAATCGTATAGAACATTTTCCATGCACTCAGGATCAACAATTAACACGTTGTGTGCACGAATATGAATCTGCAATTGGTAGTACAATTAATAAAAATCCTTCTTGTGGAAAGGATCCTGCATTTAAAATCGGTAAAAGATACATTACTACCGAAACAGATAATAAAATATCCCCAGTTCAAAATGTAGTACTTAGTGATAGTGACAAAGAAGGCACCATATATACAAAAAATGTAATTCAGACAGATTCACCATTAGTTTCGAAGCCAAAAATCAGCAATGTATACCTACCAAGAAATAGGACGGAATACATGTCTGATTACTATAAAAAACATAAAGAGGAAATTAATTTGAAAAGAAAAGCTGTTTATAAAACAAAGAAAGGTGAGTGTAACACGAAACAAGGCAAAGATTGTAAAAAAGGGGAGGAAAGCATAAAACTTTATAATTATGAATATTATAACGCACACAAAGAAGGTATAATAAAAAAGAAAAAAGTGCATTATGACGCAAATAAAGAAGTGAAAAGCGGGAAGCAAAAACATTATTATCAGGTAAATAAAGAAGGTATAATCAAAAAGGTAAAAGTGCATTATGACGCAAATAAAGAAGGTATAATAAAAAAGAAAAAAGTGCATTATGACGTAAATAAAGAAGGTACAATAAAAAAGAGAAAAGTGCGTTATGACGCTGTAACGTCCCAACATTTTTCGCGCGGTACTATTCAGAAAATCTATTAAAAATCTCAGAATCACTCCACCAAAGTCCCTCAAATTCAATTATTACCCCTTTTCCCCAATCGCTGATCACCTCGATGATGTACCTTAGCGGTCCCCATCTCGAGATGGTCAGTACGAAACCTCCTTCACTTATTCGCCCAACGAGGCACGAATTCCCTCCTCAAAAGTAAATCTAAACAAGTCCCTCGCCCCAGAATCTTCTTAAACCGAGACCACGTCTCACTCCTACTCTACGACCCTCCAAATCCAAGCCATTCAAACCCCTTTCCCGTTAAAATACCCAAAATCCATGCGATGGGTTGAATATCTCCAAATACCGTTCATAAAAACCCAAGAAATCTAATTGCGACGCATATTCGGCGTACGTGACAGAAGAATGTCTATTAATAGACACTCAGTTTATAAAAACCCCGGAAGTCCTACTGCGACTAAATTCTTAAATGTGTCAAGGCCGATACCGCGCGTACCCCGCAACAAACATATAAATACGAGGTCCTGAGAGGCCGGAGATCATTATCACCAGTATTTTCAATAGTACTAAAAGTATTCATTTAGTGAAAATTATATAGTGAAACCATTAAAATCAGTTACCTACGGCTTCTACCGTAAGCAATCAATTATTATTATTATTATTATTTATATCATTCCCATTTATAATTTCGTATTATTATTGCTTATTGCGTTCACTTATTATCTTGTATTTATAACTTTCATTTCGTCTATTGCTTTCGCGTATTAACGCTTATTATTTTCATATTATTCTATTTACTTAAAGCTTATCATATATATATATAATTGAATTACTACTACTTTTCTATACGCTTATTGCGATCATTTATATTTTGTATTATTACTATTACTACTTTCTATATATGTGCTTATTGTAATCATTTCCTTTAATTATCGCATATTGTATTTCATATTCATACTTTTATATTGTACTAATCACAATTTATATAAATGTCATGTGCTAATGCTCGCTGTCAAACGCATTTCTATAACAATTAACTGCTTTTGCATTAACGATGCATGGCATATTATCGTACCTTGAATAAACAAACGTTCTTGTTTAAATCACGCTTTGAATTATTGTGTCTAATCTCCGGTTGCGAATATCCTCAAACCAAAACAAACTGCAGCAACAGCTGATCTCGATCAGTGAACGCTAAAGCCCCAGTTGTGTTTACAAACATACTATTGCACGAGCCGTGCTATTCACGGAAATATTATAAGTGATTTTCTCTACATAAATGCAACGTTAAAATCAAAACAAGAGTGCTAACGGGTGTCCCCGGATACCATTCGCCTTTAAACCTTCCCTGGTCGATTAGTGTGCTGGATGTCAGATTCGCGCCTGATCTATCCTTTAGCTTTAGAGTGCAGGATGTAAGATTCGCGCCTGGCTTCCCTCAAAAACCCTCAGTGTGCTGGATTACAGATTCGCGCCTGATTCCTCTAAAACCCTCAGCGTGCTGGATCACAGATTCGCGCCTGACTCCCTCAAAAACCCTCAGAGTGACGGATTTAATATTCGCGCCTGGCTTCCTCTAAAACCCTCAGTGTGCTGGATTACAGATTCGCGCCTGATTCCTCTAAAACCCTCAGCGTGACGGATTTAATATTCGCGCCTGGCTTCCTCTAAAACCCTCAGTGTGCTGGATTACAGATTCGCGCCTGATCCCTCAAAAACCCTCAGCGTGACGGATTTAATATTCGCGCCTGGCTTCCCTCAAAAACCCTCAGTGTGCTGGATTACAGATTCGCGCCTGACTCCCTCAAAAACCCTCAGAGTGACGGATTTAATATTCGCGCCTAAGTTCCCACAAAATCTCAGAGTGCTGGATTTTAGATTCGCGCCTGAGTCCATTCTACCCCGCATGTCATTGTCCCCAAAAGACCTCACCCGGGACGTGACATATTTTTGGTGACAGCGGTGTGGGATTTTCGTTTGCCGTTGATAAGAATTAGATTCTCCGACGCGGCACCCACAAAGTCCCGCTACTTAGTATGTACTTAGAACACGTAAACCCGTGGAAACCAGCCTACCAGAGCCGCCAATTACAAAAGTTGACGGAATCAATACAGTGGATGGTCTGTGTTTCCGGGACCATAGTGGCAAATAACGAAGACGAAGAAATTTGCTTAAATTGCTCCAAACTTGATCCAACAAATACGGTGAAAACGTATCAAATTCATTTCTTACATACGCCTTATACATTCCCTAATTGCCCTCGGTGCAATACAATTTTATTACAAACGCGTCCCGCAACCAATTGTGCCGCGTGCACACAGTGGCACTTTCTTTCAAACAGACTATGAATCATTTAGGAAAAAAAAACTTATGAAATCTAAACAGACTGCCTGACGCGACATATATATATATTGATACCCAACATGCGCGATTCGCGTCAAAGTCAAAATACGTTATATTACCCAAGCCGCAGGCTGCGAGGCGTTTTGTCAGATTCAAACGCGTTGATTTGTGTTTCGGGAGGAGCAGCTACGACCACGGAAGGCGGAAAAATTTGCCTAAATTGTTTTAATTCAAACCCGGTGGAAGTAGACGAAATAAATCAAGTACACTACCACCAACCTAACGATATATTCCCTGAATGCCCTCGTTGCAAGAACCTCTTGTTCAAATTAAGTGCCGTATGCACAGAGCACTACAGTCGAATAAAGAAAAATCAAACTAGATTCGATAATAACTACCCGGGTAGAGAATACCATAGATTTTGAATAGCTGCTACCGCACGCCTAATATAGGGAAACTTCTAAGTCACCCTAAAATAATAAAATTTACTGAGTTAAACATGTCTGAATACAACGATATTGAAGACCCCCTCATAATCGACCAAGACGCGGGGCCTTTCAATAGCGCTATAGAAATCGAGACCGCCGAAATAAAGGAACGGTTGCAATTATTGCGTGAGAAACGAGCCGAGATTGACAATTTGCACGCGAGATTTGCGAAAAACCCAGAAACTAAAACGCATTCGGGCGTAGGCACGGGATCGGCAGACCCCACGTTTGAAGGTCTTTCTAATAAAATACAAAATATCGAAAGGATGATGGAAAAACTTCTTGCACCCCCGCCAGTTGTGAATAATTTCGCCACACCGGGTTCCTCTCGTTTTGATAGAAAACCGGTGCTAAATTATAATAAAGTTCCAGAGGCATTGAATCGTAGCTATATTCCAGACCAGGATCCAATACCCCAGATCACGTTAAAGGACGCTATAGAAACCGTCCCTAGTTTTAATGGACATAATATACCAGTGGAGCAATTCGCGAGAGCTTGCAATAGGGCTAAAGCACTGGTTCCCCCGCAGGCTGAACCCCAGCTGGCGAGGTTGTTGCGCAATAAACTGCAAGACCACGCCTGCTTGGCCGTTGAGGATAGGGTCTTTGACTCCGTAAATGACTTAATAAAGCAACTGAAACGTACATTCTCACCCGCGAAAACATCAGATCATTATCGAGGAGAACTTGCAAACATTATCAAAGGAAATAACGAACACATATTGGAATATATTTCGCGCGTTAAGGATCTCCGATTCGCTATTTTGGAAGAGGACAGAGAATACTATCGCGACTTCGCACGGAACCACCCCGAGGACTTAGATCGTTTGACGTTGGATTCTTTTGTGGATGGCCTTCCTCCCCATATACGAACAAGACTCTTCCAACATAATTTCGAAACACTCGATGAAGCTTTTGAACTGGCTGTACTCGTAGACAAAAAAATAGAAAGGGACCGTCAAAGGTTTACAGAACAAAAAGCTCCTAAATTAGTATGCCAACTTTGTAATAAGACAGGACACGACGCGTTATCCTGCAGAAGCAACCAAAAAATTGCCTCCCAACCGTCCGAACGATATCCCCAAAACCGAGTTGTGGGATATGGTAATCAGGCCCTTAACCCTTTGCTCCCTTACTGGGACAAAACTCGACCACCTCCCTCAAGACCTACGGAATTGCGCATCTGCGCTTATTGCAAAAAGCCCGGACACTTAATCTCAGAATGCAGGAAACGCATATTTAATCGGAATGAAAGAAACCCAGGAACCTTCCAGGAACGAGATTCGGGAAACGCTCCGCCCCTACGGTCAACCATGGATGCGTACCGTGGAACGGGCCAAACGAGAGCGCATCCAATAATAATACAAACGGAACCGGGAATATCGAAACTAGAATCGCAACAGCATGGTTAAATACTGCCGATGAAGCTCCATCTGTAAGAATTCCCTCCCCCGACTTCGAAACTACACCTGAATTAATGATTGATACTGGGTCACAGGTGAACTTATTAAAAATTCAAATCGTAAAGCTACCACAAGAGATAGACAAGAAAGATCGACTAATACTCAAGGGCATCTCTCCGGTCCCCGTCACCACGCTTGGTACAGTGAAGATAACCCTTTTTGGCGACAACGTCACGTTTAACGTAGTCGAAAATGATTTCCCAATTAAACCACAAGGAATACTAGGTACAGAATTTTTTATGAAACAAAATGCCTCGATACATTATTCCAAAAAGCAGTTAGAGTTCAACGGAAACTCTATTCCATTTGTAAACAGAACTCAAATCGTACTACCTGCTAGATCAAAAACCGTTTCCTTTATTAATATATTAAATTCAAATATAAAGGAAGGGTATTTACCCCGGTTAGACTTAGGCACTGGGATTCATGCTGGTAACGCTCTTGTCCGTAATCAAGACGGCAAAGCGTACTTACAAATAATAAATTCTAATGAAACGGACATAACGATCACAAGACCTACTGTTGAATTGGATGAATTCGAAATTGTGATTCCAGAACCCAAACAAAGACGAACAAAAGAGACTATGACGTCAAAGCGCGTCACTCCTATCCCCGCCCTAAATTTAAACAAGTCCCTTATACCCCAGGATCCGTTGATCCACCAAACCGAGGCACCCGTGAAAGTGCACTCACTCTCTGAGCATTATGCCAGATCAACCCTCCACCCAAATTTCCTTGAGTCTCTTAGTATTGCGTCGGGTGAGGAAGTATCAATAATTTCTGAAAAACCCACAACAAGGATGGAACAAGTGCTCGGATTAATTTCAATGGATCATATGAATCCGGAAGAAAAACTACATGTCCAAGGAATTTTAAGTAAGTACCATGACCTTTTTCATCTACCAGATGAGAAGTTGGGTCATACGAACGCTATCCAGCATGGGATCCAGACAACGGACCCAGTGCCTGTCAATACTAAACAATATCGATTTCCTCCAGTACACAAAAAGGAAATAGATAAACAAGTAGGCAAATTACTAGATCAGGAAATAATAAAACCATCATTGTCACCTTACAATTCACCTATTTGGATCGTCTCTAAGAAACCGGGACCCGATGGGGAACTCTTGTGGCGAATGGTAATTGACTTCAGGGATTTAAACAAAATTACAGTTCCCGACGCATACCCACTTCCAAATATCAATGAAATATTAGATCAATTAGGAGGAGCAAAGTACTTCTCCGTATTTGACCTCGCGTCAGGATTCCACCAAATCCCTATGAAACCGGAAGACGCACCAAAAACCGCATTTTCTACACCTCATGGACATTATGAGTTTGTCAGGATGCCATTTGGACTTTGTAATGCACCAGCTACTTTCCAGCGTCTAATGGACCATACCCTTACGGGACTCCAAGGCACGGAAATGTTCGTATATTTGGACGATATCGTCCTTTACGCAAGTTCCCTAACAGAGCATTTAATCAAATTTAAAAAACTCGCTCACCGTTTACGAGAAGCAAACTTAAAGTTACAACCTACAAAATGTAAATTCCTACATAAGGAAGTCGCTTACCTGGGACATATAATTACCGAGGAAGGGGTAAAACCAGATTTAGGAAAAATTCAAGCCGTCCGAAACTACCCGGCACCAAGTACACCAAAAGGAATCAAACAATTCCTTGGATTAACCGGATATTATAGAAGGTTTATCCCAGAATTTTCCAAAATAGCTCGGCCGTTAACCCAACTACTAAAGAAAGACATAAAATTTGACTGGGGACCGTCCCAGAAAACGGCTTTTGACCACTTAAGGTCAGCGTTGCAGAAGGAACCTATCCTGCAATATCCAAATTTTGAAATGCAATTTCATATCACTACTGATGCTTCCGAATACGCTATAGGAGGAATATTAAGTCAGGCTATCGACGGAAAGGAATTACCGATCGCTTACGCTTCTCGCCTCCTAAATAAAGCAGAAATAAATTATGCAACCATAGAGAAAGAACTTTTAGCTATTGTATATTGTGTTAGACATTTCCGACCTTACTTATATGGAAGGAAGTTTATTTTATTTACTGACCACCAACCCTTGATTTGGTTACATAAAGTAAAGGACCCAACCTCGCGCCTTGTCAGGTGGCGATTGAAATTAGCTGAGTATGAATACGAAATTCGATACCAACCGGGAAAAAGTAACAAACTTGCCGATGCTTTATCCCGAAATCCCCCTACAGTAGAGGCATGCCCAATACGGCCACGAGAAGAAGCCGACGATGACTGGGAAGACCAACCCCCGCCTAAACGAGGTCGAGGAAGGCCGCGGGGCTCCAAAGTACCCATCGCTGCGACAAAACCTACACGTAAAAACCGCCTAAGGACGGCGCCTACGAGGATTCAGCCGAGCCGAAAGGTACGCAAAACTCCGACACCTATAACAGTGCCGTCGGAACCAATGAGTAGCGAAGAAGAAATTGACCAGGATGAAGAAATAGAATTAGCGGACACCCCTTATCAAATTATTTCGCCTCCGCAATCTCCAGTACCACAGGAACAGGAAGACCCCGATTCCGAGGTGGAATCCAACGCGTCGGTCGAATCAACAACTGACTCAGATTTATCAATAATTGAGCCTGACGATTCCCGTGATGCAGCATACGAAGCAGATCCGAATCGAGATATCATAATAACACCGTCAATCAGTCGCGACCCATTGTCCTTACGTAAGGAAACGCTCGTTTTCTTTTTAAGCACCGACGGAAAACCTTGCGACGATGGAGCTAAACAATTACAAGAAGCAGGAGAATTAATAGTAACAAGCGAACTCACTTTGGGCAGAGCTAATGTATCGTATAATAAAGGACAAATTCTTGTAGGGTTAGTAATTAAAGAAACGCAAAATACTCCCCTAACCACGACAAATTGGAGCAAAGTTCTTTCCTCCCTTAAAGAGGTAATACGCGAATTGATCATATTTTCATTCAGTATAGCTAAGACTACAAATATTGATCATTTGAGCTGGCAAAATATCATTACGGACATCCTTGAAGCCGTTAATGAAGAAGACATCAGTGTCACAATATGTTTACAGCTAGTTCGAATTCCCGAAGAATCGGAAAGACAAAATATTATTATGGAAAATCACGCGTCTGCATTAGCTGGACACAAAGGAGTAACTAAAACATATAATCGAATTCGTCATTACTATTTTTGGAAAGGAATGAAGAAAGCCGTGGAAGATTATATTCGAAAATGCGAGGATTGTCAGCGGAAGAAACTCGTCCGTGTTAAAATCAAACAACCAATGATTCTCACCGACACACCTGGAAGAGCCTTTGACAAAATCGCCCTGGATATAGTGGGACCGTTACCCACTACTAGAGAAGGACATACTTATATACTAACTATGCAAGATTTATTGACGAAATACTTCGTGTGCGAACCCCTCAAACAGTCCACATCGATAAAAATCGCGGACGCATTTATAAAAAAATTTATCTGTCAATTCGGAGCTCCCAGAGCCATCCTCACTGACCAGGGAGCTAATTTCACTGGTAAATTCATGAAAGTTATCGCGCAAAAATTTAGAATTGAACAATTTCGAACCACAGCTTTTCACCCACAGACTAACGGTTCTTTAGAGCGATCGCACCTTGTCCTAACGGAATATTTGAAAATGTTTATCAGTAAATACAGCGACTGGGACGAATGGACCGACATGGCCGCGTTCTCTTATAATACCAGCGTCCACGAGGGCACTGGTTACACTCCACACGAGTTAGTATTCGGGAAAATAGCCCGGGTACCCAGTCGAAAAAGGGTGCCCGAAGATTTTGAAAACGAAACTTATAATCAATACCTCTCGAAATTAAGTATAAGAATGCAAGAAATACAAACCGCTGCTGCGGAAAAGTTAAATCAGTCTAAACTTCGCTATAAAAAATATTATGATCGTCACATAAATGAAGAGACCTTCAAACCGGGTGACCCAATATTCGTGTTAATAGAACCGAGAAAAGGGAAATTCGGGGACCAGTACTCCGGTCCGCACACAATACTAGAGGTTATCCCTTCGCAAAATTTGAAAATTTCCTGGAAAGGAAAAACTAAAATCATACACGCTAACAAAGCGCGTCTTGGTCGTTTACGCGAAAACCCTGGTTGACCCTAGTTATAAGAAAAGAAATATAAATATTAATTATTACATTTCCTAGGAAAACCAAAATGCCACACAAGAGGGCCCAAAAGCCCAACGGGCCAAGAACCAGTGGGGGAGGGAGAGGAAGAGTAATCTCCCACCTCAAGTGGAAGCGCCGAGAAGCCCTACGGGAGGGAAGAAGCTTATCGCCCCTCCTCCCGAAGGTAACCTCCTCCAGCATCATCCGGGAAGCAGCACCCCAGGTGGAAGTAATAACAATCGAGGACTCCCCTTCCCCCCCCCCCCCCCCCTCATCTACACCCATCGACTGGGAGGCCCTGATGGAGGCAGTGACGCCTCCACCCCCGCATCGCTCCCCAAAAAGGGTGCTCACCCCTCCTCCCCAACTCCCGAGCATTCCAGTCCCCTCCACCATCCCTCCTTGTCCAGGGGTCGTGGAAATTTTGGACACGGGGTCAGCCACGAAGGTCCCAGACCACAAAGAGCTGACGCCCGAGTTTTTAAAATGGTTCGATGACCTCTATCAAAGTGGTCAGGACCTCACGTTTATCCTGGACGATCCCTCCCTCCAATACCTCTCCTATTCTTATCCCCCTTAAAATCCTACTCCTATCCCCCTAAATCCCTTGTAAATAGTTCCCTGTATATACCCCCTTACCCTTTCTTATATTTTTCTTTTATTTTAATAGGCCCTTGCCCAAATGATTCTTTTTGTATATATATATTTTTGAATAACCCCATTTTCTTTTCCGTTTCCTTTTTGATTTTTTTTGTCTATCACTGCAATAAGCAGCATAACATAACTTCAAATCACATCCCGCTCCTTACGGGGAAGAAATGCAAGCATTTCTTCATATAAGGGGGAAGGTGTAACGTCCCAACATTTTTCGCGCGGTACTATTCAGAAAATCTATTAAAAATCTCAGAATCACTCCACCAAAGTCCCTCAAATTCAATTATTACCCCTTTTCCCCAATCGCTGATCACCTCGATGATGTACCTTAGCGGTCCCCATCTCGAGATGGTCAGTACGAAACCTCCTTCACTTATTCGCCCAACGAGGCACGAATTCCCTCCTCAAAAGTAAATCTAAACAAGTCCCTCGCCCCAGAATCTTCTTAAACCGAGACCACGTCTCACTCCTACTCTACGACCCTCCAAATCCAAGCCATTCAAACCCCTTTCCCGTTAAAATACCCAAAATCCATGCGATGGGTTGAATATCTCCAAATACCGTTCATAAAAACCCAAGAAATCTAATTGCGACGCATATTCGGCGTACGTGACAGAAGAATGTCTATTAATAGACACTCAGTTTATAAAAACCCCGGAAGTCCTACTGCGACTAAATTCTTAAATGTGTCAAGGCCGATACCGCGCGTACCCCGCAACAAACATATAAATACGAGGTCCTGAGAGGCCGGAGATCATTATCACCAGTATTTTCAATAGTACTAAAAGTATTCATTTAGTGAAAATTATATAGTGAAACCATTAAAATCAGTTACCTACGGCTTCTACCGTAAGCAATCAATTATTATTATTATTATTATTTATATCATTCCCATTTATAATTTCGTATTATTATTGCTTATTGCGTTCACTTATTATCTTGTATTTATAACTTTCATTTCGTCTATTGCTTTCGCGTATTAACGCTTATTATTTTCATATTATTCTATTTACTTAAAGCTTATCATATATATATATAATTGAATTACTACTACTTTTCTATACGCTTATTGCGATCATTTATATTTTGTATTATTACTATTACTACTTTCTATATATGTGCTTATTGTAATCATTTCCTTTAATTATCGCATATTGTATTTCATATTCATACTTTTATATTGTACTAATCACAATTTATATAAATGTCATGTGCTAATGCTCGCTGTCAAACGCATTTCTATAACAATTAACTGCTTTTGCATTAACGATGCATGGCATATTATCGTACCTTGAATAAACAAACGTTCTTGTTTAAATCACGCTTTGAATTATTGTGTCTAATCTCCGGTTGCGAATATCCTCAAACCAAAACAAACTGCAGCAACAGCTGATCTCGATCAGTGAACGCTAAAGCCCCAGTTGTGTTTACAAACATACTATTGCACGAGCCGTGCTATTCACGGAAATATTATAAGTGATTTTCTCTACATAAATGCAACGTTAAAATCAAAACAAGAGTGCTAACGGGTGTCCCCGGATACCATTCGCCTTTAAACCTTCCCTGGTCGATTAGTGTGCTGGATGTCAGATTCGCGCCTGATCTATCCTTTAGCTTTAGAGTGCAGGATGTAAGATTCGCGCCTGGCTTCCCTCAAAAACCCTCAGTGTGCTGGATTACAGATTCGCGCCTGATTCCTCTAAAACCCTCAGCGTGCTGGATCACAGATTCGCGCCTGACTCCCTCAAAAACCCTCAGAGTGACGGATTTAATATTCGCGCCTGGCTTCCTCTAAAACCCTCAGTGTGCTGGATTACAGATTCGCGCCTGATTCCTCTAAAACCCTCAGCGTGACGGATTTAATATTCGCGCCTGGCTTCCTCTAAAACCCTCAGTGTGCTGGATTACAGATTCGCGCCTGATCCCTCAAAAACCCTCAGCGTGACGGATTTAATATTCGCGCCTGGCTTCCCTCAAAAACCCTCAGTGTGCTGGATTACAGATTCGCGCCTGACTCCCTCAAAAACCCTCAGAGTGACGGATTTAATATTCGCGCCTAAGTTCCCACAAAATCTCAGAGTGCTGGATTTTAGATTCGCGCCTGAGTCCATTCTACCCCGCATGTCATTGTCCCCAAAAGACCTCACCCGGGACGTGACAACGCAAATAAAGAAAGTGTAATTAAAAAGGCAAAAGTGCATTATGACGCAAATAAAGAAGTGAAATGCGGAAAGCAAAGAAATTATGATCAGCTAAATAAAGATGTTATCTGCAAAAAGCGGAAGGTATATTATCATGAAATACGTAAAGGAGATGATTATAATAAAGTAACGGGTAAAAATATGTCACATAAACATATGTTTCCAAAAGTAAAGGGGAGAACATTTCATCTTCCTTTGCCGTTAGAAGAAAATTTTTAAAAAATCTGTCCTTCGACTGAACCTTTAAATCAAAATCATGAACCTTTAAATCAAAATACATATTGGTGCGGGGCGTTCCAACAAAATCTAAAATAGTTTGGGAAAAGTTAGTTGACTTGAAGAAAGTATGGAATTCCTTAGTGTGGTTGAAAACCAACAATCCTCTATACTCGGAAATTGTTTTACCACAATCGCACGATTTATTGCTGAGTGCCAAATTAACAGATACCTACAGAATTTCAAAAAGTTGTTGCCAATGATAATAATAACGAATTTATCGAGGACGTTGAAGGTGAAACACTTAATATCGATGAAAACAACAAATGTGCATTATTAACGCAAATGTCACAATCTGATTCATATTATGAGCAATTTACGATTTATCCAATGTACGACAAAAGGGTTAATGAATCTGCTACCGCACTCTATCAAATGCTTAAAGTTCATGACATTCCGTTGGGCCATCGTGCTGAACACTTAGATGTGAAATGTTTCCCAGATTTATATCCTTATGGGGTGAATGGACAGTAAGGTGGTTACAAGGCATAGGGGGAAAATTTTTTTTCGTCGT
This sequence comes from Andrena trimmerana, assembly GCA_951215215.1. Taxonomy (NCBI): domain Eukaryota; kingdom Metazoa; phylum Arthropoda; class Insecta; order Hymenoptera; family Andrenidae; genus Andrena; species Andrena trimmerana. Next base: position 13,574,813 of record OX578062.1, read on the forward strand.
ATCTTCGACGGGAACCCCCAAAAAGTTGCCAATGGGTAAAAAAATAAGATTCTGAAAGTTACAGCTCGATCGGATAACGTTAAGACCTGCCTCATCAGCCCTAAAGTATTAAAAACGAGCTATTTTTCTAAAAAAATCGGAGTTTTTCCGCTATAACATTAGAACGGTTTATCCTAGGAACTTGTTTTTTTTTTAGTTTTGTAGAGAATGTTCCTGGCTACAATTTTTATTGTTACAACTTGCTTGACAAACGTACAGATCGGAAGATATTTGGCTTTTTCGAGGACTGGACCCGGAAAATCGACTTTTTCAAGAATCTGTAAAAATTCGCTTAAGTTGATAATTTTTTTTTAATGTGTTTCTACTATTATTTAGTTATATAGCATCGAAGAGTTCAAGTAAGATACTTTTAAAAAATAGATTTTCAACCACGTAGGTGAAAGGAAGGAGTGGGTTAGAGGAGGGGAGAAGAAAGAAAATATTGTCATGCGAATCAATTATGTATTATAATTAAACCATAGTGAATTTATAACATGAAACTTAGTTATTATACACACATGTATACATATTAATAATAATATATAAATTAATAATAATTAGTAAATAAGTTGAATTGGCAGCTTTGTCAGATTGAGTAATTAGAATCAAGCAGGTGGTAGAGGTGTTGAAAGGGTAGATTTCAATACGTCGGGGAATAATTTTCGACATTCAGCAACTACTTGCAACACATACTGCTTCTGCTCTTCATCTTTTGTGATGGTCGCATTGTAGTCTTGCATTAATTTGACACCCCTTTCGGCTGTGTCATTTACAACCCTAAAACGTTTCACAATTCCCTGTACTTTTAAAAAATCTAGGTCTTGATTCCAAACATCCGGATCGGAATGTAAGAAATCAGTAGAAATGTTGAACCGTTTGAAGAAGTTGAATGTTGTTTGTGTAATAAAGTAATCGACTTCTTCGTCCAGAAAAGAATGAGCTTCTTTCAAAGCGATTTTGCCTTTAACTATCCTATCGTCTTCTATGTTTTCTTCCTCACTGTTTTGCTCAAAAGACAACATTTTTGCAGCCATGTTTATTTTGATTTCTTTATTTAAAGTTTTATCAAAAAAAGCGAAAGCAACTTGCTCTGGGTTCAAATACCACAAATGATTAATAAGTTTAGACAATGCTACTTTTGAAATGTCTCCATCAATTTTTTCATAATTAACTAAGGTTTTTAACAACTGTAAATCTTGGTTGGGGGCCATTGCAGCTTTAGGAGCATTAAACCAAACTTTGACATAAACATTAATTATAAATAAACAAATACTTCTGATAGCATCTATCTCGGAGTCACTTAAAGAAAATTGCCCCCTGAAAACAAAAATTTTTAGGGAGTAAATGGCTTTCGCCATCCACCTGGCGCTTTGAAAGAAATCATGTTTGGAGCAATACGACCTAAAAATATCAAACACAACTGTAAAAATTCTTTATAATCTTCTCTGGGCTGATGCCGTGGTTTTTCTAATTGCGCTGAAAGAAAACTAGAAATCTGTTCGAGATCATTTACATTTGTTTTGACCTGTTCATCATCAACACCAATTTTATATTTTTTTTTGTCAATTTTGGACCACCTTGTCTGAAATCTTTTAAAAATGTCAGGCTGGGGGCCAGTAGTTGAACCCATTTTGCAATCAAAAACTGCCTTCAGTATTATTTCTAAAATGTGATGGCGACATGCTAAATATAAAAGACTTTTTTCAAATAATTGTTCTAATAACACACAGGTTCCTCTCAAACGACCAGTATTGACAGCGGTAGTGTCAAAACACATTGCTTCGATTTTTTCTATTGCCCCCCATTCTTCCACTTCAGAAAAAACAGCTTTAGCCTGAGTATATCCCTTATTATTTTCCATCAAAGGAACTCCTATCAACTGCTCTTCGTCACCACAACTTATCAAAACTGCCAACCTCTCTACATTTTCTTTTTTCAACATATCTGGGAGCAATTTCCCATCCCAATGTAGGACAGCACCTTGTAAGTCCGAATTTTGAAACCTATTTTTAATAATTTGTACTCTGTCCTTACGAAATTTCTGTCTGCGCTTTCGTACGGTGGACCTACTGATTGCTAACTGCTGTGGATCTTGCCCTAATGCTTCGGCAGTAGCCGAAACAATTCTAACTGCGTCTCTATCCGAAATGTTACATCTATCTAACAATACTGACAATTTCTCTGTAATAATTTCGTGACCTCCTCGGCAGTACTTTCTTTTCTTCGGTTGTAACATGTCGATTCCTGTGTCCTGAAAGTCCTCATCATGCTTCTCTTCTATGTCCTGATTTCGATGTGATTCCTGTTCTTTTAAATCACTGCTTGAGCTTAAATATTCCATTTCTACATCTTCATCTTCTAGAAAACGACAGAAAGAAACGATTAGAAACAAATAAGAAACACAAACATATTTATTTAGATACAAAGGTGCCAAGGTGCTAGGTAGGTACAACAAAATAGATCCATATAGGTACTAACTACTATATTTAAACTACAGTCTTGGCTTACCTACAGTTTGCAGTTTTGAATTTTCCAGTCTGGCCGCCTCAGCTGCTTTTCTCTGTTCCCTTCGTTCTTCTGCTCGTAGGAATTTTGTATCAACTCCTGCCATGCAGCCAGTACGCCCCTTTTGCCTCTGAAGGAGCAAAAACTGTCTGTCTTCTTCATTTATATTGTTCAGCGCGTCTTGGTGTGCAATATCAAACAGGTCATCAAGGCTTGACTTAAAATTTTCTACTTTTATACTTTGAGCTACGCTTACACATCTGGTTGCATTTTTTTGCAGTTTTTTCCACTCCTCGTGAAGTTTTTCAAGCTTCGCAATACAATCTTTCAAATGTTTGGTCTGTATCTTAGCTTTCTCCCAAAAAAGTATGACTTCCTGGATTGTGAGTCTTGCAGCATTTCTGGTTTCTAGTTTCACTTGACGTTTATTGTAAAACAAACTGCGTAAAACTTGTCTATTGGATGGCAATTTACTGCCAGTAATTTGATGGGACATATATCCAATTAGAAAAATCTTGTCTTTCTGCCTGGAACTTACACCACTTGTAGCTGTAGAGGACGAAGTCGATGGTTCTGAATCCATGATTATTTACAGCTTTGAAAAACAAGAAATGGAAGCTAGCCACACACACACACGAAATATTTGTCTCTTCTCTCGGAGTCGTACGGCCTTATTAACTCCGTGGTACGCGGTGCCAGTGGCTTTATCACTCGCTGGGTGATTACAAAATAAATGGTTGTCTGTTTCACCGCACCCAACTCGCTGATTAACAAATCACCCGATGATACAGAAGAAGGTAAACGGTTCACGCTAAACTTCACGACACGGTACCTCAGAGGGCTTGTTCAAGAGTGAGAAGCCGTGTCACCTTCGAAGAGCTATTTATACAGCCTTGGCGGGGGATCCCATCCCTGAAGCACCGCCGAAAACACGCGGGAAAAATCGGCGTGAAAATGAATGGACAGCGGAAGATATCCACTTCCGCACGCCCAAAAATACTGACCTGGGCGAATCTGGCTGCCGGATGGGTAACGCGGCCATAGCCTGACTCTTCCAGGCCCATGGGGAAAAACCCGAAAGTACCTGCGCGTAACGGATAACACTACCTAAAACATGGAGGCGTGCTAGCGACGAAGCCGCTACACGCCAAATTAATTTTAAATGATTGATTTGAATCGTGGCGAAAAGTAAACTCGTTGGGCTGACTGTTGACCAGACGAGGTGTATGAGGTCTATGTCATGAACGTTTGACTAGACCAGGTGATGTTGTCTGAACGATGACTGTATCAAAAGACCATCCTTGTTTGAAGAGCACTGATTGAATTCTGATCTTTGTCCACCTCTTTGACGTCGAAGGTAGGCAAGACATCAGAATTGCGGGAGATGCCAAAATTGTTGATTAGCTAGCTTCTCGTCGAAGGGGAGGAACCTTTCCTCTGCGATTTCGGCGGTGGAGGAGGAACCCTCTCCTTCTTGGTGATGTCAGCGGAGAAGAACCGGACATCTGGCTACCAAACGTAAGATCGACCAAAGCGTCTTGCCGGGGTCGTGGTTTATAACGGTATTGTTCCGCGAGTCAGCGGTGGAGGACTGTACATATCGGTCCCAAGTTACCGGGTAGCAGGTACCACTCGCTGACAGAGCAATCAACGGATTATTACGGAGCGAAGGTCGAAATCCAAGAAAAAAAACGGCACTGTGTCGAATGCCCCCTATTCGATATCTGGCAGGTAAATATTTTCCAGTGAACGCTTCGGAAATAAGCACTGCCCGATCGTAAACGAATAAAAATGAATTTCCCTTCGAAAACTTTGAAATTGCCGGCTGTAAACGAAAATGACGTTTCGCTTCGTTTCGAACCCGCTTTTGTCCCGTAAGATGGAATAAGAAATATAATACATTTAAAAACTTATACTGAAACATTACTTTGATGTGTTTGAACGCAAATAATTCAACATGCAACCAAAGTATGGGTAAAAAGTAATTTTATCACGTTTATAGCGAATTTTTACAGATTCTTGAAAAAGTCGATTTTCCGGGTCCAGTCCTCGAAAAAGCCAAATATCTTCCTATCTGTACGTTTGTCAAGCAAGTTGTGAAAATAAAAATTGTAGCCAGGAACATTCTCTACAAAACTAAAAAAAAACAAGTTCCTAGGTTAAACCGTTCTAATGTTATAGCGGAAAAACTCCGATTTTTTTAGAAAAATAGCTCGTTTTTAATACTTTAGGGCTGATGAGGCAGGTCTTAACGTTATCCGATCGAGCTGTAACTTTCAGAATCTTATTTTTTTACCCATTGGCAACTTTTTAGGGGTTCCCGTCGAAGAAATTCGGACATCGATTTCTTGCGACCACCCTAATGGACAGCATGAAGAAAGATTGGTTCGTTTGACTGATCATGAATTCATTAAGTCCAAACTGATGTCCAAGCATTCGCAATTTCGATTGAACATGCAATATATTTTTCATTTATTACACGATACCAATATGCGGCAATTAAACGCTGGAATTTTTCACAAAATGAACGTCGTAAATCCACGTGAAAAATACACAGCTGCAGGTTTTCTAGAACAACTCTCTAAAGATCAGCTACAAACGAACTTGAACACTATATATTCCAGATTACGTAATATAGCACAGTATTGGCGAAAACCGAGAAATGATTTGAACTGTATGGACCAGCTACATGGCTCCACACGCTTAGTCAAGTGAGTGGCTATGGACAGAGTTAATAGAATATCTTCGTGAAGTAAACGACCCATCGGTGGCTAAAATGTCTCCGAACGAACTCATTGCTTCTGATCCCGTTTCAACTGCTCGATTTATAGATAATACATTCCACGCTATGCTGGATTTCATTTGTTTGTCCGATAATCCGATTGGTAAGGTCACTTATTACTTTTGGCGCAGAGAATATCAAAGCAGAGGATCACAACATTTTCATCTTTTAATTTGGATTGAAGATGCTCCTATAATCGATAAATCTTCGAAGGAACGTGTAGCAGAATTTATAATGAAATACGTCACTTGCAGATTGCCATCGCCGCATGTGTCGCCAGAATTATATAGACGAGTAATTGCACACCAAATGCATAAATGCAATAATTACTGTCTACGCAACAAAAAAACTAAAAATTCCTTCTGTAAAGTATGTAGATTTTTATTTTCACGTCCAGTTACAGATACTTTGATAATAAGGGATGTGGCTGTGTTTGAGATTCAGTAGTTCAGATCTCCGCCACACCCAGCTCACCGCAGCACCTCCTGGACAGCGGAGCACCAAGCCCGATCCACAATCGATCGGCCAATCATGTGTCAGCGACAAAACTCTCAGCCAATCAAATTTCCCCACGTCGATCGACTCTCTAGACTTTTGGAGAAGACGACTAATGGAAATCGATTGGCCATCTTTGATTCATTCTTGTTCATACAGAGTACAGTGAAGGGCGCGTAGTTTTCTTAACTTCACATCTCGTCACGTAACTGGTGAAGCTCTCAATTTTTCTCGCTCAGCATCAATTTAGAGCTCATCTCAAATGGTGTTTACCATCAACCGCTCAATTCTCACTTCTTTCACGCGAATCGATTGTGGATCGTGGTCGAGGCTCGTCCACGTGGCGGTCGGTGTGCGTGGTTCACATTGCTTTCAATAATTCTCACTGTTGTTCAGTTAAAAGCTCGGCTCACCTCTCATCTCTGTGACGCATACTCAACGAGTATTTTATAATAAAGACCACGAAACATTTTACGACAATAAGTGCATTGTGACTTTGGACATAACCTCCCCGGCAAACTCACGCTCATCGCGTTATAACATTCGCGAACAGGCTATTTCTATAGGTGCTAGAAAACAATTGAAAGCAAAAGGTAGACTCTATGATCTTCCACGTTCAATAACATGTTACTGTACTAAGTATGTGTCAAAGCCGGAAAAAAGTTACGCTACGGACACTATGGCAGCAATAAATTCGACTAAGTCATTGGTTAGTCTTCTATGCAACCTTGGAATGCTCATGCTAAATCATAGAGAATGTGGAGCGCCTGAATGCGCTGATACTCTTTTAGGATTATCATTGCATGGAACTGATTACAGTACTACTATTAGATGGTTAGATGTAAATATAATGAGATGTAGGAAATTGAAAACTCGCAAAGAGATTGAAGATCTGGAAGGTGAATCCACAGACATATTTTGTCCATCTCTCATAGATGATTACTATCCTAACAGACCTAAGGAATTAGAATCAAAGCATCTGTACGATTTTGCTATGTGGTATGACGTTACTAAAATTAGACCGTCTGAAAAAACTGAATATTATGAAATCCGTGCATCTTTGTTTGTGAAAAAAGGCAAAGAGGATATCTTATCAATCATTATAAGTACAATGTTCAAACCCATCCTGAGAATTATTATTTCTCATTATTATTATTATTATTATTCAAACTTTGGAGTAACACCGATGAATTGAAAAATGGATTTAACACATATGCGGAAGCTTTTTTGTCGCTACAATCACAATTGACAGAAGCAGTTCAATATCACGAACGAATAACGGATATTCAAGAAGCACGTGATCATATAAAGGAAGAAATTGAAAAGAACGTGTTGAATACTGTAGAGCAAGAAGAAAATGATAAAGGCGATCACCCAATAGAGAGTGTCCCCGTTGAAACTGTTGGTGCCATGAAAGATTTTAAAGACGCGGAAAACAAATTTGACTGTGGTGATCTTGCAGAAATGATTTCGGAATTGAACCATGATCAGAAGCAGATATTTGATAAAGTTACTAAGTCCTTGACGTCTAACGATAACATTCTCAGACTTTATGTGAGTGGCGAAGGTGGCACTGGGAAAAGTTTTTTAATAAAAACTATTAGACAGCGGATCAAGCAGATTATCGGAAAAGACACAGCAGTAAGTGCTCCTACTGGAATCGCAGCTTTTAATATTGAAGGTCTTACCATACACCGATTATTCCAATTACCCGTAGAACATGGGCATACAGCCCAGAAATAAGCAACTTAGCGATGCAGCCCTTCAAATTGTACGAGATCAACTGAAAAATGTTGCTTTAGTAATCATCAATGAAATTTCGATGGGAGTTTGACTTGAGGAGAGGTAGCGAGCAGACGTGTACCACTGTCGCTCCCTGTGCTTACTAATATCGGCACCGTATATTTGGAATATTTCAAATATTTCAGTCACACTGTTAAAAGTCTTCACGAGTGGTGAATAGTGTTTCTACTTTCGAGTCTTTCAAACTGCGGTCGCAGTTTGATAGGCTTCAACAAATCAGTGTAATGGCCTCTGACAACAGGAGTCATGGCACTCAGGAAGATAACAGTTCTACCCAACCACCCGCAAACAAAACATATGCCTATGTTATGGCGCGAAGCTCACAGCCAAAGAAAGAGGACGCAATTATACTGGATTCAGTGGAAGGCATCACTAATGACGATTACATTGACAGTCTGGAAAAACTAACCGATGCAAGTAATATTCTGTTTATTTCAAAAATCTCCGGTGGTAGAGTATGCGGTTTTCTGTCCAACAATTCCCTAGTTGAAAATCTAACCAACAAATCAGTGCAAATAAAGAATCAAACACTGAATATCAGACCTTTAATGGAAAAAAACAAAAGAGTAGTTATCTCTAATGTATCTCCTACTATACCGCATGAAACATTAACAGACATATTAAAAAGCAAAGGTATAACATTGGCCTCCCAGATGAACTACATTAGAGCAGGATTAAATAAACCGGGTCGTTCACATATTCTTTCTTTCCGTCGACAAGTCTACATCAAGGAAGAAGATGCACATCTTCTACCAGAGTCACTACAAGTAAATTATGACAACACGATGTACTGGGTTTATTGTAGCACGGACTCAGCGTCCTGCTTCATATGTAAACAGAACGGCCACATAGCTAAATCTTGTCCGAATCAAAGTGTGGAAAGGACTGTAAATACTGCACCTAAACAAACCCACATCCTAACTCCTTCGGACCACACCCCGGAAAGCGATCTAACTCCACAGAATGCAAGTAGTCAAATAAAAAAAAGGGACAAAGAGACTTCCTCCAGCATCCACTACATCTGAAGGTACAATAGATAATCTCTATTCCAAGAACAACGAACACACTTATCCGCTCTTAAATCACAGCAGTGTAAATTCTCCGGCACCAGAGATCGTAAGCTTTAAATTCAAAACACCGGAAACCAAAAAAATGAAGCGCAAATCAAATACAGCCTCAGATGAATCTGCTGCAGAAGAAACTCCCACAGACTTAGAAGATAGTCTACTACCAGCAAGACACGTAATTGAACACTCTCCAGATCCTCAAGTCTTGGGTTATGATCAATTCAAAAAGTTTTTAGAAGAATCCTGGGGTCGTCCTAACTCACTAGAAATTGCCTTCGAATTTACACAGGATATAGATGGCTTAATTAAAATGATCGGCATCGTTTACCAACATTTAAAGGATCGTAGCTTAAAAGCAAGGCTCACAAGAATTAAAAAGAAACTCTTCTGGCAAAGTCAATCAGCACAGGATTCGGATCCATCACTGTCATCTAGCAGATCATAAACCAAGAATCAAAATAAAAGAAAAATAAAATAAAATACATAATCCTTTTCTCTCAAGAGCTGGATGATGACACCTAACCCGAGCACGGACAAATTGCATTCTACAGAGCTCAGATTACTGTTCTGGAACCCCAGAAGCATCATGAAAAGAAAAGAAGAACTCCCTAAAATTCTCGGAGGCTTAGACATTTTGGTATGTGTAGAGTCATGGCTTTCGGACAAAAGTCCCAGGGAAAAGGATTTCCACTTCAGCGGCTTCAAAACCTGCAGGAAAGACTGTACTCACTCGAAAGGTGGAGGAATCTGCATGCTCATACGCAACAATCTAGCGTTTGTTGAATTTAACAATCTGAAATGTTCCGAAAAATCTGTGGAACTAGCTGGCATTAAAATTACTAATGTTAAACCCGTAATTGATATTATTGTTTGTTACAGAACTCCAGGTGCAATACTCCCACAATCTAAATGGGATGAAATCTTCGAGAATATTGGTAATAAAAAGCACACAATCTTAATGGGAGATTTCAATGCCCATCATAAACATTGGAATTGTAGCAAAAACGACACCAATGGGGAAAGACTCCTTAATAGTTTTATTAGATCAAATTTAATACTTCACAATCACAAATCTATCACTCATGTACAACCGTACAATAACAATAGCATCACGTCCAACCTAGATTTAATATTTTCTTCTGGTATCATTGCAGACAAGATCAACGTAAAAGTAAATTACGACACCAGGGGTTCTGATCATTTTTCGATCTTTATAAATGTAAGTTCAGGAAAAACTATTTATCGTAAAAAATCTTTTAATATAAGTTCACAAAGAACTAACTGGGAAGAAGTTCACAAAAACTTAGAGGATAACTACTCTAAATTCTTAACGACAGAATTCGATCAATTGACGGGTAGCGAAAAATATCTCTTATTTACAAATATATTAATCACCGCTGTCAAGTCAAATACACCCAAAAAAAGAATCGTTAACAATAAAATTCATCGAAATCCGGTTCCCTGGTGGGACCCAGAGTGTGAGAAGGTCAAAAGGCTCAGAAAAGCAGCGCTCAAAAAATGGCAATTCACCAATAACCCCAAACATCACATAGAATATAAAAGGAACGTGGCCATAGCTAGGAAAACTTTTAAAGTTAAAAAAAGAGACTATTTCAAAGAATTCGCAAAGAGCATTAATTTGGAACATTAGGAAAATATTAAAGAATAAATGGACTAAAATAATACCTTCTCACACGTCTGAGCATCACCAGCTGGAACACAAAATTATGGAAGCTCTGGATAAAATCAGCCCCCCATGGGTCCCAAATGACCCCAGAATGGTTGCCTTCTTGTGTCGACAACGCAATCCTAAATTCACCCTTCAACTTTGCAGAGTTTAATATTGCTCTCAAAAGTAGAAAGACGCGCTCAGCTCCTGGCATAGATGGAATGAACTACGAAATTCTTCAAAATCTCCCAATAAAACATAAACTAATCCTACTGGATATATACAATGAAATGTATTCCTCGAGCAACTACCCGCCAGAGTGGAAAACATCTTACATACACTTCATTAGTAAATCGGATGGTAAGAGTGTCAGACCTATATCCTTACTATCATGTCTATGTAAGCTTTTTGAATCGATGTTAAAAAATAGACTAGAGTGGTGGACAGAACGCAATAACATTCTTCCTAAAACCCAAACAGGATTTCGAAAAGGTCAATCAACCATAGATAATTTGACCAACTTAGCCTTGAACGTAGATGAAGCCTTCAGCAACAAAAAACACCTTCTAGCTGCATTTTTAGATGTCAGTAGCGCATTTGACAATGTCAACATAAATATTCTTTTACAACAATTAGCAACGATTGGATGCCAGAAATATTTGATACTACAGATTCCGATGATGCTTGGTTCGGAAAAAAGCCTATGCTGCTATTTGGTGATTTACTACAACTTCCTCCTGTTCACGAAGAACCTGCTTTTATACAATTATCCAATAAGAGTATGGAGAAAAATGTTGGAGGATTAGGTTCTTATAATTTATGGTCTGCCTTGTTTAGCTATGACGAATTGACAATAAACATGCGACAGCAGGGTGATAATATTTACAAAGACATCTTGTCGAGAATTCGCACCGGAGTAGTGACCGATTCGGATACAAAGCTATTAGAATCGAGGAAATTAAATTTCAAAGCGACAAATTGTTGTAATGATCGATTAAACGAATTATGTGATTACATGTGTAACGATTTCGAGCGTAGCGTAACGCTCCTTACAGGATTTCGAGATTGGTTCGAGTGGTGTGCGATAAAGAATTAAAATTCCAGAACAAGAATTTAACTTAAATAGTGTTTATTCAAGAAAAACACTTCTAAATAATACATGAAAATATAATTTAACGCCTTAATACTAAAGAAATTAAAGAAATTAATTAGGTTGCGACACTAGGTCGTTACAAAAAGTAATGCCCGTTTGAACGACCGATTTGGAGTAATATAATTTAAGTAATTAATAATTTATGGATTACGACTCTCGGTCGATATAGGAATTAGCTTATAATTTAGGAATTGAATATGTTAAGTTGAGAATCGTTTGAATTGTTTCATTGTCATCAGGGGCGGTATTGCCACCTGGAATAGTATTGTTCCTTCGTCGCTCAGGAGTAATATTACTAACCTGAGATTAATAATAATAATAACTTAGCTTCATCAACTAAGTGGCCTACAAAGTGGCCTCCAAGACAGAAACCTCTCGCTAAACCTGGCGACTATAGCCTTAGTTTAAACGATTAGCATAGCCAAGTGTCCTGCAAGGCGGCCTCCAAAGTTGGAGCATTAATGTATGTTGGAATCAGCTTGTAGCTTTAAATGATTCTTAGATGATGGTTGATTGAATTCATAAGTTTGAATGATCTTCTCTGGGCTTACCTGCCCGTATTTATACACATTCGGAGTACTGGGAGCGCACCAATAGGAATGGAGTTCGACTATTACGCGTCAATCATTCTCGTATTGCTCGATCCGTTCTCTAGTCGGTCTACTAAGCGACTGATTAGTACGCAGGCGCACGCAGGCGCACGCATGGATAGCTCGGTTCCCTCTCTCATTTGTCATGCACGAATCACAATCACTGCTTCTGATCCTTGCTCTCGTCGATCCGCTGATCGACTGAGGATCGCGCATGCATTCGATTCTCCCACTCCTTTACTCTCAATTCTCTTTCGTCATACTCGCGTCTCACGATATTCGGAACTAATATTAATATTAACGCTAAACACTCTTATAAAAGTAAGGATAATGGGAATATAATAAGAATATAAGTATTTAAATGATTATTAATTAAGTTTATTGACGAAAAAGAAAGGGCAGTTTTGGGGTTTGTTAAACATGCTTAATGTGGGATCTAATACGGTGTGTTTATTTCCCACATGTGTTCAGTGTGATGTTTTGAACGCTGCAATGCTGAGTCGATTTCCATCCGAAGAAATCCATTTGATCGCTCATGATACAATGAATTGTGCACCGTACTTGAAAAAAAGGTGTCAAAGGTACTAAACAATTATGACGACGATAGCTCCCGAACAGCTGGAGTTGCAAGGGTCGTAATTGTTAAAATAGGTGTTCAAATCATGATTAGAAGAAATATTGATGTTACGCTAGGTCTTGTCAACGGTACCATAGCTAAACTTGTTTCAGTTACACGAGGTGTTGATAATGACGTTGAAAAATTGAAAATTATATTACCCACAGGGCAAGAACATATAATAGAACGTGTATGTGTTAAATTTGAAGTAATGGATAGAGCGTTCGTTATTAGAAAACAATTTCCGATTTGCCTCAGCTATGGTATAACTATTCACAAAAGTCAAGGACTAATCTTGCAGAATGCTATCGTAGAAGTAGGTAATTCAATATTTACTTGCGGACAAATTTACGTTGCTCTTTCACGGGTGACCACATTACAAGGACTGCATCTTATCAATTATGATCCATCTTCCGTAAAGGCACAAGAATCGGCTATAATAGAGTACAATAGATTGCGAAAAAAATATAGACCTGATCTTATGACTATTTTAATTTCTAAAAACCGCGTTCGCAATGTTCGTGATGCTGTTTGGGCAGTACTTAATTATAATGTATCCGAATGTCAGAATACTAATGATCACATCGCGGATACCACTCAATACAACGTAAGAGGTCTCCCGAATTCTGATGTAGTATCTTGTTATGCGAATGCCACAATCCAATGCATGTTATATTGTTCATCTATAAGAGAAAACATATTTTCGACGGAAAAAGCTGATGATATTATAAAAGTCTTTATGGACCAATATAAATCGGATCAAAATCCAAACATAATATCATTACGGCAATTCGCAGAAGAAAAATACGCTTACAATCAGCTGCATGATGCAGCTGAGTTTATTACCTCTCTTTGTGATCATGAGATTCTTATTCAGAATGCAGTACAACACGAAATAACAACAGTATTAAAATGTTTAGCGTGTAATTACACAAGTACTACTGTCAGTACAAATTGTGTGGTACATCTTGCACTGCCCAAGATGTTAAAAAAAAACATTTGAATTTCAAGATATAATAAAACACAATTTCACAGGATGGAAAAATCAGAAAGATCCTTGCAATAATTGTGACCCCCCCCCCCCCCCCCCCCCCCCATAAACATGACTCATGTATGAAAGAAGCTAATTCCCTTTAATTCACGAAAAAAGTTCTCACGCAAAGATTGTGAAATCATCTTTGCTAATTCCAATTGTACCTTTAACCCTTTAATTCACGAAAAAAGTTTTCACGCAAAGATTGTGAAATCATCTTTGCTAATTATAATTGTATTCTCGTTCTCCGTTCGAACACTGATTCCTCTGTTACTGTTTATACTTGACATTCCTTTATTGGCCACAAATCAATTCAGTGCTCAGATTTTCAGCTTCGGTTTTAAGGGGGTAGACACGTCACGTGACCTGGCCGATTCGGCAGGTCGGTATTACAGCAGGTTTTTTCTGCACAGAAATGGTAATACCGATAGATCGACGATTGCCCGGTAAACGCGAGAGGGAGCTGTTTGCTAGTTCCACATTCTATGTATTTTGAATGTGGAAAGAAATTCTCAACTGTTGCGTTGTACATTTTAAACACAAAGTCTGCTGGTACTGCAAACGTAGAATTTCATTGTACTTGAAATGTGCTTATGCTACAATATTCTACGTTGGCAGTATGGAATTATAAGTGAAAAGAAAAAATAGATGAGGGCATGTCTCTAGAAAATGAAGTTTGTTAGGATAGACATTTTTTAATTAGCAAAACACTGAAACAGAACATGAAATACACATCCTATGCAGAAAGCAGTTATGAACAAACATATGTAAAATTGTGTTTGATGTTGAATCCAACGCGTGATTATTACGTGGTCCCCTCCGCGAAGTGACAAAAAATATAACCTATGTATATGCCATATGACAATAAATGTTTAGCGGCTATTGCGTTCTATTACGCTACATTTGTGAACTTTTATCATCCTTCCGAAACATTATTATTACGCCGCAACAGTATCTTTAGGAAATCGGGTATAGCATATAGGTTATATTTTCTGTCACTTCGAGGACAGAAAATCTGCTCCTCCAGCTGACAGAAAATCTGCTCCTCCAGCTGACAGAAAATCCGCTCCTGCACATTTTCACTAGGCCGTTCGGCGTCATGGAAGGGGTACCTCTTCCACCCTGCATTTGTGGTAGTTGTAACGATATTCCTCAGTCCAGTGTTCATGTGTACACTCTGGTTTGGTCTGCAAAAATAAATAAATTTAATAAAAATTATTTTTTGTGTTTATACCACTTGAATGTAAAAACTGATACTTACACTTACTGAAGAAACCATTAGTATTGTGTCCTATTTCTCATAAATATTTTCTTGGAATGGCACTGACCCCTTTTGATTCCAGTTAGTTGTCATAGAACCTGTGATAAAAAGTTAGAACGAGTTGTAATCTGAATGCAATAAAAATGTAAATGTATGTATGTTATTTACTTATCTTTATGTTTGCGGAGAAGACTGCCTTCCTTTCCTCGCTTCATAGAGCATGATTTTCAACGTTGATACTGGTTGGTGGAAATATCTAAAGCAAATTCATATATGAGAGAAACATTCATGATGATTTCCAATTAATCCAATTATTTGAATAACAAAAGTATGTGTCATACTTACGCTTTTATACATGTCATTTCCACTTGATATGAAAGAATAGCTATAGGTATTTATTATTAGGAGAGTGTGATAAGGCCCACCACCACCCCCGTCATAGACGGTCCTTTCCGTATGTATCTTCTACATACTTTGTTACTCACATTTGGGAACATTACTTATTCGACAGCTCTTCATATGCGCTGGATGCACTCGCCGGTGCATTAGTCACTTTGTATTGCAATTGCTTATTGGACAGCTCTTCATATGCGCTGGATGCACTCGCCGGTGCATTAGTCACTTTATATTGCAATTGCTTATTTGACAGCTCTTCATATGCGCTGGATGCACTCGCCGGTGCATTAGTGACTTTATATTGCAATTGCTTATTGGACAGCTCTTCATATGCGCTGGATGCACTCGCCGGTGCATTACTCACTTTGTATTGCAATTGCTTATTGGACAGCTCTTTATATGCGCTGGATGCACTCGCCGGTGCATTAGTGACTTTATATTGCAGTTGCTTATTGGACAGCTCTTCATATGCGCTGGATGCACTCGCCGGTGCATTAGTGACTTTATATTGCAATTGCTTATTGGACAGCTCTTCATATGCGCTGGATGCACTCGCCGGTGCATTAGTGACTTTATATTGCAATTGCTTATTGGACAGCTCTTCATATGCGCTGGATGCACTCGCCGGTGCATTAGTCACTTTGTATTGCAATTGCTTATTGGACAGCTCTTCATATGCGCTGGATGCACTCGCCGGTGCATTAGTCACTTTGTATTGCAATTGCTTATTGGACAGCTCTTCATATGCGCTGGATGCACTCGCTGGTGCATTAGTCACTTTGTATTGCAATTGCTTATTGGACAGCTCTTCATATGCGCTGGATGCACTCGCCGGTGCATTAGTGACTTTGGATTGCAATTGCTTATTCGACAGCTCTTCATATGCGCTGGATGCACTCGCCGGTGCTATTGCGATGTTGTCATCCATCGTTTTATGTACTTTATTTTCTACTCGTACTTGTTTCTCCTGTTTTTATGTATGGAGGTTCTCTAATCGGCTGTTGTCGATTGTATCTGCTATCTATTATTTCTGGCAACATGCAGTCCTCATAGAACTTCCTCAGTTTTTCCTCCATCTCTGTTGCCCAGAAACTATCATCTCTTGGTACTATTATAACTTTCATTCCTTTCGGCGTCTATAAACAGAATAAAGCCCGTTGCCTATTCGTTATGTGCAACTGTCCTTGCACTTGATAATAGTAGTGATGATTTTTATTCATTTCATCACCCCGGAAAATACGCCGTATTGAGGGAAGATGCTCTATTGCTTCAGCAGGCGACAAATCCTTCGCCGATTCGGGACATTTTACTTCGATGATGGTATCATCGTCCACGAGGCCGTCAGGAGTTGCACCTAAGTGAGGCACAGTGGCATCGATGAAGAGGCCACACGTTAGAATAGTGATTCCTAATTCTTCTTCCATTTGTCGCAAGGCGTTTGCCTCATTTTCTCTTCCGTATTGGAGAGAACGTAAATTTTCGAGTTGCGGGTACATTATACTCTTCAAAGTATTTGCCCGTGGTGTTTTCTTTTGTAATCGGCATACCTTGCCGAAATTGGATGCAGTTAATAATTTCTTCCTATAACCGATCCATTTTTCGCTATTCGCCTGATCGCGAGTTTCCATTTCGATCTTGTATCGCGTCGTTTGCCACTCGTGAAGTATAGCCGCGTGCCTTTTACACTCGGAAGAGTATACTGTCTCTTCCATATCTGGTTTTTCTGCACTGGGGCCGTAATCCTGGTCGCACGATTGTTTTTTATTTCGGAAGGAGGATGCTTTTTTATATTCCATTGCCTTTTCTGCTGCACGCTTCCGCCGTTTTTCCAGCTTTCTTACTATGGTTGTCGGCTCTTTATTCATTGCCATACTCAATCTGCTAAACGCCTCTTTCGTGTTATATTGGACGACTGCAGCGGAGACTCTACCCTGATACAAGCCCCCTCGTCCAAAGTTTATCCTTTTGCCTCCGATGAATTTAGCAATGATATTATTGAAACTTTCAACGGCATTGTTATTTAGACCGTGCAGCAAACTGTCAGCTTTAGTGAAAAGTGGCTGCATCGCTTCTTCGATACTTTGATAAATACCAGCTTCTCTCAGTTGTGGAACGTAGTCTACTCTGTTGGGATCAGAGTATTTATTACAGAAGTATGCTAACCTCTGACACTCTTTGTGTTCACCGAAAACATGACTCGGTACATTCGTCAAGTCTTCCTTCAAATTTTGTATTCGTTGATCGAGTGTTTTTTCTTCTTGGAACCGGTATTCCGCAGCTTTCTTTATACCAGTGCGCAGGCGGAGAGCATTATTATGTACGACAGCTCTTAGTTCTTTATTGCGGCCTTTTGCTACGATTTCGCTTATTTTTCTACTGAAATTGCGTAGCAGGTGATTGGTGCATTCTATTTTTCGTACCCGCACCATGTACATTTCATATGGATCATTATCCAATATCTTCTTATACACACTGCTATCGCCATCGGCAACTAGTGTAGAATATATTAGTCCGTGCATATCTATGCTGCATTTGAAGCCTTCGACAATAGCGACACTTTCCATGCCAGTTGAACTCTGATTACGACCCCAGTTCTTGAAGCAACGATGCTCGCGCGGTTCTTCCTTCTTCGTAGATGCTATTTGGCAAGTCATGCAGAATTTATTCTTCACGCTGATGTACAGCACTTTCTTCGTGTGGTATCCCACGATGGCTCCTACGCCAGAAAGAGAATTGTAATCTCCTCCGCGGTATGACCTTTTCATCCAGCTACCATCTGCGACAACTGGGATAAAGGGTACACCGGATTCTGGATGTACGTCGCCTCTTGCTATAGCTAATGCTTTTTCTTCTTTTCCAGCATCTTCCATTTCGCGTTGTGCGGCCTCTTCGAGGGCATCGATTAGGTCATTCTGACAGTTCTCGTAGATCCTTTTCGTCATACAGGACACGTTCACGGCAGTCATTATGTCCTCCAGTTGATTATATCCGCCGCCCGTCATCATTGTTGCGGAAACAGCGGCGCGGTTGATATCCATAGTGGCATCACTCTTCCGAAGACAGGATATGTGCTCTGTGTATTTGCACATTTTGCATTCTACATAATACACATTTTCTAGTCCATTCCGTTGACATCTAATTATTTCAAAATGTTCGATGCCACAGCCAATAGTCGAATGTTTTCGAAGATTTTTTACTTGTTCGAAAACATACGGAAAATCAACGAAATCTATTCCTTCTGAAATTGAATTTTCCGGCTGTTCTGGTTTTTCATTTTCTACCACCCAGTAATCGGCATCACTTTCAACATCTTGATTCGTTTCTTCGTTGGTGTCTCTTACGGAATGTATCTCATCCCTGTCTGTGTTCAAATCTATTTCTTGTACAATTTCTTCTTCGTTCGACTCGAAATGCACTTGTTCCACAATTTCCTCTTCGTCCGCGTTGAAATGTATTTCTTCTAAAATATCCTCCGTGTCCGTATCGAAATGTACTTGCTCTACAATTCTTTCGATAATTGGGAAGTCTTGAAAATTTCCTACGTCTGCTTCGTGTGTTTTGTCCGTAGGAAACTCATACGCAGCAGATGTGTTTGGCAGTGTTTCGTCGTACGAGGTACCTGCACGCGTATCTGCTTCCGCCACGGTGCCCTGACCTACCGTGAGGCACGCTGCTGTTTTCAAACGTTGCCTGCACGTAAAGAGTCAATAATCAGTAACACGTGGTACATACATAGAAATAAGATAAACATACATTAGAAAAGAAAAGCAGGCATAGTAAAAGAAGATATACAGTAAAGTCTCGATGTAAGCGAAAGCCTCGGAACGAAGCAAGTTTAAATGCCCGCTTTTCGCGGAGTACGTGTGAGACAATACTAACGCAATCAAAATTTAAAATTAAAACTTTTGTATTTTTGGTTCCATTTTCATGAAACTTTTACCAACATGTTTGTTAGAATCTCCTGATTAAAATGATACCAAATACGACATAAATCGGACAACTTTTACTTATCGTGGATACGAATCATTTATATTTATATAATTGTCCAAACCATATCGTGTTTGGTGTCATTTTAATCAGAAAATCCTCACAAATATGTTGGTAAAAAAATTATAAAAATGAACCAAAAATAAAATACTTTTAATTGTGAACCTCGTTTACATCGGTGTTGTCTCTCACCGATTTTCGATTTCGGATCGGGTTACACGATCGGCGCACGAGCCAAATTACACGCTTCACTGGTTCCAGGGGCTACCACCCCAACTAGGGGTGATAGAAATTAATACTAATGTTATATAGTCACAATTTTGAACTCTAATCGAAATTTTACTGTAGATCCTACATTTTTAGAAGTTTGTCGACAGTCTCGAACGTAGGAGAAGAGAGCAAGTGAAAAAAAGGACTGCCGATTGTCTCCATCTTTTTCATTCGCTATCCTTCTCTGCGGCCGAAACTTATTACCACTAAATATGTATTATCCAAATTATACCGTGTTTGGTGTAATTAATCATTAGAGAAACATCACAAATGTTACGATACTTTGTTTATGAAAATATTATTATTATTATTTCATTACTGTGAACATCATTCTAAAATATCTTGATGATACGAAGAGGGACGTCTTAGACAACGTGATTCCCTCGCTATGCAAACCGAAGAAAATGCACATTTCGCCTGTTTTCTTTTCACACGCACACCGTCTCCGCTACTCGCAAGCGAAGGCAGCCACAAGCAAACATGTCTGAGTTGCGATACGCGGCTGTGCGAGTATACAGGCACGTGTGCACTTGACCGCGTATGAAAAGAATACTCTTCGCATTTCAATCCTGCGAATTCGGACACTTTTCGGAGTAACATTTGGGATTTTTGTGAAACTTGAATAAGATGTAGTCTTTAGTGATATATATACGTATTTCAAAGGATTTTTAAAAAATTTCAAAATTGTGGAAATTGACTTTCTTTCATTAAATTATAACTGATGAACTAAGAGACAGATAATAATGAGCTTTTAAGTGCTTACACTGGGGAAGTAAGAGTACCTAATAAAAATTATTTCACTGAAACGAAAAAAAATTTTGATCATTTATTTTGCAATTGTTCTAAACAAATGCCATGTTTTAATAGCGGGACACTATTTAAAAATTTGAAAAAAATGAGGGTACAGTCCTACATGTCCTCTTTACGGGACCGTTTTCAGAAATACGGACACTTTAAAATTTGCCCCAATGAAAATTAATTGAATGTGACGCTGCGGCGTCCAATACCGACTGGACTGGCTAATTGTAAGCCGTGCGGTACTAGCAGCGGCCAAGCGGCTATACCTGATATTGTTATATAGGGTTCTCGCAAATGGTAAGTATTTGAAAAAAACTAAAACAGGAAAACTTTTACTATTTTTTATACCCAACATAATACGGTATGTCAACTTTTGGTGTTCGCGATATTATCCGTGAACCGAAGGTGAGCATCAGTTTTGGAATGCTACATATTTGATTACCCGTTATGAATGTGACTGTCAAGACAAATTGAGGGCTCGGATGCAATAAAGGGACTAGCTCTCGGAAATGAGAAAAACATTTGTCCAAACGCTAAGAAAAATTGGAAAATTACATTTAGTTAAACTGGATTTTAAAAAATATAGTGTTGTAAAGCTCATCACGGCACACATTTTTTCTCTTTGCAGTTTTTCTATCGAATCATTAGTATTCGAAATAAAAATTATAAACAAAAAAATTTCTTCGACCAAAGTCAATATCCTTTTAAACATAAATTGCGATAACTTGAGTAAATATTAACGAATCGTTATGAGACTTGCAACATAAAACTCAGAAAACTCTAGCGAAGCCGTAAACTATATGCGCAAAACCCTTATGTTAAAAAATATAATAATATTTAATTAAAAAGTAATACTGGACATAACCCATGTTTTTCAACGTTCGCCGTTAAAAAGTATCGAGGCAATATTTAGGTACATATAACTTGCAGCGACAAAGTTTTTCCTTAATATACAAGGAAGATTTTCACAAATTTTCACACTGATTAATAAATAATTGTAGAAGATACGACGATATATATAATTCTCGCACGGCGCCAACTGTCAACGCGAGTGCTAAAACTGCTAAATAGCGCATTATACGCGGCTGTTGACTGTTGGTGGCGCGCGAGATTTATATATATCGTCGTATCTTCTACAATTATTTATTAATCAGTGTGAAAATTTTGTGAAAATCTTCCTTGTATATTAAGGAAAAACTTTGTCGCTGAAAGTTACACGTACCTCAAAATTGTCTCGATACTTTTTAACGGCGAACGTTGAAAAGCATGGGTTATGTGCAGTATTACTTTTTAAATAAATATTATTATATTTTTTAAAATAAGAGTTTTGTCCATACAGTCTACGGCTTCGCTAGAGTTTTCTGAGTTTTATGTTTCAAGTCTCATAACGATCCGTCAATATTTACTCAAGTTATCGCAATTTATGTTTAAAAAGATATTGATTTTGGTCGAAGAAATTTTTTTGTTTATAATTGTTATCTCGAATCCTAATGATTCGATAAAAAAACTGTAAATAGAAAAAATGAGTGCCGTGGTGAGCTCTAAACACTATATTTTTTAAAATTCAGTTTAACAAAATTTAATTTTCCAATTTTTCTTAGCGTTTGGACAATAATTTTTCGTATTTTCGAGCGCTAGTCCTCTTATTGCATTCGGGCCCTCATTATTCAACCATATGGTATACTATAACTTTCAAGGCCACGCAAGATTAGAAATGAAAGACATAAAATAGTTTCATATTGTAGCACGCACGGCTCAGCCAGTCGAGCCGGTGCTGGGCGACACAGCGTCACATTCAATTCATTTTCATGCGACCAATTTTAAAGTGTCCTTATTTTTTTCAAATGTGTAAATAGTGCCTTGCTAGTATAAAATTGCATTTGTTTAAAACAATTACAGCATAAATGGTCTAAACTTTGCTTTTTTTAAGTGATGTAGGATTTCTCCTGTTGTTGTTCCAATTCTTGGACGAATGGGACGCGGAGCTAGAGGTCTTATAAAGAATTGAGGACCCCATGATATTAAAATAAATCCGATTTAATATAAGTAGGTCAAAATGGTTGAAACAGATGTAATATACAGGGTGTTTCTCTACCTGTGGTCAATCCTCTAAGGGGTGATTATACCGGCAAAAATAAGATGAAAATCAAGAGTGACGAAATTGCGGTAAACGCTTCGTTTTCGAGAAAATTGACTTTGAATTTCACCTAAATACGCGTGCATCGTAGGCGCTTGAGGGGCACGCGGAGGCGAGCGGAACGCGTCAGCTGTCCGTAGGACGTTCACCCTGTACAATAAGAATAGGATCCGCAAGCACGCGGCAGTCCTGCTGGACGACCGATACGCGCAACCCCTCGCCTCGCCTTCGTTCGTCTCACGCCACGCGACAATGCCGGCGCGTTTTTCGGTTGTTTTCCTGACGCGTCACGCGCTACGCCTCGACCAGCGCTCATCGGCATCTCACAGTGATATCATTTTTATTAGGTACTCTTAGTTCCCCAGTGTAAGCACCCAAAAGCTCATTCTTCTCTGTCCCTTAGTTCAACAATTATAATTTAATGAAAGAATGTCAATATTTACAATTTTGAAAAAAAAATGAATGTATTATAATAATAGCGCAATTTGCCAACTTCGCCTAGGGTGCAAAAAAGACTTGAGCCGAGCCTGCGTCAACATTTTGCAAAGCGGTTCCCGTGCTCACCGTAAGTGCTTGCAACCATCGCGCACGCCCGTCACGCACGCAAAGAACGGAGTGTTACGGCGCCCGAAAGATGGAACGAGACAAAACATCAACACGTCGTCTGTCTCGTACCGTCCTGGCTCGCTTTCAGTGGCTCTCGCTCGCTCTCGTTCCATCTCGCTCTTGCCTTCGCCAGACAAGAGTGAGACAGAAGTGGTGGGGATAGCGACAAACCCGTACCGTATGCACCAAACCAACATTTTGTCCTTTTGCGCTTTCAGACATTAGTTTCCGAGATATTATAAAAAACTTTTAGTATTTCGGTAGACTTATTCCGAAATAACGCATTCCACTTTCCAACTTGTTCTGGATATTAGTATTGGACGGGGCTAGATCAACGCGGGGGGCGCGCCTCCCGCTTGCAGTCGCGTAAATTGTGGTAGCGAGCCGATGAGAGTTTGCAGATTTAAACCAGAAACACTATTATACAGGATAGATACCTGTGACTCTATTGGTAGACAATACTTTAGGGGGTGATTCTATGGGCCAAAATAAGACGAAAATACATATAGAATTCAGTTTTTTTAATATCGCGCATTTAGGCACCTGAGGGGCACGCGGAGGTAAGGCGGGCAGGATGGATCCCCGTTCAGCGGCCTGTAGACGGTCGATATTATTGTGCAATATTGAATATTCAATAATATTCAATAATATTCAATAATATTCAATAATATTCAATAATATTCAATAATATTCAATAATATTGAATATTCAATATTGCACAATAATATTGAATACAGCATTGTCTCCGTATGTACTCACTGGTCGGGACCGGCGAGTAACCCGTATAGTGAACAGCGACCCTAATTCCGAGTGTTCGTTTCTCTCTTCTTTCTGGCCGAAGGGGGGAGCGAGATGGAACGCTTTGCGTGCGCCGGAGTGACACGGCGTCCGAAAGACGGAGCGAGACCAGTGGCTTTCGCTCGCTCTCGTTCCATCTCGCTCTCGCCTTCGCCAGACAAGAGTGAGAAAAAAGTGGTGGGGATAGCGAGTAACCCGTATCGTGTACACCAAACCGAGTACATACGGAGACAATACTGTATTCAATATTGCACAATAATATTGAATATTCAATATTGCACAATAATATTGAGCGTCTACAGGCTGTTTTAGGAAAAAGTGCATGCAGTTCAAAAAAATAATTTGTAAAAAAGTTAAAAATGGGGCCATTCGGAATTATATCCCAAATCATTATCACATTGTGTCTCTTAAAATTCAACGAGGGACTGCAGGGTGGTACTTCGCTTTATGGAACGTTGTAAAATAACGAAGAAACGAAGCGTCCGAAACCCTACTTGACCTTGCCGGTAACAGAAATTAGACCCACTCCATTGTTTGAAACATTTTCTGCAAACAGTTTTTCGAACTGTTCACAATTGTGTAAGGAAGTCATAACGCCCAATGCGGGAATATTGAAAACAGCACTGGGTATCGCTCGCCGTCTTGGAAAGCGAGGCCCAGGAGGATGCATAACGCTATACAATGTCGTTTCAACGCACAAGCAAGGCCGATGACGTCAGGGTCATCGACGAGCGTTTGAGAGCGTAGCACGCATCGGAAGTCAGAGCCATTGCTTACAAATCAGAGTTGCACGTTATTCAAATAAAATACCGAATAAATTTTTTCGAATAATAAGTTATTCGAAAATAACGAATAAAAGTTTATTCGAATAAGAATTTATTGGAATAAATCGTCGAATAAAAGATAACCGCTAAACAGGCAATCTACTAACATATTAATTAAAAACTAGAGGTTTTTTAGAATGCAGAAAGCGAATATGAACTCTGTTTTGTAGAGAAAAATTATTTACGACCACGTTATTTAGAATGAGTTATACATTTTAGCTCCTAACATCATCGTTTTTGGAGATAGAATTATTTTAATTATGTATAAAAATTATGTAGAGTTGCAAATATTTGCCACTATAACTTTTGAATATGTACTCTATAAAGCAAATAGAACAAATAGCACACAAATTTTCAGGTTCCACGAGGTTCCTGGATATCTGGAGCCTTTCGAACGAAAGTTATTGAAAAATTCCATCATTTTTATGATTAAATTTTAATTCTGTTCGTTGGTAATTAAAATACTCATGGCTGATTTACTACTTATTTGTACCTCTGCAATCCATTATTCAAAATACTAACAATTTAAATCGCGATACAATTGAGCACTTTTGATATATAGCTGATACTGAAGAATTCTAACGATCGGAGTTACTATGTATAAGCGGCCGCCGACTCACCGAGCCACGCGCCGTCTGACTTCACCTGAATAATGGGCTTTTCAATGAGACAATTTCGCTAAAGGTACACATATGGACGTACATATTGCGGTCAAAATCCACAAAAGAAGAAGCAATGTGTACATATTTCTTATTCAACAAGTAACTACACATGCTCAACATCGAAACGCAAAGCATTGATGACTATTGCTAATTTTAAACATTATCTTCTACATCACAGAAATAAAGATTGAATTACATTTTTTATCCATTGAAAACGTACAACGATTGAAATAATCACAACTGCATTATAAAGGAAGCATATCTAACGAAACGCGTATACATATGTAGTTTGAACGTTTTATACTAACAAAACGCATATAGATTGTATAATATATATAACGAAATTTAAAATTTCTACATTTCGGGTCCCATCGGCACGAAAGTTGCAGAGACGAGCTGCTGACATTTTTCACATGAAAATGAGGCCAAACACGGTATAAATCGGATTATTAATTAATTAAATAATCATGAACATACGAATTGAAAAAGAATGAGTGGGGCAAGAGCGGTAAAGTATTGACATCCGTTGCAGTGCGTATAGCATAGAATATGTGTACCGCCGTAGTGATGGTACGGATACCGTATCGATACATATCGATACCCTTCTACAAATTTCAATCTGGTATTGATACATATCAAAGTCAAAGGCATCAAAAGGAATCGATGCTTCTTTGATACTTACATATCAGAATGTATCGATACTTGTTTGATACCTACACAAAAATATCGATATCTACTTGATACCTATACGAGAATATCGATACCTGCAATATCTTTATCTCACGCTGAAGTGTAAATATTAAATGTTTACCAAATGACTGGACAAGTATCGATAATTTTCGTAAGTATCAAATAAGTATCGATAATATCGTAAAGTATTAAACCGATTTTGATTCGGTATAGTATTGATATGGTATCGGTTGAAAAAGAATTGGTATCGATGATTGATACCAAGTACATAACATTTCGATGCGTATCGATATTTCCTATTGAGTACTTTGGTATCGAATTGATTGAATATCATCAATAGTATTGGTATCAGTCCCATCACTATGTGTACGTAAATCGTGAATGATACCTATTGATACACATATTTATTACATACGTATTATATACAACAAAATACCGTGCTGCTACTACTACATCACAAACTGTAACTTCATACAAATCTGTACCATAAAACGTAACTTACCTTTCTCGACGATTTTTATATTTTCTGGACAAACGCCTTACAGATAACATAGGATGCTTGGCTTTTGTACCACCCTTCGACTAGCGCTGGTTTCTTGCATCTACGGCTTCCTTTTCTGATTCCATGACAATCACACTTATCAACACTACAGTAATTTACCACGCAGGAATGGAACAATTCACAAATTATGAATATTCCATATGTATCAATATCTGCGCAGTAAATAGAAGCCCGATTGCTTTCTGCGTCTTCACCGTAGTGGAAACGGCAGAAAACTGATCAGCTAGCGTTGTCGCAGCATTAGTTACAGATGCTGAGATGCAGAACAAAAGATAATGGGAAAAGGACGGATATATGCGTTCTGTCCCTCTCTTTCTCATTAGAATTGGTGTATGCTGATCAGTGGTGGGTTTACTACGTGACATCGAATTTACTACGTGACACGCGTAAACAATGTAAATAATTGTATAAAATGTAGAAAATGTAGAAAATGTCACTAATTGAAATACGAACTATTAACCTCTACCTATTGCATTGAATTTTACTGCACAATATTTTAAATTACTTTAAAACGAAAGATTGGAATATAATTATAACAAAATTATAAATAATATGAAATTGTTTAGTCATATCTTTGATGTGCAAAAGATACTCGAATTTTTACGTATATCAACATGGATTCTGAAGAAATTCATAAAGCTTTAGCAGTTTATTTCTTTGGATGAATCATTCGGTTTAGTATTATTGAATCTGACCACTATAGGAACTATATTCGTAAATTGAATCCAGCTTATAAAATTTCAACTCGAACAACATTGTCGAATAATTTACATAACGCAAAATTTGAAGATTACAACCAATTTGGATTAAATCCAAAAATGCAGTTCTACTTTTAGATGGTTGGAAAAATTCATCATCCAAAAATAAGTATGTTGTTGTAATTCTGAATTTAATGAATACGATATGTCCATGCAGGTTATGGCATTCCACAGTCTGCAATGTTTTTTCAAACAATATGATTTTATACAGTGAATATTTTATACACATGATTTTATAGAACGTAATAAAGTTGAGCTATTTACTACGTCTTATTCTACACGTAGAGAATTCACTTTTCTACGTTAGGTAAAATACGGGCCCACCAATGATGCTGATACATTTACATAGTGTATGTACTTCCGGGAATACTTTTTGGTGCAGAAAAGTGCACAGGAAATGATTTTTGATTATCCTGTGCATATACTTTTGACGTATCATTTTTGCGCGTTTGAACCTTTACGCGGGCCGAAACGTGTCGCTCGGTCCTTGGTGCAAGTGAAATATAAAATATTGAGTGAGTGAGAAGGACAGATTGGGCTCTGCCCAACGGTTTCAGGAAAGAATCGCAAGTTGTGTAGTAGGATCGCCTACATTAGTGGTGGTAATGGGTGCGTGAATCGACGCCGGCGTTTGTTTTCCGGCAACGGTGGCCCTTGAGGCTAGCAAAGGCTCGATTGTCAGAAATACAAGCGACTGCCGAACTGTAAAGATCGTAAGTACCTTCACGCTTACTACACCTGTCTTTTTCACAATATGTGCCGGTTATTATGAAAATGATCTAAGTCCAAATTTTTCGTTTATTACATTTCACTTATTTTTTACGTAATATATCAACATGATACATAATAAACGTGAAGTTCAATTTCTTTTTTTAAAATTTCGACTGACGTCACTTTCAAACTAACTGACACACTTCTACATTTTACTTCCAACCTAAGACTGTATTTAGACATATTTCGGGTGAAGTTTCATTAGAATTGTTGTAATTTTTTGTGCAAAATCTATCGTGTGAACTGTGATTGTTTGAGTGTCCGCGTGTTTCTCAAGCTGCGTATCGCCATTGCTAGGTTGCCTCCCGTGGCACACCTCGCGAAGTGGAGAGTCTGGAGACTGCCTCGACCATTATTACTTTACGAGGCATCAGCCGTCGATTTTTTGACGTGCTCAAAGGTGCCTCGCGGCCCCAAAATCAAAAATCGCATGGCTCGGGCGACGCAAATATCATGCTGGAGGTAGCGCGAGGCCGCCACACGAGTCTGCCTCCAGACTCTACACTTCGCGAAGCGTGCCTCGCGCGGCATCCTCGCAATGTCGAGACGCAGCTTCACGCTCAGAGATTCGTGTATTCATTCTCACGTAGAATAAGAAAGTTATGTTATAATTTACCCGCGAAATGTCTAGAAAAGGTATATACATTCGGGTGTAACATAGGCTTCCTTTAGTTGAAACTAAAGACAAGTGATGAAAAGTTTCTAAACATCAGAAGTGGAAAAATCGGAAATTTTAAAATCACAAATGTTGGACATTTAAAAATACAAGTATTTTGAAACTTGATAACCTCACAATTACAAATTTTGGAAATCTTTGAATTTCAATGCTTTCCAACTTGGAAATTCCAGCATTTAGAAATCTGAAGATTCTCCTGCTGCGTTAAATCTTGGTTAAAGAAGCCTATATTGTACCCAAATATACCAACTTGATAAACGTGTACTCCTCTCTGAGTTGCGCAAAATGTAATCTAATTATAAATTATAAATTACGATGAATATGTAATTGTGTAATTGATTATACGGATATACTACGGTATGACCCAACCAACGGAATGAAC
Source organism: Andrena trimmerana (assembly GCA_951215215.1). Classification (NCBI taxonomy): domain Eukaryota; kingdom Metazoa; phylum Arthropoda; class Insecta; order Hymenoptera; family Andrenidae; genus Andrena; species Andrena trimmerana. The sequence goes on from OX578062.1 coordinate 13,604,143, forward strand.
TGAAATTTTGAGTGAGAGAACCTCTAATATAAAATTTCAGCTGCGGGTATTTGTTAGTTTCTGAGATATTAATAAAAAACTTTCGGCATAATACATTGAAATCTACCTATGTATACAGACGTTACTAACACAACCATCTTCTTCGTTTCACAGTCGACGATACAATGTACGATATTGACCTCATCGCGCGATGCTTGTAACTGCATCAGTTTTTATTCCCAATACAGTGTGACGTCCCACTATTTTTCGCACGTTCCTATTTAATAATACACCAGTAAACCTCAACATCACTCCATCAAAGTCCCCCAAATTCAACTCTTACCCCATCTCCTCGATCGCTGATCACCTTGATGTTGTGCCTTAGCGGTCACCAACACAAGATGATCGATATAAACTCCACCTCGCCGATGTACCTTAGTGGTCCCCATCGCGAGATGATAGTTACAAAATCTCTTCGCCTATTCGCCCTATGAGGTACGAATCACCACCTCCAAAACGAATTCAAACAAGTCCCTCGTTACAAATCCCTCTTAAATCAAGACCACGTCTCGATTCCCCCTTTTCGACTCACAGAGTCCAAGCCACTTTAACCCCTTTCCTATAAAACACCCAAAATCCCTTCGACGAGTTGAGTATCTTCTTAGCAATAGCCGAACAGAATCTTGAGAATCATATTGCGACGCATGATTCATAAATGTAGTCTAAATATAGACTAATAGAAAAACCCCAAAACCCTAACTGCGAAGAATACCTGGCGTACGTGCCGTAAACATAGTCTAAATATAGAAGATTATAGAAAAACCCCGGAAGTCCTTCTACGCATTATTCGTAAATTGTGTCAAGGTCCTTACCGCATACAACCCCCGCAAGGACCGCGCGTAAATCATATAAATACGAAGGATCGAGAGGCCAGAGCTCTCTTTCTTCGACAGTAATTACTGCGAAAGTCTCTTTTATAAAAATATAATTATACAAAGTGTAAACTCAGTGCTCTACGGCAAATACCGTAAGCATTTATTATTATCTATTACTGTGCATATCGCCTCCATACCATATAACATTTATGTATTATTTCATTTATCTATGCTTATTGCAATAACATTTCCGTATTATTTCATTTATCTATGCTTATTGCAATAATATATATTTTGTATTACTAATACTATTACTTTTATATAATCTTGTTAACGTTTATTTTGATTATATATATATTTGTCTTATAACCACATATTATTCTATGATTTATATCGTATCTCATGTCCATACATACATATAAATGTTACAATCATATTATAAATATTATATGTGAATGCTAAAACCCCACGCATAATAACCGCTCTAACAAACTTAATAAACCGCTTTGTTTTAAATCACGCTTCAACTTATTTGTGTTCAACCACTGGTACGAAACATCTAAAATCCAAATACACGAGTTAGTGAAACAGCTGATTCTGGTTCGCGAACGCGAGAGCGGTAGCCGTGTTTACTAACATACTTTTACATGGCCTGTGTGCAGCCGCTCGTCTAAACGTGCTTCTCAGAAATATTACGTGTAACTTTTTGCACCTATGCAACGGTAAATCCAATTAGTGAAACCAAAACAAAGTGCTCTAACGGGAGTCACCACGGGGATTATAACCATTTAAACTTTCCTTGGTCGTTCAGTGCCACGAATCTGGCATTCGCGCCTGAATTCCTATCTTCCGCAGTACCACGAATCTGGCATTCGCGCCTGCATCTTACTCTCCGCAGTGTCACGAATCTGGCATGCGTGCCTGCATTCCCTTAAACATTCAGTGCCACGAATCTGGCATTCGCGCCTGAATTCCTACCTTCCGCAGTGTCACGAATCTGGCATTCGCGCCTGCATCCTACTCTCCGCGGTGTCACGAATCTGGCATTCGCGCCTGCATTCCCTCAGACGTTCAGTGCACGAATCCTGCATTCGAGCCAGAATTTCTATCTTCCGCAGAGCCACGAATCTGGCATTCGCGCCTGCGTTCCCTCAAGTATTACCCCATCTATGCCACAGCCCTAAAGACCTCACCCGGGATGTGACATAATTTTTGGTGACAGCGGTGGGATCCGTCAACTGTCGATAGGAATAAATTCCCTAACATACGGTACCCACAATTGCCTATTTAGCATGTACACAGAATACGTTAGTCCATGGAAACCAGCCTACCAGAGTCGCCAGTTACAAAGGCACACGGAATCGATACAGTGGATGGTCTGTGTTTCCGGGACCATTGTGGCAAATAACGACGACGAAGAAATTTGCTTAAATTGCTCCCAACTTGATCCAACAAATACGGTGAAAACGTTTCAAATTCATTTCTTACATACGCCTTATACATTCCCTAATTGCCCTCGGTGCAATACAATTTTATTACAAACGCGTCCCGCAACCAATTGTGCCGTGTGCACACGGTGGCACTTTCTTTCAAGCAGACTCTGAATCATTTAGGAAATAAAACTTACGAAATCTAAACAGACTGCCTGTCGCGACATAATATATTGATACCCAACATGCGCGATTCGCGTCAAAGTCAAACCACATTATATTACCCAAGCCGCAGGCTGCAAAGCGTTTTGTCAGATTCAAGTGCATTAATCTGTGTTTCGGGGGGCGTAGCAACGACCACGGAAGGGGTAAAAATTTGCCTAAATTGTTTTAATTCAAACCCGGTGGAAGTGGATGAGATATATCAGGTACACTACCACCAACCTAACGATATATTCCCTGAATGCCCTCGTTGCAAGAACCTCTTGTTCAAATTAAGTGCCGTATGCACAGAGCACTACAGTCGAATAAAGAAAAACCATACTAGATTCGATAATAACTACCCGGGTAGAGAATACCATAGATTTTGAATAGCTGCTACCGCACGCCTAATATAGGGAAACTTCTAAGTCACCCTAAAATAATAAAATTTACTGAGTTAAAAATGTCTGAATACAACGATATTGAAGACCCCCTCATAATCGACCAAGACGCGGGGCCTTTCAATAGCGCTATAGAAATCGAGACCGCCGAAATAAAGGAACGGTTGCAATTATTGCGTGAGAAACGAGCCGAGATTGACAATTTGCACGCGAGATTTGCGAAAAACCCAGAAACTAAAACGCATTCGGGCGTAGGCACGGGATCGCCAGACCCCACGTTTGAAGGTCTTTCTAATAAAATACAAAATATCGAAAGGATGATGGAAAAACTTCTTGCACCCCCGCCAGTTGTGAATAATTTCGCCACACCGGGTTCCTCTCGTTTTGATAGAAAACCGGTGCTAAATTTAAATAAAATTCCTGAGACATTGAATCGTAATAATACTCCGGACCAGGATCCAACACCCCAGATCACGTTAAAAGACGCCATAGAAACCGTCCCTAATTTTAACGGACATAATATACCAGTGGTGCAATTCGCGAGAGCCTGCAATAGGGCTAAAGCTCTGGTTCCCCCGCAGGCTGAACCCCAGCTGGCGAGGTTGTTACGCAATAAACTGCAAGACCACGCCTGCTTGGCTGTTGAGGATAGGGTCTTTGACTCCGTAAATGACTTAATAAAGCAACTGAAACGTACATTCTCCCCCTTGAAAACATCAGATCACTATCGTGGAGAACTGGCAAATATAATTAAAGGAAATAACGAACACATATTGGAATATATTTCGCGCGTTAAGGATCTCCGATTCGCTATTTTGGAAGAAGACAGGGATTATTATCGTGATTTTTCACGGAATCACCCCGAGGATCTAGATCGTTTGACGTTGGATTCATTTGTGGATGGACTTCCTCCCCATATACGAACAAGATTATTCCAACATAATTTCGAAACGCTCGATGAAGCTTTCGAATTAGCTGTACTGGCGGACAAGAAAATTGATAGAGATCGACAAAGATTTTCCGAGCAAAAAGCTCCTAAAATAATATGCCAACTTTGTAATAAGACAGGACACGACGCGTTATCCTGCAGAAGCAACCAGAAAATTGCCTCCCAACCGTCCGAACGATATCCCCAAAACCGAGTTGCGGGATATAGTAATCAGGCCCCTAACCCTTTGCTCCCTTACTGGGACAAAAACCGACCACCTCCCTCAAGACCTACGGAATTGCGCATCTGCGCTTATTGCAAAAAGCCCGGACACTTAATCTCAGAATGCAGCAAACGCATATTTAATCGAAATGAAAGAAACCCAGGAACCTTCCAGGAACGAGATTCGGGAAACGCTCCGCCCCTACGGTCAACCATGGATGCGTACCGTGGAACGGGCTAAACGGGAGCGCATCCAATAATAATACAAACGAAACCGGGAATATCGAAACTAGAATCGCAACAGCATGGTTAAATACTGCCGATGAAGCTCCATCTGTAAGAATTCCCTCCCCCGACTTCGAAACTACACCTGAATTAATGATTGATACTGGGTCACAGGTGAACTTATTAAAAATTCAAATCGTAAAGCTACCACAAGAGATAGACAAGAAAGATCGACTAATACTCAAGGGCATCTCTCCGGTCCCCGTCACCACGCTTGGTACAGTGAAGATAACCCTTTTTGGCGACAACGTCACGTTTAACGTAGTCGAAAATGATTTCCCAATTAAACCACAAGGAATACTAGGTACAGAATTTTTTATGAAACAAAATGCCTCGATACATTATTCCAAAAAGCAGTTAGAGTTCAACGGAAACTCTATTCCATTTGTAAACAGGACTCAAATCGTGCTACCTGCTAGATCAAAAACCGTTTCCTTCGTGAAAATATCAAATTCAAACATAAAGGAAGGGTATTTACCCCGGTTAGACTTAGGCACTGGGATTCATGCTGGTAACGCTCTTGTCCGTAATCAAGACGGCAAAGCGTACTTACAAATAATAAATTCTAATGAAACGGACATAACGATCACAAGACCTACTGTTGAATTGGACGAATTTGAAATTGTGATTCCAGAACCCAAACAAAGACGAACAAAAGAGACTATGACGTCAAAACGCGTCACTCCTATCCCTGCCCTAAATTTAAACAAGTCCCTCATACCCCAGGATCCGTTGATCCCCAAAACCGAGGCACCCGCGAAAGTGCACTCACTCTTACCCCCTGAGCATTATGCCAGATCAACCCTCCACCCAAATTTCCTTGAGTCTCTTAGTATTGCGTCGGGTGAGGAAGTATTAACAATTTCTGAAAAGCCAGCAACAAGAATGGAACAAGTGCTCGAATTAATTTCAATGGATCATATGAATCCGGAAGAAAAACTACATGTCCAAGGAATTTTAAGTAAGTACCATGACCTTTTTCATCTACCAGATGAGAAGTTGGGTCATACGAACGCTATCCAGCATGGGATTCAGACAACGGACCCAGTGCCTGTCAATACTAAGCAATATCGATTTCCTCCAATACACAAAAAGGAAATAGATAAACAAGTAGGCAAATTACTAGATCAGGAAATAATAAAACCATCATTGTCACCTTACAATTCGCCTATTTGGATCGTCTCCAAAAAACCGGGACTCGATGGGGAACTCTTGTGGCGAATGGTAATTGACTTCAGGGATTTAAACAAAATTACAGTTCCCGACGCATACCCACTTCCAAATATCAATGAAATATTAGATCAATTAGGAGGAGCAAAGTACTTCTCCGTATTTGACCTCGCTTCAGGATTCCACCAAATCCCTATGAAACCGGAAGACGCACCAAAAACCGCTTTTTCTACACCTAATGGACATTATGAGTTTGTCAGGATGCCATTTGGACTTTGTAATGCACCAGCTACTTTCCAGCGTCTAATGGACCATACCCTTACAGGACTCCAAGGCAAGGAAATGTTCGTATATTTGGACGATATCGTCCTTTACGCAAGTTCCCTAACAGAGCATTTAATCAAATTTAAAAAACTCGCTCACCGTTTACGAGAAGCAAACTTAAAGTTACAACCTACAAAATGTAAATTCCTACATAAGGAAGTCGCTTACCTGGGACATATAATTACCGAGGAAGGGGTAAAACCAGATTTAGGAAAAATTCAAGCCGTCCGAAACTATCCGGCACCAAGTACACCAAAAGGAATCAAACAATTCCTTGGATTAACCGGATATTATAGAAGGTTTATCCCAGAATTTTCCAAAATAGCTCGGCCGTTAACCCAACTACTAAAGAAAGACATAAAATTTGACTGGGGACCGTCCCAGAAAACGGCTTTTGACCACTTAAGGTCAGCGTTGCAGAAGGAACCTATCCTACAATACCCGAATTTTGACCTGGAATTCCATGTTACCACTGACGCTTCCGAATATGCTATAGGAGGAATATTGAGTCAAAATATCGCGGGAAGAGAGTTACCCATCGCTTATGCTTCTCGCCTCCTGAACAAAGCAGAAATAAACTATGCAACCATAGAGAAAGAACTTTTAGCTATTGTATATTGTGTTAGATATTTCCGACCTTACTTATATGGAAGGAAGTTTATTTTATTTACTGACCACCAACCCTTGATTTGGTTACATAAAGTAAAGGACCCAACCTCGCGCCTTGTCAGGTGGCGATTGAAATTAGCTGAGTATGAATACGAAATTCGATACCAACCGGGAAAAAGTAACAAACTTGCCGATGCTTTATCCCGAAATCCCCCTACAGTAGAGGCATGCCCAATACGGCCACGAGAAGAAGCCGACGATGACTGGGAGGACCAACCCCTGCCTAAACGAGGTCGAGGAAGGCCGCGGGGCTCCAAAGCACCCATCGCTGCAACAAAACCTACACGTAAAAACCGCCTAAGGACGGCGCCTACGAGGATTCAGCCGAGCCGAAAGGTAGGCAAAACTCCGACACCTACAACAGTGCCGTCGGAACCAATAAGTAGCGAAGAAGAAATTGACCAGGAAGAAGAAATAGAATTAGTAGACACCCCTTATCAAATTATTTCGCCTCCGCAATCGCCGGTACCCCAGGAACAGGAAAAACTCGACTCCGAAGTAGAATCCAACGCGTCGGACGAATCAACAACCGACTCAGATTCATTAATAATCGACCCAGACGATTCCTTTGATGTGGCATATGAAGCAGATCCGGAACGAGATATCAGAATAATACCATCAATCAGTCGAGACCCATTGTCCTTACGTAAGGAAACGCTCGTTTTCTTTTTAAGCACCGACGGAAAACCTTGCGACGATGGAGCTAAACAATTACAAGAAGCAGGAGAATTAATAGTAACAAGCGAACTCACTTTGGGCAGAGCTAATGTATCATATAATAAAGGACAAATTCTTGTAGGGTTAGTAATTAAAGAAACGCAAAATACGCCCCTAACCACGACAAATTGGAGCAAAGTTCTTTCCTCCCTTAAAGAGGTAATACGCGAATTGATCATATTTTCATTCAGTATAGCTAAAACTACAAATATTGATCATTTGAGTTGGCAAAATATCATTACGGACATCCTTGAAGCCGTTAATGAAGAAGACATCAGTGTCACAATATTGTTGCGCCGGGGTGTTTCCGGCACCGACCACCCCGACGCAAAGGAGCGATAATGAATGGTAGACACGGGTGCACGACACAACTATATTTGGAAATACAGGCCAACTAGAATACGGCAGTACAACCCGTGCGTCCGAACGCTACGGCGTCCGGCACCAGACAGTCCACGGCGTTGTCCTGATAGTCTTCTCGAAGGGGGTTGGCCCTCTTCTGTCTTCAGCTACGAGCACCAGCAGGCTATGCACGGGCCTATACCCGGTGCTCGCAACACTGCTCCCCCCTCTGGAAAAAGCGGGCGTCCCGACCGCGTTGGCTCCTCGTCGGGAATCTTCGTACCCTGGTCTGAAGAAGTGGTCGCGTTGGCTGCGTGGCTCCTCCAGACCGCCGCCTCGGCATTCGCCTTCACGCCCAAGGGAAAACCACCCAAAAACCCTGGGCAAGGCGTGGGTAGACGGGGTGGCTGACGAAATCCTCTCGTCGTGACCCTTTCCGTGGCGCGTTCCAGCTCTCTGTCCCACGTCATCCCTGGAGCTCTCCAACGGCGATCCCGCGACTACTCCGCCGTTCCGATACTGCGTCCGGAAATTCCCTCGACGAAAATCTCCAGCGACGTGGTCCACGGGAAATTTCAACGTCGCTCTCGAAGCTCCGCGGCACCTTGTCCCACGCTGTCGCTGCCACCCTGCAGCTCCTTGTCCGACGGCGAAATTCCCGGAGAACCCCGGCCCAGCAACCGGGCGCAGCACTGCGGTCCTCCGCCTCCTGTTCCGCGACGTCCCTGGGACTCCGCTGCGGAACGTCCCACGACGGCTCCATCGCTCCGACGTCGCAGCTTCCCGGGCTCGGCTCCCTGAAACAACCCAAGAAAGGGGGCCGAGCTACGAAGGTAGCCTCCGCAGCCCAGTCCACTGGTTAACTCAAACCTGACCCTTGGACTCTTGCTTTCCATCCTTAGCCTCTCTCCGCGGTGACCTTGACGTCCGCAACACTTCTCGAGCAAGAGACTTCTCCCAGTCGTCGAACGGCCCATCTCGGCTAACGACTCCACTCTTCGGGGCTCCTCTTTCGGGGGTTTGGCGTTCCTGCGACGGTATTCGCCCTCGAACTCCCTCCGTCGCGACTTCGCATTCGGCCATCCTGCGACGATGTTCGCCCTCGAACTCCCTTCGCCGCAGCTCAGCAACCTTGCGCACTCCGGGCGCCTCCACGTTGCTACGGTGGTGCCGCACTCCTGAGGACGCCGCTCGCCAGCAACACGACTGCATGGATCCCCGGCCGTCACTCAGAGCCGCGCACCCACCCATGGTGTGGTCCGTGTACTCCCGGACGTCGCTGCGTCTCCGCCGGAGTCGCACCCTCCACCACCAAAACTCCGACGCTCCCTCTATGGCGTCCTAACATGGCCTCTTGAGATGGCAATTCCCCAAATCCGACGAGCCCCTCGATTCTTCTTGCAGCTCCAAGTCGAATCGGCATTCCTGAACGTCGTTCCCGGATGGCGTCGAACGACTCACTCCGTCCTCGCGGCCGTGGCCAGGTCGCGGCGGCAGTCCCCCGACACCCGGTCCCTCGTCGTGGGGTCTCGTGAACCTGCAACAGATTCAAAAGAAAAGGGGGCCGGGCCACGGAGGCAGCCTCCGCAAACCAGTCCGCCAGATTAGCTTAATCTAATCTTCTTTCTTGAGTCCTCGGACTTGTCCTATGACGTCCTCACTCCTGCAGTTGTCCTTCGTACTTCGCAAGGCGGCGCACGTGGACCACCTTGCACTTCTTCCTGCGTGACCGTTGGATCCTGTAGACGACGTCGTTAATCCTGTCCACCACTGTGTAGGGGCCTTCCCAATCCGCTTGCAGTTTCGGGCACTTCCCCTTCACTCTTCGTGGTTGGAACAACCACACTCGTTCTCCTTTTCCGTTGGTCGGCCTCTCAAGTCTCCAGAGCCGACCCAGCAACGACCCCCTGGTCTCCCTCAGCATCCTCGCTGAAGCCTCGAAACCGCTCCGATGTCGGCGAATCTCGACCGCCATCGCCGTTCCCGCGTGTGTCCCTCGATGTCGGCGGGCCTCGACCGCCGCCCTCCGCTGCTCCTGTGGGTATCCCTCGTTGTCGCCGCCGCTTCCGCGGCTGTCCCCCGTTGTCCTGCCGCAGGCTGAATCGTACGCAACGGCTCCTTGCGTATCGCACGCAACAGCTCCTTGCGTCTCGTACGCAACAGCTCCTCGCGCAACGCGCGCGACAGCTCCTTGCGTTTCTTCGGGATCCGTGGCCACGGATCCCACTTCTGACACCAATGTTGCGCCGGGGTGTTTCCGGCACCGACCACCCCGACGCAAAGGAGCGATAATGAATGGTAGACACGGGTGCACGACACAACTATATTTGGAAATACAGGCCAACTAGAATACGGCAGTTCAACCCGTGCGTCCGAACGCTACGGCGTCCGGCACCAGACAGTCCACGGCGTTGTCCTGATAGTCTTCTCGAAGGGGGTTGGCCCTCTTCTGTCTTCAGCTACGAGCACCAGCAGGCTATGCACGGGCCTATACCCGGTGCTCGCAACAATATGTTTACAGCTAGTTCGAATTCCCGAAGAATCGGAAAGACAAAATATTATTATAGAAAATCACGCGTCTGCATTAGCTGGACACAAAGGAGTAACTAAAACATATAATCGAATTCGTCATTACTATTTTTGGAAAGGAATGAAGAAAGCCGTGGAAGATTATATTCGAAAATGCGAGGATTGTCAGCGGAAGAAACTCGTCCGTGTTAAAATCAAACAACCAATGATTCTCACCGACACACCTGGACGAGCCTTTGACAAAATCGCCCTGGATATAGTGGGACCGTTACCCACTACTAGAGAAGGACATACTTATATACTAACTATGCAAGATTTATTGACGAAATACTTCGTGTGCGAACCCCTCAAACAGTCCACATCGATAAAAATCGCGGACGCATTTATAAGAAAATTTATCTGTCAATTCGGAGCTCCCAGAGCCATCCTCACTGACCAGGGAGCTAATTTCACTGGTAAATTCATGAAAGTTATCGCGCAAAAATTTAAAATTGAACAATTTCGAACCACAGCTTTTCACCCACAGACTAACGATTCTTTAGAGCGATCGCACCTTGTCCTAACGGAATATTTGAAAATGTTTATCAGTAAATACAGCGACTGGGACGAATGGACCGACATGGCCGCGTTCTCTTATAATACCAGCGTCCACGAGGGCACTGGTTACACTCCACATGAGTTAGTATTCGGGAAAATAGCCCGGGTACCCAGTCGAAAAAGGGTGCCCGAAGATTTTGAAAACGAAACTTATAGTCAATACCTCTCGAAGTTAAGTATAAGAATGCAAGAACTACAAACCGCTGCTGCGGAAAAGTTAAATCAGTCTAAACTTCGTTATAAAAAATATTATGATCGTCACATAAATGAAGAGACCTTCAAACCGGGTGACCCAATATTCGTGTTAATAGAACCAAAGAAAGGGAAATTCGGAGACCAGTATTCCGGTCCACACACTATACTAGAGGTTATCCCTTCGCAAAATCTAAAAATATCGTGGAAAGGCAAAACTAAAATCATACACGCGAACAAAGCGCGTCTTGGTCGAATACGTGAAAATCCCGGTTGACCCTAGTCATAGGATGTACATATATATGTATTAATCTGGATTATTTCACCAACAGAAATAATAAAATAAATACCACGATGCCTCACAAAAGGCCCCATAAAGGAGGAGGCACTGCCAGGCGGCTATCCCGTTTACGATGGATGCGCCGGGAGGCGGCCAGGGAAGGAAGGAGCATCTCGCCCCTCCTCCCTAAGATCACCTCCACGGTCATCCTCAGGGAAGCAGCGCCGGCAATAGAAACGATCACCCTCGATGACTCACCCCCACAAAACATGCAAGAGGCTACTACCCCACAAATCCACCAACCTCCCCCGTACGAATTGGTAAGGGAAAAAGTTCATACTCATCCATCCCCTCCTCCTTACCATTCTCCTTCCCACAGTTCCAATACCCAAGTTCCCTCCACCATCCCTCCTTGGCCAGGAGTCGTGGAGATCCTGGACACGGGGTCAGCTACCAGGATCCCTGATATCACGGAGCTGACACCCGAGTTCTTGCGATGGTTCAATGACCTCTATCAAGGGGGTTACGACCTCATGTACATCCTGGACCATTCCGAATTCCTCCAAACCCTTGAATACTCCTATCCCCCGTAATTGCCCTATTCTTTCCACCATTTCCTGTAAATAGTCCCCTATAAATAATCCCCATTTATATCTTTATATTTTTATATTATATCTTTATATTTTCTTTTTTTTTTTCTGCCAAAATAGGCTTTACCTTTTATTTTCTTTTCGTACGCCAAATGAGCCACATATTTAATTTTCTTTTCGTTATCTCCTCATTTCAAAACACCCAAACCCTATGTTAAGAAATGCTACGCATTTCTTCATATAAGGGGGGAGGTGTGACGTCCCACTATTTTTCGCACGTTCCTATTTAATAATACACCAGTAAACCTCAACATCAGACGTGAGTCGAATGCGTTGTCTCGGAATAAGTCAACAGCAATAATGTATGAGTTCGTACGCAAAACCTAACTGAAAAGTAAATCTGACAGATTTTGGAAATGATCGACACGTTTTGATTAACATACAGTTATTTATAAACTTGGCTTGCGTCCAGTTTCTGTCACCGTATCCCTATATATTGTATCGTCGACTGCGAAACAATCGAAGGCGACGAAAAGATGGTTGTGTTAGTAACGTCTGTATAGGTAAATTTCAATGTATTTTGCGAAAGTTTTTTATCTCAGAAACTAACAAATCCCCGCAGCTGAAATTTTATATCAGAGGTTCTCTCCCCCTCCCGCCCAACCCCTCAAAATTTCAGTTCATTCCGTTGGTTGGGTCATACCGTAGTACAGCTCAGAAAATAAAGTGTAATCAATTACACAATTATATTTTAATCGTAATTTGTAATTTGTAATTACATTACATTTTGGCCAACTCTAGCTCTTCTACTGCACTTTCAAATTCATTCACGTTCAATAGTTTGACTGTTTCTTCGACTCTTTTTTAGATGTCTGGAAATGAAGTTCGCCAGCAGAGGGACATAAATGAAGTGACTCCGTCTCGGGGACGGAGTCCAAGTAGACAGTCTCCGTCCTCAAGACGGAGTCCAACACGTAGCTGGACTCCGTCTTCGCGACGGAGTCGAAGGCGTAGCCGGGCTTCGTCGCGAAGACGGAGTCGAAGGAGCAGCCGGACTTCGTCGCGAAGACGGAGTCCGTCCCGAAGACGGCATCGAACGTGGAGCCGGACTCCGTCCTCGCGACGGAGTCAAAGTTATACGCAAATGATATGGATGCGGATGACGCTCCAATATAAAAAGGAGGTATGTAGAAACGTAGACGATCTCACGCAAACATTTCTTACATTCTCACGAAAGTGTGAAAACATTATTGCAGTAATCATAAGATTTATATTTATTTTTCATATTACAGTGCAGCGCCCTGAAAAAAAAATGGGGCGATTAATGTACGGAGGGGGCAGAGGAGGAAGAGGAGGAAGAGGGGGAAGAGGGGGAAGAGGGGGAAGAGGAGGAAGAGGGGGAAGAGGAGACAGTGGAGGAAGAGGGGCTAAAAATTATTTTTTTTACTAAAGAAATAAAACTAAGATATTCTTATTCCAAATTTTTTTATTCGAAAGCCTTTCATCCGTCGGCCATGAATAATTTTCTCATATTTATTCGTCGTTTAGTCGAGAATCATATATTTAGTCGAGAATGTACGAATAAATACGAGAAAATTATTCATGGCCGACAATTGAATTCCCCACGTTTCAAATAAAAATTGGCTCAGATTATAATGCTCATCTCTGGTATTTTGCCATATCATTGAGGCAGTGAGTTCAACAACGGACTAACCTACATTTTTTTCGAATTGATTTAGTAGCAATAACGTATTCCAATAGGCTCTACTAATCATATAAAATAGGAAATTTTTTTTAATGTGTGTTAGTCCGTGGTTGCTCTCACTGCCTCAATTCCCAGATAGCACAAAAACATGTTATGTACGTCCCAAGAACGTCCGTTCCGGACGTACTGTACGTTCGAAGGATGTCCCGAGAAGGTCCATATGTCCCTTGTACGTCCTCGTTAAGTTCTTTAAAAGTCCTAGGAAGGTCCTATTTACAAAGTGGAACGTTCTGAGGATGTGCTGTGCCGACATTCTCAGAACGTTTTCTGAATGTCCAAAAGTAACATTCTCTGTACGTATTGGGAACGTTTAAAGAGTTTTTAAAAACGCTGTGGTAATGTCTTAAAAGGTGTATAAGAAACGTTTCCCGAATGTTCGAAAGTAACTTACTCTGTACGTTTTGTGAACGTTTAAAGAATTTTTAAAATCACTGTGGTAATTTATTGAAAGGGGTATAATAATGTTTAAAATTACAAAACACAACAGCTTCTATACTTTTTGTGAATGTTTTAACAGTTTGACAAGGGACAGTCTGACGACGAACATGGTCATTTTTGACACATGCTAAATTTGCATACTTGGACATTATGAAATAAAGTGTAGGAGATTTTATTATCTTTACAAAAAATTATACGCATTTGGGAAGTACACACATATTTACGATTTATTTGTAAAATTAGAAAATATCCAGCATAAATACAATTATATTATTAACTAGCTGTTCCCGGCCACGCGATGCTGTGGTATAGAAGATAGATAGATAGAAGAAGATATAGATAATAGATTACTATATTTTATTTCTTTTTGGAAACACATAGAGTACATATAATTATACATCTTTCACAATAACTTTATTGCGCTCTGTGGCCCTCCTAAGCCATGATTGAATAGAAACCTCAGTTTCGTTTCTGTCTTTAGCTAACTTTGATTTTTCTGCTGCATCTAAAGATTAGAATTTCAGTTGAATAATATATTCAATTATATACGAATAAATTAAAAAAATAATAAAATAAGCGTGATATTTACCAATTACCACTTTGGCTACTTTCAAATTATAAAATTTTTTCTTTCCTTTTTTTCCAAACCAACTATACTGCATAGCCAATTCATTCGTGATTAAACATCCCATCACACGTTTGACAAATTTCAAATTGTTCGCTCCTCCTATTTTTGCTAATTCGTGAACCTACAAATTAGTCATTTTTTTAAATCAAATGAGAACTCTACTTTTAGTTGCGATTTCACACCGGTGACGCTGTGCGATTCGGCAGGTTTACTAGTCTATATATGTATGATGGAATGCACATGAGCGTTGCGATCCCCCCTACAATGTGGCAAATGATTTAAGGGGGTATTTGCATTTCAAGGTCCTAAAAATATGTGATATTCGTGATTTCTTTTTTAATAGAAAGAAACACTAGATATATCGAATCTTTGAACAACGTTTTTATTAGTTTTTAAATACAATATGTACCGGTTTAAAAAAAATTCAATACATTTGAAATAACAGCGGTTTGATCTGGGCCGTACATTTAATGACAGTGAGCATGATTTCGTCTTTTGTGTCCATCTGAAGTGAAAAATAAAGTTATTTTCATACTCAAAATGGTTTCTACTTTCGCCCCTACTAGAATTGTTCATATCTAATAAAGTAAAGAAACGTGGCAACGCGATAAACAAAGCAGTTCAATTTTGTACGATTTTTTGAGCTCCCATCTAAGAAAAAAATTGAAAGTTGTTCATTAATTTTTACAATTCTAGTAGGAGCGAAAATAGAAACCATTTTGAATATGGAAATAACTTTGGTTTTCATTTCAAATGCACACGAAAGGCGAAATCGTGCTCACTGTCACTAAATGTACGGCTCAGATCAAACCACTGTTACCTCAAATTTTTTTAACCCGATATATATTATATATAAAAATCAATAAAAATATAGTGTTTCATTCTATTAAACATTCTTAATGTTCGATAGTTTACGCTGGGACTGAACCAAAATGTTTAGTTTTAGTTTTTGTTGATAATACATTTTTCATCGGTGCAAAGTAAATTTATGTAAAGAAAAATTTACATTTCCTTTCAAACGCTATAAATTTGTCAATTTTTAAATTCCTTTTAGATTTGTTTCAATTCCAGCGTAAACTATGTAACTTTAAGAATATACGTCACGCCAACAGGAGTTACATCGTAGAATTCCACAATAATTAATAAATAAAAAGGATCGAATAAAAAAAATTTCTACAAATATAATGATGCCTCCTTATATCCCAAAGGAGTTTAATTCAATATTAACAATCGTTTCTTTAAAAAAAAACTCCTAAATATCAGTTAATTTCTGGGCTGTTATACAAGAATCCCGCCTTACGAATCAACGTGCCGCGTTCATTGATGCAGCGTCACCTGTGTGAAATCGCAACTACGCCGACGCCGCATCACTCGTCTGCACAGGGCATTATCGTTAATGTGTTATTTATTACCGTGTCTCTAAAATGATTCTCATCTTGTAAATGAATCTCCAATTTTTGCAATTCTTCTTTAACATTGATAGGAAACAGAATGTTTCCTTGAAAAATTGAAGTTTTTTCTGCGGAAGAATTTAATTTGGTTTCCAATTGTTTTTCAATTCTTTCGACTTTGGTTAGAACATCCGTCAGTATAATACGTAATAAATGCTGCTGCTCTATAATTTTTTTTAAATATGCTTCTGTCACTGCTGTGGTTTCTTGGTTTTCTGAAAATTTAGATTTGTTAGGTATCATGCTTACAAATATTTCTGTGTTTAAATCAGTTTATATATAGATCTATTAATAGTTACCAATAATTCCATCATTATTATCTATTGGAATATTTTCTACAGGTTCTTTTTCGATTACATTCTCGTTACTCTTCATGCTTGCAACTGAAAACAATAATCGGTTTTGCTACAGAAATGAAATAATTATAAAAAAGGAAAAAAGTAAGTAGCTATCAATAGTACAATGTTCCATAGCATAAAATTTTTAATTTACGGACCTGACTTTTTGTACGATTGTAACACAGGAGGCGCGGGGAGTATCGAGTCCGATTCATCCCTATCGCTCGTCAAAGGACGTTCCTTATTTTTCTTTGTTCTTATGGTTGTTTTTTCAACTTCTGACTGCAAATCCGAAGTTTCTTCCGCTACTTTTGCTTTTGATCTGGCTTTCGCATAATTATCTGTAAGCATTTTTAAGTAATATGTAATTATTTTAATTTCATTGGATTATAAAATCTTTAACTTACCAAAAGTGCCATTACTAAAAAGTTTGATCTTGTGTGCTTTCCAAGTCTTCTTCATGGGTTCACATTTTTTTATAGCTGTTGAAACTTGGTTATGCGATAACAATGATGGCCAATAGCAATAACCACCTACCAACCAATTTGATGGTACCGCCTCTACTGTGCTGTCCTCCACAAATTGAACAATGGTCCACGAATGCATACCCATTGTTGAAGTTGTTCTGCAAAATTCAAATATTAATCAAATGTGATCATGAGTCCGTAAACACGGGTAGAGGGTGGGTTGAGGGTTATCGATAGTTATTCGGATCATGTGTAAGTAAAGTAAGACAGTTAAATATAAATAATATATAAAAAATTAATGATACTCTCTCTCTCTCTCTCTCTCTCTCTCTCTCTCTCTCCTTCGCTATCTCTATCTCGTGCTCGCAACGTTTCGCTCTTCCATGCATTCTTTTAACGGTCACTCTTCATACATAAAGGCTCCTACACACGCTGATGCAAGAGTCCGTGAAACACTGATGCCTGCATCACGCATCTTGCTCACGCACCTAGCTGGTGAGCAACGAATGTAGAAATAGACATTCAGTGAAAAAGAAAAATGGAATAAGAGTGGCGAGGTATATTACAAAGTATTAAAGAATCCCAGATAGATGAAATGCCCGGAATAGAAGAATGATACAAAGTATATTTAAGGCTCCTACACACGCTGATGCAAGGCATCAGTGTTTCACGGACTCTTGCATCAGCGTGTGTAGGAGCCTTAAATATACTTTGTATCATTCTTCTATTCCGGGCATTTCATCTATCTGGGATTCTTTAATACTTTGTAATATACCTCGCCACTCTTATTCCATTGTTCTTTTTCACTGAATGTCTATTTCTACATTCGTTGCTATTTGGGAAACTACAAAAGATAGAATATTTCTAGAATAAATACGAGGAAATCGGCCTCGATGCTAGTTCGAGTAATCTTTATGCCTGTACCCTGTGTATCGTGTCCAGCAGTGACAGTATTGGCGGCTATTTATGTTTTATTACCTATGTCATATTTAAACAGTATGAGTAAATTTCCACACCACCCATATGGGGTATTACCCTGGTGCGTTACTGTTTTTTTTAGAACGTGGGTAGTTCGCCAATAGCCCTATCGTCCCACGATTGGGTTAAACTTGTTTTTATCGGATCACAAATTAGTGAGGTATTTTCATTTCTGATAGCATTCAATGATGAGTAGAATCTAAAAATAACGATTTTAACTAGACTCAGACTAAGTCCTAAGGACAGTGATCAAAGTCAACATTGTGTTGAAATAGTCGTAAAATATGCATTTTTACAAACGTATCTTTTGAATCCTATTAGAAGATATAAACATATCACTCATTTGTGGTTCGGTAAAAAAGTTGCCCACGATTTTACTGGCTTTACATACAACACAACTGCAATGTTATAGTTGGTTAGGACAGATGTTATTAATATACGTGCTAAAAGTGCTGAACTATATGAAGCTACTTAATTTCTAAAGTGCCAAAGAAAAAATAGGTATACATACTTATGAAGAACAATCAGAATGTAGCAATGGGAAAAGAATAATTTTTCCTTGAATTTGTATTTTAACATACTTTTTATAAATATCCGTAATATTAAAAATTTCTAAAGGACCGAAATCAGGAGATTCTACCAAAAAAATTCCAAAACTTGACGATTTACAAGGACTGTTATAAAAATCTTTTAGATATAAAAATTGTCTACCAACTATTTTATACGATTCATCCGATAATATTAAATTTTCCACTAGAATGATATTACCATTTATAAGAGAACAGCAATTATTAGGCTCAGTAGTTTTTAAACTGAAATGATGGAAATCAACGCGTTTGAATTGTTTCGTAATTTTGATATTAATTATTAATGGTCCTTTAAAATGTTCATTTTTAAAAATAGGAAATTTAACATTACACATCTTTTCCTTCACAAGAATATTACGCTTTTCCATATATCGTTTTACTATTTGTTCCAATACTTTATCGTTTTTCCGAATAGATTTTAAAATGGTTTGTAAGAAGTTTTCAAATTGGAAAGCACTGAAATTATCTAGAGGACCGTGATTCTTAACATCTTCTGCAATATGTATGAGGTTGTGTATATTGTGAGATATATACTGAGGTCCGTATAATATTTTAAAAGTTTTCACAAAATATTGTAATAACTGAAATGCATATTCAATAGAATCAAAATATTCTGAATTTGATAAAATGGTTGCTGCTACATGCAATGAAAGAAAATTCGAATATCTATCTTTACGTAAATTGGGTAACAGAACTACCGGGCCAGTGTACAATAAAAATTGTCTAAATTCTGTTGCTTTCCATCGTTTGAGTTCAATTAAAGTTCGCGGTTTTCGATTAAATTCTAATGGTATGCACTTTGCTAGAGAAACTAAGGAATTTGATATATTTGAACATTTCAAGTGTGAGATTTTTGTAGAAGGTTTGCCGTTGCACCATAACGTCAAAAGTAATTTCTTCATGACACCTAGACAAATTAGGTGCATATAATCTAAAGGAAAAGACTCGATCATATTAATACCCGGAATATTTTGCAAAATGGATGTACCGATATGATGGTCATCGTCCACTTGCGATCTAAACTCAGAATCAGTTCTCGAACAAATATTATTTAGATCAGGAAAACATACTCTACCATCAATAAAATCTCCTTCAATGCCACATTTCGTACAAGAATGATATCCTGTATGACCTTTTATGCATTTAATTAAAGACTTCGCTGGAGCATCACAAATAAAAGCTTTTACATGTAAATGATACAAATGTTCATTAATTAAAAATCCATTATTAATAAGGTCTGTTGCCTCTTCAACAAAATCGTGTAAAAAACTATTGATATCTTTTGGTTTTTGATAACCATGATAAATACCAACCATCTCAACATGTGTACATCCCGCGATACTACAAAGAATTGGATACACTTGACTATTCGTACTTTTCGTTACTGGGAGACCGTCAATATTAATGTTAATTTGAATTATATTGTTATTAATAGAAGAAATGTCTATAAATTGAACGAGGTTTAAAATAGAATTCTTTAAACCAAAATGGTAGTAATGCCCTGCTTCGATCTCTTTAGTAACTACTTTCTTACACGTTTTTAAAAGACTTCTAGCATCTATTGGTAAATTATTTGGTACGCGCTTTTGTAATATAGAAAGTAAACGATTAATAGCAATATGTGGAATATTGTGCTTTATAGCCCAGTCTGCTAAAATAACATCGAAATTTTCATTATCATTACTTTTGGCTAACAACTCAGGAATTGAATGTCTAGAATTCTGCCTTTCTGTAGTTTCTTCCATCTGAAAATTTTCTACAGAAGTTTCGTTTTCAATACTACTATCTGACCAAGAATCTGAATTAACTAAATTGTTTTCATTAACAATAATTGGATTATGACTTGGAGATCTTATATCCGATGAAGTAGAAGCTTCCTGACGAAAAGTATCGTACGATAAACGCAAAGATTTTTTAGCACGCATATAATATTTCTGCAATTTCCTTTTGCCAGGCATGTTTAGATGTATGAAAGTAAATATAAAATAGGAACTTACCTGAAATAGCGGTAAAAAATTTCACCGTCACACTATTAACACTCGAAACAACACAGGCGAGTAGGTAACGCTATGGCAAATAACGATCGAATGCCGATCGACGCCTCCAGCCTCCGCGACAGAAACGAGGAGATCGTCACTTGTTTCCCTCCGTACGTCCATCTTTATCGCCACTGTTTTAACGGTTTTCAGCCTCGTTCACATTAGTGAAATTGTATTTCAAGGCAAGTAAAGTTGAAAGATTCTCGACTTCACTTAAAGTTTGAAAGAATCCTCAGAGGATATTTCAAATCAAGTAAATATAACAGGTTCTCATTGGTAATGTAGTTTTGAGTGACTGAAAATTAAGCGACTTGAAGTAAAGTAACTTGACTAATGTGAACGAGGCCTCAGGCTGTGGCTACAGTGGACACGTTTTCGGGCGAAATTTCGCGATATCGCCCGACAACGCACAAGTCTGCGTTTGTTAATTAGAAATACAAGTTGTTGTCATAATCTTTACTTAAGCATATATTTACTCCGATATGACGACAGCTGAAATGGATCCATCGATGGATACTATTGGTTAGCTAATCCTTTATTAAGGATTTTAATAAATATGTAGTATTTTTGTTTCTTGGACAAAGAATAATGATGAATATCACACGTTATGTATAAATCTGTTGAACAAATCAAGCAAATTGATTTAATATTTTAGAATGTCCTCGGAAACATTTTATTAGATTTTAAGTGTAGCAATAAATTATAATTATTAATTAATACTTTCATTATTTATTACTATTTCTTCTTCTTCAGATTATTTGTTTAATATAATTATGCGGATAATAGTATTGCAGAATTATTACATACGTTATAGTTATAATTGAATTCGGGACAAAGAGATAATTGAGGGCTCGGATGCAATAAGGGGACTAGCGCTCGAAAATGGGAAAAATTATTGTCCAAACGCTAAGAAATATTGGAAAATTAAATGTTATTAAATTGTATTTTAAAAAATATAGTGTTGTACAGCTCGTCCCGACACACATTTTTTCTATTTACAGTTCGTTTATCGAATCATTACTATTCGAGCTAAAAATTATAAACAAAAAAATTTTCATCGTCCAAAATCATTATTTCTTTAAACATAAATGGCGATAACTTGAGTAAATATTAAGGGATCGTTATGAGACTTGAAACATAAAACTCAGAAAACTCTAGCGAAGCCGTAAAATGTATGCACAAAACCCTTATGTTAATAAATGTAATAATATTTAATTTAAAAGTAATACTGGACATAACCCATGTCTTTCAACGTTCGCCGTTAAAAAGTATCGAGGGAATTTTGAGGTACATATAACTTGCAGCGACAAAGTTTTTTCTTAATATACAAGGAAGTTTTTCACCAATTTTCACACTCATAAATGAATAATTGTAGGAGATATGATGATACATATAAATCTTGCGCGCCACCAATAGTCAACAGCCGCGTATAATGCGCTATATTGCAGTTTTAGCACTCGCGTTGACAGTTGGCCCCGTGCGAGATTAATATGTATCATCATATCTTCTACAATTATTTATTTATCAGTGTGAAAATTGGTGAAAATCTTCCTTGTATATTAAGCAAAAACTTTGCCGCTGCAAGTTATATGTACCTCAAAATTGCCTCGATACTTTTTAACGGCGAACGTTGAAAAACATGGGTTCCCACACAGCACAACGTCCGGCTAAGTCCCAAATACGTCTGAAAGGAGTCCCAAAGACGTCGTGGGGACGTCTTGTTACAGACCAGGACGTTCAGACGGTCTGAACAGCCTGATCTGTAACAAGACATCCCAAGACGTCTTTGGGACGCCTTTCAGACGTCTTTGGGACTTAGCCGGACGTTGTGCTGTGTGGGTTATATCCAGTTTACTTTTTAATGAAATATTATTACATTTTTTAACAGAAGGGTTTTGTGCATATATTTTACGGCTTCGCTAGAATTTTCTGAGTTTTATGATTCAAGTCTCATAACGATCCCTTAATATTTACTCAAGTTATCGCCATTTATGTTTAAAGAAATAATGATTTTGGACGATGAAAATTTTTTTGTTTATAATTTTTAGCTCGAATAGTAATGATTCGATAAACGAACTGTAAATAGAAAAAATGTGTGTCAGGACGAGCTGTACAACACTATATTTTTTAAAATACAGTTTAACAACATTTAATTTTCCAATATTTCTTAGCGTTTGGACAATAATTTTTCCCATTTTCGAGCGCTAGTCCCCTTATTGCATCCGAGCCCTCAATTATGAAATCTAACTTTAAAGAATTTTTGTTTTCTGTTTATTAGTATAACTGTGCAACTCACGGTTGATCCTAAATGTACATAAATATTTATAATTAGACGTATAACGTATTTCAGCGTTTCAATCATCTCCAAAACCTACAAGACTGTTGATCTTAGAACATCTGTTTAGTTCTTCAAAACATTCAAAAGACTTACAAGATGGACGTTTCCAGAACATCCGAAATTAAAGTCCTAAGAACATTCATAAGATTTAAGAAACGAACGTTCCTAGAGCATAAGAAATTTAAGTCCTAAGAACATTCGTAGGACTTAAGAAACGGACATTCCTAGAACATCCGAAATTTAAGTCCTAAAAACGTCCGTAGGAGTTAAGAAACGGACGTACCTAGAACATCCGAAATTTAAGTCCTAAGAACGTCCGCAGGACTTAAGAAACGGATGTACCTAGAACATCCGAAATTTACGTCCTAAGAACGTCCGTAGGACTTAAGAAACGGACGTACCTAGAACATCCGAAATTTAAGTCCTAAGAACATCCTAGGTATGTTCAAAATGGACGTAGGACGTTCGGATATAAACTGGACATGAAACGGACGTCCTTGGGATGTGTGGTGCTATCTGGGTACATATGTGTCACGGTAAAAGCGTTAATTTACTAAATGTATACAGTGCCTAGCAGTTCCTAAGTAGTCAATGTGTGCCTAAACTGTATACAAAGTTGGGCAAAATGTAATCTAATTACAAATTACAAATTACGATTAAAATGTAATTGTGTAATTGATGAGGTACATTATTTCCTGTAATCGTTAATTTAGGTAGATGACCACAATTTTCTCAACTACCCAAATATTAACGATTACAGAAAATAATGTAATCAATTACCCAATTACATTTTAATTGTAATTTGTAATTAGATTACATTTTCCCCAACTCTGACTGCATATAAGCTAACCTACAATCGTAGGTCAATGCATATATTGACTGCATCACGCTTTTACTGTGAGCGACATGTATCCAGCTACGTGCTAACGCTTCAGTTTTGCTATGATTCCACGTCGGCAGTCCTCCCGAGTAGGCGCCATCTCGTGTCAACTAGCTGAACTAAATTTGTCACGTGACTTGCTCTGTATTATCGCCAATATGGCGGAACTCGTATTTGGGACTGAAGTCACGATTTTTCACTATTCGTCCTTATATGAGTGTCACGTCCCGCGACGTGGGGTCTACTATTATCTAACCCTTTAAATCGAATATATTTACTATTTCGTACTTTGGTGTATTATAATCACCTTAGTATACAAGTGTTGCCGATAAGGCATTGTAATCCGTAATTTACAAGAAGAAATCAAGTCAAGAATCAACGGACGGCAACAGTGAGCAGGAGGACCAGCACGAAGGAGGTAGCCGCACACCTACTAGCTGCACACCAGCTAGCTAATCGAGCGCACACAAAGGGGACCAGTGGACGCCAGCTGATGGGTCAGAGGCCCCTTCCGCCAGCGGAGTCGACACCTTCGCGAAGCTGCGCTCCTGATCATCGCCACAAATTTGCCCTCCCTTAATATCCAATAAATCGAGCTCCAATACGGAACCGATGTATTTTAACTTCAATCCCTAGTATGTGGGCTGTACGAAACCAATCGTACAGAGCACATCGAAAACCCAGTAGCGTAAACTTCTAAAAAATGAATTAAAATAAGAATTTAAGTATTGACGCTACTGAGGGTTTCGTATAACTGCAGAAATACGTCTTAAGTAAAGCAGAAGACACCGAAATAGGCGCGCAATAGCTCAAATTCTGCAGTAAACAAAACTCTCGGATAGCCCGCTGGAAAGAATTCTTCA
This sequence comes from Andrena trimmerana, assembly GCA_951215215.1. Lineage (NCBI taxonomy): Eukaryota > Metazoa > Arthropoda > Insecta > Hymenoptera > Andrenidae > Andrena > Andrena trimmerana. The sequence goes on from OX578062.1 coordinate 13,628,646, forward strand.
GGTGGATCCCACGGCAGATGATTGGGAGATTTCATCTCCCACCGTCTTAATTGTCATGTGACAAACCTGGAGAAGGAGTGATCAGTAGTCCTATAAAAAGGGACTGACCACCCGCGGAGCGACATTAATTAATAAAATTAATTATCAATTATTATTATTACGTTCAACTTATCAACTAATAAAACTATAAAACTTGTGAAAGTGTGAAAACAATAGAACAAAGTAACAATAAAAGTGTGTTTAAATTACAAAGTGAGTGAAGTATTCCACCCCTTACCTTATCCTTTTAAATTTTGAGCATTGGTCTTGAGGAAAATAAATAAATTACGAAATTGCATATTAACAGTTCACGGTTTGCGTTGATCAAAGGTATTGCCTATGAGCAGAACGTTGCCCGCGGTTTTACCAGAGATTACGCGTAAAACGTGATCGACGCGAGTATTTGATGAGCATTGACAGTTCACGGGTTGCGCGGATCAAAGGTATCACCAATGAGCAGAACGTTGCCCGCGGTCTTACCAGAGATCAAGCGTAGTGCGTGATCAACCCCGGTTTTAAACCAAATATAGAAAAATCACGTTTGCGTTGCCGATGGTGTCACCTAAGAGCAGAACGTTGCCCGTGGTGGTACCTGGAGCGAAAGGTGGAGAGTGATTTATCGGTCAATCAAATAAAATATTATTACTTCCAAAAGATCAATGCCAAGAAATCATCGCGCTGGGCGGCGAGTTCAATTGCGAAAATTAAAGTGGCAGTTCATAAACACTCCAGCAACTACCTTCGAACTCTTGGGAGTACCCAGGACCCCGACTGTCAGGGAGGTTACAACCAATTCCAATTTCGGGCAAATCATTAGGGTAGGACCCTGGGCCTCTCCAAGGACTAACCAGACACCAGAGATCTACGGGATATCAGAGATTTCAATCCCCTGGCAACTCAGAACCATCGACCAATAAAAGGTAGCCAGCATAATATTCGGTATTAATACCTTTTAAACTGTACTCAACTATCCCAGAGCGTAAGTCCCTGGACTAGCTCGAAAGCGGATTAAAAATGATTAATTTCCTTAAAAACGCGGCCCCAAATAAAAAGTAGGGACGTAACAATGAGCAAATTTGGAGCTGGTTTAGGACTCATTCGAAAGAGGAAGATTCAATGCAGAGCGCTCTTCTCACCTTTTCAGTCACAAAGCTCTTTTAGTGACCTAAAAATACTTGGATTCTGCGGGTGTATTTTGTCGACTTTTGCTCTACTTTGGACACTCATATTATTAGATATCAACACAATCTCGTTGAATCATGAGAAGAGCGCTCTGCATTGAACCTTCCTCTTTCGAATGAGTCCTAACCCAGCCCAAAATCTGCTCATATAAGGACGAATGATGAAAAATCCCAACCCCCTGTTTCGGGCTAGATTGTGTCGGTATACAGCGCGCTGCATTATCCGTGTCTACCCCCTTAAGGAATTAGCGGGCGTTGTATAAGAAAAAACTATGAAGTCGACTTAAAACAAAATGTTTCATATCACTAGTGCAGGTTGGCGAACGTGCTATTAATCTATTACCGACTTTGATTCGTTTAAATTAGTCTCTACCAAGTTTTTATTATTTTCCATCGTAAAACGATTTTCATACGACATTTTTAACAGAAGATGTCCCTCTTATAAAAGTTTTTGTGTCAACTATAGGCCTCGCCCGCTAATTCCTTAAAACCGAAGCTGAAAATCTGAGCACTGAATTGATTTGTGGCCAATAAAGAAATGTCAAGTATAAACAGTAACAGAGGAATCAGTGTTCGAACGGAGAACGAGAATACAATTATAATTAGCAAAGATGATTTCACAATCTTTGCGTGAAAACTTTTTTCGTGAATTAAAGGGTTAAAGGTATAATTGAAATTAGCAAACATGATTTCACAATCTTTGCGTGAAAACTTTTTTCGTGAATTAAAGGGTTAAAGGTATAATTGAAATTAGCAAACATGATTTCACAATCTTTGCGTGAGAACTTTTTTCGTGAATTAAAGGGAATTAGCTTCTTTCATACATGAGTCATGTTTCTGGGGGGGGGGGGGGGGGGGAGATTTCATTATGTAGTCTCTACATCTATAGCAAAAGTCCGCTCTTTTTCTATAAGTTCTCCGTTATGTTGTAACTAAAAAATATGGCTTTTATATATTTACAGATAATCGAAGCAGAAGATTATGCAGTGTGATCTACGTCAGAGAAAAAAATTTATTGTGACATAGTATTATATTAATTAAACGATTTTATTCAGCTTCGGTCCTCTGTTTGCTTCTTCTTTGTATGTTTGATTCATATCTGAAAACTGAAATTTAAACCAATTCCTCTAATCCAATTGTCGTGAAGCTTTGCAGGTGTGCGTAATTTGGATGACAATACAATATATTAAAAAAAATAACCCGCAAAGGGTGATAAAATTATCCAGTCATCAATAAACACTAAAAAATGTGTGAAATCCCAACAAAATTACTTTTTTCTAAAAAAAGGTACAAAAAGTGCGCCAAGTACATAATCCCGTCAAAAAAGAATCCCACTGAAAAACATTGTCGTAAATTAATATCCTATCAAAAAGAATCCCACTTAAAACATTGTCGTAAATTAATAGCTTCACAAAACTATTGATATACAAAATTTGCGCCAATTACAACAATGGCTATTTATACAAAGACAAAAATGTATTTAATAATATTAAGCAGATATATTTTCATAGAAGTAAATATTTTTATACGAATAAAATTTTTAATTATTTTACGAAAAAATGATAATTAATTGTCTTGGTTAATAATTAAAACAATATAAAACCAGACAAGACACCATCGAGACAAGAAAGATGTATATAATAATATTAATCAGATATATTTTCATAGAAATAAATATTTTAATACGAATACAAATTTTATTTTCAAAATACTTGGCGCTGCGAAACCAAATTGGTGTTGCTAAACTGAATACAGTATTGTCTCCGTATGTACTCACTGGTCGGGACCGGCGAGTAACCCGTATAGTGAACAGCGACCCTAATTCCGAGTGTTCGTTTCTCGCTTCTTTCTGGCCGAAGGGGGGAGGGAAAATAGTTACTTCTATGGCGAACTTCACTCAGTTTCCTTCAACGGAAGGAAAATAGTTACTTCATTCACCGAACTTCACTCAGTTAAAGGTTTCTTGACGTAAAGTAATATTATCAAAAATCACAAAAAAAAAAAATATTATACATGAAAAAGTACAGTATAAAAAAAGATGTGAAATCAAAATGATCTGCAAGTACATCACAAAAAAAAAGAAATAATATAATCACACAAAAAAAGAAAATAATATAATTACAATATAAAAAAATATGTGAAATCAAAATGAGCTGCAACTACATCACAAAAAAAGAAAATAATATAATTACAATATAAAAAAAGATGTGAAATCAAAATGAGCTGCAAGTACATAAAGGTGCTTTCCAACTGCGCTTAAGATGACACAACTATATACACAGCTAAAATGTTGTGTTCATAAATTTCATTACGCATATCGTGGACATTTTTTAATTAACTCATCAAAAAGAATCCCATTTAAAAACATTGTCGTAAATTAATTAATAGCTTAACAAAATTAATGATATACAAAAATTGCGCCAATTATAACAATGACTATTTATACAAAGAAAAACCATGTATTAAATAATATAACACAACAAAAGACAAAAAAAAAATGTCCGCGGCCTGGAAGTCAAATACTTGGCGTGGCCAGGCAAGGTATTCTGAGATCATCAATACCCATATCTTCCCCCTCGCAGGCTTTCAGATAATTTGTCCATTTAAAACTCTGACAATATGAATACACTTTCATTATTTTGCATTTTTAAATATTTCTTATTCAACGACACCTTGACCGTGCCTGGCCACGCCAAGTATTTGACTTCCAGGCCGCGGACATTTTTTTTTTGTCTTTTGTTGTGTTATATTATTTAATACATGGTTTTTCTTTGTATAAATAGTCATTGTTATAATTGGCGCAATTTTTGTATATCATTAATTTTGTTAAGCTATTAATTAATTTACGACAATGTTTTTAAATGGGATTCTTTTTGATGAGTTAATTAAAAAATGTCCACGATATGCGTAATGAAATTTATGAACACAACATTTTAGCTGTGTATATAGTTGTGTCATCTTAAGCGCAGTTGGAAAGCACCTTTATGTACTTGCAGCTCATTTTGATTTCACATCTTTTTTTATATTGTAATTATATTATTTTCTTTTTTTGTGATGTAGTTGCAGCTCATTTTGATTTCACATATTTTTTTATATTGTAATTATATTATTTTCTTTTTTTGTGTGATTATATTATTTCTTTTTTTTTGTGATGTACTTGCAGATCATTTTGATTTCACATCTTTTTTTATACTGTACTTTTTCATGTATAATATTTTTTTTTTTTGTGATTTTTGATAATACTCATTTTGTCCTCGACATTTTCATGTACTTGGCGTATTTTTTTACTTTTTTAAAGTTTTTATGGGGATCTCACTTCTTTTTACAAAGATAATTCATGTTCTTGGCGTCATTTTTTTACTTTTTTATAATCCTTACAGGATTTCCAATTTGTCGATTAAAATAAATAAATTCAAAAATTTGTCGATTAAATAAATTCTAATAATTCAATCTTTAAAGAGGCTCTTTGTACCGACAATCGAATCGCACGCGTTGCTCAAAGTAATAAAAACTCGGGGAAGCTGCGCTACTTGGATCTCGTTATTTCAGCATACGAACTTCCATTTTGAGCAATGCGTTCGCCACTGTCAGGTGCAAAGATTTTCCATCTTTTTACACGCTCCATGATGCCTTATATGCACGATTCTTTGAATATATCATTATTAAAGAGGATCTATATCCTCGGCCGCAAACTCTTTTATACTCTGTAGGTCAGCGAAGGCCAAATCGAGCTATTTGGGAGTCCGGGCTCCACGAAGTTTACCATAGCCGCGCGAAAGGAGAGCTTGAAAGCCAATGATAACGTGTGCGTGCCACGGCTAGGGAAAACTGTAGTAGTGTGCGGTGCAGCCTCATACCCGTACGACAGGCCCGAATGACTGGGATTCTTGGGGGCCCCAGTGATCGTTGCCACTAACGATCATCATACTAATTCATCGCGCTCGGCACAAAAATTTTCGTGACAACAGGTAGGTATATATTATTTATAAAAACATTCGAATAAAATTTCCTTTAATGTCGAAACAAGAATTATTAAATGGAATTTTATACACATTAAACTTACGGTTCATGGATCCTAACTTTCAGAGCACGATACTTCTGCATAATTTAATTCCAATTGAATTTTAAAAAAGGTAGAATATTTTAATTAATAAGAGACTTAATCTTCTAATTTACATTAATATTACGTCACATTTCTCAGAAATGCTTAATGTCGTGTACGTAATATATGTTCCAACGTGTCCTATTGTATTTCAGAAGATATTAAACATTGTAATAGTATACTTACTTATATAGCATACATATAATTTTATTCATGAATCTACATATAATAGTGTCTGTAATTATTTATGTATTTAATTATATATGTATTAGGTATTCTGCTGTGACATCGACACGTTGTATTTAAATTTTGTGAAACTTTTTATTATCAAACGTATTTAAACAGAGTTTCACATACATATATACAAATTTTGTAAACTCATTGAATCTTCATATGAAATAAAATTACTTGGAATGTAAGTCTCTTATAATTAGTTGTCGATCTATGAATGCGACACGTAAAAGGCAAAAGAATGATTTTCTGCCTACGTTAAACTTATAATAACATAAAACCTGTAAATTGCTTGTACCATCATCTTCGGAATCACCATTGAAAGATAAAAAATCTCGTTTCCTCTGGGCGTTCTGAAACAATATTATTAAACGATACATTTTGAAAATGTGTAGCGACTCATAGAAGACACCTTATGCAAACATACAATTTCTACCTTTTTTTTATACCATCACCTTTACATAAAAACACTAGATAGCCGGTATAAAAATATCTGGCAATTTAAATGCATTGCAATTTGTTACAATATATTATTTTGTGCATGCACGGTACAAATTACCAGAAACTTATGTGAAAGAAGATGATTCTCTGTCAAACCTTCTCCGGACAACTTCCAAGTCTGTGCGTCCCCTTCATTTCTATAAGAATACATAAAAAAGTCTATTAAAACATTTTCGTGACTTACCTTGTTAATTGAGACAATAATTCAGTCTCATATTTAGTGTAAAAACTCGTGACATTTCAAATTCGGACAACTTACCTTATTTGACAGTTGCAGGTTATGAAGGAAAATGACACTTGGTAGATTATAAAATTCAAAATAGTATACATAGGTATATATATACAATGACGGACGACGATCCCGACCGAATAATCCCGAGAGTCGACGAACGAAGAACGAAACATGTGTTAGTTTCTTTTTGGCTGAAGGTGTGCGTGTAACGCGTAGTATACGTATTATGTCGACAAAATTTGGTTGGAGAATCAGGAGGAGAAGAAGAATCTTGCCGTTTTCGACAGATCCATGAGACGATATTACGATATCTCTGTCATGCGTGGACCGATTTTATTGAAATTGATCTTATTCGAAAGCTTATATATGGTTTACATGAGAAAAATGCCATTAAATATAGAAAATATTGCAGGCGTGATGAGATATTAATGAAATAAGTTTCAGGTTAGGTTGGAATAGCTTTGCGTCGAGTAAAGATACACGGCAGCGACAGGCATATATAGGGTGTCTTTTCTTTCATGTACTTGGCGTCGAGACGCTACCGCGTCTCTAGATATGTGAAGTATGATATCCAATTGCAAAATCTTGCGCATATTTGCGCCTTTTTAAGATATCTGCATTTAAAGTGCCTATTAGTATCTATCTACGCTCTCCGTGAACGAACTCTTTCAGGTCTGCACTTTTTGGTTTGTGGGAATTTTTTTCATAGACAATTATTAATAATAAGAATTTAAATCTGAACTTCAAATTTTTTCAACAAAATGGCGAATCCAATATGGCGTACATGTATATTAAAAAATTGATATTACTTGTGCTCTCTGAGCTTTCATTTACATTTTCTTGGTGACATACTACCATTTCGAGTACCTTCAGAGGATTTTTTTTACGGTTTTGGAATAGCATCGGAAAGAGTAATATAAGGGGCAGAGTGCAGCAATAATCGTTGGAAAATATCCTGATTCGTCCTATTTCGGGACGTCTTAAGACTGTAACCCTTCCTGTACAGCTTACACAGTTTGTGACATGATTCCAGGACCTCTTCTGTAAAACACCCTATTGGGAGAACGCAGTTTTTGACCACAGAAGGACCATGGCTTAAAACCTTATGTACCGTAGGTGGCATGTAGTACCACGAATACAATGATAAATACAGTTTCGCTGTAATAATATGGCCACAAGAAATATAAGACGCGTGAAGATGAAGGACTTCGCCGGGCACGCACGCTCGGCATTTGTTACAAGTCACGGCGGTCAAATCTCCTACAAATGTTATGTTAAGTTTATATATTGTTATTGTATTGTGAGTTAATCTGCCGTCACCCATCATTTTCATATAGGTAAGTACTTCTTTTCTGTTTGACGTAATAGATTAAGTTAATAGAATATTATGTGATACTACAAATTAATGAAGTTCAGATTCGTAATCGGCGACCCGAAGAACAATAGGATACCAATTTTCGTGCAGATGTATCAATTTTTTAATATACATGTACGCCATATTGGATTCACCATTTTGTTTTCAAAATTTTGAAGTTCAGATTCGTAATCAGCGACCCCAAAAACCCCCGACCACCAATTTCTGACAAAATTGAAGTACGTTTTGAAGGTTTTACCGCTTTTTTGCGATTTGAAACCACTGTGCGCTGTATCGAGGCAGCGAAGTCCTCCAATGTTACAACATCAGGGTCGAAACGGGGAATGCTGTCAACTGCCCGCTATACTCTCTCTTCGTCTTCTCGGGAACGCCACACGTCTATTACAGATATTTCTAGGTCGTTCGTTCGAGAACCGAAAGATGGTCGAACTTTCAGGGTTGGCGGCAAGGGAGGAGATCTCAAAATTCCACCCGTCATTGCAATGTACTAGGAAGTGTAGTCAAGTTACGAGCAGATAAGATTGTGGCAGGTGGCAATATGTGGCGACGTCGCGCCCACTTCTTCTAATAGGAAATGATTAAAAAATATAGCGATCCTACTTCTGACACCAGTTTGTTACGTCCTGAAGGGACTTTTGTGAATCACCCCGAGCGGTTTGGATAATTCACCGGGTTCTTGCTCTTGTTAAGGTGCTAAAGCACGCCTTGACTATACTTACCATGGAAGGATAGGGAGAAAAGGGGTTCAATCAATGTTGGACACGGAATTTAAGGAGAAAACAATAGAGTAAAATATATTCTTAAGAAGATAGAATCTGATTAACATACCCTTGGGACGGCGCTCCGTCCCAGCTGTCGCTCACTGTAGCGCCAAAATGTTACCTCGTGGTAGCCTTTATTCGACGTGGTACCCTTTGTGCTTGGAAACTAACGCTCGGATTGGCTGCGCCGCCATGCGGTCATTCGTGATTGGTCGGGACTCTACTTCCCAGTTCGCGTTTGTTTCGAATTCTCGTTCATTCTGAGGTGACAGTCATTGACGGCAGATCCGAAGAATTTCCAGAGCACCAAAACCACGAAAATCACCCCGAGACATCTACCAGACGTTGGTAATTATGGAATTTAATAATTTCAAATTGTCTGCGTCGCGGAAATCGGGACACGTACTATCGGCGAGGCAAAAACGTAGGGTTATGCGCGAAGTGCGAAGCAACTTACGCGTGCGACACCGTTCTGCATTTCACACCGTTCGTAGAGTAGTGCATAATTCTTCTACCGTGCAAGATGCTACTAGCACATCTGCAGGTTGTAGTTCGTCCGCTCCTGTTAATTTAATCCCCGATAGATTCAGTGATAGGCGCGATATAAATGTAGAAGACGCCGGTCCTTCTACTTCCACGTCACGTGCTTCTAATCTTCGCGGTACCGTTTCATTGTCCTGTGCTACTTCCTCCGAGCCATCTTTTCGCCAACGGTTAGCGTCTTGTTTCGTAGACAACAATTTGACACACGTTCAAGGTAATAATATATTATCTCTCCTTCGAACACATTCCTGTTTCTCCCAGTTGCCTCAGGATGTTAGAACACTTGTATCTACGCCACGTAATCCTGCTGTCACATTCGTCGTGCCACCAGGAGAATACATTCATTTCGATCTGGAAGCAGAAATTATTAAACGTCTCCTTAACGCTTTGTCGGTATCATTTGTTAGACAGTTAAAATTAGATTTTCATACCGACGGATGTAGTTTGGACAAATCAAGTTCCATTCATATCTGGCCCATCCAATGTAGGATTTCAAATATTCCTCAGATCCAGCCGATAGTGGTAGGCATCTATAAAGGTCCCCAAAAACCACACGACCCCAATATTTTCTTTGAGAAATTTATTGCAGACGTCAGGGCCATCATGTCCAACGGAGGCATAAATTTTCATTCCAGTAAGTTGCCCGTACGACTGAGATGTTTCATAGCCGATGCTCCAGCTCGAGCATTTGTATTAAATCATCGTGGGCATATGTCTTTCCATCCCTGTTCCAAATGTACGGTTTCTGGTACCCTGAACGGTAGGCATTATGCCTTCGATGGGATACATCATTCTCCTCGAACTGATGAGGATTACATTAGGCAGTTAGAAACGTCACAAGTTAGGTACAAGCCCATTGTCATTGCTACAGATAGGAATGGTTTCGCAAGTTCCATTCGAGTACATGCATCTTGTATGTTTGGGCGTAGTAAAAAAACTGTTGTCTGCGTGGGTACATGGAGAATATTCCCCTTTCTCAAAATTGCGCCGCCCACACATTTCTATACTGTCTACGAGACTGAAGAGTCTTGACAGATATTGCCCCTCAGACCTTGCCAGACGTCCCAGAGCTATTGAACTATGCTCTAAATATAAAGCGACAGAATTTCGTCAGTTCCTTCTGTATACTGGGCCAGTTATACTGAATGGTGTACTGGAGAAAACCGTATACAAGCATTTCTTATTCTTACATGCAGCCATACGGGTTGTAGTTTCAGAATCTCCATCGAGCCTACACTTGAGATTCGCAGAGTCAGCTCTGGAGAAATTTGTTCTTCGCAACGTAGAACTTTATGGCCCAACTTTTAATAGTTATAACGTCCATGGTCTTCTTCACCTAACCAACGATGTCAGATGTCTTGGTAATTTAGATTCATGTTCTGCTTTTCCATATGAAAACAACATGTCCATTTTTAAAAAGTATCTGCGAAAGCCAAGTCTTCCTCTCCAACAATTTTCCAATAGGATGAGGGAGATACAATTTCATGGCACAAACATTCAGTATAATGTAGATTTTTCTATTCGCGTATCTAGACCACTTAGTAACGACCCCAATTGTTCTCAATACCACAAGATAGAGTTCAATAACATATCTCTGGGCATCAATGTACGCGATAATTGTTGCATCTCAGTCGACGGCGCGATCTGCTTAATTTTCAATATTAGCAAGGACTCCGATAACTCCTATCATTTAGGTATTAAAAAATTTCTAGAGGTCGATGATTTTTATGATATCGGCATAACGTCTTCCGTTCTTGGTGTATATAAATGCGCCAGATTGAGCCCTGAAATTCTAAACATCTCCCCCAATCAGGTTCGCGCTAAATGTTATAGAATTCCTTTTTACGGTAATACGCCCATTGGCAATAACGGCGACCCCATCCCCTCAGAAACCCGTAGTTATGTCGTTGCCGTTCTTACACACAGCGAGAAGCCGTAGTATTCAAATTCTTCAATATTTATTTTCGTTAGAAGTATCTCGCTGTCAGTCCCTCTCCCATGGTGGTTTTAGTGGGTGCAAGCCCCACATAATCTTACCCCTCCCACGGGGGGTGAGATATCCAGGAGGGATTTCCACCATGTAAAAAAAAAAAAAAGGTCACTTTCTACCTTCGTCTTTTCATTTTGGTAAGTTACGACTATTTTCTGGTGAGTGACGTGCTGTAATATTTATATTTTCTTCTTTTGTATTGCTCTTCATAAGTACAACCATATGTACAAGTATCCTTGTTAATCTCTGGTGACGGGTTATTTTATCGTTTGGTTCTGCATGGGTCATCATCGTAATATGTACTTTTTTTCCTTACTAGCTGGCATGGACAGGTGCAAGAAACGTGTCATCGTGCGACCCACACGCTATCAGACCACTTCTTCGGAGGAGGAAACTCCGAAGCGGCGAAGGACGTTAACCGCGCCGTTACCAGCCATCGACCAGGACATCCAGGATTTAGCGATAATCCTGCAGGAAGACGGTCCAACAACGTCAAGCGGTGTTCCTCCTGTTAACCAGGATATTATGTTTCAGCATACGTATGCCGCTAATGTTCCTGTCTTTGAAGAAATCACCGATTCAGGGACATCGTCTGCACGCGCCACTGTGATCCACAGTGAGCCGTTGCAACATGATACAGCGCCGACCCAACCCACTGATAACAGGTAAATTTACATGTTTCTTTTTTTTGCTATAAAAATATCACTGTAAGGATATTTTCTTATAAATGTTAATGTTCACAGAAGCATGGAAGATCTCGCTGGGCGGAATCGGATCGAGGCAGAGCTAATGTAAGTATCGCGTGTATCGTGTTTATTAATACGTTACGTCTCCATCCGTTTTGTTTGCAGAAGAATGAATACTGTCTTGATGAGTATTCAAAAATCTATCCAGACCACGCGCAATACTGGCCGGCCCATTAAGCCAGCAGTCCTCCCCTTGTCCTCAGTCCAGGAGGTGGACTGCTTTGAGGACATCGATGACGACACCTATTCCAAAGTCGTAAGTGAAAACGAAATTATTCTTTTATTTAATTTTATATATAATATATACTTACATCAATCTTTACTCGCTTTGTTTAGGTAACGTATTTCGAATACATGGGCGGGTTCGATTTGAAGGGAGCGGTCAAGTGCTGCTTCAAGGAAGCACTGCCGGACGACTTAACGTCGTCCTTCACTTGGTTTGGCCGCGAAGGACACAGATCACTCTTTGACACCCGTATTGCGAGGGCGATTTATGGTACGAAGCAATAAGCACTTTTCATGTTTTCACGTAGAATTATTGTTACTATTACTGTACGTTCCATTGATGCTGACGTACTTTGCATACATTTCTTTTCCAGACGGTGTGTGTCTTAATCGCAAGTTCGACAAGCCCACTCGATCCGACTTCCAATTGCGGATGCAAGCGGAACTGAAGGCGGCAAAGGAGAGGGTACGCAGTAGGAAGTGTGGTCGACGAACGAAGCCCTCAACATCCCAGGACCATAGGATGCCCCACACTTTCTGGAACGACGATCAACAGGAGGAAAAAGCAGATGACCTATGAAGGTCTGTTTTCACGTGACAGTAAAAGTCATGATTTACTGTCACGTGAAAACAAAACTTAACTGCATTTATTTTTCAGAAATATGGCAATTAAAAGTAGAGGCGTGTCTCCTTTTACAGTGGCGAAGAAACCAAACGGTACTTTTCAGTGCCCATTTTAATTGATTAGGACGGGAACTACCTCTCGACGTTCGCAATGAACATCAAACGGCACTTTTCAGCGCCACAAATTTAAAACGTACACAACTTTACTTCGGTATAATTAAAAATAAAATATACCTCTCCACGTTTATCCTTTTAATTCCAGATTAATATTGTACTTGTTTTCAGAACCAACACAAGCGGGAATATGGTGATTCTACGTGCAAAAATAGTCGAAAATATAGCATAAAAGTTTTTTATATCGCCCTTCGTCATCCAGAAAATTGACTTATTTTTGCATGTAGAATCACCACTGCTTGCAGAGTAAATGTTGAAAGTTTCTCTTCTGTTTTATAGGTGCATCAAATGTATATATTATTAATAAAAACAAACCATACCTTTAAAAACAAATAGAACAATTATTACTTAATGAAATATCCACTGCTCCATTTCACAGATGCCTATCAATTCTCCACGCGTACTAGAAAGGTTAGGGGTACACCTACAGCAATAACGGTACATTTGTGTTGGTGCGTAGGTCCGTGTGACGTCATGGGTAGAGCATTTTTTCATAATTGTGGCCTACAGATGGCGCTCTTGGATATGTCAGGCGGGCGGCAGGATCTGCCGTGGGTCTGCCGCGGATCTGCCGTGGATCTGCCGCGGATCTGCCGTGGATCTGCCGGCAGACCCTGCCACGCAGACTCTGCCGGCAGATCCGTAGCCGAATGCGGACGTAGACTGCACCGCAGCTGCCGGCAGATCCTGCGTTCTCCCGGCAGACCCTGCCGTCAATCTGCTTGCAGACGGCCGGCAGATGGCTATCAGGGGGTACAATTGGAATTAGCAAAGATGATTTCACAATCTTTGCGTGAGAACTTTTTCCATGAATTAAAGCGAATTAGCTTCTTTCATACATGAGTCATGTTTATGGGGGGGGGGGAGATTTCATCACTTTTTTTCATAATTTGTGAATTTTTGTTGTGTTGATCTTATCAAGCTAATGTACCGCCGGTCACTCTTTAGGAAATTTCACCACAAAGAAAACGTATATATGTGAGGAAAGAAATTTATTACTTAATAAATTATAAATAAATTAACAAGATTAAGTTAATAAACTTTTCCGCCTTAACGGCTTTCCTCCTGACCGTCACGGCCCCGACCACGACCACGGCCTCGGCCACGATACTGTGCGTGGATATTAACGTATGCGAATTTTACATGTTCGTTTACGTTATACTCAGATATGTTTCTTTTTTTTAATAAGTTTATTAAATATTTTCTAATTAATCTTACCTTTAACCTTGACTAAATATGTAAATTATGTTATACGTGTGGTAATACGTATTCAGTGGATTGGTGGATTTTGTGTTGAATTCGAGTTTTCAGATGTGTAGCAAACATACAAGAAGCAAACAGAGGATCGAAGCTGAATAAAATCGTGTAAACGTATGATTTCTTTTCAATTTTGCCGTTGCAAAAAAAGAATATACACATTTTTGGCGTTTTTGGGCCATTTCGTTTGATTAATTTTGTCGTTGTCAATACATTTCCATGCTGATCTTCCATCACGTATCATGCATGAATATGAACCGTTCTGGGGATGAGGACCGTTATGAAATACGGCACTTAGTAATTTTGTTGTGCGGGTGCGTCGCTGGCGCCAGCTGGCGGCGGCGGCAGGAGTGAAGAGGAAGGGAGAAGGAACGGGCCCGCACGGCAGGTTGGTTGCTAGAGTACACGTGCAATTTATTCATTTGTTCCTTCCTGCTCCCACGACATGGTGCTAAGTGTGGGGTAGTTTAAGAATAAAAAGGAAAGGAGAACGAAAATAAGAAGCAAAGATCGGTGAGGCTAAGAGGAGTACGAAAGTATCGAAAGCAAGACAGAACGCAAAAGTACAGGTTAGAATGGCGGAAGAAAACGGTAGCTGGACAACGGTCCGTACACCGAGAGAAATGGATTTCTCCAAGCCCGAGCTGTGGACAGCGTGGATCAAGAGATTTGAAAGATACCTATCAGTGTCTGGCTCAACAGCGAAGAGTGCCAAAGAGAAGGTCGACGTTCTGTGTTACGTGATGGGAGAGAAATCCGAAGAAGTCTTGGCGCAAATTTTACCGGTTGAGAGTGACAGGGCAGTGTATGAAACCGTGAGAGACAAATTTACTGATTATTTTTCACCTAAAAAGAACGTGGTGTTCGAAAGGTATAAGTTCAACTCAAGGGTACAACAGAGCGGGGAAAGCGTGGACGCATTCGTTACTGCTCTGTATACGTTAGCAGAAACGTGCGAATTTGGTCAACTAAAAGAGGATCTCATACGAGATCGTATAGTTATCGGGGTTAGCGACATCCGAACATCGGAACGGTTACAATTGAGACCGGAATTGACAGCGCAAAAAGCTTTAGAAATGGCGCGTCAAGCGGAAGTTCAAGCGAAGGAAGGGAAGAAGATACGAGAGGAAACGGCACACCACGTGGAGGTAAATAGAATAGCCGACGACAGGAGGGGGCGGGCCGGCGTGCAGAAACAAAGAGGGGAAGGTCCGTGCAACAAATGCGGATCTCGAGGGCACGAGAACCGGCAAAAATGCCCAGCATTCGGCTCCAGATGTCGCAAGTGTGGCAACATGGGTCACTGGGAACGTGTATGCAGGACGAAGACGACGAAGAGAGTGAACAGAGTGGAGGAAGAAGACGAGGAGGAAGAAGGCGCTACGGAGGAAGTCTTCGTCGGAGCAGTCGGCGGCTGTAGCGGTATCGATGACTTTGTGTTTAAGGTGCGGGTACGGGAGTTTGTGTGCGATTTGCGTTTTGTCGTTGACTCCGGCGCGGACGTGACATGTATTTCGGTTAACGACATACCTGACAGTTATAGAAACAAAATACGGGAGAGCCATAAGGTGATCCTGGGGCCGGACGGAAAAAGGCTGTCGTTGATGGGATATATCGACGTGTTTTTAGATGGGCGGAACAGGAGTGCAAAGGCACGGGTCTACATAATAAGAGATTTAAAAAAATGTTTGCTAGGGAAACCGGAGATTAAAGCGTTTGATCTTATAAAGATTATAAACAGGTTGAGTCTGGGAAGCAAACAGGAAACGGGAGAATTTATACGCAGATTTCCTAAGGTTTTCGGGGGTATTGGTTGCTTCGGTAGGCCTCTTAAGATACGTTTAAAAAAAGATGCGGTGCCGTTTTTTCAGTCGGTGCCCAGAACGATAGCATTGCCGTTGCGAGATAAAGTAAAGGCGGAAATCGAGCGTCTGAAGAGATTGGGGATCATAGTTCCGGTAGATTTCCCGACTGAGTGGTGTAGTCCCATTGTTGTGGTTCCAAAGAAAGACATTAATAAGGACGATAATATTATCAGGGTGCGGTTGTGTGGAGACTACACAAATTTAAATTACAGCGTCTGGCGCTCTAATTTTCCGGTACCAAAAGTCGATGTCGCGCTGGCGAACTTAAAGAATAGCAAATACTTTTCGAAGCTGGATGCGGAGGCAGGATTTCACCAGATAATGCTCGACAAGGAAAGCCAAAAATTGACTACATTTATTACCCCTTTCGGTCGATTCATGTACACGCGTCTGCCGTTCGGAGTGAATTGCGCACCGGATTATTTTTCGCAATGGTTTTACGAACTGTTTCACGATATGAAAAATGTTACTATTCATGTGGACGATGTATTGGTTCATACACAAACATTAGAAGAACATAAGAAAGTGTTAGACGAAGTTTTCAAAAGACTCGAGAAAGCGGGGGTAACTGTAAATAGGGATAAGTGTAGGTTTTACGAAAGGGAAGTAGAATTTTTAGGACATAGTGTATCGGAGATGGGAGTGAAGGTACTTCCTAAACGGGTATCGGCCATCTCAAACTGTCCACGCCCGGTGGACAAGCAATCGCTTATGCATTTCCTAGGCATGGTAAATTACGTCAGTAAGTTTATACCGAGGAAATCTGATATCTTAGAGCCTTTAAATTCGCTATTGAAAGACGACGCACATTTCGTGTGGAACGATGCGCAAGAGCAAGCTTTCCGGAGGATCAAGGAAGTACTAACAAAGCCACCGACATTAGTTTTTTTCGATCTTACGAAGACTATAATAGTTCAAGCGGACGCCTCGAACTATGGGCTAGGAGCGGCGCTGATCCAGGAGGGAAAAGGGAACAAGGACCGTGAAGTCGTTGCGTACGCGTCGAGAACGCTTTCAGAATCGGAAAAAAGGTATAGTCAGATTGAAAAGGAAGCACTAGCATTGTCGTACGCGTGCGAGCATTTTAGGGATTATATAGTCGGAATTGATGTAGTGTTAGAAACGGATCATAAGCCCTTACTTCAGGTCTTGCAAACAAAACCTTTGGACGAGCTTACGCCAAGGTTGCAAAGAATTCGTATGCGCCTTATGAGATATAGTTATCATATTAATTTCGTGCCGGGGAAGCAGCTAATTCTTGCGGATTATTTATCGAGAGCACCAGTAGATGATAGCACAAACGCGGGGGATGACCTCCCCGAAGAGGTAGAGAGTTACGTGAAACTCATCATAGCCGGCTTACCGGCGTCCAGAAATATGTTAGACAGAATTAAAAGCGAACAACAAAACGACTATATATGTTGTAATATGATCAAGTATTGTCTTAAGGGATGGCCAGCAAAGAATGGCTTAGCGGGAGGCTTATTGCCATATTTTGCGTTTAAGGACGACATTTCGTATGCGGGCGGATACTTGTTGTACAACTCGAGGTTAGTTATACCTTCTGCGCTGCAGGTAGAAATTTTGAATAACATACATTCGGGCCATCTGGGCGTAAACAAATGTAGAGCTAGAGCGTCGCAATCGGTATGGTGGATAGGGCTTAGTGTTCAGCTAAAAAACCTAGTAGAATATTGTCCTAAGTGCATTGAACAAAGGGTAAATCATAAGGAGCCCTTCGTGCGGGAAGAGTTCCCGAGTAGGCCGTGGCAAAAGGTTGCTCTAGATCTTTTTAAGTGGGAAAAATGGTATTTGATAATCACAGACTATTATAGTAGATTTATCGAGATACACGCGCTGAATGGTTTGACTCAAAAGGAGATCATTGGAAAATGTCAAGAGACGTTCGCTCGTTTTGGCATACCGGAAGTAGTGAGATCAGACTGCGGCAAGCAATTCGAGTCGGAGTTTCGTGAATTCGCAGGGAAATATGATTTTTCCCATGTGACTTTTTTTTTTTTTTTTTTTTTGAAGAGGGGGAAAATGCTTTACGCATACCCCGACATTTTTGTCGGGGTTATGTGGGACTCCCCGCCTATAACATAGGCGGGATACCCACTAAAAACCCCCTCTGGTGGTCTCCATGGTGGGCCTCATGGCGGCGCCCGGAACTTCTGATGTAGTCCGTCGGGCGCCGCTACTGTTGCCAGTGAGGCCCCACTAACATCCCCCCACTCCCAAATTAAGCTTTGGGAGGGGGGGAAACCACCGACCGGGTGTCCACTCAATATGAGTGGGCTCCCCGGCCTCAAGACACTGCACTGTAGTGCATGCGTCGCCGCAATAATAAATAACTTAAGCTAGCTTAAACTAAACTTAAATTACCCATCACCCCCATAAAAAATAAAAAACATAAAAAACCCACCACCATAAAAAACACCGGATAAAAAACGCGGATAAAAAACACGTTAGTCCCGGATAAAAACAAGAACAAAAAGCGCAATAAAAACACGCGGTCATAGAACGGCTCCCCGCATGGGGACACCGTCAGGGGGGGATATCACCCCCCCCTCGCGATCATCGGGGGCCGACCCTCTTTCTCTTTCTACCGAGCCTGGTGCGCGCGCGGGCCCTCTCGGCCGCAGCCTCCTGGGCCAGCCGCACGCGCTCCGCTCGAAAGAGGCGGTCGGCCTCCTTTTCGGCCGCTTGACGGGCCCCCATGACGGAGGCCGCAAACTCCCGAAACGCGGCCCATCTCTCCGGAGAGGAAGTGGCAAGGGGCACCAACGTGGAGACTTCCACCGGTGCCCCGAGGCAGGCGGTCAGCACTTCGCGCTGGGGGGCGTACTCCGGGCATGCAATGAGCACATGCTCGGCATCATCCCGGGCCGCCCCGCAGACCAGACACGCCTCGGAGGGTGCTTTCCCAATTCTATGTAAGAACTGTTGGAAAGACCCATGCCCCGTCAGCAATTGTAGGGACCAATAGTCCGACATTGCTGCGGGGCCCGAGGCGTCAACGAACGTGCTAACCGCTGGGACCAGGCGTCTCACCCACCCAGTGGGTGGGGACCTGTCCCATTCCGCCTGCCACTCCTCCATAGCCGCTGTTAACGCAGCGGCTTTATGGAGATGGGCGCGCGTCTTTAAAATATCCGGGTCGCCGCCAAGGGTGGGGTTATCCCTATCTTGCGCTTTCGCGCAAAAAATTGCGCGCCCCATTTTGGCCTTTATGTACAGCGGCATTCGCCCTGCTAAAACGCAGAGCGAGGCAAAGGACACAGTCCTATATGCCGCTGTACATCGGATCAGGGCTGTGCGCTGAGCACGGCGGAGAATTGCACGTGCATTCCCCTTCTCCAGCGCGACAGCCCAGACCGGCGACCCGTATAAAATGATGGACTCCCACACCGAGATGTAGAGTCTTCGGGCATGGACGGATGGGCCCCTGGTGTTGGGCAGGATCGCAGAAAGCGCTCCTGAGACCCTATCCGCCCTTATTGAAACCTCCCCCAGATGGGCCCGATAATTACGGAGGCAATCAAAGATCACCCCCAAATACCGGACCCTGGCCGCCGTGGTAACAATGGCATTCAGGATCGGAAGACGTACCGTCTTCTCGATCCTGTGGCCAGTCAGGAGGATGGCCTCCGTTTTTTCTGCTGCCAAGGAAAGGCCGGTTTTCTGGAACCAAGCTCCAATCCTCGGCAGCACGGAAGCCATCTGCAACCTGACCTGCGAGAGGTCCCTACCCGAAAACAATAGGGCGAGGTCGTCGGCGTACGCAATCGCACGCCCCGCCCCACCCATATCCAACTCGGTGAGGAGTCCGTCATAGACGGCGTTCCACAGAAAGGGTCCTAGAACGGACCCCTGTGGAACGCCCGCATAAATATCACGGACCACGGTGCCCTCATAGGAGTGCACCGTGATCCTTCGATTATTAAAATATTCCCGGAGGAGTGCCCGAACATAACGGTCGACGCCCCTCCTATCCAACTCGCCCAGAACGACCTCCCAGCGGAGGGTATTAAACGCGTTCTGAACGTCGAAGGATAGGAGAAGGCATATCTTGTTCCGGGCCCTGGAGAGTTCGGCAAACCGAGCAACCTCGGTGGCCGCCTCCATGGTGCCAACACCGCGGCGAAAACCATATTGATGGTTATGGAACGGATCCCTGCCGAGCTGGGATTCCAGGATCTCCTTAATGACGTACTCCCATACCTTGGATAAGGCTGGGAGTACGGAGATCGGCCTGTAGGCCCTCGGGCTTAGGGGATCCTTTCCCGGCTTCGGGATCAAGATGACTCTAGCCATCTTCCACGAAGCCGGGATTCCACCGCGCTGTAGAGTGTCGGCAACCATCTCGCGTATCAGGTCTTTGTTTGCCCTGGCCACACAGGCCACGACCCCCGATGGGACTCTGTCGAGTCCGGGGGCCTTGTTGGGCTTGATACGCGAGAGGGCCCTGTCGACCTGCTCGGGCGTAACCTCCGGGATTCCCCGCCAAAACGAGGAGAGGGGACGCATAGGGAGGGGACGCGACAAGAGGGGGGCGTGCGTATGCGCAGGCCCAACCGCTGGTGAGGGGGAAGGGAGGGGAGGGAGCGGGGCAGTGGCAAAAAGGGTATCAAGTACCCCGCCAACCTGCTCCCGCGTCATAACCATGTTTGGTTTCCTCCCCCCCAATCTAGCCATAACTATTTTGTATGGCTTCCCCCACGGATCGCCATCGACCGTGCCGTACAGCTCCCTCCAGAGCTTCTCCTTGGAGCGCCAGATCAAGACTTGAACTGCACGCCTAGCCAAGGAGAAGTCCCGCCTCAGTTGTTCGAGGCGGGGGGAGGAGGGATCTAATCTCCTCCTACTTCTCTGGAGGAGCCTACGGGCACGATGCATCGCAGAGCGGGCATCGGCGATCTCCGCGTTCCACCACCGGTTGGGCTTCCGGGTCCCCCTTGGAAGACACCTCTTCCTGAGGACCCGGGCACTGACCCCCTCTAGAAGCCGCTGCAGACCCTCCGCCTTCGGAATCTCATCCGTAAAACCGGACGGTTCCGGCGGAGGGGGAGGGGCAGACACGCCCACAGGCGTGGCCAGCGAGGAGGGCGGAGTCGGGAGGGCGTTCCGCAGAACGCGAAAACCCTCCAAAATCGACTCCGGGGCCACATCCTTCATTGAATACGGAGCCCAGCCGTCGCCAGGTGATCGGCGAGCCACACCCGGTTTTGCCAGGGTGTGGCGGACGTAGAGATGGTCGGAGGCAGTAAAGTGCCGAAGCACCTCGCTCCTCCGAACCAACCCGGCCAGACTCCTGTCCACGGACAAAACGTCAATGAAGGACGAGCCCCTGCCCGTCCGGAACGTACAACGTCCCGGAACTCTAATGGGCACCAGGCCCAGCCTCGCCAGCAGAGCCATGCACGCATGGCCCCTCCTGTCTGCAATCTTTCCCCCCCATGCAGGGGACTTGGAATTAAGGTCCCCCGCAAGAATTACCCCTCTCCCCGGGGTTAAAACACTTAAAATTAACGCCTCGAGCTCCTGGAGGTAGCCCAGGAAGGCGGGGCCCTTCTTGCTCGGCCGGCAGTAACAGCTCACCACGACCGTGTTATCCACGATCGCGGCGGCTATGCCTTCGGCAGCAGCAGGGGGGGTAAGGGAGGCATGCCTACCCTTGAACCCGGTCACCCAGATCGCTGCATCCCCCGTGGCATCCCCTATCCACTCAGGTAACATCCTGTATGGTTCGGAGATGACCACGAGGTCAACCCCAAGCAGGCAGGCGTTCTGGATCATAAGATCCTGAGCTAGCCTGCACCTGCCGAGATTGATTTGCAGGATCTGGATCATTGACCGGGTCTACCAGATCTTGGCCCCCCCGCAGCCGAATTCGCCCTAATGGCTGGGCAGGCCAGCGACGCAGTAACATGCGCCGCCTTAGGGCCCGTTACCCCCTTCGCCGAGCATATCAGGCACTTGGCCACGCCCTTGCAAGCCGCAATGGCGTGGTCCGAGGCCCCGCACCTCCTACAAAGTTCCCTCCCCTTGGGGACCGTGGTGCATGCGGCGGCCAGATGCCCCAGCTGATGGCACGCGAAGCATCGCGTGCTCTTTGCCAGGGGTCTGGCTCGCACCACGGTCAAACCCGTCCTAAAACGGACGGGTTCCGCGCCTTTCGGGAGGGCGGTGGTGGGAACTTCCACCACCGCGGTCTGGGTTCCGCTGAGGACCTGCCTCATTGAACGGACCACCAGACCGGCCACCTCCACCTTTAAGGCCGCGCCCAAGTCTAAAAGGAGGGTCTGGGCATCGATCATCGGATCGATGTCCCTGACCTCCAGCGCCGTCCTGTCCTGCAGGGGGGCACACTCAACCTTACCGGACGTAAGCTTCCGGAGTTCACTGGCCACCAAGGCTGCACTCACCTTGGGGCCCAACTCCAGGAGCACGTGCCCCAGGCGCGTGCGTTGCACGGCCCTGACATCTGTCAGAGCCGCACGCCCCAGGGTCACGGTCGTCCGGTAGGTCTCGATGTACTGACCCCCCTCCGGAACCTTAATGATCACCGCCTCCGGGCGGGTCCTAACAGGCCTCGCCCTTTTCTTGGGCGGGACGGCCTGAGCTCGAGGCATCCCCTCCATAGGGGGAACCCCCGTCTTCCCCACACCGGGGCGGGGGGTACCTGCCTTCCCCGTGTTTGAGGCAGGGGCCGACTTCTTCCCACTCGGGGGGGGTTGACGGGGAGTGGTCCCCTTAGG
This sequence comes from Andrena trimmerana, assembly GCA_951215215.1. NCBI lineage: Eukaryota > Metazoa > Arthropoda > Insecta > Hymenoptera > Andrenidae > Andrena > Andrena trimmerana. The sequence continues at coordinate 13,651,253 of OX578062.1, forward strand.
CCCCACCTTCCGAGGCGCCCCCGGTACAGGGGTAGCCCCACTCTGGGGGGCAGCCGGCTCTTTCTCTTTCTCTTTCTTCTTCTTTTTTTTCTTCTTCCTCGTGACCTTCTCAAAAGGAAGGTCACGAGGGAGGCCACCCTCTACCGGGCCCGACGACACGCCTTCAGCGGGGGGGGGTGGCAGGCCACCACCAACCTTCCCGGAAGGCCCCGCCCCATTGCCAACCGGGGGGGGGGGGGGCGCATCTGCCCAGGGGCCGAGATCTTCTGGGTGGCGACGGGGGCCGAGGTCACTGCCTCAGAGAATAATCTCTTCTTCGAACCCTCCGTCGCCCCCTCGTTGGGGGAGGACCGTGGCCTCTTCCCCTTCCCCTTTGATTGCGGGGTCTTCGCCACTCCCCCCTTCTTGGGGGGAGGGGTCTTACCGCCCACCGCAATCCCGGGGCTGGCACCCTGGGCCTCCCCGGGGACCGAGATACCCGGTCCCCGAGGGTCCACCACCTCCACCGTCTGGGTGGCCATTTCCGCCGTTTTGGGCCTTCGGGTAACCGGCAGGCTGGACTGAACCAGCCCCTTCGGCTGGTTCTTGGCCGGCTTACCCTTGGCCTTGGATACCACGGCATCGTGGAAGCCCTGGGCCTCGATAACTGCCGTCGACGCCACCTCGCAACGGTCTATGATTCCATCGGTCAGGGATGCTACCCTGGCCTTTGTCACCTTCCCCGTTGCGACGGTGGACTTGAGGTCCCGACACTCACGGACCAACTCCCTGAGGAGCGATCCTAGTTCTTCAAGTCGGGCCTCAAGCTTCTCCTCCGATGTCATGCGCTTAGCTCGAGGCTGCGCCTCTGACATCGGAGTTGACGTCGACGGGGGGGGGGGCTTGGGGAGATTGGACCCTGATACAGGGCCCCCCCCAACACACACCTCCCCCCCCAGAACCTCCACGCTCTTGATGGTGGGGCCACCCACTGGCGCCCCCTGTGGCCCTGAAAAGGGCCGATTGTGGGGGTTATCCCCCCCTGTCCCACCCATAGGGTGGATACCATCGGGCTCCGGCAGCAGCCTCGGTGCTGCAGCCGCCCCACTCCTGACGAGGCCCTCCGAATGCGAGCGTCGCTCCGGAGGGGTCCTCGCCAGGGTCCGCCCCCTTACTATTCCGGTGTCAACCGGCGTAGTGGGGGTCTCCGGGATTATTGTCTCCCGGATCCCTTTGTTAGTGGGGGGGGTGAGAGTCACCCCCGCCGCCTCGAGCAGCGCGACCCTTCTCCTCCAGTCGGTCACGCTGCCCGGCTCCGCCTCCGCCTCAACCCCATGCACAACCTCCGGGGAGTCCTCCCCCAGGATAACGAGGGGGGGAGACCCCTCCGGATGTGCATGGGTCCAATCCATGACCGTTTCGTTGTCCCATGTGACTTCGTCACCAAAATACCAACAAAGTAACGGCGCGGCAGAAGCGGCCGTGAAAATAGCGAAAGGCATCATTAAAAAATGTAATGACATAAACGAAGGCTTATTAGCATACAGATCAACGCCGCTTGAAAACGGGTATAGCCCAGCAGAGTTAATGTTTTCACGAAAGATTCGGACTACCCTTCCGATAGTGCCGACGAAACTTGGAACATTTAAACACCATAGCAAAGTGGTTCAAATAGAGAATAAAAGGAAAGAGAGACAAGCTGCGGACTACAACAAGCGGCATCGATCTGGAAGGTTGGCCACCTTGGCCGTTAATGATGCCGTCTGGGTCATAGACTTGCGCGTATACGGACACATTGTAAAAGTGCTGGATGCGCCCAACTCGTTTTCGGTGAGAACGGAAAGGGGTAGTTTGATAAGGCGAAATAGATGGCATTTGGTACCAGCCCCTTACAGGGGAGAGGGAATAGAGGGCGACGATCGCATGGCGTCGGGTGTTGACAGCGAGCCGATCGACGTTGTAGAGGATGGTCAGGATGCGAGTGACCAGCGAGAGGAAAATGGCAATGGAGAGCCGAGCGTTGAGGTGAATGAGGGTGCCGTGCAGGGCAGCGATAGTCCCACGGGTCAAATGGGGGAATCCCAAGGGAGGCCCAGAAGGACATGCGGACCACCCCAGTTTTACGGAAACATTGTAACCCACTAAGTGTAATCATTGTTTAATAAAAAGGGGAGGATGTTGTGCGGGTGCGTCGCTGGCGCCAGCTGGCGGCGGCGGCAGGAGTGAGGAGGAAGGGAGAAGGAACGGGCCCGCACGGCAGGTTGGTTGCTAGAGTACACGTGCAATTTATTCATTTGTTCCTTCCTGCTCCCACGACAAATTTATATTTTTTATTACATATTGATATTGGTTGCGGAGCAGCGGTAATTTTACAATTAATTTCTTTAATAACGTTGCCATTTTCATCATAAGAGAACAACAACAATTGCATTATAATAATTATTGGCGGAGTAGTAATTTCAATTTTAGTAAATATTTGCTCAGAACATTGTTTTTGCGAACTCGATTTCCAACCAATCGGTAAAGCAATATTAACATAATCTTGTAAAGGTGTACCTTTCTTTGACTTTAAAAACAATTCTTTAACTGTCAAGGGGAGAATATAATGGCTGTTAGTGGTTGTTTCTTTATGAGAACATTTTCTGCAGTGTACAGATGTTGTCATTTCAAATTGAACTATTTTTTGGAGCCCTTGTAAATTATTGCATAATGCTAAAAGAAATTCAGATGCGTCTTGTTGAATCTTTTGCAAATATTTGCCTCCTATGAACCTCCCGCCATTATCGCGCGAGATCTTCTTTACATAGAACCTCGCATTCTATTTATTATGCTGTTTGGTGTTGAAATAGCATATCAGGAGTTTTTCCCGGCGCAGGACCCGGAATTAGATGGCCATCCAGTACGCATTAATAATTCGGAAATAATTCCTGTGGTAAGATTCCCTATGATAAATGGTAGTTTAAAACGGAATCGCTATACTCGTTTATACTCTCTATCTTAGACCGAATCATTGGACCGTTTAACCGAAGAAGAATTGGCTGAAATAGCTAAGCAAGCTGCGGATACGAACGCTAAAGACTGGAGACGAAGGCTTATAGTATTTGCGGCATTAATTTGCATAGCCACTTTCGCGGCATTGGGAGCGTTAACGTGGTGGCATGCGGGCCTCATCACTAGAGGGGAGACAAGCATAGAGGCGCGTATAAACAACACCGAATCACAAAAATATAAAGCACTTGGAAAATTATATCAGAACCCATACAATTTCGGACCAAGACAAAACTGGAAGCTGTTCTTAGGTACAATCGACAGGTAATTAGGATATTATTTCCGTAAGATAAATACTTAATATATGGAAATTCAACGCGCTGTGCTGTACCGCTCTTTCGTCTTTTCAATTGCAGAAGTTGGTGGTACATATTTTTACACTAACCGAAATTCATAAATTTGTATCCTCCACTACACAAATTTTTTGAATTTTTAACATTTGACCACCCCCACTTTAGAGAAAACAACCTAAATCTAACCGAAATTCATAAATTTGTATCCTCCACTACACAAATTTTTTGAATTTTTAACATTTGACCACCCCCACTTTAGAGAAAACAACCTAAATCTAACCGAAATTCATAAATTTGTATCCTCCACTACACAAATTTTTTGAATTTTTAACATTTGACCACCCCCACTTTAGAGAAAACAACCGAAATCTAACCGAAATTCATAAATTTGTATCCTCCACTACACAAATTTTTTGAATTTTTAACATTTGACCACCCCCACTTTAGAGAAAACAACCTAAATCTAACCGAAATTCATAAATTTGTATCCTCCACTACACAATTTTTTTGAATTTTTAACATTTGACCACCCCCACTTTAGAGAAAACAACCTAAATCTAACCGAAATTCATAAATTTGTATCCTCCACTACACAAATTTTTTGAATTTTTAACATTTGACCACCCCCACTTTAGAGAAAACAACCTAAATCTAACCGAAATTCATAAATTTGTATCCTCCACTACACAAATTTTTTGAATTTTTAACATTTGACCACCCCCACTTTAGAGAAAACAACCTAAATCTAACCGAAATTCATAAATTTGTATCCTCCACTACACAAATTTTTTGAATTTTTAACATTTGACCACCCCCACTTTAGAGAAAACAACCTAAATCTAACCGAAATTCATAAATTTGTATCCTCCACTACACAAATTTTTTGAATTTTTAACATTTGACCACCCCCACTTTAGAGAAAACAACCTAAATCTAACCGAAATTCATAAATTTGTATCCTCCACTACACAAATTTTTTGAATTTTTAACATTTGACCACCCCCACTTTAGAGAAAACAACCTAAATCTAACCGAAATTCATAAATTTATGCCTCCATTTCACAAATTTTTTGAATTTTTTTGAATTTTTTTAATTTTATAAATAATTTTTGTAATATTAAAATAATTAGAGTATTTATTTAACTATATTAACAAACAAGGTAAATATGTATCTATACAATTAATATATAAATTATATATTAGATCCAAGTAGGTTTTTTTAATAGTATTAAAATTATTATTTATGTGTTTCATATATTAATTATTATAATAAATAATTTATATTCATATAGATATTTATATATTGAATATATAAATATATATGTATATATAAATTATTTATATATATATATATTATCTATCTATTTAATTTAAACTATTATTGATAGATTTATGGAATATATTGAACTAAATTAATTATTAATTCGATGAACCCATAAATAATCAGTATATTAATAAGTTCGAAAGATTTATTAATAGATAATTGTATTCAAGAATATAAATTTTGATTTTTACGTAAATCATTTATATATAGATAAGCTTCTTATTGATTATTTCCATAATATATAAATAATTTATATATAAATAGATAAATCTAAATAATAAATAATTATCTACCTATATATAAATTATTTATGTATACATACTTCTTTAATTTATCCAATGATATATATATATTTATATTTATATAAATTATTTATATATATATATATATTTATCCATTGAATAGATATCATATCTATATATAAATAATTTATGTTCATATAGATATTTATATATTGAATATATAAATATATATGTATATATAAATTATTTATATATATATATATTATCTATCTATTTAATTTAAACTATTATTGATAGATTTATGGAATATATTGAACTAAATTAATTATTAATTCGATGAACCCATAAATAATCAGTATATTAATAAGTTCGAAAGATTTATTAATAGATAATTGTATTCAAGAAAATAAATTTTGATTTTTACGTAAATCATTTATATATAGATAAGCTTCTTATTGATTAAGTTTACGTAATACATAAATAATTTATATATAAATATAGATTTAATGTATTTAATTAATGGAATATATATTAATTCATACGCATATAATTAAATATAAACGTATTTATATAAATTATTTATTTTATAATAAGTTCATTATAGAATCCCTATCTATTTATAATAAATTATTTAATATATAATAGATGATCAGATAATCTATTATATAATAAATGATTTTTATATATATATACGTTTATATAATAATATAAATAATCATATATATATATATAAATTATTTATTATATATTTATATTTAATTTTTCATAGAACAATATATAGATATATATATTAATATAAATAATTTATATACATATATATCTATATATTTTTATATACATGTATATATATATTTATGTTTATATAAATTATTTATATATAAATATATATATATATACGCAGCATATTCTATTACAAAATAAAAAACAAAAATCAATCAATTTAAAATATAGAAAATGAATTAAAAATACACTCTAATAGTAAAAAAATATAATTATTTTTATAAAAATATAAAAATAAAACCTAAAATCTCAAACCCCTAGCAAATGAATTTCTCCATAAAATTAAATTTGCTAGGCTAGTTCCTAAAATTTTAGACAATTTCTATCTAGTAAAGTTAAATCCTCCATAAAATTAAATTTGCTAGGCTAGTTCCTAAAATTTTAGACAATTCCTCTCTAGTAAAGTTAAATTCTCCATAAAATTAAATTTGCTAGGCTAGTTCCTAAAATTTTAGACAATTCCTCTCTAGTAAAGTTAAATTCTCCATAAAATTAAATTTGCTAGGCTAGTTCCTAAAATTTTAGACAATTTCTATCTAGTAAAGTTAAATCCTCCATAAAATTAAATCTGCTAGGCTAGTTCCTAAAATTTTAGACAATTCCTCTCTAGTAAAGTTAAATTCTCCATAAATTAAATTTGCTAGGTTAGTTCCTAAAATTTTAGACAATTTCTATCTAGTAAAGTTAAATCCTCCATAAAATTAAATTTGCTAGGTTAGTTCCTAAAATTTCAGACGATTCCTCTCTAGTAAAGTTAAATTCTCCATAAAATTAAATTTGCTAGGCTAGTTCCTAAAATTTTAGACAATTTCTATCTAGTAAAGTTAAATCCTCCATAAAATTAAATCTGCTAGGCTAGTTCCTAAAATTTTAGACAATTCCTCTCTAGTAAAGTTAAATTCTCCATAAATTAAATTTGCTAGGTTAGTTCCTAAAATTTTAGACAATTTCTATCTAGTAAAGTTAAATCCTCCATAAAATTAAATCTGCTAGGTTAGTTCCTAAAATTTTAGACAATTCCTCTCTAGTAAAGTTAAATTCTCCATAAATTAAATTTGCTAGGTTAGTTCCTAAAATTTTAGACAATTTCTATCTAGTAAAGTTAAATCCTCCATAAAATTAAATTTGCTAGGCTAGTTCCTAAAATTTTAGACAATTCCTCTCTAGTAAAGTTAAATTCTCCATAAATTAAATTTGCTAGGTTAGTTCCTAATATTTTAGACAATTTCTATCTAGTAAAGTTAAATCCTCCATAAAATTAAATCTGCTAGGTTAGTTCCTAAAATTTTAGACAATTCCTCTCTAGTAAAGTTAAATTCTCCATAAATTAAATTTGCTAGGTTAGTTCCTAAAATTTTAGACAATTTCTATCTAGTAAAGTTAAATCCTCCATAAAATTAAATTTGCTAGGCTAGTTCCTAAAATTTTAGACAATTCCTCTCTAGTAAAGTTAAATTCTCCATAAATTAAATTTGCTAGGTTAGTTCCTAAAATTTTAGACAATTTCTATCTAGTAAAGTTAAATCCTCCATAAAATTAAATCTGCTAGGTTAGTTCCTAAAATTTTAGACAATTCCTCTCTAGTAAAGTTAAATTCTCCATAAATTAAATTTGCTAGGTTAGTTCCTAAAATTTTAGACAATTTCTATCTAGTAAAGTTAAATCCTCCATAAAATTAAATCTGCTAGGTTAGTTCCTAAAATTTTAGACAATTCCTCTCTAGTAAAGTTAAATAATAGTAAGTTCTTAATAAGTAGTAATATGCCTGATAAAAGGAATATTTTGATGAAATACTTATGTAACTTCTTACTATTACTATAAATGTACTTCATACTTATAATTCATTATAAGTATATAAATAAGCTAATTAAGCTTTCAGGCTCATACCCTGAATATATAAATTCAACTTTTTTTTATATAAATTAATAAAGAACAATCATTTTCATATATTTTGTTAAAATATTAATATTTAAATTAATTATTAATCAAATTATATTTATTAATATTCTTAATTCTTTAAAATTCAAAATCTTATATGCATTTACATCAAAATATAAATATAATTTCATAAACTTTATAAATAAAATAAATTTTCAAATTATCATTATAGTAATAATAATTACTATAAATCTTTTCCTAAATAATAAAATACTATTATGAATAACGCTAGAAATTTTAACTATATCATTCATTAGAATAATTATTATATCAAAGTCATTCAATTCCAGAATTATCTATTTCATTATTTCATTTATCAGAAGAACAATTCTATTCTTAGGATTATTATTATACCCATCAATTAATATAAATATATTAATTTTAATAAGAATCTTTATTAAAATTGCCATATTTCCATTCAATTATTGATTTAATTTAATAAGAAAATCAATTAATTACATAAATTTAAGGATTCTAATAACTTTAATAAAATTTATCCCTTTAAACATAATACACCTAATAATTGAAATAAATAGATTTATTATACTAATTGTTATAATAAGAATAATTATTGCACCAATTATAACAATTAATAAATACTCATTGAAATTAATTTTATCTTATTCATCAATTCATCAAACTAGGCTAATGGTAATAATTATGTATATAAATTTTTTTATATTTATAACCTATTTTATCATTTACTCAATTATCACAATTAGTTTAATAAACATATTAAATAAAATAAATAATACATTAAAGTATGAATTTAATATAGATAAAAAAACAAAAATGTCATTCCTTCTTATAATAATTTCATATTCATACTTCCCTCCAATAGCAACATTTATTTTAAAATGATCCCTAATTGAAAATCTCATTTTAATAAATAATCAATTTAAGTTAATCTCTGTAATAGTAATAATATCAAGATTTATTATAATCTGAAGATACTTAAACTTTATAAACAATAATATTTACAATTACAATAATTTCAATAAAATATTTGTTAAAAAAATTAATATGAAAACACAAAAAGACCTTATTATAGTTATAATTTTACTGATAACATCAATCATTTACTCATACTTTAATTTCTAAATTAAAATTATCTTCAAACTTGCAATTTAATGTTTTATTTAAACTACAGAAATATTAGTCCTAGAAAATTAAATTTTCATATATAAATTTACAATTTACTCCTTTTATCAGGCATAGAACTTTAAAATTTTAAGTTAAAAAAACTCTTAATATTCAAAATTAATAATATATTAACATAATATAAATTTTAATATACTACAAAACATGATTATATTCAACTAATCATAAAAATATTGGAATACTTTACTTCATTTTCGCTATATGAGCAGGAATAATCGGAGCATCACTAAGATTTATTATCCGAATAGAATTAAGAAACCCAGGAAGATGAATCAACAATGATCAAATTTATAATTCAATTGTAACCTCTCATGCATTCATTATAATTTTTTTCATAGTGATACCATTCATAATCGGAGGTTTCGGAAACTGACTCACACCGTTAATATTAGGAGCGCCCGACATGGCTTTCCCACGAATAAATAATATGAGATTCTGATTATTACCTCCCTCAATTATTATTATTATCACAAGAATAGTATTAAATTCAGGATCAGGAACAGGATGAACAGTTTATCCTCCACTCTCATCTTATTCATATCACCTATCATCATCCGTAGATTTAACAATTTTTTCACTGCATATTGCAGGAATCTCTTCAATCATGGGAGCAATTAATTTTATTGTTACTATTCTTAACATAAAAAATATTTCATTAAACTATGATCAACTACCACTATTCCCATGATCAGTATTTATTACAACAATTCTATTGCTAATTTCACTTCCAGTATTAGCAGGTGCAATTACAATATTACTATCAGATCGAAACCTAAATTCATCTTTCTTTGATCCTATAGGAGGTGGAGACCCTATTCTATATCAACACTTATTTTGATTCTTCGGACATCCTGAAGTATATATTCTAATTCTACCCGGATTTGGTTTAATTTCTCATATTATTTATAATGAGAGAGGCAAAAAAGAAACATTTGGTAACATCGGAATAATTTACGCTATATTAGGAATTGGATTTTTAGGATTTATTGTTTGAGCTCATCACATATTTACAGTAGGATTAGATGTAGATACACGAGCATATTTCACCTCAGCTACAATAATCATTGCAATTCCAACAGGAATTAAAGTATTTAGTTGATTAGCTACATATCATGGAATAAAAATAACAATAAATCCTCAAATTCTTTGATCACTAGGATTCATTTTTCTCTTCACTGTAGGCGGATTAACAGGAATTATATTATCAAATTCATCAATCGACATTATCCTTCACGACACTTACTATGTTGTTGGTCATTTTCATTATGTATTATCAATAGGAGCAGTATTTTCAATTATTGCTAGAATCGTACACTGATTTCCAGCAGTAACTGGCCTATCATTAAATAATAAATGGTTAAAAATTCAATTCTTTATAATATTCATTGGAGTAAATTTAACATTTTTCCCTCAACACTTTCTTGGGCTTATAGGCATACCGCGACGATACTCTGAATATCCAGACGCATACTATTGCTGAAATTTATTATCATCAATAGGAGCAATTATTTCATTAAATAGAACAATTTTATTCATTTTTATTATATTAGAAAGATTTATATCTAAACGATTAATTATATTTAAATTTAATCAGGGATCATTAGAATGATCACAAAATTACCCACCATTTAATCATTCTTTTAATGAAATTCCAATAGTTACAAAATTTTAATATGGCAGAATAGTGCAATGGATTTAAACCCCATATATAAAATTAAAATTTTTATTAAAAATAGCAACATGAAACATAATATCTCTTCAAGATCCAAATTCACCATTCGCTGATAATTTAAATGCATTTCACAATATAACTATAATTTTATTAATTATAATTATTTCATCAACAATAATTATCATAATCAACATAATTAAAAATAAATTTACTAATCGATTTCTATTAAAAAATCATTCAATTGAAATTATCTGAACAATAACACCAATATTTATACTAATAACTATCGCTATTCCATCAATAAAAACATTATATTTCATCGACGAACTATGAAATCCTTTCTTTACAATTAAATCAATTGGTCACCAATGATACTGAAGATACGAATATCCAGATTTCAATAATGTAGAATTCAATTCCTATATAATTAATGAAATTGAAAACATAAATATATTTCGTCTATTAGATGTTGATAATCGAATAGTTGTTCCATTTAAGACCCCCATTCGACTAATTACAACCTCAACAGACGTTATTCACTCATGAACAATTCCATCTCTAGGAATAAAAATAGATGCAACCCCAGGACGAATTAATCAAATAACTTTATATTCAAGACGACCAGGATTATTTTATGGTCAATGTTCAGAAATTTGTGGCTCAAATCATAGATTCATACCAATTGTAATAGAAAGAACATCCATTAAAAACTTTAAAAATTGATTAAACTTAATTAAATAACAATTAAAGAATTAGTTAAAAAATAACATTAAATTGTCATTTTAAAATTATTAATATTAATATTTTTTCATTAGATGTCTGAAATGCAAGAATTGGTCTCTTAAACCATATAATAGTATCAAGCGAATACTTCTAATGAAAAAAAATATTCTTTTATTCCTCAAATAAAACCAATAATTTGATTAATAATAATAATTATAACTCTTTCAATAATCATAATAACAATCATTATCAACTTTTTTATATTAACAGAAGTAAACAACTTAAACAAAATAAAAAAAATCAAAACAATTAAATGAAAATGATAACAAATCTATTCTCAATTTTCGACCCATCAACCAGAACAATAACTTCAATAAACTGAATAAGAATTATAATCCCAATTATAATCATAAACTTCAACTACTGATACTTACCATCACGAATAAATATAATATGATCACTATTAAATAAATTTATATTTATTGAATTTAAAATATTAACAAAAAAAAAATTATTTATTAACTTAATCATCTTTATTAGATTAATAAAATTAATTATACTATTTAATTTATTTGGATTATTTCCATATATTTTTACTCCAACTAGACATCTTAATGTAAATTTAACATTATCACTAAGATTATGAATTAGATTCATAATCTATGGATGATGAACAAATACAAATAAAATATTTATTCATCTAGTTCCTATAAATACACCCACAGTTTTAATAAATTTTATAGTATTAATTGAATCAATCAGTAATATTATTCGACCATGAACTCTAGCAATTCGATTAACAGCAAATATACTAGCAGGTCATCTTCTCTTATCTCTTTTAGGAAATTCTATAGGACATATTTTAATTATTATTCCAATAATACTAATTATCCAAAATATATTATTTATATTAGAAATCTCAGTAGCTATAATTCAATCATACGTATTTTCAATTCTAAGAACCTTATATTTTAATGAATCAAATTATGATAAATTCTAATCACCCATTTCACATAGTAACAATAAGACCCTGACCAATATTAACATCAATTAATATTATAAACTTATTTCTAAGATTTATTCTACTTATCTATATAAAAATAACAAGTCTCATATTTATTAGAATATTTACACTAATTTTATGTTTAATTCAATGATGACGAGATGTAATCCGAGAAAGAACATTCCAAGGATTCCATACATTAACAGTAACAAAATTAATTAAAATAAGAATAATTCTATTTATTATTTCAGAGTTAATATTCTTCGTAGCATTCTTCTGAGCATATTTTCATAGATCAATCGCACCAAGAATTGAAATTGGAATAACATGACCACCAACATCAATTAAACAAATTAATCCATATAATATCCCATTAATAAACTCAATTATTTTAGTATCATCAGGTATCACAATTACATGAACACACTATGCCATATTAACTGAAAAAATAATAGAAGCAAAATTCAGATTTATAATAACCATTATATTAGGTATTTATTTCACTATTATACAAATTATTGAATATTATGATGCAACATTCTGTTTCAACGATAGAGTATATGGATCAATCTTCTTCATAACAACAGGATTTCATGGATCTCATGTAAATATTGGTTTAATCTTCTTAACAACATGTTTCATACGATTAACAATAAATCATTTCTCAAAAATTCATCATATTCATTTTGAAACAGCATCATGATACTGACACTTTGTTGATATTATTTGATTATTCCTATATATTACAATTTATTGATGAAACTATTCATAATATATATATATATAGTATAAACAATTACATTTAACTTCCAATTAAAAAATTTTAATAAAATATATATAATTATAACAATAATAATTATAAACCTAATTTTCATTTTAATTCCTACAGTAATCATCTTAGCAAATACATTATTAACAAAATTAATTCACAAAAATCGTAAAAAAATAACACCATTTGAGTGTGGATTCAATCCAATAACTAGACCTCGACTACCATTCTCAATTCAATTCTTTATTATCACTCTAATATTTTTAATCTTTGATATTGAAATTATTCTCATTATCCCAATTATACCTTTAATAAAATACAAAATCATAATATCAACAAAACTAACATTTATAGTATTATTAATAATTTTAATCATCAGATTATGAATAGAATGAATATTCTCATACCTAGAATGAATTAACTAAGGATATTAGTTAAAAAATAACAATTAAATTGCATTTAATAATTAAATCAAATTTATATCTTATATACATGATATCTATCAAATTTTTAAGCCGAAATTAAATGTAAATAATTACTTTATATATATAATTAATTGAAACCAAAGTAGAGGTAAATTATTGTTAATAATTTTAATGATTAGTTATCCAATTAAATAAGAAATAAAATATAGAACTTCTAATTCTAATAAAAATGTTCAATCATTTATATTTCTCAAATTTATATAGTTTAAAAAAAACATTATATTTTCAATATAAAATTAATCAATTATTTATAAATTAAATATTTAAAAATATAAATATTATCTTAATATTTTCAATATTATGCTTTAAAATTAAGCTACTTAAATTAATAAATAATCATTATCAATAAATACATATAAATATAAATCTTTACAATAAGAATAAAATCAAAACGTTTAAAATCCAAAAATCTAATCAAATATATCATTTTATAAATACTTAATCCTCTAAGAGACTCATATCATCCCTTTTCAAATCAACTCTCATAATTATAAACATTATAAATAAAACTCTTATAAGAAAACTTAAAAAAAATATTCAAAAAGTACATTGAAGAAAAAAAATACACATATCTTAAGTAATTCATTATACTATTTAAATAAAATATTCAACCTAAAAAAACCCCATACAAATACATCTTTAAAATTAAAATCTTATCAAAATTAGATAGTATAAAAAAATACTTTATATAAATTAAACCACTAAAAAAAAAGCCACAAAAAATAGATATTACCATCAAAACTAATATACTAATTCTAATTAAATTACTCTCTTTTAAATTAGAAAAAGGAAGAAAATTATAACAATCAAAAAATAATAAAATAACTAATCGAACAGAATAACTAACCGTAAAAATTATAGATAAATAAAATATAAATATTAAAATCAAATTTATAGAACTAATTAAAAAATATTCAAAAATTAAATCCTTAGAATAAAAACCAGACAAAAACGGTACTCCACACAAACAAAACAAAGAAACAATCATAATCATTCTTTTCAAAGGATAAACATAAAATATACCTCCATAAATACGAATGTCCTGATTATCATTCATCGAATGAATAAATCCACCAACACATAAAAATATTAAAGACTTAAATATAGCATGAATAATCAAATGAAAAAAAGCCAAATCATACAAACCAAAAAACATAATTCTCATTATAAATCCCAATTGACTCAAAGTAGATAAAGCAATAATTTTCTTCAAATCAAACTCAAAATTAGCAATTAATCCAGATATTATTATAGTAAAAACAGAAACAAAAATTAAAATATCTAAATTAAAAAAAATTAAAACATCATTATAACGAATTATAAGATAAATACCAGCCGTAACTAAAGTCGATGAATGAACAAGAGATGAAACAGGAGTAGGAGCAGTTATAGCAGCAGGTAATCAAGAAGAAAATGGTATTTGAGCACTTTTTGTAAACATAGCTATTAAAATAAATAAAAACATATAAAAATTAAAACTATACAATATTAAATTCCATGAGCCAACAAAAGAACCAAAACAAATCAATATTAATAAACCAATATCACCAAGACGATTACATAAAATAGTTAATATTCCAGAATTATAAGCAATATCTCTCTGATAATAAATAACTAAACAATAAGAGATTAAGCCTAATCCATCTCAACCTAAAAGAATACTTAAAATATTTGGTCTCAAAATCATTAAACATATAGATAAAACAAATAAAAAAATTAGGTACTTCAAACGATTAATAGTCTTATCACCAAATATATACTCTATTCTATATAATAAAACCATTGAAGAAATAATTAAAACAACTCTCAAAAAAATTATACTAATATAATCAACATAAATTATTATACTAAAATTTATAGGACCAACTACATAAATTGTTCACTCAAAGACACATAAAAATGAATCTATATATATAAATAAGCCAAAAACTATAAAAAATAAGCCAAACATAAATATAAAAACAACAAAAATCATTATACTAAAAATTATTTAAAATACAAAATATATCCTTGATTCCACAAATCAAAATTTTTAATTAAACTATTTAAATAATAAAATATAACTAAATTCAAAAACAATAAATTTAAAGGAACTCAATGCAAAAGTAAAACAAAATAATTAATTATCAAACCACCATTCATCTTCAGAAATAAATTTGATGAACCATGACAAATATAACTATATATATATAATGAATAGACAAATCTAAAAAAAGCATAAAAAATTAAAAATAAAAAAATAAACTTCATTCAAATAATTAAACTTATCATCAATAAAATCTCCCCAACCAAATTTAAAGAAACAGGTGAAGCTATATTAGAAGAACACAAAAAAAATCATAACATTGATATGGAAGGTATACAAATTAATAAACCTTTATTTACTAATATTAATCGACTATTAGTTTCATTATAAAAAACATTAACTAAATAAAATAAACCAGATGAACATAAACCATGAGAAATCATTAACACATAAGATCCTAAAAACCCCAACTTCAATAAAGTAAATATACCCCCTAATAATAATCTTATATGAACAACAGAAGAATAAGCAACTAAAACCTTTATATCAACCTGACGTAAGCATACGCAGCTAATATAAATTCCACCCATGATTCTAAAAATCAAAATATATTTAGATATATAGACAGAATTTAAATAAAAAATTATTAAAAAACGTAACATTCCATATGTACCTAATTTCAACAAAATAGAAGCTAAAACCATTGAACCAAAAACAGGAGCCTCAACGTGAGCTTTCAACAATCAACCATGAAATATATATATAGGAACTTTTAATATAAATCCCATGCATATATACAAATATAAAAAATAATTAATAAAAATATTCTCAAACTCCAAAGTTAACATTATAGAAGTACTAAAATCATAAGATACAAATAAAATAAAAACAAGTAAAGGTAAAGAAAAAAATAAAGTATAAAACATAAAATAATAACTAGAAATTAAACGCATTAATCCTAATCCCCACTTTAAAATAATAACATAAACAATAACTAATCTAATCTCAAAAAAAAAATAAAACATTAAAAATCTTATAGAAACAAAAGTTATAAATAGTACTAAAGATAAAAATAAATTCAAAATAATACAAAAATTATCAACATTAATTACATTAAAAATAATCCCCATTATAAAGAAAACTAATAAAACCAAATAGTAAGAGTATAAGTTTAAACCCAAATTATATCCAATAAAATACCAATCAACTAATCCACCACAATGAAATAAAATAAAAAAAACAATTAAGAAAAAAAAATTTCTCAAGAAATACTTATAAGAAAAATTAAAAAAAAATAAAATTAAACCAACTAATAATATAAAAACAACTATCATATTAATCTAACCATTCTAACATTCTGATTATTTATATAAAAAATCATATTAATTATAATTGATAAACCTAAAACTCTATCACAAACAGAAAAAACTAAATAATATAAAAAAACCCATTCATTAAAATTATTCAATTCAAAACAAAAAACCAACCTGAGAGCAACCAAAACTATAAATTCTATACTAATCAAAATTATTAAAAATCTATCCTTACAAGCATAAATCAAAATAAAAGTAAGTAAAATTAATAAACTTAAATAATTAAATAAATCTAAATATATAAAATTACCAATAAGATCAATCTATATAGTTTAAGTTAAAAACATTAATCTTGTAAATTAAATTTAGATAATTTCTTATAGGTAAAATTCAAAAAAATTTATGAAAATATTATTAATACCCAAAATTAATGTTTTAATTTAAACTATTTTTTGTAAATATGACAATTTCACTTATATTAAAAATTTACTCTATTGTATTAATTTCTATAATAATAATTATAATTATTTCATCAACATTAATAAATTTTATTCACCCATTGATACTTATCTTAATACTAGTTATATACACTATTATAAATTTATTATTAATATTTTTTTTAACAAGTTTATCAATTTATATATATATAATCTTTATCTCTATTGTAGGTGGAATAATAATTATATTTTTATATTTTACTAGAATAATTAATAATTATCCATCAAAAATTAAAATAAATGAATCATTTATAGTAATTTTCATATTTATTATTATAGGTATATTAGTAATAAATTCATTTTCATCAGATCATATAGAATTTTATTTAAATAATAAATTCAACTTTAACAATATTCTCATCTATAAAATTTACTTGTATCCTCTAAGAATAATAACAGTATTAACAATTTTTAATCTTTTATACTGTTTAATTTTAACAATTAAAATATGCTCTTCAAAATATTTACCTCTACGAAAAATTAACTATGAAAAAATCTAAATTTATTAGAATAATAAAAATTAATCCATCTTTAAAAATTACAAATAACTCTTTAATTAATTTACCATCACCAATAAATATCAACTCATGATGAAATTTCGGATCTATTCTAGGAATTTACTTAATAATTCAAATTATCTCTGGTATTTTTTTATCTTTACATTATTGTCCAAATACTAATTTAGCATTTGAAAGAGTAGTTCATATTATAAAAGATGTAAATCTAGGATGATTAATTCGATTAATTTGTTACGAGCCGAGGCTGAGGGCAATGTGAATGGCGGCTGCGAGGCCGAGGATTGAGTTTGTTTTTGGAGTTTGTTAGTAGCGGACGAACCGGGGTCTGGTATCCCCGGGAGCCGCTATAAGGAGGTTGGTTGTCGTGGACGAACCGGGGTCTGGTATCCCCGGGAGCCACTAGGAAGGTAAGCTTTCACGGACGAACCGGGGTCTGGTATCCCCGGGAGCCGCTAGGAAGGTGGAAGTCGTGGACGAACCGGGGTCTGGTATCCCCGGGAGCCACTAGGAGGTTGGTTGTCGTGGACGAACCGGGGTCTGGTATCCCCGGGAGCCACTAGGAAATGTTAGTTTAGCCTCGTAACTTTATAAAGTGATACACCTTGAGCGGTAAAGGAGTATCTATGTGGGTTTATCTCGAAGAGGAAATTCAGATAATGATTAATTTAAATAAAAGAACTCTGGGTTAGAAATAACTAATTATATTCTATAAGTTCAGTCTTTTACAAATGTTTTAGTGTTTAATTGTCGCGGTACCTAAGTCCACCTCTCGGTTTTGACGCACTGAGAAATGCGGGGGTCTCAAAGAGTTTAAATGTAACAACACCTATCAGCAACTCTACGTACTGTCTGGTTTAAGTTGAAGTAAATAAGCCTCTTTCGTCTACGCGTACTAGATTTGAAATGAGCCCCCGAGTGTGAATTCGTGGCCCTTTTTATACAGTGAAATTCGGCTTAGAAAGTAGTGGGGACATGAGTGCCTCCATTGAATATAAGGTTTTCGGGGAAAAGTTGGTTGCATCACACCACCGCAGGAAACGGTGACCCCGTCGGGTCACGTGCATTCCGGACACCCGAAAGGGTTAGAAAGTCAAAGATAAGTCTGCGTACGTAACATCTCCCCCCTTAGATAAAACATCGTTTATTACGATGCTTTTTCACCTTTCGGTGTCGGAAATGCATGCGACTAAACAGAATACTACTCACTCATGCAAAGGTGTGTTGGAACCAAACCTTCCGCGGCCTATTGCGGTATGTGTGCGATAATTGTAGTGTACTGTGGGGCGATGTCGTAGGTGGTGGGTGGCCTCAGTCTTCGCTCCTCTGGAAGGGGTCCTCTCTGCAATACCTTGTGTTGAACCGCACCTTCAGCACGTCACCAGGAATCCAGTCCTTAACGTTTTCGTCTATCGAGTGGGCCAGCGTCAGGTCGTTTTCTCAATAATATCAGATTATGGCCCGACTGCTTTCATTGGTTGCCTACGCCATCCTCTTTCGGTGAAGACTGCTTACTCGTGTCGTTGCAATTTTGACCAGGAATTTACGCAAATTCGGTGAGCCTCGGCTTCATCCAACGTCGAGAGCTTCCTGTATGCTTCTGGATAATCTGCAGGTCTAACTCCATCCCCGGGTCCATAAAATTCTTTTCCCTT
The DNA here is from genome assembly GCA_951215215.1 of Andrena trimmerana. Classification (NCBI taxonomy): domain Eukaryota; kingdom Metazoa; phylum Arthropoda; class Insecta; order Hymenoptera; family Andrenidae; genus Andrena; species Andrena trimmerana. Next base: position 13,670,676 of record OX578062.1, read on the forward strand.
GTCTTCTTCGGATCGGAAAAGATTGTGTAGCACTGGCATAACGATTAGAAAGGACTATGATGATTTTCATTCTGATTCCGAAGAATCGTCGGGAAGAAATGCGTGCTTTAATTTATCCTGATGTTTAGTGATTAATTTCTGATTACCAGTACTCAGAACTACGTTATATAAATCTGATATGTCAATTATTTTATATGGTCCAATATAATGAGGATCGAATTTGCTTAATCGAGGTTCCTTTATAACATAGGCGTATTCTCCTTTCTTGAATTGTTGCGGGCGTGCTCGTCTGTCGTAGCACTGTTTTGATCGTTCCTTTGCTTTGTTGAGGTGATCCGTTGCGGTGTTGCGGATATTTACCATTCGAGTGGTTAGTTCTGTAAGATAACTCCCATAGGTGTCTTTATTTTGGTCCACATCAAAAGTGCTGGGAAAACGAGCCATTTTTCCAAATACCAACTCGTGTGGTGTGAAATTAGTGGCTTCATGCACAGATGTGTTATAGGAAAACATGGCAAATGGAATGAAGAGATCCCATTCTTCATGCGACTCTATGTAATGTTTTAAATATTCTGTAAGGACGATGTGGCTTCTCTCCAAAGACCCGTTTGTTTGAGGCCTGTATCCGGAAGTAGTTAGTTGTTTTATCTTGAAGATTTCAGCGAGGTGTGTCATTATCTTTCCCACAAAACTGGTTCCTTTATCCGTTAATATTGAACGCGGTGTCCCAAAGATGGAAATAAAATGGCGTGCAAAAGCATCTGCGATTGTAGTGGCTCGAATATTCGGTACTGCAACTGCGATGCAATATTTCGTGAGGCTGTCTTGCATTGTTAGAATGTAGCGGTTCCCAGCAGGGGTTTCCGGAAGAGGTCCAACGGTGTCCAAAGCGAGTTTATCGAAGGGCTTCAAAGGCGTATCGGTGATGATCATAGGTTGCCGTGTTTTTGCTCTAACTAATTTTTGTTCCTGACAACTTTTACATTTCCTAATGAATTCCTGTACGTCTCTTCGCATACCCGACCAGTGGTATTTTGTTTGTAGTCGATTGAACGTTTTGGTAACACCTTTGTGTCCTCCAATGAGGCTGCTATGTGCTTCCTCAATCAGTTGTTTCCTGGTGTCTTCTGGCGGATTTTGAAGATTACTGCTTGATATGGTTGACTGTTGTATGGTTGGGATGTTGGATGGTTCCTCTTGATCCGAACTGCAATCTTCAGGTGGTGAAAATTCATAATCAATCAGAACGGTATCTATCGTCCTGGGGGCATTTGTTCTGAGGGATAAATTTTGTAAAGGGATGGATATATTTTGTAAAGGGGTCGTTATGTTTCTTAGAGGAGTAGGTGTGGATGTGGTTATTGGATTACTGAAAGTTGTCGATACTGGTGATATAGGAAGATTAGAACCGTTTGGTCCTTTCATGATTAGCTGTGAAGATAATTGACTTTGATCTGTGGGTATTAATGTAGCGTCCAAAGGATTTGAGTCATAGAAAGGATTTGAATCTGCAGTTAAAGTTCTGTCCTCTTCAATGGGTTCCTCTTCTTCTTGATTTACTGGTGCAGGTTGTACGGTTGGTAATGAAGGAGGTAGTATTTTCCCTTTTATCACGGTTTGTGGTAGTTTAGTTTTTCGATGCGTTGGGCGAGCAACCGGTGTAGCGGCTTTATCTGAATCTTCAGAACTAGGTTCCTTGTAGTTTGGCTTCGCCTCTTGGTTTCGGCATAATGTCCTGATGCGATGTCCTATAGTGTTGGTGTCAGGATTCGTCCTCCCCTTAGAGGTGAGAGGTAAGCAAACTGCTGTAGGGTTTCGTGCCTCCATTTCTGGGAAATTAGTAAATCTGATACACCTAATCGGTTGACTGTGAATGACGAGTGTTTTGTGGTGGTAGGAAATCTCTGCTTGCTCTTGTAGCAAAAAAGGGCTTCCTATGAGACCATCTGCTGACACGGGGAGATCTTTAATAACATAGAAATACGCTGGAATGCCATTGATATGCAACGTAGTGGTTCCCAAAGTGTGAATGGGCGAAGGAGACAAACTCGTTATCTCTATCTTTTCTCTGGAAGTGATCTCGGCCTTATCTCCCAATATGTTAAGGGCGACCAGGTTAACAGAGGCTCCTCCGTCTATGAGGAACTCCCCTTGTCCGCTTTCCAGTTCCGGGATGTCGATTTTGACCCTCGGTATTGGTGCCTCTTTCAATAATCTTCGTTCTTCTTGTCGGTGAACCTGATTGTTTTTTGGGCGATCCTTTTTCCAAACACTCACCGGATCGTCGTTGCGATGAGCGTCCTTGTAGTTTAATGATTTACTTGGTCCGGCGGACGAGGTTATCGGTGATCTGGTTCTACGCTGAAATCTGTTTCTTTCCCTACAAGTCTTCCCGTCGTGTCCCTTCACGCCGCAATTCCAGCAGTATAATTCTTGCCTATCACTACTTTTTCCAGCGTATTTCCTATCGCGGTGATTACCCTCTTCTGACGCGTCAGAATTATAGGATGGGGAACGTGAATCGCTCCTACGTAAGGTCATAGCCATCACGAGTTTTGGTCGGTCTTCGTATTCATTGTCCGAACCAGATGTGCTACTGTCCCTAAAGTATTGCCTGCGATAACGTGAAGGAGAGGGTGACTGAGGGTACAGAGGTCGCACCCCGTGATCCCGTTCTTGGCTTCGTCTTCTTCCGCGATATTCGTCGTTGTAATCTGTCGATCGGTTGTCGTAGGTTTCACGGCGATTCCTGAGGCGACGATCTATTAGGAGGACGGCCTCAATCGCGTCGTCCAAATCCTTGTGTTTTTCGCCCAATGCCGCCATTCGCCACGCAACGCGTTCTGGTAACCCCTCGATGAAGTTCTCCAGTATGTCTTTCTCCATTTCCTTTGCTATTTCATCGGCGTTCGTACCGTACCGATCCCGAATTGCCGCGCAAGAGAGATGAGCAAGGTGACTAACCCGGTCGATATATCTTCTTAAGGATTCGTCACTACGAATTTTGAGTCGAGCGATTTCCCCTTGGAAATGTGCCAGATTACGTCCCGGTGCGTATCGTTTTTTAAGATATTTTAATAACTCCGACGTATCAGAAAATGACTTATCCCGAATACTAATTCTCGCAGGACCCGTGAGTTTTGTTAATACGATTGTCAGATATTCAGTCTCCGTATTTGGCGGTATCAATGCCAACCCGTTTTCTACATTCTGCGCGAAAACCGAGAGGGCTGGAGTCTCACCGTCGAAAACCGGAATTGAAGCTGCGGCGTACTGTATGCAGTTACGCTGTGTAAGTAATGCCATTGAATTGGCCATTGACAAAGTCAGATTAGCTATATCCTCCGGAGAGGCCGAGGCTTCTGTCCCGGGCATGATTAATTAAAAAGGTAACGACCCGAACAGGCGTTAAAATTAAAGCGAAAGGTTTTCTTTCCTTTTACAGATAATTTGATTGCTTCAAATTATCCGAACCGTTCACGGACCGTGCGTGAAATAATTTAGTATGCAACGAGGGCAATACAAAATTGTTTGAGTCTCGTACAAGAACTCGTTACAAGATTCGCAAAGAACTACAGGCGGATCACGTTGAAACCGATGTTCTAATGCGGTACTTGATATTTCTTTAGGCGTGGTTAAAGCACACTGTGAGCAGATTATGCTACCATCGACCAAGGTTGTAGTCCAACCTTTAATACAAATATTCTCGCGATATTCCGGCCTAACTCTAATAGGCCTTCTCGGACGCGGGGCCGTAAGATTTGACTTGTGCCGAAAGCACATCAAAATCTGAATAACCAGCTAAGAGAATAAATCCCACCGCTGTCACCAATTTGTTACGAGCCGAGGCTGAGGGCAATGTGAATGGCGGCTGCGAGGCCGAGGATTGAGTTTGTTTTTGGAGTTTGTTAGTAGCGGACGAACCGGGGTCTGGTATCCCCGGGAGCCGCTATAAGGAGGTTGGTTGTCGTGGACGAACCGGGGTCTGGTATCCCCGGGAGCCACTAGGAAGGTAAGCTTTCACGGACGAACCGGGGTCTGGTATCCCCGGGAGCCGCTAGGAAGGTGGAAGTCGTGGACGAACCGGGGTCTGGTATCCCCGGGAGCCACTAGGAGGTTGGTTGTCGTGGACGAACCGGGGTCTGGTATCCCCGGGAGCCACTAGGAAATGTTAGTTTAGCCTCGTAACTTTATAAAGTGATACACCTTGAGCGGTAAAGGAGTATCTATGTGGGTTTATCTCGAAGAGGAAATTCAGATAATGATTAATTTAAATAAAAGAACTCTGGGTTAGAAATAACTAATTATATTCTATAAGTTCAGTCTTTTACAAATGTTTTAGTGTTTAATTGTCGCGGTACCTAAGTCCACCTCTCGGTTTTGACGCACTGAGAAATGCGGGGGTCTCAAAGAGTTTAAATGTAACAACACCTATCAGCAACTCTACGTACTGTCTGGTTTAAGTTGAAGTAAATAAGCCTCTTTCGTCTACGCGTACTAGATTTGAAATGAGCCCCCGAGTGTGAATTCGTGGCCCTTTTTATACAGTGAAATTCGGCTTAGAAAGTAGTGGGGACATGAGTGCCTCCATTGAATATAAGGTTTTCGGGGAAAAGTTGGTTGCATCACACCACCGCAGGAAACGGTGACCCCGTCGGGTCACGTGCATTCCGGACACCCGAAAGGGTTAGAAAGTCAAAGATAAGTCTGCGTACGTAACATCTCCCCCCTTAGATAAAACATCGTTTATTACGATGCTTTTTCACCTTTCGGTGTCGGAAATGCATGCGACTAAACAGAATACTACTCACTCATGCAAAGGTGTGTTGGAACCAAACCTTCCGCGGCCTATTGCGGTATGTGTGCGATAATTGTAGTGTACTGTGGGGCGATGTCGTAGGTGGTGGGTGGCCTCAGTCTTCGCTCCTCTGGAAGGGGTCCTCTCTGCAATACCTTGTGTTGAACCGCACCTTCAGCACGTCACCAGGAATCCAGTCCTTAACGTTTTCGTCTATCGAGTGGGCCAGCGTCAGGTCGTTTTCTCAATAATATCAGATTATGGCCCGACTGCTTTCATTGGTTGCCTACGCCATCCTCTTTCGGTGAAGACTGCTTACTCGTGTCGTTGCAATTTTGACCAGGAATTTACGCAAATTCGGTGAGCCTCGGCTTCATCCAACGTCGAGAGCTTCCTGTATGCTTCTGGATAATCTGCAGGTCTAACTCCATCCCCGGGTCCATAAAATTCTTTTCCCTTGTCTTCTTCGGATCGGAAAAGATTGTGTAGCACTGGCATAACGATTAGAAAGGACTATGATGATTTTCATTCTGATTCCGAAGAATCGTCGGGAAGAAATGCGTGCTTTAATTTATCCTGATGTTTAGTGATTAATTTCTGATTACCAGTACTCAGAACTACGTTATATAAATCTGATATGTCAATTATTTTATATGGTCCAATATAATGAGGATCGAATTTGCTTAATCGAGGTTCCTTTATAACATAGGCGTATTCTCCTTTCTTGAATTGTTGCGGGCGTGCTCGTCTGTCGTAGCACTGTTTTGATCGTTCCTTTGCTTTGTTGAGGTGATCCGTTGCGGTGTTGCGGATATTTACCATTCGAGTGGTTAGTTCTGTAAGATAACTCCCATAGGTGTCTTTATTTTGGTCCACATCAAAAGTGCTGGGAAAACGAGCCATTTTTCCAAATACCAACTCGTGTGGTGTGAAATTAGTGGCTTCATGCACAGATGTGTTATAGGAAAACATGGCAAATGGAATGAAGAGATCCCATTCTTCATGCGACTCTATGTAATGTTTTAAATATTCTGTAAGGACGATGTGGCTTCTCTCCAAAGACCCGTTTGTTTGAGGCCTGTATCCGGAAGTAGTTAGTTGTTTTATCTTGAAGATTTCAGCGAGGTGTGTCATTATCTTTCCCACAAAACTGGTTCCTTTATCCGTTAATATTGAACGCGGTGTCCCAAAGATGGAAATAAAATGGCGTGCAAAAGCATCTGCGATTGTAGTGGCTCGAATATTCGGTACTGCAACTGCGATGCAATATTTCGTGAGGCTGTCTTGCATTGTTAGAATGTAGCGGTTCCCAGCAGGGGTTTCCGGAAGAGGTCCAACGGTGTCCAAAGCGAGTTTATCGAAGGGCTTCAAAGGCGTATCGGTGATGATCATAGGTTGCCGTGTTTTTGCTCTAACTAATTTTTGTTCCTGACAACTTTTACATTTCCTAATGAATTCCTGTACGTCTCTTCGCATACCCGACCAGTGGTATTTTGTTTGTAGTCGATTGAACGTTTTGGTAACACCTTTGTGTCCTCCAATGAGGCTGCTATGTGCTTCCTCAATCAGTTGTTTCCTGGTGTCTTCTGGCGGATTTTGAAGATTACTGCTTGATATGGTTGACTGTTGTATGGTTGGGATGTTGGATGGTTCCTCTTGATCCGAACTGCAATCTTCAGGTGGTGAAAATTCATAATCAATCAGAACGGTATCTATCGTCCTGGGGGCATTTGTTCTGAGGGATAAATTTTGTAAAGGGATGGATATATTTTGTAAAGGGGTCGTTATGTTTCTTAGAGGAGTAGGTGTGGATGTGGTTATTGGATTACTGAAAGTTGTCGATACTGGTGATATAGGAAGATTAGAACCGTTTGGTCCTTTCATGATTAGCTGTGAAGATAATTGACTTTGATCTGTGGGTATTAATGTAGCGTCCAAAGGATTTGAGTCATAGAAAGGATTTGAATCTGCAGTTAAAGTTCTGTCCTCTTCAATGGGTTCCTCTTCTTCTTGATTTACTGGTGCAGGTTGTACGGTTGGTAATGAAGGAGGTAGTATTTTCCCTTTTATCACGGTTTGTGGTAGTTTAGTTTTTCGATGCGTTGGGCGAGCAACCGGTGTAGCGGCTTTATCTGAATCTTCAGAACTAGGTTCCTTGTAGTTTGGCTTCGCCTCTTGGTTTCGGCATAATGTCCTGATGCGATGTCCTATAGTGTTGGTGTCAGGATTCGTCCTCCCCTTAGAGGTGAGAGGTAAGCAAACTGCTGTAGGGTTTCGTGCCTCCATTTCTGGGAAATTAGTAAATCTGATACACCTAATCGGTTGACTGTGAATGACGAGTGTTTTGTGGTGGTAGGAAATCTCTGCTTGCTCTTGTAGCAAAAAAGGGCTTCCTATGAGACCATCTGCTGACACGGGGAGATCTTTAATAACATAGAAATACGCTGGAATGCCATTGATATGCAACGTAGTGGTTCCCAAAGTGTGAATGGGCGAAGGAGACAAACTCGTTATCTCTATCTTTTCTCTGGAAGTGATCTCGGCCTTATCTCCCAATATGTTAAGGGCGACCAGGTTAACAGAGGCTCCTCCGTCTATGAGGAACTCCCCTTGTCCGCTTTCCAGTTCCGGGATGTCGATTTTGACCCTCGGTATTGGTGCCTCTTTCAATAATCTTCGTTCTTCTTGTCGGTGAACCTGATTGTTTTTTGGGCGATCCTTTTTCCAAACACTCACCGGATCGTCGTTGCGATGAGCGTCCTTGTAGTTTAATGATTTACTTGGTCCGGCGGACGAGGTTATCGGTGATCTGGTTCTACGCTGAAATCTGTTTCTTTCCCTACAAGTCTTCCCGTCGTGTCCCTTCACGCCGCAATTCCAGCAGTATAATTCTTGCCTATCACTACTTTTTCCAGCGTATTTCCTATCGCGGTGATTACCCTCTTCTGACGCGTCAGAATTATAGGATGGGGAACGTGAATCGCTCCTACGTAAGGTCATAGCCATCACGAGTTTTGGTCGGTCTTCGTATTCATTGTCCGAACCAGATGTGCTACTGTCCCTAAAGTATTGCCTGCGATAACGTGAAGGAGAGGGTGACTGAGGGTACAGAGGTCGCACCCCGTGATCCCGTTCTTGGCTTCGTCTTCTTCCGCGATATTCGTCGTTGTAATCTGTCGATCGGTTGTCGTAGGTTTCACGGCGATTCCTGAGGCGACGATCTATTAGGAGGACGGCCTCAATCGCGTCGTCCAAATCCTTGTGTTTTTCGCCCAATGCCGCCATTCGCCACGCAACGCGTTCTGGTAACCCCTCGATGAAGTTCTCCAGTATGTCTTTCTCCATTTCCTTTGCTATTTCATCGGCGTTCGTACCGTACCGATCCCGAATTGCCGCGCAAGAGAGATGAGCAAGGTGACTAACCCGGTCGATATATCTTCTTAAGGATTCGTCACTACGAATTTTGAGTCGAGCGATTTCCCCTTGGAAATGTGCCAGATTACGTCCCGGTGCGTATCGTTTTTTAAGATATTTTAATAACTCCGACGTATCAGAAAATGACTTATCCCGAATACTAATTCTCGCAGGACCCGTGAGTTTTGTTAATACGATTGTCAGATATTCAGTCTCCGTATTTGGCGGTATCAATGCCAACCCGTTTTCTACATTCTGCGCGAAAACCGAGAGGGCTGGAGTCTCACCGTCGAAAACCGGAATTGAAGCTGCGGCGTACTGTATGCAGTTACGCTGTGTAAGTAATGCCATTGAATTGGCCATTGACAAAGTCAGATTAGCTATATCCTCCGGAGAGGCCGAGGCTTCTGTCCCGGGCATGATTAATTAAAAAGGTAACGACCCGAACAGGCGTTAAAATTAAAGCGAAAGGTTTTCTTTCCTTTTACAGATAATTTGATTGCTTCAAATTATCCGAACCGTTCACGGACCGTGCGTGAAATAATTTAGTATGCAACGAGGGCAATACAAAATTGTTTGAGTCTCGTACAAGAACTCGTTACAAGATTCGCAAAGAACTACAGGCGGATCACGTTGAAACCGATGTTCTAATGCGGTACTTGATATTTCTTTAGGCGTGGTTAAAGCACACTGTGAGCAGATTATGCTACCATCGACCAAGGTTGTAGTCCAACCTTTAATACAAATATTCTCGCGATATTCCGGCCTAACTCTAATAGGCCTTCTCGGACGCGGGGCCGTAAGATTTGACTTGTGCCGAAAGCACATCAAAATCTGAATAACCAGCTAAGAGAATAAATCCCACCGCTGTCACCAATTTGTTACGAGCCGAGGCTGAGGGCAATGTGAATGGCGGCTGCGAGGCCGAGGATTGAGTTTGTTTTTGGAGTTTGTTAGTAGCGGACGAACCGGGGTCTGGTATCCCCGGGAGCCGCTATAAGGAGGTTGGTTGTCGTGGACGAACCGGGGTCTGGTATCCCCGGGAGCCACTAGGAAGGTAAGCTTTCACGGACGAACCGGGGTCTGGTATCCCCGGGAGCCGCTAGGAAGGTGGAAGTCGTGGACGAACCGGGGTCTGGTATCCCCGGGAGCCACTAGGAGGTTGGTTGTCGTGGACGAACCGGGGTCTGGTATCCCCGGGAGCCACTAGGAAATGTTAGTTTAGCCTCGTAACTTTATAAAGTGATACACCTTGAGCGGTAAAGGAGTATCTATGTGGGTTTATCTCGAAGAGGAAATTCAGATAATGATTAATTTAAATAAAAGAACTCTGGGTTAGAAATAACTAATTATATTCTATAAGTTCAGTCTTTTACAAATGTTTTAGTGTTTAATTGTCGCGGTACCTAAGTCCACCTCTCGGTTTTGACGCACTGAGAAATGCGGGGGTCTCAAAGAGTTTAAATGTAACAACACCTATCAGCAACTCTACGTACTGTCTGGTTTAAGTTGAAGTAAATAAGCCTCTTTCGTCTACGCGTACTAGATTTGAAATGAGCCCCCGAGTGTGAATTCGTGGCCCTTTTTATACAGTGAAATTCGGCTTAGAAAGTAGTGGGGACATGAGTGCCTCCATTGAATATAAGGTTTTCGGGGAAAAGTTGGTTGCATCACACCACCGCAGGAAACGGTGACCCCGTCGGGTCACGTGCATTCCGGACACCCGAAAGGGTTAGAAAGTCAAAGATAAGTCTGCGTACGTAACAAATTCATATAAACGGTGCATCTTTATATTTTATTGCTATATATTTACACGTAGGTCGAGGAATTTATTATCATTCATTTAAATCAACACCAGTATGAATTATAGGAGTAATTATTATATTAATATCAATAGCAACAGCTTTCCTCGGGTATGTTCTACCATGAGGACAAATATCTTTTTGAGGAGCAACAGTAATTACAAATCTTTTATCAGCTATTCCTTATATTGGTCAAATAATAGTAGAATGAATTTGAGGTGGTTTTTCTATTGATAATGCCACTTTAAATCGATTTTATTCATTCCATTTCATTTTACCATTAATTATTGTAATTTTAGTAATTATACATCTATTTTTTCTTCATTTAAAAGGATCTAATAACCCCCTTGGAACAAATAGAAATAAATATAAAATCCCATTCCATTTATATTTTACAGTAAAAGATATATTAGGATTTATTATAATTATAATAATTCATTTTTTAATTATTATACAATATCCATATATCTTAGGTGATCCAGATAATTTTATTTATGCTAATTCAATATCTACCCCCATTCATATTAAACCAGAATGATATTTTTTATTTGCTTACTCCATTTTACGAGCCATTCCCAATAAATTAGGAGGAGTAATTGGTCTAGTAATATCAATTTTAATTCTAATAATCTTACCATTTACTAAAACTTATTATATTATATCAAGAAAATTTTATCCAACAAATCAGTCAATATTCTGAGGATTCGTTTCATTATTTATTCTTCTAACTTGATCAGGAGGTAAACATATTGAATATCCATATAAGGAATTAAGTCAAATCTTTACAATATTATATTTCTCTTATTTTCTTTTAAATCCTAATATAAATAAATATTGAGACTCATTAATTTATAAAATTTAGTTAATGAGTCTGATAGACATATATTTTGAAAATATACTATAGAATTAATATTTTCTATTAACTTAAACATAATTGAAAGAACAATTTTAATCTAAAAACAAATACTAAATAAATTAAAGAATAGGAAAGAAATTTTTTTCAACATATATATATTAACTCATCATACCGAATACGTGGTATAACTCCTCGGATTCAAATAATAAAAAAAATATGGAATAATCAAACAATTAAAAATATTAAACTAATTAAATAAAAATTTATAAATATTAATGAAATTAAAAATCTTATAAAAATAATACTTAAATATTCAGCTATAAAGATTAACCGACTATTAGTTTCATTATAAAAAACATTAACTAAATAAAATAAACCAGATGAACATAAACCATGAGAAATTATTAACACATAAGATCCCAAAAACCCCAACTTCAATAAAGTAAATATACCCCCTAATAATAATCTTATATGAACAACAGAAGAATAAGCAACTAAAACCTTCATATCAACCTGACGTAAGCATACGCAGCTAATATAAATTCCACCCATGATTCTAAAAATCAAAATATATTTAGATATATAGACAGAATTTAAATAAAAAATTATTAAAAAACGTAACATTCCATATGTACCTAATTTCAACAAAATAGATGCTAAAACCATTGAACCAAAAACAGGGGCCTCAACGTGAGCTTTCAACAATCAACCATGAAATATATATATAGGAACTTTTAATATAAATCCCATACATATATACAAATATAAAAAATAATTAATAAAAATATTCTCAAACTCCAAAGTTAACATTATAGAAGTACTAAAATCATAAGATACAAATAAAATAAAAACAAGTAAAGGTAAAGAAAAAAATAAAGTATAAAACATAAAATAATAACTAGAAATTAAACGCATTAATCCTAATCCCCACTTTAAAATAATAACATAAACAATAACTAATCTAATCACAAAAAAAAAATAAAACATTAAAAATCTTATAGAAACAAAAGTTATAAATAGTACTAAAGATAAAAATAAATTCAAAATAATACAAAAATTATCAACATTAATTACATTAAAAATAATTCCCATTATAAAGAAAACTAATAAAACCAAATAGTAAGAGTATAAGTTTAAACCCAAATTATATCCAATAAAATACCAATCAACTAACCCACCACAATGAAATAAAATAAAAAAAACAATTAAGAAAAAAAAATTTCTCAAGAAGTATTTGTAAGAAAAATTAAAAAAAAATAAAATCAAACCAACTAATAATATAAAAACAACTATCATATTAATCTAATCATTCTAACATTCTGATTATTTATATAAAAAATCATATTAATTATAATTGATAAACCTAAAACTCTATCACAAACAGAAAAAACTAAATAATATAAAAAAACCCATTCATTAAAATTATTCAATTCAAAACAAAAAACCAACCTGAGAGCAACCAAAACTATAAATTCTATACTAATCAAAATTATTAAAAATCTATCCTTACAAGCATAAATCAAAATAAAAGTAAGTAAAATTAATAAACTTAAATAATTAAATAAATCTAAATATATAAAATTACCAATAAGATCAATCTATATAGTTTAAGTTAAAAACATTAATCTTGTAAATTAAATTTAGATAATTTCTTATAGGTAAAATTCAAAAAAATTTATGAAAATATTATTAATACCCAAAATTAATGTTTTAATTTAAACTATTTTTTGTAAATATGACAATTTCACTTATATTAAAAATTTATTCTATTGTATTAATTTCTATAATAATAATTATAATTATTTCATCAACATTAATAAATTTTATTCACCCATTAATACTTATCTTAATACTAGTTATATACACTATTATAAATTTATTATTAATATTTTTTTTAACAAGTTTATCAATTTATATATATATAATCTTTATCTCTATTGTAGGTGGAATAATAATTATATTTTTATATTTTACTAGAATAATTAATAATTATCCATCAAAAATTAAAATAAATGAATCATTTATAGTAATTTTCATATTTATTATTATAGGTATATTAGTAATAAATTCATTTTCATCAGATCATATAGAATTTTATTTAAATAATAAATTCAACTTTAATAATATTCTCATCTATAAAATTTACTTGTATCCTCTAAGAATAATAACAGTATTAACAATTTTTAATCTTTTATACTGTTTAATTTTAACAATTAAAATATGTTCTTCAAAATATTTACCTCTACGAAAAATTAACTATGAAAAAATCTAAATTTATTAGAATAATAAAAATTAATCCATCTTTAAAAATTACAAATAACTCTTTAATTAATTTACCATCACCAATAAATATCAACTCATGATGAAATTTCGGATCTATTCTAGGAATTTACTTAATAATTCAAATTATCTCTGGTATCTTTTTATCTTTACATTATTGTCCAAATACTAATTTAGCATTTGAAAGAGTAGTTCATATTATAAAAGATGTAAATCTAGGATGATTAATTCGATTAATTCATATAAACGGTGCATCTTTATATTTTATTGCTATATATTTACACGTAGGTCGAGGAATTTATTATCATTCATTTAAATCAACACCAGTATGAATTATAGGAGTAATTATTATATTAATATCAATAGCAACAGCTTTCCTCGGGTATGTTCTACCATGAGGACAAATATCTTTTTGAGGAGCAACAGTAATTACAAATCTTTTATCAGCTATTCCTTATATTGGTCAAATAATAGTAGAATGAATTTGAGGTGGTTTTTCTATTGATAATGCCACTTTAAATCGATTTTATTCATTCCATTTCATTTTACCATTAATTATTGTAATTTTAGTAATTATACATCTATTTTTTCTTCATTTAAAAGGATCTAATAACCCCCTTGGAACAAATAGAAATAAATATAAAATCCCATTCCATTTATATTTTACAGTAAAAGATATATTAGGATTTATTATAATTATAATAATTCATTTTTTAATTATTATACAATATCCATATATCTTAGGTGATCCAGATAATTTTATTTATGCTAACTCAATATCTACCCCCATTCATATTAAACCAGAATGATATTTTTTATTTGCTTACTCCATTTTACGAGCCATTCCTAATAAATTAGGAGGAGTAATTGGTCTAGTAATATCAATTTTAATTCTAATAATCTTACCATTTACTAAAACTTATTATATTATATCAAGAAAATTTTATCCAACAAATCAGTCAATATTCTGAGGATTCGTTTCATTATTTATTCTTCTAACTTGATCAGGAGGTAAACATATTGAGTATCCATATAAGGAACTAAGTCAAATCTTTACAATATTATATTTCTCTTATTTTCTTTTAAATCCTAATATAAATAAATATTGAGACTCATTAATTTATAAAATTTAGTTAATGAGTCTGATTAGACATATATTTTGAAAATATACTATAGAATTAATATTTTCTATTAACTTAAACATAATTGAAAGAACAATTTTAATCTAAAAACAAATACTAAATAAATTAAAGAATAGGAAAGAAATTTTTTTCAACATATATATATTAACTCATCATACCGAATACGTGGTATAACTCCTCGAATTCAAATAATAAAAAAAATATGGAATAATCAAACAATTAAAAATATTAAACTAATTAAATAAAAATTTATAAATATTAATGAAATTAAAAATCTTATAAAAATAATACTTAAATATTCAGCTATAAAGATCAAAGCAAAACCTCCTCTAAAGTATTCAGTATTAAACCCAGATACTAATTCTGACTCTCCCTCTACTAAATCAAAAGGCGTTCGATTTAATTCAATCAATAATCTAACTAAAAACATTAAATAAATAGGAATTAAAATTAAAATAAATTTTACATAGTACTGAAATTTATACAAATCTAATAAAGAATAACTTTCTATTAATAAAATAACAGAAAATATTGTTAAAAATAATCTTACTTCGTAAGAAACTGATTGAGAAATCGATCGAATAGCTCCTAATATAGAGTAATTAGAATTTGAAGCTCAACCACCAATCATTACAGGATATACACCTATTCTTAAAACTCTTAATAAATATAAAATACTAATCTTCATTGAATATAAATTAAAAAAAAAAAAGGATAAATTAATCAAACTATTATTGATAACAATAAAATTAACACAACTCTAAAATAATATAAATACAAATTAATTTTATCAATAAAAAAAAATTCTTTATTTAACAATTTAATAACATCACTAAAAGGTTGTAATAGCCCAACAATACCTACTTTATTGGGACCCTTACGATCTTGAATGTAACCTAAAATTTTACGTTCAAATAAAGTTAAAAAAGCTATACCGACTATTATTAATAATAATAAAACAATTATATAAAATATATTTAAAAAAAAATATGTAATTAATGAATAAATTACTACCTATAATATAATTACATATTTTAAATTCTAAATTTAACGCACTATTCTGCCAAGGAAGTTTCTATTTATTAATCTTAATATAGTATAAAAAAATAATTTATAAATTAAGTCCTTTCGTACAAAAATTTATTATATAAATATAGATAGAAACCGATCTGGCTCACGCCGATCTGAACTCAAATCATGTAAAATATTAAAAGTCGAACAGACTTAAAATTTAAACTCCTGCATTTAAACTATATTTTAATTCAACATCGAGGTCGCAATCATCTTTATAAATATGATCTCTCCAAAGATATTACGCTGTTATCCCTAAGGTAATTTTATCTAATAATTTTTAATAAACTATCTTTTTAATCAAAAATAATTGAATAATTTTTTTTAAAGTTTAATAAATTTAAATATCCTCCCAATAAAATAATTTATTCAAATATATTTTTATTCAAATAAATTATAAAATTCTATAGGGTCTTCTCGTCCCATATAAAAATTTAAGCATTTTTACTTAAAATTTAAGTTAACAATTTAAATTAGAGACAGTAAATATTTCATCAACTCGTTCATACAAGCCTTCAATAAAAAGACTAATTATTATGCTACCTTTGTACAGTCAATATACTGCAGCCATTTAAAATAATTCATCGGGCAGAGCAGACTTTAAATTATAAAACAAAAAGACATGTTTTTGATAAACAGGTGAATATTTTTAATTTGCCGTGTTCCTTTAATTCATTTATATAAAAAAATAATTATAACTAAATAAATTACTAATTCTATCATTATATCTATATATAAAATTATTTATATATAATTTGTTTTAAAAAAATACATTAAAAATTATTAAATCTTTTCAATTAAAAAATAAATTATTAAATTATCTTAAATGAAATTAAATTTTAAAATCACAATTCTTAAATAAATAGACTTAATAGTAAAATAAATCAATAGGTTATCCCATAGATTTTTTATATTCAACATAAATAAAAAACAATTTTATTAAATAACCAAATATATGAATTAAATTCATTTAAAAAAAAACTAGATATCAATAAAATCGAATAACATTTAATTTCAAATTATAAATTTATAATCATTATTCAACATAAAAAATAATTTTATAATTAGCTCTTTTAATTTCGAGATTAATAAAATACATATTAACTATTTAATAAACCCTGATACAAAAGGTAAAAAATTAATTTACTTAATCATATAAATCCTATTTTCTTTCACAATACAATATATATATATATATAAATTTATTCGTAATAACTACTAAAACATTAAATAATTAAATTACTTTTATTAAACATAAATAATTAATCAAACACAAGAATATAAATATTAAATTAAAATTTCAAAAATTAATTTAATTGTTTCAGTGTAAAAGAAAAGTTTTACTTAAACTAAAATTTTACACAAAATACACTTTCCAGTACATTTACTATGTTACGACTTTCCTCACTTATAATGAGAATGACGGGCAATTTGTACACTAAATAAAGTTATCTTCAATAAATTTAATTAAATAAATTTACTTTTAAATCCAATTTCAAAATTATATTAAAATAATTTATCCAAACAATTAAATTGAATGTAATTCATATAACCTATAATAACCCGCATTTTGACTTGAATTGCTATCCAATTTAAATATTTTAAGAATAATATTTAAATAAACTTTTTAAACAGCAATATACAAAGAAAATTATAGTCTATCCTATCGTGGCTCATCGATTAATACACAAATTCCTCTAAATAAATTATAAAGCCGCCACATTTGTTAATTTTAATGATTTACATTTAATAATCAATTCAATATTAATCATTTTTATAATAGGGTATCTAATCCTAGTTTATTCAAAAATCTATCAAATATTAGTCCAATAAAATCTAACATATTAATTAAAAATATTTCACCACACTTAAATAAATTTAATTAAACATAATTATAATATTCACTAATCCAAAAATTAAATAAATTAATTTACAAATTAAGTCTAACCGCTGTTGCTGGCACTAAAATTACCTTTATTAAATTTAATAACTAAATCAAACCTACATTCATTTTTAAATTAAATCTTTACATAAACAATTATTATTTAAACAATTATTATTTAAAAAATAAATTTATAGATCAATTAATTCAATTAATCAATTAACTGAAATTAAATTAACCTAAATCTAACCGAAATTCATAAATTTGTATCCTCCACTACACAAATTTTTTGAATTTTTAACATTTGACCACCCCCACTTTAGAGAAAACAACCTAAATCTAACCGAAATTCATAAATTTGTATCCTCCACTACACAAATTTTTTGAATTTTTAACATTTGACCACCCCCACTTTAGAGAAAACAACCTAAATCTAACCGAAATTCATAAATTTGTATCCTCCACTACACAAATTTTTTGAATTTTTAACATTTGACCACCCCCACTTTAGAGAAAACAACCTAAATCTAACCGAAATTCATAAATTTATGCCTCCATTTCACAAATTTTTTGAATTTTTTTAATTTTATAAATAATTTTTGTAATATTAAAATAATTAGAGTATTTATTTAACTATATTAACAAACAAGGTAAATATGTATCTATACAATTAATATATAAATTATATATTAGATCCAAGTAGGTTTTTTTAATAGTATTAAAATTATTATTTATGTGTTTCATATATTAATTATTATAATAAATAATTTATATTCATATAGATATTTATATATTGAATATATAAATATATATGTATATATAAATTATTTATATATATATATATTATCTATCTATTTAATTTAAACTATTATTGATAGATTTATGGAATATATTGAACTAAATTAATTATTAATTCGATGAACCCATAAATAATCAGTATATTAATAAGTTCGAAAGATTTATTAATAGATAATTATATTCAAGAAGATAAATTTTGATTTTTACGTAAATCATTTATATATAGATAAGCTTCTTATTGATTATTTTCATAATATATAAATAATTTATATATAAATAGATAAATCTAAATAATAAATAATTATCTACCTATATATAAATTATTTATGTATACATACTTCTTTAATTTATCCAATGATATATATATATTTATATTTATATAAATTATTTATATATATATATATATTTATCCATTGAATAGATATCATATCTATATATAAATAATTTATGTTCATATAGATATTTATATATTGAATATATAAATATATATGTATATATAAATTATTTATATATATATATATTATCTATCTATTTAATTTAAACTATTATTGATAGATTTATGGAATATATTGAACTAAATTAATTATTAATTCGATGAACCCATAAATAATCAGTATATTAATAAGTTCGAAAGATTTATTAATAGATAATTATATTCAAGAAGATAAATTTTGATTTTTACGTAAATCATTTATATATAGATAAGCTTCTTATTGATTATTTTCATAATATATAAATAATTTATATATAAATAGATAAATCTAAATAATAAATAATTATCTACCTATATATAAATTATTTATGTATACATACTTCTTTAATTTATCCAATGATATATATATATTTATATTTATATAAATTATTTATATATATATATATATTTATCCATTGAATAGATATTTTTTTTTTTTTTTTTTTATTAAGCATTTGGAACCTCGGGTGAGGTTCATTTCAGCTATACCTGAGTACTTACATTTTGTTCGGTTTGTACATTAGATTCTTAAGTTACAGTTTTTCAGGAAGTTGTAAATATATAAACACGCAGTAATAGTTGGTAGAGCGATTAACATTTCTGTACTTAATGGTAATTGAAATTTGAGCTTCTGTAGTTGCCTAATTAGCTGTGATCGCTGAGCATTGTAGAGATGGCATTGCCAGACAATATGATTTATACTTTGATCCTCTTTTTTACAATCACATTTCGGATCATTAACAATTCCAATACGAGCCAGTGATGCTTTCAAGTTATAATGGTCCGCTCTGCAACGATTTATGGTAACAATGAATTC
The DNA here is from genome assembly GCA_951215215.1 of Andrena trimmerana. Classification (NCBI taxonomy): domain Eukaryota; kingdom Metazoa; phylum Arthropoda; class Insecta; order Hymenoptera; family Andrenidae; genus Andrena; species Andrena trimmerana. Next base: position 13,690,008 of record OX578062.1, read on the forward strand.
GCGAGAAAAACCTTTATGAGCGTACCATGGCTTTGATTTTTCACTGTAGAAGTTTGTGAAGTAGTTTCGTCCCTTGACCCGTCCTTGTTCTTTTATGATACTTTGTGTTTGAGAGGTTGCCCTTTTTTTAAATTCTTCAAAAAGATCAGTATATGGGATTGTTAGTAAGTCTGAAGTAGGCATTTCTGTAGCTATTTTTGCTAAGCGGTCAGCGTCCTCATTACCTTGAATTCCTACGTGTGATGGGACCCAAAAGAATTTTATGGTGCTATTATTGGAACTTTCCTGTAAGAATTTATTATATTTCTTTTTTATTTCTAGTATGTAGTTGTTTGTTTTAATACCAATTTTCGTGCTTTGGAGGCTTTGTAAGGCACTTAAGGAGTCTGAGAAGATAAGAACGTCTTGATTATTATTTTTTAGAGCAATGTCCAGCGCATCGTTCAGAGCAATACATTCTGCCGTGTATACTGAGGCCTTATAATTAATAGATCTTATTACCTGGGTATCTGTGTTAGGGCTTGTGCACGCTGATCCAACAGACTCATTACCGGGGATTTTACTACCATCTGTATAGATTGCACATGCATTGCTTGTAGACAGCATTTCATTTAACATGTAGTTTGGATTATCCGATTTCTCAAGAGTTCTGCCTAGTTCAAAATCGATCGGGACAGAGGTTATTATTGTTTTGTATTCGTGACAATAGATATTATAATGTGTTTGTGCATTAATCACTTTAACTGAGTCCATTATGTTTTCAATACATTGTCTCAAAATTCTCTTACGTTTTCTTTTATTCTTTTTGCATTTGTTGTGAAAAATTCGTAACGTCTTGTATGTTGGGGAGTTTGAATTCGAAAATATCTTACTTAAGTAGCGATTACACAAAAGTTTTGTTCGTTCCCGAATTAGTGGTAGCTTAGACTCTGCTAACAAGATATTGGTTGGTGTACTAATTCGATACCCTAGGGACGATCTTATAGCAGTGTTCTGTATTCTTTCTATTTTTTCTGTAACATCTTTGCGAGTAGGAAAGTATATGAAGCAACCATATTCTATAATGGCCCGAACAAAACTCTTGTACAGAATAATCAGTGTTTCTGGGTCAGAACCCCACCATGTTCCACAAAGAAATTTTACGATATTCAGAGCCTTTGCACATCTTTTTTGTACATAACATATATGAGATGAAAAAGTCATTTTATAGTCGAAGAATATCCCCAAGAATCGGGTAGAATCACAAGATTTGATGATATATTCGTCGATTTTAATTTCGGTTTGGCCTGGAGTAACATTTTTTCTGTTAAAATGGAGTAGGGCTGTTTTTGTGGGCATAGTTCGAGTCCTAAGGAAAGAAGATTGTATTTGATAATAGATATAGATCTTTCAATAAGACGCTTACATTTATCTAAAGGAAAGACTTTCGAATATATTGCAATATCATCCGCAAATTGAGAGATCGCAACACTTTTAGGTAGGCCGTTAGTGATTTCTGAGACGTATAGTAAGTAGAGAAGTGGGCTAAGAACACCACCTTGAGGAACGCCCTTATAGACAAATCTAGTTTCATTGCATGTGGACCCAGTACGAATTTCCCGATGATATGTAAGAAATTTTACGAAACTTATTAGACGATTTGAGCATCCGCTGTAGGCTAATTTATTTAACAAGATGTCACTGTTAACATTGTCAAAAGCTCCTTGGACATCTAAAAATACTGCCAACGTGTCCCTTTTGTCAGAGAACCCTTCTTCAACATATAGAGTTAAGTTAATAAGATTATCAATACAGGAACGGCCTTTGCGAAAACCTGTTTGACTTGTTGGAAGTAAATTATTATGTTCAAGCCACCATTGTAACCTGTTTTTAACAAGAGTTTCGAAAAGTTTGCAGAAGCAAGAAGAAAGAGCTATTGGACGAACACTTTTTTTGTCTGATTTTTCAATAAAATGGATGTAAGATAGTTTCCATTCCAACGGATACTCACTTGCTGCGTATATTTGATTGTAAATGTCTAGAAGAATTAGTTTGTATTTTATAGGTAATCTTTTAATAATTTCATAGTTAATTCCGTCTAGTCCTGGAGCTGACTTAGAGTTTCGTGAGTTTAAGGCAATGTTGAATTCAATTAGATCAAACTGTGCGTCAAGAAAGTCGTTGGAATTGCAATCGGGGAAGTAGGCAGGGTCAGTAGGAACCCAAGGGGGGCTTATTTTATTAAGTGAAGTTAAAATGTGGTTTTCGTTTTGAAGGTTTTCCGTTACGCTCGTTACATTGGCTTTGGTCCACTTATTTTTTAAAATTTTTGTTCTATTCCAGGCAAACTTTATATCAGTGCGGAAATTTATGTTTTTAGCAAATTCTCTGAAATTTTCTTTTTTTTTCTTTTTGAATAGTCTTTTAGTCTGAGCAGCTACTTTCTTGTAATTTATCAAGTCAATAAGATTATTTGTACATTCCCATTTTTTATAAGAAGCTCTTCTTAATCTTTTAAATTTATCGCACTCAGAGTCCCACCAGGGAACAGGGTTTCTGTGTGTGAGGCGGCTGACAGTTCTCTTTTCAGGAGTGTTAGCTTTGATGGAATTCGTTATCACATTAACAAAGATTTTATATTTCTCAGTTGCTGGAAGTGTGTCATAAAATGGTGCGAAAAATTCTACATAGGAGTTTTGTAACTGAGTTATGACTTCTTCCCAGTTAGTGCGAATAGAATCAATTTTGAAAGTCTTTTTGCGGTAATAGTTTTTTTCAACATGAATACTTATAAATATGGGATAATGATCGGAACCCCAGGTTTCATCATGAGTTTTTACGTCAACTTTATCTGCAATATTCATGGATGATAAGATAAGGTCAATATTCGATTTTCTATTTCTATACAAATCTATGCGGGTGGATGAGTTTGGATTATGAAGAAATAAGTCATGGTTGTCGATGGATTGTAGGAGTCTCTCACCGTTAAGGTCAGTGTTGGAACAATTCCATATCGTATGGTGAGCATTAAAATCTCCCATGAGAATACAGTTATCTTTTCCAGTGTTGTTAACTACTTGTTCCCAATTAGCTTGAGAGAGAACAAAACCTGGAGTTCTGTAACATGCTATTATTTTCAAAGGGGGATTAACATTAGTGATATTTATTCCACAGATTTCAACAGTGTCGTCAGGAGAGGTCAGATATTTTATCTCAGAAAAAGCGATATTGTTACGCACTAAGATAATTATGCCGCCTCCAGGTGAATGCGCCCTATCCATTCTAAATGCATTAAAATTGGAAAATTTTATGCATTTTTCAGGTGTCAGCCACGATTCTACACACACCAGGATGTCTAAGTTCTTTAATAAGACATCCACTTCTTCTTTGCGCTGTATAATGCTTCTTGCGTTCCAAAATAGTAGACGGAGATTCGAAGAATTGCGGCTTGATTGTAAGTGCGAGGCGGAAGCTCGCGATTGATGAGGTGTATTTTGATTAGTCATAGTTATTCGTCGGAGGAGCTCGGGTCTTCGGCTGAAGTATTGTCCTTGTTTGGGGATTGCAATTTTTTAATAATTCTGGTTATTCGAGTTTTCATCTGCCTTTGTTTAATAAAATCATACGTGTTTCTAAGCATATTAATAAGGGCTGGTATGTCCTCGGTGTATTTTCGAGCTACCCTGTCTAAGTCTGTATTGACGGAACTTTCTGCAAAGAAGCTGGATAAATTTTCATAGCTGAGAGGGAGATTATGAGCTCGATCCGAAATATATGATTTTGCTGGTTCTAGTTGTTCATTAATATCGATTAGATGAATCCCTTTTTTTAGTTTTTTGTTCTTTGTCCCCTTGATGTTATCATCTATTGTTTTTGCATTCTCGTTGCCTTTATTTGTGGAATCGTTGATTGTTTTTGCTTCTGTTGCGCCTTCATTAGAAGAATTGGTGTTTGAGAGGGCGCGTTTCATACCGCTAACGGGCGGAATTTTGAATGTTATTTTTTCTTGATTTGGAGCTTGACCGTCTTGAGTGGTGTGATTCACGTTAGGATGATCCGGCGAAATAACCTTAGGAATGGAGAGAGAAAGATCTTCTTGGTGGGAGATAATTAATGGTTCACGGGCATTGGCCTCGATACTCTTGCAATGTTTAGCAAGGTGACCTTCTTCTTTACATAGAAAACAGGTTAATTTTTCAGTTGAAATATATACCCAGTACAAAGTATTCTCGAAATTTATCTGAATAACTTCTGGCAATTTGCTTATGTCTTCTGGTTCAACGTACACCTGTCTTCTAAAACTGAGAATATGGGAATAACCGGGGTCATTCATTCCCGCTCTTATAAAGGACAGTTGAGATTTTTTAGTAATGTTCAGTTCTAACAGTTTGTCTTCAATTACATTGTGTGGGATTATTGGACACACGTTAGAGAGAATTACACGTTTGGCTTTAGAAACAAGCGGACGGAACTCAACGGTATGATTGTTTACATTTATCTTCTTGTGTATATCAAGAAATTTGTCGGCCATAGCTTGGCTACTCAGATATAAACAGACTCTACCGTGAGATATTCTTGAAACGAAGCGAATATTACTGGGGCCAATCAGCCTACCGATGGTTATTGTGTATTCTTTAATAGATAAACCTTCTACTGCATCTGTGACGATGGCTTGTTCTTTCTTTGGGAAATTAGCATTTTGAGCTACTTGAGCGTATGATCCTTTTGAGGAAGACATTGCAGTGTTAGCTACTGTGTTGTTTAACAAACGATGAGAGTGAGCATCTCCGATACCGGAGGCAATCATTTATGACAATGAGATCTGTTCACATGGCTGACACGGACACAAGTAAAAAAAAAAAACATTAAATCACAGACACTTTTACAACACTTGAACACAATGTATAGTTAGCAGAATATAGCACACGTAAACACGAGCGATAGCAGAACACGTCCTACTGCAACGACGGTTCAGACCGAACTCATTGAATAGATATCATATCTATATATAAATAATTTATGTTCATATAGATATTTATATATTGAATATATAAATATATATGTATATATAAATTATTTATATATATATATATTATCTATCTATTTAATTTAAACTATTATTGATAGATTTATGGAATATATTGAACTAAATTAATTATTAATTCGATGAACCCATAAATAATCAGTATATTAATAAGTTCGAAAGATTTATTAATGGATAATTATATTCAAGAAGATAAATTTTGATTTTTACGTAAATCATTTATATATAGATAAGCTTCTTATTGATTATTTTCATAATATATAAATAATTTATATATAAATAGATAAATCTAAATAATAAATAATTATCTACCTATATATAAATTATTTATGTATACATACTTCTTTAATTTATCCAATGATATATATATATTTATATTTATATAAATTATTTATATATATATATATATTTATCCATTGAATAGATATCATATCTATATATAAATAATTTATGTTCATATAGATATTTATATATTGAATATATAAATATATATGTATATATAAATTATTTATATATATATATATTATCTATCTATTTAATTTAAACTATTATTGATAGATTTATGGAATATATTGAACTAAATTAATTATTAATTCGATGAACCCATAAATAATCAGTATATTAATAAGTTCGAAAGATTTATTAATAGATAATTATATTCAAGAAGATAAATTTTGATTTTTACGTAAATCATTTATATATAGATAAGCTTCTTATTGATTAAGTTTACGTAATATATAAATAATATATAAATAATTTATATATTACGTAAACTTAATAATATATAAATAATTTATATATTACGTAAACTTAATCAATAAGAAGCTTATCTATATATAAATGATTTACGTAAAAATCAAAATTTATCTTCTTGAATATAATTATCTATTAATAAATCTTTCGAACTTATTAATATACTGATTATTTATGGGTTCATCGAATTAATAATTAATTTAGTTCAATATATTCCATAAATCTATCAATAATAGTTTAAATTAAATAGATAGATAATATATATATATATAAATGATTTATATATACATATATATTTATATATTCAATATATAAATATCTATATGAACATAAATTATTTATATATAGATATGATATCTATTCAATGGATAAATATATATATATATATATAAATAATTTATATAAATATAAATTATGTATAATAATAAGAACATTAAAATTAAACTAGCAGGTTATGATTGAATGACAGCCAAGTGACATTTATATAAATTATGCTTTCGAGGCGACACCTACTGGCGTCAAGTGGAGGAGGAAAACGTGACGTCATACCTCGTAATTTTAAAAGTGTCACTTTTATAACTATTAATTCAGAATAAATCTTATATCTTTTAGACAAATAGCTTGATACATTAAGTAAAACGACATATGGGTTCGAAAAAAAAAATGATTCGCTCAATCATGTAAAAACACGGGCACTATGTCATAAAATAAGATAATAAGGCTAAAATAGCTCCGACGACCTGTCAATTTCTCTATCTTTCGTGTATAGAGACACGGTCGCTCAGTGTGCCTATGGGTAGAGGGGAAGGGGGAATTAGCTTCCAGACGCGACCGCGTCTGTTGATAATTCAAATTCAAATACAATGAAGAAAATCGATATAACTGCTTCCAAACAAATTCTTATTGCAAAATTACATTTGTTCGATCACGATAGTAGTGGAACAACTAAAGTTGAAAATTTCAACATCAAAGCAATGCCTACTACTAAAATACAAATGGTAGATCAGTGTTATAAACTTAAGGCAGCGATTTTCCACCACGGTAAAAGTATTTCCGATGGTCATTACACGAGTATGGTAAGGGGTAAGGGCACAACGTGGGTATTCGTTGATGATTTACGAGTAGAAAAACAAGCTTGGCCTCGAAATACTAAAAATGCATACATATTTTTCTTCGAAAGATGTTAATTGTGTTTGTTGTTACAGTTCAATGATAAATACGTTCAGCGCCAAAGGCTGCTTTCAGCGCCATAAGCTGCTTCGTGCACTATGTACTGCACACAAAGTACTATACATTCATATAATACATATACATCGGCAATGCAGTGCACATGTTTTTTTTGCGTAGGTGTTAAACTTACGTAGAATTTATCCTTAATCAAAAAATAATAAAAGTACACTCACTGAGCTGCTTTGCGCTATTCCGAGTATTCCGAGTAAGCTTTACTGGCTACAAACGCGCTTTATCTTCTAACATCACTCGATAGGCTGCAGTGAGCCGTAAACGCGTGGACGTGTAACGAAGATAGATCAGAATTTATAATTTATTGGGATTTCCTTACTTTATCCTTACTTTTAGTACCCGTGACAGTGAAAAATTTCAAAAAAAGGAGGCTGAAATTCTGAATAAAAAATTTCAAAAAAGTAAAAAATACGCCAAGTACATGAAAATGTCGAGGACAAAAAAGAGTATTATCAAAAATCATAAAAAAAAAGAAAATAGTATACATGAAAAACTCGGGGAAGAAAAAGAGTATTATCAAAAAATAAATAATAAAAAACACAAAAAAGACAAAAAAAATGAAAAAGTCAAGGACGAATAAAGTACCTATTATTATCAAATAAATATAATCATATAAATAAAAAATAAAAAATATAATTACAATATAAAAAAAAATGTGAAATCAAAATGAGCTGCAAGTACATCACAAAAAAAGAAAATAATATAATTACAAGTTAAAAAAAAATGTGAAATCAAAATGAGCTGCAAGTACATAAAGGTGCATTCCAACTGCGCTTAAGATGACACAACTACATATACACAGCTAAAATGCTGTGTTATTCCATTACTCATATCGCGGACATTTTAATTAACCCATCAAAAAGAATCGCATTTAAAAACATTGTCGTAAATTAATAGCTTTACAAAATTAATGATATACAAAAATTGCGCCAATTATAACAATGCCTATTTATACAAAGAAAAAAATGTATTAAATAATACCCATCAAAAAGTATCCCATTTAAAAACATTGTCGTAAATTAATAGCTTCACAAAATTAATGATATACAAAAATTGAGCCAATTATAACAACGGCTATTTATACAAAGAAGAAAATGTATTAAATAATATTAAGCAGATATATTTTTATACAAATAAATATTTTAATACGAATAAATATTTTATTCAAAATACTTGGCGCTGCGCAACCGAAAAAATGTTAATTGACTTAGTCTTAATAATTTACAATAACTCCCTTACAATCTAAAATGCATAAACATATACATATTATACATATACATATTAGAAACACAGTCAGATTTAAAATCAAAGCGAGCTGCAAGTACATAAAGGCGACACTGTGTAACAGAACAAAAGACAACAAAAAATGTCCGCGGCCTGGAAGTCAAATACTTGGCGTGACCAGGTAAGGTATTCTGAGATCATCAATACCCATACCTTCCCCCTCGCAAGCTTTCACATAAATTGTCCATTTAAAACTCAGACAATATGATTACATTTTCATTATTATGCGTTTTTAAATAATTCTTATTCAAAGACACCTTGACCTTGCCTGGTCACGCCAAGTATTTGATTTCCAGGCCGCGGCCTTTTTTTTAACCACACACCTTTTTTAAGTTTAACACACCCACCCACTCACCCACCCACACACACACGCGCGCGCGCACACGCACACACACCAGAGAGAGGGGGGAGGGAGGGGGAGAGAGAGAGAGAGACAGAGAGAGAGAGAGAGAGAGAACCTACGATTCTAGTTACAACACTAATGGTGCGCTACGATAAAATTCACGCGCACCGTCAGTGAGGTTTACCACGACGAAACAGTGGTAAAACGGCTGTCGTTTTCTTCCCCGTCGGTTACCTCAAATGTAAAGTTATCTGGGGAGACAGCCAAAAGCGCCTTGTGCTCTCTACTGGCATCTGCACGAACCTATACTTTTAGCAACAGCCCATAGATGGCGGATGTACGGACATATGATTGTGTAGTACGTATGCGTGTGACGCTGTTGCCATTCTCATTTGTATTCGCGCGAGCGGCGCCAGTCTTCGGTGGATAACTCTGTATGTCTTTCCTACATTTATCGGCTAGTTTGGACTTCCACCGGTTTTGATGGTACATGGCACGAATATCAGCACCGGTGATGGAGAATCCTTGAAGCCTAATTCTGTCATTTCTCGAGTCTGTCTCAGTGCTCGAGTAAATTCATGATTCTTTCAACGTACGGTGCTTATTAGCGTTCAAACGCATCAGACCTGTCTGCACGGATGTCTACTGGAGGCAACTTTACCCGCAAAAACTTCCTTCTTGCCGATTCCAGGACGAGAAACGGTTGAAACGGTAGGAAACGCGTTTCCTACAGCGCGTATACGTACACGCGTTTCCAAGCTTGAGTGAGCGTACGCACACATTCAAGGCCCGAGGAGACGGCAGCCTTAAGCACTTATAGCTCAGAGCAACGTTAACCGATTTAGATGAAATTTTCAACATGTATATTACAACTCACTTCAATCTACAAACGGATTTTTTAAATTTTCATTACAGGCTCACAAATAAAGTTTAAAAAACAATCTTTACTATTCCGACCAAGTACTTTTGTTTCAAAATGACGAAAGACTTCATCTAGAAAACTAATTCCGGTAGCATCTAAAAAAAAAACTCAAGGCGTTTGGACCAATTTTAAAAAAGTTATGCGATTTTAAAGAGTTTCAACTTACTTTCCGATGCGACTGTATCTTCAATATTATGGAAAATAATTGACGCCGGTCAATGATTTTCATCTTTCACTGAGAAAACACGCAGATTAAGACATGACACTTCTTCGAAAACAGTCTTACGTATATGTGCGATTTAATAAAAAAAAAACGTCTTTGATTGAAATATGTACGTGATTAATAAAATATTCTATGAAGTTTATTGTATAAAATACCTTTAATAACAACAAATATGTCTTTAGCCTCAAATTTGTAATTTTGTACATATTACGAGATATATAATAACACTTAAGACGCAATATTCTCCGATAATTGGGTCATGTTACAATTTAAAATGTTAATATCCCAATTATTTATTTCATTTACCTTAGCTTCGAAGAACATTAGGGAGAAAAAGGGGTATTAAATATTTCTATTCAACATAGATGATGATCCTTTTTAATACACCGGATCCCTTATGTCTCAAACTTATAATTCATGGAAAACCAATTTATGCAAAATATTTGGTATTAATCGTAGCACACGTCTTAAATGAGAAATTTCTTACGTAATTTTTTTACCTTAATTTTACAGATTACTTTGTTTATATGTAAACAACAGTTTCATAAAAATAAGATTTAAATTGAAATAACGTTATATATCAATTTGGAAAGAAATACTTCTAAACATTTACATCTCGTTTTCTGTTACAATACGAATCCTAATCGACGAGTAATACGATTGATACAGAGCAGATTACTAATATTCTGTGTGAACTATAATTATATTTAATATATGTATTTACAGTATTATATGCTTATAAACATCTCTATGAAAATCAACTTTATAGATAATTTAAGTACTTTATTTTAGATAGTACGTTTCAAGAATTATTATTCTTACACCAAGTTCTTAGTCAATTTAATTGAAAAAATGCCACTATCTCAAAGCGCAAAGGATAAACTAGCGTCATAACTACTGCTTAAAATGGGTGTTCTTAAAGAAAAAGAAGGGATTGAAGTATGTGTTAAATGTATATATTCCCATACCAAACTATTTAGTTAAAAATGTATGTTTTTATACCTAAAATTAAATGTACCATAAGATATCAATAGAACGAATATTTCATTTAGTGCACGGGCTTGTTATGTAGTAAACGTATTATTAATCTGTAGCTATGAAAGAATATTCTACAATACGATTTAATATCGGCCGGAAGAAGTAAGAAAAACGCGTTTATTACTTTTATTAATCCAATAAAACAGTTGATACACTAAATGTATTTGAATGAGAGGCGAACCTTTCTGTAATAACAAACATGTATGTAAAAGAATAACAAGTATCATGATTAATGTAATTTGTGCAAGTAGCCAAATATTGTTAAACATCCACAATATTTAATACAGTTTTAACTTCCACTTGAAAACGAAAAATTATAGAAAGGAAGAAACAATTATTCTTTAGTAAATATATACAGTATTCTACTATGAAATTGCAAAGAAATGTGAGATTATAATGCAAATAATACCACTATATTTTTAGTGAAATTATGTTGAAAAACTGCAGAACGATATAATACGTGGCAATATCGAAAACTACACTCTGTTTACAGTTAATATTAATAATAAATATCAATGATACACGTGGGTTGTAAATCAATCTGCAAAAACGTGTATATTCTAGTCCTGCTCTTGTTTTACCGTTAATTTGACGTTCATAGATTCATAAAACGCTTGCAGTAGATCCTGTTGACTGAGTTTCGAACTCACAGCTTTAAGAATTTTTAGCAAATCTTCCTTAGATTTGCTGCATTCTTCAATATGCTCAATTGCAAATTGGGAAGACCAGAGTTTGTCAAAAACATTTTTCGTGATAGGAGAGGACTGAGATTCCAAAGCTTGTGCTATATCGCTTGCGCTGTTGTTCTGTAAAGCTATGTCTAGAACAACACGTGAAGGGATAAGCTCGTCATTTGCTACTGTGTGACTAATAATTACATCCATTGGCATTCTTTTAAGCATGGCATCCAAGCTTGATAATTCTGTCATAGGCTTCCTTATTCCCATTTGTTCTTCCTCTTTCAATTTGTTTGACAACATTTCAGCGAGTTCCGAAGAGGTACATTTTTGGCAAACAGCGTCCTTCACTTCGGCGAAATCGAGAACATTTAAGCAGTCACTGGTTTTCATCTTTTTTCGATAAGCATTCAATACTTTAATAAAGAATTCTTTATCAGCACTGAAAATGTCAGGAAGCCGCAGTAATACTTTATTAATCCCACACGCACGGCAGACAGTCTTTAATGTCGTTTCATTGCAGCTGTTTCTGCTTTCAAGACCAAGCATTCTGATGGTTTCCTTCTCCAATTCTGCTGGTGGTAGGTGTCTCATTTTGTTCTACAAAAAAGTATTAATATTTATACACTACAATTCAATAATGGATTTGTGATATGTCAAAATATACTCGAAATCCATATCGTCTTTACTCGAATCATTATCTCTATCGGCATAAATTTCAACCACTGGAAACATTTAAATAAGAAATAGTGATGATTATTTACAAGGCGGACGACCTCATCGATTTCAATGACCTTGAAATTTGTGGTCAAGGTCAACAATCTGAACAAATTTTCCCTATACATACTATAAAACCGCCGCTCGGCTTTAGTTTCCGATATACTCGCAAATATATATTCGATACTATACAGGGTGTTCCTAAATTGCGGTACAATCCAGAACATGCAATGCCCTGATTCAAAAAGACACCGAAAAGTCCTTTACCGTTTTGGGATCCGAGGCTTCGTTCTGGAGATATTAACAGTTGAATACAGTAAATCCCTGTTATGAATCCGTTTTTATCTCCCGTTGACAGCCCGGCGACTATCCACACCATTTCTTGGAAGCCTGCGGATGAGAGAGAAAGAACCGGACAACGAGGGAGAGGAAACGAAAGAGGCAGACACGAAGTTGCCGTCGGGTACGAAAGAGAGAATCATGTCGGCAACCGACTATGAACCCGCCGCCAGCCCCGTACGTCGGACAAATAACGTGGAATTACTGTACTAGTTATATGTATAAGAAAAAGTTGTTCAGAACTTTTGACCAGAATTTTGACCTGGAGATCATATTACTAGGTCGTCCGCTTTGTAAATATTTACCGAAGTAGTCTAATAAACTACCCAATTTACAATCCATGCAGATAAGTGTACATACGAACACTGAAGAAATAAAAATTCAGAAATTCAATCAGAGTAATGAAAATTTTTTAATTTATATTAAAAGTGAATACATGAATAAACAACAGCCAAATATTTACCTTGTAGTGCGAAAGAATTTTTTCTGGATTACATCTTCTAACTCCACTTGCTAATACCAAACTAACGTCTATTTCGTCCAACAGATCTTCTAACGCCATTTGTGCTGCGACCGATTTTGTTGATTTGTATGCCATTGCGTTTGATAAACCAACAGAATCACTACTAGTACAAGTACCAACATTTTTCATTGCACGTACGGTAGAAAATGTATGTGCATCGGAAGGATTGGAATTTCTAATAAAGGTGTCTGGTCCAATAGTAGTAACTAGCGCAGATGGTACCGGTAGACTTATCGTTTGTCTAAACAAAAGTAAAATACACTGATTATTTACATTAAATGGACAAATGATTCATATAGCAGAAAAAATGTGATTGCAAGAATAACAAATAGTAATAACCATAATTATTTTCTCCAAATTCTGTATATTGCTGTCGCTATATTTGTCTGTAATACAGGGTCAGCAGTTTACCTTGCAACCCGCACTCGCGCGAACGGACGAAAATGGCAACAGCGACTCACGGACGCATTGCACTACGCCCCTGGACAGCAGTGATGCCCGAGCTTCTAGAATTTTAGGATGGCCTCATTCAAATTAACGTCACAAAAAGCTATTGGGAATTTCCCAAACCAGGTAATCAACCCGCGCGCTACGCTTTTATGATCGGTTTACCACTCGCACCCGAGATTACTATAATGAGGTTTGAAAACAATGTTGACTGGTCTCGTATTCGTCTCAATTTCAAAATTTTTTAGCTATGACAGGGTTGACCGCGGCGCTGTACACGTGTACGGAGAGATTTTTCGCCACCTGCGTGTAAAAGCCCCAATAATGGCGCATTGTACAAAAAAATTATATTAACGGCGATTATCGAAGCTCGGACATCACTGCTCTCCAGCGGTCGCTGGCAGCTTTCCGAACGCCGGGCCGGTGCATGGTTGTAGTTGAATGCGTCCGTGAGGCGTTGTTGCCAATTTACCTGTTCGCGCGAGCGCGGGTTGCCAATTAGAATGCTGGCCCTGTATAAGTACCCATTAAAAACCTTCCGTAATGCAATAACTTAATAATTAATAACAATTGTGTAACTGAATTAAAACAGAACTTCATAGAAGAAAATGCCAATGGTCATAATAATCTTGTTGAAGTATAATAATAACATTCATTGTATTATACTAGCAAGATAATGTCAAACAATATGATTTCTAACTTACATAGTTGTCATATCTGATGGGTTCGAAACTGAAGCGTGCGTGGTGGCGGTTGTTGTATTGGGTTCATATGATGTCTGTGAGAATGTCGAACAAACGGATACACTTGACGGCTTATTTAAAGTAGAGCTCGTCGCATCTTTAGCTGTTTCAGATATGTTCTCATCAATTGTATTAACACTGTCAAACATTTTGCTAGAACTTGGTTGACTAAACAGAGTATCATGATTTATTGATTCATTTTGTGGCGTGTTAAAAGTTGTTTGTGATCCTTGGTCTTGACATATTACGTTTACTATAGATGCAGGTATGTTAACATTTGCAGAACATGATGCTTCTAATACCCTGCTCGGTTCCTTCGTAACATATGTTTTTTCAAACCACTTAAGAACATTTTTTACAACTTTAATTTTTGAATTACCCTTTACAGGAATCCGATTTATTTCACGTTCGGATAACCGCGCGAGGTCACCGACAGTTTCAAGATTTCTATTTTCAAAATATGTGGACAAATGTTGTACCCAAAGAGGATTAGTTAGCTGATCAATAATAAGTTTTATAGGTTCCAAGCGTGATGTTAATGTAGGATATATGGGTTGAGTGGAATCTAATGTCTCTGGATCTGGAATTTCTACATTAAACTGGCTTATATTTTGACTTTCTTGGCTCAAAGGTAAACTTCCAAATACTGAATCTGTTACTGGCAACGTATCTTCTCCTTCCGTATTTTCTACTGCTTGCGTACTAGTTCGTATAAATCTTCCACAGAAAATTTCGTCCGAGTTTGCTGTAGTATTAATACCAGTGAGATTCTCTGCATCCACTGTGTCCTCTAAATTTTCAGAATTCATATATTTTTCAAATGAATGATCTTTAATGGAGTCATTTGTGGGAGAACTTAATGAATGATTTTGAACAGAAAGGTTTTGTACATCTCTTGTATTTATATCTTTATTAGTTTCTATAACTTCAGAATCGTCATCATGCTTTGTGTCTGTTCCATTAAATATATCTTCCTGTGTCTCAGAATCGTCTAATTCAGTATTTTTTATACTGACAATGGAACTTTTTGATGTTTCCAAGACATCATCTTTTTTATTCTGTTCTTCTGAATTTATAGACTGTGATTCCGTATGTTTGGAAAACGTTGAATTTTGGGTAATTTCAAATTCAATACTTAAATTATGAATTTTAACTTTATTACAATCATTAACTCTCGCAGGGGTAATATTGATTGGCTCATTTTCCACAGAGCTACACGCTGGCTGAGCGTCAGTGTCTATTGTAGTATGCTCAGAGTATTCTAATTCTTCGGCTATTTTTGTCAATAATTCATTTTCTCTTTCACACTGTAAGTCAACTTCAGATGTATCTGCCATATCTGTGTCTTCTTTTTCCGTTTTATCTGAATCAGTATGCATTAGTTTCTGTTTAACATGCTTTAGCCTCAATGGCGAATCTTTACGCCCCAATAATCCGCGTGGAACACATTTGTTAGCTTTGTGTGGAGAATCATTGTTGGTAATTTCATATCCCATTTCCTTTGAAACCGGAGGATCTGCAAAACTTACTCGTTTTTTCTATAACAAAGGAAAACGTATTTTAATTAACATAAAATATTTTTTGTATAACATTTGAAATTAATTTACTTTCAAAGACAATTAAAACACAAAGATGATATAATAGACATTATCAATGTAAGTAAATCGTTCTTATGTAATATTTTGTAGAATGTGACACACGTGTAGGGTGAGTCGCATAATAAATTACAAGTTCTTCTTACAAGAAGTAGTACACCAAAAGACAAAATAATTCTCCAGCCATTTTATTATTTTCTTATAAATTTTTTAAATAAAGTGAACATGAATTTTATATTTTTACCTAATTCAAATATAACTAAAGTTCACTTGCACGATAGCTGACGTAATTGCTGATAAAATACGACAACAAATATATTTAATTATAAAACATTAAGATCAGTACAGTATTGTCTCCCTATGGGCTCGGTTTGGTGCTGTTCAAAACGGTAGCAATTGTAATACGCCTTCATCGACACTCATCAGCTGTTTGTAACCAAACGGTCGTGACGTCAACAATGCCTATACCCGTTCTCGTCTTTCTCGATCCTTGTCTTTCCGTTGTAAGTCTGTTATCTTTCTCTTTCCTTGAATCATAGTCTCCACGACCTATCCTGTTCACACCGCAGTTTCGTATCTACTGCCGAGCTAAACGCAATAAACCACGCTTATCACAGAATTCATAAAGATTTAATAAAAGCAATCCCTCAATCTCTAACAGGTGCACACCATGGGGCTGCCACTTTTATTTGCGATTTTGTGACATTGTTTCAACTGCCAACTAGGCGGTTCCAATTTTTTCGAACTAAAATTCAATATGGCCGTCCAATATAGTCTGCGAATCCAGTAATAATCTATTAATTGCTGCAACATTTATTGTATTTTGATCGGAAACCATACTGAGGATGATAAGTTCCGTTTCTTCGAAAGCTTTTACAACAGTTTTGATGCAGTGCATCAACTGATTTGAGGACGTTTTGCATTTTGTGAAATAAAGTAGACAGAGCAACTACGGACTAACCTACATTTTTTTCGAAATTGAATTAGTAGCAATAACGTATTCCAATAAGCTCTACTAACCATATAAAATAGGGAAAATTTTTTGGGTTGCTCCGTTGTTGCTCTGACTGCCTCAAATAATAAGCAAATGGTTTCCAGTTCGATACGATACTTTTAGCATAAACACTGGTGCATGGCCATATTGAATTTTAGTTCGAAAAAATTGGAACTGCCTAGGTGGCAATCAAAACACTGTCCCAAAATCGCAAGTGAGAGTGGCAGCCCCCTGGTGCACACTGGAGAGAGGACGGTACGAGACAGACGACACGTTGATGTTTAATCCGTCTTTCGGGCGCTTGACACTCCGTCCTTTGCATGCGCGCTCGTCGCCCGAACATTCAAAATTAGGGCTCTGTCTACGATACGGGCTCAACGCCGCTCTCGACCAGCGAGCCCTCAGGGAGCCAATACTGTACCAATATTGTAACTAGATAAAAATACACAAAACCACAATCAGCTGCAACAACCTCCTCATTATCGAAAATTTTCACATTTAAAATTGATTAGGTAAAATAGTTAGGTATTAAGATTAATTCAAACTCATAAAATATGTGAAAAAAAGAAATAAAAAGGTAAATTTCCGAAGATTTAGCGTGATTAGGATAGTTCTTGCTTTCTTATCACTGCCAATATAAACCCAGGAGTCAAGACCGACATAACTTCGGTTACGCTTATGCCGCGTTTACACCAAGGCGAACACGAATAAAAACTGTTTACTATTCTGGTCTGACGAGGCGTTTCCGTCGCGTTATTTCGGAATTTTTTTACAAAGAATACATAAATTGTATTATTATTTAGTTTATTGCTACATGTTTAATGATGTTTCAACTATCTTTACAAATTTTGTCAATGGAAAAAAATTAAAATCAAACGCAGTTGACTGCTTTAAAGTAATGGTGAAAAAAAAATGGGGTCACGGTGCCCATGATTGGGATCGTTCTAGTGATCAGAAACAAAAAATGAAAAGAGATTCTTTATCTGTATGCCTGTGGCTATCGTCCCTATCAGAATTATGATAAAATAATTTGTTTTTAAACTTTCACAGAGCATTAAATTTGAAAAAATGTGCGAAAATCGAAACTTAATTGTAAAACCGCCGCCATTTGCATAATTTTCAATATTCTTTTATTATTTTGGTAGGGACGATAGCCACAGGTAATTCAGATATATACCATTAATAGTAACCTACACCCTAGGTTCCGCGGACACAACGGTAGCGCGTCGGATTGTCACGAGGGCGGGCCGGGGTTCAAGTCCCCCGCAACTCCAGTAGTCGGAGCGATGGAGCTGGAGTGATGAACGGGGGAACACCTACAGGAGCGGTGGTAATGTGTGCATGAATTGCACTTGCGTCAGTCACGCAACATAACCACCGCTTCTGTAGGTGCTTCCCCCTTCATCTCTGCAGCTCCATCGCTCCGAACACTGCGCAACTCATACTCCTTTTCATCATTTCTTTTTACCAATTTTTCCAGCGGAAATATATTTTGTGGATATTACGTATTATAGAGTGCGTTACATATTACTCTACACTGCATTCCACATTAGAGCATACCGATTTCGCGCAGGCACGACCCTCGGGAGGCGTTGCTACGCTCGACTCCTATGTTTTTCTCCGTCGCACGGTCCTCTACTTACTCTCTCTGTTAATTTTCGTCCACTGTTTACGTTGACAACGGTCAGGTCCCGCGTTTGGGATGTAACAGTTATTCCTTGGAAATTACCACGACCAATCGCATGCGGTTCAAATTGTGGGTAGTAGTGGGAGCTGCGCAGATCGGTCGCAAATCGGTAGGGACGTCGGTATGCTCTTATATGGAATGCAGTGTACGCAAATTTTAAGATTAAAAATGCAATTGTAACATTACATATTACTCTAATCATCTCTTTCACCAGCGTTTTCATATTCTTGTACAGCGAAAATATTTCATTGCGAAACTTTCGACGCCTGCGATTGTCGAGCAGGTAAAGTCGGATAGCCGTTACTTCTGACCGTAATGGTGGTCTTATACCTGCTCAAAAGAATGGTCGAATACCTGGTCGTTGGGAGCGAGTAAGCCTTGACAACGATTTTTGTGATTATACTGTATAATCATTCTGGCAATGAATATTTCGTTCAATTAATTAATCTTGGGGGGGGGGGGGGGGGGAGTATGAGAGTTGCGGGGGACTTGAACCTCGGCCGCCCTCGTGACAATCTGACACGCTACCGTTGTGTCCACGGAACCTTCTTGGGTGTAGGTTACAATAGACGGTATACAGGGTCAGCGTTTTATCCTGCAACCGACACTCGCGCGAACTTGTAAAATAGCAACACCGCCTCACGGACGCATTCCACTACCACCATGACCGATACTTCCGCCATCTATGAGTTGTTGATGAAAGAGTACGGGGTCTTGTAGATGCCAGTAGAGAGCGCAGGGTGTTTGTGGTTTTTGCCAGAGGATATTAAATTTGACGTAGCAGGCGGGGAAGAAAACGGTAGCCATTTTAAGAGTGCAATCGCACCGATCCTGTTCCGCGTGGAAATATCTACCTTTGCGACGGTCTAGCTGTGGTATTAGACCAGCCCCCTGGAAGGGTATGATAGTAGCGGGCGATCTTAACGCCAAGTCCCCGGCCCGGGGGGGGGGGGGGGGGGCTGTAAATCCGACCGACGTGGACAGGCCTATGCCGAATTCTTAGACAGGCAGGATTTGGTCCCGATAAGACTTAGGGCCAGGTATACTTTTTTCCGAAACGGGGGGTCTTCGCTGATAGACGTTATGTCTGCAGACAGAGCTACGGCTCGCACGATTAGGAGCAGCGAGGTACTACAGTATTACACTGTATCCGATCACCGATACGTGCTCCATACCCTTGCAACCCCGAAGAAAGCCCCCACGTGTGACCGAATTTCGACTTTCAAACGGAGGCACACTTCTCGAAGCCACTTCTCGTTCTGGGCCGGCGTTCAGAGCTGCCAGCGACTGCTGGATAGCAGCGATGCCCGAACTATGAGAATTTTAGGATGATCTCTTTCAAATTAACGTCGCAAAGAGCTATTCGGAATTCCCTGGCTTAGGTAAGCGAGCCAAGCGCTCCGCTTTTATGATCGGTTTATTACACGCACCTCAGATTACTGTAACGAGGTTTGAAAACAATGTGTCGACTGGTTCCGTACGCGTCTTAATTTCAAAAATTTTAACTACGACAGGGTTGACCGTGGCGTTATATCCGTGTACGGAAAGATTTTTCGGCAGCTAAAAGCGATAATAATGGCGCATCATTCCAAAAAATGACATAAACGGAAACCGGTATTGGCATAGCGTTAGGTAGCTGAAAGGTTAAAACGTTCAGACACAAAAATTATAGAAAAAGAATTCAAACACCGCTATAAACAAAGACACGTCCCATTAGTTACCCCTTTCGTGCGATCTATGCATACACTGCATTAAGATTCTCGTGTAACAGCCTCCGAAATTTATGATTTTTTTTAAGAAACTATTGTTACTATTGCATTAAACTCTATTGGAATATACGAAGGCATCTTTAAACTTGTAGAAAATAATTTTATGCCGATCCTTCTTATTATTTATTAATTATTGTGAAATCTCTAGTCGAGGTTATATTATAGCGATGCCGGGGGACAGTTTATCGGAGAGACTCCGGAATGGCGAGGATAACCCCTCGCGGTGCTTTATGATTTCAGGAACAACGTAATTCGCAGCATAATCAAGGAAATTAGATGTAAAATTGATTTATATTGATTTATGTAATGAACTAATATACAAACCCAACCACTAAACTGTAATGCGTGTGAGCGTCAAAGTTATATTATAACAATCCCGGGGGAACAGTTTATCAGAGAGACTCCGGAATGGCGAGGATAACCCCTCGCGGTGCTTTATAATGATTTCAGGAACAACGTAATTCGGAGCATAATCAAGGAAATTAGATGTAAAATTGATTTATATTGATTATATTGATACGATAGAATAAAGAATGTTGTTTTAATGAAACAGGTATCAAGGGGGGCAATTATGGGATGGTGGTAAAGAAAAATATATACCCTTCTCGCTTTTTAACGTTTTGTAGTAGAGGGGGACTATCACGTGACGGTACATGGGTGATGGAATCGTCACGCACACATACGGCCACTGCCGTAGATGTTCCCCCTCTACTTCGGACATTCTTCTGGTGGAATTTCAAGACGGTCTCAAGACATGTAAAACGTCGTCTTGAAAATATAACCTCGCTTTACCGTCTATTTTGACACATGTGACGTCATACAAGGATTTACTTATTTGAAAAAGATTTTCCTCAAGCAAATGCTCAAGACACGAACTCAAGACGCAACTATGAATCTAGGCGGCATCTTAAGCAAATGCTTGAGATGGTCTTGATCTCAAGACGCGACTGTGAATACCGCCCTTAATAGCATTAATTCAAGAAATACTTCTATTCATACATGCATACATAGATTAACGCTTTATGATACTAAAGAAATCAGAGTAATTTAGTAGGTTGCGACTCTCGGTCGGTACAAAAGAACGCCCGTTGATCGATCAATTTAGAATAACGTAACTTAAATAATTAATAATAACTTTTTAGTTGATTGAAAGGAGTTAGCTTATGGATCTAAGAGTTAGCTTATGAATCTAGGAGTTAGCTTATGGATCTAGGAGTTTGAATATGTTTCAGTTGAGGACCGATTATAGTTGTTTCCTTGTTTCATCAGGGGCAGATATTGCCACCTGATGAAACAAGGAAACAACTATAATCTTATTCCCTCGTTGCTCAGGAGTAATATTACTATCCTGAGAATAATTATTAATAGCTTAGCTGCAACAACTAATTGGCCTACAAGGCGGCTTCCACAGCAGGAACGTGTCGTCAAACTTTGCGACTATGGCCTTAGATTAGAACGGTCAGCACGACCGAGGGGCCTACCATGCGGCTACCAAAGTTAGAGCATTAATGGTTGTAGGAATCTGAATGAATCTCTCTGGGCTATCATGCCCGTATTTATACATATTCGGAGTATTGGGAGCGCACCAGTAGGAATGGAGCTCCACTATTACGCATCAGTCATTTTGCGCTCGCGTGATCCGTTCTCCAGTCGGTCTACAGAGCAACTGGTTAGTGCGCCGGCGCGTGTGGAACGCTCGGTTCCCTCTCTCATCGCTATGCACGCATCTGCAATTCGGTTACTGCTTCGGCCTCGACTGGGTTATATTAAATAGATTTCAAAATTCAAGACACTTTATTTCGTTGTCTTAGGTTCTACAGGAGTATTAATATCGAGTATTGACAGTACTTCCGAAAGGGACCGGTGGCCGAGCGAGATGAGGTTTGGGGTGAGGGGTGGGGGAGTGGGGGGGGGGGTGCGAACTCTAAATCTAAAATTGTAGCTTCGGGTGTTTATTAGTTTCTGAAATATTAATAAAAAATTGTTCATTTTTTTGGAAATTTTTATAGACGTTGGTGCAGGCCTCCCTACCCGGGATCCCTTCCGTCATCCTATTTTTTATTTTTGAAATTTTATAACAACGGGTTCGTTTTTAGCACCGTCGGACTCACATTGGTTCTGTTACGTTCGGAACGTAAAATTTTTCTTTTTGGTCAGGGTATGCATCAACAACGCCTAACGTTATGGGAAATCCCTCGTTGATCATACTCTTGCCTATTAGTTAATGAGCAAGAACCCCTTTCTTTGGAGCGTCGTCGCCTGGACGTATTGCCGTCCCGTGATAAGGATAAGGCGGTGCTGCCGCAATGGCGTTCTCACAAGAGAGTCGCGTTCGAAAACCAGTAGTGCTCCTGTTGTGCCGAATCCGCTCTGTGTAAGCCGCAGGGGTGCGTTTCAACAATGCCTTGCAGCATTGTGGGAGAACCCTCGTTGAGAACACCTCTGACCGTCGCGTTAAACATTGTAACATAATCAGTAACGGCTACATCAGGAATGCGCAGACTGGATCACTTCTTAGAAGATTGACGGAATTGTATATTCTACATCCGGTGCATGGAACCGCGCCTTTCCACGGTCTTTTCGCACGTTTCGGAGCATGTATGGATTATTAATTGATTAGGAATTATTTTGTTAAAATTGGATACCTAACACAATTTCTGATAGTCTAAAGACTGTGGGATTTCCCTAGTCAGAAATTGTGTATATGAATTTATGAACATTGGGGGAGGGCCTTCAGCTGTGTGAAATTGTATGGTTGCCGAGATGTGGGATGTTATGTTTTCCTGTGCGTACGATTGTTCCGTAAAGACCGATTATATATTTGAATCAAGAGTCTGACGGATGGACGTGAACACACAAACACACCGCCTCGTTAATTAGAGGGGCCCATAGTAGCGTGGTCGAGCGATAAAATGCAACGTAAGCCTTTTCGGCGTGGACCCATTCTGGTCACTGCCAAGAGCGTGAAGCTGCGACGCTCTGTGACGGTAAATCGTGAGGTGCGTGTTATTGGGTCCGCGAAGTGTGTTAGAGATAGAGTTCTCCGGTCTGCTGTGTAGCCGTGTGGAAAGACTCAACTTTGCGAAACAAATCATTCCAATAACTTCGAAACTAATTATTTTAATAACTTTGAAACATTTATTCTATTAACTTAGAAAATAATTTATTCTGTTAATGATTTACACTAAATTTCCATTGGATTTGCTCAGTTAAAATTATTATTATTTCGGTTTTATTTTATAGTTCAACTCGTGTGTATTGCATCCTATAAACAAGTGTGTGCCGTGTTCGCGTCTCATCCCTCTTTCTGATTCAGGTTTATCAGCGACAAAGAACTAACCAACCTTCAAAAAGGAAATTTAAAGCACATTGTCATTTATATTATTGTGACTGTCTGGTGAGTTGCACCTCTTATCTCTTTTTGTACACATTATACTGTTATAATTAATCCGTATTTAACGACAATTTCTGACAGTAAATTGACTGTGGGATTCCCCTAGTCAGGAATTGTGTCTGATTATACAATTACCTATGTTTGGTAAACTGATTGATTAATCTTTTCCATATTTGATTCTGTTATGTTCTTTTGCTTTCATTCACTATTTCAACATTAAAGCTTTATTTAGCATTAATTTTTACTCTTTAATTACCTATCTGATTCCATTGAAAAGACCCGTATGGGACTAGAGTATCAACGATCCCAAAATCTACCCCTTATCTTTCTGATAAGGTACTTAGATATTTAAAATGTAAAAGAATTAACTGTTACGAGTGCGGCGAGCTTTCTTGCTCTTCTTACAAAATATACCCAATGCAGCAACTTCTGATAGTCTAAAGACTGTGGGATACCTGTAATCGGAACTTGCGTGTATAAATTGTGCCGCTCGAACATTAAAGTCCGCGGCGCGTAACAGTTCGCTGCCGTGCTTTGCGCGCGCCCCGCACTGGTCTAGCCCCAACCGGTGGCCGATCGAGATAAAACTTGGTGGTTATTATGAAGGGTGTGGACAGACCCCAAATATAACATTTTAGCTTCAGCAATTAATGCGTTCAAAACATACAGAGGTAATTGTGCATGAAAGGGTGCACCTTACCGATTTTTTTAATCACTTTACCACGGTCCGCCCTCTGAACAATATTTCTGTTGATTTATACCGACCCAACGTATTCCACTTTTCAACTTGTCCCGGGTATTATAGTGCATCCATCCTAAGAAAAATCTTAACGCCTATACCGTTTTGCGATTACCGCAGGCGATTGCTCGTAGCGCTATACCTGCCGGTTTCCCTGCCCGTTCAAGGGCGGGACGTGACCGATGTTAATGTAAACACTGCAGGTTGCGGAACGGTTGACAGAGAGGTAACAGGCGGTAAGGCGGAGAAAAACGTAGGCGGTTACGTGGGGAGTCGGACCAATCAGCGCCTCCTCAGAATCATCCCTGTGCAGACAAGGTTTTTCAAAGGATGGATTCAATATAGTATTGGTTGGGGCTAGATTAGCGCGGGAGGCGCGTAAAGCATGGTAGCGAACCGATGCGATGCTAAAAATTAGACGGAGCTTACAAAATTTTAAAAGTGGAAAATGGGGAGACGTAAGGGCTTCCGGGGTAGGGAGGCCTGCACCAACGTCCAAAAAAATGAACCAAGTATTTGACTTCCAGGCCGCGGACATTTTTTTTTGTCTTTTGTTGTGTTATATTATTTAATACATTGTTTTTCTTTGTATAAATAGTCATTGTTATAATTGGCGCAATTTTTGTATATCATTAATTTTGTAAAGGTATTAATTTACGACAATGTTTTTAAATGGGATTCTTTTTGATGGGTTAATTAAAATGTCCGCGATATGAGTAATGGAATAACACAGCATTTTAGCTGTGTATATGTAGTTGTGTCATCTTAAGCGCAGTTGGAAAGCACCTTTATGTACTTGCAGCTCATTTTGATTTCACATCTTTTTTTATAGTGTAATTATATTTTTTTTTACATTGTAATTATATTATTTTCTTTTTTTTGTGATGTACTTGCAGCTCATTTTGATTTCACATCTTTTTTTATATTGCAATTATATTATTTTCTTTTTTTCGGTGATTATATTATTATCATTTTTTTGTGATGTACTTGCTGCTCATTTTGATTTCACACCTTTTTTTATATTGTAATTATATTATTTTCTTTTTTTGTGTGATTATATTATTTTCTTTTTTTTGTGATTATATTTATTTGATAATAATACTTTATTCGTCCTTGACTTTTTCACGTTTCTTTGTCTTTTTTTTTGTGTTTTTTTTATATTTATTTTTTGATAATACACTTTTTCTTCCTCAACTTTTTCATGTATACTATTTTCTTTTTTTGTGATTTTTGATAATACTATTTTTTGTCCTCGACATTTTCATGTACTTGGCGTATTTTTTTCTTTTTTAAAGTACTGATTACCCGCACCCCACGTTTACCTGCTAACCGCGTTACAATTGTTTGGTCGAAAGTAACAGACGCGTCGTTTGCCGACCTAAAACGAGCGTTAAGGCTCGTATAGACTGGGCGATAATCGTCGACAACTTTGTCGCCAGCGACTCCAGCGGGTCGCCTGGCGACTCGCTGGGATGCATCGGCTTGTCTCCAGCGACTTTTATCGAGCGGCTGGTATCCAGCGACTTGTGTCCGGCGACTCGGCAACTTGTGTCCCCCACCTTATGACCAAGACCCTTCGGCGTCCATTTCAAACTTTATTTAGTAGCCATGGATCCGTCAATAGCATTGACCAAAAGAAAAAGGCGTTGGTGGAAAAAGGCGTTTTTGAGAAATGGAGAACATTACGGTGATGATTTAATGTCACAGTTTCTATTAAACGACGGAGGTAGTTTTATTAATTTTGTGCGAATGACAAAATCTGATTTTGAAGAGCTCCTGACTTTAGTGGCTCCAAAAATTGCAAAGACTGGACAATTATTACCGTACAAATACTACGTACATCAGCGGTATCGAGAAGCGTACCGTTAATGATTCAAAACGTCATGAAATTTACTTAGAGTTTATACGCAAGGAGAAGTACAAAAAGATGAGTCAATTTTCTAAATAGTGTTTTATTTCGCATTCCCTTCTACGCTCGGATGGGCAGTTCGTTCGGTCGGGATGCAAGTCCGAGTGATTAGGTTACAAGATGTGAAAGTTGCCAGACCAAATGTCAACCATGGGGAGCATATTATATTAGGACCAATCTGCCCTGCATCTCTCCCAAACGGCCACTCTCTTGAAGAGGCCCTCTTCACAGCAATATCTCCTCTCCGGGACCCACCATCTTTTGCACGGAATAGGTCAACGCGTGCTTCGGTTTTGGAATTGAAGCGCGAGTTTTTACTCGAGAGATAAGGGATCCGTCTTGAATTTGCAGGAAAGACGGCGCAGGCGGGACCACGTGCAGTCAGCGGGCTACCATTTTTTCTTCTTGTGTCTCTCTCTCTTTCCGCAAGGCGTATTGATGTTGGATAATACTTTTTAACTGCTATACCTGGCACATTTAGATAAAAACTGAAGGGGGTGACTTGTATACCACATCTGGTTCTCAAAAATTAATCAAGCTGATCGGCCAGAGTGTTTCGACAGTGTCCCGGTTTATGACCGTAGTGTCCCGTGAGTCAGCGGTTGACAACGCTACCTGCGCGTCCGAATTCAGTTATCTTTTACAGCTGGCAATTTAGTATTTTTGAAGCGAAATTTCTTCATTTCTTTACAACTAGGCAATTGCTTGTTCTCGAAGTGTTCATTGGGAAACATTTGTCTACCAGATGTCGATAATGGGTGGTAGATATACATGGTGACTTCAGACGCGCAGGTAGCGTTGTCAACCGCTGATTCACTAAGTTCAAATTCGTTGTTAGCAGTCAGCAAAACCCCTGGAAGTAATTATCTAAATTATCGGAATGACATAGAAGTCCATACATCAAAGCGTATGGGCTGACGGGTTAATGAATTTTCACTTCTTTCACCTCCCATATCTCACGAACTAATTGTTACTTCAACTTGAAAATTTGTTATGATTGATGTCTAATCATAAGCTATCATTTGACACAAAATTCAGTTCTAAACTAAAAAAAGGCTAAAAAAGGCCTCATTTTTGGGTCACTCTTTATTCGATACATCGATGTATTTCATTCGATGCATCAGAAGAGGCTGATCAAACCAATGACCCAGGCTGCTGGTTGATCATGTCGTGATTTTTCTCGACTTTGGGAAAAAATTACTCATTTGATCCTCCTTGCCTATGGTCAATACAATGTTTGATATTGTAGCAAAAATAATATGGAAAGAACAATTCAGAATCAAATCTATTTATTATCATTACTATAACAGTATTTTATTTAAATATCCCAGTGTTCCTTTTGTAGGCGTAGTAAAAGTAATAGTTTGTTGAATCGTTTACCGTTCAATCCATTTCTTTGCTGGAGGTTAAACGATTGAGCAAACTATTACTTTTACTATGCCTACAGAAGGAACCCTGGGACATTTAAATAAAATACTGTTATTGTATTGATAATAAATGGGTATGATTCTGAATTGTTCTTCTCGGTTTTTTATTTTATTTCACTAGTTATGGCTTGTTAATTAATTCAAACGCAGATGTATTCGATGTTAAAGAAAACATCGATGCGTAGTTGCGGTGCATTACATCGAGAAAAAAGTTTGCGAGATTGTACAGATTAAGAACAATACAGGGCGTGTTGAAGAAAACAAAAGAAGAAATTGATAATTAACTGTGAAGTATTGAAGTACATCCTATAGTAAATTTTTAACGTATACATCTACTATATGATGTATATACACACATGCGCATTTATATATATTTAAATATATATATATTTATTTTTAACATATATATATTAAATATATATATTTATTTTTAACATATATATATTAAATATATATATTTATTTTTAACATATATATTATTAAATATATATATATATATATATATATATATGTATATACATCATATAGTAGATGTATACGTTAAAAATTACCATATAAAATAAATATATACATATATATGTGTGGTGTGTTGCCACAGAGTCGGCGATGTTTCCCAATCGGAACGGGAAACAGAATACAGGCAAAAGACACTCGGGCGATGTTGCTCACCGACCACTTGAATACAGTTTTTCGGGAACATGTGGCCAACAGTCATTTCTAGAAGGCCGTTTGAGGCAAGGGTCAAGGTGCTGTATCCCACAGAGATTGTTGCAAGTCGCCGGCGACTTTTATCCGGCGACTGCGCCAGGTCTATTCGTATCTCTTAACCTGTAAAGGACGAGTCTACAAGTCGCTGCAGACAAGTCGGTTATACCACCGACTCGCCAGCGACTCCAGCGACAAAGTTGCCGGCGATTATCGCCCAGTCTATACGAGCCTTTAGCAGACGCGTCAAATAATGCATTGGGAGCCGCGCTGCAGCAGTACCAGGAGAACAAATTTTTACGCTCAGCGTAAATACAGGGCGTATGATAGGGAGTGGCTAGCGATATATGCAGCGGTAAAGCGATTCCTGCATATGGTCGAAGGGCGTGCATATAGGATATTTGCGGACCACAAGCCCGTAACTTTCGCGTATCGTAAAACCTACAGAAATGCTCGCTGCGGCATTTTAGGTACTTAAATTTCATTGGTCAATTTTCCACGGACATTAGGCATTTGTCAGGAAAAGATAACGTAGTAGCCGATACGTTTTCGAGCGTAAAGAGCTTGGAAACGGTAGCGTATGACGAAATGGCTCGGGCCCAGGAAGGGGTCGAAGACCTCCGCACCCTTCTCAACCAGGAGACCGGATTGAAGCTGCACAAGGTCTAATTTCCGGCGGCTAAAAAAGACATCTACTGCGACATTTCTACAGACAGCAGAATTTCCAACGGATTATACGGATCAGCACATACGGGGGTCTGAGCGACGCAGAAGCTTACCACACAGCATTTCGTTTGGCCCTCACTGAATTCGGATGTGAGGAAATGGACACGAAGTTGCATCCCTTGCCAGCGAGCGAAGGCAACGCGGCACGTGTCGACGCCGGTGGGCGTGTTCAAGTTGCCGCGAGGAAGGTTCGAGCACGTCCATCTAGACCTCGTTGGACCACTACCACCGGCGAAAGAATTCAAGTATTGTCTCACAATGGTAGCTCGCTGTACTAAGTGGCCAGAAGCAGTCCCCATCAAGGACATTGTGGCAGAAACGGTGGCTGCAGCCTTCCTTGAGACACGAATAGCACGTTTCGGAGCACAAAGGACTGTAACAACGAATCAGGGACGACAGTTAGAGTCCCACTTATTTTAGAAATTGGCGAAACTATCAGGAAACGAGACATTCCCATACGACGGCATATCAGCCGGCAGCCCACGGCTGAGGGCAGTGCCGGGACCATCAGCTCAAGGCAGCGATAATGTGCCATCAGAACCGTTCGCCTAGGCATCCGCACACCCTATAAAGAAGACCTCCGCTGCGAGTCAGCAGAATGTACGGAACCAAATTACGGTTACCGGGCGAGTTTTGCGCAGAAGCAGGAGCAGATCTGGACGCATAGAAATACGTAGAGGAATACATATAGAAGATAGAAATACATATAGAAATACGTCTAAGAAGAAGTTTCCACACCGACAAGTAAGGACAGTAAACAAAAAATCTTTGTCTGCAGGAATCTGAACACTACGCCGTGCGTGTTCGTCACAAACGACACGGTTAGAAGTGGTGAAGCGACAGATATGTAATGATAAAGGTATGATTTTCGTCAGAATAACATAAGGAATCCATTGGCGTCCCTTCCCTTTCGACACGATAAAGAAAAGAATTTCTTAATACGCTGTAATGGATATTTCACCAATCCAACTTGCATCCCTCCCAAAAGAACCGGCCATCCGAGCGTAGAAGCAAGTGCGAAATAAAAGTAACGGTGCGCTTCTGGATTCCGCATATGTACCTACCTCAGTAGCATTTCTGACGGAAAAGAATTGTCCAGCCTTTGGGCCTGCCATTCCTGACGTAGACCTTTGGCAGGTAGGTATCTATTTCAACAGGCAGTGCCACCCGTGGCGCCAGTAAGACCGCCCTGGTCCTTGCTATTCCAGAGAGTTTTCTTCCAGTGAAAATCAGAAAATTTGCAAGCGCAATAACTTAAAAACCAGTGGAAATAAAGTGTATACATTATAGCTTATTGGATTTGTCTTGGAACGCACTATCAACTCAGGTCTTCAAAAAAAATAGTTCCATTTGAAAAACCGAACTTGACCATCGTATCTTTTAAAATAATAATCGAAAACAAAATTCGTTCGCGCTAATAAATTGCCCCCCTCGAACCATGCAATTCCCTATTTTTTAAATATTTTTATCGACAATACTTTAGGAGAAAACCGGCTGTCCAGTCTTAGGTGGGACACCCTGTATGTTATTAGTGGGATAGGTAAGTAAAATTGATGCAGAATGATTTAAAATTCATATATTCGATTCATATATATGACGATTCTGCGTCATTTCAATGGTAACATATATATTTTGCAAAGTCATTGAGAATCTTCACGCATTATTTATTTATCGTGTGGTTTCCAAAATAGCTTATAAGATTACACTTCAAGTAATGCATGTACGAATGTGCTGTTATCATACGGATTCATGCACGTTTTAATTCATTAGTTTTAATAAGTTTTACCTTGGATGCAATTTTACGTACGTACTGCCTTGCTTAAATAATTGAAAGCTGTCTGAACCTTACATAAATAAGAATTTAAATATGGCTTTAGGAAACCATGTTATTAATGGAAACTGCCAAAATGGACTTCAAATTCGGTAATAGAGGTTTTATTTGTTTGCAAAAAAAATATAACACATAAACTATTTATATGTATGAAAAGAGATTATCCAGAGGTATGCCAGCGTATATTTATAAAATACAAAAACTTAATTTTAAAAGTTGGTCGTGGGGGTAACTTGAAAAATATGGATTTTTCGAAAATTATTTTTGCGCTGTTTTGTAGATATAAAAGAAGGCTGTGTAGGCGTTTTAAGGGCTCAGTGAAAGACGGCCTATGGTGCGAGGTTTGAGGCCGGCCATAGGTGGCGTTGTTTCAGTTAACTAGGAGTTCGGGACTAAGGGACCACGGAAAGTCGCCGTGGGTGAATCGGTTAGACGGCTGGCCAGCACGCGGACGGCCCGGGTTCGAATCCCGGCACCGCGGCTTTCCCTTTTTTCCGGCTCCTACAGCTGCAACTTTTGTTTAAACTTATTTTCGATATCTCTCACCGTTCTCGAGATATTCCACGGAAAAGAAAATTCTGCATTTTTTTCAAGGGGTGATTTCACTCCCAAAAAATGCTTTATGGCACCAACGAAAAATAGGGTTGTGTTACGGATGAACTACTCTGCTTGCACACCGAGATTCATAATTTTCTGAATTTCCGGGTTGCCGAACGTCCCTTGTCAGCCAGTGAAGTCGGTGCTGGCGACGCAGCGTCACATTCAATTAATTTTCATTATGCCAAGTTGAAAGTGTACATAGTTTTTAAAACGTGTCCATAAAGAGGACAAACTGGGCTATATCCATAATTTTTTTCAAATTTTTAAAAAGGAAAGGTAAGTGCGAGTAATGAGGCCCACCTAAGGATCTATAATTTAAAAAAAAAAACTTGTACATATTCTTGAAAACTTTTTTTATAGAAATCTGTGGGTATTACACTAGAAACTGTAATATTTGTAATAATATATGAACACAACAAATACGAAAATGAATAGGTTTTTAAAAACCATGTAAACGGGCTTTGTTTCGTGTAGTGCAGGTAACAAGGCTCACCTATTTAGTATATACAATTCGGGTAAACAAAGACATCTTCTTCCTCAGGTGTGAGCCCGACGCAATCCTCGTGTATCCAGGTGAGACACATGACACACTGTCGCATATCACACTTGAATGCAGTTCTGCATAATTTGCAAAACCAATTGTCTGCAGAGTTGCCGTCCACACTTTCTCTGGAGGTGGATGGTATGAGGTCTTGTTCTCACAATCTTGTTTTTTTTTCTTCTGGTTGAAATGACACGTGCTTTAGAGATCTTCTCAATATCGTTCCTGCTTTGGAAGGGGTCTCTGGTCATTTCCTGAGCCTTAAAGCCCACTTAAGGGGGCCGTCTCACCGGGCCTTGAATGTGTGCGTACGTTCACACCAGCTAAGTTAAGCGTGTACGTATACGCGTGTGGCAAACAATCCGTAAATTACAACTTTCGTCCTGGAATCGGCACGAAGGAAGTTTTTGCGGGTACAGTTGCCTTCAGTAGACATCTGTGCAGGGTGGTCTGGTGCGTTTGAACGCTAATAAGCACCCAACTTTGAAATAATAATGAATTTATGACTCGAAAACTGTCAGAATGAAGCTTCAAGGCTTCTCCGTTGGTGGCGCTAATGGTGCACTGCAGCTACAGTGGGTCCAGGGACAGTGTGGCCAATGAGCCGGAAGCCGCCATTTTCAGTTTCAGCCTGGTCAAGCGCGCGCAATATAGAGTACAACTCTGAAGTTGTAAGAAGTACAACTCTGAAGTTGTAAGAAGTACAACTCTGAAGTTGTAAGAAGTACAACTTGAAAATGTGTAAGTATATATGTATACTATCTATAGATAAGAGCTGCCGGAAGTTGCCTGAAAATGGCGACACCAATGAGCGGCGAGGAACACATTGGCCACACTGTCCCTGGACCCACTGTAACTGTAGCCATGTAGCACCAGCGTGACGTATATTTTAGCACTTGAAATTTTAGCACTTGTCCCGAAATTTTAGCACTTGTTTCCTATTTAATATGTTTAAAAGAATTACATTTATATTTAGTTTATGTGGGGTGTTAGATTCCTTTATTATTAAGCGTACGATCTAGTTTGTTTAGCGTCCCATTCGGCTGGCGCCCTTGTGCGGCGCATGGTTCCGCCGGGCCTGCGTATACGCGATGTAGTAAACAAACCGTAAATTACAACTTTCGTCCTGGAATCGGCACAGTGGACGTTTTTTCGGGTTTAATTGCCTTCAGTACGCTAATAAGCACCGTACGTTGAAATAATAATGAATTTATAAATGGTGTACTCAGGACAGCCCGAAAAATAACAGAATGAAGCTTCAAGGCTTCTCCGTCACCGGCGCTGATGGTATATTCGTGCATTGTACCATCAAAACCGGTGGAAGTCCAATCTAGCCGATAAATGTAGGAAAGACATAGTTGCCGAGATGTATCGAGAGTCGAATTGCGCTGTTGCCGCATTTCCCCTATTACTATTTTGTCGTCAGGGAGGCTTGAATGAATTACGGCGAAGCGGTTGGACAACAGAGATGGACAAAGATAATATCTGGATAAACTCAAATAAAATATAGTACAGTATTGTCTCATTACGGGCTCGATTTGATGTGCACGATGTGGACTTTTCGCTATCTCCACCACTTCTGTTTCACTCTTGTCCGGCGAAGGCGAGAGCGAGCGAGAGGCACTGAAAGCGAGCGAGGGCGGTACAAGATAGACGACGGGATGATGTTTTGTCTCGTTCCGTCTTTCGGACGCCTGACACTCCGTCCTTTGCGTTCGCGGCCGTCGCGCAGGCAAAGCGTTCCATCTCGCTCCCCCTTCGGCCAGAAACAAGCGAGAAACGAACACTGGGAATTAGGGCTCTGTTGGCGATACGGACTCAACGCCGCGCCGCACAGTGGGGCAAAGTGATGAAGTTTGTTTCATAATCAAAGAACTTTTGATAGAAATGAGATAGATAGAGCGATGATTTTTTTTTAAATTAAAGTTGAAAGATTGCAAAATAAGAGAAAATTAATGAAATTATGATACGAACGTTTTTTACCTTTGAAAATCTGTGTGAAACTTTAAATCGATTTTTTTTCAAAATCCTTGCCGCGCGGAGTGAATCCGCCGCGGATCAGTTTTTTATACGTGTCGGCTTATGGACGCCTTATCTGATCCGCGGTGCGAATATTCGCGTTGGTTTGGGGGAGCCTTAATATTATCTTCTCTCATTCTATGTAATTCCTCTACTCCATTTTACAACAAAAATATGTTTTGTCCAATACCATGTTCGGTTAGAATTTTTTCTTGACATGTTGTACATCATTTCCTATAGATTTTGTCGCGCTGATTTCAAATCCGTTCGCAAAATTTGTCTACTACCTCAGGATTTTGAGAAAAAAATCGATTTAAAGTTTAACACAGATTTTCAAAGGTAAAAAACGCTCGTATCATAATTTAATTAATTTTCCCCTATTCTGCAATCTTTCAACTTTAATTTAAAAAAAAAATCATCGCTCTATCTTATTTCTATCAAATGTTCTTTGATTATGAAACAAACTTCGTCACTTTGCCCCACTGTGCGGCGCGGCGTTGAGTCCGTATCGCCAACAGAGCCCTAATTCCCAGTGTTCGTTTCTCGCTTGTTTCTGGCCGAAGGGGGAGCGAGATGGAACGCTTTGCCTGCGCGACGGCCGCGAACGCAAAGGAAGTGTCAGGCGTCCGAAAGACGTCACGAGACAAAACATCATCCCGTCGTCTATCTTGTACCGCCCTCGCTCGCTTTCAGTGCCTCTCGCTCGCTCTCGCCTTCGCCGGACAAGAGTGAGACAGAAGTGGTGGGGATAGCGAAAAGTCCACATCGTGTACACCAAACCGAGCCGCTAACGAGACAATACTGTATTCTTCGAAAAATATCCACTTTTTTATCTGTAATTGTCCATTTCAAAAGAAAGCGTCATATGTTTTTAGAAGAATTATAGCATTCATAAATTTCATTACGATCGGCGTGTTATACTTCGGTGATGTACCTTATTGAAACTGTATGCTTTGAATTTGCACACTGATTATACAAAATATTACATCCTTCAATGTCCAAATTAGTATTGTTTCAGTGACATGTTTCCTAACTTCACTACTCAACCTCTCTATCTTTCATTATTGCTATCCTCCTTTACATTCAACGAGGCTCTGATGCTAGACGCAGCAATCGGACGCGCTACATCTACAGCTGATGCAGAGGGAAACACCTACAGGAGCGGTTGTTATGCGCGCGTGACTGACGCTCGCAGTTCCGCACACATAACCACCTCTCCTGTAGGTGTTCCCCCTCCATCAGCGGTATTGAAGCTTGTTGATCCCTGCCTAGACGCAGCTCTCGTGCCGTATTCCTGCAAGACTTCTCAGTAGAAGGAGCTGTGGCAACAGCGCGGCGGAGACAGAGAGAACAGAAAATGTGGCAACTATGCGTAACAAATTAGTCTACATAGAGCAGCGCTGGCCAGCGGTGCGGCCCCTCACGCGCCAGCTTCCCCTTTCAATCTGTCTCTAGCACAGCGTGCCTTCCGTCGTCGAGGAGACCGCGCGACGCTACGAAGGCTGCCATGACGGGCTAGCCGTGCTAGCGTCTTCGCGGTTAGCGTTGCGCGGTATCCCTGACAACGCGGACGAGAGTGGGAGAACCCCGAACTTACGCGTAAGCGACCTTGACCTGCGCTGACATAGAGTATCTGGAGATGTCACCTCTGTAGAAGTTGTTTTTATGGACCGCAGTAGTTTCATTAGGGTCCGTCTGTTTACAAGGGACGCTTCGATCGATTCGGACCAAAACAAAAAGGAGACGGCCCCCTTAATATTTTGGTGTGCCTTGTTATCTGTTTTGTCACTTTCTCATTGCCGAGGTTATATGTTAAGCGTGCACTTTACAAAATCATTAATTTTTTGGGAATATGTTGCCAACATATGTACTTATACATACCTATAGTTGTACAGTAATTGGATAATGAGTACTCCCAATATAAAGCCAAGAAACCGACGTAATTCTTATAATTGAGGCATTTGATGGAAAAAGAGCACATACGCCAAAATGCCATTTCAAGAAAATTGAGTTCAAAGTTTTCATTATAGTATAACTTAATAAAAAGTAATGCAATTAAATCCAATTCTTTTAGGGATATAGTTATCGTGTCCTTCAAACGTTCTGAAAACAGAAGTCATGATTTGGAAATGATATGTCTTTATTTATAAGTTTCAAACAAGTGGTTTATGTGCCCTATTCCGTAAATGTGGTGAGTTCGTAACAAAGTTGCTTCTTTGTTTAGTTATTTAAATATAATTTTGTTTGCTTACTTCGTTACACATTTTTTATACATTGCATAAATAAAAAATACAAAATGAAGCACAAAAATAAACAAAAAATTAAATGTTTTAAGTAAGTATTGGTTTCTTCGATTTTTGCAGCAAGCTGTCTTCCAAATCAATTTTTTATTTTCTAAATTAGCTTCGTTGCTTGCGCATTCGATACTCGCCTTACTTTCCATATTTCCTCGCTTACACAAAATCCTCTATGAAACAAAGGTACTTATTGCGCGACAGCACGCGCAGCTGCTCAGCGACTATGTAGCTGAGTGTCGATCACGCTACGTAATAAAACAGTATCTAGCTAATCTGAACGCGGTTATACGCGAGTGTTATATTAATCGCGCGGAAACGCTTCGAATGACATTTTCGTATGTAATAAAAGGAATAAATGACACTACCAGTATTCTAGATTGACCTACCAAGGATAAATGATAGGTGGGCCTTATTACCCGCACTTACCTTACGTATTTTGAGAAAATTGCATTTATTTAGAACAATTGAAAAAAAAATGGTCAAAAATTTGTTTTTTTAGAGTGAAATAATTCTTATTAATACGTACAATTATACAGGGTATCCGAAAAATGGTGGAGTTCCTTGAAAGGGGTGTCTCAGAGAGTGATTTGATATAACTTTTTCCTTAGCGAAAATAGGGTAAAAGACCCAATTACTGTCACCTATCCAATTACTGCCACCCTATGCTGTTTTAATTAAAATAAGCCTAAACCATGTAAAGTCGTACACGAAAAAATTTTGACATACAATAAAAACTGTAATTTATACGAGGAAAAGCAGGACTTCATTTCTTTTTTATTATATTTGACAAGATGATAAAAAGCTTTAAGTTGGTTAGGTTAAAAAAATTTTGCAAAATGGATTGTGTGTAGAGAGAACTCAAAAATTGCTGAGAATAGTACAGTTTATTGAGAGAGAGAAAATAGAGGCGATACAATAGATACGTGACGATTTCGAATGTTGTGGAGATACTACTGCTCTGTATAACCGAGCACTCGGGTCGGTCACGAGAGCATGAGTGTGTGAGTGAGTGTATGTGAGATGTTCTATGGAAGAGTATGTATGTATAATGTCTCGATACGTAAATAAGAAGTCCATCAGCTGTTAGAGAGTGTTCTGGTTGTCTTGTGGCTGATATTAAAAGGAGAAAGAGAGAGGCAGAAAGATAGAGAAATTGAGCTGGATAGAGAGAGAGATGATTCTGCCGAGACATTCCGCCCGCCTTGCCAATCTTAGGTAGATTGGCGATCAGTGAAATGAATCATCGATCGAATGCGTAGAAACTAGGTGTTGTCCTCGTTAGTTGAGACTGGCAGTAAGATGAGCTTCACGATTGGCCGCCGATACACCGAATGTTGAGTCCGAACGGTGACGACGCGCACGAGGTTGTCTTGGCCGGGATGCACGTCGGTGACTCTGCCTAGAGCCCATTTGGATGGAGGATACCGTTCGTCCTTGATGAGAACCAGCGATCCAATCTTGAGGGAGTGGAATCGTTGTTACCACTTCGTGATTGTTTGAAGATGTTGGAGGTACTCGATGCTCCAGCGTTGCCAGAAGTGTTCCAACATTTGACGTAGGAGTTGCCAACGAGAGAGTCGAGATCTTGGCAGATCGATGAGAGTAGGTTCTGGGATCGTATTTAAAGCAGAGCCCGTGAGAAAATGACCCGGGGTGAGCGCGGGCAAGTCACTTGGATCATCCGAGAGTGGACAGAGAGGGCGCGAGTTGAGGACGGCTTTAATCTGGGAGAGAAGCGTTGAGAATTCTTCGTAAGTGAGTCCGGTGTCTCCGATAACGCGCTTGAGATGGAATTTAACTGATTTAACGGCGGCTTCCCACTTGCCGCCGAAATGGGGTGATGATGGCGGATTGAACTTCCATTTCGTGCCGTCATTAGCGAGGATGTTAGCGAGATCTTTCATCTGTTCGGATGAGGCTTGAAAGAGTTTCCGTAATTCCTTATCAGCGCCGACGAAATTTGTTCCGCAGTCGCTCGTGAGCGTTCCGCAGATGCCGCGTCGACTCGTGAAACGTTTGTACGCGGCGAGGAACCCTTCTGAGGAATAATCGGTTGCTATTTCCAAGTGAACGGCGGATGATGAGAAGCAGATGAATACGACGATGTATCCCTTGTAAGATTTGGCGCCCCGTCCTCGGAACGTCCGGAGGGTCAAAGGCCCAGCGTAATCGACTCCGGAGTGGAGGAACGGTAGCGAGCGGATCGAACGAGGTTCTGGTAACTGTCCCATGAGTTGCTGACTGATCGCGGCTCGTTGTCGAACGCACGGTATGCAGCGATGGATGAATGCGCGAATTGGCACACGGCCTCCTACAATCCAATATCGACGTCGCAAGGTAGCGAGAGTGACCTGCGTTCCTCCGTGAAGTGTGCGGTAATGTGTATCACGGATGATAAGAGTCGTGAGTGCGGATTCTCGAGGTAGAATAAGAGGGTGTTTCTCGTCGTAGTCGAGAAGAGAGTTTCGGAGTCGGCCTCCAACGCGCAAAAGTCCTGAAGAATCAACGAAGGGAGCAAGTCGTATCAGCGCGGCAGACCGCGAGAGCTGCTTGCCTTGTGAGAGTTGATGAATTTCGTTCCCGAAGTACGCGGCTTGAGTTTTCTTTACCCAGAAAAGTCGAACGGTGTTGAG
The DNA here is from genome assembly GCA_951215215.1 of Andrena trimmerana. Taxonomy (NCBI): domain Eukaryota; kingdom Metazoa; phylum Arthropoda; class Insecta; order Hymenoptera; family Andrenidae; genus Andrena; species Andrena trimmerana. The sequence goes on from OX578062.1 coordinate 13,729,148, forward strand.
TTCTTCGGGAGTAAATGGCGATGCTCGATCCGGAGTGCCCTGTATGCGTTTGAATTTGTGAACGGCTCGAAAACACAATGCCGTCACACGAAGAAGAGTCCTGAGATTCGAGAATCGCTCCACGAGAGCCCAGATTTCTGGAGGCTCGTTTTTAATAGCGATCGCGACTGGAGTTTTGCGAATTTCGAGAGCGACGTCCGTATCAAGCGATGGATTCGATGATGGCCAAGATGTTGAATGTTTCCACAACCATGTCGGGCCATTCCACCAGAGAGTCTCGTCTTTGAGTTGTCGAGGAGAGAGTCCACGCGATGCAAAGTCCGCAGGGTTGTCCTTCCCTGGGACATGGTGCCACTGAGAGTTTGAGAGCTCCTGAATCTCCGTTACGCGATTTCGAACGTAATCGGCCCACCGGCGGGCATCGCCGTGAACGTACGCGAGCGCGACCGTGGAATCCGTCCACAGATGAATCGGAGCTTCTTCCAGATCGAGAGTCTTTCGTACGTGTGAGATAGTTCGAACTAAGAGGAGTGCGGCTGAGAGTTCGAGTCGAGGAATGGCCAGCGGCATTCGAGTTCTTCAGGTAGCTGGTCGTCCCAGCCGAGCTTCGCTGACCAGAGTTCCTGGATGAAGATCTTTCCGCGAACGACGACAGGCGCGATCCATCCGAGAGGATCAAAGAGTTGAGCGACACGCGATAGCACGGTGCGTTTACTGATACGAGGCGGTTCGTCGCAGCTGTGCGAAGCGAACACGAATGAGTCTGTATGAGGTTGCCAGAGAAGTCCGAGAGCGCGGAAGAGTTGAGCGTCTTCGAGTAGCACTGATGATGACTTCTCTCGTCTTTCTGACGGGATGAGTGCCGACAACTGTTCGTCACTGGCGGTCCATTTTTGCAGTGTAAAACATCCGGCCTTGAGACACTCATCGATTTGTCGAATTTTCTCTTGCGTTTCTGCAATGTCGTCGGCTCCTGAGAGCACGTCGTCAACGTAGATTTCATGCTTGATGATGCTCGTCGCAAGAGGAAAGCGCTGTTCTTCGTCAATTGGGAGTTGCTGAAGTGTACGGATGGCGAGATATGGAGCGCTTGCGAGGCCGTAGGTTACGGTGCTGAGATGATATGAGAGTGGAGGATTTTCTGGATTGTCCCTCCATAGGATTCTTTGCAAGTCCCAATCTTCGGGGTGTACGCGAATCTGACGGTACATTTTCTCGATGTCCGCAGAGAAAACGTACGCGTAGCGGCGCCAGCGAGTAATGACATCGGCGAGATCAGTTTGAAGTTTCGGCCCAACGTATTGCAGATCGTTGATTGAAATTCCGAAGTTGGTACGATGAGATCCATTAAAGCCGACGCGTATTCTTGAGGTTGAGCTGGTCTCCCGCACTACTGCGTGGTGAGGGAGATAGAATACGCGACGCGATGGAACGGATGATTTCGGAACGAGAGCCATGTGACCGAGTGCTTCATATTCGTTGAGGAATTCGGTGTACGCCGACTTCGAGGATGAGTTTGCAGCGAATCTTTTCTCTTGACGCGAGAGCGCGTATAACGCGGGTTTATACGAATCGCCGAGATCTTCTGGAAGACGTTTAAGAGGTATCCGGACGACGTAGCGTCCATCCTGCTGGCGAGAGTGAGTTTCGATGAAGTGTTGTTCGCACTGAGCTTCTGCGTCGGCCGGAGTACCGTTCGATTCAACGGTGGTGTCTTCCTGCGCCCAAAATCGTTAAACGAGATCGAGAAGGTCGTGATCGACTGAGCACTGTAGACCCTGAGCAGGGCGAGCGTTCTGATCTGGGGCCGATTCGGATGCGACGGATACTGATAGAATCCACCGGTCCCCGGGCCGCCCCGGCGTAACCCTTCTTCGAGAATCAGGCTGTAGACTTCAGCGCCGAGAATCAAGTCAATTTGAGTTGTTGACGAGAATTCTGGATCAGCGAGCTCGAGACCGTCGAGATGTGGCCATGGTTTCTTTACCACGCGGATCGAAGGCAGATAGGATGTGAGCTTCGCGAGCACGTACGCACCTATCGAGAGCGAGAATGTAGGATTGACACGTAACGCGATACTGAGATTCATAAATCCGCGAGCGACGCTTGACCGTTGCGCACCAATCCCGTGGATTGGGAGTGAGACTCGTTGACGCGGTAAATTGATACGTTGAGCGAGAGATTCCGTGATGAACGATACTTCTGATCCTTGGTCGAGAAGGGCCCGAACTTCGTACTGGTCACCGTAGCATGACGTGACCTTGATAAGCGCTGTCGTAAGCAACACTGGCATGTACTTTGTTGAGGACGTTAAAGCGACATTGGTCGAAGCCGGCACGCTCGATTCAGTATCTTCGCGACGCGGAAACGCGGATGCACTTGTTTGGCTCCCGGAAGCGATGGGTACCGATTGTTTCGGTTGTGAGCTCGTCCCTTGAGTGGCTGACGCGCGTGGAGCTGGACCGTCGGACGAATTGGTGGTCCGATGGATCGACGTATGATGAGGATTCCCACAGACTCTGCAGCGTTTCGCTGTGCGACAGTTACGAAATTGATGCGGACCGAGGCAGTTGAAACAGAGATTCTTTTGTTTGAGGAAGTCTAGTTTTTCTGCGACCGGTTTGCCACGATACATTGGACATGCTGATAGATAATGCGCGGCATTGCATAGCGAGCAGGTGAACGAGGATGAGATTGTTGCAGCGTTCGGAGAGTTGTCGCTTTTGAGAGGCGCGGTAGTCTGGTGTGATTTTGCGCCAGACGTATTTTTCGTTGCTGCGGGAGCGGCCGAACGCGATTTTTGAGTCGCGGTTGCGCGTGCGAAACCCTCGAGAGCGTGTATCCGACCTGAGATAAACATGTGGAGTTTTTCGAATGTCGCGGGTTCGGTCGTGGCGCCGATTTGCATTTCCCAATCGAGCAGAGATTCCGAATCGAGTTTACGCGTCACCATGTAAACAATGATATTGTCCCAGGCGTCTGTAGGACACCCGAGAGCGCTGAGAGCTCCCAGAGATTCTTTAACTTCGCCGACCAGAGCTTTAAGCCCGGTGGGCGATTGTTGAGTTACCTTTTGAAGTGAGAATAACGTGGAGACATGCGTGTCGATGAGCACTCGCTTGTTCTCGTAGCGGTCAACGAGTTCTTGCCACGCACGCGCGAAGTTTTCATCGGTGACTTCGTACTTTCTTATGAGTTGAGCTGCTTCGCCGGTGGCACTCATATTGAGGTATTGCAGTTTTTCGACGTCAAGGATTTCTGTGTTTTTGACAATCATCGCTGAGAAGAGATCACGGAAAGGTCGCCACTCACGATACGATCCTGAGAAACTGAGCACGTTGAGTTGAGGGAGCTTTCGAGAAGTCGTCGCACGAGATGAGCTTTGGGCACTTGATGCAGTGGACACCGACTGACCTATCTTGCTCTTGAGTTGATTGAGGTACGAGAGAAGTTCACTCTTTTGGTCGGCATAGATTTCTTCGCATTGTTCGTACTGATGATCTGTGAAGTATGGTAGTGCGGATCTTTCTTCAGCATTCAAGGACGAGAGAAGATCGCGATTTTCTTGGAATTTCTTCCAATTGCACGATGAGCTGATTTTTAGAGAGCACGTACGTACACGAATTACTTTACACGCACGAAAATCACGACTATTGAGAGAGCGCGCGAACGTAGACTTTAGAGACGAGACGAGAGCGCGGCGAAGGCAAGAGTGAGAGAGAATAACCGTTGACTCTTGTTGCCGCACACACACGAGATTTTCTTTGAGTTTAGAGAACGAATTTATACTTTTCACTTTACTGAGACTGCACTATTCACAACACTCCGGCTCGAAGGACCAAAAAATGTGTAGAGAGAACTCAAAAATTGCTGAGAATAGTACAGTTTATTGAGAGAGAGAAAATAGAGGCGATACAATAGATACGTGACGATTTCGAATGTTGTCGAGATACTACTGCTCTGTATAACCGAGCACTCGGGTCGGTCACGAGAGCATGAGTGTGTGAGTGAGTGTATGTGAGGTGTTCTATGGAAGAGTATGTATGTATAATGTCTCGATACGTAAATAAGAAGTCCATCAGCTGTTAGAGAGTGTTCTGGTTGTCTTGTGGCTGATATTAAAAGGAGAAAGAGAGAGACAGAAAGATAGAGAAATTGAGCTGGATAGAGAGAGAGAGAGAGATGATTCTGCCGAGACAGATTCAGAATGTGTGGATTGCATCGTTTTGATTGTGAATGCTATTGACTGTGGAAAACTTCTTTCAAGTAAAAGAAACAATTTAAAATCAGAGTTGATACAATATGACATTAAAAAGTACAAACATGCGTTAAAATGCATTGAAGAAAAAATAAGTGCAGACACAATTGATTCAAAACGCACGAATCTAGAAATTGGACGGGAAAAGCGGAAGATAAAAGCCTTTTTGAACTTTGGTGGGATCTCTCACACCCAAATTCTGATCATGTAACTGCAGCAGATGATAGGCATTTCGAAACAGATGAGGCATTAGAGTACAAACACAGATGCATTAATGTTGATGAGAAGAGGGTACAAATAGTGAAAACAGCAAATGCTGTTGTAAACACAGATCAGTGTGTTCCTTTGGGTTTACCTTTAATTTTCGATGAATCTGGCAATCTTATTTCAAATGAACATTTTGAGAAGATTCATGTAGAAGAAATTTATGACAACTTAGAAAACCTATCACACGTATTAAATCTTAGTACGAGTGTAATGCTCGCTTCGCACTGTGCCAGTTCAAAAACTACTTTGCACTTTGTTCAGCCAGAAACAGAATGCTTTGCATTCGGTTTATCCAGAATGTACACTCTGTACAACCAGAAACTGTTTTGCGTTCGGTTCGTCCAGAAACTACATCACACTTGATAAAATCTACTATTAATACAGAGAATAGTTGTCCTTCCATCTCAGTATGTCATCCATTACAAGATGTTTCAAATTTAAATTGTCGGGAGAAAAAGGACATTGACTCCAGGGTGCCTTCTCCATTTAAGCAATATTTGTATTGACCTAAAGAGAAGGTTTTAAAATAGAAAGTAAGAAACAATAAGGAAAAACTGCCATCCGTTGTCACAACAGATCATTGGTTGAAATATCAAAATAACAGAGATGAGAAGAAAAAAAGGTTTGAAGAGGAAAAAGAAGAAAGAAAGAAAATTAGATTAGCTGCAGCTGAAATAAAAAAGGAAAAAATTGAATCTGCGAAGAAAAAGAAATTAGAAAAAGAAAAAGTTGAAGCTGACAAGAGATATGTGATAACAACAAAGGACAAAATTAACGAGAAAAAGAAGAAGTCAATTAAACCAAAGAGAATACGTAAAGTAACAGCGAACAATTAAACAAAGCCTTATTAAGTTACAATTAATTAAATATTATTTTTGTATATAATAATGGTTAAGCAGTATTAAAAACAAAGATGTGATTTAAGTATATATTTGAAGACTGCAAATGTTTAATATTATGAATACAAATATTTAAATACTTACAGACAACGTTATAGTACAAAGTTAAAGTAATTTAAGAATGTTACCTACTTATTCAAATTTATTAAGTGATGACTAGTAAATAAATACCTCGGTAGCTTTACCTATTTCAAAATAAAATACATTTTGTTGTCCGCAAGAAACTGTGTATTTTTTTCTTATTTATATACATTTAAAATGCTTATGAACATATATAATATGCTTTTTTTTATAAAAACTTACAACACAGAAGTACTTACGACCGTAATTAATGCAAAAAAGTAATTTTTGGAATATGTGGCAGTAAATGAGATGACAGTATTTGATTACCTGATAGTAATTGAGATGTCAGTATTTGGTCAGCTGACAATAATTACGATGTGAGTTTTTGGTCAGCTGACAATAATTGGGATGACAGTAATTCGATTGAACACATTTCACAGGGGACAGTATTAGTTCCCGACATATCATTTTTAAATAAATAAATTTATAAATAAAAATAGAGATTTTGAGAGTCATAAACATTTTTTCTTCAACTAAACATATTAAATAATAATAAATAAATAGAAAAACTTATTCCTGTGATCAATAAATACAAAAACTATACGATACTGTCAGAATCAATCCTTAGCCTGACAGTAATTAGGTCTTTTACCCTATTGTCCGAAGCAACGTTAACGAGACATTAACAAAAAAAGCACGATCAATCAGAGCGCGAGCCTTCCGCCCAAGCTTCCGCGGTAGGCGGCTGCGCTTGTACTACGAACAAACAAATCGGCATGCATCGAAGGAAATCGCGCAAAATAACAAATGAAAACGACGTAACATACAAAATCGAACTTTTCGTCATATTTTGGATGTCATTTAAATTGAATAATAAATAAAAGATAAATTGAGGAAAACCGTGTCAAATGTAAATCCATGTCAAAAGTACAAATACACAGTTTTTTTAACCCCATGCCGTACTTTAGCGAGTTCGACTCGTGATAACAATTTCGGGCGAAACATGAACGTCACAAGTCAGACTCGTGGAATTAAGTACCGGCCAACCATTAATCACACGTGATACACGCAGTGCCAAGATCGGGGCCATATATTAGGCACTACTTAGTTTTTTTTGTGGTCGAGATAACGGCGAAAACCTAACAATCGCTTGTTTTGCGAGCGTTCTCGGGCATCACTTTGGCCCGTTAGGTGGGCATCGTCCCCTACCGGTTTGGCCCGGATTTAGTCGAGCTAATTGGTACGGCAAGGGGTTAAAGCAGAATCGAAAATAATAATTATTTGAAGTGAGGGGATAAGGAATACGCAAATTTCCTTTTGTTAATATCGTACAGACAGAAATGTAAAGTAACAGAAAATGGACGAAGAAATCGTAGTTCGTTATTGTGACAAAAATTCGCAATTCAATAACGGCCAACAAGTGTGTTTAAAACGCTGAAGAAAATTTACGTACGGAAATTCTGAGCATTATCGCCGGAAATAAGGCATAGCCTGCGTTAAATTTAAAAAATAATAATCACCAACAAAGCAACTAAAACTCACCCTTTCGGGAATTCACCTGCACCTTGAAAACCTGTGTCACTAGATCACTGCACCGATCCTGGTCATCGAAGGACGGACCCAGTGCTGGTCCCGGGTATAAGACACCAACCCAAAGCTAATGGTCGCAACGTCAATTGCGTCTAGGTTAATGTATCGAATATTCACTTCACTGTACGGCTACTAACATCGATCTCTTAATTTATTTTTCGTGGAACGCGTTGGTCCTACCATATAAAAACTGGTGGAAATGAATTTTCACTTGGCGTTCGGAGCCGTGGGCACAGCCGCGTAAATGCTAGTACAGCAGTAGTTGTGGCTCCGTTGTTGTGGGTATAAACCCAAAACATCGCGTAATACTCTTATGTAGAAAACATTACTCTGACGAAATTGCTAACTGACTGACAGGATTTTTTCCAAGGTGTTTCCTCTATCCCCAAGTACACAGTTTCTCTCGTTCCATTATGAGTTAACTCCCACACGGATAACCGGCCTTGGGTAAAAAGAAACCAGCACATTTTCGAAACACACGTGCTTTGTAGAAGTGCAACGAACAAATCATCGAAGCAGCCACAAATTCATCAGGCTGATCGGCCAGAGCATTTCGCTGTGATTGCGGTTTATGACTGTATTGTCCCGCCAGTCGGCGATAGAATGGTTTCCTACAGTTTTTGGGTAATTTATGGCTTAACTGGTTCCACCTCGTAGCAGACGCGAACTCAGGGTATCGGAAAAGGGAAATAGGAAACAGGAGTTTCTTCTTTATTGCAACTAGAAGATATTCTGTTTCTCTTCTCTTCGGGCCCTTTCGAACCGAAACACGTGGTGTCTGCTGTCTATCTCGAAGCAATGGAACATCGGCAGTTCGGACGGAACTCGGATTTTTGTAAAAGTACACGATAGTCCGTTCGTTGCGCTTCCACAAAGGACGTGTATTTCGAAAATGTGCTGGCTCTCTTTTTACCTAAGGCCTGACATCGTGGTAGGAGTTAACTCATAGTGGAATCAGAGAAACTACTTGGGAGTAGAAGAAGTTGCTTGGAAAAAATCTTGTCAGTCAGCTAGAAATTACGTCGCAGAAATGTTCTCTGCTCAAGAGTATTACGCGATGATCAGGGTGTGCCCCCCGAACAACGGGGACGCAAGTGCTGCTGCGCAAGAATTTGCGCGAGAATACCCACGGCTGTGAACGCCAAGTGAAAATTCGTTTCCACATATTTTTATAAGAAACAACACGTTCCATGAAAAATAAATTAAGTGATCGATGTTAGTAGCCGTACAGTGAAGTGAATATTCGATACATTAACCCCGACGCAATTGACATTGCGACCATTAGCCTTGGGTGGTGTCGTATACCTGGGACCAGCTGTGCACTGGGCGCATCCGTCGATGACCAGGATCGGTTCTCAGTGACCTAATGACACAAATTTTCAAGCTACAGGTGAATTTCCGAAAGGGTGAGTGTTAGTTACATTGATGATTATTATTTTTGAAATTTAACGCAGGCTATGGCTAATTTCCGGCGAGAATTCTCCAAATTTCCATACATAAATTTTTCTTGAGGATTTTAAAGCGTCTTATTCATTTTTACGTATGTGGAATTTTCCCATACGCCGCTCTCAACCATTTTTCGAGCTCGCGTCTGCGATGGGAAAACGCCCTAAAATCCTTTCGCTTATCACACATCACTAATGGGGGTCACGATCTCGGCCATCCGGATTACGACTACGGGAACGGGAGTGACACGACGACGACCCCGAAGGATTTCCTTATATGGAAATTCCTAGCGAATCCCCACTCATTTTTGGGACTATATAAGCCCTTTGGTTTCAACCCTCTTTGGTTCAAAGCTATACAGTTACGCGTAGAGTCACGTCGTGTCACGCTCGTACAGAGTTGGTTATATCTGGTAAGATCAGGCTCGAGTTTCTTTCCGAATCAATACTTAACCTCATAGAATCCACGTGTTCGGTTTATATTCTATTTGGCACATTGAAATAGCCACTCTTACGCCCCGCATCGCCAGTGCGTCAACACCGTGCAAATTAGTGGTAAATTACAATATACGAATGGTGTTCACGTGTAAATGGAGTAGATTTCGTTAAACCCATATTTTACTCAGCGATCCTTATAATATTAGTAGCACATTCCCACTGATACAACTTTACCGCTCGAGTTGTATCAAACATTAATTAAATGATATGAGGCACTACTAACATTTCCCGCGACTCCCTAATTTCACATCAGGTTCGTTCGCACCTCTCATCAAAACAAGGAATATTCACCAACCTAGTGGCTCCCCAATTTCGCATCGGGTTCGTTCACGACGTTTCACCCTCCTGCGGCTCCCTGGTTTCGCATCAGGTTCGTCCGCGTTTGACTATATTCCTAGAGGCTCCCTGATTTCACATCAGGTTCGTCCTCACCGTCTATAATCCTAGCGGCTCCCTGATTTCGCATCAGGTTCGTCCGCGCCCCTAACTAACAAACTCATAAACCGTATTCATTGGGAAATAACCTCCACGCCAGCCTCTCGCGTTGCCGCAGCCCCGGTTTTAACATCATTATCAGTAATAATGTTGGCCGTTATTGAATTAGGGATTTTTATCACAATAACGAACTACGATCACTTTTCGTTCATTTCCTGTTACATTACCTTTTCGTGGCTACGTTATTAACACGAGGATACTTCCGTATTCCCTATCCTCCCACTTCAAATAATTACTATTTTCGATTCTTCCAAAAAAAAAAAACTGTGCATTCGTCTTTCTACGTTACAAATGATTTTCACCCATTTATCCTTTATTTATTGTTCACTTTAAATGACAAACAAACCATGACAAAATATTCGACTTTATTTGTTACGTTTTTATCAATTGCCCTTCTACGAAATTTGTTTCGATACATGCCCAGTTACTTGTTCGTAGTCGCAGCGCAGCGCGCGGCCAATCTAGCGTGAGAACTCGGTTTGGTTGGAACTTTTTGTTAATATCTCGTTAACGAAACCTCGGAGAACATTTTCGCAAAGGAAAAAGTGGTTTGCAATACCGAATGAGTCACCCCCTTCAAGGAACCGCAGCATTTTTGGAACACGCTTATATCACTAAAGACTACGGCTGTGTTTCAATTCACGCATGATGCGCATAGACCGCAACGCAGTCGCTGCGCGCATTCATAGCGTTCCGTTTCCAGCAGCGCATGAACCGCAGTAACGAAACGGAACGTTTTTCGACGCGTTTAAACGTTGCGCGGGAATGTTCAAACTTACTTACAATTAGCTATGCAGTTGGAAGGATTACGTTTAATTTAATTCGAGACTTTTGGACGGTGGTCGAAGCACGCTTCCTAACTAAATCGGTTACTTCGTCCTACGGATCGGGGACCGACTCCTAACGAAATTTGATGACTTTATTGGTTCCTGGATTTTCTCAACCAGAGTTTTTCTATTCTTCTTGAACAGCGATTCCATATTATTGACAGCGAAGACCATACTTTATGAGTTTTACAGGACGAACTGCTGCTTACCCAGCGTAATTTGGTAAGCAGATGTGTAAAGAAAAAATGAAGTTATTTATTATCCGCGCCCGGGGTAAATTGAAGGTTTTGAAGGCTATTGAATACAATCGCAGGCTCTCGTACGTCTTCTGGATTAGGGTATTGCTGTAAAATTAGCATTATAAGAACACGTTCGAAAAACTTAGGAGTAAAAGCTTTTAAGAAATAACAATGCGCGCCACGTATTTGCTTCCTTCTTCATCTTCTGTTTCGACCCTGCTTAAAACCTTCTAGGGATGTGCTGTTCGCTTCGAAATTGAGTCCGTTGCGTTGGTTGCGATTCATGCAGCGAGTGCAAAAACGGCATTACCTGATTCGTAGAATACCTAGAATGCTCCAACTTCTAGCTCATAATGCGTGCAGCAAGTGCAGAAAATAAAAGCATGGGCAGTCAATGCGCATATTACGCGCATGCGTATTTGTCGCTTTACGTGTGCTTCTGTATTTCGAATTCGAATACTGCAAACAGGGGAAAGCAGGGTAATTACGGCTATATAAGCAAGAAACGCTATAAAATTTAAGCAACTTACACATTTGCTAGTTTTTTTTATATGAATTGATAGTTTGAAGTGTCTAGTTTTTATTAGTATGGCCAAAAAAGTATAAATTTACGATGTTACAAAGTTGGAAGCAATAACACAAAAATGTCCATTTGACTGGAATTACGGAATTAACGTGGGGTAGGGTAGGGTGGGGCTAAAAGTCCGGCGGGTAAGAAGTCCCGAATGCAAAATCTCTGTTCCTAAACATTGTATCGAGTTTCGCAGTATACTATGTAAAAGGCGAGAAGAAACGGAGGTAACCACAGAGTCGCCAGTCGTTTCTGGTTGTTCGTTCGGATTACACGACGTCTTTGGTATTATACGCGTTATAAAGTAAAATAAATACGTCGTCTTTATTGTTTTGTACGAAGTAAACGGAGGTTTATCAGCGTATCAGGTAAGTACGTTAAGATTCTATGTTCCTTTAGTAATCTGTACATGATATCGTTTATTTGTAAATGTTAATATTTTCTACCGTAAATATCGCATAAACTATAGAAGTACCATTGGGGCAAAAAGTCCCTTATTGGAACTGTTACCTCGCATGAGAACTTATAGCCTTTTCACTTGAAATTAGAGAACTATTTATATTTATTTTCATTTTTTAGAATGCGCCATTACAAAAGACGAACCGATCGCGACATAAAGTCTTTAGAAATTATGAAACGAGCTGCAGAGGACGTAATAAAGGGTAAAATGAAATTATGTAAAGCTGCCAGAGAATATGATATTTGCAGAAATTCTTTGAATAGATTTATTGCAAGGTATAAAGAACATCCGGATAAAGTTTCTTTTGGATATGGAACAACACGACAAGTGTTTTCTGCTGAAAAGGAAAAAGTTTTAACTGAATATTTGTTAAAGTTAGCTCAAATGTTTCATGGCTTGGGTCCAAAAGACGTTCGTCGTTTAGCATATGAGTGTGCTGTTCAGTACAACGTAAATATTCCAGAATCTTGGCGTCAAAATAAAATGGCTGGAAAGGATTGGATGAATGGTTTTTTAAAAAGGCAATCTGAGCTTTCTTTACGAAAACCCGAAGCAACTAGCTTAAGCAGAGCTACTTCATTTAATAAAACAAATATCCAATGCTTCTTTGAAAAATTGGGTGAGGTCATGGACAGATATAAGTTTAATGCATCTTCCATTTGGAATGTCGACGAAACTGGAGTTTCCACCGTTCTGAAACCCTCTAAAGTCGTGGCAGCTAAAGGGAAACGAAACGTTGGTTCCGTAACATCAGGAGAAAGAGGAACAAACGTGACTGTTGTGGTAGCAATATCTGCAGCTGGCTCCAATATCCCTCCAATGTTTATATTCCCTAGGAAAAATTATCATGAACACTTTGTGCGTGATGGTCCACCAGACTGTATTGGAAAAGCCAATTCTAGCGGATGGATAACGGACGATGAGTTTTATAGTTTTATGGAGCATTATATCCATCACGTCAAACCTTCTCCAGAGTCGCCAGTGTTACTGTTACTGGACAACCACTCCTCACATCTTTGCGTCAAAACCCTGGATTTGGCCAGAAACAATGGAATAGTAATGCTGTCCTTTCCGCCACATTGTTCACACAAACTGCAGCCCCTTGATGTTTCTGTTTTTGGACCTTTCAAACGATTTTTGTCGGGAGCACAAGACGGATGGATGAGATCACATCCTGGAAAGACGATGACAATTTACGACATCCCATCCATAGTTAGAACTGCTTTGCCAATGGCGCTTTCTCCCGTGAACTGTATGAAAGGTTTTCAAGCAACGGGTGTTTTCCCATTTAATCGGGACATATTTACCGATAGTGATTTTGCACCTAGCTATGTTACGGATCGTCCAGAGTGGAGTGAAGTCCAAGAGGTTGCTGGAGTTGAAAAAGAAAATGTGCCTCCAGAATCAGAATCTACATCTAGAATAGTTATTTCCCCCCAGCCATCGACTTCCAGAAATGACACGTTTTCAGTAGAAATTGTCAGGCCATTCCCTAAGGCAGGCCCTCGTAAAATAACCACCAGGAAACGCCGTAAAACTGCCGTTTTAACAGATATAATAGAGAGAGATGCCCTGGCTAGTGAACAAGAAAACTCTAAAAAAAGGAAAGGTAAAAAGATTGAAATTAAAAGGGAGAGGATACCCAAGAAGAAAATTTTACAAGATAAAGAGGCTGAATCTGTTTCTGAAGAAGAAGACTGTTTAGTTTGTTGTGAGGCCTTCTCTGAAAGCAAGCCAGGGGAAGGGTGGATTCAGTGTGGCATCTGTAAGGGTTGGGCTCACGACAGATGTGCTGAAACTGCAAAATCCGATTTTTACGTATGCGTAACCTTTAATAGTGACGGTAGTCATTGATTTCATAATCAAGTAACACTAACAAAATGATTTTTGTTTTATATAAGCAAGGTACAGTTTAAAATGAAATTATATTTTTATTATTTGCTTTCGTAATAAGATGGCCAAAGCACAAAGAAACGATGCCAAAGCCTTTAAATAGTGTTTTTGTTTTAGGTGAGAGAAGATTTTTGATAGTTTTTAGTTCAAAATAAGTCTCCGACTTATATTTTTATTTTTTGTTAAGGAAATAATGCTTTCCGTTGATATTGTATGCCGAAAAGGATTGGCTCAATATATATTTGTTCATTTAAGAAGAGTTTTTTACTTATTTAGTTTTATATTACACGAAAAGTTGGTTAGAAGATATTAGGGACTTTTTACCCCAAGCAATGGACTTTTTACCCCGCGCGCGGGGCAATAATTACGAGGGGTGTGGACAGACCCCAAATAAAAAATTTTAGTTTCGGCAATTAATGCGTTCAAAAGGTACAGGGGTAATTGTACATAATAGTTGTAAAAATTGTACACCTTACCGATTATTTTTAATCACATCACCACGCTCCCCCTTCTTAACAATATTTCTGTTGACTTATACCGACACAACGCATTTCACTTTCCAACTTGTCCCGGGTATTAGTATTAGTTGGGGCTAGATCACCGTGGGGGGCGCGCGCCCGCTCGCGGGCGCGTAAAGCGTAGTAGCGAACCGATGTGAGTTTGGCGATGCTAAAAATAAGATTATGGTTACAAAATTTCAAAAGTAAAAAATGGGGACCGGAGGGTTCCCGTGTAGGGGGGAATACACCAACGTCCAAAAAAAAGTTAAAAAAAAAATTAACAATAATTTTTTTATTAATATTTCGGATGCTGCGAAGAGGGAGAGAGAGAAAGAAAGCGAGTAATTTGGGTCGTGGGGTAGTGACAAGAGCAAAAAAAAGCATGGCCCCTGGTAGATCCGTGGATAGTAGGAGCACTGCTCCGCATAAGAGGACGGGAGCTATTCCTAAATCAAGGGATGTGGGGGTGATTCTACTACTGCCCCTACTACGGACGAGGAGGATTATAGGCGCCAGAAGGGTAGGAAAATAATAACAATGGGAAATGACGAGCTCTCAAAAATACTGAAAACTGCATATGAAACTTTTAGGGTCCTGAGGGACCGCGTTACATATATGGACAAGTATATTTCTGAGGCCAGGAATGTTAAAGCTGCTATGAAGCAAAATAGCACCGACGCAATGCGGACGGCGTTGCAGTTAGGGAAATCGCTAAAGAATGCGGTTCAGTTAAGAAAGGACGATGTTTCCGGCTCCTCTGGTCTAGAGACACCTGTCGGGCGGAGTTATCGGGACGTTTGTACCCAAATGACTCCCAAGGCCTCTTATGCACACAGTGTGGTACAGGAGGGGAGCTCTGGTATCCAGGGCTTAGGCCCCCCGTCCCCCCCTCCACCCGGGGTAAGAAATAAAGCTCCTGGTAAATCTAAGAAGAAAGATAAGAGTAGGCATGTAGAGAGGACAGAGGTCCCGATGCCGATGATCTCCGAAGGTGAGAGAAGAATGGTCTCTGACCACGAAAGTGGTAGGGGGATCGAAACTGAAGGGGAAACCGGCCAGAGATATAACCAAAGATCGGATTATGAAACGCCTGGTACTGCCGGCACTGCCGGTACTGACAATGAAGGCTGGCAGACGGTACGCCAAAGAAAGGATAAGGATAGGGGTGGGGGTACTATGCATCCTCCCCCTCGAAGGACGGGGACTGTGGAGGGTACCGGCAGAAGGAGATTCGCGGCAAGACCGTAGGCTGTGTTTGTTAGGACACAACCTGGGAAGTCGTATGCGGACCTCTTCAGGCAGGTAGCCGCTGGGGCCCCGGAGGAATTGAGGAGTGACGTACGCGGTGTTAGAAAGACCAGAGCCGGGCACTTAATAATAGAGGTAAAGGGTGGAGGAGATATTGCCAAATTGCATGCGGCGGTTGGTAGGGCAGTGGGACCTGATGCGGGTGTTAAAACACTCAGACCCATGCTCACTATTGAATTGAGGGATCTGGACCCTATTGTGGAAGAGGATAGGGTGATGGCGGACTTATCTGCCAAATACGAGATCCCCGTTGAACAGATGACATTTAAGACCATCAGAGATTCGTACGCTGGAGCCAGGGTGGCGATTTTGAAGTTGCCGGCTAGCCTATACAAAAAGTTCAAGGATGGGGACAGAATTAGGATTGGATATGTGATCTCTAAGATTCGCATTGTGCCAAATGTGATCAGGTGCTATCGTTGCCATGGCTTCGGGCATATGTCATACGTATGCAGGATGAATATTGGCGGCAAGCAGATATGCCGTAGGTACGGAGTTGCGGGACACTCGATTAAGGAGTGCTCGACAGCAAAGCGCTGTGTCTTGTGCGTTAGGAATGGCATACATGAGACAAAATGCGCGCATATTGCGGGTTCAGCGATATGCCCGGCTTATAAGGAGGCTGCTAGAATAGCGGTTGGAGGACGCAAACTAGCTTCGCACTAAGGATTCTTCAAATTAACTTGAACCACTGCCGCCTGGCCCATGATCTCTTGAGACAAACGGTAGTGACACATAGACCGGCTTTGGTTATCGTATCTGAGCCCCTCTATAACCTGGGAGGGTGGCTCATGAACGATTCTCGGACTGCGGCCGTGTGGATCACGGGAATTAACAGGCAGACGGAGGTGGATGAGGTGGAGATGCACGAGGCATTCGTGAGGGTCAGCATTGGAAGCCTCACGATTATCAGTATTTACCTCTCTCCCAATCGAAATATGGACTTCGTTGGGGAGGCCCTAGACATGTTGTCTAGGCGACAATGGGTCAGAGGTGAGGAGGCCATTTTGGCGGGTGACGTGAACGCAAAATCCCCAGTATGGGGTGCGGATCGCCTTGATGCTAGAGGAATTGCCCTCATGGACTGGCCCGATAAGGTAGGATCGGTCGCGATCAATCCGAGAGGGGGACCTACCTATGTTGGCAGAGGCGCGGCCTCTAGAATCGACATGGTAGCTGGAACCCCCGGGATATTTGGTAGACTCGTAAACAGCTGGGTCCTTGAGGAGGATACGGGATCCGACCATTCCTACCTATGGCATGTATTTAGTGGGGATGCAAAATGGCGTAATGGAGATACTCCACCTATTATGACTAAGTAGCGGGTTAGGTCTCTAGTCATAGGTATCTTACAAGAAGTTTTCGCCACCTTCACTGGTCACCTTGATCCTGAAATCATGGATGACACTGAGGCAGCGGAACTGGAAAGGGCCATACAGGTGGCGTGTGATGCTGCCATGACGGGGGTGTCTGGCAAGGGCCCTAATAAGGTTTCCAATTATTGGTGGAGCCCGGAGATTGCGGATCTAAGGAAGAACTCCAACAAGGCTAGGAGGATTATGACGAGGGTCCGTAAGAAGTACCCCGATATATACCCCCAGAGGAGGGACGAATTCCGGGTGGCACGGAAGGCTCTTAATAGAGCAATCCGGGCTGCTAAGGAAGAGGTCTTCAATAGGTTCTGCGAAGAATTAAAGGAGAACATCTGGGGGCGCCCCTACCACGCGGTCATGAAATATGCCAAAAGCAGAGGGGTGGCCCGGCCTCTCAAGGCGCAAATGGCAGGCAGGATCTTGGAAGCTTGACCCCCCTGTTATGGCCCGTAGGCCCATACAGAATTGTGGCAAAGTAAATCACGGGGTAGAGATGGATGAGACCCTCCCCTTGGTTACGGGGGGGGGGGGGGGTGACTCACGCCGCCAAATCAATGACAGTGGGTAAGGCGGCCGGAATTGACAGCGTGTCCCCGGAGGTAATAAAGGCCCTCGCGATGAATTCTTTGGGACTTTCTGCCGCCCTTTTTAACGGAATTTTAATTAGGGGAGAAATCCTAATTTTATGGAATACCCCTAAGGTGGTTTTAATTCCGAAGGAGGGGAAAGATTTGAACCTCCCTGAAGCATACAGGCCTTTATACGTGATAAACACGCTGGTCAAACTTTTTGAGTATATCTTAGGTGAGAGGGTCATGAGTCATATTGGGGAGGGGGGATTCTCCCCGAACCAGTATAGTTTCAGGAAGGGGAAATCCACTATACATGCCTTGGCTGTGGTGGGGGATTTTGTGGTATTAGCTGCCACTAAGCGGTCATATGCTATCCTGGTCACGATGGACGTGAAAAACGCATTTAACACCTTGCGCTGGGATACCATTGCCCGGGAAGTGGAAAGGAGAAGCTTTCCTAAATACCTCCAAAAGATTTTTAAGTCTTACTTCGCCAATAGGAGGATTGTTTTCCAATCAGTGATCAGGGAAATCAGGCGTCCCATGTGTAGGGGGGCTCCACAGGGGTCTGTTGTAGGACCCACTATCTGGAACCTGGTATATGATGGTCTTTTAAATAGCGAGATGACGTCGGGATGCCGCATCGTCGGCTATGCTGATGATGTGGCGTTACTGATCATGGACAGGACACTTGAGGGCCTTGAGATCAAAATGCAAATAGAAACCGAAAAGGTCAAGACCTGGCTCAATGGGGTTGGGCTACATTTGGCGGTCGGTAAGACCGAGGCGGTTTTCCTGAACAGGAAATGGAGGCCTGTGGGATATACCCTTCCCTTCTTGGGAGGAAACCTGGAACCGAAGGACAGCGTTCGGTACTTAGGAGTATTCTTTGACCCAAGGGAAAACCTTCATTTCTCACATTGAGAAAGTTACCAATAAGGCAGCTGGGGTAATGGGAGCATTGAGTAGATTGATGCCCAATACCTCGACACTAAACTCTGCTAGGAGGAAATTTTATTACAGAGTACTTGAGAGTATTGTATTGTATGCAGCCCCGATTTGGGCGGATGCGGCGAATCTAGTCCGAAATGAGGTCTGGCTTAGGAGGACTCAACAGCTAGGACTGAGTCGGATCACGGCATCGTATAGAACGGCGTCACACGTGTCCCTGTGCGTTTTAGCCGGGGAGATGCCTATAGACATTAAAGCAAAGATGAGAAAGGAGCAATACTACGTAACTCATTGTGATAGGGAAACTTCCCTGGATGAGAGGTCTAGACTAACGGACATTGAGAGGGGAGCAGTTCAGACATGGCAGGCCCGATGGGACGCGACCACGACCTCCAGATGGGCCTATGAATGGCTCCCGAGTGTTAATCTGATGAGGGACCGACCATGGGCCAGAGTTGATTTTTACATCACTCAGATCATTACTGGCCATGGATGCATCAGGAAGTATCTCTTTGAGATCAAGAGAACTGAATCAGCACTCTGCTGGTTCGGGTGTAACCAGGACGACAATGCGAGGCATACCTTCTTTGACTGTCTGAGGTGGGAGATTGAGCGGGCCGACTTATATGAGGTGCTAGAAATCGAGGATCCGGCGGAGGCTTCGCCTGGGGCTGTTATGTACAGGGCAGTTTCCTGTGCGAGGACTTGGCAGCAGTGCATCACATTTTGTAAAAAGATTATGGATGCTAAGGGGAGGCACGAGAGCGCCATCCAGAGGGGGGTGGTCTTTGATCCCGGAGATCCGGTGGACGATGTAGCACAGCTATTCCGGGCAGTATGAGTTGGCTCTATGATTCTTTTATCAGATCCATTAGATGGAATTTATGAGATTTTAGGATCGAGTATGAAGTGTTGGAGCGGTGACAGAGAGGGGGCGCATGGGTCTTACAACACCCTATGCGCCCACCTCTGGGCTGCGCCCGTAGGGGGGGTTGTTAGCCCCCTCTTATTTGTTAAATGTGGTGATGTCTGTGGTATGTATTTATTTATATATGTGTAGAGAGGAGTTTGATAGCAGGGGGACCTTCTGTCCACCCATGCACAACTGGCGGTCTTTGACCCCAACTTGAGGCCCCGGCGAAAATTTGTCATCGCGGTGCATGAAGTAATTCTTTAATCGTTCTGCCACCGCATATGCCGGGGAGGGGAGGTTGGGTGGTTCAAGAAAAAAAGGGTACACACCCCCTCCCCACTCCTCCCCAACCCTCCCCCAAAAACTCATCTCGATTGGCCACCGGTCCCTTTCGGAAGTATATCCAAGAAAAGTATTAGGCGTTATTTTCAGTTTGGCTGAAATGTAAAAAGTTCATGTCAGATAAGAATGTAGGAGCAACAAACTGCAAACGCATTGAAGTGTCTTCGGTACCAACGGTTAAAGACTTTTATTTTAATTTATAAATTGTTTTAATATCTTATTATTTCTTAATTAATCTAAATAATTGAAAAGACATGATTTTTACACGTATTGTATATAATGTTACGATAAAACTGTTTCTTGTTAGATTTAGTTTACTATGTAACGAGTTATTGTCGGTAGGACGACGATCTTGCCCCCCCACCACGCGCCCGACCGTAACGACGCGTACCACGCGTGGCGAACGGTCTTGCCCCCCACCACTCGTCCGCGGTTCCGAGAATAGGCGCGAGAGGGTACACAGTAATTAACTCTCTCGCTGCCGAAACTCCGCGGACGAGGATATATAAGCCGAGGGCATAGGCCTATTTGGCAGAGACCGCCTAGAAACGACCGTACATAGTACAACTCTCCCAGAGGCATCCTGTACGATTCCACATTCTTGTGCAGACACTCGTGGTTGCGAAAGACAAGCGCTAGTGTGAGCACCAGTTTTCGTGTGTCGACAGACTGCATCTCTGCGTACCATTTTTGCAACCTCCACGGTTCCCAATAGGACAGCGTGAGCCATCCTTTGGAAGCAGGCCGTCAACCGCCATCGATCTCCCGAACGGAGCTATCTCCATTCTCGAGAGCGTCTCCACAGTCTCCGATCCACCCACGGGTTGTGCCCACTGGGTGACCGGACTAAAGACTCTTCGACTAGGGTCCATCGGCAGGGTTGGCCCGCCCGGACACCAAACGGTCAAACCATCTCCCCCCCCCAATCGCCGCATCGTTACCGACCGAACACGCGCCGCGACACGCGCCGCGACACACGCCGCGATACGCGCCGGAACCCACGCCGACTCGTGCGCCGCGATACACACCGGGACCCGCGTTATATATTAAGCCGTCCGCACACTGTGTGCCAGCATAGACCTGGCCGGGATCTTTTGTACGTAGCCGTAAATAAACTGTCGTACTCTACTCTACTCCTGCGTTCAATCATTCGATCGGCGGCCCTGGACCACCGTCCTGAGCTGGCCATACGGTACCTCCACCGTCCCACCGGTAACCCCGCGTATCACGGTTACATTTGGCGCCCGAACAGGGACCTTAGGAAGTACGGAGGACGATCGGATGGTTCGGGTAGGTTGGGTGTACGACAGGACAAAAGCCGATCTTATAGCACTCGCGGAGCGCTATCACCTCGACGCCACCGGAACCATCGACACCTTGCGAGCACGAATAGTGGCGCATCTACGGACTGGTAATACAATGGAGGACTCCGAGACCAGCACGATAGCCCCTCCACCCACCGTAGTAGCCACCATAGAAGACGATCAAGGTACAAAAGACCCGCCACTAGTATCATTCTCCCCCGGAAAAACGGGAATACCGATCCCTGCAACCGATAACGGTACACCGGCTGTCCAATATATAATGGACAGAGTGAAAAGATGGGGCGGACATTTCGATGGAGGAAAAGGAGCGGAAGACTTCCTAGAGCAATTGGACGATCTACAGGAAGGCTACGAAGTCACGCCGGAGCAAATTTTACGCTGCCTCCCGGGCATATTGAAAGGCACGGCGTTGCAATGGTTCCGTGTCGAGAAGAAAAACCTCCCGACATGGGACCTGTTCCTCACCGCGTTCAAACGGAGGTTCCTTCCGCGGCGAAGGCAGCACGACCTGGAAAAGGAAATCCACCAGCGTCTCCAGGGACCGGCCGAAACCGCCGCAGATTTTTCCGATCAGCTCCGATTACTAATGTACCGCCACGGTAATATTTCGGAAGATAATCAGTTGGAATGGGTCTACTCGAACCTACGGCCAGAATACCGTCTTTTCATTCACCGTCGCGATTTCATGACTTTGCCCGACCTCATCGATCTAGCAACCGACCACGAGCGAGCACGGAAGGAGGAGGCCGCCAGGGCCCCCGCCAAACCCGCCGACGATAAAACTCGAGGGGGTCAGAAACTCGCCGCTGTCGGTGAAGGGTACCGCCGAGAAGAGTGCTGCTGGAGGTGCGGTCAGCGAGGACATTACCGCCAGGACTGCCGCCGGCCAGCTAAACTATTTTGCAGCCGCTGCGGAACCACGGGCGTTTCTTCCCGAGACTGCCAATGCCCAGGGCCTTCGGGAAACGCCAACGGAACCGGCGGCAGAGGCACCGACCGGAACGTTCCACCAAATCAGCCTCAGCAAAATCCGACACAGACGACCGACCACACGTTCCGCTAAGGATTCATGACAGATGGTTCCGGGCACTCATCGATACAGGGGCACAAAAATCCTATATAAGCTCCGAAATGGCCAAATGGTGTCGGGAGAACGGGAGTCCGACGTACAAAACGCACAAGGTCGTCAAAGTAGCCAACGGCGAGAAGGTGCACATCCGCGAAGAAATCGCATTCTTCGCGCAGGTGACCGACAGCCTTGTATTCTTCCGATGCGCGGTGCTCCCGGACCTAACCTGCGACGTACTCCTCGGCATCGACGCACAACGGACGATGGGGATGACCTTACGAATAGGGCAACAGGAATGGGACCCACGATTAGACGCCGTCACGGTCGATTCGCCTCCCGGACTTCGAAGCTGTACCGAGGAACAACGAAAGAAGTTAGAAGCATTCCTCGTAGAGGAACTGGGACGTTTCGATTTACTAACCGGCCTCACCCACATGGCCAAGCACCGCATCCGCCTTAAAACAGGCGCAGAGCCAATCAAACATAGGTACACTCCCAAGAATCCCGTCACGCAGGCCATCATCGACGAGGAGGTAAGTCGAATGCTCGCGGAGGGAATCATAGAACCCTCCAACAGCCCGTGGAGCTCCCCAGTCGTGGTGGTCAAAAAGAAAAATGGAAAACGGAAATTCTGTATCGATTTTCGTAGGGTCAATGAGGTAACCGAGAAGGACGCATACCCGCTACCTCAGGTCCAGGCCACCCTAGAGAAGTTACGGGGCGCGAAGTACATATCCACGATAGACCTAACCAATGGCTATTGGCAGATACCACTCGACCACGAGAGCCGTCCGATAACAGCGTTTACCGTACAAGGAAGGGGACTGTTTCAGTTTCGAAGGATGCCGTTTGGACTACACTCCGCGCCAGCCACCTTCCAGCGTCTGCTCGACCAAATCATCGGTCCGCAGCTGGAACCACGGGCATTTGCCTACCTCGACGATATCATCGTACTGGGGAGCACCTTCGAGGAACACCTCGACAACCTCCGCGAAGTACTACAACGACTACGGGCGGCCGGACTCAAGCTAAATAAAGAGAAATGCCAGTTCGGTCGAACCGAGTTACAGTATTTGGGACATACCGTCACCGAGCGGGGGGTCGCAACCGACCCCGAGAAAGTACAAGCCATCGCCAGAATACCCGCCCCCACTAACCTACGGGAACTCCGACGATTCCTAGGCATGGTTTCGTGGTACCGAAGATTCATACCGCGTTTCATCGACATCGCCGCCCCCCTCAACCACCTACTACAGAAGAAGGTACGATGGACATGGAGCGAGAAGGAGGAAATAGCTTTCGAAACACTCCGGCAACAGCTAGCCACCGCGCCCGTACTTGCCTGCCCCGACTTCACCCTGCCCTTCACTCTCCAGACCGATGCAAGCAACGAGGGGCTCGGCGCGGCCCTAACGCAGGACATAAATAGCCAGGAACGGGTTATCGCGTACGCAAGCCGCACCTTGAACTCCGCCGAGAAAAACTACTCGGTCACGGAGAAAGAGTGCCTTGCGGTGGTATGGGGCATCCGGAAGATGCGACCGTACCTCGAGGGGTATCGTTTTACGGTCCTAACAGACCACCAATCACTAAAATGGCTGCGTACAATGGACAACCCCTCCGGTCGGTTGGCACGCTGGGGCTTGGAACTACAGGAATACGATTTCGACATCCAGTACCGCAAGGGGGCCAATAACCTGGTCGCCGACGCCCTGTCACGACGCCCCGAGGGAAGCCCCCAAGACGAGGTCAACAGCATGGAGGCACCCACCGACTGCCCGTGGTACGATCGAATAAAAGCGGCCGCCGAAAGCGAACCACACCGTTACCCAGAATACCACGTGGTGGACGGGCGCCTCTACCGACACATTTCCGATACCCACGGCCCGCGATCCGAACTAGAATGGAAATTGTGCGTGCCCCGGCCACTCAGGGAGGCGGTACTACGGGAAAACCATGACGCACCCACCGCTGGACATCTAGGAGGCAGCAAAACGGCCGCACGGCTGGCCCAACGCTATTTCTGGCCAGGGATGGTCCGCGACGCTGCCAGAAATGCCTCGAATACAAGGCACTACAACAAGCACCCGCAGGTGGAATGCAAACGACACCAGCCGCCAACCCCTGGGACGTAGTCGCCGTGGACTTAGTCGGCCCACTGCCACGGTCAGCAAAAGGGTTCACCATGCTGGCCGTGATGCAGGACAAATTCAGTAAGTGGGTCGAAATACAGCCACTGCGACAGGCCACAGCCCCCGCCGTTACTAAGGCCTTCAAGGAACGAATAGCCCTACGCTTCGGATGCCCACGGCGTGTAATAACCGACAACGGCCGCCAGTACGAGAGCAAGGAATTCACGTCGATGCTCCGCACGTACGGGATTGAACACCAGCGAACACCCCCGTACACCCCGCAGTGTAACCCAGTAGAGAGGGTCAATCGAGTGATCAAGACAATGATTGCTCAACTGACCAACGGAGACCACCGCCACTGGGACCACTGGCTGCCGGAGATCATGTTCGCATTTAATACTGCACGCCATGACTCCACAGGATACACCCCGGCCTATCTAAACTATGGCCGCGAACCAGCCGCCCCTGGGGCGATTCGCCAATCAACCACCGGGATCACCGACGACACTGAAGACCAGCGCACAAACCGCACCGAAGAATTAGAACGCCTGCACGAGGCCATCCGCCTCGCCCGCCACGCACAAGCACAGGCCACCGAAACCCAGAAAAAAGCCTATAACCTCCGACGGCGGGACTGGCGACCACAAATCGGGGGAAGGTCGACTCCACGTGGAAGCCGGCGACCACTGGAAAAGAGCGTCCGTCACGTCGGAGCGGCAAGCCGAGGTGGAAAAGGTCATGCTCAAATCGGGGAAAAGGTCATGCTCAGGGAACACCCGTTGTCATCCGCGGCCAGAAATTTTAACGCGAAACTAGCGCCGAAGTTCTCAGGGCCCCACGTAGTCAAAGAATACGTGGGGCCAAACCTGGTCCTGCTACAGAATGGGCGGAAATCACCGCGAAGGGCCCACCTACAGGACCTAAAGCCCTGTGGAGGAGAGGAGGAAGGCCTCCCTATCGGGACGCAAGACGCCGACCCTCTCGGTCCAGCCGCCGCTCAGCCCCCGCAAGAAGGCAACCAGGCAGTCACCAGCGTCGCCCACCAACCGAGCCAAGCCTATACACGGGACCTCAAGCCGCGTGCAGAGGAGGGGGGAGACACCTCTGACGAAGCACGGAGTGCAGACGTCCCCAAACCGACCCCAGTCACCGCGCGGCAAATAAACACCAGGGCCAACGACAACACCGTCCGGAGTATGGGAAACGCCAGTCAAAAGGACGAACACCAGGTGGCCACGACCACAAACTCCACGGGAACACTGTCGCGCTGGAGAAACCAACACGAAATGATGTATAAACCCCACGGCGGCGCAGAGGAGGTTATCCACAATGCCGCCAAAAGCACGGATATCTCACGAAGCCGTAGCGAAGGAAGCAGTACCGCTCCGGGCCTCCGAAGCACGCCGCCCAATGGAGTGCCGGATCCGGAAGCGGCCAGAGGGGCCACCTCAAGCAGCTCCTCCTCCAGTCAGGAGACGACTGGACTTTGGCGGACCTCCCCCTCCAGCCCGCGGACCGCCGGCAAAGACGAAGCCGCCGCCACGGAAACCATCAACCGCAATGGGGATCCAGGTAGTCGAGGCAGTCGAGAGGAGCCGCCTGCCGCCGCCACTCCAGCCAGCACCGCCGCTGCAGCCGGCGCCGCCACTCCAGCCAGCGCCGCCACTCCAGCCAGCACCGCCGCTGCAGCCGGCGCCGCCACTCCAGCCAGCACCGCCACTCCAGCCAGCACCGCCGCTGCAGCCGGCGTCGCCACTCCAGCCCGCGCCGCAACGCCAGCCAGCCAGGAACTCCTGCCAGCCGAAGGAGACAGGCCCAGCCACCTCCCTGTTGGAGGCGCTGCTCCAAGCGCCACCACCACCGTGGAAGGCGATGGAGACGCCTCCACAGCGGCCACAAGGGCGACCGCCGCAGCGACCAGGAGCGCCGCCACCACCGCCGGAGCCAACGCAGCGACAGCCACAGGCGCCGCCACCAGCGCCGCCGAAGGCGCCAACAGCCCGGCCGACGGCGAAGAAACCGACAGCCCGCAACAGCCAGCCACCGCTCCGACCCCACAGCCCCCCGGTCCTAATGGACCTCGACATCCCACTTCCCCCAGCTATACCGCCGATGCCGACCCCGACTCCGCCACCGATGCCGAGGCCGACGCCAGAGGAGTGGATGGCGCCGCCACCGCCACCGCCACCGCCGACACCGACCCCACCACCGCCGGAGCCGTCCATTTCCCTCCCCCCGACGAACGCCGGACAACCCTGGAGGCGCCAGCCATCTCACCCGACGGAGCTCCGGTTCGACCTGAAGGCATTTCAGGTCGGCCGGAGATACCGAGTCCCCATTCCCGGAGGATTCATGGAGCTGAAACTGCTGCGAAACCAGCAGCTCCGGGCACGCTTCAGCTCCCCTCCCTAAACCCCAGTAGGTTAAGTTGTTTTGTGAATAAATGTTTAAGAATACTAGGTTAAGTCAAATAGGTTTAAGGTAGAATTAAGACCGGTAGCGTTAAGGCCGTAGGATAAGCAAATGTCCGTCCTGTAGAATAAAACAAATAAGGTCAATGGGAGAACGGGGCAAGATCGCGTCCTCCGAAAGGAGAAGGTGATGTAACGAGTTATTGTCGGTAGGACGACGATCTTGCCCCCCCACCACGCGCCCGACCGTAACGACGCGTACCACGCGTGGCGAACGGTCTTGCCCCCCACCACTCGTCCGCGGTTCCGAGAATAGGCGCGAGAGGGTACACAGTAATTAACTCTCTCGCTGCCGAAACTCCGCGGACGAGGATATATAAGCCGAGGGCATAGGCCTATTTGGCAGAGACCGCCTAGAAACGACCGTACATAGTACAACTTTCCCAGAGGCATCCTGTACGATTCCACATTCTTGTGCAGACACTCGTGGTTGCGAAATACAAGCGCTAGTGTGAGCACCAGTTTTCGTGTGTCGACAGACTGCATCTCTGCGTACCATTTTTGCAACCTCCACGGTTCCCAATAGGACAGCGTGAGCCATCCTTTGGAAGCAGGCCGTCAACCGCCATCGATCTCCCGAACGGAGCTATCTCCATTCTCGAGAGCGTCTCCACAGTCTCCGATCCACCCACGGGTTGTGCCCACTGGGTGACCGGACTAAAGACTCTTCGACTAGGGTCCATCGGCAGGGTTGGCCCGCCCGGACACCAAACGGTCAAACCATCTCCCCCCCCCAATCGCCGCATCGTTACCGACCGAACACGCGCCGCGACACGCGCCGCGACACACGCCGCGATACGCGCCGCGACCCGCGCCGGAACCCACGCCGACTCGTGCGCCGCGATACACACCGGGACCCGCGTTATATATTAAGCCGTCCGCACACTGTGTGCCAGCATAGACCTGGCCGGGATCTTTTGTACGTAGCCGTAAATAAACTGTCGTACTCTACTCTACTCCTGCGTTCAATCATTCGATCGGCGGCCCTGGACCACCGTCCTGAGCTGGCCATACGGTACCTCCACCGTCCCACCGGTAACCCCGCGTATCACGGTTACAACTATAATACTAATTTTATCGCAAAATTATATACAGTACGTCTAAAAATCATATATTTTTAAATACTTAAATAAATTACGCCATAATGACAATCACAACAATTTATAAATTATTGAGATGAATTGCTTTATTAAGATTACTGATAAATTATCAGTATTATAGAATGTCGTTATCACCAGATTTCTAAAAATTTTGGTTCATTTTATTTTTTTTACAGGCTGATGTAGCTCCGAATAATTAATTAATTAGCATTGAATTTATTAACGCAGATAATCCAAGTAGTAGCAAGTGTGATGGATTTACTGTAAATAATAATTTAGTTACGAAACACGTAGATTTAAGTTCTATTAGTGGCAATGAGTTAAAAAATAATTTAGACGTAAGCAACTGTGAGATAAATTCATTTGAGAGTTTTCTATGCATGCAAATAGCAGAGCTAGAACAAGTAAAATCTAAAAATGATTCAAACACAAAACACAAATCAGATATTTCTTTACATGCCTTAATAGTTGATTGTAACACTGCAGTATGTGATGAAAATGCATGTCCAAATAAAAATGGTACTTTAGTATTTTTTTAAAAAATATGTAAAATAATTACTTATAAATATATCGCTAATTAATTACAGCTAATAATAATAATACATTACTTCTTGCAACTTTCCGAGAAGTATTATTTTGGACTGATGAAAAGTTATCAAATAATAATAAAATGAAAAGGAAGAAAATCCCAGCCGTCGCGACATCTGATACATGGAGAGAATATCAGAAGCGAAAAATGGAGATGAAAAAAGAAAAAGAGGAACAAATAGAAGAAAGAAAGAAAATGAGACTTGAAAATGTAAAAATTAAGAAGGAAAAAGATGAAGAGAAAATTAAATTAAAAAAACTGAAAGATTTTGTATTGGCAATTTGAAAATTATTTTCGTTACAGATTTTGTTATAAATATTTTATATTTTTGTAAATAAAATACATTTTAAAATTTATAATAATTTTGTTTATATTTGTTATCCAAAATATAATTATAGACATTTCAATTGGAAGCTAAATCGCACGTGGATATGTAAGCAGAAAATAGACAATTTTCGCTGAACGGAAATAGATATTTTATACTTCATATTAAATCGAGTATTATTTGGTTAAAATTTGGTTTTTAAAAATACTTCTTGTTTATTTTATATGTAAAGGGAGGGTTAAATATTACGTCTATTTTTGTCGATTGTTGCATAAATAAATAATAAAAATCTATTTTTACGATAGCAGAACTCTTATATGATTAGAAATAGGGACATTGACCTTATACCCGATTCCATAAAGATACCGTTGCGGCGTAACAATAATATTTTGGAATGACGTTAAGTTATACAAAATTGGCAAATGTAGCGTAAAAAGAACGAAATATCCAATAAACATTTATTGTCATGTAGCATATCTGTACGTAATATTTTCTGTCAGTTCGAAGAGGGGACCACATAATTTGGTGTATGTTTTTCAAACCGCATGTAAAGATACAAATACGCATGCGCGCATGAACTGCACGCTTCATGCGCTAGAAGTGGGAGAATTCTAGGGAATCCTATAACGCCACCAACGCAACCAATGCACGCATAGACTGAAACGGAACGGTTTTTTTCTGCAGACTATGCACATAATGCGTGAATTGAAACACGACCTACAACATATTCGAGTTTCACTAACATCCAAAATGTTACTCGGAGAAGTGTCCGCTTTCGCGTGGAATGGCTCTATATTGAATTAATTTTAATATCGTCTCAACACTTTTAAATTAAAATATTGGATGATATTTCACGTAAAAGCTTGTTTGCCTAGGAACGCCAAATCTCTAAATCCGACCCTGGGTACGTCCGCAGATCCCTGATAACTACGCACATATTGTTTGATCCAAATCAGGCATGGAACTAAAGTGAACGCAGCGGCCGTTTTTCGGAGGCAACGCCTCCTTTCTCCCGCCGCGCATCTTGGCCCCCGCGGCGGGCCCAGGAGCTTCAAGCGCCTCAGACCCGTACCATATGGACCGCGCGTGGCGCATTGGGGCGACACCTGTATCAATAGATTTCCGCATAACCCATGGGGTACTATTATCGATGCGTTTTTTTTTTGTCAATGGTATCCCCTGTAGGCCTATTCCACTGTGTCACGCGATAAAAATGGATAGGAAAAACGCGTTTTACTATCAAAATTTTAAAAACGTTTGGGAAAACTTAATTTCCGCGCACGTTTAGACGTGCTGGGCATATCTAAAATATCAACGGGGAGGCTGGTCGACGTTGTACGTATTAAAGTTGAAAGCGAGGAATCGCTTAGCCGTGTGCGCTGTTCTGTCTTAATGGCACGCACTTTTGAGGACGAACATTCGCACAAATATGTTGACCCGAACATGAAAAAAATTCGGAGCGCGAAATTTCTAAGTTTAGGGCAGCGCTGGCCAGCGGTGGGGCCCCTCACGCGCCAGCTTCCCCTTTCAATCTGTCTCTCGCACAGCGTGCCTTCCGTCGTCAAGGAGACCGCGCGACGCTACGAAGGCTGCCATGACGGGCTAGCCGTGCTAGCGTCTTCGCGATTAGCGTCGCGCGGTATCCCTGACAACGCGGACGAGAATGGAAGAACCCAGAGCTTAGGCGTAAGCGACCTTGACCAGCGCTGGTTTAGGGTATGTCGATTCTTCCAGCGTTTTAAAGAATTCGGCTCCTTTTTCTTCCCTCGTTTTCAAAGAAATGTCGTGCTGAAGATCGTACAGTTCTTCTTGATACTCGAGGGCCTGTTCTTCAATTTTTACGGTGAGGGAATTCTCAAAGAGAATTAGATCATTTCTGAGCGAATCGAAGTCAGTGAAACGCTCATCGAACTGATCTATCACCGATTGAAGAACGTGTAAATGATTATCAAAATCACACTCATTGCCGAATTCCTCGAAAATTACCCTACACGAGGGAAAAAAGAAAAAATTTTTTTCTTCCAACAGGAGATGATTTTGATACACTACCAGCCTCCTACGAAAAGAATTGACGTAGCTGCACAACTGCGAAATAGTTTGACCGGGTTTCTGCAGTTTTAAATTTAATGTATTTAAATGATTAGTCAGATCTACTATAAGTGAGAGTTCACAAAGGAAACTCGCATCTCTTAATAAGGGGAAATATTCTGCTCCCTTTTTTTCTTGATATTCTTGCAAGAAATGGAAGATCTCATTTCTTATAGCAAATAATTGACTTAGACATTTCGCTGCACTGAGCCAGCGTACTTCGCAATGCAAAGCGACATCAGTGTAAGCAGCGTTATGCGTTTCAAGAAATTCTATGAATTTCCTGTGAGATAGAAATTTATTTCCGCCCTTGATAGAATTGATTAGTTGCGTAACCTTCATCATTGGGAATTTAAACCCGCGTTTTTTAAACTGCCCGTTCAGTCCTATTTTGGCACCTGTCATGGCTTTTGCACCATCGGTTACCACTACAGAGCATTTAGAAAAGTCAACCTGGAATTTTTTAACAGTGTTCTGTACTGCGTTAAAAATATCCAGTCCTGTCGTTGTGTTGTGCAAAGGCACGAAGTCCAAAAGCTCCTCGACATACGAAAAATAATTTTGTACAATGAGAGCGAAAATGCTCAATTGACTCGTATGCCGGTTATCGGTGCTTTCATCCAAACACAAAGAGAAAT
Organism: Andrena trimmerana; assembly: GCA_951215215.1. Taxonomy (NCBI): domain Eukaryota; kingdom Metazoa; phylum Arthropoda; class Insecta; order Hymenoptera; family Andrenidae; genus Andrena; species Andrena trimmerana. Next base: position 13,760,349 of record OX578062.1, read on the forward strand.
AACAACAGTTAGTTAAAAGTTCAATTAACTTTTGCTCTGTGGATGCGCCTATATAAAAAATTCGGGAGCTCACAGTTTTTCTACCCAATGCGATGCTCTCAGCTTCTTCAAGAGTGATACACGTCCCGAAGGATTTAACCGCTTCAATGAGACATTTCTTTACGAAATCCCAAATCTTTGGGAAAACTTTTTTAGAAAAGTTTTTTTAAAAAGTTTTCCCATACCTTGTCAAAATTTTGATAATACCTTTTGATAAAACTTTTTTTTCGCTAAAATTAGTGATCGTACGATGTGTCTTCTTTGCGGATTTGAGCCTGCCCTAGTAAAGAAAAATGCTATTGAACGGCACTTTTCACGTTATCATGCGCAAAAGTATACATCGTATGAAGGCCGCGAAAAATTTGATTTAATAGTGGGGCTCAAATTAGTATATCAAGAAGGTCGTACGTATATTCCTGAAGAAGCTTCTTCGGTGGAAAAAGCTCGCATAGCTTCTTACGCTATTTCTCATTTAATAGCAAAGCAGGGTAAACCGTTCACTGAGGGCGATTTCGTAAAGAAATGTCTCATTGAAGCGGTTAAATCCTTCGGGACGTGTATCACTCTTGAAGAAGCTGAGAGCATCGCATTGGGTAGAAAAACTGTGAGCTCCCGAATTTTTTATATAGGCGCATCCACAGAGCAAAAGTTAATTGAACTTTTAACTAACTGTTGTTATTTCTCTTTGTGTTTGGATGAAAGCACCGATAACTGGCATACGAGTCAATTGAGCATTTTCGCTCTCATTGTACAAAATTATTTTTCGTATGTCGAGGAGCTTTTGGACTTCGTGCCTTTGCACAACACAACGACAGGACTGGATATTTTTAACGCAGTACAGAACACTGTTAAAAAATTCCAAGTTGACTTTTCTAAATGCTCTGTAGTGGTAACCGATGGTGCAAAAGCCATGACAGGTGCCAAAATAGGACTGAACGGGCAGTTTAAAAAACGCGGGTTTAAATTCCCAATGATGCACTGCATCATTCATCAGGAAGCGTTATGTGGGAGATATATAAAATTATCTTCCGCCATGAAGAAGGTTACGCAACTAATCAATTCTATCAAGGGCGGAAATAAATTTCTATCTCACAGGAAATTCATAGAATTTCTTGAAACGCATAACGCTGCTTACACTGATGTCGCTTTGCATTGCGAAGTACGCTGGCTCAGTGCAGCGAAATGTCTAAGTCAATTATTTGCTATAAGAAATGAGATCTTCCATTTCTTGCAAGAATATCAAGAAAAAAAGGGAGCAGAATATTTCCCCTTATTAAGAGATGCGAGTTTCCTTTGTGAACTCTCACTTATAGTAGATCTGACTAATCATTTAAATACATTAAATTTAAAACTGCAGAAACCCGGTCAAACTATTTCGCAGTTGTGCAGCTACGTCGATTCTTTTCGTAGGAGGCTGGTAGTGTATCAAAATCATCTCCTGTTGGAAGAAAAAAATTTTTTCTTTTTTCCCTCGTGTAGGGTAATTTTCGAGGAATTCGGCAATGAGTGTGATTTTGATAATCATTTACACGTTCTTCAATCGGTGATAGATCAGTTCGATGAGCGTTTCACTGACTTCGATTCGCTCAGAAATGATCTAATTCTCTTTGAGAATTCCCTCACCGTAAAAATTGAAGAACAGGCCCTCGAGTATCAAGAAGAACTGTACGATCTTCAGCACGACATTTCTTTGAAAACGAGGGAAGAAAAAGGAGCCGAATTCTTTAAAACGCTGGAAGAATCGACATACCCTAAACCAGCGCTGGTCAAGGTCACTTACGCCTAAGCTCTGGGTTCTTCCATTCTCGTCCGCGTTGTCAGGGATACCGCGCGACGCTAATCGCGAAGACGCTAGCACGGCTAGCCCGTCATGGCAGCCTTCGTAGCGTCGCGCGGTCTCCTTGACGACGGAAGGCACGCTGTGCGAGAGACAGATTGAAAGGGGAAGCTGGCGCGTGAGGGGCCCCACCGCTGGCCAGCGCTGCCCTAAACTTAGAAATTTCGCGCTCCGAATTTTTTTCATGTTCGGGTCAACATATTTGTGCGAATGTTCGTTCTCAAAAATGCGTGCCATTAAGACAGAACAGCGCACACGGCTAAGCGATTCCTCGCTTTCAACTTTAATACGTACAACGTCGACCAGCCTCCCCGTTGATATTTTAGATATGCCCAGCACGTCTAAACGTGCGCGGAAATTAAGTTTTCCCAAACGTTTTTAAAATTTTGATAGTAAAACGCGTTTTTCCTATCCATTTTTATCGCGTGACACAGTGGAATAGGCCTACAGGAGATACCATTGACAAAAAAAAAACGCATCGATAATAGTACCCCATGGGTTATGCGGAAATCTATTGATACAGGTGTCGCCCCAATGCGCCACGCGCGGTCCATATGGTACGGGTCTGAGGCGCTCGAAGCTCCTGGGCCCGCCGCGGGGGCCAAGACGCGCGGCGGGAGAAAGGAGGCGTTGCCTCCGAAAAACGGCCGCTGCGTTCACTTTAGTTTCATGCCTGATATAGGCGATGCTTGGTCGCTGCTGTTCTGTCAGATGAGCGATGCGTGGTCGTCACGCTTCGCTTCGCGGCGCTTCGGCCTAGTGGGCGACGACCTTTAAGCGTTGCTCCGCTGGTGCGCTGGCAGGAGGACGTTTTGTGCATATGTAGCACAAATATAGAAGAAAAAGACATAAACTAACTTTAAACGAATTGGCTAAAAAAATGTGGTGCTGGCTCTCGGACTAATACGTCGGAAGCCCCACATTTGCTTCGTGTGCCCACTGAAAGCAGCGAATACATTAGGTCTACTTTTCATTATCATTATTTTTATAATTTCCATCGCAAAATCAGCATTCCACATCATCGTCGTCATCGTCATTACCAACTTCATCTATGTTCCTCGGTATGTTCCATATTACGTAAACGCATGTTCCAACAAGAAATTAAGAATTATACTAAGAAGAAAGTAACTTTATTGGTAAACTATTGATGAATAATCAAGTACATGCATATTTAATGATAAATTATATCAAAATAATACTTTGTAACATACCTTCACTACGATATTTAACTGTTTGATGCGCTTTTCAGAAACTTTTACACTCCACGAAAAATATAAACGTTTCTTTTTCAATGATGGATGCGCGACTGATGCTTAATTGTCAGTATCACCGTGTATTGTGTCTAGGGATCTAGTATACACGATTGCCTGAAGAGTTCGTTATTTCTTTATCGAAATTTTACGAAGTTCCATATTACGAGCCGTTCCATATTACCTGCCTTTACCCTACATACATAAAGAAGTTTTTTTTTCAAATTAGTTTACAGATCGTAATTTTTCAGTCGATAAACTTGCCAATTTTTTTATTTAAATTCTTTGTAATTAAATTCTCCACCGATCTGTCCAGCCCGAATTCTGAATTTCGTTGTTAATTTTTTTATGTGTGGCGAAATATACAGCATTTTAAGATCAGTATCTGTAGGCGCATTCTCATTGTTAGCCACTGGTCCCGAATTTAAAGTAAGATTTTCGAAATTCAAGATGACGAATTCAATATGTCAAAACAAAATTTGAGAAAATGAGTTTATTCGAAATAAACTTAGTCCACATAGATTTTCGAGAATGCTGATTACTAATATGAGGTAATTATTATTAAGATCAAAATTTTAATTTGTACCACAAATCTAATATTGTACATGAAATTATAAAATTTAAAATGGCGGACCGAAATTTGAATTTTACAATTAGTTGGGGCATTTGATAAAGGTGTATGCGATTTTGCATGTTTAAGCGTGTTCGTCGGTGTTCACTGTTCATACGCGTTCTTATAGTTGACTTTTCTGACCCAATATTAATGTGCAAGATTTTTAGAGTTTTTTTTTTACAAAAATATTAAGAGGTGCGGAGAAAATAACGCACAGTACTGGAAATTCATATACCTATATCAAGTTTAAGTGGAGAAGTCCGTATACCTAAACGGCTTATTTTTTTATCAATTTTTAAGAATATTTTGCAAAGATACCAATGCGCTAATCTTTTTGAAACTTTAAAGCAGTATCTTAAATAGGCTTTTATCGAGGTACAAAACGGCGCCGGTTGTAGTATCTCTGGTAGTTATGTAAAACAGACAAATACAATTTTTGTTCAATTGATTTGACAATTGTAAGAATATGAACCAAATAAAGACGATAAATAATAATAATAAAGTATAAAAAAATGCATGTTTTAAAAATGGCTGCACTTCAAACAACTAAGTGAGATTTTCGCAAAAAAATCTGCGCTTTATTAGTTTAAAAAAATTGGTTAAAATTACAAATTTGTTTAAATATTTAGGCTCATGTTCTGAGGAATATTATAAAGTAAAAATGTACAAAGTTTGAAGTTGATCGGTCAAATAGTTTTTGGGTTATCCCCGGCACCAATTTTTAAAACGTGGTTTCGAGAAAGACGCGTTTAAAATGCGTTTTAGGTATGCTCGACACTAGGAACCAGCGGCGGACAGGTTCCAACGGATACTCGAAGAAGTCTCCGAGAAAGGACTAAACAAGAGGAAACAACCGAGGGGAACCAGGAAGCCTAACTTCTGGTGGTCCCAGAAGATAACCCAAGCGAGAAGCGAGATGCATCGAGCCAGGAGGATCCATCAAAGGATGCGCAAGAAAAAGTCCCCGGATCTCAAGGCTCATTGCGCGGCATACCGGGAGGCCATAAAGCACCTCCAGGTTATGATCTTGAGGGCCAAAGAGGGTAAATGGCGGGAAATGTGCAAACCGGGACTTGTCGACAGTGATCCATGGGGCAAGTCCTATTTAGCTGTGATGGCCAGGTCAACGGGAAAGGCCCTAGGAAAGTAATGACCCCGGAGCAAGCGCGAAGGATTATGTCCCACCTCTTCATCACGGATCCGGAGGAGCAGCGTCTGAGGACGACGGCTACTCTTTTACATTGGAGCACTACGAGGGACGACAGGGCACTGGACATAGTCATCCCGGAGCGGATGAAGGTAGCCATCTCTAAGATTAAAGCGAAGAAGGCTACCGGGATGGACAGGGTCCCCTCGGAGGTGGTGGCCAGCATCCTGAAGGCCCACACTGATGACTTTTGTCATGCTGTCATGGACACCCTTAGGAGGGGTGCGATCCCTAGCGAATGGAAGACAGCTCAAGTCGTTCTTATTCCTAAGCCCGGGAAGGATCCGACGAGCCCAGGGGCCTTCAGGTCAATTAGCACACTCCCAGCCCTTAGTGAAGCGTGAGAGTATGCGATTAAGGAAATTATAGAAGAAGAGATTGGCAGGGACCCCTTTCAATCAACACAGTTGGGGTTCCGCAAAAGGTCCGAGACAGTAGATGCTGCAATGGAGATCACCCGGTTCGCGGAGTCCTGCAAAGCTAAGCAGAGGACTTGCACGATGGTCACAATAGATATCAAAAACGCGTTCAACACTCTGAGGTGGAGCCTCATAAAGAGGGAACTTGAAAAAGAGGCATCTCCAACCTGGTCCGGAAAGTTAAGGCCTCTTATTTTGAAGGACGAAAGATTGTGGTGCACGCCCCACAGGGACAAGTAGAGACGCGGGGTCACGGCGGGAGTCCCGCAGGGTTCGGTTCTGGGCCCGCTGTTGTGGAACATTGTTTACGACAGGGTCCTAAAGCTAAACACCCTCCGAAATACACGGGCAATAGTTCCTGTTCACAGGTACAGATGAGGTCCAATTTGAAAAATCAATGAACAGGGCTATGGGCGTTCTGGACGCCTGGGTCAACAGGACGGGTCTTAAGATTGCGACCGACAAGATGGAGGCGATTTTTATCACAGAAAGGAGGATCCAGCAGATCACGGACCTCCGGATCCTGCGGTCCTCGGTAACAACAGCCACCGATGTGAAGTACCTGGGTGTGGTCATTAATAATTTGCGCAGCTTCAGGCCACACCTGGAGAAAGTTACGACGAGGGCTGAGAGAGTGGTTGGGGCACTCTCGTCCCTCCTGCCGAACGCCAGGGGACCCTCACAGCACTCAAGGCGCTTATACTATGCGGTCTGGGAATCAATCGTAACATACGCAACCCCGGTATGGGCCCCGTTCCTGGATAGAGAGGCCTGTGCCAAGATTATTAGAAAGACGCAAAGGACGGCCCTAATCAGGACCACGATGGCGTACAGTACGGTGTCATATATGGCGCTGTGTAGCTTGGCGGGTAAAATGCCCCTGAAAATTAAAGTGGGGATGGCAAGAGACATCTTCACCGCAAGGGAGGCGGACAGAACGGACCTCACGCTAGCGGGAGATACGCGGGCCCTGAAAGAGAGGGACGCGGCGCACCGTAGGGAGGCATTAGCGAAGGCCATGACATGATGGCAAGAGGAGTGGCTCCAAAGCGATCCAAATAATTGGACAAGAAGATTAATCGCGAACGTGGAAACCTTTTCTACGAAAAGCCGACCGGGTTTTATGATGGACTTCTTTAAAATGCAGCTCCTCACGGGCCACGGTGAATTTGCGGGATTTAAAAAGATTGGAAAGTGCTCACAGGGCAGCTGACGGATTTGCGGATCGACCGACAACGCGGAGCATGTGCTGACCAGCTGCCAGGAGTTCGAGGAAGCGAGGGCGGAACTGGTCGCAGCATTAGATGAACGGGTGGCAACCGGCACAATAATCGGTTTGGCCACAATGTCTGACGAGAACTGCACGCATCTTAAAGCATTTGCGAACAAGATCATGAAGACCCGCATGCTCCACGAGATTGAAGAGGAAAAGAAGGCAAAGCAGGAGAGACAGGGCCCGAAAGGAGGCGGCGAGGAAGGCCGCGGAGAAAGGTAGGATGGCCCATAAAAGGAAACGCAGGTCCCCAAATTAACTGGCGAAAGAAGATGGTTTCCCCTGGGGGGAACGAATTATACAAAGGATTTGATGTTATTTATTTATTTATTTAACTGTTATCGTCTAATTTCGGTATGGATGCGCGCATTGTGCATATAGATATTTATTTATACATTTATTTATTTCTTTATTATACGCGCCATCCACCCAGCATAGGAGGAAGGAAGGAGGACCATCACCAATTGGAGGGCGGATTTGAAGTAGTGACAGTTAGTCCCGAGTCTGGCCCAGGATGGTTTAGGCAAGGCGGGCCAAACCAGAGGGGGGTTTTTTAGTGGGTATTACTATTGCACCACGAGTCCCACATATCCCCGGCACCACCGCCGGGATATGCGTTTAAGCATTTTTCCCCCTCTTCAAAAAAAAAAGTATACTCGGCGCTCGGAAGCGCGCTAATCCACCAGGCTATAGTATCGATACTGAGTTGAATTTCGGCCTATAACTTTGAGAATATATTTTTAAAATGTTTTAGAAGCGATGGAAAAATTATGTAAAAATTTTTGTTTGTATTTTTCGTTCGATTTATACGGTCTTCCCCCCCTTAAGACGCGTACATAAACATAATATCATAAACATAATATCAAAAATTGCTTCCAGAAGCACAATTCCTACTCCTCAAACAATATTGCCCATAATAAAATCGGATTTCTAAAGGTAACTAGCATACAACGTTAAGTAAATCAGGTCTCCTAAAAATATCAAACATTAAAAATCTTGCTTATCAATATTGAGTCAGAAAAATCAACTATAAGAACGCGTATTGGGATCTGATATGGGGGCGGGGCCTAGCAAGGTGGCGCGGATATGGGTACATGTGCTGTATATGCGGTATTTTAGTTATTTGCGAAATTGTTCCTTTCTATGCAAAGTATATGTGATTGGCCAGGTTCAAATCCTACCCAGCGGAATTTTATAGAAGGCGAACGTGTACTTATAGGGATTGATGTGTACCCAACAAGCGCTTCTACTTTCGCCACCAGATGTCATGGTGACGGATGTCACATCCCAATGAACACAGACGAACACGCTTAAACATGCAAAATCACCTACACATTTATGAAATGCCTAAAAAATAGTAAAATACGAAATTCGATCCACCATTTTAAATTTTACAATTTTATATACAATATTAGATTTGTGGTACAAATTAAAATTTTGATCTTTATAGTAATAATTACCACATATTCATTATCAGCGACCTCGACAATCTGTACGCACTAAGTTCCTTCCGAATAAGCCCATTTTCTTAAATTGCGCTTCGACATATTGGATTCACCATCTTCAATTTTGAAAATTTTACTTTAAATTCGTGATCTTCTTAAAATGCTGTATATTTCGCTAAATATAGACAAATTAGCAATGAAATTCAACATTCGGGCCGGACAGAATGATTACAGAATTGAATTACGAAGAATTTAAAAAAACAAAAACATCGTCAAGATTACTGAAAAATTACGACCTGTAGACTAATTTGAAAACAATGTCATTATGTACCACTGTGCATCGCCGAAGCCTATTTCACCGTGCTACGGACACAAGTCATCCTGTTCACTTTTTACCCAAATATACCAGATATGAGGAAGATATCGGCAATATGGAAATTAAAAAAAGTATTATCCACTGAACAGCTTATACCTAAAGTGCAATTGTTGTTCCCAATGAAAGAATTATAATGAATCTACAGGGTGTAACAAAAATGTTTCCGTTCCTTGAATGGTATGATTGCAAACAACTATTTCCTTGGCGAAAATATTGTCCGAAGCTTCGTTAACGAGATATTAACAAAAAAACCCTACCAGTCAGAGTGCAAGCGTTCCGCAAGAGCTCCCGCGGTAGCGCAATAGGCGGCTGCGCTTGTACTAGGAACAAGCAAGAAGGTATGAATCGAAAGAAACCGCGTAAAATAACAAATGAAAATGACGTAATATAAAAAATCGAACTTTTCGTTATCTTTTGGTTGTCATTTAAAGTGAATAACGAATTCAAGATAAATCAAGGAAAATCATGTCAAACGTGAAAAGACGAATACACTGTTATTTTAAAGCAGAATCGAATATAATAATTATTTGAAGTGAGAGGACGAGAAATACGTAAATTTCATTTTCAAATAACAAATAAATGAAAAAAATAATGTAACAGGAAATGTACAAGTGATCGTAGTTCGTGATTGAGGTAAATATCCGTAGTTTAATAACGGCCAACATTGTTGCTGATAATAAATAAGTCTCCTTAAAAAGCCCGAAGAAAAATTTATGTACAAGAAACTTGGAGAATTATCGCCGGAAGTAAGCCATAGCCTGCGTGAAATTTGAAAAATAATATTAGGTGTATGAATAAATTCTTTCCGACTGGATTTACTGAATTTGTATCGCGGTGGTATTCGTAAGCTGACAAAAAAATGTCCAAGGTAATTAACAATAATGCAAATTATTTCGATGATTGAGTTGTTTCCATATTTTTTTGATTAAACTGTAATTATACTCAAAAAACGGAAAGAGCACCTAATAATCATCAATAAATTAAATAAAACACCCTCTCGGACATTCCTTCCTTTACTTCCTTTTCGGAAATCTGTGTCACTAAGGTCGGTATCAGATATATTGGGCGGTGAGTTCGTTTTCGCGAGCAGTGATCGAGGAGAAATCAGCCATCACCATCTGACGATCGTGAATATCTCAGTTGGATTTGCGTGGCCCCCGCAGGGTATGGTGGGGTAACGGGAACGCTGCTCAGATCCGCCTGAACCTATCCATTTGGCTGTTATTTATTCTTAGCGTAATAGTTGTGTGCGTTACGAAGCTATGCGTAAACCAATACGAGATGAAGCTATCGAGAAAGAATCAATGTTCTGACCGATAAAGCCCCAGAATTTTTGCGGAGCTAACGCACACCTATTCTAAGGTGTGTTTCTACGCTGACAGCTCGGTTTGGCCCACACGCCAGAAGCTTGGCGCCATCCCCAGTTCTGGTTCACTGGGCACGTGGTTCACACGTGCTTCGCAGAAGTGTAACGAACGAACTATCGTGCACTTTCACAAAAGCCTGCGTTTCGTCCTTTAACTGCCAATGTACTCATTGCTTCGAGATGGACAGCAGACATCACGTGTTTCAGTCCGAAAGGGTTCGAAGAGAAGAGAAACAGAAAGTCTTCCAGATGCTTTAAAGAAGAATATCCTGTTTCCTATTTTCCTTTTCGCGAAAAAATACGGGTCATAAACCGCGACCCTGGCGAAACGCTCTGGTCGATCAGCTTCATTAATTTTTAGGAACTAGCAATTAAAAAGTATTATCCAACATCAATACGCCTCACAGAGAGACACAGGAAGAAAGGGGCTAGTCTGTTGAATGCGCGTGGTCCCGCCTGTGTCGTCCTCCTTACAAATTCAAAACAGGTGTTACCTCTCTAATATAAATACGCGCTCGAATTTCAAAACAAAAGCACACGTTGACGTATTCTGTGCGAGAGAAAGTGGTGTTTAAGTCCGATTGGTTCTAACCTAACCAATCTGCCCTGCATCCCTTCCAAACAGCCACTCTCTTGAAGAGGCCCTCTTCGCAGCAATATCTCCTCCCCCTTTTTCGCATGGAATGCGTCAATGCGTGCATTTATTTTGAAATTCGAGCACGTGTTTATACTCGAGAAATAAGGAATCCGTTTTTAATTTGAGGGGATGACGAAGCAGGCGGGACTACGCGCAGTCAGGGAACTACATAGGTACTCCCTTTATTCCCGTGTCTTTCCGTTAGAGTTTTGGGTAATTTATGGCTTAATTCATTTCGTCTCGTAGCAGATGTGAACTCAGGGTATCCGAAAAGGGAAAGAGGAATGGTATGCATTTTCTTCACTATAACAACTCTAAGACTTTCTGTTCCTCTTTTCTTCGGACCGTATCGAAACGATAAACGTGGTGTGTGTTATCCATCACAAAGTAATCTTGGCAGTAAAACGACGGAGCACGGGCTTTTGTAAAAAGGCACGATGATTCGGCCGTTGCACTTCTGTAAAGCACGTGTGTTTCGAAAATGTGCTGGCTTCTTTTAACCTAAAGCCTGTTATCCTGGTGGGAGGTAACTCATAATGGAATGAGAGAAACTACTTGAGGATGGTGGAAGCTCCTTGGAAAAAATCCTGTCAATCAGTTAGCAATTGCGTCATAGAAATGTTTTCTGCACAAGAGTATCATGCGTGTTTTGGGTTTATGCCTAGAACAACGGAGCCGCAGCTACTGCTGTACGAACATTTGTGCGGCTGTACCCACGACTCCAAACGCCAAGTGAACATTCATTTCCACCAATTTTTATATCGCAGGTAAACGCGTTCCATGGAAAATAAATTAAGTGATCAGTGTTAGTAGACGTGTAATGAAGAGAATATTCGATACATTAATCCGGACGCAATTGACATTGCGACCATTAGCTTTGGGTGGTGTCGTATACCTAGGATCAGCTGTACACTGAGCGCATCCGTCGATGACCAGGATCGGTTCTCAGTGACCTAAGGTCGGTATCAGAAACATTGGCCGGTGAGTTTCGTGAAGATATTCTCCCACCACACAGTTTGCCTGCCTCAGTGCTCGTTTTCTCAAATGTTTTCTTACTCGCTCTCGTTCCATCTCGCTCTCGCCTTCGCAGAAGTGGTGCTGATGGCGCCAAGCTTCTGGCGTGTAAGCCAAACCGAGCTGCCAGCGTAGAAATACACACATCAGAATAGGTGTGCGTTAGCTCCGAAAAAATTCTGGAGCTTTATTGGTCAGAACATTGATTCTTTCTCGATAGTTTCATCTCGTATTGGTCTGCGCATAGCTTCGTAACGCACACAATTATTACGCTAAGAATAAATAACAGCCACACGGCTAGGTTCAGGCGGAACCGAGCAGCGTTTCCATGACTCCACCATACCCTTCGGGGGCCATGCAACTCCAACTGACAAATCCACGGTCAGGTGGTGGTAGTTGATTTTTCCTCGATCGCTACTCGCGAAAACGAATTCACCGGCCAATATAGTCCAGTGAAATTAGACGAAAATCTGCCCAATCTACGGACTAATTACCATCCAGCTGAATTTTTGCATGAGCCTTTATTTGGTCGTTGTAAACAAGATGTCAAAAGTCCCCATCAATCCGACTGCTGCTAAAAATTTTACAGAGGGTTGAAAAAAAAAATCCTGTTTTTCGCAAATATCTCGCTATGTATCAGTTTTGCGACAAAAATAGTTATTATATAATTTATAGCCTAGGAAATTCTCTACAAAAAAGGTCTTGCAAGTTTTTTCGTAGGTGTTACCATTTTCAAGTAGGTCGGGTTACCAAGTTTCAACCCCCATAAATTTGACAAGGGAAGATCCTGAACCCGGAAATTCAGAAAATTATGAAACTCTGTAAATATGTAGGGGAAGTCCTCCTGAATACAACGCAATTTCATTTGATGCCCAAATTCACTCCAAGAGGGTGCAATTCACCCCTAAACTTTTTTTTTTGGTATTATTACTCGCGAACTGTAGGAGATAGAAAAAAAGTGCTCAGGAAAAAGTTACTTCTTTTAATGAGGACTATCAGTTGGTAAGTTATAGGTCATACAGTTTTTACGGTTCTCGAGTTATAACACAAAATCAAACAAAAAACGTATTTTCAGCGGTCAATTTCAGCCCCTTACAATGAATTTGGGCACCAAACAAAAAAATTACGTAATACACACCTACATTAACCTCTGTATATCCCTAAAGTTTTAAAAAATTTTGAATTTTCGAGGGGGTGGATCTTCGCCCGCGAGAAATAATACACTCATTTCCACACCACCCCGGAGGTAGAGTACTGAGCGCGGTTTTTTTAAAAGTGGTGTCCCCAGTAGGCCTAATCCACGATGTTTGTTTATTAAAAATACAAAAATTACGAGTCTTCCTCATGTTCTGTGTCTGTTTCTGCAATTACTATGTCTTCCGCTAAGTTTTTTCGTAGGAGTAATGAGAACGTCAGCATGGTCTTCAGCGGGTTTAACGTTGATGGTAGCAGCTTCCAATTTTTGAAACAGCATAGGAATAAACCTACTCTTGTTCTTTCTATTCGCTCTACACGTGCTGCATCTATTGATATTTTGTGGATAAACTAAACGACCTTCAAACTGTGTCAAAGCGCAAAGCCCTTCTTTAGTTTATGATGATCTTAAACAGACCTTTAGTTTTACAACCTGTTACAATGTTACAATGTTTTCCCGACGCGACCAATCGTCAACATTGTCGAATCTTCTTGCTAAAAGACGTGCAATCTGTAAACAGATCGTGTCAAGCGTGCAAGCGACATAGACCAGAGTTTTCCGTCTTCCAACTGCGAATTTTTGTTTTAAATATACAGTGCACAGTTTCTGTTAAGTGAGTGTGTTCCTTATCTGATCACACGCTTACTAGATGTGCGGATACCAGGAACAAAGTGAATAGAGTGCTATTATTCGGGTGTTATTAGTTCTGGACCGCGTGGTTACTAGATATTTGTAAGAAAATATAAAAAATACTCCAAAAATGGAAGAAATGTGCTTCGTTTGCAGCAAATCGCTTTCGGAGGGACCAACTGTTCTTGTTCACCGAGGATTACAAACTTTACCTGACGCGAGTATTGAAAGAAATGACGGAAAAATTGAACATTTGCGTAATGTCAATTCGATAAAATGTCACGTGCAGTGCCGCAAGGACTATACTCGAAAGAGTAGCATTTTGGCAGTAAAAAAAGTGCCAGATAAAGGTGCCAGTACTTCTACAAGTAGTCCAACGCGGATTATGATGCGCTCAAGTGAGCCAGTTTTTAATTTTAAAGAAAACTGTATATTTTGTGGCGAAGAAGCTAATGAAGTGAAAGAAAAGAAAATCAACCAAGAATGTCGTCGGAAAATTAAATATGTTTCGACGCTTACTTTTAAGTACTTTGTAATAGCGGCAGCTGATAATCGTGACGACGACGTCGCAAAAGCATTTAAACAGCGGATAATTTGTGAGCCTGACTTGGTTGCAGCAGGGGCCAAATATCATAGTAATTGCTACCTCTCCTTCATGAAACCTAATACAGGAGGTAAGGTTGGCCATCCGGAAACTCACAATATTCTGTTAGCAATGGAAACAATATTTTCCTATATTGAAAATAATGAAGACTGTCAGTTCACTTTTACGGAATTAAAAAATGTTTGTAAAAATTTCATTCCTGATGATAAAACTATAAAGAAGCTTTCACAGAGATATGGAAAGAGAATAATAATCACAACGAAAAGTAAAAGTTCAAGTATTATTTGTTTTACAGATGCTCACCATGACATTTTAAGCAAAGCATGGTATGAAAATAAGAAAGCAAATGAAAAATATGAGCGTCTCAGAATTTTAGAAGCGGCTGCAGCCATTATTCGGGAAGATATTCGATCGGTACCCATTAATAATGACTATTATCCTCCTACAAATCAAATGTTTGATGACATTGAGAATGAGATTCCGAATAGCTTGACTCATTTGCTGCAAGAAATAATATTGAAAAATAAAAAAGGGAAGTTGTCTGAGTTAAAATTAAAATGCACCGCTGTAAGCCATGCTATTATGGCAGCTGTCCGCCCAAGATCATTTATATCTCGATTACAACTAGGTTTGTCAATATTTCTCCACAGGAGATTTAGATCAAAACGCATTTTGGATATTTTATCAACCTTAGGTGTATCTGCATCATATAAAAACACAGTGCTGTATGAGGTCGCAGCAGTTCGCCATCCCCAACCTCATATTTTACCACCTCACACAGGAACTCTTCTTCAATTTGTTGCTGATAATGCAGATATAAATGTTTATTATAAGTGCGATCGTAGGAGAAGAACCGATACCAAGATGGACGACCATGCCACATGCAAAGGACATCGCTGCAATAGCCCACGTGCCAATTCAATTTTATGAAAATGATGGTGTATCAGGATTCAACAAAATTGAAGTAGAAAATGTCAATTGCGATAGTGGAACTACAGTCTCTATGCTACGTAAAACTGATATTTTATGGCTGTATGGAAAGTGGAGTAATATACCAGGAGTCCCAGGTTGGAACGTATACATAAAGTGTTTGACAAAAAATGATCAGAGTTTTTCCACATCTCGAATATTGTTTTTACCATTTATCCACCAGCCAGCAAGTAATTATAACACTATTTACACTACTTTAAAATGTGCCCTCGACAATGGAAAACGGTATGGCCATAATACATGTATTGTGACTTTTGACCAACCCCTCTATATGAAAGCACGAGAAATTGTAGCAGCATCAGCAGATACATCAGAAATATCAAAAATTGTAGTGAGACTCGGAGGTTTTCATTTGCTCATGTCCTATCTTGGATCAATTGGCTATGTAATGGAAGGTAGTGGTCTGAAAGAAGTTATTAGCGTTATTTATGCACCTAATTCTGTCGAAAAAATGCTAAATGGACACGCTTATGCAAGAGCTGTCAGAGCTCATACATTGCTGCATCTGACTTTGTCAACGATAATATCGAAAAATATTGATATATTAGATGGCGACGTTCACGAAATTCTCAGGACCTCCATTGGAGATGTAATGAAAAATACTGTCACATATGAAGACATTGAAAACTCAGATTGTGAAATTCAGCTATTAGTGGACAACTTCAATGAAAAGTTGCGTGAATTAGAAGAAAGAGGTCCCACGGCAAAATTATGGGTGCAATACTTTCGTATGGTATCTATTGCAAAAGAATTTATAAGAAGTGAAATAATGGGAGATTGGGAAGGACATCTTAATTCCATAAAAAAAATGCTTCCATACTTTCATGCATCAGGACATTTTCTTTATGCAAAGTCCGCTCACTTGTATCTCCAGGATATGCTACAATTACAAAATTTCATGGAAAAAAGTGTTTTTGAAGAGTTTACCAAAGGATTCTTCACAATTCGACGTTCTAATAAATCAAGTTGCGGAACTTGGAGTGACATGGTCATTGAACAGTCACTAATGAAATCAATTAAAACTGAAGGAGGTGTTGCACGAGGAAGGAGTACTCAAGAAAGTGTGCTAAGCAAATGGATTTATGGCATGCATGCGATGAATAACGTGTGCGACGGAATAGAAAAACTTTGTAATGTTAACTTGGATACAACAGATCAACATGTCGATGCACGGGATTCACGCATTGCGAGAGACAATGCTGACGTACAAAAATTAATAGAATGGTTTACATCCCATGATCCTTTTCCAAAAATTAATCAAATTATATCAATAGCAAGTGGGATTGTCGGTGATGATAAAATAAACTGTTATAACGCTTATGCAATAGGTCTTATCTCCATAACAAATATAATCGGCCAGAAATTTGATAAAATCAAGCTAAAACGCTCCGAAAGAGTACTTCCACTTTTAGCAGTCTCCAGTTCTGTGAAAGTTCATGACACAAAAGTAGCAATAGATCCTCTGTTGCTATTTCAACGAATTAGCATAACAAAAAGGTTTGAAGATCAAATCCCAGAATACTTAAAATATGAATTAGCTCCATATCCATTGGCACTCTTTGATGATATGGGGATGCGCAAAACTAAAAAATCGTCTTTGTTTGATTGCTTCGAACTAAAAGTTATTACATTCAATGCTGCAAGTGATACATATATCGTCGATGGAGGATTTCTTTTGCATCGTGTTGTCTGGCATCGAGATGCTACATTTGATTCCATTTTTGAGGCGTACATAAATTACATTCGGAACCACTATGGTCCTAGTGTAATTATTGTTTTCGACGGCTATGATGACAATAGTAACAATATAAAGGCAATGGAACAACGACGTCGATCTGCCAAACTTCCTGCGTCTACGGAAGTTCTTTTTGATGCATCAATGAGTATTGCAATGAGCCAAGAAAAGTTTCTTTCGAACAGAGAGAACAAGAGCAGGTTCATTTGTATGTTGTCTCAAAAATTGGAATCTGCCAACATTCACATAAAACACGCTCAAGACGATGCTGACGTTCTCATTATTGAAACAGCACTCGAACAGTCTTATACAAATACATGTATTGTTGTTGGCGAGGACATAGATTTATTAGTATTACTAATTGCACGTACCCCTTCTGATAAAGAAATTTATTTTCTTAAACCAGGAAAAGGCAAAGTTGTAACTAAAATATATTCTTCCCACGGTTTCGGTCCATATACAAAAAGTAAAGAGCATATTTTATTTTTACACGCTATCACTGGGTGCGACACAACATCAGCTCTGTTCAGCAAGGGTAAAGCGCAGGCTTTGAAAATACTAGAAAAACGAGATGATTTAAGAAATTCCGCGGAGGTTTTTAAAATAAGGGCGTTTTCGCCAGAATTAATTTTTAATAATGGAGTACGGTTTCTTCTGGCAATGTATGGTGCTCGATTAAACGAGGTTTCAATAGATACATTTAGGTACTATTGCTTTGCCAAATCAACGCGGCTTAATAAGGCGGTGAAATTATCTACGCTTCCACCAACATCTAGTGCTGCCCGCCAGCATTTATATCGGGTGTACTACCAAGTGCAAGTGTGGCTCGGTAACGCACTTAATCCTGCAGACTGGGGATGGATAAGGAGAAATGATATTTTGGAGCCGATTCCAACTTTTTTACCGCCTGCTCCAGACACTCTGCTAAATGTAATTTTTTGCAATTGCGCCAAAGGCTGTGGATCAAACTGCGGTTGCAGGAAACTTGGCTTGCATTGTTCAGCAGTGTGCGGTTCTTGTCATGGCAAGTCATGCCTCAATGCACCTGATATAACTGCCGAAAGTAATGTGGACAATAATGAGGACGTAGATCTTGTTAATTTCTCAACGGAAGACATACTGATAGAAGAAACAGACACAGAACATGAGGAAGACTCGTAATTTTTGTATTTTTAATAAACAAACATCGTGGATTAGGCCTACTGGGCACACCACTTATAAAAAAAACGCGCTCAGTACTCTACCTCCTGGGTGGTGTGGAAATGAGTGTATTATTTCTCGCGGGCGAAGATCCACCCCCTCGAAAATTCAAAATTTTTTAAAACTTTAGGGATATACAGAGGTTAATGTAGGTGTGTATTACGTAATTTTTTTGTTTGGTGCCTAAATTCATTGTAAGGGGCTGAAATTGACCGCTGAAAATACGTTTTTTGTTTGATTTTGTGTTATAACTCGAGAACCGTAAAAACTGTATGACCTATAACTTACCAACTGATAGTCCTCATTAAAAGAAGTAACTTTTTCCTGAGCACTTTTTTTCTATCTCCTACAGTTCGCGAGTAATAATACCAACAAAAAAAAGTTTAGGGGTGAATTGCACCCTCTTGGAGTGAATTTGGGCATCAAATGAAATTGCGTTGTATTCAGGAGGACTTCCCCTACATATTTACAGAGTTTCATAATTTTCTGAATTTCCGGGTTCAGGATCTTCCCTTGTCAAATTTATGGGGGTTGAAACTTGGTAACCCGACCTACTTGAAAATGGTAACACCTACGAAAAAACTTGCAAGACCTTTTTTGTAGAGAATTTCCTAGGCTATAAATTATATAATAACTATTTTTGTCGCAAAACTGATACATAGCGAGATATTTGCGAAAAACAGGATTTTTTTTTTCAACCCTCTGTAAAATTTTTAGCAGCAGTCGGATTGATGGGGACTTTTGACATCTTGTTTACAACGACCAAATAAAGGCTCATGCAAAAATTCAGCTGGATGGTAATTAGTCCGAAGACAGATCCTAATTTCACTGGACTAAATATATCTGGCTTCGATCTTAGTGACACAGGTTTTCATGCTGCACGTGAATTTTCGAAAGGGTGAGTTTTAGTTACTTTATTGGTGATTATAATTTTTTAAATTTAACGCAGGCTATGGCTAATTTCCAGCGATAATTCTCCAAATTTCCGTACATAAATTTTTCTTGGGGAATTTTAAACAGTCTAATTCATTATCAGTAACAGTGTTGGCCATTATTTAATTAGGGATTTTTATCACAATAATAAACTACGATCACTTTTCGTTACTTTCGTGTTACATTACATTTTCATCTGTACGATATTAACAAAATGAAATTTGCATGTCCGTTATCCTCTCACTCCAAATAATTATTATTTTCGATTCTGCTTTAAGAAAAAACTGTGTATTCGTCCTTTTACGTTTGACATGATTTTCCTCGATTTATCCATTATTCATTATTTACTTTAAGTGACAACCAAAAGATGACGAAAAGTTCGATTTTGTATGATATGTCTTTTTCACGAACGAGAAGTGTTCTCTAGACGGGAATCGGTGACTTTACAGTACCCTACACCATGCTCATGAAATACAGTAGAATGTTAGCGACGAAAAAAGGCCAACCATGGTAAGCTATCCCACGATCGGGATACAATGGTTTGAGCCGTGTGTACAAGCGCAGCCGCCTACCGCGTGGCCAACGCTACCGCGGGAACTCGAGCGGAAGATCGCGCGTTCTGATTGCTCGGTTTTTTTGTTAATATCTCGTTAACGGTGCTTCGGACAATACCTTAGCTAAGGAAAAAGTTGTTTCATATCACTCCCTGAGTCACCCCTTTCAGGGAACTGCACCATTTTGGGACACTCTGTATACAACTGATATATTCAGTAAACTCTCCTCTATCTTTTGCGACTAAGTTGAACTTTCTAGCGTTCTTAGTTTTCACATAATACCTCACTTTTGACGAAAATCGTGTCTTTACAAAAACTCCTGTTTTTTCAAAAACTGAGGGTGATAGATCATTTTGCTTGCGGATTCGTGTTCAGGGCAAATAACTCTACAAGAATCGCCCAGTGGATATTGCAAAACAAAAGAGAAGTTTCATTTTGTTGGACTGTGTTATTTCAGCCTACGGGTACGAGTCCACACGCACATTACTACAGTATTCCCTGCCCATTGTACGACTGTGATATGATATACGCCTGGCTCTGAATCGAATTATGTACATATAATTAACGATAGCCCCAGTAAGATCGTATTTAAATTCATTTTCATCGGAACAGCCTAGCCTATGAACTGGTAGTACTTTCATGAAGATTTAATAAACAATGTAGAAGCTTAAATTTTCATTAACACTTTAAGTGGTAGAAAGTTTTGAAAAATGCCCCTTCTCGTCGGTCAAGTCGTTCCGAGCTATCGATACTGCCGAGAAAGTTTTGCTGAACCCGACCGGAGCAGAACATTTGGAGACACTTGGACAACACTTTCGATGCTTTCCAGAAAATATGAACGTGAAAACGGGCCACAACCATGCACTGGGTGCACATCTCTCGACTTGAAAGCACATCGAAGCAACTCAAAGTACCACGGTGTAAACAAACGACTTGCGGTAGTTTGCCGCTGTGGCAATTTGAAAATACTGCCGCAAAATCAAGGTTAACGGAACCCATTGTGCAAGTTATGCGCCTGACGTGATCAAATTGTCACTTTCTATGCACAGGAGTTTTGTCTCATCGTTCATCGACGTCGTGCGTGGAGTGCAGGTGCCCCCGAGGGTCGCTCGCTCGGGGAAGTTTTAAGAATTGTTGGGGGATAACTCAGGTGCAGTTATCAAATCATTTCAGCACACAATCAACAAAGAGAAGGTATACTAAGAGGCGACACTCCGAGCGGTATCTTTGAAGTTCTTCGTTGGCTTGTCCCATTAAATTGGTTGTATAGGCAGCTGAATATCTTCGTCTTACTATCGCCTCTTGTTAATCCCGTCTCTTTCCGACTACCGAATGGACATTTAAATTGGTTGTGGATTTCGTCTCTCTCTAAAACTGGTTTCTTCGTCAGAGTGTCGCCTCTTAGTATATCTTCTCTTTGCAATCAATATATGACTAGTGTACATAACTCTAAGAAAAATGAAGCTTTCATGTCAAACATTTTTTAACATATTGTTTGAGTGATGGATATAAAACAATTAAGAACATAGATTTTACGATCTGAATTTTTCGACGATGTTTTTAAAGAAAAGGCTGTCAAAAATTGATTTCAAAATTTGATGTGCTAAATAACTGATAATTGATATTTCCGCGAATGTTTTCTTTTTAAGACTGAAGAAACAGTATAAACAAATGTTTAATTAATAATCATAACAAATTAATATTTTATCAGTAAAAGATTACTGGTCAAAATTATATCATTTTACATTAAAAAATCTGTAAGTATACAAACCTCACAAACTATAAAACATTAAATGTGTAAAATAAGAAGTACCTTATTGGGGGTCGTAGCTTCTGGATCTGGTTCTTGAATAGTCTGGCGATGACGTTTAAGAATGCTGACACTAGGAGATGCAGTCAATGAAGGCGGATTTGCACTCGACCACTCTAACATTGGTAAATCATCCATTTCAAGCGAAGTTTCTTCATTCACCTTTTCTAGTTCAGTTTCAATTTGCAGAGCTATACAATCAACTAATTTGTCCATTTTTGAAAAAATCTTTTCACCATCATTTTTCAAATTGGAAAATAATTTTATTGGAGGGGACGAACAATAGTCTGTAGATTTCATGTTATTGAAAATTTTTTCTTGGCGACTACTACACGATGCTGTTACTGCTGTTACTTTGTCAACTTCTTTTAATGTAGGTGCCCGTTCCTTTTTTCCAAGAGGTGTTTCATTGTCCATATCTTTGGCCTTTGCTTTTTTAGTTAAAGGTTCATCATCTATAAGTATAGTATGATTTTCAGCTTCCATTAGTGCCTGTTTTGTTACTAAGCCCAGCATGTGTGCCGCACGACCTTGTGGCGGATATTGTTTTAATTTTAACTGGCGCTTGATGTTACCTTTTGGTGATGAAAATGTAACAATAGATTTAAGTGATAACCCTTCGCTTCCTTTTTGTACTTCAGATACATCTTTATCATTATCGAAAGAATTGCTTTCAATGCCAGGAGTGGTGGGAGTACTCCTGGGTTTATCGACACTAACTTCATTCGTTTCCTTAAATTCCTTAGTATTATCTTTAGGAACTTCATTATTGTCATTATCACAATTATTTGAAACAATCTTAGCCACTTCTTCATCATCACCTGTAACTTCCTGAAATTTTATTGCATTGCACACATCACCGATTTTATTAATCTTAATAAAACACTGTTTTTCATTACACCTCTTTTCCAGCATGGATAATTCTTGTGAATTTTCTATTATATCCTCTACATCATCTTGACTCAGCAGTTTTTTATCAATTGATATAACATCTTGAGTCTTTGTAACCTTTTCATTTAAATCGGTGTCACTGTTTTGTGGTTTATTACTTGACATATTATCCTCACATACCACAGTTTTCATTTTATTACATTTTTTGGTATCAAAAAAATCGAAATTAATATACGATGAGCTTGTTGAAGCAACTTCTGTTTGTTCTTGTTCACTTTCCTCTTCATCTACTTTCTTTTTTTCGTCTAGTTCGTTTCTTCTATTCTGTGAAATCTTTCTTGTTTCTTCAGTTTTACTAAATTCATTACTTTTTTCCATCCTTAATTTGGCTTTTGGTGGTCTGCCTCTCCGATTTGTGTCACCAGATTTTTGAGTTTTCTTCATAGTGTCGCTAGTCTTTGTATCTCCAGCCTTTAGTTTAGTGCCCTTGTTTTCAGGTGATTGCTTCCTAGAAATAGCGTCTTTATTATCTTCATGACCCTTGGAGCGACGACTGTTTGATAAAGGACTGTCGAACACCATGTTTATACGTAATCGAGATATTTCATTTCTAGTACGCTGACTTAAATTCCCATCCTCAATTAGTCCTATATTCAATGCTGTATTATCACTTTCTGTAGATTTACAGCTATCACTATCACTAGCAATTTCTAATGAATTAGTCTTTCTTCGCCGACGTTGATTGCTTCCTTCACTTTCACTATCTGAAACTGACTTCCGTTTGGTACCTCTCTTATCCTCTTCGTCTGGTTTATTTTCCGTATTATCTACCGCTCTTTGTTTAATAGCGACTTTAGGTTGACTTTGAATTACTTTTGGTCTTAATGTTCGGTGTAAACCTTGGGTAGCGTTTGAGTGTCCTGGTTGACTACTTACAATTTCTTCTGATTTTGGTGAAATACTAGACTTTACAACAGAACTATGACGATTACGTCGCTTACCATTGTCTAATATAGAGGGGGACAGTCTTTGGTCATTATTTTTACTTTCTGAAAACTCCTCAAGAGAATTTGTCCCAGCATCTGTTGAAGTCCTTGATTCTGAACTTTCGCTAATCCTATCCGTTGTTAGCCTTACATTTTCTATTAGCGAATTTTCATTATTGATTGTATTACTTTTTGTGGTTTGTGCAGAGTCGAAAGATACGCTTTGTCCAACGTTCTCTATCGACTTTGTATCGTTTTGAGTAATAGTTTTATTACTAATTTCTGGTTCTTCCATTTCAATTTTGTTCTCCTTGTTAGCATCGTCATTAAGCATATTTTTTATCATAATATTATCCTTTTTGCTTGGTGTTATTTCTGCATCTTCTAAACATTTATTTTTTCTGTCGAACCATTCCTGCAAATTTTGTGTATCTTGTGAAGAAGATTGAGATAAATCGTTATATAATGCAGGAATATCTTCTCTTCTACGTTTTAAAGATTCCTTCTGGTGTTCAGTCAAACGATTAACGTCAAACCTTAGATCTGTCCTGATGAAAACATAGTCCTAAAATTGTACAATATCAAAATTTAGATATTATAGAAAAAAAAGTTAACATTTCTGAGTGCCATGTGTTACACCAGTGTTTCTCAAACTTTTTCAGGCCATCGCTCCCTTAGTTCAGTTAAATTATCCTAACCACCCCTTGCTATATACAGGGTGTCCCATTTTAATTTTACCACGCAGTTATCTCCTAACAGTTAAGGCGACCACACACGGTCCGGCTGGCCTGTCAGTTCGGCCTGCGCAGACCGGATTGTACAGGTCGGCCGGACGCCCGTAGTGCTCCCACACACTCCGCCCGACCTGACAGGCTGATCGGATGGTGCATCCACACGCTCCGGCGGCTTCAGAAAAAAATAATTATTTATTCTTTATCGTATCGATATGGAAGTGATGCCGATGGTTTCCTTATGTTTTTCCGATGAAAATCATACCGAATTGTAAATCGCACTATTATTAGCGAAATTAGCATCAGGTTATGGGAATGAATTTTTCATGAAATTTCCTTCATTATTTTCCGAATTACGTCGTTGTTGGTGTCACATTCATCAGCGAAACGTAAGCCCCGTTACGCACTTGCGACCAGTCGCCGGCGACCAGGTCGCCTACGACCACGAAACACACGGGGATATATGAGTTCGTACGCACTTGGTCGCCATGACCAGCCAGTCGCCGACAACTTGGTCGCTGAGAGATCAAAATTCGAGCAACCAAACGAAGCGCACAGACCGAGCAACTTGATACCTATCAGTTTCGTAGAGAGCGCCAAACAGAATATACGCCGAGGAGATTGTTTCAATTGTGAAGTGCATTGAAAAAAAATAAATAAAGAAGAGGCAACATTCAGTGCACTCTTTATTGTAAGATCGCCGTAAGAAAGAAATGTTTACTGGCTTTCTCATTCCCAAATAAATGCACAATTTCTTCTTATTGTTTTTTAAATGTCGCGATTGGAGTATTCATTATATGATAAGTCCCAAATTGCCTTCCGAGATTCAATTTGCAAAATAAATTTCTGTGTATCAAAACTCATTTCGTTGCTTGCAGGTGTCTGGTCGCCAACAAAGTCGCTCGTCGTATCAACGCGTGCATTGGAAACAGGGCACCTCGTTGGTCGCCGCGACCACTTGGTCTCCTGTGCATCGCTCACGTTTTCGTGGTTGCCGAAGACTGGTTTGTCGTCGCGACCAAGTGCGTACGAACTCATATATCCCCGTGTGTCTCATGGTCGTCGGCGACTGGTCGCAAGTGCGTAACGGGGCTAAGGAATCAATTGGCCTCGTTTTCGCAAAGATCTAATGAGAAATGCGGGAGTCGAAGATTTTTCACTTCTTAATAGACAATCGAACCACTTCAAAGGGTCGAAAGTACTCGCCACGGGGTACCAGGCCGCTCCTCTTTGACGGACGTAGCTCCAGAATCACCAGTACATTCGGGCCGCTTGGTTTTTTCGGACCGCTCGGAAAAGTTAGAGCTACTCAGTTCTTTCAGACCGATCGGTTTTTACGGGTACTCAGCTCGGTTCGGCTCGGTTCGGTTCTTTAAGTAATTATTCCGATTCTAGTTGTTGCAATATTTCAATTCTCTACATTTGTTCGATCAAGTTCGATTTCTTGGAGGCTTTGGAGACATTCGGCAAATCCAATAAATCTCGAGCGTTTATGACCTACTCGTCTTGCTCCTTCTAACTACTTAACACGTTCAATGGCAAGGACGACAGTAGGTCGAGAAACATTTCTTTACTGTGACGGGACTTTACCGACATGGGCTGGGAACAGCCCGAACATCGCAGCGAGCCTGACTTTCCTTTGATCAAGGGTCCCGAGGTCCCTTCCTCGGTGTGATATGACAGGCAAACCTTTGGTCTCCATTACTCTAAACACTCACTGTTGTTCAATCTTTAGCTTTCGCGAGCTACGAGTCTCTGTCTAAACCGGCGACGATCGCTAGAAATATACGTTCCACACGTAAGAACTTGGCATTAGGGAGAATAAGGAGTCTCAAGTGGCGTTCGGTTCAGATCCGGCCGAGGCCACAGGCAGACCAAATCGTTTTTCGAATTTGCTCCAGCCGGCCTGCACAGTCCGGATTGAGCAGGAAAAATAAATTTTCTCCTATCGAAATCTACTGAATGTACACTACAGGGTGATTCTCCAGTGACGCCTGTCAAAGAGATGCCGCCTGGTACCCCGTGGTGGGGACAGTATCCTCCAGTGATTCACCGATTTTGATGGGCCTCGACCTTCGAAAGGGTTGGAATACCATTAAAAAATCTGAAAAGTCCAGGATTTCCGTATTTCTCATCAGAACTTTGCGAAAACGACACCTACCGATTTCTTATGTTTCGCCAATGAAACTAACCCCAAGAACGACATAATTCGGACCATAATGAAGGAAATTCCATTATAAATCGAATTATATAATTTCAAGCTGAATTTGTTAAAAATAGTCCGATTTACATGAAATTTTGTATGATTATCATCGGAAAAACATAAGGAATCCATCGGTATCACTTCCATATCGATACAATAAAGAATAAAGAATTTCTTAATACGCTGAAATGAATAAATCCGTTGAATAAATTAATAATAAATTAATAATAATGTTTAACTAAACTGTAGATTTCGTCACAATTTCTAATAGTACTATTTGGTTTTTCCTTATAATCGGAAACTAAAACTTTCCCCAAGAAGCATTTTAAATTGCTTAAAGAGCATTAAATAAACTACTAAATAAACAGTTTTCAATTTTTGTTATAACAATTAAGTTGTACAAATTGGAGAAAAAAGCATTAAATGAACGTACAATATATTAAATTATAAATCATTAGAAAGGAATAATTTTTTCATTTTATGTTTTTTGGCGCCATTCCAATATCTTTTATAGTTTAAAAGTTATACAACACTGATGTCACTAACTATCCCTATCCCGACTATTGTGCAGCGTCCGGCTGGTCTGCGCAGGCCAAACTGACAGCCCGGCAGGAGCGTGTGTGGTCGCCTTTAGGATCGCATCGCTGCAACGCAACATTGTATGTTACGACAGTTTCGACTATTCCGAGAATTCTAAAGTTGCAGTCCGTCGAATATTATTGATATTATTGATACAAAAAATATTCTATTGATATAAGAACATCTGCGTATGCGTTTACAGTTTTTCACACTTAATAAACTTTGTTGGGTAATCATGTGCAATCTCATGTTATTAAAATCCTAATCGCCCCCAATTCCACACCCTTATGTCTGCCCCCTTAATGCCTAATACCCTCGTAGATAATTTAAACGCCACCAGGGGCCGGTATCGCCTCCTTTGAGAAACACTGTGTTGCAGGATTTTTGTTTTTCATGTTACTTATAGTGCAACTCGTGGTTTTTGTGACTTCAAGTCATTTAAATTTTTCATTAAATGATTATATTCTTTCTTTCTTGAACGCAGATAGAAAAGGTACAATACGATTAATTCAATCATATCGTGTATATGATTTCAATAGAAAATTTAAAAGTAAAATACTTCTAAGATAAAAAGATAGAGAATACGTGATTCGCTTGCTGCTACCCTTTGTCTTTCGAATACAACTTTAAATATATTTTACTTAGATGTACAGGGTGTTAAAAAAGTGGATCGGTGGACACTTGCAAAAAAGAACTTGCCACAAAATTGTTTGTAACATTGAAAAGTAAACGTTAATTTCTTTTTACATCAACATATTCTGCTCGTTTGAAAAGAGAACAAGTTTAAAAGAAACCATATGTCGCAAACGCACCGTTTTCCCAAAAAAAGATTAATGAAATTTTGGCATGGATGAAGTAATCCATGTATTGCCTCAAACCATTTTTCACCTTTTCGTGGAAACGGTGCGTCCAACGATTCAGAGGTGTAGATTCGCCCCTGAAAGTAGTAACCATCACTTTTTTAATGCCCTGTACATACACATTAATTTTGTATGCATATTTACCTGGGAATCAGAATCTGGCGATACTTGTTTATCACTTCTCTCACTTTCTTTAAATATCGAGTTTCGACTGCTAGATCCACTGTTTAAAAAGCTACCAACTATTTTAACTTCGTTTGGTAATTTTTCAATAAGATTTTTCTGCGCAATGTCGGGTTTATTTACTGTTTTCAATTTACTTGCTTCTTTTTCTATTTCTTCCAATATTAATTTGGCTTTACTGCTTAACAGATTATGTATCTCAAAGAGAGGCACTGTTTGAGATTGTATATCAGGATTTACATGATTTAATGCTTGGAGAATAGCCTTCTTATAAGATGAAATAAGATCATAGTCAAGCAACTTATTTAGCCCTTTAAGTATACTAACTATAGTTTCCCATGTATTGGCTATCTGTAAGATGAAAATTAATTATTACAGTGTTTCAAAATAGTTGTGTACGACATGAATTAAATGAAAGTTAGATGTAAGAAAAATATACATTAGATACATACTTCTTTACATAATGGTTCTAATTCAGATGTAAGTATGAGTTCAACAGCTGGTTTACAAACTTGCAAATACGATATTACTTTTTGAGGATCATGTCCATATATTGTAATCAGTACCGCAGAGAGAGCCTTAAGAGTGGATTCACATTCTGTACTACTTTTATTGGATAAAGAACAAGTTATAAGTTTCGTAATGAGGTGAATAATAGATGGAACTTCCACATGTGCTGAAACAATTACATAAATGTAAAATTAGATATACGCGTTTCAGACATATTAGTATCACTCAATGCAAATTTAATATGTTAACATACTTAGTAAAAGTTTATAATTGACTGTACTTAGCAACGTATCCAAACAATGTATAATAAGACGATAAGATTTCTCATTTCTCAGTAAACAACGTTGTAAGGCATTTGCAATACTTAATAAAATTTCATTAGGTTTTACAGTTGCCATGAGATTTGCTCGCATTTCGAACTGTTGGTATAAATACTTCCAAATTGATATTATTTCTTGTACCTACAGTAAGAATCATAAATATTAGGATGAAGAATGCACATATTACATTTATGAGAATTCAATATGGGTAAGTAATATGTTAATACGGAATTTTTTGAAAATTGTCGTAAACTTATTTAGTATGGCCGAGCGAACCTGTTTTTCATCTTCGGGAAACATGTACAGAAATGGAAATATTACAATTGATTCAACAGTCTTTAAGTTGTGTTCTGTAGCATTGCCTTCATTAATTTCTTGTAGATCATCCATGTATTTTGTTAGTACTTCGACTAAAATACGCCACAGTTCAAAAGTAACAATTCTAAACAACAGTAAACAACATTCATAGTAAGGTGCAGTACAATTAATTTTACAATATATTATATTATGTTATTTGTAACTTACTGATTTTTATGTTCACCGTTTGATAATGTATTTAACTTCTCATATATTTGTTTTAAACACTTAAATGCATGAGAATAATACTCATTCTCTCTTTGAGATTTAATACATTGCCAACATAAACGTTGTAGGGCATCATAATGATTCCTTAAAAGAACAGTTTTATATAACATTTGCATACATTTTCATAATAATGATAAATGTATTATAAATACATCCGTTTTGACTGCTTTAAATGCGCTGTGTACTAAGGTTGTTCGAGTACTCGGAAAAAGTGAGTCGAGCCAGGCTCTCTTTTTCGAGCCGCGCCGAGCTGAGTACCCATAAGAACCGAGTAGCTCGAATTTTTTCGAGCGGTTCGAATATACTTCGAGCAGACCGACTGTGTCGAGTAGCTTGAACCTTGAAGTTTGAACATTTCGGGCAATACGAATGTTTCGCATATTTTAAGATACGTTTATCTACTGGAATGTAAGGATATACTACGGTATGACCCAACCAACGGAATGAACTGAAATTTTGAGGGGTTGGGCGGGAGGGGGAGAGAACCTCTAATATAAAATTTCAGCTGCGGGCATTTGTTAGTTTCTGAGATATTAATAAAAAACTTTCGGCATAATACATTGAAATCTACCTATGTATACAGACGTTACTAACACAACCATCTTCTTCGTTTCACAGTCAACGATACAATGTACGATATTGACCTCATCGCGCGATGCTTGTAACTGCATCAGTTTTTATTCCCAATACAGTATAGTAATACTAGAGTATTTCCAAAGTCACATCGGTTCGGTACCATGCTTTACGCCCCCCCCCCCCCCCCCGCCCCTCTATCTAACCCAAACCAATACTAATACCCGAGAGAAATTGGAAAGTCGAATGCGTTGTACGCAAAACCTAACTGAAAAGTAAATCTGACAGATTTTGGAAATGATCGACACGTTTTGATTAACATACATTTATTTATAAACTTGGCTTGTGTCCAGTTTCTGTTACCGTATCCCTACACTGCATTCCACATTAGAGCATACCGATTTCGCACAGGCACGACCCTCAGGAGGCGTTGCTACGCTCGACTCCTATGTTTTTCTCCGTCGCACGGTCCTCTACTTACTCTCCCTGTTAAATTTTCGTCCACTGTTTACGTTGACAACGGTCAGGTCCCGCGTTTGGGATGTAACAGTTATTCCTTGGAAATTACCACGACCAATCGCATGCGGTTCAAATTGTGGGTAGTAGTGGAAGCTGCGCAGATCGGTCGCAAATCGGTAGGGGCGTCGGTATGCTCTTATATGGAATGCAGTGTATATATTATATCGTCGACTGCGAAACAATCGACGGCGACGAGAAGATGGTTGTGTTAGTAACGTCTGTATAGGTAAATTTCAATGTATTTTGCGAAAGTTTTTTATTAATATCTCAGAAACTAACAAATACCCGCAGCTGAAATTTTATATTAGAGGTTCTCTAACCCTCCCGCCTAACCCCTTAAAAATTTCAGTTCATTCCGTTGGTTGGGTCATACCGTAGTACAGCCCTTTTGAAAATAAGTACTAAATTCAAACCTTGCTATTTTTTCATTTTTTCCTGTATTTATGAAAATTAATTATCTATTATTTATTTATTACTCTACAATTCATCTGTTTAATATATTGTAAATACTACATAATATATATTATTAAAACATAATTATTATATGCTTATTATCTGTCGTGATTTCATACGATCTTTTACAAATATTTCCCATCCCCATTGAAACAGATTGGTACTGCGATTTTACATTAATTAAATAAAAAATGGGAAATTGAAAAATTAATTATGCAAGGTTTACATATGCAAATGTTTACAAGTACTTCACGATTCTTTGTAATTACGCTTATTTATATTTAATTATTTATTCATTTATTTATTTATTTATTTATTTATGAGCGGTTAACACCCTGTGTTAACAATGGCACGACAGAAGTAAAACCCATACGAAGAAGGCGAAAAAGTAAGAAAAAAAGAAAGATTTGAATTTAGTACTTATTTTCAAAAGTTACAGAATATTTCCATTAATTATTCCCATTACTTATTGAGAACCATTATTTAGATTCCAGTAGATAAACGTAACCTAAAATATTCGAAACATTCGTATTGCCCGAAATGTTCAAGCTTCAAGCTTCAAGCTACTCGACACAGTCGGTCTGCTCGAAAATTTCGATCTGCTCGAAGTATATTCGCGCAGCCTGAAAAAATTCAAGCCGCTCGGTTCTTTCGAGCTGCTCGGTTTTTACGGGTACTCGGCTCGGGTCGGAAACCGAGTCCCGGCTCGGTCCGAACTTCAAGCTACTCGAACAGCCTTACTACATACATCAGCCATTTTTTCTTAAGAATTGCGTAATGAAAAACTTATTACATACAATCATACATATTTAAGGGGTCATTCTACTTTGATCGGCCGAAAAATGACGCTACTTGTAAAGATTTTTTTCTCAAGAAATACAACATATAATTAAATAAATCTTCTTGGTATTTACTACGCTACTCTTACATTATAGAAAAAAAATTAAAAAGATTTTTTTTTAATTTGTTTTAATGCTTTTTTTACAGCGTCAATGTGCCACCTAAAAAAGAGGTATGCTCATGGCGTAGATGATGTCCCTGCTCAGGCTTATTCAAAACAAAAAATTCCAAAAGGTTCTTAATCTGTATGAGTGTCGCTATAACCCCTAGCTCAATTAACAAATTTTTCTCGAGAAATAACCGAGATTTTTCTCAGGGAACACCCGAGAATACATCCCTTTAGGTATTTTGTCAAATTTTTTGTTTCGGATAAGCCTGAGCCGGGAAATCGCCTACGCCATGAACATACATACTATTATTATTGTCAATTTCTCCTGTATGCGGATGATTTAAAAATTTTTCGTAAAATTGTGAACATTAATGATGCACTTCTTCTGCAGAATGATTTGCTTAAACTTGAAGCATGGTGTGATATGAATAAGTTAGGGTTTAATATTTCAAAATGTCATGTTATCCGTTTCTGCGTAAAGGCCGATGTTCTCCAGTTCAATTACTCGTTAAATTCTACATCACTTATCCCTGTAAATAGTATTAAGGACCTTGGCGTGGTATTTACTTCCTCTCTATCATTTCGCTGTCATTGTCTCAATATGGTGGGATAGGCTCTTAAAATCTTAGGTCTCATTTTTCGTGTTTCGCGTTACTTTAATAATATTGGATCAGTCAAGCTTTTATACGTGTCGCTAGTTCGACCACATTTGGAATACTGCTCTATTATCTGGTATCCGTACTTTAAGAACCTTTCCTCATTAATTGAACGTGTCCAGCATAAATTTCTGCGTTTCATTTCTTATAAACTTGGTGGTCCGGCATACACATTTACTTATAATCATAATTATGTTCCTCTCCTACACTGCATTCCATATAAGAGCATACCGACGCCCCTACCGATTTGCGACCGATCTGCGCAGCTTCCACTACTACCCACAATTTGAACCGCATGCGATTGGTCGTGGTAATTTCCAAGGAATAACTGTTACATCCCAAACGCGGGACCTGACCGTTGTCAACGTAAACAGTGGACGAAAATTTAACAGAGAGAGTAAGTAGAGGACCGTGCGACGGAGAAAAACATAGGAGTCGAGCGTAGCAACGCCTCCTGAGGGTCATGCCTGTGCGAAATCGGTATGCTCTAATGTGGAATGCAGTGTATGTCAATTGCGAATGCCGACACTCGAAATTCGTAGATTTATAGCAGATTTATTCTTTAGCTATAAGATTATGAATCGCGTTATTAAGTGCTCTCAAATTCTACAACTTTTTAGATTATATATTCCCCCTAACAAACTTAGGCACTGCTCACTCCTATATGTGGAGCATCATCGAACCCTAAAGGGTAAACACAATCCGATTAACCGTATGTGTATGAATGTTAATTCTGTGTCTAATCTTTTTGATTTCTTCGATTGTCCATTTCAGACATTTAGAACTAGCGTTATCAATCGTTTCCGTAATTAGCTGTTATTCTTTTTGCATTGGCTTTTTGTGTTTTACCTCTATGTGTTTATACTGCCACCATATTGCGAATTGTATGTATAATTTTTCTAATCTGTGCTTCATTGCTCAGTGTATATATTGTTGTATTTCTATTCTACTAAAGGGCTTCCGTTTAAAATAATAAAATAATAATAATAATAATTACCCGGCCGAAAGAAGATCCCCAAGAGGCGGGCTCGGGCGATACAATCCGTCGCTATGACGCGCGGTGCGACAATGTATGTTCAGTCAATAACCAAAATACGTGTGCCGCGTCTTTAAAAGTGTGCCCAAATAGGTGATTCCGACCAATCGTCATAGCGACGGACTGTATCGCCCGAGCCCACCTCATGGGGATCTTCTTTCGGCCGGGTAATAGTACATACCTCTTTTCTTTAGGTGCCATATTGACACTGTAAGAAAACAACTAAAACAAATTGCAAATATTCTTTTTAATTTTTTTCTCTATAATATAAGATTCACTTAATAAATACCAAAAATATTTATTTCATTATATGTTGCATTTACTACGAAAAATATTTTGAAAAATAGCTTAATTTTTCGGCGGTTCAAAGTAGAATGACCCCTCAAAGTAAGAAGGTTTTACATAGTACATAGACTCTTTTTACTACAAAACATTTTTGTATTCGTGTGGCTCCGAAAAATATTTAATAACGTATACGGCTGACTCAGTCTCTTTGAAATGTGTCAATAGAAATCTTTGATATACGGTGTGTCACACTCGATGCAGACCATCTAATTATTTTCTGTTGTAACGTTACAAAAAGATGTTATTTCTGTGAGTGTCTAAAGTCATTAATACTTTGGATGCCGGAGGGTTTTGAAAATTACCTGTTCAAGGCGGTCAGGCCTTTCCGAGTAGTTCGGAATATAAAAAATATAATTTTAACTGTCGTTAATGAATGACGCATATCCCAGAGGCAGCCATGTACAAAGCTAACTCCGATCTATTTTCAAACCAAACATCACGAGACGTTCGAATTATGCTTTTGCAGCTATTAAAAAATTATTGGCACTAAATCACGCCTAAACCGTGCTCAGAATAAAACCATTGTTACTATGCGCCCCTCCCTCTCTAATTATGCAACTTTTGTTGTAAACATTTTTATGGAAATTTAAATATAACAGAAATATATATCTTATTACTATATGACCTAACAGAAATATATATCTTAAGTCATATAGTTAGATGAAACACTCTGTATACCCATACAGCACACTCTCGTTGCAGCATAGTTGCAGCGTAGTTGCGGTGCAAGATTGCAACGATGCACGCAACGTTGCCGCAACTATGCAGCAATAATTCTATGTCCGCCTGCTGCAAAGTTGCACGGCAACTTTGAGGCAACTTTGCACGGCAACTTTGAGGCAATAGGTACAAATGAAAAAAAAAAAAATAATGCCAACAGTGAGATGCGAACTGACGACCTCATGGTTACTAGTCGGGAGCGCTAGGCACTCGCCCACGCTGTTCCTTTTCAAAGTCGATTTTCTCGAATTTGGCTGAATTGTTACTACTTTGGAAAATTAAAGTCCGAGTGAAGACTTTCGCGTACACTAAGTATAAACAATTTCTGAGATGGACAGTCCTGAAGGTCCCCTTGTTAGTGCCGCGTTTCGACCTGATCTGTCCCACTGTGCGCCGTGCTCGCCTTCATGGAAACATCAGCTTGGCACATGGCACCAGTAAAGTAGATTCTGACTTATGCTGGGAACTGATTAAATGGTTGCCTTCTCCGACATATATTTTATATTTTAGTTCATTATCCAGGATGTCCGCGGGAACAGTAAACACCTGGATATTTCCTAACGAATTCGAGATATAAAAGAAATTGTTTATATGAAATTGCATGGTTGGAGGGGGCAAATTTACTGGGGCAGACGATATTTTTCTTTGATTATTATTTTACGAGATACGATGATCAATTTTTTTTTTTTAAACGGAACTCTTTTTTTTTTAATAGATCACTTGATAGTGCGTTTCAAGAAGATTTCAATAAGGTATAATGTATACACTTTATTTCCTCCGGTTTTGGAGATATTATGTTTTAAAATTTGCTAACGCCGCAAAGTTGCGAAAAAGTTGCGGCAAAGTTGCAGTGCATTATTGCAACGCAACTATGCAGCAACTATGCAGCAACAATTCTATGTCCGCCCCGTGCAATGTTGCACGGCAACGTCACAGCAACCATACATCGACATTGCGCTGCAACTATGCAACATCGCAACCAAGTGCAAGGTTGCTGCAACCATCCTACAACTTTGCCGCAACGAAGTGTGCTGTATGGGTAGTAGGACAGTTACTACGGGTTGAAATCGACAACAGGTATGGAGTCCTACCCAGTTAGGGCTGCCATCCGTCCGAGTTTCCCCGATTTGTCCTCTTTTTTAGGGCGTCCGGGGAAGTCCGGGCGGATTTTCTGTAGTGATCCGGGTTTTTTGATGTTGCTCGCTCGCAGTTTGTAAGATTATTTTCGTGTTGATTTTTAAAAAAAAAAAAATTATGTTTTTCTACGTTTAGCACAATCGATTGGTTTAATTTTTTTTTTATTTTATTTTAGTTATAAATTAAATTTGCGTATTTTATGTGTTCTTTTAGTTATAAGTTAAGTGTATAAAAAAGTGAAAAATAAATTCCTACTTTTTACAACTATATTTTATCTATCTTTCTTGATTATGGTCACAGTCTATATTTTACAGAAACTGTTGTTTTGGGATATCGTAGCTAATACATACATATAAAAAATAGTTAAAAGTGTCCGGGTGTCAAGTGGAAATGTCCGGGGTTTTAAAGCTCTCTGTCCGGGGTTTGTGATTTTACAGATGGCAGCCCTATACCCAGTCCCCAAACCGTTCGCCGTCCGAGGGTTAATGTCATACCACGATTCATCTTGGGCTTTTTATAAAATTTTGACCAAAACTATCGCAGTATCGCGTGTTGTCATCCACGTAAGAATCACTTCGAATACGATGTATATAAGTGGGTCTTTCAAGGTGGCTACAAATCTGTCCTCGCCATGCCGGACCTGTTTAACGCACGCAGGCAGTAGTATATGTACATTAGGGTAGCTATTATTTACTCTTGGTGAAATTTTTTGTCAAGATTTTCTTCGCGGCACACCACAGAATAGTTCCAATTAATAAAAAAAAAAATCTATGTAAAGACCGAGTTGGAGGCCGATTAGATAAGGAGAAAGGGAGCCCCGAGCGCTTAACCATTTTAATAATTACTTAAAAGCGCACAAACTCGATTTTATTTATCTTTTATTTAGCGATTTTAACTTCTAAGTTATTGATTACTTCAAAGAATATGTGAAACAACAGGTGTAGATCCAGACAAGGAGGATTTTTTATATTCTAGTACTTTTTCTCGTGCGACAAATGATTTTCGAAAAAAATTTGAAGAACTTAAAAAAGTAGGGGACAGCGGGGCTGGCAACCAATTTTTTACTTTTTGTTTTTTAATAAATTATGTGGGCGAAATATCATTAAACTAATTAGTACATTTGATAGGGTATACATTTGGCTATGTGATTAAATTATTAATAGTGAAACAATTAACGTATTTTAATGTTTTTCTAATACCTTCCATGCTGGTCAACCAGCCTCATGATCGGGGTTGGTTGACTTACAGTATGGGGTAGGTTGACTATATGTAGGTACAATCAGTTAAGAAAATGTTATTAGTAATTTATTTCAGTGGTAATAAAATAACACAATGTCACAAGAGTTGTTTCATTATTAAATATTAATTTCTTTCTTTCATATTTTAATTATAATGTATTTATAACATTGTGTGAACTTTAGGGTTGTTATCCCCATATCACCCTAACGAAAGGGGGTAGAGATCTGAAATTTCTCTCACAATCAGTGGTTTTTTAGGCAGAGCATTATTTGGTACACATAAATACTAAAACTGGTGCTGGGGCTGTTTTCCCTATGCTTACCCGGCTAGACCCTTTAAAGTTTAAATAAAAAATAAAAATCGCTTTATGAATAACAAAATAACAATATAAACCTTATTAGTCAACCAGCCCCGACCGATCATTTCGACTTAAATAATCTATACGATCTTCAATTATTTATGTATAAACAAAAATACTTTATTAGATGGTCTAGTAAACAAACTTTAAGGTAGTCCCTTAACATTTATTCTATTGTAACTATATAGAGCGTGAAAAAATAAAATATTTAAGAAAAAATATTTATTTACGTAGTCAATTTTTCGACAAACGCTGATAACTGTTAAAAAACGTGCGTTCGCGGGGTCGGACATAAATGCATGGCATAGTAGAAGTGACTTCTTTCTACAGGGAATCATTTCGCAGTAGAGCATATGTCGGTGCAAAGTTATTAACAATTAGTCAACCTACCCCTTGAGACAACCAGCCCCGGTCTCCCCTAAACAATTTATGACTGTATTTACGGTATGACCCAACCAACGAAATGAACTGAAATTTTGAGAGACTGGGCGGGAGGGGGAGGGGGGGAATCTCTAATATAAAATTTCAGCTGTGGGTATTTGTTAGTTTCTGCGATAATAATAAAAAACTTTCGGCAAAATACATTGAAATCTACCTATACACACGTTACTAACACAACCATCTACTCGTCGCCGTCGATTCTTTCGCAGCCGACGATACAATGTATAGGGATACGGTAACAACAACACATTTTGGTTTGTTTGAATAAATAAATGTATGTTAATCATAACTTGTCGATCATTTCCAACATCTGTCAGATTTAGGCTGGGGGCACACGAGCGATTTTTTTACGTCCGTCGCGACGGACGTTAATTGTGACGGACTTATGTGTACACCGCACACGAGCGTTGCTTCTTTTGCGTCAGTTCGCAAAGGAAGTGCAACCGATATGGACGCGTGTGATATTGTAGCGTTTTCATACATGACGTATTTATATTTGAATGGTAGGCGAAAGAGAACATTTTCGGTACATCCCATAAATGGGGAACGATATCGATATGGGCATTATTTTACGTTGTACAAACAACTACGTGAAGACCCTGAAAAATGGTTTAATTACTTTCGCATGCCCATGAATTCGTTCGATGAATAATACTTACCAATTAGTTTCTGCTGTGTTTGTGATTCCGA
Organism: Andrena trimmerana; assembly: GCA_951215215.1. NCBI lineage: Eukaryota > Metazoa > Arthropoda > Insecta > Hymenoptera > Andrenidae > Andrena > Andrena trimmerana. The sequence goes on from OX578062.1 coordinate 13,798,440, forward strand.
GTCATAATTATGTAATAAAATAGAACAAATTTCCACCCATGCTGCATTTTTCTTATTTTTATCTTTATGATCCTCATTCGAGGTATTCCATATCAATTCCCTTTTCCACACTTCACTTATTAATAATTCAGTGTCAATATTAATATCCATTTCGACAAATAAGATGGTAATTTTCTATAATAACGTACATTTGTGTGCCGTGCTACATTTCCGAGTATATAATACAGAACGTGCGTCGACGCTTTGTAACGTTCGTTCTAGCATAAATACGTCGATGAAAAATTAACGCACGTTGCACCGTCCGTTGAAAGTAACGTCCGTTCCCAGTATGCGGACTCTAATATACTACAATGTATTTCTACAACGCAGCGTCGTGACGTCCGTCGCGACGGATGTAAAAAAAAAAAGCTCGTGTGCCCCCAGCCTTACTTTTCAGTTAGGTTTTGCGTACAAACTCAGATATTATTGCTGTTGACTCCCGAGTATTAGTATTGGTTTGGGCTAGATATTGGGGGGAGGGGGCGCTCACGGACGCGTAAAGCATGTTACCGAACCGATGTGAGTTTGGGAATACTAAAAACTGATGCAGTTACAAGCATCGCGCGATGAGGTCAATATCGTACATTGTATCGTCGACTATGAAACAATCGACGGTGACGAGAATGATGATTCTGTTAGTAACGTCTGTATAGGTAGATTTCAATGTATTATGTCGAAAGTTTTTTAATAATATCTCAGAAACTATCAAATACCCGCAGCTAAAATTTTATATTAGAGGTTCTCCCCCCCCCCCTCCCGCCTAGCCCCTAAAAATTTCAGTTCATTCCGTTGGTTGGACCATACCGTAGTATATCCCAATTTATTTGTAATTTTAAAAGTTTAAATGCTTTGCGAATACTTTTTATTGTGAAGGCTAAAAACAAAATGTGTACTGTAGCATGCAGAAAAAGAAGCTTTGACAAACACTGACCATCGAAACGTTTCGAGAACACGCTTGTAGGCCGCCCGTGAGCGGAGACGTGCGGGCGCGGAACCGCGGCTCGCGAGACCCGCGCTTGACGACGCGTCTGTTGATTTCTGCGGCCGCGAATAGCAACGATTGGGTATAAATTAGAGGCCCGCAAAGGCATTTCCTGATTCGCTGTTCCGAGAGAGAGGACGAGGTAAGACCAACGGCCGCTCTCGGACAGCTTAGGGACTGCGGCAGGAGAGTTCGGCGATAATACCTGGACATTTGCTGGAGGGAGTACGCATTAGAGTCTGTTCCTAGACGCTCGACCGATATGAAGAGTACGGCGATAATACCTGGACGCCTATCGGTCGAGAGAGTACAGAGCATCTCATTAGAAAATAAAGGGAAGACTACGGGAGAATATTCCTGAACACCCGTTCGGTATGGAGTGTTTGGCGACAATACTTGGACGCCAACCGAACGGGAGAGTACAAAGTAACTCCTCGACGCCTCATTAGATAAAAGTAAAGTGCCGTCTGCACAATAGAATCTAGTAAAATTGTATAAACACAGCGAGACGCAATGTCTGACTCCCGAAATTTGTAGCCCCTTCCTACCAATCAAACCATGTATTCCTAGTAGAGCTCTTACTTTTGACCCGTCGGGTACCCGGGTAGCCGGAAATTACCCGAAACAACTTCAAGCCAATGAATGTGGTATTGTTCAATCATATTTGGCTAACATCAGACTATACCACAGACAATACTACATTCAATGGCTTGAAGTTGTTTCGGGTAATTTCCGACTACCCGGGTACCCGACGGGTCAAAAGTAAGAGTTCTAATTCCTACCTAATCCGAATAAACCTTGTCTGTCCAGAATTATCCTTATTTCCACAACCACAAAGGCTACAGTATTTTTTATTTGCAAGGACTATTTTTTACATACGTAAGGGGCACATAAACGGGGTTTGATATGTGAAGAATTTTTCCTAAAATTTGTGACCGAAATTCGAAGAAATAACGAAGATATAGGCATTAGGAATGACATATTCAAATGCATTTTTCTCGAAACCATTACTCAGATTTTTGTTCATTTTTGTTGCATTAAAGGTGCAAAATTTCATATTTGATTTTTTTAAATTTTAAAAAAATTTAAATGCGTCTCGAATAGTTCTTATTTATGAAGATTAAATGATCCATCTAATGTCGGTATCTTCAATATTTTTGCGAATTTCAATCCCAAATTTGGGGAAATCATTCTTGACGTATCAAACACTGAAAATGTGAAAGAAAAAAATATCGATCTTTTCGGAATATCCAGGTGTATGTCTCCCCTTAAGGGGATCGTCCGGTCTAAAAATCGATTTTTCTTTTATTTCATTTTTCGAATGTTCAACCTTTTAAAAATGCGTGTTTAAAAGAATTTGTTGAAATTCGTAAAATTCTCGAAGTTATAGGCATTTGAATAGCGGGAAATGTGTAGGTAAAACCCAGCCACTTGGAACTCACGTAAAACTTTAAACGCGTTTTTCTCGAATCATGATTTTTCCGAACGGTAGACAGCAGAACAAAAGAAATTATTAACCGAATCCATAAAACTTGGTGGCATTTTCTTTGTAAATGAATTCACTATCGCATCACCCTTTGACCATCAATTTAAAGGTCATAGTATTAACATTTTTAGGCGCAGAATTACCCCCTTTTTCGCATGTTTGTGTTCAAACGTGTACCAAACATGGCCATTTTGCTTTATTTGCCTTCTTAAAGGCTGATGCGATAGTGATGGATACAACCTATAAGAATATATTTGGTTTTTTGATTTCAAACAATTCTACCTCGAGTTCTACTGTCTACCGTTTCCGTCGCTTTTGTTGCAGCAGTGCACTGAGCGCCACGTAAAATTCGAACCATTATAGAAAAATGAAAAAAAAAAAAGAAGTTTTTATATCCTTGAAGAACGAATAAAGAAAGACCATAAAGTTTTTTACTGCAAGTTGTATACTTTTTTGAGAAAAAAAGATCCTAAAGATCACCTATTTTTTGAGCGTTTTGACCGGACGATCCCCTTAAATCTGTAACAAATAATCCTTGAAAATAAAAAATACACATTTTCTTGATTGCATTCATAAATAAAAAGTGTTCGCAAAGCATTTAAACTTTCAAAATTACAAAAAAATATTTACTTTATTCAGGTTTTTTTATTTTTTCTGAAAACCGTTTGCGGCATGAGAAATAGTAATAGAATATAATATTATTTCACATGTTTTTAATGTAATCAATAACTTGGAGGATAATTAAATAAAATCGTCTTTGTGCGCTTTTAAGTAATTATTTAAATGTTCAAGGGTCCAGGGGCTCCTTTTCCCCTTATCCAATCAGGCGCAAACTATAGACAGATTTTTTTTATATTAATTGGAACTCTTCTGGGAAGTACTGTGAAGAAAATTCAAAAGTCGAAAATCACCTCAATGTACTATTCCTCTGTCACGTCCTGGGTGGTGATGGGGTTAGGACGATGACGATTTCGGGAGTTCTTGCCCCGTCACCTCCAACGTACCGTCGCGCCCTAAGGCCGGCCGGATTACGCCGCAATGGAGTAAACTGTGCGGGGCAGGTGGATTGGCTTTTTGGGATCGAGGAGGAAAAGAAGAGGTGTGTTTCGTCTCGGGACCGCCAGCCAGACTCATCAGTAGGGCTATAGCTGACGGCCCCTACCCTAGACACGCACGGGGACACAGAGGACATGATTTGGAAACTTGTATATATACGAATGACATTGATAGTTAGGACTAGCGAGAAAGATTGGAGAACTCTGGTGACGCTCGTTGACACTAAGTCGCGTGGTGGGGTCGGGACGTCACACCCCGGCCGAAAGAAGACCCCTAACAAGCGGTTTCGGGCAATGTAGTCCGTCACTGTGACGACTGATCGGGCCACCTATTTGGGCACACTTCTAAAGACGGGGCACACGTATTTTGGTTATTGGCTGAAGTCAGAGATGGACACTATTTAAATAAAAAATTATTTAAATAACGTATTAAATAAAAGAGCCTTTATTTTTATTAGTCGTCGAATAAAAATAACTTTGAGTTATTTTTATTCGAAACGCATCAAATAACTTTTTTATTCAACGTGATTCATTCGACGGCCACGCATGTTTTTATTCGACGGGAATTCATTTTCAGCTTCAAATGATTTTCTCAGTTTCATTCGTATTTTTATTCGAAAGTTATTCAAAGTTCAAATAACTTTGGGCGAGCCTCGAGAGCCTTTGATCGAAGCCGCCGGCTTCTTGAGCCAAGCGACATTGTATTGTTCGCCCGTATAAACTGCAGCGCGGAGGTCCTTGGCCATGTGTCATCGATTATACACAAACGGAATTTCTTTATTTTTCGTCGTATCTATATGAAAGAGAGACCAATGGATTCCTTGCATTCTCCCGATTAAATTGACAAAAAATTATTTAAATCAGACTACTTTTAACGAAACGGGCTTTCAATCCTGCAAATTAATTTTATTCTTAATATCGTTAATTATAGTTCAAATTATGTGAGGATTGGTATCATTTTCATCAGGAAACCCTAAAAAATCCATTGGTAATACTTTCATCAATACATATCAAGAGACACGGTAGTGTCTCGCGCCAAGTATATAGCTATATGCAAAGCGCGAGACGCACAGTGTCTCTATTACGCCACGACCCGCTATCAAAAACCCTGAGATTATCGAATCTCAATAACGGCTAATCCGATTAGATTTTGAATGGTCTTAATGGATAGCTTGGGTTTGATTTACATCAGAAAAGTGTCTTTGTTTTGGTCCTACGTGCCTTATGAGCTGAGATATTTCAATGCAAAGTTCCAATTTGACGAATTTCACGTTCTTAAGAATTAAGCATCGTGAACGTCAAGTGTTGGCAAGAGGGGAACATGAAAGGGAGAGGAAATGTCCCCAATATGCGCGTCGTTCATTGGATGAAGGTTTCGGCACTTTCGGCCAATCGCGTAACAAATTTTTGTCACGTGACAGCCAGATAGAGAACACATCTGTGGAGATAAACGTAACCTCGCTAGTGTCAAACAATCATAACCTGCGGAAACTTGTCAAAAATTTTGAAATGTCACGAGTTTCTACACCATTTAGGACACTGAATTATTGTCTCAATTAACAAGGTAAGTCGCCAAAATTTTTTAACAGACTATTTATGTAGAGCTTATAGAAACGTAGGGGGCGAACAGACTTGGTAGTTGTCTGAAGAAGGTTCGACAGAGCACCATCTTCTTTCGCACAAGTTCCTACAAAATAATATATTGTTCTTATACCAGCAAACTATTTTTACATTAGATTTTATATGTAAAGCTTATAAAAATGAAGGGGACGCACAGGCTTGGAGGTTGTCCGGAGTAGGTTAGATAGACACAGAAGCATCTTGTTTCGCACAAGTTTCTGGAAATTTGTCTAATAAGGTAAATGGATAAAAATTTTCAAATTAGCGTAGCAGTAAGAGTTAAGAAAATTATGGCGTACTGCTTGCAATGTAGAGTAAGTGACATTAGTGAAGAAAGTACGCTGAAAATGCATCTCCCTAGATACTTTTCAATCTTTTGTGAGAGATATTCGTACTACTTTATTAAAATCCCCAGTAGTTCCAACGCTATTCATTAATTTAATTAGTTTCCCATTAACAATATTTCAATTTACCAATAAACATGCTAAATAAATTTTATTCCAACACCAATAATCTGTGCGTTAAAAATATTGGATCTCTTCGTTCATTTTCACTAAATTACCATTAGCATGTAAATTTCCTCCAAGACTTTCTGCCATACGCTCTCACCTCCTTCGGACACATTATGTAGTCTCTACATCTTTAGCAAAAGTCCACTCTTTTTCTATAAGTTCTACGTTATGTTGTAACTAAAAAATATGACTTTTATATATTCACAGATAATCGAAGCAGAAGATGATGCAGTGTGATCTACGTCAGAGAAAAAAATTTATTGTGACATAGTATTATATTAATTAAACGATTTTATTCAGCGTTGATCCTCTGTTGCTTCTTGTATGTTTGGTTCATATCTGAAAACTGAAATTTAAACCAATTCCTCTAATCCAATTGTCTTGAAGCATTGCACGCGTGCGTAGTTTGGAAGACAATACAATATATTTAAAAAAAAATAATCCCGAGAGGGTGATAAAATTATCCAGTCATCAGTAAACACTAAAAAATGTGTGAAATCCCAACAAAATTACCTTTTTTTTAAAAAAAAAAGGTACAAAAGTGCGCCAAGTATATAATCCCGTTAAAAAGAATCCCACTTAAAAACATTATCGTAAATTAATATCCTATCAAAAAGAATGCCACTTAGAAACGTTATCCTAAATTAATATATCCTATTAAAAAGAATCCCATTTAAAAACATTGCCGTAAATTAACAGCTTCACAAAACTAATGATATACAAAATTTGCGCCAATTACAGCAATGGCTATTTATACAAAGACAAAAGTGTATTTAATAATATTAAGCAGATATATTTTCATAGAAATAAATATTTTAATGCGAATAAAAATTTTATTTTCAAAATACTTGGCGCTGCGAAACCGAAAAAATGTTAACTAATTGTCTTGGTTAATAAATGAAACAATATCTAAAACAAGACAAGACACCATTGAGATAAGAAAGAAAGAAAAGGATTTTAATGCAATTTATACATATTTATTCAGTTTAGCAACACTAATTCGGTTTCGCAGCGCCAAGTATTTTGAAAATAAAATTTTTCTTCGTATTAAAATATTTATTTCAATGAAAACATATCTGCTTAATATTATTATATACATCTTTCTTGTCTCAATGGTGTCTTGTCTTATATTGTTTTATTAATTTACCAAGACAATTAATTAACATTTTTTCGTAAAATAATTAAAAATTTGATTCGTATTAAAATATTTATTTGTATGAAAATATATCTGCTTAATATTATTAAATACACTTTTGTCTTTGTATAAATAGCCATTGTTGTAATTGGCGCAAATTTTGTATATCATTTAGTTTTGTGAAGCTATTAATTTACGGCAATGTTTTTAAATGGGATTTTTTTTAATAGGATATATTAATTTATGTCAATGTTTTTAAGTGGGATTCTTTTTGATAGGATATTAATTTACGACAATGTTTTTAAGTGGGATTCTTTTTAAAGGGTAAAAAATATGAACAGTATGTGGCCCGTCGCTTTTATGGCTCTCGGCTGTCAACGGGCGGTCTACTGGGGCCCGAGAAAGCAAAACAGTGGGGTAGGTAGATCTTTCTCGATAATCCAAGCCCCAAAGTTTTTCAACAATCGGAAGACTGTATGTGCATACAGTGAGTGTAAAAAGTATTCGTACAGCGACCAATTTAATGTAAAAATTTGTATATCCATGCGTGTAATAAATTTTAACGCAAAACAATGATTAATCAATATTCCTCGATGTTTGTAGAATAGATTTTGTATAAAGAAAATTTTTTTCCCTTTTACATTTACAAAGATGTTAAAAAAAAAAAATAGAAAAAACGAGCAGAAATGGACGCGCATAAAGTATTCGTACAGTTCAATAAATAATTAATAAACTGTGGAAATAAACTAAATATTTGATGTTTTAATAATTTGCGGGATTGCCTTTTGATTTTATAATAGCTTCGAGGCTACTTGGTATGGAATTTACTAAGTTGGATGTTATAGCAGGCTGTATTTTACACTACTCTTCTAGCAGAATGGCTTTCAAATTTTTCTTTAGATGTAATATTATGATTACGTATATTTTTGTCCAAATAACCCTATAGATGCTCTATGTGATTGATATGTGGTGATTATGGAAGCGTTTTAAAATACTTTGGTGGGCTAAATAAAACTCTCTGCCTAAGGTCGGGGCCATATATATTGGCCGGTGAGTTTCGTGAGGGGTATTCTCCCACCACACATTTTGCTTGCCTCGTTGCTCCTTTTCTCAACGTTTTCTGACTCGCTCTCGTTCCATCTCGCTCTCGCCTTCGCAGAACAAGAGTGAGCCAGAAATGGTGGGGATAGTGCCAAGCTTCTGGGGTGTAGACCAAACCGAGCTGTCAGCGTAGAAATACACACATCAGAATAGGTGTGCGTTAGCTACGAAAAAATTCAGGAGCTTTATTGGTTAGAACATTGACACTTCCGCGATAGCTTCATCTCGTATTGGTCTGCGCATAGCTTCGTAACGCACACAACTATTACGCTAAGGACAAATAACAGCCAAACGGCTAGGTTCAGGTGGAGCCGAGCAGCGTTCCTGCTACCCCACCATGCCCTGCGAGGGCCACGCAACTCTAACTGACAAATCCACGATCGTCAGATGGTGGTGACTGATTTCTCCTCGATCGCTGTTCGCGAAAACAAATTCACCGGCCAATATATCTGGCCCCGACCGTAGTATTATATGCAGAATGCTTTGGATCATTGTCATGGGTAAATATGAAATTGTCAGTAAGTCCCATTTTATTTGCACTAGCATAGATGTGCTTGCTGAGGATGTCAATATAAACACTATAATTCATAATACCATCGAAGCTTCCACTTCAGCTGCACTCATACAGCCGCAGGCAAATACAGAACCCCCGCAGTATTTTATTATAGGTCGCAAATTTTCTTTCTTGAACTCTGTATTCTTTTTTCTCCATACTGTGAAGTCTGTTTTGGACCCAAATATTTCGAATTTGTTGGCGTTAGTGAATTCGAAATATTTGGGTCTGAAGCACACCTCACAGTATGGAGAAAAAGGAATACAGAGTTTAGGAAAGAAAATTTGCGATCTATGATGAAATACTGCGGGGGGGTCTGTATTTGTCTGGGGCTATATGAGTGCAGCTGAAGTGGAAGCTCTACATTTCATCGAGTTTATAATTGACATTATGAGCAAGCACACTCATGCTAGTGCAAATAATATGGGACTTAATTACAATTTTATATTTACCCATGACAATGATCCAAAGCATTCTGCAAATAATACTAGGCAGAGAGTTTTATATAGCCCACCAAAATATTTTGAAATGCCACCAGAATCACCACATATCAATCCCATAGAGCATCTATGGGATTATTTGGACAAAAAAATACGTAATCATAATATTACATCCAAAGAACGTTTAAAAGCCACTCTGCCAGAAGAGTAGAGTAAAATACAGCCTGTTATAACATCCAACTTAGTAAATTCCATACCAAGTAGCCACGAAGCCAGTATAAAATCAAAAGGCAATCCCACAAATTATTAAAACATTAAATATTTAGTTTATTTCCATTATTTATTAATTCTTTATTCAACTGTACGAATACTTTTTGCGCGTCCATTTCTGCACGTTTTTTTCTGTTTTTGTTAATATCTTTGTAAATGTTAAGGGAAATAAAATTTTGTTTATACAAAATCTATTCTACAAATATCGAGGAACATTGATTAATCATTATTTTCCGTTAAAATTGATTACTCACATGGATATACAAAATTTTACTTTAAATTTATCGCTGTACGAATACTTTTTACATTCACTGTACATATTCTTTCTGATGCTTTCGGTGGTGCGCGCAACCATTGCATGTGCGGCTTCATGTTGCACGTCCAAAAGTATTCTATTAATTACAATTAGTAATTCAGCTTTTATTTTTCAATTGTTTGATGCGAAACTCTGGTTAAGAACATCGCAATACGAAGCTAATATTCTAGGCCCTAGAATCTTCGGTATTGCCAATAAGTATTGCAGTTGAAATGCGTGCCTGACCGTGTTAAGACCTGCGAACCTTCAGAAGCGAGCGCTCGACAGCCGAGAACTACGGGGCCATAAAAGACATAGATAGCATAGTCATTAAGACCGGAAAAATGTGAAATCAGATTCTTCATCGAATCTGCACGAAAGTGATATCAATCGTCTCCTTGTGTGTTCCCGGCGAAAATGATACCAAACCTGACATAATTTGAACTATAATTAACGATATTAGGCATACAATTAATTTGCAGGATTGAAAGTCCGTTTCGTTAAAAGTAGTCCGATTTAAATAATTTTTTTGTCAATTTAATCGGAAGAATGTAAGGAATTCATTGGTGTCATTTTCATATTGATACGACGAAAAATAAAGAATTTCCGTTTCTGTATAAGCGATGACACATCGCCGAGGAACTCCGCGCTGCAGTTAATACGGGTGAACGATACAATGTCGCTCGGCTCGGGAAGCCGGCGACTTCGATCAAAGGCTCTCGAGGCTTGCCCAAAGTTATTCGAACTTCGAATAACTTTCGAATAAAAATACGAATGAAACTGAGAAAATCATTCGAAGCTTAAAATGAATTCCCGTCGAATAAAAAAATCATGCGTGGCCGTCGAATGAATCCCTGTCGAATAAAAAAGTTATTTGAAGCGCTTCGAATAAAAATAACACAAAGTTATTTTTATTCGACGACTCTCGAATAAAATTTTTGTCTTTTATTCGAAATCAATTTTTTATTTAAAATAATTTTTTGCCCATCTCTGATTGAATTCCCACATTTAGCTGAGAATTCTGTGTCGTACCGGTATATATAACAGTTGGCTAGATAGGCCAGTTGCTGTGGTACCGGTACGACGCTCGCCGCGTATGAAGTAATATCTTCACTAAGCAGAGAATATTTTCCGTTATATAATATTGCCTTTTATGCATTACATAAAAATATTATATTGATTTTTGAAAAAATTATTTTAAATAAAGGTAACTTGCAAGGGAACAATTTTAACCCGAAAATTCTGATTTTAATGAAACTTTGTGTAAATGTAAAGCATATTAGAGTATGCAAAGAGCAATATTTTTCTATGAAAATTCACTCTAACAGGGTGAATAGCAACCCTTAAAGTTATCGCGATTTTGTTTTCTTAATATAACTTTATTTTTCTTTTGCTGATGTGATAGAGCATTATAAACTGCACAATTATTATATTTAAAGTTTGGTTGTATCCCGCACCGTTACAATGTTATATTAAAAAAGAAAAACGTAAAACTCCTTTGGAGAGAATTTCCTCAGAAAAAAATTGCTGCTTGCATTCGCCAATATGCTCTGAATTTACACGAATTTTGATTAAAAATAGATTTTTGAGGAGAATCTCGTTAATTCAGTGATGATTAAAAGAAATTAAAATAAATTTTGTTACATGATTTATCGGCGGCAAGACTGCCGCGCGAGGCAGGATTACTGATAGTCCAGTAAACTTAGAATCTGTCTACGGAATAATTCCCAGCAAACTACATTTTGTCATGGACGTTTATTTCGTCGTTTTAAACAATATGTCAAAAGTCCCCATCGATCAGTCTTCCGCTAAAAATTGTACAGAGGGTTGAAGGCAAAAAAAGCTGTTTTTTCGAGAATATCCCGTTAGTTATCAGTTTTATGACAAAAATAGTTATTATGAGATTTGTAGCATAGGAAATTCCTTTACAGTGAATTTAGGCAGCAACAAAAAATGAGTAATACATAACTATACATCCTCTATATATCCCAACAGATTAAAGTTTAAATTTCTTCACTTTAAGGGGTTGAAATTGCCCCCTGAAAATCCGCTAATTTTTCGATTTTGTGTTATAACTCACGAACTGCAAGAACTGTGAGAACTATAACTTATCAAATGATTTATGTACAGTTTGCGAGTAATAATACAAAATAGAAAAATTTTCAGAGGTCAATTGCACCCTGTTGGAGTGTATTTGGGCAGCAAACAAAATTGCATTGTATTCAAGAGGACGTCCCCTATATATTCATAATGTTTCATCATTTTTTGAATTTGCGAGTTCGAGATCTCCTCGTGTCAAAAGTATGAAGATTGAAACTTGGTAATCCGTCATACATGAAAATGGTTACGCCTACGAAAAAATTCGTACAACCTTTTTTTGTACAGAATTTCCTAAGCTACAAATTTCATAATAACCATTTAATTTTGTCGTAAAACTGCTAGCTAACGAGATATTCGCGAAAAACGGCTTTTTTACCTTCAACCCCTGTAAAATTTTTAGCGGATGTCGGATCGATGGGGACTTTGACATATTGTTCAAAACAACGAAATAAAGGCCCATGCCGAAATTTAGATTGCTGGGGATTATTCCGTAGATTGGCCAGATTTCCGTCTAATTTCACTGGACTATGCGGCGACGAAAGACGAAAGGGACTTCTTGCTTGGTTAATTTCCATAAGTAATCATACGCGGGCTCTGCAGCAATATTTTCGGTGCTTTCCAGAAAATATGGACGTGAAAAAACGCCAAACTATGCGCAGGAAGCAAAGCCCAGGATATAAACACTCACCGACGCCTTTAGCCCAGTTACGCACATGCGACCAGTCGCCGGCGACCAGGTCGCAGACGACCACGAGACACACGGGGATATATGAGTTCGTACGCACTTGGTCGCGACGACCAGCCAGTCCTCGGCAACCACGAAAACGTGAGCGATGCACGGGAGACCAAGTGGTCGCGGCGACAAACGAGGTGCCCTGTTTCCAATGCACGCGTTCACACGACGAGCGACTTTGTTGGCGACCAGACACCTGCAAGCAACGAAATGAGTTTCGATACGCAGAAATTTATTTTGCAAATTGAATCTCGAAAGGCAATTTGGGACTTATCATATAATGAATACTCCTATCGCGACATTTAAAAAACAATAAGAAAAAATGGTGCATTTATTTGGGAATGAGGAAGCCAGTAAACATTCCTTTCTTACGGCGATCTTACAGTAAAGAATGCACTGAATGTTGCCTCTTCTTTATTTATTTTTTTCAATGCACTTCACAATTAGAACAATCTACTCCGCGTACATTCTGTTTAGCGCTCTCTACGAAACTGATAGGTATCGAATTGCTCGGTCTGGTCGCTTCGTTTAGTTGCCCGAATTTTGATCTCTCGGCGACCAAGTTGCCGGCGACTGGTCGCAGGTGCGTAACGACCCTTATTGTCGTGTTTTTACGTCCATACTTTCTGGACAGCATCAAAAGCATTACCTGTGTGTTCACGAGTGTGTATTTTGACAACAAACGAAACAAAGGGTCCGCTTTCTATGTTTTGTATAAAACTTTCCCGACAGGAGCGGTTGCTCGTTAATCTGAAAGCTATTATACAGTATCTTGAAGGTAACCAAAGTAAATAATGTAACTAATACATCAAATGATATATGGTCATTCCCACTTACAAGGAGTATCACCTAATTCGCATCACTCGGATTTTTATCAAAAGAGGGTGATAGATAATAGCCAAATTTTGTTCTTCCATCCATCAAAAATTTTTGTAACGAATAATTCTATTGGTTCCAAGGAATTATAAAAGTGTAGTTATTTATGGGAAATACGATGTGGAAGATGTATAAAAAACAGATAAATCGTAAGGTGCATAGGGCGACAAGTCGTAAGTTGTTCCGAATGCATGAAATGTAATTTTTATTGCGCGTAAAGAAGTAGCATGAGAACGATTCATTAACAATCATAGAAAATGTTCAGATGTGACTGAATTTCAACTATATAGCCACACTTCTTCACCGATCAATTATTTATCGCCAATACCACATTCGTATAGATTCCGTCAACAGTATTCTACTTAAGGGCACATCCCGGTCAAAACATCAAAAAAAATTTTTTTACATATTTTCATCTCAAATCTCAAGAATGACCAGGTCAAATTTTAGAACAAAATTCCTAACGGTACAGATTTTACAGTCAGTTCAGGGAGATCAACAGTGTGACGGCCTTATAAATAGGTGTTTTTTGAAGATAGATTGTGGCACACGTATAATAGATAGAAATGTAATTTTTCTTTTAACTAATGATACATTTATTGATGTAAAAATAGAATCAATTTTTGTTTTAATCGAATAAACACATGGAAAATAGGGCTCACGGTCACGTCTCCGTCATTAGAGGAACGCACTCGGTGTCAAACTTTAAGTACATACGTTTTTCTCGAAACAATTTATCACGCACTATCGCCACGATAAAACCTGCAATTCTTGACCAAACCTAAAAAATCAAACGGGATTCTACTCGTAATTATACTGGCATCGGCGCTACCCTCTATTGCGAATTTTCATATAATGCATTTTTTTTAAGAAACATTTTTATGGGAAAAATCGATGTTTCGGGACCCTATCGTGTTAACCCTTAGGCTGCCGCTATAGCCACTATATTGGCACGGTTCTACCCCCTCGACTCTATGGGACCTATTGACTACTCATACATAAAAATTTTTGGAAAAAAAGGACCCCTATTTTTACGAAAAAATAGCGGCAGCCTAAGGGTTAAACACATGGCAATCATCGCTCAGTTGTTTCTTAACACTGCCTGAGGGTAGCGCAATAATCACACATGTGTAATTAAGGAATACCTTTGTTTTTTATTTTGGATGATCCTGTCTAAAGTTATCGTGGCTATAGTCCAGGTCTGTTTTTTACAACGATGGAATGCGTATCCGAAGTAGGGGTCAGCAAAAATGAAATAAAAATTTGCTTAACTACTCTAAATTTATAGCAGAATAAAGTGAAAAAAGTTTTAGACCCATACATTGTATACTTTTTTCTAGAAAAAATCATGGAAGTCATCTATGTTTTCACGCGATTTGACTGGGAAATGCTCTTAAAACACAGTGCACTCACGCCGCATCAACACTGTGCATTGTTTTGTTTTGTATACTGTTAGAAAAAAATAAAAATGGACTTATTTCAATTATTGTAGATGTTTGCAGATACGAAGTTGGCTAACGTGTTGTGGGTTGTTGCTCGCATATGGCAACAATATTATCTGTCTATACAGGAGGTTTGCATGACATCAACCTTTTATACATTCATCCGCGAACTTCATCAACCATTATTTTACTGATGAACCATCATCGGAAGAGGGGAATGAAATATAACAATTTTTCTACGCGTTCAATCCATTACGTTTTGTTTTACACGTAAACTATATAGAGTATAATTCTAAACACATTTTCGTGAATATCTGCATGGAGAATTGATCGTTTTTTATAGTTGTTCATTACTCTGTCTTATATTACTTTTCATCGCAAAATAAAAAAATCCACTTCAATCTACATTCTACAAAAACGTGTTCAAATTGTTACATTTTATGCATTCGTTTCGAAATTATGGTCATTTAAAATCAACAACCTCCGGTTTGTCGCCCTATGGCCTCTATGCACCTTACGATTTATGTGCTTGTTGTACAACTTCCCTATTGTATGTATTTCTTATAAATAGTTATGCATTTATAATTCCTTGGGACCAATAGAATTATCCCCCACTCGTGGGCAGGTTTTTGGAGGATTTGGCGCCCCTAGGCTAACAAGCGTCTACCGCCCTGTCCGTGACATACATGTCACAGAATATTTTAATTTAAAAGAGTTTAGACAATTTTAAAATTAATTGAATATGACAACTCATATATGAATTATTGGTAATTTGCTACATGAAAAAAGTGAATTATTTTTAAAGTTGTCTCAAGCCCCCGTGTTTAAACATTTTTCAATTTATTTTACCCAAAATTTACAGCCCTCGGCTGTAGCCTAATTAGTCTATATACAGATCCGTCCCTGCCCTTACTAACATATTAAGGTCGGTATCAAATATATTAGCCGGTGAGTTTCGTTTCGCGAGCAGCGATCGAGGGGAAATCAGCCACCACCATCTGACGATCGTGGATTTGTTAGGTGGAGTTGCGGGGTCCTCGCAGGGTATGGTGGGGTAACGGGAACGCTGCTCGGCTCCGCCTGAACCTAGCCGTTTGGCTGTTATTTATTCTTAGCGTAATAGTTGTGTGCGTTACGAAGCTATGCGTAGACCAATACGAGATGAAGCTATCGAGAAAGTATCAATGTTCTAACCAATAAAGCTCCTGAATTTTTTCGTAGCTAACGTACACCTATTCTGATGTGTGTATTTCTACGCTGATAGCTCGGTTTGGTCTACACCCCAGAAGCTTGCCACTATCCCCACCATTTCTGGCTCACTCTTGTTCTGCGAAGGCGAGAGCGAGATGGAACGAGAGCGAGTCAAAAAACGTTGAGAAAAGGAGCACCGAGGCAGGCGAACTGTGTGGTGGGAGAATACCCCTCACGAATCTCACCGGCCAATATATATGATACCGACCTTAGGTGTCGGAAGAATTATGTTTCCCATTTCCTACCACCCTCTTTTACACACGAGTAGAGCATTCGAAAACATTGGACATATACTTTTTTATAACTGCCCATATTCATGTTTACGGGGTAAAAATATCCCCCAATTTTGGAAGTGAGAAATCTGTTTTGTCCAATTCTTCGAAAAGTAACGATGATAGAAAAAATTGTTAAATACAAAGGTTTTTTTTTAAGAAAGGAATATCCCGTTTCATATTTTTGTAATTGCATAATCTTTTTCGCCGAAAGTGGTAGGTGTAAACAACAAACTGTAACGGTAAACATCTGTAGAAATAACGGAGAATCAATGGCTTTAATTTCGTCGGTAAATATTCCAAATTATATTGCTCAGAACGAGATTGTGTATCATGTGTTCAATTTTTTTTACAATTTCATAGGGCACAGATCCATAACTGCTCCAGACGGTGTAGTTAGGTTGCATACACTTCGTAAATGTTTACTTTCTCTATTTTTATATAAGTACATAAAACTGGAAAAGCACGTGTGTTTATCATTTCAGTTTGTTGTTAAACAGGCTAATCTTGAACAAAAAGCTATGAATTTAAACATTCCTGTTAACGTTAATTTTCTAACGACCACCATACAGAAAACAATATTAGAATAGCTGGTCGCAACTTTCTTAAATTTTTGAAATTTTAAATAATAAAATTATAACAAATTGCCGCTCAAAGAAAATTATTCCTGTGAAGAAACAATGTTTTTTTTTTCTACTCGTATACGATTAACAAAATTGGGTTCAGCAATTTTCAGCGAAAAATATTTGTGTTTTTATCACTGTGGCTTTACTGTCGCTATCTATTCTACTTCAGCAATTTAGCTCGCGTCACCTTATTCTTTGTAAAAAAAAAGTAAACAATTTTTTTCAATCTTCGTTAATCTTCGCAGAATTCGACAAAAGAGATTTCTCATCCCCAGCTTTGAGGGCTATTTATAGCCCCCATACACGACTTTGGGCAGCTACAAAAAGAAGCAGGGGTTGATACAGTTCCGAAAATAACTGTTTCAAACTGTTATATATCGGTTCTGACTGAAAAAGTTATGAAGAATCGATATTCTGAATAACTGTTATATGGAACCGAAATTTCTGGCTATATCGATTTCGGTTACGGTTCTGCAGAACCGATATTATATTGGTTCCGTAACGGTTATATATCAGTTTTATAACGGTTTTATAACATCCTATCGGTTACACATCGGGTATGCGTAGCACGATCCAAAATATTTATGATCAATGTCACATTTTTTAATGGAAATTCGATTTCTTTATAAGTCTTTTTATCGCTGGGCCTCTCTATCTACTGTCTCTCTATTCAAACCTCCATCAATGCAGGAAAAGTCGAAATGAAAGACAGCATCTGTAAATTAAGTATTGAAAAGAGAGATTCTAGATAGAGAGGTTCAGCGATGAAGGATCTTATAAACAAACGCGAAGAGCGATTCTCTGGGTCGGATGGTTTAAGACCAATGGGCCAGAGTCAATTGTATTCCTGAGCTAGTGGCGATCACGTTGGATTTAATACAAAAAGAATTATATTTCGCAGCAAGACACGTTGTTGTCCTCGAGACACTGACTTTATTAAAAAAAAAAGTTAATAATCTTCACAATTAATATAAAATTAGTAGTAAGTTTGTATATATTAGGAATGTTATTCCTGTTAGTATTAGCAATACTTTAAATGAAGAGTCAAATTACTATTAGTCGTAGTGTATAATAGTTATTAGTGATATTTAAAAACATATCGACATAATGGGCCGAAAGAAATGCGACATTGTTCGTAAGTATTTTGAAACGTGCGATGACAGCATGAAAATGCGATGTATAGTTGGAAGTTACTCTGCAACAATTTCGGTATGTATATACAATTTACTTTCGTTAAATTTTTAGACACTTAAGGGGTCATGCTCAGTCAGGAGGCCGAAAAAAGGGTGGTCTTTGGAAATTTTTTACTCAAAAGATATAACACATTTCTCAAAAAATCTTTTTTCCTTTTAAGGATTGCATCTAATATCGTGCATCGTAATTTTTTTATTTAAAAATATTTAACAATAACTAAGTTATTGTCCATCACTCGAAGGTTCTCTGAAAAAGAAGGCTTCTGCGGTGACCACTGCTGCTCGAAAGTCGATCATCTAAAATGAAAAATTCAAAAGAATTTACTTATTATATTATATTATCTAGTATTTGAACGAAGGATTTTTTTATCCGATGCTTAGTTTTCTTTTAATTGCCGAAAGTCAGGCACGATCCATGATAAAAATTGAAACTTTTACTTTAAACATCAGCCATTTTTTCCCAAATCAATATTTCGAAAAATCCTTCATTCAAATACTAGATAATATAATATAATAAGTAAATTCTTTTGAATTTTTTATTTTAGATGATCGACTTTCGAGCAGCAGTGGTCACCGCAGAAGCCTTCTTTTTGAGAGAACCTTCGAGTGATGAACAATAACTTAGTTATTGATAAATATTTTTAAATAAAAAAATTACGATGCACGATACTAGATGCAATCCTTAAAAGGAAAAAAGATTTTTTGAGAAACGTGTTATATCTTTTGAGTAAAAAATTTCCAAAGACCGCCCTTTTTTTCGGCCTCCTGACTGAGCATGACCCCTTCAGGGGGCACCGCCACATTAATAAGGGTTTAACTTAAACGTAACTTACAAAAAAATTGATTTCAAACTATTTTTGAGATCAATTATTCTTCACAGATTTATTATTGAATCATAATAAATTATGATAAAAGGCGCTTAATTATGGTTAAGGCGAGCCAAGCCCGTAGCGAGAGTATACTGTATAACCGATATATAACCGTTACGGAACCGATATAATATCGGATCTGTAGAACCGGCACCGAAACCGATATAGGCCAGAACCGTTTTCGCTCGTAACTGTTTCAAGATTATTTCGGTTCTCATAACTGTTTCGAGAACCGGAACCCATATCATAACTGTTTTCAACCCCTGAAAAGAAGTATATGATGAATCTTTTCGAATGCTATACTCGTCTGCAAAGTTTGATCAAAATCCGAATTGTATGATGTTCCTTGTCTACTAGCTAAATACTAAAATACATAAATTAATTGTAATGTTTTAGCATATTTTCTGAATACACAGTTCGACAGCCATCTGGACTTGTAACATTCAATAGCCGTTTCTAATAGGTTTTCGTACACTGAAAACGAATCCGCAAACCGTTTGTCGCCATCACCCTCAGTTTTTGAGAAATTCGATTTCGAAAAAAAACTGCAAATTTTCGACTTTGAACATCTTTTATGTCGAAACGGTAATAGTTATTCAGATGCTCGTTGCGTTAAATTATTCTATGAACCCTTTCCGAATACAGCGATATGTTATTATTGCATTATGAACAATTAAATATGTTTAAACAACGATCAAAGGGAAAAGGACACCCGAAATGCATCCATTTTTGCAAGTATGTTTCAATTTATTTCCAAAACTAAGGGTCTGGGAGAAAATCTGACCATTCCACGCGATGCAGCAGACAGTTTTCCCTCGGAAAGCGTATACAAAAGTAGTATGTCTCGTTTTGTTTTCAATACAGAAGCGAAATAGTTTAGCAAAACGCGCGGTGCTGACAGTGGTAGTCAACGGCGGCGCGCCATCCACTGCCACTCAGCGTAACACAATCGCTTAAGGGGAGGTTCCAGTCTAGAGCCCAAAAAAATAGGTGATATTTAGGAATTAATTAAAGGAAAACTACTATATATAATTTAATGGGGCTTGTTGCATTATATTAAGGATGTCTTAAATTATAGAAATATATTTTTTCTTTTATAATTAATCATTGCAGACGGTCCTGGGGAGTCGTTAAAGTCAAGGCGTCAAAAAATTTATCCAAATCGGTGGGAACTGTATCTCCAAAATTTAGTAACCGATTCGACTGAAACCTTTTTTATTTTGAAGATTATTCTTCTGGCTAGGGGGGGGGGACTAGAAAAAAATACAAAAATGACATTTTTTTCAGAAAATAACGACATTTCATGTTTGAAATCACTTTTCCCTGTATTTTTCATCCTTTCAACGCCTTTGAAAATTAAAAATTGTCAATTTTTTGTAATTTTTTCTAGCCCCCCCCCCCCCCCCCTAGCCAGAAGCATATTCTTCAAAATAAAAAAAGTTTCAGTCGAATCGGATAATAACTTTTGGAGATACAGGTCCCACCGATTTTAAGAACACTGTTTCGGGAAAAACGCGTTTAAAGTTTTACGTGACCGCCGAGTGGCCGGTTGTGACCCATGTATTTGCCGCTACGCAAATGCCTATAACTTGGGGAATTTTACGAATTTCGACAAATCCTTTTAAACACGTTTTCCTAAAGGGTTGAACATTCGAAAAATGAAATAAAAAAAAATCGACATTTAAACCGAAACCTCCCCTTAACACGCATGACTACCACTCTCGGCACCGCGCGTTTTGCCAAAGTATTTAGCTTCTGTATTGAAAACAAAACGAGACATACCACTTCTGTATACGCTTTCCGAAGGAAAACAGTCTGCTGCATCGCGTGGAATGGTCACATTTTCTCCCAGACCCTTAGTTTTGGATATAAATTGAAACATACCTGCAAAAATGGGTGCATTTCGGGTGTCCTTTTCCCTTTGATCGTTGTTTAAACATATTTAAATGTTCATAATGCAATAATAACTTATATCGTTATATTCGGAAGGGTTCATAGAATTATTTGACGTAACGAGCAACCGAATAACTATTACCGTTTCCGCATAAATGATGTTCAAAGTCGATTTGCAGTTTTTTTTTCAAAATCGAATTTCTCAGAAACTGAGGGTGATGGCGACAAACGGTTCGCGGATTCGATTTTCTCGCACGAAAACCTATAAGAAACGGCTATTGAATGTTACAAGTCCGAAAAAAAGTCAAAATTTGTCGAACTGTGTTATGTTTTTATCATTTTCACGACAAAATTCTATCTAGTAATTTAAATGCAACATACTGAAATAATATATAAGATATTTGGTAACAGTTAAGTACCAGCACTTACGAAACACTCTGCATATATGACAAAAATTTTAATTGTATATGTGATTTTTGTTATACATTACATTCATGACACCAATACCCACTTTTCAGCTTCAGTTAATACCGATGTTTGTAACAGTTTTAACACCAATCCTGATAATGTATCATCTTGAAAATTAAAATTCTTACTGAGATCAGCAACTTCGAATAAAATTATATTAAGAATTAAATCTCTGATCATTGGTTTATCCATTGCATAGTTTGTCAATTCTGTTATAACTAATATCATATCTTTGTACATGAGCTCCTGTAAAATAATATTACTAAATTAAGCAAACTACCAACAAAATATATAATATTAAACGCTATTATTATTAGATATGTACTAACCTTTTTTTCCACTTTTGATTCCTGTATATAATTAACTAAACTTGTCCATAGTATTTTACCAAGTTGATATCTATTTTTCATTTCTGCATCTGTAAGTTGACTAAGAACAAGTAAAGCTTCACCTACACTATGAATTATACTTTTGTAACATTCTCGAAAAACAGAATGAGATATAGAATGTGGAAGTCTTTCTTCCAAAATTGGAAAAAAAACAGCATGGTTTTCTTGTTTCGTAACAAGAAGTTGGCATAAAGCGTCCACAGCAACAAGTTTCGTTTTGAAAAATCGTTTCCCTGGCGAAGCCACTATGTCAAATTTTGAAGATAACAGTGGTGTATCTCCAAGAGGTCCGAAACAAAAATTTAAGAACTGCGTAATCACGGGATTGACAAATTTCGAAATGTCCTTGTACAGTTTAATAATTACATGCCACCAGACTTCTAATTTTGTCAGCGCTATCAACTCATTTTTACTATTTTTAGCATTTAGTGGAATACATAATAACTTTATTCGTCTAGCAGTAGCAAGTTCTTGCGGGTCCAGAGCAAAATTATCCACCAGTAATTTCCATGAAAGAAATGCTTGTCTAAAATAAAAGATACTATATTATTTCTGATTTCTATCAACCAATGCTATTTTACATGTAATTATTCTTTGTACCTGCGTATAATTGTGTCTGTAGATTTGAATGCCTTCTCTTCAACACTCAGTAGGTTATTTATTAAACCAGCACCACGATGAAGGTCCACACCAAGAAACTGAATACTAATATTCCACTGTGTAGCCCAATCTAATTCACACGCAGATACTAACAGTAGCATACGTTTGCAATACGAAGATTGCAATGCCGCTTTATATCGAGTCCATGCCTCCGTTAATTTAGTACGAACATGTGCAACTGTATTTGTAGTAAGTGCTTGTTGCAAAAGATTTAAAGCAGGAGTCCGTTGTCGCTTATGACCCATATAAGCTAATACCATTATTTTGTCCAATAATAGTGAATCGAACTGTAAACATATAAAATTTTATATTTTTTTCTTACTTTCACAGTTTTGCAAATATTTCTTACATACCTTCTGAATTTTAATATCTGATGTAATTGCAGCCACTTTGTATAATCTCCTTAACAAATTTATGGAATAAATAATTGTTTCTTCTTCTAATCTTTGGTCACTCGATAATGGTCTAGTTTCAGCTTCTATCAATGCTTGAAGATTTTCTACACAAGCTGTTGGTGCTGTCCATGGCATTGTGCTTGTTTGTATTGTACACATACAATTATTAAAAAAGTCTACAGCATTCAAATCAGAAATAACTGTCGATACAGTATTGGTCTCAATTACGTCTAACAATTTCAGAATTTTTAGTCTGCAACGACAAATGCAAACAAAATCATATAGATAGAGTTAACACATTTGCTACCGAACACACTGTGACATTAAACATATGCTTCCCTGTGGGCTTTGTTATACAGGGAACGAATTACTATATAGGCACGGCTAGGAACGTGTTAATTTTAAAAATATTTATGTAAAACAATTACGAAATTTATGAACCCCTTAATATTAAAACATTTTTAATAATCCAATGCCAACGAATGAACAATTTCATAATCTTATAATACGTAGGATGCATTAAAATTTAAAAGCCGATTAAAATTTTGAATATGAGCTCTGTGTATCAAAATAATTTATAAACTTCATACAAGCGTATGTACACGAACTGTTACTTTTCGAGTTATAGTCAAAACAATACCCTTCAAACAGTCATACGCAAAATATGTAACAGACGTCACTGCTGCTTAGTATATCTATTCTTATGGATGTTTACCAAAGCATAGAACAAAAATATTAACACAATACCATACGCAAAGCAGCAGATTTAATTAAAATTTCTTTCTCTTAATAAGAAGTCAATGAAAGTTATCTGTTTAACAAGGCAGTCACCTCAGTATATGTAATTTTTTGCATTATCTACCCTGATAACCATCTGTCTCCAGTCTGACATCAGATTGGTAGCAGGGTCTGGCGCTGCCATGAGAGCGCAGAGTCTGACGTCAGAACCATAGCAGATGGCAGAATCTGCTGTCGATCTGCTGCCGATCTGACATCAGGCATCTGACATCAGAATCTGCACTTCAGAACGCAGCCAAATGCGGACACAGATGACTACGGTTCTGATGTCAGATTCTGCTGCCAGATCTGGTTATCAGGGTATTTCACATAGTAGGATACTGATCTATAACATCAGTGATGATTATAAACTATAATTTATATCTTAAAAGAGATGTAGGTATTTCTGGACACATGCTTATACAGATTTGTATTTTTGTGTTAACAAAATTTGTACCCATAAAGATATTGCTCAAGATATTAGATATAAAAAATTATAGTTTTTCAATACTACAAACATTTTTATAATATACTCTCCAACAAGAAATTGTAATTAAGATTAAATGGTTATTAACTTATATTCCTTTTAATAACAATGATAGCTTTTCCATGATTAATAATATTAAAATAAATAAAATGCAAATTAATATTAAAGGGGACTATTAGACATGAAATTTTATAAACGAACCTGTTTTTTTTACTTATTTGTGACATGGCGTCAAACAAATTCAAAGAATGGTCCTTGAAATCCCGAAGCATAACATTTAACGTTTCGTACGCTTCACCCTGTATGTCATTGTTTCCATTTGCAAATGCATCAATAATTAATTTACATAATTCTTTGTATTGTTCCTCTTTTATGGCTTTTGTGGATTCCAACTTTTTGCTGTTGCTAAAACGAAATACTATTATTATGAAGTTTTCTTTTAACCATATGCAATAATAAAGTTCTAAATAAAGTAAGTATTAAATGGAATATTTTAAGAAAGTATCGAAACATTAGAACGTAGCAAGATGCTTGTTACGTTAGAAAGTCAATAAAGCGCTCCCCCTGACAATGAACTGAAATATTCTAAACGTGTGTATTGCACTGTCACTGCAAATAATTATCAAGTATTCCAAATCATAAAAACTAACATATTATATTTAACCACACCTGTCACTTGATGTGAAAAACTAGATATTTTTCAATAAATTAATTGAATACTTTAATACAGTCTAAGTAGACTTAAAAATAAAAAATTAGGAACAGTACCTGCGAATATAGGTTAAAGCATCGCGTTTTTCCTTAACATTGCTATTTTCCCGCAACATTTTTAAGATTCGCGGGAAGGACTGCATATTAGAAGCCATTCTGTGATACAACGTCTTAGAAGGTTAGAATAATAAATTCTCACTCATCGCCTCTCAAACGCGTTTACAAAATTTTTACCCAAACTTTTTAAAATGATGATAATATTCTCTGTCTCTTTGCTACTCTTTCATATATACTTAGATGAAAATGGAATCTCTCATCCATTCCTTCTGAGCCTCTTTGTAGACATTCGATGCCTTCAAAGATTACCTCCTGCAAACAACCGAAGAACAGATTGTAGTGGTGTAACTACTAAGCATCGGCAGATATTAATACATAGCACATATTAGCACGCACTATCTACTTTAACTTCTTTTTCATTTCTTTTGTTTACTTTATTCTCTCTCCTGCTTTCTTCGTTTCCCTCCCTTTTCTTATTTCTACTAAGCACACGACGCAACGTACAAAAACACGTTTGTTTTTCAAAAGAGATACAACTGGAAATATAATCACACACAACAGTTTAACGCTCTACATTCCCGGCGAGTTTGCAAACTACACATACAATAACTTTAAATTCCGTTTTCAATGAATTTATGCTCTTGTTAATCCTATAATGTTACTTATTTTGAAGATACAAACATTTATTGATTTTTTTTGCATTTAAACTACAGAAGTGTTTGGTAAATTATTTTAAACACTTCGAAAAATACGCGTCAATCAAAGTCGTGTATATCGTTTGTGCGCCAAAATGTATCTATATATGAACGTATGCATGTACACTCGGGGACGAAATCGGCTTCCCTCCGGAAATTTGGCAACGTTGCATGTCGGGTCCCCCTGTGTCGATGAACCACTGAGTTATACCTAGTGACAATGGTGACAATTTTACAAGTTATGACTTAGTTTGCTAAAATGAATTGTGCTTGATAAAACATTACACGTAAGAGGATGATGGGCTCGATTCCTCATCTATTTGGCAAAGAAGTAGCATGTATCGTAGGTAGAAAGTTTTTAGACTGCCAGGCCAAAGTCTAGGTAAACGCACAAAATCCCCATATCGGTGTTCCAGCACGGGAAGGCGAGGGAAGGCGTTTTGTTCGCCGCGACCCCAAGGTAGCCGTCGTCCTCATAAGACCCTCTCACTTGCACATAAAGCCCTGTCCTTGTTTAGCACCATCCCTGTCTACCGCATGCTCTCCGTCACTCCCGTGCAGCGAATTGGCGCTAAGAGGGTAGTTATTTCTATCGAAGGAGCAATATCGATGGTCATGGCTTTAGATAACTATCGATAGTGAGGACCATCGATATTGCTCCTTCGTAAGAAATAACTAGCCTCTTAGCGCCAATTCGCTGCACGGGAGTGACGGAGAGCATGCGGTAGACAGGGATGGTGCTAAACAAGGACAGGGCTTTATGTGCAAGTGAGAGGGTCTTATGCGGACGACGGCTACCTTGGGGTTGCGGCGAACAAAACGCCTTCCCTCGCCTTCCCGTGCTGGAACACCGATATGGGGATTTTGTGCGTTTACCTAGACTTTGGCCTGGCAGTTTAAAAACTTTCTACTTACGATACATGCTACTTCTTTGCCAAATAGATTAGGAATCAAGCCCATAATCCTCTTACGTGTAATGTTTTATCAAGCACAATTCATTTTAGCAAACTAAGTAATAACTTGTAAAATTGTCACCATTGTCACTAGGTATAACTCAGTGGTTCTTCGACACAGGGGGACCCGACATGCATCGTTGCCAAATTTCCGGAGGGAAGCCGATTTCGTCCCTGTTACGTATTTCTAGTGGGAATATCTATAGGACGTCGTGGGCCCGTGCCCGTGGAGCGCTGAAGCACTCTGCTCGCGAGTACGTTTGCGCGGGAATTTCGATGTATAAATGAAACACTTCTGGATAAATGCTATGTTTGGATTTTATTCGTAACTGGTTGTTGTCTGTTCTGCTAACAGGTTCGAAGTGACTTCGTACAAATTAACTCGTCGCTTGTCGCCTCCGAGCGCCCTACTCCTCTAATTTTGGCGCGTTCTTCCGACTCCCTCTTCGGATCCCTTCGTCCAATCAAGACGGTGTAGTCCTTGCAGCTTCGTTAGAGGATTGTCCTTCAGCCACCTCTCCGTCCTTGGCCCTTCCTTCGCGTTTTCCCTCCACTTTCGGCTGGTGGTCAAGGCACGCTTTCCGAGTACATAGCATACATAGGCTATGTACTGTACATACATATCTAACAGGTAGGTACGCGCAACCCCAAGGGTCAAGACGACGTCGCCCGCGCACGGTTTACGACTTTCAGCTGTTCTCGAGCTGGGTTTTTACCCTAACAGGACATCGGCAATTATTGAAAGGGAGGACAGAGTTTTAAATGATTTTACGAGACGAGCAGCTGCCCGCTAGACGAAATTTGGCTCGCAGATGTGGAAGGAAAAACCCTCGATGGGCACAACGCGCTCTACGTGTTTATGAATACTGACAATAAACTCTTCCTTGTCCCCCGTTTCATACTTGCTTAAGACCTTCCAAATGTGCCGTTCGCTTCGAATCTAATTATCATATGTCTATCTTTCATTACAAAAGGATTTTAAATTTCGCTCCTGATTTAACCATCGATTATATACATTTCTGGTGCTACGTTCAAGCGATAGCGTAACATCCCCGAGTGTACACACGGCTCAAACGATTGTGGCCGATCGAGTTTCGATTGCATTCGAGCTTACTAGGGCTGACTTTTTTGCATCGCTAACATTCTACAGTATTTCATGAATATGGTGAGGGCACTGCCAAGCCACAGGTTCCCGTCTAGAACAGGGGTGGGCACTTCCCATATATTTCTGTTGGCAAAATTTAGTGGGCGGCACAATCCAGCAGAGGCGCTGGGATCAATAAAGTTGAAAATATTTGGTAACAGCTGGCGCTGATGAGATTATTTTGTGGCGGGAATAGAACATAATCAGCACAGGAGAGTGCAGGAAAGCATCATATTAAGAGGTAAGAAATAAACTATTAACAAAATAAGTAATTGAACCCTCCAATTATTGACGCCGCGTTAATTATTGGTCACAGATACCAGATGGGTCGTCGTACCTGGCATTTATGTGTTGTGCCTGGATGTTCAGATACACATTCAACCCGACATCAATTTCCAAATCCAGATAAAGACAGAAAACGTTTTGATGTGTGGCTTCAACTTGTTCAGAATCCAAATTTACTTGAGCTGGATCCCAAACAGGTATTTACCAATTATAGCGTGTGTCATCAACACTTTACTGCGAATGATAAGTCCTCGAACATGTTCTTGGTACGGACAGCAATACCTATACACAATTTACCACCTGCCACAGGTATTGCTTCTGCACAGTATGAGTAGATGTAGGGCGGTAATTCTCAGTCGTTGCTTATTCTTAAGTTCGTCTTAAGCATGCTGCATCCGCTGCTAGTCTACGAGGTTAGTAAAGGATGCAGTATGCTTAAGACGATCTTAAGAATAAGCAACGACTGAGAATACCGCCCACAGAACTATTTTTGGGAAGGATATAGAAACAAACAATGGCTACATTATTAAATTTTTTGTTCATAGGATCAACACCAAAAGCATCAACCTCAGCGTCAACAGCATCAGCGTCAGTGTCAACATCAATATTACAAATTAGGAATTGCCTTTGCCAGTGCAAGCTGGTCAATGTAAGTAAAAATCGGTACAAAGGTTTACATATTTCAGCTTCCATCGCCGAACAGTTAATTATTGTATTTCTTCAATTTTACAATACACGATGTCGACTGCTGAGTGCACATTGTATATCCACTTTTTGTTAAATTTGAGTTTTCATATGCAACAAATAGTTCTTGACATGTTTAAACCTATTTTTCTCAAAAACACTAAAGGTGGACATATAATATTTGTGCACTAATAAATTATGCTCAGTAATATTTTACGAAATGTAGACTATAATAAAGACTATAAATCAAAATGAAAATTGCATTTTAGTAATTTATTTCCTATTTGTAATAAAATTGCCTAACAGGGGAACATATGGAACCCGCACACGTCGATTTTAATGGGGCTTTTGTATGAAGCAGTTCTCAGAAAAATATTTGGAGAATAACTTCTTACAAAAATCACATTAAAATCGGCGTGTGCGGGTTCCATATGTTCTCTTGTAACCAATACCATAATTTCAGGATTCAATTTTGCCGCTTTTCATGATTTAGTGGGCGGCACAATCCACCAGAGGGTGCTGATTTTGCCAACAGAAATATATGGGAAGTGCCCACCCCTGGACGGGACTGCGCGAATGTATCTTATATTAGATGGCGTCACAGTGATGTTTCCTCATGAAATAGAAGTGTTCTAGACGGGAACCTGTGGCTTGGCAGTGCCCTCACCAAATTCATGAAATACTGTAGAATATTAGCGATGCAAAAAAAACAGCCCTAGTAAGCTCGAATGCAATCGAAACTCGATCGGCCACAATCGTTTGAGCCGTGTGTACATACAGTGGGTCCAGGGACAGTGTTGGCCAATGTGTTCCTCGCCGCTGATTGGTGTCGCCATTTTCAGGCAACTTCCGGCAGCTCTTATGTATAGATAGTGTTGCGTGGCCGGCTGGTCCTCCTGGATCCTTCTTAGGGAATTCGGCGAGGAACGATGCCCGTGGAGTGCTGAGGCACTCTGCTCCTTGGACGCGGATTATTTGAGTGATAAATATAATGAAAACGATAATAATAAGAACAGAATAAAACGATTAGAACACTATAACTTATAACTTTAATGAATGAAATAAAAGGTTGTAACACAGTATAGATTCTAAGGAACTTTTTGTGCGACTGCTCGTTACAGCTTTTGGGGCTCGAGTGACGCTTCCGAAAAACCCTTCGCTTTCCCTCTTGTTAATTTCAAAATGGCTTGGTTACCGAGAGCCAATCGCAAATTTACTAATTAGCTAGCTAAATTCTTATTCGTTGATCCGATTCCTTTCGGTTATCAACTTTTACGAAATCAAGCGTTTAACAACGTTGCGCTGGAATCGCTCACCTAGGAGAAGGGAGGAAGGAGAAGTTCATTTATTCAAACACCCGTATCCAAGAGGGTATCGATTAGTATCGACTAGTATCGATTAGTTTATAATCTTGAAGTCCTCTCATTAAAGGATCTCTAACTATTTTCAAACCCCTCGGGCTTGTGCGAACTTCACCTTGTCTCCCTTTCCTATTACATTCGTGTGATCCGCCTCGAACTTCACGCTCCTGGAGTTTAAATTACGCGCCGCTAGACGGGAGTCGCAACACTTCCCCCCTTATTTAAAAGATGTTTCCCAATAGGAACAGCTTTTCCAAAAATATGCTTATCGATTTTAATTTACATTCTTAATTTAGTCTATCCATTAACTTCTCACAGCGGAACTTTTCCGAGCCTCCCCCTCCTCGCCCTCATCACGGTAGCCAAGCTACTCGGTCCACCCGGTTTCCCGCGAAGAAAGCGATTCGAAAGATGCAACAGAACGTTCACAGTGTTATAACTACTTACAATTTTGTCTCCAAGACACGACGTCTCCAGATTGATTCTGGGTAGTACATGATAATACAGGAAATTTTAATTTAGAACTAACGTGGCATCGAATTCGCAAACAGATGGAACAAAGTAGTCTTAACTTATGCTAAGGTGGTATAGCCCATTCCAAAATAAGAAATACAAATAGAGGTAACAGTCTATGAGGAATTTACACTTATGCAGGCTAATTTTAATTTATTGACATGAACGATTTTAGTTTTATTATGTCTTATGCCTACTTCTGCATTTAAATCGTTGAACATTCTCAGAATTTTGTACGGTCCTAACCAGCTAGAGTCGAATTTTGATGTTTTTGGTTCCCTCAATAAGTACACATCGTCGCCTACAGAAAATTTACAGGTATTTATTTTTGCATCATAAATGAGTTTGCTTCTTTGCTTTGCCCTTTCCAGATTTGTAGCTGCTAATGCCTGTGTTGTGGTAATTTTTGAAAATAGGTTATCTAAATAGTCGACAAATGTTCGCGGAATCTGATGCTTGATAAACTCTGAGGGAATAATAGCCTTTACGCCAAACACAAGCTCATGTGGAGTGAAACCAGTAGCCTCATGGACAGATGTATTGTATGAAAATATTCCAAACCGAATCCAATCGTCCCAATCAGTTTTAGTGCAATAATGTTTCAGGTAGTCTATAAAAACACGATGTGCCCGTTCAAGAGATCCCAGAGATTGTGGGTGGAAAGCAGTTGAGGTGATTCGTTGAATTTTAAATATTCTACAGAAGGTTTTCATTATATTGCTAACAAAATTACTCCCCTGGTCGGTTTGTATAGTTCTGGGGCACCCAAATCTGCTGATAAATTGTTCAGCCAGAGCCATGGCAACTGTTACGGAATCAATACTAAGGAGTGGAATTGCATCCGAATATTTTGTAAGATTATCTTGGAGCGTTAGTAAGTACCGATTACCCTTCTTTGTAACTGGTAAGGGTCCCACAATGTCCATCTGCACCTTTTCAAATGCTCTTTTAGGAGTGTCGGTTATTCGCATGGGTTGTTTAGTTTTAGCACAAAGGATTTTATTTCTCTGACAGCTCGAACAAGAACGAACAAAATTTCCTATTTCCTTTCCCATTTGTGGCCAGTAAAAGTTTTCTCTGATTCTATCGAAGAGTTTCCGGGCGCCTTGATGACCACCTATAGCAGATTCATGGAACTCTTTCATGATAAGGGGCCTCCTAGATGGAAGTGGAGTAACGACCTCGCCAGTACAAACAGTAATAGTATATTGTGGATTATTTAACTCTTGTTTTAGGAGGCCTTCTATGAGATCCCAACTAATCGGCTCGATATTATTATCTTTTCTAGAAATGCTAACAGTTTTGAGGTCTAAAGAGTCCATAAGATGTTTAAGGGAAGCTATTGAAGATTCCAGATGGACGTGATCTACTGATTCCGTCGACAGGGATTTGACATAAAGGTGAAAAATATGGGGTTTCGCATTAGGGAAGACCATAGTTTCTCCGACATTTAGTTTATGTTGTTTAACCTGTTGAAGGGAAAATTTATTGTGAGTCAATAAATCTTTAGTGGTTTGAGATACGACTTCATTATCAAGGGAGAAAAAATGAATAGCATGATCTCTGCGCATATAAAGATAATCCTTGGTATAAACGATATTTGGAGAAGAAGAGTAATGAATGATTGGCATTAATGAAATCGTCTCTGTTGTTAAAGTTCTATTATTACTTTGTTCAAGTAGGTCACCATTTCCTGAGGTCATTTCAACGGAGGATCGTGTCTCATCATCTACGAACTTGGTCTCAAATAAAAGCCGGCATCTTTCAGCCTCTAAATTTGGCTCGTCAGCCCCTAACCAGACACAAGCCGCGGGTGCCAGGCCGTGGACCTGGGCGGGGTGCTTAAAGCCTATCCGATGTCCCAGGTCAGACGTATCCTGCTCACCCTGAGGTACGTGGGCTGCCCCTAGCGGGTTCTGTGGCGGGGTGCCTTTAAAATCAGCCTTTCCGATGTCCAACAGACAGCCGGGTCGAAGCTCATCCACACGACCTCTCAAGAACGATCCTCCAACCACTACATTTTTTGTTGGGACTCCACCTCTTTTAGATATTTCTGTCGTAAGAGAAGGTGACATCTCTTCGTCTGCAGTAAAGTAAGCGTCGCTGTCAATTGAACTATCATCTGAATGTTCAGTTTCAATAGAGACCTCAGGTGGACCATCAAAAATTGTTTCATGGGTGAGAAAAATAGTAGCTATTAACTTCTCATTATTTTCCCATAATCTGTCATAGTCTATACCCTCTTCCTTTTCAGAATCCGCAAGTGATGCGTCGTTGGCGCCTACGACTACCCTTTGCGGACGCTTAGAAGGAGGGGTGTCAGTATAGTCTGTCTCAGTATGGTCGGCAGTGAGTTTTGTGATCGGAGAAGAATTTTGATAGAGATGGGTAGAATCAGAGGGGTTGCGGGACAGCGCATCCGCATTTGAATTTACTTTCCCAGGTTTGTATACTATATCATAGTCGTACTCATTTAACTTGATTCGCCATCTCATAATGCGAGAAATCGGATCCTTTACATTATGTAGCCATACCAAAGGGCGATGGTCAGTTACTAATGTAAATTGTTGACCATACAAGTAGGGTCGGAAATGGTCAACTGCGAAGACAACGGCAAGTAACTCCTTTTCGATGGTGGAGTAGTTGGTTTCTGCACTATTAAGCGTTCTCGACGCGTATGCGATAGGAAGATCTTTACCAATTTGGCCCTGGCTCAACACAGCTCCCACAGCATAATTCGAGGCGTCAGTCGTTACAAGGAAAGGTCGGTTAAAATCGGGAAATTGCAGTAAAGGTTCGGAACAAATTGTATCACGTAGATTTTCAAAGGTGGATTGAACATCGTTGTCCCAAACAAAAAGGGCGTCTGCTTTTAATAATCGCGTTAAGGGTTTGGAAATTTTTGCCCTATCGGGAATGAAGCGTCTATAATAGCCGACCAGGCCCAAAAATTGTTTGATATTCTTTTTATTTTTAGGAATAGGGAAAGATTTTACGGCTCTGATTTTCTCGGGATCTGGTTTCACTCCTTCACTAGAGATATTATGCCCAAGGTAAGTAATTTCTCGTTGTAAGAATCGACATTTCTCTGGTTGTAAAGTTAAGCCTGCATTTTGCAACCTGGCTAAGAGTTTCCTTAATTTTTCAGAATGTTCTTCTATAGAATTGGCATACAAGACAATGTCATCCATGTAAACGAACAACTCAACCCCTTGTAGACCAGACAGCACCAAGTCCATGCACCGTTGGAAAGTGGCCGGGGCGTTTTTTAGGCCAAAAGGCATCCTGTTGAATTCATAATGACCGTTGAGAGTCGAAAAGGCAGTTTTGGGTTTGGATTTAGGATCCATGGGAATCTGGTGAAAACCTGAGACTAAATCAAGAGTGCTAAAGTATTTCGCTGCTCCGAGTTGATCTAATATTTCCGTTATATTAGGGAGTGGGTAAGCATCACTAACGGTTTTTTCGTTCAACAAGCGATAATCGATGACCATGCGCCAACGTCGTTTTCCAGCGGAATCTACTTTCTTTGGGACCACCCAAACGGGTGAGTTATATGGAGAAGTCGACTGTTGAATAATACCCTTTTCCAACAACGCACTGACCTGATTCCTTATTTCGTCTTTATGAATAGGGGGGAACCTGTACTGTTTAGTATTAATTGGAGTCTCATTTACAGTTTCGATTGAATGCTGGATGGTATTCGTGGAGTGCAATTTGTCAGATGAAAGGTAAAATTGATAAGGGAATTCCCTAATAATTTCCAAAATACTACTTTGCTCGTCCTCGTTTAAACCATCTAATTCCAATATTTTAGCTATCTGGATTAATCTGCTAGAATCGGCCCTCGATTTATCAACATTAGGATTGCCTGTGCGGGACGAACGCGGCGAAGGTGGGAGCTCTATGAATGCTTCCAATTCAACAGGTGGAATAGTTACGGTGACGGGATTTGGAGTAGTATTGATTGCATATAACTTGGCAGACCCATTTTGTTGTCTAACTAATGCTTCCCCCATGAAAACGCCTGGTTGAGTGGTCAATTTCTTTATATAACCTTCTTTAATTCCAGGTTCCTTAACAGGCAAAGCTACAAGAGTTCTACTACGAGGTGGTAATCGAAAGGAGGACGACGAGAGAAGGAAAAATTCTTCGTCACCGATTCGAAGACTATTAGGTTCGTCGTTCCCGAATTTCATTATCGCGTTCTGGTTTTCTAAAAACGGCATTCCTAAGATCCCTGATTCAGGGATGGGAAGATCGTCACTAACGGTTTGGAATTTCACATCAATGAGATTGACTTTAATAACGACCTCGCCACAAGTACATATACTTCCTGAATCGATACCCGTAATATTGTAAACGACGTTGGTATTTACAGTTGTGCTGGGAATTATACTGCTCCGTTTGATTATATTGAGTTGAGAACCAGTGTCAACAAGGAAGTGGCCGAACTTCTCTCGGAAGCAATGATGATTTAACTTCATTATTGGTAAACTACCGGATCGATTTACTTTGACTTGGAAGCAGCCTCGTTGGTTTTGGTGCTGGCAATTAGGGGTTTGTTCCACGTCGCACCCGCTCGCGGGACCCATTGCGAGTTTAAAGTACTCTGCTGAGACGATTCGCCGTGAGATTGACTAACACCCTGATTTTGTTTTTTGTAGCAATGAGCCTCAAGGTGACCTGTTTTCTTGCAATAGCTACATCTAATCTTTCCACGGTCTGGAGGATTCATTTGAGATT
The DNA here is from genome assembly GCA_951215215.1 of Andrena trimmerana. Taxonomy (NCBI): domain Eukaryota; kingdom Metazoa; phylum Arthropoda; class Insecta; order Hymenoptera; family Andrenidae; genus Andrena; species Andrena trimmerana. Next base: position 13,833,508 of record OX578062.1, read on the forward strand.
CCCTAGCCTTAGGACAATCACGGCGTAAGTGTCCTGTTTGATTACAAAAGTAGCAATTGCGATTCTCAAAGTCGGCTTTAAAAATTTTTGCGCTTGTGATACCAGATTGGGAGGATGCAAGAGCAGACGACCCAGGATGGCTGACCATTTCAGATTCGATTTTACTCGCGATGGAGATAGCGGTCTCGAGATCAGGTAATTGCCCGTTATCCTTCTGCCTATTTAAGTAAAATCGCGCGGTTTGATTCTGGAGCCCCTTAATAAAACTAATGATTGACGTGTTCTTCAACAAATCGATGACGCCGACTAACAGTTCCGGGTTATACGCATCTCGGGCGGTCTCTAACCCACTATTTAAAATTTCGTTTATCCGGGCCCCGAATATCTCTACCGTTTCATTTAAGTACTGACGCGTATTCATCAGTCCCGCGTTCATGTCATGGACATTGAAGGACTGGGCAAAGATCCCTTTTAATAAATCTATCAGTTCGTCTAGAGTCGTAGCTTCGCGCCGATTAGACAACGCTAAATTAGCGTGTCCTTCAATTTTTCCCCTAATAAGGAAAAGAAGATTTTCACGGTCGCTGGGCTTTACTTTCGAGTTAAGTAGTCTACATTGTTTAATGAACTTGATCAGAGAGTCGGATTTTCCGTCAAATTTAGGAATTGAGTCTTTTACCAGTTTTAATGAGAGATAAGACTTAGGTGGGTCTGTGGACTTTACTAAATTCGGTTGAGAGATGACGTTTGAACAAAGCGATTGGCTACTTGATTCAGGTAAGTTAACAACAGGAGGATCGAGTCGCGTCTGCACAAAATTTAAGTCGCGCGGCCGTGATTCACCACCCGAAGCTTCTGAACTCACAGCAATAACCGCGGTTGGACAGGGCAAAGAATCTCCTGACCTAGCCGAATCAACGATAAGGTCATCAGTTTGTGTTGTTTGAGATTGTGAAGTAGCCATAGGACGTTCTACTTGTACAGGTTCAACACTTAAACCCTCTATTTCGGGTACCTGTACGCTATCCGAACGTAGTTGTCGTCCCTTTCGTTTAGGCAATTCCTTACGTCTACGCGGCATTTTCGTAATGCAAATACTAAGCTCTTAGTCTTATCAACTAATAGCTAACACAACGCGATAATAATTACAGCACGCAAATTTTACAATAGAACCATAAATTGTATTTTATAATTAAACTTCGATCTCTCACGCAATTGCAGACTTCCTTGTCAGCGAAGAAGATCCCCTGGCCGAGTGCGTGTGGCTTCAGCGAAAACTGGTACGGTCGTCCGAAGTCACTTCCCTCTGGCATTCACCCGTGTTCCGGGGGAAACCGTCCAAAACCCAGGAAAGAGGGACTGCACGAGTTGGCCGATGGCTGCTCCTTTGAATCCTGCGTCCACGAGCCGGCGAATTTGAAAAATCCCACCGCTGTCACCAATTTGTTGCGTGGCCGGCTGGTCCTCCTGGATCCTTCTTAGGGAATTCGGCGAGGAACGATGCCCGTGGAGTGCTGAGGCACTCTGCTCCTTGGACGCGGATTATTTGAGTGATAAATATAATGAAAACGATAATAATAAGAACAGAATAAAACGATTAGAACACTATAACTTATAACTTTAATGAATGAAATAAAAGGTTGTAACACAGTATAGATTCTAAGGAACTTTTTGTGCGACTGCTCGTTACAGCTTTTGGGGCTCGAGTGACGCTTCCGAAAAACCCTTCGCTTTCCCTCTTGTTAATTTCAAAATGGCTTGGTTACCGAGAGCCAATCGCAAATTTACTAATTAGCTAGCTAAATTCTTATTCGTTGATCCGATTCCTTTCGGTTATCAACTTTTACGAAATCAAGCGTTTAACAACGTTGCGCTGGAATCGCTCACCTAGGAGAAGGGAGGAAGGAGAAGTTCATTTATTCAAACACCCGTATCCAAGAGGGTATCGATTAGTATCGACTAGTATCGATTAGTTTATAATCTTGAAGTCCTCTCATTAAAGGATCTCTAACTATTTTCAAACCCCTCGGGCTTGTGCGAACTTCACCTTGTCTCCCTTTCCTATTACATTCGTGTGATCCGCCTCGAACTTCACGCTCCTGGAGTTTAAATTACGCGCCGCTAGACGGGAGTCGCAACAATAGTATACATATATACTTACCCATTCTCAAGTTGTACTTCTTACACATTCTCAAGTTGTACTTCTTACAACTTCAGAGTTGTACTCTATATTGCGCGCGCTTATAAGCCTATGCGCGCGCTTGACTAGGCTGAAACTGAAAATGGAGGCTTCCGGCTCATTGGCCACACTGTCCCTGGACCCACTGTAGAATCTGGCATCTGTTGCGTGATGACGCGAACGTAGCCACGGAAATGTATATTATCGATAGGTAAATTAGGAGCGAAGTTTGAAAGTAGATGTCTGCGTATGATTAAGAAAGTATAATAAAGGATGTGCAATGCGGGTGGCATTCGTGGGAAAGATCTTGTGCAGAGCTCGCAAACAGGAGGAGGATACCTATTAACACACCCCGAAACGAATCGCGAGTTTCTTCTAACAAGGGACGTTCGGCAACCCGGAAATTCAGAAAATTATGAAACTCGGTGTGCAAGTAGAGTAGTTCATCCGTAACACAACCCTATTTTTCGTTGGTGCCAAAAAGCATTTTTTAGGGGTGAAATCACCCCTTGAAGAAAATGCAGAATTTTATTTTCCGTGGAATATCTCGAGAACGGTGAGAGATATCGAAAAGAAGTTTAAACAAAAGTTGCATCCTTCTTTTATATCTACAAAACCGCGTAAAAATTATTTTCGAAAAAACCATATTTTTCAAGTTACCCCCACCACCAACTCTTAAAATTAAGTTTTTGTATTTTGTAAATATACGCTAGCATACCTCTGGATAATCCCTTTTCATACATATAAATAGTTTATGTGTTATATTTTTTTTGCAAACAAATAAAACCTCTATTACCGAATTTGAAGTCCATTTTGGCAGTTTCCATTAATAACATGGTTTCTTAAAGCCATATTTAAATTCGTATTTATGTAAGGTTCAGACAGCTTTCAATTATTTAAGCAAGGCAGTACGTACGTAAAATTGCATCCAAGGTAAAACTAATTAAAACTAATCAATGACGTGCATGAATCATTATGATATCAGCACATTCGTACATGCATTACTTCAAGTGTAATATTATTAGGCTGTTTTGGAAGCCACGCGATAAATAAATAATGCGTGAAGATTTACAATGACTTTGCAAAATATATATGTTATTGAAATGACGCACAATCGCATTGATGCCGATAACCTTGTCGAACCTTCAGATTTTCCGAGTTTTCGGTAAACATGTTTTTGTACTCGCGTCTTTGAGTGATATAAATATTCCCGCGGATGTAGCCAACGGCAGTTACTTTTTTGGCAGCAGTCAGTTACCATCCAATTGAGAAAAGTGAGTGATCATTGTTTGAAAGACAATTTTCTTTAAAATGCAGACGATTAATGTTGCTAACGTAATACACATGTTAGCCACTACGTTTCAAATTGCAAGTATAACACAGACACCTATAATCCCGGTAGAAACGGAACTGCACAATCAAATTCGGGACATTATAAAAAAGTGTCAAAACATACATTCCTTACCATTAATTGAACATGATTATGTGCTCGATTATGCCGATCCATCAGAACCACATGGTGCACAAGTTGTAGAATACATTATGCCTGCAGAAGAAAAAGAAGACAGTTTTGAACCTGCAGAATATACTGTTGATGATGAAGGTGGACAAGTTGACTTAAGTTATAAGAGAAAAGCTGTAACGTTTTGGAAAAGCGCAAAAAAGGCACGTCGAACGCTTGCCAGTGTACAGAAAAATTATCGCATGGTTAAATCTTTGCAGCAGCTATACAGGTGGGAGGCGAGTGTAGAGAGAGGTGGAACAAATGCAGACAAACTTGCATTTATTGGGGAATATGTACTGCAAAAGTTTGAAGAAACTTGTGACAGAAGATCCATTGTTCATGACATGAATTTAAGATTGTGGGCCTTGGAGGCAAAAAACCAAGTGGACCTACCCCAATTCGTGGCAGGTAAATGGTGGATTTGGCACTTTAAGACTGCGCATAGAATTGTGTCCCGCAAGATAACAACATTCAGGACGCAATTTACGTTTGAAGATATTGACAACATTAAAAATATCGCAGAATAGTTTGTTTCTCGCGTAAAGTCTAGCATCCCAGCTGTCGGAGTTGAAGAAATTTATAATGCAGACTTCAACCTTGAAATAGTGGCTTCAACCTTGAAATACATTCTGGGCGGACTTTGGCGAAATTAGGAGTAAAAACAGTAGAAGCGACGATTCAATCGGTATCTTCTACAACACATAGCTACACTATAATGCCTATTATATCAGCAAGCGGACGTCTTCTTTCACCACTATACATAGTTTTGAAGGAATCTACAGGAACACTTGGTCCGATAGTGCAAAGAACTCTGTTCCGTCCGGTTAATATTTACATCGGAGCTTCAAAGTCAGGAAAACTCACGTCTGAACATTTTAAAACTTGGTTTAGCGAAGTATATCTACCGAATACTGGCCGTAGAAGCATTCTCTCACCGTTCTCGAGATATTCCACGGAAAATAAAATTCTGCATTTTCTTCAAGGGGTGATTTCACCCCTAAAAAATGCTTTTTGGCACCAACGAAAAATAGGGTTGTGTTACGGATGAACTACTCTACTTGCACACCGAGTTTCATAATTTTCTGAATTTCCGGGTTGCCGAACGTCCCTTGTAAGTCACGTAATCTCTTGAGAAGGCCTTGTCCTTTGTTAGACTTTAGGAGTGTCGATTGACTCCAGAAGTGTTGGCGACGCTAAAGCAGTCATCAATTTCCTTCAAGGGTTGTTTACTCGATCCTCGGAGCCGAGCCTACTTTCTCTTCCCGCGTGTGCACCCCGCTGTGTAACGGAAAAGCGCGCTTCCACCGACTTTCCACCACCACCCGAAAACGGAGGGAAAGATGGACGCCGATTCGCGGGGGCGTACTGACATCCGACGGACGGCCTACCCCGCTTGGACCCGATGCATACTCCGTCCTGATTGGCCCAAGGACTGGGAAGACGCGCAAGGATGGAAGGGGCACTACGTTTGAGGAGGGAAGGAGCAACGACGGAGGACTCCGGGAAGTCAGAACGATTTTGACGCTTGAAAGAAAAATTCTGTTCTCACGCATAAAAGCAATCGCTAAAGTTGCATAAAATATATATATACAAGTTTTACCAGAGCAAATAGTTTCATTTATTTCATAACACCCGCGCACTCCGACGAGCAGAGTGCTCCAGCACTCCACGGGCACCAACCCGCGTTCTATTTTAAAAATCACCGCGAAAACACGCAACACATCACTGTTTGTAGCGCCTCCTGCGTATTAGGTGCGTACTAAACTGTGAATGTGGGAATTAGTGTGAATCGGGACGTATGTGTATGTGTATACGTGTAATGCATCGCTTAACCTGTCCACGGATCGTCGCGCTAGCGACACGTATGCAGCAGATAGAAGGATAAACATTGAAATTGAATATTTCTTCTTTTCTTAGGAAAAGAAAATATATTCATTTTTTTTGTATATTCTTCTATCTGCTGCAAACGCGTCACTGACGCGACGATCCATGGTCAGACGGCCTTAGAAAAGGTAAACCAGGGAAAGTGAGGACGCCATTTGAAGGATTTCTCGTCATTCCAAAATTTAATCTTTTAAATTTTATTTTAGAAATGACAAGGGTCCTTTGGGTTTTTTCAGTCTATGTGATGACTGATCCACGTGGGTTACACTTCCTCGTGCCTGCGCGCCAAACAATTAAAAATGACGACGGTCGTCATGGTAACATTTCACCAAAGTCGAAAGGTTGTGTGTCGTGCTCACTGATACACCTAGGTATCTGTGTGTGATCTACCTAGCGCCTCCTGCCTACTAAACGGGAACTTCGGCCCAACAATGACGGCGTGGTCCCCCTGCAGAGCCATAAAGGCCGTCGCCCATTTCGCCGAAGCGAAGCGCGGTATCCAAAGCGAAATGTTCGGTGCTGTTCTGTCATATAGGTGATGCGTGGTCGCTGCTGTTCTGTCATATGAGCTATGCGTGGTCGCCGCGCTTCGGCCTAGTGGGCGACGACCTTCCCAAATAGCACAAAAACGTTTTTAAAATGTCCAGGTCGGACGTTCAGGACGTTTCAAAAATGTCCAGAAAAGGTTCTAAAAACGTCCATTTTCATAAACCAGAATGTTTTCTGGACGTTTTTAAAACGTTTTCTGGACGTTTTTAAAACGTTTTCAGGACGTTTTTAAAACATTTTGAAAACGTTTTCAGGATATTTTTGGGACGTTCAACGGTACTGGTTGGTTTAAATAAAAATTTAAGCAAGTAAATGGTTTTCAAAATAAGATCAAACTCGGGAACAATTTATTTAATTTATTGAATTTAGCAATAATGCAGAATATATGCACTTACAATAGATACAAGAACATGATAGTACGAGGTCCAATATACAAGAATATACAAACTATACAGGATATACACTTAAAATACATATGAATGTGCACTTAAACAGATAGCTCCGTATTTCTACTATTCTCTGCCATTTCCCTGTGTTCTGCTGCACCTTAAAGAAGAATTTCGAGGAAACATTACATTGAATTTTACAGTAATCAATATTAGGAACAGCAAAATAAGGGTGATAGTTACATATTAAAACGGTTGCTACGTTTAATTTATGGAAATTTTTCCCTTTTCTGCCAAGGCCAATTAAATAATAATGCAACATTCATTGATCATCATCGACGTTAGCGCCCGTTTCACAAAATTATAATGATTGGAACCATAAAAATTTGCCAATTCGTTAACCTAAAATTGAAAAATTATTCAAACCCTAACCTAGAACTACATGCCTTTGACCGCAAATACTGAAATAAATATACAAAAACTGTACAAACACGTCATGAAAGCTGTATAAAAACTGTATGAAAACAATATAAAAACTATAAAACCGGTTTATAAACATTCGGTCAGAAACATTTAAACAAATGCCTCTGTGTTTTTAGTTTTCCATTGTTTCTTTGAGCAAATGCTTAAGCATTCGGCATCCTTTACTATGCTACTAGGTTAGTAGAGAATGCCGCATGCTTAAGCATTTGCTTAATCTTAAGACACGTTTAGGGCCAGTATTCATAAACGTGTCTTAAGATTAAGCAAATGCTTAAGCAATCGGCATCCTTTACTAACCCTAGTAGCTAGTAATGGATGCCAAATGCTTAAGCATTTGCTTAATCTTAAGACACGTTTATGAATACCGTCCTATGACCCAGTCAGCCACGTCCGATTTTGCAGATTTTACTCAACGCCTGAATACAAATGTTTGTGACAGAAAGGCTACAGATTTGATACAGGACTTGTTATACTCGATGATGAAAGCAGACTGACAGCAGAAAGCCGACAGCTTGTGTTGCCTTAAGGGGGTAGACACGGGTAATGCAGCTCGCTGTATACCGACACAATCTGCCCTGAAACATGGATTTGCGGGCTGACGCTTTTCGTCCTTATATGACCGAATTTTGGGCTGCGCGAGGTCTCATTCGAAAGAGGAAGGTTCAGTGCAGGGCGCTCTGGCCATGGTTGGACGAAATTCTGGTGATATCTAATAATATGAGTGTTCAAAGTAGAGCAAATGTCGACAATATACACCCGCAGGAATCCAAGTATTTTTAAGGCACTAAAAGAGTTTTTTGACTCAAACGATGACCAGAGCGCCCGGCACTGAACCTTCCTCTTTCGAATGAGACCTCACCCAGTCTAAAATCTGTTCATATAAGGACGAAAAACGTATCCCCGTGATTGCATTCCCAAATACGAGTTCCGCCATATTGGCGATAATACAGAACAAATCACGTGACAAATTTAGTTCAGGTAGTGGACGCGAGATGGCGCCTACTCGGGAGGTCTGCCAACTTGGAATCATAGCAAAACTGAAGCGTTAGCTGGATACATGTGCCACAACAAAAGCGTGATACAGTCAATGTATGTATTTTTGGACGATTGTAGGTTAGATTATATGCATTGTAGGCATACATTGACTAGAAACTGCTGGAAATTGTGTACATTTACTAAATTCACGCTTTTACTGTAACACATACATCACCGCTGCCGGATATATGTTATAATTATATGGCCACATTATTTCAAATAAAAAAAGGGATTGGAATTTTTTAATAACACTGGAAGTAGTGATTTACTCATATCGTATTTTCAGAATGTGGAAGTTACAGCAATTCTTTGCAATTATTGTTTTTATTATTATTCTTCCGACTATTGTATATAACATATAACAAGGAAAAGTCTCCAAATCGGTCAACAGTTGACTCCTTGATTTTTTTTGTAATTCTTTACGCTCCTATGCAGAGATGGGCATTATTTTATTAAAAGAATATACTTCCGAATGGCCCCAGTGGCCGATCGTCACGAGGTTTGGGGGGAGGGTGTGTGTACCCTAAATCTAAAATTCTATTTAGCTTCGGGTATTTATTAGTTTCCTTTGTTTATTCGAAGGCCTTTCATCTTTGGCTTCGAATAATTTTTCATCTTTCAATATATCTTTATCCTAAGGTCGTATTCAAATATATTGGATGGTCGATTCGTTTTCGCGAACAGCGATCGAGGAGAAATCAGCCATCACCATCTGACGATCGTGGATTTGTCAGTTGGAGTTCCCTAGCTACCGAAGGGTATGGTGGGGTAACGGGAATGCTGCTCGGCCCCGTCTGAACGTAGCCGTGTGGCTCTTATTGTAGTTGTGTGCGTCACGAAGTTATGCGTAGACCAATACGAGATGAAGCTATCGAGAAAGAATTAATGTTCTGACCAATAAAGCTCCTGAATTTTTTCGGAGCTAAGGCCTAAGGCACACCTATTCTGATGCGTGTATTTCTACGCTGCAGCTCAGTTTGGCCTATACATGACAGAAGCTTGACGCTATCCCCACCACTTCTGGCTCACTCGTGTTCTGCGAAGACGAGAGAATACGCGTTTCGAATAGGAGTGTGCGGATCGTCCCGCGGCTCGGATTCTCGGTCTTCGGGACGGGTCGGAAAATTTCGGGCGGGATCGGGCGGGATCCCGATACTTTCGTATTGCTCGAGATCCAGACGGTTTCGGTGGGTTTCGGGATCCCCAGACTCGATTCGGGCTACAAGCATGACCGCCATGAGCGGGCAATTTGATTTCAGGTCGGCATGGCAAAACTCGGACGCCATCGGCTCGAAAGCCAGCTATTACGAGGGGACCGAGACGGAAAGAATTATGTATATCATTTATATCGATACCAGAGTGATAAGTTTTTAACTTTCTGTCTCCTGTTGAATCATAATTTGTATCTTATTATTTATTTACATAGTCTGTGAATACTGAATACGACCATATACGTACTTAAATAAATACCATGTTCAGAACTTGGGAAGAAGACTACTTTTATACCGACAATATTTTAAAATCTGAATAAAATATACTTCACACTTAGTACTTTATGTAAAGGGAATATATAGGGTATTATCTTTTTCCGGATAGGTTCAGATTTAAAATAGAAAACGTACGAACTATAAGCATACAAAAAGGAATATTTCCTGGATGTTTCATAATAACAACAATATACAGGAGGCGAATATTTTATTATTTCAAATTAACGTGTAAGAAACATAATTTTTCTATGTTCTCAGGTAATAATTTTAATCTGTTACTGGTAACGATATCGTCCGATCGCGTCCGAGTTTTGCCGAGCTGACCTGAAATCAAATTGTCCGCTCATGGCGGCTATGCTTGTAGCCCGAATCGAGTCTCGGGGTCCCGAAACTGTCGGGATCTCGAGCAATACGAAAGTATCGGGACCCCGCCCGATCCCGCCCGAAAGTTGCTGGCCCCTCCCGAGCCTGAAAAATCGGGTAACCGCCCACCCCTAGTTACGAAACTCACCGGCCAATAAATCTGAATACGATCTCAGAAGTTCGAATAACCGACGAGAAACTTTGTGTCCCGAGCCGCGCGAGATTGCCGTGCTCGGCGATGTGTCAGCGATTATAAAGAAACAGAATTTGTTTATTTTTCATCGTATCAATATGAAAGTTCCACAAATGGATTCCTAGCATTCTCCCGATTAAATTGGCCGAAAATAATTTAAATCGGACTATTTTTTAGGAAACGGGCAAACAATTGCACATTGACAACGGGAAATTCTGCAAACAATTTTTCACGTAATTTCCTTAATTTTGGTCCGAATTATATCATTTTTGGGGCCAATTTGATCGAGAAAACATGAGGAATCGACTGACGTCACTTTCGCAAAGATCTGATTAGAAATGCAGCAACATTGTATGGCCCCGCTGGTTTCGAGCGTCGATTTCTTGCCAGCGTGCAGGACAAGAGAGGACTTTTCATGGCGAAGGAAAGTCAGCCTTATATAGAATTCAAATCGAGAATGACTTTGCTGACAAACTTTATATTCATGTCAAACAAATGCTTTAATTGTAAAATTTAGACGACAAACTATTGTTGAATATCGCCAGTTCTTTCATATGCATCACTTGGTTGGGGATTCCTGATCCCACCTTTTCATGCATTTACCTATTGAAATGTTGCTTCAAGTCATCGGGAAATTGAATTGCTTTTTCTTGTACATACATATATCTGTTCGCGAGTAGGTGTCACGAATGACGCGACTTTGGTTTCCCAAATAAATTCACATTTATCAGGGTCCTCGTCTGAGCCGCTTGACGAGGAGATTGAACGACGTAAATCGAGTGCGAGTGAAATAGCGCACTAGCGAAAGACCCTCGGTCGACAGCGACTTGAGTCATCCAGTACTGAATATGGAAATGTTCATATTTCTCATTACACCTTGATAAGAGTGTTACCATCGATGGATTGGTGAGTTTATATCCACGAACACGAGTCGCGACGCAAAGCAATTCGGTCTGTTTTTTTTTATGAATTCATGATTAGGACACATACTACGTTCACTAAAAATGGACCGAATTCCTCCATATCTGACATCATTTTCATCGAGAAACCCTAAAAACTCCATTGGTAATACTTTCCTCAACACCTATCAAACATGAACATTTTAACTGGCCCGTCGGTTTTATTGCTCTCGGCTGTCAACGGGTGGTCTACTGGGGCCCGAAGGTCCTCGCTCGCAGCGAGAAAGCAAAACGGTGGGATGGGTAGGTCTTTCCCGTTAATCCGAGCCCAACCATTTGCGCGCGCAGCTTCATGTTGCACGTCAAAAAATTCTTTTAATTACAATTAGTAATTCAGTTTGTAAGTGCAATTAAATTAGGCGTCATTAACATCATGCACAGTTCATTAATTTTAACTAATTGACCTATTCATTTATTTTTTAATTCATTAATGTAGTGCTCTGGTGAAGAACGTCGTAATACGTAGCTAATATTCTAGGCCCTAGAATTTACGATATTGTCAATGTGCAATTGAAACGCACGCCACTTCACACTATCGTTTCTTAGCATTCATACGGCGTCATTTTCTAGCTAGTGTCGTCAAACGCGATGGTCGCCAACAATCATGTGTCTCACTGAATTTCGTGGGCTTTGACGCTCGAAACCAGCGGGACTATACAATGTTGCACGCTAAGCAGTGACGAATCTGAAGTTCTGCAATTTCTAATCAGATCTTTGCAAAAGTGACGTTAATCGATTCCGTACAATTTTATATATAATGTTTGTTCATAACTGCTTTCTGCATAGGACGTGTAATAAGTGTATTTCATGTTCTGTTTCGGTGCTTTGCTAGTAAAAAAATGTCTAACCTAACAAACTTCATTTTCTGGGGACATCCCCTCATCTATTTTCCCTTTTCACTTATAATTCCTTACTGCTAACGTAGAATATTGTAGCATAAGCACATTTCAAGTAATTAAAATGTACAATGAATTTTCTACGTTTGTAGTACCAGCCGACTTTCCGTTTAAATTTTTATAAGTACAACGCAACAGCTGAGAATTTCTTTCCTTATTCAGAATAGAATACGGAAATAGCAAATAGCTCCCTCTCGCGTTTACCGGGCAATCGTCGATCAAACGGTATTACCATTTCTGTACAGAAAAAAACTGCTGTAATACCGACCTGCCGAATCGGCCAGGCCACGTGACGTGTCTACCCCCTTAACCTGCGAGCAGATCGGCGGCAGCGTCTGCTGATACAATTTAATGGCAGAAATCGAGTAGATTCTGCGCAGCGCGATCTGACGGCAGACAGGCAATAGAAATCGAGCAGATTCTGCTGACATAGCCTTTTTTTTTTTTTTTGAAGAGGGGGAAAATGCTTTACGCATACCCCGACATTTGTTGTCGGGGTTATGTGGGACTCCCCGCCTATGACATAGGCGGGATACCCACTAAAAACCCCCTCTGGTGGTCTCCATGGTGGGCCTCATGGCGGCGCCCGGAACTTCTGGTGTAGTCCGTCGGGCGCCGCTATTGTTGCCAATGAGGCCCCGCTAACATCCCCCCACTCCCAAATTAAGCTTTGGGAGGGGGGAAAACCACCGACTGGGTGTCCACTCTGACTGAGTGGACTCCCTGGTCTCTCAGTGCGTGCGTCGCACGTAAAAAACTTAAGTCTAGCTTAACACTAACTTAAGTCTACCATAAAAACAAAAACCGATAAAAACGCGGTAACGGCGCGGTAAAAAACGGCTCCCTACATAGGGGCACCGTCAGGGGGATATAACGCCCCCTCGCGATCATCGGGGGCCGACCCTCTTTCTCTTCCTCGCGAGCCTTGGGCGTGCGCGGGCCCTCTCGGCAGCAGCCTCCTGGGCCAGGCGCACTCGCTCCGCTCGGAGGAGGCGGTCGGCCTCTAATTCCGCCGCCTGGCGGGCCCCCATGACGGAGGCCGCAAAATCGCGAAACGCGGCTCATCTCTCCGGGGAGGAAGTGGCAAGGGGCACCAACGTGGTAACTTCCACCGGTGCCCCGAGGCAGGCAGTCAGCCCCTCGCGCTGGGGGGCGAACTCCGGGCATGCAGTGAGCACGTGATCTGCGTCATCCCGGGCCGCCCCACAGACCAGACACGCCTCGGAGGGTGCTTTCCCAATTCTGTGTAAGAATTTTTGGAAAGACCCGTGCCCCGTCAGCAATTGCATGGACCAATAGTCCGACATTACTGAGGGGCCCGACGCGTCGACGAAGGTACCGACCGCCGGGACCAGGCGTCTCACCCACCCAGTGGGTGGGGACCTGTCCCATTCCGCCTGCCACTCCTCCATAGCCGCTGTTAACGCAGCGGCTTTGTGGAGATGGGCACGCGTCTTTAAAGTGGCCGGGTCGCCGCCAAGGGTGGGGTCCTCCCTATCCTGCGCTTTAGCGCAAAAAATTGCGCGCCCCATTTTGGCCTTAATGTACAGCGGCATTCGCCCTGCTGAAACGCAGAGCGAGGCAAAGGACACAGTCCTGTATGCCGCTGTACAACGGATCAAGGCCGAGCGCTGAGCACGGCGGAGAATGGCCCGTGCACTCTCTTTGGCCAGCGCAACGGCCCAGGCGTCTTCGGGCGTGGACGGATGGGCCCCTGGTATTGGGTAGGATCGCTGATAGCGCTCCTGAGACCCGATCCGCCCTAGAAGCAACCTCCCCCAGATGGGCCCGATAATTGCGGAGGCAATCAAAAATTACCCCCAAATACCGGACCCTGGCCGCCGTGGTGACAGTGGCGTTCAGGATCGGAAGACGTACTGTCTTCTCGATCCTGTGGCCACTCAGGAGAATGGCCTCCGTTTTTTCCGCTGCCAAGGAGAGGCCGGTTTTTTGAAACCACGCTCCAATCCTCGGCAGCACGAAAACCATCTGCAACCTGACCTGAGGGAGGTCCCTACCCGAAAACAAGAGGGCGAGGTTATCGGCGTACGCTATCGCGCACCCCGCCCCGCCCATATCTAACTCGGTGAGGAGTCCGTCATAAACGGCGTTCCACAGAAAGGGTCCTAGAACGGACCCCTGTGGAACGCCCGCATAAATATTACGGACCACGGTGCCCTCATAAGAGTGCACCGTGATCCCGCGATTGTTAAAATAATCCCGAAGGAGCGCCCGAACATAACGGTCAACACCCCTCCTATCCAACTCGTCCAGAACCACCTCCCAACGGAGAGTGTTAAACGCGTTCTGAACGTCGAAGGACAGGAGAAGGCAGATCTTATTTCGGGCCCTGGAGAGTTCGGCAAACCGAGCTACCTCGGTGGCCGCCTCCATGGTGCCGACACCACGGCGAAAACCAAATTGGTTTTTATGGAACGGATCCCTGCCGAGCTGGGATTCCAGGATCTCCTTCATAACGTACTCCCATACCTTGGATAAGGCTGGGAGTACGGAGATCGGCCTATAGGCCCTCGGACTTAGGGGATCCTTACCCGGCTTCGGGATCAAGATGACTCTTGCCATCTTCCACGAAGCCGGGATTCCACCGCGCTCTAATGTGTCGGCAACCATCTCGCGTATCAGGTCTTTATGCGCCCTGGCCACGCAGGCCACGACCCTCGACGGGACTCTATCGAGTCCGGGGGCCTTGTTGGGCTTGACACGCGAGAGGGCCCTGTCGACCTGCTCGGGCGTTACCTCCGGGATTCCCCTCCAAAAAGAGGAGAGGGGTCGCATGGGGAGGGGACGCGACAAGAGGGGGGCGTGCGTACGCACAGGCCCAACCGCTGGTGAGGGGGAAGGGAGGGGAGGGAGCGGGGCAGTGGCAAAAAGGGTATCAATAACCCCGCCAACCTGCTCCCGCGTCATAACCGTGTTCGGTTTCCTCCCCCCCAGTCTAGCCATAACAATTTTGTATGGCTTCCCCCACGGATCGCCATCGACCGTGCCGTACAGCTCCCTCCAGAGCCTCTCCTTGGAGCGCCAGATCAAAGCTTGAACTGAACGCCTCGCCAAGGAGAAGTCCCGCCTCAGTATCTGCTGACATAGCCTGCGAGCAGTTTGGCGGCAGAAACTGAGGAGAGTCTGCTGACATTTCAATAACGTGTGTTGATCACTCCGAGCTATTCCGAGCAACTCCAAGTGCTCCGAGCTCCGAGTTCAACTGTCGCAACGGAAATTTCCAGACAGTTCCAGATTACAAAAATACAGAACGAGAAATTCAGTGAAGACAGTGATCCAGAAGTTTACGAGGAATTCTTGGGAATCCTATCATCTTTTAAACAGGAAGAAGACGTACGTAATTATGAATAATCATAATTTCAAATTATCCACATCGCGGAAATCGGCGAATATATTGATTATCGGCTAGATAGCATAGTAGGGTTATGTTGGCACCGTTCGCACCGTGCGGTAATTTCTTTTTTAGATGCTGCAAAAACTTCAGAAAGCCCATCCCATCGGAATACCAAGAGTGGATGCAAGAAGCTCTCTGAACAGCAAATAGGAGATTACGGAATAAAAGACGTGGTCCATGCATCCAGACAGCTCGGGATTCAACGGGCCGCTGGAATTAATGCACAGCTCATGGATGAAGTTATATTGTAAATGTGTATTATATTGTAAATTATTGTAAATTGTTAATGAAAATATAAATATTTTATGAAAAAGTAGAAAAATTGTTTGAACTGTAGAATCTGCTCGATTTCTGCCGCCAATCTGTGGTCGGTTTTTGTCAGCAAAATCTGCTCGAAATCTGATATCAATCTGTTGTCAGATCCTGACATCAGGAGCTGCTCAATTTCTGCCGCCAATCTACGGTCGGTTTTCGTCAGCAAGATCTGATCGAAATCTGATATCAATCTGCGGTCAGATGCTGATGTCAGGCTCTGACCACAAAACCATAGTTAAATGCGGACATAGTAGGACCCGAATCTGACGTCAGAATCTACTTGAATCTGACATCAATCTGCTGGCATACTGCGGTCAGTTTGTTTACTGGGGAATACCTCCCATAAACATTTATATGTCCCAGTATGTAATTATGTATGTATGTAGATCTAATTAGCCTTTACGTGTGCGATCTATCCATATTTCGTGGATGGTTTGGGTTAGAGAGCGGTTACGAGGTCGCACCCCATAACGGGTGCGGTGACAGACCGCTCGTATGCCCCCCGCCCCTGTGAGAGGGGGGGGGCGTGTAGGCGGGGTAGTTGGGGGAAGGGGAAAAGTGGTCCGCCAAGCTTTAGGGCGGGCCGCTGTATGTGAGGGAGGGAAAGCGGGGGGGGGGGGGGGGGCTCCATGAACTAGCGACGTCACGCCGCTCACGATAGTGCGATCGAGCTCCGAGGCATATACGTGCGGTTGATAACGGACTGCCCTGTAGGCACACATCGCCACCGCCCGCCTGAGGTGGCCGTCGGGGAAATTACGCTCCGACCGCCTTAAGGTGCCATCTCCAATGCGCGGCTCGCCGCGGCGGCGAGCGCCGCGCCGCGGTACACTGGTACAATAGAAAAGCATTCATCTGTTCTCCTATCTGCGACTTCGACCGCGCGCGGCTGCGGCAGATTGCTACAGTGTATGCTCCGGAGCTACCTAGGCTACTGGAGAAGCAACACAATGGGATGAGTGTCTGTTTTCCGCCATTATGGTAGAACCTACTAGCCGCTCGGCGGCCTGCGGCTGCCAGTCGTTACACTGCTCCAGAAGCAGTGTAGCGACTGGCCGCCCTGCGGCCCATCGCCCCAACGGAACAGAATCTCCAGAAATAAAGAAACAAGTCAGAATTCAAAAGTTATGGAATTATATTTTTATATATTTCTTGTAACCTAATAATATGTCTTAAAAACGTAAAAATATCATGGCAGTTACTTTTGCTCTATGTGTATCAAAACATGTTTCAAAGTTTGTATATTTTTTATGCAGAATTTTAAATCGAGTCGTTTAAATTTTGGTGATATAAAAGGAAAATATTTTTTGGGGACCAGATTGAGTAGTACCTATTGATTCTGCAAAGTACTAGCGAATAATTAGTTCCATATAGTTCTTTTTCCATTAGAAACCCATTGAAAAAATATCAGTATTGGCTGTTTAGTTACTTTCCGGGAACTTCTAAGCAAATTTCTTTTCTGTTGTATAATTAATATATATTTGTCCTTGTATTTGGAAATATTTGCCAATAATGAAGTAATTACCTGTATTCTATATCGTGCAATGAGGCTGAATCCCAAGAAATAGGGGAAAAATGTAACATACCATTTTTCGCACTGAAAATGCCGAATATTATTAATGATATTAAGGATATTATTAAGGACTTCATAAAAACAGTGTTAATATACAACTCATACAAAGGTTTGACGTTATATAAAAAAATAACAGCATAATTCCAATAAAACTAAAACAATTTGATAAACGTAGTACGTAGTACGGTATACGTACTATGGAAACTGCAGAAATATTTGTAAACCTGTATTCATGTTATTCATATTATTTAAGTGGCACAGATTTTGGAAATTTGTTGAATTTAATACGGCCACAAATAAGTAAAACAAATACAACCTTTAGGTGGTGTATTCAACCTCAAACAAGATTGGCGGTGACTTTTTCAATCCGTGCCGTTGTAAATCGGACTACTTTTATACAAGCAATAACGTAAAAAAATGCCTACTAAAATGCTTTTATGATTTGTATTGCTTCTGTAAAAGTAGTCCGAATTACATGACCGTTTTAGTGGGTACGAGTTCCACATAACCCCCTGCCCGCCCCCGCGGGGGGTATCCGTGGGGATTTCCTCCAAGTAAAAAAAAAAAAAAAGAGCGGTTACGATCCTGGTTTCCTTGAACTCATGTATCCTAATCTGTCCACATTTCTCACATGGCGCACAGCCGCTTTTGAACGTCTGCAAAATACGTTTTAAAAACGTCCATTTTCACAAATCAAGCCATGGACGTTCAGACCTAAAATGGACGTAAAATGGACGTTTGTAAAATATCCTGTGCTATCTGGGTTAGTTCCGAGTGTTCGGGGGCGAAACCGGATCGGATCAGTCGCCCTGTATGCGGTATGTTGCCGGTACAGGGGTCCCCGGCTGATCAGTATACGATCCGGATGCTCTGGAAGGGCGCTCCATCTGCCGTCGGCTTGCCGGCACATGGCTGATGGGGAACTCCGATGGGTTCCATGTTCTCTCAACTGGGTCGTCGCCTCTGGTGGTACCCCCGGACCTTAGGGTCGCGGTGGGAGGATCCAGAGGCAGCCCGGAGCGGAGAACTTGGACGAAGTTGGAGGCCCGACCGGGGTAAGACCATGTACCGCACCTCCCCGTGGTGCCCCCGGGGTCCCTGCACGACATAGTCGGGCAGGGGCGCGGACGCGGACATGGCACTCAACAACTGTCGAGTATGGAGACCGCCGGGCGGTGGGGCCGTCGCCCTTCAAGACACTTTATGACGGAATGGACAACCACATGGAAGCCTCGGAAGAAACGCCGCTATCGGGGGGTCGCCCGACTCAACCTGGCCTTGTCGGCAGCCAGATTGAAGTAAGACATAAGACCGATGACACCGCGCTGGTGCCGCGGGCCGGTGTCAGTGGGGGAGACGAAGTGCTTTCGTCGACCCCACAACAAGTCACAGCAGCAGGACCGGCTATTTCCACGGACCACGAGATAGTGGACAGTGGGAGGGAGGCATTCGGATGCGGGGGTGGCAATCCAGCCACTTCCTGCGATGATGCCTCCAGCGCTAAAGGCGGTTCGATCGCGGGCTGGGGGGCGCTTGACGTTCCCCAGTTTCAGCGGGTCCGTCGCGCAACGGATACGCCCGAGGACGCTCAGGTGGAGAGCCTGAGCTGGGACGGGGCTGCGCCAGGGCCCAACTCACCCCTGACGCAGAACATTCATACGGAGCAGGCGAAGAGCCTGTGCGAGGTGGCGAGCACCTGCCACCCGCGAGTTGAGGAGGCTTCGGCTACGGCGCCGATTAAGAACAGAGGCGCGCCGTATGTCAGGAAGGTGGAGACCGTGAGGTCGCGGAAGGTGATGCGGCTTCTCGGTCTCCAGAAGGAAGTCGCGGAGCTGATGGGGCGGGTCGATCCCGCTGCCGTCTCCATCACTCCGCTGACTAGGAGCGCGACACCGGAGGGCTCCGCCGAGCTGGGGGTGTCGGCTGCCCGTCCCGGGGCGGCTACCAGGGTCGCCCGGGTTGTCCTCGAGCGCTGCGACGCTATCGCGACACCGGGGAGCGCGGCGGGGGACGACGTGGTGGTGGTGGTCTCCTCCGACCAGGAAGACGAGGAGATGGCCACCGACGGCCGGGAGTCGCGGTCGGAGGGTGGGACTGTCCCACCCGATGCCGCCCCGGCCTTGGGAGCGGGCGGTGCCGCCGGCGAGGACAGCGAGGGGGAGAGTCCCGTCGGCGGTGTGGTGCGACGGAGGGGCGGCGCGAGGATTCGCGCAGCGGTGCCCTCCGATTCGGACGGGGATGACGCCGGGGGTGGCCCCCTTGACGTCCCCCTACCATCGTCCGACGGAGGCACCGACGGGGGTGGGAGGCCCGGGTTTGTGCCCGGCAAGCGGGGGAGGAAGCCCGGGGTCTGGACGGACCCGAAGCGTCTGGGCCCCGGGATGAAGGCCCTTCCGGGGCGCCGTCGCGGCCGAGCTCACCGGGAGGGCGGAGAGGGGCGAAAACCCCAATAGGCCTGCGAGGGAGGTGGTGTTCCGCCAGAGTGCGTGGGAACGGAGGTCCCACAAACTCTCCACGCAGGTGCGGGCCTTGACGGACCAGGCGCACTCCCTGGGGGAGTCCCTGCACGTCAAGGACCGGGAGCTCGAGTTCCTGCGGGGCAAGTACGCGCGTCTGGAGACGCGCATGTCTCTCGCGGGGCTGGACGCTGGGGAATCGGAGGAGCTTTCCTTCCGACCCCGCGCCGGCCGCGAGGCCTGCGCCCTTGCGGGACGCGAGCCCTGCAAAGGGCCAGAAGAGGAGGAGGGTGGCTTCCCCCCGCCCGCCCCCGGCAGAGGGCTCCCAGCCCTGCGGCGCCGGCTCCGCGGCTGTTGAACAGCCGTGGGAGGCTGTGTTGCGCCGCATGGAGGAACTGGAGAGGAGGGTGGACAACCGCCTCCTCTCCCTGGGAAAGGTCCTCGGCCGGGGTGCACCATCGGCACTTGGGCCGACCGAGCCGCCGACGCCCCTCGCCCTGGAATGGGCAAAGATCGGCAAGGAGGGGCTCGCCGCTGCGGGCGGGACTAAGGGCCCGTCCCGCAAGGCGCTTAAAGCGGCGAGACGCGCGGAGAAGCGCGCGGCCGGCGCCGCTGGTCGCCCGGTGGGCGTCCCCGCCGTCGGGTCGGCGGTTGCCCCGTCATCGGCGCCGATCGGCCCGGGGGGGGGCTGCGAAGGGGAAGAAAATTCCCCCGGTCGCCCCCGGTGGGGTTAAGGGGCGCAAAGCGTGGGGGAAAAAGGGTGGGGCCGATGCCCCACCCCCGCCCCCGAAGAAGCTGTCCAAGGGACAGCGGAGGAGGGCCGCCATAGCCGCCAGAAAGGCCAACGCGGGGGTGATAACGCCGGTTCCCGGCGCCCCCTGTACCGAAGCCTCGGCCCCTGGGTCCCATAATGCTCCTCGGAGTACATGGGCCCAGGTGGTCGGCCGTAAGGCTTCACAGGCGGCTAAGGCGGCGGCCACGAAAAGTGGCCGCGCCAAAGGAGGGAAGGGGAGAGGCGCCACGACGCCGGCTCCCCCTAAGTCAGGCGCACCCGGGGGGCCCCCGGGGCTGATCCCGCGCATCCCCAGAACGGCGGCGGTGACGATCACCGCCCCCGTGGGGGGAGAAAGTGATTTCTCCGCGCGGGTCACCGGCGCGATGGCGGCGATTAAAGTCGCCGACCTTGGCATCGCAGCCATGCGGCCAAGGCGCGCCGTCACCGGGGCCCTGGTCTTGGAAATCCCGGGATCCCAGAGCTCGGCCAAAGCTGCCGCCCTCAAATTGAGGCTTGCGGAGCAGCTAGAGGGTACTGGCATCAAAGTCCAGTGCCCTCTGAAAACGGCCGAGTTCAGGGTGTGCGGCCTGACGGAGCTGGCGTCGGAGGACTCCATTCGGGGGGCGATAGCGGCCCAGGGGGGTTGTCCGGCGGACGACATCGCGTTAGGCGAGAAGCGCCGCGACGCCGCCGGGCTCTTCTCCCTCTGGGTCCGCGCACCCGTGGCGGCTGCTGCACGCCTGGTCAGGGCGTCCACTCTAACAGTGGACGCTCTGCTGGCCCGAGTGCTCCCCCTTGCGCAGCGGAGACTGCAGTGTTTCCGCTGCCTGGAGTTCGGGCACGTCCAGGCGAAGTGCAGCGGCCCGGTGGACAGGAGCGCCGCGTGTTACCGGTGCGGCGGCGTGGGGCACAGGGCCCGGCAATGTACCGCCGCCCCGAAGTGCCCGCTCTGCACCGCGGCTGGCGCTCCTGCGGGCCACAGGATGGGTGGCCCGGCGTGTCGCCCCCCGGCGATTGTGCCCCCCTCCAAGGGGAAGAAGGCGGCCCGGAAGGAGAAGGGGAGCGGGGCTTCGGTCCCAGAAGCTCCCCCGCCCGCGGCGCCCGTGGCGCCTGTCGCTCCCCCCCCCCCGCGGGGGCTCCGGCCGTGATGGAGACGGACGCACTCGTCTCCACGCCCACGGCGAAATCGGGGGCGGGGAAGAGGAAGGAGCGGGAGGAGTCGGACGCCCCGGCAAGCGGCGCCTCGTCGCCGACGCTGGGCAACTCCCTGAAGAGGTCCGGCAAGAAGAAGGGCAAGGGTGGGAGCATCCCAGAGCTCCCCCCTCCTTCTGGACCTCAAACCAGCGGGAGGAAGGCGTTCCTCAAACCGAGGAAAGAGGCGCCTCCCCCAAAGCTGGACGAGGGAGCCGGGAAGGTCGGCGACGCGGCGCGCAAGGAGGCGCTTGAGCTGGCGCAATCCGTCGCGGCGTCATACGGGGGCGGATCCGTCCCGCCCGAGACGGGCGACACCGCGGTTGGACCGCCCTCCGTGGACGGGGAGAAAATCCAGCCCGGGCAGGAACCGGAGGAGGCCGGCAGTAAGGCAACTTAATGCCCCGCGGCCCTCCGTTCCTGCTGGCTAACCTCAACCACTCCATGCGAGCGCACGACCTGCTGGAGCAGGCTCGCGTGGAGCTGGGGGTTGGGCTGGTCGTCGCCGCCGAGCCGTATCCGCTGGAGGACCGATGCTCTCGGTCCACCAACCCGGATCGGCAGGTGGCGATGATGTGGGAGGTGGGAAGGGGCGCCCCGCCGTGTTCGGTCGTCCGACACGGGCGGGGCTGGATGGCCGCACGCTGGGGGGAATTCCTCGTGGTGGGCTGCTATTTCGCGCCAAGGTTCAGCGTCCCGGAGTTCGAAGACCGGCTAAACGAGATGGGGGCTTTTATCGCCCCCCCCCCCACACACATCTCGGCCGGTCGTCCTAATGGGAGACTTCAACGCACATGCTGTGCAATGGGGGTCTCCCCGGACGGACTCTCGGGGCGAGGAACTACTCGAGTGGGCGGAGGCGAGGGGGTTCTCGCTCAAGAACCCCTACGGCGTGACGACGTACCGCGGCCCGCGGGGCGAGTCGGTAATCGACTTGGTCTGGGTCAACCCCGCGGCCGCCGCCAAGACGTCACGCTGCCGGATGGCGGAGGAGGTCGACACGTTGTCCGACCATTTGTACGTTCTCACGGACACCTCCGCCGCCGCGCCTCCGCGTGCCCCTCGAGCTGGCGGGCGGCCCCCACGTTGGGCGCTCGGGCGCCTCGACATCGACGCGGCCCGTTTAGCCTCCTCCGTGGTCGCCTGGCCTCCTATGCCGTGCGACGTGCTGGACGACCCCGTTAGTGGCGCTGTCTGGTTCCGCGGCGCGTTGCAGAGCATCTGCGACGCAACCATGCCGCGGACCAGGCCGCCGACCGGGGGTCGGAAGGCGGTGTATTGGTGGACGACCGAAATCGCCGAGCTCTGCTCGGCGAACCAGGTCGCCCGTCGCCGATACACCAACACCCGTCGCAAAGATCCGCGACGGGTGCCGGAGGGGCTACTCCCGGAGCTGCGCGCCGCGTCCGCTGCGGCGCGCAAAGAGCTCCGCGGAGAAATCGCCCGGGCCAAAGCCCGTTCGGCGGACGAATTCGTCGCGACCCTCAACCAAGACCCTTGGGGTCGCCCATACCGAGCAGTTTCCATCAAGCTCGGTCCCTGGGCGCCCCCAGTCACCGAGGGCCTGGATCCCCGGTTCCTCACCGAGGTATTGTCGACGCTCTTTCCCCCTCCCCCTGTTCCGGGGGAGGACGGCGTCGACGAGACCGGGGATCCATGGTTGATCCGGGGCGTCGATACGTCGGACGCCCCCGGGGTCAGCGACGAGGAGCTCGCTTCCTCGATCACGCGCATGCGTCAGAGGAACGCGGCTCCAGGTCCGGACGGAGTGCCCGGGCGTGTATGGGCCTGCGCCCTGAGCGCCCTAGGAGACGGGCTCAAGCGGCTGTTTACGGCCGTCTTGAAGTCCGGGATTTTCCCCCCGGTGTGGAAGGAGGCGACGCTGGTCCTGCTGCGCAAGCCCGGCAAACCCGCCGAGTCGCCCTCGTCGTTCCGGCCGATATGCCTGTTGGACGAGGCGGGCAAGCTCTTGGAGCGTATCATTGCTGCCCGCCTCCGCGACCACCTAGGAGCCGTGGCCCCGGATCTCTCCGACCGCCAATTCGGCTTTAGACAGCGGCGCTCGACCATTGACGCCATTCGTCTGGTTCGAGCGCTGTCTAGCCGGGCGGCCGCGGGGGGCGGTGTGAGCGTGGCTGTGTCACTCGACATAGCCAACGCGTTTAACACCGTCTCCTAGGCGGCGATTGAGCGGGGGCTGCTGTACCACAGCGCCCCGCTCTACCTTCGCCGCCTGATCCGGGACTATCTCCGCGGACGGGTGGTCGCATACGTCGGCCGGGACGGGGACGGCGCGACCGTAGTGCACCGCGGCGTTCCGCAGGGGTCCGTGCTAGGACCCCTGCTATGGAACATAGCATACGACGCGGTGCTGCGGGTGGAGATGCCATCGCCAGAGGTGTCGCTCGTCTGCTACGCGGACGACACCCTGGTGGTGGCCTCCGGGCGAAATTGGCGGCAGGCCATCGCTCGCGCGGAAGAGGCACTGCGACGCGTCATCCTCGCGATCCGGAAGCTCGGTCTGCGAGTCGCCTTGGAGAAAACCGAGGCGATGTGGCTCGCGGACCGTGTTGGGAGTGGTGTCCCCAACAGAGCGTCCCTGAGGATCGGGGAGGCCTGTATCAGGGTGGGCCGATCGATGAAGTATCTCGGTCTCACCCTGGATACCTACTGGCGATTCACGCGTCACTTCAGAACCCTCGGCCCCAGGTTGGAGCGGCAGGTATTCGCCTTCGGGCGAATCATACCCAACTTGGGAGGCCCTCACGAGGGTGTTCGGCGACTATACGTGACGGTCGTTCGGTCCATGGCGCTTTACGGCGCCCCTATATGGGCCGACGTCCTGGAGGACTGCCGCGTTGGGCGAGAACTACTGGCAAGAGTTCATCGCCGCGCGGTCCTCCGAGCCGTGCGAGCTTATCGCACGGTGTCACACGCCGAACTGTCCGCTCTGGCTGCGTCCCCCCCATTTCATCTCCTCGCGGAGATGGAGGCGGAGGTTTACTCCGCCGTCCGCGATCTCCGCGAGGCGGGGGACCCTGCAGCAGTCGGACGCGATGTGGCGCGGGGCCAGGCCCGGCAGCGCATGGAAGCCAAATGGCTCCAGTGGCTTTCCCTCCCAGAACATCGGGAGGGCCGCGTTGTCGGGGCGCTTCTGCCCATTCTCGGTGAATGGGCGTCGCGCGGGTATGGCAGGCTCACCTTCCGCCTGACGCAGGTGATCACCGGAGTAGGCTGCTTCGGGGATTACCTGTGTCGCATCGGGCGGGAGGCGACGTCGCGGTGCCACAGCTGCGGCTCGGGCGACGAGGACTCGGCGGATCACACTCTGGCACGTTGCCGAGAGTGGCACGATGACCGCCGGGTCCTCGAGGCGCGGCTGGGCCCCGACCTCGACCTTCCGACTGTCTTGCGTCGGATGGCGAGAGATCGGGGCTGCTGGGTGGCCATGTCCCTCTTCGCCGAGCAGATCATGCTCGACAAGGAAGAGGCGGAGAGGGACAGAGTACGGGAAGTGCACCCGTCCCGTATTCTGGCCCCCAGGAGGCGGCGAGCGCGGCGAGCGCTGGATAGATGACCCGGAGCCGGGGGGGATAGTGCGGCGACGTAACTAGTCGCCCCTTCCCCCCGCTATGGCTCCGGCCGCGCCGCCGCGAGTCCCCCGAATCGTTGGCCGGGGGACGGGAAGGAGGGCCGAGGGGCCAGTCATCAGCAAGGCACCCCTCGGCCGCGTGCCCCTCCCCCCCCTAATAAGCGTGAGGGGGGGCGAGAGCAAGGGAAGGAGGAGGAGGGTGGCCCCCCACCAGCGTTGGGCCGTCCCCTCCCGACAGGGGGAAGCCGAGGCACGGGAGGGCCCCACCTACATTCTCGAGGGCCCTCCCCCTCGCGTAGGAGCGGCAGTGAAAGCCGCTCCCCTGTGGGCGATCGAGCTCCACCCAAATTATCGGGGGCAAGCGGGCAGTTATACGCCCGCGCCCCCGCCTGGTTCGGCCCGAACTGCAACAGTTCATGGGCCGACCAGGTCGGAGCTCGATCGCCGGGGGCCGCGGAGTGGGGGAACGGGTGTTTCCCACCCACTCTAGCAGAAGCGGCCCCGAGGCGACGCAGACGTGTGATCCGTCGCGCGTCGTCGGAGTAATCTGGGGGGGGGGGAGATCAAAACTCCCCCCAGGGAAGACCCCGGCTAGCCATAATAGCCGGGGTTGTAGAGGGCGGCGTTGCAAAGCGCCGGAAGGGGGGGGCAAGCGAACGAATCACTCGCATGCTCTCGCACAAGTCCCCCCCTTCAGGCACGCAACTCCGCCCTCCGAGGACGATCACCTTGGTGGTTTTAGTGGGTTCGAGTCCCACATAACCCCCCGCCCGCCCCCGGGGGATTTAGAATCCGTGGGGATTTCCACCAAGTCCAAAAAAAAAAAAAAAAAAAAAAAAAGTTCCGACTGTTCGTTTCTCGCTTCTTTCTGGCCGAAGAAGGGAGCGAGATGGAACGCTTTGCGTGCGTGGCGGTGGCGCGCGACGGGCGCTAGCCACTGATATATATACTATAGCTGGGATTACATTAGTCCAGTCCAGTGATCCAGTACAACACTCGATTAGAACTGGAATAATGTAAACAGTGTACATTCCAGTACAGTGCTGTCATTCCAGCAGATTTCGACTGGTTCGAAAGTCTACTTTTCGATCCAGTGTTTACCCCCTCCATCGAGAACACAACATTCCAGCGTTGCTGGACTGGTCTAGACGGCTCAGTCCAGTGCTGGCCAGTGATGGCTGAAGCGTAGTAAGCGTATACGTGTTGCGTTTGTAAGAAATATGGCGAAGAAATTAAACGAAGACCAAACATTTAAATTCGTTACTCTATGCAGAGAGCATCAATGCTTGTGGGACATCACGTCTGAAAATTGTAAAAATAAGACGAACCACTCGCTGCATCCAGCGACTGGAGTAGTAAGGGTAAGCCGGTTCTAACGCAGGTCCTCTGAGGGGAGCGCGGGGCGGAGTGAGGGCGCGCGGGGGAGCGCGGCGGAGGGAAACATGGGCGCGGGGCCTGCGGGGAGAGGAAGACCGGTTGCGCGCGCACGAGCCGCGGAGTGGGGGATGCCGCGATGATGGAGGGGATCAGTCCGGACCGAGCCGCCGCGGAGACCTCTCCGGACCCACCGTCGGAAATGTTTTTTTCAGAGGGAGGCATTGACCCCCGGAAACATTTTCAGATCTTGGCCCACCCGAAAATTTTTCAGACCTTGGCCCACCCCAGCAGAGAAAGAATAATAATTTTTTTATCAATGATCCAACGAACCATTATGTAGCAAACAGAAATACTTTTTTTTGACCCAATATGCAACAAGCATTTTAAAGTTTTTAAAGTTTTTAACGCTAACAGCATTCTAAAGCGTTCCGATTTAACGTCGCAGCGTATCGCGCGATCGCGTGTAACTCGAATCTTCCGGAGTAGCCGTGCAGGGTGACGTCATTTGACAGCGCGAAAAACGAAATAGAATTATGCAACGCCAGCAAATCTTAGAATTAGGTGGTGAGGAGACCGGTAATGCTGGCGATATAATACTTTTTAGAAACGTCGTACGTGTGAGGAAAGAAGTAGGAAGGTGGGTAAATAAAATAGTTGTTCGCGATAACGAAACAATGTTTGGACACTAGTTTTAATTCTTTGGTTTATCTTATGCTTTATTTTGTACATATTTTCTACACTGCATGTTAGTTGATAAGGTACATAGTTTTTAAGGCCTTTGTATTAGGCGCGCTAGAGGGACGAATAGGAGATCGGCCCGGCCTGTCTCGTCGTTCCCGTGGTTTGGGTGGACCGAGTAGCTTGGGCCGCGGGCGCGGCGGGACGGGGGGGTGACGATCCGTTTCGCTGATCCGCGAAGCAGTTTTCGGGAACACTCTAGTTCGCGCTTCGCGATCGTAAACACGCTTGTGTTGTTGTCCGCTCCGAACAAAGGTACGGCCTCGGGCTTCGAGACGTTTCTACGTTCATTACTCCGTTTCCTACGAACGGTTCGGTGAATTATTACTGGGTTTTCCAGTCGACTTTGTACGGCAGCGTATAAATTTATATCGCCGGGTCGAACTTACGACTTCGGTTGTGCACGATCCGAAGGATCGTACCGAAATATATTTTCTCAACCACGTGTCGGACTCTTTTCCAAACGAGCATCCCGTCTAAACAAACACGAGCGCGATTAATTCTTCGCGATTGAAGAAAATTAAGCTCATTTTCTGGTCCTTCGAGCCGGAGTTAATCTCCGGATTACATTGGATGCTCGGGATTGGATTGGATTCCTTCCGGTTCGTGCTCGTGAGTGAGTGTTTCGCGAACCTTCTGGAAGCTTCCACGCCTCGTGCAGCAGGTGCGTGGTGAGGTGCTCGGCCGTTTCCGGTTAAAGATGGCGTCCTCGCTGAAGGACCTCGTTTCCGATCAGGACGATATCGCGGGACGCATCGAGCGTTTTTTGATAAACCTACGCAAATTGGGACAAGCCAATATAACCCTTTCGGTGTTGGAAGCACGGCGGGAGCTTCTCGAGGACTATTGGAGGTCATTTATCACGGGTCATCGCAAGGTGATTCGCGTGCCGGAGGCCTCCGCGAGTGATTACGTTAAGAACGATCGGTACGCGGATATAGAGGAGGTTTTCCTTCAACACTCAGCCGTGTTGAGAGACATGCAACGCGAGTTGGAACCGACCTCGGCACGTGTACCCACGGGTGACGCGACCACCGGAAGGACTATGGACGATGAGGACTCCGGCCTTCTGAAAATTCCGCTACCGACCTTCTCCGGAGACCTCTTGGCGTGGGAGAGTTTCCGTGATCGATTCCGGTCATTGGTTCATGACTCCACTCGCATTTCCAAGGTTAGGAAGTTGCAGTACTTAAAGTCGAGCCTGACGGGTGAGGCCGCGACGATGCTGGAGCGTACTAATGTCACCGCAGCCAATTATGACGGCGCTTGGAGCAGTCTTCAGAAAAGGTACGAGAACCAACGTATTCTCTCCGCTGCGCGCATGAGGAGCTTAGTGAATTGTGCTCCGATCACTAAAGAAAGTCCTGCAGACATCAAACGCCTGCTCGACGAGTTTCGTCAGGCGATCGCGTCCTTCGCGTCCTTGAAACGACCTGTTGCGGAATGGGATGAGTGGTTCGTTTTCCTTTTTGCCGAAAAACTGGACCCCACGTCCCGACTCGCGTGGGAAATTACACTCACCGATCGCACGACGTGCCCCAGCTTTTCTGACGTCGAGGATTTCTTCGAGAATCGGGTTCATGCTCTCTACGCTGTGCATAACCCGGAACCGGCTGCGCCCTCGAAGCAACGTGCCGCGGCGAAGGGAGTGAAGCAGCTTTCCGATCGTTCCAGGACCGCGTTGCCGGTGAAAGTTGAAGCTCAATCTAAAAGGGGCCAACCAAACCGAAAATGTCCTCTCTGTCAGGGCACTCACAACTTGAACTATTGTCCGAAATTTAAAGGAATGAGTGCAGGCGATCGTAAGGCCCAGGCGATTAAGGTAGGAGTTTGCTTTTCTTGTTTACATTTGGGACACGCTGTGTCGAACTGCCCCTCCGCGTTTCGCTGCCTGGTGTGCGATTCCAAGCACCACACACTACTGCACGATGCTTACGTGCCTTCCGAGAGCAGGACGGACAACAATAACAACGTTCAGTCTGATTCTACCTCCAAAGCCTTGGTGAATTCCATTTGTGCTAAGCGTTTGGTCCTCCTGGCAACGGCTCGCGTGCGTCTCCTGGCTCCCAACGGAAGATTTGTGTCAGTTCGAGCTGTGCTGGATCAGGGAGCTGATGCGTCGTTTGTTAGCGAATGGGTAGCTCAATCCCTCCGTTTAAAGCGAAGATCGACTCATGTGCAGCTTGCTGGTTTTCAAGGCCGAGACGTTGGACTGGCAAAGTTTGAAGTGGAAGTGGTGCTGACCACGGATTTTAACTCATCCTTTAACCTCTCTTTTCATGCTTTGGTGACCCGTGAGGTGATGCCACCAACGCCTTCACGATTGGCCTCCGTGACCGAATGGCCTCACTTAAAGGGCCTTCAGCTCGCCGACGCGGAGTTTCACACGCCGTCACGGGTTGATATCTTACTCGGTGCAGATGTATGCAGTGCACTGGTTGGAGAGACGCGCCAGGGACCTCGAGGCACTCCTGCTGCTACGCACACACCCTTTGGCTGGGTCTTATTTGGTCCGGCGTCTCAGGATGCGGAAGAGGCGGTAGCTCCAACGCGACGGGTTTACCATACGCGTATGCAGGACCCCATCTCGGTCCAATTGCAGCGTTTTTGGGAGCTGGATGACGTTCATGAGACATCGCCGCTTAGCTCTGAAGAACACTGGTGTGAGGAGCACTTCCAGACTTCTCACCAGCGGAACGAGGCCGGAAGGTACGTGGTGCGATTGCCGTTTCGCCCAAACAGCCCCGGAACTTTGGGCTCGTCCAGACCTGCTGCTTTGAGAGTGTTGCTAAGCAACGAAAGGCGACAGCAAAAGGATCCAGGGCTACACGACAAGTACACCCAATTCTTAGACGAGTATCTCAAGCTGGA
Organism: Andrena trimmerana; assembly: GCA_951215215.1. NCBI lineage: Eukaryota > Metazoa > Arthropoda > Insecta > Hymenoptera > Andrenidae > Andrena > Andrena trimmerana. The sequence goes on from OX578062.1 coordinate 13,863,729, forward strand.
GCACATGGAACTCGTACAGGAGGGATCGGGCAGCGCCTTCCCTCTGTATTACCTCCCTCACCACGCTGTGTGGAAGGGTGACGGGGAGACCCGCAAAATCAGAGTTGTTTTTAATGCTTCATGTTCAAGTTCTTCAGGTCTTTCGCTGAACGATCTGCTGTCACCAGGCCCTAAGCTGCAGACCACTCTCTGGAGCGTGTTGACACGTTGGAGACTATACAAATATGCCTTCACCACGGACATCGTCAAAATGTTTCGACAGCTACTGGTCCACCCGTCTGATCGTGACTGGCAATGCATTCTATGGCGTGCCGACCCCAGCCATAAGTTGAGTACGTTCCGATTGAATACCGTGACTTACGGTACCACCTCCGCTCCGTTCCTGGCGTTGAGAGTGTTGAAACAGCTTGCTCGGGACGAGGGAGAACGTTTCCCTCTCGGCTCACAAGTGCTACTGGAGCACTCGTATGTGGATGACCTCCTAGCAGGCGGTCACGATCTGGAGCAAGCCCTAGAGGTCCAGAAGCAACTTATTGGAATCCTAAACGCTGGAGGGTTTCAACTAAGCAAATGGGCCACGAACCACTCGCTGTTAGGTCCGCGGGAGTCGGAGAGCTCCAAACTGTTTCAGGAGTCAGAGCAGCATGGAGCCTTAGGACTACTCTGGATGTCCGCTTCAGATTCATTATCCATCAAGGGACCAGGACTGCCTTCGGTCTCGGACGACGCCCCTTGGACGAAACGAAGGGTACTCTCGGAGCTTGCTAGGCTCTTCGACCCCATGGGCTGGGTAGCCCCCCTACTAGTCCGGGGAAAAATTCTGATGCAGGACCTCTGGATCACTGGGGTGGACTGGGATGAACCAATCCCCGCACCATTGGTTGCCTCTTGGATGCTCTTTCGCAGGGACTTGCAGTCCCTCGACGACGTGAGAGTCCCTCGGTGGATCTCCTATGATCCGACCGAATCTCAGGTCGAATTTCATGGTTTCTGTGATGCTTCGGAAAGGGCTTACTGCGCTGTGGTTTTCCTTCGCGTCCACAATCCCAATCCAGATCACACCTACTCTTATATTCTTGTTGCTAGGACGAAGGTGGCGCCTGTCAAGGTTGTCAGTGTGCCGCGGTTAGAGTTGTGTGGCGCTGTTCTACTCGCGCGCTTACTGAAGTGCACACGTGAAGAGTTAAGTCTACACAATGCCAGAACGGTCGTCTGGACGGACTCGACGGTGGTGCACGCCTGGACCAGATCGCATGCGTGTCGTTGGAAGACGTTTGTGGCTCATCGGGTGGCAGAAATTCAAAATTTATTACCTGACGTCCACTGGCGACATATTCGTACGCAGGATAATCCCGCGGACTTGGCGACTCGAGGCGTGGATCTGTCCGCACTTCAAGGGCTCAACCTCTGGTGGCAGGGCCCTCCTTGGCTCATTCGAGACCCCTCAGAATGGCCCACTTCAACGGTGGATCTGACGTCGGAAGCCGAGGCTGAACAGAGAAGTACCACTGTCATGCACACGGTGTGTGAGAGGACTCACAATGAGCTGCTCTCGCGTTTTTCTACGTTCTCTCGTCTATTACGAGTCACTGCACTTATACGACGATTCGTTTTTAATCTTCAAAACGCCACTAGTAAAAGGATTGGTCCTCTTACCTCTACTGATCTGACGGAAAGCAGGCTTTTGCTTTGTCGGCTCAGCCAATTGGACACATTCTCGGAGGAGCGAGACGATCTTCTTAAAGGGAAGCCTGTCAAAGTGGCCTCTCCTTTGGCTTCTCTTCGAGCTTTCATAGACGATCAAGGACTTATCCGAGTCGGTGGTCGGTTGAGTCAGGCTGCATTGTCTGTCGATTACAAATATCCCATCGTCATAAGCCGATACTCGCCATTAGCGACGCTGTTGGCGAGATATGCACATTTGACTACGCTGCACGGGGGTTTTACTTTATCTCGTTGTTTTTTACTACAGAGATATTGGATTCCAAAATCCCGTACCTTGATTAAAGAGGTAATCCATAACTGTCTTCGGTGTTTACGCTTCAGGGGTGCCTCGGGACGTCAAGAAATGGGTAGTCTACCAGCATCACGACTACAACCATCCAGACCCTTCTTGAAAAGTGGTGTGGACTATGCCGGACCCTTGATGCTTCGGACTGCCAAAGGGAGAGGACATAAATCCTATAAAGGATATATTGCTGTGTTTGTGTGCCTATGCACAAAGGCTGTTCACCTTGAGGTGGTCTCAGATCTTACCTCGTCTACCTTTATCGCCTCTTTCCGTAGATTTGTCTCACGCCGTGGACATTGCGCTGAGCTGTTGAGCGACAATGGAACAACCTTTCGAGGCGCAGATGGAGAGTTGCAGTCCCTCTTCAAGGCGGCATCCGCGTTTTATGGAGAGGTATCCGCTACACTGGCCATGGATGGCACTAAGTGGTCTTTTATACCACCATATTCTCCCCATTTTGGCGGATTGTGGGAGGCTGCCGTAAAATCGGCCAAATACCATCTTCGACGCGTCATCGGTGACCACACTTTAACATATGAGGAGACGGCTACATTGTTATGCCAAGTCGAGGCCTGCCTCAATTCGAGACCACTCACCCCTATGTCCGACGATCCCTCCGACTTAACCTCGTTGACTCCTGGACATTTTCTTGTTGGCGAACCCTTAATTTCCATTCCTGAGCCAAACTGTGCCAATATGTCAGTCCATGGGTTGACCCGGTGGAAACTTATATCTAACCTGCGCGACCATTTTTGGCTTAGATGGACTAAGGAATATCTCCACCAGTTGCAACAGCTTCCCAAGTGGAGGAGACGTCGTCTCAATTGGAAGGTGGGGGATCTTGTTCTCGTCAAGGACGATCTTCTGCCGCCTACGAAATGGCCGCTCGCTCGGATTGTGGAGGTTCGCTCGGGAAAAGATGGCCTCGTGAGAGTGGTTACCATCCGCTCATTCAACAAGACGTCCACACGTTCCATCGGCACGCTGTGTCCCCTGCCCGAGTGGAAGAACACTGACTTCTCTACGACGGGCACTAACGTTGGAAACTCAACTATAAGATCCAAAGCGCCGTGACTTCTGCGGCGGGCTAGCCGTCACGGCGGGCGGCGCGCCCTCTAGGCGTGACGGCTGACGAAATCGCCGATCAATGGGCGAATCGATGACTAGCGCCTCCTATACTGTCGAGGGCCGTACCGTCGTACTTATCCACAGAACGGCATCCGACGCCGTTTGAAAGTGCCTTGTCCCGCGGTTTTGTTCACTACAGACTTTTATTTCGCCGTCGTGCCCTCTGACGAGGCGGGCGGTATGTTCGCGATAACGAAACAATGTTTGGACACTAGTTTTAATTCTTTGGTTTATCTTATGCTTTATTTTGTACATATTTTCTACACTGCATGTTAGTTGATAAGGTACATAGTTTTTAAGGCCTTTGTATTAGGCGCGCTAGAGGGACGAATAGGAGATCGGCCCGGCCTGTCTCGTCGTTCCCGTGGTTTGGGTGGACCGAGTAGCTTGGGCCGCGGGCGCGGCGGGACGGGGGGGGTGACGATCCGTTTCGCTGATCCGCGAAGCAGTTTTCGGGAACACTCTAGTTCGCGCTTCGCGATCGTAAACACGCTTGTGTTGTTGTCCGCTCCGAACAAAGGTACGGCCTCGGGCTTCGAGACGTTTCTACGTTCATTACTCCGTTTCCTACGAACGGTTCGGTGAATTATTACTGGGTTTTCCAGTCGACTTTGTACGGCAGCGTATAAATTTATATCGCCGGGTCGAACTTACGACTTCGGTTGTGCACGATCCGAAGGATCGTACCGAAATATATTTTCTCAACCACGTGTCGGACTCTTTTCCAAACGAGCATCCCGTCTAAACAAACACGAGCGCGATTAATTCTTCGCGATTGAAGAAAATTAAGCTCAATAGTACAATGAAATATGTTTAAGAATATATATGATTTTATTTTTTCCTTAATAATAAAATAAAAAAAATATAAAATATAAAATATAAAATATAAAATATAAAATATAAAATATAAAATATAAAATATAAAATATAAAATATAAAATATAAAATATAAAATATAAAATATAAAATATAAAATATAAAATATAAAATATAAAATATAAAATATAAAATATAAAATATAAAATATAAAATATAAAGAAAAGAAAAAGAAAATATAATAAAGTAATAAAATGCAAAATAATAAAAAAAGTAAATGAAATGAAATGAAAAGAAAAAAAAAAGAATTATTGTGACGGCGGTGACGGCGGCCGCGGGACAAAGTATGGTGCCCACCTCAGCCGAACCTGCGGCTCCCGCCGCACATGCAGGTCCGGTGGTGGTGATGGGCTCCGCGCATTTTCATGAATCACCTGCACACAGGTACAAACATTGATATAATATTAACATATTTAACATCAAACGCACAAAAAACAATGCACTACATACCTGTACAAGTGGCGGCGATGGGGGCGGTGGTGGTGATGGGCTCCACGCATTTTCATGAATCACCTGAAGTGGCGGCGATGGGGGCGGTGGTGGTGATGGGCTCCGCGCATTTTCATGAATCACCTGCACACAGATACAAACATTGATATAATATTAACATATTTAACATCAAACGCGCAACAACAATGTATTACATACCTGCGGAGGCGACGAAGGCGGCGAAGGCGGCGAAGGCATCGAAGGCGGCCACATATCCCACTCGATAGAACCATCAGCAAATAGTTCACTTAATAATAAATCCATATGAACTTGCACAGTGTCAGTTTGAAGTCCAACAACGCTAGCCCAAAGCCCCGATATTTTATTCTTGTTATGATCAATATCTATATTCACGATTCGCCAAACCACACTCGTTGGAAAATACACATGACGATTCCGCATAAAACTCTCAAAATCGCAGTCTAATTCTACTTGGCATTCATTTAGATCCAACCAATATTTCTCATCATTGTAGTCGTCATGCTCTTTCGTTGGGTTACGAAATACTTTTAAATAACTGTCGCCATCCCGAATAACTTCCGCCTCATACAGTTCCCCACATCGAATTTCTTCGGTTTGAACCGCAACATTTTGGCACCCAACATATACTTTCGGGCTGTATGGATGGAAAATCGTAGCAGTAGCAGTAGCTGGATGATTCGAATTGATTGGCAACGACATAATCTGAAACCGATTTTTTTTCTTATAATTCTCAAAGTTACTAACACAACGATTCACTAAAAATATGATAATGGAAACTTACGGTATTATTCGATTGTATCTTCTATGCGTTGAACGATTGATGATATCCTTCAAAGCAATTTCACTTAGCTCAAAAATGAAGAGTGTTTAAAAACTGTCAAAGTGACTGCACGTCGACCACGATTTTGAATGCAACTGGTCATGATGCATCTCCCGGCTCTCGCATATCAAAACCCCCTCCTATCACAAAATCGGGAAGTGCATAGCTTTGCAAAAGTAAAAGTGCGGCATGATATCATTTAGCAGCGCGAAGAACGTTCGAGCGAAATAAACGCTGAATCTTAAAATTAGGTGTCGAGGAGGTTGACGGTTAAATGAAATGGAGAAATAATATGTTTTAAGAAATTTATTTAAAATTAAAAGAATATAATTTAACATTTTTTCCTACGAGCATCAGCTAGAATATCGTTGATTGCACATGCTAACAGTTCGCAATCAACAAGAGATTCTTCGTCGAAATGTTCGCTATCACGTATGATTGTAGCAGCATGAGGCGTATCTAATGTTTCACAGGCGACATCGCTCTGTTGCAACACGTTAACAAAAGTTTTAAATTTTATCCTCACATCTTCTGCAGTTTGATACAGTCGCGGATACATATACTCTATACATGGTTGAAGATTAAATAATAATGTTGCTGCGTCCAGTGTGAAATATAGCGACATTTCATCCATTGACATCTTTATAATTGGTGAATCCGAAATCCGAAAAAATTGCACCAATAATTGATCCATTCCCACCGATTCTGATCCAGGTAATTGTGCACGTTCTTCGATGGTTTCACGGTTATCGAATAGCATACCCCATGTATGCCATGATAATATGAGATGATTTCCATGATTGTCACCGAGAAGAACTTCTACATCTGCCATAGGTCCTACGTCGATTCCAATTTCCAAATATTTGCTACCCATGGATGTTAATGCGTATCTTCTAACCATGATACGCGATGGTCGGCGCGGACTAAGAGAACAATCAAAGCTATGAAATTGTCCGCTCGTATCAGGAATAAAAGTTTTGAGATGTGAAAATTACGCCTTACTAGTCATTATATATATTCTCCCCATATGGAGCTACACCATCATCTCGCACGATCGGACAGAAATAATTCTCACAACTAGCGAGTAGTTCATCAATGGTACTGTACATTTTTTTCAGAGCACTATTTGTTCCGTCAAAATTCACTGAGGCAACTGAGCGATTGATGGAATAGCGTTTGGGAGCCGGCTTAAATAGAGGTGCGATTGCTCCCCCCACCACCACATTTTATTCTAAAGCTACCAATTTTCCATAATGATTTTCAATCTTAGCGTATCGCATGTAACTTGAGTCCACTGGAGCAGCCGCGCGAGATGATGTCATTGGATGGCGCGAAGAACGTTCGAACGAAATATAATACATATAGTGTGACGTCCCGACCCCACCACGCGACTTAGTGTCAACGAGCGTCACCAGAGGTCTCCAATCTTTCCCGCTAGTCCTAACTATCAATGTCATTCGTATATATACAAGTTCCAAAATCATATCCTCTGTGTCCCCGTGCGTGTCTAGGGCAGGGGCCGTCAGCTATAGCCCTACTGATGAGTCTGGCTGGCGGTCCCAAGACGAAACACACCTCTTCTTTTCCTCCTCGATCCCAAAAAGCCAATCCACCTGCTCCGCACAGTTTACTCCATTGCGGCGTAATCCGGCTGGCCTTAGGGCGCGACGGTACGTTGGAGGCGACGGGGCAAGAAGTCCCGAAATCGTCATCGTCCTAACCCCATCACCACCCCAGGACGTGACAATAGAAGCTCCGAATCTTAAAATTAGGTGCCGAGGAGAATGATGGATAAATGAAATGGAGAAATAATAATATGTTTTAAGAAAATTATTTAAAATTAAAAGAATATAATTTAACATTTTTGCATACGAGCATCAGCTAGAATTTCGTTGATTGCACATGCTGACAGTTCGCAATCAACAAGATAATCCTCGTCGTAATATTCGCTATCACATATTATTTTAGCAGCACGACGCGCATCCAATGTTTCGCAGGCAACATCGCTCTGCTGTAGCACGTTAACAAAAGTTTTAAATTTCGTCTGCGCATCTCCTACAATTTGATGCAGCCGCGAATACACATAGTCTATACATGGCTCAAGATTTAATAAAGATGTGACTGTATCCGGTTTGAAATTCAGCGGCTTATTATGTAGCGTTATCTTTACAATCGGAGAATTATAGATCTCCAAAAAATCCACCGTTAATTGCTCAATCCGCACCGATTCTGATCCTGGTAATCGTGCAAGTTCTTCAATGATCGTACGACGGTTGCATAGCGCATGCCATGCATACAATGGTAACGTGAGAAACATCCCACGATTGTCGCCGAGAATCATTTCTACATCGATCGTTGGCCGTACGCGGATTCCAATTTCCAAATATTTGCTGCCCATGGATGTTAATGCATATCTTCTAACCATGATACGCGATGTTCGGCGCGGACTAAGAGAACAATCAAAGCTATGAAATTGTCCGCTCGTATCAGGAATAAAAGTTTTGAGATGTGAAAATTAAGCCTTACCAAGCAACTGTATCCTCCCCGCATTGAGCTACAGCATCATCATGCCCGATCGGAACGTAATAATTCATGCGTTCAACGTTTCCTTCGACACTCGCGCTGGACATTTTTTTTTCAGAGCACTATTTGTTCCGTCAAAATTCACTGAGGCAACTGAGCGATTGATGGAATAGCATCCGAGAGCTCGACTTAAATAGAGGTGCGATTGCTTCCCCCACCATCACATTTTATTTTAAAGCTACCACTTTTCCATAATGTTTTTCAATCTTAGCATATCGCATGTAATTTGATTCCCACCCTCAAGGATAAAAGTCTCGACATGTGTTGAATGTAATATGATACCTGTGGAAACGTCGCATATTAGAATTCTGTGAAATCAGCAGAAACTGTGTCGGATGATCTCGCGAGCTAATTCGTCATACGCGTGAATCATAGAAAGAATTATGCTGCATCGGTAGAAACTGCAGAGAACCATGTTATGCATTGGAGGGAGGGGATACACCAAAAAAGAGTAAGACTGACATAGCAAATCGTGATATCTGTCATAAAAGCGCGCTGCAAACTGCGCAAAGCCTCAAATCGTAGCAACGTGTTGCGCGGAAAAAAGACGCTACATTTTACATTCCATTTACGATCATGGAAGAATTCGCGCAAGTAGAACGTCAATTGTTGGATCAATCCGCACGATTGATTTCACGGGAAGAGTACCTCGCGTGGGAAGAACGGTGCAACGAGTGCATCGAATCGTTGGAAGAACAGAGCCGCGTAAAACGTCCTCGATTATCGATCGGTGTTCGACAATCCATGGTTGCTCGAATCGCGCGTCTCGAAGAACTAAAATATTCGTTGCGTGGCCGTTTCGTGCGCGAAGGTGTCGGACATTCGAGCACAGGACTTTTGTGGCGTGAAATAGACGCTGCGTTCGATAACCGCGTGTTAACTGGTGCCGTGTTAAATTCGAACTACATCGAGCCGCGCAACTTCCTTCAGGATGCGGCGACCATCGTGCTGAAGCATGTGCAAAGTGCTCTGAGGAAACGTCGAAACCTCAATGTGAACACGGTGTTCAACGGCGAATTTGTGACGGGTAGCAAGCATGCTTGTAAAAGCATCAATACACGAAACTGCGAACTCTTCCGCACATCCGATCTACAGGAGTGGTATCAGCGATGCGTTGTCGAACCCACCCTGGCATCGCTGGAAGAGTTCCAGGAACGCGACAGCGGATGGGCATTGGTGAGGATTCTCAACCTCATCATCAATGTCAATAAGTACAATCCGCTGCGCGCGGGATTGTCACTGCAAGTTGCCGCGGGAATTGTTGCTGAAGAAGGCTACGATTAGCGTGCAATCTCCGGACAATGCGTGTTTCGCGTGGGCGGTGGTCGCCGCCCTCCATCCTGCCGAACGAGACACCGCGCGCCCAAGTTCATATCCCGACTATGCGTCCGTGCTAAATCTCCAGGGCATTGAGTTCCCGATGTCTCTGGGGCAGATCGGGAAGTTTGAACGGCAGAACGACATCTCCATCAACGTGTACAGCTTCGAGATGGAGATGGAGAAGCCGAAGAAAGGCTCCACAGTCTTCCCGCTGCGCCTCACCAGCCAAAAGAGGGATCGGCACGTCAACCTGCTCTACACGCCGAATCAAGAGCACGGTGATGTAGGACATTTTGTATGGATCAAGAACTTGTCCCGGCTGGTGAGCGCACAGCTGAGCAGACACGAAAAAAAGAAATTCATCTGTGACCGGTACGTATATAAAACTTGTGAAATGTTAAAATGTCTCACGGAAAAAAAATTAAATAAAAAATTATGTTTTTGTAGATGTATGCACTATTTCGGATCTACCCAGAAGTTGGAGCTTCATACAGTGGACTGCGGTAAGATGAACGATTGCGCCATCCTGCTGCCCAGCAAAGGCAACAACTTGCTGAGGAGCGGCTCCCCTTCGTAGTGTATGCAGATCTCGAATGCATCATCGAGAAAACAGAGGACAGCCGCCAAATTGAAGACAATAAATTACACACGTATCAACACCATGAAGTTCATAGTATAGCCTATTATATGCATTGCTCGTATGATACATCGCTGTCGACGTATCGATGTCGCCGCGACGCGGATTGTGTTTCATGGTTCGTAGACGAACTAAAAAATTTTGCAAACTTCGCCAAACCCATCTTGTCTAGTAATGTTCCCATGCTGGATTTAACTCTTGAACAGTGGACGACATTTCGCGATGCAACACACTGTCATATTTGCGAAGAACCATTCGAGGCTAGCGATGTACGAGTTCGCGATCATTGTCATTTCTCCGGACGGTTCAGAGGCCCAGCACATTTGGAGCGCAATTTAAATTATAAAAACGCGTTTTACATCCCCATAGTTTTCCATAATTTATCCGGCTACGATTCGCATTTCATTATCGAGGAAATATCTACCGCTTTTGAAGGTCGCGTTGACGTATTGCCTATAACGAAAGAAAAGTATATTTCATTCACAAAAAATGTCAAAGATACGGCTGAATCAGACTCGCGAAAGTATATTAAATTACGATTCATCGATTCGTACAAATTTCTCAATACCAGTCTCGACAAATTAGCATCTTTTCTGAGCACAGATCAATTAAAAATTTTACAATTCAAATTTGAATCATTATCCACCGAGGATTTCAATTTATTGACGCGAAAGGGTGTCTTTCCATATGAATACCTTGACTGCGCGAACAAGCTGCAGGATCCATGCTTACCACCGCGCGAGTCATTTTACAGTTCGTTAACGGGTGAGACTGTATCCGAGATCGATTACGCGCACGCCGAGACTGTCTGGCAGCGTTTCGGGATTAGAACCTTGGGCGAATACAGCGATTTGTATTTGAAAACAGATGTCTTGTTATTGGCTGATATTTTTGAAAATTTTCGCGAAAGATGCATCAAGAGCTACGGATTAGATTCAGCACATTATTATACTTTACCCGGTTTTACATGGGATGCAATGCTAAAACACACCAAAATTACATTCGAATTGCTCGCAGACATCGATATGGTTATGTTTATCGAACGCGGTATACGAGGTGGTTTAAATCAATGTTCCGGAAGATACGCACATGCCAATAACAAGTACATGCCATCTTACGACACATCGGAAGAGTCGTCGTACTTGATGTACTTTGACATGAATAATTTGTATGGATGGGCAATGTGTCAGCCCCTGCCACACGCTAAATTTCGATGGGTCGAAGATGTTGTAAATTTTAACGTGTCTTCGATCCCAGTCGATTCACCCACGGGATACATTCTCGAGGTAGATCTGGAATATCCGCAACGTCTGCACGATGCTCACGCCGATCTACCGTTCTGCCCGACGCGTGCTAAACCACCAGGCAGCAGGCAGGACAAGTTACTCGCGACGGTATACGATAAGCAGCGTTACGTCATCTATTATCGCAACCTGCAGCAGTGCACGCGCCACGGTCTTGCTATTACAAAGATACACCGCGTGCTTCAATTCGCTCAATCTCCCTGGCTCCGCGATTACATCGAACTAAATACACGATTTAGAACAGCCGCGACAAACGATTTTGAAAAAAATTTGTATAAATTGATGAACAACGCTGTATTCGGTAAAACTATGGAAAATGTGCGAAATCACGTGGATGTAAAACTTTTGACACATTGGGAAGGGCGATATGGCGCGGAGGCAATGATCGCGAAACCGAATTTCCACAGCAGAAGTGTGTTTTCGGAAAATTTAATAGCTGTTGAATTGCGAAAACTCGAGGTGAAATTCAACAAACCGATATACGTGGGTATGTGCATTCTGGACATATCAAAAATTTGTTTGTATGAATTTCACCACGAGTACATGTCTCCCCTGTACGCTCAAAATTGTAAAATTCTATACACCGACACCGACAGCCTCATTTATCACATTCGATGCGACGATATCTACGAGACTATGAAACACAATATCGATAGATTCGACACAAGCGATTATCCCATCGAGAATCCATATAATATGCCGCGCTTAAATAAGAAGGTTCCGGGGCTGATGAAGGATGAAAATAACGGTGCGATAATGACTGAGTTTGTAGGTCTTAGAGCGAACATGTATGCACTTCGCGTAGACGGTAAAAAGATACGAAAAAAGCGAAAGGCGTCAAGACCAACGTCATAGTCCGAACGATAACTTTCGACGACTACGCGCAGTGTTTGCATAGAGAGATCGAAATGGTTCGCAGATAATCGTGCATACGGTCTAAATTGCATAAAGTGTACACCATTTCGGAATCCAAAATCGCTCTAAGTCCGTACGACGGCAAGCGGCATATCGTACCCGATTCGACCGACACTCTGCCCTGGAGACATTACAAAATTCCATTGTAAAAATAGAAATTAATGAATTTATTATAAATAGTGGAATTATTGTGTAAAAATAAACTGTTCACTCATATATATGTATCATTGTATTTATTGAACCATGTATTATTTTACAATACATTATTTTTATTTATCCAAGAATTGTGTGATTTATCAAAGCCCAGCCACTTGACATATACCTTATCCACCTTTCTACGCAACACTTTTTCCACTAGATACACATCAGGATCGGTGACGCGTTGCAGCTCGTGTTCATAGAATCCTCCGGCAACGGGTTTTCCACGGGAATCGACGAGCAGATACGTCGCGGGAATAGTTGCCTGTACTTTGGCTATCTCGAACACCTCCGTTGTCCAATTCGGTGTATAGCCTTTATCGAAGATGGTTTTAAATTTGCTCACGCGCACAAACTCGCCCAACTTGAATCTCGCTGGAGCAGCGATCTTTATGTTGCTGTACACGGTGGCTAGCAGCCTGTCGGCGATCGCAGGGGTAACATCGCAAGGACGCATTCCGATGGTTCTATGTTTTCGCGCGTTATACTCTGCAAGTAGATTTGGTAGCGCATCTGTCCATCTATAGGTTCCATTGAGCGTAAACATTTTCCACATATTGTTCTTCAAAGTTCGATTGAAACGTTCCACGACTGAGGCCTTCATCACCGAATACGTCGAATAATGATTAATGTCGTGCTTTGTCAAGAGTTTCTGCACATCGGCGTTGTAAAATTCTTTTCCATGATCGGTTTGCAAATTTTTCAGATATCGATCTCTAAATATCTTTGCGAACGCTTTAGTCACCTCAGCACCACTTTTAGTCTTGAGCGGTAACGCCCATGCATACTTGCTCAACAAATCGATGACGGTGAGTATGTAGTGGTGACCCTGGTTGAATCGCGAGTATGGACGCATTTCTACAATGTCAGCTTGCCACAGATCGTCGTATCCGTGCACTATGACGCGCCTCCGTGGGAAATGTCTTCGAGCGGAAGCATGCAATTCCTCAACGAGTTGTCGCTTTTTGTAGCCATGATTTACTTCTTTACTCTTGGATTTCGATAATGGCTGCATGTTTGATCGAAGAGGTGTATTGGACACGAATGATGCGATAATTATCGCGTACGTGCATTATGTGCTTCCCGTCGGTCCCAGGAAATTATGATCAAGTTGCTGTTCCGTAGCAAAAGCGTCTATAGCCTCTTTAACTTTACGCGTTTCGTTGTCCGGCTGTAGGATAGAATTCAACGCCTGCGATATCTTTTGAACGCTGTTTTGCAACGTCAGCATATCTCTTTGAAACACGACCAGCTTCCTCTCTAATTCTTCCTGCTGCTCTCTCAAAAGTTTAATGCTCTTTTCCACGTATAGTTTATTGGCGACATCGGTGTCAGCCACCGGCTGAGCTACGCGACGTGTCTTGTGTGATTTTGCATCAAAGTCGGCACCAACCACGCAAAGAGCGTTATCTCGCCTGTAATTTTGAAGCACACCGTTCCATTTGTAATAGTCCATTCTAGCTGCTCCACTCTTCTCGAGCGATACCCCAAATTTGTTGATCGGCATCTCGACGCATACTGTGCACATCATCGGGGTGCGGTTTAACTTATATAATGAGGCCTATCTCGCGGAGTTCCTCGTGAATAGATAGAATTTCAGGATCATGAGAGTTGTTACCCGCCTGACGCGACGCTTCCAGCAAACGCAATCGATCCACCAAATCGTTGGGATCGTCCCAGTGCACGTAATCGATCTTGTTATCGTTTACCACCATGGCTCGCGGTGTCCTTAGACCTTTCCCTGCTCTACTTGTCGATGCGCGAGGGATTAGCGGTGCAATTACATGTTTGTACTTGTATCCCTTGTTGCTCAATGGAGGCTTTTTAGCGACATGATCGCGTCTGTGGGCGTTCGTCGCCAGCAGTATACTTTTGTATTTTTGTTTATCGGCATCGGTGCATACAGTATCGTCAGGAATTCTCTTGAAAATCAGTTCGTAAAGGCCGGGTGTTCCTCTGTATTTTACACCATCTATGATTATATTGTCATCCTTGTCTATGTCGAAAGCCTTATCCCCAAGCATTGGTCCACTATCGTCAAAGTATACGCCGTACACATAGTCCATTGATGTATTCTTGTCACCACTTAGGATTGCGCTCATGTATTCTTGCCCCAGCGGACCGAAATGACTGCGAAACGTTTCTTGTCCCTCGGGTGTTTGGAGTTGTTGCCTAACAGATGTTATAAACGGCTCGTTGGGACCAGTTTCGAAAACGTCATCATCAATGGTTGAGAGCGATTGTACACGAGGAAATGTATTTATTGGTGTGGGAGGAGGAGCCGAAGAATTGTTTTGCCGTTTCCGCTTCGATTGAACTGGTGTTGAGGTTACGGGTGAATATTCCGATAACGTGTGTGGTTTCCTCTTTGTCTTGCGCGATGTGTTCCATTTCATGAGCTTCTACCGCTGTGGTATTTTCCACAATATGTTTCAAGGGTTCGACGATAGGTTTGAAGTATCTCTCCAACGCGATATCTTCCTCCATCTTGCCAGTCTTCAAAGCCTGATGTTTCTTGCGAATGGCTTCGCTGGTTTTTGCAATGTCCTTCGCTATTCTCTCGCGATCCTTAATCTCCAGAGTATCGATATCAATCATTGTACTGCAGACGTTGCTTTGTCACCGACGTGTTGATGACAATTGATCAGCTCACGGTACGGCCAACTCGTTAAATCCCTTTGTATAACATCCATTGGACATCGCGCTATCCTTGTCTATTACCGCGAAACCATACTCCCGTTGCCAACAATTACGACACAAAGCGCAGAAATCCTCGTAAGTCATGTCAGTGTTTACGTGATCGTTGTACACATGTTTCAAGTTGGTACCATCCTGCTTAAACAGAATCAGCAGATTTGCATTGTCGCGTATAAGATGTTTGGGAATCTTTGCATACGTCTGACAGAGATAGAAACAGTCAACGTTCGAGTGGCGCCCCATTGCAAAGTATTCCCTTATCGTATCTTGCTTATCGCATGCCACGTCATCGAAGATAAAAATAGAATTCGGAAGCGATTGGCTCGGTGGAATGATGTCGCTGTTATTCGAAAACGTAAAGTAACCAATTTCATCTATCGGAGTCAATAAATTCTCCAAATACTGATATTTCGGCTGTTGCAACGACGTGGAATACACGTACACGTTCTCAAAGCGGACGCCGTGTGGACTTTCCAACAAGCTCACCAGCACGTTGGTCTTTCCACAATTTGATGGACCGCAAATGAGGCAGCGGATAGTGTTTGGTAGCATGCTACCATGTCTGTGTCTTGTTTTCGGACACATCACTCATGATTTATCGTCAAAATTTGATACGCGTATAGTCACAGGTTGTCGCACGAATCGCATCCTCTCGGTGAACTGTGAAAAATGATTTTGATACGTCGAAGCGGCGCCGCGCCCTATTTATAGGTCCGCGCCGAAACACGACAGCTCAGTATTCAAAATGCATCTGATCCTGTCGGATAATTGCGATATTCGTGATCCAACCTCTGAACAGTTGAAATATATACCAAAGATTATTCTACTGCGCGAGTTTGGCAGACACATTGACCAGTTGTGGGATCGATTCCCGGAGCATATAAAAGCCGATTCTGAGGTTCAGCAGCATCGTTGGTGCTTGGAACATTATAACCGCCCCTGGCAGCGAACGCATATCGACGGTCCAGCACCATTGATTAAAAACTGTAGCGAATGTCACCGACGAGAGTAAAGAAAGATTGTGGTCTGTTAAATCGGGTGATAAACGCGCTACCTATTGAATTACACATCCCGGGATACCAATTTTGCGGTCCGGGAACTCATCTGACAAAACGATTGGCTAGAGGTGATCGAGGCATCAATCCGTTGGACGCGGCGTGTAGGATATCATATCTCTAAATAAGCTAAATGTAGTTAATACTCTGCGATGTGGCAGGCACGCAAAGCACTGTGCCATGCAAAATGTGTTTAAAATATTCAACTGGTGGTCTAAACACTAGAGAGAAATACTTAAATAAAATATAATCAATTTTTAATGCATAAATGTTTTTTCTTCACCCTCCCCAACCTCCTATATGCGATGTACGCTAGATTAAGACGACAGTTATAATTATTATGTTGAAGTGGTATGATTCACGTTGAAAGCCATTGAAAGCCGTTCAATTCACGTTCGAAGCCGTTCAATACCCGTTCGATTCACGTTCAAAGCCGTTCAATACCCGTTTGATAGTGGTTCAGAGGGGTACGTTAGGCGTTGAAAGTGGTACGATAGACGTTTGATAGACGTCCAATACACGATCAAAGTGGTATGGTGTAGTTGAATGATGTGTCCAAAGAAGAAGGGAAAGAAGATGCGTGTGAATAAGGAGAGGATGGTCAGCGAAAATAAAGGTGGAGAACAACAACATCTTACTTCGCAAAGCTACGCACTTCTCGGTTTCATGATATGGGTTTACATGCGAGAGCTTGGAGATGCAGCGAGACCAGTTCTCGTCAAACGGTAAAGACGAACAGTCGCTTTTGTGACAATTTTTTGTGGTACTGATTTTTTGATAATGGGACAGAAAAGGATAGCGCCCGAGTGTGACCCCGAGGTATGTACATAACAATATTTTTAACATTTATCGCATGTAACCTTTTAAATCGAGTGAGATCAAATCAGGCGGTCGTGTCAATATTAAATCGTGGGTTTCCATGTTCTAGCGTTCGCCACCACTGTCGCCAACATGGTCATCTGATTGGGGTTCGCCACCACCGCCCCCATCGCCGCCGTCGCCGCCGCCCCCATCGCCGCCGTCGCCGCCGTCCCCATCGCCGCCGCAGTCGCCGCCACCGCCTCCGCAGGTATATAGTGCATTGTTTTGTATGCTTCATGTTTCATATAATGTGTTAATATTATATCGATGTTTGCATGTTCTAGGACTTGCTGCACCCTGCGCCGCGGCCGCGGTGGCTTGTTGCGCGGCAGGAACTGGCATATGGGGCTGCGCGGTTGCGGCCGTATTCGATGCAGAGGGCCCTGCGCCGGCGGCCGATGGTGTGCATACCATGGATAGCCTCCTTCGCCACCGTCACCGCCATCACCGCCGTCACCGCCGTCGCAATAATTCATTTTATATTATTATTTTAATTTTTCCTGTTTTTTTTTTATTTTTACATACTGTTTTCTTTTAATTTATATTTTTTATTCCTTTTATTATTATTAATCATTGTCAATCGTATTTTTTTTTGTAACAATATATTTAAATTTATTAACCATATATTATTTCTACATTTTATTTATCCACCTTCCTACTTCTTTCATCACACGTACGACGTTTCTAAAAAGTATTATATCGCGAGCATTACCGGTCTCCTCACCACCTAATTCTAAGATTTGCTGGCGTTGCATAATTCTATTTCGTTTTTCGCGCTGTCAAATGACGTCACCCTGCACGGCTACTCCGGAAGATTCGAGTTACACGCGATCGCGCGATATGCTGCGACGTTAAATCGGAACGCTTCGAAATACTGTTAGCTTTAAAAACTTTAAAAATTTTAAAATGCTTGCTGCATATTGGGTCAGAAAAAAAGTATTTCTGTTTGCTACATAATGGTTCGTTGGATCATTGATAAAAAATTATTATTATTTCTCTGCTGGGGTGGGCCAAGGTCTGAAAAAATTTTCGGGTGGGCCAAGTTCTGTAAGAGATTTTTTTCGGGGGTCACTGCCACCCTCTGAAAAAAACATTTCCGACGGTGGATCCGGTCTGGCGAGGTCTCCGCGGCGGCTCGGCCCGGACTGATCCCCTCCATCATCGCGGTTTCCCCCACTCCGCGGCTCGTGCGCGCGCAACCGGTCTTCCTCTCCCCGCAGGCCCCGCGCCCATGTTTCCCTCCGCCGCGCTCCCCCGCGCGCCCTCACTTCCCCCGCCCCCGCGCTCCCCTCAGAGGACCTGCGTTAGAACCGGCCTACCCTTACTACTGACTGGAATAATGTAGACATCGACCGATTTCCAGTCGAACCACTCGCTGGGTCCGGCAACTGGAATAATGTAGACATCGACGCGATTTCCAGTGAAACCAGTCACTGGATCCAGCGACTGGATTAATGTAAACCCAGCTTATGGATACGAGATTCCCATAAGCCGGCTGTACCATAGACATATATAGACGGAGCAACAGCTGGGACTATTGGCGAGGGGAAGGTAAGCTTGGAGAGGAAAAGGCAGAGGTTCAGATACAGCCTGTCATACAGGCACGTCGGTTAGCTTCGGAAGCATTCGGCATGCATAACCATTGCGTTACCCGATTTGCCTGTATCGCTCCCCTTACCGCGAATCTTGCAACCCCCCTCAGTTACGCTCCGGGTGTGTTTCGATTCACGCATTATGCGCATAGACCGCAGTACAGTCGCTGCGCGCATTCATAGCGTTCCGTTTCCAGCAGCGCATGAACCGCAGTAACGAAACGGAACGTTTTTCGACGTGTTTGATGCTCGTGAGGTTGCGCGGGAATGTTCAAACTTACTTACAATTAGCTATGCAGTTGGATGGATTACGTTTAATTTAATTCGAGACTTTTGGACGGTGGTCGAAGCACGCTTCCCAATTACATCGGTTACTTCGTCCTAAGGATCAGGGACCGACTCCTAACGAAATTTGATGGCTTTATTGGTTCCTGGATTTTCGCAACCCGAGTTTTTTTATTCTTCTTGAACAGCGATTCCATATTATTGACAGCGAAGACCATATTTTATGAGTTTTACAGGACGAACTCCAGCTTACCCAGCGTAATTTGGTAAGCAGATGTGTAAAGGAAAAATGAAGTTATTTATTATCCGCGCCCGGGGTAAATCGAAGGTTTTGAAGGCTATTGAATACAATCGCAGGCTCTCGTACGTCTTCTGGATTAGAGTATAGCTGTAAAGTTAGCATTATAAGAACACGTTCGAAAAACTTAGCAGTAAAAGCGTTTAAGAAATAACAATGCGCGCCTCGTATTTGCTTGCTTCTTCATCTTCCGTTTCGACCCTGCCTAACACCTTCTAGGGATGTGCTGTTCGCTTCGAAATTGAGTCCGTTGTGTTGGTTGCGATTCATGCAGCGAGTGCAAGGACGGCATTACCTGATTCGTAGAATTCCCTAGAATCCTCCAACTTCTAGCTCATAGTGCGTGCAGCATGTGCAGAAAATAAAAGCATGGGCAGTCAATGCGCATATTACGCGCATCGGTATTTGTCGCATTACGTGTGCTTCTGTATTTCGAATTCGAATACTGCAAACAGGGGAAAGCAGGGTAATTCCGGCTATATAAGCAAGAAACGCTATAAAATTTGAGCAACTTACACATTTGCTAGTTTTTATATATGAATTTATAGTTTAAAGTGTCTAGTTTTTATTAGTATGACCGAGAAAGCATATATTTACGTTGTAACAAATTTGGAAGCGATAACACAAAAATGTCCATTTAACTGGAATTACGGAATTAACGTGGGGTAATTTCGGCCATGATTTTTCTTTATAACAGAAGTGGGAAAACTGTTAAATTAATAAAAAAAATATTATTTTTTGTTTTAAAATTAATTACTACATGAATCACAAATGTATTCTTCAGGGGTATTCCATCCTGAACATTCTTCATATGCCCATGGACCACATGCTCGATTCAAAATTTAGTTTTTTCTTCCTTAGTTTCCTTTTACCTCCATTTTGGGTTTTTATGTGGAAGCGTGTAAAGAAATATTCCTGGCTTCATTCTGCCTTATTCATAATTCTTTTATGTCAGTTGCATTTAAGCCAGAAAAATGTAATGTTAAAAGCTGGCTACGATTACCCTTCAATTTTGACCGGTCTTACCCCACAACACATGTTGAAATAGTTGATGTGATACACTGCATTGAATTATCATATCACCAAAAGCCAGATGTGAGTTTGGGGTTAGTTTGGGGTTGCGGCTTAACACCGTTGTGGCGTAACAATAATATTTTGGAATAATGTTAAGTTATAAAAAATTGACAAATGTAGCATAAAAGAACGAAATATCCAGTAAACATTTATTGTCATGTAGCATATCTGTAGGTTATATTTTCTGTCACTCGAAGAGGGGACCACATAATTTGGTGTATGTTTTTCAAAGCGTACGAAAAGAGACAAATACGCATGCGCGCATGAACTGCACGCTTCATGCGCTAGAAGTGGGAGAATTCTAGGGAATCCTATGCGCCACCAACGCAACTAGTGCACGCATAGACTGAAACGGAACGGTTTTCTCTGCAGTCTATGCTAGGGGTGTTCGATTCACCTCAAAGAATCGATTCTTGAATCAATTCAATATCGGATTGTGAGAATCGATCCTTCTAAAAAATCGGAACCAAAGAATCGAGATGAAAAGAATCGCCAAAATCATAAAACTTTTTTTCCATAATGAGTACATATGGAAGTCGGTTTTGAATAATTTTGGAAGAATCAATATAAAAATTACTTTTGCAAGGAACAATTGGGATGGAAACAAGCAAGATATATAAATAAAATTATGAAAAAGCACAATATTAAAATCCACACCAAAAAAAAAATATTTATACAATATTTAATTATAATTCAATACGTACCAACTTCTGCATTCATTTATTGTATTCCATAAAGCTTCTAATAAAACTTCTAGTAATCATTCAACAACTCACTCACTGCTGTGCACTGTGCAGTGTGCAGTGCCACAAGGAAGAATGGTAAAGAAAGATCCAGAACTGTCCAGAATCATGCAGAACATAAGTGTTAGCAAATTATATCGGATAGCGCACGTTGCAGGAACGCAATACTCGCGAGGAGGATGAACTTAGTTTAAGGATACTTTCACTATAACACTGATTTTAATCTTATATGTAATATTTACAGTTTTTACAATAACAAATGAGTACGGTAGTACAATTAGACGGTTTAAAGTCGAGGTACTAGATTTCCTACGCGGTAAGAAAATTCTAGAATTGCGAAAGGCGTGAAGCACGTGGAATCGGCCCGATTCCCGATACAAAGTAAGAAGCGCAACTAAAGCAACCTACTTGTAGACGGCTCGTCGACAAGTAGGTAACGAATCCCGAGAGGGAGTGATCCAGGAAATCGGCTCGATTTCCTGGAAGGAAGAGCGGTCCTCCTTCCATCGATCAGAAGGCGATGGAAGGGGCCGTGATCGACGCTCCACATGAGTCAGCGCGCCACTGCCATTACCTAATTATCGGTGAGCCTAGGAGATGGCGTTAGAATGCAATATTTGTAGGGAGTATGTTCTCTCTCTCTCTCTCTCTCGGGTAGTCCGTGGCAGCCGACGACGCACGAGGCGCGACGAAGGAGCTCGAGCTCTCCTGCCGGAGTTGAGGCAAGCGACGGCCACTGGGCTACCAACTCGCTTACCGGCGAGATCATCGCCATATTGGCGAGCATATTACGCCATGTGCGTATACCACAGTACAACCATTAATACAGTTATTGTTCCGTAACGAGTCTACTTTACTACCCGTGTGACGTACCCATTCTATAAAGCAGAGTAGGACTGCTCTTGTGGCACATTGTGCTATAAAATATATATTGTCCAATTTGGACTATCCTACACTGGTGACCCCGACGTGATTCTTACGTCGCACGGAAGGAAGTTACGTCGTGGGGAGTCGAGGGTCAGCGAGGACGCTATCCCTCGCCCCACATGTCACATCGTCATCAGGCGAAGGTGATCGTGTAGCTGAGCCATTTTGCGTCGTGGGGAGTCGAGGGTCAGCGAGGACGCTATCCCTCGCCCCACATGCCATATCGTCATCAGGCGAAATTGCTCTAGTAGCCGAGCCATCTGCCTGATGAGCAGCGTTGGATAAGCTCAACACAAGTCGACATCACGCCTCAGCAAATGCATGGACACCGATAGTTTAGGGGACCACGCGGCGTCAGCGTCTTAAGGTAACGCGCATAACGGCCATTGTTTTGCGGAAAGCGCGCACGTGTTTTGTACTGCGCAGGCGTGAATATTCACGGCACCGCGTGTTCTTAGCTCTGCCATCTTGTATATAGCGTTTTCCCTGTATATAGTCTCGTGTTTTAGTTATATATATTTCGTAATCGTAAGTGTGGATACGAACACTGTTAACTGTGTCTCCTCGACCGTAAATTAATTCGCGTATTTCTGCGTGATCATTTTTCGAAGTAACGCGTCATTGTGCTGATTAGCAAAATGGCCGACGAACTGCGCGCGGAATTGGACAATATGCGCGCGATCATAGAGCAATTACAGGACAGTTCGGGACCTCAACCAGCCGCCGGACATGCGAGTTCGCAATCAGCGCGGGCGGATTCATATCGCATTCCTAAGATACCGAGTTTCTTTAAGAACGATCCTGCACTTTGGTTCCTTCAGGTGGAAGCATCGTGCCGCAACGCGTGCATTTCGAAGGATAGCACTAAGGCGGATGTCGTGATAGCAGCCTTAGACTTTGAAGTCATCGCGTGCATTAAAGATATTATATCAGATGTCGAATCGGTCGATAAATTCACGCGAATTAAGGACCGGATTATATCTACGTACGCGAGCTCTGCAGAGAGTAGGCTAAGACAACTTTTAAAAGGGGAAGTGTTGACTGACAGAAAGCCGTCACAAATCTTATGCCGTTTAAGAAACCTGAACGACAATGGGTGCGACGACGCAGTGATCAGATCAATATTCATCGATCAACTGCCGATGGAGTGCAGGGGGATATTGGCAGCGGCCAATGTAACTGAATTGCAAAAATTAGCCGAACTGGCTGATCAAGTACTCGAGGCCACCGGGTCTTCGCTCGGGCGTGCCGCGTTCGCGGTTAGTAAACCGGGCAACAAATCTCCTGATGTTGTTACAGTAGAAAAACTGGCCGCGGAATTGACCGCGCTCAATAAAAAAGTGGACAAATTGTCTACTCAAATGGGTAAACTAACCTCGCGGCAAAATCTAAAAACTAAAAACAAACGCGATCGTTCTGCTAGTGCCAAGCGCGACGTAACGCTGTGCTGGATACACCGTAAATTCGGGGATAAGGCACACCGTTGTGCTGACGAGGCGTCGTGCACATATAAAAAGAAGGAAAACTAACTGGGCCTTCGATCGCAGCGACGGGCGTCGAAGGTCGCGCTATGGGCAACCGTCTGCAAGTTTTAGACCGATATTCGGGTCGTCATTTTCTTGTTGATTCGGGCGCGGACATTTCGCTTCTTCCCGTTGACGGTAAAAATAAACAGAAATCTACTGATTTCAAGTTGTACGCGGCTAACGACACTTTAGTTGACACTTATGGTCAGAAGCTCTGTGTCTTAAATCTGGGTCTTCGCCGTGAGATTTCTTGGAATTTCTGCATTGCTGCAGTTCCGTATCCAATTATAGGAGCGGATATCCTTGCCCATTATGGCCTTGTGGTCGATTTAAAAAGACGTCGATTGATCGATACTCTTACCAAGGTTCACACCTTGGGCATTTCAAAGCCTTCTGCTGCTCCAGCGATTAGTACGGTAAAAAATCCGGGTGATAGTCGATACCTTCAAATATTGGGGGAATTCCCGGAAATCACAACGTTGCCGCAGGTAGCTCCCTGGGATTCATGTGATGTGAAACATTACATATCTACCGGGGGCCCTCCCGTGGCGCAGCGTCCAAGACGCCTCGCACCAGACAAGTTGTCTGCAGCAAAAAAAGAATTCAGGGCAATGTGTAAGGCCGGCATCTGCCGCCCTTCCAGTAGTCCTTGGGCAAGCCCGATTCACTTGGTGATGAAACCAGACGGGACCTGGAGAATAGTAGGCGATTATCGCCATTTAAATGCCGTGACAATACCAGACAAGTACCCAGTTCCCCACTTATATGATTTTACCGCGAATTTACACGGAAAAACGGTGTTTTCGGCCCTGGATTTACATAGAGCTTTTCACCAAATTCCTGTCGCTGCCGAAGACATAGAAAAGACCGCGGTAATTACTCCTTTTGGTCTTTACGAATTTCGAGTGATGACGTTCGGATTGAGAAACGCCGGTCAGACTTTTCAGCGTTATATTCATCGGGCACTGGTCGACCTCGACTTCGTGTTTGCATTTTTAGATGACATACTCATAGCATCCTCGTCTCCGGAGGAGCATGAGCGACATCTCCGTATTGTCTTCGAGCGGTTAAGACAGTTTCACCTGCGTTTGAACGTAAATAAGTGTAAGTTCGGACTGGCAGAAATTAAATTCTTGGGTCACGTCGTTAGTCGCGACGGAATTAGACCCACGCCAGACAAAGTCGAAGCTATTCGCAACTTTCCTAAACCACGTACTGTGGCCGAGTTGCGTCGTTTTTTGGGTACCGTCAATTTTTATAGAAGAAGCATTCCACATGCGGCCGAAGCTCAGGCTCCGCTTAATGAGTATACGCGTGATTCAAAGAAGAATGACAAGCGCGAAATTTTATGGTCTGAGGAAGCTAATAGGGCTTTTGAGTCTATCAAAGAAGAGATAGCGAGTGTCACATTGTTGGCTCATCCGTGCAGCGGGGCGAAAACACGCGTCGTTACCGACGCATCAGATTTTGCTATGGGGGCAGTCCTCGAACAGATGGTTGAGGGGTCATGGCGGCCTTTGTCATTTTTTGCGAGGAAATTTACTTCCGCCCAGTTAAAGTACAGCGCGTACGATAGAGAGCTTATCGCAATATTTGAATCCATCAAATATTTTAAATATTTTTTAGAGGCTCGTGAGTTTGTGGTCGCGACCGACCACAAG
Organism: Andrena trimmerana; assembly: GCA_951215215.1. NCBI lineage: Eukaryota > Metazoa > Arthropoda > Insecta > Hymenoptera > Andrenidae > Andrena > Andrena trimmerana. The sequence goes on from OX578062.1 coordinate 13,888,711, forward strand.
CCTTTAATTTATGCGTTCTTGCAACGCGCCGACAAAGCGTCACCGCGCCAGTCCCGCCAACTTTCGTTTATAGCACAGTTTACCACGCGCATCGAGTACATTCCGGGCGTAGACAATGTAGTGGCGGACCCACTGTCACGAATTGATGCAATGCGTCTACCGGTTGAGATAGAGCTTAATGAGCTCGCTGGGTTGCAAGATAAGGACGATGAACTTAAACAGTTACGCGCATCCGCTGAGTTTTCCACTTCCTGGAAACAACTTCAGTGGGGACCTACTCACACGAATTTGGTATGCCATATTTCGGAACAGGTCATTCGTCCATATGTCCCTCTCGTACTCCGTCGACAAGTTTTTGATCTTTTCCATAACACTGCTCACCCTGGGTCCAAGGTGACCGACCGGCTCATACGCCAGCGGTACATCTGGCCTAGTATGCACAAAGATGTTACTGTTTGGTGCAAGGGGTGTACCCATTGTCAACAGTCGAAGGTATCTCGACACGTAAAACACCTTCCGGCTCAATTTGTCGCTCCGGACAATCGTTTTGAACATGTCCACGTGGACATTGTCGGTCCACTACACGAGGACAACGGGTTCCGATATATTGTAACAATGATTGATCGATTCTCTCGGTGGCCGGAGGCTGTACCTGTAAGAGATATTGAAGCCAAAACAGTAGCTAGAGTCATGTACGACACTTGGATAGCTCGGTTTGGAGCGCCAAAAATAGTAACTACTGACCAGGGATCACAATGTGAAAGTCAGTTGTTTAATGCGCTTTTGTCTCTCATTGGTTGCCGTAGAGTTCGAACAACGGCCTATCACCCAGCCTCCAATGGCTTGGTCGAGCGTTGGCACAGGTCAGTTAAGGCAGCAATTATGTGCCACACTGACAGAGGCGAGTGGACAAGAGTTCTTTCCACAGTGTTACTCGGTCTCCGTACACAAGTGCGTCTCGATACGAACGCGTCTCCGTCCGACTACGTTTACGGCGCTACGTTAAGAATTCCGGGGGAATTTTTCCTTCCGGACACCTGCGAGGCAGAATCGCAACCGTTTTTGCAGGAATTCCGTGAATTCATGCGACTGGTCCGTCCCGTTCCTGTCGCGCATAAATATAAGAAGCGTGCGTTCTTTTATAAGGATCTTGCGTCATGTACGCATGTGTTTTTGCGGACCGGAGTGGTCAGGGAGCCCCTTGAGCGCCCGTATACAGGACCGCACAAGGTACTTAATCGCGAGTCTGAGCGAGTTTACCAAATCGAAGTGAATGGTGCGACACGCAGTGTGTCGACGGAACGCCTTAAACCAGCATATTCCGTGCTAGATAATGTAATTGATGCTCCTGGCACGAGCAATGGAACGTCCGTCCAACGTCCTCCGCTTAGGACGTACGCGCAGAAAAAAGTAACCTTCGCTTCGCAATAGCTTTAAGTGAAACAAATGTACCTATGACCAAAGAGTCACCAAAAAGTGAGAAACCAATGTATATAGTAGGTTAAGAATATACATATATGTAAAAATATTTTTCTATCTTAGGTAAGGATATGTAAAATAAGTTAGATATCGTTGACACTCGGGGGGGAGTGTGTAGGGAGTATGTTCTCTCTCTCTCTCTCTCTCTCTCTCGGGTAGTCCGTGGCAGCCGACGACGCACGAGGCGCGACGAAGGAGCTCGAGCTCTCCTGCCGGAGTTGAGGCAAGCGACGGCCACTGGGCTACCAACTCGCTTACCGGCGAGATCATCGCCATATTGGCGAGCATATTACGCCATGTGCGTATACCACAGTACAACCATTAATACAGTTATTGTTCCGTAACGAGTCTACTTTACTACCCGTGTGACGTACCCATTCTATAAAGCAGAGTAGGACTGCTCTTGTGGCACATTGTGCTATAAAATATATATTGTCCAATTTGGACTATCCTACATATTTTTCGAACAATAAGAATTGTATATAAATTTGGCGCGAATCCTGTATAAATTTGAGCAAGCAGTTTGATTGATCCTTTCACTAGTGGCAAGTAATTCCCCCAAAGGGCAAAAAATCGATTGTCGATTCTTACATCAAAGAATCGATTAAGGAGAAAATCGGATACCAAAGAATCGATTCAAAAGATCGATCTTTTTACCAAAAGAATCGATTTTCTGAAGAATCGAATCGGAATCGAACACTCCTAGTCTATGCGCATAATGCGTGAATCGAAACACACCCTCCGCCTATATATGCCTATGGGCTGTACAGCGGTTGAAGCGAATTGAAGGGTGATTTTAGATGCCAGCGCTGCCACCCTTCGACCGATGTATTAAAGGAAATACTCGCGTCAGCGGCAGTTGGCGCCGGTTGGCGTGGCAAAGTGGGGCAAAGTGTGTAGCACCGCGGGTGATCGCGGGGCGAAGGGAAGTAAAGTACAACGGTCGAACGATGTTGGCGCATTATGCCAAAAGCACATAGAGACACTATAATAAGAGTCTGGACACGAGCCACTGTCCGCCATGTTTGATCCCACAAGAGAGAGAGAAATATACACCATTTCCAGAGCACTAAAGAGGTGAGTATGCGCATCCGCCATATTGGGTCCTCTGAAGAGAGAAAATTATTGAGTACCCGCCTTTTTGAGTATTGTCAGATTCACTTTGCAAACAAAATATGCGTTGCTGATATTGATACATGGTAGCACGACGCATTATTAGAGTATTTTATTACATTTAAGTTTATATTTGGTTTATAAAGCGAATTTGACAATACTCGAAAAGGCGGGTACACAATAATTTTCTCTATCCAGAGGACCCAAAATGGCGGATGCCCATACTCACCTCTTTAGTGCTCTACCATTTCACACTTAACCACTCTTAACAACTCTTACGTTTATGGCGGTATTTTAAAATTTATTTTAAAAGGTATTTTAAAGTATAATAAAATAACATATCAAATAGAACACAAGATTTGGTTTTTTACTTTGTGACGAAGTCACCTCGAGAGCCGTACGAACACTGACCAGCAAAACAATGCGCTTAGTTCGGGCCGTGGCCGCCAGGCGGCCGCCGCCGTGAGACGGCTCTCGCGGGCGAAGATTAACGGCCTCGCAATATAAAGGCCGCGGCGAGCGGAATAAGGAGCTCTTGTGCATGTCGCTATACCGCTTCACGCAAACCAACAAGACGCTCACTTTTTGATATCCTCGAGGTGTGTCAGTGTCGGCCATCGCCACAACTGTACCATTACCAGCCTCTTCCGAAATCAGCCGAGATTTATCTTGCGCTCCGCCTACGTCAGAGAGGTGACTCCGCGCCCATTAGGCCGGAGACCTATTGCACTCTGAACCTCCGTTATACGACTCCCATACGGACGCGCCTATACGGCCATCCAGGGTAGAACGTTACACAAACTCCGAATCCCGAATTCCTACCGCTTCGCCGTACAAGCCGCCGCCGTCGCGATACGACGCGCCCGCCAATTCGGATTCGTGACCCCACCGTACCGGAAGGAAATACAAACATAATTGTACATATAGCCACTACAATAAATACTGTTGTTTGTTAAACACGCCTACTACTCATTCGTCGAACCTGGACAAACCGACTGAGTCGGCATCATAATCCCTTCTCTGTCCCACCGGTAATCGTCTCGCCACCGGAGACTATTACAACTTTATATCTTCATTATCTTGGTATAATTGACAGATATAAAAATCAGCCGGAATAGATGAAAAATGACGGGCCAATCAAAAACCCAAATGCACATTTTCAGATCAATAGATAGTACAATACCGCCATAAACGTAAGAGTTGTCAAGAGTGGTTAAGCATGAAATGGTGTATATCTCTTTCTCTCTTGCAGGATTTCGATAAAAAATGGCGGACCAATCAAAAAGTGGCTTTCTCGTATCCAGACTCTTATTATAGTGTCTCTAAAGGCACCTTCAAATCGCTTCAAGCATCTCCAATCCATAGTATATATATCAGTGGCGCGAGCGCTCACATTCAGATAGAATCGTGACTGTTCGACCCATGCGGGCCACGGTCAGATAGCCAGGCACGGCACGAGTCTTTTTTGGGCCATAAGCGAGCTTGCCAAATTGCGCCATTTATTATAATACATTTAATTGAGCTTCTTCGTGACCTTACTCTTAACTTTTACTCGTAGTTTAAAATCGTTGTAGTATAATTTGTAGTATTTCATTTAAAAATTTATTTTCAACAATGCCAATAATGAAAATGCCATTTTGCGCCTTTTGTCAACCTTACGTCGTAGTAGTTGCCTAATTTTGCAGAGTAAAGTCATAAATAAGCTCAAATAAATGTAAGATAATAAAGGACGCAATTTGACAAGTTCGCCTAGGGCACAAAAAAGACTTGATCTGGGCCTGCGTCAAGATTTTGCGAAGCGGTTCCCGTGTTCACCGTAAGCGCTTGCGACCATCGCGCACGCCTGTCGCGCACCCAAAGGACGGAGTTTCGGGTGTCCGATAGACGGAGCGAGACAAAATATCAACGCGTCGTCTGTCTCGTACTGTCCTCGCCCACTTTCAGTGCTTTCGCTCGCTCTCTTTCCATCTCACTTTCGCCTTCGTCGGACAAGTGTGAGACAGAAGTGGTGGGGATAGCAAAAGTCCGTATCGTGTACACCAAACTGAAACCGTAACGAGACTTTACTGTGCCAGCGATCGGCGGGCTACAGCTACCGCTGATGGAGGGGGAAACAGCTACAGGAGCGGTGGTTATGTCTGCATGAACTGCGCCTGCATCAGTCACGAACTCCTTACCACCGCTCCTGTAGGTGTTTCCCCCTCTATCAGCGGGGGATCTTAGATGCTCGAATAACCGACGAGAACCTTTGTGGTCCGAGCCGCACGAGATTGCTGTTGCTCGGCGATGTGGCATCGATTATATAGAAACAGAATTTGTTTTTTTTGTATCGTATCAATATGAAAGTGACACAAATGGATTCCTGGCATTCTCCCTATTCAATTGACAGAACATAATTTAAATCAGACTATTTTTAACGAAACGGGCTTCCAATTCTGCAAACCAATTTTCCTGTAATTTCCATAATTATGGTCCGAATAATATCATTTTTGGGGCCAATTTGATCGAGAAAAGATTACGAATCGATTCACGTCACTTTCGCAAAGATCTGATTAGAAATGCAGAACTGAAGATTTGTTACTGCTTAGTGCGTAACATTGTACGGCCCCGCTGGATTCGAGCGTCGAAACCCACGAAACTCAGCGAGTTGCATGATTGCCAGCGTGAAGGACAACAGAGGACTTTGCATGGCGAAGGAAAGTCAGCCTTCAATAGAACTCAAATCGAGAAAGTCTTTGCTGACAAACTTTACATATATTCGTGTCAAATAAATACTTTAATTGTAAAATTTAGACGACAAACTATTGTGGAATTTCGCCAGTTCTTACATATGCATCACTTGGTTGGGAATTCCTGATCCCAGGGTTTCATGCATTTACCTATTGAAATGTTGCTTCAAGTCATCGGGAAATTGCATTACTTCTTCTCGTACATACAAGTATCTATTCACGAGTAGGTGTCACGAGTGACGCGGCTTTGGTTTCCCAAATAAATGCACATTTATTAGGGCCCTCGGTCGACGGCGACTTGAGTCATCCAGTACTGAATATGAAAATGTTCATATTTCTCATTACACCTTGATAAGAGTGTTACAACCGATGGATTGGTGAGTTTATGTCCACGAAAATGAGTCGAGACGCGAAGCAATTCGGCTTATTTTTTCTTATGAATACATGATTAAGACAAACACACTACGTTCACTAAAAATAGACCGAATTGCTCCATGTTTGGCATCATTTTCATCACTAATGCAGTGCTCTGGTGAAGAACATCGTAATACGGAGCTAATATTCTAGGCCCTAAAATCTACGATATTGTCAATGTGCAGTTGAAACGCACGCCACTTCACACTATCGTTTCTTAGCATTTATACGGGGTGATTCTCTAGCTAGAGTTGTCAAACGCGATGTTCGCCAACAATCATGTGTCTCGCTGAGTTTCGTGGGCTTCGACGGTCGAAACCAGCGGGGCTATACAATGCTGCACGCTAAAGGTCGAGTCTCCATGGCGCAGCCGGCGGCGGTCGCGGCTCAGCGGCCCATTGCGGCGGCCAGACTCCGGCCGCTTGGTGTTCGGCGTTCCACTTTTGTTCAAGCACACTTGAAAGGGTCTACGTCCAAGGATTCATACCTGCTTCAGGAATAAAATAATTTTTTATTCTTTATTGTTTCGATATGGAAGTGACACCAATGGATTCCTTGTGTTTTTCCGATGTAAATCATATGAAATTTCATGAAAATCGGACTATTATGAACGAAGACTCTCATCGTAGTCGCGGTTTATGATCGTAGTGTCACGCACTTCGCCTGCGGCCAACAGGGCGTACGGGTGCGAGTCACCGTGCGCGGTCAACGAAACGGCCGCTTTTTATTATATTTTCAAATTTTATTATGTTTTGGGCCTTTATATTGTGTTCTGTATTTTGCCTTTATATTGTGTCCTTAATTATCCTAAACGAAGGGTGGTAACAATTGGGAGGTAACAGTTGAGAGCGCTTCGAAAATTCATTTCCCTATCGTTTATGGTTGGCAATTCTGTATTTTTGAGGACGGCTTCGACAACATCTGGTTGCCAGATTTCCATAGGGCAATCAAGAACTATACCTTCGCCGTCTTTAAGAATTCAGAGATTATTCGCTGTGAACAAAAGCGCGACTTTTCATTAATCCGCAGGTGTCCACGGGAACAGTAAACAGCTGGATATTTCCTAACGTATTGGACATAAAAAAAATTGTTTACATGCAATTGCATGGTTCGAGGGGGCAAATTTAAAAGTGCAGACCAATTTTTCATCAATTATTATTTTAACAGATACGATTAACAAGTTCGGTTTTTTAAATGGAACTATTTTTTTAGAGATCAGTTGATAATGCGTTCCAAGACAAATTCAATAACCTAAAATGTATACACCTTATTTCAACTGGTTTTCGAGATATTGCGCTTGCAAATTTATTGATTTTCCCCCAATCTCACAATCGCTTGTCCCGAAAAAAATTTGAAAGTTGAAAAATAACGTCCACCATAATGTACCTATATGTACCGATACCACCCGGAGTTCATACAGTACAATGTTCCTTCTTTAAACTATTCCATATTTTTTATTTTAATATTTAAAGAAGAGAAAGTAATATGAAAATAATTGTTGTTATAATTTAATTATGATACACACATTGGGAACACCCTTCCTTAAAGATAGGAGACTTCCCCCTGCGAATTCGGCGACGGAGGAGGAACCTTCTCCCTCTTGAAGAAATCGAGGCGGAAAACCTCGCATCTGGTTGCCAAAAATTATTGTGGCTGATCGGCCAGAGTGCCTCGCCAGAGTCGCGATTTTGACCATATTGTTCCGCGCGGCGGTTAATAGCAGTACCTACGTCCAGGTCCGAAACCAGCGTACGTACTACCCACCGAGAGACCAATGTACAGATTAACTCATTGTGAGACTGAAGAATGCCTAAAATTATTACAGACGGCTTTACGTTCTTGACTGCCCTTTAGAAATGCTGGCAAACAGATGTTGTCGAAACGTTCTTGGAATTATCGGTCGAAAACAACGAATGAATTCCCGCTTGGCTCCGATTTCGCTTTTGCCCCAACGCACAGTGGGCGTCAATCTCAAGAATAGAGAAAAATTCAACACGCCACTTTTTCTAACCAAAATGTCAAATCTTATGAAGCTACTTTATAAAACACTATTCCTGGATCTGATGAAATCGATGAAAAATTTAAACCATCTTCATTTGTATTGCAATGACAAAATTGTGAGCGTTCAATCTTTCCTTCACTTGTAAAACATTTGTTTCTGGCATCTTGGGTCCCGTCACAAAATTAGGCGATTGGAAGGTTGCCGAAATATTGTATAATTACGTATGAATGTATTAACACTTTATGAACAGTATTTGGTATACAGGGTGTCCCAAAAATGTCGGAGTTCCTTGAAGGGGGTGATCCAGGGGGTGATTGCAAACAACTTTTTCCTTTGCGAAAATTCTCTCCGAGGTTTCGTTAACGAAATAATAGCAAAAAGCACCGACCAATCAGAGCGCGCGCCTTCCGCCCGAGCTCCCGCGGTAGCGTTGGCTACGCGGTAGACGACTGCGCTTGTACTACGAACGTACGAACAAGCAAGTCGGCATGCATCGAAGGAAACCGCGTTACACATTTTTTTTTAAAGCACAATCTTAAGGGGGTAGACACGTCACGTGACCTGGCCGATTTGGCCGGTCGGTATTACAGCAGGTTTTTTCTGCACTGAAATGGTATTACCCATAGATACGCGGCTGCCTGTGCACGCGAGAGGGAGCTGTTTGCTACTTCCGTATTCTATTCTGAATAAGGAAAGAAATTCTCAGCTGTTGCGTTGTACATTTTAAACAGAAAGTCTGCTGGTACTGCAAACGTAGAAAATTTATTGTACATTTACTTGAACTGTGCTTATGCTACAATATTCTACATTGGCAGTAAGGAATTATAAGTGAAAAGGAAAAATAGATGAGGGCATGTCCCCAGAAAATGTAGTTTGTTAGGATAGACATTTTTTAATTAGCAAAACACTGAAACAGAACATGAAATACACATCCTATGCAGAAAGCAGTTATGAACAAACATATATAAAATTGTGTTTGATGTTGAATCCAACGCGTGATTATTATGTAATGAGAAATTTTGAACATTTCGTATTCAGTACTGGATGACTCAAGTCGCCGTCGACCGAGGGTGTACCGCTGGTGCGCTATTTCACTCGCACTCGGTTCACATCGTTCGGTCTCCTTGTCAAGCGGTTCGAGCGAGGGCCCTGATAGGGGTGAATTTATTTGGGAAAAAAAAGTCGCGTCATTCATGACACCTACTCGCGAACAGATATACATATGTACGAGAAGAAACAATGCAATTGCCCGATGACTTGAAGCAACATTTCAATAGGTAAATGCATTAAACTCTGGGATCAGGAATTCCGAACCCAGTGGGGCATATCTAAGAACTGGCGAAATTCAACAATATTTCGTCGTCTAAATTTTACAATTAAAGTATTTATTTGACGTGAATATAAAGTTTATTAGCAAAGTCTTTCTCGATTTGAGTTCTGTAGAAGGCTGATTTTCCTTCGCCATGGAAAGTCCTCTCTTGTCCTTCTCGCTGGCAATCATGCGACTCGCTGAGTTTCGTGGGCTTCGGCGCTGGAAACCAGCGGGGCCATAGAATGTTGCGCGCTAAGCAGTGACAAATCTGCAGTTCTGCATTTCTAATCAGATTTTTGCGAAAGTGACGTCAGTCGATTCCTCATGTTTTTTCGATCAAATTGGCCCCAATAATGATATAATTCGGACCAAAATTAAGGAAATTACGTGAAAAATTTGTTTGTAGAAGTGAAAGCCCGTTTTGTTAAAAATAGTCCGATTTAAATTATTTTCTGCCAATATAACCGGGAGAATGCCAAGAATCCAATGGTGTCACTTTCATATTGATACGATGAAAAATAAACAAATTCTGTTTCTTTATAATCGATGACACATCGCCGAGCACGGCGATCTCGCGCGGCTCGGGACACAAAGGTTCTCGTCGGTTATTCGAATTTCTAAGATCGTATTCAGATTTATTGGCCGGTGAGTTTTGTAACTAGGGGTGTGCGGGTACCCGATTTTTCGGGCTCGGGTCGGGCCGGCAACTTTCGAGCGGGATCGGGCGGGATCCCGATACTTTCGTATTGCTCGAGATCCCGACAGTTTCGGGACCCCGAGACACGATTCAGGCTACAAGCATAGCCGCTATGAGCGGCCAATTTGATTTCAGGTCGGCTCGGCAAAACTCGGACGCGATCGGACGATATCGTTACCAGTAATAGATTAAAATTATTACCTGAGAACATAGAAAAATTATGTTTCTTACACGTTAATTTGAAATAATAAAATATTCGCCTCCTGTATATTGTTGTTATTATGAAACATCTAGGAAATATTCCTTTTTGTATGCTTATTTAACCTATCCAGAAAAAGATAGTACCCTATATATTCCCTTTACATAAAGTACTAAGTATGATGTATATTTTATTCCGATTTTAAAATATTGTCGATATAAAAGTAGTCTTCTTCCCAAGTTCTGAACATGGTATTTATTTAAGTACGTATATGGACGTATTCAGTATTCACAGACTATTTGGTAGCAATGAAAATACATATATATGTAAATAAATAATAAGATACAAATTATGATTCAACAGGAGACAGAAAGTAAAAATTATCACTCTGGTATCGATATAAATGATATACATAATTCTTTCCGTCTCGATCCCCTCGTAATAGCTGGCTTTCGAGCCGATCGCGTCCGAGTTTTGCCAAGCCGACCTGAAATCAAATTGCCTGCTCATGGCGGTCATGCTTGTAGCCCGAATCGAGTCTCGGGATCCTGAAACCGTCTGTATCGCGAGCAATACGAAAGTATCGGGACCCCGCCCGATCCCGCCCGAAATTTTCCGACCCGTTCCGAGGGCCGAGAATCCGAGCCGCGGGACGATCCGTACACTCCTATTCGTAACGCCTGTTCTCTCGTCATCGCAGAACACGAGTGAGCCAGAAGTGGTGGGGATAGCGCCAAGCTTCTGTCATGTATAGGCCAAACCGAGCTGCAGCGTAGAAATACACGCATCAGAATAGGTGTACCTGAGGCCTTAGCTCCGAAAAAATTCAGGGAGCTTAATTGGTCAGAACATTGATTCTTTCTCGATAGCTTCATCTCGTATTGGTCTACGTATAACGTCGTGACGCACACAACTACATATGTACTACGCTGACAATAAGAATAAATAACAGCCACACGGCTACGTTCAGACAGGGCCGAGCAGCATTCCCGTTACCACACCATACCCTTCGGTGGCTAGGGAACTCCAACCACTGATGCCAGAACCGTGGGTTTGCGCCCACGGACCCTACCACCACTCCACGACCAAGCGTACCCCCTCCTAGCGCCTGTACCGCACCACACAAGCATACCCATCCCTCCATCCGTGTGCCGTACGCGCTGCCTGGCCCGCGCACTCAAACCCATGTTTCGGGCACATTATGTCGGTATTACAGCGCGCTGTATTACCCGTGTCTACCCCCTTAAATAAGAATTATTTGAAGTGAGAGGATAAGAAGTACGTAAATTTCGTTTTTAAATAAGGCATAAACGAAAAGGTAATGTAGCAGAAAATGTACGACATGTGATCGTAATTCGTTATTGAGGTAAAAATCCGTAGTTCAATAACGGCCAACACAACTAAATTTAAACAATAATATTAGGTGTATGAATAAATTCTTTCCGACTGGATTTACATAATCAGTACAAAGCTACTGAATTTCTATCGCGGTGGTATTCATAAGCTGCCAGAAAAATGGCAAAAGGTAATGAACAATAATGGAAATTATGTCGATGATTGAGTTGTTTTAATATTTTTTAAATCGAACTGTTATTCTACCCTAAAATCGGAAAGAATTTATTTCTACACCTAATAATCACCAATAAATTAAATAAAACTCACCCATTCGGACATTCCTTTCCTTCTTTTTCGGAAACCTGTGTCACTGGGTCACTGTACCGATCCTGGTCATCGGTGGCCGAAAAGATTTATGGTAGGGTAGCGCCCAGTGCTCAGCTGATCGCAGGTATTCGCAGGACACTACCCGAAGGTAAGGGTCGCAACGTCAAGTGCGTTCGGGTTAATTTACCGAATATTCACTTCGCTGCACTGATACTAACACTGATCACTTAATTTATTTTCTACGGAACGTGTTGTTCCTACGTTATAAAAATTGGTGGCCCCGAAAGTGGCCGATTACTGTTAATTGAACAGTTGCTCAATATGGGCATCTTCAGCGTCTATGCACGCCTCCGCACGTACAACCAGCTGCCTTTGGACTGCGCGCAAGGTTTCTGGCGTAATGTTTGCCACCGCAGCATGGTCTTCCAGTGAATCCACTGGCTGACGGTACACCTCATCCGGAAATGATTGTTGTACAACAAATACAAAACGTAAGTAAAAAAAGAATAGTTAAAAATTACTTAAAAATTAAGAGCACTAATGAAATTACCTTCAGGTAGCCCCAGAAGTAAAAATCCAGCGGGGTCATATCCGGTGACCGTGGGGGCCACGCAGCAGGACCGCCGCGGCCGATCCACCTGTCCTGGAAGGTTTCGTTAAGGTAGTCGCGGGCAATTGTGGCGTAGTGAGGTCCAGCCCCGTCTTGCTGATAGACCATGTTCTGTCGGACCTCATCTGGAAGATGAGCCATAAGACCCGGCAGAACATGCTCTAAAAAGACTTTATACGCTGGACCGTCCATCCTGTTTGGTAGCATGTACGGCCCAACGATAAATTCGCCACAATTGCCCGTCCATACATTAATTTGCCAACGGACTTGTGCTGCGCGTGTCCGAAGCGCTAGCGGATTCTCGTCGCTCCACACATGCCGATTGCGGGAATTGAAGCAGCCTTCCCTCTTGAAGATTGCTTCGTCCGTCCACAATATGTATTTGCAGAACGGCGGATTTCGCTGCACTTCTCCCAACAGCCACACTGAATATTCAACCCGCTGGTCGGCATCTCCGGGGTGCAAATGTTGCACCCGTATAAAGCGGTACGAGTGCAACATGTTCTCTCTCAGAGTTCGGTGTACCGTCATTCTGCTGGCACTAGAAGAAAATGCAGAAACATCCATTATTAGATAACATTTGTTTCCCTGAATTAATAATTGTTGCAGTTATCATGTACTGTGACTTACTCTAGGCGACGACTTAAGTCGCGCACGCTGACGGTGGGGTCCTCGTCGATGGCGTGCAGGATGTTTTCTTCCACCGCAACGTTCCGCGCGGCTCGGGGTCTACCCACATCGCTGCCTCGCAGCATCATCGACCCCGTCGAGTATAATCGAGACGCCAAACGTCTGATCGTTCCCTCGCTCGGGGTTTCGATGCGCGGGTACTCTACTGCCAACGCTCGCACGGTAGCACTCGCGTTCCCGTCGTTCCGCGCGTACACCCAGAACATAGCGTAATACTCTTCGGCGGAGTACATTTCTGGGCCGAGATTACTAGCTGACTGACAAGATTTTTTCCCAAGTAACTTCCTCTACCCCCAAGTAGTTTCTCTCATTCCATTCTGAGTTTACTCCCACCAGGACAAGAGGCTTTAGGTAAAAAGAAGCCAGCACATTTTCGGAACACACGTGAGATAACTGCAACAATTATTATATATATATGCTCTTTATTGTTCCCCTAGGGGTTACAATCTCCCTCCACATCTACCTCCTTCGTCCTCACATTCGCCTTATCATCTATGCCTTATTCTATCTTATCCTAACTTAGCCTAAACTTAGCCTAAACTTAACCTACTCCTTACAACCTACTCCCTATCACCCGCACTCTCGCCTGCACGCTCGCCCGTTCGCCCGCACGCCTCCCCTCTCTCCCCCTCTACCCCATCCCTGAACCTCCGCTTCCGCACGTTTCCTCTTCCACTTCCCTTTGCATGTTCACACCCTCACCCATTCCTTGCACACATACCTCTTCACCCCCTCTCCACTTGTCTATTATCTTTAACCACCCCTCCCCCTGCCCGTCATCTCCTAGTACCTCTCCCACCATATCCTGCCATCCTCTATCCACCCCCCAACTCCCCACATACCTCCCACACATGCTCCCACGACTCAACCTCCCAACCACATCTTCTACATGTCCTTCTTTCCTCCTCTTCCCAATACCTTATTAAGGGAAATAAATGTTATCTAATAATGGATGTTTCTGCATTTTCTTCTAGTGCCAGCAGAATGACGGTACACCGAACTCTGAGGGAGAACATGTTGCACCCGTACCGCTTAATACGGGTGCAACATTTGCACCCCGGGGATGCCGACCAGCGGGTTGAATATTCAGTGTGGCTGTCGGCAGAAGTGCAGCGAAATCCGTCGTTCTGCAAATACATATTGTGGACGGACGAAGCAATCTTCAAGAGGGAAGGCTGCTTCAATTCCCTCAATCGGCATGTGTGGAGCGACGAGAATCCGCTAGCGCTTCGGACACGCGCAGCACAAGTCCGTTGGCAAATTAATGTATGGGCGGGCAATTGTGGCGAATTTATCGTTGGGCCGTACATGCTACCAAACAGGATGGACGGTCCAGCGTATAAAGTCTTTTTAGAGCATGTTCTGCCGGGTCTTATGGCCCATATTTCAGATGAGGTCCGACAGAACATGGTCTATCAGCAAGACGGGGCTGGACCTCACTACGCCACAATTGCCCACGACTACCTTAACGAAACCTTCCAGGACAGGTGGATCGGCCGCGGCGGTCCTGCTGCGTGGCCCCCACGGTCACCGGATATGACCCCGCTGGATTTTTACTTCTGGGGCTACCTGAAGGTAATTACATTAGTGCTCTTAATTTTTAAGTAATTTTTAACTATTCTTTTTTTACTTACGTTTTGTATTTGTTGTACAACAATCATTTCAGGATGAGGTGTACCGTCAGCCAGTGGATTCACTGGAAGACCTAGTCGTGCGGATTCATGCTGCGGTGGCAAACATTACGCCAGAAACCTTGCGCGCAGTCCAAAGGCAGCTGGTTGTACGTGCGGAGGCGTGCATAGTCGTTGAAGGTGCCCATATTGAGCAACTGTTCAATTAACAGTAATCGGCCCCTTTCGGGGCCACCAATTTTTATAACGTAGGAACAACACGTTCCGTAGAAAATAATTTAAGTGATCAGTGTTAGTATCAGTGCAGCGAAGTGAATATTCGGTAAATTAACCCGAACGCACTTGACGTTGCGACCCTTACCTTCGGGTAGTGTCCTGCGAATACCTGCGATCAGCTGAGCACTGGGCGCTACCCTACCATAAATCTTTTCGGCCACCGATGACTAGGATCGGTACAGTGACCCAGTGACACAGGTTTCCGAAAAAGAAGGAAAGGAATGTCCGAATGGGTGAGTTTTATTTAATTTATTGGTGATTATTAGGTGTAGAAATAAATTCTTTCCGATTATAGGGTAGAATAACAGTTCGATTTAAAAAATATTAAAACAACTCAATCATCGACATAATTTCCATTATTGTTCATTACATTTTGCCATTTTTCTGGCAGCTTATGAATACCACCGCGATAGAAATTCAGTAGCTTTGTACTGATTATGTAAATCCAGTCGGAAAGAATTTATTCATACACCTAATATTATTGTTTAAATTTAGTTGTGTTGGCCGTTATTGAACTACGGATTTTTACCTCAATAACGAATTACGATCACATGTCGTACATTTTCTGCTACATTACCTTTTCGTTTATGCCTTATTTAAAAACGAAATTTACGTACTTCTTATCCTCTCACTTTAAATAATTCTTATTTAAGATTGTGCTTTAAAAAAAAATGTGTAACGCGGTTTCCTTCGATGCATGCCGACTTGCTTGTTCGTACGTTCGTAGTACAAGCGCAGTCGTCTACCGCGTAGCCAACGCTGCCGCGGGAGCTCGGGCGGAAGGCGCGCGCTCTGATTGGTCGGTGCTTTTTGCTATTATCTCGTTAACGAAACCTCGGAGAGAATTTTCGCAAAGGAAAAAGTTGTTTGCAATCACCCCCTGGATCACCCCCTTCAAGGAACTCCGACATTTTTGGGACACCCTGTATAGGATAACATGGATACAGGTTTGCAAATATTTCTGCACTTTCCATAGTATATAGATATATTTATCAAATTGTTCTAGTTTTTTGGAAATTATTGACTTAATTTTTCTAAATAACGGCAATCTTCCGTATGAGTTGTATATTAATACTTTTTTTTACGAACTTCCTTAATTTTTCCCTATTTATTGGGATTCAGCCTCACTGTGCGACATAGAAGACAGGTAATTACTCCATCATTGGTAAATATTGCCAAATCTTGTTTTCGCAGTTGCAAAGCCAAATATATGTTTATTATAAAACAAAAGTGAAATTTGCTAGGAAATTCCCGGGGGGTAACTAAAAAGACGATAATTGCTAATATTTCTTCAATGGGTTTCTTATGGAAAAGAAGAGTATGTAACTAATTCATTGTTATTGCTTACCAAAAACGATACTACTCATTTGGGTTCCCAAAAAATTTGTGTATTTTATATCATCAAATTTTGAAAGACCCAATTCAAAATTTTCCATAAGAAAAAACATACAAACTTTGACACGTGTTTACACACAGATCAGATGTAGACGCCACGACATTTTTCCCTTTTTTAGGAATTACAAGAAATATATAAAAAAGCATAATCCCATAACTTTTGAATTCTGTCCTGTTTCCTTATTTTTGGGATTCTGTCCCACTGTGCCGCTGGATCGCAGCGCGGCCGCGGCTATGACTCAGTTTGGAGGAGTCGAGCGGTTTATCACCGTGGCTAGCCGCGCAGTTAGTATATTCCGACATCATGGCGGAAAACAGACACTCATCGCATTGTGTTGTGTCTCGAGTAGCTTAGGTTGCTGCTGTAGCAGACGCGCGGCCGCGGCCGGTCGAATACGCGGCTAGGAGAACGGTTACATGCTTCCCCATAAGAGCGGTGCTTAGGATTTGGCCGCCGGCCGCACCATGGAGACTCGACCTTAAGCAGTGACGAATCTGTAGTTCTGCAATTTCTAATCAGATCTTTGCAAAAGTGACGTCAATCGATTCCTTACAATTTTATATATAATGTTTGTTGATAACTGCTTTCTGCATAGGACGTTTAATTATCTTGTAATAAATGTATTTCATGTTCTGTTTTAGTGTTTTGCTAATAAAAAAATGTCTAACCCAACAAACTTCATTTTCTGGGGACAGATAAAATGTTCGTGTTTGATAAGTGTTGAGGAAATTATTACCAATGGAGTTTTTAGGGTTTCTCGATGAAAATGATGTCAGATATGGAGGAATTCGGTCCATTTTTAGTGAACGAAGTGTGTGTCCTAATCATGTATTCATAAAAAAAAATAGACCGAAATGCTTTGCGTCTCGACTCATGTTCGTGGACATAAACTCACCAATCCATCGGTGGTAACACTCTTATCAAGGTGAGAAATATGAACATTTTCGTATTCAGTACTGGATGACTCAAGTCGCCGTCGACTGAGGGTCTGTCGCTGGTGCGCTATTTCACTCGCACTCGATTTACGTCGTTGAATCTCCTTGTCAAGCGGTTCAGACGAGGGCCCTGATAAATGTGACTTTATTTGGGAAACCAAACCCGCGTCATTCGTGACACCTACTCGCGAACAGATATATGTATTTACAAGAAAAAGCAATTCAATTTCCCGATGACTTGAAGCAACATTTCAATAGGTAAATGCATGAAAAGGTGGGATCAGGAATTCCCAACCAAGTGATGCATATGAAAGAACTGGCGATATTCAACAACAGTTTGTCGTCTAAATTTTACAATTAAAGTATTTGTTTGACATGAATATAAAGTTTGTCAGTCTTTCTGGATTTGAGTTCTATATAAAGCTGACTTTCCTTCGTCATGAAAAGTCCCCTCATGTGCTGCACGCTGGCAAAAAATCGACGCTGGAAACCAGCGGGGCCATAGAATGTTGCGCGCTAAGCAGTGACAAATCTGCAGTTCTGCATTTCTAATCAGATCTTTGCGAAAGTGACGTCAGTCGATTCCTCATGTTTTCTCGATCAAATTGGCCCCAAAAATGATATAATTCGGACCAAAATTAAGGATATTACGTGAAAAATTTGTTTGTAGAAGTGAAAGCCCGTTTTGTTAAAAATAGTCCGATTTAAATTATTTTCTGCCAATATAACCGGGAGAATGCCAAGAATCCAATGGTGTCACTTTCATATTGATACGATGAAAAATAAACAAATTCTGTTTCTTTATAATCGATGACACATCGCCGAGCACGGCGATCTCGCGCGGCTCGGGACACAAAGGTTCTCGTCGGTTAATCGAACTTCTAAGATCGTATTCAGATTTATTGGCCGGTGAGTTTCATAACTAGGGGTGTGCGGTTACCCGATTTTTCGGGCTCGGTACGGGCCGGCAACTTTCGGGCGGGATCGGGCGGGGTCCCGATACTTTCGTATTGCTCGAGATCCCGACAGTTTTGGGACCCCGAGACTCGATTCGGGCTACAAGCATAGCCGGCTAGTGATGTGCGATATTTATCGATAACTGCATATATCGATATTTGCCTGTCAGAATATGGATATTTTTTATCGATACTTCAAACACCGATAATTACACGTATCGATACTTTTGGTCCACATATCGATAACTTTTTTGCATCTTAAAGAAAGGAAGCCAATTCATATTACCTTCCTTTTTTGCACCACAAAATATATATCGATATGTATTATCGATAGATGGGACCAATATCGCCCATCACTATTGGACGCGATGATTATGTAAAAAAAATTATCGATATTACCAATATCGATACTTTTTGAGTAATATATTTCATGTATCGATTAGAGCTCTTACTACTCGCCCGCTCGGGTACTCGAGTACCCGGTGAGACCCCGGGTAGAAAAAAATTACTCGGTTACCCGGGTACCCGTAGGATACCCGACTACCCGGGTACCCGGGTAGACAAAAATTACCCGGCTACCCGGGTAGACAAAAATTACCCGGGTGTCCATGAGATACCCGAGTAAATGAAGTGTGATGAGATAGTTGAGAATTTCGATTTGACAGATCGTCTTTCGACTTTCGATCATTTTCGGCTAATGTTGCGTGGCCGTCTGGTTTCCCTGGATCCTTTAGGGAGAATTCGGCGAGGGTCGACGCCCGTGGAGTGCTGAGGCACTCTGCTCGTTGGACGCGGATTTTTCAAAGAGAAGTAACAATAACGAGAATAATTGAGGTGATAATAAAATAATAAATGATTAAAACACAAATAACTAATGACTGTATTGGACACAAAATGAAGTATTTTATTGAAGTTCAAAAAAGTACGTTTGCTCGCTTCTGCGTTTGGGGCTCGAGTGACGCTTTTCAGGACTCAACAGGTTTTCCTTTATTAATAACAAGATATCTTAGTTACTAAGAGCCAATCGCAATTTTACTAATTAATTAGCTTAATTCCTATTCGTCGATCCGATTCCTTTCGGTTATCGATTTTTAATAACACCGAGCGTTTAACAACATTGCTCTGGAATTTCGCATCTAGGAGAAGGGAGAAATGTGAAGTTCATTTATTCAAACATTCGTTTCTAAGAGGGTATCGATTAATTTATAATCCTGAAGTCCCCTCATTAAAAGAATCTCTAACTATTTTCAAACACCTTGGACTTGAGCGAACTTCACTCTGTCTCCCTTTCCTTTTACAGCCGTGTGATCCGATTCGAACTTCGCGCTTCTGTAGTTTATACTAAACGCCGTTAGACGGGAGTCGCAACACTAACATCAGTAATGAACGGAATAAACTTCAAGCAATTGAAATTTGAATGTAGTATTGTCCGCAGAACACATTCTGTATCAGAATTGGCATTGATGCACTCTTATCTAATCACAACCAACTCCCTCAGTCGATGCAAAGTAAAACTCGGAAAATCTTAGGAAAATGCACTGGTTTTGGATTTTCGTTCACATAATTTGTCGGAATTTGTTGTGGCTAGATTTGTTTAGCGGGCTTTCCGCCGTCTTTAGTGAGATTTAAGATAAAAGAATTTATTTCAGAAATAAATAAAACAGCACGTTTATTAGTTTGAAATACATTAAATACATTTGTTTGATCAACAAATCTCATTCTTATGGTTCAATTTACAAATATTTAATCTCATTGTTTTACATACAATTCCTATCCTCTACTAGGGCGCATACTCCAGGTATTGAGAGAAAAAATTATACACTTTGCACACAGATCATGGAAGATCGTCTTTCGGGGGAGAATTTAGCCATCATATAATAGAGAATGGAATTATTAGTAGTAGAGTGAACGTCATGGTCCATGACAATGCATCTAATGTATGTATGACTGTAAGTCTATTTGATAATTTGCAATACAGCATTTCTTATGCTGCACATAATGTATAATTGACAATTTCAAACAAGTGGTAAAATAAGGCAGTAAGATTGTGCAGTATTTTAACTCTCCGTGGTCACACCTTCTTATAATCCCAAATTGGTCACATGGAGTTCATTCCACCCCAGCATCATTTTTTAATTAACATTTTCGTCTGTCTAAAAATTTAGAAAAATATGGGTAAAGATATCCTGGGGTGCGATACATCCCGTGTGCCCACGAAGGGTTAATCATTCCAATTTATCTATAATTGTTTTAACCAAAAAGCAGGAGCTAGGTTTAAGCTTTAAACTTTAAGGGGGTTGGCCACCTTGGTTGCATGAAAATCAGATGTATGTTTCAGATTTTTTTTGGGCGAAATTATAATGTAAGTGAAGAAACTGTTTTAAGGGCTCTATTCTACATGCCTTATGGTAGATAAAAAAACTTTACCTATTATTTTAAACAAAACGGCGTTGTTGGTGCTTTATTCATGTAGAATAAAATCTTTAAAAACCAAAAAATTCTCATACGTACATCTGATTTCCATACCTCCAAGGTGCCGTAACTCCGTAAGTAAACCGAAATTAATTCAAAATTGTCCTACAAGGAGGAATTCCTATTCACTTAACTCCGTAGCTCAGGACGCGCACGCGAGAACAGATGCTTTTTTGGCCTCTTTCAGATAATCGCTTAGACACTTGTCCTTTTGGTCAGGGGTTAACGACGCAGAAACCCTAAGCAAGGTGCTGTTAGCTGTTACATCCAAAATCCAATTTCTTCTTTAGGACAGTGACTCACTCGGTCATTTCATCTGTTCTCGCGCACTGGTTAAGTTAAGTTTTGAGTTAAGTGGATATTCCTGTATGTGTGAGCGACTTGTGAATAATAGAAACGCAATTACTATTGCTCGATGAGAAGAAAGGAGACTACCCACAAGCTAAAATGTCACAGGGGCAAGGGGAATTGCCCGCTCGCTCCACCTTATCCCCTCCAAGAAGTCCTTCTTTTCGGTTCTTAGCGGCTGTCCATATCCCCCGATTGTCGCGATTGGTTTCGTTCGTGAACGATTCCCCTTGCCCCTGTGACATTTCAGCTTGTGGGTAGTCTCCTATCTTCTCATTGGGCAATAGTACAAAATTTTGTGTTGCCTTAAACCTTGAAAAGGCAGAATATCATTGGTTAATAATGAGTGATATTATTACTTTGTTAAAACTTTTTTCAAGTAGCAACTACTGCATTATGCTCCGAAAATACTATAACTACTTCTTTTGTACTGCCTATTATCCATGGCAGTGTTAATATTAATAACCATTTGACAGGTAATAATACGGGCAGAGCTGAGGCTCAGTAATTTAAAAATGTTTTAGTAACGTCCTTTGTGAATAGATTTAATTTACATTCACATGTTGAAACTATACATCGTTTTACTTCGTTTCTCGATTTAAGAAGCAAACAGATGTCATTTGAAATCAATTATATGAAAAAGATTACTACAATTTCTACTGGTAATATGATAGAAAATATTCCATAAACGAAACTATAGAAATTGATAATTCTATGCCAAGTGCACTAATGAGATTTTATATTCAAAATTTCACAATCTAACAACGATATCAGTTCCGAACTGCAAATGTATTTATAAAAGGCACAAATAAACCATAATTTATGTTCATTAGTGGAGAACAACTCGTGGAAGCAAATACCCTAGACTTTCAGAAATGGCTAAGATATTTAAAATGTATACCTACTTGCGACTTCTGTCAGTTCTAAATGAGTATTTTCAACAGCTGGAAATAATGTTAGCACAAAGCGTAGTACTCTACTACCTGAGAATGTTGATTTGCTAGTATTTCTTACATCTTTACACGTTTCTATTTTGATGTAAAAATACTAATAAGTCTACATTTTCAGGTAGTAAACATGTGCGTTTTGTCGTAATAATATTTCCAGCAGAAGAAAATGTGCGCTCCGAACTGGCAGACGTAGCCGGAATACTTAAATACGTTTTTGCCAATTCTGCCAGTCTTTTATATTTGTCCGCATGAGCCTTCCACCACGGCAATGGGTCTGAATTGTGATCTATTTGTGGTTCTAATAAATACATATCCATTTCTGAATCACTATTGTTAGAATTCTGTTTTTTTTATATATAAAATCCAAAGCACTTGGAATTGTTTTACCATTGTCAGAATTATTTTCATTTATTGACAAATTTCTAATCCTATTCCGAATAGAATTTATAATTATATTTTTTACTTCAGTATTTTCAAATGTCAAATCTTTGCTTCTAGGGTCGAGAAAACAAGCAATTTGATGGGCACTCTCACTATATGAATATATATCGAATCTACGAGCAAGGGATGTTCGTAAAATATTCTTAAATTCCTTAGCTTCTACAGTGTCCATATTAATGTCGTTTAAATGATTATTAATTAAGCCATGAATGATTGGCAGAACTAAGGAAATGGTTACCTTAGTTTCGGAACATAATACTTCGGTCGCTAAATTGAATGGTTCTAAAATTTCAATAATTTCACCCAGAACTTCCCAATCAGATAATGCCATCTCAAGCTTCAAGGCTACGTTTAATTTTGTAATTTTTCTATTACTTAAAACAGCATGAATTGCTTCCCGATTACGTACCAGACGGTCACACATACTGAACGTTGAATTCCACCGGGTTGGGCAGGATTGAATTAACTTCAGTTCAGGTAATTTGTATTGCTTCTGAGCCTCAAGCAAAGCAAAACTTGCCAAATTGGAATGGTGAAAATGTTGCACTATTTTACTGCTTTTCTTTATCATATCTGTAAATTTTCCAACTGTATCAAGGGCGTCTTTTATAGCTAACTGTAAAGTATGTGCAGCACACGAAACGCTGTATTTTAAATTTTCTAATAAACTTGCTGATGCATGCATGTTACTTGCATTATCATGCACTACACCAATTAATTTCTCTGCTATCTTCCACTCTTCCTGCATTGATATTGCGACAGCTGTGATGTTTTCTGCCGTATGTCTTCCCTCTATATCTTGGGTACAAAGTGTATAACTTTTCATCTCCCAATCACCTGTAATAAAATGGGCTGTTAATGAAAGATAGGAATCCTGCTTACGCGACGACCATCCATCGATGGTCACCGATACCGATGACGCGTCCTCAATTTGTTTTTCAATTTTCTCCCTCTTTTCCTTATACACAAGTTGCAGTCGCTTTAAAATTGTGGTCGGGCAAGGGCATTCATATTGCGGTTCAACCACTTCCATGAATTTTGCAAATCCGGCGCTGTCCGCAAATGAGATTGGCAACATGTTGGTACTTATCATCTGCGCCAGTGCCTGTGTTATCTCCTCTTGGCGTTTAGCCGAAAATGGTCCTTTTCGAAATACTTTGCTGGGTGTAGGCTCACAATGAGAAACAACGATATCCTCGTTGCTACCTTCGCCTCTCACACATTCAAGTGCTGGTTCATTAGCTGATGCACCAGGACACTCTTCAATGTGCTTCGAACGCAAATGTCGTGCACTGGCCGATGTGGAGCCACCATATGATAACTGCACACGGCACAGGTCACAAATTACGTGACTTTTATCGTCGGATAAGGTAACAAAACTCCATACCCAGCTCTTTCGTTGAGCGAGTTGAGCCATGTTCTTTGATTATAATCTGTAAATAATTGCCAATACTTTTTAACTGAAAAACTAATTACTCTATATAAAATACACAATTAACAAGATACAAACCAGAAATACGATTACACCACTGCAAATAGTACAAATACAATATACAATTAGTTTATTATTAAATTTAACAATAATTCCTGTTCAATGACCAACTAAATTAACTTAATTAACTAATATCTATTATATATAATAACTAATAACACAATTAACGAGAATAATATAAGTTATTGTGACGTCCCACAAATTTTCGCTCGCAGATAAAATAACATTTCTTCATAAACCACTATACAACTCCACTTAAAACTCCTCAAACCTCAATTCTTACCCTTTCTCCATGACCTCGACCGCCTTGGCGATGTACCTTAGCGGTCCCCATCTCAAGACGGTCAATCAATGAATCTCCCTCACATATTCGCCCAACGCGGCACAAACTCTTCCCTCCTATCGAATCTAAACAAGTCCCTCGCCCCTTCTATCTCTTAAATCGAGACCACGTCTCAAGCCCACTAAATGACCAAAGAAGTCAAAGCCATTACCACCCCTTTCCTATTAAAACACCCAAAATCTATCCGAGGAGTCGAGCATTCAAATTCACATGTATAAGAACCCCAGAAGGATAATCGCGAGGATTATCTGGCGTACGTGCCGAAGATACGAGTCTAAATATAGACCAACCTTTGGTCCTTACAAAAACCCCGAAATGTTTCTGCGACGCATATGCGTAAATATGTCAAGGTGCGTACTGCGCACCCCCCTTCAAGCCGCAAAGATTGTAATTAGTATAAATACGAAGAACCGCGAGAGCTCGTACTCGTTCTACGGAAATCAATCAACGACCAATACGAAAATCTATCAACGTTCTACAGAAACATTCTAAAGTTTTATTTAACCGCAGTATTATTCAAAGTACTCAATTACGAACATAAATTCAGTGTTCAACGGCAACTACCGTAAGAATTTATATTACCATTTAAAATATTGCCTATCATCTCCATACATATTATTGTGTATTTCTATTCGTATTGCTTTCATATTATTTTGTATTTCTTCGCGTATTGCGTTCACCTATTATTTTGTATTGCTATTCTAATTGCTTTCATATTATATTGTCTTGTTACGCTTGTTGCTTTATTATATTGTATTATTAACGCTCATCTCAATCATATTTCATGTTCTTATCAATGCTTATTGCTTATATCATTCTATCTTAACCATATACTGTATGTCACGCTCATAATCACGTTTTATATATTGATAACCATTTATATAAATGTTCTGTGCCAATGATTAATGTCTAAACGCATAATATGTTCAACAAAGCACTTTCACAAACAGTGCACATATATTTTGCCTAAACTAATAAACCGTTTTGCTTAACTAACGTTTCGAGTCATTGTGTTAATCCTTCGGCTACGAAGATCCCGAAATCCAACCAGGCTGCCGGAACAGCTGATTACGGGCAACGACCGCGGAAAGCATTGCAGTGTTTACTAACTTACTTTCGTATAGGTTTCGTATAACCGTAAGAATAGCTGATTTTGCTGAATCATTACGAGTGTCTTTTACCTCGATGCAACAGTAAATCCAATTATCGTGCCAAACCACAACAAAAGCTCTAACGGGTGTCCCCGGATACCATTCGCCTTTAAACCTTCCCTGACCGATCAGTGTGCTGGATTACAGATTCGCGCCTGATTCCTCTAAAAACCTCAGCGTGACGGATGTAAGATTCGCGCCTGGCTTTCCTCAAAAACCCTCAGTGTGCTGGATTACAGATTCGCGCCTGATTCCTCTAAAACCCTCAGCGTGACGGATTTAATATTCGCGCCTGACCCCTCTAAAAACCCTCAGTGTGCTGGATTACAGATTCGCGCCTGACTCCTCAAAAACCCTCAGAGTGACGGATTTAATATTCGCGCCTAAGTTCCCACAAAATCTCAGAGTGCTGGATTACAGATTCGCGCCTGATTCCTCTAAAACCCTCAGCGTGACGGATTTAATATTCGCGCCTGACCCCTCTAAAAACCCTCAGTGTGCTGGATTACAGATTCGCGCCTGACTCCTCAAAAACCCTCAGAGTGACGGATTTAATATTCGCGCCTAAGTTCCCACAAAATCTCAGAGTGCTGGATTTTAGATTCGCGCCTGAGTCCATTCTACCCCACATGTCATTGTCCCCAAAAGACCTCACCCGGGACGTGACATTATAAATAAACATACAACAAAACAAACAAAAGGAACAATGTAACTTAATTGGAACTTAGAACACGGAATTGTAATTAAACTTTAATAATGACAAAAATATTGTAACCAAATATAAGTACTAATTATGCGCTTTGGACTCCGTACACTTTGGTTTGCGGATGCAGAATGGACGCAAAACAAAACCGATTGTGTAAAATATGTTTTGTTAATTCCATAATGTCCTTAGATACCAAGAGCCAATTAGAGATTTATTAATATTAATATATAAATTCCCATTCGTCGATACATTTCCTCGCGATAAGTGGATTGCCTCTTATTAATCTTTGTATCCAGTATCCACTATCTAACTAAGGATATTTTGTAATTAACAAAATATGTTTTAAACATTTAAACGATCGATTTTGTAAAGCGTTCATTCTGCAGCCGCTAACCAAAGTGTACGGACGTGTTATCGAAATCTACGAAATCGCATACATTACATAGTACATAGTATGTACTACATACTCATATCTGGAAATAGTTTTGTTCAAAATTAAAGTTTAATTTTAATTCCCTGTTCCAAGCTTCCAATTAAGTTAAATTGTTTCTTTTGTTTGATTTGTTGTACGTTTATTTATATTATTCTCGTTAATTGTATGGTACAAAGTATAATAGATATTAGTTAATTTAGTTGTTCAGTATTACCGTTACTGTACTGTTACTTTAATAAAAACCATTGTACTATTTCGGATCTGTATCTTGTTAATTGTGTACGTACTTTATATAAACTAATTAGTTTTTTCAGTTAATAAGTATTGACATTTATTTATAGATTAATTTTTTTGATTATGGCTCAATGTAAAATCTGGGAATGGTCCTCCGTATTAACGCTGTCCGAACTCCGAAGATAAGAATCATGTGGTTTATGACCTGTGCCAGATTAAACTGTCGTGATTAATCTGTGAGAAGTGATAATAGTGATTGTGTACCCAATAAGGTACAGAGTACAGACTAAACGCTCATTTTCGGCGAAACAACAGGAGGAGATAAATTAGGCATTGGCAAGGGTCGTTGCGGCATACATGCTGCCTATTTCATTTGGCAATAGTGCGGGTTTTAAAGATTTTATGACCGTGATGGATGCCGATTATCGATGTCCGTGCCCCAAAACTCTTCTGAAACGCTTGGATATTCCAAGCTATACGGAGGGATCGAGAGGAAATTCAACAGGAGCTTGCTAAAGCGTCCTCGATGTCTGTGGCCATCGTTGAATGGTCATCCCGATCGTAAGATTCCTATTTATAATAGGAAATGGGAATGCAGGAAGATTGGAACATTACAATATTAAAAATAAATTAATTGCTCTAGAACATGACAATGCGACTAACACGAATGCAACAACGAATTTATTACAGATTAAAAAATACAGCGTGGAAATATATTGGAAATATATCAATTAATGAAAATAATACAGATAATGATAATACCATTTCATGTTCTTCGGAAATTGATATGTATATGGACAAATATTAAAACCTGGAAGAATTGGCAAAAATGTATTTAAGTATTCCGGTTACATCTGCCAGGTCGGAACACACATTTTGTTCAGCTTGGTTACTACCTGGAAATGTAGATTTATTAGTATTTTTACATCAAAACAGAAATGTGTGGAGGTTAAGTTGCGAACAGAATCGCGATTCGAAGTCACACACTATTTCTTGTATAGAATTTATTATTCTACTTACCGTTGCGCAATATACTACGGTGCGGTGCGGAAATAACCTAATGCCACCGACACCGACAACTCACCGATCTCTCGCAGCAAAAGACATTTTATCATAATATTCATAATCGTAACGCGCACACAATACTACATTTAATTGCTTGAAGTTTATTCCGTTCATTACTGATGTTAGCCGAAAATGATCGAAAGTCGAAAGACGATCGGCTGTCAAATCGAAATTCTCAACTATCTCATCACACTTCATTTACTCGGGTATCTCATGGACACCCGGGTAATTTTTGTCTACCCGGGTAGTCGGGTATCCTACGGGTACCCGGGTACCCGAGTAATTTTTTTCTACCCGGGGTCTCACCGGGTACTCGAGTACCCGGGTACCCGGATACCCGGGCAAAAACAATAGCTCTAGTATCGATATTACCAATATCGATACTTTTTGAGTAATATATTTCATGTATCGATATTGAACGACAAAATATATATCGATATGCATTATCGATAGATGGGACCAATATCGCCCATCACTATAGCCGCCATAAGCGGACAATTTGATTTCAGGTCGGCTCGGCAAAACTCGGACGCGATCGGACGATATCGTTAGCAGTAATAGATTAAAATTATTACCTGAGAACATAGAAAAATTATGTTTCTTACACGTTAATTTGAAATAATAAAATATTCGCCTCCTGTATATTGTTGTTATTATGTAAATAAATAATAAGATACAAAGTATGATTCAACAGGAGACAGAAAGGTAAAAACTTATCACTCTGGTATCGATATAAATGATATACATAATTCTTTCCGTCTCGGTCCCCTCGTAATAGCTGGCTTTCGAGCCGATCGCGTCCGAGTTTTACCAAGCCGACTTGAAATCAAATTGCCCGCTCATGGCGGTCATGCTTGTAGCCTGAATCGAGTCTCGGGTTCCCGAAACCGTCGGGATCTCGAGCAATACTAAAGTATCGGGGCCCCGCTCTATCCCGCCCGAAATTTTCCGACCCGTCCCGAGGGCCGAGAATCCGAGCCGCGGGACGATCCGCACACTCCTATTCGAAATGCGTATTCTCTCGTCTTCGCAGAACACGAGTGAGCCAGAAGTGGTGGGGATAGCGTCAAGCTTCTGTCATGTATAGGCCAAACCGAGCTGCAGCGTAGAAATACACGCATCAGAATAGGTGTGCCTTAGGCCTTAGCTCCGAAAAAATTCAGGAGCTTTATTGGTCAGAACATTGATTCTTTCTCGATAGCTTCATCTCGTATTGGTCTACGCATAACTTTGTGACGCACACAACTACATATGTACTGCGCTGACAATAAGAATAAATAACAGCCACACGGCTACGTTCAGACGGTGCCGAGCAGCATTCCCGTTACCCCACCATACCCTTCGGTGGCTAGGGAACTCCAACTGACAAATCCACGATCGTCAGATGGTGATGGCTGATTTCTCCTCGATCGCTGTTCGCGAAAACGAATCGACCGGCGAATATATATGAATACGACCTTAGGATGAAGATATAATGAAAGATGAAAAATTATTCGAAGCCAAAGATGAAAGGCCTTCGAATAAACAAAGGAAACTAATAAATACCCGAAGCTAAATAGAATTTTAGATTTGGGGTACACACACCCTCCCCCCAAACCTCGTGTCGATCGGCCACTGGGGCCATTCGGAAGTATATTCTTTTAATTAAATAATGCCCATCTCTGCATAGGAGCGTAAAGAATTACAAAAAAAAATCAAGGAGTCAACAGTTAACCGATTTGGAGACTTTTCCTTGTTATATGTTATATACAATAGTCGGAAGAATAATAATAAAAGCAATAATTGCAAATAATTGCTGTAACTT
This sequence comes from Andrena trimmerana, assembly GCA_951215215.1. Lineage (NCBI taxonomy): Eukaryota > Metazoa > Arthropoda > Insecta > Hymenoptera > Andrenidae > Andrena > Andrena trimmerana. The sequence goes on from OX578062.1 coordinate 13,918,251, forward strand.
CCACATTCTGAAAATATGATATCAGTAAATCACTACTTCCAGTGTTATTAAAAAATTCCAATCTCTTTTTTTATGTGAAATAATTTGGCCATATTATTATAACATATATTCGGCAGCGGTGATGTATGTGTTATAGTAAAAGCGTCAATTTAGTAAATGTACACAGTTTCCAGCAGTTTCTAGTCAATGTATGGCTAAAATATATATAACCTAACCTAAAGTCGTCCGAAAATGCATGCAATGACTGCATCACGCTTTTACTGTGGCTGGTGTATCCAGCTAACGCTTCAGTTTTACTATGATTCCACGTTGGCAGTCCTCCCGAGTAGGCGCCATCTCGTGTCCACTAGCTCAACTAAATTTGTCACGTGACTTGCTCTGTATTATCGCCAATATGGGGGAACTCGTATTTGGGAATGCAATCACGGGGATACGTTTTTCGTCCTTATATGAGCAGATTTTACGCTGGGCGAGGTCTTATTCGAAAGAGTAAGGTTCAATGCAGCGCGCTCTGGTTATCGTTTGAGTCACAAAACTCTTTTAGTGACCTAAAAATACTTGGATTCATGCGGGTGTATTTTGTCAACTTTTGCTCTACTTTGAACACTCGGATTATTAGATATCAACACAATTTCGTCGAACCATGACCAGAGCGCTGTGCACTGAACCTTCCTCTTTCGAATGAGACCTCATCTAGCCCAAAATTTGCTCATATAAGGTCGAAAAACGTATCCCCCCAAACCCATGTTTCGGGCACATTATGTGGGTATTACAGCGCGCTGCATTACTCGTGTCTACCCCCTTAACCTGATCGGTCAGGCCTGCTTCGCGGTATATACGTGGAGATGAGATCGCGATTTCTAGACAGCCTGCTGGCCGAGGCCGAACAGGGAGGGACGACTTGCCACCTGGCCCAGGGGACCACACTGTCTACCTTACACGGCCCGGGAAGACGGGCCTCCTCCCAAAGGAAGAGGGAATGGCTATGGATGGCCGCCTTCTCGTGGTACGCATTAACCCACCAGGATTCTACACCGTTTCTCGGGTACACGTCCGCTTTTTATAGGCCCGGGCCAGCTTGCGGACGGACCGTACTCGCGGGGGTGACCATCGACGAGGGTGGGCGATCCCGTTCTATGACGCACGCGTAGGTACGCCGGAGTCATTATGCTTTGCGCAAGCCACCCTCTGCGGCCTTGACGGTACCTGCCCGTCTCTAAATGAATTCGCGATATATGGAACCGTGTCTCGCCGCCGCTCTAACTGATCTCCTATCCACCCCTTAACCGGTTAACTGGCACGGTCCTTTTCACTATTCGGGCCCAAACTGGTACCATCGAATAATTAAGTGAATCACACAAAATTTGGTATACAGGGGTTTTTGAGTCGCTGAAACGATTCCGGGAGTAATTTTTTTCATCTGACACCCCCAACCCCTAATAAAATAGAATTTAGGGGTGAGTTTGTCAATTCTTTACTAAACCTTTTTTTATTTGTGAAGTTTTCTTGTCTATAATTCGATTGCAGCAGTTACTTTTTTCAATGCCAACCCCAACCCCTGAAAAATAAGGGTTTAGGGGTTTAATTTTTTAGTTTTTTTAGTTTCGAATAATTTTATACCTGAATTCTTCATCCATAAATTCCACCGCAAGTGACAAAAATAATAAAAAAATAAAAAAATATATAAAATAATGCAAAAAAGTAAAAAAAAAGCAAAACAAAAAAGTGGAGTGTAAAATCTTTCCGTAACCTCCTCGTCGGTACACTCTGGGGTCGTGAAATTTTCACCAGCTAACTACGGGAGTAAGAGTTTACTTATGAAATTGAATACAGTACGAATAATTTATACAAATCCCAACAATTCGCTAGTCATTTTGGTTCGGCCATATTGAGTCTGCTATATTGAATTTTACAATTCTGTCTCGGCAGAATCATCTCTCTCTCTATCCAGCTCAATTTCTCTATCTTTCTGTCTCTCTCTTTCTCCTTTTAATATCAGCCACAAGACAACCAGAACACTCTCTAACAGCTGATGGACTTCTTATTTACTTATCGAGACATTATACATACATACTCTTCCATAGAACACCTCACATACACTCACTCACACACTCATGCTCTCATGACCGACCCGAGTGCTCGGTTATACAGAGCAGTAGTATCTCGACAACATTCGAAATCGTCACGCATCTATTGTATCGCCTCAATTCTCATTTTCTCAATTCCTCAATAAACTGCACTATTCTCAGCAATTTTTGAGTTCTCTCTATACATTTTTTGGTCCTTCGAGCCGGAGTGTTGTGAATAGTGCAGTCTCAGTAAAGTGAAAAGTGTAAACTCGTTCTCTAGTGCTCAAAGAAAGTCTCGTGTGTGTGCGGCAACAAGAGTCAACGGTTATTCTCTCTCACTCTTGCCTTCGCCGCGCTCTCGTCTCGTCTCTAAAGTCTACGTTCGCGCGCTCTCTCAATAGTCGTGATTTTCGTGCGTGTAAAGTAATTCGTGTACGTGCGTGCTCTGTAAAAACCTGCTCATCGTGCTCCGGAAGTGTCGCGAAGTTGTTAAATCCGTGTGCTAGTACGTTACAAACGATTTGAACATGCCAGCTACGGTCGCCGCGGTTGTTGATAAACAAACCACTCAATACGGCCTAATCAGTCGAGCCGTCGCTAATGTAAAGAAGTTGGAACTCAAAAAGCGCACCGCTGAGCAAATCCAAACTAGACTCGAGATTCTCGACAGCAATTGGAAGAAATTCCAAGAAAATCACGATCTTCTCTCGTCCTTGAATGCTGAAGAAAGATCCGCACTACCATACTTCACAGATCATCAGTACGAACAATGCGAAGAAATCTATGCCGACCAAAAGAGTGAACTTCTTTCGTATCTCAACCAACTCAAGAGTAAGATGGGTCAGTCGGCCGCCACTGCATCAAGTGCCCAAAGCTCATCTCGTGCGACGACTTCTCGAAAGCTCCCTCAACTCAACGTGCCCAGTTTCTCAGGATCGTATCGTGAGTGGCGACCTTTCCGTGATCTCTTCTCAGCGATGATTGTCAAAAACACAGAAATCCTTGACGTCGAAAAACTGCAATACCTCAATATGAGTGCCACCGGCGAAGCAGCTCAACTCATAAGAAAGTACGAAGTCACCGATGAAAACTTCGCGCGTGCGTGGCAAGAACTCGTTGACCGCTACGAGAACAAGCGAGTGCTCATCGATACGCATCTCTCCACGTTATTCTCACTTCAAAAGGTAACTCAACAATCGCCCACCGGGCTTAAAGCTCTGGTCGGCGAAGTTAAAGAATCTCTGGGAGCTCTCAGCGCTCTCGGGTGTCCTACAGACGCCTGGGACAATATCATTGTTTACATGGTGACGCGTAAACTCGATTCGGAATCTCTGCTCGATTGGGAAATGCAAATCGGCGCCACGACCGAACCCGCGACATTCGAAAAACTCCAAAAGTTTATCTCAGGTCGGATACACGCTCTCGAGGGTTTCGCACGCGCAACCGCGACTCAAAAATCGCGTTCGGCCGCTCCCGCAGCAACGAAAAATACGTCTGGCGCAAAATCACACCAGACTACCGCGCCTCTCAAAAGCGACAACTCTCCGAACGCTGCAACAATCTCATCCTCGTTCACGTGCTCGCTATGCAATGCCGCGCATTATCTATCAGGATGTCCAATGTATCGTGGCAAACCGGTCGCAGAAAAGCTAGACTTCCTCAAACAAAAGAACCTCTGTTTCAATTGTCTCGGTCCGCATCAATTTCGTAACTGTCGCACAGCGAAACCTCAATTTTCATTTTCTCAATTCCTCAATAAACTGCACTATTCTCAGCAATTTTTGAGTTCTCTCTATACAAATTCCAATGCTAAATTCAGATTCAGCGACCCCAAAAACCATTACATACCAAGTTTCATTCAAATCGATTGAAAAACAAAAAAGTTATTCCATTTGATCATATATGATACATTGCCAGAATTGGCCAGATTTTTGTTTGATCACATATGATACATTGCCAGTTAACCGGTTAAGCTAAAAAAATCTCGTCATCCTGAACTCAGAGTAGCCGGGTCCCCTTCACGTCCCCGCTGGAAGCCTTCAGTCTGCACGAGCACACCATACGATGCCTCCAGCTTGTTCGGGTGACGGCTTGTTTGCCCTCACAAGACTAGCTATCCCACCCACCTACTCCCTCCCTCTCTCCCCGTTGACTCGACGCCCTAGCACTCCCCCCTCTAGTTTCTGTTTCCTGAGACTTCCCACAGCTAACCTACACTGCCACACTGCCCCATTGTTTTCCCCCGACCCTCCACCCCCCGACCCTCCACCCCCGACCTATCCTCTTTAATCCTGAGATTAAACCATCTGAAGAAAAGGGCCTCCGCGGCAAGAGAGCCCCAGGGACGCCCCCCCCCCACTCACTTCCAAATTAAATCAAATCTGATCCGTTATTGCGAGATCTGGTAGCGAGCCACGGTCCAGAGTGGGGCGTTCACCACCCGCCCCTAGCGGCACTCCGCATTCCTAAAGAGGTGTGTAAAAGTCGGTGCGCCGGTGTCGCTTAAGTGCTTGGAGCACTGGACCCGTTCTTACTTTCCTTTCTTACCAAGGTTCGATTTACCAAGGTTCGGTCACCAGCGAACCACTGTTGGAATAGCTACGTTTGCAGTACCAGCAGACTTCCCGTTTCCCCCTCCAGGGCCGAACACCTTGATCGTGGTGAGGGGGCTCTGGGAAGGCGGCTATGTTCCCCATCGGAAGCTGGGTTCGGTTTTTTCCGGACCTAGTGGCCGGTGGGGGATGCTGCCTCCCTAGCTAAGGGTCGGCCAAAATATCGTCGTAACATTCCCGCCTGAGTGTTGTTGGGTGGACACCCCGGTTTCTGCACCCGGCGTCCCTACATACCTCTGTTGGTGAATTTCTTTTTTATATGGGCAGGAGAATTCCTTCGCCGTGCTTTTTCGGGCCGTGTTTGCCTGACCACAGATGTGCAGCCCTTGCGGCTGCTTCCTGTTGGGCCCCCGATGGTCCCCGTCCGGTGAGGCCCATGCGGGGTGAGCTCCTGAAACAGTAAGTTTTCACACAGTAAATGGGTTCTTGAGTTTACTCGGATTTCCATCTCGGGATATTGACCTGACAATGGCGGTTACCCTGCCGGCTATCCTGCTGTTGGTGTCAGGCCCGCGGATAGTCCGGCTGTTGTTTATCTGGTTACCTGTGTACAAAAATTATTATCGGAGTTACAATTTTGCAATTGTAACTGTGGGGTGGCTAGTGTGTTGGGTGAGACGTCTAATGGGTCTTCCTCGGTGGTTCCCTCCCGTCCGTGCACTTTAATGCATGGGCGGGCGGGGCCCTCCGGGTTGTTTAAAAAGGGGAGGCTTGCGGACGGGTGTGTGTGTGTGTGTGTGTTATGAGTGGGTGTGAGTTTGGGGTGTATATGTGCGTGTGGTGTGGGTGCAGGGTGTGGGTGTGGGTTTTTCCCTTTCACCCTGGTCGGTATGAGGGTGGGGTGTGTGTGCGGCGAGTGGACCCTCTGGCCGTTTGGGTCCGTAAATATGGTGGCCTGGGCCGTTAGATCGGGGCCCGAGTTTGGGTGAAATCCGCCGGGCGGTGGGGCCGTCGCCCTTAAGACATCATGATGAACATGTCACGTACAAGCCGCGCCTCGGATGAACAAGCGGCGAATACTGACATTAGGTCAGCCCCTGTGGACGTTGTCGGCAGCTCGCAGGGTAAGAATAAGTCCGATGACACCTGGCTGATGCGGCGGGCCGGTGTCACCCCAGAAGGCGGTAGTTTTATACCGCCATTGCACTCTGGGGAAGAAGTGACAGCTGCACGACTTGGCATGGAAAGGGTACATGATTTGGGAATGGACTTGACTCGTGGCCATCCCGAGGGGTCTCCCCCCTTCGTTGTCTTGGGGGATGAGCCTCCGGAGGGTGGACCCGAGGGTGTGTTTGGGGCGGGCGTTTCACAGGCTGAGGCCTGGCGCCAGGATATTGCGAGGCTCGAGGCGGCTGGGGTAACAACGACCCCACCCACCAGGAGGACTAAGGCGGAGGCGGGTACCCTAGGGGCCTTTTATGAAAAACTCCGGGTCCAGGTGAAGGCTTCTGGCCCCGGGACTGTGATCCCGGTGACCCCCCCCCCCCCCCGGCTAAACGGGATGATGGGGGTGTTGTTAGGGGGAGGACCCTTACGAGGACCCCCCCTGAACGAAGAGCCCAATCAGAGGGCCTCTTGGTGGGTGGGGCGTCGGCATCGCCGAGGATGCAGGCGGGACCTACTGAAGGTGGGGTGGGGGTTGACCACACCCAGGTTGGCGTTATGGGGGCAAAGGGGTCATGCAAGGGCACCCTGTTGACCTCTAGTATCGAGCTTTTAGGTGAGGAGGGGGGGAAAGGGCGGACCCCGAATCCCTGCCCCCTCGGCCCCGTCCACATCGGGAGCTGTGCCCCGCGCTAAGAGGCGATCCCCGAAGGAGAAGCTGGAGGCCCTCCTTGAGGGGGTAATCTCCCTCCTCAAGACCCTTACTGAGGAATGTAGGGGCCTCAAGGCTACGGTTAAAGAGGGGGCCTCGAAGGGGGACGTCACGACCCGGGTTGAGTGCATCGCCGGGAGGTGTGATGAGGCGGCCTCCGCTGTTATGGAGGCCCTAGTGTTCCACGAGGTGGGGGCGCGTAGTGCCAGGCGCAAGGCGGCTAAGGACCCGAACCCGGGGAAGGGTATGTCCCAAGCCAAGCTCGTGGTCACTACCACCAGACCCAGCAAAGTAACCTCGGAGGCCGCAACCCAGACGGAGGAGGTGGAGAGGCAAGTGGATACCCCGATTCTCCCGGGCCCCCCGCCTGTTGCCCATAAGGGTAATAAGGGGGGTAAAACTCCGCTTGCCAAGAATGGGGGGAAGCCCCCCCCCGGCTAAGGGCGTGGGAAAGAGGCCCCGCTCCTCCCCCAACGAGGCTGAGTCCTCGGAGGGGTTGAGGAAGAGGCTTTTTTCGGAGGCCGTGGCCCTTCCAACCGGGGGACCCGCGACGACAGGGGGCCAGATGGCCCACGCGTCGGCGGCAGCACCCCCAGTGGACCGACCGCCCACCGAGGGTACGGGCCAAGGGGACGGGGTGGGTGACCCCTCCCCCTTTATTGAGGTCCGTAGTAAGAAGAAGAGGAAAAAGAGTAAGAAGGGGGGGACTGCTCCGCCGAGCGGGACAACTACCCGGGGACCGTCGGGGGCAACGCCCATGGCGGCTCCGATGGGGAGCATCCCCCCCCCCCCCATGGGTAACGCCCATTAAAATGGGCGGAGCTGGGACCTCTGCGAGTAAGGGAGGGACCCCCCGTCCTGGGGTGCGGCCGGAGGGGGCCCCCAAATCGACGGTGGCTCCGCGGGGTCGGGCGGCCCCGCCCAAAAAAAAAGAAGGCGAGGCCGATCAGGGCTCGCCCGGAGGCGATTTTAGTGAGGGTCCCCGAGGGGGGACAATATATGGACACTTACAGGACAACGGTGACCCTGGGACGTGCGGCCCTAGCGGAGGTCAGGGCGGTTAAACGCACGCGCCTGGGGCACGTTCTTCTGGAGTTGGCCCCGAAGGTGAGCTCGGCCACAGTGGCTACTGAGCTCACAAAGCTAACTTCCGGGAAGGTGTCCTGTGCCCCCCTCAGGGACATGACGGCCCTCGAGGTCAGGGACATCGATCCCATGATCGATGCCCCGACCCTCCTCGTAGACTTGGGCGCGGCCCTTAATGTGGAGGTCCCTGATCTGACGGTCCGGTCGATGAGGCTGGCCCTCAGTGGGACCCAGACCGCGGTGGTGGAGGTTCCCACCTCCGCCCTCCCTAAGGGCGCGGAACCCGTCCGTTTTAGGGTTTGACGGTGGTGCGGGCCAGGCCCCTGGTAAAGCGCACGCGTTGTTTCGCGTGCCATCAACTGGGGCACCTGGCAGCCACATGCACCACGGTCCCCAAGGGGCGTGAGTTATGCAGGAAGTGTGGGGCCCTGGACCACGCTATTGCTGCATGCAAGGGCGTGGCCAAGTGCCTAATTTGCTCGGCGGCAGGGGTAACAGGCCCTAAGGCGGCGCAGGTCACTGCGTCGCTGGCCTGCCCGGCCATTAGGGGGAATTCGGCGGCGGGGGGGCCAAGATCAGGTGGGCCTGGTTAATGACCCAGATCCTGCAGATCAACCTCGGCAGGGGCAGGCTTGCACAGGATCTTTTGCTCCAAAATGCCTGCCTGCTTGGGGTTGACCTCGTGGTCATCTCCGAGCCATTCAGGATTTTACCTGAGTGGATAGGGGATGCCACGGGGGATGTAGCGATTTGGGTGACCGGGTTCAAGGGTAGGTTCGCCTCCCTTACCCCCCCTGTCGCTGCCGAAGGTATAGCCACCGCGATCGTGGATAACACGGTCGTGGTGAGCTGTTACTGCCGGCCGAGCAAGAAGGGCCCCGCCTTCCTCCGATACCTCGAGGAGTTAGAGGGCGTAGTTTTAAATCTTTTGGCCCCGGGGAGAGGGGTCATCCTGGCGAGGGATTTGAATGCCAAATCCCCCGCCTGGGGGGGGGGGGGGGGGGAAGGTCGCTGACCGGAGGGGCCATGCATGCATGGCACTACTGGCGAGGTTGGGCCTTGTGCCCATTAGAGTCCGGGACCGTTGTACGTTCCGGACGGGCAGGGGTTCGTCCTTCATCGACGTTCTGTCCGTTGACAGAAGTCTGGCCGGGAGGGTTCGGAGGAGTGAGGTGCTTCGGCACTACACCGCCTCCGACCACCTTTATGTCCGCCACACCCTGACAAAACCGGGTGTGGCTCGCCGACCACCTGGCGACGACTGGACGCCTTACTCGATGAAGGACGTTACCCCGGAGTCGATTATGGAGGGTTTCCGCGTTCTGCGGAACGCCCTCCCGACTCCGCCCTCCTCGCTGGCCACGCCTGCAGGCGTGTTGGCCCCTCCCCCTCCGCCGAATCCGTCCGGTTTTACGGACGAGGTACCGAGGGCGGAGGGTCTTCAGCGCCTTCTAGAGGGGGTTAGTGCCCGGGTCCTCAGGAAGAGGTGTCTTCCCAGGGGACCCGGAAACCCAACCGTTGGTGGAATGCGGACATCGCCGAGGCAAGATCGGCGATGCACCGTGCTCGTAGACTTCTCTAGAGAAGTAGGAGGAGGCTAGATCCTTCCTCCCCCCGCCTTGAACAACTGAGGCGGGACTTCTCCTTGGCGAAGCGTACAGTTCAGATTCTGATCTGGCGCTCCAAGGAGAGGCTCTGGAGGGAGTTATACGGCACGGTCGACGGTGATCCGTCGGGGAAGCCGTACAAAATTGTTATGGCTAGGTTGGGAGGGAGAAAACCGAACATGGTTTTAACGCGGGAGCAGGTGGGCGGGGTAATTGATACCCTGTTTGCCACCGCCCCGCTTCCTCCCCTCCCTCCTCCTTCCCCCACACCAACGGTTGGGCCACTGCGTGTGCACGCCCCCCTTTCGTCGCGATCCCTCCCCATGCGACCCCTCTCCTCTTATTGGAGGGGAATCCCGGAGGTAACGCCCGAGCAGGTCGATAGGGCCCTCTCGCGTGTCAAGCCCAATAAGGCCCCTGGACTCGACAGAGTCCCGTCAGGGGTCGTGGCCTGTGTGGCCAGGGCTAACCAAGATTTGATACGCGAGATGGTGGCCGACACCATTGTGCGAGGTGGCATCCCGGCTTCGTGGAAGATGGGAGAGTCATCTTGATCCCGAAGCCGGGTAAGGACCCCGTATAGGCCGATCTCCGTACTCCCAGCCTTGTCTAAGGTATGGGAGTACGTTATTAAAGAGATTCTGGAAACCCAGCTCGGCAGGGATCCTTTCCACCATAACCAATTTGGTTTTCGCTGTGGTGTCGGCACCATGGAGGCGGCCACCGAGGTAGCTCGGTTTGCCGAGGCTTCCAGGGCCAGGGGCCATATCTGCCTCCTCCTCTCGTTCGACGTGCAGAACGCCTTTAACACCCTTAGATGGGATGTCGTTCTGCACGAGATGAGTAGGAGAGGGGTAGATCGTCATGTTCGGGCACTCCTTCGGGATTATTTTAGTAATCGCGGGATCACGGTGCACTCTTATGAGGGCACCGTGGTCCGTAATATTTATGCGGGCGCTCCACAGGGGTCTGTGTTAGGACCATTCCTGTGGAACGCCGTCTACGACGGACTCCTCACCGAGTTGGACGGGGGCGGGGCATGGCGGGCGATAGCCTACGCCGATGACCTCGCCCTCTTGTTTTCGGGTAGGGACCTCCCCCTTGTCAGGGCGCAGATGGCTTCCGCGCTGCCGAGGATTGGAGCCTGGTTTAAGAAAACCGGCCTCTCCTTGGCAGCGGAAAAAACGGAGGCCATCCTCCTGACTGGCCACAGGATCGCGAAGACAATTAGTCTTCCGATCCTGAACGCCACTGTCACCACGGCGGCCAGGGTCCGGTATTTGGGGGTGATCTTTGATTGCCACCGCAATTATCGGGCCCATTTGGGGGAGGTCTCAGTTCGGGCGGGTAGGGTCTCAGGAGCGCTTTCGGCGCTCCTGTCGAACACCAGGGGCCCATCCGTCCATGCCCGGAAATTATACATCTCGGTGTGGGAGTCGGAGGTTTTATACGGGTCGCCGGTCTGGGCCGCTGCGATGGGCAACGAGAGTGCACGTGTCATTCTTCGACGTGCCCAACGCGCGGCCCTGATCCGATGTACAGCGGCATACAGGACTGTGTCCTTTGTTTCGCTCTGCCTTTTAGCAGGGCGAATGCCGCTGTATATTAAGGCCAAAATGGGGCGCTCAATTTTTTGCGCTAAAGCGCGAGACAGGGATGACCCCACCCTTGGCGGCGACCCGTCGGTTTTAAAAACGCGGGTCCACCTCCACAAAGCCGCGGCGCTCACCGCGGCAATGGAGGAGTGACAGGCCGAGTGGGACAGGTCCCCGCCCACGGGGTGGGTGAGACGCCTGGTCCCATCGGTCAGCACCTTCGTCTACGCCTCGGGCCCCTCCTTAGTTGCGGACTACTGATCCATGCAACTTCTGAGTGGGCATGGGGCTTTCCAGAGATTCAAGCACCGAATCGGGAAAGCACCCTCCGAGGCGTGCCTGGACTGCGGGGCCGACCGGGATGATGCGGAGCATGTGCTCATCTCATGCCCGGAGTGCGCCCCCCAGCGCGAGGTGCTGGCCGCCGGCCTTGGGGCAACTGTGGAAGTCTCCACGCTGGTGCCTCGTGCCGCTTCCTCTATGGAAAGGTGGACCGTATTCCGCGAGTTTGCGGCCTCCGTTATGGGGGCCCGCCAGGTTGCGGAAATGGAGGCCGACCGTCTTCTGCGAGAGGAGCGCGCCCGTATGGCCCAAGAGGCCGCGGCCGAGAGGGCCCGCGTGCGCCTAAGACTCTCCAGAAAGAGAAAGAGGGTCGGCCCCAGATGATTGTGATGGGGGGGAAGGTAATCCCCCCGGCGGTTCCCCCATGGGGGAGCCGCGTTCGTTTTTTAGCGGGTTTTTTATTGCGTATTCTTAACGAACTTTTTTATTGCGTTTTTTATAACGTTTTATTTTTACTACGTTTTTCCGCAGACTTAGGGTAACATTAAGTTAGTTGTAAGTCGTTGTATGGTGGGGCGCAGCTCTCTAAAAAGGGGGCAGCGCAGGAGACGGGGAGTCCAGCCGGAGTACGGGTGGACACCCAGTCGGCGGTTTCCCCCCTCCCAATGCTTAATTTGGGAGTGGGGGGCTGTTAGCGGGGCCTCATTGGCAACAATAGCGGCGCCCGACGGACTACAACAGAAGTTCCGGGCGCCGCCATGAGGCCCCTGGTGGAGACCACCAGAGGGGGTTTTTAGTGGGTATCCCGCCTAGTTTATAGGCGGGGAGTCCCACATAACCCCGACAACAAATGTCAGGGTATGCGTAATGCATTTTTCCCCTCTTCAAAAAAAAAAAAAGTAGACTTCCCGTTTAAATTTTTACAAGTACAACGCAACAGCTGAGAATGTCTTTCCTTATTCAGAATATAATACGGAAATAGCAAACAGCTCCCTCTCGCGTGCACCAGGCAGCCGTGTATCTATGAGTATTACCATTTCTGTGCAAAAAAAGATCTAAACTCGTCGGTCGGCAAGTTGCTTCTAAAATGAGGTCGAGTATACAATACATCAGCAAAACTTATGTGCAAAGAGTATCAAGATGGAACTAGTTATGTGTGTGGTAATCAAAGTAACTAATTACATTCGCATAAATGGTTTGTAACCCCGGTAATTTAAAACATTTCTGGAAAATATAAACAGGGGCTACGGGGAGATCAAGAGACACAGTAGTGTCTCTCGCCAAGTATATAGCTACCCAACAAAATGACCTTTTTTTCAAAAAGGGTACGAAAAGTGCGCCAAGTATATAATCTCGTTAAACTAGGAAGGGGGTAAATGAAAAGATAGAGATGAAGGAGTGGAAAGAACACTTCATGGAGGTGTTAGGGGGGGTAGACAGGAAAGTAGTAAGGGGACAAGTAGAGCAGAGAAGAGGGAAGGAGACGGATGAGATAGCGTGGGAAGAGGTAAAGAAAGCATTGGGGAAGTTGAAGGATAAGATGGCCATAGGAGGGGACCAAATCCCAAACGAAGTATGGAGGTATGGAGGGGTACGGTAGCCGGAGGAGTGGAAAGAGGGGTTAGTCATCCCAATAGTTAAAAAGGGGGAGGGGGTAGGAGTGGAGGAGTACAGGGGAGTGACGGTAATGCCAACGCTATATAAAGTATACGCGACAGTGCTGGCGGAGAAGCTGGTGGGGGAGATGGAGGAGAGGAGAATGGTGCCAGAGAATCAAACAGGTTTCAGGAGGGGGATGGGAACAATGGATAATATCTATGTACTCAACTACATGATAGGCAGAGGAATAGAGAGACCAGGAGCGAAAATGATAGCACTGTTTATCGACTTGCAGGCTCCCTTCGACTCTGTAAACAGGAGAGTGCTATGGAGGACGATGGAAGAGAGGAGGGTGAGTCGAAATTTAAGGAAAAGGATTGACGAAGTGTACGTGGAGACTAAGAGCAGGGTGAGAGTAGGCGGAGTAGTGGGGGAGAGTTTTTGGTCGACGAGAGGGGTAAGGCAGGGGTGCCATCTAAGCCCCCATCTGTTCAACATCTTAACAGCGGACTTAGAGGAAGAGTTAGAGAAAGATGGATGGGGAGGGGTAAAGATTCGAGGAGAGAAAATACGGTCGTAAGCGTATGCGGACGATGTGGTGCTAGTAGCGGAAGATGAAAGTGAGATGGGGGGAATGATAAGCAAATTAGAAAGGTATTTGGATAGGAAGAAGCTAATGCTGAATGTAGAAAAGGCGAAAATAACGAGATTTGCGAAAGGAGGTGGGAGGAAGAAAAAATGGATTTGGAGGTGGAAAGGAAGAAAGATAGAGGAAGTGAAGAAATTTACGTATTTAGGCTACGAGATAGGAAGGAATAGGGGACAAGACGGGCAGGTGACAGCTAGAGCAAGAAAGGCAGCGGTAGCAATGAGGCAAGTGTTGGGAATAGCAAAGAGAAAGTTCGCGGGAGACGTAAAGAGGAGGCTGTTTCTATTTGACGCACTAGTGTGGACAGTCGCGAGTTATGGAGTGGAGATTTGGGGATGGCAGGAAAGGAAAGCATTGGAAGCGATGTAGGAAAGATTTATCAGGTGGGTGCTAGGAGTGGAGCGGATAACGCCAGGGTACATGGTGAGGAAAGAGACGGATAGGCAGAAGTTGAGGATAGGGGCAGGAAGAAGGGCGTGGAATTTTGAGATAAGATTGGAAGAGGGAGGGGGGAGTGGGTGGGCGAGAAAGTGTTGGGAGGAAGTAATGAAGAGAGAGAACAAAGAGGGAAGAGTGTCCGCATGGGAGGAGGAGAGAAGAGAGTTTTATAAGGAAATAGGAATGAAGGTAGAGGAGGTGATTAGATTAAGGGAAAGGGGGAGGGAGGGATATGAGGAGATAGAGAAAAGATACAGAGAGAGATACGAAAGGCAAACATGGGGAAGGATAAGGGAGTCCAAGTATAATAGGTGGTACAAGTGGACGAGGGGGGAAGGGTTCCCGGAATATCTGGAAAAGGGCTGGAACGAGGAGAGATGGAAAAGGATAGCAAGGTTCAGATTGGGGAACGGGGTGAGAGAAGCAAGATACTGGGAGGAGATAGACAAAAGGGTATGCAGAGTTTGTGGGAATGAGGAGGAAACGTGGGAGCATGTATGGGGAAGGTGCAGGGAAAGGGGAGACATAGGTAGTTGGCAGGAGAATGTAAGGGAGGTTTTGGGGGAAGAGGGGGAGGAGAAAAGTGGTTAAGAGCACTGGAAAACGACAGGAACAGACAACAAGGGGGAGAAAAGGGAGAAGAGAGAGAGGGGGAGCAAGGATGAGAGAAAGAGAGAGATAGGGAGAAAGGAGGGGAAAAAAGGGGGGGGAAGAAGTAAAAGGAGAAGAGGAAGAGAGGAGAAGGACGAAAGACAGAGAGCGAATGCGGAAACGGGGGGAAGGATGAATGTGGAAAGAGTAGTATAAGGTACGGCGGAGGCGGGGGAGAGAGCGATGCGTGGAGAGGGGGAGAGAGAGAGAGAGAGAGAGAGAGAGAGAGAGAAAAAAAAATGGATAGTAGGACATGCGAGAGGTAGAAGGCGGCGAGCAGAGATTTGTAAGTATAGAGGTAGTTAGGGATAATTGTAAGGGGTAGTGGTACGGAGTAATTGTAAGGGATAATTGTAAGGAGTAATTTTAAGTAGAGTTAAGTAGAGTTTATTTATTTATTTATTTATTTATTTATCATACGGGAAATCCCATGGTATACAAAAAGAATAAAAAAAACTAGTGAAATTTACAGAGAGTCTGAACACAAAATTCGCAACAATTAATACTTAGTATCTAGCATATTAGCCGTTATAACATTACAAAACAGATAAACTACTGTTGTGCCGTGACGCCTGGGGTCGAGATTCTGGGTACGAATCTCGGGGTGCTCCTGGGCGTCCTTCACTATCGTTGTCCACGGGCTCCGAAGGTTCGGGTGATTGTGCCGGGACGGGAGGATTCGGTTCAGAACCCGGAGGTAGGAGATCGTTGCAGGTCGAAGAGTTGGAACTCACCGTAAGTTTTTAACAAGTTTATTTGATTCCGATCTGGGTGACAATGACACTGTGCCTAGTTTGGCATGAGTCTCGAAAAGTCGGGTGGTGTTCCCGTAACAAAGAGTTATCAAGTCTGCGCTCGCATTGCTCGTACACGTTCTTATACCTATCGTCGGGGCGAAGCGGGGACCATCGGGGTCTCCGCTTTTGGCCCGGTTTTCCGATATTTCGCCATGTGCTGATGGTCGCGGTGCACTTCCGAAATCCCTTGCGTGGCTGTGCCGGATTTCGATCGTTCGATTGTCGCAATCGGTATGCGCGTGGTGTCGACGACCTTAGGTGTCGGCCCGGGCACAACACCACGTTACACCACTCTGGTTATAACCAATCCTGTGAAGTAACATCTTAAACGAATTAAGGGAGCACAGGAAGGGGTCCGTACTGCTAAAATGTTGGTTTACAGTACTCATTGCCCTATTAATAGGGTCACACGCATAATACCGATACTTCGGCAGACTAGAGACAAAAATAGGCCTTGACTGCAAGCCCCTCACTGGCGCATTAAACTTAACTAAGGACAACAAATAAGGACTGCTTATGAAGCCATTAATAATCTTATACAGAAACATCGCATCCGCAACATGCCTACGATCTTCCAGAGTGGCTAGCTTAAGGGATGAAAGTACCTGGCGATAATCATGGTCAGTTCTGTCCATTGGATTACCTTGAGTGCGTAAAGCAAATCTCAAAAATTTATGCTGCACACTTTCAATTGCTCTTATATATTTCGCATGCCTAGGGCTCCAAATGATCGAAGCATATTCAACGTGAGGCCTAACAAGGGCCACGTATAACAACCTCAGTGTTTCTATTCTCTTAAAATGCCTTGCAAACCTGGAGATAAAACCCACTGCTCTCATAGCCTTATTAATACAGCGCGTATAATGAGGCCTGAAATCGAAACAGGGTGTTATGCAGACACCAAGGTCAATGACCTCATGAACTTCCCTTAGCACAACACCCTGTAAATAGTAGGAGTAATTGACAGGTGACCTAGAGCGAGAGGCACTAAGAACAGCACATTTATCCGTGTGCAGCTGCATCCCATTACTCACACACCATCGCTCTAGTCTTACCAAGTCCTCCTGCATACTGCGAGCATCTTCGACACCCTGAATTTTTCTACACAATTTCAAGTCATCAGCATATAAGAGAAAATTGGTGTTCGAAAGAATATCAGCGATATCATCTATGAATATATTAAACAATAAGGGCCCCAGATGTGACCCCTGACGAACGCCAGAAGAAACACCAATCGGAGATGAAAGACAACTCGATACTTTGACAAACTGCTCGCGCCCTGTTAGATAGCTTTTTATCCAGTTTAAAAGGGATCCTCCAAACCCCCATAATGAGAGTTTACGAAGCAACACCGAGTGGTCAACGGTATCAAAAGCCTTCTGAAAATCCGTGTATACCGTGATTACCTGTTGGCCCTCGTCAAGGGCTCTAGATACAAAACTATGATACACCGCCAGATTAGTGGATGTGGAACGATTCGGGACAAAACCATGCTGTTCAGGACAAATGACATTAGATAACTGAGAGGACAACAACTCAGTGACTATCTCCTCAAATATCTTAGGCATTAAAGATAGTTTACAGATAGGACGATAATTACGTACATCAGTTCGGTCACCGGCCTTAAAAACTGGAGTTACGAGACTAGACTTCCATATCTTGGGAGAAGATCCGGTAGTAAGTGAAGCATTAAAAATATTGCAAAGAGGTCTTGCCAGAATAAAGCTGCATTGTTTTAGGAACAGAGGGGGAATGCCATCGGCACCCGGGCCCTTTTTCATATCAAGACCACTGAGCTTAGTGAAAATATCACTAATAGAAACAGAAAGGTCATTCAGGATAAGATTCTTTTCAGAGATATGGTCAATGTCTACGGCCGATGACTAAACACTAGGAGTAGTATAAACTGATCCAAAGTAAGTTGCAAAGAGATCTGCGATTGCCAAACTCGACGAAGCAGTTGAACTGTCGTTGCACATAGAAGCAGGAAATCCCTGGTTACCTCGTTTGGCATTCACAAAGCTCCAGAAACACCTTACATTATCCTGTAGCGAAATTTCAGTAGTTTCAACATACGCCCGGTAATCCGACTTAGTTAGTAATTTACACTGCGATCGAATACTAGAAAATAGCAAGTAGTCACTTCTAGAGTTTGAGGTTTTATACTGAATGTGCGCTCGCTTCTTGTGACGAATGAGCGATTTCAAACGAGACGAAAACCACCGAGGATAGAGCGATAGTCTAAAGGTCCTCACAGGGACAAAAGCCTCAATAACATCATTAAGGTGAGAGTATAGACTGTCCACTGCAAGATCAGGGTTAATACCCCTGGACTCGGAATCCCAGTCTATTGCATTTAAGTGATTAATAACACTAGGATAATCGCCTCGCTTGAAATCGAAGTAAGTGACACAGTCACGACTCATATCAGTTGACACAACTAAATCAGTTAAATACACATTTAACGGTGGATGATATTGATCAGGAGAGATTAGGACATCAACGACGTTGTCTACCGAAATTAAGGTGTCTTTAACAAAAATTAAATCTAGGAAATTATTAAAAGAGTTAGAAATAGTATTCGCCTGAGCTAGGCCACAGTAGCTATACCCCTCAAGAAGAAGATCAATGGCAGTTGAGTCAGAAGATGGAACACCCGATTTTTTGGAACAACTTAAACTCAAACCAGTAGGCCAGACTGCATGAGGGAGATTATAATCTCCAAAAAAGCGGAAAACATCATCACTAAAGTCTTGAAAAATCTGTGAAACACAGCCAACATGTTTCTCAAAAAGATCCGGATGGGAGGCTGGCGGGAGATATAAAGCACCAATAATAATGTACTTATTCTGAAGGCGTACCCGTACAAAGATCTGTTCCAGATCATCTCACATGGGATGAATCCTAAAGTTAGACAACGAGCTTTTAACTGCAACAAGGACTCCTCCACCTCTTGAGAAGCTACTAGTGCGAGAGGATCTATCCACTCGGAAAATATTAAAATTACTGAGGCCCAGCTCAGACGAAGAGATAGACTCATTGAGCCAAGTTTCTACAAAAATAAGAATGTCATAGTGAACAGCCGAGCACATAATAGCGTTCTTCAAATCTTCTAGTTTGGTTCTCAGCCGTCGAACATTCTGATAGTACACCATGGGACGACTTATTGGTTTTTTGAGGCTGGATCGCGAGTTGGTCTTCGTTCGACGATGGTCGGCACTCCATGAATATACCTGATGGTCTTATTCGTGTTCCCCTGCTGGTGAAATTCCCTCAGTTTCACCCTGAGCAGCTTCAAAGATTGACGCTGTGACCTGGTCTTATCATCAGTAATGTTACACAGCCCAGAATAGCGGTACTTGCCTCGCAAGATATTGATAACCGCCTCAGATGAGTTCAAGGCCACACACAGGGGCCTAGGAGCTGAGTCATTACGTTTTCCAAGTCTACGTAACTTTAGATCAGAGTAATCAGAGGACTGGATCTGACCCAGTATGGATCTAACTCCTTCAAGGTCATGGGAGCGAGAGAGATCTGGCAAAGAATTAGGCGATTCCGGCAACCCATGGACGATGATGTTCTTCGCTCTCGCTTGCCTGTCGTTCATCTCAGCCATGAACTTATCCATCTCCAGGGGACCCGTTGACTGCTGACCGGACGAGCCCGTGAAATCCCGTTCCAGCTGGCGTACACGACCATCTAGGTCCGACGTTTTTGATTTAAGGTCGGCAAGTTCGGACCTGATGCTGGACACCATTTCTTCACGAAATATAGTAAATTCGTCCCTTATTATCTCTCTCACCACGTCTCTCATCATGTCTCTCATCATGTCTCTCATTATCACCTTCAGCTCATAGACAGTTGGAAAAGTAGGATGCGGCATAACCGACTGGGAGACATCAACATCAGCTATTCCCGATAAACACGGGCCACAATTTAAAAACAGGCCGTCATGCGAAGAGTGACCCGTCCTTTTAAGACAACCAGAATGAGCCACGATATCACAGCGAGCACAGGTGACTGGATTTGCCACAGCCGTTCCACATCCTCTACACTTTTTAACTGGAGGAGCCATGAGACACAATTAAGCCACTCTACTCCTTAATGCAGGTCCCACAACGACGAGTTTGACAAAAAACGAGAACAGTCACCAGGACAGAAAGAGTCCGCAGAGCCCACAGATGAGTAAATTAAAAATGATTCAGCCGCCGTATTACGTATGTCTTCAGAGAATCTGATTATAGGGCTAGTGCCTGATCAGGAACCACAACCACGGATCGCACACTCATGATAAATTGAGATTTCGAGATTAGCACAATAAGACGAGAGATACTTGGAATAACGGAAAGAATAACGGCTATGTAGAATCAAAACAAAACACGTGCGGCGTTGACGGATGACAAAGTCAGACTGAGTTAAGGAAAGAAAATGTAAGGAAGGAGACGGTTGTTCTTGTAACCCGAGAGGGAATCAATAAATATACATACATACATACATACATATAATCCTGTTGAAACGAATCCCACTTAAAAAGATTATCATAAATTAATATATCCTATTAAAAAGAATCCCATTTAAAAACATTGTCGTAAATTAATAGCTTCACAAAACTAATGATATACAAAATTTGCGCCAATTACAACAATGGCTATTTATACAAAGACAAAAATGTATTTAATAATATTAAGCAGATATATTTTCATAGAAATAAATATTTTAATGTGACGTCCCGACCCCACCACGCGACTTAGTGTCAACGAGCGTCACCAGAGGTCTCCAATCTTTCCCGCTAGTCCTAACTATCAATGTCATTCGTATATATACAAGTTCCAAAATCATATCCTCTGTGTCCCCGAGCGTGTCTAGGGCAGGGGCCGTTAGCTATAGCCCTACTGATGAGTCTGGCTGGCCGTCCCAAGACGAAACACACCTCTTCTTTTCCTCCTCGATCCCAAAAAGCCAATCCACCTGCCCCGCACAGTTTACTCCATTGCGGCGTAATTCGGCCGACCTTAGGGCGCGACGGTACGTTGGAGGCGACGGGGAAAGAACTCCCGGAATCGTCATTGTCCTAACCCCCATCACCACCCCAGGACGTGACATTAATACGAATAAAAATTTGAATTATTTTACGAAAAAATGTTAATTAATGGTCTTGGTTAATAAATAAAACAATATAAAATAAGACAAGTGATGTAAAGGGAATGGTTTCTGATATCAGGTTTATGCGAAATGATTATTTATTATGGCAAAAGACACAAGAATAAACTTAGGAACACTTTTTAGATATATAACATGTGAAAAACGCACGAGCACATGGCTTCTTTGTTCTTAGGCAGAAAAACTCGCCATTGTTGCCAACCGCGAGCTATCGCCAACATATGAAATAATCTTATTGGTTTTCTTCACACGCCCCCTCAATAAAATTATTTCACTCGTTATACATACCAAATAAAGAAATAAACAAAAACTTCAAAAAAAAACTTGAGCTTACACATCTAACTTAAGGGTGACCACTGTCTCGGTCCGAAATGGAAGGGTGTTTTCGGGAATTTATTTCAACCAAACGATGCAAGCAAATCAATTTATTGCTTAGTATAGTTAATATGTACGTATTGAAGGGTAAAAAAAAAACATTTTTCCCATCAAATTCATGAATTAATTTCGTGTATACTTTTCGTCAAAATTTGCGCTGCCGCAAAAACATGCTTGTCGCGTTGACAGTCCCCAGGCCATATGGTTAATCGGAATTCAAAAAAACAATAATATTTAGAAACTAGAAGCCTGCCTCTATTACGTGACGATCAAAAAATTACAAAATTGTAAAAAATAACAAAATGGCGGACCACTGAAAGAAAACTATTTTTTCTTGGGTACAAAGTTAGGGAATTGTTGCTAAAAAAAATAGAAGCAGGTCGAAAAATGAAAAAAGCTGATCGTCACGTAATAGCAACGGGTTTTCCGAACAATAAATGTCCTTGCTCATGTCAATTGGATGTATAGTTTTCTCTGTAGACTGTCAAAGCGGTTGAAAAATGTAATTCTGAGGAAAACGCGTTCAAAGTTCCGCGAGGCTCATTCGCGCGTTTGACACCGCTCCACGAAACACACCATATATCCGTCAATTTTGCGAATTTCTTCATAAAATTTGGAGAGAACATTCTTGAAACATACGTCTTTCAGAAAATGTAAAAAAAAATAAAAAAAATTTCAGATTTCAGACAGTGTTCTCCCCCCTTAATCTAATTCTTTACAGTCAACTCGACACAAACCTTAATTGGCTGATAGGCCTAAGTTTTTTTTTAAACTTCTCAAATTTGGCTCTAGCCAATGGCTTGGTGAATATGTCTGCGATTTGGTCCTCGGTACCAATATGCACCACACTCACCACACCTTTATCTATTTCCTCCGTTATGAACCGTAATCTTATATCAACGTGTCTCAATCGCTTACTATTTTCAGGATTATACGCTATTCTGATAGCAGACTGATTATTTTCATACATCAACACCGGATTATCTTTGTCGAAAACGTTAAACTCCTTTATAATGCTCTTCATCCAGCCAGCTTCGGTTACTGCTATACTTAAGGGGGTAGACACGTCACGTGACCTGGCCGATTCGGAAGGTCGGTATTAGAGCAGGTTTTTTCTGCACAGAAATGGTAATGCCGATAGATCGCCGATTGCCCGGTAAACGCGAGAGGGAGCTGTTTGCTATTTCCGTATTTTATTCTGAATAAGGAAAGAAATTCTCAGCTGTTGCGTTGTACTTATAAAAATTTTAACGGAAGTCGGCTGGTACTACAAATGTAGAAAATTCATTCTACATTTTAATTACTTGAAATGTGCTTATGCTACAATATTCTACGTTAGCAGTAAGGAATTATAAGTGAAAAGGGAAAATAGATGAGGGTATGTCCCCAGAAAATGAAGTTTGTTAGGTTAAACATTTTTTTACTAGCAAAGCACCGAAACAGAACATGAAATACACTTATTACACGTCCTATGCAGAAAGCAGTTATGAACAAACATTATATATAAAATTGTAAGGAATCGATTGACGTCACTTTTGCAAATATCTGATTAGAAATTGCAGAACTTAAGATTCGTCACTGCTTAGCGTGCAACATTGTATAGTCCCGCTGGTTTCGAGCGTCGAAGCACACGAAACTCAGCGAGACACATGATTGTTGGCGAGCATCGCGTTTGACGACTCTAGCTAGAGAATCATCCCGTATAAATGCTAAGAAACGATAGTGTGAAGCGGCGTGCGTTTCAACTGCACATTGACAATATCGTAGAATCTAGGGCCTACAATATTAGCTCCGTAATACAATGTTCTTCACCAGAGCACTACATTAATGATGAAAATGATGCCAAACATGGAGCAATTCGGTCTATTTTTAGTGAACGCAGTGTGTTTGTCTTAATCATGTATTCATAAGAAAAAATAAGCCGAATTGCTTCACGTCTCGACTCATTTTCGTGGATATAAACTCACCAATCCATCGGTGGTAACACTCTTATCAAGGTGTAATGAGAAATATGAACATTTTCATATTCCGTACTGGATGACTCAAGTCGCCGTCGACCGAGGGCCTTAATAAATGTGCATTTATTTGGGAAACCAAAGCCGCGTCACTCGCGACACCTACTCGCGAACAGATATATGTATGTACGAGAAGAAGCAATGCAATTTCCCGATGACTTGAAGCAACATTTCAATAGGTAAATGCATGAAATTCTGGGATCAGGAATTCCCAACCAAGTGATGCATATGTAAGAACTGGCGAAATTCAACAATAGTTTGTCGTCTAAATTTTACAATTAAAGTATTTATTTGAAGCGAATATACATATGTAAAATTTGTCAGCAAAGTCTTTCTTGATTTGAGTTCTATAGAAGGCTGCCTTTCCTTCGCCATGCAAAGTCCTCTCTTGTCCTTCACGCTAGCAATCATGCAACTCGCTGAGTTTCGTGGATTTCGACGCTCGAATCCAGCGGGGACATACAATGTTACGCACTAAGCAGTGACAAATCTTCAGTTCTGCATTTCTAATCAGATCTTTGCGAAAGTGACGTGAATCGATTCGTCATGTTTTCTCGATCAAATTGGCCCCAAAAATGATATTATTTGGACCATAATTAAGGAAATTACGTGAAAATTTGTTTGCAGAATTGGAAGCCCGTTTCGTTAAAAATAGTCTGATTTAAATTATTTTCTGTCAATTAAATCGGGAGAATGCCAGGAATCCATTTGTGTCACTTTCATATTGATACGATGAAAAAAAAAAATCTGTTTCTATATAATCGATGACACATCGCCGCGCAACGGCGATCTCGTGCGGCTCGGACCACAAAGGTTCTCGTCGGTTATTCGAGCATCTAAGATCGTTACGGGCTCGGTTTGGTGTACACCAGGCATGGAACTAAAGTGAACGCAGCGGCCGTTTTTCGGAGGCAACGCCTCCTTTCTCCCGCCGCGCGGGATATATGAACCGCGCGTGGCGCATTGGGGCGACACCCGTATCAATAGATTTCCGCATCACCCATGGGGTACTATTATCGATGCGGTTTTTTTTGTCAGTGGTATAGCCCCCTGTAGGCCTATTCCACTGTGTCACGCGATAAAAATGGATAGGAAAAACGCGTTTTACTATCAAAATTTTAAATACGTTTGGGAAAACATAATTTTCGCGCACGTTTAGACGTGCTGGGCATATCTAAAATATCAACGGGGAGGCTGGTCGATGTTGTACGTATTAAAGTTGAAAGCGAGGAATCGCTTAGCCATGTGCGCTGTTCTGTCTTAATGGCACGCATTTTTGAGAACGAACATTCGCACAAATATGTTGACCCGAACATGAAACAAATTCGGAGCGCGCAATTTCTAAGTTTAGGGTATGTCGACAAAAAAAAACGCATCGATAATAGTACCCCATGGGTGATGCGGAAATCTATTGATACGGGTTTCGCCCCAATGCGCCACGCGCGGTTCATATGGTACGGGTCTGAGGCGCTCAAAGCTCCTTGGCCCGCCGCGGGGGCCAAGACGCGCGGCGGGAGAAAGGAGGCGTTGCCTCCGAAAAACGGCCGCTGCGTTCACTTTAGTTCCATGCCTGGTGTACACGATACGGACTATACGCTATCCCCACCACTTCTGTCTCACTCTTGTCCGCCGAAGGCGAGAGTGAGATAGAAAGAGAGCGAGTGAAAGCACTGAAAGGGAGCGAGGACAGTACGAGACAGACGACGCGTTGATATTTTGTCTCGCTCCGTCTTTCGGACGCCTGACACTCCGTCCTTTGGTCGCAAGTGCTTACGGTGAGCACGGGAACCGCTTCGCAAAAACTTGACGCAGGCCCGGCATAAGTCTCTTTTGCGCCCTAAGCGAACTTGTCAAATTGCGCCCTTTATTATATTACATTTATTTGAGATTATTTATGACTTTACTCTGCAAAATTAGGCAACTGCTAAAGCGTAAGGTTGACAAGAAGTGCAAAATGGCCTTTTCGTTGGCATTGTTGAAAATAAATTTTTAAATGAAATACTACAAATTATACTACAACGGTTTTAAACTACGAGTAGAGTAAGGTCATGAAGAAGCTCAATTAATGTATTATAATAAATGGCGGAATTTGGCAAGCTCGCTTATGGCGCAAAAAAGACTCGTGCCGTGCCTTGCTATCTGACCGTGGCACGGATGCATCGAACAGTCACGATTCCATCTTAGCACTCGCGCCCGTCGCGCCCGTCCGCCGCGCACGCAAAGCGTTCCATCCTGCTCCTCCTTTCGGCCAGAAAGAAGCGAGAAACTCAGCGTCGGAATTAGGGCTCCGTTCATGATACGGGCTCACGCCGGTCCGGACCAGCGAGCGCAGGGTTGCCAGATCAAGCCTGATCTTTTGCCGGAGATTTCAATTTCGTGGAGGATTGGTGTGGGGAATGTGAGAAAAAAAGGGGCGAAGAAAAAAACAGGCATCTAAAATTCATTACAATAATGACTTCTTATAAAGGAGTAATAATAATAATAATAATAATAATAATAATAATAATAATAATAATAATAATAATAATAATAATAATAATAATAATAAAAGTATTATGAATAGTTATTAGAATTTGTTATAGATTTTAATAGATTTCTATTTTGTTTATGGCACGCTGCAACACACTCTCTATTCTGTCGGAGATTTTTATTGTGCCTGCCTGAGGCCGGAGACAACAGTTCAAAACCCGAGACTCCGGCTGAATGCCGAATATCTGACAAACCTGAGCGAGCGGCTAACGAGACTTTGCATTCAGATATATTGGACGTTGAGTTTCGTAACGCGTATACTCCCACCATAGGTACCGCTTAGCTGCCTCGGTGCTCCTGTTCGCAACGTTTTCTGACTCGCTCGCGTTCCATCTCTCTCTCGCCTTCGCAGAACAAGAGTGGGCCAGAAGTGGTGGGGATAGTGCCAAGCTTCTGTTGTGTATAGGCCAAACCGAGCTGCAGCGTAGAAATACACACATCAGAATAGGTGTGCCTTAGCTCCGAAAAAATTCAGGAGCTTTATTGGTTAGAACATTGATTCCTTCTCGATAGCTTCATCTCGTATTGGTCATAACAGCCACACGGCTACGTTCAGACGAAGCCGAGCAGCATTCCCGTTACCCCACCATACCCTTGGGTGGCCACGTAACTCCAACAGACAAATCCACGATCGTCAGATGGTGGTGGCTGATTTCTCCTCGATCGCTGTTCGCGAAAACGTTTCTACCGGCCAATATATCTGAATACGACCTTAGGATAAAGATATAATGAAAGATGAAAAATTATTCGAAGCCCAAGATGAAAGGCCTTCGAATAAACAGAGGAAATTAATAAATACCCGAAGCTAAATAGAATTTTAGATTTCGGGTACACACACCCAAACCTCGTGTCGATCGGCCACTGGGGCCATTCGGAAGTATATTCTTTTAATTAAATAATGCCCATCTCTGCATAGGAGCGTAAAGAATTACAAAAAAAAATCAAGGAGTCAACTGTTATACACAATAGTTAAAATATTTATTTCTATGAAAATATATCTGCTTAATATTATTAAATACATTTTTGTCTTTGTATAAATAGCCATTGTTGTAATTGGCGCAAATTTTGTATATCATTAGTTTTGTGAAGCTACTAATTTACGACAATGTTTTTAAGTGAGATTCTTTTTTGACGGGATTATATACTTACCGCACTTTTTGTACCTTTTTTTTAAAAAAAGGTAATTTTGTTGGGATTTCACAAATTTTTTAGTGTTTATTGATAACTGGATAATTTTATCACCCTTTACGGGTTAATTATTTTTTTCACATATTGTATTGTCATCCAAACTACGCACGCCTGCAAAGCTTCAAGACAATTGGATTAGAGGAACTGGTTTAAATTTCTGTTTTCAGATATGAATCAAACATACAAGAAGCGAACAGAGGATCGAAGCTGAATAAAATCGTTTAATTAATATAATACTATGTCACAATAAATATTTTTCTCTGACGTAGATCACACAGCATTATCTTCTGCTTCGATTATCTGTAAATATATAAAAGCCATATTTTTTAGTTACAACATAACGTAGAACTTATAGAAAAAGAGTGGACTTTTGCTATTGATGTAGAGACTACATAATGTGTCCGAAGGAGGTGAGAGCGTATGGCAGAAAGTCTTGTTGGAGGAAATTTAAATGTTACTGGTAATTTAGTGAAAATGAACGAAGAAACCCAATATTTTTAACGCACAGCTTATTGGTGTTGGAATAAAATTTATTTAGCATGTTTATTGGTGAATTGAAATATTGTTAATGGGAAACTATTTAAATTAATGAATAGCGTGGGAGCTACTGTGGATTTTAATAAAGTAGTGAGAATATCTCTCACAAAAGATTGAAAAGTATCAAGGGAGATGCGTTTTCAGCGTACTTTCTTCACTAATGTGACTTACTCTAGATTGCAAGCAGTACGCCATAATTTTCTTAATTCTTAACGCTACGCTAATTTGAAAAATTTTGTCCATTTACCTTATTTGACAAATTTCCAGAAACTTGTGCGAAACAAGATGCTTCTCTATCTATCTAACTTTCTGCGGACAACCTCCAAGCCCGTGCATCCCCTTCATTTCTATTCAAGCGTGTGCGTCCCCTTCATTTTTATCCGAGCCTGTGCGTCCCCTTCATTTCTATCCAAGCCTGTGCGTTCCCTTCATTTCTATAAGCTTTACATATAAACTCTAATGTAAAAATAGTTTGCTGGTATAAGAACAATATATTATTTTGTAGAAACTTGTGCGAAAGAAGATGGTGCTCTGCCCAACCTTCTTCAGACAATTTCCAAGTCTGTACGTCTCCTACGTTTCTATAAGCTGTACATAAATAGTCTATTAAAAAATTTTGGCGACTTACCTTGTTAATTGAGACAATAATTCAGTGTCCTAAATGGTGTAGAAACTCGTGACATTTCAAAAATTTTGACAAGTTTCCTTATTTGACACTCCGCAGGTTATGATTGTTTGACACTAGCGAGGTTACGTTTATCTCCACAGATGTGCTCTCTATCTGGCTGTCACGTGACAAAAATTTGTTACGCGATTGGCCGAAAGTGCCGAAACCTTCATCCAATGAACGACGCGCATATTGGAGACATTTCCTCTCCCTTTCATGTTCCCCTCTTGCCTACACTTGACGTTGACGATGCTTAATTCTTAAGAACATGAAATTCGTCAAATTGGAACTTTGCATTGAAATATCTCAGCTCATAAGGCACGTAGGACCAAAACAAAGACACTTTTCTTATGTAAATCAAACCCAAGCTATCCATTAAGGGGGTAGACACGGGTAATGCAGCGCGCTGTATACCGACACAATCTGGCCCGAAACAGGGGGTTGGGATTTTTCATCATTCGTCCTTATATGAGCAGATTTTGGGCTGGGTTAAGACTCATTCGAAAGAGGAAGGTTCAATGCGGAGCGCTCTTCTCATGGTTCAACGAGATTGTGTTGATATCTAATAATATGAGTGTCCAAAGTAGAGCAAAAGTCGACAAAATACACCCGCAGAATCCAAGTATTTTTAGGTCACTAAAAGAGCTTTGTGACTGAAACGGTGAGAAGAGCGCTCTGCATTGAACCTTCCTCTTTCGAATGAGTCCTAACCCAGCCCCAAATTTGCTCATATAATGACGAATAATGAAAAATCGTGACTTCAGTCACAAATACGAGTTCCGCCATATTGGCGGTAATACAGAGCACGTCACGTGACAAATTTAGTTCAGCTAGTGGACACGAGATGGCGCCTACTCGGGAGGACTGCCGACGTGGAATCATAGCAAAACTGAAGCGTTAACTGGATACACAAGCCACAGTAAAAGCGTGATGCAGTCAATGTATGAATTTTCGGACCATTGTAGGTTAGGTTATATATATTTTAGGCATATAACTGTTGGGAACTGTGTACATTTACTAAATTAACGCTTTTATTGTAACACATACATCACTTGAAATCGCTGTCGAATTTATGTTATAATTATATGGCCACATTATTTAAAATAAAAAAAGAGATTGTTACTTTTTTACTAATACTGGAAATATTGATTTACTGATATCATATTTTCAGAATGTGGATGTGATGTCCCACCAAATTTTCGCGCAATATTATCCTAGAAATCAAAGCTTACTATCAAAATCACTCCACCAGAGCTCCTCAAAATCAACCAATTAACCCTTTGTCCCCGACCACTGACCGCCTTGACGATGTACCTTAGCGGTCCCCATCTCATGACGATTGGTACGAAACCTCCTTCAATTATTCGCCCTACGAGGCACAAACTCCCCCTATTACAAAATCTAAACAAGTCCCTCGTCCCAAAAACCTCCTAAATCGAGACCACGTCTCACCCCTCCCCTAAGACCCTCCAAAACAAAACCACGATCACCCCTTTCCCATTAAAACTCTTAAAATCCATCCAAGGAGGCGAGCATCTCCAAACCACGTGTATAAAAACCCCGGAAGACAAAATTCCCTTGTCTTCCAATTCTAAATATAGACCGACCTTTGGTCCTTGCAAAAACCCCGGAAATGCTGCTGCGGCACGTGTTCGTAATTAGGCTAAGGTAGATACTGCGCACCCCCCTTCGTACCGAAAAATATTGTATAAACGGGTCAAAGTCCATACCGCGCGCTACCCCCCACAACCCCTTGTAAAATCACATAAATACAAGGGCCCGCGGGACAGAGTGCTTCTTGGACGAAAATCTCTTCACCGAGAACACTATTTCGAAACAAACGGTATTCATTCAAAGATTTCACTTAAAATAACTTCAGTGTCGAAAGTGATTCTACTGCAACAACTGTAAGAAATTATAATTATTATTTATACCACGGTATATCATCCACATCTATATTTTCCTATTGTTAACGCATATTGCACTCTATATATATATTATTTTTCATTTAATAACGCTTATTGCTTTTATTATTTTCACGTACTAACGTCTATTATTTTTCGTGTTATAAACCTTACCGAAGCTTATCGCATCGTTGTATTATTATCATTGCTAACGCTTAACCCTTTGTAACGTTCTATATTATTACTCATCACTCAACGTTTTAATTGTTAGCTTATCAAATTCATATTGCTTTCAATCTATCTTTTGCGGCTTAAAACCAGGCATAACATACTCATATACACCTAAGATTATTTGTTACCATTTATACGCATCATTATAACTGAATCCCGCTTTAACGGTGCTCGACATATATTCGTGCCGCTAACACAATAAACAGTTTCACTTTAAATCACCCATCGATTTATTGCATCATTCCATCGACTACGAATATCTCCTAACCAAAACAGGCTACAGGAACAGCTGATCTCAGTTCGCGAACGCAAGTGCTCCCTCAGTGTTTACAAACGTTCTTCTGCATAGCCTACGTATAGCCGTAAATCTAGACGTATTTCGCAGAAACGTTACATTCGGCTTTCTTATATTCATGCAACGGTAAATCCGATTACCGCACCTCAGTAAAAACTACAAGTGATCTAACGGGTGTCTCCTCAGTGTATCTATATCCTAAACTTCCCTCTAAATCAGCGTGTAGGATTCAAGATCCTCGCCTAAACCTCCCTCTACCCCAGCGTGCAGGATTCAAGATCCTCGCCTACTTTCCTCTCAAACCAGCGTGCAGGATTCAAGATCCTCGCCTACTATCCTTTCAACCCAGCGTGCAGGATTCAAGATCCTCGCCTACTTTCCTTTCAAACCAGCGTGCAGGATTCAAGATCCTCGCCTAAAATTCCCTCTTCCCCAGCGTGCAGGATTCAAGATCCTCGCCTGGACTCCCAAAAATCCCCCTATGTCATTGTTCCCCTAAGACCTACACCCGGGACGTGACAGGAAGTTACAGCAATTATTTGCAATTATTGCTCTTATTATTATTCTTCCGACTATTGTATATAACATACAACAAGGAAAAATCTCCAAATCAGTCAACAGTTGACTCCCTGATTTTTTTTTGTAATTCTGTACGGTCCTATGCAGAGATGGGCTTTATTTAAATAAAAGAATATACTTCCGAATGGCCCCAGTGACTGATCGACACGAGGTTTGGGGGAGGGGTGTGTACCCTAAATCTAAAATTCTATTTAGCTTCGTGTATTTATTAGTTTCCTTTGTTTATTCGAAGGCCTTTCATCTTGGGCTTCGAAAAATTTTTCATTTTTCATTATATCTTTATCCTAAGGTCGTATTCAGATATATTGGCCGGTCAATTCGTTTTCGCGAACAGCGATCGAGGAGTATGGTGGGGTAACGGGAATGCTGCTCGGCTCCGTCTGAACGTAGCCGTGTGGCTGTGATGACCAATACGAGATAAAGCTATCGAGAAAGAATCAATGTTCAGACCAATAAAGCTCCTGAATTTTTTCGGAGCTAAGGCACACCTATTCTGATGTGTGTATTTCTACGCTGACAGCTCGGTTTGGCCTATACACACCAGAAGCTTGGCGCTAACCCCATCACTTCTGGCTCACTCTTGTTCTGCGAAGGCGAGAGTGAGATGGAACGAGAGCAAGTTAGAAAACGTTGCAAACAGGATCACCGAGGCAGGCAAACGGTACCTATGGCGGGAGAATACGCGTTACGAAACGCACCGGCCAATATATCTGAATGTAAAGTCGCGTTAGTCGCTCGCTGGTCGGGACCGGCGTTGAGCTCGTATCATGAGCGGAGCCCTAATTCCGAGGCTGAGTTTCTCGCTTCTTTCTGGCCGTACGGGGGAGCGGGATAGAACGTTTTGCGTGCGCGACGGGCGCGAGCGCTCAGATGGAATCGTGACTGTTCGACGCATGCGCGTCACGGTCAGATAGCCAGGCACGGTACGAGTCTTTTTTGCACCATAACCGAGCTTGCCAAATTCCGCCTAGGGCGCAAAAAAGACTTATGCCCGGCCTGCGTCAAGATTTTGCGAAGCGGGTCCCGTGCTCACCGTAAGCGCTTGCGACCATCGCGCACGCCCGTCGCGCACACAAAGGACGGAGTGTCAGGCGTCCGAAAGACGGAGCGAGACAAAATATCAACACGTCGTCTATCTCGTACTGTCCTCGCTCGCTTTCAGTGCCTTCGATGGCTCTCTTCCCATCTCGCGCTCGCCTTCGGCGGACAAGAGTGAGACAGAAGTGGTGGGGATAGCGAAAAGCCCGTATCGTGTACACCAAACCGAGCCCGTAACGATCTTAGATGCTAGAATAACCGACGGGAACCTTTGTTGCCCGAGCCGCACGAGATCGCCGTTGCTCGGCGATGTGTCATCGATTATAAAGAAACAGAATTTGTTTATTTTTCATCGTATCAATATGAAAGTGCCACAAATGTATTCCTGCTATTCTCCCGATTAAATTGACCGAAAATAATTTAAATTCGACTATTTTTAAGGAAACGGGCTTTCAATTCTGCAAACAATTTTTCACATAATTTCGTTAATTTTGGTCCAAATTATATCATTTTTGGGGCCAATTTGATCGTGAAAACACGAGGAATCGACTGACGTCACTTTCGCAAAGATCTAATTAGAAATGTAGAACTGCAGATTTGTCACTGCTTAGCGCGCAACATTGTATGGCCCCGCTGGTTTCGAGCGTCGATTTCTTGCCAGCGTGCAGGACAAGAGGGGACTTTTCATGGAGAAGGAAAGTCAGCCTTATATAGAACTCAAATCGAGAAAGACTTTGCTTACAAACTTTATATTCATGTCAAACAAGTACTTTAATTGTAAAATTTAGATAACAAACTATTGTTGTATATCGCCAGTTCTTTCATATGCATTACTTGGTTGGGAATTCCTGATCACCACCTTTTCATGCATTTACCTATTGAAATGTTGCTTCAAGTCATCGAGAAATTGAATTGCTTTTTCTTGTACATACATATATCTGTTCGCGAGTAGGTGTCACGAATGACGCGACTTTGGTTTCCCAAATAAATTCACATTTATCAGGGCCCTCGTCTGAACCGCTTGACAAGAAGATTGAACGACGTAAATCGAGTGCGAGTGAAATTGCGCACCAGCGAGAGACCTTCGGTCGACGGCGACTTGAGTCATCCAGTACTGAATATGAAAATGTTCATATTTCTCATTACACCTTAATAAGAGTGTTACCACCGATGGATTGGTGAGTTTCTGTCCACGAACATGAGTCGAGACGCAAAGCAATTCGGTCTATTTTTTTTTATGAATACATGATTAGGACACACACTACGTTCACTAAAACTGGACCGAATTCCTCCATATCTGACATCATTTTCATCGAGAAACCCTAAAAACTCCATTGGTAATACTTTCCTCAACACTTATCAAACGTGAACATTTTATCTGGCCCGTCGGTTTTATTGCTCTCGGCTGTCAACGGGTGGTCTACTGGGGCCCGTAGGTCCTCGCTCGCAGAGAGAAAGCAAAACGGTGGGATGGGTAGGTCTTTCCCGATAATCCGAGTCCAATCATTTGCGCGCGCAGCTTCATGTTGCACGTCAAAAAATTCTTTAAATTACAATTAGTAATTCAGTATATAAGTGCAATTAAATTAGGCGTCATTAAAATCATGCACAGTTCATTAATTTTAACTAATTGACCTATTCATTTATTTATACGGCGTGATTTTCTAGCTAGAATCGTCAAACGCGATGCTCGCCAACAATCATGTGTCTCGCTGAATTTCGTGGGCTTCGACGCTCGAAACCAGCGGGAGTATACAATGTTGCACGCTAAGCAGTGACGAATCTGAAGTTCTGAAATTTCTAATCAGATCGTTGCAAAAGTAACGTCAATCGATTCCGTACAATTTTATATATGATGTTGGTTCATAACTGCTTTTTGCATAGGACGTGTAATAAGTGTATTTCATGTTCTGTTTCGGTGCTTTGCTAGTAAAAAGTTATCTAACCTAACAAACTTCATTTTCTGGGGACATCCCCTCATCTATTTTCCCTTTTCACTTATAATTCCTTACTGCTAACGTGGAATATTATAGCATAAGCACATTTCAAGTAATTAAAATGTACAATGAATTTTCTACGTTTGTAGTACCAGCCGACTTTCCGTATAAATTTTTATAAGTACAACGCAACAGCTGAGACTTTCTTTCTGGCTAATCTCCAAGATTGAATGTTATTCTTTCGGAGTTGGTTAATTTGCACCAGAGTGCCGACTGAAGGACCACCCTCGTTAGGGAAAATATTCGATTTATTTAAAACTTTATTCAAGAAACGTAATTAAACGAAATTAACAGTGTATAATAAGTAAACTGTGATATGGTGTGTACTATGTTATGGACTCGTGAATATGGTCTATCTCTACTGAGTGTCAAGGTTGTTCTGGCTTTTCTCGACCTCGAGACTCCTTGCAACCGCTCCACCCTCCTTCGTGGTGATCGGAAAATCGTCTTGCCTAATCAGCATCGTGCGGCCCGCAATCACCCCTCCATTCCGACTTCAGTGAGCCTGTGTGAGGTGGTGTCCGGGGCATCAGCTCCCACGTCTTGGGGCACAGTCCGGCGCCGAGGTGGGAAAACCCTTAGGCCCCTGACGTCAGCAGCAGCCCCTTCAAATGGCGATAAATCGAGGCTATGTTTGAACCCCTGGTGTTTACGAGGCTCGGGTCGTGGTGGCCTGGTCTATGTCCTCTTCGAATGACACGAGGTCGAGAGTGCAATATAAACTCCTTTGTGAAGGATTTATGTGTCCGTTTAACTTTCTCCAACTAAGTGTCGCGAGCGGATGGTCTGTACAATGTAATCCGAAATAATCCTAAACATTCCGCCCACCTTGAACCTACAGGCGTTCAATGGTTAGTAGGAGTATAAATGTCCTTACATAGATATCTTAGATCCTAAGTGCAACTAACAATGAGACATGTTAAATTCAAACATTACTGCTTATCTTAAGTATAGATGCGGAACACAGATAAGTAAAGAACACACAAGGAATAGATACAATGCAAAAAAGTCTTAGAGCTAATTGAATGAAACAACAAACACACTTCAAACAGTCATAAGTACTAAAGTTGGTGGTTACAAATCCACAATCGTTCTCTAATGAACTAGCACAGTGACACTATGTTGCGGCGTCTTCTGTTGCCAATGGAAGCATACATAGCTTTACCACTGGACGTTTGACCACTCCATCAGCAACTCGAAGGGATGCCACCCGCGCAATCCCATCTGTTCCAAAATGTAGATCGACGATCCTTCCCAACTGCCACCGTAGAGGAGGAAGATTGTCCTCGCAGATGATCACCAGCGCGCCAATTGTAAGAGCCTTTGATGAGTCTGAGCGCCATTTGTTACGTTGCTGCAACTCATGTAAGTACTCCTGGCGCCAACGTTTCCAGAAATGTTGGATTGTTTGCTGAATAAGTTGATATCTATTCAACCTATTCTGCCGTAAATGGAGCAAGTCCGGTTGAGGTAGAGCCGTGATGGCATCTCCGATTAAAAAATGACCCGGAGTTAAGGGTGTAAGGTCTTGTGGGTCATTTGACAAAGGATGGAGAGGACGGGAGTTAAGACAAGCTTCAACCTGTGTAAGAACCGTGTACAATTCTTCAAAAGTTAATTTCTGTTCACCGATGACTCTTTTCAAATGATGTTTTACCGACTTAACTGCGCTCTCCCAAAGACCTCCAAAGTGTGGCGAACGTGGTGGGATCAGGTGCCATTGGATTTGTTCATGAGCCAATAATGCGTGGACCCGATCATTATGGTGCTTATCACGCAACAAAATCCCTAGATCATTAAGCTCATTCCTCAGTCCCCTTCGTGCTATAAACCGATGCAGACAATTAAGAAAGGCATCGGTGGTAAGATCCGTTGCCAATTCGACATGTACCGCCTTAGTTACAAAACAGACAAATAGGCATATATATGCCTTGTGCGTGACCCGAGTTCGCCCCTTATCCTTGATTTGGAACGGACCTGCATAATCCACCCCGCAGGTAGTGAAAGCCTGCGCAGGGGTTACCCGAGCGGAAGGTAAATTACCCATCAAATACCTGGCACCGGTTGGATTCGTTTTGAAACATCTTATACATCGATGCAGGATTTTTTTAACTACGCGTTTACCCGATATTGGCCAAAATCTGGTCCGCAATGAGGCTAGCGTGTGCTGGCAACCAGCATGCAACAATCTACGGTGCTCATATTCAACCAAAAGAATCGTGAGTGGATGATCTGAAGGTAGAATCATTGGGTGTTTCTGATCCTATACAACAGGGGCGTTTACTAGTCTACCGCCCACCCTGAGGATACCATCCTTATCAAGAAATGGGTTGAGCGATACCAACTTTCCCTTGTCAGGTAGAGATTTTTTAGAAGTCAAGAATTTGATCTCGGTTGCGAATGACTCTACTTGTGCAATCCTCACTAGTGCTCTCTCTGCTTCAGAAATTTCATCTGCAGTCAAAAATTGCTTATTTGTCACCGTTGTCATTGGGGAAGCTACGACGTTACGAATTCTATCCCTGGTCATTCTAATGAATCGAAAGCAACGCGCAATGGCCCTACGCAATATCGAATAGTTCGAGCAACGGTCAAAGAAACTACGATCCAGTGCGGTTGATGTACCTGCTGTAGCGTAGCAGGTGATCTGCGGCTGCCGTTCTTCAGGCACACGTTCCATTGTATCTTCTACAGTAGGCCAAATCTCGATTTTACGCGACAACCACCCCGGACCAAACCACCAAAGATCACTGTCAACCAAATTGCAAGGGCTAGCACCGCGTGAAATAATATCTGCAGGATTTTCCTCAGAAATTACATGACTCCAGTTTTCCGCGGGCGTTAATCGCTGAATCTCCGAAGTACGATTTGCTACGAATGTTTTCCACCTTGTAGGCGGATTCTGAATCCACGCTAACACTATCGTAGAATCAGACCAATAATGCTCATGCATTATGTTCATCTGAAGAACATGTTTAACTTTATCCGCTAACTGTGCAAGAACGAGAGCGGCGCATAATTCTAATCGCGGCAATGAAACGGACTTTAACGGTGCTACTCGCGATTTAGCACATAGTAGACGCACAGCCCATGTGCCGTCCTCACGTAAGGATCGAAGGTACACGCAAGCTCCATACGCCTTTTCTGACGCATCGGAGAAACCATGCAATTCTACTCGCTCAACATTATCGAATGAAACACGGCGTGGAATAGATATTATATGAACTTGATCTAGTTCGTTCTGAAGCACTGACCAGAGAGTGTGCAAGTCTTGAGGTAGAGTCTCATCCCAACCCACCTGTATCTGCCATAATCGTTGCATAAGAATCTTAGCCTTGACTACTACCGGTCCAATCAAACCAAGAGGATCGAAAATTCTAGCAATTTGAGACAGAATAGTACGTTTAGATATTGATTTTATTGATCGAGCATTCACAGAGTACTTTAGTTCGTCGGGCTGAGTTAACCACAACAACCCTAATGTCTTCGGGTCTTTGTCCCCGGTGTGAAACTTGATTTCATTACGTGAACCCGGTGATTGTGGTAACGTTCTCTGGTCATTACTTGCCCATTTATGTAACGGAAGACCTGCCTGGTCTAAAACTAGTGTCAGCTGGTGACGCAATTGTTGTGCTTCTGCAATAGTCTCGCACCCGGTTAGCAAATCGTCCACGTAAAAATCGTTCAAAATGACTTGAGCCGCTATCGGAAATTGCTCAGCCTGGTCGTGTCCTATCTGATTTAATGCGCGGGTTGCCAAATACGGAGCTGACGCCGTGCCATACGTAATCGTGTTTAATTCATACGTGTTCATAGAGTGTTTAGTGTCAAACCGCCAAAGAATTCGTTGAAATCTTCGGTCTTCGCGACGCACGCGAATCTGCCGATACATTTTTTCAACGTCGGCAGATAAAATGTATCCATGCTTGCGAAAGCGTATCAATATTGCGAATAAGTCGCTCTGGACGGTTGGACCAACGATTTGTGTCTCATTTAGTGAAACTCCCGAAGATGTCTTCGCGGAACCATCGAAAACAACGCGAACCTTAGTCGTCGTACTAGATTCTTTACAAACCGCATGATGAGGCAAATAGTAATGTTGTTCTACAGGGCGTGTCTGTTCATCTATACGCGTCATGTGCCCTAATCTTTCATATTCCGACATGAAATCTATATACTGTTGCTGTAATGTAGGTTGTCGGACAAATTTCCTTTCCATTGCCAGCAAGCCTTTCTCAGCTTGGGTTCTGGATTCTCCTAAATTATCGATACCCTTATTGAATGGAATCTTCACAACGTAACGTCCGTCATGATCGCGTACGGTTGTTTGTCTAAAGTGTCGTTCGCAATCGTCTAACATCGAATCGGATTGGTCAACCCCGGTGGAAATTCTATCTTCAACCTCCCAAAATTGCTCGATGGCGTGATGTAAATCATCATTTGCAGTGTCATGATATGTATCAATTTTTCTTGTCGAAGTACTCAAAGGCCAATTCAAACTTCCTCCAAGTACCCAACCAAGGCGAGTCTTTTGCCATACCAGGCCAGCATTTACCTTGTGTTGGCCAATGCACAACAATTGCCAAAAGAGTGCGGCTCCTATTAACAAGTCGATACGCTTAGGTTCCGCGAATCGTGGGTCGGCCAGCACGATGCCAGGAGGCACGGCAATGTCTGCCTGGTTAAGCGGCACATTCGGCATATTGTCGGTAATGTGTGGAATGACTAAGCATGGCAAATCTGAACGAAAACTACCTGACCTAGCGCGCACCACAACGTGCGCCCTCGACTTAATTGAGGTAATTGCTCTTCCTAATCCACCGACCGAAGTGACAACGCTTGTTTGTTGAATATCTAATTTTTTGCAAAATTCTTCCGAAATAAAGTGGGCTTGTGATCCCGCATCTAACAGCGTATAACATTCGTATTTATTGCCGTTCCTATCCTCTATGTAAACTAACGCTGTTGACAGTATTGTGCAGTCTGATACTGAAATTCGCGTGTTCGAAATG
The DNA here is from genome assembly GCA_951215215.1 of Andrena trimmerana. Lineage (NCBI taxonomy): Eukaryota > Metazoa > Arthropoda > Insecta > Hymenoptera > Andrenidae > Andrena > Andrena trimmerana. The sequence goes on from OX578062.1 coordinate 13,956,979, forward strand.
TACGACTGAAAGGCCGGTTCCCCGTCCTTAGGTTGAGAAGTTACTTCCTTGGGTTTATCAGTAGTGATTGCTGGAGCGTTCCCGATCGACTTGTCCTGATGTAACAATGTATGGTGTTTCCGGCCACATTTCCGACATGCGCCGCGAGTACAAACTTTGACGCTATGTCCCAATTGCAAACAATTAAAGCAGCACTGCAGCTTTTTTATTGTTGCATGCATCTCATTATGAGGCATGGATTTCAAATTATCACATTGATACAATAAATGTTCACCTTTACAAAGTAAACATATGCCTGGAGCACTAGCAATATGGGACGACACACTGGTCTGTGGTTTGTTCCTTTGCCTGTTTGAGTCGGCAGCGTTACCGGAAGACGGTCCGCCAGCTACCGGCTTGTGAGTGGCAGCCCTTTCTAGAAACTTTGACCGTTTCTCGAGGAATTCAACAAAATCACTAAATTTCGGGTTTCCCGAAATACGAAGGAGACATTTTTCCCATTCTATACCCGGTGCTGAATCTAATTTTTTCGACAATGCCAATATGATAATAGTATCCCAATGTTTAACTGGTTGGCCGAGAGCGCCTAGTGCAAGAATATGACTCTGAGCGTCATCCACGAATTCTCTAAGTGTTGTGGCTGACGGTTTTTTTACAGGAGCTAATTCAAGGAGTGCGTTGGCATGGTGATAGATCAATGCTTGAGGATCCTCGTATCTAGTTTTTAAACCAGCCCATGCCGATCTATAATTCGACTCAGAAACACCCAATTTTTCTATACCGCGAGCTGCTGAGCCCTTCAATGCGGAATTCAAATAATGAAAACGCTGCATGTCGGTCAATGTCTCATTATTATGAATTAATGAGATGAATGTATCTCGGAACCTTAACCATTTGCTACAATTCCCGTCAAAAGAGGGCAATACAATAGTGGGCAGTTGCGGCATACCCGCCCTTTCCGTGATACACGACGATGCTATACCCGGTGATGCGGCATTTGATACGGTTGCTGGTGAGGTTCCACGCATGGTACTGAGACACCTCTCAACGGAAGCCATCACGTTGAAAAATGTCGTTTCAAAGTTATTTCGTTCCTCAAGATGAGTATGTTCTAAATCCGAATCTACTACTAATACCTCGATTTGGGATTGTACGCCGTCGAACTTTGTGTATAAACTTTCATTCGCCTTCGCCCGTTTCTCTAGCGCAATTAAGTCGGTTTCGCTAGCAGAGGTGTCAACAAATTTCTTAAACAATGTTAATTTCGCCTTGCACGATCCGCGTTCAGCGACAAGTGGCTTTAACTGGATGGCGATATCCATTGTACACGATATACGCAATAGAAGTTTAGGGAGGACTTACGAAAGAAGGAGAGAATTACTAGTACAGATGGCTTGTTTCGTCCACGGACACCGAGAAGACCGTTGTCGACCACGTGTCCGGTACCGCTTGCTCGTTCGTCCAGGAAAATGACGCTCCGTGATGCAGCCGTGCACTGCTGCGTTCAGAACTCGTTCAATCCGTGATGACGATTGAGCCCTTGTATTCACTTCACAGTAATGATCCTCGTTGCAAAGGTTGAACCAATCGTCGTTGTAGCACTAGATTGTTTCCGAGTAGAGTTCACAAGTCCCAAAGGTGTCTACTTCACTGGATGTATCCGGCTCGAAGGACCAATGGCTAATCTCCAAGATTGAATGTTATTCTTTCGGAGTTGGTTAATTTGCACCAGAGTGCCGACTGAAGGACCACCCTCGTTAGGGAAAATATTCGATTTATTTAAAACTTTATTCAAGAAACGTAATTAAACGAAATTAACAGTGTATAATAAGTAAACTGTGATATGGTGTGTACTATGTTATGGACTCGTGAATATGGTCTATCTCTACTGAGTGTCAAGGTTGTTCTGGCTTTTCTCGACCTCGAGACTCCTTGCAACCGCTCCACCCTCCTTCGTGGTGATCGGAAAATCGTCTTGCCCAATCAGCATCGTGCGGCCCGCAATCACCCCTCCATTCCGACTTCAGTGAGCCTGTGTGAGGTGGTGTCCGGGGCATCAGCTCCCACGTCTTGGGGCACAGTCCGGCGCCGAGGTGGGAAAACCCTTAGGCCCCTGACGTCAGCAGCAGCCCCTTCAAATGGCGATAAATCGAGGCTATGTTTGAACCCCTGGTGTTTACGAGGCTCGGGTCGTGGTGGCCTGGTCTATGTCCTCTTCGAATGACACGAGGTCGAGAGTGCAATATAAACTTCTTTGTGAAGGATTTATGTGTCCGTTTAACTTTCTCCAACTAAGTGTCGCGAGCGGATGGTCTGTACAATGTAATCCGAAATAATCGTAAACACTTTCCTTATTCAGAATAGAATACGGAAATAGCAAACAGCTCCCTCTCGCGTTTACCGGGCAATCGTCGATCTATCGGTATTACCATTTCTGTACAGAAAAAAGCTGCTGTAATCTGACTCTCACGGTCTCCAGCTAAATCCTGCCAAAACCACTGTCCTTGTTGCTGGTTCTCCTACTTCCCTCAGTAACCTGCCTTCTTTCGATATATCCTTTGGCTCCACTGTCCTTGGTGTGCAACCTGTTTTAAAAAACTTAGGCGTGACCTTTGATCCTCATTGGTGTTTTGACCGTCATGTTGCTGTGTTATGTCGATCTGCCTTTTCTCGCATGCGTTCCCTTTACCCTTTACGTCGTATATTGTCTACTAACACAAAACTCCTGTTGTGTCAAGCCCTAATCATTTCCATATTCGATTATGCTGATGTAGTGTATGGTCCGTGTCTCTCCTCTTCACGTTCGTCTGTTGTCCAACGTGTGCAGAACTCCTGTCTCCGTTTCTCGTATAATGTTCGTAAGTACGACCATATAACGCCTTCTTTCCAACGTTCTGGTTGGCTAAAGATGAAGCAGAGATGGATTTTCCATCTCTGCTGTCTGGTCTATAAAATACTTGCAATGGGTACGCCGAGGTATCTGTACGAACTGCTTCACTCCAATTTGTCCATGCGCTCTAGTGGCTCTAGTGGCTCTAGTGGCTCTATGACAACGAGACACTGTTTTGATTTGTCTGTGCCTTCCCATCGCTCTTGTAAATTCACTGCGTCCTTCTCGTACATATCTTCCTATTATTATAATTCCATTCCCCCTAACATACGTTCTCTGTCGTCGTTTGCTTCATTTAAACTTAGTGCTCGTTCCTTCATCCTCTCGCGGTTTCCTATGTAATTGACTTATTCTTACTCTTATCTTATTCTTAGTTTACTTTATTGTATTTTATTTTATTCTGTATTATTTCCTTTTCTTCCCTCCCAACGGCTTTATAGGTTAGGTTGTAAAGCAGCAGTTAATGCTGAACCTCGCCTACTCACCATTGTAATTACAATTGTAATGGTGCAATAAAGACATTTATTATTATTATATCGACCTGCCGAATCAGCCAGGTCACGTGACGTGTCTACCCCCTTAAGTACCGTTCAAAATCTAATCGGATCAGCCATTATTGAGATTCAATAATCTCAGGGTTTTTGATAGCGGGTCGTGGCGTAATAGAGACACTGTGCGTCTCGCGCTGCGCATATAGCTATATACTTGGCGCGAGACACTGCCGTGTCTCTTGATGTATGTATGTATGTATGTATGTATGTATGTATGTACATATACCGATGCCAGGAATTCATACAGTACTGTAAAATAAATATTGCGGTGGTATGGGCGACGGCATTTTGGGCGGCGTCTCTGGATCACCGTTGCCGCGCTTGGGAGAGTGGACGTTCGGCGGGGAGAAACAAAATACGGCGGCGGCCGGGACGACGCCACGAGGATCGGGCGACGTCGCGTGAACAAGCGTGGTTATGCGTGCGTACAGGCGAGAACGTGAATAAAACGCGAGACGACGCGGAATGACGCCGTTGTTTGTATTATTGTGCTAACACTAAAGGTTTCTTATTTCAACTATTTTATATTTTTCACTTTATTTATTCTGTCAAGAGGAGAATATAATATGAAAGTAATTGTTGTTCTATTATAATTATGAAGCGCGCATTGGAAACACCGTTTCCTGCATTCGATAAACGAGACATACAGTGACTCCCGACAATATTCGGACACTTTTTAATATCGCACAACTTTTTTAAAATTAATCCAAACGACTTGAGTTTTTTTGAGAAGCTAGAAGGATTAGTTTGCTACGTGACATGTTTCGCCGTTTTGGGAAAAATTGCAATTGATCGGAATAGCGAAGAAAATAGTGAAGGTCTTTTTTTAAACTTATTTTTTGTGATCCTGCAATGAAAATCCAAAAATAAGTTTAAAAAACGACCTTCACTATTTTTTTCGCTATTCCGATCAATTGCAATTTTTTCCGAAACGGCGAAACATTTCACGTAGCAAACTAATCCTTCTAGCTTCTCAAAAAAACTCAAGTCGTTTGGATTAATTTTAAAATAGTTATGCGATTTTAAAAAGTGTCCGAATATTTTCGGGAGTCACTGTATGTAGTAAACCCCTTGGAACATCTCAAGAAGTAGGTATGTATGAAATCCTTCTTTCGGCTACTGAACCCAACCACCGCCGTCAGATAAACACAGCAAGATGTACATAATGTAAAAGAAGGCTAGGCTTTTCACTGTCTTTGATGGCGCATCGTCGGTTAATTTCGTCCTCGAGAACTCATAATGTCGGCCAGCCGCGGCCCATCGCGCTTAGGAAATTCCACCTTTATACAATGGGTCAAAGCAATAGATGTGACTGAAAAAGAATAAAAAAAATACACGCGTATACGGACTACATAAATTTGCGCCTGCATTCGCGGGCGTGCGATACCAGTTTATTTTGGACCTTTACCAGAATCAACAAAGAGAATAAGTTGAAAGTGAAGAGAAAAATATGTTGCACTGCAAAAGCCACCCCACCCTCTTTTATACTAAACAACCTTTACAGATACGATCTTTTTAATCTTCGACACATTGCGAAATATTCCAACATTTCCAGATAAAATATACAAATTACATATACAGTATGTCCGTTTTGTTCGTATACACGCTATTATGTTTCTAACGATTGAAAAAGCAAAAAAATGTTTCAGATGAAAGTTGTCTGATTTGATGAAGGAAACTTAATGGAATATTAGGATTTGCGTTTAAGCTATTATTTACGGAAATTTCAATATAAATGGAATTTTTTTAAATGGAATTTTATATTATTCGCTATTATTCGATTTGTTATTAAGACGCTTTCAATGATGTATATGAAGCGTATGTTTGAACAATAAATTACCGGATATCTTTCTGAATATTGGTGGCAAATTTCTAGTTCGTCTAGTGTTTTCTACTCATAATGTACGAAATCTTAAATTTGATAAGAAAGTGGCAATAATGAAAAAAGATACAGTTCCATTTAAAAAAATTTTCAATAATTAGAAAAGTAATAATGCGCATACGAAAAAACTGGACATACTGTGGAATATAAGTACATACACCCAATAAGATAATATTTTGCATAAATACGATGTAATTTACATGATTTGCTACATAATCAAAATATACGTCCTTAAAACGAGTGATAAATTGTTTTCTAATTTTGTTAGTACAGTTTGGCCATCTAACTTTAGAGTACCCTGTATGTCTTAATTAATTAATTAAAAAATGGTAAACGGAAAATGTTACGTTATGCATATACCTGACCATTCATCGAATAGAAACTTACATTTCGTATATAAAAAAAGATCTGGTATAGAGTTACAAGCAGTCAAAAACACAGTACGACTTTTACATACTGTATCAAAAAGTGTAATAAAATTTCGCGGTACATTATAATTACTTTCGACGATCGATGCGCGATGGTTAGAGCAAAGCGCTTTTCGACCTGACGGTCGCCAACACCGGCAAAGTATTCTCGCCAAGAATGCTGACCGTCATTTGTCGGGCATCGGAGGGTCGTCAATATGACCCTCAAAACACAATGAAGAATTTTCGACGGACGGTAGCCTGCCACCAGCTAGACGGATAGTGTGAATGAATAAGATGGTCACCGTCTGTCGGCAGGCTGACGGCCGTCCCACTAGCGCGACGGAGGCACAAATGCATACTTCTCCGTCGCGCTGGTGGGACGGCCGTCAACCTGTCGTCGGCTAGACGGATAGTGTGAATCTATCTTTATTCTGTTTTCCAGAAAATAGTGCGAACGTACAGACCTAAGACTGATAGAGGAAGTATTAATGAGGAGAATGTAAAGACTGCTATATCCGAAGTTGTATCGAAAAGATTATCTATACGGAGGGCAGCTGACAAATACAAGATCAAAGCTGCAACTTTGCAACATCGCATTGAAAATTTTCGAAAAACTTTTGAAGAAAATGAAGCGTCATCTTCTAGTAAATATAGGTCCAAGTACAGTGTTGCACAGGTTTTCTCAACTGAACAAGAGAAGGCGTTTACTGAATATTTACTGAACTGTAGTAAAATGCACTACGGGCTGTCTTTGCAGCAAGTCTTGGTTTTGGCTTATGAATATGCAGAATTCTTAGGATGTAAATATCCGGAATCCTGGAAAAAATCGATATGCTGGAAAAGATTGGGCGGCAGGATTTAGAAAGAGGAATCAGGATGTAAGCCTCAGGAAGTCAGGAAATACGATCGCAGTAAGAAATTTTTAATAAAACCGCAGTCACTGAATTTTTTGACAATTATGAACGTGTAATAATGCGCTATAAATTTACACCTGATCGTATAATAAATTTGGACGAAACTGGGATTAATACAGTCTTACCTACACCTAAAGTTTTGGCAGATAAAAAACAGAGACAAATAGGACAAATAGTATCAAGTGAACGAGGAGAACTGGTAACATTCTGTGGTATAGTTACTGCAACAGGCACTGCTCTTCCTCCTGTGTATATCTTCCCACGTGTCCACTTCAAAGAGCATTTTTTAAATGGTGCTCCGGAAGGAAGTCTAGGTTTGGCAAACAGAAGCGGCTGGATGACTGCAGAATTGCACACTCAAGTTCTAAGACATATTCAGCGCCATACTTTATGCATCAAGGATAATCCCATTCTAATCATGTGTGTCAACCATGAGTCTCATATTTCAATCGAAGCGGTCAACTATTGTCATGACAATGGTATTGTCTTCTTGTCTCTACCACCACACACGTCACACAAATTACAACCTTTAGACATCTGCGTTTTTAGACCTTTTAAAGGCAAACTAAAAATCGCTTTTAACGATTGGCACATTCGAAATGTACTATTACCCGGCCGAAAGAAGATCCCCGAGAGGCGGGCTCGGGCGATACAGTCCGTCGCTATGACGCGCGGTGCGACAACGTATGTGCCCTCTACTTACTCTCTCTGTTAACTTTTCGTCCACTGTTTACGTTGACAACGGTCAGGTCCCGCGTTTGGAATGTAACAGTTATTCCTTGGAAATTACCACGACCAATCGCATGCGGTTCAAATTGTGGGTAGTAGTGGGAGCTGCGCAGATCGATCGCAAATCGGTAGGGGCATCGGTATGCTCTTATATAGAATGCAGTGTACTTCAGCCAATAACCAAAATACGTGTGCCGCGTCTTTAAAAGTGTGCCCAAATAGGTGATTCCGACCAATCGTCATAGCGACGGACTGTATCGCCCGAGCCCGCCTCTTGGGGAACTGCTTTCGTCCGGGTAATACAGTAATGACTCGTTAGAATCCTGACGATCGGGGCTGGCGGCGCGATTCTAACGTGATGCGGACACGATTCAACTTCGTGCCGATTCTTTTGTTCTCGCTCGCACGTTCTCAGAGTCTCTCACTCTCGACTGAAGGATTCCAAGAATTGGTGGGGATAGTGAGCGCGATTATAACGCATGGAAAAAACGCGACACTAACGAGTCATTACTGTAGTAGGAAAAACTTTGTCCATATATAACATTGCCGAACTAACAAAATTAGCTTTTCTGGAATCTTTTAACCCAAAGAATATTACAAGTGGGTTTTTAAAACCAGGCATTTGGCCATTTAATAGATTTGCGTTTGGAGATCACGATTTCGCACCAATAGAAATATTTGATACGAGTTCTCAAGATATTGCTGACGTTATGGATGTGACAAATGAAGAAAATACACAAGAGCTAGGTTTTGTGGACGTGGACGTTAGCCAAAATGATGAGGTTGCCGAAAACTGTGAAGAAGACAAGATACCAGTTTTTGAAGCTGACTCCCTTGGAAACCGATTGGAAGAGGATGTAACATTATTTCCTAATGTCGTTTCACCAGCCTCTACGCCAATATTGTCCCCTGAAATAGTTAGACCATATCCAAAAAAGGTCATTGGTAAAAACACTTCTTCATCGAAGAAAGGAAGAGAGAAAGGGAAATCGAGAGTCTTCACTGATTCCTCCGAAAAAGATAGATTACAGAGATTGCACGAAGAGAACGAAAGGAAACAGCAAATTAAAATGATAAAGCAGAAAGCAAAAGAGTTGAAAACGGCAACAAATTTATTGGGTTTAACGGAAACTAAAAAAACTAAGAAGAAAAGATGTCGTTGTTCACAATCTGATCCCGATACCAGTCGGAATGAATCTGTGAAATTGAGTGATGACGACGACGAAGATTTTGAAATTGCATCTGATCCAGAAGATGAGGATATAAATTTTAATGTTTCCAATCCTACAAATATAAATGTTGGAGATTTCCTACTCATTAAATTTGAAAAGAAAAAAACTGTTGTTTATTACGTGGCCAAAGTCGTTTCTAAATATGATATGACTGATTATCAAATATCATATCTCAGGAAAAAACCAGGATCTTGTATGTTTGTTTTCCCTATTGTAGAAGATAAGGCACGCGTTGATATCAAGGATGTTGTTTTGCAGTTGCCAAAACCAAATTTTTCAAACAGCATATCTCGAACATCATCTCTTTATACTTTTTCTATCGACTTAAGTGGATTTAATGTGCAATAGAAGCTAAATAGTATTTTGTTTATATTTTTATTTTTTGACTACTTAATGTGAGTTCCTATTTTTTAAAGGTTTCCTAAAGTTTATTTTTAAATAGATAGGTGTTTAAGGAAAGTTTTAATGTTTTGTTAAAAAAACCTGCCATAAAGTCTCTGATAAGTGTGAAACATTGTTAGTTTTGATACGTAATTTAGATTTTAAGTAACAAATTCTAAGAGTGATTATGATCTCTCACAATAAAAACGGTGTTTTTCATTAAATTTTTGTAAATAATTACCATTCTCATACAATTTACGCTTTGTATCAAAGTGCCCCATCCAATGTATCTAACAAGGGAACACCGCGAACCCGGACTCACCGATTGGAACGCAACTTTGTGGGTTGATAGAGTGACTCAAGACAAGAACAACGGTGTGTTTCATTTGTGCCCTATCGCCCTTTAAGGGGGTGAAAACTAACCTCAAAGTCAAATTGCCACTACCACTTTTTCGCGTATAACTATCAAAGTAGAACAGGCAGAAAAAAAGTTTCAAACAAAAGTTTAATGGTGCAATAAGCGCTACAACATAACGGTAACAAAATTTTTGAAAAAATTTTTTTTCTTAAAAAAAAAATTTTACCTCGCGTTTTTTTTAACAATTCTTCCATTTATATAATAACTAAAAATATATGGTGTTTTTTTGTGAATTCAACCGTGTATATGAATTGTATAATGCACTATCGGCTTATGGAGTTACACGATGGCATGTACACGGTTCGCACGGTTGGGCGCTCACAACACATAGTAAGTTGCATAATAAGACTCGTTCTATTTGCTGCAAGCCTTAATACATGGTGGTGACAAATGTGATAATATTCAAACATGCTAAAGTGTATTATGTTTAATTTATTCAGAGTTGGGCAAAATGTAATTTAATTACATCTTACAAATTACGATTAAACTGTAATTGTGTAGTTGATTACACATTATTTTTTGTAATCGTTCATTTAGGTAGTTGACGAAACCAAATGGTCAACTACCTAAATTAGATAACATTTTGCCCAACTCTGAATTCATTGCTTATAAAATAAAGATACTTATCGAGCTATTTTTAGCGGTATACATATTTGTTTGTAGAAGGTATATTTAATCATTTGATAAAAGTGTTGATACAATTATCATATTTGTTTTGCACGAGGTACATTTAGCACGAGGTGTTTTCAAGTGTATGGTTAATTATTGATAATTTCGCATGACTGTTTGTAAAGTAGTAGGTAGGCTATGCCGATTCTGGACCATGCTGCTCGAGGGGTGAGGCGGGGCGGGGGGTACCGCGCGCTCTTCGGCGAGGGCGAGGGGGTGGGGAGGGGAGGTGGTACCGAGTTCGTGGGTGAGGCATAGGGAGGGGAGGGGGTACCGAGTTCGTGGGTGAGGGGATGACGTCACAGGGGAGGGGGATCCCAAAATGGCGTCGACCGAGTTCGTGGTTTAGGGGGGATGACGTCACAGGGGAAGGAGGATTTGAAAATTTTCAAAATGGCGTCGCGCGCGCAGCTCGAGTTCGTATGCGAGGGGGCTGACGTCACAGGGGAGGGGGAGGATTTTCAAAATTTCAGAATGGCGTTGCGCGCATTTCGTATTGGCGCCACCTATTGCATGTTTAAGGTACTTTGGGTCCGCGTCGGTATTTGGGCCCGCCTTGGTAAATTTTCCAGATTTTTCATACATTTCGTATTGGCGCCACCTGTTGAATGTTTAAGGTACTTTGGGCACGCGTCGCCGCCGCGCAATCTCCGCACGCGCGCGGGGATCGGTGCGCAGGCGCGACCGCAACCGATTCGTGGAAATTCAAATCGCGTCTTCGATTATGATTTCTGAGAAAGAGGGTGGACCAGGAGAAAAGATGTTTCTGAGAAAGGATACGGAATCATGGCGCGCGACAGGATTGAACGCGTTATGACACCTACGTGCACGCGCTTCACGCCGTGTGTTTATATTTGAATCGTGGGACCGGTACAGTGCACGTGCAATGATGTATACATATAGCGATAATTATTTTAAATCAATCATCGCGATAGCTCATGGAATAAATATTGCCGTGCGTTTTTCATGCCGTGTGTTTATATTTGAATCGTGGGACCGGTACAGGGCACGTGCAATGATGTATACATATAGCGATAATTATTTTAAATCAATCATCGCGATAGCCCATGGAATAAACATTGCCGTGCGTTTTTTTTTCATGCCGTGTGTTTATATTTGAATCGTGGGACCGGTACAGCGCACGCGCTTCATGCCATATGTTTATATTTGAATCGTGGGACCGATACAGCGCACGTGCAATGATATAAACATAGAGCGATAATTATTGTAAACCAATCGTCGCAATAGCCCATGGAATAAACACTACATTGCATTCGATGATGATTTCTGAGAAAGAGGGTGGTACATGATTTCTGAGAAATCATAGAGTGAACCGCACCATGCTGTGTGTTTATATTTTAACCGTGGGACCGATACAGTGCACGTGCAATGATGTATACATATAGCGATAATTATTCGGTGAAAAGTCCCGAGTATTTTCACGATCGAGGAGGCTGTAAGTTAATCGTCGCGATAGCCCATGGAGTAAACACGACATTGCACCGCGCCATGCAGTATGTTTATATTTGGTCAGGATTGAACGCGTTTTGATATTTGAACCGTGGGACCGATACAGCGCACGTGTAATGAAGAAATTAACTATGCGTTGCGTTCGCGTAAGCAACAATCGTAAACATAGAGCGATAATTATTCGGGGTAGAGTTCCGAGTATTTACATGATTGAGAATGACGTCTCAAGCATCATTCTCGAGGAGCTGTAAGTCAAGCGTCGTGGAAGCGTGTAAGGGCGAAAAGAATTCGTACATAGATTTTCATGATTTTAGTAATTTATTTAACTTAGTTATCCCACTCGACAACATCATCGTTGAATATAGCATCGTCGATATCATTCGTAAAGAATGCATTATCAGTGATTTCCACGATCGCCGTGAAAGAATGCAACGTAGCGCTCGTATAAACATCCGTCGATGAAAATGTATTTGACGCGCTACCGCGATAGCTATTCGAGATTAATTAACTTAAATAGCGCAACCGCCTCACGAAAGAATGTAACGTCGCGTATAAATATCTGTCAACGAAAATGCTTAAATAATCGCGATACATGCAAATACTTGATATGTTATTTCACAGGGACGGTGGAAGATAGGTAAGTAAATCTGACATATTAATATTAAGATTTTTAAGATGTAGTAATTTATTCAACTTAACTATCCCACTCGACAACATCGTCAGCAAATAGGGCGATATCTTCGTCGGTAATAATGGTATTGTCGACGATTTCATTAAATAGATCCTCATCAGTATAAAATGAATCACCCGCAACTTGCTCGGGGACAGTCTGAACTGCAATATCGCAAGCCCGAAGCCCCGATACTGCATTCGCAAAAACAGCGTTAAAGTCAATCAGTTTCGCATTATAACATTTCCGCCAAACTACACTTTTTGGATCCATGAAACTATTCGGTTGATATATATTACTATAGTATTCATCATCCTCATCATCACTAACATCTAAAAAGAATGTTTTTTGCCGCGCATGCCTATTTAACCAATATTGTTCGTTCGCGTAGTGGTTAACCGGCGCCTCGCCATTAGCATTGTAAAACACCTTTAAAAAGATGTCGCCATCGTGAACAACTTCCGCCTCATGAAGTTCGTCACCACGAATTTCTTCGGTTTGAACCGCAACATTCCGACACGCAACATATATTTTGTAGTTGGAGTCATGTATAGGCTGCACTGGGGAGTCGGAGATTGCAGCGGCAGCTGGGTGATTCAATTGCACGGACAATGACATAATCTGAAACGAATTTTTTCGTATAATTCTCAAAGTTGCTGACACAACGATTCACTAAAATATGGTAATGGAAACTTACGGTATTAATCGATTATATTTCCGTGCGTTGAACGGTGGATGATATCCTTCTAAATGATCACGCTTACAACAAGAATAACAACAACTACAACAACAACTACAACAACACTATGATGCGACAGTCTTCGATGCAACTGCAATCGACTCAGACACAATAAATTTTCAAAACGTTTCTTGTAGTAACGTATGACCGGACTGATGCAGTAGCATGATAGGACTGATTTTAACGCGATCGTTCCATGATTACACATACGAAACCATAGAGCAATAATTATTCGACGTTGCATTCGTGTAAGCAACCATCGTAAACATACAACGATAATGATTCGGGGTAGAGTTCCGAGTATTTTCACGATCGAGGAGGATGTAAGTCAATCGTCGCGGTAGTCCATAGAATAAACATGACGTTGCACTGCACGATGCAGTATGTTTATATCTGAGTGTTGGTGGGAGTATTATAGCGACCGTGTAAGGGTGAAAAGAGTTCGATATAGATCCATGGGCATCTGATTTACAGTATACCTATGTCAGTACCCCACGATGCTCGCGTCATCGTCTTCCGATGACGATAACGATGGTAACGCGAGCCCTTCATCCGCGATGTCGCAGTTGAATGACCAAACGCTTACGATCGAGAAACATAAGATCCGCGACACGTTAAGCCTACCGTCATTATCCGAGACGTCGTGGGGCAGTATCGTTCAAAACGGATTTATGCAATTGTCGCATCACCATCGTCAATTGCTACGTCATATCGCGCGATACAGTACTGCGAGCAAATGCACATTGTATTGCATTGTTGGTGATAAGGACGTGCATCGCAAGCAAGTGAAATACTTTACCGCGGTCGTGTGTACGCCGTTAACGCTTCTGCAGGACATTGAGAACGGTACGGTTGAAGTGTATAAAGTGTTGTACCTTCGAACATTGACTATTACCGTGGACACGTTTTTGTGTTGTGAATTAGCAAGATTTGTGAATGAGCACCCGACACCGATTGTGCGACGGCATTCGAAACGCGTAATTTTGCCTTTGGGTTTCCGATATCCAAACACGGACCACAGCACCTGGAAGAGCCGTATCACCCATTCGGCACTATTCGTACGTGTCTGGTAGACAAAAGTATTTGTGAATAAGTGAACACGGAGGTGTTCATGGACACGTACAGGGTTTTATCCCGGATGTCCACGCTTTTACGCTCTGTTGGTCGAAAGGAGGGTTTCGATGGCTGGACGACGCAACAGTGGCTGCGCTCAACGTGTCATTCCTGCCCGACCACGACGAGGACTCCGAGGAATCCGAGGGGTACCTGTTGGAGGTGGACATCGAATATCCCAAGGAGATCCACGAGGCGCACGTCGACCTTCCATTCTGCCCGGTGCGCGAGCACGCGCCAGAAGGAAAACAAACCAAGCTGCTTGCCACGCTCGACGATACGGAGCGATACGTCATCCACTATCGCTATCTAAAACAGTGCGTGCGACACGGTTTACGCGTGACGCGAATTCATCCGGTGTTGCGATTCGATCAGTCACATTTGTTACGCGACTACATCCGATTGAATACCGATCTGAGGACGCGCGCTACTAGTGAATTTCAAAAGACTCTATACAAATTAACGAATAACGCGGTGTACAGGAAGACAATGGAGAATGTGCGGAATCGCGTAGACGTGCGACTGGTGACGCGGTGGGACGGTCGTTACGGCGCGGAAGCGCTGATCGCGAAACCGAACTTTCACAGTCGTACGATTTTCTCCGAGGAGTTGGTGGCCATCGAAATGCGCAAAAACTAAAAGTGAAGTTCGACAAACCGATATACGTGGTTATGAGTGTGCTCGACGTATCGAAGGAATGTCTGTATGAATTTCACTACGCATATATGCGCGCGAAGTTCGGTGATCGGTGTAAGGTCCTGTACACCGACACCGACAGTTTCATGTATAGTGTAGAATGCGAGGATGTGTATAAAAGGATGAAGCGTGACATCGATCGATTCGACACCAGTGATTACGCGGTGGACAATGTTACGTGAGGGGGTTAATTTTAGAAGAGATTTTATAATTTTGACATAATAGGATTATTACGCAAAAATCAGGATTGTTTTGGGGGCGCGGCTTTCGTCTACAACCCATACAGGTTGTCCAATCAGGATGTGGTACTTTAGAGGGGACTGGTTCGAAACAAAATTAGACAAATTAAGGAATAATATACCATGTATTACAATATAGATATATATATATATAGGAGTTTTCGAAGGTGGAACAAAATGGTGAAAATTACATGGATTTGAACCAATGACTGATCAACAATAATTGATCGAGGGAAAACCCCGCAACCCACTAGGTGGTTGGATCAATAATCGTGTGTATTGTTAATTTTACACATTCACTCGAATAATTAATGTGGTTACAATTTACATTACGCGAAACAAGCCAATTTTAAAACGCGTCACACGCCGAAGGGAAAGCAGCAGCTAATTGAGGGAAAACCCACAACCCACTAGGTGGCTGAATCAGCTGCTGCCTCCGTACAATATCATGACAGATCGAATCACTCACCAACTCTGTACAAGAGATTGCTAATTCGTATTTTCAAGTCCTCTCTCTCTTTCTCTCTCTGAGTTTCTCTCTCTGTATGACCTGGAGGGTCCCGCGTCCGAGATGATAAAGCGCAGGAGTGTCGCACAACACACACGTACAATGTCGAAAGTCAGTTTACAATACAGCCCGAAGATATTAATGTTTAGTTAAATATACGGTTTGAAACTAATAGGAGTTTAAATTGTAAAAAAAAAATAATAAATAAAAAAAAACACAAGAATATACAAGTCTCTACGGGGACTGAGTCCTTCCACGATCACTGGGATGCACTGGAACTCCGGCTCAAGACTATTTTAGAGAATAGTTATGTCCCTCGGACAGATCGACCACGCACTATGCGACTTAACAGCCGACTGCCACGAGCGTTCGCAGGGCAGGCCCGAGCACTTGGGACTTTGAACAAAGAGAGTCAAATTGCTGAGCATGCATTTCGTACACACAGGCCCAACTGTCGTTGCCTCGGACCGTTCCCAGCCTCGCAATGCTTAGGTTTTCGAGTGCTATCGCATCCGGCGTTCCAAGAACATTGATGCTGATGAAAGATTTTCTCATGGAAGAACGCAGTGGCGTAGCAATTATTATTTTAAATTGGTTAGTATACCATATCGGTTTATTGACAATTGATCGAGGGAACTCCCACAACATTTAATAGTAGGATCAGATGTCAACGATACTGTAATAAAATTTTAACAGGGAAGAAAAATATAAAGTAGTCTACTACAATGCCTCGAAAGACTTATCACAGCACGCATTCCAGGAACGTCGATGGCGTTGAAGGATCGTTGATAATATTCCTTCGTGAGTACCTGCCCTGACGTGACCGGCTTCAAGCAGAAATAAATCAGAAATAAGTCAAGCACTATTAAGAATATCTACAGATAATCGACTATTGATTGAGGGAAATTCCCATAACACGCTAAGCGGTTGGATCAATAGAGAACATCTGCGAAATGACTGTAAAAATTAGTAGAATTTAGAAATGAATTTGGAAAAAGTAACCGGCACGTAACAACAATCCGTACGGTATGCCCCGCGTAAACAAAAAGGTTCCGGGACTCATGAAAGATGAGAACAACGGCGCCTTGATGACCGAGTTCGTCGGACTACGGTCTAAGATGGACGCGACTAGAATGTTTAACGCTGTAGTGGGGTCTACGAGTGAGACTAAGAAGGTGAAGGGTGTGCGGAGACACGTGGTCGCGAATAATATACAATTCGACGATTACATTCGTTGTCTCCGCGATCTCACTGAGAAATCAATTCAGCAGAACAATATACGCCCCAAAGAGCATAATGTGTATTCCGTGAGTGGGGAAAAGAACGCTCTCAGTCCGTTCGACGACAAACGGTGTATTTTAGTCGATCGGGTCAGCACCCTTCCGTGGGGGCATTATCGAATCCCCGAGCTCGAGACCCACGAACGCCTCGAACTTGAGCCTGACGAGTCCCTCGAGAATCCCATTGTATAGTGTGTTTACATGTTTGTATGTTTGTATGTATATACGTTTCATTCTTTCTTTTGTTCATGTTATTTACGAATATCTAATATACAGGGTGTCCGCGGGAAGACTGGACAGCCGGTTTTCTCCTAAACTATAGGAGATAAAAATATAAAAAAAATAGGGAATTGCATGGTTCGAGGGGGCTAATTTATTAGCGCGAACGAATTTTGTTTTCGATTATTATTTTAAAAGATACGATGGTCAAGTTCGGTTTTTCAAATGGAACTACGTTTTCTGAAGACCTGAGTTGATAGTGCGTTCCAAGACAAATTCAATAAGCTTTAATGTATACACTTTATTTTCACTGGTTTTTAAGATATTGCGCTTGCAAATTTACTGATTTTCACTGGAAGAAAACTGTCTGGTATAGCACGGACCGGGGACGGTCTTACTGGCGTCACGGGTAGCACTGCCTGTTGAAATAGATACCTACCTGCCAAAGGTCTGCGCCAGGAATGGCAGGCCCAAAGGCTGGACAATTCTTTTCCGCCAGAAATGCTACTTAGGTAGGTAAGGAAAGTAGAGACATGATGGAGAAGCTAAGGAAAAATGCAAATAAAGTGGCGATTGTTGCTATTAATTAAGTCTTTATCACTTCAAATACAACTATAAGTTAATGATTTAACATTTTTTACACACATTGGACTATCTGAGGTCAGGCGGCCAAGTGATTAAACTTTACAAAACAGATGGGACAAAACCGTCCTCCCCCACTCGCCTTCGCCAGCGACCACACTATTATAACGCAGTGGCTTCCTGGTGATGTATTTGTCACCTGCCTAGCATCTTTTAATTAGGGTTTAGGGAGGTGCCCCATCTTACCTCGCTACCCGGTCATACTTGTCATACGAAACAAGCCGCGATCCAAGAGCCTTCTCGGTCATGGCTCCGCTCGCCCGGGCTCGCCAAGCCGACTTGACGAGCTAGACCAGCCGAGCTAGTTCGCGGTGCCAGGAGCAGTCTGATTCCACCTGGAGAGTAGTCGGGTCACACACTGCACAAATGATACAGGGTGATTCTGGAGCTACGCCCGTCGAAGGATGCGGCCTGGTACCCCGTGGCGAGGGCAACCCGCCCGCAGTGCCTCACCGAATTTTATGGCTTTTTCCGGAAAAAGGTACGAATCCTGGGCCGAACGTAGCGAATTGAGGTCGAGTCCCCGCAGTCGAGGGTGAAATATCAATTATAGCGTATTAAGAAATTCTTTTCTTCATCGTATCGAAAGGGAAGTGACACCAATGGATTCCTTATGTTTTTCTGATGAAAATCATACCAAATATCATGCACATCGGACTACTTTGACACAAGCTATTGTATTCCCTATGTAAAATTTGTCCGATTTACACGACATTTGTAATGATTTTCATCAGAAAACCCCAAGGAATCCATCGGCGACACTTCCATATCCATACGATAAAGAATAAAGAATTATTTTATTTCTAAAACAGATGCAGGATAATTCTGGAGCAACGCCCGCCAAGGAGATGCGACGGCCTGGTACCCCGTGGCGAGGACAGCCCTTCGCTGTGCCTCACCCGATTTTTATGGCTTTCAACCCGCTAAGGGGTTGCAGTGGACTAGCGCGTTTTGCATCGTCCTATTCGGTACAATTCGTAACGTGATTTGATATTCGCTTTCGTCGTACGTGACCGTCGCTTACGCGTTCTATCCTAACACGTTCAAATCGCTTCCGTTTATCCCGCGAAATTTATCCGATTCGTGGTCGTTCGTGATGCATGCTCTCGGAAAGTATCTTTTTTTAAAGAAACAAATCGGACTTCCCGAATCGATGAGCGCGTTCACATTAATGTTTACATTACTGCTCTCGCTACTTAGGCTGTAATTTTACCGATCGCCGAAAGTGCTCGCGCGCCACACAGTTGACGTCGTCCACGGTTGGTTGGGGCTGTTGGGAGTCGCATCGGCTCGCCAAATGACCCACCTTTCCACATTTGTGACAGGGACTCCTTCCTCGGCTTCGGAAACACGGCTGCGATGTGCCCTATCTGGTTACAGTTGAAACATTTTCTCCCGGCATGCTTTGTTCCCTGTACCTCCTTCGGTGGCGGCTTCCTCGTTCCAGCGGCTGATGGGGCCGTCGTTTGACTGCGCGGATGCAGATTTCGTGGTGCGTCCGACGGCGGCGTGGTAAAGGCCTCCAGCATCGCGTCCAGGGACTCGTAACGCTGGATTTTGGCCTGCGTTCGTAGCTCCAACTTGAAATTCCACCGATGACGTAGCTGACTAATTCCGTTTTTGAGACCGGGATCCGGTTTGCGAATATGATCTTGTCGTGGACGTAATCGGCGAAGGTTTCCACTGCGCCCCACTTCCTCGCTTCGAGCTCCTGCCTCAAGGCCAAAGGATCCAGTCGCTGCCCTTACATCTTCTTAAAACCCCGTAGTAAGTGTCGGTTAGTGTCCTAACTCGACGCAGTCAACCCTTGAATGATACCATTTCAACGCTCGCCTGGTCAACTTGCTGCACACTAAACCTTTCGCTTGGTGGCTGTTCAGCTCGTACGATGATAGGAATTTCCTCATTTGCCTTTCCCATCTATCGAAATCAGGGTGCTTCCACCATATTCGCCGACCATGTCTGTAAGCTCCTACCACTGTTTAACCGTCTGTTCGGGTGCACTTGCTTCCGACCTGAGGTTTGTCTCCGACCTGGGGCTGGCCTCTGACCTGGTCGTTCGCAGCAAATCCAGTTCCCTCCTGAGCAGCTCGGTTCCGGCCGCGTTCAACAATGAGCTCGCGGAAGGCCGCTTGGCGCGAGGCCCACACATCAGCGAATGTCTGTATCCCATATCGCCGTCTCTCGGCTTACAGCTTTATGAAGCAACTACCAAGTAGACATGGTTGCGTTCCATACGAACCCGACAACATCAGTTCGCACAATAGCGGAAAATTATAACTTATCCGCACGTACAGTGCATAAAATCGTAAAAAAAAATAGTTTGGCGCCGTATAAGCCGATTTCACCACATAAAGTATTTGATAGAGATTTTGGACCACGGATTGAATTTGCGCGGAGAAGATGCACAGTTTGTACGAAACTTAATGATAACGGACGAATGTATGTATATTTTATACGAATGGCATGATATGCTATCAAAACTGGTACGTGAAGATAATAACCAGCACCGCGACTCGGTTTTAATGTGGTGTGGTATTTTCAATCGAAAAATATATGGACCATGTTGTTTCGAAGGAAATGCAGGAGCAACATATTTAGAATTTCTGGAATATTATATGGATTATATTTTACACGCCATGCCACTTGCTGAAGCGCAAAATTTATGGTTTCAACAAGACGGTGCTGCAGCGATGCGAAGATGGCTAGACTCATCATTTCCCAAACGATGGATCGGTCGTGGTTTAATGGGGACAGAGTTGAGCAAAATGTAATCTAATTGCAACTTATAAATTACGATTAAAATGTAAGTGTGTAGTTGATTATATATTATTTTCTGTAATCGTTCATTAGGTAGTTGACGAAACCAAATGGTCAACTAAATTAACTATTACAGAAAATAATGTGTAATCAACTACAAAATTACATTTTAATCATAATTTGTAAGATGTAATTAGATTAAGTTGCAAGACAGCGTAAAGACTAGCTCAGCGTGAAGAGTTAAGTACTTTTGCGAGATGAGAAGAAGAAGGACTATCCACAAGCTGAAATGTCACAGGGGGCGATAGGTTGACACGAGTGGGCGATTCCCCTTGCCCCTGTGACATTTCAGCTTGTGGGTAGTCCATCTTCTTCTCATCTCGCAATAGTACGTACCTCTTTACGCTGAGCTAGCATTTAGGCCGGCTGTCCTTCGACGTGCCCACCGTCATTCAGGATGCAACTTAATATTCGCCGCGAAAATTCTGTCTCTACTGTCTTCAGCATCGCGCGTGGTATATTATTGCATGCTTGAATAATTCGTTGCGTTAATTGTTCCTTATTATCCACAGGGGTTTGATATACTATTTGCTTCAAGTATCCCCATAAAAAGAAGTCGCAGGCCGAGAGATCCGGGGATCTAGGAGGCCATGCCACTGTTCCACTGCGACCGATCCAGCGGTTGGGAAATGTTTCATTTAGCCATCTTGTCACGATATTAGCGTAATGCGCCGGAGCACCATCTTGTTGAAACCACAAGTTCTCTCTTTCTGCCAGTGACATATCGTCCAAAATATCTCGCAGATAGTTCTTCAAAAAATCTAAATATACCGCTCCCGTTACATTTCCTTCGAAAATATATGGTCCATATATTTTTCGATTGAAAATACCACACCATACTAAAACTGACTGGCGGTACTGGCTATTATCTTCTCGTATCCAATGTGGGTTTTCAGCTGCCCACATTCTTGAATTCTGATGGCATGTCATACCATTTGTATAAAATATACATTCGTCCGTTATCATTACAAACTGTGAATTATCTCCGAGTTGTTGCAGTATTGTCATCGAAAATTGAATCCGTTGTCCGTAGTCTCTAACAAATAATTTATGCTGTGTAGTTGGCTTATACGGCTTCAGACCATTTTTTTTTACGATCTTATGTATTGTTGATTTTGATAAATTATAATTCGACGCTACAAGGCGAATCGATGCCCTCGGATTCGCTTGGAACGCGGCCACAACGTCTATTTCCTGGGCCGGAGTGATGGTGGGAATTTTCTTGGGTAGTGCATGCACACTTCCAGTGGCCTCAAACAGCTGACAAATATTTTTTACCTGAAAACATACCGATTTGATGGAAACGCATTCAATTGATACGAAAAAGGCGAAACTGGATATTTAACCCTTTCATTATTGAGGCCGTACGTCATGTGTACATGGGTAAAATTAATTACTGTGCTGTGGTGAAGGGATCACTGCGGGAGGAGATTCTATCATGACCAACTGGACCAGCGTTCTTTCCAAATACAGGGTGAGACGCGGCCTGGTGCCCCATGGCGAAGTCAACCCCCCCCCCCCCCGTGGTGCCTCTCCTAATTTTATGGATTTCGACCCTCGAAGAGGTTCGAGTGCCTATTAAGAAGTGAGAAATCTTCGACTT
The DNA here is from genome assembly GCA_951215215.1 of Andrena trimmerana. NCBI lineage: Eukaryota > Metazoa > Arthropoda > Insecta > Hymenoptera > Andrenidae > Andrena > Andrena trimmerana. The sequence continues at coordinate 13,979,054 of OX578062.1, forward strand.
CCGCATTTCTCAGATCTTTGCGAAAACGAGGCCAATTGATTCCTTATCTTTCCCCGATGAAAGTAACACCAAGAACGACGTAATTCGGAAAATAATGAAGGAAATGAACAATTCATTTCCATAACCTCAAGCTACTTTCGTTAATAATAGTCCGATTATCGTAAAATGTGGTACAATTTTCATCGGCAAAACGTAAGGAATCCATCGGTATCACTTCCATATCGATATGGTAAACAATAAACAGGTCTGAATCCTCGGCCGACCGTCGCGAATGCAGGTCGACCCCCCGCAGTCGAGGGTGAAAATGTGAAATACTCATTTCAGCGCAGTAAGAAATTCTTCATTCTTTATCGTCTCGATATGGAAGTGGCACCGATGGATTCCTTATGTTTTTCTGATGAAAATCATACCAAATTTCATGTAAATCGGACAACTTTTACATAAGGAATACGAATTGCTAAGTAATCCGATTTGCATGATATTTTGTATGATTTTAATCGGAAGAACGCCAGGAATCCATTGGTGCCACTTTCATATCGATACGATAAAGAATGAAGAATTTCTTACTACGCTGAAATGAGTATTTCACATTTTCATCCTATACGGCGGGGCACCGACCTCGATTTGTCGCGGTCGGCCGAGGATTCAGACCTGTGTCAGAAAAACTGAATCGTTTATTGTTTACCATATCGATATGGAAGTGATACCGATGGATTCCTTACGTTTTGCCGATGAAAATTTTACCACATTTTACGATAATCGAACTATTATTAACGAAAGTAGCTTGAGGTTATGGAAATGAATTGTACATTTCCTTCATTATTTTCCGAATTACGTCGTTCTTGGTGTTACTTCCATCGGGGAAACATAAGGAATCAATTGGCCTCGTTTTCGCAAAGATCTGAGAAATGCGGAAGTCGAAGATTTCTCACTTCTTAATAGGCACTCGAACCTCTTCGAGGGTCGAAATCCATAAAATTAGGAGGCACCACGGGGGGGTAAGGGGTTGACTTGTCCACGGGGTACCAGGGCACGGTACCAAAGATATTCATTTCACTGTACTCTTTTTACCAAGTCGCGTTATTTTGATAAGCAGCGAAAGCGTGAACCCTTTCTCTCCTAACGCCGAATATATCCGGGATCCACGAAGGAACCCGCAGACACGAACGCCAGCTATATCCGGTATCCACGAAACAACCCGTAGAGACGAACACCGATTAAGCTAAGTTTACATTAGGCTGGGTCCAGTTATCCACTATGGCATTTCCAAACAAACCACTCGTTTGCGGCTTGATCGGAACGTGCCGCCGTAGCGAAAAAGGTACACTCGTGGCGCGGGCTCCCGGTCGGTAGCGGCGCTCCCGCGGACCGGGGCGCCGTAGCAAAAGGGTTAAAGATTCTGTATTTCACTGTATGTATTGCACTAAATGAAGATAAAGACTTACCGTTTGCGGACTTGGTTTTGCTCGATTGGGATGTCGTGCGTGGAACGTTGCACTCACTGCACGATAGGACAGGCGTCCCTCACCGCGTAAAAGCACTAACTCTACTTTATCTTTTACCGTTAGATGCATTTTTGTACTTGATCTGTTCGCGTCAAAGAGATGGTAAGTACTGTGAACGTCTACTGACTTCCGATCCACAGACTGTTTCCTAAGTCTGTGGAAAATTTGTCAGAAGATGCTATTGGCCCTTTCGAAATAAAGGAACTTCTTCCTTATTGGTTGGAAATATTCATGTAGACGGTTAAAAGATGCAAAAGGGAAGTTTTTATGATCAACGAAAATAAAATTTATAACACCCACCATTTCCTAGCTGGAACCCATCCTGGCCATCCGAACGTAGAAGGAAATGCAAAATACAATACTACCTATTCCTTCTTACGGGACAAAGGAGAGGCTAACTCAGAATGAAGAGAAATTCATTTAATGTTTACGATTGGCAATTTAGTATTTTCGAGGGACAGTTTTTCGACATCTGTTGGGTTTCTACTTAGAAAGCAATCGAACATGCTGTCTTCTTGGCTTTCGACACCTTTCGCTCTGAGTTAATACATGTAGGTAGTGCTGCGTTGGTGGATGGTCGCCTCAGTAATTACGGAGCGGAATGTACCGTTGTACCTGGCCACCGGCTCGCGGGATATTTCAGTCATAAACCGCGACCATGTCGAAACACTCCGGCCGATCAGGATGTTTAATATATGGGAACCAGATGTGGCATTTTTCTTTTCCCCTAGCTAAATTCTCTACGTTCGGCAGACCATAACCCGTGCCCCGCTACAATATAAATAAATTATAATGTCCTCAACGCTGACCGTGAGGAAAATGAATCTTCTGGTCCACACGATGACAGAAAGAAGATATTCATGTGTTACATTGAAGAATGTTTCCTTGGCAATGGGGTAGGAAACGAACATACTCTGAAGAAGTGCCAGTACGTCTCGCGGTGGGACACAGTAAGAAAAGGGGTACACTGTTGAGTGCGCGTGTTAATTTTCAAATTAAATACGTATTCCTTATCTCTCGAGTATAAACACGCGTTGGAATTTCAAAACAAAAGCACGCGAGACGTGTTGGGTGCAAGAAAAGGTCGGCCATTGTACCCCGCGGCGAGGACAACCCCCCGCAGTGCCTCACCCGATTGTATGGCTTTCGACCCTCGAAGAGGATCGAGTGGCTATTAAGAAGAGAGAAATCGACTTGCGCATTTGTCATTAGATCTTTGCATAAACGACACCCATCGATTCCTTATTTTTCGCCGATGAAGCTGACACCAAGAACGACGTAATTTGGACCATAATGAAGGAAATTCCAAGAAAAATCGTTTTATATCATTTCAAGCTGACTTGACTTGGTTAAAAATAGTCCGATTTACATGAAATTTGGTATGATCTTCATCGGAAAAACATTGGTACCACTTTCATATCGATGTGATAAAGAATAAAGAATTTCTTAATACGCTGAAATGGATATTTCACATTTTCACCCTATACGGCGGGGCACCGACCTCGATTTGTCGCGGTCGGCCGAGAATTCATACCTGTTTCAGAAATAAAATAACTCTTTATTTTTCATCGTATCGCTATGGAAGTGACACCGATGGGTGCCTTATGTTTTTCCGATGACGATCATACCAAATTTCATGTAAATAGGACTATTTTTAACCAAGTCAAGTCAGTTTGAAATGATATAAAACGATTTTTCATGGAATTTCCTTCATTAAGGTCCGAATTACATCGTTCTTGGTGTCAGCTTCAACGGCGAAACATAAGGAATCGATAGGTGTCATTTTTGCAAAGATCTAATGACAAATGTACAAGTCGAAGGTTTCTCACTTCTTAATAGCCACTCCAACTCCTTCGAGGGTCGAAAGCCATACAATCGGGTGAGGCACTGCGGGGGGGTTGTCCTCGCCGCGGGGTACAATGGCCGACCTTTTCTTGCACCCAATACGTCTCGCGTGCTTTTCTTTTGAAATTCCAACGCGTGTTTATACTCGAGAGGTAAAGGTGGAATTAGACAGCACTAGGATCGGCGAGCCTGGCACGAGAATCGCCGAGCCCGCGCGCCGTGTGAACGCTCATGATCGCCGATTCACGAGGTTAGGCGATCCTCGGCGAGCCATGGCTTGCCGAGCCGGCTCGCCGATCCTAGTGCCGTCTAATTCCACCTTTAGGAATACGTATTTAATTTGAAAGGAGGACGATGCAGGCGGAACCACGCGCACTCAACGGTGTACCCCTTTTCTTACTGTGTCTCTCCACGTGGCGTATTGACGATGGATAATACTTTTCAGTTCCTATATTTGTGGCATCTTTCTCGCGTGCGTCGGGACAAAAGCGGACTCAGAGCCAGGCGAAAATTCTTTCGCCCTTTACGATCGATAATTTATTACTTCTCCAAGAACGTTTCGACAACATCTGTTTGCCAAATTTGTAAAGGCCAATAAAAAACGTAGTGACATTGTCCAGTCTTAGTTAATCCGTATATTGCTCTGTCGGTGGGTAGTGCGAACGATGACTTCGGACCCGTACTATGTACCGTTGTCTACCGCCGACGCGCGGAAAATCCGCTCATAAACCGTGACTCTGGCGAAACACCGCGGCCGATCAGTCCGGTTAGTTTTTGGTAACCAGATGTGGCATCTTCCACCTCTATTTCATCAGGGTAATTCTGGAGGTACGCCCGTCACCCCCTGTCGAGGACAACACCCCGCAGTGCCCATCGAATTTTATGGCTTTCGACCTTCGAAGGGTTTGGAATACCATTAAGAAGTGAGAAATGTTCAAGATTTCAAATGTTTGCTTCTTTTCTTCATCGTATCGAAGGGGAAGTGGCACCAATGGATTCCTGGCGTTCTGTCCATTAAAATCATACAAAATTTCATGTAAATCGGACTATTTTTAACCAAGTCAAGTCAGTTTGAAATGATATAAATCGATATTCCATGGAATTTCCTTCATTATGGTTCGAATTACGTCGTTCTTGGTGTCAGCTTCATCGGCGAAACATAAGGAATCGATAGGTGTCGTTTTTGCAAAGATCTAAAGAGAAATGCACAATTCGAAGGTTTCTCAATTCTTAATAGGCACTCGAAACCCTTCGCGGGTCGAAAGCCATAAAATTCGGTCAGGCACTGCGAGGGGTTGTCCTCGCCACGGGGTACCAGGCCGCCGCATCTCCTTGACGGGCGTTGCTCCAGAATTACCCTGCATCTGTTTTAGAAATATAATAATTCTTTATTCTTTATCGTATGGATATGGAAGTGTCGCCGATGGATTCCTTGGGGTTTTCTGATGAAAATCATTACAAATGTCGTGTAAATCGGACAAATTTTACATAGGGAATACAAATAGCTTGTGTCAAAGTAGTCCGATGTGCATGATATTTGGTATGATTTTCATCAGAAAAACATAAGGAATCCATTGGTGTCACTTCCCTTTCGATACGATGAAGAAAAGAATTTCTTAATACGCTATAATTGATATTTCACCCTCGACTGCGGGGACTCGACCTCAATTCGCTACGTTCGGCCCAGGATTCGTACCTTTTTCCGGAAAAAGCCATAAAATTCGGTGAGGCACTGCGGGCGGGTTGCCCTCGCCACGGGGTACCAGGCCGCATCCTTCGACGGGCGTAGCTCCAGAATCACCCTGTATCATTTGTGCAGTGTGTGACCCGACTACTCTCCAGGTGGAATCAGACTGCTCCTGGCACCGCGAACTAGCTCGGCTGGTCTAGCTCGTCAAGTCGGCTTGGCGAGCCCGGGCGAGCGGAGCCATGACCGAGAAGGCTCTTGGATCGCGGCTTGTTTCGTATGACAAGTATGACCGGGTAGCGAGGTAAGATGGGGCACCTCCCTAAACCCTAATTAAAAGATGCTAGGCAGGTGACAAATACATCACCAGGAAGCCACTGCGTTATAATAGTGTGGTCGCTGGCGAAGGCGAGTGGGGGAGGACGGTTTTGTCCCATCTGTTTTGTAAAGTTTAATCACTTGGCCGCCTGACCTCAGATAGTCCAATGTGTGTAAAAAATGTTAAATCATTAACTTATAGTTGTATTTGAAGTGATAAAGACTTAATTAATAGCAACAATCGCCACTTTATTTGCATTTTTCCTTAGCTTCTCCATCATGTCTCTACTTTCCTTACCTACCTAAGTAGCATTTCTGGCGGAAAAGAATTGTCCAGCCTTTGGGCCTGCCATTCCTGGCGCAGACCTTTGGCAGGTAGGTATCTATTTCAACAGGCAGTGCTACCCGTGACGCCAGTAAGACCGTCCCCGGTCCGTGCTATACCAGACAGTTTTCTTCCAGTGAAAATCAGTAAATTTGCAAGCGCAATATCTTAAAAACCAGTGAAAATAAAGTGTATACATTAAAGCTTATTGAATTTGTCTTGGAACGCACTATCAACTCAGGTCTTCAGAAAACGTAGTTCCATTTGAAAAACCGAACTTGACCATCGTATCTTTTAAAATAATAATCGAAAACAAAATTCGTTCGCGCTAATAAATTAGCCCCCTCGAACCATGCAATTCCCTATTTTTTTTATATTTTTATCTCCTATAGTTTAGGAGAAAACCGGCTGTCCAGTCTTCCCGCGGACACCCTGTATGTATAGCGTAGAATAGTCAAAATTGTATATAGCATAGAATAGTCAAAATTACATATAGCGTAGAATAGCCAAAATTGTATAGTGTAGTATAGCCAAAATTATATGTATATATGTATATATTTTTTCCTTACTTTATTATGATTAATTGTACGCATATACGAGATGAAGAAGGAGAATATGAATACTTGAATAAACGTACAATGTATATATTTATATGTATTTATTTTTATTTATTTCAGTAACATATAATGCGTTTATAATCGGGAATCATAGAATATCCATGCTGCTTATCCACGAGTTCCGTGACGAATCGAATCCGAGCCACTTAACGTACACCTGGTTTCCCTTGCGACCAATAATCTTCTCGACCAGAGAGAGAGGCGGTCGGATTCGCGACCGAATGTAGTTCGTACTTGTAGAATCCACCCGAGATCGGCTCTCCCGCGGAATCGCGCAGAATGTACGTCACCGGGTACGTTCGTTGTACGCTTACGATTTCGAACACTTCGGTCGACCAGTTCGGAGTGTATCCCTTCTCGAAGAGGGCCTTGAACTTGCTCGCGCGTACCTTGTCACCGACTTTGAATTTCGCGCGCCCCTCTGTTATTATCCCGTTCATTCACTGGTCATTGGTACATTTTTTTTTTTATTTAATCCTCTGTCAAACTTTTAATGATAGTTATGACTATCAAACATTGCTAGAATGATGTTCCGGGATGTCTTACTTTAGTAATAAATCAGGTCGCTTATAGCAATAACATTCAGGGGATTAATTAACGACTTTTGAATACTAATTTTAACAGACATGTAGCTTAAGTGTTCATTCACTGGACAGGTCACCTTATGTATGTACGATTCACGTTAGATTCCACGATGTATGAACTACCCTATTTTCTGCACGTTTTCTAGTGCACACATATCATTGTGTTTTTTCATGGAAAGGACATCGTACGGTGTTCATCGCAGACATTGCTTTTAGGGAAGGAACAGCTGCGGCAGGTACGATTCCACAATAATCGTTAACGACATCGTATCCACCGTCGTCATCGACGTCGCTAACGTTGCTGCTATTATTGTTGTTGTAGTCATCAGCGTTGTTCATGTAACGTCCCACGGGGACTCGAACCGATAATTACCGACCGTCGATAAAGTAGAACTGTACTACATTACCGCAGAGCCAACCTATGTTACCGCGCACAAGCATTGTATATACTTTAAGATATAAATTATAATCTAAGCAAATATTAGAGAAGCAAATATTATAGAAATGTTAAGAATAATTAATTAGACATACTGCCAAAAGAGCAACACATAATAATATGTATTAAGCGAGAAAAATACAAAATAACGAAAACAGACATACTGCGCATGCGCCAGCCCGCCAATTTTCTAGTATAAAAAGAGGCGTGCGCAGCACCGAGCGCGCTCATTCGAATACAAACGACGTCCCTGCGACCAACGAATGCTAGTTCCTAGAGGCAGCTTACGTACTATCCAGCAGAATTTCAGCACGCTCCGGAAACGGTAGCGACTGGTTCTCAGTGTACAAAGGTACTGGGTGCTCCTTGTTGGATCTTTCATTCAGGGTCGAGAACTTTGTCTTCACGGAGGTTTCAAGCGTTGCTCCTATTAGTAGGTAGCAGCTTAACTTCTTAGCGAAGGCAAGGTCTACGGAACACTAGAATTCAAACCCTGCCACGAGTGTCGGGAACCGCTCCGGAAACGGCAGCGGCCGCCCTCACAGCAGAAGCATAAAATACGAACTCTGTCAAAAGTTTCGGGAACCGCTCCGGCAACGGCAGCGGCCGAGCTTACTACAGAAGCATATACTTATATTCACATATTTAACATATATTAGCGCAATTAGCATAGATAAAAACATAAAAAACCCAAAAACATAAAAAACACATATATAATCGTAGTCGTAAGCAATATTATAATCATTATTAGAATTAAGTGTTATTTTTGAATAAAGACATTGTTAAGTTTAAGTTGGATTTTACTCCTTAACTCTGAAAACGAACCCCCACCTATCCTATACTCGAGGGGATGCCGCTCTCCTCTCGAGAACCTGAAGCGTACCAGTAGTCCCCGGACAACCGGACGTTACAGCTTGGATTATTTTTGGTGACAGCGGTGGGATATCTCGTTGAGAAGGAAACTTTCGCTAGTAGAAATCACTCCAAAAGTGAGTATTTTTCTTAGAAATTTTTCTCTATCCTACAGAGACTTAAAACATTACAATGCCTGAGACAATTGGAGAAAGAATGGCTAACTTAGCAATCAATACGGAGACTCAAAGAACTCCAGAAAATATAAACGATCCAGAAACTTTAGAAACTCCAGATAATGAAAATCCTCAAATTAATATGAATACAGCTACGAATGTATATCCTCATCTACCACACATTAGCCTACGGGACACAGCAGACACAGTCCCTTCTTTTAATGGTAGAAATATACCGTTACATCAATTTATCAAAAGTTGTCGACACGCACGACGCATGGTAAACCCAAACGCAGAGTATGGATTAGTTCAACTCATTAAAAATAAACTTTACGGACAAGCCTCACGAGTAATTTGAAGCGGAGAATATAACACAATCGGCGACCTCATATCTGTACTAAGCTCGCGTTTTGCTCCATTACACACTTCAATCCAATTACACGGCGAACTATCAAAAATCGCACAATTTCCGAACGAAACAACAATAGATTATAGCAGCCGCGTATCTAATTTACTTCTACAAATTAGACATTGTAACACAATAGAAGTACCAGGGCACGAACCTCAATTTAATATTAACGCGGAACAAAATGCTGTTAAAGCCTTTCTAACGGGTTTAAAGATCGAAATATACAATAGAATACGTGAATGCGCCTACACCAGTCTTGATCGCGCTATCAATAATGCTATTAAAGCAGAAGCGGAATATAACGAATATCAAACAAGAACGAGACTAGCAACAGGAATAACACAGAATAATCAATGCACAAACTGCCTCGGATATGGCCATGACGTCACCAACTGCAGTAGTCAGCAAGTTTCACGCGCCGACTGGCGACAAAAAACATGTCAATATTGCAAGAAAATAGGACACACAATACAAGAATGTAGGAATCTTAATAAAATCCAAAGCGATACATTCTGTGACTTCTGCCGACGGCCAGGTCACATGACACAAGATTGTAGGAACCGAAGTTACACCAACAGAACCCCTCAATCCAACGAATATTGCAGCAACTGCCGAAGACCAGGCCACACGACGCAAGATTGTAGGAGCCAAGCTAACAGAGCCCCTCAATCCAACGAATATTGCAGCAACTGCCGAAGAACAGGTCACACGACGCAAGATTGCAGAAACCAAAGTTACACAAATAGAGTTTCTCAACCTAACACATATTGTGATTATTGTCGGAGACCGGGTCACACAATACAAGAATGTAGAAGTCAGGCCTACGCAAATATATCCTGCGAATACTGCAAATTTAGAGGCCACACAATAGAACAATGTAGGAAAAAGATGTATTTTGACAAAAAAGAAAAGGAAGAAGCACAACCCCGTATGGTACGTAGACAGGCCATACTCAGACTTAAAACGGAGCAAATAAGGAAACCACCTAGCATCCTTCTTTCTGACATAGGATTTAGCGGAGGACAAACAACATTGATGATAGACACTGGATCAGACCTTAATGTTATCAAAAGATGTGCTGTTTCTCCCGACATTCCAATCTTCACGGACATTCTCTTCGACCTCAATGGCATTACGGATGGATTACTCAGCACTATAGGATACATCAAAATAGGAACCTTAAATACAGAAATTATCCTCCACGTCGTAGAAGACCTCCCTCTCAGACAAGACGGAATATTAGGAACTGATTTCTTCCAAACCAATGGAGCAACTATCGATTATATGCATTCAGCAATAACTATTGGAACAGAAACTATTCCATTTATTGATCCGGAGATGGTCACAATACCAGCCAGAACAAGAAGTCAAATATATGTTCGAGTTCTTAATACACAATCCGACACAGGATATATTCCAGAAATTAAAATTCATCCTAACATACATATGGGAAATGCAATAGTATCGAATACTAACGGCGTAGCATATCTTTTCGCAATAAATACATCCACACAAGATATCAAAATTCCTGTACCATCAGTCGAATTGGAACCATTCATAGAGGCACCTATAGAAGAAGAGCCATCAGATAAATACACTAAAACTAATAGAACTCACCAGTTACTACAACAATTGCGATTGGAACACTTAAACCAAGAAGAACGAGCCAGTATAGAAGAGTTAATTAAAGAACACGCGGATAGATTTTATTTACCAGGAGAAAAATTAGAAGCAACAAATAAAGCTCACCATAAAATTATAACAGAAAATGACGTCCCTGTTTTTACAAAACAATATCGGTACCCTCAAACATACAAAGAAGAAGTAAAGAACCAAACTAAGGAATTACTAGAAAAAGGAATAATACAACCCTCATCATCTCCTTATAACTCGCCCATATGGATAGTACCCAAAAAAGGAACAAAGAAACCTAGAATAGTAATTGACTTCAGAAAATTAAATGGGAAAACAATTGGAGACGCTTATCCTTTACCGAATATAACTGACATACTAGATCAGTTGGGAAGCGCAAAATACTTCTCTGTATTTGATCTCGCATCTGGATTCCATCAAATTCCCATGCATCCGGACGATCGCCATAAAACAGCCTTCTCTACAATATACGGGCACTATGAATTTAACAGAATGCCGTTTGGACTCAAAAATGCACCAGCCACCTTCCAAAGGCTTATGGACTAAGTCTTAACCGGGCTTCAAGGAATAGAACTCTTCGTATATTTGGATGACATCGTTATATATGCCAGCTCACTTAAGGAACATGCGACTAAATTCAAACGATTAATGAATAGACTAAGAGACGCAGATCTTCACCTTCAACCAGATAAGTGTGAATTTTTGAAGAAAGAAGTTACATATCTAGGACATATAATAGGAGAAGAAGGAGTCAAGCCAGATCCACGGAAAATAGTAGCAGTTAAGGAATTTCCAACCCCCACAACAGTAAAAAACGTCAAACAGTTCTTAGGACTGAGCGGATATTATAGAAGATTTATAAAGGATTTTTCAAAAATTGCAAGACCACTCTCTAATCTTACTAAAAAGGGTTATCAATTTGAATGGACACATAAACAACAAAAAGCATTCGAAATTCTGCGAGAAGCTCTCTGCAAGGAACCTATTCTACAATTTCCGGATTTTGAGAAGATATTTAACATAACGACAGACGCCTCAGGTATTGCTGTAGGTGCAGTCCTTAGTCAAGGAGAAATAGGAAAAGATTTACCTATAGCTTACGCATCTCGTGTTCTAAACGATGCAGAAACACGTTATTCACCAACAGAAAGAGAACTTTTAGCAATTATATACGCAGTATTCCATTTTCGACCTTATATCTATGGCAGAAAATTCTATCTCATAACAGATCATAAACCTTTAGAATGGCTACAAAATCTCTCTGATCCGACATCACGATTAATGCGATGGAAAATTAAACTTGCGGAATACGATTATAAAATTTTGTACAAACCCGGAAAATACAATACAAACGCGGATGCTTTATCTAGAAATCCCATAGCATTACCGTTAAACGCGAAACGAGCACATTCAGACACTAACTCCCACGAAAACAAAAAACAGAAACAATTTCATCAGCCTAATACGCGACAAAGAGAAACAACCGCTTCAAACTCGGGAAATCCAGCTCCGTATAAACAGCCTAGAATTAGTTCATCAGATTCCAGTTCCTCATATGACGAGAGTGATTCGATAGGAACTAAACGTCAAAAATTAAAACGAAAAATAAAAAGAAATACTTCCTCATCTCAACCAGAAGTTAAAAAACAAAACGTCGAAACACATACACCCCCTCAAATCACAGTACCTGTAGAAGTACATGCACCTCCTCAAATCTCGATACCCATAGAAATACATGAGACCTCTCAAGTAACAATACAAGACAACATACAAACAATAAAAAAACCTAACATCAAGAAACCTCAAGAGGACTTAATAGAAGAAATAGATGAAACAACCATAGTACCAAAACACAACTATAAAGACCCTCACAAAATCAATGCAGAAACAAGCACAGATAAAAGCACTCACCATACACCTAAAAAAAAGAAACAAAAATTAAATTCCAGTACAGACACGGGTCCCATAACTCCCATACAAATAAAAAAAGGGAAAATACTTACACCTCCTTCACTATCCCCTCCACCATTATTATCTCCACCCCCATATCTCCCACCATTAACTCCCCCACCGTTAAATCTCCCACCACTATCTCTCCCACCATTATCTCTTCCACCCACACCATCAAACAGACCAAGAATAGTGTCAGATATCCCTGTCAAAAAACAAAACATTGAAGTAGAGGATCACTTATGGATGGGAAAAGGATACATAATAACATTTATAAACACAGACGGCAAACCAATAGGACCAGCAGGAGAAAAATTATATAAAGAAAAAAATATAAAAACTCACAAGATTCCATCCCCATTAAGAGTTGGAGAATCAGTAAAAATAAGAGAAGGAAAACATACAATCCTTGGACTGATCACAACAAATTACCCAACCGAAGGAAATTTATATAACTCATTGAAGACACTCCACACATACCTTGTATCTGAAAAAGCCACAAAAGTATACATATCAGCAGAAGAAAATAAAATCTCACTCAGTCAACTACGAAATTTAATAGAAATAATATTCGTACAAGAAGACATCAAATTCATCTTCTGTAAAGGCACTCTTATAACCCCTTCCATACAAGATAGACAACAAATCATCCAGGAGAATCACCAAGCACCTATAGGAGGACACAAAGGGATTACAAAAACGTATCATCGAATAAGAAGCAAATACTATTGGAAAAACATGAAATACGAGATAACACAATTCATTAAAACTTGCTTAGAATGCCAAAATACTAAATTAGTAAGAGTAAAAAATAAAGAGCCTATGATACTAACAGACACACCATTGGATGCTTTTGATAAGATTTCTATGGACATAGTAGGACCACTACCTTTTACAAATAAAAAAAATAGCTATATACTTACTATTCAAGACAACTTAACCAAAAATATTCTCTTGCAATACCATTAGTGAATATAACTTCAAAAGACATAGCTAAAGCATTTACAGAACACTTTATCTGCAAATTTGGAAGTCCTAAGGCTGTTCTTACTGATCAAGGGCCAAATTTCATGAGTTCCCTTATGAAGAAATTAGCTAGAACATTCCACATCAAGCAATATCGAACCACTGCATACCATCCTCAGTCTCTTGGATCACTAGAAAGAAGTCATCATGTCCTTATTGAATATCTACGACACTACGTATCAAACGAAAAACAATGGGATCAATGGTTACTTCAAGCAATGTTTTCATATAATACAAGCACCCATGAAGGCACGAAATTCACACCTCATGAACTCGTCTATGGTAGAAAAGCACGTCTTCCTTCAAGTATTCCACCAACAGACAATATTAAAACATATCCAGACTATGTCGACGAATTAATACATAAATTACACCACATTCGACAAATGGCGCGAAATAACTTAGAAGAATCGAAAAACCGACAGAAACACTATTATGACCGGAAGATTCAACCTCAAACATATCAAGAAGGAGATTGGGTTTGGCTACTAAATCCAAGGCGCGAAAAATTGGAACCGGAATATAGCGGACCCTACAAAATCACCGAAGTTTTGGAGAACAGCAACTTGAAAATAGTAATAAACCCTAAACAAATGAGAGTCGTCCATATGAATCAGGTAAAGAAGGCACATTTGCCATAAGAAGTTGCAACCCTGCAGAGAAAGCCTATATAAGGAGTAGCAGACAAAGGAATCTTCCATTCCAACAAGTAAATAGCAAATCACAAAATTATTTCTCTTGCAATGGCAACCTGTCTGAAAAAAACCTACGATCCTCAAGTGTTCAACTATAAATACGGAATTATCTGCGTCCAGTGCACGCAGAAAGTAAATATATTGGATGAGCAGGAGCTCGAAGACCATTTATGGTCAGCCAATAATTTAATAAAGTGGCGAAGGTGTTACCTTTGCCACCGTATTTTATACGTGGGAAGACCGGCACAAGAATGCAACAAGTGCCGCTTGGAGCAATAAACTTTTATATTTATTACACTTTACAATTACACACCCCACACACAAACACAATGTAATTAACACTTACACCTAGCATATAAGTTTTTTTTTATATATAATTCTTTACACTACACTCTACAATTACACACTACACACACGAACAGAATGTAATAAACACTAACACATTTTATCAATAAACATATATTTTTTTTTCTTCTCTAAAAACCGAAAAATATAATTAACCTAAAAAGAAAGTAACCTATAAAGTAGCATAAGAGAACATAGTTGCAGAAACTATAAAGTTGCACACAGAATTTTTTTTTTAAAATCAGCCAGAGGGCGCCACTATAAGAGACCTCAACGTTGTATTCAAACTCGCGCTTGTGCTATAACCGTCTTCATTAACAGCCAAAATGCCGAAGCGCTCAGGCAACAGGCACAATAAAGCGAAAAAAAATAAGACAGAATTAGACGAAATATTCAGGGAGATGATTCCTATTCCTCCCCTAATAACACCGATTCCATCATCACCACCAAAAATGGTAACGTACCTATTAAAGTCACCTTCCATTCGAATCATCAAAAACAAAATTCCAAATACCAGACGCCATCTCATACTCCACCGACTACACCACCCGATACCCTACCGATCACACCGGAATATCCCACAACTCCGGACTTTAAGAGGACCCCGGAAATCAAAATCCCGAAGCCCCCGGACTTCAACTTCAAAATCCCGGAGGCACCCCCACCAAAATGGCCGGCCCTCATAAGGATCGACATCCCGGACCCAGACTGGCAAATATATAAAAAATTACCGGAGTCAGATCCACGAAGACGAATTTGGAGAACGCTCCAACTGTTTGGAACAGGGGCAGCCACCCCATATACACCCTCACGGGAACAATAATAAAAAGCGACCTATATATATATATATATATAAATAAGTCTTTTATTTCGTTTCCCACACCTCATACAAATCTCTCGAGGACGAGAGATCCCCCAGGGGGGGAGGTGTAACGTCCCACGGGGACTCGAACCGATAATTACCGACCGTCGATAAAGTAGAACTGTACTACATTACCGCAGAGCCAACCTATGTTACCGCGCACAAGCATTGTATATACTTTAAGATATAAATTATAATCTAAGCAAATATTAGAGAAGCAAATATTATAGAAATGTTAAGAATAATTAATTAGACATACTGCCAAAAGAGCAACACATAATAATATGTATTAAGCGAGAAAAATACAAAATAACGAAAACAGACATACTGCGCATGCGCCAGCCCGCCAATTTTCTAGTATAAAAAGAGGCGTGCGCAGCACCGAGCGCGCTCATTCGAATACAAACGACGTCCCTGCGACCAACGAATGCTAGTTCCTAGAGGCAGCTTACGTACTATCCAGCAGAATTTCAGCACGCTCCGGAAACGGTAGCGACTGGTTCTCAGTGTACAAAGGTACTGGGTGCTCCTTGTTGGATCTTTCATTCAGGGTCGAGAACTTTGTCTTCACGGAGGTTTCAAGCGTTGCTCCTATTAGTAGGTAGCAGCTTAACTTCTTAGCGAAGGCAAGGTCTACGGAACACTAGAATTCAAACCCTGCCACGAGTGTCGGGAACCGCTCCGGAAACGGCAGCGGCCGCCCTCACAGCAGAAGCATAAAATACGAACTCTGTCAAAAGTTTCGGGAACCGCTCCGGCAACGGCAGCGGCCGAGCTTACTACAGAAGCATATACTTATATTCACATATTTAACATATATTAGCGCAATTAGCATAGATAAAAACATAAAAAACCCAAAAACATAAAAAACACATATATAATCGTAGTCGTAAGCAATATTATAATCATTATTAGAATTAAGTGTTATTTTTGAATAAAGACATTGTTAAGTTTAAGTTGGATTTTACTCCTTAACTCTGAAAACGAACCCCCACCTATCCTATACTCGAGGGGATGCCGCTCTCCTCTCGAGAACCTGAAGCGTACCAGTAGTCCCCGGACAACCGGACGTTACATTCACGTTCTTTTTCTTGTTGTACCTACAATTCGGTAATATCATCGATGCAAATGTTAGTTTACAGGAGATGTTGTGACAGATTTCTTTTCCAATCTCTTCACATACACTACATCAATGTTAGCGAGCTGTCGGGCAAGCATTTCCGGAAGTTTATGATACGGAATCCATCCGTCAGACCAGAGAAGCCCGTGGTATCGCGTTGTAAGCCAGGTTACCTGTTTTTTTTTTCACGAACGGCGTCAGAGTAGTTAACGATACGGACCACACGTACTTGTTGAACATACCGATAATCGCGGGTTGATGTTGATGTTGTTGTTAATGTTGATGTTGGCGTTGGCATTGGCGTTCATATTGGCGTTGTCGATGTTGTTGTTATTGTTGTCGATGTTGTTCTTGTTGGTGTTGTCGATGTTGTTCATGTTGGTGTTGTTGTTGTCGATGTTGTTGTTGGTGGTGTTAGGAGGAATACAGGTACACAATTTCGGGTTAGTTCCAAAAATAAAAATAAATACAAAATTTGGTAGGGGGTTAGTTCTGAACAATTTTTGACGATGTCGTTAACGATTATTGTGGAATCGTACCTGCCGCAGCTGTTCCTTCCCTAAAAGCAATGTCTGCGATGAACACCGTACGATGTCCTTTCCATGAAAAAACACAATGATATGTGTGCACTAGAAAACGTGCAGAAAATAGGGTAGTTCATACATCGTGGAATCTAACGTGAATCGTACCTACATAAGGTGACCTGTCCAGTGAATGAACACTTAAGCTACATGTCTGTTAAAATTAGTATTCAAAAGTCGTTAATTAATCCCCTGAATGTTATTGCTATAAGCGACCTGATTTATTACTAAAGTAAGACATCCCGGAACATCATTCTAGCAATGTTTGATAGTCATAACTATCATTAAAAGTTTGACAGAGGATTAAATAAAAAAAAAAATGTACCAATGACCAGTGAATGAACGGGATAATAACAGAGGGGCGCGCGAAATTCAAAGTCGGTGACAAGGTACGCGCGAGCAAGTTCAAGGCCCTCTTCGAGAAGGGATACACTCCGAACTGGTCGACCGAAGTGTTCGAAATCGTAAGCGTACAACGAACGTACCCGGTGACGTACATTCTGCGCGATTCCGCGGGAGAGCCGATCTCGGGTGGATTCTACAAGTACGAACTACATTCGGTCGCGAATCCGACCGCCTCTCTCTCTGGTCGAGAAGATTATTGGTCGCAAGGGAAACCAGGTGTACGTTAAGTGGCTCGGATTCGATTCGTCACGGAACTCGTGGATAAGCAGCATGGATATTCTATGATTCCCGATTATAAACGCATTATATGTTACTGAAATAAATAAAAATAAATACATATAAATATATACATTGTACGTTTATTCAAGTATTCATATTCTCCTTCTTCATCTCGTATATGCGTACAATTAATCATAATAAAGTAAGGAAAAAATATATACATATATACATATAATTTTGGCTATGCTACACTATACAATTTTGGCTATTCTACGCTATATGTAATTTTGACTATTCTATGCTATATACAATTTTGACTATTCTACGCTATACATATATTAGATATTCGTAAATAACATGAACAAAAGAAAGAATGAAACGTATATACATACAAACATACAAACATGTAAACACACTATACAATGGGATTCTCGAGGGACTCGTCAGGCTCAAGTTCGAGGCGTTCGTGGGTCTCGAGCTCGGGGATTCGATAATGCCCCCACGGAAGGGTGCTGACCCGATCGACTAAAATACACCGTTTGTCGTCGAACGGACTGAGAGCGTTCTTTTCCCCACTCACGGAATACACATTATGCTCTTTGGGGCGTATATTGTTCTGCTGAATTGATTTCTCAGTGAGATCGCGGAGACAACGAATGTAATCGTCGAATTGTATATTATTCGCGACCACGTGTCTCCGCACACCCTTCACCTTCTTAGTCTCACTCGTAGACCCCACTACAGCGTTAAACATTCTAGTCGCGTCCATCTTAGACCGTAGTCCGACGAACTCGGTCATCAAGGCGCCGTTGTTCTCATCTTTCATGAGTCCCGGAACCTTTTTGTTTACGCGGGGCATACCGTACGGATTGTTGTTACGTGCCGGTTACTTTTTCCAAATTCATTTCTAAATTCTACTAATTTTTACAGTCATTTCGCAGATGTTCTCTATTGATCCAACCGCTTAGCGTGTTATGAGAATTTCCCTCAATCAATAGTCGATTATCTGTAGATATTCTTAATAGTGCTTGACTTATTTCTGATTTATTTCTGCTTGAAGCCGGTCACGTCAGGGCAGGTACTCACGAAGGAATATTATCAACGATCCTTCAACGCCATCGACGTTCCTGGAATGCGTGCTGTGATAAGTCTTTCGAGGCATTGTAGTAGACTACTTTATATTTTTCTTCCCTGTTAAAATTTTATTACAGTATCGTTGACATCTGATCCTACTATTAAATGTTGTGGGAGTTCCCTCGATCAATTGTCAATAAACCGATATGGTATACTAACCAATTTAAAATAATAATTGCTACGTGTGCAAAATGAACTTTGATGTTCCAAAGTTTTGATTATGCTCCACGTTCGATAGTTAAAAAGGGGCAGGTTAATCGGAAATATGACTCGTGTCCGTGTTTGCAAAGTTTAATCTATTCCTCTCTCCGAAAACAGCGTTTCAGAGCGCGCACAGACTATTGCGAATCCCGTTGCGATGAAATAGTGAAAGGCTCGTTAGAACGAGGCCATTTCTAAAATTACACACACCCGTTTATAAAGAAACGGCAGACTCGCGATACAGAGGTCGGCGAGGCAACAGGATCGTGTTGTCACTTGAAGCGCGTGAACAAGGAAACTCATCAAACGGGGCCGCTACACCGCGAGCTGCCGAAAGAGGATCATCCCCGCTCCGCCGATCCCGAGGCCCGAGCTACTCGGTCCACCCAAACCACGGGAGCGACGAGAGCGGCAAGATCAAACTCTCATTGGGTGTACGAGAGCGGGCAATTACAAACTTAAGTTAAAAGCCAAGCCTTAAGATTACGGATTATGATACTTTACAAAATTAAAATAATAAACTAAGCGTCTCGCTTATTCATCACGAACATGCCGCTCGCCTCGTCCGAGGGCACGACGACGAAACTATAAACTAGAAACAAATCTCCTGTGAAGCTATAGGAAGCCTCGCCGCCCGCCGTGACGACCGAACACCAGGCGGCGCTAGTGCGAGTCGGACACAGCAGTGTTGTGTTCCTCCTCCTGGTCTAGTGGTTCATCTGGTGTCCAATTTGGTAGAGGGCACAACGTGCCGATAGAGCGTGTTGTCGTCTTCGTGGCGGTTCGGACTTTGACGACGCGTACTAGTCCGTCCTTGCCCGGGTGGACCTCCAGGAGTCTGCCGAGGGCCCACTTTGTCGGAGGCAGGAGCTCGTCTTTGACGAGAACAAGAGTCCCAACCTTCCAATTGTGTTGGCGCCTCCTCCATTTAGGCAGTTGTTGGAGCTGGTGAAGATACTCCTGTGTCCATCTACGCCAGAAATGATCACGGAGATTAGAAATGAGTTTCCACCTTGCCAACCCATGGATCGAAATATCCGAGGTGTCTGGTTCAGGGATGGAGATCAAGGGCTCGCCGACAAGGAAATGACCCGGTGTCAATGAGGAAAGGTCAGACGGATCATCAGATAAGGCTGTGAGCGGCCTTGAGTTCAAACACGCCTCAATTTGACACATCAATGTGGTCAGTTCCTCGAATGTCAAGGTGTGGTCTCCAACAACCCGGCGGAGGTGGTACTTTGCCGACTTTACGGCGGCCTCCCACAGACCTCCAAAGTGAGGTGAGTATGGGGGAATAAACGTCCATTTCGTTCCGTCCATTGCCAAGGTCTCAGCAGCCTCCTTGTAAAAGTTGGACGCCGCCTTGAAAAGGTTCCTCAACTCCCCGTCGGCTCCTCGGAACGTGGTAGCATTGTCACTGAGCATTTCAGCGCAGTGACCACGTCGTGATACAAATCTACGATATGCTGCAACAAAGGTAGTGGAGGTAAGGTCTGAGACCACCTCCAGATGAACAGCCTTTGTACAAAGGCATACAAAAACAGCAATATAGCCCTTATACGCCTTATGACCTCTTCCCTTTGTTGTTCGTAGCATGAGTGGTCCAGCATAGTCTATGCCACTTTTTAGAAATGGCCTCGAGGGCTGTAACCTTGAAGCCGGAAGGTCACCCATCTGTTGGCTTCCAGTGGCGCCCCTGATTCGCAGACACCGTAGACAGTTTCGGATGGTTTCCTTGATTAAAAGACGTCCCCTGGGAATCCAATATCTTTGTAACAAGTAACCACGGGTTAAAGTAAGACCACCATGGAGTGTGGTCAAATGAGCATCAGTCACTAGAAGCCTCGCCAATGAGGAATGTCGACTAATGACGATCGGGTGCTTGTAGTCCATCGGCACGGCAGCCAGACGCAGCCTGCCTCCGACTCGTATGAGTCCTTGCTCGTCGAGAAAGGCTCGAAGAGGCGCTAAAGGGGAGGCCAGTTTGATTGGCCTTCCTTTACGTAGATCGTCAGCTTCAACTGCAAAGGTTTCTAGTTGACTCAGCCTGCAAAGCAAGTTCCGTGACTCTGACAATTCAATTGAGGTAAGAAACCCTGTTCGCTTTTGACCTCGGTGTCGCAAATTAAAGACAAAGCGTCGGACTAGTGAAATAACCCGACAAAGTCGAGGAAAGTTGGAGAACCGAGCTAGCAACTCATTCTTTCCCTTTTCCTGTACAACGTTAACGACCACCGAGTTTCGTTGCTCCGGAGCCTCGATCAGTTTCAAATCCAGCTCAGACTCCGGCCACTCCTTGGGACAGCGTATCAGCCACTCAGGACCGTGCCACCAAAGAGAGAGTGATTTAAAGGAGGTGAGATCCATTCCTCTAGTCGCAAGATCGGCGGGGTTGTCCAAGGAGCGAACGTGGCGCCAGGGAATCTCAGGTAATAGACGCTGAATTTCCGCCACTCGATGAGCCACAAAGGGCTTCCAGCGAGACGCGTGTGATCGGGTCCAGGCCATCACGACCGAAGAGTCGGTCCAGACGTAGATCCGGGCACCTCGAAGAGCCAGCTCTCGTTGCGTTTGTTTCAATAACCTAGCAAGGAGAATTGCACCACAGAGTTCAAGACGTGGCACGCTTATAACCTTTACCGGCGCGACCTTAGTTCTGGCGACCAAAAGATTTGAAAATGTTTGTCCTTGGCTCGTATTATGGACCCTAAGAAATACTGTAGCACAGTAGGCCCTTTCCGATGCATCGCAGAACCCATGGAATTCGACCTGGGTCTGATTCGGAACATAGGAAACCCATCTGGGAACTCGGATGTCACCAAGCTCCGGTAGACTTTCCCTAAAGGAATTCCAAGAGACGTCCACTGGCGGAGGGATTGGATCATCCCACCCGACTCCACAGAGCCAAAGGTCCTGCATTAGAATCTTACCCCTCACCAGCACAGGGGCGAGCCAGCCCATAGGGTCGAAGAGGCGCGCCAACTCTGACAGCACCTTTCTCTTAGTCCAGCAATCGTCCAGCTGAACTGGTAGTAGCCCCGGTCCCTTGATGGACAGCGTGTCCATGGCTGGTGTCCAGAGGAGTCCCAATGCACCGTGCGTGTCCGGCTCCTTGAACAACTTGGTTCCCGCTGAGTCCTGCAAATCTAGAAGAGGATGACTGGTGGCCCACTTACTTAGATGGAACCCTCCAGCACTTAAAATGTCGATAAGCTCCCGTTGAATCGCGACTGTGCCCTCTAAGTCATGGCCGCCCGCCAGGAGGTCGTCCACATAAGAATGCTGCAAGAGGGCTTGAGCACCAAGCGGAAAGCGCTTGCCCTCATCTAACGCAAGTTGGCGCAGGACCCGCAACGCCAAATACGGTGCTGGAGCAGTTCCATAAGTCACAGTGGTTAGTCTATACATGTCCAGTGAGTGACTGGGGTCCGCACGCCATAAGATGCGTTGCCAATCTCGATCAGCCGGGTGTACCAAGATCTGCCGAAACATCTTGACAATGTCCGTGGAGAAGGCATATCGGAAAAGTCGCCACTTCGTTAACACGCTCCACAACGTGGTTTGCAGCTTCGGACCAGGGGTCAGCAAGTCGTTCAAGGAGACTCCCGAAGAGGTCATACAGGAAGCGTTGAAAACTACACGAATTTTAGTGTTCTCTCCCTCTCCCTTCCACACCGCGTGATGGGGTAGGTAGTAAACCGGTAGTGAAGCGCTCAATCCCTCCGATAATCTTTCCATATGTCCAAGGCGATGATACTCCTCCATAAACTCCACATAGCTGCGGCGTAACCTCGGGTCCTTCTGCTGTCGTCGTTCATTAGCAAGCAACGTGCTCATGGCAGCTGGCCTGGAAGAGCCAAGTGTGGACGTACAATTACGTCGAAAAGGTAAACGGACGATGTATCGCCCTGTCTCGTCCCGCGTATGGGTTTCCACGAAGTTATCCTCGCACCAGACTTCCTCAGGGCTCACAGGCGACGACTCCGGAATCTCCTCCAGTTCCCAAAATCGTTGCAGCTCAACGGACAAGGGATCCTGTATGCGCGTGTGGAGCACACGACGCTTGGAAGAAATAACAGTGTCAGCCTCCTGGGAAACTGGCCCGAAAATTACCCAGCCGAAAGGCGTATGTGTAGCAGCAGGCGAACCATATGGACCTTGGCGCGTCTCTCCAAACAGGGAGGCGCAGACATCCGCACCGAACAGAATGTCAACCTGGGAGGGCTTGTGGAAGTCCGCATCCGCTAGGTGAAGATCCGTTAAGTGAGGCCAGTCAGTTACTGTAGCCAGACGTGAAGGGGTCGGAGGAATCACTTCGCGAGTCACCAATGCAAAAAAGGAGTGCCTGAAAGAGGAGTCGTAGTCAGGTGTCACGCTCAATTGGACCTCGTGCTTGGCTACGCCGACATCTCGTCCCTGAAAGCCGGCCAGGGTAACGTGGGTAGCCCTCCTCTTTAGATGAAGGGTTTGGGCCACCCATTCACTCACAAACGACGCATCAGCGCCCTGATCAAGCACTGCACGAACCGAAATGTACTTCCCATTCGGAGCCCACAAACGCACCCGGGCCGTTGCCAATAAAACCAAGCGTTTGGCACAAATTGAATTAACCAAAGCTTTGGAAGTAGATTCCTGTGGAACACTGGCCTTGTTTTCCGTCCTGTGGTCTGAGGTCACATAAGCATCATGCAGGAGAGTGTGATGCTTCGATTCACAAACCAGACAGCGAAAAGCAGAAGGGCAATCAGCCACCATGTGTCCTACGTTTAGACAAGATAAACAAACGCCTACCTTGATGGCCTGGACCTTCCGATCGCCCGCGTTCATCCCCTTAAATTGCGGACAGTAATTTAAATTGTGCGTGCCTTGACACAGTGGACATTGACGAGTGCGTTTGCCCCTTTTAGGTGGAGCCTCAGTCTTCACCGGAAGCGCCGTCCTGGAGCGTTCGGTGGATGGCTTCGATCCTTTTGCGGCATCGCGACGCTTCTCGGGCGCAGTCGACTCCTTAGTGTGTGCAGCATAGAGTGCATGAACCCGATCCTCGAAGAAGTCCTCGAGAGTAGCGAAGGAAGGGCTAAACGTCCGGTCCTTTAGTGTGACCTCCCATTCTAGCCGAGAAGTGGAGTCCAGCTTCTCCGCGAAAAGGAAAACGAACCATTCGTCCCACTCCTTCACTGGTCGTTCCAGGGCCGCGAACGAGTCGATGGCCTGGCGGAAGTCGTCAAGCAAACGTTTAATTTCGTCAGGGCTTCCTTTCGTCACCGGGACACAGTTCACGAGTCTCCTCATATGCGCCGCGGAAAGAATTCGTTTATTTTCGAAGCGTTTCTGAAGGCTTGTCCAAGCACCGTCGTAGTTCGCATCAGTGATCGGAGTGCGCTTCAGCATACTCGCAGTCTCACCAGTCAGGCTCGACTTCAAATACTGAAGCTTCCGAACTTTAGAGAGACGCGTGGAATCATGGATTAACGATCGAAACCGATCACGGAAGCTTTCCCACTCTAGCAGGTCACCTGAGAAGGTGGGTAACGGTATCTTGGGAAGTGTAGAGTCTTCATCGTTATCCACTCGTCTAGAGGTCGAAGCGCTCCTGGTTTCGTCTTTGGTTGACGGGTTTAGCTTACGAATCATATCCTTCAACACCACCGAATGTTGAAGATAAATCTCCTCAATATCCGCATACCGATCGTGAGCGACATAGTCAGTGTCCTTTGCATCCGGTGCCCGAATTACTAGGCGATGTCCCTCGGTAAAGCTCTTCCAGTATGCCTGTAGGAGTTCCTGTCGAGTTTCCAGCACGGACAATGTAATATTATTAGCACCTAGCTTGCGAAGATTAATTAGAAACCGTTCAATTCTTCCAGCGGTTTCGGCTTGTTCGGCGATCAAATCTTCCAGCTTAGTCGCCATTTTTCCACCGGAAACGAAGACTCAGTTAAAACTGAAGTAAATTCGGAACAATCCCGAAAATAGCGTAAGCTTACGGTCGGAAAGCACACCACGCACCTTTCCCAAAGCACAGAACGGAATTCGCGCTCAGAGTTTGCGAAAGCCTTGTCTCGCACTTCAGAAACGCACTATCACCTCGTGTCGCGGAAGCGCGCACAGGGATCGCGAAACTCGCATGGACGAACACGAATCCAAAAGAATCCGACGAATCCACTTAACACCGGGTAATCAGAAGAGTCCAAGACTCCGGCTCGAAGGACCAGAAAATGTGCAAAATGAACTTTGATGTTCCAAAGTTTTGATTATGCTCCACGTTCGATAGTTAAAAAGGGGCAGGTTAATCGGAAATATGACTCGTGTCCGTGTTTGCAAAGTTTAATCTATTCCTCTCTCCGAAAACAGCGTTTCAGAGCGCGCACAGACTATTGCGAATCCCGTTGCGATGAAATAGTGAAAGGCTCGTTAGAACGAGGCCATTTCTAAAATTACACACACCCGTTTATAAAGAAACGGCAGACTCGCGATACAGAGGTCGGCGAGACAACAGGATCGTGTTGTCACTTGAAGCGCGTGAACAAGGAAACTCATCAAACGGGGCCGCTACACCGCGAGCTGCCGAAAGAGGATCATCCCCGCTCCGCCGATCCCGAGGCCCGAGCTACTCGGTCCACCCAAACCACGGGAGCGACGAGAGCGGCAAGATCAAACTCTCATTGGGTGTACGAGAGCGGGCAATTACAAACTTAAGTTAAAAGCCAAGCCTTAAGATTACGGATTATGATACTTTACAAAATTAAAATAATAAACTAAGCGTCTCGCTTATTCATCACGAACATACGCCACTGCGTTCTTCCATGAGAAAATCTTTCATCAGCATCAATGTTCTTGGAACGCCGGATGCGATAGCACTCGAAAACCTAAGCATTGCGAGGCTGGGAACGGTCCGAGGCAACGACAGTTGGGCCTGTGTGTACGAAATGCATGCTCAGCAATTTGACTCTCTTTGTTCAAAGTCCCAAGTGCTCGGGCCTGCCCTGCGAACGCTCGTGGCAGTCGGCTGTTAAGTCGCATAGTGCGTGGTCGATCTGTCCGAGGGACATAACTATTCTCTAAAATAGTCTTGAGCCGGAGTTCCAGTGCATCCCAGTGATCGTGGAAGGACTCAGTCCCCGTAGAGACTTGTATATTCTTGTGTTTTTTTTTATTTATTATTTTTTTTTTACAATTTAAACTCCTATTAGTTTCAAACCGTATATTTAACTAAACATTAATATCTTCGGGCTGTATTGTAAACTGACTTTCGACATTGTACGTGTGTGTTGTGCGACACTCCTGCGCTTTATCATCTCGGACGCGGGACCCTCCAGGTCATACAGAGAGAGAAACTCAGAGAGAGAAAGAGAGAGAGGACTTGAAAATACGAATTAGCAATCTCTTGTACAGAGTTGGTGAGTGATTCGATCTGTCATGATATTGTACGGAGGCAGCAGCTGATTCAGCCACCTAGTGGGTTGTGGGTTTTCCCTCAATTAGCTGCTGCTTTCCCTTCGGCGTGTGACGCGTTTTAAAATTGGCTTGTTTCGCGTAATGTAAATTGTAACCACATTAATTATTCGAGTGAATGTGTAAAATTAACAATACACACGATTATTGATCCAACCACCTAGTGGGTTGCGGGGTTTTCCCTCGATCAATTATTGTTGATCAGTCATTGGTTCAAATCCATGTAATTTTCACCATTTTGTTCCACCTTCGAAAACTCCTATATATATATATATCTATATTGTAATACATGGTATATTATTCCTTAATTTGTCTAATTTTGTTTCGAACCAGTCCCCTCTAAAGTACCACATCCTGATTGGACAACCTGTATGGGTTGTAGACGAAAGCCGCGCCCCCAAAACAATCCTGATTTTTGCGTAATAATCCTATTATGTCAAAATTATAAAATCTCTTCTAAAATTAACCCCCTCACGTAACATTGTCCACCGCGTAATCACTGGTGTCGAATCGATCGATGTCACGCTTCATCCTTTTATACACATCCTCGCATTCTACACTATACATGAAACTGTCGGTGTCGGTGTACAGGACCTTACACCGATCACCGAACTTCGCGCGCATATATGCGTAGTGAAATTCATACAGACATTCCTTCGATACGTCGAGCACACTCATAACCACGTATATCGGTTTGTCGAACTTCACTTTTAGTTTTTGCGCATTTCGATGGCCACCAACTCCTCGGAGAAAATCGTACGACTGTGAAAGTTCGGTTTCGCGATCAGCGCTTCCGCGCCGTAACGACCGTCCCACCGCGTCACCAGTCGCACGTCTACGCGATTCCGCACATTCTCCATTGTCTTCCTGTACACCGCGTTATTCGTTAATTTGTATAGAGTCTTTTGAAATTCACTAGTAGCGCGCGTCCTCAGATCGGTATTCAATCGGATGTAGTCGCGTAACAAATGTGACTGATCGAATCGCAACACCGGATGAATTCGCGTCACGCGTAAACCGTGTCGCACGCACTGTTTTAGATAGCGATAGTGGATGACGTATCGCTCCGTATCGTCGAGCGTGGCAAGCAGCTTGGTTTGTTTTCCTTCTGGCGCGTGCTCGCGCACCGGGCAGAATGGAAGGTCGACGTGCGCCTCGTGGATCTCCTTGGGATATTCGATGTCCACCTCCAACAGGTACCCCTCGGATTCCTCGGAGTCCTCGTCGTGGTCGGGCAGGAATGACACGTTGAGCGCAGCCACTGTTGCGTCGTCCAGCCATCGAAACCCTCCTTTCGACCAACAGAGCGTAAAAGCGTGGACATCCGGGATAAAACCCTGTACGTGTCCATGAACACCTCCGTGTTCACTTATTCACAAATACTTTTGTCTACCAGACACGTACGAATAGTGCCGAATGGGTGATACGGCTCTTCCAGGTGCTGTGGTCCGTGTTTGGATATCGGAAACCCAAAGGCAAAATTACGCGTTTCGAATGCCGTCGCACAATCGGTGTCGGGTGCTCATTCACAAATCTTGCTAATTCACAACACAAAAACGTGTCCACGGTAATAGTCAATGTTCGAAGGTACAACACTTTATACACTTCAACCGTACCGTTCTCAATGTCCTGCAGAAGCGTTAACGGCGTACACACGACCGCGGTAAAGTATTTCACTTGCTTGCGATGCACGTCCTTATCACCAACAATGCAATACAATGTGCATTTGCTCGCAGTACTGTATCGCGCGATATGACGTAGCAATTGACGATGGTGATGCGACAATTGCATAAATCCGTTTTGAACGATACTGCCCCACGACGTCTCGGATAATGACGGTAGGCTTAACGTGTCGCGGATCTTATGTTTCTCGATCGTAAGCGTTTGGTCATTCAACTGCGACATCGCGGATGAAGGGCTCGCGTTACCATCGTTATCGTCATCGGAAGACGATGACGCGAGCATCGTGGGGTACTGACATAGGTATACTGTAAATCAGATGCCCATGGATCTATATCGAACTCTTTTCACCCTTACACGGTCGCTATAATACTCCCACCAACACTCAGATATAAACATACTGCATCGTGCAGTGCAACGTCATGTTTATTCTATGGACTACCGCGACGATTGACTTACATCCTCCTCGATCGTGAAAATACTCGGAACTCTACCCCGAATCATTATCGTTGTATGTTTACGATGGTTGCTTACACGAATGCAACGTCGAATAATTATTGCTCTATGGTTTCGTATGTGTAATCATGGAACGATCGCGTTAAAATCAGTCCTATCATGCTACTGCATCAGTCCGGTCATACGTTACTACAAGAAACGTTTTGAAAATTTATTGTGTCTGAGTCGATTGCAGTTGCATCGAAGACTGTCGCATCATAGTGTTGTTGTAGTTGTTGTTGTAGTTGTTGTTATTCTTGTTGTAAGCGTGATCATTTAGAAGGATATCATCCACCGTTCAACGCACGGAAATATAATCGATTAATACCGTAAGTTTCCATTACCATATTTTAGTGAATCGTTGTGTCAGCAACTTTGAGAATTATACGAAAAAATTCGTTTCAGATTATGTCATTGTCCGTGCAATTGAATCACCCAGCTGCCGCTGCAATCTCCGACTCCCCAGTGCAGCCTATACATGACTCCAACCACAAAATATATGTTGCGTGTCGGAATGTTGCGGTTCAAACCGAAGAAATTCGTGGTGACGAACTTCATGAGGCGGAAGTTGTTCACGATGGCGACATCTTTTTAAAGGTGTTTTACAATGCTAATGGCGAGGCGCCGGTTAACCACTACGCGAACGAACAATATTGGTTAAATAGGCATGCGCGGCAAAAAACATTCTTTTTAGATGTTAGTGATGATGAGGATGATGAATACTATAGTAATATATATCAACCGAATAGTTTCATGGATCCAAAAAGTGTAGTTTGGCGGAAATGTTATAATGCGAAACTGATTGACTTTAACGCTGTTTTTGCGAATGCAGTATCGGGGCTTCGGGCTTGCGATATTGCAGTTCAGACTGTCCCCGAGCAAGTTGCGGGTGATTCATTTTATACTGATGAGGATCTATTTAATGAAATCGTCGACAATACCATTATTACCGACGAAGATATCGCCCTATTTGCTGACGATGTTGTCGAGTGGGATAGTTAAGTTGAATAAATTACTACATCTTAAAAATCTTAATATTAATATGTCAGATTTACTTACCTATCTTCCACCGTCCCTGTGAAATAACATATCAAGTATTTGCATGTATCGCGATTATTTAAGCATTTTCGTTGACA
This sequence comes from Andrena trimmerana, assembly GCA_951215215.1. Classification (NCBI taxonomy): domain Eukaryota; kingdom Metazoa; phylum Arthropoda; class Insecta; order Hymenoptera; family Andrenidae; genus Andrena; species Andrena trimmerana. The sequence continues at coordinate 14,008,765 of OX578062.1, forward strand.
GATATTTATACGCGACGTTACATTCTTTCGTGAGGCGGTTGCGCTATTTAAGTTAATTAATCTCGAATAGCTATCGCGGTAGCGCGTCAAATACATTTTCATCGACGGATGTTTATACGAGCGCTACGTTGCATTCTTTCACGGCGATCGTGGAAATCACTGATAATGCATTCTTTACGAATGATATCGACGATGCTATATTCAACGATGATGTTGTCGAGTGGGATAACTAAGTTAAATAAATTACTAAAATCATGAAAATCTATGTACGAATTCTTTTCGCCCTTACACGCTTCCACGACGCTTGACTTACAGCTCCTCGAGAATGATGCTTGAGACGTCATTCTCAATCATGTAAATACTCGGAACTCTACCCCGAATAATTATCGCTCTATGTTTACGATTGTTGCTTACGCGAACGCAACGCATAGTTAATTTCTTCATTACACGTGCGCTGTATCGGTCCCACGGTTCAAATATCAAAACGCGTTCAATCCTGACCAAATATAAACATACTGCATGGCGCGGTGCAATGTCGTGTTTACTCCATGGGCTATCGCGACGATTAACTTACAGCCTCCTGGATCGTGAAAACACTCGGGACTTTTCACCGAATAATTATCGCTATATGTATACATCATTGCACGTGCACTGTATCGGTCCCACGGTTAAAATATAAACACACAGCATGGTGCGGTTCACTCTATGATTTCTCATAAATCATGTACCACCCTCTTTCTCAGAAATCATCATCGAATGCAATGTAGTGTTTATTCCATGGGCTATTGCGACGATTGGTTTACAATAATTATCGCTCTATGTTTATATCATTGCACGTGCGCTGTATCGGTCCCACGGTTAAAATATAAACACACAGCATGGTGCGGTTCACTCTATGATTTCTCAGAAATCATGTACCACCCTCTTTCTCAGAAATCATCATCGAATGCAATGTAGTGTTTATTCCATGGGCTATTGCGACGATTGGTTTACAATAATTATCGCTCTATGTTTATATCATTGCACGTGCGCTGTATCGGTCCCACGATTCAAATATAAACATATGGCATGAAGCGCGTGCGCTGTACAGGTCCCACGATTCAAATATAAACACACGGCATGAAAAAAAAACGCACGGCAATGTTTATTCCATGGGCTATCGCGATGATTGATTTAAAATAATTATCGCTATATGTATACATCATTGCACGTGCGCTGTACCGGTCCCACGATTCAAATACCCATACAGCACACTCCGTTGCCCGAGGCTTGCAGGAAGGTTCCATGGGGGTTGCCGTGGAATGTTGCCTCGGTGCGGACATAGGAACCTTCCTTGAACATTCCAGCCATGTAGCGGTGGAACATTGCCACTTGGAACCTTCCTGCCAGCCTCACGGAACGTTCCGGACATTCTCTGGCAATGGTCATGGAACGTTCAGGACATTCTCTGGCAATGGTCACGGAGCTTTCAGGGCATTCTCTGGCAATGGTCAAGGAACGTTCCGGACATTCTCTGACAATGGTCACGGAGCGTTCTGGACATTCTCTGGCAATGGTCAGGCAACTTTTCGGACATTTTACAACAAAGGTTCCAGAATCGATTCTTATATCGACTTTTCCCTAATTGATATCAATAATAATTATTGTTGGTGCAGATTACTGTATATGTACATTTTTTTTACAAAATCCTTATGGAAAAAGGAGAAACATTTATACACACCATTGATTTGTTAAATAAATCGGCTACACATTTTTTACATTAACACACACTATATTATTCAGAGTAGGAAGTTCAAAGTTTCTCCTGTATATTAGGTTACGCTTTGTGTAGACGATATAAGTTGTTGTATGCTTTATGTAAACTATGGGATTATTCCCGTTTATAATAATAACAATAATAATAATAATAATAATAATAATAATAATAATAATAATAATAATAATAATAATAATAGAGTAAACCAACCAGTAATTGACCGCAGACCAGTGAATAACCATTAGGCAAAGAAATGTAAATTATAAATTTAAAAAATACTATATGTTTATAAATGGAGTGTAGTTGCACTTTTAATATTCCATATTTTTAGTTACGCATATTAAACAAACATTAATAAGTACAATTCTTAATAAAAGTATGCGGTCATTTACAGGGCTTCTCATTCAACAATTCGGTCATTCACTGGTTGGTTTACCCTAATAATAATGTCAAAACGAGCCTTCATTTTTTAATAATTTGAGTTTAAAGTTATGCACGGTAGGCGGTAAAGTTCGAATACGTAAGCAATCCTTTCAATCTTGGTTGTAGCTGCAGCGGTAAAGTGTTCGTCTACGGTGCTCGAGGTCATGGGTTCGAATCTTACTGAGGTAAAAAAATTTTATATTTATTATTAATGACGTACAGACGTTATACTACTACGATTCTGCACACATTCATGTCCCCGTCGTGTCTCTCGCAGCACAGTATAAAATAATATATACTATCAATATTTTTATTTTTGGCCTTACTGTTCGGAACGCTACGTGTGCATTGCCAGAGAATGTCCTGAACGCTCCGTGAGCATTGCCAGAGAATGGCCGGAACGTTCCGTGAGCATTGCCAGAGAATGACCTGAACGCTCCGTGAGCATTGCCAGAGAATAGCCGGAACGTTCCGTGGAATGTTCCAAAAGGGCGGACATAGGATTCTTCATGGTACGTTCCATCAATGTAGCAGGAAGCTTCCGGTACTGCACAGGAACCTTCCTGCTACATTGATGGAACCTTCCTGCCATGGAAGTGTGCTATAGGGGTATAAACACACGGCATGAAAAACGCAGGGCAATATTTATTCCATGAGCTATCGCGATGATTGATTTAAAATAATTATCGCTATATGTATACATAATTGCACGTGCACTGTACCGGTCCCACGATTCAAATATAAACACACGGCATGAAGCGTGTGCACGTAGGTGTCATAACGCGTTCAATCCTGTCGCGCGCCATGATTCCTTATCTTTTCTCAGAAAAATCTTTTCTCCTGGTCCACCCTCTTTCTCAGAAATCATAATCGAAGACGCGATTTGAATTTCCACGAATCGGTTGCGGTCGCGCCTGCGCACCGATCCCCGCGCGCGTGGGGAGATTGCGCGGCGGCGACGCGTGCCCAAAGTACCTTAAACATTCAACAGGTGGGGCCAATACGAAATGTATGAAAAATCTGGAAAATTTACCAAGGCGGGCCCAAATACCGACGCGGACCCAAAGTACCTTAAACATGCAATAGGTGGCGCCAATACGAAATGCGCGCAACGCCATTTTGAAATTTTGAAAATCCTCCCCCTCCCCTGTGACGTCAGCCCCCTCGCATACGAACTCGAGCTGCGCGCGCGACGCCATTTTGAAAATTTTCAAATCCTCCTTCCCCTGTGACGTCATCCCCCCTCAACCACGAACTCGGTCGACGCCATTTTGGAATCCCCCTCCCCTGTGACGTCATCCCCTCACCCACGAACTCGGTACCCCCTCCCCTCCCTACCCTCACCCACGAACTCAGTACCCCCTCCCCTCCCCACCCCCTCGCCCTCGCCGAAGAGCGCGCGGTACCCCCCGCCCCGCCTCACCCCTCGAGCACCATGGTCCAGAATCGGCATAGCCTACCTACTTAAAGTTTCCGTTATTAATGCATAAGATGAACTAGTCATGCCGTTTTTGAAGAAACAAACTTATTTTGAATGAGACACCCTTGTGTCCTTATCTTTCTGCTTCATTATAAATATCAAGTTTTCGCAGCTCAACTTCATACTCGTTGTCACTGGCATTCTTTTAACTGCAAGCAGTACAAGTTAACGATAAAATGGTGCACATAAATCCGGCGAATGTAATTAATTTACTGATAACTGCTCTACATATATCTAGAATACCGCCGTCTCCTATTAATCATAGAGAAGACGAATTATCAGAAATTATACATGCTATAATAGTTAATAGTAAGAATGACGTTTCATTCACAACCGACTATGTTACAACCCTAGTATTTGAAGATCTAGCACGGCCCCAAGAATGTGAGTTTGTTCAAGACGATAATATCCAGGAAGATGAAGAATTTACTATCAATGAATTTGATGATGTGTGTGTCCCAGGTGAAAGTGGTAACGTAGATTTAAATTATAAAATTCGAGCTGTTGAGTTTTGGAGAAGCGGCTCAAAAGATAGAAAACCTTTCGGCAGTGTGCAACATCAATTCAGGAAAGTTAAATCAATTCAACAATTGTCCCGCTGGAAAGCAGCGTTGGCGAATGGTGGTACACGCAGAGAACAGCTGTTATCTATCTTACAATATGTGTTGGACAAATTTCAAACTGCTATCGATCAGGGCTCAGTGATACATGACATTGATTTAAGAAGATGGGCGCTAGAAGAAAAAGAGCTGGTCAATCTTCCTACATTCAAAGCAGGCCATACCTGGATCATGAATTTCAAAAAAGTGCACAACATCGTTTCGAGAAAAGTTACAAAATTCGTCAGCCGTTCCGCACGGCAAGATAAGCAACATTTACATTTAACTTCTTCCGAATTCGTAAATCAGGTAAAACCATACATTGCTACACACAATCCAAGTAATGTATACAACGCAGATGAGAGTGGATTTAATTTAGAAATCCATTCCGGTCGTACGTTGACACCCCGTGGTGGAAAGACAATAGAAGCATCCGTGCAATCAGTATCCTCAATCACACATAGTTATGCCATTCTCCCTACGATTTCTGCGAGCGGTCAATTACTGTCACCCCTGTTTATGGTGTTAAAAGAAACTACCGGAGAATTTGGTCCCAGGGAGGAAAAAACTTTATTCAGACCGGCTAATGTGTTCTTGACTGCTTCGAAATCTGGGAAGTTGACATCGTACCATTTTAACATTTGGTTAACAGAAGTCTTTTTACCTAAGACTGGATCTCAAAGTGTCCTGTTGCTTGATGCATGGAGCGGCCACTGTCCTTCCACTTTTGAACAAAATATTCCGGCCAACAAACAAGTTATTGCGTTAACCATACCGAAAGGAACAACAGGTCTGATACAACCGCTGGACGTTTTTGGATTTCGGATATGGAAAAATTTTGTAAGAACTTTTTCACACCGCGTCTTACTATACAATCTTGACGTCAATTTACATTTGCGAAATAATATCATCAAATTGCAATCTCTCACACATATTCAATTGTCTTCTCCGAGATTTCAGGAATTATTTAAATACGCTTGGTATAAAAGTGGATACCTTGAACAAAGACAATCGCGGTTTGAATGAAGAATGCCAGTGACAACGAGTATGAAGTTGAGCTGCGAAAACTTGGTATTTATAATGAGGCAGAAAGATAAGGATACAAGGATGTCTCATTCAAAATAAGTTTGTTTCTTCAAAAACGGCATGACTAGTTAATCTTATGCATTAATAACGGAAACTTTACAAACAGTCGTGCGAAATTATCAATAATTAACCATACACTTGAAAACACCTCGTGCTAAATGTACCTCGTGCAAAACAAATATGATAATTGTATCAACACTTTTATCAAATGATTAAATATACCTTCTACAAACAAATATGTATACCGCTAAAAATAGCTCGATAAGCTTCTTTATTTTATAAGCAATAAATTCAGAGTTGGGCAAAATGTTATCTAATTTAGGTAGTTGACCATTTGGTTTCGTCAACTACCTAAATGAACGATTACAAAAAATAATGTGTAATCAACTACACAATTACAGTTTAATCGTAATTTGTAAGATGCAATTAAATTACATTTTGCCCAACTCTGAATAAATTATACATAATACACTTTAGCATGTTTGAATATTATCACATTTGTCACCACCATGTATTAAGGCTTGCAGCAAATAGAACGAGTCTTATAATGCAACTTACTATGTGTTGTGAGCGCCCAACCGTGCGAACCGTGTACATGCCATCGTGTAACTCCATAAGCCGATAGTGCATTATACAATTCATATACACGGTTGAATTCACAAAAAAACACCCTATATTTTTAGTTATTATATAAATGGAAGAATTGTTAAAAATAACGCGAAGTAAAATTTTTTTTTTAAGAAATTTTTTTTTTTTTTAAATTTTGTTACCGTTATGTTGTACCGCTTATTGCACCATTAAACTGTTACGAGCCGAGGCTGAGAGCAATGTGAATGGCGGCTGCGAGGCCGAGGATTGAGTTTGTTTTTTGGAGTTTGTTAGTAGCGGACGAACCGGGGTCTGGTATCCCCGGGAGCCGCTATAAGGAGGTTGGTTGTCGTAGACGAACCGGGGTCTGGTAATCCCCGGGAGCCGCTATAAGAAGGTTGGTTGTCGTGGACGAACCGGGGTCTGGTATTCCCGGGAGCCACTAGGAAGATAAGCTTTCACGGACGAATCGGGGTCTGGTATCCCCGGGAGCCGCTAGGAAGGTGGAAGTCGTGGACGAACCGGGGTCTGGTATCCCCGGGAGCCACTAGGAGGTTGGTTGTCGCGGACGAACCGGGGTCTGGTATCCCCGGGAGCCACTAGGAGGTTGGTTGTCGTGGACGAACCGGGGTCTGGTATCCCCGGGAGCCACTAGGAAATGTTAGTTTAGCCTCGTAACTTTATAAAGTGATACACCTTGAGCGGTAAAGGAGTATCTATATGGGTTTATCTTGAAGAGGAAATTCAGATAATGATTAATTTAAATAAAAGAACTCTGGGTTAGAAATAACTAATTATATTCTATATGTTCAGTCTTTTACAAATGTTTTAGTGTTTAATTGTCGCGGTACCTAAGTCCACCTCTCGGTTTTGACGCACTGAGAAATGCGGGGGTCTCAAAGAGTTTAAATGTAACAACACTTATCAGCAACTCTACGTACTGTCTGGTTTAAGTTGAAGTAAATAAGCCTCTTTCGTCTACGCGTACTAGATTTGAAATGAGCCCCCGAGTGTGAATTCGTGGCCCTTTTTATACAGTGAAATTCGGCTTAGAAAGTAGTGGGGACATGAGTGCCTCCATTGAATATAAGGTTTTCGGGGAAAACTTGGTTGCATCACACCACCGCAGGAAACGGTGACCCCGTCGGGTCACGTGCATTCCGGACACCCAAAAGGGTTAGAGAGTCAAAGATAAGTCTGCGTACGTAACAAAACTTTTGTTTGAAACTTTTTTTCTGTCTGTTGTACTTTGAAAGTTATACGCGAAAAAGTGGAAGTGGCAATTTGACTTTGAGGTTAGTGTTCACCCCCTTAAAGGGCGATAGGGCACAAATGAAACACACCGTTGTTCTTGTTATGAGTCACTCTATCAACCCACAAAGTTGCGTTCCAATCGGTGAGTCCGGGTTCGCGGTGTTCCCTTGTTAGATACATTGGATGGGGCACTTTGATACAAAGCCTAAATTGTATGAGAATGGGGCAGAATGATACAAAACCCATTTTTTACTCAAGTCATTATATTCTCATTATCTTCTAACTTTAATGATTCTTTTGATTGCTATTATAATATTGATTAGTTGTGACATGCATAAAGCAAAAAAATTTTTTATTTTACTCATTTTTGTTGCATAACATATGAGATTCAGTTTTTCTGCATCAATCTACCCCACTTCCCCCTACATATCGCGCAGCCTTCGTTTCCTTCTGTTTAGCAGCTCTCTTTTCCTTTTCTTTCTTCTTCTTTTCTTCGATTTGGCGAACAACCTCGGGCGTTTTCTTATTCATTGCTGCGTTCAATCGCGAGTGCACTTGGTTACTGTTGTACTCCACGACAGCAGCAGCACATCTTCCTGTATAGGATCCTCTTTCGGCGAAATTTAATCTTTTTCCGCCAATGTACTTGGCAATTATTGCGTTCAAACTTTCCACAGCGTTATTACTGGTGTTGTAGAGTAAGCTCTCCGCATGAGCTAACAGTGTACGAAGTATTTCTTGTACGTCCTGGTACACACCAATATTCATCAATTCTGGAACGATGTTTCTTTGATTTTCTTTATTCTTCCCATCGCAGAAATATTTGAGTCGTGCACACTCTTTGTGTTCACCAAACACGTGGCTCGGAACATTCTGTATGTCGTCATAGAAATTCTTCGTTTTCTCCTCGATTGACACATTCTGATTGTATCGAAACTTTGCGGCTTTTACGACGTCCGTGCGTATCCGGCGAATGCTACTTCCACAGCTTGCCGCAATGGCCCAGGTGTAGTCTTCTTCACAATCGCTTTCATTTTGTTGCAGAAGTTTCGCAACAAATGATTCGTGCATTCATTTTTTTTTTTACGCGAATCTGTCTCTTATATGGGTCAGCATCAATAATCTTCTTATACACGCTGCTGTCCCCATCAACAATCAGAGTAGAATAGACGAGCCAACGTTTTTCTACGCTAGTACTGAATCCTTCTAGTATAGCATTGCTTTCCATAGCACTCGATGCTCGAGATGTGTTCCAGTTTTTGAAACATGTGTGCTTTCGGGGTTCTTTCTCTTTTTTCGCAGCAATCCGACAAATTCTGCAATCTTTATTTCGAACGCCGTAAAATAAAACATTTTTCGTGTGATAGCCAACTATCACGCCGACTCCAGACGCAGAATCGTAACATCCACTGCTGTAGGATCTCTTCATCCAGCTTCCGTCGGCCACAACGGGGATGTGAGGGGTCCCTGATCTGGAAAGAACGTCGCCTCTTTCAATCGCTAAACGTTTTTCTTCTTCAGCCGCTGCTAACATCTCTTCTTCTGCAGCGGCAATTGCAGACTTGACGAATTCATCTTGATTCTTCACGAAGTCTCTCTTCGACATGCAATGTATGTTCACTCCTGCAAAAGTGTGTTCCAACTGGGCATAACTGCCTCCACATAAAATTGTTGCATTAACGGCGCCCTGATTGCTATCCACTTCTTCAGCTTCGTCCGATTGATTGCGGATTTCAGCTTTGTGATGGCATAAAGTGCACATTACGCTGAAGATGCTCTTGAAGCCACACAGTTTCACACCAGTTATTCGTAGGTGATCAATGCCACAGTCTTCCCTGTGTTTTGCATGCTTACCTATTTTCTGCAATTGGGCAAGCACATTTTGGAAATTCATGATATCGTTGCTATTTAGAAGACGCGATTGTTCTTGCGGCTCGCTCTTCGCAACTTTTTCTACAACGAAGTTTTCTCCTTCGTTGCTTTCTACATCCGTGCCTTCTGGTATTTCAGTTATCAGTTCATCCAGCGCCTCTTCAGTTTCTCTCGAACTGACCGTATCAGTGTCTTCATCGGATGGCAAGTGCATTATCTCTTGGGACGTATGATTTCGTCCATCGGATGTTGATGGTTCCTCTACCATACGTTCCTCGGCCACTTCTTCTGAATGTTGTCCTACGGCAGTGTCGTCTGCCGTTTTTCCCCTTTCCTGTTTCTTCCGAAGGGTCAAAGGCCTTCTCTTTGAGCGACATACTTTCCGTTTCGAAAATCTCCTTGCGGACGGACGTAAGTGTCGCGGACGAAACGGAGAATTATTGTCCATATCTTCTTGCACATCCTGCATATTCACATTTAGAATGTCACTCATTTTACACTAAACCAACAAACACAACACAAACACAACACAACACAACTCAAAATCCTTCTACCCGTTACAAAAAAACGAAAACGCGAACCGTGAACGTGTAACGTGAATCCGAAGATTCGTCTGTGGTGCGTTCTGAAACAAATGATGCTCTACAAACCAGGCAACGCAAACAGTCGGTCAGGAATTGGCGGGCTCTAGCTACCGCTGATGGAGGGGGAAATACCTGTAGGAGACGTGGTTATGTGTACGCGAACTGGTAATTGGAGCCCCGGCGATCCCTGGTTATTTAGAAGCCCGGCGACTATCCCCACAATTTCTTGGAATTGTTTGGTCGAGAGTGAGAGAATCTGAAAAAGAGCAACAGCGGACAAAAGAGTCACACGTATTTGCTGTCGACTACTAAAGAGAAACAGCATGATACTTTGTCTCGCTTCGTCGTTCACGTGCATCGTACGTTCCAAAGTTGGGCAAAACTTTATCTAAATAAAAATCACAAATATCGAACAAAAGATAAATAATTTTTATTCGTTATTCGAGGCCCGAACAATCGAAGTTATCTTTATTCAGGTGCTTTTGAACCAAACGAACGAATGCTCGTTCGCCCTTCATTTCAACAAAATACATGCTCATTTAGTGTAAAGTCATAAATAGTCTCAAATAAATGTATTATAATAAAGGGTGCAATTTAACAAGTTCGCCTATGGCGCAAAAAAGACTTGAGCCGGGCCTGCGTCAAGATCTTGCGAAGCCGTTCCCGTAAGCACTTGCCACCATCGTGCACGCCCGTCGCGCACGCATAGGACGGAGTGTCACGGCGCCCGAAAGGTGGAGCAAGACAAAACATCAACGCGTCGTCTGTCTCGTTACGTCCTCGCTTGCTTCCAGTGCCCCTCGCTCGCTCTCGTTCCATCTCGCTCTCGCCTTCGTCTTGAACGACGAAGCGGGACAAAGTATCATGCTGTCTCTCTTCCGTAGTCGACGACAAATACGTGTGACGCTTTTGTCCGCTCTTGCTCTTTTTTGGATTCTCTCACTCTCGGCCAAAGAATTCCAAGAAATTGTGGGGATAGTCGCCGGGCTTCTAAATAACCAGGGTTCGCCGGGGCTTCAATTACCACTGATGGAGGGGGAAACACATACAGGAGCGGTGGTAATGCTGCATGAACTGCTCCTGCATCAATCACGCACGCATGACCACCGCTCCTGTAGGTGTTTCCCGCTCCATCAGCAGTAACTGGAGCCCGCTGATCCCTGCCAGTCAGTCCGTTGTAAACTGGTGATTTGGACGGACAGAAACACTTCTCACGAAATGCCGAATCCGGAAAATGTAAGTATTATATTGTATATTATAATACGGAGTGACTCTTTGGCTAGAGTATTCAAAGGCAATGCCGCCAATAAGCCGCGTCCCGCTGAGATTTGTGGATTTTGACGCTCGCGACGAGATTCACTACGGCGGATTAAAAAATTCTTTATTCTTCGTCGAATTGATATGGGAATGATACCGATGATTTCCTGGCGTTCTCCCGATTAAAATCATGTCGTGTAAATCGGACTATTTTTTACGAAGTTAGCTTGGGACCATTTTCATCGGCGCTACATCGATTGGCGCCATTTTCGCAAAGATCTGACCGACGCGCGTTACAATAAGTAGGACGTTTCAATTTTCTTACGAAAAGTAGCACGTTTGCCTTCGTTCTCACGAAAACTATCACGTTTCCTTTTGCGCTCCGAAAACCAGCACGATTGAGCGGTTTACCACGTGATTAAAATTTTCATATCTTTTGGAGATTAGATGGAATTATTATTTATTAAACAATATTTTCATCAATTGAATTCTTTTAAACTGACCACGCGCTGAAACGTGATAGTTTCTGCAGTCTGGAGTGTAATCCAAAACGTGCTATTCTTCGTGGCCAAATCGGATAATATGTTAGTTTTCGCCGCAAATTCCCAAATGTGCTATTTTTCGTGGCGAAACAGTATAACGTGCTAGTTTTCGCCGCAACAGTACGAAATGTGCTATTCTTCGTGGCGAAACAGTCAAACGTGTTAGTCTTCGCGGCGGAAGACCAAACGTGCTAATATTCGTCAGAAACGATGGAACGAGCTTCTTTTCGTGGCAAACCGAAACGTGCTACTTTTCGCAAGAAAATTGAAACGTGCTAGTTTTCGTAACGCACGTAGTGATGAGAAATGCAGAACGTGAAATTCGTCACTTCCACGAAACTCAGCGAGGCGCGGCTTATTCGCGGCATTGTCTTTACGACTCTAGCGACAGCTGCACAATCTTACTATTTGGAATAAAATAATACATTCGTTATTTCATTTCCAGATCATGAAAACATTCGGGGCCTGGCGTAAGCCGGGGGACGAGGAGGAGAGAGACAGATGCTAGGAATAGGAAGGAGGAGGAGAAGGAGAAAGAGGGGGAGGAGGAGAAAAAGTAGAAGGAAGCGGAAGAGGAGAAAACGGAGGAGCAAAATAAAAAATTGCGTAAAGAAATGGCAAAGGTAAGTTATTTATTTATTTATTTATTTCTTTATTTATTTATTTCACGGGATCAACCCAATAATTACAAACAAGAAAGTACACACTGGTGTACTAATTACAGTAGTATACGGACAGCTACAAGACCGCAGGAAACCCTATGCCATGGGTGCACCGAAAAGCGAGACTACCGACCGTCTGAATACTTCAAGCGATGAACCAAAGAAATTAATCCGGTCGGCTACCTCGCTTCCCCGCACACAAACCCTGGTGATAGGATCGCTCAGGCGAATGTTGGTCCGGAAAAATCTGACACGAAACAGTGGAGAAAAGCGTAGCGGTCTGGACAAAGCACTAAATTTAATTAGCTCCAATAGCCGGGACAATTTATGTCACCATTAATAATTTTAAACAGAAAACACAGATCCACCAGCACTAATCTCTGCTGCATCGTTAAAAAGTTGAATCTACGCTGCACAGGCCCATAGTCATGGTCGAAAACAATGAGTGGTTGCCCCAGCCGAATGGACGCAAACCATAGAAACCTATGTTGGACTCTTTCAATAGCCATCATAATGTAAGCCTGGTGCGGAACCCAGATCCCCGACGCGTATTCAAGGAGAGGCCTAACCAACGCATCATACAAAAGTTTGAAGGTCCTCATGTTCTTAAACCCACGCGAATGCCTCATAATAAAACATAGTTTGTTGGATGCTAAGTTTGTAGCACCAATAATATGGTTCGCAAAAGAAAAGGCAGCATTATAGGTCACCCCCAAGTCACGCACTCTCTTAATGCCGTACAGTACCGTCTGGCCTATCGAATACGCGAAACTACATGTACTACGTGCACGCGTAATCCTAAGAACTTGACATTTCGTCAAGTTCAACGGCAGCCTACTTAACACGCACCAATTATATAATCTATCCAGGTCGCCCTGGAGATTTACGGCGTCGTCTAAACAGTTAACAGTAACGAATAACTTAAGGTCATCCGCAAACAGTAACGGAGTACCGAACCGAAACAATTCCGCGAGATCGTTTATGAAGATACATCAGAGCAAGGGACCCAGATGTGACCCCTGGGGCACCCCTAATGAGACCTGTATCGGTTGAGATTGGCACCCACGCACCTTGATAACCTGGGTTCGGCCCGATAAGTAACTGCCGAGCCACTGCAATAACACTCCATGTATTCCAAAAGTACCCAATTTCCTCAGCAGAATGCCGCGATCCACCGAATCAAAAGCCTTTTTGAAATCGGTGTAGACCACGTCCACCTGTTGACGCGAGTCCAATGCAGAGGACACAAAATTTGCAATAATTGCCAGGTTTGTCACCGTGGATCTACCCGGAAAAAAACATGTTAGGCATCGGACAAGCTACCTCTGATCAGACCCGAGAGCTTGCTGGTGACTAGTTTCTCGAATATCTTAGGGAAACAACTGAGCAGTGAAATTGGCCTGTAATTCCCGACCTCGCTCTTCAGGCCCGACTTAAATACAGGCGACACCACATTCAATTTCCAGGACGCCGGAAAAGACCCAGAACTAAGTGACCTGTTAAAGATAATCCATAATGCTCTGGCAAGACCATAAACACAGGATTTAACAAATATCGGAGGTAACCCATCTTCACCAGCAGACTTATTCGAGTCAAGATCATTAATACCCTTAAACACCTCTGCGAGACTAATATCCAGGTTACAAAGATGTACCAACGCAGCGCAGTCAGGGGCCGCGTCCAAGGGTATCCGAGAAGGCAGGACAAAGACCGATTTAAATTGTTCCGCAAAAAGGTTCGCAATTCCCTCGTCCGAGTCCGAAACCACGTCACCAAGATGCATACTTGCAGGCAAGAGAGTATCCCCCCTTTTGGAATTTACATGCCCCCAGAAAGCCTTAATATTACACGATATATTACCTTCCAGCCTAGCTATGTAGGACGCATAGCCCCTATTCACCTTACACCGCGCGCGGAGAAACGAGAAGCTATAGAAATTGCACTGTGTATTTCAGCTCTTCTAGATACCATGCGCTATCTTCTAATTTCTAATAACCTGCCTTAGTTCACGCGAGAACCAGCTCGGGAAAGACGACTTAAAAGTACGGTACTTAGGTACATACGACTCTATTAGATAACTTAAGTGCGAATTCAGAACGCAGACACACTCATCAGTAGACAAATTCAACAGAGCACGGTCCCAATCAATGCCAATAAGCGCCGAATTTATGGAGACATAATCAGCTCTAAAAAAATGAAACTTGATCGCAACCCCAGGCTGGGGTCTTCTACTAGTAGCCATAACCGAAAACCACAGGGGCGGATGATACAAGTCAACTGGAAGAATAGCTGTCACAGGACTAGACATATTCATCACCGTAAAGTTAGCATATATCCAGTCAAGCATTCGACTGTCATAATTACCCACGAGGTTAAATTGCAACACATTATGGAAATTCAAACACTCCGCTATCGTAGACGTCACCAGAATATCATCCACACAGACCGACTGCAATATTGGGACCAGCGCCGAGGAGGAGTCACAACGCCGAATGACACGTGGCAGATTAAAGTCTCCCACAACACATAAATTTATATCCGCCGCATTAACTAGTAACTCGTCTATACAATTACAGTGCCCGATATAGGACGCTGGCGGTGATCCGGGCGGGAAGTAAACAGCGCCAAAGATATAAACCGATTCACCCATGATAACTTTAACAAAGACCTGCTCTATGTTATCAACGGAAGGAATGAGCATAGTCGCGCTCCAGCTTTTATTTACAGCAATAAGGACGCCGCTTCCACGAGAGAACTTGCTAGTCGCAGCGCACCTGTCTTTATGAAAAATGCTATAATTAGGCAACCCCAGTTCGGCGGAAGCAATATCCTCCATTAGCCATGTTTCAGCAAAAATTAGGACATCATAATCAACGTGGTGCACCAAGACAGATTCGCTTAAGACTTGCAATTTAGTACGCAACCCTCTTACATTCTGATAATAAACCAGAGGGGCTACTCGCGGTTTTTTGGAGCAAAACCCCTTCGAGCGATCATCGGTGTGCCGTTCCTGAATCTGATGGTCAGCGCAGGGTCATCAGCGAGGCGAATCCGTTCTTGCAGGCCTCGGAGGTGTTTCCTCTGCTAATCCGTATAGTCCAATGCTATTCTCTCAACACCTTTGTAGTTGCTCTTCAGGCGAATGATCGAACGCGCCGATAAATCCACCGGCAACGTGACTTTAACGGGCCGTACTTTCCCCGGGCTCCTTTTTCCAATCCTCCTGACAGTTATATTATCATAACACCTCGGAGCCAACTTGTTCAAAATGTCCGCTACCTTGTCACGGTCAATGCTAGCGGTTGACGTACCGGGCTCCGTTGAACCAGAGGAAACGGCTTCCTCCAATTTAAAAATCATCAAATTGTTCTCCCTGCTCTTCCTGTCGTATACTTCAGCTACCGCCGTCTCAATTACAACCGTGTCCTTGATGCAGATCCTGAATTTTCTGACGCCAAGTCATTGATCCTGGCCTCCATAGCATCCACTCGTCCAGCCAATGCACCAATCGAAGAACCAAGCTTCTTGCACTCCGCCTTGACCTCACGCAGAAACTCGCCCCGATAGTTGGCTAGTTCCTCAGGATATTCACTCCTGAGCTGATCTCGAAACTTATCCAACTCAGCGTACATGAGCTGCTGCAAAGAGCTCAGTAAAACTTCGTTAGCGAAGGTAGCGGATTACCCACCGACGACGCGATGACGGTTACCGATAACGCGATCGATTACGTGTATTTGGACGATCCGAACGAATTGGTCGATAGACTACGATTGCTCTTGGCGTCGCGCGACGGCGGACACACCGGACACGATAATGAAATTGCCTCCATCGTGGAGGAACTCCGCGAAGCCGGTCTCATCGTAAATTGATCGGTCGAATCGACGACGCGTCAGTCTCGTTCGCGATAACCGCCCACCCAACATGGCGGTGAACAAGTTTGGCGCACCTTTGCACGGCACCGCCGATGCTACCGCTCTGGTACCTGTGACAACGATCAACGCATGGAGAAGATTCGCTCGTTGAATCTGTACGTCGCGAATTACGTGCGGGAGAACGCGCTGTGTCTGGCTACCGATTGGTCAACGTTCGACGCGATGGAACGCAAGATACGTCGCGTTGCGCATCCGGCGGAGGATACCGACGCTGCGACGAAACGATACGTGGACGACATGGAACGTACCGTCGGACGCGCCCTCGACACTATGGAGGAAGACACGTACGAATTGACGACGAAGCGACTGGACGCTTTCACGACTACGATAAATACCGCGATGGACAAACGTCTTCGTGACCTGGAAAAGTCGATAAATATTACGATGCAGCAACGCTTCGATCATTTCGATGATAAACTCGTCGAGCTCACGACACCGGTCGTGTAAGTACAGAAACGCGAGGAGACGCGACGCTGAACAACGACCACGACGACGACGACGACGACGACAACAACAAATACCGTCAACACCGTACGTGCTTCGATTGTCTGGTACAGTACTTGCTGCTGATCGTGGAACGTTACCTTCGCCGCCGCCGTCATCAGCGCTATGAGCACGAGTAAGGAGCGAATACAATTGGTCGACGAACTGCACGCTCCCGCGAGACGAAATTTCCCACGGAGACCCGTAGTTACTCGAGGCTACGACGATCTGTGGCAGGCTGATTTGGTGGAAATGCGCGCGTACGCGACCCATAATCGTGGCTACAACTACATACTAACCATCATCGATACGTTTAGCAAGTACGCGTAGGCCGTGCCCGTAAAAACGAAAAGCGGCCGCGTCGTTACCGAGGCGTTTGCGACCGTGTTGCGACGAAGCGGCAGATGTCCGCGAAATCTACAAACCGACATGGGAAAGGAGTTCTACAACGCTGAGTTTCAACGATGCGTTACTTCTCGCGGAATCAACCACTACTCGACGTACAGCGCGATGAAAGCGTCGATCGTCGAGCGTTTCAATCGCACGCTGAAGAACCTGATGTGCAAACAATTCTCCTTGAACGCCTCATATCGCTGGTTGGATCTGCTACCCACGCTCGTGCGCACCTACAATGATCGTAAACATCGCACGATCAACGCGCGACCCGTCGACATTACCTCCGCCACTCGTTTACCGTTCATCGTATTGTTATCGGATGTCGAACAACGACGACGACCCGCGAAATTCCACGTCGACGACAAAGTACGCGTGAGCAAATTCAAAACGATTTTCGAGAAGGGATACACGCCAAACTGGTCGACCGCGGTGTTCGAAATCACCGCTGTACAACGAACGCACCCTGTAACGTACATTCTACGCGATTCCGCGGGAGAGCCGATCTCGGGTGGATTCTACGAGCACGAACTGCATTCAGTCGCGAATCCGGACGTCTATCTGATCGAGAAGATTCTTCGTCGCAAGGGGAATCGAGCGTACGTGAAATGGTTGGGATTCGACTCGTCCAAGAATTCGTGGATACAGGAAAAGGATGTTCTGTGACACACAAGAAGGACTCCTTATTCTTATCACTAACATAAATATACGTTTATTCGATTGTCTGTATTTTAAAACACAAAAAAAAATAAAGCAACAATATGTCACGATACTTGTACATTATTTCCTTGAATGTTTAATAGTATAGATACGTATATATATATTAAGAAAAACCTTAATACTTTGCGTACATTTGTAAAGTATTTACATTAGCTTTCGCGATTTCTATTTCATACCTTATCCGCTGAGAGCACTTACGACGAAGTGCGTGTCATTACCCACGCTACGTTCATCCGTTGTATAGGTTTTTTTTGTTTTTTTTTAAAGAGAAAATGCATTACGCATACCCCGACACCGGTTACGTCGGGGTTATGTGGGACTCTCCATTTCTGGCATACCCACTAAAAACCTCCTCTACGTTCATACTGTATCATACTTGTATACATGACAAAAAAAGCATCGTACGCGACATTACTGAAACGAATATACATATTTTCACACACATACACACACTATGATATATACATACGCGTATCACTATCGTTATCGCACTCGGGAATCCGATAGTGTCCCCACGGAAGAGTGTTGATCTGGTCGGGAAGTACGTATCGTTTATCGTCGTACGGACTGAGCGCGGTCTTCAGTTCCGTCACGGAATAAACGTCGTGCAATCGAGTACGGATATGATTCTGTCGAATCCTTGCTTCCGCGTGCTCGCGAAGACACCGCACGTAGTCCTCGAAACGTATCTCGTTCGCGACCACACTCCTCTTCACACCTTCCACTTTTTTCGCTTCGGTCTAGACCGTTGCCGCCGCCGGCGCGTCACACACTCGAGTCGCGTACATCTTGGACCGCAGTCCCACGAACTCGGTCATTACGGCACCGTTGTTTTCGTCTTTCATTAGACTCGGCACTTTCTTGTTTACGCGCGGCATATCGTACGGGTTGTCCACCGCGTAATCACTCGTGTCGAAGCGCGCACTGACGTCACTTTTCAGCTCCTCGTAAGCGTCATCGCACCTCAGCAGATACAGGAGGCTATCGGTGTCTGTGTACAACACCTTGCACCTATCGCCGAACTTTGCGCGCATATACTCGTAGTGAAATTCATATAGGCATACCTTGGACACGTCCAGCACGCTCATACCCACGTATATGGGCTTATCGAATTTCACTTTAAGTTTTCGCAGTTCGATAGCGACTAAGTGGTCCGAGAATATCGCGCGACTGTGGAAATTTGGTTTCGCGATCAACGATTCGGCGCCGTACCGTCCGTCCCACTGCGTCACCAGTCGCACGTCCACTCGGTGTCGCACATTTTCCATCGTCTTCCCGTACACGGCATTGTTCACGGCATTGTACAACGTTTTCTGAAAATCGCTGGTGGCTCGCGTCCTCAACTCCGTGTTCAAAGTGATGTAGTCGCGCAACCACTGCGATTGATCGAACCGTAGAACGCGATGAATTCGCGATACGCAAAGTCCGTGTCGAATACACTGTTTCAAGTATCGATAGTGAATCACGTATCGTTCCTTGTCGCGGAGCGTGGCGATTAATTTGGTTTACTTACCGACGGGTGCGTGCCACAGTGGTGCCTTTTCCCGAAAAGCTGGCCAAAAGTCAATTTCTGAAGTAAATACCAGCTTGTTGATAGTATGGTACATTTAATATATATACATCAGTGCAACAAATGCCGTTTGAAAATTGAAAATATAGTGGTCGGTTAATGAGATATAGGCTATCAAAGTTGACGAAATTTCGTACTTTTTAGATGGCTTGAAAACGCTCACACGTTTAATGTATCAGGCAAAGTTTATTTTTAAAAAATTCATATGTAACACATTTTACCATCAAGATACGTGTTATAAACATACATTTTGCACATGAGTGATGCAAAATATCTTTGAAGTTACTCTTGTACTTCCCTTCTCAAGATGTCCTAAATCCTACTTATATTTTAGTAGAACGGAAGGAAAATAGTTACTTTATTCACCGAACTTCACTCAGTTAAAGGTTTCTTGACGTAAAGTAATATGTGAAGTATGATATCCAATTGCAAAATCTTGCGCATATTTGCGCCTTTTTAAGATATCTGCATTTAAAGTACCTATTAGTATCTATCTACGCTCTCCGTGAACGAACTCTTTCAGGCCTGCACTTTTTGGTTTGTGGGAATTTTTTTCATAGACAATTATTAATAATATGAGTTTAAATCTGAACTTCAAATTTTTTAAACAAAATGGCGAATCCAATATGGCGGACATGTATATTAAAAAATTGATATTACTTGTGCTCTCTGAGCTTTCATTTACATTTTCTAGGTGACATACTACCATTTCGAGTACCTTCAGAGGATTTTTTTTTTGCGGTTTGGAATAGCATTGGAAAGAGTAATATAAGGGGCAGAGTACAGCAATAATCGTTGGAAAATATCCTGATTCGTCCTATTTCGGGATGTCTTAAGACTGTAACCCTTCCTGTACAGCTTACACAGTTTGTGACATGATTCCAGGACCTCTTCTGTAAAACACCCTATTGGGAGAACGCAGTTTTTGACCACAGAAGGACCATAGATTAAAACCTTATGTACCGTGGGTGGCATGTAGTACCACGAATACAATGATAAATACAGTTTCGCTGTATCGATACAATACTTTTTGAACATAGAATAATTAATAATATAGGCACAAGAAATATAAGACGCGAGAAGATGAAGGACTTCGCCGGGCACGCACACTCGCTGGATCGTCGCGTAGCGACGATCGGCATTTGTTACAAGTCACGGCGGTCGAATCTCCTACAAATGTTATATTAAGTTTATATATTGTTATTGTATTGTGAGTTAATCTGCCGTCAACCATCATTTTTATATAGGTAAGTACTTCTTTTCTGTTTGACGTAATAGATTAAGTTAATAGAATATTATGTGATACTACAAATTAATGAAGTTCAGATTCGTAATCAGCGACCCGAAAAACAATAGGATACCAATTTTCGTGCAGATCTATCAATTTTTTAATATACATGTACGCCATATTGGATTCACCATTTTGTTTTCAAAATTTTGAAGTTCAGATTCGTAATCAGCGACCCGAAAAACAATAGGATACCAATTTTCGTGCAGATCTATCAATTTTTTAATATACATGTGTCCGCCATATTGGATTCGCCATTTTGTTTTCAAAATTTTGAAGGTTAGATTCGTAATCAGCGACCCCAAAAACCCCCGACTACCAATTTCTGACAAAATTGAAGTACGTTTTGAGGGTTTTGCCGCTTTTTTGCGATTTGAAACCACTGTGCGTGCCCGCGCACAGGACAGAACCAGCAGGTAGCCCTCTGGTCCATCGTCCGCCGGCAAGGAGTTCCCGTTCAACTTGGACATCGTCGCCTCGTCCAGCCATCGGAATCATCCGCGCGGCATCGCCTGAGACATAGCCCATCCGTACGGATTGTTCACGTCGAAGTACATCAAGTACGTGGATGGTTGCGACGCGTCGTACATCGACGTCGGCAGGTACTTCTTGTTGGCGCGCGCGTATCTATGCGAGCACTGGCTCAGGCCGCCGCGTATACCACGCTCCAAGAACAACAGCATGTCCACGTCGGTGAGGAGTTCCAATTCGACGCACGTGTATTTTAGCATCGCGTCCCACGTGAACGCCGGTAACGTACAGTAATGCGCGGGGTCCAGTTCGTAGCTCGCGATAGATGCACTGCGAAAGTTATCGAACACGTCCGCGAGCAACAGCACATCAGTCTTCAGATACAGATCACTGTACTCGCCTAATGTCTGTATACTGAAACCGTTTCACACGTTGGTTGCGTGCGCGTAATCCGACTCCGACACATCGCTATCGTTCAAGCGATTGTAGAACGCCTCACGAGGCGATAGTCGCGTGTCGTTCAATTTGTCGTATGACGCCACGTAATCGTACGGAAAGATCCCTTTTCTTGTGAGGAAATCGAATTGTTCGTCAGGCAGATGTTCGAACTCGCGTCTGAGAATCGTCAATCGCTGTTTCCCGAGATCCGTCGCGAGTTTCTGCAGATTCGTTGCCAGGAACTTGAACGAATCGACGAATCGAAACTTCAACATTTTTCTCCAGTTCTTGCCATCGCCCCTGAGGTCCTCAACGTCCTTCGTAAACGAGATGTACCGTTCTTTCGTTAACGGTAGGAGGCTGATCTTTCCGTTGAACACGTCTGCCAACTCCTTGATAACGAAGTGCGCGTCGTAGCCGGACAGGTTGTGGAACACCACAGGTATCGTGCACGAACGTTGGTAGCGCAAGTTGCACGATCTGTGCGCCGCACCCCTGTACTCGCCCATCGAGTGGAAATGATCGCGCACTTTCCTGTCGTCCTCGCCTCGGTCGAAGGGTCCTCCGCACACGTGGCACGCGGTCGCCTCGTGAAAACTCCGCCACTGTTGCTGTGTTAACGGCGTCATCGGTTTCTTGACGCACAACCACGAGTATGCAACGTTCGCGAATTCCCACAGTTCACGCACAAACCACTGTACACAGTCGGTATCACTGCGATACGCTCGATATCTGCACAGAGTCGGGACGTCGGAACACTGTACGTAGTATCCTATGCTGTAAGCTTTGTGGCGTTGATACTCGTACGTGCGACGACGATGCTCCATCGATGGCTGCTCCAGTTCCTCCAGCAAACACTCAAAATCTGCGTAGATGACGAACGGCACGCGTTCCTTGCGTTCGTGATGTTGGAACCGCAACATTTTCTCCTCTTCCGACGGCAATTGTACCGCGCACTCGTTAAACCGCATACAGTCCACGGTGTGACGCTGCAATCGCTCCGCCGAGGAGAAAAAATTGAGGCACCTGAAACGTAGACCGAAACAAAAAAAAAACATGTAAACGCTTCTTCTTCATCTATGACGTATCGCTCAAAATTTTGTTTAGTTTATCATTATTCTTATTTGCTTACCTATCACAAACGAACACACGATGTCCATGTTTGCTGAGTTGTCCAGAAATCAAGCGGGAGAGATACACGCGAAATGGTACCGCTGCGAATCCTTGGGATCCTGGACCAGCAGCACGTTCGCGTGTCTCCCTTCCCGCTTGTTGTCGGATACGCGTAGAGGTACGCAGCCATCCTAGTCGGACCACATGTAGATGTTCACGGACACGTCGTTGTCCGCCTCGAATTTCTGAACCTGGTCCACGGACATGGGAAGACGCACAGCATCCGTACGGAGCACCGTCGCGTAAGGCGGATACGACGTTATCCTGTCCCCGTTCGTATCAGCCGGAAGCAAACTCGCGACGACCGACCACAAAAAGCACGTGTTGTCGTTGCACCGAACGTTCACCACCGCTCTTTTTACCATGATCGCTCGCGGAAGCGGCACGTCGCACCCGGCACGCAATGGATTATGTTTGTTTATGTTTATCAGGAGATTCTGTACTGCCCGTAAGGTCCAGCCACTCTCGCGCTCCTGAAACTCCTCCATTGCGATCAACGTCGGAGCGACCACTTGTTTCGCGTACCACTCGCGAACATTCGACGACATAAACAGTACGTGATTACGCGTCGCGAAACTCTTCACGTCCGTATCGTCCCGCAACATGAATTCCGCGTTGAGAACGGTGTTCACCGACACGCTGCCATGCTCCGTAATAGCGTTCGTAACGCGCGATATCACCGTGGCATTCCCGACGGGCATTCTCGAAGAATTTGCGTGGATCGACGGCTCCCACGTTTATCACGGCCCCGGTCAACAAACGCCTCTCGAACGCGGTTTCCACTTCCTCCCACACGACCTTGGGCGACGTCGCTCGAGCGGCGTGTCCACACCCCACTCGCGATAATCGTCCTCGTACTATCGCGCGCATTGTTTGCGTTCGCGCGAGCAACGACACCATTCGCTGCTTCTCCCACACCGGCACGCGTTCGCCTCGTTGATACGCTACAATGTGTCGTATCGTCTCGTCGCACCTGTCCATCCAATCGCGAAATTCTGCGATGGTACTCAAAAGCTCGGACATATACTACCATCGCCACCTCAACTCTCCCCACCCCCTTGCATCCCAATGGAATAATACCTAGAATTGTACCTTAAGTCATATCGCGCTTTTAAGCATATGCGTATTCTTCTCGAAAGTTCACCTTCGATCATTATCGCAAACAGAAGCGCGTCGGTTTGCTTTGACTTTTCGCGCACCGATGCTGCGCATTATTCTCGGAAATTGACCTTCAATATCCGTATGTTTTGACTAGAGAGCGAGAGAGAAACATACAAAATATCGTACCTCTCTGCGCATTTTTATCGGATTACGCGATACGAAAATGCAGGTTTCGACTTGCATCTTCTACGCGTCGTGTCGCCGTATGTTTTGAGTATGGCTCTAGAGAGAGAGAGAGAGAGAGAGAGAGAGAGATATCCCACGGTTTCGAATTCATCTTAACTACGGCCCGAGAGGATTCAAAAAAAAAAAAAAAGATCGTTAAACGCCTCGAACGTCATGTCTGTGTTCACGTTGTAACGAGTCAATACGATGGGACGCGAATCGTCCCCCACCAATCGTGCCTGGCGCGGCCAGCCGCTGGCGCTCTCGCTCGCGAAGTCGTCGCGGCGCCGCTGTTAAGCCTTCAGGCAGAGTCGTCCACGAGCGATACGATCAAACGGATCGAACTTTCCCAGCGATCTCTTGTGTGAACAACCTGTATCACTGCGTATTTTTGGAGTCCCCAACCTCCACGGCTCCTAGAGGGACGCGAGTCCCCCGATCTCTAGACGCAAGTCGATATCCACTGTCGAACTTAGGGTAAGACTTTGTCTGTCCCAGAGGACATCCTACAGTCTCCGTTTCTCCCGCGGGTTTTACCCACTGGGCGAGCGGACTCAAGGCTTCCCGGCCTGGGCTATTGGTGGAGACAACAGCCAAGGCACCAGTACGACCACTATCCCACACTCCTGCCCCTACCGCCGAAGCGTACGGACCCGCGCACCGTGAACGCACTCCGCCACCGAATTCCGTGCCGCGACCGCGACCAACCCGCGAACCGCCGCTCGAGGTTAAGCCGTAGCCCTAAGGCTAGGTTAAGCCGCACACACTGTGTTAGCCAGCATAGACCTGGCCGGGTTAAATTGTATTCTAGTCATAGTAATAAATACAGTTTACACAGCTCTCCTTGCCTCATTTACTCGGCCGCCCAGGACACCCGTCCGTTACGGAGCGAGGTTACAACGTGATAGTTGTACATGCGACGTAAGTTCGTACGATTGTTTCTGAATTCCGAAACGTATCCGTACGACGACATGAACCTGGATATTGATAAATCTAAATACGCACTCCTGTACGATATGAACGCGAAATTTACCCGTTCATACTACGATCACGGCGAACCGTTGCTGAACACGATCGAATTAGATTGCTCGCGATAGAACGAGTCTGTGAAGAGTGCAACGGTGGACGTTCGAATCGATTTCGAGTGCAGAGACTGCTGCTGCTGCTGCTGCTGAGGATTCATACCTGTTTCAGAAAAACTGTATTCTTTATTCTTTATCGTATCGATATGGAAGTATACATGATACCGATGGATTTCCCATGTTTTTCAAATAAAAATTAAACCAACTTTCATGTAAATCGACCTATTTTTTATGAAGTTATGGAAATCAATTTATTATGAAGCTTCCTTAATTACGATCCGATTTGTGTCGTTTTTGGACCATTTTCATCGGGAAAACATAAGGAATCCATTGGTGGCACTTCCATATCGATACGATAAAGAAGAAAAAATTATTTTATTTCTGAAACAGGTATGAATGCTTGGCCGCAGACATTTCCAAGTGCGCTCGAACCAAAGTGGAATTTGCTGCGCGGTTGGAGTCTAGCCGCCGCCGCCGATCGCGGCTAGGAAACTTGACCTTAAAGGTAGGATTTCCAAGACGCGTTCCGCCACCGCGTGATGGCGAGGGGGGTGCGGGTGGGGGGAACGCTACACGTGGGTGATGAGATGAGTCGATGGAGGGGGAACGCGACCCGTCGGCATGGGAATGAGCCGGTGGAGGGGGATCGCGCAAGCGTGCACACACACACACACACACACACACACGTGCGCGCGCGCACGCATGCACAGGTGAGGTTGGGAGGGGGGTACTACATATGACTCGTCACACGTTGTCGAAGGTACGAAAATTCAAAGCGACCCGCAAACTTTTTATCACCCCAAGGACATACCACATCCCGGTAGCAGCGACGTTCGAACAAGGTGTGTGTTCGAAATTGTAATAACGTTCATTTGAACCGTCGAAATGTATACGTGTGATTGCCGATGCGCGACCTGTCTTTCGTCCTCGCTCTGTCTTCGTCTCTATGATCTCTCGCTCTCTATCTCTGCCTCTCCCTGTATTAATCTTGTGCCTCGAATCCCCGCTCCTCTGATTTCCGTTGTGTTCATCTCTGTCCTGCCTCTATCCCGCTCTCTCTCCTCCCTCGGCCTCTTCACTTGTCTATTGTCTTGTCTCGAGTCAGTCGTTAATTCGCAACCGGCAAGTTCGATAGAAATAAAACGCTATCCGGATCAATCTCTCAAAAATCTCAGTTTATTTCTCCGAACCCAGAACCATTTCTAAACAGTGTTCGAGAGAGCGTGAGATGATATTTACGTATATCTCTCTATCTGTCTCTATTAATCTCTCGGTCGGTGGTCAAAAAAAAAAATATTTGGAGGTATTACGCGTAGAAGATTTAATTCGAAACCTGCGCGATAACCGTATCAAGAAAACACATAACGATGGAAGGTATATTTCCGAGAATAATGCGCGACATCTTCACGCGCGCGTTTGGTAGCCGAACCGTGAAAATTCAAAGCGGACCGACGCGCTTCTATTGTCTGAAGGATCGATTGCGCCCGCAATAGCAGCGACGTTCGAACAAGACGTCTGAGAGAGGCACGATATGCGTCTCTTCCTCTCACGGTCGGTGGTCTCAAAACATACGGCGGTATGATCTGTAGAAGATGTAAGTCGGAACCTGCATGGTTATCGCGCGATAACCGCGCCAAAACATATAACTATAACGATAGAAAGTCCACTTCCCGAGAATATTGC
Source organism: Andrena trimmerana (assembly GCA_951215215.1). Lineage (NCBI taxonomy): Eukaryota > Metazoa > Arthropoda > Insecta > Hymenoptera > Andrenidae > Andrena > Andrena trimmerana. Next base: position 14,035,427 of record OX578062.1, read on the forward strand.
GTGTTAGCTCTGAACCACGAAAATTCAAAGCCGAAATGAATTCCGACAGAACATGTACTACCAGCAGGACAGAGCTGGGCCACATTACGCCGTGAATGTCCACGCGTATTTAGGTGAAACTTTTCAGGACAGGTGGATCGGCCGCGGCGGGCAAGAGGCCCACGTTGCGTGGCCACGGTCTCCGGTTATGAAACCGCTGGACTTTTTCTTCTGGGGCTACCTGAAGGTAATTTGATTATTGCTGTTACCCTTTACGTATTCTTGTTGTAGGTATTCTCTTTTTTACTTACGTTTTGTATTTGTTGTACAACAATCATTTCAGAATGAGGTGTATCGTCAGCCGGTGGATACCCCTGAAGAAGCAGTTTCGCTTATTCACGCAGCGGTGGCAAACAACGCCGCAAACATTACAGCGTCCAAAGGCAGCTGATTCTCCGTACTGAACCATGCATCGACAATGGCGGTGGCCACGTGGAGCAGTTTTTGAATTGATAACAACCGGCCACCAATTTTTAAAACGTAGGAACAACACGTTCCATGAAAACTAAATTAAGTGATCAGTGTTAGTAGCCGTGCAGTGAAGTGAATATTCGGTACATTAACCTGGACGCACCTGATATTGCGACCCTTAACTTTGGGTAGTGTCGTATACCTGGGACCAGCTGTGCACTGAGCTCGTCCATCGATGACCAAGATCGGTTCAGTGACCCAGTGACACAGGTTTTCAAGCTGCAGGTGAATTTCCGACAAGGGTGAGTTTTAGTTACCTTACTGGTGATCATTCATTTAAATTTAACGCAAGTGATGGCTTATTTCCGGCGATAATTCTCAAAATTCCCGTACGAAAATATTTATTCGGGCTTTTTAAACAGACTTATTCGTTATCAGCAACAGTGCTGGCCATTATTGAATTACGGATTTTTATCACAATAACGAACTACAATCACTTTTCGTTAAGTTCCTGTTACATTACCTTTTCGTAGCTACGTTATTAACACAAGGAAATTTACGTATTCCTTATCCTCCCACTTCAAATAATTAATCGGTCCGCAACCGTTCAGTATAGTTAGCTGTAGTGCGTATTCAAAATGTTTAACGGACATTTCAACGACACTTTCTACATGGTCAATAACCCCCTCAATCGCTGCAACGATACGGATTTTCCTTCTAAACATCATCGTCCGAATATAAGGTATATATACGTGTATAAAATTTCTGATTTACACGTAACCGATCGAAGCATTAACTCTGTACGTGTTTCTTACAGCGATAAATCTGCAGCATCGCCCAAGAAATCTATGATACGAATCATGGGACGTGATTATCCATTAACATTGACCGCCTACAAACACATCGCAATTGGAATTTGTGTTAAACGGGATTCGTGTAGCGTTGAAATCGCGATAGTCGTTAACAGATTCAACGAAATGTGTTTTCCCATCTCTACGTGAAACTTCTGCTGCAGCAAGAACCTGAAATACTTCAACGTTTCCGTAACGATACAACTCCATCGCAGCAAGACCCTATCATCGTTGAATATTTACACATCGATTTCACACGAATCAACAGTCAACGAATTGCCAAAATATCGGATGGTAGTTCAATCATATACATGGCCAAAGCTACGATATACCAAATGTTTAAATACGATCGTTGCATTGATCATACGTTCTCGTGATTGTCAGAAATTATGAATTCCATAAGCAGAAAATACGCGTCCTTTGTCACCATTATACAAACCGCTGTGACATTGACCACGGACTATGAAAAACTTATTTCAGAAAGCGAATACTTTGAACCACATTCTTTTTTAGATTGTGAATTATTAGCGTTAGGTTTCGATTCGATGATAGCCGATGCTTGCAACGTATCATAATAACGTATACATGTCTGTAACGTCCAGTTGCTTTGGAGCGACTGAGTGCTAGTAGGTTCTCGAGAGGAGAGCGGCGTCCCCTCGAGTATAGGATAGGTGGGGTTCGTTGGTAGAGAGTAAAGGATTAAAATCCAGACCTTTAACCATACAATGACTTTTATTGTTAACACTTAATTCTATTTTAACAATAACTTAATATTACCTACAGCTAAGAAATTGGATGTTTTTGGATTTTTTATGCTTTCTTTTATATGATAAATTTTGTGAACTAGATAGATGTATGTCGCAGTGTAATGCCGCTTCCGTCTCCGGGGCGAGCTCTTACTCTTGGCAACATCTGCTGTAAGAACGGCCGCTTCCGTCTCCGGGGCGAGCTCGTTACTCCTGGCAGATTTTGACTCTACAGTGACTTCGTGTATTGCAGTGTACGGCCGCTTCCGTCTCCGGGGCGAGCTCGTACTCTTGGCAATGTCTGATTGCTAGAACGGGCGCTTCCGTCTCCGGGGCGAGCTCTCTTCTGTTGGCAGAATCAAGTAGAAGTGCTTGCTGTGCTGCGTACGCCTCCTTTTATACTCGGGTTTTAGCGATGTGGCGTATGCGCAGTGGTGTAACGAGTTATTGTCGGTGGGACGACGATCTTGCCCCCAACCACGCGCCCAACCGCGAGGACGCGTACCGCGCTCTGCCAACGGTCTTGCCCCCCACCGCTCGTCCGCGGGTACCGAGAATCGGCGCGAGATGGGTAAACAACGAATGTCCTTCTCGCTGCCGAAATCCGCAGACGAGGACATATAGGCCGGGGGCATAGGCCTATTTGGCAGAGACCGCCTAGAGCGAGCGTACCGACCAGTACACCTCTCCCAGAGACCTCCTGTATGATTCCACGTTCATGTGTAAAACACTCGTTCTTGCGAAAGACAAGCGCCCGTGTTCGCATCAGTTCTCGTGCATCGACAGACTGAGTCTCTGTGTCTTTTTGAATTCACCCTCTCCCCGGTTCCCAGAAGGACAGCGTGAGCCATCCTTTGGACGCAGGCCGTTATTACTTATCGATCTCCCGAACAGATTCATCTCCGTTCTCGAGAGCGTCCTTAAAGTCTCCGATTCGTCCACGGGTTGTGCCCACCGGGTGACCGGACTCAAGACTCTCCGACCAGGGTCTAACGGCAGGGCTTGCCCGCCAAGACACCGAACGGTCAAATTGTCTATCCCCTCCCCCTTCGCCGCCTCGTCACCGATTTCAAATACGCGCCGCGCCTCACGCCGTGGTACACACCGACTCTCGCGCCGCAATACACACCGAACCGTGCGCCGTGGTACACACCGATACTCGCGCCGCGATACACACCAGGACCCGTGATAGTTTAAGCCGTACGTACTCTGTGTGCCAGCATAGACCTGGCCGGGATATACTGTATATAGAATTAAGATCTAATAAACTGTCGCACTCCACTCTACCAAAGCATCTAATCATTCGATCGGCGGCCCTGGACCACCGTCCTGAGCTGGCGATACGGTACCTCCACCGTCCCACCGGTAACCCCGCGTTCTACGGTTACAGTGGATTGTCGTTTCTTATTTTACAGTTTACTCGTTTATTGCATTATATATTGTTTTAAGCTTTTGCTACTTGTTAAACTTAATTATTCTTAGTGTTCTTAAGATATCTATTCTCCTTAATATTCGCTTAACTTATAAATAATACAAAAGTATGTACAAAGGTCTACTTAATGTTACAAAGTGGTACTGTTTTACTTACAGTCGGTAATGTCAGGTTTGAGTCTGCGTGAGACCTTATGCGCGTATCACACTAGCTGCTGCGTCCGTCGCTCGCGGCTGCCGCTGCCGCTGCAGCCAAAAAAAAATAGACAGTCGGCTATCCTGGCCGCAGCGTCGACAGCTTCACATTGATTGGTCGGACGCCGGCTGGAGCGGCAGCGGCAGCTGCGAGCGACGGACGCAGCAGCTAGTGTGATACGCGCGTTACACCTCCCTCCTGGGAGCTCTCTCGTCCTCGAGAGATTTGAACGAGTGGGATGGGAAGGAAAGGAATTGTAACAATGTGTATGAAAATATATATATTTTTATTTTTCATTCGGGATATATGCCTTAGCTGCCCCTGTTCCGACAAGTTTTAAAAATTTCCATACTCTTTGTCTTGGGTCGGACATTGGAAGAGCCTTGAACGCCTCCCAATCCGGCTTAGGTATGTCGATGGGGATGAGGGCTGGATATCCTGGAGTGGTGTTCTGCTTTTTAGGAATTTCTGGGATCTTAAATTCCGGTTCCGATGACGTCATTGGGAGGGATTCCGGAGGAACATGAGACAGTTTCTTGAGGTTTCAGGAATTTTATTAAAATTGAAAGGAAGGTGGTATGTTATAGGGATTCTTACCATTCTTTCCGGAGATCCTGGGAGTGGGGTAAGGAGTGTCGGTATTTCTCTTAATACTGCCTCCATTTCTTTCTTCTCTTTCTGTATTTTGGAGTGTCGTGCTCCTGAACGTTTCGGCATTTTGAGTGCGTCAAATGGACAGCGCAGGCGCAGGTTTGAATTTATTCGTTGGCGTATAGGGATTTACTCAGATGAATACCTTACTATTGATAGCAGACCTTACTTTTACTAGAGCACATGCTCATGTCGTGGGAAGGATAAAGAATAACTCTGGATTAATAATAACTAACTGTATATTTGAGGTTAGGACTCTCTCGTGTCCTGCGAGCCAGTGTCTGCTCTCTTCTTCTAGGCAGACCGAGTGAGTGGAACTACCCCCACTCTTCCGTCTCGGGAGGGGGAGACAGCGCTCCCTACATACTCCCCTCCCCCCCGAGTGTTAATGTTACAAGGTACTAATCTCACATTTGTCAATTCAGTCTTACAATCTTAATCTCTTTGGTTCCTCTTTACAGGTACATTGCACTCTTAAAGCTATTACATTCTGCTCTTACAGCTATTACCTTATGCTATTACATCTATTGCATTACCTCCAGTTGGCGGAGCAAAAATAGTATATTGCGTTACAAGGGAGAGAAGTAAGCGATTCCGACGAGTGGGAAGTTTGCTGCCCGAGCGAAGCGAGGGCAGCAATTCACGCGAGGCGAAATCGCTTCTCTCCCGTGTCACGCACTATATTTTTTTCAACACCTGCATGAAAATGTGTGCTTTTTGATAGCCTGCTGAGCGAATCGCAAAAAATATGCATGTTCGATTGCTTTTTTATTCTGACGAAATTAATAAATACGTGTATTTATATTCCAACAAATCGATAACGATTAGTCGAAAGTAGTAAGGGAAGGTCGGTTCCAACGCAGGTCCTCTGAGGGGAGCGCGGGGGCGGGGGGAAGAAAGGGCGCGCGGGGAAGCGCGGCGGAGGGAAACATGGGCGCGGGGCGTGCGGGGAGAGGAAGGCAGGTTGCGCGCGCACGAGCCGCGGAGTGGAGGAAGCCGCGATGATGGAGGGGATCAGTCCGGGCCGAGCCGCCGCGGAGACCTCTCCAGACCGGAAATGTTTTTTTTCAGAGGGAGGCATTGACCCTCGAAAAAAATCTCTTACAGAACTTGGCCCACCCGAAAATTTTTTCACACCTAACCCAGAGAGGGGACGGCCCCAGAATTTTTTTTTCAAACCAATATGCAGCAGAAATTGTTTCGGACGATGTCGGGAAAGATCGGCTTTTTCACACCGCGTCTTCGGGGACGGGAAAGAGACACAGCATTACTTTAAAAAGCTAAATTCGAGAGAGGGAAAGAGACAGTGCTACTTGGTGGTACAATAGCATGCATTCTACAGCTAACAAGTTTTCAAAGCGTTCCGATTCAGCGTCGCAGCGTATCGCGCGATCGTGAGTAATTCGAATCTCCTGGAGCAGCCGTGCAGGGGTGACGTCATTTAGCGGCGCGAAGAACGAAATAGAATTATGCGGCGTCAGCAGAAATCTTTTTCTCAACGTTTAGAAATAATAATTATGAAAAGCGTTCCGATTCAGCGTCGCAGCGTATCGCGCGATCGTGAGTAATTCGAATCTCCTGGAGCAGCCGTGCAGGGGTGACGTCATTTAGCGGCGCGAAGAACGAAATAGAATTATGCGGCGTCAGCAGAAATCTTTTTCTCAACGTTTAGAAATAATAATTATGAAAAGCGTTCCGATTCAGCGTCGCAGCGTTTCGCGCGATCTCACGTAATTCGATTCCTCTGGAGCGGTCATGCAGGATGATGTCGCATGGCAGCGCGAAGAACGAAATATGATTATGCAGCGTCAGCAGAAATCTTTTTTTCAACGCCGAGAAATAATAATTATGAAAACGACGAATCTTAAAATTACATGATGAGGAGAGAAGGTAAATAAAATGGAGAAAGTATATATGTTTAAGGGGGTAGACACGGGTAATGCAGCGCGCTGTAATACCGACATAATGTGCCCGAAACATGGGTTTGGGGGGATACGTTGTTTGTCCTTATATGAGCAAATTTTGGGCTGGATGAGGTCTCATTCGAAAGAGGAAGGTTCAGTGCACAGCGCTCTGGTCATGGTTGGACGAAATTGTGTTGATATCTAATAATACGAGTGTTCAAAGTAGAGCAAAAGTTGACAAAATACACCCGCATGAATCCAAGTATTTTTAGGTCACTAAAAGAGTTTTGTGACTCAAACGATGACCAGAGCGCTGTGCATTGAACCTTCCTCTTTCGAATGAGACCTCGCCCAGCATAAAATCTGTTCATATAAGGACAAACAACGTATCCCCGTGATTGCATTCCCAAATACGAGTTCCGCCATATTGGCGATAATACAGAGCAAGTCACGTGACAAATTTAGTTGAGCTAGTGGACACGAGATGGCGCCTACTCGGGAGGACTGCCAACGTGGAATCATAGTAAAACTGAAGCGTTAGCTGGATACACAAGCCATAGTAAAAGCGTGATGCAGTCATTGAATGCATTTTCGGACGACTTTAGGTTAGGTTATATGCATTTTAGGCATACATTGACTAGGAACTGCTGGGAATTGTCTGCATTTACTAAATTAACGGTTTTACAGTAACACATACGTCACCGCTGCCGAATATATTTTATAATTATATGGCCACATTATTTCAAATAAAAAAAGAGATTGGAATTTTTTAATAACACTCGAAGTAGTGATTTACTGATATCATATTTTCAGAATGTGGAAGTTACAACAATTATTTGCAATTATTGCTTTTATTATTATTCTTCTGACTATTGTATATAACATATAACAAGGAAAAGTCTCCAAATCGGTCAACAGTTGACTCCTTGATTTTTTTTGTAATTCTTTACGCTCCTATGCAGAGATGGGCATTATTTAATTAAAAGAATTTTACTTCCGAATGGCCCCAGTGGCTGATCGACACGAGGTTTGGGGGGAGGGTGTGTGTACCCTAAATCTAAAATTCTATTTAGCTTCGGGTATTTATTAGTTTCCTTTGTTTATTCAAAGGCCTTTCATCTTTGGCTTCGAATAATTTTTCATCTTTCATTATATCTTTATCCTAAGGTCGTATTCAAATATACTGGCCGGTCGATTCGTTTTCGTGAACAGCGATCGAGGAGAAATCAGCCATCACCATCTGACGATCGTGGATTTGTCAGTTGGAGTTCCCTAGCCAACGAAGGGTATGGTGGGGTAACGGGAATGCTGCTCGGCCCTGTCTGAACGTAGCCGTGTGGCTGTTATTTATTCTTATTGTCAGCGTAGTACATATGTAGTTGTGTGCGTCACGAAGTTATACGTAGACCAATACGAGATGAAGCTATCGAGAAAGAATCAATGTTCTGACCAATAAAGCTCCCTGAATTTTTTCGGAGCTAAGGCCTCAGGTACACCTATTCTGATGCGTGTATTTCTACGCTGCAGCTCGGTTTGGCCTATACATGACAGAAGCTTGGCGCTATCCCCACCACTTCTGGCTCACTCGTGTTCTGCGATGACGAGAGAACACGCGTTACGAATAGGAGTTTGCGGGTCGTCCCGCGGTTCGGATTCTCGGCCCTCGGAACGGGTCGGAAAATTTCGGGCGGGATCGGGCGGGATCGGGCGGGGTTCCGATACTTTCGTATTGCTCGAGATCCAGACGGTTTCAGGATCCCGAGACTCGATTCGGGCTACAAGCATGACCGCCATGAGCGGGCAATTTGATTTCAGGTCGGCTTGGCAAAACTCGGACGCGATCGGCTCGAAAGCCAACTATTACGAGGGGACCGAGACGGAAAGAATTATGTATATCATTTATATCGATACCCGAGTGATAAGTTTGTATTTTCTGTCTCCTGTTGAATCATAATTTGTATCTTATTATTTATTTACATATATATGTATTTTCATTGCTACCAAATAGTCTGTGAATACTGAATACGTCCATATACGTACTTAAATAAATAACATGTTCAGAACTTGGGAAGAAGACTATTTTTATATCGACAATATTTTAAAATTTGAATAAAATATACTTCATACTTAGTACTTTATGTAAAGGGAATATAAAGGGTATTATCTTTTTCCGGATAGGTTCAGATTTAAAATAGAAAACGTACGAACTATAAGCATACAAAAAGGAATATTTCCTAGATGTTTCATAATAACAACAATATGCAGGAGGCGAATATTTTATTATTTCAAATTAACGTGTAAGAAACATAATTTTTTCAGGTAATAATTTTAATCTATTACTGGTAACGATATCGTCCGATCGCGTCCGAGTTTTGCCGAGCCGACCTGAAATCAAATTGGCCGTTCATGGCGGCTATGCTTGTAGCCGGAATCGAGTCTCGGGGTCCCGAAACTGTCGGGATCTCGAGCAATACGAAAGTATCGGGATCCCGCCCGATCCCGCCTGAAAGTTGCCGGCCCGACCCGAGCCCGAAATATCGGGTACCGCACACCCCTAGTTACAAAACTCACCGGCCAATAAATCTGAATACGATCTTAGAAGTTCGAATAACAGACGAGAACCTTTGTGTCCCGAGCCGCGCGAGATCGCCGTGCTCGGCGATGTGTCATCGATTCTAAAGAAACAGAATTTGTTTATTTTTCATCGTATCAATATGAAAGTGCCACAAATGGATTCCTGGCATTCTCCCGATTAAATTGACCGAAAATAATTTAAATCGGACTATTTTTAAGAAAACGGGCTTTCAATTCTGCAAACAATTTTTCACGTAATTTCCTAATTTTGGTCCGAATTATATCATTTGGGGCCAATTTGATCGAGAAAACACGAGGAATCGACTGACGCCACTTTCGCAAAGATCTGATTAGAAATGCAGACCTGCAGATTTGTCACTGCTTAGCGCGCAACATTGTATGGCCCCGCTGGTTTCGAGCGCCGAAGCCCACGAAACTCAGCGAGTCGTATGATTGCCAGCGAGAAGGACAAGAGGGGACTTTCCATGGCGAAGGAAAATCAGCCTTCTACAGAACTCAAATCGAGAAAGACTTTGCTAACAAACTTTATATTCACGTCAAATAAATACTTTAATTGTAAAATTTAGACGACGAACTATTGTTGAATTTCGCCAGTTCTTACATATGCCCCACTGGGTTCGGAATTCCTGATCCCAGAGTTTCATGCATTTACCAATTGAAATGTTGCTTCAAGTCATCGGGCAATTGCATTGTTTTTTCTCGTACATATGTATATCTGTTCGCGAGTAGGTGTCATGAATGACGCGACTTTTGTTTCCCAAATAAATTCACCCCTATCAGGGCCCTCGCTCGAACCGCTTGACAAGGAGACCGAACGATGTGAAACAAGTGCGAGTGAAATAGCGCAGCAGCGGTACACCCTCGGTCGACGGCGACTTGAGTCATCCAGTACTGAATACGAAATGTTCAAAATTTCTCATTACACCTTGATGAGAGTGTTACCATTCATGGATTGTTGGTGAGTCAAGACACGAACCAATTCAGTCTATTTTTTCTTATGAATACATGATTAGAACACACTCTACGTTCAATAAAAATTGATCAAATTGCTCCATGTTTGATATCATTTTCGTCGGGAAATCCTAAAAAATTCATCAGTAATACTTTCATCAATACTTATCAAAAACACGAACATTTTATTTTTCTGTACTGGCTATTTTATCTAGCTCGTCGGTGTTATTGTTCTCGGCTGTCAACGGGCGGTCTACTAGGACCCGAAGGTCCACGCTCGCAACGAGAAAGCAAAACAGTGGGGTGGGTAGGTCTTTCCCGATAAACTGAGCCCAAAGGCTTCTCAACAATTGAAACATTGGAAGGCTGTACATATTCTTTCTGATGCTTTCGGCGATATGCGCAACCATTTGTATGCCCGGTTTCATGTCTAACAAGTCAAGCGATTTTGTTTGTGATAGCCATATATAAAGACAGTCCTGTAACGTTCACTACATCTTCAATTTTAAAACTGCAAATATGTTATTTTACACATGTGTCTCGCTGAGTTTCGTCGGCTTCGACGCTTGAAACCAGCGGGGCCATACAATGTTGCGCACTAAGCACTGATGAATCTGAAGTTTTGCAATTTCTAATTAGATCTTTGCGGTCGTGGCGTCAATCGATTCCTTATACTTTCTCAATCAAATTGCCCCGAAAAATGATACAACTCAAACCATAATTAAGGAAATTACGTGAAAAATTTGTTTGCAGAATTGAAAGCCCGTTTCGTTAAAAATAGTCCGATTTAAATAATTTTTTCATAAAAAAAATGCGCAGGCTGGATGCGCGTGATTATTACGTGGCTCCCTCCATAGACATATATAGACGAATCAGAAGATGGGACTATCGGCGTGGGGAAGGAAGGCTTGGAGGGGTAAAGGCATAGGTTCAGATACAGGCACGTCGGTTAGCTTCGGATGCATTCGGCATGCATAACCACAGCGTTATCCGATTTACTCGTATCGCTCCCCTTACCGCGAACCTTGCCACCCCCCTCAGCTTACGCTCCGCCGTCTATATATGTCTATGGTCCCCTCCTCGAAGTGACAGAAAATTTAACCTATGTATACGCTATATGACAATAAATGTTGAGCGGCCATTTCGTTCTTTTACGCTACATTTGTGAACTTTTTATCATCCTTCCGAAACAGTATTATTACGTCGCAACAGTATCTTTAGGAAATCGGGTCTAGCATATAGGTTACATTTTCTGTCACTTCGAGGACAGAAAATTCGGTCCTCCAAGTGACAGAAAATATAACCTATATGTTATACCTGATTTCCTAAAGACACTGTTGCGGCGTAATAGTAATGTTGCGGAAGGATGATGAAAAGTTCACAAATGTAGCGTAATACAACGAAATAGCCGCTAAATATTTATTGTCTTATAGCATATACATAGGTTATATTTTCTGTCACTTCGAGGAGGGACCACATAATAATCACGCGTTGGATTCAACATCAAACACAATTTTATATATATGTTTGTTCATAACTGCTTTCTGCATAGGATGTATATTTCATGTTCTGTTTCAGTGTTTTGCTAATTAAAAAATGTCTATCCCAACAAACTTCATTTTCTGGGGACATGCCCTCATCTATTTTTCCTTTTCACTTATAATTCTTTACTGCCAATGTAGAATATTGTAGCATAAGCACAGTTCAAGTAAATGTACAATAAATTTTCTACGTTTGCAGTACCAGCAGACTTTCTGTTTAAAATGTACAACGCAACAGCTGAGAATTTCTTTCCTTATTCAGAATAGAATACGGAAATAGCAAACAGCTCCCTCTCGCATGCACAGGCAGCTGCGTATCTATGGGTAATACCATTTCAGTGCAGAAAAAACCTGCTGTAATACCGACCGGCCAAATCGGCCAGGTCACGTGACGTGTCTACCCCCTTAAGAATATATATTGTTACAAGAATTATAAAAATCGAATATAAATATAAATAAGAATATAAATAGAATTTAAGAATAAAATAAGAAATATAATAATAATATAGAATAAAAATAATAAAAATATAAATATAAAAATAGAAAAAATAGAAAAATAAAAGAAATATATAAATAATAAAATATATTAAATAAATGAAAAATAGAAAAAAAATAAAAACTATTGGGGGGTGGCGATGGTGGCGATGGTGGCGATGGTGCTGATGATGAGGAGGAGGGCGATGGTGGCGATGGTGAGAGGGGCGATGGTGGTGGCGATGGGGGCACCCCCCACACATCGAGCAGCGGCAGCCCCCGCTGCTCGATGTATGGCAGCCCTCTCACATTGATCAGCGGGGGTGGCGACGGTGGTGGCGATGGCGAGGGAGGCAGCGGCCGCGGCCTACCCATATCAATCCATGGTGGTGATGGGGACCGCGGCCGCTGCAGGTGCCCCATCCTGACGTATGGCACCCAAGGGTGCCACACCCGTGCGGCCCTCACGGGGCCCGCATGCGCGTCGGCTGCAGCTGGTGCCGCCTCCACCAACCTCGCCTCCAGCATGAAAAACATGTCCTGGAACACAAACGTCGATATAATAATGATATATTAAACATCATAAACATCATAAACATCAAATGCATAAAACAATGCAATGTATTACATACCTGCGGAGGCGGTGACGGCGACGAAGGCGGCGATGAAGGCAGCGACGGCTGCGACGAGCCCCAGTCATTTGACCACACAGGCGATGGCGGTGGCGAACCCTACAAGATAGAAACCCACGATATAATATCGCCAGATTTGAACTCACTCGATTTCAAAGATTAAACGCGATAAATGTTAAAAATATTGCAAAGTACATACCTCGGGGTCACACTCAGGGGCGATTCGATCCAGTCCCATTGTAGAAAACGCAGTAATCTTTTGTTACGTCTGTAGCTGTCAAGCTTTTGAAGACAAGTGGTCCCGCAGCGCTCATACAATTTGTCACCCATGCCTAAAGTTGCATATGTTGCAAAGTAGGATGGCTTTGTTCTTCACCTTCTTCTTCACTGGCCACCCTCTCCTTCTATGTGCTCCACCTGCATTTTCGCTGACCAACTTTACCATATGCATCTTCTTCGAATTATTCACTAAATCGAACGTGAATCGAACGGGCACTGAACGACTTTGATCGGGTATTGAACGTGTATTGAACGACTTTGATTGGGTATTGAACATGTATCGAACGACTTCGATCAGGTATTGAACGTGTATTGAACGACTTTGATCGGGTATTGAACGGGTATTGAACGTGTATTGAACGACTTTGATCGGGTATTGAACGTGTATTCAACCACTTTGATCGGGTATTGAACGGGTATTGAACGTGTATTGAACGACTTTGATCGGGTATTGAACGTGTATTGAACGATTTTGAACAGCTTGGAACGTGTATCGAACGGTTATTGAACGGCTTGGAACATGTATCGAACGTGAATAGTCCCACTCTGAACGTGAATTGTACCACTCTGAACGTGAATCGTATCACGCTGAACGTGAATCGAACCACCTGAACGTAAATCGAACGTGTATCGAACGTGAATCGTATCACTGTGAACGTGAATCGAACCGCTTCTGCATAATAATTATAACTATCGGCTTAATCTAGCATACATCGTATATAGGAGGTTGGGGAGGGTGAAGAAAAAACATTTATGCATTAAAAATTGATTATATTTTATTTAAGAATTTCTCTCTGGCGTTTAGACCACCAGTTGAATATTTTAAATACATTTTGCAAGGCACAATGCTTTACGTGTCTCCTACATCGCAGAGTATTAACTACATTTAGCTTATTTAGAGATTTAATATCCTCGTAGTCAATGTCCAGCGTCTCGATGACCACGTCCGCTCTCGTATTTTCATCGAGGAAATCCGCAAGCCAGTCGCGTTTCTGCAACCCTTTAATGTATACGATATGGGATGCGTCATCTTCGTCGTCGATTGCATCCGCTACAGCTTTCGAAATTAGCTGTTTAGCCATACTGTACGGAACGTCTCCATCGTCCCACCGTAGTCCATGATGTTTTGCCACCAACCATCGGATGCTTGATTTGTCGGATTTTGTAAGAAGATATTGCAGCGTCGAACTCCCGAAAATATAGTGCGAGAGAATTGTTCCCTTTCGTAGGACAGCCACTTCCTTCGCGACAAATCTTCCATCAACGATTAACCCTTGCAGGTCAACAAATGTTGGTACAGCCATTATCGGCACAATTTAGAGGTCCGCTCCCTTCCAAGACAGACGGGAGAATGCAGTCTTTCTCGTAAAGCGTCTTGATTTTCACGATGAAATTTTGGTATGATTTTGAACCAAATTCTATGCGTCTTCGCTCATCACATTCCTTCGACCAGTCTGTAGAGCAAGGATCACGCAGCGCGGCTTCTCCAGCTGCGCAGATGCCTTCACGGCCCACGAATGCTTGGTCGTGCTCTGTAAGAGAGGATACTCGTACAGATCCCACGATTGAAAACAAATGCTCAGGTTTTGTCCACTTTCCAAAGCACGTAGCAACGATAGCTTATTAAGGTCGTTCAGCGTCACATGAGGCATTCGCCATTGCACTTTAAGTAATTCCATTTCTGGTTCCAACATCGGTGATCCTATCAGAGCATTGTTGTCGTTGCGCGATCGTATTAAAATCAATTCGTGACGCGCATTAATAATTATGCGTTTGTAGTCCTCGCAAAATCCCAGCAAATATTTGAGTGGGATGCAAAAATTGAAATGATTTTTCACTATTAGTCCATCGCGTCGTTTCAAGCCCCATCCGGCATTCTCCATATTTTTGTCTTCGTCAGATGTCAGCGATACATAGTTCTTAAGCGTGCTAGTTATTCCAACGTTTCTGTTGCGATCAATCTCCACGCCGTTCAGCTCGTATCGAATCTCATCGAATAAGAACGCCACACAATTATTTCCCAACATCACCGTTAACGCATCGTTTTGTTTATTTATCTTCAATTTCCCCTCCACATAGAGGAAACTTTCACACGGTAATGTGTACAAATCCTGCTGTTGTATGGGTATTCTTATCTCATCTCTGTATCCAAACGTTGTGTTGACATATGGGTTGTATGTGTGAGTATCGAGTTTGACTGGTTCTAATATCCGATTCGTCGAGAAGCCCAGTAGCGATCCAATGTTATTGCGCTTCGTAAAATCTACGGCGAACGAGCAGTGCAGCTCGCTTTTCATGGTGTTGTTGTTGGGACGCAACACTATAGGATACACATCGTTGTCACCATTGCTGGTGTCATCGAGATTTTTAGGATACCGCTCGAGGAATCGCTGTCTCAAATACTTGGCAATGGCGTCTAGTTCGTAGGAGCCGTGTGGAATCCTAATAGTTTCAGGACTGGTGTCAACACTGCTGTTTTTGATGCCATAGTTTACGACGAAGTAGAAGTTATCGTTGCTCCCGTCGATGTTCGGTATTGTATGATAAGTTTCAAAGGTTGTTAGGCCAAGCTCGTAATCATCGTCGCTCAAATCTATGGGTGGAAAGTAGCTTACCGCGAGGGTGCTACTCTTGCCGGTTAGAGTGAATGTTAGCGACATATTCAGAGCTGCACGGCTCGACTAGTACTGAATCAGAGTGGTGGGAAGTCAATGCTTAAATTTGGTGTCGATCGTTTGTAGAAAACGTAGACATAGTTGTCCACAATTGCTCTGATTGTACTTCTGATAAGACGTTCGATTGTATTCGAATTTCACAACATCTTTATCCAGATATTGTACCAATTCCTTAGGCGGTCGAAGATTCCCAAAGCTGTCGAAATATATAGCTCGACACCCTCTCTTCGCATATGCCACCCAATGTGTCCCCGGCCCCTCAACATTGTCCAAATTTACGATACCGCTCTCGTTTCGACGTACTCCTCCGGCTGGTAATGCATTGCGCATAAACACACCTCTAAAGAATGGAATACGCATTCGTTTTGCCAACTCCTCCAATTGTACATCGGTAGTTACGCCTGCGGGTATTTTTATTTTCTTTTCGGCGTTTTTTTTTTTTCGTTTCGATATTCCCTGTCCACGCTTGTATGGCGTGAGATAAAGTCCACGGCCTTCCATGGAGCGATTATGACGTTGCATTTCCTGCAACTGATGCTGCGCCGCCTTTTTATCGTTTACCGCCTTGGCGATCCCCGCCGCTCCGCCAGCTAACGATCCGAGAATACCTAGCAGCGGGAGAAGTGGTAATATACCACCCCGTTTTGCCACCGGAAAAATCCGCTTTTGCGATGCTCTCTTTGGAGTCCTTTCGCGGGTTTTTGTTTTCATCCCCATTCCGATTTTCGTCTTGGCCTTCATAGTTGCCCAAATAGCTGTAACAGCACCTCTTTCGCCCAGAGTCGAGTCTCGCGCAACGATGCGTTTTCGCGCTTTGTCAGCGAGAACTTTATCTGCCGCGTGCCTTTCACCGAGGTCGTTGCTACGCGAATACGCAATATCGTGTTCGCGACACGCTGCGTCCAATGGATTGATGCCTCGATCACCTCTAGCCAATCGTTTTATCAGATGAGTTCCTGGACCACAAAACTGGTATCCCGGGATATGTAATTCGATAGGTAGCGCGTTTATCGACCGATTTAACAGACCACAACATTTCTTTACTCTCGTCGGTGACATTCGCTACAGTTTTTAATCAATGGTGCTGGACCGTCGATATGCGTTCGCTGCCAGGGGCGGTTATAATGTTCCAAGCACCGACGATGCTGCTGAACCTCAGAATCGGCTTTTATATGCTCCGGGAGTCGGTCCCACAACTGGTCAATGTGTCTGCCAAACTCGCGCAGTAGAATAATCTTTGGTATATATTTCAACTGTTCAGAGGTTAGGTCTCGAAAATCGCAATTATCCGACAGGATCAGAAGCATTTTGAATACTGAGCTGTCGTGTTTCGGCGCGGACCTATAAATAGGGCGCGTCACCGCTTCGACGTATCAAAATCATTTTTCACAGTTCACGGAGAGGATGCGAAAACAAGACGCAGACATGGTAGCATGCTACCAAACACTAGCCGCTGCCTAATTTGTTGTCCATCGAATTGTGGAAAGACCAACGTGCTGGTGAGCTTGTTGGAAAGTCCACACGGCGTCCGCTTTGAGAACGTGTACGTGTATTCCAAGTCGTTGCAACAGCCGAAATATCAGTATTTGGAGAATTTATTGATTCCGATAGATGAAATTGGCTACTTTACGTTTTCGAATAACAGTGACGACATCCCACCGAACGAATCGCTTCCGAATTCTATTTTTATCTTCGATGACGTGGCATGCGATAAGCAAGATACGATAAGGGAATACTTTGCAATGGGGCGCCACTCGAACGTTGACTGTTTCTATCTCTGTCAGACATATGCAAAGATTCCCAAACATCTTATACGCGACAATGCAAATCTGCTGATTCTGTTTAAGCAGGATGGTACCAACTTGAAACATGTGTACAACGATCACGTAAACACCGACATGACTTATGAGGATTTCTGCGCTTTGTGTCGTAATTGTTGGCAACGGGAGTATGGTTTCGCTGTGATAGACAAGGATAGCGCGATGTCCAATGGACGTTATAGAAAGGGATTTAACGAGTTTGCCATACCGTGAGATGGTCAATTGTCGTCAACACGTCGGTGGGAAAGCAACATCTGCGGTACAACGATGATTGATATCGATAGTCTGGAGATTAAGGATCGTGAGAGAATAGCGAAGGAAATTGCAAAAACCAGCGAAGCCATTCGCCGGAAACATCAGGCTTTGAAGACTGGCAAGATGGAGGAAGATGTCGCGTTGGAGAGATACTTCAAACCTATCGTTGAACCCTTAAAGCATATTGTGGAAAATACTGCAGCGACAGGAGCTGACACATCACCGCTGATGAGCACAGACGTTGAAGGGAATGAAACATTAACGCCTAAAACAAAAATCTCATCGAAAGGGAACACATCGCGTAAGGCAAAGAGGAAACGACACACGTTATCGGAATATTCACCCGTAACCTCCACACCGGTTCAATCGAAGCGGAAACGGCATAATGCTACATCAAACGAGTCTCCCGTTCCTCCCGCGCGAATAAATACATTTCCTCGTGTACAATCGCTCTCAACCATCGATGATGGCGTTTTCGAAACTGGTCCCAACGAGCCGTTGGCAACATCTGTTAGGCAACAACTACAAACACCCGAGGGACAAGAAACGTTTCGCAGCCATTTCGGTCCGCTGGGGCAAAAATACATGAGCGCAATCCTAAGTGGTGATAAGAATACATCAATTGACTATGTATACGGCGTATACTTTTACGATAGTGGACCAATGCTTGGGGATAAGGCTTTCGATATGGACAAGGATGACAATATAATCATAGATGGTGTAAAATACAGAGGAACAGTCGGCCTTTACGAACTGATTTTCAAGAGAATTCCTGACGATACTGTATGCACCGATGCCGATAAACAAAAATACAAAAGTATACTGCTGGCGACGAATGCCCACAGACGCGATCATGTCGCTAAAAAGCCCCCATTGAGCAACAAGGGATACAAGTACAAACATGTAATTGCACCGCTACTCCCTAGCGCATCGGCTAGTAGAGCAGGGAAAGGTCTAAGGACACCGCGAGCCATGGTGGTAAACGATAACAAGATCGATTACGTGCACTGGGACGATCCCAACGAGCTGGTGGATCGGTTGCGTTTGCTGGAAGCGTCGCGTCAGGCGGGTAACAACTCTCATGATCCTGAAATTCTATCTATTCACGAGGAACTCCGCGAGATAGGCCTCATAATATAAGTTAAACCGCACCCCGATGATGTGCATAGTATGCGTCGAGATGCCGATCAACAAGTTTGGGGTATCGCTCGAGAAGAGTGGAGCAGCTAGAATGGACTATTACAAATGGAACGGTGTGCTTCGAAATTACATGCGAGATAACGCTCTTTGCGTGGTTGGTGCCGACTTTGATGCAAAATCACGCAAGATACGACGCGTAGCTCAGCCGGTGGTTGACACCGATGCCGCCAATAAACTATACGTGGAAAAGAGCATTAAATTTTTGAGAGAGCAGCAGGAAGAATTAGAGAGGAAGCTGGTCGTGTTTCAGAAAGATATGCTGACGTTGCAAAACAGCGTTCAAAAGATATCGCAGGCGATGAATTCTATCCCACAGCCGGCCAACGAAATTCGTAAAGTTAAAGAGGCTATAACCGCTTTTGCTACGGAGCAGCAACTTGTCCAGAATTTCCTGGGACCGACGGGAAGCACATAATGCACGTACACGATAATTATCGCATCATTCGTGTCCATGACACCTCTGCGATCAAACATGAAGCCATTATCGAAATCCAAGAGTAAAGAAAACCATAGCCACAAAAAGCGACAACTCGTTGAGGAATTGCATGCTCCAGCTCGAAGACATTTCCCACGGAGGCGCGTCATAGTGCATGGATACGATGATCTGTGGCAAGCTGACATTGTAGAAATGCGTCCATACTCGCGATTCAACCAGGGTCACCACTACATACTCACCATCATCGATGTACTGAGCAAGTATGGGTGGGCGTTACCGCTCAAGACTAAAAGTGGCGCTGAGGTGACTAAAGCGTTTACAAAGATATTTAGAGATCGATATCCGAAAAATTTGCAAACCGATCAAGGAAAAGAATTTT
This sequence comes from Andrena trimmerana, assembly GCA_951215215.1. Classification (NCBI taxonomy): domain Eukaryota; kingdom Metazoa; phylum Arthropoda; class Insecta; order Hymenoptera; family Andrenidae; genus Andrena; species Andrena trimmerana. The sequence goes on from OX578062.1 coordinate 14,054,893, forward strand.
ACAACGCCGATGTGCAGAAACTCTTTACAAAGCATGATATTAATCATTATTCGACGTATTCGGTGATGAAGGCCTCCGTCGTGGAACGTTTCAATCGAACTTTGAAGAACAATATGTGGAAAATGTTTACGCTCAATGGAACCTACAGATGGACCGATGCGCTACCGCGTCTACTTGCAGAGTATAACGCGCGAAAACATAGAACCATCGGAATGCGTCCTTGCGATGTTACCCCTGCGATCGCCGATAAGCTGCTAGCCACCGTGTACAGCAACCTAAAGATCGCTGTTGAGATTCAAGTTGGGCGAGATTGTGCGCGTGAGCAAATTTAAAACCATCTTCGATAAAGGCTATACGCCGAATTGGACAACGGAGGTGTTCGAGATAGCCAAAGTACAGGCAACTAATCCCGCGACGTATCTGCTCGTCGATTCCCACGGAAAACCTGTTGGCGGAGGATTCTACGAACACGAGCTGCAACGCGTCACCGATCCTGATGTGTATCTAGTGGAAAAAGTGTTGCGTAGAAAGGGGGATAAGGTATACGTCAAGTGGCTTGGCTTTGATAAATCACACAATTCTTGAATAAATAAAAATAATGTATTGTAAAATAATAATACATGGTTCAATAAATACAATGATACATATGTAAATGTGCAAACAATTTTTATTTTAACACATTAATCTTGTTATTTATATGAATGAGTTAATAAATACAATAATACTTTCTATACAGTTGCGAGCAATTTTATATTACGCAATAATTCCACTATTTATATGAATGAGTTAATAAATACAATAATAATTTGTATACACTTGTAAACAATTTCTATACATTTGTGAACAATTTTATATTATACAATAATTCCACTATTTATAATAAAAACAATTTCTATTTTTTTTTTACAACGGAATTTTGTAATGTCCCCAGGGCAGAGTGTAGGTCGAATCGGGTACGATATGCCGCTTGTCGTCGTACGAACTTAGAGCGATTTTGGATTCCGAAATGGTGTACACTTTATGCAATTTAGACCGTATGCATGATTGTCTGCGAACCATTTCGATCTCCCTATGCAAACACTGCGCGTAGTCGTCGAAAGTTATCGTTCGGGCTATGACGTTGGTCTTGACGCCTTTCGCCTTTTTCGTATCTTTTTTGCCGTCTACGCGAAGTGCATACATTTTCGCTCTAAGCCCAACGAAATCGGTCATTATCGCACCGTTATTTTCGTCCTTCATCAGCCCTGGAACCTTCTTATTTACATGCGGCATATTATATGCATTGTCGATGGGATAATCGCTTGTGTCGAATCTATCGATATTGTGTTTCATGGTCTCGTAGATATCGTCGCATCGAATGTGATAAACGAGGCTGTCGGTGTCGGTGTATAGAATTTTACAATTTTGAGCGTGCAGGGGAGACATGTACTCGTGGTGAAATTCATACAAACAAATTTTTGATATGTCCAGAATGCACATACCCACGTATATCGGTTTGTTGAATTTCACCTCGAGTTTTCGCAATTCAACAGCTATTAAATTTTCCGAAAAAACACTTCTGCTGTGGAAATTCGGTTTCGCGATCATTGCCTCCGCGCCATATCGCCCTTCCCAATGTGTTAAAAGTTTTACATCCACGTGGTTTCGCACATTTTCCATAGTTTTACCGAATACCGCGTTGTTCATCAATTTGTATAAATTTTTTCCAAAGTCGTTTGTCGCGCTTGTTCTAAACCGTGTATTGTGTTCGATGTAATCGCGGAGCCAGGGAGATTGAGCGAATTGAAGCACGCGGTGTATCTTTGTAATACGAAGACCGTGACGCGTGCACTGCTGCAGGTTGCGATAATAGATAACGTAACGCTGCTTATCGTATACCGTCGCGAGTAACTTGTCCTGTCGGCTGCCAGGTGGTTTGGCACGCGTCGGGCAGAACGGTAGATCGGCGTGAGCGTCGTGCAGACGTTGCGGATATTCCAGATCTACCTCGAGAATGTATCCCGTGGGCGAATCAACAGCGATCGAAGATACGTCAAAATTTACAACATCTTCGACCCATTGAAATTTTGCGTATGGCAGGGGTTGACACATTGCCCATCCATACAAATTGTTCACGTCAAAGTACATCAAGTACGACGACTCTTCCGATGTGTTGTAAGATGACATGTACTTGTTATTGGCATGTGCGTATCTTCCGGAACATTGGCTTAAGCCCCCGCGTATACCACGTTCGATAAACATGACCATATCGATGTCAGTGAGCAATTCGAACGTAATTTTGGTGTGTTTTAGCATTGTGTTAACATTGTCGTAGTTCTTGATGCAACTTTCGCGAAAATTTTCAAAAATATCTGCCAATAACAAGACATCTGTTTTCAAATACAAGTCGCTGTATTCGCCCTAGGTTCTAATCCCGAAACGCTGCCAGACAGTCTCGGCGTGTGCGTAATCGCTCTCGGATACAGTCTCACCCGTTAACGAACTGTAAAATGACTCGCGCGGTGGTAAGCATGGATCCTGCAGCTTGTTCGCGCAGTCAAGGTATTCGTATGGAAAGACACCCTTTCGCGTCAGTAAATTGAAATCTTCGGCCGATAATGTTTCAAATTTGGATTGTAAAATTTTTAATTGATCTGTGCTCAGAAAAGATGCTAATTTGTCGAGACTGGTATTGAGAAATTTGTATGAATCGATGAATCGCAATTTAATATACTTTCGGGAGTCTGATTCAGCCGTATCTTTTACATTTTTGTGAATGAAATGTACTTTTCTTTAGTAATAGGCAATATGTCTACGTGACCTTCGAAAGCGGTAGCTATTTTCTCGATGATGAAATGCGAATCGTAGCCGGATAAATTATGGAAAACTATAGGGATGTAAAACGCGTTTTTATAATTTAAATTGCACTCCGAATGTGCTGGGCCTCTGAACCGTCCGGATAGGTGGCAATGATCGCGAACTCGTACATCGCTAGCCTTGAATGGTTCTTCGCAAATATGACAGTGTGTTGCATCGCGAAATGTCGTCCACTGTTCAGGAGTTAAATCCAGCATGGGAACATTACTGGTCAAGATGGGTTTGGCGAAGTTTGCAAAATTTTTTAGTCCGTCTACGAACCATGAAACATAATCCGCGTCGCGGCGACATCGATACGTCGACAGCGATGTATCATACGAGCAATGCATATAATAGGCTATACTATGAACTTTATGGTGTTGATACGTGTGTAATTTATTGTCTTCAATTTGGCGGCTGTCCTCTGTTTTCTCGATGATGCATTCGAGATCTGCATACACCACGAAGGGGAGCCGCTCCTTCATACCGTGGTTGCCGAAACTCAGCAAGTTGTTGCCTTCGCTGGGCAGCAGGATGGCGCAATCGTTCATCTTGCCGCAGTCCACTGTATGAAGCTCCAACTTCTGGGTAGATCCGAAATAGTGCATGCATCTACAAAAACATAATTTTTTTATTTAATTTTTTCCGTGAGACATTTTAACATTTCACAAGTTTTATATACGTACCGGTCACAGATGAATTTCTTTTTTTCGTGTCTGCTCAGCTGCGCGCTCACCAGCCGGGACAAGTTCTTGATCCATACAAAATGTCCTACATCACCGTGCTCTTGATTCTGCGTGTAGAGCAAGTTTACATGCCGATCCTTCTTTTGGTTGGTGAGGCGCAGCGGGAAGACTGTGGAGCCTTTCTTCGACTTCTCCATCTCCATCTCGAAGGTGTACACGTTGATGGAGATGTCGTTCTGCCATTCAAACTTCCCGATCTGTCCCAGAGACATCGGGAACTCAATACCCTCGAGATTTAGCACGGACGCATAGTCGGGATATGAACTTGGGCGCGCGGTGTCTCGTTCGGTAGGATGGAGATTGCACGCTAATTGTTGCATTGTTCAACAATAAATCCCGCGGCAACTTGTAGCACCCCGCGCGCAGCGGATTGTACTTATTGACATTGACAGTTAGATTGAGGATTCGTATCAATGCCCATCCGCTGTCGCGTTCCTGGAACTCTTCCAGCGATGCCAGAGTGGGTTCGACGATGCATCGCTGATACCACTCCTGCAGATCGGATGTGCGGAAGAGTTCACAGTTTCGGGTGTTGATGCTTTTGCAAGCATGCTTGTCATCTGCCACAAATTCGCCGTTGAACACCGTGTTCACTTTGAGGCTTCGACGTTTCCTCAGAGCACTTTGCACATGCTCCAGCACGATGGTCGCCGCATCCTGAAGGAAGTTGCGCGGCTCGATGTAGTTCGAATTTAACACGGCACCAGTTAACACGCGGTTATCGAACGCAGCGTCTATTTCATGCCACAAAAGTCCTGTGCTCGAATGTCCGGCACCTTCGCGCACGAAACGGCCACGCAACGAATGTTTCAATCCTTCGAGACGCGCGATTCGAGCAACCACGGATTGTCGAACACTGATCGATAATCGAGGACGTTTTACGCGGCTCTGTTCTTCCAACGATTCGATGCACTCGTTGCACCGTTCTTCCCACGCGAGGTACTCTTCTTGGGAAATCAATCGTGCAGATTGATCCAACAATTGACGTTCTACTTGCGCGAATTCTTCCATGGCTGTAATCTGTGCAACGTGTTACAACAAATTGAAGCTTTGCACAGTTTACAGCACGCTTTTATACATGATTTGTTATCTCTGTCTTACTCTTTTAGCGTACCCCTCCCTCAAATGCATTGCATGCAAAAAATGGCGATCCATCCTAATATGGTTCTATGCAGTTTCTGTCGATGCAGCATAATTCTTTCTATGATTCACGCGTATGACGAATTAGCGCGCGAGATCGTCCAACAAATTTTCTGCTGACACCTATTTTCTAAGAATCGATGTTTCTGCTGACACCTATTTCTAAGAATCGTTGTTTTTGCTGACACCTATTTCTAAGAATCATTGTTTCTGCTGACCCAGAATTCTAAGATTCGACGTTCTCACATTGCAAAAAAAATGACATCATCTCGCGCGATACCCTAAGATTGAAAAACATTATGGAAAAATTGGTAGTTTTAGAATATAATGCTGTGGTGGGGGAAGCAATTGCACCTCTATTTAAGCCGAGCTCTCGGATGCTATTCCATCAATCGCTCAGTGACTTTGACGGAACAGCCGGTACTCCATAAAAAATATAGTGCACATCAAAAATGTACAAACGCAGCTTAAACGATTCATCCTGCGCAGCCGGCAACGATGGTGGGTTTCCAAATAAATGCCAACAACAACAACAATCCAATATGAGGTATGTACGCATTACTATACACTTTTCATTTACTTCATTCACTGTAAACGCAAACGACCGAAGTATCAATTTCATGTACTTGTTTCTTACAGTTCTGGATCCGTATCATTAAAAACGATGGAAACACGGAAACCATCAATCGTTCGGATCCTAGGACGCGATTATCCACTGACCGCAACAGCTTATAAACGTCTAACTATTGGAATTTGCATTGGTATGGATTCGTGCCGCGTCGAGATCGCCATAGCCGACAATAAAGGCAGCGAGTTAAGCTTTTCAATGTCTACGTGGAAGCTCCTGCTACAAAACGAGGTGGATATACTCCAACGAGTACGCAGCAACGCAACATCGCCCCAAACTCACATCGAAATTGATCATTTACGAATCGAATTCACGCGTATGCATGATGATCAACTTATTAAAATCACCGATAATCGCGTTGTCATATATATGACTGAAGCCACGATGTGTAAACTATTCACGTACAATTATTGCATTGAACATATGTACACGTGGCTAGCTGAAAATATGTACTCCGTAAGCAGTAAATATGCCACTTTCGTAGACGTTTTACGTAGCGCTACCGCGCCAACAGATTATGTAAAATTAATTTCTGAAAGTGAACACTTCGAACAGCATTCATTGATCGATTGTGAATTGTTAGCATGTACAATCAATCATATTGTGGATGATGCTCGTAATACAAAATCTTAAATTATATTCTTTTAATTTTATGATTTGTAACAATATATATTCTTAAACGTATTTCATTGTACTCAATTTTATTTACCCCTGTTCCTTCTCTCCTCATCATGTAATTTTAAGAGTCGTCGTTTTCATAATTATTATTTCTCGGCGTTGAAAAAAAGATTTCTGCTGACGCTGCATAATCATATTTCGTTCTTCGCGCTGCCATGCGACATCATTCTGCATGACCGGTCCAGAGGAATCGAATTACGCGAGATCGCGCGAAACGCTGCGACGCTGAATCGGAACGCTTCGAAAACTTGTTAGCTGTAGAATGCATGCTATTGTACCACCAAGTAGCGCTGCCTCTTTCCCTCTCTCGAATTTAGCTTTTTAAAGTAATGCTCTCTCTTTCCCTCCACGGAATACATGGTTTGTAAAAAGCCGATCTTTCCCGACATCGTACGATGAAAAATAAATTATTATTTCTCTGTATTCGCCTGTGGGAAAATTCCATCACATATTGGTTTAGAAAAAATATTTGGGGAAAAAAATTTCAGGGAGCGGATCGAGTCTGAAAAAAGATTTTTCAGACTCGACTCGCCCCCAGAAATTTTTTCAGGGGCTGTCACCTCCCTTTAAAAAATTTTCCACGGTGGGTCCGGTCTGGAGAGGTCTCCGCGGCGGCTCGGCCCGGACTGATCCCCTCCATCATCGCGGCTTCCCCCACTCCGCGGCTCGTGCGCGCGCAACCTGTCTTCCTCTCCCCGCAGGCCCCGCACCCATGTTTCCCTCCGCCGCGCTTCCCCGCGCGCCCTCACTTCCCCCCGCCCCCGCGCTCCCCTCAGAGGACCTGCGTTGGAACCGGCCTTCCCTTACTACTGTCGAACAACTGCATCTTCATACCATAGGGTAACGCCAAACTTCAGTTTCCTTGGGAGTGTTACGTGTTGTAACAGGGATTATCTTCGAAAGATGTAGATGGGTTCGCTGCCCGTGGAGCGCTGATCCGCTCTGCTCTGATTCGTTCTTGATAACTGTCACCGATTTCTTCGTGTGATGATCAGCAAGAAAGTAGGTAAATAAACTGAGACTTGTTTCTGTTGTTACTTGGTTTAAGTTTTATAATTCAAGATAGGACGATTAAGAAAATGCGTCTGATTGCTCTAAACGTTGATCAACGAATGAGTGTACAAAGATGTCGTCGTTCGGAATCGAAATGTAACATGTTTTTGTTAATAAAGATGTCCAATTATACAAAATGTTTCTTAATTAATAATCTAACAAATTATTTGATTAGTTCCTCGTTCACTAAGAACGAGCGGTTCCTGTAGTATCCGTGATTTTATGGCAAAGCAACCGAAACCAATATTTAATCAATATTATTTAACGAGCGTCTCCAAGTAGTATTCCTTGGAATGCTTTGTTCATAATTTCAGTTGCTTCGTTTAACAATTTAAATTTGGCGCGTCTAAACCTGACCATGCAGAGCCATCCAATATTAGACTATGTTCATGTGTTACCACATGAGATCGTAACAGGAGGAAAGTAAAAAATTATGCGAATACGCATGCGTGTAAAGTCTTTTTCCCTTGGGAGAAAAGTAGAAAACGCGAATAGGTCTGAAATTGGTCATTTTGCTCCCGCTCAGCAGGCGTAAAAAAGCACACATTTTCACGCAAGTGTTGAAAAAATACTCTTTTTCTTTCGTACGTTCTAAGCGTCGGACGCTGGTCACCAGTCCCATTGCTCGGATCTGATGTTACATTCGAGGTATTTCCCGCTATGTCCTCCGGGACGAAATATGTCGGTTTTATATTATCAGTAGACACACTGCGCGGTGTCCCATTCACTTCTATGGTGTATACGCAGTCAGACTCGCGATTGAGGACCTTATGGGGGTAGACACGGGTAATGCAGCGCGCTGTATACCGACACAATCTGGCCCGAAACATGGGTTTGCACGCTGACGTTGTTTGTCCTTATACGAGCAAATTTTGGGCTGGGCGAGGTCTCATTCGAAAGATGAAGGTTCAATGCAGCCCGCTCTGCTCATGGTTCAAAGAGATTGTGTTGATATTGTTGCGAGCACCCCATAGATGGGAATCCATGGCCCGCTGGTGCTCGCGACGAAGACAAGAGCACAGTGAGAAGAGGGCGATCGGAACGATCGCCTGTCAAGCTGTCATTACGGAGTTTTGTATCGAACGGCATAGCGTTCGGACGCGCGGGTTGTACTGTCATATACCGATTGTCCTGTACCAAATATAGTTGTGTCGTGCTCCCCCGTGTTATTCTATTCCTATGCGTCGGGGTGGCCGGCGATGGAAACGCCCCGGCGCAACAATATGTAATAATACGAGTGTCCAAAGTAGAGAAAAAATCGACAATATGCACTCGCAGATTCCATGTATTTGTAGGTCTCTAAACGAGTTTTCTGACTCAAACGATGAGCAGAGCGGGCTGCATTGAACCTTCCTCTTTCGAATGAGACCTCACCCAGCCCAAAATTTGCTCATGTAAGGACAAACAACGTCAGCCCGTGATTGCATTCCCAAATACGAGTTCCGCCATATTGGCGATAATACAGAGCAAGTCACGTGACAAATTTAGTTGAGCTAGTGGATAGGAGATGGCGCCTACTCGGGAGGACTGCCAACGTGGAATCATAGCAAAACTGAAGCGTTAGCTGGATACATGTGGCACAGCAAAAGCGTGATACAGTCCATGTATGTATTTTTGGACGATTGTAGGTTAGATTATATGCATTTTAGGCATACATTGACTAGAAACTGCTGGAAACTGTGTTCATTTACTAAATTCACGCTTTTACTGTAACACATATATCACCGCTGCCGAATATATGTTATAATTATATGGCTACATTATTTCAAATAAAAAAAGAGATTGGATTTTTTTAATAACACTGGAAGTAGTGATTTACTGATATCATATTTTCAGAATGTGGAAGTTACAACAATTATTTGCAATTATTGCTTTTATTATTATTCTTCCGACTATTGTATACCCCCCCCCCCCCCTCCCCATAAACATGACTCATGTATGAAAGAAGCTAATTCCCTTTAATTCACGAAAAAAGTTCTCACGCAAAGATTGTGAAATCATCTTTGCTAATTCCAATTGTACCTTTAATTCACGAAAAACATTAAAAACATTCTCACGCAAAGATTGTGAAATCAACTTTGCTAATTATAATTGTATTCTCGTTCTACGTTCGAACACTGATTCCTCTGTTACTGTTTATACTTGACATTCCTTTATTGGCCACAAATCCATTCAGTGCTCAGATTTTCAGCTTCGGTTTTAAGGAATTAGCGGGCGAGGCCTGCAGTTGACACAAAAACTTTTATAAGAGGGACATCTTCTGTTAAAAATGTCGTATGAAAATCGTTTTACGATGGAAAATAATAAAAACTTGGTAGAGACTAATTTAAACGAATCAAAGTCGGTAATAGATTAATAGCACATTCGCCAACCTGCACTAGTGATATGAAACATTTTGTTTTAAGTCGACTTCATAGTTTTTTCTTATACAACGCCCGCTAATTCCTTAAAACCGAAGCTGAAAATCTGAGCACTGAATTGATTTGTGGCCAATAAACGAATGTCAAGTATAAACAGTAACAGAGGAATCAGTGTTCGAACGAAGAACGAGAATACAATTATAATTAGCAAAGTTGATTTCACAATCTTTGCGTGAGAATGTTTTTAATGTTTTTCGTGAATTAAAGGTACAATTGGTATTAGCAAAGATGATTTCACAATCTTTGCGTGAGAACTTTTTTCGTGAATTAAAGGGAATTAGCTTCTTTCATACATGAGTCATGTTTGTGGGGGGGGGGGGGGGGGGGGAATTTCATCACTTTTTTTCATAATTTGTGAATTTTTGTTGTGTTGATCTTATCAAGCTAATGTACCGCCGGTCACTCTCTAGGAAATTTCACCACAAAGAAAACGTATATATGCGAGGAAAGAAATTTATTACTTAATAAATTATAAATAAATTAACAATATTAAGTTAATAAACTTTTCCGCCTTAACGGCTTTCCTCCTGACCGCCACGGCCCCGACCACGATCACGGCCTCGGCCACGATACTGTGCGTGGATATTAACGTATGCGAATTTTACATGTTCGTTTACGTTATACTCAGATATGTTTCTTTTTTTTTAATAAGTATATTAAATATTTTCTAATTAATCCTACCTTTAACCTTGATTAAATATGTAAATTATGTTATACGTGTGGTAATACGTATTCAGTGGATTGGTGGATTTTGTGTTAAATTCGAGTTTTCAGATATGTAGCAAACATACAAGAAGCAAACAGAGGATCGAAGCTGAATAAAATCGTGTAAACGTATGATTTCTTTTCAATTTTACCGTTGCAAAAAAAGAATATACACATTTTTGGCGTTTTTGGGCCATTTCGTTTGATTAATTTTGTCGTTGTCAATACATTTCCATGCTGATCTACCATCACGTATCATGCATGAATATGAACCGTTCTGGGGATGAGGACCGTTATGAAATACGGCACTTAGTAATTTATATTTTTTATTACATATTGATATTGGTTGTGGAGCAGCGGTAATTTTACAATTAATTTCTTTAATAATATTGCCATTTTCATCATAAGAGAACAACAACAATTGCATTATAATAATTATTGGCGGAGTAGTAATTTCAATTTTAGTAAATATTTGCTCAGAACATTGTTTGCACAGTTTTTGCGAACTCGATTTCCAACCAATCGGTAAAGCAATATTAACATAATCTTGTAAAGGTGTACCTTTCTTTGACTTTAAAAACAATTCTTTAACTGTCAAGGGGAGAATATAATGGCTGTTAGTGGTTGTCTCTTTATGAGAACATTTTCTGCAGTGTACAGATGTTGTCATTTCAAATTGAACTATTTTTTGGAGCCCTTGCAAATTATTGCATAATGCTAAAAGAAATTCAGATGCGTCTTGTTGAATCTTTTGCAAAAATTTGCCTCCTATGAACCTTCGCGCGAGATCTTCTTTACCATCGTGACGTTTCAAAAATGTTAACAACTAGCAGGTTATGATTGAATGACAGCCAAGTGACATTTATATAAATTATGCTTTCGAGGCGACACCTACTGGCGTCAAGTGGAGGAGGAAAACGTGACGTCATACCTCGTAATTTTAAAAGTGTCACTTTTATAACTATTAATTCAGAATAAATCTTATATCTTTTATACAAATAGCTTGATACATTAAGTAAAACGACATATGGGTTCGAAAAAAAAATGATTCGCTCAATCATGTAAAAACACGGGCACTATGTCATAAAATAAGATAATAAGGCTAAAATAGCTCGGACGACCTGTCAATTTCACTATCTTTCGTGTATAGAGACACAGTCGCTCAGTGTGCCTATGGGTAGAGGGGAAGGGGGAATTAGCTTCCAGACGCGACCGCGTCTGTTGATAACATATAACAAGGAAAAGTCTCCAAATCGGTCAACAGTTGACTCCTCAATTTTTTTTGTAATTCTTTACGCTCCTATGCAGAGATGGGCATTATTTAATCAAAAGAATATACTTCCGAATGGCCTCAGTGGCCGATCGACACGAGGATTGGGGGGTGGGTGTGTGTACCCTAAATCTAAAATTCAATTTAGCTTCGGGTATTTATTAGTTTCCATTGTTTATTCGAAGGCCTTTCATCTTTGGCTTCGAATAATTTTTCATCTTTCATTATATCTTTATCCTAAGGTCGTATTCAAATATATTGGCCGGTGAAATGAGCCATCACCATCTGACGATCGTGGATTTGTCAGTTGGAGTTCCCTAGCCACCGAAGGGTATGGTGGGGTAACGGGAATGCTGCTCAGCCCTGTCTGAACGTAGCCGTGTGGCTGTTATTTATTCTTATTGTCAGCGTAGTACATATGTAATTGTGTGCGTCACGAAGTTATGCGTAGACCAATACGAGATGAATCTATCGAGAAAGAATCAATGTTCTGACCAATAAAGCTCCTGAATTTTTTCGGAGGTAAGGCCTAAGGCACACCTATTCTGATGCGTGTATTTCTACGCTGCAGCTCGGTTTGGCCTATACATGATAGAAGATTAGCGCTATCCCCACTACTTCTAGCTCACTCGTGTTCTGCGATGACGAGAGAATACGCGTTACGAATAGGAGTGTGCGGATCGTCCCGCGGCTCGGATTCTCGTCCCTCGGGACAGGTCGGAAAATTTCAGGCGGGATCGGGCGGGGTCCCGATACTTTCGTATTGCTCGAGATCCCGACGGTTTCGGGATCCCGAGACTCGATTCGGGCTACAAGCATGACCGCCATGAGCGGGCAATTTGATTTCAGGTCGGCTTGGCAAAACTCGGACGCGATCAGCTCGAAAGCCAGCTATTACGAGGGGACCGAGACGGAAAGAATTATGTATATCATTTGATTGCGGATGATATGGCGATGTTCTTTGCTTATTGCAACCCATTAAACTTGCCAGTGCTTGGAAAAGTGCTGATTCGTATTGATTGCCTTGATCTGAGGTTATTGTTGTTGGTGTATCGTAGTGAGCGATCCAGTGGTCGAATAAAGCGGTAGTAACTGTATCAGCGGTAATGTCTTTTAGAGGAATGGCGACTGGCCATCTTGAAAATCGATCGATGATGGTTAAAAAGTACTTATAACCCTCGTGCTCAGGTACCATGATGATATCCAGGTGTATATGTTTAAAGCGATCATCTGGTATATCAAAGTGCTTAGATTCAAGACGAGTGTGTCGTTGGATCTTTGAACGCTGACATGGTATGCATTTTCGCGCCCATGTGATGACGTCCTTCTTAATTCTTGGCCATACGTATTTCTCTCGGATTAAACGTGAGGTGACGTTTCTGCTTGGATGAGAAAGCCCATGAAAGATATCGAAAGCTGCACTACGGAGTGTTTTCGGGAGGTATGGTCGAACTATGCCTGTTGAAATATCGCAGTGAATTTCAATATCGTCAAAGCTCAATTTGTGGAGTTTCAATGATAATTTGTCGTTTTTGAGTAGTTGAGGAAGTTCCTTGTCGTCTTGTTGATGTTGTCGTATCGTGTCTAACAAGGGGGCCGCACAGGTTATGTAATCGGTTCTGGAATGAGACTGGGTGGACATTGTAGTGCATACCTAGTGTTACTAAACCGTAAAGGGTTTTTGCACAATGGGCCTTCGTTTTCGAGAAATTTGAGTTCAAAGTTTTGCGCGACAGTAGTATTTCAGTTGCGCAAACATTCTCACCAATTAACGGTCGTAGCTGCGATAATAAGGTGTTCGGCTACGGTGCTGGTGGTCTTCGGTTCGATTCCTGGTGCGCGCTTGTTTTTTTTTCTTTTCCTTTTTCTTACCGTAGTAATGCAATGGCTGCACCTAAAATTATTTTGCGCTGTAACGATGTTAATAATATATATTATTACAATAATACTGCACACAAAGTACACATATAATACAAGTGCGGATATAATATAAATATAATAAAACCGCAAATTACAAATAACTGCAAACTATTTCTACTGTCGCCCAAGCAAGGAAGTCCCTTCGAAGAGAAACCCACCCCCTATGAACAGTTATTTGTAATTTGCGGTTTTATTATATTTATATTATATCCGCACTTGTATTACATGTATTGTTCTTCGTTTTCTGACATTACTATAATGTCATCTATATATATGAAAACAAAGTTTAAACCACGAAAAATGTGATCGATGTATCTCTGGACTGTTTGTGAGGCGTTCTTGGGTCCAAATGGCATTCCAACACACTTGTACAATCTCCAAGGCGTTGCTATTACTGTCTTTGCTATGCTATCTATGTTGACTGGTTTTTGGTTGTAAGCTTTCTCCAGATCGATCGTAAAGTGTTTTTACCATGCATGACCAAGAAGAGATTCTGGATCAATGAAGGTGAATATTTATCTGGAACGGTAATACTGTTCAATTTTCAATAATCCCCACAGAGATGTTTTTTGTTTGTAAGATGAATCGAACTGGACCATGCGTTGCTGGAAGGACGAATTACCCCATTGTCTAGGAGTCGTTGTATTTCTGTGCGAGCTGCAGTTGCTTTCTCGCCGAATAATTTTCGAGCACGTTCAGTCACAGGTGGTCCTGTAGTGACGATGGTGTGACTAAACTCGCTGTTGGCGTCTGATGTAAATTGCATCGGTCTTGTGATACCGACAAATTTGGTCAACAAATCAGCGTATGACATAGTGATATCGATTGTAGAAATGCTGTGAACATTCGTCTGTATAACTCTTCCCTTTGAGGTAAAACCAGTAATGGAGTCAATCAATTGTTTATTTCGCAAATCGATTAGGAGGTTGTGCTGCATTAGAAAGTCTGCGCCCAGGATTGGTTCAGGAACATCGGCTGTGACAAATGACCAACGGAATTTTCGATGCAATCCCAAATCGACGTCACCTGCGTGTAGGCCATACGTTGGTATTGGTGTCGAATTGGCTGCAAACAGTGTAAGATTAGAATTAGGCGTGCGGCCTTTAAATAGACGTGCCGGCAGCAAGGAAACCACGGATCCAGAGTCGATTAGGTATCGTTGATGAGTTTGTCATTCGTGTAGATGCAATCTGGTATCATTGGATGAGAGTGCGGTGCTTGCTACGCTGTCGTTTCCGACCCCATGCACATGCGACAGCGCAGTTAGTTTCCCTGTTTTCCGTGGTTCGTTGTAGTATCGTAGGTACACGGTGTAGTGCAACGTTTGGCATTCTGACCAAAGCGGCGGTGGTAATAGCAGGGACCTTGTTGGCTTGGGCTTCGATGATCCTTGTCTCGGTTTCTTGAAAGTGATCGTCCTTGACGGTCTGAACGAGCTTCGTCGTGTATTTGTTGTTGCTGCTTTTGAATATCCAAGATGGTCTTCATGCAGAAAGCCATGGCAGACTGCAACTCCGTGATCTGGACAGCTAACGTTGATGGAGACGGTGTCTTAAGTCTCTCGTGCTGATGATTTACTGCCATCACGGTGCTTGACGGTTTCGGTATAACCGGCTCATTTAACGTGACTACTTCAACTAGTCGATCGGCCATCTCCGCCAACGCGTCAAGTTTTAGCGTGCCTGAAGTAACGAGCAGAGGTCGTATAGTGTTTGGAAGACGACTTACCCAGAGGTTATGTAGCATCTCCTCATTGATGGTTTCGGCCGTTAAATCCTTCATCTCCCTCAGCAATTGTGACGGCTTCTTTTCATCGAGGACTAGGTGATTGAGCAATCGATGCGTCTGCTTCTGTCTGGACTGTGCAACTCGTTTTATCACCGTTTGCTTGAGTGTTGCGTATTTGTCGGTCGTTGGTGGCGTGGTGATGATGTCCGTTATCTGATGCAGTGTATCAGGATCCAGAGCCTTTAATGTTGAATTATATTTTATATCATCGCTGCGAGTTCTCAATGTGGCGAATTCAGCCTCAATTAAGTAGAACCAAATATCGGGTCTGTCCTTCATAAATGCCGGTAACTGTGGTTTGCTAACTGCGGCGAGGTATTCTGTATCGTATATAGTCCGTTGTTGCAGCTGTTGGATATTCAATATTGCGTCTTCGGAACTCGTAGACGCTCCCGTTAGCAATTCTGTATCATTCGAAATATTTTTGGAGATATCCCGAGGTGGTGACCGTTCGGTCGGCATTCCATCACTATGTGTTTAACCTATTTCGTATCACTGGACCACGTGGGACTATTTTTTTTTCGATTGTTGTGAAATCCACTTGGATCACGTCGGGGTCACCATTTATAGCTTCTTTGTGGCTATTATAATTTACGTTCAATACGCAGTGGATGGTTGATATATGTATTTATTTTTCTAACAGAATATAAACTTTATAAATAAAACGCTTTCCTTTCAAGTCTAGAGTCTGGCTACGTCTGTAGCTTGTCTTGTTTGTTGGTAGAGGCGTGACAGTAGTGCGGCGCCAAAAGCACTGATGATGGACACAGGGGCCTACGTAGTGGCTCCCTCTCGCGGATTTTTTATAACTACTTATATTTATGAACTCGCAACAATGTTAAATTTTTTTAAAAGAATATATATTAATAATTTTTACAAAAAATGACTTAAGAATAATGTGTACGTATTACTTACAACGTGTGAGTGTGTGTGTGTGTCGTATCTGCAAGTGTAATGTGAAAATATAATATGTTTTTTAATATATATTATTTACAAATCTTTTAATATCATCTCCTTTATTACGGGATAAGTTCCTCCTTTTATTTTCAAATCGTCTCCTAACATCTTGTGGATTTGTGGGATTAGTAATGTGCACAGTAGGCACTGGTCTGCCGGTTTTGCCACATATAAGATCTGGTGTCACCGGTGGCATCTCCTGTAGCCTATTTTATTTTCCCATACTATTAGATGGGGGTATCCTACGTTATCTTCCTCCATTTCGCCAAAATGCGCACATTTTACGCATAATAGTTTTGTTATTTGGTAATAGTACACGTTAGGGTTGAACGTTTTCTTTAGGCACGTATAGTTTGCCATTTTTCCATTCTGTCTGAGATCTCTACTTGACTTTTTATTGGTAATGAAAAAACTTTCTTTTGTTCTTCCTCATACACTTCCACGCAGGTTCGAGACCCCCACTCTTTTCCTAGGGCGAATAGGCTTCTTTCTTTTATTTTTCAGTTCGGGACCCCCCACTGTTTTTCTAGGGCAAATAGGCTTCTTTCACTCTATTCATATGGATGATTTTTATTTTGTTTAGAATTTATCGCTATTTTCAAGTTGTTATTTTTTAGGATTTCAATGACTTGATATGGTCCGCTATATTCAGGTTCCAGTTTTTCACGTCTCGGTTTTAGTAACCAAATCCAATCTCATATTTTGTATGTTTTAGGCTGAATCTTTCGATCATAGTAGTACTTCTGTCGAACTTTTGACTCCTCTAGATTGTTTCGCGCCATTTATCGGATGTGATGAAGTTTATGTATTAATTTATCAACGTAATCTGGGTACGTTTTGATGGCATCTGTTGGAGGGATGTCGAAGGGAGACGTGCTTTTCTACCATAGACAAGTTCGTGAGGCGTAAATTTCGTGCCTTCGTGAGTGCTTGTGTTGTATGAGAACATTGCTTGTGGTAACCATTGATTCCATTGCTTTTCTTTTGATACATAGTGGCGTAGATATTCGACAAGGACGTGATGGCTTCTTTCTAGTGATCCAGTGGATTGAGGATGATATGCAGAGGTTCGATACTGTTTGATGTGAAATGCTTTGGCAAACTTTTTCATAAGGGCACTTATAAAATTTGGTCCCTGGTCTGTAAGGATAGCTTTGGGACTTCCAAATTTACAGATGAAGTTATTCGGATCGTGGAATATCGCGGTCAGGATCCGCGATAGGGTGGATCAACGAATGTAATACAATAAATAAATGCTTATAAAACTATTAACTGCGTATATTTAAGTGCCTCGCACAATGGTGTAGCTCGGAGATGTGGCTAGTTGAAAGCTCGCGTTGTGTCTCACGGTGATCACGCGTGTCTCTCACGAAGGGTGATCACGTTGCGAGAGGAAACTCACGCTTCGACGCCGAACACCCCTCGCGGCTTGAGACCGCCACAAAGTGTTCTGTAAATGCCCTAGCTATGTCCTCTGAAGTGATGCTTGCCAATGGTATTTCAAGAGAATATTTAGTTAGGTTATCCTGGATAGTAAGTATATAACCATTCCCTATATTTGTGAAAGGTAGTAGTCCTACTATATCCATAGAAACTTTATCAAATGCATCAACTGGTGTATCTGTTAATATCATAGGTTCTTTATTCTTTACCTTACTAGTTTAGTTTTCTGGCATTCTAAACATGTTTTGATGAATTGTGTTATTTCATACTTCATGTTTTTCCAGTAATATATATTCCTCTATTCGGTGAGATGTTTTTGTAATCCCTTTGTGTCCTCCTATAGGCGTTTGGTGATTCTCCTGGATAATTTGCTGTCTATCTTGTATGGAAGGAGTGAAGAGTGTGCCTTTACAAAATATAAACTGGATGTCCTCTTGTAAAAATATTATGTCTATTAAGTTCCATAGTTTGCTTAGTAAAATTTTATCTTCTTCCCCTGCTATATATATACCTTTGTGGCATTTTCAAGTACTAGCTGAGTATGAAGTGTTTTTAATGAATTATATAAATCATCTTCCGTTGGATAATCTGTTATAATAAGTCCAAGGATTGTGTGCTTTCCTTCCTTAAGTCTGACTGACTCTCCAGTTTTTAATGAAAGTGGAATTCTACGGGTTTTATATTTTTCTCTTTGTATAATCTTTCTCCTGCTGGTCCTATTGGTCGACCCTCTGTATTGATGAATGTTATGATGTATCCTTTTTCCATCCATAGGTGGTCTTCTATTTCAATGTTTTGTTTTTTGACAGGAATGTTTGATACTATTCTTGGTTTGCCTGCTGTGTGTTGTGGGGAAGGAAGAGATGGTGGTGTAGGAAAAGATGGTGGCAGAAGAGGGGATAATGGTGGAGAGATTGTGACGTAGCGTCCCAGCGCGAGAAGTCGAGCGCACGGCGGTGCGACCGGGAGTGAGCGAGAGGCCGAGCGCGCAGGCGACCGCCGCCGAGGAACACCGAACCGGCCCGAGGCGCGCCGGTCTCGCGACGCGTCAAATGACGCTCACTCCCCACCGCGCCGCTAGATCGCGTCGATTTCTCGCTGCTGGGAATTTCCGCGAATTAGGACATAAGCCTCAACGTCACGAAGCCAGGACAGTTCGAGTGGGGCTACGGAACCCCCTCCTAGACCGCCTGCCTGGATGCTGCCCGGTGCAAAAGGACTAGCGAGAAGCTCCGCATATCCGCCGATCCTACGATCGTACGCCACCCGATTTCCCTCTACCGCACCATACAGAGACGCCAGGAAGTTGCCCGGTCTCTTTCCCTCTACCATACCCTACAGAGACGCCTGGACGTTGCCCGGTCCCTTTCCTTCTACCGTACCATACAGAGACGCCTGGACGTTGCCCGGTCTCTTTCCTTCTACCGTACCGTACAGAGACACCTGGACGTTGCCCGGTCTCTTTCCCTCTACCGTACCGCATAGAGGCGCCTGGACGTTGCCCGGTCTCTTTCCCTCTACCGTACCGCACAGAGACGCCTGGAAGTTGCCCGGTCTCTTTCCCTCTACCGTACCATACAGAGACGCCTGGACGTTGCCCGGTCTCTTTCCCTCTACCGTGCTAAATAGAGACGCCCGGACGCTGCCCGGCCTCTCTCTCCTGCTACCGCTCCGAGACAGAGACGCCCGGACGCTGCCCGGTCTCGACAACTGGCCGTTTCCAGGTCTCCATCGTTTCGCACGTAACCGCCAAGCGCAACGCGATCTACACAGCGGACAGCATTGTAAATAGTGTAAATACTCAACGATACGAAGAATAAACGCATTATTTAAGAAGGAGAGGATTTCATACCCTGGCATCCCGACTGAGTGCATCCTCCACTATCCTCATTTCCGGACGGAAGACCGTCACAAGATAGATAATGGTGGAAGAGGAGATAGTGGAGGAGGGGTAAGTATTCTCCCTTCTTTAATTTTTATAGGAGTTATAGGACCAGTGTCGGTGCTGAAATGTAATCTTTGTTTCTTCTTTTTAGGTGTGTGGTGAGTGCTTTTGTTTGTGCTTGTCTCTGCATCAATTTTGGGAGGGTCTTTATAGTTATGCCTTGGTACTATGTATGTCTCGTCGATTTCTTCTATCAGGTCTTCTTCTTGAGGTTTCTTGATGTGTGGTGTTCTGGATGCTCTTGCGTCGTTTTTATGTTGGGAGTGTATATGTATTTTTACTGGTATTATATCTTGAGGAGGTGCATGTACTTCTATAGGTATCGAGATTTGAGGGGGCACGTGTGTTTCTATGTTTTGTCTTTTTACTTCCGGTTGAGACGAGGACGTGTTTTTTTCCTTTTTTCGTTTTAATTTTCTCCGTTTTGTATTTATTGAGTCGCTTTCGTCGTATGATGAAGAATCGGAATCTGAAGAACTAATTCTAAGTTGCTTGTGTGGAGCTGGATTTCCCGAGGTTGAGGCGGTTGTTTCCCGTAGTCGCGTATTGTGTTGATGGAATTGTTTTTGTCTTTTATTTTCGTGAGAATTTATTTCTGAATGCGCTCGTTTTGCATCTAACGGTAGTACTATCGGGTTTCTTGACAATGCGTCCGCGTTTGTATTATACTTCCCTTGTTTATACAAGATTTTATAATCGTATTCTGCAAGTCTAATTTTCCATCGCATTAACCGAGATGTAGGATTTGACAGATTTTGTAGCCATTCTAACCAGGGCCGGCGGAACCCATTATGCAAGTAATGCGTTTCATAAGGGCGCAAGCTGAAAAGGGAGCTAAAAAATATATCGCAGACTTAATAATAAAGGAATCCAACTCCCATATAAACAAAATGTAAATGTAATTCCTTTTTTTATTGTACCTCGTAAAGGCAAAACATATTAAATAGAAAACAGGTGCAAAAATTTGGGAGCGCCAAAAATATTCTTGCATAAGGGCGCCAACCATCCACGCGCCGCCCCTGATTCTAACGGTTTATGCTCTGTTATTAAGTAAAATTTTCTACCATAAATATAAGGTCTAAAGTGAAATACCGCGTATATGATTGCTAAGAGTTCTCGTTCCGTCAAAGAATAGCGTGTTTCTGCATCATTTAAGACCCGAGATGCGTAAGCTATTGGTAAATCTTTCCCGATTTCACCCTGGCTAAGAATTGCACCTACAGTGATACCTGGGGCGTCTGTCGTAAAGTTGAATGTCTTTTCGAAGTCCGGAAATTGTAAAATAGGTTCTTTACAGACAGCTTCCCGTAGAGTTTCAAACGCCTTTTGTTGCTTATATTTCCACTCAAATTGGTAGTCTTTTTTAGTGAGGTTGGAAAGTGATCGAGCAATTTTTGAGAAGTCTTTTATGAATCGCCTATAATAACCGCTGAGTCCTAAGAACTGTTTTACATTTTTGACTGTTGTAGGTGTTGGAAATTCCTTTACAGCTATTACGTTTCGTGGGTCAGGGTTGACTCCTTCCTCTCCTATTATGTGTCCTAAATACGATACTTCCTTCTTTAAAAATTCACATTTATCTGGTTGGAGATAGAGATTGGCGTCTGTCAGTCTATTCATTAGGCGTTTAAATTTTGTTACATGTTTTTTAAGAGAGCTGGCATATACAGGGTGTCCCAAAAATGTCGGAGTTCCTTGAAGGGGGTGATCCAGGGGGTGATTGCAAACAACTTTTTCCTTTGCGAAAATTCTCTCCGAGGTTTCGTTAACGAGATAATAGCAAGAAGCACCGACCAATCAGACCGCGCGCCTTCCGCCCGAGCTCCCGCGGTAGCGTTGGCTACGCGGTAGACGACTGCGCTTGTACTACGAACGTACGAACAAGCAAGTCGGCATGCATCGAAGGAAACCGCGTTACACATTTTTTTTTAAAGCACAATCTTAAATAAGAATTATTTGAAGTGAGAGGATAAGAAGTACGTAAATTTCGTTTTTAAATAAGGCATAAACGAAAAGGTAATGTAGCAGAAAATGTACGACTTGTGATCGTAATTCGTTATTGAGGTAAAAATCCGTAGTTCAATAACGGCCAACACAACTAAATTTAAACAATAATATTAGGTGTATGAATAAATTCTTTCCGACTGGATTTACATAATCAGTACAAAGCTACTGAATTTCTATCGCGGTGGTATTCATAAGCTGCCAGAGAAATGGCAAAAGGTAATGAACAATAATGGAAATTATGTCGATGATTGAGTTGTTTTAATATTTTTTAAATCGAACTGTTATTCTACCCTAAAATCGGAAAGAATTTATTTCTACACCTAATAATCACCAATAAATTAAATAAAACTCACCCATTCGGACATCCCTTTCCTTCTTTTTCGGAAACCTGTGTCACTGGGTCACTGTACCGATCCTGGTCATCGGTGGCCGAAAAGATTTATGGTAGGGTAGCGCCCAGTGCTCAGCTGATCGCAGGTATTCGCAGGACACTACTCGAAGGTAAGTGTCGCAACGTCAAGTGCGTCCGGGTTAATGTACCGAATATTCACTTCGCTGCACTGATACTAACACTGATCACTTAATTTATTTTCTACGGAACGTGTTGTTCCTAAGTTATAAAAATTGGTGGCCCCGAAAGGGGCCGATTACTGTTAATTGAACAGTTGCTCAATATGGGCACCTTCAGCGTCTATGCAATTCAGGATGAGGTGTACCGTCAGCCAGTGGATTCACTGGAAGACCTAGTCGTGCGGATTCATGCTGCGGTGGCAAACATTACGCCAGAAACCTTGCGCGCAGTCCAAAGGCAGCTGGTTGTACGTGCGGAGGCGTGCATAGGGGTATTGACCCCATGGTGGAGGGCCCGGAGCTCCTGGCTGACCTCGGAGCGGTTCTCAAAGTGGCCCCGGGCGATCTGAGAATTAAAATGCTCAGGATGGACCCTAGGGGCACCCAGACGGCGGTGGTGGATATTCCCACGAACATGTTTAGGAGCGACCCGAGTGGACTTAGGTTCAGAACCGGCCTGACTATCGCCAGGTGTAGAGTTCTCCCTAAGCTCATTAGGTGTTTCCAGTGCCACCAGTTGGGACACCTGGCGCGAAACTGCCAGGCCCCTAGGGAGGCGGGGGAGATCTGTAGGAAATGTGGGGGATCCGGACACCTGATCGTGGATTGCACCAACCTGCGGAGGTGCATAATCTGCGCCAAAGCAGGGATTACTGGTGCTAGGGCCGTCCACGTGACGGCCTCACTCGCCTGTCCGGCGAACAGAGGGAGACCTGGGCTGGAGGATAGGGCTGTGAAGGGGAACCCCCGCCCGCCGTAAGTGATGCCCCTGAAAATAATACAGATTAATCTCAATAGGTGTAGGCTTGCTCAGGACATTATGGTCCATAACGTCTCGGTCCTGAATGCGGACGTCGTCGTGGTATCAGAACCATATAAACAGCAGCAGGACTGGTACAACGACGCTACGGGAGCGGCCTCTATTTGGGTCACCGGGTTTAACGGGAAACTCCCCACACGGACCGCCCCCCTCGGGGCTGAGGGGTTGGTGGGAGTGGTAGTGGGTGGCCTCACCATTATTAGCGGTTACTGTTCCCCCAGGAGGAGGGTCTATGAGTTCGCTGAATATCTGGACCTATTGGAGGCCCTCGTGGCAGAGGCCAGGACCCGTAATACGGGCGTTGTTGTCGCCGGGGACCTCAATGCGAAGTCACCGGCATTCGGGGGCCCCATCCTAGATAGGAAGGGGTCAGCGTTGATGGACTCCCTCTCCAGGCTCGGGCTGGTTCCCGTTAGACTTGGAGAGAGGCATACGTTTGTACACCATAACAGGAAAGGATCCTCCTTCATTGACGTCATGGCCGTGGACAGGGTGACGTCTAGGAGCCTCACTAAGACCGAGGTCCTCGGATACTTTTCGTATTCAGACCATAGGTACGTCTCCCACACCATTTCGGAGCCTAGGAGAGCGCCCCCCTCCCGCCCGGAGTGGGCGCAGTACTCCCTAAAGGACTTCGATCCTGTGGCGACGCTAGCGGAGTACTCGACTCGCCGTCGTCGGGGGGATGATCGGCTCGGGGACCCGCTCGCGGATCGTGCGCCAGACGCCGAACCCTCCGCGGACAGACTCCAGAGACTCTTGAAGGAGGTGGCCGAGGCCACCCTTCCCAAGGGGTCTGTCCCTCGCGGGGCCAGAAAGCCCAACTTCTGGTGGTCGCGGGAGATTGCGGAGGCTAGGGCCCTATCCCTGAGGGCGAGACGCTGGTTCCAGCGGAGGAGGAAGAAGTCCGCACCCGACGCCGAGGAAGCCAGGTTGGCGTATATTCGCGCTATGAGGGAGGTTCAACATATGATATGGAAGGCGAAAGAGGCCCACTGGAGGCAACTGATCGCACTGGTGGACTCTGACCCCTGGGGTAAATCCTACAAAGTTGTTATGGCAACTCTGAAGGGCCGGGCCCCCAAGTCTATGATGACCGCCTCACAGGTGCGGTATACAATTGACCACCTCTTTGCACGGTTCCCCCTGTGGTCTCCCCGGCCTTTGCGGCATCAGGGTCGCTGTTGAGCTGGGTTACCAGGGGGTCCGTGGAGGAGGTGATAAGAGCCGTCGACGACGACCTAATCAGGGAGGCCGTCGGGAAAATTAAGTCCAGTAAGGCCCCTGGTTTGGATTCCGTCCCCTCACAGATCGTGGCGTGCGTCCTGAGGACCCACCAGGACCACTTCCGGGACATGGTGAGGGACACCCTGAGAAGGGGTGCCATCCCCCCTTCCTGGAAGAGGGCGAGGCTGGTGCTAATCCCTAAACCTGGTAAGAAGGACTTGGAGTCCCCGTCTGCATTTAGGCACACTAGTGTGCTCCCGGCCTTGAGTAAGGCCTGGGAGTACGCAATGAAGGCCCTGATGGAAAAATACACTGGCCGCGACCCGTTCCACCCCTCTCAGTTCGGGTTTCGGGCGGGCGTGGGGACTGTCGACGCGACCTTGGGGATCCTTGCGTACGCGAGGGAATGCTCTAAGAAAAACCGTCTGTGCGTCATGGTGGCGATTGACGTGCGGAACGCGTTCAATACCTTGGGATGGGACGTCATCCTGAAGGAGATCAGGAGGAGGGGTGTCCCTACAGCTGTGGTTGATGTCATCAGGGACTATTTTGCCCATAGGGGGGTTACTGTCCATAATGGAGAGGACCCCATAGAGTCAGAGATCTGGGCGGGGGTTCCACAGGGGTCAGTTATTGGCCCGTTCCTGTGGAACCTCGTCTATGATGCCCTTCTACGATTGATCGGGTCCGAACGTTTCGTGCGACCGGTGGCGTACGCGGACGATCTGGCCCTCATCTTCTCCTCGAGGGACGGCGATTATTTCGAGGAAATGCTGGCCGATACTATGGCGAAGGTCAGTGCATGGTTTAACAGAACCGGCCTCGAGATTGCTGCGGAAAAGACGGAGATTGTCCTCCTCACGGGTAAGAGGGTGGATAAGATCATCCCCTATGACGTCCTGGGGATGCGTATCGTCTCGTCGGAGGCGATAAAGTACCTCGGCATTCTGATTGATTGCAGGAGGAATTTCAAGCGTCACGTCACCGAGGCGGCGGCTAAGGGCGACAGGGTGATGGGTGCGCTGACCTCCCTCCTCCCTAATTTGGGGGGACCATCGACCCAGGCCAGAAGGCTGAACCTTTCGGTCTGGGAATTGGTGGTCCTCTATGCGGCCCCGGCATGGGCACGGGCCCTGGACATTGAATCCAACAGGGCTGTTCTGAGGAGGGCGCACAGATCGTCGCCAGGCAGGGCGACGACGGCGTATAGAACTGTATCCTACCAGGCCCTGTGCGTCCTTGCAGGTAGGATCCCCATCCACCTCAAGGTGAGGATGGGGGAAAAGGTGTTCCTGGCCAAAATGGCGGACAAGGATAATCCGGAGGTGGCAGGTAACCCCGCCCTTTTCTCCGAAAGAGTCAGGTCCAGGAAAAGTGCCGCCCTGAAGGAGGCTATCGGCGAATGGCAAGCTATGTGGGATTCATACGGTCGGACGAATTGGACTAGAAGGATCGTTCCGTCGGTCCAAACATTCCTGGGAGTTGCGGGCGTAGAGTTCCAGTTGGATTACTGGATCTCGCAACTACTATCCTCCCATGGAGCGTTTAAGGCCTTTAAATTTAAGATTAAGAAGGCTCATGACGCTACATGTGACGACTGCGGGGGGGAATCGGTTGACGATGCCGAACACGTGTTGACCGAATGCCCTACCTACGAAGTGGAAAGGCAGGTTCTTTCCCGTGCGATCAGGGCCTCGGTTGAGGCTACGACTATTATTGGCCTCGCCATGTCCTCCCCGGAGAGGTGGACGGCATTGAGAGAATTTGCCCGTGCCACTATGGGGGACAGAGCAAAGAAAGAGTTGGCTACCGCTGCCCTGGAACGGGCAGCGAGAAACGAGGCCCTGAGATCCGAGGCCGCCGCTAAGAGGCTTGAGGTCCTTAGAAGGCGAGGAAAAAGGAAGGCCCCTGCGGCCCCCCACCGGCTCGCCGTCCGGCGAAACGTAGGAGAATCCTCATTAATTAAATAATTAATTAGGTAGGTACTTAGCGACGTTATTGGGGGTTTCCCTATTAACGCTTTCTGACACTAGGGCTCTTTGACCCTACCTCGTTCCGCTGTGTTTGTTTGCATGTGGGACAATCCGGTGGTAAGGTGAATTCTTATCCGCGTATTTTTACCGACTTCCGTGTTATTATCCGCGTTTTATTTTTGACTCTCGGCCTTTTATTTAGTTATTTCTTTAAAAAAAAAAAAAAAAAAAAAAAAAAAAGTACAAGCGCAGTCGTGTACCGCGTAGCCAACGCTACCGCGGGAGCTCGGGCGGAAGGCGCGCGCTCTGATTGGTCGGTGCTTCTTGTTATTATCTCGTTAACGAAACCTCGGAGGGAATTTTCGCAAAGGAAAAAGTTGTTTGCAATCACCCCCTGGATCACCCCGTTCAAGGAACTCCGACATTTTTGGGACACCCTGTGTAACAATATCGTCCAAATATACAAAGAGTTCTATTCCTTGAAGGCCCGTTAAGACTTGGTCCATAAGTCTTTGGAAGGTGGCTGGTGCGTTTGTAAGACCAAATGGCATTCTGTTAAATTCAGAATGTTCGTATATTGTAGAGAAGGCTGTTTTGTGACGATCGTCTGGGTACATTGAAATTTGGTGGAATCCAGATGCGAGATCGAATACGGAGAACTATTTCGCGCTTCTCAACTGATCTAGTATGTCTGTTACAAAGTATTATCGGAACAGGCACCAGGAAATAGTTTTGATAGTAGATTTAGCACACGATTTATTTAGGAACGATTAAAGCGAACGATACGATATTTTAAGCTCTTAATTTAACACGACAGTTATAATTCAAAATATGTACAGAGGTCAAAACACACAGAATATGTCAAAAACGATTTCACACACATTCACAATGTCTAATTAATGTCTAATATATAACCAAGCTTTAAGGCGTGCAAAGAACTTGCGGAGCCAAGTCGCGAAGCGGGGTAGAATAAGATTCGAAGCAATGTCGAAAGTATAGCGCAAGCAAGGTGCATAAGCGAAAGTATATTACCCAAGCGTGATGACTGGAACAGAGTGGCCGATTCCCAGAAATCACGGTCGATTTCTAGGAAGCGCAAGCCTTCCCTCTCCATGGATTGCGAGTCGATGGAGGGGGACACGATTCGCGCTCCACCTGAGTGAGCAGGCCGTTGGCCGTCTACCTAATTAGTATAAGTTGACAATAGGTGTCGGTAATAGGCCTCTTTTGCGAACAATGTCAGTTATGTTTGGTAGAGGATAGGCATCTCCCATTGTTTTCTCGTTTAATTTTCTGAAGTCAATTACGATTCTAACTTTCTCTACTCCTTGTGCGTCTTCCTTTTTTTTACGATCCATATAGGTGAATTATAAGGGGATGAAGAGGGCTGTATTATTCCCTTTTCAAGTAATTCTTTAGTCTGTTTTCTTACTTTTTTTTTATATGTTTGAGGGTATCTATATTGTTTCGTGAAGACAGGAACATCATTTTCTGTTATTATTCTATGGTGGACTTTATTTGTTGCTAATTTTTCTCCCGGAAGGTAGAATCTGTCTGCGTGTTCTTTTATTAATTCACTATATTGGCTCGTTCTCCTGAATTTAAATGATCTAATCGTAGTTGTTGGAGTAATTGATGCGTCCTGTTGGGTTTTCTGTATTTGTCTGATGTTTCTTCTTCTATTGGCACTTCTATGAATGGTTCTAACTCGATTGATGGTACAGGAATTTTAATATCTTTTGTGGATGTGTTTATTGCAAAAAGATATGCCATGCCATTGTTATTCAATACAATTGCATTTCTCATATGTAAGTTGGGGTGTATTTTGTATTTTGGAATATATTCTGTGTCAACTTGCGTATTAAGGACTCGTACATATATTTGGCTCCTTGTTCTTGCCGGTATTGTGACTGTCTCTGGGTCGATCAATGGAATAGTCCGCTGACGGCGAGTGGTTCCGCCTGTATCGTCCTTTCTTCAAATTAAACACGGATCCCTTATCTCTCGGGTATGAACACGCGCTTGAATTTCAATACCTTCGATGCCATCTTTATGACTGCGGAGTGTGCTAAGGTAAGCACAGAAGTTGGTGGTGAACTACACATGGCACTTTAGACCCCTCCGCATGCGTCATTCGGACGCATTCAGCCTTGCTCAGCGTATGCACATTCAAGTCTGGATCGGGCTTCAGACGTCTGGTTCGAACGTCGCTGCTATCGCGGGCGCGATCGATCCTTCGGACAATAGAAGCGCGTCGTTCCGCTTTGAATTTTCGCGGTTCGGCTACCAAACGCGCGCGTGAAGATGTCGCACATTATTCTCGGAAGTATACCTTCCATCGTTATGTGTTTTCTTGATACGGTTATCACGCAGGTTTCGAATTAAATCTTCTATGCGTAATACCTCCAAATGTTTTTTTTTTTACCATATATATATATATATATATATATATATATAGATCTATATATATATATATATATTACGTATATATATATATATATATACGTAAATATCATAGTTCTCTCGCACACCTTGTTCGATCGTCGCTGCTACCGGGATGTGGTCTGTCCTTGGGGTGCTAAAAGGTTTTCGGGTCGCTTTGAATTTTCGTACATCCGACAGCGTGTGACGAGTCATATGTAGTACCCCCATCGCAACCTCACCTATGCATGCGTGCGTGTGTGTGTGTGTGCACGCGTGCGCGTTTCCCCTCCACCGGCTCATTCCCACGCCGACGGGTCGCGTTCGCAGTCGAGGGTGAAATATTATTATTATTATTATTATTATTATTATTATTATTATTATTATTATTATTATTTATTTATATGAACGGAAGACTCCATTGATATACAGAATAGAGGAACAATGATTTGAATCAGACAGCTCATAAAATTTACCTTAAGCTACGGTAGGCGATTTCGTAACTGATTACGCATTGAATCTAGTGAGCAAGTACATAGGTCGCAATTTTCTAAAAATTCTTTCGCACTCAACATGGCTCTATTCATTGGGTCTACTGCATAATGATTATACACCGGCAACCTGGAATCGAATAGGGGCTGCCTCCGCAGGTTTATGGTCGGAGCATTATATCGAACTAGCCCTACTAATTCCGGGCAGTCAATTAAGTTATTGACGATCTTGTACAAGAATAATAAATCCGCAGTCGTCATACGATTCGATAGGGAGGAGAGTCCAAATGAGCTCAGGATAGGCCTATAGTCGTGATCATCAATCCTTATAGGATTACCTAAACCCCGAGCTGCAAATCGCAGAAACCTGTGCTGTACCCTTTCCAGTAATTGATTATATTTCATGTGCCTCGGATTCCAGATTACCGATGCATATTCTAAATGAGCACGCACCAAGGCGATATAAAGTATCTTCAACGTCTCCTTGTTTTTGAAGCCTTTGATGAATCTAACTATGGCTCCGAGGGTTTTACTTGCATTAATACTGATGCGAGTGTAGTGTTTCCTAAAATCTAGACCGGGCGAGATGGTGACCCCTAGATCAAGCACTTCGTGTACATCATTAAGAACTGAGTTCCCTAGCATGAAGGGGTACAGGACCATTGAAGAGGTCCCTACAGTCCTCAGCACAAAATATTTCACTAAGTTCAAGGTCATTTTATTGCACGTGCACCATTGCTCTAGACTTCGCAAATCTGCTTGCAATAAAACCGCGTCCTGGATGTCCTTTATCCTTCTGAAAATTTTTAAATCATCGTCGTATAACAGAAATTTAGAGTTACAAAGAACATGATCCAGGTCGTTTATAAATATATTAAAAAGCAATGGACCTAAATGTGATCCCTGTGGTACCCCCGAGATCGCTCGAATAGGTTTGGATGCCAGAACCCCAACTTTTACAACCTGTTCTCTACCACTGAGATAACTCCCTATCCATGATAGGAGGGGGGCGCGAACACCCACGGTAGTTAATTTCCTTAGTAGCAGTTGGTGACATACGGTATCGAAGGCCTTTCGAAAGTCAGTGTATACAGTGTCCACCTGTACATTCTCATTCAAGGCCGCATCTACATAACTCTGGTACACGGGTGTTCAGAAAAATCTGCAGTCTACCGCCATCTATTAGACCCCCGTTAATTAGGCAATAGCAACGGCGCGCTGGCTCGTGTGAAGCGTCAATCCCGGCCCCTTCCATCGCCTTACAACCGATGGAAGGGGGACTCTCTTTCCTCCAGGAAGTCGGGCCGACTTTCTGGATCTTTCTGGATCTTTCGCTACACATGTGACATATAGATACTATCGCCCTTCCATCGATCGTCGGGAGAGCACGCGGATTCGAGGAAATCGACAGCGATTTCCTCGATCTACTAGTCGACGAGCCGTCCGAGAGGTAAAACCTGACTAATCGTTTCAGCCTGCTAATTGCTTTGCTTGCAACTGGATTCGAGCCGAATCCACGTGTATCGCTACTAACCTAGAGTTCTTTCCTACCGCGTGGGAAACATAGTGCCGCCGTTAAAACCAATAGAATTGTGCTTCATAATTCATTTATTGTACATAATTGTAAATAGATTATAATTAAGATTAAACTAGAGCTAAACCTAAAGACCTTGAAATTAAACGAAGCCTTCGCGAGTGTCCCATTTCCTACGACGTGCGCTATCCGTTAATTCAGCTAACAGTCACCGTTATTAGAGGGTAACTAGAGAGGTGGTTTCACCCCGTGAACATGCAAGCAGGCCAAAATAAAAATACATATATTTCTTATTTTTCGGTCCTCTAAAACATATCCGAAAATCAAAGCAATCGGGGACGAACTCCTGAAATTCTTATAAATTTGGGGGGTGGTTTTACCCCCTAAACATGCAAACGGGCCAAAACAAAAAGACACGTATTTCTTATTTTTCGGCCCTCTAAAACATATCCAAAATTCAAAGCAATCGGGGGCGGGCACTAACTATTCTTATAACTTTGGGGGTTGGTTTAACCCCCTAAATATGAAAACGGGCCGCTATAAAAAAAACACGTGTATCTTATTTTTCGGTACTCTAAAACATATCCAACATTCAAAGCAATCGGAGGCGGACACCTGGGAACCTCTCCTTGTAAGAAATACTCGCTAAAAACGCAGCGCCGCTAGCGTTTTCTTTTCCTTGCCAGCCGGCGCTTCTCCAATGCCTTGCGGATGGCCGCTTGGCGAGCAGCCCTCACCCTCTCTTCACGGAGGAGACGATCCGCCTCCCTTTCCTTCATTTGTCTGGCCGTCATGGCCTCCGTCGCAAACTCCCGGAGGTATTTCCATTTCCTTTCGGAATCCATTACCTATTATGGTGTCGACTGCCACCGGGGCCCCAAGGCCCGTGGCCAACGCCTCACGCTGGGTGGCGTACTCCATGAGGACGTGTTTCGCATCGTCCACAGCTGCCCCACACTCTAAACACGCCGCGGAGGGTGTCTTCCCTATTCTACATCAGAATTTCTGGAAGCACCCATGGCCGCTCAGCAGTTGCATCAAGTAATAGTCCGCGGCGACCGAAGGGCCTGGGCAACGCGATATCCATCAACTTACTCAACTAGGGGAGGAGGAAAAGAGGAGGGCAAGATCGTCCGCATACGCGATGGCGCGGAAAGATCTCCCCAAGTCCAACTCGGTGAGGAGTCCGTCGTATACGGTGTTCCACAGAGAGGGTCCTGAAACGGACCCCTGTGGAACACCCGCAAAAATACTGCGGACCACTGTGCTCTCGGCAGAGAGCACAGTGATCCCTCTCTCTAAGAAATATTCCCCGACAGTGGCCCGTGTATGAGAATCTACGCCCCTCCTATCAAACTCTCGAAGGATGACGTCCCAACGCAAGGTGTTAAATGCGTTGCGGACGTCCAAGGAGAGGAGGACGCAGATTCTCCGGCGGACCCAGCATTCTTCCGCAAACCTGGCCACTTTAGTGGCTGCCTCAACGGTACCGACACCCCGGCGGAAACCAAATCAGTTCGGGTGAAAAGGATCCCTGCCCAGTTGATGTTCAAGTATCTCCTTAATGGCATACTCCCAGATCTTCGATAGGGCCGGGGGTATGGAGATAGGCCTATAGGTCCTTGGGCATAAGGGATCGTTCCCCTCACGAGGGTGTCCACCACTATGTCGCGGATGGTCTCAGGGTCCGCCCTCGCCGTGCAGGCCACCACCTCAGCCGGAACTCTGTCGAGTTAACGAGGTCAGCATTAATCTCCGGGACACGATCCGGACCGCCGAGCCAGTGTCGCAGAGAGCTCTGTGCACGGGTAGCCTAGCCGGGTGAGGGCAGCGCGGAGGACGAAAACAGCGTGTCTAAGACCGCACCCACCTGGTCCTGTGACATGACAGTCAGCAGTTTCCTGTCCTTAAGCCTCGCCATCACAATTTTATACGGCTTCCCTCACGGATCGCCATCAACGGTGCCGTAGAGGTCCTTCGAGAGCTTTTCCTTCGAGCGCCAGATTAAAATCTGGACCTCTTGTCTGGCCAAGGAATATTCCCGCCTTAGTTGGTCAAGGCGGTCTTGCTTTTTCCTCTTCCTCTGGAAGGCCCTCCGGGGCCTCGGCATGGCTCTCCTGGCCTCGGCTATCTCGGCCGTCCACCAATAGTTAGGCTTCCTCGACCCCGCGAAAGGGACCTTTTATTCAGGGCCCCCGTGCAGACACCCTCCAGGAGGCGCCGGAATCTCTCGGCGCATGGCTTGTCCACTTTCTCTGGCGAGGATGAAGGAGGGAGAGGGGGGGGGGCGGAAGCTGCACGAGGAATGGAGCCGGGCGTCCCGAAGGTCCCGGTACCTCTCCACAATCTCCGCAGGGTCCATGTCCTTGATGGAATACGGGGTCCAGCCGCCGTCTGGCGGCCTCCTGCGCACGTTCGGCCTAGCCAGAACGTGGAGGACGTAACGGTGGTCGGAGGCCGTGAAGTAGGGTAATACCTCACTCCTCTTAATCCGCCCAGCAAAACCCCTATCCATGGACATAACATCATTGAAACACGAGCCCTTATTGCGGTAGAAGGTTCTTTGCCCTTCGCCGAAGGGACGTTAGAAGCCCTTTTGCCGCAGCCTTATGGAGATTAGGCCCAATCTGGCGAGAACGCGCATATAGATGTGGCCCCTCCTGTCGGACTTTGTGGCCCCTCCCCTCCCCCCACGCCGAGGATTTGGCATTGAGGTCCCCCGCCAAGATGAACCCCCTACCGTGGGATGTCACCCACGATCGCGGTAGCGATACCCTTCGCAGAAACGGGGGGGGGGGGGGGGGTCAACGGCGGCAAACCTCCCAATAAACCCGGTTACCCAGATCGCCGCATCCGCCGTGGCATCTCTGTTCCATTCAGGTAATAGCCTGTATGGTTCAGAGATGACCACGAGGTATGCGTTTAAATGGCAGGCGTTTTGAACCATAAGATCCCGTGCTAGCCTGCACCTATTTAGGTTGGTTTGCAGGATCTTCAGCATTAACCGGGCTTGTTAGGTCTCGGCCCCCCGCCGCCGGTGGTCTCCTCCTCCTGTTACATAGGCCGTTCTAGGGCCCTTTACCCCTGCCGCCGAGAAAATTATGCACTTGGCCACATTTTTTTCAGGAGGCAATTACGTGGTCCGAAGCACCACGCCTCCTGCTTCTCTCCTTCCCTGGTTGAACGGAGGGACATGCGACCGCCAGGTGTCCCAGATGGTGGCACGCGAACCAACGCACCGTCTTCGCCAGGGGCCTGGCACGTGCGCTAGGCCGGTCCTAAAACGAATGGGCTCTGAACACCTCAAGGGAAGACTAGAGGGGACCTCCACCACGGCTGTCTGGGTCACCACTCGGGCCCAGCCTAAGTGAACGGACCCAGAGTCTATCCTACCCGATCTTAAGGGCTGCTCCCAGGTCCCTCGGGAGAGTCGAGGATTCGACCATCGGATCTATATCCCGGACTTCCAGGGCCGTTTTGTCCTGAAAGGGGGCACAGGTTAGTTTGCTCCCCGTGGCCTTGATGAGGGCCGCGGATGTCTCCGCGGCACTCGCCTTCGCCGCCAGCTCTAGGAGGGCATGGCCCAGGCGGGTGCGTTTTACCGCTTTAATACCCTTCAAGGCCGCCCGGCCCATATTCACGGCCGTCCCATAGGTGGCGATGTAGGTGGCGCCCTCCAAAATCCTGATAAGGACCGCCTCGGGCCTCCTCCTCTCCGGCCTCATCTTCTTCCTCTGCGGCCTCGGTTGCTGGGCCAGCTGGTTCTGTTGGCGTATTTGCGCCGCCTCCGTCGGGGGAGGGGAGCCTCCCCCCCTCAGGCTCTGCTGGGGTTTTTGGGGTGGAGGCTGAGACGTGCCAGGAGGAAAAGGGAGCCAGGTGTTGGGGGCTGGGGGGGTGTTTAGGGGTGCGCTGTATGCGTCCCTTTTTCCTCTTCCCCACCACCTTATACGTCTCCCCTCCTAGGTCCCTAGGGGCCCCAACATCAACGACCGGTGATCTAACACCCACCGGGGTGGAGGGCGACCCACCAGGGGCATGCGAGGTCTTTGCGTCCAGAGCCTCCGTGAAGAGGCGTTTCTTTGTAGAAGCAACCTCCTCCTGAGGGGAGGTGCGAAGCCTCTTTTTGGAATTGGGGTCCTTTTTCCGAGAGGAGCCACCCGACTTAGGGCCAAAGGTGATCATCCTCTCCTCGGTCTGCGACCCCGTGTCCCTGGTCTTGGTAGTGACCCGCGGGGTGGGGAGGGGAGGGGGCGTGACGGGTCACCCCCCCACCGCCTCCTGCTTCTCTTTCCCTCCGTGGGCCTTCGACCTCTCGATTACCTGGGTGGCGATGGCCTCTGCTACAACCGAGGATGCCTCGGCGCAGCCCTTGGCCACCTCCTCAGCGAACCTCGCAACCGCTGGGTTCAACTCACCCGCCCCTGTGGCAGACAGCTCCTTGCAGGCCTCAGAAAGCCCGTTCATGAAGTCAGCCATCCTCGACCGAAGCCTCACCTTCTTTGAGGCCGGTGACTACCCCACCTCAGACATCTTTCTAGGAGGGATCACCATCTGGACCACAAACGTACCAGGGCCCTCCGTCGTGGGGTTGGGCGCCACCTGGCACCTCTTGGTGAGGCCATCGACCCTCGTCGCCGAACTAGCCCTCACCCGCAATCATTAAGGTTCGCATCCTCACTCTTCACTCATGCCTTCTCCGCGCTATTATCTGTACTCCTCTGGGGGGAGGGGGCTCGTTCGGTGGGGTCCGATTGAGTGCTGTACCCCTGAAGATGTTCTCAGGGGGAGGAGGGGTTTCCGGGATGATTTGACTAACGTCCATCAGGACCCGATCCGCAGAAGTCCCGGGACCCTTACCCGGTGTGCAGCCGCCAACTTGCGGTTACTAAATTCGCCAAGGGTTCAACCTCTCCAGCTCGGTTGGAACTTTGGCTTGAAATCCCTGGACGATTTTTTCTTGGATGGGGCCTTCTTAGAAAAAGATCTCACCTCCGCCACAAACTCGGGGGAGTCCTCATTACGGGACTTCACCCCACCACCGCTGCGGCTCCATATCAAAACGACACAGTACAAAACTACACATGCAATTTAGGACACATCAGAATACTGCACAGAAGATACTGCACATACAATTTAGAACACATAACATTTATAGTGCACATCAAATTTAGGACACATGCGATTTAGGACACATACAATTTACGGCACATGCGATTAAGAACACATGTGTTTTAAAGTACACATACAATTTAGGACACATGCGATTTACGACACATACAATTTAGCACACATGTGATTTAGGACACATGCGATTTACGACACATGCAGTTTAACGCACAATTTTTTTAGTACACATCAGGATAGCCCACAGCATGGTTTCACACAGAATATAGTGCTCATATAATTTAGAATACAGGCAATTTAACGCACATTTTTTTAGTGCACATCAGGATAGCACATACCATGATTTCGCGCACAACCATCTACTCGTCGCCCTTGACTGTTTCACAGTCGATGGTATTAGTATTGGTTGGGGTTAGATCAGGGCGGGGGGCGCGCGCCCGTATGCGGGCGCGTAAAGCGCGGTAGCGAACAGATGTGACTTTGGGGATGTTCAAAATGAGATTCCGGTTAAAAGTATTGCGCGATGGGGTTAATATCGGTATTGTTAGCAAATATATTGGATAGCGCACGTTGCAGGTACGGAATAAACGCGAGGAGGAGACTTTTAGTTTCGAGGACAATTTAAGCACTGCTGTTAATCTTAAGCATGTTACGTACGCAGATTTATCTTTGACTTTCTAACCCTTTCGACCCCGGTTCGTCGACGACAACCAACCTCCTAGTGGCTCCCGGGGATACCAGACCCCGGTTCATCCACGACTTCCACCTTCCTACCGGCTCTCGGGGATACCAGACCCCGGTTCGTCCGTGAAAGCTTACCTTCCTAGTGGCTCCCGGGAATACCAGACCCCGGTTCGTCCACGACAACCAACCTCCTTATAGCGGCTCCCGGGGATACCAGACCCCGGTTCGTCCGCTACTAACAAACTCCAAAGAACAAACTCAATCCTCGGCCTCGCAGCCGCCATTCACATTGCCCTCAGCCTGGGCTCGTAACAAGCACTAATTTAATCTTACGTGTAAGTCTATTTAACAGCGATTTACAATAAACGTTTTATGGGGCGCAATTATCTTGAATATTGTCTTATTTTTAAGGTAACGGCACTAGTATTCCTACGCGGTAGGACTTTTCTAGTTTAAGCAGCGCAAGGCACGTGGATTCGGCACGACTCTCGGTACAAAGCGAAGCGATTTTAAGCAAAGCAAAGCAAGCGATTAGCGGGTGAAGCGTATTAGTCAGGTGTTACCTCTCAGACGGCCCGTCGACTAGTAGATCGAGGAAATCGCCGTCGATTTCCTCAAATCTGCGAGCTCTCCCCTTCCATCATTCACCAATCGATGGAAGGGAGACATAATCGATGCTCCACATGGCAGAGGGGGGGGGGGGGCATTCGTCGCAACAACTGGGTTCCCTCGGGCTCGGGAGATGGCGCAATAAGTATTATTTCTCGAACCCTATTGTTAACAAGGTCATCATTCTGAACATTTTCCTTTAAACTTTTTGGTGGTCGGTTTTGGTTTGCGAGATATGCGCAAAGAACTTAACTTCACATTAAAATTACCGAGTTTAACACATACTCACTTCGGTCCGCTACTATGCTTTACGCGCCCGCGAGCGGGCGCGTGCCCCCCGCCCTATTCTAGCCCCAACCAATACTAATACCGTCGGCTGTGAAACAGATTTTAATATATTGAGCCGAACGTTTTTCATATGTTTTTGACAACATACGTAAAAATCATTGAAATCGGTGAGGAGGTAGCTTTCAATATGTTATGCCGAAAGGTTTTTATTAATATCTGAGAATGTAAGGCTACCGTCAAAAAGTTTAAAGGGAAATGTTATTCAGAATGACTACCTTGACAACATATGTGAAGGTCATCGAAATCGGGAAGGGCCCAGTTCACCGGCAAGTTTACCGTGCTATCCTATTGTACACTAAATAAATTGTGCATTATACTGCATGTGTCCTAAATCGCATGTGTCCTAAATTGAACTTGTCCTAAATCGCATGTGTCCTAAATTGTATGTGCACTATAAATTTCATGTGTTCTAAATTGTATGTGCACTACTTTCTGTGCACTATTCGGATGTCTCCTAAATTGCATGTGTAGTTTTGTACTGTATCGTTTTGATATGGAGCCACCGCTGCCCTCCTTCTGAAGAGTCGCAAAATCGAAGACAAAATCATTATCCATTTCCAGTCCAAGTCTTGCTGCTGTATCTTTTTCTGGGGCAGCCCTCCCTCCCCAGTGACGTTAGCCCGTGACACCAGCATAACGTCATCAGGCTTATTACTTACGCCTGCGCTGCTGCTGACTGGGATGCGCAGGGTTGGACGATCCCCCATAGCGATATTGTGTCATTCGAGGCATCGCTATCTATTGTTGAACATTCCATGTAAGAGTCTTGACGGGCAACAGCCACATCGCTCAGCGATCTCACAATTTCTGGCTCTGTTGACGTGGCCACCGCGGCAAGAAACCGACCTCTCGTCTGGGGGACCACTACCGCGTCACCGGTCCCGTCTCCATCGGAACTCCTCACCGGCCTCATCAAGGGAAGGTAAGTACTATGTATGGAGGCGTAAGTGTATGTGTGGCGGCGGTCCGAGGGCGGGCCGGAGGGCTCCACCTCCCCCCCCCCCCCCCCTCCCGGACATCGACACGCATTATGTATCATGGGGTGACCGACCCTTAGCTAGGACAGTAGCACCCCGCTCTGGTGGAAGGAAGAAGGACGAATCCTCCCTGGATCGCCCGAAACAGAGCATCGCCGCTGTCCTAGAGCCCTCTCACCACGCCAAGGTGGTCGATCTTGGAAAGGGCAGGGTGACTGTACTTAATATCGTCCATGTTCCTAATATCGTCACCCACTATATCTCGCAAAGTAAGCTCTAAAATTTATCGGTTATTCATTGAATTAGTACCTAAACATATGTAGGAAGACATACTGTAATTGCAGCATCATGAGATCAACAATTGAGGCAGTCAGAGCAACAACGGACTAACCCACATTAAAATTTTTTTTTTCCCTATTTTATATCATTAGTATAGCCTATTAGAATACGTTATTGCTACTAATTCAATTTCGAAAAAAATGTCGGTTAGTCCGTTGTTGCTCTGTCTGCCTCAACTATAGAAAGAGAAGTATTTTAGTGAATCTTAATAGTGTTGAAATTTATTGGACTGCCACAATTTTACATCACATTCGGAGAAGGTAAGTCTAATAATTCCGTACATGTAAGAATATCTGCTGGAAAAACCTAATTAATAATGTAATTAAGGACTGTAATCGATTAAAATGTTTTTCGTAATGAAAATAGTGTTTTTCTATAAGCAGTATGCGGGATTTGTTACAGGA
This sequence comes from Andrena trimmerana, assembly GCA_951215215.1. Classification (NCBI taxonomy): domain Eukaryota; kingdom Metazoa; phylum Arthropoda; class Insecta; order Hymenoptera; family Andrenidae; genus Andrena; species Andrena trimmerana. The sequence continues at coordinate 14,093,949 of OX578062.1, forward strand.
GGGTCATGAAATGTGCGGAGCACTCGAAATAAACTTTATTTGTCCAATATGTACATCGGAACGTAAAAAATAAAATATTTAAAAAATTTATATTTTTCTAATAAAAATAATATCAACGATGGATAAAACAACATTTATAGAACAATAAATAACAAAAACACATGTGAAAATGACTTTAAAAACTCATATATACATGAATTAATCAATATGTTTTGAGTTGGCGATATTAGGTACACTGTTTTCAGGACCCGATTTATGCATGTCTTACGTTTTTTGAGTCCTAATTCAAAATTTGTAGGGTTCAACGATTCTATCTTATGTTACAGAAAATATGAATAATTTCTCTTTACTTTGAAACGAACTGCATGCAAAAATATCAATTATTATTCAATTGACAGCGGTTTAACTTTTGCCTGGCGATATTAAGTACAGTCACCCTATATTTCGGTTCTGACCTCCACTTTGATCTGAATACATGTAAAGAAAAGCGTCGCTTATCTTCAAATTCGAATCTGCCGCGCCACCGACGAAGGCACTGACTGATGGCGCGGTAGAGCACGTGCTTGAGGAGAGGACGAGGAAATTTGGAGGGAGAATTAGAAAGAGAACGTTAGAGATCGTAAAAGAGAAAAAGACTGGTTACAAACAATAAGTTACCTGAAATAGAGCTTTAAATGTTGCTTCTCCTATTTTACAGGTAAGAATTAAGAGAATAAATCGACTTTGTACATATATAAATAAAACTCCTATTTTACAGAGAAACGCAAATAAAGTTTTTTCACATAACCTCCAAATTGGAATAAAGAACATTATTACATATATTATAAGTTTAGAGGTTGTAACAAAATTGTTTGTGAAATATAATAGACATGAGCCAATCTCTTGTGGTCCGCGTGAAGGATCTTCAGTTCCTAAATTGTAAATCCCACAGCAATAAGTCCACAGCTGTCGTTTATAATAACAAATACCTGTTGATAAAACAGGTGTGGGCAATGTTTTCATCAAATCAAACATTATAGTAGTGTTTTTGCAAGTACATCATCATCTTTTAACCCTTGGCGTGCACTCTCAGCTTTTGTAAGATGAATATCTCTTTCAGCAATCAGTACTATTTCATTTTCATTTTCCGAAGCATCGATTTTAGATTTAAATGAGTCGCATTTTCTGCAGGAATCTGATATAGGTGGATGAAACGATAGATTATACTCTTCATTGAACACTTTTCGAAATATAAACTTTGAAACAGGATCTGTTGCATCATTAATATTTCAATGTCGTGCCGAATACTTCCTATGCCTAGATTTATGAAGAGCATAGTGACTCTCAAAAGAAGGAAATTTTTCAATAAATGCTTATACTAGCATTGTTAACAGATGCAAGTTTTCCTCTCTTATCACAAGGGTGGAGTACCGGTTAGCTTCTTATGTTTCAAAAGCCTGTTAATTCTTCCAGTGGATACTGACAATGTATTCTGGAAGAACCTTTTACATACTTTTACTTGTGTCCTAACTCTGAGGTTATCTGGTTATTCTTTGTTTTTAATACTGATTTTATTTATTATTTAATACAATTGTACTGGCTTTACATTCGTAGGATCTTACACTTAAGAGCTTCCTTCTACAACTAACTTTGCGCCTCCTATGGGCTCCTATTTAAAGGGGATTTTCCTTAGGGGTAGGTGGAGGATAGAGAGGTGGTAGGAATTTTCTCCTATCGGTCGTGGTCCTGAAGGCGCCTTATCCGGTTTGCTCATCTTTCCAAAGGAAATCCAGGGAAAACTGGCTTTTGGCGTAAGGGACTGATTTATAGGGTCCCTCGCGGAAACCTGAGGGTAAAAGGATTTTGGTGTAAAGGCTTGATTTACGGACCTTCGAAGGAATGTGTTAGTAAAGTTATCAGCTAGCGCACGTAGCAGGAGTTGGATAATCGCGAGGAGGTTTTCGTTTTATTTTAGGAGCAATTTAAGCACTGATTCTAGTCTAAAGTATTAATTATAATCTTAAATGTAGTATTTACAGTTTATATTAGAGCTATAGCTGTGAACTCGAGAACTATAGCTCGGGTACCTGAGAACTTACAGAGTACAGAGGCTGATTCTGGAGCGACGCCTCTCAGAGAGATGCCGTCTGGCACCCCGTGGCGACGTCAACCCCCTGCGGACCGGTACTCTATGAGATCCTGGGTGTCTCGAGTATCTCGGGTATTCTACCCGGGTAGCGCCTACCCGGGAAATTTTTTCTTCCAGGGTACGTCACGGGTACCGGGTACCCGATCTCCCGGGAATCATCAGCTCTAGTTTATACAACAATAATTGAATTAAGAAGCACAATTATACAATGTTTTAACAGCGGCACTAGCTTTCCTACGCGGTAGGGAGATTTCAGCAAACGCGAAGCACGTGGAATCGGCCCGATTCTACAAGCAAGCAAGAGCAAAGCAGTATAAGCGAAAGCGATTAGTCAGCTGTTACCTTACGGACGGCTCGTCGATAAGTACATCGAGGAAATCGCCGTCCATTTCCTCGAATCCACGAACTCTCCCTTTCCATCATTCACCAATCGATGGAAGGGAGACATAATCGATGCTCCACATGAGCAGAGGGGGGGGGGGGCGTAATAAATCGGCACGCCTGGGTTCGCTCGAGCACGGGAGATAGCGCAGGTGAAAAGGTGAGCGGAAGGCGACACTTCAGACCCATTTGAATCAAATAAAGGATACAGTCTAGTTTTTCTCTTTCCGGAAATAATGTGTACGTTCGATAATTGTTAACAACTGTAATCAATGCAAATAGAAATGATGTCTGTAACTTGTAACATTCTAGCTTATAGAATTCATCAAATATTTGACTTTGCCGTCCTTCAGGTACTTTATGTGACACTTATTACAACAGTGACACGTTTTTATATTTTTTAATTCTTTTTTGGGTACAAGATTTCCATTATGATTAGGGTAAATTCGGGAGACGCGGTCGACCTAATATAAAATGGCTATTAAAACTAACATAGATATTACTTATTTTATCAGAACAAACCTATATGTTCAGAATTTTATAGTGATTCAGAAAAATTGGTCGATATTTGCTTTAAGAAAATATTTACTGTAAATCGGGTTGAAAACTGAAGTCATGACCACCTCTCCCGAGGTGCCGGGAGAAACGGTTTTCGTCGTTGGGAGAGACCACACACATAATTATTCATGGAAAATTACCAAAAGATAAAGCAAAATTATTAATGAGTGAATACAATTACAGATTCATTGATATATTATTTATTTACGCTAAACAAGTAAAGAACACATCAAAGAAAAAGGGAACTACTTACTGGCGATTAGCAAGGCAAATGAATACAAAAGTGAATAAATAAACTAAATAAACAACAATAATAATAAAATAATAATCAAAAATTAAACAATTAACAAAAATAATAAAAAAAATATCATAACTCGACTATGTCACCTTTCTGCAGCGAGAGATGGTCTTCTCGTTAGCTTTGAGAGGAAGAGTTAATATGGCCAAATACTTTGGCCGCATTGTTGCTCAACATCTCTACTATCTTATTATTGTAACGTACCGCTACGAACCGCCATACATTTTTCCTACATTAATCATTGTTTTAGTTCCATTATACCTAAGTTGTAACACGTGAAACACGTGCGAGCGTCATCCCATGCAGCGGGAAAACAGTAAACCGAGTGACGCGCAACGCATGCACATAGTCGCCCATTCAAACAGTGAACTCAGTGCCGCGAGTGAACCAAAACACGCGTGCGCACACCGTACGATAAACCGGATGCCGAATAAACCGAACGTAGTGTGCAAGTGGCGCAAACCGGATGTTAATTATAATTGGTGCGTGAGATCGCACCGCGAGTGATTGGTGCGGGCCAAGTACCAGCAAGGACTATAAGTAGAGGCCCGTCAGCAGCAAAGAGCAGACTTGGTTCTGCCACCGAACCAACCGGACCTAGGCCGCTTTCATTAGCCCCTCAGTCTAGCACAGTCATAAGGAAGTCTATTTTCAATCAATGTCCGACATACAACTTCCATACGAGGCCGCTTTTACTAGCCCCTCAAACCATACGAGGCCGCTTTCATTAGCCCCTCAACTTCCATTCGAGGCCGCTTTTACTAGCCCCTCAACCTCATCCTCCAAAGCGTGGGCCAGCTGATAGGCATCAGAAGCCACTACCAAATCCGAAGGAAGGAAGCCACTATTCAACTTCTATCTGCGGAAGCTCTAACCGGCTACCTGGCTACCATCTGAGATCGCTTTCACTAGCACGCAGCTACCATCCTAGAAAGCGTGGGCAAGCTGATAGGCAACAGGAAGCCAGAACAACTCAGAGAGAAGGAATCCTCTCGAAATCTCAACTTAGCATTACTAAATCGACCTAGCGTCAATTCTTATACTATACGTTATTCCGCCTTCATGTCAAAGACTTTATGTTCAATTACGATATAGAATCGTACCTTTAGAGCAGGGTTGACTAACTGGCGACTCACGAGTTGCCGGGGGCTCCTCCGCCTAGCGACCACGCTGAACGGCCCCCTCCATACCTACTGGACATTGACGATCGCAGTCGAATTCGTCCGTCCCTACACAGACATAAATACATTCGATGGCTACGGCCGGCCACGGCCATAAGTTTATATATAATTATAATTAATACGACAATACGAACTGATATATACTTACTTTTACTCGTTTCTGTGAATGTGAACGTGGACATTGAGGCCGGGTCATATTATTGACAAGGGATGGTATATCCACATCAATTTTTGTTATGGCTATCCTTAACAGCGGAGATAATGAATGGTCCGTTAATCTTGACCGATATTTACTTTTTATATTTTTCATAACGGAAAACGCACTTTCGCAACTGTACATACTAGAATTAAAAGCGTTGGAATTCCACCATTTTCCATCCTGCAATGAAATTGCTAGTGAATGCCCAAATGCAAATTTTGTGAACTTAGTACCAATACTAATCAAAATACAGTAACAATTTAAAAAGCGCTTTACAGACTTCGATACATTAATGAAAAATGAGCTTATAATTTTTAATAATCCAAAAGGATGTAAGATCGAAGACCAAGAAATTTATTATCGAGTTGAATTGTGTAATTTGCAAGCAGATCCGTTCGTACTCACCAGAAATGAATATGGACAGGAGTTTTTTAAATTATTATCAGAAGAAAAGTATCCAAAATTGGTGGATTTGGGTTTAAAAATTTCAACGATGTTTGGATTTACTATTACCCGGCCGAAAGAAGATCCCCAATAGGCGGGCTCGGGCGATACAGTCCGCCGCTATAACGCGCGGTGCGACAATGTATGTGCCTACTTCAGCCAATAACCAAAATACGTGTGCCGCGTCTTTAAAAGTGTGCCCAAATAGGTGATTCCGACCAATCGTCATAGCGACGGACTGTATCGCCCGGGCCCGCCTCTTGGGGATCTTCTTTCGGCCGGGTAATAGTACATACAGATGCGAAAGTGCGTTTTCCGTTATGAAAAATATAAAAAGTAAATATCGGTCAAGATTAACGGTCCATTCATTATCTTCGCTGTTAAGGATAGCCATAACAAATATTGATGTGGATATACCATCCCTTGTCAATAATATGATCCGGCCTCAATGTGTACGTTCACATTCACAGAGACGAGTAAAAGTAAGTATATATCAGTTCATATTGTCGTATTAATTATAATTATATGTAAACGTATGGCCGTGGCCGGCCGTAGCAATCGAATGTATTTATGTCTGTGTAGGGACGGACGAATTCGACTGCGATCGTCAATGTCCAGTAGGTATGGAGGGGGCCGTTCAGCGTGGCCGCAAGGCGGAGGAGCCCCCGGCAACTCGTGAGTCGCCAGTTAGTCAACCCTGCTTTAGAGTAATTAACGCGATATTCTTTACAATCGACTTGGCGTCTAAAACCGAAATAATACTCCTAATTACCGACTCAGCGTCGAAACCCAAACCGAACGATATTCTTTAATACCGACCGATACGTCGTTACGCGATTACCTTACAAAGAATTATATGAATTTATCGACTGAGTGTAATATTATATTACATTTCGACCGAAGGTCAATAACCATTTATTTTGAATAAACTATCTTTGTTACTTATTGTTAAAAAGAAGGACTCTAGTTCGTGAAATTCATTTCTTAATCGCAAGCCACCCGAACCAATCCCACAATTCCACGAGTAAACCGCTCTACTTGTGGAATCTCCTGTAATAAATGGCAACGTCTCCTTCAAGAACGTTACATTATCCCAAACATTAAACGAAAATAAACATAGAAGTATATTTTAAATACGATTCTGTACAACGTTGTTTGACAAAAGAAGTTAAATGTAACCTTAATTTACCTTTTATAGCCTGTAAATCCAGAAAAACACTGAAGGAAGCGAAATGATGCTATTCATTAAACTATTTGGCTTCTAGAGAAGTAATTGGTCTGCACTTTAATGCATTTTTATGTATAGACTCTGAAATATAGCGACTCAACCAACTCTCCGGCCCGACCGCGACTCCCGGATTTACCCTAATATATTCCTGGCAAGTTAGATGTTTCTGTTTTCTTATATTACGCATCCATGCTGGTTTCTAATACGTGTTTTTCTTTTGGTTATGTAGTTTATTTCTGATAAAGGGGGGTGTGGACTGTTTACAGACGATCCATTGTTCTTATCTATATTTACATCTATATTTTCTTGGTTTGTAATATTAGTTTCCTCTGTTTCGAGAACTGAACTCGTTGCATCAGACTCATTTATATAAAACACTTCTGGAAAATTTGTAAAGTGCTATTTAATGATATTAGTAACAGAAATATTACTTACTATTTCCTCTAGTTATGGTTTCTGATAATTACCAGACATTTTGAAGAAACATGTAACAGTTGAACACTTTCACTGACAGCGTACATGAGACTACACGTGAGACTATATGAGAATAAACATAATCTCCTTGACTTCGCAACCAACTTCATATTTGTTTATTCGTAGAGCAACAATGGACCAACCGAGTTAAGTCCATTGCTGCACACAGATGTCACCACAAAATTTCAATGCAACAAATGATTTTGTTATGCCATATGTTTTTAAATTGAAAAAATTAATTTTTCCTATTTTATAGGATTAGTAGAGCCTATTACAATACATTTCTGCTACTAACTCAACTTTGCAAAAAATGTGGGTTAGGCAGTTGTTGCTCTCACTGCCTCATTTCTTTCTGCTGATGCCCACTGGAACCACTCCGACTCGTTGTCTCGACTCAGGAAAAGAACGCCGACACGATAATCCGGGATGCTTGTACGTCGCCAGTCCAGGTTCCCTTACAAAATTTATAACCACATTAAAATCCATACAGTGTGTCCGCAGGAACACTGAACAGCCGAATATCTCCTAACGTATTGGAACTAAAAAAAAATATTTATATGGAATTACGTGGTTCGACGGGGCAAATTTATTTACGCAGTCAATTTTTTTCTTCGATTATTATTTTAAAAGATACGATGGTCAAGTTCAGTTTTTTAAATGGAATTTTTTCTTTAGAGATACTTGATAGTGCGTTCCAAGACAAATTCAATAACCTCTAATGTATATACCTTATTTCCACTCATTTTCGAGATATTGCGCTTGCAAATTTACTGATGGAAGAAAACTCGCTGGAACAACAATCACCGGTGGTGCTCTTGTTTGCGCGACGGGTGGCATGCGTTGGGCATTTCCTGTTGAAACTGATACCTACCTACCAATGTTCAGGCGTAGGGAATTGCCTGACAATTCAATGAACGCCATCACATCAAGGGAAAGAGCGCGTTCGTGTGCATTTAGTTTGAACGGATGCTGCAAGAGTCTTTCTATTGACTTGTTGTGGAAGAACTGCAAACATGAACAATGCTATTGCGGTGTCTTGCACGGCTGCGCAGAGTTCGCGCAGTCCCATGCAGTTTTGCGCAGTGCGTGTGGCCCGTATCCGGCTTAAGGTCCATTTAAGGTCCATTTAAGGTCCACGCACACATATCCGTTCCGTTTCAGTTCCGTGTCAGTTACGTGGTCGTGAAAGGTATCGGTTGCTTGTTTTGGAATGGAGCAGTGCACACTTATCAGTTCCGTGACATTCGTCGGTCTCTCCGTACCCGTCAGTTCCGGACCGTGGGAATCAGTGTTAAAAAATAACGTAGGCGTGTTTTACAATGGAGCAGCGCACACTTGTCCGTGTCAGAACTGTCAGCAGATGTCAGTGTAGAACCTCTATCCGTTCGGTGAAACTAGAATTTGGTTGCCAACGATATTTGGGCATTTGGACTGACGGAGTCCTGAAATCACGGAAAGGTCGACCTTTTTTTATGACCGTGAAAGGTTCTCGGGTCAAAGCTCTCGCACCACGCGCTTCAGGGGTCCTAGACCCTAGAGTCATAAAGACAAGGACAGCAATAGGCCACTCAGTAATGAAAATGGGAATTTCTATAATTAATATTAGATCTCCATACAAATACCACCAATGGATTGCTGGAGTTTTTGCAATGAAAATTATACCAAACATGATATAATTCTGATCATTATTAATGATTGTAATGAAAAGAGTTTTGTATTTGAATTTTGTGTGGTAAGATAGAGGGTATTATCGGATGCATGCATGCTGGGTGTTAGGGAGCTGGATGTGCGTTTCAACAGGGCGTGCAAACTTTAGAGCGTTTTTCACACGGCGATACATGCATCGCGATACGTGTATGATGCGTACCGATTTTCAATTGATAGCTTCCATAGGAACCGTTCACACGATGATTCTCGTATCGCGATACTGATTTTGTGTACCCCGCATACTTTTTGTTTGAAGTCGACAGATGAAATGTGGAAACGAGCGGACTCTTTCACGGGGCGCGGGGCGAAACACGTCTCGCGCTACGTGTCGATCATTTGTTGTTCAATAAAAAATATCTTCTCGTACCCCACACATTTTTGGACAAAATATTTCTCTGAAGAATTGAGTGAGATTGAAGTGTTATCTATTTGGATTATACACGAAAGATGTAGTAATAAACGAGCGAGGAAACATTGGATTCATCCCATAAACAGCATTAGACATTAAAAGGGAACTTTTCATGTATTAGTTATTTCATGAACTTCTAAAATCTAAATGATTTAGAATATCTGCCACCTCGCCACATGCCATGTGAAAGGGCTCAGCCGTTACAACGTTTCGTTTGCCGACTTCATACGAAAGGTATTATGCGGCCAACGTTTGCGGGTTACCCGAAATCAGTATCACGATACTGATACTTTTTAGTACACAAAATAAGATCCACACAGCATGTGGACGATTTCACAGCTCTAAACAAAAGACGTGCTCCCCCACTCATTTCTATCAATGACCTAACTGTTGGTAAACTACTTAGTAAACTAATCCTTCCAGCTTCTAAAAAAAATCACGTCGTTTGGACCAATTTTAAAGATGTTATTCTGTTTTGAAGGGTGTACGAATATTTTTGTCACCTACTGACTGACAGAACTGTACAGCAGGCTTGCAGAAACGGCTGAATTGGGACTGACCGGGCCAGAGCAGGCCTCCTATCAGTCAAATTAGGGACACCGCACGGACACGGACGGACACCGTACGGAGACGGAACTGAAACGGAACTGAAACGGAACGGATATGTGTGCGTGGACCTTTATACAGCCACCGAGCCGAGCCTTCCGAGCCGTCCGTGCCGGGCGGAATCCCTATGCTAAAGCTTATGGAGAGCTCGGAACCTCTGAGTCATCCGGGGCGTCCGGGCCCGGCCGTGCTCGACGGCTCCTCGTCGCCCGCTGGGCCCGTGCTCGGTGGCCATTGTTGAAAATAAACTTTAAAATGAAATATTACAAATTGTACTGCATCTGTTTTAAACTACGAATAAAAATTCAGAGTAAGGTCATCAATAAACTCTAATAAATGTATTATAATAAAGGGTGTAATTTGACAAGATCGCCTGGGGCGCAAAAAAGACTTGAGCCGGGCCTGCGTCAAGACTTTGCGAAGCGGTTCCCGTAGGCAGCGTAACTGCTCGCGACCATCGCGCACGCCCGTCGCGCACGCAAGCGTTCCATCTCGCTCCCCCCTTCGGCCAGAAAGAAGCGAGAAACGAACACTCGGAATTAGGGTCGCTGTTCACGATACGGGTTACTCGCCGGTCCCGACCAGTGAGTACATACAGAGACAATACTGTATATAGTTCTATTTAAAAAACCAAGCTTGACCATCGTATCTTTTAAAATAATAATCTAAGAAAAAATTTGTCGCGGCTAGTAAATTAGCTCCCTTCAACCATGCAATTGCATATAAACATTTCTTTCTATTCTGAATACGTTAGGAAATATCCAGCTGTTTACTGTTCCCGCGGACACCCTGCATATTTGTATTCTGCGGTTTGTGCACGTTTATTATTACTGTAGGATCTCTCCTGGTTCTTGCTGAATTCTTAGGCGAATGGGACGTGGATATGGAGGTCTTATAAAGAATTGAGGCCCAGTTACTATTAAAATAAAACACAATTTAATATAACTAGGACTAAAAAGTGGTAAAATAAGAATACGTAAAAAGGATCAAGACGCAAGCCCGCGACCATCTTCTTGGACGACCGGTACGCAACTCTCCTCTCCTCTCTCGTCCGCGTCACGCCACACGACAATGCCCGCGCGCCTTTCGGCTGTTTTCCGAACGCGTCACGCGCTACGCCTCGACCAGCGCTCATCGGCGTCCCACATTCGGCCATCCTACAGCTCTTCGGACCCCGAAGACGCTCCTAAATAAGGCTTCATATAATCTGCCGCGGTCGAGGTAATTCCTGGCCCTTCGCTTTCGCCAATTCGCACTACCTCGTATCGGTTATTTCGCTTCACCTTTACTACTTTGTATGGTCCAAGCAACTTCGGCTTAATTTTCAAACCTGCACCAAATTGCGTTCTTCGAATCGCCACTAAGTCGCCTTCTTTATATTTAGTTGCTACTTTGCAAGTTTTGTCGTGATTGCGACGATTTTCCGCTTGGATCTTAACAATATTTTCTTTAGCCGCTTGCCTTAAACTATCACGATCCGCATCAAACATCTCTATAGCTTCCTGTTCAACTAACGAGAGAATTCGCTCGTCCTCCTTCTGTTTCATTTTTACGCCAAAAAGTACTTCAAAGGGCGTCATGCCCACTGCGCGTTGAAAACTACTATTTAAACATCGCTGCAATTGGTCGACATGTTTATACCAATGGTCCGGCTTTTCTATAGAAAGTTTCGTTAACACCGAGATAATTGTGCGGTTGATGCGTTCGACTTGGCCATTCGCGCGTGGTATACCGGTGGTTATCGTAAAATGTTCAATAGACTCTGACGCGCAATAATCTTTAAATTCTTTCGACGTAAAGGCCGCACCCTTATCCGAGATAATACGCTTTGGATTTCCGAAAGATTTTTGTTGGATAACTAGCTTTTGTACTACTTCCGCCGCGTTCGTTGTCTTTGTCGGGTATATCCAAACAAATTTAGCAAACGCATCCACGACAACCAAAATATACTGGTACTGTTTACCTGTAGATGCCATTGGTCCCTTATGATCTATATGGTACGTACAAAGCGGAGTATCTCCCTTCGGTATGGGTGAGAGCATGCCTTCCTTTTTTCCTTTTTTCTTTTCCGCGAGAATGCACGGAACGCAACAACTGATAACCCTTTCTACTCGTTCGCTTAAATTAGGTATATAAAACTCTTCCTTAATTCTATCCGTCACTCTTTTCACACCGAAATGTCCATTCTCGTGCACTCTTCGAATGGTATCCACAAACATACTAACCGGTAGCACAATAACATTTTTTTCACCGCACCGCTTTAACAACAGACTGTTTTCTACAAGGTAATCCTCATACGGATCCTTTTCTAATACCTGTTTTATTACCCTAATACGTTCGTCTTCGTCTTGTCTTTTCCGAATCATTCCGAGCAATTTATCTTCAATGGCCAGGACTGGATATCGACTCAGTGCATCTACGTGTTTTAAGCGCTCGCCTGCTCGGTGCTCTATTTCATAATCAAACTCCTTTAAAACCATCGCCCATCTCGCTACTCTCGGACGAAGATCCTTTTTGTACATTGTCTTTTGCACCGCTTCGCAATCGGTGATTATCTTAAAATCTAATCCTAAAAGGTAAACGCGAAATTTTTGTACCGCTCTTACTATCGCTAATAGTTCTAACTCGTATGAGCTATACTTCTCTTCCGCCTCGGTGGTCTTTCTACTCATGTAGTGAACGGGATGAAACAATTTCTCGCCGATATTTTTTTGCATTAGAACCGCCCCGAACCCCTTGGCACTGGCGTCGGTGTGTAATTCGGTGATCGCCTGACGCTGGAAGATACGTAGCACTGGTTCGGAAGATAGCGCGGCTTTCAGTGCAGCAAACGATCGCCTTTGATTTTCACCGAACTGAAATTTTTCGCCGTTCTTCAACAGGTCCGATAACGGGTACGCTATGCCGGCATAATTCTTTACAAATTTGCGAAAATATCCCGTAAGACCGAGAAAGCTCTGTACATCTTTTTTCTTAGCAGGCTCTGGGAACGCTTGTACCGCTTTGACTTTACTCGGCGACGGGCCGACTTGGCCGTTTCCAATTACGTGTCCTAAGAATTCTACTTGCGGTTGAAGGAATTTACATTTTTTCCAGTTTATGCACAAACCATGCTTTTCCGCGGTTTCTAACGTAGTCTTTAGATTTTCGAAAGCGTTCTCTTCGCTAGTACCCGGCACGATCAGATCATCCATATAGGTGATAACTACTTTACGTCTAACTAACTCCTGGAAAACCTCGCCTATAAATCGCAAAAAACTCGTCGGACTATTACAGAGGCCAAACGGCGTTTTGGTAAACTCGTACTGCCCGTCGGGCGTTACGAACGACGTGTATTTTCGACTCGACTCAGCAACGGGCACGTGGAAGAATCCGTTTTTCAAGTCGAGGACCGAAAAAAATCGCGCACCCGTCAAAGCATCGATACAATCTTCTATCAGGGGCATCGGAAATCTATCTCTGATTATTTTCTTATTTAGATAGCGATAATCTATGCACACCCGCATGGTTCCATCTTTTTTCGGTACTATAACAATAGGACTCGCGTATTCGCTTATGCTTATTGTGATTATACCCGCGTCAAGCCATTCTCGTATTTGTGCATCTAATATTTCCTTTTCTTTAAAAGCTAGACGCCTAGGTCGAAGTCGGACTGGGATTTCGTCGCTAACCGTGATTCGCGTTTCGACCGTCGTCTTAACATCTATAACCGGATCATACCTTTGTATAACATTTTCCACCTTTTCCTTATACGGTCCATTAACAATGTTCAATTCGCTCTGCTCGATATAGTTGATACTCGCCAATCCACCCATCGGGACGTCTTCCGGTGCGTTGTTGGCGCGTTCCATCTCTTTGGCTTCCCCGTTCGCATCGTCACTCTTCGGCCTCAGTTTTTTTATTACGATTTCGCCTTGGGTTATATGCACTTCTGCACCTTTTAAAAAGTCTTGCCCTAATATTATTTCCGTAGACATCGCTTCGTTAGCTACCATGTACATTCCGATATCGAAATAATCACCGTCGACGCGCACTTTTGTCGTAAACTTTCCGATGAGTACCGTTCGTGCATTTCCGAAACCGGTAAAAACTCGCGACGTCGACTGTAGGGACGGGCTACCGATTTTACAATGCGCGTCTTTCCGAATCAAATTCACCTCACTTCCCGTGTACACCAGAGCATAGCACGTTGTGCCATTTATATCGACGGCACTTAGTCTGTCCTTTATACTTTTTACGCAGCTAACGCTGTTCGCGTTGGGTTTCGGTTTCGCCCGCGTTCGGCAGTCCGTCGATACGTGTCCGAACTCGTTGCATGCGAAACAGTTGGGCCCCTTTGCTTTATTTACACAATTTTTCACATCATGTTCCGCTGACCCGTAAGAGAAACAATGTAATTTCCTCTCCGTCTTCGAGTCTCGGTTCGGCCGCTGTCACGTCTTCTTCTTTTCTCCGTCGGATGCTTTCTTTTCCCCGTTGCGACTGCCCTCAGCTTCTTTTTCTTTTTCTTTTCTTCTATCGTATAATTCTAGCCTTCTTCTTAAATCGTACAGTGAGCTAGCTTCGTATAGCGTGTTCTTATTTACCTCTCTGTCCTGTATGCCATTTATGACATGTTCGATTAGCGCGTCATCTTCGATGTATCCTTAACTCGCGATCTCTTGCATGGCGCATACGTATTGCCGCGCACTTTCCTTCGGACCGCGTTTGCGTTTTCTTAACTGTTCGTGAATTACTGCACTATTCGTCTCTATCTTGAATTCGCGCAGCAGCTTCTCTTTGAGAATACTCCACGACACGACTCCCTTCTCGTACGCGATGAACTGTTTCGCCGACCCTTGCAACATTCTTTTTCCATATAGCAGCTTTTGGAGACCGTTCCAGTCAAGTAAAGTGCTTAACTCTTCGAAATCACTGATCCATTTTTTTATCGGCAGTTTATCATCATCAGTGAAATATGGGATGCTGTTATCGACGTCTTTGATCGTGAATTTTATGATTTCTTTTCTCGCACCTGCGTGTCTCTTCAATCCACGTGGTTTTTCGTCATCTTCCGGTTCACATTTGCTATCGACATCTTCGTTCGAACCGCCGTCGTCTGAATCACCGTCGTCCGCTTCTTCTCCTTCATCGTCATCTTCTTCTTCGTCGTCGTCGACGTGCTCGGCCGCTTTCAACCTTTGTCTCAATTCGTTCTTATTTCTTGTGTTTGCCAAACGCAATTCTTTTAGCTTTTCCCTAAGCTCTTTCACTTTCATTGCGTCGATTATATCTCCTGATAGATTCCGGTTTCTTCTTGCTACTTCTTTCTGCTTCGAGTTGGTCTTGCCTCTTACTTTTTTGCTCGAGGCTGCTGCTTCGTTAGGTACGGTGGTTCTGTCCAGACTTCCCCTATCGCTCTGTTCGTCCATGCTGTCTTCTTCGGACGTCGCTTGCTTACTTGCGTCGTTGTTCATCCTGCCACTTTATTGTCTACTGTCACAGCTTATTATGGCACACTTGCAACTTTAAACAACTTAATTACCGTTCTGCGATCGATTATTACAACTTCCGGCCAGCGGTCAACTCACGCACTGTCCGACAACTTCAAATCACTCGCCAACCGACAACTTCGTCTGTATTTTGCCTTCCGTGAACCACTTTTCACCACTGCTCAATCAAGACCATTCCATTCATTCGCCCTCGAGATATCCCGGCGACGAGCCCCCAATTGTAGGATCTCTCCTGGTTCTTGCTGAATTCTTAGGCGAATGGGACGTGGATGTGGAGGTCTTATAAAGAATTGAGGCCCAGTTAATATTAAAATAAAACACAATTTAATATAACTAGGACTAAAAAGTGGTAGAATAAGAATACGTAAAAAGGATCAAGACACAAGCCCGCGACCGTCTTCTTGGACGACCGGTACGCAACTCTCCTCTCCTCTCTCGTCCGCGTCACGCCACACGACAATGCCCGCGCGCCTTTCGGCTGTTTTCCGAACGCGTCACGCCACACGACAATGCCCGCAAGCCTTTCGGCTGTTTTCCGAACGTGTCACGCGCTACGCCTCGACCAGCGCTCATCGGCATCCCACATTACTATTTTCTGTTATTTCCTGCACATGTAACAAATAAACTTCTGTACCTACCTCAGACAGATTGCTAAGCGTTCTCTCGGTGATATCGACCGCTTCCAGTTTGTATCGTTTCTGCTTATTAGTAGTTCGATTCTATCCAGTAGGGCATCAAACGTATTTCTGGACATATTGAAGTAATTGTAAAATTTGTCCTCATGGTCAATTAGCGTATTGTAAATTTGATATTCTCCTTGCTGGCATCTATTTTTCCACAGAGGGTGGACACTCCACCTTCTCTGCCTTCTTCTGTTTTGAGGTTCTTCCAATATAATTGCCATTATAGCTAAGTGCTCCATAGGAAATGAATAAGGCATTACAAATGACAGAACTCAAAGGTCTTCACTGGTCGAAGATTTGTTCAGAACTGATCAGTCACTCGCTTTCGACCAGCTAAAAAGGCGTAGGCAATAAAGTCATGAAGCTATACCTCGGGACCTTCGCTTGTCAGGTATGACTCCTCTAGGGTAAATCCCGGAGACGCGGTCGTGCAGCAAAAGTATTTGGCCATATTAACTCTTCCTCTGAAAGCTAACGAGAAGACCATCTCTCGCTGCAGAAAGGTGAGATGGTCGAGTTATTATTTTTGTTTATTTTTATTTTTTATTATTATTTTTGTTTATTTAGTTTATTTCTTCACTTTTGTATTCATTTGCCTTACTAACCGCCAGTAGGTAGTTCACTTTTTCTTCCATGTGCTCTTTACTTGTTTAGCGTAAACAAATTAAATATCAATGAATCTGAAATTGTATTCACTCATAAATAATTTTACTTCATTAGTTTTAATAGCCATTTTATATTAGTTCGACCGCGTCTCTCGGATTTACCCTACGTGTTTGGAGCATAAAATCTAGCAGCGTTGCACTTCGACAGGGCACGCACTCCAGTCGTCTCAATGAGTGGCCACCGAACACGGGCCCAGCGGGCGACGAGGAGCCGCCGAGCACGGCCGGGCCCGGACGCCCCGGATGACTCAGAGGTTCCGAGCTCTCCATAAGCTTTAGCATAGGGATTCCACCCGGCACGGAAGGCTCGGAAGGCTCGGCTCGGTCGCTGTATAAATGGACCTTAAATGGACCTTTATGCAGCGGGCTGTATACCGACATAATCTGGCCCGAAACATGGGTTTCCGCGCTGACGTTGTTTGTCCTTATATGATCGAATTTTGGGCTGGGCGAGGTCTCATTCGAAAGAGGAAGGTTCAGTGCAGCGCGATCTGGACATGGTTCGACGAGATTGTGTTGATATCTAATAATACGAGTGTTCAAAGTAGAGCAAAAGTCGACAAAATACACCCGCAAGAATCCAAGTATTTTTAGGTCACTAAAAGAGTTTTGTGACTCAAACGATGAGCAGAGCGCGCTGCACTGAACTTTCCTCTTTCGAATGAGACCTCACCCAGCCCAAAATTTGGTCACATAAGGACAAACAACGTCAGCCCGTATTTGCGTTCCCAAATACGAGTTCCGCCATATTGTCGATAATACAGAGCAAGTCACGTGACAAATTTAGTTGAGCTAGTGGATACGAGATGGCGCCTACTCGGGAGGTCTGCCAACGTGGAATCATAGCAAAACTGAAGCGTTAGCTGGATACATGTACGATTGTAGGTTAGATTATATGCATTTCAGGCATACAGTGACTAGAAACTGCTGGAAACTGTGTACATTTACTAAATTCACGTTTTTACTGTAACACATACATCACCGCTGCCGAATATATGTTATAATTATATAGCTACATTATTTCAAATATAAAAAGAGATTGGAATTTTTTAATAACACTGGATGTAATGATTTACTGATATCATATTTTCAGAATGTGGAAGTTACAGCAATTATTTGCAATTATTGTTTTTATTATTATTCTTCCGCCTATTGTATATAACATACAGGGTGTCCCAAAAATGTCGGAGTTCCTTGAAGGTGATGATTCAGGGGGTGATTGCAAACAACTTTTTCCTTTGCGAAAATTCTCTCCGAGGTTTCGTTAACGAGATAATAACAAAAAACACCGACCAATCAGAGTGCGAGCCTTCCGCTGGAGCTCCCGTGCTAGCGTGGCCGCGCGCCGGGCCGCGCTGCGACTACGAACAAGCAAGGCGGCATGCACCGAAGGAAATTGCGTAGAATGGCAAATGAAAAAGTTGTAACAAAAAAATCGATACTTTTGCCATGGTTTATTTGGCATTTAAAGTGAACAATGAAAAAGGGATAAATGGATGAAAATCACGTGTAACGTAAAAAGACGAATACACAGTTTTTTTTTTTTTTTTAGAAGAATCGAAAATAATAATTATTTGGAGTGAGAGGATAAGGAACACGTAAATTTCCTTTTTTAATAACGTACAAACGAAAAGGTAAGGCAACAGGGAACGAGTGAAAAGTGATCGTAGTTCGTTATTGTGATAAAATCCGTAGTTCACTAACGGCCAACACTGTTGTTGATAATGAATAAATCCGTTTAAAAACTGCGAAGAAAAATTTACGTACGGAAATTTGGAGAATTATCGCCGGAAATAAGCCACAGCCTGCGTTAGGCTTAATAAATAACAGTCGCCAATAATGTAACTAAAACTCACCCTTTCGGAAATTCACCTGCAGCTTAAAAACCTGTGTCACTAGGTCACTGAACCGATCCTGGTCATCGACAGACGCGCCGAGTGCACAGCTGATCTCAGGTACACGACAACATCCAAAGTTAAGGGTCGCAACGTCAAGTGCGTCCGGGTTAATGCACCGAATATTCACTTCACTGCACGCCTACTAACACTGACCACTTAATTTATTATTCATGGAACGTGTTGTTCCTACGTTATAAAAATTGATGGAAATGAATTTTTACTTGGCGTTCGGAGCCGTGGGTATTCTCGCACAAATTCTCACGCTGCAGCACTTGCGTCCCCGTTGTTCGGGAGGTACACCCAGAACATTGCGTAATACTCTTGAGCAGAGAACATTTCTGTGACGTGATTGCTTGCTGACTGACAAGATTTTTTCCAAGCGACTTCTTCTACCCCCAAAAAGTTTCTCTCGTTCCATTATGAGTTGATCCCCACCAGGCCAAGAGACTTCAGGTAAAAAGAAACCAGCACATTTTCGAATCACACGTGCTTCGCAGAAGTGCAACGAACGGACTATCGTGCACTTTTACAAAAGTCCGCGTTCCGTCCTTTTACTGCCAATATACCACCCATTGCTTCGAGGTAGGCAACAGACACCACGTGTTTCGGTTCGAAATGGTCCGAAGAGAAGAGAAACAGAAAGTCCTCGAGTTGCTATAAAGAAAAAAATTCTGTTTCCTGTTTCCGATACCCAGAGTTCACGTCTGCTACGAGGCGGAACCAACTAAGCCATAAATTACCCAAAACTGTAGGAAACCGTTGTCTACCGTCGACTAGCGAGACAGCACGGTCATAAACCGCGACCCTGGCGAAATGCTCTGCCCGATCAGCCTGATTAATTTTTGGGAACTAGCAATTAAAAATTATTATTCAACATCAATACGGCTCGCGAAGAGACACAGGAAGAAAGAGAGCATGTAGTTCGCTGACTGCGAGTAGTCCCGCCCGCTTCGTCCTACCATCAAATTAAAGACGGATCCCTTATCTCTCGAGTATAAACACGCGCTCGAATTTCAAAATAAAAGCACTTGTCGACGTATTCCGTGCGAAAGACGGCGGGCTTGAAGTCCGATTGGCCCTAATCTAACCAATCTGCCCTGCATCCCTCCCAAACGGCCACTGTCCTGAAGAGGCCCTCTTCACAGCAATATCTCCTCCCCAAGGCTCACCTTCTCTCGCACGGAATACGTCGACGCGTGCTTTTGTTTTGAATTTCGAGCGCATGTTTAGAGACAAGAGATAAACAGCCCCGATTGGCTAGTTTGGGACCAATCGAACCTCAAACCCACCTTCTCTCGCACGGAATACGTCAATGACATCGAAAAGTCCTGCGCCCCGTGTCAGGTAAAGGAGCCGCGCGCGATTACAGTCACCTGACCGTACCGCTACAACCCCATATTTCTTCAGTGAGGTCAAATAACAGGTCGACAGAAAAATTGCAGGAGAATTTTACTAACCCACTCTTGGCCAATGACACTTGTTCGCCAAAGAGGCCTATCACCGACACCTATTGTCAACTTATGCTAATTAGGTAGACGGCCAACGGCCTGCTCACTCAGGTGGAGCGCGAATCGTATCCCCCTCCATCGACTCGCGATCCATGGAGAGGGAAGGCTTGCGCTTCCTAGAAATCGACCGTGATTTCTGGGAATTGGCCACTCTGTTCCAGTCATCACGTTTGGGTAATATACTTTCGCTTACGCACCTTGCTTGCGCTATACTTTCGACATTGCTTCGAATCTTATTCTACCCCGCTTCGCGACTTTGCTTCGCATGTTCTTTGCACGCCTTAACGCTTAGTTATATATTAGACATTAATTAGACATTGTGAATTGCGTGTGAAATCGTTTTTGACTTATTCTGTGTGTTTTGACCTCTGTACATATTTTGAATTATAACTGTCGTGTTAAATTAATAGCTTAAAATATCGTATCGTTCGCTTTAATCGTTCCTAAATAAATCGTGTGCTAAATCTACTATCAAAACTATTTCCTGGTGCCTGTTCCGATAATACTTTGTAACAACACTGTTTTTATAATAATCAGATGTGTAAGTTCCAGCTTGTCCTTATCTTGATTATTTGTTAAAAAAGTGTCATTGCTCAATGGAAGCCACGAGAAGGTGGTGGGCTTTTTCCATTAGGAGAGGTTAAGGATGGGTCAGGAGGATGGAAATAAGAAGGCTCGGTCATAAATTTTAAACACCCGTGATCAGCGTGGTACCTTAATTGTTTCGGTTGCCAGACTTCCCATCTTTTCTTCCCGTCTTTTAAATAATTTTACGTATTATACAAGTAATACAGTATCTGTTCAGTGCCAAGTAAAAACGTTTAAGTGCCCTTTGGTCCATCTGCCTCAAGCATTACACAGGAATCACGAGTAAAACATTTCAGCTGGTTCCAAAGTTCATCGTTTCCTTCCTACAAGATATCTTCATACAACCAAGGTAACCACATAGTGTAGAGTTAAAACAAGATTTCATACTCGATTATGTCATACTTTGCTTCCGAGAATATTAAGTTACAGGTTTTTCACAAATATTTATCTTCTTACAATTAGTGACTGTAGCCTTTCGGATTGACAGGAGAATATGGATAATTGCTGGACAGACAAGATTTATTCGGATTAGGAAGGAATACATGTTTGGTTGACAGGAAGGGCTACAAATTTCGAAGGTCAGACGTTACGTCTCGATGCATTTATACAGTTTGTCAAGATTCTATTGTGCAGACGGCACTTGACTTTAATCTAATGAGGCGTCCAGGAGTTACTCTGTACTCTTCCGTTCGATTGGCGTCCAGGTATTATCGCCGAACTCTCCATATCGAACGGACGTCCAGGAATATCCTCCCGTACTCTCCTCTCTCAACGATCGGGTATCTAAGAAAGGGGCTTTGTACTGTCGTGACTCTACTCTACTGAGGCGTCCAGGAGATACTCTGTACTCTCCCGTTCGGTTGGCGTCCAGGTATGATCGCTGTACTCTCCATACCGAACAGGCGTCCAGGAATATTCTCCCGTACTCTCCTCTCTATTCTAATGAGGCGTCCAGGAGTTCCTCTGTACTCTCCCGTCCGATTGGCGTCCAGGTATTGTTGCCGAACTCTCCATATCGAACGGGCGTCCAGGCATATTCTCCTGTACTCTCCTCTCTTTTCTAATGAGATGCTCTGTACTCTCTCAACCGATAGGCGTCCAGGTATTATCGCCGTACTCTCCATATCGGTCGAGCGTCCAGGAACAGACTCTAGTTCCTCCAGCAGGCGTCCAGGTATTATCGCCGAACTCTTCTGCCGGAGTCCCTAAGCTGTCCGAGAGCGGCCGTGTGTCGTGCCTCGTCCTCTCTCTCGGAACAGCGAAGAAGGAAATGCTCTAATTTATACCCAATCGTTGCTATACGCGGACGCAGAAATCAACAAACGCGTCGTCAAGCGCGAGCCTTGCGAGACGCGGTCCCGCGCCCGCACGTCTCTCCTCTGGGGCGGCCTACAAGCGTGTTCTCGAAACGTCTCGATGGTCAGCGTTTCTCAAACTTCTTTTTCTGCATGCTACATGACTATTTAACTTACCATAATTGTATAATTATTGTATAATAACAGAAGAAAATTTCCATGACTATGTACTGCTACTACAGAACTATTAATATCTACATATACATATTTCCATTTCCAACAACAGTTAATTAATACTTCATGGGTCATAAATAAGAATTTCTTTGTATTTATCTAAAAAATAAGATGTACTCGCGCCGATTTCTTGCTTTAAAGGATTTAAAAGAACGGGTTAGAGTACATTGTTCAACAATAACCTTTATTCAGTCAAATAATCTTTATTCAGTCATGAAATCAATTAAGAAAAGATGAATGAAATATTGTAACAATTTAATAGAGGAGCGTTTGAACACCAATAAAGATATGAATTTAAAATACCTATCTCACGTCGTATGTATTAATTTTTAAACTATTTTACCCCATACATTTATACGCAGAGTGTTCAGAAAACTTGATTTATGTAAGTAAAATGTACACTTCCATAAAAATGAAGACACAACTGCATATTACAGATGCATGAAAAATGAGATATAACTTATTCCAGGTACGTGACCTATATTTTCGGACAATATTTTTGATACATTCCAGAAAATATCGACGTGGACACACATCAAAACCGTGCACAGGATGCAAATCCCTCGACGTGAAAACACAACGACGTCACAAAAAGTTCTGATCCAAATTATTTACCCATAAACATTAGTCGATATTTCATTTTTGTGTTGTGCGGCAAGTGTTGCAAACCTTCTTTTACGTGCTGTCATAGTTCTTATAATGAAACTACGTGACAATATGAAATCTTGCGTAAAACTGGGAATACACCGAAACTAAAACGCACGATTCGTTACGTGCAGCTGATGGACAAGGTGTATCTTGTGCGTTAAACGTTTCATCGGTTTAAACTTTTTCAAAAAGGTAGAGACGATATTGAAGCTGATGCTCGAAATGGACTGTCAAGAATGGCCTCAAACCCAGGGTTGGTGAAAAATGACGTCCATGATTTTCAGCATGTGTAAAAGTGTCTTGTTACTTTGATTGAAGAAGCACGCAACCAACTATACTTCTACATATACTGACGAGATTTGCTCCGTTGTAAAGTATGTGTAAAAAGTAATGGTTACTGCTTTATGAGGTGAAGCTACACCTCTGGACCAAAAACGACTTGCTTGAAAATTATTTATGACATTGAACATTAACCCTTTCGGTGGTATGCAACTCTGGAGTATGCACGTGTCTCGGGAGTAAGGTTTTGGGTAAACTTGTCGAAGAGCTACCTGTCACCGATCTCAATGAGGTTTGAATATGTTGTAGAAGTTAACATTCTGAACACCTTTTTCCTTTGCCAAAAATGGCGGTCAGCTCTAGTTTTCGAGATATTCGCAAAAAAATGAAGACGGTATTAGTATTGGTTTGGACTAGATCAGGGGGGGGGGCGTGCCCGCTTGCAGGCGCGTAAAGCAAGGAGCCAATTCAATTTCCCGTCACCCACAGTTAACACTAAAATTACAGAGTTTAACACATACTCACATCTGTTCGCCACCAGGCTTTACGCGCCCGCGAGCGGGCGCGCGCCCCCGCCCTGATCTAGCCCAAACCAATAATAATACCGTCTTCACAACCAAGGCTATAACCACTTAACAGTAAATCATTCTTACAATGTTGTCGATCCCGATACACGTAATTGATTTTCATTTCATTTTTTTCAAATTTTCTTTACAAAATACTGATGTATTCCATAATTACTCTCGTTTAGAAGCCAATACACAATCAATTGAAAAAACGTGGAAGGATATTCGCGAAAATATTTCCAAATATGGAAACAAAGAAGAGGACATCATACCTCAGCGAATATCTTTTTAAAAGAAGTTATTCCCGACCTAGTAGAATTGAGGTTTTCTTTAATGAAGTCGCCGAGTTTCAAATATCGGATTTACAAAATAACGCAAACGGCGGTTAATACGTAAAATTTTGTATTAGTAAAATTATTATTTTCATAATGAAAATAAAAAAATATTGACCTACACTACTATATTTTTAAAAAAATTAAAATATGATTTCGGCGCACAGTTTCGGTCAGTAAAACTTTTAACTGACCGAAACTGTGCGCCGAAATCATATTTTAATTTTTTAAAAAAAAATTTACGGTCGAAATTGTAACTACTATATTTTTTGCGAATATCTCGGAAACTAGAGCTGACCGCCATTTTCGGCAAAGGAAAAAGTTGTTCAGAATGTTAACTTCTACAACATATTCAAACCTCATTGAGATCGGTGACAGGTAGCTCTTCGACAAGTTTACCAGGTTTTGTTACCAAGTATGGTATCAGCGAATGAAGTTTCCTTTCTGAGAGTGATACAAATATAAATCTCAATATGTAACATTTGGAAGAAACAATAGTAATAAATGAAAAGTAATATACAAAAATTACTGTATTTGACATGTAAAAGTACTCTGTCTGGCACACCCGAGCTCGGTCCGGTTATATCGCTCAAAGAGTTAATGTTAATTTTTTTTACATCAATGTGCTCTGCTAATTCAGAAAAAAGTTCAGAAGAAACTATATACCACAAGCGTACCATTTCGCCGTAAAAATTGTTAAAGTTTACGCAAAAGTTAGACTGTATAGGCTCTAAACCAGCTGGAGAACTCTGTGATTCTGGGCAGCGGTCTTAACAGGTTGCAACAACCGGCAGCGACCCCACTAATGCAAGGGAGAAGTATGGACGGTATTCATAAACGTGTCTTAAGATTAAGCAAATGCTTAAGCATTCGGCATCCTTTACTAGCTACTAGGGTTAGTAAAGGATGCCGAATGCTTAAGCATTTGCTTAATCTTAAGACACGTTTATGAATACCGCCCTATGCATCTGTTTCTCTCTTATACTAGCGGGGTCGCTGCCGGTCGTTGCGACCTGTCGCAGCTAGGAGATCCCGCCTTTAACGAGAGTGGAGATGTCAATGTGCGATCCCACGGGGTTCACCTCAAGGCTTCCCGAATCTCTGTTAGCGAGCGCGAGTCGGCAAGCCATGGGCGTTTCGACTTTCGACAACGCGGCTAGTTCAAACGGATCATTCCCACGGCGCGTGACTCGGCGAATTTCGCACCGTACTCTGAGTCACGCAACGTCGGATCACATCTAAAGAATGTACAGGACGTACAATATTAGATAAAAGTATATGAAATTTGAAATAGTTGAATATCTATGTCTTACGCATAGTAAATCTAGATGCAACGAACTCGAACGACAGTTGTAGTCTTATTTTTACTCCTAGAAAAGTATTTTTCACTTTATAATTGCTTTTTCAAGCATTATTTGCTAAACTTTTGGCAGTGAAAATGCCCCTGAATTCACAATTTTCTTAAGTTATAATTTATTTCTTTAAAACGGTGTAGTGAAAACAATTGAAACTCGGCAGATATTTTCATCAATTCATATACTACATGTTCAAAAAATTAAAAATTTTGGTACCATATCTTCAACATTTTTTGCAGCTGTTTTATCTGTCAAGATCGTCCCTTTCCATAAGAGTACGTATAACATCAGTGAAAATTAAAATCGTTATAACTCAGCAACCATTTAGTGAAATTGTTTATAATTTTTGGAGCACGTCAGAAAGATTAAAAAGAACAATATCACAATTTTTCATCGACCTGGTACCATTTTGAAGATAAGTCTGATACACCCTTAACAGTTCCGCGCTCAGTTCTGACACGGGTCCCAGAATCTAGAAGCAAAGTCCCATTAGTGCGACTGCGCATCGCGAACAACCTTTACGAGCACTTGAAAGGGTCGATTTCGTGAGGCCGAACCCACGAAATGGGCCGACGCTTTGCCAGGCACACACGCGAATGCTTACATGCACGTCGAAAACTGTGAATAAACTAGACTTCTTCTATATATTGTTCTGCCCTTTACTATGGCTGTGTTCCATTTCACGCATTAAGGTCCATTTATACAGCGACCGAGCCGAGCCTTCCGAGCCGTCCGTGCCGCGCGGAATCCCTATGCTAAAGCTTATGGAGAGCTCGGAGCCTCTGAGTCATCCTGGGCGTCCGGGCCCGGCCGTGCTCGGCGGCTCCTCGTCGCCCGCTGGGCCCATGCTCGGTGGCCACTCGTTGAGACGACTGGAGTGCGTGCCCTGTCGAAGTGCAACGCTGCTAGATTTTATGCTCCCAACACGTAGGGTAAATCCGAGAGACGCGGTCGACCTAATATAAAATGGCTATTAAAACTAATAAAGTAAAATTATTAATGAGTGAATACAATTACAGATTCATTGATATTTAATTTTTTTACGCTAAACAAGTAAAGAACACATGAAAGAAAAAGTGAACTACCTACTGGCGGTTAGTAAGGCAAATGAATACAAAAGTGAAGAAATAAACTAAATAAACAAAAATAATAATAAAATATAAAAATAAACAAAAATAATAACTCGACCATCTCACCTTTCTGCAGCGAGAGATGGTCTTCTCGTTAGCTTTCAGAGGAAGACTTAATATGGCCAAATACTTTGGCTCCATTGGCCCTCAATATCTCTACTATCTTGTTATCCCAAACATTAAACGGAAATAAACTTAGAAGTGAAGACCTTTCAGTTCTGTCATTCGTAATGCCTTATTCATTTCCTATGGAGTACTTAGCTATAATGGCAATTATATTGGAAGAACCTCAAAACAGAAGAAGGCAGAGAAGGTGGAGTGTTCACCCTCTGTGGAAAAATAGAAGCCAGCAAGGAGAATATCAAATTTACAATACGCTAATTGACCATGAGGACAAATTTTACAATTACTTCAAGATGTCCTGAAATACGTTTGATGCCCTACTGGATAGAATCGAACTACTAATAAGCAGAAACGATACAAACTGGAAGCGGTCGATATCACCGAGAGAACGCTTAGCAATCTGTCTGAGGTAGGTACAGAAGTTTATTTGTTACATGTGCAGGAAATAACAGAAAATAGTAATAATAAACGTGCACAAACCGCAGAATACAAATATGCAGGGTGTCCGCGGGAACAGTAAACAGCTGGATATTTCTTAACGTAATCCAGATAGAAAGAAATTTATTAGACCAGACAAATTTTTTCTTACATTATTATTTAAACAGATACGATGGTCAAGTTTGATTTTTTAAATGGAACTATATATATTTTTTTTACAAATCACTTGATAGTGCGTTTCAAGACAAATTCAATAACCTGTAATGTATATACATTATTTCAAATAGTTTTCGATATTGCGTTTGCAAATTTACTCTTTTTGACTGGACGAGAACGCGCCCGAATAGGAAGCACCGAGGGTGGTCTTGTTTACGCCACGGGTGGCACGCGCTAGACATTGCCTCTTGAAACAGATACCCACCAATAGTCTATGCCAGGAGTGGCAGCCCCAAAGGCTAGACAATAAGAAAAATGCCACCAATATAGCAATTAATAAGTATTACCCAACATCAATACGTTTCGTAGAGGGACACGGGTACATTACAGGTTATTGAATCTGTCATGAAACGCACTATCAATTGATTTCTAAAAAAATATATAGTTCTATTTAAAAAACCAAGCTTGACCATCGTATCTTTTAAAATAATAATCTAAGAAAAAATTTGTCGCGGCTAGTAAATTAGCTCCCTTCAACCATGCAATTGCATATAAACATTTCTTTCTATTCTGAATACGTTAGGAAATATCCAGCTGTTTACTGTTCCCGCGGACACCCTGCATATTTGTATTCTGCGGTTTGTGCACGTTTATTATTACTATTTTCTGTTATTTCCTGCACATGTAACAAATAAACTTCTGTACCTACCTCAGACAGATTGCTAAGCGTTCTCTCGGTGATATCGACCGCTTCCAGTTTGTATCGTTTCTGCTTATTAGTAGTTCGATTCTATCCAGTAGGGCATCAAACGTATTTCTGGACATCTTGAAGTAATTGTAAAATTTGTCCTCATGGTCAATTAGCGTATTGTAAATTTGATATTCTCCTTGCTGGCTTCTATTTTTCCACAGAGGGTGAACACTCCACCTTCTCTGCCTTCTTCTGTTTTGAGGTTCTTCCAATATAATTGCCATTATAGCTAAGTACTCCATAGGAAATGAATAAGGCATTACGAATGACAGAACTGAAAGGTCTTCACTTCTAAGTTTATTTCCGTTTAATGTTTGGGATAACAAGATAGTAGAGATATTGAGGGCCAATGGAGCCAAAGTATTTGGCCATATTAAGTCTTCCTCTGAAAGCTAACGAGAAGACCATCTCTCGCTGCAGAAAGGTGAGATGGTCGAGTTATTATTTTTGTTTATTTTCATTTTTTATTATTATTTTTGTTTATTTAGTTTATTTCTTCACTTTTGTATTCATTTGCCTTACTAACCGCCAGTAGGTAGTTCACTTTTTCTTCCATGTGTTCTTTACTTGTTTAGCGTAAACAAATTAAATATCAATGAATCTGTAATTGTATTCACTCATAAATAATTTTACTTTATTAGTTTTAATAGCCATTTTATATTAGTTCGACCGCGTCTCTCGGATTTACCCTACGTGTTGGGAGCATAAAATCTAGCAGCGTTGCACTTCGACAGGGCACGCACTCCAGTCGTCTCAACGAGTGGCCACCGAGCACGGGCCCAGCGGGCGACGAGGAGCCGCCGAGCACGGCCGGGCCCGGACGCCCCGGATGACTCAGAGGTTCCGAGCTCTCCATAAGCTTTAGCATAGGGATTCCGCCCGGCACGGAAGGCTCGGAAGGCTCGGCTCGGTCGCTGTATAAATGGACCTTTATGCGCATAGACTGCAGCGCTGACGCTGCGCGCATGAATAGCGTTCCGTTTCCAGCAGCGCATGAACCGCAGTATCGAAACGGAACGGGTTTTCTCAACCCGAGTTTTTCTATTCTTCTTGAACAGCGATAATTATTAAAGGCGAATACCATATTTTATGAGTTTTACAGGACGAACTGCTGCTTACCCAGCGTAATTTGGTAAGCAGATGTGTAAAGGAAAACTGAAGTTATTTATTATCCGCGTCCGGGGTAAATTCAACGTTTAGAAGGCTATTGAATAGAACCGCAGGCTCTCGTACGTCTTCTGGATTAGAGTATAGCTGTAAAGTTAGCACAATAAGAGCACGTTCGAGAAACGTAGCAGTAAAAGCCTTTAAGAAATAACAATGCGCGCTGTGTATTTGCTTCCTTCCTCATCTTTCGTTTCGACCCTGCCTAAAACCTTCTAGGGATGTGCTGTTCGCTTCGAAATTGAATCCGTTGCGTTGGTTGCAATTCATACAGCGAGTGCAGAGATGGCAGTACCAATTTCGTAGAATTCCCTAGAATCCTCCAACTTCTAGCGCATAATGCGTGCAGCAAGTGCAGAAAATAAAAGTATGGGCAATCAATGCGCATATTACGCGCTTGCGTCGCTTTACGTGTGCTTCTGTATTTCGAATTCGATTACTGCAAACAGGGGAAAGTAGAGTAATTCTGGCTATATAAGCAAGAAAATATAACCTACATATATGCTAATTACATGACACTAAATGTTTATTGGAAATTTCGTTCTTTTACGCTACATTTGTTAACTTTTTATGACTTAACATCCTTCCAAAATATTATTGTTACGCCGCAACGGTATCGTTATGAAATCGGGTATAGCATACAGGTTATATTTTCTGTCACTTCGGGGAGCGGATTACGAAGTTGTGGAGTGTAATTATTCGTGATTAGGAAATAAAAATTTCCATTCATAACGTCATATTCTGAGTACATTTCATCGAAATAGTAAGTTTTAGCATAATTTGTTTATGTTTAACAAATTCGTCCGTTTTATTACATTCTAATTAGTTTTAGCTTCAATTTCCAGGTTTACAGATTTTAATGCTTGATAGGGTTATGGTTGGTTCTGGTATCAATTTTCGCGTTTTCAGTGGCATGAAATCGTTCGTGGTTGTAAGTAACTATAGCATCTATTCTCAAATTCATATGTCTGTGCACTTTCTCAGATTCTAAATCATTTTGGCTTCATTTTTCAGGTTTACAGATCTATGCACTGCATACCCTGATAACCATCTGACGCCAATCTGACATCAGATTCGCAGCAGGGTCTGCCGTGAGAGCGCAGAGCCTGACGTCAGATCCGTAGTCATCTGTGTCCGCATTAGGCTGCGGTCTGAGGTACAGAGCCCGACATCAGGGCCTGACGTTAGATGAGCAGCAGATTCGCATCAGATCCTGCCGTTCGCCTGACACGTATAACAGCGCCATCTGCGGGTCAGAATTGGCAAACAATTCCCTACGCGTGACGTCACATGGCCGTCCCTACACACCAACACAAATGTAGCGTTATTGCTGTAGGTGTATCCCTACTCCCACATAATCAGCTAGTAGATTCTACAGTTTATTAAATAATTAATTCTACTTATTTCAAAAAGGATTTATTCTTTATTTAATAATATACAGGATTGGTGATTACAATTGTTACAAAATAATATAAATAGCGCATATAAATTCGAGGAAGAACATTCAATATTTACATTTATAAATCCATATACAATACGTCCCGTAACCAGTGGTACCTATTAAGGGGGTAGACACGGGTAATGCAGCGCGCTGTAATACCCACATAATGTGCCCGAAACATGGGTTTGGGGGGATACGTTTTTCGTCCTTATATGAGCAAATTTTGGGCTGGATGAGGTCTCATTCGAAAGAGGAAGGTTCAGTGCAGAGCGCTCTGGTCATGGTTCGACGAAATTGTGTTGATATCTAATAATACGAGTGTTCAAAGTAGAGCAAAAGTTGACAAAATACACCCGCATGAATCCAAGTATTTTTAGGTCACTAAAAGAGTTTTGTGACTCAAACGATGACCAGAGCGCGCTGCATTGAACCTTCCTCTTTCGAATGAGACCTCGCCCAGCGTAAAATCTGTTCATATAAGGACGAAAAACGTATCCCCGTGATTGCATTCCCAAGTACGAGTTCCGCCATATTGGCGATAATACAGAACAAGTCACGTGACAAATTTAGTTCAGGTAGTGGATGCGAGATGGCGCCTACTCGCGAGGTCTGCCAACGTGGAATTATAGCAAAACTGAAGCGTTAGCTGGATACATGTGCCACAGCAAAAGCGTGATACAGTCAATGTATGTATTTTTGTACATTTACTAAATTCACGCTTTTATTGTAACACATACATCACCGCTGCCGAATAAATGTTATAATTATATGGCCATATTATTTCAAATAAGAAAAGAGATTGGAATTTTTTAATAACACTGAAAGTAGTGATTTACTGATATCATATTTTCAGAATGTGGAAGTTTCAAATATTATTGCAATTATTGCTTTTATTATTATTCTTCCGACTATTGTATATAACATATAACAAAGAAAAGTCTCCAAATCGGTCAACACTTGACTCCTTGATTTTTTTTGTAATTCTTTACGCTCCTATGCAGAGATGGGCATTATTTAATTAAAAGAATATACTTCCGAATGGCTCCAGTGGCCAATCGACACGATGTTTGGGGTAAGGGTGTGTGTACCCTAATTCTAAAATTCTATTCAGCTTCGTGTGAGCGAACTTTAATGTCGCCCGGCCTCGAGTGGGTTCAAAGAAGGTACGCGGTTGGCGATAATTCGTCGCGGCGATGTCGCGGACGAACAGTTGAAGGGCGAGACATTGTTGCCGCTGGACACGTAAAAAGGATACGAGGGTTCCGGGGGTCGAGGAGACGGGCGGGATTGAGTCGAGGATTCATTCGATCGACAAGAGTCTCAGGAGACGGGCGATTTTGCGACACTAAGAGATTTACCTATAATTTTATTGCACTCAGTTAAATCACAAAAAAATAACTACTACATTCGGGTATTTATTAGTTTCCTTTGTTTATTCGAAGGCCTTTCATCTTTGGCTTCGAATAATTTTTCATCTTTCATTATATCTTTATCCTAAGGTCGTATTCAAATATATTGGCCGGTCGATTCGTTTTCGCGAACAGCGATCGAGGAGAAATCAGCCATCACCATCTGACGATCGTGGATTTGTCAGTTGGAGTTCCCTAGCCACCGAAGAGTATGGTGGGGTAACGGGAATGCTGCTCGGCCCTGTCTGAACGTAGCCGTGTGGCTGTTATTTATTCTTATTGTCAGCATAGTATATATGTAGTTGTGTAGAGAGACCCTCGGTCGACGGCGACTTGAGTCATCCAGTACTGAATTCGAAAATGTTCATATTTCTCATTACACCTTGATAAGAGTGTTACCACCGATGGATTGGTGAGTTTATGTCCACGAACATGAGTCGAGACGCAAAGCATTTCGGTCTATTTTTTTTTTATAAATACATGATTAGGACACACACCACGTTAACTAAAAATGGACCGAATTCCTCCATATCTGACATCATTTTCATCGAGAAACCCTAAAAACTCCATTGGTAATAATTTCCTCAACACTTATCAAACACGAACATTTTATCTGGCCCGTTGGTTTTATTGCTCTCGGCTGTCAACGGGTGGTCTACTGGGGCCCGAAGGTCCTCGCTCGCAGCGAGAAAGCAAAACGGTGGGATGCTACCCAAAGACCTACCGTCTTTTCCGATAATCCGAGCCCAGCCATTTGCATGCGCAGCTTCATGTTGCACGTCAAAAAATTCTTTTAATTACAATTAGTAATTCAGTTTGTAAGTGCAATTAAATCAGGCGTCATTAAAATTATTCACAGTTCATTAATTTTAACTAATTGACCTATTCATTTATTTTTTAATTCATTAATGTAGTGCTCTGGTGAAGAACATCGTAATACGTAGCTAATTTTCTAGGCCCTAGAATCTACGACATTGTCAATGTGCAATTGAAACGCACGCCACTTCACACTATCCTTTCTTAGCGTTCATACGGCGTGATTTTCTAGCTAGAGTCGTCAAACGCGATGCTCGCCAACAATCATGTGTCTCGCTGAATTTCGTGGGCTTCGACGCTCGAAACCAGCGGGACAATACAATTGTGCACGCTAAGCAGTGACGAATCTGAAGGTCTGCAATTTCTAATCAGATCTTTGCAAAAGTGACGTCAATCGATTCCTTACAATTTTATATATAATGTTTGTTCATAACTGCTTTTTGCATAGGACGTGTAATAAGTGTATTTCATGTTCTGTTTTGGTGCTTTGCTAGTAAAAAAATGTCTAACCTAACAAACTTCATTTTCTGGGGACATCCCCTCATCTATTTTCCCTTTTCACTTATAATTCCTTACTGCTAACGTAGAATATTGTAGCATAAGTACATTTCAAGTAATTAAAATGTACAATAAATTTTCTACGCTTGCTGTACCAGCCGACTTCCGTTTAAATTTTTAGAAGTACAACGCAACAGCTGAGAATTTCTTTCCTTATTTAGAATAAAATACGGAAATAGCAAACAGCTCCCTCTCGCGTGCACAGGCAGCCGCGTATCTATGGGTAATATCATTTCAGTGCAGAAAAAACGTGCTGTAATACCGACCGGCCAAATCGGCCAGGTCACGTGACGTGTCTACCCCCTTAAGTGCGATATCAGAAAATTTCCTTTATTTTCGACTTCTTTTTGCTGTAGAATCACCACATTCCGTATTGTGTTAGCGCTGAAAACAAATAGAACCTTAGTATAAAATTAAACGTAACGTATGAATAAACAGGATACATGCAATACTTACTTCAGCTCCATCTCCGCACAGCACACACCACAGGCGATCATGCATGCTCCTGCGAACATTAACATTTATAATAAAACATGTGTTTAATTATTAGCTACTAAACAAGACGCTAAACATTCGAACTTCGTGCATAACCACACTTTTCTGTCTTGCAGATAATGTGAAACTCGATTTTCGCGACGTAGATAATTGGAAATTATTCAATTGCATAATTACGTTTGCCTTCTGGATACGTCGAGATGATTTGTTTGGATATTGATGGATGAAATTACTTGGAATATTCTTCAATTTTGCCAGCACTGACTGCCACTGCCAGTGATTACCACCTCGAAAACGAACTCAAAGGGGACGCAGAGTCTTGACCAATGCTCTTGAATCGACGCTCGGATTGGCTGCGCCATAGTGCCGAAACTCGTGATTGGTCAAGACTCCATGTCCAATTTGCATTCATTTTTGATGTATGAGATGACCGTCACTGGCAGTGGCAATCAGTGCCGGCAAAATCGAAGAATATTCCAAGTAATTTCATCCATCAACATCCAGACAAATCATCTCGACGTATCCAGAAGGCAAACGTAATTATGCAATTGAATAATTTCCAATTCTCTACGTCGCGAAAATCGAGTTTCACATTATCTGCAAGACAGAAAAGTATGGTTATGCACGAAGTGCGAATGTTTAGCGTCTTGTTTAGTAGATAATAATTAAACACATGTTTTATTATAAATGTTAATGTTCGCAGGAGCATGCATGATCGCCTCGGGTGTGTGCTGTGCGGAGATGGAGCTGAAGTAAGTATCGCATGTATCCTGTTTATTCATACGTTACGTTTAATTTTATACTAAGGTTCTATTTGTTTTCAGCGCTAACACAATACGGAATATGGTGATTCTACAGCAATAAGAAGTCGAAAATAAAGGAAATTTTCTGATATCGCACTTAATAGGTACCACTGGTTACGGGACGTATTGTATATGGATTTATAAATGTAAATATTGAATGTTCTTCCTCGAATTTATATGCGCTATTTATATTATTTTGTAACAATTGTAATCACTAATCCTGTATATTATTAAATAAAGAATAAATCCTTTTTGAAATAAGTAGAATTAATTATTTAATAAACTGTAGAATCTACTAGCTGATTATGTGGGAGTAGGGATACACCTACAGCAATAACGCTACATTTGTGTTGGTGTGTAGGGACGGCCATGTGACGTCATGCGTAGGGAATTGTTTGCCAATTCTGACCCGCAGATGGTGCTGTTATACGTGTTAAGGTCGAGTCTCCATGGCGCGGCCGGCGGCGGCGGCCGGCGGCCGCGGCTCAGCGGCCGCGGCTCTGCGGCCCATTGCGGCGGCCAAACTCCGGCCGCTTGGCGTTCGGGGTCCCACTTTTGTTCAAGCACACTTGAAAGGGTCTACGGCCAAGGATTCATACCTGCTTCAGGACTAAAATAATTTTTTATTCTTTATTGTTTCGATATGGAAGTGACACCAATGGATTGCTTGTGTTTTTCCGATGTAAATCATATGAAATTTCATGAAAATCGGACTATTATGAACGAAGACAACTTGAAATGATATAAATTGAATCTGGAGAATTTTAGTGACGCGTGTCTGTTATGCAAAACTGATGTATTTTTTTAAAACGAATTCAGCAACACAATCAGATTCGTAATACGTCAATTTGTTTCAACAATTTATTTAAAAGTAGTAATGTTTTACTCCTTCTTCTTATAAATTGTTGATCCATTATGGCGTAAATTTGTCAACGTAAACTACAGACCAAACTGTGAAATACGGGTACGTGGAATTCTTCAATTTCAACTTTTTAGTGAAAACTACATACACTATATTGAACTCGGTACTCGTAGAGAATGGGAACCTCAGGTATAAACTTTTAGTATATTTCGGGCTTAATGGAACCAGTTGTTTCCGAAAAACTAGCCAGGTCGATCGGCCCGATCCTCTCATCGTAGTCGCGGTTTATGATCGTAGTGTCACGCACTTCGACGGCGGCCAACAGGGCGTGCGGGTGCGAGTCACCGTGCACGGTCAACGAAACGGCCGCTTTTTATTATATTTTCAAATTTTATTATGTTTTGGGCCTTTATATTGTGTTCTGTATTTTGCCTTTATATTGTGTCCTTAATTATCCTAAACGAAGGGTCCTTTGGGAGGTAACAGTTGAGAGCGCTTCGAAAATTCATTTACCTATCGTTTATGGTTGGCAATTCCGTATTTTCCAGGACGGCTTCGACTACATCTGGTTGCCAGATTTCCATAGGGCAATCAAGAACATACCTTCGCCGTCTTTAAGAATTCAGAGACTATTCGCTGTGAACAAAAGCGCGACTTTTCATTAATTCGCAGGTGTCCACGGGAACAGTAAACAGCTGGATATTTCCTAACGTATTGGAGATAAAAAAAATTGTTTACATGCAATTGCATGGTTCGAGGGGGCAAATTTAAAAGTGCAGACCAATTTTTCGTCAATTATTATTTTAACACATACGATTAACAAGTTCGGTTTTTTAAATGGAACTATTTTTTTAGAGCTCACTTGATAATGCGTTCCAAGACAAATTCAATAACCTATAATGTATACACCTTATTTCAACTGGTTTTCGAGATATTGCGCTTGCAAATTTATTGATTTTCCCCTAATCTCACAATATCCCAAAAAAAATTTGTAAGTCGAAAAATCACGTCCACCATAATGTACCTATATGTACCGATACCACCCGGAGTTCATACAGTACAATATTCCTTCTTTAAACTATTTTCTATTTTTTATTTTAATATTTAAAGAAGAGAAAGTAATATGAAAATAATTGTTGTTGTAATTTAATTATGATACACACATAGGGAACACCCTTCCTTAAAGATAGGGGACTTCGACGGAAGAGGAACCTTCTCCCTCGTGAAGAAATCGAGGGGGAAAACCTCGCATCTGATTGCCAAAAATTATTGTGGCTGATCGGCCAGGGTGCCTCGCCAGAGTCACGATTTATGACCATATTGTCCCGCGCGGCGGTTAATAGTAGTACCTACGTCCAGGTCCGAAGCCATCGTACGTACTACCCACCGAGAGACCAATATACGGATTAACTCATTGTGAGACTGAAGAATGCCTAAAATTATTACAGACGGCTTTGCGTTCTTGACTGCCCTTTAGAAATGCTGGCAAACGGATGTTGTCGAATCGTTCTTGGGATTAGCGGTCGAAAACAACGAATGAATTCCCGCTTGGCTCGGATTTCGCTTTTGCCCCAACGCACAGTGGGCGTCAATCTCAAGAATAGAGAAAAAATTCAACATGCCACTTTTTCTAATAAAAATGTCGAATCTTATAAAGCTACTTTATAAAACACTATTCCTGGATCTGAAGAAATCGACGAAAAGTTTAAACCATCTTCATTTGTATTGCAATGACAAAATTTTGAGCGTACAATCTTTCCTTCACTTGTAAATCCTTTGTTTCTGGCATCTTGGGTCCCGTCACAAAATTAGGCGATTGGAAGGTTGCCCAAATATTGTATAATTACGTATGAATGTATTAACACTTTATGAACAGTATTTGGTATATAGGATAACATGGATACAAATATTTCTGCACTTTCCATAGTATATAGATATATTTATCAAATTGTTCTAGTTTTTTGGAAATTATTGACTTAATTTTTCTAAATAACGGCAATCTTCCGTATGAGTTGTATATTAATACTTTTTTTTTACGAACTTCCTTAATTATATTCGGCAGTTTCAGTGCGAAAAATGTGATGCTGTTTAATTTTTCCCTATTTATTGGGATTCAGCCTCACTATGCGACATAGAATACAGGTAATTACTCCATTATTGGTAAATATTGCCAAATCTTGCTTTCGCAGGTGCAAAGCCAAATATATGTTTATTATAAAACAAAAATGAAATTTGCTAGGAAATTCCCGGAGGGTAACTAAAAAGACGATAATTGCCAATATTTCTTCAATGGGTTTCTTATGGAAAAGAAGAGTATGTAACTAATTCTTTGTTATTGCTTACCAAAAACGATACTACTCATTTCGGTTTCCAAAAAATTTGTGTATTTTATATCATCAAATTTTAAAAGACCCAATTCAAAATTTTCCATAAGAAAAAACATACAAACTTTGACACGTGTTTACACACAGATCAGATGTAGACGCCACGATATTTTTCCCTTTTTTAGGAATTACAAGAAATATATAAAAAAGCATAATCCCATAACTTTTGAATTCTGTCTTGTTTCCTTATTTTTGGGATTCTGTCCCACTGCGCCGCTGGATCGCAGCGCGGCCGCGGCTATGACTCAGTTTGGAGGAGTCGAGCGGTTTGTCACCGTGGCTAGCCGCGCGGCTAGTAAACAGACACTCATCGCATTGTGTTGTGTCTCGAGTAGCTTAGGTTGCTGCTGTAGCAGACGCGCGGCCGCGGCCGGTCGAAAACGCGGCTAGGAGAACGGTTACATGCTTCCCCATAAGAGCGGTGCTTAGGATTTGGCCGCCGGCCGCGGCCGCTGGGCCGCCACCGCCGGCCGCTGCCGCCGGCCGCGCCATGGAGACTCGACCTTTAGGTAAACGGCAGGATCTGATGCGAATCTGCTGCTCATCTAACGTCAGGCCCTGATGTCGGGCTCTGTACACACGGCTCAAACGATTGTGGCCGATCGAGTTTCGATTGCATTCGAGCTTACTAGGACTGGCTTTTTTGCATCGCTAACATTCTACAGTATTTCGTGAATATGGTGAGGGCACTGCCAAGCCACAGGTTCCCGTCTAGAACACTTCTATTTCATGAGGAAACATCAGTGTGACGCCATCTAATATAAGACACGTTCGCGCCGTCCCGTCACAAAATTTAATTTACATTGCTACGGTTATGTTTATTTTCCCGTTGTTAACATAAAATAACGGATAGTGGATTTTGAAATAAATGCGTATTTCTTTGCTCTATTAATAATGAGCGTCTTAGATTTTAATCTATGAAGACTGCCACGAATAAAATATCACATGACTTTATTCATCTCAGTATTCTGGTTTCTAACCCTTGCCATCTCTACGAAATACATAACATTCGTTTCAATTCTTTTCCTTATTACCCCACCATCCCGCTTTATTTATTTGTGTTTTCCATTATAAATCCGTTGATTAATTTACTTTGACATTATAAGTTTATCGTTTATACTGTCAAAATTATTATGATTTTATTTGAGGTTCATTCCAATAAAAGGCATTTGACATTTATTCTTGGTGTCATTTACGCTATATGTAGCATCGCGAACAAAGCCAATCCCACAGATTTATATAATTATGACAATCATAGGCAGATGGTGCCACAGTGGTGTTTCAACATGAATTGGAAGTGTTCTAGACGGGAACCTGTGGCTTGGCAGTGCCCTCGCCATATTCATAAAATACTGTAGAATGGTAGCGATGCGAAAAAGCCAGCCCCAGTGAGCTCGAATGCAATCGAATCTCGATCGGCCACAATCGTTTGAGCCGTGTGTACCTCAGACCGCAGCCTAATGCGGACACAGATGACTACGGATCTGACGTCAGGCTCTGCGCCCCAGATCTGGTTATCAGGGTAAGGTTATGGCTGGACAGAATAAGTCTACACAAACTAGTTAAACAGATTAATTGTTTATTTGTTAAAATTGTAAGGACACATGCCCCAAATAAACAGCCTACAAAAAAATAAACAAGCGTTTGTAAATCACCAGTTCTCGTCCCAATGGAAATTTTGATTTCTTAACCACGCATAATTACATTTCTCGATTTCATAAAGATACCGTTCCGGCGTAACAATAATATTTTGGAATGATGTTAAGTTATAAGAAATTCACAAATGTAGCGTAAAAGAACGAAATATCCAATAAACATTTATTGTCATGTAACATATTTATTGGTTATATTTTCTGTCCTTTCGAGGAGGGGACCACATAATTTCGACGCGCGTTACGAAGAGTAGCACGTTTCATTTTTTTGAATGTTAGAATGTTTAGAACTGCACGTTTCATGCGCTAGAAGTGGGAGAATTCTAGAGAATCCTATGCGCCACCAACGCAACCAATGCACGCATAGACTGAAACGGAACGGTTTTCTCTGCAGTCTATGCGCATAATGCGTGAATTGGAACGCAGCCTATAACTCCCTACCTTCTGATATTCGCTCTGTAACCTCTTTCGCATCCTTCAAGCATGCAGCGACTTTATTTTTTGCAAATTAACAATAACAATAAGTTAGTCCTATTATTGTTTAACTACACACATGTGTCGTTTGTGCTTACTCTAGATTGCGTTAATTGTCTGTCTACATTTACTTTCCGTGCACACTATTAGTGTTAGGTTTACGTAGCTTTAATTGATAAGGTTAACAACAGCTGACAGCTGTATCTCGCCTTTTGCACTCCTCTTCTGTTATCAGTGCTATTCGAAGGAATTATCGCTATTATAAAGTGTGTTGCGCAATGAAGAATTATTATTAAGAATTATTATTATTATATCTTGCTTTGTGTTTGTCACCGTGCTAGGGATACATGTTATCCTCTTCATTTTTTACTTATATATGCTAGAGTCATCAAAATGGTACGTGTGCAGTTGTACGAGTGAGACCTCACCTTAATAACGTTGTTCCACTTTCTCAATTTGGTTTTATATAAGAAGTTATCGCCATTTTTAAGCAATGAATTACATTTTAAAACATGAAAAACATTGTTTTCAAATCGGGTGTTATACTATCACACCGCCAAAATGTAAACTTTATTGATGAAAAGGAAAGACAGTATTATCACCAGGTTTATGACCTGTTTCGGTTCGTTTGAATGTCTGCTTTGATACCCCAGAGAAGCTCACCCTTTTACCACTGATCTGCCTTCTAAAGCTACAAAATCTTGGTTTAAGACGGGGCTTATCGTTTTCTTTGTCCAAATTCACTAGCCTATCGATATCGGTCACCACAGATGGTGATGTTGTTTCTTTTGACCGAAAATCCTGCGTGGAGCGAAAAAGATTCGAAGGCAAAATTTCTTTATCATTCGACAAGTTGAGCTGCAAGTCCACACAATGATCACTTGATTGACCATCATGTGTACGTAGACGTAGATGAGAAAAGTGAGATAGTGACGGAAAATGTGGTAAATGCAGTATATGGGGCAAGTGAGACTTTGACATCAAATGACTTTGACGCATCCCTCGTACGATGGTGTCCTTCATTTGTCGCCTCTTATTCCAGATCCTTTCAGCGATCCAAATCGAAATAGCTGTCAGGCCACCTGCTATAAAAATGAAGAAGGCAGAGTAGACATCAGCCAGCCTGGCGCTGTGAAAAGTGGTCGGTGATTTGCATTGTGGCATTTCTGGCAACATTCTTTCTGTTATTCGGTTCAGGACGCCTCGTTCTCGTATCCTCAAAATGCTGAAAATGGTATATGTTTTGCATGTATTTAAGATTTACGGCATTCAACTAGAGTTGTTTTCCAATTCAGATTTGAAACTGAAATTAAGAAAGTTTTCTCGTAATCTTATGTAAATGCTTGGAAAAATACGAATACACACCTATTGATCAAAATAAGAGTCATTTCCATACACATAAAACATATTTCAAGTGTTTTTAGTCTGTGCAGTACTTCCTTGCTGAGGGCTCGGTATGGCCTACACGAAGAGGACTTTTGGCTATCCTCACCACTTCTGTTTCGCTCTTGTCCGGCGAAAGAGAGAGCGAGATAGAACGAGATCGTTTCAGAAGGATTGAAAGCGAGCGAGGATCGGTATGAGACAGACGACGCGTTGATATTTTGTCTCGCTCCGTCTTTCGGACGCCTGATACTCCGTTCTTTGCGTGCGCGATGGTGGTGAGCATTAATCGTAAAGATGAAAACGACTCCCGCAAAAGCTTAATGCAGGCTCGGCTCAAGCCTTTGTTGTGCCCTAGGAGAACGTGCCAAATTGCCCCCTTTATTATAATACATTTATTTGTGATTATTTATAACTTTACTTCGACAAATTAGGCAACTGTTTAGGGCGTAAGGTTGAATAGAGGCTCAAAATAGTCTTTTCATTATTTGCATTGTTGAAAATAATTTTTAAAATGAAATACTACAAATTGTATTACAACTGTTCTAAGCTACGAGTAAAAATTCAGAGTAAGGTCTTTAAGAAGCTAAATTAAATCTATTATAATAAAGGGCGCAATTAGACAAGTTCGCATAGGGCGCAACAAAGCCTCGTGCCGTGCCTGGCTATCTGATCGTGGCGCGCAGCGTTGTGGCAAAACCAGTTACGCCTAGCAAATTTAGTGGTGGGATAGTCGATTTAGTCGATTTAGTTGCGACCTACAGCGGGGGGAGCATGCGGCACGTGCCGGGGTCCCAAGCGTCACTCGGGCCATGTGGCCAGTGAGTGTACAAACATTCGGAGAGCGGGAGTTCTCCAGGGCTGACCGCGCCACCCGGTGTGACTGCATCTCTTTCCCCTGCGTTGTCACGGGATCTGAGAGCCCCGCTTCAATGACCGGGGGCGAGCAGGGAGCAGTGACTTGCCACCTGATCCAGGGGACCACACCATCTACCATGCACAGCCTGAGGAAACGAGCCTCCTCCCAAAGGCTTTGGATGGCCGCCTCCCCACGGTACGCATTAACCCGCCTGGATTCTACCCCGTTTCTCGGGTACGCGTCCACTTTTTACGCACGGAGGTGACCATCGACGAGGGTGGACGATCCCTACCTAAGACGCACACATAGATGCGCCGGAGTCATTATGCGTTGCGCCAGCCACCCTCTCCGGTCTTGCCGGTACCAGGCTGTCGTTAAATGAATTCGGGGTGTATGGAACCGTGTCTTGACGCCGCTCTACCAGATCTCCTTCCAACCCCGTAAGCTCGCTTTTACTCGGCGTCCTAAACCCGGAGTTGCCGGGTTCACTTCACGTCCCCGCTAAAAGCCTTCGAACAGCTCGTTTACCCTCATAAGGCTAATTGTCCCCCCCTCCTACTCCCTCCTAGTCTCCCCATTGACTCAACTTCCTGGCATCCCCCCCTCTTATTTCTGTTTCCTGAGACTTCCCACAGCTATACTCCCCCCGCCGACCTACGCTCTTTAATCCCGAAGTTAAATCATAGGAAGGAAAATGTCCCCGTGGTAAGATGGTCCCGGGGACACACGCCCCCCCCCCCCCCCCCACCGTTAGGACAGTTCTGATATATTGTTGCGAGATCTGATAGCGAGGCACGGTCCAGCGTGGGGCGGTCAGCACTCGCCCGTAGCGGCACTCCGCATTCCTGAAGAGGTGTGTTTTTGCCGGTATCGCTAAGCGCTTGTAGCGTTGAATTCATACAGCTACCCTACCGCGGTCCTGGATCGGCGTGGCAAGGTTCTGTCACCACCGAACCACGGTTGGGATAGCTGCCACACTGTCTTCTCCTTAGTGGTTGCCTTTCTATTACAGATGTGCCCCCCTCCCCCCAGTGGACCACGTCGAGTGGTAACGGTCCCCTTCGAAT
Organism: Andrena trimmerana; assembly: GCA_951215215.1. Classification (NCBI taxonomy): domain Eukaryota; kingdom Metazoa; phylum Arthropoda; class Insecta; order Hymenoptera; family Andrenidae; genus Andrena; species Andrena trimmerana. The sequence continues at coordinate 14,137,070 of OX578062.1, forward strand.
CACGGCTCCCACCTCCTTCTCGATCTACTACCGAGTTACTGACCGAGAAAGGGGTCAACGTGTAAGTCCTCCCCTTCTGGCGGAGAAGAGCCTTAGACATATTTCCATGGGTTCGCCTCCTCCAGGAATCTCGCGATCTTGTCCACACACAATTTACTTACATACTCTGCTCTTATAATTTCCATACCGAGTATCCGCCTAAGAGTTTCTATCGTACGTGAACTCTCGCACAGAACATACACCGAGTCCTCCCTGTTATTCTCGCATAGCGAGCACATTTATTTTTCGCTAGCCATGATCCTATGTACATGAGCATTCAGTTGCGCCTGCCGCTTAAAATGCCTACCACATTCCTTGCTTTAAGTCTTTTCATTCCTATCAATTCTCTGTCCCTTTTCGGTTCGGGGCCCAACAACTTCGCCTTCTCATAGTCATTCGTCTCCTCCCACTTTCTTTTCCTGGCCTAATCTCTCCAATTCCTGATAGTAGCCTTGAAGGCCACATCGGCTATCGGAGGGATCGTCTCCTTCGTCTCAGGAGCCATGCTTGATCCTGCCCTAGCTAGTCGATCTGCCATCTCGTTGCCCGCTATCTCCTCGTGTCCTGGTACCTAATAGATGGTAGTGTTGGCTCCTCTCCTTCCAAGCTCGTTCACCGAAATTCTGCATTCCATTGCCTGTTGGGACACATACATACTCCTGCTCAGTGCTTTGATAGCAGCCTGGCAATTCGTGCATATCGCTATTCTATTGTTATGTCGATTTCCCCTGGTCATCCCAACGAGTTCCCTACCGGTTACAGCTCTTCCCCGATCTCTCTCTTCCTCCTCCTCCGCGTTGAACTTTTTTTTAATGCTCCGAACGCATTTTAAGATGACGACGATTTCCGCCTGGAACACCGTCGCGTATCTGCCCAACCTCTTTATTCTCCACTTCCTCGCATCGTTCTCCTTACACCATCCTCAACCCGCCAACCCGTCTGTGTACCAGACCGAGTCATGACTACTCCTGATTCTTTCCTCGTTCCAATCCTTCCTATCGGCAATCACAACTTCGAACTCCCTGTCGAACACATACCGCTTCACTATCAGATCCCAGGGCAAGGACTTCATTCTATTCAGCTCCTCACCTCCTTCCTCCTACAATATCCAACTGTGACCCGTTTCATTGCCTAGTGGTGGGGTAAGTTACGCACGTACACGCATGCGCGTAATAACGCCGCGACGTCGATTCAATCAACGCCAAGATGGGAAAAGACGGGAAACGAAACGACGCCAGCGCCAAGCCAATCCAAGTGAGGCCGCAGCCAACCAGCGTCGACACCCGATTCCCAGGCGACGCTGGTTGGCCGTGGCCTCACTTGGCTTGGCTAGTTGGCTTGGCTTGGCACTGGCGTCGGTTCGTTTCCCATCTTGACTTCCCTCACCACTAAATAGTTTGCCACGCATGACTGGTTTTCCCACAACGCTGGTGGTGCGTCTGCGTCGAGCAGTCACGATTTTGTCCGAACGCTCGCGGCCGTCGCGTACGACCGCCTGGCACGCTCCCCGTAGTCCCGACCAGTGGCCGCTCAGCGAGGTAGTACTGTATACAGGGTGTCCGCGGGAAGACTGGACAGCCGGTTTTCTCCTAAACTATTGGAGATAAAAATATAAAAAAAATTGGGAATTGCATGGTTCGAGGGGGCCAATTTAATAGCGCGAACGAATTTTGTTTTCGACTATTATTTTAAAAGATACGATGGTCAAGTTCGGTTTTTCAAATGGAACTATTTTTTCTGAAGACCTCAGTTGATAGTGCCTTCCAAGACAAATTAAATAAGCTTTAATGTATACACTTTATTTTCACTGGTTTTTAAGATATTGACGCTTGCAAATTTACTGATTTTCACTGGAAGAAAACTGTCTGGTATAGCACGGACCGGGGACGGTTTTACTGGCGCCATGGGTGGCACTACCTGTTGAAATAGATACCTACCTGCCAAAGGTCTGCGCTAGGAATGGCAGGCCCAAAGGCTGGACAATTCTTTTCCGCCAGAAATGCTACTTAGGTACGTAAGGAAAGTAGAGACATGATGGGGAAGCTATGGAAAAATACAAATAAAGTGGTGATTGTAGCTATTAATTAAGTCTTTAGTACTCCAAATACAACTATAAGTTAATGATTTAACATTTTTTACACACGTTGGACTATCTGAGGTCAGGCGTCTAAGTGATTAAACTTTACAAAACAGATGGGAAAAAACCGACCTCCCCCACTCGCTTTCGCCAGCGACGACACTATTATAACAAAGTGGCTTCCTAATGATGTATATGTCACGTGCCTAGCATCTTTTAATTAGGGTTTAGGGAGATGCCCCATCTTACCACGCTACCCCGTCATACCCCTACTTCCCCTACATCTGCGGTATTGAGAAGCGCACCGTTACTTTTATTTCGCATTTGCTTCTACGCTCGGATGGCCGATTCTTTTGGGGAAGGATGCAAGTTCGATTGGGTAGGTTAGGAGGTGTGAAAGTTGCTAGACTAAATTTCAACCATGGGGAGCAGATTGTATCAGAACCAATCGGATTTGCATCCCTCACAAACGGCTACTCTCTTGAAGAGGCCCTCTACACAGCAATACCTCCTCCCCAATGCCCACCGTCTCTCGCACGGAATACGTCAACGCATGCTTTTGTTTTGATATCGGAGCTCGTGTTTATATCCGAGAGATAAGGGATCTGTTCGAATTTTTATGGAGGACCACGCGTCGACAGCGGGCTACCACTTTTCTTCCTGTGTCTCTCCGCGTATTGACGGTGGACTGTAGGAGCGTAGATGGCTGGATGCCAGTTATTGAATTCAGGAGACGATAGAAACACTTTATTACCGATTGCACGGAGAGTAGTCGAGTCCACACACTGCACAAATGATACAGGGTGATTCTGGAGCTACGCTCGTCGCAGGATGCGGCCTGGTAACCCGTGGCCAGGACAACCCGCTCGCAGTGCGTCATTGAATTTTATGGCTTTTTACAGAAAAAGGTACGAATCCTGGGCCGAACGTAGCGAATTGAGGTCGAATCCCCGCAGTCGAGGGTGAAATATCAATTATAGCGTATCAAGAAATTCTTTTCTTCATCGTATCGAAAGGGAAGTGACACCAATGGATTCCTTATGTTTTTCTGAGGAAAATCATACCAAATATCATGCAAATCGGACTATTATTAACGAAATTAGCTTGAGATTATGGAAATGAATTTTTAATTTCCTTCATTATGGTCCGAATTACGTCGTTCTGGTGCCAATTGCATCGGCGGAACATAATGAATCGAAGGGTGTTCGTTTTCGAAAAGATCTGAAGAGAAATGCGGAAACCCTAGACATTCCTCAGATTTTAATGGTATTCAAACCCCTTCAAGGGTCCAAAGCACGGGTGTACAAGGGAGCTGTTTTAGCGCCTAGCTGCGAGCAACCCACCTGTCCCGTTGCTAAGGTTATAATCGGTGAGGAGAACTGCGCTAGTGTACGTGCATTTGGTATGACTTGATCCCAGTCATATATACTTATGCTCCGAGCCTACGAGCACGCACGTACACTATTGCAGTTCTCCTCACCGATTCTAACCTTAGCAACGGGATAGGTGGCTTGCTCGCAGCTAGGCGCTAAAACAACTCCCTTGTGCATACCTGATCTAAAGCCATAAAATTCTATGGGCACTGCAGGGTGTTATCCTCGCCACGGGGTACCAGGCCGCCGCATCTCCTTGACGGGCGTAGGTCCATAATTACCCTGTATCTGTTTAGGAAATAAAATAATTCTTTATTCTTTATCGTATGGATATGGAAGTGTCACCGATGGATTCCTTGGGATTTTCTAATGAAAATCATTACAAATGTGTAAATCGGACAACTTTTACATAGGGAATACAAATAGCTTGTGTCAAAGTAGTCCGATTTGCATGATCTTTGGTATGATTTTCATCAGAAAAACATAAGGAATCCATTGGTGTCACTTCCCTTTCGATACGATGAAGAAAAGAATTTCTTAATACGCTATAATTTATATTTCACCTTCGACTGCGGGGACTCGACCTCAATTCGCTACGTTCGGCCCAGGATTCGTACCTTTTTCCGTAAAAAGCCATAAAATTCGGTGAGGCACTGCGGGCGGGTTGTCCTGGCCACGGGGTACCAGGCCGCATCCTTCGACGAGCGTAGCTCCAGAATCACCCTGTATCATTTGTGCAGTGTGTGGACCCGACTACTCTCCGTGCAATCGGTCTGCGCGAAGTAGGGCGCAAGTTCGACCATTATCAGTACTCCTGCCAGTGAGGAATACGATTTACTTTAATATTATAGTGCATGTGCGTTTTGTAATAAAGTGTTTCTATCGTCTCCTGAATTCAATAACTGGCATTCAGACATCTATGCTCCTACAATCCACCGCCAATACGCCTCGTGGAGAGACACAGGAAGTAAAGGAGTAGCCCGCTGTCGACGCGTGGTCTTCCATAAAAATTCGAACAGATCCCTTATCTCTCGAGTATAAACACGAGCTCCGATATCAAAACAAAAGCATGCGTTGACGTATTCCGTGCGAGAGACGGTGGGCATTGGGAAGGATGTATTGCTGTGTAGAGGGCCTCTTCAAGAGAGCAGCCGTTTGTGAGGGATGCAAATCCGATTGGTTCTGATACAATCTGTTCCCTATGGTTGAAATTTACTCTAGCAACTTTGACACCTCCTAACCTAACCAATCGAACTTGCATCCTTCCCCAAAAGAACCGGTCATCCGAGCGTAGAAGCAAATGCGAAATAAAAGTAACGGTGCGCTTCTCGATACCGCAGATGTAGGGGAAGTAGGGGTATGACGGGGTAGCGTGGTAAGATGGGGCATCTCCCTAAACCCTAATTAAAAGATGCTAGGCACGTGACATATACATCATTAGGAAGCCACTGTGTTATAATAGTGTGGTCGCTGGCGAAAGCGAGTGGGGGAGGACGGTTTTCTCCCATCTGTTTTGTAAAGATCAATCACTTAGACGCCTGACCTCAGATAGTCCAAAGTGTGTAAAAAATGTTAAATCATTAACTTATAGTTGTATTTGGAGAAATAAAGACTTAATTAATAACAACAATCATCACTTTATTTGCATTTTTCCTTAGCTTCCCCATCATGCCTCTACTTTCCTTACCTACCTAAGTAGCATTTCTGGCGGAAAAGAATTGTCCAGCCTTTGGGCCTGCCATTCCTGGCGTAGACCTTTGGCAGGTAGGTATCTATTTCAACAGGCAGTGCCACCCGTGGCGCCAGTAAAACCGTCCCCGGTCCGTGCTATACCAGACAGTTTTCTTCCAGTGAAAATCAGTAAATTTGCAAGCGCAATATCTTAAAAACCAGTGAAAACAAAGTGTATACATTAAAGCTTATTTAATTTGTCTTGGAAGGCACTATCAACTCAGGTCTTCAGAAAAAATAGTTCCATTTGAAAAACCGAACTTGACCATCGTATCTTTTAAAATAATAATCGAAAACAAAATTCGTTCGCGCTATTAAATTGCCCCCCTCGAACCATGCAATTCCCTATTTTTTTTATATTTTAACTCCAATAGTTTAGGAGAAAACCGGCTGTCCAGTCTTCCAGCGGACACCCTGTATACGGCAGTACTCGTATAATCTGATAATTTTAGCCCTGGTTAAGCTGATACAAAATCATCTCCATTACCGTTTTTTATTTACTTAGGATATGAGAACCTGCTCAACCGAGTGTTTGACGCCTGAATACAATGAGGCCATACAAGATAAGGATAAGACTAGCCATTAATCTGAGAAAAATGTCAAGTTCCGTATTTCTTGTCAAATCTTTACGAAAATAACTCTTTCAAGTATGCGGCCCGCCGGCTTCATAGCTTAGTACGCGTGCCTACGGTCACTCGGGCGATATGTCATTGATTTGATAAAAAGTCAAGTTCTTTATTTTTCATCGTATCGATATGAAAATGATATTAATGGATTTCTGGTATTCTCCCGATTAAAAGACAATTTCTGACGCAGTTGGCTTTAAACTGCAAATTATTTTGTAAATACTTTCATCAAGAGACACTGTAGTGTCTCGCGCCAAATATAGCTATATGCGCAGCGCGAGACGCACAGTGTCTCTATTACGCCACGACACGCTATCAAAAACACTGAGATTATCGAATCTCAATAACGGCTGATCCGATTAGATTTTGAATGGTCTTAATGGATAGCTTGGGTTTGATTTACATAAGAAAAGTGTCTTTGTTTTGGTCCTACGTGCCTTATGAGTTGAGATATTTCAATGCAAAGTTCTAATTTGACGAATTTCACGTTCTTAAGAATTAAGCATCGTCAACGTCAAGTGTAGGCAAGAGGGGAACATGAAAGGGAGAGGAAATGTCTCCAATATGCGCGTCGATCATTGGATGAAGGTTTCGGCACTTTCGGCCAATCGCGTAACAAATTTTTGTCACGTGACAGACAGATAGAGAGCACATCTGTGGAGATAAACGTAACCTCGCTAGTGTCAAACAATCATAACCTGCGAAGTGTCAAATAAGGAAACTTGTCAAAAATTTTGAAATGTCACGAGTTCCTACACCATTTAGGACATTGAATTATTGTCTCAATTAACAAGGTAAGTTGCCAAAATTTTTTAATAGACTATTTATGTAGAGCTTATAGAAACGTAGGAGACGTACAGACTTGGAAATTGTCTGAAGAAGGTTCGACAGAGCACCATCTTCTTTCGCACAAGTTTCTACAAAATAATATATTTTTCTTATACCAGCAAACTATTTTTACATTAGAGTTTATATGTAAAGCTTATAGAAATGAAGGGAACGCACAGGCTTGGATAGAAATGAAGGGGACGCACAGGCTTGAATAGAAATGAAGGGGATGCACGGACATGGAGGTTGTCCGCAGAAGGTTAGATAGACAGAGAAGCATCTTGTTTCGCACAAGTTTCTGGAAATTTGTCAAATAAGGTAAATGGGCAAAATTTTTCAAATTAACGTAGCGTTAAGAATTAAGAAAATTATGGCGTACTGCTTGCAATCTAAAGTAAGTCACATTAGTGAAGAAAGTACGGTGAAAACGCATCTCCCTTGATACTTTTTAATCTTTTGTGAGAGTTATTCGTACTACTTTATTAAATTCCACCGTAGCTCCCACGCTATTCATTAATTTAATTAGTTTCCCATTAACAATATTTCAATTCACCAATAAACATGCTAAATAAATTTTATTCCAACACCAATAATCTGTGCGTTAAAAATATTGGATCTCTTCGTTCATTTTCACTAAATTACCATTAGCATTTAAATTTCCTCCAACAAGACTTTCTGCCATACGCTCTTACCTCCTTCGGACACATGTAGTCTCTACATCTATAGCAAAAGTCCACACTTTTTCTATAAGTTCTACGTTATGTTGTATCTAAAATATATGGCTTTTATATATTTACAGATAATTGAAGCAGAAGATGACGCAGTGTGATCTAAGTCAGAGAAAAAATTTATTGTGACATAGTATTATATTAATTAAACGATTTTATTCAGCTTCGATCCTCTGTTTGCTTCTTGTATGTTTGATTCATATCTGAAAACTGAAATTTAAACCAATTCCTCTAATCCAATTGTCTTGAAGCTTTGCAGGCTTGCGTAGTTTGGATGACAATACAATATATTAAAAAAAAATAACCCGTAAAGGGTGATGAAATTATCCAGTCATCAATAAACCCTAAAAAATGTGTGAAATCCCAACAAAATTACCTTTTTTTAAAAAAAGGTACAAAAAGTGCGCCAAGTATATAATCCCGCCAAAAAAGAATCCCACTTAAAAACATTGTCGTAAATTAATATCCTATCAAAAAGAATCCCACTTAAAAACATTGTCGTAAATTAATAGCTTCACAAAACTAATGATATACAAAATTTGCGCCAATTACAACAATGGCTATTTATACAAAGACAAAAATGTATGTAATAATATTAAGCAGATATATTTTCATAGAAATAAATATTTTGATACAAATAAAAATTTTATTTTCAAAATACTTGGCAATGCGAAACCGAAAAAATGTTAACTAATTGTCTTGGTTAATAAATGAAACAATATATAAAACAAGACAAGCACCTGTGACGTCCCGGCCCCACCACGGAGCGCGACTTTAGTGTTCGCCAGCGCCACTAGAGGTCTAATCATCCTAAATCTTTCTCACAAGTCGTAACTCCCTATCTCATTAGTATATATACAAATTCCAAATTATGCCTTCTGTGTCCCCGCGTGTGTCTAGGGCAGGGGCCGTCAGCTATAGCCCTACTGATGAGTCTGGCTGGCGGTCCCAAGACGAAACACACCTCTTCTTCTTTTCCTTCTCGATCCTCTAACGCCAATCCACCCGCCCCGCACAGTTACTCCACAGGGGCGTTGCCGGGCCGGCCTTAGGGTTTACGGTGCGTCGGAGGCGACGGGGCAAGAACTCCCTTCTCGTCCTGAACGTTCCGGCAATTCAGGACGTGACACACCATTGAGACAAGAAAGAAAGAAAAAGATTTTAATGCAATTTATACATATTTATTCAGTTGAGCAACAGTTCGGTTTCGCAGCGCCAAGTATTTCGAAAATAAAATTTTTATTCGTATAAAAATATTTATTTCTATGAAAATATATCTGCTTAATATTATTAAATACATTTTTGTCTTTGTATAAATAGCCATTGTTGTAATTGGCGCAAATTTTGTATATCATTAGTTTTGTGAAGCTATTAATTTACAACAATGTTTTTAAGTGGGATTCTTTTTGATAGGATATTAATTTACGACAATGTTTTTAAGTGGGATTCTTTTTGATAGGATATTAATTTACGACAATGTTTTTAAGTGGGATTCTTTTTTGACGGGATTGTATACTTGGCGCACTTTTGTACCTTTTTTTAAATTAATTATACCCTGAAATATATCGTGTTTGGTATTATTTTCATCGGCAAAACACAAAGAGTCGATTGGTGTCACTTTCGTGAAAATCCGATGAGAAATGCAAGACTTGAAATTCTTCCCTTTTTAAAGGCTAGTGTCATCCTTGTTTTTTATTGCGCCATTATTTACAGAAGTTGATTGCTCCGTTGCAAAGGGTCCCATGTCCTAAATAAACAAACAATTATAGTGGGAATGATTTTGTATCACCTTAACCCGGGTAGAATTTCTTAGCTTATCCAATCTAAGAATAGCCCTTGCGACTATAGCTTATTTTTATACGCGTAAAGAACACTGTACTTTACGCAAAGATCAATTAATTTCTGTGTACAATGAAGTATTTATTTCAAGTCCAAAGGAAAATTGGAAACAACTTTTGCAAACTTGTTTAAACACATGGTGATATACAAATAGTGGCATGAAAAATATTTCGAAAGATTGTGACAAATGTAATTGTGCGACATAGCTTTCCGAACGTCTCACGTATTACAAGTTATACGACCTTTTAGCAAAATTTGAAATAGAAATAATTTAAACGCTAGTATTTTGCAATAAACTGTACCTACTTCAAGTTGATGATCTTTCTGTAGGGGCAGGAATTGGCCATTGGTAAAGCCACCATTGTGAAGGTTTGCGGAAGGGGTAGTTCCTTCAAGGTACATCGTTCTTGTATTAACGTCGTCCTGAGAGCGCGACGTGCAAGAGTGGCGCTAACAAAAAAGCCGTAGTATCCCAATACGGCTTTCGTTAGACCGGATGTCGTGTCTAATCGAGATTCTCGGTTGTTAAACGCTCTTATGTATAGTTCGCGAAGATTGCTGTCATTCGCGTTCTAACAAAAAGTTAATGTGAAATACATAGCTTCAATTTTTGAAAGTAAATCATGGTAATGTAAATAAAGAAATAATACATTCACGATAATAATAATATGACCTTCCTACATACATACTTATATAATTTTATAAACTGAAGACAGGAAAACAATATAAAATTAAACTGATAATTTAGGTGTAAAGAGCAAGATGCAGTTTGCTTTCGAAATTAGGGAGTCGAGACCGAAATAGTGACCGGCTTTCATGGCCAGTTACATTTCTCTCAATGACCCATGACCTACGACTGTAATAACTTATTACTAATAACAGATGAGAGAAATTCTGACCGTAATAGTGCGAGTACTTAAAAGGTAATTGGAATGCCTGACCGATTGCATTTCGGCCAGGAATCTCTAATCGTATTGCGAGAACAGAGAAATTATGAATTGAGAAAATTTTTGAGATGTATTTTTACCGCAATTCTGATCGAAATGACCGAAACTTGGTTTTGGGTTCGACCCAGCTGAATAAAACGCAAAGACACGATGTTCCTGTCATGTGTGTAAATTTAGCCCTCTTTTTTGAAAACTTAAGAAGTCTTTGTTGTACTAACGTCGGGGCCATATACAGGGTGTCCGCAGGAAAGCTAAACAGCCGGCTTCCTCCTAAACTATTGGAGATGAAAATATAAAAAAACTAGGGAATTGCATGATTCGAGAGGGCCAATTCATTAGCGCGAACGAATTTTTCTTTTTATTATTATTTTAAAAGATATGATGGTCAAGTTCGGTTTTTCAAATGGAACTATTTTTTCTGAAGACCTGAGTTGATAGTGCGTTCCAAGACAAATTCAATAAGCTTTAATGTATACACTTTATTTTCACTGGTTTTTAAGATATTGCGCTTGCAAATTTACTGATTTTCGCTGGCAGAAAACTGTCTGGTATAGCACGGACCGGGGACGGTCTTACTGGAGCCACGGGTGTCACTGCCTGTTGAAATAGATACCTACCTGCCAAAGGTCTACGCCAGGCCCAAAGGCTGGACAATTCTTTTCCGTCAGAAATGCTACTTAGGTAGGTACATCTGCGGTATGGAGAAGCGCACCGTTACTTCTATTTCGCACTTGCTTCTACGCTCGGATGGCCTGTTCTTTTGGGAGGGATGCAAGTTCGATTAGTTAGGTTAGGAGGAGTGAAAGTTGCTAGACTAAATTTCAATCATAGGGAGCAGATTGTATCAGAACCATGCGGATTTCCATTCCTCAACAAACGGCTGCTCTCTTGAAGAGGCCCTCTTCACAGCAATGACCACCTTCTCTCGCACGGAATACGTTAACGCTTGCTTTTGTTCTGATATTGAAGCTCGTGTTTATACTCGAGAGGACCACGCGTCGACAGCGGGCTACCCCTTTTCTTCCTGTGTCTCTCCACGAGCCGTATTGACGGTGGATTGTAGGAGCGTAGATATCTGGATGCCAGTTATTGAATTCAGGAGACGATAGAAACATTTTATTACAAAACACACATGTACTATAATTAAAGTAAATCGTATTCCTCTCGGGCAGGAGTACTGATAATGATCGAACTTGCGCCCCACTTCGCGCAGACCAATTACACGGAGGGTAGTCGGGTCACACACTGCCCAAATGATACAGGGTAATTATGGAGCAACGCCCGTCAAGGAGATGCGGCGGCCTGGTACCCCGTGACGAGGACAGCCCTTCGCTGTGCCTCACCCGATTTTTATGGCTTTTTACAGAAAAAGGTACGAATCCTGGGCCGAACGTAGCGAATTGAGGTCGAGTCCCCGCAGTCGAGGGTGAATTATCAATTATAGCGTATTAAGAAACTCTTTTCTTCATCGTATCGAAGGGGAAGTGACGCCAATGGATTCCTTATGTTCTTCTCGCGAAAATCATACCAAATGTCATGCAATTCGGACTACTTTGACACAAGCTATTTGTATTCCCTATGTAAAAGTTGTCCGATTTACACGACATTTGGCATGATTTTCATCGAAAATCCCCAAGGAATCCATCGGCGACACTTCCCATATCCATACGATAAAGAATAAAGAATTATTTTATTTCCTAACCAGATTTGAAATTCCAACGCGTGTTTATACTTGAGAGATAAGGAATCCGTCTTTAATTTGAAAGGAGGACGATGCAGGTGGAACCACGCGCACTCAACGGTGTACCCCTTTTCTTACTGTGTCTCTCCACGAGGTGTATTGACGGTGGATAATACTTTTCAATTCCTATATTTGGGGCATCCTTCTCGCGTGCGTCGGGACAAAAGCGAACGCAGAGCCAGACGAAAATTCATTCGCTCTTTACGATCGATAATTTATTATTTCTCCAAGAACGTTTCGACAATATCTGTTTGCCAAATTTGTAAAGGCCAATAAAAAACGTGGTGACATTGTCCAGTCTGAGTTAATCCGTCTATTGCTCTGTCGATGGGTAGTGCGTACGATGACTTCGGACCCATACTATGTACCGTTGCCTACCGCCGACGCGCGGAAAATCCGCTCATAAACCGCGACTCTAGCAAGACACCGCGGCCGATCAGTCCGGTTAGTTTCTGGTAACCAGATGTGGCATCCTCCACCTCTATTTCATCAGGGTAATTCTGGAGGTACGCCCGTCACCCCGTGGCAAGGACAACACCCCGCAGTGCCCATCGAATTTTATGGCTTTCGACCCCCGATGGGTTTGGAATACATACCATTAACCTTCAGTCTGTGCATAGTAAATTTTCCACGGTCTGTGCACGGGGGTCATGCTGACCCCATATATATTTTCATATATTTTGTAAAGTTTTTAAACAAAAATAGTTACTTTTAGTTTATTTTTATGAATTCATAAGAAATTCTTACTTTATTAAAAAGGTACAAGATGATTTAAATTATATTGTACTTATAAAACATTTAACCCGAAGCATCGTCTGACATGGTTTCGTTGCTTTCTTCTTCGAGCGAATCCATTATGTCTTCATTGATACAGTTCATGCAGATAGTTTTGACATGTGTTGCGCAAGATGGCTGATTACAGACATAACATCGTGTTCCTGTTTTCTTATCAGCGGATCGTGGGCAAATGTTGCAGCGTGGTCGCTTACTGACAGATGTATTGGCCGCTGTTCCTTCGGCTGTTGAAATTCGGCTAAGGTTTTTTACATTATATCCTATTTGATGAATAGCGATTTTTACATATTTTTTCAATGCCCGTGGGTTCGATAATCGGTTCGTTATATGATCCTTTACCAATTGCATAGCCATTTCCTTCAAAAATATTTTACGTTCGCAGGTTTTCCGCTCAATGAATAGTTGTGGATTGGCACATTTGTACAATTTATAAGCTACTATACCTGCGATATCAATCATGTTGAAAAATAAAACCATTGGCCATCGCTTGGTCTTTATTTTGCAGGTATAGGTTCGAACTAATTTGTCAAGTGTGTCAACCCCTCCCTTCGTTTTATTATAGTCCAATATGATGTTAGGTTTATTTGAAGCGAGGTCAACAGTATCATCATTGTGTAGAGTGGATAGTAACAGTACATTTTTGTTTGGTTTCGGAACATAACTTACTAAAGTGAGATGATTGTCGAAACAAAATTTTGAAGAATTCGCGTCTCTCTTCTTAATTTCGGTCTTGTTCGTAAATTGCTTAGGTAAATCTGGTTTATTTGAGCGAATCGTTCCAATTATTGTTGTTTTTTTCTGTAACATCTGTTCTGCTAATTTACAACTTGTAAAAAAGTTATCCATAGTTATGGTTCGTCCTTTATTGATATATGGTGCAGACAATCGATGAACTAAATTTAATGCGTAATCAACTGAACGTGGCTCATTCGGTTGCCTGCCTACATAAATTTCTGCTTTCAATGGGTACGAATTGAGCGCATCGCAAATCCAAAAAATCTTAATCCCATACTTGCCTGGCTTCGATGGTACATACTGTCTGAACGAACATCGGCCACGAGTTAATACCAATTGTTCATCTATAGTTATGTGAGATGATGGTTTATAAGGTTCTTTGATATTTGCCAAAAACATATTCCAAACATCACGGAATGCTGCGAGCTTATCTTCCTTCAATCGTTTTGCTCTAGTTTGATAATTGTCGAAGCGCAAGAATCGTAAAAGCTGTTGCATTCTTTGTAATGACATTGCAGACCGATAAAAAGGACGGTTGTCCAGTCGGTACAATTCATCCAATCTTTCGTCCCAGTTCTTATGAACACCAGCGTATATAAGTATACTAATCAAAGCATAAATTTCAACCGAATTTGTATTATACCAAATACGTGCTGTGTGACTGTTCATATTGTAAAAATTCGAAGCTTTTCTATTTGTTTCGGCTACTATTACATTTACTAACGTTTTGGGAATTACTTTTTTGAACGCGACCAGATGAGTATTTATATTTTGAGCTATCTGAACAGGAATTCCTTGTCTTTCTCTCAAAATCTGAAAGTCGCGAACTCTAGTTACATCTGGCGGATTTACGCTCCATTTCCTTTTGTACTTTTTATTTTGACTGTAATACCAAATTCCTTCTTCCTCCACTTCAGGTTCGTCAGTAGCTTCTATATTTTCTACTTCTTGTTCTTCATCACTTTCTATATGGAATTCATTATTATCCAGCTCAACCTGTTCCTCATCATCGCAATCAGAAAAGTCACTATCAAAATTATCATTTGCTAGTTCTTCCTCATCTGAAGCGGTAATATTGTCAAAAGGATCTCGAATATCTTGGCTATTTTGTCTTTTTCGAGCCATCTAAAGAACAAACCAAATAAGTTATATAAATTGTTGTAAATAGCTTTGTTCATTGAGTAGTAATTTAGTCTATGGTTAGTGACATTAGTATGCCAGGTGGCGCCAGTTTCGTTTTATTTCCCTATCTCTTAGGTTATGTCACATCTTTTATTTTTCTGCAGCCTATGGTCTCTTTCGTTTTGTATCAGTCTCAGTATTTTCTTTCTGTGATACACGTGGCGTCTGTGCAAGATAATATAATTAAAGACTTTATTATTTGCTTTAACCTGTTCTTAATTAATAAATATACGCAACAGGTTATGGGCCCAGTAGTGCGGGTCAGTGCGTGAGTTAGAAAGGAACAGTGAAATGCTCGTGCGGTCAGTACGTAAGTAAAAGGGTCTGTCGCGCGGAAGACGCCATTTTTCAGAGACTCGACTATTCTCTTTGTGAGAGCTCGGATTCTCAAGTGAGAAGAGCATAAAGGATACTCTCAGAGAGGATGGAAAAAGTGAAGAATTTTCACATACAAAAGTTCGACGGAAGTAATTTCCAGCTATGGAAATTCCAAATGGAAATTATACTACGTGCAGAGAAAATTCTGGACGTTGTCGACGGCAGCATGGTTCGGCCGGCAGTGACTGAAGTAGAGAAAAGGAAGGCATGGGATGAAAGTAATTCAAAGGGCATGTTGTTCATCTCTACGGGCTTGGAATACAGTCAATTACAAACTGTCGTCGCATGCGATACAGCAGCGCAGATGTGGAGTCGTCTCAAGTGCGTGCATGAACAGCGCAGTTCGGTAAATAAGGTAACGCTCAAGCAGCAGTTTTTTAGTTATAAAATGCAATCAAACGAGAGTATCGCTCAACATATTAGTAAAATTGAGTCGATGGCCTTGGCATTAGCAGATGTAGGTGAGCGTGTTACCGACGTGGATAAAATTGCAAAAACACTCGAAAGCTTACCGAACAGTTATGGTGCGTTCATAAACGCATGGGATTCGTACGACGAGACGAAACAGACTTTTGAAAACCTAACCTCTCGTCTCCTCAAGGAAGAGAAGCGGCTTACGCAGGATGAAGATATTGAAGCGGCATTTTCAACGTTAAATGTGAAGAAGAAAAATACAAGCCCTCGAACTCCTAAAGGTGGAAAAAGTGCTGATCAAGCAAAATCGACCAGCAAGTCGAGTGTCGTGTGTTTCTATTGCAAAAAGGCTGGCCACATGAAGCGCAACTGCTACAAGTTGAAAGCGAACAAAACAAAAAAGGATGACCAGGACGACAGCTCGAAGGATAGTATAAAAGATGTTGCTTTGAGTGCCGAATTCAAGAACATTTCAGTCTCCGGGTGTGAGAACGCGTGGCTTGCAGACAGTGCAGCGTCAAAACATATGACTTTTCGTAGGGAAATGTTTACAGAACTTCGGTCAATAGATGGTTCGTCTAATGTTGTTCAGATAGGAGACAACTCGTTTGTAAAAGCAGAAGGCATTGGCACAGTAAAAGTTCTGGCACTCGTTAATGGACAGTGGGAGCCTCGCACATTGGAAAACACGCTATATGTACCTAAATTAAAGAAAAACCTTTTTTCAGTGGGAGCTGTTACGAGTAGACAATTCAAGGTTACATTCGATGACAGTAAAATTGAAGTACGGAACCAGAAGGTTATTGCTACGGGCATAAAAATGGCTAACCAGTGCTACAAGATGCTGTTTAAGGAGAAAAATGTCGAGCAGGCAAATACAGTGACAGAAGCAACGGTGAAGCTATGGCATGACAGATTAGGTCATCCAGGTATAAATAGTTTTAAAGAAATGGCCAGTCAGGGTTTAATACCAGGAATAAAATCGACAAGTATCGATAATCTGTTTTGCGAATCTTGTCAGTCTGGTAAGATACATAGATTGCCATTCCATACCACTCTGAATGCACGTGTTTGTAAATCTGGAGAAATTATACACTCAGATGTCTGTGGGAAGATGCCAATTACTTCGCTCGGTGGTGCAAACTATTTCTTGTTATTCAAAGATGAATGTACTTCATATCGGTTTGTGTATTTTATGAAGTCTAAAAGCGATACATTTGAAACATTTCTACAGTTTCAGAGGATGATTGAGAGACAGACAGGTAACAAGATAAAAGCATTCAGAAGTGACAATGGACGTGAATATATTAATGAGCAGTTTGCTGAACATTTTAAGAAGACTGGAATAATTGCTGAAAGGACTGCACCATATTGTGCAGAACAGAATAGTCGGATCGAACGTGAAAATCGATCAATTGTGGAATGTGCACGGACTATGCTCATCGATGCAAATCTTCCGGAGATTTTATGGGCAGAAGCAGTAAACACAAGTGTCTACATACTGAACAGACGACCAAGCAAGAAAAATGATAACATGACTCCATTTGAAAAGTTTCTTGGCAAGAAAGTAACTCTTAAACACATGCGAAAATTTGGAGCGGAGGCGTATGTCCACATACCCAAGATTGCTCGTACTAAATTCGACGAGAAAGCTGAAAAGGTCATCTTCATTGGTTACGATGGATACAGCACGAATTATAGACTGTACAACACGAATACAAGAAAAGTCAAAGTAGCCCGAGATGTAGTATTTAATGAGGGGAATACCTCAGGAGCGATAGTCAGCGATCCAGAATGCGTGATTTATCCATCAATGGAAGATGTACAAGAAAACAATCCACCAGATGAAGATCAACAGGGGAGCAATGAACAGCAAGTCGGGGAAGAAAATACATCGCAGCAGTCAGCGAAGAAAGGTCCTACACTTCGTGACAGAAAAACTCTTAAGGCACCAAGCCGATTTGATGCATGTCAGGTAGCAATTGACATTGCATGTGCAGCAGTATATAATGAACCTCAACCGTATCAGGAAGCTGTTACTGGTGGGAATGCCAGGGAATGGAGTGGTGCTATGAAGGAGGAAATAAACTCGTTAAACAAACATGGAACTTGGACATTGACACCTGCACCTCCAGATCGGAAAATTGTAGATTGCAAGTGGGTCTACAAGATTAAAAGAAGACCAGATGGGAAAATTGAACGTTTCAAGGCACGATTATGCGCTAAGGGATATTCACAAAAAGCAGGAATTGATTACACGGAAACGTTTTCTCCAGTAATTCGGTACGATTCAATTAGAGTTCTTCTGGCACTTGCAACAATCTACGATATGGAGATTCTGCAGTTTGATATAAAGACTGCATTTCTTTACGGCGATCTGACGGAGGAGATTTACATGAAGCAGCCAGAGGGTTTCCAAAGCGACGATCCAGAAATGGTTTGTAGACTGAGAAAAAGTCTATATGGACTCAAGCAGTCTCCACGATGTTGGAGTCAGAAATTCTGTAAGTTCCTGAATTTATTCAATTTAAAACCAATAGATACAGACAAATGCGTGTATCGAGGAATACTTAATGGAGTGGAGATTTGGCTGGCGCTATGCGTGGATGATGGTATGCTGATGAGTACTTGTTCTGATACACTAGCACTTCTAATACAGGAACTCGGTTCACAGTTTGAGATCAAGATAGACCATTCAAACTGTTTCGTTGGGATAGAAATTAAACGAGATAGGGACAACAGGAGAATGTTTCTTGCTCAACAGGGGTATATTGAACGAGTTCTGGCAAAATTTAACATGCAAGATTGCAATCCACAGGCGACGCCAGCAGATCTAAATACACAGTTGCAGAGTGCGAGTCAAGACAAAAGTTATAAGACGACTTCGAATGTACCATACAGGGAGGCCGTGGGAAGTTTGATATTTCTTGCCATTGTAACGCGGCCAGACATCTCTTTTGCAGTGGGTCAAGTGAGCAGATTTCTGAATGATCCATCTGAGGCGCACTGGACGGCGGTGAAGAGAATTATGCGATACATCGCAGGAACTAGGAGCTACGGTATTTGCTATCAAGGCAAATATGATGAACTTTTGGTATACTCGGATGCTGATTTTGCTGGAGATGAAGAAACTCGGAAGTCTACAACGGGATATATCAGTATCCTGGCTGGAGCACCGGTTACCTGGTCATCACACCGTCAAGGATGCGTAAGCAGATCCACAACAGAGGCGGAATACATTGCAGCTTCATCAGCAGCCCAGGAAATAATGTGGCTGAGAATGATGTTGACTGAGCTTCAAGTAATCTCTGATGAGCCCACTAAGCTCTTTGTGGACAACCAAGGTGCAATTCGTTTGGTGAAAAACTCTGAACACCACAAGTTAACTAAGCATATAGACATTAAGTTTCATTACATTCGAGAATGTGTCGAGAATCAAAGTATATCTGTACAGTATGTATCTTCTGAAAAACAGTTGGCGGATTTCTTAACAAAGGCTTTGCCACGCGATAAGTTTTGTTCAAATCGAAAGTCAATATCAATGCTCGATGTAAATGAACAAAGAGTGGGAGTGTTGTAAATAGCTTTGTTCATTGAGTAGTAATTTAGTCTATGGTTAGTGACATTAGTATGCCAGGTGGCGCCAGTTTCGTTTTATTTCCCTATCTCTTAGGTTATGTCACATCTTTTATTTTTCTGCAGCCTATGGTCTCTTTCGTTTTGTATCAGTCTCAGTATTTTCTTTCTGTGATACACGTGGCGTCTGTGCAAGATAATATAATTAAAGACTTTATTATTTGCTTTAACCTGTTCTTAATTAATAAATATACGCAACATAAATATACCTAAAAAATGATATTACACAAAACAACCAAAATAATATAAAATATTCTCACGTTATAAAAATTATCTCCAGCTTAATATTTATAGAAATATACAAAAGAAAAAGAAATGCAATATTGTATCCGAAAAGGAGTCGTTTCGAAACTGTAGACAATAATTTGTACAAATGTAGTATCCTTTAGTTCTGTATAATTCAGCGACCTTGCGCGGCTAAGCTTCGTAGCCGGACTGACTCTCGATCGCTCGACGACGAGTCACGCGCTAAGGAAACAAATGCTCCTTACCTAAACAAATGCCGTCATCCAAACGGCAACGTATATCGTGGAGGGCCCGAGACGTCTCTGACTGGGTGCCCGACTCAGATATTCCCACAAAAGAAAATATATAATATAAATTTGGATACAAATTCCATGAAAAAAATTTGGGGTCAGTTTGACCCCAATGCACCAAAACATGCTTGGTTGGCTTAAAACTATCGTAGATACGTCATAGATAATATTTTTTCGATTTTTTTTTTAATAATGTGTGTGTAAAACCTTAGTTGAGGCAATCCTAGTTGCCTGGCATATTTGTTAGGTGCAAAAACCTATTACATCGCATATTACAATGACTGGGGTCCATTTGACCCCTATGCACAGACTGAAGGTTAAGAAGTGAGATCTGTTCAGGATTTCAAATGTTTGCTTCTTTTCTTCATCGTATCGAAGGGGAAGTGGCGCCAATGGATTCCTGGCGTTCCGTCGATTAAAATCATACCAAATTTCATGTAAATCGGACTATTTTTAACCAAGTCAAGTCAGCTTGAAATGATATAAATCGATATTCCATGGAATTTCCTTCATTATGGTCCGAATAACGTCGTTCTTAGTGTCAGCTTCATCGGCGAAACATAAGGAATCGATAGGTGTCGTTTTTGCAAAGATCTGATGAGAAATGCGCAAGTCGGAGGTTTCTCACTTCTTATTAGGCACTCGAACCCCTTCGCGGGTGGAAAGCCATAAAATTCGGTCAGGCACTGCGAGGGGTTGTCCTCGCCACGGGGTACCAGGCCGCCGCATCTCCTTGACGGGCGTTGCTCCATAATTACCCTGTGTCTGGTTAGGAAATAAAATAATTCTTTATTCCCTATCGTATGGATATGGGAAGTGTCGCCGATGGATACCTTGGGGATTTTCGATGAAAATCATGCCAAATGTCGTGTAAATCGGACAACTTTTACATAGGGAATACAAATAGCTTGTGTCAAAGTAGTCCGAATTGCATGACATTTGGTATGATTTTCGCGAGAAAAACATAAGGAATCCTTTGGCGTCACTTCCCCTTCGATACGATGAAGAAAAGAGTTTCTTAATACGCTATAATTGAGAATTCACCCTCGACTGCGGAGACTCGACCTCAATTCGCTACGTTCGGCCTAGGATTCGTACCTTTTTCCGGAAAAAGCCATAAAAATCGGGTGAGGCACAGCGAAGGGCTGTCCTCGTCACGAGGTACCAGGCCGCCGCATCTCCTTGACGGGCGTTGCTCCATAATTACCCTGTATCATTTGGGCAGTGTGCGACCCGACTACCCTCCGTGTAATTGGTCTGCGCGAAGTGGGGCGCAAGTTCGATCATTATCAGTACTCCTGCCCGAGAGGAATACGATTTACTTTAATTATAGTACATGTATGTTTTGTAATAAAATGTTTCTATCGTCTCCTGAATTCAATAACTGGCATCCAGATATCTACGCTCCTACAATCCACCGTCAATACGGCTCGTGGAGAGACACAGGAAGAAAAGGGGTAGCCCGCTGTCGACGCGTGGTCCTCTCGAGTATAAACACGAGCTTCAATATCAGAACAAAAGCAAGCGTTAACGTATTCCGTGCGAGAGAATGTGGGCATTGCTGTGAAGAGGGCCTCTTCAAGAGAGCAGCTGTTTGTTGAGGAATGGAAATCCGCATGGTTCTGATACAATCTGCTCCCTATGATTGAAATTTAGTCTAGCAAGTGCGAAATAAAAGTAACGGTGCGCTTCTCCATACCGCAAATGTACCTACCTAAGTAGCATTTCTGACGGAAAAGAATTGTCCAGCCTTTGGGCCTGGCGTAGACCTTTGGCAGGTATGTATCTATTTCAACAGGCAGTGACACCCGTGGCTCCAGTAAGACCGTCCCCGGTCCGTGCTATACCAGACAGTTTTCTGCCAGCGAAAATCAGTAAATTTGCAAGCGCAATATCTTAAAAACCAGTGAAAATAAAGTGTATACATTAAAGCTTATTGAATTTGTCTTGGAACGCACTATCAACTCAGGTCATCAGAAAAAATAGTTCCATTTGAAAAACCGAACTTGACCATCATATCTTTTAAAATAATAATAAAAAGATAAATTCGTTCGCGCTAATGAATTGGCCCTCTCGAATCATGCAATTCCCTAGTTTTTTATATTTTTATCTCCAATAGTTTAGGAGAAAACCGGCTGTCCAGTCTTCCCGCGGACACCCTGTATAACATTGTACCATTCGAAAAAATTGTTTAACCCTCGCACTACTGGACTCTGCTGGAGTCACTTGTGACCCACGCCGCCGAGTCACCAATGACTCCGGCACAGTATTCGGAGGGTTACGTAATTTGGTTTCCAGGATTGTCGTCGCTGATAAAAGTAGGAAATGACTTTATTCTAGCGAGTAAATATAAGGAACGTCGAATAGTAGAGGAAAGTAGTCAAAATTATACCTTCTTAAATTAAAAAACAGTCTTATGCTGTATAAAATCGATTTTTATTAGTAATTAATGTAAATTATCTATTAAAAATAATACTGAATGCAGTAAGGTAAATTAGTGAGATTCTTTAGATTCAGAGAGGATATTGTTACGAGCCGAGGCTGCGGCAACGCGAGAGGCCGGCGAGAAGGGTATTTCCCAAGGAATATGGTTTATGAGTTTGTTAGTTAGGTGCGCGGACGAACCTGATGCGAAATCGGGGAGCCTCTAGGAATGGAGTCAAACGGGGACGAACCTGATGCGAAATCAGGGAGCCGCAGAAGGGTGAAACGTCGTGAACGAACCCGATGCGAAATCGGGGAGTCACTAGGATAGAGTTCACAGACGAACTTGGTGCGAAACCAGGGAGCTGTTAGGAGGTTGGATTATTCACTAACGAACCTGGTGCGAAACCAGGGAGCTGTTCGGAAGTTGGTAGATTTACAGACGAACCTGATGCGAAATCAGGGAGCTGTAGGATACAGACGAACCTGATGCGAAATCAGGGAGCTGTAGGATACAGACGAACCTGATGCGAAATCAGGGAGCTGTAGGATACAGACGAACCTGATGCGAAATCAGGGAGCCGTAGGGGGGTAAGGTTTCATGGACGAACCCGATGCGAAATCGGGGAGCCACTGGGTTGGAGAAGATGCTTTGTTTTGGATGAAGGGTTGCGAACGAACCTGATGCTAGATCAGGGAGTTGCGGGAAATGTTAGTAATGCCTCGTAACTCTTAATTAAAGTTGATACAACTCGAGCGGTAAAGTTGTATCGGTGGATGAGTGCTACTAATATTATAAGGATCGCTGGGTAAAAGATGGGTTTTAACGAATCTACTCGATTTAGACGTGAACACCATTCGTGTATCCAATAACTAATTATTGTACAAATGTAAGTGTCGCGGTTAAATAATAAATAAAAGTGTGTAAGTTACCACTAGTTTGCACGGTGTTGACGCACTGGCGATGCGGGGCGTACGAGCGGCAATTTCAAAGTGCCAAATAGAATATAAACCGGACTCGCGGATTCTATGAGGTTAACTTTGATTCTGACGGAGACTTTAGCTCGATCTTAACCAACTCTGTACGAGCGTGACACGACGTGACTCTAAGCGTGACTCTATAGCTTTTAACCAACGAGGGTAAAAACCGAAGGGTTTATAAGGTTCCAAAAATGAGTGGGGGTTCATTAGGAATTTCCATATATGGAAATCCTTCGGGGTCGTCGTCGTGTCACTCCCGTTCCCATGGTCGTGATCCAGATGGTCGAGATCATGACCCCCCTTAAGCCGGGTCCAGACCTGAATGAGTATACGCTGAGCAGGCTGAGCGCGCACGAATATTCTGAGGTGGACGGGTGAAACGGTAGCCCCTGGCGCATGCTTCTACGTCAGAAAGGGTGAGCGTGAACGCATATGCTAGTGTGGACGGGTCATTCGTGGTGATTCGGTGCATGCGACCCGACTCGCGAATGCCGGCGAAGGCACATGGCCTGAGCCGACCGTTGTCGGTTTTCTTCCACAGATCAAAGGGAGTTTGGAGTGCATTGCGTTCAGCGTGGAAGATAGAGGCAGATGTGAAACTTTTCTACAATCCTCGATGTCTCGGATTTTCATGATATTGAAATACATATATGGTACCCCATATGAAATTAGGGAGGGTTAAGTCCTCATTTTTGCAGATTCGAAATTGTTTAAAGAATACAAATCTTCAAAGTTTCCTGCTTTCGGTGATTTTTACGAAACGCCTACAGAAATTAATTTTAATGTCTTATATTATTGAAGGCATAGACTAAATAAATTTAATCCATTGCTAATATTGACATAAACAGATAATCAAAAATTTAAAAATTATATTTTGAATAATAATAATGCAATTAACATATGATAGACTTTAAAGCTCTATTTTACTGAATAATTTGTCTTTCTTTTCTTCACTACATCCTGCATTGTTCTTAATTCATACAGCCAGGCCGACTCGCTGTTGTGTTAAAAAATCACACGAGATTACTCGGGGGGGGGGGGGGGGGGGGCAGCAATAAGCCTCGTGGAGGGACGCAGGTAGAAAATGAGGTGTCCGCTGCACTGAGCGTGATCCCGCCTGTGACGTCTTCCCTTCGAATTGGAGACTGATCCCTTATCTCTTCAGTAGAAACACGTGCTACAATATCAAAACAAAAGTACGCACTGACATATGCGCTGCGAGAAAACGTGGGTCATGAAGAGAAGAGTTGCGTCTGCAACGAATGCAAGTCCGATTGGTCATAATATAATCTCCCCCTACGCCTCACCCTTTCTCGCAGTGCATACGCCTGTGCCTGATTTTGTTTTGATATTGGAGCGCGTGGTTACTCGAAAGATATGGGATCCGTCTTCAATTTGAGGAGAAGACGACGCAGGCGGGAACCAGGCGTCCCTCCAGCCTGCAGGTGGCGACTTGATGGTGAACAATACTTTTTAATTGCTATATTGGTGACATCTTTTTCATATGCATGAAAGTAATTATAGTTTTAATATAATTATGAAATACACATTGGGAACATCATTTCTCGAAAAGGGGGGACCTTCCCTCAGTGAATTCGTTCGTAGAGGAGGAACCCTCTCACCCTTGACGAAGTAGAGGAGGGAAATGCCACATCTGGTTGCTAAAAACTTACCAGAGCCGATCGGCTGGACCGTTTCGCTAAGGTCGCGGTTTATGTCCGTATTGTCCCGCGAGTCGGCGTGGCGATTAACAACAGTACCTACGTGCGGGTCCGAAGCCATCGTACGTACTACCCGACAACAGAGCAATATACGGATTAACACGGACTGAACAATGTCTAAAATTCTTAAAGAACGCATAAAATTTATTACCCTTTAGAAATCTGGCAAACAGATGTTGTCGAAACGTTCTTGGAAAAATAATAAATTACCCATCGTAAAGAATGAATGAATTTTTGCCTGGCTCTCAGCCGGCTTTTATCTCGACGCATGTGAGAAAATTGCCACCAATATAGCAACTACAAAGTATTATCCACTATCCTTACGCCTCCTGCAGAGACAGAGGAAGAAAATAGATTGTCCGCTGACTGCACGTGGTTCAAATTAAAGACGGATCCCTCTGGAGTAATAGCTCGCTTGCGAGCCGATCGCGTCCGAGTTATGCCGAGTCGACCTGAAATCAAATTGCCCGCTCATGGCGGTGATGCTAGTAGCCCGAATCGAGTCTCGGGATCCCGAAACTGTCGAGATCTTGCGCAATACGAAAGTATCGGAACCTCGCCCGATCCCGCCCGAAATTTTCCGACCCGTCCCGAGAGCCGGGAACCCGAGCCTCGGGACGATCCGCACACTCCTAGAGACAATACTGTATGTAATACATTTTTTTCTTTACATAAATAGCTATTGTGATAATTGGCGCAATTTTTGTATATCATTACTTTTATAAAGTTAAATATAGCACATTAATAAATTTATATTAATTTACGACAATGTTTTTAAATGGGATTCTTTTTGATGAGATTATATACTTGGCGCTTTTTTTGTACCTTTTTTTTTAAATAATAAAGGTAACGCCGGCAGTTGGGTCAGTAGCCGAAACAACGCCTTTACACTCCACACTACTTGAGATGTTTGCAGGGATTTACTATGTCACGGTCACCGATTACTGGAAACTGTGTTTCAAATGAAATGAAGGAAGTTCTCTGCCGTGGCTTCCCTCACATATGTATTATGGTCATTTTTGTACATCACAGTAGACGGAGAAGCAGTTCTGTAAATTGTTTTAGGGCCGGCAAGAGTATAATAAACCTCGCTTGCTCAGCTGCGGACTAGGTTTGGGTGAAATTTTTACCGTTCGGCACCGTACGCGGTTTTCTGATCCACCAGAACCGCGGATCGGGAAAAACCCTAATTTTTCCCTTTCCTTCTGCCATCGACAGTTCTTCCTTCCTCATCCCTTCCTTTCGGAAATGACTAATCAGAAACCTCATTTCAACCCCCGTTTTTTGTATGCAAACCAATAGCGTCAGTTCAGTGTCAACTTGCGAAGAAAGCTTGCATGGCAAGATCAGTTCATCGCAAACAGTGCACTACACTACATTCCATATAAGAGCATACCGACGCCCCTACCGATTTGCGACCGATCTGCGCAGCTCCCACTACTACCCACAATTTGAACTGCATGCGATTGGTCGTGGTAGTTTCCAAGGAATAACTGTTACATCCCAAACGCGGGACCTGACCGTTGTCAACGTAAACAGTGGACGAAAAGTTAACAGAGAGAGTAAGTAGAGGGCCGTGCGACGGAGAAAAACATAGGAGTCGAGCGTAGCAACGCCTCCTGAGGGTCGTGCCTGCGCGAAATCGGTATGCTCTAATGTGGAATGCAGTGTAGACAGTTCATATTCAGTGCGTGTAGGATTTCGCAGAAGCTTCAGTGCAGAACAGAAGTTCGATATTTTGTGTTGAAAGTGTGATCAACGTCCATCGTAAGTATTAATAGTTCCTATTTTTTTTAACACTACTTCTATATATCTCTACATCCTTTGTCAATTTATAATTATCGAATCTAACTTCGTGTACAGTGAATTATACTTGTGTTCAGTGTTTTCTTGTTCAGTTATTAATATTGAGACGATGTCCATGGGGGGGGGGGGGGGGGATGGCGTTGACTCCCCATAGCCGGAACAATATCATGCAAATAATACTTTCTATTAACTTATTAAGGGGGTAGACACGGGTAATGCAGCGCGCTGTATACCGACACAATCTGGCCGGAAACATGGGTTTAGTAGAATACATTGTTTGTCCTTATATGAGCGAATTTTGGGCTGGGCGAGGTCTCATTCGAAAGAGAAAGGTTCAGTGCAGCGCGCTCTGGTCATGGTTCGACGAGCTTGTGTTGATATCTAATAATATGAGTGTTCAAAGTAGAGCAAAATTCGACAAAATACACCCGCATGAATCCAAGCATTTTTAGGTCACTAAAAGAGTTTTGTGACTCAAACGAAGACCAGAGCGCGCTGCACTGAACCTTCCTCTTTCGAACGAGACCTCACCCAGCTCAAAATCTGCTCATATAAGGACAAACAATGTATTCTCGTGATTGCATTCCCAAATACGAGTTCCGCCATATTGGCGATAATACAGAGCAAGTCACGTGACAAATTTAGTTGAGCTAGTGGATACGAGATGGCGCCTACTCGGGAGGACTGCCAACGTGGAATCATAGTAAAACTGAAGCGTTAGCTGGATACACAAGCCACAGTAAAAGCGTGATGCAGTCATTGCATGCATTTTCGGACGACTTTAGGTTAGGTTATATGCATTTTTGGCATACATTGACTAGGAACTGCTGGGAATTGTCTGCATTTACTAAATTAACGGTTTTACCGTAACACATACATCACCGCTGCCGAATATATTTTATAATTATATGGCCACATTATTTCAAATAAAAAAAGAGATTGGAATTTTTTAATAACACTGGAAGTAGTGATTTACTGATATCATATTTTCAGAATGTGGAAGTTACAGCAATTATTTGCAATTATTGCTTTTATTATTATTCTTCTAACTGTTGTATATAACATATAACAAGGAAAAGTCTCCAAATCGGTCAACAGTTGACTCCTTGATTTTTTTTGTAATTCTTTACGCTCCTATGCAGAGATGGGCATTATTTAATTAAAAGAATATACTTCCGAATGGCCCCAGTGGCCGATCGACACGAGGTTTGGGGGGAGGGTGTGTGTACCCTAAATCTAAAATTCTATTTAGCTTCGGGTATTTATTAGTTTCCTTTGTTTATTCGAAGGCCTTTCATCTTTGGCTTCGAATAATTTCTCATCTTTCATTATATCTTTATGCTAAGGTCGTATTCAAATATATTGGCCGGTCGATTCGTTTTCGTGAACAGCGATCAAGGAGAAATCAGCCATCACCATCTGACGATCGTGGATTTGACAGTTGGAGTTCCCTAGCCACCGAAGGGTATGGGGGGGTAACGGGAATGCTGCTCGGCCCTGTCTGAACGTAGCCGTGTGGCTGTTATTTATTCTTATTGTCAGCGTAGTACATATGTAGTTGTGTGCGTCACGAAGTTATACGTAGACCAATACGAGATGAAGCTATCGAGAAAGAATCAATGTTCTGACCAATAAAGCTCCCTGAATTTTTTAGCAGCTAAGGCCTCAGGTACACGTATTCTGATGCGTGTATTTCTACGCTCGGTTTGGCCTATACATGACAGAAGCTTGGCGCTATCCCCACCACTTCTGGCTCACTCGTGTTCTGCGATGACGAGAGAACACGCGTTACGAATAGGAGTGTGCGGATCGTCTCGCGGCTCGGATTCTCGGCCCTCGGAACGGGTCGGAAAATTTCGGGCGGGATCGGGCGGGGTCCCGATACTTTCGTATTGCTCGAGATCCAGACGGTTTCAGGATCCCGAGACTCGATTCGGGCTACAAGCATGACCGCCATGAGCGGGCAATTTGATTTCAGGTCGGCTTGGCAAAACTCGGACGCGATCGGCTCGAAAGCCAGCTATTACGAGGGGACCGAGACGGAAAGAATTATGTATATCATTTATATCGATACCAGAGTGATAAGTTTTTACTTTCTGTCTCCTGTTGAATCATAATTTGTATCTTATTATTTATTTACATATATATGTATTTTCATTGCTACCAAATAGTCTGTGAATACTGAATACGTCCATATACGTACTTAAATAAATACCATGTTCAGAACTTGGGAAGAAGACTATTTTTATATCGACAATATTTTAAAATCTGAATAAAATACATATACTTCATACTTAGTACTTTATGTAAAGGGAATATATAGGGTATTATCTTTTTCCGGATAGGTTCAGATTTAAAATAGAAACCGTACGAACTATAAGCATACAAAAAGGAATATTTCCTAGATGTTTCATAATAACAACAATATACAGGAGGCGAATATTTTATTATTTCAAATTAACGTGTAAGAAACATAATTTTTCTATGTTCTCAGAAAATAATTTTAATCTATTACTGGTAACGATATCGTCCGATCGCGTCCGAGTTTTGCCGAGCCGACCTGAAATCAAATTGGCCGCTCATGGCGGCTATGCTTGTAGCCTGAATCGAGTCTCGGGGTCCCGAAACTGTCGGGATCTCGAGCAATACGAAAGTGTCGGGATCCCGCCCGATCCCGTCCGAAAGTTGCCGGCCCGACCCGAGCCCGAAAAATCGGGTACCCGCACACCCCAAGTTACAAAACTCACCGGCCAATAAATCTGAATACGATCTTAGAAGTTCGAATAACCGACGAGAACCTTTGTGTCCCGAGCCGCGCGAGATCGCCGTGCTCGGCGATGTGTCATCGATTATAAAGAAACAGAATTTGTTTATTTTTCATCGTATCAATATGAAAGTGACACCATTGGATTCTTGGCATTCTCCCGGTTATATTGGCAGAAAATAATTTAAATCGGACTATTTTTAACAAAACGGGCTTTCACTTCTACAAACAAATTTTTCACGTAATTTCCTTAATTTTGGTCGGAATTATATCATTTTTGGGGCCAATTTGATCGAGAAAACATGAGGAATCGACTGACGTCACTTTCGCAAAAATCTGATTAGAAATGCAGAACTGCAGATTTGTCACTGCTTAGCGCGCAACATTGTATGGCCCCGCTGGTTTCGAGCGCCGAAGCCCACGAAACTCAGCGAGTCGCATGATTGCCAGCGAGAAGGACAAGAGAGGACTTTCCATGGCGAAGGAAAATCAGCCTTCTACAGAACTCAAATCGAGAAAGACTTTGCTAATAAACTTTATATTCACGTCAAATAAATACTTTAATTGTAAAATTTAGACGACGAACTATTGTTGAATTTTGCCAGTTCTTACATATGCCCCACTGGGTTCGGAATTCCTGATCCCAGAGTTTCATGCATTTACCTATTGAAATGTTGCTTCAAGTCATCGGGCAATTGCATTGTTTCTTCTCGACGCGACTTTTGTTTCCCAAATAAATTCACCCCTATCAGGGCCCTCGCTCGAACCGCTTGACAAGGAGACCGAACGATGTGAACCGAGTGCGAGTGAAATAGCACACCCTCGGTCGACGGCGACTTGAGTCATCCAGTACTGAATACGAAATGTTCAAAATTTCTCATTACACTTTGATGAGAGTGTTACCATTCCTGGATTGTTGGTGAGTCAAGACACGAAGCAATTCAGTCTATTTTTTCTTATCAATACATGATTAGAACACACTCTACGTTCAATAAAAATTGATCGAATTGCTCCATGTTTGATATCATTTTCATCGGGAAATCGTAAAAAATTCATCGGTAATACTTTCATCAATACTTATAAAAAACACGAACATTTTATTTTTCTGTACTGGGTATTTTATCTAGCTCGTCGGTTTTATTGTTCTCGGCTGTCAACGGACGGTCTACTAGGACCCGAAGGTCCACGCTCGCAACGAGAAAGCAAAACAGTGGGGTGGGTAGGTCTTTCCCGATAAACTGAGCCCAAAGGCTTCTCAACAATTGAAACATTGGAAGACTGTACATATTCTTTCTGATGCTTTCGGCGATATGCGCAAGCATTTGTATGCCCGGTTTCATGTCTAACAAGTCAGGCGATTTTGTTTGTGAGAGCCATATATAAAGACAGTCCTGTAACGTTCACATCTTCAATTATAAAACTGCAAATATGTTATTTTACACATGTGTCTCGCTGAGTTCCGTCGGCTTCGACGCTTGAAACCAGCGGGGCCATACAATGTTGCGCACTAAGCACTGATGAATCTGAAGTTTTGCAATTTCTTATCAGATCTTTGCGATCGTGGCGTCAATCGATTCCTTATACTTTCTCAATCAAATTGGCCCCAAAAATGATACAACTCAAACCATAATTAAGGAAATTACGTGAATAATTTGTTTGCAGAATTGAAAGCCCGTTTCGTTAAAAATAGTCCGATTTAAATAATTTGTTCATAAAAAAAATGCGCAGGCTGGATGTGCGTGATTATTACGTGGCCCCCTCCATAGATATATATAGACGGATCAGAAGATGGGACTATCGGCGTGGGGAAGGAAGGCTTGGAGGGGTAAAGGCATAGGTTCAGATACAGGCACGTCGGTTAGCTTCGGATGCACTCGGCATGCATAACCACAGCGTTATCCGATTTACTCGTATCGCTCCCCTTACCGCGAACCTTGCCACCCCCCTCAGCTTACGCTCCGCCGTCTATATATGTCTATGGTCCCCTCCTCGAAGTGACAGAAAATATAACCTATGTATACGCTATATGACAATAAATGTTGAGCGGCTATTTCGTTCTTTTGCGCTACATTTGTTAACTTTTTATCATCCTTCCGAAACATTATTATTACATCGCAACAGTATCTTTAGGAAATCGGGTCTAGCATATAGGTTATATTTTCTGTCACTTCGAGGACAGAAAATCCGGTCCTCCAAGTGACAGAAAATATAACCTATATGCTATACCCGATTTCCTAAAGATACTCTTGCGGCGTAATAATAATGTTTCGGAAGGATGATGAAAAGTTCACAAATGTAGCGTAATACAACGAAATAGCCGCTAAATATTTATTGTCTTATAGCATATACATAGGTTATATTTTCTGTCACTTCGAGGAGGGACCACATAATAATCACGCGTTGGATTCAACATCAAACAAAATTTTATATATGTTTGTTCATAACTGCTTTCTGCATAGGATGTGTATTTCATGTTCTGTTTCAGTGTTTTGCTAATTAAAAAATGTCTATCCTAACAAACTTCATTTTCTGGGGACATGCTCTCGTGTATTTTTCCTTTTCACTTATAATTCCTTACTACCAACGTAGAATATTCTAGCATAAGCACATTTCAAGTAAATGTACAATGAATTTTCTACGTTTCCAGTACCAGCAGACTTTCTGTTTAAATTTTTACAACTTCAACGCAACAGCTGACAATTTCTTTCCACATTCAAAATAAAATATGGAAATAGCAAACAGCTCCCTCTCGCGTGCACAGGCAGCCGCGTATCTATGGGTATTACCATTTCTGTGCAGAAAAAATCTGCTGTAATACCGACCGACCAAATCGGCCAGGTCACGTGCCGTGTCTACCCCCTTAAATGGCATTTTCAAAGATATTATGAAAAACAGATAAACGTGTAGAAATGGACGCGCAAAAAGTATTCGTACAGTTGAATAAAGACTTAATAAACTATGGAAATAAACTAAATATTTAATGTTTTGATAATTTGTGGGATTGCCTTTTGATTATATAATAGCTTCGAGGCTACTTGGTATGGAATTTACTAAGTTGGATGTTATATTTTACTCTACTCTTCTGGCGGAGTGGCTTTTAAAAGTTCTTTGGGCCCGGTGCAGACGAGCGGTTTGCGGCAGTCCCAAACAATATTTGAATTATTATTTATATAAACTTTAGACAGCTTTCAATTATTTAAGGAAGAATCATCTCTTTTTGTACACACTGTATTGTTTGATTATACATTCGAAGAGTTATACTAATAGAAAACGATAGATACTTTGAAAATAACGGTTTGTAATTGGTACAATAATGATATTCTTCATAGAAATGATTTGATGAGATTTGACACGCTCGACACTAAGTTTATATTTCGCGCCGCAGCGTAGGCATGCAAAAGGCGCTGTATGCGAGTGGGGAGTGTAACGCTCTCCTCGTTTCCGTTTTCCTTCTTCTTCCTGTTCTTGTTTTGAGTTGAGCACGTTCGCTGATCATTACGATCAACAGTCTTACTAAATAGTTAATAAGTGTATACATAATAAACCTCATTTATACCCAACATGATTAAAACAAAAATACTTGCCACACCATGCACATCGCATAGAAACCGACTCCCCCCCAAAAAACATTTGGGTATAAGCTTTTCATTCCTGAAAGAAACAGAAATCTCCAGGATTTTGTAATTCGCTGGGATGCATTTCTACCAGGGAATCGAGACCGATAGCATTTCGGTTACGGTCGCGGTCGGGGTCACTGAGACGTCCGATATGCCATTTACGATTCTCTCGACCGAACCGGAGAGCGACGGGCGGTAGAAAGTCTCTCAACCGATAACCGAGAGAGAATTTTTCTCAGACTTACGGTCACCGAAAGTCTAGACCGGTAGGAATACGGTCGCGTTAATTTATGGAGAGGTTGGAGTTAATGTATGGAGAGGTTAGTAGTAAGGGAAGGCCGGTTCTAACGCAGATCCTCTGAGGGGAGCGCGGGGGCGGGGGAGGAAGTGAGGGCGCGCGGGGGAGCGCGGCGGAGGGAAACATGGGCGCGGGGTCTGCGGGGAGAGGAAGACAGGTTGCGCGCGCACGAGCCGCGGAGTGGGGGAAGCCGCGATGATGGAGGGGATCAGTTCGGGCCGAGCCGCCGCGGAGACCTCTCCAGACCGGACCCACCGTGGAAAATTTTTTAAAGGGAGGGGACAGCCCCTGAAAAAATTTCTGGGGCGGGCCGAGTCTGAAAAATCTTTTTTCCCCAAATATTTTTTCTAAACCAATATGTGATGGAATTTTCCCACAGGCGAACACAGAGAAATAATAATTTATTTTTCATCGTACGATGTCGGGAAAGATCAGCTTTTTGCAAACCATGTATTCCGAGGAGGGAAAGAGAGAGCATTACTTTAAAAAGCTAAATTCGAGAGAGGGAAAGAGGCAGCGCTACTTGGTGGTACAATAGCATGCATTCTACAGCTAACAAGTTTTCGAAGCGTTCCGATTCAGCGTCGCAGCGTTTCGCGCGATCTCGCGTAATTCGATTCCTCTGGAGCGGTCATGCAGGATGATGTCGCATGGCAGCGCGAAGAACGAAATATGATTATGCGGCGTCAGCAGAAATCTTTTTTCAACGCCGAGAAATAATAATTATGAAAACGACGAATCTTAAAATTACGTGGCGAGGAGGAGGACGGGTAAATAAATGGAGAAACGATATATATGTTTAAATGATAATTTATTTTAAAATTAAAAGAATATAAAATTAAAAGAATATAATAAAATAAAAACTAGAATATATAAAATAAAACAAAAATTAATGATGTATAAAAATAGAAATATAAAAGAAAAAATGAAAACGACGAATCTTAAAATTACGTGGCGAGGAGGAGGACGGGTAAATAAATGGAGAAACGATATATATGTTTAAATGATAATTTATTTTAAAATTAAAATGAGGGGGATGAGGGGGGCGATGGTGGCGATGGTGGCGATGGTGGGTGTGATGGCGGTGATGGTGGCGATGGTGAGGGTGGCGATGGTGAGGGTGGCGATGGTGAGGGTGGCGATGGCGAGGGTGGCAGCGGCCGCGGCCTACCCATGTTAATCCACGGTGGCGATGGGGACCGCGGCCGCTGCAGTTGCCTCATCCTGACGTATGGCACCAAAGGGTGTCGCACCCGTGCGGTCCTCACGGGGCCCGCATGCGCGCCGGCTGCAGCCGGTGCCACCTCCACCAACCTCGCCTCCAGCATAAAAAACATGTCCTGGAACACAAACGTCGATATAATAATGATATATTAAACATCATAAACATCAAATGCATAAAACAATGCAATGTATTACATACCTGCGGAGGCGGTGGCGGCGACG
This sequence comes from Andrena trimmerana, assembly GCA_951215215.1. NCBI lineage: Eukaryota > Metazoa > Arthropoda > Insecta > Hymenoptera > Andrenidae > Andrena > Andrena trimmerana. Next base: position 14,171,732 of record OX578062.1, read on the forward strand.
AAGGCGGCGACGGCTGCGGCGACGGCTGTGGCGAGCCCCAGTCGTTGGACCACACGGGGGATGGTGGTGGCGAACCCTAAAAGATAGAAACCCACGATATAATATCACCTGATTTGAACTCAGTCGATTTCAAAGATTAAACGCGATAAATGTTAAAAATATTGCAAAGTACATACCTCGGGGTCACACTCAGGGGCGATTCGTGATAGTCCCATTATTGTCACAAAAAAAAACACAGTAATGTAAAAAAATATTGTGTAAAACGACTGGTAGCTGTCAAGCTTTGAAGACAACTGGTCCCGCAGCGCTCATACAATTTGTCGCCCATGCCTAAAGTTGCATATGTTGCAAAGTAGGATGCCTTTGTTCTTCACCTTCTTCTTCACTGGCCACCCTCTCCTTCTATGTGCTCCACCTGCATTTTCGCTGACCATCTTTACCATCTGCATCTTCTTCGAATTATTCACTGACCATCCTATCCTTCTTCGTTTGCATCATTTAACTATACCATACCATATCATACCACTCTGAACGTAAATCGAACGTGAATCGAACGTGAATCGAACGGGTACTGAACGGCTTTGATCGGGTATTGAACGTGTATTGAAGGACTTTGATCGGGTATTGAACGTGTATTGAAGGACTTTGATCGGGTATTGAACGTGTATTGAAGGACTTTGATCGGGTATTGAACGTGTATTGAACGACTTTGATCGGGTATTGAACGTGTATTGAACGACTTTGATCGGGTATTGAACGTGTATTGAACGACTTTGATCGGGTATTGAACGTGAATCGAACCACCTGAACGTAAATCGAACGTGTATCGAACGTGAATCGTATCACTCTGAACGTGAATCGAACCGCTTCTACATAATAATTATAACTATCGTCTTAATCTAGCATACATCGTATATAGGAGGTTGGGGAGGGTGAAGAAAAAACATTTATACATTAAAAATTGATTATATTTTATTTATGAATTTCTCTCTGGTGTTTAGACCACCAGTTGAATATTTTAAATACATTTTGCAAGGCACAATGCTTTGCGTGTCTGCTACATCGCAGAGTATTAACTACATTTAGTTTATTTAGAGATTTAATATCCTCGTAGTCAATGTCCAGCGTCTCGATGACCACGTCCGCTCTCGTATTTTCATCGAGGAAATCCGCAAGCCAGTCGCGTTTCTGCAACCCTTTAACGTATACGATATGGGATGCGTCATCTTCTTCATCGATTGCATCCGCTACAGCTTTCGAAATTAGCTGTTTAGCCATACTGTACGGAACGTCTCCGTCGTCCCACCGTAGTCCATGATGTTTTGCCACCAACCATCGGATGCTTGATTTGTCGGATTTTGTAAGAAGATATTGCGGCGTCGAACTCCCGAAAATATAGTGCGAGAGAATTGTTCCCTTTCGTAGGACAGCCACTTCCTTCGCGACAAATCTTCCATCAACGATGAACCCTTGCAGGTCAACAAATGTTGGTACAGCCATTATCGGCACAATTTAGAGGTCCGCTCCCTTCCCAGACAGACGGGAGAATGCAGTCTTTCTCGTAAAGCGTCTTGATTTTCACGATGAAATTTTGGTATGATTTTGACACATGAGAGGGCAGGCAAGTAGCGTGGCAATTTAATTGATTTTGCGCACCACGTTTGTCAGCGGATTGTATTCAACCACCCGATCGTGCAGAATCAGACAGTAGGCCGTAGTATTTACCGGCACATTCTCTTTACACTCAAATTCTATGCGCACGTCCACTGTGCCATTCTTGATCGACTCATTTTGTCGCGAGCAATCAATTACCACGAGGGGACCAAATTGTAAAAATTCAGCCACGGTGAATAATGCCTCGTTGCAACTATGTCCATAATACGTTTTACCGAATTGCGTATACATATGATACAAGATGGCATGCTTATTCTTGTCAAAGTCCAAGTTCATATCATCGTATGGGTAAAATTCCGAGTTGAGAAAAAGTTTTACATTGGTCAATTTACAGTTGTTGAACTTAGTAACGTCTTCGCTCATCACATTCCTTCGACCAGTCTGTAGAGCAAGGATCACGCAGCGCGGCTTCTCCAGCTGCGCAGATGCCTTCACGGCCCATGAATGCTTGGTCGTGCTCTGTAAGAGAGGATACTCGTACAGATCCCACGATTGAAAACAAATGCTCAGGTTTTGTCCACTTTCCAAAGCACGTAGCAACGATAGCTTATTAAGGTCGTTCAGCGTCACATGAGGCATTCGCCATTGCACTTTAAGTAATTCAATTTCTGGTTCCAACATCGGTGATCCTATCAGAGCATTGTTGTCGTTGCGCGATCGTATTAAAATCAATTCGTGACGCGCATTAATAATTATGCGTTTGTAGTCCTCGCAAAATCCCAGCAAATATTTGAGTGGGATGCAAAAATTGAAATGATTTTTCACTATTAGTCCATCGCGTCGTTTCAAGCCCCATCCGGCATTCTCCATATTTTTGTCTTCGTCAGATGTCAGCGATACATAGTTCTTAAGCGTGCTAGTTATTCCAACGTTTCTGTTGCGATCAATCTCCACGCCGTTCAGCTCGTATCGAATCTCATCGAATAAGAACGCCACACAATTATTTCCCAACATCACCGTTAACGCATCGTTTTGTTTATTTATCTTCAATTTCCCCTCCACATAGAGGAAACTTTCACACGGTAATGTGTACAAATCCTGCTGTTGTATGGGTATTCTTATCTCATCGCTGTATCCAAACGTTGTGTTGACATATGGGTTGTATGTGTGAGTCTCGAGTTTGACGATGCGATCATCAAACGTCGGCTTCCCTCCAATGCTTAGAATATCAGCCATTTTTCAACTTATATGCGCACAATGAATCCCAATGATCTCAAAAATGCAATGTTCGCAGCACTAAGCCTCTTCTTTTTAGCGTGATCAGAGCTGTTGCAGTTGTTGTTGTTGTTGTTGTTGTTGTAAACAATTTCACTTGGAAGAAACGAGTTTCTGGAGTCGTTCAACACAAGCATCTCTTTCGCATCACACGTATTATCGTCGTCGTCGCACGTGCAGTCTGATGGTAATCTCTTCACCTCGAAAATCTAGCAACCGTCCGTCTTGATCCACAACGCGTATCGTTAGATCCGTAATGACCTGTGCGGTGATTGGAAGGTAAATGATCTGTGCGGGCGTTTCCGATATCTTATATCCTGGTGGAACACTCGGAGAAAATTCATGTATCGTATGTACACGTTTGCCATTGTTGTACGCGCCAGCGGTCACGCTACATTCTATGCGGATAATCTTCACGTTCATGATATTAATTGGATCGTCTGATTCGTGCCACCGCCCTGGTTCTAATATCCGATTCGTCGAGAAGCCCAGTAGCGATCCAATGTTATTGCGCTTCGTAAAATCTACGGCGAACGAGCAGTACAGCTCGCTTTTCATGGTGTTGTTGTTGGGACGCAACACTATAGGATACACATCGTTGTCACCGTTGCTGGTGTCATCGAGATTTTTAGGATACCGCTCGAGTAATCGCTGTCTCAAATACTTGGCAATGGCGTCTAGTTCGTAGGAGCCGTGTGGAATCCTAATAGTTTCAGGACTGGTGTCAACACGGCTGTTTTTGATGCCATAGTTTACGACAAAGTAGAAGTTATCGTTGCTCCAGTCGATGTTCGGTATTGTATGATAAGTTTCAAAGGTTGTTAGGCCAAGCTCGTAATCATCGTCGCTCAAATCTATGGGTGGAAAGTAGCTTACCGCGAGGGTGCTACTCTTGCCGGTTAGAGTGAATGTTAGCGACATATTCAGAGCTGCACGGCTCGACTAGTACTGAATCAGAGTGGTGGGAAGTCAATGCTTAAATTTGGTGTCGATCGTTTGTAGAAAACGTAGACATAATTGTCCACAATTGCTCTGATTGTACTTCTGATAAGACGTTCGATTGTATTCGATTTTCACAACATCTTTATCCAGATATTGTACCAATTCCTTAGGCGGTCGAAGATTCCCAAAGCTGTCGAAATATATAGCTCGACACCCTCTCTTCACATATGCCACCCAATGAGTGCCCGGCCCCTCAACATTGTCCAAATTTATGATACCGCTCTCGTTTCGGCGTACTCCTCCGGCTGGTAATGCATTGCGCATAAACACACCTCTAAAGAATGGAATACGCATTCGTTTTGCTAACTCCTCCAATTGTACATCGGTAGTTACGCCCGCGGGTATTTTTATTTTCTTTTCGGCGTTTTTTTTTTTTTCGTTTCGATATTCCCTGTCCACGCTTGTATGGCGTGAGATAAAGTTCACGGCCTTCCATGGAGCGATTATGACGTTGCATTTCCTGCAACTGATGCTGCGCCGCCTTATTATCGTTTACCGCCTTGGCGATCCCCGCCGCTCCGCCAGCTAACGATCCGAGAACACCTAACAGCGGGAGAAGTGGTAATATACCACCCCGTTTTGCCACCGGAAGAATCCGCTTTTGCGATGCTCTCTTTGAAGTCCTTTTGCGGGTTTTTGTTTTCATCCCCATTCCGATTTTCGTCTTGGCCTTCATAGTTGCCCAAATAGCTGTAGCAGCACCTCTTTCGCCCAGAGTCGAGTCTCGCGCAACGATGCGTTTTCGGGCTTTGTCAGCGAGAACTTTATCTGCCGCGTGCCTTTCACCGAGGTCGTTGCTACGCGAATACGCAATATCGTGTTCGCGACACGCTGCGTCCAATGGATTGATGCCTCGATCACCTCTAGCCAATCGTTTTATCAGATGAGTTCCTGGACCGCAAAACTGGTATCCCGGGATATGTAATTCGATAGGTAGCGCGTTTATCGCCCGATTTAACAGACCACAACCTTTCTTTACTCTCGTCGGTGACATTCGCTACAGTTTTTAATCAATGGTGCTGGACCGTCGATATGCGTTCGCTGCCAGGGGCGGTTATAATGTTCCAAGCACCGACGATGCTGCTGAACCTCAGCATCGGCTTTTATATGCTCCGGGAGTCGGTCCCACAACTGGTCAATGTGTCTGCCAAACTCGCGCAGTAGAATAATCTTTGGAATATATTTCAACTGTTCAGAGGTTAGGTCTCGAAAATCGCAATTATCCGACAGGATCAGAAGCATTTTGAATACTGAGCTGCCGTGTTTCAGCGCGGACCTATAAATAGGGCGCGTCACCGCTTCGACGTATCAAAATCATTTTTCACAGTTCACGGAGAGGATGCGATTCGTGCGACAACCTGTAACGATACGCGTGACAAATTTTGACGATAAATCGCAAATGATGTCCCCGAAAACAAGACGCAGACATGGTAGCATGCTACCAAACACTATCCGCTGCCTAATTTGCGATCCATCAAATTGTGGAAAGACCAACGTGCTGGTGAGCTTGTTGGAAAGTCCACACGGTGTCCGCTTCGAGAACGTGTACGTGTATTCCAAGTCGTTGCAACAGCCGAAATATCAGTATTTGGAGAATTTATTGACTCCGATAGATGAAATTGGCTACTTTACGTTTTCGAATAACAGTGACGTCATCCCACCCAACGAATCGCTTCCGAATTCTATTTTTATCTTCGATGATGTGGCATGCGATAAGCAAGATACGATAAGGGAATACTTTGCAATGGGGCGCCACTCGAACGTTGACTGTTTCTATCTCTGTCAGACATATGCAAAGATTCCCAAACATCTTATACGCGACAATGCAAATCTGCTGATTCTGTTTAAGCAGGATGGTACCAACTTGAAACATATGTACAACGATCACGTAAACACTGACATGACGTATGAGGATTTCTGCGCTTTGTGTCGTAATTGTTGGCAACGGGAGTATGGTTTCGCGGTGATAGACAAGGATAGCGCGATGTCCAATGGACGTTATAGAAAGGGATTTAACGAGTTTGTCGTACCGTGAGATGGTCAATTGTCGTCAACACGTCGGCGGGAAAGCAACATCTGCGATACAACGATGATTGATATCGATAGTCTGGAGATTAAGGATCGCGAGAGAATAGCGAAGGAAATTGCAAAAACCAGCGAAGCCATTCGCCGGAAACATCAGGCTTTGAAGACTGGCAAGATTGAGGAAGATGTCGCGTTGGAGAGATACTTCAAACCTATCGTCGAACCCTTAAAGCATATTGTGGAAAATACTGCAGCGACAGAAGCTGACACATCACCGCTGATGAGCACAGACGTTGAAGAGAATGAAACATTAACGCCTAAAACAAAAATCTCATCGAAAGGCAACACATCGCGTAAGGCAAAGAGGAAACGACACACGTTATCGGAATATTCACCCGTAACCTCCACACCGGTTCAATCGAAGCGGAAACGGCATAATGCTACACCAAACGAGTCTCCCGTTCCTCCCGCGCCAATAAATACATTTCCTCGTGTACAATCGCTCTCAACCATTGATGATGACGTTTTCGAAACTAGTTCCAATGAGTCGTTTGTAACATCTATTAGACAGCAACTCCAAACATCTGAAAGACAAGAAACGTTTCGCAGCCATTTCGGTCCGCTGGGGCAAAAATACATGAGCGCAATCCTAAGTGGTGATAAGAATACATCAATTGACTATGTGTACGGTGTATACTTTAGCAATAGTAAAACGATACTTGGGGATAAGGCTTTCGACATAGACAAGGATGACAATATAATCATAGATGGTGTAAAATACAGAGGAACAGTCGGCCTTTACGAACTGATTTTCAAGAAAATTCCTGACGATACTGTATGCACCGATGCCGATAAACAAAAATACAAAAGTATACTGCTGGCGACGAATGCCCACAGACGCGATCATGTCGCTAAAAAGCCCCCATTGAGCAACAAGGGATACAAGTACAAACATGTAATTGCACCGCTACTCCCTAGCGCATCGGCTAGTAGAGCAGGGAAAGGTCTAAGGACACCGCGAGCCATGGTGGTAAACGATAACAAGATCGATTACGTGCACTGGGATGATCCCAACGAGCTGGTGGACCGGTTGCGTTTGCTGGAAGCGTCGCGTCAGGCGGGTAACAACTCTCATGATCCTGAAATTCTATCTATTCACGAGGAACTCCGCGAGATAGGCCTCATAATATAAGTTAAACCGCACCCCGATGATGTGCATAGTATGCGTCGAGATGCCGATCAACAAGTTTGGGGTATCGCTCGAGAAGAGTGGAGCAGCTAGAATGGACTATTACAAATGGAACGGTGTGCTTCGAAATTACATGCGAGATAACGCTCTTTGCGTGGTTGGTGCCGACTTTGATGCAAAATCACGCAAGATACGACGCGTAGCTCAGCCGGTGGTTGACACCGATGCCGCTAATAAACTATACGTGGAAAAGAGCATTAAATTTTTGAGAGAGCAGCAGGAAGAATTAGAGAGGAAGCTGGTCGTGTTTCAGAAAGATATGCTGACGTTGCAAAACAGCGTTCAAAAGATATCGCAGGCGTTGAATTCTATCCCACAGCCGGCCAACGAAATTTGTAAAGTTAAAGAGGCTATAACCGCTTTTGCTACGGAGCAGCAACTTGTCCAGAATTTCCTGGGACCGACGGGAAGCACATAATGCACGTACACGATAATTATCGCATCATTCGTGTCCATGACACCTCTGCGATCAAACATGAAGCCATTATCGAAATCCAAGAGTAAAGAAAACCATAGCCACAAAAAGCGACAACTCGTTGAGGAATTGCATGCTCCAGCTCGAAGACATTTCCCACAGAGGCGCGTCATAGTGCATGGATACGATGATCTGTGGCAAGCTGACATTGTAGAAATGCGTCCATACTCGCGATTCAACCAGGGTCACCACTACATACTCACCGTCATCGATGTACTGAGCAAGTATGGGTGGGCGTTACCGCTCAAGACTAAAAGTGGCGCTGAGGTGACTAAAGCGTTTACAAAGATATTTAGAGACCGATATCCGAAAAATTTGCAAACCGATCAAGGAAAAGAATTTTACAACACCGATGTGCAGAAACTCTTTACAAAGCATGATATTAATCATTATTCGACGTATTCGGTGATGAAGGCCTCCGTCGTGGAACGTTTCAATCGAACTTTGAAGAACAATATGTGGAAAATGTTTACGCTCAATGGAACCTACAGATGGACCGATGCGCTACCGCGTCTACTTGCAGAGTATAACGCGCGAAAACATAGAACCATCGGAATGCGTCCTTGCGATGTTACCCCTGCGATCGCCGATAAGCTGCTAGCCACCGTGTACAGCAACCTAAAGATCGCTGCTCCAGCGAGATTCAAGTTGGGCGAGTTTGTGCGCGTGAGCAAATTTAAAACCATCTTCGATAAAGGCTATACGCCGAATTGGACAACGGAGGTGTTCGAGATAGCCAAAGTACAGGCAACTAATCCCGCGACGTATCTGCTCGTCGATTCCCACGGAAAACCTGTTGCCGGAGGATTCTACGAACACGAGCTGCAACGCGTCACCGATCCTGATGTGTATCTAGTGGAAAAAGTGTTGCGTAGAAAGGGGGATAAGGTATACGTCAAGTGGCTGGGCTTTGATAAATCACACAATTCTTGGATAAATAAAAATAATGTATTGTAAAATAATAATACATGGTTCAATAAATACAATGATACATATATATATGAGTGAACAGTTTATTTTTACACATTAATCCCACTATTTATATGAATGAGTTAATAAATACAATAATACTTTCTATACAGTTGCGAACAATTTTATATTACGCAATAATTCCACTATTTATAATAAATACAATAATAATTTCTATACATTTGTGAACAATTTCTATACATTTTTGTGAACAATTTTATATTATACAATAATTCCACTATTTATAATAAATACAATTTCTATTTTACAATGGAATTTTGTAATGTCCCCAGGGTAGAGTGTCGGTCGAATCGGGTACGATATGCCGCTTGTCGTCGTACGGACTTAGAGCGATTTTGGATTCCGAAATGGTGTACACTTTATGCAATTTAGACCGTATGCATGATTGTCTGCGAACCATTTCGATCTCCCTATGCAAACACTGCGCGTAGTCGTCGAAAGTTATCGTTCGGGCTATGACGTTGGTCTTGACGCCTTTCGCCTTTTTCGTATCTTTTTTGCCGTCTACGCGAAGTGCATACATTTTCGCTCTAAGACCTACGAACTCAGTCATTATCGCACCGTTATTTTCGTCCTTCATCAGCCCTGGAACCTTCTTATTTACATGCGGTATATTATATGCATTGTCGATGGGATAATCGCTTGTGTCGAATCTATCGATATTGTGTTTCATGGTCTCGTAGATATCGTCGCATCGAATGTGATAAATGAGGCTGTCAGTGTCGGTGTATAGAATTTTACAATTTTGAGCGTGCAGGGGAGACATGTACTCGTGGTGAAATTCATACAAACAAATTTTTGATATGTCCAGAATGCACATACCCACGTATATCGGTTTGTTGAATTTCACCTCGAGTTTTCGCAATTCAACAGCTATTAAATTTTCCGAAAAAACACTTCTGCTGTGGAAATTCGGTTTCGCGATCATTGCCTCCGCGCCATATCGCCCTTCCCAATGTGTCAAAAGTTTTACATCCACGTGATTTCGCACATTCTCCATAGTTTTACCGAATACAGCGTTGTTCATCAATTTATACAAATTTTTTTCAAAGTCGTTTGTCGCGCTTGTTCTAAACCGTGTATTTAGTTCGATGTAATCGCGGAGCCAGGGAGATTGAGCGAATTGAAGCACGCGGTGTATCTTTGTAATACGAAGACCGTGACGCGTGCACTGCTGCAGGTTGCGATAATGAATAACGTAACGCTGCTTATCGTATACCGTCGCGAGTAACTTGTCCTGCCTGCTGCCAGGTGGTTTGGCACGCGTCGGGCAGAACGGTAGATCGGCGTGAGCGTCGTGCAGACGTTGCGGATATTCCAGATCTACCTCGAGAATGTATCCCGTGGGCGAATCGACAGCGATCGAAGATACGTCAAAATTTACAATATCTTCGACCCATTGAAATTTAGCGTGTGGCAGGGGTTGACACATTGCCCATCCATACAAATTGTTCACGTCAAAGTACATCAAGTACGACGACTCTTCCGATGTGTCGTAAGATGACATGTACTTGTTATTGGCATGTGCGTATCTTCCGGAACATTGGCTTAAGCCCCCGCGTATACCACGTTCGATAAACATGACCATATCGATGTCTGTGAGCAATTCGAATGTAATTTTGGTGTGTTTTAGCATTGCATCCCAGGTGAAACCAGGTAAAGTATAATAATGTGCTGAATCTAATCCGTAGCTCTTGATACAACTTTCGCGAAAATTTTCAAAAATATCTGCCAATAACAAGACATCTGTTTTCAAATACAAGTCGCTGTATTCGCCCTAGGTTCTAATCCCGAAACGCTGCCAGACAGTCTCGGCGTGCGCGTAATCGGTCTCGGGTACAGTTTCACCCGTTAACGAACTGTAAAATGACTCGCGCGGCGGTAAGCATGGATCCTGCAGTTTGTTCGTGCAATCAAGGTATTCATATGGAAAGACACCCTTTCGCGTCAATAAATTGAAATCTTCGGCCGATAATGTTTCAAATTTGGATCGTAAAATTTTTAATTGATCTGTGCTCAGAAAAGATGCTAATTTGTCGAGACTGGTATTGAGAAATTTGTATGAATCGATGAATCGCAATTTAATATACTTTCGCGAGTCTGATTCAGCCGTATCTTTGACATTTTTTGTGAATGAAATGTACTTTTCTTTAGTAATAGGCAATACGTCTACGTGACCTTCGAAAGCGGTAGCTATTTTCTCGATGATGAAATGCGAATCGTAGCCGGATAAATTATGGAAAACTATAGGGATGTAAAATGCGTTTTTATAATTTAAATTGCACTCCGAATGTGCTGGGCCTCTGAATCGTCCGGAGAGATGACAATGATCGCGAACTCGTACATCGCTAGCCTTGAATGGTTCTTCGCAAATATGACAGTGTGTTGCATCGCGAAATGTCATCCACTGTTCAGGAGTTAAATCCAGCATGGGAACATTACTAGACAAGATGGGTTTGGCGAAGTTTGCAAAATTTTTTAGTTCGTCTACGAACCATGAAACACAATCCGCGTCGCGGCGACATCGATACGTCGACAGCGATGTATCATACGAGCAATGCATATAATAGGCTATACTATGAACTTTATGGTGTTGATACGTGTGTAATTTATTGTCTTCGATTTGGCGGCTGTCCTCTGTTTTCTCGATGATGCATTCGAGATCTGCATACACCACGAAGGGGAGCCGCTCCTTCATACCGTGGTTGCCGAAACGCAGCAAGTTGTTGCCTTCGCTGGGCAGCAGGATGGCGCAATCGTTCATCTTGCCGCAGTCCACTGTATGAAGCTCCAACTTCTGGGTAGATCCGAAATAGTGCATACATCTACAAAAACATAATTTTTTTATTTAATTTTTTTCCGTGAGACATTTTTAACATTTCACAAGTTTTATATACGTACCGGTCACAGATGAATTTCTTTTTTTCGTGTCTGCTCAGCTGCGCGCTCACCAGCCGGGACAAGTTCTTGATTCATACAAAATGTCCTACATCGCCGTGCTCTTGATTCGGTGTGTAGAGCAAGTTTACATGCCGATCCCTCTTTTGGTTGGTGAGGCGCAGCGGGAAGACTGTGGAGCCATTCTTCGACTTCTCCATCTCCATCTCGAAGCTGTACACGTTGATGGAGATGTCGTTCTGCCGTTCAAACTTCCCGATCTGTCCCAGAGACATCGGGAACTCAATACCCTCGAGATTTAGCACAGACGCATAGTCGGGATATGAACTTGGGCGCGCGGTGTCTCGTTCGGTAGGATGGAGGGCGGCGACCACCGCCCACGCGAAACACGCATTGTTCGGAGATTGCACGCTAATCGTAGCCTTCTTCAGCAACAATTCCCGCGGTAACTTGCAGTGACATCCCGCGCGCAGCGGATTGTACTTATTGACATTGACGATGAGGTTGAGAATCCTCGCCAATGCCCATCCGCTGTCGCGTTCCTGGAACTCTTCCAGCGATGCCAGGGTGGGTTCGACGACGCATCGCTGATACCACTCCTGTAGATCGGATGTGCGGAAGAGTTCGCAGTTTCGGGTATTGATGCTTTTGCAAGCATGCTTGTCACCTGTCACAAATTCGCCGTTGAACACCGTGTTCACTTTGAGGCTTCGACGTTTCCTCAGAGCACTTTGCACATGCTCCAGCACGATGGTCGCCGCATCCTGAAGGAAGTTACGCGGCTCGATGTAGTTCGAATTTAACACGGCACCAGTTAATACGCGGCTTTCGAACGCAGCGTCTATTTCACGCCACAAAAGTCCTGTGCTCGAATGTCCGGCACCTTCGCGCACGAAACGGCCACGCAACGAATGTTTCAATCCTTCGAGACGTGCGATTCGAGCAACCACGGATTGTCGAACACCGATCGATAATCGAGGACGTTTTACGCGGCTCTGTTCTTCCAACGATTCGATGCACTCGTTGCACCGTTCTTCCCACGCGAGGTACTCTTCCTGGGAAATCAATCGTGCAGATTGATCCAACAATTGACGTTCTACTTGCGCGAATTCTTCCATGGCTGTAATCTGTGCAACGTGTTACAACAAATTGAAGCTTTGCACAGTTTACAGCACGTTTTTATGCATGATTTGTTATGTCTGTCTTACTCTTTTAGCGTACCCCCTCTCTCAAATGCATTGCATGGAAAAAAATGGCGATCCATCCTAATATGGTTCTATGCAGTTTCTGTCGATGCAGCATAATTCTTTCTATGATGCACGCGTATGACGAATTAGCGCGCGAGATCGTCCAACAAATTTTTTGCTGACACCTATTTTCTAAGAATCGTTGTTTCGGCTGACACCTATTTCTAAGAATCATTGTTTCTGCTGACCCAGAATTCTAAGATTCTACGTTCTCAAAAGTATCATGTTACATTAGCATTGCAAAAAAAAATGACATCATCTCGCGCGATACGCTAAGATTGAAAAAACATTATGGAAAAGTGGTAGCTTTAGAATAAAATGCTGTGGTGGGGGAAGCAATTGCACCTCTATTTAAGCCGAGCTCTCGGTTGCTATTCCATCAATCGCTCAGTGACTTTGGCGGAACAGCCGGTACTCCATAAAAAATATAGTGCACATCAAAAATGTACAAACGCAGCTTACACGATTCATCCTGCGCAGCCGGCAACGATGGTGGGTTTCCAAATAAATGCCAACAACAACAACAATCCAATATGAGGTATGTACGCGTTACTATACACTTTTCATTTACTTCATTCACTGTAAACGCAAACGACCGAAGTATCAATTTCATGTACTTGTTTCTTACAGTTCTGGATCCGTATCATTAAAAACGATGGAAACACGGAAACCATCAATCGTTCGGATCCTAGGACGCGATTATCCACTGACCGCAACAGCTTATAAACGTCTAACTATTGGAATTCGCATTGATATGGATTCGTGCCGCGTCGAGATCGCCATAGCCGACAATAAAGGCAGCGAGTTAAGCTTTTCAATGTCTACGTGGAAGCTCCTGCTACAAAACGAGGTGGATATACTCCAACGATTACGCAGCAACGCAACATCGCCCCAAACTCACATCGAAATTGATCATTTACGAATCGAATTCCCGCGTATGCATGATGATCAACTTATTAAAATCACCGATAATCGCGTTGTCATATATATGACTGAAGCCACGATGTGTAAACTATTCACGTACAATTATTGCATTGAACATATGTACACGTGGCTATCTGAAAATATGTACTCTGTAAGCAGTAAATATGCCACTTTCGTAGACGTTTTACGTAGCGCTACCGCGCCAACAGATTATGTAAAATTAATTTCTGAAAGCGAACACTTCGAACAGCATTCATTGATCGATTGTGAATTGTTAGCATGTGCAATCAATCATATTGTAGACGATGCTCGTAGTACAAAATCTTAAATCATATTCTTTCAATTTTAAAATATATATTCTGAAACGTATATTATTTCTCCATTTTATTCATCCGTTATCCTCCTCACCGCCTAATTTTAAGATTCGTCGTTTTCATAATTATTATTTCTCGGCGTTGAAAAAAGATTTCTGTTGACGCTGCATAATCATATTTCGTTCTTCGCGCTGCCATGCGACATCATCCTGCATGACCGCTCCAGAGGAATCGAATTACGCGAGATCGCGCGAAACGCTGCGATCGGGAAAGATCGGCTTTTTACACACCGCGTCTTCCGAGGAGGGAAAGAGAGAGCATTACTTTAAAAAGCTAAATTCGAGAGAGGGAAAGAGACAGCGCTACTTGGTGGTACAATAGCATGCATTCTACAGCTAACAAGTTTTCGAAGCGTTCCGATTCAGCGTCGCAGCGTTTCGCGCGATCGTGTGTAATTCGATAAAGATGGTCAGTGAAAATGTAGGTGGAGCACATAGAAGGAGGGGGTGGCCAGTGTAGAAGAAGGTGAAGAACAAAGGCATCCTATTTTGCAACATATGCAACTTTAGGCATGGGTGACAATTTGTATGAACGTTGCGGGACCAGTTGTCTTCAAAAGCTTGACAGCTACAGACGTTTTTGAGATTACTGTGCTTTTTTTGTGAAAATGGGATTGGAACGAATCGCCCCGGAGGGGAGCCCCGAGGTATGTACTTTGCAATATTTTAACATTTATCACGTTTAACAGTTGAAATCGAGTGAGATCAAATCAGGTGGTTGTGTTAATATTATATCATGGATTTCTATCTTCTAGGACTCGCCACCACCATCATCACCATCACCACCTTCATCGCCGGCTTCGCCTCACCCTTCAATGGTGTGTGTGCTTCATGTTTATTGTGTTTATTTATGTGCTTAATTATAACGATGTTTGTGCTTAATTATAACGATGTTTGTGTATGTGTTCTAGAATTATGAACTGTTGTGGGAGCAGCTGGCGATTTTGGCGCAGATCCTGGCGGAGAATGCGCCCCCAGTGGTGCCCCCTCAGGAGCCGCGGATGCGCCGGCAGTCAGGGCTGGTGCATGGTTCTGCGATGGTGGAAAGGCTACGGCGGCCGTGGGTGCCATATCGGCAAATGGGGCCCCTGCGGCAGCCGCGGCTCCCATCACCACAGTCACCATCACCACCATCGCCACCATCGTCCCCCTCACCATCGCCATCATCATCTGGTGATGCGGCACCCTGGTGGCCGCCGTCAACGCCGTCGACGCCACCATCACCGCCATCATCCCCATCACCGCTATCATCCCCATCACCGTCATCATCCGCATCGCCACCTCCCCAATAGTTTTTATTTTTTCTATTGTTTCTTTCATTTTATATATTTTACTATTTATGTATTCTTTTATTTTTTCTATTTTTATATTTCTATTTTTATTATTTTTATTGTATATTATTATTATATTTCTTATTTTATTCTTAAATTCTATTTATATTATTTTTATATTTATATTCTATTTTTTATATTATTAATTTGTCATTTTTATATATATATACACATATTCATATTCATATTCTTTCAATTTTAAAATATATATTCTTAAACGTATTTCATTGTACTCAATTTTATTTACCCCTGTTCCTTCTCTCCTCATCATGACCCGATCAAAGTCGTTTTCATAATTATTATTTCTCGGCGTTGAAAAAAGATTTCTGCTGACGCCGCATAATCATATTTCGTTCTTCGCGCTGCCATGCGACATCATCCTGCATGACCGCTCCAGAGGAATCGAATTACGCGAGATCGCGCGAAACGCTGCGACGCTGAATCGGAACGCTTCGAAAACTTGTTAGCTGTAGAATGCATGCTATTGTACCACCAAGTAGCGCTGCCTCTTTCCCTCTCTCGAATTTAGCTTTTTAAAGTAATGCTCTCTCTTTCCCTCCTCGGAATACATGGTTTGCAAAAAGCTGATCTTTCCCGACATCGTACGATGAAAAATAAATTATTATTTCTCTGTGTTCGCCTGTGGGAAAATTCCATCACATATTGGTTTAGAAAAAATATTTGGGGAAAAAAGATTTTTCAGACTCGGCCCGCCCCAGAAATTTTTTCAGGGGCTGTCCCCTCCCTTTAAAAAATTTTCCACGGTGGGTCCGGTCTGGAGAGGTCTCCGCGGCGGCTCGGCCCGAACTGATCCCCTCCATCATCGCGGCTTCCCCCACTCCGCGGCTCGTGCGCGCGCAACCTGTCTTCCTCTCCCCGCAGACCCCGCGCCCATGTTTCCCTCCGCCGCGCTCCCCCGCGCGCCCTCACTTCCTCCCCCGCCCCCGCGCTCCCCTCAGAGGACCTGCGTTAGAACCGGCCTTCCCTTACTACTGAGGTTCGCAAAACGGTCAACCGAGAGTCTCGACCGATTGCAATAGGGTTGATGCAAAGTCGGGAGAGTTAAAAATGCGGACAACTAGAATTCATCACCTCATGAGAAATAGAAAGAAAATAGAAATACGCTCGATTAAGATTTGTGAAACAAATTGTTCCTATCCTTGTTGCGAATCGCAAATTGTGACTAAAATTATTTAGGTTATTTTAATTATTTTTTATCACGTTAGTAACCTGGCCTTGCATATTTTGCAATCCACAGCGAAATACATAGTATAAATTAAACAAATTTATGATAATAAATAAAATCAATTAATTTAATTTATACATAAATTCTTCAAAATACGTTTACGTCTTTTTCTAAATTTATTAAATTTTATAGATAATTTTATAAACACCTACTTAAAATATTTTTATAAATGAAATATTACTTTTATAGTCGTAATGAAATATTTTTATAAATAATTTTAAGAAATAATTTATATTTTTATCAATAAAATGTTTAGTTATAAATAAATAAAATTAATGATAGATAAGTTTTAAGGACTAACAATTTGTTTTGGAAACAACAACAGTCAATTTTCAGAAATTTGCACGCTGATGATGTACCTAAAGTCCATTTCATATATATTGGCCGGTGAGTTCGGTTTTACGAGCAGCGCGCGAGGAGAAATCAGCCACCACCACCTGACGATCGTGGATTAGCAGTTGAAGTTGCTGGCCCCCGAAGGGTATGGTGGGGTAACGGGAATGCTGCTCGACTCCGCCTGAACGAAGCCGCGTGGCTATTTTTATTCTTAGCGTAGTAGTTGTGTGCAGAGCAGGCTGACTCCAGCTACCGCAGATGGAGGGGGAAACACCTACAGGAGCGGTGGTTATGTGTGCGTGACTGACGCAGGCGCAGTTCACGCACTATTACCACCGCTCCTGTAGGTGTTTCCCCCTCCATCACCTGTAGCTGTAGTTCGCCGATCCCTGGTTAGGAGCCTGGCGACTCTCCCCACAATTTCTAGGAATTCTTTGGTCGAGAGTGAGAGAATCCGAGACGAGCGAGAGCGGACAAAAGAGTCACACGTAGTGGCCATCGAATATGAAAAAGAGAAAGCATGATACTTTGTCTCGTTTCGTCGTTCACGTGCATCGTACGCTCCAGAGTTGGGCAAAAGTTTATCCAATAAAAAAGTTATCTTTATTTGTCGAATAAATTCTCATCGAAGAAAATTATTTATTCGTTGCTCTTCGAATAAAGATAACTTCGACTATTCGAGCCTCGAATAAATACAAATTATTTATTTTTGTTCGTTATTTGAGATTTTTATTTAGATAAACTTTTGCCCAACTCTGGAGAGTCAAAACATAAAATCGACTATTGTAATCGGTATCGTATCCGCCATAATGGTGTCATTTGTGCCTGTGAAAGAGTTTCTTCAATTGCTTTTATTTCAACTTCAATAGGGGTTAAGTATACCCAAAAGTCCCTGTTCCATATAATATTATGGTTCAACGCAAATACAGGGTGTTTTGTACTCCCCCTAGAGAAAATGAAACCTTGGAATGATCCATGAACAAAATTTCGGGATGCGCCTTTTCGTTGGCAAATGAGGGACTATGGTATAACAATAAAGCGCAGTTTACGAGTGGCTAAATCGCGACCATAATCCCCTGAGTGAAATAGCAATTACAGAAAACAATTTGAAATACGCTTATACAGCAACTGATTTAGAAGCTGCAAAATAATGTTTTCGTATGTAATTGCGCGAGATAACTATTGAATCATTATAATAAATTTCGCTGTCTAATTTGTTATTTAAGTTTTTGTTAAATATATATTTACATTTTGTTACATTTATATCTTCTGTTTTATCCACACTTCGACATACTTCTGAAATAACGACATGAAAAAATTGTATTCTCAAACATTTTCTTGTTATTTGTATTTTAACAATCATTTATTTTATATTAACTACTTCTATGAAAGCCGATGGGGATGGTGAGTATCTTCTTAATATAGTGTTTCAAATACAACAATGCCTCGGTAGATCGGCGCAGTTTGGGACCGATAGTGTCAGACTAATAAATATCTGCAACAGTCTGCTTTCACAAATCCTGTCGCGAGAGAGACAAACAATGAGAGCGACAGGAAGAGCTTATATACCTACCCGGCCTATTCACCTAGGTCGAACTAAACCAAACCCACCCGAACCAAACCGACCCGGAGCCCTAATCAGTCGGCGGACCGCTCTGGCGACCGGACCCCGTTCGTCTCAGAATTACGGTCCTCGATTCTCGACGGAAGTGCATTTCGTCAGGAGCTTCGGATCCCTTTTGCATCCTTTCGCTATGACGGTCAGAATTTCTCTCCACTTTTGTTATGGTTACTGGTTACTTGACCGTTATGTGCCCGGTCTGAATTTCGGTTTCTGCTTCGGTCTCGACTCCCTGGTTTGTAGATGCGTCTCTTGCTTAAATAATTGGAAGGTGTCTAAACTTTATTTAAAAAATACTTTAAATATGGCTGTAAGAAACCATTTATTAATGGAAATTGCTAAAATGGACTTCAAATTCGGTAATAGAGGTTTTTTTTTGTTTGCAAAAAAAATGTAACAGACAAACTATTTGTATGTATGAAAAGAGAATACCGGAGGTATTTCAGCATATTTTTACAAAATACAACATTTAATTTTAAGGGTTCGTGGTGGGCCCTCTCCCCCTCTCCCCCCCTCCCCCCCTCCCCCTCTCCCCCTCTCCCCCTCTCCCCCTCTCCCCCTCTCCCCCTCTCCCCCTCTCCCCCTCTCCCCCTCTCCCCCTCTCCCCCTCTCCCCCTCTCCCCCTCTCCCCCTCTCCCCCTCTCCCCCTCTCCCCCTCTCCCCCTCTCCCCCTCTCCCCCTCTCCCCCTCTCCCCCTCTCCCCCTCTCCCCCTCTCCCCCTCTCCCCCTCTCCCCCTCTCCCCCTCTCCCCCTCTCCCCCTCTCCCCCTCTCCCCCTCTCCCCCTCTCCCCCTCTCCCCCTCTCCCCCTCTCCCCCTCTCCCCCTCTCCCCCTCTCCCCCTCTCCCCCTCTCCCCCTCTCCCCCTCTCCCCCTCTCCCCCTCTCCCCCTCTCCCCCTCTCCCCCTCTCCCCCTCTCCCCCTCTCCCCCATCACCATCTTCACACCATGCCTACCGCTCGACTCCCCAACAATCTCCGAGACAGTAAAATAAACGAAAGGGCGCCGCCAATAGTCTCATCCGCTAGCCCACACGGAATTGTCCATCCACACCACAGTATTTCTCATGAATTCTGATTGACCCCATTTCTATTTCTCAAGAATCTGTTCAAGAATCTTCTATTGGCCGTAATACTGAGAGAAATTATCTTACCAATTTTGGTCTCGACTCCCTTAGAAATAACGCTATTATCAAGGATAACGCTTATTTATACTTTATAATGGGACTTATGCGAAAGAAGTACCTTATACCTATGTGATTACTGCATGAGTTCTATCTGCCGACTATTTAGTGAATGTAAAATAAAAATTTAAACCCTCCTTCCTTGAAGAGAATTTATTACAATTCTTGTTTGGACGTATTATGTCAAGGTCGCTAGTGAAGTATAGTTTTGTTTATTTAATATTTCCATCCGGAATCTAAATAAAATAGTAAAATAGTTTAGACCGGGGCCCCGGTTTCGTTAGAAGTACATTTCTGTCCCCACTACTTCTTTTGTAGTCGCGGTGGCATCATCTTAAGCCTGCCCTACAGGATCAGACTTGTCTTGAGACATGCCTCGGAACGAGGTCTTATGTCTCGTGCTGGAAAGGTGGAGAGGAGAAGAGAGAGAGACTTATCCCGAGAGATATTTCGAGGCAAGTCTTATCGTGTAGAGGCCGCTTTAATTTTTACTGAAAACAAACTGTAATGAATAATGGCGAGCCGAATAACATGCCGCTTCGTTAAAGATTCGTCCTGTCCCCCGAGCGTGACTTATATGGAGACAAAACTGTACTTCACTTACTGTACTTTTTACTTCGCTTCTAAATTCTCTCTTTCAGAAGCAAATAAAAAATATTTTTAAAGGAGGTCTGGGTCCATAAAGTGTTCATTAAGAATAGAATATTAACGAATAGAACTCTGGAGTAATGGAATATGTGTATTTCCTCAAATAAACTCACTCGAATGTATTCGTCATCAGTCATGCTGTATCCCAATTTGAAATTATGAGACAAAAGGTCAGTAATAGATTTGATGCCATTTGCTTGCACCGACAGTACAGACGTAATGAAAGCAGCATAAGCATTGTACATTACCAAGGCGAACATTAGACTAAACAACAGAACTGTTTTTCCTGACGGATTGCGCGGTGTCCACGCTGACCCTGCATTAACAGTGAATAAATATGTATATGCATAATAAATTATATTATAAATAATATAACTATGTGCGGGAGTATACATTTACGTATAAATATGAATTGCAATATTGCAGATTTAATAAAATTTTGTACATAAAACCTTGCATGCACATTATACTGATACACCAAAGGGCAGCTTCGCCTATGCCAATGCGTTTTTCCTCCTCGTAATGTAGGACAGTCTTCGCAGCATAAATTATCAATCCCATTGCAATCAGTATTGCAAGATATGTAGAAGCAACGCACAACAACAGATAATTATTAAATGGCTGCCGAAATATATCTCTCATAGTGCCACTTTCCAGTGGATGGTAATAAATGTTTCTCCTATATGGAAATGTATATCGAATGTACGGATGTCTTTACGACGTTCTGACTATTTTATCAGTACATTAACTAGCGTTGATACGCCACTTCTGACGCCCTTGACTGGCGTCTGCGTACTTTCACGCTCTGGGATTAGGCAGAAGTAGTAGCAAAATAAAAGTTTAAATTTTTATTAGTGTCGGCACGTGTTCCAGGCACGAGGCGAGCTGGACAAAACTTTCTCGGCAGAAGCGAATGCTCGGAAAGGCCGGACCGCCTTGAAGGGGTAATTTTTAAATATCTGTACCGGTCAAAGCTTTAACTTCTATATTGTTGCAAACACCCTATGTAGAAGAATTCGATTATTAGTTTTCGATTATTATTTTAAAAGATACGATGGTCAAGTTCGGTTTTTCAAATGGAACTATTTTTTTTGAAGACCTGAGTTGATAGTGCGTTCCAAGACAAATCCAATAAGCTATAATGTATACACTTTATTTCCACAGGTATTTAAGATATTGCGCTTGCAAATTTACTGATTTTCACTAGAAGAAAACCCTCTGGAATAGCAAGGACCGGGGCGGTCTTACTGGCGCCACGGGTGGCACTGTCTGATGAAATAGATACGTACCTGCCAAAGGTCTACGCCAGGAATGGCAGGCCCAAAGGCTGGACAATTCTTTTCCGTCAGAAATGCTACGTAGGTAGGTACATCTGCGGAATCGAGAAGCGCACCGTTACTTTTATTTCGCACTTGCTTCTACGCTCGGATGGCCGGTTCTTTTGGGAGGCATGCAAGTTGGATTGGTGAAATATCCATTCCAGCGTATTAAGAAATTCTTTTCTTCATCGTGTCGAAAGGGAAGTGACGCCAATGGATTCCTTATGTTTTTCTAATGAAAATCATACCAAATATCATGCAAATCGGACTACTTTGACACAAGCTATTTCTATTCCCTATGTAAAAGTTGTCCCATTTACACGACATTTGGTATGATTTTCATCAGAAAAACATAAGGAATCCATTGGCGTCACTTCCCTTTCGACACAATGAAGAAAATAATTTCTTAATACTCTGTAATGGATATTTCGCCAATCCAGCTTGCACCCTCCCAAAAGAACCGGCCATCCGAGCGTAGAGGCAAGTGCGAAATAAAAGTAACGGTGCGCTTCTCGATTCCGCAGAAGTACCTACCTAAGTAGCATTTCTGACGGAAAAGAATTGTGCAGCCTTTGGGCCTGCCATTCCTGCCGTAGACCTTTGGCAGGTAAGTATCTATTTCAACAAGCAATACCACCCGTGGCGCCAGTAAAACCGCCCCGGTCCTTGCTATTCCAGAGGGTTTTTTCTAGTGAAAATCAGTAAATTTGCTAGCGCAATATCTTAAAAACCAGTGGAAATAAAGTGTATACATTTTAGCTTTTTGGATTTGCCTTGGAACTCACTATCAACTCAGGTCTTCAAAAAAAATAGTTCCATTTGAAAAACCGGACTTGACCATCGTATCTTTTAAAATAATAATCGAAAACAAAATTCGTTCACGCTAATAAATTGCCCCCCTCGAACCATGCAATTCCCTATTTTTTTTATATTTTTATCGACAATTCTTTAGGAGAAAACCGGCTGTCCATTCTTATGTGGGGCACCCTGTAGAGAGAAGAAGTGCAGCATATTTGAAATACTGTTGGTAATTTGGAATACCGAAGTATCTAATAAACTACTAACGCTATTTAATTTGTAACACCGTAGATTATAGGGGCTAATGACCTGTTCACTAATGACATTTGTGGATGAACCGCCATTTTTACATTTTCGTCTTAATCTGCAGAGGAAGCAAACGTCAATCTGCAAAACTTTTGCGCGTATTCAATCGTTCCAATCATGGTTAAAATATGTCAAAACATCAGTGTTAAACACTTAATCGACTCATTTGCATGTTCCTTCTATGGTTCCGTGCCAGTTTTGCGATAATTTCGAGAATACAAAGTGTGACATGAAATTTTAGGTTTCAATGCAATGTTGCTAATTCAGAATACCGAAGGTGAAGGTAATTTGGAATATTCCAAAGCCTACCGATGCTTTTATTTCAAGCGTAATGGCTACCACCGCATCGGTTCGTCTGTTAGAATGATGCAGCATCTGGGTAGAAGTGTGCAAATCGTGACCGAGTGCAGTACCTATATAACCTTTTTTAGCATTTGTGTAAATATTCTCTTATAGATATCTACATCTTCAAGATTGGTAGAAACGTGTGAACCGTGACCGAGTGCAGTATGTAACCGTTCTTAGCATTTTTATAAATATTCTGTTATACATATCTCCTCAAGATATCTATATTTTAGGAATGTCGACGGTAAACAGATACAAAAAAAGGAAGCAGTGAAGTTCGGAGGATATGTCCGCAGCGGTTACTGCTGTCCGTGAAAAAAATAGGCTATTTGAAGGCGGCAAGATATTTAAATATTCCCAGAAATACACTATTCAGATTAGTAAATGATAAGGAGACACCGATTGACCAAGTAACTAATAAAATGATTGGTCGTAGACCTGTATTTGAAAAAGATTTCGGAAAACAGCTGGTTGATTATGTTCTAACAATGGAAAGTAAATTTTATGGTCTAACACAAATGGATCTGCGACGAATAGCGTATCAACTTGCTGTAAGAAATGCCTTACGAAATCCCTTCCAAGAGGGATTTGCTGGCAGATATTGGTTAAATAAATTGGTCCATAGTCCAGAGCAAAATTCCAAAAATTATTGTTCGTCGGGGAAAAAAGCAAGACTGTGCTATCACATCAGCTGAAAGAGGGTCCCTGATAACTATCGTCGTTTGTATGAGTCCGGCAGGAATATTTGTCCCTCCCATGATAATTTTTCCTCACAAAAGTATGTCACCAGTTCTAATGAGAGGTGCTCCGCTTGGATCAATTGGAAGAGCACATCCTTCGGGATGGATCCAAACCAACTTATTTACGAAATGGTTCGAACACTTTATCGAATTTGTGAAGCCAATCGATACATCTCCACTGCTGTTGTTACTTGATGGACATTACTGTCACACGAAAAACTTAGAAGTCATCGATTTAGCTAGGAAGCATCATGTGACCATCCTTTCACTACCACCTCACTGCAAACACAAAATTCAGCCGCTGGATAGGACTTTCATGGGTCCATTGAAGACTTACTACAGCGAAGAAATTTGGGTTTTTCTTCTAGAACAAAACAGATCACCTTATGACAATGTTGAGCTATTTGGAAAAGCTTATATCAAATGTCAAACAGGAGAAATAGCAACCAACGGGTTTAAGATAGGTGGCATATATCCCTACAACCGGCACATATTTTCAAACGCAGATTACATGGCTACTGCACAGGAAGAACACGAAATCGAAGCTTCGAATGAATCTGAAACAGTGACTACATTTTTATCTCATGTGGATATTATTCAAGACGAAAATCCCTAGTAGCACAAAATATTGAATGCACATACATCCACTATTAAAAAGAGGTTCAATCTCTTTTTGATACTTACATACACACAATATTTATTCTAGATCAAGAGACACGGTAGTGTCTCGCGCCAAGTATATATATATATATGCGCAGCGCGAGACACAGAGTGGCTCTATTACGCCACGACTCGCTATCAAGAACCCTGAGATTTCCGAATCTCAATAACGGCTGATCCGATTAGATTTCGAATGGTCTTAATGGATAGCCTGGGTTCTATTTACATAAGAAAAGTGTCTTCGTTTTGTTCCTACGGACCTTATGAGCTGAGATATTTCGATGTAAAGTGGCAATTTGCCGATTTTCATGTTCCTAAATTTCTTCATCGTCATCGTCCTACACTTCTAGGCAAGAGGGGTGTATGAAAGGGTGAGGAAATGTCTCTCAGGCACGTCGCTCATTGGATATGGGTTTCGGCCAATCGCGTAATAAATTTTGTTGTGACGTGACAGCTAGACAGAGATATTATAACCTACCTAGTGCTAAGTGTCAAATGAAGTAAGTTGTCCGAATTTTAAATGTCACGAGTTTTGACACCAAATAGGACACTGAATTATTGTCTTAATTAACAAGGTAAGTTGTCAGATATTTTTTTAATAGCATTTTAGAGATTTTTGTAAAGCTTATATATATTATTTTAAGAAATGAAGAAGATGCAGAGGACTTGGATATAGAATTGAAGGGGACGCACATTACTGTCTTAAATGTCCAGTGGACCTGCCTCGTCAATATAGAGCGTAGTAGGGAAGTTTCCACATCTTTTTCAAGCTTTATTAGGCTCTTATATTGCCGGGGCAGGTCCCCTGGTCGTTTTATACATGTTTGTCATGTAACGTAAATTACGTTGCTTTCTAATGATTTACCCATCACTGGCCATGTACAAATTTACTGTATAAAATGTCGAGTGGACCTGCCCCGGCAATATAGAGCGTAGTAGGGAAGTTTCCACATCTTTTTCAAGCTTTATCAGGCTCTTATATTGCCGGGGCAGGTCCACTGTACGTTTTATACATGTTTGTTACGTAACGTAAATTACGTTGCTTTCTAATGATTTACCCATCACTGGCTACCAAATTATATTTAATTATATTTTTAATTAATATCAGAAAACACTACAAAATGTGTGAAATCCCCACAAAATTACCTTTTCACAAAAAGGTAAAAAAAGAGCGCCAAGTACAGTATTGTCTCCGTATGTACTCGGTTTGGTGTACACGATACGGGTTACTCGCTATCCCCACCACTTTTTTCTCACTCTTGTCTGGCGAAGGGGAGAGCGAGATGGAACGAGAGCGAGCGAAAGCCAGTGGTCTCGCTCCGTCTTTCGGACGCCGTGTCACTCCGGCGCACGCAAAGCGTTCCATCTCGCTCCCCCCTTCGGCCAGAAAGAAGCGAGAAACGAACACTCGGAATTAGGGTCGCTGTTCACTATACGGGTTACTCGCCGGTCCCGACCAGTGAGTACATACGGAGACAATACTGTATATATATAATCCCATCAAAAAGAATCCCATTTAAAAACATTGTCGTAAATTAAAAAAACCCAGCAAAAAGAGGACCATTTAAAAACAATATCGTAAATAAATATAAATATAAATATCTTAAAGTGCTTTATTAAACTTTATGAACGTAATGATATACAACAATTGCGCCAATTAACATAATGGCTAATTAAACAAAGAAAAAAAGCATTAAATAATAATAAGCAGATATATTTTTAGACAAATAAATACTTTAATACGAATAAATATTTTATTCAAAATACTTGGCGCTGCGCAACTGAAAAAATGAAAATTGACTTAGAATAAAAACCCCAACAAACTAAAATACAGAAACAAATACATATTATACACATACATATTAGAAACACAGTCAGATTTATTGCACATGTTTTAACACAAATATCATACGTAGCATATGCACATGCACACATTCACGAACGCACGCACAAGAAGGAAAGAAAGAAAAAAAGAATAATGCAATTTATACATATTTATTCAGTTTAGCAATACCAAATCGGGACGCAGCGCCAAGTATTTTGAATAAAATATTTATTCGTATTAAAGTATTTATTTGTCTAAAAATATATCTGCTTATTATTATTTAATGCTTTTTTTCTTTGTTTAATTAGCCATTATGTTAATTGGCGCAATTGTTGTATATCATTACGTTCATAAAGTTTAATAAAGCACTTTAAGATATTTATATTTATATTTATTTACGATATTGTTTTTAAATGGTCCTCTTTTTGCTGGGTTTTTTTAATTTACGACAATGTTTTTAAATGGGATTCTTTTTGATGGGATTATATATATACTTGGCGCTCTTTTTTTACCTTTTTGTGAAAAGGTAATTTTGTGGGGATTATATATACAATAAATATATACAATATTTATTCTAGATTATATATACAATAAATATGTACAATATTTATTCTAGATTAAGAAACAAATATTTTTTCTAAATATACTGGAAATATTCATTTTATATTATAAAAAATTGTTTTTGATCCTTCGTGATTTGCCAAACCTGTTACCTGTTACGAATTTCTCTTTTTCTATTCAACGATGCGTACTCTGGCGATGTTTACGAAAAACTGATTGGATTTTTTCAAACTTCAGCCATACCCGAAACAATAAGCCCACGTTGGGATTGTCCTGTATTCAAATTACCCCATATAAAACAATTAGAAAAACCCAAGTAACCGTGCGTCGGAACCGGTGGCTGCAATCTGCTGCTCGTTTAAAGTCTATAAACTCGGGTATTTTGTGGAATTTTTGCGTCTACCATGACTTAAATTATGCTTAAAACTCCGCGTAATATGAAAATGCAAAAAATATCGATTTTTCAAAACTTTCAGGGTGGCGTAACCCCTTAATGATAGACACAAAATATTTTTTTCCGAATGTTTGGTAAATATTCGTTTTATATTATGATAAAAAAATTGTTTCAAGTATAAAATAAATATTTATTTAATGATAGAAACAAAATATTTTTTTCCAAATGTTCGAGAAATATTCATTTTATATTATGGAAAAATTAATATACCGCGTTGGCGACTGAACAATACGGTCGTAGTGGCCTCGTCAATCTGGACACCAGTTTGCCATCACACTGTGAGACAATGTGACTAGAAATAATTGTTAAGAGATCGATTATCACTCGTTTTGTCATTCGCAGAAAAGGTAAGTCCATTTACATGTCCGATATATTTATTTCATGCTCTGCATAACTGTTAATTCGCAATTAAAGTTCGTAATGATAGTATTTCATCATATCCCATTTTATAGTTTGCAGTAACTCTAATTTAAAAATGTCGGAGAAACGTAAGCGTTACCAAAAATATAAATTTATAAAGAAAGAGATAGTTTTTTTTCCAGAATCGGAGTCTCGGTACAGTAGAGCAGGGCTCTCCAGCATAGGCGCCTCTCACGTGCTTGCTTCCCCTTCCAATCTTTCTTTCACGCAGCGTGCCTTCCGTTGTCAAGGAGACTGCGCGACGCTACGAAGGCTACATGCCGGGCTAGCCGGGCTAGCGTCCTCGCGGTTAGCGTCGCGCGGTATCCCTGACAACACGGACGAGAGTGGGAGAACCCCGAATATACGCGTACGGCACCTTGGAGAGCCCTGCAGTAGAGGTTTCAAATAGAATTGTGCCAAGTAATTCACAAGCAATAATTCATAATCCTATTATATCGGATTTCAATATAAATCAACACGTTGATCTTGCAAATAACACAAATAAAACAAATTATAGTAGTAAAGATAACCAATCTGCTGCTTTTAGAAATCTAAAATTAATTACTTTGTTAAAAACGTGGTCCCTAGAAAACAAAATCAACCATTCCCCACTGGGTAATTTATTAAAAGGCTTGAAGGACATTTTTCCGGAGTATAAAATTCCACGGGATGCGCGAACTGTGTTAAAAACTAAGCGGTCATTAAATATTGTACCAGCTATTAGCAAAAAGAACACGATAGCTCAGTATACATATTTCGGTATAAAGGGGAATTTATTAAATCTGTTGCAAAATGAAAGTTTATTGAGTGAGTTTTTTAATTTCTTTTACTCGTTAATCCGCATAATTTTTAGAATGTCATCCAAAAAAGGATCTCGCTTGTCAAAAAAGCGGTGTGTAATCCAGTCCTCTGACTCCGATTCTGAGAGTGAAAGCACACAAATTCAACGACCGAATATAGAAATACCAAGTAAGTAGAAAATATAAATATTGCCAAAACATTATTAGAAATATCAAAACAGTAATAATAAATGGAATATATAATAATACATAAATACAAATAAATTGAATAATAAATGTTATAATACTAATAATAATAATAATACTGTATGGCATTGTAAGTACAGGTACAGATGTTGTAACGTTAAATGAGGGACAATTGGCCACGTTAAGTCGGCAGTACATTGAATTGAAGTATGACATGAAACAAATTTTCGGCAAATTAGAAAATTTCGAAATAGTATTAAACGTGGCAGTGACGACTGGATCAAGCAGCTACGTAAATGTGCTGGATGGTGAAAAATCTTTTCTTGACGAGTTGCCATTAACTTCTGTCGCCAGAGTTAACGACTTTGATAGTACAATATCGGAGAGTCCTGAAAAATTTAATTCATTGGTTTGTATTCCTAAGAATCCACACCCACGACGTTGTATTACTGCATTTTTATGAGTAGTTTAGACAATAACGTCCTAAAATCCAATTATACAACATACTTGTATTTGATCACGCATTCGTCTTAAAATCCAGATATTCAACATACATATATACTTGCAATCGATCACGCCTTCTCCACTCACTCGCGACCATTTATCCACGTACAGCAATAATGTATTGATTCATATCCCACAAATAAATAATGGCATATTTTTCAGATACAATTAATATACTTAGTCGGTGGCAATACCACTAAGAAAATAATATCTAACATCACGAATAAATTAATAATAAATGACGCGTCTACGTCGTACTCCGGGCAAGGGAGAAAAAGAAAGCTTTCCTTCATTAATTTAAAATTATATGATGCTATAACTAGTAAGTACTTTTAGTAAGTAGCTTTTGACTCGGTGGACAGGGGGATTCTAGTGCAGGCAATGAGGAAGAGGGGGGTGAGGGAAGGGTTGGTTAGGAGATGCGAGGAGATGTTGGAGGAGACGGTGAGTAGGGTAAGGGTGGGGGACGAGGAGGGGGGAGATTTTGGACTGCTAGGGGGGTGAGGCAGGACTGCCCACTGAGCCCTAGCCTTTTCACCTTGTTGCTGGCGGATATGGATGAGGTTTTGGAGAGAGGTGGGTGGGGGGGGGGGTGAAGTTGGGTAATAGGAAGGTGTACTCGTTGGCGTATGCCGACGATGTAGCGGTGCTGGCGGAGGATGAGGAGGGGATGAAGGGGATGATCGCGAGGTTGGAAAGGTATTTAGATGGAAAGGGGTTAGAAGTTAATGTGGATAAGACGAAGGTAATGAGGTGTTGGAAGGGGGGGGGGGAGATGGAAAAAGGTATCGTGGAGGTGGAAGGGTAGGAAGCTGGAGGAAGTAGGGAAGTATACGTACCTGGGATATACGTTGATGAGGAACGGTGGGCAGGAGGCCCACATAGAGGAGAGGGTGAGGAAGGGGGCGGCGGTGATGGGGAGGGTGTGGGGAATAGGGAAGAGGAGATTTGGGAAGGACTGGGAAAAGAGGGTATGGCTTTTTGAGAAGCTAGTGTGGGCTGTAGTGGAATATGGGGTGGAGGTGTGGGGGTGGAAGGCTAGGGAGAGGGTGGAGGCGCTGCACGAGAGGTACCTGAGGTGGGTACTGGGGGTGGAAAGGTACACACCAGGATACTTGGTGAGGGAAGAATTGCAGAGGGGAATGTTGAAGGGAAGGGCGGGGATGAGGGCGTGGGGGTTTGAGAAGAAGATAGAGGAGGGGGGGCGGTGGAGAACTGGCCAGGTTGTGCTGGGCGGAGATGAAGGAGAGGGCGAGAAGGGGTAAGGCTTTAGAAGGGTGGGAGGAAGAAAGAAAACAATTCTTCGAGGGGTTGGGGTGGACGTTGGAGGAGGTGGAAAGACAGAGGGAAAGAGGGGAAATGAGGGGCGAGGAGATAGTGGCTAGAGATAGAAGGAGGCAGGAGGAGCAGGGGTGGGGGATGATAAGGGAATCGCGGTATAACAGGTGGTATGGGGCGGTGAAGGGGGAGGGAGTGCCCGGATATTTGAAAAAGGGGTGGGGGGAGAGTAGGTGGAGGAGGGTGGTAAGATATAGGTTGGGGAACGAGATGAGGGGGGGAGGTATTGGGAAGAGGAAGAAAGAAGGACGTGTAGAAGATGTGGTTGGGAGGTTGAGTCGTGGGAGCATGTGTGGGAGGTATGTGGGGGGTGGATAGAGGATGGCAGGATATGGTGGGGGAGGTACTAGGAGATGACGGGCAGGGGGAGGGGTGGTTAAAGATAATAGACAAGTGGAGAGGGGGTGAAGAGGTATGTGTGCAAGGAATGGATGAGGGTGTGAACATGCAAAGGGAAGTGGAAGAGGAAACGTGCGGAAGCGGAGGTTCAGGGATGGGGTAGAGGGGGAGAGAGGGGAGGCGTGCGGGCGAGCGTGCAGGCGAGAGTGCGGGTGATAGGGAGTAGGTTGTAAGGAGTAGGTTAAGTTTAGGCTAAGTTTAGGCTAAGTTAGGATAAGATAGAATAAGGCATAGATGATAAGGCGAATGTGAGGACGAAGGAGGTAGATGTGGAGGGAGATTGTAACCCCTAGGGGAACAATAAAGAGCATATATAACTAGTAAGTACCTACCGTTTTTACGTTTTCTAGAATACATGCATACGTACGTAATACATCATTTATTTTATTTTTAATTTCACAGCTGCAACAAGGAGGCAACCATCCGTTACAGAGGTGGAGATCAAGCACTCCGTGAGTTTACTTTTGGCAACAGCCACATCGAGGCTAAAGCATCAACATATTATGTAGTAGTAGTAATACTTTATTGATTCCCCTCGGGGTTTACAATTCTTATCTCTACTCTTCTCTTACATTTAATCCTTAAACCTAAACGCCTTACTCTCTACTCCCCCCAATCCCGCTCGCACGCTCGCCCCTCCGTTCTCCCGCTCGCTCTCTCGCTCTCCCTCCCCCGCCACGCACGCCCTTCCTTCCCCTACCCACCCTAACCTCTGACCCCCGCTTCCGCTCGCCTCCTGTCTCTCACAATCCTTGCTCTTCCACTCTTCTACTGTAACCCCCCTCATTTCTTCCACCCTCCTTATCCATTCCTCTCCACTTCCCTCGTCACACAATACCTCGCTCACCACTTTCTGCCACCCCCTTTCCTTCCCCATTCTGTACACACCTCCCACACGTGCTCCCACGTTTCCTCCCCCCATCCACACATCCTACATTTCCTCTCCTCCTCCTCCCTCCAATACCTCCCTCCTCTCATCTCATTCCCCAACCTGTACCTTGCCATTCTTCTCCATCTATTCTCTCCCCACCCCCTCTTCAAATATCCAGGCACCCCCACCCCTTTTATCCTTCCATACCACCTGTTATACCTGGACTTGCTTATCTTTTCCCATCTTTCCACCTCCTCTCTCCTTCCCCTGCAAACCAGCTCCTCCCCCCTCAATTCCCCCCCCCCCCCTCACCAATTCCACTCCTTTCACTGTCCACCCTCTCTCCTCAAAAAATCCCTTTCTTTCCTCCTCCCATCCCCCCAACACCTTTCCCCTCCTCGCCCTACCTTTTAGCTCCTCCCAACAATCGCTCGCCAGCTCCCCCCCCGCCCCTCCTCTAACTTCCTCTCAGATGTCTACGCCCTCATCCCCGCCCTTCCTTTCATCATATCCCTCCGCAACTCCTCCCTCACAAGATATCCTGGAGTACACCAATCCACCCCCAGCACCCATCTCAAATACCTCTCCTGCAACCCCTCCACCCCTTTCCTCTCTTTCCATCCCCATATTTCTACTCCATACCCCATCGTGGCCCACACCAATCTATCAAACAGCCATACCCTTTTCCCCCAATCCTTCCCAAACTTCCTCTTCCCAATACCCCATAACTGCCCCATCACCGCCGCCGCTTTCTTCACCCTATCCCTCACTTGTGCCTCTTGCCCCCCATTCGACATTAAGGTATACCCTAGATATGTAAACTCCTTCACCTCCTCTACCTCCTTTCCCTTCCATCTCCATATCACCTTCTTTCACCTCCCCCCCCCCCTACATCTCATCATCTTTGATTTTCCCACATTAAGCTGTAACCCCTTCCCATCCATATACCTTTCCAGCCTCGCCATCATCCGCTTCATTCCCTCTTCATCATCCGCCAAAACTGCCACATCATCGGCATACGCAAGGGTGTAAACCTTTTTACCCCCTAACCTCACCCCTCCCCATCCACCCTTTTCCATCTCCTCATCCAAATCCGCCAAGAGCAACGTAAACAAGCTAGGGCTCAGTGGGCAACCCTGCCTTACTCCTCTAGCTGTCCAAAAAACCCTCCCCATCTCGTCCCCCACCTTTACCCTACATACCGTTTCCTTCAATACCTCCTCACATCTCTCCACTAGCCCCTCCCTCACTCCTCTCCTCCTCATCGCCTTTATTAACACCTTCCTGTCCACCGAGTCAAAGGCCGCCTTTAGGTCAATGAAGAAAATCACCATCTTTCTCTCTTTCCTCGTCACCTGCCTATTCATCAGAAAATTCAACACATAAATGTTGTCTATGCAACCCCTTCCTCTCCTAAATCCGGCGTGACTCGGTGGCAGCAACTTCTTCCCTTCTACCTCCTCTCTTAACCTTTCCGCCAACACAGACGCGTACACTTTGTACGCCGTCTGTGTCAGCGTCACCCCCCTGTAATCTGCTACCCTCTTTCCAGCCCCTCTCTTAACTACCGGTACCACTACCCCTTCCCTCCATTCCTCCACCCATCCTTCCCCCTTCCACACCCTATTACAAATATCCCATAACCACTCGTCCACCTCTATCCCACCATACTTCCACACCTCATTTGTTATACCATCTCCCCTCCTGCCTTCCAATCCTTCAGATTCCTTACCACCCTCCTCACCTCCTCCTTACTTAACTCTCTCTCCTCGTCCTCCACCCTCCTTCTTTCCCCCCTTTTCTCACCCTCCACTCTACTCCTCCTAGTAGCCCCCTAAAATAGTCCTCCCACTCCTCCATTTTAATCCCCTCCTCCTCCCTCCTTCTTCTCCCCCTCTCACTATTTACTACTCTCCACACCTGACCCTCTGTCTTCACCTCCTCGATCTCCCTCTCCCACCTTTGTACCTCCTTCCTCTTTTTCCCCTCACACATAATCTTATAGTCCTTTTTCTTTTTCCTATATTCTTTCCCGTCTCCCCCTCCCTCCTCCATCGCCTCAACTCCCTTCTTACCTTCCATTTCTCCTCCTTACATTCCTTATCATACCAACCTCTCCGTCCCACCCTCTCCCCTCCTTGCCCCACCTTCTTTATCACCCCTTTTATCCTGTCCCTCAACTTCCTCCATTCTTCTTGGATTCCTCCGCCCCCTCCCTCCCTCTTACCAAATGTCCTTATGAACTCCTCTCTTCCCTTTTCTGTCCAGTTTCCCCTTGCTACCCCTCTTGCTACCCCCTTGCTTCCCTCCCCCGTTTCCCCCCCTACTACCCCCTTCCTGCCCTCCCCCCTCAACCATACCACCACTGGGTGATGGTCCGACTCCACCCTTTCCGCCACTTCCATTCTCTCCACTCTTTCCCTCGTATCCTCGTTCCCTATCACGTAGTCTATCACTGTATTCCCTCTTCCTCCCGTGTATGTCCATTCCCCCTCCTCATCCCCTTCTACGTTTCCATTTAATATCCCCCACCCCCTCTCCTCCAGAAAGCTACACAGCCTCCTCCCCTCATTATTCACCTCTCTGTACTTCGATCTCCTACTTTCCAGTCCCTTCTCTTCCTCATCTCCCCCCCAAATGTCCCCCTTCACCCCCCGTCCTTGCGTTAAAATCTCCACCTATAACTACTCTCACTCCATCCTCTCTCCCCCCCCCCCCACCCACTCCTCCAGTTCCTCTAGCTTCCTCTGCAGATCCTTATTTACGTACACCCCCACCACCACCCACCACTCCCCCCCATCCTCACCCTGTTCATCATTATGCCCTCCTTCTCGCCCCCTTCCCCTTCCCTTGTTTCCAACCCCTTCCTGACCCCCATTATCATTCCCCCTCTTGCCCTTCCTTTCTTATTCTCCCTTCTTGCCCACTGCTTCTCCCACACATACCCCCTTGGCAACTTAACTCTCACCCTTTCCCAGTCTCTTTCCTCTATCCACGTCTCACACAGTACCACTACCTCCCATTCCTCCAAACCCTTCCAGAACTCTATGTCCTTATTTTTCACCCCTGCCACGTTCCAGAAAGCCACCTTATAACTTCCTTTCCCCACTACATCCCCTCCCTCCCTTATCCTCTCCCCCCTTCCTTTCCCCCCTTTCTCGTTTCCCTGATCCTCCATCCATTTCTCTCCTATTTCATCCCACCTATTCATCCTCCCATTCACCCACATTTTCATGTACCCCACCTGTACATTCACCCCCTTCCTCCTCTCCTCCTCTGCCTCTCTCTCTCTATCTTCCACTTCCCTCTTCTCTCCTCCTCCGTGAGGTCATCCTCAATCCTCTCCTTCCCGACCTTCAACTTTTTCCTTGCCTCCATAACTTTCCTTTTTTCCTCCCTTCCCGCCAACTTCACTAGCACCATTCCTCTGCCATCCCCTCCCGCTTTTCCTATCCTTGTCACATCCTTCATACTCACCCCCTCCAGCCCCATCCTCTCCCAAAGCTTCGTCACCCCCTCCTCCACATCCCCTCCTTCCCACCCCAATCTCCTTATTATTACATTGTTCTTTCTTCCCTCTCTATCCTTCCTATCCTGCATTACCTCTATCCTTCTCAGCCTTATTTTCCATTCGTCCACCTGTCCCTCCTCCACCCCTTCCTTACCCTGTCCTCCTCATTTCTCCCATCTCTCCACCTTCTCTATCACTTCCAACATCCTTCTGTCCCTTCCTTCCAACTTTTCCAATTCTTCCTCCAATCCTTCTCTCGTCGCCTTTTCTTCCCTCATCCACTCTTCCCACTTCCTTCTTTCCCCTCTCCATTCCTCCTCCATCATTCTTCTTTCCTCCCTCTCTTTCCTCATCTCCTCTTTCATCTCCCTTATCTCCCTTATTAACTCCATCATCACTCCCTCCATACCCCCTCCCCCTGCTCCTCCCCGTCTTTGCCCCCTTTTACCGGTGACCTTTCCGTTTTGCCACTCTTTTTAAACCCTCGCCACCCCTCTCTTTCTGAATTCCCCACCTCCTCCTCTCTTTCTCTCTTTTTTCCCATACCACTCTCCATGCTCCCTATACTGCTCCCCACACTACTTCCACTGTCCTTCCTATTCCTTTCCTTTATCGCTTCACTCCCCTTGTCCTTCCCCCCCTCTTCCTCCCCTCTCCCCCTGTATGCCCTTCTCCCCCAGACCCTCCAGCCCCAATCCCACCGAAATTCCCTTTCAACATTCTCCACTATCCTTTTCCCCCGTTTAAAAATTCCCGCCTTTTCTGCCGACACCTTTACCTCCTTTCCTCTCCGACAGGTGTCATCCCTTGCACCTATCCTTGCTCCTTCCCGCCACACTTCTCTCACCACTATCCCTAACCTCCAAACCTTACCTTCTCCTTTCTATATCTCTGTCACCGTTACTCCTAGCCCTTTCTCTCTTATCCCTATCCTTTCCACACCTCTCCCTTCACCTCCACACTCGCACTCCACTCCCCTTTTCACCTTCTCTCTACGCTTTCTCCACACCACACACACCACTCGCTTCCAACACACCTTTCACCCAACGCGACCGGAAACGGAAGTCAACATATTATGTAATGTACCTATATATATTTTTAAGAATAAAAAATATATAGCACGTGGTTTCAAATAAAATGTTTTCTCCATTTAACAAATATGTATTGTACATATGTTTCTATACAGATTTATGTATAATAGAGGTGTTAAAGTGTTTAAATAAATATAAAATTAATGTTCATTTAAATGTTTTTCAAGCGTTTACTCAATATTGTCTGAATATTCAAATCACATTTTTTTAATATTAATTTTACATTTCCTGAATATTTATTTCACATTTCCTGAATATTTATTTCACATTTCCTGAATATTTATTTCACATATTCTGAATATCTACTTTACAGTTTTTAAATATTAATTTTACATTTCCTGAATAGTAGTAAATATGTTTATTTTTTGCCTTTCGGCCTCAAAATGGGATTATATGTGATGTGTGTGTAAGTGTTTCTGGGACTGTTAACTCAAGATTGTGCTTTCGTTTTGACTTCTTCCTTCATCTTGTTCTTCTGTTTTCTTCTTTTTTCCAGAACCATTCTCATCCACTCCACTCCTTCTTCTTCTCCCTTTAGTATCCCTCGGATCGTTGAATTTTCTCTTTTCAGCTCCTTACAGTCTTGTAGCATGTGACCTAGTGTCTCTCTAGCCCCATTACATAGTCTGCATACTGTGTCTTTTTCCTCCTTCCAGTACTTGCTTCCTCGCTCTTCATTCCCACATCTAAACCTTGCAATCATGCTTTAATCTCTGCCTCTGTAGTTTCCGTTTAGGTAATTTGCTCTCTGGTTATCCCTGATTTCTGCGTAATGTGCGTTGTATCTGCCTCCTTGTATTCTGTCATACTGCCATTGAACCTGCTCTGCTCTGTCTCTTTGCGTTAGTTCCTCAGCAAACTCTCTTCCTCTCCTTCTTTCTATTTCAATTTCTTAGATATCCACCATTTTTTGCCTGTAGTATGCGTCTCTCATTTCCTCCCATTTCGACTTTTTCTCTGCTTGCTTCGCGTCTATTTCCCTCCAGGATTCTTGTACTATTTTGTTCTTGTTCAGCCGTTTCGTTTCCTCCTCATATTTTATTGCACTTTTCCCCGCTTCTATCCTTACTTTGTCCGTTTTTGTTTGCTGCAAAATTAGATATGCTGGTGTATTGAAGTCCAAACCTAAAGTCCACCTTATGTATTTCTCCTGTATTTTCTCTACCTTGCCTGCTTCCATCCATTCCCAAATTTCTGACGCGTACAACAAGATTCTTTTCACTATGCTTCTGAATATTCTCATTCTTCTCTCAAAATTGTTCTTGAACATTCTTTGTCCTATTCCCCATATCTGCGCCATTGCTATTCTAGCTTTCTTTATGACTTCTCTTATATACATTTCTCTGCCCCCATTTTTCTGGAAATTATATCTTAACCCAGTCAGCCACGTCCGTATTTGCAGATTTTGCTCAACGCCTGAATACAAATGTTTGTGGCAGAAAGACTACAGATTTGATACAGGATTTGTTATATCCGATGATGAAAGCAGACTGACAGCAGAAGGCCAGCAGATTGTGCTGCCTTAACCTGCGAGCAGATTGGCAGCAGGTTCTGCTGATACAATTTAATGGCAGGAATCGAGCAGACCCTGCGCAGCGCATTCTGACGGCAGATAGGCAGCAGAAATAGAGCAGATTCTGCTTACACAGTCTGCGTGCAGTTTGGCGGCAGAAAGTAAGCAGAGTCTGCTGGTACAATTTAATGGCAGAAATCGAGCAGACTCTGCGCACCGCGATTTGACGGCAGATAGGCAGCAGGAATTGAGCAGATTCTGCTGACATAGTTCATGACGCGACGCCGTCAGCCGGCGACCGGGCGAGCGCTTCTCGCTTGCGAAATAGCACCGCGGCGGGAATAAGTGGCCGAGGGCTCGATCACTCAGGGCTCTCAAGAACACACGGCTCAAAAGATTGTGGCCGATCGAGTTTCGATTGCATCCGAGCTTACTAGGGCTGGTTTTTTTTGCATCGCTAACATTCTAAAGTATTTCATGAATATTGTGGGGCCACTGCCAAGCCACAGGTTCCCGTCTAGAACACTTTTCTTTCATGAGGAAACATCACTGTGACGCCATCTAATATAAGACCCTTTCGCGCAGTCCCGTCACAAAATTTAATTTACATTGCTACGGTTATGTTTATTTTCCCCTTGTTAACATAAAATAACGGATAGTGGATTTTGAAATAAATGCGTATTTCTTTGCTCTACACATTTCTACTAATAATGAGCATCTTAGATTTTAATCTATGAATACTGCTACGAATAAAATACCACAAGACTTTATTCATCTCAGTGTTCTGGTTTCTAACCCTTGCCACCTCTACGAAATACATAACATTCGTTTCCATTCTTTTCTTTATTACCCCACCATCCCGCTTTATTTATTTGCCCTGATAACCAGATCTGGCTGTAGAATCTGACATCAGAACCGTAGTCGTCTGTGTCCGCATTTGGCTGCGTTCTGAGGTGCAGATTCTGATGTCAGATGCCTGATGTCAGATCGGCAGCAGATGGACAGCAGATTCTGCCGTCTGCTAGGCACAGCCAACAGCGCCATCTGAGGGCCAGAATTTTCAAACAATTCCCTACCCGTGACGTCACATGCCCGTCCCTACCCTTACATAACCATCAAGCAGATTCTATATACATTATATTAAATAATTAATTCTATTTATCTAAAAAAGTATTTATTTTTTAATAATATACATTACAATTGTTACAAAATAAGTTGTGCATATAAATACGAAGAGGGACACATTTAAATTTAAATTTACAAATCCACGTCCCGTCACCACTGGTACCTAGTAGGGGAGATATCAGAAAATTTCAATCAATATTTTGGACATCTTTTTTGTGGAAAAGCATCATATTTCCTGTTGTGTTAGCACTGAAAACAAACACAATATTAGTATAAAATTAAACGTAACGTATGAATAAACAGGATACATGCGATACTTACATCAGCTTCATCTCCACACAGTACACTCAGCTCAAACGATTGTGGCCGTTCGAGATTCGATTGCATTCGAGCTTACTAGGGCTGGCTTTTTTGCTTCGCTAACATTCTACATAATTTCATGAATATGGTGCGGGCACCGCCAAGCCACAGGTTCCCGTCTAGAACACTTCTATTTCGTGAGGAAACATTACTGTGACGCCATCTAATATCAGACACGTTCGCGCAGTCCCGTCACAAAAGTTAATTTACATTGCTTCGGTTATGTTTATTTTCCCGTTGTTAACATAAAATAACAGATAGTAGATTTTGAAGTAAATGCGTATTTCTTTGATCTACACATTTCCACTAATAATGAGCGTCTTTGATTTTAATCTATGAGGACTGCTAGGAATAAAATACCACAAGACTTTATACCTCTCAATATTCTGGTTTCCTAACCCTTGCCATCTCTACGAAATATATAACATTCGTTTCCATTCTATTCTTTATTACCCCACCATCCCGCTCTATTTATTTGTGTCTTCCATTATAAATCCATTGATTTATTTATTTTGGACATTACAAATTTATCGTTTACAGTCTCAAAATTATTGATTTTTTTTAGGTTCATTGTAATAAAAGTCATTTGACATTTATTTTTGGCGTCATTTACGCTACAGCATCGTGAACAGAGCCGACCGCGCAGATTTATATAATTATGACAATCATAGGCACATGCCGCCACAGTGGTGTTTCAACATGAATTGGAAGTGTTCTAGACGGAAACCTGTGGCTTGGCAGTGCTCTCACCATATTCATGAAATACTGTAGAATGTCAGCGATGCAAAGAAGCCAGCCCTAGTAAGCTCGAATGCAATCGAAACTCGATCGGCTACAATCGTTTGAGCCGTGTGTACCGCTCGCATTTGCCAGCATTTCACTGCGGAGTATATATTTGGTATACCCGTCTCTAAGGGTGGTATTATCAATCGTTGCTTAAGACGATCTTAGTCTTAAGCAACGACCGATGATAATACCGCCCCCAGATGACTGAATGAATAGTTATCATTAATTCTTTTACATTTGGAAGAACTGTCTTTAAAAGTTTAAATAATTACTTTGAACCTCCCTGGTATTCAATTGACTAACAACCTGCTAAGTAAAATATGAAAAATGTTATAATACCCATCTAAATAAATACTTGGTTTTCCAACTTTTTTTCTTGCATTAAATATGGTAAGAATCAGATCTTTCAAGTCGGTCTTATAAACGTGTTCTATATATTATTTGCGCTTAAGACTTTCGAACTGTTTTTAAATCTATACTATTATATAAAATTGCATACTATGTCCGCATTAAACGTTAAGGATCCTGACATCAGGACCTGCTTCATTTCTGCCGCCAACCTGCGGTCGGTTTTTGTCAGCAAGATCTGATCGAAATCTGATATCAATCTTGATCCTGATGTCAGGCTCTGACAGCAGAACCATAGTCAAATGCGGACATAGTAGGACCCGAATCTGACGTCAAAATCTGCTCCGTATCTGGCACCAATCTGCCGTCAGATCGCGCTGCGCACGATCTGCTCGATTTCTGCTCCCAATCTGCGGTCAGACCACGGCAACAGGATCTGCTCGGTATTTGCCGTCAATCTAATGTCAGATCCTGATGTCAGGCTCTGACCGCAGAACCATAGTCAAATGCGGACATAGTAGGACCCGAATCTGACGTCAGAATCTACTCGAATCTGACATCAATCTGCTGGCATACTGCGGTCAGTTTGCTTACTGGGTAAGTATTTGAACCCCTTTACTTCTTCCAAACTGTGCCCCTGCCAGCCCCATTCTTCTCTCTTCTGCTTTCCTCTTCCTTTATGGAAAATCAGCACCTTAGATTTCTCTGCGTTCAGTTGCAACCCTTTCCTTTCAAGGTATTTTCCGAATCTTCGTATCATGTCCTTAAGATCCTTTGGTTCATTTGCTAGTAACGCTATATCGTCCGCATTTGCTAGAGTCCAGATTTTTTCTTTTCCTACTCTTACTCCTCCTGCTAGGTTTTTTCTCATGGTTTCCTCCAAGTTCGCTACATATATTGTAAATAACGTTGGACTCAGTGGGCATCCCTGTCTTACTCCTTTTGTTGTCCAGAATTTGGATGACATTTCTCCGTTTGCTTTTATAGTATTTCTTGTTTCTTTGTAAATTTCTCCGATTCTCATCCTCAAGCGTTTACTTATTTCCTTTTTCTTCATGATGTTCTGAAGTTTCACTCTATCCACTTTGTCGAATGCAGCGCTTAGATCCGCCAAAAAGGTATACAGCTTCCCTCCTTTTTTCTGTATTTCTCTGTTAGCTACATAGTTCAGAATAAAAATGTTATCTGTTGTCGACCTACCGCTCCTGAATCCTGCTTGCGTTTCTGGTACTATGTGGTTCTTTTCCAATTCCTCTTTTAATTTTTTTTCTAGGACCATAGCATATATTTTGTACGCTGTGTTTAG
Source organism: Andrena trimmerana (assembly GCA_951215215.1). NCBI lineage: Eukaryota > Metazoa > Arthropoda > Insecta > Hymenoptera > Andrenidae > Andrena > Andrena trimmerana. The sequence continues at coordinate 14,213,714 of OX578062.1, forward strand.
GATTGTTATCCCCCGGTAGTTGCTTACCTTTTCTCTATCTCCTTTTTTGAATATTGGTGAAATCACCCCTTCTTTCCACCTCTCCGGGAATCCTTCTCCCTTCCACACTTTATTGAAAATTTCTGTGATCCTTTTTACTATTTTCACGTTACCGTAAATCCAGGCTTCATTTTCTATTTTGTCTTCTCCTGCTGCTTTCTTCTTTTTTAATTTCCTGATTTGTTCTTTTACTTCTGCTTCTGTTATTTTCTCTTCCTCTTCTCCTTCCGTGTTGTCTATTTCTTCCCACTCTCCTAGTTCTTTTTTACAGTCCACGCCTTTTAGCAATATTTTAAAATGATCCTTCCATTCTTTTAAATCTATTTTATTGGAGAACCCTATTCTTTTCTTTCTTTGTTTATTTATATATTCCCAGATTTGATTTTCTCCCTTTAGTTGCATTATCTCATTTTCTGTATTTTCTTGTAATTCCCTCCTTTCTTCGCACACTGTTTTGTACTCCCTTCTTTTCTTTTGGTAGTCTTCTTTGTCTCCTTTGTCCCTTCTCCAGTTCCTCAGTGCTTTCCTGGCTTCTCTTTTCTTTTTTGTACAATTCGCATTCCACCACTTAAAGCTGCCCAATTTCCATTTTTTTATTTTTACTTCTTCTTTCCGTACTGCATTATTTATTTATGTTTCCTACCATTTCTTCTACCATTTCATTCACCTCTGTCCTATTAAAGTTTATTTTGTTTAATTCCATTTGAAACTCTCTCTTTCCTTCCTCTGTCCAGACTCTTTTCTCTCTCCACCTCTTCTCCTGATTTCCCTCTCGTTCTCTCCTTTTATTTCCCCTATATAGTTCTGCTATTAGCGGCATATGGTCTGACTCAACTCTTTCTTCCACTGTGAATTTCTTGATATCTTCTTTCGCCTCGACATTTGTTATTATATAATCTATTACCGTGCTGCCTCTCGGTCCTGTGTATGTATACTCTCCTTTATCATCTCCCTCCATATTCACGTTCAGAATATTCCACCCTCTTTCCTCCACCATCTCTAATAACAACTTTCCCTCTGCGTTTTTAACTTTATCTTTTGATCTCCTTACGTCATGTTTTCTTCTATTCTAAAATCGCCCCCATCCTGTCCAATTCTCGCATTGAAATCTCCTCCGATTATCATTTTCTCCACTTCCCTCTCCTCTATTATCTGGTCTAGCTCTTCTTTCGTCTCCTTCATATCTCTGCTGTACACTGTTATTACTCTCCATTTTTCATTTTGTATCCTGATTTCCCTCTCTTGAATATGTTCCGTTCCTGCGTTCGATTCCGCCTCTTCTATGCCCTTTCTTATACCTGTGATAATTCCGCCTATCGCTTTCCCTTTTTTTCTCTCTCTGGTGGCATATTTACATTTCCATGAGAATTCTTGTGGCAATTTATCTTTCAACCCTTCCCATTGTTTCTCTTCAATCCACGTTTCTACTAATCTTATTACATCGAGTTCTTTTAAGAAATCCCAAAACTGTTTGTCTTTGCTGAATAATCCTGCTACATTCCAGTATACTATTTTAAGTGTATCTATTTCTCTTTGACCGCTTATTTTTCTTTTCCAAAATCTGTGTACCCCCTCTCCCCGCATATCTGCATCCGCAGGCGCGTTGGGAATGGGTGTTGGTACTGCCTTTTGTCGTGCTTTCGTTGTCCTTGTAAGCTCTGCGATCCTCCAATAATTTAGAAGTTCACAGAACTTTGCCGACTCCAACAATTTACCTCTTTTAGCCCACCGTCCTCTTTCCAAATAAATGTCTTATCGTTGATTTTTACATTCCTGTAACTAACTTTCACCTTTGCCCCTTGCCCCCTTTCCGCCTTGGCTATGTCTTTAATATTTTTTTGTATCTCCCTTTTCTTTTTCGTCAGGTCATTGTCAATAAACAGCCTCTTATCTTTCAATGTACTCTTCTTTAGAATTACTGCTCATTTCTGTTGCCAGCTTTTTAACTTCGCTATCAGTAGCCCTCTTTTCTCTCCCATTCCTACCCAGTAGGCTTCGTCGATTTCTGCTTCTACCTGCAATTCGTGCCTTAACACATTCTCCACCGTATCCTTCGGCGTCTCTTTACGCGGTAAATCTTCTCCCCTTAGGGTGATATTATTTCTTCTCTCTCTTTTTTCCCTGCCTTCTTCCTTCCTTTCTAGCCCCTCCAGTCTTCCTGTCAGCCCCTCTGCCTGAAACTTCTTGGCCTCCAGTACTTCTATCCTTCCTCTCATTTCCTTCCTTTCCTTTTCCCATATCTCATCCCTACTCTTCCACTCGTCCCTCAGATCCTGCATTCCCTGCCTCAGATCTCTATTATCTTTTCTCAACTCTTCCAAGTTTTTCTTAACTGCCATCACAGCTTCCATCAATTTGTCTAATTTGGCATTAATTTCTTTTTCCTGCTCTGTCTTCCGGCTGTTTGGCGTTTCTGCAGTTCCTATAATTACCTCAGTTTTCTTCATCGGAGGCGACCTTCCTACTTTTCTCGCTTTTAAAAATTCTTCCTCTATTTCCTTTTCGGCCCTTAACCTCTCCTGCTCCTCCTCGCCCTCCCGTTTCCTCTTGAACGAGTCCAGTATTGAGCCTTCGCTGTCCGCTCTTCTTCTTCCCAGTTCTTCTGCCAACGATGGTCTTCCCCTTCTTCTCGTTTCCTTTTGCACTTGCCCGCCTTCGCCTACTCGGCTCATTAGAGTCACCGCTCTTCTTTACCTACTGCTGGCTCCGCTTTATCTTCTTACTTCATTCACTCCCGCAGATGTCACGTATCCTTGCCACGTATCTTCGTGCACTAGTTTCACACCTTCTCTTCCTCACCTTTTATCACACCCTTCGACTTTTTATTAACTGTCGATTATACTATCCACCGGAGCCTTGTCTACTCCCCTCGTTTTCCACCCGACCTCGTAATTTTCTGCGCACTTTTGCCACACTTTTCGCCTATTTCTTTCGCCTGTATCCATACACACGTTATTCTCTCGCGCACGTCACGTGGTTCCCCCTACATTTCCTGAATATTTACTTTACATTTTTTAAATATTAATGTTACATTTCCTGAATATTTATTTAATATTTTCTGAATATTTGCTTCACATTTTCTAAATATTTCTTTTATATTCCCCGAATATTTAGTTCATATTTTATGAACATTTATTTCACATTTTCAGTATGTGTATATAATATTTGGAATCAACATGTTTTTCATATTAAAAATTGTGGCTAAAAAAATATTTTTTTAATATTTGGAAGTAATATTTAACCAATATTTTGTGCTACTAGGGTAAATTCACCGGGATCGTCTTCAAGTAGCACTGAAAGTCCCCATGTTACGTCTTTTGATATTACTCCTTTACCAAACCCAAAAAAGGGAACTTGCAATAGAGGTCGAAAGCCGGCGAAGTCTGCAATAATTTTTAGTTGCTCTTACAGAAAGGGGATATTCTTCCGAATGGCCCCAGTGGTGGCCGATCGAGATGAGGTTTGGGGGGAGGGCTGGGGAGGGGGTGTGAACCCATAATCTAAAATTGTAACTTCGGGTATTTATTAGTTTCCGCAATATTAATAAAAAATTGTTAATTTATTTTGGATTTTTTTTTGATGTTAGTGCAGGCCTCCCTACCCGGGAGCCCTTCCGTCCCCCCATTTTCCACTTTTGAAATTTTGTAACCACAGTCTCATTTTTAGCATCGCCAAACTCATATCGGTTCGCTACCATGCTTTATGCGCCCCCGCGCCGCTCTAACCCAAACCAATACTAATACACGGAACATGTTGGAAAGTGGAATGTGTTATGTTGGTATATGTAAACAGAAATATTGTTAAGAGGGGGGACCGTGGTAAAGTGATTAAAAAAAATCGGCAAGGTGTACCCTTTTATGCACAATTACCTCTGTATCTTTTGAACGCATTAATTGCTCAAGCTAAAATGTTATATTTGGGGTCTGTCCACGCCCCTCGTAACACCCACCAAGTTTCATTTGGATCGGCCACCGGTTGGAGCTAGACCAGTGCGGAGAGCGCGCAAAGCACGGCAGTGAACCGATGTGAGTCCGGCGATGCCAAAAATTAGACCGTGCTTACAAAATTAAAAAAAGATCAAATAGGGGAACGGAAGGGCTCCCGGACAGGGAGGCCTGCACCAACGTCCTAAAAAAATTTCCAAAAAAATGAACATTTTTATTAATATTAGGGAAACTAATAAATACCCGAAGAAACAATTTTAGAGTTAGGTTCCACACCCCCTCCCCACCCTTCCCCCCAAACCTCGTGTCGATCGGCCACTGGGGCCATTCGGAAGTATAGCCAGAAAGGAGCTTGAAATAACACAGAATAAAAAGACTGAGAAAAATAAAGAAGTAGGCGAAAACCAGCAAAAGGAAAAGGAAAAGGAAAAAGGAAAGGGATAGGAAAAGGCAAAAGTAATAAAACAACAAGGAAGAGAGGAAGGAAAAATGTCTCGGATAGTGAACCCTCGGACCCCAACACTTGTGATGATCATGTCCCTGATTCATTGGGTCAAATAGGACCGACATTTGACGCTAAACGAAAACGTACTGACAAGGGAACACCGCGAACCCGGACTCACCGATTGGAACGCAACTTTGTGGGTTGATAGAGTGACTCAAGACAAGAACAACCGTATGTTTCATTTGTGCCCTATCGCCCTTTAAGGGGGTGAAAACTAACCTCAAAGTCAAATTGCCACTTCCACTTTTTCGCGTATAACTCTCAAAGTACATCAGACAGAAAAAAAGTTTCAAACAAAAGTTTAATGGTGCAATAAGCGCTACAAAATAACGGTAACAAAATTTTTGAAAAAATTTTTTTTCTTAAGATAAAATTTTACCTCGCGTTATTTTTAACAATTCTTCCATTTATATAATAACTAAAAATATAGGGTGATTTTTTGTGAATTCAACCGTGTATATGAATTGCATAATGCACTATCGGCTTATGGAGTTACACGATGGCAAGTACACGGTTCGCACGGTTGCACGCTCACAACACATAGTAAGATGCATAATAAGGCTCGTTCTATTTGCTGCAGGCCTTAACACATGACGGTGCCAAATATGATAACATAAAAATATCAAAATATAAAGTATGTATGTATGTATGTATTTTATTTCTACCTTCCCCATTGCTGGGATATGGCTTCACCTCTTTCCCTTTCTTCCTCTTACAATCCTTACGACTATCTTATCCTACTTATATCTAACTTACCACTAACTTATTCTATCTTATTCTACTCTTAAATTACTCTTAATCTAAGCGCATCGTGCTCCGCCGATATCCTTCGCCACCTCGCCGCCACGCTTTCGCCCGCCGCTCGCCAAACCTCGCTCGCCGTGCCTTCTCGCCCCCCGCTTTATGCTACCGCACGCTCGCTCGATCTTGTCACTCCTTCTCTCCTCCACTCTCTCTTCCACTCTCTCTCTCCTCCCCCTCACAGCCTCCCCTCCCTCTCCATCTCTTACACCCCCTTTCCCACCCTCGCCTCCCTTCCCCTTTCCAGTCCTTCCCTTCTTTCGTTGTCCAGATTCCTCATCCATTGCTCCCCAAACCCTTCTTCCCCCAGAATTTCCCTAATTCTTTCCCGCCCCCCTCCTCTTCCCCCATCACTACACCTCTCCAACACGTGCTCCCAACTTTCTTGCTCCCATCCACAAATCCTACACCTGTTTGCGTCCTCGCCCATCCAGTACCTTTCCCCCCTCATCTCATTTCCCAATCTGTACCTTGCCACCCTTATCTTTTTCTCCTCTTTTCCTTTTTTCTTTAGGTACCTTGGCAGTCCTCCCACTCGCACCTCCTTAAACCACCCGTTGAACCTCCCTCCCCTAATTCTACCCTCTATTTCCTGCTCTTGTATTTCCTTGTCCCTTAGTTCCAGCTCCGTCCTCATCTCAAATCCTCCCGCTACCCTTCTCTCCACTTCCCCTGGCACGTACCCCCTTTCCTCGAAGAATTTCCTCCTTTCCTCCACCCATTCTATTTTGCACCTTCTCTCCTTCCTACTTATTTCCTCCATACACCTCCTCGCTATCCCCCCCCCCCGCTTTTCCACTTCTCGCCCTCTCCTCCATTCCTAAAGCTCTCCTTCCTGCCCCTGTCCTCAGCTTCCCTCTCTTTGTTTCCTCTCTTATCATGTACCCAGGTGTGTATCGGTCCAACCCTAGCACCCATCTGATATATCTCTCCTGGACTCTTTCTATTTCCGCCCTTTCACACCACCCCCACACTTCCGTTCCGTACAGCAACACTGTTCCCACCAGCTTATCAAACAGTAGCATCCGTCTCCTCCAATCTCCACTGAACCACCGTTTCCCAATCCCCCATACTTCTCTCATTACCACCATTGCCTTCCTCACCCTTTCCTTCACATGCGCTCCTTGCCTTCCATTCCTCTCAATCTTATACCATAGGTATATAAATTCCTTCACCTCCTCCACATTCACCCCTTTCCAGCCCCATACTACTATTTCCAACGCCCTCCTCCTGCCCTGAACCTCATCACCTTGGACTTATCCACGTTCACTCTCAGCATTTTCTCATCCATATACCTCTCTGACACTCTCATCATCATTTTCATCCCCACTACATCCTCAGCCATCAACACTATATCATCCGCATACGCCAATTCATACACTTTCTCTCCTCCCATTTTTACCCCTCCCCATCCTTCCTCTCTCAGTCTCTCCTCCAGGTCAGACACATTAAACACCAATGGGCTTAGCGGGCACCCCTGCCTCACCCCTCTTTCTGTCCAAAAACTCTCGCTCACACTCTCTCCCACTCTCACACAACATTTCGTCTCTCCATACGCCTCCATTATCCTTTCTCTCAGCCATCCATTCACTCGTCTTTCCCTCATTGCCTCCTCCAACTTTTCCCTCTCTACCCTGTCAAATGCCGCCTCCAGGTCCACAAAAAACGCCACCATTGACTTTTTCCCCTCACTTATCTGCCTCCCTATAATATAATTTACGCTATATATTTGCTCCATAACCCCTCTCCCCCTCCTGAAGCCTGCCTGGTTATCGGGCACTATTCCCTTCTCCTCTATCTCTCTCTCCAACTTCTTCGCCAGGAGCTTCATGTACACCTTGTATAATGAAGGCATTAACGTCACTCCCCTGTGGTCCCTGGCGCCTCCCCTTTACCCTTCTTCGCAATGGCACAATCACTCCTTCCTTCCACTCCTCCGGCCATCCTTCCCCCATCCATACTCCATTACAAATCCTCCACACTGCTCTCACCACATTCTCTCCTCCATACATCCATGCTTCATTCGGCATACCATCCACCCCCACAGCCTTCCCTTTCTTTAGCTGCTTTAAGATCTCTCTCACCTCCTCCACCCCGATCTCTTCCACTTGTTCCCTATTCCGCGTTTCTTTTCCCCACTCTCTTCCGACCCTCTCCTCTCTCCCCCCTATGACCTCCATGAAATGTCTCTTCCATTCCTCCATTTGAATACTCCCGTTTACCTTTTTTCTCCTCCCCCGTTCCCTCCTTAAAATCTCCCATACTTTCCCTTCCCCATCTACTTTTTCTTTTTCCTCTAAAAACCTCTTCCTCTCTTGCTCCCTTTTCTCTTCGCATACCCTCCTGTACCCCCCTTCCTTTTCCTGTACTCCTCCCCTGTACCTTCCCCCCTCCTCCATCTCCTCAATGCCCCCTTTACCTCTTTTTCCGGTTTCTGCACTCTCCATCCCACCACCTCTTCCCTTCCCGTTTCCTTCCTACTTTCCTCCATATTGCCTTCCTCTTTACCGTTTCCTTCAGACCCCGTAGCACCTCTTTTACCGTCTCTCCTTTTATTTCCTCCCCCTCCATTTCCCTCCTATATTCTTCTCTACTTTCCTCCGACCAGTCCATCACCCACCTTTCCCCTTCCTTTACTACCTCCCGCCCCTCCTTTCCTCCTGCCCCTAACCTCACAATTAGCGGCTTGTGATCCGACTCCGTGTTGTCCCCTACTGTTATCTCCTCTACCGCTTCCCACGTTTTGCAGTCCCCGATCACGTAATCAATAACTGATTCTCCTCTTCCCCCCGTATACGTGAATTCTCCTTCTTCATCGCCTTCTTTAATTCCATTCATAATTCCCCACCCTTCCCCCTCCATCATTTCTATCAATTTCTTTCCCTCTCTATTCATTACCCTATCCTTCGATCTTCTTTTCCTCTCCTCCTCCTCGTCTTCCCCTCCGATCCGCAACGCCCCTTCCTCCCCTGTCCTTGCATTAAAATCCCCCCCTATCAGGATATTTTCCACCCTTCCCCTAGCCTCCGCTCTCTCCTTTAGCTTCTCTAATTTCTCTTCTAAGTCCTTGTTCACGTATACCGTTATTATTCTCCACGTCTCCCCATCCCATCTAACCCTCCTTTCCATTATCCCTTCTATCTCCTGTTCCCTCTCCCACTCCACTTCCTCTATCTCTGCTTTCACTCCCGTCACCATCTCCCCTATCCCTCTCCCCTTTTCCTTATTCCTTTTTGCATTCTGCCTGCTCCACCTGTACCCCTTCGGCAGCCTTCCTCTCACCTTTTCCCAATCTTTCTCCTCCACCCACGTCTCCGTTAGTCCTACCACGTCCCAGCTTTGCAACTCCTTCCATACGTCCTCATCCTTGCTTTTTAGTCCTGCCACATTCCAAAAACCCACTTTCATCTCCCTCCTTCCCTCCTCACTCTCTTTTTCCCCTCCTGCCTTCTTTCTCCTTTCCCTCTTACCCTCACCTCCCTCTTCCTTCCCTTCCTCCCCCCTTACCCCTACCACTAAACCTTCCCTTTCTTCCCTTCCTGCAACTCTTCCCCCGCCCCTTCTTTCCCCGTACTTCCTCTCTTCTCCCCTCCTACCCCTCCTTTGCCGTTTAGCGCTTCCTCCTGTTCGTCCCATTCCCACCATTCCTTCTCAATCCATATACCCCTATAGCTCACCCTCACCCTCTTTCCTTTCTGTCGCTCCTGTTCTGCTACCCTCCTTATCTTCCATTGCATTCTCCTTTCTTCAAACGTCAGATCGTCCTCTACTCTTTCCCTCCTGCCTTTCAATTTGTTCTTCTTCAACATTAGCTCTCTTTTCCCCGCTCCCTCCTTCATTCTTACTAGTGCCATTCCTTCTCCTTCCTCTTTCCTCCTTCCCAACTCTCTTATCCATTCCACCTCTCCCTCCACCCCTATATCCTTCAGCAGTTTTAACACTGTTTTTTCTATCTCCTTCCCCTCCAGATTAATTCCTCTAATGACTGCGTTCCTCCTTCTCTCCTCCATTTCTTTCCTCTCCCACTTCCCTTCTATTTCTCTCACTCTTTCCTCCATGTCTCTCCCCTCCTTCTTTCCTTCTCTCTCGCTCCCCCCTTCTCTACCCACCTTCTGCTTCTCCAATTCTCCTATCCTTTTCTCTATACCTCCCAGTCCTTCCTTTATTTCTTTCAACTCTTCTACCCGCTTCTCCATCCCGTCCATCCTTCTCTCCACCCCATCCCACCTCTCCCGCAGCCCATCATCTCTCTCTTTAATTTCCTTTTTTAACTCTTCCATCTCCTTCCTAATTTCCTTCCCTCTGTCGTTGACTTCTGCCAACCCTATGATCATTTCCTCCCTCATCTTCCTCAACAACTCCTCTATCCCGCTCATCCTATTCTTCACAGGCGGCGACCTCCCTATCTTCCTGCTTTTATTGAACGCCCACTCCGCTCCTTCCTCCTCTGCTGCCTGTATCCTATCCCCCTCCTCCTCCTCTCTTCCCCTTTTTAAGTAATCCTCTATCCCTTTCTTGTTTACCCTGCATGCCCCCTCCGTCCGTTCTTCCTCATTTCCCCATTCTATTTTCCCCTTCCTCACAGCTCCCTCTTTTTTACTTCCCATGCTCTCTCCTTTCTCTCTATACATATCCCTCACCTTCGAATTTCCCGCCTCTTCTTATCCTACTGCGCCTCTCGCTACTTCCACCAGATGTCGCCTCTCCTCTCTCGTCCCGCGCGCCTTTCCTTTCGGCACTTCCTAACCTCACTCTTTCTGGCTCTCTCCTTCCTTCGCCCACCTTCTCTGCCCCAGCACCTCTATCATCTCTCGGCTCCGCTTTTCTAATTTTCTCTCGCCCTTCACCCCACTGCTCCCTTTCACTCCCCTGCTCCCTCCCCTTGCGCCACCTCTTTCTAACCTCACCCTTTCCCGTCTCTTTTCTTCCGCCTCTTTCCTCACCCACTTCCTCTATTCTGTGCTCCTCTATCCTCTCTTGTCACCTTGTCCTCCCTTTCCCTACGCCACACCACTCGCTGACCCTTTTCGCCCTATTACTCCCCTTTCTCTCCTAAACTTTCTCCGCTCTCTAACTGACCTGCCACCTCTTCACCAACCGAATTCCCAAAATATAAAGTATTATATCAAAATTATTCGATTATGTTTTGTCTATAATATCTATGATGTTTTATGTTTGTGCATACTATGCTGCAATCACATACGTTGCACTGTACTGTATCAGACATGTATATAAATATTCATTTAATGACTATTCTTAACAAGTTATTTCTTAACCCTACGGTTAAAAATAAGTGTATACATATATGCATTTCATTCCACATAGTTTTCACAGGCATGATGTTGATCAAAAAAATGTTCTATGCATAGATATTTTTTACACCAAGCACATCTTATAATAGCAGGCTTATTACACAGATGACAGCGTGGCAAGGTATATGCATCAAGAAAATTGAAAGAAAAGTCTACTGGATTTTCAAACCGCGATGGTCTTTGTTCAAGGTATCCACTTTTATACCAAGCGTATTTAAATAATTCCTGAAATCTCGGAGAAGACAATTGAATATGTGTGAGAGATTGCAGTTTGATGATATTATTTCGCAAATGTAAATTGACGTCAAGATTGTATAGTAAGACGCGGTGTGAAAAAGTTCTTTGAAAAAAAGTTCTGTGAAAAAAATTTTCCATATCCGAAATCCAAAAACGTCCAGCGGTTGTATCAGACCTGTTGTTCCTTTCGGTATGGTTAACGCAATAACTTGTTTGTTGGCCGGAATATTTTGTTCAAAAGTGGAAGGATAGTGGTCGCTCCATGCATCAAGCAACAGGACACTTTGAGATCCAGTCTTCGGTAAAAAGACTTCTGTTAACCAAATGTTAAAATGGTACGATGTCAACTTCCCAGATTTCGAAGCAGTCAAGAACACATTAGCCGGTCTGAATAAAGTTTTTTCCACCCCGGGACCAAATTCTCCGGTAGTGTCTTTTAACACCATAAACAGGGGTGACAGTAATTGACCGCTCGCAGAAATCGTAGGGAGAATCGTATAACTATGTGTGATTGAGGATACTGACTGCGCCGGATGCATTGTCTTTCCACCACGGGGTGTCAACGTACGACCGGAATGGATTTCTTAATTAAATCCACTCTCATCTGCGTTGTATACATTACTTGGATTGTGTGTAGCAATGTATGGTTTTACCTGATTTACGAATTCGGAACAAGTTAAATGTAAATGTTGCTTGTCTTGCCGTGCGGAACGGCTAACGAATTTTGTAACTTTTCTCGAAACGATGTTGTGCACTTTTTTGAAATTCATGATCCAGGTATGGCCTGCTTTGAATGTAGGAAGATTGACCTATATTTTTAGTTATTATATAAATGGAAGAACTGTTAAAAATAACGCGAGGTACAATTTTTTTCTTAAGAAAAATATTTTTTCAAAAATTTTGTTACCGTTATTTTGTAGCGCTTATTGCGCCATTAAACTTTTGTTGGAAACTTTTTTTTCTGTCTGATGTACTTTGAGAGTTATACGCGAAAAAGTGAAAGTAGCAATTTGACTTTGAGGTTAGTTTTCACCCCCTTAAAGGGCGATAGGGCACAAATGAAACATACGGTTGTTCTTGTCTTGAGTCACTCTATCAACCCACAAAGTTGCGTTCCAATCGGTGAGTCCGGGTTCGCGGTGTTCCCTTGTGAGAAGAACGTTGGGTGCCTCTTCTGCAATAGAAATTACAGCGGAGACAAGAGAGGAGAAAAGTGGGTACAGTGTTTCTTATGCGAAATGTGAGTACACTGTGAATGCGCTGGGTATGACACAGGAAATTATATCTGTGATTACTGCAAGTAAATTTCAAGATTTTTAATTTATATTTACATAAAATTGTTCCTTAATTGTGATTTCTTCGCCTAATTACGTCATAAAATAAACTAATTTTATTATCTACATATTTTGTTTAAGTTTATAAAGTAAAGGTAAATTGGAATACCGGTATTCCAAATGACCTGCACCTTAACGAAATCGATATTTCTTGTCATTTTTCATTCAAATCAAAGTTTCAGTTACTTTATGTTTTTTATTTTTACTGACACTAAGAAATATGAAAGTTTATTAGTTTACCTATGATATTATGTAGTTTTATTTGTTCCCATCCTTTGTTGTAATTCTTTATTCGTCTTAATCAAACTGGTATATATACATATACAGGGTGTCCCAGAATTGATGTACATCCCGGAACATGCAATATTCTGATGGAAAAAGTAATCGAAAAGTCCTTAACCGTTTTGGGATCCGGGGTTTCGTTTTCGAGATATTAAGAAAAAACCCCGACCAATCAGAGCGCGAGCCTTCCGCTGGAGCTCCCGCGCTAGCGTGGCCGCGCGGCGTGCCGCGCTGCGACTACGAACAAGCAAGGCGGCATGCATCGAAGGAAATTGCGTAGAATGGCAAATGAAAAAGACTTAACAAAAAAATCTAACCTTTTGCCATGGTTTGTTTGCCATTTAAAGTGAAGAATGAATAAAGGATAAATGGATGAAAATCATGTGTAACGTAAAAGGACGAATACACAATTGTTTTTTTTTTAGAAGAATCGAGAATAATAATTATTTGGAGTGAGAGGATAAGGAACACGTAAATTTCCTTTTTTAATAACGTACAAACGAAAAGGTAATGCAACAGGGAACGAGTGAAAAGTGATCGTAGTTAGTTATTGTGATAAAAATCCGTAGTTCAATAACGGCCAACACTGTTGTTGATAATGAATAAGACCGTTTGAAAACTGCGATGAAAAATTTACGTACGGAAATTTCGAGAGTTATTGCCGGAAATAAGTCATAGCCTGCGTTAAATTTAAAGAATATTAATCGCCAATAATGTAATTAAAACTCACCCTTTCGGAAATTCACCTGCAGTTTGAAAACCTATGTCAGTAGGTCACTGAACCGATTCTGGTCATCGACAGACGCGCCGAGTGCACAGCTGTTCTAAGGTACACGACACCATTCAAAGTTAAGGGTCGCAACGCCAAGTGCATCGGGGTTAATCTACCGAATTCATTTCACTGCACGCCTACTAACACTAATCACTTAAGGGGGGAGACCACTGTCTGAAATCTGAAATTTTTAAAATTTTTTTTTTACATTTTCTGAAAGACGTATGTTTCAAGAATGTTCTCTCCAAATTTTATGAAGAAATTCGCAAAATTGACGGATATATGGTGTGTTTCGTGGAGCGGTGTCAAACGCGCGAATGAGCCTCGCGGAACTTTGAACGCGTTTTCCTCAGAATTACATTTTTCAACCGCGTTGACAGTCTACAGAGAAAACTATACGTCCAATTGACATAAGCAAGGACATTTATTGTTCGGAAAACCCGTTGCTATTACGTGACGATCAGCTTTTTTCATTTTTCGACCTGCTTCTATTTTTTTTAGTAACAATTCCCTAACTTTGTACCCAAGAAAAAATGGTTTTCTTTCAGTGGTCCGCCATTTTGTTATTTTTTACAATTTTGTAATTTTTTGATCGTCACGTAATAGAGGCAGGCTTCTAGTTTCTAAATATTATTGTTTTTTTGAATTCCGATTAACCATATGGCCTGGGGACTGTCAACGCGACAAGCATGTTTTTGCGGCAGCGCAAATTTTGACGAAAAGTATACACGAAATTAATTCATGAATTTGATGGGAAAAATGTTTTTTTTTTTACCCTTCAATATGTACATATTAACTATACTAAGCAATAAATTGATTTGCTTGCATCGTTTGGTTGAAATAAATTCCCGAAAACACCCTTACTTTTCGGACCATTAAAACTCGGAAAAATCGATTTTGTTTTTTTACATTTTCTGAAAGACGTACGTTTAAAGAATGTTCTCTCCAAATTTTATGAAGAAATTCGCAAAATTGACGAATATATGGTGTTTTTCGTGAAGCTGTGTCAAACGCGCGGCTGAGCCACGCGGAACATTGAACGCGTTTTTCTCAGAACGACATTTTTCAACCGCGTTGACAGTCTACAGAGAAAACTATACGTCCAATTGACATGAGCAAGGACATTTATTGTTCGGAAAACCCGTCGCTATTACGTGACGATCAGCTTTTTTCAATTTTCGACCTGCTTCTATTTTTTTTAGCAACATTTCCCCAATTTTGTACCCCGAAAACATGACTTTTTTTCCAACGGTCCGCCATTTTGTTACTTTTTACAATTTTGACATTTTTTGATCGTCACGTAATAGAGGCAGGCTTCTAGTTTCTAAATATTATTGTTTTTTTGAATTCCGATTAACCATATGGCCTGGGGACTGTCAACGCGACTAGCATGTTTTTGCCGCAGCGCAAATTTTTACGAAGTGTATACATAAAACGGATTTATGAATTTGATTGAAAAAAATGTTTTCTTACCCTTCGATATGTACACTATTAACTATACTACGCAATAAATTGATTTACTTGCGTTGTTTGGTTGAAATAAATTCCCGAAAACACCCTTACATTTCGGACCGAGACCCCCCTTAATTTATTTTTAATACAATGTGTTGTTCCTACGTTATAAAAATGGGTGGAAATGAATTTTTACTTGGCCTTCGGAGCCGTGGGTATTCCCGCGCAAAGTCTCACGTTGCAGCACTTGCGTCCCCGTTGTTCGGGGGGTACACCCAGAACATCGCGTAATACTCTTGAGCAGAGAACATTTGTGCGACGTGATTGCTTACTGACTGACAAGATTTTTTCCAAGCGACTTCTTCTACCCCCAAATTGTTTCTCTCGTTCCATTATGAGTTGACCCCCACTAGGCCAAGAGGCTTCAGGTAAAAAGAAGCCAGCACATTTTCGAAACACACGTGCTTCGCAGTAGTGCAACGAACGGGCTATCGTGCTCTTTTGCAAAAGTCCGCGTTCCGTCCTTTTACTGCCAATGTACCCATTGCTTCGAGGTAGGCAGCAGACACCACGTGTTTCGGTTCGAAAGGGTCCGAAGGGTCTGTTTCCCTGGTCCGATACCCTGAGTTCACGTCTGCTACGAGGCGGAACCAACTAAGCCATAAATTACTCAAAACTGTAGGAAACCGTTGTCTACCGTCGACTAGCGGGACAATACGGTCATAAACCGCGACCCTAGCGAAATGCTCTGGCCGATCAGCCTGCTTAATTTTTGGGAACTAGCAATTAAAAAGTATTATGTAACATCAATACGGCTCGCGAATAGACACAGGAAGAAAGAGAGCACGTAGTTCGCTGACTGCGGGTAGTCCCGCCTCCTTCATCCTACCTTCAAATTAAAGACGGATCCCTTATCTCTCGAGTATAAACACGCGCTCGAATTTCAAAACAAAAGCATGCATCGACGTATTCCGTTGGAGAGAAGGTGGGCCTTGGGGAGGAGATATTGCTGTGAAGAGGGCCTCTTCAGAATAGTGGCCGTTTGGGAGGGATGCAGGGCAGATTGGCTAGATTAGGGCCAATCGGACTACAAGCCCACCGTCTCTCGCACGGAATACGTCGACGCGTGCTATATATATATTGAGGAAGTGCAGTTGTTTGAGATTCGGTAGTTCCGATCTCCGCCACACCCAACTCACCGCAGCACCTCCTGGACAGCGGAGCGACAAGCCCGATCCACAATCGATAGACCAATCAGCTGTCAGCGACAGAACGCTCAGCCAATCGCATTTCCCCACGTCGCTCGATCCTCCAGACTTTTGGAGAAGACGACTAACGGAATTCGATTGGCCATATTGCTCTTCAATCTTGTTCACGCAGAGTGCGGTGATAGACGCGTGTTTTTCAAAAACCACATCTTTGCCCGCAACTAGTGATCAGCTCAATTCTCTTTTGCTCAGGATTTATCTAGTGCTCATCTCACTCATTAAAATCGCTCAAACGCTCACTTCTCAATTTAATCACGCGAATCGATTGTGGATCGTGGTCGAGTCTCGTCCGCGTGGCGGTCGGTGTGCGTGTGTGCTCATTATTCAATCAATTCTAAATCTGTGTCTCTCAAAAGGCTCACTGCTCATCTCGGTTACGCACGCCCAACGAGTGTTTTTATAATAAAGACAACCAAACATTTTACTCAACTCAGTACATTGTGACTTCGGACATAACCTAACCGGCATCTCACGCTCATCGCGATCCCTTTCGCGAACAGCAGTATACTTGGAATACCAGTGTGTTTAAGACGAATAAAATATTACAATTGCATATGTATAGGTTTATACATTGTAAAAATATGGGATTACTTGTTCAGATCGAATTTGTATATACGTTCTTTACGATCCTACCATCACTAATAGATGATGTGGTATCGCCCGCAACGTTCGTGGTTTTCATTACATATCGCGACCGCGTGGGCGAGTTGGACGTAATTGGAATACACCCCATATATAAGCATTCAGCATTCCATTTCAAGTAAAGCACGACGCATGCGTACTGCTCCGCTAATCACAAGCCATCCACCACGACTTCTCTCCTCCCGATCGACTGGCTCCACCCCCTCGTCTATGTTGAGACTTTGTGCACCGTTCATTTAATTCTTAGGTCCATGAAGATTACATTGTCTTATACAACATTACTGTTCCCTGTTAATTAATAGAGTTCTTAGTGTTATTGTGTTGTGTATCCTGTTTACTTTTCCTTATCTTGTTAAATCCGTCATAATGCCCAGCGAGAGAACTCCCCATTGTAACACTGGTGTCAGAACTGGAATGCCGTTCCACGCATCCACTATCTGCACAAGATTTTCTTCCAGGGCAGCAGGCCATTCAACATTACAGGACTTGTTCGCGAGCTTGCAGTTCAGCATCGTGGGACAGATGCGAGAGCAATGAAATAACGATCAGGCCCGTTGGAAGAAAGAATAGTTCCCCAGAAAGGAAAGGGAAACTTGTGCCAGGAGGACATAAGAACGTCAGGAGGCGGCTCTTGAAACGCGCATGTCGGAAATCGAAAATTGTATTCAGGTCGTAGCCACTTCGTTTCAAAACATTAATAGCTTGATTGACAGCAGCACAAATCCCCGGGGACAAGGGACCGTTCCTGATGTAAATAGTGATGAAAATAGTATACAAACAAATCTGACTGTCTCCGGTTCTTCGTCTATTGCTACCGCTCAACCTTTGCTCGCGGGATCCGGCCAAGGGCTTAAGGGGCGACATTTTTCACATTTACTGAAAGACGTATACTTCAAGAATGATCTCTTAAAATTTTATGAACAAATTCGCAAAATTGACGGAGATATATAAAAGGATAGGATATGTTCTCTTATTGAATCACACAATAATTCGAATAATTCGAAGAGTCCTTGTCGAGGTAAGCGAGGCGTGCTTCCGGACAACCTGTCGAATTTAAATTACGTTATATAGTTTTAATTTACCTTTTCCAAAACTATCGGCAGCGAAAGAATAAAAACATCTCCTCATTGGTCACGGAAATAGAGGGACTAGCGCACGCCGCGTTTGCGGACTGCCCACCAGAAATGCGAGATAAATTATCCGTGCCTCAATTCGTTACGGCGTTGACCAGTTCGGAGATGCAAAGGCATTTACGCTTTGGCGAATTTACATCTCTGGGAGTAGTCGTCACTAGAGCTCTCTTGATGAAGGCCGTTAAAACGATGTTTCGCGGTCCTTCAGTAGAATTTCGCGCAGGTAAACGGAAAGCTTCTCACACTTATGAGAGGCCGGAGAAGAAGAGGAGGCTCGAGAGATTCGACAACCGATCAGACAACCCGATGAAAACCTGCTGGCTGTGTGTAAAACTGGGTCATCTGCAGAAGGATTGTCAAGAGTGTCGCGATGCAGGAGGCGACAGAATCTCAACAACAATCGCTGAAAGAAAGGACAATGTTAAAAATAGGTTAATTTTGGCATTGACGACCAAAGAATAATTCTTTCACAGATCGATTATACCTTCCAAGGAACAAAAAATGTATTGGCCATTTTTCCGAGAAGTGACGGGAAAGTTGTGAAAAATGAGGCCAAAGTGCAAGAATATGACTGAGACCAGGGCGCGAATTTTTCGGTTTGATTCTCTTCGGAGCATGATCTACTGGCAGAATAATCACTGAAAAAATCATAACAAGGATTATTTATATCAATTATAATGCATTAGTATAAACATCAAAGTGGTGATAAATAATGCTTTATCGATATCATAAACATCGAAAACAAGAAATTCTTCTAGTAATAGAACGTAAATAAGGATAAGTAATAAGTGTTAAACTAAGTTGAATGTACAATAATTAATCTACTCTTGTGGTCATTACTTACATGTTTCGTCTTCATACGTCTGTTTCACTTTCTTCGGATGACGATGCATTTATGAAATAATCATTCAGAAAACTCGCAGTCAAACGGACTGAAGATTTGTGTCGAGCGAAACCGAAATACCATAAAATCATCGCTACATGTGAGCAGCAGCCTACAACTCGTTCACCGATTTTGCATCCTCATGTATGTCTAATAATTGCATCAAGCCCGGTTTTGGTTTTGTCCAGTAATACGTAAACGAAATATTTTACACTGTTTGAATGTCGCGAGCGTAACTGAGTTTTTATTAAAAGGCTGTTTCGAATATCTATTGCTATTTGATATTTTTGATAATCGATTACCGAAGTTGTGTTAGCTATTGTGAATTCAAAGTCACCATTCTCATTAATATGATCCGCATAATAGTGAGGAGCTTGTTTTAACTGATACGTTCCACACGTGTATACACGGAGATCGCGATCACTTAATTCGGGGAAAAAATCTAATGTTGTAGCTTCGATACGTATAAATTGTGATCTGCGTGCATTCAAGTTTTCTCGACGTACTAATTCAGATAGGCGATTGCTGCAGCAATCAAACGAGCCTAATCGCCTATCGATTATCAAAAATATCAAATAGCAATAGATATTCGAAGCAGCCTTTTATTAAAAACTCAGTTACGCTCGCGACATTCAAACAGTGTAAAATATTTCGTTTACGTATTACTGGACAAAACCAAAACCGGGCTTGATGCAATTAGACATACATGAGGATGCAAAATCAGTGAACGAGTTGTAGGCTGCTGCTCACATGTAGCGATGATTTTATGGTATTTCGGTTTCGCTCGACACAAATCTTTAGTCCGTTTGACTGCGAGTTTTCTGAATGATTATTTCATAAATGCATCGTCATCCGAAGAAAGTGACACAGACGTATGAAGACGAAACATGTAAGTAATGACCACAAGAGTAGATTAATTATTGTACATTCAACTTAGTTTAACACTTATTACTTATCCTTATTTACGTTCTATTACTAGAAGAATTTCTTGTTTTCGATGTTTATGATATCGATAAAGCATTATTTATCACCACTTTGATGTTTATACAGAATACTAATGCATTATAATTGATATAAATAATCCTTGTTATGATTTTTTCAGTGATTATTCTGCCAGTAGATCATGCTCCGAAGAGAATCAAACCGAAAAATTCGCGCCCTGGTCTCAGTCATATTCTTGCACTTTGGCCTCATTTTTCACAACTTTCCCGTCACTTCTCGGAAAAATGGCCAATACATTTTTTGTTCCTTGGAAGGTATAATCGATCTGTGAAAGAATTATTCTTTGGTCGTCAATGCCAAAATTAACCTATTTTTAACATTGTCATTTCATCGATCTGTTACATGTTATGTATAATTAAGACCAGTTCCAATGAGGTTGACTTTAGACCTATTTTCCATTGGTGATACTTTCATACAATCATGCGTTGTCTGAAGGTGTATTCCCACGCCGTGTGGCTCGACGAATTGCGCACCGTACTCGGCGTGCCACGCGCCGTGGAATCGGACCTTGAGGTGGCGGAGTAGTACAAAGCGAACCTTGAGGGTTTTGAGAAATCCCCCCTAAGTCGGTCAGACTTTTCCCAGCGATCGCTTTTGCTGAGATTAATTTACTTAAAGGTCTGAACACACATATTGGTTCCGTGACAGTTCAGTACCGGCGTGCTAGTGGTAAGAAGAAGCGGGGCGCAGAGGATCACCCGTCATTCATCGTCAGTCATCAATCGTCCCGGCGTTATACTCCCGATGCAAATGACACCAAACATAATATAAGGTCTATACGCACACTTACCAGTTCCGTGTTAGTTCCGTGCCGATATACAATTGGTAAGAACAAGAGGGGCGTAGACTAGGGCTGGGCAACCTGCATCCCCTTCCCCGACTTGCCTGCTTTGCTGAGCCATCGGAGGGTGCGTTCCATTTACGCCCAAATCGCCCGCACGGTCGCAATATGTAATGGAAATCACAGGCGTTGCGAGCGATTTGGGCGTAAGCGGAACGCACCCGGAAAACAACCCCCACCATACTCGCTTGACTCCTATACTCTACTGTTGGCTCGCGTTTATATGGCCTTGTTGGAGACTGCGCATGCCTCGAGGAGCGCGCCTGAGAGCGCTCCCACATTGTGGGCCAGACATACTAGATTGGTTTGAGACGTGACGCGGAACGTCCGTCCACGTGTGTACCGCGAAGTTATATAATAAAGCCTAAGCATTATTGTTCATGCGGCATTACTCCTTCCGAGTACCTTAACCTATCAATCCGTTCCTATAACTATTCGGGACCCAACTGGCGTGACTCATTAGCAGCGTTTTACTTTTCCAATGTAAATGAAAAAATAGAAAAAAATACACAATGTTTCAAATGAGTTAAGGAGAGCAATAATATCAGTTTTTCTTGTAGTGGAGGGACATGATGTGGTGGATAATGTGCTGGTGGTGGGGGGTATCAGCCGACTGGTAGAGGGGATTGTGCGGCTCCCGGCGGAGAAGATGTTGCTCAATCCTGGCGTAGAGGATCTGTTCTTCTTACCAATCGCAGGCCAGTGTCATGTGGAGAAATCGTCAAAACCTTTATAATAATACAAAGACCAAGGTCCGTGTATGACCATTGAGTCTATGTATTATTAATGAGCTCCAGTGACTTGTACGGAAATATCAGAGTGGTTCGGAATGATAAGTTCCGCTAAACTCGTAGGTATTTGTTGCTAATTATAAACGCTAAGTTCAAGTACTCAGTAACGAGCTCCGCAGAGGCAAGGGTTAGATATCTGAACTAACAGCGAGACGAGGTCGGATAGAGTTAAAACAAGACTGACTTTATTGGATGGCGCATGGCTCTTCTATAGTACATTTTCGAATGTAGGGGTAACCTAGTTTAAGGCACGTGCGTGGTTCTTCTTAGTCGCTATAGTTTCCTGGAAGTGCACGTGATTCCTTTATGGTGCGTTGGTGACTTCGACCTTGACATGATATATTATGGTTACATATCTGGAACTGCACGTGATTCCTTTATGGTGCGTTGGTGACTTAGATCTTGACATGATACTTTATGGTTCTTCTTGGACGTTACTCCAACATGGAACTGGCACGGAACTGCTAAGTGTGAGCAGACCCTAATTCTGATTTTTAATGGTTGTAATGGAAATAGTACTTGAATTCTGCGTGGTATATGGTAGAACGGACACGGAACTGATATGTGTGCCTACACATTAACTCACCCGGAGCAAACATTTGGGGACATTCGGACAATACTTTCGATGCTATCTAGAACATGATGCCGTAAGAACGTGTCAAAACCGTGCATAGAATGCAAATCTTTCGGCGTGAAAATACTCTGACGCTACTCGAAGTGTTAACTACTGCAGGATGAAGTTAACATTTTTAATATTTTAATGTTTTCAGTCTTTTATTTATTAAATTGTCTAAGAATTCTAAGACCAAGTTACTGAAGTCGTTCTGTATCGTCAAATATTATGTAGGGAAAATTGTATTAAGTAGGGGACGTTCTTTTTATAGACGTCTAATATGAATCACGTAAATGATATAACATTTGTTTTTTAAAATTGTGATCCTTAAATATTTTGACATGGATAATGTGAATATTCGCTCACATGTAGCAAATCAAAGGATGACTGAAAATCATTTCTGCTTGTCTTTCTTCATTCACGGTTATGTATCCAAGGCCTATGTCCACCGTGCCAGCAACAACGTCTCCAAGAAGGTTGTTCCAAACTTTGTTGTTCAGTGTGCCGAGTTTCTCATGCGGCACCAACTCTATACTACAAAAAACGTAAAACAGACAACGTCAATTAATAATACATGATTGATTAACCGAATCAATTAGTTTTAAAAAGCTTATCAACGGCTTGTTACAAATCCAAGGCAATAAACGAATAGAATGCTAAGCTGACAGTACTGCCTTACAATTAGTAATACAATTTAATGGTAAAATAATAAATTGTTTTCCACCCCTAATGCGATAGCAAGAATGAGCAAAAGCGTGTCACATTCTTCTCGTTGCACCATGGATGGACCCGCAAATGATAATCTTTAACCCATTGACCTCATTCTAAATCAAAAACGTCTGTAACATTCAAGTGGTTGATTGTATTAGCCGCAACGCACTTTTAACACCTTGCTGACCGGCGCTTTCGAGCCAGAACCATTCCGGGCAGCCGGCGCTTTTCAGCCAAAATCATTGCGTGCGGCCGGTGCTTCCGAGCGAGGTAACTTGTCACCGGTCAGCAACACGAGTATACTCGTGACCGGTCAGGAAAGTGTTACAAATGGTTCGAAGGTAGATTACGTGCCGCCAATTATCCTTTGAAGAAATTATAATGGACCAAGAGCGAACTGGATTGGAGTTATTTAAATAATTTAATATTTTTTAAATATTCGAGTATTATGAATATTTTAGAATATTCGCTATAATATTCAAATATATGTGGTAAACATATGTATCGACGCAGCGCCGTCGATGGATCCGAAGCTCAACAATGCAAAACAGTTGACGATTTCGGGACAAGAGGAGGGGAGGGGGAGTCGCGTGGCAACCGCGGAGCACGGGCACGCAGAAAAAACGGCATCTTGGGAAAAAGTTATATCCGTGTGTCTAAAGATTGATTGAAGCAATTGTAGCTCGAATATTTACGAGGCAAATTAAAGATCGTCTACAGATCAGAAGTGGTATATACGTGTTGTTTTGTGATCTGCAAACCATGGATATGGAAAAGGGTAGCACACGTCGATCTTGTGGCAGGAAGGAATGATATTCCCGGTCACGAACTCCCCGAAGAAATCATCGGGAGTCTGAATATCGCAGCCGGAGCAGGCGAAGTTACAGCGCTACGAGCAAAGAATCCGACTTCGCTAGGGTTGCAGATGTGTTATCAGATATCGTAACGTCGGGCTCGAATAAGCCGGTCAATAATCACTTTATTAACGAAAAGTTTCTACTAGAATTTGATCCCCGAAAGGGAAGTACCTCGGCTAGTGACTGGATTGAGAAGGTTAACACAAGTGTAACGGTGTATGGTTGGGTTGATAAAGTTAAAATGTATCTTGCTGATTAAAGGGAAATGCCAGATTGTGGTATGACGAACTCCACAATAACTCAGGTTGTCTTGGCCAGTTTTCACAGCGAAATTAATTAAGCAATTTCCGGGGGACGCTAGTTTTGGAAAATTATTCGAAGAGGCGAACTGTAAATGTCAGCCTGCAGAGAATTTAATGACTTATTGCCTAAAGAAATTAGGGAAGATACCTAAGCTGCGATTAGAGATCCCCGAGCACAAAGTTGCCAATTTCGTTGCTGACGGCATATGTGACAACGTTACACGCACTATGGTTCTGGATAGCGGAGTTAAATGATTGCCTTAGTATCTTTCTCTCCGCGGAAGCTGCCCCTAAGCCAGCGCCGTTCAGGACTTGCCCGTACGAGCAATCGATCAGGCTGCCGGAGGCAGACACGAGTCGGCGGCGAGTAAGTCACCCCTCCTCGGGAAATACGGCACAGATGCCAGGATGAACAAGGACGGTCGCGTCGACTCAACAGTATTTGAATGAACCTACTAACACATGCCTGCCTACGCATCTACAAGCCTGTACAACCGTTCCTCCCCAGTGCGCTGTAACGATGTCACTGCCCGGAACTTTGACCACAACATTAGTCCTGGGCAGTGGCGGGTGCCCTTGCCCGCCAAAACATAGGCTGAACGGCGCTGCCCTAAGCCCAATGCCACCTTTACACCAAGGCGAACACGAACAAAAACATTGTTCGCGAACGTTTTCGTCTGTTCTTGCCGTGTCCACACCGCTGCAAACATGAACAAAACTCAGTGTACGAATCGTATGTGAACGTTTTGTTCTATTTGCGGCGGTGTGGACACGGCAAGAACAGATGAAAACGTTCGCGAACAATGTTTTTGTTCGTGTTCTCCTTGGTGTAAACGTGGCATAAGGAATCTAAACGTCAATATCAACGTAATACTGCTACAGATAATACCGATAACAAAACGAGTACTCTTTCTGAACCTAAATGTTTTAGTTGTGGTGCCACTGGGTATTTCAAACGGGACAGTCCCAAAATGGTGAGCAGTACTGCCGAGTCGAGTAAAAAGAACGTGAATTATTTACAGGGTAAACCCGTTTACAGTTTCTGTAAAATGGTCGGACATACGGAAGAGAAATGCTTCCATAAAACTAATAGATCGGACAAACGTAAGTCGGCATGACCGTGGCAGAGGAAGTCTCTCTCACATCCGGAAGTAGCACATTAAATGACGTATTGGTCGAAGCAGTTAACTCGTGGAAGATAGGAAAATTCTGTAATATAAATGGGAAGCAGGTAGAGTGCGTAATAGATTTAAGAACTGATTGCTCAATTACACTAGTCATTTGTTGACGGAGACTCCGCTATGAAATTCGTATGTAAGGTAGTCCCCTAAACTCATAAATCGACATGAGACGAAATTCTATGGATACGTTTTTGAGATATCGCCCGATGAATATTTTGGTAATTTTTTAAAAAGAAGACGACCCCCGACGTTTTTGGCCATATCTCGTGTTAGAGTTGACCGATTTGATCGCGACACTTAAATTAAATTGCATACACTTCTTTCATACAGTATTTTCCAATCGGACCAATAGCTTAGACGGAATCGAGCGAATCTTAAAAAAATGTAATGTCTTGGGGCCGAAATTGAAATCGAAAATTCATTACATAGCCTGGAAGGCACAGAAGTTATCATGTGACGTCCAATTTATTATATTTTACGTAGAGTGTGCATCTTTACGAAGAAAACAAACCCAACCTGAGCAAAACCCATACACAAATAAGGAAGTTATGGGTGATAGAGAGGGAATGCCTATTTTCAACTTTTTCCCTATTTTTGTATTTCTTCCTGTTTCTTGGCGAATTACGTATTTGTCTTGAATGAAAACAAATTTAAGTGTATTTTATTTTATTTTAATTTATTTTTGAAAAGCAATTCTGGCTCTTTCTGTTTCTTTTGCACGTACTGAGATCAGTTTCTCTTACAAGGAACCAGTCGTAGTCACCCATGATTGACTCATTTCAGAATCCTTGATAGCGTCTCTCAATACTTTTCATCTCTTGATGAAATCTCTGGCCATGTTCATCGCTTACAACATCAAGATTTGGTGTGGAAGAAATCCAAATTTTCAAAGACATGTTAACGACTATATTATGATAATAAAGAAGTAAAAAGCATGTAACAGCAGAAGATCGATACGAATGAATTTATTACGAACAGGTGGTGCATTCTGTTGGAACATTGTAGGGACATTGGTACGAGGAAAATTACGTATTTCCTCAGCGGCCCTACTGCCGCTGCGTATTCAGTTGGATCGGGGATCGATACAATCAGACTGGCTTCTTCGTGCTGGACAGCTTCTTTATTCACCGCGTGGATCACCCACGCGGATGATAAATGGTACAACGCCTAAGCGTATATATAACGGTAGCCAGAGCTATAATACTGACTTTGCTCTCGAAAGAGCACCTTCGCTTAGCAAGCTACGAGTCGAAGTGCGCATCGCCGCGCTGTCGATTGCCCAGCTCTCTACTCCTGTGCGGTCCGCAGAGAGGGGAACGACGCTCCCCACAACATAGGTATAATCGCGCCACCTGTGTGCGAATCCGAATATGGAAGCAGATGGAAGCGGAAGTGCCATCTGCCGTATATCTATATTTATGCTCCGTGTCCTGACCTATTCATTGTATTACCGAACGTCTTATAGTAAACACGCGTCGCATATCAGCAATTCATACATATTATTTGTAATTAAGATAATTCATAATCAGAAATTCATGCATATTATATGTAATCAAGATAAATTATCAAACCACGTAATGTATCAAATTTCCAAGACATTCATATACTTGAAGACCATTTTCCCGAAACATTCCGACGCCAAGATCAAGAAAGGCGTTTTCGATGGGCCGCAAATCAAAAAGATGCTGGAAAGTGAGCAATTTCAATTGCATTTATCGCGAAATGAAGCTGCCGCATTCAATTCGTTTCGATTGGTCGTCGCTGAATTTCTTGGCAACAATGGAAGTCTAAACTTTGTGAAAATCATCAATGATTTGCTCAAGAACTGAAAGAAAATCGATATGTAGTGCTGTTTGTAATAATTTCATTCGTATCGATCTTCTGCTGTAACATGCTTTTTACTTCTTTATTCTCTCAATGTAGGTGTTATGTACGTAGATTTATCTTTGACTTTCTAACCCTTTCGGGTGTCCGGAATGCACGTGACCCGACGGGGTCACCGTTTCCTGCAGTGGTGTGATGAAACCAAGTTTTCCCCGAAAACCTTATATTCAATGAAGGCACTCATATCCCCACTACTTTCTAAGCCGAATTTCACCGTATAAAAAGGACCACGAATTCACATTCGGGGGCTCATTTGAAGTCTAGCATGTTTAGACGAAAGAGGCTAGCGAGATCGAGTAACGTTCTTCTCCAAGTATTAATTCAACTTGAACCAGACAGTACGTAGAGTAGCTGATAGGTGTTGTTACTATATTAAAGTCTTTGCGACCCCCGCATTTCTCAGTGCGTCAAAACCGAGAGGTGGACTTAGGTACCGCGACAAACATAAACTGTAACAATTGTAAAAGACTGAGTTTATAGAATATAATTTGTTATTTCTAATTCAGAGTTTCTTTTATTTAAATCAATCATCATCTGAATTTCCTCTTCGAGAAAAACCCACATAGATACTCCTTTACCGCTCAAGGTATATCACATTATAAAGTTACGAGGCTAAACTAACATTCCTAGTGGCTCCCGGGAATACAAGACCCCGGTTCGTCCACGACTTCCACATTCCAAGTGGCTCCCGGGGATACCAGACCCCGGTTCGTCCACGATTTCCATCTTCCTAGCGGCTCCGGAGGATACCAGACCCCGGTTCGTCCGTGAAACTTGCCTCCCTAGTGGCTCCCGGGAATACCAGACACCGGTTTGTCCACGACATCCCACCTCCTTATAGCGGCTCCCGGGAATACGAGACCCCGGTTCATCCGCTACTAACAAACTCAAACAACCAAATTCAATCCTCGGCCTCGCAGCCGCCATTCTTATTGCCCTCAGTCTCGGCTCGTAACACAGGCGTTAACATGTCTTGGAAGATCCATTTCCTCCACTCGCATTTGAAACTGATTTCAATATATTATGCCGAAAGATTTTTTTATTAATATCTCTGAAACTAAGGCGAACCGCCAAAAGGTTTAGAGGGAAATGTTGACAACATATGTCAAGGTCATTGAAATCGGTGAGAAGGTAGCTTTTCGACAGGTTTACCATTTTTGGAGTTAGAAAATTTATTCACGCATTTTATAAAGATTTATCATATAATCAACAATTAGAGACCTTAATTCGCTATTATTTTTATCCAATGAGCCATAATGTCGAAAAATTTATCCAAACGATTTAAATAATTAAATTAAGTTTTTTGCAAATATCTCGTAAAGCAATGCCGAGCGCCAAAAAGTTTAGAGGGAAATGTTGTTCAGAATGATGACTTTGACAACATATGTCAAGATTATTTAAACCGTAGAATCCTCCCTTAATGTAAACATTTACCCTCCTTTCTTTTAGTCTTTACTTTAAAGTAGGGATTTGAAAATGACCCTCTTTTGTAATTTCTATGTAGTAGAAATAATGCGGAACTCACTTGCTGATTTTCCCTCCACGTGGTCACAATGCCGGCTTCGCCATTAACATATACTTTTCAATTATTTACTATTACTTTTTTTAATGCTGATTACAAACCACTTTTAATATATTCCTGGGCCCATAGCCTGTTGGAAATTTGATACATTGCGTGGTTTGATAATTTATCTTTATTACAAATAATATGTATGAATTGCTGATATGCGATGCGTGTTTACTATAAGACGTTCGGTAATACAATGAATAGGTCAGGACATGGAGATACAATGAATACAATGAATAGGTCAGGATGTAACGTCCGGTTGTCCGGGGACTACTGGTACGCTTCAGGTTCTCGAGAGGAGAGCGGCGTCCCCTCGAGTATAGGATAGGTGGGGGTTCGTTGTCAGAGTTAAGGAGTAAAATCCAACTTAAACTTAACAATGTCTTTATTAAAAAATAACACTTAATTCTAATAATGAATATAATATTACTTACGACTACGATTATATATGTGTTTTTTTATGTTTTTGGGTTTTTTTATGTTTTTATCTATGCTAATTTCGCTAATATATGTTAAATATGTGAATATAAGTATATGCTTCTGTAGTAAGCTCGGCCGCTGCCGTTGCCGGAGCGGTTCCCGAAACTTTTGACAGAGTTCGTATTTTATGCTTCTGCTGTGAGGGCGGCCGCTGCCGTTTCCGGAACGGTTCCCGACACTCGTGGCAGGGTTTGAATTCTAGTGTTCCGTAGACCTTGCCTTCACTAAGAAGTTAAGCTGCTGCCTACTAATAGGAGCAACGCTTGAAACCTCCGTGAAAACAAAGTTCTCAACCTTGAATGAAAAATCCAGAAAGGAGCTCTAAGTACCTTTGTACACTGAGAACCAGTCGCTGCCGTTTCCGGAGCGTGCTGTAATTCTGCTGGATAGTACTCAAGCTGCCTCTAGGAACTAGCATTCGTTGGTCGCAGGGACGTTGATCGTATTCGAATGAGCGCGCTCGGTGCTGCGCACGCCTCCTTTTATACTAGAAAATTGGCGGGCTGGCGCATGCGCAGTATGTCTTTATTCGTTATTTTGTATTTTGCTCGCTTGATACATATTATTATGTGTTGCTCTTATGACAGTATGTCTAATTAATTATTCTTAACATTTCTATAATATTTGTTTCTCTAATATTTGCTTAGATTATAATTTATATCTTAAAGTATGTACAATGCTTGTGCGCGGTAACATAGGTTGGCTCTGCGGTAATGTAGTACAGTTCTACTTTATCGACGGTCGGTAATTACCGGTTCGAGTCCCCGTGGGACGTTACAAGGACATAAATATAGATTAGGGTGTTTCAATTTTCCAAAGGTGCTATTTTCATATAACTTTGCCTGCCCCCTTGATTCTATTCATCTAAGTGATCTGTATGCCAAATTTTAGACAAATTTAATAATATTTAGGGATTGCACAGTTTTATCACTAAGGTAGGCCTACGACGGTAGTAAAACTATGGCTTGGGAATAAGATTACGCAGAAACTATTACAATTACAATAAAATTACAAGTAATATCAAAGTTATTAATAAAAAATGAGAAGCGGAGTGTTATAGCCCTAACGATACAATGTAAAGTGTTGCAACCTGTAACGGTTTCGAGCGTGGCGTAACGCTCCTTACAGGGCTTCGGGATTGGTTCGAGTGGCGTGCGATAAAGAATTAAATTTCCAGAACAAGAATTTAACTTAATGGTGTTTATTCAAGAAAAACACTTCTAAATGATACATGAAAATGTAAATTAACGCCTTAATTCTAAAGAAATTAAAGAAATTAATTAGGTTGCGACTCTAGGTCGTTACAAATGGACAAAGTTGACACGTCTTGGGTTGCGACTCTTGGTCGTTACAAAAGAAATGCCCGTTTGAACGATCGATTTGGATGAATGTCACGTCCCGGGTTGAGGTCTTTTAGGGGAATGACATAGTTGGGGTTGGGGTAGGTTGAGAGAAGTTTTGGCACGAAAGTTGATTTCGTGGCACAAAGCAGGGTAGGATTCTTGGCACGAAAGTTGATTTCGCGACACAAGCAGGGTAGGAGTCTTGGCTACGAAAGTTGATTTCGCGGCACAAGCAGGGTAGGATTCTTGGCACGAAAGTTGATTTCGTGACACAAGCAGGGTAGGAGTCTTGGCACGAAAGTTGATTTCGCGGCACAAGCAGGGTAGGAGTCTGGCACGAAAGTTGATTTCGCGGCACAAGGCAGGGTAGATATCTTGGCACGAAAGTTGATTTCGCGGCACAAGGCAGGGTAGATATCTTGGCACGAAAGTTGATTTCGCGGTACAAGGCAAGAAGGAATGTTTCGGCACGAAAATTGATTTCGCGACACAAAGCGACCAGGGAAGGTTTTAAATGATTGTTGTGTATTTAAATGACACCCGTTAGAGCCCTTTGTTTTGGTGTAGTAATTGGATTTACTGTTGCATTCGTATAAGAAGCTATACGTATTATTTCCGAGAAATATGTCAAGATATATGGCTATACGCGGGCCATGCAAAAGTGCGTTGGTAAACACAGTAAGAACACTTGAGTTCGCGAACCGAGATCAGCTGTTGCAATAGCTTATTTGGGTTTGGAGCCTTCGTAACCAGAGGATAAACACAATAATGCGAAGCGTGATTTAAAGTAAAGCGGTTTATCAACCTTATGCACGGATTTATGCACAACGATAGTAGTTTAAATAATAATAATAATAATAATAGAAAATGAACATGAGTACATGAGGATAAGTTAAAGAGAGTGTATGAATTACAATAAGCGTCAATACAAGAGAATAATATATGACCCGCAACAGGCGTTAATAAAGTTCAGTAGTATGAGCGGTAAGCTTAGTAAAGAATAGAATATGATAAATAAGTATTAACAAAGACGACAATATGTGCAATAAGCATTAATATGAAAAGTACTGAGAATTAGTAATACAAGATAAGATGGATGAGGATGATGTACAATGTTTATAATAATAATAATAATAATAATCGCTTACAATGAAGACTGTAGAAAGACGATCCTCCAACGAGGAGTTGCACTGAATTTACGAACACTTATAATAATGATGAATAATCACAGAAATGGTGGTTGAAATATAATTAAATGTCACGAGAATAACACTTTAGTAACGCAAAGAGAATAATCGGTATAATTAGACAGTGTGCAACAATGGTAATGAGCTCCGGCCTTAGGGGCCCTTGTATTTATGCTATTTGCAAGATTGTTAGGGGTGAAGTGTGTGCGCGGTATGCACCATGGCAGGTACGCCAAATATGCGTCGCAGTATTATTTCGGGGTTTTTATAAGTACGAAAGGTGAGGCTATAATTAGTTTCGTAGACAATAGAATTTCGGACTTCCGGGGTTTTTACATGCAGTTGTACAGAATATGGTTTCTGGGCTTTTGCAAAGAGAATACTCAGCTGATTTGGTGGATTTTGGGTGGTTTGATTGGAAAGGGGTGAGTGTAGTCTTGACTTGGAAGGTCGTAGAGAGGGAGTGAGATGTGGTCTCGAATTAAGAGGGGTTTTGGGACGAGGGAATTGTTTATAATTAAATATGAGGGAGGAGATGATGCTTTGTAGGGCGAAGGGGAGATGGGGATTTCGTACTTGACCATTTCGAGATGGGGACCTCTAAGGTACATCGTCTAGATGGTCAGTGATTGGGAAAAGGGGTAAGATTTGAGTTCGAGGGATTTAGCGGAGTGTGGAGTGGTTTATGAGAGAGACTTGGAATAATATCGCGCGAAAAAATAGTGGGACGTTACATGAATATGACTTAAATAACTAATAATGACGTTTAGTCGAATGAAAGGAATTAGTTTATGGATAATGACTCTCGGTCGAATTAGAAATTGGATAATGATTCTCGGTCGGATTAGAAATTGGATAATGACTCTCGGTCGATGTAGGATTAGCTTATAAATCTAGGAGTTAGCTTATGGATCTAGGAGTTAGCTTATATATTTAAGAGATTGAATATGTTTTAGTTGAGAATCGTTTGAATTGTTTCATTGTTTCATCAGGGACGGAATTGCCACCTGGAATAATCTCGTTCCCTCGTTGCTCAGGAGTAATATTACTAACCTGAGAATAATAAATTGTAATAACTTAGCTTCGACAACTAAGTGGCCAACAAAGCGGCCTCCAAGGCAGAAACCTCTCGTCAAACCTGGCGACTATGGCCTTAGTTTAAACGATTAGCACAGCCAAGTGTCCTGCAAGGCGGCCTCCAAAGTTGGAGCATTAAAGTTACGTTGGAATCAGCTTATAGCCTCAAATGATTCGTAAATGAGGCTCGATTGAATTCATGAGTTTGAATGATCTCTCCGGGCTTTCTTGCCCGTATTTATACATATTCGGAGTACTGAGAGCGCACCAATAGGAACGGAGTTCGACTATTACGCGTCAATCATTCTCGTCTCGCACGATCCGTTCTCTAGTCGGTCTATTGAGCGACTGGTTAATGCGCAGGCGCGCGTGGAACGCTCGGTTCCCTCTCTCATCGCCATGCACACATCGCTGCTCCTGATCCTTGCTCTCGTCGATCCGCTGATCGACTGAGGATCGCGCATGCGTTCAATTCTCCCACTCCTTTACATTCAATTCTCTCTTTCATTGTACTCGCATCTCGCGGTATCCTGAGCTAATATTAACATTAATGCTAAACACTCTTTATAAAAGTAAGAATAATAAGAATATAGTAAGAATATAAGTATTTAAGTAATTATTAATTATGTTTATTAACGAAAAAAGAAAGGGGCAGTTTTGGGGTTTGTTACAAACCGTATCTGATCTCGGGTCGGTTGTAACACTACATGGATTCTATGTAAACAAGACAATATTATTCGCTTTCTTTGACACTATTCAACCGATCTCTACTGCCCCTGTTATAATCGCCCCCGACCATGCTTTTGAGCTTCAATTATAAATTGTGACTAACGAGACGCTTAAAAGTGCTACGTAATGATCGGTATTACTTTAAAAAAGGTCAAATTACAGATTAAAAAAACACACACTTGCAAAGGGAGTGTTTACATTAGATTCATAAGTCACTAAGAAAAAGTTACTTTAGGATATCGAAAAATTATTTTGTCCACTATTCATGTCCATTGCGTATCTATACTGCTAGGACATTGATGTGTGCATTCCAAATGTCATTGTTTATCATATGTATATCTAAAATTGGTGTTAATATTCATTATATGTTTTGAGATTCAACACAATTTGTATGTGTTACATTTGCCCCCCTGTTACTACCGCCCCCGGTCCACCCTACAAATTTTCGTTTTTTAGGTTTTAAAAATGTGGGTAAAATAATAAGGTACAGAATTTTTATAGGTGTGAATGTGATGTCCCATTATTTTTCGCGCGGTATTATTTCAAGTCTCCCTCATAAATCCCTCCACAACTCAATAACACCCCTTTTCTCCAACCATCACACCATCAAGACGATATACCTTAGCGGTCCCCATCTCGAGATGGTCAAGTATAAAATCCCCTTCCCCTCTTCGGCCTATCAGTGTAAAATCAGTGCCTGCACATCGACCGTAAGCGATTATAATTACTTATTGTACGATTGCATTTCACCCTCATTGATATTATTTTGTATTGCTTATGCTTAACGCATATTTATAATATCTATTGCTTATTGTGTTTATTATTATTTAGTATTGTTTATGCTTAACGCATATTTATAATATCTATTGCTTATTGTATTTATCATTATAATTATCGTTGTTCAAGAAATATTGCATCTAAACGCCATCTGTCAGGTCCATCGATAATTAGACAATAGCTGTGGCCCGCTGACTCGCGTGGAGCGTCGATCACGGCCCCTTCCATCGCCTTACAACCGATGGAAGGGGGACTCTCTTTCCTCCAGGAAGTCGGGCCGACTTTCTGGATGTTTCGCTACATAGATACTATCGCCCTTCCATCGATCGGCGATCGATGGAAGGGGGAGAGCACGAGGATTCGAGGAAATCGACAGCGATTTCCTCGAACTACTAGTTGACGAGCCGTCTAAAAGGTAACACCGGAATAATTGCTTCGCTTTGCTTGCTTTGCTTGAAAACGCTTTGCTAATAGTTGGAATCGGGCCGAATCCACGTGCGTCGCGCTGCTTAGATTAAACGTGCTAACCGTGCCGGAAAGCCACTACCGCTACCACCAAAAAATACACAATTGATATTAATTATTGTACTCCATAATTTCGTCGTTTTATTATAATTGTAAATAGACTTATACCTAAGATTAAAATTAGTGCTAAAGAAAGTGCTTAAATTAAAGGACAGCCTCCTCGCGAGTATCCCAATCCTACGACGTGTGTGATCCGAAACATTGCTAACAATCGTTATTAATTGCTTATTGCATTTCATTATAATTCACCATTGTTAATAACCATATGTTTCATGTTCATATATATATATATATATATATATATATATATATATATATATATATATATATTGATTAACATTTATATAAATGTCCGTGTGCCAATGCTTAATGTCCAACGCATTATTATATTAATCAACCAGTGCTTTAAAATAAATAACGCTCTTATCTCTGAATAACGTTTCGAGTTACTGTAACGATCTTCCGTCTTCGAAAACCCCAGAATCATAACAAACAACTGCAACAGCTGATCTCGGTTCGCGA
This sequence comes from Andrena trimmerana, assembly GCA_951215215.1. Lineage (NCBI taxonomy): Eukaryota > Metazoa > Arthropoda > Insecta > Hymenoptera > Andrenidae > Andrena > Andrena trimmerana. Next base: position 14,248,707 of record OX578062.1, read on the forward strand.
ACGCAGGGACTTCTTATAGTGTTTACAAGGCTTACTTTTGGTCAAGCATTGCATGTCCCATATAAATACGCCTATTGCAAAGAAATCTAAAGCGTGGTTTCTTATATCAATGCAACACTAAATCCAATTATCACGTCATTAATACTAAACGCTAGTGCTCTAACGGGTGTCACTTTGGTATATGAATTCTGCTTAACCTTCCCTGGTCGCTTTGTGCCGCGAAACTGGTTTTCGTGCAAAAAACCTCCCATCCAAATCTTGTGCCGCGAAACTGATTTTCGTGCCAAAACCTCCCATCCAATCTTGTGCCATGAAACTTGTTTTTGTGACAAAAACCTCCCTTCATGAATTGTGCTGCGAAACTGGTTTTCTTGCCGAAACATCCCTTCTTGCCTTGTGCCGCAAAACTGGTTGTCGTGCCAAGCCTCTCCCAAACTACACCAACAATGGTGTTTTATGGTGTAATTTCCCGAAAAGACCTCCACCAGGGACGTGATAGTGAACAATAATAGTAGTAATAAAATATAAATTTATCTAAGTGTAAGTCTTCTTTGAAGTTTAGTTTCTGTTTTATGGACTTGAGAATATAATAATTATCATTGGAAACCGTGTTTCCTTAGCCTACTACATATTATTTAGTGTGCAAAGTGTGCAACCTCTAAATATTACTGAATCGTCCTAAAATTTGTCAGATATTTGTTTTATATTAATAGGAATCAGGACATGCGCAAAGTAAAATAAAAATATATTATTTTAATTTTAACCCTATAATATGAAACACCCTAATATTGATATACAGCAGATTGCACTTCCGCGTCCATCTGCTTAAATATTCGGAGAGCGAAAGGACAGAATGAACCAAAGAGGAGGCGGAATTGGAATTTGTATTGCTAAACATTTAAGCTATAAAATACTTGAGAATATTGTAATAACAGACCAAAATCTGGAGTCTTGCAGTATCCAAATACGCAATCTTAAGGAGAAAATTGCGATTACAGCATGTTACAGAACTCCGGGACATGTCTTCAATTCGGCTGCGTGGGAAACATTCTTTACGCAAGTAAAACAGCTGGGATCATTTGTGATGGTAGTGGACTTCAACTCCCATCACATTGCATGGAATTGTAATTATTCTGACGGTAATGGTGATAAACTGCTAGACATAATAGAGGATAATCAACTAAATATCCTTAACTTTAATATTCAATCGCACCTGAATGTGAGAAACAATAAACGCAGCAACCTTGACCACGTCATCACTCCACCACAGCTCACAGGCCTAGCGTTGGTTAAGCAATGGGCAGAAACATTAGGCTCAGATCACTATCCTCTTCACATTACAGTTAACATCGAGAAGCACATTTACAGGAAAATAAGTAATAGACTATCATCCGTAAGAACAGACTGCGATGCCTATCTGTCTAGGGTGGACGCTCAGTACAGCCTCATGTTGAGTCACTCGGGGCACACCATAATAGAAAAATATAACCTCCTCATAGATACAATGAAAGAAGCAATAATATAATGTACTCCCAAAAAGACCAATGTCTCTGATTATGTTCACAGAAATCCGGTGGCATGGTGGGATGCGGAATATAACAGGGCCACAAGGATTAGAAAGGCTGCCTTTAAAAGGTGGAAATACAGAGGCCTACCTGGTGATTGGATCCAGTATAAAAGTCAAGTAGCATGTACCAAAAAAGTGCTGAGGAAAAAGAAAAGGGAGTATTTTAGACAATTGGCCTCCTCTTTAAAATATAGGATTTCAACGACGTTCTTCTGGAATATAATCAAAATAATGAAAGCCAGATGGACTAAGGTAGGAGATAGCAAATATGTGGATCCAGATAAAAGGGACCCCATAAAAAAAATTCAAAGAAGTAAAAAAATTACGCCAAGTACACGAAAAATCAAATATATCACAAAAAATAGAAGATAATAAAATCACAAAAAAATAGAAGAAAATATACAATCACAAAAAATAGATGATAATAATACTTACAAAATAAAAAAATATGTGAAATCAAAATGAGCTGCAAGTACGTATATATAGGTGCTTTCCAACTGCGCTTCAGATGACACAACTACATATACACAGCTAAAATGCCGTGTTCATACATTCCATTACTCATATCGCGGACATTTGTTAATTAACCCATCAAAAAGAATCCCATTTAAAAACATTGTCGTAAATTAATAGCTTTACAAAATGTATGATATACAAAAATTGCGTCAATTGTATCAATAGCTATTTGTACAAAGAAAAAAATGTATTAAATAATATTAAGCAGATATTTATACAAATAAATATTTTAATACGAATAAATATTTTATTCAAAATACTTGGCGCTGCGCCCCGATTTGGTGTTGCTAAACTGAATAAATATGTATAAATTGCATTAATCTTTTTCTATCTTTCTTGTGCGTGCATTCGTGAATATGTGTATGTGTGCGTGTGCATATGCTACGTATGATATTAGAATTAAATATATGTAGAATAAATCTCACTGCGTTTCTAATATGTGTATGGATATGTTTATGTATTTTAGATTGTAAGGGAGGTATAGTAAATTATTAATACTAAAACTATTAACCTTTTTTTCGGTTTCGCAGCGCCAAGTATTTTGAATAAAATATTTATTCGTATTAAAATACTTATTTGTATAAATATCTGCTTAATATTATTTAATACATTTTTTTCTTTGTATAAATAGCTATTGATACAATTGACGCAATTTTTGTATATCATACATTTTGTAAAGCTATTAATTTACGACAATGTTTTTAAATGGGATTCTTTTTGATGGGCTAATTAACAAATGTCCGTGATATGAGTAATGGAATGTATGAACACGGCATTTTAGCTGTGTATATGTAGTTGTGTCATCTGAAGCGCAGTTGGAAAGCACCTATATATACGTACTTGCAGCTCATTTTGATTTCACATATTTTTTTATTTTGTAAGTATTATTATCATCTATTTTTTGTGATTGTATATTTTCTTCTATTTTTTTGTGATTTTATTATCTTCTATTTTTTGTGATATATTTGATTTTTCGTGTACTTGGCGTAATTTTTTTACTTCTTTGAATTTTTTTTATGGGGTCCCTTTTATCTGGATCCACATATTTGCTATCTCCTACCTTAGTCCATCTGGCTTTCATTATTTTGATTTTATTCCAGAAGAACGTCGTTGAAGTCCTATGTTTTAAAGAGGAGGCCAATTGTCTAAAATACTCCCTTTTCTTTTTCCTCAGCACTTTTTTGGTACATGCTACTTGACTTTTATACTGGATCCAATCACCAGGTAGGCCTCTGTATTTCCACCTTTTAAAGGCAGCCTTTCTAATCCTTGTGGCCCTTCTTTGAAGTTTTTTTATGGGGATCTCACTTCTTTTTACAAAGATAATTCGTGTACCTGGCGTAATTTTTTACTTCTTTGAAATTTTTTATGGGTAAAATATTTCTTTTCAAATCTTTAAAATTTATTAGATAAAATAAACATATACTTTTTTCTACAAGAAAAATGTGCTTATTTCATTTGACTGTGCAGCAGGGTTACTTTCTCTTTCATCTATTTTAATAATAAATAATAATAATAATTCTCTTTGTGTGCATCGTTAGCTTAAATTTAAATGAGATTTTTTTCATGGGATTATTACTATTAATTTAGAAGTAAACAGAGGATCGAAGCTGAATAATATCGTTTAATAAACTCGTTTAATTAATTCAATATACTACATCCCAATAATTTTTTTTCTCTGACGTAGATCACATTGCATCATATGCTGCTTCGATTATCTGTAAATAAATATATATATATATATATATATATATATATAAAAATATATAAAATCCACATTTTATTTTTTAGTTATACAACTTAACGTAGAATTTATATATATAGAAATAGAGTGGCATTTTGCTATCGTAAGTGTAGAGACTATAATACGAAATGTATCTGGGACTTGGTTAGTGGTGGTGTAATGAATGAGTGTAATAGGTAAAGTATAAGGAGAGGCGATTACAGAGGCTGGAGAGGAGGAAGGAAAGTGGAGGGGGAAGAGTGGATAGGAAGGAATAAATTAAGATATCAGAGAGCGTAGGGGAATTAGTGAATATAAGGAGATAAAGGAGAAGGGAGTTTTTCGAGGTTAGAATAGTGGAGGGCAAGTGACAGGTCGGTAGGGTAGGAAAGGTGGGGAGTAAAGCTAGCAATGGTAGGTAAAACAGGTAGCGAAGTGGAAAAAATAGAAGGGCGAAGGGAGTCAGACAAGGCGAAGATAGGTAGGCCAACAAACGCAGAGAGGCAGAAAAGAGAAGGAAGGGGAGCTTTGGACAAGTTTATACAGGAAGATAAGGATGGGAAGACAGGGCAGAGTAAGGGAGTAGGGAGAGAGGGGGCAGAGAAAGTAACAGAACCAAGAGAGAAGAGTGAAAAGAGTATGATAGAGGTAATGGATATGTTAGGGATGCTCATGGCGGAGGTCAAAAGCGGTAAGGAAGAGGTGAGAAAAGCGAAAGAGGAAGCAAAGGAAGAGATAAGAGAAATAAGGAAACTAATAGAGAGCAAAGACGAAGAATGGAAGACAGAGAGAAGAGGCCTTGAAAAGAGAATAGGGAAAATAGAACAAAATTTGGGACAAAATGAAAGAGAGGGGGAGAGGGAAACGCGGTGGGAGGGAGAACTGAGACAACGGATGGAGGACCTGAGTAGCAGGGTCGAGAAAGGAATGGGAGCGGGGGCAGAAAAGGAAAAGGAGGAAGTGGTGGAAATAAAAAGACGTGTAGAGCTACAGGAGAGAAGAGAAAGAAGATAACGATTAGGGGTTTAGAAAGAGAGGAAATAAGAGGGAAGGAAGGGGGCGAGAGACTATTCACAGAAAATTTGAAGGTGCAATGCAAGATAGAATGGGTAAAAGAAAGCAGAAGGGAAGGCCGAAGGCTGGTGGTAGCGAGATGTAGCAGCTGGGAGGAGAAATTGCAAGTCCTGAAGAGCAAATGCAAGCTGAAAGGAACGGGTATTTTTATAGAACAGGATCTGACATCGGAGGAACGGGAAATTGTCCGAATGGCGGCAGACGAAAGGAAAAAGGGAAAAGTGGTAAAGGTCGGGTACCAATAAATTGGAGTAGATGGGGAATGGTTTGACTGGAAGGTATGGGAGGGGAGAATGAGGGATTGTCAACAAAAATTTTTACAGACAGACAGCCAGAGAAACAAGGGGAAGTGAGGGTGGACGGCCAAGGTATGAGAGAAAGAAAAATGCTGTTTTGGAATGTGGCGGGGGTGAGGGGAAAGGACAAGGACTTTTGGGCATATGTGAGCGAATTTGACTTTGTGGGATTGGTGGCAACGTGGATGGAGAAAGAAAGCTGGGAGAGGTTTAAGGCATGGCTGCCAAAGAGATACATATGGAAACATCAAGACGCGAAGAGAGAATGGAACAGAGGGAGAGCTAAAGGAGGGATCCTAACAGGGGTAAGAGAGGAGTACAAGGTCGAAGAGGAGTTAGAAGACGTAGTGAGTGCATTTGGAAGGATGCTAGACGTTGAGGGAGAGAAGTGGAGAGTGTGGACGATATACAGCAATGAAGATATGGGAAAGACGGCAGGGAAGATAAAAAGGGTAATAAGAGAAGAAAAAGGAGGAAGGCTAGTCATAGGAGGGGACTTCAACGCGCGGATAGGGAAGGAAGGTCACATATGTCCAGGAAACAATGGAGGAGGAAATAGGAAAATATAAAGAAAGAAGATCGAAGGATGGGGTTAAAAATGGGGAGGGAGAATGCTTGTTGAGGTTGGTGGAGGACAGAGGATGGCATGTGGCCAACGGTAACGTAGCGGGGGATGAGGAAGGAGAATTTACTTACGTGGGGGCTCGAGGCGCGACTGTTATAGATTATGTTATTCTAAGTACCGAGAGTGTGGGGGAGGTGGACAGGTTCGAAGTGGGGGACAGAATAGAGTCTGACCATCAACCGCTATGTCTCTACTGGAAAGGGGGCAGGTTAAGAGGGAGGGGTAGGGAGAAGAGGAAGAAAAAGATGGTGATTAAATGGGAGGAAGAGAGTATCCGGAGATTTAAAGAGGGAACAAGAGAGATGAAATTTGATAAGGAAGAACTACAGGACGCATGGAAAGAACTGGAGGATAAAGTGAGAGGGTGTTTGGACACGAGGGAAGTTGTATGGAAAGAGAAGGAATTAGGAAAACATGAGTGGTGGGACAAACAATGTCGGTCAGAAAAGGGGAAAGTGAGAAGAAGTTATCGAAGATGGCGGAAGGGAAAAATAGCGAGGGAAGAATATCTGGAAATGAAGAAGAGTTTCAAGAGGACGTGCAAAGAAAAGAGAGAGAAGAAGAGGGAGGAGATGATGGAAGAAATAAGGAATGTACAGACAGAAGCACAATTGTGGCGCTACATTAACAGCTGTTGCTGAAGGCGGAAAAAGAGACAGGAAGTAGGAAGGAATATAAGTAAAGAAGAATGGAAAGTGCACTTCATGGACATGCTAGGAGGAGCGGTGGCAAAGGTGGAGGGATAAGGAAGAGAGCATATAACAGAAGAAGAAGATGAGGAAGAGATAAAAGGAGAGGAAATAGAGAAACAGATAAGAAGATTAAAAGCAAAGAAGGCAACGGGGATAGATGGAATACCCGGGGAAGCGTGAAAAGGGTGTGAGGGTGAGACGAGAAAAAGGCTGATAGAACTGGTGGGAAGGGTTTGGAGGGGAGAAGGGTTCCCGAGACAATGGAGGAAAGGGATAATCGTTCCCTTGCACAAGAAGGGAGACACCGGACACACGGCTAATTTCAGGGGTATATCTCTGTTAAGTACAGCGTACAAAATATACGCTGGAATACTTAACGAGAGAGTAAGGAATATGTTAGAGGAAGACGAGGCTTTGCCGGAGACACAGGCGGGTTTTAGGAAGGGTAGAAGTACAATCGATAATGTATACGTGCTACAGCACGTGATAGAGCGGGAGCTGCATAGCAAAGGGGGTAAGGTTGCGGCGTTCTTCGTGGACCTGAAGGCGGCGTTTGACAAAGTCAACAGGGGGCTACTGTGGAGAATGATGGCCAGAAGAGGGATAAGAAAGGGGTTGATAGAAAGGGTCAAAGAAATTTATACGGAGACAAGTAATGTAGTAAGGGTGGGAGAGGAGGTGACGGAGGAATTCTGGACAAGTGAGGAGGTGCGACAGAGATGCGTGCTCAGCCCAACACTTTTTATAATTTTTATTGCCGATATAGAGGAGGAGCTGCTTAGGGAGCAGAGCGGAGGTCTGGTGGTGGGTAGAAGGAAGTTCTGTTCACTGGCGTACGCTGATGATATTGTGGTGGTAGCAAAAAGGGAGGAGGAATTGGAGCTGTTAATGAGGAGATTGGAGAATTATTTGGACAAAAAAAGCTGATCTTGAACGCGGAGAAATCCAAAGTAATGGTGTTGAAGAGGGGGGGGGGGGGGGAGAAAGGAAATGGGAATGGGAATGTAAAGGAAAGAAGATTGAGACAGTCAAGGAATTTGTGTACCTGGGGGTGAGATTTCAGGGTAGTGGGAAATGGGTGAAGCACGTGAGAGAGAGAGTAAAGAAGGCACAAGTGGTGATGCGTCTGGTGTGGGATATAGGAGAGAGGATGTTCCGGGATGATTTTAAAAAGAGAATGTTCATGTTTCATAGGCTAATATTGGGGGTTTTATTGTACGGGGCGGAAATGTTCGGATGGACAGAGTGGCAGGAGATGGAAGCGGTGCAGGTGAGGTATATCAAGTGGTCTCTTGGCCTTGAGAGAAGTACATCAAGTTATATGGTGTTGGATGAAGTCAAAAGGGACAAAATGAGGATAGTGACCGGGAAACGTGCAATGCTGTATGAGGATAGCGTAAAACAAACAAACAGGAAGTGGATGGTTAACGAGTGCCTCAGAGAAAAGGAGGGCGGGAGAATAAGGACAAGAACTGAAACAGAAAAGGAGAAATTCTACCAAAGAAATGGGTATAGTCAATTAGGGTTAAGGCAGTTGGGAGAGGGGGATAACAGTGGAAAGGTGGATGTAATTAAGAGGAGAGGACAAGAGGTGCAGGGGCAGGAGCAATATAATAGAATTCAGGTCTCTAGGTATAATGAAAGATACAAATATATTAGAACTAGGGTAAGAGCGGAGTACTTGGAGAAGGGAGGGAGAGGAGGTAGTCAAAAACTGATAGCGAGAGCGACGTGCGGAAATTTGGAGGAATGGAACAGATACTGGCTGGATGAGGAGAGCAGGAGATGTGTACTGTGTAAGCAGGGTCGGGGTACGTTAAAGCACTTAATAGAAGACTGCGTGGAAATAGAACGATGCGAGCTTAGACTGGAGCAGATAGTAGCGGGCAGCGTAAAGGAGGAAGTAGTAAGATGGTTGGCGGGTGTGGAGAAGGAGAAGCGGGAAAGGAGAGGGCGGGGAGGGGAAAGAGGAGCAGATGGAATGGAGGAATGAGTGTGTTTAAGAACAATTTTTTGTAAACCAAGTCCAGTTCCGAGGCCGCGAAGGCTGGAATTAATAAAAATCTATCTATCTACAAAATGTATCTGAAGAAGGTGAGAGCATATGGCAGAAAGTCTTGTTGCAGGAAATTTAAATGCAAATGTTAGTAATAATTCAAGAAAAATGAACGAAGATATCCAATATTTTTAACGCACAATTTATGGATGTTGGAATAAAATTAATTTAGTATGTTTATTGGGGAACTGAAATCTTGTTAATGAGAAATTAATAAAATTAATGAATAGCGTGGCAACTACTGTAGATTTTATTAAAGTATTATGAATGTTTTCCACAAAAGATTGAATTGAAAAATATCAACGGAGATGTGTTTTCAGCTTTGTACAGTACTTTGTTCACTACTGTGGCTTGCTCCACATTCCTAAATTTAAACTAAATTTTGTTGATTTACCTTATTGGAGAAATTTCCAGAAGCTTGTGCGAAAGAAGATGCTTCTCTGTCTATCTAATAACCTCCTCCGGACAACCTCCAAGCCTGTGCGTCCCCTTCATCTATCCAAGCCTCTGCGTCCCCTTCATTTTTATCCAAGCCTCTGCGTCCCCTTCATTTCTATATCCAAGCCTGTGCGTCCCCTTCATTTCTATCCAAGCCTGTGCGTCCCCTTCATTTCTATTCAAGCCTGTGCGTCCCCTTCATTTTTATAAACATTACATAAAAACTCTGAATTAATATAGTTTGCTGGTATAATAAAAATAATCTGACAATTTAAATACAATTTGTTACAATATATATTATTATTTTATACATGCATGGTACAAATTTTCAGAAACCTATGCGAAAGAAGATGCTTCTCTGTCGAATCGAACCTTCTCCGGACAACTTCCAAGTCTGCGACTCTACATAAAAAGTCTATTAAAAAATTTTGGCGACTTACCTTGTTAATTGAGACAATAATTCAGTCTTATGTGGTGTAAAAACTCGTGACATTTCAGAAATTTTTCCTTACTTGACACTTGGTAGGTTATAATGACACTTGGTAGGTTATAATTCAATAGTATACATAGGTATATGTACAATGACGGACGACGATCCCTGCCGAATAATCCCGAGAGTCGACGAACGAAACGAAACATGTGTTAGTCCCTCTTTTGGCTGAAGGTGTGTGTGTAACGCGTATATACGTATTATGTTGACGAAAAATTTCTTGGAGAAGAAGAAGAAAATCTTACCGTTTCCGACTGATCCATGAGACAATATTATGATATCTCTGACATGCGTGGACCGATTTCATTGATTTTGGTCTTATTCGAAACCTTATATGCGGTTTACATCAGAAAAATGCCTTTAAATTTAGAAAATATTGCAGGCGTGATGAGATATTAATGAAATAATTTTCAGGTTAGGTTGGAATAGCCGGGGGACGAGTAAAGATACACGGCAGCGACAGTCGCCATATATATACAGTAGGGTGGAGTGAAACAGGTGAAAAAAAATTTTAATTCATATTTTTTTATTCCTGTATTACTATTTTTTGACGCGTATCTGGAAGTGTGTAACTGTAAAATTTCAGCCATCTGCGTTATTATTTTCAGGTGGCGCAGGTGACTTAAAGTTTTCGTAAAAATTGGGAAAACAGAGTTATAAGTAAATAATCACAAAATCTCTAAAAATAATTTTTAATTGAATGGTACAACTAAAATTAGATATTACAATGGTAAATGAAGTAAAAATAGGAACTTAATCTTTGCCATCTCGTGGCTGGGCGTCACTATGTTGTTTAAAATATTGGGATTTTGTCTCGAATATTGGTAAATCTTGTCTTGCTTTTATCTTCGCTCTAATGTAACCGTCTCTTGCGTCTGAACCACAAACAGATACTGCAGCTTCTGTTACAAGTTTAACGCAACGCTCCACTGCTTGGGTGTGACAAGGAAACTTCTCAAAATACGTCATATTGTCTCCTGACGATATCATTTCTTCTATTTCATGGTTACTGTATTTTATGGTCATTGGTGGCTCAGTAATATTTTCTTTCGACCAATCGATGAGTTCGTAATAGGAAAGTGTTTCAAAATCCAGTTGAGGTATCTTGAACTCACGTAAATTCTTTCCCTTCGCCTGCTTCCTCGCTTTTTTAATTCTTCTAAGAGCTAGTTCCTTAATGTGTGGGTGTTCGTCTTGTAGCATAGCAAGCAATAAATTTTCTGGATGCACAAAGAACGCGTTCCGTTGAATAGTTTTTAGGACAATGTCCTTCAGCTCTTCACGTAGGTAGAGGGATCTTTTAATCATATTGAAAACGTGAATTGGACCATGTCTACACGAAGGTTTCATCTTGATGTCAAACCAAGTTGGTGCGTAAACTTTCATAATGAATATTGCCAATTCTCTCAAGTTTTCTGACGACTTTTTTGTGCCCACATACAAACGTAAAATTCTGTTTGCACAAGTGAGCCATCGAGAGTGGGCTAGCTTTCCTGGGTCTTTATTAGCTAAACCGGGTGGGATACTTCCGCGAGAAATAGCTGAATACATCTCATACAAATACTTCTGATCGCTGCTTAACAATTCAGTATTAACATCTGGCAAATCTGTGTCTATAGTTTGGAAAGCTACCACCTTCTGATCTAGGCATTTTACCAGCATTTTCCCGATATTTCCTGAATAACTATTTGGGCCTGTAGTAGTACCATCAATAGTTGCGAACAGATGACGGAGAGGGAATTCGTTTGCATGCAACAAGCACACAAACCACTCTAAAGGTCTGTTTAGATGTTTTTCTAATAATACAATGACACCGCTTTTGTGTCCGGTATTTACTGCGGTACCATCGCATCCAACTGCCACTAAAGAAGACTGGTACTCAATTTTTTCAGAAAGAAATTGTACCATACTTTTTTGAATTGTAATTGCTTTTCCCGAATTAATTGAAAGATGTCCAATGTACTCAGAACCTGGTTCAGATATTAATGAAATATGCTCTTCAGTGACTGTTTTTCGATGATAATTATTTTCAATCTTAGCCAGAGTAAAAGTTTTGTCCTTACGGCCGTCAAAATACAGTGAGGATATGGTTGTTTTGCCGGCTTCAAATTGTAAATCTTGTCGTACTTTCTGGCGTTCACGACGTAATTTACTTCGGTCTATTACTTTTGAAGGGTCATCACCATTTATTATATTTAAATCCAACAACGCCGCGTTTACTATAATTGCTGCCGATCGATCGGAAACCCCTCTTCTGTCACATGATGCAGCCAGATTCTGTAGTTTCAATCTCATTTGTTTTGTGGGTTGTTTTTTTATGATGTATAGTGTCCTTTTTAACTTCAGAGTCTGAGGAGCCACTAGAAAATGATGCTACGTCAGAAAAACATTGCACTGTTGTAGCAGAAGTAGAGGTAGATGGCGTTCCGAATTTCAAAAATTCTTCGTACTTTTGTTTTCTAAGGTTTTTACGAGTAATAGATATAGTGGTCGCTCTATCAACAGGTCCAATATACATTTTACGTTCCTCTCGTTGATCTTTCAAAAAGTCTTGTTCTATGATAGGTATTTTAGGCTGACATTTACACAATTTTCTTAACGTACATTTACATATAGCAATGTCGAATAACTTCTTTAAAGCTTCGTTATAAAACTCCTTTTTCTTCGTTTCATCACGTAACTTCTTCATACTTTTGTACTCATTATAATATAGTATTAATCTCGAGACAACTTGTTGATGAGTTACAATAGGAATAGATGCTTTTTCCCACAATTTTTTGACGTCAACAGATATTATTTCACAAACCTCCTTGATAGATGGGTCGTTTCCATTATTTATACACAACAAATCGTTTCTTACCCACAAATAATATTTTATAATATCATAATACGTCGGCAACATATTGTCTTTTAGTTTTTGCGGTTCACCAAACACAGGACAACAAATATCTTTACGTGTTTTAGGCATTTTTTGTTATAAGTTTGTCACGAAAACAATTACGCGGATGTGATGTTTAACGATATGCGCGTCAACTGCAAACCAAAGTAGGACTACTAAGGTCTGGGTCAGATGTATTGGCCGGTTTGAGGTTCTCGATCGCTGTTCGCAGGACAAGTTCGGACCGGACAATGTATCTGATCTCGACTTTGTGTCAGTAGAACCAACAGTCAACAATTGCTAAAGCGAGAGAGAACACTAAGGAAAGCCAGAATACTTGATTCGTAAAAATTTTATAAAGTGTCTAAAATTTTTTTTTAACTTACCATGCGCCACCTGAGGATGATGTAATAACTTATTAATTTTTTATGTGAATAATGCATTAGTATAGGATCAAAAATTAAACATACAGCGTTGCGGAAATTGTCAAAAAAAAATTCACTCCACCCTAATATACAGGGTGTCTTTCACGTACTTGGCGTCGAGACGCTACCGCGTCTCTAGATTAACGATTATCCAATATTCGAATACTTTGATTATTCGAATATTCGTTACAGCCCTAGTGCACGCGAGAGGGAGCTGTTTGCTATTTCCGTAATCTATTCTGAATAAGGAAAGAAATTCTCAGCTGTTGCGTTGTACCTACTTGTAAATATTTAAACGGAAGGTCTGCTGGCACTGCAAACGTAGAAAATTCATTGTACATTTTAATTACTTGAAATGTACTTATGCTACAATATTCTACGTTGGCAGTATGGAATTATTATTTTATTATTATTATTATTATTATTATTATTATTATTATTATCAACGGAAAAACCCTTTAGGATACAACGTATGAACAGATATATGCAGTAATTACAATAAAATAAAATAAAATACAATACTAGACTAAACAATCAGCAAGCAATGAACATGATTAAGGGGGTAGACACGTCACGTGGTCTGGCCGATTCGGCTGGTCGGTATTACAGCAGGTTTTTTCTGCACTGAAATGGTATTACCCATAGATACGCAGCTGTCTGTGCACGCGAGAGGGAGCTGTTTGCTATTTCCATATTTTATTTTGAATGTGGAAAGAAATTGTCAGCTGTTGCGTTGTACTTTTGAACAGAAAATCTGCTGGTACTGCAAACGTAGAAAATTCATTGTACATTTACTTCAAATGTGCTTATGCTACATACGTTGGCAGTAAGGTATTATAAGTGAAAAGGAAAAATAGATGAGGGCATGTCCCCAGAAAATGAAGTTTGTTAGGATAGACATTTTTTAATTAGCAAAACACTGAAACAGAACATGAAATACACATCCTATGCAGAAAGCAGTTATGAACAAACATATATAAAATTGTGTTTGATGTTGAATCGAACGCGTGATTATTATGTGGTCCCTCCTCGAAGTGACAGAAAATATAACCTGTGTATATGCTATAAGACAATAAATATTTAGCGGTTATTTCGTTGTATTACGCTACATTTGTGAACTTTTCATAATCCTTTCGAAACATTATTATTACGCCGCAACAGTGTCTTTAGGAAATCGGGTATAACATATAGGTTATATTTTCTGTCACTTGGAGTACCGGATTTTCTGTCCTCGAAGTGACAGAAAATATAACCTATATGCTAGACCCGATTTCCTAAAGATACTGTTGCGACGTAATAATACTGTTTCGGAAGGATGATAAAAAGTTCACAAATGTAGCGCAAAAGAACGAAATAGCCGCTCAACATTTATTGTCATATAGCGTATACATAGGTTATATTTTCTGTCACTTCGAGGAGGGGACCATAGACATATATAGACGGCGGAGCGTAAGCAGAGGGGGGTGGCAAGGTTCGCGGTAAGGGGAGCGATACGAGTAAATCGGATAACGCTGTGGTTATGCATGCCGAATGCATCCGAAGCTAACCGACGTGCCTGTATCTGAACCTATGCCTTTACCCCTCCAAGCCTTCCTTCCCCACGCCGATAGTCCCATCTTCTGATCCGTCTATATATGTCTATGGAGGGAGCCACGTAATAATCACGCGCATCCAGCCTGCGCATTTTTTTATGAAAAAATTATTTAAATCGGACTATTTTTAACGAAACGGGCTTTCAATTCTGCAAACAATTTTTTCACGTAATTTCCTTAATTATGGTTTGAGTTGTATCATTTTTGGGGCCAATTTGATTGAGAAAGTATAAGGAATCGATTGACGCCACGATCGCAAAGAACTGATTAGAAATTGCAAAACTTCAGATTCATCAGTACTTAGTGCGCAACATTGTATGGCCCCGCTGGTTTCAAGCGTCGAAGCCGACGAAACTCAGCGAGACACATGTGTAAAATAACATATTTGCAGTTTTATAATTGAAGATGTAGTGAACGTTACAGGACTGTCATTATATATGGCTATCACAAACAAAATCGCCTGACTTGTTAGACATGAAACCGGGCATACAAATGGTTGCGCATATCGCCGAAAGCATCAGAAAGAATATGTACAGCCTTCCAATGTTTCAATTGTTGAGAAGCCTTTGGGCTCAGTTTATCGGGAAAGACCTACCCACCCCACTGTTTTGCTTTCTCGTTGCGAGCGTGGACCTTCGGGTCCTAGTAGACCGCCCGTTGACAGCCGAGAACAATAAAACCGACGAGCTAGATAAAATACCCAGTACAGAAAAATAAAATGTTCGTGTTTTTTATAAGTATTGATGAAAGTATTACTGACGAATTTTTTAGGATTTCCCGATGAAAATGATATCAAACATGGAGCAATTTGATCAATTGTTATTGAACGTAGAGTGTGTTCTAATCATGTATTCATAAGAAAAAATAGACTGAATTGGTTCGTGTCTTGACTCACCAACAATCCATGAATGGTAACACTCTCATCAAGGTGTAATGAGAAATTTTGAACATTTCGTATTCAGTACTGGATGACTCAAGTCGCCGTCGACCGAGGGTGTACCGCTGCTGCGCTATTTCATTCGCACTCGGTTCACATCGTTCGGTCTCCTTGTCAAGCGGTTCGAGCGAGGGCCCTGATAGGGGTGAATTTATTTGGGAAACAAAAGTCGCGTCATTCATGACACCTACTCGCGAACAGATATACATATGTACGAGAAGAAACAATGCAATTGCCCGATGACTTGAAGCAACATTTCAATTGGTAAATGCATGAAACTCTGGGATCAGGAATTCCGTACCCAGTGGGGCATATGTAAACTGGCGAAATATAACAATAGTTCGTCGTCTAAATTTTACAATTAAAGTATTTATTTGACGTGAATATAAAGTTTGTTAGCAAAGTCTTTCTCGATTTGAGTTCTGTAGAAGGCTGATTTTCCTTCGCCATGGAAAGTCCCCTCTTGTCCTTCCCGTTGGCAATCATGCGACTCGCTGAGTTTCGTGGGCTTCGGCGCTCGAAACCAGCGGGGCCATACAATGTTGCGCGCTAAGCAGTGACAAATCTGCAGTTCTGCATTTCTAATCAGATTTTTGCGAAAGTGACGCGAGTCGATTCCTCATGTTTTCTCGATCAAATTGGCCCCAAAAATGATATAATTCGGACCAAAATTAAGGAAATTACGTGAAAAATTTGTTTGTAGAAGTGAAAGCCCGTTTTGTTAAAAATAGTCCGATTTAAATTATTTTCGGCCAATATAACCGAGAGAATGCCAAGAATCATCGACGACGAGGACACATCGCCGAGCGCGGCGATCTCGCGCGGCTCGGGACACAAAGGTTCTCGTCGGTTATTCGAATTTCTAAGATCGTATTCAGATTTATTGGCCGGTGAGTTTCGCAACTAGGGGTGTGCGGTTACCCGATTTTTCGGGCTCAGGACGGGCCGGCAACTGTCGGGCGGGATCGGGCGGGGTCCCGATACTTTCGTATTGCCCGAGATCCCGACAGTTTCGGGACCCCGAGAATCGATTAGGGCTACAAGCATAGCCGCCATGAGCGGACAATTTGATTTCAGGTCGGCTCGGCAAAATTCGGACGCGATCGGACGATATCGTTATCAGTAATAGATTAAAATTATTACCTGAGAACATAGAAAAATTATGTTTCTTACACGTTAATTTGAAATAATAAAATATTCGCCCCCTGTATATTGTTGTTATTATGAAACATCCAGGAAATATTCCTTTTTGTATGCTTATAGTTCGTACGTTTTCTATTTTAAATCTGAACCTATCCGGAAAAAGATAATACCCTATATATATCCTTTACATAAAGTACTAAGTGTGAAGTATATTTTATTCAGATTTTAAAATATTGTCGATATAAAAATAGTCTTCTTCCCAAGTTCTGAACATGGTATTTATTTAAGTACGTATATGGACGTATTCAGTATTCACAGACTATTTGGTAGCATTGAAAATACATATATATTGTTGCGTCGGGGCGTTTCCATCGCCGGCCACCCCGACGCAAAGGAATAGAATAACACGGGGTTGCACGACACCACTATATTTGATACAGGACAATCGGTATATGACAGTACAACCCGCGCGTCCGAACGCTATGGCGTTCGGTACAAGACTCCGTAATGACAGCTTGATAGGCGATCGTTCCGATCGCCCTTTTCTCGCTGTGCTCTTGTCTTCGTCGCGAGCACCAGCGGGCCATGGATTCCCATCTATGGGGTGCTCGCAACACTGCTTCCCCCTCCGGAAAAGCGGGCGTCCCGGCCGCGTCGAATACTCCTTCGAATCTTCGTACCCTGGTCTGAAGAAGTGGTCGTGTTGGCCGCGTGGCTCCTCCAGACCGCCGCCTCGGCATTCGCCTTCACGCCCAAGGGAAAACCACCCAAAAACCCTGGGCAAGGCGTGGGTACAATGGGACGGCTGGTGCGATCTCTTCTTTACAACGTTCTGGAACTCGATGCCTCCGGTCCAACGACGAATCCTCTGCGCTGTGTTGGAGAGTTCCCTCGGAAGCCTCCACCGACGAAGCTCCTTTGTAATTCCAACGGTGTCCTTGTCGTCTTCCGTGGGTCCCGCGATGAAATCCACGGAGAACTCCGGATGTATTCCTCGCCGAAACGCTCCAGCTCCAGTGTCCCACGACGTCCCTGGGACTCCAACGACGGTCCCGTCCTCCTCCGTGTGTCCCGCGACGTCTTCCACCCCAGGATCCGTGAATCGTCCAACGCTGCGCCGGAGAGTCGCCTCGGCGGAAATCTCCGACGACGGAGCTCCTTCGGAACTCCCGTTCCCTTCCGTGTGTCCCTCGACGTCCCGGGAAGTCCGCTCTGGTACGTCCAACGACGACTCCACCGCTCCGGCGTCATACCCTCCCGGACCCGGTTCCCTGTCGAAGCCTCAGTCACGGTCGGCCTCAGGGGCTCGTCCTCGATGTCCCTCCGACAGACCTGTTCCTTTGCAAAAGAGACAGACAAGCATTAACGCCCTCTTTTGACGGCTATAAAGACAAGGGCCGGGCTGCGGAGATAGCCTCCGTAGTCCGGTCCAATTAAGATGAAGTGAATCCTGCCGTGCTCTCCCCCGTCCCCTCCCGGGTCTTCCGCTCTACCCCAAGGGCGACTCGGAACTGTTGCAGCTGATTCTTCTCCTCCGTCGTCCTCCTCGCCCAAGTCTTTCGCACACCAGCCTTGACCCAGCTCGTTGGGTTCCACCTCTGTCGGGGTCAGGCTCGCCGAACCCGCGCCGATCCCGAGCCGATTCCGCGACGGTGTTCGACCTCGAACTCCCTCCGCCGCGGCTGCAGCAATTTCGTGCCCTCCAGGCACGTCTTCATCGCTTCGGTGGTGCCGCGCTCCTGGGGACGCCGCTCGCCAGCAACACAACTGCATGGATCCCCGGCCGTCACCCAGAGCCGCACACCCACCAACCCTTGGTGCGGTCCATGCACTCTTGGACGTCTCCGCATCCTTACCGGAGTCGCATCTCCGCCACCAACTCTCCGACGCTCCCTCCATAGCGTCCCAACTCGGCCTCGTTTAACGACGATCGGCGCAGCAAGGCGTCCACGACAGTTGTCAGTGATGTAGACGGGCGGTAAAAGCGGAGAACAGGACGAGTCATTGAAACATGTCGAGGAACAGATTGCAAATGGGAGATAGTGGGTATGTTGGGGGAACGCATGGGGAAAACAGTGAGGAGCACAAAACCGATGGGTCGACGCCGCCCGTGACACGCCAAGGACCTGGCTTCAGAGCGCGCTGTCATTCGCCGTAAGCGCGTCCCCCCGTCGCGTTTGTCGAGAATCGTCCTCTACATTACCCAACGCGAACGATACCACCGAAATTCGGATCCTTTTCGTGGGCCGGCTTCCCGAGCCTCCAGAGCCGACCCAGCAATGGGCTCCTGGTTCCCCTCCATCCCGACAGCATCCTCGCCGAAACCCCGTAGTCGCTCTGGCGGGCCTCGACCTCCGTCGTTGCGCTCTCTTGCGACTGTCCCTCGCTGCAGCCGCTGCAGCCGCTGCTCCTGCGCCTGTCCCCCGTCGTCCTGCTGGATCGCACGCAACGGCTCCTCGCGTATCGCACGCGACAGCTCCTTGCGTCTCGCACGCAACCGCTCCTCGCGTATCGCACGCGACAGCTCCTTGCGTTTCTTCGGGATCCGTGGCCACGGATCCCACTTCTGACACCAATGTTGCGCCGGGGCGTTTCCATCGCAGGCCACCCCGACGCAAAGGAATAGAATAACACGCGGGTGCACGACACAACTATATTTGATACAGGACAATCGGTATATGACAGTACAACCCGCGCGTCCGAACGCTATGGCGTTCGGTACAAGACTCCGTAATGACAGCTTGACAGGCGATCGTTCCGATCGCCCTTTTCTCGCTGTGCTCTTGTCTTCGTCGCGAGCACCAGCGGGCCATGGATTCCCATCTATGGGGTGCTCGCAACAATATGTAAATAAATAATATGATACAAATTATGATTCAACAGGAGACAGAAAGGTAAAAACTTATCACTCTGGTATCGATATAAATGATATACATAATTCTTTCCGTCTCGGTCCCCTCGTAATAGCTGGCTTTCGAGCCGATCGCGTCCGAGTTTTGCCAAGCCGACCTGAAATCATATTGCCCGCTCATGGCGGTCATGCTTGTAGCCCGAATCGAGTCTCGGGATCCCGAAACTGTCGGGATCTCGAGCAATACGAAAGTATCGGGACCCCGCCCGATCCCGCCCGAAATTATCCGACCCGTCCCGAGGGCCGAGAATCTGAGCCACAGGACGATCCGCACACTCCTATTCGTAACGCGTATTCTCTCGTCATCGCAGAACACGAGTGAGCCAGAAGTGGTGGGGATAGCGCCAAGCTTCTGTCATGTATAGGCCAAACTGAGCTGTAGCGTAGAAATACACGCATCACAATAGGTGTGCCTTAGGCCTTAGCTCCGAAAAAATTCAGGAGCTTTATTGGTCAGAACATTCATTCTTTCTCTATAGCTTCATCTCGTATTGGTCTACGCATAACTTCGTGACGCACACAACTACATATGTACTGTACGACTACCTGTCTGTACGGCTACGTTCGTATTTGGGAATGCAATCACGGGCTGACGTTGTTTGTCCTTACATGAGCAAATTTTGGGCTGGGTGAGGTCTTATTCGAAAGAAGAAGGTTCAATGCAGCCTGCTGTGCTCATCGTTTGAGTCAGAAAACTCGTTTAGAGACCTACAAATACATGGAATCTGCGAGTGCATTTTGTCGATTTTTTCTCTACTTTGGACACTCGTATTATTACATATCAACACAATCTCTTTGAACCATGAGCAGAGCGGGCTGCATTGAACCTTCATCTTTGGAATGAGACCTCGCCCAGCCCAAAATATGCTCGTATAAGGACAAACAACGTCAGCGCACAAACCCATGCTTCGGGCCAGATTGTGTCGTTATACAGCGCGCTGCATTACCCGTGTCTACCCCCTTAAGCAGCAACAAAGGGACATAAATAGTGATACATTAAATTCGGATTCGAGTTAACAGTGTTCTCCGGAACGAATCGAACGCGATCGAGAACAGGTCAATATCAACTATATAACGGTTAACCTCATCTATCGCACGGTTTAACGGAAAACAGTGCAATGTCTATAGTCCGGGACCCTCGGTTCGAAAAGGGGCCTCTGACGCAATGAACGTTGCGGGGCATGAAAACATATCCGGGACACTAACACATGAATTAATTTGTAAAGGAACAAGAGGTCAGAGCTAACTCGACGGTCACTAAGGGTGGTAAGCCCTAGCTTTTGTAAGGCTGGACTATAGTCATGGTCAGAGAACCGCATAGGGCTACCAGTACCTCTCATTACTAGCCGACAGAACTTTTGTTGTACCCTTTCGAGTAAGCTACTATATACAATATGCCTCGGGCTCCAGATAACCGACGCGTACTCTACCTATGGACGAACAAGTGTGACGTAAAGCAATTTAAGCGATTTGATCCGCCTGAAATGTTTAGCAAAACGGGCAATAAACCCTAAGGTTTTCATTGCCTTACACGTGATAATCCGGTAGTGCTTCCGGAAATCAAGCGCAGACACAAAAGTTACGCCAAGATCCCTTATTTCACACACCTCAGTCAAGGGGTATCACATAGAGTATAGGTCGATAAAAAGGGACTAACAGTTCTATGCGTTCTCATCACGACACATTTAGCAGTGTTAAGCTGCATCATATTTGCGGCACACCACTGCTCGAAACTGCAGAGGTCGTCCTGCAACTTTGACGCATCCTGACTACAGCGAATGGGACGGAAAATCTTTAAATCATCCGCATACATAAGAAATTTACTGTTCTGGAATACTTCTTTGAGGTCATTAATAAAAAGGAGGAAGAGAAGGGGACCAAGATGCGATCCCCGAGGGACGCCGGAGCGCACATTAACTGGAGTCGATAATTGGTCACCAACCCTGACAACCTGTGCTCGGTCCTTCAAGTAGCTATGGATCCACGACAGGAGCGGTCCACAGATCCCGATCACTGCTAATTTCTGCAGCAAGGTACCTTGGTCCACCGTATCAAAGGCTTCACGAAAGTCCGTATACACGGTATCGACCTGCGATCTATCGTCGAGTGCCGCTGAGACGAGACAGTGGTATACCGCAAGATTGGTTACAGTAAGGTACAGACAAGGCGTCAAGTACTCTGTCACCAGTTCCTCAAACATCTTAGGCATAACGGATAGTTTACAAATCGATCTATAATTCTTAACATTAGTGTGGTCCCCTGTCTTAAATACCGGCGTTACTAAGTTTGATTTCCAGGCTAAGGGAAAAATACCCTTTGGGAGGGAGGAATTAAGGCTGCCGTCTCAAGTTTGTTTTGGTCCGAATCGATCGAAGCGTCCCTTGTAAACAGACGGACCCTAATGAAACTACTGCGGTCGGTAAAAAGAATTTGTACAGCGGTGACATCTCCAGGTACTCTATGTAGACGAATTTTTGACGCATAGTTGCCACATTTTCTGTTCTCTCTGTCTCCGCCGCGCTGTTGCCACAGCTCCTTCTACTGAGAAGTCTTGGAGGAATACGGCACGAGAGCTGCGTCTAGGCAGAGATCTACAGGAGCGGTGGTTATGTGTGCGGAACTGCGAGTGTCAGTCACGCACACATAACCACCGCTCCTGTAGGTGTTTCCCTCTGTATCAGCTGTAGATGTAGCGCGTCCGATTGCTGCGCCCAGCATCAGAGCCTCGCTGAACGTAAAGGAGGATAGCAATAATGAAAGATAGAGAGGTTGGGTAGTGAAGTTAGGAAGCATGTAAATAAAACAATACCAATTTGCGTATCAATAGTTTTTATTTATACGTAGAAGGATGTAATATTTTGTATAATCAATGTGCAATTTCAAAGCATACAATTTAAATAAGGTGCATCACCGAAGTGTAACACGCCGATCGTAATGAAATCTAAACTGCTATAATTGTTCTAAAAACATATGACGCTTTCTTTTCTATCTAACTATACATCAAATTATCTTTTATATCAACAAGAATTGTCTATTGTTTAAATACAAATTTAGTAATCATTTTTTTAAAACATCAATTTGAACAAAAAATACATTTCAATTCAATACTTTTGTACGTGCTTTCCTTCGGAATTGTTATTCCACGGTTGTAAAAATTTATCAATATAAACTAGAGATCAGTACTAACAATACGTATATTTTGGAATGTCTCATTACGATTTTATTTAGCTACGATCCTTTGTTTGTTGGTATGTTTGATTCAAATCTGGAAACTCAATTATCCACTTCCAACCATTCAATTGTCTTGAAACTTTGCAGAGGTGCGTAGTTTGGATGACAATACAAAATTATGAAAAAAATCCGAAGGGGTGACAAAAATTACCTCGTCACCAATAAATAATAACCCACAACAACAAATCCAATCGACATAAAATCAACCATTCTTTATGTTACCGTTCTTTACGAACTTTTAGCATTGTATGGTTCAAACAAACTGTTAAACTGCATACAGCAATAAAAAATATTTGTAAAGAAGTTTGAGCTGTGAAATGTAAATCCACGAATACTAAAAACTAGAAAATAAAAAAAATTATAATAAACGATTTTATTAAAAATGCATTAAAAACTAAAAAATAATTATTTTCTTATACTACAATTTCGATGATGTATTTTCACTTTAAACAAAATCGTGGAGCAGGATATCTCGCAATAAATTCATTTCGACACTTGATGCTGTACTAAATTGAGTCATATTCTGTTATGAAATATCCTGCTCCACGTTTTTATTTAAAATTAAAAAACACCATCGAAATTGTAGTACAAGAATAGAAGTATTTTTTAGTCGTTAGTACCTTTTTGACAGAATCGTTTAACAGAACATTTTTTCATATATTTTTTGTCTCTAATCAAGTTACAGTCATCACAATAAATCAATCCAACTTCATTCGAGAATTGAAATTCGTCATTCAAGCTTTCGCCCCCTTGAAATGGACAATTACAGATAAAAAAGTGTATATTTTTCGAAGAATACCCCACCACTTCTGTCTCACTCTTGTCCGGCGAAGGCGAGAGCGAGCGAGAGACACCGAAAGCGAGCGAGAACGGTACGAGACAGACGACGGGATGATGTTTTGTCTCGCTCCGTCTTTCAGACGCCTGATACTCCGTCCTTTGCATCCGCGCCCGTCGCGCAGGCAAAGCGTTCCATCTCGCTCCCTCCTTCGGACAGCAAGAAGCGAGAAACGAACACTGCGAATTCGGGCTTTGTTCACGATACGGGCTCAACGCCCGCGCCAATCCCGAATGAGTCCTACCTTACACAAATTATTAAAACATGGTTGCGAAGTAGCAAGACAGTTTCCACTACTAATAGCGTACTATTCAGAAGATGCAAATGAATCCTGGCATAAACTGTATAGGAAAAATATGATACTGCATTCACGCCAAAATAGTCGAAGGAATAGAATGTTAGACGTTTTTAATCGAGCAATATACTTAACCGACCCAAAAATTTCAATTATATTAATAAACAATCGATTAAAGTTGTACGAACAAAATAATGTATCACCAGAAATTAAAAAATTCGTTGATGAGAGGTAAAGTAAAAAGATTAAATACTCACCTTAATTCATGTATAAATGAAAATATAATTATGGAAAATAGATATCTAATTTATATTATATTGCAGCCACACACAGCCTACAGAGAGTACCAGTGACAATGACAGCGATACGTCAAGTGATCACGAGGTGTGAAACATTTAAATACTTCATTATTCTTATTTTGATTGTGTTCCATATATGGAAATACAATATACCTTCAAACCAGTGGGTTATTAAATCATTTCAACGAAAAAATTATGATTTCACTAGTTTTTTTCACAAAAATCGATTTTTTTCAAAATCCTGAGGTAGTAGACAAATTTTGCGAACGGATTTGAAATCAGCGTGACAAAATCTATAGGAAATGATGTGCAACATGTCAAGAAAAAATTCTAACCGAACATGGTAGTGGACAAATCATAATTTTGTTGTAATATTTCAAGTTTAACACAGATTTTCAAAGTTAAAAACCGTTCGTACCATAATTTCATTAATTTTCCCTTATTCTACAATCTTTCAGCTTTAATTTGAGACCAAAATCATCGCTCTATCTCATTTCTATCAAAAGTTCTTTGATTTTGAAACAAACTACGTCACTTTACCCCACTGTGCGCCGGCGCGTGAAACGCGGCTGTGGAGGCGAGCACGCGTCCTATCGTCGAACCGCTAAAACGATTGATCGAGAACGTGTCCGCATCGAAAACACACTCAACGCCTCGATCGCGACCAGTGAATAGGAAACACGAATACGATCAACAACAATCATCGAAGAGACTTCTACCCGTTACTCCGCCGACAATCAAGGAACATCCGAATAACCTTCCAGATTCTACCGACGACGACGACGACAACGACGACGACGACGACGACGACGACGACGACAACGACAACAATGACAACAACACCGACAGCGATGTTGACGATGTTGACGATATTGACGATGAAGATAATGTTAACGATGATGTTGTCGACAATGTTGTCGATGATGTTGTCGACGATGTTGTCGATGATGTTGTCGATGATATTGTCGAGGAAAAAATTCATGATGAGTCGTCGGCAAAGGTTTACGATTTGGATTCGGTGCGTAAACCCGTCGATGATATCGAAGTGTATATACGGAACGCCAAAGGACCCTTGTCGCGACAATACCTGCGACTGTTCTTCACCGACACCAAGAAAGTAATCGACAACGTGTACGGGATATACTTGGGGCCCGACGACGAGCTAATGATCGGCGATTCCGTGTTCACCGTCGACGCGGACGGCGATGACATTCGCGTGAACGGAACGCGATACCCGGGGACTCGGGGTTTGTACGAGTTGCTGTTGATGCGAGAACCCAACCAGCAGACGTGCACGGACGCGGATTTTCGCTTGTACCGACGCATCTTGTTGTCGACGAGCGCGCATAAGCAAAACCATTCGCCGAGCAAGCGAACGCTGGGTAACAAGGGGCACAAGTATAAGAAAATTATATCATCGGTGATCGGTGGGGTGCGGACATCGGGTGTCACACGCGTTAGGGGCAGCGCGGGTGACGCGGGCGGCGCGGGCGGCGCGGGCACGCGACAGGGTCGAGGATTTCCCATCGACGAATCGATGACGGTTACCGATAACGCGATCGATTACGTGTACTGGGACGATCCAAACGAATTGGTCGATAGACTTGAATTACTCGCAGCATCGCGCGCGGCAGGTCACACGGGTCACGATAACGAAATCGCGTCCATCGTGGAGGAACTTCGCGAGGACGGACGCATCTTAAATTGAACGATTCGGTGATCGTCGCGTCAGTAGAGTTCGCGCGCACGAATCGTTATGTCGGTGAACAAGTTTGGCACCTCGTTGCGCAATAACAACAACAACAACAACGAAGCGACGATGACAATGTGTTGCGAGGATTACCGGTGTGGAGATTCTCTATGAGAATCTGGCTGCACTCCGCGGTTATCCCCGAACGGGTTGTTCCTCGGGCTCCGATAGTTCGGGTGAAAGTGCCGGGAACGGGATTCTCGGGTCGAGCCGAGAGGTAGTGGATCGTTGCTGGTTAAAGAGTTAGAACTCACCGTAGGGTATAACAAAGGTTTATTTGAGCCGAGCGATCACGGGCGTGATCGCGTTACTGTTCGATTTACAATGTTCCGCTTTGGTTGTTCGAGCGTGGGTTTATATACAAGATTTGAGGTCGCGGTTTGGTGGCCGCGGGGGAAGGCCTGATGGTCTTCGCCCGTGGGTCAGGGTCTTGCCGCGTATGCGGTTTACTTTTGACTGCGCATCTTGCTGAGCTTGCTGGTGTCGGTTGCACCAGGTGTTATGGTTGTGTATCGTGTCATAACAAATGACGAGACTATTGGCCTCGGCCGATGAACGCTTTTCCTAAAAAATCGAAACGGCTATCGCGAGCGCACGACTGGACGCCGCGTATCAACGATCTCAACTCGGGACGCGAGTACAACGAATGATGTCGGATATCGTTAACGCGCAATTGTCACAACTAGAGGATGATTTATATAACGCGATGGAACGACGCTTCGATCATTTCAAAGATAGATTCGAAGAGTTCACGACATCGTCGACTGCAACAAGAACCACGGATCGGTACAAACGAAAACGCCGACGACGACGACGACGACGACGACGACGACGACGACGACGACGACGACGACGACGACGACGACGACGACGACGACGACGACGACGACGACGACGACGATGATCAATGACGCTGACAATAACGACTACGACTCCGAAACGTCTAACGACGAACGATCCCTAAATACATGCATCGATTGCGTTTTATGTACACTCGTGGAACTGATATTAATTCTAACGTCTTTGAAACGTCGCGACCATTCTCGACCACCCGCGAATCATGAACAAGGAGCGAGTACAACTAGTGAACGAATTACACGCCCCCGCGAGACGTAATTTCCCACGACGTAGCGTCGTGATTCGCGGCTACGATGATTTGTGGCAGGCCGATTTGGTGGAGATGCGTCCGTACGCGAAGTAAAATCGTGGATATCATTACATACTAACGATCATCGATGCGTTCAGCAAATACGCGTGGGCCCTACCCGTGAAAACGAAAAGTGGGCGTGACGTAACCGCGGGCTTTACGACCGTATTGCGGCAGAGCGATAGATGCCCGCGAAATTTACAAACCGACATGGGAAAGGAGTTTTACAACGCGGAGTTTCAACGATGCGCGAAGACACGCGGAATCAACCACTACTCAACGTACAGCGTGATGAAGGCGTCGATCGTCGAACGTTTCAATCGCACGCTGAAAAATCTCATGTGGAAACAATTCTCATTGAACGCGTCCTATCGCTGGGTCGACCTGTTACCTGCGCTCGTACGTACCTACAATCATCGCAAGCATCGAACGATCAACGCTCGACTCGTTGACGTGACCCCCGCGACGCGTTTGTCGTTAGCTGTGAATGAACCCCCCTCTCCCTCCACAACGAAACGCGTTCGACGACGCGCGAAATTCAACGTCGGTGACAAGGTACGCGTGAGTAAGTTCAAGACCCTCTTCGAGAAGGGATACACTCCGAATTGGTCTACCGAGGTATTCGAAATCATCACCGTACAAAGAACGTTCCCGGTGACGTACATTCTGCGCGCTTCCGCGGGAGAGCCGATCTCGGGTGGTTTCTACGAGTACGAACTACATTCGGTCGCGAATCCGGACGTCTATCTGGTCGAGAAGATTATTCGTCGCAAGGGGAATCAGGTGTACGTTAAGTGGCTAGGATTCGATTCGTCGCGGAACTTGTGGATACGCGACAAGGATATTCTATGATTTGCTATCATTAGCGTGCTTAATGTAACTGGAATAAATGAATAAATAAATGAAAAAAATACATATAAATATATACATTGTCCGTTTATTCAATTTTTTCAATTCTTCAATTATTCACATTTTCATTCACATTTTTATTCTTCACTTTATTATCACTTTAACACTTAACAAGTTTTATGATAACTGAATAACCTTTATGATAATGAGGAATATTATAATGAATATCTTCTAATTGAACATGGTAATGAGCTCCGCGTATGGTCCAATCCCTTTTATAGGGCAATTGGTCACACCTTCTCTAGGATTTGTCACATGACAAATCATAGGTGGGAGACCCCATCCCACAGCCTCTACCTGGAATCTTTCAAGAAGAATCTTCCCATCGTTTTTTATTCTGGGAGTTTTGTTTACTACTTAGGCACGTTCCATTTAACTGATTCCCAGCAGCAACGATAGCAAGATTCTTACATAAATGCGCATTTGATTTATATGTTATGCGTTTACAATATTTCTTATACGATCGGTTTCGTATAGCTTATTTACTAGGGGTTGAAGTTAAGCATATTATTTCGGAGATTGGTTTACGGGAAATAACGGGAGGGCAATCTTCTAACGAGGACCAGGGGCACAGCTCCGTGAAGGTAGTGTCGTCTCCGCTGGTTGATATGGGCCTGTGTACCACGCTGGACATCAGCTGGTGTTCACTGGGCCTTCTTGGTGTTTGTGTGGTCAGCTACCTGGTATACAGCTGGCTGTCCGCCACCTCTTCGATCTGGCTGTCCTGCTCGCTGCCGTCCGTGTTTTCTTCGCTCGATCTCTTCTTATCGCTGTTTATAATGATAATGCCTTGTCGGCTATTTGTTGCACAATATTTGTATAATATTCATATGAGGTGGTTACAATACCTCAGACTACGAAATAGTAAGTATATTGATTTACAAGGTTAATTAATATTAGACCCCACGTCGCGGGACGTGACACGGAGATGTGTTTTCAGTGTACTTTCTTCACTAATGTGACTTGCTTTACATTGCAAGCAGTCCACCATAATATATTTTCTTAATAATTCTTAATGCTATGTCTTTAGACAAATTTTGTCGATTTACCTTATTTGACAAAGTTCCAGAAACTTGTGCGAAACAAGATGCTCTCTCTATCTATCTAATCTTCTCCGGACAACCTCCACGCCTGTGCATTCCCTTCATTTCTATCCATCCAAGCCTGTGCGTCCCCTTCAATTCTACTATCCAAGCCTGTGCGTCTCCTTCATTTTTATCGAAGTCCTGTGCGTCCCCTTCATTTCTATCTATAATATAATAAGCTTTACATAAAATAAAAACTCTAAATTGCTGGTATACAAATACAAATATCTGGCAATTTAAATTCAATGCAATTTTTTACTACAATATATTATTTTGTACAAGCATGGTACAAATTTCTAGAAACTTATGCGAAAGAAGGTGCTTGTCTGTCGAACCTTCTACGGACAACTTCCAAGTCTGCGACTCTACATAAAAAATCTATTAAATAAATTTGGCGACTTACCTTGTTAATTGTGACAATAATTCAGTCTCCTATTTAGTGTAAAAACTCCTGATATCCCAAATTTGGACCACTTACATTATTTGACACTTGGAAGGTTAAGATTGGTAGGATATAAAGTTCAATGTATTTAAAAAATAGTTTGTACAATGACGGGCGACAATTTTTAAAACGTAGGAACAACACGTTCCATGAAAAATAAATTAGGTCAGGCATGGAACTAAAGTGAACGCAGCGGCCGTTTTTCGGAGGCAACGCCTCCTTTCTCCCGCCGCGCGTCTTGGCCCCCGCGGCGGGCCTAGGAGCTTCGAACGCCTCAGACCTATACCATATGAACCGCGCGTGGCGCATTGGGGCGACACCCGTATCAATAGATTTCCGCATCACCCATGGGGTACTATTATCGATGGGTTTTTTTTTGTCAGTGGTATCCCCTGTGGGCCTATTCCACTGTGTCACGCGATAAAAATGGATAGGAAAAACGTGTTTTACTATCAAAATTTTAAATACGTTTGGGCAAACTTAATTTTCGCGCACGTTTAGACGTGCTGGGCATATCTAAAAATCAACGGGGAGGCTGGTCGACCTTGTACGTATTAAAGTTGAAAGCGAGGAATCAACTTTTGAAATTTTGTAACCACAATCTCATTTTTAGCATCATCAAACTCATATCGGTTCGCTATCATGCTTTACGCGCCGGCAAGCGGGCGCGCGCCCCCCAAACTGTTCTAACCCAAACCAAAACTAATACCCGGGACAAGTTGGAAAGTGGAATGTGTTGTGTCGGTATAAGTCAACAGAAATATTGTTAAGAGGGGGGGACCGTGGTAAAGTGATTAACAGAAATCGGTACTGTTGTATCCGATTCTCCGCTCTGTCGGTAAGGTAGGGATTGATATTGAAATGGTAAAAAAAAAATTCGAGTCGCCAAAAATCCTTCTCGCAAACGTTATTTTTATGCAACATGAACCTATTTGCAAAATTTCAGCCCAATCAGGTTTGACCGGTTTTCGGAAGTATAACCCATATTTCTTGGGATTCTGTCCCACTGTGGAGATGAATCGCACGGCGGTCTTCGCTAGACTCAGTTTTTAGCAGTCAAGCTTTTGGTCGCCGCTATTAGCCGCTCGCCAGAACATTCCGCCATGATGGCGGAAAACAGGCACTCATTGCATTGTGTTGCGTCTCGAGTAGCCTAGGTAGCTGCCGAGACAGATGCACTGACACAGCGGTTGGAAAACGCGCTTAGGAAAACAGATACACGCTTCTCCATAAGAGCCGTGCTTAGAATTCGGTCGCCGCGATCAGCCGCCGCGGCCGAATCGTGTCTAGGAAATCCTACCTTTAGACACTTTCAGTCCCTCTGGCACTCTCTTGTTCCATCTTGCTCTCACTTTCGGCACAGACGAGGTACAGAATAGACCTATCACCTTATGGGACTTCGTGTCACCACCTAAACTGTGTTACCGACCCATAATTTGAGGACTGAATTTAGCGACCTCTGTTCATGAACAGCGTTCAACGCAAGAACTACTCTGAAATGTGTTGAAATACTGAAAAATGTGTGCGTGTTTGTATACGCGTGACTTGTTTAGAGCGAGAGTTTAACATTGAGGACGGGCTGTCGCTAACAATAAGCTACGCTTTGGCTCGGTTTGTCAACGACCCACGCGGATTTCTCTCTGAAAACCTATTTCGGAGATCAGGAGCCTATATGGCGCTTCTTGAGAGCTTATACAAGCTATAAATTGCAAGATGAAATTGATTTTAGTATTTTACGTGTAGTGGAACATTTAACTAATATTTTCACGTGTCGCACGCTGAAAAATATTAAAAATTTACGCTGTTACTGCCATTCTCGCAAATCTCTGCACTCCGCGTGTGTCTAAGTAGACGGTGCCCATTCTACGACACGTAAATATCATTGAAAATAATGCATTGAAACGTTTTTGTAAAATTTATATTGTAGGTTTTGGGACCCGAGGCCCCTAAATCCCTACGTTTCATTACAAATTGATTGACTCTGTCCTTATTAACTATTGAATGGATTTAAAAATTATAAAAATCATCTAACATGTAAGTAGACGAGCATAGGTATCGCTTACGTTACGCTTACTGGGCACACATATCAGTTCCATGTCAGTTCACGTAGAATTCAAGTACTCTCCATTAATTTCCTCAATTACATTACTCAAAGTACTTTCCATTACAGCCATTAAAAATAATCCGAATTCTATCATGATTGGTGCCATTTTCTTCAGAAAAGCACTAGTAATCCATTAGTGATACTTCTATGATAGAAATTGCCATACTCATTACTGAATGGCCCATTGCTGACTTTGTCCTTATGCTATTACTCTAGCGTTTATTACCTCCGAGCCGCGCCTTCGGATAAAGGCCCTCGCCGAAATTATTCGAGCTTCGAATAACCGTTCGAATAAAGTTACAAATAAAAATGGAACGTAGTTTACTTGAAATTTGCAACCAATGTTCATAAAGATATCCGGATAAATTATTGTTCACACATGCGCTCCATACATATCGTTGAGCGCGTTTTGAAATACATAACAAAAATATACAACAGTTCCATTTAAAAAAATTATGTTGATAATAATGAAATCTCTGTAAATAATAGCTTAAACGCAAATCTTAATTTTCTATTATAAGCCGTGCGACGCGAGGGCCGTACGAGATACAATGTATGTATCCCTAATGTGTGAGCCTCGCGCCGAGTGACCTTCGGCGAACGCATTGTTGGACGTGGCCGAAACCGCAACGTCGAGCCCGTCGACATCGACAAAAGAACGAGACGATCGGCGGCCGACGAATGCAGTCCCCTGCAGAGTTGGGCAAAATGTAATCTAATTACAAATTGCAAATTACTATTAAACTGTAATTGTTTAATTGATTACACATTATCTTCTGTAATCGTTCATTTAGGTAGTTGACAAAACCAAATGGTCAAGCTTCCCAAATTAACAATTACAGAAAATAATGTGTAATCAATTACACAATTACAGTTTAATCGTAATTTGCAATTTGTAATTACATTACATTTTGCCCAACTCGGCCGCCCAGGCTAGGGAAATGCACAGGCTGGATGCGCGTAATTATTATATGGTTGACGCATCAAAGTGACAGAAAATACAGGATTGTCTCCCTGGGGGCTCGCTGGTCGGGACCGGCGATGAGCCCTCATGGAGACAAGAGCCCTAATTCCGAGTGTTCGTTTCTTTCTGGTCGAAGGGGGAAGCGAGATGGAACGCTTTGCATGCGCGGCGGGCGTGCGCGACGGGTGCGAACGCTCAGATGGAATCGTGACTGCTCAATGCATGCGCGCGACGGTCAAATAGCCAGGCACGGCACGAGTCTTTTTTGGGCCCTAGGCGAACTTGCCAAATTCCGCCATTTATTATAATACATTTAATTGAGCTTCTTCAGGACCTTACTCTTAACTTTTATTCGTAGTTTAAAACCGTTGTAGTATAATTTGTAGCCAACAATGAAAAGGCCATTTTGCGCCTCTTGTCAACCTTACGCCCTAGCAGTTGCCTAATTTTGCAAAGTAAAGTCATAAATAATCTCAAATAAATGTAATATAATAAAGGGCGCAATTTGACCATTTCGCCTAGGGCGCAAAAAAGACTTATGCCGGGCCTGCGACAAGATTTTGCGAAGCGGTTGTCGTGCTCACCGTAAGCGCTTGCGATCATCGCGCACGCCCGTCGCGCACACAAAGGACGGAGTGTCAAGCGTCCGAAAGACGAAGCGAGACAAAATATCAACGCGTCGTCTGTCTCGTACTGTCCTCCCTCGTTTTCAGCGCCTTTCGCTCGCTCTCGTTCCATCTCGCTCTCGCCTTCGCCGGACAAGAGTGAGACAGAAGTGGTGGGGATAGCGACAAGCCCGTCGTGTGCACCAAACCGAGCTCATAGGGAGACAATACTGTATAACCTATGTATATGCTACATGACAATAAATGTTTATTGGCTATTTCGTTCTTTTACGCTACATTTGTGAACATTTTATCATGCTTCCAAAACATTATTATTACGCCGCAACAGTATTTTTAGTAAATCGGGTATAGCATATAGGTTATATTTTCTGTCATTTCGAGGACAGAAAATTCGCTCTAACTAACAAGGGACGTTCGGCAACCCGGAAATTCAGAAAATTATGAAACTCGGTGTGCAAGTAGAGTAGTTCATCCGTAACACAACCATATTTTTCGTTGGTGCCAAAAAGCATTTTTTAGGGGTGAAATCACCCCTTGAAGAAAATGCAGAATTTTCTTTTCCGTGGAATATCTCGAGAACGATGAGAGATATCGAAAAGAAGTTTCAACAAAAGTAGCATCCTTCTTTTATATCTACAAAACCGCGTAAAAATTATTTTCGAAAAATCCATATTTTTCAAGTTACCCCCACCACCAACTCTTAAAATTAAGTTTTTGTATTTTGTAAATATACGCTAGCATACCTCTGGATAATCCCTTTTCATACATATAAATTGTTTATGTGTTATATTTTTTTGCAAACAAATAAAACCTCTATTACCGAATTTGAAGTCCATTTTGGCAGTTTCCATTAATAACATGGTTTCTTAAAGCCATATTTAAATTCGTATTTATGTAAGGTTCAGACAGCTTTCAATTATTTAAGCAAGGCAGTACGTACGTAAAATTGCATCCAAGGTAAAACTAATTAAAACTAATCAATGACGTGCATGAATCATTACGATATCAGCACATTCGTACATGCATTACTTCAAGTGTAATCTTATTAGGCTGTTTTGGAAGCCACGCGATAAATGAATAATGCGTGAAGATTTACAATGACTTTGCAAAATATATATGTTATCATTGAAATTACGCAGAATCGCATTCATGCCGATAACCTTGTCGAACCTTCCGATTTGCATGATGCATATGGATATGAATTTTAAATGATTTATAAATCAATTTTACTTACCTGTCCCACTAATAACATGTATATATATATAATATTACAATATTATAATATTACATTAAAGATATTAATATTAAATTTAATTATAACATTATAGGAGTTTTCATGAACGAAGTGGTTGAATAAAGCAATATTTTAACATTTGCAGTCTCTTTTTGTACATGCTATATTGTGTGATTATACATTGGAAGAAATATACTAGTAGAAAACAATAAATATATTGAAAATTACGGTTTATAATTGGTACAATAATGATATTCTTCATAGAAGTGATTAAAAAAAAAATACTTGCCACACCATGCACATCGCATAAAAGCCGGCTCCCCACAAATACTACATTTGGGTATAAGCTTTTCATTTCTGAAGTAACAGAAATCTACAGGATTTTGAAATTCGCTGGGATGCGTTTCTAGATATCCGCTTTTAAACCAAGCATATTGAAAAAGGTTTTTGAATCTAGGCGAAGAAAACTGGTTATGGGTTAGGGATTGCAATTTAATTATTTCATTGCGTAAGTGCAAATTGACATCTCTTTTTTGGAGAATCACATTATCCGAAAATGTCCGCACGAAATTTTTCCAAATCCGGAATCCAAACACATCTAAAGGCTGAACGATGCCCGTCGTTTTTTTTGGAATCATTGAAAAAGTTACTTCCTTGTCTTGTGGAATCAACTGCTGTAACTCATTTGGGCAGTGTCCCGTCCACGAGTCGAGTAGGAGCATGCTTCTACGGCCAGTATTCGGTAGATATACTTCGCTAAACCAAGTTTTAAAATGTTCAGACGTGAGTTTTCCTGACTTTGAAGCTCCGATGTAAATATTAACCGGACGGAACAGAGTTCTTTGCACTATCGGACCAAGTGTTCCTGTAGATTCCTTCAAAACTATGTATAGTGGTGAAAGAAGACGTCCGCTTGCTGATATAATAGGCATTATAGTGTAGCTATGTGTTGTAGAAGATACCGATTGAATCGTCGCTTCTACTGTTTTTACTCCTAATTTAGCTAATGTTCGCCCAGAATGTATTTCAAGGTTGAAGCCACTCTCGTCTGCATTATAAATTTCTTCAACTTAAATTGCGTCCTGAATGTTGTTATCTTGCGGGACACAATTCTATGCGCAGTCTTAAAGTTCCAAATCCACCATTTACCTGCCACGAATTGGGGTAGGTCCACTTGGTTTTTTGCCTCCAAGGCCCACAATCTTAAATTCATGTCATGAACAATGGATCTTCTGTCACAAGCTTCTTCAAACTTTTGCAGTACATATTCCCCAATAAATGCAAGTTTGTCTGCATTTGTTCCACCTCTCTCTACACTCGCCTCCCACCTGTATAGCTGCTGCAAAGATTTAACCATGCGATAATTTTTCTGTACACTGGCAAGCGTTCGACGTGCCTTTTTTGCGGTTTTCCAAAACGTTACAGCTTTTCTCTTATAACTTAAGTCAACTTGTCCACCTTCATCATCAACAGTACATTCTGCAGGTTCAAAACTGTCTTCTTCTTCTTCTGCAGGCATAATGTACTCTACAACTTGTGCACCATGTGGTTCTGATGAATCGGCATAATCGAGCACATAATCATGTTCAATTAATGGTAGGGAATGTATGTTTTGAAACTTTTTTATAATGTCCCGAATTTCATTGTGCAGTTCCGTTTCTACCGGGATTATAGGTGTCTGTGTTATACTTGCAATTTGAAACGTAGTGGCTAACATGTGTATTACGTTAGCAACATTAATCGTCTGCATTTTAAAGAAAATTGTCTTTCAAACAATGATCACTCACTTTTCTCAATTGGATGGTAACTGACTGCTGCCAAAAAAGTAACTGCCGTTGGCTACATCCACGGGAATATTTATATCACTCAAAGACGCGAGTACAAAAACATGTTTACCGAAAACTCGGAAAATCTTAATGTTCGACAATGCGATTCTGCGTCATTTCAATAACATATATATTTTGCAAAGTCATTGTAAATCTTCACGCATTATTTATTTATCGCGTGGCTTCCAAAACAGCCTAATAAGATTACACTTGAAGTAATGCATGTACGAATGTGCTGATATCGTAATGATTCATGCACGTCATTGATTAGTTTTAATTAGTTTTACCTTGGATGCAATTTTACGTACGTACTGCCTTGCTTAAATAATTGAAAGCTGTCTGAACCTTACATAAATACGAATTTAAATATGGCTTTAAGAAACCATGTTATTAATGGAAACTGCCAAAATGGACTTCAAATTCGGTAATAGAGGTTTTATTTGTTTGCAAAAAAAATATAACACATAAACAATTTATATGTATGAAAAGGGATTATCCAGAGGTATGCTAGCGTATATTTACAAAATACAAAAACTTAATTTTAAGAGTTGGTGGTGGGGGTAACTTGAAAAATATGGATTTTTCGAAAATAATTTTTACGCGGTTTTGTAGATATAAAAGAAGGATGCAACTTTTGTTTAAACTTCTTTTCGATATCTCTCACCGTTCTCGAGATATTCCACGGAAAAGAAAATTCTGCATTTTCTTCAAGGGGTGATTTCACCCCTAAAAAATGCTTTTTGGCACCAACGAAAAATAGGGTTGTGTTACGGATGAACTACTCTACTTGCACACCGAGTTTCATAATTTTCTGAATTTCCGGGTTGCCGAACGTCCCTTGTAAGAGACTGTATAAATGTTTATTACGCGTTGTGTTTATATAATATTTCTGATTGAAATTTATAGAAATACGTGCAAAGTATGCTTCTATCAAAATTTATTAATAAACGGAATTACACAACATGTTTCTTGAAATTAGTCGTAACATTCAAGCCGTTATAGATTTGAAATGTTTCCGATAAGATTTAATTTTAATTCCTATCACGCGTAGCGTTACAATCTGTTTCAAGACTTAACCGGTAACGTTGCATGCGACACTAAAATGGTAAGGGGGTCCTAGGACCCCCAAAACCGGTGACAGAAAAATACATTGGTTGATAGGTCTATTCTATACCTCGTCTGTGCTTTCGGCAAGAAAAAAGCGAGAAACGACCACTCGGAATCATGTTCCCTCTGCGTTATTCGCTCCTAGCGAATAAATACTGTGTATGACAAAGTAGTACCGAAATAGAAGATGGCTTATGGTTAGACCCATTGTGGTATGTTGCCCTGCATAGAGCGGACGATTTTCACTTGATGTGCGCCACAGTCGAAGGGTTAAGAATACAGATTTGTAATTTGCCAATACGCGTTATACGTATCGCGTGTACACATTCCTCTTTAGTATACGTTCAAAACTGTTACTTTTAGTTAAAACTATTATTTGATGCACGTTATTTGAGTGATGTGTACCTTGCATTCACGCTGCTCGTGACGAAGCTCGCAAAGTCGAGAAGTGGCGCTATATCGTTCGCGACTACCTGATCAGTGCCGTCCATCTGTCCATCGATCGTTTCATTCAATACTCCAAAAACGATTGGTAATCCTTTGAAATCATTTCTTAGTTTAACGCTCACTGGATTCTGAAGCGACCAGGAGTCTGGATTCCATGATCCGAGGAAACTGGTCACCAGACTGGTGTTATCGGTATACCGAATTTTGTACACGTGTACAAAGTAAAAGACCACCATTCTGTCCTCCAAAATGCTGTAGTTCAAGTTGATTGTTGCATTCTCGTCGCTTTGTTTCATGGGAGGTTGTCGAAAGTCGAAATGATTTTTATAGTCCTGCAGACGTGAGCAGGTCCTAGGGAAACATTAAAGAATGTTGAAGAATAATGGAAGAATTAAATCAATCGCTGGTTGAATTGCACTGAAACGAATGATATTCCGGTAACTCGGTAGCATTGATGGTGCAGTACTTGGAATACGATCTTTCTCGATTGCCATTTGATTCTCAGTATTCTTAATAGCACGACAATGCTTGTGCTTGATTCTTTGATTAATCTGTTTTTAATTTTTTTAATCTCTTTTTAGTATCACTACAGATGTGTTGATGTCGTGTAAAGTGATAATTGATTATGAAAAATATTCTTTATTTTATTCAACATATTCTATAACCACACACCTATTCTCGTACGTTTCAGATAATTTCTGAATCGCTGCATGCGGCAAGGGAGAGGTTGCGACGATAACGTCGCTATCGATACCAATATTCAAATGCCGCAGCAGGGTATCAATCGTTGCATCCGTGTTTGTTGTTGTTATCAATAACCATGACACGTAGTAATTAAATAGAAACTTCTGGGAAGCCTGTAATCCCGTCACGTATTCATTAACCGTTACAAATTAAATAAAATTAAGTTATGTATTGCCTCTTAATAAATTGAATAATCATAAAAGGGCAGTAACCTGTCCTTCAAGAACTGTTACCATGCACCTAAAAACGGACGGTAGGTACTACATATATACATATATATGTGATGCAAATTGGTCCATTTATTACATAAGTCTGCCAAGAGCCTTTAATTTGAATTTTAACGCAATTATCATGCGGTATGCATTTTTTGTATAATTTATAGCAATTAACATAAATGAGATGAAGGCAATGTAACACAAATTACACAAATAAACTATTAATTCTTCAAATTATCAATGAATGGTTCTAGTCGTCTTTAAAGTAATGCTTGCGAAATAGGTAATACTGTGCTGGGTTGAGAAGGTGGCGAACGGTAGGAATGCGGTCCCGATTAGTTATATTCCCGAAGTTCCCGTAGTACGGTACGTTATTGACCGACGCGATAGCATCGAACAAATCGGATCACACGACACCGGGTGACGAAGAGAACCCTTCTTGCCCCTGTAGCCTTAATCTATAAAAACTTCGTTAACGTCGGTTAAGTGTGTGAGAAATTAAAATATTGAACCTGTTTACAACCAATGCGTATGAACGAGTTATACGTCAGTAAATTAATCAGGCCCGATGTAAGAACATGTGTTTATTAGCATTTAGCTGCGTAACTTTTTTGAAACAGACATTTCGAAAATAGTAAAGTTTTGAGAAATTTAAATCGACTACTTAATTATCAATTATTAACCCTTTACTTACAATTAGTTGAACATTTGGTTCGATATCTAATACAAAGTGAACTTGAACAAAAAAAATGACAGCTGTAAGTTCAATATCAATTAGAGATGGGCAGACAACAATCAGGATTACAACACTTTTTAAATAAATTATTTCATCTAAATAAAAAATAATAATAGAGGAAATGCAGTACATTTGGAATACCATTTTTTTTTAGATGAATAAAAAATTAAGGCAGAGGATGGAAACAAATAAAGTTGCATAATATCATAGGGAAACTAATAACCTTTTATATTTCAAACTCTCAGTAATAATAAAAAACAAATAGTAACTGATACTTTGGTGTAAATGAAAAATGACAGGAAGTATCGATTTCGTTAAGATGCAGGCAATACCAGTATTCCAATTTACCTTCACTTTATAAACTTAAAAAAACATTTAGATAATAAAATTATTTTCTTTTATGATCTAATTAAGCTGAAAAATTACAATATAGGAATAGTCTTAGGTAAATGTAAATGGACAGCGTTGGTCCAATCCGACACGTCGCACAGTGGTCAAAAATCGAAAAAACCTGCCCAAAACCTCAAGATGACCTTTGATTTGTTTGAAAATGGGTATACTAAGGTTTTCGAGGTCGCTG
The DNA here is from genome assembly GCA_951215215.1 of Andrena trimmerana. Classification (NCBI taxonomy): domain Eukaryota; kingdom Metazoa; phylum Arthropoda; class Insecta; order Hymenoptera; family Andrenidae; genus Andrena; species Andrena trimmerana. The sequence goes on from OX578062.1 coordinate 14,288,649, forward strand.
ATTAAGAATCTGAAGTCAAAATTGCTAAAAATAAAGTGGCGGATCCAATATGGCAGACGCGCATATCAGAAAAGCATTAGATTTAATCTAAACTTGGTGTCCTGGGGTTTTCGAGGTCGCTGATTACGAATGAGTTCAAAATTGCAAAAACCAAAATGGCGGACCTAATATGGCAGACCGCATATAAGAAAACATTAAATTTGGTCTAAACTTGGTATTCTAGAGTTTTCGAGGTCGCTGATTACGAATTTGAGGTCAAAATTTCAAAAAAACAAAATGGCGGACCCAATATGGCCGACCGCATATCAGAAAAACATCAGATTTGGTCTAAACGTGGTATTAGCAGCCAACAGTTTGTACTTTGACGGCCTCTAAAAAAAAGTTCAGATTTGTTCCACCTTGGGACTTGTTGGAACTTGTTCACAGAAGTGTAGAGAGTCTGAAAAAATTATTTCCAGCTGCTACTTTTTGCAACTTTGGATCGCATATCAAAAAAACATCAGATTTGGTCTAAACTTGATATCCTGGCGTTTTCGATGTCGCTGATTACGAATCTGAGGGCAAAATTAAAAAGAAAACAAAATGGCGGATCCAATATGGCGGACGCGCATATCAGAAAAACATCAAATTTGGTTTAAGCTTGGTATCAGCAGTCGACAGCCTTCGCAAGTGGTCAAAGTGGGCTATTCATCGGTAATTTTTCGGCAGGTGTAACAGTCGCAATAAAGCAATTTTTCTCGCCTTCACCATTATCTCCTCAGACCAGTTCCTAATCGAAACATCTGGCGACCGTGACAGGACGTGATGGAGGATAATTTTTATCGAGTCGAAGGTATTTGTTCGGACCAAACGAAATGGACGTTGAGAGAAGAGCCCGGCGTTTACAAAGTCGCTGATCGTTTTTCGGGACAAGTGCGCCAACGCGAATACTTCCTTCGCAGAACGATCCGTGGCGTTACAACTGATGGAGTCAAGGATGATGCAACTAGAGAGTACGCAGTCGAAATATGTGGAACTACTAATTTCCTCGAACACAACCGAGGAGGACATCGAAAAAGAAATGGATTCCCACGAGGCTTACAAGCAAGAGTATTTGACGGCAAGAATGTTACTCTTAGGATTAGTCGATTATCCAGGCGCGTTTACGGCAAGCGTGAACGGCAACGATAACATCGCACGCACCGAAAAGCCGTTCAAACGGCCTACGTTGGAAATCCCAAAATTCGATGGCAATATAAGTGCGTGGTTAAAGTTTTGGGCACATTTCCAAAAGATCGACAAAGATGCGACCATAACCAATGAAGACAAGCTCGCCTATCTGAAACAAGCGATGGAAAAAGGCTCGAAAGCTGAAAGTGTTGTGGAAGGTTTTCCGACTACGGCAGAAAATTACGCGAAGGCAGTTCACAGCCTAAAAAATCGTTTTGGGCGGGACGATCTCCTAGTCGAGCATTACACACGGGAATTGCTTTCCTTAGTGTTGCAGAACGCCAATAATAAAGGCAAGAAAGTCAGTGTGGCGAGTATTTATGATAAAGTGTCCGCGCATGTCCGGGCTCTGGAGACACTCGGTATCAAAACCAAAGAGTGCGCGACAATGTTGTACCCCCTCGTCGAATCGTCACTGCCCGAAGAAATTCTGCGCACTTGGCAACGGGTGACGTCTGGAGGAGAAGCAGCAGGAGGGGACGACAACGAAAACAAAGATCGGCTAACGAGACTTCTAGAATTCCTAGAACGAGAGGTCGAAAGCGAGGAGCGGATCAACATGGCTGTCAATGGGTTTTCAGTGCAGACGAGCGGCGACCGACACGGCAAGGCGAAGGACACCAAGGGCAAGGCTGCATCCTCGGAAAATCTACCGACGGCCAGCGCTCTGTACGCGGGTGAGGCAAAGAGTGTGAAATGTATTTTTTGCGGCGAAGATCACGATAACGCGGCGTGCGAGAAAGCTAAAAGGATGTCGATAGATTCGCGAAGGAACTTGATTAGAGAAAACAGTTGTTGCTTCAAATGTCTTAAACGTGGACATCGCGCGAAGGAGTGTCGCGTAAAGTTGAGTTGCGTGTGGTGTGGAAAACGGCATGCGATTTTGGTTTGTCCCACGCTAAATAATTCGAACAATGCGCCTAAAGCCGAGAAACCTGTCGACAAGCCCACCACGGAACAGAATCTCGCGAATTTTTACAGTCTTCCTGACGTGTGTTTGCTAACGTTACGCGTTGTATTGTACTCCGAATCGAAACAGAAAATTGTGCGCGCGGTGATCGACAACGGGTGCACGCGTACTTATGTTCGATCAGACTTAGCAAAATATTTAGGCTACGAGCCCATAGGTAGTAGAGAGATTGTACATAAGCTTTTCGGTGGAGCGAGTTCGGAAAATCAGACGCATAACATTTTTACGGTACGCATGAAGTGTATCAACGGAGACTATGCCTGTAATTTCCAGGCCCTGGACCAGCAGGTCATTTGCGAGAATATTGCGCGTATCGAGAAGGCAAATTGGTTTAAAGAGCTAGAGCGTAACAATATTTCTCTATCTGATTTGAGTTCGACAGAGGAAAGCGGTGATGACTCGATTGCACTTTTAATAGGCGCAGATATTTTTGGTATACTTTTGACTGGAAATAAATTCGATTTGGCGAACGGTCTCACTGCTTTAGAAACCAGGCTGGGCTGGACGATTTCAGGCAAGGTCTCGGCGAACGAGCGAAAGGACGCTGGAAGCACAGCCGTCTCAATGTTTATGTCGGAGACAAAGGTCTCCGAACTGTGGAGCTTGGACGTTTTAGGCATAAGAGATCTGGTTGAAAAATCTGAGAGTTTTTTAAGAGGACAAACGGTAAAAGATCATTTTTTGAAAACGGTTCGATTACAAGAGAACGGTCGTTATTCGGTGGATTTGTCGTGGATTGCAGACCACACCCCTTTATCACATAATTTCAATTTAGCCAAAACAAGAGTCGAAAAAACCGCGAGGAAATTAAAAGTCGGGGAATTATTTGATAAGTATAGCAAAGTGTTTGAAGAGTGGTGCGATGAGGAAATCATAGAGTTGGTACCGAAAGTTGAATTGAATATGATATCGCATTATTTACCTAATCGCCTGGTTATAAAAGGGGGGGGGGGGGTACAACGGAAATACGACCGATTTTTTACGCTTCCGCAGCCGAGAAGGGTAAACCCTCGTTGAATAACTGTCTCGAAAAGGGATCCAATCTCATTGAGTTAATCCCAGCCGCACTGCTTAGATTTCGGGAACATGAAATTGCTGTTTTGGCAGATATTCGGAAAGCATTTCTACAAATTGAAATTAATAAGAAAGATAGAGATTTTTTTAGATTTCTGTGGTTTAAAGACGGTGAACTTAAGTCATTCCGACATAGACGGGTCGTTTTTGGCCTCACCTGTAGCCCGTTCTTGTTAGGTGCCGTGCTTGAATTACATCTGTCAAACGTTTTACGAGATATAACAAATGGTGAATGGTCAGGGGAAACAATTGAAAAATTGGCTAAATTATTTTACGTGGATAATTGTCTTACGAGTTGTTACATGGGCCCTTCTGGCCCTTTCCGTGCTTGCTGTCCGCGCGTCGCTTTATTCCGTAGATGGCGATTCAGCGGAATCGCCTCGCGCGTGGCAGTCACGTTACGCTGAGCCGCGTAGCGACAGCGAGAGGGACAACGTGACCGTCGCCGGCCCGGGCCCGAGAACCTTCGCGAACGAAAGAACTGCCGATGGGGCAGTTTCCCCCATTCGTGGGGATCGTTGGAGGTTCGACCCGCGACCGAGAGCCGCGGAGGAGACAATCAAATTCGGGAGCTCGAACTAGGAAGTCACGACGAGCGAGAGAGCCGTCTAGAAGCCGCGACGACTTCTCCACGTCAAGTCCGCGAAATACGTACGGCCGTCAATAAACCGTGCAAGGGTATCTCCATCCGATATACCGAGAAACGGCCTCGCCGGGAGAGCCTTTGCGCGTCACTCGTGATCGACGTAGGAGCGCGTAGAAAACGACGATTAGAGACAGTGCGGTACGACGGGCTCTAGGCCACCAACTTCCGAGTGCCATCCGAGAGCACAGCGAGCGACCACGACCTACCCCTGGGTCAGCGACTCTACGGGCGAGCGAAAAGCTAGAAGGCAAGCGTGCCGTGCGATACAGCGACCGACAGCTGAGACGGAGCGCCGTCTCAAGGTAGGATAATTCAGTATCATTTATGTAACAATATATTTTACTCTATTGTTTTCCCTTATATTCCTTGTACTCTTTGATTTGACCCCTAACTACCTTTCCGATCCTTGGTAAGTATAGTCAAGGCGTGCTTTAGCACCTTAATAGAGCAGCGAACCCTGTAAATCACCCTAACCACTCGGGGCGATTTACAAAAGTCCCTTCAGGACGTAACAGAGTGTCAGATCGTCGGCAGAATTAGATCTGTTTATTTCGACAGCAAAAGAAGTTATGAAAAAAGGAAGTTTTGACTTAAGAGGGTGGGAGTATACGCACGACTTTAGTGAAAAACAAACGACTTTAGTACTCGGTCTTTTATTTAATAAAATAAAAGATACTCTCTCGATCAACCCAGCGGTTTTGAAAAAAACTAATATAGGCCTAATTAGTAAAAGAGTGATTTTATCTATGGCGCACAGAGTATTTGACCCAATTGGATTTACTTCACCAGTAACATTATTGCCTAAATTACTATTAAAAGAGCTATGGAAAAGCAAGACGGAATGGGATTCACCGGTAGAAAGCGAAACTCAACAGAAGTTTATTAATTGGCTTGAACAATTATGTTATTTGAAGGAGATAGCTATCCCTCGAATGCTCGGCAGCGGAAGCATTTCTCTCCACACATTTTGTGATGCGAGTCAAGTCGCGTACGCCACGGTATCATTTTTACGCGTAGAAAAGGAGAGGGGTGTCGAACTGCGTTTCATAGCGACGAAAACAAGGGTAGCTCCAGACAAAGCAACCATTCCTCGCTTAGAACTTTTGGCGGCTTCAATAGGGAGCCGACAAACGCGCGAAATTATAGAGGCGCTAGAATACCGTGAAGTGCCTGTCTTTTACTGGTCCGATTCGACGACAGTATTGGCATAGCTAAATCGAGATAGTCAATGGGGTATTTTCGTTTGGAATCGTGTGCGGGAGATTCGAAATTTGACAAAGTCCGAAGAGTGGCGATATGTGCCAGGAGAAATGAATCCTGCGGACCTTCCCTCACGTGGTTGTTGGGCAAAGGAACTGCTCGACTCTCGCTGGTGGGAGGGGCCTGACTGGCTCCGCGGGGATCAAAATAGCTGGCCGGAGTCAGCAATTAATTTCGATGAAAAAGAAATCCAAAGCGAATTAAAAAGATCAGTTCAACTTTCTATGTTTAGTAAGGAAAGTCAAACAGATGTGCAAATAGTAGAGCGATTCTCTTCTTGCAATAAACTAATCAGATTTTTCGCCATAATGTTAAGATTTGTTAATTTTAAGCGCAATGTTGATACGGATAGAGGTAAGAGATTAACGTACCAAGAAGTTTACCGAGCTGAGTTAAAATATTTTAAATTCGTACAACACAAAACGTTTCAATCGGAGACAGACCCTCGTTTGGCAAAATTACAAGTTTTTGTACACAAGGATGACCTCATACGTTTGAAAACAAAGATTTCCGAGCGTGATGATCATTTTTCATTTTTATATCCTATTGTTTTAGATTATAAGGATAAGGTAGTCGAGTTGCTGATCCGAGAGACACATGAAAATATGTGTCATGCTGGTGTTCAGGACGTAATGTGTCAACTGCGAGAAAGATTCTGGATCTTAAAAGCAAGGAAGGCGATTCGGTCTGTCATAGAGAGGTGCGTCACATGTCAGCGCTTCGGCGCGAAGGCAATGCGGGTAGATCCAGCCCCCCTACCACTACATCGTGTTAGGGATGCCGCGGTTTTCGAAATAACCGGAGTCGATTTTGCCGGACCATTGTTTTTGCGCGGACAGCAGAAGGCTTGGATCTGCCTGTATACCTGCGCAGTGTATCGGGCGGTACACCTTGAACTCGTGACATCCTTGTCGACACTAGAGTTTTTGGGCGGCTTTCGTCGGTTTATTGGACGTCGCGGAAGACCTGTTATTATGTACAGCGACAATGGGTCAAATTTTGTAGGCGCGAACAATTTACTTGACGATTTGAACTGGGATACCATTTCTCAGTATAGTTGCGCGCAACGTATCGAGTGGCGATTTAATCCACCTACCGCCGCGTGGTGGGGTGGATGGTGGGAGCGACTGATAGGCATGCTCAAGAATATCTTGCGAAAAGTTTTAAGAAAATCATACCTCACGTACAAGGAGATGTGTACGGTGTTATGCGAGTGTGAAAACACTTTAAATTCTCGCCCTTTGACGTACCTCTCCGACGAAACGAATGATTTAAAACCACTTACGCCGGCTATGTTTTTACGCGATTTAAAGGAGTCAGAAACACCCGATCTTGATATAATCGATCGAGTTGATCTCAAGTCTAGGTACAAGTATAAACAAGAATTAATGGGACACTTGAGACGTCGTTTTCGTAGGGAATATCTAAGCCAACTTGTAATGAAACCTCGTACTGGGGAATCACGTGAACTTAAAAAGGGTGATGTCGTTCTCGTGGGCGATGACAACCGTAAACGGTTGGATTGGCCTTTGGCACGCATCGATGAACTCATTGAAGGTCGAGACAAAAAATTTCGGGTAGCTGTTGTAAAAACGAGTACAGGACGATTCAGGCGACCAGTACAACGCATTTACCCGCTCGAGGTTTCTGATCATATGGCCAACAGTAATATGTTGCGAGAGAAGGCGAAAGAGAAGATCACATGTGAAGATGTAAAAGAGAAACTGTGTTGTATGGAAGTGAATGAAAATTGCGCTGTTACGGAGAACAGAACGCGAAGCGGTCGTATCGTGAAAAAACCAGACCGGTATAAATCTTGAACATCTGTAAAACGGAAAGAATGTTGTGTTGAGTCCTGGACTCAAGGTGGGAGGATGTGAAAAATGTACAAGTCTATTTCCTTTTGTATATCCCGCCCAAAATCGACAACACCGTTGAACGGACGGGAAGACGCGACACTCCGCCCCCCCTCACGCGGCGCGAGGAGAGGGCTCGGGCGTCTTCGGGAGTGAGTCTTGGGTAATGGACAGTTCCGATCGGCAGGAGTAACAGTCGCAATAAAGCAATTTTTCTCGCCTTCACCATTATCTCCTCAGACCAGTTCCTAATTGAAACAATCATAACTTCGTATACATTCAAAATTTGTCTTGTATTGGGTTTGTAATTTTCATTACGTAGTACGTAAAACATAAAAAATAACATAAAAATGAAAACATTAATAAAAAATTAGTAATAATAAAATGAAAAAAAAGTAATAATAAAATGAAAAAGTTTGTTTGTCATACTAAATCAGAATCGGACTGGGAACATTTGTCTGGGTTTGTATCTGACGATTTGCAATAATTTGAACCATCTACTATCAAGTATTTTATTATGTCCGCCGGGCGTATCACGCGCCTGAGCGGTGAAAATCCTAATGATTTTGGCTATTTTTTCCGTTTCAGGCAAATTCGGGCAGTTGAAATTGACGTTAATATAAAGGTTAATGTGCCCTCAATTAATGTACAAAAAATCATGGGGGTACTTTACGGTACTTTTTTTTAAAACTCAAATAAAAAATGATAAACATTTAATATAAAAAATTGGGACAAATTGTTGATATTGCAAAAAAGTTTTTCGGCAGCTGGGAAGGTCATAATACTAAAAATAACTTATAAAAATCAAATTAATCAGATAAACATTCGGCAAATAGCACGTGTTTAAAGAAACGCACCGAAAATTTGAATAAATTCCAAGCATCATTTTTGACAACAAATTGATAAATTCAGCAAAAGTTATGGGTAACATCAAAACCTACGTTCCTTTATTAACATTTTAAGATACAAGAACTTGTGGATTGGGCACATCAGATTTTTGACTTTTGTACATTACGCGAAACACTATACGTCGGTAGCCGTTAGGCGTGAAAGAAAAGCAGCGCTAAGCTTTGGAATATTCCATATCACAAACCTAAAATTGCATGTCACACTTTCTGGTCACGAGATTATCGCAAAACTGGCACGGAGTAGATGTAAGTGTGTAACTCTAAAGTTTTTACATATTTTAACCATGATTGGAACGATGGAATACTTGCTCAAAAATTTTGCAGATTGACGTTTTCTTATTCTGCAGATTAAGTTGGAAATGTCAAAATGGCGGTTCGTCCAAAAATGTCAGTAGTTAAGAGGTCATTAACCCCTATTATCTACGGTGTTTCAAATTAGATAGCGTTAGTAGTTTATTAGATACTTCGATATTCCAAAGTATCAACAGTATTCCAAATATACTGCACTTCCTCTATAATTATATTGAACTAGACTACCTATGTAGCATCAATTAGGACCAACTATTTTTGTGACTATATATAATAAAGGAATTACATTTATAATAATATGCCGTTATTACACTACACAAAAAGTATAGTACACAGGAGAATTAAAAAAAAACTCACAATTTTAATAAAGACAGTTAAAAACAGTTGTTATTATTTTATTCCCGATTTCGAGATATTATCTACGGTCTTTCTGATCGTGAAGATTTTTTCACACGTGCATGTATGTTTCTTTTTTTATCCGCATTTCTCACCACGTGAAGAACGTTCTCAGGAGACGTAAGATTAAGCCCATCCAGTAGTACAATCGATCCAATCCGATGCTTCTGAATCACAAGGGCATCAGGTATATTTGGATTGATAGCTGATTGAATTGACACGCTGATTCCTTTATCGGTAAGACACGCGATCAAAGGTCTGGTGTAAGCAAATACACAGTCTACACGGAAGTATGTAAAAAAAATTAATTTATCAAACATGCACGATACGGAAGGGATAAGTCAGCGACGATCATCTGTGGTTTGTAATTTATCACTTATCACTCTTGACACGTGTTCCTGTGCCATAATACGTAAATTTACGAATGTTTTGCCCTAAAGTTTTACATTTACATATATTAATCTCTATTGAGTACTATATCGTAATAAGATCGATAAATTGGTGCTGTACATTATCATCTCTGCCAAAAATACGTTTAAATTATGTAATTTTTGTGTTCCTAAGGAATTTCTATTCTGTGATAAGGAATACATAAACAATGTTTGTTTATGTAATTTATACATGGTACGTGTGTACTAGGGTGGCTCTTATTTTCGACTTTTGATTTTTCTTCGGGGCACCCTCCAGAATAGTTCCAAATAATTAAAAAAAAACTGTGTAAAGTTTAAACCCGATTGTATAACGGAAAAGGTGCCTCTAGTTTTTGAGGAATCGGGGGTAACATGTTTGAAAATCATGATTTTGAGAAAAATGCATTTGAATACCTCACTTCTGATTTTCTATACCTTCGATACTTTTATAATTTTCAGTTCCAAATTTTCAGGAAACATTCATGACATATCAAAACTGAAAATAAGAGAATTTTTTTATTATCTTTTTGGCATATTTTGGTATATGCTCCCCTTAAATGTTTAAAAAATAGTCCTCGAAAATAAACAATTTCATTTTTTGTTCGCCTTCATAAATAAAAAATATTCGAGAAGCATTTGAAATTTCAAAATTTTAGAAAAAAAAAATTTTTTTCTTCAGTTTTTCAGACTTTTTTCGGAAACCGTTTGTCACACGAGAAAAAGTAATACAACATAAATGATGTTCCTTGTCCGGATCTACAACTTTTGTTTGACATATTTTTGTATGTAATCAATAACTTGGAGGATATTATATAAAATCGAGTTTTTGAGCTGTTAACATTATTTCAATGTTCAAGGACCCAGGAGCACCTGTTCACGTTATCCGATTAGGCTAAAACTTTACACAGATTTTTTTTCAATTCTTTGGAACTATTCTGCAGGGTGTCCCGAAGAAAGTCTTAAAAAAAAATTTACCAAGAGTAAATAAGAGCCACCCTAGTGTGTATGGGTCGACATTCCATGCATGACGCGTATTGAACTTTAATCAATAATCGATTTAGTAATTCAACGTGATAAATAAGGGAAAATAACAGTAGTATTTGAGCCAATGATAATTGATCGTTACCTATAAATACAAACTATAATTGCTGTCTGTCAAAACGACCTTGCTCCACTGAACAAGGAGCTCCATGTTTGATTGTAAAGGTAGCAAAAAGACACGAATTTACATGAATGAGGTTACATCTAAATAATTAAAGGCTATGCAAATTATTGTTTGACTCTCTACTACAAAAATTGTAATTATTTTTATTACTTTAATCTCATAAAAAGTAAAGAATAGATACTAGCTTAAATAGTAGAATCTTTCATGAAAGAATTGAATATTCATATATTGAGAAATTATGTAAAGTTCAACTGTACTTACCCAGTGAATTTAGGTTCTCAAAAACTATTATTTGGTCCCAAGATCTCCACTTGGCGAATTGCAGGATCAATTGTAACGTTAATGACGAAGGTAATATACAAGCGCACGTTGCTGTACAGAATACTATTGTACAAAATCCTATTCTCATTTTTCTGTAGACAGAAAAGAAGGGAATCTACTATTAAAAATTTTCATTTTTACCCATTTCATACAAAGTTATGTACATCATTCATTCGCATTGAAAAGTTTAATGCATATGATACGATAAGATCAACATGACATATATATTAAAATAATTTACCAGTTTTTTTGTAATACAAATATCGTAATCGTCCATTTTTACTTGACGTTGCAATCTAAATTCGTAAGGCAGTCTCATTTCTTCGATGACACCATTATTTCAGTCAAAGCATTCACATTTCTGTTACAATTTATGTGTAAGTAAAAAGAAAACCACTTTTTTAAGAAAATATCTAATGTAGAAAATAGACTACCTCAAAACTGGTTTGAACACACGGATCCTTCGTAAAAATAAGTCCGCTTGAAAAACGGAAACTCCATTAATGTTGTTAATCAACAGTGGATGAAAATATATTTTTGTTCACGACGGGCTAAAGCAAAAAATAATCGATGAGCAAATCAATTTGTACCTTGTGAGCATCGTACAAAGATCGCAGCAGAAGAGCAATCAACTATAACGTGCAGCTCATCGTTTAAGCTTCAGTTCAATTTATTTAGTTCCAATTAATGGTTAGAGAGCAGAAATAGCTCGTACCAGTTCTTCGGCAACGCCTGCACGAAACACGAAACACCTTAGACTGCGATCGAATATAGACTGAGGATCGTCTCGCAAAGTCCTTTCTACTCGTCCCTAGTTCAACGCATGCGATAGAAAGTAGATTCCCGATAGGGATCAGAAGAAAACCATATTCTCCTCCCTTCTGAGCAAATTAATTGCGCTAGTGGAGTCATTTCTCGCAAATAACTATCATTTTTCTCGAGACTAAATGGACAAGGAAAATCGCTTAACGACTCCAAGTTGAAATTAGAGCTCTTACTTTTCTACCCGTCGGGTACCTGTCTACCCGAAACAACTTCAAGCCATTGAAAGTAGTATTGTTCGATCATATTTGGCTAACATCAGACTACACCACAGACAATACTACATTCAATTGCTTGAAGTTATCAAAAGTAAGAGCTCTAGTTGAAATTAGATTGGACACGACCTCACCAATGCTACACTCGGGACACACTGACTATTATAAAAATATTCGTGAGGTAGGCTATTGTTTGAATGAAAACACTATAAATGAATGCAAAATATGAAATATGCACTTTTTGAGATTTAACAGGAGAGAGATTATTACATTATCATTAAGCTAAAAGTTTTTTTTTGTAGCTGAAGTCATTCAGATAACACAGTTTAATTTAATTGAACATGAAAGTTTGCACTTAACGAATTTTAAAAGGCTCTGTCGAGGATTACGCAGTGGATCGAGGTTATTTGTTTGGAAAAATCAACGCAGGAAGTATATTGGCGTTTATATACAAAACTCGTGAACGAGGACAATCATGTGGCGATAATAGTATTTACCTCGTGATGACAGAAAATCGATAGAACTGATGCAATCGATGGGACCGGTGAAAAGAATCGGTGCTCCCTTCGATGGCTTGCATTTGTAGCTTCTTCTTGGAACAATTGAACGGTAACATTTCGTTCGTTATTAATTGTCCGAATCAAGAATTTTCGTAATTCACCATATAGAAAAACCCATTACGTATTTCATAAATATAATTTACACAAAAGCATATGAGAATATGCACGTAAAATATGTTATGTCCATTTTTATCGATTTTGTTAAAGGTAAACCGACAGTTCCCAATTTCTTTGTTGTGGCTGGAAGAATTTGTAAATGTGTCTTACTAAATGTTAAATTTTTAGCAACTTGTGTCCATTGGCAAATGTTCTGAGCAGTTGCAATTGTAACGACATTATTTCCATTAAAAGTTTCAACTGCCTATTTGCAGAAACAAAATAAAGAGTGAAAATTAATAATTTTACTATTTTCGGGTGTCGGCCAGACTTCTTTAATTTTATCGAAATTGTTTATTTATATCGGGCGATTTTCGCCGGCACTCTGGCGAAACCGCCACAACTCACGTATCACCACACAAGTATTTTTAGGTCACTAAAAGAGTTTTGTGACTCAAACGATGACCAGAGCGCACTGCATTGAACATTCCTCTTTCGAATGAAACCTCGCCCAGCGTAAAATCTGTTCATATAAGGACGAAAAGCGTATCCCCGTGATTGCATTCCCAAATACGAGTTCCGCCATATTGGCGATAATACAGAGCAAGTCACGTGACAAATTTAGTTGAGCTAGTGGACACGAGATGGCGCCTACTCGGGAGGACTGCCAACGTGGAATCATAGTAAAACTGAAGCGTTAGCTGGATACACAAGCCACAGTAAAAGCGTGATGCACTCATTGTATGCATTTTCGGACGACTTTAGGTTAGGTTATATGCATTTTAGGCATACATTGACTAGGAACTGCTGGGAATTGTCTGCATTTACTAAATTAACGGTTTTACAGTAACACATACATCACCGCTGCCGATTATATTTTATAATTATATGGCCACATTATTTCAAATAAAAAGAGAGATTGGAATTTTTTAATAACACTGGAAGTAGTGATTTACTGATATCATATTTTCAGAATGTGGAAGTTACAGCAATTATTTCCAATTATTGCTTTTATTATTATTCTTCGACTATTGTATATAACATATAGCAAGGAAAAGTCACCAAATCGGTCAAGAGTTAACTCCCTGATATTTTTTTGTAATTCTTTACGCTCCTATGCAGAGACGGGTAATATTTAAATAAAAGAATATAATTCCAAATGACCCCAGTGGCCGATCGACACGAGGAATGGGGGGGGGGGTTGTACCCTAAATCTAAAATTCTATTTAGCTTCGGGTATTTATTAGTTTCCTTTGTTTGGAGATTTTTTTCGGAGCTAAGGTACACCTATTGTGATGTGTGGATTTCTACGCTGACAGCTCGGTTTGGCCTATACACACCAGAACAGCGCTGGCCAGCGGTGGGGCCCCTCACGCGCCAGCTTCCCCTTCCAATCTGTCTCTCGCACAGTGTGCCTTCCGTCGTCAAGGAGACCGCGCGACGCTACGAAGGCTGCCATGACGGGCTAGCGTCTTCGCGGTTAGGGGAGCTCGAGCGCTACGTACGTCGTATTTAAGGGGGTAGACACGGCACGTGACCTGGCCGATTTGGTCGGTCGGTATTACAGCAGATTTTTTCTGCACAGAAATGGTAATACCCATAGATACGCGGCTGCCTGTGCACGCGAGAGGGAGCTGTTTGCTATTTCCATATTTTATTTTGAATGTGGAAAGAAATTGTCAGCTGTTGCGTTGAAGTTGTAAAAATTTAAACAGAAAGTCTGCTGGTACTGGAAACGTAGAAAATTCATTGTACATTTACTTGAAATGTGCTTATGCTAGAATATTCTACGTTGGCAGTAAGGAATTATAAGTGAAAAGGAAAAATACACGAGAGCATGTCCCCAGAAAATGAAGTTTGTTAGGATAGACATTTTTTAATTAGCAAAACACTGAAACAGAACATGAAATACACATCCTATGCAGAAAGCAGTTATGAACAAACATATATAAAATTGTGTTTGATGTTGAATCCAACGCGTGATTATTATGTGGTCCCTCCTCGAAGTGACCGAAAATATAACCTATGTATATGCTATAAGACGATAAATATTTAGCGGCTATTTCGTTGTATTACGCTACATTGGTGAACTTTTCATCATCCTTCCGAAATATTATTATTACGCCGCAACAGTGTCTTTAGGAAATCGGGTATAACCTATATGCTAGACCCGATTTCCTAAAGATACTGTTGCGACGTAATAATACTGTTTCGGAAGGATGATAAAAAGTTCACAAATGTAGCGCAAAAGAACGAAATGGCCGCTCAACATTTATTGTCATATAGCGTATACATAGGTTCTATTTTCTGTCACTTCGAGGAGGGGACCATAGACATATATAGACGGCGGAGCGTAAGCTGAGGGGGGTGGCAAGGTTCGCGGTAAGGGGAGCGATACGAGTAAATCGGATAACGCTGTGGTTATGCATGCCGAATGCATCCGAAGCTAACCGACGTGCCTGTATCTGAACCTATGCCTTTACCCCTCCAAGCCTTCCTTCCCCACGCCGATAGTCCCATCTTCTGATCCGTCTATATATGTCTATGGAGGGGGCCACGTAATAATCACGCGCATCCAGCCTGCGCATTTTTTTATGACAAAATTATTTAAATCGGACTATTTTTAACGAAACGGGCTTTCAATTCTGCAAACAAATTTTTCACGTAATTTCCTTAATTATGGTTTGAGTTGTATCATTTTTGGGGCCAATTTGATTGAGAAAGTATAAGGAATCGATTGACGCCACGATCGCAAAGATCTGATTAGAAATTGCAAAACTTCAGATTCATCAGTGCTTAGTGCGCAACATTGTATGGCCCCGCTGGTTTCAAGCGTCGAAGCTGACGAAACTCAGCGAGGCACATGTGTAAAATAACATATTTGCAGTTTTATAATTGAAGATGTGAACGTTACAGGACTGTCTTTATATATGGCTCTCACAAACAAAATCGCCTGACTTGTTAGACATGAAACCGGGCATACAAATGGTTGCGCATATCGCCGAAAGCATCAGAAAGAATATGTACAGTCTTCCAATGTTTCAATTGTTGAGAAGCCTTTGGGCTCAGTTTATCGGGAAAGACCTACCCACCCCACTGTTTTGCTTTCTCGTTGCGAGCGTGGACCTTCGGGTCCTAGTAGACCGCCCGTTGACAGCCGAGAACAATAAAACCGACGAGCTAGATAAAATACCCAGTACAGAAAAATAAAATGTTCGTGTTTTTTATAAGTATTGATGAAAGTATTACCGATGAATTTTTTAGGATTTCCCGATGAAAATGATATCAAACATGGAGCAATTCGATCAATTTTTATTGAACGTAGAGTGTGTTCTAATCATGTATTCATAAGAAAAAATAGACTGAATTGCTTCGTGTCTTGACTCACCAACAATCCAGGAATGGTAACACTCTCATCAAGGTGTAATGAGAAATTTTGAACATTTCGTATTCAGTACTGGATGACTCAAGTCGCCGTCGACCGAGGGTGTACCGCTGGTGCGCTATTTCACTCGCACTCGGTTCACATCGTTCGGTCTCCTTGTCAAGCGGTTCGAGCGAGGGCCCTGATAGGGGTGAATTTATTTGGGAAACAAAAGTCGCGTCATTCATGACACCTACTCGCGAACAGATATACATATGTACGAGAAGAAATAATGCAATTGCCCGATGACTTGAAGCAACATTTCAATAGGTAAATGCATGAAACTCTGGGATCAGGAATTCCGAACCCAGTGGGGCATATGTAAGAACTGGCGAAATTCAACAATAGTTCGTCGTCTAAATTTTACAATTAAAGTATTTATTTGACGTGAATATAAAGTTTATTAGCAAAGTCTTTCTCGATTTGAGTTCTGTAGAAGGCTGATTTTCCTTCGCCATGGAAAGTCCTCTCTTGTCCTTCTCGCTGGCAATCATGCGACTCGCTGAGTTTCGTGGGCTTCGGCGCTCGAAACCAGCGGGGCCATACAATGTTGCGCGCTAAGCAGTGACAAATCTGCAGTTCTGCATTTCTAATCAGATTTTTGCGAAAGTGACGTCAGTCGATTCCTCATGTTTTCTCGATCAAATTGGCCCCAAAAATGATATAATTCGGACCAAAATTAAGGAAATTACGTGAAAAATTTGTTTGTAGAAGTGAAAGCCCGTTTTGTTAAAAATAGTCCGATTTAAATTATTTTCTGCCAATATAACCGGGAGAATGCCAAGAATCCAATGGTGTCACTTTCATATTGATACGATGAAAAATAAACAAATTCTGTTTCTTTATAATCGATGACACATCGCCGAGCACGGCGATCTCGCGCGGCTCGGGACACAAAGGTTCTCGTCGGTTATTCGAACTTCTAAGATCGTATTCAGATTTATTGGCCGGTGAGTTTTGTAACTTGGGGTGTGCGGGTACCCGATTTTTCGGGCTCGGGTCGGGCCGGCAACTTTCGGGCGGGATCGGGCGGGATCCCGAAACTTTCGTATTGCTCGAGATCCCGACAGATTCGGGACCCCGAGACTCGATTCAGGCTACAAGCATAGCCGCCATGAGCGGCCAATTTGATTTCAGGTCGGCTCGGCAAAACTCGGACGCGATCGGACGATATCGTTACCAGTAATAGATTAAAATTATTACCTGAGAACATAGAAAAATTATGTTTCTTACACGTTAATTTGAAATAATAAAATATTCGCCTCCTGTATATTGTTGTTATTATGAAACATCTAGGAAATATTCCTTTTTGTATGCTTATAGTTCGTACGTTTTCTATTTTAAATCTGAACCTATCCGGAAAAAGATAATACCCTATATATTCCCTTTACATAAAGTACTAAGTATGAAGTATATGTATTTTATTCAGATTTTAAAATATTGTCGATATAAAAACAGTCTTCTTCCCAAGTTCTGAACATGGTATTTATTTAAGTACGTATATGGACGTATTCAGTATTCACAGACTATTTGGTAGCAATGAAAATACATATAGATGTAAATAAATAATAAGATACAAATTATGATTCAACAGGAGACAGAAAGTAAAAACTTATCACTCTGGTATCGATATAAATGATATACATAATTCTTTCCGTCTCGGTCCCCTCGTAATAGCTGGCTTTCGAGCCGATCGCGTCCGAGTTTTGCCAAGCCGACCTGAAATCAAATTGCCCGCTCATGGCGGTCATGCTTGTAGCCTGAATCGAAACTTGTAAAAATTCTTGAAATGTCACGAGTTTCTACACCATTTAGGACACTGAATTATTGTCTCAATTAACAAGGTAAGTCGCCAAAAGTTTTTAATAGACTATTTATGTAAAGCTTATAGAAATGTAGGAGACGTACAGACTTGGAAGTTGTGTGAAGAAGTTTCGACAGAGCACCATCTTCTTTCACACAAGTTTCTACAAAATAATATATTGTTCTTATACCAGCAAACTATTTTTACATTAGAGTTTATATGTAAAGCTTGTAGAAATGAAGGGAACGCACAGGCTTGGATAGAAATGAAGGGGACGCACAGGCTCGGATAAAAATGAAGGGGACGCACAGGCTTGAATAGAAATGAAGGGGATGCACGGGTTTGGAGGTTGTCCGCAGAAGGTTAGATAGACAGAGAAGCATCTTGTTTCTTGGAAATTTGTCAAATAAGGTAAATGGACAAAATTTTTCAAATTAGCGTACCGTTAAGAATTAAGAAAATTATGGCGTACTGCTTGCAATCTAGAGTAAGTCACATTAGTGAAGAAAGTACGCTGAAAACGCATCTCCCTGGATACTTCTCAATCTTTGGTGAGAGATATTCGTACTACTTTATTAAAATCCACAGTAGCTCCCACGCTATTCATTAATTTAATTAGTTTCCCATTAACAATATTTCAATTCACCAATAAACATGCTAAATAAATTTTATTCCAACACCAATAATCTGTGCGTTAAAAATATTGGATCTCTTCGTTCATTTTCACTAAATTACCATTAGCATTTAAATTTCCTCGAACAAGACTTTCTGCCATACGCTCTCACCTCCTTCGGACACATTATGTAGTCTCTACATCTATAGCAAAAGTCCACTCTTTTTCTATAAGTTCTAAGTTATGTTGTAACTAAAAAATATGGCTTTTATATATTTACAGATAATCGAAGCAGAAGATGATGCACTGTGATCTACGTCAGAGAAAAAAATTTATTGTGACATAGTATTATATTAATTAAACGATTTTATTCAGCTTTGATCCTCTGTTTGCTTCTTGTATGTTTGATTCATATCTGAAAACTGAAATTTAAACCAATTCCTCTAATCCAATTGTCTTGAAGCTTTGCAGGTGTGCGTAGTTTGGATGACAATACAGTAAATTAAAAAAAATAAATAACCCGTAAAGGGTGATAAAATTATCCAGTCATCAATAAACACTAAAAAAATGTGTGAAATCCCAACAAAATTACCTTTTTTTAAAAAAAAGGTACAAAAAGTGCGCCAAGTATATAATCCCAAGTAGGTAGGCTATGCCGATTCTGGACCATGGTGCTCGAGGGGGTGAGGCGGGGCGGGGGGTACCGCGCGCTCTTCGGCGAGGGCGAGGGGGTGGGGAGGGGAGGGGTACCGAGTTCGTAGGTGAGGGGGATGACGTCACAGGGGAGGGGGATTCCAAAATGGCGTCGACCGAGTTCGTTGATGTGGGGGGATGACGTCACAGGGGAAGGAGGATTTGAAAATTTTCAAAATGGCGCCGCGCGCGCAGCTCGAGTTCGTGGGCGAGGGGGCTGACGTCACAGGGGAGGGGGGAGGATTTTCAAAATTTCAAAATGGCGTTGCGCGCATTTCGTATTGGCGCCACCTATTGAATGTTTAAGGTACTTTGGGTCCGCGTCGGTATTTGGGCCCGCCTTGGTAAATTTTCCAGGTTCACCTATTGGATGTTTAAGGTACTTTGGGTCCGCGTCGGTATTTGGGCCCGCCTTGGTAAATTTTCCAGGTTTTTCATATTGACGCCACCTATTGGATGTTTAAGGTACTTTGGGTCCGCGTCGGTATTTGGGCCCGCCTTGGTAAATTTTCCAGGTTTTTCCATACATTTCGTATTGGCGCCACCTATTGGATGTTTAAGGTACTTTGGGCCCACGTCGATATTTGGGCCCGCATTGGTAAATTTTCCAGGTTATTTTTTCATACATTTCGTATTGGCGTCACCTGTTGGATGTTTAAGGTGCTTCGGGCACGCGTCGTCGCCGCGCAATCTCCGTACGCGTGCGGGTATCGGTGCGCAGGCGCGATCGCGACCGATTCGTGGAAATTCAAATCGCGTCTTCGATGATGATCTCTGAGGAAGAGGGTGGACCATGATTTCTGAGAAAAGATAAGGAATCATAGGGCGCGACAGGATTGAACACGTTTTGACACCTACGTGCACGCGCTTCGTGCCGTATGTTTATATTTGAATCGTGGGACCGATACAGCGCACGTGCAATGATGTATACATAGAACGATAATTATTGTAAATCAATCATCGCGATAGTCCATGGGAATAAACATTGCACCGCGCCATGCCGTATGTTTATATCTGAGCACGATTGAACGCGTTTTGGCGTCTACGTGCACGCTCTTCGTACCCTGTATTTATATTTTAATCGTGGGACCGATGCAGCGCACGTGCAATGATGTATACATATAGTGATAATTATTGTAAATCAATCGTCGCGGCAGCCCATGGAATAAACACGACATTGCGTTCGATGATGATTTCTGAGAAAGAGGGTGGTACATAATTTCTCAGAAATCATAGAGCGAACCGCGCCATGCCGTGTGTTTATATCTAAGCATTGACTTTTCCCCAAGATCATGCCTCTAAGAAGTACCCTC
Organism: Andrena trimmerana; assembly: GCA_951215215.1. Classification (NCBI taxonomy): domain Eukaryota; kingdom Metazoa; phylum Arthropoda; class Insecta; order Hymenoptera; family Andrenidae; genus Andrena; species Andrena trimmerana. The sequence continues at coordinate 14,308,713 of OX578062.1, forward strand.
GAGAAAACGCAATGGCCCTGAAGCAATAAATTAGACGTTGCGTTCACGCAGCGATAATTATTCGGGGTAGAGTTCCGAATATTTCCACGATCGAGAACAGGGCGACGTCTCAAGTACCCTTCTCGAAGGTCTGCAAGTCAAGCGTCGTGGGAGCGTGTACGGGTGAAAAGAATTCGTACGAAGACCCTAGGATGTCTGGTTTACAGTAGACCAGTGTCAGGACCCCCCACATATTGCCTATCCGGTAACGCTATTGACTTTTCCCAAGACCATGCCTCTAAGAAGTACCCTCGAGAAAACTCAATGTCCCCTGAAGCAAATAAATTAGGTGTTGCATTCACGCGAGCAACTAAGCGATAATTATTCGAGGTAGAGTTCCGAGTATTTTCACGATCGAGAATAGGATGATCGCCCTTATCGAGTAGATTGTAAGTCAATCGTCGCGATAGTTAAGAGCACGTCTCTAAGAATTAATATATGGATATGTACGAAAGGATATTAATATTGATGCGTTACAGGTATCGATGTGAAAGTCATACATTTATTATTAAAACATATATATACATATATGCACGTACTATAATGATACATGGTTTACATCACGCAGCATAGATTGTAATCCTAACGCCAACAATTCACAATCAATCAAAGAATGTTGCTCAAAGTGCTCGCTTTCGGAAATTAATTTCACATAATTCGTTGGTACGGGAGCGGCACGTAGCACTTCTACGAAGGTTGCATATTTACTACTTACAGAGTACATATTTTCAGTTAGCCAGGTATACATATGTTCAATACAATGTTCGTACGCGAATAGTTTACGCATCGTGGCTTCAGTCAGATATATGACAGTGCGATTATCGGTGATTTTAATAAGTTGATCATCATGCATACGCGTGAAGTCTAGTCGTAAATGATCAATTACGATGTGGGTTTGGGGCGATGTTGCGTTGCTTCGTAATCGTTGGAATATGTCCACCTCGTTTTGTAGCAGGAGCTTCCACGTCGACATTGAAAAGCTCAATTCGTTGCCTTTATTGTCGGCTATGGTGATCTCAACGTGGCACGAATCCATACCAATGCGTATTCCAATAGTTAGACGTTTATAAGCTGTTGCGGTTAACGGGTAATCACGCCCCAGAATCCGTATAATTGACGGTTTTGGTGTTTTCGACGTATTTTTCGTTGCGAATCCAGAACTGTAAGAAACATGTATACGAAATTAATGCATCGTTCGTTAACGTTTACAGTGAAAGAAGTAAGTGAATGAAGTAAGTGTAAAGTGTAAAGTGTACAGTAACGAGTACATACCTCATATTGGACTGTTGATGATATTGTTGTTTTTGACGTTTATTTGGAAGACCACCATCGTTGTCGGATGCGCAGGATGAATCGTTTAAGCTGCGTTTGTACATTTTGATATGCACTACGTATGATTCTCATCGGCGGAGAAAAAAATTATGTGAACGATACTTGTTAGCACTCGAGTGTACGTGGTATAATGAAGTCCGTAGGACCGACCACGTCATTTTATACTGATTCACGCACACGTACACGTCCATGTGTGAAAGTATATCATATCAGTGATGGTCAAGGTGTGTATGTATACCGCACAAGGGTTAGAGAATACGCGTCAAATTCAAATAGCGTGCATGACAAATTCAAGGAGCGTGCATATCACAGTGCATATAATATGCACAGTGCACAGTGCATATAAAAGTGCACTATATGCTGGAATAATTAGTTTCATATTATAAAATTATTGAGGAAGAAGAAGAAGAAGAAGAAGAAGAAGAAGGATGCGAAGAAATTGTGACGTGGGCATCCCCACCATGCTTCAAGACTACCCTACTTGAAAGCTACCCCTACCCTGCAACGCGCTAGACTAGGGAAACGAAATGTATATAAGGGTGGTGACCACCGCCGCACGGATCAGTGCAGTTATCGCAAGAATTTTTTACAAAAAAGAAAAAAACATGGACGCATTTGAAAATGGTCTATATTTAGCGGCGCAGGGAATGAATGCATTTAAAATGCAGCAATGCATTGTAAGTAAAGTTTTATGAAAAATTTAATTGGTGCGCGTATCCCATTCGACGATATTTTAATGAATTTGTGGATTTGTTATAGCAACGGCATGGTGAAATCGAACGTGCATGGCACGAGGAGCGTGATCGGATGGTGCGAAAAATCGTAAGTATATTTTTTTTGTGTAAATTGAATTGGTGTAAATTGAATTGGTGTATGTATTCAATTTGACGGTATTCTAACAAAAGTTATCCATTTATTTCAGTATGAGCTCGATAATCTGATGGGTGCGTGGCGCGTGGAGCGAAGGAGGGCTGTTCAGTATCTCGTAAGTGATGTTTCGAAAAAAATTATATTGATATGTGTACATCATTCAACAGTGTTTTAATTGAATCGTATGTTTGTTGCAGCATACACGTGAAATTGAAATGGCGGAATGGAGCGATGAATATCTGGGGATGCTTGGACATCTCGTAAGTGATGTTTCGGGAAAAATTATTCTGCTACGCGTACATCAATCGACGATGTTTTAATCGAGTCGCGCGTTTGTTTCAGCGTCGGGCTGACATCGAGGCCCATGCGCGCGATGGAGATCGTGACGTTATCATTCAGCAGCTGGTAAGTAATGTTTCGTACAAATGATACGTGTACACTATTCGATGATGTTTTAATCAAGTCATGTGTATGTTTCAGCGTCGCCAATACCCAACGCGAGAGGACGGGCGGATTTGCCGCGAGCTACAGTTACGAATTCAATCGGCGCGGCGTACGTGGCGTGAAGATACGCTAGATATAGAATTTCTGGCGTTCGAAGGCGAGGAGTTCTGGGACCTGCGGCGATTATTCGGAGAGTGAGTATGAGTGAATTTTAATTGTTGGGTGTTTCGCGTGCAATCACCAACGTTTTTTTTTCTTTAATAATAATTTGGTGTTTTCTCTGTGTGTTGCAGGACGTAACATCAGACCGAAATTTGTTTTAAATATATATATATATAAGCTTGTTAGAAAAAGTAAAAAAATAAAATATTTGTTTTAATTTTAAAATTTAAAAAATAAATATCATTTTTATTCAAAACTGTGTGTTTATTATTTATGTACATTAATGCATGCATACTTAAATTGTAGAATCGGTATTTGCGTAAAAAATAACGTTCGTATGGGAGGGAAATTCCTACTCGTGGGTAGAGGAAGCAGTCGCCGCTGTCGTTGCTCTCATCGCCGTCGCCGTTATGTTAATCTCTATGGAAAACAGAAAAAAATTGTTATATATTCGTTTTTTTTTCTCAGCATATGATGCGTAAAATAGATGCAACGTGTATAGGACTTACTTTAGGTGACGCAAGTATATAATTCCATATTTTCTCGACGTTCTCCAGCGCGCAAACACCGCCGTTGTTATGAAATGCACATCGAATGGCATTCGTTGAAGACATAGACTTCAGATTAGGAACGTCAGGCATGATTCCGCAATAATCATCATCAACGTCGTAGCCACCGTCGTCTTCTACAGTTCGAGCGTTGTTGTTGTTGTTGTGAATCTTTCGCGCCGTCAGTTCATATAAATTACATACATCCTCGACGATTATGTCAGGTAGTAGTTGCAGCATCCACGTTTTCTTTTCCGCACCTTTCACGATGACGAAGTCAATGTTCGCGAGTACGCTGGTGAGGAGCCCCGAAAGTTTAGAGTATGGAACGTAGCCGTCAGACCAGCGAAGTCCGTGATGATGCTTCGCGAGCCAGGATGCTTGACGATGCTCCCACGAATTCAGGTGTTCCCAGAAGTATGGTGGTTCGAAGATCCAATGACTGATTGTTGGCGTCGTCGTTTTATCGTTGTTGCAGTTTGCACGAATCGCGATCTCTTTGGCGACGAACTCGCGTTCGATATTGAAACCTTGCAGATCGACAATGGCGAACATTATTATTCGTTTAGGTAGCACCGTCGATGATGGTGTCGGAACAGCAACTGAAGTCTTCGGCATCGACGTTTTAAAACAGTAGCAGTATCCGCAGTAGTAGTAGTAGTATTAGTAGTAGTAATAGTAATAGTTTATGCACGCACGCTATATTAGTTTGCGTACCACGTTGGTTAAAGGGCTGTATTCGACTATACGATCGTGTATGATCAAACAGACGGCAGAAGTATTAGCGGGGACATTTTCTTTGCATTCAAAATCTATTCGCACGTCCACCGTAGCGCTCTTCAACGACTCGTTTTGCCTAGAACAATCTATGACCGTGATAGGCGCGTATTGCAGGAATTCGATCGCGTTCAGCAACGGTTCTCCGTGACCGTAGTATGATTGGCCAAATTTCGCATACATTTCATACAGGAGCGCATATTTATACTTATCGAAATCTAAGTTCAAGTCATCGTACGGATACGTCTCGGAATTTAGGTAGAGTCGAACGTTTGTGAGATTATTTGGATCGAATTTCCACGCGGGTGTATTGGACTGATTCTCTCGATTGGTTTGCATGCCAAATAACACATATCGAGGTTTCTCGATTTGCGACGTAGTTTTCACGGTCCACGTATGTTTCGTTGTCGCTTGCAGTAACGGGTACACGTGCAGGCTCCACGAACGAAAACTCATCGCGATCGGTCGGCCGCTTTCCAGGATACGCAGCATCGATAATTTATTCACTTCCTCCAAAACGACGTGAGGCATACGCCACTGCACCTTGCGTATCTCTAGTTTCGGTATCGCAGTGGCGGAGGTGCAGTGCATCGCATTCGAATCTACTCGCGATCGTATAAGGATTAGCTCGTGCCGCGCGTTCATCACGATATGTTTGTAATCCTCGCAGAATCCTAATAACACGTTTAGAGGTACGCAGAAATTGAAAGCGCCCGAATGAAAAGTGTCGTTATCGTAATCGATGGCATAATTCCAACCGGCATTCGCAAGCACTTTGCTTCTCTCGGCTGACAACGAAACGAAATTTTTTAACGTGGTAGTTATTCCTGGATTTCGACAACGATCGATCTCGACACCGTTCAATTCGTATCGAATCTCATCGAACATGAACGCAACACAATTATTGTCGAGAACAGCGGTCGCGGACGTTGCCGGGCCTATCGCATCCTGCGCAGTCAACGTGCCACGACCTTCGATATAGAGAAAACTTTCGCTTGGAAGTGTGTACAGATCTTGCTGCTGTATGGGGATTCTTATCTCATCGTTATTGTCGAACGTCGTGTTGGCGTATGGATTATACGTGTGTAACTCAATCTTCGTGATACGATTGTCGAAGGTTGGCGTATTCGCCACGTCCAAAATAATCGACATCGCGGTTGCGTGTCTAATAGGCGACGCTGAAACCTAACGATCGTAGGATACGTGCGTTTCGACGAGTCAACGACTTTCTTATACTTCTTACCGGTGCTCCTCTTATCGCTCCTCCCGTCTTTATTCTTCTTCTACTTTCACCTATCGATAAAGGGTTGCGCAGATGACGTGCGACAGAGACGGTAGGAGTAGCAGCGACGATTGATGATTCGTGCGTGTGATCTAACACTAACATACTACACTCACGCTAGATATCACGCGGACGTCGTTGAACGTGCAATCGAATCGTTATTTCTTCTCCGCGGAAATCTATAGGACGATCGTGTTGATCGACGATGCACAACGTTAGATCGTGTATTGCTCGTGCGACGATTGGCAGGTAAATGACGTGTCGCGGAGTTTCCGATATCTTATATCCCGGCGGTACGCGAGGTGAAAATTCATGGATCGTGTGTACCAGTTTATCGTTGCTGTACGCGCCGGTAGTGACGTTGCACGTTACTCTGATCACGTTAACGTTTATAATATTCACGGGTACGTCGGACTCGTGCCAGATTCTTGGTAATAAGACACGATTTGGCGAAAATCCTAGCAACGAGCCCACATTGTTCGGTTTCGTAAAGTCTACAAAGAACGAACAGTACAGCTCGCTTTTCATGGTGTTGTTGTTAGCTCGTAGCATTAGAGGGTACTTGTCGTCATCGTCGTTCTCGTTGTTACCTCGTCTTCGAGGATATCGATCGAGTATTCGTTGCTTCAGGTACTCGGCGATAGCGTCTAATTCGTAGGAGCCGTGGGGGATCGTAATGCTTTCATTAGCGGCGTCGACGATGGAGTTGTTTTCGGTGTCATAGTTCACGACGAAATAGAATTTATCGTTGCTCGAGTCAATGTTCGGTATCGTGTGAAACGTCTCCAAGTCCGCGAGTCCTAATTCGTATTGACCATCACTCAAATCTATCGGTGGGAAATAGTTTACCGTGAGCACGCTGCTGCGACCCGTTAACGTGAGTGTGAACGACATATCATAGATTACACTCGCGAGACGGAGAGAGGGGAAGTGACGCGCGCGTACAAGTACTCGGCAATTTATCAATATTATAAGTCTTTATTATAGAAGATGTGGATCGTCATTACACATGGATGCATTGTAACGAAATCTTAGTATACGCCGGTATTAATATTAGTACATAGATCATAATTCCATAGATCATAATTCCATAGACTTTTGCTGTAAAAATTGCATGCACAAGCGACCGCAATTCATCTCGTCGAAACGTTGAAAACGATTGTGATTGTACGTGATCGTTGTATCGCGGCCGAAATAGTAGATCAATTCCGCGGGAGGTCGCAGATTCCCAAAACTATCAAAGTACTGTACTCGTAGTCCGCGTTTCGCGTACGCGACCCAGTGCGTACCGGCGCCTCGATTCTCGTCTAGATTCACGATGCCACATTCGTTGCTTCGTACGCGCGTGGGAAGCGTGTCACGCATGAACACCCCTCGAAAGAACGGTACGTTCGCACATTCACGTTCTAATTGCAGGTTCGTCATAGGTTGTTGCGTTATCGCCGCCACCGTCGCCACGCGCCTATTCGATCGACGTTTTTTTTTTTCTTTGATCGCAGTCGTCGTTGGTTTCGGCGTCTAGGATTCAAACCCGCGCCTCGCTTGTACGGTGTCAGATGCATCCCTCGCCCTTCCATCGCTCGATTATGACGCAACGTCTCTTCCAGCTGTTTTCGAGAGGCCTTCGAATCGTTGGTCACTTTGGTTATACCAGCCGCTCCACCGGCCAATGCTCCGATAGCCGATAAAGCAGGTAGCACAAACGGAAGAAATTGAAGAAAGCCACCGCGTTTCGCCACTCGTAGATTACGATGTCGTCGTCGCAGTTGCGGATGTTTCCTTCCAGACTTTCTCTGTTTACGTTTCTTCCTTCTTATACCCATACCGAGTTTAGTCTTAGCCTTCATCGTTGCCCACACTCCAGTCGCGGCTGCTTTTTCGCCAAAGGTCGCGTCGTTCGCGAATATTCGTTCTCGCGCTCGTTCGGCTAACGCACGATCCGCCTCGTGCCGCCCTTCTAAATCCTTTCGACGAGAGTAAGCGATATCGTGGTATCGGCACGCTGCGTCCAGGGGATTCACACCTTCGTCGCCACGAGCCAATCGCTTTGGCAAACGCGTTCCCGGCCCGCAGAACTGATAACCCGGAACGTGCAGTTCGAATGGTAAGCGGTTTATGATACCGTTCACGAGACCCGATCCGATACACTTCTTCTTCTGCTGCTTCCCTACTTCACGAGACGTCGCGATCCTTGATGCGACCATATACCTACGTTAGAATAACCACAATAGCTACTACAATAATAAACGCGTACGCACGCTTAGCCGATCACTGTGATAGTGACCTGCGCGACGCATGCCACGAACATAAATAGTCATCCTTCGTCACACGCGCGCGCGAGTACCTGAGAAATACCGCAAACATGCGATTCTCGAAACAGTCGGACGTTATTCGCGTAACCGCGAACAGAATGCTCGAAGATGATAGGGATGCTAGTCGATCAAACAGACACGGCCCGTTGTTACCGAACAGCGTGCGAGGCGTGATTTGCGGACCGTCAGGATGTGGAAAAACGAATGTGCTTCTAAGTATGCTAGAGAGTCCGAACGGTTTGTGTTTCGAGAACGTGTACGTGTACTCGAAATCGTTGCATCAGCCAAAGTATCGATATCTCGAGCAGGTATTGTCGCTTGTCGATGGAATCGAATACTTTCCCTACTCGGACAATGCTGAGATCGTCCCACCGAGAGACGCTCGGCCCGATTCGATCTTCGTTTTCGACGACGTGGCGTGCGACGAACAGAACGCGATACGTGAATACTTCTCCATGGGTCGTCACGCGAACGTGGATTGTTTTTATTTATGTCAGTCATACGCTAGAATACCTAAACATTTAATCAGGGACAACGCAAATTTTCTCATGCTATTCAAACAAGACGGCACGAACTTGCGTCACGTGTACAATGATCACGTGAACACAGACATGACGTTCGAGTCGTTCAACGACTTGTGCGCGAGATGCTGGCGTCGACGATACGATTTCGTTGTGATTGATAAGGATAGTTCCATGTACGAAGGTCGATATCGAAGAGGATTTAACGAGTTCGTCGTAGCTCGCTGACATCAGTAAACCGCGAGTCATTCATCGAGCAACACGAAATGTCCACCGAACCGACGACCACGATAACCTCGAGCAATGTCGACGCGAAGTATACGCGAAAACATCACCGACGTCATCGACAGAAAGAAACGAAACATAAAAAAGGAAAGAAATACCAAAAAGGGACGAAACGTCGAGGCGTGAACGCAAAGGTGGAAATCGCCAAAGTCAGTGACGTTATACGTAAAAAGTGCTTGGCCTTGAAAATTGGAAAAATGGCTACGGAAGCGGCTGTGGAGGCGAGCACGCGTCCTATCGTCGAACCGCTGAAACGATTGATCGAGAACTCGTCCGCGTTGAAAACGCACTCAACGCCTATATCGCGACCAGTGAAGAGAAAACACGAATACGATCAACAACAATCATCGAAGAGACTTCGACCCATTACTCCGTCGACAATCAAGGAACTTCCGAATAATCTCCCAGATTCTAGCGACGACGACGACGATGACGATGACGACAATGACATCGACAACGACACTGACAACGACAACGACAACGACAACGACAACGACAACGACAACGACAACGACAACGACAACGACAACGACAACGACAATGACAACGACAACGACAACAACAACGATGTTGATGATGAAGATGATGTTGTTGATGATGTCGACGACGAAGACGGCGAAAAAATTCAAGATCATGTGTCGTCAGCAAAGGTTCACGATTTGGATACGCTGCGCAGCCCCTTCGATGATATCGAAGTGTATGTACGGAACGCCAAGGGACCCTTGTCGCGAGAATATCTACGACTGTTATTCACCGATACGAAGAAACGAATAGACAACGTGTACGGTGTATACTTGGGGTCTGACAAAGACCTAATGATTGGTGATTCCGTGCTCACCATTGATACGGACGGTGACGATGTTCGCGTGAATGGAATGCGATACGCGGGAACTCGGGGTTTGTACGAACTGCTATTCATGCGAATACCTAACGTTCGCACGTACACGGACGCAGATATTCACTCATACCGACGCATCTTGTTATCGACGAATGCGCATAAGCGAAACCATTCACCGAGTAAGCGCACGCTGGGTAACAAGGGGTACAAGTATAAGAAAATCATATCCACGATAATCGGTGGGGTGCGAACATCGGGTATCGGACGCGTTAGGGGCAGGGGTAGCGGCGCGGACGGTGCGGACACGCGACAAGGTCGAGGATTGCCCATCGACGAATCCATGACGGTTACCGATAACGCGATCGATTACGTGTACTGGGACGATCCGAACGAATTAGTCGATAGACTGAGATTACTCATGGCATCGCGCGCGGCAGGTCACACGGGTCACGATAATGAAATCGCATCCATCGTGGAGGAACTTCGCGAGAATGGACATATCTTAAATTGAATGATCCGATGATCGTCGCGTCAGTAGTGTTCGCACGCGCGCATCGTTATGTCGGTGAATAAGTTTGGTACCGCGTTACGCAACAATAACAACAACAACAACAGCGACGAAGCGAGAATGATAATGACGAGATTATTGTCCTCGGTGGACGAACGCTTTACCCAAAAAATCGAAACGGCTATCGCGAGCGCGCGACTGGACGCCGAATATCAACGATCTCAACTCGAGACGCGAGTACAACGAACGATGACGGATATCGTTAACGCGCAATTGTCTCGGCTAGAGGATGATTTAAATAACGCGATGGAACGACGCTTGGATCACTTGAATGATAGACTCGAAGAGTTCACGACATCGGCAACAACGCCGACTGCGATAACAACCACGGATCTGTACAAACGAAAAGTGAACGAGGGTCAACGTCGACGACGACGATGATCACTGACGGTGACAATAGCGACTACGAATCCGAAACGTCTAATAACGAACGATCGCGAATACCGTGCATCGATTGCGTTTTGCGAGCACTAGAGGAACTCATACTAATTCTAATGTCCTTGGAACGTCGCAACCGTCCTCCGACTACCCGCGAAGCATGAGCAAGGAGCGAGTACAATTAGTGAATGAATTACACGCTCCCGCGAGACGAAATTTCCGGCGACGGCACGTTGTGATTCACGGCTACGATGATTTGTGGCAGGCTGATTTGGTGGAGATGCGTCCGTACGCGAAACAAAATCGAGGATATCACTACATACTAACGATTATCGATGCGTTCAGCAAGTATGCTTGGGCCATACCCGTGAAAACGAAAAGCGGACGCGACGTGACCGCGGCATTCGCGACCGTGTTGAGGCAGAGCGATAGATGTCCGCGCAATTTACAAACTGACATGGGTAAGGAGTTTTACAACGCGGAGTTTCAACGATGTGTGAAGACCCGTGGAATCAACCACTACTCCACATACAGCGTGATGAAAGCGTCGATCGTTGAACGTTTCAATCGCACACTGAAAAACCTCATGTGGAAACAATTCTCCTTGAATGCATCCTATCGTTGGGTCGACCTGTTACCTGCGCTCGTACACACCTACAATCATCGTAAGCACCGAACGATCAACGCCCGACCCGTTGATGTGACCTCCACGACGCGTTTGTCGTTCGCCGCGAATGAACCCCCTTCACCCTCCGCATCGAAAGGTGTTCGACGACGAGCGAAATTCAAAGTCGGTGACAAGGTACGCGTGAGTAAGTTCAAGACCCTCTTCGAGAAGGGATACACTCCAAACTGGTCGACCGAAGTGTTCGAAATCGTAACCGTACAACGAACATGCCCGACGACATATATTCTGCGCGATTCCGTGGGAGAGCCGATCTCGGGTGGATTCTACGAGTACGAACTACATTCGGTCGCGAATCCGGACGTCTATCTGGTCGAGAAGATTATTCGTCGCAAGGGAAACCAGGTATACGTTAAGTGGCTCGGATTCGATTCGTCGCGGAACTCGTGGATAAGCAGCAAGGATATTCTATGATTCTCGATTATAAACGCATTATATGTTACTGAAATAAATAAAAAAATAAATACATATAAATATATACATTGTCCGTTTATTCTAGTATTCATATTCTCCTTCTTCATTTCGTATATGCGTACAATTAATCATAATAAAGTAAGAAAAAATATATACATATAATTTAACTATTCTACGCTATACAATTTTGACTATTCTACGCTATATACAATTTTGACTATTCTATGCTATATACAATTTTGACTATTCTACGCTATATACAATTTTGACTATTCTATGCTATATACAATTTTGACTATTCTACGCTATACATACTATGTATATTAGATATTCGCAAATAAAATGAATAAAAGAAAGAATGAAATGTATAAAGATACAAACATACAAAACATACAAACATACAAAACATACAAACATGCAAACATACTATACAATGGGGTTCTCGAGGGACTCGTCAGGCTCAAGTTCGAGGCGCTCGTGGGTCTCGAGCTCGGGGATTCGATAATGTCCCCACGGAAGGGTGCTGACTCGATCGACTAAAATACACCGCTTGTCGTCGAACGGACTGAGAGCGTTCTTTTCCCCACTCACGGAATACACATTATGCTCTTTGGAGCGTATATTGTTCTGTTGAATTGATTTCTCGGTGAGATCGCGGAGACAGCGAATGTAATCGTCGAATTGTATATTATTCGCGACCACGTGTCTCCGCACGCCCTTCACCTTCTTAGTCTCACTCGTAGACCCCACTACAGCGTTAAACGTTCTAGTCGCGTACATCTTAGACCGTAGTCCGACGAACTCGGTCATCAAGGCGCCGTTGTTCTCATCTTTCATGAGTCCCGGAACCTTTTTGTTTACGCGGGGCATACCGTACGGATTGTCCACCGCGTAATCACTGGTGTCGAATCGATCGATGTCACGCTTCATCCTTTCATACACATCCTCGCATTCTACACTATACATTAAACTGTCGGTGTCGGTGTACAGGACCTTACACCGATCACCGAACTTCGCGCGCATATATGCGTAGTGAAATTCATACAGACATTCCTTCGATACGTCGAGCACACTCATACCCACGTATATCGGTTTGTCGAACTTAACTTTCAGTTTGCGCATCTCGATGGCCACCAACTGTTCCGAGAAGATCGTACGACTGTGAAAGTTCGGTTTCGCAATCAGCGCTTCCGCGCCGTAACGACCGTCCCACCGCGTCACCAGTCGCACGTCTACGCGATTCCGCACATTTTCCATTGTCTTCCCATACACCGCGTTATTCATTAATTTAAATAGCGTCTTCTGAAATTCACTTGTGGCTCGCGTCCTCAAACCGGTGTTTAATTGAATATAGTCGCGCAACCAATGCGACTGATCGAATCGTAACACGCGATGAATTCGCGTCACGCGTAAACCGTGTCGGACGCACTGTTTCAGGTAGCGATAATGGATAATGTATCGCTCCTTATCGTCGAGCGTGGCAAGCAACTTTGTTTGTTTTCCTCCTGGAGCGTGCTCGCGCACCGGGCAGAATGGAAGGTCGGCGTGGGCGTCGTGGATCTCCTTGGGATATTCGATGTCAACCTCCAGCAGGTATCCCTCAGATTCCTCGGAGTCCTCGCCGTCGGGCAGGGATGATACGTCGAGCGTGGCCACCGTCGCATCGTCCAGCCATCGAAACCCTCCATGCGGCATAGCCTGCGACATCGCCCATCCGTACAGGTTGTTGACGTCGAAGTACATCAGATACGTCGACGACTTCGACTCGTCGTACATCCCAGCAGGCAGGTGCTTGTTGTTGGCACGCGCATACCTGTGCGAACACTGGCTCAGACCGCCGCGTATGCCACGCTCCACGAACAGTAACATGTCCACGTCCGTTAAAAGCTCTAATCGTACGCCGGTGTACTTTAGCATTGCGTCCCACGTGAAACTCGGTAAAGTAAAATAATGCGCGGGATCCAAATCGTAACTCGCGATACAGTCGGTGCGGAAACCCTCGAATACGTCGGCGAGTAACAACACATCTGTTTTTAAGTACAAATCACTGTACTCGCCCAATGTCTGTACGCGAAAAGTTTCCCACACGTTCACGGCGTGCGCGTAATCAGGCTCCGACGTGACGGTATCGTTCAACCGATTATAGAATGCTTCGCGGGACGGTAAACACATATCATTGAGTTTGGCGTATGACGATACATAGTCGTACGGGAAGACGCCCTTCCTGGTCAAGAGATTGAACTGATCGTCCGACAGGGATTGGAACTCGCGTCGTAGAATCGCGAGTCGATCTTTGCCAAGGTCCGAAGCGAGTTTCTCCAGACTAGCGGCTAAGAACTTCAACGAATCTATGAATCGAAACTTCAATCCCCTCTTCCAATCGTTGTTCTCGGCGTCGATTCCCTTGACATGTTTCGTGAATGATATGTATCGCTCCTTCGTTACCGGCAGCAGGTCGATCTGCCCCTCGAACGCGGACGCCAACTCCTTAATTATGAAATGCGCGTCGTAGCCTGATAGATTGTGGAATACTACAGGGATCGTGTACGATCGTTGAAATTGTAAGTTACACGATACGTGGGTCGCGCCTCGGTATTCACCCGTCGAGTGGCAATGGTCGCGCACTTTTTTGTCCTCCTCGACGAAAGGTTGGCCGCACACGTGACACACGATCGCGTTGTTAAAACTATGCCACTGTTGCTTCGTTAACGAGGTCATTGGTTTCGCGTTGCGCAACCACGAATACGCAATGTTCGCAAAGTCTCTAAGTTCTTGTACGAACCACTTCACGCTCTCGGTTTCGTGTCGATACGCGCGATAACGGCACAGAGACGCGTCGGTGGAACAATGGATGTAGTATCCCACGCTGTACGCTCTGTGTTGCTGGTACATGTACGTACGACTCCACTCCGCAGGCTTGACGTCCTCGAGCATGCATTCGAAGTCCGCGTACACAACGAATGGTGCTCGTTCCTTATTCTTGAAGTTTTTGAACTGCAACCATTTGTCATCAGCTGACGGCAATTCGATGGCACACTCGTTCAGACGCTGACAGTCCACGTTGTGCTTCGTCAATTGGTCGGACGAGTGAAAGAAGCTTAGACATCTGCAACGATAACAACATCAATAATAAAACATAGTAATAATCAATAATACATCGATCGAAATATACCATATTTTACTCACCTTTCGCAAACGAATACTTGATGTCCATGATTACCGAGTTGTTTCGAAATCAGCCTCGACAGGCTGCGAATGCACGCGAAATGGTAACGTTTGGAGTCCTTGGGATCCTGTACCAGTAGCAGGTTGACGTGTCTCTCTCGCTTGTCTTCGGTTAAACGCAGAGGCGCGCAGCTTCCGTCGGACCATGTGTACACGTTTACGGACACGTCGTTGAACCTCTCGAACTTTGCCAGCTGATCCAACGTCACGGGAAGAGTAATATCGTCCGTGCGAAGTACCGTAGCGTAGTGTGGGTACGACGTGCACCTGTCCCCATGCGTAGCAGCAGGGTGTAAACTAGCGACGACTGCCCACAAGAAGCACGCATTGTCCCCGCTCTTCACGTTCACCACCGCTTTTTTCAGTACGACGGCGTGCGGAAGCGGTATGTAGCAACCGGCTCGAAGTGGATTGTGCTTATTTATATTCAATAGAATATTTAGCACAGCCCTTAGGGTCCATCCACTGTCACGATCTTGAAACTCCTCGATTGCCACTAGCGTGGGAGCGACCACGTGCTTCGAATACCACTCGCGCACGCTCGATGTCTCGAATAGTATGCGATTTCGCGTACCGAAACTTTTCATGTCAATATTTTCACCCAACATAAACTCCGCGTTTAAGTTCGTATTCACTGACACGCTCTTATGTTCCGTGATAGCGTCCGTAACGCGCGAGATCACAGTTCGTCGAGCACCCTCTAAAAATCGACGCGGATCGACATGTCCCACGTTAATGACCGCACCGGTTGAAATACGACCTATAAACGCGGATTCCACGTCCTCCCATACGACTTTGGGCGCCTTCGATCGACCCGAAACTCCGAGCCCTACTCGTGAAAACTTTTCCCGCACGATCGCACGTAATGTTTTTATTCGCGCGATCAGCGACACTAGACGTTGTTTCGCGGCCACAGACACTTCTCCGCTGCTCTGGTACTCGATGATGAGTTGCAGGCATGTGTCGCACTGATCCATCCAGTCTCTGAATTCCGCAACACTGCGTAAAAGCTCGGACATCCGGGACAAAGTCCTGTACGCGTCCATGAATGCTTCCATGTTCACAAATAGTTTATTTCCCAGAGACGCTCGATTTCATCCGACTTCAAGATGCGACTTTTCCAGGTGATGCGCTCATACTCGCAATCTGGATATCGAAAACTTAATGGTAGAAGGACGAGCGTGGAGTTTCGTGGCAAGCTCGTCCGATCATCTAAAAATCGGACCAATTCCCGACCCAAAAACCTAATCACTGGAATTGCTGCTGTATTAGGAATCAGTACTTCCAATAGTTCGATCATTCCGTTCTCGACGTCATGTAGAAGTGTCAACGGTGTACACACGATCGCGGTAATGTACTTCGTATACTTAAGATGCACGTCCTTATCACCAACGATGCAATATAATGTGCACTTGCTCGCAGTACTATATCGCGCGATATGACGTAACAATTGACGATGTTCGCGTGGCAATTGCATAAATCCGCGTTGAAAGATGCTGATCCATGACGTCTCCGATAATGTTGGTACACTTAACGCGTCGCGGATCTTATGTCTCTCAATCGTCAGTGATCCATCGTCCAACTGCAGCAACGTCGATAAATAGTTCACCCTAACATCGTTATCGTCATCGGAAGAAGATGATGCGAGCAATGCTTCTCGCGCGTCCAGTTCAGCGACTATGCACGCTATTTTACTTCGAACACACGTTCGCACTATTTCAACACTACTCATAAGTAATGTCAAACGTTGTTGTTCCGATTCCGATACTCTTCGAATCTTAAAATGCTCGTGGATGAGACGCAAGTACTCATCACAAGATTTGAACCATTCGTAGCACTGTTCGTCGGTACGTAGCAGCGGGATCATCCCCCGCAACAATTCGTATGAATTCACGAAAAAGTTCATGTCCCGTGATACTTATGTACGCGTAATGAGTTTCACGATATTCACTGAGCGACTGAAGGATTTTAATATACTAAGCGCATACCCTATCCGAGATCCTTATGTCGTCATCGCACTATGTTTACGTTAGATGCAGTTCGAACGTATCTTCGTACGAATTCTTTTCACCCGTACACGCTCCCACGACGCTTGACTTGCAGACCTTCGAGAAGGGTACTTGAGACGTCGCCCTGTTCTCGATCGTGGAAATATTCGGAACTCTACCCCGAATAAT
The DNA here is from genome assembly GCA_951215215.1 of Andrena trimmerana. Lineage (NCBI taxonomy): Eukaryota > Metazoa > Arthropoda > Insecta > Hymenoptera > Andrenidae > Andrena > Andrena trimmerana. The sequence continues at coordinate 14,325,570 of OX578062.1, forward strand.
TATCGCTGCGTGAACGCAACGTCTAATTTATTGCTTCAGGGCCATTGCGTTTTCTCGAGGGTACTTCTTAGAGGCATGATCTTGGGGAAAAGTCAATGCTTAGATATAAACACACGGCATGGCGCGGTTCGCTCTATGATTTCTGAGAAATTATGTACCACCCTCTTTCTCAGAAATCATCATCGAACGCAATGTCGTGTTTATTCCATGGGCTGCCGCGACGATTGATTTACAATAATTATCACTATATGTATACATCATTGCACGTGCGCTGCATCGGTCCCACGATTAAAATATAAATACAGGGTACGAAGAGCGTGCACGTAGACGCCAAAACGCGTTCAATCGTGCTCAGATATAAACATACGGCATGGCGCGGTGCAATGTTTATTCCCATGGACTATCGCGATGATTGATTTACAATAATTATCGTTCTATGTATACATCATTGCACGTGCGCTGTATCGGTCCCACGATTCAAATATAAACATACGGCACGAAGCGCGTGCACGTAGGTGTCAAAACGTGTTCAATCCTGTCGCGCCCTATGATTCCTTATCTTTTCTCAGAAATCATGGTCCACCCTCTTCCTCAGAGATCATCATCGAAGACGCGATTTGAATTTCCACGAATCGGTCGCGATCGCGCCTGCGCACCGATACCCGCACGCGTACGGAGATTGCGCGGCGACGACGCGTGCCCGAAGCACCTTAAACATCCAACAGGTGACGCCAATACGAAATGTATGAAAAAATAACCTGGAAAATTTACCAATGCGGGCCCAAATATCGACGTGGGCCCAAAGTACCTTAAACATCCAATAGGTGGCGCCAATACGAAATGTATGGAAAAACCTGGAAAATTTACCAAGGCGGGCCCAAATACCGACGCGGACCCAAAGTACCTTAAACATCCAATAGGTGGCGTCAATATGAAAAACCTGGAAAATTTACCAAGGCGGGCCCAAATACCGACGCGGACCCAAAGTACCTTAAACATCCAATAGGTGAACCTGGAAAATTTACCAAGGCGGGCCCAAATACCGACGCGGACCCAAAGTACCTTAAACATTCAATAGGTGGCGCCAATACGAAATGCGCGCAACGCCATTTTGAAATTTTGAAAATCCTCCCCCCTCCCCTGTGACGTCAGCCCCCTCGCCCACGAACTCGAGCTGCGCGCGCGGCGCCATTTTGAAAATTTTCAAATCCTCCTTCCCCTGTGACGTCATCCCCCCACATCAACGAACTCGGTCGACGCCATTTTGGAATCCCCCTCCCCTGTGACGTCATCCCCCTCACCTACGAACTCGGTACCCCTCCCCTCCCCACCCCCTCGCCCTCGCCGAAGAGCGCGCGGTACCCCCCGCCCCGCCTCACCCCCTCGAGCACCATGGTCCAGAATCGGCATAGCCTACCTACTATCCCATCAAAAAAGAATCCCACTTAAAAACATTGTCGTAAATTAATATCCTATCAAAAAGAATCCCACTTAAAACATTGTCGTAAATTAATAGCTTCACAAAACTATTGATATACAAAATTTGCGCCAATTACAATGGCTATTTATACAACGACAAAAATGTATTTAATAATATTAAGCAGATATATTTTCATAGAAATAAATATTTTAATACGAATAAAAATTTTATTTTCAAAATACTTGGCGCTGCGAAACCGAAAAAATGTTAACTAATTGTCTTGGTTAATAAATGAAACAATATATAAAACAAGACAAGACACCATTGAGACAAGAAAGAAAGAAAAAGATTTTAATGCAATTTATACATATTTATTCAGTTTAGCAACACCAATTCGGTTTCGCAGCGCCAAGTATTTTGAAAATAAAATTTTTATTCGTATTAAAATATTTATTTCTATGAAAATATATCTGCTTAATATTATTAAATACATTTTTGTCGTTGTATAAATAGCCATTGTAATTGGCGCAAATTTTGTATATCAATAGTTTAGTGAAGCTATTAATTTACGACAATGTTTTAAGTGGGATTCTTTTTGATAGGATATTAATTTACGGCAATGTTTTTAAGTGGGATTCTTTTTTGATCGGATATGTACTACGCTCACAATAAGAATAAATAACAGCCACACGGCTACGTTCAGACAGGGCCGAGCAGCATTCCCGTTACCCCCCCATACCCTTCGGTGGCTAGGGAACTCCAACTGACAAATCCACGATCGTCAGATGGTGATGACTGATTTCTCCTTGATCGCTGTTCACGAAAACGAATCGACCGGCCAATATATTTGAATACGACCTTAGGATAAAGATATAATGAAAGATGAAAAATTATTCGAAGCCAAAGATGAAAGGCCTTCGAATAAACAAAGGAAACTAATAAATACCCGAAGCTAAATAGAATTTTAGATTTAGGGTACACACACCCTCCCCCCAAACCTCGTGTCGATCGCCCACTGGGGCCATTCGGAAGTATATTCTTTTAATTAAATAATGCCCATCTCTGCATAGGAGCGTAAAGAATTACAAAAACAATCAAGGAGTCAACTGTTGACCGATTTGGAGACTTTTCCTTGTTATATGTTATATACAACAGTCAGAAGAATAATAATAAAAGCAATAATTGCAAATAATTGCTGTAACTTCCACATTCTGAAAATATGATATCAGTAAATCACTAGTTCCAGTGTTATTAAAAAATTCCAATCTCTTTTTTTATTTGAAATAATGTGACCATATAATTATAAAATATATTCGGCAGCGGTGATGTATGTGTTACAGTAAAACCGTTAATTTAGTAAATGCAGACAATTCCCAGCAGTTTCTAGTCAATGTATGCCTAAAATGCATATAACCTAACCTACAATCGTCCAAAAATACATACATTGACTGTATCACGGTTTTGCTGTGGCACATGTATCCAGCTAACGCTTCAATTTTGCTATTATTCCACGTTGGCAGTCTGTGGTGTACGTGATGAGCTCGTTGGATGTATGGGAGAGCGACACCGAAACCTTATGCCTTTTTAGAGACACGAGGGTGAATAAAAGATGGCTACTGGTATAAGGACACTTTTATTGCGCACTCCTTGGACGCTTGAGGCCTTCTGCCGTTTCCTTTGTTGCGTGATGACGCGAACATAGCCACGGAAATGTATATTATCGATAGGTAAATTAGGAGCGAAGTTTGAAAGTAGATGTCTGCGTATGATTAAGAAAGTATTATAAAGGATGTGCAATGCGGGTGGCATTCGTGGGAAAGATCTTGGGCAGAGCTCGCAAACAGGAAGAGGATACCTATTAACAGACCCCGAAACGAATCGCGAGTTTCTTCTAAGTCACGTAATCTCTTGAGAAGGCCTTGTCCTTTGTTAGTCTTTAGCAGTGTCGATTGACTCTAGAAGTGTTGGCGACGCTAAGGCAGTCATAAATTTCCTTCAAGGGTTGTTTACTCGATCCTCGGAGCCGAGCCTACTTTCTCTTCCCACGTGTGCACCCCGCTGTGTAACGGAAAAGCGCGCTTCCACCGAGTTTCCACCACCACCCGAAGACGGAGGGAAAGATGGACGCCGATTCACGGGGGCGTACTGACATCCGACGGACGGCCTACCCCGCTTGGACCCGATGCATACTCCGTCCTGATTGGCCCAAGGACTGGGAAGACGCGCAAGGATGGAAGGGGCACCACGTTCGAGGAAGGAAGGAGCAACAACGGAGGACTCCGAGAAGTCAGAACGATTTTGACGCTTGAAAGAAAAATTCTGTTCTCACGCATAAAAGCAATCGCTAAAGTTCCTTAAAATATAAATATATACAAGTTTTACCAGAGCAAATAGTTTCATTTTTATTTATAACACCCGCGCACTCCGGCGAGCAGAGTGCTCCAGCACTCCACGGGCACCAACCCGCGTTCTATTTTAAAAATCACCGCGAAAACACGCAACACCTTTCATGCCCACAAGTTCTTTTCCTTACAATTAAGTCTTACCAACTACTTATACTAAAATTCTTAATCTAGTGACTAGTACCTAGGAACTTGCTATACTAACTTAACCTAACTAAAACTAGTGGGCGCGTCGAGCGTTTCCGACGCTGGTCGCCACAAGTCCTCCCGAGTAGGCGCCATCTCCTATCCACTAGCTCAATTAAATTTGTCACGTGACTTGCTCTGTATTATCGCCAATATGGAGGAATTCGTATTTGGGAATGCAATCACGGGCTGACGTTGTTTGTCCTTACATGAGCAAATTTTGGGCTGGGTGAGGTCTCATTCGAAAGAGGAAGGTTCAATGCAGCCCGCTCTGCTCATCGTTTGAGTCAGAAAACTCGTTTAGAGACCTACAAATACATGGAATCTGCGAGTGCATTTTGTCGATTTTTTCTCTACTTTGGACACTCGTATTATTACATATCAACACAATCTCTTTGAACCATGAGCAGAGCGGGCTGCATTGAACCTTCATCTTTCGAATGAGACCTCGCCCAGCCCAAAATTTGCTCATATAAGGACAAACAACGTCAGCGCGCAAACCCATGTTTCGGACCAGATTGTGTCGGTATACAGCGTGCTGCATTACCCGTGTCTACCCCCTTAAGCGTAATGGGAAAACACCTTTATGTAATTGCAGCTCATTTAGATTTCACATCTTTTTTTATTTTCTAATTATATTATTTTCTTTTTTTTGTGATTTATTTGATATTTATTTGATAATACTTTTTTTCGTCCTCGACATTTTCATGTACTTGGTGTTGTTTTTACTTTTTTAAAGTTTTTTTTATGGGAATCTCACTTCTTTCTACAAAGATAATTCATGTAATTGGCGTAATTTTTTTACTTCTTTGAATAAAATTGTCATTAAGTCCCATTTTATTTGCACTAGCATGGATGTGCTTGCTCAGGATGTCAATATAAACTCTATAATTCATAATACCATCGATGAAATGTAGAGCTTCTACTCCAGCTGCACACATGCAGCCCCAGACAAATACAGAACCCCCCGGAGTATTTCATAATATTTCATCATAGGTCGCAAATTTTCGTTCCTAAACTCTGTATTTTCTCCATACTGTGAAGTTTGTTTTGGACCCAAATATTTTGAATTTGTTGTCATTAGTGAATTCGAAATATTTGGGTCCAAAACACACTTCACAGTATGGAGAATAAAGAAAATACAGAGTTTAGGAAAGAAAATTTACGATGAATGATGAATTACGGCGGCGGGTTCTGTATTTGTCTGGGGCTTCTATGTGTGCAGTTGGAGTGGGAGCTCTACATTTCATCGATGGTATTATGAATTATAGACCCTGATAACCAGATCTGGGACGCAGAGCCTGACGTAAGATCCGTAGTCATCTGTGTCCGCATTAGGCTGCGGTCTGAGGTACAGAGCCTGACATCAGGGCCTGACGTCAGATGAGCAGCAGATTCGCATCAGATCCTGCCGTTCGCCTGACACGTATAACAGTGCCATCTGAGGGTCAGAATTGGCAAACAATTCCCTACGCGTGACGTCACATGGCCGTCCCTACACACCAACACAAATGTAGCGTTATTGCTGTAGGTGTATCCCTACTCCCACATAATCAGCTAGTAGATTCTACAGTTTATTAAATAATTAATTCTACTAATTTCAAAAAGGATTTATTCTTTTTTTTATAATATACCGGATTGGTGATTACAATTGTTACAAAAAATATAAATAGCGCATATAAATTCGAGGAAGAACATTCAATATTTACATTTATAAATCCATATACAATACGTCCCGTAACCAGTGGTACCTATTAGGTGCGATATCAGAAAATTTCCTTTATTTTCGACTTCTTTTTGCTGTAGAATCACCACATTCCGTATTGTGTTAGCGCTGAAAACAAATAGAACTTTAGTATAAAATTAAACGTAACGTATGAATAAACAGGATACATGCGATACTTACTTCAGCTCCATCTCCGCACAGCACACACCCCAGGCGATCATGCATACTCCTGCGAACATTAACATTTATAATAAAACATGTGTTTAATTATTATCTACTAAACAAGACGCTAAACATTCGCACTTCGTGCATAACCATACTTTTCTGTCTTGCAGATAATGTGAAATTCGATTTTCGCGACGTAGATAATTGGAAATTATTCAATTGCATAATTACGTTTGCCTTCTGGATACGTCGAGATGATTTGTCTGGATATTGATGGATGAAATTACTTGGAATATTCTTCGATTTTGCCGGCACTGATTGCCCCTGCCACTGTCATCTCATACCTCGAAAATGAATGCAACTTTGACATAGAGTCTTGACCAATCACGAGTTTCGGCACTATGGCGCAGCCAATCCGAGCGTCGATTCAAGAGCGTTGGACAAGACTCTACGTCCAGTTTGCGTTCGTTTTCGAGGTGGCAGTCACTGGCAGTGGCAGTCAGTGCTGGCAAAATTGAAGGATATTCCAAGTAATTTCATCCATCAATATCCAGACAAATCATCTCGACGTATCCAGAAGGCAAACGTAATTATGGAATTGAATAATTTCCAATTATCTACGTCGCGAAAATCGAATTTCACATTATCTGCCAGACAGAAAAGTATGATAATGCGCGAAGTGCGAATGTTTAGCGTCTTGTTTAGTAGATAATAATTAAACACATGTTTTATTATAAATGTTAATGTTCGCAGAAGCATGCATGATCGCCTGAGGTGTGTGCTGTGCGGAGATGGAGCTAAAGTAAGTATCGCATGTATCCTGTTTATTCATACGTTACGTTTAATTGTATACTAAAGTTCTATTTGTTTTCAGCGCTAACACAATACGGAATGTGGTGATTCTACAGCAAAAAGAAGTCGAAAATAAAGGACATTTTCTGATGTCGCACCTAATAGGTACCACTGGTTACGGGACGTATTGTATATGGATTTATAAATGTAAATATTGAATGTTCTTCCTCGAATTTATATGTGCTATTTATATTTTTTTGTAACAATTGTAATCACCAATCCGGTATATTATAAAAAAAAGAATAAATCCTTTTTGAAATTAGTAGAATTAATTATTTAATAAACTGTAGAATCTACTAGCTGATTATGTGGGAGTAGGGATACACCTACAGCAATAACGCTACATTTGTGTTGGTGTGTAGGGACGGCCATGTGACGTCACGCGTAGGGAATTGTTTGCCAATTCTGACCCTCAGATGGCACTGTTATACGTGTCAGGCGAACGGCAGGATCTGATGCGAATCTGCTGCTCATCTGACGTCAGGCCCTGATGTCAGGCTCTGTACCTCAGACCGCAGCCTAATGCGGACACAGATGACTACGGATCTTACGTCAGGCTCTGCGCTCTCACGGTAGACCTTGCTGCCAATCTGATGTCAGATTGGCGTCAGATGGTTATTAGGGGAGTTTATATTGACATCCTGAGCAAGCACATCCATGCTAGTGCAAATAAAATGGGACTTAAGGGGGTAGACACGGGTAATGCAGCGCGCTGTATACCGACACAATCTGGCCCGAAACATGGGTTTAGTAGAATACATTGTTTGTCCTTATATGAGCGAATTTTGGGCTGGGCGAGGTCTCATTCGAAAGAGAAAGGTTCAGTGCAGCGCGCTCTGGTCATGGTTCGACGAGCTTGTGTTGATATCTAATAATATGAGTGTTCAAAGTAGAGCAAAATTCGACAAAATACAGCCGCATGAATCCAACTATTTTTAGGTCACTAAAAGAGTTTTGTGACTCAAACGAGGACCAGAGCGCGCTGCACTGAACCTTCCTCTTTCGAACGAGACCTCACCCAGCTCAAAATCTGCTCATATAAGGACAAACAATGTATTCTCGTGATTGCATTCCCAAATACGAGTTCCGCCATATTGGCGATAATACAGAGCAAGTCACGTGACAAATTTAGTTGAGCTAGTGGATACGAGATGGCGCCTACTCGGGAGGACTGCCAACGTGGAATCATAGCAAAACTGAAGCGTTAGCTGGATACACGAGGCACAGTAAAAGCGTGATGCAGTCAATGCTTGCATTTTCGGACGATTGTAGGTTAGGTTACATGCATTTTAGGCACACATTGACTAGGAACTGCTGGGAATGAATACATTTACTAAAGCTTTCACCGTGACACATACATCACTTGAAATCGCTGTCGAATTTATGTTATAATTATATATAATTATATAATTATATATAGACCACATTATTTAAAATAAAAAAGAGAGATTGGAAAAGAGAACTTTTTTACTAATACTGGAAATATTGATTTACTGATATCATATATTCAGAATGTGGAAGTTACAGGAATTATTTGCAATTATTACGCTTATTATTATTCTTCTGACTATTGAATTCAATAAAACGTATAACAAGGAAAAGCCTCCAAACCGGATAACAGTTAACTCCCTGATTTTTTTGTAATTCTTTACGGTCCTATGCAGAGATTGGCATTATTTAAATAAAAGAATATATTTCCGAATGGCCCCAGTGGCCGATCGACACGAGGTTTGGGGGAGGGGTGTGTACCCTAAATCTAAAATGCCTTATAGCTTCCAGTATCTTGGGCTCTGAATAATTTTTCATCTTTCATTATATCTTTATCCTAAGGTCGTATTCAGATATATTGGCTGGTCGATTCGTTTTCGCCAACAGCAATCGAGGAGAAATCAGGCATCACCATCTGACGATCGTGGATTTGTCAGTTGGAGTTGCTGGGCCCCCGAAGGGTGTGGTGGGGTAACGGGAATGCTGCTCGGCTCTGTCTGAACGTAGCCGAGTGGCTGTTATTTATTCTTAGCGTAATAGTGTGTTACGAAGCTATGCGTAGACCAATACGGGACATACTTCCGAAAGGAACCGGTGACCGATCGAGATGAGGTTTGGGGGAGGGGTGGGGAGTGGGTGTGAACCCTAAATCTAAAATTGTAGCTTCGGGTATTTATTAGTTTCCGAAATATTAATAAAAAATTGTTAATTTTTTTTTTGAAATTTTTTCTGGACGTTGGTGTATGCCCCCCTACACGGGAACCCTCCGGTCCCCATTTTTTACTTTTGAAATTTTGTAACCATAATCTTATTTTTAGCATCGCCAAACTCACATCGGTTCGCTAACACGCTTTACGCGCCCGCAAGCGGGCGCGAGCCCCCCACGCTAGTCTAACCCCAACCAATACTAATACCCGGGAGAAGTTGGAAAGTGGAATGTGTTGTGTCGGTATAAGTAAACCGAAATATTGTTAAAAGGGGGGGCCGTGGTAAAGTGATTTAAAAAAATCGGTAATGTGTACCATTTATGCATATTTACTTCTGTATCTTTTGAACGCATTAATTGCCGAAGGTAACATTTTATATTTGAGGTCTGTCCACACCTCTCATAATACCCACCAAGTTTCATCTCGATCGGCCACTGGTTGGGGCTAGATCAGTGTTTGGGGCGCGGAAAGCACGACAGCGAACAATGTAAGTTCGGCGATGCCAAAAACGAGACCGTAGTTACAAAATTTCAAAAATAGAAAATAGGGGGACGGAAGGGCTCCCGGATAGGAAGCCCTGAACCAACGTCCAAAAAAAAATTAAAAAAAAAATTAATGTAAGGAAGTCATAACGCCCAATACGGGAATATTGAAAATCACACTGGGCATCGCTCGCCGTCGTCGAAGACGCAAGGCCCAGTAGGACACGTAAGATACATATACAATGTAACTTGGATTCTCGATGAATGCCGATGACGTCAGGGGCATCGGCGAGGGTTCGAGGCGCGTAAAAGGAACGAGAGGCATTCGTGTGTACGACTCAAGATAGTTAGCATCGACGATCCAGAATATTCTTTACATTAACAATTTTTTATTAATATTTCGGAAACTAATAAATACCCGAAGCTGCAATTTTAGATTTAGGGTTCACATCCCCTCCCTCCCCCTCCCCCAAAACCTCATCTCGATCGGCCACCGGTTCCTTTTGGAAGTACAGCCCCAATACGAGATAAAGCTATCGAGAAAGAATCAATGTTCTGACAATAAAACTTCTGAATTTTTTCAGAGCTAACGCACACCTATTTTGATGTATGTATTTCTACGCTCAGAACTCGGTTGGACTACGAGAGCGAGATGGAACGAGAGCGAGTCAGAAAACGTTGAGAAAAGGAGTACCGAGGCAGGGCAGCAGTATGGTGGGAGAATACTCCTCACGAAACTCACCGGCCAATATTGTATCTGAATACGATCTTAGAAGCTCGAATAACAGACGACGACCTTTGTGGCCCCAGCAGCGCGAGCCCGCCGTTGCACGGCGATGTGTCATCGATTATACAGAAACAGAATTTGTTTATATTTCATCGTATCAATGTGAAAGTGATACCACTGGATTCCTGCCATTCTCCCGGTTAAATTGACAGAAAATAATTAAAATCGGACTATTTTCAACAAAACGGGTTTTCACTTCTGCAAACAAATTTTTCACGTAATTTCCTTAATTATGGTCCGAATTATATCATTTTTGGGGCCAATTTGATCGAGAAAATATGAGGAATCGATTGACGTCACTTTCGCCAAGATCTGATTAGAAATGCAGAACCGCAGATTCGTCACTGCTTAGTGCGCAACATTGTATGGCCATACTGGTTTCGAGCGCCGAAGCCCACGAAACTTATATTAGCGAGTCGCATGATTGCCAGCGAAAAGGACAAGAGGGGACTTTCCATGGCGAAGGAAAATCAGTCTTCTACAGAACTCAAATCCAGGAAGACTTTGCTGACAAATTTTATATTTACGTCAAATAAATACTTTAATTGTAAAATTTAGACGACGAACTATTGTTGAATTTCGCCGGTTCTTATATATGCCCCACTTGGTACGGAATTCCTGATCCCAGAGTTTCATGTATTTACCAATTGAAATGTTGCTTCAAGTCATCGGGCAATTGCATAACATCTTTTCGTACATATGTATATCTATTCGCGAGTAGGTGTCATGAATGACGCGACTTTTGTTTCTCAAATAAATTCACCCCTATCAGGGCCCTCGCCCGAACCGCTTGACAAGGAGACTGACCGATGTGAACCGAGCGCGAGTGAAACAGCGCAGCAGCGGGACACCCTCGGTCGACGGCGACTTGAATCATCCAGTACTGAATACGAAAATGTTCATATTTCTCATTACACCTTGACGAGAGTATTAGTATATGTCAACGAAAATGAGTCGAGACACGAAGCAATTTCAGTCTATTTTTTCTTGTGAATACATGATTAGGACACACTCTACGTTCACTCAAAATTGACCGAATTGCTCCATGTTTGACATCATTTTCATCGGAAAATCCTAAAAAATCCATCGGTAATACTTTCATCAACACTTATCAAAAACATGAACATTTTATTTTTCTGTAGTGGGTATTTGATCTAGCTCGTCGGTTTTATTGCTCTCGGCTGTCAACGGGCGGTCTACTAGGGCCCGGAGGTCCTCGCTCGCAGCGAGAAAGCAAAACAGTGAGGTGGGTAGGTCTTTCCCGATAATCTGAGCTCAAAGGCTTCTCAACAATTGGAAGACTGTACATATCTGTAAGACTGTGCATATACGCGTCAATCGGTTTCTTATGCTTTCTCGATCAAATTGGCTCCAAAAATGATATAACTCGGATCACAATTATGGAAATTACGTAAAATATTTGTTTGCAGAATTGAAAGCCCATTTTATTAAAAATAGTCTGATTTTCTGTCAAATTAATCGGGAGAATGCCAGCAATCCATTGATGTCACTTTCATATTGATGCGATGAAAAATAAACAAATTCTGTGTCTGTATAATCGATGACAACATCGCAATAGCACCGGCGAGTGCATTATTAGGGCATATGAAAAGCCATCGAATAAGCAATTGCAATCTGAAGGCACTATTGCACCAACTCAATTTTATATATAATGTTTGTTCAATAACTGCTTTCTGCATGGGACTTATCTTATAATAAGTGTATAACTTTCATGTTTTGCTTCAGCGTTTCGCTAATAATAAAATGTCTAACCTAATATAACAAACTTCATTTTCTGGGGACATCCCCACATCTATTTTGTCTTTTCACTTATAACTCCTTACTACAAACGTAACATATTATAGCATGAGCACATTTCAAGTAATTAAAATGTACAATGAATTTTCTACGATTGCACTACCAGCAGACTTTACGTTTAAATTTTTTCAAGTACAACACAACAGCTGAAAATTTCTTTCCACATTCAGAATAGAATATGGAAATAGCAAACAGCTCCCTCTCGCGTTCACCGGGCAGTCGTCGATCTATCGGTATTACCATTTCTGTGCAGAAAAAATCTGCTGTAATACCGACCTGCCAAATCGGCCAGACCACGTGACGTGTCTACCCCCTTAATGAAAATGTTATATTTACCCATGAAAATGATCCAAAGCATTCTGCAGATCAGTTTTATTATATAGCCCACCAAAATATTTTAAAACGCCGCCATAATTACCACAGATCAATCCCATATAGCATCTATGGCAGCATTGGTCAAGGTCGCTTACGTGTAAGCTCGGGGTTCTCCCACTCTCGTCCGCGTTGTCAGGGACTGTGATGCCAGATCGGGGACGGGTTCCCTCGAGAATTTCCCCCACTTCGCGCACACTACGCCGGAGTTGCGTGTCCGTGAGTTGGACTCCGAAGCGCCGAGCTCACGGATACGCTGCTCCGGCGTAGTATGCGCGAGGTGGGGGAAATTCTCGAGGGAACCCGTCCCGGATCTGGCATCACAGGTCAGGGATACCGCGCGATGCTAAAAAGGCGACCATGACAGACCAGCGTGTCCGTCGTCGAGCGAGCTCGGACGCCCGATACGACATGTGTATTAGTGACACGCGCCGTCACAGCCAGCCAATGCTACTACTTCCCGCGAATTTCGGATTATTCGTCTTTTGTTTAACGTCTGAGGTGGTCAACATGACACAAAGCAATCTCATTCAGTTAAAAACCACGAGACGAGCGCGATTTCGCGAAGGCCCGAAATATTGTGTTACGCAAGCACTGCATTTAAATGTTTATATTTTTCTCTTTTCTCTAACTTTAACTTCAACTTTAACTTTCACTATTCTATTTCTGCTTATTCTTCTATTGCACATTTCAGATCTCCTTATTCCTTTTCCTTCAATCATTTCCAGTAGTAAGTTGAATTGTAATTTTAAGTACGATGCCGAAAGCAACCACGTCAATTGTAGATTATTTCTGCTCGGATGCAGAGAAAAAAATTAAATTTTTATTGATTCGAACTTCAGAAAATACCGCAGAATGTATCATCTGCGGTAAAATATTGCGTTGTGGATTTAGCCCATTTCATCTTTCGCGGCATTATACATCCTTGCATAAGGAAAGATATCAGAACTTTTCACCAGATGAAAGACGTGCGTTACTTACGGAATATCGTAGAAAAAAAGAAATTGTAAGCGAGCATAATCCTCCTGCAGCTCGGTGTGTGATGATAGCAATAAGCAAAGCCTTGCCGCATCATACGCAGTTACTTTACAAATTGGGCGCGCGAAAAAAAGTTTTAGCGATGGTGTATTCATAAAAGAGTGTGCAATTGCCATGGCACACGCTTTTAAGAATGATGTTTTGGCGAAACAATTTCATACCGTTCCTCTGTCCCGTCATACTGTCTCCAGACGGATTGTAGATATTGAACATTTTTTAGTAGAGAAATTACGTACTTTGATCCAAAACTGTGTTTACTTTTCACTGTGTTTGGATGAAAGTACGGATATAACTGATATTAGCCAATTGGCTATTTTTATTCGTACGGTGCAAAGTGACTTTTCTATTAATGAAGAGTTACTTGCACTCGTACCATTGCATAACACCACGAAGGGGGTGGATATATTTACCGCTTTCGGCGCGGAAGTATCAAAATTTACAACTTTTGACAGATGCACGTGTATAGTAACCGATGGAGCACCGTCAATGACTGGGACAATAAACGGTTTATTTGGACTCCTGAAACAAAATTCTATAAATTGTTATACGTTTCATTGCATAATACACCAGGAGGTATCATGCGCCAAAATTTTAAGACTTTCTAAAACAATGAAGTTTGTAACTAAAGTTATAAATCTTGTTAGAGGAGGAAACCGCTCATACATAATGCAGATTTTGATGATTTACTTTTATATACAGAAGTTCGTTGGCTAAGTGCTGCGAAATGCCTGCAACGTTTTTTCGCGCTCCGGAAATTATTAGTAGAGTTCGTTCGTAAGGAAGTAACATCGGTTACGCCAGATATACGACAAGAGTTGCAGAGCCCCGAATTTCTGTCTGCATTGGCGTTCTTAACAGATATAGCTTCACACCTGCAACGCTTAAATGTAAGTTTGCAGGGCAAGAAACGAAATATCGTTCAATTGTTCGGAAATATAAGTAGTTTCCGAAAGCAATTGGAAGTATTTGCAACACAACTACAGGAAGAAACGCTGTCTCATTTCCTTATTGTTTAAAAATTCGGGAAGAACATCCCAATATTAAATTTTCTGTTTTTCGCAAAGATGTTCTTCAAATCATGCATGAATTTAATACGCGATTTAGTGATTTTGATAATTTAAGTAAAAGTATACATTTGTTTGCAAGTCCCTTGACAGCAGAAGTAACGGATCAGGATGTAACGTTACAAATAGAATTGTGCACATTACAAACTGATCCGTTTTAGAAGTCAAGGAAGGAGACAGGCGAAGACTTTTTTAAGTTGTTGCCTATTCAAAAGTATCCGATGTTACATAATTTTGGCCTAAAAATTTGTTCCATGTTCGGATCTACTTACGTATGTGAAACTGCTTTTTCCACAATGGCAAATATTAAAACAGATGCTCGAAATTCCCTTACCGATATTTCTCTTCCAAGCGCGTTACGTGTTGCTATTTCGGAAATAGATGTGGATGTACAATATCAGTCTGGCTCTGTCCTCTGATAACGATACACGTGCTTTGTTTTGGTCTCGAGTCGGTTACAATTCCGTTTGGGTCTTCTGGCTATTTCGTGTTTTAAATTTGGTCTATTATCCTGATCGAGGGTGCGCATCCTTATCAGGCCCGTGTGTTGTCCGTATGCCCTTCGTTCAGTGGTGAACGTGGTGTGAATATTATCAATTTTTGATATATTCTAATCAGCAAATTTCAGTGCTATCCTCTTCGATCAGTCTGGAAGTGGACCAATCTGACGTCGTGTGTTTTGACTTTTGTGCCGAAGTTCTTTCATTGGATCTCATGGGTCCTCCAGCCAAAAAATGCAAGGGATGTGGCACGGGAGTCGTAAATCCTGTCACCTGTGCTCACTGTGGTGTGGTGTCCCATCCTGGTTGTATAGGCCGGACGGGTCACCCCTGTGTCAACGGCCTGTTTTTAAATTGCGGCCTGTCTTCTTCCTCGGGATCAGCTGTTGTTGACGTTGACGTCACTGACTCTCAGCTGGTACAAGCCCAGCCTTCTTTTCCAACAGTTGATATGCTCAAGGATATGATGAGTGAAATCCGACTATTGAGGGAGGAGTTTGGCAATTTTCGTCAGGAAATTGTATCTACTATCAGGGAAGAGCTTGCTGACCTGAAATCAAATGTGTCCGACCTGGATAAACGCGTCCGTCTGCTGGAGCAGAATGCAGCCAGTGGTACTGGTCAACTGTCACTGGGTCCGTTGGCCACAGATGAGATCATGGCTGAGTTGAAAGACAGGCAGGCCAGAGCGGGTAACCTTATAATCCATGGGTTGCCGGAATCGCCTAGTTCCTCGCCGGACATTTCTCGATCTGAGGACCTAGTGGCTGTCAAATCGATACTTAACCAGATTCGACCGTCTGACTATGTGGACATTACGCTGCTGAGGCTCGGGAAACGAAGAGGTTCAGCCCCGAGACCTCTGTGTGTTGGCCTTAAGTCACCGGATGTGGTCATCAGCGTTTTAAGAGGCAAGTCTCGCTATGTGGGACCTTGTAAAATCACCGACGACAGGACGAGGACTCAGCGCCAGGCATTGGATCAGCTCAGGGGTAGACTGAAGGAACTCCATGAGAGGGGTGAGATGAACTGGACCATCCGTTATAACCACGGTGTGCCGTCCATCGTTGCGACCAACAGAACCCGGGATCCAGCCTCAAAAAACCATTAGGCTTCCCCATGGTGTATTATCAGAATGTGCGTGGGTTGAGAACTAAACTAGATGATTTGAAATTTGCTATATTGTGTTCTGCCGTCCAATATGATATTCTAGTCTTTGTTGAAACCTGGCTAAATTCGTCTATTTCATCGTCTGAGCTAGGCCTTACTAATTTTAATATCTTCCGGTCTGACAGATCCTCCAGTACGAGTTCTTTTTCGCGAGGTGGGGGGGTCCTTATTGCAATCAGGAATTCGTTGTCCTGCTCGGTAATTACCCCCATACGTGATGATCTGGAACAAGTCTTCGTACGTGTTCGCCTTCACAATAAATATGTCATCTTTGGCGCCTTATATCTCCCGCCTGCCTCTCAGCCGGATCTCTATGACAGACATGTCTGCTGCGTATCCGAGATATTTCATAACTACAGTGATGATGCTTTCTGTATCTTGGGTGATTTCAACCTCCCCCATGTAGTCTGGCCTACTGGGCCTGGCTCTTTTTGCTCTAAGAAACCGGGTATCCCATCATTGGAGTCGTCGGCCATTGATCTCCTTCTCGAGGGTTATAGTTACTGCGGCCTAGCTCAGGTGAATAGTATTGGTAATTCCTTCGGTAGTTTATTAGATTTAATCTTTGTCAAGGATATCGAGCTTAGTGTAGATAATGCCGTTGATTTCCTTACTTCCCCTGATGCTTATCATCCGCCGCTCAAAGTGCGTTTGAATGATCAATTTGCGTTTACTAACCAAAATCGTGATAATGTTACTTACGTAGATTTTAAGTGCGGCGATTTCCCTAGGATAATTAATCACTTAAATTCTATTGATTGGGATTCTGTGACTCGAGGAGTTGATCCGGATATTGCTGTTGATCGTCTGTATTCCCATATTGATGAGGTCATTGCTGCCTACGTGCCTGTGAGGGTGTATAGACGATCTTTTTATCCTCGATGGTTCTCGCCGCGCTTGAGGTCTCTTATTAGTTATAAGAAGAGGGCGCATAAGGCGTTCAAAACCTCCAATTCTCTTGCTGATTACCTGGTATTTTCCGATCTCCGCTCTCAATGTAAATCTCTTACGAAGTGTGACTATCGTGCGTACGTTGGGACTGTGGAAAACTCTATGCAGTATAACATTAGGAATTTCTGGAGCTTCGTTAATGCTAAACGAGGTGACCACGGCCTCCCCAGTTCCATGCATTATGAGGGTTCCACAGCTTCATCGTTTATAGCTATCGCCGATCTCTTCGCCGCCTATTTTGGCTCGGTATATGCATCTCCTTCTGTGCGGTCAACGGCTTTGGATTTACAGCACACTTCTTTCAATAACGCAAATTTGAAAGATCTAACTATTTCCATTGGAGACATCTTCTCAAAGCTTAACTGTCTTGACTCGAGTAAGGGCCCGGGTGCTGACGGCATTCCACCGCTTTTCTTTAAACAGTGTAGTTTTATTCTTTCGAGGCCTCTCTGGAATATTTTTAATACCTCTCTGGCCAGTGGAGTTTTTCCCTTGCGTTGGAAATCTAGCCTCGTTACTCCTGTTTTCAAGACTGGTGATCGCTCAGATGTCCGTAACTATCGGCCTATTAGTAAACTATCAGTACTGCCTAAGGTGTTTGAGGAGATTGTCACCGATATGCTATCCTCGCTGCTGACTAGTTCTTTATGCGTTGAACAGCATGGGTTTGTCCCGAAGCGCTCTACAGCTACTAATCTTGCCGTATACCATAGCTTTGTCTCCAGGGCCCTTGATGAGGGCCTGCAGGTTGATACAGTATATACTGATTTTCAAAAAGCTTTTGATACCGTCGATCACACGGTGTTGCTCCACAAACTCCTCTCGTGGGGGTTTTGTGGGCCCTTATTAACCTGACTTGAAAGTTATCTCTCAGATCGAGTGCAGATTGTCAAGGTGTCAAATAGTCTTTCGTCACTGATTAATGTCACCTCGGGCGTTCCTCGGGGGTCGCATCTTGGGCCCCTTCTGTTTAATGTATTTATCAATGATATCGTTCATGTGCTCACAGATGCCAATTTCCTGTTGTATGCGGATGATTTAAAAGTGTTCAGGGTTATACGTGGGGTTGAGGATGCTAATTGTATGCAGGAAGATCTACTGAGGTTGGAACGTTGGTGTACTGCGAATAGGATGCGGCTGCACTTGGGGAAATGCGTAGTTCTGAGAGCGTCCCGTGCTAGGTTTTGTATGAAATACCCGTACAAATTGAATAACGTTGAACTTAGTGAAGTGTCTGAAGTCATTGATCTGGGGGTTTGCATAACACCTTGTTTTGACTTTCGGCCTCACTACTTGCGCTGTACCAGTAAGGCCATGAGAGCCTTGGGCTTTATTTCTAGGTTTGCCAGACACTTCAGGAATAGCGAGTCTCTGAAGCTGCTGTATTTTGCTCTTGTCAGGCCTCATGTTGAATATACCTCAATTATTTGGAGCCCCAAGCATACGAAATTTATTAAATCCATTGAAAGAGTGCAGCATAAGTTTTTGAGGTTTGCATCTCGTATCCTTGGGAATCCAATGCACTGGAACGACCATGACTATGACCCGGTACTGGTATCACTTAGAATGGTCACTTTGCAGGAGCGCAGATGTTTTGCGGATTTTATTTTTCTATATAAGGTTATTAGAGGTCATATAGATTGTCCGGACTTGCTTGCGCTAGTAGCATTCAATGCTCCGGTTAGGGGCATGCGTTCTAGGCCTCTCTTTGTGGCAAGGGTACCGAAATATCGTCATTACACTGTTGACCCTATTAATAGGGCGATGATTATTGCTAATTGTAATTTCAATGGCATAGACCCCTTCCAATGCTCCTTGACTTCGGTAAGGACGATTCTATATAGGACAGTAACCAACTTACATAGGGATATTTAGTATTTAGTACCTAGTATTTTAGTTTTGTGTTCTTAGTTCCTGTTTATCTTTTAGTTTCAGTTTAGTTGGCTTTGTTAGCCGTGTATCCTTGGCTTATTTACTGTATAGACTCTTTAGTTAATTTCTCTGCTGTGTCTCTTGTAAACCATGGGTATTTCCCGTATAATTATTTAAATAAATAAATAAATAAATAAATAAATATCTCATTGACATGAAAAAGGAGTGATCCATATTTTCTAATGACAGTAGAACTTCGATTATTTATCCTAACTAATCTTGGTGTCAGATCCAGTACTATCATCGGATTATCGAATTCTGTTTTTGCATAAAGGAAGATCGTTCATTTTCTTATTTTGTTTCGTTTGCTTTGAACTATATTATTAAAAGCAAAAAGTTTTGAACACTTTTTTCTTTTTTAATCGATGTGGCGATAATATTGATCTTTTTCTACTTTTTTTTAATCGATCTGTCGATAATATTGATATTTTTGTTCCTTTTTAATCAATGTATGAATAATTATTCTTTTTTTATTTGTTTAATCATTAATTGATCTTTTTTTCTTTTTTTGATCGATGTATCGATAATTGATCTTTCTGTTAATCAAAGTTCTACTGTATTGGGTTACCCGAAAAATTCATAGTTTCGTCATGCTTCAATTTTAATAATAAGTCTTTTTATAAAAATAGTATTTATACTGCAGTACCTATATTGGTATTTTATTGATTAGAGTTAAAATAAGTCACAGACAGAACTATGTTATGGTGAATATCACTTTGAAAAATCCTATGAGCTTTTCGGATGAGCTAACGTTTATGTTCAACGTTTACATTTATCCGAACCAGTGAACGTATTTCGTTTATCTAGTCACATTCTAGTCTTCATTTATCTTTATAATTAATTTTATTATATTTTTAAATATTTTTTTTGTTCCAGAATTGTTCGAAATACACTGGCCCTCAAAGTTGACGACTCCTACCGGTTTCTAGGAAAACTGCGCCCACAGATTAATTTTTATCTTCAACACTATTAAATATATTGATTTCATTCCTTTTTTATTTTAATTTCAACGAATAGTTTTTCCTTTTGATTAAAAGCTACAATAGCTTTGTGTTGATTTTCAACCTATCTGCGAAGATACTTTTCACTAATTAACTAGCTCCTTATACAAATATTTAAAAGCCCTTATGATGAGGTACTTATTGTGAAATTTCACATATCTGTAGTAACAAATTTTACCTATTTCTACATGAGGGGTTCTTAAATATCACATAAAAGTCATAAAACAACAATACGTCCAATTAACGAGAAATTGCAGTTGACAAGGTTTTCTATTTTAATAATAAAAATTACTTTCGACGTACCAAACCAATTCAATCAGGAGGATTGCCCATTGCGATTAAAATAAAAAAAATCAAAGTCTATGCATTTAATAGGTTCGAAGAGAAAAAATTGATCTGTGGAAGCAGCCCGCGAAAAAACGGTATAAGTTGTCAGTTTTGGTGACCTGTACTTTTCAAACAATTCTGAAACTAGAAATATCATAAACAAGCCTGGCACATAGGTACGAAACTCAATGAAATAACCTGGAGTAACGCGGCACTAACACATACTTAAATACGACGTGAGAAGGGCTCGAGCCCCCCTAACCGCGAAGACGCTAGCCCGTCATGGCAGCCTTCGTAGCGTCGCGCGGTCTCCTTGACGACGGAAGGCACGCTGTGCGAGAGACAGATTGGAAGGGGAAGCTGGCGCGTGAGGGGCCCCACCGCTGGCCAGCGCTGATCTATGGGATTAATTGGACAAAAAAATACGTAATCATAATATATATCTAAATAAAGTTTGAAAGCCATTCTGCTAGAAGAGTAGAGTAAATTATAAAATCAAACGGCAACCCCCACAAATTATTAAAACATTAAATATTTAGTTTATTTCCATAGTTTATTAATTCTTTATTCAACTGTACGAATACTTTTTGCGCGTCCATTTCTGCGCGTTTATCTGTTTTTGTTAATATCTTTGTAAATGTTAAAGGAAATAAAATTTTGTTTATACAAAATCTATTCTACAAACATCGAAGAATATTGATAATTAATCATTGTTTTCCGTTAAAATGTATTACTGACATCAATATACAAAGTTTTACTTTCAATTGGTCGCTGTACGAATACTTTCTACACCGACTGTATATGTCATAGGAATGCTTGAAAATAAGTATAAATTTAAATACTAATAAATTTATTGTAGTTTTTACTACTAATTACAGGACCGTACGTGGCTCGCCATCAGAAGGGCGGGTGGAGGGTGAGGGGCCAGCGGGAAAATTGGGCCGCACTTGAGATGATGAGGGCCCAGGCCCTCACCCTGCACAATAATTTCGCAACAATATCGCGGCCCTGGCCGGGGCCGCGGACGTGGGTGGGAGCGGGGCTGCGGACGTGGCCAATAAGCACATTCTTTTAAAAGAAAATTTTAAAAGAAAATAAATTTATTTTTATACATGAAAATGTAGTTATTTCATTTGCTCATGCAGCAGGATTACTTTCTCTTTCAGCTGTTGAAATAATTCTCTTCATCTGCATCGTTAACTGAAAAATAGGACACATTCACAAATTATTTATAAATTATAACACGTGCTCATATGTCAAGATCATTGAATCATTGAATGAATAATTGCGTACGCAAAACGCTACCTGGAAATTTGTGCGTACACGTAGATCACACTGCATCATCTTCTGCTTTGATTATCTGTAAATATATAAAGCCACATTTTAATTATATACAACTTAACGTAGAACTTATTATTTATAGAAATAGAGTGGCCTTTTGCTATAGTGAGTGTAGAGACTAAATAATATATCCAAAAGAGGTAAGAGCGTATGGTAGGAATTCTTGTTGCAGGAAATTGAAATGCTAATCCAATATTTTTAACACACAATTTATTGGTGTTGGAATAAAACTAATAACGCACAATTTATTGGTGTTGGAATAAAACTAATTTAGTATGTTTATTGGTGAATTGAAATAATGGAAATCTAAAAAATTAATGAATTAATGAATAGCGTGGCAACTACTGTGGATTTTATTATTTAAAGTATTACGAATGTCTTTCACAAAAGATTGAAAAGCATCAAGGGAGATGTGTTTTCAGCGTACTTTCTTCACTAATGTGACTTGCTTTACATTGCAACCAGTCCACCATAATCTATTTTCTTAATAATTCTTAATGCTATGTCTTTAGACAAATTTTGTCGATTTACCTTATTTGACAAATTTCCAGAAACTTGTGCAAAATAAGATGCTCTGTCTCTCTATGTAATCTTCTCCGTACAACCTCCACGCCTGTGCATTCCCTTCATTTCTATCCATCCAAGCCTGTGCGTCCCCTTCAATTCTACTATCCAAGCCTGTGCGTCCCCTTCATTTTTATCGAAGTCCTGTGCGTCCCCTTCATTTCTATAATATAATAAGCTTTACATAAAAACTCTAAATTGCTGATATACAAATACAAATATCTGGCAATTTAAATGCAATACAATTTTTTAGTACAATATATTATTTATTTTGTACATGCATGGTACAAATTGCTAGAAACTTATGCGAAAGAAGA
The DNA here is from genome assembly GCA_951215215.1 of Andrena trimmerana. Taxonomy (NCBI): domain Eukaryota; kingdom Metazoa; phylum Arthropoda; class Insecta; order Hymenoptera; family Andrenidae; genus Andrena; species Andrena trimmerana. The sequence goes on from OX578062.1 coordinate 14,348,180, forward strand.
TGCTTCTCTGTCGAAACTTCTCCGGACAACTTCCAAGTCTGCGACTCTACATAAGAAATCTATTAAATAAATTTGGCGACTTACCTTGTTAATTGTGACAATAATTCAGTCTCCTATTTAGTGTAATAACTCCTGACATTTCAAATTTGGACCACTTACATTATTTGACACTTGGAAGGTTAAGATTGATAGGTTATAAAGTTCAATGGTATATTTAAAAAATATATAGGTATGTACAATGACGGACGACGATCCCTGCCGAATAATCCCGACAGTCGACGAACGAAGAACGAAACATGTGTTAGTTTCGTTTTGGCTGAAGGCGGTCGCGTAACACGTATATACGTATTATGGATGACGAAAAATTTCTTGGAGAATCAGGAGAATCAGAAGAAAAATCTTACTGTTTCCGACTGATCCATTAGACGATATTACGATATCTCTGTCATGCGTGGACCGATTTTATTGAAATTGGTCTTATTCGAAAGCTTATATGCGGTTTACATAAGAAAAATGCCTTTAAATTTAGAAAGTATTGCAGGCGTGATGAGATATTAATGAAATAAGTTTCAGGTAAGGTTGGATTAGCCGGGCGACGAGGAAATGATAGCGATAGCGACATATATACAGGGTGTCGATAACATGTACTTGGCGTCGAGACACTATTGCGTCTCTAGATTCTCTATCATTTAAACCCTCCAGCATTTATATAGCGCGAGAAATTTTGATTCTTGCTCTTCTAATATAACTTTTCAGTTTTCTAGTCGCTGTAATCGAACACCGAAGGCGACAATTTGTCACTGGCACACGAATGGACAATTCACCTGTATTAGTCAGCATATATTCATGATATCATTGCACATCGAATACGTGCACGATTTCACGAATATGCTTATGAACAAGGATTTATGTTAATGTGATTTCAAAGTACATCAAGTAATTCGCTGATTCGAGTTAAGGCGAATTGCATCATCCAAATAATTCTGCCAGCATAGGCGGGGTATCATAGATGATGATAAATGGCAGGATTATATTTGAAATTAAAAGGTTATCAAGTTGAATGCGACAGGTGTTTTAATTCACTCGTGCGCATTAAATCAGTTTTCTACACAGACTCATCGTTGACGATAGCGGTCTTTCGTTTCAAAATGTTGGTAATTACTTGTCACGTGCCGTAAAAAATTATTTTCTCACTGTAAACTGTTATTCACATAGGGTATGCACATAAAAAAAGATTGTAATTGTTTTTAACGATTAGTGTAATTGACTCATTATCCATTAAAACTCATCCATCAAAATTCATAATGTAGCCTGGTTTAAATAAAATATTCATTTTGCGTTATTAATGTCGCTGCTTATGTGTGAAATTTTTTGAAAATGACTCAGTGTATTCACATACAATATCGATTAATACGGAACAATGACGACTACATAACCGACTGAAGATAATATGTGGTCAATTTTATGTTGGAAAAAATAATGTAAATAACGAACTTTGTGATGAATGAAAACAAATTCAATATCTCAGCTAAAAGAAGACGTTACTCTCTAGTTTGTGTAAAATTCGTCAATACGCTATATGCGTAGATAATATTGAGTTGGTAATGCTTCAAGTAAAACTTGTTGATGTAAACACGTTTTTACTAACGTGTACATAGTTTTATTATTTAAAACTACGAAAAAGTGGGTGCGCAATAAGTTCTTAAAATTGGCATGATATAATAAACTCAAAAGCTACAATTACAGCAGCTCCTACTTTGCCGCCAGACCCCATTTCTGTGTTACATATCAGGAGAGACGATAAGGTTTTGAAATATAAAAAAAAATTCCGACGACCTCTGCGTCATTGTCCTCCGTTTTCAAAAAGTAATGACGTCTATGTTAAGCTTGCCATAACGTTTCATTGTGTCATCACTCTGTTCTTCTTTATCTACATTTCTGAATGTGAAGGGAAAAAACAGACATTACTGCGAAACTTGTGTCGTAAAATCTACTCGCTTGGTTCTAATGTATCGAGCACGAGGTGGACACTAGAATTCCCGCGAATAGACAATTCATGCCCGTTGACACAGAGGAATGGTTAAGCAAGAAGAGCGCTGAGAGCGTTTACGGTTTGGAAACGTGTCTGTTATTCGTTGGATGAACGTGTTCTCTCTTGTAAAGATCACGTAGTATGTCAGTGCCCACGGAGCATCGTTACAGAATCACGCGAAATGCCGTGTCGCGGCGCCACTGTTGTTTCCGCCTGGCGTTGAAGCGCGCTCGTCGCTGTGACTCGGTTTGTCGGCAATCGTATTTAGCTCTGGCCGCGTGGTGCCGGCATCTCAGTCTTGTTACGCTGTCAGATCGTTCGATTCGAGGGAAGAGCCGCGAACAATAGGTGAATTCGTTAGAACAAATCCACTTACGAAGATAAGTCTTTTGTGCCGGTATTCTATTCACGCATTTTACAATTGGTGTTTATTCGAGTTGTGTACGCTTGGGCTGAAGGAGAAGAACGTGTTGGTATCGTTCGTCATCTAATTCGGAGAAGGTTAACCGGCTGAGAGTTCCACGAGGGTGAAAAGAAAGGTACGCTTCCCTTGTTTCCCTCTAAGAGGGTACATATATATATATGTGGGGCGCCACCGTTGACATTGGAAATTTCATCGAAGGAAACAGGGAATATAGAAACCGTGAATATACAGTGAACTATTACGTAAAATATTAATACAAGTTAATCATCTTTTGTTTCTTTGTATTTATGTATTCTTACCTCGTGGGTGAATTAATGATGAGAGAATTGTTCGCGACCGTTACTCGATTTTTGTTGGACAGCGACACCTTCGAACTGCGTGGTTGGGCCTAACGAACCACGTTGGCGACTTATCAGTGTTCGGGATCATGTAATGGTGTGTCCGTAGTGTCCCATGTGATCGTGTTTCACGAAGCAACGAAAATCAACAAATGAATTCGAACTATGTTCCGTTACGGTTAAAATAACCGTTGGTGTTGTTTCACCGAAGTTCAGAAACAAATTTCTTTCTTATTCGTTAAGTATGTATTCGCGAGTGGAAGAGAAAATTCTCTTCGATGCAAGCTACATACAGAAATTACCGTGTAAATAATTATTCCACCGTCCAAACTCGGATACAATTCACGATGAACTTAGTTATTCATTTTTTCTTAAATCGGCTAATTGTAAGCTAAAAGAGAAAGTCATTCGCGCTGAGAGAGGAAAGACCAGTTTGGATGCACAGCTCGCGTGTTCATTAAATGATATAACTTAAAGAACATCAACGTCCGCCAGTACCGTAACTCATCGTGTGCACGATATTAGGCACGTGTTACGTGGGATCACGGACACACGATCACAACTGCGCGTACATAAGTTGGCTTATACTCGTTTGCAAAGCAATAACGAAATATGCAATATAAAAATAGTTCAGTTTCTTTTGCTCTTCAAAGTGTTTTATTTATAGTTTCTTCTATCTGTTTTCGTAGTGTCATAAATATCTCCCATTCAAGTACCAGCGATATCTCTTACTTTTCTCTGCGGTCGTTGTCGTTTATACTTACTTCTATATAATTACGTACTTGCAAAAACTTCTCCTCACCTCTCTGTTGATTACATCTTTATTTGACTACGTTGATATAGTGTATTCTCCCTGCTTAACTAACAAGGGACACCGCTAACTCGCACACCCCAGTTGGAACGCAACTTTGTGGGTTTATAGAGTGACTCAAGCCAAGAACAACGGTGTGTTTCATTCTAGCCCTATCGCCCTTTAAGGCGATGAAAACTAACCCCAAAGTCAAATAGGCACTTTCACTTTTTCGCGTATAACTCCCAAACTACAATAGCCAGAAAAAAATGTTTCAAACAAAAGATTAACGGTGCAATGAGCACTTCATTAAGTGTATTAATTTTACTTATTTTTATTTTAATTTATGCATGTAAGGATATTTTTTAATGGTTTTAATTAGTACAGAATTTATGGTTTTGGCGGTTCTAGGGTTGGTTTTTTGTTTTGAATTAAATAATTTTAATGAATGGGTTTTTTTATATTATTTAGTTTTTTCTGTTTGTGATAGAGTTTTGAGTATATCTATTATAATGAATATAAGTTTTTATATACATAATCAGTGTTAGAATGGTTACTTTAATATGATAGTTGTTTTTATATTTTTAGTTGGATTAATTTTTTTTTTTTAATTTTCCTTAGAAGTATTTTTTTCAGAAACTTTTTTCTATTGTTTTTTTTTTATTTTGTTACAGTGTGGGGGTTAATTGATTGATATTTTATTGGTTATAATTTAGGATTAAATTTATATTCTTATTATTTTGTAATGTTGGTTTTTTTATGATGGGGATTATTTTGAAGGTAAATGATAAGAGGGAAAAATTTTGTATTATTTTGAATTTCTTTTTAACTTTTGTTTCGATGAGATTTATAATATTTTTTTTTTGAAATTAGGTTAATTATTGTTTATGTAATTATTTGAAATTGAGGGTTGGGATTAATGCGGTTAATTTATGGATATTATTTTATGTTTTATACTTTATTTATTACTTTACCTTTACTTATTTTTATTTTGTATGTAACGTATAATGTTAACCTATAATGGTAACTTTGGAATTTGGTAATGTTTTTATTAATTATTATTTATATTTTTATATCTGTATAGGATTTATGTTAAAAATTCTTATATATATATTTCATGGATCATTACTGAAGGCTCATGTTGAAGCTCCTGTTTTTGGTTCAATAATTTTGGCTTCTATTTTATTGAAGTTGGGTACATATGGAATGTTACGGTTTTAATGATTTGTTTATATAAATTTGTTTATATATGAAAATATATTTTAATTATGAAAAATGTTTTTTTTTTCGATCATCTCCTTTTTTAAACTCTTTTCAAACTTGCGTTAACAAAATTTTGATAAATGTTTTTTTATCTAGTTCAGGTACATTTTTTTTAACTTTTTTCAAAATTTTGTTAACGCAAGTTTGCAATGCTTATTGCACCATTATACTTTTGTTTGAAACATTTTTTGGTAATGGTATACAAAGTGGGCAACCTCACGGATTTTGACGCCCTTTAAATATGTTGTCAAGGACGTCATTCTGAACAACTTTTTCCTCTAAACTTTTTAGCGGTCGACCTTGGTTTTCGAGATATTCGCGAAAAACTGCTGCTACTGCTACAATGTATTCTGCCCTAAATCTACATACAGTACGCGTCCGTCGCAGCGTATGCGCCAGCATAGGACAAAACAAATGACGAAGCTGACCTTTGTTTCCGAGATATTTGCGAAAAACTTTTTTTTATTTATTCCGACGCAATGCATTCTACTTTCCAACTTGTCCAGGGTATTAGTATTGGTTTGGGCTAGATTAGGGAGGGGGGCGCGCGCCCGCCTGCGGGCGCGTAAAGCATTGTAGCGAAGCGATGTGAGTTTAACTAAAACATAACTTTTTCGCTAGAAAGAGGGAGCTTTCAAGAACACCTGTTGGACATCCCGACTATGCTCGGCGGCGCCGGCGCCGCTGGATATTAAGATGACTTTGATTCTAAAATGTAATTTTGCAGTCTCATTTTTAATATCCCCAAACTCACATCGGTTCGCTACCATGCTTTACGCGCCCGCAAGCGGACGCGCGCCCCCCGCCCTAATCTAACCCAAACCAATACTAATACCTAAAACAAGTTGGAAAATGGAATGCGTTGTGTCGGAATATGTCAACAGAAGTACTGTACAAAGAGACAATCGTGGTAAGATGATTACCACTTTTATTGCAAATATCTTGAAACCTACGGGTAGTCGACAGTAACATATATAGAGAAAAGTTGTTGAAAATGACGTCCTTGGCATCATATTTCAAGGCCATTGAAATGGGGGATGGTTCCTCTAGTGTGAATATTTGCCAAAGATTTTTGCAATTATCTCGGAAATGAAGGTCGACCGCCAAAAAGTTTACAGGATAAAGTTGTTCAGAATGACGTCCTTGACAACATATTTAAAGGGCGTCAAAATCCGTGAGGTTGCCCACTTTGTATACCATTACCCATTTTTTTCTGTCCCTCGTACTTTAGGCGTTATACGCGAAAAAGTGGGAGTTTCTATTTGACTTTGAGTTTAGTTTTCACACCCTTAAAGGGCGATAGGGTTGATGTCCCAATTACTGTCAGTGTCCCAATTACAGCCACTTTATTTATTTTATGTAATAAAAACGTAACGTATAGAAAAAATGTACAAAAAAATATTATTATTAAACGGAGATTCTGATTTATATAAAAATGAAACAAATATATGTACTCGTATGTACCTAGTGCTTAAAAAGTAATATTGAAAAATGAAAGTGCCATTCGAGCGTCACAAACGTGACGACGTTAGTAGGAAGTGATGGTGAAATCATATTAAAGAAGGGGCCGCAATTTTACTATTCAACCTCTATCTATTGCATAAAATGAATTATTCCGGTCTATAAGAATTATTTTAATGATATAACGAATAAAATAAATAATATTTATTGTTAAATTATAATAATTAACGGTGACATCATTAGGGACAAAATTTTTGGGCTTGTCCCTATTACCGTTGGCAGTATTCGGGACAAAAGAACGAGAAATACGCATGACTGCCATCTCTCAAAGGTCCAACTTCTAACCTCAAAATCGGAAACGTGTAGCCACGTGTAGCTTGTGATTCTGTGAAACCTATTCGTGTGGTACCTACTTTTATAAGATATATATCCGTTTGATAATTCTGGCTATTAATTTAATTTAAATTTGCGGCAGTTAACCGAATCTCGGTAAAAGGGACTGGCAGTAATCGCGTCTTAGTAAAAAGGACCGACTGTAATCGGGTCTCATTGTCAATAATAGGGTGGCAGTCATATGGACAAGACAATTTTTGAGGTGACAGTTATAGGTACACTAGGATCGCTCGCGAATTTTAATTAATTATTAATAAATTTCTTCATATTTAATTCATAAAACTATTTTTTTTAATGAAAGAGGTGTTAAATAACATTATGTTTCAAACTGAGACGATTTTTAGATTAAACAACACGTGAAATGATTAAATGAAGTTCAGTTATAATCTTAAGGTGGCAGTAATTGAGACATCTACCCTAGGGCCCGAATGAAACACACCGTTGTTCTTGTCTTGAGTCACTCTATAAACCCACAAAGTTGCGTCCCAATCGGTGAGTGCGGGTTCGCGGTATTTCCTTGTAAGCGTGACTCTTCACGTATTCAGCTAGTTCAGAACGCTTGTGTAGTTCGATTTGCTTTTGGACTACGAAAGTTTGATCACATAACACTATCATTTATAAAGACTGGTTGGCTTAAGATGAAGCAGAAATACATGTTACATCTCTGATGTCTCATATACAAATTGGTGTCCACTGGTGTACCGCCGTATTTGCGTGAATTACTTGTCACAAATCGCGAGTGTTGAACAGATGAATACATCTCTACCCGGTCATGACTATGACCTTTCCGTTCCTTACTGTCACTCCACAATTTTACATCTCCTTTTCCTATTGTTCAACCTTTTACTACAATTCCCTTCCATCTGAAATTCGCTCTCTAACCGCCCTCTCGTCCTTCAAACATGCAGTGACATTATTTTGTGCTAATTAGCAATAGTAATTAATTCTTAACTATTACTCTTCTTTGGTCTCAACGTCACACATATGACTTTAGTCCTTACACGTGATTACGTTATCTGGCTATTTACATCTATTTTCCGTATCCATTATTACTCTTTTTTTAAGTGGTTTAAGTAATTTCAAGTGGTTAGGTTAATAACAGTTCATACCTGTACTTCGCCTTTGACACTCTTCTACTGCTATATGTGCTATAAGAGTTCTATTTCTTTTTCTCTTGTTTTCTTTCTGTTTTTTTTTGTAATGTCTACTGTGCAATAAATAATTATTAGTATCTGTTTTTCTTAATGGTATTCCGAATTAGGCTTGGGCAATATTTAAATAAAATATTTTAAAAATAATTATTCAAATTAATCATTTTATTTGCCTAGATGTTATTTCGAAATAAATATGTGTTAGTTTACTTGAACAAGCAAATGTTTTTACTCCGAATTATTACATTATTTGGCTATCAAATGTAATTTTTTTATTTGAATGATTGGATATTGACATAATTATTCAAATAATTCCTGATTCTATTATGTTAACTGCGTCAGAAACACTGATTTTCTCTCACAGTGCCTCACGCACCACAGGCTCACGCGCATATTATTCAAGGGTAAATATATAAACACAGCGTAAATAGATGGGTGAGCTTACTTCCTTCCAGGATAGTTTATCGTTGATACCAGCAATGTTATCTGTGCTTTGTCAGTCGGTAGTCATTAAAAGAAAATGAAATAGTACAAACAGTACGTGTACAGATTCGTGTACCTCTCAAATAAAAGCCATTCGATTACAATTTAATCAACGCATAATGAAATATTAATGTTGTCCAAAAAGAAAAGATTTTTGGATAATACTATTTTCCAGGTGATTACAGAAAAATTTACTCTGAATGGAGTAGTCGTAACTGCTTGCCAAAAATTGTCACATGGTAAAGAAATTAAAGATTCCCTTGCGTAAAACTTAAAAATATTTGTTATTTTACTCGAATGGGTTAACTAAAATGAGAAATTATTTGAAAATCGTTTATTTGATCCTGACATAGAATAAAGTTACTTTTGGTAAGTTATTTTTACAAAGTAATAAAGTAGTTGAAATTATTTAAAATTGTTGTTTTTTTTAACCGACTTCAAAAAGAAAGGGGTTCTCAGTTCGAGGTGTTTGTATGTATGTATGTATGTGTGTATGTATGTATGTATGTATGGATGTATGTATGTATGTATGTATGTATGTATGCATGCATGCATGCATGCATGTATGTATGTATGTATGTATGTATGTATGTTATACGTTCTATGTTTGTTCGTGAATTTCTCCGTGACTACTGAACCGATTTTGGTGAAACTTATTGCATTTAGTTTGGTTTCGATCAACTTAGGTCATGGAGATTGAATTATCAAAATAGGTCAAGTAGTTTTCAAGTTATACAAAAAAAAAATCTGTGTCATTATAATGCATTGTATGCACGAGCAGGCAAAGGACGAAGTATCAGACGTCCGAAAAACAGAGCGAGACAAAATATCAACGCGTCATCTGTCTGATACCCTTTCTTGCTCGCTTTCAGTCCCTCTGATTCGCTGTCGTTCCATCTCAATCTCGCCACATCGGCAAGAAAAGAGCGAAAACTGTTCCTCGGAATCGTGGTCCCTCTACGTTATAATATTATTTCATATTTATTATAATAATATATTAGATATTATGTTATATTTATATTATATAATATATTATAGAACTTAAATAACTAAAAAGTATAAAATAAAAAAAAATTTTAAAAAATAAAAATACGTTAAAATAAAAAAATAATTTTGTTCCTTATTTAATCTACGACTCTCAATTTTTTAAGTCGGCGCCAGATTTACACAGTGCAAATGATGAGGCGCCGACATAAAAAATTGAGAGTAGTAGATTAAATAAGGAACAAAATTATTTTTTATTTTGCAGCGCATTTTTTTTTTTGAAGTCGGTTTTAATTTTTAATTTTTTTTTTATTTTCAACTAAAATGTTGAAGCCTGCTTCGAATGCATCGTCAACGAATCTATTCTGGTGCGTAGCTAATAAATTTGTACGAAACTATCGTAGCTCACATACCAGTAACTTAATGAATGTAAAGCATACGTGTGATGACTAGTGACGAACTCTTTAGCAAACAATCATAAGTTTTAGTGCCTTACATCGGTTAGATCGGATAAATATGTGTACTAACTAGTTCTGTTGATCGTTTTTCACGTTTGTGTACTTTGAGTTAGAATTTTGAACTCCTAACGTTCAGCTCGACATCTCACTCAACATCACCGTGTTCGCATTCTTTGCGACTTTTCTTTTTCCGCTAATGGCCGCAAATCCGCGACCTGCTCACGGATTGTTCCTCGGCACGATTCGGTTATTATCGACGCCGTGTGCTGCTCATGGATCGGCGTTTCGGTGTCGCGTTTAAGGGGACCTTCCGATCTAAAAGTCGATTTTTTTTATTTCATTTTTCGATTGTTCAATCTTTTAGGAATACGTGTTTAAAAGGATTTGTTGAAATTCGTAAAATTCCCGAAGTTATAGGCATTTGAGTAGCGGCAAATGCATGGGCACTCGGCACTCACGTAAGACTTTACACCAGAGGTCCCTATTTCACGTGTATTTACATACACGTGTACACGTGTACAATTTTTAATACACGGGTACCCGTGTATTTCTGTTCACGGATACACGTGTAGTTCTGTTCACGGATACCCGTGTAGTTCTGTTCACGGATACCCGTGTAGTTCTGTTCACGGATGCCCGTGTATTTCTATTACACGTGTACACGTATATTTATATTACATGTGTGCACGTATATTTAAATTGGTTCGTCACGATTAATTTTGCGATTGCTTAGTTGGTATATCTCTTTTGTCTGTTTAGTATTGCATGAATGGTCTCACAGATCTAAATATGAGACACTGCAGTCTGCACGCAGGCAAATACTTACATACCTACCTCCATCGCATCACACTGAAAGATGCGTGCGGTCCTGAGTTCGACGCCATGGATAGTTACCGACGTGACAACAAAGTATGTACATATTTCTATTTAGTCGATTGTACGAGGCGGTACTTGGCGACCTTGCTATTTCTCTGCTAGTATTCAATTTGTGTAATTTTCGACGTGTGAATATCTGAGTATCTAAATATATTGGCCCGCTTTTGCGAAAACAAGCTAATCTTCAGGTTACAGGTAACAATAATCAACACATAATAAAATTTCATAATAAAATTTAATCTATTAATTTTCTATTTTGGTACAAGAAAACTAAATTATCGACATTTTCAGGTAATAAACGCGTTCTTTTTCGTGTTACAATATTTCCAGCAGTGGAAAAACACCGCTCACAGGTATCCGATGTTGCCGGTATTGCCAAATATTTAAATGCGAGTTCCGCAATTGTTGGGTATTTGGCAAATGGCCACTGCTGGAAATATTGTAACACGAAAAAGAACGCGTTTAGTACCTGCAAATGTCGATACTTTAGTTTTCTTGTACCAAAATAGAAAATTAATATATTAAATTTTATTATGAAATTTTATTATGTGTTGTTTATTGTTAACTGTAACCTGAAGATTAGTTTGTTTTCGCAAAAGCGGGCCAATATATTTAGATACTCAGATATTCACACGTCGAAAATTACACAAATTGAATACTAGTTAATAATTAATATACGCGTAGGTATAGTTGTGCAGGGAAATAGCAAGGTCGCCAAGTACCGCCTCGTACAATCGACTAAATAGAAATATGTACATACTTTGTTGTCACGTCGGTAAATATCGATGGCGTCGAACTCAGGGTCGCACGCATCTTCCAGTGTGATGCGATGGAGGTAGGTATGTAAGTATTTGCGTGCGTGCAGACTGCACTGTCTCATATTTAGATCTGTGAGACCATTCATGCAATGCTAAACAGACGAAAGAGATACTATACCTAATAAGCAATCGCAAAATTAATCGTGACGAACCAATTTAAATATACGTGCACACGTGTAATAGAAATATACGTGTACACGTGTAATAGAAATACACGGGTATCCGTGAATAGATATACACGGGTACCCGTGAACAGAAATGCACGGGTATCCGTGTACACGTGTTTTAAGAACACGGATTTTTAATTCCTTAATACACGTTACACGTGTCCCGTGTACAAGTGTATTTAAATACACGTGAAAAGCCGCGACCTCTACTTTAAACGCGTTTTCCTCGAAACAGTGTTCTCAAAACGGTGGAACCTGTATCTCCAAAAGTTATTATACGATTTGACTGAAACTTTTTTATTTTGAAGAATATATTTCTGGTTAGGGGGGGGGGGGGACTAGAAAAAATTACAAAAAATTGAAAATTTATAATTTTCAAAGGCGTTGAACGGACGAAAAATACAGGGAAAAGTGATTTCAAACTTGAAGTGTCGTTATTTTCTAAAAAAAATGTTATTTTTGTATTTTTTTCTAGCCCCCCCCCCCCTAATCAGAAGAATAATCTTCAATATAAAAAAGGTTTCAGTCGAATCGGATAACTTTTGGAGATACAGATCCCACCGATTTGGATAAATTTTTTGACACCTTGACTTTAACGATTCCCCAGGGCCGTCTGCAATGATTAATTATTAAACAAAAAATATATTTCTATATTTTGAGACATACTTAATACAATGCAAAAAGTCCCATTAAATTATATATTGTAGTTTTCCTTTACTTAATTCCTAAATATCACCTATTTTTGGGGGGCTAGACTGGAAGGTCCCCTTAAACATCGGCCGTAGCCGGCCTTCTCCGTAGCCTCCTCGTGTCGTTCAGCCATTTAAGCGGCTACACGCTTTGGTACTGGTTTTTTACTAACTTGAAAGTAAATACTACTAGCCTGTGGCTGATATATGTACGCTGTAATTGTTCTTTCATCATCTGGTTTGAAGTTTTGCGTGTTATTATATCGATGCAACTGGTTGCAAGTGAGTTATCGAGAAATTCTCGTTCTTCTTTTTATATTTGTAAAATTCTTTCGTTGATATTATGAAGATTCGAAGGTCAGGTGGATCGTAGTAAAATTCGACGTTGCAAAGAATTTTATTTTCGTATTGATCATTATTCAAGAGAAGATTTGTCCCGCGATTTCGAAGCAAAGCATACCTACGCACGGCTCAAACGATTGCCACCGTCGAGATTTGATAGTGGGATTCACATACATGTACGTGCATTATGAGAACTATCACGTTTCGGTTTTCGCTGCGAAAACTAGCATGTTTGATCAGTTTGTCACAAAAAGTAGCACATTTGGATGATTGGCTACGAAAAATAACATGTTTTGTCTTTATGTTTTGTATAATCCAAAATGTGTTATTCTTCGCGTTGAAGCAGTCTAATACTCTAATATGTTAGTTTTCGCGGCGCTTCGGCTTCACCAAACGTGCTAATATTCGTCAGAAACGACGCAATGTTTCGTATGTTACGGGGCAAACTGAAACGCGCAGTTTTCCGTAAGAAAAATGAAACATGCTACTTTTCGTAACGCGCGTCGACATGATTGGCCTTTTGGATATACTACGGTATGACCCAACGAACGGAATGAACTGAAATTTTGAGGGGCTGGGCGGGACGGGGAGAGAACGCCTTATATAAAATTTTAGCTGCGGGTATTTGTTAGTTTCTGAGATATTATTAAAAAAAATTCGGCATAATACATTGAAATCTACCTATACAGACGGTACTAACACAACCATCATTCTCGTCACCGTCGATTGTTTCACAGTCGACGATACACTGTACGATATTGGCCTCATCGCGCGATGCTTGTAACTGCATCAGTTTTTAGTATTCCCAAACTCACATCGGTTCGGTAACATGCTTTACGCGCCCGTGAGCGCGCCCCCCTATCTAGCCCAAACTACTTAATACTAATACCCGGGAGAATTTTGAAAGTGGAATGCGTTCTGTCGGAATAAGTCAACAGCAATAATATCTGAGTTTGTACGCAAAACCTAACTGAAAAGTAAATCTGACAGATGTTGAAAATGATCGACACGTTTTGATTAACATACATTTATTTATTCAACCAAACCAAAATGTGTTGTTGTTACCGTATCCCTATACATTGTATCGTCGGCTGCGAAAGAATCGACGGCGACGAGTAGATGGTTGTGTTAGTAACGTGTGTATAGGTAGATTTCAATGTATTTTGCCGAAAGTTTTTTATTAATATCTCAGAAACTAACAAATACCCACAGCTGAAATTTTATATTAGAGGTCTCCCCCCCCCCCCCCCCCCTCCCGCCCAGTCCCTCAAAATTTCAGTTCATTACGTTGGTTGGGTCATACCATAGTACAGCCTAGAACACTTCTATTTCGTGAGGAAACATTACTATCAAAATTTATTTTTCATTGCTTTGGTTATGAAAACTTTCCTACTGTTAACATAAAGTAATGGATTGTAGATTTTGAAATAAATAAGTATTTCTTTGGCCTACACGTTTCTACTAAGCATGATACATTTTTTATGAAGGCTGCTACGAATGAAATACAAGAAGAAACATTACTCATTTCAGTATTCAGTTTTCCTAACCCCCACCTCTCGAATTAACTCGCGTTTCCGTTCTTTCCGTTATTACACTACTCTCTGACTTTATTTATTTGTTCGTTTATATGGAAATTTTACTGTGGTTGAAGCCCCGCCATTTGAACTTTATGAAAGTCATAATAATTTAATGCTCATCGCCAACCGCGAGTAGTTGTGTTTTATCAGCAACTGATGACTGACTTAAAGAATAACTCCTATGCATCAACTTTAATATTGCATATGCATTTTAAAATTAAATATTTCTGCATTAAATTTCCGTAGAAGCACGTATATGATTCATACATTGGTGATCTCAAAATAAAAACGACGAATGGCAAATGGTGAATTTGAAATATCCAAAGTAAATAAATCACCGAAATAGAAGTGTTCTAGACGGGAACCTCTGGTTTGGCAGTGCCCTACACCATGTTCACGAAATACTGTAGAAATGTGAACGCCAAAAAAATGGCAACCATCACTATCGAATTTCGACGGCCACAATTATTTGAGCCGTGTGTAGATACATACATACGTGGATCTGTGACAGCATTCGCGCAGTGTCGCTTCTATTGTATTGTTTAGAAATGTTTATTTGACTGTCTATTTGTAGTAGAAGTGGATATTTACTTCGACGACCTTCAGCGTTCGAGTTCGAACACGTTCCCGCGTCGAGATAAGCTAGGTATTACATCACTATTCGATTCGACACGCAGTTATGATACCGCGATTAGTGTTACACCATGCAAATTGGGAGAAATTGATCGACACATCATAATTCAGGGCCGCGCCCCCGCTTCAGTGCAGTCCCGTTCCCGCAATGGTACTCACGCGGTTGCTTTTTCCTTTTATCTTTTTTAATTACGTGCATAACTTGAACACAGTGTCCCATAATTAAACGGCCAAATTATGGTAATATCTATCATGTACACAGGGTGTACCAGAATTTTTCATCCAGGTTGGAACCAATATGTTCTGCCACTAGGAATAAAACAAATATAGACTTATAGATGTTTTACTATAAGGATATAACAAAAATACAAAATTTGTAGAAAACACTAATTCATTTCGTTTTAATGAAGTACAGAAAAGAAGTAGATCAATTAATATGTTAAAATGAAATAAAACTACTGTGTATATTATTGAAGCCTATTATTTTATTATTATGTTTATTGTTAAAAGGTTTTTAATCAAAATTAATGCGTGTCATGCACTGATGCCATGATTTTATATTGGACTCACTGAGATAAATCAATTTCATACAAAGTTTGTGCCGTAACGAATTCTATTTTTTCAATGATGACTACTGTGTATTGCAAATATTAGACGAGATATTGAAATAGAGTTATTAATAGTAGCTGATACTTGATAGAATCTTCGTTGATCACCTTTAACGAACACAGGTGATAAATATAACTCCTAAATTAATTAAATATATTTCATGGAACTACTTTTATCTATAATTGATTAGTAAGAGTAGCTGTTATCGTTTCATTCTCGCATTGTATTTTCGTTATAGGTTTTTAATAAAATATTTATAGGCCTATAATTATATAATATTTTCATTTTGTGGATTCATTTTACTGGTAGGGTCTGCCCAGAAAATCCCGGAACAGGATATGTGTAGATATTTTTAGTGAAAGTCAGAAGTTAATTTTTTGGGGTGGGTCGTTTAGGGTGAATATTTTGGCACGGTGATTTCGACGAGTTTCGTTCCCGAATAATATGAATTCGTATTCCTCAGGGGATCGTTGACATTTTGTGATGTTCAATCCATTCGCGACGTGTCATTTGCAGTTTCAACCGCGATCAGATACGGGGATGCAATCACCCACCGGAAACGTCAATTCGATTAGGGTCGATTAGTAGCACCAGTTTAATTTAACTCCTCCACGCTGCACGTCGTTCGAAGGAAAATAGTTTTTGTGTGTTAAAAATTGATCCGCACTATGTACCTTATCAAAAATGTAACTGATTTACATAGCGATTCGTAAAGTATTAATTGAGCTGAAGGATGTCTAAATTTTGCGCAACATTCTTCTTTGAATGTCGCAATTATCTAATTACATATCGCACCCTCACCATTTTACAAGTGAAATGTTATTAAAATATGTACACTTTTTAATTGTACAAATTTGTAAGCTTACTTACTAACTTTAATTTAAATGACGCAGACGATGATTTTGTGATTGCACGATAAACTTTTAATTTATAATGAGATTACAAGAAATATATAGTTTAAAAGAAAGGAGTTAAACTCCTTTCTAGGAAAAGAATTACAATAAATTAAAAAAATTCTAATAAATTTAAAAAATATTTAACCGGTATTACTATTTTTATACCGTTTAACGAATCTGCACTATTCTAAACGATTTCTATCTACTTATAAGCACAAAGTTGTTTGAAAAATCTGTTATATCTTTATAAGTGCATATTTTTATTGATCTTCACCGGTAATTTGAAATATTTTTTAAAATTATATACAATAAACACATCATCACAAACACGTACATCACAGCAGTAGTTTCACTAGCGACGAAACCACATATGCAAGGAATAGAAATATAGACCTGATATACGACTAGCTTTTTTGTATTAAAAAATTACGCCACAATATACATGTATATATGTAACTATTAATTATTGTAAGCAATATGTTACCAACAACATGTTTACAAAGAAAAATTATATGACAGACGTTATTTCTCCTGATAACTCGTGGCGCATTTAGATTTTTTCGCTGTGTACTCATCGAAGTTTAAAGGAATACATAATTGGAAATCAACGTTGAGAAATATTGTAATTGCTTGACGCCATAGCGAATTAGCAACTTATATACTGATTACCAAAACATGCTTTGAAATTTCGCATTAAATTTTTACACGAACTCTTAATCTACAAAATTATTCACCGAAGTGATTTAAACGTTATTAAATTATGTTTGCGTTACGTGAATTTGAATATACGTTATTAGAAATCATTTTGTTAACGAGCACTTCCTGAATACGGCCTTGACAGCACGCAAATATTTACCCACATGAATACGCCAGCCTTGAACGCTAATTGTAACAAGACAGCCTTTGAGTTCGAATTCGTTGTGAAAACGGCAGTCGAGTACAAAATGTACATCTGATACAAAAGGACCAGAAATTTTTATGTCAATATTCAAACTTTTGAAAGCGTCTAGATCCATTATTAATCAAGACTTCAAGTGATTATTTCCAAATGTCAGCCTTCTCCATTAATAATTCACACTTTCTTCGTTATTTTTTAATGTATCATTCTCGTTATGTCAGCTTTTCAGCATTTCTTCGTTTTAATAATCAAACTCGCAATATTTAAATTTGGCCAGCCTATACATTTTAAACTTATACAGGATCTCACAATGTACTTGTATTCGTGATGCAATTTTCATATCGATAATAAATTGCAAATGTACTTTACTGCATTGCAAAAGCTTTCCGCAAATGTACTTACCTACATTGAAACCAGTTTGTCACACAGGATTGCGGATCAAAAAAATTCTTGCTCTGCATCTTAATTAAGAGAACAACGAGCTTAAAATCTCATAATGATCGCCCCATCTTTGTCTAAGCGACCTTGGAGAGATTTCTGAGAATGAACTCGTTTCAATTTCGCAGGAAGTATCAGTCTTTGCTCAGAGATATAACGACAAATTCGTGTGACGCTTGCGATGCGAGTAAGAGTGAAAGCGTTGAGGCAGATGTATATTGCTGTAACTATGGTACCCAACAAAATTACCTTTTTTAAAAAAAGGTACAAAAAGTGCGCCAAGTATATAATCCCGTCAAAAAAGAATCCCTACTTAAAAACATTGTCGTAAATTAATATCCTATCAAAAAGAATCCCACTTAAAAACATTGTCGTAAATTAATAGCTTCACAAAACTAATGATATACAAAATATGCGCCAATTACAACAATGGCTATTTATACAAAGACAAAAATGTATTTAATAATATTAAGCAGATATATTTTCATAGAAATAAATATTTTTATACGAATAAAATTTTTAATTATTTTACGAAAAAATGATAATTAATTGTCTTGGTTAATAAATAAAACAACATAAAACAAGACAAGACACCATTGAGACAAGAAAGATGTATATGTTACGAGCCGGGGCTGCGGCAACGCGAGAGGCCGGCGAGAAGGGTATTTCCCAAGGAATATGGTTTATGAGTTTGTTAGTTAGGTGCGCGGACGAACCTGATGCGTAATCAGGGAGCCGCTAGGATTATTGACGGCGAGGACGAACCTGATGCGAAATCAGGGAGCCTCTAGGAATGGAGTCACACGCGGACGAACCTGATGCGAAATCACGGAGCCGCAGGAGGGTGAAACGTCGTCAACGAACCCGATGCGAAATCGGGGAGTCACTAGGATAGAGTTCACAGACGAACCTGGTGCGAAACCAGGGAGCTGTTCGGAAGTTGGTAAATTTACAGACGAACCCAATGCGAAATTGAGGAGCCTGGGTTGGTGAAGATTCCTTGTTTTGGATGGTAAATGCGAACGGACCTGATGCGAAATCAGGGAGTTGCAGGAAATGTTAGTAATGCCTCGTAACTCTTAATTAAAATTGATACAACTCGAGCGGTAAAGTTGCATCGGTGGGTGAGTGCTACTAATATTATAAGGATCACTGGGTAAAAGATGGGTTTAACGAAATCGACTCGATTTACACGTGAACACCATTCGTGTATTCAATAACTAATTATTGTACAAATGTAAGTGTCGCGGTTAAATAATAAATAAAAGTGTGTAAGTTACCACTAGTTTGCACGATGTTGACGCACTGGGGATGCGGGGCGTACGAGTGACAATTTCAAAGTGCCAAATAGAATATAAACTGGACTCGCGGATTCTATGAGGTTAACTTTGATTCTGACGGAGACTTTAGCTCGATCTTAACCAACTCTGTACGAGCGTGACACGACGTGACTCTACGCGTGACTCTATAGCTTTTAACCAACGAGGGTAGAAACCAAAGGGTTTATATAGTCCCAAAAATGAGTGGGGATTCATTAGGAGTTTCCATATAAGGAAATCCTTCGGGGTCGTCGTCGTGTCACTCCCGTTCCCATGGTCGTGATCCAGATGGTCGAGACCATGACCCCCCTTAGTGGTGTATGATAAGCAAAAGGATTTTAGGGCGTCTTCCCTTCGCAGGCGCGAGCTCGAAAAATGGTTGAGAGCGGCGTATGGGAAAATTCCACATACGTAACATATATAATAATATTAAGCAGATATATTTTCATAGAAATAAATATTTTAATCCGAATAAAAATTTTATTTTCAAAATACTTGGCGCTGCGAAACCGAATTGGTGTTGCTAAACTGAATAAATATGTATAAATTGCATTAAAATCTTTTTCTTTCTTTCTTGTCTCAATGGTGTCTTGTCTTGTTTTATATATTGTTTCATTTATTAACCAAGACAATTAGTTAACATTTTTTCGGTTTCGCAGCGACAAGTATTTTGAAAATAAAATTTTTATTCGTATTAAAATATTTATTTCTATGAAAATATATCTGCTTAATATTATTATATACATCTTTCTTGTCTCAGTGGTGTCTTGTCTTGTTTTATATTGTTTTATTTATTAACCAAGATAATTAATTAATAATAAGTGGGATTCTTTTTTGACGGGATTATATACTTGGCGCACTTTTTGTACCTTTTTTTAAAAAAAGGTCATTTCGTTGAGATTTCACACATTTTTTAGTGTTCATTGATGACTGGATAATTTTATCACCCTTTACGGGTTATTTTTTTTTTAATATATTGTATTGTCATCCAAAACTGGATTAGAGGAATTGGTTTAAATTTCAGTTTTCAGATATGAATCAAACATACAAGAAGCAAACAGAGGATCGAAGCTGAATAAAATCGTTTAATTAATATAATACTATGTCACAATAAATTTTTTTCTCTGACGTAGATCACACTGCATCATCTTCTGCTTCGATTATCTGTAAATATATAAAAGCCATATATTTTAGTTACAACATAACGTAGAACTTATAGAAAAAGAGTGGACTTTTGCTATAGATGTAGAGACTACATAATGTGTCCAAAGGAGGTGAGAGCGTATGGCAGAAAGTCTTGTTGGAGGAAATTTAAATGCTAATGGTAATTTAGTGAAAATGAACGAAGAGACCCAATATTTTTAACGCACAGATTATTGGTGTTGGAATAAAATTTATTTAGCATGTTTATTGGTGAATTGAAATATTGTTAATGGGAAATTAATTAAATTAATGAATAGCGTGGGAGCTACTGTGGATTTTAATAAAGTAGTAAGAATATCTCTCATAAAAGATTGAAAAGTATCAAGGGAGATGCGTTTTCAATGTACTTTCTTCACTAATGTGACTTACTCTAGATTGCAAGCAGTACGTCATAATTTTCTTAATTCTTAACGCTACGCTAATTTGAAAAATTTTGTCCATTTACCTTATTTGACAAATTTCCAGAAACTTGTGCGAAACAAGATGCTTCTCTGTCTATCTAACCTCTGCGGACAACCTCCAAGCCCGTGCATCCCCTTCATTTCTATTGAAGCCTGTGCGTCCCCTTCATTTTATCCGAGCCTGTGCGTCCCCTTCATTTCTATCCAAGCCTGTGCGTTCCCTTCATTTCTATAAACTTTACATATAAACTCTAATGTAAAAATAGTTTGCTGGTATAAGAACAATATATTATTTTGTAGAAACTTGTGCGAAAGAAGATGGTGCTCCAACCTTCTTCAGACAACTTCCAAGTCTGTACGTCTCCTACGTTTCTATAAGCTCTACATAAATAGTCTATTAAAAAATTTTGGCGACTTGTTAATTGAGAGAATAATTCAGTGTCCTAAATGGTGTAGAAACTCGTGACATTTAAAAATTTTGACAAGTTTCCTTATTTGACACTTCGCAGGTTATGATTGTTTGACAGTAGCGAGGTTACGTTTATCTCCACAGATGTGCTCACTATCTGGCTGTCACGTGACAAAAATTTGTTACGCGATTGGCCGAAAGTGCCGAAACCATCATCCAATGAACGACGCGCATATTCGAAACTTTTCCTCTCCCTTTCATGTTCCCCTCTTGCCTACACTTGACGTTGACGATGCTTAATTCTTAAGAACGTGAAATTCGTCAAATTGGAACTTTGCATTGAAGTATCTCAGCTCATAAGGCGCGTAGGACCAAAACAAAGACACTTTTCTGATGTAAATCAAACCCAAGCTATCTATTAAGACCATTCAAAATCTAATCGGATCAGCCGTTATTGAGATTCGATAATCTCAGGGTTTTTGATAGCGGATCGTGGCGTAATAGAGACATTGTGCGTCTCGCGCTGCGCATATAGCTATATACTTGGCGCGAGACACTACGGTGTCTCTTGATGATCTGCTTTTGATCATCTGCCGTTTGCGCTTAATGAAAACTTAAGTTAACACAAATCCATTGGTAATACTAGATGTGTTCGCTACGATCTAATAGAGACTATAGAAATTTCTTCATTGAATTTTCATCGCTACATGATTCAGCGGTGGCGGCTCAACTGTCGTGCGAGCGGAGAGTCCTTGTTAATAATTGTAGCTAGGTATTTCAAAATAAATATTCTGCGACTCTCGGACAATAGTTTCGACACTATCATGCCGATGCCACTTAAAGTGTCCATCGAGATGAGCTCAGCGTGTGTAATGAATGCGTGATGCTAAATGTTACATCATGTCGTTCACCAATATCCATTAACATCTTCCACTGAGTGATGACATTCGTATGTCGAGATCAAGAAAGCCGATTACAGCGGAGGAACTCCAAAATTCCGTTTCCCCCGTTTTAGCCACATTTTAATTTTGACGATGAAAGGTGTTCCCTTGTTAGGCGAACTTCTGAATATTGAGAGGTCGGTTGGTCTTGTGCGCGTGGCTTTAGTGTTCCCCCGCAAGACGCGTTTCCATAAAGGGCACGTAATCGACACGTAACATAAGAGCGGTTTTCACTTTACAAATTAATGTCCGTCCGGCTGAGAGCCACTGGCTCACGTAACACGCGGACGAGGAAGCGAATCGAGGGGGCTCGCCATTCTTGCGTAGCGTTTCGTGCCGCGCGCGTCATGACACATGCGTGTATGTGACCGACCGGCAACGCACTCACACGCTAGCGGACCCCTACAATCGAGAACGTGATTCTCGCGCACGCATGCGCAGTCGCTCTTGTTGCATCTGACAGGAGTACATACGCTCCGAATAATTCAAGCACCGTGTGGGAGTATTTATTTGCGTATACAAAGGATTAGTTCAGTTTATTTGCTGAAAGTCTGAACTATTATTAATTACACGATTAATTGCATTAATTGCATTTGTCGGACATTAGAAATAATATTTTCGTCTAATGGCGGAAGTACTTAATGAATCTTTATTGTGATAAAAATCGGAGTTGATGATAAAGAAAAGTTTCGGTTTTCTCTACGTGTTTCAAAGCAGTAACAGCATTTTTCAAACAATTTTATTCAGCTTCGATCCTCTATTTGTATGTATGTTTGTTTGGTTCTAATCTGGAAACTCAATTCTAACCTACTTTCACCCATTCAATTGTCTTGAAATTTTGCAGGCATGCGTAGGGATATACTACGGTATGACCCAACCAACGGAATGAACTGAAATTTTGAGGGATTGGGCGGGAGGGGGTCCTCTAATACAAAATTTCAGCTGCGGGTATTTGTTAGTTTCTGAGATATTATTAAAAAACTTTCGGCATAATACATTGAAATTTACCTATACAGACGGTACTAACACAACCATCATTCTGGTCACCGTCGATTGTTTCACAATCGACGATACAATGTACGATATTGACCTCATCGCGCGATGCTTGTAACTGCATCAGTTTTTATTCCCAATACAGTATAGTAATACTAGAGTATTTCCAAAGTCACATCGGTTCGGTACCATGCTTTACGCGCCCGCAAGCGCCCCCCCCCCCCCTCCCCCTCTATCTAACCCGAACCAATACTAATACCCGAGAGAAATTGGAAAGTCGAATGCGTTGTCTCGGAATAAGTCAACAGCAATAATGTATGAGTTCGTACGCAAAACCTAACTGAAAAGTAAATCTGACAGATTTTGGAAATGATCGACACATTTTGATTAACATACATTTATTTATAAATTTGGCTTGCGTCCAGTTTCTGTTACCGTATCCCTATATATTGTATCGTCGCCGGCGAAACAATCGACGGCGACGAGAAGATGGTTGTGTTAGTAACGTCTGTATAGGTAAATTTCAATGTATTTTGCGAAAGTTTTTTATTAATATCTCAGAATCTAACAAATACCCACAGCTGAAATTTTATATTAGAGGTTCTCTCTACCTCCCGCCCAACCCCTCAAAATTTCAGTTCATTCCGTTGGTTGGGTCATACCGTAGTACAGCCATTATGTTAAACGACTTTATTTAAAATGCACTAAAGACTAAAAAATAATTCTTTTCTTGTACTACAATTTCGATGGTGAAAATTCTCATTTTTCACTTTAAATAAAATCGTGAAGCAGGGTATTTCATAATAGAATATGAATCAATTTAATATACATAGAATCAAGCGTCGAAATGAATTTGTTGTGAGATATCCTGCTCAACGATTTTATTTAACGTTAAAAAACACCATCGAAATTGTAGTAAAAGAAATTAATTATTTTTGAGCTTTTAGTCCATTTTAAATAAAATCATTTGACTTAAAATTTGTTTATATGTATTTTGTAATATTGAGTCTCGCACTCGCTGGAAAATACTCGTAGATATTCGTCTAGCGAATGCAGTGAGATCAGCAGCAAGTTCATTGAAAATTCTCATTTCGCGTTGAGGTGTAGATACGCTTCTTGGTCGCCCACGATTAGTTACTAGCAAGTTAAATGTATCAAATTCTCTAACAAGGTTACGTTCCGAACCTGAAAATTCAAAAAATTCTGAAACTTTGTGTATATGTAGGGGATTTCCTCTTGATTACAACGCAATTTTTGTTTGCTGTCAAATTCGGCTATTTTCCGATTTTGTGTTATAACTCGCGAACTGTAAGAGATAGAAAAGAAGTTTCATGACAAAAGATACTTCTTTTAATTAGATATGTTATTTGGTAAAAAAAGTTATTTTACAGTTCACGTGTTATAACAGAAAATCAGAAAATAACCGGATTTTTAGGGGTCAATTACACCCCCTTAGAGTGAATTTGGGCAGCAAACCCAAATTGCGTTGTAATCGGGAGGAAATTCCCTACATATTCACAAAGTTCCGGAATTTTTTTAATTTTCGGGTGTGGTATGTTCCCTTGTAAGACGTTCATCGATAGTGGAAAGGGCTCAATAATTTGGGGTAATTATTTAGAAGTTTTCATTCCTCACCGCTTTCAATGATTTTTTTGTATGTGTCGGGGACACGCTTCTGAACAACTTTTTCCTATACATGTTGCATCGTTCGACCTTCGTTTCCGAGATATTCGCGAAAAACTTCTGTTGATTTATTTCGACGCAACGCATTCCACTTTCCAACTTGTCCCGGGTATTAGTATTGGTTGGGGCTAGACTAGGGCGGGGAGCGCGCACCCGCTTGTGCGCGCGTAAAGCATGGTAGCGAACCGATGTGAGTTTACGGATTTGAACCAGAAACTTGCGGATGCCCATCAACACCCCGAATCACATCGGTTCGCTACCATGGTTTACGCGCCCGCGAGCGCCCCCCCCCCCCCTGCTCCACTAATTTAACCCCAACCAATACTAATACCCGGGACAAGTTGGAAAGTGAAAGTGAGTTTTCGTTGCGTTGGAATACGTCAAAAGAAGTTTTTCGCAAATATCGCGGAAACAAAGGTCAGCTTCGCCATTTTTTTTCTCCCATGCTGGCGCATACGCTGTCACGGACGCGTACTGTAGGTAGGTACCTATACGGCAGTAGACATTGTAGTAGTAGCAGCAGTTTTTCGCGAATATCTCGGAAACAAAGATCGAGCGGCGGTAACATGCATAGGAAAAAGTTGTTCAGAATCGTGTCCCCGACACATATCCAAAAATCATTGAAATCGGTGTCGATTGAAAACATCTAAATAATTACCACAAAATGTATTCGTAGCAAATATTGGAGCGAAGGAAGAACATTTCAAGCATTTCCTTAATACTGTATAACTTGGAAACTACACATGTACGATCTATGTACAGTGAGCCAGGAAAGTATTCGAACGCCCTGAAATGAAAAGTTTGAAGCTTAAAAAATATGAGTCCTATTACGAATTATAAAATACTTTTATTTCTATAATAACGTATAAGTATCATGATTATACATGCAAAATTTGAAGGTTCTCTGATGACGTCAACAATAGTTATAAAACATTTCTTGGTAACATCGACTAAATGATCGTCGCAAAAGTATTCGAACGACGACCCTTGTAATACAAAACAAACCTTGAATATGATAAAATGTAGACATTGGAGTTCTCAGTTGGGGTTTCACACCTCCCGTGTTCAGTACTGTGAGTGTTAATAAGATTACAACAGTTTTGGTAATAATGTGCCCAAAAGAATCAGAAACAACCATCACTGACAGGAAATTTATCATTAAGTGGCATAATGAAGGCAAAAGCTATGACGAAATAGCCAAATTGTTAGGCAGAAGTAAATCTACCGTTTACTACATAGTAAAAAAAGTTAAAAACAACTGGAATCCTTCGAAATAAAGTCCGTTCTGGCCGACCCAAGACGTTAACGAAGAGGAAGGAGAATACAATTGTGCGTGAAATCAAGAAGAAGCCAAGAATTTCTGGTCCAAAACTTGCAACACTAGTTGGTTTTAGTTTTAAGAAACAAGTTCATCCTGAACTTTGTCGAAGAATTCTTCGTGAAAATAATTTTCATGTTCGGATTCCTCGAAAGAAACCTTTCATTAGCAAAGTGAATAAGCAGAAAAGACTAAATTTCGCTAAAAAATATGTCAACAAGGATAAGGACTTTTGGAAATGTGTTATTTTCTCGGACGAGAGCAAATTTAATATATTTGGTTCAAATGGACGTCATAAAGTTTGGAGATTAGCAAACAGAGAGATGGATCCTAAAAATCTACGCCCAACCGTGAAGCATGGGGGTGGATCCATAATGGTATGGGGGTGTATAAACCTCGCTATTATTGAAGGCATATTAGATAAATATAAATATTGTATATGCAAATATTAAAAGATAATTTTATGCAAAGTGCGGAAAAATTACGGATAGGAAGAAAATTTTCATTTTCAGCAGGATAATGATCCGATACATACCGCATACATATATTATTAAACACTGGATCATATACAACATTCCCCACCTTTTAGAAACACCCCCACAAAGTCCGGACATCAACCCCATATAACACTTACGGGCAGAAATTGGCAGAGAACTTGGTAAATATAATATTAGTTCAAAGGAAGCATTAACAACCAAAACTTTTGAACTTTGGAGTAATATAAAAGAAGATATTACTGAAAATTTGGTTGACATATTATATCAAAATTTGGTTGAAATATTAAAACACTACATTTATATAAATTATCTATTTTGAATTTAGTCGTTCGAATACTTTTGTGACGGTCATTTAGTCCAGGCTTGGAAATTAAGTGAACTTCGCTGCCGATTTTCGCGACGCCTTCTTTCTCCCGCCGCGCGTTTTGGCCCCCGCGGCGCACAGTGTGCGATTTTGAATAAAAATCGCTCAACGGCGGAAATATTGACTGATTTCAATATTTTTTTTTTTAAATACTGGGAAAGGACTCAGAAATAACGGAGCACTGCAATAAAACCTGTAACTGTTGGTCTAATCTATAAAAAACATTATTTAGCATAACATAACATAAAAACTTAAACTTTGGAAATTAAAGATATTCAAAATTAATATTTTTGTAAATTTATCATTACCTATAAAATAAAAAATTGATTTCATATTTACAAAATTTATGTTTTAAATAAACTTATATTTTTACATGATATTTCAATTTTATTAGTTTTGATTTTATTTCTAATATATCTTTTTTTTTAAGTAATTGTAATTAGGATAGAATTTTGTATGGTAACTAATTTTATAATAATTTATTTATATGATTTATATGTCGCTTCCATGAAGCGACATTGTCAAATTATTTGTTTTACCGGTTGCCTGGCTATCAGAAGAATTAGAGTTAAAGATAGCAGAATGTGCGATAGGCAAATGACTAATAAAGATATTTTACAGGATCTCTTAATTTCATCAGACCGCCCAATTAGCTCTATCAGACTGAATGAAAATAAAAGAGTTGAGCCCTTACCGGTTGAAGCTGAAAAAATGTTATTATAAAATAATCCAACATAAACGTAGAGCCGGATCCAGACTTGAATGCGTATACGCTGAGCATGGCTGAACGCATAGGAATGACGCATGCGGAGGGGTCGAAAGTGCCATGTGTCTTTCGTCATCAACTTCTGCGTTTAGCTTAGCCTACTCCGCAGTCGCAAATATGGCATCGAAGGTATTCAAATTCAAGCGCGTGTTCATACTCGAGAGATAAGGGATCCGTGTTTAATTTGAAAAAAGGACGACGCAGACGGAACCACGCGGCGTCAGCGGACTACCCCTTTTCTTCCTGCGTCCCTTCACGAAGCGTATTGCCGTTCCTCGCGAGTAATCTCGTGTGATTTTTTAATACAATAGCTAAGGTCGGTATCATATATATTGGCCGGTGAGTTTCGTGAGGGGTATTCTCCCACCACACAGTTTGCTTGCCTCGGTTCTCCTTTTCTCAACGTTTTCTGACTCGCTCTCGTTCCATCTCGCTCTCGCCTTCGCAGAACAAGAGTGAGCCAGAAATGGTGGGGATAGTGCCAAGCTTCTGGGGTGTAGACCAAACCGAGCTGTCAGCGTAGAAATACACACATCAGAATAGGTGTGCGTTAGCTACGAAAAAATTCAGGAGCTTAATTGGTTAGAACATTGACACTTTCTCGATAGCTTCATCTCGTATTGGTCTACGCATAGCTTCGTAACGCACACAACTATTACGCTAAGAATAAATAACAGCCAAACGGCTAGGTTCAGGCGGAGCCGAGCAGCGTTCCCGTTACCCCACCATACCCTGCGAGGATCACGCAACTCCACTGACAAATCCACGATCGTCAGATGGTGGTGGCTGATTTCCCCTCGATCGCTGTTCCCGAAAACGAATTCACCGGCCAATATATTTGATACCGACCTTAGTCGGTCAGGTTGTATGAATTGAGAATAATACAGGGTGTAGTGAAGAAAAGAAAGACAAATTATTCATTAAAATAGAGCTTTAAAGTCTATCATATGGTAAATGCATTATATTGTTAAAAATATAATTTTTTTATATTTCATTAACTGTTTATGACAATATTAGAAATGGATTAAATTCATTCACATAGATCCATCCTTCATGATTAAAAAGAAAGACGCAAGTTCATGCCTTCAATAATTTAGGTCATTAAAATTCATTTCTGAAGGCGGGTTTCGTAAAAATCATCGACAGCAGGGAACTTCTAAGATTTGTATTTTTAAAACAATTTCGAAATTAGAAAAATGAATACTTAGCCCTCCCCAATTTCAGACTACAATTTATTTCAATATCAAGAAAATCCGGGACATCGAGGATTTGAGAAAAATATCTCATCTGGTTCTATCATCCAGGCTGAGCGCAATGCACTCAAACTTCCTTTGATGTGTGGAAGAAAACCGACAACGCACAGTGGAGTATTTGGCCCCAAAACCCGGACATGAATCGATTAAAAAAAATTTGCGTAAACCGTCAAATTTTTGGTGCTCGAGGCAGTTGAATATTAGTGATCCTCTAGGTAGTGATCGGCAGATGTGTCCACCATTTTGGCCTAAAGCGGAAGTCGCAAATTGGCGGGCACATTTTGAAATAACCGAGAAAACTGAAGTTATACTATTTCCTTCTGCCGTTCTTCATACAAATTAAAACATGTTAGGTTAAATACATTAGACTGTTTCTAGATCTCTGCGGAGCACGTAACAGTGGGAACAGGAAACAGGGGAACAATGAGTCCTGGAACTCCACTCATGTACATTCGGAAATATTTTTCACTCGTGCATTGACGGGTTAGCTTTATCCTAAATTTTGTCTCATAAATATTCATACTTACAAAATCTGCACGCGTTAGCAATAGTTTGCACGTTCAAAAATGACAGCATTAAATGAAGTTTGCTGTTGATTCCACTTTTCGCTCAATGTTGTAGAATCCAATTGGTAGATGTTATTGCTTCGCCCAATAGGAAAAATTACGCAGATAAACGGTGGTGGGGCTAGGTACGTACCAATTACGTGCGAGCAGTATCTCTTTCTTTTTCTATTTGTTTACTTGCTCTCTCTACTTCCAGTTTCGGTCACTAATGGTGTCGACCAATAGAAAACAGCGGCCACATCTGCCTATCCCTACCTAGAGGATCACTATTGAATATCTGAGGAACAATGTAGGAATATTGTTTTTTTTTAATTTGTGCACTCATAAAGCAATAGGCTTCGTCGAAAGTTAAGAGATTTTAGAGCTCGCAATTCTTTCTTAACCGTCCTCTGAAACATCGTTGGCTTATTACAGTTTTCTACATGTTGTAAAGAAATTTTGTGAATTCTTGCATTATGGAAGCTTTTCTGAAAGGTATATACTACACTTTACAAAAGGTTTTACTTTTTCATCATATATATTTGCATAGTTATTAACATTTGAAGATAATCGAGAATTCAGTAAATTTTCTCTACCATTATAAGATTTCATTAACGATTTTGTTATACTGCTCCGCCCTGCTCCCTGCTTTTGTTGGTGCCATTACATTTGCTAAAGGTTTGTGAAGACAGTACAAAAAAGATTGGTTCCGGATTCGTCTGGATTTAAGTTTTATAGCTAATTTAGGTAAAAATGGCAATAAAGAGCTGCTGCGTTTCACGTACGCCTGTACGGTCGCGCTCGCCAGGCCTTTGTGAGGTATTAAGGAACTAAAATATAATATATAAGTACCTAATAAATACTTTGAATATTTCGCCGTGTAGTCTCTGATGGCACTGTTTCAACTGAATGCAGACATAAAGTAGACGACTTACAATTAGTGAAAGATTTATCTACAGCATAACATAACCATTTTATGAAATTCTGTCTGTATTCAGGTGAAACAGTACCATCAAAGACTACACGGCAAAATATTCAAAGCTCTTTTTACGTACTTATATGTTATATTTTAGTTTTTTCTACATTTTTTTCAGTTAAAGTTTTGTTTTGTATAGCCTATATTTAGTGTGCGTTATATATATTTATCCTGTGTTTATTAAGTTCATTAGTTAAGTTCATATTTAAGGACTGTTTTGATTTTACTTTTATATAAAATTTAATTTTACTTGTACTTGGTAAGTATGCTTAAACAATCGTCACATGAACTACTTAGATATTTTCCGCTATTGTTATTCAGATGTTACTTATTTAATGAGAATATATATACGTGTAGGTATTAAAATGCCAGCAAATTGTTCGGTGCAAGCTGCCGGTCCATCTGAAATTAAACTGATGACGCGGGAAAACATGAAATTTATACAAAAAAAAAACTGTCAAGATGCAGTTTTTCTTTAAATGGCTGTATCTTTATTAAAAAAAAATATCGTTTTTTATGGGGTTCGGCTTATCTTAAAGGCAAAGGATCATACTTTCCGATAGTATACATAAAAATCACAAAAAATATTGTTTGCACTCTGTAGTACTTGACAAACATCAAGAAACTTTTACAGTTTGGCACATTCTCCTTAAAGGGCGGATTTTACCCCCTGGATACCGAATTCGATCAAATTGATTAAATGAGTCGAAAAGTAGAAAGTTTAAACATTAAAATGGTATTTGTTTCATCCATTTTGGATGAATTTTAACAAAGTTATGGGAGTTTGAAAATTTTAAAATAGCCATGTCCGGGTTTTGGGGCAAAATACCCTACTGTGCAACGGTCGGCTCAGCCCATGTGCCTTCGTCGGCATTCCCGAGTCGGGCCGCATGCGTCGAGTCACCACGAATGATACGTCCACACTACTTACTTAGCATATGCGTTCACGCTCACCATTTCTGACGTACAAGTCAGAAACGTCCACTTCAGAATATTCGTGCGCGTTCAGCCTTGCTCAGCGTATACTCATACAAGTCTGGATTCGGGTTAGGACGTATACATTTATATTCCAGTAATAATTTAATTGAATTAAATTTTGTATTCCAGTAATAATTTAATTTAATTAAATTTAAACGATCATATATTTCGATACATTTGAAAGTATGAAAATTTTGTCATACTGTAAGATGTTACACGTTTAAAAAAATGTTTAATAAAAATACAGAGATACAAGTTTGGTAAATGAGTAGTTTAACGTCAACTTCTACCCTTTATACCCTCTAAGCACTGTGTAATAATCAGGGGTGTGCGGTTACCCGACTTTTCGGGCTCGGGGCGGGCCGGCAACTTTCAGGCGGGATCGGGCGGGGTCCCGATACTTTCGTATTGCTCCAGATCCCGACAGTTTCGGGATCCCGAGACTCCATTCGGGCTACAAGCATAGCCGCCATGAGCGGGCAATTTGACTTCAGGTCGGCTCGGCAAAACTCGGACGCAATCGGACGATATCGTTACCAGTAATAGATTAAAATTATTACCTGAGAACATAGAAAAATTATGTTTCTTACACGTTAATTTGAAATAATAAAATATTCGCTTCCTGTATATCAAGAGACACGATAGTGTCTCGCGCCAAGTATATAGCTACCCACTTAAAAACATTGTCGTAAATTAATATCCTATCAAAAAGAATCCCACTTAAAAACTTTGTTGTAAATTAATAGCTTCACAAAACTAATGATATACAAAATTTGCGCCAATTACAACAATGGCTATTTATACAAAGACAAAAATGTATTTAATAATATTAAGCAGATATATATTCATAGAAATAAATATTTTTATACGAATAAAATTTTTAATTATTTTACGAAAAAATGTTAATTTATTGTCTTGGTTAATAAATAAAACAATATGAAACAAGACAAGACACCATTGAGACAAGAAAGAAAGAAAAAGATTTTAATGCAATTTATACATATTTATTCAGTTTAGCAACACCAATTCGGTTTCGGTGTCCGGATCACGAGCAATATGAAAGTATCGGGACCCTGCCCGATCCCGCCCGAAAGAGTGACCCAAAAAATAGCCTCTTTTTGGTCCCACGATTTTGGAACTGAATTTTATGCGAAACGATACCTTATGATGAGACATCATTCACAGGAAATTTTCAAGTTGAGGTGACAATTAGTTTCTGAGATATAGGAGGTCAAAGAAGTGAAAATTCGTTAACGCGTCAGCCCATATGCTTCGATGTATGGACTTTTATGTCAGTCCGATAATTTAAACAATTATTTCCAGGGGGTTTACTGACAGCTAACAATGAATTTGAACTTAGATTTTAAAAATTCACAATGGCCGAATCAACATGGTGGGCGATATATTAAAAAAACACCCACTACACTGCATTCCACATTAGAGCATACCGATTTCGCGCAGACACGACCCTCAGGAGGCGTTGCTACGCTCGACTCCTATGTTTTTCTCCGTCGCACGGCCCTCTACTTACTCTCTCTGTTAACTTTTCGTCCACTGTTTACGTTGACAACGGTCAGGTCCCGCGTTTGGGATGTAACAGTTATTCCTTGGAAATTACCACGACCAATCGCATGCGGTTCAAATTGTGGGTAGTAGTGGGAGCTGCGCAGATCGATCGCAAATCGGTATGCTCTTATATGGAATGCAGTGTACACAGACATTTATATTTCTTGATTTTTATTTATTTTTTCGTGAATTTTTAAAATCTAAGTTCAAATTCGTTGTTAGCAGTCAGCAAAACCCCTGGAAATAACTGTTTAAATTATCGGACTGACATAGAAGTTCGTACATCGAAGCGTATGGGTTGATACGTTAACGAATTTTCACTTCTTTGACCTCCGATATCTCAGAAACTAATTGTCACCTTATCTTGGAAATTTAGTGGGATTGATGTCTCATCATAAGGCACTATTTGGCACAAAATTCGGTTAAAAAATCGTGGGACCAAAATGTGGCTAAAAAAGGCCTCATTTTTAGGTCACTCTTTTCCGACCCGTCCCGAGGGTCGGGAACCCGAGCCTCGGGACGATCCGTACACTCCTAGTAATAACGCTAATTAAATGTGATTTGTGCATTATGTGGCTTGTCGTTCACTAAAGTGGGTACGCTCGTAAATTTGACCGATGAGCGTCTCTCTCAACACGCATAACTCATAGAAATAGCCGTGAATTTATGCCATGAATATAGTTTACACAAATTCATGGACATTTCTTTAACACGTAAAATGGCGTTTTGCATGCTTTGGATGGAGTACCTATGTATAGTTACATTTTCTGGACGAATACGTTTTATAATTAACGTAGAATATGGTTGGAACAGTTATTCTCTTGTATATTTTTGTCCCTGTGCTTACGTTTTTTGGACAGGACAGAGTGGAGGCAATTGAAATTACAGCCAACAAATTAAATCCAATATATGTTTCTTTGGTCTATTTAAAATTCGTAAAATTCCGGGGTCAATTTTCAGACATAGAGCATGAAAATGAAACATTTCGTAAGTTGTTCGCAGTAGTTAGGTTATAAGATGCGAGAATTTTCGAGATTCAGAGTACGTCGTCCGTGTCATGTTTTGTGAATATCCTTGAGCATGGATTCTGTGCAGAGCTTTGTGTTTCGAGTTTCCTGATTAGGGGATTTAAAAAAGCGAATGAGGTTATCCCTCGTGGATATACAGCGAGTTGGAGAGAAAATGGAATTTAGGCAATTTTTAAACATATTTTGGGAAGGACGTCAGAGGCCGAAATTTTAACTGAATCGAAAATGTCGAAAATGCGTCTTAAAGAGAAAAGACTGGTCTTTCTATTGCTTCTTTCATGAACGCTCTACGATTATTCGTTCGCTTGCCAGAAGCAACTAAAGTAAAAAAACGGTTTGTACTTCCAAGTTGAATAACTTGGCCAAAAAAAAATCGCACAAGAAATTTGTTACTCTCCTTTTATACAGGAAAGTGGTCATTTTCGGGTGGTGTAAATGGAATGTGTGTAAAAAATTTCATGCACGCCGTAGAACATCGCAAAGTTGAAGAAATTTTTTTAAAATTAACCAAGTGCTCTTTATATTGCTATAACTTTACCGAAAAGCAAAACATACAGCTGAAGGTAGAGATTCCATGCTTTCCAACCGTTTTTTTTTCAAAATATAGTTACGACTATTTTTACCGGAGTTATGACCATGTGAACTTGCCCCTATTTTTCGGGCTCCTAGAGGTGATCCTCTAATTAATGTGAGTGAATTTAAGCTAATAATATAACAAAATATAATGTTTTAAATAATATAAGCATCATAGAAAGTAATAAAGATCCGAATTCAACGATTCATTAAGTGTTTTTACTTATTAATTGGGTGACAGTGATTGGTGCAAGCATTTCAAGCATTTTGGTATTACTGTCATACCAATAGTTGCTCATGTACATGAGACGATATAACCTTAAAATGAGATAATCAGTATTAGGTTAGCTAGCAGTAATTGGGGTGTCAGTAATTCAGTCAAATAAATTTGTTTGGTGTCAGTAATAGATCCCGAAAGATATTTTTTTCAACACCTGGGTGAAAATGTGTGCATTTTTACGCCTGCTGAGCGGGAGCAAAATGACCAATTTCAGACCTATTCGCGTTTTCTACTTTTCTCCCAAGGGAAAAAGACTTTACGCGCATGCGTATTCGCATAATTATTTACTTTCCTCCCAAGGAAACTGGAGTTTGGCGTTACCCTATGGTATGAAGATGCAGTCGTTCGACTAATCGTTATCGATCATGCGTGTTTTATCTTGATAAAACTGGACTTTGACGTTACCCTGTAGTATGAAGATGCAGTTGTTCGACTAATCGTTATCGATTTGTTGAAATATAAATACACGTATTTATTAATTTCGTCAGAATAAAAAAGCAATCGAACATGCATATTTTTTGCGATTCGCTCAGCAGGCTATCAAAAAGCACACATTTTCATGCAGGTGTTGAAAAAAATATAGTGCGTGACACGGGAGAGAAGCGATTTCGCCTCGCGTGAATTGCTGCCCGAGCGAAGCTCGGGCAGCAAACTTCCCACTCGTCGGAATCGTTTACTTCTCTCCCTTGTAACGCAATATACTATTTGAAATTGATGAATTTATACATAAAAATCGAAGTTTTAAGATCCACCAAATTTTTTTCATTAAGTAATCATATTAAACAATAATAAATAACAAGAATAACGTATACTTTTAGTCTATAAGTACAAAACTATAAGATAATGTCAGCTTCAACGCTTAATCTGACAGTAATTGCATCCTTTACCCTAGTACCTAAACATACAGTCGGTGTAAAAAGTATTCGTACAGTGACCAATTTAAAGTAAAATTTTATATATCCATGTCAGTAATAAATTTTAACGAAAAACAATTAATAAATATTCGTTGATGTTTGTAGAATAGATTTTGTAAAAACAAAATTTTATTCCCTTTAACATTCGCAAAGATATTAACAGGCGATCCCACAAATCAAAAGGCGATCCCACAAAGTATTAAAACATTAAAATTTAGTTTATTTCCATACTTTATTAATTCTTTATTCAACTGTACGAACACTTTTTGCGCGTCCATTTCTGCACGTTTATCTGTTTTTGTTAATATCTTTGTGAATGTTAAAGGGAATAAAATTTTGTTTATACAAAATCTATTCTACAAACATCGAAGAATATTGATTAATTGTTTTCTGTTAAAATTTATTACTTACATAGATATACAAAGTTCTACTTTAAATTGGTCGCTGTACGAATACTTTTTACACCGACTGTATGTACGAAGACATACTGTAATTGCAGCGTCATGTGATCAACAATTACAGAAAGGGAAGAATTTTAGAGAATCTTAATACTGTAAAAATTTATTGGACTGCCACAATTTTACATCTCATTCGGAGAAGGTAAGTCTAATAATTCTGTGAATGCAAGAATATCTACTAGAAGTACCTAATTAATGATGTACTTAAGGGGATATTCTGGTCTGACGAGGCGTTTTCGTCGCGTTATTTCGGATTTTTTTTACAAAGAACCCATAAATTGTATTATTATTTAATTTATTGCTACGTGTTTATTGATGTTTCAACTATCTTTATAAATTTTGTCAATAAAAAAAAATTAAAATCAAACGCAGTTGACTGCTTTAAAGTAATGGTGAAAAAAAAAAACATGAAGTCACGGTGCCCATGATTGGGCTCGTTCTACTGATCAGAAACAAAAATTGAAAACAGATTATTTATCTGTATGCCTGTGGCTATCGTTCCTACCAGAATTATGATAAAATAATTTGTTTTTAAACTTTCACAGACCTTTAAAGTTGAAAAAATGTGCGAAAATCGAAACTTATTTTTCAAACCGCCGCCATTTGCTTAATTTTCAATATTTGTTAATTATTCTGGTAGGGACGATAGCCACAGGCATACAGATAAAGAATCTCTTTTCATTTTTTGTTTCTGATCACTAGAACAAGCCCAATCATGGGCACCGTGAACCCATGTTTTTTTTTTCACTATTCCTTTAAAGCAGTCAGTTGCGTTTGATTTTAATTTTTTTCTATTGACAAAATTTGTAAAGATAATTGAAACATCAATAAACATGTAGCAATAAACTAAATAATAATAAAATTTATGGGTTCTTTGTAAAAAAAATTCCGAAATAACGCGACGAAAACGCCTCATCAGACCAGAATACCCCCTTAAGGAATGAAATCGATTAAAATATTTTTTGTAATGAAAATAGTGTTTCTTTTTAGCAATATGCGTGTTCTCAATACCGCCTACCGGAGAACAATGGTTTCGATGTAATGTTTGTTTTCCCATAACTCAGCATATGGGACCGATTTTGATGATGATTTTTTTTATCCGAAAAAAGAGCGAATCCCGGTGATATCTTCCAACACTGCATCAATATTGGCTCCATACTTTGCCAGTAGGTACTGGTTAATTCGCACTTCGCCTCATTATATAATTTGTATTTCATGTATTCTCGCATTAGAGTATTTCCGTGCGTTGAGTTGTAGATCCATTATAACAAAGGGTCTAGCAGGATAAGCGTGGGCAAACGGCCCTCATGCCGATTCTTGGAGTTGTTATTTTTTAAATAATGCTCCTTGCCTGAAACACCATTATGTAAAGTTTTAGATCGCTACCCTCCCGTGTAAGGGTAATACGGGGGTAAATGCCCTTAACGTTATTATTATTTTTCTCGGTTACTACTTAAGATATTTGAATGAAAAAAAAACGAAAAATAGCTACATGCTAACTGTACTTCATATATTTTTCTCAAAATTTTAACTCGATCATTAAGAGTAGAAAAAAAATAATTCATTTTTTGGGGGTGGTTTTTCGAAACAACCCTTTGAGTGACCACCTCCAAAAAAATCAAGGAGAATGCTCTATTATCAAGCTATTGTATATAAAAACCTGAAGATAGTCGAGATGGTGGAACATAGTTAAATAATTTATAGAATATCACTATATTATAAATATGTGGGGTTTTGTAGCGAGAAATAGTATTTGTCGCGAGCCTGAGTACGTGCCATTTAAATGCGAATAGAAGAAACGATTGCGGTTCCTTGGGGAGATTGAAGTGTGAA
This sequence comes from Andrena trimmerana, assembly GCA_951215215.1. NCBI lineage: Eukaryota > Metazoa > Arthropoda > Insecta > Hymenoptera > Andrenidae > Andrena > Andrena trimmerana. Next base: position 14,386,198 of record OX578062.1, read on the forward strand.
TGAAGAGTGTTTGGGATTTATTGTTTATGTATAGTGTCGGGCAAAGAAGCGAGTCGTGAAGCGTGCCGTGAGAGTAATCAATGGGAGTTCGAAAATCATAGGTAATAACGTGAAAGGTTGATATCATTATTGATTATTATTTATTAATCCTCGTCGGTATTTAGGTCAATAACTGCCGTTGTGTCAGTTCCATCAAATATATTTGTTAATATTTCGGACGGTTTAACTATTTTGGATAAAAAACGCCCGTATGATAAATAATAAATAATCGCAGCGACATGCGAACAGCAACCCACTGTCCTGTTGCCATTCGCACAATCGCACGTATACCGTTGTATTGCCGTGTAGCTTATAGAATTTGGTACATATTCGATATAACATTTGTATGTTTTGCGATTGATATGTCGCGAGCGGACCTTCATTCACACTTCAATCTTCCCAACGAACCGCAATCGTTTCTTCTATTCGCATTTAAATGGCACGTACTCAGGCTCGCGACAAATACTATTTCTCGCTACAAAACCCCTCATATTTATAATATAGTGATATTCTATAAATTATTTAACTATGTTCCACCATCTCGACTATCTTCAGGTTTTTATATACAATAGCTTGATAATAGAGCATTCTCCTTGATTTTTTTGGAGGTGGTCACTCAAAGGGTTGTTTCGAAAAACCACCCCCAAAAAATGATTTTTTTTTTTCTACTCTTAATAATCGAGTTAAAATTTTGAGAAAAATATATGAAGTACAGTTAGTATGTAGCTATTTTTCGTTTTTTTTTTCATTCAAATATCTTAACTAGTAACCGAGAAAAAAAATAATAACGTTAAGGGCGTTTACCCCCGTATTACCCTTACACGGGAGGGTAGCGATCTAAAACTTTACATAATGGTGTTTCAGGCAAGGAGCATTATTTAAAAAATAACAACTCCAAGAATCGGCATGAGGGCCGTTTGCCCACGCTTATCCTGCTAGACCCTTTGAGACATCCTTATTCTCAATCTTTCAAGTCGCTTATTTTCGGAATCTTCCGTTTCCAGCAAACGGTTCTTTTTTCACTTTTTAGTGCATTTTTATATTTTGAAGTTGGTTTTAATTTTTCTTAAATTTCTTTACTTACTAGAAAACGTTTTGTACAATAGCTGTACGATCGGGTTTGCGTTACCTCTATTTGAGGGAGTGTGAGGAATTTTTTTTAACGGAAATGTGTCACATGTTTACGTTAGTTTTCTTATACAGTAAACAATTATTTATCTAGTGGGAGATAAATCAAAAAGTCTTGAAACTTGAAAACGAATGATTTTCATTATATATATATATATATATAAAGTTCACATTATTATTAACGAGTCTTACATCATAAATGTGCGCTCCAACGCAGCGGTGCGTGGTCCCGCGAGTTTTGCGTCGTACTTAGAGATGAATCGATACAAGTAAATACGAATATATTGTTACGAGCCGGGGCTACGGCAACGCGAGAGGCCGGCGAGAACGTTATTTCCTAACATATGAGTTTATGAGTTTGTTAGTTAGGGGCGCGGACGAACCTGATGCGAAATCAGGGAGCCTCTAGGAATGGAGTCAAACGCGGACGAACCTGATTTTAGTAATCAGGGAGCCGCAGGAGGGTGATACGTCGTGAACGAACCCGATGCGAAATCGGAGAGTCACTAAGGTGAAGTTCACAGACGAACTCGACGCGAAGTCGAGGAGCTGTTAGGAGGTTGGATTATTCACAGACGAACCTGGTGCGAAATCAGGGAGCTGTTCGGAAGTTGGTAAATTTACAGACGAACGATGCGAAATCAGGGAGCTGTAGAATACGGATGAAACTGATGCGAAATCAGGGAGCCGAAGGAGGGTGAGGTTTCGTGGACGAACCTGCTGCGAAATCGGGGAGCCACTGGGTTGGAGAAGATTCTTTGTTTTGGATGAAAGGTTGCGAACGAACGTGGTGCGAAATCAGGGAGTCGTGGAAAATGTTAGTGATACCTCGTAACTCTTAATTAATGTTTGATACAACTTGAGTGCGGATTCTTTAGGAATTTCCATATAAGGAAATCCTTCGGGGTCGTCGTCGTGTCACTCCCGTTCCCATAGTCGTGATCCAGATGGTCGAGATCATGACCCCCATTAGTGGTGTGTGATAAGCGAAAGCATTTTAGGCGCAAGCTCGAAAAATGGTTGAGAGCGGCGTATGAGAAAATTCCACATACGTAACAATATACTCGATACTTTCGTTTCGATATCAAGTAATTTTAGTATCGATACCTAAGGTTGCGATACCAAGTAGGTATCGAAAAAAGTACTCGTATCGAATGGGGCCAGTATCGACATTCTACATGAAAGATGAAAGCAACCATTGATACAGTTGGCCTGCCAGTCTTTCGGCTTCGCAGGCCATCTACACCTTCTCTAAATTGTTCTTTTCGACATCCTTTAAAATATATTTAATAATGAAGTACATATATCGACAACGGTTTCAATTCTCGATATCAAGTACTTTTAGCAGTATTGTTTTCGATTGCGATACCTTCTTGGTAATAGAAAAAAGGAAGGATTATCCAACTTGATATTTTGTATAGCTGAGATGACGGAATGCTATGTGACAACCTTACCTAAGGTCGTGTTCAGATATATTAGCCGGTCAGTTTCTTGAGGGGTATTCTCCCACCACACCGCTTGCCTGCCCCGGTGCTCCTTTTCTCTACGTTCTCACTCTCTCTCGGGCTACGCCTGGTCGTCGCGCGGTGGGGATTGGTGTCCGTCAGGCAATGCCGAGTAGCGTTCCCGTTACCCCACCATACCCTTCGGGGGCCCCGCAACTTCAACTGCTAATCCACGATCGTCAGGTGGTGGTGGCTGATTTATCCTCGCGCGCTGCTCGCGAAAACGAACTCACCGGCCAATATATCTGAACACGATCTTAGTACAAAAAAAGTCATCGATTCTGTGTATGAATAAAAAAGTATTCATTGTAATTCGATACAAGTAATGAGTAAAAGTATTGATACCTTGGCGGTATCGATTCATCTCTAGGCGTACTGGCCGAGTCACGCGCCGTAGGAACGATGAGCTCGGACTTGCGTGACTTGTCTTGGGCTTCCCGTTCGTTGTCGGTAGATGTGACACAAGTCAAAGAAAAGCTAATCTGGCTTGTCTGAAACGGCGAGACTAGCCGCGCCGTGTGAACGCCCATGCCTCGCCACCTCACGCTCGCCAAACAGACTTGACGAGTCGGCAGACTCGCCAAGCCACGCGCTGTTACATCGCACCTTAAGCCCCGTTACGCACTTGCGACAAGTTACCGGCAACTTGGTTGGTCGACATATATCCCCGTGTACCTCGTGGTCGGCGGCCGTACAAATCGAACGCAAAATAGAAACAAAATTTTTTCCATATATCGCTTCTAAAACATTTCAAACATATATTCTCAAAGTTATAAGCCGAAATTCAACGCCATATCGATACCTACTTCAGCCTCGAGCACCGAGGGTTGTACCTAAAATGCATTTTAAACGCGTTTTTCTCGAAACCGCGTTCTCAAAATTGCCGCTGGGGATAACTCAAAGATTATATGACCGATTAACTTCAAATTATGCACTTTTAGTTTATAATATTCCTCAGAACATGAGCCTAAATATTTAAGCGAATTATTAATTTTAACCACTTTTCTTAAGGATGTATCGGGCGTACAATATCAGACAAAAGTATATGAAATTTGAAATACTTGAATATCTACGTCTTACGCATATTAAATCTAGATGTAAGGAATTCGAACGACAGTTGGAGTCTTATTTTTAATCCTAGGAAGGTATTTTTCACTTTACAAATGCTTTCGCAAGCATTATTTGCTAAACTTTTGGCAGTGAAAATGCCCAGAATTCACAACTTTCTCAAGTTATAATTTATTTCTTTAAAACGGTGTAGTGAAAGCAATTAAAACTCGGCAGATATTTTCATCTACCCATATACTGCATGTACAAAAAAAAAAAAATGAAAACATTGGCACTATTTCTTCAACATTTTTGCAGATGGTTTATCCGTCAAGACCGTCTCTTTCCATAAGAGTACGTTAAAATCAGTGAAAATTAAAATCATTATAACTCAGTAACCGTTTAGTGAATTCGTTTAAAATTGGTGGAGCACATCTGGAAGATTAAAAAGAATAATTTTCATCAACTTGGAATTATTTTGAAAATAGATCCAATACATCCTTAAACCAATACAGCGCAGATTTTTTGCAAGAATCGCACTTTTAAATATGTAATTTTTTTACATCATAGGTATTCTTACAAGTGCCAAATAAATTGAAAAAAATTGAATTGTTCAATTTCACATAACTACGACAGACATGCAACCGGCACCGTTTTGTACCTCGAAAAAAAAACTATTTAAGATACTGCTCTATATCTTTTATATTTATCATAATTTTACTGTCATAAAACTTTTTTACTTGTTATGATGTTAAATAATGGGCCCTTAAAGTTCCAAAAGGATTTGCGCATTGGTATCTTTGCAAAAAATTCCTAAAAATAGACAAAAAATAAACCGTTTATACGGACTTCTCCGCTCGTAGTGGTGTCCGTTTGCATCGACTCAACATTCTAAGTGCCGAACTGCTGAAGCTCATAGACCTCTTATCACTTCCGGATTTATTATAGCACATGCTGTAAAGATCTATGCAAACGGATACCATTCTGGGTTCTTCGCGTGACCACAAGGGTCGTTCTTTTACTGCATTATTGAATGTCGAATAATATTGTACTATTAGGCGTCGAAATTATCTAAACATCCGGTATTCTACTAGGTATAAAAAAGTATAGCAAGCCATTTAAAAAAATAGGGGTGACCTTGAAAGCTCCGAAAACCTCCACCAAAAAAAAAACTTGTAAATGGCATGCTATGGTCCTCTTTGTACCATACAACTTTTGTTAATAACAATTTTGTAAATAATAATAAGTTTTTCCATATCACTAAAAATAACGGAAATATTCCAGGTGAACAAACTCTGTATGTACATCTATATATACAGGGTGAGTCACCTAACATTTAATTTTAACATATCTTCGTTGATTTTAATGATACGAGAACATGTCCAAGGAAAAAATGTTTGATTCAGAGGAGGGTCATCGACGTTTTTTTTTTATAAAGTTATCTATCTTCTTCTATATAAATAAAAATGTAAATGTTCGTTTATTCAAAATCTTAAATCTCTGAAAGTTCTTCACCGATTGCTTTAAAATTTTGACACAACGTTGCATTCGAATACGCGCGTGTTTTGACATACCTACTATTATATAGATGTCACACATTGTGAAATTAAACATATAAGAAACGTGCGCATTCTCTTTTCTTTCTTTTCCATTTAACCAGACTGAGCCACAGCAACGCGTGGCCGGGTACAGCTAGTAGCCAATAAAAAGACAAATTCAAGCATGTATAATATGTTGACCTTCAAATGACCTTCGGAGGAGTTGTTCTAAAAAAGAATAATTTAACGTACGCAGAAAGTGTACATAAATACAATGTTAAATAATATGTTCAAAATGGTGGCCGTTAATATTTAAACATTTTTATAACCTGCTTCGTAAAGAATATTGCACATTATTGAATATTTCGTGTGTGATATTCCTATATTCTACCATAATACGTTGACGCATCTCATCAGCAATTGTTAGTACACTGGCATAGACTTTATTTTTTTAATGCTCCTCAGAAAAATAAAAGGTAATGGTATAGATAGAGGGCAACCTCACGGATTTTGATGACCGTGAAATATGTTGTCAAGGACGTCATTCTGAACAACTTTTTCCTCTAAACTTTTTGGCAGTCGACCTTCGTTTTCGAGATATTCGCAAAATTATATTGCTACCACTACATTAAATCCGATCTGTACGTGCATGATGCGGCAGCGTATGCGTCAACACGAGACCATAGGCAGGCAACGTATATACCGGGTAAACTAACAGGTTCGAGTTAACCAATTCCACGGTAGACTCGAGGTGGTCGGTCGCCGGGGGGGACTTGTTATAGTTTTGGACGGCGCATTCGAGTTTATCACTTAAAAGAATATTTCTTTCTTAATAATTGAACTTGAGACGCGCCGTCCGCTTGCGCGCCGTGAGACTGCCAAATCTATAACAAATCCCTCCGGCGACCGACCACCTCGAGTCCACCGTGTATTCAAAGGACCCTAAAATCAACATTTATCTACTTTTTTTTTGCAAATATCTCGAAACCTACGGCTAGGCGACAGTAACATATATAGAGAAAAGTTGTTGAAAATGACGTCCTTGCCACCATATTTCAAGGCCATTGAAATTGGGGGTGGTTCCTCTAGTGTGAATATTTACCAAAGATTTTTGCAATTATCTCGGAAACTAAGGTCGACCGCCAAAAAGTTCAGAGGAAAAAGTTGTTCAGAATGACGTCCTTGACAACATATTTCAAGGTCGTCAAAATCCGTGAGGTTGCCCTCTATCTATACCATTTCCAAATAAATCAAGTGGAGTCGATTTATTTCGACGAATTATCACGAATCCGGTGAACGTGCTGACCACCAAACAGTTGCGGCACGTCCAATTTAGCTGGCGGGAAACTTCTCTCCAATTCTTGTCTTGATTTATTTGTCCAAAGCTCATTTGAAGGTCAACATATTATACACGATTGAATTTATCGTTTTATTGTTTATAACGTTACAGTAATGAAAATATGTCATCCTGTTTAAAAAAACGTCGATGACCTTGAAATCTCAGAAAACATTACCTTGTAAAGAAATCTTCTCCAACCCAATCAGGGCCGTCTTATCAAATTTGAGCGCCCTAGCCCCCAAGTGTGTAATTTCTTCGCAATCGGTGCAAGGCAGTACATTACAACCCTGGGTATCCATCAAGGCAAACACGAACAAAAACAATGTCCGCGAACGAAATTTTTGTCTGCAAAATTGAAGAGAAAAAAGCATTTCAACATAATTGATTCTTAAGCGCCCTTGGGCTATAGCCCATTTTGCCCATTGGTAAAGGCGGCCCTGATTCCAATAATTGTTCCTCTTATCTGAAGCAAACATTTTTTTCCTCACATATTTTCTCTTATTATTAAAAAACAGCGGGAATATTTTAGATTTAAATATTCGGCGACTCACCCAGTATATGTATGTACATACCTTGAAAATTGGACAATTTTTTCCACCCCTTACTGTGGTCGTCGCAAGCATTAGGAGTTGAACGGGTCAAAGCATATCGTTAAAATATAATCAACCGTCGTCACGTTGTTTACGTGATTTTGAATTTCATGGATTTTAGCTGTTTTGCTCCTTCTTTGATCTTATAACCTTTCATCACTACATTCTCTCGGAATAACTTAATTGTACCACTACGTTTATAAACATTACTGTTCTTTGGTCGATGGTATAGAACCTACATTTCAATTTGTTTCATCAGAATAGTACGTTTACCAAGAGTGTTATTTTATGTTTCCGTATGCAACTTCTTCATAAAATAATTGTATCTGTGTTTTGTAAATTAGTATTGGACATTTAGAAACAATTTCTAGTACATTCATACAAATTCATACAACTCATACATTTTTCAATTGTCATAAATTCATATGTTACGTGTGTTCAGTGTTTTGCAACAAAAATGTGTGAAAAGAGAGATACGTTTATTTATTTCATGGGGTCTTTCTAGTCAAATAAAATAGTTACGATGTTTTAACAGTTAGTGACGAAGGAGCAGCGTAACGGGTGTTGTTGCTTCGAAACGTGCAACCGTCAGAGTCATTAAGTGTTAACAATTCGTCCGTTATCGGAACATTCGAGTTTGCTCATTTTCATTGGTGGATGTGCGCGTGGCGCTAGCGTCCTGTCTCATCAATGCATCACGTGCACGTGTGCTGACAGTGAGTTCCACGAGGTACGCGCGGGAACGCGCCGATATGACTTCAGTCAGTCAGACCGTGCAACCGCCGCTGCAACCAGTGTCGTACGATTTCAATGGACACTATTCGCTGGTTCAGGTGGCGAGAGCAGCAACACGCCACGCGATTGGCTCAGGCGATCTCAGCTGAGCTGTAGTTCGACCAGCGTCGCAACGTGTCCGATTTAGGTGTCCCTCTATCCAAAGGCCGGCTACAATTTATCGAAGCTGGCGGCGTTCCACTGTTGGCGGCGCGGTGACGAACTATTTCAGTTCGATTCATAAACTCTGTTTTTATTCCACTTTGAAAAAGAACAGTTCTTTTTTTCCATTCATTCCTTTTTTCTACAACTGTGGAATGAATTGACACGGAGAGATAAATAAAGCGGAATCACCTGTCTTGGTCAAATTCCCAGCCAATTCATTATTAAAATAAGCAGATACATTCATATCCGGCCTATTGTTTCAAGTACGCCACGTTTTAGAGCATATTTGCTGTTAATGTGTTAACAAACTTAAGAACCTACGAATGATTACGTGGGTAACAAGGTAAATTATGTTAATTTAATGAATTCCAAGTTTATTCATATCGCTTGCCGCGTCTTTAAAGTAAATTTTTATTTTGTTGTCCACGAACAGTGTGAAAGATGTATGAATGTAAAAAATCATAATTCTCCATAATTAGGATGTAAAAAATGTACTATTACAAGATTCGAAATCGATATGGAATAATGTGGAGTATAAATTAAGGGTTCCGAAGCCAATCAGTGCAACTTTCCCTGAAAATAAGTTACATAGTTCAGAAACCTGTTCATTTTTAGAACTTTCAGTTGATAAACACAATTGAGTTACTACTTTCATACGTAAGCAATAGATGGCACTACTTACATATATTGACCACGGAATTATTAGGCAAAATTATTCAGGGGCAAGCAGTGTAAATTTCGGTTTTAATAGTAATGGACTTAAGGACATATGTACATTGATTCGCTTCTGAACCCTCCAAATGTAGGAGTACATACATCGACAGTGAAATCCAATCCAAAGAAAAGGAATCATTTCTCAGGCTTCGTTTCGTGACCACATGTGTGTTTTTTATTAACGAATGAATTATTTAAAAAAATCAGACAATTAAAAAACTGGTTAGTACGAAAATTTTATTTACAAAAATCAACATTGATGAATAATTCGAATATTGCATAGCATATTACGTGCTCTGGCAAATAGGAATGCGATACAAAATCTATCTTACTTCAACTAATCAAACCGATTCTTCAATGTGACAATTTTAACAATGTTGGTGATAAATGCTCGACTATGTCTGTTAAAATTCTCGTTTCTGATACATCAGTATAAATTTGGTCGCTATCAGTGATCTCACTACTATGACCTTTCCTTATCAACAATGGTTCTTTCCATCATAAGATTTTTGGCTATTTCGAAGTTAATTGTTGGGATAGAATGTCGGTCCAGGGTGAGGAGCGATTACGCTCAACAATGGAGGGGGGAAACACCTACAGGAGTGGTGGTAATGTGTGCGTGACTAAAGTAGCCGCAGTTCATGCACACATAGCCACCACTCCTGTAGGTGTTTCCCCCTCCATTGTTGAGCGTAATCGCTCCTCACCCTGTGTCGATCTCTACTGTTCAAACGCAACAGCAGGAAACGTCAAGGTTGAGGTTAGATCAAGCATGTAACATTTGGAATATTTCGGAGTCGTACAGTGTCACTCACACTACGGAGCCAATGTCAGCTAATAGTAACACGTCGAAGACCATGCCTTGATCTTTTCTATTGCTCGTGGCAAGTACTTGTTGAACAAGCGTTGAAATAAGCATTTAGTTTCATTCAACAAGTGGCATGCCTGCGACTAGTTTTCAGTAACCACGTGGTGGCTTGTTTTGACTTTCAAACCATTTATTGGCATACGGGTACTTTGCATTGTACATTGTTTGCATTGTACTCGAGTATTAGACCAGTATATACGAGTCGCTGAGTATTCATCAAATCTATGTAAGTCGAATCGTCTAGAATTTCAGTAGTGTATTTGAGTTTCATTGCATGCAATTTCCAGTGTTTAGGTACGGGCAGTGAATTTGAAATTTGAATCTCTCGGACCGAGCTCACACACATAGTGAAGGAGCCGGCCCCTCTTAGGCACGATGCATAGAGGAGATATAGGGAGTGGCGGGAAAGGAGGGTCCGGCTTGTACACTGTGCGTGTACGCGTGAGTCTCTGTGTGGTTGGTCCGGGGAATTCAAATTCACTGTCTGTAAAGCAGAATAGATAGCCAAGTCATATATTTTCCTATTTTATATTTACATTTGTTTATCGTTCTTTGAAAAATCTATTAATCTCTAATACTTCTCTATACATTAACTCTTAATCTAATCGTTGAGACTAGACAGTTAATGACAGAGACTTAACCAGTGTTTTAAAATTATAATTACAGATACAAGTAATATAAATGCTTTAAATGACATCTACGACATGGTATAATTTAAAGCAAAACATAACATAAAATACATTCAAACTAGTAGCTTTTTGTTTATGTGTAGGGTGACTGTACCTAATATCGCCAGGCAAAAGTTAAATCGCTGTCAATTGAATAATAATTGATATTTTTGCATGCAGCTCGTATCGAAGTAAAGAGAAATTATTCATCTTTCGTGTAGCATAAGTTAGAATCGTTGAAACTCACAAATTTTGAATTAGGAATTAAAAAACGCAAAAGATGCAAAAATCCGGTCCTGAAGAAAGTGTACCTAATATCGCGTTCTCAAGAAATATTGATTAATTTATGTATATATGAGTTTTAAAACTCATTTTCACATGTGCTTTTATTATTTCTTGCTCTATAAATGTATTTTTATGCATCTTTGATTTCATTTTTATTAGAAAAATATAGATTTTTAAAATATTTTATTTTTTACTTTCCGATGTACATATTGTTTATTACGGTTGCTCGGCACATTTCGTAACCCTACCTATAACAAACATCACATCGAAACCATTGTCCTCCAGTAGGCGGTATTGAGAACACCCATACTGCTAAAAGAAAAACACTATTTTCACTACAGAAAATATTTTAACCGATTTAATTCCTGAAGTATTAATCATCATTAATTAGGTATTTCTAGTAGATAGTCTTGCATTCATGGAATTATTAGACTTACCTTCTCCGAATGTGAAGTAAAATTGTGGTATTTCAATAAATTTGTACACTTTTAAGATTCAGTAAAATACTTCTCTTTCTGTAATTGTTGATCACATGATGCTGCAATTACAGTATGTCTTCCCACATATGTTTAGGTACTAATTCAGTGTATAATCGATAAATTTTAGAGCTTACTTTGCGAGATATAGCGAGTGGCGATATTAGGTACAGTCACCCTATTCTTCGAAATACTTAAATACGGGATAATCGGTAATTAAATAAATATCACTATTTTAAAAATCTCCATCATGCGCTTACCGAATGTTCTAGATTACAGTTAGTCGCACTTTCGTTTCGTTAAACGTACATTATCTCTTGTTCTTATCATTTGATTCAATTCTACTACGATTTTCGAACTATTTTGGACAATATAATTAAATTTATTGAAGAAAGTGCTGAACAAGTTGGAATTAAAATTTTGGATAATGTTCAAACGAGCGAGTAAAATCTGCTCTCTATTGCAATTATTAAACGTCTCATTATTCTGAATCAACTAAAATTTGACACTTAACAAAAATTTCCGAGTGTTTTCCCTTGCTCTTGGGGCAGTCGATAAATCGAGTGGCAGAGTCACGGGTTGATTAATGGATTATCGAAGTTGTTAACCGCGGAGCCTTGACACTGACCGGTTACGCGAAGTCGGCAAGTTATCCGACCGCACTTTTAGCATTGCATATAATCGATCCATTTGATGACGCAGTGGCGTTGCATCTCGATAACCAGATAATCGTATCGACGTGAGAACAGTTTAGCATGCGCTGATACGCCTTTTAAATATGCGGCACGTGGTTCTTAACTTTGTACCGTAAACTTTGTCCCCGAAATTTGAAAACAAACAAGGAAAAGAAAAGGCTTTTATGACATCGATGCAACGATAAAATGTTATCGCCAACATTGATTGAAGTATTCGACATTGGATTTGGTAAATCTCAACTGCCTTCGAATAATCATGCTTTCTTCGCCGTAACTGCCTCACACGTAAACATTTATCACAGTGTGTCCTTGTCGATAATGATAAACCAGCCACGGTCGGAATCGTATCTGGAGCCTCGAGGAATGAACAAGCCGTGCGATATGTACTTTGAAACGTGACGCGAGGCACGCGGTGTCTGATTTGCGTAATCCGAGAAACTTCGTTGCGTAAGCGGACAATGATCCCGCTGGACATTTGTCACCTCATCCGCGATCTACCGCGGGGGCCCTCCATGCTGGCTGAAACACAAGTGTTTGTAGTTATGGATCTTGTTTGCAAAATAAACGACGAAGGTGATATTTTCCAGAAAATGTGTTAAGTACTCTTACCAATGGGAGGCCGCAATTTGTAGAATATTCGTGGTTTCAATTCAGATCTTTTTATTTCATAAAAAAATGGCTTTCAAAATTTAAATTTCAATATTATCTGATCGAGTTGGTTTATCTTTCAAATACAAGTTTATAGTAAGGTGAACAAAAGATCCTTATGTGATAATATTTCAAGGTTAATAGACTTGTTAAAAATTTTAAAAAAAATAGACTTGTTAAAAAAAAGGACTTGTACCTAACACGTGTTGATCCTCGGTTTGGGATGCCTTTCAAGACGTTTTATTTTTTTCACTCGTGTTTCCTTTCGTCATATTTAGCATTCATTATTATTTCATTTAACGATCAGACATATTTTTCATTTGCAATTACGACATCCCTCTATAGAGCAATTTATGAATTGCAATAATCGTACATATAGATGTAGGCAAAGAAAGTATGTAAATATACTTTTATATGAACGATACTTATATTGGTAGTCACGATAAAATCGAGCTGTGGTGTGCTCCGTTATTTCTTGCTTTTGGAATTAATATTTTCACAAGATGCACATAGGTACTGTAACATAGATAATGTTAGATTCACCAAGAACTATAAATCATTACACACGTGTACATAGGAAATTTATTATTTCACGATATTCACGTACGAAATATGGAAATTAATTTTCAGAATTTCAATAACCAAAGGACATTAAGTTACTTATTACTTAGTTTATTACATTTTCAGAACTTTTTATATGGGACACCATTAGGTACTTAAAAAAGTAAAATCATTATCAAATTTCATGTTCATATTTTATGTACTTAGCCATTTTCTACATAGATTTAGTAATATTTACTTGCTTATTTTTTCAACTGACAACTTTTAATCCTCCGTGCACCAGGTGGGGTATGACACACCCCACAACATTTAAATATTTAAATTATAACTGATCTAGGAAACTGCGCGGGTTGATTCTCTGTGTAGGTGGAGCTGCGACGTCGCTGCTTCGTGCAGTGGCACGATGAAATTTCTAATTTTCTATTTTTTGTTAATGAAAATTGATGTTAGTTTTTAATTTCATAATAAAAAGTCGTAATATGAATCGTCTTCGCTCTTTCTTTCTTATAATCACGACATGTATGTAAAACAAAATGTAATATATATTTATATAAAAGTTACTTATTTGGTGGGATATGTCATACTCCACCTTGTACGGAGTGTGACATTTACGTGGTGCGCGGAGTAGAGCTGTTTCGAGACTCGAAACAACTGAGCCGAGACCCGAACGGTTTCGGGTAGCTCCGTTTTTTCAAGCAGCTCGTATGTTTTGGGTAATGTTTCTGTTGCGTATGTTTCTGAATATACATCCATACTCCACTAGGACCCTCCGAAATATCAAACTACACGTGTTACTTCTTATTAGTACTACTACTAGATGCTAACAAGATGAAAACCTTATTAAGGAGCTTTTCCCGAGGTGTATACGAATTAAATTATCGGTCAAAATGGACCCCGCATCCAATTTGTTGTTAAAATTTTCACCAGGCAAGGGTTAAATTACTTCATATGGTTTTCATATTTATACATTTCATATTATACATTTAACTTAATTTATATTCGGTGCCTACAAAACGTTCCAGCTACACAAAGCTATCACACTGCTCCATACAGTCGACTACCTAAAATATATTCAGGTGGCTCGAAACATACGAGCTGCTAGAAAAAATCGAGAGGTTCGAAAAAATTGAGCTACCCGAAACACATTCGAGCTACTAGAAAAAATCGAGCTACCCAAAACACTTCAAGCTACTCGAATGTTTCAAGTCTCGAAACAGCTCTAGCGCGGAGGGTTAAATACTGTATAGTAATGATGATCGCGCCAATGACATAAAGATACTTTTCAAAGCCACCTAAACGACAGTGAATTAGTGCCGAATGAATGACAAAACCATGTGCAATTATCTATTAAGAAGAGAAGACATCACTCAAGCGAAAATGAACTGAGGTTATAGCTTCAGAGTTGAATGCACTACAAATAGGTGAATGGAAACTATAACGATTATGTCAGCTTTTTGTACTATGACAAAATATAATAATCAATCATCTCTCTTACATAGGGGGAGTTGGGGCATTTTGATGCAGGGGGCACAATGAAACATTAATATTATCTTGATATCTATAGGGTATCATCTTATAATCTTATATCATCTTTCAAGATCATAGAGCAAGCCTGCCCCATCGGGTGCAAATACCTCCTGAAGTTCTGGGACCCGGGTAACAGCCGAGCGCGGGACTGTTCCATTGCTACCCGTTGCGAGATTTGTGAGAGAACTGCATGAGTGCGCGAGTCGTACAAGCCTGCATGGACGGCCGCACACTCATGCAGTTCTCTCGCAACCCATGCTGTGGTTAGCAACGTAACTGTCCCGCGCTCGGCTGTTACCCGGGTCCCAGAACTTCGGGAGGAATTTGCACCCGATGAGGCAGGCCTGTCATAGAGTATACTGTTTTGTGATCATTTTTTGAACTTCTGACTGTTTCTAGATATCAAGAGAATATTAATGTTTCAATGTGCCACTTGCATAGGGAATTCAATCCCGGAATACGGGATCCCGGCTGTTTTCATGATTTCAAAAAAACCCGGAATTTGATATCACTAATCCCGAGATTTTCGGGATTTTTTAAAAATGCGAATTATTTTATGAACAACTGAAAAATATAAAAATATACAGAATAAATCAACATAGTCATTCATAATAATAAGCACAATAATAATAATGATTTATTTAAATAAAAATATTGAATCGCATATAACTAACTAAATTGTATTTAGTTTTACAATGATATTCCCACTTTCCACTATTTCGAAATCGTGCGAGTTGCAAATTGCAATTTGTCTGAACACGTAAAGTCGAAATTTTGTAAGTCGAAATGCGCCGAACCGGCTTACACCTCTTTGAGGGTGGTGGAATCCTACAACAAGCATATCAATATTTGTTATCAATTCCTCCGACAAGCATTGAAGCAGAGCGAGCTTTTTCAGCGGCCGGTTATACGTATAGGTAATAAAATAAGAAGTCAGCTAGGAGATGATACATTAGATGCTTTGCTATTTCTTCGTGTACATTTCCAAAACGCTTCATAATGGTTTACTGATATTACCTATACTTATTCAGACTGTTTTTTTATTCTTAAAAATGATTTTAATTTATGTTTGTTTACTTTAAATAAAGATTTAAAATTTTAACATATAGTAAATCATTTTAATTACTGAATTTTTCTATTACCCAATCCCGGGATTAGTCCCGGGATCCCGGGATAGTCTTTAAAAAATTCCGCAATCCCGGGATAGTAAATAATGACCGGTATTGAATTCCCTACACTTGCATCAAAGTGTCCCAACTGCCCCTAATGAAATACAAAATGATTAGGTAATTTCCATACAGATTACGATATATCATACAGAATGCTTCCATAAAATTCCATTAATCAATGTATCTCCATTATTTATGTGATTGACGCTTATATACAACGACCCTTGGCCCGTGGTGTGACAATATTACTCGCACTCTCTTACAATAATTAGTTACAACTGATTGTGGACTTGAATGGGGCTCAGTACATACATATGCATATGTGTATATATACGACTCATTCGATTGCAACCGCGTGTCTTCGATTATTGGTCGACATCAAATGGTTGACTTTTTTCGGCGAACATTTTTATAATATTTTGTGAATGGGTCATTCCACGCCATGTCGATCACTGTCTGCACTGGATGTCAGGGATTTTATTCAAACTGAATCATGATATAGTCCACATGAAATTTTCTTGGAGGCTTTCCATAAAAAGATGCTCCGATATTGGCACAAAGCTATGGAAGCTTTTAGTGCAAATGGTAGGTAATGCTGCTGCAAAGCGATCTTTTAAGGTAGCAGCATGTTCTGCCTGTTCATTCTGATTTACGTAATCGAAAGTAATATTTGTAAAAGATGCACTAGAAGCTTCCATAGCTTTACGCCAATGTCAGACATTTTTTTCTGGAAAACTTGCTCCTCTAATGAAGCTGGCGCCGTTTTCAGCAGAATGCAATAGTTTTGATCGCTTTCTTACTTGCGACCCTTAACCCCATTAGTACAATTGATCTTATCCACGCCATGCCTCATGACCTATCGTTATCTCCTTTGGATGGAAGGAGCTCACCACCTTCTTGTGCTTTTCATCGGGCAATGACACTTTTTCAATAAATAATCAACGAACAGACAAGCTGGTACCTCCAGGTTTGATTATTATTAAGAAAAGTGTCAGTGGCCAAGAGCGAGTTAGTAAATTTCTTCTGCAGGTACATATAAATAACACCATTGAGACAGGTACGAGACATGTCGATATTGTTTGTAGGCGTCATTGAGATAGTATGGGCTGCGAGTGGTACGATCAGCCGACCGTGTAGGTAATAGCAGAGTGCGCAGCTCGCTTACATGAAAAGCCCACCGCGATAGACCTTCAATTTGTTTAAAATGGGCGCACCTGTAGCGTTGCAACGGTAGTACTAAAATAAAAATTTAAAATATTTTCTGAAAATCTGAGGCAATAGCTTCAATTGTACGTACGGGTTTAAAAAAAATAATTTATTTCAAAATAGCGGACTTTTGAAATTGAAGTGTCGAAAATCAGTAAGAATATCAAGCATTTCTTTCAACGTTACGAATAAACTAATTACCCAATCAAAAATTCCGTACGTACAGCTGAAGATAGCTTTATTTGCAGCTGGTATGAAAAGTTTGAATCGGAGGAACATTAACTGAGTTATCCGAGCGCCCAGTTTGAACAACGTCGTCTTGAGAAAAACGCGTTTAAAGTTTTAGAAAGAGCTTCGATTTTGGATATTATTCCGAAAGGTACCGGTGACCGATCGAGATAAAACTTCAGGTGTGTTTTGTAGAATGTGTGGGGATCCCAAATATAAAACTTTAGCTTCGGGAATTTACCGGTTTGGAAGATAAAGTTACTTTAGGGGAGGCCGCTCATTCACTGTGATCGTTGCATCGCATGACGGCGTGTAACATTTATGTTTGTTTCCAACTAATACAAGAAATAAACAATTATTGCACGCCGCCGCGCGATGCTTGTAACCACAGTCTCACTTTTAGCATCCCCGAACTCATATCGGTTCGTTCCGCACTGGTTTAGCCCCCAACCAATACTAATACCTGGGACAAGTTGGAAAATGGAATGCATTGTGTCGGAATAAGTTAACAGAAATACTGTTAAGAGGGGGGGGGGGGCGTGATAAAGTGATTAAAAAAATCGGTAAGGTGTACCCTTTTATGCACAATTACCCATGCATCTTTTGAACGCATTAGTTTCCGAAACTAAAATTTTATATTTGGCGTCTTTCCACACCCCTCGTAATACCAACCCATCTTGATCGGCCACCGGTGTGTTTCGGAAGTGCAGCCCCGATTTTACCTGGGAGCGGCCGATATGGCATGGCTGTGCCCTAAAGCCCTAAACCATGTTCACGAAATACTGTATGTAGAAATCTTAGAGCATATATACATGGAGGTCTCATTGAGAGCTCGAAACTGTCACCAACATCATGGGAGAGAAAAAGAGATACTTTCTCGATGGTGCGAGCGAGAGAGATAGAACGAGGGACTCCCAATCGCTCGCAATGCGCAAGCGCCGGTGTACACCTTTCACTCGCACCAGCTCGCACATGTCTTTCTCTCTCGCGTGATGTTGGCAACAATTTCGAGGCAGTCAATCTTAGGCAATGAAACCTCCATGTATATATGCTCTAAGGTAGAAATGTTCGCGACAAAAACAAAAGGCTAACCATGTGAAGTCGAGCACTATCGAACGCTAGCGGCCACAATCGTTTGAGCCGCGTGTATGTACCTACATACAATACATACAAAAGTTAAGAGTTCATTAAAATTATACAATAACGTTTTATGAACAAGTATTTTCCTTTTCACGTACTATCATAATAAAATGTTAATTCCAATTCTTTTTACATTTCCGAAAAGGTGAAATATTGCGTTATTTATTGCATTAAAACATAATAGACCTAAAAGTTAGGTTTGGGTTATATTGGCATTAATCGTTGGTGAAGAGCGCGTCAAACTCATCATCTTCGAAATGCCATAACTAATTAACCGGGAAGTGATTACTGGATTATACGATTTGATACACGCGGAAGACAGGTATGCATATAAAATAAGCTATCAGCCTAGTTATGTCTGTTAACTCGTGGAAAAAGCAATGCTTGCGTCAGTTTTTTTTATTTAAGTTTTTATGAAAATTACATGAGACAATTTACATAATAAGTCGTGTTTATTGGCAATGGATATTACGCACGTCTCTGGAACGTTAGCTTAAAATTGTTAAGTATCCAAAACCAAGAGATGTATAGTTTTTCTTTGGGACCTAATCCCAAATGTAAGAGATGCAATATCTTCGCGATAATTGAAACTGGAAGTAGGAAGAAGGCGAACGGCTGTTTATCGCCGGTAGAAAAATAAAAATGGGAAAAGGTCAAGAAAATTTTATGGGACAAACTTATGTATTGATTGTTTATAACTCTATCTCATTCTAAGACTGTATGAACAAAAAATTTTCAATGATTTGAGAATGCTGTTGCATTTTTTTACTATTTACTTGAATCCAGACAGTGGTGCCCGATTAAATTTGAACGACACTATTTCTACCACCTTTTTTATGCGGCTGTTTCCACCCTAATCTTTCATCACCTCGAGCTCCAGTTCGATTTAAGTCATATTTGGTCTCATTTTCATGGAGAAAACTTCGCCAATAAATTCGTACTATTTTCATCAAGATAGGATGAAAAATATGAAAAAAAATTTGAAACCGATTTAAAATAAAAATAAAAATAAAAAGTTGTCATTAGTATCACAGCGGGTCTCGGCCGCGAACGCGGACGTATTACAGGCGTGTCCGGCTATTTTGATAATTGCACTAAATGTCATGCAAATCGGACTACTTTTACAAAGCAATACAAATCACGAAAAGAACAGGCATTTCCTTACCGCACTCTCTTATCTTAGTGAACAGGGAAAGGGTTGAATGGGGATGGTTCTGTTTCGTTTATTCTGGCTTCGACCCGTTTCAATGGTTGGAATGAAAACGAGAGAGTGATAATGAGAATGAGCAATTTGGAAAAGTAGTCCGATTTGCATGACATTTGGTATGATTTTAATCGGGAGAACGCCAGGAATCCATTGCCGTCACTTCCATATCGATATTATGAAGATAAGAATTTCTTAATACGCTGTAATGAATATTTCACCCTCGACTGCGGGGTGCCAACCTCGATTCGCTGTGGTCGGCCGTGGATTTATAGGGGAATTATGCTTAAGTTGACATAGTGAGGTAAGATGACATACCATTACTGTATTTTCAAATATTCGCGCGAGAAGCGTGACATTAATTTTTATTCATCGGCTAGTAGATTTCCCCAATAGTACAACATAGTATGATCACCGGCGGACGCACGTTTAGACGTGCTGTAGAGTTGTCTGATTCTGTGACCGAAAAAAGAATTATTCTGGTTTATGTATTGTTACGAAAATACCCGTCAGGTAAGGAATTTAATTTATTAGATGAATTTTGTGTAAAGTAGCGTTAATTTGCATCATGAATACTGTACAGCTGAGTAAGAAATCATAAAGTTTTTGTCACTAGAAAGCAATACATTTTTTCGTTCACTTTTAGGTAAGATGACATAATGAACGTCCACTTCAAATGGCATGAAAATGGTTACTCCTACGAAAAAAACTGATAGGACCTTTTTTGTAGAGAATTTCCTATGCTATAAATCGTATAATAACTATTTTTGTCGCAAAACTGCTAGATAACGAGATATTCGCGAAAAACTGCTTTTTTCAACCCTCTGTAAAAGTTTTAGCGGTAGTCTTATATTTTTTAAAACGACCAAATAAAGGCTCATACCAAAATTGAGCTTGATGGGAATTATTCCGTAGATTAGGCAGATTCCCGTCTAATTTCACTGGGCTATAGAGGTGGAGAATTATCGATAGTCGGCACTATCGATAATTTCCGATAGTTGGGCCATTAACCATCGATAGTTATCGATAATTATCGATAGTGGTGGTATGATGCAATACATTTTGTACCCAGTAAATAGCGTTAGATAGCACTAGACTCACTGCTAGTACTTGTTGATGCTTCGACTAGATCTTCCTGCGTATTTTGGGCTTTGTGAAATCTTTTTATATGGTCAGCTATATTGCTAGTGTTACCGCTGGTTTTATACTCCTTCCCACAAGTAGTGCATTTCGCAAATTTGCCATCAGCAGACCTCTTAAAGAATTTCCAAACCAATGAAATCTTTCGTCTTTTATTTTGTACTTTCTTTAATGATTTTTCAAAATTCACATCATCTTCTCTTTCACTTTCATTTTCTTGATCCTGTTTCTTCAAATTGAAATTTTTTAAGCTGCTTCTCTCTATAAAATATTTGTAATATATATATAGAAAAACAAATGTAATATACATATAAAATAAAATAAATTTTTAATGTACAAATTACCATTTCTTGTTGAATCCATTATTATAGCAAAAGGAAAAACTATATAATATAAACTATATTACAACTAATAAACTATACTATATAATATAAACTATATATATAAAGAAAATAATACAAAATCACATAAAATGTCTTTCTGTGGTGTGACCAAATTGACAAAACACGATCGCTATCGTAAGTTACAGAACAAATGCCTATCAATAGATTGTAGTTACCGGTATTTTTAAATTCGCGGCATTAATTGATATACTTAGGAAATTAAAGTAATACATATATAAGGGAAACGAGAAATACAATCTAACAAATTATTCTTTATTATTCAATAGAATATTTTTAATCTATGTACTTCGCTATACCATTTTTTATTTATAAAAGTTTTAAAGGTAATAAAAAACGCTGTTCAAATATGTATAATACAGTTTATTTTTAATACGAGTAATAATATTACAAATTAAATTTGGGATTCTGAATTTTAGTTATTGTTTTTGAATTGACTATCCTACGGTTTTCAATACCGATAATTATCGATAGTGAAAATAAACCATCGATAGTTTTCGATAGTGAGAACCATCGATAACTATCGATAGTACCATCGATAATTCTCCGCCACTACTGGGCTAGACTGAGCAGGCCCGCTTTAGAGTATGTCATCTTATACAGAAGTATGTCAACTTACACAGATGCACAGGCATGTAATTTTTTATTTCTCTTATTTTTGTTATTATCGCTGGAGTCATGAGACTGGTGTATTATGTTCCATTAATAAACAGATAAAGACTGCTCTTTGGTTTTATTTTGATACCACTTTTAATTTTTAAGATATTTGCCTCAGAACAAAAAGTATGTCATCTTGAGCACAATTCCCCTACCTGTTTCAGAAAAACTGCATTCTTTATTCTTTATCGTATCGATATGGAAGTGACACCGATGGATTCCTTATGTTTTTCCGATGAAGGTTGTACAAAATTTCATGCAAATCGGACTATTTTTAACGAAGCTAGCGTGAAATTATATAAATTAATTTTTCATGAAATTTCCTTCATTATGCTCCGAATTACGTCGTTCTTGGTGTGAGTTTTATCGGCGAAACATAAGGAATCGATTGGCGTCGTTTTCGCAAAGATCTGATGAGAAATTGCGGAAATCCTGGACATTTCTCAAGTTCTTAATGTATTTCAACCCCTTCGAGGGTCGAAAGCACTAAAATTCGGTGAGGCATTGCGGGGGGTTGTCCTCGCCACGGGGGGTTCACCTCGGCCACGGGGAGCTGACCTCGGCCACGGGGAGCTGACCTCGGCCACGGGGTGCCAGGGGGCATCTCTTTGAGTCCAGTTGCTCCAGGATCACCCTGTACATACCTTATTCCACTTAAAAACTCGTACATCTTGAATCAACTGAATTTGTCAAAATATCATTAATAATAAGATTAGTTAAATTACAACGTGAAGACGATGCGTATTTTAAAGAAAAGAACAATCTGTCGACGTTAACTTGAGTTGGAAGCACGGATAAAGTCAATTGAGCTAATATGTAAATATGCTTGAGATATATAATTTTCGTTTTTATATAAAAATTATAAAACATCTTTCAAAACTAACGAGGGTGTTTTAAGAATTTCCTCAGCATATTCATAATAGGGTAAACGATACAGTTGTTGAGAAGGGTACAGAAGTTGACCACTTCAAATTTCTACCACCATAGTCTAATGAACCTGCGCGTTTCCGCATCAATGATGCACTTTCATCAGAAAAGACAGTCCTACCTTTCGTTTCAACCAACAATCGATGATTTCAGTACAAGTATTCCGCCGTGATATCGTCGGAAAGGCAAACGTGTAATTTCAACTTTCAAAGAAGGTAAGGACTTAGCGGGCATCTTTAGAGCGACGACTTCTTTAATGACAGTATAACCATTGTTCAATTTTGTTTGCCGTGAATGCCATTGATCATAATAACTGACAAGGGTCCAATGTTAACATTCGTCATATGTCCAGTTGTGTCGAACGTGATTATGTTGTGTTTTGGGGGGTGTTCAATAACTTGTTCGACGAATGCACAGTAATACAGTTATTGACCACTCGTAATTTTCGTACTGAAAGACCACGAAGAAAATTGATTTAGATCTTTGGTGGCACGGAGCAATGTGCCCTGTTTTTATATGATTTCGGTTATGCACCTCCGATGAGTTCTGACTTTTCATTGGTCCGAAGGTCGGTACTATAGTTCGGAGATCAAAGACGCTTGGCGAAAGAAAAAAAGAAAAGAAAAAAGCAAAAGAAGAAAAAGAAAGAAGCTAAGAGATGCAAAGAGAAGAAGACGAAGTAGAAGAAGTAGAAGAAAAGAAAGAACAGATGCGAGAGAAATCGAAACAAAAAAAAAACGAATGAGAAGCCAATGAGACCGCGGCGAAGTGCACGACATAGGTTCGTTGTAAAGGGTGCACATGGAACTCAGCCTGCCCCAAGACAATATGTCTTTGATTTTAATATGTTGACAGATAGTTTTAATAGTAAAACTGACTTTATAAGTAAAAAATATGCAATTTTCTTGTATATTCAGCAAGTGGTCAACAACTGTACCTGGACTGGTCAACAACTATGCCACGACCGGTCAATAACTATAATTTTGAGTTATATTTCTTTATAATAGCACAATATCGAAACTACTGATTTCTCAAAGTTTCTTTCGTCTTATAATCATCTTTGATACTTCTCTTTCCGCCTGGCATAACAAAACTTCATTTATAAAATTCGGGTTATTTATTCCATAGCGTTTACGTAAACTGAAGCTCTTAGGTGGTCAACTACTGTATCGTTTACCCTACCTAATATAAAATCAATCCCCCCAACATTTTTACGACATAATCTATTTCAAGTTCATCTGCATATGCAGTTGATGTATTCCATACGTTGTTACAATTGAATTTCTAATATACATAACGCGCTATTGCGTAGTAGGCTGAAAAAAAGACGAACGTCACTCGTTTATGTTTTGTTCGAGCCGTATGCATATGTATGTATGACGTGTGCGAATCGTTTTTCCCAATGCAACTCGTGACATAAGTCTAACTTCATATTACAGCAGGTGAAGCAAATAAAATAAGTGACTAAGTAGATCACAAATTTCTACGGAGAGCTATAATTGAGGAATAAACATCAACGTATTTTGACAAGTCCGCCTACCCTATACGTATGAAATATTTTACATATTTAATTAATGTTGACATTGGAGTTACCAGTTATAATTTACGTTGTCATATACCTTCATTAATATACATTAAATTACAATACATTCAATTAAGAAATTATATACAGTTTATTTAAAAAAATATTGTTATCCGGTGGAAATAGCAAAAGAATGTACATGAAAGTATCTGCCCAAAGTCAACATTTATTTTATATATCCTCGCAATCTTATTATAAGTTGTAACCTGTTATGCATAGACTAAACTAGTTTTTTTATGACATTTGGAATGACAGATTGTAATACAACATTGTTCACATGTGGATCTCACCCTACCGATGCAGAATATATATGGTTATTGTGGTGGCCCTTATTTTCAATATGCGATTTCTTTTGCCCTGACGCACTAAAATGGATCCATTTCATAAAAAAATAGTTCCCAAAAAAGATTATTGCAACCGGACAACAGGAAAAGGTGTCGTCCAGGCCTTATAGTTTAGAATTCATCAATGGTTTGGATGTAAAGAATTTCTCAAAAATGGTAAGCCGTATCGATATTCTGTTCAAATAATACTAAAAGAGCATTCAATTTTGTAAAATTTCTGTATATACATTTTTTTTGTACTTCCAACCATTTTTTAGATAATTGCGTTTGATGAATATACAAAGGTCCGCACTACGCTGTACAGGTGGTACACGCAAAGTGCGGACCTCTCTATATTCAAACTTTATTATATAAGAAATGGTTGAAAGCTCAAAAAAACGTATATATACAGTAATTGCAGAAAATTGAATGCTCTTTTAGTATTATTTGAACAAAATTTCGATAGGGCTTACCATTTTTGCAAAATTCTTTAAATCCAAACTATTGATGAATTCTAAACTATAAGCCATGGTCGACACCCTTTCCTGTTGTCCGGTTGCAATAATCTTTTTCAGAGACTATTTTGTTTATGAAATGGAACCATACAAGGCGGTGAGTGCAAAGAAATACGGAAAAAAATCCACACGTATAAATAAGGGCCACTCTAATGGTTAAGGGGGTAGACACGTCACGTGACCTGGCCGATTCGGCAGGTCGGTATTACAGCAGGTTTTTTCTGCACAGAAATGGTAATACCGATAGATCGCCGATTGCCCGGTAAACGCGAGAGGGAGCTGTTTGCAATTTCCGTATTTTATTCTGAATAAGGAAATAAATTCTCAGCTGTTGCGTTGTACAGTATTGTCTCCGTATGTACTCACTGGTCGGGACCGGCGAGTAACCCGTATCGTGAACAGCGACCCTAATTCCGAGTGTTCGTTTCTCGCTTCTTTCTGGCCGAAGGGGGGAGCGAGATGGAACGCTTGCGTGCGCGATGGGTGTGCGCGATGGTCGCAAGCAGTTACGGTGACCACGGGAACAGCTTCGCAAAATCTTGACGCAGGCCCGGCTCAAGTCTTTTTTGCGCCCTAGGCGATCTTGTCAAATTACACCCTTTATTATAATACATTTATTAGAGTTTATTGATGACCTTACTCTGATTTTTTATTCGTAGTTTAAAACAGATGCAGTACAATTTGTAATATTTCATTTTAAAGTTTATTATCAACATACAGGCAATGAAAATACCATTTTGCACTTCTTGTCGACTTTCCGCTCTAGGCAGCCGTCTAATTTTGCTTATAGGGACCAGCCAAGCTTACAGGCAGCGATCATTGCGATCATCTTTTATTGTAAATACAATACCTCGATGGACTGTTACAAATACAACATTAATGACAGTACATCAAATTACATATCTATGACTGTATTCGCTGCCTGTACTGTTGAAAATAAACTTTAAAATAAAATATTACAAATTGTACGGCATCTGTTTTAAACTACGAATAAAAATTCAGAGTAAGGTCATCAATAAACTCTGATAAATGTATTATAATAAAGGATGTAATTTGACAAGATTACCTAGGGCCCAAAAAAGACTTGAGCCGGGCCTGCGTCAAGATATTGCGAAGCGGTTCCCGTGGTCACCGTAACTGCTTGCGACCATCGCGCACGCCCGTCGCGCACGCAAAGGACGGAGTGTCACGGTGCCCGAAAGACGGAGCGAGACAAAACATTAACTCGTTGTCTGTCTCGTACCCTCCTCCCTCGCTTTCAGTGGCTCTCGCTCGCTCTCGTTCCATCTCGCTCTCGCCTTCGCCAGAGAAGAGTGAGCCAGAAGTGGTGGGGATAGCGAGTAACCCGTATCGTGTACACCAAACCGAGTACATACGGAGACAATACTGTACTTATAAAAATTTAAACGGAAGTCGGCTGGTACTGCAAACGTAGAAAATTCATTGTACATTTTAATTACTTGAAATGTGCTTATGCTACAATATTCTACGTTAGCAGTAAGGAATTATAAGTGAAAAGGGAAAATGGATGAGGGGATGTCCCCAGAAAATGAAGTTTGTTAGGTTAAACATTTTTTTACTAGCAAAGCACCGAAACAGAACATGAAATTATTACACGTCCTATGCAGAAAGCAGTTATGAACAAACATTATATATAAAATTGTAAGGAATCGATTGACGTCACTTTTGCAAAGATCTGATTAGAAATTGCAGAACTTCAGATTCGTCACTGCTTAGCGTGCAACATTGTATAGTCCCGCTGGTTTCGAGCGTCGAAGCCCACAAAACTCAGCGAGACACATTATTGTTGGCGAGCATCGCGTTTGACGACGCTACCTAGAGAATCATCCCGTATAAATGCTAAGAAACGATAGTGTGAAGCGGCGTGCGTTTCAACTGCACATCGACAATATCGTAGATTCTAGGGCCTAGAATATTAGTTCCGTAATACGATGTTCTTCACCAGAGCACTGCATTACTGATGAAAATGATGCCAAACATGGAGCAATTCGGCCTATTTTTAGTGAAAGTAGTGTGTGTGTCCTAATCATGTATTCATAAGAAAAAATAGACCGAATTGCTTCGCAACTCGACTTATTTTCGTGGACATAAACTCACCAATCCATCGGTGGTAACACTCTTATCAAGGTGTAATGAGAAATATGAACATATTCATATTCAGTACTGGGATGACTCAAGTCGCCGTCCACCGAGGGCTCTAATAAATGTGCATTTATTTGGGAAACCAAACCCGCGTCACTCGTGACACCTACTCGCGAACAGATATATGTATGTACGAAAAGAAGCAATGCAATTTCCCGATGACTTGAAGCAACATTTCAATACGTAAATACATGAAACTCTGGGATCAGGAATTCCCAACCAAGTGATGCATATGTAAGAACTGGCGAAATTCAACAATAGTTTGTCGTCTAAATTTTACAATTAAAGTATTTATTTGAAGCGAATATACATATGTAAAGTTTGTCAGCAAAGTCTTGCTCGATTTGAGTTCTATAGAAGGCTTACTCTCCTTCGCCATGCAAAGTCCTTTCTTGTCCTTCACGCTGGCCATCATGCAACTCGCTCAGTTTCGTGGGTTTCAACGCTCGAATCCAGTGGGGCCATACAATGTTACGCACTAATCAGATCTTTGCGAAAGTGACGTGAATCGATTCGTCATATTTTCTCGATCAAATTGGCCCCAAAAATGATATTATTCGGACCATAATTAAGGAAATTACGTGAAAATTTGTTTGCAGAATTGGAAGCCCGTTTCGTCAAAAATAGTCTGATTTAAATTATTTTCTGTCAATTTAATCGGGAGAATGCCAGGAATCCATTTGTGTCACTTTCATATTGATACGATGAAAAAAAAAACTAATTCTGTTTCTATATAATCGATGACACATCGCTGAGCAACGGCGATCTCGTGCGGCTCGGGCAACAAAGGTTCTCGTCGGTTATTCTAGCATCTAAGATCTAGAGGTGGAGAATTATCGATAGTCGGCACTATCGATAATTTCCGATAGTTGGGCCATTAACCATCGATAGTTATCGATAATTATCGATAGTGGTGGTATGATGCAATACATTTTGTACCCAGTAAATAGCGTTAGATAGCACTAGACTCACTGCTAGTTAATAGCACTAGACTCACTGCTAGTACTTGTTGATGCTTCGACTAGATCTTCCTGCGTATTTTGGGCTTTGTGAAATCTTTTTATATGGTCAGCTATATTGCTAGTGTTACCGCTGGTTTTATACTCCTTCCCACAAGTAGTGCATTTCGCAAATTTGCCATCAGCAGACCTCTTAAAGAATTTCCAAACCAATGAAATCTTTCGTCTTTTATTTTGTACTTTCTTTAATGATTTTTCAAAATTCACATCATCTTCTCTTTCACTTTCATTTTCTTGATCCTGTTTCTTCAAATTGAAATTTTTTAAGCTGCTTCTCTCTATAAAATATTTGTAATATATACAGGGTGTCCGCGGGAAGACTGGACAGCCGGTTTTCTCCTAAACTATAGGAGATAAAAATATAAAAAAATAGGGAATTGCATGGTTCGAGGGGGCTAATTTATTAGCGCGAACGAATTTTGTTTTCGATTATTATTTTAAAAGATACGATTGTCAAGTTCGGTTTTTCAAATGGAACTACGTTTTCTGAAGACCTGGGTTGATAGTGCGTTCCAAGACAAATTCAATAAGCATTAATGTATACACTTTATTTTCACTGGTTTTTAAGATATTGGGCTTGCAAATTTACTGATTTTCACTGGAAGAAAACTGTCTGGTATAGCACGGACCGGGGACGGTCTTACTGGCGTCACGGGTAGCACTGCCTGTTGAAATAGATACCTACCTGCCAAAGGTCTGCGCCAGGAATGGCAGGCCCAAAGGCTGGACAATTCTTTTCCGCCAGAAATGCTACTTAGGTAGGTAAGGAAAGTAGAGACATGATGGGGAAGCTAAGGAAAAATGCAAATAAAGTGGTGATTGTTGCTATTAATTAAGTCTTTATCACTCCAAATACAACTATAAGTTAATGATTTAACATTTTTTACACACTTTGGACTATCTGAGGTCCGGCGTCCAAGTGATTAAACTTTACAAAACAGATGGGAAAAAACCGTCCTCCCCCACTCGCTTTCGCCAGCGACCACACTATTATAACACAGTGGCTTCCTAGTGATGTATTTGTCACCTGCCTAGCATCTTTTAATTAGGGTTTAGGGAAATGCCCCATCTTAACTCGCTACCCCGTCATACTTGTCATACGAAACAAGTCGCGATCCACGAGCCTTCTGATCGGTCATGGCTCCACTCGCCCGGGCTCGCCAAGCCGACTTGACGAGCTAGACGAGCCGAGCTAGTTCGCGGTGCCAGGAGCCGTCTGATTCCACCTGGAGAGTAGTCGGGTCACACACTGCACAAATGATACAGGGTGATTCTGGAGCTACGCTCGTCGAAGGATGCGGCCTGGTACCCCGTGGCCAGGACAACCCGCCCGCAGTGCCCCACCGAATTTTATGGCTTTTTACGGAAAAAGGTATGAATCCTGGGCCGAACGTAGCGAATTGAGGTCGAGTCCCCGCAGTCGAGTGTGATATATCAATTATAGCGTATTAAGAAATTCTTTTCTTCATCGTATCGAAAAGGAAGTGACACCAATGGATTCCTTATGTTTTTCTGATAAAAATCAGACCAAATATCATGCAAATCAGACTACTTTGACACAAGCTATTTGTATTCCCTATGTAAAAGTTGTCCGATTTACACGACATTTGTAATGATTTTCAACAGAAAACCCCAAGGAATCCATCGGCGACACTTCCATATCCATACTATAAAGAATAAAGAATTATTTTATTTCTTAAACAGATGCAGGGTAATTATGGAGCTACGTCCGTCACCCCGTGGCGAGGACAACACCCCGCAATGCCCATCGAATTTTATGGCTTTCGACCCTCGAAGGGATTGGAATATCATTAAGAAGTGAGAAATATTCAGGATTTCAAATGTTTGCTTCTTTTCTTCATCGAATCGGAGGGGAAAGTTATGCCAATGGATTCCTGGCGTTCCGTCGAGTAAAATCATACCAAATATCATGCAAATCGGACTATTTTGGCACAAGCTATTTGTACTCCATATGTAAAAGTTGTCCGATTTACACGACATTTGTAATGATTTTCATCGGAAAACCCTAAGGAATCCATCGGCGACACTTCCATATCCATACGATAAAGAATAAAGAATTATTTTATTTCCTAAACAGATACAGGGTAATTATGGAGCAACGCCTGCCAAGGAGATGCGGCGGCCTGGTACCCCGTGGAGAGGACAGCCCTTCGCTGTGCCTCACCCGATTTTTATGGCTTTAGACCCTTGAAGGGGTTTGAATACCATTAAAATCTGAGGAATGTCTAGGGTTTCGGCATTTCTCTTCAGATCTTTTCGAAAACCACACCCTTCGATTCCTTATGTTCCGCCGATGCAATTGACACAAAGAACGACGTAATTCGGACCATAATGAAGGAAATTAAAAATTCATTTCCATAATCTCAAGCTAATTTTGTTAATAATAGTCCCATTTGCATGATATTTGGTATGATTTTCAGCAGAAAAACATAAGGAATCCATTGGTGTCACTTCCCTTTCGATACGATGAAGAAAAGAATTTTTTAATACGCTATAATGGATATTTCACCCTCGACTGCGGGGGCTCGACCTCAATTCGCTACGTTCGGCCCAGGATTCATACCTTTTTCCGGAAAAAGCCATAAAAATCGGGTGAGGCACAGCGAAGGGCTGTCCTCTCCACGGGGTACCAGGCCGCCGCATCTCCTTGGCAGGCGTTGCTCCATAATTACCCTGCATCTGTTTTAGAAATAAAATAATTCATTATTCTGTATCCTATGGATATGGAAGTGTCGCCGATGGATTCCTTGGGGTTTTCTGTTGAAAATCATTACAAATGTCGTGTAAATCGGACAACTTTTACATAGGGAATACAAATAGCTTGTGTCAAAGTAGTCCGATTTGCATGATATTTGGTCTGATTTTTATCAGAAAAACATAAGGAATCCATTGGTGTCACTTCCTTTTCGATACGATGAAGAAAAGAATTTCTTAATACGCTATAATTGATATATCACACTCGACTGCGGGGACTCGACCTCAATTCGCTACGTTCGGCCCAGGATTCATACCTTTTTCCGTAAAAAGCCATAAAATTCGGTGGGGCACTGCGGGCGGGTTGTCCTGGCCACGGGGTACCAGGCCGCATCCTTCGACGAGCGTAGCTCCAGAATAATAATAATAATAATAATAATTCGTCTTTATTCATCACATAATATTATAAACAACAAAAGAGAAAAAAAAGAGAAAAAAATAAAAAACTTATGTGATAAATAGGCGAGGTTCAGCATACATGCCGTTTTGCAACCTAACCCAAAAACAATATCGAACAGAAATAAAGCTAATCAAAACAACAGATGAGTAAGAGAGAGGACCACATGACAAGGGGAGTTAAGGATAGTGAACAAGAATAAAAGAACGGGCAGCACATTTAAAAGCGGACATAGAGGTCAAAGAACGAATATCTAAGGGAAGAGAATTATAATAGAGGGTCACCCTGTATCATTTGTGCAGTGTGTGACCCGACTACTCTCCAGGTGGAATCAGACGGCTCCTGGCACCGCGAACTAGCTCGGCTCGTCTAGCTCGTCAAGTCGGCTTGGCGAGCCCGGGCGAGTGGAGCCATGACCGATCAGAAGGCTCGTGGATCGCGACTTGTTTCGTATGACAAGTATGACGGGGTAGCGAGTTAAGATGGGGCATTTCCCTAAACCCTAATTAAAAGATGCTAGGCAGGTGACAAATACATCACTAGGAAGCCACTGTGTTATAATAGTGTGGTCGCTGGCGAAAGCGAGTGGGGGAGGACGGTTTTTTCCCATCTGTTTTGTAAAGTTTAATCACTTGGACGCCGGACCTCAGATAGTCCAAAGTGTGTAAAAAATGTTAAATCATTAACTTATAGTTGTATTTGGAGTGATAAAGACTTAATTAATAGCAACAATCACCACTTTATTTGCATTTTTCCTTAGCTTCCCCATCATGTCTCTACTTTCCTTACCTACCTAAGTAGCATTTCTGGCGGAAAAGAATTGTCCAGCCTTTGGGCCTGCCATTCCTGGCGCAGACCTTTGGCAGGTAGGTATCTATTTCAACAGGCAGTGCTACCCGTGACGCCAGTAAGACCGTCCCCGGTCCGTGCTATACCAGACAGTTTTCTTCCAGTGAAAATCAGTAAATTTGCAAGCCCAATATCTTAAAAACCAGTGAAAATAAAGTGTATACATTAATGCTTATTGAATTTGTCTTGGAACGCACTATCAACCCAGGTCTTCAGAAAACGTAGTTCCATTTGAAAAACCGAACTTGACCATCGTATCTTTTAAAATAATAATCGAAAACAAAATTCGTTCGCGCTAATAAATTAGCCCCCTCGAACCATGCAATTCCCTATTTTTTTATATTTTTATCTCCTATAGTTTAGGAGAAAACCGGCTGTCCAGTCTTCCCGCGGACACCCTGTATATAGAAAAACAAATGTAATATACATATAAAATAAAATAAATTTTTAATGTACACATTACCATTTCTTGTTGAATCCATTGTTATAGCAAAAGGAAAAACTATATAATATAAACTATATTACAACTAATAAACTATACTATATAATATAAACTATATATATAAAGAAAATAATACAAAATCACATAAAATGTCTTTCTGTGGGTTAGTGTGGGTTAGGAAATTAAAGTAATACATATATAAGGGAAACGAGAAATACAATCTAACAAATTATTCTTTATTATTCAATAGAATATTTTTAATCTATGTACTTCGCTATACCATTTTTTATTTATAAAAGTTTTAAAGGTAATAAAAAACGCTGTTCAAATATGTATAATACAGTTTATTTTTAATACGAGTAATAATATTACAAATTAAATTTGGGATTCTGAATTTTAGTTATTGTTTTTGAATTGACTATCCTACGGTTTTCAATACCGATAATTATCGATAGTGAAAATAAACCATCGATAGTTTTCGATAGTGAGAACCATCGATAACTATCGATAGTACCATCGATAATTCTCCACCACTACTAAGATCGTTACGGGCTCGGTTTGGTGTACACCAGGGCTCTCCAAGGTGCCGTACGCGTACATTCGGGGTTCCCCCACCCTCGTCCGTGTTGTCAGGGATACCGCGCGACGCTAACCGCGAAGACGCTAGCCCGGCTAGCCCGGCATGGTAGCCTTCGTAGCGTCGCGCAGTCTCCTTGACAACGGAAGACACGCTGCGTGAAAGAAAGATTGGAAGGGGAAGCAAGCACGTGAGGGGCGCCTATGCTGGAGAGCCCTGGTGTACACGATACAGACTTTTCGCTATCCCCACCACTTCTATCTCACTCTTGTCCGCCGAAGGCGAGCGCGAGATGGAAAGAGAGCGAGGGAAGGCACTGAAAGCAAGCGAGGACAGTACGAGATAGACGATGCGTTGATATTTTGTCTCGCTCCGTCTTTCGGACGCCTGACACTCCATCCTTTGTGTGCGCGACGGGCGTGCGCGATGGTCGCAGGCCGGGCATAAGTCTTTTTTGCGCCCTAGGCGAACTTGTCAAATTGCGCCCTTTATTATATTACATTTATTTGAGATTATTTATGACTTTACTCTGTAAAATTAGGCAACTGCTAGTGCGTAAGGTTGACAAGAGGCGCAAAATGGCCTTTTCATTGTTGGCATTGTTGAAAATAAATTTTTAAATGAAATACTACAAATTATATTACAACGGTTTTAAACTACGAGTAAAAGTTTAGAGTAAGTAAGGTCATGAAGAAGCTCAATTAAATGTTTTATAATAAATGGCGGAATTTGGCAAGCTCGGTTATGGCGCAAAAAAGACTCGTGCCGTGCCTGGCTATCTGACCGTGGCGCGCATGCGTCGAACAGTCACGATTCCATCTGAGCGCTCGCGCTCGTCGCGTACGCAAAGCGTTCCATCCCGCTCCCCCCTACGCACAGTGGTCTGGGGATATCTACATATAGTGGCCAAAATTCTGATCATTCTGAAACTTGTTGATTAAGGGTTTTTGAGGTCGCTGATAACGAATTTGGCACCAAAAATTTAAAATTCAAAATGGCGGATTCAATATGGCGCCCATTCCCATACAGCACACTCTCCTTGCAGCATACTTGCAGCATACTTGCGGCGCAAGATGGCAACGACTCACGCAAGGTTGCAGCAACTATGCAGCAAAAATTCTATGTCCGCCTGCTGCAAGGTTGCACGGCAACTTTGAGGCAACTTTGCACGGCAACTTTGAGGCAATTATTCACAAAATATATTTCCACGGGAAAAACTGTTAAAAAAAATAAAAAAAAAATTATCGGTTCAGGGCAACTTGAACACCGGGCCGCCCGCATGACAATCTGACGCGCTACCGTTGTGGCTACGAAACCTTCTTGGATGTAGATTACTGTAGATGGTATATATAGTGATTACTCCGTACGTTAAGAACTTTAATACTACATGAGTACTACGACCCCCATATATTGTCGTTTCAAAAGCGATGTCCACTACCGCATGGTCCCCTTGTTTGTGCCGCGATTCGACCCGACCTGCCCCATTGTGCGCCGTGCTCGCCTTCACGGAAACATCAGCTTGGCAAAGTTGCAGCAAAGATGCCGTATACTTGCGGCATACTTGCGGCATACTTGCGGCATACTTGTGGCATACTTGTGTCATACTTGCGGCATACTTGCGACATACTTGCGGCATACTTGCGGCATAGTTGCCTTGCAACTATGCACTGCAACTATGCCGCAACTATACAGCAACAATTCTATGTCCGCTCCGCGCAACTTTGCACGGCAACTATGCCGCAACCATACATCGACATTGCGCTGCAACCATGCAAGATCGCAAGGTTACTGCAACCATCCTGCAACTTTGCCGCAACGAAGTGTGCTGTATGGGTTGTGGTCTGGAAAGCGGTATTTTATATCCAAAATTAAAAATTATAGCCGTACTAGAGAAAGAAAGAGAAAAAAGAATCAGACATTATCTTTGACTTAAAAAAAATATTAAAAATTATTATACATATAAAATATATACAATTATTACCTATAATATATCCAAATCTAATTCCACATTATCTAAATATTGCAATATAGATAAATGGTCTTCATGTTCCTCATCATCTTCATATGAACGATGTTACTATTAATTTTAAACATTATGCTGTCAATGACTTCTTGTTGCATTAATAGAATTCTCTGAACTGTGTGCTGTAAAAGGTTTTTGAGTGGAACTCGTGCACTTGTTTCTGTTACTGAAATTTCAAATGGCCTGCAATTTTTCTTCGCTTGTAGAAGGGCGTCGTAATTAGGATATATATCGCAAATTCTTCTTTTACTTTCCAGTCTAATATTTATGTACTGTCTTTTACTTAAATTGTTGTCATATAAAAAAGCCACAGCTTCATCAACTGAGAATACCATTGGATTATTACTAGAGGAAATTGCTTTTTTTACTT
This sequence comes from Andrena trimmerana, assembly GCA_951215215.1. NCBI lineage: Eukaryota > Metazoa > Arthropoda > Insecta > Hymenoptera > Andrenidae > Andrena > Andrena trimmerana. The sequence goes on from OX578062.1 coordinate 14,421,872, forward strand.
CTTCTGCTTCTTCCGGAGTTTTTGTTTTATTTAAAACAAAAGCTACATCCTTCTTTCCTCTTTTACGTGCAGTTATTGCTGCTGCATGCACTATTAAATTTAACTCCTGATCCATAGTTTCGGAAAGCATTGATGCCTCCCACCTTTGAGATCGATCTGATTTTTTTTCATACGACAAGCGAGGACGCCCCGCAGTTGTTGAAGTTTCACTACTTACTTGAGCATACTTTTCCAGAATCATTTAGTACTCTCTTGCACTTTCTCCACTTCGAAATCGCTCGACGCTCCTCAAGTGGCTATGCGGCTACACGCGTCCGGGACGCCCAAATACCTCGAGCGTCATTTCTAAAAGTCTGCATAAAATTGAACCTTGCAAGAGATTGCACTTGAAATTTACATGCTTTTGTTAACAATTGTGTAAGCTTTCATGTAAAAAAGGTCCGATGTTAATTTCGCTTAATCATTTTTTTGTAAGCCTTCTCAAGGTTTAAATTCATGGACTAAAAAATGCCTATGACACATATAAATAACTGAAATATACTCCCTTACCTATATAACTGTATGGTATAAACACGTATTTTGATGTTCTATAATGAGTAATTAAAACAATTAGATTCACATGAAATTTCATGATTTTGTCTTTGTAATATTATATCTAATCAAAGAATCATCTGAAAAGGGAAAGCTATGCGGATTTAGAAGCTCTAAAGGGTTGTCAATTCATAAAAAAAAGAAGGAAATTGTAAAGTTGAAGTTGAGAAATTGAATTTTGGCCACCATCCAGACCACTGTGCTACGGCCAGAAAGAAGCGAGAAACTCAGCCTCGGAATTAGGGTTCCGCTCATGATACGGGCTCAACGCCGGTCCCGACCAGCGAGCGGCTAACGAGACTTTACATTCCGATATATTGGCCGGTGCGTTTCGTAACGCGTATTCTCCCACCATAGGTACCGTTTGCCTGCCTCGGTGATCCTGTTTGCAGCGTTTTCTGACTCGCTCTCGTTCCGTCTCACTCTCGCCTTCGCAGAACAAGAGTGAGCCAGAAGTGATGGGGTTAGCGCCAAGCTTCTGGTGTGTATAGGCCAAACCGAGCTGTCAGCGTAGAAATACACACATCAAAATAGGTGTGCCTTAGCTCCGAAAAAATTCAGGAGCTTTATTGGTCTGAACACTGATACTTTCTCGATAGTTTCATCTCGTATTGGTCTACGCATAGCTTCGTAACGCACACAACTATTACGCTAAGAATAAATAACAGCCAAACGGCTAGGTTCAGGCGAAGCCGAGCAGCGTTCCCGTTACCCCACCATACCCTGCGAGGACCACGCAACTACAACTGACAAATCCACGATCGTCAGATGGTGGTGGCTGATTTCTCCTCGATCGCTGTTCCCGCAAACGAATTCACCGGCCAATATATTTGATACCGACCTTAGCGTGTTTGCGTTGCAGTAGTAATGTCACGACATAGGGACCAAGAAATAGTTGAAAAAATAACCAACGAAGAGTTGTATGTGACAGAAAATGTGGTGGGTGCAAGTGTTGTGTGTGTCAGAAATTTTTATTAATCAAGGACCACGAGACTAACGCATGCACGGGATTTGTGCAATGCAAATTTTGTAAAAAAAATTTACAATATAGAATTAAAAGTGGCACACCCAGCTTGAGACGGCCCGGTTGTAAGAATAATGAGGTGCCGTTAACCCACGACGTTGCGGTTACCACCGAAGGCAGGAAATATATATTGGAGGGGTGTATTACCTATTGTGCTCAAGATCTCCGGTCGTTTAATAGTATTGGTGGTCCTGGGTTTCAGAAATTGCCCCAAAAATTAATCAATGTAGGATTTAAATACGGTCGAATACCTGTTCAAAATATTCTTCCGCATGCAACGACAGTGTCGCGTAATATCTTAGAACAAGCGGAACGAGTAAAAAATGACATTTTACCCGAAATTGTGGCCGCAATTCGGCAAGGTGTTTGTGCTGCTACAACAGACTTTTGGACGGATCAGTACACCAAAACATCATATTATACCGTAACGGTGCATTACATAAATGAATCATAGAAATTAATAGCAAGAGTATTATTCATCACGGACTTTCCGTAGGAAAAAAAAAACTGGTGACAATATCAAGCGAGAATTAAATCACAAATTCGAAACTTTTGGCATTCCATCAAATACATATAATAAAAAATATTACATTTGTTACAGACCAAGGAAGTAATATCATAAAAGCTTTAGAAACTTTGGAGCGATTAAATTGTTCTGCCCATTCAATTAATTCTGCTCTGCGCAATGCGTTTAAGGAGAAATGTTTATCAGACCATGCTCCAAAAACTTGTGACATTTTAAAAATTTTGACAAGTTTTCTTATTTGACACTTTGCAGGTTATGATTGTTTGATACTAGCTAGTTTACGTTTACCCTTAGAGCATATAATACTGGAGGTCTCATTGCCTTATGTCTTCTGTCCTCGAAACTGTCGCCAATAGCACGCGAGAGAGAAAGACATGTGCGAGCTGGTGCGAGTGAGAGGTGTACACCGGCGCATGCGCATTGCGAGCGATTGGGAGTCCCTCGTTCTACCTCTCTCGCTCGCACCATTGAGAAAGTGTCTCTTTCTCTCTCCCTTGATGTTGGCGTAAGTTTCGAGCTCTCAATGAGACCTCCATGTATATAAGCTCTAAGCGTTTACCTCGACAGATGTGCTCTCTGCCTGGCTGTAACGTGACAACAATTTGTTACGCGATTGGCCGAAAGTGCCGAAACCTTCATCGAATGAACGACTTGCATATTGGAGACATTTCCTCTCCCTTTCATGCTCCCCTCTTGCCTTCACTTGACGACGGAGAAAATATCTTAACAGAAAATTCGGAAAATTGCAACTTTACATCGAAATATCTCAGCTTATAAGGCACGTAGTAACAAAACGAAGACACTTTTCTAATGTAAATCAAACCCAAGGTATCCATTAAGACCATTCAAAATGTAATCGGATCAGCTGTTATTTAGATTCGATAATCTCAGGGTTCTTGATAGCGGGTCGCGGCGTAATATAAACAATGTGTGTCTCGTGCTGCGCATATACCTATATATACTTGGCGCGAGACACCACCGTGTCTCTTGATATGGGTCATTCCACGCGAAGTCCGACACTTTTCGAAGTAACATTTCGAATTTTGGTGCAATTTGGATATGTTGTAGTCTTTAGAGGTATATAAACATATCTCAAAGGATTTTTCGAAATGTCAAAATTTGTGGATGTTACAACACTTTGAAATATAGTGTTTACTATTTTCCCAAAAATTATAACTCTGGAACTAATAAACTGATAAAAATGACCTATTGGGTGCTTACAGTGGAGATATAAGAGTACCTAATAAAAATTATTTCACTTAATAAAAAAATATTTTACTATTTATTTAGCAATTGTTCTTAACAAATGCAATTTTATAGTTGAAAGCCTCTTTTTAAAAATTCTGAAAAAATAGGATAAAGCCCTGTTTTTCCTCTTTACTGACACGTATCGAAAGGTGTGGACGTTTTAAAATTGGCCAAATGAAAATTAATTGAACGTAACGCTGCGTCAAATCACACCTTGTGGATCTACTATGATGGAGTCGGTAAGACAGTTGCCTCGTAAGCAGTGACTTTCCTTTTATCCAATTCGGTTCAATCCTCGCCACTGTCAACTCTTTCTTTTCCTTCTCATATTTGGCTAAATGATTTTAATAAATAAAAACGAACTATTTTTTTAATTGTCTAACTCTTTAAAAAGTAGTACCTATATTAAATATACTTGAAGGTTTTAATATATTTTAAAAATATTTCGCCTTAAAACTCCGACTATGATTGCTGAAGTTTTGTACCTCGATCATTCGTTACATGTTACATGTCGGTGTTAGCTGAATTCGGAAACATCATAAAACTCCACGTATTAAACATGTGGTCAATTTTTTACCATACCACAGTTAAAATATTTGGATCATCAAGCTTTTGTTATTTCCTATTTTGTGAGAGTTAGATATAAATATTTCGTTTTTATTTATTAAAATCATTTAGCCAAAAATAGTTGACAGTGGTGAGGAGTAAACTGCGGCACCGGACAAAAAAGACAATGCTTAGGAGGCAACTTTTTTACCGACTCCGCCACAGTGGATCCACAAGATGAGGTCTTATAGAAATATAATGCGGGGACCGAACTCTAGGGTGCTTACAAATGCTTAAAGCTAAATATCTCATAAAAAAATTTTAAAAAAATTAAACCCGACTTCAAAAAAATTAAAATGCGCTAAAAAATGAAAAAATAATTTTTCCTTTATTTAATCTGCGACTCTCAATTTTTTTATGTTGGCGCCTCATCACATGCAGTGTGTAAATCTGGCGCCGACTTAAAAAAAATCGAGAGTCGTAGATTAAATAAGGAACAAAATTATTTTATATTTTTTAGCGAATTTTTATTTTTTTGAAGTCGGGTTTAATTTTTTTTTCAATTTTTGGTAATTATTTAGAAGTTATCCATCCTCACCGCTTTCAATGATTTTTGGATATGTTGTCGGGGACACGATTCTGAACAACTTTTTCCTATACATGTTACCGCCCCTCGACCTTCATTTCCGAGATATTCGCGAAAAACTGCTGCTACTACTACAATGTCTTCTGCCGTACACCTACATACCTACAGTACGCATCCCTGGCAACGTATGCGCCAGTATGGGACAAAACAATTGACGAAGCTGCTCTTTGTTTCCGAGATATTTGCGAAAAACTTCTTTTAACTTATTCGGACGCAACGAATTTCACTTTCCAACTTGTCCCGGGTATTAATATTGGTTGGGGCTAGATTAGTTGTGGGGCGCCCGCTCGCGTAAAGCATAGTAGTGTGACGGTCTGGACGTGAGGACGCAGAAGAGTTGGAATCCGTAGATCGTGCACTCTTAGATTCTCACGATATGTTTTTAGACACCGTCGCACAAATATACCGTTTAGGTGAAGGGATTGTAATGCCGAAAGACAACACTTTAGAATATATATATATTTAATATGTATGTATGTATGTATTATTTTATTGTCTTCCCCTTAGGTTTCAAGCTCTATTCTCTTTCCTCCTCACTCTCTTTTGTCACACCATTCCTTGACCTATACTTATATCTATCCTTAATTCTATCTTATCCTTATTCCTCCGCTTTCTCGCCGCACGCTCGCCTCCAACGCTTCTCTTTCTCATTACACCCGCTTATCCTATCCTTAAACTATTCTTAACCTATCGCATTCTTCCTCTTAACTCTACGCCCCTATTTCCGCCTCTTCCCTCCTCCGCCGACTTCCGTTTCCTCCCTTACATTCCATTCCTTCTTTCACTCCTTCCCTCCTTGTTCCTTCCCCCTCCCCCCTCCTTCTATCATTTCACCTCCTTCCCTTTCCCTCTTCCTTCCCTCTATTTTCCTCATCCACTCCTCTCCCTCCCCTCCCTCTCCCAGAATTTTCCTTATCTTTTCCCCTATATTCCCCTTCATACTTTCCTCCTGCGTACACCTCTCCATCACGTGCTCCCATGTCTCTACCTTTCCATCCGCAAATCCTGCATCTCCTCTCCTCCTACCCCTTCCAGTACCTCCCTCCCCTCATTTCGTTCCCCAGCCTGAACCTCGCTATACTTCTGTATCTTTCTTCACTCCACCCTTTTGTCAGGTACTTTGGCACCCCTCTTGTCCTTATCTCCCTATACCAACTATTGTAATTAGATTCCTCTGTTTTCTCTCTTCTCTCTTTTTCTTGCCTCCTTTCGTCTTCCTTCTCTATTTCCACGTATCCCCCTTCCCTTTCTATTCCCCCCTCTTTCCCTTCTAAATTCCTTTCTTTCCTTCTCCCATGTGGACAGATCTATCCCCACCTCCTGTTCCCTTTCCCTTACTTCTTCTAAACATAGCCTGTCCAACTATCCTCCCTCCCCCCTGTCCAGCTTCTCCTCATACCTCCACGCCCTTCCTCCCGCTCACGTCCTCAAATTCTTCCTCTTCGTTTCCTCCCTCACCATATATCCCGGTGTCTGCCAGTCCACTCCTAGTGACCACCTTATATACCTCTCCTGAATTCTTTCCACCTCTTCCCTCTCCCTCCAGCCCCACACCTCTGCCCCATACCCCACCACCGTCCATACTAGCATGTCGAAGAGCCACATCCTCCTTCCCCAGTCTTTCCCGAATTTCCTTTTCCCTATCCCCCAAACCTGACGCATCACCACCCCCGCCTTTTTTACCCTGTCCCTGATGTGCGCCTCCTGTTCTCCGTTCCTCTTAAATGTATACCCGAGGTACCTAAACTCTTTTATCTCTTCTATCCTCCTTCCTTTCCACCTCCAGTCCACCTTTTTTCCCTTCCCCCCTATCCTAAATCTTACTATTTTCGTTTTTGCTACATTTACCTCTAATCTCTTTCCCTCCAAATATCCTTCCAGCCTCCTGACCATGCTCTCTATTTCTTCCTCCTTCTCTGCCAGTATAACTAAGTCGTCCGCGCACGCTAGGGCGCATATCCTCCTTCCTCCTACTTTCACCCCTCCCCATTTTCCTCTCCTGAGCACTTCGTCCACGTCTGCTATCAGCAGGTTGAATAGGATCGGGCTCAATGGGCACCCCTGTCTCAATCCTCTCCCCGTCCAGAAGCTCTCTCCTACCTCCCCTTCCACCTTCACCCTGCTCATTTTCCCTCAGTCCCTCCCTCACCCCTCTCTGCTCCATTGCCTCCCATAAGATCCTCCTGTCCACTGAGTCGAACGCTGCCCTCAGTTTCACAAATAACGCCACCAACTTGCTTTTTCTCCCTTGGATCTGCTTTCCTATTACGTGGTTTAGCACGTAAATGTGGTCCACTGTCCCTCTTCCTCTTCTGAATCCCGCCTGATTTTCCGGTACCATGCCCTTCCCTTCCACCTCCTGCTCCATTCTCCCCACCAGAATCGCCGAGTACACCTTGTATAGTGTCGGCATTAGCGTCACTCCCCTATAGTCCTGCACGCTCGTCCCTCCCCCTTTCTTCACCAAAGGTACGATAATTCCCTCTTTCCATTCTTGCGGCCATCCTCCCCCCTCCCACACCCTTCCGCATATCTCCCATGCTAAATCTATCCCCTTCTCTCCTCCATATTTCCAGGCCTCATTTGGTACTGCATCCCCTCCGCACGCCTTCCCATCCTTCATTTTCCCTATTACTCTCCTTACCTCCTCTTTGCTTGTCCCCTCTTCCTCTCCTTTTCTCCTACCCCCCTCTTCTCCCATCCTTACCCTACCCTCCACTCCTCCTAATAATCCCATAAAAAACTCCCTCCATTCCTCTTTCTTTATCCTCTCGTCCACCCCCCTCCCTCTTTTCCTCCCCCTGTTTACTATTTCCCATACCTTACTTTCTGTTTTTGCTTCTGCCACTTCCCTTACCAGCCTCTCCTTTTCTTCCTCTTTTTTCCTCTCGCACATTTCCTTATACTCTCTCCTCCTCCTGTATTCCTCCCTTCTCCCCTCCCCTCCTCTCCATTTCCTTAGCTCCCTTCTCACCTGTCTCTTCATTTCCCTACATTCTCAGTCCCACCACCCTTCCCCCTTCCTTCTCTCCTCCTTTCCTCCGGCCGCCTCCCCCTTCCTCATCACCTCCTTAATCCTTTCTACCACCTTGCTCAACTCCTCCTGTATCCCTTCCCCCTCCATGCGCACTCCCTCCATCCCCTCCTACCTTCTTTTTCCCCGCTTTCCCTTTCCTTATGTATATTTAATATAAGTAGAGGTGCGTTGGTTGTACAGAGACTGATTCGCCCTGCGGCTTACAGACTTATATATATGTCTTACGGTCTAGACGTGGAGGGGTTGATGCGTAAGGGTGCAAAGTTTGATGGATGTTGTGGGGAAGTTCGCGGATGACTAGTAGGTACGACTATTGGTAAACAGGATGACTCGGAGGGTTGAGCTGGATATTTATTTAGCTGACTATCACAGTAGCGAACCGATGTGATTCGGGATGTTGACGGGCATCCGCAAGTTTCTGGTTCAAATCTCTAAACTTACATCGGTTTGCTACCATGTTTTGCGCGCCCCCCGCACTAATCTAGCCGCAATTAATACTAATACCCGGGACAAGTTGGAAAGTGGAAGCGTTGCGTCGGAATAAATCAATAGAAATATTTCTCGAATATCTCGGAAACGAAGGTCGAACGGCGATAACATGTATAGGAAGAAGTTGTTCAGAATCGTGTGTCCGACAACATATAAAAAAATCATTGAAATCGGTGAGGATGGAAAACTTCTAAATAATTACCAAACTTTTTAATTTTGTACTTTTTAGTTATTTAAGTTATGTAACTACATTTATTTAAATAATATAATATATATTATAATATAAATATAACATAATATATAATATATATTTTAATATGATATTATAACGTAGAGGGGATACGATTCCGAGTGATCGTTTTCGCTCCTTTCTTGTCGATGGCGAGATGAAACGAGATGAAACGAGAGCGAATCAGAGGTACTGAAAGTGAGCAAGAAACGGTACGAAACAGACGACGCGTTGATATTTTGTCTCGCTGTTTTTCGGACGCCTGATACTCTGTCCTTTGCCTGCTCGTACATACAATATATTATAATGAAACAGATTTCTTATTTTTTGGTGTAACATGTCGTAAATTTTAAGACATTTTAAGACTTCTTCCTTGAAGCCGGATAATAAACTCGTAAGGTCAACAGACGTCGCAGCACTCCGACCTTTTAGCCGTTGCACAGTGGGGTATTTTGCCCCAAAACCCGGACATTGCTATTTTAAAATTTTCAAACTCCCATAACTTTGTTAAAATTCATCCAAAGTGGATGAAACAAAAACCATTTTAATGCTGAAACTTTCTACTTTTCGACTCATTAAATCAATTTGATCGAAATCGGTATCCGGGGGGTAAAATCCGCCCCTAAAGGAGAATGTACCAAACTGTAAAAGACTGTTTGTCAAGTACTACAGAGTGCAAACAATATTTTTTGTAATTTTTATGTATACACTCGGAAAGTATGATCCTTTGCCTTTAAGATAAGCCGAACCCCATAAAAAACGATATTTTTTTAACAAAGATACAGCCATTTAAAGAAAAGCTGCATTTTTAAATGTTTTTACAGAAATTCTTCGTTTACACAAATTGTGAGCTCAGGGGGAAGAAGTAAATCTATTGTTTCATTTAGGAATTGCATCTTGACAGCTTTTTTTTGTATAAATTTTATGTTTTCTTGCGTCATCGGTTTAATTTCATATGGACCGGCAGCTTGCACCGAATAATTTGCCGACATTTTAATACCTACACGTATATATATTCTCATTCAATAAGTAACATCTGAATAACAATAGCGGAAAATATCTAGTTCATGTGACAATTGTTTAAGCATATGTAACGTACGGTTGTCCGGAGACTACTGAAACGCTTCAGGTTCTCGAGAGGAGAGCTGCGTCCCCTCGAGTATAGGATAGGTGGGGGTTCGTTGTAGGAGTTAAGGAGTAAAATCCAACTTAAACTTAACAATGTCTTTATTCAAAATAATACTTAATTCTAATAACGATTATAATATTGCTTACGTTTTTTTGGGTTTTTATGTTTTTGTATATGCTAATTATGTGCGCTAATTAAGTTAAATATATATATATATATATTATTATGTTTTGCACTTTTGGCAGTATTTCTATATATATATAACTATATATATATAAGTATGTGCTTCTGTAGTAAGCTCGGCCGCTACCGTCTCCGGAGCGGTTCCCGACACTCGTGGCAGGGTTTGTACTCTAGAGTTCCGTAGACCTTGCCTTCGCTAAGAAGTTAAGCTGCTACCTACTAATAGGAGCAACGCTTGAAACCTCCGTGAAGACAAAGTTCTCAACCTTGAATGAAAGATCCAAAAAGGAGCACCCAGTACCTTTGTACACTGAGAACCAGTCGCTGCCGTTTCCGGAGCGTGCTGAAATTCTGCTGGATAGTACGTAAGCTGCCTCTAGGAACTAGCATTCGTTGGTCGCAGGGACGTGTTCGTATTCGAATGAGCGCGCTTGGTGCTGCGCATGCCTCTTTATATACTAGAAAATTGGCGGGCTGGCGCATGCGCAGTAAGTCTTTTTTCGTTATTTTGCATTTTGCTCGCCTAATACATATTATTATGTTTTTCACTTTTGGCAGTATTTCTATAATATTTGTTTCTCTAACATTTACTTTGTTTATAATTTATATCTTAAAATATGTACAATGCTTGTGCGCGGTAACATAGATTGGCTCTGCGGTAATGTAGTACAGTTCTACTTTATCGACGGTCGGTAATTACTGGTTCGAGTCAACGTGGGTCGTTACACAAGTACGGCTCAAACGATTGTGGCCGATCGAGTTTCGATTGCATTCGAGCTTACTAGGGCTGGCTTTTAGGCATCGCTAATATTCTACAGTACTTCATGAATTTGGTGAGGGCACTGCCACGCCACAGGTTCCCGTCTAGAACACTTCTGTTTCATGAGGAAACATCACTGTGACGCCATCTAATATACGACACATTCGTGCAGTCCCGTCACAAAATTTAATTTACATTGCTACGGTTATGTTTATTTTCCCGTTGTTAACATAAAATAACGGATAGTGGATTTTGAAATAAATGCGTATTTCCTTGCTCTACACATTTCTACTCATAATGAGCGTCTTAGATTTTAATCTATGAAGACTGTTACGAATAAAATACCACAAGACTTTATTCATCTCAGTATTCTGGTTTCTAACCCTTGCCATCTCTACGAAATACATAACATTCGTTTCCATTCTTTTCTTTATTACTCCACCATCCCGATTTATTTATTTGTGTTTTCCATTATAAATCCGTTGATTTATTTACTTTGACATTACAAGTTTATCGTTTATAGTGTCAAAATTATTATGATTTTACATGAGGTTCATTGCAATAAAAGTCATTTGACATTTATTCTTGGTATCATTTACGCTATATGTAGCATCGCGAACAGAGCCGATCGCACAGATTTATATAATTATGACAATCATAGGCAGATGATGCCACAGTGGTGTTTCAACACGAATTGGAAGTGTTCTAAACGGGAACCTGTGGCTTGGCAGTGCTCTCACCATATTCATGAAATACTGTAGAATGTTAGCGATGCAAAAAAGCCAGCCCTAGTAAGCTCGAATGCAATCGAAACTCGATCGGCCACAATCGTTTAAGCCGTGTGTACAAGTAAAATGAAATTTAATATAAAAGTAAAATCAAAACAGTCCTTAAATATGAACTTAACTAATGAACTTAATAAACGCAGGATAAATATATATACAAAACAAAACTTTAACTGAATAAAATGTAGAAAAAACTAAAATATAACATATAAGTACGTAAAAAGAGCTTGAAATATTTTGCCGTGTAGTCTTTAATGGTACTGTTTCATCTGAATACAGACAGAATTTCATAAAATTGTTATGTTATGCTGTAGATAAATCTTTCACTAATTGTAAGTCGTCTACTTTGCCTGCATTCAGTTGGAACAGTGCCATCAGAGACTACACGGCGAAATATTCAAAGTATTTATTACGTACTTATATATTATATTTTAGTTCCTTAATACCTCACAAAGGCCTGGCGGGCGCGACCGTACAAGCGTACGTGAAACGCAGCAGCTCTTTATTGCCAATTTTACCTAAATTAGATATAAAACTTAAATCCGGACGAATCCGAAACCAATCTTTTTTGCACTGTCTTCACAAACCTTTATCAAATGTAATGGCACCAACAACAGCATGGAGCAGGGCGGAGCAGTATCACAAAATCGTTAATGAAATCTTATAATCGTAGAGAAAATTTACTGAATTCTCGATTATTTTCAAATGTTAATAACTATGCAAATATATGTGAAGTTGTTTTTCATCTTTGAGTTGGTGTGAGTGTGAGTGTGAATGGGCCTAATGTATGGGGAATGATGTAATGAGAGGTTGGCAGTAATGTGAAGAAGCGAGAGGATGGATTCCCTCGATGGAGAGTGATGTGAGCGAAGGCGTGTTACATTCAAAGTGATTTATCGTTAACCAGTATTATTATTAATATATCTATATTAAATTTGTCATTCCATATTGAGTGTTATATTAAATAACCTTCCTCATTTGCCATAATATACCTGATGAAAAAGTAAAACCTTTTGGAAAGTGTAGTATATACCTTCCAGAAAAGCTTCCATAATGCAAGAATTCACAAAATTTCTTTACAACATGTAGAAAACTCTAATAAGCCAACGATGTTTCAGAGGACGGTTAAGGGGGTAGACACGGGTAATGCAGCGCGCTGTAATACCCACATAATGTGCCCGAAACATGGGTTTGGGGGGGATACGTTTTTCGTCCTTATATGAGCAAATTTTGGGCTGCGCGAGGTCTCATTCGAAAGAAGAAGGTTCAGTGCAGGGCGCTCTGGTCATGGTTCGACGAAATTGTGTTGATATCTAATAATACGAGTGTTCAAAGTAGAGCAAAAGTTGACAAAACACACCCGCATGAATCCAAGTATTTTTAGGTCACTAAAAGAGTTTTGTGACTCAAACGATGACCACAGCGCCCTGCACTGAACCTTCCTCTTTCGAATGAGACCTCACCGAGCTCAAAATCTGTTCATATAAGGACGAAAAACGTATCCCCGTGATTGCATTCCCAAATACGAGTTCCGCCAGATTGGCGATAATACAGAACAAGTCACATGACAAATTTAGTTTAGGTAGTGGATGCGAGATGGCGCCTACTCGGGAGGTCTGCCAACGTGGAATCATAGCAAAACTGAAGCGTTAGCTGGATACATGTGCCACAGCAAAAGCGTGATACAGTCAATGTATGTATTTTTGGACGATTGTAGGTTAGATTATATGCATTTTAGGCATACATTAACTAGAAACTGCTGGAAACTGTGTACATTTAATAAATTCACGCTTTTACTGTAACACATACATCACCGCTGCCGAATATATGTTATAATTATATGGCCACATTATTTCAAATAAAAAAAGAGATTGGAATTTTTGAATAACACTGGAAGTAGTGATTTTCTGATATCATATTTTCAGAATGTGGAAGTTACAGATATTATTTGCAATTATTGTTTTTATTATTATTCTTCCGACTATTGTATATAACATATAACAAGGAAAAGTCTCCAAATCGGTCAACAGTCGACTCCTTGATTTTTTTTGTAATTCTTTTCGCTCCTATGCAGAGATGGGCATTATTTAATTAAATGAATATACTTCTGAATGGCCCCAGTGGCCGAACCACACGAGGTTTGGGGGGAGGGTGTGTGTACCCTAAATCTAAAATTCTATTTAGCTTCAGGTATTTATTAGTTTCCTTCGGAAAATTTCGGGCGGGATCGGGCGGGGTCCCGATACTTTCGTATTGCTCGAGATCCTGACGGGTTCGGGATCCCGAGACTCGATTCGAGCTACAAGCATGACCGCCATGAGCGGGCAATTTGATTTCAGGTCGGCTTGGTAAAACTCGGGCGCGATCGGCTCGAAAGCCAGCTATTATGAGGGGACCGAGACGGAAAGAATTATGTATATCATTTATATCGATACCAGAGTGATAAGTTTTTACCTTTCTGTCTCCTGTTGAATCATAATTTGTATCTTATTATTTATGTACATATATATGTATTTTCATTGCTACCAAATAGTCTGTGAATACTGAATACGTCCATATACGTACTTAAATAAATACCATGTTCAGAACTTGGGAAGAAGACTATTTTTATATTGACAATATTGTAAAATCTGAATAAAATATACTTCACACTTAGTACTTTATGTAAAGGGAATATATAGGGTATTATCTTTTTCCGGATAGGTTGAGATTTAAAATAGAAAACGTACGAACTATAAGCATACAAAAAGGAATATTTCCTGGATGTTTCATAATAACAACAATATACAGGAGGCGAATATTTTATCATTTCAAATTAACGTGTAAGAAACATAATTTTTCTATGTTCTCAGGTAATAATTTTAATCTATTACTGGTAACGATATCGTCCGATCGCGTCCGAGTTTTGCCAAGCCGACCTGAAACCAAATTGTCCGCTCATGGCGGCTATGCTTGTAGCCCGAATCGAGTCTCGGGGTCCCGAAACTGTCGGGATCTCGAGCAATACGAAAGTATCGGGACCCCGCCCGATCCCGCCCGAAAGTTGCCGGCCTGTCCCGAGCCCGAAAAATCGGGTAACCGCACACCCCTAGTTACGAAACTTACCGGCCAATAAATCTGAATACGAGCTTAGAAGTTCGAATAATCGACGAGAACCTTTGTGTCCCGAGCCGCGCGAGATCGCGGTCCTCGGCGATGTGTCATCGATTATAAAGGAAGAGAATTTGTTTATTTTTCATCGTATCAATATGAAAGTGCCACAAATGGATTCCTGGCATTCTCCCGATTAAATTGACCGAAAATAATTTAAATCGGACTATTTTTAAGGAAACGGGCTTTCAATTCTGCAAACAATTTTTCACGTAATTTCCTTAATTTTGGTCCAAAATATGTCATTTTTGGGGCCAATTTGATTGAGAAAACATGAGGAATCGACTGACGTCACTTTCGCAAAGATCTGATTAGAAATGCAGAACTGCAGATTTGTCACTGCTTAGCACGCAACATTGTATGGCCCCGCTGGTTTCTAGCGTCGATTTCTTGTCAGCGTGCAGGACAAGAGGGGACTTTTCATGGCGAAGGAAAGTCAGCCTTATATAGAACTCAAATCGAGAAAGACTTTGCTGACAAACTTTAAATTCATGTCCAACAAATACTTTAATTGTAAAATTTAGACGACAAACTATTGTTGAATATCGCCCGTTCTTTCATATGCATCACTTGGTTGGGAAATCCTGATCCCACCTTTTCATGCATTTACCTATTGAAATGTTGCTTCAAGTCATCGGGAAATTGAATTGCTTTTTCTTGTACATACATATATCTGTTCGCGAGTATGTATCACGAATGACGCGACTTTGGTTTCCCAAATAAATTCACATTTATCAGGGCCCTCGTCTGAACCGCTTGTGAAATAGCGCACCAGCGAGAGACCCTCGGTCGACGGCGACTTGAGTCATCCAGTACTGAATATGAAAATGTTCATATTTCTCATTACACCTTGATAAGAGTGGATTGGTGAGTTTACATCCACGAACATGAGTCGAGACGCAAAGCAATTCGGTCTATTTTTTTTTATGAATGTATGGTTAGGACCAGGGTTGCCAGATGGTTTTAATGTCCGGCCGCCAGATCGCGTAGGAAAAGTAGCCCAAAAGCGCCAAAATTTAAATATCTTGAATGAAAAGGATGAAGGATGTTTAAATATTTTCTTCATTTCTTTTACTTACACTAAATAAACTTTATTTGAGTAAAAACAATATAATAAAATTAAAATGTCATAAAACAGTGATAAATTATTTTATGAAATAAAAAGCTTAGAAGCAATTGTCCTGTTCTAATTCGCCAAAAATTTCTAATGCTTCTTCGGCGTTATTTTCTTTGTTATAGTTATAGATAAGTTCCGACGTAAAATTAGAAATCATATTTTTGGTGATTTTAAAGTTCCTGCAGCAATAATCGTTGTTATTTGCATGGATTCTGATTCTCAACAGGGCTTCCATCATTTCTAATACCATTTTATTGCGACATTTACTTTTAACAATATTCATGGTTGAAAAAACTCTTTCAACTATTGCATTACTAAACGGTAATGATAATACATTAAGAGCATACATGGCAATGTCTTTAAAAACATGATTTCCTCCGGCATCTTTAAATTGCAATACACACGACCAGAATCCATATGCATCGGAGCAATCGCAATCAGTGACTGATACCCAATTAACATCCAAAAGTTTATTATATTGTAATTCTAATGTTCCAAGGTCATCGAATTTATTAAAATCACATAAAAAAGGCAAATCTGTCAGTTTAGACCTTAGCTGATTTAAACAAATTTCTGGCGACAAGTTTCTCATTTTTTTAAAATGGTCCAAACTCTTTGGCAGTCTTATTGACAATTCATAACATAAGCTCTTCAGATAGTTAAACATTTTATGCTCCAAAAGTTTCCTTTTTTCAGGAGTAATAGGATATTTTTCCAAATTCTGGTAATAGTCTATTCCAAAATCAGCCCTTTTAACATCTACTAAAGCTAAGTCATTATTTATTTCTCTAATGAGAGTTTGTGCACCTTCGTTAATAAATACAGGTTTGTAGATTTTTCTGCATAAAAGCATAAATAGTCGCTCCAAATTATCATAAGCCTTTGTTACATCCATATTTGTTTCTTGAAAACATAAATTTTCTTGGTTTATCTCAAAAAGTAGGGGTTTTAAAAATTTAAAATACAATAAGTTTTCATTGTCATTGAACATATCACATAATTGTCTTGCTGTGTAACATTTTTCTTTTTTAACAAAGAAGTTGAAATGCGTTTTCAGTTCAAGCCAATTTTCTAAAATTACTTTTATACATTGATACCGAGATAACCATCTTGTTGTGGCAGGCTGCACAAACATATGAAAAGTTCTATTTTCATTGATGTTTATTAAATCATACACCTTTTTGTATTCAATTCTACGATTTGAACTTTGTGAAAACCAAGAATATACTTCTCTGCACATAAATTCAATATGTGCTGGAAGTTCTTCTGTGGATTTTGAACAGGCATTATTCAGTGAGTGACAAACACATCTTATTAGTTTTAGATTTGGCACATCCTTTTGCAATAGAGCAAATACTGAGTGGTTCATCCCACAAAGGCTATTAGCCCCATCAGTACCAAGCCCAATTAAATTTTTAAGTTTTAAATTATATTTTGTTATATATTCTTTAATAGAAGTATATAACACATCAGCAGTGCTATTTTCGACAATCATTAAACCCAAAAATTCAGTCACATGTTTCATTTTGGGCATAGAGTAATATCTGATGCATAGGCATAAATATTTAACAATAGAGATATCCGTAGACTCATCTATAATAAGAGAATACATGGAATCTCCAATATCCTGAAGTAAATTACTGAAGATGCTAGGTGCTATAACGTATTTTATTAGGCCAGAACATTTAGTACGATGAAGCTTTAATTTATCAAGTTTTGAACCTATAATATAATATATAGGATATATAGAAATATTATAATAATATAGAGAATATATAGATATATTTCTATAATGTATAGAAATATTGGAGAAATAGTTTTAGAAGAATTGCACCAAACATAATATTTAAATAAAAAAAAGTCCTGAACCTTTTCCGAGATCTGTTAATATTTCACCTAGATGATCTATGGATTTAATTGAGCTATGCATAGCGATATATATTGCTAATTTTATATCCCGCATCTTGTCCTCATTTGAAACATTAACAACCAAATTTAGGGTTTCTTGTTTGTTTTTTTGAGGATTCAATATTTTCATCTCCTGCTCATGACGTTTAGAAGATGCATGTTTTTTCAAATCTGTGACATGAGCTCTTATAGCCACCTTGCAAACTATACACCAAGCTTCATTCGTTGTGTGAGGATTAAAATTCTCGTTAGCTGTTAACCACCCTAAAAAGAAGTGTATTTACGTATATAGTTAAAGTTAAAAAAAATCTATAATTATGAAAGGCAAAAACCGTATAACTTTGAAGATAAGAGTCTAATGTCATGTATAAACGTAGGCCGAATAATTTAATGGTTATCATCACTTCAAAATCTTAATACAGTATTATAATTTATTACTTCTTGCCCAATTTTCGTGCTCCCATTGCTTTTTATATTTGCGAGTATATTTCGCCCACTTTCCCATGACTTTGTTTTAAGGTAAATCCTGGAGACGCAGTCGGGTCGGAGAGTTGGTCGAAACTCGAAACAGTGACGTATCTTTTAACCCTGCCTTTTCATGGGACGCAAGCAGCAGCACATCAGTTGGTCTTTCCGCGCGTTGATTGGCTGTGTCTTTTAACGTTGATTAAAACTTAGAAGGCACAGCCAATCGGCGCGCGGAGGGACCCAAATGCTGCTGCTCGCTGCCCATGAAAAGATACCGTAATTTTTTGTAGCCCAATTCAGCAACCCTGTTCGATACTGTAGCCCAATTCAGGCGCCAACCGCCAACTGCAATATTTAAGCGCCAATTGGTGTTGAAAAGTAGCCCAAATGGCGGAATTCCGCCCAATCTGGCAACCCTGGTTAGGACACACACTACGTTCTCTAAAAATGGACCGAATTCCTCCATATCTGACATCATTTTCATCGAGAAACCCCAAAAACTCCATTGATAATTCTTTCCTCAACACTTATCAAACATGAACATTTTATCTAGCCCGTCGGTTTTATTGCTCTCGGCTGTCAACGGGTGGTCTACTGGGGCCCGAAGGTCCTCGCTCGCAGCGAGAAAGCAAAACGGTGGGATGGGTAGGTCTTTCCCGATAATCCGAGCCCAACCATTTGCGTGCGCAGCTTCATGTTGCACGTCAAAAAATTCTTTTAATTACAATTAGTAATTCAGTTTGTAAGTGCAATTAAATTGGGCGTCATTAAAATCATGCACTGTTCATTAATTTTAACTAATTGACCTATTCATTTCTTTTTTAATTCATTAATGTAGTGCTCTGGTGAAGAACATCGTAATACGTACAGTTACTCACAAAATTGAGCGTACACTTATGTTGGTAGTGAAAATTGGCGGGAGAATGAATAAAAACGAACATATTTGAGTGTAACAAACGCAATATATATTTATTTATTTTGTGTAGCGAATGATTAATACATTGTTTTTAAAAAAACATTAAGTAATTGTGTATATTTAATTGAAAACGTAAAAATACAGGTATTTTACTGACACAAAATTGAGCGTACATATAGATATTTAGAGATTATAATATATGAATAAATAGATATTAATATTTTGTGGCATAACCTTTCGCTTCAATAACAGCCTGTAATCGCCGTGGCATCGATTCAATGAGTTTTTGAATGTAGGAAGGCGAAATATTGTCCCATTCTTCGCGTAATTTTAGTTTTAACTCGTCTTTATTTCTGCAATTGTAATTTAACAATTTAGATTTCAGTTCTCCCCAGACATGTTCGATCGGGTTAAGATCGGGTGACTGGGGAGGGGTTTTTAATAATTTTGGCACATTATATAATAACCATTCTTGCACCAAATACGATGCGTGCTTCGGATCATTGTCCTGTTGAAAGTGGTATACACGCGGCGTTTTTAACTTTTGTGCTGATTGTTTTAAATGTTTTTTTAGAATATTTAAATATTTCATTTTGTCCATTATACCTTCAATGAATTCTACATTTCCGGTACCATTGGTGCCTATACACCCCCATACCATAACCGAGCCTTCTCCGTGTTTTACTGTTGGACATGTGTTGCTAACATGATGTTCTGTATTGGGCTTCCTCCACACAATTTGCTTTCTCCCATCACGTCCAAATAAATTTATTTTGGTTTCATCGGAAAATATGACACTTTTCCAAAAATTGTCATCACAATTTATATAGGCTTTAGCGAACTGTAAACGCTTTTCTCTATTGGCTTTCGAGATATAAGGTTTCTTCCTGGCCACTCTACCGTGATACCCTTCTTTACGTAAAGTTCTCCGAACTGTTTCTACCGATATATTTTTTTTAATACGGGTTGAAACCTCCGTTGTTAAATTTTTCATATTAATTCCTGGATTTATTTTAATTTGTCTGCAAATAAATCTATTATCGATGTCCGATAATATCTTCTTCCTTTCTCGTCCAGGTTTATTACGAATTGTTCCTTCGTACTTATAATGATTAACAATTTTCTGAATTGTGGAATAGGTTTTACTCACAATTTTACCCACTTCACGCAAAGATTTCCCTTGGCAATATAATTTTATAATTAATTGACGAGTAGAAATGTCTGTTTCGTTCCTCCTGCTAGCCATTTCGCTAATACTCAATAAACAGATAACAAGTAGTCATTTGTTTTAGTTTCTTAGCAACCGCATATCGAGAACCATTTCGCGGGACTTTCCCTTCAATAATACCATCATTCAACCTATGCAGCCAGCGTAATTTGTAAAATTAGTTATGTGTACGTTCAATTTTGTAGCAGTAAAATACCTGTATTTTTACGTTTTCAATTAAATATACACAATTACTTAATGTTTTTTTAAAAACAATGTATTAATCATTCGCTACACAAAATAAATAAATATATATTGCGTTTGTTACACTCAAATATGTTCGTTTTTATTCATTCTCCCGCCAATTTTCACTACCAACATAAGTGTACGCTCAATTTTGTGAGTAACTGTAGCTAATATTCTAGGCCCTAGAATCTACGATATTGTCAATGTGCAATTGAAACGCACGCCACTTCACACTATCGTTTCTTAGCATTCATACGGCGTGATTTTCTAGCTAGAGTCGTCAAACGCGATGCTCGCCAACAATCATGTGTCTCGCTGAATTTCGTGGGCTTCGACGCTCGAAACCAGCGGGACAATACTATGTTGCACGCTAAGCAGTGACGAATCTGAAGGTCTGCAATTTCTAATCAGATCTTTGCAAAAGTGACGTCAATCGATTCCTTACAATTTTATATATAATGTTTGTTCATAACTGCTCTCTGCATAGGATGTGTAATATGTGTATTTCATGTTCTGTTTCGGTGCTTTGCTAGTAAAAAAATGTCTAACCTAACAAACTTCATTTTCTGGGGACATCCCCTCATCTATTTTCACTTTTCACTTATAATTCCTTACTGCTAACGTAGAATATTGTAGCATAAGCACATTTCAAGTAATTAAAATGTACAATGAATATTCTACGTTTGCAGTACCAGCCGACTTCCGTTTAAATTTGTATAAGTACAACGCAACAGCTGAGAATTTCTTTCCTTATTCAGAATAAAGTACGGAAATAGCAAACAGCTCCCTCTCGCGTTTACCAGGCAATCGTCGATCTATCGGTATTACCATTTCTGTACAGAAAAAACCTGCTGTAATACCGACCTGCCGAAGCGGCCAGGTTACGTGACGTGTCTACCTAGTGTTGTAAAAATGAGCTTCGAGCCCTGAGCTTCAAGAGCTCGAGTCGCGGTTCAAACCCTAAAGGCTCGAACCCTTAAGGCTCGAAGCTTGTAGCCGTAAGAGCTCGAGCCTTTAAAGCTCGAGTCTTCGAGCTCGAACGCTCGAGTCGTATAAGTTGTATGTAGTGAAGTGATGTACACAGCTCGAGTGAATTATTTCCGTGACGCCCAAACTTCGTTAACCTATTACTGATTGGATGATCAAATATATGTATATATTTTAAGCAATGTTTGAAACTTTCCTTTATTACAAAATACATACAAATATTTAAACAAAATATAGAAGTCACTTTAGAGTGTTATAGGCCGAACCAACAAGGGTTTCTCAATTGTCTACGTTTACTTGATCTGATAGACAAAGCTGGGCCACTTTTTTCGTTATTTACGTGAACTTCGACCTAATATATTTGATAGGTTATACTTTCAAAGTATGAAAAAAGCTTTAAAACACAACCCTCGAAACCGTTAAGGAGGTATTATTATGCTTTCCAAATCATTTTTTTACATGTTTTTATTTTTTAGTTTTTATTCACATGCAAGGCTTTATTACTTCGAATGTGATAAAGGTTTTAAACTTACATAAATAATTTTAAGCAGGCAAAAAAATCGGGGCCACTTAAAAGATAATATCCCTAAAGCATAAGACAATGAAATTAACATTAAATCTAAAATATCATGCTTTACTTAGACCGTAGAAAATACAGCCACGATTGTAAACACATGGAAGCTTGTATTGTGGACTGACTCAGTCTATTTCTCTTTTTGATGATTAAATTGCCAGCTTTAGAAAAAGATTCTTCACTTGGAACACTCGTAGCTGGTACTGATAGAATGTCCAAGGCCATATTATTTAAATTGGGGAAACACGTTTTCCGCTGGTACCACCAAGCAACTGGATCCACCTCTTCTGATTCCTGGGCTGTATTTATGTATATATCAATCTCATTACAGCGATTAAGATCTTTTACTTTATACACGCTTGAAAATATCGAAGCAGTAGGAAAGCTTGTTTCTGATTCCTTCTTTTGTAGCTGTTGTGCTACAGGTTCTTAGGTATAATTTGTTTCAAAATAGTGCCTTAATTTTTTTAATGGGTCCGGGTTTCCTCTCCTCACAAAATAATCATTATTTAAGCGGGAATCCAAAATTACTGCGAATTCGGTCAAATCGTTTAAAAGTGGCTGTAGATACTTATTAAATTTTGCTTCCATGATAGTAGCACATGCTTTAAGAATGATGTCGTCCTTATAGTTAGATATGTGCTGTAATAATATCTGCATAGAAATAAATAAAAATTAGTTAATTAATAATTATAAATAATTAAAATTGTATATGCTGTAATTTATAATAGTACCTCAATAACAACTTGTATGTGACATATACTGGGATATTTCGATTTCGATAAAATAAGAGTGGCTTCATTAAAGACACTAAGATATTTCGTTATTAATTCGATATTGCCCCAGGAGTCAATATTGTATTCAATAAATTCTCGTCTTTCCTCACATAAATAATTTAGAACTTCTTTCATTTTAATAGCACGTTCTAACATTAGGTATGTTGAGTTCCAGCGAACTGACATATGTTTAACAAGTTCTAAATGTTTTACGTGTAATAAATTGCAACGCTCTTCAAATATTTGTTTTCTTTTACCAGAAAACGTAATAAAATGAACGAGTTTTGATACTTTATTAACTTCGTCCTGAATTGTCTTTAAACCACTTTGTACTGCTATATTCAAAACATGGGCAATACATGGAATATGAGTCACATTCCTGTAATCTTCATTGAATGCTTTTAATAATGATAAACATTTATAATTAACTGCTGCATTATCTGTGGTCAGAGCTACAAGTTTATTTGTGAGATGAAATTCTTCAATTACTTGTTTCATTTTTTGCATAATGTTTTCAGCTTTATGAGGGTATGGAATACTGTCAAAATCAAAGTAATGACTGCATTGTGCCATTCATCGTAAAATGGCTAGTGATAACCATGTATGGTTTGCTTGTTACCGAGGTCCAAAAGTCAAATGTTAATGATACTTTATGGCTTAATTCTCTAAAATGTTTAATAATTCTATTCTTTTCTTCTTTAAATGTGTTCTGAATTGTCTGATGTATGGTATACCTGCTAGGAAGTTTATACTCTGGGTTTAATCCGCTCAAGAGTTTAACAAACGCTTCTTCTTCCACAATACGGAGTGAATGACTTCCATGAATTATGAACTCCATCAACAATTTTTGTACTTCATTATGAGGTTTCGATTTCCCAACTTTTAGAATTTTTTGTACAGTATTTAAGTCGTGTTTCATATAATGTTTTTTTAAAATACTGTGTGACGTTTTCAAAGAAAAAATATATTTGCAACTGCGGCATTGTATTTTATCTTCTTTCTCTTCAAAACAATTCCATTTCCACGAACTTCTGTGGTTGACCCTTATTGACGTTATCCCATTTTCATTATCGGAATTTTCACTGAAGAAACTGGTGAATGATACAGATGCTCCATCCATTGCACAATTTGAATTTTAGTTTGATCTTTACACTTATACTTTACTAATACGCTAATAATTAATAATACAAGTGCGTACAATAGTATTTCTTTGCAATTAAACTATAATAAAACTTTGTCATACAACTTAAAAATAACGATGTAACCACTATTATATTAATTTCAGTTTATTATGTGCACTTTTTATAATTTCTATAATGTTTCTGCTCACTATATTCTTTCTTTAAACGTTCCTCAACACGAAACTAAATGAAAATGATCGTTATCGTCAGCATTATGTACTTCGATTTCCTTAACGATTGAAACAAAATCGGTTAAATCGCCTTTATGATCTGCTCGGTTAGCTCAGTCGGTACACTGGTGTTGTACGGCAATGATCAATTAATTTTATGTTGAGAAACGTTCAAACGAAGAATGTAGTAAGCAGGAACACTATAAAAGTTATAAGAAGACCAGATAATATACTAAAATTTATATTATAGTGATTGTGTTGCTGTTTTTGTTTTATTATAATTTTATCAAAGAGTTTTGTTACAAATGACTACGATTACAAAAGAATACTATTGTATAGTTTTGTACTTTATTGTATTATTAAAACACGTATCCAACCAATTTTTGTAACAAGCAAACCATACATGGTTATAACTAGCCATTTTACGATGAATGGCACAATGCAGTCTCTACTAATTGATTTTGACAATATTCCATACCCTCATAAAGCTGAAAACCTAATGTTAGAACGTGCTATTAAAATGAAAGAAGTTCTAAATTATTTATGTGAGGAAAGACGAGAATTTATTGAATACAATATTGACTCCTGGGGCAATATCGAATTAATAACGAAATATCTTAGTGTCTTTAATTAAGCTACTCTTATTTTATCAAAATCAAAGTATCCCAGTATATGTCACGTACAAGTTGTTATTCAGGTATTATTATAAATTACAGCATATACAATTTTAATTATTTACTATTATTAATTACCTAATTCTTATTTATTTCTATTCAGATATTATTGCAGCACATATCTAAGTTTAAGGACGACATCATTCTTAAGGTATGTGCTACCGTTATGGAAACAAAATGTAATAAGTATTTACAGCCACTCTTAAACGATTTGAGTGAATTCGTTGTAATTTTGGATCCCCGCCTAAATAATCGCTGTAATGAAAACGATATATACATAAATACAGCCCTGGAATCTGAAGATGCGGATCCAGTCGCTTGGTGGGACCAGCGGGAAACGTCTTCCCCAAATTTATACAAAATGGCCTTGGACATTTTATCAATACCAGTTACGAGTGTCCCAAGCGAAGAATCGTTTTGTAAAGCTGGCAATTTAATATCAAAAAAGAGAAATAGAATGAGTCAGTCAACAATTCAAGCTTCCATGTGTTTACAGTCGTGGCTGTATTTTTTACGGTCTAAATAAAGCATGATATTTTAGATTTAATGTTAATTTTAATTGTCTTATGCTTGAGGGATATTCACCTTTAAGTGGCCCCGATTTTTTTGCCTGCTTAAAATTATTTATGTAAGTTTAAATTTAAGTTTAACGTTTTACAATAGAGGTTGCATAAAATAAGATATATAATATCAAGGACGTGCAGCTAACTTCATTACTATTAAACACAAAAGCCTCTAGCTTCGAGAGCTCGAGCTTCATATGACATTAGCCTTAAAGGCTGAGTCTTTAAGGTTAAGGTTTAAAGCTTTGAAGACTCGAGCTTTATACAACACTATGTCTACCCCATTAAGAAAGAATTGCGAGCTCTAAAATCTCTTAACTTTCGACGAAGCCTATTGCTTTATGAGTGCACAAATGAAGAAAAAACAATATTCCTACATTGTTCCTCAGATATTCAACTGCCTCGAGCACCAAAAATTTTACGGTTTACGCAAAATTTTTTAAATCGATTTATGTCCGGGTTTTGGGGCCAAATACCCCACTGTGCGTTGTAAATCTCAAGCTTTACTCCTTATTAACGAAATTTCTTTGCTGTCACCAAATGTTCCCAAGGTTAAAGGACTATATGAGTTTATTGCCCGCGCGTGGCCCGGAAATCTCCCGCTGACCGTGAAAATGCAAGGGCTAAGGGCGGTTAGGTTTTTTCACTCTGGAGAGTGTCCGCTGTGGATTGTAGGCGGTCACTCGTTGCCATCCCCGTTTTTTCTCCAACTCACCAATAGCACTGACTAATTTCAACTTGCCCAATAAGCAACAAGTTTGTTTTCTCTACCGACTCTGTTTTCCCCTCCACCGAAAAGATTTTATGAAAGATTGTACGAAGCGGGTCTTTTAGTCTAATTCAAACACCCAACAACTACCGTTAAGGAACTAAGGTTGGTATCATATATATTGGCCGGTGAGCTTCGTGAGGGGTATTCTCCCACCACACAGTTTGCCTGCCTCGGTGCTCCTTTTCTCAACGTTTTCTGACTCGCTCTCGTTCCATCTCGCTCTCGCCTTCGCAGAATAAGAGTGAGCCAGAAATGGTGGGGATAGTGCCAAGCTTCTGGGGTATAGACCAAACCGAGCTGTCAGCGTAGAAACACACACATCATAATAGGTGTGCGTTAGCTACGAAAAAATTCAGGAGCTTTATTGGTTAGAACATTGATACTTTGTCGATAGCTTCATCTCGTATTGGTCTACGCATAGCTTCGTAACGCACACAACTATTACGCTAAGAATAAATAACAGCCAAACGGCTAGGTTCAGGCGGAACCGAGCAGCGTTCCCGTTACCCCACCATACCCTGCGAGGACCACACAACTCCAAGTGACAAATCCACGATCGTCAGATGGTGGTGGCTGATTTCTCCTCAATCGCTGTTCCCGAAAACGAATTCACCGGCCAATATATTTGATACCGACCTTAGTTCTTGATCAGGCACTAATTTTTTATCAGTTCATGAAATAAATCATTCTTTTAAGTTTATGTCAATAAATAATTGATTGAAACAATTACTAACATGAAAATTGATAATTCAAAAATATATGTTGTCTGTGAAAGTAGTTAATATTGTTAGTTTTCTTGAAAATAAATGTGTAAGGTAGTCCACGTGAAGGAAGCCCCTGTTGAACGCCATCTCTTACTGTTCGAAGTAACAGATCACCATTGACGCCACAGTCGATTTCTTTGCTGGGTGTTGCGGTATTAAAGGTTATTTTCATACATTCTGTTTACAATAGTTTACTTTAGAATGTAGCGCAAAAATTTTATTATTATATGTGTCATTTTGTTTTAAAAGTCAGTGATCATTATTTAGTTCCAATTTTTTCTTGTGGAACTAATTTTTGATCACCTGAATAAAAAATAAGTTAGGACATTATAAAATTATAGAAAAATTAAATTTAGATGGTATAATACTAAAAATAAGTTTATTTGGTAGTTCCTTTTTAATTAGTATTAGTATCTGATCAAATATTAGTTCCTTACCTGATAAGAAATTAGTTCCCATGTATTTCAAATGATCATATACTAGTTCCTCACCTGATCAAAAAATTAGTTTCTATGTATTTTAGATGATCAAAATCTAGTTCCAGACACTGATCAAAAATTAGTTCCCATGTATTTTAGTTGATCAAAAACTAGTTCCTAGTCACCTTATTATTCCGTACCTTATACATAATTAAATTATACTTCTTTTCATCTGTTTATAATTTTTCCTTAAGGCTGCCGTCTCATTTTTGTTATGGTCCGAATAGTGATCCCCCAGGAAGTGATCGGTATAAGCGCAGCCATTTGTCACGATTTGGAACAAAACCGGAAATAAACATAACCTAACTGTTCATTCTATCTCTTTCTATCAGTATTTCTGTTTCTTTCTTTATTACAGTTTCTTCCTCTGTCTACTTCCGCTTTTGCTCCAAATCGCAGCAACCAATCAGCGACGATACACATTGTTCCGATCACTCTCTAGAGGATCACTAGGTCCGAATAGATCGAAGCGTCCCCAGTAAACAAACGGACACTAATGAAACTACTGCGGTCGATAAAAAGAACTTGTACAGAGATGACATCTCCAGGTACTCTGGGTTGACGAATTTTTCACGCATAGTTGCCACATATTTTGTTCTCTCTGTGTCTGCCGCGCTGTTGCCACAGAGTTCTCTCTTTTTATCGAGAAGTCTTGAAGGAATACAGCACGAGAGCTGCGTCTAGCGTCAGAACCTCGCTGAACGTAGCAATAATGAAAGATAGAGGGGTCCGGGAGTGTAAGAAGGAAAGATGGAAATATACCAAACATGACACAATTTGAACTATCATTATTAACAATATTACAAATAAAATTTATTTGCAGAATTGAAAGCTCGTTTCGTTCAAAATAGTCCGAATTAAATTATTTCACTTTCGTATTGATACGATGAAAAATAAAGGAATTCTGTTTCTGCATAATCGATCATACATCGCCGAGCAACTCCAGGCGACAGGTTAGACGGGTGAGTAATACAATGTCGCTCGGCTCGAGCTTCGGGGTACCTCAAGCATGAAGGCCTTCGATTAAAAAAATTATTTTTAGCCGACGGATGAACTCAAGTCGAATAAACTGATTCATTCCTGGCGTTTCAAATAAAACCAACTCTGGGTTATTTTTATTCAACGACAAATAAAAATAAATTCTCTTAAATTTGATAGGTTATTTCAAAAATTTATGAAACACTATTAATTTGCGTATCAATATCCCTTCTAAATTTCGCAATTCTTATTATCTTCTCTCATTTTGTGCAATATTTATGTTTCCTTGCGAAAAAATATAATGATATGATTGTTCAATGATTGTTAATTTTGTTTGTTTTAAAGAATGTAAAACTTTCACATTTTCTATCGTATCGGCATGAACGTTTCAGTAACATTCTGCTGAGATTTTCCATATGAAAATAAATTTAAACACGGTATAAATCGGATTATGTTTAGCATTATCAGATTAGTAATGTTACATTTATAGTCAATTATCTAGTACAGTCCTAGAAATAAACCGATTTATACCCTTTTTCAACTCATTTTAATCTAAAAAATCTCAGCAGTATGTTACTAAAAATTAACAAAATTTCAAAAAAACCCGGCTGCTTAAAATGGGAAAACTAAAATGACAAAAACAGGACTTAATTCATTTATACATGGTATATTATTTATCATAAATGATTTGATGTAATTACATTAGCACATTACATTCCCCACACGGACAAAGAGAGAAACATATAATTTACAAAATTCGCTGCAGTTGAAATGTCACTATATAAGCATGAATTTGTAGTTAATTTGAGAAATATTTACATACATATAAAACTACTAAATTTTCAGTTTACCTTTAACGCACTTGTTATTCCATTCATAAATGAAAACAGTTCCACAGGATCGCAAGGATTCTTCGTATAAAATTGTACTCATTCACAATTTCATCGGGCTCAGCGAATCCAAATGTAGAAAATTCGATTTATCTGCGTGATGGGTAAACAAATAAATACTTAAAAATGAAAAACTCAAATAATTTCAGTCCATCGAATGTCTACTACTTTATAAAGTAGGTCTGCACCATAATTGGAATCAATTTATCGTTAAAATGGGCCAGGCATGGGAATTAAGTGAACGCAGCAGCCGATTTTCGAAGGCAACGCCTCCTATCTCTCGCCGCGCGTCTTGCCCCCCGCGGCGGCCCAGGTGCTTCGAGCGCCTCAGACCCCTACCATATGAACCGTGCGTGGCGCATTGGGGCGACACTGTATCAATAGGTTTCGACATCGTGCCAGAGAGCATGATTGTCGACGCGTATTTGTTTTGTTAACGCACCACTCGCGGTTCACGTGGTACGGGCCTGAGGCGCTTGAAGTCCCTTTGAAAATCGGCCGCTGCGTTCACTTAATTCCCATGCCTGAGATGGGCAATTCCTTGTAAACAGAGCCAGCGTGAACTTTTGCTTGGCAGGGCTCCAAAATTGTGCGGGACCAAAAAAAAAAAGACACATTTATATTCACATGTCAATTTTATAATAATGTCTATGCATAGGGCCACGCAAAATTTACGATGAACGTTTCGTAGCCCGCGAGGCCTTTTAAAACGCGTGGTCCGTACCTGTGATGCCAGATCGGGGACGGGTTCCCTCGAGAATTTCCCCCACCTCGCGCACACTACGCCGGAGCTGCGTGTCCGTGAGGTGGACTCCGAAGCGCCGAGCTCACGGACACGCTGCTCCAGCGTAGTATGCGCGAGGTGGGGGAAATTCTCGAGGGAACCCGTCCCCGATCTGGCATCACAGGTCCGGGCCGGGGAACGCACTGAATCCGCCTCGCGCCGGCCCTGCTTGTAAGTATACAGTCGACCCTCAATAGTTATAAAAAGCCGAACCTGAAAATTTGTGCAAATATCAAAGTTCTGACAATTACCGAGATGGTAACAAATCGGATACAATAATACGCAATACTTTAACGCTAAACAATTTGCTACTACTTGTTATCATTAGATTTATATAATATCTGACAGGTAATTATCCCCGCGATTTATTAACAACGAACAAAATTCGCATACAATTATTGACTTTCTATCGTAACAGTAGGAGATAACAGAAAGTATAATCATTTTAATTCACATAAGTCTACTATCTTTACTAATTTGTCGATAAAACCGTATAAAATACACAGGGGAGTACAAATTATATACTCTGTGACAACTATTCTCACGACTTTCGTAACTCAAATAAAAGACTGTACAATAATAATTCCTCGTTAGTTTTGTTACGAAGCACGAATTCGTTATATCTACTCCAAACTCTGAAAACAGAGAAAGTAACAGTAGCAAGTTAACGAGCAGACCAGGTAATCAGTAAAGAAACGTTGTCTTCACATCTGATGGCCTGTAGTCAGAGATGGGCAAAGAATTATTTGAAAGAAAAGATTCGTACAGAAATTTTTATTTCAAATAATTATTTGCCCATCTCTGCCTGTAGTTCCGTAGATGTCCACCGGGTCAACCTTAGATCATATATACCCATAGACACGGTTCCTGATAACTGCCTTGCCGCAAGGATAAAATCATCTACGTGACATCATATGTGGGCAAAGTAATGATGGAAGTTCCAGGAATGTATAAATATTTACGAAAATGCAATTTAATCATTGTCCATGCAATTTTTTATACAACATGTTTGGAACATTATTAATAATTATTAAAAAATTATTTACAGAAAAAGATATAACCTCACTTGTATAAATGGTCAATAACCATTTTGAATTATCTTTTGCCCACAAGTGATGTCACTTTTCTCCGTTATCTTTGCATCACTTTGACTCGTGGCTTCATATAGGGCAGGCAGTGTCTATGAGTATTCATGACGTAAGGGGTCAACAGCTAGGGTGAAAATGTTGAGCAGGATCGTAGCATCTCGAGGGCGACGGAGAACGTCGACGTCCTGTTCGCTACGCGAGCCTGCGCCCGACAACGTCCACGCTACCCACCCGGCAGTCGATAGATGACCTCGTTCGAGCTCCGGCTGGCTCGAACCACACGGGTTTCTCCATGTTCTCTCCACCCTAACATCCTTGTCATTAAAATCCTCGATGTTTTGGAAGCGGTAAGGACGCGGCTACAGGTGTTGCTGCCTCGAAATCCGATACCTGTTGTCTTCTCAGGAGCGCAGTCGATGCCCGCAACCGGCGAGCGGCGCGAGTATCGTTTTTTGAAAAACGATCTTCTGATAGTGGACACCGACTGGAGAGTGTCTTCCAAGATAAGATGTAGACGGCTACGGGCATTCATTTCTGATTCGTTCGACAGACTATTTCTCCCGTGAAACAGGTGTCAACGATGAAAGAGACACAGGTGTCGGTGCACGGGAATTCGCGATACTCGTCGAGCGGCAAACTGTTTTCGTTACTCGTATCGATTTCGTCGGCATGTCCTGTTTTGACGAGACGGAGGGGAGGTTATTTGGCTTCGTGTCTGGAAACGTTTCGCGACGTTTGCATGGAACACGAGGAGCACGAATGATGACCTAGAATGTAGGTGACTTCTATTGACACATGTACAGGTACGGTTCTCAAATCTACCGCTTAAGGACCAGGTTCGTTTTCTTCCGCAACACTTATTTTCGCTGCTGCTTTGTTGTGATCTGAATAATCGTTGCATCTGTTGCATTCGATGCTACAGTGGCTTCATTTGAAGGAGAAAAGTCCGCGTCAGTGATATTGAATGCATGCTTTCCAATTGAAATCTACATTTCGCGAATTCAATTCTGCCAGGATAGGGTAACTAGCAATGAATTTTATTTGAACGGAAATTAGATTTGGATAAGATTCAGTATTTAAAGATTACTTTGCGTACTTCAATAAATGTTTCGTCAAACAGTTTGACGATTTTAGTCTGATGATACTCTTTATGTCGTTTATGTTAACTACTGTTGCTGGGATGACAGTTTAATAATCGTTTTATTGCATCGGATGATCACGTTTTATAGTCGTATATACGTTGGTTTATTAAAATGTGCTGATATGTTTCTGAATGATATACTTAAATTTGATCTTCGCAACATTTGAATGTATGGTTCGTAAGCATTTTACAGCTATATTTCACTGTGTACATTAATACTTTTATTTCAAGTACTATTATTCAAACGATAATTGACACATAGACTTATTTAGGTGGAAGATAAACCTGAATAAGATTATGTTAATTTATCTGATTTGAACTAAAAGTTAATTTGTATCTGCATTATTTCACAACGTACTTTTATAGCTATATTCAATTCTTTCATTTCTATGACCATTCCTAAGGTAATATTTCGAGTAACGAGTTATTTCATTCGATTAAATGTTATTCTCAAATAATGGGAACATTCATTTTCTTGTTGTTGTATTTCGTATTTGTACATATGAATCATTTCTGAACTGAACTTGCAATTTCCGATATACTTTATTTTACCTGCTTTTGTTTTTCGCAGGACATATTTGGAACAGCTCTGACAATGAGACTTAATTGAATTGAAGTATAACTCAGTAAATTGAACTGGCAATGTGTTTTTTGTTTAAGATTCGAAAAGGATAAGATTTCTGTTGGTTTTGTGACGCAATTGGGTTTCTCAGAACTCAACCTTATCAGCTTCATAAAATAAAATGTAGAATATATTGATAAGTTAAGCACTACTTAATTGTGAAATTTACAGAAAGTGGGGTGGATCAATTCGTCGTCTGAGAGACTCAACTCATAGAAAATAACTTTGGATTAATTTATTTGGTTGTGGCATAAAATAAGGTTACACTTCACGATGAAAAAGAATCTTTGTTTCTTATTTTATGTAACTTCCTTTTGAAGAAATACATTGCACATCTAAGTAGAGATCTGCGTTCAGTAAATGTGGATGCATACCTACAGTCAAGTTTTCCGATGATCGAATTCACAGTCACCATTATCACCAGATTATTTATTCCTGGCCAAACCTGCTGGTCAGACTAAACATCATCCTTATGTAAAACTTTTTCCGTTATATATATAATTAAATCACGATAACAACAGATGTTATACGCTAGAAAGATATGAAAGAACGAGGAAAATTTTGGAAGGAATCATAATTTTTTGCATCAGTCACGTTATATGCAGTTACTCACAAAAGTATCGGCCCATGCCATACATATATTTTACTTTTTTAAGTAATGTTAAATTCAGAAGACTCGTTTTTGTTAGGTTCAGCTTGTAAATTGTTTCTTTAATGCAACTCGTGATATAAGTCTAACTTCATATTAGACAGCAAGTGAAGCAAGTAAAACATTACAGTATTTTAGGAGTAAACACAAACGAATTTTACATATTTAGGTAATTAATGTTGAAATTGGAGTTATCAGTTATAATCTACATTAGTATAAACCTTGATGAATATACATTAGATTAGGATGCATCCGACTGAGAAATTATACACAGTTTATTTAAAAAAAGTATTGTTATTTGTGGAAGTAGTAGAAAAACACGCACAAAAGTATGTGACTACCGGAGAATGACAAGAGAAAATCGTTATCTTTTCCATTTGTTTTTCTTCTTTCGTTGTTTGTATGTTTTATATTTGGTATACCCATTCAGCTCTGAGGAATCTCTCTGTTAGTGCACACTTATTCGAAACAAATGCTGAAAACGAGAGAAATTTTCGTACCAGGAACAAAATTAATTATCTCTGTATTTAGAAGTGGAATATTTCGAAGAGACATAGCAAATATTGTTACAATACCACGTTGTACAGTGAGAAACGTATATAATAACGGATTATAAAAATAATAATGTCATTAAAAAGCCCCGCATTGGTTGCTCCAAAATTTTAAGCATATGATAAAGAAAATTTTTCGACCAACCGTCAAGTATGGAGGTGGTTCTATACTGGTATGGATGATGTAGGCACTGATGTAGGTAACCTGCATTTCATTGATGGTACAATGGATCGCGTTGCGTGTATTGATATGTTGAAGCGAAATTTAAAAACGTGTGCAGAAAAATTGGGACTGAGAAATAACTTTCGCTTCCAACAAGAGTTGCTCGGGCTACAAAAAAATGGATCCTTTATAATGTATGTACATACCTAAATCTTTAAATACGCCACCCCAATCACCCAACCTAAACTGTACAGAGCATTATTTCGAAGTCCTAGGACACGATTTTGAACATTTAATAAAATGATTCTCAACTCATGATTCTCCCTGAAGTTTCTCTTCAGAAAAGTATTCTTCGCATTAACCCTTTAACTGTAGAGAATGAAAAAAATGTTTCAAGTAAATGTTATGAAATTCGATTAGAGCTGTTGAAATAAAAACAAAATTAATTAACGCAGTTGCATTTAAAAGAAATGAGTGGGCCCCCATTGCCCCCCCCCCCCCCTGAAAAATGTGTCGTACTCTAAATGATTAGTTAGTCCCAGCGTCCCATTTAATGTAAAAAGAATTGAAGTCCATATTTGCAGTGTTTTCGAGGAAACCAGCTTGTAGCATTTTATTTGGCCCACCTCGTATAATTTCTCAATTGAATGTGACTTAATTTCATTTAAAGCAGATCAATTGAGATTTATGGTAGCGTAAGTTATAACTACTTAGTAACTCCGGCTTCAACATTAATTAAATATGTAAAATATGTCATACGTAATACGTATGGTGTGGGCGGATACTTTTGTGATTAACTATATCTACAGTGGCATGAATAGTTATGGATAGACTTTTTTTAAGTGAGCGTCAAAAACATGGAAATAGATGAAAATAAATAACGAGAAGATCAACAACATACATATGTATTTAGTCTAAGGAGCATATCGGTATCCAATGAAGGCATTAAAATACGAATGAATGAAAATTCAGATTTTCGGCCAGTGTTTTATTGAAGTCTTCTGGTTGTACATTTGTTTTTAAAGAAATTCTAAAAATATTGCGCATTGATTCACAGAATGTCCTCACATGTGAAGATTAATATGCAAAGTATTGAGCTTCAATTGCTTACTTTGGCACTTGCTTAATTCTCAAACATGTAAGGATATTTTCGAGCTTTTATGAGTCGAATGTTTAATCGCAGCGGGTTGAATAATCGGGGGCAACGAATATCGATCGTCCTTACCATAGACTGTTTATTCGTTTCACGAAATGTGGTTTAGTTCGTTAGATTATGTTAAACCTGAAAATAATGTGGCTGCATCGCAAGATATTGGAGTTTCAGTGGGAATTAACTCTTGGAATTGTACACTGGAGTCCTTTTTGTCGAAACGATTTCGGCCTCTATTTGTAATTTTCAAACTACCAAAAATAAAAAAGACTTTTATGATGTAATGCATTATTATACAAGGTAAATGTGTTAAAAAACAAAATTGACCATACAGGATAAATCTTTTCCTTTTAATTTATTTTTTCTATTGACAGCGGACTTCAAATACTCCTAATATGCGCGCGCATTTGACTGTATCTGAACTTAATCGATTTTGCTATAGATGCTTTCTGTTTGTGCCTGAGTGTTTTGTTTCTATTCGGTAACTACACGACGCCCGGGGGACAATTAATCATACCACCCGTACTTTTAATCCTTCGTGGTCACACTTCTGTAAAGTTACGTGATAGTCACACTGGGTCCAATGGACCCGGCTAAATTTTAAACAGTTAGCGTACAAACTGTATCAGTCCAATCGAGTCCCAAAAATTATAATACACAGTTTGATCATTGTAGAATATGGAATAGTCGCGTTTTAGTAAGAAATTAAATAACAACAAAAAATCGGAAAGGTGTGTAAAGTCCTGAAGAAAGAACTTTTTTACTAAAACAATCATATCTTTTTTATTTCTCAATTAACTTTCGTACAGATTGTGGCTGATACTAATAAGATATAGTCCTTTTAGAAAACATACAGTTCATACTGTGCGTTTCAAAAAAGGTATTTATTTTTAGATCTGAAGATGGTCAATTGTGAAGTAAAAAACACGTTTAATTTAGTGAAATAACTATTTCTTAATATTAAAATGATTCTTATTATTATTTTTATTCATAAGTAAGTAATTTAACAATGAAAAGAATTGAATCCAGTCTTCTCCCCCGCATTCGGCACACATATAGGTACATTCTGTGTTGGTACTCATTATACACACATATACTTTGGGTGAAAATAAATATTGTTACAGCCAAACACATTAAATTTTATTAAAGTAAATTTCTCGAATTAGAGTTGAATAAAATTTTTTCATTTTTTACGATAAAATATATTCGTTGGTCACACATGGGTTCGCTGGACCCACGCTCAGAACCGATGTTTTTGTAACGGCTACCACTCACTAACGAACTTTCTGATTCAAAAACTAACGGTCTCTACTGGAAGATGAAACCTCTAATTTCCGTAAAATGTCAGGCCAGTGCCATTTCAAAGCCAGGAACTTACAGGTATTAAGCTTCAAAGTTAAAAAGCGGGTTCATTGGACCCAGTGTGACCCGAAAGGGTTAACCAAACAGTATGTTATTCGGTTAGCCTTTGTTCTTTGCCATCTTCTTTCAAAATGTTTGTTGGTGTCGCGTGCCTTCTCGCTCATTCTGAGTCTCTCACACCCGCCGTGGTGACTAAAAATCATATACTGGGGGATAGAAATATACTCTTACCAGAACAGGCGACTCGTACTTCTAATGAGACAACACTGTAATAAGACAAGCAACTTTTAAACCCTGCCCTAGTTCATAGATAACAAGTCAAGCAATTTATTAATTTTACCTATAATCTAGCAAATCATGCCTGCAGCTAGCACAAATTATTTGCGGAAAACCTAAACAGATGATGACGCGTAATTAAATATGGATATGTTAATACACGTGGAAGCGTATATTTCAATAAACATGTACCCGTGACACTTCAATACACGGGTACACATATATTTCGATCCGTGTTTTTGAATATCCGTGTATTAAGAAGTATACGGATTAAAACACGAATATTGTTTTAACTACGCGTATACACGCGCACATATCGTCAGTACACGTTCAAAACCAGGACCCCTAGTTTCCACAGACTCAGCAATGTTTCCCACCCAAAACGGAAAACTTGGATACAAGCAACACCCTTTCATGTTATGCCGCTAGAGGCTCGGGCGATGTCGCTTTGTCACTGTCAACTTGTACCAGTGTCCAGTTCTAACGAGCGATTGTAAGGATTGGCCTCATAACGGATTGACAAAGAAAGTGAATAGATATTTCGAGAGTTAGCAAAATAACGTACTACGTCAGCGACCGCGGCCGAACACAAATACCCGAAACAAATGACGCGCGTGTTATAATCTAGAGACGCGGTAGCGTCTCGACGCCAAGTACATGAAAAAAAAAAAAAACACCCTGTATATGTCGATCGAACTGTCCCTGCCGCTACCGTGTATCTTTACTCGTCGCGGAGGCATTCTGACACTTATTTCATTATATCTTATTACGCCTGCAATATTTTCTAAATTTAAAGGCATTTTTCTTATGTAAACCGCATATCAGCTTTCGAATAAGACCAATTTCAATAAAATCGGTCCACGCATGCTAGAGATATCGTAATATCGTCTCATGGAAATGTCATTTCTGGTAAGAAAAATTTTTCTTCTCCAGTCGAAAATTTCGTCAACCAAATAAGTTTCGTCAACCAAATACGTATATTACGCGTTACACACACACCTATCAGTTTCGCACACATGTTTCGTTCGTCGACTCTCGGGATCATTCCGCAGAGTATATACCCTTATATACCCCTATACTCTTATGTACCTACCCTTATACCCTTATACTCTTATATATACCCTTACACCCTTATATACCCGTATACCCATATACCCTTATACCTTTATATACCCTTATATACCGTTACACCTATCACCATTTACCCTTACACCCTTTACCCTTACACCCTTTACCCTTACACCCTTTACCCTTACACCCTTTACCCTTACACCCTTTACCCTTACACCCTTTACCCTTACACCCTTTACCCTTACACCCTTTACCCTTACACCCTTTACCCTTACACCCTTTACCCTTACACCCTTTACCCTTACACCCTTTACCCTTACACCCTTTACCCTTACACCCTTTACCCTTACACCCTTTACCCTTACACCCTTTACCCTTACACCCTTTACCCTTACACCCTTTACCCTTACACCCTTTACCCTTACACCCTTTACCCTTACACCCTTTACCCTTACACCCTTTACCCTTACACCCTTTACCCTTACACCCTTTACCCTTACACCCTTTACCCTTACACCCTTTACCCTTACACCCTTTACCCTTACACCCTTTACCCTTACACCCTTTACCCTTACACCCTTTACCCTTACACCCTTTACCCTTACACCCTTTACCCTTACACCCTTTACCCTTACACCCTTTACCCTTACACCCTTTACCCTTACACCCTTTACCCTTACACCCTTTACCCTTACACCCTTTACCCTTACACCCTTTACCCTTACACCCTTTACCCTTACACCCTTTACCCTTACACCCTTTACCCTTACACCCTTTACCCTTACACCCTTTACCCTTACACCCTTTACCCTTACACCCTTTACCCTTACACCCTTTACCCTTACACCCTTTACCCTTACACCCTTTACCCTTATATACCGTTATAACTTTTACCCTTTACCCTTATACCCTTATATATTTTTATATTTCACTGTTGAGCAGGGCTTGAAACCGTTATTATAAAGATTTAGGTTCTTGAAAGAGTTATGAAGAACCATTATTCTGAATAACCGTTATAAAGAACCTAAATATCAGACTATGTAAGTATTAGTTACGGTTCCTATATAGCTCTATAACTTTTATTTTTTAGGTTCTATATAAGTTCCAACCGGTTATAGAACCGATTCAATAATTTTTATTTTTTAGGTTCAATATAAGTTCCAAAGCGGTTACAGAACCGATTCTTGTAACGATTGTACAGAATTTTATAGAAAATGAAATGACAACATATTACAACTATATACTACCGTGTATAACCAAATTGTTTAAAAATTATTATAAATAAGTAAGTAAATATTAATGCGTAAACATTTGACCCAAATGTTTCGATCTAATCGTCTGGAAGATTTTCCATGCATTCAGGATAAATAAACAATTAATACGTGTGTATTAATATGAATTTACAAATAATAGTACAATTAATCTTTGAAAAAAGAAGTGAGATCCCCTCAAAAACTTCAATGAATTAAAAAAATTACGCCAAGTACATGAAATCACAAAACATAGAAGATAATAATAATTACAAAATTAAGAAAAGATGTGAAATCAAAATGAGCTGCCAGTACATAAAGATGCAGTCCAACTACGCTTTAGATGACACAACTACATATGTACAGCTAAGATTCCATTACTCATAATGGCTATTTATACCAAGAAAAAATGTATTAAATAATATTAAGCAAATATATTTTTACACAAATAAATATTTTAATACGAATAAATATTTGATTCAAAATACTTGGCGCTGCGCCCCGAATTGGTGTTGCTAAACTCAATAAATATGTATAAATTGGATTATCTTTTCTTTCTTTCTTGTACGTGCGTGCGTGCGCGCGCGCGCGCGCGTGTGTGTGTGTGTGTGTGTGTGTGTGTGTGTGTGTGTGTGTGTGTGTGTGTGTGTGTGTGTGTGTGTGTGTGTGCATATGCTACGTATGGTATTAGAATACATATATGTAGAATAAATATGACAGCGTTTCTAATATGTCTATGTATATGTATTTTATATTGTAATGGAGTTGTTGTAAATTATTAATTAATACTAAGGCAATTAACATTTTTTCGGTTGCGCAGCGCCAAGTATTTTGAATCAAATATTTATTCGTATTAAAATATTTATTTGTGTAAAAATATATTTGCTTAATATTATTTAATACATTTTTTCTTTGTATAAATAGCAGAGGTCCCTATTTCACGTGTATTTACATACACGTGTACACGTGTAGTAAACGTAGCCGAACTTCAATCCGTGTAATTTTTAATACACGGGTACCCGTGTATTTCTGTTCATGGATACACGTGTAGTTCTGTTCACGGATACCCGTGTAGTTCTGTTCACGGATACCCGTGTATTTCTATTACACGTGTACACGTATATTTATATTACACGTGTGCACGTATATTTATATTACACGTGTGCACGTATATTTAAATTGGTTCGTCACGATTAATTTTTCGATTGCTTAGTTGGTATATCTCTTTTGTCTGTTTAGTATTGCATGAATGGTCTCACAGATCTAAATATGAGACACTGCAGTCTGCACGCAGGCAAATACTTACATACCTACCTCCATCGCATCACACTGAAAGATGCGTGCGGTCCTGAGTTCGACGCCATCGATAGTTACCGACGTGACAACAAAGTATGTACATATTTCTATTTAGTCGATTATACGAGGCGGTATTTGGCGACCTTGCTATTTCTCTGCTGGTATTCAATTTGTGTAATTTTCGACGTGTGAATATCTGAGTATCTAAATATATTGGCCCGCTTTTGCGAAAACAAACTAATCTTCAGGTTACAGGTAACAATAAACAACACATAATAAAATTTCATAATAAAATTTAATTTATTAATTTTCTATTTTGGTACAAGAAAACTAAAGTATCGACATTTTCATGTAATAAACGCGTTCTTTTTCGTGTTACAATATTTCCAGCAGTGGAAAAACACCGCTCAAAGGTATCCGATGTTGCCGGTATTGCCAAATATTTAATTGCGAGTTCCGCAATTGTTGGGTATTTGGCAAATGACCACTGCTAGAAATATTGTAACACGAAAAAGAACGCGTTTATTACCTGAAAATGTCGATACTTTAGTTTTATTGTACCAAAATAGAAAATTAATAAATTAAATTTTATTATGAAATTTTATTATGTGTTGTTTATTGTTACCTGTAACCTGAAGATTAGTTTGTTTTCGCAAAAGCGGGCCAATATATTTAGATACTCAAATATTCACACGTCGAAAATTACACAAATTGAATACTAGTTAATAATTAATATACGCGTAGGTATAGTTGTGCAGAGAAATAGCAAGGTCGCCAAGTACCGCCTCGTACAATCGACTAAATAAAAATATGTACATACTTTGTTGTCACGTCGGTAACTATCGATGGCGTCGAACTCAGGACCGCACGCATCTTTCAGTGTGATGCGATGGAAGTAGGTATGTAAGTATTTGCGTGCGTGCAGACTGCAGTGTCTCATATTTAAATCTGTGAGACCATTCATGCAATGCTAAACAGACAAAAGAGATACTATACCTAATAAGCAATCGCAAAATTAATCGTGACGAACCAATTTAAATATACGTGCACACGTGTAATAGAAATATACGTGTACACGTGTAATAGAAATACACGGGCATCCGTGAACAGAACTACACGGGTATCCGTGAACAGATATACACGGGTACCCGTGAACTGAAATGCACGGGTATCCGTGTACACGTGTACTTATAATCCGTATACACGTGTTTTAAGAACACGGATTTTTAATTCCTTAATACACGTTACACGTGTCCCGTGTACACGTGTATTTAAATACACGTGAAAAGCCGCGACCTCTAATAAATAGCCATTATGAGTAATGGAATCTTAGCTGTACATATGTAGTTGTGTCATCTAAAGCGTAGTTGGACTGCATCTTTATGTACTG
The DNA here is from genome assembly GCA_951215215.1 of Andrena trimmerana. Taxonomy (NCBI): domain Eukaryota; kingdom Metazoa; phylum Arthropoda; class Insecta; order Hymenoptera; family Andrenidae; genus Andrena; species Andrena trimmerana. The sequence goes on from OX578062.1 coordinate 14,463,678, forward strand.
GCAGCTCATTTCGATTTCACATCTTTTCTTAATTTTGTAATTATTATTATCTTCTATGTTTTGTGATTTACATGTTTTCTTTGTATAAATAGCCATTATGAGTAATGGAATTTTAGCTGTGCATATGTAGTTGTGTCAGCTAAAGCGCAGTTGGAAAGCATCTTTATGTACTGGCAGTTCATTCTGATTTCACATCTTTTTTTAATTTTGTAATTATTATTATCTTCTATTTTTGTGATTTCATGTACTTGGCGTAATTTTTTTACTTCATTGAAGTTTTTGAGGGGTGTATCTCTACCTGCATACATAGTATAAAATAAAGTCCCCGGTACACGCCTGGTTATATGTCCGAGCTAATCTCGAGAATCATTGGACGGTTTGTGATGTGGTTTTCACCAGTTTATAGAGAATTTCTCTGCGACAGTTTACGTATAAGAAATATTGGATATACTTCCGAAAGGGACCGGTGGCCGATCGAGATGAGGTTTGGGGGGAGGGGGGAGGGGGTGTGAACCCTAAATCTGAAATTGTAGCTTCGGGTATTTATTAGTTTCCGAAATATTAATAAAAAATTGCTCATTTATTTTGGAATTTTTTTTTGGACGTTGGTGCAGACCTCCCACCCGGGAGCCCTTCCGTCCCCCCATTTTCCACTTTTGAAATTTTGTAACCACAGTCTCATTTTTAGCATCGTCAAACTCACATCGGTTCGCTACCATGCTAATATCCGGGACAAGTTGGAAAGAGGAATGCGTTATGTCGGTATAAGTCAACAGAAATATTGTTAAGATCGGGGACCGTGGTAAAGTGATTAAAAAAAATCGGTAAGGTAAGGTGTACCCTTTTATGCACAATTACCTTTGTATCTTTTGAACGCATTAATTACCCAAGCTAAAATTTTATATTTGGTGTCTGTCCACACCCCTCGTAATATCCACCAAGTTTCATTTGGATCGGCCACTGGTTGGGGCTAGACCAGTGCGGGGAGCGCGCAAAGCACGGCAGCGAACCGATGTGAGTCCGGCGATGCCGAAAACGAGACCGTGGTTACAAAATTTCAAAAATAAAAAATAGGGGGACGGAACGGCTCCCGGGTAGGGAGGCCTGCACCAACGTCCAAAAAAAATTTCCATTAAAAATGAACAATTTTTTATTAATATTTCGGAAACTAATAAATACCCGAAGCTACAATTTTAGATTTAGGGTTCACATCCTCTCCCCACCCCTCCCCCCAAACCTCATCTCGATCGGCCACCGGTCCCTTTCGGAAGTACAGCCGAAATATTAACCTATGGCAAGCGGAAGCCGAGCTAGAACTCGGGAACAAGTTCAAATAGGACACATGTTTATATGAACTATTTTCATTGCTTTTGTGGTTTCCGTGCACCGTTGAAGTGCGTCCCACATGTTAAGAAACGCCCTGCATGTATGACTAGTCCGCAGATTACATTGTAGATCAAGTAGCTCACAGCTGTATAATGAGTTGCGACTGCGCTGAAGAGGAGACGATTTTCCTCGATTTTCCACAAATTTTTGAAAATTGGGAAAAGTACGCGTTTATGAACTGATAAAATTCCAACGAAAATAATTGTGGTCTGCCACAAACATTGATACAAAATGCACTTTTTAGATACAGTGGCGTTACCTATGATTTTGGGAAAATTTCACTTACATCACAGTATTTCTCATTAAGAAGCAAAGAACTTGTATATTCAACACTTTCCTAGCTATATTTGATTTCGAGTTATTTGACGGAACAGCTTTCTGTCCCCGAATTTGGAAGGGCGATTTCATCCTCTAAATATGAATGTCTGCCGATAAAAAAATAGGTATCCTAAATTTTCGGGAACCTAATCTTTATCTATGTGCCAAATTTCATGAAAATCGGAGTGTATCAGTTGGGTAACGCTCCTGGTAAGTAAAATCTATAAAGTCGTCAGTATTCTTTTTAGGAACCGAAAAGAAAAACAATCAAATGTATATCTTACTAATTCAGTCAGTGTATATTTACACGCACATGCAAATTGAAAGATTTAATAAGTACACCACAAAACGTGATTACAATACACTCTGAGAGATCCGTGCACCTACTTAATATCACATACCTCCAGTTTCTCAATGAAATCTCCACGTCACTACTTTTCCCAATCACTCCTAACTTTGTATAAACTTCGAAGAACTATATCACGTACGAAGGCTGAAGCGTGGAAATGAAAACTTGTGTGAGAAGTTTTCTTCATTTAGTATAATATGTGTGCGTGTGTACATTTATTTTCAGGAATAAATCAACAATGGCGCCAAATGTCACGAGTACCCCAAGGGATGTGCTATTCGAAGAGGAAACGCTCGAGGAAAATGCAGTGAATGAAACGCCAAAAGAGAAATACCAGAGGCGCATCGTCTGGAGGAACGTGATTGTCTTCACGTACCTTCATCTTGGAGCACTTTATGGAATATATCTCATCTTCACTTCCGCCAAATTGATGACAACCGCCTTTGGTGAGCGTCATTAATATTTATATAGAATACATACCAGTGGAATGAATTCTAACAAAGTATCATTGACACGAATAATTTACATTGGGTTAATTACTTGTTCTAGAAGAACTCATGAGAAATCATCTAGAATAACGAAGCGTAGGGTTCTGTTTCTGTTGACAGGGGAGACCGGGGTAAAGTGAACCTCGGGGTAAAATGAGCTTTCTTAGTTTATTCTTTAACAATACAATATATTTACAAATTTTGGTGACGTAATAAATGTATGTAATATAACAAGGATAATTATGCACATTCAGATATCGAAAAATATAAATTCATTTAAAAAATTAAAAATTAAGTTTTAGAGACTTCCGATTGGTTTTCTTTTCAATTTAGATTTTTGGAAAAATGAGTAATAAATATATTATTTTAACTCCAATTTTTTCTGCGCGTTTAAAAGAAGCTTACAAATATACATGTACACGCGTTTGAGAAAACATTAATCCTAACATTATTAAATAATTCATTTTCCACTGATGTACATATTCGGGGTAAAGTAACTGGGGTAAACTGAGCAGCAAAGAAAAGATGCGCGAGTGATGTGCGAAATATCCTAAAACATCATTATTTTTATGTGAAACCTGTCTTCCAAATAAAGCCCATTTGAAAAAAAATTGTGGCATAAGAAAATATAAAATATAAAATGTTTTTGTTACAAAATTTATTTAGATAAAATAAGTATGTATTTGTTTTAGTAATAACATATCAGACTGTTCTTGTAAACAAAGCTCATTTAAAAACTCATTTTCAAAAGAAAATGTGTTTATACAAAGTAAAAATTATTGACGTTAAATTTATATTATTGAAATATATTTTTTAAAAAAGTAGTTTAAATAGTTTAAAAGTTCTAATAAAGTTAATTGTATAATTATATCCTTCATTATAACTCGTATTTTATTTCAGCTCATTTTACCCCATATATGCGGTTTGTGATCGTTTTCACTTTTTCTTTTCAAGTTGAATTTGAATATACTCTAAGTTTATTTTAAGTATTGCTTTTCGTTATTTATCAATAGTAATGTTTCAATTATATTATAAATCTATTTCCACACATTTTTATTGAAAGGAAAAAATTTTATTCGACTTCAAACTTTTGTCGGCTCACTTTACCACGGTTTCCCCTACGCGTACATTTTCTTATTAGTGTCGAAACGAAGTATCATGGTCAGTTGCCCGGTTTCACTGACAGTAACCGTTATTTCCTACCTGGAATCAGCTTAGAATACCTGGAAAATAGTTGTACATGATATTATTAAACTATGTGAAATACTCGGTACTTCTAAAAAATTAGTTTATTATCAATGGGGTTGGATGTTGTTTGAGCAGACTTAGTAGACATGGCTCTCAAAACTGAGGTATAATTATACTAGGTACAATCCTCTACAATATAGGCCTACTGATTTCTATAGAATTTTGTAGCACTGCTAGCACATTGTATGTTCTTTCATTTGAGAAATGTTAAACTGTTACACGGTGCCCGCATTGATTTGATGAGGTTTGGTGTACCTGGTAGAGGCCGTCACCCTGTTTAGGAATATATGTATATCCACCTTCAGGTCAATTATTTAATAGTTTTAAAGATGTTGACAATTAAAGTTATACTACTTCGTAAGTAGAATTTATATTAATAAGTTAGATTCCCGTTATCGTTTTTTTCTCTACTATTTTTCCCGCCTTTCTATTTGCCTATAAAAATAACTATACATCGCGAACACGAAATGCTTGGAAAATGTTAAATAAATTTTGTGACATATATAGGGTGTTCGGCTACAGGTGGGAGAAAATTTAAGGGATGATTTTAGGCACCAGACTAAGTAAGACGAAAATCAAGAATAACGATATTGCGGTTGAGGCTTCGTTTGTTAGTTATAAGTGTTTAAAGATATGCGTAATAGCAGACAACCCGCGTGCAGCGGTGCACGCAGGACAAGTCAGGCCAGGGGTCGAGCAGTAGGGTATGTAAAGTAGCCGAATATAAGACCCATTTCTTAAAAGCATCATAAATCTTGACTAAGAACACTTTTATTAAAATTCGATAGACGTTTTAAAAGTAGAATATGTAGTATGTAGCAACCTACTGGAAAGTACTATAACAAAGATTCGTTGCTTCATAATAAAATAAAAACGAAAGTCATTTAAATGCGCAGATAAATAGAATGGGTTCCTAATATGAGACCCAGTTTGCTTTTCCCTGATACTTTTTTTTTTTTCTTTTTTTCTAAAGTCGGTTTGTGAAATCTATTTCTTCACTACCACAGTCTTCGTGAGTCCACCACCGAAGTCTTCATGGGCCCACCACGCCTAGATCTGTCATCCGTCCGGGTTTCCCCGCATTTGTACTCTTTTTTTCGGGCGTCCGGGAATGTCCGAGGGGATTTTTGGTAGTGATTCGGGTTTTTCGATGCTGTTCGCTCAAAAACACATAAATATTTTATCTTTATTTCTTGATTGCGGTTACAGCCTATAATTTACAGAAATTTTTGTCTTGGGATATCGTACCTAATATAAGAAATAGTTAAAAGTGTCCGGGTATGACATTTCATGCTCTCTGCCCTAGATTAGTGATTTTACGGATGGCAGCCCTCACCACACTCATCATAACACTTTATACGTACACTTAACCCATTTTGATCATTTTCAAATTAAAATATCGACCGTAAATATTAAATAAAGTGGTATTGGCGCACTGATTCGGTCACTATACAAAGTTTATTTTATTTATTTAAAAATAAAATAAAGTATCACAGCTGTTTGTCAATAAATTATAAAGAAATCCGACGTTTCGGTTCTTGATTTGAACCCTCTTCAAGGAAAGTGAGATTAATTTTATAATATTGCGTTTGCTGATGAAAAATCTGTCGCAGCGTTAAATCGAGCAAACGACACGCGAGTCGGTTGGAAGAAGACTGAAGTAAACAGCGGACAAAACAGACGTAACTAGAGGTGAACACGACCTGTGGCCGAAGAAGCCGTTGACAGTTTCAAATTATCGAACCCCGGAATTTTAAATCTGTGCTATCCAGGCAAAAACCAAATTCAAGCTCATGTGGTAAAAATTTTTATATCATTTCATAGGTGTCATAGAGCCAATGAAAATGCATACCATTCATAAGATATGTAAATAATAGAGTGATCATGCGGAGTTTAATAGACAAACACATCATAACCCATTACTTCTTTAGTAATGTTGCGTAATATTCTTGTATTTTAGGTGTTTCATACCTAAGATTCACGCTAGGTTGTTTAATCATATGTAGTGTCTCTAACAGTTCTTGTAGATAAAGTTTTTTATATTTCTGAGGTGATGAAATTGTTAGATGACACGAGTACATACGCCAAAAGCAGATTTGAATATACCAGTACCTTCGAAGGGAAGTCAAACTCTATTGTTTCTAGTTTTTATAAAAAGAATCAAATCAATGAACAAACAAGCAAACACTTAAAGACTTATAATGCTGTAGCACCTAGAGCATACTCTTTACCAAAAACACACAAAGAAAATCTGTCTTGGAGAATCATCGTTTCCTCGATTGGTGGTCCCACTTATAAACTGTCTAGGTTCTTAGCGAATATTCTCTCGAAGATAGTCGGTAACCTTCCTTACCACACAGTAGACAGTTGGCAGTTTTGCAGGGAAATTAGGAATGTTCAAATTAATGATAATTCTTTAAGATTGGTATCGCTTTTCACCAACATTCCCATTAATCTAGCCTTACAGGTACTTGATCGTCGTTGGCACGAAACTAAAATACACACAAATATTGATCGTAACGGTTTTCTCAATGCCGTAAGGTTTGTATTAGAATCTAAAGTTTTCCTATTTAATGGAACGTATTATAAGCAAGTGTTTGGAACGGCTATGTGGTCGCCGATCTCCCCTGTAATTGCTAATATAGTTATGGAAGAACTTGAGACTGTTTCCCTTTCTAAGGTACGGTTTAAACTTATTTTTTATAAAAGATATGTCGATGATATTATTACATGTCTTAGACTTGAGGATTTACAAACATTATTAGATACGTTCAACAGTTTTCATGCTAGATTACAGTTCACTCATGAGATTGAGAAAGACTCTTGTCTTAGTTTTCTTGATACAATTGTCATTAGAGCAAATAACAAAATCATCACAAATTGGTATCATAAACCAAGTTGGTCGGGAAGATACATTAATTTCTGCTCTGCACATCCGATGCAACACAAGGTGGGTTTCATCAAAGGATTAATAGATCGTGCTATTTTGCTGTCCGATCCGAAATTTCGTCCGGATAATTTACTTCTTGTTAAAAACACTTTAAAATGTAATGGATATCCTTTAGATATGGTTTCGGAGATTATTAAAGAAAGGATTTTTGAATTCTACCATCCATTATTAGTTGAAAAACGAAAAGATATAAGAAATAATAGATTAGGACCAATCAGTTGGAGAAATACGGTTGTTTTGCCTGTCGGTATACACGCAATTTTTAAATTACCGTTTTATACCAAACATCTATTTCCTTTGATTAAAGATAAGATACCCTTGTCCAAAAATTCGAACATCGTATATTCAAATCCTTGAAGTGGCTGTAACCAAGTTTACATCGGACAAACTTCCAGACTTCTAGAGAGACGTATATACGAACATATTGTAGGTTTTCCAGCAATGGAACTCAGGAGTAATAAAACGTCACTCACTTTGGTATAAGGTAGAATACTGGTTAATATATTGTTACATCGAAAAGGTATAAATTGAACGTATAAAAGGAACGCGTGTTCGCTCTCAGGAAACATATTACCGACTTGAAGTTAGGCACCGGCGTACGGCGCAAGCGGCCGGAAGAGGGGCCCAGTGTTCCCTCGCGTCGGGAGTAGGCGCGGGAGCTACGAACTCCAACAGAACATAAAAGAAATATTTTATTATCCCCTCTACAGCATACGGCTTTAACCAAACACTCTTTAGAGTTTGATCATAGGTTTGACTTTAACAATGCCAAAATAGTTGATAAAGAAACTAATTTGAACCGGAGGATTCTTTTAGAGACACTACATATGATTAAACAACCTAGCGTGAATCTTAGGTATGAAACACCTAAAATACAAGAATATTACGCAACATTACTAAAGAAGTAATGGGTTATGATGTGTTTGTCTATTAAACTCCGCATGATCACTCTATTATTTACGTATCTTATGAATGGTATGCATTTTCATTGGCTCTATTACACTTATGAAATGATATAAAAAATTTTACCACATGAGCTTGAATTTGGTTTTTGCCTGGATAGCACAGATTTAAAATTCCGGGGTTCGATAATTTGAAACTGTCAACGGCTTCTTCGGCCACAGGTCGTGTTCACCTCTAGTTACGTCTGTTTTGTCCGCTGTTTACTTCAGTCTTCTTCCAACCGACTCGCGTGTCGTTTGCTCGATTTAACGCTGCGACAGATTTCTCATCAGCAAACGCAATATTATAAAATTAATCTCACTTTCCTTGAAGAGGGTTCAAATCAAGAACCGAAACGTCGGATTTCTTTATAATTTATTGACAAACAGCTGTGATACTTTATTTTATTTTTAAATAAATAAAATAAACTTTGTATAGTGACCGAATCAGTGCGCCAATACCACTTCACTTAACCCATTGTTCACCTAGCACATGTGAAGAATAAAGACCTGTGTAAAACAAGCATTCTGTATCATAATTTTTTTTCTTAATCGCTTTCACGAATCAGAACAATTTCTTCTTCACTCTCATCAATTGAACTTTCACGAGTCTCATATTCACGAACCAATAACATAATACCTATTAAGTAGCTTCGAAGTTAAGTCTTCATCATTTAATGATATACAACTAGCAAGCCTTATACATTGCAAGCACTATACAACAGCATTTGTGAAAATCATTATACATTTACCATTTTGAAGGTATTTGTAATTTAATCGAACCACTTCAAAAACTTTCTGCAAAGTATTTAAAAAATGTGTGCTTGCTCGAGACGCTTAATTGATTACAATGCCACTGTGCGGGCAAAACAACAAATACACGGTTAGTTAGTAAAGAAATAGTATCGTTACAGTCAGTGACAAAAAGATAGGACACCCATTAATTTGTCAATTGATATTTAATATGTAACATAAATTATGTTTACATTTGTAAAATAAATAAGTATACATCGTTTTACACTGTGTTTGTTCATATGGTCCAATTGGTTAAATTAAAATGTTGATATTCAATATAAAATTATGTGGAAAACTGTAAACATTCAAGAAAGTTAGTGGGAAAAAATGTTAGGACAAGTGATTAAAAAATGGAATGTACAAAAAGAATTACCAGTTTTGTTTAATATTCAGTACTTGGTAGAGCCTCCTTTATTTATTATTACGGAAATCATCCGTCTGGGTAGAGATTTATATAACTTTTTAATCGTTTTTCTCCTTAATTGGTGCCATTCATGTTGTATGCATTGTTTTAACTCGTTTATAGATAAAAATTGTCGGCCGTTGGCATATACCGCTCGCGCAAGGTCCGCCCAAATATTTTCGATAATGTTGAGATCGGGCGACTTTGCTGGCCAGTCTAAAATTTTAATTGTTTCATTTGCGAAAAATGATTTTACTATTTTGGCTGTGTGAACGGAGGCATTGTCATGCTGAAAGATGAACTTATTTCCTGCAATTCTTGTAGCATGTTTGTTTATTTGCTCCTTAATCAGATTAAAATATTTTTCGCTATTCATGTTACCACTAATAAAGGACGGTATTCAAAAACCCTATAAAAGTACCCAAAACGGATTTGCCTAAAGTTTTGCACATTAATAAATAGATATTCGGGTGATCGATTCCACCGTTCACATTTGTCGCAGGACCACAGGAAGGGAAGGGGGAGGGGGTCAAAGTGCGCTGGCCACCAAACGCATCGAAAGTCATAACTTTTGACTAAATCAACATATCGAGACGCGACTGGAGCCAAAAAATCACAAAAACATCAAGCTTTCTAATGATATAAGGTTTATATATCCTATATATTTTTTAAATATATTTTACGCGTTTTTTCGGTTTGCTCGTGTGCAGAAAATTAAAAAAAATTGCATTTCCCAAAAAAAGTATCGTCTGATTTTAATCAAAAACTCAGTATTTGCAGCTTATTTCGTGCCCTTTCAGGTGGTATGCGTCAAACCTTGGGGAAATGTTTCGTTTTTTAAATATAACATCAAGAATGCAGAGAAGTGTGTGTGCGCGGTGAAGTATTTGAGCTAGATACATGTCCTATACAGGAACTAATTCTTTCATCGATCTGGAAGTGTATTATCTGCTTATAAACTACCTAAACTATATGATTCCACCGAGTTTAATTAGTTCGTAAGCGTGAAATAATTTTTTATTGTCTTACAACATATATGCGTGCACATTCACATTACTTACGTTACTCATCGTCCTCCTCATCCTCGTCTGTATCCTCGGATGTTGGTTTGATGTACGGAAAATTCTGATTTAAGAAGCCTGCTGGTGTGGAAGCCTGATCCATGTAACGACCAAATCCCAAATACCAAATAATTGCTAGTACATGGGCGCAGCAGCCAACAGTCCTTGCGCCATTTCGGCACTAACAGTAGTATGATACTACAGATTCGGGTACAGATAATGCAGTATCAATTAAGATGAAAATGCAATATACTTTATGTGCACTATGCCGAGATTGTAGTTTAGCTTTAATAAATATCGGTGATTGAATATTAAGATTATAGGTCTGGAAGTTCGGAAGATAGTTTTCTTTGCTGACGAGGAATTCATATTTTCCCGCAAATAGGTGGTCTGCAATGTAGGATCTAGCAAGGCTCAACTGGTAAGTGCCTGTAAATTGTTTCAGATTTTGTAACGTCCATGCTGGGAAATCATTGTAATGTTGTGATGACATGGTTTCGAAATTCTTTATTTTCCTAGCTAAACCTTCCTGTTCCACTATATTTTGCATGATATTGGGGGTATTTAAGTTTGTTAATATTAATGAGGCCACTTCCGGTTCGTCGTGGTCACTGTACATACGTCTAAAATATACATTATGAATAGCAGCAGCAATCTTGAAATCTTCGAATAATTGTGGCACGTATTCTGAGGCTATAGTGTGTTTGAAGAATTTAAATCTCTTTAAGGAGCTATTAACACTTTCAACCACCCATCTTTGCTTTGTACATAGTCGACTTTCATTTGCTTCTTCTGTCGATAATTGTTTTTTATTTTTTGGTAGGAGAGCAGGGATTAGGACTTTAAATTTTTTTTTCAATAGTTCGTCCTTGATGTACGAAAATCCTCTGTCTAATATGAAAACGTCACCAGATTTAAAAAATTGCTGAAACCAATCAGTATTCATTATGTATCCGAGAATGTCTGCATCAGAAACTGTAGCAGCCCAAAGTCGGTCGGGTCCAAAAATGTCTATTATGTAGCCATTAGTGGTCACTGCGACCATTGGTTTCAAAAAGTTCCGCTTCTTTTGCCCACTATACGTTACTCGTTGGAAGCGATAATTAGTACTTTATTCAAGTAAACGTAAGTACCGTCCCACACGGTGATTAATCTATCTTCGCTTTCTTCAATGTCATTTAAATGGCGAGCAATGGCTGAAGTCTCTTCCTTTATTTTATCTCGTGTTATATTATTTAAATAACTAGGTACGAATTTTGATGAAATAGTTTCTCTTGTAGAATAAATAATACGACTTATTGTCGCTTGTGATAAGTGCATAATAGATCCGATTTCCGCTTGGGATGAACCACGATATAAATGCATTAAGTATATTCCATGTTTATATTTCGACGCGGCATATTCCGACTTTTTGTAAAACAATGTTGGGTCATATTAGAAAGTTGTGTCTTATCTAGACCTGTCCAGGTCTGCGTTTCTTCATCATTCATATTGTCAAAGAAACTATGTTGTGAAGTCTTCACCTTCTTTTCTGCAATACTGTAATTACGAAGACGATCGATTAAGGAAACAATTTCAGTAACTGATAACGCGGTTTCCTCGTTTAGTGTATCGTTTTCAAACTTGAGGATTGTTGCAGAGTCGATGTTTCCATCTTTAATGTGGCGTTTACAACACACAGAACGTTCATGAATTATAATGCGGTAATTAACAAGAACTTCTGTTCTTATTTGCTTGTTAATATAACATAAGTTTTGTTTGTCCACACTTTTACAACCGAAGACGCATCGAGAGTGGCACTTAGGTGTACATTTTATTGGTAACGTTGTCGTAATTAAGGAACCTGCATCTGCAGTATCACTTTCGCTGCTTACATCAACATTAGCCTCTTGTGACATGTTCTCATTCTCATTATTAGGATCGTTAAACGAAGATTCGACGAAACACTTTCCACACACTATTCGATTGTCTTTTACTTTCTTTTCTTTTTTTGATTTTTTGGCAAGCGAAATGCCACACATCTCACACTTAATCGAACTCATTGCTGCTTATTGTACGTAGACTATTTTCAGCTGCACCATTTACATTGTTGCTTATAACACTTACACTACTATTTACACTACTATTTGTACCACTGCTTACATTATTATTTACAACACAATTTAATAATATTATAATATTACTTATACTAAAAAAAGCGACGTCTGCGACCAAGAATTCGAATTCAGTTAAAAGCACGACAGAAACTCACGCTAAGCCGACCAAAATGCATCTAATGCTCGGAGTTCAACTCTGAAAACACTGATGCTGATTGTATAAACACTGTTAGGAACGCATAGCCCTAAGAGTGGGAAATGTGAAAATAAACAATCCACGTGCCACAGCGTCCCGAACCAAAGTATCAGATAACGGCGGCAAACGCGTTTTCCAGCTTAATCGTATCTTACGATAACACTGTTGTCACTCAAATTGCACGCGTTTTCAGATTCTCTATACGATTCAGATACACCTATTTGCGGGAAAATATGAATTCCTCGTCAGCAAAGAAAACTATCTTCCGAACTTCCAGACCTATAATCTTAATATTCAATCACCGATATTTATTAAAGCTAAACTACAATCTCGGCATAGTGCACATAAAGTATATTGCATTTTCATCTTAATTGATACTGCATTATCTGTACCCGAATCTGTAGTATCATACTACTGTTAGTGCCGAAATGGCGCAAGGACTGTTGGCTGCTGCGCCCATGTACTAGCAATTATTTGGTATTTGGGATTTGGTCGTTACATGGATCAGGCTTCCACACCAGCAGGCTTCTTAAATCAGAATTTTCCGTACATCAAACCAACATCCGAGGATACAGACGAGGAAGAGGAGGACGATGAGTAACGTAAGTAATGTGAATGTGCACGCATATATGTTGTAAGACAATAAAAAATCATTTCACGCTTACGAACTAATTAAACTCGGTGGAATCATATAGTTTAGGTAGTTTATAAGCAGATAATACACTTCCAGATCGATGAAAGAATTAGTTCCTGTATAGGACATGTATCTAGCTCAAATACTTCACCGCGCACACACACTTCTCTGCATTCTTGATGTTATATTTAAAAAACGAAACATTTCCCCAAGGTTTGACGCATACCACCTGAAAGGGCACGAAATAAGCTGCAAATACTGAGTTTTTGATTAAAATCAGACGATACTTTTTTTGGGAAACGCAATTTTTTTTAATTTTCTGCACACGAGCAAACCGAAAAAACGCGTAAAATATATTTAAAAAATATATAGGATATATAAACCTTATATCATTAGAAAGCTTGATGTTTTTGTGATTTTTTGGCTCCAGTCGCGTCTCGATATGTTGATTTAGTCAAAAGTTATGACTTTCGATGCGTTTGGTGGCCAGCGCACTTTGACCCCCTCCCCCTTCCCTTCCTGTGGTCCTGCGACAAATGTGAACGGTGGAATCGATCACCCGAATATCTATTTATTAATGTGCAAAACTTTAGGCAAATCCGTTTTGGGTACTTTTATAGGGTTTTTGAATACCGTCCTTTGATATCTGTTTTTCCATGGTAACCTATGCCGGCCCAAATCATAACTCCACCACCACCCATTTGACGACGGCTTAATATTTGAGGTTCTTTTCTCAAATCATGGTAGTAGTAAGCAAAACCGTCAGGTCCATCCAAATTAAATTTCTTTTCATCGGTAAATATTATTTTGCGCCACTTTTTTTTCAGCTGGATATGTTTTCCGCAAATAGCAAACGAACACTTTTATGTTGCTCTGATAACACAGGCTTTCTCTGCAGTTTTTTACGTTTTAAGTGTTTACACTGTCGTAAAACTCGTCGCACATTTTTGACGTGTGTTGTAACACCAGCTTTTTCCGCAATTTGTCTAGCGGTCATCTTCGAATTCGATGCTACCCTTAAAATTGCACGCTTCGCACGCCGCGTTAGAGCAGGAGAGCGACCAGAACTCTTTTTTTTACCGTAATTATCTGGGTTTTTGACTAATTTACTTATTACGTTTCTACTTCTCTTTAATATTTTAGCAATTTTTGCTATAGAATACTTTTCTTTAATTAATTTTAAAGCTGTATGCACTTCACATGCACTCAATTTTTTCCCGCGACCCATTCTTTATTGCTGTGTTGTAACTGCACAAATTAAACTGTTTATATTAAATAATTTTTAGTGTAGACTTTACACGGCACTCGATGTTGACGCTTCTTGTACACGTTTACAACTGAGAAGTGAAAATACCTCGCATGTCCTATCATTTTGTCCTACGCGAGGACAACAATGTTTACGTTTTCCTTCATACTATTTCTTAGAAACGGATGCTACGTATAATCTTCGGTATATTTACAGTTATCGATATGTAGAATGTAGCTGATTTACTAAAATGTACATTTTCTTCAGCTATTATATTAGAACATAGAGAAGCGTAAGGTGTCCTATCTTTTGTATTCGGCTACTTCACTTTAACCTTTATGTCAATAACCAAAAGTACCTACGTTGTTCAATAACCAGGGTACCCGGGTGCCCACCTCCGTTTTTTTTTTAAAATAAACGCTTTCTATCGCGTATTTTTGTGGATTTTACATTTCTAGTCGATAGTTGCTACCTAGATCCAAGTTTCCGAGGCCTCTCCTAGCTAGAAAGACTCGGCTAAGTAATATAAATGGGCCTTGAATGGTATACTATAGGTAGCCGCGCGCGTTTTGCCGGCAAATTGGCTGGCCGGCAGACGCCAGTCTTCGTTGACACCTCGACAGGATATATTATATTATTTGGTATAAAACACCCGAAATAAAGAGTTAGCATTCGAACTATTGTGTATTTCAATAAGCGACCATAGACACTCTCCTATCCCTTCAGTGATATTGGACAAAGTGTGCACGCAATTTTTGTGACAACAAAATCAAATACAAGTGCTATGGAGGAGTTATCGAAAGCAGAGTTTGCAAGGTAATATAAATGCTTGTGGGATGTTATTTTGGTCTTTTACAAAAGGATATCATTCATAGAATTGTTGGTGATGTACATTTGTTCTATACCTAGAAACGCAGGAAAACCAAGAAATCTTGCATTGTATGCGATAAACCAGTCTGCGATGAGCATGCGGTCACGCTTACAAAATGTAAAGAATGCATAAATAAGTAAATAATTACTGCTTCTTTGCACATAAATATTTGGTTCTATTTACTGAATGATCCCTGCAACGATATCTTATTGTAAATTGTTTCGTTCATTCGGAATTCGTTCATAAATCTTATGTTTCTATAGGTGGGTACCCGAGTACCCTGATTATTGAGAATCAGCATGTAAACTTTGACGGGATAATTCTCCGACTCCAAGACCAAAAAAACGAAGTCTGAAAGCATATTCCTCTTTCAAAATGTTGAAATAACAAGATCCAAACGGTCGTTTCGAAATTTTCAGGAAAACATAACAATTTTTCATAAAACATGCCGAGGTGGGCACCCGGGTACCCGGTTATTGACATAAGGGCCAATGTTCACAGCCACTGTCGCATGAAGTCACTTACCTGAAAGAAGCAGCGACTAAACGACAATGTTACGCCCCAGAGAGGATTTCAGCATTGGAAAGATCTCGTCAAGAAGAATCGATTGATAACATATGTTTGAGAATCTAGTGGTTGAGTACGCTAGATGCCGGAGAGGTTAAGGCAGAGGCCCACTAGTGCAACTGCGCGCTGCGCACGACGTTTTCGTCCTCTTGAAAGGGTCTAATTTATGAAGCCGCGCGCACGAAATGGGTTGACGCTCTGCCAGGCGCGCACGCGCATGCTTGGGGCGCACGTCGAAGACAGTGGAAATACTAGCCTCCTTTTCTACATCGTGCTTTCTTTCTCTAAATAAAGCTAACGCCGGTGGTTGGGTCGGTAGCCGAAACAACACCTTCACACTTCATACTACATGAGATGTTTGAAGGGGTTTACTACGTCGTCGCGTTCACCGATTGTTGGAAATTGTGTTTCAAATGAAATGAAGAAGTTCTCTGCCGTGGCTTCCCTCCCACAGTTCCGCTATCACTTTCAACATCGCTCAGTCATTCACTATCTCAGCGTCCTGTTTGTTTGTTTTCTCACACGAAATGAGATTAAGGGTAGTTACCATTGCGACCAATAGTGAAAATACGAACGCCCTTTGTTTAGGTAGAGTGAATAAAGGTGGGCTATAGGGAGGAGATTATATCATGACTAATGAACCAGCATTCCTCCCAGAGGCCAACTTTCTAAACCTGCACAAGAAATACACGTGTATCATTTATTGAATTTGTCATAAGACGCACTATCTAGTAATCTCTAAAAAAAATATATAGTTCCATTTAAAAAACCCAATTTGACCATCGTATCTTTTAAAATAATAATCTAAGAAAAAAATCGTCTGGTGTAATAACTTTGCTCCCTCGAAACATGCAATTCCATATAAACATTTTTGTTCTATCTCAAATACGTTAGGAAATATCCAGCTGCTTACTGTTCCCGCGGACACCCTGTATAGTGTATTACAATTATGCAATATCTAGAAAAAGTATACCTATCGCAGCAGTATAATTGTTGCTATTTACCGCAGTAATTACCGTGACCTTACACGCATACACGCATACAAGTGATATGTAAAAGTACAAAGTACGTTTGTGTTGGAAAATACACATCTTTTCAGTCTTTTCAACGATGCGCGCCGTGCATTCGCGAGCTCACGTGGCAGAGAAATCCCGGCATAGGAGCTGTCCATAAATTACGTAAGGATAATTTTGGCGATTTCTTACCCCCTCCCTCCCCCAGTATAAGAATTTGTATGAGTTGATATTGCAACCCCCTTCTTACGTAATATTTTTTACATTGAATTTTTTCAGTTATTAAAATTCTTTTAAAGGCTTAAATAATTAATTTAACTCGATTTCGGGAAATATAAACTAGAACAACTTTTCTGGAACATTAATGATTGAATTTGTATATAATGAAAATTAGGTTAAAAAATATTACGTAAGACGCTACCTGACTCCCCCCTCCCCCTTGTAAGAAAAAGTAAGAAATTCGCGACCCCCTCCCCCCAAGAAAGCCTTACGTAATTTAAGAACGAGCCCATAGCGCGCACACGATCGCTTTCGACGCGCGCGTCATCGTAAAAGTCGTCGACCCTTTCAAGTGCTCCAAAATGTTCGAAAATCCGAGAAACTCGTAAATCTGACCCGTGCGCATTGAGTATCGATGATTGATGGATCGATCGTCGATCCGCGTCTCTATCGTCTGTCCGCGAGGTGCTGCGGTAGAGTGCTTGTGGTTGCTTTGGGAACAAAAGCATTCCTAAACACCATTTTTAACTTCGAAATCAGATGGGATCACCTCGAAAAATAACCTCAAAGTTCGAGATTTTGTGGTTTTGAACAACAGAAACCGGAAGTAAAGTCGCAGTTGCTCCGAAGGACCTCGAGTAGGCACCTGAGGAAAAACCGAAGGATGTAAGCGATACTCTAGCACAGGCCTTCCCTTTAGGGTGCAAATAGCTCCTCAAGTTCTGGGACCCGGGCAACAGCCGACCGCAGAACTGTTACGTTGCTAACCACAAGACGGGCGTGTGGAGAACTGCAAGACTGTGCGTGCGTCCATACTAATAGCTCGTACCACGAGTCTATATACCTGGGCCTCACGCGTATGGGCGCACACACTTGCAGTTCTCCCAAACCCACGCAACGGTTAGGATGGTAACAGATCCGCGCTCGGCTGTTGCCCGGGTCCCGGAACTTAAGGAGAGGTTCCGGTCTAGAGCCCAAAAAAATAGGTGATATTTAGGAATTAATTAAAGGAAAACTACTATATATAATTTAATGGGACTTGTTGCATTGTATTAAGGATGTCTTAAATTATAGAAATATATTTTTTCTTTTATAATTAATCATTGCAGACGGCGTTAAAGTCAAGGCGTCAAAAAATTTATCCAAATCGGTGAGAACTGTATCTCCAAAATTTATTATCCGATTCGACTGAAACCTTTTTTATTTTGAAGATTATTTTTCTGGCTAGGGGGGGGGGGGGGGGGGACTAGAAAAAAAATACAAAAATGACATTTTTTTAGAAAATACCGACGTTTCAGGTTTGAAATCTCTTTTCTCTGTACATTTCGGCCTTTCAACGCCATTGAAAATTATAAATGTTCAATTTTTGTATTTTTTTTTCTAGTTTCCCTCGTAGCCAGAAGTATATTCTTCAAAATAAAAAAAGTTTCAGTCGAATCGGATAATAACTTTTGGAGATACAGGTCCCACCGATTTTGAGAACACTGTTTCGGGAAAAACGCGTTTAAAGTTTTACGTGACTGCCGAGTGGCCGCTTGTGACCCATGCATTTGCCGCTACTCAAATGCCTATAACTTGGAGAATTTTTCGAATTTCAACAAATCCTTTTAAACACGTTTTCCTAAAGAGTTGAACATTCGAAAAATGAAATAAAAAAAAAATCGACATTTAGACCGGAACCTCCCCTTAAGGGGGTAGACACGGGTAATGCAGCGCGCTGTAATACCGACATAATGTGCCCGAAACATGGGTTTGGGGGGATACGTTGTTTGTTCTTATACGAGCAAATTTTGGGCTGGCGAGGTCTCATTCGAAAGAAGAAGGTTCAGTGCACAGCGCTCTGGTCATGGTTGGACGAAATTGTGTTGATATGTAATAATACGAGTGTCCAAAGTAGAGAAAAAATTGACAAAATGCACTCGCAGATTCCATGTATTTTTAGGTCACTAAAAGAGTTTTGTGACTCAAACGATGACCAGAGCGCTGTGCATTGAACCTTCCTCTTTCGAATGAGACCTCGCCCAGCGTAAAATCTGTTCATATAAGGACAAACAACGTATCCCCGTGATTGCATTCCCAAATACGAGTTCCGCCATATTGGCGATAATACAGAGCAAGTCACGTGACAAATTTAGTTGAGCTAGTGGACATGAGATGGCGCCTACTCGGGAGGACTGCCAACGTGGAATCATAGTAAAACTGAAGCGTTAGCTGGATACACAAGCCATAGTAAAAGCGTGATGCAGTCATTGAATGCATTTTCGGACGACTTTAGGTTTGGTTATATGCATTTTAGGCATACATTGACTAGGAACTGCTGGGAATTGTCTGCATTTACTAAATTAACGGTTTTACCGTAACACATACATCACCGCTGCCGAATATATTTTATAATTATATGGCCACATTATTTCAAATAAAAAAAGAGATTGGAATTTTTTAATAACACTGGAAGTAGTGATTTACTGATATCATATTTTCAGAATGTGGAAGTTACAGCAATTATTTGCAATTATTGTTTTTATTATTATTCTTCTGACTATTGTATATAACATATAACAAGGAAAAGTCTCCAAATCGGTCAACAGTTGACTCCTTGATTTTTTTTTTGTAATTCTTTACGCTCCTATGCAGAGATGGGCATTATTTGTCACGAGGTTTGGGGGGAGGGTGTGTGTACCCTAAATCTAAAATTCTATTTAGCTTCGGGTATTTATTAGTTTCCTTTGTTTATTCGAAGGCCTTTCATCTTTGGCTTCGAATAATTTTTCATCTTTCATTATATCTTTATCCTAAGGTCGTATTCAAATATATTGGCCGGTCGATTCGTTTTCGTGAACAGCGATCGAGGAGAAATCAGCCATCACCATCTGACGATCGTGGATTTGTCAGTTGGAGTTCCCTAGCCACCGAAGGGTACGGTGGGGTAACGGGAATGCTGCTGGGCCCTGTCTGAACGTACCCGTGTGGCTGTTATTTATTCTTATTGTCAGCGTAGTACATATGTAGTTGTGTGCGTAACGAAGTTATACGTAGACCAATACGAGATGAAGCTATCGAGAAAGAATCAATGTTCTGACCAATAAAGCTCTCTGAATTTTTTCGGAGCTAAGGCCTCAGGTACACCTATTCTGATGCGTGTATTTGCCACGCTGCAGCTCGGTTTGGCCTATACATGACAGAAGCTTGACGCTATCCCCACCACTTCTGGCTCACTCATGTTCTGCGACGACGAGAGAACACGCGTTACGAATAGGAGTGTGCGGATCGTCCCGCGGCTCGGATTCTCGGCCCTCGGAACAGGTCGGAAAATTTCGGGCGGGATCGGGCGGGGTCCCGATACTTTCGTATTGCTCGAGATCCAGACGGTTTCAGGATCCCGATACTCGATTCGGGCTACAAGCATGACCGCCATGAGCGGGCAATTTGATTTCAGATCGGCTTGGCAAAACTCGGATACGATCGGCTCGAAAGCCAGCTATTACGAGGGGACCGAGACGGAAAGAATTATGTATATCATTTATATCGATACCAGAGTGATAAGTTTTTACTTTCTGTCTCCTGTTGAATCATAATTTGTATCTTATTATTTATTTACATATATATGTATTTTCATTGCTACCAAATAGTCTGTGAATACTGAATACGTCCATATACGTACTTAAATAAATACCATGTTCAGAACTTGGGAAGAAGACTATTTTTATATCGACAATATTTTAAAATCTGAATAAAATATACTTCACACTTAGTACTTTATGTAAAGGGAATATGTAGGGTATTATCTTTTTCCGGATAGGTTCAGATTTAAAATAGAAAACGTACGAACTATAAGCATACAAAAAGTAATATTTCCTAGATGTTTCATAATAACAACAATATACAGGAGGCGAATATTTTATTATTTCAAATTAACGTGTAAGAAACATAATTTTTCTATGTTCTCAGGTAATAATTTTAATCTATTACTGGTAACGATATCATCCGATCGCGTCCGAGTTTTGCCGAGCCGACTTGAAATCAAATTGGCCGCTCATGGCGGCTATGCTTGTAGCCTGAATCGAGTCCCGGGGTCCCGAAACTGTCGGGATCTCGAGCAATACGAAAGTATCGGGATCCCGCCCGATCCCGCCCGAAAGTTGCCGGCCCGACCCGAGCCCGAAAAATCGGGTACTCGCACACCCCTAGTTACAAAACTCACCGGCCAATAAATCTGAATACGATCTTAGAAGTTCGAATAACAGACGAGATCCTTTGTGTCCCGAGTCGCGCGAGATCGCCGTGCTCGGCGATGTGTCATCGATTCTAAAGAAACAGAATTTGTTTATTTTTCATCGTATCAATATGAAAGTGCCACAAATGGATTCCAGGCATTCTCCCGATTAAATTGACCGAAAATAATTTAAATCGGACTATTTTTAAGAAAACGGGCTTTCAATTCTGCAAACAATTTTTCACGTAATTTCCTTAATTTTGGTCCGAATTATATCATTTTTGGGGCCAATTTGATCGAGAAAACACGAGGAATCGACTGACGTCACTTTCGCAAAGATCTGATTAGAAATGCAGAACTGCAGATTTGTCACTGCTTAGCGCGCAACATTGTATGGCCCCGCTGGTTTCGAGCGTCGATTTCTTGCCAGCGTGCAGCACAAGAGGGGACTTTTCATGGCGAAGGAAAGTCAGTCTTATATAGAGCTCAAATCGAGAAAGACTGACAAACTTTATATTCATGTCAAACAAATACTTTAATTGTAAAATTTAGACGACAAACTATTGTTGAATATCGCCAGTTCTTTCATATGCATCACTTGGTTGGGAATTCCTGATCCCACCTTTTCATGCATTTACCTATTGAAATGTTGCTTCAAGTCATCGGGAAATTGAATTGCTTTTTCTTGTACATACATATATCTGTTCGCGAGTAGGTGTCACGAATGACGCGACTTTGGTTTCCCAAATAAATTCACATTCATCAGGGCCCTCGTCTGAACCGTTTGACCAGGAGATTGAACGACGTAAATCGAGTGCGAGTGAAATAGCGCACCAGCGAGAGACCCTCGGTCGACGGCGACTTGAGTCATCCATTACGAAAATGTTCATATTTCTCATTACACCTTGATAAGAGTGTTACCACCGATGGATTGGTGAGTTTATGTCTACGAACATGAGTCGAGACGCAAAGCATTTCGGTCTATTTTTTTTTATGAATACATGATTAGGACACACACTACGTTCACTAAAAATGGAACGAATTCCTCCATATCTGACATCATTTTCATCGAGAAACCCTAAAAACTCCATTGGTAATAATTTCCTCAACACTTATCAAACACGAACATTTTATCTGGCCCGTTGGTTTTATTGCCCTCGGCTGTCAACGGGTGGTCTACTGGGGCCCGAAGGTCCTCGCTCGCAGCGAGAAAGCAAAACGGTGGGATGGGTAGGTCTTTCCCGATAATCCGAGCCCAACCATTTGCATGCGCAACTTCATGTTGCACGTCAAAAAATTATTTTAATTACAATTAGTAATTCAGTTTGTAAGTGCAATTAAATTAGGCGTCATTAAAATCATTCACAGTTCATTAATTTTAACTAATTGACCTATTCATTTATTTTTTAATTCAGTAATGTAGTGCTCTGGTGAAGAACATCGTAATACGTAGCTAATATTCTAGGCCTTAGAATCTACGATATTGTCAATGTGCAATTGAAATGCACGCCACTTCACACTATCGTTTGTTAGCATTCAAACGGCGTGATTTTCTAGCTAGAGTCGTCAAACGCGATGCTCGCCAACAATCATGTGTCTCGCTGAATTTCGTGGGCTTCGACGCTCGAAACCAGCGGGACAATACTATGTTGCACGCTAAGCAGTGACGAATCTGAAGGTCTGCAATTTCTAATCAGATCTTTGCAAAAGTGACGTCAATCGATTCCTTACAATTTTATATATAATGTTTGTTCATAACTGCTTTCTGCATAGGATGTGTAATATGTGTATTTCATGTTCTGTTTCGGTACTTTGCTAGTAAAAAAATGTCTAACCTAACAAACTTCATTTTTTGGGGACATCCCCTCATCTATTTTCCCTTTTCACTTATAATTCCTTACTGTTAACGTAGAATATTGTAGCATAAGCACATTTCAAGTAATTAAAATGTACAATGAATATTCTACGTTTGCAGTACCAGCCGACTTCCGTTTAAATTTGTATAAGTACAACGCAACAGCTGAGAATTTCTTTCCTTATTCAGAATAATGTACGGAAATAGCAAACAGCTCCCTCTCGCGTTTACCGGGCAATCGGCGATCTATCGGTATTACCATTTCTGTGCAGAAAAAACCTGCTGTAATACCGACCGACCAAATCGGCCAGACCACGTGACGTGTCTACCCCCTTAAGGAAGTATGTATTTGCACCTTAACGGACAGACCGGCTCTAGCAGGCTGGGGCGGCAAATGTGCCTCATTATCTTCATTTTAGGGCCGTGTTGGGCCTGCATTGGCGATTTCGTACTGGGCATTAGGAAAGGGGTCCATAGTGTCTCGGACGTAACATTCTGAAGCTGAAGGGACTCGGCGAGCAGTGATGGAAGAATCGTGGGACGAGGGGCAAATACTTACCCCCACTATGACCTACCGTCGTCTCCAACTTTGTTCCCATCGCTCTGCACACAAGCATATCTCTACCCCTGTCCGTGTGCTCAGCAGCCCAACAGGCAGGTCACACGGATAGGAGTAAAAATATGCTTGTGTGCAGGACGATGGGAAGAAATTGAGGAACGATGGTAGACCATAGTGAGAGACGACGGCAGGTCATAGTGGGTGTAAGCATGACCATCACCGATTTCGATGCGCTTGAAATATGTTGTGGGGGGCATGATTCTGAACAACTTTTTCCTATACATGTAACCGTCGGTCGGTTCTAGTTTCCGAGATATTTCCAAAAATCTTTACTTATAATTTCTGAGCGCTACAGAAGCATCGCAAGGTAAACTTTGGTAAACTTTTTCTCATGGATTTGAAGAGAAAAACTTTTTAATCACCTTACCACGATCGCCTCTGTGTATAGTACTTGACTATAGTAGTAGTTGATTTATTCCGACACAACGCATTCCACTTTCCAATTTGTCCCGGGTATTAGTGTTGGTTTGGGTTAGATGAGGGCGGGGGCCGCGCGCCCGCTTGCGGGCGCGTAAAGCGTCGTAGCGAACCGATGTGAGTTTAACTAAAACATAATTTTTTCGTTAGAAAGAGGGTGCTTTCAAGAACACCTCTTGGACATCCCGACTATGCTCGGCGGCGCCGGCGCCGCTGGATGTTAGGATGACTTTGATTCTAAAACGTAATTTTTTGCAGTCTCATTTTTAGCATTCCCAAACTCACATGGGTTCGCTACCACGTTTTACGCGCCCGCAAGCGGGTGCGCGCCCCCCGCCCTCATCTAACCCAAACAAACACTAATACCCGGGACAAATTGGAAAGTGGAATGCGTTGTGTCGGAATATGTCAACAGAAGTACTGTACAAAGAGGCGATCGCGGTAAGGTGATTAAATAAATTTTCCTTCCGATCCACGAGGAAAAGTTTAACAAGGTTTTTTGCGCATACCTTAGAAAGTAAGGCCGACCGACGGTTACATGTATAGGAAAAAGTTGTTCAGAATCATGCCCCCTACAACATATTTCAAGCGCATCGAAATCGGTGAAGGTCATGCTAATCGACAAGTCTACCCTTCATCTTTAGACTTTTCGAGCGGTTGACACCAAGGTACCTATGCGTGCACTCGATTCTGAGCGCTGCGCTACCTATACAAAATCTTCCGTAGCTCCCAGAAATCTTCGAGATCCACTGTGAAATTGTGCAGGTATATTTTTGAGACCCCATATATTATAGAAATGAACAAAAAGAAAAATCGGGGGGAAATGGTCACAGTGGCTTCCCCCTTAAACCTTTATAATGACGACTGTTTTCATGTGAATATACCTACATATGGGTAGGTAATAAAATTGATTTAAGACTGCCGTCTCACCGGGCCTTGAAGGTGTGCGTACGCTCACACAAGCTAAGTTAAGCGAGTACGTATACGCGTGTAATAAACAAACCGTATATTACAACTTTCGTCCTGGAATCGGCCTGAAGGAAGTTTTTGCGGGTACAGTTGCCTCCAGTAGACATCTGTGCAGGGTGGGCTGGTGCGTTTCAATGCTAACAACCACCGTACGTTGAAATAATAATGAATTTATGACTCGAAAAGTGACAGAATGGGGCTTCAAGGATTCTCCGTCATCGGCGTTGATGGTATATTCACGCCATGTAGCATCAGAACCGGTGGAAGTCCAAGTTAGCCGATAAATGTAGGAAAGACATAGTTGCCAATACGTATTGAAAGTCGTTTCGCGCTGTTGCCGCATTTTCCTTATCACTATTTTGCCATCAGGGAGGCTTGAATGAATCACGATGAAGCGGCTGGGGAACAGAGACGGGCAAAGATAATATCTGGATAAACTCAAATAAAAGATACCTTATGTTTATCCGTTATGAACCGAAGAGAATTCATTCGACGGCGAAAGATAATTTTTTTATTCGAAGAATTATAATTTGTTTATTCAACCACTCGCGTTCTTTACGAAAAGGACAAAAAGCTTGTGTGTTCGGGACGCTAGTCGCATCGCGGTTACCAAAAATACACAATTTATCGAGAAATGATCCGTCACGTATGTACGAATAGTAAAACTAAAACTTTGCAGGCGTTCGTAGTACCTATATCACCATCAAAATTGTAGTACCAGAAAATAATTATTTTTCAGTGACTTTAGCACTATAGCGTTTAAGCAAACTGTTCAACTATACACGACAATAAAACATATTTCTAGAAAAGTCTGAGCTGTGAAATGTAAATCCACAAACACGAAAAACTAGAAAATAAAAAATGTTATATTAAACGATTTTATTAAAAATGCAATAAAAACTAAAAAATAATTATTTTCTTGTACTACAATTTTGATGGTGATAATGTCACTTTAAGGGGGTATTCTGGTCTGACGAGGCGTTTTCGTCGCGTTATTTCGGAATTTTTTTTACAAAGAACCCATAAATTTTATTAGTATTTAGTTTATTGCTACATGTTTATTGATGTTTCAATTAATTTTACAAATTTTGTCAATAGAAAAAAATTAAAATCAAACGCAGTTGACTGCTTTAAAGTAATAGTGAAAAAAAAACATGGGTTCACGGTGTCCATGATTGGGCTTGTTCTAGTGATCAGAAACAAAAAATGAAAAGAGATTCTTTATCTGTATGCCTGTGGCTATCGTCCCTACCAGAATAATTAACAAATATTGAAAATTAAGCAAATGGCGGCGGTTTGAAAAATAAGTTTCGATTTTCGCACATTTTTTCAACTTTAAAGGTCTGTGAAAGTTTAAAAACAAATTATTTTATCATAATTCTGGTAGGAACGATAGCCACAGGCATACAGATAAATAATCTTTTTTCAATTTTTGTTTCTGATCACTAGAACGAGCCCAATCATGGGCACCGTGACTTCATGTTTTTTTTTCACCATTACTTTAAAGCAGTCAACTGCGTTTGATTTTAATTTTTTTTTATTGACAAAATTTGTAAAGATAGTTGAAACATCAATAAACATGTAGCAATAAATTAAATAATAATACAATTTATGTGCACGCAGAAGTTGAAGTATTAAAGTGATTCATATCCTGTTATGAAATATCGTGCCCCACGATTTTATTGTAAGCGAATTATGTGATATTAACACCATAAAATTTGTTTATATATTTTTTTCTAAATAAAACCCATGACACTAATCGATAAAAATTAAAAAAAAAAAATTTTTTAATACTTAATACAAATATTATCCCCCCTTTCCCGCTTCCTCCGCGCCTACCGCCGCGCACAGTGGGGCTCGAGAGGAAAAAAGTCTTAAAACGGAAGTTGTATTTTTGTGTATTCATCACTGTATCCTGATAGCCGATGGACCAACGTATGTAATGTATATGACAGATATGTCATATTCATGTTAATTGCAAAGAAAAATTGATCTGAAGTTAACCTTTCATATTCTGACGGGAAACGTGTCAATATTCGTACCAGATTGTTGATTTTTTTCTGAATTCCTCTAGATATTTTTATTTTTGTACCTCATGTATTTCGAATGTGTATTGTCTCAGCTTATATGTGACGTAAATACTTTTCAAAAACTCTTCGCCGTAATCCCACTATACAAGTTTAAATGAAGCTACCTAGTATTTCAAGTTTTCATTAACCCTTTTAGGTTTATAAAAAAAGCTCCACCTTCCTCCGGGCTCTAGATATCACTAATTGAAAGTAGATACCATCTACTAACAGCCCTCGAAAAATTGGCTGCGTTTATTTGCGACTTTGGCTGTTATTGATACATAATCACAGGAGTGCGCTGTGCATGCGATTTCGCAGAATCTATTTTATATTACTTTTTGATAGTTTTAGTTTGTATGTGCAGTAATGTTAGCAATATTAAACAAGATAAAACAATAAAATAACAATAAAAATTATGAATAAAGTATTGTTACCAATTGTGTTATTTTCTTTCTCTATTATGTTTTATAATGTTCGAAGCTAATTAATTCATTGTTTATGTAATATTACATACATATTAGTACATAATTATCATATATGGTTTTTGTATACCAAATGTTTACAGGGTTTATTACTACTTCATTTGTTAAAGATGCTTCAATTTTATTGATGTTCCTGTCCATATAACCGTTGGCTATTATCAAATAATATAAAAAAAAAGTATTAAAAAATATTGAGAAACACCGAAGTTATGAGATTTTTTCCGCGAATCCTATGTCACGAGCCCCACGGCGCGCCGTGGCCTCCCCGGCCTCTCTTGTTGCCCCCGCTCCGCCCGCGCTGGTAGCGCAACCATCGGAGCTCCCTTTTCATCTGAAACAGTACAATAAAAATTACATTTTCTACTTCTACCCGTACATATAGTGAATCCCAAAAATATTCGAACTCAAACGGAATAACATTCTGACAATTGCCACGTTTCGTGCAAAGTTGTTTGATATGAAGTAGGACATAGTACACAATGATTCTCTGGCTAGTGTCTTTAAAGGCGATGCCGCCAATAAGCCGCGCCTCGCTGATTGTGTGCCAATAAGCCGCGCCTCGCAGTTTCGTGCATTTCGACGCTCGAGACGAGATTCACTACAGCATAATTAAACAATTTTTAATTCTTCATCGAATCGATATGGCAGTCACACCAATGGATTTCTTATGTTTTTTCGATGAAAATCAAGCTAAATTTCACAAAGATCCGAAGGGAAATGGAGAACTTGAGAGTCGTCATTTTTTAGTGCAATATTATGAGGCAGTGAGAGCGACAATCCATTGGTGTGACTGCCATATCGATTCGATGAAGTATTAAAAATTGTTTAATTATGCTGTAGGGGACTGCATTTCACGTTCGACCACGCGGTGTCGTTTCGTTTTGTCGGGCTTCGCCGCGCCATTCATATCAAACAAACTTCAGAAAAACACACACATTCAACATAACTTGCCTTCGAATTTCTTTTTTCATTTTCCGCGTTTACTCCTCCTTTTTCTTCTCCGCTTCCTTCTTTTTCTCCTCCTCCCTCTCTTTCTCCTCCTCCTCGTCCTCCTCCTCCTTTCTGTTTCTGTCCTCTCTCTCTTTTCTCCTGTATCTCTCTCCTCCTCGCTTCTCGGCTGATGCCAGGACACTGTCATGAGTGCATTCTTGATCTGGAAATGAAATAATGAATGTATTATTTTATGGCAAATAGTAAGATTGTGCAGCGTGATTCTCTTGCTAGAGTCCTAAAGACAATGCCGCGAATAAGCCGCACCTCGCTGAGTTTCGTGGAAGTGACGAATTTCACGTTCTGCATTTCTCATCAGATCTTTGCGAAAATTGCGTCAACCGATTTCTTATGTCGTCCCGATGAAAATGGCCCCAAGCTAACTTCGTCAAAAATAGTCCGATTTACATGATATTTCACATGATTTTAATCGGGAGAACGCCATGTATTTGTTGGTATCACTGCCACATCGTTTCGATGCAGAGTAAAGAATTTTTTAATATGCCGTAGTGAATCTCATCTCAAGCGTCGAAACTCACGAAACTCAGTGAGGTGCGGCTTATTCGCGGCATCGCCTTTGAAGATACTAGCCAGAGAATCACTCTATATAATAGTATACAATATAATACTTACATTATTCATATCCAATATTTGTTCGCGCACAACCGTGCATGTACGTCCACGTGGAGTGACCGCAGAAGACTGTTTGCGCCGTTGCCTGGTTTGTAGAGCGTTATTTGTTTCAGAACACACCACAGACGATTCTTCGGATTCACGTTTACGGTTCGCGTTTACGTTTTTTTTTTTTTGTAATGGGCAGAAGGATTTTGAGTTGTGTTGCGTTGTGTTGTATTGTATTTGTGTTGTGTGTATTGTTTTAGTGTAAAATGAGTGACACTCTAAATATGAATATGCAGGATGTGCAAGAAGATATGGACAATAATTCTCTGTTTCGTCCGCGAAAATTACGTCCGTCCGCAAGATTTTCGAAACGGAAAGTATATCGCGCAAAGAGAAGGCCTTTGACCATTCAGAAGACGTGTCTGCCGTAGGACAACATTCAGAAGAAGTGGCAGAGGAACGTATGGTACAGGAACCATCAATATCTGATGGACGAAATCATACGTCCTAAGAGACAATGCAGTCGCCATCCGATGAAGACACTGATACGGCCAGTTCGGGAGAAACTGGAAAGCCGCTGGATGAACTGAGAACCGAAATACTAGAAGGCACGGATGTAGAAAGTAACGAAGAAGGAAACTTTGTTGTAGAAAAAGTTGCGAAGAGCGAGCTGCAAGAACAATCGCGTCTCCTAAATAGCAACGATGAAATGAATTTCCAAAATGTGCTTGCTCAATTGCAGAAAATAAGTAAGGATGCAAAACATAAGGAAGACTGTGGCATTGAACACCCACGAATAATGGTGTGTCTTAAAGAGCATCTTAATTATTACAAAGCTGAAATCTGCAATCAATCGGACGAAGCCGAAGAAGTGGATAGCAATCAGGGCGCCGTTAATGCAACAATTTTATGTGGAGGCAGTTATGCCCAGTTGGAACTCACTTTTGCAGGAGTGAACATACGTTGCATGTCGAAGAGAGACTTTGTGAAGAATCAAGATGAATTCGTCAAATCTGCAATTATCGTTGCAGAAGAAGAGACGTTAACAGCACCTGAAGAAGGAAAACGTTTGGCGATTGAAAGAGGCGACGTTCTTCCCGGATCAGGGACCCCTCACATCCCCGTTGTGGTCGACGGAAGCTGGATGAAGAGATCCTACCGCAGTGGATGTTATGATTCTGCGTCTGAAGTCGGCGTGATAGTTGGCTATTATACGAAGAAAGGTTTATTTTACGGCGTTCGAAGTAAAGTTTGCAGAATTTTTCTGATTGCTGCGAAAAGTAAGAAAGAACCTCGAAAGCACATATGCTTCAAAAACTGGAGCACATGTCGAGCATCGACTGCCATGGAATGCGATGCAATAGTAGAAGGATTCAATACTAGCATAGAAAAACGTGGGCTCGTTTATTCAACTCTGATTGTTGATGGGGACAGCAGCGTGTATAAAAAGATTATTGATGCGGACCCATATAAAAGACAGATTCGTGTAAAAAAGATTGAATGCACGAATCATTTGTTGCGAAACTTTTGCACCAAAATGAAAGCGATTGTAAAGAAGACCACATCTGGACCATTGAGACAAACTGTGGAAAGTAGCATTCGCCGGATGCGCCCGGGCATCGTAAAAGCCGCAAAGTTTAGACACAATCAGAATGTAACAATCCACAAGAAACCAAAGAATTTGTATGGCAACATACAGAATATTCCGAGCCACAAGTTTGGTGAACACAAAGACCCATACAGCACACTCTCGTTGCAGCATAGTTGCAGCGTAGTTGCGGTGCAAGATTGCAACGATGCACGCAACGTTGCCGCAACTATGCAGCAATAATTCTATGTCCGCCTGCTGCAAAGTTGCACGGCAACTTTGAGGCAACTTTGCACGGCAACTTTGAGGCAATAGGTATAAATGAAAAAAAAAAATAATGCCAACAGTGAGATGCGAACTGACGACCTCATGGTTACTAGTTGGGAGCGCTAGGCACTGGCCCACGCTGTTCGTTGGTCATTACTTTCAATCAAATGTATATAAGGGAACTCCACATTTTTCAAAGTCGATTTTCTCGAATTTGGCTGAATTCTTACTACTTTGGAAAATTAAAGTCCGAGTGAAGACCTTCGCGTAAGTATAAACACTTTCTGAGATGGACAGTCCTGAAGGTCCCCTTGTTAGTGCCGCGTTTCGATCTGATCTGTCCCACTGTGCGCCGTGCTCGCCTTCATGGAAACATCAGCTTAGCATATGGCACCAGTAAACTAGATTCTGACATATGCTTGGAACTGATTAAATGGTTGCCTTCTCCGACATATATTTTATATTTTAGTTCATTATCCAGGATGTCCGCGGGAACAGTAAACACCTGGATATTTCCTAACGAATTCGAGATATAAAAGAAATTGTTTATATGAAATTGCATGGTTGGAGGGGGCAAATTTACTGGGGCGGATGATTTTTTTCTTTGATTATTATTTTACGAGATACGATGATCAATTTTTTTTTTTAAACGGAACTCTTTTTTTAATAGATCACTTGATAGTGCGTTTCAAGACGATTTCAATAAGGTATAATGTATACACTTTATTTCCTCCGGTTTTGGAGATATTATGTTTTAAAATTTGCTAACGCCGCAAAGTTGCGACATAGTTGCGGCATAGATGCGGCAAAGTTGCAGCAAAGTTGCGGCATAGTTGCGGCAATGTTGCGGCAAAGTTGCAGTGCATTATTGCAACGCAACTATGCAGCAACAATTCTATGTCCGCCCCGTGCAATATTGCACAGCATCGTCGCAGCAACCATACATCGACATTGCGCTGCAACTATGCAACATCGCAACCAAGTGCAAGGTTGCTGCAACCATCCTGCAACTTTGCCGCAACGAAGTGTGCTGTATGGGGAGTGTGCACATCTAGAATATTTCTGCGATGGAAAGAATAAAGAGAATGAAAGAAACATCGTTTCAGAATTGATTGAAAATTGGAGTGTACCAGGACGTAAAAGAAATACATCGTCCACTGTTAGCTCATGCGGAGAGCTTAATCTATAACACCAATAATAACGCTGTGGAAAGTTTGAACGCAATAATTGCCAAGTACATTGGCGGAAAGAGATTAAATTTCGCCGAAAGAGGATCGTATCCAGGAAGATGTGCTGCTGCTGTCATGGAGTACAACAGTAACCAAGTGCACTCGAAATTGAATTCGGTAATGAAGAAGAAAACGCCCGAGGTTGTGCGCTAAATGAAAGAAAAGAAGAATAAAGAAAAGAAAAAGAGAGCTGCAAACAGAAGGAAACGAAGGCTGCGCGATATGTACGCAAGCAATTGCCCTCGCAAAAAGATTCTGATTATGGACAAAATGCACAGAAGTCAGACATGCCAGCCGAAATGTATGAACTGGAGCGGGAAAAGCATATGCTAATGCTCAGTGACTGGCAACAGAAAAGACATGTTATTGAGGAAGAAACCATCGGACAAGCGAAAAACCGCAGATGGTTGCAGTACAGGTCCAAATTGTTGACAGCATCGAATTTTTGACAAGTGTGCCGTCGCCGACCTGACACGCTATGCGCTAATGCAGTGAAGTCATTTGTGTATCCGAAATTAATTAGTGCACCCGCGGTGGAATACGCGAAAGAATGCGAGAAAATTGCTCGCGAAGAATTGAATAAGTAATATACAGATATTGCAGAATGTGGAATTTTCATCGACAGTTGCATCCCCTTTTTAAGAGCTTCACCGGATGGAATCATCGGTCAAGAGGGTATTGTGGAAATCAAATGCACCAAATCAGCGGAGAACTTTTCGCCGGAAGAAACTATTGAAAAAGTACCCGCTGTCCGGCGCATGTTCACACGTAAAACAGGTATTTTAATGAACAAAACGCACCACTATTTTTATCAAGTACAAGGCCAGTTACATATTATTGACGGAAAGTACTGTATATTTTGCGTATGGACCCCGAAGGGGCTGCAATCTATAAAAGTAAAGAGAGATGATGCGTTTTGTAAAAGAGAAATGGAGCCAAAACTGGTTCAATTTTATGTAGAATGCATGCTACCGGAATTAATAGATAGTCGACACAACAGGTGCATGCCTATTCGGAAGCCTCAATTTATACTAGTAGAAAGAGCGAAAGAAAAAGGGAAAAGCTTGGAAAAGCGAAAGAGGTCTTCCTTCGAAAATAGTGAAACTTCGATCCGGCGTCACACCGCGCTGTAAAGTGCAGTCAGCGGTCACAAGAATCAGCAATCTCACTTTTCCTTCGTGATCGTACGATCACGCCAGTCAATCGACGCCGCCGTAACTTTCCCAAGAAAATGAAAAAGGAAATAATATATTTAATTCACCCTTTAATTTTTCCAGACACATTTCTAAGTGCACAGAAGCAGACCGATAGAAGACAGACGCAAGGTAGAAGAAAAGATGCTGATGCGGATCTACGTTGCACATTATTTACATACGTAAAGGCAGGGTCCCACTAGTGTAACGACGCACCGCGCACGTTTTTTTCGACGCGCAAGGCCGATTTGTTGCAGAAAAACGTTCCCACTGGTGCAACTGCGCCCCGCGCACGGGTCAGATTTACGAGTTTCTCGGATGTTCGAGCAGTTTGGAGCACTTGAAAGGGTGGACTTTTACGATGACATAAGGAAGGATTTCTCTGCCACGCGAGCACGCGAATGCACGGCGCGCATCGTCGAAAAGACTGAAAAAAATGTGTATTTTCCAGAGGTCCCTATTTCACGTGTATTTACATACACGTGTACACGTGTAGTAAACGTAGCCGAACTTCAATTCGTGTAATTTTTAATACACGGGTACCCGTGTATTTCTGTTCACGGATACACGTGTAGTTCTGTTCACGGATACCCGTGTAGTTCTGTTCACGGATACCCGTGTAGTTCTGTTCACGGATACCCATGTATTTCTATTACACGTGTACACGTATATTTATATTACACGTGTGCACGTATATTTAAATTGGTTCGTCACGATTAATTTTGCGATTGCTTAGTTGGTATATCTCTTTTGTCTGTTTAGTATTGCATGAATGCAGTCTGCACGCAGGCAAATACTTACATACCTACCTCCATCGCATCACACTGAAAGATGTGTGCGGTCCTGAGTTCGACGCCATCGATAGTTACCGACGTGACAACAAAGTATGTACATATTTCTACTTAGTCGATTGTACGAGGCGGTACTTGGCGACCTTGCTATTTCTCTGCTAGTATTCAATTTGTGTAATTTTCGACGTGTGAATATCTGAGTATCTAAATATATTGGCCCGCTTTTGCGAAAACAAACTAATCTTCAGGTTACAGGTAACAATAAACAACACATAATAAAATTTCATAATAAAATTTAATTTATTAATTTTCTATTTTGGTACAAGAAAACTAAAGTATCGACATTTTCAGGTAATAAACGCGTTCTTTTTCGTGTTACAATATTTCCAGCAGTGGAAAAACACCGCTCAGAGGTATCCGATGTTGCCGGTATTGCCAAATATTTAATTGCGAGTTCCGCAATTGTTGGGTATTTGGCAAATGACCACTGCTGGAAATATTGTAACACGAAAAAGAACGCGTTTATTACCTGAAAATGTCGATACTTTAGTTTTCTTGTACCAAAATAGAAAATTAATAAATTAAATTTTATTATGAAATTTTATTATGTGTTGTTTATTGTTACCTGTAACCTGAAGATTAGTTTGTTTTCGCAAAAGCGGGCCAATATATTTAGATACTCAAATATTCACACGTCGAAAATTACACAAATTGAATACTAGTTAATAATTAATATACGAGTAGGTATAGTTGTGCAGAGAAATAGCAAGGTCGCCAAGTACCGCCTCGTACAATCGACTAAATAGAAATATGTACATACTTGGTTGTCACGTCGGTAACTATCGATGGCGTCGAACTCAGGACCGCACGCATCTTTCAGTGTGATGCGATGGAAGTAGGTATGTAAGTATTTGCGTGCGTGCAGACTGCAGTGTCTCATATTTAGATCTGTGAGACCATTCATGCAATGCTAAACAGACAAAAGAGATACTATACCTAATAAGCAATCGCAAAATTAATCGTGACGAACCAATTTAAATATACGTGCACACGTGTAATAGAAATATACATGTACACGTGTAATAGAAATACACGGGTATCCGTGAACAGAACTACACGGGTATCCGTGAACAGATATACACGGGTACCCGTGAACAGAAATGCACGGGTATACGTGTACACGTGTACTTATAATCCGTGTACACGTGTTTTAAGAACACGGATTTTTAATTCCTTAATACACGTTACACGTGTCCCGTGTACACGTGTATTTAAATACACGTGAAAAGCCGCGACCTCTAGTAGACACGTCACGTGACCTGGCCGATTTGGCCGGTCGGTATTACAGCAGGTTTTTTCTGCACTGAAATGGTATTACCCATAGATACGCGGCTGCCTGTGCACGCGAGAGGGAGCTGTTTGCTATTTCCGGATTCTATTCTGAATAAGGAAATAAATTCTCAGCTGTTGCGTTGTACATTTTAAACAGAAAGTCTGCTGGTACTGCAAACGTAGAAAATTCATTGTACATTTACTTGAAATGTGCTTATGCTACAATATTCTACGTTAGCAGTAAGGAATTATAAGTGAAAAGGGAAAATAGGTGAGGGGATGTCCCCAGAAAATGAAGTTTGTTAGGTTAGATATTTTTTTACTAGCAAACCACCGAAACAGAACATGAAATACACTTACTATACGTCCTATGCAGAAATTATTTTGAACAAACATTATATATAAAATTGTAAGGAATCGATTGACGTCACTTTTGCAAAGATCTGATTAGAAATTGCAGAACTTCAGATTCGTCACTGCTTAGCGTGCAACATTGTATAGTCCCGCTCGTTTCGAGCGTCGAAGCCCACGAAATTCAGCGAGACACATGATTGTTGGCGAGCATCGCCTTTGACGACTCTAGCTAGAAACTCACGCCGTATGAATGCTAAGAAACGATAGTGTGAAGTGGCGTGCGTTTCATTTGCACATTGACAATATCGTATATTCTAGGGCCTAGAATATTAGCTCCGTAATACGATGTTCTTCACCAGAGCACTGCATTACTGATGAAAATGATGCCAAACATGGAGCAATTCGGCCTATTTTTAGTGAACGTAGTGTGTGTGTCCTAATCATGTATTCATAAGAAAAAATAGACCGAATTGCTTCGCAACTCGACTCATTTTCGTGGACATAAACTCACCAATCCATCGGTGGTAACACTCTTATCAAGGTGTAATGAGAAATATGAACATATTCATATTCAGTACTGGGATGACTCAAGTCGCCGTCCACCGAGGGCTCTAATAAATGTGCATTTATTTGGGAAACCAAACCCGCGTCACTCGTGACCCCTACTCGCGAAGAGATATATGTATGTACGAGAAGAAGCAATGCAATTTCCCGATGACTTGAAGCAACATTTCAATAGGTAAATGCATGAAACTCTGGGATCAGGAATTCCCAACCAA
Organism: Andrena trimmerana; assembly: GCA_951215215.1. Taxonomy (NCBI): domain Eukaryota; kingdom Metazoa; phylum Arthropoda; class Insecta; order Hymenoptera; family Andrenidae; genus Andrena; species Andrena trimmerana. Next base: position 14,500,227 of record OX578062.1, read on the forward strand.
GTGATGCATATGTAAGAACTGGCGAAATTCAACAATAGTTTGTCGTCTAAATTACACAATTAAAGTATTTATTTGAAGCGAATATACATATGTAAAGTTTGTCAGCAAAGTCTTGCTCGATTTGAGTTCTATAGAAGGCTGACTCTCCTTCGCCATGCAAAGTCCTCTCTTGTCCTTCACGCTGGCAATCATGCAACTCGCTCAGTTTCGTGGGTTTCGACGCTCGAATCCAGCGGGGCCATACAATGTTACGCACTAATCAGATCTTTGCGAAAGCGACGTGAATCGATTCGTCATGTTTTCTCGATCAAAGTGGCCCCAAAAATGATATTATTCGAACCATAATTAAGGAAATTACGTGAAAATTTGTTTGCAGAATTGGAAGCCCGTTTCGTCAAAAATAGTCTGATTTAAATTATTTTCTGTCAATTTAATCGGGAGAATGCCAGGAATCCATTTGTGTCACTTTCATATTGATACGATGAAAAAAAACAAATTCTGTTTCTATATAATCGATGACACATCGCCGAGCAACGGCGATCTCGTGCGGCTCGGGCAACAAAGGTTGTCGTCGGTTATTCTAACATCTAAGATCGTTACGGGCTCGGTTTGGTGTACACCAGGGCTCTCCAAGGTGCCGTATGCGACATTCGGGGTTCTCCCACTCTCGTCCGTGTTGTCAGGGATACCGCGCGACGCTACCCGCGAAGACGTTTGCCCGGCTAACCCGGCATGGTAGCCTTCGTAGCGTCGCGCGGTCTCCTTGACAACGGAAGCCACGCTGCGTGAAAGAAAGATTGGAAGGGGAAGCAAGCGCGTGAGGGGCCCCTACGCTGGAGAGGCCTGATATAAATTCTATTTCCGGAGTATTAGATCTTTAATTGCCAACATCTTAACAACTATTGAGTATCTGACATTAAGTTTGATATATTCCTAAACAGGACCACGGAGTCTACTAGTGCACCAAGTCTTATAATAAACAACGACGTGACATTCGTGCGGTCTCTTTGTTAGAGAATTGTAATTTCACGTTGAGGGAAAGACAGTAGTTGATAGGAAAAGTAACAGAATTTTAATTTCGATGTTGTTATTCAATTTCCTTACGGTCAGATGTGCGCAGATTTTTTCTTAGGCAAACCACAAAATATAGGACGATCTTCAACTTGACACAGTGAAAACCATCGTATCCGTATCATTTAATGCGTTACAACCCCATGAAACATTTAAACGATTGAGTAATCACAACTAACGCGGTACATAAGTTACGGTGTTTGACTATATAGAAATGAAATGGAAAAGCTACATTTTAGGCCGTAGAGATGTGCATATGGTATATTGTTTTTTTTATGTCTTCTTTTTACTTGCAGCATTCCTCTTGTACTTAATGAGTGGCTTAGGAATCACAGCTGGTGCTCACAGATTATGGGCACACAAAGCCTATAAAGTAAAGTGGCCGCTCGAGGTCCTATTGATGATCTTTAACACCATGGCCTTCCAAGTAAGTGAATGGATTCGTTCATAAAGAATGTATTGTATGGACCATATGATAATCCTATCATGCAAGAGCGAGAAAAAAAAAACGATTTTCAACCAGACGGCAATTACTCTTTGGAAATCCAATATCTGTGCGATTGGAACGAACAGTCATGATTCTGCCCTTATCGACCGCTTTTAATTGCTGCTACAACTGTTACAAACCGTACCTATAAACTTATGGCGTTCTTGATACTACTGAAAGTAATAAATTATTTTAAAAAATATTAAATAGACAATTTAAAAGAAATTGCAAGCAACTGGTCATCGTATGGTTAATCAATCGATTTGAAATAACCTCAAGCCCTCAGCCTCGAGCCGAAATGAGTAGATACGCGAATACAGTAAATCCTCGTTAGGAGCCCGTTTCTACCACGCGTTAGGAGCCCGGCGACTATCCCCACCACTTTTTAGAATCCTTCGGACGAGAGTGAGAAACTCCAATGAGCGAGCGAGAGGAAACGAAAGAGTTTCCTCTCGCTCGCTCATTGGGTTTTCTCACTCGCGCCAGTCGCCGCCCGGAATAGTGTCCAGTCGCGTTAGGAGCCCGCCGCCAGCCCCGTTCGTCGGGCTCCTAACGAGGATTTACTGTATTTCGAATAAGTCTAAAAAGTAAAAGTCAGTTGTTTATAAAATTAAAAAGAAAAATTATTATTCGAATATTCAACTGATTTCGACATAGTGCAAAAATCCAAAAATCATCAAAACAGTCGTACATTTATTTATATAGGGTATTTCACTACAGGTAGTAAACCTTTTAAGAGGTGATTCTACTGGTCAAAATAAGACGAAAATATAGAATAATATTTTTTAATATCGCGCTTCGGTTTTTGAGAAAATTGACTTTGAATTTTAATTAAGTATACATGCATCGAAGTACACTTTTAAGCGCTTAAGGGGCATGCGGAGATAAGAAAGACAGCCTTATTTTTAACGTAGAGAAATCGTTGAAAGACATCTTAAGCCGGATCCAGACCTGAATGCGTATACGTTGAGTAGGGCTGAGCGCACGTTTATTTTAATGTGGACGTGTCAAACTGGGTTTGGGTTCGAATACATCTAACAGAATAGGCGAGCGTGAACGTATATGCTAGTGTAGACTAGGGTGGACCTTAGGTACTCTTGACGAAAATTATTTTGCGAGATTTTTTTGGTCCCGTCCCCCAGAAATGTGACACTTGTTGGGAAAATGATCTGGAAAAAATTTCAGCTCGATTGGACCACGGGAAAAGGACGCGCCACGAATTTGAAAATTTTGAACTTTTTAAACCCTGACATAAATATACATTATGATATATCGTTGAATTTGTATTTTTTTCTGTTTAAGAATACAAACACAGCATATACGATTGTTAACAAAAAAACGTCCGTGACCTTGAAAATTCGAAACAGTGGCATTGAAAAAAAAAATTTCCTCCCATTATATTCGCTTTATATACCTGCTAGAACTTTTGTCTGAAGAGTTTTTTCATATATCCATAAACGATGGAGACATTAAACATGTTTGATTTTCATTATACCGCTCCATTATACAGAAGAAAAGCAGTTCTAAAACTGAAAATAAGTTATTATAGCTATTATGTAAATTACGAATGGAAATGTCATTAAAGTATTGCGTCCCAGATTTTCTCGTGGACTCGTCAGTAGGGCCCAGCAGAACCTGTCTCAATTCCCGATACAACGTCTTAATACGTTCACCTTGAATTTAAGCTATCATGTAAATTTCTAAATTATGCGTTTCGTCCCAGACCTGCTCGTGGACGTTCGATAAGACCGAGCAGATCTTGCCCTAGACGCGACTGTGTTAACAAACACAGTCTTAAATGCGTCTCAAAAATTCAAATAGCCACGAAGGTATTTATTAGGGGTTCCTTTATATTAAAAATGCTTTAAAAATCCTTTGATGCATTCTCTTTTGTGACGTCAGGATACTGTTTTCTATATTCCATCACATTCTGCAGTATAAATTGTTTCTCTTCTTCACTTTTTGATAATATTTTGTTATATTCTTCAATAAGTTTAACGCCACGTTCAGCGGTGTCATTTACCACTTTTAATCCTTTCACGATGTTTCGACCAATTTGGAATGCCTTGTCATCATCCCATGTAGAAGGGTCTTTTTCAAAAAATGTGGTAGGTATTAAAAACCTTTCAAAGAATCTTTTGGAATCAGGAGAAATAAAATGTTCCATTTTTTTGCAGACGAATTGTTCCACATCCTTTGGAAGGATTTTATATTTTTTAAGGCATTCGTTGTCGTCACTGCTTACACTGGCATTTATTGCCTCTATCATTTTTATTTTAGTGTCATTCCCAATGGCACTATCGATAAATGATAATGCGGCAGTTTCTGGTGCCAAATACCACAAATGATTGATCATTTTGTTCATTGCATTGCGGCTTATTGTATCGTCAATTTGACGATAAGCGAATAAATTGTTTACAAATTCCAAATCTTGGAGCTTGTATCCACGCTTTTAAATATAAATTGGCGAGGAAAATACAAATGTCGCGAATTCCAGTGGCCTTTTCGCTGGTCAAGATAAATTCTTTTCGGAATAAATATATTTTTATACAATATATCGCCTTGGCCATCCATCGAGCGTGATGAAAAGCTCCTAGAACTCGAAATATATAATTTGTTCTAGGAGTTCCGCCTAAGAAAACAACTGTAAACGCCAAGAATTCTTCATAATCTTCTCGTGGTTGTTTGATATTTTTCAAGGTTTGCATTGCAAACTCCAGCACTTCAGTACTATTTATAATTGTAGATTGGTGGACGTACTCGTCTTCAATTCCTGCCACAAAATTGGATTTATTGATCTGGGGCCAAGCCTGCTGAAATTGTTTGAAAAGTGGAATATTTGGACCCGATGATTTCTCTAACTTTACATAAAAAACACTCCGTAAAATAAGTTCGTATATGTGATGCTGGCAAGGAAAATATAGCAAACCTCTTTCAAATTTTTGTTCGAGAAGGATACATGCGCCTTGGAAAAGTCGCAAAATTGTCATCCAGTACCGGCCACTCTAAGTTTTTTGTACTATAACTTGGGCTGTTGTTGGTAAAAATCAAATTTCAAAAAAGTAATTTTCAGTACAAATTATGCTTAATAAAAGAGGATAAATTGTTTTTATTGAATTTTATCATAATGATTAATAATTCGCTGGATTAAAAAAGTTGTAATTCGCAGCGAACAAATATAACTTTTGTCGTCCGAAACACTAGCGTAAACGATAAATGCTTAGAACTCTGGTAATACTGAAAGAAAACGAACATCGCCGGAATATGTTGCTACGGACTCTAGTATTTATTTATTTCTCCATCAATAGTACAGTTAACTATCATTAAAAGCAAGATCCAGCTTTGGCCGGTACTGTATGACTCTCCCCTATCAATTTGCGCACGTCTTTTTTTAGGGTTGCGTATGAGTTTTCGGACCTTCTGTCCCATCCCTTCCAGCGCAGGTATAATTCTAATGGTTTCTGAGGGGTACAAACTGATTACCTGACTCAGCTATAGCTGCATTTCGAAGGCTTTCAAAGATCGCATTTCAATACATGTACGAATTAAATATTTAAGAAAATGTACTATTGTCAAAAATGCAACTATTTCACATGAAATTTAAAATGTTCCTTTATATACCATTGTCTACCTTTTTTCCACAAGCTATATGGGCGTTTAAATGAGAATGTTTAATATCTCCGTCGTTTATGGATATATGAAAAAACTCTTCAGACAAAAGTTCTAGTATATGGGATGAAAATTTTTTTTTTCAAGATCACTCTTTCGAGTTTTCGAGGTCACGGACGTTTTTTTGTTAACAATCGAATATGCTGTGTATGTATTCTTAAACAGAAAAAAATACAAATTCAACGATATATCATAATGTATATTTATGTCAAGGTTTAAAAAGTTCAAAATTTTCAAATTCGTGGCGCGTCCTTTTCCCATGGTCCAATCGGGCTGAAATTTTTTCCAGATCATTTTCCCAACAAGTGTCACATTTCTGAGGGGCGGGACCAAAAAAATCTGATGGTCGAGAAATAAGGTCCACCCTAGTGTAGACGTGTCATTCGCGGTTGCTGAACGTATGATACCTGACTCGCTCATGCTGGCGAAGGCACAAGCAGAGTTGGGTATTAGTCGAATAAATTTTTATTCGAATGAACTCGAATAAAAATTTCGAATAAAGTCAAGTTATTCGGGAATAACGAATAATTTTTTAGTCGTTATTCGTTCACCGTTATTCGTTAGTCGAAGGTCCGCTGTGGCGACTAGCGACACGAATAAGTGGGGGTCAGAACCCGAGCAGCCCCGGCTCGGGTCCCGAGGCCTGACGCCTCTGGCCGGATCGAGGGGGGTATCATGAGGCAAGGGGAACGCATTTCGAGTGTACCTACTAGAGCTCTGCAACGGGCGGGTTTGGCCCGCCCGGCCCACGACTGTTTCTCGGTGTAACCGACCCGTCCGCACTCGAATCGTCACTAGCCCGAAGAACCCGCGGCTGTCCAGCCCATCTATACCCGCCCGAAATGCCCGATCCGTCCGTGCCCGCTCTTTACCGATACGTCGCACGGCTGGCAACAGTTTCGGGCTTGACGGGCGGGTAGAAATGAACCGCTAGCCCGTCTTGCCCGACGCGGGCCGGTCGAGTCGGGTGAGTCGAAAAACGATCGGGTAACGGGCGGGTTGACGCACGGTATATCCGCCCGTTGCAGAGCTCTAGTACCTACCGCCCCTAACAGGGGCTGCTCGGTATTCCGTACCATATATCGTTAATTTTAACAAATTTCACAGGGTAGTAAATTCCGTTCGGTATATTATGTGAAGATTTTCACAACAATAGAGGTCGAAGATCTTGTAATAACGTATAATATTACAAAACTGATTCACCATTAAATATATAAACAAACAGATGACAAGTACAAATAACAAACCGAATATGAAACTGCGTTGTATACAGAGTGAGTGGGCTTGATAAGTGAATAATTCAAAAATTTGACAAATCTAACTGAGGGCTACATCTCTTTGATTTACGGTTTTATGGAATGCTAATTGAACTGTTACCCCATTTTCGTATTTACGTTATTTCGGAAAAGTGGAAGAGATACATAGTGGGTGGATATAACTTCTTTATATCCGGGTCTCGAGCCGAAGCGGCTTATTCGTGACTCTTAGTCACCACGGAGGTCCTTTGAATAACAAATAAGGAGGAACGAATAACGACTAAAAATTTAGTCCACTAAAAATTTAGCCGAATAAAAATTTAGTCCACTAAAAATTTATTCGTTATTCTCGAATAACTTCACTTTATTCGAAATTTTTATTCGAAAGTTAGTCGAAGCACAATTTAGTCGAATAATGCCCAACTGTGAGCACAAGGCCTGAGCCGTCCGTTGTCGCCTTCTTCCACACATCAAAGGGAGTTTGGAAGGTCTGTGATGATAGCACCTCCAAATTCGAATTTTTGGAAAAACTCAACGGCATTCGTTTGTCCACCGTTTGCCCACGTTTGCCCAACAAAAATTTTCGTTTGCCCAGCAAAAATTTTCGTTTACCCACCCTTAAAAAAAAAGTTAAGGCAAAAAAAAAAATTTTCCTCAGCACCTTCATGAAAACATTGTAATGATTTGACACTGGGAAATGATTGCCCATCGTATGCCCACGTTTGCCCATCCAAATTTTTTTTGCCCACCAAATTTGTCTTCATCACCTTCCATGAATACATTTGAATTTTTTAAATGTAGGATACGAATGTACCCGATCTGGCCCACCTTCAGATTTCATTTGCCCACCCTCCAGAATCGAATTAAAAAATAAAAACCGCGAAAAGAAGGGTATTGATGAAGCGATCGCGTTAAAGTTCGAATATATTATCAATATCGATTGTTCTTACCGTAAAGGTTTAAGGTGTTTGGTGGTATATTATAAAAAAATTTTGCACGCACTTCTTCCCGTCACTTTATTCGAACGACACTTCAATTTGTAGCTCTCATCGAATACTTTACACTTTTCACACATCTGCAGCATGTGCAGAATAACACCCGAGTCTATCAATGCTTTTCTAAGAATTTTTCACTAATCACCACATTGAAATCGCAAAGCGGGAAATAATATAATCTTCTCACATTTACTTCACAAGCCGTAAATGAACGCACGATTTTGCAATAGCTGTGGCCGAACTCTGAAGACTGACTGATTTTCGTGCGCAGTTGGACTGAATTCGAGAGTATCGCAGACATCTGTTTACGTTTCAGCAGTGGCACTTGACGCCGCGACCCTTTAGGGCAGGTCCGCACAGGGAGTCTTTTTCAGCACTTAGCGGCAAGCAACCAGCCGTACGTCGTTACTAAGGGTAGAATCGGAGAGGAGAACTGCAGTAGTGTAGGTTGGGGCTCGTAGGCACGTACCGTAAGTATATATGGCTGGGTTCCTTGTGGGGCCCCAGTAATAATTACGGGTGCTGCTCTGCACTGGCGTCCCACAAGGAACCCAGCCATATATACTTACGCTACGCGCCTACGAACCCCAACCTACACTGCTGCAGTTCTCCTCACCGATTCTACCCTTAATAACGGCGTACGGCTGGTTGCTTGCCGCTAGGCGCTGAAAAAGGCTCCCTGTGCAGGCCTGCTTTAGGGCGTCAGTGTTGCGTGCCGTCAGCGAAAGAAAGTAACTACGCATTTATAAACATTTCTGATTAATTGTATTATTAATATATTAATTGTCAAGTATTTTGAATAAAATATTTATTCGTATTCAAATATTTATTTGTATTAAAATATATCTGCTTCATATTATTTAATACATTTTTTTCTTTGTATGAATAGCCATTGTTATGATTGGCGCAAATTTATGTATATCATTAATTTTGTAAAGCTATTAATTTACGACAATGTTTTTAAATGGGATTCTTTTTGATGGGTATTATTTAATACATTTCTTTCTTTGTATAAATAGGCATTGGTATAATTGGCGCAATTTTTGTATATCATTAATTTTATAAAGCTATTAATTTACGACAATGTTTTTAAATGGGATTCTTTTTGATGGGTTAATTAAAATGTCCGCGATATGAGTAATGGAATAACACAGCATTTTAGCTGTGTATATGTAGTTGTGTCGTCTTAGGCGCAGTTGGAAAGCACATTTATGTACTTGCAGCTCATTTTGATTTCACATCTTTTTTTATATTGTAATTATATTATTTTCTTTTTTTGTGTGATTATATTATATTCTTTGTTTTGTAATGTACTTGCAGCTCATTTTGATTTCACATCTTTTTTTATATTGTAATTATATTTTTTATTTTTTATTTATGTGATTATATTTATTTGATAATTATACTTTATTCGTCCTTGACTTTTTCAAGTTTCTTTGTCTTTTTTTATGTTGTTTTTATATTTATTTGTTGATAATACTCTTTTTTTCCTCGACTTATTCATGTATACTATTTTCTTTTTTTTTGTGATTTTGATAATACTTTTTTTGTCCTCGACATTTTCATGTACTTGGCGTATTTTTTACTTTTTTAAAGTTTTTTTGGGGGATCTCACTTCTTTTTACAAAGATAATTCATGTTCTTGGCGTCATATTTTTTTACTTTTTTGAAGTTTTTTATTGGGATTCAGAATTTCAGCTTCTTCTTTTTTACAAATTTTTCACTGTCACGGGTACTAAAAGTAAGGATAAAGTAAGGAAATCCCAATAAATTATAAATTCTGTGATCGAGTGATATTAGAAGATAAAGCGCGTTTGTAGCAGGGAGTCGAGACCGAAGCAGAAACCGAATTTCAGACCGGTGGCGACCGGTCTAGCGACCAGTAACCGAGGCGAAAAGGGACCGCTGTTGTGACCGTAACAGTGAGAGGTTGTGGAGGGAAACCGAACTCCAGACCGATTGCCACTCGACCGGGAATCTCAGACCGTACTTTTAACGAGACCAATCGAGACCAAACCGAAGGCATGACCAGTCCGCCGACTGGTCGGTTGACCGGTCGCAACCGGTCGAGTTAATTTATGGAGAGATTTCTGTTCCTCTCCATAAATTACGAGTCGGAGCGGTTCGGAGCGGTTCGGAGCGGTCCGGATCGGTTCAACCTAGCTGAATAAGCCGGGAAGGTATGGATGTTAGTCCTGCCGCTCACACTGTTTGTCACACTCGTGACGAGTTTTTTGATAGCAGACTTTTGCAGTTATTTGTTACTGTAAAACTGTCCATTCCAAACTATGGCGATCTGCCGAGATATTATTGTATTTCAAACACTAGTTATGTATTATGTTAATAGAAGTAGTTAATATAAATAAATTATTGTTAATATACAAATAACAAGAAAATGGTTGAAAATATAATTCTTCATGTGATTATATTAAAAGAATGTCCAAGTGTGGAAAAACCAGAAGATAGGAATGTAATAAAATGTAAATATATTTAACAATAGCATAAATAACAAATTTCACAGCAAAATTTATTATAATGTTTCAATTTTTATCTCTCACAATAACATGTGAAAATATTATTTAACATCTTATGAATCAGTTGTATAAGCGTTACTTCTGCAATTTTTAATACGATATACATGTATAAGAAAAGAGAGTGGTACATCGGAAAATACTCCTGTGTCGCGAGTACCTAGTACATCTAACGTAAGACAATGATGGGCCCGTCATGATTGTACATTGCCATTCTTTAGTACCTGTAAAAGAATCAAAATTAGTTTCTTATCAAAACAATTTGTGGGGAAAGTAAATTGAAGGATCGGATGCAATAAGAGGACTAGTGCTCGAAAATGCGAAAAATTGTTCAGACGCTAAAAAAGATTGGAAAATTAAATGTTATTAAAATAATTTTTTAAAAATATAGTGTTGTAAAGTTCGTCACGACATACATTTTTTCTATCTACAGTTTATTTATCCAATGATTACTATTCGAGTTAAAAATTATGAACCAATAATTTTTCATCGTCCAAAATTATTATTTGTTTAAAACATAAATTGCGATAATTTGAATAAATATTAACGGATCGTTATGAGATTTAAAACATAACTTCAGAAAACTCTAGCGAAGCCGTAAAGTGTATGCACAAAACCCTTATGTTAAAAAATGTAATAATATTTAATTAAAAAGTAATACTGGACATAACTCATGTTTTTCCACGTTCGCCGTTAAAAAGTATCGAGGGAATTTTCAGGTATATATAACATGCTGCGACAAAGTTTTTCCTTAATATACAAGGAAAATTTTCACCAATTTTCACACTGATTAATAAATAATTGTAGAAGATATGACGATATATATAAATCTCGCACGTCACCAACAGTCAGCAGCCGCGTATATAATGCACTACTTAGCAGTTTTAGCACTCGCGTTGACTGTTGGTCTCGGCAGATCGCCATAGTTTGGAATGGACAGTGTTACAGTAACAAATAACTGCAAAAGTCTGCTATCAACAAACCCGCCACGAGTGTGACAAACAGTGTGAGCGGCAGGAATAACATCCATACCTTCTCGGCTTATTCAGCTAGGTTGAACCGATCCGGACCGCTCCGAACCGCTCCGAACCGCTCCGAACCGCTCCGACTCGTAATTTATGGAGAGGAACAGAAATCTCTCCATAAATTAACTCGACCGGTTGCGACCAGTCGGGACCGAAAGTCTGAGAGAAATTCTCTCTCGAGTTTTGGTCGAGAGAAAACTCCTGACCGTTCGGTCGCTCTCTAGTTCGGTCGAGAGAAAAATCCTGACCGTTCGGTCGCTCTCAAGTTCGGTCGAGAGAACCGTAAATGCCATATTGGTCGGTCTCACTGACCGCGACCGCGACCGAAACCGAATTTCTATCGGTCTCGACTCCCTAGTTTGTAGCCAGTAAAGCTTACTCGGAATACTCGGAATAGCGCAAAGCAGCTCAGCGAGTGTACTTTTATTATTTTTTGATTAAGGATAATATCAAACTACAAATAAACTTCGGATAATTTGGATTGGTGGAATTGGTTTATTTAAAAATTTGAATTTTCAGATATAAAGCAAGCATATGAATAAACTCATTTAATTAATATAATAATAATAATGCTATGTTTCAATAAATTTTTTTCTCTGACGTAGATCGCACTGCATCATCTTCTGCTTCGGTTATCTGTAAACTAATATAGAAGCCACATTTTAGTTATATACAACTTAATGTAGAACTTACTTATAGAGTAGCCTTTTGCTCTAGTGAGTCTGAAGGAGGTGAGAACATATGGTAGAAAGTTTTGTTGGAGGATATTTAAAAAATGCTAATGGTAATTCAGCGAATATTAATGAAGAGATTCAATATTTTTATTGGTGTTGGTTTAGTATATTTATTGGTGAATTGAAATATTGATAATGGAAAACTAGTAAAATTAATGAATAGCATAGAAACTACTGTGGATTTTATTAATTAAAGTATTACGTATGTCTTTCACAAAAGATTGAAAAGCATCAACGGAGATGTGTTTTCAGTGTACTTTCTTCACTAATGTGATTTGCTTTACATTGCAAGCAGTCCACCATAATCTATTTTCTTAATAATTCTTAATGCTGTGTCTTTAGACAAATTTTGTCGATTTACCTTATTTGACAAAGTTCCAGAAACTGGTGCGAAACAAGATGCTCTCTCTATCTATCTAATCTTCTCTGGACACCCTCCACACCCTCATTCCCTTCATTTCTATCCATCCAAGCCTGTGCGTCCCCTTCAATTCTACTATCCAAGCCTGTGCGTCTCTTTCATTTTTATCGAAGTCCTGTGCGTCCCCTTCATTTCTATCTATAATATAATAAGCTTTACATAAAATAAAAACTCTAAATTGCTGGTATACAAATACAAATATCTGGCAATTTAAATTCAATGCAATTTTTTACTACAATATATTATATTGTACAAGCATGGTACAAATTTCTAGAAACTTATGCGAAAGAAGGTGCTTGTCTGTCGAACCTTCTCCGGACAACTTCCAAGTCTGCGACTCTACATAAAAAATCTATTAAATAAATTTGGCGACTTACATTGTTAATTGAGACAATAATTCCGTCTCCTATTTTGTGTAAAAACTCCTGTCATCTCAAATTTGGACCACTTACATTACTTGACACTTGGAAGGTTAAGATTGGTAGGTTATAAAGTTCAATGTATTTAAAAATTTTAGTTTGTACAATGACGGACGACGATCCCTGCCGAATAATCCCGAGAGTCGACGAACGAAGAACGAAACATGTGTTAGTTTCGTTTTGACTGAAGGTGTGCGTGTAACGTGTATACGTATTGACAAAAATATATATACGTAATGTTTGACGAAAAATTTCTAGGAGAATCAGAAGAAGAAAAATCTTACCATTTCCGACTGATCCATGAGACGATATTATGATATCTCTGTCATGCGTGGACCGATTTTATTGAAATTTGTGTCATTCGAAAGCTTATATGCGGTTTACATAAGAAAAATGCCTTTAAATTTAGAAAATATTGCAAGCGTGATGAAATATTAATGAAATAAGTTTCAGGTTAGGTTGGAATGGCTGTGTTTCGAGTAAAGATACACGGCAGCGACAGGCATATACAAGGTGTCTTTTCTTTCATGTACTTGGCGTCGAGACGCTACCGCGTCTCTAGATTTAAGAAAATGGTTTCTAATAGATTTTAATAATAAGACACAAGCCAAGATTTTAAACAATTTGTTTTTAATTTTGTTGCACAATTCTTCAGTATACACATATGTATAAAATTATGCAAACATAAGATATTATTATATGTTCAACTTCGAAAGGGTGTGAAATTGTGGTTATGAATGTATTAACATGTATTTCATTGGCTCTAAAATTAATAACTCAATATTTACAACAGAGGCGTACGACAGACTTTGTTACGTCCGAGGCTTCCTCTAAAAAATGACCATTCTGGTCACAGTCGTTTTTCGCCAAAGAGATGTAAATAGTTTTGTAAAAGTTTATACTACACATAAAGACGTTCATCGCTTGGAAGGAATATGACCGCGCAACGAACTACTTGTATTTCGGAACATTTGCCAGCGATCGGAGCAATAGGCCCATTTTACTACCGAGCAGTGGTTCTTTGATCCTAAAAGAGGCCGTAGTCCTTGTCTCGTAATATTTCTGTCACTTCCTTTGGCCCAATCCCCGAAGTATGTTCGTTTTAACATGCTACCGATTTTACGACCTTGCTACTGTGCAAAACTGGCAAGATGTCTTGTGAAGGGGACACAGAAACAAAACGAGTATTTCGGTGAATGCGCGTGGCCCCGCCTGCGTCGTCTTCCCTCCAAAATCGAAACGGATCCCTTATCTCTTGAGTATATACATCCTTGCAATGTGGACTTATTCCTTTGATGTAATGTTTACAAATACGAAGCGAGCACAGCACAGAAACACTTGGCGAAACACAGGTAGCAATTTGGACCCCTCCGCATGCGTTATTCGTGCACGCTCTGGCTATTCGCCGTATACGCCTTCATGTTCGGACTCGGCTTCAGACGTATTCGCGCCTAGACCCAGTTTGACATGTCCACATTAGGATAAACGTACGCGTTCAGCTCTACTCAACGTATACGCACTTAAGTCTGGATCCGGCTTTAGGCGCAAATAAGAGTAGGTACATTCGTGCATGCGTATGTAACTAAAATTCAAAGTCAATTTTCTCGAAAACGAAGCGTGATATTAAAAAAGAAAAAATGTTTTTCTATATTTGCATCTGATTTTGACCTGTAGAATCACCCCAAAAAAGGTTTACCGCCTGTAATCAAACACCCTGTATATGTATTTATCGGAAATGTTTTGATGATTACAATGATAATGTTAATGACAATCTTTTAACTCCGTACAAAGACAACATCTTACACATTGTGCGTGTAAACACTTCAGTTGATTTAAAAAATAGGTACAGTAATTTTGTCGTAATATAGCTTACTGTCAGTACCAAATAGGATTTGTATAACTGAAATTAATTATCATTATAATTTGATTACATTTGTAATTGAATATGATGCGGATCAATATGAAGCAATTCATAATCCCTCGACCCAATTTTCGAGTACCCACCTATTACAACATCTCGAACTTCTACCAAAGTCATTAACACTTAATATGCATATATTCATCGATTTCTTCTGATTAAAGTAAAATCGAAACGTTTCTGCTGTCGGTCCACCGGAAAGAAACTCTATGAAATATCAATGTAACTCATGCAAAGTTCAAGCGAACACATGGATCCAGAAATATCCGCTAAATGATTATAATGGATAAACAGTATCCGATGTTTATGTATATACAATAATATCATGTGATTAGAATCAAATGAATGTAACTTAATTCTTCCTGATTTTTCTTCGACAGGATGCTGCAGTTGACTGGGCCAGGGATCATAGACTTCACCACAAATATAGCGAGACAAATGCAGATCCTCATAATGCAACGAGAGGATTCTTTTTTGCGCATGTTGGTTGGCTGTTATGTAGAAAACATCCGGATATCAAGGAGAAAGGCAAAGGAATCGATATGAATGATCTGAAAAATAATCCCATACTTGCATTCCAGAAAAGGTAGGGCCTTCTTTTATCATCTTTACTTGTGTATTAATTATATAGGAGAAAGATGCTTCCCGTGGGTTAAATCTTAATCTTTTCGATGCTATGGACGCATATCTGCGTTTAGTGTGTGCGGACGTCGCATATACATAAGTGTTCAACAAGTATGGTTAACAAACGTAACTGGAGCATTTCCGCATATCAGCACCAAAGGGATTAAGATGCATCAGGAACGAGTACTGAAAATTAAAAAAAAAAAAATTAGAAAACTTCGCACAATCCTCCGTTTTGTGATTTGCAATTTGCTAAATATTTGGAGGATCATCTGCTCCAGTGATTTAAGGGATCTCCCCCTAGTGTGATGACCTGAAAAGAAGGTAACATTTGGGATTTTTGTTAAAGAGAAAACCTTAAATTATATTAATTAAACACTTTATGCCTATGTTTCTACATATTTAGACAAAATTGAAACAAAACATTAATTAAAAGGAAACAGTACTTAAAAGGAAACAGTACTTAAAACATTAAAAGCGTTTTTCTCAAAATTGCATTTCTAAAGCTGGTGCCCATGATTTATAAAAAACTCATGCACCAATCTACTTGAGACAGGTAGGACACGTTTGTGGGATATCTTGTTATCGTTTGACTCACAATCAAGTCAGTATTTGTAAAAATAAATTTTTTGCACTAAAGAAACTATCCTTTTCCGCAGAAATCAGAATCTTATCTTTAAAATGCCGCCATTTTGTTATTTATTGATACGTTATATTTTCTGTAGTAATATTCTTGATTTTTGTTTTTGAGCTAACAACAACAACCGCAATCCTATGTAGTGTCCGAGGATAAACTTTTTTTCTTATGCCCCCTGGTTATTGGCCTGTAACACGGTGCTGTAGCTGCATTTTGAATTTTTTTTTTTAAATGTGGTCTAAATATGTACAAATACATATAAAATTCGATCTAAAAGTAAACCTACGCCCTTACCGATTTGCGACCGATGTGCGCAGCTCCCAGAGATTTGACACATACGATTGCTCGTAGCGCTTTGCCTGCCTGTTTTCTATCAATCAACAGCCTCTGTAGAGTCATCGTTGCGCGGAACGAGTCTACTCTTAGATGGAATTCAGTATAGACATAAAGCTTTTAATTAATATAATTTGATGCTTCCTCTTAAAAAAATCCCCCATATCACCTTCTTTTCAGGGCCGTCACTTAGACTATAGTAGTAAGACATTAACTAGAAATTTTATTACATCGACTTCACAAAATTTCTTTCATCCCTGATATTAGGTTTGCTCTTTTAACTTGTTCATAAATGTAATCTTCCCCAAGATTCGTTTACTAATTCTACTTGCGTCATCAAAAATACGTTTTACCCCAAGTTATAAAATGTGATATACAGGGTGTCCCAAAATTCATCGAATTCGCAAAAAGACATCGGAAAGTCCTTTACCGTTTTGGAATTCGAGGTCTTTTTGCATTAGGATTGTCCCGCAATTTTGTGACACTCTCTATGTACAGTGATATATTTGAAGAATTATTATATATTTGAGAAAACGATATTTGGTAGAGTAGGAAAACTATATTGAAAAAAAAAATTGTAATTGCCAAACGACAAACTGCCAAACTTTTTATTAGTCTTTATGGCGGGGCACCCATTTCAGTCAACCGATCGTTATTATCTTTGTGGCGCTATACAGGGAGGAGGGATGCGTAGTTCTTGATAGAATTATAAAAAAGGGAATACTTCGAGTGAAAGTAAAGTAAAACTATGGAGTATTCATTTTTTAAGAATATCAATTTTGAAGGCGTGTAGGTATAATATTCGAATTGCGTAATTATTATACGCCGCAGTTTTCAGTAAACATTTAATTACGAATTGTTCAAATTCTGTGCGTAAAAATTTCAATTCTCGCATATTCTTTTGACATTAAAACTTACGTGTAATTTTAATAGTGTATAATTTGTACTAAAATCACATTTTGGGGTAGGGGCTAAAAGTACGGCGGGTAAAAGTCCCGAATTCAAAATCTCTATTCCTAAACAATTTATTGAGTTTCGGAGTATACTAATGTAAGTAAAAGGCGAGAAGAAACGGAGATGACCACGGAATCGCCAGTCGCTCCTGGACGTTCGTGCGAATTATACTACGCTTTCGTTATTTTATGCATCGAAAACTAAAGGGAATACGTCGTCTTTCTTGTTTTATACGAAGTAAACTACAGTTTAAAAGCGTATCAGCCAAGTACGTTAAAATTGTATGTTCCTTTAGTAATGTGTGCATAGTATTGTTTATTGCTGAATGATAATATTTTCTAACGTATATATCGCACAAACTATAGAGGTACCATTGGGGCAAAAAGTATCTCGGACTGAAAATATATATTTTATTATTTGATTTCATAATAAGATGGCCAAATTATAAAGAAATGATGCCAAAATGTTTAAATAGTGTTTTTGTTTTAGTTGAGCGATTTTTTTTTGTTTTTAGTTCAAAGTGAGCCTCCGACTTATATTTGTATTTTTTGGTAAAGAAATCATGCTTTCCTTTCAATATTGTATACCAAAAAGAATTGCTTTAATAAATATTTGTTGATTTGAATAGAGTTTGTTACTTATTTAGTTTAATATTACACGAAAAGACATTAGGGACTTTCTACCCTATGCAATGGACTTTTTGCCCCGTGCGTGGGGCAAGAAGTCCATTTTGCATTGACTAACATTTTGTGTTATAACTCAACAGAAAATAACAGTATCAACAGACGAACTTCGTGAACGTAAAGCATAATAGTTATAGTTTATACAAAATAACACTACATATCTCTAGATTGTTAGTACTAAATTTTACATAGGTTTATACGAAAAACGGGACTTTTAGCCCCACCCTACCCTAGTAATAATAACAAGTCAAATTATAACGCATATTATTTTAGCCTTGTGACGTGCAAAAACTTTTACTTCCACTATATTTAGCTTTTATGCAAAAATATATTGTAATTTTACTTAACATCTTCCCTAAATTGTTTACAGGCATTACAAAGTCTTGATGCCTCTGTTGTGTTTCGTTATGCCAACTGTTGTACCAGTTCTATGCTGGAACGAGACGTGGTCGAATGCTTACTTCGTTCCCACTATTCTGCGGTATGTTTTCACACTGAACGCCACGTGGTTGGTCAATTCTGCAGCTCATCTCTTTGGGAACAAACCATATGACAAGTTAGTATCACTTAGATCATCATTCAGCTTGCATGAAATAAGGATAAGCCTGCATGCAGCAACAATTTTCAAGTTATTGTTTTTTTAATATGCGTCTGCGACTCTTTAGTAAGAGACTTTCGACAACTCAACGTAAGCCTCACGAATTTCAACTTCCTCCTCATATCAATTTTATATATTTCTTTGTTTGAAAGTAACTGCAAAGATATTATTTACTTAATTTATCTCGTCATGTACATAAATTGATGAAGGACACGTTAAAAGTCCGTAGTCCGTTCCAGAAAATTATTTAAAATTCATATAAAGTTCACTTTCACAACGATCAGAAGGTCGTTATGCCTCGTAACGAAATGTTTACGGTTCACGTTGTATCGGTAGACAAGTCTGCATGATTTGATCAATCTATTTCCACAATTTCCCAAACTTATCAACAGACTTTAAAAATAATTTTTTTATATCATTCATGCTGAGAAACATTAACTTTAAGTTACTCATACGATGTTCGAATAGTATCTAATATTACCGACACCAAAGTGATGCCAGTGCCATGCTACCTAGTTAATTTCAAGTCGTCGACGATCAGAGTGGTTGTTCGGATTGGTTACATCAGCATTTCCCAAACTATGCTTTGCGAAGAGCACTGATATTCTACAGAATGTAGACAAGTGTCTTGCAGAAATACTAAGCATATCCCAAGAAATATTATGTTTATTATAGGTTTCTTAATAAATTTTCAATTTAACGTCATACATTTTTGGTCTTGTTAATACATTGCATACGGGGCAAGATATGTTTCAGTTTTGCAGTTCGTTATAATCGTATAATAGTCGCAGGTAACAATAATTATGTCTAGTTGATACATTATCAAGATATCAGAGCCTTACAACCCATAATAAAACAACCCTGAAATAAATGCATACCGAAGTGCAGAAAAAGAGAACATCTGTCAATTTTTGTTGCATCAAGAATAGTTCAGCCAAAGTAAAAAATGCTCCTCTATGTATATTAGACATAGAAGTTTTATCGAATACATTCTAAAATACATTAATTATTTGTATATCTTTAAATATATGTATAGCAACGAGAATAGAAAAGCAGCGTTACTTTAACGAGCTCATCGCTCATTTCAGGTTCATCAATTCCTCTGAGAACAAGGGTGTAGCCCTAACGGCATTCGGGGAGGGCTGGCACAATTATCACCACGTGTTCCCATGGGACTACAAGACGGCCGAGCTGGGCAACTACAGGTTCAACATAACGACAGCGTTCATTGACTTTTTCGCAAAGATCGGCTTGGCGTACGATCTGAAAATGGTACCTACAGACATGGTGCAGAAAAGAGTGAAGAGGACCGGTGATGGCAGCCATGAAGTGTGGGGTTGGGGTGACACGGATCAGACGCAAGAAGACAGGGACCAGACAGTGGTGATGCATAGCCTTAAGAAAGATTAGCAGAAAGGTGTAATCGACTCATGAAACGGCCGATCGTTCGTTCTCTGAATCCGACAATGGCCTCTTCTTTGTACGATTATTTTGATGGGGGCGGGATGAGCTATCCGAGAAGTAATAGGAACATTTGGGAAATCACTTAATATTTTTAATCACATAGCTGTAAAAGAGTCAGTTACGTTCGATTTCTTGTGAAACCGATTTTTTACTCCTCACAAGCGACCATAACGTTCCGCTGAAACGGTTTACATCGAATTAAGGTTCACTGAAAAGAAAAGCTGTTTTCCTGGAAACTAAAAGTAGTTTAACACAAAAGAAATATTAAAACGGTTGTCAGGTGTGACAGTAAAAGAATGAAGTGTCCTATTTTAAAATTTTGTATTCAGTATTGAAGAGAAACCTTGATTCAACACGATAAGCACTATATCACTTCGCCGTCAAATTTGTAGAAACAATCCCTGACGAGATCATGTAACAGTGTGCTGATTATGTACAACATGAATATCAGTTTCAATACGAAAGTATTTCAAGTAACAGGGCAAATGTTTTGAAAAGTCGAATGTAGCTGATCTTGCAAGTACGCGACTGATTATGGCAGGTCATTTGGCAGGTCCTAAATGTCCTGATTCCAAGGGGAAGGGGGAGTCAGACACCTCGACCATTATTTGTTCTCTGATCGGTCAATTATGTTCCAGATTATCACGTTCGACTATCGTTTAGAATGATTCGAATCCCCAAAGCGTTAATGATTCATCGATGCTCCCATAGATTCTAAAGTTCAAACGAAGTATGATTAATTAAAACGAAGAATAATTACATTGATTAATTAATCAGCGCGCGAACTGGATGATGGGTAGGTTTTATTTAACTTCTATGACTTTCAAAGAACGCTTTTGGAGCTACGAGTTATAAGTACGGTGCATGCAGGATCATTTAATTCAAAGAAAGTATGTCGTCAGTGTCAGTCGCATGTTGTTTAACTCTTTAGTTGAGCTGAAAGATATGTACAGAAAACATTGATAGGCAACTACGGTTAACAAATAAACTGTATATACTGAACAGCATTTAGCCATAGCCATCAAATTAATGGCTGAGCAATTGGAGAATAGATTAATCGATCGTTAGATTCCTGATTATGCGCGCAGCGTTGGGGAATCGTTCGAAGATATGGTAAAGAACAATGTGTTCTTTTTTGTTTAGTGATAGTAATTTCTTGCTTTTTTCTTTCAGTTTTATTCCTTCCTTGTTTTCAATAATATCAGATATTGTCGAGAACATAGTTCAGATCACCCCGAAACAACGAAATTAGAATTAAAACACACATTCCATTTTCTCTCTCGTCTCCGCACCCAGTCGAGGCATTTTCTGTAGGGGGTAATTTTAAATGTTTTATTTGCGTTTAGTCATGTACAGGGTGTTAAAAAAGTGGTGGTCACTACATTCAGGGGTGAATCTATACCTCTGGGGCGGTGAAGATTTGTAAAAAAAAATCTTGCCGCGAAATTCTTTATAACATTGAAAATTAATGTTCATTCTTTTTTAACATCAAATTGTTCTGCTCGCTGATAGGAGAAAAAGTCTAAAAGGAACCATGTGTCGCAAACGCCCCGTTTCCCCAATAACGTGAAAATGGTTTCATCATTCACTTCATGCATGCCAAAACTTTATCAATTTGTTGCGACATATGATTCCTGCTTAGACTTGTTTTCCTTTCAGCGAGAAGAATATTTTAATATAAAAAAAATGAACATTAATTTTCAATGTTATAAACAATTTTGCAGCAAGTTTTTTTTACAAATTGAGGTGTAGATTCAACCCTGAAAGCAGTGACCGTCACTTTTTTAACACCCTGTACATCTCTCAACGAAACGGGAACTTCGTAGAATGGTTTTCTCTTTTCTTTTCTTTCCTTGCGTCCATACATCGATCATTCGTAAACGTGTATTATATTCACCGATGTACTGAATTTAACTCTAGAAAGCCTTCACTTCCACAATCGATTGCAAACAGATTTACGTTTTACCTTCGACGTATGTGTTAATTTTTTAACAGCATTCACGAATTATTGTTGCAATTTGAGGTTAAAAAGATTTCTATGTGATTATAAAAATTTATGTGATTCATCTTCAATCTTGAGAATTAATAGTGGTATTTTTTCTCAATTATGTGTAAAAATCTATGTACATACAACACACATGATCAGGTATATAGAATTCGGGAAAATAATCGGAAATCTTTTATACACATAATTGAATTGGAAACAGATTCTAGTCAGGTTTGGGTTCCAACAACCTTAGAAGAAGCTTACGAAGTACCTTAATGCAGAAAAACAAGTAATATTTATGCTTTCTAGGGTTAAAGATAAAATGTTTAGATCTTTAACTTATTCTCCCAGTCTGTTAGACAAGTGCATAAAGAATTAAAGTCACTGTAAATGATGAGAGTTCATAACAAGTGAGTATAATTGCAGTTCGAAAGGTTTATAAATCAATGCGATAAAACTTTTGGTACTATAAGGGATATATTATGTATAATAGTGGTTTGCACATGTATTTTTATGACTATTTGCAAGATATCTCGTTGCATACAGAAAGAAGACAGTTGTATAAAGAACACATTACAATTATTAATTTATTCCATTGGAAATGCTCAAGATTATCACATTTCTCTAACTGAGTCTTTTACATAAGAGTTAGTCGATTCAAGAAAAATAACTAAACGAATTTTTGCGATAGTTCTATAACCAACAGACCTAAACTATTCCCAATGGATCTCACTACATCCCAACAACTATCAAACTTGCTCCAACTTCAACATTTTGTACAAAAGACAAATGAACCAATCGAATGATCTTCGTTGATGGTTTTCTTGCCAAGTGTGTTCGAAATTCTGCAGTCTCTTGTATTACTCTGTAACTCTTCATTCTTTTACTTTCATCCATAAAATGGTTGCTTCTTTTCTTTAATAACTTGTTCATGGCGCTCTCTTTCTTTCTAGTCGCGTGAATGTGAAATGCATTATTGTGTGACTATTTAGTCGTTTCATGTTATATTTGAGGGCAGAAAACACATCGGAAATGCAGGGCGTTTCCGGTTGTTTCACGGTGGTTAGAGACGCACAAGAATAACGCGGCAGCGTCAAAAGATTAGAGTAGGGAAATCTCGTGCTATCACCGTGCGCCAGGCGTGCCAGTGTTACCACACAACGCGCTGGTTTCACGCTTCGGCCTCGTTTCACGCGTTTTTTTTT
The DNA here is from genome assembly GCA_951215215.1 of Andrena trimmerana. Lineage (NCBI taxonomy): Eukaryota > Metazoa > Arthropoda > Insecta > Hymenoptera > Andrenidae > Andrena > Andrena trimmerana. Next base: position 14,523,238 of record OX578062.1, read on the forward strand.
CAATGGATGTGCACGTATAGAATATAGAATCATACGGTACACGTACACTTTTTTCTTAAGAGACAAATAAATAGATAAATAAAGGTGTCTGTTCAGAAAGTATGCCGTGTGGGACTTGAAGAATTCTCGCGATTAGCTCTAAGGGTTAATATTAAAGTTGAATAAAAGTGTGCTGTTACCAGAATAAAGATACAAATATATACTGTTTTGTTACAAGTCGTACACGTGTAATTCATCCTCTTCCAATTGCCCGGGGCATAACTAACTAACAGTAACTTATGACCAATATTTGGGAGTAACGTTTCTCTCTTTTTTTTGTAACAGACTAAAGTAACAGACTAAATGTGATTCCGATGTATGTTTGCTTAATCATTAGTTTCAATCAAAGATGTATCATACGAAATGAAATGAACATCATTCTTTTCTTTCGTTTTGTTTTCTTCTGTATTGGTGTAACTGATGAAAATAAAGCTTGGAGATGAAATCCTGGTGCCTGTCAGGATTATGACTCGCAATTCATGTTGTGCAAGATGACATTTTGCGATCGTTACAACTAATTTTGTTAGAGATGTGAAAAAATACTAAAAGTCCTTTTCACACGAGACATTTCGGACAAATGTATACATTTCCTATCTCCTTATATTTTTCTTTTTAAATTAAAACCGGATCAAGTGGATATATCCGAAATAGCAATCATGAGCTTCAAAAATGTGGCGTATGCAAAGACTATCTATTAAAAATTAACTGCATGACTTGACGTAGACAACGATGAGTTATCCGCCATATTCATGCAATTTCCATCTACTTGCATCACTACAAAATGTTTCAAGTGATAGAAGAGTCATTAGCCAAGTAGCGATCGTGGCTGTATTCTTCGAATACCTTCAGATGAAGAAAATGCAGATTTTTATACAATTGGAACAGACAAGCTGTCTATAAAATGATAAATTGTTGGAAATTGCAGCGATCATCATATTATAATATAATTCTATCAGCAACAGAATATTTCTGGACCGTTCCATGTCCAATTAATCACGTTTTGCACTTGATGTTAAGGCTGACGTCTCAGCGGGCCTTGAATGTGTGCGTACGCTCACACAAGCTACGTTAAGCGTGTACGTATACGCGTGTAATAAACAAACAGTAAATTACAACTTTCGTCCTGGAATCGGCCAGAAGGAAGTTTTTGCGGGTATAGTTGCCTCCAGTAGACACCTGTACAGACGGGTCTGGTGTGTTTGAACGCTAATAAGCACCGTATATTGAAATAATAATGAATTTTTGAATCGTGTACTTAGACTCGAGAAGTGACAGAATGAAGCTTAAATTTAACCGGTGGAAATGCAAGCTATCCGATAAATGTAGAAAATACATACTTGCCGAGACGTATCGAGAGTCGGATCACAGACTAGGTATAGAATAAACCTTTCATTCTATTATCTTCAGTGTCACTCGATTTTGGGGCTCTAGAGCCCCATTACCATTTCCGTGTCGCATCTAACGTTAACGGCTAAGCATGAAATAAGAGTGCAGCGCTATAAGCGGTAGAAATGAAAGTTGTAATAGCGGTGAGAATTTATATGCAGGGTATCCCGATGTCAAATTAATACAGCATCTTTAAAAGGCAAATCAAAATTTCTTCATTTGTTTATCAATCAGCAACTCTACAGATCCATACAACGGAGAAGCATTGTACAACTTCGCTTACCAGGGACGTAACTGGTTGGGGGGGGCAGCGGGTGTTTTTGCCCCGGGCGCCGATTTGCGGGGGGCGCGAAGTGTATATCAAACGAAGTGTATATCAGTGCGGTCGAAAACGTTACTCGTCAGCATTATAGGGTGACCCTTCTTTATACGTCTGGAGTTTTTCTTCGTATTTATTTTCTCTCACTTCCTGAAATGGGTCCACTTCATAAGAAAATAATCCCTGAAAAAGTTTATTGCAATCGAACAGCAGGGTGCCGACCGGGCCTTAAAGTTTAGAATTCATCAATGGTGTGGATTTAAAGAATTTCTCAAAAATGGTGAGCCATATCGAAATTTTGTTCAAATAATCTTAAAAGAGCATTCAATTTTCTACAATAATTACTGTATATTTGATTTTGTCGTGCTTCCAACTACTTGCTTGATGGTACTACGCGCGTACCATCTCTACGGCGCGCGTGGCGTATTGCCTATATGCGCGTAATGCGGACCTCTCTAGATTCGAACGCTATTATGTAAAAAATGGTTGGAAGCATGAAAAAATTAAGTATACAGTAATTGTGAAAAATTGAATGCTCTTTTAATATTATTTGAACAAAATTTCGATAGAGCTTACCATTTTTGAGAAATTCTTTAAATCTAAATCACTGATGAATTCTAAACTTTAAGGTCTGGTCGACACCGTTTCCTGATGCCCGATTGCAATAAACTTTTTCAGGGATTATTTTCTTATGAAATGGAATCATTTTACGGGGTAAGAGGAAATTAAATCGAATGTTGAAAAATCAGGGCCACTATAGTGAGCAACTGGGGTTCCCCTATTCCCGTCCGTAAAGGAAGATTAGACGCTACGCATGGTGTATATATGTATTAGTAACACATGTCACTACAGCAAGCCAATGTTACTATTTCCCGCGAATGCTGCCTGATCCGTCTTTTGTTTAACAAAGATGCGCTGTGCGAAAGGAAGGTTGAAAGGGGAAGCACGCGCGTGAGGAGACCTTACGCCGCACAACGCTGGTTTAGTCATTCATTCGGGATTTGTAGCCGCATTATTAGCACTTATTTTATTTGCAAATTATTTTAGTTGAAATTTCGTTCACTTTCATAAACATTATGTCGAAAAAGCCATCAGGAGCTGAATTTCGAAGAAGAGCTGAAGAAAGAGAAAAAGAAACCCATCAATCTTCATCGTTATTGTCATCATGGCTGAATGTAAAAAATAACTACGAAGAAGGTAAGTCGATTACTAAATGATGAATATCTCTCTGACAAGGGAACACCGCGAACCCGAACTCACCGATTGGAACGCAACTTTGTGGGTTGATAGAGTGACTCAAGACAAGAACAACCGTATGTTTCATTTGTGCCCTATCGCCCTTTAAGGGGGTGAAAACTAACCTCAAAGTCAAATTGCCACTTCCACTTTTTCGCTTATAACTCTCAAAGTACATCAGACAGAAAAAAGTTTCAAACAAAAGTTTAATGGTGCAATAAGTGCTACAAAATAACGGTAACAAAATTTTTTAAAAAATTTTTTTCTTAAGAAAAAAATTTTACCTCGCGTTATTTTTAACAATTCTTCCATTTATATAATAACTAAAAATATAGGGTAATTTTTTGTGAATTCACCCGTGTATATGAATTGTATAATGCACTATCGGCTTATGGAGTTACACGATGGCAAGTACACGGTTCGCACGGTTGCGCGCTCACAACACATAGTAAGTTGCATAATAAGACTCGTTCTATTTGCTGCAACCCATGGTGGTGACAAATGTGATAATATTCAAACATGCTAAAGTGTATTATGTATAATTTATTCAGAGTTGGGCAAAATGTAATTTAATTACATCTTACAAATTACGATTAAACTGTAATTGTGTAGTTGATTACACATTATTTTTTGTAATCGTTCATTTAGGTAGTTGACGAAACCAAATGGTCAACTACCTAAATTAGATTACATTTTGCCCAACTCTGAATTTATTGTTTATAAAATAAAGAAGCTTGTGACGGTCTTCCGTCCGGAAATGAGGATAGTGGAGGATGCACTCAGTCGGGATGCCAGGGTATGAAATCCTCTCCTTCTTAGATAATGCGTTTATTCCTTGTATCGTTGAGTATTTACACTATTTACAATGCCGTCCGCTGAGTAGATCGCGTTGCGCTTGGCGGTTACGTGCGAAACGATGGAGACCTGGAAACGGCCAGTTGTCTCGGTTTCGTAGCGGTAGCAGGAAAGAGACCGGGCTGCGTTCGGGCGTCTCTACTAGGCACGGTAGCGGGAAAGAGACCGGGCAGCGTCCAGGCGTCTCTATATGGTACGGTAGAGGGAAAGAGACCGGGCAACGTCCAGGCGTCTCTATGCGGTACGGTAGAGGGAAAGAGACCGGGCAACTTCCAGGCGTCTCTATGCGGTACGGTAGAGGGAAAGAGACCGGGCAACTTCCAGGCGTCTCTATGCGGTACGGTAGAGGGAAAGAGACCGGGCAACGCCCAGGCGTCTCTATGCGGTACGGTAGAGGGAAAGAGACCGGGCAACGTCCAGGCGTCTCTATGCGGTACGGTAGAGGGAAAGAGACCGGGCAACGTCCAGGCGTCTCTATGCGATACGGTAGAGGGAAAGAGACCGGGCAACGTCCAGGCGTCTCTATGCGGTACGGTAGAGGGAAAGAGACCGGGCAATGTCCGGGCGTCTCTGTGCGGTACGGTAAGGGAAAGAGACCGGGCAACTTCCTGGCGTCTCTGTAAGGTGCGGTAGCGGGAAATCGGAGGGTGTACGATCATATGATCGTCGGGTAGACGGAGTTTCTCTCTAGTTAGCTCGCACCGGGCAGCATCCAGGCAGGCGGTCTAGGAGGGGGTTCCGTAGCCCCACTCGAACTGTCTACCTTGGTCGTGTTGAGGCTTATGTCCTGCTTCTCGGAAATTCCCAGCAGCGAGAAATCGACGCGATCTAGCGGCGCGGTGGGGAGTGAGCGTCATCTGACGCGTCGTGAGCACGGCGTGCCTCGGGCCGGTTCGGGGTTTCTCGGCTGCGGTCGCCTGCGCGCTCGGCCTCTCGCTCACTCCCGGACGCACCGCCGTGCGCTCGACTCCTCGCGCTGGGACGTTACGTCACAAGCTTATCGAGCTATTTTTAGCGGTATACATATTTGTTTGTAGAAGGTATATTTAATCATTTGATAAAAGTGTTGATACAATTATCATATTTGTTTTGCACGAGGTACATTTAGCACGAGGTGTTTTCTAGTGTATGGTTAATTATTGATAATTTCGCATGACTGTTTGTAAAGTTTCCGTTATTAATGCATAAGATTAACTAGTCATGCCGTTTTTAAGAAACAAACTTATTTTGAATGAGACATCCTTGTATCCTTATCTTTCTGCCTCATTATAAATACCAAGTTTTCGCAGCTCAACTTCATACTCGTTGTCACTGGCATTCTTTTAACTGCAAGCAGTGCAAGTTAACGATAAAATGGTGCACATAAATCCGGCGAATGTAATTAATTTACTGATAACTGCTCTACATATATCTAGAATACCGCCGTCTCCTATTAATCATAGAGAAGTCGAATTATCAGAAATTATACATGCCATAATAGTTGATAGTAAGAATGACGTTTCATTCACAACCGACTATGTTACAACCCTAGAATTTGAAGATCTAGCGCGGCCCCAAGAATGTGAGTTTGTTCAAGACGATAATATCCAGGAAGACGAAGAATTTACTATGAATTTGATGATGTGTGTGTCCCAGGTGAAAGTGGTAACGTAGATTTAAATTATAAAATTCGAGCTGTTGAGTTTTGGAGAAGCGGCTCAAAAGATAGAAAACCTCTCGGCAGTGTGCAACATCAATTCAGGAAAGTTAAATCAATTCAACAATTGTATCGCTGGGAAGCAGCGGTGGCGAATGGTGGTACACGCAGAGAACAGCTGTTATCTATCGTGCAATATGTGTTGGACAAATTTCAAACTGCTATCGATCAGGGCTCATTGATACATGTCATTGATATAAGAAGATGGGCGCTAGAAGCAAAAGAGAAGGTCAATCTTCCTACATTCAAAGCAGGCCATACCTGGATCATGAATTTCAAAAAAGTGCACAACATCGTTTCGAGAAAATTCGTCAGCCGTTCCGCACGGCAAGACAAGCAACATTTACATTTAACTTCTTCCGAATTCGTAAATCAGGTAAAACCATACATTGCTACACACACTCCATGTAATGTATACAACGCAGATGAGAGTGGATTTAATTAAGAAATCCATTCCGGTCGTACGTTGACACCCCGTGGTGGAAAGACAATAGATGCATCCGTGCAATCAGTATCCTCAATCACACATAGTTATACGATTCTCCCTACGATTTCTGCGAGCGGTCAATTACTGTCACCCCTGTTTATACAGTACAGTGCAACGTATGTGATTGCAGCATAGTATGTACAAATATAAAACATCATAGATATTATAGACAAAACATAGTCACAAGTGGTCAAAGTGGGCTATTCATCTGGACAGAACTATAAATATATTTTATAAAATTGAACTGATTTTAATTTCTATCGCGCGTTCATCCCAATCCCACTTTTCTATATTCGATTTTCATTAAATAAACGTATATTTAGTCGAATTACTCCATTCGGTTCCATAGATGAAGCGGAAATAGTTCTGTCCAGATGAATAGCCCACTTTGACCACTTGCGAAGGCTGTCGACTACTGATACCAAGCTTAAACCAAATCTGATGTTTTTCTGATATGCGCGTCCGCCATTTTATTTTTAGCAATTTTGACTTCAGATTCTTAATCAGCGACCTCGAAAACCTTAGTATACCCATTTTCAAACAAATCAAAGGTCATCTTGAGGTTTTGGGCAGGTTTTTTCGATTTCTGACCACTGTGCGCCGTATAAATTTCTGGTGCTTGGTCATGTCGTCGAGGACCGGGGAGTTGAGGCTGATTGTTGAGGCCTGGTGCGCGCGTTACAATGTATCGCCCAATGACGTTCCTCGGCGGCTCGAATGCGCGCCAAAAAATTACACAACGTCAAATAAAGTTAAAGTTAAAGTTGAAAACTTTATTCGATGCTGAAGTTGAAACTCTCGACGAATAAAAAAATTAACTTTATTCGTCAAATAAAGTTAACCCGGATTATTCGAGAATCGAGCCTTGAATAACGAATAAAGTTAAAGTAACTTCTATTCGATCCGTTATTTAAATAACTTTTTATTTAGTAACTCTGACCAGAAAAACACGTTTTTCGTTTTGCCTTACTTACGCCTATAGATGCTAGCAGAGGGAAAGAGGAGAGAAATGACGAATTTGCGATTCCAGAAAGCACTGATAAAGACAGTAAAACGTCTAGAGAAAAGTTCATGGTGCTAACCAAGATGAAATAAAAGTGGAATTTCCAATTAGTCACTGTCAGTCCCACACTGAAGCTGAACAGGACTCTAATTCTATTACAGGGACATGTCATGAAGCTGCTTTTTATAATCCTGGATCCAGTCTCTCTAATACTCAGTGCGATTTTCAATTTGACTTTAATGATCCAGGAACGTGGCCAACAAATATTTCGGATACTCAGAGATGTTTCATTGTAACACAATTAATGAATGGTACAAAGGTTGAGCCCAATCTTAGCAACAGCTTAAGAGATGGAAGAAAATTAACTAAAGAGTGGTTTTATAAAAAGCTATCTAATGAACAAAAAGTATACCGATCATGGTTGTCATATAGTAAATCTAAAAATGCTTTATTCTGTATACCATGCAAACTTTTTTCCTATTCGTTTTCTGAACAAAAAGTACAAAACCATTCTTTTTTGGCTAAGGATGAAGGTTTTACTCAATGGAAAAAGTTAAGTAATAAAATACCAGAACACGAGAATTCACTCAACCACAAAAAATGTTTTTGTTCGTGGAAAACATTAGAGTCTTCATTGAATACAGGCGGAATTGATAAAGAGCTTCAAGAAAAAATAGCTGAAGAAGAAAATCATTGGAGAACAATTTTGTATGTAATTATTGATATAATAATATACTTAGCTAAGCAAGGTAGCCCTTTCCGAGGATCCATCGAAAGCTTGGACATTGGCGATCCCAAAAGTGGTAAATTTTTGAACACCGTAGAACTTGTATCTCATTACCACCCTCCACTGCGAGATCACATTCGTCGTCATAAGAAAGGCCAAGTTAGTTACTTTTCGGCGAGCGTTCAAAAAGAGTTTTTGGAAATAATTGCAAATAAAATAAGAGAGCGAATATTTAACGATATACGGGAGGCAAAATATTTTTCTATAATGTTTGACTGTACTCCCGACGTGAGCCACTTAGAACAAATGTCCGAAGACATTAGGTACGTAAAAATTGATGAAAATGGCCCCGAGGTTGTTGAAAATTTCATTGATTTCCTAACGGTTAATGAAAAGTCTGGACTGGCTCTTTCTGAAATTATCATTAAGAAACTGGAAAGCGATGGCTTGAATCTTAAGAATTGTAGAGGGCAGTTTAAAACATTTGTATATAAATATTGATCATTGTCATACATTTAGCTAGAAATCGAAAAAATTAATAATTAATGTGAAAACAATATGACCCTGTGCGACTTAGAAATTCCGAGGCTCGAACCTAGGTTAAAAAAGTTCGCAGCGATTCAACGGTCGGACACTTTACCGCTGCACCATTGACGCCGTTGAAATTATTATATACATTTTAGGCTATAATGGCACAGCATGTGTAATTCGTTTGATTCCTACGCTGTTTTGCTGCATGTGAAGACATTGAAGACAGCATAAAAGACTTATTGCATAAAGTATGTACGAAAGTTCGACCTATTACTTACTCTGACACGGAAAAAACGGCGAAAAAATCGGTTTTTAATTTTTTCAACTGCGGCGCACCAATTTGAAAAATCTGAAAAAAATTCACGATAATAGTAACAATGACACGGACTTACAGTAAAAATATAATTATAGTGCCAAGACTGCTTGGATACACAATCAGCATTTTTCATCATTTTTTGGCGTTTTTTATGTTTCACAGCTCGGTTTTTCAACTTAAAAATCTGAAACGATTTTCTAATATGTGCGCCGATAATAGACATGCCTCTGAATTTTTTCAAAAATTTTCTTACGCTGGTATAGGAGAAATTCGGCAAAAACCTGATTTTCTATTTTTGCCCTTTACTACCCTCCGGGTCGAGATATAAAGTTGAAACTTGCCATAAATGTTTCTTTTTTTATAAGCTTTCGAATGATTCATCGTGAGTCGAATTCGGTTCAAGGGCACATTTGACCATCTTAACCGGCTATACCCTTTATATATTACGTTATTCTATTGGGAATAAAGGAGATACACATTTTATGATATAGTAATTAAAATTTATCTATTTAAAATTTATTGATTGAAATTAGGGTACCTGCAATATGTTTGAAACCAGTTAATAAATACGTTTATTATGCCTTTTATATGTAAAGTGTGGACTCAACCTCCTAAGGTGGGCGATACAAGGTGGAAAAATGTTAAGGGGGGGGGGGGGCACCAAACATAATCCTTGCTCCGGGGCGCTTACAACCTAGTTTCGTCCCTGTCGCTTACGATGTAACGAATCTCTGGTATTTTATAATTCCCGAATAAATTATTTTCGGACATGGGTTTATATTAACTTTTTCAACTGTTTCAACTTTTTTCAACCGTATACCCAGGGTACTCTGTGTACAGAGATACACTTCCATTTATCATTTTGAACACTTCCTGTATGTATGTACTTTATTTGTATCCCCTTGGGGTTTACAATCCAATCTTACATTCTCTTATATCTAATTCTTACATCTACTTATCTCTACTTCTTACACCTATCTATCTTAAACCTAGTCGCCCCGCTCGCCCGCATGCCACCGCCATGCACGCACGCACGCCTCTACCTCTCCTCCCTTCCCTACCATCCAACCCCCGCTTCCGCTCGTTTCCTTTCACTCTCAATCCTTACACTCCCATTCCTCCACTCCACCTCCTCTCTTTACCGCCAGTTTCCTCATCCATCCCTCCCCCCCCCTCGTCATTCAAAACCTCCCTCACTACTCCCTGCCACCCTCTCTCCAATCCCCATCCCGTGCAAACCTCCCACACATGTTCCCATGTCTCCTCTCCCCCACCGCATATCCTGCATATTCTGTCCTCCTCCTCCTCCCAGTATCTCCCTCCTCTCATCTCGCTCCCCAGTCTAAAACGCGCCACTCTCCTCCATCTGCTTTCACCCCACCCCCTCTTCAGATAACCCGGACCCCCCACCCCCTTTACCATCCCATACCATCTTGTTCGCGAAAGGGATCGCGTGAGCTTGAGATGCCGGTTAGGTTATGTTCAAAGAAAGCACAGTATTGATGAGCAGAGAGTCAATGTTTATTACACACTCGCGGAGTGAGTCGAACAGTAAAAGAGTTTCACGTGAGAATGAGCGTGTGCACGTCGTGCGACAAATGAGAATTTCTTGTCTCGCTGAGACTAGTGGCGATGAGTTGAACACGTGGCCGCGTAAACGACCACGATCCACAATCGATAGCCGCGATGCATTTTTGAAAGAAAACTAATGCGTGAGCGGTGAGAAACTGTGAGTTGAGCACTAGCGTGAGCAATTTGTGAGAATTCACGAGTTACAAAGAGCCAAAACGTTTGGAGAAAACCGACGCGTCTGTCCTTGTACTCTGCGTGAGCAAGATAGAAGAGCAATATGGCCAATCGATTTCCGTTAGTCGTCTTCTCCAAAAGTTTGGAGGATCGAGCGACGTGGGGAAATGCGATTGGCTGAGCGTTCTGTCGCTGACACCTGATTGGTCGATCGATTGTGGATCGGGCTTGTCGTTCCGCTGTCCAGGAGGTGCTGCGATGAGTTGAGTGTGGCGGTGATCGGAACTACCGAATCTCAAACACATCTATTATAGTTTGATTCCCTTATACTTTCCCACCTTTCCACCTTCTCTACCCTCCTTCCCCCCCTTTTTTGTTTCGATGGGGGAAATGCTTTTTCGCACACCGGCTATCTGGCCGGTAGTGTCGGACTCGTATATAAATACCCTACCGACAAAAACCCCCACCACAAATCCTCAACCAACCACCCCTCCCTGACTTACTAAGTTGGCAGAACTACTCAAGTAGTCACCCTCACGCAACTTAGGATGGTATTTATCAGGGCCTCAAAGTGGCTACATAGTAGCCAAAGCTTAATAGCTTCCGTGGTCATAGATCACAATTACATAAAATTAAAACACACACCGATCATCTGCAGTAATAAATGCAGTGAATCGGTATTTTTAAAACGGTTGTTCAGCGAACAGCCCCGCGATCGATTCCAGGGGATCAGTCTCTGTACATATAACGATCTCACCTCTCTCCAATGCACGTTCATGCCTTTGCTTGGCACGTATTACCGTGTTGCAAAAGTCTGCAAAGGCACACCAACATACACTATTTATTAGTGCCCTAATCATAACATTTACAGGATAGTATGGCCCATCAAGATCCATCCTATTCCAAAGCTCAAATTTCTCAGCATCCCATCGACAACAGTCAAAAAAGTTGTGAGACGCATCGTCAGGCGAGTTACACCCAAACCAGCACATAGGAGAAGCAGCTCTTTTTATGCGAAAAAGATAGGCTCTAAAGCATCCATGTCCAGTGAGCATCTGCGATACGCAGAAGTCAACCTTGGCAAAAGTGGACAACCTCATCAAAGCAACGTTCGGTAGCCACGAATAAACCCATCTCGATTCGATAGCGGTATCCCATCTATCCTGCCACTGATTTAACGCGTCCTGATGTAAATTAAGAATTCGTCTGGACAGGTCATCCCTGACCCAGTTCCGGTCTTCCTCGGTCGCAATTACTCTCCTAGTTTTCTTGCGTTCCTCGATATAAATTCTCTTCCTAAGCTCGATGGTGATATCAATAGGATAGATACCTGAAAGTACGCACAAAGAAAGGTGCGACGCAGTCCTATAGGAAGCCGTAACTCGTATCAAGCCAAACTTTTGAGTTCGCCTTAACCAGGCCTCGTTACGGCCTTTCCTCGCAGAGTCAGCCCAAATAGGAGAAGCATATAAAAATAATTTCCGTCTATTAACAGATAGCGGTGAAGTATTGGGCATAAGCCGCGAAAGCGCACCTATAACCTTCATAGCTTTATTAGTTGCATACTCAGTATGCGCATTAAAATTCTTCCTTGAATCAAAGAATACCCCAAGATATTTTATCGCTGGTAAAGGGGCGATCTCCTGGTTTAAAAGAGGGAGGCAGTAACCACATGGTCGCCATCTTTTATTTAAAAACAACACTTCCGTTTTTTCCACGGCTAGAGTCAGTCCCGCCCCATACAGCCAGTCCTCGATACCGCGAGCCTCTATACCCACCTTAGCTTCGAGCGCATCTAAGGTGTTAGCCATCACAAGGAGCGCGACATCGTCAGCGTACCCGACGACTTTGCACCCTGCGCTCATGGTCCGATTTAATAAGCCATCATAGACCATGTTCCATATGATGGGACCAATGGCCGACCCCTGGGGAACACCCATAAACATATGTCGCCTGACTTTCTGCTCCATGGCCTGAACTTCAAACTCTCTCTGGTCAAGGCAAGAAAGAAGAACCCTCCTCAAATAAAGAGGAAAATTCCTTCTCTCCATTTCAGAGGCAACCATATTCCAGTCTACACAGTTAAACGCGTTTCTAACGTCTAACGATATCAGTACCGCGTAGTTCTGTTTATCTGCCGCCAACTTAATAAAATTTTGCACGCACCAAAGTGCGTCGACAGTAGATTTACCTTTCCTAAATCCATATTGCGCATTGGAAAATCCTTCCTCGCCAATATTTTCCATAAGCCTATCGCGTAATATATATTCAAACAATTTAGGGAGTGCATCCAAGATGCTAAGAGGTCTAAAACTTTTGATACTCTCATTTCCTTTGCTCGCCTTAGGAATTAAAACAACCCGCGAGGTCTTCCATTGACTGGGGTAAATACCCCTTTCAAATATTCCATTAAAAAGTGCTTTAAAAACAGTGGGGAAGCTGCTAGCCAGCGCCTTAAGGGGGTAGACACGTCACGTGACCTGGCCGATTTGGCCAGTCGGTATTACAGCAGGTTTTTTCTGCACTGAAATGGTATTACCCATAGATACGCAGCTGCCTGTGCACGCGAGAGGGAACTGTTTGCTATTTCCGTATTCTATTCTGAATAAGGAAAGAAATTCTCAGCTGTTGCGTTGTACATTTTAAACAGAAAGTCTGCTGGTACTGCAAACGTAGAAAATTCATTGTACATTTACTTGAACTGTGCTTATGCTACAATATTCTACATTGGCAGTAAGGAATTATAAGTGAAAAGGAAAAATAGATGAGGTCATGTCCCCAGAAAATGAAGTTTGTTAGGTTAGACATTTTTTTACTAGCAAAGCACCGAAACAGTACATGAAATACACTTATTACACGTCCTATGCAAAAAGCAGTTATGAACAAACATTATATATAAAATTGTACGGAATCGATTGACGTCACTTTTGCAAAGATCTGATTAGAAATTGCAGAAGTTCAGATTCGTCACTGCTTAGTGTGCAACATTGTATAGTCCCGCTGGTTTCGAGCGTCGAAGCCTACGAAATTCAGCGAGACACATGATTGTTTGCGAGCATCGCGTTTGACGACTCTAGCTAGAAAATCACGCCGGATAAATAAATGAATAGGTCAATTAGTTAAAATTAATGAACTGTGCATGATTATAATGACGCCTAATTTAATTGCACTTACAAACTATTACACGCGAATTACTAATTGTAATTAAAAGAATATTTTGACGTGCAACATGAAGCTGCGCATGCAAATGATTGGGCTCGGATTATCGGGAAAGACCTACCCATCCCACCATTTGCTTTCTCGCTGCGAGCGAAGACCTTCGGGCCCCAGTAGACCACCCGTTGACAGCCGAGAGCAATAAAACCAACGGGCCAGATAAAATGTTCGTGTTTGATAAGTGTTGAGGAAATTATTACCAATGGAGTTTTTAGGGTTTCTCGATGAAAATGATGTCAGATATGGAGGAATTCGTTCCATTTTTAGTGAACGTAGTGTGTGTCCTAATCATGTATTCATAAAAAAAAATAGACCGAAATGCTTTGCGTCTCGACTCATGTTCGTAGACATAAACTCACCAATCCATCGGTGGTAACACTCTTATCAAGGTGTAATGAGAAATATGAACATTTTCGTAATGGATGACTCAAGTCGCCGTCGACCGAGGGTCTCTCGCTGGTGCGCTATTTCACTCGCACTCGATTTACGTCGTTCAATCTCCTGGTCAAACGGTTCAGACGAGGGCCCTGATGAATGTGAATTTATTTGGGAAACCAAAGTCGCGTCATTCGTGACACCTACTCGCGAACAAATATATGTATGTACAAGAAAAAGCAATTCAATTTCCCGATGACTTGAAGCAACATTTCAATAGGTAAATGCATGAAAAGGTGGGATCAGGAATTCCCAACCAAGTGATGCATATGAAAGAACGGGCGATATTCAACAATAGTTTGTCGTCTAAATTTTACAATTAAAGTATTTGTTTGACATGAATATAAAGTTTGTCAGCAAAGTCTTTCTCGATTTGAGTTCTATATAAGGCTGACTTTCCTTCGCCATGAAAAGTCCCCTCTTGTGCTGCACGCTGGCAAGAAATCGACGCTCGAAACCAGCGGGGCCATACAATGTTGCGCGCTAAGCAGTGACAAATATGCAGTTCTGCATTTCTAATCAGATCTTTGCGAAAGTGACGTCAGTCGATTCCTCATGTTTTCTCGATCAAATTGGCCCCAAACATGATATAATTCAGACCAAAATTAAGGAAATTACGTGAAAAATTGTTTGCAGAATTTCCCGTTGTCAATGTGCAATTGTTTGCCCGTTTCCTTAAAAATAGTCCGATTTAAATTATTTTCGGCCAATTTAATCGGGAGAATGTTAGGAATCCATTTGTGGCACTTTCATATTGATACGATGAAAAATAAACAAATTCTGTTTCTTTATAATCGTTTCTTTATAAACTAGGGGTGTGCGGTTACCAGATTTTTCGGGCTCGGGACGGGCCGGCAACTTTCGGGCGGGATCGGGCGGGGTCCCGATACTTTCGTATTGCTCGAGATGCCGACAGTTTTGGGACCCCGAGACTCGATTCGGGCTACAAGCATAACCGCCATGAGCGGACAATTTGATTTCAGGTCGGCTCGGCAAAACTCGGACGCGATCGGACGATATCGTTACCAGTAATAGATTAAAATTATTACCTGAGAACATAGAAAAATTATGTTTCTTACACGTTAATTTGAAATAATAAAATATTCGCCTCCTGTATATTGTTGTTATTATGAAACATCCAGGAAATATTCCTTTTTGTATGCTTATAGTTCGTACGTTTTCTATTTTAAATCTGAACCTATCCGGAAAAAGATGATACCCTATATATTCCCTTTACATAAAGTACTAAGGTCGGGGCCAGATATATTGGCCGGTCGATTCGTTTTCGCGAACAACGATCGAGGAGAAATCAGCCACCACCATCTGCCGATCGTGGATTTGTCAGTTGGAGTTGCGTGGCCCTCGCAGGGCATGGTGGGGTAACAGGAACGCTACTCGGCTCCACCTGAACCTAGCCGTTTGGCTGTTATTTGTCCTTAGCCTAATAGTTGTGTGCGTTACGAAGCTGTGCGCAGACCAATACGAGATGAAGCTATCGCGAAAGTGTCAATGTTCTAACCAATAAAGCTCCTGAATTTTTTCATAGCTAACGCACACCTATTCTGATGTGTGTATTTCTACGCTGACAGCTCGGTTTGGTCTACACACCAGAAGCTTGGCACTATCCCCACCATTTCTGGCTCACTCTTGTTCTGCGAAGGCGAGAGCGAGATGGAACGAGAGCGAGTCAGAAAACGTTGAGAAAAAGAGCACCGAGGCAAGCAAAATGTGTGGTGGGAGAATACCCCTCACAAAACTCACCGGCCAATATATATGGCCCCGACCTTAAGTGTGAAGTATATTTTATTCAGATTTTAAAATATTGTCGATATAAAAATAGTCTTCTTCCCAAGTTCTGAACATGGTATTTATTTAAGTACGTATATGGACGTATTCAGTATTCACAGACTATTTGGTAGCAATGAAAATACATATATATGTAAATAAATAATAAGATACAAATTATGATTCAACAGGAGACAGAAAGGTAAAAACTTATCACTCTGGTATCGATATAAATTATATACATAATTCTTTCCGTCTCGGTCCCCTCGTAATAGCTGGCTTTCGAGCCGATCGCGTCCGAGTTTTACCAAGCCGACCTGAAATCAAATTGCCCGCTCATGGCGGTCATGCTTGTAGCCCGAATCGAGTCTCGGGATCCTGAAACCGTCGGGATCTCGAGCAATACGAAAGTATCGGGACCCCGCCCGATCCCGCCCGAAATTTTCCGACCCGTCCCGAGGGCCGAGAATCCGAGCCGCGGGATGATCCGCACACTCCTATTCGAAACGCGTATTCTCTTGTTGTCGCAGAACACGAGTGAGCCAGAAGTGGTGGAGATAGCGTCAAGCTTCTGTCATGTATAAGCCAAACCGAGCTGCAGCGTAGAAATACACGCATCAGAATAGGTGTGCCTTAGGCCTTAGCTCCGAAAAAATTCAGGAGCTTTATTGGTCAGAACATTGATTCTTTCTCGATAGCTTCATCACGTATTGGTCTACGCATAACTTCGTGACGCACACAACTACATATGTACTACGCTGACAATAATAACAGCCACACGGCTACGTTCAGACAGGGCCGAGCAGCATTCCCGTTACCCCACCATACCCTTCGGTGGCTAGGGAACTCCAACTGACAAATCCACGATCGTCAGATGGTGATGGCTGATTTCTCCTCGATCGCTGTTCGCGAAAACGAATCGACCGGCCAATATATCTGAATACGACCTTAGGATAAAGATATAATGAAAGATGAAAAATTATTCGAAGCCCAAGATGAAAGGCCTTCGAATGAACAAAGGAAACTAATAAATACCCGAATGTAGTAGTTATTTTTTTTGTGATTTAACTGACTGCAATAAAATTATAGGTAAATCTCTTAGTGTCGCAAAATCGCCCGTCTCCTGAGACTCTTGTCGATCGAATGAATCCTCGACTCAATCCCGCCCGTCTCCTCGACCCCCGGATCTCTCGTATCCTTGTTACGTCTCCAGCGGCAACAATGTCTTGCCCTTCAACTGTTCGTCCGCGGCATCGCCGCGACGAATTATCGCTAACGGCGTACCTTCTTTGAACCCACTCGAGGCCGGGCGACATTAAAGTTCGTTCAGACGAAGCTAAATAGAATTTTAGATTTAGGGTACACACACCCTTCCCCCAAACATCGTGTCGATCGGCCACTGGGGCCATTCGGAAGTATATTCTTTTAATTAAATAATGCCCATCTCTGCATAGGAGCGTAAAGAATTACAAAAAAAATCAAGGAGTCAAGTGTTGACCGATTTGGAGACTTTTCCTTGTTATATGTTATATACAATAGTCGGAAGAATAATAATAAAAGCAATAATTGCAAATAATTGCTGTAACATCCACATTCTGAAAATATGATATCAGTAAATTATTACTTCTAGTGTTATTAAAAAATTCCAATCTCTTTTTTTATTTGAAATAATGTGGCCATATAATTATAACATATATTCGGCTGCGGTGATGTATGTGTTACAGTAAAAGTGTGAATTTAGTAAATGTATACAGTTTCCAGCAGTTTCTAGTCAATGTATGCCTAAAATGCATATAATCTAACCTACAATCGTCCAAAAATACATACATTGACTGTATCACGCTTTTGCTGTGGCACATGTATGCAGCTAACGCTTCAGTTTTGCTATGATTCCACGTTGGCAGTCCTCCCGAGTAGGCGCCATCTCCTATCCACTAGCTCAACTAAATTTGTCACGTGACTTGCTCTGTATTATCGCCAATATGGCGGAACTCGTATTTGGGAATGCAATCACGGGCTGACGTTGTTTGTCCTTACATGAGCAAATTTTAGGCTGGGTGAGGTCTCATTCGAAAGAGGAAGGTTCAATGCAGCCCGCTCTGCTCATCGTTTGAGTCAGAAAACTCGTTTAGAGACCTACAAATACATGGAATCTGCGAGTGCATTTTGTCAATTTTTTCTCTACTTTGGACACTCGTATTATTACATATCAACACAATCTCTTTGAACCATGAGCAGAGCGAGCTGCATTGAACCTTCATCTTTCGAATGAGACCTCGTCCAGCCCAAAATTTGCTCGTTAAAGGACAAACAACGTCAGCGCGCAAACCCATGTTTCGGGCCAGATTGTGTCGGTATACAGCGCGCTGCATTACCCGTGTCTACCCCCTTAATAGCCTCATTAGGGACTCCATCGCGTCCAACAGCCTTGCCCAACGGTATCTGACCCGCAGCCATAATTACATCCTCCTCAGTAACAGTAGGATGGGTGAGATCGTAAACACCCCATCCATGCCCAGAAGAATATATATCGCTGATTTCTTCCATCGCACCCGCTAAAACGTCGGGACTACCGATTGGGAACAATTTATCGATAATCTTCACAGTTTCGTGAGCTTTTAAAGAACTCTACTCTTAATAAATTTCATCACCGCTTTGTAAGGACGGCCCCAAACATTGAATTTCAATTCTTCGCAAAAACGAGCATAGACCAAATCTTTGGCAGCTCTGATAGCCCTATTAAGTTTTTTCCGCGCAATACAGTAGGCCTCCTTCCTAACCGGGTATACCTCCGGGTATTTCTTTCTGACACGCGTCATCACCCTTCTGGCCTTTGTAGCTTTTTTCCTAAGTGTCGCAATTTCTTCATTCCACCAAAAATTTGGTGGTCTCTTGGATTCATAGAAGCATCGCACGCATTTCTTATAGCATTAATCAGTTGCATAGTCTCGGGCATGTCAAGCATTTCAGTGTCCATATCCTGAACACTGTCCGAGAACGATTCAACTAATGTCTCCACCTTCAGAGATTTCACAGACCTCTCTGCCTTCTCCATCACCTCCTCCATCCTCCTATCCCTTTCTTCCAGTCTCTCCAACTTTTTTTCTATTCCCTCCCTCCTTGCCTTCTCCTCCTTCATCCACTCCTCCCACTTCCTTCTTTCCCCTCTCCACTCCTCCTCCAACCTTCTTCTTTCTTCCCTTTCACTCCTCACCTCGTTCTTCATTTCCCTTATCTCCCTTATCAGCTCCTTCAGCATTCCTTCCATCCCTACCATTCCCCCTCCCCCTGTTCGTCTCCCTTTACGCCCCCTTTTTTCCAGCGACCTCGCCGTTTTTCCACTCCTCTTAAATCCTCTCCTTCCCTCCTCCCCAGTCTCCTCAACCTCCTCCTCTTCCCTCTCTCTCTTTTTCCCCAGTAATTTTCCAGACTACCCACACTGCTCCCCATGCTACTACCACTATCCTTCCTATACCTTTACTTTATATTCGCGCTCCCCTTCCCTTTCTCACCCCCTTCCCCCCCCGTTTGCCTTTCTCCCCCACTCGTCCCCTCTTCTCCCTAATCACCCTTCTCTTTATTCATGCTCCTAAATCCTTTTTCCCCGTTCAAAATTCCCGCCTTCCTGCCTTCCTGTCGGCACCTTTACCTCTCCCACTGCTCAACAGGTGTCTCTCCGCTCCGCTCTCTAGCCGTAGCTTCCGCCAAGACTTCGCCTACCTCTCTCACCTAACCTCCAAGCCCTTAACACTCCTAATTCCCTGCCACCCACACTCCTATCCCTTTCCCCCTTATCTCTTTCCTTTCCCCACTTCTCCTCAACCCTTCACACTCACACTTTATCCTCCCTTTCACCGCTTCACCACACCTTCCCTCACACTCTAACACCGCTCACTTTCGCACACCTGCCATACACCGTGACCGGAAACGGAAGTCTTGAACACTTCCTATAATTACTAATTAAAAAATGATTAATAAATTATGGTAATTTTATGATGTATCTCGTATCAAACAGCAGAGTAGTGGTGGCCCTATGTCTACACATACGTGTAACTCTACACAATTAAGTCGTTCCGAAATCTTTAACAATTTTTCTTGTTACCAAATTGTTCCTTTGCCACATATGGCTTATTTCAAACATTTTCCCTTTTCAACACGTAAAATACGTTGATGTAAAAAAAATTGGTAAATTTGTTGAAAACCTACCTCTTCATTGATTTCAATAACCTTCACATACAGTAGAACAGAGGTGCACGCTAAGTCTGCCCTAGGGCAGTCGATGCGCCCTCGAATTTTCGAATTTTTATTCAATTCAATCATCAATGCTTCCTTTCCATTCTTTAACTCGTGTCCCATTTTTTAAAAATTTATGCGATGCGTACATGGATTCACATGACAGGACAATTGGGGTCCTAAGGCAAGTCGTCGATGTTGGATTGTTGCATTTGCAGCTATAGCTGTTGTTACTTCGTGGGCCGAATAATGGTTTGCATGACTCGTCGTATAGTTTCGCTCGCAATCGTCGATTGCCACGATAAAGTCGTACATTTAATTGACTCTGTCCTAGTCGCGGTCTAAACAGTAAACAATCGTACCTCGTAAATGACTGGAGCTCGATTTCTGAAAAGATATTCTGTGGGAAGACAAACGAACATCGGGCTGGAGTCTTCTATTCGTAGAATCGATTATTTTTATCGACTCTCTCCTTACGTCCATGCTTAAATCGCGCCAATGTTTCTTCCTTCACGTCCATTGTTAAATAATAAAAAACCTAAGTCGACTAATTACTTCGTAGGAAGGTGTATAGAGAGAACTCAAAAATGTTGAGAATAGTGTGGAGAGGGATAGTAGGGAGAGGGAGAGGGAGATGGCGCGCGCACGCGCGTGTGTGTGTGTGTGCATACATGCATGCGTGCGTGCGCATGTATCGCGGGCGATGGCTTTGCCAGGCCTTCGCTGTTCGCGAATTCGCTGCGCAGCCTTGCGGTCATTCCTGATTGGTCGGGACTCTACTTCCCACTTCGCGTTTGTTTCGAATTCGTGCTTCATTCTGAGGTGGCAGTCATCGACGACACATCCGAAGAATTTCCAGAGCATCAAAACTACGAAAATCATCCCGAGTCATCCACAAGACGTAAGTAATTATGGAATTTAATAATTTCAAATTGTCTGCATTGCGGAAATAGGACACGCACTATCAGTGAGGCAAAAACGCAGGGTTATGCGCGAAGTGCGAAGCAACTTACGCGTGTGATGCCGCTCTGCATTTAACACCGTTTGTACAGTAGCGGATAATACTTCTATCGTGCAAGATGCTACTAGCACATTCGTCCGCTCCTGTTAATTTAATCCCCGATAGATTCAATGCTAGGCGCGATCTAAATGTAGAACATGCCGGTCCTTCTACTCCCACGTCACGCGTTTCTAATATCCATGATACACTTTCATTGTCCTGTGCTATTTCTTCCGAGCCATTTTTTCGCCAACGGTTAGTGTCTTGTTTCGTAGACAACAATTTGACACACGTTCAAGGAAACAATAAATTATCTCTCCTCCGAACACATTCCTGTATCTCCCAGTTGCCTCAGGATGTTAAAACACTTGTATCTACGCCACATAATCCTGCTGTCACATTCGTCGTGGCACCAGGAGAATACATTCATTTCGTTCTGGAAGCAGAAATTATTAAAAGTCTCCCTAACACTTTGTCAGTATCATTTGTTAAATAGTTAGAATTAGCTGTTCGTACCAACGGATGTAGTTTGGACAAATCAAGTTCCATTCATATCTGGCCCGTCCAATATAGGATTTCAAATATTCCTCATATAAAGCCGATAGTGGTAGGCATCTATAAAGGTCCCCAAAACCACACGACCCCAATATTTTCTTTGAGAAATTTATTGCAGACGTCAGGGCCATCATGTCCAACGAAGGCATCCCAGATAACCATCTGTTGCCAATCTGACATCAGATTGGTAGCAGGCTCTGGCACGAGAGCGCAGAATCTGACGTCAGAACCGTAGTCGTCTGTGTCCGCATTTGGCTGCGTTTTGAGGTGCAGATTCTGATGTCAGATGCCTGATGTCAGATCGGCAGCAGATGGACAGCAGATTCTGCCGTCTGCTAGACACAGCCAACAGCGCCATCTGAGGGCCAGAATTACCAAATAATTCTCTACCCGTGACGTCACATGGCCGTCCCTATGCGTGACGTCACATGGCGTGGCTACGCACCAACACATGTGTACCGTGTTTGCTATAGGTGTGTCCCCCCACCCTTTCTACTGCGCGCAGGGAATTTGTAAGCAGCAGAGTTTCGGAGCAGACTATGTTTACATAACCTACGAGGTTTATTAAATAAGTTCTAAATTTATTTGTGAAGGTATGTATTCTTTATTTCTGATAACACAGCGATACATATATATAATTAACTCTGAAAATAAATACAATATTAGTATAAAATTGAATTGATACTGGGAATGTATCAATCCATGATTATTTTATTAAACGGGCGCTGAAAAGTGCCGATTGATATTCATCGTGAACATCGAGAGATTGTTTACGTTTGATTTAATTAAAATGGGCTCTGAAAAGTACCGTTTGGTCTCTTCGCCACTGTAAAAGGAGACACATCTCTACTTTTAATGGGCATATTTCTGAAACATACAATTTTTACCGTATTTAAGGATCGTTTTCACGCTACAGTAAATCGTGACTTTTACGGTCACGACACTAAATGTCATGATTTTTAATGTTACGTTAAAACGGACTTTCAAAGGTCATCAGCTTCTTCTTCGGGCTGCTGGTTGCTCCATAAATCGCGGTACCTTTGCAGCTCATTATTGGGAGCTGCCGTCGAGCGTGGACCACGGTTCCTGCTGCGCACCCTCTCCTTCGCGGTCCGAAGTGCCCGCTGTATCGACGCCTGGAAATCCGATCGGAGCGGCTTCTGGAAATGCGGATTCCCAGACACCGCTCCTGAAAAAGTAAAGCACGCAAAGGACGTTGGTATAATTATGTATAAAAACATGAAAATGCTTATTGCTTCGTACCGTAAATCGCCATCGTGATCCGGGTGTTGTACAGCGGTCGTTGTCCTGTTCGGCCGAACCACGTGAAGGATGTTGTCATATCATCGACGAGGGCTTCCTTCATACAAAAGTTGACTGCAGTCTTCAGGCTGAACCCACCCACATATTTTAAATATTGAACCTAAACAAAGTAAGTAAAGATTAATGTATGTATTATATAAAAGTAAATAAAAGCATAATTTCGTTTTCACTTACAACATTGGAATAAGTTTCGCCATCGATATCCTCAATACAGTCCACCTCCTCCGGTGACGACAGAGGAATGACCGCTGGTTTTCGCGGTGGACCGTTATGGGTGGGTCGAACACATTGGAGAACACTCTCCAACAGAGTGTTCATTCTTCTGCAAACAGAACGGATAGAGACGTAACGTATTAATAAACACGATACATGTGCGATACTTACTTCATCTCCGCCTCCATGGATCCTATACGATCATGCATGCTCCTGCGAACATTAACATTTATAAGAAAATGTCCTTACAGCAATATTTTTATAGCAAAAAAAAGAAACGTGTAAATTTACTCATTATCGGGAGGTTGGGTCTGCGCTATAATCTGTTGCAACGGCCCTCTCTGGATCACAGTGGCGAGTGCAGACGATGTCCTTGGATCCTGATGACATGTGAATGCTGCGGGGGCAGGAACACTGGCAGCAGAGGTCTCCTGAAACATATAATTGACGTTGTTGGAATTTCTGCCTGTAAGATCTCCCTCAGATCTTGGATGTCTTCGATAATCGGTGGTCTCGGCGCGGTTGACGTCCTTTGCCGTTTCGGGGTTTCCTCCTCCGAAGTTGTGGTTTGGTACCGCGCTGGTTTCGCGGCCGCACGTTTCCCTCGTTTGTCCATGTCAACCTGTAAGGAAAAGTACATATTACAATACTTAGCAAAGGCGTGTTGGCTGTTTTTTCAGTTTACATGCATGCATGCATGCATACATCGCAATATTACCGAGATTTAAGATCACAACTTGGCAGCAAAAAAGTGCAATATTTTATGCACCAAGTATTCTCACCTTCTCCATATTATATTTGTATGTAACATAATTATACGAAACTTCAAGACGAACCTATACAACGTGGTACTCAATAATTCGAGTGTAACTCGACAAAGGCTACAACAGTAGAAAACGTGAAAAAATGACCCATGCAGAAACGTTCGAAACAAACGATAAAATAACCGATCACCAGAGATTAACAAGGATACGTGTAAATATGGTTTTACTTGTGAAGAGCAATACAAAAGAAGAAAATGTAAATATTATAGCACGTCACTCGCCAGAAAATAGTCGTAACTTACCAAAAACAAGAGACGAAACTAGAAAGGAGAAAAGATTTTTTTTTTTTTTTACATGGTGGAAATCCCTAACGGATACCTCACCCCCCGCGAGAGGGGTGAGATTATGTGGGGCTTGCACCCACTAAAACCACCATGTTGACCGCCTGACGCGAGAGGCTTACACAAAGGAGGGGGACTGCAGCGAGATACTTTTAATGATAATGACGATGAAAGAATTTGAACACTACGGCTTCTCGCTGTGTGTAATAACGACAACAACATAGCTACGGATTGCTAAGGGGATGGGGTCGTCGTTGTTGCCAGCGGGCATATTACCTTGAAGAGGCATTCTAAAATAGTGTTGTATAAAGCTCGAGTGTTCAAAGCTTTAAACCTTAACCTTAAAGACTCAGCCTTTAAGGCTAATGTCATATGAAGCTCGAGCTCTCGAAGCTCGAGGTTCAAGCTTCGAGGCCCAGGCCTCGAAGCTAGAGGCTATTGTGTTTAATAGTAATGAAGTTAGCTGCACGTCCTTGATATTATGTATTAATTTATTATGTCCCCTCAGGGTTTACAATTCCTATAACAACTCCCTTATATCTAATCCTTACATACTACCCGCTCTTATAAACTAATAGTCCAAATTCGCCCGCTCGCTCGCTTGCCCTCGCCACGCACGCCTTTGCTCCCCCTCCCTTCCGACCCCCGCTTCCGCTCGCCTCCTTTCACTCTCAATCCTTACTCTTCCACTCCTCCACTCCCCCCCCCTCCACTCTTCCACTCTCCTCATCCATCCCTCTCCTCCTCCCTCATCACTCAACACCTCCCTCACCACTTCCTGCCACCCCCTCTCCTGCCCCCAATCCGTACACACCTCTCACACGTGTTCCCACGTCTCCTCCCCCCACCCACACATCCTGCACTTTCTGCCTTCCTCCCCCTCCCAATACCGCCCTCCTCACATCTCGTTCCCCAACCGGAACCTCGCCACCCTCCTCCACGTGCTTTCCCCCCACCCCCCCCCCCCTTTAAGTACCCCGGCACCCCCACACTTTTTACCACTCCATACCACCTATTATACCTGGATTCCCTAATCCTTTCCCATCTTTCCACCTCCTCTAACCTCCTTCCCCTACATACCAACTCCTCCCCCCTCATCTCCCCCCTTCCCCTCACCAGTTTCACTCCTTCCACTGTCCACCCTCTTTCCTCAAAGAATCCCCTCCTTTCCTCCTCCCATCCACCCAGCACCTTTCCCTTTCTCGCCCTACCTTTTATCTCCTCCCAACACTCCCTCGCCAATTCTCCCCCCTGCCCCTCCTCCAGCTTCCTCTCATAATTCCAGGCCCTCATCCCCGCCCTCCCTTTCAACATGTCCCGCTGCAACTCCTCCCGCACCATGTACCCCGGAGTACACCAGTCCACCCCAACACCCATCTCAAATACCTCTCCTGTAAACACTCCACCCTCTCCCTCTTCCTCCATCCCCATATCTCCACCCCATATCCCACCGTCGCCCATACCAGTCTATCAAATAACCAAACCCTTTTTCCCCAATCCTTCCCAAACTTCCTCTTCCCAATACCCCAAACCTTCCCCATCACCCCCGCCGCTTTTCTGACCCTATCCCTTACGTGCGCCTCCTGCCCCCCATTCGCCATTATCGTGTACCCTAAATATTGCCACTCTCTCACCTCCTCTACCGCCCTTCCCTTCCACCTCCATACCACCTTCTTCCACCTCCCCCCCCCTTTCCTACATCTCATTATCTTTGACTTCCCCACATTTAGCTGCAGCCCCTTCTCGTCCATGTACCTCTCTAATCTCGCCATCATACCCTTCATCCCCTCCTCATCTTCTGCCATCACCGCCACATCATCGGCATACGCAAAGGTGTATACCTTCCTGCCCCCCAACCTCACCCCACCCCATCCACCCCTTTCCAGTTCCTCATCTAAATCCGCCAACAGCAGCGTAAACAAGCTCGGGCTCAAGGGGCAACCCTGCCTTACTCCCCTCGCTGTCCAGAACTCCCTCCCCATCTCGTCCCCCACCCGTACCCTGCACACCGTTTCCCTCAACACCTCCTCGCATCTTTCCACCAGACCCTCCCTCACTCCCCTCTTCCGCATCGCCTTCCCTAGCACTACCCTGTCCACCGAGTCAAAAGCCGCCTTTAGGTCAATGAAGAAAATAACCATCCTTCTCTCCTTCCTCGTCACCTGCCTATTTATCAAATGGTTTAGCACATAGATGTTGTCAATGCTACCCATTCCTCTCCTAAAGCCGGCCTGACTCGGTGGCAACAACTTCTTCCCCTCCACCTCCTCTCTTAACCTCTCCGCCAACACCGACGCGGACACTTTGTACGCAGTCTGAGTCAACGTAACCCCCCTATAATCTTCAACCCTCTTTCCCACCCCCTTCTTCACCACTGGTACCACTACCCCTTCCCTCCATTCTTCCACCCATCCTTCCCCCTTCCACACCCTATTGCAAACCTCCCACAACCAGTCCTCAACCTCCACCCCCCCATATTTCCATACCTCGTTTGCTACACCATCCCCCCCTCCCGCCTTACCATCTTTCAGTTTCCTCACCACCCTTTTCACCTCCTCCTTACTTAACTCCCCCTCCTCGTCCTCCCCCCTCCTTCTTTCCCCCCTCTCCTCACCCTCCACTCCACTCCTCCTAATATCCCCCTAAAATATTCCTCCCACTCCTCCATTTTTATCCCCTCCTCCACCCTCTTTCTTCTCCTCCTGTCCCTATTCACTATTTTCCATACCTGCCCTTCTGTCCTCACCTCCTCCACCTCCTTCTCCCACTTTTCCATCTCCTTCCTCTTTTTCCCCTCACACAAAAGTGCATACTCCTTCTTTATCCTATACTCTTTCCCATCTCCACCCTCCCTCCTCCAACGCCTCAACTCCCTTCTTAGCTTACCTTTCTCCTCCTTACACTCCTTATCCCACCACCCTCTCCTTTCTCTCCTCTCCCCTCCTTGACCCACCTCCTTTATGGCCCCTTTTATCCTATCTCTCAACTCCTTCCATTCTTCCTGTATTCCTCTGCCCCCTCCATCTCTCTTACCAAAAATCCTTACAAACTCCTCTCTCCCCTTCTCTGTCCAATTTCCTCTTGCTGACCCTCTCCCCCCCTTTTTTTCCCTTCCCAACCCCTCCCTGCACTCCCCCTTCAACCACACTACCACTGGGTGATGGTCCGACTCTACCCTTTCAGCCACTTCCATTCTCTCCACCCTCTCCCTCGTATCCTCATTCCCTAGCACGTAGTCAATGACTGAATTCCCTCTTCCTCCTGTGTATGTCCATTCCCTCCCCTCATCCCCTTCCACGTTACCGTTCATTATCCCCCACCCCCTCTCTCCCAAAAAACTACACAACCTCCTCCCCTCCCCATTCACCTCTCACCTGTCCTTCTCAACCTCCTCTTCCCACCATATCTCCCCCCCTTCACCTCCCGTCCTTGCGTTAAAATCTCCACCTATCACCACCCTCACTCCCTCCTCCCTTCCCTCCATCCATTCCTTCAACTCCTCCAGTTTCCTCTGCAAATCCTTATTAACGTACACCCCCACCACCCTCCACCACTCCCCACCCATCCTCACCTTCTTCATCATTATCCCCTCCTTCTCCCCCTCGTCCCCTTCCTTTGCCACCAACCCCTTCCTTACCCCCATTATCATTCCCCCCATTGCCCTCCCTTTCTTACTCTCCCTCCTTGCCCACTGCTTCTCCCACACAAACCCTTTTGGCATCTTATAACTCAACCTCCCCCAGTCTCCTTCCTCGAACCATGTCTCGCTTAACACCACCACATCCCATTCCTCCAAACCCTTCCAGAACTCCACGTCCTTATTCTTCACCCCCGCCA
This sequence comes from Andrena trimmerana, assembly GCA_951215215.1. NCBI lineage: Eukaryota > Metazoa > Arthropoda > Insecta > Hymenoptera > Andrenidae > Andrena > Andrena trimmerana. Next base: position 14,551,281 of record OX578062.1, read on the forward strand.
CATTCCAAAAAGCCACTTTGTACCTTCCTTCCCCCACCTCACCCCTCCCCCCTATCCTCTCTCCCCTCCTCCCTTCCCCCCTTTCTCGTTTCCCTGTTCTTCTACCCATTTCTCACCTATTTCATCCCACCTCTTCAATCTCCCATTCACCCACATTTTCATATAACCTACCTGAACATTCATCCCCCTTTTCCTCTCCACCTCTGCCTCTTTTTCAATCTTCCACTTCCCTCTCCTTTCCTTCTCCGTTAAATCATCCTCAATCCTCTCCTTCCCTCCTTTCAACTTTTTCTTCGCCTCCATCACTTTCCTCTTCTCTTCCCTTCCTGCCAGCTTCACCAGCACCATTCCTCGACCCTCCCCTCCCACTCTTCCTATCCTTGCTACCTCCTTCACACCCACCCCTTCCAGCCCCATCCTCTCCCAAAGCTTCCTCACCCCCACCTCCACTTCCCCACCTTCCCACCCCAACCCCCTTATCACTATATTGTTCCTCCTACCCTCTCTATCCTTTCTATCTTGCTTCACCTCCATCTTTCTCAACCTCAGTCTCCATTCCTCCACCTGACCCTCCTCCACTCCTTCCTTACCCTGTCCTCCTCCCTTCTCCCATCTCTCTACCTTCTCTATCACTTCCACCATCCTCCTGTCCGTTCCTTCCAACTTTTCTAACTTTTCTTCTATTCTTTCCCTTCTTGCCTTCTCTTCCCTCATCCACTCTTCCCACTTCCTTCTTTCCCCTCTCCATTCCTCCTCCACCCTTCTTCTTTCCTCCCTTTCTTTCCTTATCTCCACTTTCATCTCCCTTAATTCCCTTACTAATTCCATCATCATTACCTCCAACCCCCCTCCCCCCCGCTCCTCCCACTCTTTAACCCCTTCTTTCACCGGCGACCTTTCTGTTTTCCCACTCTTCTTAAATCCCCCCCTCTCCTCTCCATCCATCGTCCCCCCTTCCTCCTCTCTTTCTCTCTTTTTCCCCCAACCAATCTCAAAACTCCCCACACTGCTCCCCACACTACTACCACTATCCTTCCTACACCTTTCCTTTAGTGTTTCGCTTCCCTTGTCCTTCGCCACCCCTTTCCTGTCCTCTCCCCCCAACTGCCCTTCTCTCCCAGCCCCATCCCCACCGACCTTTCCTTTATACACGCTCATCCTTCCTTTTCCCCCGTTCAAATATTCCCGCCTTAACTATCTATACTTTCTCTACCACCTTTCCTCTCCGACAGGTGTCACCCCTTGTACGTCTCCTTGCTCCTTCCCGCCACACTTCTCTCACCTATACAACCTAACCTCCAAACCTTCCCTTCTCCCTTCTATATCCCTGTCACTCTCAACCCTAATCCTTTCCCTTTTAGCCCTATCCTTTCCACACCTTACACTTCACCTCCACACTCTCACTCTACTCCTCCTTTCACCTTCTCTCCACACTTTTCCTGTACCTCTCGCTCCCTTCACTATCCACACACCTTTCACTCACAGCGACCGGAAACGGAAGTCATCCTTGATATTATATATCTTATTTTATGCAACCTCTATTGTAAAACGTTAAACTTAAATTTAAACTTACATAAATAATTTTAAGGAGGCAAAAAAATCGGGGCCACTTAAAGGTGAATATCCCTCAAGCATAAGACAATTAAAATTAACATTAAATCTAAAATATCATGCTTTATTTAGACCGTGAAAAATACAGCCACGACTGTAAACACATGGAAGCTTGAATTGTTGACTGACTCATTCTATTTCTCCTTTTTGATATTAAATTGCCAGCTTTACAAAACGATTCTTCGCTTGGGACACTCGTAACTGGTATTGATAAAATGTCCAAGGCCATTTTGTATAAATTTCGGGAAGACGTTTTCCGCTGGTCCCACCAAGCGACTGGATCCGCATCTTCAGATTCCAGGGCTGTATTTATGTATATATCGTTTTCATTACAGCGATTATTTAGGCGGGGATCCAAAATTACAACGAATTCACTCAAATCGTTCAAGAGTGGCTGTAAGTACTTATTAAATTTTGTTTCCATAACGGTAGCACATGCCTTAAGAATGATGTCGTCCTTAAACTTAGATATGTGCTGTAATAATATCTGAATAGAAATAAATAATTTATAATAATACCTGAATAACAACTTGTACGTGACATATACTGGGATACTTTGATTTTGATAAAATAAGAGTAGCTTAATTAAAGACACTAAGATATTTCGTTATTAATTCGATATTGCCCCAGGAGTCAATATTGTATTCAATAAATTCTCGTCTTTCCTCACATAAATAATTTAGAACTTCTTTCATTTTAATAGCGCGTTCTAACATTAGGTTTTCAGCTTTATGAGGGTATGGAATATTGTCAAAATCAATTAGTAGAGACTGCATTGTGCCATTCATCGTAAAATGGCTAGTGATAACCATGTATGGTTTGCTTGTTACAAAAATTGGTTGGATACGTGTTTTAATAATACAATAAAGTACAAAACTATACAATAGTATTCTTTTGTAATCGTAGTCATTTGTAACAAAACTCTTTGATAAAATTATAATAAAACAAAAACAGCAACACAATCACTATAATATAAATTTTAGTATATTATCTGGTCTTCTTATAACTTTTATAGTGTTCCTGCTTACTACATTCTTCGTTTGAACGTTTCTCAACATAAAATTAATTGATCATTGCCGTACAACACCAGTGTACCGACTGAGCTAACCGAGCAGATCATAAAGGCGATTTAACCGATTTTGTTTCAATCGTTAAGGAAACCGAAGTACATAATGCTGTAGATAACGATCATTTTCATTTAGTTTCGTGTTGAGGAACGTTTAAAGAAAGAATATAGTGAGCAGAAACATTATAGAAATTATAAAAAGTGCACATAATAAACTGAAATTAATATAATAGTGGTTACATCGTTATTTTTAAGTTGTATGACAAAGTTTTATTATAGTTTAATTGCAAAGAAATACTATTGTACGCACTTGTATTATTAATTATTAGCGTATTAGTAAAGTATAAGTGTAAAGATCAAACTAAAATTCAAATTGTGCAATGGATGGAGCATCTGTATCATTCACCAGTTTCTTCAGTGAAAATTCCGATAATGAAAATGGGATAACGTCAATAAGGGTCAACCACAGAAGTTCGTGGAAATGGAATTGTTTTGAAGAGAAAGAAGATAAAATACAATGCCGCAGTTGCAAACATATTTTTTCTTTGAAAACGTCACACAGTATTTTAAAAAAACATTATATGAAACACGACTTAAATACTGTACAAAAAATTCTAAAAGTTGGGAAATCGAAACCTCATAATGAAGTACAAAAATTGTTGATGGAGTTCATAATTCATGGAAGTCATTCACTCCGTATTGTGGAAGAAGAAGCGTTTGTTAAACTCTTGAGCGGATTAAACCCAGAGTATAAACTTCCTAGCAGGTATACCATACATCAGACAATTCAGAACACATTTAAAGAAGAAAAGAATAGAATTATTAAACATTTTAGAGAATTAAGCCATAAAGTATCATTAACATTTGACTTTTGGACCTCGGTAACAAGCAAACCATACACCCTGATAACCACGTCTGCCGGCAGATCCGGCGCCGTCTATGTCCGCATTCAACTACGGTTCTGCCGGCAGACCCTGACAAGGCAGGATCTGCTGTGGATCTGCCGTTCATCTGCCGGCAGATCTGCAGCAGATCCTGCTGCCCGTCTGACTCATCCAATAGCGCCATCTGAAGGCAGGATCTGCTGCGGATCTGCCGTCCATCTGCCGGCAGACCCTGCCTTGTCAGACCCTGCTGTCCATCTGCTGACAGACTGCAGGCAGGGTTGTTATCAGGGCATGGTTATCACTAGCCATTTTACGATGAATGGCACAATGCAGTCATTACTAATTGATTTTGACAGTATTCCATACCCTCATAAAGCTGAAAACTTTATGCAAAAAATGAAACAAGTAATTGAAGAATTTCATCTCACAAATAAACTTGTAGCTCTGACCACAGATAATGCAGCAGTTAATTATAAATGTTTATCATTATTAAAAGCATTCAATGAAGATTACAGGAATGTGACTCATATTCCATGTATTGCCCATGTTTTGAATATAGCAGTACAAAGTGGTTTAAAGACAATTCAGGACGAAGTTAATAAAGTATCAAAACTCGTTCATTTTATTACGTTTTCTGGTAAAAGAAAACAAATATTTGAAGAGCGTTGCAATTTATTACACGTAAAACATTTAGAACTTGTTAAAGATATGCCAGTTCGCTGGAACTCAACATACCTAATGTTAGAACGTGCTATTAAAATGAAAGAAGTTCTAAATTATTTATGTGAGGAAAGACGAGAATTTATTGAATACAATATTGACTCCTGGGGCAATATCGAATTAATAACGAAATATCTTAGTGTCTTTAATGAAGCCACTCTTATTTTATCAAAATCGAAATATCTCAGTATATGTCACATACAAGTTGTTATTGAGGTACTATTATAAATTACAGCATATACAATTTTAATTATTTATTATTATTAATTAACTAATTTTTATTTATTTCTATGCAGATATTATTACAGCACATATCTAACTATAAGGACGACATCATTCTTAAAGCATGTGCTACTATCGTGGAAGCAAAATTTAATAAGTATCCACAGCCACTTTTAAACGATTTGAGCGAATTCGCAGTAATTTTGGATCCCCGCTTAAATAATGATTATTTTGTGAGGAGGGGAAACCCGGACCCATTAAAAAAATTAAGGCACTATTTTGAAACAAATTATACCTCAGAACCTGTAGCACAACAGCTACAAAAGAAGGAATCAGAAACAAGCTTTCCTACTGCTTCGATATTTTCAAGCGTGTATAAAGTAAAAGATCTTAATCGCTGTAATGAGATTGATATATACATAAATACAGCCCAGGAATCAGAAGAGGTGGATCCAGTTGCTTGGTGGTACCAGCGGAAAACGTGTTTCCCCAATTTAAATAATATGGCCTTGGACATTCTATCAGTACCAGCTACGAGTGTTCCAAGTGAAGAATCTTTTTCTAAAGCTGGCAATTTAATCACCAAAAAGAGAAATAGACTGAGTCAGTCCACAATACAAGCTTCCATGTGTTTACAATCGTGGCTGTATTTTTTACGGTCTAAGTAAAGCATGATATTTTAGATTTAATCTTAATTTCATTGTCTTATGCTTTAGGGATATTATCTTTTAAGTGGCCCCGATTTTTTTGCCTGCTTAAAATTATTTATGTAAGTTTAAAACCTTTATCACATTCGAAGTAATAAAGCCTTGCATGTGAATAAAAACTAAAAAATAAAAACATGTAAAAAAATGATTTGGAAAGCATAATAATACCTCCTTAACGGTTTCGAGGGTTGTGTTTTAAAGCTTTTTTCATACTTTGAAAGTATAACCTATCAAATATATTAGGTCGAAGTTCACGTAAATAACGAAAAAAGTGGCCCAGCTTTGTCTATCAGATCAAGTAAACGTAGACAATTGAGAAACCCTTGTTGGTTCGGCCTATAACACTCTAAAGTGACTTCTATATTTTGTTTAAATATTTGTATGTATTTTGTAATAAAGGAAAGTTTCAAACATTGCTTAAAATATATACATATATTTGATCATCCAATCAGTAATAGGTTAACGAAGTTTGGGCGTCACGGAAATAATTCACTCGAGCTGTGTACATCACTTCACTACATACAACTTATACGACTCGAGCGTTCGAGCTCGAAGACTCGAGCTTTAAAGGCTCGAGCTCTTCCGGCTACAAGCTTCGAGCCTTAAGGGTTCGAGCCTTTAGGGTTTGAACCGCGACTCGAGCTCTTGAAGCTCAGGGCTCGAAGCTCATTTTTACAACATTATTCTAAAACATTTGGCGCGAACCTGATCGGGGGAGATATATGAAATGTCCTGGCTCAATGTGGCGCATTTATATACGCCAAGAGCCGAAGACTTTAAGGCGATATCATAAAAATCATCGACCTCTAGAAATTTTTTAATACCTAAACGATGGGAGTTAGTAGGTAAGCTAAGGGAGTTCTGGACCAAGTGAGGGCGAGGGGTGAGGCGGTGCGGGGGGTACCGGTCGCTGGCGCGGGAGCGAGGTGGGGAGGGGGGTACCGCGCTCTTCCGTGCGATGGGTGCGGGGGTACTGTACTCTTCCACGTGATGGGTGCGGGGGTGAGGCGGGGAGGGGGTACCGCGTTCGTGGGTGAGGGGGTGACGTCACAGGGGAGGAGGATTTCAAGATGGCGTCGACCGAGTTCGTGGGTAAGAGGGGCACGCCACAGGGAGAGGGGGATGCATTTTCAAAATTTCAAATGGTGTCGCGCGCATTTTATATTGACACCATCTGCCGGATGCTTAAGGTACTTTGAACACGTGTCGTTACCGCGGAATTTTCATACGCGTGCGAGGATCGGCGCGCAGGCGCGAAAGATAAGGCGCGAAAGGATCTAACGTGGATGCTGTAATTCAACACCGATAACTATTCGAGATTAATTAACCTAAATAGCGCAACCGTCTCACGAAAGAATGCAACACCACTCCATATAAACATCCGTCGACGAAATATAATTCGACGCGCTGTCGCGATAACTATTCGAGAACGATTAATCTAAATAACGCAACCGCTTTACAGGGAAGGTGGAAGATAGGTAAGTAAACCTGACATATTAATATTAAGATTTTCAAGATTGAATAATTTATTAAACTTAATTCTCCCACTCAACTACATCGCCATCAAATAGGGCGCTATCCTCATCGTCGATAAAAATAACATCATCATCGACGATTTCACCGAGTACACCCCCATCGTCAATTTGCTCGGGCTCGGTCTGAATTGCAATGTCGCAAGCGTTAAGCCCCGATACTGCATTCGTATGAACTGCGTTAAAATTAATTTTTTTGGCATTGACACAGTTTCGCCAAACCACGCTCTGTGGAGCACCCGCACGATGCCGCTGATATATATTTCCAAATATATCATTATCATCATCATCGTCGTCATCTAAAAAGTATGTGTGTTGAGCATGTCGATTCAGCCAAAATTGCTCATCCCCGTAATGATCATTCGGCGGTTCATCAATTGCGGTGTCAGCATTGTGAAAAACTTTTAAAAAAATATCGCCATCGTGAGCAACTTCAGCCTCGTGGACGATGTCATTCCGAATTTCTTCGGTTTGAACTTCAACATTCTGACACGTAACGTATACTTTCGGGCTATACGTATGGATCGGTATCACAGCAGAGGTGATCGTGCCGGAAGCTGGACGATTCAAATTCACAGGTAATGACATAATCTGAAACCAATTTTTCTTATAATTCTCAAAGTTACTAACACAACGATTCACTAAAATATGATAATGGAAACTTACGGTATAATCGCTTGTATTTCCGTGCGTTGAACGACTGACGATATCCTTCAAAAGCAGGCTCCTTCAAAATTATGCACTTCCAAAAAAATAATCCACTTCAAAAGCGATTCACTTCGAAGTAATTGCACTTAAGGTACGCAACTTAGATATAATAATTTCTTAAAACGTTTCTCGCGGTAACGTATGTCTTGACTGCCGCAGTAGCATTTGAGAACTGATTTTAAGGGACTGCTTCGCGATCACATGCATACGGAAGTATAGCGCGATAATTATTCGGGCATCGCCCAACGTATTTTGAAAACTGAGACCACCGTGATGGGTGTAAACACCCTTATCATGAAAGCTACAATTCAATACGCGTGGTAACGCATCGAGCAAGCGCTACATCACGTCACCTGATTGAAACGTTGAGGGTGAGAGAGAGTTCGAAGAAAAGAATTCGGAGCGATAACGACTCATGAATCTCGGCTAGGGTAGGTGGTTAGTACATTCAATCAGAGTCACGCAGTTGTTCGATAAACATCTTCGCGATCATTCTTCCCCTGAGTTTTCGATATTTGGATCAGAACCGTATCAGGTGGAAGAGTTGCATCAACCACTCGTACCTTTTAATTGAATATTAAAGCAGAAGAAGTAAACATGGAGGTATTCATGGACACGTACGGGGTTTTGTCCCGAATATCCGGACTTTTACGCAGTGTTGCGGAATTCCGAGACTGGGTGAATCAGTGTGACACGTGCTTGCGACTCATCATCGAGTATCAGTGCGGCGAAGGAGTGTCAATGGCATCGAAGCAGCGTCTGGCATCGCTAATCGCGCGTATCAAGACATTACGCACGATCGTGCGGGTACGGTTTTCGCGAGTAGGACTCGGAGTTTCGGGTCGGTTGACGACACCTAAGGTCGTATGGGAGGATGTGGAAACCGCGTTTCGGAATCGTATTTCAACTGGTGCGGTCATTAACGTGGGTTACATCGATCCGCGTCAATTTTTGGCAGGAGCACGACGAATGGTGCTATCGCGCGTGACAGACGCTATCAGAGAACATTCTGGTGTGGTCGTGAATACGGTCCTGAACGCGGAGTTTATGTTAAACGCGAATACAGATATGAAAAGTTTCGGGACGCGAAATCGCGTACTGTTCAGGACATCGAACGTGCGCGAGTGGTATTCGCGGTGTGTGGTCACTCCCACGTTAGTGGCGATCGAAGAGTTTCAAGATCGTGACAGTGGATGGACCCTAAAGGCTGTGCTAAATATTCTAGTGAATATTAATAAGCATAATCCACTTCGAGCCGGCTGCGACGTACCACTTCCGCGCAAGATCATTCTTAAAAAGGCGGTGGTGAACGTAAAGAATAGAGGCAATGCGTGCTTCTTGTGGTCAGTCGTCGCTAGTTTGTATCCTGCTGCTACGCATGGGGATAGGGTCGCATCGTACCCACACTACTCGGAGGTGCTTCGCACGAACGATATGACTCTTCCCGTAACGTTGAACCAGCTGACGAAATTCGAGAGGTTGAACGACGTGTCTGTAAACGTGTACACGTGGTCCGACGGAAGCTGCGCACCTCTGCGTTTGACCGAGGACAAGCAGGAGAAACACGCGAATCTGCTACTGGTGCAGGATCCCAAGGACTCCCAGCATTATCATTTCACGTGCATTCGCAGCATGTCAAGGCTCGTATCGAAGCAACTCAGCAACCACAATGGTCAAGTATTCGTTTGCGAAAGGTGAGTCAAATATGGAATTTTCAATTGATATACTATTTATTCTTTTTGTTTGATTATTATTAATACTATTATCGTTGCAGATGTCTCAGCTTCTTCCATTCGTCCGAGCAATTGACGAAGCACAACGTGGACTGCCAACGTCTGAACGAGTGTGCCGTCGAATTGCCGTCCGCGGAGGATAAATGGTTGCAATTCAAAAATTTCAAACACAAGGACCGAGCACCATTCATCGTCTACGCGGACTTCGAATGCATGCTGGAAGACGTCGAGTCTGCGGAGCGGAGTCGGACGTACGCGTACCAGCAGCACAGAGCGTACAGCGTAGGATACTACATCCATTGCTCCACCGACGCGTCTCTGTGCCGTTATCGGGCGTATCGTCACGAAACCGATTGCGTGAAATGGTTCGTGCAAGAACTTCGAGACTTTGCGGACAATGCGTATTCGTGGTTGCGGAACGCGAAACCAATGAACTCGTTGACGGATCAACAGTGGCAAAGTTTTAACGAAACAATCGCGTGTCACGTGTGCGGACAACCGTTCGTCGATGGGGATAAAAAAGTGCGCGACCATTGCCACTCGACGGGCGAGTACCGAGGGGCGTCCCACGTGTCGTGCAACTTACAATTTCAAAGATCGTACACGATACCGGTAGTGTTTCACAATTTATCAGGCTACGACTCGCATTTCGTAATTAAGGAGTTGGCGTCCGCGTTCGAGGGGCAGATCGACCTGCTGCCAGTGACGAAGGAGCGGTACATATCGTTCACCAAACACTTCAAGGGAATCGACGCCGAGAACAATGATTGGAATAGGGGATTGAAGTTTCGTTTCACAGATTCGTTGAAGTTCTTGACCGCTAGTCTGGAGAAACTCGCTTCGGACCTCGGCAAAGAAAGACTCGCGATTCTACGACGCAAGTTTCAATCCCTATCGAACGATCAGTTCGATCTCCTGACCAGGAAGGGCGTCTTCCCGTACGACTATGTATCGTCGTACTCCAAACTGAACGATACGCGTTTACCATCCCGCGAAGCGTTTTATAACCAGCTGAACGATCATGCCGCGTCGGAGCCTGATTACGCGCACGCCGTGAACGTGTGGAATTCCTTTCGCGTGCAGACATTGGGCGAGTACAGTGATTTGTATTTGAAAACAGATGTGCTGTTACTCGCCGACGTATTCGAAAGTTTCCGCACCGACTGTATCGCGAGTTACGATTTGGATCCTGCGCATTATTTCACGCTACCAAGTTTCACGTGGGACGCGATGCTCAAGTACACCGGTGTACGATTAGAATTTTTGACGGACGTGGACATGCTACTGTTCGTGGAGCGTGGCATACGCGGCGGTCTGAGCCAGTGCTCGCACAGGTACGCGCGAGCCAACAACAAGCACCTGCCTGCGGGGATGTACGACGAGTCGAAGCCATCGACGTATCTAATGTACTTCGACGTCAACAACTTGTACGGCTGGGCGATGTCGCAGGCTATGCCGAAAGGAGGGTTTCAATGGCTGGATGATGCGACAGTGGCCGCACTCGACGTATCATCCCTACCCGACGGCAAGCACTCCGAGGAATCTGAGGGATACCTGCTGGAGGTAGACATCGAGTATCCCAAGGAGATCCATGACGCCCACGCCGACCTTCCATTCTGCCCGGTGCGCGAACACGCCCCAGGAGGAAAACAGACCAAGCTGCTTGCCACGCTCGACGATAAGGAGCGATACATCATCCATTATCGCTACCTAAAACAGTGGGTGCGACACGGTTTACGCGTGACGCGAATTCATCGGGTGTTGCGATTTGATCAGTCGCATTGGTTACGCGACTACATCCGATTGAATACCGATTTGAGAACGCGCGCTACTAGCGAATTTCAAAAGACTCTATACAAATTAATGAATAACGCGGTGTACGGGAAGACAATGGAAAATGTTCGGAATCGCGTAGACGTGCGACTGGTGACGCGGTGGGACGGTCGTTACGGCGCGGAAGCGCTGATCGCGAAACCGAACTTTCACAGTCGCACGATCTTCTCGGAGCAGTTAGTGGCAATCGAAATGCGTAAACTGAAAGTTAAGTTCGACAAACCGATATACGTGGGTATGAGTGTGCTCGATGTATCGAAGGAATGTCTGTATGAATTTCAGTATGCATATATGCGCGCGGAGTTCGGTGATCGGTGTAAGGTTCTGTACACCGACACCGACAGTTTAATGTATAGTGTGGAATGCGAGGATGCGTATGAAAGGATGAAGCGTGACGTTGCCCGATTCGACACGAGTGATTACGCGGTGGACAATCCGTACGGTATGCCCCGCGTAAACAAAAAGGTTCCGGGACTCATGAAAGATGAGAATAACGGCGCCTTGATGATCGAGTTCGTCGGACTGCGGTCTAAGATGTACGCGACTAGAACGTTTCACGCGGCAGTGGGGTCTACGAGTGAGACTAAAAAAGTGAAGGGTGTGCGGAGACACGTGGTCGCGAACGATATACAATTCGATGATTACATTCGTTGTCTCCGCGATCTCACCGAAAAATCGATTCGACAAAACAATATTCGCTCCAACCAGCACGAGGTGTATTCCGTGAGTGGGGAAAAGAACGCGCTCAGTCCGTTCGATGACAAGCGATATATTTTAACCGATCGGGTCAGCACCCTTCCGTGGGGACATTATCGAATCCCCGAGCTCGAGCTTGAGCCTGACGAGTCCCTCGAGAATCCCATTGTATAGAACGCTTGTATGTTTGTATTTTTGCATGTACATATGTTTCTTTTGTATATGTTATTTATTTATGGATATGTTATTTATTTATTTATGGGTATGTAATATATGTATAGCGTAGAATATAACCAAAATTGTATTTTATACGTATTAGTATATATATTTTCGAATATAATTTATATGCACGAAGAAGAATGAGAATGCGAATAAACGGACAATGTATATATTTATATGTATTTTATTCATTCATTTATTCGTTCCAGTAACATCAAGCATGATAACGAATCAAAGAATATCCTTGTCGCGTATCCACGAGTTCCGCGACGAATCGAATCCGAGCCACTTAACGTACACCTGATTCCCCTTGCGACGAATAATCTTCTCGACCAGATAGACGTCCGGATTCGCGACCGAATGTAGTTCGTACTCGTAGAATCCACCCGAGATCGGCTCTTCCGCGGAATCGCGCAGAATGTACGTCACCGGGAACGTTCGTTGTACGGTTACGATTTCGAATACCTCGGTCGACCAGTTCGGAGTGTACCCCTTCTCGAAGAGGGTCTTGAACTTGCTCACGCGTACCTTGTCACCGACGTTGAATTTCGCGCGGAGTCGAACGCCTTTCGATGCAGAGGGGGAGGGGGGTTCATTCACGGCGAATGACAAACGCGTCACGGGGGTCACGTCAACGGGTCGGACGTTGATCGTCCGATGCTTGCGATGATTGTAGGTGCGTACGAGCGCAGGTAACAGGTCGACCCAGCGATAGGACGCGTTCAAGGAGAATTGTTTCCACATGAGGTTTTTCAGCGTGCGATTGAAACGTTCGACGATCGACGCTTTCATCACGCTGTACGTGGAGTAGTGGTTGATCCCGCGCATCTTCGCGCATCGTTGAAACTCCACGTTGTAAAACTCCTTTCCCATGTCGGTTTGTAAATTTCGCGGACATCTATCGCTCTGCCGCAATACGGTCGTGAACGCCGTGGTCACGTCGCGTCCACCTTTCGTTTTCACGGGTATGGCCCACGCGTACTTGCTGAACGTGTCGATGATCGTTAGTATGTAATGATATCCACGATTTTGCTTCGCGTACGGACGCATCTCCACCAAATCGGCCTGCCACAAATCATCGTAGCCGCGAATCACGACGCTACGCCGTGGGAAATTCCGTCTAGCCGGGGCGTGTAATTCGTTCACTAGTTGTACTCGCTCCTTGTTCATGCTTCGCGGATGGTCGGGGGTGGTCGCGACGTTCCAAAGACGTTAGAATTAGTATCAGTTCCTCGAGCATACGTAAAACGCAATCGGTGCACGTATTTCGCGATCGTTCGTTATTAGTCGTTTCGTAGTCGTAGCCGATATTGTCAGAATCATTGATCATCGTCATCGTCGTCGTAGACCCTCGTTTGCTTTTCGTTTGTACCGATCCGTGGTTGTTATCGCAGTCGACGACGTCGTGAACTCTTCGAGTCTGTCTTTCAAGTGATCGAAGCGTCGTTCCATCGTGGTATTTAAATCTTCCTCTAGTTGGGACAATTGCGCGTTAACGATATCCGACATCGTTCGTTGTACTCGCGTCTCGAGTTGAGATCGTTGATACGCGGCGTCCAGTCGTACGCTCGCGATAGCCGTTTCAATTTTTTGGTTAAAGCGTTCATCCGCCGAGGACAATAGTCTCGTCATTGTCATCGTCACTTCGTTGTTATTGATGTTGTTATTGCTGTTATTGTTGTTATTACGTAACGAGGTGCCAAACTTGTTCACCGACATAACGATCCGTGCGCGCGAACACTACTGACGCCACGATCACCGGATCGTTCAATTTAAGATGCGTCCATCCTCGCGAAGTTCCTCCACGATGGATGCGATTTCGTTATCGTGACCCGTGTGACCTGCCGCGCGCGATGCTACGAGCAATCCAAGCCTATCGACCAATTCGTTCGGATCGTCCCAGTACACGTAATCGATCGCGTTATCGGTGACCGTCATCGATTCGTCGATGGGCAATCTTCGACCTTGTCGCGTGCCCGCGCAGCCCGCGCCGCCCACACCGCCCGCGCCGCCTGCGCTGCCCCTAACGCGTCTGACATTCCATGTTCGCACCCCACCGATCACCTGGGATGTGATTTTCGTATACTTGTACCCCTTGTTACCCAGCGTGCGCTTGCTCGGCGAATGGTTTTGCTTATGCGCGCTCGTTGACAACAAGATGCGTCGGTACGAGCGGAAATCAGCGTCCGTGCACGTCTGCTGGTTGGGTTCTCGCATGAACAACAATTCGTACAAACCCCGAGTCCCCGGGTATCGCGTCCCGTTCACGCGAATATCATCGCCGCCCGCATCGATGGTGAGCACGGAATCGCCGATCATTAGATCTTCGTCGGGCCCCAAGTATACGCCGTACACATCATCGATTAGTCTCCTGTTGTCGGTGAAGAACAGTCGTAAGTATTGTCGCGACAAGGGTCCTTTGGCATTCCGTACATACACTTCGATATCATCGACGGGTTTACGCACCATATCCGAATCGTACGTCTTTACTGACGACTCATCATCATGATTTTTTCCATTGTCTTCATCGACGATATCATCAACAACATCATCTTCATCGACAACTTCGTCAACATCGTTGTTGTTGATGTTATCGTTGTCGTTGTTATCGTTGTTGGTGTTGTTGTCGGTATCGTCAGCGTCGTCGTCGTCGTCGTCGTCGTCGTCGTCGTCGTCGTCGTTGTCGTCACTAGAATCTGGAAGGTTATTCGGATGTTCCTTGATTATCGACGGAGTGATGGGTTGAAATCTCTTCGATGATTTTTGTTGATCGTATTCGTGTTTCCTATTCACGGGTCGCGATCGAGGCGTTGAGTGTGTTTTCGACGCGGACGCGTTCTCGATCAATCGTTTCAACGGTTCAACGATGGGCCGCGTGTTCGCATCCACAGCCGCTTCCGTATCCATTTTTCCAATTTTCATGGCCAAGCACTTTTTACGTATAACGTCGCTGACTTTGGCGATTTCCACCTTTGTGTTCGCGGCCCGACGTTTCGTTCCTTTTTGTCGATGACATCGGTGATGTTTTTGCGAATGCTTCGCGTCAACGTTGCTCGTGGTTATCGGCGTTGTCGTCATCGTCGGCTCGTTAGACATTTCGTGTTGCTCGATGAACGACTCGCGGTTTACTAATGTCCGCGAGCTACGACGAACTCGTTAAATCCTCTTCGATACCGACCTTCGTACATGGAACTATCCTTATCGATCACCACGAAATCGTATCGTCGACGCCAACATCTCGCACACAAGTCGTTGAACGACTCGAACGTCATGTCTGTGTTCACATGATCGTTGTACACGCGGCGCAAGTTCGTGCCGTCTTGTTTGAATAGCATGAGAAAATTTGCGTTGTCCCTGATCAAATGTTTAGGTATTCTAGCGTACGACTGACATAAATAAAATCAATCCACGTTCGAGTGACGACCCATAGAGAAGTATTCGCGTATCGTGTTCTGTTCGTCGCACGCCACGTCGTCGAACACGAAGATCGAATCGGGCCGAGCGTCTCTCGGTGGAACGATCTCAGTGTTGTCCGAGTAGGGAAAGTATTCGATTCCGTCGACCAGCGACAACACATGCTCGAGATAGCGATACTTTGGCTGATGCCACGATTTAGAGTACACGTACACGTTCTCGAAACGCAAACCGTTCGGACTCTCTAGCATACTTAAAAGCACATTCGTTTTTCCACACCCTGACGGTCCACAAATCACACCTCGCACACTATTCGGCAGCAGCGGGCCGTGTCTGTTCGCTCGACTCGCATCCCTATCATCTTCGAGCATTCGATTCGCGGTTACGCGAATAACGTTCGACTGTTTCGCGAATCGCATGTTCGCGGGGTTTCTCAGGTACTCGCACGCGTGTAACGAAGGATGACTATTTATATTCGTGGCACGCGTCGCGCAGGTCACACTCACTGTGATCGGTGAAGCGTGCGTACGCGTCTATTATTGTAGTAGCTATCGTGATTAATCTAACGTATATGATAGCATCAACGACTGTGACGTCATACAAGAAGAAGAAGAAGAATCTGAAGAAGAATCTGAAGAAGAAGAATCTGAAGAAGAAGAAGAAGACTGGTTCGGGTCTCGTGAACGGCATCATAAACCGTCTGCCATTCGAACTACACGTTCCGGGTTATCAGTTCTGCGGACCGGGAACGCGTTTGCTAAAGCGATTGGCTCGTGGCGACGAAGGTGTGAATCCCCTGGACGTAGCGTGCCGCGATCACGATATCGCGTACTCTCGTCGGAAGGATTTAGAGGGAAGACACGAAGCTGATCGTGCGTTAGCCGAACGAGCGCGAGAACGAGTGTTCGCGAACGACGCGACCTTTGGCGAAAAAGCAACCGCGACTGGAGTGTGGGCAACGATGAAGGCTAAGACTAAACTCGGCATGGGTATGAGAAGGACGAAACGTAAACAGAGAAAGTCTGGAAGGAAACATCCGCAACGGCGACCACGACATCGTAATCTACGAGTGGCGAAACGCGGTGGCTTTCTTCAATTTCTTCCGTTCGTATTGCCTGCTTTATCAGCTATCGGGGCATTGGCCGGTGGAGCGGCTGGTATAACCAAAGCGGTCAACGATTCGAAGGCGTCTCGAAAACAGCTGGAAGAGACGTTGCATCATCATCGTGCGATGGAAGGGCGAGGGATGCATCTGACACCGTATAAGCGAGGCGCGGGCTTGAACCCGAGACGGCGGCGCCAACGACGAGTGCAGACGAAGAAAAAAAAAACGACGATCGCGTAGGCGCATGGCGACGGTGGCGGCGATAAACCAACAACCTATGACGAACCTGCAATTAGAGCGCGAGTGCGCCAGCATTCCGTTCCTTCGAGGGGTGTTTATGCGCGACACGCTTCCCACGCGCGCACGCAGCAACGAATGCGGTATCGCGAATCTGGACGAGAATCGAGGCACCGGTACACACTGTGTCGCGTACGCGAAACGCGGGTCACGAGTACAGTACTTTGATAGTTTTGGGAATCTGCGACCACCAACAGAATTAATCCATTATTTCGGACGCGGTACAACGATCACGTACAATCACAATCGTTTTCAACGTTTCGACGAGATGAATTGCGGTCGCTTATGCATGCAATTTTTACAGCAAAAGTCTATGGAATTATGGCATACGTACTAATAACAGTGTGTACTAAGATTTCGTTTCAATGTAACCATGCGTAATGACAATCCATATTTTCTTTAATAAAGATACATAATATCGATAAATTGCCGAGTATTCGTACGCGCGCGTCACTTCCTTTCTCTCCGTCTCGCAAGTGTAATCTATGATATGTCGTTCACGCTCACGTTAACGGGTCGCAGCAGCGTGCTCACGGTAAATTATTTTCCACCAATAGAGTTGAGTGATGGTCAATACGAATTAGGACTCACGGACTTGGAGACGTTTCACACGATACCAAACATCGACTCGAGCAACGATAAATTCTATTTCATCGTGAACTATGACACCGAAAACAACTCCGTCGTCGACGCCGCTCATGAATACATTACGATCCCCCACGGTTCCTACGAATTAGACGCTATCGCCGAGTATCTGATGCAACGATTACTCGATCGATATCCTCGAAAACGCGGTAACGACGATGACGACGATAACGACAAGTACCCTCTAATGCTACGAGCTAACAACAACACCATGAAAAGCGAGATGTACTGTTCGTTCTTTGTAGACTTTACGAAACCCAACAATGTAGGCTCGTTGTTAGGATTTTCCCCGAATCGTGTCTTAATACCGAGAATCTGGCACGAGTCCGACGTTCCCGTGAATATTATAAACGTTAACGTGATCAGAGTAGCGTGCAACGTAACTACCGGCGCGTACAGCAACGATAAACCGGTACACACTATCCACGAATTTTCATCTCGCGTGCCGCCGGGATATAAGATATCGGAAACTCCGCGACACGTCATTTACCTGCCGATCGTCGCACGAGCAATACACGATCTAACGCTACGCATCGTCGATCAATACGATCGTCCTATAGATTTTCGCGGCGAAGAAATAACGATTCGTTTGCACGTTCAACGACGTCCGCGCGATAGGTAGCGTGACCGCACGCGTATGCGCGCGTGTGTAGTATGTTAGTGTTAGATCACACGTACGAATCATCAATCGTCGCTGCCGCTGCTACTCCAGACGTCTCTGTCTCGCGTCATCGGCGCGACCCTTTATCGATAGGTGAAAGTAGAAGAATAAAGACTGGTGGAGCGGTAAGAAGAGGACCCATAAGGAGAAGCAAGCCGTTGACTCGCTGTTTTGGAAACAGATAGTAGCGGGAGTTTTGAAGACTGCCTCGAGTCACGAGAGGATTTCTAGTCTCTGTTTCTTTATTCTTGTACTATCTTAGATTATCTTATACTATTCTTACACTATCTTATACTATGCTTATCATACGTTATACTATACTATCTTATATTACTTTATATTGTACAGACATTTATATAATAAATAGGAGCGCTCGCACGGCGGAATCGAGGTATCGGCGGCCGCGTGCCCCTCGCGTCCCGCGGGAGCCCGGGTGGACCGAGTAGCTCGGTTCTCGCGGGTGCCGCGGGGGGAGAGCGGTTGGCCCCCCCTCATTACCGCCGATATTAGGCGAGCCTGTTATTGTCTTAACAGCGACGCCGCGGTATACCTCGTCTTTCGAGTGCTCCGAACATTGAATTTCAAAGTGCGTACGTTAATGAGTTTACAATCCGTCTTTGCGTAATACGGAGTTGAATAACGTTTTAAGAGCCTTCGATTAGCGAGAACCGGTAGTTTTAACTTGGGCTCGGGATAAATCTGTTCGACGAGAGGAGATTCCCGAACAAGAAAGCGTGGTCCTTCGAGCCGGATTATATTTCGAGTTAATTCTTGTAGGTCTCTTAATATTCTCTCCAATTTTTTCATTCCGTCGCTTTCACGCGGAGTGAGAAGTGATCCTTTCCGCATCCGTAAAAATCCGCGCTCTGTTCGTGTGTGTGTGTTCTCCACGCATCGGGTTTGCAATTTCGAAATCCTCGGCGCTCGAGTAATCGTCTTTGGAAACGGGTGCTCCGATCACGACTGCAGTGCTGGATTAAAAATAGGAAATAACAGTTATCAGCTGTGTATGCTGGTGAGTTTTTAAGCATCTAAACGGGCACGTTTCTTTCGCGTAACGCTATTCGGCCTGTGAATTCGAATCGGTAACGGTCCCGTTCGGGTAAACACGCCGTGCAAAAACGTTTCGCTCAAGGTGCGCGATCAGTTAACGTAACGATTCGAAAATCCCAGACAGTGTTTCTCCGAAGTGTAAACAGCCGTTCCGCGAATCGAGATCACCTTCAAGTATGGATTCTCTAGAAGACCTACTGCGCTCTCAAAAGGAGGTGGCCGGACGTATTGACCGGTTCATGGACAATACCCGCAAGGCGGGAAAACAAAAGATGGTTGGACGTTTTTTGAAGAAACGGCAACAACTGCTGGGAGACTACTGGAAGGAATTCCAGGCCGGCCATCGACTAATCGCCTGTCGATCCGACGCTGAGGGCTCGGACTATCTGGAGAGTGATCTATACTCACAGGTCGAGGACGCGTACCTCTCTCAGGACGTGGAGTTGGAAGACATGATCCGAGGTCCTGAGTCACCAGCAAGACCCTCCAGCGGTGGGGAAGCGGCTCAAGACTCCACTTCACCAGGCGATCCGAACGTCTTGCTTCCGAGGGCTACATTGCCCACCTTTTCGGGAGACATGCTGGAATGGGAAGGGTTTCGTGATTTGTTCCAATCAATGGTCGGCGAGATCAAAGGAATTTCCAACGTCCGCAGGCTTCAATACCTGAAGTCGAGCCTCAAGGGTGAGGCCGTGAAGATGCTCCAGAATACGTCGATCTCCGCTTCCAATTATGAGGGCGCGTGGGCAGCGTTGGAACGTCGTTATGGCAATCGACGTCGTCTGTCAGAGGCTCACATGCGTCGTCTCATCACATGCTCTCCGTCGGTTAAGGGTCAGCCTGGAGAGTTGAAGCGGTTGCTCGATGAATTCAGCCAAGACCAGGACGCTTTCAAGTCCCTTGGAAAACCCGTCGACGCTTGGGACGAGTGGTTAGTGTTTCTTCTGTCCGAACGCCTAGACCAGCCCACGCGGTTGAATTGGGAAGATTCACTCCGAGACCCCTATGCAACGCCGCTCTTCTCGGAGCTGGAGTCGTTCCTGGAGAATCGAGTGCACTCGCGGGCGGCATCCAGCAACTCGACTGCCAACCCTCTTCGGAAAGACACCGCACCTGGAAAGTCGAAGGAGAACCACCGCGGTCAAGCGTCGCAGTCTAAGATCACGATGACCACCAATCTCTCGGAGCCGCCACCGAAAGACAAGGGGTCCAAGAAGTTCCGCAACTGCTTAATGTGTTCAGGTAAACACCCGTTGGGGTCCTGCCATAAATATAAAAACCTGAGTGTCGCAGATCGTCTTACCTACGCCCAGAAGGAAGGACTTTGCCTGTCTTGCCTTTATTCTGGGCATTCCCAAGCGGACTGTCCGTCGACGAACCGCTGCTGGGCGTGCGGTGCAGGTCATCACACAACCCTCCATAACCTTTACGCCTCTCAGCGGCCAGCCAACGGTGCGACCACCTCCGCCTCTGTCTCGTCGACGTTTGTTGGGTCCACGACTACTCGACAGGTCGTATTACTAGCGACCGCGCAGGTGACGCTTGAATCGTCCGAAGGCCGTTTACTGCCCGTACGGGCACTCATCGATACCGCTGCGGAATCGTCCTTTGTTAGCGAGTGGGCGGTCCAGGCTCTGCGTCTTCGGAGGCGTCCGGTCCACTTGACGCTCACAGGTCATCAGGAGACACCGGTGGGGGTCGCGCGACAGGAAGTCACGGTGAGGTTACGGTCTCGTTACGATGACGCATTCACCGTGGACTTCGGAGCGCTGGTGTCGAAGAGGTTGACCACGCCAACACCTTCGCGGCCCATTTCGGCCGACGACTGGGACCACATTAAAGGTCTGCCTCTGGCCGATGCGGACTTCGGAACGCCGTCTCGCGTCGACGTCCTCTTGGGAGCCGACGTCTGCTCCAAGCTCTTCAGTGAGAGTCGAGAAGGACCACCCGGCACTCCAGCCGCCATACCAACACCATTAGGATGGGTTCTTCTTGGAGCGGTAAACCTTCGGGCTTCTGGCACGTTACAGGACTCGGCACGAGTTCTCCAGGTTCGTTGCGACACCGAGTTGCAAGAACAGCTTCGACGGTTCTGGAAACTTGAAGAGATGCCGTCGAACCCCACGCTGACTCCAGATGAACTGTCGTGCGAGGAGATGTTCAATCGGGAGCATCGAAGAGACGCGAGCGGCAGGTATCATGTCCGCTTACCTTTTCGTGACGTCCCGTCGCTGCCTGCAGGTCCTTCGCGGAGAGTGGCTCTTCGACTTCTACTCGGTGCTGAACGCCGGCAACAAAAGGACGCAGACCTTAAGGCTCATTATCAGGACTTTCTTGCAGAATACCTTCGACTAGGGCATATGGAGGAAGCGACCTCACCACTTGCCGATGATGCGCAAGGATTTTACCTGCCTCATCACGCTGTGTGGAAGTCCGTCGGGGACAAGAAGAAGCTCCGGGTGGTTTTCAACGCCTCCTGCCCCTCGGCGTTCGGTCGCTCGCTCAACGATGAACTGCTACCCGGGCCGAAGCTGCAGTCCGAACTCTGGATCGTTCTCTCCCGATGGCGCCTTTTCCAATTCGCGTTCTCTACGGACATTGTGAAGATGTTTCGTCAGATAGGAGTCCGCGCAGAGGATCAGGACTGGCAACGGATCCTGTGGAGACCGGAACCCAGCGCCGAAGTTCGTGAGTACCGGCTCACCTCAGTTACCTACGGCACCGCGTCGGCCCCGTACCTCGCTTTGAGGGTACTTCGACAGTTAGCCGAGGACGAAAGGGACCGTTTCCCGCTGGGTTCGCAAGTTATACGGGACCACTCCTATGTCGATGACATTTTGGCCGGGGGTGACACCCTGAAGCAAACCTGGGAAGTCCGACAACAATTGGAGGGAATCCTGTGTTCCGGAGGCTTCCCGTTGGACCGTTGGGCGAGTAACATTCCGAACCTTGGGGATGACGCTGCTCGCGAAACTTCCTTATTTCAGGAGTCCGAAATTCACGGCGCGCTGGGACTCCAATGGAACACCACGACGTACTCGCTGACGATGAAGGGCCCTCGCTGTCGGCCCCTCGCCAGCCTCGACCATTGGACGAAGAGGACCGCTCTCTCGATGGTCGCCAGCCTGTTTGATCCCTTAGGGTGGATGGCGCCGGTGCTGATCCAAGCGAGGATTCTTCTTCAGGACTTATGGCTGGCGGGACTAGATTGGGACGATTCGATCCCCTCTGAGCTGGCTGCACGTTGGTCGGCGTTCATGGGCGAGGTGCACGCTCTCTCCGGTTTGGTTGTGCCGCGCTGGGTCGGATTTACTAGCGTGGGCACCTTTGTGGAGGTCCATGGGTTTGCCGACGCCTCGGAGCGAGCGTATTCGGCGGCCGTTTACCTTCGGGTGGTCCATCCCTCTCAGTCAGCGAAACTCAGCCTCCTTGCCGCCAGGACGAAGGTTGCACCGACGAAGCTGCAGAGTATTCCACGACTAGAGCTCTGCGGGGCGCTCTTGCTGGCACGTCTGCAGTCCACGCTACAAAATTCATTGAGCTTAGGACGTGTTAAAGGCCACTCCTGGACGGACGCGTCTGTGGCTCTAGCGTGGATTCGAGCTCATCCATCGAAATGGAAACCCTTCGTGGCGCACAGGGTAGCCGAAATTCAACGGTTGCTGCCGGACATGACCTGGCGACACATCAGCACGACGGACAACCCAGCGGACCTTGCAACCAGAGGAATCACGTCGGCAGAGTTGCGGACCTCGAGTCTCTGGTGGAATGGCCCGACCTGGCTGAACAACGCCTCGTCGGAATGGCCGTCCCCTTCCACTTCTTTGGATCACGGGACTATACCGGATCAACGGACGGGCACTATCGTTGCCGTCCACCAAGTCGCGCTGCCGAACGAGTATATCTCCAATTTTTCAAAGTGGTCCCGCCTCGTCAGGGTGACTGCGTATATTCTTCGATTCGGTCGAAACGCACGAGAACCTGCCAGGAGGACGATAGGCCCCCTCAGTGCGAGCGAGCACCATCGAGCCGAAACCACAATTTTTCGGCTGAGTCAACTCGAGGGATATCCTCTCGAGACCGAGGCGCTTACGCGAGGTAAGCCGTTGCGCGTCTCGTCCCCACTAATGAGCCTCACTCCCTTTATAGATTCAGACGGAGTGATGAGAGTCGGCGGCCGTATCCAGGAAGCCCTGGTGCCGTACACGCCACGTCACCCAATCATTCTTTCACGCCACACGCATGTGGCCACATTAATTATCGAAGCAGCTCACCTGTGCACTCTTCACGGTGGTGTGGACCTCACAAGGACCTCATTGCTTCAGCGCTTCTGGATTCCACGTGTTCGCCCCCTCGTGAAGAAGCTGCTCCGTCGCTGCCTTCGATGCATCCGCTTCAAGGCCGCGACTGGCCTACAGCAGATGGGCAATCTTCCTGGTGTACGTCTTCAACCATCGAAGCCGTTCGAGCACACCGGAGTCGATTACGCGGGACCCATCCAAATTCGAACCTCGAGGGGACGAGGGCAAAAGGCCTATAAGGGTTACATGGTCGTGTTTGTTTGTCTTTCCACAAAGGCCGTCCATTTGGACGCAGTAACTGATTTAACGTCCAGTACCTTTATAGCTGCTTTTCAACGTTTTATTTCCCGGCGAGGTCGATGTGCTCAGTTGTGGAGTGATAATTCCACAACATTCCGTGGAGCAGACGCGGAATTGCGTCGTATGTTTCAGGCCCCCTCGGAATTCCGTCGCACCGCCACCCAGGAGCTTGCAGCAAAGGGCACGGAATGGCGATTCATCCCACCTTATGCTCCTCATTTCGGCGGCCTTTGGGAGGCAGCGGTTAAATCGGCGAAATATCACGTTAAACGGACTATTGGGGATCAAAGATTAACTTACGAGGAGTTGAACACGCTCCTCTGCCAAGTTGAAGCCTGCCTCAACTCTCGTCCGCTCACGCCGATCACCAAGGACGCCAAAGATTTGCTCCCCCTCACCCCGGGACATTTCTTGATTGGCGAGCCCGTTACGTCGCTCGAAACCTCCGCTGACGCCGATTTCGACGTCACGGGGCTGAAACGTTGGAGGCTCGTTAATAATATGCGTAATCATTTCTGGCGCAGGTGGCAGCAGGAATACCTTCACCTCTTACAACAACGACCAAAGTGGAGGACACGCCGCGACAATTTGAAAGAAGGATCGTTGGTACTCATCCGGAACGAGCTGTCGCCTCCGACGAAGTGGCCGCTCGCACGTGTCCTCAAGGTTCACACCGGGCCGGACGGTCTCGTCCGCGTGGCGACGCTTCAAACTGCCACGAAAACTTGCACGAGACCACTCACGAAAATTATACCGCTCCCGGTACAAACCACCAACACCGAATCAAACAATACGTCGCAGTAGCCGGTCGCGACGTTTTACTTCCTTGCTCGCGGGCACGGTCGTTTACGGCGGGCGGCGCGTGCGTTCGGAAAACATCCGTCACGTCCGAGCCCGTCCGTACCCCACCAACGTACTATCCATATTGACTTGCGCATCGATCGGTGATTTCGCCGCAGAGCGTCTGCCGGCGAGGCGGGCGGCATGTTTTGGAAACACATAGTAGCGGGAGTTTTGAAGACTGCCTCGAGTCACGAGAGGATTTCTAGTCTCTGTTTCTTTATTCTTGTACTATCTTAGATTATCTTATACTATTCTTACACTATCTTATACTATGCTTATCATACCTTATACTATACTATCTTATATTACTTTATATTGTACAGACATTTATATAATAAATAGGAGCGCTCGCACGGCGGAATCGAGGTATCGGCGGCCGCGTGCCCCTCGCGTCCCGCGGGAGCCCGGGTGGACCGAGTAGCTCGGTTCTCGCGGGTGCCGCGGGGGGAGAGCGGTTGGCCCCCCCTTATTACCGCCGATATTAGGCGAGCCTGTTATTGTCTTAACAGCGACGCCGCGGTATACCTCGTCTTTCGAGTGCTCCGAACATTGAATTTCAAAGTGCGTACGTTAATGAGTTTACAATCCGTCTTTGCGTAATACGGAGTTGAATAACGTTTTAAGAGCCTTCGATTAGCGAGAACCGGTAGTTTTAACTTGGGCTCGGGATAAATCTGTTCGACGAGAGGAGATTCCCGAACACTCGCCGAAACGCACGTTTCCTACGATCGCTACGATTCATCGTTGCCTATTAGACACGCAACCACGATGTCAATTATTCTGGATGTGGCGAATACGCCAACCTTCGACAATCGTATCACAAAGATCGAGTTACACACGTATAATCCGTACGCCAGCACGACGTTCGACAATAGCGACGAGATAAGAATCCCCATACAGCAACAAGATCTGTACACGCTTCCGTGCGAAAGTTTTCTCTACATCGAAGGTTGTGGCACGTTGACGGCACAGAACGCGACAGGTCCGGCAACGTCCACGACCGCTGTTCTAGACAATAATTGCGTCGCGTCCATGTTCGATGAGATTCGATACGAATTGAACGGTGTCGAGATCGATCGTTGCCGAAATCCAGGAATCACTACCACGTTGAAAAATTACGTTTCGTTGTCAGCCGATAGAAGCAAAGTGCTCGCGAATGCTGGTAGGAATTATGCCATCGATTACGATAACGTCATTTTTCATTCGGGTGCTTTCAATTTCTGCGTAAAAATTAATTTATTAGGATACTGCGAGGATTACAAACATATCGTGATGAACGCGCGGCACGAGCTGATCCTCATACGATCACGAGTCGATACGAACGTGATGCACTGCACCTCCGCCACTGCTTGGCCGAAACTGGAGATACGCAAGGTGCAGTGGCGTATGCCCCATGTCGTTTTGGAGGAAGTGAATAAACTATCGATGTTGCGTATCCTGGAAAGCGGTCGTCCGATCGCGATGAGTTTCCGATCGTGCAGCTTGTACGAGTACCCGTTACTGCAAGCTACAACGAAACACACGTGGACCGTGAGAGCTACGTCGCAAATCGAGAAACCTCGATACGTGTTATTCGGCACGCAAACTGATCGAAAGAATTGTCCCGATAAATCCGCGAGCAGATTTGACTCGAATAATCTCACGAACCTTCGACTCTACCTAAATTCCGAAGCGTTTCCGTACGACGACTTGAACTTGGATTTCGATAAGAATAAATACGCGCTCCTGTACGATATGTACGCGAAATTCGGTCGATCGTACTATGGTCACGGAGAACCATTGCTGAATGCGATCGAATTCCATAAATACGCGCCTATCGCGGTCATAGATTGTTCTAGGCAAAACGAGTCGTTGAAGAGCGCCACGGTGGACGTGCGAATATATTTTGAATTCAAAGAAAATGTTCCCGCTAATACTACCGCGTACTGTTTGATGATACACGATCGTATAGTCGAATACAACCCTTTAACCAACGTGGTACGCAAACTAATATAGTGTGCGTGTGTGAACGATTATTATTACTACTACTAATACTACTACTACTACTGTGGATACTGCTACTGTTTTAAAACGATGATGTAGATGTCAAAGTCCGCAGTTACTGATTCGTCACCGACGCTACTACTTATACGAATAATGATGTTCGCCGTTGTCGACATGCAAGGTTTCAAAACCGAACGTGATTTCGTCGTGAAAGAGATCGCGATTCGCAGCAGCAGCAGCAATACCGATGAAACGTCGACGATCAGCCACTGGATCTTCGAGCCGCCATACTTCTGGAATCATCTGAATTCGTTCGAGAAATGTCAAGCGTCCTGGCTCGCGAAGCATCATCACGGTCTCCGCTGGTCGGATGGCTGCGTTCCATACTGGAAACTTCCGGAACTGCTCGCCAGCGCGCTCGCAAACATCGACTTCGCCATCGTGAAAGGTGCGGAAAAGAAAACCTGGATGCTGCAACTACTACCGGACATAATCGTCGAGGATATCTGCGATGTGTACAAGCCGAAGGGGAAAAAGATTACCAACGCTCGAACCGCTGAGGACGACGGCGGCTACGACGTTGACGATGATTATTGCGGTATCAAGCCTGACACCGTGGATCCCGATGTTCCTAACCTGAAGTCTATGGCTTCAACGAATACCTCACGATGTGGGTTTCACAACGACGGCGGAGTTTGCGCGCTGGAGAATGTCCATAAAGTATGGAATTATATACGTAGCGACACCTAATGTAAGTCATACACACGCATTGCATCTACTTTACGCGTCATATGCAGAGAAACGAATATGTAACAATTTTTTCTATTTTCTATAGCGATGAGAAACGCAGCGAAGACGAGTACAACGGCGAAGATGAGTACAACGACAGCGGCGACTGCACCCTTTACCCGCGAGTAAGAATATCCCTCCCTCCCATACGAACGTTGTTAGACGCGAATACTGACTTTATAATTTAAGTATACATGCATGGATGGTCATTAATAAACATACACTATTTTATAAAAAGGAATATATGTATTTATTAAAAAAAAAAATTAATTTATTAAAATATATATATATTAAAAAAAAAAAAACTGGTTGATCTTAATTCCTGCAACACACAGAGAAAACACCAAATTATTATTATTATTATTATTTAAACGCTGGTATTAGCGTGTGTAACATCAAACTTATACTCACTCCTTAAATAGGCGAGGTAAACTCCAAAAATCTCCCTCTGTTGGAGACAGAGTGAGGAGGGGGGTCGTCGACGTCACGAGCAAAGCGATGCGCGGTGTTAGACCAGGCCGCAGGCCGACACAAATCGGCAAATGCTTACAAGGAACTGAGTGAGCCATCTCTGGGCGTCTCCAGCTAATTACGATGTCTCACCCAATTCCTAATTACGTCACCTGCGCTCACGTGACTTTCCGGAATCCTGGCGAGGATTCCGGGAGACGAAATTTCCTTCCTTCTTCTCGCTTCGAGTGCCGAACAATAAGCACGTGTCGCGATCGCGCGGAGTTTCGCTTAGAATCAAGCAAACGTGGCCAGAGCGCTGGCGTGGTGTATTAACAATTTCAAATTCCTTCTCAATTTGTGGGAAGGTGTGATTAATTCATAATCACTGTAAATTAATTGTAAATAGTGAAGTGATTTATTAAATGTCTATTGTCTCTTAGTTCAAATCCCGTGAACACTCAATTGTGTGCTTCTGTACATTTTATGTAGTTTCAAATTCGCAACATTATTTTTTGGTCCTTCGAGCCGGATAATCGGCCTCTGCAGTTCATCGTGTAACAGTGAGTGAATTCGGAGGTGTTCTTCGCACGTGCTCGACCGTTGTTCGTCCATACTCCGCTGGTTAACATCGCCGACCTGATCGAAGAACAGAAAGACACGATCAGAAGAGTCTCCAGAGTGGTGGAGAATTTGAAAAAGCTGGGCGCAGCGAAAATGACCGAGGGTGCAGTGCGCTCGCGCTTAGGTATGCTTGAAGATATGTGGGCGGATATCAAAACGCTGCACAGAGGCATCGTCAAGGCCACTAAAGAACACGTTGCACTCAGGTCAGACGATTATTTCACCAGAGATCTGTTTGACCTCGCGGAGGAATCGTATATGGAACAGAAGGGACTTTTGTTGGACATTTTAAAACCAGCTGGAAAATTATTACCGTCCAGAGGCACGAATTCAAACGCAACGGATGCTGAGGTTGAGTCGAGGTCACAAGCTGTTTTGCCTCGAATCCCTCTTCCTTCGTTCGACGGTCGTTATTGTGATTGGCCGTCCTTCCGTGACTTGTTTGTGTCATTGATCGTGAAGGATTCTTCGCTCAGTGAGGTAGATAGACTTCACTATTTGAAAACATGCTTAAAGGGAGAAGCCGCGGGGCATTTGAAAAATTATACAACCACGGAGGATAACTTTACCTTAGCTTGGGAAGTCTTGCAGGGGCGTTATCAAAATAAACGCAAGCTGGTGCGGGCGCAGCTCACCACGCTGTCGAGTTTGGCTCCAGTGGAAAAGGAATCGTCCTCTGAGCTGAAACGACTACTCTACGATACCGTTGCTGTAGTTGGAGCTTTGGAGAAACTCGGGCGACCTGTCACGAACGCCACTGACTGGTTGGTGCACATCACTGTGGAGCGTCTGGACAAGCAGTCACGTCGAGAGTGGGAAACGTCCTTAGGCACTTCCGATGAGGTGCCAACGTTCGACGACTTGAAGGCTTTTGTGGACAAGCGGATTGATACCGTAGAGGCCCTTGAGGATCAGCGGGGCGGCGCTGACCAGCCGGGGAAGAAGAAGGCCGTTGCAAAGGGTGCCAAGGTCCACCAAGTCTCCACCCAGTCTAATCCTGCGAAGGAGTGTAGCCTCTGTAAAGGCAAGCATTACGTGGCTTTCTGTCCTGTGTATCAGAAGAAATCTCCAGCAGAGAAGCAGGCAGTTACTGAGTCACTGCATCTCTGTGGGAACTGCTTGGGGAAACATCAATCCGATGCTTGCCAGTCAGTCAAGAAGTGCAGGATTTGTGAAGGAAAACATCATACCTCTCTTCATGATGTTCAGCGCTCAACTGAGCAGTCAACGGTCCACCACGCCGCGCTGCAGGGTTTTCATTCAGCCCGGGTGATTCTCAGCACCGCTCGGGTGAAATTGCTGGATCCCAGGAGACCAGCTGTTTTCGTGCGAGCACTCATCCATCCAGCAAGTGAAGTGTCGATCATTTCGGAATCCCTAGTGCAACGACTGACGCTCAGTCGTAAGGGAGCTCGAATACCCTTGCTCGGAGTGGGCGGTGCTCGGTCCCGCTGTACGAAAGGGTACACGACAATCACTGTTGCATCCCACTGCAACAAAG
Organism: Andrena trimmerana; assembly: GCA_951215215.1. Classification (NCBI taxonomy): domain Eukaryota; kingdom Metazoa; phylum Arthropoda; class Insecta; order Hymenoptera; family Andrenidae; genus Andrena; species Andrena trimmerana. The sequence goes on from OX578062.1 coordinate 14,581,181, forward strand.
GGTGCCGTCACGAAGTGTCAGCATTAATCTTGTCGGAGCTCTCTAAACATGTACCGCAGAAGTTCCCAGAAGAAAGGACGTGGTATCACCTGCAAGGACTACCACTTGCGGATCCGTGGTACCAGCGGAATGATCCAGTGGAGCTACTCTTGGGTGCCGACGTGTACAATAAAATCCTACGCTGTGGGGTGCGGCTAGGAAGCCCGAACGCTCCCGTTGCCCAAGAGACCTGTCTGGGATGGATCCTCAACGGCGGTGTCAAGGGCAATCCGGACAACGCTGACCAGTCATCTGGCACATCTGCTGTCCACCACTGCACTGTGGACAAGGATTTGGTAAGCATTTTAACCAAATTTTGGGAGCAGGAAGAAATTTCCGTAGTTGTACCACCAACGCCGGAGAATGAAGAGTGCGAGCAGCACTTCCTGCGGACATATCGACGCGATGATGAAGGTCGCTTCACAGTGAGATTGCCCTTCAAGACAACTCCGAACCTGGGCGACTCCCGACGTGCAGCGTTGGGGACTCTGGAGGCCATGCAGCGCAGGTTCCGGCGATCGGCAAGTCTGCAAAGGGCGTACAAGGACTTCATGACTGAGTACGAGTCTATGGGGCACATGACTCGCGTTACAGATTCAGGTGGGGACCTCGCCAAACACGACGGCTTTTACTTGCCACATCACGGGGTGTGGAAGAAGACGAGCACGACTACCAAACTCAGAGTGGTGTTCAATGGGTCGTTGAAGACCGACAACGGAAGGACACTCAACGAGTTCCTCCACACAGGGCAGAATTTGCTCCCTCCACTGGCAGAGGTACTCCTCCGCTGGCGAAAGCACGCAGTGGCTTTCACGGCTGACGTAGCCAAAATGTATCGCCAGATTCGGCTGCAGAAGGACGACTGGCGATGGCAGAAGATTCTGTGGAGCCAACATGCTGACGAGGCCCCTCAGGAGTATCACCTGTGTACAGTCACATACGGTTTGGCATGCACTCCGTACCTGGCGATCCGGTGCATCCACCAGTTAGCACACGAGGAACTGCAAGGTATCCAGGGGCGGCCAGGGTCGTCCATCGCGACGTCTACGTAGACGACGTCCTATCCGGAGGTTCTACACTGGACGAAGCACAGCAGCTTCAACGCAAGCTGTATGAGCTCCTCATGGCGGGCGGGTTCCCGCTCCGAAAATGGGCCTCAAACTCTAGGGAGCTGCTGAGCGGCATAGCCGTGGACGACGCAGAGGCTACTCGGAGCTGGACGTCTTCCAGCCCACACAGCGTGTTGGGGATCGAGTGGCTGCCTTCTGCTGATTGTTTTCAGATTACCACCGCAGACGGCCCAGAAGCAGCAGCAACCACCAAGAGGACTGTGCTGATCAAGACGGCCCAGCTGTTCGACCCTCTGGGATGGTTGGCGCCAGTGACGATCGTAGCCAAGATCCTGATCCAGGAACTGTGGCTACTGAAGAGCGATTGAGACACTCCGTTGCCCCCACGGGAGGAGCAACACTGGTCGCGGTTCGTGCTGGAGCTACCGTTTCTCGCAGGCGTCCAGATTCCCCGTTGGCTAGGGTGGTTGCCTTCCAGTAGCATCGTGGAGTTGCACGGCTTCGCAGATGCTTCCGAGCGCGCCTACGCAGCGGTCATCTACCTCCGAGTGGTCGACGCATCGGGATCATCACGATCTACACTGGTAACTGCCAAAAGCAAGGTCGCTCCATTAAAACAGGTTTCGATACCTCGGCTGGAGCTCTGCGCCACGTGGCTGCTGACACGCCTAGCAGCACATACTCTCACCGTTCTGGAGCTGGAGACGGTGGACGTGCATCTGTGGAGCGACTCTCTTGTGGCTCTGGGGTGGATTCGAGGGCATCCGACGCGCTGGACAACATACGTGGCCAACCGGGTCTCCTTAATCCAGCAGAAGATGCCACTTGCAGTGTGGCATCACGTCCAAGGCCCCGACAATCCGACGGACTGCGCGTCCAGAGGGCTATCACCAAGGGATCTCGTTGATTTTGCCCTCTGGTGGACGGGACCGAGCTGGCTCAACTTCCCCGATTTATGGCCTAGAACAGAATCCAGACTCGAGGAGCCGATCTTGGAGCAGCGAACCAGGAGTCTCCATACCCAACTACCTGGGGAGGACGAGGTGAGCATCTATGTTTCACGGTCCTCTAATCAGCATCGTCTCTTCAGGGTAACCGCTTGGTGTTGCCGCTGGTTACCCGAGAACAAGGGGAAGCGATCAGCACACCTCACATCAGAGGAAATCCATGCGGCCCGGAACCGACTGGTCCGGATGGTACAGCGACAGGCCTTTTTAACGGAGGTCAGCAGCCTACAGGACAAGCGGAACATCCCGTCAAGGAGTCGCCTGCGGAAATTAAGTCCTTTCCTGGACAAGGAAGGGCTGTTGAGGGTAGGAGGGCGACTTCAGGGAGCCTTGCTGCCATACGACCGGACTCACCCCCTCATTCTTCCGGATGAGTCTCCTCTGGCAAGCCTGTGGGTGAAGGCAGCCCATCTGCGATGTCTTCACGGAGCTGTCCAACTTACGCTGGCAACAGTCAGGCAGGAGTGCTGGATTCTGAGGGGTCGTCCGATGGTAAAATCGTGTCTGCGAAAATGCGTTATTTGTTTTAGATGGAGACATCAACCTCCTGTACAATTAATGGGAACTCTCCCCCGCGCGCGGGTCATTCCTTGCAGACCATTCTTGAGAACCGGTGTCGACTATGCAGGACCTATTCAGGTGCGCTCCGGTCGGGGGCGTGGACAGAAAAGCGTTAAAGGATACATTGCCTTATTCATTTGCCTGTCAACAAAGGCAGTCCATCTGGAGTTGGTGTCTGATGGAAGTGCTGAGACATTTCTGGCCGCGCTCAGGAGATTCGTGGCTCGCAGGGGGATTTGTACAGAGATGTACAGCGACTGCGGTACCAATTTCGTGGGAGCCAACCGCGAGTTGCGATCTCTGCTGCGCGCTGCCCTTCTAGACGGCCGCGACCTCCTCACAACCATTGCCGCGGAGGGCATTGAGTGGAAATTCAATCCACCTGCAGCCCCTCACTTCGGCGGCTTGTGGGAGGCAGCGGTCAAGTCTGTCAAGCATCACCTCCTACGACAGATCGGTGGGCAGAAACTTACATTCGAGGAACTGTCCACGCTCCTAGCCGGGATCGAAGCGTGCCTGAATTCCAGACCTCTGGAGCCATTGTCGGATGACCCTGAGGAACTTCAAGCGTTGACCCCTGGTCATTTTTTAATCGGAGGCCCACTGATCGCTATTCCTGAGCCTAGCTTGGAGGAGGTGCCGATGCCCAGACTCTCCCGGTGGCAGTTAGTGCAACAAATGCAGCAACACTTTTGACGCCGGTGGTCGCAGGAGTATTTGAATACTCTGCAGACTCGGGATAAACTTCTTCCACCTACAAGGTGGCCGTTAGTCCGAATTACTTCTGTGCATCCTGGCTCGGATGGACTCACTCGAGTAGTCACGGTGAGAACAGTGAAAACAGAAGTCAAGCGACCTATTAACAAGGTCATTCCATTGCCCATACCGGCGGAGAAGAGTCTGGACACGGCCCACTCTTCCGAGCCGCGAGGCTAACCTCAAATTTTTTATAATTATATTCACTCACCTTTTTTATTTGATTTTTTTTTAATGTAAAATGTCCGTCCAGTGTGTCTGCAAGGATCGTGTTTTCTTTGCTCGGCGGTTCACGGCACACGTTTATCACTCGTAACATCATTCCACTTTAGTTCACACGTGTATTATATTATTAATTTCTTTGTAGGCTTATTCTGCGCATTTACGGCCACGCGGGCAGTCACTGTTCGCGCTTGGACGCCGGCGGCGCCCTCTCACGTCTGTACCGGTTAAGGCCCACGAGGGAACGCATTCCAAGATGCACAGACAGAAGTGCATTATTTCGTCAAGATCCTTGACGAGGCGGGCGGGAAATGTTGGAGACAGAGTGAGGAGGGGGGTCGTCGACGTCACGAGCAAAGCGATGCGCGGTGTTAGACTAGGCCGCAGGCCGACACAAATCGGCAAATGCTTACAAGGAACTGAGTGAGCCATCTCTGGGCGTCTCCAGCTAATTACGATGTCTCACCCAATTCCTCATTACGTCACCTGCGCTCACGTGACTTTCCGGAATCCTGGCGAGGATTCCGGGAGACGAAATTTCCTTCCTTCTTCTCGCTTCGAGTGCCGAACAATAAGCACGTGGCCAGAGCGCTGGCGTGGTGTATTAACAATTTCAAATTCCTTCTCAATTTGTGGGAAGGTGTGATTAATTCATAATCACTGTAAATTAATTGTAAATAGTGAAGTGATTTATTAAATGTCTATTGTCTCTTAGTTCAAATCCCGTGAACACTCAATTGTGTGCTTCTGTACATTTTATGTAGTTTCAAATTCGCAACACCCTCAAATGATGCGAACTCCACATTAATTGTATCTTCGCGCCAGATATGTCGTGCTGACCGTATACGTGCACGCAACTCATGACAAATCCGCCCGTCAGCGCGGGCTTTGTATTCTTGATGCTGAAACAAACACGCAACTTAATTAAACCACCGTCGAATGGTATACGTATACCAATATGATTTGAGCAAAATAATACTTACGAGTAGTTGGATAATGGCGTCTATATCGCCATCCCGTGCGTGGAGCTCCACGTCATGGCGACGCTGAAACAAACGTGCGATTCAATTAGAACATCATCGAATGTGTGTGTGTGTGTGTGTGTGTGTGTGTGTGTGTGTGTGTGTGTGTGTGTGTTTATAGTATAATTTCCATAAAATGATACTTACGAGACGTCCCAGCATTAGTAAATATCGATCGCTCCAGGACCGCATAGACATTTCTTGTTGGTACTGCAATAAACATTCGATTAGTTTAAACACTGTCGAAAGGTTGCGCGCACCAGTACAATGTTTATGAAGCCACGTACAACAGCTGTCAACATCCATTCACGCTCCACGCGCCAGGCATCTAAAAGCCTACGATGCTGGTGCTGAAACAAACGTACGATTCAATTAGAACAGCTTCAAATGATATGCACGTTAGTATAATTCCCATAAAAATGATACTTACGGGGCATCCCAGTACCCGGCGGTCACTTAGCGATTGCACCGCTATGTCCTGCTGATACTGTAATAAACATACGATTAGATTAAAACACTGTCGACAGATCCGCACGTACCGATACAATTTCAGGAAACGTCACTTACAACTGTTGTCAATATTCTGTGACGCTCAGCACGCCACATATTTATTTGTTCGCAATGTATGCGCTGAAACATACATATAAACTGTTTAAAATGTTATCGAATTAAATACGCGCACCAATTTAATTTTCACAAAAAAAAAAACTACACTTACGATGCACCGGCGCATTTCATATGCATTCATGTGCGTCATGATTATATTTTGACCCGTGCAGCGGCGGTTGACGTCCTTATATGCATTTCGGTTCTCTAGGCTAGAGGGCTAGCCCTGCACGTTGCAGGGTAGGGGTAGTCGTGGAGTAGACATGGTGGGGGTGTCCGTATCACAGTTTCTTCTCCATCGATGATTTGATACTAATTATTCCAGCTTATAGTGCAATTTTATGGTTCACACCGCGAATCGTCTTCGACTCTTCTGCGACACGTGTACATCTTAAATTTAGCGCGTACGCTATTTGAATCTGCCGCGCACTCCATTTGAATTTATCGCGCGCTATTCATATTAACGTTTGTGCCGTAACACAACCATGATCATCACAATCATTGATACAATATTCTCTTGCACATTGGTGTGTGTACGTGTACGTGAATCTGTATTAAAGCGACATTGGTCAGTCCTGTGATCATCATTACACCACGTTCGCTCGAGTGCTAACAAGTATCGTTCGCGTCAATTTCTTCACCGATCAGTATAATCGTACATGGCGCATATCAAGATGTACAAATGTAGCTTCAACGATTCATCCGCCATCAATGGTGATTACCCCAATAAACGTCAGCAGGAACATCCTCATCAACAATTCAATATGAGGTACGTACGCGTTATTATACACTTTTCACTTTTCACTTACTTCTTTCACTGTAAACGCAAGCGAACCGAGTATTAATTCCGTGTATACGTTTCTTACAGTTCTAGATCCGCAACGCCAAAAACAGCGAAAACGCCAAAACCATCAATCGTACGAATCCTGGGGCGGGATTACCCGTTGACCTCAACAGCGTATAAACGACTCACGATAGGAATTCGCATTGGCATGGATTCGTGCCGCGTCGAGATCACCATAGTCGACAATAAAGGTGGCGAGTTGAGCTTCTCAATGTCTACGTGGAAGCTTCTACTGCAAAATATGACTGACATTCTTCAAAAATTACGCGCCAACGCAACAACACCCCAGACCCACATCGAAATTGATCATTTGCGAATCGAATTCACACGCATGCACAATGATCAACTCGTCAAAATCACCGATAATCGCGTTTCCTTATACATGACGGAAGTCACGATGCGAAAACTGTTTGCGTATGAACATTGCATCGATCATATGTTCACTTGGTTGACCGAAAATATGTACGCTGTAGCTAGTAAATATACCGCGTTCGGAAACGTTCTACGTAGCGCTACCGCACCAACAGACTATGTAAAATTAATTTCTGAAAGCGATCACTTTGAACAACATTCTTTGATTGATTGCGAATTATTAGTGTTAGGAATGCAATCCATGTTGCGCGATGTAAATCATGTACCAGTATAGTACGCGTATATGTTTTAATAAATGGATGATTTTCATGTTAATACCTGTAACGATTCATTTATAATATCCTTTCGTATTAATACGGTGGATAATTACTTATTCCTAAAGCATTCGTTGGGGTGGGTATTTGTATGTTGGATGACCAAGAGGCAATCGACATCGTACCGTTTTCTTTGGGAATTTCGAGTATTTTTCACTCCGTCGAGTTGCCCTGTCAGCGGGTGGTAAGTGGCAACCTCGAACCTGTACATGCCGCTGACTCGCAGAACAATGCGATCATAAACCGTAACCCTGGTAAGACGATCCGACCGTAGAATCGGGCTAGGTTTGCTAGCCAGATATCTGGTTTTTCCCGCCTCTAGTGAATGGCAATTGTATTTTAGGGTAGGTAGTATGGATGGTCCTGACACTGGTCTGATGTAAATCAGCTATCCATGAGTGTAAGGTTTCCTTAGACTTTGCTTATCCTCACGCGGTTCACCAGTACTTCATTCTCTCTCTCTCTCTCTCTCTCTCTCTCTCTCTCTCTCTCTCTCTCTCTCTCTCTCTCTCTCTCTCTCCCCCACACGCTGTAGCATGCGTCCGATGCGTTACCACATATATCGAATTACAGCGTTGGTGATAAGGCACCGGTCCCAAACTTTTAAATATTCGTCTACGGATGTTTATACAAGCGCGACGTTACATTCTTTGATGAGGCAGTTGTGCTATTTAGATTAATCGTTTCTCGAATAGTTATCACGACAGAGCGTTGAATTACATTTCGTCGGTGGATGTTTATACGACCGCCACGTTGCATTCCTTCATGAGATGGTTACGCTATTTAGGTTTATTAATCTCAAATAGTTATCGGTGTTGAATTACAGCGCCAACGGTTGCGCGCGAGACGCCATCTTGAAATCCTCCTCCCCTGTGATGTCACCCCTAACCCACGAACGCGGTACCCCCTCCCCGCCTCACCCCCGCACCAATCACGTGGAAGAGCACAGTACCCCCCCTCCCCGCCTCACCCCCTCGCCCTAACTTGGTCCAGAACTCCCTTAGCTTACCTACTGAGGGGAGAAGCGAGGAGCGATTTTGTATAAAAGCGGCAGTTTGAGCTTGTCACTTGATCATAACTAGTGTTTCTTTTATCTTCAACGCCATCATGGAAAAGAATATGCTAGCGGGAATCGTAGCCACGTGCGTAAATCTTTTGCAAAGGGAAACGAGCAGCAGCAGCAGCAGCAGCAGCAGCAGTAGCAGCAGCGAATATAGTGACAGTGATAACGAAGGTTTCCATGCATGTAATACAGACTTGGAAATATTGCATACAATATTCATTATAAATGAAACTCGTGGAGCCGTGGAGCCTCAGGAGAAAATCAGCGATTATGTTGAGCGCGTCGTTCCTGGATATTCCAGAACAATATTCAAAGAACATTTTCTGTAAGTAATAATTATATAACTATATATTTGCATGAAAAAAAAAATATGAGATGAAGTTTTTTTCGAAATAGTAACCTAAAAAGGGGCAGTTTTAAATCATTAGGAAATTAATTGTTTTCATTTCTTATAAGTAAATTTCTCCTTGTAGAATGTTTCCCGAGACATTTGAAATTGTGTTTGGAGTAATCGGTCCAGGATTACGCGCAATAAATAATTCAATGAGCGGTGCAAAAGTCATACCCGCAGAAAAACAATTACTTATTGCCATGTGGTTCATGGCTACACCAGATACCTACAGGTATATTTGATACATATTCTATGTAATAGAACATGCTAACATACGCACACAAAATTGCGTGACAACCCGGAATGTGCAATATCCCGATGCAAGACATCGGAAAGTCCTCTACCGGGTCGCACATAGTTTAAAGCCTAAAGACCTGAGTGCGCCGGAGGCATACGTAGATACAACCAACGCATACACAGTAGGGTCGACCGCGCTGGTTCAAACCGTGAAAATGGGTTAGCGATGTCTGTTGGCATCAGGATATTGGATGTTCCGGCTTGTCCAGCAATTTTTAGACACCCTGTATGTGTAATATTATCTAACAAGTTGCAGCATTATTTTTAATTAAATGGCACATTATTGGTGTAGATCTGTAGCGGAAAAATTTGGCGTGGGTCGAGCAACAGCTTTTTTACGGCACTACGGCGAGTGACATATACTCTGTACTGCGTTGCGCCTCGGTTTATTCGATGGACGAGAGACCAGTACGCTGTGAATGTTATGGAACACTTTGAAGAGTCATGTGGGTTTCCAAATATCATTGGCGCTATAGATGGTACACACATTAAGATCCGGGCTCCCGTTGAGGATGCAAACTCCTACATAAATCGAAAAGGATTTCATTCGATTAATTTACAAGTGGTGTGTACTTCCTGTGGCCTTTTCACACATTGCTATGCTGGGCAGGTGGGATCTGTCCACGATTCAAGAGTTTTTCGCAATTCACCGGTGGCTCGATTCCTTGAAACACCCAACCAGTATTTTCCTAATAATTCCCACCTCATCGGCGATGTTGCATATGGAATCCACCCCCATGTAATGGTGCCGTTTAGAAATAACGGACATTTGACAGCTCGGCAAATTAATTTTAATTATTGCTTGTCTTCAACAAGGATGGCAGTGGAAAGAGCCATAGGCGCATTAAAAATGCGTTTTCGAATATTACTAGACTGCTTGCCGTTAAGAGACATGGAAAAAATTCCAGAATTTACAATTGCTTGTTGTGTACTGCACAACATTTGCAAAATGGAAAATGACGACATGATCGTAGACATAGAGCAACAGGACGAGGAAGTAAATCCAATTGTACGCGGTAATGCGCCAAATTTAGGCAATGCCAAAAGAGATTTAATCATGAATGCTTTGCCAACGAGAATATATAATACATTATACTGTATTATATATTCATTGCGAATGGCTAGTGATAGATAAATTTGACATTAGAAGAGCATATATATGTTGTGAAACATTTTGTTCAATAATGGAGAAATATTTTTTAAATACATGACTTACACCATTTTCATAATCGCCAGCACATCGGTATTATACGCAATACCTCGTCATGAATGGTTTGCTAATGAGAATATATAATACATTATAATGTATTATATATTATTTAGGCAATGCCAAAAGAGATTTAATCATGAATGCTTTGCCAATGAGAATATATAATACATTATAATGTATTATATATTATTTAGGCAATGCCAAAAGATATTTAATCATGAATGCTTTGCCAATGAGAATATATAATACATTATAATGCCAAAAGAGATTTAATCATGAATGCTTTGCCAATGAGAATATATAATACATTATAATGTATTATATATTATTTAGGCAATGCCAAAAGAGATTTAATCATGAATGCTTTGCCAATGAGAATATATAATACATTATAATGCCAAAAGAGATTTAATCATGAATGCTTTGCCAATGAGAATATATAATACATTATAATGTATTATATATTCTCATTAGCAAACCATTCATGACGAGGTATTGCGTATAATACCGATGTGCTGGCGATTATGAAAATGGTGTAAGTCATGTATTTAAAAAATATTTCTCCATTATTGAACAAAATGTTTCACAACATATATATGCTCTTCTAATGTCAAATTTATCTATCACTAGCCATTCGCAATGACAACGGACCGCGAACAACTTGGTTTCTGGAGTGACGACAGCACACGGTGGTGTCCTGCCGAACATTCAACCTGTATCTTTATCCAAGAAGACCAGGAAGAAGGCCTAATCCTGATTTTCAAAATCAAACGGCCTTTTTCAGGGCCACCAATTTCATCTCAACTATGGGAACAATCTCGAATTTTATGAACACACCAAATTTGTTCTTCAAAGCTTACTTTGTGCAAGTCGTTCATTTAAATCAGGGCTGAGGAGAATTGCAGTAGTGTATGTGCGTGCTCGTAGGCTCGTAGCGTCAGTATATATGACTGGGTTCAAGTCATACCAAATGCACGTACACTACTGCAGTTCTCCTCACCGATTCTAACCTTAGCAACGAGACAGGTGGGTTGCTCGCCGCTAGGCGCCGAAAACAGCTCCTTGTGCAGCCCTGATTTAAATGGTATATTTCGTAACAAATACTTTTAGCTCATAAAATTTAACTCCTCAAGTGTACATCATAATTTATGGTGTACTAGCTTAAAGTACCCGGCGTTACCCGTGTAAAACTTTGATTGTCACAGAGATTCAAGGGCATGAAATAAGGGGGACGGGGTGGCATGTGTAGATTTCATGGTAGCCTATACATTCCGCAGTATTCTAGAGAGTAATTATGCACAATTTGGTACGGTTCGTTTAAAAAAATCGTGATAGAAAGTATCATATATGTTATTCCTGGTCTCAAACTGTACGTGTAAACAAAATTTCAGAAAGATCTGTTGCGTAGTTGCGACGTGATTGAGTAAAAAAGATCCAAACACACTTTCGCATTTATTATATTAGCCGGATTGTTAAATTCTACGAGTAACTTGTACGAAAATGTACTTTTTAATCCTTTGAATGTCGCCCAAGTTCCAAAAGTGCTCAAACTTAGTTTCTCGATCTTCACAATTTAATAAATTCAAATATTTTCTCGAACAAAAGCATTCGACGAATACTTTCATCTCGATTCGAGTATTGAAAGTATTCAGCGATACTTTCTGAAAAAGTCGGCAACCCTACCACATAATAATCACGCGCATCCAGTCTGCGCATTTTCCTTAGGGGGGGGGGGGGGGTCAGCCGCATGGAAGGGGTATATTCTCCACCCTTCATTAGGGGTAGTTGGCGTGATATTTTTGAACCCGGGTATCGGCGTGCTACCTTTGAATCAGTCGAGTAGTATTGTGAAAACAGTAAACATCGAGCCTCACTGATCAAAAATGGCAGGAAACACCGAAATGCTCGTGGAGGTCAATGGGAAAATATGGAAAATGTGGGTATAAGAAGAAGAGGCGTTAAGAGCATCGAAAGGTAAAATTTGAATTTTATAGCTGTTTTATGAAAACAGTAAGTGTATTTTTAAATTAATGTGTGAATATTTGTTCTACTAAGATCAAAATTACCTGAGCGCACTTATACAAAGATCGACGCTAGTACTTGCGGAGGAGACCCAAAAAGAGAATCGGGATGAGAGAAATTCAGGTTTGTTTTTTAATGATTCTTTAACATATTCGATATCTGCAATTACAATATAATTTACATACTACTTGTAGGCCAAGCAGCAGAAAATCATTTCTCTGGCCGGACAAGGCGGTTTATCTGCTTATCGAAATGTATCGAGAAAAAGAAGGTGAATTCTCGAAAGCCACTACGCGGAGCAGTGAATTGTGGAGCGAAATTGCTCATGAAATTAATACCCGCTTCCAAAGCTATAATTTAAGAGGGCTTCAGTGTTCGACCAAATGGTCTGGGCTCAAACGAACATACAAAAATATTTACGATGAAAACAAAAGAAGTGGCAATTCCCGTAACACATGGGCATTTTTTTCGGTAATTATATAGTTTATAAATATGCACATGCGTATTTAATATTAACGTTTTAATTCGAAAAACACTATTCCGAGAAAACAATTCGAAAAACATATATATTTGTCTGCATATAAATTAATTATATAGAAATTGATTATTCAATTTCCACTTATATTATAATTAGACGAATTTGAATGTGAGGACAAATTTGTGGGCTAGATGCATGTCAATGTGAAGCATTATGGAAAATTATAATCGAATATTATATGTGTTTAGGTCATGGATTCATTGATGCGGGACAAAGTTTCCATGCAACCGCTTGCCGAGGCGTCAAGTGACCCAGGACCTATACCAGAGACATCGACGGCGTCGTCGAAAGATACCACACTGGCAGTAATCCCTATAAAGAAAAGTAAGTATAGTTACGACTTATAATAAATGAAGTCAATATACGCAGAGAAGCACATAAAACATGATACTGAAAATAAAGAATAATTTAATTTAATGATCCACAAACCAAATATAATGCATTTCTGAATATTCACGTGCACACACACGCGTTTATTACTTCAGTTTATATTGTATATGATAATGTATACCGTTTGAATTCAAGTATTATTTCCGGCTTCTTAGTTCTGTTATACATTAAGGGGGTAGACACGTCACGTGACCTGGCCGATTCGGCAGGTCGGTATTACAGCAGGTTTTTTCTGCACAGAAATCGTAATACCGATAGATCGCCGATTGCCCGGTAAACGCGAGAGGGAGCTGTTTGCTATTTCCGTATTTTATTCTGAATAAGGAAAGAAATTCTCAGCTGTTGTGTTGTACTTATAAAAATTTAAACGGAAGTCGGCTGGTACTGCAAACGTAGAAAATTCATTGTACATTTTAATTACTTGAAATGTGCTTATGCTACAACATTCTACGTTAGCAGTAAGGAATTATAAGTGAAAAGAGAAAATAGATGAGGGGATGTCCTCAGAAAATGAAGTTTGTTAGGTTAAACATTTTTTTACTAGGAAAGCATCGAAACAGAACATGAAATACACTTATTACACGTCCTATGCAGAAAGCAGTTATGAACAAACATTATATATAAAATTGTAAGGAATCGATTGACGTCATTTTTGCAAAGATCTGATTAGAAATTGCAGAACATCAGATTCGTCACTGCTTAGCGTGCAACATTGTATAGTCCCGCTGGTTTCGAGCGTCGAAGCCCACGAAACTCAGCGAGACACATGATTATTGGCGAGCATTGCGTTTGACGACTCTAGCTAGAGAATCATCCCGTATAAATGCTAAGAAACGACAGTGTGAAGCGGCGTGCGTTTCAACTGCACATTGACAATATCGTAGATTCTAGGGCCTACAATATTAGCTCCGTAATACGATGTTCTTCACCAGAGCACTGCATTACTGATGAAAATGATGCCAAACATGGAGCAATTCGGCCTATTTTTAGTGAACGTAGTGTGTGTGTGTCCTAATCATGTATTCACAAGAAAAAATAGACCGAATTGCTTCGCAACTCGACTTATTTTCGTGGACATAAACTCACCAATCCATCGGTGGTAACACTCTTATCAAGGTGTAATGAGAAATATGAACATATTCATATTCAGTACTGCATGACTCAAATCGCCGTCGACCGAGGGCTCTAATAAATGTGCATTTATTTGGGAAACCAAAGCCGCGTCACTCGTGACACCTACTCGCGAACAGAGATATGTATGTACGAGAAGAAGCAATGCAATTTCCCGATGACTTGAAGCAACATTTCAATAGGTAAATGCATGAAACTCTGGGATCAGGAATTCCCAACCAAGTCATGCATATGTAAGAACTGGCGAAATTCAACAATAGTTTGTCGTCTAAATTTCACAATTAAAGTATTTATTTGACGCGAATATACATATGTAAAGTTTGTTAGCAAAGTTTTTCTCGATTTGAGTTCCATAGAAGGCTGAATTTCCTTCGCCATGCAAAGTCCTCTCTTGTCCTTCACGCTGGCAATCATGCAACTCGCTCAGTTTCGTGGGTTTCGACGCTCGAATTCAGCGAGGCCATACAATGTTACGCACTAAGCAGTGACAAATCGTCAGTTCTGCATTTTTAATCAGATCTTTGCGAAAGTGACGTGAATCGATTCGTCACGTTTTCTCGATCAAATTGGCCCCAAAAATGATATTATTCGGACCATAATTAAGGAAATTACGTGAAAATTTGTTTGCAGAATTGGAAGCCCGTTTCGTTAAAAATAGTCTGATTTAAATTATTTTCTGTCAATTTAATCGGTTGAATGCCAGGAATCCATTTGTGTCACTGTCATATTGATACGATGAAAAAAAAACAGATTCTGTTTCTATATAATCGATGACACATCGCCGAGCAACGGCGATCTCGTGTGGCTCGGGCAACAAAGGTTCTCGTCGGTTATTCGAGCATCTACGATCGTTACGGGCTCGGTTTGGTGTACACGATACGGACTTTTCGCTATCCCCACCACTTCTGTCTCACTCTTGTCCGCCGAAGGCGAGCGCGAGATGGAAAGAGAGCGAGCGAAGGCACTAAAAGAGAGCGAGGACAGTACGAGATAGACGACGCGTTGATATTTTGTCTCGCTCCGTCTTTCGGACGCCTGACACTCCGTCCTTTGTGTGCGCGACAGGCGTGCGCGATGGTCGCAAGCGCTTACGGTGAGCACGGGACCCGCCTCGCAAAATCTTGACGCAGGCCGGCATAAGTCTTTTTTGCACCCTAGGCGAACTTGTCAAATTGCGCCCTTTATTATATTACATTTATTTGAGATTATTTATGACCTTACTCTGTAAAATTAGGCAACTGCTAGGGCGTAAGGTTGACAAGAGGCGCAAAATGGCCTTTTCATTGTTGGCATTGTTGAAAATAAATTTTTAAATGAAATACTACAAATTATATTACAACGGTTTTAAACTACGAGTAAAAGTTTAGAGTAAGGTCATGAAGAAGCTGAATTAAATGTTTTATAATAAATGGCGGAATTTGGCATGCTCGGCTATGTGGCAAGAAAGACTCGTGCCGTGCCTGGCTATCTGACCGTGGCGCGCATGCGTCGAACAGTCACGATTCCATCTGAGCGCTCGCGCCCGTCGCGCACGCAAAGCGTTCCATCTCGCTCCCCCCTTCGGCCAGAAAGAAGCGAGAAACTCAGCCTCGGAATTAGGGCTACGTTCATGATACGGGCTCAACGCCGGTCCCGACCAGCGAGCGGCTAACGAGACTTTACATTCAGATATATTGGCCGGTGCGTTTCGTAACGCGTATTCTCCCACCATAGGTACCGCTTGCCTGCCTCGGTGCTCCTGTTAGCAACGTTTTCTGACTCGCTCTCGTTCCATCTCATTCTCGCCTTCGCAGAACAAGAGTGAGCCAGAAGTGATGCGGTTAGCGTCAAGCTGTATAGGCCAAACCGAGCTGTCAGCATAGAAATATACATCAGAATAGGTGTGCCTTAGCTCCGAAAAAATTCAGGATCTTTATTGGTCTGAACATTGATTCTTTCTCGATAGCTTCATCTCGTATTGGTCATAACAGCCACACGGCTACATTCAGACGGAGCCGAGCAGCATTCCCGTTACCGCACCATACTCCTCGATCGCTGTTCGCGAAAACGAATTGACCGGCCAATATATCTGAATACGACCTTAGGATAAAGATATAATGAAAGATGAAAAATTATTCGAAGCCCAAGATGAAAGGCCTTCGAATAAACAGAGGAAACTAATAAATACCCGAAGCTAAATAGAATTTTAGATTTAGGGTACACACACCCTACCCCAAACCTCGTGTCGATCAGTCACTAGGGCCATTCGGAAGTATATTCTTTTATTTAAATAATGCCCATCTCTGCATAGGACCGTAAAGAATTACAAAAAAAGTCAGGGAGTCAACTGTTGACCGATTTGGAGACTTTTCCTTGTTGTATGTTATATACAATAGTCGGAAGAATAATAATAAGAGCAATAATTGCAAATAATTGCTGTAACTTCCACATTCTGAAAATATGATATCAGTAAATCAATATTTCCAGTATTAGTAAAAAAGTTCCAATCTCTTTTTTTATTTTAAATAATGTGGCCATATAAATATAACATAAATTCGACAGCGATTTCAAGGAATGTATGTGTTACAATAAAAGCGTTAATTTAGTAAATGTACACAGTTCCCAACAGTTATATGCATAAAATGCATATAACCTAACCTACAATCGTCCGAAAATTCATACATTGACTGCATCACGCTTTTACTGTGGCTTGTGTATCCAGCTAACGCTTCAGTTTTGCTATGATTCCACGTCGGCAGTCCTCCCGAGTAGGCGCCATCTCGTGTCCACTAGCTAAACTAAATTTGTCACGTGACTTGCTCTGTATTACCGCCAATATGGCGGAACTCGTATTTGGGACTGAAGTCACGATTTTTCACTATTCGTCCTTATATGAGCAAATTTGGAGCTGGTTTAGGACTCATTCGAAAGAGGAAGGTTCAATGCAGAGCGCTCTTCTCACCGTTTCAGTCACAAAGCTCTTTTAGTGACCTAAAAATACTTGGATTCTGCGGCTGTATTTTGTCGACTTTTGCTTTACTTTGGACACTCATATTATTAGATATAAACACAATCTCGTTGAATCATGAGAAGAGCGCTCTGCATTGAACCTTCCTCTTTCGAATGAGTCCTAACTCAGCCCAAAATCTGCTCATATAAGGACGAATGATGAAAAATCCCAACCCCCTGTTTCGGGCCAGATTGTGTCGGTATACAGTGAGCTGCATTACCCGTGTCTACCCCCTTAATCTGGAAATTTCAATGTGTTCTTCTTTCTTAATATTGTTTGTTGAAATTATCCATCAGATCCACTAAAAAGAAGAAGAATGAAAACAATATTGGGGAGTTATATGGAAGAAATTCGCCAAGAAAGGGAGGACACAAAAAAAAGGCGGATAAAGGACAAGGATCGCGAAGAGGCAGCAAAGGCAGCCAGCCGTGAGAAACGTTCGACGGAACGGGCAGAAAGACACGTCGACCGCATGAAAATGCAGAAAGCCTTGGTGGACGTTTTGCTATCATTAGCACCCGCAAAATAATAGTGCAACAAATAAAATATTGAAAGAATCATTTCATTTTGAAAGGATTAAATAATCGCCCGAAAAATTAAGGTATTTTTAAAGATCTTTTTCTCAGTAAATACAACATATAATGAAATAAAACTTTTTCGTATTTATTAAGCAACTCTTATATTATATAAAAAAAAAGTTAAAGAATGTTATTAATTTGTTTTAACCGTTTTTTTTTACAGCGTCAATATGGCACATAAGAAAACAATATTTCTAAAGAGTTCTCAACCTACATGAGTGTTGCTATCGGCTGCAGCGCAATAACCAATTTTTGTTAAAAACCACTAACATTACTTGCATTATAATGTTTATATTAAGAGATACATGTATGAATATAGTGTTACATGGGCCCTTCCGGTTCATCCCGTGCTTGCTGTCCACGCGTCACTTTCCTTCGTAGTGGCGATTCAGCGGAATCGCCTTGCACGTGGCAGTCACGTTGTGCCGGACCCCGAATCGTGCTTCGATGATTTGGTTAGGCGAAGTGTATCTCCATCCGATACACCGATAAACGACACGCGCCTGGAGTGCTCTTACGCGCCGATACGGCCCACCGCGACCGCGACCGCGAAGACGAGCGAGCGAGCGAACACGACAGACGTCAGGTTCACCGACTTTCCTGCGTTACCCGAGAGCAACGCGAGCGAACACGACCCACGACAGGTTCACTGACTTCTTTGCGTTACCAGAGACGGCGCGCCGTCTCCAGGGTATGTAATCATTCCTTTGCCTGTTTACAGAATATATATCGCACTTTATTGTTATTCCTCTAATTCCTGTGTAAAATCTTATTTAAGAGGGTATTCCGGTCTGACGAGGCGTTTTCGTCGCGTTATTTCGGAATTTTTTTACAAAGAACCCATCAGTTTTATTATTATTTAGTTTATTGGTACATGTTTATTGATGTTTCAACTATCTTTACAAATTTTGACAATAGTAAAAAATTAAAATCAAACGCAGTTGACTGCTTTGAAGTAATGGTGAAAAAAAAACATGGGGGTCACGGTGCCCATGATTGGGCTCGTTCTAGTGATCAGAAACAAAAAATAAAAAGAGATTCTTTATCTGTATGCCTGTGGCTATCGTCCCTACAAGAATAATAAAAAAATATTGAAAATTAAGCAAATGGCGGCGGTTTGAAAATTAAGTTTCGATTTTCGCACATTTTTTCAACTTTAAACTTCTGTGAAAGTTTAAAAACAAATTATTTTATCATAATTCTGGTAGAGACGATAACCACAGGCATACAGATAAAGAATCTCTTTTCATTTTTTGTTTCTGATCACTAGAACGAGCCCAATCATGGGCACCGTGGCTCCATGTTTTTTTTTTCACCATTACTTTAAAGCAGTCAACTGCGTTTGATTTTAATTTTTTTCTATTGACCAAATTTGTAAAGATAGTTGAAAAATCAATAAACATGTAGTAATAAACTAAATAATAATAAAATTTATGGATTCTTTGTAAAAAAAATTCCCAAATAACGCGACGAAAACGCCTCGTCAGACCAGAATACCCCCTTAAACCCCTTTCATTTTCCTCTTCCCTGGTAAATGTAGTCAAGGTGGGGGCCTTAGCTCTTTGATAAGAGCAAGAACCCGGTAGAGTATTCCAACCGCTCGGGCTGATCTACGGAAAGGTCCCTTCAGGACGTAACAATAGAATATAAAAAAAAGTAGGGATGTGGTCATTTGTACCTATTGGACAGTGTAACATGCATTAACGCCTTTAATAAGTATAATACCAACAATATTATTCAATCATTATTCTGTGTTATTTAATCATGGAACTTAGGAATAAATATAAGTAATAATGCTCTTTATTGTTCCCCTAGGGGTTACAATCTCCCTCCACATCTATCTCCTTCGTCCTCACATTCGCCTTATCATCTATGCCTTATTCTATCTTATCCTAACTTAGCCTAAACTTAGCCTAAACTTAAGCTACTCCTTACACCCTACTCCCTATCACCCGCACTCTCGCCTGCACGCTCGCCCGTTCGCCCGCACGCTCGCACGCTCGCCCGCACGCCTCCCCTCTCTCCCCCTCTAACCCATCCCTGAACCTCCGCTTCCGCACGTTTCCTCTTCCACTTCCCTCTGCATGTTCACACCCTCATCCATTCCTTGCACACATACCTCTTCACCCCCTCTCCACTTGTCTTATTCTCTTTAACCACCCCTCCCCCTGCCCGTCATCTCCTAGTACCTCCCCCACCATATCCTGCCATCCTCTATCCACCCCCCACCCCCCACATACCTCCCACACATGCTCCCACGACTCAACCTCCCAACCACATCTTCTACACGTCCTTCTTTCCTCCTCTTCCCAATACCTCCCCCCCCTCATCTCGTTCCCCAACCTATATCTTGCCACCCTCCTCCACCTACTCTCCCCCACCCCTTTTTCAAATATCCGGGCACTCCCTCCCCCTTTACCGCCCCATACCACCTGTTATAACGCGATTCCCTTATCATCCCCCACCTCTGCTCCTCCTGCCTCCTTCTATCTCTAGCCACTATCTCCTCACCCCTCATTTCCCCTCTTTCCCTCTGTATTTGCACCTCCTCCAACGTCCACCCCAACCCCTCGAAGAATTGCTTTCTTTCTTCCTCCCACCCTTCTAAAGCCTTACCCCTTCTCGCCCTCTCCTTCATCTCCGCCCAGCACAACCTGGCCAGTTCTCCACCGCCCCCCTCCTCTAACTTCTTCTCAAACCCCCACGCCCTCATCCCCGCCCTTCCCTTCAACCTTCCCCTCTGCAATTCTTCCCTCACCAAGTACCCTGGTGTGTACCTTTCCACCCCCAGTACCCACCTCAGGTACCTCTCATGCAGCGCCTCCACCCTCTCCCTTGCCTTCCACCCCCACACCTCCACCCCATATTCCACTACAGCCCACACTAGCTTCTCAAAAAGCCATACCCTCTTTTCCCAGTCCTTCCCAAATCTCCTCTTCCCTATTCCCCACACCCTTCCCATCACCGCCGCCCCGTTCCTCACCCTCTCCTCTATGTGGGCCTCCTGCCCACCGTTCCTCATCAACGTATATCCCAGGTACGTATACTTCCCTACTTCCTCCAGCTTCCTACCCTTCCACCTCCACGATACCTTTTTCCATCTCCCCCCCCCCCTTCCTACACCTCATTACCTTCGTCTTATCCACATTAACTTCTAACCCCTTTCCATCTAAATACCTTTCCAATCTCGCGATCATCCCTTTCATCCCCTCCTCATCCTCCGCCAGCACCGCTACATCGTCGGCATACGCCAACGAGTACACTTTCCTATTACCCAACTTCACCCCCCCCCACCCACCTCTCTCCAAAACCTCATCCATATCCGCCAGCAACAAGGTGAAAAGGCTAGGGCTCAGTGGGCAGCCCTGCCTCACCCCCCTAGCAGTCCAAAATCTCCCCCCTCCTCGTCCGCTACCCTTACCCTTCTCACCGTCTCCTCCAACATCTCCTCGCATCTCCTAACCAACCCTTCCCTCACCCCCCTCTTCCTCATTGCCTGCACTAGAATCCCCCTGTCCACCGAGTCAAACGCTGCCTTTAGGTCCATGAACAATACAACCATCCTCTTAACCTTCCTCCCCACCTGCCTATTTATCAAATAATTCAGGACGTAAATATTGTCCATGCACCCCAGCCCCCTTCTAAAGCCAGTTTGACTCGGTGGCAGTAACCTCTTCCCCTCCACCTCCTCCCTCAGCCTCTCCGCCAACACAGACGCGTACACTTTATACGCCGTCTGTGTCAGCGTGATTCCCCTGTAGTCCTCTACCTTGTCCCCCGCCCCTTTCTTAAGCACCGGGACCACCACCCCTTCCCTGCACTCTTCCGGCCAACCCTCCCCCCTCCACACCCTGTTGCATATCGACCACAGCCACTCCTCCACCTCCGGTCCACCCATCTTCCACACCTCATTCCTAATCCCATCCCCCCCACCAGCCTTCCCCTCTTTTAAATTTCTAATCACCCTTCCTATTTCCTCCTTTCTAATCCCCTCCTCCCCATCCTCCCCCCTCTCACTTCTTCCACCTCTTCTCACCCTCCACTCCACTCCTCCCAATAGCCCCTTAAAATGTTCCTCCCATGCCTCCATTTTAATTCCTTCATTAACCCTCCTTCTTCTCTTCCTCTCCCTATTCACCACCTTCCACACTTGCCCTTCTGTTCTTACCCCCTCTAACTCCTTTTCCCATCTCTCCAACTCCTCTTTTCTTTTCTCCTCGCACATCCTCCCATACTTCCTCTTACTCTCCCTATATTCTCCCCCATCCCCTCCTTCCCTCCTCCATCTCCTCAGCTCTTTTCTTACCTTCTTCTTTTCCTCCCTACACTGCTCATCCCACCAACCTCCTTTTCCTCCTCCCTTATCTTCTTTTTCCATCTTGCCTATCACCCCCTGTATTCTTTCTTTCAGTTCCCTCCACTCCTCTTGCACTCCCTTCTCCCCCTCTGCCCTAAGCCCAAACTCCCTTACAAACTTCCTTCTCCCCTCCTCCGACCAGTTCCCTCTCTCACACGCCTTCCCTCCTCCATTCCTCCCCCTACCACCCTTCTCCCTCCTTCCCCCCCTCAGCCACACCACAACTGGGTGGTGGTCCGAATCCACCATTTCCGCGATCTCCATCCTATCAACTCTCTCCCTCGTGTCCTCATTCCCCATCACATAGTCAATGACTGAACTTCCCCTTGCTCCTGTGTAGGTCCACTCCCCCTCCTCGTCTCCTTCCACGTTACCGTTCAGTATTCCCCAGCCCCTCTCTTCTACAAACCTACACAGCCTTTTCCCCTCCCCATTTACCACTTTATCCTTTGACTTCCTTCTTCCTACACTAGTTATTTCATCCTCTTCCACGCCCCATACCTCCCCCCCTTCCGTTCCTGTCCTTGCGTTAAAATCACACCCAATAACCATCCTTACCCCCTCCTCCCTCTCCTCCGTCCACTCCTTTAGCTCCTCCAGTTTCCCTTGCAGATCCTTATTTACGTAGACACCTATTATCCTCCACCAATCCCCCCCTAACCTCACTTTCTTCACCATCATTCCTTCCCTCTCTCTACCCTCCTCTTCCTTCATCTCCAACCCTTTTCTCACCCCCATAATCATCCCTCCCATCGCCCTCCCCATCACGCTTTCCCTCTTTGCCCCCTGTGAACTCCATAGATAGCCCCTCGGCAGCCTCGACTCCACATACTCCCAATCCTTCTCCTCCATCCACGTCTCGCTCAGCACCATTACATCCCACTTCTCCAGCCCTTTCCAGAATTCCCCGTCTTTCCCCCTCACCCCTGCCACATTCCAGAATGCTACTTTATATCTTGCCAAATCTATATTCCTCCTCCCCCCCCCTTTTCTCCCCTCCACCACCTTCTCGTTTCCCTGTTCCCCATCCCACTTTTCCTCCCATTCATTCCATCTCCTCAACTTCCCATCTATCCACATTTTCATATATCCTACCCTCACCATTCTCCCCCTCTCTCTCTCTTTCTCCGCTTCTCTCTCAATCACCCACTTCACCCTCCTTTCCTGCTCCGTCAAGTCATCTTCTATCCTCTCCCTCCTGCCCCTCAGTTTCCTCTTCGCCTCCATCACTTTTATTTTTTCCTCCCTCCCCTTTAGCTTAACCAGAACCATACCGTATTTCTCTTTTCCCGCCTTGCCTAACCTCACCACTTCTTTGATCCCTCCCTCTTCCAAACCTATTCTTTCCCATAGACTCTTTACCTCCTCCCTCACCCCCGCGTTTCCCCCTACCTCCAGTCGTCTTATCACCACGTTTTCCCTCCTCTCTTCTCTCTCCTTTCTATCCTGCCTTAACTCTACCACCCTCATTCTTCGCCTACACTCCTCCAATTCTTCCCTTTCCTGCTTCCCCTTTCCACCTCCTACCTCCCCATCCCTTCCCCAACTCTCCACCTTCTCCATCCTTTCCTCCATTCTCCCCTCCCATACCTCCATCCTCTCCACCTTTTTCTCCATGACCTCCCTCTTTACCTTTTCCTCCCTTAAACCCTCTTCCCATCTCCTCCTCTCCTCCCTCCATTCCTTTTCCACTCTTCTTCTATCCTCCCTCTCTTTCCTCATTTCCTCCTTCACCCCCCTCAACTCCTCCCTTTCCTTCTTTAATTCCTCTTTCACCCCCCTCAGCTCCGACATCACTTCCCTAATTAATCCCTCCATGCCTCCTAACTCTTCCCTTCCACCCCCCCTCTTCCTCTCCTTATCGCCACCTGTCGGCGACCTCTCCGTCTTCCCACATTTCCTGAAGCCTGTACACAACCCCTCCTCCTCCTTACCCTCATTCTCCTCCCTATCCTTCCTCTTTTTCCCCCCGTAGCCCTCCAGACTACCCACGCTGCTCCCTACACTACTAACACTATCCCTTCTGGGATTGTCATTCCCCCTTATCCCTCCTACCCCCTTTCCTTTTTCCCCCTCGTTATCCCTCTCCATCTCACCTGTCAACCTCTTGCACCCTCTACCTATCTACCCACACCCTTTCCTCTTTCTATCCTTCTTTATTCCCCCAACTATCCCGGTATCTATCTCAGCACCTACACTTTTCCACTCTTTCCTGCTTCTACCTTTCAAATCTCCCGCCCACCTGTCTGTACCTGTCGTTCCTCTTCTTACTCACAGAGCTCTCCACCTGTTACTCCTCTGCTATCCTCCCGCTCAATTTACACCTCTCTCACACCTAACCTCCAAACCCTTCCTTTCTCCCTCACATACTCCCGTCTACCTTTTGCCGTACCCACTCCCTATCTCTCCCTTCTCCCTACACGCCCTTCTCTACCTTCCTCACCCGCTCACTACTCCCTACTTCCCCAAATCACTTCACTCTCACTCTATCCACCACGCACACTACCTTCACACTACTCCCTACTTCCCCAAATCACTTCACTCTCACTCTATCCACCACGCACACTACCTTCACACGACTTTCACTCACTCGCCCGGAAACGGAAGTTCGAATAAATATAAGTATATAATTTGAAAATATGGGGCAAGAAAATAAAGAAGAAAGAAAACGCGCAATAAACTTAATTATGCTGAAAATATGAGAAAAATTAGAAGAAATAGTGGTAAAGAATACATTACCAGGAATGGTAAAGTTGTTAGTATGGCAAAGTATTTGAAAATAAAAATTGCTTTTGTTGGAGAAAATATTTGAATATATTAAATTGTGAGAATCGACAAACTACGTTTGAGCACTTTTGGAAAGTTGGGAGACATTCAAAGGATTAAAAAACACATTTTCGTACAAGTTACTCGTAGAATTTTACAATCCTACTAATATAATAAATGCGAAAGTGTGTTTGGATCTTTTTTACTCAATCACGTCGCCACGACGCAACAGATCTTTCTGGAATTTTGTATACACGTAGAGTCTGAGACCAGAAATAACATATATGATACTTTCTATCGCGATTTTTCTAAACGAACCGGACCAAATTGTGCATAATTACTCTCTAGAATACTGCGGAAAGTATAGGCTACCGTATAAGTATCGATTTTTCAGATTGATTCAAATCGCAAGATGAAAAATCAATTCAGGAAATAATCGCCTTGTAAACAGACTTTTAGGTATCTTAAATTCATTGAAGTCTAAGAGGTCGTCCTTAAATTACGTAACTCTTTTTTGGGGGGGGGAGGGGGTCGCGAATTTTGTATTTTTTCTTACAAGGCGGAGGAACTCACGTAGCGTCTTATGTGATATTTTATAACCTAATTTTCAATAAATACAAATTCTATCATTAATGTTCCAGAAAAGTAGTTTTAGTTTAAAACTCCCAAAACCGGGAAACTTTTTTATAAATAATAAAGAATTGGAACACGATTTCTGTTCCCCGAGAATCGATTCCATAGGATCGACCTATACTGTAAAATCGATCCAAAAAATCGAACATTATGGTGCAAAAGATCGATCTTTCGATTAGTTCCCTTCTCAAAGTAACAGAAAATATAACCTACAAACATGCTAATTACATGACAAGAAATATTTATTGGAAATTTCGTTCTTTTACGCTACATTTGTCAAATTTTTATGACTTAACATCCTTCCAAAATATTATTATTACGCCGCAACGGTATCTTTATGAAATCGGGTATAGCATATAGGTTATATTTTCTGTCACTTTGGGGAGCGGATTAGGAAGTTGTGGAGTGTAATTATTCGTGATTAAGAAATCAAAATTTCCATTCATAACGTCATTTCCTGAGTACATTTCATCAAAATAGTAAGTTTTAGCTTAATTTGTTCATGTTTACCAAATTCGTGCGTTTTATTACATTCTAACTGATTTTAGTTTCAATTTTTAGGTTTACAGATTTAAATGCTTGATAGGACCACTGCCTCGAAGTGACAGAAAATGTAACCTACATTTACTCTCATAATTTGTACTACGGCTACTAATTATAATTGATGACGATTTTTTTGATGCCCATGCTAATATAAATGTTAATAATAATGTTGTACAGTCATTAGTGTTAACATTTCCTATATAAAATTGACGAATAAGCTTATACACGTTTGTACGTGAATTCAAGTATTACACATCAACTCAACTAATAATAATAGAATAATTCAACTTATTTTCTCTTGTCGAAACAGCGATTGTATCAAGATTTCGATATTTAGGGTTCAGTATCGATACTGCAATGTATCGTCACATTAAACATCGATACTGCAATGTATCGTCACATTAAATATCGATACAAAATATCGATATTTGGATCCAAAAGTATCGATATTCGAAATATCGATACTGTATCGCCCAGCATTACTTCGAGGACAGAAAATCCGCTCCTCAAAGTGACAGAAAATATAACCTAAATGCTAAGATCAATGTCCCTGTTTCTAATCACGCATTGATATCTGCTCAGTACGCATATTTTTCATTTAATGTAAATAGTTAAATAATATAATTGTTGTATAAAAAAGTATTTTAAATTAGTTCGGTATTTCTGAACTAAAAATTCTTACCGAATCTTTAAAACTTATGCCAAAGTTTGATTTTACCGTATTCAGTACGGAAATCGGAGAGCATACTGTTATTTCTTTTCAAGTTTTACGTTGTTTTCGCAGAAAAAGTAGGTGAGTAGTAAAACAGTCGATCTTATAACCTGTAAGTCCCTGTTTCTGATCAGATAATTTCAATGAGGTGGCCCTCGAATATAAATATATACTTATTGTGGTAATTATTATATTTAAAGTTACATTTATTTTATTGCTTCTTAGCTTATAAACATGCCTCCAAGAACGAAAAAGAATATATCTACACAGAAGAAAGAAGAAAAATCTGAGAGAGTGACGAAGGAAAGGTGTAAAAATAGAAATACTTAATGTATACTGAGGAAAATGTACCCAGAAAACCATCTGTTGCCAATCTGACATCAGATTGGTAGCAGGCTCTGGCACGAGAGCGCAGAGTCTGCACGTCAGAACCGTAGTCGTCTGTGTCCGCATTTGGCTGCGTTCTGAGGCGCAGATTCTGATGTCAGATGCCTGATGTCAGATCGGCAGCAGATGGACAGCAGATTCTGCCGTCTGCTAGGCACAGCTAACAGGACCATCTGTGGGCTAGAATTTTCAAACAATTCCCTACCCGTGACGTCAGATGCCGGTCCCTACCCTTACATAACCATCAAGCAGAATCTATATACAGTATTGTCTCCGTATGTACTCGGTTTGGTGTACACGATACGGGTTACTCGCTATCCCCACCACTTCTGGCTCACTCTTGTCTGGCTGTAACCGTAGAACGCGGGGTTACCGGTGGGACGGTGGAGGTACCGTATCGCCAGCTCAGGACGGAGGTCCAGGGCTGCCGATCGAATGATCGTACGCAGAGGTAGAGCTCTTACTTTTGACCCGTTGGGTACACGGGTAGCCGGAAATTACCCGAAACAACTTCAAGCCATTGAATGTGGTATTGTTCAATCATATTTGGCTAACATCAGACTATACTACAGACAATACTACATTCAATGGCTTGAAGTTGTTTCGGGTAATTTCCGGCTACCCGGGTACCCGACGGGTCAAAAGTAAGAGCTCTACGCACAGGTAGTGTGGAGTACGACAGTTTATTCGTCTTAGGAACTAAATACAGAATATCCCGGCCAGGTCTATGCTGGCACACAGTGTGAATGCGGCTTAAACTATCGCGGGTCCCGGTGTGTATCGCGGCGCACGGTTCGGTGTGTATCGCGGCGCGAAGATCGGTGTGTACCACGGCGCGAGGCGCGGCGCGTATGGAAATCGGTGACGAGGCGGCGAAGGGGGAAGGGATAGACAATTGGACTGTTCGGTGTCTTGGCGGGCAAGCCCTGTCGGTAGACCCTGGTCGGAGAGTCTTGAGTCCGGTCACCCGGTGGGCACAACCCGTGGGCGAATCGGAGACTTTAAGGACGCTCTCGAGAACGGAGATGAATCTGTTCGGGAGGTCGATAAATAATAACGGCCTGCGTCCAGAGGATGGCTCACGCTGTCCTTCTGGGAACCGGGGAGGGGGTGAATTCAAAAAGACACAGAGACTCAGTCTGTCGACGCACGAGAACTGGTGCGAACACGGGCGCTTGTCTTTCGCAAGAACGAGTGTTTTACACGAGAACGTGGAATCGTACAGGAGGTCTCTGGGAGAGGTGTACTGCTTGGTACGCTCGCTCTAGGCGGTCTCTGCCAAATAGGCCTATGCCCCCGGCTTATATGTCCTCGTCCGCGGATTTCGGCAGCGAGAAGGACATTCATTGTCTGCCCATCTCGCGCCGATTCTCGGTACCCGCGGACGAGTGGTGGGGGGCAAGACCGTTGGCAGAGCGCGGTACGCGTCCTCGCGGTTGGGCGCGTGGTGGGGAGCAAGATCGTCGTCCCACCGACAATAACTCGTTACATGGCGAAGGCGAGAGCGAGATGGAACGAGAGCGAGCGAGAGCCACTGAAAGCGAGCGAGGACGGTACGAGACTGACAACGCGTTAATGTTTTGTCTCGTTCCGTCTTTCGGGCACCGTGACACTCCGTCCTTTGCGTGCGCGACGGGCGTGCGCGATGGTCGCAAGCAGTTACGGTGACCACGGGAACCGCTTCGCAAAATCTTGACACAGGCCCGGCTCAAGTCTTTTTTGTGCCCTAGGTAATCTTGTCAAATTACATCCTTTATTATAATTTATTAGAGTTTATTGATGACCTTACTCTGAATTTTTATTCATAGTTTAAAACAGATGCAGTACAATTTGTAATATTTCATTTTAAAGTTTATTTTCAACATACAGGCAATGAAAATACCATTTTGCACTTCTTGTCGACTTTCCGCCCTAGGCAGCCGTCTAATTTTGCTTATAGGGACCAGCCAAGCTTACAGGCAGCGATCATTGGCATCACTGCATCTTTTATTGTAAATACAATACCTCGATGGACTGTTACAAATACAACATTAATGACAATACATCAAATTACATATCTATGACTGTATTCGCTGCCTGTATTATTGAAAATAAACTTTAAAATGAAATATTACAAATTGTACTGCATCTGTTTTAAACTATGAATAAAAATTCAGCGTAAGGTCATCAATAAACTCTAAAAATTATAATAAAGGATGTAATTTGACAAGATTACCTAGGGCACAAAAAAGACTTGAGCCGGGCCTGCGTCAAGATTTTGCGAAGCGGTTCCCGTGGTCACCGTAACTGCTTGCGACCATCGCGCACGCCCGTCGCGCACGCAAGCGTTCCATCTCGCTCCCCCCTTCGGCCAGAAAGAAGCGAGAAACGAACACTCGGAATTATGGTCGCTGTTCACGATACGGGTTACTTGCCGGTCCCGAGCAGTGAGTACATACGGAGACAATACTGTACATTATATTAAATAATTAATTCTACTTATCTAAAAAAGTATTTATTTTTAATGAAAAACAGGATCAGTGATTACAATTGTTACAAAATAAGTTGTGCATATAAATACAAAGAAGGACACATTTAAATTTAAATTTACAAATCCACGTCCCGTAACCACTGGTACCTAGTAGGGGCGATATCAAAAAATTTCATTCAATATTTTGGACATCGTTTTTGTGGAAAAGCATCATATTTCCTGTTGTGTTAGCACTGAAAACAAACACAATATTAGTATAAAATTAAACGTAACGTATGAATAAACAGGATACATGCGATACTTACATCAGCTCCATTTCCACACAGTAGACACCTTTTTTTTTTTTTTTTTTTACTTGGTGGAAATCCCCACGGATACCCCCAGCCCGCGGGGGCGGGCAGAGGGTTATGTGGGACTCGAACCCACTAAAACCACCAAGGTGATCTACCTCGCGCGCGGGGCTGCGCGCCTGAGGGGAGGGATTTGGCTGCGAGATCAAACTAGCGATACGTTCGCTACGCTCCCCCCCTGCGCTTCGTGCACCACCAGCGTGTCGTCGGCGTAGCACACGAGCGACACGTCCGGTGACGGCATCTCCGCCCGCAACACCGCGTCGTACGCCAGGTTCCATAGCAGAGGCCCCAGAACGGACCCCTGTGGCACGCCGCGGTGCACGTGAGCCACCCCGTCGCCGTCTCGGCCGACGTACGAGACCACCCGGCCGCGAAGGTAATCCCAGACCAGGCGGCGAAGGTAGAGCGGGACGCTATGAAACACCAGCGCCCGCTCGATCGCCGCCCAGGAGACGGTGTTGAACGCGTTGGCGATGTCCAGAGATACCGCCACGCTGACACCGCCCCCCTCGGCCGCCCGGCGCGACAGCGATCTGACCAGCAGAATGGCATCCACCGTCGATCGCTGCAGTCTGAAGCCGAATTGGCGGTCGGACAGATCCGGGAACTCCGCGGCTCCGAGGTGGTCCAAGAGGCGGGCAGCTATAACGCGCTCCAAGAGCTTGCCCGCCTCGTCCAGTAGACAGATCGGTCGATAGGCCGAGGGTGACTCCGCGGGCTTTCCGGGCTTCTGCAGCAGCACTAACCTCGCCTCTTTCCACGCGCGGGGAAACCTCCCGGTCCTCAAGGCCGCGTCGAACACGCGCCTGAGGCCGCCCCCGAGGGCGCTCATCGCACAGGCCCAGACTCGCCCGGGCACCCTGTCCGGTCCGGGTGCAGCGTTCTTCGAACGCATTCGAAGCACCGCGGACGCGAGCTCCTCGTCCGTGACCCTCGGGGCATCCGCTATGTCGGTGCCCCACGACAACTCCGGGTCTCCCGAAGCGTCGACGCCACCCACCCCAGGAACCGGGGGAGGGGGAAACAGCGCCGACAGCACCTCCAGGAGAAACCGGGGTTCGAGGCCCTCTGTGACAGGGGGCGCCCACGGTCCGAGTTGGATCGACACGGCCTTGTACGGGCGCCTTCAAGGGTCCTCGTTGAGGGTCGCGAGGAACTCCTCGTGCGAACGGGTCTTGGCCCGGGCTATGGCTCCACGGAGCTCCCTGCGCGCCGCTAAATACGCGGAGCACAGCTCCTGGAGCTGGTCCTCCGTCACCCGCCGCAAATCTCGGCGGCGGGCGTTGGTGTACTGGCGTCGCGCGATGACACTCGCAGCGCCAAGATCAGCGATCTCCGCGCACCACCAGTACGCCGACCTCCGACCCCCGGCCGGCGGCCCGACTCGCGGCATAGTGGCGTCGCAGATTCTCTGCAACGCTCGCTGGAGCCATAGGGCGCCGTTAGAGGGGTCGTCGATGACGTCGCCCGGCATGGGAAGCCAGGCGACGACGGAAGACGCCATCTGGGCCGCGCTAGCGTCGAGCTTCTTGAGCGCCCAGCGCGGCGGCTGCTTACCGACTCGAGGGCGAGGCGCGGCGGCGGCGGAGGTAGCCAACATGACGTACATGTGGTCGGAGCCACTCTCCGACTCTTCCGCCACCCGGGAGTCCGACGTCATCGCTGCGGCCGCGGGGTTTACCCAGACGAGGTCGATGATCGACTCGCCCCGCGACCCGCGGAACGTCGTGACCGCGTAGGGGTTCTTCAGGACGAATCCCATTGCCTCCGCCTACTCGAGCAGCACCTCGCCCCGGAGGTCTGTCTTGGGGGCGCACCACTCGCGAGCGTGGGCGTTGAAATCTCCCAGGAGGACCACAGGCCGAGCTAATTGGGGGGCTAGAAACGTCCCCACCTCGTTCAGCCGGTCCTCGAACTCCGGGACGCTGAATCTCGGTGCCAGGTAACAGCCGACCACTAGGAGGTTTCCCCATTCCACCGCCATCCAGCCCCGTCCGTGTTGGGCGACTGAACACGACGGGGCTCCCTGTCCCATCACCCACATCATCGCCACTTGCCGATCCGGATTGGTGGACCGATAGCACCGGTCCACCAGCGGATACGGCTCGGCGATGACGGCCAGCCCAACGCCCAACTCCACGCGAGCCTGCTCAAGCAGGTCGTGCGCTCGCATGGAGCGGCACGCGTTCCCGAGGAGTATTGGGGGGCCGCGAGACATTACGGAGTCTCAACAACATCGGCCTCCCCCGGCACCCCCGTTGGCCGGCCTGCGCCCCCGTCGGGAACCGGGGGCACGGGACGCTCCGTCTCGTCGTCCGGGAGATGGGACGCGCCTCCGAACGAGGCCGCGATCGAGCGCGCCAACTCCAGCGCCTCGGTCGCATCCGCCTCCTCCGACTCTCCGCCCGCCGGTGGAGGGACCTCCTTGGCCTTTAAAAAGGCCTCCCTCCCAGCCAGCGGTGGCTCCTTGGGGGGGAACTCTGGGCCGCTCCTCCCTTTCTCCCTCTTCTTCTTCTTTCCGCCCAACCTGGGGGACCCCGCGGACGCCGAGGAAGGGATGCCGCTAGCCGGAGCGTCCGGCTCCTCGCGGTCCTTCCTCTTACCGGCGCCAGCCCCGGCCATGGATGCGGAGGCCAGGGGACCCGTCTCCATTGCCTCCGGCGGGGACACCGGCGGCGAAGACACGGGAGTCGCGGGGGCATCACCCGCAGGCGGGGAGGAGCGCACCTCGGATGTTGTTGCGGGGGTCGTCCCCCGGTCCTTCCGGGCCCCGGTGCGAGCCACAGGAGGGGGCCGACAAGACGGTGGCCGCTGGGGAGATCCGCTGCCGCGCAGAGCGGGCACGCGGGAGGGGCCAGACAAAAGCGCGCCGCGTGTCCTTCGCCATCGCATCGGTAGCACACGCCGCTTCTGTCGGTGGGGCCGCTGCACTTGGCCCTGACGTGGCCAAACTCCAGACAGCGGAAGCATTGTAGCTTCCGCTGCGCGAGCGGCACCACGCGGGCCACGAGGGAGTCCACCACGACGGTGGACGCCTTTAACAGTCTGGCAGCAGCCGCCACGGGCGCGCGGACCCAGAGGGAGAATAGCCCGGCGGTGTTCGGGTGTTTGACGCCTACCGAGACGTCTTCCGCCGCGCAAGCCCCTGGGCCGCGATAGCCCCTCGAACCGCCTCCACGGTCGCCAGCTCCGTCAGCCCGCACACCCGGACCTCGGCCAATTTCTGGGGGCAGTGCACCTTTATGCCGGTGACCCCCAGCTGCTCCGCTAGCCTCGTCTTGAGGGCGGCAGCCTTGGCCGAGCCCTGTGATCCGGGTATCTCCAGGATCAACCCCCCGGTCACGGCGCGCCTCGGTCGCATCGACGCGATGCCGAGGTCGGCGACTTTGATAGCCGCCATCGCGTTGGCAACCCGCGTGGAGAAATCCTTCTCGACCCCCCCCCCCCCCCCCGCGGGGGCGGTGGTAGCCACCGCCGCCGTCCTGGGTGTGCGCGGGACCGTCACCGGGGTAGACCCGGGTGCGCGGATCTGTCGGGGAGCCGACGTTGACGCGGCCCCCGCACCGCCTCCAACACCACGACCTCCCCCCACGGCCGCCTTGGCCGTTTTTTGCGCCGCCCTTTTCGCCCCACGGCTCACAACCTGGGCCCACGTGCCTTGAGCGGCAGCGTTGGACACAGTGGCCAGGGCCTGGGCGCGCGGCACACCAGGCGTCACAAGTGCGGCCGCCCTCCTGGCGGCCTTCGCGGCTTTCCTGCGCGCCCGCCTTATCTGCGAGCGGGTGAGCTGGGCGGAGAACCCGCCCCGCTCCCCGCAACGGCGGGAAGCGCTCGGTCGCGCGCGAGAGGGGCAGACACTGGTCGGCCACCCCCTGTACCAGTCCCGGACCCCGCCGGAACACCCCGCGACGCAGCCGAGGGCGGCGAGGGCCCGGCCCCCCTTCTTCTTTTTCTTCGTCGATGACGAAATCAAAGGGGGCTTCGCAGGGGGGGAACAACCCCTCGCCCGCCCGAGGGCGCACCTGCGGAACCACCACCGGACCTGCCGGCACCCGCGTCCCGCGCCGCCACCTTCTTCTCTTTTCGAGACGGGGCAGAGGCCCCGTCCCCAGCAGCACCCGCCTCACCGATTCTGGCCCACTCCATGGCCAGGGTCGTCGGTGGAGCGGCCGGCTTTGACGCCGGACCGCCCAGAAACCTGCCCAGGGCCATGAGGCGCGCGTCGATGCGCCTCTCGATCTCCTCCATACGGCGCAACACGGCGTCCCACGGCTGTTCGGCGGGAGCGCCGGCGCTGCTACCGTGCGACGGAGGATCCGTTGTCGGGGCCGAGGACGGGGGGGAGGGCTCTCTCCTCCTCTTCTTCTTCTTCGTCGCGGCAGTGCCGCCACCCTCCGACCCACTCGGCAGAGGACTAGGCCTCGCCGCCGACGAGGGGCCCGGAGTAGCCTCCGGCCGGGCACCGGTCTCCGTCCAGGGGGGCACACAGGACGGGAGGAGCTCCGCGCGGGTGGGCAGCGGGACGGACGGGTGGAAAGGCATCGCCTCCGCTTCCGTCATGTCCACACCCCTCATCTTCGCCCGCGCTTCGAGGCGGGCGTACTTCCCACACAGGAACTCGAGCTCCCGTTCCTTGACGTGGAGGCACTCCCCAAGGGTGTGCGCTTGGTGCGTCAAGGCCCGCACCTGCGTCGAAAGCTTGTGGGATTTTATCTCCCACATCCCCTGGCGGAAGACCACCTCCCTGGCCGGCTTATCGGGGTTATCGCCCCTCTCGGCCCTGCCAGTCAACTCGGCAGCCACCGCCGACGCGCGTCTTATTGCGACGCGGATCGCACGCATGTCCGTGGTCTTCACGTGCTTAATAGCACTCACGACAGCGGCGACCGCGTCCAGCTCGCGCTGCGCCTGTCCGGCAAGGCCACCCACCGACATAGTTTCAGCCCAGTTCCTAAGATCCGGGCGCGTCGGCAGGTCCTTCATGACGGGGCCCCGTCTCCGCGGGTCCGTCCATACGCCGGGCTTTCTCCCGCGCTTGCCTGGTACGAACCCAGGCCTTCCACTGCAGTCCGTACCGCCATCGGACGATGGCAAGAGGGCGTCGGCAGGGTCGTCCCCCGTCGCCGGCCCGTCCTCCTCCGCCTCTGACTTGATCCGGGGACCAGCCCCGGACGCGCCCCTACGCCGGACCACCCCCTCGACGGTATCGCTGTCGACGTCCATAGACGCCGACCCCGCCTCTGAAATATTGGCGACCACACCGGTCGCCCCCCCTCCCTTAGGCCCGAGTCCCGAGGTGCCCGTTTCCCCTCCAGTCTCGTCGTCCGAGGAGATTACGACGGGCTCAGAAACGAGCCCGTCGCACCTCTCCAGAATAATGAGGGGCACCGCCCACGTCGTCCTGACGCACATCGTTGACGCAGCCGGGCGGACGGAGCCTGCCGACGACCCGCCCCGCGAGGAGGCCGTGATCGACACGGCGCCCGGGTTAAGCCGACCCATCAGCTGCGCGACCTCCTCTTGCACCACGAGGAGCTGTCTCACCTCCTCCGTCGCCTTTAGTTCCACGCCCCTGATGTACGGCCCACCTCTGGTGTTACGCGTTGCCGCACGCTGGGCGCTCCCGACTCGTGACAGCGAGGCCTTAGCCTCGCTCGGGATGTCTTCCCACTCTCCTTCCGAGTCCTGCGCCGGAAGGGAGTCGTCGTTAATACCACCCCGCGTCTGCTCCTCTCCTCCCTCCCCGAGGCCAGTCACCCGCGAAACCGCGATCGAGAACTGGTCCTCCTTTGAGGCCGGCGACCCGCCCGAAGCGATCGACGCCGGTCCTCGGTTGACGACATATAGCGGTCCTCGTTCGCTGGTGTTTGAAGGGCACCGCCCTGTGAAAATGAAGACTCCATAAGTGTCCCACGAGTAGTCACTTAAACGGTCGCGCAACGGTAGAGGTGACCTGCCGTTGCGAAGTCTTCACCCGAACCCTTAAGGGCGCGGACTACGTCTGGGGGACGACATTTCCCCAGCCGGATCGTGGTAAGGCGGAGCATACCCGCTCCACCCACGTGCCCCTCCGGGAGGGAACACGTGCCCTGGCACCGCCACTGGGGCTCAGGGTTTGGGGTTGTATTATAGAGGTTATCCTTACCTCGCGGTCCGGCCGATTAAGGCAAGACCATCGGTCCGCGGTGGCTTCGCATACCCTCGGGAGAAAACTCTCCGAGGGGTCGTCGTTCCACCGACCACGGATTACGATAATCCCGGAAGCGATGCGCTTGCGGGCTTCCCCACTAAGGCGGGGGGGGCGCACCGCAGCCACGGAAAACACTTCCGGGCTGCCGTCCAGCTCGGGGCGGAGCGATTCTGCCCGAGAGGACGCCCCTACGGACGAGTCCGATTACGGGGGTGAAAGAGAATGCCATGCCCGCGTCCGCGCCTCTACCCGACTATGTCGTGCAGAGACCCCGGGAGCACCACGTGGAGGTGCGGTACATGGTCTTACCCCGGTCGGGCCTCCAACTTCGTCCAAATTCTCCGCTCCGGGCTGCCTCTGGATCCTCCCCGCGCGGCCATAAGGCCCGGGGGTACCACCAGAGGCGACGACCCGGTTGAGAGAACATGGAACCCATCG
Organism: Andrena trimmerana; assembly: GCA_951215215.1. Classification (NCBI taxonomy): domain Eukaryota; kingdom Metazoa; phylum Arthropoda; class Insecta; order Hymenoptera; family Andrenidae; genus Andrena; species Andrena trimmerana. The sequence goes on from OX578062.1 coordinate 14,617,452, forward strand.
GAGTTCCCCATCGACCATGCGCCGGCAAGCCGACAGCCGATGAAGTGCCCTTCCAAAGCTTCGTGGATCCGTTTCGTGATCAGCCGAGGACTCCCTTCAGGGCGACTGATCGGATCCCGATCTCGCTCCCACAGTACACACCCTAGCCGATCATGCAAGCTCCTGCGAACATTAACATTTATAAGAAAACATGTGTTAAATTATTATCTACTAAACAAGACGCTAAACATTCGCACTTCGCGCATAACCATACTTTTCTGTCTTGCAGATGATGTGAATGTCGATTTCCGCGACGTAGATAATTGGAAATTATTCAATTTCATAATTACCTTTGCCTTCTGGATACGTCGAGATATTGATGGATGAAATTACTTGGAATATTCTTCGATTTGGCCGGCACTGATTGCCACTGCCAGTAACTGCCACCACGAAAACGAACGCAAACTGGACGTAGAGTCTTGACCAACGCTCTTCAAATCGACAATCGGATTGGCTGCGCCATAGTGCCGAAACTCATGATTGGTCAAGACTCTATGTCCAATTTACATTCGTTTTCGAGGTCTGAGATGACAGAGCCTGCTACCAATCTGATGTCAGATTGGCAACAGATGGTTATCTGGGACGCTATAATTGGTAAATACCTGTTTGGGATCCAGCTCAAGTAAATTTGGATTCTGAACAAGTTGAAGCCACACGTCAAAACGTTTTCTGTCTTTATCTGGATTTGGAAATCGATGTCGGGTTGAATGTGTATCTGAACATCCAGGCACAGCACATAAATGCCAGGTACGACGACCCATCTGGTATCTGTGACCAATAATTAACGCGGCGTCAATAATTGGAGGGTTCAATTACTTATTTTGTTAATAGTTTATTTCTTACCTCTTAATATGATGCTTTCCTGCACTCTCCTGTGCTGATTATGTTCTATTCCCGCCACAAAATAATCTCATCAGCGCCATCTGTTACCAAATATTTTCAACTTTATTGATCCCAACGCCTCTGGTGGATTGAGCCGCCCACTAAATTTTGCCAACAGAAATATATGGGATGTGCCCACCCCTGGCCTAGACTGAAACGGAACGGTTTTCTCTGCAGTCTATGCGCATAATGCGTGAATTGGAACACGGCCATGGTTGGCGCCTCAAAGTGACAGAAAATATAACCTATGTATATGCTATATGACAATAAATGTTTATTGGCTATTTCGTTCTTTTACGCTACATTTGTGAACATTTTATCATCCTTCCAAAACAGTATTATTACGCCGCAACAGTATCTTTAGGAAATCGGGTATAGCATGTAGGTTATATTTTCTGTCATTTCGAGGACAGAAAATTCGCTCCTCGAAGTGACAGAAAATATAACCTAACTAAGAGACTGTACAAATGTTTATTACGCGTTGTATTTATATACTATTTCTGATGGAAATTTATAGAAATAAGTGTGTTACGTCCCTACTTCCTATTTGAGGCGTGATTTTAGGGAGTTTATACTTTTGTTCCGCTTTTGAGCTAGTCCAGGGATTTTAAGCTCTGGGATAGTTGAGTACGACAGATAACAGATTATAACGTATTTTAATTTCGTAATTACCTTAATTTGGCCGCGATGATTGCAAATCAATAGCAATTAATCGCTACTTCATGGGCGCGTCAGGAATTCCGTTGATTTCGGTTGTTGTTTCGAGCCTTGGTGGTGCCCAATCTCCAATGAACAAAGTATGACCGAAGTTCGGTGTTTGCTGATTCTTTCTGATTATTGGGGGGTTGGTGACTCCCAGAATGTCTTTATTGGTCGCCGGGGTTTCTTGAAATTGTTTGAACAATTTCCGAAGCTGAACCCGTCGCCCCGCGCGATAATTTCTCCGCATTCGTTCTTTGGAATTTTTAATAATAATTATTTAATTGACAAATGAATCACTCTCTACCTTCCGCACCAGGGGCTACTGCGGGCAACGTTCTGTTCTTCAGCGGCACCGTCGGCGGAGGGAAGCGTGATTTCTCCTCATTTGCAACATTTATTTAGAATTTCGTAATATTTGAACTAATCGCGTGGATCAAGGCCTGCGCTTAATCTCTGGTAAAACCGCGGGCAACGTTCTGCTCATAGGTAATGCCCGTGAACTGTCAATGCACATTTTCGTTATTGAATTCACTTTTCCAAAAGACGAACGCCCGATTATTAGGATGGGGAATCTGAGGGGTGGAAACACTTCACTCATTGATATTATAATAAAACAATCACCTTTATTTTCCTTCGATGTGATTTTAACACTTTATAAGTCTTTCAAAAAAACGTATGATAAGAATTGGTAGTTTCAACTACAGTGATTACTTTTATAATGAATATTAATTGAACAGTAATAATAATAATTAATGCTGTAATAATGATGATTAATGATAATTAATGCGCTCCGTTGGTGGTCGGTCCCTTTTTTACAGGGCTGTCGATCACTCTTTCTCCAGGTTTGTCACATGACAATTAGGACGGTGGGTGATGAAATCCTCCAATCATCTGCCGTGGGATCCACCTGAAGAATTCTTTCCATCGGGATCTCCGAGAGTTTTGTTTACTGCAGAATTTGAGCTATTACGCACCTATTTCGGTGTCTTCTGCGTGACTTAAGACGTATTTCTGCCGTTATACGAAACCCTCAGCAGCGTCGATAGTTAAATTCTTATTTTAATTCATTTTTAAGATGTTTACGCTATTTAGTTTTCGATGTGCTCTGTACGATTGGTTTCGTACAGCCCACATACTAAGGATTGAAGTTAATATACATCGGTTCCGTATTGGAGCTCGAATTACGGGAAATAATGGGAGGGCAAACTTCTGGCGATGATCAGAAGCGCAGCTTCGTGAAGGTGTTGACTCCGTTGGCGGAAGGGGCCTCTGACCCATCAGCTGGTGTCCACTGGTCCCCTTGGTGTGCGCGCGGTTAGCTAGCTGGTGTGCGACTAGTTGGTGTACGGCTACCTCCTTCGATCTGGTCCTCCTGGTCACTGTTGCCGTTTGTCGATTCTTAACTTAATTCTTCTTATCGTAGATTACGAATTACAATGCCTTATTGGCAATATGTTATATATGAGGTGGTTATAATACACCTAAGTACGAAATAGTAAATATACTTGATTAAAGGTTAGATAATAGTAAACTCTACGTCACGGGACGTGACACCGTGCAAATTTTACTTCTATAAAAATTTATTAGTAAACGGAATTATACAACATGTTTCTTGAAATTAGTCGTAACATTTAGGCCGTTATAGATTTTAAATTGTTTCCGATAAGATTTAATTTTAATTCCTATCACGCGTAGCGTTACAATCTGTTTCAAGACTTCACCGGTAACGTTGCATGCGACACTAAAATGGTAAGGGGGTCCTAGGACCCCCCAAACCGGTGACAGAAAAATACATTGGTTGATACGTCTATTCTATACCTTGTCTGTGGTACTACATTACCGCGGAGCCAACCTATGTTACCGCGCACAAGCATTGTACATACTTTTATACGTTAATTATAAACAAAGCAAATATTAAAAAAACTAAAGCTATAGGAATATTAGAAATAATTAATTATAAGTATTAGCAAAAGCGCAAAACAAAATAATATGTATTAAGCGAGCAAAATGCAAAATATCGAATAACGACTCACTGCGTATGCGCCAGCCCGCCAATTTCCCAGTATAAAAGGAGGCGCACGCAGCACAGCGCCCGATTCAAGCTACATTCAAAAACACACGCTTTAGTTGATGAATGTTTAGCCCTGGAGGAAGCTTAAGTTTCAACCAGTGGGATGCAGCTCGCTCCGGAGACGGTAGTGGCGGATCTCCAGTGTATAAAAGTTACTGGTGCACCTCTTTGGACTAATCATTTTAAAACTATAGAACCTTGCTTTCGCAAAGGAGTATAGTCTTGAGGAGTATAGAACAAAACTCTGTCAACAGTAACGAGCTCACTCCGGAAACGGTAGCGGCCGTTCTTACTACAGACGTTGGCAAGAGACACGAGCTCGCTCCGGAAACGGTAGCGGCCGCGCTCTGCAACATATATATATATATATATATATATATATAAAACCGAAAAACATAAAAAACATATATAAAATCGTAGTCGTAAGCAATATTATAATTGTTATTAGGATTAAGTGTTATTTGAGTAGAGACATTGTTAAGTTTAAGTTGGATTGTACTCCAAAATTCTTACAACGAACCCCCCACCTATCCTATATTCGAGGGGAGGCCGCTCTCCTCTCGAGAACCTGAAGCGTTTCAGTTATCTCCGGGCAACCGGACATAACAGGTCAGATATTTTTGGTGACAGCGGTGGGATATCTCGTTGAGAAGGAAATTTTCGCTTAGTAGAAATCACTCCAAAAGTGAATGTTTTTCTTAGAAATTTTTTCTCTATCCTACAGAGACTTAAAACTTTACAATGTCTAACACACTTGGAGACGCAATGGCTAACCTAGCAATCAATACGGAGACTCAAAGAACTCCAGAAAATATAAACAATCCAGAAACTATAGAAACGGTAGTGTTTAGTGAATTAACGAATAGCGCACGTCGTTGGAAATGGGACACTCGCGAAGGTTTCGTTTAATTTTAAAGTCTTTAGTTTTAACTCTAGTTTAATCTTAATTATAAGTCTATTTACAATTATGTACAATAAAGGAATTATGAAGCACAATTCTACAAGGTTTAACAGCGGCACTATGTTTCCCCCGCGGTAGGAAGACTCTAAGTTAATAGCGATACACGTGGATTCGGCTCAAATCCAGTTGCAAGCAAAGCAATTAGCAGGCGGAAGTTATTAGTCAGGTTTTACCTCTCGGACGGCTCGTCGACTAGTAGATCGAGGAAATCGCCGTCGATTTCCTCGAATCCACGGGCTCTCCCCCTTCCATCGATCGCCGATCGATGGAAGGGAGACATGATCGATGCTCCACACGAGCGCGGTGGGGGGTCTTACAATAAGTTGTCACGCCTGGGTTCGTCCGATTTCGGGAGATGGCGCAACGAGTACTAATTCTTCTGAACAGGTAGAAACTATAGAAGATGAAAATATTCCAGGAACTTCAAATCCTCAAATTAATATGAATACAGCTACGAATGTATATCCTCACCTACCACACATCAGTTTATGCGACACAGCAGACACAGTAACTTCTTTCAATGGTAGAAATATACCACTACATCAATTTATTAAAAGTTGTCGACATGCATGACGCATGATAAACCCTAACGCGGAATACGGATTAGTCCAGCTCATAAAAAATAATCTTTACGGACAAGCTTCAAGAGTAGTTTTAAGCCGAGAATATAACACAATCGGCGACCTCATATCTGTACTAAGCTCGCGTTTCACTCCATTACACACATCAATTCAATTATACGGCGAATTATCAAAAATCGCGCAATTACCGAACGAAACAACAGTAGACTATAGCAGCCGTGTATCTAACTTACTCCTACAAATTAGACATTGTAACACAATAGAAGTACCGGGGCATGAAGCTCAATTCAATTTTAACGCAGAACTAAATGCTGTTAAAGCCTTTCCGACAAATTTAAAGATCGAAATACACAATAGAATACATGAATGCACCTTCAGCAGTCTTGATCGCGCTATCAATGTCGCCATAAAAGCGGCAGCAGAATGTAACGAGTACCAAATAAGAACAAGAATAGCAACGGGAATAACACAGATTAATCAATGTACAAACTGCCTCGGATATGGCCATGACGTCACCGCCTGCAGTAGCCAGCAAGTTTTACGCGCCAACTGGCGACAAAAAACATGTCAATATTGCAAGAAAACAGGACATACAATACAAGAATGTAGGAATCTTAACCCGCCGGTCTTAACATCCGCCATCAATGGTGATTACCCCAATAAACGTCAGCAACAGGAACATCCTCATCAACAATCCAATATGAGGTACGTCCGCGTTATTATACACATTTCACTTACTTCATTCACTTATTTCTTTCACTGTAAACGCAAGTGAACCGAGTATTAATTCCGTGTATACGTTTCTTACAGTTCTGGATCCGCAACGCCAAAAACAGTGAAAACGCCAAAACCATCAATCGTGCGAATCCTGGGGCGGGATTACCCGTTGACATCAACAGCGTATGAACGGCTCATGATAGGAATTCGCATTGGTATGGATTCGTGCCACGTCGAGATCGCCATAGTCGACAATAAAGGTGGCGAGTTGAGCTTCTCAATGTCTACGTGGAAGGTCCTACTGCAAAATGGGGCTGACATTCTTAAAAAATTACGCGACAACGTAACAACACCCCAGACCCACATCCAAATTGATCATTTGTGAATCGAATTCACGCGCATGCACAATGATCAACTCGTCAAAATCACAGATAATCGCGTTACCTTATACATGACGGAAGTTACGATGCGAAAACTGTTCGCGTATGAACATTGCATCGATCAGTATTGCATCGATCATATGTTCACTTGGTTGACTGAAAATATGTACGCTGTAGCCAGTAAATATACCGCGTTCGTAAACGTTCTACGTAGCGCTACCGCACCAACAGATTATGTGGAATCAATTTCCGAAAGCGATCACAACAACATTCTTTGATTGATTGCGAATTGTTAGCGTTAGGAATGCAATCCATGTTGCGCGATGTAAACCACGTACCACTATAGTACATGCATTTATATGTTTAATAATAAAGGTATAACAATTTTAAATAAATGTATTTTTATTCAGAACAGTATGTGTTTATTCATGTATATCCATACGTTCATAAAACGTTATTCGTATGGGGCGGGATATTCTTGCTCGCGTGGTAAAGGTTGCAGTTCTCATCGTTGCGCCCACCGTCACTGCCATCGTTGTACTCATCTTCGCCGTTGTACTCGTCTTCGCTGCGGTTCTCATCGCTATAGAAAATAGAAAAAAATTGTTATATATTCGTTTCTTTGCATATGACGCGTAATGTAGATGTGTGTATGACTTACATTAGGTGTCGCTACGTATATAATTCCATACTTTATGGACATTCTCCAGCGCGCAAACACCGCCGTCGTTGTGACACGCGCATCGTGAGGTATTCGTTGAAGCCATAGATTTCAGGTTAGGAACGTCGGGATCCACGGTGTCAGGCGTGATACCGCAATAATCATCGTCAACTTCGTAGCCGCCGTCGTCCTCAACGGTTCGAGCGTTGGTAATCTTTTTCCCCTTCGGCTTGTACACATCGCAGATATCTTCGACGATTATGTCCGGTAGTACTTGCAGCATCCAGGTTTTCTTTTCCGCACCATTCACGATGGCGAAGTCAATGTTCGCGGGTGCGCTGGCGAGCAGTTCCGGAAGTTTCCAGTATGGAACGCAGCCATCCGACCAGCGGAGACCGTGATGATGCTTCGCGAGCCAGGACGCTTGACATTTCTCGAACGAATTCAAATGATTCCAGAAGTATGGCGGCTCGAAGATCCAGTGGCTGATCGTCGACGTTTCATCGGTATTGCTGCTCCTGCTGCTTGTGCGAATCGCGATCTCTTTCACGACGAAATCACGTTCGGTTTTGAAACCTTGCATGTCGACAACGGCGAACATCATTATTCGTATAAGTAGTAGCGTCGGTGACGAATCAGTACCTGCGGACTTTGACATCTACATCACCGTTTTAAAACAGTAGCAGTATCCGCAGTAGTAGTAGTAGTAGTATTAGTAGTAGTAATAATAATCGTTCACGCACGCACACTATATTAGTTTGCGTACCACGTTTGTTAAAGGGTTGTATTCGACTATACGATCGTGTATCATCAAACTGTACGCGGTAGTATTAGCGGGAACATTTTCTTTGAATTCAAAATCTATTCGCACGTCCACCGTGGCGCTCTTCAACGACTCGTTTTGCCTAGAACAATCTATGACCGCAATAGGCGCGTATTTACGGAATTCGATCGCATTCAGCAATGGTTCTCTGTGACCATAGTACGATCGACCGAATTTCGCGTACATATCGTACAGGAGTCAAAGTTCAAGTCGTCGTACGGAAACGCCTCGGAATTTAGGTAGAGTCGAAGGTTCGTTAGATTATTCGAGTCAAATCTGCTCGCGGATTTATCGGGACAATTCTTTCGATCGGTTTGCGTGCCGAATAACACGTATCGGGGTTTCTCGATTTGCGACGTAGCTTTCACGGCCCACGTGTGTTTCGTTGTAGCTTGCAGTAACGGGTACTCGTGCAAGCTCCACGATCGGAAACACATCGCGATCGGACGACCGCTTTCCAGGATACGCAGCATCGATAGTTTATTCACTTGCTCCAAAACGACATGCGACATACGCTACTGCACCTTGCGTATCTCCAGTTTCGGCCACGCGGTGGCGGAGGTGCAGTGCATCACGTTCGTATCGACTCGTGATCGTATGAGGATCAGCTCGTGCCGCGCGTTCATCACGATATGTTTGTAATCCTCGCAGAATCCTAATAACACGTTCAGGGGTACGCAGAAATTGAAAGCACCCGAATGAAAAATGTCGTTATCGTAATCGATGGCATAATTCTATATTTTGGTGTTCTCAGTCACTGTTCAACCGACTCGCACGTCGCACGCTTCTATTAAGCATGCTACATAAAAGCATACGCGGTATTTAGTTATTCTAACTTTCCTTGATAAAGGTCTAAATATTGACCGAAACGTCGGAAGATGATACTTTCTATACTTGCAAATTAGCTTTTATAAAAAATTTTTTAACTGACCGAAACTGTGCGCCGAAATCATATTTTAATTTTTTTTAAATTTTACGGTCGAAATTCTAACTTCATTATTTAAAATGAATGGCGAAACTCACACACCTACAACCCAGGAAAGTTTCTTCATATCAATTGCAAGACAATTTGGACAACAAAGTTCAAAGAATCTCAAGGACTTATCTAACAACAGATTGAAATTGATCAAGATAAGTAACAGAAAATTGTTTTTATTAAAATGCAGAACAAATTGTGTCATCCCAGATTTCATATCTAACAATTTAATAGACACTTCTAATTTTTTTACGTCTTCTATTTCGGCTTCTTGCTAATTGTTGAATTTACAAAATAGATACTCGAGAAAATTACTTAACATTGCCATTAAAGACACACATAACATTCAAAACTGTATTACAAATAGAATAGCTCAATTGAACGATGAAATTCTTTTCACCCTTCCTCCACATATTTTTGACAAGTTTTGCACTTTTGAGAGTAAGAAATACACAAAATTGTTTAAAATCCAAAAAAATAAATGTATTAGGAAATTCAACAATTTACTAGCAGCTAAGAACAACAGTTTTAGCAACAATTTTAACGGTTTTAATTCATTCAACAACTTTGCCTCTAATTTTGATAACAACAATTGGTTGAAAAATCTCTCTGACGTAGAAATTCCAGTGAATGTTAAGAAAGTATTAGTTTTGGGACCAAAACATGCTTTATGTGCCCCGAGGAATTTTATCACCTCTCCTAAATTTATTGCCTCAGTTGAGTCAGGGTTAATGAAAATTAATGATGAGAACACACATACCACAACTAGAATTAGAATGGTCAATAAGATTTTGAACTTCACTACCAATCAGTAAAAAATTAACAATCCATTACTTTCAAAATCTGAAATTATCGAAACAAAAAAATTTTTTCAAGAAAATAATAACCCTGATAACCAGGTCCGCCAGCAGGATCTGCCGGCAGACCCTGCCCGGCAGGGCCTGCCGGCAGATCGAGGGCAGATCGACGGCAGATCCTGCCGCCCGCCTGACACATCGAACAGCGCCATCTAAAGGCAACAATTGCCAAACAATTCCCTACACGTGACGTCAGATGGACCTACGCACCAACACAAATGTACAGTTATTGCTTTGTGTATCCCCTCCCTTTCTACTACACGTGAATAATTGATAGACGGGAGAAATGGAGCAGTGGATTCTGCTCACTTAACCTGTGAGCAGATTTTTGAGTTTGTTAAATAAGTTTTCTATTTACATGTTTCAAAAGGTATGTATTTGTCTTTAAAAACATACAATGGTTACAAATACAAAATAACAAAAATGGCACATATAAATCAGCTTTCAATATTTACATATAGATGTGGTGATTCTAGATGCAAACATAAGTCAATTTTTTTGAGAACGAAGGGCGATATCAGAAACTTTTATACTATATTCTAGACTTATATTTTTGCATAGAATCACCACTTCTTCTTCGCTTGTGTTGAATCTGAAAACAAATACAATATTAGTATAAAATTGAAACGATACTGGGAAAGTACCGATCAATGAGTAATTTATTAAACAGGCGCTGAAAAGTACCGAATGGTGTTCATTGCGAACGTCGAGAGTTAAAAACTTTGCTTCAGTGATGCTGAAGTAAAGTGAGCACTGAAAAGTACTGTTTGGTTGTATACGTTTAAAAATACTGGCGCTGAAAAGTGCCGATTGTTGTTCCTTATGAACGCCGAGGGGCAGTTCCCGTTGTATTCGTTTAAAATGGGCACTGAAAAGTACCGTTTGGTTTCTTCGCCACTGTAAAAGGAGACACATCTCTACTTTTAATGGGCATATTTCTGAAAAATAAAATATTACAAAATGAAATATATAAAATATAAATTGTGACTTTTACTGTCATGACACTAAATGTCGTGATGTTTAATGTTATGTTAAAACGGACCTTCTTCAGGGGTCATCAGCTTCTTCTCCGGGCTGCTGGTCGCTCCAGAAATCGCGGGGCATTCGTACTTCCTGGGCTGACGATGCTGGACAACGCTTCCTACAGCGTAGCCTCTCCTTTGCTGCCTTGATCTCTGCTTGCATCCGCAACTGGAAGTCCGACCGAGTTGGCTTGCGGAACTTTTGGTTTTGAACCACACCGTCTGAAAAAGAAATGTATGCAAAGTACGTTAGCATCAGTGGAACATACAGTAATAGTAGCAATAATTCTATGTTGTCCTAAAAACGGCACTTATTTAAACATTTCCCTTCTACTGATACAATTAAAGCATATTGCACATCTTATTACTGCTCATTCAGAGTTCAGTTCTCGCTATCAAATGACATTTTAGTTCTGAATAATGATACAATATTAAAAACGGCCCCTAACGTCTACAATAAAAGTAGTTTATTAACTGTGATATTTTACTAACCCACACTAACCCACACTAACCCACATCTCTTAGACGACATAAATAATATTCATTTGAAAATGAATACAGATTCTAGGTGAAAAATATATTATCGACAAAATTTAGTACCTAATAACAATGGACATATTTTCGGTTTGCGTAATTTCAATGTTAACTATGAGAAATATTTTTGTTTTATCCAATTTCAGTGTTAACTGTGAGGAAGGGCAATTTACAGTTGCTCAAAGATTAGGAGAGCGGCACACGACCACGGACATCGTGCAACTTTTAATAGACTTTCATAGTTTCGGTGCTCCTTTCCCAAAGGAATTCATTTGTGATGGGGCGAGAGCATTATTAAATGCTGCGGTATTAACATACTCTCGCTTTTCTAACATACAAGAGTATGCAGACGCAATGAAAAATACGGAAAACGTAAAAACGCGCATTCGCATGGATGTGGCGCATTTTAAAAATAAATATAGGAAACTATTGAAAAATATTAATCGCAGAATATTTTGCTCATATATGGCAGCTATTGGGCGTTTGCTAATGACCCAAAATTTAAATGAGGCAGAAGACATAATTCTTGCAATTTTTTTGTTAGAAAATTGTGTGACATAAGGGTTTCTGCAAAACGGAGAAAAGACTGAATGTCTTAAAAAGAAAACATGGCTAACTACATTAGTAACCAGTGAGTGTGAAATTTCATATCTTAAATAACTTCCTAAATTTAACTAATATGTTTTAACTGTTACGAGCCGGGGCTGCGGCAACGCGCGAGGCCGGTGAGAAGGGTATTTCTCAAGGAATATGGTTTATGAGTTTGTTAGTTAGGTGCGCGGACGAGCCTGATGCGTAATCAGGGAGCCGCTAGGATTATTGACGGCGAGGACGAACCTGATGCGAAATCAGGGAGCCTCTAGGAATGGAGTCAAACGCGGACGAACCAGATTTTAGTAATCAGGGAGCCGCAGGAGAGTGATACGTCGTGAACGAACCCGATGCGAAATCGGGGAGTCACTAGGATGAAATTCACAGACGAACCTGGTGCGAAACCAGGGAGCTGTTAGGAGGTTGGATTATTCACAGACGAACCTGGTGCGAAACCAGGGAGCTGTTCGGAAGTTGGTAGATTTACAGACGAACTTGATGCGAAATTAGGGAGCTGTAGGACACGGACGAACCTGATGCGAAATCAGAGAGTCGTAGGAGGGTAAGGTTTCGTGGACGAATCCAGTGCGAAATTAGGGAGCCACTGGGTTGGTGAAGATTCCTCGTTTTGGATGGTAAATGCGAACGAATCTGATGCGAAATCGGGTAGTCGCGGGAAATGTTAGTAATGCCTCTGTTTGGGAAAGCATTAATTCCCAAAGCCGCCACTCTCACTCTCGGCGCAGCACCTCTTGAACTCAGCTCAGCGTCACAGATCGACTGTCGATCCGCCAATCGAAAACGCTGGGCAACGGTCAATCACCAATCATCGACGCTCCGCGACCGTCGATCATCCAATCAGCGCAACGCTTGACGCTGTTCCAGTCGGTTCAAGAATACGTATCAACTAATCACTTCTCATCACATTTATCGATTACCAATCAGATTTTCCCACGTCCGTCGATATTCGAGACTGTTCGAGACGACGCCGGTAACGGAAATTATCATCCATCTTAGAATCACTCTTGTTCTCCGTGCGTCCATAGAAGGTCGTGTCGCGTGCGGTTTCATTTGCTGTGTCACACTCTTTATGCATTTCTCACTAGCGAGTATCGAACAAGTATCGGTAAATGTTCATAGTCTGTTCAGCGAACAGTTCTCATCTCATTGGAACACTCACCTCCTTGCAATTAATCTAATTGCAAGGAAGCCACGTGGTGCATCCACGCGGTGGCATTCTCATAGTCTCAGTGCATTATCATTGTAAATCGTCTCAGTGCATTATCATTGTCATCATCTCAGTGTAAACTCACGCTCATCAACTCATCGAGTTTTTTAAATAAAGTGACTAGTGATTTTCTCATAAACTGTACCTTTTCACCGTCGGTCCTAACCTCACTCTCAACTGGCGTGCTCACCGTTGCACAATCTCAAACAGCCTCGTAACTCTTAATTTATGTTTGATCCAACTCGAGCGGTAAAGCTGTATCAGCGGGTGAGTGCTACTAATATTATAAGGATCGCTGGGTAAAAGATGGGTTTTAACGAATCTACTCCATTTAGACGTGAACACCATTCGTGTATTCAATAACTAATTATTCTACAAATGTAAGTGTCGCGATTAAATAGTATAGTAAAAGTGTATAAATTACCACTGTAGCATGCAGAAAAGGAAGATTGAGAAACGCTGACCATCAAGACGTTTCGCGATCACGCTTGTAGGCCGCCCGAGAGGAGAGGCGTGCGGGCGCGGAACTGCGACTCGCGAGGCTCGCGCTTGACGACGCGTTTGTTGATTTCGGCGGCCGCGGATAGCAACGATTGGGTATAAGTTAGAGGACCGCAAAGGCATTTCCTTCTTCGCTGTTCCGAGAGAGAGGACGAGGTACGACACACGGCCGCTCTCGGACAGCTTAGGGCAGGGCCGTCCAAGGGTTTGCTCGCACGAGCAACCGCGAGTTGCTCTTCGCTCTTGGAGGCACGGAGCCAGGCCCAAGAGCGAAATGTCTTCTTGGTGGGGGAATCTGTGAATGTAGTGGTAGTAGGAAGTAACTACGTAGTCACTCACACTACGCCACTATCCCCACTCTTTTACGGCTGCCGTTCTTGCCGTCGCTCTTGCCTTCGCTCGCAGCTACCCGCGGCTTCTCTTCAAGGGTAAGAGCAAAACTTGGACGGGCCTGGCTTAGGGACTCCGGCAGGAGAGTTCGGCGATAATACCTGGACGCCTACTGGAGGAACTAGAGTCTGTTTCTGGACGCTCGACCGATATGGAGAGTACGGCGATAATACCTGGACGCCTATCGGTCGAGAGAGTACAGAGCATCTCATTAGAAAAGAGAGGAGAGTACAGGAGAATATGCCTGGACGCCCGTTCGATATGGAGAGTTCGGTGACAATACCTGGACACCAATCGGACGGGAGAGTACAGAGGAATTCCTGGACGCCTCATTAGAATAGAGAGGAGAATACGGGAGAATATGCCTGGACGCCTGTTCGGTATGGAGAGTACAGCGATAATGCCTGGACGCCAACCGAACGGGAGAGTACAGAGGAACTCCTGGACGCCTCAGTAGAATAGAGTCACGAGAGTACAAAGCCCCTTTCTTAAATACCCGATCGTTGAGAGAGGAGAGTACGGGAGGATATTCCTGGACGTCCGTTCGATGTGGAGAGTTCGGCGACAATACCTGGACGCCAATCGAACGGAAGAGTACAGAGTAACTCCTGGACGCCTCATTAGATTAAAGTCAAGTGCCGTCTGCACAATAGAATCTTGACAAATTGTATAAATGCATCGAGACGTAACGTCTGACCTTCGAAATTTGTAGCCCTTCCTGTCAACCAAACATGTATTCCTTCCTAATCCGAATAAATCTTGTCTGTCCAGCAATTATCCATATTCTCCTGTCAATCCGAAAGGCTACACCACTAATTTGCACGGTGTTGACGCACTGGCGATGCGGGGCGTACGAGTGGCTATTTCAAAAGTGCCAAATAGAATATAAACCGAACTCACGGATTCTATGAGGTTAATTATGATTCTGACGGAGACTGTAGCTCGATCTTACTAAATTTAACCAACTCTGTACGAGCGTGACACGACGTTACTCTACGCGTCACTGTACTGCTTTTAACCAACGAGGGTAGAAACCAAAGGGTTTATGTAGTCCCAGAAATGAGTGGGGATTTATTAGGAGTTTCCATATAAGGTGTTACATGGGCCCTTCTGGCCCTTTCCGTGCTTGCTGTCCGCGCGTCGCTTTATTTCGTAGACGGCGATTCAGCGGAATCGCCTCTCGCATGGCAGTCACGTTACGGTGAGCCGCGTAGCGACAGCCGTAGGGACAACGTGACCGCCGGCGGCCCGGGCCCGGAAATTTCCGACGCGTACGGCGGGCGACAACTGCCGATGGGGCAGTTTCCCCCATTCGCGAGAATTAATCGGGGCACGGCCCATAACCGGGATTGATTGAGGCATCATTCTTATTCCAGAGCTCGAGCTAGGAAGTGACGACGGACCAGAGGACCGTCTAGATACCGCGGCCACGTCTCCGCGTAGATTCCGCGAAGCACGCTCGGCCGATAGTAATTCGTAAGAAGGGTAACTCCGTCCGACATACCGAGAAACGGCCTCGCCGGGAGAGCCCTTGCGCGTTAATCGAGATCGACGTAGGACCGCGTAGAAATCCGACGTTTAGAGACAGTGCGGTACGACGGGCTCCAGGCCACCGACTTCCGAGTGCCATCCGAGAGCACAACCAGCGACCACGACCTACCCTTGGGTCAGCGACACAGCCAGCGACTGAAACGCTAGACGGCAAGCGTGCCACGCGCGATACCCGAGCGACACCGCGAGCGACAGCCGGGACGAAGCGCTGTCTCGAGGTAGGATAATCTTATTTCATGTAACAATATATTTATCATTATCGTTTCTCCCTTATATCCCTTGTACTCTATTATTACAACCCCCGTATCACCTTCCATATTCCCGGTAAGTATAGTCAAGGTGGGCCTCAGCCCTTTGATAGAGCAAGAACCCGGTAAATCATTCCAACCGCTCGGGGTGATTTACAAAAGTTCCTTCAGGACGTAACAAAGGAAATCCTTCGGGGTCGTCGTCGTGTCACTCCCGTTCCCATGGTCGTGATCCAGATGGTCGAGATCATGACCCCCCTTAGTGGTGTATGATAAGCAAAAGGATTTTAGGGCGTTTTCCCTTCTCAGAAGCGAGCTCGAAAGTGGTTGAGAGTGGTGTATGGGAAGATTCCAAATACGTAACATAACTAACTTTTAATAAATACTTCGGTTAAATGTAGTACAATTTTCATTGGGAAAAATTTTCTCATACAAAAAACTTTTCACGAGTGATTCCGAAATATTAAGTTTGAAGATCTATCTTCTTTGAAAAAAAATTATTTTATCTATGCGAAGTACAAGTTCAGAATTACATACCTGGTGACATTTATACATCATGATAATATTCTCTGTGGCTCTTGATATTTTATTAGGCTATGAAGAAATGGAAATGGTAGAAATTGAAGAAGGGAGAGGTACGGAATTTAACATTGAAGCAGAAGAAAGTGCACCAGCAGTAATGAATTATAGGGGACAATGGGCGAGTCAAATTTTGGAAAACGCGAAGCCTTATTTTGAACAGGAAGGTTCCGAAATAACTGCATTTTATTTGTATACAAATATCATTTCTAAAAAATTGCTGAGAGATTTAGAATTATTTCCCATATGGGGAAATATATTAAGTGAAAAATTTAATTATGGTCGCATTCCTGCATCCAGTGCATCCGTGGAAGGGGAGATCAATAAAATTAAAAGCATATTAATAAAAATATACAAATCTCCAGTTAGGGTGGATCAGTTTGTAACAGATCACATTGAATACAGGGTCATTCGTTAAAACTGCAACCCACGCGCGCGCGAACAGGTAAATTTGGCAACACCGCCTCACAGACGCATTCCACTACAACCATGCGCCGATACTTCCGCCATCTATGAGCCAACGATGAAAGTGTAGTCTTTCGCCAGAGAATATTAAATTTGACGTAGTAGACGGGTAGGAGAACGGTAGCCATTTTAAGAGTGCAACCGCGCCGATCCGGTTATCTACGTATGCAATGGTCCAGCAGCGATATTAGCTCAGAGTTGGGCAAAATGTAATCTAATTACAATTTACAAATTACGATTAAAATGTAATTGTGTAGTTGATTACACATTATTTTCTGTAATCGTTAATGTAGGTGGTTGACCACAATTTTATCAACTAGATAAATTAACGATTACAGAAAATAATGTGTAATCAACTACAGAATTACAGTTTAATCGTAATTTGTAAGTTGTAAGAAGATTACATTTTGCCCAACTCTGTATTAGACCACGCTGACGCGTTGGTGGCCCGGGTTGAAGAATTTGGGGCTGTTTTCGCATAACTTTTGAACTACAAAAGATATCGGAATGCAATTTGCGCCATAAAATGGGGACAAATTATCCCCTTCTAATGGTGGAAAATTTACCAAATTTTACGTTTACTTAATTTTTCTTTTCTTAATTTTTTAACCATAATTGTTGCGAAAAGCTTTTGGAAACTGTTTATTTAAATACTTTATATAATGCTCTTTTTAAAATTCATGGCGCCGATAAACAATAGGCTAGTTGTCCCTGTATCATTACTTTCACTAATTGAGGACATAAATTTTTATTCAAATATATATTAGTTCTGCAGCCTCAGAATCTAATTCTCTGGTTTCCTTTTTCGTGATTTTATCCTTAATGTAGTGCATGCACTACAGATCGGAAGTAAGGTGTAACTAATGGAATGTGTCGCTGTTTCTAGCAGTCTTTGAATTTTTTCTACAATTTTTGTGACTGAATGTTTAATCCCTTTAGCTATTAAACGCCACACCTGTAGTGGCTTCTGTTTATGTCATCTTTTGGAATGGCACATGAAAATGCGCAGGTTGGATGCGCGTGATTATTATGTGCTCCCCTCCTCGAAGTGACAGAAAATATAACCTATATGCTATACCAGATTTCATAAAGATACAGTTGCGGCGTAATAATAATATCTTGGAAGGACGTTAAGTCATACATAGTTGACAAATGTAGCGTAGAAGAACGAAATAGCCAATAAATATTTATCGTCGTGTAGCATATAGGTTATGTTTTCTGTCACTTCGAGGAGCGGATTTTCTGTCCCCGAGGAGCGGATTTTCTGTCCTCGATGTGACAGAAAACATAACCTATATGCTATACCTGATTTCATAAAGATACTGTTGCGGCGTCATAATAATAATTTGGAAGGATGTTAAGTCATACATAGTTGACAAATGTAGCGTAGAAGAACGAAATAGCCAATAAACATTTATTGTCATGCAGCATATAGGTTATATTTTCTGTCATTTCGAAGAGGGGACCACATAATAATCACGCGCATCCAGCCTGCGCATTTCACTAGAACGGGCGGCCGCATGGAAGGGTACCTTCCCCAGCCTGCATTAATGGTAGTTAGAATCAGAGATGGGCAAAAAATTATTTTAAATAAAAAATTGGTTTTGTATAAAAGGCAGAAATTTTAATCGAAACTCACCAAATATAAATAAGCCGGAGTTATTTATTATTCGAAGCGCCGTAAATAATGTTTTCATTCGACGGGAATTCATCCGAAGCTTCGAATAATGTTCTCCCTTTCATTTATATTCATATCCGAATGTTATTTCAAGCTTGGCGAGCCTTTAGCGCCTTTGATCGAAGCCGTCGGCTCCTCGAGCCGAGCGACATTGTATCGTTCACCCGTCTAATCTGCAGCGCGAGGTTGCTCGGCGATGTGTCATCGATTATGCAGAAACGGAATTTCATTATTTCTCATCGTATCAATATGACAGTGGCAGCAATAGATTCCTTGCATTCTCTCGATTAAATTGACAAAAAAAAATTTAAATCGGATCACTTTTAACGAAACGGGATTTCAATCCTGCAAACTAATTTTATACGCAATATCGTTAATTGTGTCAGTGAGGGCAAACAACGGACTAACCCACATTCTTTTCGAAATTGAGGCGGTTGCAATAACGTATTCCAACTTGGAACCATATTCGTCAGCCCGATGTACGCCACTATGGGGTGACTTACGTTAATATCCTCTTTTGAAACGATATGCCACTGTGGTGGCTTTCACACGCGGGTGGCGAAAAATCAAGCCAACCCTGTCGTAGCCAAAATTTTTGAAATTGAGACGGGTACGAGACTAGTCGACTCATTGTTTGCAAACCTCGTTACAGTAATCTGGGGTGCGAGTGGTAAACCGGCCGTAAAAGGGGAGCCTGCGGCTCGCTTACCTGAGCCGGGAAATTCCGAATAGCTCTTTGCGACGTTAATTTGAAAGAAACCATCCTAAAATTCTCGTAGCTCGGGCATCGCTGCTATCCAGCGGTCGCTGGCAGCTCTGAACGCCAGGCCGGTACGAGAAGTGGCTTCTCGCATGCTTCGACATTCAATTTCTCTTACAAGCCTATCATTATTTTTTCCTTAAATTGATTCCGCCCTTATCGTTGATTTCGTCATATTCTTCACCTACACTAACTACTTTGCTCTAGGTATTATCGGTTTACTCGCCCGCTTCTTTGCACGTTAGAATTTGATCTGAAAACAATCGCACGGAACAGTCTTCCGTGTAGACCTCCTCGCGCCTCAGTTTTTCATATTTATTTCATATTTATTTATTGTGGCTTTCACACGCAGGTGGCGAAAAGTCAAGTCAACCCTGTCGTGGCTAAAATTTTTTAAACTCAGATGGGTACGGGACCAGTTGATATTGTTTTCAAACCTCGTTACAGTAATCTGGGGTGCGAGTGGTAAACCGGCCATAAAAGCGGAGCGCGCGGCACGCGCGGCTCGCTCACTTGAGACGGGGACCTCCGATTCACTAATAGCTGTTTGCGACGTTAATTTGAAAGAAAACATCCTAGAATTCACCTTATTTTCTACGTAGCGTTTCTAGCAATGGTTTCTGTTTATATATGTATGAAAAAGGCATACGACTAATATCGTGCAACAACCAGTTGTAGCTTCGACTGTTATTCGAATGAGGTAGTTCTGGGCTGTTATTTCAAAACCACCGTCTATTCCACACAGAGACACAGAAAATAATTTATTTTAAAAGTATTAACTAGTTTTACCACATTGGAAGAAAGACTGAACTTTTTTTTTTTTTTTGTTTTATAGAGGGGGAAAATGCATTAGGCATACCCCAGCATAACCTGCTGGGGTTATGTGGGACTCCCAGATCTTGGTATACCCACTAAAAACCCCCTCTCGGATATTTTCCTTATCTGTCTCCCCTTATCTCTCAAAGGTCCTCTAAAAAAAAGGCTTCTGCGGTGACCACTGCTGTTCGAAAGTCGATCATTTAAATTAAAAAATTCAAAAGAATTTACTTAGTATATTATATTATCTTGTCTTTGAACGAAGGATTTTTCGAAATATTGATTTGGGAAAAAATGGCGGTTGATTGAAGTAAAAGTTTCAATTTTCATCATAAATCGTGCCTGACTTTCGCCAATTAAAAGAAATCTAAGCATCAAAGACAAGATAATATAATATACTAAGTAAATTCTTTTGAATTTTTTAATTTAAATGATCGACAGGGTTGACTTGACTTTTCGCCACCTGCGTGTGAAAGCCACAATAAATAAATATGAAATAAATATGAAAAACTGAGGCGCGAGGAGGTCTACACGGAAGACTGTTCCGTGCGATTGTTTTCAGATCAAATTCTAACGTGCAAAGAAGCGGGCGAGTAAACCGATAATACCTAGAGCAAAGTAGTTAGTGTAGGTGAAGAATATGACGAAATCAACGATAAGGGCGGAATCAATTTAAGGAAAAAATAATGATAGGCTTGTAAGAGAAATTGAATGTCGAAGCATGCGAGAAGCCACTTCTCGTACCGGCCTGGCGTTCAGAGCTGCCAGCGACCGCTGGATAGCAGCGATGCCCGAGCTACGAGAATTTTAGGATGGTTTCTTTCAAATTAACGTCGCAAAGAGCTATTCGGAATTTCCCGGCTCAGGTAAGCGAGCCGCAGGCTCCCCTTTTACGGCCGGTTTACCACTCGCACCCCAGATTACTGTAACGAGGTTTGCAAACAATGAGTCGACTAGTCTCGTACCCGTCTCAATTTCAAAAATTTTGGCTACGACAGGGTTGGCTTGATTTTTCGCCACCCGCGTGTGAAAGCCACCACAGTGGCATATCGTTTCAAAAGAGGATATTAACGTAAGTCACCCCATAGTGGCGTACATCGGGCTGACGAATATGGTTCCAAGTTGGAATACGTTATTGCAACCGCCTCAATTTCGAAAAGAATGTGGGTTAGTCCGTTGTTTGCCCTCACTGACACAATTAACGATATTGCGTATAAAATTAGTTTGCAGGATTGAAATCCCGTTTCGTTAAAAGTGATCCGATTTAAATTTTTTTTTGTCAATTTAATCGAGAGAATGCAAGGAATCTATTGCTGCCACTGTCATATTGATACGATGAGAAATAATGAAATTCCGTTTCTGCATAATCGATGACACATCGCCGAGCAACCTCGCGCTGCAGATTAGACGGGTGAACGATACAATGTCGCTCGGCTCGAGGAGCCGACGGCTTCGATCAAAGGCGCTAAAGGCTCGCCAAGCTTGAAATAACATTCGGATATGAATATAAATGAAAGGGAGAACATTATTCGAAGCTTCGGATGAATTCCCGTCGAATGAAAACATTATTTACGGCGCTTCGAATAATAAATAACTCCGGCTTATTTATATTTGGTGAGTTTCGATTAAAATTTCTGCCTTTTATACAAAACCAATTTTTTATTTAAAATAATTTTTTGCCCATCTCTGATTCTAACTACCATTAATGCAGGCTGGGGAAGGTACCCTTCCATGCGGCCGCCCGTTCTAGTGAAATGCGCAGGCTGGATGCGCGTGATTATTATGTGGTCCCCTCTTCGAAATGACAGAAAATATAACCTATATGCTGCATGACAATAAATGTTTATTGGCTATTTCGTTCTTCTACGCTACATTTGTCAACTATGTATGACTTAACATCCTTCCAAATTATTATTATGACGCCGCAACAGTATCTTTATGAAATCAGGTATAGCATATAGGTTATGTTTTCTGTCACATCGAGGACAGAAAATCCGCTCCTCGGGGACAGAAAATCCGCTCCTCGAAGTGACAGAAAACATAACCTATATGCTACACGACGATAAATATTTATTGGCTATTTCGTTCTTCTACGCTACATTTGTCAACTATGTATGACTTAACGTCCTTCCAAGATATTATTATTACGCCGCAACTGTATCTTTATGAAATCTGGTATAGCATATAGGTTATATTTTCTGTCACTTCGAGGAGGGGAGCACATAATAATCACGCGCATCCAACCTGCGCATTTTCATGTGCCATTCCAAAAGATGACATAAACAGAAGCCACTACAGGTGTGGCGTTTAATAGCTAAAGGGATTAAACATTCAGTCACAAAAATTGTAGAAAAAATTCAAAGACTGCTAGAAACAGCGACACATTCCATTAGTTACACCTTACTTCCGATCTGTAGTGCATGCACTACATTAAGGATAAAATCACGAAAAAGGAAACCAGAGAATTAGATTCTGAGGCTGCAGAACTAATATATATTTGAATAAAAATTTATGTCCTCAATTAGTGAAAGTAATGATACAGGGACAACTAGCCTATTGTTTATCGGCGCCATGAATTTTAAAAAGAGCATTATATAAAGTATTTAAATAAACAGTTTCCAAAAGCTTTTCGCAACAATTATGGTTAAAAAATTAAGAAAAGAAAAATTAAGTAAACGTAAAATTTGGTAAATTTTCCACCATTAGAAGGGGATAATTTGTCCCCATTTTATGGCGCAAATTGCATTCCGATATCTTTTGTAGTTCAAAAGTTATGCGAAAACAGCCCCAAATTCTTCAACCCGGGCCACCAACGCGTCAGCGTGGTCTAATACAGAGTTGGGCAAAATGTAATCTTCTTACAACTTACAAATTACGATTAAACTGTAATTCTGTAGTTGATTACACATTATTTTCTGTAATCGTTAATTTATCTAGTTGATAAAATTGTGGTCAACCACCTACATTAACGATTACAGAAAATAATGTGTAATCAACTACACAATTACATTTTAATCGTAATTTGTAAATTGTAATTAGATTACATTTTGCCCAACTCTGAGCTAATATCGCTGCTGGACCATTGCATACGTAGATAACCGGATCGGCGCGGTTGCACTCTTAAAATGGCTACCGTTCTCCTACCCGTCTACTACGTCAAATTTAATATTCTCTGGCGAAAGACTACACTTTCATCGTTGGCTCATAGATGGCGGAAGTATCGGCGCATGGTTGTAGTGGAATGCGTCTGTGAGGCGGTGTTGCCAAATTTACCTGTTCGCGCGCGCGTGGGTTGCAGTTTTAACGAATGACCCTGTATTTAAAGGGAAAAATGTTATCAATAAATGCAAAACTAAATAAGAAAGCCATAAATGTCAGCGACAATAGAATAATATTATTAGAAGACGCAAACAGAAATACAGCGTTAAAAGAAATAGAAAATTGGAAAGGGAAAGGCAATCCTCGGATAAAACGACCAAAAACAACAAATAATAATAATAGAAGTCCAGTAGAGATCCAACAAGCTGATAAGCCAGTCCCTGCTTGTGCAGATGGCAATAGGCCAGGCGATGCGCATAAGTGTTACTTATGCGAAAAAACCTGTGCATATTTTTATTCAATGTTCCATTCCTTTAGAGGGAGAAGATGAAGGTTACGGAGAGAAACGTATATGCCATGATTGCGCTAATAATGGCAATGTACAAAGCAATATAGGCATACAATTAGATGAAGAAAACAAGGAGAATTCACAGAGAAAGAAAAAAACATATAGACATGCTGCGAAATATTTAGGAGAAAGAAAAAATGATATTAAAAATATCCCGACTAGAATTTCAGTTAGGCATGCCTAACCACGAATGTGGGCCTAACGCGGAAATGATTAGGTACACCTAAATTGCGGCAAGCCTAATTGTTACCTCATTAGGCCGTAATCCGGAAATAATGATGCACGCCTACGTTGGGCATTCCTAACATTTGCCATACGTGGCTCAAATGGGGACGCCCGAGCGCGCACCTTTTTTTTTTTTTTTTTTTGAAGAGGGGGAAAATGCATTACGCATACCCCGACATTTGTTGTCGGGGTTATGTGGGACTGCCCGCCTATAACATAGGCGGGATACCCACTAAAAACCCCCTCTGGTGGTCTCCACGGTGGGCCTCATGGCGGCGCCCGGAACTTCTGGTGTAGTCCGTCGGGCGCCGCTATTGTTGCCAATGAGGCCCCGCTAACATCCCCCCACTCCCAAATTAAGCTTTGGGAGGGGGGGAAACCACCGACTGGGTGTCCACTCTGACTGAGTGGACTCCCCGGTCTCTCACGCTGCACTTTCTAGGTGCGTGCGTCGCGCGTAAAAACTTAAGCCTAGCTTAATGCTAACTTAAATCTACAATAAAAAATAAAAACCCGAATAAAACGCGGTAAAAACCCGGATAAAAACAAAAACGATAAAAACGCGGTAAAGGCGCGGTAAAAAACGGCTCCCTACATAGGGACACCGTCAGGGGGATATCACCCCCCCCCCCCTCGCGATCATCGGGGGCCGACCCTCTTTCTCTTCCTCGCGAGCCTTGTGCGCGCGCGGGCCCTCTCGGCAGCTGCCTCCTCGGCCAGGCGCACGCGCTCCGCTTGGAAGAGGGGGTCGGCCTCCAATTCCGCCGCCTGGCGGGCCCCCATGACGGACGCCGCAAAATCGCGAAACGCGGCCCATCTCTCCGGGGAGGAAGTGGCAAGGGGCACCAACATGGTGACTTCCACCGGTGCCCCGAGGCAGGCGGTCAGCACCTCGCGCTGGGGGGTGTACTCCGGGCATGCAATGAGCACGTGCTCTGCGTCATCCCGGGCCGCCCCACAGACCAGACACGCCTCGGAGCGAGCTTTCCCAATTCTATGTAAGAATTTTTGGAAAGACCCGTACCCCGTCAGCAATTGCATGGACCAATAGTCCGACATTACTGAGGGGCCCGAGGCGTCGACAGAGGTACCGACCGCCGGGACCAGGCGTCTCACCCACCCAGTGGGTGGGGACCTGTCCCATTCCGCCTGGCACTCCTCCATAGCCGCTGTTAACGCAGCGGCTTTGTGGAGATGGGCACGCGTCTTTAAAATGGCCGGGTCGCCGCCAAGAGTGGGGTTCTCCCTATGCTGCGCTTTAGCGCAAAAAATTGCGCGCCCCATTTTGGCCTTAATGTACAGCGGCATTCGTCCTGCTAAAACGCAGAGCGAGGCAAAGGACACAGTCCTGTATGCCGCTGTACAACGGATCAAGGCCGTGCGCTGAGCACGGCGGAGAATGGCCCGTGCACTCTCGTTGGCCAGCGCAACGGCCCAGACCGGCGACCCGTACAAGATGACAGACTCCCACACCGAGATATATAGTCTTCGGGCGTGGGCGGATGGGCCCCTGGTATTGGGTAGGATCGCTGATAGCGCTCCTGAGACCCGATCCGCCCTAGAAGCAACCTCCCCCAGATGGGCCCGATAATTGCGGAGGCAATCAAAAATAACCCCCAAATACCGGACCCTGGCCGCCGTGGTGACAGTGGCGTTCAGGATCGGAAGACATACTGTCTTCTCGACCCTGTGGCCAGTCAGGAGAATGGCCTCCGTTATTTCTGCTGCCAAGGAGAGGCCGGTTTTTTGAAACCAGGCTCCAATCGTCGGCAGCACGGAAGCCATCTGCAACCTGACCTGAGGGAGGTCCCTACCCGAAAACAAGAGGGCGGGGTCATCGGCGTACGCTATCGCACGTCCCGCCCCGCCCATATCTAACTCGGTAAGGAGTCCGTCATAAACGGCGTTCCACAGAAAGGGTCCTAGAACGGAACCCTGTGGAACGCCCGCATAAATATTACGGACCACGGTGCCCTCATAAGAGTGCACCGTGATCCCGCGATTGTTAAAATAATCCCGAAGGAGCGCTCGAACATAACGGTCAACACCCCTCCTATCCAACTCGTCCAGAACCACCTCCCAGCGGAGAGTGTTAAACGCGTTCTGAACGTCGAAGGACAGGAGAAGGCAGATCTTATTTCGGGCCCTGGAGAGTTCGGCAAACCGAACTACCTCGGTGGCCGCCTCCATGGTGCCGACACCACGGCGAAAACCAAATTGGTTTTTATGGAACGGATCCCTGCCGAGCTGGGATTCCAGGATCTCCTTCATAACGTACTCCCATACCTTGGACAAGGCTGGGAGTACGGAGATCGGCCTATAGGCCCTCGGACTTAGGGGATCCTTACCCGGCTTCGGGATCAAGATGACTCTTGCCATCTTCCACGAAGCCGGGATTCCACCGCGCTCTAATGTGTCGGCCATCATCTCGCGTATCAGGTCTTTGTGCGCCCTGGCCACGCAGGCCACGACCCCCGACGGGACTCTATCGAGTCCGGGGGCCTTGTTGGGCTTGACACGCGAGAGGGCCCTGTCGACCTGCTCGGGCGTTACCTCCGGGATTCCCCTCCAAAAAGAGGAGAGGGGTCGCATGGGGAGGGGACGCGACAAGAGGGGGGCGTGCGTACGCACAGGCCCAACCGCTGGTGAGGGGGAAGGGAGGGGAGGGAGCGGGGCAGTGGCAAAAAGGGTATCAATTACCCCGCCAACCTGCTCCCGCGTCATAACCGTGTTCGGTTTCCTCCCCCCCAGTCTAGCCATAACAATTCTGTATGGCTTCCCCCACGGATCGCCATCGACCGTGCCGTACAGCTCCCTCCAGAGCTTCTCCTTGGAGCGCCAGATCAAAACTTGAACTGAACGCCTCGCCAAGGAGAAGTCCCGCCTCAGTTGTTCGAGGCGGGGGGAGGAGGGATCTAATCTCCTCCTACTTCTCTGGAGGAGCCTACGGGCACGATGCATCGCCGACCTAGCTTCGGCGATATCCGCGTTCCATCAACGGTTGGGCTTCCGGGTCCCCCTAGGAAGACACCTCTTCCTGAGGACCCGGGCACTGACCCCCTCTAAAAGGCGCTGCAATCCCTCCGCCCTCGGAACCTCGTCCGTAAAACCGGACGGTTCCGGCGGAGGGGGAGGGGCAGACACGCCCACAGGCGTGGCCAGCGAGGAGGGCGGAGTCGGGAGGGCGTTCCGCAGGACGCGGAAACCCTCCAAGATCGACTCCGGGGCAACGTCCTTCATTGAGTATGGAGTCCAGCCGTCGCCAGGTGATCGGCGAGCCACACCCGGTTTTGCCAGGGTGTGGCGGACGTAGAGGTGATCGGAGGCGGTAAAATGCCGAAGCACCTCGCTCTTCCGAACCAACCCGGCCAGACTCCTGTCAACAGACAAAACGTCAATGAAGGACGAGCCCCTGCCCGTCCGGAACGTACAACGTCCCCGGACTCTAATGGGCACCAGGCCCAACCTCGCCAGCAGAGCCATGCACGCATGGCCCCTCCTATCAGCAACCTTTCCCCCCCATGCAGGGGATTTAGAATTAAAATCCCCCGCAAGGATGACCCCTCTCCCCGGGGTGCCCGAGCGCGCACCTAGGTTGGGCATTCCTAACATTTGCCATACGTGGCTCAAATGGGGATGGTCGAGCGCGCGCTTAGGTTGGGCATACCTAACATTTGCCATACGTGACGCAAATGGGGATGGTCGAGCGCGCGCCTAGGTGGGGCATTCCTAACATTTGCCTCTCAAACTAGAGGTTATTTTGCAGTCAGCTTCTCGCAGTGTCAAATTTGACATCGACGTATACGCAAGCTTCCGTGTAGAGGTTACGTTGATAATTGGAATTCCCAATACTATTTCTAAGACTGTTCCCGTAAGTTAATTGTTTTCCTCTGCGATGTCGGATATGCGAGATCTGAAAACTCGTGAACCCACACGTCTCAGAGTTCAACGACTTCGTAAGCGGCGTAAATTATTCAATGATAAGCAATGCCCAGAATTTGTAAATTATGAAGCTGCAGATACGATAGTGATGCCCAAAACCAGAAGAATATATGAAGAATGTGGGAGTGTAAATTCAGAAAATTTTGAGTCGGATGTTGCAAAAGTCTCGGAAGACAATCGAAATATAATACCACATATAATTAATGATGATATTGAGTCATCAGAGGAAGGCGAGACAGGAGAGGCTGCAGGACATAACATTATAGATGATCAAGAGATTTGTGTCTTTAATGACGACATACAACAGAGATGGGCATTATCTAGATAAAAAATTATTAAAATACATTTGAGATAAAAGTTACTGTATCTTTGGTTCGTTATTCGAAGACAGATGTAGCGCGAGATTTTATCGGTAACTTTTATCCGTCATCGCTTGGTTTAGAGAGTTTATTCGTTATGTCTATCCGAGAGGTTTCTTGTTATCTCCAACTGTTATTCGACAGTCGAATACAGCGCCACAATGTATCCGACGCCCGTATCTGTCGGAACTTGGTCGCATAGTTTATTCGTCAGATTTTACTGGAGAAGTTCATGCGTAACCTTGTGGGTTATTCGAACGTCCAGATGTCGCGCAAGGTTTATCCGTTATCATTT
This sequence comes from Andrena trimmerana, assembly GCA_951215215.1. NCBI lineage: Eukaryota > Metazoa > Arthropoda > Insecta > Hymenoptera > Andrenidae > Andrena > Andrena trimmerana. The sequence continues at coordinate 14,645,953 of OX578062.1, forward strand.
ATCCGTTATTCGAAGCTCGATGTAGCAAGATAATTTATTCGACGCTTTTATTCGTGACGAGATTTTCAAAGGGGATAAAATCACATGATATCTTTATTCGTAACTTTTATTCGTTGGCTTCGAATAACTGGACATTGTGATCCGACGTTGCCAGATCGTAATACATATGTATAAATGAACGGTTTAAAAACTATGAAGCTCGAGAATGTTGTAACTGCTAGAAAGGACAATGGTAGAAACTGGCCATTTTTGGATCTGTCTGGCAACGAAACACTTTTATAACATGGGTATTTATGTTTCTACAGGTGTTAGGAAATCCAAAATGCATAATTCTTTAACTCGCAGGATTTTGTTTCTCATCAACACAATTTCTTTTTCGTTAATCTCTTACGGGAAAATGTGACCCTCCAGTCCAATACCCGACGATTTTCGTGCTCTCGATTGTTTGTAGGACTAACCTAAGAACTTTGCCGTATTTGATTCGTGTTACTTTCGCCCTTGAAGGGAGAAATTACCTCTTTTATCCAAGTCGCCTTCTTTACTTATGCGCTTATAACTCGTAAATTACGAAAGATATAAAAAAACATGCAATTAAATGTTATACCGCTTCTGAAGGTCTATATATCTGTCGAAAACAATTTTCGAAAAAAAATTTTTTTTCATTTAGTAAATCGGCGTGTCACTCACCGATCTTCCCTTGTGTGTGTCCTAGAGTCTAGCGTTTATTATCGTAAGATAGCATTCGTTTAATTCGTTTCCAGGCTGGGAAGAATATGTTTATAAGAGAATGTAATTTGATACGATTCAATCAGTTTACGCTTAATATTTATAACTTTCCCATCGCCTCCAGAGTAAATAACACTGTCCAACAGCCATTTTGATATGTTACATTCAATTCACATGATTGTGTTTGTGACGTCCCACTATTTTTCGCGCGTTTCTATTCCAAAAACCTATTAGTAAACCTCAAAATCACTCCACCAAAGTCCCTCTAACTCAACTCTTACCCCATCTCCTCAATCGCTGATCACCTTGATGTTGTACCTTAGCGGTCACCAACACAAGATGATCAATGTAGCCTCCACCTCGCCGATGTACCTTAGTGGTCCCCATCGCGAGATGATCGTTACAAAACTCTTCGCCTATTCGCCCTATGAGGCACGAAATCCTCCCAAGCATTCAAATTCAAACAAGTCCCTCGTCCTAAAACATCTTAATTCGAGACCTAGTCTCACCCCTTCATTACGACTCACCGAGTCAAAGCCATTCAAACCCCTGTCCCGCCAAAATACCTAAAATCCATCTAATGGGTTGAGTATCTTCTTAGCAATAGCCAAACAAAATCTTGAGAATCTTATCGCGACGCATATTTCAAGCAAGATTCACAAACGTAGTCTAAATATAGACAAGTAGAAAAAACCCCAAAGCCTAACTGCGAAGAATACCTGGCGTACGTGCCGTAAACATAGTTTAAATATAGAATATTATAGAAAAACCCCGGAAGTCCTACTACGCATAATTCGTAAATTGTGTCAAGGTCCTTACCGCATACAACCCCCGCAAGGACCGCGCGTAAATCATATAAATACGAAAGATCGAGAGGCCAGGACCTCTTTCTACGACAAATCGTTCACGACGAACTGTGTTTCTCTGAAAGATTTATTTTCTCAAGTGTTAAAATCAGTGCTATACGACAACGATTGTAAGCATTTATAATTATCTTATATTACTCTGCATATCATCTTCATACCATATTATTTGCTATTATTATTTCAATTATTGCTTATTGCGTTCACTTATTATCTTGTATTTATAACTTTCATTTCGTCTATTGCTTTCGCGTATTAAGGCTTATTATTTTCATATTATTCTATTTACTTAAAGCTTATCATATATATATATAATTGAATTACTACTACTTTTCTATACGCTTATTGCGATCATTTATATTTTGTATTATTACTATTACTACTTTCTATATATGTGCTTATTGTAATCATTTCCTTTAATTATCGCATATTGTATTTCATATTCATACTTTTATATTGTACTAATCACAATTTATATAAATGTCATGTGCTAATGCTCGCTGTCAAACGCATTTCTATAACAATTAACTGCTTTTGCATTAACGATGCATGGCATATTATCGTACCTTGAATAAACAAACGTTCTTGTTTAAATCACGCTTTGAATTATTGTGTCTAATCTCCGGTTGCGAATATCCTCAAACCAAAACAAACTGCAGCAACAGCTGATCTCGATCAGTGAACGCTAAAGCCCCAGTTGTGTTTACAAACATACTATTGCACGAGCCGTGCTATTCACGGAAATATTATAAGTGATTTTCTCTACATAAATGCAACGTTAAAATCAAAACAAGAGTGCTAACGGGTGTCCCCGGATACCATTCGCCTTTAAACCTTCCCTGGTCGATTAGTGTGCTGGATGTCAGATTCGCGCCTGATCTATCCTTTAGCTTTAGAGTGCAGGATGTAAGATTCGCGCCTGGCTTCCCTCAAAAACCCTCAGTGTGCTGGATTACAGATTCGCGCCTGATTCCTCTAAAACCCTCAGCGTGCTGGATCACAGATTCGCGCCTGACTCCCTCAAAAACCCTCAGAGTGACGGATTTAATATTCGCGCCTGGCTTCCTCTAAAACCCTCAGTGTGCTGGATTACAGATTCGCGCCTGATTCCTCTAAAACCCTCAGTGTGCTGGATTACAGATTCGCGCCTGATCCCTCAAAAACCCTCAGCGTGACGGATTTAATATTCGCGCCTGGCTTCCCTCAAAAACCCTCAGTGTGCTGGATTACAGATTCGCGCCTGACTTCCTCAAAAACCCTCAGAGTGACGGATTTAATATTCGCGCCTAAGTTCCCACAAAATCTCAGAGTGCTGGATTTTAGATTCGCGCCTGAGTCCATTCTACCCCGCATGTCATTGTCCCCAAAAGACCTCACCCGGGACGTGACATATTTTTGGTGACAGCGGTGGGATTTTCGTTTGCCGTTGATAAGAATTAGATTCTCCGACGCGGCACCCACAAAGTCCCGCTACTTAGTATGTACTTAGAACACGTAAACCCGTGGAAACCAGCCTACCAGAGCCGCCAATTACAAAAGTTGACGGAATCAATACAGTGGATGGTCTGTGTTTCCGGGACCATAGTGGCAAATAACGAAGACGAAGAAATTTGCTTAAATTGCTCCAAACTTGATCCAACAAATACGGTGAAAACGTATCAAATTCATTTCTTACATACGCCTTATACATTCCCTAATTGCCCTCGGTGCAATACAATTTTATTACAAACGCGTCCCGCAACCAATTGTGCCGCGTGCACACAGTGGCACTTTCTTTCAAACAGACTATGAATCATTTAGAAAAAAAAAAACTTATGAAATCTAAACAGACTGCCTGACGCGACATATATATATATTGATACCCAACATGCGCGATTCGCGTCAAAGTCAAAATACGTTATATTACCCAAGCCGCAGGCTGCGAGGCGTTTTGTCAGATTCAAACGCGTTGATTTGTGTTTCGGGAGGAGCAGCTACGACCACGGAAGGCGGAAAAATTTGCCTAAATTGTTTTAATTCAAACCCGGTGGAAGTAGACGAAATAAATCAAGTACACTACCACCAACCTAACGATATATTCCCTGAATGCCCTCGTTGCAAGAACCTCTTGTTCAAATTAAGTGCCGTATGCACAGAGCACTACAGTCGAATAAAGAAAAATCAAACTAGATTCGATAATAACTACCCGGGTAGAGAATACCATAGATTTTGAATAGCTGCTACCGCACGCCTAATATAGGGAAACTTCTAAGTCACCCTAAAATAATAAAATTTACTGAGTTAAACATGTCTGAATACAACGATATTGAAGACCCCCTCATAATCGACCAAGACGCGGGGCCTTTCAATAGCGCTATAGAAATCGAGACCGCCGAAATAAAGGAACGGTTGCAATTATTGCGTGAGAAACGAGCCGAGATTGACAATTTGCACGCGAGATTTGCGAAAAACCCAGAAACTAAAACGCATTCGGGCGTAGGCACGGGATCGGCAGACCCCACGTTTGAAGGTCTTTCTAATAAAATACAAAATATCGAAAGGATGATGGAAAAACTTCTTGCACCCCCGCCAGTTGTGAATAATTTCGCCACACCGGGTTCCTCTCGTTTTGATAGAAAACCGGTGCTAAATTATAATAAAGTTCCAGAGGCATTGAATCGTAGCTATATTCCAGACCAGGATCCGTTGATCCACCAAACCGAGGCACCCGTGAAAGTGCACTCACTCTCTGAGCATTATGCCAGATCAACCCTCCACCCAAATTTCCTTGAGTCTCTTAGTATTGCGTCGGGTGAGGAAGTATCAATAATTTCTGAAAAACCCACAACAAGGATGGAACAAGTGCTCGGATTAATTTCAATGGATCATATGAATCCGGAAGAAAAACTACATGTCCAAGGAATTTTAAGTAAGTACCATGACCTTTTTCATCTACCAGATGAGAAGTTGGGTCATACGAACGCTATCCAGCATGGGATCCAGACAACGGACCCAGTGCCTGTCAATACTAAACAATATCGATTTCCTCCAGTACACAAAAAGGAAATAGATAAACAAGTAGGCAAATTACTAGATCAGGAAATAATAAAACCATCATTGTCACCTTACAATTCACCTATTTGGATCGTCTCTAAGAAACCGGGACCCGATGGGGAACTCTTGTGGCGAATGGTAATTGACTTCAGGGATTTAAACAAAATTACAGTTCCCGACGCATACCCACTTCCAAATATCAATGAAATATTAGATCAATTAGGAGGAGCAAAGTACTTCTCCGTATTTGACCTCGCGTCAGGATTCCACCAAATCCCTATGAAACCGGAAGACGCACCAAAAACCGCATTTTCTACACCTCATGGACATTATGAGTTTGTCAGGATGCCATTTGGACTTTGTAATGCACCAGCTACTTTCCAGCGTCTAATGGACCATACCCTTACGGGACTCCAAGGCACGGAAATGTTCGTATATTTGGACGATATCGTCCTTTACGCAAGTTCCCTAACAGAGCATTTAATCAAATTTAAAAAACTCGCTCACCGTTTACGAGAAGCAAACTTAAAGTTACAACCTACAAAATGTAAATTCCTACATAAGGAAGTCGCTTACCTGGGACATATAATTACCGAGGAAGGGGTAAAACCAGATTTAGGAAAAATTCAAGCCGTCCGAAACTACCCGGCACCAAGTACACCAAAAGGAATCAAACAATTCCTTGGATTAACCGGATATTATAGAAGGTTTATCCCAGAATTTTCCAAAATAGCTCGGCCGTTAACCCAACTACTAAAGAAAGACATAAAATTTGACTGGGGACCGTCCCAGAAAACGGCTTTTGACCACTTAAGGTCAGCGTTGCAGAAGGAACCTATCCTGCAATATCCAAATTTTGAAATGCAATTTCATATCACTACTGATGCTTCCGAATACGCTATAGGAGGAATATTAAGTCAGGCTATCGACGGAAAGGAATTACCGATCGCTTACGCTTCTCGCCTCCTAAATAAAGCAGAAATAAATTATGCAACCATAGAGAAAGAACTTTTAGCTATTGTATATTGTGTTAGACATTTCCGACCTTACTTATATGGAAGGAAGTTTATTTTATTTACTGACCACCAACCCTTGATTTGGTTACATAAAGTAAAGGACCCAACCTCGCGCCTTGTCAGGTGGCGATTGAAATTAGCTGAGTATGAATACGAAATTCGATACCAACCGGGAAAAAGTAACAAACTTGCCGATGCTTTATCCCGAAATCCCCCTACAGTAGAGGCATGCCCAATACGGCCACGAGAAGAAGCCGACGATGACTGGGAAGACCAACCCCCGCCTAAACGAGGTCGAGGAAGGCCGCGGGGCTCCAAAGTACCCATCGCTGCGACAAAACCTACACGTAAAAACCGCCTAAGGACGGCGCCTACGAGGATTCAGCCGAGCCGAAAGGTACGCAAAACTCCGACACCTATAACAGTGCCGTCGGAACCAATGAGTAGCGAAGAAGAAATTGACCAGGATGAAGAAATAGAATTAGCGGACACCCCTTATCAAATTATTTCGCCTCCGCAATCTCCAGTACCACAGGAACAGGAAGACCCCGATTCCGAGGTGGAATCCAACGCGTCGGTCGAATCAACAACTGACTCAGATTTATCAATAATTGAGCCTGACGATTCCCGTGATGCAGCATACGAAGCAGATCCGAATCGAGATATCATAATAACACCGTCAATCAGTCGCGACCCATTGTCCCTACGTAAAGAAACGCTCGTCTTCTTTTTAAGTGCCGATGGGAAACCTTGCGACGAAGGAGCTAGACAATTACAGGAAGCAGGAGAACTAACAATAGCAAGCGAACTCACTCTGGGTAGGGCTCATGTATCATATAAAAAGGGACAAATTCTCGTAGGCTTGGTTATCAAAGAAACACAAAATACTCCTCTAACCACGACAAATTGGAACGAAGCTCTTACTTCCCTTAAGGATGTAGTGCGCGAATTAATTATATATTCATTCAGCATTGCCAAAACGACAAACATTGATCAGCTAAATTGGCAAGATATTATAATGGACGTTCTCGAAGCCATTAATGAAGAAGACATCAGTGTCACTATATGCTTACAAATAGTTCAAATTCCCGAAGAATCAAAAAGACAAAAAATTATTACAGAAAATCACGCGTCTGCATTAGCCGGACACAAAGGAGTAACTAAAACTTATAATCGAATTCGTCACTATTATTTCTGGAAAGGAATGAAAAAAGCCATAGAAGATTATATTCGAAGATGCGAGGACTGTCAGAAGAAAAAACTTGTTCGTGTTAAAACCAGGCAGCCAATGATCCTTACCGACACGCCTGGACGCGCCTTTGATAAAATAGCATTAGATATAGTAGGACCGTTACCTACCACAAGAAATGGAAACACATACATATTAACCATGCAAGATTTATTGACTAAATATTTCGTGTGCGAACCACTCAAACAATCGACATCAATAAAGGTTGCAGATGCATTTATAAGAAAATTTATCTGCCAGTTCGGAGCTCCCAGAGCCGTCCTCACTGACCAAGGAGCTAATTTCACTGGTAAATTCATGAAAACAATAGCACAAAAATTTAAAATTGAACAATTTAGAACCACAGCTTTTCACCCACAGACTAACGGCTCTTTAGAGCGATCGCACCTCGTCCTAACAGAATATTTGAAAATGTTTATTAGTAAATACAGCGACTGGGATGAATGGACCGACATGGCCGCGTTCTCTTATAATACCAGCGTCCACGAGGGCACTGGATACACTCCACACGAATTAGTGTTCGGTAAAATAGCACGGGTACCCAGTCGGAAAAGAGTACCCGAAGATTTTGAAAATGAGACTTATAATCAATATCTCTCGAAGTTAAGCATACGGATGCAAGAGCTGCAAACTGCTGCAGCAGAAAAGTTAAATCAATCAAAACTACGTTACAAAAAATACTATGATAGACACATAAACGCGGAGACCTTCAGACCGGGCGACTCGGTCTTCGTTCTAATAGAACCGCGAAAAGGGAAATTTGGCGACCAGTATTCTGGTCCACACACTATACTAGAAGTAATCCCATCACAGAACTTAAAAATATCATGGAAAGGGAAAACGAAAATTATACATGCAAATAAAGCGCGTCTTGGTCAAATACGCGAAAACCCCGGTTGACCCTAATCCGAATATAGAAAACGAGTATTAATTATTTCATTTCATAGTTTACATCATGCCTCACAAAAGGGCCCATAAGCCCAACGGGCCTAGAACCAATGGAGGAGGCCTAAAGAGGAAGCTCGCCCACATAAGATGGATGCGCAAAGAGGCCACAAAAGAGGGAAGGAGCCTGTCGCTCCTCCTTCCCAAAGTGACCTCCTCAGTAACCATCAGGGAGGCTGATTCAGAGGTCATCGTCATCGACGATTCCCCCCCACCGACACCAACTCAAAGGATGCAGGAGGCCGTCACTCCACCGCCCCCTTGCCGCCCTCCCGCAAAAATCAGAGAGGTACTCTCCCGTCCACCACCCTCTCCTTACCACTCTCCACCTCATGTTCCCGAAATCCAAATCCCTTCCTCTATCCCTCCATGGCCAGGCGTCGTGGAGATCCTGGACACGGGGTCAGCTACCCGATTACCGGACATTACGGAGCTGACGCCCGAGTTCCTGAGGTTGTTCGATGACCTCTATCAGGGAGGTTATGACCTCACGTACGTCCTGGACCACTCGGAATTCCTAGAAACCCTCGAATATTCCTTCCCTCCCTATTAGTCCCTCCAAAATCCCTTCCTTTAATCCCAACCATCCCTTGTAAATAATCCTTGTATATAGACACCTTTTAGCATAAGATTATATTTAAATACCATTCTTTTCCTGCCAAAACAGATTTTTTTTTATATATATACGCCAAATATCTTTTATTTTCTATGCCAATAGGCTTTATCTTTTATTTTCTTTTCTTCGCAAAAACCGATATATTTTCTTTTCGTTATCTCCTCATTTCAAAACACCCAAACCTTATGGTAAGAAATGTACACATTTCTTCATATAAGGGGGGAGGTGTGACGTCCCACTATTTTTCGCGCGTTTCTATTCCAAAAACCTATTAGTAAACCTCAAAATCACTCCACCAAAGTCCCTCTAACTCAACTCTTACCCCATCTCCTCAATCGCTGATCACCTTGATGTTGTACCTTAGCGGTCACCAACACAAGATGATCAATGTAGCCTCCACCTCGCCGATGTACCTTAGTGGTCCCCATCGCGAGATGATCGTTACAAAACTCTTCGCCTATTCGCCCTATGAGGCACGAAATCCTCCCAAGCATTCAAATTCAAACAAGTCCCTCGTCCTAAAACATCTTAATTCGAGACCTAGTCTCACCCCTTCATTACGACTCACCGAGTCAAAGCCATTCAAACCCCTGTCCCGCCAAAATACCTAAAATCCATCTAATGGGTTGAGTATCTTCTTAGCAATAGCCAAACAAAATCTTGAGAATCTTATCGCGACGCATATTTCAAGCAAGATTCACAAACGTAGTCTAAATATAGACAAGTAGAAAAAACCCCAAAGCCTAACTGCGAAGAATACCTGGCGTACGTGCCGTAAACATAGTTTAAATATAGAATATTATAGAAAAACCCCGGAAGTCCTACTACGCATAATTCGTAAATTGTGTCAAGGTCCTTACCGCATACAACCCCCGCAAGGACCGCGCGTAAATCATATAAATACGAAAGATCGAGAGGCCAGGACCTCTTTCTACGACAAATCGTTCACGACGAACTGTGTTTCTCTGAAAGATTTATTTTCTCAAGTGTTAAAATCAGTGCTATACGACAACGATTGTAAGCATTTATAATTATCTTATATTACTCTGCATATCATCTTCATACCATATTATTTGCTATTATTATTTCAATTATTGCTTATTGCGTTCACTTATTATCTTGTATTTATAACTTTCATTTCGTCTATTGCTTTCGCGTATTAAGGCTTATTATTTTCATATTATTCTATTTACTTAAAGCTTATCATATATATATATAATTGAATTACTACTACTTTTCTATACGCTTATTGCGATCATTTATATTTTGTATTATTACTATTACTACTTTCTATATATGTGCTTATTGTAATCATTTCCTTTAATTATCGCATATTGTATTTCATATTCATACTTTTATATTGTACTAATCACAATTTATATAAATGTCATGTGCTAATGCTCGCTGTCAAACGCATTTCTATAACAATTAACTGCTTTTGCATTAACGATGCATGGCATATTATCGTACCTTGAATAAACAAACGTTCTTGTTTAAATCACGCTTTGAATTATTGTGTCTAATCTCCGGTTGCGAATATCCTCAAACCAAAACAAACTGCAGCAACAGCTGATCTCGATCAGTGAACGCTAAAGCCCCAGTTGTGTTTACAAACATACTATTGCACGAGCCGTGCTATTCACGGAAATATTATAAGTGATTTTCTCTACATAAATGCAACGTTAAAATCAAAACAAGAGTGCTAACGGGTGTCCCCGGATACCATTCGCCTTTAAACCTTCCCTGGTCGATTAGTGTGCTGGATGTCAGATTCGCGCCTGATCTATCCTTTAGCTTTAGAGTGCAGGATGTAAGATTCGCGCCTGGCTTCCCTCAAAAACCCTCAGTGTGCTGGATTACAGATTCGCGCCTGATTCCTCTAAAACCCTCAGCGTGCTGGATCACAGATTCGCGCCTGACTCCCTCAAAAACCCTCAGAGTGACGGATTTAATATTCGCGCCTGGCTTCCTCTAAAACCCTCAGTGTGCTGGATTACAGATTCGCGCCTGATTCCTCTAAAACCCTCAGTGTGCTGGATTACAGATTCGCGCCTGATCCCTCAAAAACCCTCAGCGTGACGGATTTAATATTCGCGCCTGGCTTCCCTCAAAAACCCTCAGTGTGCTGGATTACAGATTCGCGCCTGACTTCCTCAAAAACCCTCAGAGTGACGGATTTAATATTCGCGCCTAAGTTCCCACAAAATCTCAGAGTGCTGGATTTTAGATTCGCGCCTGAGTCCATTCTACCCCGCATGTCATTGTCCCCAAAAGACCTCACCCGGGACGTGACAGTGTTGAAACATATTTAAATGTTTATAATTCAATAATAACTTATATCGTTGTGTTCGCGAGGGTTCATACAATAATGTGACAGAACAAGCAACTGAAGAACTATTACTTTTTGAACACAAAAGATGTTCAAAGTTGAAAATTTGCATTTATTTTCAAAATAGAATTTCTCGAAACTGAGGGTGATGGGGACCAACGGTTTGTGGATTCGTTTGCGGCGCACAAAAATCTATAGGAAGGGGCTATTGAATGATACAAGTCCGAAAAGAAAGTTAAATTTTGACAAACAGTGAATTATTGAACATCGTACCTACATATATAATTGTTACAGCCTTATCGCTTATTTACCATACTTGTATACGAATTCGGAAATAGTCACTGCTTAATTGTACCTCCTAGCATATAGATGCATTTAACTACTTATAGTTAAGTTTCCTTAGGAAGGAATTAATAAAATAACGGAATAATATTATTAATAAAGTAATTCAGTTTACTTGTCAACAGTGATTAAAACTATATTTGCTCGTCAAATAACATGATAATTTTAATTTGTAATATTGTAATTATATGTAATTATATAACAAAATATATATTTAAATAATTGATAATGATTTTGTCACTACAGGGCCTGTAGTACAGGCCCCCAAGGGCCTCCCTCGTTTTCGCTATGGTCGAAAGAGAAGTATAAACATAGTTAATTGAATGAGTTGATCTGCGTTTGTAAACCTTCGATAGTGCCGATATCCATTATTTTTATAATTTTTTTTATTTTTAACTTTTTAGTTTTATATATATTAACACAACGTGCTGAGGAGATATGCGCGTACGTACATAAAATAATAATTATTAGGTGACAATAGTCTTTATTATTAACCAGAAGTGGCAAATCATTGGGCCAATGTTGATGCAGTGTAGGATGGGACCACCGGGGACCTCTTTCGAATAAAAAAAAGATCCTCAAATTCGGTCCATGTGTTGAGGAGTTATGCGGGGACAAGCAAAAAATAACAAATGAAAAAGACGTAACATACAAAATCGAATTTTTTATCATCTTTTGGGTGTCATTTAAAGTCAATAATTAATAAAGGATACCTAAATCGAGAAAAATCATGTCAAACGTAAAAAGACGAATACAGTTTTTTTTACAGCAGAGTCGAAAGCAGAAACGAATTAAAAGAACGCCGACGCGACGGTCGGACTCTCTCGCACGCACGGTAAACTCACGGCCTACTCACTGGCCACTCGGAGACAAAGCTATATCGTGCGATCTGTACCCATGCTGTAAAAATGTTTCGTTGCCAGACAGATCCAAAAATGGCCACTTTCTACCATTGTCCTTTCTAGCAGCTACAACATTCTCGAGCTTCATAGTTTTTAAACCGTTCATTTATACATATGTATTACGATCTGGCAACGTCGGATCACAATGTCCAGTTATTCGAAGCCAACGAATAAAAGTTACGAATAAAGATATCATGTGATTTTATCCCCTCTGAAAATCTCGTCACGAATAAAAGCGTCGAATAAATTATCTTGCTACATCGAGCTTCGAATAACGTATAAGGGTTAAGAAGAAATTCGTTGTATTGAAACTTGAAATCTCACAGATAAACTTCGTAGCCAAACCCTGACGGATACAACTGTAAGATACATGACTTCGGCTGTCGAATAATGGTTAAAGATAAGCTGAAACCTCTCGGCTACACTGTTGCGGATAATGCCTCTCGAATAACGTCTCACCGCTATAGGGGCGTCGAATACAGATACGCGTTACATCGAGGATCGAATAAACTATCCCGGACGAATGTATCTCCTGCTACAAATCTCACAGATAAACTAGGTTGAATATATATTCTTCAGAAAACTAGTACAAATAAAGGATACCCGAAACTTATCTTTCCTTAAAACTTTTAGATAATTTTTTGCCCATCACTGACATACAAGATATTCGTCAATGGGCTCTCATGGATCCACCAATACCACAAACTCAGTTGGAAGTATTGATGAAAATATTAAGGAGACATTCTTATCCTAATTTACCTAAGACAGCCAAAACATTTCTAGGTACAACATCCATCAATTATACCATCGAAAGCTTTAATGGCATCGATGTTGAGTTTGTGTATTTTGGGATAAGTAAAGTTCTTAAAAATTGTGTAAATCCAGAGATCCATAAAAATAATGATATACCATTGATGTTTAACGTTGATGATTTACCATTATTTAAATCCATCAGAAAACAGTTTTGGCCAATCTTGTGTAAAATTTTTCATGGTCCTGATGATTACCAACCCTTTCCTGTGGCCATATATTGCGGAAATACAAAGCCAATCAATCTTAAACGATATTTGGAGCAATTTATAAATGAAATTAACGATGTGCAACGTACTGGTATCGCTATAGATAATAGAGCATTTACTGTATCCGTCAAAGCTTTTATATGTGACAGACCTGCACGTTCGGTTGTGAAATGTATTAAAGGTCACACAGGATACTGGGCCTGTGAGGGATGTACGATACGTGGCGAAAGATTCGAAAACCGGACAATTTATCCATTGGTAAATTCTGAAAAAAAGAACTGATTTGTCATTTAGAAATCAAAGTAATACAGAACATCATTTAGGAATATCTCCTTTACTTCGCATATATCCGAACATTGATATGATCAACCAATTCTTATTGGACTCCATGCACTTGCTGTATTTGGGAATTATGAAAAAACTATTACACTATTGGAAAGATGGAAATGTGAAAGAGTTGAAGCTGACTGATTGTGATAAGATCCAACTATCGAATTTACTACAAAAGATAAAAGTACCTGCTGAATTTCAACGAACGACTAGATCCCTACCAGAATGTTCTCTGATAGCGTCTGTCACGCGCGATAGCACCATTCGTCGGGCCCCCGCCAAAAATTGACGCGGATCTATGTAACCCACGTTAATGACCGCACCAGTCGAAATACGATTCCGAAACTCGATTTCCACATCCTCCCATACGACCTTAGGTGTCGCCAACCGACCCGAAACTCCGAGTCCTACTCGCGAAAACCGGGCCCGCACGATCGTACGTAATGTCTTGATACGCGCAATTAGCGATGCCAGACGCTGCTTCGATGCCATTGACACTCCTTCGCCGCACTGATACTCGATGATGAGTCGCAAACACGTGTCACATTGATTCACCCAGTCTCGGAATTCCGCAACACTGCGTAAAAGTCCGGATATTCGAGACAAAACCCCGTACGTGTCCATGAATACCTTCATGTTTACTTCTTCTGCTTTAATATTCAATTAAAAGGCACGCACTAGCAGGTACGAGTGGTTGATGCAACTCTTCCGCCTGATGCGGTTCTGATCCGAATATTGAAAACTCAGGGGAAGAATGATCGCGAAGATGTTTATCGAACGACTGCGTGGCTCTGATTGAATGTACTAACCACCTACCCTAGCCGAGATTCATGAGTCGTTATCGCTCCGAATTCTTTTCTTCGAACTCTCTCACCCTCAACGTTTTAATCAGGTGACGTGATGTAGCGCTTGCTGGATGCGTTGCCACGCGTATCGAAGTCACGCGTCCGCGATAAGGGCATTCGCACCCGTCACGGCGGTCTCGATTTTCAAAATACGTTGGGCGATGCCCGAATAATTATCGCGCTATACTTCCGTACGCGTGCGATCATGAAGCAGCAACCTTAAAATCAGTTCTGAAATGCTACTGCACCGGTCAATTAAAAAACTTAATATTAATATGTCAGGTTTACTTACCTATCTTCCACCGTCCCTGTGAAATAACATATCAAGTATTTGCATGTATCGCGATTATGGGAGAGGAAAGGGCGTGTGAAAGAGCGTGAAAACATTTTCGTTGACAGTTATTTATACGCGACGTTAAATTCTTTCTCTCACACGCTGTAACATGCGTCCGATGCGTTACCACGTATATCGAATTACAGTGTTGGTGATAAGGCGCCGATCCTAAACTTTAAAATATTCGTCTGCGGATGTTTATACGAGCGCTACGTTGCATTCTTTCACGAGGCGGTTGCGCTATTTAGGCTAATTAATCTCGAATAGTCATCAGTATCGAATTACAGCATCCGCGTTACATCCTTTCAGAATCGGCATAGCTTACCTACTTACACGTGTTTTTTTCTTTTTACGCGTTTGCATGTTTAGGGGGTGAAACTACCCCTCTATTTTCATAAGAATATACAAAACCAAAGCAATCGGAGACGATGTAATTATTCCAAAATAATTTCTAAGCAAGTATAGCCATGTAATATTATTCTAGTAATCATTCGTCCAACCCTGCTTTGAAAAATAAGTGATCCGAGTAATTTATGTTGACAAATAATTTATATAGAAATGAAATACTCGACTAAAAGGAATTCATTCAACTGTTGACCGAAAATAAATATTTATTTCAAGTCGGTAATTGGAATAATACTCAATGTTTATTGTTCCTAATGTTATCTGAGTAATGACTGATCGAATTTATTACGTGAATAAATAATGTCGAGTTATTGGAATAAATTGTCAGAATAATTTACCACAAGTAACGTATAATTAGTATTCGGTTAAAATATTCAACTAATAAGAATTTATATGGATGATTATCTTAGACAAATATTCGAAACATTTCATATAATGCCTACCTCTATTTTGGAATAATAAGCTTCAGTCCTACTAATCTACCAAAGTGACGACGATTTCAACGTCTTTATAGAATAAATTTTAGGATACGTACATACAATTCCATAACGATGACTAGCAGACTAGCACACCGAATGTTGGAAATTTTTATTTTCTGTGCTGGGTGCAAAGCGTTTAATTATTTTATTGGTACTATAAGACGCCGAGCTGAAGCGGGCGGACGGTCTTCTACCTCCGCATCATGATAAGCCCATTCTACCCGCTCCAGCCGCGGGTCCAAAGAAGGGGTGCAGGGGAAAAATATTTCTTTTATTATCTTTATAGTATTATTTCAACAATTTACTTCAGAAAAATCGTGAGTCGCCGGACTGGCGCCGTTAGGTCCGGCTTTCCCGATTTTTTGGACCGCGGACCTTCCGACGATGTTCGACTAGATAGCCGAGAATCGAAGCAACAGCTGCACCAATAGAAACTAAAGGAATAGAAGCACATTCAAGGCGTACGGATTTTCCGAGGCACCCGAAACAATTCGAGCTAGCCCTTTCTTTCGAGCGGCCCGAAACAATTCGGGCTATCCGGTTCTTCCGGGCGGCCCGAAACGATTCGGACTACCCGAATTTTTCAAACCGCTCGAAACAAATTCGAGCTACTCGGATGTTTCGGGCCGTCCGAATTTTACGGATACCCGGCTCGGCCCGTTCTGTCGAGCCGAGCCAAGCCCGGCTCGCTTTATTCGAGTACCCGAACAGCTCTACCGTCTGCTAGGCACAGCCAACAGCGCCATCTGAGGGCCAGAATTTTCAAACAATTCCCTACCCGTGACGTCACATGCTCGTCCCTACCCTTACATAACCATCAAGCAGATTCTACATTATATTAAATAATTAATTGTACTTATCTAAAAAAGTATTTATTTTTTAATAATATAGAGGATCGGTGATTACAAGTGTTACAAAATAAGTTGTGCATATAAATACGAAGAGGGACACATTTAAATTTAAATTTACAAATCTACGTCCCGTAACCACTGGTACCTAGTAGGGGTGATATCAGAAAGTTTCATTCAATATTTTGGACATCTTTTTTGTCGAAAAGCATCATATTTCCTGTTGTGTTAGCACTGAAAACAAACACAATATTAGTATAAAATTAAACGTAACGTATGAATAAACAGGATACATGCGATACTTATATCAGCTCCATCTCCACACAGTACACACCCTAGCCGATCATGCATGCTCCTGCGAACATTAACATTTATAAGAAAACATGTGTTAATTATTATCTACTAAACAAGACGCTAAACATTCACACTTCGCGCATAACCATACTTTTCTGTCTTGCAGATGATGTGAATGTCGATTTCCGCGACGTAAATAATTGGAAATTATTCAATTTCATAATTACCTTTGCCTTCTGGATACGTCGAGATATTGATGGATGAAATTACTTGGAATATTCTTCGATTTTTCCAGCACTGACTGCCACTGCCAGTGACTGCCACCACGAAAACGAACGCAAACTGGACGTAGAGTCTTGACCAACGCTCTTCAAATCGACACTCGGATTGGCTGCGCCATAGTGCCGAAACTCGTGATTGGTCAAGACTCTATGTCCAATTTACATTCGTTTTCGAGGTCTGAGATGACAGTCACTGGCAGTGGCAATCAGTGCCGGCCATAATATTAATATAATAGGGTAACGGCACCAGTAGTTGACCATGTATCAGTAGTTGACTACTTTTCAGAAAAACATGAAAAATAAGGTTTTTAGAAGTGACGATCTTTTGAACAAAGTGCAGTTCTCCAATTGCACTTCTTTAAAAGATCGTTACTTCTAAAAACCATATTTTTCATGTTTTTCTGAACAGTAGCCAACTACTGATACATGGTCAACTACTGGTGCCTTTACACTACATATAGTTTATACATTATGTCAGGTGTGATATTTCTATATAGTTTTATGAACAAATTATGTTTACATTTATTTGTTATAACGGACAATTACTTTTTTTCGGCTATTTTAAAACACTTCATATATATTACTACAATTTCGAATACACAGTGATACTTGTGTATATAATACTTTTATTTGTTCTTGCAGCAAAATGATTTTTCATATGTTAGCACTAATCTAGATATCTTTTGTCGACACAGATTGTTACGACCCTTATCAAAATATAAATTTGAAATTTTAATATCAACTGTATTGTAGAAAATAAAAATGAACACAAGTGGACATACCTCCTCCAGACTCGAGATTCTAAACTTTTGACACACACTTCATCTATAGTATCAGTGGTCACTTTTGTTGCTGTATAATTGTTCAGTTTTTGTCAGATTATTCAAAGGCGAAAAGAAGCTCCTGCCAAAAAATTTAATTTAATTGTTTATAAATTTATAGATTGTAAATTACAGTTTATGAAGATAGACAAAATATCACGTCCATTATAAACCAAAGAGTATATTGGACTGCTAATAACAATAATATGAACAGTAAATTCTTAGTTTAAACTATAAATTGAATTGCGTCTATTGTATACACGTCTGCGTCCATCGAGAAATTAATGTTAATAGATTAATGTACAACAAATATATGTATTTGTAAAACAGTGATATTGTATAATATATCGCATATACTTATGAATAAATATTTTATAATATTTTGGCATAAAAGTTGAAATATCCAAATATTTGTACGCCGTTTACGGAGTACACGACACGACAGAAATTCTTCTTTGAGGGGTGGTTTTTTTGGAAATGGGTAATGAAATAAACAGTAATCACAGAATATAGACTTTATGAATTCTGCTTTATTAGCTAAGCTTGGAAGGACGTCGTGTCTGACGGGAAGCTAGACTCGAAGTGAAGAGAAAGCGCAGCTTTGCCTTTAGGCAATTTGAAAAGTCCGTTGGCCACTTTAGATAAAGGGACAGGTCTGCGGTGTGTCTCTTACCCTGACAGTTAGGTATAAGTCCGCTGGCCTCTAGTTTACTGCTTTAGACAGTGGTTCTCACACGAAACCAAATTCATGTTTTGTTCTTAGGAACGTAATCGTTACCAACAATCCAACAGGTTTCACCCCTTAAACATGCAAACGGGCCAAAATAAAAAAACACGTATATCTTATTTTTCTGTCCTCTAAAACATATTCAAAAACCAAAACAATCGGAGACAAACATCTGAAAACATTTGAGGGGTGGTTTCATCCCCTAAACATGCAAACGCGTCAAAATAAAAAAGCACGTTGTCACGTCCTGAATTGCCGGTCCTCAGGACGAGGAGGAGTTCTTGCCCCGTCGCCTCCGGACGTAACCGTAACACCTAAGGCCGGCCGGGTTACGCCGCAATGGAGTACTCTGCGGGGCGGGTAGATTGGCTTTAAAGGATCGAGGAGGAAAAGAAGAGGTGTGTTTCGTCTTGGGGCCGTCAGTCAGACTCATCAGTAGGGCTATAACTGACGGCCCCTGCCCTAGACACACACGGGGACACAGAGGATGTGATTTCGGAACTTGTATATATACGAATGGATGGGGGATTGAGAACTAGCGAGAACATTAGACCTGTGGTAGCGCTCGCCGACACTAAGTCGCGATACCGTGGTGGGGCCGGGACGTCACAGCGTATATCTTATTTTTCTGTCCTCTAAAACATATCCAAAAACCAGAACAATCGGAGACGAATACCTGAAAACAATTGAGGGGTGGTTTCACCCCCTAAACATGCAAACACGTCAAAATAAATAAAACAAGTATATCATATTTTTCTGTCCTCTAAAACATATCCAAAATCCAAAGCAATTGGAGGCGTACACCTGGGAAACTTGTGAGTACAAGGGCGCGCTCGCCGGCAGCATACGCGGCATACTTTCGTTTTAATTCAATCAGAGGCACTTCCAAACTGAATTTGAACCTGATAAGTACGTAGCATTATGCAAGAATGTCCGCTGGAAGAATACATAGGGGTGCTGGGTACAATACATTACGGTAAAACGGTTTTTTCAGCAAAAACTGACCTCCGTGTACTGAGTACACGCGCTCGCCTGCCGACGGGTTATTAAAAACCAAAGCGATACATTCTGTGACTTGTGCCGAGGGCCAGGTCACATGAGACAAGATTGTAGAAGCCGGAGTTACATCAACAGAGCCCCTCAATCCAATGAATATTGCAGCAACTGCCGCAGACCAGGCCACATGACGCAAGATTGTAGGAGCCAAGCTAACAGAGCCCTTCAATCCAACGAATATTGCAGCAACTGCCGAAGACCAGATCACACGACGCAAGATTGCAGAAACCAAAGTTACACGAAAAGAGTTTCTCAACCTAACACATATTGTGATTATTGTCGGAGACCGGGTCACACGATACAAGAATGTAGAAGCCAGGCCTATGTAAATATATCTTGCAAATACTGCAAATTTAGAGGCCACACAATAGAACAATGCAGAAAAAAGATGAATTATGATGAAAAGAAAAAGGAAGAGGCACAACCCCGTATGGTACGTAGACAGGCCATACTCAGACTTAAAACGGAGCAAATAAGGAAACCACCTAGCATCCTTCTTTCTGACATAGGATTCAACGGAGGACAAACAACATTAATGATTGACACTGGATAAGGCCTTAATGTACTCAAAAGAAGTGCCGTTTCTCCAGACATTCCAATTTTCGCGGACACTCTCTCCGACCTTAATGGCATTACGGATGGGTTACTCAGCGCTATAGGATATATTAAAATAGGAACCTTAAATACAGAAATCATCCTCCACGTCGTAGAGGACCTCCTTATCAGACAAGACGGAATATTAGGAACTGATTTCTTCCAAATCAATAGAGCAACTATCGATTACATGAATTCAGCAATAACTATTGGAACAGAAACTATTCCATTTATTGATCCGCAGATGGTCACAATACCAGCCAGAACAAGAAGTCAAATATACGTACGAGTTCTTAATACACAATCCAACACAGGATACATTCCAGAAATTAAAATTCATCCTAACATACATATGGGAAATGCAATTGTATCAAATAATAACGGCGTAGCATACCTTTTTGCAATAAATACATCCACACAAGACATTAAAATTCCTGTACCGTCAGTTGAATTAGAACCATTCGTAGAAGCACCTATAGAAGAAGAGACATCAGATAAATATACTAAAACTAATAGGCCGGTATTCATAATCGCTACTTATTCTTAAGCAAATACTTAAGCATTCGGCATCCTTTACTAGCTACTGGGTTAGTAGAGGATGCCGCATGCTTAAGCATTTGCTTATGAATAAGTAGCGGTTATGAATACCGGCCATAGAACTCACCAGTTACTGCAACAATTACGGTCCCTGATAGAAATCTGCCGGCAGTCTGCCAGCAGATTGACGGCAGGGTCTGCCAGGAGAACGCAGGATATACCGGCAGCTGCGGCGCAACCTACGTCCGCATTCGACTACCGCATTCGACGGCAGATTCGCGGCAGGTCCTGCTGCCCGCCTGACATATCCAACAGCGCCATCTGAAGGCCACAATTGCTAACTAATTCCCTACCCGTGACGTCACATGGACCTACGCACCAACACAAATGTACCGTTTTGCTGTAGGTGTATCCCTACCTTTCTAGTACGCGTGGAGAATTGATAGGCATCAGTGAAATGGAGCAGTGGATTCTGCTCACATAACCTGAAAGCAGATTCTGTAGTTTATTAAATAATAATTGTTCTATTTGTTTTTAAAGTTATGGTTTGTTTTTATTAATAATATATACATTTGATGCACGTGAGTGATTAAAATGAGAAAATAATATAAGTGGCACCTATAAAACAGAAGAGAAACATTCAATATTTACACTGTAAGCAGTGGTGATTACTGTCACGTGAAAACGGACCTTCATAGGTCATCTGTTTCTTCTTCCCGTTGTTGCTGTTCACTCCAGAAACTGCGGGGCATTCTATGTTCCTGGGATGATGAGAGTTTCGTTCGTGGACCACGCTTCCTGCTGCGTACCCTCTCCTCTGCCGCCTTCAGTTCCGCTTGCATCCGCAATTGGAAGTCGGATCGAGTGGGCCTGTCCAACATGCGAGTACGACACACACCGTCTGAAAAAGAAATGTATGCAAAGTACGTTAGTGTAATGTATTCATATCGGATAGTACATGTGTACCAAAGCAGCATGGGTAGTAGTAGTTGTCCTACCTATAACCGATACGCTGATTTGTATGTTTAGTTGCGTGCCTACGCGGGTACAGAGCGAGCACAGGCACTCCGGCACTGTCGTAAAGCTTAATATAATGCACTACTTGTTTAATTAAGAACTGTGTTAAAGTTATTTCAAGCCACCCTCGCCCTAATACTTAGTTACTGTTGTGTGATATATAATAACTGGCGACGAGGTAATAATACAAACGCACGCGGGCAGAAGTAAAGTGTCACGTTGAGAAAAAGACACGTGTGCACAAGATCATTACGTAACATAGTAAGGTATGTTAACGTGAGTACGAGAAATTTCATATACTGTAGTATCCGAAAGGAGCTAAAAGCAATTTAAAGTGAAATTAAAGTAAACTAAATGTACAATCTAATTAAATGACGGATAATTCAAAAACAAGTTGGATACAAAACCTTAATAAGAAGGAAACAATAGTGGAACTAGAAAAAAGAAAGGTGCCGTACAAAAAAGACGATACTTATAATAATTTACGCGAGCTGCTAAGAAAAGTAATTAAAACAAAAGAAACAGTTGTACTGCCAAACTTATCGGAGTCCGGAGCCACACAGCCGCAAAAGCAAGAAGAAAGCAATACCTTGTCGGACGAAGACAGCGATATGGCCGATACAAGATGTAAATTTCAGATGGAGGACGACTGGGAGTTATTCGAGGAAAAATTAGACTGTTACTTTATTACGAAGAATATTTCAGAAGATAGAGTGAAAGTGGCAACACTAGTAACTCATCTGAGCGATGAAGCTCATGCAATTCTCAAGCAACTCGTCGCTCCAACTAAAATTACAGCGAAAACTTACGAGGAAAATATGAAAGTTATGTCCGATCATTTAAAACCGAAGCCATCAGAGGCAATGGAGCGATGCACATTACATACATCGAAGCAAGAGCACAATGAATCGATCACCGATTACGCGGTGAGATTAAAAAAACTCGCGCTCAACTGTAATTTCGAAAAACTAGACGACGCCCTCAAGGATCAATTAGTGTGTGGCGTGAGTGATAAAGACATAAAAATAAAATTATTCGAAGAAAAAAATTTAACTCTGGCAAAGACGTTGGAAATAGCGATAGCGCGCGAAGCAGCCGTGAAAAACGCAGCAACATCGAGCGACACCTTGGGTAAAAAGTCTCCTAAAAATGAATTATTCGCAATACAAGGAGGTTCGAAGCAGAAGAGGCAGCATAAAGGAGGCGGCAGCAGAGGGGAAAAAGTACACAACGCGGCTGGACGCTAATTTTTTTACAATATACCAACGTAATTTAGGCGAAGAAAATAAGCGTTTGGTGAATATTAATGATGTTAAAAATAAATACAGAAATGATATTGATAATAATGAAATTAATGTGGGCTCGAATACGAATAAACGTATGAATTTGAAAGAGGCAGAAGTCAAGTATAAGAATGTTATTGATTGTAACGATACAAGGTTATACCATCATGCAAGTGTAAACAACTCGGGAATAGTACCTATGATTGTAAAAGTAAACATCAACGGTAGAGACGTTAATTTTGAAATCGATACAGGCACTTATGCTGCCGTGATATCGAAAAGAATTTATAAAAAGTATTTTTCAGATTTTAATATTGTAAAAACTGATAAAAATTTAAGGGCTTACGGGGGACAGTCCTTAGTCCCGATTGGTGAATTAGTTGAATTAACAGCCACTTTTAATAATACAAAAAAAATTGTAAAATGTTTTGTTTTGCCCGGTTCAGGGCCGGCTTTAATGGGAAGACAATGGCTTGAACAATTTGGAGCATGGCCCCTGAAAATACCTGATTTAAACATGCTTGAATTAAATAAATTGGATATAGACTTGCATGATTATATAACAAAAGAGTATAAAATTTTGTTTGACGATTCGCCTGGTATATATAATAAAAGTACTACCAAAATCCATTTGAAAGAAAATACGCGACCAGTAGCATTAAAATGCCGTCATGTCGCACATGCTTTAAAGCCTATGGTGGAAAAAGAGATTGAAAGATTATTAGGTTTAGGGCATTTAGAGCCAGTAGAGGTCACGGAATGGAGCACGCCTATTGTTCCCGTCTTGAAAGGAAACGGGGAAGTGCGCATTTGTGGCGACTTCAAGTTAACGTTGAACCCAAACATAATTATAGATAAATACCCGCTCCATACTATTGACGATATTTTTGCAAAACTCCAAGGGGGCATCTCTTTCTCCGAGCTAGATTTAAAGCATGCGTACATGCAATTTCCCGTAGACAAGAGCAGTGCGGAATTATTAACGATTATAACCCATAAGGGATTATATAGGTACACGAAAATACCAGAAGGAGTTTCGCCGGCTCCGGCCGACGTGCAGCGTAAGATGGACGAATGCTTGTGCGGGATAGACGGGGTCATCGCGTATCTAGACAATATATACGTAACCGGTAAAAGCGAAAAGGAACATCGAGAAAATTTGATAAAAGTTTGCGAAAGATTAGCTGAATGTAATTTGCGATTAAATTTAAAAAAATGTAAATTTATAGAACCAAGAATAGAAGTGTTAGGCTTTATAATAGATAAGGATGGGTTGCATAAGTCCAAATCAAAAATAAAGGCGATGGTAGACGCGCCACAACCGAAAAATGACAAAGAACTCGCGTCGTTTTTGGGACTCGTGAACTTTTATGCGAGATTTTTGAAAGATAGGTCTACAAACTTGAAGCCTCTATATGACCTACTAAATAAAAAAAAATCAAATTGGGACGATGCGTGTGAAAAAGCCTTCAAATGGGTTAAAAATGAGTTAATCGCGCCGGATTTTCTGGCGCATTACGACCCAAAGAAACAAATAATATTAGCATGCGACGCGTCTGATTACGGGCTATCCGCGATCTGATCTCATCGATACAGTGACGGAACAGAGAGACCAATCGCGTACGCGTCGAAAAAAATTCCGACAACCGAAATAAAACGCGCTATTATTGACAAAGAGGCGATGGCCATAATTTTTGGCTTTAAGCGTTTTTACGAATTCGTTTTTGGGAAAGAAATTATACTACGTACGGATAATAAGCCTTTAGAATTAATTTTGGGTCCGAGGAAAGGCTTACCACAGACTGCAGATAATAGACTGCAACGTTACGCTTATTATCTCTCCGGATTTAGATACCGTATAGAACACGTAAAATCCGAGAAAAATGCTAACGCAGATGCATTGTCGCGACTCCCAGTAGAGGACCCCACAGACGTATCGGATATGTACGATTCCACCCCATCGTTTGTTAATTTTTTTGAAGAAAAGACGACGGCCTTCGATAGTAAAATGCTAGAATTAGAAAGTAAGAGAGACGAAACTCTCAGAGATATTATACGCTACGTAACAAGCGATTGGCCTAGCTTTAGTGAGTTAACAGAAGAGAAAAAAATTTTCTATAAAATACGGTTTGAGTTGACAGTGGAAAAAGGGTGCCTTTTCTGGGGAGTGCGCGCGTGTATTCCTGAATCGATGCGCTCAGCACTTTTGAACGAGATTCATGCGACTCACTTTGGAATCGTCAAAATGAAAATGTTTGCACGCTCGTACGTATATTGGCCAGGAATTGATGCCGCGATTGAGAATATAGCGAATAATTGTAAAACTTGCTTGATTGAAAGAAAAGTGCCAAATAAAACACCGTTAACAACGTGGCCGTGGCCAAGCAAAGTATGGGGGCGCATACATTGCGACTACGCCAAATTTGAAAACGACATGTACTTAATTATAATTGATGCACATAGTAAGTGGCCCGAAGTAATAAACTGTAAGAAAAATACGGATGCGAAAAGATTAATAAAAGAATTTAAAAATCTGTTTGTTCGATTCGGATTACCGATACACTGCGTTACAGACGGCGGTCCGCAGTTTAGAAGTACAGAATTTGTAGAATTTTTAGAAGCAAATAAAATTAAACATACCTTTTCGCCTCCGTATCACCCAGCCACGAACGGTGCAGCGGAAAATTTTATACAGACCTTCAAAGATAAGGTGAATAAAATTATAAAAGGGGGGAAAAGTGTGGAACATGCAACGAACATGTTTTTATTTGACTACAGAAATTATCCACACATTACTACCGGTAGAAGCCCAGCAAGTATTATGTACAACCGTGAAATAAGAACGCGATTTGATTGTTTAAGACCGAGCGTAGCTAACCATGTAGAAAATCAGCAAAGGCGTCAGATTGTCTCGAGACCCGGTAGCCGTAAAATTGATATTAAAGTAGGCGATGAAGTATATATGGATGCTCACGGCGTAAGAGAACGAAAGCGAGTCTCAGGCAAAATAGTTAAACAAACTGCTCCGCCCACGTGTGTCGTCCAAACGGACTCAGGGAAATTGCATAAACGGCACGTGGACCAATTGGTAAAACCACCCTTGCGGCGTTCCCCGAGGTTTCTTATTAAACAAGGGGAGAAGTTGTAAAGTATTCATATCGGATAGTACATGTGTACCAAAGCAGCATGGGTAGTAGTAGTTGTCCTACCTATAACCGATACGCTGATTTGTATGTTTAGTTGCGTGCCTACGCGGGTACAGAGTGAGCACAGGCACTCCGGCACTGTCGTAAAGCTTAATATAATGCACTACTTGTTTAATTAAGAACTGTGTTAAAGTTATTTCAAGCCACCCTCGCCCTAATACTTAGTTACTGTTGTGTGATATATAATAGTTAGCATCAATGAAACATACAGTAATAGTAACAATAATTCTACGTAAAAAGATGAAAAGTGCTTATTGCTTCGTACCAAATATCGCCATCGCGATACGGGTGTCGTACAAAGATTTTAGTCCTTCGCGACCAAACCAAGTGAATGACAACGTTACGTCGTCCAGTATTTGGCCCCAAAACCCGGACATAAATCGATTTAAAAAATTTTGCGTAAACCGTAAAATTTTTGGTGCTCGAGGCAGTTGAATATCTGAGGAACAATGTACGAATATTGTTTTTTTTCATTTGTGCACTCATAAAGCAATAGGCTTCGTCGAAAGTTAAGAGATTTTAGAGCTCGCAATTCTTTCTTAAACGTCCTCTGAAACATCGTTGGCTTATTAGAGTTTTCTACATGTTGTAAAGAAATTTTGTGAATTCTTGCATTATGGAAGCTTTTCTGAAAGGTATATACTACACTTTACAAAAGGTTTTACTTTTTCATCATATATATTTGCATAGTTATTAACATTTGAAGATAATTGAGAATTCAGTAAATTTTCTATACGATTATAAGATTTCATTAACGATTTTGAGTAGGTAGGCTATGCCGATTCTGGACCATGGTGCTCGAGGGGGTGAGGCGGGGCGGGGGGTAACGCGCGCTCTTCGGGGAGGGGAGGGGGTACCGAGTTCGTGGGTGAGGGGGTGGGGAGGGGAGGGGTACCGAGTTCGTTGGTGAGGGGGATGACGTCACAGGGGAGGGGGATTCCAAAATGGCGTCGACCGAGTTCGTGGATGAGGGGGGGATGACGTCACAGGGGAAGGAGGTTTTGAAAATTTTCAAAATGGCGCCGCGCGCGCAACTCGAGTTCGTAGGCGAGGGGGCTGACGTCACAGGGGAGGGGGAGGATTTTCAAAATTTCAAACTGGCGTTGCGCGCATTTCGTATTGGCGCCACCTATTGGATGTTTAAGGTACTTTGGGTCCGCGTCGGTATTTGGGCCCGCCTTGGTAAATTTTCCAGATTTTTCATACATTTCGTATTGGCGCCACCTGTTGAATGTTTAAGGTACTTTGGGCACGCGTCGCCGCCGCGCAATCTCCGCACGCGCGCGGGGATCGGTGCGCAGGCGCGACCGCAACCGATTCGTGGAAATTCAAATCGCGTCTTCGATTATGATTTCTGAGAAAGAGGGTGGACCAGGAGAAAAGATTTTTCTGAGAAAAGATAAGGAATCATGGCGCGCGACAGGATTGAACGCGTTATGACACCTACGTGCAGGCGCTTCATGCCGTGTGTTTATATTTGAATCGTGGGACCGGTACAGTGCACGTGCAATGATGTATACATATAGCGATAATTATTTTAAATCAATCATCGCGATAGCCCATGGAATAAATATTGCCGTGCGTTTTTCATGCCGTGTGTTTATATTTGAATCGTGGGACCGGTACAGTGCACGTGCAATGATGTATACATATAGCGATAATTATTTTAAATCAATCATCGCGATAGCCCATGGAATAAATATTGCCGTGCGTTTTTCATGCCGTGTGTTTATATTTGAATCGTGGGACCGGTACAGCGCACGTGCAATGATGTATACATATAGCGATAATTATTTTAAATCAATCATCGCGATAGCCCATGGAATAAATATTGCCGTGCGTTTTTCATGTCGTGTGTTTATATTTGAATCGTGGGACCGGTACAGCGCACGCGCTTCATGCCATATGTTTATATTTGAATCGTGGGACCGATACAGCGCACGTGCAATGATATAAACATAGAGCGATAATTATTGTAAACCAATCGTCGCAATAGCCCATGGAATAAACACTACATTGCATTCGATGATGATTTCTGAGAAAGAGGGTGGTACATGATTTCTGAGAAATCATAGAGTGAACCGCACCATGCCGTGTGTTTATATTTTAACCGTGGGACCGATATAGTGCACGTGCAATGATGTATACATATAGCGATAATTATTCGGTGAAAAGTTCCGAGTATTTTCACGATCGAGGAGGCTGTAAGTTAATCGTCGCGATAGCCCATGGAGTAAACACGACATTGCACCGCGCCATGCAGTATGTTTATATTTGGTCAGGATTGAACGCGTTTTGATATTTGAACCGTGGGACCGATACAGCGCACGTGTAATGAAGAAATTAACTATGCGTTGCGTTCGCGTAAGCAACAATCGTAAACATAGAGCGATAATTATTCGGGGTTGAGTTCCGAGTATTTACATGATTGAGAATGACGTCTCAAGCATCATTCTCGAGGAGCTGTAAGTCAAGCGTCGTGGAAGCGTTTAAGGGCGAAAAGAATTCGTACATAGATTTTCATGATTTTAGTAATTTATTTAACTTAGTTATCCCACTCGACAACATCATCGTTGAATATAGCATCGTCGATATCATTCGTAAAGAATGCATTATCGGTGATTTCCACGATCGCCGTGAAAGAATGCAACGTCGCGTATAAATATCTGTCAACGAAAATGCTTTCACGCTCCTTCACACGCCCTTTTCTCTCCCATAATCGCGATACATGCAAATACTTGATATGTTATTTCACAGGGACGGTGGAAGATAGGTAAGTAAACCTGACATATTAATATTAAGATTTTTAAGATGTAGTAATTTATTCAACTTAACTATCCCACTCGACAACATCGTCAGCAAATCGGGCGTTATCTTCGTCGGTAATAATGGTATTGTCGACGATTTCATTAAATAGATCCTCATCAGTATAAAATGAATCACCCGCAACTTGCTCGGGGACAGTCTGAACTGCAATATCGCAAGCCCGAAGCCCCGATACTGCATTCGCAAAAACAGCGTTAAAGTCAATCAGTTTCGCATTATAACATTTCCGCCAAACTACACTTTTTGGATCCATGAAACTATTCGGTTGATATATATTACTATAGTATTCATCATCCTCATCATCACTAACATCTAAAAAGAATGTTTTTTGCCGCGCATGCCTATTTAACCAATATTGTTCGTTCGCGTAGTGGTTAACCGGCGCCTCGCCATTAGCATTGTAAAACACCTTTAAAAAGATGTCGCCATCGTGAACAACTTCCGCCTCATGAAGTTCGTCACCACGAATTTCTTCGGTTTGAACCGCAACATTCCGACACGCAACATATATTTTGTGGTTGGAGTCATGTATAGGCTGCACTGGGGAGTCGGAGATTGCAGCGGCAGCTGGGTGATTCAATTGCACGGACAATGACATAATCTGAAACGTATTTTTTCGTATAATTCTCAAAGTTGCTGACACAACGATTCACTAAAATATGGTAATGGAAACTTACGGTATTAATCGATTATATTTCCGTGCGTTGAACGGTGGATGATATCCTTCTAAATGATCACGCTTACAACAAGAATAACAACAACTACAACAACACTATGATGCGACAGTCTTCGATGCAACTGCAATCGACTCAGACACAATAAATTTTCAAAACGTTTCTTGTAGTAACGTATGACCGGACTGATGCAGTAGCATGGTAGGACTGATTTTAACGCGATCGTTCCATGATTACACATACGAAACCATAGAGCAATAATTATTCGACGTTGCATTCGTGTACGCAACCATCGTAAACATACAACGATAATGATTCGGGGTAGAGTTCCGAGTATTTTCACGATCGAGGAGGATGTAAGTCAATCGTCGCGGTAGTCCATGGAATAAACATGACGTTGCACTGCACGATGCAGTATGTTTATATCTGAGTCTTGGTGGGAGTATTATAGCGACCGTGTAAGGGTGAAAAGAGTTCGATATAGATCCATGGGCATCTGATTTACAATATACCTATGTCAGTACCCCACGATGCTCGCGTCATCGTCTTCCGATGACGATAACGATGGTAACGCGAGCCCTTCATCCGCGATGTCGCAGTTGAATGACCAAACGCTTACGATCGAGAAACATAAGATCCGCGACACGTTAAGCCTACCGTCATTATCCGAGACGTCATGGGGCAGTATCGTGCAAAACGGATTTATGCAATTGTCGCATCACCATCGTCAATTGCTACGTCATATCGCGCGATACAGTACTGCGAGCAAATGCACATTGTATTGCATTGTTGGTGATAAGGACGTGCATCGCAAGCAAGTGAAGTACTTTACCGCGGTCGTGTGTACGCCGTTAACGCTTCTGCAGGACATTGAGAACGGTACGGTTGAAGTGTATAAAGTGTTGTACCTTCGAACATTGACTATTACCGTGGACACGTTTTTGTGTTGTGAATTAGCAAGATTTGTGAATGAGCACCCGACACCGATTGTGCGACGGCATTCGAAACGCGTAATTTTGCCTTTGGGTTTCCGATATCCAAACACGGACCACATCACCTGGAAGAGCCGTATCACCCATTCGGCACTATTCGTACGTGTCTGGTAGACAAAAGTATTTGTGAATAAGTGAACACGGAGGTGTTCATGGACACGTACAGGGTTTTATCCCGGATGTCCACGCTTTTACGCTCTGTTGGCCGAAAGGAGGGTTTCGATGGCTGGACGACGCAACAGTGGCTGCGCTCAACGTGTCATCCCTGCCCGACCACGACGAGGACTCCGAGGAATCCGAGGGGTACCTGTTGGAGGTGGACATCGAATATCCCAAGGAGATCCACGAGGCGCACGTCGACCTTCCATTCTGCCCGGTGCGCAAGCACGCGCCAGAAGGAAAACAAACCAAGCTGCTTGCCACGCTCGACGATAAGGAGCGATACGTCATCCACTATCGCTATCTAAAACAGTGCGTGCGACACGGTTTACGCGTGACGCGAATTCATCCGGTGTTGCGATTCGATCAGTCGCATTGGTTACGCGACTACATCCGATTGAATACCGATCTGAGGACGCGCGCTACTAGTGAATTTCAAAAGACTCTATACAAATTAACGAATAACGCGGTGTACAGGAAGACAATGGAGAATGTGCGGAATCGCGTAGACGTGCGACTGGTGACGCGGTGGGACGGTCGTTACGGCGCGGAAGCGCTGATCGCGAAACCGAACTTTCACAGTCGTACGATTTTCTCCGAGGAGTTGGTGGCCATCGAAATGCGCAAAAACTAAAAGTGAAGTTCGACAAACCGATATACGTGGGTATGAGTGTGCTCGACGTATCGAAGGAATGTCTGTATAAATTTCACTACGCATATATGCGCGCGAAGTTCGGTGATCGGTGTAAGGTCCTGTACACCGACACCGACAGTTTAATGTATAGTGTAGAATGCGAGGATGTGTATAAAAGGATGAAGCGTGACATCGATCGATTCGACACCAGTGATTACGCGGTGGACAATCCGTACGGTATGCCCCGCGTAAACAAAAAGGTTCCGGGACTCATGAAAGATGAGAACAACGGCGCCTTGATGACCGAGTTCGTCGGACTACGGTCTAAGATGGACGCGACTAGAACGTTTAACGCTGTAGTGGGGTCTAAGAGTGAGACTAAGAAGGTGAAGGATGTGCGGAGACACGTGGTCGCGAATAATATACAATTCGGCGATTACATTCGTTGTCTCCGCGATCTCACTGAGAAATCAATTCAGCAGAACAATATACGCCCCAACGAGCATAATGTGTATTCCGTGAGTGGGGAAAAGAACGCTCTCAGTCCGTTCGACGACAAACGGTGTATTTTAGTCGATCGGGTCAGCACCCTTCCGTGGGGGGCATTATCAAAACCCCGAGCTCGAGACCCACGAGCGCCTCGAACTTGAGCCTGACGAGTCCCTCGAGAATCCCATTGTATAGTGTGTTTACATGTTTGTATGTTTGTATGTATATACGTTTCATTCTTTCTTTTGTTCATGTTATTTACGAATATCTAATATATGTATAGCGTAGAATAGTCAAAATTGTATATAGCATAGAATAGTCAAAATTGCATATAGCGTAGAATAGCCAAAATTGTATAGTGTAGCATAGCCAAAATTATATGTATATATGTATATATTTTTTCCTTACTTTATTATGATTAATTGTACGCATATACGAGATGAAGAAGGAGAATATGAATACTTGAATAAACGTACAATGTATATATTTATATGTATTTATTTTTATTTATTTCAGTAACATATAATGCGTTTATAATCGGGAATCATAGAATATCCATGCTGCTTATCCACGAGTTCCGTGACGAATCGAATCCGAGCCACT
This sequence comes from Andrena trimmerana, assembly GCA_951215215.1. Taxonomy (NCBI): domain Eukaryota; kingdom Metazoa; phylum Arthropoda; class Insecta; order Hymenoptera; family Andrenidae; genus Andrena; species Andrena trimmerana. Next base: position 14,678,427 of record OX578062.1, read on the forward strand.
TAACGTACACCTGGTTTCCCTTGCGACCAATAATCTTCTCGACCAGAGAGAGAGACGGTCGGATTCGCGACTGAATGTAGTTCATACTTGTAGAATCCACCCGAGATCGGCTCTCCCGCGGAATCGCGCAGAATGTACGTCACCGGGTACGTTCGTTGTACGCTTACGATTTCGAACACTTCGGTCGACCAGTTCGGAGTGTATCCCTTCTCGAAGAGGGCCTTGAACTTGCTCGCGCGTACCTTGTCACCGACTTTGAATTTCGCGCGCCCCTCTGTTATTATCCCGTTCATTCACTGGTCATTGGTACATTTTTTTTTTTATTTAATCCTCTTTTTTTTTTTTTTTTTTTGAAGAGGGGGAAAATGCTTTACGCATACCCCGACATTTTTGTCGGGGTTATGTGGGACTCCCCGCCTATAACATAGGCGGGATACCCACTAAAAACCCCCTCTGGTGGTCTCCATGGTGGGCCTCATGGCGGCGCCCGGAACTTCTGATGTAGTCCGTCGGGCGCCGCTACTGTTGCCAGTGAGGCCCCACTAACATCCCCCCACTCCCAAATTAAGCTTTGGGAGGGGGGGAAACCACCGACCGGGTGTCCACTCAATATGAGTGGGCTCCCCGGCCTCAAGACACTGCACTGTAGTGCATGCGTCGCCGCAATAATAAATAACTTAAGCTAGCTTAAACTAAACTTAAATTACCCATCACCCCCATAAAAAATAAAAAACACAAAAAACCCACCACCATAAAAAACACCGGATAAAAAACGCGGATAAAAAACACGTTAGTCCCGGGTAAAAACAAGAACAAAAAGCGCAATAAAAAAAAAAAAAAAAAAAAACACGCGGTCATAGAACGGCTCCCCGCATGGGGACACCGTCAGGGGGGGATATCACCCCCCCCTCGCGATCATCGGGGGCCGACCCTCTTTCTCTTTCTACCGAGCCTGGTGCGCGCGCGGGCCCTCTCGGCCGCAGCCTCCTGGGCCAGCCGCACGCGCTCCGCTCGAAAGAGGCGGTCGGCCTCCTTTTCGGCCGCTTGACGGGCCCCCATGACGGAGGCCGCAAACTCCCGAAACGCGGCCCATCTCTCCGGAGAGGAAGTGGCAAGGGGCACCAACGTGGAGACTTCCACCGGTGCCCCGAGGCAGGCGGTCAGCACTTCGCGCTGGGGGGCGTACTCCGGGCATGCAATGAGCACATGCTCGGCATCATCCCGGGCCGCCCCGCAGACCAGACACGCCTCGGAGGGTGCTTTCCCAATTCTATGTAAGAACTGTTGGAAAGACCCATGCCCCGTCAGCAATTGTAGGGACCAATAGTCCGACATTGCTGCGGGGCCCGAGGCGTCAACGAACGTGCTAACCGCTGGGACCAGGCGTCTCACCCACCCAGTGGGTGGGGACCTGTCCCATTCCGCCTGCCACTCCTCCATAGCCGCTGTTAACGCAGCGGCTTTATGGAGATGGGCGCGCGTCTTTAAAATATCCGGGTCGCCGCCAAGGGTGGGGTTATCCCTATCTTGCGCTTTCGCGCAAAAAATTGCGCGCCCCATTTTGGCCTTTATGTACAGCGGCATTCGCCCTGCTAAAACGCAGAGCGAGGCAAAGGACACAGTCCTATATGCCGCTGTACATCGGATCAGGGCTGTGCGCTGAGCACGGCGGAGAATTGCACGTGCATTCCCCTTCTCCAGCGCGACAGCCCAGACCGGCGACCCGTATAAAATGATGGACTCCCACACCGAGATGTAGAGTCTCCGGGCATGGACGGATGGGCCCCTGGTGTTGGGCAGGATCGCAGAAAGCGCTCCTGAGACCCTATCCGCCCTTATTGAAACCTCCCCCAGATGGGCCCGATAATTACGGAGGCAATCAAAGATCACCCCCAAATACCGGACCCTGGCCGCCGTGGTAACAATGGCATTCAGGATCGGAAGACGTACCGTCTTCTCGATCCTGTGGCCAGTCAGGAGGATGGCCTCCGTTTTTTCTGCTGCCAAGGAAAGGCCGGTTTTCTGGAACCAAGCTCCAATCCTCGGCAGCACGGAAGCCATCTGCAACCTGACCTGCGAGAGGTCCCTACCCGAAAACAATAGGGCGAGGTCGTCGGCGTACGCAATCGCACGCCCCGCCCCACCCATATCCAACTCGGTGAGGAGTCCATCATAGACGGCGTTCCACAGAAAGGGTCCTAGAACGGACCCCTGTGGAACGCCCGCATAAATATCACGGACCACGGTGCCCTCATAGGAGTGCACCGTGATCCTTCGATTATTAAAATATTCCCGGAGGAGTGCCCGAACATAACGGTCGACGCCCCTCCTATCCAACTCGCCCAGAACGACCTCCCAGCGGAGGGTATTAAACGCGTTCTGAACGTCGAAGGACAGGAGAAGGCATATCTTGTTCCGGGCCCTGGAGAGTTCGGCAAACCGAGCAACCTCGGTGGCCGCCTCCATGGTGCCAACACCGCGGCGAAAACCATATTGATGGTTATGGAACGGATCCCTGCCGAGCTGGGATTCCAGGATCTCCTTAATGACGTACTCCCATACCTTGGATAAGGCTGGGAGTACGGAGATCGGCCTGTAGGCCCTCGGGCTTAGGGGATCCTTTCCCGGCTTCGGGATCAAGATGACTCTAGCCATCTTCCACGAAGCCGGGATTCCACCGCGCTGTAGAGTGTCGGCAACCATCTCGCGTATCAGGTCTTTGTTTGCCCTGGCCACACAGGCCACGACCCCCGATGGGACTCTGTCGAGTCCGGGGGCCTTGTTGGGCTTGATACGCGAGAGGGCCCTGTCGACCTGCTCGGGCGTAACCTCCGGGATTCCCCGCCAAAACGAGGAGAGGGGACGCATAGGGAGGGGACGCGACAAGAGGGGGGCGTGCGTATGCGCAGGCCCAACCGCTGGTGAGGGGGAAGGGAGGGGAGGGAGCGGGGCAGTGGCAAAAAGGGTATCAAGTACCCCGCCAACCTGCTCCCGCGTCATAACCATGTTTGGTTTCCTCCCCCCCAATCTAGCCATAACTATTTTGTATGGCTTCCCCCACGGATCGCCATCGACCGTGCCGTACAGCTCCCTCCAGAGCTTCTCCTTGGAGCGCCAGATCAAGACTTGAACTGCACGCCTAGCCAAGGAGAAGTCCCGCCTCAGTTGTTCGAGGCGGGGGGAGGAGGGATCTAATCTCCTCCTACTTCTCTGGAGGAGCCTACGGGCACGATGCATCGCAGAGCGGGCATCGGCGATCTCCGCGTTCCACCACCGGTTGGGCTTCCGGGTCCCCCTTGGAAGACACCTCTTCCTGAGGACCCGGGCACTGACCCCCTCTAGAAGCCGCTGCAGACCCTCCGCCTTCGGAATCTCATCCGTAAAACCGGACGGTTCCGGCGGAGGGGGAGGGGCAGACACGCCCACAGGCGTGGCCAGCGAGGAGGGCGGAGTCGGGAGGGCGTTCCGCAGAACGCGAAAACCCTCCAAAATCGACTCCGGGGCCACATCCTTCATTGAATACGGAGCCCAGCCGTCGCCAGGTGATCGGCGAGCCACACCCGGTTTTGCCAGGGTGTGGCGGACGTAGAGATGGTCGGAGGCAGTAAAGTGCCGAAGCACCTCGCTCCTCCGAACCAACCCGGCCAGACTCCTGTCCACGGACAAAACGTCAATGAAGGACGAGCCCCTGCCCGTCCGGAACGTACAACGTCCCGGAACTCTAATGGGCACCAGGCCCAACCTCGCCAGCAGAGCCATGCACGCATGGCCCCTCCTGTCTGCAATCTTTCCCCCCCATGCAGGGGACTTGGAATTAAGGTCCCCCGCAAGAATTACCCCTCTCCCCGGGGTTAAAACACTTAAAACTAACGCCTCGAGCTCCTGGAGGTAGTTCAGGAAGGCGGGGCCCTTTTTACTCGGCGGGCAGTAACAGCTCACCACGACCGTGTTATCCACGATCGCGGTGGCTATGCCTTCGGCAGCAGCGGGGGGGGTAAGGGAGGCATGCCTCCCCTTGAACCCGGTCACCCAGATCGCTGCATCCCCCGTGGCATCCCCTATCCACTCAGGTAACATCCTGAATGGTTCGGAGATGACCACGAGGTCAACCCCAAGCAGGCAGGCGTTCTGGATCATAAGATCCTGAGCTAGCCTGCCCCTGCCGAGATTGATTTGCAGGATCTGGATCATTGACCGGGTCTACCAGATCTTGGCCCCCCCGCAGCCGAATTCGCCCTAATGGCTGGGCAGGCCAGCGACGCAGTGACATGCGCCGCCTTAGGGCCCGTTACCCCCTTCGCCGAGCAAATCAGGCACTTGGCCACGCCCTTGCAAGCCGCAATGGCGTGGTCCGAGGCCCCGCACCTCCTACAAAGTTCCCTCCCCTTGGGGACCGTGGTGCATGCGGCGGCCAGATGCCCCAGCTGATGGCACGCGAAACATCGCGTCCTCTTTGCCAGGGGTCTGGCTCGCACCAAGGTCAAACCCGTCCTAAAACGGACGGGTTCCGCGCCTTTCGGGAGGGCGGTGGTGGGAACTTCCACCACCGCGGTCTGGGTACCGCTGAGGACCTGCCTCATTGAGCGGACCACCAGACCGGCCACCTCCACCTTTAAGGCCGCGCCCAAGTCTAAAAGGAGGGTCTGGGCATCGATCATCGGATCGATGTCCCTGACCTCCAGCGCCGTCCTGTCCTGCAGGGGGGCACACTCGACCTTACCGGACGTAAGCTTCCGGAGTTCACTGGCCACCAAGGCTGCACTTACCTTGGGGCCCAACTCCAGGAGCACGTGCCCCAGGCGCGTGCGTTTCACGGCCCTGACATCTGTCAGAGCCGCACGCCCCAGGGTCACGGTCGTCCGGTAGGTCTCGATATACTGACCCCCCTCCGGAACCTTAATAATCACCGCCTCCGGGCGGGTCCTAACAGGCCTCGCCCTTTTCTTGGGCGGGACGGCCTGAGCTCGAGGCATCCCCTCCATAGGGGGAACCCCCGTCTTCCCCACACCGGGGCGGGGGGTACCTGCCTTCCCCGTGTTTGAGGCAGGGGCCGACTTCTTCCCACTCGGGGGGGGTTGACGGGGAGTGGTCCCCTTAGGCCCCACCTTCCGAGGCGCCCCCGGTACAGGGGTAGCCCCACTCTGGGGGGCAGCCGGCTCTTTCTCTTTCTCTTTCTTCTTCTTTTTTTTCTTCTTCCTCGTGACCTTCTCAAAAGGAAGGTCACCAGGGAGGCCACCCTCTACCGGGCCCGACGACACGCCTTCAGCGGGGGGGGGTGGCAGGCCACCACCAACCTTCCCGGAAGGCCCCGCCCCATTGCCAACCGGGGGGGGGGGGCGCATCTGCCCAGGGGCCGAGATCTTCTGGGTGGCGACGGGGGCCGAGGTCACTGCCTCAGAGAATAATCTCTTCTTCGAACCCTCCGTCGCCCCCTCGTTGGGGGAGGACCGTGGCCTCTTCCCCTTCCCCTTTGATTGCGGGGTCTTCGCCACTCCCCCCTTCTTGGGGGGAGGGGTCTTACCGCCCACCGCAATCCCGGGGCTGGCACCCTGGGCCTCCCCGGGGACCGAGATACCCGGTCCCCGAGGGTCCACCACCTCCACCGTCTGGGTGGCCATTTCCGCCGTTTTGGGCCTTCGGGTAACCGGCAGCCTGGACTGAACCAGCCCCTTCGGCTGGTTCTTGGCCGGCTTACCCTTGGCCTTGGATACCACGGCATCGTGGAAGCCCTGGGCCTCGGTAACTGCCGTCGACGCCACCTCGCAACGGTCTATGATTCCATCGGTCAGGGATGCTACCCTGGCCTTTGTCACCTTCCCCGTTGCGACGGTGGACTTGAGGTCCCGACACTCACGGACCAACTCCCTGAGGAGCGATCCTAGTTCTTCAAGTCGGGCCTCAAGCTTCTCCTCCGATGTCATGCGCTTAGCTCGGGGCTGCGCCTCTGACATCGGAGTTGACGTCGACGGGGGGGGGGGCTTGGGGAGATTGGACCCTGATACAGGGCCCCCCCCAACACACCCCTCCCCCCCCAGAACCTCCACGCTCTTGATGGTGGGGCCACCCACTGGCGCCCCCTGAGGCCCTGAAAAGGGCCGATTGTGGGGGTTATCCCCCCCTGTCCCACCCATAGGGTGGATACCATCGGGCTCCGGCAGCAGCCTCGGTGCTGCAGCCGCCCCACTCCTGACGAGGCCCTCCGAATGCGAGCGTCGCTCCGGAGGGGTCCTCGCCAGGGTCCGCCCCCTTACTATTCCGGTGTCAACCGGCGTAGTGGGGGTCTCCGGGATTATTGTCACCCGGATCCCTTTGTTAGTGGGGGGGGTGAGAGTCACCCCCGTCGCCTCGAGCAGCGCGACCCTTCTCCTCCAGTCGGTCACGCTGCCCGGCTCCGCCTCCGCCTCAACCCCATACACAACCTCCGGGGAGTCCTCCCCCAGGATAACGAGGGGGGGAGACCCCTCCGGATGTGCATGGGTCCAATCCATGACCGTTTCGTTGTCCAAGAACTTGCCAGATCCTGCCGCTGTCGCTTTTTCCCCGGGGTGCAATGGCGGTAATAAATTACCGCCACCCGGGGTGACACTGGTCCGCCGCATCAACTCAGTGCCATCGGTCTTGAGGTTACCCTGTGAACTGCCGACCACATCCACAGGGGCTGATCTTCTATCAGTATTCGCCGGGTTTTCATCCGAGGCCCGGCTTAATAATGACATAAATCATGAGTTGTCTTAAAGGGCGACGGCCCCACCGCCCAGCGGATTTTCGCCCAACTCGTGGCCCTGATGATATATGGCCACCGCGGCACAACCGGCAAATGCCGGGGGGACCCTACCGCCGCTGGTCCTGTCTCCGCAAAACGAAGAACGAGACCCCCATGGGAAGATGTTAAGCCCATGGGGGGCCCCCAATCCCCCCCTTAACCAATGTGCCCCCAAGACCCGCCCACCACCACCACCACCACCACCACCACAAGCACCAGTGTGGTGGATACGCCACCACACGGGGACTGTTAGGGCTACCCAGCCCTATACAGACCCCCGTGCACCCACCAACAACCCCTCTTTTTTTTTTTTTTTTTTTTTTATTTCAGGGTTGTGGCAGCCGAGCGGAGCGGAAGGATGCACGGGCCCCGGGACACCAGCCCAGGAGCCCCAGGACAGGTAAGTACGGGTCCAACAAAACAGGCCCACCAACTGAATACATGCCCCCCCCCTCCTGATCTTTTAGCCACGGGGCCCAGGTGACCCTGTTCAAGGTCACCCGGGAACCCCGCGGCGGCGGAGGGGACATCAGATGGTGGCCGCACCGCCCACTCACCATCCCTACCCGGAGGAACGGATGTTTATCAGAAGAAATCTCCTATAAACCGGACCGTAGGAGGGTGGTCAACCCTTAGCCAGGAAGGTAGCATCCCCCGTCCGGCCCCTAGGTGCGATCAATCCCCCACCTAGGACCCGAAGGGGAACATAGCCACCTTCCCAGAGCTCCCCCACCACGCCAAGGTGGTTGACCCTGGAGGGAGTTGACCCTGGAGGGAGCGACCAATAATCTTCTCGACCAGAGAGAGAGACGGTCGGATTCGCGACTGAATGTAGTTCATACTTGTAGAATCCACCCGAGATCGGCTCTCCCGCGGAATCGCGCAGAATGTACGTCACCGGGTACGTTCGTTGTACGCTTACGATTTCGAACACTTCGGTCGACCAGTTCGGAGTGTATCCCTTCTCGAAGAGGGCCTTGAACTTGCTCGCGCGTACCTTGTCACCGACTTTGAATTTCGCGCGCCCCTCTGTTATTATCCCGTTCATTCACTGGTCATTGGTACATTTTTTTTTTTATTTAATCCTCTGTCAAACTTTTAATGATAGTTATGACTATCAAACATTGCTAGAATGATGTTCCGGGATGTCTTACTTTAGTAATAAATCAGGTCGCTTATAGCAATAACATTCAGGGGATTAATTAACGACTTTTGAATACTAATTTTAACAGACATGTAGCTTAAGTGTTCATTCACTGGACAGGTCACCTTATGTATGTACGATTCACGTTAGATTCCACGATGTATGAACTACCCTATTTTCTGCACGTTTTCTAGTGCACACATATCATTGTGTTTTTTCATGGAAAGGACATCGTACGGTGTTCATCGCAGACATTGCTTTTAGGGAAGGAACAGCTGCGGCAGGTACGATTCCACAATAATCGTTAACGACATCGTATCCACCGTCGTCATCGACGTCGCTAACGTTGCTGCTATTATTGTTGTTGTAGTCATCAGCGTTGTTCACGTTCTTTTTCTTGTTGTACCTACAATTCGGTAATATACTCGATGCAAATGTTAGTTTACAGGAGATTTTGTGACAGATTTCTTTTCCAATCTCTTCACATACACTACATCAATGTTAGCGAGCTGTCGGGCAAGCATTTCCGGAAGTTTATGGTACGGAATCCATCCGTCAGACCAGAGAAGCCCGTGGTATCGCGTTGTAAGCCAGGTTACCTGTTCTTTTTTTTTTCTCGAACGGCGTCAGAGTAGTTAACGATACGGACCACACGTACTTGTTGAACATACCGATAATCGCGGGTTGATGTTGATGTTGTTGTTAATGTTGATGTTGGCGTTGGCATTGGCGTTCATGTTGGCGTTGTCGATGTTGTTGTTATTGTTGTCGATGTTGTTGTTGGTGGTGTTAGAAGGAATACAGGTCCACAATTTCGGGTTAGTTCCAAAAATAAAAATAAATACAAAATTTGGTAGGGGGTTAGTTCTGAACAATTTTTGACGATGCCAAATTTTGTATTTATTTTTATTTTTGGAACTAACCCGAAATTGAGTACCTGTATTCCTCGTAACACCACCATCAACAACATCGACGAGAACAACACCAACATGAACAACATCGACAACAATAACAACAACATCGACAACGCCAACATGAACGCCAATGCCAACGCCAACATCAACATTAACAACAACATCAACATCAACCCGCGATTATCGGTATGTTCAACAAGTACGTGTGGTCCGTATCGTTAACTACTCTGACGCCGTTCGAGAAAAAAAAAGAACAGGTAACCTGGCTTACAACGCGATACCACGGGCTTCTCTGGTCTGACGGATGGATTCCGTACCATAAACTTCCGGAAATGCTTGCCCGACAGCTCGCTAACATTGATGTAGTGTATGTGAAGAGATTGGAAAAGAAATCTGTCACAAAATCTCCTGTAAACTAACATTTGCATCGAGGATATTACCGAATTGTAGGTACAACAAGAAAAAGAACGTGAACAACGCTGATGACTACAACAACAATAATAGCAGCAACGTTAGCGACGTCGATGACGACGGTGGATACGATGTCGTTAACGATTATTGTGGAATCGTACCTGCCGCAGCTGTTCCTTCCCTAAAAGCAATGTCTGCGATGAACACCGTACGATGTCCTTTCCATGAAAAAACACAATGATATGTGTGCACTAGAAAACGTGCAGAAAATAGGGTAGTTCATACATCGTGGAATCTAACGTGAATCGTACATACATAAGGTGACCTGTCCAGTGAATGAACACTTAAGCTACATGTCTGTTAAAATTAGTATTCAAAAGTCGTTAATTAATCCCCTGAATGTTATTGCTATAAGCGACCTGATTTATTACTAAAGTAAGACATCCCGGAACATCATTCTAGCAATGTTTGATAGTCATAACTATCATTAAAAGTTTGACAGAGGATTAAATAAAAAAAAAAATGTACCAATGACCAGTGAATGAACGGGATAATAACAGAGGGGCGCGCGAAATTCAAAGTCGGTGACAAGGTACGCGCGAGCAAGTTCAAGGCCCTCTTCGAGAAGGGATACACTCCGAACTGGTCGACCGAAGTGTTCGAAATCGTAAGCGTACAACGAACGTACCCGGTGACGTACATTCTGCGCGATTCCGCGGGAGAGCCGATCTCGGGTGGATTCTACAAGTATGAACTACATTCAGTCGCGAATCCGACCGTCTCTCTCTCTGGTCGAGAAGATTATTGGTCGCAAGGGAAACCAGGTGTACGTTAAGTGGCTCGGATTCGATTCGTCACGGAACTCGTGGATAAGCAGCATGGATATTCTATGATTCCCGATTATAAACGCATTATATGTTACTGAAATAAATAAAAATAAATACATATAAATATATACATTGTACGTTTATTCAAGTATTCATATTCTCCTTCTTCATCTCGTATATGCGTACAATTAATCATAATAAAGTAAGGAAAAAATATATACATATATACATATAATTTTGGCTATGCTACACTATACAATTTTGGCTATTCTACGCTATATGCAATTTTGACTATTCTATGCTATATACAATTTTGACTATTCTACGCTATACATATATTAGATATTCGTAAATAACATGAACAAAAGAAAGAATGAAACGTATATACATACAAACATACAAACATGTAAACACACTATACAATGGGATTCTCGAGGGACTCGTCAGGCTCAAGTTCGAGGCGCTCGTGGGTCTCGAGCTCGGGGTTTTGATAATGCCCCCCACGGAAGGGTGCTGACCCGATCGACTAAAATACACCGTTTGTCGTCGAACGGACTGAGAGCGTTCTTTTCCCCACTCACGGAATACACATTATGCTCGTTGGGGCGTATATTGTTCTGCTGAATTGATTTCTCAGTGAGATCGCGGAGACAACGAATGTAATCGCCGAATTGTATATTATTCGCGACCACGTGTCTCCGCACATCCTTCACCTTCTTAGTCTCACTCTTAGACCCCACTACAGCGTTAAACGTTCTAGTCGCGTCCATCTTAGACCGTAGTCCGACGAACTCGGTCATCAAGGCGCCGTTGTTCTCATCTTTCATGAGTCCCGGAACCTTTTTGTTTACGCGGGGCATACCGTACGGATTGTCCACCGCGTAATCACTGGTGTCGAATCGATCGATGTCACGCTTCATCCTTTTATACACATCCTCGCATTCTACACTATACATTAAACTGTCGGTGTCGGTGTACAGGACCTTACACCGATCACCGAACTTCGCGCGCATATATGCGTAGTGAAATTTATACAGACATTCCTTCGATACGTCGAGCACACTCATACCCACGTATATCGGTTTGTCGAACTTCACTTTTAGTTTTTGCGCATTTCGATGGCCACCAACTCCTCGGAGAAAATCGTACGACTGTGAAAGTTCGGTTTCGCGATCAGCGCTTCCGCGCCGTAACGACCGTCCCACCGCGTCACCAGTCGCACGTCTACGCGATTCCGCACATTCTCCATTGTCTTCCTGTACACCGCGTTATTCGTTAATTTGTATAGAGTCTTTTGAAATTCACTAGTAGCGCGCGTCCTCAGATCGGTATTCAATCGGATGTAGTCGCGTAACCAATGCGACTGATCGAATCGCAACACCGGATGAATTCGCGTCACGCGTAAACCGTGTCGCACGCACTGTTTTAGATAGCGATAGTGGATGACGTATCGCTCCTTATCGTCGAGCGTGGCAAGCAGCTTGGTTTGTTTTCCTTCTGGCGCGTGCTTGCGCACCGGGCAGAATGGAAGGTCGACGTGCGCCTCGTGGATCTCCTTGGGATATTCGATGTCCACCTCCAACAGGTACCCCTCGGATTCCTCGGAGTCCTCGTCGTGGTCGGGCAGGGATGACACGTTGAGCGCAGCCACTGTTGCGTCGTCCAGCCATCGAAACCCTCCTTTCGGCCAACAGAGCGTAAAAGCGTGGACATCCGGGATAAAACCCTGTACGTGTCCATGAACACCTCCGTGTTCACTTATTCACAAATACTTTTGTCTACCAGACACGTACGAATAGTGCCGAATGGGTGATACGGCTCTTCCAGGTGATGTGGTCCGTGTTTGGATATCGGAAACCCAAAGGCAAAATTACGCGTTTCGAATGCCGTCGCACAATCGGTGTCGGGTGCTCATTCACAAATCTTGCTAATTCACAACACAAAAACGTGTCCACGGTAATAGTCAATGTTCGAAGGTACAACACTTTATACACTTCAACCGTACCGTTCTCAATGTCCTGCAGAAGCGTTAACGGCGTACACACGACCGCGGTAAAGTACTTCACTTGCTTGCGATGCACGTCCTTATCACCAACAATGCAATACAATGTGCATTTGCTCGCAGTACTGTATCGCGCGATATGACGTAGCAATTGACGATGGTGATGCGACAATTGCATAAATCCGTTTTGCACGATACTGCCCCATGACGTCTCGGATAATGACGGTAGGCTTAACGTGTCGCGGATCTTATGTTTCTCGATCGTAAGCGTTTGGTCATTCAACTGCGACATCGCGGATGAAGGGCTCGCGTTACCATCGTTATCGTCATCGGAAGACGATGACGCGAGCATCGTGGGGTACTGACATAGGTATATTGTAAATCAGATGCCCATGGATCTATATCGAACTCTTTTCACCCTTACACGGTCGCTATAATACTCCCACCAAGACTCAGATATAAACATACTGCATCGTGCAGTGCAACGTCATGTTTATTCCATGGACTACCGCGACGATTGACTTACATCCTCCTCGATCGTGAAAATACTCGGAACTCTACCCCGAATCATTATCGTTGTATGTTTACGATGGTTGCGTACACGAATGCAACGTCGAATAATTATTGCTCTATGGTTTCGTATGTGTAATCATGGAACGATCGCGTTAAAATCAGTCCTACCATGCTACTGCATCAGTCCGGTCATACGTTACTACAAGAAACGTTTTGAAAATTTATTGTGTCTGAGTCGATTGCAGTTGCATCGAAGACTGTCGCATCATAGTGATGTTGTAGTTGTTGTTGTAGTTGTTGTTATTCTTGTTGTAAGCGTGATCATTTAGAAGGATATCATCCACCGTTCAACGCACGGAAATATAATCGATTAATACCGTAAGTTTCCATTACCATATTTTAGTGAATCGTTGTGTCAGCAACTTTGAGAATTATACGAAAAAATACGTTTCAGATTATGTCATTGTCCGTGCAATTGAATCACCCAGCTGCCGCTGCAATCTCCGACTCCCCAGTGCAGCCTATACATGACTCCAACCACAAAATATATGTTGCGTGTCGGAATGTTGCGGTTCAAACCGAAGAAATTCGTGGTGACGAACTTCATGAGGCGGAAGTTGTTCACGATGGCGACATCTTTTTAAAGGTGTTTTACAATGCTAATGGCGAGGCGCCGGTTAACCACTACGCGAACGAACAATATTGGTTAAATAGGCATGCGCGGCAAAAAACATTCTTTTTAGATGTTAGTGATGATGAGGATGATGAATACTATAGTAATATATATCAACCGAATAGTTTCATGGATCCAAAAAGTGTAGTTTGGCGGAAATGTTATAATGCGAAACTGATTGACTTTAACGCTGTTTTTGCGAATGCAGTATCGGGGCTTCGGGCTTGCGATATTGCAGTTCAGACTGTCCCCGAGCAAGTTGCGGGTGATTCATTTTATACTGATGAGGATCTATTTAATGAAATCGTCGACAATACCATTATTACCGACGAAGATAACGCCCGATTTGCTGACGATGTTGTCGAGTGGGATAGTTAAGTTGAATAAATTACTACATCTTAAAAATCTTAATATTAATATGTCAGGTTTACTTACCTATCTTCCACCGTCCCTGTGAAATAACATATCAAGTATTTGCATGTATCGCGATTATGGGAGAGAAAAGGGCGTGTGAAGGAGCGTGAAAGCATTTTCGTTGACAGATATTTATACGCGACGTTGCATTCTTTCACGGCGATCGTGGAAATCACCGATAATGCATTCTTTACGAATGATATCGACGATGCTATATTCAACGATGATGTTGTCGAGTGGGATAACTAAGTTAAATAAATTACTAAAATCATGAAAATCTATGTACGAAATCTTTTCGCCCTTAAACGCTTCCACGACGCTTGACTTACAGCTCCTCGAGAATGATGCTTGAGACGTCATTCTCAATCATGTAAATACTCGGAACTCAACCCCGAATAATTATCGCTCTATGTTTACGATTGTTGCTTACGCGAACGCAACGCATAGTTAATTTCTTCATTACACGTGCGCTGTATCGGTCCCACGGTTCAAATATCAAAACGCGTTCAATCCTGACCAAATATAAACATACTGCATGGCGCGGTGCAATGTCGTGTTTACTCCATGGGCTATCGCGACGATTAACTTACAGCCTCCTCGATCGTGAAAATACTCGGAACTTTTCACCGAATAATTATCGCTATATGTATACATCATTGCACGTGCACTATATCGGTCCCACGGTTAAAATATAAACACACGGCATGGTGCGGTTCACTCTATGATTTCTCAGAAATCATGTACCACCCTCTTTCTCAGAAATCATCATCGAATGCAATGTAGTGTTTATTCCATGGGCTATTGCGACGATTGGTTTACAATAATTATCGCTCTATGTTTATATCATTGCACGTGCGCTGTATCGGTCCCACGATTCAAATATAAACATATGGCATGAAGCGCGTGCGCTGTACCGGTCCCACGATTCAAATATAAACACACGACATGAAAAACGCACGGCAATATTTATTCCATGGGCTATCGCGATGATTGATTTAAAATAATTATCGCTATATGTATACATCATTGCACGTGCGCTGTACCGGTCCCACGATTCAAATATAAACACACGGCATGAAAAACGCACGGCAATATTTATTCCATGGGCTATCGCGATGATTGATTTAAAATAATTATCGCTATATGTATACATCATTGCACGTGCACTGTACCGGTCCCACGATTCAAATATAAACACACGGCATGAAAAACGCACGGCAATATTTATTCCATGGGCTATCGCGATGATTGATTTAAAATAATTATCGCTATATGTATACATCATTGCACGTGCACTGTACCGGTCCCACGATTCAAATATAAACACACGGCATGAAGCGCCTGCACGTAGGTGTCATAACGCGTTCAATCCTGTCGCGCGCCATGATTCCTTATCTTTTCTCAGAAAAATCTTTTCTCCTGGTCCACCCTCTTTCTCAGAAATCATAATCGAAGACGCGATTTGAATTTCCACGAATCGGTTGCGGTCGCGCCTGCGCACCGATCCCCGCGCGCGTGCGGAGATTGCGCGGCGGCGACGCGTGCCCAAAGTACCTTAAACATCCAACAGGTGGCGCCAATACGAAATGTATGAAAAATCTGGAAAATTTACCAAGGCGGGCCCAAATACCGACGCGGACCCAAAGTACCTTAAACATCCAATAGGTGGCGCCAATACGAAATGCGCGCAACGCCAGTTTGAAATTTTGAAAATCCTCCCCCTCCCCTGTGACGTCAGCCCCCTCGCCTACGAACTCGAGTTGCGCGCGCGGCGCCATTTTGAAAATTTTCAAAACCTCCTTCCCCTGTGACGTCATCCCCCCCTCATCCACGAACTCGGTCGACGCCATTTTGGAATCCCCCTCCCCTGTGACGTCATCCCCCTCACCAACGAACTCGGTACCCCTCCCCTCCCCACCCCCTCACCCACGAACTCGGTACCCCCTCCCCTCCCCGAAGAGCGCGCGTTACCCCCCGCCCCGCCTCACCCCCTCGGGCACCATGGTCCAGAATCGGCATAGCCTACCTACTATTTTGTTATACTGCTCCGCCCTGCTCCCTGCTTTTGTTGGTGCCATTACATTTGATAAAGGTTTGTGAAGACAGTGCAAAAAAGATTGGTTCCGGATTCGTCCGGATTTAAGTTTTATAGCTAATTTAGGTAAAAATGGTAATAAAGAGCTGCTGCGTTTCACGTACGCCTGTACGGTCACGCTCGCCAGGCCTTTGTGAGATATTAAGGAACTCTCTTCAATGGAACTATTTAAATTATGGACATATATGTATTAACTGAATAACATGAAAGAAAAACTAAAATATAATATATAAGTACGTAATAAATACTTTGAATATTTCGCCGTGTAGTCTCTGATGACACTGTTTCAACTGAATGCAGACATAAAGTAGACGACTTACAATTAGTGAAAGATTTATCTACAGCATAACATAACAATTTTATGAAATTCTGTCTGTATTCAGATGAAACAGCACTATCAAAGACTACACGGCAAAATATTCAAAGCTCTTTTTACGTACTTATATGTTATATTTTAGTTTTTTCTACATTTTATTCAGTTAAAGTTTTGTTTTGTATAGCTTATATTTAGTGTGCGTTATATATATTTATCCTGCGTTTATTAAGTGCATGAGTTAAGTTCATATTTAAGAACTGTTTTGATTTTACTTTTATATTAAATTTCATTTTACTTGTACTTGGTAAGTATGCTTAAACAATTGTCACATGAACTAGATATTTTCCGCTATTGTTATTCAGATGCTACTTATTTAATGAGAATATATATACGTGTAGGTATTAAAATGTCAGCAAATTATTCGGTGCAAGCTGCCGGTCCATCTGAAATTAAACTGATGACGCGAGAAAACATAAAAGTTATACAAAAAAAGCTGTCAAGATGCAATTCCTAAATGAAACAATAGATTTACTTCTTCCCCCTGAGCGCACAATTTGTGTAAACGAAGAATTTCTGTAAAAACATTTAAATAAGCAGCTTTTCTTTAAGGGGGTAGACACGGGTAATGCAGCGCGCTGTATACCGACACAATCTTGCCCGAAACATGGGTTTGGTAAATTACGTTGTTTGTCCTTATATGAGCAGATTTTGGGCTGGGCGAGGCCTCATTCGAAAGAGGAAGGTTCAGTGCAGCGCGCTCTGGTCATGG
This sequence comes from Andrena trimmerana, assembly GCA_951215215.1. Classification (NCBI taxonomy): domain Eukaryota; kingdom Metazoa; phylum Arthropoda; class Insecta; order Hymenoptera; family Andrenidae; genus Andrena; species Andrena trimmerana. Next base: position 14,695,268 of record OX578062.1, read on the forward strand.
TTCGACGAGATTGTGTTGATATCTAATAATATGAGTGTTCAAAGTAGAGCAAAAGTCGACAAAATACACCCGCAAGAATCCAAGTATTTTTAGGTCACTAAAAGAGTTTTGTCATCCAAACGATGACCAGAGCGCGCTGCATTGAACCTTCCTCTTTCGAATGAGACCTCACCCAGCTCAAAATCTGGTCATATAAGGACAAACAACGTAATTTCGCGACTACATACCCAAATACGAGTTCCGCCATATTGGCTATAATACAGAGCAAGTCACGTGACAAATTTAGTTGAGCTAGTGGATACGAGATGGCGCCTACTCGGGAGGAATGCCGACATGGAATCATAGCAAAACTGAAGCGTTAGCTGGATACACAAGCCACAGTAAAAGCGTGATGCAGTCAATGTATGAATTTTCGTACGATTGTAGGTTAGGTTATATGCATTTTAGGCATATAACTGTTGGGAACTGTGTACATTTACTAAATTAACGCTTTTATTGTAACACATACATCACTTGAAATCGCTGTCGAATTTATGTTATAATTATATGGCCACATTATTTAAAATAAAAAAAGAGATTGGAACTTTTTACTAATACTGGAAATATTGATTTACTGATATCGTATTTTCAGAATGTGGAAGTTACAGCAATTATTTGCAATTATTGCTCTTATTATTATTCTTCCGACTATTGTATATAACATACAACAAGGAAAAGTCTCCAAATCAGTCAACAGTTGACTCCCTGATTTTTTTTTGTAATTCATTACGGTCCTATGCAGAGATGGGCATTATTTAAATCAAAGAATATACTTCCGAATGGCCCCAGTGACTGATCGACACGAGGTTTGGGGTAGGGTGTGTATACCCTAAATCTAAAATTCTATTTAACTTCGGGTATTTATTAGTTTCCTTTGTTTATTCGAAGGCCTTTCATCTTGGGCTTCGAATAATTTTTCATCTTTCATTATATCTTTATCCTAAGGTCGTATTCAGATATATTGGCCGGTCAATTCATTTTCGCGAACAGCGATCGAGGAATATGGTGGGGTAACGAGAATGCTGCTCGGCTCCGTCTGAACGTAGCCGTGTGGCTGTTATGACCAATACGAGATGAAGCTATCGAGAAAGAATCAATGTTCAGACCAATAAAGCTCCTGAATTTTTTCGGAGCTAATTCACACCTATTCTGATGTGTATTTCTATGCTGACAGCTCGGTTTGGCCTATACACACCAGAAGCTTGGCGCTAACCCCATCACTTCTGGCTCACTCTTCTTCTGCGAAGGCGAGAATGAGATGGAACGAGAGCGAGTCAGAAAACGTTGCAAACAGGAGCGCCGATGCAGGCAAGCGGTACCTATGGTGGGAGAATACGCGTTACGAAACACACCGGCCAATATATCTGAATGTAAAGTCTCGTTAGCCGCTCGCTGGTCGGGACCGGCGTTGAGCCCGTATTATGAACGGAGCCCTAATCCCGAGGCTGAGTTTCTCGCTTCTTTCTGGCCGAAGGGACAGGGGGGGGGGGGGAGGGCGGGATGGAACGCTTTGCCTGCGCGACGGGCGCGAGCGCTCAGATGGAATCGTGACTGTTCGACGCATGCGCGCCACGGTCAGATAGCCAGGCACGGCACGAGTCTTTTTTGCGCCATAACCGAGCTTGCCAAATTCCGCCATTTATTATAAAACATTTAATTGAGCTTCTTCATGACCTTACTCTAAACTATTACTCGTAGTTCAAAACCGTCGTAATATAATTTGTAGTATTTCATTTCAAAATATATTTTCAACAATGCCAACAATGAAAAGGCCATTTTGCGCCTCTTGTCAACTTTACGCCCTAGCAGTTGCCTAATTTTACAGAGTTAAGTCATAAATAATCTCAAATAAATGTAATTTATAAATTATATAACATAATAAAGGGCGCAATTTGACAAGTTCGCCTAGGGCGGAAAAAAGACTTATGCCCGGGCTGCGTCAAGATTTTGCGAAGCGGGTCCCGTGCTCACCGTAAGCGCTTGCGACCATCGCGCACGCCCGTCGCGCACATAAAGAACGGAGTGTCAGGCGTCCGAAAGACGGAGCGAGACAAAATATCAACGCGTCGTCTATCTCGTACTGTCCTCGCTCGCATTCAGTGCCTTCGCTCGCTCTCTTTCCATCTCGCGCTCGCCTTCGGCGGACAAGAGTGAGACAGAAGTGGTGGGGATAGCGAAAAGTCCGTATCGTGTACACCAAACCGAGCCCGTAACGATCTTAGATGCTTGAATAACCGACGAGAACCTTTGTTGCCCGAGCCGCACGAGATCGCCGTTGCTCGGCGATGTGTCATCGATTATATAGAAACAGAATTTGTTTTTTTTTCATCGTATCAATATGAAAGTGACACAAATGGGTTCCTGGCATTCTCCCGATTAAATTGAGAGAAAATAATTTAAATCAGACTATTTTTAACGAAACGGGCTCCCAATTCTGCAAACAAATTTTCACGTAATTTCCTTAAGTATGGTCCGAATAATATCATTTATGGGGCCAATTTGATCGAGAAAACAGTGCAGAACTGACGATTTGTCACTGCTTAGTGCGTAACATTGTATGGCCCCGCTGAATTCGAGCGTCGAAACCCACGAAACTGAGCGAGTTGCATAATTGCCAGCGTGTAGGGCAATGGACTTCTATAGAACTCAAATCGAGAAAAACTTTGCTGACAAACTTTACATATGTATATTCGCGTCAAATAAATACTTTAATTGTAAAATTTAGACGACAAACTATTGTTGAATTTCGCCAGTTCTTAGATATGCATCACTTGGTTGGGAATTCCTGATCCCAGAGTTTCATGCATTTACCTATTGAAATGTTGCTTCAAGTCATCGGGAAATTGCATTGCTTCTTCTCGTACATACATACATATATCTGTTCGCGAGTAGGTGTCACGACTGACGCGGCTTTGGTTTCCCAAATAAATGCACATTTATTAGAGCTCTCGGTCGACGGCGACTTGAGTCATCCAGTACTGAATATGAATATGTTCATATTTCTCATTACACCTTGATAAGAGTGTTACCACCAATGGATTGGTGAGTTTATGTCCACGAAAATTTTTTCTTATGAATACATGATTAGGACACACACACACACTACGTTCACTGAAAATAGGCCGAATTGCTCCATGTTTGCCATCATTTTCATCAGTAATGCAGTGTTCTGGTGAAGAACATCGTATTACGGAGCTAATATTGTAGGCCCTAGAATCTACGATATTGTCAATGTGCAGTTGAAACGCACGCCGCTTCACACTATCGTTTCTTAGCATTTATACGGGATAATTCTTTAGCTAGAGTCGTCAAACGCGATGCTCGCCAACAATCATGTGTCTCGCTGAGTTTCGTGGGCTTCGACGCTCGAAACCAGCGGGTCTATACAATGTTGCACGCTAAGCTGTGACGAATCTGAAGTTCTGCAATTTCTAATCAGATCTTTGCAAAAGTGACGTCAATCGATTCCTTACAATTTTATATATAATGTTTGTTTATACCTGGTTTCTGCATAGGACGTGTAATAAGTGTATTTCATGTTCTGTTTCGGTGCTTTGCTAGTAAAAAAATGTTTAACCTAACAAACTTCATTTTCTGGGGACATCCCCTCATCTATTTTCCCTTTTCACTTATAATTCCTTACTGCTAACGTAGAATATTGTAGCATAAGCACATTTCAAGTAATTAAAATGTACAATGAATTTTCTACGTTTGCAGTACCAGCCGACTTTCGTTTAAATTTTTATAAGTACAACGCAACAGCTGAGAATTTCTTTCCTTATTCAGAATAATATACGGAAATAGCAAACAGCTCCCTCTCGCGTTTACCGGGCAATCGGTTATCTATCGGTATTACCATTTCTGTGCAGAAAAAACCTGCTGTAATACCGACCTGCCGAATCGGCCAGGTCACGTGACGTGTCTACCCCCTTAAGGCTGTACAATGCTGGTTGTTGGTAAGTGCAGAAAAAAGAATGAAAGATTTTGTATCATTTTATTTTATTATTTTATATCTTTGATGTACATCAATAATCGTGGTACCATTTTATAGTTTGGTTTCGTATTTATGCTATGATTTTTTAAGTCATCAAATCCTATCCAATTTGTTGTTGGATCGCCCTTGCAATATATAACTGCCGTGTAATGGCCTGTTACACTTTGTAACGATTCTTCCGCGTGCCTTGTCGGCAGGCCACTCTTACCGTGACAGTTAACAGTGCCCACCAATTGTAGTTCTTCGTTTTTACACAACGGGTTGGTAATTTTTATATGTATTTCTTTTAAGCTTATATAAAAATTTTCCTCTCTTGCATTAAACACTTGGAATAATACAATATCACCTAGAAATGAAAATGTATAGTTAATTATGTTCGAAAAGCATTTTCCAATTCCTTAAAACTCAAGAGAAATTGCAATAAAACCATGTTAATAATTTAGTTATAAATCGTGTTATTTACCGATTTCTACTAATTTATTTTCTATGGCACCGGGACTGTCACATTTGGGACAGGTACTATTCGGTACCGAACAGAACTCTAGAATAACGCTTTCGCTGTTCGATTTCTTGAGCTGTATGTCTTCTACCCCAAAAAAACTTTAAAAAAGTAAAAAATACGCCAAGTACATGAAAATGTCGAAGACAAAAAAAAGTATTATCAAAAATCACAAAAAAAGAAAATAGTATACATGAAAAAGTCGAGGTAAAAAGGAGTATTATCAACAAATAAATATAAAAAAAACACAAAAAAAGACAAGAAACATGAAAAAGTCAAGGACGAATAAAGTATAATTATCAAATAAATATAATCACATAAATAAAAAATAAAAAATATAACTGTAACGTCCCAACATTTTTCGCGCGGTACTATTCAGAAAATCTATTAAAAATCTCAGAATCACTCCACCAAAGTCCCTCAAATTCAATTATTACCCCTTTTCCCCAATCGCTGATCACCTCGATGATGTACCTTAGCGGTCCCCATCTCGAGATGGTCAGTACGAAACCTCCTTCACTTATTCGCCCAACGAGGCACGAATTCCCTCCTCAAAAGTAAATCTAAACAAGTCCCTCGCCCCAAAATCTTCTTAAACCGAGACCACGTCTCACTCCTTCTCTACGACCCTCCAAATCCAAGCCATTCAAACCCCTTTCCCGTTAAAATACCCAAAATCCATGCGATGGGTTGAATATCTCCAAATACCGTTCATAAAAACCCAAGAAATCTAATTGCGACGCATATTCGGCGTACGTGACAGAAAGATGTCTATTAATAGACATTCAGTTTATAAAAACCCCGGAAGTCCTACTGCGACTAAATTCTTAAATGTGTCAAGGCCGATACCGCGCGTACCCCGCAACAAACATATAAATACGAGGTCCTGAGAGGCCGGAGTTTAGTATGTTCATGATTATTACCGATATTTTCAACATTATTATCACAAGTATTTTCAATAGTACTACAAGTATTCATTTTAGTGAAAATTATATAGTGAAACCATTAAAATCAGTTATCTACGGCTTCTACCGTAAGCAATCAATTATTATTATTATTATTCATTATATCATTCTATCTTAACCAACGACTCGTTCTACGGAAATCAATCAACGACTCGTTCTACGGAAATCAATCAACGACTCGTTCTACGAAAATCTATTCTAAAGTTTTATTTAACCGCAGTATTATTCAAAGTACTCAATTACGAACATAAATTCAGTGTTCAACGGCAACTACCGTAAGAATTTATATTACCATTTAAAATATTGCATATCATCTCCATACATATTATTGTGTATTTCTATTCGTATTGCTTTCATATTATTTTGTATTTCTACGCGTATTGCGTTCACCTATTATTTTGTATTGCTATTCTAATTGCTTTCATATTATATTGTCTTGTTACGCTTGTTGCTTTATTATATTGTATTATTAACGCTCATCTCAATCATATTTCATGTTCTTATCAATGCTTATTGCTTATATCATTCTATCTTAACCATATACTGTATGTCACGCTCATAATCACGTTTTATATATTGATAACCATTTCTATAAATGTTCTGTGCCAATGATTAATGTCTAAACGCATAATATGTTCAACAAAGCACTTTCACAAACAGTGCACATATATTTTGCCTAAACTAATAAACCGTTTTGCTTAACTAACGTTTCGAGTCATTGTGTTAATCCTTCGGCTACGAAGATCCCGAAATCCAACCAGGCTGCCGGAACAGCTGATTACGGGCAACGACCGCGGAAAGCATTGCAGTGTTTACTAACTTACTTTCGTATAGGTTTCGTATAACCGTAAGAATAGCTGATTTTGCTGAATCATTACGAGTGTCTTTTACCTCGATGCAACAGTAAATCCAATTATCGTGCCAAACCACAACAAAAGCTCTAACGGGTGTCCCCGGATACCATTCGCCTTTAAACCTTCCCTGACCGATCAGTGTGCTGGATTACAGATTCGCGCCTGATTCCTCTAAAAACCTCAGCGTGACGGATGTAAGATTCGCGCCTGGCTTTCCTCAAAAACCCTCAGTGTGCTGGATTACAGATTCGCGCCTGATTCCTCTAAAACCCTCAGCGTGACGGATTTAATATTCGCGCCTGACCCCTCTAAAAACCCTCAGTGTGCTGGATTACAGATTCGCGCCTGACTCCTCAAAAACCCTCAGAGTGACGGATTTAATATTCGCGCCTAAGTTCCCACAAAATCTCAGAGTGCTGGATTACAGATTCGCGCCTGATTCCTCTAAAACCCTCAGCGTGACGGATTTAATATTCGCGCCTGACCCCTCTAAAAACCCTCAGTGTGCTGGATTACAGATTCGCGCCTGACTCCTCAAAAACCCTCAGAGTGACGGATTTAATATTCGCGCCTAAGTTCCCACAAAATCTCAGAGTGCTGGATTTTAGATTCGCGCCTGAGTCCATTCTACCCCACATGTCATTGTCCCCAAAAGACCTCACCCGGGACGTGACATTATTTTTGGTGACAGCGGTGTGGGATTTACGTTTACCGTTGATAAGAAATAGATTCTGTGACGCGGTACCCACAAAGTCCCACTATTTAAAATGTGCATTGAACACCCTAGTCGGTGTCAACCATCTTACCGGAGCCGCAGATTACAAAGTTTGACGGCATATTTAAACGCACTAACCTGCATTTCGGGAGGCGTAGCTACAACCATTGACGGCAGCGAGATTTGCCTAAAGTGCTCTAGCCTAATGCCCACGGATACGGTAGAAGTATACTGGACCCATTATTATTATACGTATAGAACTCCTGTCTATTGCCCTCGGTGCAGAAAATCATTAATTCCAGAACGCCCAATAAGAAACTGCATCGAGTGCTTTGAAAGTTATTTGCTCTCGAATAAGAGCTACCGTCGGTTCGATAATTATCAAGAATAACTATAGTTATACCCCGATTTGTAAATAACGGCTGCCGGTCGCCGAAAGTATTAAAATCCTTCAAAACGCCACTTAAGAAATACAAAGTATCATGTCCTTGTACGGCGATACCGAGGACTCTCGCATTATGGCTCAAAACGCGGGTCCTTCCCCTAACACTGTAGTTACAGCAATCGCTGAAAAAAGGGAGCAGGTGCAATTAATACAGCAAAAGCAAGCCGAAATTGAAAACTTGTACGCGGAATTTGTCGTAGACCGGGAATCTAATACGCGTTCAGGCGTAGTCTCCGGTTCGGACGGCCCCGCGTTGGAAGGTCTCTCCAGGCGGATTCAAACCATTCGCGGAATGATGGAAAAACTTCTTGCACCCCCGCCAACGGCGAATAATTTTGCCACTCCTGGTTCCTCACGTTTCGATAGGAAACCAATAATAAATTATAATAATATTCCGGACCAGGATCCAACACCCCAGATCACGTTAAAAGACGCCATAGAAACCGTCCCTAATTTTAACGGTTACAACATATCCGTTTTGCAATTCGCAAGAGCCTGCAATAGGGCTAAGGCTCTGATTCCCTCGCAAGCCGAACCCCAGCTAGCGAGGTTGTTGACAAATAAACTGCAAGACCACGCTTGCTTGGCCGTTGAGGATAGGGTTTTTGACTCCGTGAATGATTTAATAAAACAACTCAAACGAACATTCTCCCCCGCGAAAACTTCGGACCACTATCGTGGGGAACTTGCCAATATTATTAAAGGACCTAACGAACACGTACTAGAATACATCTCGCGTGTTAAGGATCTCCGATTCGCTATTTTGGAAGAGGACAGAGAATATTATCGCGACTTCGCACGAAATCACCCCGATGACTTAGATCGTTTAACGTTGGACTCATTTGTGGATGGCCTTCCTCCCCATATGCGAACAAGACTATTCCAACATAATTTCGAAACGCTCGATGAAGCTTTCGAGCTAGCTGTACTCGTGGATAAGAAGATTGAAAGGGACCATCAAAGGTTTTCCGAACAAGAGGCTCCTAAATTAATATGTCAAATTTGTAATAAGACAGGACACGACGCACTGTCCTGCAGAAGTAACAAAAAAATAGCCTCCCAACCGTCCGAACGATATCCCCAAAACCGAGTTGCGGGATATGGTAATCAGGCCCCTAACCCTTTGCTCCCTTACTGGGACAAAACTCGACCTCCTCCCTCAAGACCTACGGAGGTGCGAATCTGCGATTATTGCAAGAAGCCCGGACACGCGATCTCAGAATGCAGAAAACGCATCTTGCCCAACCACAGGGACCCTAGAACCTTGTGGGAAATGGAATCAGAAAGTACCCCGTCGGGCACCGACGGATACGAACAGTGGAGTGGGCCAAACAGGAGCGCACCCACTTACGATTTAACCGAAGACACAAGCAATACCGTAAAAACCGGTATCATTCAAATAAAAAAAATTGGTCAGGCCCCGTCTGTGAGAATTCACTCACCAGACGTCCGGAAAACAGCCGATGTAATGATCAACACCAGTACTGGGGTAAATGTGCCAAAATTTCAGGACATCAATCCGACGCAAGTGCTATTAAGTGGCACCTCTCTGGACCCAGTTTCCACCCTTGGAACAATAAGGGTACTACCAAAAGAGACTAAGACGTCTAAATGCGTCACTCCTATCCCAGCCCTAACAAAAATCAAGTCCCTCTTACCCCAGGATCCGTCGATCCACCACATCGAGGCATCCGTGAAGGTGCACTCACTACCATCCCTTTTGCATTACGCTAAATCAACCCTTCCCATAAAACCCCATGAGTCTCTCGCGGTTACGCTGAAACCGGACCGACAGAAAATCCACGCTGTCCTGAACTACTCAGCACCTTGCACACCCGAAGGAATTAAAAATTGCCTCGGACTGTCTAGATACTACATGACGTTTATCCCGGAATTGTCTGAAACGGCTCGGCCTTTGACCTCACTACGGAAGAAAGACACTCCATTTGACTGGAGATCGTCCCAACAAACCGCTTCTAACCACTTAAAGTCGGCATTGCCGAAGGTACCAATCTCGCAATGTCCGAACTTTGAAATGGAATTCCGTGTCACTACAGACGCCCATAAAAATGCTATAGGAGGGATATTAAGCCAGAAAGTTGTTAGAAAAACCCTGCCAATCACTTACACCCCCTGCATTCTGAATAACGAGAAAATTTTACAAAAATCAATCTCCGAAAAACACCCGAATCCCGGGAAAAGCGATAAAGTCACTGAAAATTCACCTCGTAAACCTCCTGTAAGCGGAAAATGCTCCAAACGACCACGCGAAAAATCGGACGACGACTTGGAAGACAGGTCCAAACATAAGCCAAGCAGCTCCAAGAGGCCTCGATTCTCCAGTTCACCGATCCATGTGGCAACGAGCGAAAGCAACCCCGTCGACCCTGCAATTCCCACATCCAACGCTCACCTTAGAAAAGAATCGAAAAGGATTAAACTGCACAGAAAGATGCGCCGGAAAATATCACCTGTAGAAATTCCACTACGGTTCCCCCCAGAAAACATACGTGAACGACTACCTATAACAAAAGCAAACAACACTTATAAATTACCCATACAGGGTTTATTCGTAAAATATTTAGTGTGCGTGTTTCTCAGCCTATTAACATTAATTAAGACCGCTGATGTATTCATTCAAAATTTCATTTATCACTTCGGAGCTCTTAGAGCCATTCTCACCGACCAAGCAGCACAAAATACTCGCAATTTCACGAAAGCAGTACCACGGGAATGTAAAATGCAACAATTCCGAACCAGAGACTTTCACCCACAGACAAACGGCTCTTTAGAGAGATTGCATCTCATTGTGACCGAATGCTTAAAATTGTTAATCGGTAGATACAGTGACTGGTACGAATGGATTAACTTGTCCGCATTCTCATATAATACTGGTGTCCACGAGGGCACTGGATACACAAAGCATGAACTATTTTTCGCGAAATTTGCAATACCCAGCCGGACCCCGGTTCTGGAAGTCAATGAAAATGAAACATATCTTGGTTGCCTTTCAAAACTGAGTAAGAAACTGCGAAATAAAAGACATTATGATCACCCTGCCCACGTGCGCGAGAGTCCCGGTTGACCGCAAGTCAACACAAACTTTAATCATTTTTCTATCATAGATAGTTACTACTGCAACATTTATTGCAACCACCATTAAATACGCGGCTATGCCGTCCAAAGGAAGGAAGGAAAATCACACCCCTCCTCCCTAAAGTCATCTCATATATCATCATCAGGGAGGCGTCTCCGCAGACAGTAATCACCATCGATGACTCCCTCTCCACCAACATCAGTCAACTGAAAGCAGCTCCAAGAAGACACTACCCCTTCGCCCCGTATAGACCCCTCTTACAAAACAAACCACCCGTACCTTATGGTAAGAAATGTACCCATTTCTTCATATAAGGGGGAAGGTGTAACGTCCCAACATTTTTCGCGCGGTACTATTCAGAAAATCTATTAAAAATCTCAGAATCACTCCACCAAAGTCCCTCAAATTCAATTATTACCCCTTTTCCCCAATCGCTGATCACCTCGATGATGTACCTTAGCGGTCCCCATCTCGAGATGGTCAGTACGAAACCTCCTTCACTTATTCGCCCAACGAGGCACGAATTCCCTCCTCAAAAGTAAATCTAAACAAGTCCCTCGCCCCAAAATCTTCTTAAACCGAGACCACGTCTCACTCCTTCTCTACGACCCTCCAAATCCAAGCCATTCAAACCCCTTTCCCGTTAAAATACCCAAAATCCATGCGATGGGTTGAATATCTCCAAATACCGTTCATAAAAACCCAAGAAATCTAATTGCGACGCATATTCGGCGTACGTGACAGAAAGATGTCTATTAATAGACATTCAGTTTATAAAAACCCCGGAAGTCCTACTGCGACTAAATTCTTAAATGTGTCAAGGCCGATACCGCGCGTACCCCGCAACAAACATATAAATACGAGGTCCTGAGAGGCCGGAGTTTAGTATGTTCATGATTATTACCGATATTTTCAACATTATTATCACAAGTATTTTCAATAGTACTACAAGTATTCATTTTAGTGAAAATTATATAGTGAAACCATTAAAATCAGTTATCTACGGCTTCTACCGTAAGCAATCAATTATTATTATTATTATTCATTATATCATTCTATCTTAACCAACGACTCGTTCTACGGAAATCAATCAACGACTCGTTCTACGAAAATCTATTCTAAAGTTTTATTTAACCGCAGTATTATTCAAAGTACTCAATTACGAACATAAATTCAGTGTTCAACGGCAACTACCGTAAGAATTTATATTACCATTTAAAATATTGCATATCATCTCCATACATATTATTGTGTATTTCTATTCGTATTGCTTTCATATTATTTTGTATTTCTACGCGTATTGCGTTCACCTATTATTTTGTATTGCTATTCTAATTGCTTTCATATTATATTGTCTTGTTACGCTTGTTGCTTTATTATATTGTATTATTAACGCTCATCTCAATCATATTTCATGTTCTTATCAATGCTTATTGCTTATATCATTCTATCTTAACCATATACTGTATGTCACGCTCATAATCACGTTTTATATATTGATAACCATTTCTATAAATGTTCTGTGCCAATGATTAATGTCTAAACGCATAATATGTTCAACAAAGCACTTTCACAAACAGTGCACATATATTTTGCCTAAACTAATAAACCGTTTTGCTTAACTAACGTTTCGAGTCATTGTGTTAATCCTTCGGCTACGAAGATCCCGAAATCCAACCAGGCTGCCGGAACAGCTGATTACGGGCAACGACCGCGGAAAGCATTGCAGTGTTTACTAACTTACTTTCGTATAGGTTTCGTATAACCGTAAGAATAGCTGATTTTGCTGAATCATTACGAGTGTCTTTTACCTCGATGCAACAGTAAATCCAATTATCGTGCCAAACCACAACAAAAGCTCTAACGGGTGTCCCCGGATACCATTCGCCTTTAAACCTTCCCTGACCGATCAGTGTGCTGGATTACAGATTCGCGCCTGATTCCTCTAAAAACCTCAGCGTGACGGATGTAAGATTCGCGCCTGGCTTTCCTCAAAAACCCTCAGTGTGCTGGATTACAGATTCGCGCCTGATTCCTCTAAAACCCTCAGCGTGACGGATTTAATATTCGCGCCTGACCCCTCTAAAAACCCTCAGTGTGCTGGATTACAGATTCGCGCCTGACTCCTCAAAAACCCTCAGAGTGACGGATTTAATATTCGCGCCTAAGTTCCCACAAAATCTCAGAGTGCTGGATTACAGATTCGCGCCTGATTCCTCTAAAACCCTCAGCGTGACGGATTTAATATTCGCGCCTGACCCCTCTAAAAACCCTCAGTGTGCTGGATTACAGATTCGCGCCTGACTCCTCAAAAACCCTCAGAGTGACGGATTTAATATTCGCGCCTAAGTTCCCACAAAATCTCAGAGTGCTGGATTTTAGATTCGCGCCTGAGTCCATTCTACCCCACATGTCATTGTCCCCAAAAGACCTCACCCGGGACGTGACATAACAACAATATAAAAAAAAGATGTGAAATCAAAATGAGCTGCAAGTACATCACAAAAAAAAAGAAAATAATATAATCACACAAAAAAATGAAAATAATATAATTACAATATAAAAAAAGATGTGAAATCAAAATGAGCTGCAAGTACATAAAGGTGCTTTCCAACTGCGCTTAAGATGACACAACTACATATACACAGCTAAAATGCTGTGTTATTCCATTACTCATATCGCGGACATTTTAATTAACCCATCAAAAAGAATCCCATTTAAAAACATTGTCGTAAATCAATAGCTTTACAAAATTAATGATATACAAAAATTGCGCCAATTATAACAATGCCTATTTATACGAAGAAAAAAAATGTATTAAATAATACCCATCAAAAAGAATCCCATTTAAAAACATTGTCGTAAATTAATAGCTTTACAAAATTAATGATATACCAAAATTGCGCCAATCATAACAATGGCTATTCATACAAAGAAAAAAATGGAGGACTTCCATTTCCGGTATGTAAGGAGCGTGACGTGTGAGTGAACGGTGTGAGAAATAGAAGTGGGAAAAGGTGTTAGTAGGGCGGGTAGGGAGTGAAAAGTGGGTGCAGAGGGAGAAGGGAGAGCTGGGAGTGAAGGGACAGATAGGGCGAGGAAAAGGGGAGTGAGGGAGAAGAGGAAAACAGGGTAGAAGCTCGCGAGTGTTGAGGTTAGGGTAAGGAGGGAAGGATTAAGCGAGAGTGAAAAAGGCGGGAGAGTGGAGAAAGAGAGGAAGATAGAGACATCGGGCGATGAAGAAAGGAAATAAGGAAATAGCGGAGACAGTAGGTAAAGCAGGGAGTGGAGAAGAGGAAATAGGCGGAAGGTAAAGAAGATAGGATGGAAGGGAAAGAGGGAGAAAAGTTAGAGGTAAAAGGAAAAGAAAGGGTAGAAACAGAGAGGAAGGTAGACGTAAAGGAAGAAGAGGCGAAAAAGGAAGGTAGGAAAACGAATGCGGAAAGACTGGCAAGGGAAAGGAGCATGAGTGGAGGAAGCATAGGGGAAATCACGGAGCTGTGGAAGAGAAAGAGAGAGAAAGAGGAACAGAGTCATGGGGAAGAGAGAGGAATAGAAGCGTTCCAAAAGAGTAGGATGGTAGGAAGATCGCCGGAAGAAAAAAGAAAGGGGGGAGATATAGAGAGGCTAATTATGGAAATGAGGGCAGAGATGAGAAATGATCTAAAGGAAGTAAAGGATCAAAGGAGAGAGGCGAGGGAAGAAAGGGCGGTAATAAGAATGAAAATGGAAGAATGGGAGGAGAAGTGGAGAAGAGAGAAGAAAGAGTGGGCAGATAGATTAGAAAGGGTGGAAAAAAGATTAGAGGAGGTGGAGAGAGAGGAGGAGAAGATTAAGGAAAAGGAGGAGAGGCTTAAGAATTTAGAAATGAGGAGGAAAAAGTATGATGGAGTCGGAGAAGGAAGGAGAGGAGAAGGGGAGGGGAAGGGCACAGGACGTGAAGAATGGGTAACAAGGGTACAGGGGGTGGAAAGAAAACTAGAAATGAAAGAGAGAGAAGAGAGAAGGAAGAACATTATAATTAAAGGGGTAGGTAGGGAGGGAACGGCGATGAGGAGGGCAAGGGAAGTGCTGGATATAGTAGGGATACAGGGGAAAATAGAGGGAGTGAGGGACCTCGGAGGAAGAGGGCAAGGGAGGGAGGAAAGGATGCTGGAGGTGAAAATGGAGAGCATGGAAGAGAAGAGGGAAATAATGAGGAATAAAGGAAAGTTAAAAGGGAGAAAGGAAAGGATAGGAGACGACCTGACCTGGAAAGAAAGAAAGATGCAGTGGAAGTTAAGGATGTTAGGAGAAGAGGAGGAAAGAAAAGGGAATAGAGTGAGAGTAAAGTACGGGAAGATAGAGATAGAGGGAAAAACGTGGTTCTGGGATGAGCAGGGGGAGGTACTAAGAGACTGGAGAGGGAAGGAGAGGGGAAAGGCAGAAGGGGGAACAAAAGAGGGGAGAGAAGGAGAAAGGGGCAGGGAAGAGGCGGGAAAGACAGAAGGGAGGCAGGGAGCGGAAGGGTCAAAAAACTAAGGGTGGAGGGAGAGGAAAGGGGAGCGACAGAGCGACAGGAAAAAGCGAAAAGCTGGAGGATAGCGTTCTGGAATGTAGCGGGGGTGGCAAACAAGGAGGAGGAATTTTGGAAGGCGATAGGGGAATGGAAAGTAATAGTGCTTTTGGAGACGTGGATAGAAGAGAAGGGATGGAACAGGATCAAGCATAGGCTGCCGACGGGATACAGGTGGAAGACGCAGTGGGCAAAGAGAAGGAATAAGAGGGGGAGAGCGATGGGGGGCATAGTGATAGGGGTGAGGGAAGAGATGGAAGTAGGACAGGAACGAGATCATGGAGAAGAAGAAGGAATTTTGGTGGAAAGAATAAAGGCGGAGGAAGAGGAATGGACGGTGGTAGCAGTATACGTGAACGGGGACATGGAGAGGAAGCTGGAAAGGATCAGAGGATGGATGGAGGGGCAGAAGGAGGGAGAGAGGACGATAATAGGGGGGGACTTCAATGCGAGGACAGGAACGCTAGGCGGCAGGATAGAGGGAGGAGAGGAGGAGGAGGACGAAAGGGGAAGAAGGTCGAAGGATAGGAAGGTAAATAGGGACGGAAGAAGCTTAGTAAAATTAATAGAAGAAACGGGGTGGGAAATCTTGAACGGGAGCATAGAAGGGGACGAAGAGGGGGAATACACTTACACGGGAGGAAGAGGGGCAACGGTGATCGACTATGTGTTGGGGGATGAGAGGACGAGAAGGGGAGTGGAAAGGATGGAGATAGGGGACAGAGTGGAGTCAGATCACCACCCGATGGTGATGACGATGAGGGAGGGAGGAGTGGGGGAGAGAAGAGGAAAAGTGAGGGAAAGATTGGTAGGAGGAGGGCGGTGGTCGGCAAGGATGAAAGAAGAGTTCATGAGAGGGATGGAAGGAGTGGGCGTAGAAGGGGAAGGGATACAGGAGGCAGTGAGTAAGATGGTAGAAAGGATTAAGGAGGTGATGAGGAAAGGGGAGGACACGAGGGACAAGGAGACGAGGCAGAAGGGGGGGTGGTGGGACGGGGAAACCAGGGAAAGGAAGAGGCAGGTGAGAAGAGAGCTAAGGAGATGGAGAGGGGGGGAGGGAACGAGAGAAGAGTATAAAAGGAAAAGGAGAGAGTACAAAGAACTGTGCGAGAGGAAAAAAGGGGAAGAGAGGGAGAGGCTAATAAGGGAGGTGGCGGAAGCGAAAACTGAAAACAAAGTATGGGAGATAGTGAACAGGGGAAGGAAAAGTAGGAAGCGGGTGGACGAAAAGATAAAGAAAGAGGAGTGGAAGGAATATTTTATGGGACTGCTAGGGGGAGTGGAAAAAAGGGTAAGGATGGGAGGGGAGGGGAATAGGAGAAAGGGAGAGGAAGAAGGAATAAGCAAAGAGGAAATAAGAAAGGTATTGAGGAGACTGAAGGAGGGAAAGGCGATGGGAGGGGACGGGATACCAACCGAAGCCTGGAAATTTGGCGGGGAGAAGGGGGTAGAGGCAGCATGGGAGATTTGCAGGAAGGTATGGGAGGGAGAACGATGGCCGCAGGGGTGGAAGGAGGGGTTGATAGCGCCACTAGTGAAGAAGGGAAGGGGGACAGGGGTGCAGGACTACAGGGTAGTAACTCTCATGCCGACCCTGTACAAGGTGTATGCAGCGGTGCTGGGAGAGAGATTGGAGCAGGAGGTGGAAGAGAAGGGGATGATACCGGAAAACCAGGCAGGGTTCAGGAGAGGGAGAGGGACAGTGGACCAAATTTACGTATTAAATTACGTGATAGGGAAGCAGACACGAAGGGGCAAGGGGAAACTGGTAGCGCTGTTTGTGGACCTGAAGGCTGCGTTCGACACAGTGGACAGGCAGAAATTATGGGAGGCAATGGAGAAGAGAGGGGTAAGGGAGGGACTGAGGGAGAGGGTTAAGGAAATATATAGGGAGACAACCAGCAGAGTAAAGGTGGGAGGGGAGATAGGGGAGGAATTCTGGACATCGAAAGGTCTAAGGCAAGGGTGCCCGCTGAGCCCCACTTTGTTTAACTTGCTGATAGCGGATGTGGAGGAGGAGTTAAGTAAAGGAAATTGGGGAGGGGTGAGAGTAGGAGGTAGAAGGATATGCTCCTTGGTATATGCGGATGACCTGGTGTTGCTGGCGGGAAAAGAGGAAGAGATGGAAAGTATGATCAGGCGGCTGGAAAGATACTTGGACGGAAAGAACCTGGAAGTGAACGTGGAAAAGACAAAAGTGGTAAGGTTCAGAAAAGGGGGAGGGAGAGACAGAAAGGTGGATTGGAAGTGGAAAGGAAAGGAGATAGCGGAGTTTAAATACCTAGGGTATGTGTTCAAGAAAAGCGGAGGACAGGAGGCGCATATCCAGGACAGGGTGAAAAAGGCAGGGGTCGTAATGCGACAGGTCTGGGGGATTGGGAAAAGGAAATTTGGAAAGGATTGGGGAAAGAGGATGTGGCTGTTTGATGTGCTGGTGTGGACGGTATTGGGGTACGGGGCGGAGGTATGGGGGTGGAAGGAAAGGGAGGAGGTGGAGAGGGTACAAGAAAGGTTCATAAGGTGGTCGTTGGGGGTAGATTGGAGGACGCCGGGATATATGGTGAGAGAGGAGACAAAGAGGGAAAAGTTAAGGACGTGGGCGGGGGGAAGGGCGTGGAGGTACGAAGAGAAGCTGAGCAGGGGGGAGGGAGGAGAGTTGGCCAGACTATGTCTGCAAGAGGTAAAGGAGAGGGAGAGGGAGGAGGGGAGGGAGCTGTCAAGGTGGGAAATAGAGAGAAAGGAGTTTAGGGTGGAGAGAGGAGGGAGTGAAGCTAACGAAAGGAAAAGAGAAAGAGGGAGGTACGAAGAGATGGAGAAGGAAGACAGCAGGAGACAGGCGGAGGATAGAAGGGAAAAAATACGGGAGTCCAGGTACAACAGGTGGTACAGGGAGATAGTGGCGAGGGGGGTACCGAAATACCTGGCAGCGGGATGGAGTGAAGGGAGGTACAGGAGGGTAGCGAGGTTTAGGCTGGGAAATGAAATGAGGGGGGGGAGGTACTGGGAGAAGGTAGAGGAGAGGAGATGTAGGATATGTGGGGGGGGAAGAAGAGACGTGGGAACACGTATTGGAAAGATATACAAGGGAAGAAGAAGGAGGGAAGAGAGGAATAGGTGAAATGATAAAGGAAATATTGGATGAAGGAGGTAAGGGAGAGGAATGGATGAAGAGGATAGAGGAATTGAGAGGGGAGGGGGAAGGAGGAACCGGGGAGAGAGGGAGGGAAGGAAGGAGGGAGGAAGGAACTAGTGAATGAAAGAAGGAATGGAATGAAAGAGAGGAAATGGAAGTCGAAGGCGGAGGAAAGGGGAGGAGGCGAGGATGGAAAAGCGTAGAGTTAAGAGGCGAAAACGACAGACGAGGGATAGATGGGAATGGAGTAAACGCGGGGATTGAGAGGGGAAAGCGACGGACAAGAGAGCGAAGAGGGAGAGCGAGCGAGGCGAGTGCGAGGAAAGTAGGATAAGAACGTAAGATAAGGATAGGATAAGATTAGGTTAAGGAAATGTAAAGGAGACTTGTAACCCTAAGGGGAATCAATAAAGCACATACATACAAAGAAAAAAATGTATTAAATAATATTAAGCAGGTATATTTTTATACAAATAAATATTTTAATACGAATAAATATTTTATTCAAAATACTTGGCGTTGCTAAAGTGAATAAATATGTATAAATTGCATTAATCTTTTTTTCTATCTTTCTTTCTTGTGCGTGCGTTCGTGAATGTGCGTATGTGTGCGTGTGCATATGCTACGTATGATATTAGATTTCAATATACAGGGTGTCCGCGGGAAGACTGGACAGCCGGTTTTCTCCTACACTATAGGAGATAAAAATATAAAAAAAATAGGGAATTGCATGGTTCGAGGGGGCCAATTTATTAGCGCGAACGAATTTTGTTTTCGATTATTATTTTAAAAGATACGATGGTCGAGTTCGGTTTTTCAAATGGAACTACGTTTTCTGAAGACCTGGGTTGATAGTGCGTTCCAAGACAAATTCAACAAGCATTAATGTATACACTTTATTTTCACTGGTTTTTAAGATATTGGGCTTGCAAATTTACTGATTTTCACTGGAAGAAAACTGTCTGGTATAGCACGGACCGGGGACGGTCTTACTGGCGTCACGGGTAGCACTGCCTGTTGAAATAGATACCTACCTGCCAAAGGTCTGCGCCAGGAATGGCAGGCCCAAAGGCTGGACAATTCTTTTCCGCCAGAAATGCTACTTAGGTAGGTAAGGAAAGTAGAGACATGATGGGGAAGCTAAGGAAAAATGCAAATAAAGTGGTGATTCTTGCTATTAATTAAGTCTTTATCACTCCAAATACAATTATAAGTTAATGATTTAACATTTTTTACACACTTTGGACTATCTGAGGTCCGGCGTCCAAGTGATTAAACTTTACAAAACAGATGGGAAAAAACCGTCCTCCCCCACTCGCTTTCGCCAGCGACCACACTATTATAACAGTGGCTTCCTAGTGATGTATTTGTCACCTGCCTAGCATCTTTTAATTAGGGTTTAGGGAAATGCCCCATCTTAACTCGCTACCCCGTCATACTTGTCATACGAAACAAGCCGCGATCCACGAGCCTTCTGATCGGTCATGGCTCCACTCGCCCGGGCTCGCCAAGCCGACTTGACGAGCTAGACGAGCCGAGCTAGTTCGCGGTGCCAGGAGCCGTCTGATTCCATCTGGAGAGTAGTCGGGTCACACACTGCACAAATGATACAGGGTGATTCTGGAGCTACGCCCGTCGAAGGATGCGGCCTGGTACCCCGTGGCCAGGACAACCCGCCCGCAGTGCCTCACCGAATTTTATGGCTTTTTACGGAAAAAGGTATGAATCCTGGGCCGAACGTAGCGAATTGAGGTCGAGTCCCCGCAGTCGAGTGTGAAATATCAATTATAGCGTATTAAGAAATTCTTTTCTTCATCGTATCGAAAAGGAAGTGACACCAATGGATTCCTTATGTTTTTCTGATAAAAATCAGACCAAATATCATGCAAATCGGACTACTTTGACACAAGCTATTTGTATTCCCTATGTAAAAGTTGTCCGATTTACACGACATTTGTAATGATTTTCATCAGAAAACGCCAAAAAATCCATCGGCGACACTTCCGTATCCATACTATAAAGAATAAAGAATTATTTTATTTCTTAAACAGATGCAGGGTAATTATGGAGCTACGTCCGTCACCCCGTGGCGAGGACAACACCCCGCAATGCCCATCGAATTTTATGGCTTTCGACCCTCGAAGGGTTTGGAATATCATTAAGAAGTGAGAAATATTCAGGATTTCAAATGTTTGCTTCTTTTCTTCATCGTATCGGAGGGGAAAGTTATGCCAATGGATTCCTGGCGTTCCGTCGAGTAAAATCATACCAAATATCATGCAAATCGGACTATTTTGGCACAAGCTATTTGTACTCCATATGTAAAAGTTGTCCGATTTACACGACATTTGTAATGATTTTCATCGGAAAACCCTAAGGAATCCATCGGCGACACTTCCATATCCATACGATAAAAAATAAAGAATTATTTTATTTCCTAAACAGATACAGGGTAATTATGGACCTACGTCCGTTAATGGTATTCAAACCCCTTCAAGGGTCTAAAGCCATAAAATTCGATGGACACTGCGGGGTGTTATCCTCGCCACGGGGTACCAGGCCGTCGCATCTCCTTGACGGACGTAGGTCCATAATTACCCTGTATCTGTTTAGGAAATCCCGTGACGCCAGTAAGACCGTCCCCGGTCCGTGCTATACCAGACAGTTTTCTTCCAGTGAAAATCAGTAAATTTGCAAGCCCAATATCTTAAAAACCAGTGAAAATAAAGTGTATACATTAATGCTTATTGAATTTGTCTTGGAACGCACTATCAACCCAGGTCTTCAGAAAACGTAGTTCCATTTGAAAAACCGAACTCGACCATCGTATCTTTTAAAATAATAATCGAAAACAAAATTCGTTCGCGCTAATAAATTGGCCCCCTCGAACCATGCAATTCCCTATTTTTTTTATATTTTTATCTCCTATAGTGTAGGAGAAAACCGGCTGTCCAGTCTTCCCGCGGACACCCTGTATGTACAATAAATCTGACTGTGTTTCTAATATGTATATGTTTATGTATTTTAGATTGTAAGGGAGTTATTGTTAATTATTAAGACTAAGTCAATTAACATTTTTTCGGTTGCGCAGCGCCAAGTATTTTGAATAAAATATTTATTCGTATTAAAATATTTATTTGTATAAAAATATACCTGCTTAATATTATTTAATACATTTTTTTCTTTGTATGAATAGCCATTGTTATGATTGGCGCAATTTTTGTATATCATTAATTTTGTAAAGCTATTAATTTACGACAATGTTTTTAAATGGGATTCTTTTTGGTGGGTTAATTAAAATGTCCGCGATATGAGTAATGGAATAACACAGCATTTTAGCTGTGTATATGTAGTTGTGTCATCTGAAGCGCAGTTGGAAAGCACCTCTATGTACTTGCAGCTCATTTTGATTTCACATCTTTTTTTATATTGTAATTATATTATTTTCTTTTTTTTGTGTGATTATATTATTTTCTTTTTTTGTGATGTACTTGCAGCTCATTTTGATTTCACATCTTTTTTTATATTGTAGTTATTTTTTTTATTTTTTATTTATGTGATTATACTTATTTGATAATTATACTTTATTCGTCCTTGACTTTTTCATGTTTCTTTGTCTTTTTTTGTGTTTTTTTTTATATTTATTTGTTGATAATACTCCTTTTTACCTCGACTTTTTCATGTATACTATTTTCTTTTTTTTTTGTGATTTTTGATAATACTTTTTTTTGTCCTCGACATTTTCATGTACTTGGCGTATTTTTTACTTTTTTAAAGTTTTTTTTGGGGGTCTCACTTCTTTTTACAAAGCTAATTCATGTACATGGCGTAATTGTTTTACTTTTTTAAAGTTTTTTATGGGGATCTCACTTCTTTTTACAAAGATAATTCATGTTCTTGGCGTCATATTTTTGTACTTTTTTGAAGTTTTTTATTGGGATTCAGAATTTCAGCTTCTTCTTTTTTACAAATTTTTCACTGTCACGGGTACTAAAAGTAAGGATAAAGTAAGGAAATCCCAATAAATTATAAATTCTGATTTATCTAGAGACGCGGTAGCGTCTCGACGCCAAGTACATGAAAGAAAAGACATCTTGTATATGCCTGTCGCTACCGCTATCATTTACTCGTCGCCCGGCTAATCCAACCTAACCTGAAACTTATTTCATTAATATCTCATCACGCATGCAATATTTTTAAAATTTAAAGGCATTTTTCTTATGTAAACCGCATATAAGCTTTCGAATAAGACCAAATTTCAAACAAATCTGTCCACGCATGACAGAGATATCATAATATCGTCTCATGTATCAGTCAGAAACCGTAATTTTTTCTTCCGATTCTTCTTCTCCAACCAAATTTCGTCAAACATAATACGTATATACGCGTTACACGCACACCTCCAGCCAAAACGAACTAATGCATGTTTCGTTCGTCATATGCGTTACACGCACACCTTCAGCCAACAGAAACTAACACATGTTTCGTTCGTCATACGCGTTACACGCACACCTTCAGCCAACAGAAACTAACACATGTTTCGTTCGTCAAACGCTATTACGTTACTTTCAAGTTTCACTATGCAATCTACTCCAAATTTTGACAGCTTACGGTCAGGTTATAACCTGGCCTAAAATTTGAGATGCCACGTGTTTTTACAAATATGTATCGTTGTACCATTGAATTGCAAACAAAATGCAGTCTCAAAGACAAGGTAAGTTGCCGAAATTTAAATTATATCATAAATATAACCTTTAACCATAAATTCAAACGACTTGAAATCAGCCTGTAACCACAAATCAAATCAATTCAATCGATACGCAATCAGCATATAACCACAAACCAGTTTTTAGCGCGAATATTAATGATTGGATAAACAAACAGTAAATAGAAAAAATGTGTGTTGTGACGAGCTTTACAACACTATATTTTTTAAAATACAGAATAACAACATTTAATTTTCCAATCCTTTTTAGCGTTTGGACAATAATTTTTCGCATTTTTGAGCGCTAGTCCTCTTATTGCATCCCACCCTTCATTATTGTGCCACGTATTTTTACAAATATGTATCGTTGTACTAATATGTATCGCAGTAGTTCCTACGCTATTTATTATTAATTTTATTAGTTTCCCATTAACAATATTTATTCAAATTCACCAATAAACATACTAAATTAATTTTAATCCCACACCGATAAGTTGTGCATTAAAATATTGGGTCTCTTCATTCATTTTTGCTGAATTACCATTAGCATTTATATTTCCTGCAACAAGACTTTCTGCCATATACTCTCACCTCCTTCGGACACATTATGTAGTCTCTACAGTTAGTATATAGCAAAAAGAAGGCCACTCTACTCATGTTTTCTAATTTCAGGAAATAATTTGGACAATGTTGAATGGAAACACGAAAATTTTCGTGCTAAATCTAGCGATAACCCCTTTAAGCACAGAAATCTGTGAACATGAAAGTTGATACTAAAATAAAACGCATGAATTTGGTAAACATAAAAAACAAATTAATTTAAAAAATACTAATTCCATGAAATACACTCAGAAAATGGTGTTATGAATGGAAATTTCAATTTTCTAACCACGAAAAACATTTCTCGATTTGATAAAATAGTTCATGGAATTGTACGTGCGTTCAGTTACATGGAATTATTCGTGCTTTCAGATTCATGGAATTGTACGTGCTTTCAGATTCAGAAAATTGTAAATTTCAACAGCTGAAAGAGCAATGATTTAGTAATAATTATTATACTGTAATTGTAATCCCCATAAAAAAAACTTAATATAAATCGAATCAAATTATTAAAAATTATCTGAAGTCATTTCCTATGCAAATTATCTTTGTAAAAAGAAGTGAGATCCCCCAAAAAAACTTTAAAAAAGTAAAAAAATTACGCCAAGTACATGAAATCAAATTAATCACAAAAAAAGAAAACAATAATAATAAATACAAAGTAAAAAAAGATGTGAAATCAGAATGAGCTGCAAGTACATAAAGGTGCTTTCCCGCAGCGTGCAAAGGCGACACTGTGTAACACAATAAAAGACAAAAAAAAGATGTCCGCGGCCTGGAAGTCAGATACTTGGTGTGGCCAGGCAAGGTTTTTTCAGATCATCAATACTCATACCTTCCCCCTCGCCGGCTTTCAGATAATTTGTCCATTTAAAACTCAGACAATATGAGTACATTTTCATTATATTGCGTTTTAAAATAATTGTAAGATCATTCATCCACACCGATACCTTTCCTCCTACAAGCTTTCATGTAATTTGTCAATTTTAAACTCTGACAATATGAATACATTTTCATTATTTTGCCTTTTTAAATAATTCTTATTCACCGACACCTTGACCTTGCCTGGCCACACCAAGTATCTGACTTCCAGGCCGCGGACATCTTTTTTTTTTTGTCTTTTATTGTGTTACACAGTGTCGCCTTTGCAAGCGGCGCCCGACGGACTACACCAGAAGTTCCGGGCGCCGCCATGAGGCCCACCATGGAGACCACCAGAGGGGGTTTTTAGTGGGTATCCCGCCTATGTTATAGGCGGGGAGTCCCACATAACCCCGACAAAAATGTCGGGGTATGCGTAAAGCATTTTCCCCCTCTTCAAAAAAAAAAAAAAAAAAAAAAAAAAAAAAAAAAAAAAAAAAAGTGTCGCCTTTGCACGCTGCGGGAAAGCACCTTTATGTACTTGCAGCTCATTCTGATTTCACATCTTTTTTTACTTTGTATTTATTATTATTGTTTTCTTTTTTGTGATTAATTTGATTTCATGTACTTGGCGTAATTTTTTTACTTTTTTAAAGTTTTTTTGGGGTCTTCGTTACACGTCCACGCATTTACGGCGCACTGCAGCCTATCGGGTGATGTTAGAAGATAAAGCGCGTTTGTAGCCAGTAAAGCTTACTCGGAATACTCGGAATATCGCAAAGCAGCTCAGCGAGTGTACTTTTATTATTTTTTATTAAGGATAATATGTATGTATGTATATGTTTATTGTGTCCCCTGAGGGTTTACAGTCTCCTTTCCTTCTCCTCTCTTTACAATTTCTTGCCCTATCCTTATTCTCTATCCTTACTCTAATCCTTATACTACTTTACTCTATTTTTCGCTCTCTCCGCTCTCGCTGTTCTCTCCGCTCTCACCGTACTCGCTTTTTCGCCTCTCCGCTCTCGCCCTACTCGCCTTTTCTCGCTCTTTCCGCCCTCGCTCCCTCGCCTCTCTCTCTCTCTCTCCCTCTCTCCCCCTCCCCCTCTCGCCTCCTCTCCCCTCCTTCTCCACTCTTACTTTTATTATTATTCTACGCTTGTCCCTTCCCTCTTTCCTGTTACATTACTTTCTCTTACTTCTTAACTCTTAATCCCACCACCATCGACTTTCATTTCCTTTCTTCCACTCCATTCCTTCTTTCACTCCTTCCTCCCTCCCTTTTTCCTCTCCCCTCCTCCCTCTTCCTTACCCGCTTCCTACTCCCTTCTTCCTCTTTCTCTCCATCCTCTCCATCCATTCCTCCCCTTCTCCTCCTTCATCCAATATCTCTCTTATCTTTTCCCCTATTCCCCTCTCACTTTCCTCTTCCCTTGCACACCTCTCCATCACGTGTTCCCACGTTTCCTCCTCCCCTCCACACATCCTGCATCTCCTCTCCTCCTGCTTTTCCCAATACCATCCTCCCTTCATTTCGTTTCCTAACCTATATCTCGCTATCCTTCCATATCTCTCCTCCCCCCAACCTGCTTCTAAGTATTTCGGTATCCCTTCCGTTCTTATTTCCCTGTACCATCTATTGTACCTTGAGTCCTTTATTTTCTCTCTTCTCTCCTCCTCCTGTTTCCTACAATCTTCCTTTTCCATTTCTTCATACCCCTCCCGCCCCATTTCCCCCTCCCCCTCCTCTAGCCATCCCCTTTCTCTCTTAAACTCTCTCCTCTCTCTCTCCCATGTGGTCATCTCTTCCTCCTTCTTTTCTCTTACCTCTCCCCAACATAGTCTTGCTATCTCCCCCCCCCCCCCCTCCCCCTGCTCAGCTTCTCCTCATACCTCCACGCTCTTCTTCCTGCCCACGTTCTGAGCTTCATCCTTTTCACCTCCTCCCTTACCATATATCCCGGTGTTCTCCAGTCTACTCCTAGTGTCCACCTTACGAACCTCTCCTGTACCCTCTCTACTTCCTCTCTTTCCTTCCATCCCCATACTTCCGCTCCATATCCTAACACCGTCCACACTAGCGTGTCAAACAGCCACATCCTCCTACTCCATTTCTTCCCAAACTTTCTCTTTCCTATTTCCCATGCCTGCCTCATTATCACCCCTGCCTTCTTCACTCTGTCCCTAACGTGTGCCTCTTGCCCTCCATTTTTCTTAAACACGTAACTTAGGTATTTAAATTCCTTTACTTCTTCTATTCTCCTTCCCTTCCATCTCCATTCCATCACTCTTTCCCACCCTCCCCCCTTCGTGAACCTTATTATCTTTGTTTTCTCCACGTTCACCTCTAACCTCTTCTTCTCCATATACTTTTCCATCCTCCTTATCATACTTTCCATTTCTTCTTCCCTCTCCGCCATTACCACCATGTCATCTGCATATGCCAATGCACATATCCTCCTTTGCCCCACCTCCACCCCTCCCCATTTTCCTTTCCTTAACTCCTCATCCATGTCTGCCGTTAATAAATTAAACAGGATTGGGCTCATCGGACACCCCTGTCTCAATCCTTTGGCTGTCCAGAATCTCTCTCCTACTTCCCCTCCCACCTTCACCCTACTTATCGTCTCCCCGTATATTTCCCTCACTCTTTCCATTAGCCCTGCCCTCACCCCTCTCTTTTCCATCGCCTCCCATAAAATCCTCCTATCCACTGAATCAAAGGCCGCCTTAAGGTCCACAAACATCGCTATCATTTTTCCTTTCTTTTTTCCTATATATTTCCCTACCAGATAATTCAAGGCATATATATTGTCCATTGTCCCTACTCCTTTTCTAAATCCCACCTGATTATTCGGTATCAACCTCTTCCCTTCTACCTCCTTCTCCAACCTCCCTGCCAGTACCGCCGCATAAATTTTGTATGCCGCCGGCATCAACGTCACTCCTCTGTAATCCTTCACCTCTTCTCCTCCTCCTCTTTTCACTATCGGAACTATAATCCCCTCCTTCCATCCCTGTGGCCATCCCTCACCTTCCCACACTCTTCTGCACATCTCCCACGCTATGTCCACCGCCTTGTCTCCCCCAAACTTCCACGCCTCATTCGGAATATCGTCTCTTCCCATCGCCTTCCCCTCCTTTAGCTTCCTTATCACTCCCCTGATCTCTTCCTTACTTATTCCTTCCTCCATTTCCTTCCTTCTATCCTCCTCCCCTCCCATCCTCACCCTATTTTCCACTCCCCCTAGTAGCCCCATGAAATACTCCTTCCACTCTTCCTTACTTATTCCTTCATTCACCCCTTTCCATGTCTTTCTTCCCCTATTAACTATCTCCCATACTTTGTTCTCCGTCTTTCCTTCCGCCACCTCCCTTATCACCCTCTCCCTCTCCTCCTCTTTCTTCTTCAAGCATATCTCTTTGTATTCCCTCCTCGCCCTCTTATACTCCTCTCTCCTACACTTATTTCCTCTCCATTTTCTCAACTCTCTTCTCACCTCCTTCTTCTTCTCCCTGCATTCCCTATCCCACCACCCTTCCCTTCTTCGTTGCATCTCTCTCCCTCCTGCCTCTTCCCCCTTCTTCATCTCCTCCTTTATCCTTGCCTCCACCTTTCTTATTTCCTCTTGAATCTCTCCCCCCCCCCTATGTTCATCCCTTCCATCCCCTTCTCATACTCTTCCTTCATCCGCTCCGACCATTTTCCCTTTCCTATCTTTCTTTCCCTCTCTTTCCTTCTTCTTCTCTCCGCCCCTCCTTCCTTCATTGTCACCACCAATGGATGGTGATCCGATTCCACTCTGTCCCCTATTTGCATTTTTTCCACCCCCTTCCTTGTCCTGTCATCCCCCAGCACGTAATCAATCACCGTCTCCCCCTTTCCTCCCGTGTATGTGTATTCCCCCTCTTCATCCCCCTTTATATTCCCATTCAGAATTTCCCATCCCGTCTCTTCCACTATCTTTATTAATTTCCTTCCGTCCCCATTTACCTTCCCATCTTTCGACTTCCTTCCCCCTCCCTCCTCTTCCTCCCCTCCCTCTATCCTGCCCCCTTGCCTACCTGTTCTCGCATTGAAGTCCCCCCTACCACAACCCCCCCTTCCTCCCGTTGTCCTTCCATCCACCCTCTAATACTTTCCAGCTTCCTCTCCATGTCCCCGTTTACATACACCGCTACCACCGTCCATTCCTGTTCCCCTGCCTTCACTCTTTCTACCATTATCCCTTCCTCTTCCTTCTGTCCTGGCTCCTGCCTCCCTACCATCTCCTCCCTCACCCCTATCATCATACCTCCCATCGCTCTCCCTTTCCTATTCCTTCTGCTTGCCCATTGTGTCCTCCACTTGTAGCCCTTTGGCACTCTGTTTCTGACCTTACTCCATCCTTTTTCCTCTAACCACGTCTCTAATAAAACTATCACCTCCCATTCCCCTATTCCCTTCCAGAACTTTTCCTCCTTATTTGTCAGTCCTGCTACATTCCAAAATCCTATCCTCCATCTTTTCGCTTCCCCCCCTTGCATCCCTCCTCCTCCCTTACTCCGCTTAGTTTTTTGTCCCCTCTCCTCCCTGTCTCCCCTCTACTTCTCCTCCCTCCATCCTCTCTCCCTCTTTTCCCTCTTCCCTTGTTCCCCCAACTGTCCCTCCTCTCTCCCTCCTTCTCCAATCTCTTAAAACCTCCCCCTGCTCGTCCCAAAACCACATTTTCCCGTCTATCTCTATCCGCCCATAGCTTACCCTCACTCTTTTCCCTTTTCTTTCCTCCTCCTGTCCTATCTCCCTTAGCATCCACTGCATCTTCCTTTCCTTCCAGGTTAAGTCCTCTCCTATCCACTCCTTCCTTCCCCTTAGTTTTCCTTTGTTCTTCATTATCTCTCTTTTATCCTCCACACTCCCCATCCTCACTTCCAGCATCACCTCCTCCCTCTTTCTCCCTCTTCCTCCTATCTCTTTCACTCCCTCTATTCTCCCCTGTACTCCCATCGCCTCTAGTACTGCCTTTGCCCTTTCCATCTCCGTTCCCTCTCTGCGTACCCCTTTTATAATTATGTTTTTCCTTTTCTGTTCTCTCTCTTTCATTTCTATCTTTCTTTCCATGTCCTTTACCCTTGTTTCCCATTCCTCCCCTCCTGTCCTCTTGTCCATCCTGTCCCCTGTTTTTCCTTTGCCTCCATTTTCCTCCTCCCTTTCTCTCCCCAGTTCCATGTGTCTTAACCTCTCCTCTATCTCCTTTATCTTTTCCTTCTCTCTCTCCACTTCCTCTAACCTTTTTTCCATTTTTTTCATTCTGTTCCCCATTTCCCCTTTTTCTTTTCTCCATTTTTCTTCCCATTCTTCCATCTTCCCTCTTAGCTTTCCCATATCTTCCTTTACCTCCCTCCCTTGCTGCTTCACCTCTTTCAAATCTTTCCTTACCTCCTCCCTCATTTCCCTTAACAACCTCTCCAGCCCTCCTCCTTCCACTTCCCTTTTCTCCTCCGGTGACCTTTGCACCTTTCTACTTTTTAAAAACGCCTCCTCTCCCTCTCTCTCTTCCACTTGTTTTTCCTCTTCTTTGTCCCTCTTTCTTTTCCACATCTCCCTTATTTCCATCACCCTTCCTTCACTTGCTGTCCTTTCTCTTGTCAGCCTTTCCGCATTTGTTTTCCTACCCTTCCTTTTTCCCTCTTCCTCCCTTTCCTCCATTATCTTTTCTGCTGCTGCGTTTCCTTTCCCTATTACCTCTCTCTTTTCGCCCTCTTTCCCTTCCATTCTTTATTCCTCTCTTCTCTCTTCCCTTCTACCTCTTTTCCTTTCCTTTCTTCCCTACTTTACCTACCGCGATGAATTCTCCTCGCTACCGCTCCCTCTCACACGATGTCTCCACTGTCCTCCTTCTCTACTCGCCTCTCCCTGCCTCCTCTACCTCCTTTCAATCCCACGCTCTCTCCTTTCCCTCCTTATCCTAACCTCAAACTTCGTCTCTACCCTCTGTTTTCTGCTCTCTCCTACCTCCTTTTTCCTCACCCTTTCCCTCCTTTCCCTTACGTCTCTCCCCCTATACCTTTCTCCCGTCCCTTCACTCCCCACTCCCACTTTTCCACCTTTTAAGCCCTTTCCTTTCACTCCGCTCACACACACGTCTGCTTTTTACCGTACCGGAAATGAAAGTCCGATTAAGGATAATATCAAACTACAACTAAACTTCGGATAATTGGGATTGGTGGAATTGGTTTATTTAAAAATTTGAATTTTCAGATATAAAGCAAGAATATGAATAAACTCATTTAATTAATATAATAATAATAATAATGCTATGTTTCAATAAATTTTTTTCTCTGACGTAGATCGCACTGCATAATCTTCTGCTTCGATTATCTGTAAATAAATATAAAAGCCACATTTTAGTTATATACAACTCAATGTAGAACTTACTTATAAAGTAGCCTTTTGCTCTAGTGAGTGTAGAGACTACATGATGTGTCCGAAGGAGGTGAGAACATATGGTAGAAAGTTTTGTTGGAGGATATTTAAAGAAAGTGAATGAAGAGATTCAATATTTTTATTGGTGTTGGTTTAGTATATTTATTGGTGAATTGAAATATTATTAATGGAAAACTAGTAAAATTAATGAATAGCGTAGAAACTACTGTGGATTTTATTAATTAAAGTATTACGTATGTCTTTCACAAAAGATTGAAAAGCATCAACGGAAATGTGTTTTCAGTGTACTTTCTTCACTAATGTGACTTCCTTTACATCGCAAGCAGTCCACCATAATCTATTTTCTTAATAATTCTTAATGCTATGTCTTTAGACAAATTTTGTCGATTTACCTTATTTGACAAAGTTCCAGAAACTTGTGCGAAACAAGATGCTCTCTCTATCTATCTAATCTTCTCCGGGCTACCTCCACGCCTGTGCGTGTCCTTCATTTCTATTTATAATATAATAAGCTTTACATGAAATAAAAACTCTAAATTGCTGGTATACAAATACAAATATCTGGCAATTTAAATTCAATGCAATTTTTTACTACAATATATTATTTTGTACAAGCATGGTACAAATTTCTAGAAACTTATGCGAAAGAAGGTGCTTGTCTGTCGAACCTTCTCCGGACAACTTCCAAGTCTGCGACTCTACATAAAAAATCTATTAAATAAATTTGGCGACTTACCTTGTTAATTGAGACAATAATTCCGTCTCCTATTTTGTGTAAAAACTCCTGACATCTCAAATTTGGACCACTTACATTACTTGACACTTGGAAGGTTAAAATTGGTAGGTTATAAAGTTCAATGTATTTAAAAATTTTAGTTTGTACAATGACGGACGACGATCCCTGCCGAATAATCCCGAGAGTCGACGAACGAAGAACGAAACATGTGTTAGTTTCGTTTTGACTGAAGGTGTGCGTGTAACGCGTATACGTATTGACGAAAATATATATACGTAATGTTTGACGAAAAATTTCTACGAGAATCAGAAGAAAAATCTTACCATTTCCGACTGATCCATGAGACGATATTATGATATCTCTGTCATGCGTGGACCGATTTTATTGACATTGGTGTCATTCGAAAGCTTATATGCGGTTTACATAAGAAAAATGCCTTTAAATTTAGAAAATATTGCAAGCGTGATGAAATATTAATGAAATAAATTTCAGGTTAGGTTGGAATGGCTGTGCTTCGAGTAAAGATACACGGCAGCGACAGGCATATACAAGGTGTCTTTTCTTTCATGTACTTGGCGTCGAGACGCTACCGCGTCTCTAGATCTGTATTCCGGTGAGGTGTTCAATGTTTAAATATTCGCATATTGCGCATTCTGAATTTTCTGTAATACTAGTCAGTTCCTTGAATAATTTTTGCGCCAGCCATCCAACGTTTGTATTATAGTTAATGTAGTGCAATTTATCCATTAACGTGGACTGTTGCACTGGAAATATCTTTGCCAGCAATTCTGCCCGCATAGCATATGTATAACTTCTCAACCCTTTGTTAAGGGTGTCTTCAACCATTTTGGAGA
Source organism: Andrena trimmerana (assembly GCA_951215215.1). Taxonomy (NCBI): domain Eukaryota; kingdom Metazoa; phylum Arthropoda; class Insecta; order Hymenoptera; family Andrenidae; genus Andrena; species Andrena trimmerana. The sequence goes on from OX578062.1 coordinate 14,727,744, forward strand.
ATAATGTATGTATCGATTTCATCTGATATATGAAATATAAGAAATAAATATATATAATGATATTTTTATACATCTACTAATAAAATGTATTCGTCGGTGACAGTGCAAAACCGCGTATGAGCAGTTTGTAAATACCGCGGATCTGCTAAAGTAGCAAAATTATATGATTAAACGAACTTACCTGTAAGTGAAGTTCTATCATAATTGTATGAAGAGCCTCTTTCGAAATGATCAACTTGTAGTCCTTCCACTTATTACCGATGTCGCCACATTTTTCAACGCTTATAACAAACAAAAGAATGCGACGCCTCGCGCGTCCGATCCGCTCGTCCCCGCATTGCCTCATTTTTTCAAAGCTACGCCGTAACGCTTACTAGGGGTCTCAAGGTTACTCTTGAGTAGGGGTGTATCCTTTGAGGTGGGACTAATCATTTCGGAAGAGGCGCTTCATACAATTATGATAGAACTTCACTTACAGGTAAGTTCGTTTAATCATATAATTGTATTGTGCGCCTCTTCCTCATGATCAACTTGTAGATGTTTAACGCAGTTACAGCGGGGAAAGACGTTAATTATTATTATAATTGATTGGCTTTATTATTACTACAATAATATAATATATTTAAATAACATACTTATTGTTCTGTTACATTTTTAGGATCGCCTTAGCAAAGGCACTTTTATCCGTTTGTTCAAGAAATTCTGCATTCTTACGCCATCTTCTAGGCCCACCGGTAATTAAGCAATGACAACGGCGCGCTGACTCATGTGGAGCGTCGATCACTGCCCCTTCCATCAACTTGAGATCTATGGAAGGGGGACTCTCTTCCTTCCAGGAAATCAGAACCGATTTCCTAGAGAGGTTTGACACGCTGTTCGCGACAGTTTTCGTGCTTACGTGCTGATTGTTTACGCTACGCCGTGCGCTTCTCTTGCTTGCGCCTTGCTTTCGGTAAAGTTACTCATCTGCTTGGTAACTTGCTCTCGCTGAATTACTTCAAGCAACTAAATAACTGAGCATTATTACAATCTTTAAACCTTTATAATAGTTCGCGAAAACTATTAGTGTAAATAGCCTGTATTTGAAACTCTGTGTGACCTTTGTACATATATTGAGCCATAACTGAAAATAAGTATTCGTGACTTCTGTAAATACAGATTATTGTGCTATAAACAATTAAAGACTAACAGTTATTGCTCCATAAGTATTTCTTGGTTCTAGCGCCGGTCCGTTTCTAAAAACTTTTCTAACACCGTTGTTAAATTCAGATCGTAGAACCTTCTAAATGTTTTGGAATTTTTCGTCCAGCCTGCTGTCCTACGCAACACGTCTAGATCCAGGCCTTTCCTTTTTGCTGCCGATGTTGAAGCATGTCGTGTTGAGTGGGCTGTGAATATACTTGTATTTATACCGCTTTCCGCAAGCGTATCCTTTTCCCAATGGCTTAACGTTTGGGGTGTAGCGGCTTTAAATGGTTTCTTATTTGTGATGAAGAGTGAATTAATTCCTTTTCGAACCTCTTCCGTTCTGCGAATATAGCATTCTAGTGCCGACGCAGCACAGATCTTCTTATTTTCCTGATAATAAGGCAAGACTAGAATCGGTTGATTTCTATTTCGGCCTGATGTCTTTATCCGGTCCGGTATCTTGATTTGTAACGACTTTTCTTGTTTTTCAATATTTTCCGTCTTAATCAAGGAGAAGGTTTGCATTCTGTGGCCCGTAATTAATGCTAATAGGCATAACAGTTTTCTACTTAAATCTTTTATAGCCATTTGTTCGTTACAAGGTAGGGACGAGAAATGGTCCAAGACAATCTTTGGGTCCCAAGTAGAGTCGTATCTCGGTTTTGATGGCCTCAGGTTTGCTATACCTTTAAAGAATCTTGACACTCTATAGTCTTGAGCCATTACCGGTCCTACGAGTAGTGAAATTGCGGATCTATGGCAATTGATTGAGCTATGAGTTGCACCTTTCTCATATAATTCTGTTAGGAACTCGATAATTTTTGGTACTGAATTTCTAAAGGGGTCCATGTTTCTTGTATTACAGAAATTCCACCATTTTTTAAAACAGCATTCATATTGCCTGAACGATGAGTCTGCTAACGAGGAAATAATAATCTCTATCGATGTCTGGGGAATGTCCTTTGTTTCGAAGGCTCTCCTGACAAGATTCCGGCCACCAGGGTAACTTTGTTCCAAAATTGGTCTGGTTCCCTGTTAGAAAAAGCAACGTTGTTCTTTGCTTCAATGCTTACTAGATCCGAGGCTAACATCTCGCAAAACAGAGGGTACCACGGTTGTGCTGGCCATTGTGGTACTACTACTATGCCCTCCGCGCGTACCTCCCTTATCTTTTGCAATGTTTTTAAAATGATCGAACATGGGGGGAACGCATAAAAGAAATGTTTATTCCAGTTTTGAGTGAAAGCGTCAATTGCAATTGAACCAGGATCCTTTTTCCATGATATATATTTTTCGCATTTGGCATTTACCCTACTAGCGAATAAATCGATTTCCGGTTTTCCGAGTCTATCCGTTATTTTTGTAAAGGCTACACTTGATAATTCGATTTCAGCCGTTGATTCTTTGCGACGCGATTCGAAATCCGCTTCGACATTTTCTGCGGAAGCTATATATGACGCAAAAATCCAAATGTTTTTCTATTCACACCATCTCCATATATCCTTAGTTATGTCGTTCAAATTTTTTAATTGAACACCTCCCATCCTATTGATATATGAAATGGCTGTCGTATTATCAACGTGGAGTAGAATTTGTTCACCTTCATGCTTTCTCGCAAAGCACTTTAACTCAAAAAGGACTGCTAAAAGTTCCAAGTAATTAATGTGTTTGGATCTTTCGTCATCTTTCCAATGACCCTGTACTCGTATTCCCTTGCAAAACGCGCCCCAACCCGTTAGGGATGCGTCCGTGAAAATTTCTAGGTCAAATCGGGTCTGTCTAATTGGGTTTTTTGATATAACGCCTATCGATTTCCACCACTTAAATTCCTTCATTACATCTCTGGAAATCGTCATATACGAATCATAATTGACACTATTTGCTTCGAGAGCTAAATATTTTTGTCGTTCACACGCTTTTGTATAACTCCAACCATAATTTACCGCTGGGCAACACGATACTAAGAATCCTATTACCTTTGCAAATTTTCTAATTTTAATTCTTTGACCCTCTTTCAGGTCTTTAAGTACACTAATTATATTTGTTTTCTTACTTTCTGTTAGTTCCACTACCATTTGTCTAGAATCATGAATAAAGCCTAGATAACCGCACCTTTGTTTTGGTGTCAATTGGCTTTTCTGCATATTAATTATAAACCCTAGGTCCTCTCACAGTCTTTGTGTTTTTGTTACATTCTGTAGGCAAACTGAAAACGATTCTCCTATAAGTAATAAATCATCTAAATAGATTACTGAGCAATATCCTGTTTTACGCAAATATACAACTACCGGTTTTAAAATCTTTGTGAATACATATGGTGCTGTATTTAACCCAAATGGTAAGCAGATGAATTCAAATAAGGTGTTATCGAATTTGAATCTTAAGGGGGCCGTCTCCGCGGGCCTTGAATGTATGCGCACGCTCACACAAGCTAGGAAAAGCGTGTACGTATACGCGTGTAGTAAACAAACCGTAAATTACAACTTTCGTCCTGGAATCGGCCAGAAGGAAGTTTTTGCGAGTGCAGTTGCCTTCAGTCGACATCTGTGCAGGGTGGTCTGGTGCGTTTGAATGCTAATAACCACCGTACGTTGAAATAATAATGAATTTATGACTCGAACAGTGACAGAATGAGGCTCTTGTACAATTAGCGCCACCAACGGAGAAACCTCGAAGCCGTATTCTGTCACTTTTCGAGTCATAAATTCATTATTATTTCAACGTACGGTGGTTAGTGCCGACCATCTCCTTTCTTTGGGTTCGCTTTTTTGAACTGGCTTCGATATGAAAGGGATTTTATAACCATTTACCCAAGATAGAGTGGTCTTATCTGAAGTAATTTGTGTCCAATTGAACACAAACCTATGGAGTCTTCCAGCTACCTGACTTACTGAGTTTTCTAGTATCTCCTCCGACGGCTCTGTTGTTGCTGGTGATGCTCCTTCTTCGGGCGAGGTTTCTGGTAATTCGTATGCCTCCTCTGACTCGAGGTGTCCCGTTGGTATTGCTTCTGCCAGCCCGACGTCGTTGCAAACCCTGTTCTGTATTGACGGAGCGGGAGTTTTGAGTTTTTTGTCATTTCCAGTGTTTTTGCGGCCTTCAACGCCTCGTCCAATTTGTCACTGAACAGGTATTCATCAGCCTGTGTCTCCTTTAGAGCACTCTTTAATGTTGGATTTACGTTTGCCAAAATAAGGTTTCTTCTGATGGAGGATTCATCGTGTTGTAGGTCAGCTAACAGGCTGCCTGTATCCCCTAGACATTCTAGAATTTTTAGGTTTTCCTCCGATTGTCCATGTTTCAGAGCCAGAGTCATCACTTTCCCCATAGCAGCCAACCCAGAGGTAAGCTTGCTCTGCTTTAACAAGATACGCGTGTCTCTATTAAACACCGGGTCTGGAATAATAATTTTCATCTCCGGATTTAGTTTGGGGGGATCGCATAGTTTACAATTCTCCGGTGGTGGATATTTTTTAATTAATTGAAGTTTATCCTCGTTTGGTAACCCCTGATTCAAAATGTCTTGCCACCGAAGCGCTACTTCTGATTGTATCGCCGAAGACAGCGTTCTATCTTCACATACTCTTTTCCCGATCATTTTTAGAACAACCTCGCTTAGGCAAAGTTCCTCTTCATTCTCTTTAGTTGGTATAAGCATGTCCGCTTGTCCTTCCGGGTTTGAAAGCTTGATTTCCTCGCTCTCCGAGCGGTCTGATATTTCGTCGCTTCTTATCTCGGCTGAAAACACCGTTAATTTTTGTATAATAATTTTTCTACAGATAAGTATTATTCAAGTTAGGGCTTGATTATTATGGCGGTTATAATAGCCCTTTTCCGATCGGTAACCTATAAATCGGCTTTTTGATTCCGACGCTTACCGACCGTTTATTAATCGGCTAGACCGTAGCATGATCTACCTTACCGACTGGTCAAATATTAACCATTTATAACCTTAATGTGGTTGTCATACGGGTTAGAGCCCTGACAAACTCTGGAGGTTCATCTCAGATTTATTATTACGGTTTGCAGCATACAACGTAAGCATATCAAATCAATGTCCGTCAGTGAGGCATAGCTCGCTCGCAGGTTAGGGCCTGCGAGCTACGACGCTTCTCTGCGTCTGGGTTAGAGCCCATTTTTTAAGCATGACGCTTGATTGATATATTTCTTTTTGAGTGAAAACTCGGACTTCGCAAAGGTTAGAGCCTTTGGAATCCTTTAATCCGTGGCAAAAGTAAATGTAACATTACTTACAACTTATACTGCCAAAGTTCGACGACTGGTCTGAATCACCTGATTCACTGTTTTCTCTGCGGCTTTTACGCTGACGGCTTTTTCTTTCTTTCCTCTTCTTGATTTTCCTTTTTAGCCGTTTTAACCGTCTTTCCAAATGTTCGTCATATTCGTCTGAGGATGACGATTTTCTATTTCTCTTACCCATTTTACAAGCTTGTGGCTAATCGGCACAAAGCGGAAGAATGAGGCAATGCGGGAACGAGCGGATCGGACGCGCGAGGCGTCGCATTCTTTTGTTTGTTATAAGCGTTGAAAAATGTGGCGACATCGGTAATAAGTGGAAGGACTAAAAGTTGATCATGAGGAAGAGGCGCACAATACAATTGAGATTTGGCGCTCACGGTTGCCAAGCGCTGTTTCGCTTTTTTTAAAAGTCACACCATTGATGTTAGTATTTATTACAAGGAGTGCTAAAATTGTCCCAAAATGTTCAGTCAAAGAAATCCCTTAAAATGGCTAAAATATTAAGTTTTCTCTTCCTCCTGTAAAGTCGGTAGAATGCAGATCCGCGGTATTTACAAACTGCTCATACGCGGTTTTGCACTATCACCGACGTATTGTAATCATTTGGGGTAAAAACAATATTTTTACATAAAGGAATGAGAAGAAAAGGCAGTATTTCTATAGGTACAATTAATAACAGTTTAGAATAATTGCAAAACAAAATTTATAAGAGTTTTCATTCGTTATATAATATATTTATGTACATCAACTACGTGTAATTAAAATTATGAACTTACTTTATTTCTTATATGTACAAAATCGATTGCGGCCAACAATGCTAAATATAATATGCTATCGAAGGAGCATGTATTTCTCAACGAAACTGTTTTATTGTTAATTGTTACGGGTGCCAGTTGAGGACTGTTACCGTTTTTAATTATCGGTATGGCCCGATTTCTGTCCCACTGTAATATCCCGACTAGAATTATTAGTTGGGCAGACATTAGGTCCGTATTAGGCTAGCCTGATTTGGCTGTTAGGCCCGGATGGGGCAGTCCCATCAGGCCAGCATGCGGCATGTAACGCGAAACATCCGTGACTGCCTAATTGGGAAATTCGCATGAGGCCCGTATTAGGAACCCCACGTATGGGCCACATTAGGCTTTCCCAATGACAATCCAGTGACGCCAAATGCATTAGGCCCACATCAGGATAGCCTTATTAGGCCCTCAATGGGAGACATTAATGAAATCTCATGAGGGATCCCTCATAAAAGATCTGTGGTGTAGGCTTGAGTTCGTTAAATTAATTCGCAAATGAAATGACTGCTCCTTTATTAAAATTTTTCATTTATTATGTATATATGTACAAGAAGTATAAAGACAAAATCCCATACATTGAGAGAAAAAAGTGACCGATTTGACGTGGAATGACCCTTTTTCTTAATGATTTATTTCCTTAATTATTATTATTTATTTATTATTCTATTGTTACCTATACCTACAACCTTGCAATCAACATATATAAATTACACATATATATAATCGTTGATTGCAAGGTTGTGGGTATAGGTAACAATAGAATAATAAAAAATAATAATTAAGGAAATAAAATCATTAAGAAAAAGCGTCATTCCACGCCAAATCGATCACTTTTTTCTCTCAATGTCTATATATAGGTAACAATAGAATAATACATAATAATAATAATAGGGAAATTAAATCATTAAGAAAAAGGGGCATTTCACGCCAAATCGATCACATGTTTCTCTCAATGTCTGGGATTTTGTCTTTAAACAAATTCCAAATCGAGAAAATGATTAATTAAACCCCAACATAATTTCACGAGGACTACAACATATATATTCTAGTTTGGACAAAATACCAGACGTCGAGGGAAAAATGTAGTCGATTTGGCGTGGAATCATCCAGAAGGGAATGACATTGAAAGTTGGAATATTAGTGAAAAAAAAAACATCAATCTTGAGGTAAGGTTGTATCTTCGTGTGACTCTCGGATTTTTTTCTGGCGTTTAACTCGTCCTCCTTCCCAATCTCTAGAATGATGCAAAACCGTTGACACAATTTTTCTGACCTCGCTTTCGCTCATAGCATTTTCAATTGACGAAAATGTTGATAACAGCGATGCTGGAATAAAAGAATAATTTGATTACATTATTTCATAATTCAATTAATCCAGAAAAATACCTTTGACAACATTATAAAGATTTGTATTCACGAAAGTGAATAATTTTCCTTCGGATGGTTTCACGGGGTTAAATTTCAGGGCAAGATCTCGTGACAAGCAGAATCTCATTATCTCGCCCACATTTCGGACGATTGTTGTTCGCTTGTTAATGAGATTTATGAATTTTTGTGCCTGCAAAAAAATGTTATGATGGTATTATAATTCTTATTTTGCATACGTAATAGATAAATAAAGATGAAAAAGTAGAATAATTTATTATAAAAGTTTACCAATTTTTGGCGAAAATCTTGATCTGATTTTATTTTGTTGTCGAACTCTTGAAATTCTTCTTTGGTATTGCAGGGAAGCAATAATTTCCAATTCTCTTCAAAATCAGAATTTACATCACAGTTCACTGTGGTTTTGTCTAATTGCTGGATCGCCAGTTTGAGCTCAACCATTTGGCTACTGTTTGAGCGTTTGACCGTTGGCCACGTGAGCGCATACCGGTTTGAGGTTAGGCGCGGGAAATAAAGCACAGTATTGATGAGCAGAGAGTCAATGTTTATTTTACACTCGCGGAGTGAGTCGAACAGTAAAAGGTACCCGTGAGAATGAGCGTGGGCACGTCGTGCGAAAGGTGAGAATTTATAGTCTCGCTGAGACGAGTCGCGATGAGTTCAACACGTGGCCGCGTACCTGACCACGATCCACAATCAATAGCTGCGATGCGAATGAGAATGAGAACAAACGCGTGAGCGGTGAGAAAGTATGGGATGAGCACTAACGTGAGCAGTTCTTTGAGAATTCACGAGTTACTTGAGAAAACGTTCAGTGAAACCGACGTGTCTACCTTCGTACTCTGCGTGAACAAGATTGATCAATATGGCCAATCGATTTCCGTTAGTCGTCTTCTCCAAAAGTCTGGAGTCTCGAGCGACGTGGGGAAATGCGATTGGCTGAGCGTTCTGTCGCTGACAGCTGATTGGTCTATCGATTGTGGATCGGGCTTGTCGATCCGCTGTCCAGGAGGTGCTGCGGTGGGTTGGGTGTGGCGGAGATCGGAACTACCGAATCTCAAACAGCTACCCAGTTGACTCATTCGTGTTAATAACTGTTGGTATTGCTTCTCTACGGTGCGGTTTAAATCTACAATAAATTTAAATTTTATGGTTATAAAAATTGCGTATAAAGTATTGTTGAACGAAAGAGAAATTTGCTGCTTTCAATCATTTCTTTACCCTGATAACTAGGTCTGCCGGCAGATCCGGCGCCGTCTATGTCCGCATTCAACTACGGTTCTGCCGGCAGACCCCGACAAGGCAGGATCCAGGGGGTGGACACTTAATACGTTAAGAGTGCAGAAGGATAAGTGCCAGTGACGCCATCGAGTGTATACTCAGAACCCCACGATCAGATAATAGATGGCCGTTCAGATGATGGAGATATTATTCAGATAATGTGCTGATACGTAATTAAAGAACTTAATAAAATGAAGAGACCAATAGAAAAATATACAGAAATACATAATTAGTTGTTACAGTAACTACCCCTACAGCAAATTACGTTGCTGAAAGGTTGCAGAAACGTTACAGAAACGTTGCAGTTACGTTGCAGGTAATATTTCTGAGATGTTGCAGAAATGTTCCTATGTCCGCCCGTGTGCAACATTGCATGAAATATTTCTGCAACTTTTCTGAGATTTTACAGCAACTTTTCTGCAACGTTTCTGAGATTTTACAGCAACTTTTCTGCAACGTTTCTGAGATTTTACAGGAATTGTCCCGCAACATTTCGGAGATTTCACAGCACTATATAATACGTAATAATCACAAAACATATTTCCACGGAAAAAACTGTTAAAAAAATTTTAAAAAATTTATGGGTGCAGGGCGCTCGAACCCCCGGCCGCCCACATGACAATCTGACGCGCTACCGTTGTGGCCATGGAACCTTCTTGGATGTACGTTACTGTAGATGGTAAATATACTACTTACTTCGTACGTTAAAAACTTTAATACTACATGAGTACTACGACCACCATATATTGTCATTCCAAAAGCGATGTCCACTAGCACGTGGTCCCCTTGTTTGTGCCGCGATTCGACCCGATCTGCCCCACTATGCGCCGTGCTCGCCTTCACGGAAACATCAGCTTGGCACGTGGCACCAGTAAAGTAGATTCTGACTATTTGATGGCACTTCTAAAGCGGCCTGTAGACGTTCAATATTATTGTGCGATCTTCAATATTGCCTTAAATGGTTGCCTTCTTTGACATATATTTTATTATACACGATGTCCGCGGGAACAGTAAACAGCTGGATATTTCCTAACGTATTGGAGATATAAATGAAATTGCTTATATGCAATTACATGGTTCGAGGGGGCAAATTTATTTACGCAGGCAAATTCTTTCTTCGATTATTATTTTAACAGATACGATGGTCAAGTTCGGTTTCTTGAATAAATTTTTTTTTAGAGATCACTTGATAGTGCGTTTCAAGACAAATTCAATAAGCTTTAATGTATACACATTATTTCAGGCTGTTTTCGAAATATTGCGATTGGAAATTTGCTGATTTTCAATGGAAGAAAACCCACTGGAATAGGAAGCACCGGGGATAGTCTTGTTCGCGCTACGAACATGAGTCCCACCTTATATCACACGGAATACGTCAACGCGTGCTTTTGTGATCTTATACTTTCAGTTATAAACGGGACAAGTCCAATAGTTTACATAAAGCATACAATCAATTGAGTTTACATCGTCTGCTACTTATTGCACTAAATTATCATGAATTATATTATGTTACACAAAGCGTAACCTAATATACACTGTATAGTGGGTATACTACGATATTATACTAAATTTATATACTAAATCGATTTTATAACAGTTTTTGAGCCCTGCTTATTGCGGGACCTTTGTTGTAAAATCTGCGAAAAGTTGCAGAAAAGTTGTTGTAAAATCTCAGAAAAGTTGCAGAAAAGTTGCTGTAAAATCTCAGAAACGTTGCAGAAAAGTTGCTGTAAAATCTCAGAAATGTTGCAGAAAAGTTGCTGTAAAATCTCAGGAACGTTGCAGAAAAGTTGCTGTAAAATCTCAGAAACGTTGCAGAAAAGTTGCTGTAAAATCTCAGAAACGTTGCAGGAACGTTGCTGGGTAATATTGCACCGCAACATTGCTGAAATGTTGCAGGAATCTTCCTATGTCCGCCCCTGTGTAACATTGCACCGCAACGTAACTGCAACTTTTCAGCAACGTTTCTGCAACGTTTCTGCAACCAACTGTGCTGTATGGGTATTTGTAATAACTAATTATGTATTTCTGTACGTTTTTCCATTGGTCTCTTCATTTTATTAAGTTCTTATTCATAAAAGTGTGTTTTATGAATAAGAAAAAGGTAATGAAATTGTTTTAAAGAATTTTTTTATTATATATCAAGCAAAGTAATGTGTACATTACAAAAGTACTTATTTCCAAATGTGTTTACAACAAAAGGGCTTATTTCCAAATGGTTTCATACAAAAGGGCTTATTGCTTAAAAAAATTGCTTAAACAAAAATGGAATTGCTTATTTTCATATGAACAAAAATCATAAGGAATTGCTGGCTTTACTAGATAGTATAAGTTGTGACGGTCGTCCGTCCGGAGGTAAGGATAGTGGAGGATGCACTCAGTCGGGATTCCAGGGTATTGAAATCCTCTCCTTATTAATTATTGCCTTTATTCTTCTTATCGCCAACTATATACACTATTTACAATTATGTCCGCTGTGTCGATCGCGTTTTGCTTGGCGGTTACGTGTGAAACGATGGAGACCTGGAAACGGCTAGTCGTCTCTGTTTCGGAGCGGTAGCAGGAAAGAGACCGGGCGGCGTCCGGGCGTCTCTGTTTCGGAACGGTAGCAGGAAAGAGACCGGACAGCGTCCGGGCGTCTCTGTTTCGGAACGGTAGCGGGAAAGAGACCGGGCAGCGTCCGGGTGTCTCTGTTTCGGTACGGTAGCGGGAAAGAGACCGGGCATCGTCCGGGCGTCTCTGTTTCGGAACGGTAGCGGGAAAGAGACCGGGCAACTTCCAGGCGTCTCTATATAGCACGGAAGAGGGAAAGAGACCGGGCAACGTCCAGGCGTCTCTGTACGGTACGTTACGGTAAAGGGAAAACGGATGGTCTACGATCATATGATCGTCGGATATACGGAGATTCTCGCTAGTTTGCTCGCACCGGGCAGCATCCAGGCAGGCGGTCTAGGAGGGGGATCCGTAGCCCCACTCGAACTGCTTACCTCCGTCACGTCGAGGCTTATGTCCCGATTCCCGGAAATTCCCAGCAGCGAGAAATCGATGCGATCTAGCGGCGCGGTGGGGAGTGAGCGTCATTTGACGCGTCGCAAGACCGGCGCGCCTCGGGCCGGTTCGGTGCTTCTCGGCTGCGGTTGCCTGCGCGCTCGGCCTCTCGCTCACTCCCGGTCGCACCGCCGTGCGCTCGACTCCTCGCGCTGGGACGCTACGTCACAAAGTAAATGATAGCTGTGACTGCCGGTAACGTTCTCACTCTCTCTCGGGCCATCCCTGCTCGCTCGCGTTCAGTGCTCCTGATTCGATCTCGTCCTGCGTTCCAACATTAAATATTGGTTATTTAAATTAACATTACAATTATAAAAATGGTTTATTTTGAATTCAAAATAAAATAGTAATTATAGGTACATTAGTGAAATGATATTTAAAATACAAATATATTAGGAGAAAAAAACTTGCTTCTTTTATTCATTCGATTGCAAGCAATTCCTTAAAAAATGAAGGAAAAGCGTTTGTTTTAAACGATTCCATGGCGGTTTAGGAATGGGGCAGATGACGCAAAGCTCGGTGCAGAAGGCGCCACTAGCACATGTACTGCGGTTTTGCATGAGTGCGCATGTGTGAATGGTTTGCGCGCAAATTTCTTATTTCTGGAATGTATGAAGTTGGTAGCTACATATTAATGTTTTAAAACACACCGATGACAACTGGCACGTGTGCTGGTGGCGCCACGGGTGGGAAAAAGTTGCAGTCATCTTCCTCATTCCTACAAGATAAAGCTTTTGTTTTTATTCATATGAATTTAAGCAATTCCTAGTAAAATATTAAGAAAAAGCAATTGCTTACACTTTATTCATTAGGCCCAACAGGAAGGTACTGTTCCTTCTTTTAGCCTTCTCCGTCCACTGTATTGATAATCTTGTGGTTGAAAATGTAAATGACAAATTACGTACCGCTTATCGTGCACTTGCTTGGAGGTTAAGCCTAGCAATCGCGGATTACGCGTTGCTTCAATCCACTGCGAAGCGATTATAGATATTCGAAAACGACGAGATTTTACCTGTCGAGTTGATGGACAATCCAGGACAGCACACTTTTGCTTGTCATTTGCAATCCGTTTCACGTTCATTTTCGACGCACAATACTTACCTTAAATCAGAATTAAACACAACACAATGACTTTACTGCACTTTACCGAAAAATATATCACTGAAAATTGCTGATGATTGCTGACAATCACTGACAATGTGATCAAATACAATGACAGCAAATGACGGTGAATGGCGGCAAATGGTGACCACATGAAACTGATTTGAACTGATTACTGAGTGCAACGAAGACAGACGCAACCTATCGCCAGCGGAGTGAGGGGCGCTGGGGGGGAGGGAACAACGACATCTAGTGTATACTCAAAACCCTAAACTATGTTTCTGCACGGCGCCTATATTACTGTGCATCCCCTGGCAAGATCTGCTGCCCGTCTGACACATCCAATAGCGCCATCTGAAGGCAGTAGAGCTGTTCAAGTACCCGGAAAAAGCAAGCCGAGCCTGGCTCGGTTTTTTAAACCGAGCCGAGCCGGGTACCCGAAGGAACCGAGCGGCTCGGATAGAACCAAGTACTTGAATTTTTCCAAGCGGCCCGAAAGAAACCGGGCGGCTTGAAAAGTAAGCGAGCGGGCCGTAAGAAAACCGGGTGGCTTGGAAAGAAACGAAGGTTCCGAATGAAGGTCGAGCAGACCGCTCGTTTCTTTCCAAGCCACCCGGTTTTCTTATGGCCCGCTCGCTTACTTTTCAAGTCGCTCGGTTTCTTTCGGGCCGCTTGGAAAAATTCAAGTACTTGGTTTTATCCGAGCCGCTCGGTTCTTTCGGGTACCTGCCTCGGCTTGGAAACCGAGTCCCGGATTGGTTCGGATTTCAAGCTACCCGAATATTCAAGTACTTGTACAGCTCTAGAAAGCAGGATCTGCTGCGGATCTGCCGTCCATCTGCCGGCAGACCCTGCCTTGTCAGACCCTGCTGTCCATCTGCTGACAGACTGCAGGCAGGGTTGTTATCAGGGTATCTAACAGTTTATCATAATTACCTTTCGATGAATTATTCATTTGGTCCTGCAATGCGGTATATGATGAACTCGATGATTGTTGAGTTTGAGTTACCAAAGACATTTTTTCAGTTACTGATGGTAATTCGTCCATTAAAAAATTGATTTCTGGATCACTCCCTGAGCTTTCCGAAATTGCTGGTGTAACTTTCTGCCTCTTCCCTCCTTTACTGGATAAATTGTTTTTATCTTTCTTCCCATGTGCCGTAATCTTCCCTTTTTTTTGTATTTATTGATGATGAGTCACTACTCTTATCATCGAAATTATCCGAATTTATGACGACTGAATCCGTGCCATCTAAAACTTTTAATTTGTCATCTTGAAGTATCTTGCTTTTTTTGTTATTCCCAACGTTGAGAAATTTTTTAGGATATTTGGATCTGAGTTCTTTTCTTGTGGAATTCTCTGCATTTGCCATTTTTGAAAACGCGTTGCACAGCACTCACTTATATGATCACAGAAATATATACGTAAAATGATTCGTTGCTTTGGACAATTCGATACACACAAAATATCGTCGCAGCGCTCGGCAACAGTGGCAACGCAACCGATCGCCTCGAAGAACGAACAGCCGATTAGTTTAATTTGTTTGCGTTGGAAACATATTTGTATGTACAGTCGAACTTCGATAACTCGAAATCCTCTATAAATCGAACATTTTCTTCATAACCTATAATTTTATTACATCGTAATAGATACGTTGTTGCATATCCCAGTTTATGGTTTTGATATTGTACTTATTCACATATGAAGTAGAGGCATTACTAAAAAAATTCTCCAACACTATCGCTGAAATCAAATGGGACCATTTTTTTTTTAATATCGGTAATATTAAATATTATAGTGTCCGTAATTCTACCGCTGACATTCCACATTTGGAGACAGTGAGAATTACAAGGATACGAATAAAGTGCCTTTCTCTTCCTTAATATCTTTCCTGTAATTTCGATATTATTCACGTCATCGTTTGGGGATATCCACGTACTATACACTTGTACGATTTCATTATTATTCAATAAAACTGTATTATTCGTAAATATAGTAGATAAAAGCGCCTCTTTATACTGAACTCTTTTAATTGGTATTTTCCTCTCTAATTCTTTTAATAGTCTAGTAATTGGGATTGTAGGTGGAATATCTGCTTTTTCATTCCAACTATCAGAGATTTCATTCAATCGGCGGCATAATTGGGAGAGAGGCTTATTTCCATTGCGAATAAGTCGTTTCATTCTTCCTAGGGCGTTTTCAAATGGAAAACTAGATATATTAGATAGAGAACAGTTCATATTTTTAACATCATCTGCAAGATGAATCAAATTATGAACAATTCCAACCATAAATTCTTCGCTATATATAAATGGCGCTTTGGTCACAAATTTCTTCAAAAACAATCTAGCATTTTTGCATAATATTCTGCAACCAGTATGAAGGAGTAAGTAATGTCTATATACGACAGTTGATAAAACTTTTTTAACAGGTCCTGCATATAACAGCAAAAATCGGTATTCAGTGGCTTTGAATTTAAGAAACTCTGGTGTGGCCGTGAATACGATCCTGAACGCTGAGTTTATGTTAAACGCGAATATAGACATGAAAAGTTTCGGGACGCGAAATCGCGTACTGTTCAGGACATCGAACGTGCGCGAGTGGTATTCGCGGTGTGTGGTCGCTCCCACGTTAGTGGCGATCGAAGAGTTTCAAGATCGCGACAGTGGATGGACCCTAAAGGCTGTGCTAAATATTCTAGTGAATATTAATAAGCATAATCCACTTCGAGCTGGCTGCGACGTACCACATCCGCGCAAGATCATTCTTAAAAGGGCGGTGGTGAACGTAAAGAGTAGAGACAATGCGTGCTTCTTGTGGTCAGTCGTCGCTAGTTTGTATCCTGCTGCTACGCATGGGGATAGGATCGCATCATACCCACACTACTCGGAGGTGCTTCGCACGGACGATATGACTCTTCCCGTAACGTTGAACCAGCTGGCGAAGTTCGAGAGGTTGAACGACGTGTCTGTAAACGTGTACACGTGGTCTGACGGAAGCTGCGCGCCTCTGCGTTTGACCGAGGACAAGCGGGAGAAACACGCGAATCTGCTACTGGTGCAGGATCCAAAGGACTCCCAGCATTATCATTTCACGTGCATTCGCAGCATGTCAAGGCTCGTATCGAAGCAACTCGGTAATCACGGACATCAAGTATTCGTTTGCGAAAGGTGAGTCAAATATGGAATTTTCAATTGATATACTATTTATTCTTTTTGTTTGATTATTATTAATACTATTATCGTTGCAGATGTCTCAGCTTCTTCCATTCGTCCGAGCAATTGACGAAGCACAACGTGGACTGCCAACGTCTGAACGAGTGTGCCGTCGAATTGCCGTCCGCGGAGGATAAATGGTTGCAATTCAAAAATTTCAAACACAAGGACCGAGCACCATTCATCGTCTACGCGGACTTCGAATGCATGCTGGAAGACGTCGAGTCTGCGGAGCGGAGTCGGACGTACGCGTACCAGCAGCACAGAGCGTACAGCGTAGGATACTACATCCATTGCTCCACCGACGCGTCTCTGTGCCGTTATCGGGCGTATCGTCACGAAACCGAGTGTGTGAAATGGTTCGTGCAAGAACTTCGAGACTTTGCGGACAATGCGTATTCGTGGTTGCGGAACGCGAAACCAATGAACTCGTTGACGGATCAACAGTGTGCGGACAACCGTTCGTCGATGGGAATAAAAAAGTGCGCGACCATTGCCACTCGACGGGCGAGTACCGAGGCGCGGCCCACGTGTCGTGTAACTTACAATTCCAAAGATCGTACACGATACCGGTAGTGTTTCACAATCTATCAGGCTACGACGCGCATTTCGTGATTAAGGAGTTGGCGTCCGCGTTCGAGGGGCAGATCGACCTGCTGCCAGAGACGAAGGAGCGGTACATATCGTTCACCAAACATGTCAAGGTAATCGACGCCGAGAACAATGATTGGAATAGGGGATTGAAGTTTCGTTTCAGAGATTCGTTGAAGTTCTTGGCCGCTAGTCTGGAGAAACTCGCTTCGGACCACGGCAAAGCACGACTCGCGATTCTACGACGCGAGTTTCAATACCTATCGAACGATCAGTTCGATCTCCTGACCAGGAAGGGCGTCTTCCCGTACGACTATGTATCGTCGTACTCCAAACTGAACGATACGCGTTTACCATCCCGCGAAGCGTTTTATAACCAGCTGAACGATCATGCCGCGTCGGAGCCTGATTACGCGCACGCCGTGAACCTGCAGAACTCCTTTCGCGTGTAGACATTGGGCGAGTACAGTGATTTGTATTTGAAAACAGATGTGCTGTTACTCGCCGACGTATTCGAAAGTTTCCGCACCGACTGTATCGCGAGTTACGATCTGGATCCCGCGCATTATTTCACGCTACCAAGTTTCACGTGGGACGCGATGCTCAAGTACACCAGCGTACGATTAAAACTTCTGACGGACTTGGACATGCTACTGTTCGTGGAGCGTGGCATACGCGGCGGTCTGAGCCAGTGCTCGCACAGGTATGCGCGAACGAACAACAAGCACCTGCCTGCGGGGATGTACGACGAGTCGAAGCCGTCGACGTATCTAATGTACTTCGACGTCAACAACTTGTACGGCTGGGCGATGTCGCAGGCTATGCCGAAAGGAGGGTTTCGATGGCTGGATGATGCGACAGTGGCCGCGCTCGACGTATCATCCCTACCCGACGGCGAGGACTCCGTGGAATCTGAGGGATACCTGCTGGAGATAGACATCGAGTATCCCAAGGAGATCCATGACGCCCACGCCGACTTTCCATTCTGCCCGGTGCGCGAGCACGCGCCAGGAGGAAAACAGACCAAGCTGCTTGCCACGCTCGACGATAAGGAGCGATACGTCATCCATTATCGCTACCTGAAACAGTGCATCTGACACGGTTTACGCGTGACGCGAATTCATCGAGTGTTACGATTTGATCAGTCGTATTGGTTGCGCGACTATATCCAATTGAACACCGGTTTGAGGACTCGAGCCACGAGTGAATTTCAAAAGACGCTATTTAAATTAATGAATAACGCGGTGTACGGGAAGACAATGGAAAATGTTCGGAATCGCGTAGACGTGCGACTGGTGACGCGGTGGGACGGTCGTACAATCTTCTCGGAGCAGTTAGTGGCAATCGAAATGCATAAACTGAAAGTTAATTTCGACAAACCGATATACGTGGGTATGAGTGTGCTCGATGTATCGAAGGAATGTCTGTATGAATTTCAGTATGCATATATGCGCGCGGAGTTCGGTGATCGGTGTAAGGTTCTATACACCGACACCGACAGTTTAATGTATAGTGTGGAATGGGAGGATGCGTATGAAAGGATGAAGCGTGACGTTGCCCGATTCGACACGAGTGATTACGCGGTGGACAATCCGTACGGTATGCCCCGCGTAAACAAAAAGGTTCCGGGACTCATGAAAGATGAGAACAACGGCACCTTGATGACCGAGTTCGTCGGACTATGGTCTAAGATGTACGCGACTAGAACGTTTAACGCGGCAGTGGGGTCTACGAATGAGACTAAAAAAGTGAAGGGTGTGCGGAGACACGTAGTCGCGAACGATATACAATTCGATAATTACATTCGTTGTCTCCGCGATCTCACCGAAAAATCGATTCGACAGAACAATATTCGCTCCAACCAGCACGAAGTGTATTCCGTGAGTGGGGAAAAGAACGCTCTCAGTCCGTTCGACGACAAGCGATATATTTTAACTGATCGGGTCAGCACTCTTCCGTGGGGGCATCATCGAATCCCCGAGCTCGAGCTTGAGCCCGACGAGTCCCTCGAGAATTCCATTGTATAGAATGCTTGTATGTTTGTATTTTTGCATGTACATATGTATATACGTTTCTTTTGTATATGTTATTTATTTATTTATTTATGGATATGTA
The DNA here is from genome assembly GCA_951215215.1 of Andrena trimmerana. Lineage (NCBI taxonomy): Eukaryota > Metazoa > Arthropoda > Insecta > Hymenoptera > Andrenidae > Andrena > Andrena trimmerana. The sequence continues at coordinate 14,746,729 of OX578062.1, forward strand.
ATATATGTATAGCGTAGAATATAACCAAAATTGTATTTTATACGTATTAGTATATATTTATATATATTTTTTCTCTACTTTATTAAGCTTAATTGTACGCATATATATGCAGGAAGAAGAATGTGAATAAACGGACAATGTATATATATATATAATCCTCTTTATTGTTCCCCTAGGGGTTACAATCTCCCATACAACCTCTCCTTTACATCAGTCCTTATAAACTATCTTATCATTACCTTAGTCTAACTTAACCTAAACTTATCCTACCCTAAACTTATCCTACCCTACTCTCTCTCTCTCGCTCTCTCTCTCTCTCCGCCGTCCCCCGGACCTCCGCTTCCGCTCGCTTCCCCTCTCACTCCCATTCCTCCATTCTCACCTCCGACCCTCCCCTCATACATTGCTCTTTTTTCCTCCAACTTCCTCATCCATCCCTCCACCCCTCCCTCATCCTCTAACACCTCCCTCACCACCTCTTGCCATCCCCTCTCAATCCCCCATCCTGTACACACCTCCCAGACGTGCTCCCACGACTCCTCCTCCTGCCCACACATTCTGCATCTCCTCTTTCCCTCCTCCTCCCAGTATCTCCCCCCCTTCATCTTGTTACCTAACCTAAATCTCGCCACCCTCCTCCACCTATCCTCCCCCCACCCTTCCTTCAAATACCCCGGTATCCCCGTCCCTTTTACTCTCCCGTACCACTTATTATAATTCGCCTCTCTAATTCTCCTCCACCTCTCCTCTTCTTGCATCCTTCTCTCCATTTCTACCAGCTCCTCCCCCCTTATTCCCCCCTAACTCTTTCTCCCTCAACCTCCTCCACCGTCCACCCCCTGTCCCTAAAATACTGCTCCCTTTCCTCCTCCCACCCTTGCAGAACCCTTCCCCTCCTCATCCTCCTCTTCATTTCCTCCCAGCACTCTCTTGCCAACTCCCCCCCCTTCCCCTCCTCCAGCTTCCTCTTGTATCCCCACGCCCTCATTCCCGCCCCTCCCTTCATCAACCCCCTCTGCAGTTCCTCCCTCACCATATAGCCTGGGGTATTCCGGTCCACCCCCAACACCCACTTTAAATACCTGTCCTGCAGCCCCTCCACCTTTTCCCTACCTTTCCACCCCCACACCTCCACCCCATAGCTAATGACTGCCCACACCAACTTATCAAACAGCCAAAGCCTTCTTCCCCAGTCCTTCCCAAATTTTTTTTTCCCAATCCCCCATACTAGCCCCATCACCGCAGCCCCCTTTCTTACCCTTTTCTTCACATGTTCCTCCTGTCCCCCATTCCCCATCAGCGTGTATCCTAGATACTTAAAACTCCTTACCTCCTCCAACTCCTTTCCCTTCCACCTCCATACTACCTTGCTCCACCTGCCCCCCTCCCCTTCTACTCCTCATCACCTTCGTTTTCTTCACATTGACCTGCAGCCCCTTCCCCTCTACATACTTCTCTAGCTTCCCCATCATACCCTTCATTCCTTCCACATCCTCCGCAAGAACCGCCACATCGTCCGCGTAGGCCAGCGAGTAAATTTTCCTATCCCCCAGCTTCACCCCCCCCCCCAACCTCCCCTCCCCAGCTCTTCATCCATGTCCGCGGTCAACAGTGTGAATAGCGTTGGGCTTAGCGGGCACCCCTGCCTTACCCCCCTTGCCGTCCAAAACCTCTCCCCCTCCTCCTCCCCTACCCTGACCCTTCCTATCGTTTCCCTCAAAACCTCCTCACACCTCACTACCAGCCCTTCCCTCACCCCCCTGTTCCTCATAGCCTTGGCTAACACCTCTCGGTCCACCGAGTCAAACGCGGCCTTCATATCGACAAACAACACCACCAACCTCCTCTCCTTCCTCCCAATTTGCCTGTTTATCAGGTAGTTTAGTGTGTATATGTTGTCGATACAGCCCACCCCCCTCCTAAACCTCGTTTGACTCGGCGGCAGCAGCTTCTTTTCTTCTACCTCAACCCTTAGCCTCTCTGCCAGAACCGACGCGTATATCTTATACGCCGTCTGCGTTAATGTTATCCCCCTATAGTCTTCCACCCTTTCCCCGGCCCCTTTCTTCAGCACCGGAACCACCACCCCTTCCTTCCCCCCTCCATACCCTGCTACACAGTACCCACAACCACTTTTCCACCTCCTCCCCTCCGTACTTCCACACCTCATTCTGTATCCCATCCCCACCCCCGCCTTCCCGTCCTTTAGATTCTTCACCACCCTTCTTATTTCCTCCCTTCCTATCTCCATCTCTCCGTCCCTCTCCCTCACCCTCCCTTCACCTTTCAGCACCCTCCACTCTACCCCACCCAGCAGTCCCCTAAAATACTCATCCCATTCCTCCATTTTCATTCTTTCATTCACCCTCCTTCTCCTTCCCCTCTCTCTGTTCACCACCTTCCACACCTGTCCTTCCGTCCTCACCCCCTCTAGTTCCCCTTCCCAACGCTCCATCTCCTTCTTCTTCTTTTCCTCACACATCCTCCCATAAATCCTCTTCCTTTCTCTGTAATCCCTCCCATTTCCTCCCTCCCTCCTCCACTTTCTCAACTCCTTCCTCACCTTTTTCTTCTCCTCCCCACACTCCTCATCCCACCAGCCTCCCTTCCTTTTCCTCTCCCCCCTACTTCTGACTTTCCCACCGCTACCTTTATCCTTTCCCTCAACTCTCTCCACTCCTCCTCCACCCCCCTATCACCCTCCACCCTCCTCCCAAACCTCTCCATGAACCCCTTTCTCCCCTCCTCAGTCCAATTTCCTCTTCCCCCGCCCTTCTTCCTACCCTCTTTCTTCTTCTCTACACCACCCTCACCCTCTCCCCTCACCCAGACCACCAACGGCTGATGGTCCGAGTCCACTCTCTCTCCCACTTCCACCCTCTCCACCTTCTCTCGTGTGTCTTCATTCCCAATTACATAATCTATTACTGTTGTTGCAGCCGAAATCAGCGCAACAGCTGATCGGCGGATTTTGAACGTGCGTGCGAGAGCATGTAAACACGGTGACACACCGTCCGGTAAGACGGTTAGCCTACGTCACGCGTTTTTGCCGGATTCAAGCGTTGCGCTTCCGAGAATCCGGCAGTTAGTTCGAGGAACAGCTCCGACAACACCACGCTCTCGCACGCACGGAGTACCGTTATTCTGTGTCGCCCAGCGACCCACGTGTTATAAAGAACTTTAAAACGAATTCACGAGCCCTCGCGCCCTGCGCTTTGTACATAGTTGTACATATCTTTGTTCGTGTGAATTGCGTGTTTGTGAGTCGTGCTTGTTAGTGTTCACTTTTGTGGAGTGCTCGTCCTTGCTGTAAACGACGCTCTATTAGGCAAATAAACGTGCCGTGAGAAAAGGAAACGTTAAATCTCCTGTGGAGTGCATCCCTTCCCTGGCCGTTCCCAGTGGCGATCCACACCGCCTCACAGGCAATCGTTTAAACAACTGTACTAGACCTCCCTCCTGTAAATGTCCACTCCCTCTGCTCATCCCCGTCTACACTCCCGTTTAGAATGCTCCCTTTTCCTCCAGGAAATCGCACAACCTTCTCCCATCACCATTTACCTCCTTATCTTTTGATGTCCTACTCCCCCGCCCCCTCCCTCAACATTCTCTCATCCAAATACCCACCCTCCTTCTTCCCCTGTCCTAGGATTGAAATCCCCCCCCTATTAACCCCCTCACCCCCCACTCCCTCTGTTCCATCCACTATGTCTTCCAGCTTCTTTTGAAGGTCTCCATTTACATATACCCCACTATCCTCCACCACTCCTCCCCCAACCTCACCTTTTTCGTCATGATCCCTTCCCTTCCCCCCTCCCCCTCCTCTTCCACTTCCAACCCTTTCCTCACCCCCGTCAACATTCCTCCTATTGCTCTACCCTTCTTCCTCTCCCTCCGTGCCCACTGTCTAAACCAGACATATCCCCTGGGTAGCCTCCTTTCTATATATCCCCACCCCCCCTCCTCCATCCATGTCTCACTCATTACTATCACGTCCCACTCCTCCAAGCCTTTCCAAAACTCCTCGTCCTTATTCCTCAACCCCGCCACATTCCAGAATGCAATCTTGTGCATACACCGCCTTCCCTCCCCTTCCCCCACCCCATTAATCTCCTCTCCCTCCCCCTTTCCCTTATCCCTCGTTTCCCTGTTCTTCCACCCATCTTTCCCTCAGTTCATCCCATCTTCTCATCTTTCCGTTTACCCATATTTTCATATACCCCACCTGTACCTTCTTTCCCCCCTCCCTTTCCCTCATTGCCTCTCTTTCCACCTTCCATCTCGCCTTTCTCTCCTCCTCCGTCAAATCATCATCTATCCCCTCTTTCCTTCCCCTCAGTTCTTTCCTCGCCTCCATCACCTTTATTTTCTCTTCCATCCCCGTCAGCTTCACCAGAGTCAACCCGCTGCCTTCCTTATCCCTTCTCCCTACCCCCTCACCTCCCTTATCCCCCCCTCCTCCATTCCCATCGTTGCCCACAACTTTTTCACCTCCTCCTCCTCCTCCATTCCCTCTACCCCTAGTCCCCTTACTACCACATTGTTCCTTCTCTCCTCCCTCTCCTTTTTGTCCTGCCTCAACTCCAACCTTCTCATTCTTATCATACAGCCCCCCACTTCTCCCTCCTCCCCCCTCTCCAAACTACCCCTCCCTTCTTTTTCCTTTTCCCATTTCTCTATCTTCCCTATCATTTCCTCCACACTCCCATCCCTCTCCTACATCCTTTCTAATCTTTCTTCTATCTTTTCCCTCCTTCTCTTCTCCTCCCTCCTTTCCTCCTCCCATTTCCTCCTTTCTTCTCTCCATTCCTCCATCACCTTTCTTCTTTTCTCCCTTTCCTTCCGCATCTCCTCCTTCACCTCCCTCATCTCCTTCCTCATTTCCTCTTTCTCCTCCCTTAACTCCTTCATCAACTCCCTCAACATCCCCATCACACTCCCCGTCTCCTCTCTTACTCCGCTCCCCCCCCCCTTTCTCCCCTCCTACTGGCGATCTCAGAGTCTTTCCACTCCTTTTAAACCCCATTCTTTTCTTTTCCTCCCCCGATCCTTCTTCCTCCTCCCTCTCTTTTCTCTTTTTTCCCCCGCAGCCATCTAATCTACCCGCATAGCTGCCCACGCTACTCCCACTATCATTCCTTTGCCTTCCCTACCTTTTCATCTTTTCTTTTTCCTTTCCTGCCCCCTCCCCCCTCCCCTCTTCTTCCATATCACCCGCCCTTTGCCTTCCTCCTCTCACATCTATACCCTTCACCGTTTCTCGACTCTTACCCCAATAACTCTAATCCTACCTCCTTTTCCTTTCACTCCGTTCAAAGCTCCCGCCTTCCTGTCCGTTCTTCCTAATTCCTCACCTGTCCGCTAGACTTCTCTACTCGCTCCTCTGCCTACCTCATCCCGCCACCTGAGACCTATCCTCCTACCTAACCTCCAAACCGCTTCCTTGCCCTGCTTCTCACTTCGCCACTCACTAATCCCGCCCTTACCCTTTTACTCTCCCTTCTTCCACACCTCTCCTCTACCTTCCCCACTTACTCCCTAGCCTCTCGCACCCCCCTTCACTCACACTTCCTTTACACAGCTCGCACCACCAAACGCACACTTCTGTCACGCTCGCGACCGGAAACGGAAGTCGGACAATGTATATATTTATATAATATCTTTCTATATCAGAGGTTGGTGGAATAAATAAACCAAATTAGTTTCTCTGTAAATAAGAGATTTTTTTATATTATAATCGGTATTTCTATTTACAGTATATACAATATTTACAAGTACCTGTAAATAAGAGAAACGACAATTAAGGTTACTTATTCGTCTCTCCTTCCTAACTCTGCTTAATCGCCTATATTGTTTATAACTGTTAATTCTCTTTTGTAGCCTTTGGGCTAACACGTGCTCTCCTTGATGTCGATTCCTTTAATCGTCGATGAGACATCTAGCAGGTGTCATAGAAGCGCGCGCGGAGCATACTAAGCGCGCTAAACTTAAAGAGAGTATACTCTCTTTACATTTCCCCTCCTCGAGATGAAAATTTCACAATTTTTCAACCATCTTCATCTTCCACCATTGGAATTAGTTTTGTCACATGAAATAGACTTGTATCTTGATTTCTCTTTTCAGTTTTTATTTTATAAATTGAGTTTGAAATTTTTTTCTCTATTGTGAATGGTCCAATTCTTAGTTCTTCTAGTTTTCTCCTATTGAGTTTATTCCCATTTTCTATAAATACCCTATCTCCCACGTTGAATTCATGGTATTTTTTATTTCTGTCAAATATACTTTTATTATACTTATGTGATCTTAGTGTTGTAATCGTGTTTGGTTGCGGAGCGATTACCGGTGGGACGGAGAAGGGATAGGTTGCCGACTCAGTCGGTAAGGCCGGGTTCGGCGAATGAGCAACGCAATGGTTAGAATAAATAAGTATGCTTATTCCCTCGTGGGCTGTGTCAATTATTTTTGGTACATAAATTCCGATCGCGCGTCGGAAGAGCTACGGTGTTTCGGCGCGTCGTTTCGCGGCGGCGGCGAGGTTTCGGCGAGCGGTAGGATCGGGGATGCGGTGTAGCGAACGTTCTGCTCTGGACGGCCTTAGGAGGCGCGTCCGTTCGAGAGTCGTATATCGGAGGTTCGAAGTGCAATAGGTCTCCGGCCTAAGGGGCGCAGAGATACCTCGTCGACGTAGGTAGGGCGCAAGATTTCTCTCGGCCTATATCGGAACGAGGCTGGTAGTGGTACAGCAGGGATCGGAGGACTCCGGCGTGGCACCACACCTACAGGAGCGGTGGTAATATGTGCGTGAATTGACGCCAGCGCCAAGTCAGCCACGTGGCGACAACGCGAAACGAATGTGACGTCACAGATGTACCGATGTCAGCGCCAAGCCAAGCTACATGCCCCACGGGCGCGTCCAAGTACTACTACTCATGTGCTTTTGTAGACGCCACGCGACTGCACGCGACGCGAGACAGTGATTCGAGTATATTTTTATAGTTTTTCATTCAGTGATTGAAGTAACAATATGAACAAGGAATCAGGTAAGAGAAATACTTAATACTTTTGATTAATAATATTGATTTAGTACTAATGATGGATATTTTACACATAGGCAATGATGCCAGTCTAGGTCCCATTGCTGGACCTAGCGGACATATAACTTCAGACGTAGAGACCTATTCAAGTAAGATACATCTTTTTAATACATCACTAATGTGTCTGAAATCATAGAATTAAAAACCGTGTGAATAAAATTTAGTATTTTATGAATAGGCAGTGATAACACCTTCGCCGTTTCCGCTGCAAGGAGCGAAAACACTGTCCCCGCTGTCCAGAAGAAAAAACGCAAGCGAGTGTTTTGCCTAGTTTGGCTGGAGGACCCAGCATTTAAATCGTGGTTGCAGCAAAATCCTTCCAACCCATACACGGGAAGATGTTCAATTTGCTGCATGAATATTTTAGCCATGAAATCTAATTTATTGCGTCATGGAAGCAGCCAAGAGCATATTAAGAATATGAGATATCAAAAAAGGTCTGTAGAGACAAGTACTGATCCATCTACAAGTACAGACGAAACATCAAGGATGGATGTAGGGACCGAATCAAGTAAGATACATCTTTAATATATTAGTGTCTGAAATCATAGAATTCTAAACTGAACGTAGTTTCTTTGTCAAATGATTATTTTCGTGAATTGCTTTTTTATATTGTGTGAATAAAATTTAGTATTTTATGAATAGGCAGTGATAACACCTTCACCGTTCCCGCTGCAAAAAAAAGGCAGAGCCAAACTTTCATGCCAGATTGGCTGGAGGACCCAGCCTTTAAACAGTGGCTACAACAAGTGCAGGGCAACCCGTACCAGGGAAAATGTACATATTGCAATATTATTATTAAAGCAAAGAGAAGTAATTTGCAACAGCATGCTGATACCAAAAAACATATGGACAACGTGAAGTATGGAAAAAGAGTGGTACCAGGTGAAGGAACGAGGACTTTTACAGACGAGGTAAAGGAGGCTGAGATTAGAGTATGCACTGATGCAATCGAGCACAACAGACCATTAAACTCGTACAATCATTATGTTAAACTGTCGCAGAAGGTATTCGCAAATCCTAATGTTCTGAAACGCATGTCTCTAAGTGGGAGGAAAATGAAAGCCATTAGCCTCAATGTAATTAATAAGTCCATTGTTGAAAAAACAATACAGAAAATACAGGGCAAATATTTTTCGGTTATGATCGACGAAACCACAGATGTGTCCAATATGAAACTTCTTTGCATCTTAATTCGCTATGTTGACAAAGAAGAGATATGTACAGACTTATTAGATTTAATTAGGATTAATGAAGCTACAGCAGAAAACTTGTATCACCATTTTAAACAGTCTTTGGACAAGTTTAATTTGCTTATAAGCAACATGGTGGGCGTGTGCGTGGATAATGCCAATGTCATGGTGGGAGCGCATAATTCAGTGACATCTCGTATACTAGCAGCCAATGACGAAATTTATGTCCAGCCATGCATTTGCCACGCATTACATTTGGCTGCACGGCACGCGTGCGATTGCTTGCCAAAGGACATTGAGAAGTTTTTGCAGTCTCTTTATTCATACTTTTCGCAAAGTCCCAAACGACTGTGTATGTTGGAAGGTACCCAAGAATTTATGAAGGTTTCAAAGCGAAAACTTAAACAGCCATCGACAACTAGATGGCTAGCACTAGCTGAATGCATAAAAAGAGTATTAGAACAGTGGACAGTTTTATTTGTTGTGATTGCGGAGGCAGCAGCAGACAATGAATCTGTTGCAGAAAAATTATTATCAAGTATGAATTCTCCTTTTACGAAGGCATATTTGGAATTTATAGATTATTATTTAACAGGTTTTACTATTGCGAACAAATTATTTCAAAGCTCGGGAGTCTTAGTTCACCGCCTACTCCCTGAATGCAACAGACTGGTAGCTTCATTGGTACCCAATTTCATAAAATATGATAAAATAGGTACATCAGATATGCACAAAATTGACATTTATAATGTAGAGAATTTAAAACCACTCACAACAATTTATACTGGAGAAAAATGTATGAATACACTGCAGGAATTAACAATTGATAATTGGGAAGAGAACGAGGACATGGTACAATTTTTTACAAACGTCAGGAAATGTTACCAAACAGGCCACCAAAATATTGTCAATAGAGTGCCATTCGATAACACATTTTTAAAGGCACTAAATTTTTTAAACCCGGAAACAGCTGCATACATAACCAATCATAAGGATGACCAAGTACAGTGTGTTTTAAATAAATTTAGATCAAAATTTGAGTATGGGGTACTAGACGAATGGATTCGATTGCCTTCTGCTTATTTGACGACGTCAGAAGAAGAGATCAAGAAAATGAGTTTACCGCAGTTCTGGCACAAAACAAGTACCATTTTCCTTACAGACCAACCTCTATGTGGAAACATATCCAAATTAGCACAGTTGTGCTTATCTTTGCCGCATTCTAATGCGGACATTGAACGATACTTTTCCATCGTCACGCAAATAAAAAATAAATGTAGGAACAGATTACAACCGGAAACTCTAGCTGCTCTTACTAGAATAAAACTGGACATGTCTAATCAGAATGCTTGTTGTTTTAATTATACAATCACTGATGACATGATCCAGTTATTCAACAACAGCATGTATGATAATAATACCGAAATACCGGAAGATCTGTTAGGAAATGTTTTAGCGGACGAGTAAAATAAGGACAATTAGAAAATATGTATATATTTATGTATATGCTTATATTATATATTATGTATATATTTATGTATATGTTTATATTTTATCTTATGTATATATTTATGTATATGTTTATATTTTATCGTATGTATATATTTATGTATATGTTTATATTTTATCTTATGTATATATTTATGTATATGTTGTTGCGAGTTGCGATCCCCGCTCGCTCGAGCGCCATTTAGCGAAAGCTCCTAAAGCGCGAAGTTAGAGCATGAAAGAACTTAGGATGTACTTTATTATATCAGAAATTGTCTTCGCCTCCTTCCTTATCGCTCGGAAAACAATGTATGAATAAAAAGAGGAACGAGCGTAAGAAGAAGCCTGTCTCTTCTCCAGACACTTTTGTTCCGACGTTGTAACGCATCAGACGTGTCCCAATAAAACTACCAACTCTTGTTCAATCTCAAATATCCTCGTCTAGTTCTTATTCTTAAATATCTTGTTCTTAAATAGTTATTCCAAATCGTTTAAATCGTTTGATAATTTAATTCAGTTCAGTTCTATAAGTTTTATTGAGTTCTACGCGTTTATTATAAACAGTTCATCATTTCGTTCGTTTAACTTCACGCGTTCGCGAGCAGAGTCCTTCAGGGCTCCACGGACACCGGACCTCACGGAAACTCCCTAAGATACCAGAATTCCCAACCGGCCCCGCAACAATGTTTATATTATATCTTATGTATATGCATAAATACATAATGTTTGCATTATTATTTTGTGTTTTCTGTTACCTGTCACCGATGTTACATATATTTCAATCCATTTTATTAGAAACGGACGTAAAGAATCTTATATTCTCGAATGTTACCGCCATAATTCATCGCAGTGTCACGTGATGGAGGTGGAACACCTACAGGGAGCGGTGGTAATGTGTGCGTAAGGCGCACGATGGGAGACGAACCGACACCGCGGCCAACCAGCGTCGACAACCTATATCCCTGGCGACGCTGATTGGCCGTGGTGTCGGTTCGTCTCCCATCGTGCGTCTTACGCACACATTACCACCGCTCCCTGTAGGTGTGGTGCCACGCCGGAGTCCGGCAAAGCGCACTTTTTCATGGCACAGAGTCCACCTGTGACGTCACATTCGTTTCGCGTTGTCGCCATGTGGCGCGCTGGCGTCAATTCATGCACACATTACCACCGCTCCTGTAGGTGTGGTGCCACGCCGGAGTCCTCCGAAGTCTGTGGTACAGTATGGCGATAGGCCGATACAGTTCGTGCGGAACAAGAGCTGTCAATCTCGCTCGCCGCGGTCCTTATAAGCGCAGGCCGTGTATCTTCGCTCGCGAGAGACCACACGGGGCCGCGGCCGCCAAGCGGTCGCGGCGCGAACTAAGGCCTTTGTTTCGGCTTCGGGCGTTCGGACGGCGCGTGACGTGACTTCGTCACACCCCCTCTCTACTTCGGGGATGGACAGCATGACTGTTATTCGAACGTTCGTAGCTATTACAACTCCCTCTCGGCCGCTCGCCGTCAGGTACAATGTTGCTTCTCCTACTTAACCTAGGGGGTTGCAACCCAACGCACTTATGAACTACCCACCACCGGTCCTTATGCTAACTTAACTTCTACTGGCGCGGGTTGGGTTCTGCGGGAGCAGTCGGCCGCCGGCTCCGGACCTCGATACCGAGGTCGCCGTTGCGGAACCGACGCCCCAGAACGACGGCGGTCGAGGTCGTGACCGCGTACACTCGCCGCGGTTGCATGGCGTCTGGGTGGAACACGACCATGCCGGGGCGTTCGGTGGCCCAGCTCCACGGACGTCGTGCTGCGGCGGGTGGGGCCGCTGGGGGGCCTGAACGGCCTGGCCGTACCAGCGGCTGCTGCTGCGGCGGTGCTACGGGTGGCGTGGCCGCTGGGGGGCCCTGAAGGCCGGGCAGTGCCAGCGGCTGCTGCGTTGGTGTTATGGTCGGTGGTGGCGTGGCCGCTGGGGGGCCCTGTAGGCCTGGCAGTGCCAGCGGCTGCGGCGTCGGCGGCCTGGTCGGCGGTGGTGTGGCCGCTGGGGGGCCCTGTAGGCCTGGCAGTGCCAGCGGCTGCGGCGTCGGCGGCATGGTCGGCGGTGGCGTGGCCGCTGGGGGGCCCTGTAAGCCTGGCCGTGCCAGCGGCTGCTGCTTCGGTACCTGCCGGCGGTTTCCCGGCGGGGTTTTTCGCTTTTGCGTTTGCGGCGAGGGAGTCGGGATGGTCCCGGCTCTTGGCCTCCCGGCGTCGGGGCTGGTTGACTGGACCGGGGTCCTTGCTGGACTAACCCCCCCGGTGGCTGTTTGGGGCCCGATCCGGAGGTTGCCCAGTTGTCGGAGGTCCAGTGGCTGTTGGGGGCTTCCGTGGGCAACCCGGCGTCGGCGGGTAACGGCCCCGTGGTACGTGGGGTTTGCCGGCCCCGCGGTGGTGCTTGGTCGTGTGTCGAGGACCATGATTTCCTCGGCGGGCCTCCGTTGGGGAGCGGGCACTCGAGGTGGCAGACCTCGGTGTCGCGGAGGCGGTCCCTCGGTCACGTGCACCGGTGCGGGCCACGGTCGGTTCTCCACTATACGAGCTCGTCGGGGATGGCGCTCCGGAGGGCCCATCAACTCGGAGCCTAGTGGCACGGCGGTATTTCTACCGGTGCTTTCTGGCGTCGTAGTTGCTCTATTTCGTGGCATGTTGCTTGTCACTGGTGGGTTTTTGCGTTCACTTGTTTCGGCGCTTATATCTTGGTGCCACGCATCTTCGCTCGCGAGAGACCTTTCGCCGTCGCGGCCGCCTAGCGGGCGTGGCGCGAACTCGCCGGGTTGGCGCCACCCGTTCGCTTGGCGCGTGGCGGATACTTCGGCGGCGCTGTCCGCGCTCGTTGGTTCGCGGGTATCGCACGGCTTTAGGTCACTCAGGTGCGCGCGCACGGTCTTTCCGCGCGCTCCCTTGAGTACCACTACATAGTTGCAGAAGTTGGATGTAGATTTCCTTTGTGGTTGTGGAGATTGGGTTTATTTCGCAATCTCCTACTGAATTTAATGAAACGGTTGACACGTTTAAATGTTGCCCATTGCAATCGTATCCAATGAGGGCCCAAACGAGATTCAAGTTGATTAGAATTATCCATGGTAAAATCATGGTAATTCCCCTTTTAACAAGAAAAAAAATAAATAAAATTGTTTGAACTATCGTTATATTAATAACGATTCGTAATATCCCTTTTAGTATTTCGTACTTTTTAATCTTATTCTATACGTAATAGACATTTTATGGGTACCCGCTCTTCGTCGCATATGTCTCCTCTCGCAGGTAATCGTATTAAAATTATCTAATTTTCCTTTTGGAAAGCTCCTGAACAGAGTTTTATGGTCTGTAATAGACGACAATCTAAGTATTGTATTACTCAGTCATTTTGTCGATCTATTCTCTATTTGTGTACAATTTTATTTTATTTGATTATCATCCTGGATAGGACTTAATATACGCGAGTTTGAGTTTATTTATGTGTACAGTACGAGTTGTTCCATCAGATAATATTTTAACATTCTGATTAGGCAACAATTCGAGTACTTTAAACGGTCCTGAATACTGATCTGCGAACTTTGTCCTCCGAGGTTCTTTCAAGAGGTATACTAAATCTCCTGCTTTAAAATCTTGCGGATTAATTTTCCGATCATAATATTGTTTAGATTTGGCTTTTGCCTTTATCAAATTTTCTCGGGCTTGGGTTTGCAGATTAGTTATTTTACAAAATAAATCTCTTAGATATTCAACATATGTAGGTTCCAAATCTTCACCAATAGGTTTTTCGCTCTAAGGTTCTCGTGCAATGCATCCGAAAACTAATTCATGTGGTGAAAATTTAGTACCCTCATGTACTGCAGTGTTGTATGAAAACATTGCTAAATCTATCCAATTATCCCAATTATCGTCATTTGTCGTATACTGTTTTAAATACTCTGTTAATACGTGATGCGATCTTTCTATCGAACCGTTACTCTGTGGATGATATGCTGTAGTAACATAACGTTTAATTTTGAATCGTTTAGCGACGATTTTTAGCAAATTTGAAGTGAAATTTGTTCCTTGATCAGTTAAAATGGCTTTAGGTGATCCGAATCGGCAAATAAACCGTTTTATAAATACGTCTGCTATATCGGCAGAGGTGGTTCGAGCTAAAGGTATCGCTATTGAATATTTTGTTAACAAATCCTGTATTGTTAGTATATGTGTTCTTCCTTTTCTGGTTTTTGGCAATGGTCCTACGATGTCCATGCTGATTTTGTCGAATGCTTTTCCTGGAGTGTCTGTCAAGACCATTGGTTGTTTTATTTTTATTCTTGTTAACTTTTTCATTTGACAGTCTTGGCATTCTCTGATGAATTTTTGAATTTCCTTCTTCATATTTTCCCAATAGTAATTTTGTCGTATCCTGTGGTAGGTTTTTGTAACTCCTTTGTGTCCTCCACTGGACGACGTATGTTTTTCTTTTATTATATGTTCTCTCAGATTTTCAGGTGGTGTAACCACTTCACCAGTGCAAATGGTGATTGTAATCGGTAGTTCTTCAAAGATGTGCTTTAATCTATTTATGATATATTTCCATGGTATGTCTTCTATATTATGGGTTCTACTTATGGAGAACGATTTCAGGTCGAATTCTGTGATTACGTCCCATAATGACATGAGACCATTTAAAATGTTATCAGGTCGTATAACAGTTCTTGGAATTTCTTTGATTGGTAAACTTATTATATATCTTACTCCATCTGGTACTGGTCGAGCCCTTTCTAGGGTAAGATCTACATGATTTGGTAATAGATTTTCTGTTTCTAGTTCTTTAGCACCTTTATCAATTGGACTTCCATCCAATCCGATGAAAATGACTTTATTATCTTTTCTTTTTGCAAGAGAATCTCTAGATTCTCTTATCACCAATTGGTTTTGATGAGGAATTGTATCCTCGCTTCTACTTGTAGTTGTTCTTGGTGATAATTGAGGCGGTGATGGAGATATGTCTATTATCTCCATGGATTCTTCGTCTTGCGGTGTTTCTGTGATTTCCATGGATTCTTCTTCTTGTAGTGTTCCAGTAGTTTCAATTAATTCCATTTCTTGTAGTGTTTCAGTTTCAGTTTCAGTAGTTTCAATTGATTCTTCTTCTTCTTGTGATGTTCCTGCGATGTCAATTGGGTTTTCGTGGGTTTTCCTTTTTGGTGAAGGAGCAGCAATTGATAAATCGCTTGAAAGAGTTCTTTTTCGCTTTTGTTCCTTATTTCGAGACGTTTCTGATGAAAAGGTATTTTGTTCCATATCTTCATCTTTTGATTCTTCTGGTATTGGTATGCGTTTACGTCTCCTTTTGGGAAATTCTAAATATTTGAGTTCCCTATTTGGGAAGGCTAAATGTCTGCTTCTCGTCATTGGTCCTTTGAAATCTTCCGATGAAGTTGACCGTAAATTTTTCTTTTGAGGCGGTTCGCCTTCTGGAGGTTCCTCTTCCTCTCTTGCTCTTATCGGTAGGCATACTTCTGATGGATTTCGAGATAACGCATCAGCGTTGAGGTTACTTTTCCCCTTTTTATAATTTATTTCGAATTCGTAATCGGATAATTTAAGTTTCCATTTCCAAATTCGAGAATTTGGATCTTTTATTGAATTCATCCATACTAGAGGTTTATGGTCTGTTTCTATTTTAAATTTACGACCATATAAATAGGGTCTAAAATGTGTTACGCAATAAATAATTGCTAAACATTCCTTTTCAATTGTAGAATAATTTTGTTCTGCTGTATTTAATAAGCGGGACGCATAAGCAATAGGAAGATCGTCGCCGGTAAATTCCTGACTAAGCACTCCTCCTATAGCGTAACCTGAAGCATCCGTCGTTACTTTGAACGGCTGCGAAAAATCTGGGTGTTGAAGTATTGGCTTAGATATTAAAGCTTTCTTTAGTATTTGGAATGCTTCTTCCTCTTCTTTATCCCAAATAAATTTTGTTGTCTTTTTTAATAGATTTGTTAATGGTTTCGATTTTCTTGAAAATTCAGGTATAAATCGTCTATAGTATCCAATTAATCCCAAGAATTGTTTAATGTTCTTAGGGGTTTTGGGTCTAGGAAAATTTTCTACTGCTTCAATATTTTTCGGATCGGGTTTTACTCCATGTTCGTCAATTATGTGTCCTAAATACATCACTTCATGTCGTAAAAATTCGCATTTGTCTGGTTGAAGCATTAGTTTTGCTTCCCGTAGTCTTTTCATTAATCTTGTAAATTTTATTTCGTGTTCACGAAGAGAACGGGAATATAATACTATGTCATCCAGATAAACAAAAAGTTCGGTTCCTTGAAGTCCTGATAGAACGCTATTCATAAGGCGTTGAAATGTTGCAGGGGCATTTTTTAATCCAAAGGGCATTCTAGTAAACTGGTAATGTCCATATGGTGTAGAAAATGCTGCCTTGTGTGCGTCGTCTGGTGCCATCTTAATCTGATGAAACCCTGATGCTAAGTCAAATATAGAGAAATATTTTGCGCTTCCTAATTGATCCAATATTTCTGTAATATTTGGTAGAGGATAAGCGTCACCTATCGTTTTTTCGTTTAATTTACGATAATCGATTACTACTCTCCATCGTTTTTTTCCTGTTGAATCTGGTTTTTTAGGAACGATCCAAATGGGAGAACTATACGGAGATGAGGATGATTCTATCACACCAGTTTCCAATAATTCATTTATTTGTTGATTTATTTCATCCTTATGAACTGGTGGATATCGATACTGCCGAGTATTTATAGGTATATCATCCGTAGTATGAATTCTATGTTGTATGCTATCTGTTCCTTCCAAAATTTCTCCTGCTAGATGAAAACGATCTTCGTTTTCTTTTATTAGTTGTATCACATTTTCTTTTTCTTCCTTGTTTAAGTGATCCAACCTGAGTAGTTTCAAGATTTCTTCGAATCGATTTTCTTTCGATATTTTCGTCAAGTTACAGCGTTTATAGGAACGTTCTTCAAATAGAAGTATTTCGATTGTAGGTACTACAACATTACAATCCTCGTCCGTACTATTTATTATTCTCATATGGGCTTTTCCCTCTCGATTTGTTACTAAGGCATTTCCCAAATAGATTCCTTCTTTGACGTGCAATTTTCCTACGTATCCTTCACGCAGTTCTGGATTTGCAATATTAATATGGAAAGGGACTGAACTTCTTTTTGGCACGAATATCTCCTCGTATGTATTAAAGGGAATATAGTTATTTCCCCACTTGATTTGCCTTTTTGCATAATCGATGCTGGCTTCTTGATGTAACAGAAATTCGGATCCTAAGATTCCGTCTTCATCGTCAAACAGTGCGTCGTTTACCACGTGGAAATTCACTGGATGATTCGGAATCATTATTGATGCAGTCCCTAAGGTAGCTTGATTCAAATCGATTATTCCACGGATATATATGATTTCTTGAGTGTTGACGATTGTCGATGCTGTTACCATTGATTTCTTGATGAGGTTGACATCGGATCCCGAATCAACCATTAATCGTGCCTTCCCTTCCAGATTTGGAGATGTTATTAATATTGTTGGAATATTTCATACGGTATTAATAGGAACAGTTACTGTTCGTTTATTTGTTCGTCTTCTTCTTCCATTGATTCCTTCTTCGTTTGTTGTTCCTTCACTGACTTCTTTTCCTCGATTTCCAACGTCGGTTTCCAGGGCGTTGATTTTCCTGATGGTTTTGCTTCTTCCGTTTTTGGGACTCCTATTTTCATTATTTTCTGACGCTGTGGAGGGTTCCCACTCCGGATTGCGCCAGACGTTTCCGGGTGGCCCTGCTCGTTTCCCTGATTCATTCTTGAGTATGGGACTATTTCTCCTGATTCTACCTTGGCCTTGAACTTGAAACAATCCTTAATCAAATGTCCCGATTTCTTACAATAATTGCAAGAAATTTCTAATTGATTCGGCGATGATGTTGCAGCTCCGCTGTTTTGCGAAGAATTTGGTTGCCACGCGTTATTTCGCGGCTGATTATTTTGCCACGCGTTATTTCGTGTAGCATTGTTTTGCCATCCGCTATTTCGCGGCTGGTTATTTTGCCATTTCGGTATGGCTCCTTCGTATTTAGGGGGTCCGGAATTTGGTTTATTTTGGGGTACCGACGGATTCGCTCTTTGATCGCGGGACACAGGTTGCTGACGAGTATATGAACTTGTCTTCATTCTCTCGTCTTCTAGTTTGACTTCTTTGTCAATTTTTACGGCTAGAGCGTAGATTTCATCCAGCCCTAGTCCTTGGCGTTCTTGTCTCAAGCGTAAAGAAATTTCACGAGGTAATCCTTTAATAAAAGCTTCCAGTGTGTCCGCATTGATATTTTCCTGCAGTGTAGCGGATATTTCCCCATAATTTCGTTTTTCTCCGTCTATTATAGCTAAACGCAAATTTTGAACGTGAGTTATGTAATCGAGAATATTTTCTCCCAGTTTTTTAAATGTATACCCCAATTCGCCTTTATATTGATTCACATTTTTACACGGCGCGAAGTACTGTTTCAATTTATTTCCGAACTCGTCTAGAGTGATTAGATCAGAATCCCCTATAGCAATTAAAGCATGTCCACGCAATTTATTCATTAATAATTTTGTTAATTGCGTTTCTTGCTGAGGGGCTAACATTGATTTTGCCCGTTCACATGCCTTTAAAAATTGAAAAACAGATGGTCGATAGCCATCGAAGAAAGGAACTGCTTCTAACGCGAGTTTGATAGGAATTTTTTCGCCCGTCGGATCTTGTTTAGATTGAAAGTCGCGAACTTCAAATTCACGCGGTACTGGACGTTTTACGGCCGGATAAGGGGTAATTAATTCTGATTTTATACTGTGAGCGTCTTCGACACGTTCTTTCTCTAATCTTTTTACTCTTTCTGTTACTGATTTTAAATATTCGAATCTTTCATCCAAATGTTTGAATTTTTCATCCCACAACGTTATTATTGTGAGGAGTTGAGATAAAGTTTCGGCAGGGGTCAAATCACTCTTTGATTCTAACGCTGTCTTTGCTTGTCGGATTATTTCTGTTTGTTTTCGTAATTCCTCCTCTTCGTCCTTTTCACCGTGATCCGACATGACTTTTGATTTTACTTATTTAATTTCTCAACTACTGCGGATGTATCCCACCGCTGCCACCAATTTAATATTACCTATGTTACGTCCCTACTTTTTATTTGGGGCCGTGTTTTAAGGAAATTAATAATTTTTAATCCGCTTTCGAGCTAGTCCAGGGACTTACGCTCTGGGATAGTTGAGTACAACTGATTATACATTATAACGGTTTTAATTTATTAATTACCTTAATTCACCCGCGATGCTGGCAGGTCAATTGAAATCAACCTCCACTCAATGGGTCCTGTTGGTATCCCGTTGATTTCGGATGCGGGATTTTGCCTTGGCGGGGCCCAATCCCCACACACCACCACTATTCCGTGGCTGGCTGGGGATGATTCCTCCCATTCACAAGGGATGCCGGGCACTCCTAGCAAATTAAATTGTTCTGCTGGGGCACTAATGTATCTGGTCGCTAATCTTCGAAGCTGAACTCGTCTTCCCGCACGATGGTTTCGCGGCATTCGTCTTTTAGAATTGATAATAATATATGTTAATCGACCGATAAATCACACTTCACCTTCCGCACCAGGCGCTACTGCGGGCAACGTTCTGCTCTTCAGCGGCACCATGGGACGGAGGCAAGGGTGAATCTTTCCTTGTTCACACATAATGATTTCGAAAACCGTTAATATTTAAACTAATCGCGCCGTTCACGATCTACGCTTAATTTCTGGTAAAACCGCGGGCAACGTTCTGCTCATAGGTAATACCATTAACCAGCGCAATTCGTGACCTGTCAATGGGCATTTTCATTATTTTATTCACTATTCCAAAAGACGAACGCTCGATTTGTTGGATGTGGAATTAACGGTGGAAACACTTCACTCACTGATTTAATATAACAAAAATCAATTTTATTTACCGTTGCAATGTCTACACTTCAGCTTTTGTAAGTATTATTATTATCAAAGAACCTTGTAGTGTACTTGATGAAAATTAAAATGATAATTGAACAATGGTAATGGTAATGGTAATAATTAACTTAATAATTGAACATGGTAATAATAATAATTAATGAGCTCCGCGGGTGGTCCAATCCCTTTTTATAGGGCAATTGGTCACTCCTTCTCTAGGATTTGTCACATGACAAATCATAGGTGGGAGACCCCATCCCACAGCCTCTACCTGGAATCTTCCAGGAAGAATCTTCCCATCGTTTTATTCTGGGAGTTTTGTTTACTACTTAGGCACGTTCCATTTAACTGATTCCCAGCAGCGACGATAGCAAGATTCTTACATAAATGCGCATTTGATTTACATGTTATGCGTTTACAATATTTCTTATACGATCGGTTTCGTATAGCTTATTTACTAGGGGTTGAAGTTAAGCATATTATTTTGGAGATTGGTTTACGGGAAATAACGGGAGGGCAATCTTCTAACGAGGACCAGGGGCACAGCTCCGCGAAGGTAGTGTCGTCTCCGCAGGTTGATAAAGGGGCCTGTGTACCACGCTGGACATCAGCTGGTGTTCACTGGGCCTTCTTGGTGTTTGTGTGGTCAGCTACCTGGTATACAGCTGGCTGTCCGCCACCTCCTCCATCTGGCTGTCCTGCTCGCTGCCGTTCGTGTTTTCTTCGCGCGATCTCTTCTTATCGCTGTTTATATTGATAATGCCTTGTCGGCTATTTGTTGCACAATATTTGTATAATATTCATATGAGGTGGTTACAATACCTCAGAGTACGAAATAGTAAATATATTCGATTTAAAGGGTTAGATAATAGTAGACTCCACGTCGCGGGACGTGACAGTGGCCTGGATAGATTTCTGAATACTCATCAACAGAATATTCATTCTTCTGCAAACAGAACGGATGGAGACGTTATGTATTAATAAACACGATACACGCGATACTTACACTAGCTCGGCCTCGATCCGATCACGCCCCGTGAGATCTTCCATGCTCCTGCGAACATTAACATTTATAAGAAAATGTCTATATAGCAATATTTTTATAGCAAAAAAAGAAACATGTAAATTTACACATTATCAGGAAGTTGAGTCGGCGCTGTATCATGCTGCGACGGCTGACTGTAGATCACAGTGGCGCGTGCAGACGTTGATGTCCCTGGATCTGCGAATCCTTCCAGGACAGGAACATTGACCGCATCAGTATCCTGAAACACAGAAATATTGGGGCTAACACTGGGAACACCCTGTGTCGATGTTGAACCCTGTTCCTGCAGGACCATCCTCAAATCACGGATGTCCTGATCGATCGTTGGTCTCGGCGCGGTCGTCGTCCTTCGCCGTTTCGGAGTTTCCTCCTCCGAAGAAGTTGTTTGATAACGTGTGGGTTTCGCGACCACACGTTTCTCTCTTTGGCTCATGGCCTGTAAGTAAAAAAAGTACATGTTACAATACTTAACAAAGGCGTGTTAGCTGTTTTTTACATTTTACATGCAATATTTTATGCACCACCTATTCAAGACGAACCTATATAACGTGCTACTCAATAAGTGGAGTATAATTCGACAAAGGCTACAACAGTAGAAAACGTGAAAATGACCCATGCAGAAACATTCGAACCAAACGATAAAATAACTCATCACCAGAGATTAACAAGGATACGTGTAAGTATGGTTTTACTTGTGAAGAGCAGTAGAAAAGAAGAAAATGTAAATATTATAACACGTCACTCACCAGAAAACAGTCGTAACTTACCAAAAACAGGAGACCATAAAAATCATCGACCTCTAGAAATTTTTTAATACCTAAACCATAGGAGTTATCGGAGGACATGCTAATATTAAAAATTAAGCAGATGGAGCCGTCGACTGAGATGAAACAATTATCGCGAACATTTATGCCCAGAGAAATGCCATTGAACTTTATCTTACGGTATTGAGAAGAATTGGTGTCGTTACAAAGCGGTCTAGATACGCGAATAGAGGAATCGATATTGCAATGAATATTTGTGCCATGAAGTTGTCTCTCCCTCATCCTATTGGAATATTGTTGGAGAGGAAGACTTGGCTTTCTAAGAAATTTACTAAAAATGGACATGTTATTTTCATAAGGAAAAGCAGAATATGAATCTAAATTACCAAGACGTCTGACATCGTTGGTTAAATCAAGAAGGCCATGGACGTTATAGCTATTAAAAGTTGGGCCATAAAGTTCTTCGTTACGAAGAACAAATTTCTGCAAAGCTAAGTCTGCGAAACTCAAGTGTGGGATCGAAGGGGATTCTGAAACTAAAACCCGTATGGCCGCGAGTAATAATAAAAAATGCATGTATACGGTTTTCTCCAGTACACGATTCAGTATAACTGGCCCTGTATACAGAAGGAACTGACGAAATTCGGTGACTTTATATTTAGAGCATTGTTCAATAGCTCTGGGACGTCTAGCAAAGTCTGAGGGGCAATATCTGCTAAGACTATTCAATCTCGCAGACAGTAAAGAAATGTCTGCGCGGCGCAATTTTGAGAAAGGTGAATAGTCTCCATGCACACACGCAGACAACAGTTTCTTCACTACGCCCAAACATACCAGATGCATATACTCGAAAGGTACTTGCGAAACCATTCCCATCGGTAGCGATGACAATGGGCTTGTACCTTCCTTGTGATGCTTCTGGTCTAACCGTCTAATGTAATCCTCGTCGGTTCGAGGTGAATGGTTTATCCCATCGAAAGCGTAATGCTTACCGTTCAGGGTACCAGAAACCGTACATTTGGAACAAGGACGGATAGACATATGCCCACGATGATTTAACGCAAATGCTCGAGCTGGTGCGTCAGCAATGAAACACCTCAGTCGTACGGGCAACTTAATAGAATGAAAATTTATGCCTCCGTTGGACATGATGGCCCTGACGTCAGCAATAAATTTCTTAAAGAAAATATTGGGGTCGCATGGTTTTTGGGGACCTTTATAGATGCCTACCACTATCGGCTTTATATCGGGAATATTTGCAATCGTACATTGGACAGGCCAAATATGAATGGAACCTGATTTGTCCAAACTACATCCGTCGGTATGAAAATCTAATTCTATCTGTCTAACCAAAGATACCGACAAAGTGTTAGGGAGACTTTTAATAATTTCTGTTTCCAGATCGAAATGAATGTATTCTCCTGGTGCCACGACGAATGTGACAACAGGATTACGTGGCGTAGATACAAGTGTTCTAACATCCCGAGGCAACTGGGAGAAACAGGAATGTGTTCGAAGGAGAGATAATATATTATTTCCTTGAACGTGTGTCAAATTGTTGTCTACGAAACAAGACGCTAACCGTTGACGAAAAGATGCCTCGGAGGAAGTAACACAGGGCAATGGGAGTGTATCATAGATATTAGAAACACGTGACGTGGAAGTAGAAGGACCGGTGTCTTCTACATTTATATCGCGCCTAGCACTGAATCTGTCGGGGATTAAATTAACAGGAGTGGACGAACTACAACCTGCAGATGTGCTAGCAGCATCTTGCACGTTAAAAGTATTATCCGCGACTCTACTGACGGTGTTAAGTGCAGCACGGTATCGCAAGCGTAAGTTGCTTCGCACTTCGCGCATAACCCTGTTTCTTTGCCTCCCCGATAGTACGTGTCCCGATTTCCGCGACGTAGATAATTTGAATTTATTAAATTCCATAATTACTTAGGTTCTGTGGATGTCTCGGGAAGATTTTCGTAAAGCTCTCTCTCTGGAAATTCCTCGGTACCGCTGTTGATGGCTGTCACCTCGGAATGAACGAGAATTTCAAACAAACGCGAACAGGGAAGTAGAGCCTCGACCAATCACGAATGTTCGCAAGGCGGCGCAGCCAATCCGAGCGTTCGATTGCGAGCACAAATGGTACCACGTCGAACAAAGGGTACCACGAGCAGAATTTGCAGAAATTTGTTCTTCGTAACGAAGAACTTTATGGCCCAACTTTTAATAGCTATAACGTCCATGGCCTTCTTCATTTAACCAACGATGTCAAGGTAGGATTTCCTAGACACGATTCGCCGCGGCGGCGGTGAATCGCGGCCAGTCGCCGCGGCGAGCAGACCTCAAGTACCGCGATAAGGGACTCAGTTGGGTTCGAGCACTTAAAAGGGTCTATTCTAACGGTCGGTATACCTGTTTCAGAAAAATCAGATGTTTATTGTTTACCATATCGATATGAAAGTGACACCGATGGATTCCTCACGTTTTGCCGATGAAAATTATACCAAATTTCATGTAAATCGGACTATTTATAACGAAGCTAGCGAGAAATTATATAAATGATTTTTTCATCTAATTTCCTTCATTATGCTCCGAATTACGTCGTTCTTGGTGTTAGTTTCATCGGCGAAACATAGAGAATCGATTGGTACCGTTTTCGCAGAGATCTGATGAGGTATGTGGAACTTGGATTTTTCCACTTTTAATGGTATTCCAAACCCTTCGAGGGTCGAAAGCCATAAAATTCGGTGCGGCATCACGAGTCGGCGGTTAAAAACGGCACGCGCAGGTCCGAAGTCATCGCATGTACCTACTACCCACCGGCAGAGCAATATACGGATTAACTCAGATTGAAGAATGTCTAAAATTCTTAAAGACAGCACGACGGTCATGATTGCCCTTTTGAAATGCTGGCAAACAGATGTCCAAACGTTCTTGGGAAAATATGAAATTACGGGTCAAAAACAACGAATGAATTCTCGCTGAGCTCTGAGCCCCCTATGTTCCAACACACAATGGGCGTCAATCTCAAGAGTAGAGAAAAAAGTGGACATGCCATTTTTACCAATCAAAATGCCGAATCATATCAAGCTAGTTTATAAAAAAAGTTTTTTTGTCTTTTTTTGGCGAAGATACCTTGAAAACTAATCTACTACTGGATCTCAAGAAGTCGATAAAAGGTTTAAAACTTCTTCGTTTGTATTGCAATGAGACTATTTTGTACGTAAATAAAATCTTTTCTATACTTTTTAAAATCTTCATTTCTGGCGTCTTGGGTCCCTTCTCCCAATTAGCCGATTGGAAGCTTGCCCAAATATTATATAATTTCGTAGGAATGTCTTAACACTTTGTGAACAGTACCTATTTATTTAGTAGGTGGTACCGGGATAACATGGATACAGGTTTACAATTTTTCTGCACATTCCATAGTATGTATATTTATCAAATTCTTTTAGTTTTATTGGAATTATTAACGTTATTTTTTTAGATAACGTCGAACCTTCGTATGAGTTGTATGTTAACTCTTCCTTTATGAACTTCCTGCATAATGTTCGTCATTTTTAGTGCTAAAAATGGGATGTATATTTCCCGTAATTATTGGGATTCTGTCCCACGGTGCGACATGGAATACAAGTAATTACTCTATGATTGGCAAATATTGCCAAATCTTGTGTTCGCAGTTGCAAGGACAAGTATATGTTGATTATAAAACAAAAAATAAATTTGCTTAGAAGTTCCCGGAGGTTAACTAAAAGGCCGACAATTGCTGATATTTTTTCTATCGGTTTCGTATGGAAAGAACTATATGTAACTAATTATTTGCTACTGCTTGTCGAAAACGATACTACTCATTTCGGTTCCCAAAATATTTTTCTTTTATATCATCGAAATTCAAAAGCCTCGACTTAAATTTTTCCACAAAATAAAAACATACAAACTTTGACACGTGTTTACACACAGATCAGAAGTAGCCGCCATGATATTTTTTCCTTTTGTAGGTGCTCATATTATTAATTTACAAGAAATATATAAAGAAAACATAATCCCATAACTTTTGGATTCCAACTAGTTTCCATATTTCTTGGGATTCTGTCCCACTGTGGAGATGGATCGCGCGGCGGTCTCCGCTAGACTCAGTTTGGAGCAGTCAAGCTTTTGACCGCCACGATTAGCCGCCCGCCAGGAGATTCCGCCATAATGGCGGAAAACAGACACTCCTCGCATTGTGTTGCGTCTCGAGTAGCCTAGGTAGCTGCCTAGAAAGACGCACTGACACAGCGGTTGGAAAACGCGCCTAGGAAACCAGATACATGCTTCTCCATAAGAGCGGTGCTTAGGATTCGCCGCCGCGATCCGCCGCCGCGATCCGCCGCCGCGGCGAATCGTGTCTAGGAAATCCTACCTTCAGACGTCTTGGTAATTTAGATTCATATTCTGCTTTTCCTTATGAAAATAACATGTCCATTTTTAGTAAATTTCTTAGAAAGCCAAGTCTTCCTCTCCAACAATATTCCAATAGGATGAGGGAGAGACAACTTCATGGCACAAATATTCATTGCAATATCCATTCCTCTATTCGCGTATCTAGACCGCTTAGTAACGACACCAATTCTTCTCAATACCGTAAGATAAAGTTCAATGGCATTTCTCTGGGCATAAATGTTCGCGATAATTGTTTCATCTCAGTCGACGGCTCCATCTGCTTAATTTTTAATATTAGCATGTCCTCCGATAACTCCTATAGTTTAGGTATTAAAAAATTTCTAGAGATCGATGATTATTATGATCTCAGCATAATGTCTTCGGCTCTTGGCGTATATAAATGCGCTATATTGAGCCAAGACATTTTATATATCTCCCCCGATCAGGTTCGCGCCAAATTTTTTAGAATGCTTTTTCACGGTATTATGCCCACTGGCAATAACGACGATCCCATCCCCTTAGAAACTCGTAGTTATGTCGTTGCCGTTATTACACACAGCGAGAAGCCGTAGTGTTTAAATTTTTCCATCTTTATTATCGTTAGAAGTATCTCGCTGCCAGTCCCTCTCCCTTGTGTAAGCCTCTCGCGTAAGGCAGTCACCATGGTGGTTTTAGTAGGTGCAAGCCCCACATAATCTCACCCCTCCCGCGGGGGTGAGATATCCGTTAGGGATTTCCACCATGTAAAAAAAAAAAAAAAAATCATTTTCCCTATTTAGTTTCGTCTCCTGTTTTTGGTAAGTTACGACTATTTTCTGGTGAGTGACGTGTTATAATATTTACATTTTCTTCTTTTCTACTGCTCTTCACAAGTAAAACCATACTTACACGTATCCTTGTTAATCTCTGGTGATGAGTTATTTTATCGTTTGGTTCGAATGTTTCTGCATGGGTCATTTTCACGTTTTCTACTGTTGTAGCCTTTGTCGAATTATACTCCACTTATTGAGTAGCACGTTATATAGGTTCGTCTTGAATAGGTGGTGCATAAAATATTGCATGTAAAATGTAAAAAACAGCTAACACGCCTTTGTTAAGTATTGTAACATGTACTTTTTTTACTTACAGGCCATGAGCCAAAGAGAGAAACGTGTGGTCGCGAAACCCACACGTTATCAAACAACTTCTTCGGAGGAGGAAACTCCGAAACGGCGAAGGACGACGACCGCGCCGAGACCAACGATCGATCAGGACATCCATGATTTGAGGATGGTCCTGCAGGAACAGGGTTCAACATCGACACAGGGTGTTCCCAGTGTTAGCCCCAATATTTCTGTGTTTCAGGATACTGATGCGGTCAATGTTCCTGTCCTGGAAGGATTCGCAGATCCAGGGACATCAACGTCTGCACGCGCCACTGTGATCTACAGTCAGCCGTCGCAGCATGATACAGCGCCGACTCAACTTCCTGATAATGTGTAAATTTACATGTTTCTTTTTTTGCTATAAAAATATTGCTATATAGACATTTTCTTATATATGTTAATGTTCGCAAGAGCATGGAAGATCTCACGGGGCGTGATCGGATCGAGGCCGAGCTAGTGTAAGTATCGCGTGTATCGTGTTTATTAATACGTAACGTCTCCATCCGTTCTGTTTGCAGAAGAATGAATATTCTGTTGATGAGTATTCAGAAATCTATCCAGGCCACCCATAATGCTGGTCAACCAACGAAACCAGCAGTCCTCCCTTTGTCCTCGGTGCAGGAGGTTGACTGCTTTGAGGACATCGATGACGATACATATTCCAAAGTTGTAAGTGAAAACGAAATTATTCTTTTATTTACTTTTATATATATAATATATACTTACATCAATCTTTACTCGCTTTGTTTAGGTAAAGTATTTCGAATACGTGGGGGGATATGATTTGAAGGGAGCGGTCAAGTGCTGCTTCAAGGAAGCACTGCCGGACGACGTAACATCGTCATTTACGTGGTTTGGCCGCGAAGGACTCAGATCCTTATATGACACCCGCATTGCGAGGGCGATTTTTGGTACGAAACAATAAGCACTTTTTATTTTTTTACGTAGAATTATTGCTACTATTACTGTATGTTCCACTGATGCTAACGTACTTTGCATACATTTCTTTTTCAGACGGTGTGGTTCAAAACCAAAAGTTCCGCAAGCCAACTCGGTCGGACTTCCAGTTGCGGATGCAAGCAGAGCTCAAGGCAGCAAAGGAGAGGCTACGCTGTAGGAAGCGTCGTCCAGCATCGTCAGCCCAGGAAGTACGAATGCCCCGCGATTTCTGGAGCGACCAGCAGCCCGGAGAAGAAGCTGATGACCCCTGAAGAAGGTCCGTTTTAACATAACATTAAACATCACGATATTTAGTGTCATGACAGTAAAAGTCACAATTTATATTTTATATATTTCATTTTGTAATATTTTATTTTTCAGAAATATGCCCATTAAAAGTAGAGATGTGTCTCCTTTTACAGTGGCGAAGAAACCAAACGGTACTTTTCAGTGCCCATTTTAAACGAATACAACGGGAACTGCCCCTCGGCGTTCATAAGGAACAACAATCGGCACTTTTCAGCGCCAGTATTTTTAAACGTATACAACCAAACTGTACTTTTCAGTGCTCACTTTACTTCAGCATCACTGAAGCAAAGTTTTTAACTCTCGACGTTCGCAATGAACACCATTCGGTACTTTTCAGCGCCTGTTTAATAAATTACTCATTGATCGGTACTTTCCCAGTATCGTTTCAATTTTATACTAATATTGTATTTGTTTTCAGATTCAACACAAGCGAAGAAGAAGTGGTGATTCTATGCAAAAATATAAGTCTAGAATATAGTATAAAAGTTTCTGATATCGCCCTTCGTTCTCAAAAAAATTGACTTATGTTTGCATCTAGAATCACCACTTCTATATGTAAATATTGAAAGCTGATTTATATGTGCCATTTTTGTTATTTTGTATTTGTAACCATTGTATGTTTTTAAAGATAAATACATACCTTTTGAAACATGTAAATAGAAAACTTATTTAACAAACTCCAAAATCTGCTCACAGGTTAAGTGAGCAGAATCCACTGCTCCATTTCTCCCGTCTATCAATTATTCACGTGTAGTAGAAAGGGAGGGGATACACAAAGCAATAACTGTACATTTGTGTTGGTGCGTAGGTCCATCTGACGTCACGTGTAGGGAATTGTTTGGCAACTGTTGCCTTTAGATGGCGCTGTTCGATGTGTCACGCGGGCGGCAGGATCTGCCGTCGATCTGCCCTCGATCTGCCGGCAGGCCCTGCCGGGCAGATGGTTAGCAGGGACCGTAATTAGCACGGTCATTTTTAAAAGAAATTTGACATAAAACATAATGAAAACAGAATCAGCTCTCAGTATTCCCTTTTCCCAGTTACACTTTGGAAAGAAAAAATTCTTCCAGTACTTGTTAGAGTATCATTGAACAGACGAAAAGTGTTGAAAAAACTTTTCCGAAAAAAGGCGAGAATAATGTCAAAATTATTTTCCACGAACACGAATATTGCCACTTTTTCAGACTTGCATTAATTTTTGATAACCATGTCACCGTTTTTTCAGGAAAATGACAATAACATATTTTGTTCCCTTAGTGGTATTCTTGAAGGTACAGCACGAATTTTGCATTACAATGTTGTCCTAAAAACGGCACTTATTTAAACATTTCCCTTCTACTGATACAATTAAAGCATATTGCACATCTTATCACTGCTCATTCATAGTTCAGTTCTCGCTATCAAATGACATTTTAGTTCTAAATAATGATTTGGCGTGGCGCGTCGGAACGTCGGAAGGAGCGCGCTCCTTCTCGCAGGCCAGGAGGTCGTACCCGTCACTACTTAGAGACAGCGAGTTCGGGCTCCCATATCTACGTCGACTCCACATGCTTTTTCCAGGAACCAGCGCAGTCTTGTATTGTGTACTACCTGTTCCATGTATAATATTATCGATCAGCGAAACGATCGGCAAGACACGATCGCGATATACGTAGGTTTGCGAAAAGTATACGAATTTCTCGATATACCTGGCTTATAGAGGATATCATAAATACTTTTACTGTAGGGCACACTGCAACATCTGTTTTTACGAAGCTACATTTGGTTTACCTGAGGGTGCTATAAATTATGGAAATGGTTTATTACTCAGTTATAACGACTATATTGCGATCTGCATTCTCCTTGCAGACGAAAACTTTCCACCTCATCGGAAGTTCTTGCTAGCATCTTGTGCGCGGTTAGAAGTGTGGCGCGCCGGAATGCCACGTTCTTGCGTGCGGGTAGAACCGTTGTCAGGCGTGTCGCGTCCAAAAGTGTGGCGCGCAAACCTCGACTCCAGAAAAGTTTACATAAGAGACAGAAAAGGTAGTTAGAAAATGAAAGCGGCACTTGAAACCAAGGGTTTGGCGTGGCGCGTGGAATTTCCGACATGGCGGAAAATTCTGAGGCGCGCGGCGCGCCTGGCAGCCAAGACTCTGCAAGCCGCTACAAGCGGTAGGAAGTGAACGAGAAATTTTTTCAAACCAAAGAATTAAATATATTTACTTCCAGCTTTGTGGCTTCATTTGTCAATCTTTAGGGAATATGGAAAAAATTGTATGCAAAAATAGTGGTTACATCCAGAGTTATAGTGCTTCAAATAGAGCGCCTTACAAAACTCATATGCGCACTGTTAGCATAAAATCAGTCGTTGTAGTTGTCTGAAATAGATTAATATAGATTAAAATTAAATATGGATATCTTAATACACGTGAAACAGTATATTTCGATACATGTATACACGTGAATTTCAGTACACGGGTATTCTATGTACGTGTATGGAAGATACACGGTCTAAGAAGTAAACGTGATTTAAGAAAGGGTCAAAACTGATTTGACTGACAACTATGCGGGTGGTTAATTTCTGCCGATGTAAAAAACAGAACTTGACCATCGCATCTTTTAAAATAATAATGTAAGAAAAAAATCGTCTGGCCTAATAAATTTGCCCCATCAAACCATGCATTCCCATATAAATATTGTTTTTCTATCTCCAATACGTTAGGAAATATCCAACTGTTTACTGTTCACGCGGGCACCCTGTATGTACCCTTCCTTTATTACTTTCTGCCGTTTCTTCGTCCATCTACATACATACCTAGTTTCAAGGGTTCGCACAGGCCTGGTCATCGTCAGAAACATTTGGCGGCCAGGCGTTTACGAACCAAGGACACTTTCCTTATCCCACGCTTTCTCTTCACCCTGTCTATGTTTTTCTCTGTTTTGCCCCTTTCATCCCCGTTTTTGGCCTGTCACTATCTTTCTTCTTCGCTATCTCTAACTCTGTCTAGTCGTTCCTTTTTAACCGGCGAAAAATTCACGGAGCGGTCACTTGTTCTCGAACCGGCTCCCAGACTTCACTATCGCGCACGCATTTATCATTTTTACTGTTAATTGTTACTATTAATTATTACTGTTAAGTGTTACTATTACTTGTTACTATTAATTTTAACCGTTAATTGTTACCGTTAATTGGTACTGTTAATTGTTCTTGTTAATTGTTACTTTTGTTATTTTTAATTGTTGCTTTTAATTGTTAATTGATAAGTTGTGTTTGGTTACGTGTGTTCATTACACCGAACCACCGGAAAACGGGCGTGAAAACAGAAAAAAACACCTACTACCCACAGTTCTGCGTGGTGTGTGGAGGTTCCGGCAGTACTCCAATTCCTGTTCGGCGTGTTGGCAGCCAAGTGTGTGGTACAGTTCTTATAAAAACTGTGTGATGTTGGCGATAAACGACAATCGCCGCCGGAACTTGGCTATTGTTGCTGCTGCCGCTGCTGTATATTTACAGAAGCAGAGCGGAGAAGAGACAGAAGAAGGAAGCGCCTTTGGATGAAACAATACCGCGCCAATTATAACGATCAAGCCCTTGTTCGAGAACTGAGAGAGGATTACCCAGATGATTATAAAAATTATTTGAGGATGGATTCTCAAGCGTTTGACGAACTCTTCAAATTAGTGAAAAACAGAATCACGAAACAGGACACAGTCATGAGACAGAGCATCACTGCAGAACAACGTCTTATCGCCACTTTAAGATTTTTGGCAACTGGACGTTCATACGAAGATTTACAATTTACTACGGGGATATCAGCTCCTTCATTATCAAAGATAATTCCCGAGACTTGCAAAGCACTGTATCAGGTCCTACGAACAGAGTTTTTAAAGGTAAGGGTTACAAATTAATAATACGTATACATAGAATAACAATAACGCTTAATTAGAGGCGTTGGAAAAGTTTCTTTTCGTCGTGTACCATAGTGTCTGTTATATTTATTATAATACACTTGTTCATTACAATAATCCACCACTAAATTAACTTGGAATAAACTATCTACATAAGAAAACGAATAAGTAAAATATATATGTTACAATAGATATGAAAACTTTAAAAAAGTAAAAAATACGCCAAGTACATGAAAATGTCGAGGACAAAAAATAGTATTATCAAAAATCACAAAAAAAAAGAAAATAGTATACATGAAAAAGTTGAGGAAGAAAAAGTGTGGCTCCAGATTCCGGTGGTGGAACAATGCGAATGTGCTTTCCATCCACAGCACCTCCGCAGTTTACGAAATTCCATTTGTCTTTAAAACCGTCCGCTACTTTCTTCCACTCGTCCTTGGTATTCGGGAACTATGACAAAAAAATTCAATACAAAAATAAAAAAATTAAATAGTTAGCGCGCACAGAAATGATGTTGGCAGGGAAACGTCTGTGGCGTGACCTGCGCACCGCACAAGTTTCATGAACAACAGACAGACACGGACTTATTGTTTTTTAATTTCTTTGCTATTTCTTATTTTATTAATTTTTTTTTTGTTTTAAGGAAGAAGAACTGCCTATCCCAAATAATCGGCCAGATACGTCTACCAGAAAATGTGGAAAGAAAAGGAAGCCGGAGCAAGATGCAACTGAATTTTATCGAACGTGCACCGAAGCATTGAAGGCGCCATCCATCAGCAAAGTGGATATTAGTGAATTTGAGGCCATTGGTATAAAAGTTGGCAAACAATTGCAGAGAATGGACCAAGAACAGGCAATTTATGCGGAATCCGTTATAACCGCCGTTTTAAGACGGGGTCTATTTAAAAGTTTAAACCCGCGTACAGACTTGTGCGACAATAATTGCAATGTAATTGCCATGGCGAACTCGAGTGGAAGCACCGCAGGATCGAATTTTTGTAATATAGAAGGAAGCTCAGGGAACTAGTTCCTGATAAATGATTTTTTATATTCAATTATGAATTTATGTTCACTTTAACGTTTAGACTGTAAGGAATAATTTTAAAACGTTAAAAATAAGTATCATTTAATTATTTATAAGGTACACAGTAACAACGTGACTAAAGTGGCGGACGAAAAAAGTTTACAACTTTTAAAATCGCATAACTTTTTTAGATTTAGGCCAAACGACATGATGTTTTTTAAAATCTAGAAGGCTTAGTTTGCTAAGTGGCGTGTTATGTCGTTTAAATAAAAATGTATTATAATCAATTATTTCCCGAAATCAGCGATTTTCAACCTTATTCCGTGATCTTTAAGCGTTTATAGCTCAGAGCAACCTTAAACGATTTCAGTGACATTTTCAGCATGTATACAACTGACTTCAATGTACAAACGGGTTTTCATTACAGGCTCAAAAAAAAATTTAAAAAAAGAACCTTTACTATTTTTTTTCCTATTCTGACTAATTGCATTTTTTTAAAACGACGAAACACACCACTTAGCGAACTAAGCCTTCTACATTCTCAAAAAAAATCATGCCGTTTGGACCAATTCTAAAAAAGTTATGCGATTTTAATAGTTGTAAACTTTCTTTCGTCCGAAAAACTGTGCCATGCCTCGGTTCTATCTAGAGACGCGGTAGCGTCTCGACGCCAAGTACATGAAAGAAAAGACACCTTGTATATGCCTGTCGCTGCCGTGTATCTTTACTCGACGCACAGCTATTCCAACCTAACCTGAAACTTATTTCATTAATATCTCATCACGCCTGCAATATTTTCTATATTTAATGGCAATTTCAATAAAATCGGTCCTCGCATGACAGAGATATCATAATATCGTCTCATGGATCTGTCGAAAACGGTAAGATTTTTCTCCTGATTCTTCTTCTCCAGTCAAAATTTTCGTCAAACATATACATACGTATTATATAACGCGTTACACGCACACCGACGAACTAACACGTTTCGTTCTTCGTTCGTCGACTCTCGGAATCATTCGGCAGGGATCGTCGTCCGCCATTGTACATATATATACAGTATTGTCTCCGTATGTACTCGGTTTGGTGTACACGATACGGGTTACTCGCTATCCCCACCACTTTTTTCTCACTCTTGTCTGGCGAAGGCGAGAGCGAGATGGAACGAGAGCGAGCGAAAGCCACTGGTCTCGCTCCTTCTTTCGGACGCCGTGTCACTCCGGCGCACGCAAAGCGTTCCATCTCGCTCCCCCCTTCGGCCAGAAAGAAGCGAGAAACGAACACTCGGAATTAGGGTCGCTGTTCACTATACGGGTTACTCGCCGGTCCCGACCAGTGAGTACATACGGAGACAATACTGTACCTATGTATACTATTTTGAATTTTATAACCTACCAAGTGGGAAGTGTCAAATAAAGTAGGTTGTCCGAATTTGATTTGAAATGTCACGAATTTTTACACTAAATAGGAAACTGAATTATTGTCTCAATTAACAAGGTAAGTCGCCAAATTTATTTAATAGATTTCTTATGTAGAGTCGCAGACTTGGAAGTTGTCCGGAGAAGGTTCGACACAGAAGCATCTTCTATCACATAAGTTTCTGGAAATTTGTACCATGCATGTACAAAATATATATATTATAACAAATTGCATTGCATTCAAATTGACAGATATTTTTATTATACCAGCAAATTATTTTTAATTTAGAGCCACAGGCTTGGAGGTTGTCCGGAGACGATTAGATAGATAGACAGAGCATCTTGTTTCGCACAAGTTTCTAGAAATTTGTCAAATAAGGTAAATCTACAAAATTTGTCAAACGACATAGCATTAAGAATTATTAAGAAAATAGATTATGGTGGACTGCTTGCAATGTAAAGCAAGTCACATTAGTGAAGAAAGTACGCTGAAAACACATCTACCTTGATGCTTTTCAATCTTTTGTGAGAGACATTCATAATACTTTAAATAATAATAAAATCCACAGTAGTTGCCACGCTATTCATTAATTCATCAATTTTTTAGATTCCCATTATTTCAATTCACCAATAAACATACTAAATTAGTTTTATTCCAGTACCAATAAATTGTGCATTAAAAATATTGGATCTTCTCGTTCATTATCGCTCAATTATTACCATTAGCATTTAAATAAACCTCCTTTGGACACATTATTTAGTCTGTACACTCACTATAGCAAAAGGCCACTCTATTTCTTTAAATAATAAGTTCTACGTTAAGTTGTATAACTAAAACAAATGTGGCTTTTATATATTTTTACAGATAATCGAAGCAGAAGATGATGCAATGTGATCTACGTCAGACTATGTACACACAAATTCTGCTGCACGAGCAAATGTAATAAGTACATTTTCATGTATATGTATAAATATATAATACATTTTCATGTATATGTATAAATATATAATACATTTTCATGTATATGTAAAATATAAAATAAATAAAAAATTTATTTCTTTAAAATTATTACCAAGATAGATCAGAATTTATAATTTATTGCGGATTTCCTTACTTTATCCTTACTTTTAGTACCCGTAACAGTGAAAAATTTGTAAAAAAGATGAAGCTGAAATTCTGAATCCCCATAAAAAACTACAAAAAAGTAAAAAAAAATGACGCCAAGTACATGAATTATCTTTGTAAAAAGAAGTGAGATCCCCATAAAAAACTTTAAAAAAGTAAAAAAATTACGCCAAGTACATGAATTAGCTTTGTAAAAAGAAGTGAGATCCCCAAAAAAAAATTTTAAAAAAGTAAAAAATACGCCAAGTACATGAAAATGTCGAGGACAAAAAATAGTATTATCAAAAATCACAAAAAAAAAGAAAATAGTATACATGAAAAAGTTGAGGAAGAAAAAGTGTATTATCAAAAAATAAATATAAAAAAAACACAAAAAAAAGACAAAGAAACGTGAAAAAGTCAAGGACGAATAAAGTATTATTATCAAATAAATATAATCACAAAAAAAGAAAATAATATAATTACAATATAAAAAAAGGTGTGAAATCAAAATGAGCTGCAAGTCCATCACAAAAAAATGAAAATAATATAATCACCCAAAAAAAGAAAATAATATAATTGCAATATAAAAAAAGGTGTGAAATCAAAATGAGCTGCAAGTACATCACAAAAAAAGAAAATAATATAATTAAAATATAAAAAAAAAAATATAATTACAATATAAAAAAAGATGTGAAATCAAAATGAGCTGCAAGTACATAAAGGTGCTATCCAACTGCGCTTAAGATGACACAACTACATATACACAGCTAAAATGCTGTGTTATTCCATTACTCATATCGCGGAGATTTTAATTAACCCATCAAAAAGAATCCCACTTAAAAACATTGTCGTAAATTAAT
Organism: Andrena trimmerana; assembly: GCA_951215215.1. Classification (NCBI taxonomy): domain Eukaryota; kingdom Metazoa; phylum Arthropoda; class Insecta; order Hymenoptera; family Andrenidae; genus Andrena; species Andrena trimmerana. Next base: position 14,783,432 of record OX578062.1, read on the forward strand.
AGCTTTATAAAATTAATGATATACAAAAATTGCGCCAATTATAACAATGACTATTTATACAAAGAAAAACAATGTATTAAATAATATAACACAACAAAAGACAAAAAAAAATGTCCGCGGCCTGGAAGTCAAATACTTGGCGTGGCCAGGCAAGGTATTCTCAGATCATCAATGCCCATACCTTCCCTCTCGCAGGCTTTCAGATAATTTGTCCATTTAAAACTTTTTCAGGTGCAAAAGTAGACATCTGCTTTCGTCAGGGTCGCGTTTTCTAACCGATTTGTCCCGCGGGTCTGCGGGGAAACCCACCGATGGAGTAATATACGGATTAACTCAGACCGAAAAATTCTTAATACCTGAAAAACGGCACGATGTGGATTTTCCCTTTCCGACATCTGGCAGACAATAAATGGTTCCCGACGAAACCTTACAAAACAAGCAATTAAGTTCTTAGGTAGTTGTAAACCCGAGTTGACTAACTGGTGACTCGCGAGCCACCGGGGGCCCCTCCGCGTTGCTGTCACGCAGAACAGCCCCCCTCCATAGCTACCAGACTCTGACGATCGCAGTCGAAAAGAGAAGGAAAGAAGCAGGAATCGACTGCGATCGACAGGGTCTGGTAGGTATGGAGGGGGGCTGTTCTGCGTGACAGCAACGCGGAGGGGCCCCCGGTGGCTCGCGAGTCACCAGTTAGTCAACTCGGGTTTACAACTACCTAAGAACTTAATTGCTTGTTTTGTAAGGTTTCGTCGGGAACCATTTATTGTCTGCCAGATGTCGGAAAGGGAAAATCCACATCGTGCCGTTTTTCAGGTATTAAGAATTTTTCGGTCTGAGTTAATCCGTATATTACTCCATCGGTGGGTTTCCCCGCAGACCCGCGGGACAAATCGGTTAGAAAACGCGACCCTGGCGAAAGCAGATGTCTACTTTTGCACCTCTACCTTATAGAGAGGGGGAGGATTGCCCCCCTATACCGTCGAACTTACAAAGGGAAGGTCCCTCCTCTCCAAGGAAAATTTGGCCAATCAGCAAGATTCTGTGGTCGATCTGCTCAGCGTTCGGACAACGAAATCCAAGCAGCCCTCATAAAACGAAGTTTTAACAATTATTTTGATCACTGTACGGATCACAGAGTCTACATCAATCTAATCATGCTTTTGGATAAGTTACACTCTCGTCAGACTACAGGGTGAGCCAGGAATCCATCGATGTCACTTCCATATCGATGCGATAAGAGAGTGTGTTTAAGAAATGCCTACTCCTTTTATAATTTGTATTGCTTGTGTAAAAGTACTCCGATTTGCATGATATTTGTGATAATTTTAACTGGGAGACGCCAGGAATCCATTACTGTTACTTTCATATCGCTACGATGAAGAATAAAGAATTTCTTAATACACTGTAATGAATATTTCACCCTCGTCTGTGGGTCACCGACCTCGATTCGTTGCGGTCGGCCGAGGATTCATACCTGTTTCAGAAAAACTGTATTCTTTATTCTTTATCGTATCGATATGGAAGTGATACCGATGCATTTCTTATGTTTTTCAAATGAATATTATACCGAATTTCATGTAAATCGAACTATTTTTACCGAAATTTTGGAAATCAATTTATTATGAAGATTCCTTAATTACGATCCGATTTGTGTCATTTTTGGACCACTTTCATCGGGAAAACATAAGGAAACGATTCACACCACTTTCGCCAAGATCAGATGAAAAATATAGAATTTTTGATTCATCACTTCTTAGGGGGCAACATTTGTACGGCCCCCCTGGGCTCGAGGGTCGAAGTCCTTGAAACCCATCGAGGCACGGCTTATCGGTAGGGTTGCCTCTTGAGTCGAGGTTTGCGTGCGACGAAAATTCAAGCGCGCCACACTTTTGGACGCGACACGCCTGACAACGGTTCTACCCGCACGCAAGAACGTGGCATTCCGGCGCGCCACACTTCTAACCGCGCACAAGATGCTAGCAAGAACTTCCGATGAGGTGGAAAGTTTTCGTCTGCAAGGAGAATGCAGATCGCAATATAGTCGTTATAACTGAGTAATAAACCATTTCCATAATTTATAGCACCTTCAGGTAAACTAAATGTAGCTTCGTAAAAACAGATGTTGCAGTGTGCCCTACAGTAAAAGTATTTATGATATCCTCTATAAGCCAGGTATATCGAGAAATTCGTATACTTTTCGCAAATCTACGTATATCGCGATCGTGTCTTGCCGATCGTTTCGCTGATCGATAATATTATACATGGAACAGGTAGTACACAATACAAGACTGCGCTGGTTCCTGGAAAAAGCATGTGGAGTCGACGTAGATATGGGAGCCCGAACTCGCTGTCTCTAAGTAGTGACGGGTACGACCTCCTGGCCTGCGAGAAGGAGCGCGCTCCTTCCGACGTTCCGACGCGCCACGCCAAATGGCGTGGCGCGTGGCGTGTGGCGCGCAGGAGTGCCGGCCAGGAACGTCCGTGTAAAGGCCCCAATGGTGTACCCTCAAGAGCCCAATTTCCATGGTCTGGGATGCGTCAAACTCGGCGCTCCGAGGAAGACCGCGCGAGTTAAAGACTCCTTAGCCGATAAAGATTTATGTTTTCCGCAACCCATTCGAGAGGCGGATGGGAACGAAAGTTTCTCCAAACAAATGTCATAGCTAATGTAAGACTAAACAATAAGAAAGCCATAAATGTCAGCGACAATAGAATAATATTATTAGAAGACGCAAACAGAAATACAGCGTTAAAAGAAATAGATAATTGGAAAGGGAAAGGCAATCCTCGGATACAACGGCCAAAAACAACAACAAATAATAATAGAAGTCCAGTAGAGATCCAACAAGCTGATAAGCCAGTCCCTGCTTGTGCAGATAGCAATATGCCAGGCGATGCGCATAAGTGTTACTTATGCGCAAAACCTGTGCATATTTTTATTCAATGTTCCATTCCTTTAGAGGGAGAAGATGAAGGTTACGGAGAGAAACGGATATGCCACGATTGCGCTAATAATGGCAATGTACAAAGCAATATAGGCATACAATTAGATGAAGAAAACAAGGAGAATTCACAGAGAAAGAAAAAAACATATAAACAAGCTGCGAAATATTTAGGAGAAAGAAAAAATGATATTAAAGATATATTACAGTGGGATAGAAATCGGGCCATACCGATAATTAAAAACGGTAACAGTCCTCAACTGGCACCCGTAACAATTAACAATAAAACAGTTTCGTTGAGAACTACATGCTCCTTCGATAGCATATTATATTTAGCATTGGTGGCCGCAATCGATTTTGTAAATATAAGAAACAAAGTTCATAATTTTAATTACACATAGTTGATGTACATAAATATATTATATAACGAATGAAAACTCTTATAAATTTTGTTTTGCAATTATTCTAAACTGTTATTAATTGTACCTATAGAAATACTGATTTTTCTTTTCATTCCCTTATGTAAAAATATTGTTTTTACCCCAAATGATTACAATACATTTTATTAGTAGATGTATCAAAATATCATTATATATATTTGAGGCATTTGATGGAAAAAGGGCACATACGCCAAAATGCCATTTCGAGTAAATCGATTTCAAAGTTTTCATTATAGTATAACTTAATGAAAAGTAATGCAATTAAATCCAATTTTTTTTAAGGATGTAGTACCATATCCTTGAAACGTTTCGTAAACAGAAGTCATGATTTGAAAATGATATGTGTCTTTATTTAATAGTTTTATGCAAGTGGTTTATGTGCCCTTTTTCCATGAAAGTGCTAAATTCGTAGAAAATTGCTTCTTTGTTTATTTATTTAAATATAATTTTGTTTACTTACTTAGTTACACATGTTTTATACATTGTTTAAATAAAAATACAAAATGAATCACAAAAATAAACAAAAAATGTAATGTTTTAAGTAAGTATTTTTATAGAAGTTAAATATGTAATTTTTGTTAAATTTTTCCAAAACAATTACACCTCTTCCTCGTCAGTCGACATGAATTCATCCTTATCAGATTCGCTCGGTATAGTCTTTGCTGCTTGAAGAACGTTTTCAACCCATATTCTGCTGTCCTCGTCCAAATATTGCAATAGATCTCTTACGTCCTTTTCTTTATTAACTTTCAGGCCAGGTGATTCAACTTGTTTCAATTGAATGCTCTTTAATTGCTTTTTATTATACGTTTTTTTCCAGAACTTGAAAGGTACAAAGCTCAAATTGTACTTTTCGTAAGTATGAAGCAAACCATTTGGTTTGAAAGATATTTTCACATATTTGCGGATAGTGAACTTTTTACCCTTACTCATTGGATGCTTCATGAAGAAAACTGGCAAAGCTGCTGTCCAGTTTTCGATAATCGTGTGGTCCATAATAACATTGAAAGGGGAAGGGTTTTCTCTGCAAAGAACCATTGCTTCTAGGTACTTTTTTGCCGTGGAAATGGTCTCTTCTTTCTTGAGGTAGGATCTAATTATCCCGAAATTTCTGTCGCATTGCCCAAATGAGTGTCCTCGCACAGGGAATAGATGGATTATTTCAACATTAAATATTCTTGAGAACCATAAACAGAAAGACACCATTGCTGAATTTTTATTCTGTCCTGCAGCTGAATCAGACAATAGCACTATCTTCTTAATGCGAGGATTTTCCTTCAATTTTTCTGTGAGGCACTTGTTGAGGAAGGAAATTACTGAATCCGCATTCTTCTTTGCTTCATGTTCCATAAAGTTGTATAAGAAAGATGTCCCATCGTTGTAGATGTGTATGTTGAATGTATATAACCACAGGAGTCGCTTGTAGAACTGGGCTGTCACATTTAGCTTTGGTACAGCGAAATTCTGTGCGTAATCGAACTCACACACAAGAACAGTAACACTTTTATTCGCTTCATTAATATATTTGTTTTTCATTTCGAAGTAGAGTTTGTAGTTTGTTTTGTGCGTTTCGAACTCAGAGCTGCAGGGATCATGAGGGTCTACTTTAAGTTTCTTTGTACATATTGTGCAAAAGTTTTAGGTTGACGAAAAGTAAAGTTACATTTTTCGCGAAAAGCTTTGAAATGCCAGTTGTATCCTATAATAAGGGGTTTTCCAGTTTCTTGTTCATAATATATCTTGAAACTGTTATAAAGTTTTTTCACATTTAAGTTAGGATTATTGAAATAGTTTAAAGCAGATTTATGTTGACAATGATGTGATTTTTTATGAGGAAAAGAATTTACGTGTGATTTCATTAATTCCCAAACATCATCGTCCACTTTGTGAGGCCCGTTTTCGTGCTTTCCTCTTCTTTCTTCAAAAGTATAGTCATTTTGAACTTTTCCTTGGGCTATTCACATTCTTTTCATTGATAGTTGTAACAAATGTAGTAATAATTTAAGACATATCGGATAACTTATTCCATCATTTTTAAGAGAGTACTGCCAAATATTTATTCTATTTTTTTCGGATTGATTTTATAACGAGAACGATTTGTTTTAGGTTTTTTCGATATACAGCCAGCAAGATATGTGTCCTGAATTGTTTTTGTATCGGATTTCCAGAAGGAGTTAAAAATAAATTCTTGATGATCTCTATCAAATTTCTTGTGACAATCATTTGTACAGCACTTCGTAATAAAATGAAATGTTTTTCCTTTCATCTCTTTTCCCGAATGAGATATATAACTGTGTGCCCCAAGACATTTTAATTTCTTCGATTCTTTACACCAAGTTGTCTTGTAAATCAATTTCTTCTTTCCCAAATTCGCATCTTTCCTTGCGGATTCGATACTCGCCTCAGTTTCCATAGTTCCTCGCTTACACAAAATAAAACGTATTGCACGACTCGACAATAGACAGCGCGCTAGCGCGACCGCTCAGCGACTATGTAGCAGAGGTCCCTATTTCACGCGTATTTACAGACACGTGTACACGTGTAGTAAACGTAGCCGAACTTCAATCCGTGTAATTTTTAATACACGGGTACCCGTGTATTTCTGTTCACGGATACACGTGTAGTTCTGTTCACGGATACCCGTGTATATAGTTCTGTTCACGGATACCCGTGTATTTCTATTACACGTGTACACGTATATTTATATTACACGTGTGCACGTATATTTAAATTGGTTCGTCACGATTAATTTTGCGATTGCTTAGTTGGTATAACTCTTTTGTGTGTTTAGTATTGCATGAATGGTCTCACAGATCTAAATATGAGACACTGCAGTCTGCACGCAGGCAAATACTTACATACCTACCTCCATCGCATCACACTGAAAGATGCGTGCGGTCCTGAGTTCGACGCCATCGATAGTTACCGACGTGTAACGTTCTCGAACGAGACGTTGCCGTTCTTTACAGGATATTTACAAGTAGAGCGGTTTACCTGTGAATTTGTGGGATTGGTTCGGGTGGCGTGCGATTAAGAAATGAATTTCTAGATACGAGAGTCCTTCTTTAGCAAACAAATAACAAATGTTTATTCAAAATAAATGGTTATTGACCTTTGGTCGCTCGGCCGATAAAACAATAAGATTCTTTTATAAAGTAATCGCGTAACGACGTATCGGTCGGTAACAAAGAATATCGCTCGGTTTGGGTTTCGACCCTGTGTCGGTAATTAGGAGTATTTCGTTAATTATTCTAAAGATACGATTCTAAATCGTAATTGAACATAAAAGTCTTAGACACGTAATCTGGATAATGTGTAATACAGGAATTGACCCTAGGTCGATTTAGTAATGTTGAGTTGAGATATCGAGAGGATTCCTTCTCTCTATATCGTGGTGGCTTCCAGTTGCCTATCAGCTTGCCCACGCTTTCTAGGGTGGTAGCTGAGTGCTAGTGTAAGCGGTCTCAGATGGTAGCCAGGTAGCCGGTAAAGGCGTCCCCAGATGGAAGTTGAATTTGGCTTCCTTCCTTCGGATTTGGTTATGGCTTCTGGTGCCTATCAGCTGGCCCACGCTTTGGAGTATGTGGTGTAGGGAACGGTAAGTATGCCCTGGATGTGTAATTGAGGAGCTAATTAAAGCTACCTCGGTGGGAAGTTGAGGAGCTAATTAAAGCTACCTCGATAGGAAGTTGAGGAGCTAACTAAAGCTACCTCGAGGAAGTTGAGGAGCTAACTAAAGCTACCTCGGTAGGAAGTTGAGGAGCTAACTCGGTTTTGAGATTGAGGAGCTAATTAAAGCTACCTCGGTTTTGAGATTGAGGAGCTAATTAAAGCTACCCCGGTTTTGAGATTGAGGAGCTAATTAAAGCTACCTCGGTAGGAAATTGAGGAGCTAACTAAAGCTACCTCGAGAGGAAGTCTTTTGGGGTTTGGGTTTTAAAGATAAACTTCTTGTGTGCTGGTTCGGTGGCAGAACCTGGTCGTCGTCTATTCTTCGTGGTTCGGTGGCAGAACCTCGTCTCGTCTATTCTTCGTGATTCGGTGGCAGAACCTAGTCTGATTCTCTGCTGCTGGCGAGCCTGTATTTATACTCGTTGTTGGTGCTTGGCCCGCGCCAATCACTTGCTGCGCGATCTCGCGTACCAATTATAATTAACGTCCGGTTCGCGCCACTCGCGTACTACGCTCGGTTTATTTGGCGTCCGGTTGATCGTGCTGTCTACGCACGCGCGCTCTGTTCACTCGCGGCACTGAGTTCAGTTGTTTGAAAGGGGGTGTATATAAAGTAAACATAATTAACAATTTGTGTACAAACAAAGGAAAAAATTATGGCGGTCGTAGCGGTACGTTACAGACGTGACAACAAAGTATGTACATATTTCTAAATAGAAATTTCCAGCAGTGGAAAAACACCGCTCAGAGGTATCCGATGTTGCCGGTATTGCCAAATATTTAATTGCGAGTTCCGCAATTGTTAGGTATTTGGCAAATGGCCACTGCTGGAAATATTGTAACACGAAAAAGAACGCGTTTATTACTTGAAAATGTCGATACTTTAGTTTTTTGTACCAAAATAGAAAATTAATAAATTAAATTTTATTATGAAATTTTATTATGTGTTGTTTATTGTTACCTGTAACCTGAAGATTAGTTTGTTTTCGCAAAAGCGGGCCAATATATTTAGATACTCAGATATTCACACGTCGAAAATTACACAAATTGAATACTAGTTAATAATTAATATACGCGTAGGTATAGTTGTGCAGAGAAATAGCAAGGTCGCCAAGTACCGCCTCGTACAATCGACTAAATAGAAATATGTACATACTTTGTTGTCACGTCGGTAAATATCGATGGCGTCGAACTCAGGACCGCACGCATCTTCCAGTGTGATGCGATGGAGGTAGGTATGTAAGTATTTGCGTGCATGCAGACTGCACTGTCTCATATTTAGATCTGTGAGACCATTCATGCAATGCTAAACAGACGAAAGAGATACTATACCTAATAAGCAATCGCAAAATTAATCGTGACGAACCAATTTAAATATACGTGCACACGTGTAATAGAAATATACGTGTACACGTGTAATAGAAATACACGGGTATCCGTGAACAGATATACACGGGTACCCGTAAACAGAAATGTACGGGTATGCGTGTACATGTGTACACACAGCTCAAACGATTGTGGCCGATCGAGATTCGATTGCATTCGAGCTCACTGGGGCTGGCTTTTTCGCATCGCTACCATTCTACAGTATTTTATGAATATGGCGAGGGCACTGCCAAGCCACAGGTTCCCGTCTAGAACACTTCCAATTCATGTTGAAACACCACTGTGGCACCATCTGCCTATGATTGTCATAATTATATAAATCTGTGGGATTGGCTTTGTTCGCGATGCTACATATAGCGTAAATGACACCAAGAATAAATGTCAAATGCCTTTTATTGGAATGAACCTCAAATAAAATCATAATAATTTTGACACAATAAACGATAAACTTATAATGTCAAAGTAAATTAATCAACGGATTTATAATGGAAAACACAAATAAATAAAGCGGGATGGTGGGGTAATAAGGAAAAGAATTGAAACGAATGTTATGTATTTCGTAGAGATGGCAAGGGTTAGAAACCAGAATACTGAGATGAATAAAGTCATGTGATATTTTATTCGTGGCAGTCTTCATAGATTAAAATCTAAGACGCTCATTAATAGTGCAAAGAAATACGCATTTATTTCAAAATCCACTATCCGTTATTTTATGTTAACAACGGGAAAATAAACATAACCGTAGCAATGTAAATTAAATTTTGTGACGGGACGGCGCGAACGTGTCTTATATTAGATGACTTCACAGTGATGTTTCCTCATGAAATAGAAGTGTTCTAGACGGGAACCTGTGGCTTGGCAGTGCCCTCACCATATTCACGAAATACTGTAGAATGTTAGCGATGCAAAAAAGCCAGTCCTAGTAAGCTCGAATGCAATCGAAACTCGATCGGCCACAACCGTTTGAGCCGTGTATACTTATAATCCGTGTACACTCAGCTCAAACGATTGTGGCCGTTCGAGATTCGATTGCATTCGAGCTTACTAGGGCTGGCTTTTTTGCTTCGCTACCATTCTACAGAATTTCATGAATATGGTGCGGGCACTGCCAAGCCACAGGTTCCCGTCTAGAACACTTCTATTTCGTGAGGAAACATTACTGTGACGCCATCTAATATAAGACATATTCGCGCAGTCCCGTCACAAAAGTTAATTTACATTGCTTCGGTTATGTTTATTTTCCCATTGTTAACATAAAATAACGAATAGTAGATTTTTAAGTAAATGCGTATTTCTTTGATTTACACATTTCCACTAATAATGAGCGTCTTAGATTTTAATCTATGAGGACTGCTAGGAATAAAATACCACAAGACTTTATATATCTCAGTATTCTGGTTTCCTAACCCTTGCCATCTCTACGAAATATATAACATTCGTTTCCATTCTATTCTTTATTACCCCATCATCCCGCTCTATTTATTTGTGTCTTCCATTATAAATCCACTGATTTATTTATTATGGACATTACAAATTTATCGTTTACAGTCTCAAAATTATTGATTTTTTTTAGGTTCATTGTAATAAAAGTCATTTGACATTTATTTTTGGCGTCATTTACGCTACAGCATCGTGAACAGAGCCGATCGCGCAGATTTATATAATTATGACAATCATAGTCAAATGCCGCCACAGTGGTGTTTCATCATGAATTAGAAGTGTTCTAGACGGGAACCCGTGGCTTGGCAGTGCCCTCACCATGTTCATGAAATACTGTAGAATGTTAGCGATGTGAAAAAGCGGGCCCTGGTAAGCTCGAATGCAATCGAATCTCGAACGGCCACAATCGTTTGAGCTGAGTGTACTGTTGCGACTCCCGTCTAGCGGCGTGCAGTATAAGCTTCTGAAGCGCGGAGTTCAGATTGAATCACCTAAATGTAATAGGAAAGGGAGACAAGGTGAAGCTCGTACAAGCCCGAGGTGTTCGAAAATAGTTAGAGATTCTTTTAATAAGGGAACCTCAAGATTATAGACTAATCGATACTAGTCGATACTAATCGATACCCTCTTGGATACGGGTGTTTGAATAAATGAACTTCTCCTTCCCTTCTTCTCCTAGGTGTGCGATTCCAGCGCAACGTTGTTAAACGCTTGATTTCGTAAAAGTTGATAACCGAAAGGAATCGGATCAACGAATAAGAATTTAGCTAGCTAATTAGTAAATTTGCGATTGGCTCTCGGTAACCAAGCCATTTTGAAATTAACAAGAGGAAAAGCGAAGGGTTTTTCGGAAGCGTCACTCGAGCCCCAAAAGCTGTAACGAGCAGTCGCACAAAAAGTTCTTTAGAATCTATACTGTGTTACAACCTTTTATTTCATTCATTAAAGTTATAAGTTATTGTGTTCAAATCGTTTTATTCTGTTCGTATTATTATCGTTTTCATTATATTTAACACCAAAATAATCAACGTCCAAGGAGCAGAGTGCCTTAGCACTCCACGGGCATCGACCCTCGCCGAATTCCCTAAGAAGGATCCAGGAGGACCAGCCGGCCACGCAACAGTACACGTGTTTTAAGAACACGGATTTTTAATTCCTTAATACACGTTACACGTGTCCCGTGTACAAGTGTATTTAAATACACGTGCAAAGCCGCGACCTCTACTATGTACCCATACAGCACACTTCGTTGCAGCTGTATTGCAGGAACGTTGCTGCAATATTGCTATGTTGCAGGTTGCATTGCAATATTGCAGCAACGTTCCTGCAATATTGCCGTGCATTCTTGGAGTGGCACTGATCCTACAATATTACAGCAATATTGCAGGAACGTTGCCGTGCAATGTTTAATTGGCAACGATCCTACAATATTGCAGCAATATTGCAAGAACGTTGCCGTGCAATGTTCCATTGGCAACGATCGTACAATATTTCTGCAATATTGCGCGCACATCGACGTGCAATGTTCCAGTGGCAACGATCCTACAATATTTCGGCAATATTGCGCGCACATCGACGTGCAATGTTCCACTGGCAACGATCCTACAATATTTCGGCAATATTGCGCGCACATCGCCGTGCAATGTTCCACTAGCAACAATCCTACAATATTTCGGCAATATTGAGCGCACATCGATATGCAATGTTGCAGTGGCAACGACCCAGCAAAATTGCCTACATATTGCCGTGCAACACTGTAGTAAAAATATTGTAGAAACAGTATAGCAATATTCTGAAACAACTATGACTTTGACGAAATTTGAAATATGACATCGAGTAGATTCTACAGCATGTTTCCTTTAACTGGATATGCTAGAATTTCTCATTGGCCGTTGAAGATATGAAAAAAGTGTTATTGTGAGAGTTGTTTGTACATGAATTTAAATTATAGGAGAGATTTGAAAATGAATTTAATTTGTTTAGATAGAGTAGATACTCTATATTTTAATGTTTGAAATTATTATTATTATTATTATTATTAAACGTCTTTATTGCACAAACACGTATATACAATGAAGCAAGAGAAAAGAGAGATGAAAAGACAAATGCAAAGGTTTAGTCTAAAGACTACTTTCCAACCTAACCTAAAATGACACCCGGTTAAAGTTAGAGTCCGCACCTACAGTGTTAAAAATCCCTAATAGGTTTATCAAATGAGCCTTCGTTTTTGAACAATTTGAGTTTAAAGTTTTGCACGGTAGGAGTATAAGTTCGAATACGTAAGCAATCTTATCAATCAGCAGTTGTAGCTGCGGCGGTAAAATGTTCGTCTACGACTCTACAGGTCCTCGGTTCGAATCCCCCTGGGGTAAAAATATTTTCTATGAGAAAAAGACACACGGGCGTTATACTACTACGATTCTGCACACATTGATGTTCGTCGCGTCCCTCACTGCCTGAAACGTTGGGGTGGGACCATTGCAGTAAAATTTCCGAAACGTTGCGGGAATGTACTCCTGCAATATTGCTAAAGCGGACATAGGAGTGAACCTGCAAGTGCCCTGCAATGATGCGCTGCAACATTGCAATCTCGCATCGCAATATTTATGAAGAGTTGCAGGATCATTGCCACAATTTTGCCGTTTCGTTGCAGAATCATTGCCGGAACGTTGCAGGACTACATGTTTGCAATGCTGCCGCAACATTGCAAAAATAGACAACCGCAATATTGCGAAGGCGGACATAGGACTGAACCTGCAACGTCTCTGCAATGTTATGGCGCAACATTGCAATCTTGCACCGCAATATTGCAGAGACGTTGCTGCAAAGTTATGGTGCTGTGTGGGTAGTAGTGATGCGCGATATTTATCGATAACTGCATATATCGATATTTGCCTGTCAGAATATCGATATTTTTTATCGATACTTCAAACACCGATAATTACACGTATCGATACTTTTGGTCCACATATCGATAACTTTTTTGCACCTGAAAAAAAAGGAAGCCAATTCATTTTATCTTCCTTTTTTGCACAGTGTCTCTATTACGCCACGACCCGCTATCAAAAACCCTGAGATTATCGAATCTCAACAACGGCTGATCCGATTAGATTTAGAATGGTCTTAATGGATAGCTTGGGTTTGATTTACATAAGAAAAGTAGGCAAGAGGGGAACATGAAAGGGAGAGGAAATGTGTCCAATATGCGCGTCATTCATTGGATGAAGGTTTCGGCACTTTCGGCCAATCGCGTAACAAATTTTTGTCACGTGACAGCCAGATAGAGAGCACATCTGTGGAGATAAACGTAACCTCGCTAGTGTTAAACAATCATATAACCTGCGAAGTGTCAAATAAGGAAACTTGTCAAAATTTTTGAAATGTCACGAGTTTCTACACCATTTAGGAGACTGAATTATTGTCTCAATTAACAAGGTAAGTCGTCAAAATTTTTTAATAGACTATTTATGTAGAGCTTATAGAAACGTAGGAGACGTACGGACTTGGAAGTTGTCTGAAGAAGGTTCGACAGATAACCATCTTCTTTCGCACAAGTTTCTACAAAATAATATATTGTTCTTATACCAGCAAACTATTTTTACATTAGAGTTTATATGTAAAGCTTATAGAAATGAAGGGAACGCACAGGCTTGGATAGAAATGAAGGGGACGCACAGGCTCGGATAAAAATGAAGGGGACGCACAGGCTTGAATAGAAATGAAGGGGATGCACGGGCTTGGAGGTTGTCCGCAGAGGGTTAGATAGACAAAGAAGCATCTTGTTTCGCACAAGATTCTGGAAATTTGTCAAATAAGGTAAATGGACAAAATTTTTCAAATTAGCGTAGCATTAAGAGTTAAGAAAATTATGGCGTACTGCTTGCAATGTAAAGTAAGTCACATTAGTGAATAAAGTACGCTGAAAACGCATCTCCCTTGATACTTTTCAATCTTTTGTGAGATATGTTCGTACTACTTTATTAAAATCCACAGTAGCTCCCACGCTATTCATTAATATAATTAGTTTCCCATTAACAATATTTCAATTCACCAATAAACATGCTAAATAAATTTTATTCCAACACCAATAATCTGTGCGTTAAAAATATTGGATCTCTTCGTTCATTTTCACTAAATTACCATTAGCATTTAAATTTCCTCCAACAAGACTTTCTGCCATACGCTCTCACCTCCTTCGGACACATTATGTAGTCTCTACATCTATAGCAAAAGTCCACTCTTTTTCTATAAGTTCTACGTTATGTTGTAACTAAAAAATATGGCTTTCATATATTTACAGATAATCGAAGCAGAAGATGATGCAGTGTGATCTACGTCAGAGAAAAAAATTTATTGTGACATAGTATTATATTAATTAAACGATTTTATTCAGCTTCGATCCTCTGTTTGCTTCTTGTATGTTTGATTCATATCTGAAAACTGAAATTTAAACCAATTCCTCTAATCCAATTGTCTTGAAGCTTTCCACGCGTGCGTAGTTTGGATGACAATACAATATATTAAAAAAAAATAACCCGTAAAGGGTGATAAAATTATCCAGTCATCAATAAACACTAAAAAATGTGTGAAATCCCAACAAAATTACCTTTTTTTAAAAAAGGTACAAAAAGTGCGCCAAGTATATAATCCCGTCAAAAAAGAATTCCACTTAAAAACATCGTCGTAAATTAATATCCTATCAAAAAAAATCCCACTTAAAAACATTGTCGTAAATTAATAGCTTCACAAAACTAACGATATACAAAATTTGCGCCAATTACAACAATGGCTATTTATACAAAGACAAAAATGTATTGAATAATATTAAGCAGATATATTTTCATAGAAATAAATATTTTTACACGAATAAAATTTTTTAATTATTTTACGAAAAAATGTTAATTGATTGTTTTGGTTAATAAATAAAACAATATAAAACAAGACGGATCGGGGGATTGGGAGAAAATAATTAGCAAAGAAATATGCCGCAAGAATTGTATCGATAGCTTTCTTAGGCACAAAGGCGCGACACGTCGCTATGCTAGATTAACGATGTTCTAGCGCGGTCATCGCTTCTCGAAAAAGACTGCAGCAAAAAAATTAATATTCGGGGGATTGAGAGCAAATAATTAGCAAAAAAATATGCGGCAAAAGCGGCTTCGATATCTTTGTTACGTACTGTGATACAACATGTGGTTACGTTAGCTTAATATTGCGCTAGAGCAGGCAAAGTTTTTCGAAAACGGCTGGGGAAAAAAAATTAATATTCAGTGGGTTAAGAGCAATAAATTAGCAAAAAAATATGCTTCAAGAATGGTATTGATATCTGTCTTACGTACAGAGATACAATAAGTGGCTACGCCAGCTTAATATTACGGTAGCGTAGCCATTGTTTCTCGAAAACGGCTGGAGCAAAAAAATTAATTCTTTGGCAAATAATTAGCAAATAAATAGTAAAAAAATATCATATTAATTTTGGGTTGGTCTTTTCAAATGGCTACACCAGCTTAATATACGTGACAGATTTTATGCTTCTCTGAAGCGATGTCTCTCTTTTAGCCCGTGTTCGCCGTATGGCCCCACCCCAATTGACTGGAGGGTGTATTTTGAGATGCACTAGTAGGGGTATGGGGATAACCCAATGAGTGTGTGGGTATTGCCCACTGGCGAAGTACCGTAGAGGAGGAGTCTCCACCTAGTTGGAGGTAGGGGGACCCGAAGTACTACACCAGAAGTCCCGGGTCCCCTAGGGGGTGGCCGGAAGGAGGCCAACCAAGAGGGGGTTTTTAGTGGGTAGGCCGCCATGCCGCGGAGAGCCCCACATAAACCCAGCAGTGAACTGTCGGGGTATGCGTAAGGCATTTTCCCCCTCTATAAAAAAGGGGGGGGGGGCGGCGGCCTATGTTCGATATGAGCCCGGGGCTCGTAGTGCTCCTACGAGACCCTGTGACTTGTCGACCCCTGCGGTGACTTGCATGGGGCTCCAGAGTGTTGATCGTCAAGGTAGAGAGGCACCTTGTTGTTGTTGTTGTTGTACTTTGGATGAAGCAACACTAGAAGAAACTGTTATGCCTGGAATTGGAAATCCAGAGGCTGAAATACCGAATTGTTCTGTGATCAAAGCTGCACGGGAGTCCCTCATTAAAATGACCTCAGTAGATTCCGAGATAAATGAGCCACCCAATTCAGAGTTAGTGAAGTTATGACTAATAATGTGAATGTAAACAGACAACCAATTCAACAACCATCCTATACGTAAAGGATCACTTATAAATGCTGTGACGTTGCGTCCCAGCGCGAGGAATCGAGCGTGCGACGGTGCGACCGGGAGTGAGCGAGAAACCGAGCGCCCGGGCGACCGCGACCGAACTTCACCGAGCCGGGCCGAAACACGCCGCCCTCGCGACGTGTCAAATGACGCTCACTCCCCACCGTGCCGTTAGATCGCGTCGATTTCTCGCAGCTGGAGATTTTCGGGAATCGGGACATAAGCCTCGACGCGATGAAGGCAGTTCAGTTCGAGTGGGGCTACAGATCCCCCTGCACTAGACCGCCTGACTGGATGTTGCCCGGTACAAGCGCACTAGCGAAACTTATCCGCGTAACCGACGAGCGAACGATCGTCCGCTATCCTCTACCGTTCCGGTATAGAGACGCCTGGAAGCTGCCCGGTCTCTGGTCCTCCACCGGTCGGATACAGAGACGCCTGGACGCTGCCCGGTCTCTTTCCCCTCTACCGTTCCGACGTACAGACGCCCGGACGCTGCCCGGTCTCCTGTCCACTACCGTTCCGATATAAAGACGCCCGCCGCGTCACGATCCGAACGAGCGCAGCAAACGCGTAGAAGCCATAAGAATACTAGCGTGTAAATAGTGTACATAAATATAGTTACTAAATAAAGACGTAATTAACTACGAGAAAGATTTAATCGAACCCGGCGTACCGACTGACGCTACCATCCTCATTCCCGGAGTGACGTACCGTCACAATGCGTAGGGACAATCTTGTTAATTTTTTACCACTTAATGGCAATATTACTTCCGGAGTTACGATTGATTTGTTAAGAAGAAATATATTTTCCTTACAACAAATGCGACAATATCGGCTTGAGGTTGGCGATGCTATGGCACTTCCCAGTGATCAATTTTCCTTTTTCCTTTTACTCTTCAAGGATAACTCTGCGGAACGTTTAAATTTTGGTTATATAGAAGCCTCCCTATGGGCACTTAAAAACCTCATGAGTTCATTAAATACTTGGACCTTTAGTATTTGCAATGATCTCGATAGTTTTAATGATTCTGAATGGAATCAGGTAGAGGATTTGTTTAAGCAGATTTTCACAGATTCTCAATTTCTAATTACCATATGCACTGGAGAAATTATAACACCACCTAAGTCCAGCCGTCTGAAGATAATCAAAGAATCTCACGAATCTTCAGCCGGTAGTCATAGGGGGATGGGGAAGCTGCAGAAGTATGTGAGGGATCATTACTATTGGCAGGGGATGATGAGGGAAATTTAAAAATTCATCTGTTCTTGCCCCCATCTGCCAGAGGGATAAGATTCATTCTGCAAAAGTCAAACAACCCATGTGCATCACGAACACGCCAATGCGAGCTTTCGAAAAAGTCCAAATGGACATCGTAGGGTCTCTATCTCTGACTAAAGACGGGAATGGATATTTACTTACCCTGCAGGATAACTTGACGAAATACTTTGATGCCATTCCGTTAGCTAATATAGAAGCAACAACCGTAACAGTTGCCCTGGCCTAGCAATTTATTAGCAGGTTTGGTTGCCCGAGGGTTAAACACATCAATTAGGGAAGGAATTTTGTCGGCCAGGTGATGAAAAGATTTTGCCAAATATTCAGAATACAAAGGATAACCTCCACGGCGTTCCATCCTCAGTCCTTAGGTTCGCTTGAGAGAGCACACAGAGTTTTTGTTGGCTATTTGAGACATTATTGTGCTAACAGTGATTGGGACGAGTGGATCAGATTCGGGATGTTTTCATACAATTTTTCGGTGCATGAAGCCACGAGGTTTACACTGTTACGTTCGGAACGTAAAATTTTTCTTTTTGGCTCCTGTCTATTAATTAATAATATTTTTGGTAGAACAAAAATCCATTTCTTGGAGCGTCGTCGCCTCGACATATTGCCGTCCCGCGATAAAGATAAGGCGGTGCTGACGCAGCGGCGTTCTCACCAGAGAGTCGCGTTCGAAAAGACCCAGTGGTTCTCCTGTTGTGCTGAATCCGTTCTGTGTAAGCGGCAGGGGTGCGTTTCAACAATGCCTTGCAGCATTGTGGGAGAACCCTCGTTGAGAACACCTTTGACCGTCACGTTAAATATTGTAACATAATCACTAATGGCTACATCAGGAATGCGCAGACTGGATCACTTCTTAGAAGATTGACGGAATTGTATACTCTACATCCGGTGCAGGGGACCGCGCCTTCCCACGGTTTTGTCGCACGTTTCGGAGCATGTATGGATTATTAATTAATTAGGAATTGTTTTGTTAAAATTGGATACCTAACACAATTTCTGATAGTCTAAAGACTGTGGGATTTCCCTAGTCAGAAATTGTGTATATGAATTTATGAATATTGGGGAAGGCCCTTCAGCTGTGTGAAATTGTATGGTTTCTGCGATGTGGGATGTCATGTTTTCCTGTGCATACAAATATTTCAATGGATGGACGTGAGCACACACACACACCGCCTCGTTAAGTAGAGGGGCCCATAGTAGCGTGGCTGAGCGATAAAATGCAACGTAAGCCTTTTCGGCACGGACCCATTCTGGCCGTTGCCGAGAGCGTGAAGCTGCGACACTCTGTGACGGTAAATCGCGAGGTGCGTGTCATTGGGGTTCGCAAGTATTTTAGAGCGAGAGTTCCCCGGTCTATTTTGAAATCGCGTGAAAGACTCAACCTTGCGAAACAACTATTTCTACTAAACTTTGCCTACGATATTAATTTATTAACTATAAACTAAAAATTATCATTCATTTCGCTCACTTAAAATCATTGTTATTCGCTTTATAAGTCAATTCGGGTCTATTCCTTAACATAACCAAGTGTGTGTGTTCGCGTTTCATCTCTTTTTCTGATTTAGGTTTGCCAGCGATTCAGATCCATTCAATCTCGAAAAGGAAATTTAAAACACTGTCATTTATATTATTGTGACTGTCTAGTGAGTTGCACCTATTATCTCTTTTGTACGCTGTATTATAAATGATTCGTGCTTAAACACAATTTCTGACAATCAAATGATTGTAGGATTCCCCTAGTCAGGAATTATGTCCGATTGCACGAATGGCTATGTTTTGTAAAATTATTGATTGATTTTTTTTTTTCATATTCAGTTCTGTTGTATGCTTTTACATCCCTCCATTATTTCGGCATTAAAGTTTTATTATTCATTAAGTTATATTCATTAATTACCTGTCTGATTCCATTGAAGAGACCCGTATGGGACTAGAGCATCAACGATCCCAAAAATCTACCCCTTATCCTTTTGATAAGGTATTTAGATAATTAATATAAAAAGAATTGACTGTTACGAGTTCGGCGAGCTTCCTTGCCATTCTATACACAATACAACAAATTCTGATAGTCTAACGACTGTGGGATACCCCTAATCAGAATTTGGCTGTCTAAAACGCGCCGCTCGAACACTAAAGGCCGCGGCACGTAATAACACCACACGAATTGGTCTTTGGAGCGAGGGCGGTAATTCCTTCTGAGTTTGCCAAGGAGAGAGCACCGTGCACCTTCGTCCAATACCTAGACGATCTTTTTGTCAAAATCACTACTACTCAGATACTTGCTGCCGAAAACTTGTAACAGGCTAAAGAGAGAAGCAAAAAGTATTACGACCGAGAGAGAAAACCCTCGTAAATTTAACGTGGGCGATGACGTGTACATACTAAAAGAACCACGAACCAAACTCGACTGTAATTGGCTAGGTCCTTACAAGATCAGTAGAGCAATCAACGATTTAACTATTGAAATAATGTTGAACCATATACATTCAAAATTGTGCACACTGTTGCGACTCCCGTCTAGCGGCGCGTAGTATAAACTACAGAAACGCGAAGTTCGAGGCGGATCACACGAATGTAATAGGAAAGGGAGACAAGGTGAAGTTCGTACAAGCCCGAGGGGTTTGAAAATAGTTAGAGATATCCACTTGGCAATGGGTGTTTGAATAACGGCCGATTTCTTCACCTCTGACTAAAGTCCCGATCAGTTAGTCGCTAGTCAGATGCTAGGTGGTAGTTAACTGTCGCGCGTGTTTCTTTGCGCTATTATACGACACGTTTGGAGAATCATTTCGGACAATCGATATTGGACTAAGACGCGACATTAAATGGAATTTCACCATCGCCGCGGTTCCGTATCCAATATTAGGTGCCGATCTACTAACGCACTATGGGTTACTGGTCGATCTGCGCAATCGGCACTTGATTGATTCGTCGACCGAGATGTTCGTGTTTACTACGGTGAAATCCGTTGACTTTGTCGCGGTCAGTACTGTTGATCCTTCATCAACGTACGCAAAGATCTTACTGGAGTTTCCAGAGATAACCGGCGCGACGCGTTTGGATCCTCCGTTCGAAAGTGATGTTTATCATCACATTATTACCTCAGGCCCTCCCGTCTCGGAACGTCCTAGGCGGTTAAGCCCGGATAAACTAAAAGCCGCTAAGGCAGAATTTAGGGCGCTTGTTCAGGCGGGTATTTGTCGACCGTCTTCCAGCCCCTGGTCCAGTCCTATACACATGGTGCTGAAAAAGGATGGTACGTGGCGAATTGCGGGAGATTACCGTCGGGTTAACGCTTTGACCGTTCCGGATAGGTACCCCACCCCACACTTGCACGATTGCTCAACTAACTTGTCCGGCAAAACAATTTTTTCGTCTCTGGATCTTCATAGAGCGTACAACCAAATTCCCATGGCTCCGGAGGATATTGAAAAGACGGCAGTTATCACGCCATTCGGTCTTTTTGAATACGTGTTTATGACGTACGGATTAAGGAACGCCAGTCAATCCTTTCAGCGGTACGTTGACCGCGCATTGGGTGACTTGGATTTTGTGTTCGTATACATTGACGACATTCTGGTAGCATCCTCGTCGGAGGCTGAGCATGCCGTGCATCTTCGCACGGTCTTTGAAAGATTAAAGCGTTTTCATTTACGCCTGAACGTCTTGGGGTCCTCCGAGATTGAATTTCTTGGATATGCGATTGGATGCAAGGGCGTTCGCCCGACGACTTTTAAGGCAGAAGCGATCCTTCGTTTTCCAAAGCCGAAAACGGTGATGGAATTGAGGCGGTTTTTAGGAATGGTAAATTTCTACCGACTTAGCATCCCACATGCTGCAGAAGTGCAGGCCCCTTTAAATGTTTATTTGAGGGATTCCAAGAAAAACGACAAAAGGCTTATTACTTGGTCAAAGGAAGCCGAGGACGCTTTTGATCAAATTAAAAAAAAACTAGTGGAAGCCACTTTGTTGGTTCATCCTCGTCATAGCGCGGAGACGCGCATTGTAACGGATGCCTCGGATTTCGCGTTGGGCGCGGTTCTCGAGCAGCGATCGGTTTCGGGTGCCTGGGAACCGTTGGCGTTTTTTTCGCAAAAGCTGTCGCCAGCACAGCTAAACTACAGCGCGTACGACCGCGAATTGACCGCGGTATTCGAATCGGTAAAGTATTTTCGCTATTTCATAGAGGGTCGGGTATTTAAGATTTTAACGGATCATAAACCGTTGGTTTATGCGTTCTCTCAACGCTCTGACAAGGCGTCGCCGCGTCAGGTACGCCAGTTATCGTTTATTGCTCAATTCACGACGTCGATTGAGCACTTGGCGGGTTCGAGTAACGTGGTTGCCGATCCGCTGTCGAGAATTGAAGACCTCCGACTTCCAGTCGAGATTAGTCTGAAGGAGCTGGCTGAGCAACAGCTGGTCGACTCCGAATTGTCAGAGTTAAATAAATCTAGAGACCCTTGTTTAAAGCTAATTAAACTGCAATGGGGACCGACCCATACCTCTGTTTTTTGCGAAATGTCTGGCGAAGCTCTGCGTCCGTATGTGCCCGAGGCATTACGGGAAAGGGTTTTTGATTTATTTCACAAACCGGCGCACCCGGGTGCCAAAATAACGGATCTTAATATTAAGTCGTGCAGTTAACTGCGTTTGCACTGGGGGGGGGGGGGCGTGTGTGGCGATCCGAGCTACCCCTTCCTAGCGGACTGTGCAGGAGTGGGGAGTCGTCGGCTCGTGCGAAGCGTTGCCATGTGCACTCGCCCCAGTCCTTTGAAGCTAGTCAAGGTACGACGTGAGTCTAGTCGACTCTCCCTGTAACCACCACGTGTGGCTCTTTGGTGTATTCCGTACATTATCATTTGGCGTGTAGTCTATCGACTAACGCCTTTGGGACTACTGTCCACTAGTCACAGCTGACCATCTGGTTTGGCTGCTGTGGGTGCTGCGCATCATCGCTGCCCTAGGCGTGCAGGATAATCACTGCACGGTGGGCAATAAAGTTCTTGTTCCTGCTACCCGACAGTACAGTTCTTTTACCTCTCAACCCTTGGACACGACTGCAGTAGTAGGATTGCTGAGGAGGAAGGTCACTACCCTTTTACCACCTTTATTTCCTACACTGACACATCCAACAGCGCCATCTGAAGGCCACAATTACCAAACAATTTCCTACGCGTGACGTCACATGGACCTACGCACCAACACAAATGTACCGTTATTGCTGTAGGTGTTTCCCTACCTGTCTAGTACGCGTGGAGAATTGATAGACAGCAGTGAAATTGAGCAGTGGATTCTTTTTACATTACCTGCTAGCAGATTCTGCAGTTTATTAAATAATCATTTTTCTATCTTTTTTTAAAAGTGTGTATTTTGTTTTTATTAATTGTATATACTTTTGATGCACGTGAGTGATTACAATGACAAAATAATATAAGTGGCACCTATAAATCAGAAGAGAAACTTTCAATATTTACATTTATAAATCCATGTACAGTGTGTCCCGTAAGCAGTGGTACTAGCCGGAGAAGCGGTGATTCTATTTTGATACATGCAAAAATAAGTCAATTTTCTCGAGAACGAAGGGCGATATCAAAAACTTTTATCCTATATTTTCGACTAATATTTTTTTTGCAGAATCACCATATTCCCGCTAGTGTTAGTTCTGAAAACAAGTACAATATTAGTATAAAATTAAAAGGATGAAACGTCGAGAGGTATATACTTTCAGTTATACTGAAGTAAAATGAGCACTGAAAAGTGCTGTTTGGTAGGTACGTTTTAAAACAGTGGCGCTGGAAAGTGCCGACTGTTGTTCATTGTGAACGTCCAAAGGTAGTTCCCGTTAAAATCAAATAAATAAGCACTGAAAAGTACTGTTTGTTGTCTTCGCCACAGCAAATGGAGACACACCTCTCCTTTTAATAGGCATATTTCTGAAAAATAAAATATTTACTGCAGTTAAGGTTCGTTTTCACGTGACAGTAAATCGTGACTTTTACGGTCATGACACTAAATTGCATGACTTTTACTGTCACGTGAAAACGGACCTTCAGAGGTCATCAGTTTCTTCTTCCTGTTGCTGTTCGCTCCAGAAACGGCGGGGCATTCGAGGTTCCTGGGATGATGATGAGAGCTTCGTGCGTGGACCACGCTTTCTACTGCGTACCCTCTCCTTTGCCGCCTTCAGTTCCGCTTGCATCCGCACCTGGAAGTCGGATCGAGTTGGCTTGTCGAACTTACGATTCGGACACACACCGTCTGAAAAAGAAATGTATGCAAAGTACGTTAGCATCAATGGAACATACAGTAATAGTAACAATACTTCTACGTAAAAAGATGAAAAGTGCTTATTGCTTCGTACAAAAAATCGCCTTCGCGATACGGGTGTCGTAGAATGATCTATTGTTTTCACTTACGACTTTGGAATAGGTGTCGTCATCGATGTCCTCAAAGCAGTCCACCTCCTGCACTGAGGACAAGACTGCTGGCTTCATGGGTCGGCCAGTATTATGGGTGGTCTGGACAGATTTCTGAATACTCATCAAGAGAATATTCATTCTTCTGCAAAACAGAGCGGATGGAGACGTAACGTATTAATAAACACACGATACTTACATTAGCTCCGCCTCAATCCGATCGCGCCCGGTGAGATCTTCCATGCTCCTGCGAACATTAACATTTATAAGAAAATATCCATACAGTAATATTTTTATAGCAAAAAAAAGAAACATGTAAATTTACCCATTATCAGGTGGTTGGGTCGGCGCTGTATTATGCTGCAACGGCTCACTGTGGATCACAGACGATGTCCCTGGATGTGTGAATTCTTCGAGGACAGGAACATTGACCGCATACGTATCCTGAAACATATCAGTCGAGTTAACAGTAGGAACACCCTTTGACGTTGTTGGACCGTGTTCCTGCAGGATTATTACCAAATCCTGGATGTCCTGTTCGATTGATGGTCTCGGCGCGGTTGACGTCCTTTTCCGTTTCTGAGGTTCCTCCTCCGAAGAGGTAGTCTGATATCGTGCGGGTTTCACGACCACACGTATGATTCGTTGGTCCATGACCGCCTGTAAGTAAAAAAAGTACATATTACAATTCCCAACAAAAGCGTGTTAGCTGTTTTTTTTTCATTTTACATTCATGCATCGCAATATTAACGAGATTTAAGATCACAACTTGACACTCAAAAAATTCAATATTTTGTGCACCAACTAATCGCACCTTTTCCATATTATATTTGTAGGTATCTTCAATGTACAAAACCTCAAGACGAACCTATGTAACGCACTACTCAATAATTCGAGTGTAACGCGACAAAGGATTCAATAGTAGAAAACGTGAAAAAATGACCCATGTAGGAACATTCGAAACAAACGATAAAATAACCCGTCACCAGAGATTATCAAGGATACGTGTAAGTATGGTTTTACTTGTGAAGAGCAATATAAAAAAAGAAAATGTAAATATTATAACACGTCACTCACCAGAGAATAGTCGCAAGTATGCTGCAAGGAGAGTGTGCTGTATGGGTAGTCATGCTAATATTGAAAATTAACCAGATGGAGCCGTCGACTGAGATGCAACAATTATCGCGTACATTGATGCCCAGAGATATGTTAATGAACTCTTGTGGTACTGAGAACAATTGGGGTCGTTACTAAGTGGTCTAGATACGCGAATAGAAAAATCGACATTACAATGAATGCTTGTGCCATGACATTGTATCTCCCTCATCCTACTGGAAAATTCTTGGAGAGGAAGACTTGGCTTTCGCAGATACTTTTCATGTTCTGCTTTTCATATGGAAAAGCAGAACATGAATCTAAATTAGCAAGGCGTATGACATCGTTGGTTAGGTGAAGAAGACCATGGACGTTATAACTCTTGAAAGTTGGGCCATAAAGTTCTTCGTTACGAAGAACAAATTTCTCCAAAGCTGACTTTTGCGTATCTCAAGTGTGGGCTCGATGGAGATTCTGAAACCAAAACCCGTATGGCCGCATGTAAGAATAAGAAATGCTTGTATACGGTTTTCTCCAGTACACCATTCAGTATAACTGGTCCTGTATACAGAAGGAACTGACGAAATTCGGTCACCTTATATTTAGAGCATAGTTCAATAGCTCTGGGACGTCTGGCAAAGTCTGAGGGGCAATAACTGCTAAGACTCTTCAGTCTCGTAGACAGTATAGAAATGTCTGTGCGGCGCAATTTTGAGAAAGGGGAATATTCTCCATATACCCACGCCGACAACAGTTTCTTTACTACCCCCAAACATACAAGATGCATGTACTCAAAAGGAATTTGCGAAACCATTTCTATCGATAGCAATGACAATGGGCTTGTACCTTCCTTATGATGCTTCGCGCCTAACCGTTTAATATATTCCTCATCGGTTCGTGGAGAATGATTTACCCCATTGATAGCGTAATGCTTACCGTTCAGGGTACCAGTAACAGTACATTTAGAACAGGGACGGATAGACAGATGCCCACGATGATTCAACACAAATGCTCGAGCTGATGCGTCAGCTATGAAACATCTCAGTCGTACGGGTAACTTAATGGAATGAAAAATGATCCCTGATAACCAGATCTGGCAGCAGAATCTGACGTCAGAACCGTAGTCGTCTGTGTCCGCATTTGGCTGCGTTCTGAGGTGCAGATTCTGATGTCAGATGCCTGATGTCAGATCGGCAGCAGATGGACAGCAGATTCTGCCGTCTGCTAGACACTGATGTAATAATCTCCTTGGTGGGGTCCTGCTGCCTATACGCGCGGCCCTGGCGGGGCTATAGAGAGATTGACCGAACCTACGCGCCGTGAACACTTATCATTGAAATTAAAAATTTTTTTCGGTCGAAATTCTAAATCATTTTATCTATAGAGAGATAGTCAGAGAGAGAGAGAGAGAGAGAGAGAGAGAGAATAGAAGACACACGAGCGTCGCGAGTATATAGACGAGTATTACTTTTATATTTCTTTTATATAGATTTATATGTTCAGGGTAGTAACCCTTTATAGTAATAAACTATTCCTAAGTGCATTCAAAATGGGGGAGTGCATTATTTCATAGAATAAATCCCATCAGACACAGCCAACAGCGCCATCTGAGGGCCAGAATTACCAAATAATTCTCTACCCGTGACGTCACATGGCCGTCCCTATGCGTGACGTCACATGGCGTGGCTACGCACCAACACATGTGTACCGTGTTTCCTATAGGTGTGTCCCCCCACCCTTTCTACTGCGCGCAGGGAATTTGTAAGCAGCAGAGTTTCGGAGCAGAATATGTTTACATAACCTACGAGGTTTATTAAATAAGTTCTAAATTTATTTGTGGAGGTATGTATTCTTTATTTCTGATAACACAGAGATACATGTATATAATTAACTCTGAAAATAAATACAATATTAGTATAAAATGGAATTGATACTGGGAATGTATCAATCCATGATTATTTTATTAAACGGGCGCTGAAAAGTGCCGATTGATATTCATCGTGAACATCCAGAGATTGTTTATGTTTGATTTAATTAAAATGGTCACTGAAAAGTACCGTTTGGTCTCTTCGCCACTGTAAAAGGAGACACATCTCTACTTTTAATGGGCATATTTCTGAAACATACAATTTTTACCGTATTTAAGGATCGTTTTCACGCTACAGTAAATCGTGACTTTTACGGTCACGACACTAAATGTCATGATTTTTAATGTTACATTAAAACGGACCTTCAAAGGTCATCAGCTTCTTCTTCGGGCTGCTGGTTGCTCCAGAAATTGCGGCACCTTTGCAGCTCATTAAGGTCCACGCACACGTATCCGTTCCGTTTCAGTTCCGTCTCCGTACGGTGTCCGTCCGTGTCCGTGCGGTGTCCCTAATTTGACAGATAGGAGGCCTGCTCTGACCCGGTCAATCCCAATTCAGCCGTTTCTACAAGCCTGCTGTACAGTTCTGTCAGTCAGTAGGTGACAAAAATATTCGTACACCCTTCAAAACAGAATAACATCTTTAAAATTGGTCCAAACGACGTGATTTTTTTTTAGAAGCTGGAAAGATTAGTTTACTAAGTAGTTTACCAACAGTTAGGTCATTGATAGAAATGAGTGGGGGAGCACGTCTTTGGTTTAGAGCTGTGAAATCGTCCACATGCTGTGTGGATCTTATTTTGTGTACTAAAAAGTATCAGTATCGTGATACTGATTTCGTGTATCCCGCAAACGTTGGCCGCATGATACCTTTCGTATGAAGTCGGCAAACGAAACGTTGTAACGGCTGAGCCCTTTCACACGGCACGTGGCGAGGTGGCAGATATTCTAAATCATTTAGATTTTAGAAGTTCATGAAATAACTAATACATGAAAAGTTCCCTTTTAATGTCTAATGCTGTTTATGGGATGAATCCAATGTTTCCTCGCTCGTTTATTACTACATCTTTCGCGTATAATCCAAATAGATAACGCTTCAATCTCATTCATTTCTTCAGAGAAATATTTTGTCCAAAAATGTGTGGGGTACGAGAAGATATTTTTTACCCCCCCCCCCCCCCCCAATAAACATGACTCATGTATGAAAGAAGCTAATTCCCTTTAATTCACGAAAAACATTCTCACGCAAAGATTGTGAAATCAACTTTGCTAATTCCAATTGTATTCTCGATCTCCGTTCGAACATTGATTCCTCTGTCACTTTTTATACTTGACATTCCTTTATTGGCCACAAATCAATTCAGTGCTCAGATTTTCTGCTTCGGTTTTAAGGAATTAGCGGGCGAGGCCTGTAGTTGACACAAAAACTTTTATAAGAGGGACATCTTCTGTTAAAAATGTCGTATGAAAATCGTTTTACGATGGAAAATAATAAAAACTTGGTAGAGACTAATTTAAACGAATCATAGTCGGTAATAGATTAATAGCACATTCACCAACGTGCACTAGTGATATGAAACATTTTGTTTTAAGTCGACATCATAGTTTTTTCTTATACAACGCCCGCTAATTCCTTAAAACCGAAGCAGAAAATCTGAGCACTGAATTGATTTGTGGCCAATAAAGGAATGTCAAGTATAAAAAGTGACAGAGGAATCAATGTTCGAACGGAGAACGAGAATACAATTGGAATTAGCAAAGTTGATTTCACAATCTTTGCGTGAGAATGTTTTTCGTGAATTAAAGGGAATTAGCTTCTTTCATACATGAGTCATGTTTATTGGGGGGGGATTTCATAACTTTTTTTCATAATTTGTGAATTTTTGTTGTGTTGATCTTATCAAGCTAATGTACCGCCGGTCACTCTCTAGGAAATTTCACCACAAAGAAAACGTATATATGCGAGGAAAGAAATTTATTACTTAATAAATTATAAATATATTAACAATATTAAGTTAATAAACTTTTCTGCCTTAACGGCTTTCCTCCTGACCGCCACGGCCCCGACCACGACCACGGCCTCGGCCACGATACTGTGCGTGGATATAAACGTATGCGAATTTTACATGTTCCGTGTACGTTATACTCAGATATGTTTCTTCTTTTTAATAAGTTTATTAAATATTTTCTAATTAATCCTACCTTTAACCTTGATTAAATATGTAAATTATGTTGTACGTGTGGTAATACGTATTCAGTGGATTGGTGGATTTTGTGTTAAATTCGAGTTTTCAGATATGTAGCAAACATACAAGAAATAAACAGAGGATCGAAGCTGAATAAAATCGTGTAAACGTATGATTTCTTTTCAATTTTGCGGTTGCAAAAAAAGAATATACACATTTTTGGCGTTTTTGGGCCATTTCGTTTGATTAATTTTGTCGTTGTCAATACATTTCCATGCTGATCTACCATCACGTATCATGCATGAATATGAATCGTTCTGGGGATGAGGACCGTTATGAAATACGGCACTTAGTAGTTTATATTTTTTATTACATATTGATATTGGTTATGGGGCAGCGGTAATTTTACAATTAATTTCTTTAATAATGTTGCCATTTTCATCATAAGAGAACAACAACAATTGCATTATAATAATTATTGGCGGAGTAGTAATTTCAATTTTAGTAAATATTTGCTCAGAACATTGTTTGCACAGTTTTTGCGAACTCGATTTCCAACCAATCGGTAAAGCAATATTAACATAATCTTGTAAAGGTGTACCTTTCTTTGACTTTAAAAACAATTCTTTAACTGTCAAGGAGAGAATATAATGGCTGTTAGTGGTTGTTTCTTTATGAGAACATTTTCTGCAGTGTACAGATGTTGTCATTTCAAATTGAACTATTTTTTGGAGCCCTTGCAAATTATTGCATAATGCTAAAAGAAATTCAGATGCGTCTTGTTGAATCTTTTGCAAAAATTTGCCTCCTATGATCCTCCCGCCATTATCGCGCGAGATCTTCTTTACCATCGTGACGTTTCAAAAATGTTAACAACTAGCAGGTTATGATTGAATGACAGCCAAGTGACATTTATATAAATTATGCTTTCGAGGCGACACCTACTGGCGTCAAGTGGAGGAGGAAAACGTGACGTCATACCTCGTAATTTTAAAAGTGTCACTTTTATAACTATTAATTCAGAATAAATCTTATATCTTTTAGACAAATAGCTTGATACATTAAGTAAAACGACATATGGGTTCGAAAAAAAAGAATGATTCGCTCAATCATGTAAAAACACGGGCACTATGTCATAAAATAAGATAATAAGGCTAAAATAGCTCCGACGACCTGTCAATTTCGCTATCTTTCCTGTATAGATACACGGTCGCTCAGTGTGCCTATGGGTAGAGGGGAAGGGGGAATTATCTTCCAGACGCGACCGCGTCTGTTGATTGAACAACAAGTGATCAACACGTAGCGCGATACGTGTTTCGCCCCGCGCCCTGTGAAAGAGTCCGCTCGTTTCCACGTTTCATCTGTCGACTTCAAACAAAAAGTATGCGGGGTACACAAAATCAGTATCGCGATACGAGAATCGTCGTGTGAACGGTTCCTATGGAAGCTATAATGATCAATTGAAAATCGGTACGCATCATACACGTATCGCGATGCATGTATCGCCGTGTGAAAAACGCTCTAAAGTTTGCACGCCCTGTTGAAACGCACATCCAGCTCAATTTCCCTAACACCCAGCATGCATGCATCCGATCATACCCTCTATTTTATCACACAAAATTCAAATACAAAACTCTTTTCATTACAATCATTAATAATGATCAGAATTATATCATGTTTGGTATAATTTTCATTGCAAAAACTCCAGCAATCCATTGGTGGTATTTGTATGGAGATCTAATATTAATTATAGAAATTCCCATTTTCATTACTGAGTGGCCTATTGCTGTCCTTGTCTTTATGACTCTAGGGTCTAGGACCCCTGAAGCGCGTGGTGCGAGAGCTTCGACCCGAGAACCTTTCACGGTCATAAAAAAAGGTCGACCTTTCCGTGATTTTAGGACTCCGTCAGTCCAAATGCCCAAATATCGTTGGCAACCAAATTCTAGTTTCACCGAACGGATAGAGGTTCTACACTGACATCTGCTGACAGTCCTGACACGGACAAGTGTGCGCTGCTCCATTGTAAAGCACGCCTACGTTATTTTTTAACACTGATTCCCACGGTCCGGAACTGACGGGTACGGAGAGACGGACGAATGTCACGGAACTGATAAGTGTGCGCTGCTCCATTCCAAAACAAGCAACCGATACCTTTCACGACCACGCAACTGACACGGAACTGAAACGGAACGGATATGTGTGCGTGGACCTTTATTGGGGGCTGCCGTCGAGCGTGGACCACGGTTCCTGCTGCGGACCCTCTCCTTCGCGGTCCGAAGTGTCCGCTGCATCGACGCCTGGAAATCCGATCGGAGCGGCTTCTGGAAATGCGGATTCCCAGACACCGCTTCTGAAAAAGTAAAGCACGCAAAGGACGTTGGTATAATTATGTATAAAAACATGAAAATGCTTATTGCTTCGTACCGTAAATCGCCATCGTGATCCGGGTGTTGTACAGCGGCCGTTGTCCTGTTCGGCCGAACCACGTGAAGGATGTTGTCACATCATCGACGAGGGCTTCCTTCATACAAAAGTTGACTGCAGTCTTCAGGCTGAATCCACCCACATATTTTAAATATTGAACCTAAACAAAGTAAGTAAAGATTGATGTATGTATTATATAAAAGTAAATAAAAGCATAATTTCGTTTTCACTTACAACATTGGAATAAGTTTCGCCATTGATATTCTCGAAACAGTCCACCTCCTCCGGTGACGACAGAGGAATGACCGCTGGTTTTCGCGATGGACCGTTATGGGTGGGTCGAACACATTGGAGAACACTCTCCAACAGAGTGTTCATTCTTCTGCAAACAGAACGGATAGAGACGTAACGTATTAATAAACACGATACATGTGCGATACTTACGTCAGCTCCGCCTCCATGGATCCTATACGATCATGCATGCTCCTGCGAACATTAACATTTATAAGAAAACGTCCTTACAGCAATATTTTTATAGCAAAAAAAGAAATGTGTAAATTTACTCATTATCGGGAGGTTGGGTCTGTGCTATAATCTGTTGCAACGGCCCTCTCTGGATCACAGTGGCGGGTGCAGAAGATGTCCTTGGATCCTGATGACATGTGAATGCTGCGGGGGCAGGAACACTGGCAGAAGTGGTCTCCTGAAACATATAAATGTTACTCGGGTTAGAAGCAGAAAAACCCGTTGACGTTGTTGGAATTTCTGCCTGTAAGATCTCCCTCAGATCTTGGATGTCTTCGATAATCGGTGGTCTCGGCGCGGTTGACGTCCTTTGCCGTTTCGGGGTTTCCTCCTCCGAAGTTGTGGTTTGGTACCGCGCTGGTTTCGCGGCCGCACGTTTCCCTCGATTGTCTATGTCAACCTGTAAGTAAAAGTACATATTACAATACTTAGCAAAGGCGTGATAGCTGTTTTTTCAGTTTACATGCATGCATGCATGCATACATCGCAATATTACCGAGATTTAAGATCACAACTTGGCAGCAAAAAAGTGCAATATTTTATGCACCAACTATTCGCACCTTCTCCATATTATATTTGTATGTAACATAATTATACGAAACCTCAAGACGAACCTATACAACGTGCTACTCAATAATTCGAGTGTAACTCGACAAAGGCTACAACAGTAGAAAACGTGAAAAAATGACCCATGCAGAAACGTTCGAAACAAACGATAAAATAACCGATCACCAGAGATTAACAAGGATACGTGTAAATATGGTTTTACTTGTGAAGAGCAATACAAAAGAAGAAAATGTAAATATTATAGCACGTCACTCACCAGAAAATAGTTGTAACTTACCAAAAACAAGAGACGAAATTAGAAAGGAGAAAAGATTTTTTTTTTTTTACATGGTGGAAATCCCTAACGGATACCTCACCCCCCGCGAGAGGGGTGAGATTATGTGGGGCTTGCACCCACTAAAACCACCATGGTGACCGCCTGACGCGAGAGGCTTACACAAAGGAGGGGGACTGCAGCGAGATACTTTTAATGATAATGACGATGAAAGAATTTGAACACTACGGCTTCTCGCTGTGTGTAATAACGGCAACAACATAGCTACGGGTTGCTAAGGGGATGGGGTCGTCGGTGTTGCCAGTGGGCATATTACCTTGAAGAGGCATTCTAAAACATTTGGCGCGAACCTGATCGGGGGAGATATATGAAATGTCCTGGCTCAATGTGGCGCATTTATGTACGCCAAGAGCCGAAGACTTTAAGGCGATATCAAAAAAATCATCGACCTCTAGAAATTTTTTAATACCTAAACGATGGGAGTTATTAGAGTCTATGCTAATATTGAAAATTAGGCAGATCGAGCCGTCGACTGAGATGCAACAATTATTGCGTACACTTATGCCCAGAGATATGCCATTGAAATCTATCTTATGGTATTGAGAACAATTGGGGTCGTTACTAAGCGGTCTAGATACGCGAATAGAAAAATCGAGATTAGAATGAATATTTGTGCCATGAAGTTGTGTCTCCCTCATCCTATTGGAATATTGTTGGAGAGGAAGACTTGGATTTCTAAGATATTTTCTAAAAATGGACATGTTGTTTTCATATGGAAAAGCAGAACATGAATCTAAATTGCCAAGATGTCTGACATCGTTGGTTAAATGAAGAAAGCCATGGACGTTATAACTATTAAAAGTTGGGCCATAAAGTTCTTCGTTACGAAGAACAAATTTTTTCAAAGCTAACTCTGCAAAATTCAAGTGTGGGATCGAAGGAGATTCTGAAAGTAAAATCCTTATGGCCGCATGTAAAAATAAGAAATGCTGGTATACGGTATTTTCCAGTACACGATACAGTATAACTGGCCCTGTATACAAGAGAAACTGTCGAAATTCGGTCGCCTTATATTTAGAGCATTGTTCGATAGCTCTGGGACGTCTGGCAAAGTCTGAGGGGCAATATCTGCTAAGACTATTCAGT
This sequence comes from Andrena trimmerana, assembly GCA_951215215.1. Lineage (NCBI taxonomy): Eukaryota > Metazoa > Arthropoda > Insecta > Hymenoptera > Andrenidae > Andrena > Andrena trimmerana. The sequence continues at coordinate 14,817,371 of OX578062.1, forward strand.
CTCGCAGACAGTATAGAAATTTCCCTGCGGCGCAATTTTGAGAGACGTGAATGCTCTCCAAATACCCACGCAGACAAGAGTTTCTTTACTACGCCCAAACATACAAGATGCATATACTCGAAAGGAACTTGCGAAACCATTCCCATCGGTAGCAATGACAATGGGCTTGTACCTTCCTTATGATGCTTCGCGCCTAACCGTTTAATATATTCCTCATCGGTTCGTGGGGAATGATTTACCCCATTGAAAGCGTAATGCTTACCGTTCAGGGTACCAGTAACAGTACACCCAAAAAAAACTTTAAAAAAGTAAAAAATACGCCAAGTACATGAAAATGTCGAGGACAAAATGAGTATTATCAAAAATCACAAAAAAGAAAATAGTATACATGAAAAAGTACAATATAAAAAAAGATGTGAAATCAAAATGAGCTGCACGTACATCACAAAAAAAAGGAAATAATATAATCACACTAAAAAAAGAAAATAATATAATTACAATATAAAAAAGGATGTGAAATCAAAATGAGCTGCAAGTACATAAAGGTGCTTTCTAACTGCGCTTAAGATGACACAACTACATATACACTGCGAAAATACTGTGTTATTCCATTACTCATATCGCGGACATTTTAATTAACCCATCAAAAAGAATCCCATTTAAAAACATTGTCGTAAATTAATAGCTTCACAAAATTAATGATATACAAAAATTGCGCCAATTATAACAATGCCTATTTATACAAAGAAAAAAATGTATTAAATAATATTAAGCAGATAAGAGGTGGGGAGGGGGGTACCGCGATCTTCCGCGCGATGGGTGCGGGGGTGAGGCGAGGAGGGGGTACCGCGCTCTTCCACGTGATGGGTGCGGGGGTGAGGCGGGGAGGGAGGTACCGCGCTCTTCCGCGCGATTGGTGCGGGGGTGAGGCGGGGAGGGGGTACCGCACTCTTCCACGTGATGGGTGCGGGGGTGAGGCGGGGAGGGGGTACCGCGTTCGTGGGTCAGGGGGTGACATCACAGGGGAGGAGGATTTCAAGATGGCGTCTCGCGCGCAACCGTTGGCGCTGTAATTCAACACCGATAACTATTCGAGATTAATTAACCTAAATAGCGTAACCATCTCATGAAAGACTGCAACGTCGCGCTCGTATAAACATCCACCGACGAAATGTAATTTGACGCGCTGTCGCGATAACTATTCGAGAAATGATTAATCTAAATAGCGCAACTGCCTCATGAAAGAATGTAACGTCGCGCTTGTATAAACATCCGTAGACGAATATTTTAAAGTTTGGGATCGGTGCCTTATTACCAACGCTGTAATTCGATATACGTGGTAACGCATCGGACGCATGCTACAGCGTGTGGGAGAGAGAGGGAGAGAGAGAGAGATTCAATGAAGTACTCATGAACCGCGTGAGGATAACATTCGAGACTAAAACTCTCGAGTTTTCCCCGGCATCGAGTAACCGCCAACCAGTCAATAGGGTACTCGTGAATCACGCGAGGATAACATTCGAGGCGAAAACTCTTGCGTTTTCCCAGGCGTCGAGTAACCGCCAACTCGTACTTAAACCGATAGCAAAGTCTAAGGAAACCTTACACTCATGGATATCTGATTTACATCAGACCAGTGTCAGGACCGTCCATATTACCTATCCTAAAATACAATTGTCATTCGCTAAAGGCGGAAAAAACCAGACATCTGGCTAGCAAACCTAGCCCGATTCTACGGTCGGATCGTCTTACCAGGGTTACGGTTTATGATCGCATTGTTCTGCGAGTCAGCGGCATGTACAGGTTCGAGGTTACCACTTACCACCCGCTGACAGGGCAACTCGACGGAGTGAAAAATACTCGAAATTCCCAAAGAAAACGGTACGATGTCGATTGCCTCTTGGTCATCCGACATACAAATACCCACCCCAACGAATGCTTTACGAATAAGTAATTATCCACCGTATTAGTGGGAAAGGATATTATAAATGAATCGTTACAGGTATTAACATGAAAATCATCCATTTATTAAAACATATACGCGTACTATAGTGGTACATGATTTATATCGCGCAACATGGATTGCATTCCTAACGCTAACAATTCGCAATCAATCAAAGAATGTTGTTCAAAGTGATCACTTTCAGAAATTAATTTTACATAATCTGTTGGTGCGGTAGCGCTACGTAGAACGTTTACGAACGCGGTATATTTACTAGCTACAGCGTACATATTTTCGGTCAACCAAGTGAACATATGATCGATGCAATGTTCATACGCAAACAGTTTTCGCATCGTGACTTCCGTCATGTATAAGGAAACGCGATTATCGATGATTTTGACGAGTTGATCATTGTGGATGCGCGTGAATTCGATTCGCAAATGATCAATTTCGATGTGGGTCTGGGGTGTTGTTGCGTTGTCGCGTAATTTTTGAAGAATGTCAGTCATATTTTGCAATAGGAGCTTCCACGTAGACATTGAGAAGCTCAACTCGCCACCTTTATTGTCGACTATGGTGATCTCGACGCGGCACGAATCCATGCCAATGCGAATTCCTATCGTGAGTCGTTTATACGCTGTTGAGGTCAATGGGTAATCCCGCCCCAGGATTCGTACGATTGATGGTTTTGGCGTTTTCACTGTTTTTGGCGTTGCGGATCCAGAACTGTAAGAAATGTATACACGGAATTAATACTCGGTTCGCTTGCGTTTACAGTGAAAGAAGTAAGTGAATGAAGTAAGTGAAAAGTGAAAAGTGTATAATAACGCGTACGTACCTCATATTGAATTGTTGATGAGGATGTTCCTGCTGACGTTTATTGGGGTAATCACCATTGATGGCGGATGAATCGTTGAAGCTACGTTTGTACATCTTGATATGCGCTATGTACGATTATACTGATCGGTGAAGAAATTGACGCGAACGATACTTGTTAGCACTCGAGCGAACGTGGTGTAATGACGATCACAGGACTGACCAACGTCGCTTTTATACAGATTCACGTACACGTACACACACCAATGTGCAAGAGAATATTGTATCAATGATTGTGATGATCATGGTTGTGTTACGGCACAAACATTAATATGAATAGCGCGCGATAAATTCAAATGGAGTGCGCGGCAGATTCAAATAGCGTACGCGCTAAATTTAAGATGTACACGTGTCGCAGAAGAGTCGAAGACGATTCGCGGTGTGAACCATAAAATTGCACTATAAGCTGGAATAATTAGTATCAAATCATCGATGGAGAAGAAACTGTGATACGGACACCCCCACCATGTCTACTCCACGACTACCCCTACCCTGCAACGTGCAGGGCTAGCCCTCTAGCCTAGAGAACCGAAATGCATATAAGGACGTCGACCGCCGCTGGACGAGTCAAAATATATAATCATGACGCACATGAATGCATATGAAATGCGCCGGTGCATCGTAAGTGTAGTTTTTTTTTTTGTGAAAATTAAATTGGTGCGCGTATTTAATTCGATAACATTTTAAACAGTTTATATGTATGTTTCAGCGCATACATTGCGAACAATTAAATATGTGGCGTGCTGAGCGTCAGAGAATATTGACAACAGTTGTAAGTGACGTTTCCTGAAATTGTATCGGTACGTGCGGATCTGTCGACAGTGTTTTAATCTAATCGTATGTTTATTACAGTATCAGCAGGACATAGCGGTGCAATCGCTAAGTGACCGCCGGGTACTGGGATGCCCCGTAAGTGTCATTTTTATGGGAATTATACTAACGTGCATATCATTCGAAGCTGTTCTAATTGAATCGTACGTTTGTTTCAGCACCAGCATCGTAGGCTTTTAGATGCCTGGCGCGTTGAGCGTGAATGGATGTTGACAGCTCTTGTAAGTGGCTTCATAAACATTGTACTGGTGCGCGCAACCTTTCGACAGTGTTTAAACTAATCGAATGTTTATTGCAGTACCAACAAGAAATGTCTATGCGGTCGTGGAGCGATCGATATTTACTAATGCTGGGACGTCTCGTAAGTATCATTTTATGGAAATTATACTAAAACACACACACACACACATTCGATGATGTTCTAATTGAATCGCACGTTTGTTTCAGCGTCGCCATGACGTGGAGCTCCACGCGCGGGATGGCGATATAGACGCCATTATCCAACTACTCGTAAGTATTATGTTCCTCAAATCATATTGGTATACGTATACCATTCGACGGTGGTTTAATTAAGTTGCGTGTTTGTTTCAGCATCAAGAATACGAAGCCCGCGCTGACGGGCGGATTTGTCGGGAGTTACGTGCACGTATACGGTCAGCACGACATATCTGGCGCGAAGATACAATTGATGTGGAGTTCGCATCGTTTGAGGGAGATTTTTGGAGTTTACCTCGCCTATTTAAGGAGTGAGTATAAGTGAAATGTATTTGTTCGATGTTACACACGCTAATACCAGCGTTTAAATAATTTGGTGTTTTCTCTGTGTGTTGCAGGAATTAAGATCAACCAGATTTTTTTTAATATATATATATATTTTAATAAATGAATTTTTTTTTTTTAATAAATACATATATTTCTTTTTATAAAATAGTGTATGTTTATTAATGACCATCCATGCATGTATACTTAAAATATAAAGTCAGTATTCGCGTCTAACAACGTTCGTATGGGTGGGAGGGATATTCTCACTCGCGGGTAAAGGGGGGTAGTCGCCACTGTCGTTGTGCTCGTCTTCGCTGCGTTTCTCATCGCTATAGAAAATAGAAAAAAATTGTTACATATTCGTTTCTCTGCATATGACGCGTAAAGTAGATGCAATGCGTGTGTATGACTTACATTAGGCGTCGCTACGTATATAATTCCATACTTTATGGACATTCTCCAGCGCGCAAACACCGCCGTCGTTGTGAAACGGGCATCGTGAGGTATTCGTTGAAGCCATAGACTTCAGGTTAGGAACGTCGGGATCCACGGTGTCAGGCTTGATACCGCAATAATCATCGTCAACGTCGTAGCCGCCGTCATCCTCAGCGGTTCGAGCGTTGGTAATCTTTTTCCCCTTCGGCTTGTACACATCGCAGATATCCTCGACGATTATGTCCGGTAGTAGTTGCAGCATCCAGGTATTCTTTTCCGCACCTTTCACGATGGCGAAGTCGATGTTTGCGAGCGCGCTGGCAAGCAGTTCCGGAAGTTTCCAGTATGGAACACAGCCATCCGACCAGCGGAGACCGTGATGATGCTTCGCGAGCCAGGACGCTTGACATTTCTCGAACGAATTCAGGTGATTCCAGAAGTATGGCGGCTCGAAGATCCAGTGGCTGATCGTCGACGTTTCATCGGTATTGCTGCTGCTGTTGCTTGTGCGAATCGCGATCTCTTTCACGACGAAATCACGTTCGGTTTTGAAACCTTGCATGTCGACAACGGCGAACATCATTATTCGTATAAGTAGTAGCGTCGGTGACGAATCAGTAACTGCGGACTTTGACATCCACATCATCGTTTTAAAACAGTAGCAGTATCCGCAGTAGTAGTAGCAGTATTAGTAGTAGTAATAATAATCGTTCACGCACGCACACTATATTAGTTTGCGTACCACGTTGGTTAAAGGGTTGTATTCGACTATACGATCGTGTATCATCAAACAGTACGCGGTAGTATTAGCGGGGACATTTTCTTTGAATTCAAAATCTATTCGCACGTCCACCGTGGCACTCTTCAACGACTCGTTTTGCCTAGAACAATCTATGACCGCGATAGGTGCGTATTTATGGAATTCGATCGCATTCAGCAATGGTTCTCCGTGACCATAGTACGATCGACCGAATTTCTCCTACATATCGTACAGGAGCGCGTATTTATTCCTATCGAAATCCAAGTTCAAGTCGTCCTACGGAAACGCTTCGGAATTTAGGTAGAGTCGAAGGTTCGTGAGATTATTCGAGTCAAATCTGCTCGCGGATTTATCGGGACAATTCTTTCGATCAGTTTGCGTGCCGAATAACACGTATCGAGGTTTCTCGATTTGCGACGTAGCTTTCACGGTCCACGTGTGTTTCGTTGTAGCTTGCAGTAACGGGTACTCGTGCAAGCTCCACGATCGGAAACTCATCGCGATCGGACGACCGCTTTCCAGGATACGCAGCATCGATAGTTTATTCACTTCCTCCAAAACGACATGGGGCATACGCCACTGCACCTTGCGTATCTCCAGTTTCGGCCAAGCAGTGGCGGAGGTGCAGTGCATCACGTTCGTATCGACTCGTGATCGTATGAGGATCAGCTCGTGCCGCGCGTTCATCACGATATGTTTGTAATCCTCGCAGAATCCTAATAACACGTTCAGGGGTACGCAGAAATTGAAAGCACCCGAATGAAAAATGTCGTTATCGTAATCCATGGCATAATTCCAACCAGCATTCGCGAGCACTTTGCTTCTATCGGCCGACAACGAAACGTAATTTTTCAACGTGGTAGTGATTCCCGGATTTCGGCAACGATCGATCTCGACACAGTTCAATTCGTATCGAATCTCATCGAACATGAACGCGACGCAATTATTGTCTAGAACAGCGGTCGTGGACGTTGCCGGACCTGTCGCGTTCTGTGTCGTCAACGTGCCACGACCTTCGATGTAGAGAAAACTTTCGCACGGAAGCGTGTACAGATCTTGTTGCTGTATGGGAATTCTTATCTCGTCGCTATTGTCGAACGTCGTGTTGGCGTACGGATTATACGTGTGTAACTCGATCTTCGTGATACGATTGTCGAAGGTTGGCGTATTCGCCACATCCAGAATAATCGACATCGTGGTTGCGTGTCTAATAGGCAACGATGAATCCTAGCGATCGTAGGAAACGTGCGTTTCGGCGAGTCAACGGCTTGCTTCTCCTTATGGGTCCTCTTCTTACCGCTCCACCAGTCTTTATTCTTCTACTTTCACCTATCGATAAAGGGTCGCGCCGATGACGCGAGACAGAGACGTCTGGAGTAGCAGCGGCAGCGACGATTGATGATTCGTACGTGTGATCTAACACTAACATACTACACACGCGCGCATACGCGTGCGGTCACGCTACCTATCGCGCGGACGTCGTTGAACGTGCAAACGAATCGTTATTTCTTCGCCGCGAAAATCTATAGGACGATCGTATTGATCGACGATGCGTAGCGTTAGATCGTGTATTGCTCGTGCGACGATCGGCAGGTAAATGACGTGTCGCGGAGTTTCCGATATCTTATATCCCGGCGGCACGCGAGGTGAAAATTCGTGGATAGTGTGTACCGGTTTATCGTTGCTGTACGCGCCGGTAGTTACGTTGCACGCTACTCTGATCACGTTAACGTTTATAATATTCACGGGAACGTCGGACTCGTGCCAGATTCTCGGTATTAAGACACGATTCGGGGAAAATCCTAACAACGAGCCTACATTGTTGGGTTTCGTAAAGTCTACAAAGAACGAACAGTACATCTCGCTTTTCATGGTGTTGTTGTTAGCTCGTAGCATTAGAGGATACTTGTCGTTATCGTCGTCATCGTCGTTACCGCGTTTTCGAGGATATCGATCGAGTAATCGTTGCATCAGATACTCGGCGATAGCGTCTAATTCGTAGGAACCGTGGGGGATCGTAATGTATTCATGAGCGGCGTCGACGACGGAGTTGTTTTCGGTGTCATAGTTCACGATGAAATAGAATTTATCGTTGCTCGAGTCGATGTTTGGTATCGTGTGAAACGTCTCCAAGTCCGTGAGTCCTAATTCGTATTGACCATCACTCAACTCTATTGGTGGAAAATAATTTACCGTGAGCACGCTGCTGCGACCCGTTAACGTGAGCGTGAACGACATATCATAGATTACACTTGCGAGACGGAGAGAAAGGAAGTGACGCGCGCGTACGAATACTCGGCAATTTATCGATATTATGTATCTTTATTAAAGAAAATATGGATTGTCATTACGCATGGTTACATTGAAACGAAATCTTAGTACACACTGTTATTAGTACGTATGCCATAATTCCATAGACTTTTGCTGTAAAAATTGCATGCATAAGCGACCGCAATTCATCTCGTCGAAACGTTGAAAACGATTGTGATTGTACGTGATCGTTGTACCGCGTCCGAAATAATGGATTAATTCTGTTGGTGGTCGCAGATTCCCAAAACTATCAAAGTACTGTACTCGTGACCCGCGTTTCGCGTACGCGACACAGTGTGTACCGGTGCCTCGATTCTCGTCCAGATTCGCGATACCGCATTCGTTGCTGCGTGCGCGCGTGGGAAGCGTGTCGCGCATAAACACCCCTCGAAGGAACGGAATGCTGGCGCACTCACGCTCTAATTGCAGGTTCGTCATAGGTTGTTGGTTTATCGCCGCCACCGTCGCCATGCGCCTACGCGATCGTCGTTTTTTTTTTTCTTCGTCTGCACTCGTCGTTGGCGCCGCCGTCTCGGGTTCAAGCCCGCGCCTCGCTTATACGGTGTCAGATGCATCCCTCGCCCTTCCATCGCACGATGATGATGCAACGTCTCTTCCAGCTGTTTTCGAGACACCTTCGAATCGTTGACCGCTTTGGTTATACCAGCCGCTCCACCGGCTAATGCCCCGATAGCTGATAAAGCAGGCAATACGAACGGAAGAAATTGAAGAAAGCCACCGCGTTTCGCCACTCGTAGATTACGATGTCGTCGTCGCAGTTGCGGATGTTTCCTTCCAGACTTTCTCTGTTTACGTTTCTTCCTTCTCATACCCATACCGAGTTTAGTCTTAGCCTTCATCGTTGCCCACACTCCAGTCGCGGCTGCTTTTTCGCCAAAGGTCGCGTCGTTCGCGAATATTCGTTCTCGCGCTCGTTCGGCTAACGCACGATCCGCCTCGTGTCGCCCTTCTAAATCCTTTCGACGAGAGTAAGCGATATCGTGGTATCGGCACGCTGCGTCCAGGGGATTCACACCTTCGTCACCACGAGCCAATCGCTTTGGCAAACGCGTTCCCGGCCCGCAGAACTGATAACCCGGAACGTGCAGTTCGAATGGTAAGCGGTTTATGATACCGTTCACGAGACCCGATCCGATACACTTCTTCTTCTGCTGCTTCCCTACTTCACGAGACGTCGCGATCCTTGATGCGACCATATACCTACGTTAGAATAACCACAATAGCTACTACAATAATAAACGCGTACGCACGCTTAGCCGATCACAGTGATAGTGACCTGCGCGACGCATGCCACGAACATAAATAGTCATCCTTTGTCACACGCGCGCGCGAGTACCTGAGAAATACCGCAAACATGCGATTCTCGAAACAGTCGGACGTTATTCGCGTAACCGCGAACAGAATGCTCGAAGATGATAGGGATGCTAGTCGATCAAACAGACTCTACTCCACATACAGCGTGATGAAAGCGTCGATCGTTGAACGTTTCAATCGCACACTGAAAAACCTCATGTGGAAACAATTCTCCTTGAATGCATCCTATCGTTGGGTCGACCTGTTACCTGCGCTCGTACACACCTACAATCATCGTAAGCACCGAACGATCAACGCCCGACCCGTTGACGTGACCTCCACGACGCGTTTGTCGTTCGCCGCGAATGAACCCCCTTCACCCTCCGCATCGAAAGGTGTTCGACGACGAGCGAAATTCAAAGTCGGTGACAAGGTACGCGTGAGTAAGTTCAAGACCCTCTTTGAGAAGGGATACACTCCAAACTGGTCGACCGAAGTGTTCGAAATCGTAACCGTACAACGAACATGCCCGACGACATATATTCTGCGCGATTCCGTGGGAGAGCCGATCTCGGGTGGATTCTACGAGTACGAACTACATTCGGTCGCGAATCCGGACGTCTATCTGGTCGAGAAGATTATTCGTCGCAAGGGAAACCAGGTATACGTTAAGTGGCTCGGATTCGATTCGTCGCGGAACTCGTGGATAAGCAGCAAGGATATTCTATGATTCTCGATTATAAACGCATTATATGTTACTGAAATAAATAAAAAAATAAATACATATAAATATATACATTGTCCGTTTATTCTAGTATTCATATTCTCCTTCTTCATTTCGTATATGCGTACAATTAATCATAATAAAGTAAGAAAAAATATATACATATAATTTAACTATTCTACGCTATACAATTTTGACTATTCTACGCTATATACAATTTTGACTATTCTATGCTATATACAATTTTGACTATTCTACGCTATATACAATTTTGACTATTCTATGCTATATACAATTTTGACTATTCTACGCTATACATACTATGTATATTAGATATTCGCAAATAAAATGAATAAAAGAAAGAATGAAATGTATAAAGATACAAACATACAAAACATACAAACTGTAACCGTGATACGCGGGGTTACCGGTGGGACGGTGGAGGTACCGTATGGCCAGCTCAGGACGGGGGTCCAGGGCCGCCGATCGAATGATTGAACGCAGGAGTAGAGTAGAGTACGACAGTTTATTTAGGCTTACGGCTACGTACAAAAGATCCCGGCCAGGTCTATGCTGGCACACAGTGTGCGGACGGCTTAATATATAACGCGGGTCCCGGTGTGTATCGCGGCGCGTGTCGCGGCGCGTGTTCGGTCGGTAACGATGCGGCGATTGGGGGGGGGGAGATGGTTTGACCGTTTGGTGTCCGGGCGGGCCAACCCTGCCGATGGACCCTAGTCGAGGAGTCTGTAGTCCGGTCACCCAGTGGGCACAACCCGTGGGTGGATCGGAGACTGTGGAGACGCTCTCGAGAATGGAGATAGCTCCGTTCGGGAGATCGATGGCGGTTGACGGCCTGCTTCCAAAGGATGGCTCACGCTGTCCTATTGGGAACCGTGGAGGTTGTAAAAATGGTACGCAGAGATGCAGTCTGTCGACACACGAAAACTGGTGCTCACACTAGCGCTTGTCTTTCGCAACCACGAGTGTCTGCACAAGAATGTGGAATCGTACAGGATGCCTCTGGGAGAGTTGTACTATGTACGGTCGCTGCTAGGCGGTCTCTCTCAAATAGGCCTATGCCCTCGGCTTATATATCCTCGTCCGCGGAGTTTCGGCGGCGAGAGAGTTAATTACTGTGTACCCTCTCGCGCCTATTCTCGGAACCGCGGACGAGTGGTGGGGGGCAAGACCGTCCGCCACGCGTGGTACGCGTCGTTACGGTCGGGCGCGTGGTGGGGGGGCAAGATCGTCGTCCTACCGACAATAACTCGTTACATCACCTTCTCCTTTCGGAGGACGCGATCTTGCCCCGTTCTCCCATTGACCTTATTTGTTTTATTCTACAGGACGGACATTTGCTTATCCTACGGCCTTAACGCTACCGGTCTTAATTCTACCTTAAACCTATTTGACTTAACCTAGTATTCTTAAACATTTATTCACAAAACAACTTAACCTACTGGGGTTTAGGGAGGGGAGCTGAAGCGTGCCCGGAGCTGCTGGTTTCGCAGCAGTTTCAGCTCCATGAATCCTCCGGGAATGGGGACTCGGTATCTCCGGCCGACCTGAAATGCCTTCAGGTCGAACCGGAGCTCCGTCGGGTGAGATGGCTGGCGCCTCCAGGGTTGTCCGGCGTTCGTGGGGGGGAGGGAAATGGACGGCTCCGGCGGTGGTGGGGTCGGTGTCGGCGGTGGCGGTGGCGGTGGCGGCGCCATCCACTCCTCTGGTGTCGGCCTCGGCATCGGTGGCGGAGTCGGGGTCGGCATCGGCGGTATAGCTGGGGGAAGTGGGATGTCGAGGTCCATTAGGACCGGGGGGCTGTGGGGTCGGAGCGGTGGCTGGCTGTTGCAGGCTGTCGGTTTCTTCGCCGTCGGCCGGGCTGTTGGCGCCTTCGGCGGCGCTGGTGGCGGCGCCTGTGGCTGTCGCTGCGTTGGCTCCGGCGGTCGCCCTTGTGGCCGCTGTGAAGGCGTCTCCATCGCCTTCCACGGTGGTGGTGGCGCTTGGAGCAGCGCCTCCAACAGGGAGGTGGCTGGGCCTGTCTCCTTCGGCTGGCAGGAGTTCCTGGCTGGCTGGCGTTGCGGCGCGGGCTGGAGTGGCGACGCCGGCTGCAGCGGCGGTGCTGGCTGGAGTGGCGGCGCTGGCTGGAGTGGCGGCGCCGGCTGCAGCGGCGGTGCTGGCTGGAGTGGCGGCGCTGGCTGGAGTGGCGGCGCCGGCTGCAGCGGCGGTGCTGGCTGGAGTGGCGGCGGCAGGCGGCTCCTCTCGACTGCCTCGACTACCTGGATCCCCATTGCGGTTGATGGTTTTCGTGGTGGCGGCTTCGTCTTTGCCGGCGGTCCGCGGGCTGGAGGGGGAGGTCCTCCAAAGTCCAGTCGTCTCCTGACTGGAGGAGGAGCTGCTTGAGGTGGCCCCTCTGGCCGCTTCCGGATCCGGCACTCCATTGGGCGGCGTGCTTCGGAGGCCCGGAGCGGTACTGCTTCCTTCGCTACGGCTTCGTGAGATATCCGTGCTTTTGGCGGCATTGTGGATAACCTCCTCTGCGCCGCCGTGGGGTTTATAGATCATTTCGTGTTGGTTTCTCCAGCGCGACAGTGTTCCCGTGGAGTTTGTGGTCGTGGCCACCTGGTGTTCGTCCTTTTGACTGGCGTTTCCCATACTCCGGACGGTGTTGTCGTTGGCCCTGGTGTTTATTTGTCGCGCGGTGACTGGGGTCGGTTTGGGGACGTCTGTACTCCGTGCTTCGTCAGAGGTGTCTCCCCCCTCCTCTGCACGCGGCTTGAGGTCCCGTGTATAGGCTTGGCTCGGTTGGTGGCCGACGCTGGTGACTGCCTGGTTGCCTTCTTGCGGGGGCTGAGCGGCGGCTGGACCGAGAGGGTCGGCGTCTTGCGTCCCGATAGGGAGGCCTTCCTCCTCTCCTCCACAGGGCTTCAGGTCCTGTAGGTGGGCCCTTCGCGGTGATTTCCGCCCATTCTGTAGTAGGACCAGGTTTGGCCCCACGTATTCTTTGACCACGTGGGGCCCTGAGAACTTCGGTGCTAGTTTCGCCTTAAAATTTCTGGCCGCGGATGACAACGGGTGTTCCCTGAGCATGACCTTTTCCCCGATTTGTGGTCGCCAGTCCCGCCGTCGGAGGTTATAGGCTTTTTTCTGGGTTTCGGTGGCCTGTGCTTGTGCGTGGCGGGCGAGGCGGATGGCCTCGTGCAGGCGTTCTAATTCTTCGGTGCGGTTTGTGCGCTGGTCTTCAGTGTCGTCGGTGATCCCGGTGGTTGATTGGCGAATCGCCCCAGGGGCGGCTGGTTCGCGGCCATAGTTTAGATAGGCCGGGGTGTATCCTGTGGAGTCATGGCGTGCAGTATTAAATGCGAACATGATCTCCGGCAGCCAGTGGTCCCAGTGGCGGTGGTCTCCGTTGGTCAGTTGAGCAATCATTGTCTTGATCACTCGATTGACCCTCTCTACTGGGTTACACTGCGGGGTGTACGGGGGTGTTCGCCGGTGTTCAATCCCGTACGTGCGGAGCATCGACGTGAATTCCTTGCTCTCGTACTGGCGGCCGTTGTCGGTTATTACACGCCGTGGGCATCCGAAGCGTAGGGCTATTCGTTCCTTGAAGGCCTTAGTAACGGCGGGGGCTGTGGCCTGTCGCAGTGGCTGTATTTCGACCCACTTACTGAATTTGTCCTGCATCACGGCCAGCATGGTGAACCCTTTTGCTGACCGTGGCAGTGGGCCGACTAAGTCCACGGCGACTACGTCCCAGGGGTTGGCGGCTGGTGTCGTTTGCATTCCACCTGCGGGTGCTTGTTGTAGTGCCTTGTATTCGAGGCATTTCTGGCAGCGGCTTACGTACCTCTTCGCGTCGCGGACCATCCCTGGCCAGAAATAGCGTTGGGCCAGCCGTGCGGCCGTTTTGCTGCCTCCTAGATGTCCAGCGGTGGGTGCGTCATGGTTTTCCCGTAGTACCGCCTCCCTGAGTGGCCGGGGCACGCACAATTTCCATTCTAGTTCGGATCGCGGGCCGTGGGTATCGGAAATGTGTCGGTAGAGGCGCCCGTCCACCACGTGGTATTCTGGGTAACGGTGTGGTTCGCTTTCGGCGGCCGCTTTTATTCGATCGTACCACGGGCAGTCGGTGGGTGCCTCCATGCTGTTGACCTCGTCTTGGGGACTTCCCTCGGGGCGTCGTGACAGGGCGTCGGCGACCAGGTTATTGGCCCCCTTGCGGTACTGGATGTCGAAATCGTATTCCTGTAGTTCCAAGCCCCAGCGTGCCAATCGACCGGAGGGGTTGTCCATTGTACGCAGCCATTTTAGTGATTGGTGGTCTGTTAGGACCGTAAAACGATACCCCTCGAGGTACGGTCGCATCTTCCGGATGCCCCATACCACCGCAAGGCACTCTTTCTCCGTGACCGAGTAGTTTTTCTCGGCGGAGTTCAAGGTGCGGCTTGCGTACGCGATAACCCGTTCCTGGCTATTTATGTCCTGCGTTAGGACCGCGCCGAGCCCCTCGTTGCTTGCATCGGTCTGGAGAGTGAAGGGCAGGGTGAAGTCGGGGCAGGCAAGTACGGGCGCAGTGGCTAGCTGTTGCCGGAGTGTTTCGAAAGCTATTTCCTCCTTCTCGCTCCATGTCCATCGTACCTTCTTCTGTAGTAGGTGGTTGAGGGGGGCGGCGATGTCGGTGAAACGCGGTATGAATCTTCGGTACCACGAAACCATGCCTAGGAATCGTCGGAGTTCCCGTAGGTTAGTGGGGGCGGGTATTCTGGCGATGGCTTGTACTTTCTCGGGGTCGGTTGCGACCCCCCGCTCGGTGACGGTATGTCCCAAATACTGTAACTCGGTTCGACCGAACTGGCATTTCTCTTTATTTAGCTTGAGTCCGGCCGCCCGTAGTCGTTGTAGTACTTCGCGAAGGTTGTCGAGGTGTTCCTCGAAGGTGCTCCCCAGTACGATGATATCGTCGAGGTAGGCAAATGCCCGTGGTTCCAGCTGCGGACCGATGATTTGGTCGAGCAGACGCTGGAAGGTGGCTGGCGCGGAGTGTAGTCCAAACGGCATCCTTCGAAACTGAAACAGTCCCCTTCCTGGTACGGTAAACGCCGTTATCGGACGGCTCTCGTGGTCGAGTGGTATCTGCCAATAGCCATTGGTTAGGTCTATCGTGGATATGTACTTCGCGCCCCGTAACTTCTCTAGGGTGGCCTGGACCTGAGGTAGCGGGTATGCGTCCTTCTCGGTTACCTCATTGACCCTACGAAAATCGATACAGAATCTCCGTTTTCCATTTTTCTTCTTGACCACCACGACTGGGGAGCTCCACGGGCTGTTGGAGGGTTCTATGATTCCCTCCGCGAGCATTCGACTTACCTCCTCGTCGATGATGGCCTGCGTGACGGGATTCTTGGGAGTGTACCTCTGTTTGATTGGCTCTGCGCCTGTTTTAAGGCGGATGCGGTGCTTGGCCATGTGGGTGAGGCCGGTTAGTAAATCGAAACGTCCCAGTTCCTCTACGAGGAATGCTTCTAACTTCTTTCGTTGTTCCTCGGTACAGCTTCGAAGTCCGGGAGGCGAATCGACCGTGACGGCGTCTAATCGTGGGTCCCATTCCTGTTGCCCTATTCGTAAGGTCATCCCCATCGTCCGTTGTGCGTCGATGCCAAGGAGTACGTCGCAGGTTAGGTCCGGGAGCACCGCGCATCGGAAGAATACAAGGCTGTCGGTCACCTGCGCGAAGAATGCGATCTCTTCGCGGATGTGCACCTTCTCGCCGTTGGCTACTTTGACGACCTTGTGCGTTTTGTACGTCGGAATCCCGTTCTCCCGACACCATTTGGCCATTTCGGAGCTTATATAGGATTTTTGTGCCCCTGTATCGATGAGCGCCCGGAACCATCTGTCATGAATCCGTAGCGGAACGTGTGGTCGGTCGTCTGTGTCGGATTTTGCTGAGGCTGATTTGGTGGAACGTTCCGGTCGGTGCCTCTGCCGCCGGTTCCGTTGGCGTTTCCCGAAGGCCCTGGGCATTGGCAGTCTCGGGAAGAAACGCCCGTGGTTCCGCAGCGGCTGCAAAATAGTTTAGCTGGCCGGCGGCAGTCCTGGCGGTAATGTCCTCGCTGACCGCACCTCCAGCAGCACTCTTCTCGGCGGTACCCTTCACCGACAGCGGCGAGTTTCTGACCCCCTCGAGTTTTATCGTCGGCGGGTTTGGCGGGGGCCCTGGCGGCCTCCTCCTTCCGTGCTCGCTCGTGGTCGGTTGCTAGATCGATGAGGTCGGGCAAAGTCGTGAAATCGCGACGGTGAATGAAAAGACGGTATTCTGGCCGTAGGTTCGAGTAGACCCATTCCAACTGATTATCTTCCGAAATATTACCGTGGCGGTACATTAGTCATCGGAGCTGATCGGAAAAATCTGCGGCGGTTTCGGCCGGTCCCTGGAGACGCTGGTGGATTTCCTTTTCCAGGTCGTGCTGCCTTCGCCGCGGGAGGAACCTCCGTTTGAACGCGGTGAGGAACAGGTCCCATGTCGGGAGGTTTCTCTTCTCGACACGGAACCATTGCAACGCCGTGCCTTTCAATATGCCCGGGAGGCAGCGTAAAATTTGCTCCGGCGTGACTTCGTAGCCTTCCTGTAGATCGTCCAATTGCTCTAGGAAGTCTTCCGCTCCTTTTCCTCCATCGAAATGTCCGCCCCATCTTTTCACTCTGTCCATTATATATTGGACAGCCGGTGTACCGTTATCGGTTGCAGGGATCGGTATTTCCGTTTTTCCGGGGGAGAATGATACTAGTGGCGGGTCTTTTGTACCTTGATCGTCTTCTATGGTGGCTACTACGGTGGGTGGAGGGGCTATCGTGCTGGTCTCGGAGTCCTCCATTGTATTACCAGTCCGTAGATGCGCCACTATTCGTGCTCGCAAGGTGTCGATGGTTCCAGTGGCGTCGAGGTGATAGCGCTCCGCGAGTGCTATAAGATCGGCTTTTGTCCTGTCGTACACCCAACCTACCCGAACCATCCGATCGTCCTCCGTACTTCCTAAGGTCCCTGTTCGGGCGCCAAATGTAACCGTGATACGCGGGGTTACCGGTGGGACGGTGGAGGTACCGTATGGCCAGCTCAGGACGGGGGTCCAGGGCCGCCGATCGAATGATTGAACGCAGGAGTAGAGTAGAGTACGACAGTTTATTTAGGCTTACGGCTACGTACAAAAGATCCCGGCCAGGTCTATGCTGGCACACAGTGTGCGGACGGCTTAATATATAACGCGGGTCCCGGTGTGTATCGCGGCGCGTGTTCGGTCGGTAACGATGCGGCGATTGGGGGGGGGGAGATGGTTTGACCGTTTGGTGTCCGGGCGGGCCAACCCTGCCGATGGACCCTAGTCGAGGAGTCTGTAGTCCGGTCACCCAGTGGGCACAACCCGTGGGTGGATCGGAGACTGTGGAGACGCTCTCGAGAATGGAGATAGCTCCGTTCGGGAGATCGATGGCGGTTGACGGCCTGCTTCCAAAGGATGGCTCACGCTGTCCTATTGGGAACCGTGGAGGTTGTAAAAATGGTACGCAGAGATGCAGTCTGTCGACACACGAAAACTGGTGCTCACACTAGCGCTTGTCTTTCGCAACCACGAGTGTCTGCACAAGAATGTGGAATCGTACAGGATGCCTCTGGGAGAGTTGTACTATGTACGGTCGCTGCTAGGCGGTCTCTCTCAAATAGGCCTATGCCCTCGGCTTATATATCCTCGTCCGCGGAGTTTCGGCGGCGAGAGAGTTAATTACTGTGTACCCTCTCGCGCCTATTCTCGGAACCGCGGACGAGTGGTGGGGGGCAAGACCGTCCGCCACGCGTGGTACGCGTCGTTACGGTCGGGCGCGTGGTGGGGGGGCAAGATCGTCGTCCTACCGACAATAACTCGTTACAAACATACAAAACATACAAACATGCAAACATACTATACAATGGGGTTCTCGAGGGACTCGTCAGGCTCAAGTTCGAGGCGCTCGTGGGTCTCGAGCTCGGGGATTCGATAATGTCCCCACGGAAGGGTGCTGACTCGATCGACTAAAATACACCGCTTGTCGTCGAACGGACTGAGAGCGTTCTTTTCCCCACTCACGGAATACACATTATGCTCTTTGGAGCGTATATTGTTCTGTTGAATTGATTTCTCGGTGAGATCGCGGAGACAGCGAATGTAATCGTCGAATTGTATATTATTCGCGACCACGTGTCTCCGCACGCCCTTCACCTTCTTAGTCTCACTCGTAGACCCCACTACAGCGTTAAACGTTCTAGTCGCGTACATCTTAGACCGTAGTCCGACGAACTCGGTCATCAAGGCGCCGTTGTTCTCATCTTTCATGAGTCCCGGAACCTTTTTGTTTACGCGGGGCATACCGTACGGATTGTCCACCGCGTAATCACTGGTGTCGAATCGATCGATGTCACGCTTCATCCTTTCATACACATCCTCGCATTCTACACTATACATTAAACTGTCGGTGTCGGTGTACAGGACCTTACACCGATCACCGAACTTCGCGCGCATATATGCGTAGTGAAATTCATACAGACATTCCTTCGATACGTCGAGCACACTCATACCCACGTATATCGGTTTGTCGAACTTAACTTTCAGTTTGCGCATCTCGATGGCCACCAACTGTTCCGAGAAGATCGTACGACTGTGAAAGTTCGGTTTCGCAATCAGCGCTTCCGCGCCGTAACGACCGTCCCACCGCGTCACCAGTCGCACGTCTACGCGATTCCGCACATTTTCCATTGTCTTCCCATACACCGCGTTATTCATTAATTTAAATAGCGTCTTCTGAAATTCACTTGTGGCTCGCGTCCTCAAACCGGTGTTTAATTGAATATAGTCGCGCAACCAATGCGACTGATCGAATCGTAACACGCGATGAATTCGCGTCACGCGTAAACCGTGTCGGACGCACTGTTTCAGGTAGCGATAATGGATAATGTATCGCTCCTTATCGTCGAGCGTGGCAAGCAACTTTGTTTGTTTTCCTCCTGGAGCGTGCTCGCGCACCGGGCAGAATGGAAGGTCGGCGTGGGCGTCGTGGATCTCCTTGGGATATTCGATGTCAACCTCCAGCAGGTATCCCTCAGATTCCTCGGAGTCCTCGCCGTCGGGCAGGGATGATACGTCGAGCGTGGCCACCGTCGCATCGTCCAGCCATCGAAACCCTCCATGCGGCATAGCCTGCGACATCGCCCATCCGTACAGGTTGTTGACGTCGAAGTACATCAGATACGTCGACGACTTCGACTCGTCGTACATCCCAGCAGGCAGGTGCTTGTTGTTGGCACGCGCATACCTGTGCGAACACTGGCTCAGACCGCCGCGTATGCCACGCTCCACGAACAGTAACATGTCCACGTCCGTTAAAAGCTCTAATCGTACGCCGGTGTACTTTAGCATTGCGTCCCACGTGAAACTCGGTAAAGTAAAATAATGCGCGGGATCCAAATCGTAACTCGCGATACAGTCGGTGCGGAAACCCTCAAATACGTCGGCGAGTAACAACACATCTGTTTTTAAGTACAAATCACTGTACTCGCCCAATGTCTGTACGCGAAAAGTTTCCCACACGTTCACGGCGTGCGCGTAATCAGGCTCCGACGTGACGGTATCGTTCAACCGATTATAGAATGCTTCGCGGGACGGTAAACACATATCATTGAGTTTGGCGTATGACGATACATAGTCGTACGGGAAGACGCCCTTCCTGGTCAAGAGATTGAACTGATCATCCGACAGGGATTGGAACTCGC
This sequence comes from Andrena trimmerana, assembly GCA_951215215.1. NCBI lineage: Eukaryota > Metazoa > Arthropoda > Insecta > Hymenoptera > Andrenidae > Andrena > Andrena trimmerana. Next base: position 14,837,124 of record OX578062.1, read on the forward strand.
GTCGTAGAATCGCGAGTCGATCTTTGCCAAGGTCCGAAGCGAGTTTCTCCAGACTAGCGGCTAAGAACTTCAACGAATCTATGAATCGAAACTTCAATCCCCTCTTCCAATCGTTGTTCTCGGCGTCGATTCCGTTGACGTGTTTCGTGAACGATATGTATCGCTCCTTCGTTACCGGCAGCAGGTCGATCTGCCCCTCGAACGCGGACGCCAACTCCTTAATTATGAAATGCGCGTCGTAGCCTGATAGATTGTGGAATACTACAGGGATCGTGTACGATCGTTGAAATTGTAAATTACACGATACGTGGGCCGCGCCTCGGTACTCACCCGTCGAGTGGCAATGGTCGCGCACTTTTTTGTCCGTATCGACGAATGGTTTCGCGCACACATGACACACGCTCGCGTCATTAAAAATTCGCCACTGCTGCTTCGTCAGCGGGATCATCGATGTTGCGTTCCGCAACCACGAATACGCGATGTTCGCAAAGTCTCGAAGTTCACGCACGAACCATTTCACGCACTCGGAGTCGTGACGATACGCGCGATAACGGCACAGAGACGTGTCGGTGGAACAATGAATGTAGTATCCCACGCTGTACGCTCTGTGTTGCTGGTACGTGTACGTACGACTCCACTCCGCAGGCTTGACGTCCTCCAGCATGCATTCGAAGTCCGCGTACACGACGAATGGTGCTCGTTCCTTATTCTTGAAGTTTTTAAACTGCAACCATTTGTCATCAGCTGACGGCAATTCGATGGCACACTCGTTCAGGCGCTTGCAGTCTACGGTGTGTTTCACCAATCGCTCGGATGAATTGAAGAAGCTGAGGCACCTGCAATGATAATAGCATTAATAATAAGAATAATAATAAAACATAAAAATTAAGAATATATCGATTAAAATATTTTTTAACATACCTCTCGCAAACGAATACTTGACCATTGTGTTTGCCGAGCTGCTTCGAAATCAGCCTCGACAGGCTGCGAATGCACGCGAAATGGTAATGTTTGGAGTCCTTGAGGTCCTGTACTAGTAGCAGGTTGGCGTGTCTCTCTCGCTTGTCTTCGGTTAAACGCAGAGGCGCGCAGCTTTCGTCGGACCATGTGTATACGTTTACGGACACGTCGTTGAACCTCTCGAACTTTGCCAGCTGATCCAACGTCACGGGAAGAGTAATATCGTCCGTGCGAAGTACCGTAGCGTAGTGTGGGTACGACGTGTACCTGTCCCCATGCGTAGCAGCAGGGTGCAAACTAGCCACGACGGCCCACAAGAAGCACGCATTGTCTCCGCTCTTCACGTTCACCACCGCTTTTTTCAAGACGACGGCGTGCGGAAGCGGTATGTAGCAACCGGCTCGAAGTGGATTATGCTTATTTATATTCAATAGAATATTTAGCACAGTCCTTAGGGTCCATCCACTGTCACGATCTTGAAACTCCTCGATTGCCACTAGTGTGGGAGCGACCACGTGCTTCGAATACCACTCGCGCACGCTCGATGTCTCGAATAGTACGCGATTTCGCGTACCGAAACTTTTCATGTCAATATTTTCACCCAACATAAACTCCGCGTTTAAGTTCGTATTCACTGACACGCTCTTATGTTCCGTGATAGCGTCCGTAACGCGCGAGATCACAGTTCGTCGAGCACCCTCTAAAAATCGACGCGGATCGACATGTCCCACGTTAATGATCGCACCGGTTGAAATACGACCTATAAACGCGGATTCCACGTCCTCCCATACGACTTTGGGCGCCGTCGATCGACCCGAAACTCCGAGCCCTACTCGCGAAAACTTTTCCCGCACGATCGCACGTAATGTTTTTATTCGCGTGATCAGCGACACTAGACGTTGTTTCGCGGCCACAGACACTCCTCCGCTGCTCTGGTACTCGATGATGAGTTGCAGGCACGTGTCGCACTGATCCACCCAGTCTCTGAATTCCGCAACACTGCGTAAAAGCTCGGACATCCGGGACAAAGTCCTGTACGCGTCCATGAACGCTTCCATGTTCACAAATAGTTTATTTCCCAGAGACGCTCGATTTCATCCGACTTCAAGATGCGACTTTTCCAGGTGATGCGATCATACTCGCAATCTGGATATCGAAAACTTAATGGTAGAAGGACGAGCGTGGAGTTTCGTGGCAAGCTCGTCCGATCATCTAAAAATCGGACCAATTCCCGACCCAAAAACCTAATCACTGGAATTGCTGCTGTATTAGGAATCAGTACTTCCAATAGTTCGATCATTCCGTTCTCGACGTCATGTAGAAGTGTCAACGGTGTACACACGATCGCGGTAATGTACTTCGTATACTTAAGATGCACGTCCTTATCACCAACGATGCAATATAATGTGCACTTGCTCGCAGTACTATATCGCGCGATATGACGTAACAATTGACGATGTTCGCGTGGCAATTGCATAAATCCGCGTTGAAAGATGCTGATCCATGACGTCTCCGATAATGTTGGTACACTTAACGCGTCGCGGATCTTATGTCTCTCAATCGTCAGTGATCCATCGTCCAACTGCAGCAACGTCGATAAATAGTTCACCCTAACATCGTTATCGTCATCGGAAGAAGATGATGCGAGCAATGCTTCTCGCGCGTCCAGTTCAGCGACTATACACGCTATTTTACTTCGAACACACGTTCGCACTATTTCAACACTACTCATAAGTAATGTCAAACGTTGTTGTTCCGATTCCGATACTCTTCGAATCTTAAAATGCTCGTGGATGAGACGCAAGTACTCATCACAAGATTTGAACCATTCGTAGCACTGTTCGTCGGTACGTAGCAGCGGGATCATCCCCCGCAACAATTCGTATGAATTCACGAAAAAGTTCATGTCCCGTGATACTTATGTACGCGTAATGAGTTTCACGATATTCACTGAGCGACTGAAGGATTTTAATATACTAAGCGCATACCCTATCCGAGATCCTTATGTCGTCATCGCACTATGTTTACGTTAGATGCAGTTCGAACGTATCTTCGTACGAATTCTTTTCACCCGTACACGCTCCCACGACGCTTGACTTGCAGACCTTCGAGAAGGGTACTTGAGACGTCGCCCTGTTCTCGATCGTGGAAATATTCGGAACTCTACCCCGAATAATTATCGCTGCGTGAACGCAACGCCTAATTTATTGCTTCAGGGCCATTGCGTTTTCTCGAGGGTACTTCTTAGAGGCATGATCTTGGGGAAAAGTCAATGCTTAGATATAAACACACGGCATGGCGCGGTTCGCTCTATGATTTCTGAGAAATTATGTACCACCCTCTTTCTCAGAAATCATCATCGAACGCAATGTCGTGTTTATTCCATGGGCTGCCGCGACGATTGATTTACAATAATTATCACTATATGTATACATCATTGCACGTGCGCTGCATCGGTCCCACGATTAAAATATAAATACAGGGTACGAAGAGCGTGCACGTAGACGCCAAAACGCGTTCAATCGTGCTCAGATATAAACATACGGCATGGCGCGGTGCAATGTTTATTCCCATGGACTATCGCGATGATTGATTTACAATAATTATTGTTCTATGTATACATCATTGCACGTGCGCTGTATCGGTCCCACGATTCAAATATAAACATACGGCACGAAGCGCGTACACGTAGGTGTCAAAACGTGTTCAATCCTGTCGCGCCCCATGATTCCTTATCTTTTCTCAGAAATCATGGTCCACCCTCTTCCTCAGAGATCATCATCGAAGACGCGATTTGAATTTCCACGAATCGGTCGCGATCGCGCCTGCGCACCGATACCCGCACGCGTACGGAGATTGCGCGGCGACGACGCGTGCCCGAAGTACCTTAAACATCCAACAGGTGACGCCAATACGAAATATATGAAATGTATGAAAAAAAACCTGGAAAATTTACCAATGCGGGCCCAAATATCGACGTGGACCCAAAGTACCTTAAACATCCAATAGGTGGCGCCAATACGAAATGTATGGAAAAACCTGGAAAATTTACCAAGGCGGGCCCAAATACCGACGCGGACCCAAAGTACCTTAAACATCCAATAGGTGGCGTCAATATGAAAAACCTGGAAAATTTACCAAGGCGGGCCCAAATACCGACGCGGACCCAAAGTACCTTAAACATCCAATAGGTGAACCTGGAAAATTTACCAAGGCGGGCCCAAATACCGACGCGGACCCAAAGTACCTTAAACATCCAATAGGTGACGCCAATACGAAATGCGCGCAACGCCATTTTGAAATTTTGAAAATCCTCCCCCTCCCCTGTGACGTCAGCCCCCTCGCCCACGAACTCGAGCTGCGCGCGCGGCGCCATTTTGAAAATTTTCAAATCCTCCTTCCCCTGTGACGTCATCCCCCCTCATCCACGAACTCGGTCGACGCCATTTTGGAATCCCCCTCCCCTGTGACGTCACCCCCTCACCTACGAACTCGGTACCCCCGCCCCTCCCCACCCCCTCATCCACGAACACGGTACCCCCTCCCCTCCCCACCCCCTCACCCTCGCCGAAGAGCGCGCGGTACCCCCCGCCCCGCCTCACCCCTCCAGCACCATGGTCCAGAACTCTCATAGCCTATCTACTTTCACGCGATGCTCGTTTCGCCTGAAAACGCGTCCACCGTAACCACAGCAACTAAATAAAACACAGTCAAGCGTGGCGTTTGCTTTTGACGACCCCAACACGTGGCTTCGACCAATTTCGTGAAGTGGTGCGAACGGGTGATTTGAAGGATACGCGCGGAAGGAAAACGGTCGAGAACGCGGGAGAGAAGAATGTAAGCGTAGGAAAACAATGGAAGCAACGAAATCTAAGAAGGAAAGTGGAGCTGAAGGGCGAAAGGGACGAAAGTTGCAGGCAAATGAAGCCGAAAAGTCTAGTAAATTTTTTCGAAGCTATTTTAAAGAGGCCGGAGCAAGTGCGTCAGGTATTTCGACATGTCGGTGTTACGTCCCTATTTCCTATTGGGGTCGCGATTTTTCGGAGTTCACGTATTTAACCGCTTTTGAGTTAATCCAGGGATTTACGCTCTGGGATAGTTGAGAGGGATTAGGATGTAGATTAAGATACATTTCTGTTTTTATGATTACCTTAATCGGGTGCGGTGATGGCACGTCTAGCGGAATCAATTTCCACTTGATGGGTGCGTCCGGTTTTCTGTCAATTTCGGGCGCTTGGTTAAGCTTTGGGGCCACCCACTCTCCAGATACTACGGTATGCCCGAATTTTGAAGTCTTTTGGGTCTCTCTGACAGTCGGGGTTTTGGGGACTCCCAAGATCTTAACATCGGTTGCAGGGGTGTTACAAAACTGCCACTTTAATTTACGGAGTTGGACTCGCCGTCCCGCACGATGGTTCCTTGGCATTAGTCTTTTGAAAATTTTAATAATAATTATTGATCGATCATGGGCAACGATCTGCTGTGGGGCACCATTGGCGGAGACAAACGTGATTCTTCCAGATTCGTTTAAATCTATCCCGTCGTTCACGCGCTACGTTTAATCTTTGGTAAGACCGCGGACAACGTTCTGCTCATAGGCGATACCATTAATTAGCGCAACCCGCGAACTGTCAATGTACATTTTCGTAATTTAATTCACTTTCCTTAAGACCAATGCTCAATTTATAGGATGAGGTAAGGGGTAGAAAACACTTCACTCACTGATATAAAAATAAAACAATCACCTTTATTTTCTTTCGATGATGTTTTTTAACACTTTATAAGTTGACTGTATGATATGAATTAATACTGTATGTTACGTCCCTACTTCCTATTTGGGGCGCGATTTTAGGGAGTTCTCGTATTTAATCGCTTTTGAGCAAATCCAGGTATTTACGCACTGGGATAGTTGAGACAACGTTTTTAGATATTCAATATTATTATTCTGTGAAGTATCCTACCTTTCTTATTGTGATATTTGGATTATCTTCCACGAGATGGGACCTGATGAAACCCCTGATATCTCCTTGGCCTGGTCGGGCTTCGGGGTGGTCCACTCGCCAACAACCAGGGTACGCCCAAATACAGGGGGTTTGATTTCCTGCCTGATGATCGGAAGCGTAGCGATGCCAAAAAGCTGGTCGCCGGTCACCGGGGCTTCTCGATAATAACAGTTCAATTTCCTTAACTGCACACGTCGTCACGCACGATGATTTCTTGACATTTGTCCTTTGGTATTTTAAACAGCAATTATTAATTGACCGATAAATCAATCTCCACCTTCCGCACTAGGTGCTACCGCGGGCAACGTTCTGCTCTTCAGCAGCACCATCGGGGAAGGCAAGCTTGATGTAATTGCAAATATTTCATTAGAATTTCATTAATATTTAAACAAATCGCGTCGATCAAGGTTTACGCTTAATTTCTGGTAAAACCGCGGGCAACGTTCTGCTCATAGGTAATACCATCATTCAACGCAACCCGTGAATTATCAGTGTACATTTTCGTAATTTATTTCATTTTACCAAAAGACAAACGTCAAATCAAAGAGGATGGGAATTTGAGGTAGAACACTTCACTCACTTTTAAAATGTTAACAACACCTTTATTTTCACTTGGATTTCTGGTTGACACTTTTTCTAAGTCTTTTACAGTCTTTGCACAAAAAGATTTGTCGATTAAAACTTGAGTATTAATTATACTGAATTTGTTAATTAATGCATTAATTAATTAATTTATGATAATAAATTTTTATGATAATGGTAATGAGCTCCGCGGGTGGTTCGATCCCTTTTTATAGGACTATGGATCACTCCTTCTCCAGGTTTGTCACATGACAATTAAGACGGTGGGAGATGAAATCTCCCAATCATCTACCGTGGGATCCACCTGAAGAATTCTTTCCAGCGGGCTATCCGAGAGTTTTGTTTACTGCAGAATTTGAGCTATTGCACGCCTATTTCGGTGTCTTCTGCTTTACTTAAGACGTATTTCTGCAGTTATACGAAACCCTCAGCAGCGTCAATAGTTAAATTCTTATTTTAATTCATTTTTAGAGGTTTGCGCTATTGGGTTTTCGATGTGCTCTGTACGATTGGTTTCGTACAGCCCACATACTAGGGATTGAAGTTAATATACATCGGTTCCGTATTGGAGTTTGATTTACGGGAAATAATGGGAGGGCAAACTTCTGGCGATGATCAGGAGCGCAGCTTCGTGAAGGTGTTGACTCCGTTGACGGAAGGTGCCTCGGACTCATCAGCTGGCGTCTACTGGTCCCCTTGGTGTGCGCGGTTGGCTAGCTGGTGTGCGGCTACCTCCTTCGTTGTGGTCCTCCTGGTCACTGTTGCCGCATGTCGATTCTTGACTTGATTCTTCTTATTGTAGATTACGGATTACAATGCCTTATTGGCAATATGTTATATATGAGGTGGTTATAATACACCAAAGTACAAAATAGTAAATATACTTGATTAAAGGTTAGATAATAGTAGACTCTACGTCGCGGCACGTGACAGTCGGATATCCAATGCGTCTGAACTTGCTACGTTGGATTACGATGGTGGATCAAATTCCAGTGTATCACAGGAGGAGGTCAATTCAGTGAAGTGTAATGTGGTAAAGGACTCGGCACAAGAACCAAGCAGAGGTGGAAGTGATGACGTTGAGCGCATTGACGAGTCTGAATCTAGTGAATTGGAGCCTACAATTGTGATTCCAGAAGTGATTGAACAGGCGTGACATTGGACTTCTTAAATTCGACACGAACACAGGGAAAACACTATTGTCTGACTCGTTGAGGACAGAAATAATACGGCTGACTGCAAAGTATTTCCAGAATAGCGAGGGACCTTTCGCTCCGACAAATAATCGTTGTATGAACAAAAATTGGTTCAAGAGGAAATTAGCCGATGGCCGTGGTGAAGAAGTCATTCGCTCATGATTGATCTATTCTCCGAGTAAAATGTTGGCATTTTGTTTTTGCTGCCTTCTCTTTTCCGCATCAAGCCATCAGTCTGCATTGAAACAGGAAACAGGTTTTAACAATTGGAAAGCTCCCGAAAGGATGGGCGTTCATGAAAATCCTAAGATACACCTCGCTTCCTTCACAAAATGGAAAGAAGTGGAAATAAATCTAGTTGAAAATAGAGGAGTAATTAATGTAGAACTTCAGGCACAAATTGAAAGGGAAAAAGAAAAGTGGCGTGAAATCTTGAGGAGAGTCCTTCATTGCATAAAATTCCTTGCTACACAAAACCTACCGCTGCGGGGGCACAGGGAGTCATTTCAGACGACCGATGACTCTAACATGGGTAATTTCCTAGCCTTACTGAAACTGCTTTCCGTTTTTGATCCTGTCATGAAAGAGCACCTAGTTCAAGCAGAAAAACATCCAGGATCAACATCTTATCTTTCACCAAGTGTGCAGAACGAATTCATCCACCTAATGGCATCCAGTGTTCGGCTGAGGTTACTAAAAAGCATACGTAAAGCCAAGTATTATGGCTTAATGCTTGACTCGACTCCTGATCAGGCACACCGAGAGCAGATGTCTGAAGTTGTGAGATACGTAGAAATTAATTTTGATACAAAAACAGTCCGTGTTAGAGAGTCTTTTCTTGGCATTATTGAAATAAAGTAGAAGGATGCGAAGAGCTTGGTTGACGTAATTGTGAAGCAAGTAGAGGCGGACGAAATGAACATAGGAGATTGTCGGTCCCAGTGCTATGATAACGCTGCTGTGATGGCAGGACACAAAAGCGGCGTTAGCCAACGAATTAAGGAGAAAAATAACCTGGCGATGTTTGTAAATTGCGACAATCACTCACTCAACTTGGTGGGTGTGCATGCAGCAAAACAGGATCCATTGATGGTGACGTTTTTCGGGACAATCGAAGCCCTGTATGTCTTCTTCGCTCGTTCAACACAGTGCTGGAAAAAACTGAAAAACGCCGTTCCCGTGTTTTTAAAGTCGGAGTCAAAAACTAGGTGGAGTGCAAGGGTGGAAGCTGTGAAGCCCGTCAGCAAATATATTGAAAAGATTCTTTCAGTTCTTCAGGCGATGATAGGCGATAAGGACGAGAACAGTGAAACAAGAAGTGAAGCGGAACAGCTATCCAAATGCTTGTTAAATTACAGATTCCTAACTTTATTAGGATTTTGGAACGGAGCTCTCATTTCAATTGACCGAGTTCAAAAGAGACTGCAAGACCCTACGATAAATTTCCACGATGCCGCCCTGGATTTGAAAGGTCTCAGAGATCATTTTTACGCCGAAAGAGAAACTTTAGTCAATGAGTCACTGGATACAGGATTCGCCCTCTGTCAAAAATTTAATATTGAGGTTGAGAGACGTCGAAGACGAAAGAAAATGATGCCCGGCGAGAGCGCGAGAGACGCAGGATTAACCGCTAGACAAGAAATGAAGAAAGTCATGAAGGAATCGTCTTCACATGGAAATGGACGAAAGATTCGCTCTGTTGCAAGATGCCGATTCAAAGCTCGGGTTCCTTCTAGACGTCAACACACTGTGTTACGGTGTTGAAAATATCAACTTAAAAAATATGTGCACAAGTTTGGGCAAAAGCTACAGCTGTGATATTAATGGGGAGCAGCATTATGAAGAAATTTTGGATTGTAGAATGTTGCTTTTGACTCGCACTGTGAAAATTTCAAGGCCCGAAGGGCTTCTCAATTTCATCGTACAGTATGGAGATGAGGGCGTTTTCCCCAATCTGAGTATTGCAACACAAATAATGTTAACCATTTCAATTTCCATTGCTAGCTGTGAGAGATCATTCAGTAAGTTAAATTTGATTATTTCCTACTTAAGAGCATCTATGGACCAAAACAGACTGTGTGATCTTGCCCTATTAAGTGTGGAGAGAGAAGTGGAAAGGAACAACTTTGAGGACATCATAGACAAGTTTGAAGCAGTGAAAGCTAGAAAAATAGTAATGTAGTTTGTACATGATCGAGAAAATAAAATGTTTTATGTTATTAACAAAGAATTAACAAAGAAATAGATAAGAAATGATGGAATTGGAATGATATGCATGGGGGAGGGGGGCGCAAATTCTACGCTTGCCCTAGGCACTGTTGACACTAAATACGCCACTGATAAGAACTTTAATTAAGGATATAGCTAATTATAACCCCTTGTGCTGAAATGATGTGTGTAGCACGGCAGCTTTCTAGCTTTTAACACGGTGGTTGTCAAAAACTGTGGCAGATTTTTCATTTTTTGAGGTTAGTTGTAGCAAGTTCTGTCCGGGACCTTTTTTATGGAATTATCCTATCTTCATGTACCTTAAGGGGGTAGACACGGGTAATGCAGCGCGCTGTAATACCGACATAATGTGCCCGAAACATGGGTTTGGGGGGATACGTTTTTCGTCCTTATATGAGCAAATTTTGGGCTGGATGAGGTCTCATTCGAAAGAGGAAGGTTCAGTGCACAGCGCTCTGGTCATGGTTCGACGAAATTGTGTTGATATCTAATAATACGAGTGTTCAAAGTAGAGCAAAAGTTGACAAAATATAAATAGACATGATTGTGTATGATTGTGAATTTTTTCAGATTTTTTCGTTGCAACTGCTAAGTGCAAGAAATGAAAAACGCCAAAAAATGTCGAAAAATGAAGATTTCGTGTTGAAGTTTTCGAGCGACTAGATTTTTAATTTTACAGTAGTTAGGTATTGACATGACTATTATCTACAATTTTTTTCATATTTTTCGGTAAGGTGCGCCATAGTTAAAAAAATCAGAAAACGATATTTTCGAGATATTTCGCGTGAAAACGTGATAAATACTTTCAATTTTTGCATTTCCGTCATACAGTGAATGCATTATATGATTTTTAATATCTCTACATTCGACAGAGTAATATGTAAACGGAGGGAATCAAGTTAATATGCTTAATTGGAAGTGTATACGCACAATATATCATATGGTACGAAAGAATAATTCAGCGCCGCAGTTAGCGGAGTGGTTAGAGGGAGGTGCTGGGGCTGTGCTCTCGCGTAGCTCGGTAGCAAATTCTATAAGCACAAAAATAAAACACAGTATTATTTTAAAGTTACGTGCAATACTATAATAATTTTGCGCATGTTAGCGCCTGAAAATAACGATATTATCACAAATACGTTAGGGGCTACCCTCCCAAACAAAGAAACCTATAAGCCATGCGGTCTAATAGGTTATAAAATCGAAAAATTCGATAATAACCAAATAAAGGAATTCGTAAATATAGGAAAAAACACCGGAACTACAAAGGATGACGTACAAACGCAATTTGAAAAGTTTATACGAGCCAAAAACAAAATTAGAAAAGTAAATCCTATACCAAACTATAAGGTTAGGAAGCCAATTACAGAAATGAAAATACACATATTACTGGCCGAAATGAAGCCAAAAGGAGGAACAACAACAAAAAAGAACAAAAACCAACACAGCAATGCAAGTGAGAAGCTACATAAAGATTTATTAAGCACAATAAATGACATGAAAAAAACTATTATAGACTTATCGACCCAACTAGAAGAGGAAAGAGCGAAAAACAGGAAAAGAGCACCAAACACAGAAAATATCCCTGAAACAGACAGACATAGAGAACAGCAGGACACAGAAGCAATCAAACATAGTTATAATTTAACCCAAGAGACTGATCCACACAAAGAAAAGAAGGGAGAAAATACGTACAAAAGACCTCGTCAAAGCCAACCAGCTCACTTACATCAGGGAACATCAGGGCCCAGCAGGGAACTCAACAGGGATCCATTGCCAACACCAAGCCAGGAAATGGATTGTGAAGTCCAAAATAATCAGTGGTGCGATCAAGCAATCAGCCAAAGCGATGACGAGGACCTCCAAGAAGTTCCTAACAGACCTATAAGTACAAATATGGCTAAGCCACCTATCATAAATATTGTAAATACATCACAACAGGTATCTTATAGATTATTTAAAGAAACATTAGGTTTAAGCAGCTTTATAATTAAACGTCTAAATAGTAATAAGCATTACGTACAATTAGAAAATTTAAGAGAGTACAAGACTGTATTAGAAGCATTAACCCAAAGAGGAATTAAGTATTATACGTTTACTCCTAAGTCGTTAAAACTCTAATATTAAAGGGCATAGATCCCAGTTTTTCCTCAGAGGAAATAACAGAAGAGATAGAATCACTTAAAATCGAGAAAGTAAGACTGATTAAAGTTATAAACTTTGTTACATCAAACTCCGTTAGAAACAATAAAAGTCTTCCACTATTCTTAGTCACAATTTCGCCTGAGAGTGACATCAATTCACTAATAAAAGTTAAATACCTATTGCATCATGTAGTAAGCTGGGAAAGATTAGCCAAAAAAGAACCAACAATGTGCCTGCGATGCCAAAGATTTGGGCATTCTGCCATTAATTGTAATTTAGATTTTAGATGCGTAAAATGCGAGGAAAAACATGAGCCTGGTGATTGTACCCTGATAACCAGGTCTGCCGGCAGATCAGGCGTCGTCTATGTCCGCATTCAACTACGGTTCTGCCTGCAGACCCTGACAAGGCAGGATCTGCTGCGGATCTGCCGTTCATCTGCCGGCAGATTCGCAGCAGATCCTGCTGCCCGTCTGACTCATCCAATAGCGCCATCTGAAGTCAGGATCTGCTGCGGATCTGCCGTCCATCTGCCGGCAGACCCTGCCTTGTCAGACCCTGCTGTCCATCTGCTGACAGATTGCAGGCAGGGTTGTTATCAGGGTAAAATTAAGAAGGGGGAGAAAATAGATTTAAGAAAAATATACTGCGTGCGTTGCAGAGAATATGGACACCCTGCATCTTATAAAGGATGTCCCAAATACAGAGAAATTAAAAACAGGTTAATAAACAGAAACAATAATAGAGGTGAAAAAAAAAATGAGGATGTGAATTCTATTAAAAAATCTTTAGAAACACATAGATTTAAACCAGGCATATCTTTTGCGCAAATAGCCAAGGGCAATAACAACTTTATAGATATTGGACAATCTCAGATCAATTCACAAAGAGGAAACAGGAATGAGGGGCCGTACACACAACGGTTCTCTGAACTTCCAAAAAGCTCAACAGGGTCTATACAAGCGAACAGTCAAATAGATTTAGGAAACATTGTAGGAGAAATGAAAAACTTCATTTCGCAACAATTGGCAAGACTAGAAAATTTAATTTCCCAAAACACTAGCAATATTAGCAATTTACATGACATGTTCTTTGGTCTTAATGACGATCAAATAGATCCTAATTCCAATGTAATAGACTTAACTCAAAAGAATAGTGGATAACACAAACAATTCACAATTAAAAATAATATCTGCTAATGTAAATTCTATAGTTACAAACGAAAGAAGACATAACCTATTAAAATTGTTACAAGAAGAAAATCCTGACATTGCCCTTCTGAATGAAACCAAATTAAAACATTTTCATAGACCAAAATTTAAAGAGTATGACATACTTAGAAATGACAGAAAATCAGCAAATGGGGGAGGAGTTGCCTTGTTGATTAAAAAAAATATCAAATATGAACAAATAGCAGTTAGCCCACATTTTGAAATACTGGAGACTGTTGTGGTACGGATAGGACTGAGGAGTGACAAAAGTCTATTTATAATATCTGTGTACGCATCTGGAATTAAGGCAAATGAGTTCATTAACGAATTAAGTGAATTATTTAGTACATTAACCTTAGACAATACAAATAACTATTATATGCTAGCAGGTGATCTCAACGCCAAGCATACAATCTGGAACAACTCTTATTATAATGGTAGAGGTCTAGCCCTTGCAAACTGGGTAGCTGATAGGGAAATTGATCTCAGGCTGTCTCTAAGAGGCAATAATATACCCACATTTCCAAGGAGTAACGCCTTCCTCGACATCGCTATACTGGACAGCAGACTAAAATTAAACAACCTCAACCCTGAGGATACACTACAAACTATAGACATTGACAGTGACCACAGAGCCATTGAAATACAATTCTCACTTCCCCATTTAAATGATCAAATAGCGTTAGAAATACCACAGATCACACTTAATTATAATAAAACAAATTGGGAAGACTTCCAAAAGTTTGTGTCGGAAAATGATAATCTTAATATTCCACACAATAGGAATCTGAGCAGCGCCGAGATTGATGAGTATCTGGAAAAAATAAACTACTTTATAAAAAATGCAATACATATAACAGTGCCCAGATTTGAAGGTATAAACTCAACAGAAGTATACATAAATGGAAAAATCAAAGACCTCCTCAAGACCAAAAGTAGATTGATTACTATCCTTAATAATGAATTCAGACACCCATCCTCGTTAGCATCAACCATAATAGTTAGAACCAAATCTTGCATTAAGAAATGCAAGATAGAGATAAAAAAAGAATTCGAAAAATCGGTTAACAAATACTGGGAAAACAAAATTAAAAAAATTCCCATAAATTCATCCAACATGTTCCCTCAAATTAATTCAATCTTTAGACCAAAAGAAACGACGGCACTACCGAATTTAACAATAAAAATGAATAACACAAGCATATTAGCTAAGGCTAACATTGACCCGCAACAACTCCAAAAAGATAAAAATGGTAATTATATTATAAATAAAGAAAAAGATAAGAACGACATAATTGGGACAAATTTCTCGACAGTTTACTCCCAGAATAGAAATATGGGCAAAACAAGGCATACGGAATTAATCGAAAAAAAGTATAATGACATCACTGACGGTCTGGTAGCCTTCAATAATGGGAACACGTCATTGATGCAATTTTCCGACGAGAATCCAGCCAGTGACCCCCATTGGGAAACAGACATTTATTATTTTCATTCTCCCTTAGAGACTCTAAAAATTTTCAAATCTATTAGCAATAAGAAATCAGCGGGTACAGACGACATACCGAACATAGTTTTAAAACATCTACCCTTCAAAACCATTCTAGATTACAATATTTTATTTAATAACTGCCTTAACAACTGCTACTTTCCAAAAGTATGGAAAGTGGCAAAAGTAGTGCCCATACGGAAAAAGGGTAAAGACCCAACAGAACATACACTCAGCTCAAACGATTGTGGCCGTTCGAGATTCGATTGCATTCGAGCTTACCAGGGTCCGCTTTTTCACATCGCTAACATTCTACAGTATTTCATGAACATGGTGAGGGCACTGCCAGGCCACGGGTTCCCGTCTAGAACACTTCTAATTCATGATGAAACACCACTGTGGCGGCATTTGCCTATGATTGTCATAATTATATAAATCTGCGCGATCGGCTCTGTTCACGATGCTGTAGCGTAAATGACGCCAAAAATAAATGTCAAATGACTTTTATTACAATGAACCTAAAAAAAATCAATAATTTTGAGACTGTAAACGATAAATTTGTAATGTCCAAAATAAATAAATTAATGGATTTATAAATAAATAGAGCGGGATGGTGGGGTAATAAAGAATAGAATGGAAACAAATGTTATATATTTCGTAGAGATGGCGTGGGTTAGGACATGATGTAAGGACATAAGGTGTGCTCGTGCGCAGCCTTCCAAATTAGCCAATAACGTGCCCTTCCTAAGATCGTCCATATTGGATTGTCAACCAATACGACAGTTGCATTCAAATCTGGTAACGTAACAGTACATACTGTTGCGAGTCTCGTCACGATATGTTTTCTGGTAGAATGAAGTATTACGCTACACGAAGTTAGGTAGTACATTATAAACCCCATAATGTAACTAGGCGGCCATATTTTAACATGGCGGAAAGTGGGAAGGCGCAGTAGAAGACGGAACTGAGCTGCCGGTCGAGCACACCTTATGTCCTTACATCATGGGTTAGGATACCAGAATACTGAGATGTATAAAGTCTTGTGGTATTTTATTCCTAGCAGTCCTCATAGATTAAAATCTAAGACGCTCATTATTAGTGGAAATGTGTAGATGTGTCAAAATCAGCAGACTCGGAGGGCGCGTCATTATAGAGTCACAGAGCAATAGGTATTACATTTTTAATAAAAGACTTATTGAATAAGTCAATACCCACACAGCACCATAACTTTGCAGCAACGTCTCTGCAATATTGCGGTGCAAGATTGCAATGTTGCGCCATAACATTGCAGAGACGTTGCAGGTTCAGTCCTATGTCCGCCTTCGCAATATTGCGGTTGTCTATTTTTGCAATGTTGCGGCAGCATTGCAAACATGTAGTCCTGCAACGTTCCGGCAATGATTCTGCAACGAAACGGCAAAATTGTGGCAATGATCCTGCAACTCTTCATAAATATTGCGATGCGAGATTGCAATGTTGCAGCGCATCATTGCAGGGCACTTGCAGGTTCACTCCTATGTCCGCTTTAGCAATATTGCAGGAGTACATTCCCGCAACGTTTCGGAAATTTTACTGCAATGGTCCCACCCCAACGTTTCAGGCAGTGAGGGACGCGACGAACATCAATGTGTGCAGAATCGTAGTAGTATAACGCCCGTGTGTCTTTTTCTCATAGAAAATATTTTTACCCCAGGGGGATTCGAACCGAGGACCTGTAGAGTCGTAGACGAACATTTTACCGCCGCAGCTACAACTGCTGATTGATAAGATTGCTTACGTATTCGAACTTATACTCCTACCGTGCAAAACTTTAAACTCAAATTGTTCAAAAACGAAGGCTCATTTGATAAACCTATTAGGGATTTTTAACACTGTAGGTGCGGACTCTAACTTTAACCGGGTGTCATTTTAGGTTAGGTTGGAAAGTAGTCTTTAGACTAAACCTTTGCATTTGTCTTTTCATCTCTCTTTTCTCTTGCTTCATTGTATATACGTGTTTGTGCAATAAAGACGTTTAATAATAATAATAATAATAATAATTTCAAACATTAAAATATAGAGTATCTACTCTATCTAAACAAATTAAATTCATTTTCAAATCTCTCCTATAATTTAAATTCATGTACAAACAACTCTCACAATAACACTTTTTTCATATCTTCAACGGCCAATGAGAAATTCTAGCATATCCAGTTAAAGGAAACATGCTGTAGAATCTACTCGATGTCATATTTCAAATTTCGTCAAAGTCATAGTTGTTTCAGAATATTGCTGTACTGTTTCTACAATATTTTTACTACAGTGTTGCACGGCAATATGTAGGCAATTTTGCTGGGTCGTTGCCACTGAAACATTGCACATCGATGTGCGCTCAATATTGCCGAAATATTGTAGGATTGTTGCTAGTGGAACATTGCACGGCGATGTGCGCGCAATATTGCCGAAATATTGTAGGATCGTTGCCAGTGGAACATTGCACGTCGATGTGCGCGCAATATTGCCGAAATATTGTAGGATCGTTGCCACTGGAACATTGCACGTCGATGTGCGCGCAATATTGCAGAAATATTGTACGATCGTTGCCAATGGAACATTGCACGGCAACGTTCTTGCAATATTGCTGCAATATTGTAGGATCGTTGCCAATTAAACATTGCACGGCAACGTTCCTGCAATATTGCTGTAATATTGTAGGATCAGTGCCACTCCAATAATGCACGGCAATATTGCAGGAACGTTGCTGCAATATTGCAATGCAACCTGCAACATAGCAATATTGCAGCAACGTTCCTGCAATACAGCTGCAACGAAGTGTGCTGTATGGGTATAAGTGTAAATATATAAATAGTTTTTACATATTGTATATAGTGTATATAGTTAGTCTTAAGGGGTCACAAATGCGAAGGGTGAATGCGTGAGTGATGTGTGAGTGTGTCAAAACATTAGCTGTAAGTACTCAGCCCTTATGAAAGAGGCTAGACAGGCAATGCCCTGGTTTTTATGGAACGAAACCGTTTCTTTTCCGGATCCTACTTATACATATGTTACCCTCCCAACATGAGGGAAAAGGGAAAGGAGAAGAGATAAATTAAATATAATCAATAGATATTAAGGATACTTTATATGATTGCGAGCGTCGTTTACACGATCTGTGAATCACCTTTTCATTGTTTATTTTTTGATAAGTAGTTTATTCACTACATTTGTACAAGATGTCACTGTTAACCTTGTACTTAAATGAATAAAGTATATAAAAAAAATTAAAAAAAACGGAGTGGTTAGACTGTTAGACTCCAAAACCGCTGCATACTCTCTTTTGTCGTAGGTTCGCACCCAACCAAGGTCCAATTTTTTTTTCATGATATAAAATTTTTTTCATCGTTGATTACATGACAATACACGATATTCATTTGAAAATGTTTCTAGAATATTTTAAAAATATTTTATCATAAGGTTTCCATAAAAATAATTTAAATGCACCGCCGCGCCGGCCGGTTTTCTACCTATGTATTGTTCTAGCTCCGGATAGTTTTTAATTATTTTGTCAATGGAATAGATGTGTGGTATTGGCTTATGATACGGATTCTGAATCCACTGGTTGGATTCGCCATTCTTTTATCAACGTACACCGTCCTCATTCGATTGTGGTCGCAGTGCGTCCGATTAATGGCTGATTTAAAAAAATTATATTATGTTGTATTATATTATTTTATTGATCAGGGAATCAGACACTAACAAGGAGAGTATTTTAGAAACCTTATGATAAAATATTTTTAAAATATTCTAGAATTTGCTACCGAGCTACGCGAGAGCACAGCCCCAGCACCTCCCTCTAACCACTCCGCTAACCGCGGCGCTGAATTATTCTTTCGTACCATATGATATATTGTGCGTATACACTTCCAATTAAGCATATTAACTTGATTCCCTCCGTTTACATATTACTCTGTCGAATGTAGAGATATTAAAAATCATATAATGCATTCACTGTATGACGGAAGTGCAAAAATTGAAAGTATTTATCACGTTTTCACGCGAAATATCTCGAAAATATCGTTTTCTGTTTTTTTTTAACTATGGCGCACCTTACCGAAAAATATGAAAAAAATTGTAGACAATAGTCATGTCAATACCTAACTACTGTAAAATTAAAAATCTAGTCGCTCGAAAACTTCAACACGAAATCTGCATTTTTCGACATTTTTTTGCGTTTTTCATTTCTTACACTTAGCAGTTGCAACGAAAAAATCTGAAAAAATTCA
The DNA here is from genome assembly GCA_951215215.1 of Andrena trimmerana. Taxonomy (NCBI): domain Eukaryota; kingdom Metazoa; phylum Arthropoda; class Insecta; order Hymenoptera; family Andrenidae; genus Andrena; species Andrena trimmerana. The sequence continues at coordinate 14,856,198 of OX578062.1, forward strand.
CAATCATACACAATCATGTCTACAATATTTCAGATTTTTTTTAGAATTTTTGCTGACCATTAAATACGGAAAATATGGCAAAAACCGAAAATTCGAATTTACCCTATAACTACCCTCCTGGTTGAGATAGGGGGTTGAAACTTGGTGTACAATGTTTTCCTGTGCTACAATATTGAAAGGTGCATTGCCATCTAAAATCGGTTCCAGGGCACTTTTCACTATGCTTATCCAGCTAGACCCTTTAAACCGATAGGGAGAGTAAATCCCAGCACACTCAAAACCACTGATACTGTTCTGGGGTACAGCTGCTCGCATATAACTACTTCCAAATAGTTGTCCCACTTTTCTTAAAGTAATTACTTGCCCTGGATGACTTCTTAAGTACGTTGAGCACTCTTGGCTGTAATAAGTTTTAAAAGGTTTCATAAAACTTATATCCAGAGGTTGTAATTTGTGCGACGTGTGTGGCGAAAAGCATAAAATATGCACATTTTTTCTCTGGCTGCTAGGACAAGTGCTAGATTTTTTACGTGCGTGACATGTGCATCCAATAATAAAAGGACTGGATCATCCTCTGTCGGTTTCGCAAACTTGCAGAAATGGTTAAACCACACCGGATAAAAAATTTCCATTTGCATCCATCCTGACGGATCAGACACAGCCAGTGTATCAGGAGGGCAACCATCTTTCAACTCCAAATTTATCTTTTTCCTCGGGAATATTACAAGCGGTGGAATAAAATTTCCTGCAACATTGCAGCAGAATACGCATGTACTTGTTTGACCACGTTCTGCTGAGTCTCTTTCCTTTGTAACTAATTACCTGTGGTATATGGTTGGAAATTGTGGATATACCAGATTCGTCAACATTATAGATTCCACATGGTGCAAAGTTATATTCATCTAGTAAATTATGTAATAAGTCATTAAACTTATTAACCACAATTTTATTGAAACCGGATGCTCTTGCCAGTGATGTTTTCTCTGGGGTCCGCAGTGTTAGCGATAGGTGTCGCTTCATAAAACTTTGATACCAATCTTCTCCAGCTATTTTATTATGTTTATTAAATCTATGTTCAATTTGATTCAGTGAAGTCAAATGCCAATTTTCTAAGCTCCATCGGTGTTAAACCAAAATATATTCTGTCTATTTCTAGTATACAGGGTGTCCCACCTAAGACTGGACAGCCGGTTTTCTCCTAAACTATTGGAGATAAAAATATAAAAAAAATAGGAAATTGCATGGTTCGAGGGGGCCAATTAATTAGCGCGAACGAATTTTCTTATCGATTATTATTTTAAAAGATACGATGGTCAAGTTCGGTTTTTCAAATGGAACTATTTTTTTTGAACACCTGAGTTGATAGTGCGTTCCAAGACAAATTCAATAAGCTTTAATGTATACACTTTATTTTCACTGGTTTTTAAGATATTGCGCTTGCAAATTTACTGATTTTCACTGGAAGAAAACTGTCTGGTATAGCACGGACCGGGGACGGTCTTACTGGCGTCACGGGTGGCACTGCCTGTTGAAATAGATACCTACCTGCCAAAGGTCTACGCCAGGAATGGCAGGCCCAAAGGCTGGACAATTCTTTTCCGCCAGAAATGCTACTTAGGTAGGTAAGGAAAGTAGAGACATGATGGGGAAGCTAAGGAAAAATGCAATTGAAGTGGTGATTATTGCTATTAATTAAGTCTTTATTACTCCAAATACAACTATAAGTTAATGATTTAACATTTTTTACACACTTTGGACTATCTGAGGTCAGGCGTCTAAGTGATTAAACTTTACAAAACAGATGGGAAAAAACCGTCCTCCCCCACTCGCTTTCGCCAGCGACCACACTATTATAACACAGTGGCTTCCTAATGATGTATTTGTCACGTGCCTAGCGTCTTTTAATTAGGGATTAGGGAGATGCCCCATCTTACCTCGCTACCCCGTCATACTTGTCATACGAAACAAGCCGCGATCCACGAGCCGTCTGATCGGTCATGGCTCCGCTCGCCCGGGCTCGCCAAGCCGACTTGACGAGCTAGACGAGCCGAGCTAGTTCGCGGTGCCAGGAGCAGTCTGATTCCACCTGGAGAGTAGTCGGGTCACACACTGCACAAATGATACAAGGTGATTCTGAAGCTACGCCCGTCGAAGGATGCGGCCTGGTACCCCATGGCGAGGACAGCCCTTCGCTGTGTCTCACCCGATTTTTATGGCTTTTTCCGGAAAAAGGTATGAATCCTGGGCCGAACGTAGCGAATTGAAGTCGACCCTCCACAGTCGAGGGTGAAATATCAATTATAGCGTATTAAGAAATTCTTTTCTTCATCGTATCGAAAGGGAAGTGACGCCAATGGATTCCTTATGTTTTTCTGATGAAAATCATACCAAATGTCATACAAATCGCACTACTTTGACACAAGCCATTTGTATTCCCTATTTAAAAGTTGTCCGATTTACACGACATTTGTAATGATTTTCATCAGAAAACCCCAAGGAATCCATCGGCAACACTTCCATATCCATACGATAAAGAATAAAGAATTATTTTATTTCTTAAACAGATGCAGGGTAATTATGGACCTACGCCCGTTAAGGAGATGCGGCGGCCTGGTACCCCGTGGCGAGGATAACACCCCGCAGTGCCCATCGAATTTTATGGCTTTAGACCCTTGAAGGGGTTTGAATACCATTAAAATCTGAAGAATGTCTAGGGTTTCCGCATTTCTCTTCAGATCTTTTCAAAAACGACACCCTTCGATTTCTTATGTTCCGCTGATGCAATTGACACCAAGAACGACATAATTCGGACCATAATGAAGGAAATTAAAAATTCATTTCCATAATCTCAAGCTAATTTCGTTAATAATAGTCCGATTTGCATGATATTTGGTATGATTTTCATCAGAAAAACATAAGGAATCCATTGGCGTCACTTCCCTTTCGATACGATGAAGAAAAGAATTTCTTAATACGCTATAATTGATATTTCACCCTCGACTGCGGAGGGTCGACTTCAATTCGCTACGTTCGGCCCAGGATTCGTACCTTTCTCCGAAAAAAACCATAAAATTCTATGGGCACTGTGGGGTGTTGTCCTCGCCACGGGGTGACGGACGTAGCTCCATAATTACCCTGCATCTGTTTAAGAAATAAAATAATTCTTTATTCTTTATCGTATGGATATGGAAGTGTTGCCGATGGATTCCTTGGGGTTTTCTGATGAAAATCATTACAAATGTCGTGTAAATCGGACAACTTTTAAATAGGGAATACAAATGGCTTGTGTCAAAGTAGTGCGATTTGTATGACATTTGGTATGATTTTCATCAGAAAAACATAAGGAATCCATTGGCGTCACTTCCCTTTCGATACGATGAAGAAAAGAATTTCTTAATACGCTATAATTGATATTTCACCCTCGACTGTGGAGGGTCGACTTCAATTCGCTACGTTCGGCCCAGGATTCATACCTTTTTCCGGAAAAAGCCATAAAAATCGGGTGAGACACAGCGAAGGGCTGTCCTCGCCATGGGGTACCAGGCCGCATCCTTCGACGGGCGTAGCTTCAGAATCACCTTGTATCATTTGTGCAGTGTGTGACCCGACTACTCTCCAGGTGGAATCAGACTGCTCCTGGCACCGCGAACTAGCTCGGCTCGTCTAGCTCGTCAAGTCGGCTTGGCGAGCCCGGGCGAGCGGAGCCATGACCGATCAGACGGCTCGTGGATCGCGGCTTGTTTCGTATGACAAGTATGACGGGGTAGCGAGGTAAGATGGGGCATCTCCCTAATCCCTAATTAAAAGACGCTAGGCACGTGACAAATACATCATTAGGAAGCCACTGTGTTATAATAGTGTGGTCGCTGGCGAAAGCGAGTGGGGGAGGACGGTTTTTTCCCATCTGTTTTGTAAAGTTTAATCACTTAGACGCCTGACCTCAGATAGTCCAAAGTGTGTAAAAAATGTTAAATCATTAACTTATAGTTGTATTTGGAGTAATAAAGACTTAATTAATAGCAATAATCACCACTTCAATTGCATTTTTCCTTAGCTTCCCCATCATGTCTCTACTTTCCTTACCTACCTAAGTAGCATTTCTGGCGGAAAAGAATTGTCCAGCCTTTGGGCCTGCCATTCCTGGCGTAGACCTTTGGCAGGTAGGTATCTATTTCAACAGGCAGTGCCACCCGTGACGCCAGTAAGACCGTCCCCGGTCCGTGCTATACCAGACAGTTTTCTTCCAGTGAAAATCAGTAAATTTGCAAGCGCAATATCTTAAAAACCAGTGAAAATAAAGTGTATACATTAAAGCTTATTGAATTTGTCTTGGAACGCACTATCAACTCAGGTGTTCAAAAAAAATAGTTCCATTTGAAAAACCGAACTTGACCATCGTATCTTTTAAAATAATAATCGATAAAAAAATTCGTTCGCGCTAATTAATTGGCCCCCTCGAACCATGCAATTTCCTATTTTTTTTATATTTTTATCTCCAATAGTTTAGGAGAAAACCGGCTGTCCAGTCTTAGGTGGGACACCCTGTATGTTCTAGCAATATGGTTTTTAGTTCCAGAGAAAAGGTGCATTTAAATATACCCAACTTGATGCCAATGTCATTTTCATTATTGTTCATATGTTCTTCCAGTCTTCTTTTCAATGTACTTAAGGGTATGTTGTAATCTTTTGATGCCTGCATTACAGTTGTATTTGTAGATCGAATTTGTTCTATGAAAATTTTTAGACTAGTTTTATGCCACAATTGCATTTCTGTTTTTCTTCTATAGTTCCTCATTGTATTCTAAAAAAATAATAAGAACACCTGTAAGTAATTATCCATATAACATTTGGTATATTAACCTATTTGTATTTCACAGATTTGAATACAAATTAATAATATCTAATATTTAAGATGAATTGTATTTCGATGTCATGACAGTAAACGTAGCTTAATTAATGACATAATGAAAAAGAAATGAATTTATATTACCTGATATATTAAAAACAATTATTTACAAAGACACGGTGTATCACCACGCCGCGTCTTTTTCTAGCCAGCTGACAGGTTAGGATACCTACTGCACACATCACTTGCGCATCGGTTCTTAGCAGCCATTGAAGATCAATTTACCCCGGTCACTTCCCCAAATATGTACTCAGTGGAAAATTAATTTTTTGATAATGTTAGGATTAATGTTTTCTCAAATGCGTGTACATGTATGTTTATAAGCTTGTTTTAAACACGCAGAAAAAAATGGAGTTAAAATAACACATTTATGACTCATTTATCCAAAAAGCTAAATTGAAAAAAAAAACGGAAGTCACTAAAAATTAATTTCTAAGTTTTTAAATGAATTTACATTTTTCGATATCAGAATGTGTATAATTATCATTGCTATATTACGTACATTTATTACGTCACCACAATTTGTAAATATATTATATTGTTAAAGAACAAATTAAGGAAGCTCATTTTACCCAGTGGTTCACTTTACCCCGGTCTCCCCTACTCCAATAATGATAAATTAGTTTTTTCATACGATAGTCCGTGTTCTAAGGTGCCCTTTAAATGTCGCAACACTCTTTTCGCCGCTTCCCAATGTTCATTATCGTAGTTACTATTAAATTGGCTTAAAAAATTTACTGCATATGTGATATCTAACCTAGTTGTTACTGCTAGATGCATCAACGTGCCAATAAGTTTTTGATAGGGGAAATGGCTCATCACACTCTCACTCACAGGGCCACCTTAACCCATGGGCTAAGTGGGCAATAGCCAGGACCGCCCGTGATCCAAGGGCGCTTAAGAATCAAAAATATTGAAATGCTTTTTTCTCTTCAATTTTGCAGAGAAAAATTAGTATTGTTTTTATTCGTGTTTGCCTTTGTGGAGACCCGGGTTGTGATGTAATGCCTTGCACCGATTGTGAAAAAATTACACCCTTGGGGGCTAGGGCGCCAAAATTTTTTAGCCCAGGGCGCTCAAATTTGTTAAGACGGCCCTGCTCACTCACGTGCTCAGGCTTTGACAATTTACAATTTGCCTCTATTGATGTACATGCCGGTTTGCATTCTTTCATTCCGAACTGTTCTAGTACAGATTCTGTATATTTTCGCTGTTTCAAAAATACTTGATGTCGACTATTGCATGAAAACTCTATTCCGACACAATTTTTTACTTTGCCTAAGTCTTTCATCTCGAAAGCCTCTTATAACGATTGTTTTACCTTATTTAACCATTCTGTGTCATCAGTTGCTATTAACATATCGTCCACATACACGACCATCAACATTATCCGCTCTTTCTTTCGCGCTACAAACATACATGAATCTTGTGGTATTGACTTGAACCCTAATTTATGTAACTTGCTTACCAATTTTTTATGCCATTATAACCCTGATTGACGCAAGCCATACAATGATTTCTTCAGCCGACACACATTATCATTCTTCGCGTTTAACTCTTACAAGGGAAGGACCCCAAGTGGTCGGCTTGGATTTTAACGAGCTTTTGTAAGATGATAGCATGCAGGTCCCTAATGATATATATGGAATATTAGCCGTAGTTACTTGGCGGTTTTAAAGATATTAACAATTAAAGTTACGTACCTATTTACATACTATGGATATAAAGCTTTTTCCAAATGTTGCGGCGGTGAAGTGGTTTGGTGCGTGGATTGCGAATCCGGCGGTCCTGCGATCGATTCCCCCATTACACGATGTTTTTTTTTTTGTTGCATTTTTATGGTGCTAGCATCGTGCACGATGCAGGGTGATAATTATCATACATACAGGAAAAGCACAAATAAAAATAATAACCAATAACAATAAAAATTCTTCTCATTTTTTTAGATAATGGTTTGAAAAAGATACTATTAATATAGTATTGAATTTTCTTTCAATTAATAACAATTTCGATATAGTATTCCCTTATAGTATTTTCTATTCACTACGGTCCAAAATAGATTCCATCGAAATGCAGATAGCGGGATTGATGTTTATCTTTCACGCGTAGACCAACAAACGTAGCATGCACGATGTTTATGCATCGATATTCTCGAAGACAGTCCAAGATGCATAGCTAGCCATATAACAGAGTTTAGTTATGCTTTTATGCTTTTCTTGCATGTATGATAATTATCATCCTGCACGATGCTAGCACCACGAAAATGCAAAAAAAAAACTTCGTCTAATGGGGGAATCGATCGCAGGACAGTCGTATTCGCAATCCACGCATCAACCCACTTCGCCGCCGCAGCTTCTGTAAAAAGCTTTATATCCATAGTATGTACACAGGTACGTAACTTTAATTGTTAATATCTTTAAAACCGCCAAGTAACTACGGCTAATATTCCATATATATCATTAGGGACCTCCATGCTATCATCTTACAAAAGCTCGTTAAAATCCAAGCCGACCACTTGGGGTCCTTCCCTTGTTAGTACCACCGATTTACGCCTTACTGATTTCGCGTAATTACTCTTTGTGCTTGATCCGACCTGATCATTTGATTTTATTTTTCTCAGCACTTCACTTAACTGTTCCGGCACTTCCATGTAAACATCTTCTTCCAATTCGCCGTTCAAGTATGCAGTCACTACATCTATTTGGTGTATTTCTAGTTTGAACTCCGCTGACAAAGCCGCCAATAAACGTAGCGAGGTTGATCTCACCGCTGGTGAGTAAGTTTCATGGAAGTCCTCTCCTGGCCTTTGAGAACATCCTTTCGCGACAAGTCTCACTTTCTTCTTTTCGGTTCCACCATTATCTTCGGTACAGAATACGAACCTGCTTCCGATCACTTTGCGTTTTTCGGGTCTTGCAACTATCTCCCACGTACCGTTCTTTATTTGTAGCTACCTTCCATGCACCGGCATCTTCTGCTTCTTGGGCTTGCTCCCACGTAACTGGATCTTGAACAACGCATAAGTTTGCGTATTCTATGAACACTTTATCGTTAATCTCTTCTTCTGAATCTTGGTTGTCATCTGCTTCGGTTTGATCCTCGCGATCTTCATCGCTTGACTCGCCAGCTATTTTCTTGATTAACCTGTATTCTTTACGTGGTCTTCCCACTGTCCCAGTGAACAATGCTTTCCTCGTTTTGAAGGCTGTACCATGTTTTCCCAAGAGATTGTTGCTTTTCTCTTGGTTGTACATCTGGGTGCCCCTTGTATCTCTTTTACACTTTCACGATGTTCTTCTGGCTCACTTGATTTAGCCAATTCAATTTTGATTTCATTGTCTGTTTCGTCCTCGTCTAATATCTCTTAGTATTCACCTTCGAATGCGGATGCATTTAGAAATTTCACATCTCGGCTTACGACGAATTTTCTACTTCGCGGTAAATACACGCGATACGCTTTGGACTCGTTTGAGTATCCCACAAAAATACCCTGTACCGATCGCTCATCGAGTTTTCCTTTCTGAGGACGCTTGTCTAACACGTACACTTTCGTGCCAAAAACTTGCATATGGTTTACTGTGGGAATCTTCCCCCTCTATACCGTGTATGGTATTTGTCCGTCTAGTGCTGCCGTGGAACACCGATGTCTCACGTAACATGCCGAGTTGATCGCCTCAGCCCAAAACACGGGCGACGCTCCAGCTTGGCCCATCATACATCGGGCCATTTCTATCAGCGTACGGTTTTTCCTCTCTGCTATCCCGTTCTACTGTGGTGTATGGAGTTAGTTCTCTTCGTATCCCATGAGTTTTTAAAAATACGTCAAACTCGCGATTGCAATATTCTGTTCCATTGTCTGACTGCACTGCCTTTATTTTCTTTCCTGTGAAATTTTTTACTTCCGTTTTCTAGTCTTTGAACACCCGCAATACCTCACTCTTGTTTTTTATAAAATAAACTTCACACCACCGTGATTTATCGTCGATAAACGTTACAAAATACTTCGCTCCCGAAAAAGATGCGTGTCTCATAGGACCACATACGTCGGTGTGAACAATCTCTAGCAGTTCTTGTGTACGCTCACTACTACTCTTCGGGAATGGCATACGCACTTGCTTCTGACGGGTACACACTTCGCATTCCAATAATTTTTCGTGATCGTTTTACTTTAATCCATGGACTAATTCCATTTTGGCTATGTCCTTCAAATCACGTTCATTTACATGGCCTAGTCTGACGTGCCAATCATCTATCGCACTCTTCTGCGCGCACTTGTCTTGCACGTTATTTACACTGTCCTTGTCTCTTCGTAGATAATACAGATTTCCTACACGGTCTGCGCGCGCTAACACTATTCTGTTTGTCTATTACTATAGCGTCTTTCTTTCTAAATACTACTTCGAGATCTTTGTCAGTCAACTTTGATATTGACAATAAGTTCGTACGTATGTCTGACACATATCCTACCTTTTCGATATCTAATACGCGCTGTGAATATCCCGTGTCGACTCGCACTTTTATTATTATTAACGTCTTTTATTGCAAAAATATAACAGAGGACAGTAAACGGAGGATAAACATCGACAAAAGCACAGGCAAAGTTCAGTCCGAGACTGTTTTACAACTTAACCTACGTTTTACGTTTCCAGCCCCAGTAATCCTCGTGCTCTCTTGGTTAGCCAGACTTAATTCAGTGTCTGCAGTTTTGAGATCCGTAATTATGTTCTTATTATTACACAGGTGATCTGTACTACCACTATCGAAACACCATTCGTTACTTCTACTACAACTGTGCATTGCCGCCTCAGCTGTTGTACTTAGGGGTCCAGACACAACACGCGCATCACAGTATGAAGTTTTTGAGCAGACTGACTCATCATCTTTATCTTCTAACTGTCGCGCACTTTGTCTTGATTGTACTGGACCCTTTGCATAGCAGTCTCTCGCAAAATGCCTGTATTTACCACAACGAAAACATTCCCAACCTTGTTTTTGTTTCTCTGTCCACCAGTTTCGGACCTCTCACTTTGTCCTCCATTTGTATGTGCGCGTTGTTGTTTTCTCACGTACATTGCCCCTTGACTGATGTTTGTGTCTCTGGAACGTCTTCCCTCGTAATCCTCGACCATTTTAACTTTCAATACCTCGGTCGTAGGCAATTCGTCACGTGATTCCCTTACTGTACGGAACATACTAAACGAATCAGGCAGGCTATACAATAGCAAGATGACCAATAACTCGTCTATTACTATCAGACCAATTTCTTTAAGTTTCTTCACTGCCTCGAAGAATTCTGCTAGGTGGCTCTTGAGATCATCCTCTTCTTGCATACGCGTTAGCACCAGTTTCTTCACCAGGGTTGTCTTGCGCGCAGGACCACTCGATTGATATAACGCTTTTAACCTGTCCCAAATTTCCTTCGACGTTTCTAACCTGTCGAGGGCCGCTAATTGACTTGGAGAAATGGCTAACAAACTGTCTAATTCCGCTTTACCATCAGACTTCGCACACTTGGCAAACCTTTCTGACAATTCTTCCGGTTTCTCCTTTGCGCCTGTGACGTATTCCGACAAGTAATTTTTCTTTAGTATTGCACGCATATGGATTTTCCACGTATCGTAATTTTCGCCCGTTAATGGGTCAATCTTTATCGACGCCGCCATTTTTCGCACACCTTTGAATACGCGCTACGGAATCTATCGCTTTGGTCTTCCCGAACAAATTCCATACCGCGTCGTCACTCGCATACGCGTTTTTTTTCGAGTTCTTCTCTAACCTACTGGGCCCATAACCTATTAGAACGTATATTTAATAGGTACAAAAATGCGAGAAAAATTCTCTAAACGCCATGGTGTCAACGACAACGGACAAACGGCAACTGAATCTCGTTAATATCGCATTACACAGGTCATCGATAGATCGCGCGCGCTATCGTTAACGGTTCTCCGTTTTGCCGATGGGCTCATACACTTCGTCTCCTCAACAGTGTGCCTATAATTATTAATTTATTTTTAATTTTAAGTAAATAATTTTTATAATTTTCATGTTAAATGTAATAACCAAACATTTTAATAGCCAATATTTAATATAGGAATACAGAGAGTAACTACATAGTACGCATAGTAAATACTGTCTACATCAACAACCGTCCGTTTGGAGAGAATAGTGGCACGCGACCGCCGTCTGCGTAGAGTAAAGGCGCGTCCAGACGTTGCGCGGCATCCGCGCGAGGCACGCCTCGCGGGTCGGAGAGTCTTCGGAGACTACCTCGACATGGACAATTCCAAAGCAACTTTGAGCTACCTCAAGAAAAACTGGCAGGGTGATTGTCCAGCTACGCCGGTCACCCCGTGGCGAGGACAATAGCCTGCAGTGCTCCATCGAATTGTATGGCTTTCAACCCTCGAAGGGTTTGGAATACCATTAAGAAGTGAGAAATCTTCGACTTCCGCATTTCTCATCAGATCTTTGCGAAAACGACGCCAATGGATTCCTGGCGTTCCGTCGATTAAAATCATACCAAATATCATGCAAATCTCTGACTACTTTGACACAAGCTATTTTTATTCCTTATGTAAAAGTAGTCTGATTTACCCGACATTTGGCATGTATTTCATCGGAAAACCCCAAGGAATTCATCGGCGACACTTCCATATCCATACGATAAAGAATAAACAATTATTTCATTAATGAAACAGGTATTAATTCTCGGCCGACAGCGACAAATCGAGGTCGGCCCCCCGCTGTCGAGGGTCAAAATGTGAAATATTCATTTCAGCGTATTAAAAAATTCTTTATTTTTTATCGTATCGATATGGAAATGATGCCGATGGATTCCTTATGTTTTCCAGATTAAAATCATACCAAATTTCATGTAAATCGGACTATTTTTAACGAAGTTAGTTTAAAATTATGCAAATCAATTTTTCATGGAATTTCCTTCATTAGGGTTCGAATTACGTCGTTCTTGGTATTATTTTGATCGGAGAAATATAAGGAATGGGCTGGCGTCGTTTCTCCAAAGATCCGATGAGAAATATGGAATTTAACATTTCTCACTTCTTAATGGATATTCCAGCCCTTTCGAGGATCGAAAGCCATAACACTGGGTGAGGCATCGCAGGAGGTTGCTTTCCCCACGGTGTGCCGGGTGACATCTTTTTGAGTCCAGTCGCGGAAGCATCATCCTGTACAGTACTTCCTCGCTTAAGGGGGTAGACACGTCACGTGACCTGGCCGATTTGGCAGGTCGGTATTGAAGCAGATTTTTTCTGCACAGAAATGGTAATACCCATAGATACACGACTGCCTGGTGCACGCAAGAGGGAGCTGTTTGTTATTTCCGTATTCTATTCCGAATAAGGAAAGACATTCTCAGCTGTTGCGTTGTACTTGTAAAAGTTTAAACGGAAAGTTCGCTGGTACTGCAACCGTAGAAAATTCATTGTACATTTTAATTACTTGAAATGTGCTTATGCTATAATATTCTACGTTGGCAGTAAGAAATTATAAGTGGAAAGGAAAAATAGATGAGGGGATGACCCCAGAAAATGAAGTTTCATAGGTTAGACATTTTTTTATTAGCAAAACACTGAAACAGAACACGAAATACACTTATTACAAGATTATGAACAAACATTATATATAAAATTGTAAGGAATCGATTGACGTCACTTTTGCAAAGATCTGATTAGAAATTGCAGAACTTGAGATTCGTCACTGCTTAGCGTGCAACATTGTATAGCCCCACTGCTTTCGACTGTCGAAGCCCACGAAACTCAGCGAGACACATGATTGTTGGTGAGCATCGCGGTTGACGACTCTAGCTAGAGAATCACCCCGTATAAATCCTAAGAAACGATAGTGTGAAGTGGCGTGCATTGCAACTGCACATTGACAATATCGTAGATTCCAGGGCGTAGAATATTAGCTCCGTATTACGATGTTCTTCACCAGAGCACTGCATTACTGATGAAAATGATGCCAAACATGGAGCAATTCATTCTATTTTTAGTGAACGTAGTGTGTGTATGTCCTAATAATGTATTCATAAGAAAAAATATGTCGAATTGCTTCGCGTCTGGACTCATTTTCGTGGACATAAACTCACCAATCCATTGGTGGTAACACTCTTATCAAAGTGTAATGAGCAATATGAACATTTTCATATTCAGTACTGGATGACTTAAGTCGCCGTCGACCGAGGGTCCCAATAAATGTGCATTTATTTGGGAAACCACAGCCGCCCCACTCGTGACACCTACTCGCGAACAGATATATGTATGTACGAGAAGAATGCATTGCTTCTTCCCGATGACTTGAAGCAACATTTCAATAGGTAAGTTTGTCAGCAAAGTCTTTCTCGATTTGAGTTCTATAGAAGGCTGACTTTCCTTCGCCATGCAAAGTCCTTTTTTGTCCTTCACGCTGGCAATCATGCAACTCGCTGAGTTTCGTGGGTTTCGAAGCTCGAATCCAGCGGAGCCATACAATGTTACTCACTAAGCAATGACAAATCTTTATTTCTGCATTTCTAATCAGATCTTTGCGAACGTGACGAGAATCGATTCGACATCTTTTCTCGATCAAATTGGCCCCAAAAATGATATTATTCGGACCATAATTAAGGAAATTACGTGAAAATTTGTTTGCAGAATCGGAAGCCCGTTTCGTTAAAAATAGTCTTATTTAAATTATTTTCTGTCAATTTAATCGGGAGAATGCCAGGAATCCATTTGTGTCATTTTCATATTGATACGATGAAAAAAAATCAAATTCTGTTTCTATATAATCGATGACACATCGCCGAGCAACGGCGATCTCGTGCGGCTCGGGCCACAAATGTTCTCGTCGGTTATTCGAGCATCTAAGATCGTATTCAGCAGGGATCGGCGGGCTGCAGCTACCGCTGATGGAGGGGGAAACATCTACAGGAGCGGTGGTAATGTTTGCGTGACTGATGCAAGCGCAGTTCACGCAGGCATAATCACCGTTCCTGTAGCCGTTTCCCCCTCCATCAGCGGTAGCTGGAGCCGGCCGACCCCTGGCACAGTAAAGTCTCGTTACGGGCTCGGTTTGGTGTTCACGATACGGACTTTTCGCTATCCGAGCTTGGCAAGCTCGCTTATGGCGCAAAAAAGACTAGTGCTGTGCCTAGCTATCGGACCGTGGCACGCATGCGTCGAACAGTCACGATTCCATCTGAGCGCTCGCGCCCGTCGCGCACGCCCGCCGCGCACGCAATGCATTCCATCCCGCTCCCCCCTTCGGCCAGAAAGAAGCGAGAAACTCAGCCTCGTAATTAGGACTCCATACATGATACGGGCTCAACGCCGTTCCCGACCAGCGAGCGGCTAACGAGACTTTACATTCAGATATATTGGCAGGTGAGTTTCGTAATGCGTATTCTCCCACCATAGGTACCGCTTGCCTGCCTCGGTGCTCTTGTTCGCAACGTTTTCTCACTCGATCTCGTCCCATCTCACGCTCGCCTTCGCAGAACAAGAGTGAGCCAGAAGTGGTGGGGATAACGTCAAGTTTCTGGTGTGTAGGCCAAACCGAGCTGTCAGCGTAGAAATACACACATCAGAATAGGTGTGCGTTAGCTACGAAAAATTCAGGATCTTTATTGGTTAGAACATTGACACTTTCGCGATAGCTTCATCTCGTATTGGTCTGCGCATAGCTTCGTAACGCACACAACTATTACGCTAAGGACAAATAACAACCAAACGGCTAGGTTCAGGTGGAGCCGAGCAGCGTTCCTGTTACCCCACCATGCCCTGCGAGGGCCACGCACCTCCAATTTATTAGCGCGAACGAATTTTGTTTTCGATTATTATTTTAAAAGATACGATAGTCAAGTTCGGTTTTTCAAATGGAACTATTTTGTTTTGAAGACCTGAGTTGATAGTGCGTTCCAAGACAAATTCAATTAGCTTTAATGTATACACTTTATTTCCACTGGTTTTTAAGATATTGCGCTTGCAAATTTACTGATTTTCACTGGAAGAAAACCCTCTGGAATAGCAAGGACCGGCGACGGTCTTACTGGCGCCACGGGCGGCACTGCCTGTTGAAATAGATACCTACCTGCCCAAGGTCTACGCCAGGAATGGCAGGCCCAAAGGCTGGACAATTCTTTTCCGTCAGAAATCCTACTTAGGTAGGTACATCTGCGGTATCGAGAAGCGCACCGTTACTTTTATTTCGCACTTGATTCTACGCTCAGATGGCCGGCTCTTTTGGGAGGGATGCAAGTTGGATTGGTTAGGTTGGGAGGACTGAAAGTTGCTAGACTAAATTTCAACCATAGGGAGCAGATTATATCAGAACCAATCGGATTTGCATCCCTTACAAATGGCTGCTCTCTTGAAGAGGCCCTCGTCACAGCAATACCTCCTCCTCAATACCCACCTTCTCTCGTACGGAATACGTCAACGCATGCTTTTGTTTTGATATCGAAGCTCGTGATTATACTCGAGAGGACCACGCGTCGACAGCGGGCTACCGCTTTTCTTTCTGTGTCTATCCACGAGGGGTATTGTCGGTAGATTGTAGGAGCGTAGATGTCTGCATGCCAGTTACTGAATTCAGGATACGATAGAAACACTTTATTACAAAACACACATGTACTATAATTAAAGTAAATCGTATTCCTCTCGGGCAGGAGTCGCCCGACGCTCATCAAGGAGATGCGGCCTGGTGCCCCGTGGCGAGGTCTGCCCTTCGCAGTGCCTCACCCGATTTTTATGGCTTTTTTCGGAGAAAGTTACGAATCCTGGGCCGAACGTAGCGAATTAAAGTCGACCCTCCGCAGTCGAAGGTGAAATATCAATTATAGCGTATTAAGAAATTATTTTCTTCATCGTATCGAAAGGGAACTGACGCCAATGGATTCCTTATGTTTTTCTGATGAAAATCATACCAAATGTCATACAAATCGCACTACTTTGACACAAGCAATTTGTATTCCTTATGTAAGAGTTGTCCGATTTCCACGACACTTGGCATGATTTTCATCGAAAAACCCCAAGGAATCCATCGGCGACACTTCCATATTCGTACGATAAAGAATAAAGAATTATTTTATTTCCTAAACAGATACAGGGTAATTCTAGAGCAACGCCCGTTAAGGAGATGCGCCCTGGTACCCCGTGGCGAGGACAAACCCTCGCAGTCCCTGACCGAATTTTATGGCTTTCGACCTGCGAAGGGGTTCGAATGCCTAATAAGTAGTGAGAAACCTTCGACTTGCGCATTTCTCATCAGATCTTTGCAAAAACGACACCTATCGATTCCTCATGTTTCGCTGATGAAGCTGACACCAAGAACGACGTAATTCGGACCATAATGAAGGAAATTCCATTGAATATCGATTTATATCATTTCAAGCTGACTTGACTTGGTTAAAAATAGTCCGAGTTACATGAAAAAACATAAGGAATCCATTGGTGCCACTTTCATATCGATGCGATAAAGAATAAAGAATTCCTTAATACGCTGAAATGTATATTTCACATTTTCACCCTTGACAGCGGGGCACCGACCTCGATTTGTCGCGGTCGGCCGAGAATTCATACATGTTTCAGAAATAAAATAATTCTTTATTTTTTATTGTATCGCTATGGAAGTGACACCGTTGGGTGCCGTATGTTTTTCCGATGACGATCATACCAAATTTCATGTAAATTGGACTATTCTTAACCAAGTCAAGTCAGCTTGAAATGATATAAAACGATTTTTCATGTAATTTCCTTCATTATGGTCCGAATTACGTCGTTCTTGGTGTCAGCTTCATTGGCGAAACATAAGGAATCTATCGGTGTCGTTTTTTGCAAAGATCTGATGAGAAATGCGCAAGACGAAGGTTTCTCACTTCTGAATAGGCACTCGAACCCCTTCGAGGGTCGAAAGCCATAAAATTCGGTCAGGCACTGCGAGGGGTTTTCCTCGCCACGGGGTACCAGGCCGCATCTCTTTGACGAGCGTCGGGCGACTCCTGCCCGAGAGGAATAAGTTTTACTTTAATTATAGTACATGTGTGTTTTGTAATAAAGTGTTTCTATCGTCTCCTGAATTCAATACCTGGTATCTAGACATCTACGCTCCTACAATCTACCGGCAATACTCCTCGTGCAGAGACACAGGAAGAAAAGGGGTAGCCCTCTGTCGACGCGTGGTCCTCTCGAGTATAATCACGAGCTTCGATATCTAAACAAAAGCATGCGTTGACGTTTTCCGTACGAGAGAAGGTGGGCATTGGGGAGGAGGTATTGCTGTGAAGAGGGCCTCTTCAAGAGAGCAGCCGTTTGTGAGGGATGCACATCCAATTGGTTCTGATATAATCTGCTCCCTATGGTTGAAATTTAGTCCTGCAACTTTCACTCCTCCTAACCTAACCAATCCAACTTGCATCCCTCCTAAAAGAACCGGCCATCCGAGCGTAGAAGCAAGTGCGAAATAAAAGTAACGGTGCACTTCTCGATACCGCAGATGTATCTACCTAAGTAGCATTTCTGACGGAAAAGAATTGTCCAGCCTTTGGGTCTGTCATTCCTGGCGTAGACCTTTGGCAGGTAGATAACTATTTCAACAGGCAGTGCCACCTGTGGCGCCAGTAAGACCGTCGCCGGTCCTTGCTATTCCAGAGTGTTTTCTTCCAATGAAAATCAGTAAATTTGCAAGCGCAATATCTTCAAAACCAGTGGAAATAAAGTGTATACATTAAAGCTTATTGAATTTGTCTTGGAACGCACTATCAACTCAGGTCTTCAAAAAAATAGTTCCATTTGAAAAACCGAACTTGACTATCGTATCTTTTAAAATAATAATCGAAAACAAAATTCGGTCGCGCTAATAGATTGGGCCCCTCGAACCATGCAATTCCCTATTTTTTTTATAATTTTATCGACAATACTTTAGGAGAAAACCGGCTGTCCAGTCTTAGGTGGGACACCCTGTATATCGGTTTATTAAATTTCAGCTCGAGTTTTCGCAATTCAACAGCTATTAAATTTTTCGAAAAAACACTTCTGCTGTGGAAATTCGGTTTCGCGATCATTGCCTCCGCGCCATATCGCCCATCCCAATGTGTCAAAAGTTTTACATTCACATGATTTCGTACATTTTCCATAGTTTTACAGAATACCGCGTTGTTCATCAATTTGTTCAAATTTTTTTCAAAGTCGTTTGTTGCGCTTGTTCTAAACCGTGTGTTGAGTTCGGTGTAATCGCGAAGCCAGGGAGATTGAGCGAATTGAAGCACGCGGTGTATCTTTGTAATAAGAAGACCGTGACGCGTGCACTGCTGCAGATTGCGATAATGGATAACGTAACGCTACTTATCATATACCGTCGCGAGTAACTTGTCCTGTCTGCTGCTAGGTGGGTTAGATTGGCATGAGCGTCGTGCTGTTATGTGATACTGTCCGAACTACCTGAACGCGGTCGTCGGGTAACACCTCTCGACTTACCCGAACGCAGTCGTCATGCGACTCCGACCTATTCACAGTTTAACGTACCCCTGGAGTTAAGCATGTGCAGCAGCCGGTTGGGGTAAGGTGGCCTGCACGTGTTTTCTCCTTTTCCAGGAAAAGCAGGGCCCCCCAGTTTTCCTGGTCACGTGGGCCAAGCCGAATCCCTTGTTCCAGCAGGGGATAAAAACACAGGACCTCCTCCGCAAGGAGTCAGTCCATTGCTACAAGTCAGCGCGTGTACTCTTTGTCATTTCTGAACGACCCAGAGTCGAATATACCATTTGTGTTCAAAATAATAAAGAAGATTCGAAAGTGAAAACCCTTCAGTTTTCTCAACCCATAACAGTGCAGACGTTGCGGATATTCCAGATCTACCTCGAGAATGTATCCCGTGGGCGAACCGACAGCGATTGAAGACACGTCGAAATTTGCAACATCTTCGACCCATTGAAATTTGGCGTATGGCAGGGGCTGACATATTGCCCATCCATACATATTGTTTACGTCAAAGTACAACAAGTACGATGACATGATGCCATGTACTTGTTATTGGCATGTGCGTAAGTAGGTAAGCTATGCCGATTCTGGACCAAATGGGGGCGAGGGGGTGAGGCGGTGCGGGGGGCACCGGCCGCTGGCGCGGGGGCGAGGTGGGGAGGGGTACCGCGCTCTTCCGCGTGATGGGTACGGGGGCGAGGCGGGGAGGGGGTACCGCGTTCGTTGGTGAGGGGGTGACGTCACAGGGGAAGGGGAATTTCAAAATTTTCAAAATGGCGTCCGCCGCCGCGCAACCGTTGACGGTGGTGAGGTGCAGGCGCGAAAGATAAGATGCTGTAATTCGATACTGATGACTATTCGAGATTAATTAGCCTAAATAGCGCAACCGCCTCGTGAAAGAATGCAACGTAGCGCTCGTATAAACATCCGCAGACGAATATTTTAAAGTTTAGGATCGGCGCCTTATCACCAACACTGTAATTCGATATACGTGGTAACGCATCGAACGCATGTTACAGCGTGTGCGAGAAAGAATGTAACGTCGTGTATAAATATTTGTCAACGAAAATGGTTTCACGCTCTTTCACACGTCCTTTTCTCTCCCATAATCGCGATACATGCAAATACTTGATATGTTATTTCACAGGGACGGTGGAAGATAGGTAAGTAAACCTGACATATTAATATTAAGTTTTTTAATTGACCGGTGCAGTAGCATTTGAGAACTGATTTTAAGGTTGCTGCTTCATGATCGCACGCATACGGAAGTATAGCGCGATAATTATTCGGGCATCGCCCAACGTATTTTGAAAATCGAGACCGCCGTGACGGGTGCGAATGCCCTTATCGCGGACGCGTGAATTCGATACGCGTGGCAACGCATCGAGCAAGCGCTACATCACGTCACCTGATTGAAACGTTGAGGGTAAGAGAGTTCGAAGAAAAGAATTCGGAGCGATAACGACTCATGAATCTCGGCTAGGGTAGGTGGTTAGTACATTCAATCAGAGCCACGCAATCGTTCGATACACATCTTCGCGATCATTCTTCCCCTGAGTTTTCAATATTCGGATCAGAACAGCATCAGGCGGAAGAGTTGCATCAACCACTCGTACCTGCTAGTGCGTGCCTTTTAATTGAATATTAAAGCAGAAGAAGTAAACATGGAGGTATTCATGGACACGTACGGGGTTTTGTCTCGAATATCCGGACTTTTACGCAGTGTTGCGGAATTCCGAGACTGGGTGAATCAATGTGACACGTGCTTGCGACTCATCATCGAGTATCAGTGCGGCGAAGGAGTGTCAATGGCATCGAAGCAGCGTCTGGCATCGCTAATCGCGCGTATCAAGACATTACGTACGATCGTGCGGGTACGGTTTTCGCGAGTAGGACTCGGGGTATCGGGTCGGTTGGCGACACCTAAGGTCGTATGGGAGGATGTGGAAACCGCGTTTCGGAATCGTATTTCGACTGGTGCGGTCATTAACGTGGGTTACATCGATCCGCGTCAATTTTTGGCGGGGGCCCGACGAATGGTGCTATCGCGCGTGACAGACGCTATCAGAGAACATTCTGGTGTGGCCGTGAATACGATCCTGAACGCTGAGTTTATGTTAAACGCGAATATAGATATGAAAAGTTTCGGGACGCGAAATCGCGTACTGTTCAGGACATCGAACGTGCGCGAGTGGTATTCGCGGTGTGTGGTCGCTCCCACGTTAGTGGCGATCGAAGAGTTTCAAGATCGCGACAGTGGATGGACCCTAAAGGCTGTGCTAAATATTCTAGTGAATATTAATAAGCATAATCCACTTCGAGCCGGCTGCGACGTACCACTTCCGCGCAAGATCATTCTTAAAAGGGCGGTGGTGAACGTAAAGAGTAGAGACAATGCGTGCTTCTTGTGGTCAGTCGTCGCTAGTTTGTATCCTGCTGCTACGCATGGGGATAGGATCGCATCATACCCACACTACTCGGAGGTGCTTCGCACGGACGATATGACTCTTCCCGTAACGTTGAACCAGCTGGCGAAGTTCGAGAGGTTGAACGACGTGTCTGTAAACGTGTACACGTGGTCTGACGGAAGCTGCGCGCCTCTGCGTTTGACCGAGGACAAGCGGGAGAAACACGCGAATCTGCTACTGGTGCAGGATCCAAAGGACTCCCAGCATTATCATTTCACGTGCATTCGCAGCATGTCAAGGCTCGTATCGAAGCAACTCGGTAATCACGGACATCAAGTATTCGTTTGCGAAAGGTGAGTCAAATATGGAATTTTCAATTGATATACTATTTATTCTTTTTGTTTGATTATTATTAATACTATTATCGTTGCAGATGTCTCAGCTTCTTCCATTCGTCCGAGCAATTGACGAAGCACAACGTGGACTGCCAACGTCTGAACGAGTGTGCCGTCGAATTGCCGTCCGCGGAGGATAAATGGTTACAATTCAAAAATTTCAAACACAAGGACCGAGCACCATTCATCGTCTACGCGGACTTCGAATGCATGCTGGAAGACGTCGAGTCTGCGGAGCGGAGTCGGACGTACGCGTACCAGCAGCACAGAGCGTACAGCGTAGGACACTACATCCATTGCTCCACCGACGCGTCTCTGTGCCGTTATCGGGCGTATCGTCACGAAACCGAGTGTGTGATATGGTTCGTGCAAGAACTTCGAGACTTTGCGGACAATACGTATTCGTGGTTGCGGAACGCGAAACCAATGAACTCGTTGCCGGATCAACAGTGGCAAAGTTTTAACGAAACAATCGCGTGTCACGTGTGCGGACAACCGTTCGTCGATGGGGATAAAAAAGTGCGCGACCATTGCCACTCGACGGGCGAGTACCGAGGCGCGGCCCATGTGTCGTGCAACTTACAATTTCAAAGATCGTACACGATACCGGTAGTGTTTCATAATTTATCAGGCTACGACGCGCATTTCGTAATTAAGGAGTTGGCGTCCGCGTTCGAGGGGCAGATCGACC
This sequence comes from Andrena trimmerana, assembly GCA_951215215.1. Classification (NCBI taxonomy): domain Eukaryota; kingdom Metazoa; phylum Arthropoda; class Insecta; order Hymenoptera; family Andrenidae; genus Andrena; species Andrena trimmerana. The sequence continues at coordinate 14,878,073 of OX578062.1, forward strand.
TGCTGCCAGTGACGAAGGAGCGGTACATATCGTTCACCAAACACGTCAAGGGAATCGACGCCGAGAACAATGATTGGAATAGGGGATTGAAGTTTCGTTTCATAGATTCGTTGAAGTTCTTGACCGCTAGTCTGGAGAAACTCGCTTCGGACCTCGGCAAAGAACGACTCGCGATTCTACGACGCGAGTTTCAATCCCTATCGAACGATCAGTTCGATCTCCTGACCAGGAAGGGCGTCTTCCCGTACGACTATGTATCGTCGTACTCCAAACTGAACGATACGCGTTTACCATCCCGCGAAGCGTTTTATAACTAGCTGAACGATCATGCCGCGTCGGAGCCTGATTACGCGCACGCCGTGAACGTGTGGAATTCCTTTCGCGTGCAGACATTGGGCGAGTACAGTGATTTGTATTTGAAAACAGATGTGCTGTTACTCGCCGACGTACTCGAAAGTTTCCGCACCGACTATATCGCGAGTTACGATTTGGATCCTGCGCAGTATTTCACGCTACCAAGTTTCACGTGGGACGCGATGCTCAAGTACACCGGTGTACGATTAGAACTTTTGACGGACGTGGACATGCTACTGTTCGTGGAGCGTGGCATACGCGGCGGTCTGAGCCAGTGCTCGCACAGGTACGCGCGAGCCAACAACAAGCACCTGCCTGCGGGGATGTACGACGAGTCGAAGCCATCGACGTATCTAATGTACTTCGACGTCAACAACTTGTACGGCTGGGCGATGTCGCAGGCTATGCCGAAAGGAGGGTTTCAATGGCTGGATGATGCGACAGTGGCCGCGCTCGACGTATCATCCCTACCCGACGGCGAGGACTCCGAGGAATCTGAGGGATACCTGCTGGAGGTAGACATCGAGTATCCCAAGGAGATCCATGACGCCCACGCCGACCTTCCATTCTGCCCGGTGCGCGAGCACGCGCCAGGAGGAAAACAGACCAAGCTGCTTGCCACGCTCGACGATAAGGAGCGATACATCATCCATTATCGCTACCTAAAACAGTGCGTGCGACACGGTATACGCGTGACGCGAATTCATCGGGTGTTGCGATTTGATCAGTCGTATTGGTTACGCGACTACATCCGATTGAATACCGATTTGAGAACGCGCGCTACTAGCGAATTTCAAAAGACTCTATACAAATTAATGAATAACGCGGTGTACGGGAAGACAATGGAAAATGTTCGGAATCGCGTAGACGTGCGACTGGTGACGCGGTGGGACGGTCGTTACGGCGCGGAAGCGCTGATCGCGAAACCGAACTTTCACAGTCGCACGATCTTCTCGGAGCAGTTAGTGGCAATCGAAATGCGTAAACTGAAAGTTAAGTTCGACAAACCGATATACGTGGGTATGAGTGTGCTCGATGTATCGAAGGAATGTCTGTATGAATTTCAGTATGCATATATGCGCGCGGAGTTCGGTGATCGGTGTAAGGTTCTGTACACCGACACCGACAGTTTAATGTATAGTGTGGAATGCGAGGATGCGTATGAAAGGATGAAGCGTGACGTTGCCCGATTCGACAGGAGTGATCACGCGGTGGACAATCCGTACGGTATGCCCCGCGTAAACAAAAAGGTTCCGGGACTCATGAAAGATGAGAATAACGGCGCCTTGATGATCGAGTTCGTCGGACTGCGGTCTAAGATGTACGCGACTAGAACGTTTCACGCGGCAGTGGGGTCTACGAGTGAGACTAAAAAAGTGAAGGGTGTGCGGAGACACGTGGTCGCGAACGATATACAATTCGATGATTACATTCGTTGTCTCCGCGATCTCACCGAAAAATCGATTCGACAAAACAATATTCGCTCCAACCAGCACGAGGTGTATTCCGTGAGTGGGGAAAAGAACGCGCTCAGTCCGTTCGATGACAAGCGATATATTTTAACCGATCGGGTCAGCACCCTTCCGTGGGGACATTATCGAATCCCCGAGCTCGAGCTTGAGCCTGACGAGTCCCTCGAGAATCCCATTGTATAGAACGCTTGTATGTTTGTATTTTTGCATGTACATATGTTTCTTTTGTATATGTTATTTATTTATGGATATGTTATTTATTTATTTATGGGTATGTAATATATGTATAGCGTAGAATATAACCAAAATTGTATTTTATACGTATTAGTATATATATTTTCGAATATAATTTATATGCACGAAGAAGAATGAGAATGCGAATAAACGGACAATGTATATATTTATATGTATTTTATTCATTCATTTATTCGTTCCAGTAACATCAAGCATGATAACGAATCAAAGAATATCCTTGTCGCGTATCCACGAGTTCCGCGACGAATCGAATCCGAGCCACTTAACGTACACCTGATTCCCCTTGCGACGAATAATCTTCTCGACCAGATAGACGTCCGGATTCGCGACCGAATGTAGTTCGTACTCGTAGAATCCACCCGAGATCGGCTCTTCCGCGGAATCGCGCAGAATGTACGTCACCGGGAACGTTCGTTGTACGGTTACGATTTCGAATACCTCGGTCGACCAGTTCGGAGTGTACCCCTTCTCGAAGAGGGTCTTGAACTTGCTCACGCGTACCTTGTCACCGACGTTGAATTTCGCGCGGAGTCGAACGCCTTTCGATGCAGAGGGGGAGGGGGGTTCATTCGCGGCGAATGACAAACGCGTCACGGGGGTCACGTCAACGGGTCGGACGTTGATCGTCCGATGCTTGCGATGATTGTAGGTGCGTACGAGCGCAGGTAACAGGTCGACCCAGCGATAGGACGCGTTCAAGGAGAATTGTTTCCACATGAGGTTTTTCAGCGTGCGATTGAAACGTTCGACGATCGACGCTTTCATCACGCTGTACGTGGAGTAGTGGTTGATCCCGCGCATCTTCGCGCATCGTTGAAACTCCACGTTGTAAAACTCCTTTCCCATGTCGGTTTGTAAATTTCGCGGACATCTATCGCTCTGCCGCAATACGGTCGTAAACGCCGCGGTCACGTCGCGTCCACCTTTCGTTTTCACGGGTATGGCCCACGCGTACTTGCTGAACGTGTCGATGATCGTTAGTATGTAATGATATCCACGATTTCGCTTCGCGTACGGACGCATCTCCACCAAATCGGCCTGCCACAAATCATCGTAGCCGCGAATCACGACGCTACGCCGTGGGAAATTCCGTCTAGCCGGGGCGTGTAATTCGTTCACTAGTTGTACTCGCTCCTTGTTCATGCTTCGCGGGTGGTCGGGGGTGGTCGCGACGTTCCAAAGACGTTAGAATTAGTATCAGTTCCTCGAGCGTATGTAAAACGCAATCGGTGCACGTATTTCGCGATCGTTCGTTATTAGTCGTTTCGTAGTCGTAGCCGATATTGTCAGAATCATTGATCATCGTCATCGTCGTCGTAGACCCTCGTTTGCTTTTCGTTTGTACCGATCCGTGGTTGTTATCGCAGTCGACGACGTCGTGAACTCTTCGAGTCTGTCTTTCAAGTGATCGAAGCGTCGTTCCATCGTGGTATTTAAATCTTCCTCTAGTTGGGACAATTGCGCGTTAACGATATCCGACATCGTTCGTTGTACTCGCGTCTCGAGTTGAGATCGTTGATACGCGGCGTCCAGTCGTACGCTCGCGATAGCCGTTTCAATTTTTTGGTTAAAGCGTTCATCCGCCGAGGACAATAGTCTCGTCATTGTCATCGTCACTTCGTTGTTATTGATGTTGTTATTGCTGTTATTGTTGTTATTACGTAACGAGGTGCCAAACTTGTTCACCGACATAACGATCCGTGCGCGCGAACACTACTGACGCCACGATCACCGGATCGTTCAATTTAAGATGCTTCCATCTTCGCGAAGTTCCTCCACGATGGATGCGATTTCGTTATCGTGACCCGTGTGACCTGCCGCGCGCGATGCTACGAGCAATCCAAGCCTATCGACCAATTCGTTCGGATCGTCCCAGTACACGTAATCGATCGCGTTATCGGTGACCGTCATCGATTCGTCGATGGGCAATCCTCGACCTTGTCGCGTGCCCGCGCAGCCCGCGCCGCCCACACCGCCCGCGCCGCCTGCGCTGTCCCTAACGCGTCTGACATTCGATGTTCGCACCCCACCGATCACCTGGGATATGATTTACGTATACTTGTACCCCTTGTTACCCAGCGTGCGCTTGCTCGGCGAATGGTTTTGCTTATGCGCGCTCGTTGACAACAAGATGCGTCGGTACGAGCGGAAATCAGCGTCCGTGCACGTCTGCTGGTTGGGTTCTCGCATGAACAACAATTCGTACAAACCCCGAGTCCCCGGGTATCGCGTCCCGTTCACGCGAATATCATCGCCGCCCGCATCGATGGTGAGCACGGAATCGCCGATCATTAGATCTTCGTCGGGCCCCAAGTATACGCCGTACACATCATCGATTAGTCTCCTGTTGTCGGTGAAGAACAGTCGTAAGTATTGTCGCGACAAGGGTCCTTTGGCATTCCGTACATACACTTCGATATCATCGACGGGTTTACGCACCATATCCGAATCGTACGTCTTTACTGACGACTCATCATCATGATTTTTTCCATTGTCTTCATCGACGATATCATTAACAGCATCATCTTCATCGACAACTTCGTCAACATCGTTGTTGTTGATGTTATCGTTGTCGTTGTTATCGTTGTTGGTGTTGTTGTCGGTATCGTCAGCGTCGTCGTCGTAGTCATCGTCGTCGTCGTCGTCGTCGTCGTCGTTGTCGTCACTAGAATCTGGAAGGTTATTCGGATGTTCCTTGATTATCGACGGAGTGATGGGTTGAAATCTCTTCGATGATTGTTGTTGATCGTATTCGTGTTTCCTATTCACGGGTCGCGATCGAGGCGTTGAGTGTGTTTTCGACGCGGACGCGTTCTCGATCAATCGTTTCAACGGTTCAACGATGGGCCGCGTGTTCGCATCCACAGCCGCTTCCGTATCCATTTTTCCAATTTTCATGGCCAAGCACTTTTTACGTATAACGTCTTGACTTTGGCGATTTCCACCTTTGTGTTCGCGGCCCGACGTTTCGTTCCTTTTTGTCGATGACATCGGTGATGTTTTTGCGAATGCTTCGCGTCAACGTTGCTCGTGGTTATCGGCGTTGTCGTCATCGTCGGCTCGTTAGACATTTCGTGTTGCTCGATGAACGACTCGCGGTTTACTAATGTCCGCGAGCTACGACGAACTCGTTAAATCCTCTTCGATACCGACCTTCGTACATGGAACTATCCTTATCGATCACCACGAAATCGTATCGTCGACGCCAACATCTCGCACACAAGTCGTTGAACGACTCGAACGTCATGTCTGTGTTCACATGATCGTTGTACACGCGGCGCAAGTTCGTGCCGTCTTGTTTGAATAGCCTGAGAAAATTTGCGTTGTCCCTGATCAAATGTTTAGGTATTCTAGCGTACGACTGACACAAATAAAAGCAATCCACGTTCGAGTGACGACCCATAGAGAAGTATTCGCGTATCGTGTTCTGTTCGTCGCACGCCACGTCGTCGAACACGAAGATCGAATCGGGCCGAGCGTCTCTCGGTGGAACGATCTCAGTGTTGTGCGAGTAGGGAAAGTATTCGATTCCGTCGACCAGCGACAACACATGCTCGAGATAGCGATACTTTGGCTGATGCAACGATTTAGAGTACACGTACACGTTCTCGAAACGCAAACCGTTCGGGCTCTCTAGCATACTTAAAAGCACATTCGTTTTTCCACACCCTGACGGTCCACAAATCACACCTCGCACACTATTCGGCAGCAGCGGGCCGTGTCTGTTCGCTCGACTCGCATCCCTATCATCTTCGAGCATTCGATTCGCGGTTACGCGAAAAACGTTCGACTGTTTCGCGAATCGCATGTTCGCGGGGTTTCTCAGGTACTCGCACGCGTGTAACGAAGGATGACTATTTATATTCGTGGCACGCGTCGCGCAGGTCACACTCACTGTGATCGGTGAAGCGTGCGTACGCGTCTATTATTGTAGTAGCTATCGTGATTAATCTAACGTATATGATAGCATCAACGACTGTGACGTCATACAAGAAGAAGAAGAAGAATCTGAAGAAGAATCTGAAGAAGAAGAATCTGAAGAAGAAGAAGAAGACTGGTTCGGGTCTCGTGAACGGCATCATAAACCGTCTGCCATTCGAACTACACGTTCCGGGTTATCAGTTCTGCGGACCGGGAACGCGTTTGCTAAAGCGATTGGCTCGTGGCGACGAAGGTGTGAATCCCCTGGACGTAGCGTGCCGCGATCACGATATCGCGTACTCTCGTCGGAAGGATTTAGAGGGAAGACACGAAGCTGATCGTGCGTTAGCCGAACGAGCGCGAGAACGAGTGTTCGCGAACGACGCGACCTTTGGCGAAAAAGCAACCGCGACTGGAGTGTGGGCAACGATGAAGGCTAAGACTAAACTCGGCATGGGTATGAGAAGGACGAAACGTAAACAGAGAAAGTCTGGAAGGAAACATCCGCAACGGCGACGACGACATCGTAATCTACGAGTGGCGAAACGCGGTGGCTTTCTTCAATTTCTTCCGTTCGTATTGCCTGCTTTATCAGCTATCGGGGCATTGGCCGGTGGAGCGGCTGGTATAACCAAAGCGGTCAACGATTCGAAGGCGGCTCGAAAACAGCTGGAAGAGACGTTGCATCATCATCGTGCGATGGAAGGGCGAGGGATGCATCTGACACCGTATAAGCGAGGCGCGGGCTTGAACCCGAGACGGCGGCGCCAACGACGAGTGCAGACGAAGAAAAAAAAAAACGTCGATCGCGTAGGCGCATGGCGACGGTGGCGGCGATAAACCAACAACCTATGACGAACCTGCAATTAGAGCGCGAGTGCGCCAGCATTCCGTTCTTTCGAGGGGTGTTTATGCGCGACACGCTTCCCACGCGCGCACGCAGCAACGAATGCGGTATCGCGAATCTGGACGAGAATCGAGGCACCGGTACACACTGGGTCGCGTACGCGAAACGCGGGTCACGAGTACAGTACTTTGATAGTTTTGGGAATCTGCGACCACCAACGGAATTGATCCATTATTTCGGACGCGGTACAACGATCACGTACAATCACAATCGTTTTCAACGTTTCGACGAGATGAATTGCGGTCGCTTATGCATGCAATTTTTACAGCAAAAGTCTATGGAATTATGGCATACGTACTAATAACGGTGTGTACTAAGATTTCGTTTCAATGTAACCATGCGTAATGACAATCCATATTTTCTTTAATAAAGATACATAATATCGATAAATTGCCGAGTATTCGTACGCGCGCGTCACTTCCTTTCTCTCCGCCTCGCGAGTGTAATCTATGATATGTCGTTCACGCTCACGTTAACGGGTCGCAGCAGCGTGCTCACGGTAAATTATTTCCCGCCGATAGAGTTGAGTGATGGTCAATACGAATTAGGACTCACGGACTTGGAGACGTTTCACACGATACCAAACATCGACTCGAGCAACGATAAATTCTATTTCATCGTGAACTATGACACCGAAAACAACTCCGTCGTCGACGCCGCTCATGAATACATTACGATCCCCCACGGTTCCTACGAATTAGACGCTATCGCCGAGTATCTGAAGCAACGATTACTCGATCGATATCCTCGAAAACGCGGTAACGACGATGACGACGATAACAACAAGTACCCTCTAATGCTACGAGCTAACAACAACACCATGAAAAGCGAGATGTACTGTTCGTTCTTTGTAGACTTTACGAAAGCCAACAATGTAGGCTCGTTGTTAGGATTTTCCCCGAATCGTGTCTTAATACCGAGAATCTGGCACGAGTCCGACGTTCCCGTGAATATTATAAACGTTAACGTGATCAGAGTAACGTGCAACGTAACTACCGGCGCGTACAGCAACGATAAACCGGTACACACTATCCACGAATTTTCACCTCGCGTGCCGCCGGGATATAAGATATCGGAAACTCCGCGACACGTCATTTACCTGCCGATCGTCGCACGAGCAATACACGATCTAACGCTACGCATCGTCGATCAATACGATCGTCCTATAGATTTTCGCGGCGAAGAAATAACGATTCGTTTGCACGTTCAACGACGTCCGCGCGATAGGTAACGTGACCGCACACGTATGCGCGCGTGTGTAGTATGTTAGTGTTAGATCACACGTACGAATCATCAATCGTCGCTGCCGCTGCTACTCCAGGCGTCTCTGTCTCGCGTCATCGGCGCGACCCTTTATCGATAGGTGAAAGTAGAAGAATAAAGACTGGTGGAGCGGTAAGAAGAGGACCCATAAGGAGAAGCAAGCCGTTGACTCGCCGAAACGCACGTTTCCTACGATCGCTAGGATTCATCGTTGCCTATTAGACACGCAACCACGATGTCGATTATTCTGGATGTGGCGAATACGCCAACCTTCGACAATCGTATCACGAAGATCGAGTTACACACGTATAATCCGTACGCCAACACGACGTTCGACAATAGCGACGAGATAAGAATCCCCATACAGCAACAAGATCTGTACACGCTTCCGTGCGAAAGTTTTCTCTACATCGAAGGTCGTGGCACGTTGACGGCACAGACCGCGACAGGTCCGGCAACGTCCACGACCGCTGTTCTAGACAATAATTGCGTCGCGTTCATGTTCGATGAGATTCGATACGAATTGAACGGTGTCGAGATCGATCGTTGCCGAAATCCAGGAATCTGCTGGTTGGAATTATGCCATCGATTACGATAACGACATTTTTCATTCGGGTGCTTTCAATTTCTGCGTACCCCTGAACGTCTTATTAGGATTCTGCGAGGATTACAAACATATCGTGATGAACGCGCGACACGAGCTGATCCTCATACGATCACGAGTCGATACGAACGTGATGCATTGCACCTCCGCCACTGCTTGGACGAAACTGGAGATACGCAAGGTGCAGTGGCGTATGCCCCATGTCGTTTTGGAGGAAGTGAATAAACTATCGATGCTGCGTATCCTGGAAAGCGGTCGTCCGATCGCGATGAGTTTCCGATCGTGGAGCTTGCACGAGTACCCGTTACTGCAAGCTACAACGAAACACACGTGGACCGTGAAAGCTACGTCGCAAATCGAGAAACCTCGATACGTGTTATTCGGCACGCAAACCAATCGAAAGAATTGTCCCGATAAATCCGCGAGCAGATTTGACTCGAATAATCTCACGAACCTTCGACTCTACCTAAATTCCGAAGCGTTTCCGTACGACGACTTGAACTTGGATTTTGATAAGAATAAATACGCGCTCCTGTACGATATGTACGCGAAATTCGGTCGATCGTACTATGGTCACGGAGAACCATTACTGAATGCGATTGAATTCCATAAATACGCGCCTATCGCGGTCATTGATTGTTCTAGGCAAAACGAGTCGTTGAAGAGCGCCACGGTGGACGTGCGAATAGATTTTGAATTCAAAGAAAATGTTCCCGCTAATACTACCGCGTACTATTTGATGATACACGATCGTATAGTCGAATACAACCCTTTAACCAACGTGGTACGCAAACTAATATAGTGTGCGTGCGTGAACGATTATTATTACTACTACTAATACTGCTACTACTACTGCGGATACTGCTACTGTTTTAAAACGATGATGTGGATGTCAAAGTCCGCAGTTACTGATTCGTCACAGACGCTACTACTTATACGAATAACGATGTTCGCCGTTGTCGACATGCAAGGTTTCAAAACCGAACGTGATTTCGTCGTGAAAGAGATCGCGATTCGCACAAGCAGCAGCAGCAGCAGCAATACCGATGAAACGTCGACGATCAGCCACTGGATCTTCGAGCCGCCATACTTCTGGAATCATCTGAATTCGTTCGAGAAATGTCAAGCGTCCTGGCTCGCGAAGCATCATCACGGTCTCCGCTGGTCGGATGGCTGCGTTCCATACTGGAAACTTCCGGAACTGCTCGCCAGCGCACTCGCGAACATCGACTTCGCCATCGTGAAAGGTGCGGAAAAGAAAACCTGGATGCTGCAACTACTACCGGACATAATCGTCGAGGATATCTGCGATGTGTACAAGCCGAAGGGGAAAAAGATTGCCAACGCTCGAACCGTTGAGGACGACGGCGGCTACGACGTTGACGATGATTATTGCGGTATCACGCCTGACACCGTGGATCCCGACGTTCCTAACCTGAAGTCTATGGCTTCAACGAATACCTCACGATGCGCGTTTCACAACGACGACGGTGTTTGCGCGCTGGAGAATGTCCATAAAGTATGGAATTATATACGTAGCGACACCTAATGTAAGTCATACACACGCATTGCATCTACTTTACGCGTCATATGCAGAGAAACGAATATATAACAATTTTTTTCTATTTTCTATAGCGATGAGAATCGCAGCGAAGACGAGTACAACGGCGAAGATGAGTACAACGGTGGTAGTGACGGTGAGCGCAACGATGACAACTGCAACCTTTACCACGCGAGCAAGAATATCCCGCCCCATATGAATAACGTTTTATGCATGCATGGATATACATGAATAAACACATACTGTTCTGAATAAAAATACATTTATTTAAAATTGTTATACCTTTATTATTAAACATATATATATATATATGCATGTACTATATTGGTACGTGCTTTACATCGCGCAACATGGATTGCATTCCTAACGCTAACAATTCGCAATCAACCAAAGAATGTTGTTCGAAGTGATCGCTTTCGGAAATTAATTTCACATAATCTGTTTGTGCGGTAGCGCTACGTAGAACGTTTACGAACGCGGTATATTTACTGGCTACAGCGTACATATTTTCGGTCAACCAAGTGAACATATGATCGATGCAATGTTCATACGCGAACAGTTTTCGCATCGTAACTTCCGTCATGTATAAGGTAACGCGATTATCTGTGATTTTGACGAGTTGATCATTGTGCATGCGCGTGAATTCGATTCGCAAATGATCAATTTCGATGTGGGTCTGGGGTGTTGTTGCGTTGTCGCGTAATTTTTTAAGAATGTCAGCCCCCTTTTGCAGTAGGAGCTTCCACGTAGACATTGAGAAGCTCAACTCGCCACCTTTATTGTCGACTATGGCGATCTCGACGTGGCACGAATCCATACCAATGCGAATTCCTATCATGAGCCGTTTATACGCTGTTGAGGTCAACGGGTAATCCCGCCCCAGGATTCGCACGATTGATGGTTTTGGCGTTTTCACTGTTTTCGGCGTTGCGGATCCAGAACTGTAAGAAACGTATACACGGAATTAATACTCGGTTCGCTTGCGTTTACAGTGAAAGATGTAAGTGAATGAAGTAAGTGAAATGTGTATAATAACGCGTACGTACCTCATATTGGACTGTTGATGAGGATGTTCCTGTTGCTGGCGTTTATTGGGGTAATCATCATTGATGGCGGATGAATCGTTGAAGCTACGTTTGTACATCTTGATATGCGCTATGTACGATTATACTGATCGGTGAAGAAGTTAACGCGAACGATACTCTTTAGCACTCGAGCGAACGTGGTGTAATGAAGTTCACAGGTCTGACCAACGTCGCTTTTATACAAATTCACGTACACGTACACACCAATGTGTGGGGGTTAGTTAGAGAAAGTATTTTCTCTCGCTCACCCTCAACGTTTCAATCAGGTGACGTGATGTAGCGCTTGCTCGATGCGTTGCCACGCGTATCGAATTCACGCGTCCGCGATAAGGGCATTCGCACCCGTCACGGCGGTCTCGATTTTCAAAATACGTTGGGCGATGCCCGAATAATTATCGCGCTATACTTCCGTATGCGTGCGATCATGAAGCAGCAACCTTAAAATCAGTTCTCAAATGCTACTGCACCGGTCAATTAAAAAACTTAATATTAATATGTCAGGTTTACTTACCTATCTTCCACCGTCCCTGTGAAATAACATATCAAGTATTTGCATGTATCGCGATTATGGGAGAGAAAAGGACGTGTGAAAGAGCGTGAAACCATTTTCGTTGACAAATATTTATACACGACGTTACATTCTTGCTCGCACACGCTGTAACATGCGTTCGATGCGTTACCACGTATATCGAATTACAGTGTTGGTGATAAGGCGCCGATCCTAAACTTTAAAATATTCGTCTGCGGATGTTTATACGAGCGCTACGTTGCATTCTTTCACGAGGCGGTTGCGCTATTTAGGCTAATTAATCTCGAATAGTCATCAGTATCGAATTACAGCATCTTATCTTTCGCGCCTGCACCTCACCACCGTCAACGGTTGCGCGGCGGCGGACGCCATTTTGAAAATTTTGAAATTCCCCTTCCCCTGTGACGTCACCCCCTCACCAACGAACGCGGTACCCCCTCCCCGCCTCGCCCCCGTACCCATCCCGCGGATGAGCGCGGTACCCCCTCCCCACCTCGCCCCCGCGCCAGCGGCCGGTACCCCCCCGCACCGCCTCACCCCCTCGCCCCATTTGGTCCAGAATCGGCATAGCTTACCTACTTGCGTATCTTCCGGAAAATTGACTTAAACCCCCACGTACACCGCGTTCGATAAACATGACTATATCAATGTCTTTGAGCAATTCAAATGTAATTTTGGTATGTTTTAGCATAATATCCCACGTGAAAGCAGGTAAAGTATAATAATGCGCGGAATCTAATCCGTAACTCTTGATGCAACTGTCGCGAAAATTTTCAAAATATCGGCCATTAAGAAGACATCTGTTTTCAAATACAAGTCGCTGTATTCGCCCAAGGTTCTAATGCCAAAATGACACGCACGAAACGTCCGCGCAGCGAATATTTCAGTCTTTCGAGCTGCGTGATTCGAGCAACCAACGATTGTCGAACCCCAATCGATAATCGAGGACGTTTCACTCAGCTGTGTTTTTCCAACGATTCGATACACTCGTTGCACCCTTCTTCCTACGTGAGATATTCTTCCCATGAAATCAATCGTGCAGATTGATCCAACAATTGATTTCCTACTTGCGCGAATTGTTCCATGATCGTAAATGGAATGTAAATGCAACGATTTGAGGCTTTGTGCTGTTTAGAGCGCGCTTTTATGGCTGGTACCACGATTTGCGATCTCTGTCTAACTCTCTTGATGTATCCCCTCCCTCGAATGCATTGCATGCAAAAACGACGATTCGTCCCAACATTGTTCTATACAGTTTCTGTCGATACATCATAATTCTTTCTATGATTCACGCATATGACGAATTAGCGCGCCAGATCATCCGACACAGTTTCTGCTGACACCGCATAATTCTAAGCTTCGACGTTTCCAAAGTATTATATTACATTCAACACGTGTCGAGATTTTTATCCTTGACTGTGGGTTCAAATTACATATGATCGTGCGATATGCTGCGTCGTTAGGATTGAAAACCATTATGAAAAATTAGTAGCTTTAGAATGGAATGTGGTGGTGGGGGGAACCAATTGCACCTCTATTTAAGCCAGTCTCCGGATGCTATTCCATCAATCGCTCAGTAGCCTCAGTGACTTTTGACGGAACAGATAGGGCTCTGAAAAAAATGTGCAGTACCAATGCCGAAGGAAACGTTGGACGCATGAATTATTACGTCCTGATCATGCGAGATGATGGCATAGCTCCATGCGGGGAGAATGCATTTCATTGGTAAGGCTTAATTTTCACATTTTCTCGAAATTTTTTATGTTTATTCCTGATGTGAGCGGACAATTTCATAGCTTTGATTGTTCTCTTAATCCGCGTCGACCATCGCGTATCATGGTCAGAAGATACGCATTAACATCCATGGGCAGCAAATATTTGGACGCTGTAGAAGTTTTTTTCGGCGACAATCACGGGAATCATCAAGAGACACAGTAGTGTCTCGCGCCAAGTATATATAGATATATGTACAACGCGAGACGCACCGTGTCTATATTACGCCGCGACTCGCTATCAAAAACCCTGAGATTACCGAATCTCAATAACGGCTCATCCGATTAGATTTTTAATGGTCTTAATGGATAGCTTGGGGTTGATTTACATAAGAACAGTGTCTTCGTAACGTTCCTACGTGCCTTATGAGCTGAGATATTTCGATGTAAAGTTGCAATTTGCCGAATTTTATGTTAAGATATTTTCTCCGTCGTCAAGTGTAGGCAAGAGGGGAACATGAAATGGAGAGGAAATGTCTCCAATATTCACGTCGTTCATTGGATGAAGGTTTCGGCACTTTCGACCAATCGCGTAACAAATTTTTGTCACGTCACAGCCAGATAGAGAGCACATCTGCGGAGGTAAACGTAACCTCGCTAGTGTCAATCAATTATAACCTGAACAAGTGTCAGATAAGGAAACTTGTCCAAATTTTTTAAATGTCACGAGTTTTTACACCATATAGGACACTGATTTATTGTCTCAATTAACAAGATAAGTCGCCAAAAATTTTTAATAGACTATTTATGTAGAGCTCATTGAAACGGAGGGGACGCACAGACTTAGAAGTTGTCCGGGGAAGGTCTTCTTCGACAGAGAAGCATCTTGTTTCGCACAAGTTTCTGGAAATTTGTCAAATAAGGTAAATCGACAAAATTTTTCAAATTAGCGTAGCATTAAGAATTAGGTAAATTATGGCGTGACTTACTCTATGTTTGCAACGTAGAGTAAGTCACATTAGTGAAGAAAGTACGCTGAAAACGCATCTCGCTTGATACTTTCCAATTTACAGATAATTGGAGCAAAAGATGATGCAGTGTGATCTACGTCAGAGAAAAAAATTTATTGTGACATAGTATTATATTAATTAAACGTTTTTATTCAACTTCGGTCCTCTGTTCGCTTCTTGTTTGTTTGATTCATATCTGAAAACACAAATTTAAACCAATTCCTCCAATTCAATTGTCTTGAAGCTTTGCAGGCGTGCGTACTTTGGATGACAATACAATATATTTCATTTTCAAAAAAAAACCAGAGGGGTTGTTAAAATTATCCAGTCATCAATAAACACTACAAAATGTGTGAAATCCCAACAAAATTACCTTTTCTTAAAAAAGGTACAAAAAGTGCGCCAAGTATATAATCCCATCAAAAAGTGTCCCATTTAAAAACATTGTTGTAAATTGATACCCCGTCAAAAAGAATCCCATTTAAAAACATTGTTGTAAATTAATATCCCATCAAAATAATTGTCTTGGTTAATAAATAAAATAAAACAAGACAAGACACCACCGAGACAAGAAAGAAAGAAAAAGATTTTAATGCAATTTATACATATTTATTCAGTTTAGCAACACCAATTCGATTTCGCAGCGCCAAGTATTTTGAATAAAATATTTATTCGTATTAAAATATTTATTTGTATAAAAATATATCTGGTTAATATTATTTAATACATTTTTCTTTGCATAAATGGCCATCGTGATAATTGGCGCAATCTGTGTATATCGTTAGTTTTGTAAAGCTATTAATTTACGACAATGTTTTTAAATGGGATTCATTTTGATGGGATATTAATTTACAACAATGATTTTAATTGGGATTCTTTTTGATGGGGTATCAATTTACGACAATGTTTTTAAATGGGATTCTTTTTGATGGGATTATATACTTGACGCACTTTTTGTAACTTTTTTAAAAAAAAAGGTAATTTTGTTGGGATCTCATATTACCATGGGGTGTATTATTCGACAGCCGAAGAACGTGCCCCACAACGTGGCCACAACCATCGAAGAACGTGCAGAATTGCCTGGATCACCTTCGATGCGGATTGATGAATTAACGGTGGAATTTTGTTGGATCTTTGATTCACCGATTGTAAAGATGACATCTATTATAGCCGTCTTGGCCCAAAAGGGGCGCGCTCTACCTCAGGCTTTCGCCTTTGTAAAGATGACAATGGATATTATGTCGCCGTATTTCAAACTGAATACTATATCATTTTTATGTAATCTTGAGCCATGTGTAAGCTATGTGTATCCGCGGCTGTATCAAACTGCAAAAGATGTGAGGACAAAATTTAAAACTTTTGTTAACGTGTTGCAACAGAGCGATGGCAGAGGCTGGAGAGGAAAAAAGTCTTAAAATGAAAGTTGTATTTTTATGTATCCATCACTATATCCTGATAGCCAATTAACCAACGTATCTAACCTATATGACAGATATGTCATATTCATGTTAATTGCAATGAAAATTTGATCTGAAGTTGACCTTTCGTATTCTAGCGGGAAACGTGTCAATATTCGTACCAGATTGTCGTTTTTTGCTGAATTCCTCCCCCGCCTTGCAATTCAACCCTTGAAAAATATTTTGGTGGGAGAAATCCCAGCTGACTTGCAATTTCTTATAGCGACACCTAAAATATAGTTTTCTTAGACATTCAAACGAAAACAGCTCCCGAAATTCTTTAACTGCACGCAATCACCATGAGCGATTTTACAATTGAGTATTCAACTTTATGCGATGTTTTCTTCGACCTTAGCAGGTCATTATTGTCACGGAAACAATGGCTAAGGTCGGTCTGCAGGAGTTACTCGACTATACCGCGAAAAGAATTCTTGAAACAAAAACAGAAAATGAAATCAAAAACTTAAAACAGGACAATTTCACATTATATACAAAGTGGGGCTGTGATGGAGCATCAGGCCAAAGTGAATATACACCAAAATTTTCGGACACTTTAAATACCTCAGACTCCAATTTATTTATGACGTCAAATGTTCCACTACAAATGGCAATAGCAGAAAACGATACGGAACATGTTTGGAAAAATACACGGCTTTCTTCAAGGTATTGTAGAGCGTTAAAATTTGAATTTACAAAGGAGACTCCGGATGTAATAAGAGCGGAAAAAAATCGCGTAGACGAACAAATAAAAAATCTACACGAAAGCAAAATAAGTTTTGTGGACGAATTTTTAAAATTAAACATATCCTGTATTTCACAATGATAGATGGAAAAGTTGTTCAGGCTATAACAAATACAGCATCGGCGAGTAATTGCGCTATATGTGGAGCAAAACCTTCACAGATGAACAAAATGTCAACGATATTAAAAAGGAGTGAAACATTAAATGAGGTAGCTGTAAAATTAGGCATGTCAACATTACATGCTCGAATAAAATTTATGCATGGAGGATTTCAAAGCATGGAGGACCACAGAAACAACAAAACCTATTAGAGAACAGACAAAAAAAGGGTCCAAAACGAATTCAGAACGAGAATTGGAATTCTCGTTGATATGGTGAAACAAGGTACGGGGACAACGAATAATGGAAATACATCTAGAAGGTTTTTTGAAAATTATACAATAACTGCCGAAATCACGAAAAACGATGAAATATTAATAAAACGACTTGCCGGTATTTTAGAAATAATTTGTTGCGGTTTTGCGATCGATGCTATAAAATTTGTAAGATATGCGCGAGACACAGCAAATTTGGCTAATTCATTATACCCCTGGTAATATATGCCGGCCACTGTACACAAAATTGTGCAAAAGTGTGCTGCGTTTCCTATCGGTTCACTTTCAGAAGAGGTCCAGGAAGGCAGAAATAAAGATTATAAACAGCACAGGATTCCCCATAGCAGGAAGTGCTCCAGATTGGCATCAAATGAAGACATTTTTCACCTCATACAAATATCGTCAGATCCATATATCAGCCACTTAAGACGACAACCGAAACATAAATCGCTTCCACTTAGCGCAGAAGCAAAATTATTATTACAATAATGTCATTTTTACGCGGTTTGTAAATATTAAAATGTTACGTGTATTTTCTACATAAGAAAGTATAATATTGATTTATTGCAAATAGTAATGTGTGTGTAATATGAGTGAATACGAGTGATACGTATGAGTCTGTACATTAGCGTGAATGAATCTTTTATGTAAATAGTTGTAAATGTTATAAGATAACAATTATTTTATCAAATGTATATGCGTATGTTAATTTCCAAAAGTCTTACTCTATTAATAACAAAAATGATAAAATATTAGTTATAGCTTCAGCAATTTTTCCATTTATTATAGTGCAATACAGAATATTATTAATGTTACTTTATTATGTAATTTTAGTCGTTTAATGTTATATGTTTTAATTCAATTGTGTTATTTTCTTTCCCTATTATGTTTCATACTATTCGAAGCTAATTAATACATTGTTTATTAAATATTACATATTTATTGGTACATAATTATCATATATGGTTTTTTGTATACCGAATGTTTACGGGGTTTATTACTATTTCATTTGTTAAAGATGCTTCAATTTTATTTATGTTCCTGTCCATATAACCTTTGGCTAATAACAAATAATATAAAAAAAAGTACTCAAAAATATTGAGACACACCGAAGTTATGAGATTTTCTCCGCGAATCCTATGTTACGTGCCCCAATGTGCGCCGTGCAGTTCAAATCATACGTGATATCGAATTTTACGACGAGGATTATGGAGAGGTCTCCGTGGCGTCTGGGCCAGGACTGATCCCCTCCATGTATACGGCTTCCCCCACTCCGCGGATTGTGCGCGCGCAACCAATCTCCCACTCTTCGCTCCCCCCGCGCCCAGAGTTCCCCCCACCCCTGCGCTCCCCTCAGAGGACCGGAGTTAGAATCGGCATAGACATACCACTTATTAAAATAATACATAACTAGGGTTAGAAATGCAACAATGTTTCGGTAGAGCATCGCAGTTTGGGACCGACAGTGTCAGAGTAACGAATAACTGCAACAATCTGCTTTAAAAAATCCTGTCACGAGAGAGACAAACAATGTGAGCGACAGGAACAGCATAATATCTTCCCGACCTATTCAGCTAGGTGGAACCGAACCGCTCCGAACCGCTCCGACTTGTAATTTATGGAGAGAAACAGCAATCTCTCCATAAATTAACTAAATCGTATTGCCACCGGTCAAGACTTTTGGTTGACCGTAAGTCTGAGAGAATTTCTCTCTCGAGTTTTGATCGAGAGAAAACTCCTGACCGCTTGTCGCTGTCCAGTTCGGTCGAGAGAACCGTAAATGCCATATTGGTCGGTCTCACTGACCGTGTCCGCGACCGTAACCAAAATTCTATCGGTCTCGACTTCCTGGTTTTAACAGTAACCAATTTCAATATATTATCCAGAATAAAATAATCCGATTTACAGACAATTACAAAAGTCTACATATATTACGTGAATTTACAATGATTCAGACAATACTGGCATGTCTTTTGTGATGTTACATCGTTTCAAAATATTTGTAACCTTACTTTTCTGCTTCTATAAAAGTATAAACATTACAGACGTAGAGAGCGTATACACTAGAGCTGTTTCGAGACTCGAAACATTCGAGTAGCTTGAAGTTCGAACCGAGCGGGACTCGGTTTTTCGAGCCGAGCCGAGACTCGAACGGTTTCGAGTAACCCGAAAGATTCGGGTAGCTCGATTTATTCGAGCCGCTCGTATGTGTTTCGGGTAGCTCGATTTTTTCGAACGGCTCGAACGTGTTTCGAGTAGCCCGATTTTTTCAAGCAGCTCATATATTTCGAGTAACTCGAATGTTTCGAGCCACGCGAATATATTTTAGGTAGTCGACTGTACGGTGCAGTGTGACAGTTTGGTGTAGCTGGAACATTTTGTAGGCACCGAATATAAATTAATATAGATGTATAATATGAGAAGTATAGATATGAAAATCATATCTAGTAATTTAACCCTTGCCTGGTGGATATTTTAACAACACATTGGATACGGGGTCCATTTTGACCCATAATTTAATTCGTATACACCTCGGGATAAGCTCCTAAATAAGGTTATCACCTTGTTAGCATCTAGTAGTAGTACTAATAAGAAGTCACACGTGTAGTTTGATGTTTCGGAGGGTCCCAATACAATATGTATATATATTAAAGGTAATTCTTTATGTTTGTTAAAATCATTTATTTCTGTACGAACGATAGATTATATTGACCTGCCCGACGAATTTAAATGGTTTGTAATATTAAACTATTCCATTGAAAGTTGACAATTCTTTTATTAAAGGAGGAAATAGGAAAGAATGGGAACGTAATAGGTATACAAAATTTATTATTATATACAGTAACATTGACGCAAACGCTAAACTATATACAGACACTATTTACACACTAGCTCTTAAATTTGCTGATAAGTAGCAAATTTGCTCCACTTTTTCGCACAAAAGAGAGGCCCGTTTATATGTGACAATATTTCCAGCAGTCGAAAATAGTCTTTCGCTATATGCTTGGCTTGCTGGAATACCCAACACATTCTGTGCCACAATGGCCAAATTTGGCAACCGAGCTGAATTTTCCTGCCACCATTCCAGGATGCATTTATTGGCTGGTAGGACCTTTTCACCATAATACAATTTTAGTTCGTTTTCTATGGTACATAACGGATTTTCGCTAATTTGTTTGTCCTCCTTCTCAATATTTGAAAACTGCTCCATCAAACTTCCCGCTGACGTTGATGCTGCAATGAAAATATATAAAATACATTATTTCGCTCTATGTCACATAATAATTTTTAACATTTTAATTTTTTTTCAAGCATACCTGAAGTCTCTGACATGTCACTTGCCGTTGCCACATCTGTTTCACGGATTCCTGCGTACTCCATAATTTTAAGCTGCAGTAATGAGTGCGCCGATTCCTTCTTTTCGCCCGGTAGCAGCCTGTCCTTAAAACGGGGGTCCAACATCATTGCCATTATTAAAACGTGACAATCGTCAATAAAATTGAATCTAATATTTAGACCCAATAGCAGGTTGTTCTGCAGATCTATCGCAGGATTAGAGGCATGCTGTTGCGATGAATTAATTAATATTTTTTTTAACATATGCACAGTCGGTATATACCGAGATAAAGTTGGTGCTGTATCTACTGTTGCGATTAGTGTCGCTTCTTTAAATATTTTTAAGGAATCACAATAATGCTGGATGTGGGTCCACTCGGTACGGGTTAGGTTTCCGGGCATTCGGGCACCACTCAATACTGCACTTAATGGACGGCGCACTTCAAGTAGGCGGTTCATCATATCATATTCTGAATTCCACCTGGTTGCCACATCGCGAACAAGACGAAGTGGTTTTAAATCGGGCAAATGTTTCATCTGTTCTTTCTTCAGTTTCTGTTCTGCCGACGCAGAATGGTGAAAAAAGCGAACAATACGTCTGCATTTTTTCAAAAGTTTCTCCATGTATTTGCAACTTTCAATTGCGTCCTTTACTACGAGCTGGAAAGAACATCAAATATAACATAAATTAGAAATAATTTTTAATTTACTTCTAATGTCGACTTTTTTGTACACTTACCTGCAATGTATGGGCAAAACAGGGTACGCGTTCCCACTCGCTACATAATTTTACGGCTTTCACGATATTTGCCGCATTATCCGTGGTAAAATATATTTTTATTTTTGTTTCATTCAAACCCCATTCCTCAATGCCGGTGCGCAATAACTGGCATAAATTTTCACCGGTATGGGATTTTTGGATCGGTTTTATTCTTAGGGTATAATTTTTTAATTTAAAATTAGAATTTATATAGTGTACAGTCAGCGACACGTAACTGTCATTGGCACGTGAGGTCCAGCCGTCTGTAGTGAAGGCCAGACTGTGTACATTTCCCTACAAAATTATAATAGATTTTAAACATTTTACTTATAGCGACAAAGATATTGTAATACAGATTTATGTATTATTACACTTATAGCTCAGATGATGCTGATAACTATTACAAGTATTATTATACAAATTTTACTTACATTTGTGACGTCACTATTAATAATTTGTTGCAGTCTCTTTTTCTCTTTTATGTACATATTCGGAATTATATCATCCGAAAAAGTGGTTCGAGTTGGAATTTGATAACGTGGCTCAGCCACTTTCACGAACTCTCTAAAACCCTTATCCTTCAAAAGGGAAAATGGTTGATAGTCTAGAACTATCATTCGCGCAATTGCGTTCGTCAATTCTTGAGCTCGAGGTGAATCTTTATTTAACAATGGCGTATCGTTATACTGTACAGGCATACTCGTCGATGGTTCCCCCGCGTTCATTTCCACATTATTTTTGCTGTAAACCTCCTTATGATAGGTCTCCATATGTCTTTTTAATGAAGAGGTGGACCCTCCGGTCATCTTCATTCGCTTCTTGCACAACGTGCAACAACACTCTTCACGACTCAGCTTCGTGAAAAATTTCCAAACGGAGCTTTCATTTTTTCGCGCTCGTTTCGGAGCTGATGATTGCCGCGCGCTTTCCACTTCGCTATTCATCGTTTCCGAGGCTATACACCCACTTGTAGATATTAGTAGATTTGCTAATCGATTTGCTGTTCGATCGCAATCGTTGTTTCTTGTTTGCCAACCTAGCGACCACTTAACGACGAAAACATAACATAATATAATATTATTTATTATATATATATAATCGATTTGCTGTTTGACGTTCTGTTAATTATGGAATTGAAAATGGCTCATGTGGTAGAAATTAGGGAGAATAGTGACCGCGAAAATCTACTAATATCTACAAGTGGGTGTATAGCCTCGGAAACGATGAATAGCGAAGTGGAAAGCGCGCGGCAATCATCAGCTCCGAAACGAGCGCGAAAAAATGAAAGCTCCGTTTGGAAATTTTTCACGAAGCTGAGTCGTGAAGAGTGTTGTTGCACGTTGTGCAAGAAGCGAATGAAGATGACCGGAGGGTCCACCTCTTCATTAAAAAGACATATTGAGACCTATCATAAGGAGGTTTACAGCAAAAATAATGTGGAAATGAACGCGGGGGAACCATCGACGAGTATGCCTGTACAGTATAACGATACGCCATTGTTAAATAAAGATTCACCTCGAGCTCAAGAATTGACGAACGCAATTGCGCGAATGATAGTTCTAGACTATCAACCATTTTCCCTTTTGAAGGATAAGGGTTTTAGAGAGTTCGTGAAAGTGGCTGAGCCACGTTATCAAATTCCAACTCGAACCACTTTTTCGGATGATATAATTCCGAATATGTACATAAAAGAGAAAAAGAGACTGCAACAAATTATTAATAGTGACGTCACAAATGTAAGTAAAATTTGTATAATAATACTTGTAATAGTTATCAGCATCATCTGAGCTATAAGTGTAATAATACATAAATCTGTATTACAATATCTTTGTCGCTATAAGTAAAATGTTTAAAATCTATTATAATTTTGTAGGGAAATGTACACAGTCTGGCCTTCACTACAGACGGCTGGACCTCACGTGCCAATGACAGTTACGTGTCGCTGACTGTACACTATATAAATTCTAATTTTAAATTAAAAAATTATACCCTAAGAATAAAACCGATCCAAAAATCCCATACCGGTGAAAATTTATGCCAGTTATTGCGCACCGGCATTGAGGAATGGGGTTTGAATGAAACAAAAATAAAAATATATTTTACCACGGATAATGCGGCAAATATCGTGAAAGCCGTAAAATTATGTAGCGAGTGGGAACGCGTACCCTGTTTTGCCCATACATTGCAGGTAAGTGTACAAAAAAGTCGACATTAGAAGTAAATTAAAAATTATTTCTAATTTATGTTATATTTGATGTTCTTTCCAGCTCGTAGTAAAGGACGCAATTGAAAGTTGCAAATACATGGAGAAACTTTTGAAAAAATGCAGACGTATTGTTCGCTTTTTTCACCATTCTGCGTCGGCAGAACAGAAACTGAAGAAAGAACAGATGAAACATTTGCCCGATTTAAAACCACTTCGTCTTGTTCGCGATGTGGCAACCAGGTGGAATTCAGAATATGATATGATGAACCGCCTACTTGAAGTGCGCCGTCCATTAAGTGCAGTATTGAGTGGTGCCCGAATGCCCGGAAACCTAACCCGTACCGAGTGGACCCACATCCAGCATTATTGTGATTCCTTAAAAATATTTAAAGAAGCGACACTAATCGCAACAGTAGATACAGCACCAACTTTATCTCGGTATATACCGACTGTGCATATGTTAAAAAAAATATTAATTAATTCATCGCAACAGCATGCCTCTAATCCTGCGATAGATCTGCAGAACAACCTGCTATTGGGTCTAAATATTAGATTCAATTTTATTGACGATTGTCACGTTTTAATAATGGCAATGATGTTGGACCCCCGTTTTAAGGACAGGCTGCTACCGGGTGAAAGAAGGAATCGGCGCACTCATTACTGCAGCTTAAAATTATGGAGTACGCAGGAATC
Organism: Andrena trimmerana; assembly: GCA_951215215.1. Classification (NCBI taxonomy): domain Eukaryota; kingdom Metazoa; phylum Arthropoda; class Insecta; order Hymenoptera; family Andrenidae; genus Andrena; species Andrena trimmerana. The sequence goes on from OX578062.1 coordinate 14,902,314, forward strand.
CGTGAAACAGATGTGGCAACGGCAAGTGACATGTCAGAGACTTCAGGTATGCTTGAAAAAAAATTAAAATGTTAAAAATTATTATGTGACATAGAGCGAAATAATGTATTTTATATATTTTCATTGCAGCATCAACGTCAGCGGGAAGTTTGATGGAGCAGTTTTCAAATATTGAGAAGGAGGACAAACAAATTAGCGAAAATCCGTTATGTACCATAGAAAACGAACTAAAATTGTATTATGGTGAAAAGGTCCTACCAGCCAATAAATGCATCCTGGAATGGTGGCAGGAAAATTCAGCTCGGTTGCCAAATTTGGCCATTGTGGCACAGAATGTGTTGGGTATTCCAGCAAGCCAAGCATATAGCGAAAGACTATTTTCGACTGCTGGAAATATTGTCACATATAAACGGGCCTCTCTTTTGTGCGAAAAAGTGGAGCAAATTTGCTACTTATCAGCAAATTTAAGAGCTAGTGTGTAAATAGTGTCTGTATATAGTTTAGCGTTTGCGTCAATGTTACTGTATATAATAATAAATTTTGTATACCTATTACGTTCCCATTCTTTCCTATTTCCTCCTTTAATAAAAGAATTGTCAACTTTCAATGGAATAGTTTAATATTACAAACCATTTAAATTCGTCGGGCAGGTCAATATAATCTATCGTTCGTACAGAAATAAATGATTTTAACAAACATAAAGAATTACCTTTAATATATATACATATTGTATTGGGACCCTCCGAAACATCAAACTACACGTGTGACTTCTTATTAGTACTACTACTAGATGCTAACAAGGTGATAACCTTATTTAGGAGCTTATCCCGAGGTGTATACGAATTAAATTATGGGTCAAAATGGACCCCGTATCCAATGTGTTGTTAAAATATCCACCAGGCAAGGGTTAAATTACTAGATATGATTTTCATATCTATACTTCTCATATTATACATCTATATTAATTTATATTCGGTGCCTACAAAATGTTCCAGCTACACCAAACTGTCACACTGCACCGTACAGTCGACTACCTAAAATATATTCGCGTGGCTCGAAACATTCGAGTTACTCGAAATATATGAGCTGCTTGAAAAAATCGGGCTACTCGAAACACGTTCGAGCCGTTCGAAAAAATCGAGCTACCCGAAACACATACGAGCGGCTCGAATAAATCGAGCTACCCGAATCTTTCGGGTTACTCGAAACCGTTCGAGTCTCGGCTCGGCTCGGATATTCGAGCCGAGCCAGGCTCGGCTCAGTTGTTTCGAGTCTCGAAACAGCTCTAGTATACACACTTTTATGAACTCATTGCACATTTATTTCAACAAATTCTGTAAACTTTAATGCATCTATAACATCTGCATATAAATGCTGTGACATTATATTTTATTTCTAACAATGTTTTTTTATAAGCGAGTTTAATAAATAATGCAATTTTCTCAAAATATTCGTAACTCTAATTAATAAACAGTTTAGTAATTAAAATGGGTAACGGGGAATGTCCATTTCTCGTGATTTTGCGATTTATAGCACATTCTCGTTGGTGGCAACTGGGACTACAGAACTGCCGAATCGCAAAGGATTTTAGAGTTCAAATGACCCATAAGATAACGTTAAAGATTTGTTATACGGATTAAGAACAGGACATGTCCATTCTGCACTGGAAAAAGGAATGAGGCACAAAATATCTGATAATTAATAAACATGACTGGCTTTCCTAGTGCGACGTATCTCATGCCCTGGCTTATTTTCGTCGGAAAAACCACATCAGTCCATTGGTATTATTTTCAAAAAGATAGGATAAAAATTATGTAACTTGAGATTTTCGTCATTGCACGATACTACATTGTAAGACAACGCGTGCGTCAGTCACCAAGAGTCCAAGTCGCCGCCACCGGTACTTTGTGGTCGGCGCTCGCCGCTCGGCCGGGCGCGATCCTCGGCGCGCACAGTGTCGTGGCACGTGTTCAAATCACAAAAAATTGAGTTTTTAAATTTTGTACTTCATTTCATAGAATTGATAGTAAACAGTCCTCCGATATAAGAATATCATAACTTAGTAGCATTAATAACGGATTTAAGGTTAGTAATTACATTCAAAGCCAAACGCAAGCTGTCACAGACTACACATAGGAAATATTTACTCACTGTATTTTTGTTATATTTATAAGTTCTTTTCTTTTTTTTTAATAAACAAAACATATCCTTTTTTCGTATTATTAATTAAAAATTCTTGCATTTGAAGATATGTATACGTACCAGTGACTCGAATTATTACTTTTTTTGTCGCATCATATCGGTTCGTTCATTTTTTTACTATAATTAAGGTCGGGTTCGGATATATTGGTCGGGTTCAGATATACCACCTGACGACCGTGGATTGGTAGTTGAAATTGCTTGGCCCCCGAATGGTATGGTGGGGTAACGGGAACGCTGCTCGACTCCGCCTAAACGAAGCCGTGTGGCTGTTGTTTATTCTAACCCACCGCGCGATGACCAAACGTTGCCCGAGAGAGAGTGAGAACGTAGAGAAACGGAGCACCGAGGCAGGCAAGCGGTGTGGTGAGAGAATACTCCTCACGAAACTCACCGGCGAATATATCGGAACACGACCTGAGTTCTTTTTATGCCCTTTAATTTGGTATAAATTTTATCTGCTCGCGAGTGCTCCCACATAAGAAAAAATACACATAATAAACCGAAAAAACTAGCCAAATCTGTGCTCGAATATTTATTTTTAAAAGACACTGAGCTTTGAATTCCTTCATATTCAACTGATAGTGATGAAGATGTATAATAAGAAAGAATAATAATTATTTCATATGTTTGTTATTAATTTGTGTTTAAATGTATTTAAAAAAATATATTTTTTATTTGTTTTACTTTTATGATGTTGAAAAATATATTTTAATGAATTATTTTATGTTAAATTTTTTTTTTTATATAAATATGATGAGCATATCAATTATGTGTAAATAACTGTATCTTAATGAAAATTGATTTTTTTCCTATATACTCGTTACACTGTGCGGCGGCTCGAATAAGCACGCTCGACGCGGACGAAAGTTATTCGTGGCTTTATTCGAAGGATTCGAAAAGATAAATACTACGGCTGAAAAATTTATTCTACGTATTTATTCGAATAAAAGCTTCGAATAAAAAATTATCGTTATTCGTCGAATGAAAAAATTATCTTTATTCGTCGAATAAATTCTCATCGAATAAAAATATTATATTTATTCGTCGAATAAATTCTCATCGAATAAAAAAATTATCTTCATTCGTCGAATAAATTCTCATCCAATAAAACAATTATCTTTATTCGTCGAATAAATTCTCATCGAATAAATTTATTTATTCGTTGCTCTTCGAATAAAGAGAACATCGATTATTCGAGTCTCGAATAACGAATAAAAATATTTATTTTTGTTCGTTACTTGAGATTTTTATTTAGATAAACTTTTGCCCAACTCTGATAGTAACCACGAAGAAACGGCTCCCAAATAGTACAGAGAGCGGGTTACAAGTGACATACGACATTCTACGTCCAAAATCTGACTATGGCCTTTCGTCCACCTTTGCGATGCAACTGCAATTTTAACAAGAGGTTGCAGGGCTTGTTTTTCGTTCTAATTTTTAATCTCTCGAAGAAAAATGTGACGAATTTTACCTTGAGTTATACCCACACGACATGCAAATCGTTTCATTGGTCAAATTGCATCATCGTGGTGGTTGGACAGCCTATAACAAATGAAGTAACAATTCTGTAAAAGTTCGAAAGGTAATTTATTTATAATAAAAATAATATTTTGTAACATAACTATTATTATATGCGAAATTTATCTACCGATCGTAATTTAGCGAAGTATGAATGTGACGTTAATATTAAAGACTCCATCCTAGCAGGGAGCTTAGTTTGTAGGTAGAATTTCAAATAATATGGTCATTTTTTTCAAATTTAAAAACATGCCACCCTCGAGGAGAAATTTGCAAAATAAGAATTTGTTTATAATTTAACATGTTACATAAATAATTTTACAATTTCAAAAAAATATTATTCAAATAGGAAAAACCTTCTACATTAAAATAAAAAAAGAATAAACATATTAGGATATACAATTTCTGAAATAAAAATTCATAAGTACAGCTCGATTTCACGAAAATGGAGAAAAACTACGACCTCTACCGTATTACTGTAACCCGCTCTGAGAGCGGGTTAACCAGGTAACTCTGTGCCTCGATGCCTCGGGGTACCCAGTTCTGCGGGTTAGCCTGCGGTACTGAGAACCGAATCGGCTTAGGATTACGGTTACAATCCCTGACCGCGGGAGCTCGAGCGGAAGGCTCGCATTCTGATTGGTCGGGTTTTTTTTGTTAATATCTCGTTAACGAAGCTTCAGACAATATTTTCGCTACGGAAAAAGTTGTTTGCAATCACCCCACGAATCACCCTTTTCAAGGAAAGGAAACATTTTTGTTACACCCTGTATGGCCTAAAGTAGAGTTGTTGATTCCCGGGAAATCGAGTACGCGGGTACCCGTGAGATAACCGGGGAGAGAAAAATTTCGCGGGTAGGCGATACCCGAGCAAACTACCCGAGATAATTCGAGACTCCTGAGATGTCACAGAGTACCGTTCTATAATTGATGCCTCACCCGGGGAAACAGGAATACCCATTAAGAAGTGAGAAATCTCAAGTTTGGCATTTCTCATCAAATATGTGCGAAAACGACGTTAATCGATTCCTTACGTTTCTCCGATTAAAATAACACCAAGAACTTCGTAATTCGGACCATAATGAAGAAAATTACATGAAAAAATGATTTGCATAATTTCAAATTGACTTTGTTAGAAATAGTACAATAGTAATAATTTGGTATGATTTTCATCGGAAAAACATAAGGAATCCATCAGTGTCACTTCTATATCGATAGGAGAAAGAATATATAATTTTTTTTTCTGAAACAGGTATGAATCGCAGCGAATCGCGGTCGGCACCCCGCAGTCGAGGGTATTAAGAAGTTCTTTATTGTTCATCGTATTGATATGAAAGCGACACCAATGGATTCCAGGCGTTCTCCCGATTAAAATTATACTAAATTTCATGCAAATGGAATTACTTTTACATAAGGAATACACATTCCATAAAATTCGACGAGGCACCACGGAGGGTTGCCGTCGCCATCGGGTGCCAGGTGACATCTCTCTGACAGCCTAGCCGTTACTCTAGAATCACTCTGTACTCGTAAGTTCTCGGATATCTCGAGTATCTCGGGTAGTTTACCCGGGTAGCGCCTACTCGTGAATTTTCCCTTTCCCGGGTACCTCGGGTACCCGGTCTACAGCTACAGCTCTACTCTAAAGGCTGAATCTCCTATGTTCGATTGGCCACTCCGGTCGGCGGCGGCCCCACTAGTGCAAGGGAGAAACAAACTTCTCCCTGCACTAGTGGAATCGCCGCTGGCCGGAGTTGCGAGTCGCACATTGGTGATCCCAGCATTAGGAGATTCAGGCTTAAGACTTCTACTGACTCGTTTCGTTGGACCGAGAATAGAATTGGTAGGGATGCCGATCGTACAACTTTTACCTACTGTAATACAGTTTTAATGACATTTTTGTGGGCACAATAAATTAATGTGTACCTATAACTTATTGCCAGAACGAAAAGTTTTTACGATTTGATTTACCTAACAATTAGCAAAAATATAATAATTTTAGTAAAAGTGATACTCCATTCATTGCACTGCGTACTTACAGGGGCCGATATACGACTGGGTGCTGTATCACAGACTTCATCATAAGTATTATGGAACAGACAAGGATCCGTACAACCATAAGAAAGGATTTTGGTACAGCCACTATGTGAGCAATTTTCTGTCGCCAAATGTCGATTACGAGCAGGCGAAAGTTGCAATCGACATGCGTGACCTCGATGAAGATACATTTGTTACGATACAAAAGGAGTAAGATTTGTCTTGTTTATACACACACTGAGTCAAAAAAGTTTTGAGGAGGAAAGATAGTGAGATGTGGAGTTGAAGGTAGAACAGGAAAGAGATGTGCGTTCTGTCCTGGACTTGCTAGTGGACTACTCATCAGTAAGACTTACCTAGTAGAGCCTGCCTAAGACGCGGGGATGTTAGGTGGTGGGACGAAATAAGTACAGGGTCATCCCTTAAAACTGCAACTTACGTGCGCACGAACAGACGAAAATGGCAACACCGCCTCACGGACGCATTCCACTACAACCATTCACCGGCCCGGCGTTCGGAGGGTTGCCAGCGACCGCTGGACAGCAGTGATGCCCGAGCTTCGAAAAATTTAGGATGGTCTCTCAAATTAACGTCGCAAAGAGCTGTGCGGAATTTCCCGGCCCATCTAAGCGAGCCGCGCGTTTCGCTTTTATGATCGGTTTACCACTCGTACCCTAGATTACTGTAATGAGTGTTGAAAACAATGTTGACTGGTCGTACCCGTCTTAATTTAAAATTTTTTAGCTGACAGGGTTGACCGCGGCACTATACCCCTGTACGGACAGATTTTTTGCCAACTGCGTCTAAAAGCAACAGTAATGGCCCATCGTTCCAAAAAATGACATTAACGGAAGCCGATATAGGTGTGGTATTGAGTAGGTAGCTAAAAGATTAAAACATTCAGACGCAAAAAATGTAGAAAAAAATCCAACACCGCTACAATCAAAGACACGTCCCATTAGTTACCCATTACGCCCGATCTATGCATGCACTGTATTAAGGATAAAATTATAGAAAAGAAAACCAAAATAATAGATTCTGAGGTTTGCAGAACTAACACATAATTGAATAAAAATTTAATTTCTCAGTTTATGAAAGTTACCGGTACAGAAACAATTAGCCTATTGTTTATCAACACCATGAATTTTAAAAAGAGCATTAAATACAGTATCAAATAAACAGTTTGCAAAAGCTTTTCACAACAATTATGGTTAAAAAATTGATAAAAGAAAAATTAATTAAACATAAAATATGTTAAATTATCCATCATTAGGTGGGAATAATTTTCCCTCATTTTTCGGCGCAAATTGCATTCCGATATCTTTTATAGTTCAAAACTTATACGAAAAAGGCCCCAAATTCTTCAACTCGGACCGGGAAATTTCAAATAGCTCTTTGCGACGTTAATTTAAAAGAGACCATCCTAAAATTTTCGAAGCCCCGGCATCACTGCTGCTCAGCGGTCGCTGGCAACACTCCGAACGCCGGGCCGGTGAATGGTGTAGTGGAATGCATACGTGAGGTGGTGTTGCCATTTTCGCCTGTTCGCGCGCGCGTAGATTGCAGTTTTAACGGATGACCCTGTATATCTACGGGTGCGTTTCAATTCACGCATACTGCGCATGAAATGCAGAGACAACCATTCCGTTTTAAGGTGCGTATGGCGTACACTAAACTCATGACATTCGCTGTCGTGGACACTGCATTACAGCGTGAATAAAATGTTACAACATCGTGACATCTATAAACCGTGACGATGTTGTAACATTTGATTCACGCTGTAATACAGTGTCACGGCAGCGAATGTCATGACTTTAGTGTTACGTCTAAACGCACCTTTAGTTACTGCGCGTCATTAGTGGTGCAGAGAATTCCCTAGAATCCTTTCACTTCCGATGCAGCGAGCGCGCACTGACTGCTTCACATCTTGAGTTTCGGCGTTTGCTCGCTGCATCGGAAGTGGTATCGTATTGGTGGTAAGTGAGAGAAATTCTAGGGAATCGTACGATGCCACCAATTGCATGCTCTCAGTGCGCGAATCGAAACGCATCCTACATAGGAATCGGTAGTTAAAGGAGAACTTCAGAAAGAGCGAGATCAGTACAAATGCCGTTTTGTGGCGCGTACGGAGGTATCGCTACAGTCTCTTTTACACCTAAGTAGGAGGCCTTCAGAGCTGTTTAATTTTAACTCATGCATAGATGTTAAACGTTTCCCAGATTATTTAATTTACAAATATAGTGATTATGATAAATATAAGCTAATGCTGCTCACTTGTTAAAGAATAAACTGAGCATGCCCTGATAACCAGGTCTGCCGGCAGATCCGGCGCCGTCTATGTCCACATTCAACTACGGTTCTGCCGGCAGACCCTGACAAGGCAGGATCTGCTGCGGATCTGCCGTCCATCTGCCGGCAGACCCTGCCTTGTCAGACCCTGCTGTCCATCTGCTGACAGACTGCAGGCAGGGTTGTTATCAGGGTGTATGCTGCGTAATAAAATTATAAGACACTCATAATTTGAACAGCAACCAAATTATTTTACTTTTTAAAACTTTACCGGCACAATGTATTCGAGTAATATCTTTTTTAAATAGTTATATTTCAAATATAACAACTTTGGGAACTTTAGCCTCAAACATATTTATTTGATAATTGAATTTTATAAGGAAAACAATACAAGAAAATTGTAAAATGAGAATAATTTAAAAAAAAAATAGGAAGAAACAAGTTAGAAGAAATGAATATCCTTTGCTCCTTAATGATGAGTAGCACTGCGTGCATTTTCAATAATTTCACTCTCTCTCGGCGATAAAGATTTATACCAAACTAAGTTTTAAAGATGTGTACATAGACTTTTTTAACTCACTGTAGATCACAAGTGTTTTAACACCATTCGCGATTTTTGCTTTAACAATTTCCACCAATCACTGCCACTCCCGACTCTCCAACAGTTACTTAACATTATCTTTACGATTACAGCAACAACTTGTATTTTTTAATTTGTCTCGCAATATGTACTTGAATTTGCATTGTTTGCCTGACCAATATTTTATACTGCTTCGATTTTTGTTTAGTACATTTATATTATTTCAGACCGGTGGATAGACCGACGGATTCAAATTCACTGTCTGTACGTCTGTACTTTCTGGGTTATACGAGACTGTATCTCATACAAAATGTGGCGATACATTCCTTATTATAACGCAGTAAAGTAAATTTTAACGTTAAAACAAACAATGTTATTCAATTTTTCGTGCAGCAACTAAAAATAAACAAAACCTTACAACTGGGTTGACATTTAAGAACATTTCTCTATTCAATAATTACAATTATATAAAATTATAGATTTAAAATTGTTTGAAAACAGCGCAATTTTTATCGAGATTTAGTAGGGTTTGTCGTTTTTGTCTTTGCTTTCATCCCTTTAAAGTCGATTTATACACGTCAGTTATATGCTCATCTGTTAGTGACGACAAATATCGTTATCGTAGTTTCAAATTTCAAGTAGACACGTCCAAACATGTTCGGTTCAGTACCGTGATTTGTCCTTCAGTTTTCATTTGTCCGTCATTCCAATTTGGAATTCATTGATAATGATATTTTTAAAGTTTACATAATGATTTTCATAGGTTTTCACATTTTTTCAATTAGAAATGATTGACAAACAACATACCATTTATGCATCAATACAGTTCTCATATGTATTATTTTTATATTCATATTCTTTTTCTCCGATTATCTTCTTCTTCATCCAAAATTCTGATAAGCATTGCCAAGTTATTCTCTGAAGAGCGAGCCATCTTGGTGAGCATTACTCGAGAACTGTACGACTGCGTGACAAAGAAGTGTGTCGTCCCGACATGTACCGGATGTCACTGATACTGAACTGACACGTCACTGATGTGTGTAAATAGACCTTTAACCAACTACATATGTTATTTTCTCTCATTTCTCGTATTCTCAGATTCTACTGGCTACTATTTGGTATATTTGGAGTACTATTACCGCTGAACGCACCACTGGAGTATTGGGACGAATCAATGGCATTAACCGTGCTTATCACCGGGATTCTACGCTTTGCGATCACGGTGAACGTGTCATGGCTGGTGAACAGCGCATTACTAGTCTGGGGCAGTCTGACAACTGAGTTAATGGCTATTTCAGATATGCTTAATTTTTTGTATATAATCTTCTTTAAAATGCCAAAAAGTCATGGTACTGTCGTTATTGACAAAGACGGTGTGCATGCCAAATAAAATAAACCAAAGTTATCTTTAAGTTGCTACTATAAATTCTTGAAACCCGACAGTGTCGTGAAGGTCTATAGATACCTGAAAGAATTTACAAGAAAACGTATATCAGCAATATCAGCTATGTACTTCAGAGCCAGACCTCCGTGCGGCTCGCGAGTCGCCAATTCGTCGCCCCTCTAACAATCTATAGTTGAACAGCTGAGACTGTAAAAGAAGGTTGTTAAAATGGCCTTTGCGGTTCTTCCGACATTTAAAATTTCAATAAGGGATAATTCTATACGTCCTAGAAAATTATAAAAGCATCATTACTTACGTTAAATAAGATGGGACAGTTATAAAAAAAGCAGTTAAAGTGGACTTGATTCCAAATTGGAAATTGTTGACTTCAAATGATCATAATTCTGAAATAAATGCATGTAATGCAACAATTTGAACGCTATTTTATCGACAAAAGTCGATACTTTTATTCCTACAAAAAGAATAACGTGAAAAAGATTAATTAACAACCGTAGAAAGTGATAAATTAACGATGCAGATATTCACAAAACTATGTTTACAATTGTACTCTAACTCAACGTCTTAAAACAACGTAATATGTTGAATGCAAAGAAGAATTGTTATGTTTCGTTTTCCCCTTCTTTAGATGATACTTATTCAGTAAAATAAATACAGAAAAAGGATTTGTGGGTAAAATGCCCAGCATTTGCAGACATGCCTCGACAAATCTTTAATGGCAGAACAGGCTATAAGTCACATCTTGATGCACTTATTACTGACAGGATCCTCGAATATTATACTGAAGATAACCATCTATGTCTTAGGATTCCTTCGTAACAAAAACTTAAATGCACGTCGGTCATAGTTTCGATGCATTGATGTTCCATCATTAGCCTTTTTTCCTTAATTAAGTGAATCTTATCTAGTAAAACAAGCTTCTCGATATTATGGTTAAATAGATTTGGTGACTTTCAGTTTCAAATGGTAACAACATCTTGACCCATCAATTATCGCAAATACCAGCATATTAATCTGGATTCCGTTAACAGTATTCTACATAAAACGCTGTTACACTTTCGACACATCACACTGGACATACTTGCGGATGCAAAGTTGGCCAACGTGTCGTAGGTAGGGGTGTGTGGGTACCCGATTTGCGATTCGAGAGCATATTTCACAACTTAAAAGTTATCGGCTACCTGTGACACTAGTTGTAGGTTGTTGCTGGCATGTAGCAACAGTACAATAGTATTCGGACCGAACCCAAGTTATAAAGGTGCGTGGTTGCTGATTTCAGTCGATACCGGGCTCCACAGGGGTGCCTCATCAGTCACACCTGGGTCCTATTGGAAATGGGGTCGAGAAATAAACTGTAAATGAGCTAATTCTTTATAACACAAGTTTTATTTAACACAGCCAAGAAGGACGTTGTGTCGTGTCGAAAGCTAGACTCGAAGTAAGAAGGCAATGGAAAAGGCACAGTGAAAAGTCTGTTGACCACTTGAAAGATAGGACAGGTCTGCGTTCTGTCCCTTACCCTTACTGACGGGTATAAGGAGAAGCTAGCAGACCCACGGGTCCGCTGCCATAAAATTACGGTCTTAGTCAGTGGTTCTCACACGAAAAGAGATTCATTTTTGAATCCAACAATCCAACACGCCCCCTCAAAAATGAATCGGTTATATTAAAAAATTCTATTCTATATATAACATCAAAAACACAAACAAAAGTTACTGTCCTTCCTTGCTTTCCTGGGAAATACATATGGTCCAACATTTGTTGCGTGGATTCGGGAAACCCAGAAAAACCTAATCAGACTATTACGCATTCTTAAACTATTTTGATTAAAATATATTTTATTGTTTTAAGAATCATTGTAGTCCCATCCTTCCTCTGAATTTCAAGAATGTCACTGCAGGTAATGGCTTCGTAAGTGCATCAGCAACCTGGTTCTCTGTACAAACAAATTCAAGCTTTATCTGATTCTTCTCTATCTGTTCTCTAGAGAAGTGATACTTGATATTTATATGTTTTGAGCTCTTGTGATTACTTGGATTAGACGCTATACTAATACAGCCATTATTATCTTCATAAATAATAATCGGCTCTGAAATATTTATATTTATGCTAATCGCTAAGGATTTCAACCACAAGTACCCTGATGTACTTCTTGGATCATTTCCATCTTGACCTCCCCAGTCCGAGTCAGCAAAACCACTTATTATTTCCCCATAATTACCTTTTATATAGGTCAACTTAAGGTCGGTTGTACCTTTCAGGTATCTCAGTACCTGCTTCAGATTTTGCCAAAGCTCCCTATTCTCTTTATTGGTATACCTACATAAAATATTTATTGCAACACTCAAATCAGGTCGCGTACATACCATTACGTACATTAAACTACCAATTAAATTTCTACACGGGGCCTCGTATTTTTCATCTGAATTTAATGCTAAATGGTTTAATTTGCTCGGAAGAGGTGTACTAACAGGTTTACACTCATTCATATTAAATTTCTCTAACACTGTTTTTATGACTCCTTTCAACTTTTATCCCCAAGAAAAGTTTAATGTTACCCAAATCTGTCATGCAAAATTGATCCATCAAGTAACTTTTAAAGTTTGTCATTGTTTCCTCATTCGCAGTGGCAATCACAAGATCATCGACATATAATACGACATATATATTTCTAGATATATTTCCTTTATCTAATAGATAAATACAGCGATCAACCGAAGAGCTTTGAAAACACTTTTCTACTAGACATTTTTCGTATACTTCGAACCAACATCTCGCTGCCTGTTTTAAGCCATATATAGCTTTATTTAATTTGCAAACTTGATTACTTTTACTGACGACTCCTTCAGGAACTTTCATATAGATTTGCTCCTTTAATGTGCCATTTAAAAATGCCGTCTTTACATCCATGTGATGTATCATTAAATCAAACTGATTTGCAAAAGCTATTACATATCTGAAACTTGCTATGCTTGCTACAGGTGCAAATGTTTCATTGTAGTCAACTAAATACTTCTGACTAAAGCCGCGAGCAACAAGTCGTGCCTTATATTTTTATGGGTTTCCAAATTCATCATTCTTAATATTAAATACCCACTTACAATCTACAATATTTATACTTTCCGGTCTTTCAATTAATGTCCAAGTCTTATTTATCAAAAGAAAATTAATCTCAGTATTGATGGCTTGTTCCCATTGAACTCCATCAACTAAAGTTTTAATTTCGTCAAATGAATTTGGAATTTTGCATATTAACGATTGTGCACACATAAAAAGGTCATATTTTAAATCGTATTCTTCATAAGATATAGAAGGTCCTTGTTTTATCCTTTCACTCCTCCTAAGCTCAGATTTCTCTTGTACTTCACTTTTATCTTTTTTAGAAGTGGAAGGTTTATTTTGCATATCTGTTTCTATTTCAGATTCATTAGGTTTTTTTCCTAATTTTACTTCTGAACTTACTTTTACCCTCGACACCGATACATCTGATTTATCACTATCAGATTTATTAGACTCTCCATCTATTTCTACTGATTTTGACAATATGTCAGATACATCAGTTTTATTATAGATGTTCTCATCATTTTCAAGTCTCAGTATCGGTCGAGTTTTTAAGTAATTTGTTTCGTCCACTATTACATCCCTTACTACAACGAAACCCTCTTTTTCAACATCCCACACTTTGTAACCATTGTAAGATTTAATTTATAAAACAAAAGGGATAGAATAGTTTTATTTTAGAAAACGGACCGGCCGCGTATAATATTAACCTTTATTGGATCGTAGCAGTCCGCGCACTACTAACAGATTCGGGCCTGACGTGCCCTTTTCTTAAATAGCCCCCGATATCTGACACGGGTATGCTTATACTATTTAAGCCTGTATACCGATCGGTGGCCCTTTCGCCTTGTAACACCGCCGAAACGCACAATACCCACTCTCGCTCGATACCTTTTGCACACACTGAATAAATCACGATAATTGCTTCCAGACTTTTCGAATGCCAAGACGCTAATGAATACTATGCCTCGCCGGCTCGCAGTTCCTTCTCTCCCTCTCTTAAGGGGGTAGACACGTCACGTGACCTGGCCGATTCGGCAGGTCGGTATTACAGCAGGTTTTTTCTGCACAGAAATGGTAATACCGATAGATCGCCGATTGCCCGGTAAACGCGAGAGGGAGCTGTTTGCTATTTCCGTATTTTATTCTGAATCAGGAAAGAAATTCTCAGCTGTTGCGTTGTACTTATAAAAATTTAAACGGAAGTCGGCTGGTACTGCAAACGTAGAAAATTCATTGTACATTTTAATTACTTGAAATGTGCTTATGCTACAATATTCTACGTTAGCAGTAAGGAATTATAAGTGAAAAGGGAAAATAGATGAGGGGATGTCCTCAGAAAATGAAGTTTGTTAGGTTAAACATTTATTTACTAGCAAAGCACCGAAACAGAACATGAAATACACTTATTACACGTCCTATGCAGAAAGCAGTTATGAACAAACATTATATATAAAATTGTAAGGAATCGATTGACGTCACTTTTGCAAAGATCTGATTATAAATTGCAGAACTTCAGATTCGTCACTCCTTAGCGTGCAACATTGTATAGTCCCGCTGGTTTCGAGCGTCGAAGCCCACGAAACTCAGCGAGACACATGATTGTTGGCGAGCATTGCGTTTGACGACTCTACCTAGAGAATCATCCCGTATAAATGCTAAGAAACGATAGTGTGAAGCGGCGTGCGTTTCAACTGCACATTGACAATATCGTAGATTCTAGGGCCTACAATATTAGCTCCGTAATACGATGTTCTTCACCAGAGCACTGCATTACTGATGAAAATGATGCCAAACATGGAGCAATTCGGCCTATTTTTAGTGAACGTAGTGTGTGTGTGTCCTAATCATGTATTCATAAGAACAAATCGACCGAATTGCTTCGCAACTCGACTTATTTTCGTGGACATAAACTCACTAATCCATCGGTGGTAACACTCTTATCAAGGTGTAATGAGAAATATGAACATATTCATATTCAGTACTGGATGACTCAAGTCGCCGTCGACCGAGGGCTCTAATAAATGTGCATTTATGTGGGAAACCAAAGCCACGTCACTCGTGACACCTACTCGCGAACAGATATATGTATGTACGAGAAGAAGCAATGCAATTTCCCGATGACTTGAAGCAACATTTCAATAGGTAAATGCATGAAACTCTGGGATCAGGAATTCCCAACCAAGATGATGCATATGTAAGAACTGGCGAAATTCAACAATAGTTTGTCGTCTAAATTTTACAATTAAAGTACTTATTTGACGCGAATATACATATGTAAAGTTTGTCAGCAAAGTTTTTCTCGATTTGAGTTCTATAGAATGCTGACTTTCCATCGCCATGCAAAGTCCTCTCTTGTCCTTCACGCTGGCAATCATGCAACTCGCTCTAGTTTCGTGGGTTTCGACGATCGAATTCAGCGGGGCCATACAATGTTACGCACTGAGCAGTGACAAATCGTCAGTACTGCATTTTTAATCAGATATTTGCGAAAGTGACGTGAATCGATTCGTCACGTTTTCTCGATCAAATTGGCCCCAAAAATGATATTATTCGGACCATAATTAAGGAAATTACGTGAAAATTTGTTTGCAGAATTGGAAGCCCGTTTCGTTAAAAATAGTCTGATTTAAATTATTTTCTGTCAATTTAATCGGTTGAATGCCAGGAATCCATTTGTGTCACTTTCATATTGATACGATGAAAAAAACACAAATTCTGTTTCTATATAATCGATGATACATTGCCGAGCAACCGCGATCTCGTAGGGCTCGGGCAACAAACGTGCTGGTCGGTTATTCGAGCATCTACGATCGTTACGGGCTCGATTTGGTATACACGATACGGACTTTTCGCTATCCCCACCACTCTTGTCTCACTCTTGTCCGCCGAAGGCGAGCGCGAGATGGCAAGAGAGCGAGCGAAGGCACTGAAAGCGAGCGAGGACAGTACGAGATAGACGGCGCGTTGATATTTTGTCTCGCTCCGTTTTTCGGACGCCTGACACTCCGTCCTTTGTGTGCGCGACGGGCGTGCGCGATGATCGCAAGCGCTTACGGTGAGCACGGGACCCGCTTCGCAAAATCTTGACGCAGGCCGGGCATAAGTCTTTTTTGCGCCCTAGGCGAACTTGTCAAATTGCGCCCTTTATTATATTACATTTATTTGAGATTATTTATGACTTTACTCTGTAAAATTAGGCAACTGCTAGGGCGTAAGGTTGACAAGAGGCGCAAAATAGCCTTTTCATTGTTGGCATTGTTGAAAATAAATTTTGAAATGATATACTACAAATTATATTACAACGGTTTTAAACTACGAGTAAAAGTTTAGAGTAAGGTCATGAAGAAGCTGAATTAAATGTTTTATAATAAATGGCGGAATTTGGCAAGCTCGGTTATGTCGCAAAAAAGACTCGTGCCGTGCCTGGCTATCTGACCGTGGCGCGCATGCGTCAAACAGTCACGATTCCATCTGAGCGCTCGCGCCCATCGCGCACGCAAAGCGTTCCATCCTGCTCCCCCCTTCGGCCAGAAAGAAGCGAGAAACTCAGCCTCGGAATTAGGGTTCCGTTCATGATACGGGCTCAACGCCGGTCCCGACCAGCGAGCGGCTAACGAGACTTTACATTCAGATATATTGGCCGGTGCGTTTCGTAACGCGTATTCTCCCACTATAGGTACCGCTTGCCTGCCTCGGTGCTCCTGTTTGCAACGTTTTCTGACTCGCTCTCGTTCCATCTCATTCTCGCCTTCGCAGAACAAGAGTGACCCAGAAGTGATGGGGTTAGCGCCAAGCTTCTGGTGTGTATCGGCCAAATCGAGCTGTCAGCATAGAAATACACATCAGAATAGGTGTGCCTTAACTCCGAAAAAATTGAGGAGCTTTATTGGTCTGAACATTGATTCTTTCTCGATAGCTTCATCTCGTATTGGTCATAACAGCCACACGGCTACGTTCAGACGGAGCCGAGCAGCATTCCCGTTACCCCACCATACTCCTCGATCGCTGTTCGTGAAAACGAATTGACCGGCCAATATATCTGAATACGACCTTAGGATAAAGATATAATGAAAGATGAAAAATTATTCGAAGACCAAGATGAAAGGCCTTCGAATAAACAGAGGAAACTAATAAATACCCGAAGCTAAATAGAATTTTAGAATTAGGGTACACACACTCTACCCCAAACCTCGTGTCGATCAGTCACTGGGGTCATTCGGAAGTATATTCTTTTATTTAAATAATGCCCATCTCTGCATAGGACCGTAAAGAATTACAAAAAAAAGTCAGGGAGTCAACTGTTGACTCATTTGGAGACTTTTTCTTGTTGTATGTTATATACAGGGTGTCCCACCTAAGACTGGACAGCCGGTTTTCTCCTAAACTATTGGAGATAAAAATATAAAAAAATAGGGAATTGCATGGTTCGAGGGGGCCAATTAATTAGCGCGAACGAATTTTTTTATCGATTATTATTTTAAAAGATACGATGCTCAAGTTCGGTTTTTCAAATGGAACTATTTTTTTTGAACACCTGAGTTGATAGTGCCTTCCAAGACAAATTCAATAAGCTTTAATGTATACACTTTATTTTCACTAGTTTTTAAGATATTGCGCTTGCAAATTTACTGATTTTCACTGGAAGAAAACTGTCTGGTATAGCACGGACCGGGGACGGTCTTACTGGCGTCACGGGTGGCACTGCCTGTTGAAATAGATACCTACCTGCCAAAGGTCTACGCCAGGAATGGCAGGTCCAAAGGCTGGACAATTCTTTTCCGCCAGAAATGCTACTTAGGTAGGTAAGGAAAGTAGAGACATGATGGAGAAGCTAAGGAAAAATGCAAATGAAGTGGTGATTATTGCTATTAATTAAGTCTTTATTACTCCAAATACAACTATAAGTTAATGATTTAACATTTTTTACACACTTTGGACTATCTGAGGTCAGGCGTCTAAGTGATTAAACTTTACAAAACAGATGGGAAAAAACCGTCCTCCCCCACTCGCTTTCGCCAGCGACCACACTATTATAACACAGTGGCTTCCTAATGATGTATTTGTCACGTGCCTAGCGTCTTTTAATTAGGGTTTAGGGAGATGCCCCATCTTACCTCGCTACCCCGTCATACTTGTCATACGAAACAAGCCGCGATCCACGAGCCGTCTGATCGGTCATGGCTCCGCTCGCCCGGGCTCGCCAAGCCGACTTGACGAGCTAGACGAGCCGAGCTAGTTCGTGGTGCCAGGAGCAGTCTGATTCCACCTGGAGAGTAGTCGGGTCACACACTGCACAAATGATACAATGTGATTCTGAAGCTACGCCCGTCGAAGGATGCGGCCTGGTACCCCGTGGCGAGGACAGCCCTTCGCTGTGCCCACCCGATTTTTATGGCTTTTTCCGGAAAAAGGTATGAATCCTGGGCCGAACGTAGCGAATTGAAGTCGACCCTCCGCAGTCGAGGGTGAAATATCAAATATAGCCTATTAAGAAATTCTTTTCTTCATCGTATCGAAAGGGAAGTGACGCCAATGGATTCCTTATGTTTTTCTGATGAAAATCATACCAAATATCATGCAAATCGGACTATTATTAACGAAATTAGCTTGAGATTATGGAAGTGAATTTTTAATTTCCTTCATTATGGTCCGAATTATGTCGTTCTTGGTGTCAATTGCATCGGCGGAACATAAGGAATCGAAGGGTGTCGTTTTTGAAAAGATCTGAAGAGAAATGCGGAAACCCTAGACATTCCTCAGATTTTAATGGTATTCAAACCCCTTCAAGGGTCTAAAGCCATAAAATTCGATGGGCACTGCGGGGTGTTATCCTCGCCACGGAGCACCAGGCCGCCGCATCTCCTTGACGGGCGTAGGTCCATAATTACCCTGTATCTGTTTAGGAAATAAAATAATTCTTTATTCTTTATCGTATGGATATGGAGGTGTCGCCGATGGATTCCTTGGGGTTTTCTGATGAAAATCATTACAAATGTCGTGTAAATCGGACAACTTTTACATAGGGAATACAAATAGCTTGTGTCAAAGTAGTCCGATTTGCTTGATATTTGGTATGATTTTCATCAGAAAAACATAAGGAATCCATTGGCGTCACTTCCCTTTCGATACGATGAAGAAAAGAATTTCTTAATACGCTTTAATTGATATTTCACCCCCGACTGCGGAGGGTCGACTTCAATTCGCTACGTTCGGCCCAGGATTCGTACCTTTCTCCGAAAAAAGCCATAAAATTCTATGGGCACTGTGGGGTGTTGTCCTCGCCACGGGGTGACGGACGTAGCTCCATAATTACCCTGCATCTGTTTAAGAAATAAAATAATTCTTTATTCCGTATCGTATGGATATGGAAGTGTCGCCGATGGATTCCTTGGGGTTTTCCGATGAAAATCATGCCAAGTGTCGTGGAAATCGGACAACTCTTACATAAGGAATACAAATGGCTTGTGTCAAAGTAGTGCGATTTGTATGACATTTGGTATGATTTTCATCAGAAAAACATAAGGAATCCATTGGCGTCACTTCCCTTTCGATACGATGAAGAAAAGAATTTCTTAATACGCTATATTTGATATTTCACCCTCGACTGCGGAGGGTCGACTTCAATTCGCTACGTTCGGCCCAGGATTCATACCTTTTTCCGGAAAAAGCCATAAAAATCGGGTGGGCACAGCGAAGGGCTGTCCTCGCCACGGGGTACCAGGCCGCATCCTTCGACGGGCGTAGCTTCAGAATCACCTTGTATCATTTGTGCAGTGTGTGACCCGACTACTCTCCAGGTGGAATCAGACTGCTCCTGGCACCGCGAACTAGCTCGGCTCGTCTAGCTCGTCAAGTCGGCTTGGCGAGCCCGGGCGAGCGGAGCCATGACCGACCAGACGGCTCGTGGATCGCGGCTTGTTTCGTATGACAAGTATGACGGGGTAGCGAGGTAAGATGGGGCATCTCCCTAAACCCTAATTAAAAGACGCTAGGCACGTGACAAATACATCATTAGGAAGCCACTGTGTTATAATAGTGTGGTCGCTGGCGAAAGCGAGTGGGCGAGGACGGTTTTTTCCCATCTGTTTTGTAAAGTTTAATCACTTAGACGCCTGACCTCAGATAGTCCAAAGTGTGTAAAAAATGTTAAATCATTAACTTATAGTTGTATTTGGAGTAATAAAGACTTAATTAATAGCAATAATCACCACTTCATTTGCATTTTTCCTTAGCTTCCCCATCATGTCTCTACTTTCCTTACCTACCTAAGTAGCATTTCTGGCGGAAAAGAATTGTCCAGCCTTTGGACCTGCCATTCCTGGCGTAGACCTTTGGCAGGTAGGTATCTATTTCAACAGGCAGTGCCACCCGTGACGCCAGTAAGACCGTCCCCGGTCCGTGCTATACCAGACAGTTTTCTTCCAGTGAAAATCAGTAAATTTGCAAGCGCAATATCTTAAAAACCAGTGAAAATAAAGTGTATACATTAAAGCTTATTGAATTTGTCTTGGAAGGCACTATCAACTCAGGTGTTCAAAAAAAATAGTTCCATTTGAAAAACCGAACTTGAGCATCGTATCTTTTAAAATAATAATCGATAAAAAAATTCGTTCGCGCTAATCAATTGGCCCCCTCGAACCATGCAATTCCCTATTTTTTTTATATTTTTATCTCCAATAGTTTAGGAGAAAACCGACTGTCCAGTCTTAGGTGGGACACCCTGTACAATAGTCTGAAGAATAATAATAAGAGCAATAATTGCAAATAATTGCTGTAACTTCCAGATTCTGAAAATATGATATCAGTAAATCAATATTTACAGTATTAGTAAAAAAGTTCCAATCTCTTTTTTTATTTTAAATAATGTTGCCATATAATTATAACATAAATTCTACAGCGATTTCAAGTGATGTATGTGTTACACTAAAAGCGTTAATTTAGTAAATGTACACAGTTCCCAACAGTTATATGCCCAAAATGCATATAACCTAACCTACAATCGTCCGAAAATTCATACATTGACTGCATCACGCTTTTACTGTGGCTTGTGTATCCAGCTAACGCTTCAGTTTTGCTATGATTCCACGTCGGCAGTCCTCCCGAGTAGGCGCCATCTCGTGTCCACTAACTGAATTAAATTTGTCACGTGACTTGCTCTGTATTATCGCCAATATGGCGGAACTCGTATTTGGGACTGCAGTCACGATTTTTCACTATTCGTCCTTATATGAGCAAATTTGGAGCTGGTTTAGGACTCATTCGAAAGAGGAAGGTTCAATGCAGAGCGCTCTTCTCACCGTTTCAGTCACAAAGCTCTTTTAGTGACCTAAAAATACTTGGATTCTGCGGGTGTATTTTGTTGACTTTTGCTCTACTTTGGACACTCATATTATTAGATATCAACACAATCTCGTTGAATCATGAGAAGAGCGCTATGCATTGAACCTTCCTCTTTCGAATGAGTCCTAACCCAGCCCAAAATCTGCTCATATAAGGACGAATGATGAAAAATCCCAACCCCCTGTTTCGGGCCAGATTGTGTCGGTATACAGCGCGCTGCATTACCCGTGTCTACCCCTTTAACTCACGCACGCTTAGCGTCATCTGTCGGACAGAATCTTACACCATTTGGTTCATACCCAACTAATATACCTTTCGACGACTTTTCGTCGAATTTACCTTTCCTGATTTTATTATGGATATAAACCGTAGAACCGAAAACTTTCAGATACCTCAACTTGGGCTTCTTAGTATGCCACAATTCGTATGGTGTTTTTGACTCTTTTAAAGCCTTAGTTGGGGTTAAATTAATGAGAAATGTAGCAGTAAGCACTGCCTCCCCCCAAAACACCTTATCTAGACTAGCACAACTTATTATTGTGCGTCCCTTTTCGGTTATAGTTCTCACCATGCGTTCCGAAACGCCGTTTAATTGTGGGGTTCATGGGACTGTTAACTGGTAACTGATACCTTTTTGTACACACTAATCTTTCATATCTTTTGATAAATACTCTCCTCCATTATCACTGTACAAGTTAACAATTTTTAAATTGAAGTGAGCCTCAATTTTTGCAACATAATTTTTAAATACGTTAAATACATCTGACTTATATGTAATTAAATATGTGGCGCAATAGTGAGTAAATTCATCAACAAACAAAACAAAATAATTTTTGTTGTTTATAGTAGGTGGAGTGATAGGACCACAAACATCCGAATGAACAATAAACAATGGTCGTTTAATGTGACTTTTATCTTTAAACCTTTCAAATGGTAACCGTGCTTGCTTACCATTTATGCAAACTTCACATAGGTTATTATCCGGTATTACCTTTTCTATACATTGCATGTCTTCGACTATTTGTTTATTCTTTAATTCTAAGAATTTCGATGTTCCCATGTGGCCCAACCGTCTATGCCATAAATCATAATTGCAACTAACCGTACTATTTACCTGCGAGTTGTTACCTACCCTTTTTATATTTACTCTGAAGTCAACGGCTGTTAAATTGTTTAAGGGCTTACCAGACATTATGACGTTACCATCTTTAGAAATGTGTACACCCTAACTGTCGAATACGATACCCAATCCAGCCTCTTGCATTTTTCGTACCGACAGCAGATTGTACGGGACTTCCGGACCTTAGAGGACATTTTCCAGCACACCATCTACTCCTTTGTTGCTGGTCACATGGATTATCCCTCTCTTCGTTGCTGTGATGTAAGCGCCGTTCTTCGCCACAGAAATATTTAGCGGTGGTTGTAGCATCGTAAAAGAGGAAAATAAATTTTTCTGGTTGATAAGATGATCGGAGGCTCCTGAGTCCAATAGAAAAATCACCTTCTCTCCTGTCTTCAGTTGATAATCACCAGCCATGAATGCAAACCCTGAAGTATTATTTTGCGACTGTTCCGTCATTTGCACTGTTTGAACAGTCCTCTTCCTTTCATCATTATATTTGCGATTTTTCTTGTAATAATAACAGTCTTTTATCTTATGTCCACTTCTACCACACTGATGGCATTTTAAAGTTTGTTTACTGTTATAATTACGGGGTTGCTTCCCTTTCTTCCATTTTCCGTAATTGCTGTTGGATGATTTCTGTCCTTCAATAATCCCTTTATTGACACTTTGCGAGGTATGTGCGTGCAATACCTTGGAACTTGTATCACTGCTATCTTCACGTAATTTTACCTCGTGATCTAAAAGTCTTACTTTTACAAAAGCAAGGGTTAAATTGTCTTCTGACAATGTTTCAATTGCGGTTATGACCCCGTCATATGAATTTGGAAGAGTCAAATGTAAATGAGCTACTTTGTCCGTCTCTTCCAATCTTGATCCCGCTGCAGATAATTCGGTGATAAGATCCTCGAACATTATAAAATGACGCACAAGAGGCGTATCACCCTGCAATTTTAAACTCAATAATTGTTTCCTTATTGCTAGTTGAGTAGCTAAACTTTTTCTCTCATATATCGCATCGAGATTTTTCAAAATTTCTTTTGCCGTCTTAGCTGTACTCGCGAACACAAGGAAGGAATCTGATAAATATTCTACTATTGTGTTTTTGGCAATCCTATCCGCTTTAAGCCATTCGACAGTAAGCCATCAGTACTTGTGTTTTTGCTTATTCGCTGGACCAGATGCACTTGCCCTGCATTGAGAGCGTGTGTGACCTGGGTGTGACTTATAACTCTGCCTGTCCGTTCGCGGAGCATATCATTAGACCTACTAACGCAGCGTCGAAAAAGCTAGAGGCGCTGGTTAGGCCCTTTCTGGAATACGGGTCGGTGATATGGTCTCCCTACCAAGTCTACCTAGGGGGTCTTTGGAGAGAGTTCAACATAGGTTTTTGCAGTTTGCGTCCTACCGCAGATTCGACCATGTGTACGGGGCTTTACTGTGAAGATTCAATTTTTTGATGATGGAGCCAAGATTATTGTTGGCCGATCTTCTCAATCATTTCAGGATTATCAATGGCGACATTAACTGTCCCCGGCTATTAGGGTTAATTAACTTCGGCGCTTTGCCCAAGCCGTTGCGCTATACTCCGCTGTTTCGAGTCAAATACTATTTAGGTTTTGTTTTTCGCATAAGTTAGAGTAGGTATAATTTTAAACACATTATTATATCACATTCTTATCACTTTCTATGGTTGTTAATTAATTTTCTTCTTAAATGTTACTTTTTTACGTACAATACAAATATCGACCTCTATGTACAAAACAGCGTTCGAAATGTTGTGTTTCTTGCATTCGTTTCGATATTATTCTATGCATCTTCCTCTTTAACTGCTTTTTTTTACAACTTTCCCATTGTATTTCCCGTAAGCAATTATATTCTTGTCATTTCTTGGGACCTATAGAATTATCTCTTATTAAAATTGTAGTTATCAGAAGAACCATTTTGGCCATTTTCCCACCCTCAGTGTATTCCATTCTGTTTCATCAGCTTTCTACTACATTGTTCCACACGCTAGACGAAATCCAAAAAATCTGTTGTTGTCATACATGTATGTTACCTTTGACTTTTATCCGCTACATCAAGCCGCCTGTGACAATAATTTCATACTTATGCAGTCTGCGCATCGTCTGAAGTCGACCGACGCCTAAGGGGTCTTACCCCAACGTGCATTTGGTGTAGTTGGAATGATATTTGGTATGCAAATTCATGAATATTGGTCGGTCAGAGCGTGTGAGGGGTACCTATATAAAGTGTTGCAAAATTGAGGATCGTCCGGAACATGCAATATCCTGATGCAAAAAGACATCGAAAACTCTTTTACCGTTTTGGGATTCGAGCCTCTGTTCGAGAGATATTAACAGTTAAATGTTAGTGGCCGAACTTTCGGGCCGCGCAGTTTAAAACCGCGACAGCTGAGTGCGGATCAGTCACATCTACGCATAGATACAAACCCGCACACACAGTTCAGCCGTCCGTGAAAATGAACCAGCGTACCGCACGGTCGGCTCTACTGTGTGCGCGGGTCTGTATCTACGCGTGCCTCCTGCGTGTGCGTGCGAGCGGTCACTGCCCGTGCCGGACGCCCAGCTGTTTCGGATTTAAACAGCGCGCCCTGAAAGTCGGATCGCGGACCCCTGAATTTCAACTGCAAATAACTTCTCGAGAACTTTTGCATCGGGATATTACATGTTCCGAGACGTCCTTCAATTTCAGGACCCCCTGTATATAAACTCTCAACATGTTGCTTGCCTGCCGTGGCGCTGTTTTTCTTAACGTTCTCACTCTCCCTCAGGCTGCAGTATAGGAGGAACTGATTGTCAGCAGCGTTCCCGTTACTTCACCATAGCTTTCAAGAGTCATGCAACTGGAAGTGACAAATCCATGAGTACGCGTAAGGCTCGCATGGGGAGAGTTGATTTCCCCTCGATTGCTGTTTGCGAAACCGCCTAGACCGGCCAATATCTGTGAACCCCACCATAGTACCTACTTCTGTACGCGTCGGAAATTAAGTCCACTCTATTTGACGGCATTATTAATGGTAGAAGCGACAACATCTGCTTTGTCCAATAATTATATAATTGTTAAATTATCGCTGATCATCTGCCATTAACAAATCACTTACCTTTACAAAAAAGATAAAAACAATGAAATAACGAGTAACTGTTGTAGCGTTAGTACATTATTTTTATGTATTCCTTTATTTTGTGTCCCCTTAGGGATTACAATCTGTCTCCCTCCTCCTCTCACACTTAACCCTTAATTCTATCTTAACCTATTTTAACCTAATTCGTCCGCTCTTACAAACTACCTTAACCTATTCGCCCGCTCGCTCGCATCCCTTCGCCACGCACGCATGCCCGCACCTCCCATCCCTATCTTTTGACCCCCGCTTCAGGTCGCCGCCTCTCACTCCCATTCCTTTACCATTCTTCCTCCCAATCACCCCCCTCTCCACTCCTCCACTCTTCTCATCCACTCCTCCCCCCCTCCCTCGTCATCCATTACCTCTCCTACTACTTCCTGCCACCCCCTCCCGTCCCCCCACCCGGTACACTCCTCCCACACATGTTCCCATGTCTCATCCCCCCACGCACAGACCCTACATTTCCTCTTCTCCTCTTCCTCCCAATACCTCCCTCCCCTCATCTCGCACCCCAATCTAAACCGCGCCACTCTCCTCCACCTACTTTCCCCCCAACCCTTCTTTAAATAACCCGGCACCCCTACCCCCTTTATCGCTCCATACCACCTATTAAATTTTGATACCCTAATCCTTTCCCATCTCTCCGCCTCCTGCAATTTCTTTTCCCTTCTTACTAACTCCTCTCCCCTCATTTCCCCCACTTCCCTCATTCTTTCCAGTCCCTCCACTGTCCATCCTCTCTCCTCGAAGAAACCCCTCCTTTCCCCCTCCCACTCCCCCAGAGCCTTACCCCTCCTTGCCCTACCTTTTATCTCCTCCCAGCACATCCTAACTAATTCCCCTCCTTGCCCCTCCTCCAACTTCCTCTCATAACCCCATGCCCTTAAACCCGCCCTACCCTTCAACCTATCCCTCTGCAATTCCTCCCTCACCAAATATCCCGGGGTACACCAGTCCACCCCCAAAACCCATCTGAGATATCTCTCATGTACCCCCTCCATCTTCTCCCTCACCTTCCACCCCCAAATCTCCACCCCATAACTCATCGTCGCCCACACCAACTTATCGAACAACCATATTCTCTTCCCCCAGTCTTTCCCAAACCTCCTCTTGCCAATCCCCCATACCCTCCCCATCACTGCCGCCGCTTTCCTCACCCTCTCCTCCACATGGGCCTCCTGCCCTCCACTCCCCATCAAGGTATACCCCAGGTACTTGAACGTCTTCACTTCCTCTACCTCCTTTCCCTTCCACCTCCACACAACCCTCCTCAATCTACCTCCCCCCCTTCTACACCTCATAATCTTCGATTTTCCCACGTTCAAGTGCAACCCTTTCCTATCCATGTACCGTTCCAACTTCCCCATCATTCCCTTCATTCCCTCCTCATCCTCTGCCACCACCGCCACATCGTCCGCATATGCCAGGGTGTACACCTTCCTCCCCCCCAGTCTCGCCCCTCCCCACCCTCCTTTTTCCAACTCCTCATCCAAGTCCGCCAGCAACAGGGTGAACATACTTGGGCTCAGGGGGCAGCCCTGCCTCACCCCCCTTGCCGTCCAAAACTCCTTCCCTTCCTCCTCCCCCACCCTCACCCTACACACCGTTTCCTTCAGCACCTCACCACACCTTTCCACTAACCCCTCCCTCACGCCTCTCTTTCTCATTTCCCTCACCAACACCTCCCTATCCACCGAGTCAAAAGCCGCCTTCAGGTCTATGAAGAAGACCACCATCTTCCTTTCTTTCCTGGTCACCTGCCGGTTAATCAGATGGTTCAACACATATATGTTGTCCATACATCCCATTCCTCTCCTGAAGCTGGCCTGACTCGGTGGTAGCAACCTTTTTTCCTCCACCTCCTGCCTTAACCTCTCAGCGAGCACCGCTGCATAGACCTTATAGGCCGTCTGCGTAAGCGTTATCCCCCGATAGTCCTCCACCTTCTTCCCAACCCCTTTCTTGACCACCGGAACCACAATTCCATCCCTCCACTCCTCCACCCACCCTTCCCCCTTCCACACCCTATTGCAAATTACCCATAGCCAATCCTCCACCTCCTCCCCCCCATACTTCCAAACCTCATTGGGTATGCCGTCACCCCCTCCCGCCTTTCCCTCCTTCAGCCCCCTTACCACCCTTCTAATCTCCTCCTTACTTAATTCCTCTTCCCCATCCTCACCCCTCTTTCTTTCCCCCCCTTTTCTCACCCTCCACTCCACTCCACCCAACACTCCCCTAAAGTAGTCTTCCCACTCTTCCATTCTTATCCCCTCCTCCACCCTCCCCCTTCTTTTTCTCTCTCTATTCACCACTTTCCACACTTGTCCTTCCGTCTTAACCCCCTCAACCTCCTTCTCCCACGTTTCCACCTCCTTCCTTTTCTTCCCCTCACACATTACCTTATACTCTTTTTTCCTCTCCCTATATTTTCCCCTCTCCTCCCTCTCTTCTCCATCTTCTCAACTCCTTCCTAACCCTACTTTTCTCCTCCCTACATTCTTTGTCCCACCATCCCCCCTTTTTTCCATCCTTTTTTCCCCCCGCTCCCGTCGTCCCAATCGCCCCTCTTACCCTTTCCTTCAGCTCTTTCCACTCCTCCTGTATACCTCTTTCCCCCCCCTCTCTCTTCCCAAACCTTCGTATAAACTCCTCCCTCCCCTCTGCTGTCCAATTTCCCCTTCCTGCCCACTTTCCCCCATCTTTTCTCCCCTTCCCTTCCCCCTCCCTACCTTCTCCCCTCAGCCACACCACCACCGGGTGATGGTCTGAATCCACCCTCTCCCCCACCTCTAACCTCTCCACTCTCTCCCGCGTGTCCTCGTTCCCTATGATATAATCTATGACTGAGTTTCCCCTCCCTCCTGTATACGTCCATTCCCCCTCCTCATCCCCCTCCATGCTTCCATTCAGTATTCCCCACCCCCTCTCCTCCAGATATTTGCACAACCTCTTCCCCTCCCCGTTCACCTCCATATCCTTCGACCTCCTAGCTCCCAGTCCTTTTTCCCCCCTTCCTCCTCTCCCAGAATCTCCCCCCCTTCTCTTCCCGTCCTTGCATTAAAGTCCCCCCCTATCACCACCCTTACTCCCTCTTCTCTTCCCTCTACCCACTCCCCTATCTCCTCCAGTTTCTTCTGCAGATCCTTGTTCACATATACTCCCACCACCCTCCACCACTCCCCCCCCATCTTCACCATCCTCATCATTATCCCCTCTCTTTCCCCTACTTCTTCGTCCCTTGCTTCTATTTCCTTTTTTACCCCCATTAACATTCCCCCTATTGCCCTCCCCTTCTTATTTTCCCTCTTAGCCCATTGCTTTCCCCACACGTATCCCTTTGGCAGCCTATTCTCTATATAATCCCAATCTCTTTCCTCCATCCATGTCTCACACATCACCATCACCTCCCACTCCTTCAGTCCTTTCCAAAAGTCCCCCTCCTTATTCTTTAATCCCGCCACATTCCAAAAAGCCACCTTATAACCTCCTCCGCTGGCCGCCTGCTCCCTCCCCTTCAGCCCCTCCCTCCTCCCCCGTTCGCCCTCCCTTCGTTTCCCTGCTCTTTTATCCACTTCTCATACACCTCATCCCATCTCTTCATCCTCCCGTTCACCCACATTTTCATATACCCAATCCGCACGTTCTTCCCGCTCTCCCTTTCCCTCTCTGCCTCCCTTTCTATTTTCCACTTTCCCCTCCTCTCCTCCTCCGTCAGATCATCATCAATCCTCTCTCTTCCGCCTTTCAAATTTTTTCTCGCTTCCATCACTTTCCTTTTTTCATCCCTCCCCGCCATTTTCACCAGCACCATTCCGCTTCCTCCCCCTCCCGCTTTCCCTATCCTTACCACCTCTTTTATGCCTCCCCGCTCCAGGCCCATCCTACCCCATAGTTTCCGTATCTCCTCTCCGACCTCTCTCCCTTCTGTCACCACCCCCCTTACCACTACATTGTTCCTTCTGCCCTCTCTTTCCTTTTTATCCTGCATTACCTCCATTCTTCTCATCCTAAGGCCCCACTCCTCCATTTGGCCCTCCTCCACCACTCCCTTACCACGTCTTCCTTGCTTTTCCCAGCTCTCTACTTTCTCTATCACCTCTTCCAACCTCCTATCCCTCTCCTCCCAGCCCTCCAGCTTTTTCTCCAAACCTTCCCTCCGCATTTTCTCCTCCTTCAGCCACTCCTCCCATTTCCCCCTTTCCCCTCTCCATTCCTCCTCCATCCTTCTTCTCTCCTCTCTCTCTCTCCTCACTTCCTCCCTCAGCTCCCTTATCTCCCCCACCAGCTCCTTCATTATACCTTCCATCCCTCCTGTCTTCTCTCCCACCTGTTTCCTCTCCTCCTTATCCTTTCCCTCCGGCGATCTCATCGTTTTCCCACTCCTTTTGAAACCCCCCCTTCCCTCTTCGTACATTCCCCCTATCTCCTCCTCTCTCTCCCTCTTTTTTCCCCACAAACTGTCCAAACTTCCTACGCTGCTCCCTATACTACCACCACTATCCTTTCTATACCTTTCTTCAATTTTCTGCTTTCCTTTTCCTTTTTCTCCCCCTTTCCCCCCAGCTCTTGCCTCTTCCCCCCCCCCTCTCCAACCGTTTTCCTTATCGCCCCATTACCTCCCCCTGCCGTACCATCCTTCCCTTTATCCATTGCCTTGTAGCACTTTCACCCGTTCAAATCTCCCGCCTTCCTCCAAATCTTCTACTTCTTCTCCTCACCCACAAGATGTCACCCCTTGCCTTTCTGCTGCCTCTTTCCCGCCAAGTTTCGCCTACTTCTGCCACTTAACCTCCAAACCTTATACCTCCTATTCTCCTGTCACCCTCTATCTCCGCCCTCTACCCTTTATCTCTAAACCTTCCTCACTTCACCCTCACCTTCCTCACACACACTTCACCCACTCCTCTTCCTTCTAACCAGACTTTCCCCCACTCGCAGACACCGCTCACTCTCACACTACTGTCACACTCGCGACCGGAAATGGAAGTCCGCGTTAATACATTATTGTAAAAGTAAAAAAAGTTACTCTGATATTAGATAAATTTTATTGTATGAGAATTATAATTTGGATTTTTTTTAATTATTTGTAACATTATTATTTCAGTCAAATGTATCAAAATATCAATATCTGAAATTATACGCGAATTACAATTACATTATAGCATTTTAGCGACACCATATCAAAGTTACAAGAAGCTACCCGGGAATCGTGGAAGAATATCAGTAAACACATAGTTGTAACACAAATTTTACAGACCAGTAGAAGCTGCCTCGCGCAATTGGAATGTAACGCACGTTCTGCAAGTAAAAACAGAATGGTAGAAGAAAATGTTGAATAATTTAAAAAGGTCTGTTTTCCTATATTTTCTTCATATAGTGCAATTACTATACTTTTTTTTTCTTTAAAATGGAGCCACGTGTTTTTTCCGATAAATGGACTTTTCACGTTATTCTTCTCGTAAAGGTATTGTGGTAAAATACTCGGAAAATTAAAACTTCAAAGATACTTCAAATTCTTAGTAAGACAGCTAATTTATTGAAGCTGTTAAACAATTCCACAGTTATTTAACAAGTACTTCATGGCCGTTTCTTAATATCATGCACTATGAAATTAAAGTATTCATTGTTTACATCTAAACAATGTATTCTAATTCATTCTTTTAGGTCTTCTAAGGGTAAAAATAAAGAAAAGTACGCTTGATCCTAGCGACAATCCTTCAGACAAACATCGGGAGGATTTAAATCAAACAAATTTAGTGACTGACACTAATTGTAAAAGCCTTTTCAGCGTAAATTTAAATCAAACAAATTTAGTGACTAACACTAATTGTAAAAGCCTTTTTCACACGAGAAATTTTTGTGACTAGTAACTGATATTTTTTAAACCAGCGCTGTCACTGCCAAGCCAGTATGTAGCACTGCACGAATCCGGTCGACTCCATGAGTATTTTGGCCATATCTCATTACATTTCGTATTTCCTGCTGGTAGAATTACAATCTTATATGTGGTCCTGTTTTCTAAACAGGTCCAAAAACTTACACCCTGTAAATTCAAGTACAGCCATAAACCCTAACCCCAACCATAAACCAAAGGGAATACTCATCTTTGGTGAAATTATGCCAAATTAAAACTTGATGAGATCGTCGTAACTCAAAGAAATCCTCCCAGTACAACTCAACACTGCTGAGTCAGATCGGATACCCCAAAATAGCCACCCCAGGGCCTAGAGAGGAATCTCAGGTCGTGGGAAAGTTGGGTTAATGCATTCGAAATACCAATCATAAGTGATAGAAGTATCTTGTATGAAAAAGCCTTAACCATTCTGATGTAGGTATTGGCCAGATAATTAAGTTGTAACAAATCACATGCTATGTGTATCGTTTGACTGATACTACTATACATATATCTGTACTTGTAGGGGAACACTATTGAAAATAATTGACAGTATAGATTATAACAAAATGTCTTGCACCGTTTAATAGTGTCGCCAAACATATGTATATATATTAAATAATATTTTTGTTTGGAATACCTCCGCTTCTTAAGAAATTTGAAATATCTAGTGAAGTATTCATCTTTTGGACACACTAACTTAATATTTACTGCTTATTACTGAAGCGTGAGAATAATTCACTTATGTAAAGAAAACCATGTGGTCACATTAAAAAAAAAACATGCAATTGTGCTTTGCAGTTTATGAAGAAATGAAAATCGTAGAAAGGTAGACATTGTTATAGCATTCAAAATTTTCCTTTCTCATTCTCTTCTTATTTACAACAAAACAGAAAATACGCCCACCCAGATAACCAACTGTCCGCAGTCTGACATCAGATTGGTAGCAGGGTCTGGCATGAGACCGCAGAGTCTGACGACCGAACCGTAGTCGTCTGTGTCCGCATTTGGCTGCGTTCTGAGGTGGAGAGCCTGATGTCAGATCGGCAGCAGATCCGCAGCAGATTCTGCTATCTGCTTGGCACAGCCAGCAGCGCCATCTGAGGGCCAGAATTACCAAACAATTCCCTACGCGTGACGTCACATGGCCGTCCCTACACACCAACACAAATGTAGCGTCAGTGCTGTAGGTGTATCCATACTCCTATTAAACCTGCCAGCAGATTGTGCAGTTCATGAATTAATTCTACTTATTTCCAGAAATATTTATTCTTTCTTTACAATTGTTAGAGAATAATATAAGTAGCGCATATAAATTCGAAAAAGAACATTCAATATTTACATTTATAAATTCATATACAATACGTCCCGTAACCAGTGATACCTATTAGGCGCGATATCAGAAAATTTTCTATATTTTCGACTTCTTTTTTGTTTAGAATCACCAACAAATAGAACATTAGTATAAAATTAAACGTAACGTATGAATAAACTGGATACATGCGATACTTACTTCAGCTCCATCTCCACACAGTACACACCCTAGGCCAGGCATGCACAGGACCCCCAATTACGGGCGCGAGCGCACATTCGAGCTCGTTCACGACAAGCAAATCCGTCAACAGAGTGGGGAGCGGCTGGAGTAGTGGGAGCGGAGCGTCACAGGCTGCCGTAGAGGTTTGCAGAGGTTGACGCTCCGAAAATAAGGCACTTTTTGGGGCAATTTTAAACGAAAAGTATTGAGTATTATAATTCCAATCTCTGTACTTTTATTAACTGAAATTTGAAGAATGTGTTCAAATTTGTGTATGCAATAATAGTAATTTGGTTCAAAATAATAATGGTAGTAACAACAGGGGTTTGAAAAAAAAGTTTGTGGCTGACGAGCATGATTTTGGCTGTCGTAATCATCTGAAACAAAAAACGAATAATTTTTCTTAATCTATATGAATATGGATATCGTATGAACTTTAGTTCATGTTGAATGAATAATGTTAGAAAACACAAAAGTGGTTATATTTCAAATGAAAACTTTAATTTTTTGGAAAAGCATTTGTTAGGTTTCTGGGTTGTAAAATTGGATATTTGCAAATAATTACTTCATTCTAGTTCACACGATAACCACACTCGTATAGATTAAGACAAATTTTCCGCTCTTTGTTTCCGATGATTACGACACCCAGAATCATCTTCGCCAGCAACCGTCTTTAAACCCTTCTTACTGCTATCATTATAACTTTAAACAAAATTATTATTATTGCATACAAAAATTTGAACACATTTTTCAAATTTCAGTTAATAAAAGTACAGGGATTGGAATTATAATACTCAATACTTTTCTTTTAAAAATTCCCCAAAAAGTGCCTCATTTTCGGAGCGTCAAACTCTGGAAACCCCTGCGGCAGCCTGAGCCGCTCCGCTCCCACTACTCCAGCCGCTCCCCACTCTGTTGGCGGACTCACTTGTCTTGAACGAGCTCGAATGTGCGCTCGCGCCCGCAATTGGGGGTCCTGTGCATGCCTGGCCTAGGGTGTGTACTGTGTGCAGATGGATTCCATCCAAACCAATTCATGGTCCCGAATGTATCATATTTCGGGATTATTGGTTTCGGTGCAGAGAAAAATTCCTTACGGTGTTTAGCAAAAGGGTCAACTATGGTCTTCAATTTCCTTAACTGTTTCCGGCCGCCCTGTGGCCTGCACGGTGGTTCGCTAGGAAGGTATTAAAGCTCACTCCATCTTGCAAAGCTTAAATTGCTGCTATAGAGGAAACTCTGAGGCGCAGCGCGTCTGTTGGACCTTCAAAAGCTGACACTATCTGTGTGGAGATGGAGCTGAAGTAAGTATCGCATGTATCCAGTTTATTCATACGTTACGTTTAATTTTATACTAATGTTCTATTCGTTGGCGATTCTACATAAAAAAGAAGTCGAAAATATAGAAAATTTTCTGATATCGCACCTAATAGGTACCACTGGTTACGGGACTTATTGTATATGAATTTATAAATGTAAATATTGCATGTTCTTCTTCGAATTTATATGCGCTACTTATATTATTCTCTAACAATTGAAAAGAAAGAATAAATATTTCTGAAAATAAGTAGAATTAATTATTTAATGAACTGCACAATCTGCTGGCAGGATATATAGGGGTAGGGATACACCTACAGAAATAACGCTACATTTGTGTTGGTGTGTAGGGACGGCCATGTGACGTTAAGCGTAGGGAATTGTTTGGTAATTCTGGCCCTCAGCAGGACAGCAGAATCTGCTGCGGATCTGCTGCCGATCTGACATCAAGCACTGACATCAGGCTCTGCACCCCAGAACGCAGCCAAATGTGGACACAGACGACTGCGGTTTTGACGTCAGATTATGCTTCCCAGATCTGGCTATCAGGGCAGCTTCAATTGCGTGATGCACGCGGTATATTGGACTTTGAACCAAACATCACATTCATGGCATTCAAAACTTGTTTGAATAATTAAAACTAGTTGAAAAATAGCATTTCAATACAAATAAAATAAAGCGGAGCCATCATAAAACGTCATATTAATCTTCTGTCAAAAATTGCAGCTTATCCCGGAACAGCATAAGCATGTTCTTCATAACGAAGTCCTACTGGCCATCGTATCATTATATGGTACCTTGGGACTGGAAATGCAGCGAATTTGGCCAATATGGAACTGGTTGCACTACATTCTTTATTAAAATGTGGTACGAGCTCGGTTGGGTCAGTCACTTGCAAACAGCTGCCACCGACGATGCCAGAGAGATTCTTCATGATGTGGCCAGACAGAAGTTCTCCCTTCAAGAAGGACTGGAGAAACTCAAAGATATAGCCGAGTATAATGCGCAGAAAGAGAGTATGACAATACTTTCCTGAACTCGAAAATGAAGTTATTAAATATGTCAAGTCTTTCAATTCGCGAGATTAGTTCCTTAGTGCATCGATTTTGTACCGTGCATAATACTTTCAGTAACAATGTCATCTGTAAAACGCTTATCGATGGACATTTTTTGCGCACATCATTTCGACAACGCGGTTAAGCGTCGATTTAAAAGATTACGCTACCCTAAAAGCGGCAAAACGGAGGACATATTTCGGAATTCCTTATACAAAACTATGAGCCGAATTGAAATGAACTTTATAGTATGTAAAAAACATACAATAAATATGAAAAATAGAAAGAGTTTCACGAAAAAAGAAAATGGTGTCGTTCATATCCACACCGCGACGTTCATGACATTCTGGCGATAATAATTTATATTCCACCAGTGCCTGAATATTAAAAACTGACTAATATTATGATTGTTTAATATATTTCCTGTCGAATGTTTGAAACACGAAACTTGCGAAATTCGATAAATTCTAGAAATAATGGCGTTTTAGAAAAACATGCTTTTCACAAGATAAGATTTTTTTCGCAGATATGTTTAACAGAACATCGTACATCATGCAATAAACTGTTAATGTTTAATTTCATAAAAATCGGCTAAATGGTATTTCAATTATTACTGCTGCTATCTCGGAAAGCATGTTTTCAAATAAACCCGTCTAAAGTTTTATACGTTTATTTTTGTACAATAACGTGCGTACTTTTCATCTTACTTTTAATCATTCTTCCTTCGACGCTGAAGCGTTTTCCTTTGGCAATCTTGAATACCTTGTGCAATTTTTACCTCCTTCGAAGATTTCCGAGCTATGAGCTCTGCTATACCAATTTGAACACTATCGAAAAAGGATGATCCCGATTTGCGCTCACGGGACGCGACGCTCAAGAGACGATCACGCTCATCGAAAAATCGATTGTCACTGTTCTAAATGAGAGCATTCACATCAGAGGAGACATTCATGCTACACTCAATCGGGCCCTTTAAAGGTCAAGTTTCCTTGCCGCGATCGGCGGCAGCAGCCAGCGGCCAAATCTTAAGCACTGCTCTTATGAAGAAGCATGCATCCGTTTTCCTAGCAGCGTTTTCGACCGACTGCGGCCGCGCGTCTGCTACAGGAGCAACCTAGGCTACTCGAGACGCAACACAATGCGATGAATGTCTGTTTGTCGCCATGATGGCGGAATCTCCTAGCCGCGCGGCTAGCCACGGCTGCAAACCGCTCGAAACCTCCAAACTGAGTCCTAGCCGTGGTCGCGCTGAGATCCAGCGCCACAGTCGGCCAGAATCCCAAGAGTAAGAAAACAAGACAGAATTTAAAAGTTACGGGATTACGTTTTTTTTATATATTTCTTGTAAATTATAATCTTGTCGATTATAAGGAAGATTGCGTTAATTACTCTATAGATACGATTCTAAATCGTAATTGAACTTAAAGTCTTTGACACGTTGTCTGTAATATGAGTAAAACAAGAATTGACGCTAGGTCGATTTAGTAATGTTGAGTTGAGATTTCGAGAGGAATCTTCCTTCTCTCTGAGTTGTTCTGGCTTCCTGTTGCCTATCAGCTTGCCCACGCTTTCTAGGATGGCAGCTGAGTGCTAATGAAAGCGATCTCAGATGGAAGCTGGATAGTGGCTTCCTTCCTTCTGATTCGGTTGTGGCTTCTGGCGCCTATAAACTGGCCCACGCTTTGGAGGATGAGGTTGAGGGGCTATTAAAAGCGGCCTCGAATGGAAGTTGAGGGGCTACTAAAAGCGACCTCGTATGGTGTAGAGGGGCTACTGAAAGCAACCTCGTAAGGAAATAGAATGTTGGACGTTGATTTAAAGTAGACTTCCTTAAGACTGTGCTAGACTGAGGGGCTACTGAAAGCGGCTTCGGTCATGTAGGTTCGGTGGCAGAACCAAGTCTGCTCTCTGCTGCTGGCGGGTCTTTACTTATACTCCTTCTTGGTGCTTGGCCCGCGCCAATCACTAGCTGCGCGATCTCGCACACCAATTATAATTAACGTCCGGTTCGCGCCACTCGCGTACTACGCTCGGATTATTCGGCGTCCGGTTGAACGTGCGATCTGCGCACGCGCGCTCTATTCACTCGCGGCACTTAGTTAACTGTTTGAATGGGCGGCTATGCGCATGCGTTGCGCGTCACTTAGTTCACTGTTTCCCGCCGCATCGGATGTCACTCGCACGTGTTTCGCGTGTTCTTACTATTAATGTTACAAAAGAATAATATGAACTAAAATGATAACTAATATAGGAAAAATGTATGGCGTTTCGTAGCGGTACGTAACAACTGCGAAAACAAGATTTTGCAATGTTTACCAATAATGGAGTAATTACCTGTATTCTATGTCGCACAGTGAGGCTGAATCCCAAGAAATAGGGGAAAAGTCAACAACATCGCATTTTTCGCACTGAAAATGCCGAATATAATTAAGGAAGTTCATAAAAAAAGTATTAATATACAACTCATACGGAAGATTGACGTTATTTAAAAACATAATGTCAATAATTCCAATAAAACTAGAACAATTTGATAAATATACCTACATACTATGGAAAGTGCAGAAATATTTGCAAACCTGTATTCATGTTATCCTATATACCAAATACTGTTCACAAAGTGCTAATACATATCTACGAAATTATATATTATTTGGGCAACTTTTCAATCGGCTAATTGGGTGAAGGGACCCAAGATGCCAGAAATAAAGATTACAAAAGTAAAGAAAAGATTGTACGCTCAAAATATTCTCGTTGCAATACAGACGAAGATGTTTTAAACTTTTTATCGATTTCTTCAGATCCAGTACTAGTGTTTTATAAAGTAGCTTCATAAGATTCGACACTTTGATTGGAAAAAGTGGCATGTTGAATTTATTTCTATTCTTGGGATTGACGCCCACTGTGCGTTGGGACAAAAGCGGGATCGGAGCCAAGCGACAATTCATTTGTTGTTTTCGACCGATAATTTCATATTTTCCCAAGAACGTTTCGACAACATCTGTTTGCCAGCATTTCTGAATGGGAGTCAAGAACGTACTGCCGCAGCATGCCGTCTCAGCCGTCAATAATAATTTTAGGCATTCTTCAGTCTCACAGTGAGTTAATCCATATATTGTTCTGTCGGTGGGTAGTACGTACGATGGCTTCGGACACGCACGTAGGTACTGCTATTAATGGGGTAGACACGTCACATGACCTGGCCGATTCGGCAGGTCGGTATTACAGGAGGTTTTTTCCGCACAGAAATGGTAATACCGATAGATCGACGATTGCCCGGTAAACGCGAGAGGGAGCTGTTTGCTATTTCCGTATTGTATTCTGAATAAGGAAAGAAATTCTCAGCTGTTGCGTTGTACTTATAAAAATTTAAACGGAAAGTCGGATGGTACTGCAAACGTAGAAAATTCATTGTAAATTTTAATTACTTCAAATGTGCTTATGCTACAGTATTCTACGTTAGCAGTAAGGAATTAAAAGTGAAAAGGGAAAATAGATGAGGGGATGTCCCCAGAAAATGAAGTTTGTTAGGTTAGACATATTTTTACTAGCAAAGCACCGAAACAGAACATGAAATACACTTCGTACACGTTGTACGCGAAATTCTGCATGCTTGCGCCATCTTCCCGAACCGCCAGTAATTAGGCGATCAGTGGCTCGGCTCGCTGACTCATGTGGAACAGCGATCACGGTCCCTTCCCTCGACTCGCGATCGATGGAAGGTGGAGGCTCCCCCTTCCAGGAAATCGACCGCGGTTTCCTGGATCGCTCTCTCTGTTCGTGACTTTGCTACAGTTTACACGCTTCACTAAACACGCTACGCACTTTGCCCTCTCGCACCTTGCTTCGCGAAGTTACTCCTTGCTAGGTAACCAGTTATAGTGCTTTAGCGCTTGCTTGCTTCAAACCGCTTTGCTTAAATAATTGTAATTGTTTATTGTAAATAGTGTATAGTTTATTCGTGACTTTGTACAAAATACAAATTATAACTGTTCGTGACGCTTAAAATATACCCATTTTGTGTCGTAAAAGATCTTCAATTCTGCGTACGGTTCAAAATTACCAATAACAGCTTCGTTGCGCCGATCCGTTTAAAAGCTTTAACACACGTCCTATGCAGAAAACAGTTATGAACAAACATTATATATAAAATTGTAAGGATTCGATTGACGTCACTTTTGTAAAGATCTGATTAGAAATTGCAGAACTTCAGATTCGTCACTGTTTAGCGTGCAGTTGGTAGGCTATGAGAGTTATAGACCATGGTGCTGGAGGGGTGAGGCGGGGCGGGGGGTACCGCGCGCTCTTCGGCGAGGGTGAGGGGGTGGGGAGGGGAGGGGGTACCGAGTTCGTAGGTGAGGGGGATGACGTCACAGGGGAGGGGGATTCCAAAATGGCGTCGACCGAGTTCGTGGATGAGGGGGGTGACGTCACAGGGGAAGGAGGATTTGAAAATTTTCAAAATGGCGCCGCGCGCGCAGCTCGAGTTCGTGGGCGAGGGGGCTGACGTCACAGGGGAGGGGGAGGATTTTCAAAATTTCAAAATGGCGTTGCGCGCATTTCGTATTGGCGCCACCTATTGGATGTTTAAGGTACTTTGGGTCCGCGTCGGTATATGGGCCCGCCTTGGTAAATTTTCCACGTTTTTCATATTGACGCCACCTATTGGATGTTTAAGGTACTTTGGGTCCGCGTCGGTATTTGGGCCCGCCTTGGTAAATTTTCCATGTTTTTCCATGCATTTCGTATTGGCGCCACCTATTGGATGTTTAAGGTACTTTGGGCCCACGTCGATATGTGGGCCCGCATTGGTAAATTTTCCAGGCTATTTTTTCATACATTTCGTATTGGCGTCACCTGTTGGATGTTTAAGGTACTTCGGGCACGCGTCGTCGCCGCGCAATCTCCGTACGCGTGCGGGTATCGGTGTGCAGGCGCGATCGCGACCGATTCGTGGAAATTCAAATCGCGTCTTCGATGATGATCTCTGAGGAAGAGGATGGACCATGATTTCTGAGAGAAGATAAGGAATCATGGGGCGCGACAGGATTGAACACATTTTGACACCTACGTGCACGCGCTTCGTGCCGTATGTTTATATTTGAATCGTGGGACCGATACAGCGCACGTGCAATGATGTATACATAGAACGATAATTATTGTAAATCAATCATCGCGATAGTCCATGGGAATAAACATTGCACCGCGCCATGCCGTATGTTTATATCTGAGCACGATTGAACGCGTTTTGGCGTCTACGTGCACGCTCTTCGTACCCTGTATTTATATTTTAATCGTGGGACCGATGCAGCGCACGTGCAATGATGTATACATATAGTGATAATTATTGTAAATCAATCGTCGCGGCAGCCCATGGAATAAACACGACATTGCGTTCGATGATGATTTCTGAGAAAGAGGGTGGTACATAATTTCTCAGAAATCATAGAGCGAACCGCGCCATGCCGTGTGTTTATATCTAAGCATTGACTTTTCCCAAGACCATGCCTCTAAGAAGTACCCTCGAGAAAACGCAATGGCCCTGAAGCAATAAATTAGGCGTTGCGTTCCCGCAGCGATAATTATTCGGGGTAGAGTTCTGAATATTTCCACGATCGAGAACAGGGCGACGTCTCAAGTACCCTTCTCGAAGGTCTGCAAGTCAAGCGTCGTGGGAGCGTGTACGGGTGAAAAGAATTCGTACGAAGACCCTAGGATGTCTGGTTTACAGTAGACCAGTGTCAGGACCCCCCACATATTGCCTATCCGGTAACGCTATTGACTTATCCCAAGACCATGCCTCTAAGAAGTACCCTCGAGAAAACTCAATGTCCCTGAAGCAAATAAATTAGGTGTTGCATTCACGCGAGCAACTAAGCGATAATTATTCGAGGTAGAGTTCCGAGTATTTTCACGATCGAGAATAGGATGATCGCCCTTATCGAGTAGATTGTAAGTCAATCGTCGCGATAGTTAAGAGCACGTCTCTAAGAATTAATATATGGATATGTACGAAAGGATATTAATATTGATGCGTTACAGGTATCGATGTGAAAGTCATACATTTATTATTAAAACATATATATACATATATGCACGTACTATAATGATACATGGTTTACATCACGCAGCATAGATTGTAATCCTAACGCCAACAATTTACAATCAATCAAAGAATGTTGCTCAAAGTGCTCGCTTTCGGAAATTAATTTCACATAATTCGTTGGTACGGGAGCGGCACGTAGCACTTCTACGAAGGTTGCATATTTACTACTTACAGAGTACATATTTTCAGTTAGCCAGGTATACATATGTTCAATACAATGTTCGTACGCGAATAGTTTACGCATCGTGGCTTCAGTCAGATATATGACAGTGCGATTATCGGTGATTTTAATAAGTTGATCATCATGCATACGCGTGAAGTCTAGTCGTAAATGATCAATTACGATGTGGGTTTGGGGCGATGTTACGTTGCTTCGTAATCGTTGGAATATGTCCACCTCGTTTTGTAGCAGGAGCTTCCACGTCGACATTGAAAAGCTCAATTCGTTGCCTTTATTGTCGGCTATGGTGATCTCAACGTGGCACGAATCCATACCAATGCGTATTCCAATAGTTGGACGTTTATAAGCTGTTGCGGTCAACGGGTAATCACGCCCCAGAATCCGTATAATTGACGGTTTTGGTGTTTTCGACGTATTTTTCGTTGCGAATCCAGAACTGTAAGAAACATGTACACGAAATTAATGCATCGTTCGTTAACGTTTACAGTGAAAGAAGTAAGTGAATGAAGTAAGTGTAAAGTGTAAAGTGTACAGTAACGAGTACATACCTCATATTGGACTGTTGATGATATTGTTGTTTTTGACGTTTATTTGGAAGACCACCATCGTTGTCGGATGCGCAGGATGAATCGTTTAAGCTGCGTTTGTACATTTTGATATGCACTACGTATGATTCTCATCGGCGGAGAAAAAAAATGATGTGAACGATACTTGTTAGCACTCGAGTGTACGTGGTATAATGAAGTCCGCAGGACCGACCACGTCATTTTATACTGATTCACGCACACGTACACGTCCATGTGTGAAAGTATATCATATCAGTGATGGTCAAGGTGTGTATGTATACCGCACAAGGGTTAGAGAATACGCGTCAAATTCAAATAGCGTGCATGACAAATTCAAGGAGCGTGCATATCACAGTGCACAGTGCATATAAAAGTGCACTATATGCTGGAATAATTAGTTTCATATTATAAAATTATTGAGGAAGAAGAAGAAGAAGAAGAAGAAGAAGGGTGCGAAGAAATTGTGACGTGGCCATCCCCACCATGCTTCAAGACTACCCTACTTGAAAGCTACCCCTACCCTGCAACGCGCTAGACTAGGGAAACGAAATGTATATAAGGGTGGTGACCACCGCCGCACGGATCAGTGCAGTTATCGCAAGAATTTTTTACAAAAAAAGAAAAAAAAACATGGACGCATTTGAAAATGGTCTATATTTAGCGGCGCAGGGAATGAATGCATTTAAAATGCAGCAATGCATTGTAAGTAAAGTTTTATGAAAAATTTAATTGGTGCGCGTATCCCATTCGACGATATTTTAATGAATTTGTGGATTTGTTATAGCAACGGCATGGTGAAATCGAACGTGCATGGCACGAGGAGCGTGATCGAATGGTGCGAAAAATCGTAAGTATATTTTTTTTTTGTGTAAATTGAACTGGTGTAAATTGAATTGGTGTATGTATTCAATTTGACAGTATTCTAACAAAAGTTATCCATTTGTTTCAGTATGAGCTCGATAATCTGATGGGTGCGTTGCGCGTGGAGCGAAGGAGGGCTGTTCAGTATCTCGTAAGTGATGTTTCGAAAAAAAAATTATATTGATATGTGTACACCATTCAACAGTGTTTTAATTGAATCGTATGTTTGTTGCAGCATGCACGTGAAATTGAAATGGAGGAATGGAGCGACGAATATCTAGGGATGCTTGGACATCTCGTAAGTGATGTTTCGGGAAAAATTATTCTGCTACGCGTACATCAATCGACGATGTTTTAATCGAGTCGCGCGTTTGTTTCAGCGTCGGTCTGACATCGAGGTCCATGCGCGCGATGGAGATCGTGACGTTATCATTCAGCAGCTGGTAAGTAATGTTTCGTACAAATGATACGTGTACACTATTCGACGATGTTTTAATCAAGTCATGTGTATGTTTCAGCGTCGCCAATACCCAACGCGAGAGGACGGGCGGATTTGCCGCGAGCTGCAGTTACGAATTCAATCGGCGCGGCGTACGTGGCGCGAGGATACGCTAGACATAGAATTTCTGGCGTTCGAAGGCGAGGAGTTCTGGGGCCTGCGGCGATTATTCGGAGAGTGAGTATGAGTGAATTTTAATTGTTGGGTGTTTCGCGTGCAATCACCAACGTTTTTTTTTTCTTTAATAATAATTTGGTGTTTTCTCTGTGTGTTGCAGGACGTGACATCAGACCGAAATTTGTTTTAAATATATAAATAAGCTTGTTAGAAAAAGTAAAAAAATAAAATATTTGTTTTAATTTTAAAATTTAAAAAATAAATATCATTTTTATTCAAAACTGTGTGTTTATTTATGTACATTAATGCATGCATACTTAAATTGTAGAATCGGTATTTGCGTAAAAAATAACGTTCGTATGGGAGGGAAATTCCTACTCGTGGGTAGAGGAAGCAGTCGCCGCTGTCGTTGCTCTCATCGCCGTCGCCGTTACGTTAATCTCTATGGAAAACAGAAAAAAATTGTTATATATTCGTTTTTCTCAGCATATGATGCGTAAAATAGATGCAACGTGTATAGGACTTACTTTAGGTGACGCAAGTATATAATTCCATATTTTCTCGACGTTCTCCAGCGCGCAAACACCGCCGT
Source organism: Andrena trimmerana (assembly GCA_951215215.1). Taxonomy (NCBI): domain Eukaryota; kingdom Metazoa; phylum Arthropoda; class Insecta; order Hymenoptera; family Andrenidae; genus Andrena; species Andrena trimmerana. Next base: position 14,946,734 of record OX578062.1, read on the forward strand.
TGTTATGAAATGCACATCGAATGGCATTCGTTGAAGACATAGACTTCAGATTAGGAACGTCAGGCATGATTCCGCAATAATCATCATCAACGTCGTAGCCACCGTCGTCTTCTACAGTTCGAGCATTGTTGTTGTTGTTGTTAATCTTTCGCGCCGTCAGTTCATATAAATTACATACATCCTCGACGATTATGTCAGGTAGTAGTTGCAGCATCCACGTTTTCTTTTCCGCACCTTTCACGATGACGAAGTCAATGTTTGCGAGTACGCTGGTGAGGAGCCCTGAATGTTTAGAGTATGGAACGTAGCCGTCAGACCAGCGAAGTCCGTGATGATGCTTCGCGAGCCAGGATGCTTGACGATGCTCCCACGAATTCAGATGTTCCCAGAAGTATGGTGGTTCGAAGATCCAATGACTGATTGTTGGCGTCGTCGTTTTATCGTTGTTGCAGTTTGCGCGAATCGCGATCTCTTTGGCGACGAACTCGCGTTCGATATTGAAACCTTGCAGATCGACAATGGCGAACATTATTATTCGTTTAGGTAGCACCGTCGATGATGGTGTCGGAACAGCAACTGAGATCTTCGACATCGACGTTTTAAAACAGTAGCAGTATCCGCAGTAGTAGTAGTAGTATTAGTAGTAGTAATAGTAATAGTTTATACACGCACGCTATATTAGTTTGCGTACCACGTTGGTTAAAGGGCTGTATTCGACTATACGATCGTGTATGATCTAACAGACGGCTGAAGTATTAGCGGGGACATTTTCTTTGCATTCAAAATCTATTCGCACGTCCACCATAGCGCTCTTCAACGACTCGTTTTGCCTAGAACAATCTATGACCGTGATAGGCGCGTATTGCAGGAATTCGATCGCGTTCAGCAACGGTTCTCCGTGACCGTAGTACGATTGACCAAATTTCGCATACATTTCATACAGGAGCGCATATTTATACTTATCGAAATCTAAGTTCAAGTCATCGTACGGATACGTCTCGGAATTTAGGTAGAGACGAACGTTTGTGAGATTATTTGGATCGAATTTCCACGCGGGTGTATTGGACTGATTCTCTCGATTGGTTTGCATACCGAATAACACATATCGAGGTTTCTCGATTTGCGACGTAGTTTTCACGGTCCACGTATGTTTCGTTGTCGCTTGCAGTAACGGGTACACGTGCAGGCTCCACGAACGAAAACTCATCGCGATCGGTCGGCCGCTTTCCAGGATACGCAGCATTGATAATTTATTCACTTCCTCCAAAACGACGTGGGGCATACGCCACTGCACCTTGCGTATCTCTAGTTTCGGTATCGCAGTGGCGGAGGTGCAGTGCATCGCGTTCGAATCTACTCGCGATCGTATAAGGATTAGCTCGTGCCGCGCGTTCATCACGATATGTTTGTAATCCTCACAGAATCCTAATAACACGTTCAGAGGTACGCAGAAATTGAAAGCGCCCGAATGAAAAGTGTCGTTATCGTAATCGATGGCATAATTCCAACCGGCATTCGCGAGCACGTTGCTTCTCTCGGCTGACAACGAAACGAAATTTTTTATCGTGGTAGTTATTCCTGGATTTCGACAACGATCGATCTCGACACCGTTCAATTCGTATCGAATCTCATCGAACATGAACGCAACGCAATTATTGTCGAGAACAGCGGTCGCGGACGTTGCCGGACCTATCGCATCCTGCGCAGTCAACGTGCCACGACCTTCGATGTAGAGAAAACTTTCGCTTGGAAGTGTGTACAGATCTTGCTGCTGTATGGGGATTCTTATCTCATCGTTATTGTCGAACGTCGTGTTGGCGTATGGATTATACGTGTGTAACTCAATCTTCGTGATACGATTGTCGAAGGTTGGCGTATTCGCCACGTCCAAAATAATCGACATCGCGGTTGCGTGTCTAATAGGCGACGCTGAAACCTAACGATCGCAGGATGCGTGCGTTTCGACGAGTCAACGACTTTCTTATACTTCTTACCGGTACTCCTCTTATCGCTCCTCCCGTTTTTATTCTTCTTCTAATTTCATCTATCGATAAAGGGTTGCGCAGATGACGTGTGACAGAGACGGTAGGAGTAGCAGCGACGATTGATGATTCGTGCGTGTGATCTAACACTAACATACTACACTCGCGCTAGACTATCGCGCAGACGTCGTTGAACGTGCAATCGAATCGTTATTTCTTCTCCGCCGAAATCTATAGGACGATCGTGTTGATCGACCATGCACAACGTTAGATCGTGTATTGCTCGTGCGACGATCGGCAGGTAAATGACGTGTCGCGGAGTTTCCGATATCTTATATCCCGGCGGCACGCGAGGTGAAAATTCATGGATCGTGTGTACCAGTTTATCGTTGCTGTACGCGCCGGTAGTGACGTTGCACGTTACTCTGATCACGTTAACGTTTATAATATTCACGGGTACGTCGGACTCGTGCCAGATTCTCGGTAATAAGACACGATTTGGTGAAAATCCTAGCAACGAGCCCACATTGTTCGGTTTCGTAAAGTCTACAAAGAACGAACAGTACAGCTCGCTTTTCATGGTGTTGTTGTTAGCTCGTAGCATTAGAGGGTACTTGTCGTCATCGTCGTTCTCGTTGTTACCCCGTCTTCGAGGATATCGATCGAGTATTCGTTGCTTCAGGTACTCGGCGATAGCGTCTAATTCGTAGGAGCCGTGGGGGATCGTAATGCTTTCATTAGCGGCGTCGACGATGGAGTTGTTTTCGGTGTCATAGTTCACGACGAAATAGAATTTATCATTGCTCGAGTCAATGTTCGGTATCGTGTGAAACGTCTCCAAGTCCGCGAGTCCTAATTCGTATTGACCATCACTCAGATCTATCGGCGGGAAATAGTTTACCGTGAGCACGCTGCTGCGACCCGTTAACGTGAGTGTGAACGATACATCATAGATTACACTCGCGAGATGGAGAGAGGGGAAGTGACGCGCGCGTACAAGTACTCGGCAATTTATCGATATTATAAGTCTTTATTATAGAAGATGTGGATCGTCATTACACATGGATGCATTGTAACGAAATCTTAGTATACGCCGGTATTAATATTAGTACATAGATCATAATTCCATAGATCATAATTCCATAGACTTTTGCTGTAAAAATTGCATGCACAAGCGACCGCAATTCATCTCGTCGAAACGTTGAAAACGATTGTGATTGTACGTGATCGTTGTATCGCGGCCGAAATAGTAGATCAATTCGGCGGGAGGTCGCAGATTCCCAAAACTATCAAAGTACTGTACTCGTGGTCCGCGTTTCGCGTACGCGACCCAGTGCGTACCGGCGCCTCGATTCTCGTCTAGATTCACGATGCCACATTCGTTGCTTCGTACGCGTGTGGGAAGCGTGTCACGCATGAACACCCCTCGAAAGAACGGTACGTTCGCACATTCACGTTCTAATTGCATGTTCGTCATAGGTTGTTGCGTTATCGCCGCCACCGTCGCCACGCGCCTACTCGATCGACGTTTTTTTTTTTCTTTGATCGCAGTCGTCGTTGGCTTCGGCGTCTAGGATTCAAACCCGCGCCTCGCTTGTACGGTGTCAGATGCATCCCTCGCCCTTCCATCGCTCGATTATGACGCAACGTCTCTTCCAGCTGTTTTCGAGAGGCCTTCGAATCGTTGACCACTTTCGTTATACCAGCCGCTCCACCGGCCAATGCCCCGATAGCCGATAAAGCAGGTAGCACAAACGGAAGAAATTGAAGAAAGCCACCGCGTTTCGCCACTCGTAGATTACGATGTCGTCGTTGCAGTTGCGGATGTTTCCTTCCAGACTTTCTCTGTTTACGTTTCTTCCTTCTCATACCCATACCGAGTTTAGTCTTAGCCTTCATCGTTGCCCACACTCCAGTCGCGGCTGCTTTTTCGCCAAAGGTCGCGTCGTTCGCGAATATTCGTTCTCGCGGTCGTTCGGCTAACGCACGATCCGCCGCGTGTCGCCCTTCTAAATCCTTTCGATGAGAGTAAGCGATATCGTAGTTTCGGCACGCTGCGTCCAGGGGATTCACACCTTCGTCGCCACGAGCCAATCGCTTTGGCAAACGCGTTCCCGGCCCGCAGAACTGATAACCCGGAACGTGCAGTTCGAATGGTAAGCGGTTTATGATACCGTTCACGAGACCCGATCCGATACACTTCTTCTTCTTCTGCTGCTTCCCTACTTCACGAGACGTCGCGATCCTTGATGCGACCATATACCTACGTTAGAATAACCACAATAGCTACTACAATAATAAACGCGTACGCACGCTTAGCCGATCACAGTGATAGTGACCTGCGCGACGCATGCTACGAACATAAATAGTCATCCTTCGTCACAGGCGCGCGCGAGTACCTGAGAAACACCGCGAACATGCGATTCTCGAAACAGTCGGACGTTATTCGCGTAACCGCGAACAGAATGCGCGAGGATGATAGGGATGCTAGTCGATCAAACAGACACGGTCCGTTGTTACCGAACAGCGTGCGAGGCGTGATTTGCGGACCGTCAGGATGTGGAAAAACGAATGTGCTTCTAAGTATGCTAGAGAGTCCGAACGGTTTGTGTTTTGAGAACGTATACGTGTACTCGAAATCGTTGCATCAGCCAAAGTATCGATATCTCGAGCAGGTATTGTCGCTCGTCGATGGAATCGAATACTTTCCCTACTCGGACAATGCTGAGATCGTCCCACCGAGAGACGCTCGGTCCGATTCGATCTTCGTTTTCGACGACGTGGCGTACGACGAACAGACCGCGATACGTGAATACTTCTCCATGGGTCGTCACGCGAACGTGGATTGTTTTTATTTATGTCAGTCATACGCTAGAATACCTAAACATTTAATCAGGGACAACGCAAATTTTCTCATGCTATTCAAACAAGACGGCACGAACTTGCGTCACGTGTACAATGATCACGTGAACACAGACATGACGTTCGAGTCGTTCAACGACTTGTGCGCGAGATGCTGGCGTCGACGATACGATTTCGTTGTGATTGATAAGGATAGTTCCATGTACGAAGGTCGATATCGAAGAGGATTTAACGAGTTCGTCGTAGCTTGCTGACATCAGTAAACCGCGAGTCATTCATCGAGCAACACGAAATGTCCACCGAACCGACGCCTACGATAACCTCGAGCAATGTCGACGCGAAGCATACGCGAAAACATCACCGACGTCATCGACAGAAAGAAACGAAACATAAAAAAGGAAAGAAATACCAAAAAGGGACGAAACGTCGAGGCGTGAACGCAAAGGTGGAAATCGCCAAAGTCAGTGACGTTATACGTAAAAAGTGCTTGGCCTTGAAAATTGGAAAAATGGCTACGGAAGCGGCTGTGGAGGCGAGCACGCGTCCTATCGTCGAACCGCTGAAACGATTGATCGAGAACTCGTCCGCGTTGAAAACGCACTCAACGCCTATATCGCGACCAGTGAAGGGAAAACACGAATACGATCAACAACAATCATCGAAGAGACTTCGACCCATTACTCCGTCGACAATCAAGGAACTTCCGAATAATCTCCCAGATTCTAGCGACGACGACGACGACGATGACGACAATGACACCGACAATGACATCGACAATGACACTGACAACGACAACGACAACGACAACGACAACGACAACGACAACGACAACGACAACGACAACGACAACGACAACGACAACGACAACGACAACGACAACTACATCTACAATGACAATGACAACGACAACGACAACAACGATGTTGATGATGAAGATAATGTTGTTGATGATGTCGACGACGAAGACGGCGAAAAAAAAATTCAAGATGATGTGTCGTCAGCAAAGGTTCACGATTTGGATACGCTGCGCAGCCCCTTCGATGATATCGAAGTGTATGTACGGAACGCCAAGGGACCCTTGTCGCGAGAATATCTACGACTGTTATTCACCGATACGAAGAAACGAATAGACAACGTGTACGGTGTATACTTGGGGTCTGACAAAGACCTAATGATTGGTGATTCCATGCTCACCATTGATGCGGACGGTGACGACGTTCGCGTGAATGGAATGCGATACGCGGGAACTCGGGGTTTGTACGAACTGCTATTCATGCGAATACCTAACGTTCGCACGTACACGGACGCAGATATTCACTCGTACCGACGCATCTTGTTATCGACGAATGCGCATAAGCGAAACCATTCACCGAGTAAGCGCACGCTGGGTAACAAGGGGTACAATTATAAGAAAATCATATCCACGATAATCGGTGGGGTGCGAACATCGGGTATCGGACCCGTTAGGGGCAGGGGTAGCGGTGTGGACGGTGCGGACACGCGACAAGGTCGAGGATTGCCCATCGATGAATCCATGACGGTTACCGATAACGCGATCGATTACGTGTACTGGGACGATCCGAACGAATTAGTCGATAGACTGAGATTACTCATGGCATCGCGCGCGGCAGGTCACACGGGTCACGATAACGAAATCGCATCCATCGTGGAGGAACTTCGCGAGAATGGACATATCTTAAATTGAATGATCCGATGATCGTCGCGTCAGTAGTGTTCGCACGCGTGCATCGTTATGTCGGTGAATAAGTTTGGCACCGCGTTACGTAACAATAACAACAACAACAACATCGACGAAGCGAGAATGATAATGACGAGATTATTGTCCTCGGTGGACGAACGCTTTACCCAAAAAATCGAAACGGCTATCGCGAGCGCGCGACTGGACGCCGAATATCAACGATCTCAACTCGAGACCCGAGTACAACGAACGATGACGGATATCGTTAACGCGCAATTGTCTCGGCTAGAGGATGATTTAAATAACGCGATGGAACGACGCTTGGATCACTTGAATGATAGACTCGAAGAGTTCACGACATCGGCAACGACGCCGACTGCGATAACAACCACGGATCTGTACAAACGAAAAGTGAACGAGGGTCTACGTCGACGACGATGATCACTGACGGTGACAATAGCGACTACGAATCCGAAACGTCTAATAACGAACGATCGCGAATACCGTGCATCGATTGCGTTTTGCGAGCACTAGAGGAACTCATACTAATTCTAATGTCCTTTGAACGCCGCAACCGTCCCCCGACTACCCGCGAAGCATGAGCAAGGAGCGAGTACAATTAGTGAATGAATTACACGCTCCCGCGAGACGAAATTTCCAGCGGCGGCACGTTGTGATTCACGGCTACGATGATTTGTGGCAGGCTGATTTGGTGGAGATGCGTCCGTACGCGAAACAAAATCGAGGATATCACTACATACTAACGATTATCGATGCGTTCAGCAAGTATGCTTGGGCCATACCCGTGAAAACGAAAAGCGGACGCGACGTGACCGCGGCATTCGCGACCGTGTTGAGGCAGAGCGATAGATGTCCGCGCAATTTACAATCTGACATGGGTAAGGAGTTTTACAACGCGGAGTTTCAACGATGTGTGAAGACCCGTGGAATCAACCACTACTCCACATACAGCGTGATGAAAGCGTCGATCGTTGAACGTTTCAATCGCACACTGAAAAACCTCATGTGGAAACAATTCTCCTTGAATGCATCCTATCGTTGGGTCGACCTGTTACCTGCGCTCGTACACACCTACAATCATCGTAAGCACTGAACGATCAACGCCCGACCCGTTGACGTGACCTCCACGACGCGTTTGTCGTTCGCCGCGAATGAACCCCCTTCACCCTCCGCATCGAAAGGTGTTCGACGACGAGCGAAATTCAAAGTCGGTGACAAGGTACGCGTGAGTAAGTTCAAAACCCTCTTCGAGAAGGGATACACTCCAAACTGGTCGACCGAAGTGTTCGAAATCGTAACCGTACAACGAACATGCCCGACGACATATATTCTGCGCGATTCCGTGGGAGAGTCGATCTCGGGTGGATTCTACGAGTACGAACTACATTCGGTCGCGAATCTGGACGTCTATCTGGTCGAGAAGATTATTCGTCGCAAGGGAAACCAGGTATACGTTAAGTGCCTCGGATTCGATTCGTCGCGGAACTCGTGGATAAGCAGCAAGGATATTCTATGATTCCCGATTATAAACGCATTATATACCAAACTGGTAGATCTTCAGCGCTCAGTATCATGCTCGTTATATTCTTATGATATCATCGTACTGACGGAGACCTGGCTTGAATCGAGTATATCTAATGCAGAACTGGGACTTCTTGGTTACAATATCTTTCGTTTGGACAGATCGCACGAAACAAGTACGTTCCGTAGAGGTGGCGGTGTCCTCATAGCAATAAAAACTGCACTACGGTGTAGTATGGTGACACCAAGCCTAAGAAACGTAGAGCAACTATTTATTAAGGTTAAAGTTGGGTCATCTTCAGCAATATTTGGAACGGTTTACATCCATCCTGCCTCTGCAGTCTCCTTATATGAAGACCACTGCAAGAGTGTAACTGAAGTCATGGACCTACATCCGGAGAGTCTTGTATATCTACTAGGAGACTATAATCTACCTCATGCCAAATGGATCAGTCTTCAATCTAATTTAACATGCAGCACTCCTCTACAATCATCATCGAATGAAGCACTATCAATTGACACTGTACTCTTCTATTTTAACTATTGTAATTTACTTCAAAAGAACATAGTATATAATCGGAACGGCGCTATGCTAGATCTAATCTTCACGAATCACAATAACACAAGGGTATTTGTCTCATCGGACCCACTGCTAGCTTGTGATATACATCACCCTCCACTTAATATTCACACGAAATTTAATTGTATAAAGAATCCGTCACGCGAGCATCGTTGGTACTATAATTTTAAATGTGACAAATACCAAGAAATTCGTGATTACCTAGGCGGAATATCTTGGGATGATGTCTATGCAAACCAAAACCTTGGCCTTGATGAGGCTGTTGAACTATTGTATAATCACTTATATGTTGCTATTGAAGAGTTCATCCCAAAATGTTTCACAAGACCATCAAATTTTCCCAAGTGGTTCTCTCCAGAATTGATCGGGGTAATCAGGAGGAAAAAATGTGCCCATCGGGTTTACAAAAGAACGAATTCTTATAACGACTACCTTAACTTTTCTAGCCTGCGCTCTGAGTGCAAGGAGGTTTCCAAACAGTGCTATATGAAATATGTTCAAAACATCGAATCTTCGATGCAAACTAATATCAAATCCTTTTGGGGTTTTGTTAATGCTAGACGCGGCTACCACGGTCTTCCAAATACTATGCACCACGATACTACAACAGCTAATGATGACACCTCTATTGCGAACCTCTTTGCTTCATATTTCGGGTCCGTTTACGTTCCTAAACTGACTAATTACCCTATGATCAATTCTGATAACCCTGTTTCTGATAGCTCTGTTTGCATTTCCGACTTGACCATCAACATTAGCGAGGTATTTTCAAAGCTTAATTCCTTGGACCTAAATAAAGGACCTGGTATTGACGGGATTCCACCAATCTTTCTTTCAGCATGTAGCTTTGTGTTAGCTCGTCCCCTATGGATTATCTTTAACAGATCTCTGTCAGCTGGAATTTTTCCCTCCTGCTGGAAAACTAATTTAGTAACACCTATTTTCAAGTCGGGAAGTCAACAAGATGTAAAGAACTACATACCTATTTCTGTTAGTAGCGTTATACCTAAACTGTTTGAGAACATCGTTACCGAAAAATTAAGTTCAATTTTTTCAAACATGATTTGTAATGAACAACACGGGTTTATACCTGGGCGATCGACCACTAGCAACTTATCAGTTTCTTGTAATTACATATCTACGTCACTGGAACGCAAGTTACAAGTTGATACAATATATACTGATTTTAGGAAAGCCTTTGATACAGTAGATCACAGAATTCTTTTATCTAAACTTTTTAAATATGGATGTGTTGGGAACATTCTTGCATGGTGTGATAGTTATCTATCTGACAGACGTCAAATTGTTCGTGTCCGAGATGCTAGATCGTGCCCTATTGCTATTTCCTCGGGTGTACCGCAAGGATCTCACTTGGGTCCACTACTGTTTAATATATTTATAAATGATTTATCTGAAGTTTTTTTGTATAGCAAATTCCTATTATTCGCGAATGATCTTAAGATTTTTAAAACAATATTAGACTTTAATGATTGTCAGGAAATGCAGCATGACCTTAATGGCCTAAACGATTGGTGTAAACACAACAGGATGACCCTAAATATCTCCAAATGCTATGTTATGAGAGCACTCGTCAATAATCATCTTATGATCTATTCGTATAAACTTAACGACACCCCACTCCTGGTTGCAAACGAAGCTATTGACCTTGGCGTTTGTATTTCACCCGGACTGAATTTCTCTAAGCATTGTACGAATGTTGCCAATACGGCTGCCAGAACCCTGGGTTTCATAAAACGATCAGCTTGCGACTTCAAGAATGTTGCCACCTTCAGATTACTATATGTTACGTTGGTTAGGCCCCACATGGAATATGCATCCATAATTTGGTCTCCAACACATCTAAAATACCAACAAATCCTAGAAAAAGTGCAACATAGATTTTTGAGATACGCAGCTTACAAGTTGGGCCAACCGATGTCTTTTTTAGAACATGATTACACCCTCATTATGGATAAGATTAATATAACACCGCTACGAACACGCAGACTGGTCGCAGGCCTGTCTTTTCTATCTCGAATACTAAATGGCCAAGTTGATTGTCCATCTCTGCTGGAACTCATAAAACTATATGCTCCACCCAGATCGCTCAGGGAAAAACCCTTGTTCTATCATATCGTGTACAAAACGAAATATGGATCTTCCGATCCGATTAACCGGCTACTACAACAAGCAAACTTATATGCTGATGCAGTTGATTTTTTTCATGAATTTGTGGCCGTATTAAAAAGGAAATTATACAGAATGCTAGGAGCGAACGATCAAAATAGCTGGTAATCCGTTGACGCGACAAAACTAAACTAAATAGTATTGTATACATTTTTACTTCCACCCCTCACTTTTCATTCATTCATTTTTTATTTTTTATTTAGTTTTTATTCTTTATTTTATTCTATTTTTCTATGTCTTTCTATTTCATCTTCGTTCTCATTTTCATTTTCATTCCCATTTTCACTCGCATTTTCACTCTTTTTTTTTTTTTTTTTCGTTCTCATTTTCATTCCTATCTTCATTCCCATTTTCATTGTACATTTTTCATTTCTCATTACTCTTTCTTCATCTCTATTTTTCCATTTTTTCCCCCATAATTAAGTATAAGTTTATATATTATGCATATATGTAGATTTATTTTTATTTGTTCTATACACACGCAAAATGTTATGTATCCTTGTTATATAATGGGTTCTAACCCGTTTATGAATAATAATAATAATAATAATTATATGTTACTGAAATAAATAAAAATAAACATGTCACGTCCCGGGTGAGGTCTTTTGGGGACAATGACATGCGGGGTAGAATGGACTCAGGCGCGAATCTAAAATCCAGCACTCTGAGATTTTGTGGGAACTTAGGCGCGAATATTAAATCCGTCACTCTGAGGGTTTTTGAGGGAGTCAGGCGCGAATCTGTAATCCAGCACACTGAGGGTTTTTGAGGGAAGCCAGGCGCGAATATTAAATCCGTCACGCTGAGGGTTTTTGAGGGATCAGGCGCGAATCTGTAATCCAGCACACTGAGGGTTTTAGAGGAAGCCAGGCGCGAATATTAAATCCGTCACGCTGAGGGTTTTAGAGGAATCAGGCGCGAATCTGTAATCCAGCACACTGAGGGTTTTAGAGGAAGCCAGGCGCGAATATTAAATCCGTCACTCTGAGGGTTTTTGAGGGAGTCAGGCGCGAATCTGTGATCCAGCACGCTGAGGGTTTTAGAGGAATCAGGCGCGAATCTGTAATCCAGCACACTGAGGGTTTTTGAGGGAAGCCAGGCGCGAATCTTACATCCTGCACTCTAAAGCTAAAGGATAGATCAGGCGCGAATCTGACATCCAGCACACTAATCGACCAGGGAAGGTTTAAAGGCGAATGGTATCCGGGGACACCCGTTAGCACTCTTGTTTTGATTTTAACGTTGCATTTATGTAGAGAAAATCACTTATAATATTTCCGTGAATAGCACGGCTCGTGCAATAGTATGTTTGTAAACACAACTGGGGCTTTAGCGTTCACTGATCGAGATCAGCTGTTGCTGCAGTTTGTTTTGGTTTGAGGATATTCGCAACCGGAGATTAGACACAATAATTCAAAGCGTGATTTAAACAAGAACGTTTGTTTATTCAAGGTACGATAATATGCCATGCATCGTTAATGCAAAAGCAGTTAATTGTTATAGAAATGCGTTTGACAGCGAGCATTAGCACATGACATTTATATAAATTGTGATTAGTACAATATAAAAGTATGAATATGAAATACAATATGCGATAATTAAAGGAAATGATTACAATAAGCACATATATAGAAAGTAGTAATAGTAATAATACAAAATATAAATGATCGCAATAAGCGTATAGAAAAGTAGTAGTAATTCAATTATATATATATATGATAAGCTTTAAGTAAATAGAATAATATGAAAATAATAAGCGTTAATACGCGAAAGCAATAGACGAAATGAAAGTTATAAATACAAGATAATAAGTGAACGCAATAAGCAATAATAATACGAAATTATAAATGGGAATGATATAAATAATAATAATAATAATAATTGATTGCTTACGGTAGAAGCCGTAGGTAACTGATTTTAATGGTTTCACTATATAATTTTCACTAAATGAATACTTTTAGTACTATTGAAAATACTGGTGATAATGATCTCCGGCCTCTCAGGACCTCGTATTTATATGTTTGTTGCGGGGTACGCGCGGTATCGGCCTTGACACATTTAAGAATTTAGTCGCAGTAGGACTTCCGGGGTTTTTATAAACTGAGTGTCTATTAATAGACATTCTTCTGTCACGTACGCCGAATATGCGTCGCAATTAGATTTCTTGGGTTTTTATGAACGGTATTTGGAGATATTCAACCCATCGCATGGATTTTGGGTATTTTAACGGGAAAGGGGTTTGAATGGCTTGGATTTGGAGGGTCGTAGAGTAGGAGTGAGACGTGGTCTCGGTTTAAGAAGATTCTGGGGCGAGGGACTTGTTTAGATTTACTTTTGAGGAGGGAATTCGTGCCTCGTTGGGCGAATAAGTGAAGGAGGTTTCGTACTGACCATCTCGAGATGGGGACCGCTAAGGTACATCATCGAGGTGATCAGCGATTGGGGAAAAGGGGTAATAATTGAATTTGAGGGACTTTGGTGGAGTGATTCTGAGATTTTTAATAGATTTTCTGAATAGTACCGCGCGAAAAATGTTGGGACGTTACAAACACATAAAAATATATACATTGTCCGTTTATTCTAGTATTCATATTCTCCTTCTTCATTTCATATATGCGTACAATTAATCATAATAAAGTAAGAAAAAATATATACATATAATTTAACTATTCTACGCTATACAATTTTGACTATTCTACGCTATATACAATTTTGACTATTCTATGCTATATACAATTTTTGACTATTCTACGCTATATATAATTTTGACTATTCTATGCTATATACAATTTTGACTATTCTACGCTATACATACTATGTACAGGGTGTCCCACCTAAGACTGGACAGCCGGTTTTCTCCTAAACTATTGGAGATAAAAATATAAAAAAAATAGGGAATTGGATGGTTCGAGGGGGCCAATTAATTAGCGCGAACGAATTTTTTTATCGATTATTATTTTAAAAGATACGATGGTCAAGTTCGGTTTTTCAAATGGAACTATTTTTTTTGAACACCTGAGTTGATAGTGCGTTCCAAGACAAATTCAATAAGCTTTAATGTATACACTTTATTTTCACTGGTTTTTAAGATATTGCGCTTGCAAATTTACTGATTTTCACTGGAAGAAAACTGTCTGGTATAGCACGGACCGGGGACGGTCTTACTGGCGTCACGGGTGGCACTGCCTGTTGAAATAGATACCTACCTGCCAAAGGTCTACGCCAGGAATGGCAGGCCCAAAGGCTCGACAATTCTTTTCCGCCAGAAATGCTACTTAGGTAGGTAAGGAAAGTAGAGACATGATGGGGAAGCTAAGGAAAAATGCAATTGAAGTGGTGATTATTGCTATTAATTAAGTCTTTATTACTCCAAATACAACTATAAGTTAATGATTTAACATTTTTTACACACTTTGGACTATCTGAGGTCAGGCGTCTAAGTGATTAAACTTTACAAAACAGATGGGAAAAAACCGTCCTCCCCCACTCGCTTTCGCCAGCGACCACACTATTATAACACAGTGGCTTCCTAATGATGTATTTGTCACGTGCCTAGCGTCTTTTAATTAGGGATTAGGGAGATGCCCCATCTTACCTCGCTACCCCGTCATACTTGTCATACGAAACAAGTCGCGATCCACGAGCCGTCTGATCGGTCATGGCTCCGCTCGCCCGGGCTCGCCAAGCCGACTTGACGAGCTAGACGAGCCGAGCTAGTTCGCGGTGCCAGGAGCAGTCTGATTCCACCTGGAGAGTAGTCGGGTCACACACTGCACAAATGATACAAGGTGATTCTAAAGCTACGCCCGTCGAAGGATGCGGCCTGGTACCCCGTGGCGAGGACAGCCCTTCGCTGTGCCTCACCCGATTTTTATGGCTTTTTCCGGAAAAAGGTATGAATCCTGGGCCGAACGTAGCGAATTAAGGTCGAGCCCCCGTAGTCCAGGGTGAAATATCCATTATAGCGTATTAAGAAATTATTTTCTTCATCGTATCGAAAGGAAAGTGACACCAATGGATTCCTTATGTTTTTCTGATGAAAATCATACCAAATATCATGCAAATCGGACTATTATTAACGAAATTAGCTTGAGATTATGGAAATGAATTTTTAATTTCCTTCATTATGGTCCGAATTATGTCGTTCTTGGTGTCAATTGCATCGGCGGAACATAAGAAATCGAAGGGTGTCGTTTTTGAAAAGATCTGAAGAGAAATGCGGAAACCCTAGACATTCCTCAGATTTTAATGGTATTCAAACCCCATCAAGGGTCTAAAGCCATAAAATTCGATGGGCACTGCGGGGTGTTATCCTCGCCACGGGTTACCAGGCCGCCGCATCTCCTTGACGGGCGTAGGTCCATAATTACCCTGTATCTGTTTAGGAAATAAAATAATTCTTTATTCTTTATCGTATGGATATGGAAGTGTCGCCGATGGATTCCTTGGGGTTTTCTGATGAAAATCATTACAAATGTCGTGTAAATCGGACAACTTTTACATAGGGAATACAAATAGCTTGTGTCAAAGTAGTCCGATTTGCATGATATTTGGTATGATTTTCATCAGAAAAACATAAGTAATCCATTGGCGTCACTTCCCTTTCGATACGATGAAGAAAAGAATTTCTTAATACGCTATAATTGATATTTCACCCTCGACTGCGGAGGGTCGACTTCAATTCGCTACGTTCGGCCCAGGATTCGTACCTTTCTCCGAAAAAAGCCATAAAATTCTATGGGCACTGTGGGGTGTTGTCCTCGCCACGGGATGACGGACGTAGCTCCATAATTACCCTGCATCTGTTTAAGAAATAAAATAATTCTTTATTCTTTATCGTATGGATATGGAAGTGTCGCCGATGGATTCCTTGGGGTTTTCTGATGAAAATCATTACAAATGTCGTGTAAATCGGACAACTTTTACATAGGGAATACAAATAGCTTGTGTCAAAGTAGTCCGATTTGCATGATATTTGGTATGATTTTCATCAGAAAAACATAAGTAATCCATTGGCGTCACTTCCCTTTCGATACGATGAAGAAAAGAATTTCTTAATACGCTATAATTGATATTTCACCCTCGACTGCGGAGGGTCGACTTCAATTCGCTACGTTCGGCCCAGGATTCATACCTTTTTCCGGAAAAAGCCATAAAAATCGGGTGTGGCACAGCGAAGGGCTGTCCTCGCCACGGGGTACCAGGCCGCATCCTTCGACGGGCGTAGCTTCAGAATCACCTTGTATCATTTGTGCAGTGTGTGACCCGACTACTCTCCAGGTGGAATCAGACTGCTCCTGGCACCGCGAACTAGCTCGGCTCGTCTAGCTCGTCAAGTCGGCTTGGCGAGCCCGGGCGAGCGGAGCCATGACCGATCAAACGGCTCGTGGATCGCGACTTGTTTCGTATGACAAGTATGACGGGGTAGCGAGGTAAGATGGGGCATCTCCCTAATCCCTAATTAAAAGACGCTAGGCACGTGACAAATACATCATTAGGAAGCCACTGTGTTATAATAGTGTGGTCGCTGGCGAAAGCGAGTGGGGGAGGACGGTTTTTTCCCATCTGTTTTGTAAAGTTTAATCACTTAGACGCCTGACCTCAGATAGTCCAAAGTGTGTAAAAAATGTTAAATCATTAACTTATAGTTGTATTTGGAGTAATAAAGACTTAATTAATAGCAATAATCACCACTTCAATTGCATTTTTCCTTAGCTTCCCCATCATGTCTCTACTTTCCTTACCTACCTAAGTAGCATTTCTGGCGGAAAAGAATTGTCGAGCCTTTGGGCCTGCCATTCCTGGCGTAGACCTTTGGCAGGTAGGTATCTATTTCAACAGGCAGTGCCACCCGTGACGCCAGTAAGACCGTCCCCGGTCCGTGCTATACCAGACAGTTTTCTTCCAGTGAAAATCAGTAAATTTGCAAGCGCAATATCTTAAAAACCAGTGAAAATAAAGTGTATACATTAAAGCTTATTGAATTTGTCTTGGAACGCACTATCAACTCAGGTGTTCAAAAAAAATAGTTCCATTTGAAAAACCGAACTTGACCATCGTATCTTTTAAAATAATAATCGATAAAAAAATTCGTTCGCGCTAATTAATTGGCCCCCTCGAACCATCCAATTCCCTATTTTTTTTATATTTTTATCTCCAATAGTTTAGGAGAAAATCGGCTGTCCAGTCTTAGGTGGGACACCCTGTATATTAGATATTCGCAAATAAAATGAATAAAAGAAAGAATGAAATGTATAAATATACAAACATACAAAACATACAAACATGCAATCATACTATACAATGGGGTTCTCGAGGGACTCGTCAGGCTCAAGTTCGAGGCGCTCGTGGGTCTCGAGCTCGGGGATTCGATAATGTCCCCACGGAAGGGTGCTGACTCGATCGACTAAAATACACCGCTTGTCGTCAAACGGACTGAGAGCGTTCTTTTCCCCACTCACGGAATACACATTATGCTCTTTGGAGCGTATATTGTTCTGTTGAATTGATTTCTCGGTGAGATCGCGGAGACAGCGAATGTAATCGTTGAATTGTATATTATTCGCGACCACGTGTCTCCGCACGCCCTTCACCTTCTTAGTCTCACTCGTAGACCCCACTACAGCGTTAAACGTTCTAGTCGCGTACATCTTAGACCGTAGTCCGACGAACTCGCTCATCAAGGCGCCGTTGTTCTCATCTTTCATGAGTCCCGGAACCTTTTTGTTTACGCGGGGCATACCGTACGGATTGTCCACCGCGTAATCACTGGTGTCGAATCGATCGATGTCACGCTTCATCCTTTCATACACATCCTCGCATTCTACACTATACATTAAACTGTCGGTGTCGGTGTACAGGACCTTACACCGATCACCGAACTTCGCGCGCATATATGCGTAGTGAACTTCATACAGACATTCCTTCGATACGTCGAGCACACTCATACCCACGTATATCGGTTTGTCGAACTTAACTTTCAGTTTGCGCATCTCGATGGCCACCAACTGTTCCGAGAAGATCGTACGACTGTGAAAGTTCGGTTTCGCGATCAGCGCTTCCGCGCCGTAACGACCGTCCCACCGCGTCACCAGTCTTCCCATACACCGCGTTATTCATTAATTCAAATAGCTTCTTCTGAAATTCACTTGTGGCTCGCGTCCTCAAACCGGTGTTTAATTGAATATAGTCGCGCAACCTATGCGACTGATCGAATCGTAACACGCGATGAATTCGCGTCACGCGTAAACCGTGTCGGACGCACTGTTTCAGGTAGCGATAATGGATAATGTATCGCTTCTTATCGTCGAGCGTGGCAAGCAACTTTGTTTGTTTTCCTCCTGGAGCGTGCTCGCGCACCGGGCAGAATGGAAGGTCGGCGTGGGCGTCGTGGATCTCCTTGGGATATTCGATGTCAACCTCCAGCAGGTATCCCTCAGATTCCTCGGAGTCCTCGCCGTCGGGCAGGGATGATACGTCGAGCGTGACCACCGTCGCATCGTCCAGCCATCGAAACCCTCCATGCGGCATAGCCTGCGACATCGCCCATCCGTACAGGTTGTTGACGTCGAAGTACATCAGATACGTCGACGACTTCGACTCGTCGTACATCCCAGCAGGCAGGTGCTTGTTGTTGGCACGCGCATACCTGTGTGAACACTGGCTCAGACCGCCGCGTATGCCACGCTCCACGAACAGTAACATGTCCACGTCCGTTAAAAGCTCTAATCGTACGCCGGTGTACTTTAGCATTGCGTCCCACGTGAAACTCGGTAAAGTAAAATAATGCGCGGGATCCAAATCGTAATTCGCGATACAGTCGGTGCGGAAACCCTCGAATACGTCGGCGAGTAACAACACATCTGTTTTTAAGTACAAATCACTGTACTCGCCCAATGTCTGTACGCGAAAAGTTTCCCACACGTTCACGGCGTGCGCGTAATCAGGCTCCGACGTTCAACCGATTATAGAATGCTTCGCGGGACGGTAAACACGTATCATTGAGTTTGGCGTATGACGATACATAGTCGTACGGGAAGACACCCTTCCTGGTCAAGAGATTGAACTGATCGTCCGACAGGGATTGAAACTCGCGTCGTAGAATCGCAAGTCGATCTTTGCCAAGGTCCGAAGCGAGTTTTTCCAGACTAGCGGCTAAGAACTTCAACGAATCTATGAATCGAAACTTCAATCCCCTCTTCCAATCGTTGTTCTCGGCGTCGATTCCCTTGACGTGTTTCGTGAACGATATGTATCGCTCCTTCGTTACCGGCAGCAGGTCGATCTGCCCCTCGAACGCGGAAGCCAACTCCTTAATTATGAAATGCGCGTCGTAGCCTGATAGATTGTGGAATACTACAGGGATCGTGTATGATCGTTGAAATTGTAAATTACACGATACGTAGGCCGCGCCTCGGTACTCACCCGTCGAGTAGCAATGGTCGCGCACTTTTTTGTCCGTATCGACGAATGGTTTCGCGCACACATGACACACGCTCGCGTCATTAAAAATTCGCCACTGCTGCTTCGTCAGCGGGATCATCGATGTTGCGTTCCGCAACCACGAATACGCGATGTTCGCAAAGTCTCGAAGTTCACGCACGAACCATTTCACGCACTCGGAGTCGTGACGATAGGCGCGATAACGGCACAGAGACGTGTCGGTGGAACAATGAATGTAGTATCCCACGCTGTACGCTCTGTGTTGCTGGTACGTGTACGTACGACTCCACTCCGCAGGCTTGACGTCCTCCAGCATGCATTCGAAGTCCGCGTACATGACGAATGGTGCTCGTTCCTTATACTTGAAGTTTTTAAACTGCAACCATTTGTCATCAGCTGACGGCAATTCGATGGCACACTCGTTCAGGCGCTTGCAGTCTACGGTGTGTTTCACCAATCGCTCGGATGAATTGAAGAAGCTGAGGCACCTGCAATGATAATAGCATTAATAATAATAATAATAATAATAAAACATAAGAATTAAGAATATATCGATTAAAATATTTTTTCACATACCTCTCGCAAACGAATACTTGACCATTGTGTTTGCCGAGCTGCTTCGAAATCAGCCTCGACAGGCTGCGAATGCACGCGAAATGGTAATGTTTGGAGTCCTTGGGATCCTGTACTAGTAGCAGGTTGGCGTGTCTCTCTCGCTTATCTTCGGTTAAACGCAGAGGCGCGCAGCTTCCGTCGGACCATGTGTATACGTTTACGGACACGTCGTTGAACCTCTCGAACTTTGCCAGCTGATCCAACGTCACGGGAAGAGTAATATCGTCCGTGCGAAGTACCGTAGCGTAGTGTGGGTACGACGTGTACCTGTCCCCATGCGTAGCAGCAGGGTGCAAACTAGCCACGACGGCCCACAAGAAGCACGCATTGTCTCCGCTCTTCACGTTCACCACCGCTTTTTTCAAGACGACGGCGTGCGGAAGCGGTATGTAGCAACCGGCTCGAAGTGGATGATGCTTATTTATATTCAATAGAATATTTAGCACAGTCCTTAGGGTCCATCCACTGTCACGATCTTGAAACTCCTCGATTGCCACTAGTGTGGGAGCGACCACGTGCTTCGAATACCACTCGCGCACGCTCGATGTCTCGAATAGTACGCGATTTCGCGTACCGAAACTTTTCATGTCAATATTTTCACCCAACATAAACTCCGCGTTTAAGTTCGTATTCACTGACACGCTCTTATGTTCCGTGATAGCGTCCGTAACGCGCGAGATCACAGTTCGTCGAGCACCCTCTAAAAATCGACGCGGATCGACATGTCCCACATTAATGATCGCACCGGTTGAAATACGACCTATAAACGCGGATTCCACGTCCTCCCATACGACTTTGGGCGCCGTCGATCGACCCGAAATTCCGAGCCCTACTCGCGAAAACTTTTCCCGCACGATCGCACGTAATGTTTTTATTCGCGCGATCAGCTACACTAGACGTTGTTTCGCGGCCACAGACACTCCTCCGCTGCTCTGGTACTCGATGATGAGTTGCAGGCACGTGTCGCACTGATCCACACAGTCTCTGAATTCCGCAACACTGCGTAAAAGCTCGGACATCCGGGACAAAGTCCTGTACGCGTCCATGAACGCTTCCATGTTCACAAATAGTTTATTTCCCAGAGACGCTCGATTTCATCCGACTTCAAGATGCGACTTTTCCAGGTGATGCGCTCATACTCGCAATCTGGATATCGAAAACTTAATGGTAGAAGGACGAGCGTGGAGTTTCGTGGCAAGCTCGTCCGATCATCTAAAAATCGGACCAATTCCCGACCCAAAAACCTAATCACTGGAATTGCTGCTGTATTAGGAATCAGTACTTCCAATAGTTCGATCATTCCGTTCTCGACGTCATGTAGAAGTGTCAACGGTGTACACACGATCGCGGTAATGTACTTCGTATACTTAAGATGCACGTCCTTATCACCAGCGATGCAATATTCACTGAGCGACTGAAGGATTTAATATACTAAGCGCATACCCTATCCGAGATCCTTATGTCGTCATCGCACTATGTTTACGTTAGATGCAGTTCGAACGTATCTTCGTACGAATTCTTTTCACCCGTACACGCTCCCACGACGCTTGACTTGCAGACCTTCGAGAAGGGTACTTGAGACGTCGCCCTGTTCTCGATCGTGGAAATATTCGGAACTCTACCCCGAATAATTATCGCTGCGTGAACGCAACGCCTAATTTATTGCTTCAGGGCCATTGCGTTTTCACGAGGGTACTTCTTAGAGGCATGGTCTTGGGAAAAGTCAATGCTTAGATATAAACACACGGCATGGCGCGGTTCGCTCTATGATTTCTGAGAAATTATGTACCACCCTCTTTCTCAGAAATCATCATCGAACGCAATGTCGTGTTTATTCCATGGGCTGCCGCGACGATTGATTTACAATAATTATCACTATATGTATACATCATTGCACGTGCGCTGCATCGGTCCCACGATTAAAATATAAATACAGGGTACGAAGAGCGTGCACGTAGACGCCAAAACGCGTTCAATCCTGCTCAGATATAAACATACGGCATGGCGCGGTGCAATGTTTATTCCCATGGACTATCGCGATGATTGATTTACAATAATTATCGTTCTGTGTATACATCATTGCACGTGCGCTGTATCGGTCCCACGATTCAAATATAAACATACGGCACGAAGCGCGTGCACGTAGGTGTCAAAACGTGTTCAATCCTGTCGCGCCCCATGATTCCTTATCTTTTCTCAGAAATCATGGTCCACCCTCTTCCTCAGAGATCATCATCGAAGACGCGATTTGAATTTCCACGAATCGGTCGCGATCGCGCCTGCGCACCGATACCCGCACGCGTACGGAGATTGCGCGGCGACGACGCGTGCTCGAAGTACCTTAAACATCCAACAGGTGACGCCAATACGAAATGTATGAAAAAATAACCTGGAAAATTTACCAATGCGGGCCCAAATATCGACGTGGACGCAAAGTACCTTAAACATCCAATAGGTGGAGCCAATACGAAATGTATGGAAAAACCTGGAAAATTTACCAAGGCGGGCCCAAATACCGACGCGGACCCAAAGTACCTTAAACATCCAATAGGTGGCGTCAATATGAAAAACCTGGAAAATTTAGCAAGGCGGGCCCAAATACCGACGCGGACCCAAAGTACCTTAAACATCCAATAGGTGAACCTGGAAAATTTACCAAGGCGGGCCCAAATACCGACGCGGACCCAAAGTACCTTAAACATCCAATAGGTGACGCCAATACGAAATGCGCGCAACGCCATTTTGAAATTTTGAAAATCCTCCCCCTCCCCTGTGACGTCAGCCCCCTCGCCCACGAACTCGAGCTGCGCGCGCGGCGCCATTCTGAAAATTTTCAAATCCTCCTTCCCTGTGACGTCACCCCCCTCATCCACGAACTCGGTCGACGCCATTTTGGAATCCCCCTCCCCTGTGACGTCATCCCCCTCACCAACGAACTCGGTACCCCCTCCCCTCCCCACCCCCTCACCCTTGCCGAAGAGCGCGCGGTACCCCCCGCCCCGCCTCACCCCTCCAGCACCATGGTCTAGAACTCTCATAGCCTACCTACTGCGTGCAACATTCTATAGTCCCGCTGGTTTCGAGCGTCGAAGCCCACCAAACTCAGCGAGACACATGATTGTTGGCGAGCATCGTGTTTGACGACTGCTTGAGAATCACCCTGTATAAATGCTAAGAAACGATAGTGTGAAGCGGCGTGCGTTTCAACTGCACATTGACAATATTGTAGATTCTAGGGCCTAGAATATTAGCTCCGTATTACGATGTTCTTCACCAGAGTAGAGCTGTACGAGTACTTGAATATTCGGGTAGCTTCAAATCCGAACCAATCCGGGACTCGGTTTCCGAGCCGAGCCAGGTACCCGAAAGAACCGAGCGGCTCGGATAGAACCAAGTACTTGAATTTTTTTCAAGCGGCCCGAAAGAACCGGGCGGATTGGATAGAACCGAGCGGCTCGGATAGAACCGATTACTTGAATTTTTCCAAACGGCCCGAAAGAATCCGGGCGGATTGGATAGAACCAAGCGGATTGAATTTTTTCCAAGCGGCCCGAAAGAAACCGGGCGGATTGGATAGAACCAAGCGGCTTGGAAAGAAACGAGCGGTCCGAAAGAAGTTCGAGCAAATCGAAAACTATTTGTCCGATTTATTTCAAACTTGGTACACATATTCTTAATGGTATTATCTAAACTGTATGATATCATTTTTTATGCGACAACCCATTCGTATATAATAAATGTTTTAAGTTTGCCTTGTTAGGTAAAAAATGAATAGTGATATTTACCTTGCTCTTTGTGCAATAATTTTTTTCTTCTCAAATCCGTATGCTACCTTGTAGGTATTTGATTAATGAACACTAGAATCATGATCTTTCTGATGTTAGATAAACATGGGCATCATAATTTGATACATCGCTCGCGCGCGTAATATTTATACAACATATGCCTTAATACAGGCCCTGCACATAAGAATTAACGAAATAATTTCCAACCTCATAGTATCTGTAAAAAGAATTCGTCTAACCCCTTAATAAAGGGTGTTGCCTGTTAATGGCTAAATAAGTATAAATGAATAAATAAAGAAATAAGTATAATATAGACTGCGAAATTTAGTGCAAATGCATGTTTTTGTAGTAATGGATTAAACAAGTGGGACTTTGACCGATCTATATTTCATCATTGAGAGGATTTCAAAAATATATTTGTAATTTTGCATATTTTGGGTATTTTTCATGGTTCTTGCATATACGGAATTTATTTACAAATTAGCTCGAGTAATTGTTAGAAGTTGCTGAACCTCGACTTTAAAATTTAATAGCTTCATACCTATGTTAAAAAGTTTATGTAAGTGTAATAGTTACATTATATTCAAAAGTTTAGTAATTTAATAGCAGGTACAGTGATACTGGTAATAGTTTGTATAATGCACATATCATGCGAATGTACTGATAGATTGTATATTGATGAAACTAGATTATATGAATTTTCTAATCCCCACGGAAGTGCGTCGGTATATTTGCTGTATTTATGCATATATATGTCCAGTGTTGCATGGCCGTCTGGATTCCTTGGATCCTTCGTGGGGAATTTGGCGAGGAACGATGCCCGTGGAGTGCTAAGGCACTCTGCACCTTGGACGCGGATTATTTGAGTGATAAATATAATGAAAATAGTAATAAGAACGGAATGAAACTACTTGAACTTAGTAAATTTGTAACTGTAGTGGAAGAAAATAAACGATTTTAAACACAATTTCAATCTGAACAGAACTTTTATTTATACGACTACTCGTGATGGCTTTCCAGGTACAAGTGACGCTTCCAAAGGTTCGTCGCTTTTCCACCTTTTGTTAATTACCAAATGTATTAGTTTCTAAGAGCCAATCTCAAATTTACAGATTTATTAGCTAAATTCCTATTCGTCGATCTGATTCCTTTCGGTTATCGATTTTTGCAAAATCGAGCGTTTAACCACATTGCGCTGTAATTACACACCTAGGAGAAGCTTAGAGCATATACAATGGAGGTCTCATTGAAAGCTTGAAATTGTCGCCAACATGGTGCGAGCGTGAGAAGTATATGTCCCATTCGACCGTAATGCGCATGCGTTGATATCGTGTGAGAGAGAAAGACATGTGCGAACTGGTGCGACAGAGAGAATCTATACTTCTCTCTCTCGCACCAGTTCACACATGTCTTTCTCTCGTGCACGATATTGGCGCATCCGCATTACAGTCGAATGGGACATATACTTCTCTCGCTCGCACCAGTGGCACATGCCTTTCTCTCTCGCATGATGTTGCCGACAGTTTCGAAGCAGTCACTCTAAGGCAATGATACCTCCATGTATATATATGCTCTAAGAGGAGAAGGAAGGAAGGAGAAGTTCATTTATTCAAACACCCGTTGCCAAGTGGATATCGATTAGTTCTTAATCCTGAAGTCCTCTCATTAAAAGATCTCTAACTATTATCAAACCCCTCGGGCTTGTGCGAACTTCACCTTGTCTCTCTTTCCTATTACATTCGTGTGATCCGCCTCGAACTTCGCGCTTCTGGAGTTTATACTACGCGCCGCTAGACGGGAGTCGCAACACCAGAAACTTAGAGACCCTATAAGTAGAGTCACGCAATCACATCTAAGTTAGGTCGGTTTGACGCCATGTTTTGTCAAAGGTGTGAAGAAATAAGTGTCGGCATAGTGGCGGTATATACGAAATAAATTAATAAATAAAAGAGTGTACTTTATTTTATTGAAAAAATGAAGACTGGACACCAAAACTAACCTCGCAGAGAAACGAAGAATTGGTTGGACTCCAATTCTTTCGTCCTACATTAGCAGCCCATTCTGCTCTTCTTTTAGGATCACGGGGAAACACTTTCATAATAAAGCCTTTCTGTGACGAGTGCGTACAATCTTCCACACAACATCCAGGCATTTTTCTAAAATATCATTTTTGAACTTCTTCCAAGTAACGATGTTTACGTATAGAAGAGTTGTATGGCGCTATAATACACCACCATTTGTATTTTCACACCTTTGACAAAAAATGGCGGCACCAATCAAAATCGAGGATGTGTTTGCGTGACTCTACTTATAGGGTCTCTACAGAAACTCAGAGAAAGAAACGAAGTAAAGTTTTATTCACTGAACTGTTTGGCTTGTATTGAAGGGATTGTTGTGCACTGGAACGCGGCATATCAGACTTGCATTAACTTCCGCAGTCTAGGTATAAATAAATAAACGAATAATTTTTAAACAATAAACAACTTAAATAAACGTACAATTTTTTTTATTTAATTAATGCAAGAACGCAGTACCAATCCGTTTGAATGAGGATGGGGAATACTTCTGCAAGAGCGTATGAAATTACAAGAAATTAAATAATTTTATTTAAATAACCTTTGCGCAGTTTAATTATACGTTGTAGCATATTTCGTACATTGGATTACATACATACTTCATACATGATGCACGCATACTATGTACATACTACATACACACTATATTCATGCTAAACATATACATTACTTATTATATACATGGAACATACAGTATAGACATACAATATACTGTTGGCCCTACGCACGTACTAGATGCTACTATATACTATTACATTATATTACAGGGGGGGGGGGCATATAGTATTGGTATTTGATTGACCTTGAAAAGTCCTGCGAAGGTCACGTGCCGCCGGCATTAGCGGTACCCGATGTACACCGCGGGGAGGTTGCTCGGTCGGACTTTGTACATCATGGTGGCTCTAAAAAGAGCCGATTTTGCGCCAGTGTAAACCACGTAGACTTGCTGTAACAAAATGAACACAAATGCAGGGACTGTTAGATAGTTAAAACTCAATGGAGATCGAAGATCGCACATTAGTAAATTAATAAGGTTTCTTTGCTCTTACCATTGTTGTTTGGGCCTAATCGCCGACAAAAAGCACAGCTGCTCCACCCTGTGGCACAGGAGGCATGTCCGCTTCTCCGTGACTATGTTACCGGCACGCGAAAATAGCCTTTCGCTATAAGCCTGCGATGCCGGCAAGCCCAAAATGTTTTGTGCCGCACGGGCCAGTTTCGGAAACCGTGATCTATTGTCTCTCCACCACTTCAGTATACACGATTCCACCTCTATAATTTTGTCGTCCATATAGGTTTTGATTTCCGCTTGGAGCGTATCATCTGGAGTCCCCAGCTCGTGCCTCCCAACATAGGCATAGTAATCTTGTAACGTCCCTAACGCTGATTCTGTCATAGAAATAAAATATATAACATACAACATGGAACATAGTATCACATAATCATAGCATTGTTTCACACTTACCTGACGACGTTTCGCTCGACGATGCGCGTTCCTCACTCACGACATTCGCGTTGCTTCCCCCCAGGTACTTATCCGCAAACGAATACAGGGTCGTGTGAGCGGAGTCTTTGGCGTCTGCCGACAATAGCCGGTCTTTGACGCGAGGGTCCAGAATCATAGCAACTATCATGGTTTCGGACGTGTCGATGAAATAAAATCTGTCATTCAACTCCTCTAATAAATATTGTTGGAATTCAGAACAGTGGTTTGATATGGTCTCATCCGTACGGCAGAATAACCACTTCCGTATATATTTAATTGATGAAATATAACGGCATAGCGTTGGCCAATCTTCCACGGTCATCATCAACGTTGCTTCTTTAAATAACTTCAATAAACCACAATATTTTTCGATTCTGGACCACTCGCTACTTGTTATGATGTCCGGCATTCCTCGCTGACACAACACTTCATTAAGTGCGTGTTGTGCCTGGAGTAAGCGACACAGCATGTCGTACTGTGAGTTCCATCGCGTCTCCACGTCGCCGATCAGCGTTAAAGGCTTGAGGGTTGGATTGTGCTGCTTTTGGACCGCATTCAATTTATCATATGCCACCGTAGACCGAATAAAGATGTTTCGCAGAAAGTTACATTTCATTATAAAAGAATGTCTTGAAAATAGCCTTTATTTTCGACCGTCGCATTATCTTCCCCCCTTAATTGCTACATTGATGGCACCTTTCTTACTTCTGGCATATTGAAGTAAAAACTGAGGGGGCTGACTGGGGTACCATCCCTAGTCCTCAAAAATTAATCAGGCAGTTCGGCCAGAGTCGCCGTTTATGACCGTATTGCCCTGCGTGTCGGCGAACCGATAGAGAACCAATATACGGATTAACTCAGGTCGAAGAATGACTAAAATTCTTAAAGACCGTACCACGTTCTTGATTGCCCTTGGAATTTTCGTTTCACTCTGAGCCTGTTTTTGTCACGATGCACTGTGGCCCTCAAACCCAAGAAGGTATATTTTTGAGACCCCAAATATTATGAAAATGCACGAAAAGAAAAATGAGAAGAAAATAATTTTCACAGTGGCTTCCTCCCTTAAAAAGTATTATCCAACATCCATACACTTCGCGGAGCGACATATGAACGATAAGAATTTTTCTGGGTGAAATAGAAAAATCATGATACCAAGGGTTAACGGTCCTCCGCGTGCGTAGGAGCGCCAGGCCTTCTTACCTGTACCTGCAGTGCAGAAAGCACCCCCACTCAGAAGAACTGAACCGGAAGACAACCAATAATGAGCGACTCTGGTAATTAGCATCCAAACACTGCATTTTGACACTGGTTTCCCCTTCCAAGAATACACACCATCCGCGCCAGCTTTGATAATTCTTTCCATGACAAGAAGCATTCGCAAAGTATCGGTCGGTGAGCCAACATTCACCCACAGCTCTGATGAATTTTGTGCCTTTATGTTTAGTGCGTAACTTAACATTCATTTATAATGGAAATTATCCGTGGAACCGAGGCCATGGATGTGGCAGAAAGCGGACCGAGCGAGGATCAGACCTCCCCCAATGCTCTCGTTGATAGCAGACCACCGCGTAGGAACCACAGCTCTGTCTGGATGTGGTTCACAAAATTAAATCGAGAGGAAAGTCTATGCAAGACTTGTGGGAAAAAGTACAAAACAAAAGCAGGAGGCACTACATCGATTCGCCGGCACATGGAAATACAACATACCGATACATTCCGAGATACGGAGAAGGATGAGAACCGTCAGGTTCAAGCCACGACCAATGCAAACGGTATGTAAGAAATTAACTATTTATGCTTCTACTCATACATGGAACTTTATTTTGAACAATTACACAATTTCCCAATACCCACGTGACTCATACCGCGAAATTCGCCCACAGCAATTGCGCAAGTGCCCACGCTGGAAGCATCGTCGCCGCGAGCAAAGCAGATCACCGATGCGATTGCCCGCATGGTGATTTTGGATTGCCAACCCTTCTCTATGGTGTCTGATGAGGGGTTTAAACAATTAATGAACGTTCTGGAGCCCCGATACGAGATCCCCGGCCGGGCCACGTTCGCCGACGATATCGTGCCGCAGTTGTATGAAACGGAAAGACAGAAACTGCAGGATATGATCAACGAGGATGCGAAAACTGTAAGTATAACTTCTCTCACGTTCATGCCATTTATCACCATCTTTTATATCATATTGAAGAACATTTGTAACTATATTAAAGATATACACCTACACATCTTTTAACTGTTTTTGATTAGACACGGACATTCGCATTTACTACGGACGGCTGGACGTCACGCTCGAAGGAGCGTTTCATTTCTCTAACTGTGCATTACTTAAATGCAGATTTTGTATTGAATAATTGCACATTACAAATAGAGTGTGTCACAGAGGCGCACACGAGTGAAAATCTGAATGCTCACCTCCGTAAATGCTTGACCGACTGGGACCTATTCAGAGAGGAGTTCACAATTTTTTTCATTACGGACAACGCGGCCAACATTGCAAAAGCAATTAAACTGTGCAATGAGTGGGAGCGTATCCCATGTTACGCCCATACTCTGCAGGTAAATAAACAGTTGAATGCTAAAATGAATAATAAATCATTAACATTACATATTTAATGCAACGAGTTTTTTTCAGTTAGTGGTAAGGGACGCGATTAAAAAGTCAGCAGACCTCCTTGAAATATTGAAAAAGTGCAAGACCATTGTTACATTTTTCCATCGGTCTACGGTGGCATATGATAAATTGAATGCGGTCCAAAAGCAGCACAATTCAACCCTCAAGCCTTTAACGCTGATCGGCGACGTGGAGACGCGATGGAACTCACAGTACGACATGCTGTGTCGCTTACTCCAGGCACAACACGCACTTAATGCAGTGTTGTGTCAGCGAGGAATGCCGGACATCATAACAAGTAGCGAGTGGTCCAGAATCGAAAAATATTGTGGTTTATTGAAGTTATTTAAAGAAGCAACGTTGATGATGACCGTGGAAGATTCGCCAACGCTATGCCGTTATATTTCATCAATTAAATATAGGGTGTCCCAAAAATGCTGCGGGTCCTTAAAGAGGGTGATTCGGGGGCTGATTGTAAAGAACTTTTTCCTTTGCGAAAATGCTCTCCGAGGTTTCGTTAACGAGATAATAGCAAAAAGCACCGACCAATCAGAGCGCGAGCCTTCTGCTGGAGCTCCCGCGCCAGCGTGGCCGCGCGCCGAGCCGCGCTGCGACTACGAGCAAGCAAGGCGGCATGCACCGAAGGAAATTGCGTAGAATGGCAAATGAAAAAGACGTAACAAAAAAATCGAAACATTTGCCATGGTTTGTGTCCCATTTGAAGTGAACAATAAAAAAAGGATAAATGGATGAAAATCACGTGTTACGTAAAAAGACGAATACACAGTTGTTTTTTTTTTTTGGACGAATCGAAAATAATAATTGTTCGGAGTGAGAGGATAAGGAACACGTAAATTTCCTTTTTTAATAACGTACAAACGAAAAGGTAATGCAACAGGGAACGAGTGAAAAGTGATCGTAGTTCGTTATTGTGATAAAAATCCGTAGTTCAATAACGGCCAACACTGTTGTTGATAATGAATAAATACGTTTAAAAACTGCGAAGAAAAATTTGCGTACGGAAATTTGGAGAATTATCGCCGGAAATAAGCCATAGCCTGCGTTAGGCTTAAAAAATAATAGTTGCCAATAATGTAACTAAAACTCACCCTTGTCGAAAATTCACCTGCAACTTGAAACCTTGTGTCACTGGGTCACTGAACCGATCCTGGTCATCGATGGACGAGCCCAGTGCACAGCTGATCCCAGGTATACGACACTACCCAAAGTTAAGGGTCGCAATGTCAGGTCAACGTACCGAATATTCACTTCACTGCACGGCTACTAACACTGATCACTTTATTTACTTTTTATGGAACGTGTTGTTCCTACGTTTGAAGAATTGGTGGCCCCGAAAGGGGCCGATTATTGTTAATTGATGAGTTGCTCCACATGGCGACCGTCATTGTCCACGCATACTTCAGCGCGGAGAACTAGTTGTCTTTGGACGCCCCGTAATGTTTGCGGCGTTATGTTTTCCACCGCTGCGTGGATAAGCGCAATTGCTTCCTCAGGCGTGTCCACCGGCTGACGATACACCACATTCTGAAATGATTGTTGTACAACAAATACAAAACGTAAGTAAAAAAAAGAAATATCGATAATATTTCGAAATATCGAAAGAATTAAGGGGGTAGACACGTCACGTGGTCTGGCCGATTCGGCAGGTCGGTATTACAGCAGGTTTTTTCTGCACGGAAATGGTATTACCCATAGATACGCAGCTGCCTGTGCACGCGAGAGGGAGCTGTTTGCTATTTCCATATGTTATTTTGAATGTGGAAAGAAATTCTCAGCTGTTGCGTTGTACTTTTTAAACAGAAAATCTGCTGGTACTGCAAACGTAGAAAATTCATTGTACATTTACTTGAAATGTGCTTATGCTACAATATTCTACGTTGGCAGTAAGGAATTATAAGTGAAAAGGAAAAATAGATGAGGGCATGTCCCCAGAAAATGAAGTTTGTTAGGATAGACATTTTTTAATTAGCAAAACACTGAAACAGAACATGAAATACACATCCTATGCAGAAAGCAGTTATGAACAAACATATATAAAAATGTGTTTGATGTTGAATCCAACGCGTGATTATTATGTGGTCCCTCCTCGAAGTGACAGAAAATATAACCTAT
Source organism: Andrena trimmerana (assembly GCA_951215215.1). Classification (NCBI taxonomy): domain Eukaryota; kingdom Metazoa; phylum Arthropoda; class Insecta; order Hymenoptera; family Andrenidae; genus Andrena; species Andrena trimmerana. Next base: position 14,978,745 of record OX578062.1, read on the forward strand.
GTATATGCTATAAGACAATAAATATTTAGCGGCCATTTCGTTGTATTACGCTACATTTGTGAACTTTTCATCATCCTTCCGAAACATTATTATTACGCCGCAACAGTGTCTTTAGGAAATCGGGTATAACATATAGGTTATATTTTCTATCACTTGGGGGACCGGATTTTCTGTCGTCGAAGTGACAGAAAATATAACCTATATGCTAGACCCGATTTCCTAAAGATACTGTTGCGACGTAATAATACTGTTTCGGAAGGATGATAAAAAGTTCACAAATGTAGCGCAAAAGAACGAAATGGCCGCTCAACATTTATTGTCATATAGCGTATACATAGGTTATATTTTCTGTCACTTCGAGGAGGGGACCATAGACATATATAGACGGCGGAGCGTAAGCTGAGGGGGGTGGCAAGGTTCGCGGTAAGGGGAGCGATACGAGTAAATCGGATAACGCTGTGGATATGCATGCCGAATGCATCCGAAGCTAACCGACGTGCCTGTATCTGAACCTATGCCTTTACCCCTCCAAGCCTTCCTTCCCCACGCCGATAGTCCCATCTTCTGATCCGTCTATATATGTCTATGGAGGGAGCCACGTAATAATCACGCGCATCCAGCCTGCGCATTTTTTTATGAAAAAATTATTTAAATCGGACTATTTTTAACGAAACGGGCTTTCAATTCTGCAAACAAATTTTTCACGTAATTTCCTTAATTATGGTTTGAGTTGTATCATTTTTGGGGCCAATTTGATTGAGAAAGTATAAGGAATCGATTGACGCCACGATCGCAAAGAACTGATTAGAAATTGCAAAACTTCAGATTCATCAGTACTTAGTGCGCAACATTGTATGGCCCCGCTGGTTTCAAGCGTCGAAGCCGACGAAACTCAGCGAGACACATGTGTAAAATAACATATTTGCAGTTTTATAATTGAAGATGTAGTGAACGTTACAGGACTGTCATTATATATGGCTATCACAAACCAAATCGCCTGACTTGTTAGACATGAAACCGGGCATACAAATGGTTGCGCATATCGCCGAAAGCATCAGAAAGAATATGTACAGCCTTCCAATGTTTCAATTGTTGAGAAGCCTTTGGGCTCAGTTTATCGGGAAAGACCTACCCACCCCACTGTTTTGCTTTCTCGTTGCGAGCGTGGACCTTCGGGTCCTAGTAGACCGCCCGTTGACAGCCGAGAACAATAAAACCGACGAGCTAGATAAAATACCCAGTACAGAAAAATAAAATGTTCGTGTTTTTTATAAGTATTGATGAAAGTATTACTGACGAATTTTTTAGGATTTCCCGATGAAAATGATATCAAACATGGAGCAATTTGATCAATTTTTATTGAACGTAGAGTGTGTTCTAATCATGTATTCATAAGAAAAAATAGACTGAATTGGTTCGTGTCTTGACTCACCAACAATCCATGAATGGTAACACTCTCATCAAGGTGTAATGAGAAATTTTGAACATTTCCTATTCAGTACTGGATGACTCAAGTCGCCGTCGACCGAGGGTGTACCGCTGCTGCGCTATTTCATTCGCACTCGGTTCACATCGTTCGGTCTCCTTGTCAAGCGGTTCGAGCGAGGGCCCTGATAGGGGTGAATTTATTTGGGAAACAAAAGTCGCGTCATTCATGACACCTTCTCGCGAACAGATATACATATGTACGAGAAGAAACAATGCAATTGCCCGATGACTTGAAGCAACATTTCAATTGGTAAATGCATGAAACTCTGGGATCAGGAATTCCGTACCCAGTGGGGCATATGTAAACTGGCGAAATACAACAATAGTTCGTCGTCTAAATTTTACAATTAAAGTATTTATTTGACGTGAATATAAAGTTTGTTAGCAAAGTCTTTCTCGATTTGAGTTCTGTAGAAGGCTGATTTTCCTTCGCCATGGAAAGTCCCCTCTTGTCCTTCCCGTTGGCAATCATGCGACTCGCTGAGTTTCGTGGGCTTCGGCGCACGAAACCAGCGGGGCCATACAATGTTGCGCGCTAAGCAGTGACAAATCTGCAGTTCTGCATTTCTAATCAGATTTTTGCGAAAGTGACGTGAGTCGAATCCTCATGTTTTCTCGATCAAATTGGCCCCAAAAATGATATAATTCGGACCAAAATTAAGGAAATTACGTGAAAAATTTGTTTGTAGAAGTGAAAGCCCGTTTTGTTAAAAATAGTCCGATTTAAATTATTTTCGGCCAATATAACCGAGAAAATGCCAAGAATCATCGACGACGAGGACACATCGCCGACCGCGGCGATCTCGCGCGGCTCGGGACACAAAGGTTCTCGTCGGTTATTCGAATTTCTAAGATCGTATTCAGATTTATTGGCCGGTGAGTTTCGCAACTAGGGGTGTGCGGTTACCCGATTTTTCGGGCTCAGGACGGGCCGGCAACTGTCGGGCGGGATCGGGCGGGGTCCCGATACTTTCGTATTGCCCGAGATCCCGACAGTTTCGGGACCCCGAGAATCGATTAGGGCTACAAGCATAGCCGCCATGAGCGGACAATTTGATTTCAGGTCGGCTCGGCAAAACTCGGACGCGATCGGACGATATCGTTATCAGTAATAGATTAAAATTATTACCTGAGAACATAGAAAAATTATGTTTCTTACACGTTAATTTGAAATAATAAAATATTCGCCCCCTGTATATTGTTGTTATTATGAAACATCCAGGAAATATTCCTTTTTGTATGCTTATAGTTCGTACGTTTTCTATTTTAAATCTGAACCTATCCGGAAAAAGATAATACCCTATATATATCCTTTACATAAAGTACTAAGTGTGAAGTATATTTTATTCAGATTTTAAAATATTGTCGATATAAAAATAGTCTTCTTCCCAAGTTCTGAACATGGTATTTATTTAAGTACGTATATGGACGTATTCAGTATTCACAGACTATTTGGTAGCATTGAAAATACATATATATGTAAATAAATAATAAGATACAAATTATGATTCAACAGGAGACAGAAAGGTAAAAACTTATCACTCTGGTATCGATATAAATGATATACATAATTCTTTCCGTCTCGGTCCCCTCGTAATAGCTGGCTTTCGAGCCGATCGCGTCCGAGTTTTGCCAAGCCGACCTGAAATCATATTGCCCGCTCATGGCGGTCCTGCTTGTAGCCCGAATCGAGTCTCGGGATCCCGAAACTGTCGGGATGTCGAGCAATACGAAAGTATCGGGACCCCGCCCGATCCCGCCCGAAATTTTCCGACCCGTCCCGAGGGCCGAGAATCTGAGCCACAGGACGATCCGCACACTCCTATTCGTAACGCGTATTCTCTCGTCATCGCAGAACACGAGTGAGCCAGAAGTGGTGGGGATAGCGCCAAGCTTCTGTCATGTATAGGCCAAACTGAGCTGTAGCGTAGAAATACACGCATCACAATAGGTGTGCCTTAGGCCTTAGCTCCGAAAAAATTCAGGAGCTTTATTGGTCAGAACATTCATTCCTTCTCTATAGCTTCATCTCGTATTGGTGTACGCATAACTTCGTGACGCACACAACTACATATGTACTGTACGACTACATGTCTGTACGGCTACGTTCAGACAGGGCCGAGCAGCATTCCCGTTAAGCTGCGTTTAGACCAACCGAGCGAACGAGCATTCGCCCCCCACTTCGACCAAATTCGTGCTCGTTCAGTGTAAACAGCAATCGAACGATATTCGCGTCGAATGCGAGCGAATATTCGCGTCGAATGCGAGCGAATATTCGCGGAGAATCAGCGAATGCTCGTTACCGAATTGCCAACTTCACAGACCTACGAATTATTTATTATTCGCATTTCGCCCGTACGCGAACGTGGCAAGAACGATGTGTGACGAAGAAATTGTAATTGCGGCTGCAAGTTACATTATTCTTGAAGAAGCAAAGAAAAGAAGAAGAAGGAAGAGACGTTGGTGGATAACGTATGGTCCCACTCCATGTTTAATAAATATGACCTGAACATTTCCCAAACATTCAGCATTTGTTCAAATGAAACGAGCATTCTTCGAGCACTCTGAATACGTTCGGCGAATTATTTACCGAGCGTAAACGAATGCTCTTTCAAACTTGAATTTGGTCGAAGTGGGGGGCGAATGCTCGTTCGCTCGGTTGGTCTAAACGCAGCTTTACCCGAACATACCCTTCGGTGGCTAGGGAACTCCAACTGACAAATCCACGATCGTCAGATGGTGATGGCTGATTTCTCCTCGATCGCTGTTCGCGAAAACGAATCGACCGGCCAATATATTTGAATACGACCTTAGGATAAAGATATAACGAAAGATGAAAAATTATTCGAAGCCAAAGATGAAAGGCCTTCGAATAAACAAAGGAAACTAATAAATACCCGAAGCTAAATTGAATTTTAGATTTAGGATACACACACCCTCCCCCCAAACCTCGTGACGATCGGCCACTGGGGCCATTCGGAAGTATATTCTTTTAATTAAATAATGCCCATCTCTGCATAGGAGCGTAAAGAATTACAAAAAAAATCAAGGAGTCAACTGTTGACCGATTTGGAGACTTTTCCTTGTTATATGTTATATACAATAGTCGGAAGAATAATAATAAAAGCAATAATTGCAAATAATTGCTGTAACTTCCAACATTCTGAAAATATGATATCAATAAATCACTACTTCCAGTGTTATTAAAAAATTCCAATCTCTTTTTTTATTTGAAATAATGTGGCCAAATAATTATTACATATATTCGGCAGCGGTGATGTATGTGTTACAGTAAAAGCGTGAATTTAGTAAATGTACACAGTTTCCAGCAGTTTCTAGTCAATGTATGCCTAAAATGCATATAATCTAACCTACAATCGTCCAAAAATACATACATTGACTGTATCACGCTTTTGCTGTGGCACATGTATCCAGCTAACGCTTCAATTTTGCTATGATTCCACGTTGGCAGTCCTCCCGAGTAGGCGCCATCTCCTATCCACTAGCTCAACTAAATTTGTCACGTGACTTGCTCTGTATTATCGCCAATATGGCGGAACTCGTATTTGGGAATGCAATCACGGGCTGACGTTGTTTGTCCTTACATGAGCAAATTTTGGGCTGGGTGAGGTCTTATTCGAAAGAGGAAGGTTCAATGCAGCCTGCTGTGCTCATCGTTTGAGTCAGAAAACTCGTTTAGAGACCTACAAATACATGGAATCTGCGAGTGCATTTTGTCGATTTTTTCTCTACTTTGGACACTCGTATTATTACATATCAACACAATCTCTTTGAACCATGAGCAGAGCGGGCTGCATTGAACCTTCATCTTTGGAATGAGACCTCGCCCAGCCCAAAATATGCTCGTATAAGGACAAACAACGTCAGCGCGCAAACCCATGTTTCGGGCCAGATTGTGTCGGTATACAGCGCGCTGCATTACCCGTGTCTACCCCTTAAGCAGCAACAAAGGGACATACAGTATTGTCTCCGTATGTACTCACTGGTCGGGACCGGCGAGTAACCCGTATAGTGAACAGCGACCCTAATTCCGAGTGTTCGTTTCTCGCTTCTTTCTGGCCGAAGGAGGGAGCGAGATGGAACGCTTTGCGTGCGCCGGAGTGACACGGCGTCCGAAAGACGGAGCGAGACCAGTGGCTTTCGCTCGCTCTCGTTCCATCTCGCTCTCGCCTTCGCCAGACAAGAGTGAGAAAAAAGTGGTGGGGATAGCGAGTAACCCGTATCGTGTACACCAAACCGAGTACATACGGAGACAATACTGTAAATAGTGATACATTAAATTCGGATTCGAGTTAACAGTGTTCTCCGGAACGAATCGAACGCGATCGAGAACAGGTCAATATCAACTATATAACGGTTAACCTCATCTATCGCACGGTTTAACGGAAAACAGTGCAATGTCTATAGTCCGGGACCCTCGGTTCGAAAAGGGGCCTCTGACGCAATGAACGTTGCGGGGCATGAAAACATATCCGGGACACTAACACATGAATTAATTTGTAAAGGAACAAGAGGTCAGAGCTAACTCGACGGTCACTAAGGGTGGTAAGCCCTAGCTTTTGTAAGGCTGGACTATAGTCATGGTCAGAGAACCGCATAGGGCTACCAGTACCTCTCATTACTAGCCGACAGAACTTATGTTGTACCCTTTCGAGTAAGCTACTATATACAATATGCCTCGGGCTCCAGATAACCGACGCGTACTCTACCTATGGACGAACAAGTGTGACGTAAAGCAATTTAAGCGATTTGATCCGCCTGAAACGCTTAGCAAAACGGGCAATAAACCCTAAGGTTTTCATTGCCTTACACGTGATAATCCGGTAGTGCTTCCGGAAATCAAGCGCAGACACAAAAGTTACGCCAAGATCCCTTATTTCACACACCTCAGTCAAGGGGTATCACATAGAGTATAGGTCGATAAAAAGGGACTAACCGTTCTATGCGTTCTCATCACGACACATTTAGCAGTGTTAAGCTGCATCATATTTGCGGCACACCACTGCTCGAAACTGCAGAGGTCGTCCTGAAACTTTGACGCATCCTGACTACAGCGAATGGGACGGAAAATCTTTAAATCATCCGCATACATAAGAAATTTACTGTTCTGGAATACTTCTTTGAGGTCATTAAGGAAGAGAAGGGGACCAAGATGCGATCCCCGAGGGACGCCGGAGCGCACATTAACTGGAGTCGATAATTGGTCACCAACCCTGACAACCTGTGCTCGGTCCTTCAAGTAGCTATGGATCCACGACAGGAGCGGTCCACAGATCCCGATCACTGCTAATTTCCGCAGCAAGGTACCTTGGTCCACCGTATCAAAGGCTTCACGAAAGTCCGTATACACGGTATCGACCTGCGATCTATCGTCGAGTGCCGCTGAGACGAGACAGTGGTATACCGCAAGATTGGTTACAGTAGAGCGGCCGGGAACAAATCCGTGCTGCTTGTCGCATATAACATTCGTTAGACAAGGCGTCAAGTACTCTGTCACCAGTTCCTCAAACATCTTAGGCATAACGGATAGTTTACAAATCGGTCTATAATTCTTAACATTAGTGTGGTCCCCTGTCTTAAATACCGGCGTTACTAAGTTTGATTTCCAGGCTAAGGGAAAAATACCGTTTGGGAGGGAGGAATTAAGGCTGCCGTCTCAAGTTTGTTTTGGTCCGAATCGATCGAAGCGTCCCTTGTAAACAGACGGACCCTAATGAAACTACTGCGGTCGGTAAAAAGAATTTGTACAGCGGTGACATCTCCAGGTACTCTATGTAGACGAATTTTTGACGCATAGTTGCCACATTTTCTGTTCTCTCTGTCTCCGCCGCGCTGTTGCCACAGCTCCTTCTACTGAGAAGTCTTGGAGGAATACGGCACGAGAGCTGCGTCTAGGCAGAGATCTACAGGAGCGGTGGTTATGTGTGCGGAACTGCGAGTGTCAGTCACGCACACATAACCACCGCTCCTGTAGGTGTTTCCCTCTGTATCAGCTGTAGATGTAGCGCGTCCGATTGCTGCGCCCAGCATCAGAGCCTCGCTGAACGTAAAGGAGGATAGCAATAATGAAAGATAGAGAGGTTGGGTAGTGAAGTTAGGAAGCATGTAAATAAAACAATACCAATTTGCGTATCAATAGTTTTTATTTATACGTAGAAGGATGTAATATTTTGTATAATCAATGTGCAATTTCAAAGCATACAATTTGAATAAGGTGCATCACCGAAGTGTAACACGCCGATCGTAATGAAATCTAAACTGCTATAATTGTTCTAAAAACATATGACGCTTTCTTTTCTATCTAACTATACATCAAATTATCTTTTATATCAACAAGAATTGTCTATTGTTTAAATACAAATTTAGTAATCATTTTTTTAAAACATCAATTTGAACAAAAAATACATTTCAATTCAATACTTTTGTACGTGCTTTCCTTCGGAATTGTTATTCCACGGTTGTAAAAATTTATCAATATAAACTAGAGATCAGTACTAACAATACGTATATTTTGGAATGTCTCATTACGATTTTATTTAGCTACGATCCTTTGTTTGTTGGTATGTTTGATTCAAATCTGGAAACTCAATTATCCACTTCCAACCATTCAATTGTCTTGAAACTTTGCAGAGGTGCATAGTTTGGATGACAATACAAAATTATGAAAAAAAATCCGAAGGGGTGACATAAATTACCTCGTCACCAATAAATAATAACCCACAACAACAAATCCAATCGACATAAAATCAACCATTCTTTATGTTACCGTTCTTTACGAACTTTTAGCACTGTATGGTTCAAACAAACTGTTAAACTGCATACAGCAATAAAAGATATTTGTAAAGAAGTTTGAGCTGTGAAATGTAAATCCACGAATACTAAAAACTAGAAAATAAAAAAAATTATAATAAACGATTTTATTAAAAATGCATTAAAAACTAAAAAATAATTATTTTCTTATACTACAATTTCGATGATGTATTTTCACTTTAAACAAAATCGTGGAGCAGGATATCTCGCAATAAATTCATTTCGACACTTGATGCTGTACTAAATTGAGTCATATTCTGTTATGAAATATCCTGCTCCACGTTTTTATTTAAAATTAAAAAACACCATCGAAATTGTAGTACAAGAATAGAAGTATTTTTTAGTCGTTAGTGCCTTTTTGACAGAATCGTTTAACAGAACATTTTTTCATATATTTTTTGTCTCTAATCAAGTTACAGTCATCACAATAAATCAAT